>CM055517.1:2488084-7488084 GCA_029298725.1 Gnatocerus cornutus
TCCCATTCATCGGGTATCAATTCCCCAAACTGTACATATATCTACATATTACATGCATGTTTCATAGTGTCATAGTTACTAATCAACAAACGACAGGGTTCTTGCCTAGTTACTTACTACTATGGGAGTAGAAAAAATAAATTATTATTACACCAAAGTAACGACACGAACGTAAAATTAGTTTGTTTGCTTTATAATTATATAATTTGTTTTTGTAACACAACTACTAACTAAAATTGATTTTCTTATTTTGTGATATTAAAAAGGTACAGATTTTCTTATCTTACTTTGTTGTAATTAAGAGAATTGTTTATATTTAGTTATAATTTTCATTGAACATATAAATAATAATAGTTTGGTTTTTTTTCAACTTATTTTCTTACCATATCAAATATTATGTACCAACTAACATAAAGTCGTAAGTCCCGGTTTAATGAAATATTAAAAAATACTCAAGTAGAAATGTATAATTTAATCAAAGATTAAGGGCAAAAAAATGAGATTATTTTCCATTACAATTTACAGATTCTCAAACTACCTTAAAATCAGCGAAATGCACATAAAATAAAACAGGGTACATAACTAACAGAGAGAATGATTTTAACATTCATAGCTATCCTCTACAATTGTTTCTATGTTTGGTTCATCTTGCAGTGTTTTTTTCTCAAAATTTTCTAAATACCTGATGCTAACTTTACGATCATCAGAGAGATGAAGACCAATTAAAATTTTCTTTAAACCCTTTCTTTCATTTCCTTCAAGTTCAAATGCTTCATAGTATTTTTTCCGTAGACACTGTTTTAGGGCCTTCTTTGCAGAATCTTGTTTATGCCGCTTTAGTTCAATTATAATTACTGCACATTTTGAAATAATAATTAAATCAAGCTCGGGTGAGCAATCCAACTTCCCACAACTAGAAATTAACATCCAAAGGTCACAGTGAAAGTGAAAATGAGCTTTTGGTAATTCTCGGTCGGTATACAAATTTTCCACAGATTTTTTAAACGCAACATATTTCATAGGTTCATGCTTCTCTCCACTTCCTAAAGACTTTAATGCATTCACAAATGACTCTTGTTGTTCAACAGTAAACAGGTTAGTTTTCAATTTTACCAAAGCCTCCTGAAGTTTGTCTGTAAATACTTGTTTCAATTCTAGATTCGGAATTTGTAATGTCCAATTCCCATCATTCTTGTCAATAACGTTAAAGTACCCACATTGTGTGAGAAACTGAAGAGCTAAGTCTACCTGCACTAGTTCGATACAATTCAAAATTGATTCACGTAATGATTTCAGATTATAAATATCGTTCAACTCTATAGTTGTTGCTATGATGGAAATTTTCTCATTGTCTCTAACGGCAGGAAACACCTTCTCCCGCATTTTTTCGAATTTAAATAGTTGGCAGATATATTTGGTTCCAACCGATTCAATCCAATAACTTTTTCGTACGAGATTCGGTAAATAATTGGTAATAGACACAGGATTAGAAATAGTTGTATCTTTGTCTCCCACTACAGTGTAATTGTTGTACCAAAGAGTAATTTCATCAAGAGCTTTTTCTCTTTGACTTCCTTCTTTGACACAGTTGTTAACTAAAGCGTTTACTTCTTCTCTGGTAAATCCAAAGAATTTATAATAATCATAATCCTTGTCCAAGAATGTTCTACGTTGCACATTGTTAGCTCCTAATGAAATCGTACCGCCTGATGCAGTGACAGAAAAAATTATTACTCGTTGAACAAATTGTGCTGATATCCTATCTTTGCATAAAAGACGCATTAGGTCTCGTATGAAAAACATAATCTGTCGGTCTGATGAGTTTTCACTAAATAACATATTCATAAAAGGTGCGTCGAACTCGTCAATCAATATAATAATTTTCTTATGGGTTTGTTTTGTTTGATAGTGGACCGACAAAACCTCGATCAAATATTCAAAAGCCACCATTATGTATGATTGTGCTGTGTTACGATCTATTGCCTCTTTCCAATGATCATCATCATCGGCATATTTCAAATAGCACAAGAAAGGTTCAATATCCAGTTCTCCCATATTGTTACTTGACCAGCTGAATTTTTCACCATCTTTATGAATTAAACATGTTTTATATTTTCTAAACTGCTTCATTATCATATCTCTAAGACTCTCCAAAAATTCGCTATATGACGTTACTGATAATTGTGCAAAATCAAGAAAAATTACTGGATGCTGTCCGCAATGCTTGCGAAAAAATCTTTTACTTCCACAACCATGATTCTCTATGCATTCTTCAGTGCATTTGTAAATTCTGAGATCCTGGAAAAGTTTATATTTCTCCAACTTTTGTTGTTCACTGCTGACAATTTCAAAAAACTTCTCCAGCATTTTGCAAGCCATAGTCTTGCCAAATCTGGGCGGTGCAGTGAGAAGTATTCTATGTGCATCCTTCATAACGCATTTAATAAACATAGACTTGTCCACAAAAGTCGATGTCCAACGAAGAACTTCAAAAACCAAGTCAGGATCCTGAAAAGACATAACAAATTGTAATTTCCATGAATTCCTATTTGAACATAAAACAAATTGTACATTTGTTCGAAGCAAGTTACTTACGTCTTCACTTTCATTTGAGCCTCCGGAAGTGTCCAAAGATGTTACATCATCCATTAAATTTAATCCAAGTAATTCCTATAACAAAAGTGTAATACCATGTTACCGTGTGATACAATAATATGTCTGGTCTTACTTGGTCTGAATAGACAGGTTTACTTTCGACTTTTTTGCGCTTTGATGAGGATGAGGAGCCCTCCATCAGATCTACCTGAAAAAAATTTTATATTCAACGAATTTTTTTATCTGTAATCTGTATGAGTAAAAAAATATTAACAAAGTTCCGTTCAAAATGATTTAAAAAGATTCAAAATAAATTTTTTACAATAAATAAAAAAATGACCAATACTAAAGAGAACAAAATTGTAGCAGAATATTATACACCATTAAAAACAAGACAACCATCTGAACTCCAACAATTTCAATGAAGTAACTCAAATGAGAAATCGTAATTTTGCCATTGAATATCTCAATTCGACTGTAAATAAAAAACTAACAAAGACAGAATTTTGCAAATCTAAAAATATTTCTAGAAATTCCCTAAATATGGGACTAAATTCAGTTGGAATTAAGATTGCATGTAAAACGAGAACAAATGAGAACAAACGGGAACAATCCGGGACAAAAGAGAACAAATCGGAACAATTGGGAACAAAAGAGAGAAAAAATAAAATAAAAAATAAAAAAATATTCGATAATGTAGAACATAAAGCAGGTAGTCGTAAAAATATAAGTTTAGATGAAGAAGCACATAAATTAATTAGTAAATCTTTAGAAACTTTTCAATCATAAATGGACAAA
The DNA here is from genome assembly GCA_029298725.1 of Gnatocerus cornutus. NCBI lineage: Eukaryota > Metazoa > Arthropoda > Insecta > Coleoptera > Tenebrionidae > Gnatocerus > Gnatocerus cornutus. Next base: position 2,491,478 of record CM055517.1, read on the forward strand.
CTAGTTTCATACATTCCCAACGATGAGAAAGAAAAATGGAAAAAAGATTTAAAACCTATTATTACTGAAATAGACAGATTAGAAGATGGAGCAAAAATAGTCGGTTTCAAACAAGAAGTAGTAGATAAATATATTGCAAGAGCTAACAGCTAATTTATTCCTTGAACAATTAATTATGACAGACTGTGAACTAGAATCCGCTAATAATAAAATCGATGAATTGGAATATAAATTAGACAACTACAATAATTATGATCCTAAGAAATTAGCAGAATTAAGAAACAAAACAGTAGTAATACCATCAAACATCGATGATGTAAAGAAAAGAACTCTCAAAATATTTGAAAGACATACTAAAAATATGAGAGCAATAAATGAAAAAACTCAAAAATTGTAAATTAAATGGAAAGTACTGTATTCAAGAATTTAAATATATTCAATGAAGAATATCCAAAATTCAGAAAAAAGTCTTATTCAACAAGTTAATAAATTAAAAATTATTATTTTTATTCTTGCGTTTATTATCGTAATTGTTATTATTGTTTTCTTAATTTATTACTTCAACGCTAATAAAAAATAGTTCAACAGTGTCCATGAACGTACCTATGATGATACTAATACGTGTCCATAAGCTAATGTATCTGTAGAATTAGGTAAAAGATATCTTTTATCATCTTTCCAACTTAGAGACTTTTTCTTTACTTCTTCAGTAAAAATATCATATTTATGACTCCTAATCACTCTCTGTCTATGGAAGTATTCAGTTTGATTGAATAAGCAATTTTTGTAATCTTCAAAACTTATTTCTTTCTTCAATACTGCTTTCTTGATACCTTTTAATTTTTTTGAAACACACGTTTCAGTTCTGTAACTGTACATTTTTGACCTTAAACCTATGTATTCTAATATCTTAATACCATTCAATTCATCTTTGAATTTCCCTATTACTTTCTTATTTTTATCAGAATATAATGGATGGTCCTTTGGATAATCAGATGTATCAAAATAGTCGGGTTTGTTTTTCATAAATTCATAGAAATCAGCCATTTTAATCTCATATATGAAACTGTCGGTATCTCCATAAAGAAGTTTTATTTTTTCATTAAATTCTTTTTTAATTACATTGTAATGGAAGTTATACATTAATAATTTCGATAAATCTAATACGGCTTGCCCAATGTAAATTGGTTTATTAAACAATACTTTGGTTTTATAATTGTGAACTGCTGCCAGGTGTTTGCTAAATATAGTTCTGTGTTTAAAATTAGGTTTGTTTATCGCTTTTTGTAATTTTTCTTCATCACAATATAATTTAATATTTTGTTGGTTTCTAACAGATTGCATACTTACCATATGGTGCATTAACCATTAGTTTCCAGAAATCTTTTTCAAAATCATTTTTCGCCTTCTGTCTTTGTTCAGTATTAAATTTTACATATGGTGCTATGAAATTTGACTGAGTAAATTTTATACCTCTGTGAACCTTTGTTATTCTAATACCTAAACTTTTGTAAAGTTTTAATGTTTTGTAACGAATTATATAATTTTTCTTATCATAGAAATGACAAAGTAGTTTTTCTACTTTTCCGCCCGGGGGAATTCTATTTTCCGGAGCCAAAGGCAAGTCATTGAATTTGTTATGAATAGCCAAGTCTACAGGGAATGCTAAATCAACTTCTAAAACATAACCGGTATCACTATCTGATAACAGTATACCATCAACATTTTTAATTTCATCACAAGTCAACCATTTAAAGTTTTTTTCTGGTAATCTCTGAGATAAAGCCCATCCATATAGATTATTAGCATCTATATAGATAATCTGAGTATTTTCATCTGCCTGCGAATACCTGTTACTACACTGTGAAATACCTCCTCTAATTCCGTTTTCAAAAAACAAATACATTTCATAATCAGTTAATAATTCCAACTTCACTGAAGTATATTTGAGCATACAGTCCCAAGCTAACCCCGGAGTTGTATAATACCAAACAGGATCCAGTCCATAACTCTTTTCTAAACATAAATCTCTAAAATTTTCAAATACATCAGTTAATAGCAAAACATCTAGTTTTAAGTATAAATCATGCCATTCACCCAAGTTTTCAATTTTAAAATATTTCCATACTTTCACTGCATGTTTGAATTCTTCTTGAGAAATTCCTTCTTTTGTGAGCGAAGAATAAAATTTATCTATTGATGGAAGTTTTGTTTCAGAAAATTCCTTTTCTAATTATCTTGCTTTTTTCTTTCCTAAATAACACATCTAATTCATGATTTGAAAAGTATTTAATTATTTCTCTCAACTGACTTGATTCCAGATTAGATGACAAATTGTCTAGGCTACTTGCTAAAAATCTAAATGAATCGATAAATCTCAGTTCGATATATCCATTATCATCCATTCTTAAAATTTTACTGAAAGAAATATATTTCTCTTCGTTATTAGGTATTAATTTCAATTGACTTTTATCTTCTCCTAGATTTTTTATAAACAAATGACAATCGTAAGCGCTTAAATTATGAAACAAAATTGGAATAAACAATGGTTGTCTATATTTCAAATTGCATTTTCTACAAGCAGCTCCTCTATATTTTCCAGTGTAGTGATCATGATCTCTTACTTTTGGGTTTTCTATAGAAAAAAGATAACAAATTTTTGTTTTTTTATATTCTTCTAGTTCGATATCTTTTATGGGTTTATTTTCTTTTAATAACTTGTATATTGTTCTGGCATATTCAGTTATTCTTTTTATAAAACATTTATCACTTTCCTCTCCTCTGTAAATTTCCAATGGGTTACCAATATTATTATAAGCACTCTTAATGTATAATCCATAACCACAGGGAATATGAAATTGTGTTTTATGAGTATATGATGATTCAGGATTTGGTTCGCATGTATGAATAGGTTTCAGAATAGATTCAAAATCAGAATAAATTACATTCTTTGAATATTTTTAAATTTTAATATATTATCTTCAGCCATGTTCAGAACACATGGTTCATTACTAAAGCACACATTTTGATGTTTCTTTAAAGCATCTTCAGTTCTAGCGGAGTAGTTTAAACATCTTCTACAGAAATGTTTTTTGTTTCTATTTACTTCCAACTGATCATTCAACAATCGACTCAAATTCTTGATCCAACAATAATGATTTTTGTCTTTATTTCCAAAGTATAGTAAGTCGATATTCATTTCATATATTTGCTTATTATTATGATACAAAGGATAAAATATTTGTTCTTCGTAACTAAACACGGTAACATTAATTTTATTATGTGATTCAAATTTAGGTATGTCCTGGATTTTGACAGGAATTTAATTCATTTATATATTCCGGCTTATTATAATGATTCAGTCTATCTACGTGTTCTTTTGCTTGATGTAAACATGATATTACGCTGTACATAAAGCATTTATTATCGTTGTTTTTAACATTAACGCAAGCTTTTTTATCTTTAATCCACTTGGGTAATTCTACATATGAATTTCCGCTTAACGGTGTATATTTGTTTATATTAATGCGCAAATAATTTATATTTTTCAAAGTCCATCCAGATCCCTTATCTTGCAATTCATCACATCTTGATATAAATAAATCCTTTTGTTCATCCCAATATTCCTCCAGATCATCTTGTTCTCTTAGTATAACATTTGGTAACTGAAATTTATGTATCATTATAAAGTCTTCATTTTCCAGTTTCATAAACTCGCATTCCATCTCTAAATTGATTTTAATATTTTTATGGAGATTTAAAGCATTTATAACTACTTTAATAGCCTTTTCTTTTATCATATCCATATATGTTTCTATATCTATACCTTCTTCTAGATTATTATGCTGATAGGTTAATAATCTTCCTTTAAAAGCAACCTGAACTAAAATAAAATCTGGCTCTGGATTATGTCTTGCTTTATGCAACTGCATTCGACTTTCCTTAATATATTTTCCACATTCATCACACTTGATCTTTTTTACTCTTTCTTTTTTCGGTTTAGAAAATATGCCATCATTAAACGGAAAGCTCTTTTTGTTTTCTCTTGTTATTTTTAATTGCTCTTCAGCATGAATAATCTCGTTTACCAATTCTGCCTTATTGTATCTTTTAATGTATCTTATACCTAAAGATTTTGCCATATTACGTAATTCAAGCAAACGACGACTATTCAAATCATGTTTTAATTTATGCAAATGTATTCGAGTTTCCTCGATATATGTTCCACATATATCACATTTGATCTTCTTTACTCTATTTTTTTTTGGTTTAGCAAATATATCGTCATCAAACTGAAATGTTTTTAGGTTCCTTTTGTTTTCTTTCTCTTTATGTAGCTGCATTCGGGTGCTTTTGATATATTTTCCACATATGTCACACTCGATTTTCTTAACTCTCTTTTCCTTTGGTTTAGCAAATAAATCATCATCAAATGAAAATATTTCTGAATTCGCTTCGCTCATTATTTTGTTTTCGTTTTTTATTTTCTCATGTAATCGCTCTTCAGCTTTAATATTAGCTTTAATCAAGTCTGCTTTATTATATTTTCTAATATATTTGATGTCTAATGATTTTGCAATATTAAACAGATCAGATAAACGTAGATTACTCAAGTTCCTTCGTTCCATTTATTATAGAAAAAAATCTAACAAACAATTTTTAGCAAATAAATAAATTCAATCCATTTTTATGCAAATCTGTTTTTATATGCCTTTTAAAATTAGTTCTAGTGTAATATCTACCACAAACACATAACAAACGAGTAGAATTAACTGCTTTTTTACATTGTTTACATGTTTTTTCATATTTATTTCTATAGTTATAAAAATCACCTGGACATTTTGGTTCTAAACAAACCGAGCAACGACTAGTCATTTATTAGAAAATTTATTCATCAAAGACTTCAATATTAGGAAAGTGTATTTTAAGAAAACCTAATTTTGCCAAGTTTAATATATTGTTTTCATACATTTTAAATTGATTATGCATATTTTTAAATACTAATCGTTCAAAGTCATTATTTGGTTTGCTTCTCATATCGTTAAACTTTTTTTGAAACAGTTGCCATGCTTCTTGGTCATCGTTATGTAAGCGATTCATTTAATTTATTACATTTTTTTTCACAAGAAATTATCCATAAACAGTGAGTGCTAAAACACACTGTCCCTGTTTAGGTAAAATTGTGAGAAGCCTCGAGATTCAAAAAATATGTGTTGTATATGGAGGTGATCAATTTAATGTTTATTTAATTAATTGTCGAAAAAAATAATACTTGTAATCAAAGCGATCTAGTGCAATATACGAGGCCTACGTATTATAAAAGTCTACATAAAATGAATGAAAAGCTAGATATCAACCTAGGTTCAAGGGAAAAGACAGCAATTATTTTAGAACATAATAATATAAATAAAGCTATTAGAAATAATTAATAATAATAAAAATCAGGATTATTTTCTTTAATTTTATAATCCAAGAAAGAATTGGGTGTTCGTAATTTTAAATCCCTAATTATATAAAAATTATTAAATACAAATACAAAAACAGCTCAAGAAATTAGAGAATACTATAATATTACTTTGGAAGAAATATTTTATTCATATTTGGAATACACTAAAGACTTTTATTTGAATATAGAAAAATCACTCCATAAAGCAAATTGAAACGATAATCTGAAATTAAGAGAGATTGTCATGTTTTTTAGTCCGCATAAATCTAAGTGTGGGAAAGACATGTTTTCATGATAATTTAATCGATGATGACAACGTAAACAGATAACTCATCTTTTGATAACAAAAATTTTTGGACTGCAGATGTAAGGATCATTTTTAATGTATTTTGACACGCTGAATTCAAATCTGTGCTCAGTTTTTCTCCATCAAGTCTAGATTTTGAAATAGCATATGATTGTTGACCCCTCGTGATTGGTCGCGGGTCTCTGTCAAACTGAAAATATATGAAAATTCTTGGATGTAACCCACAAAACATGAAAACTTACAAAAGCTTTCAAAAAGCTTGATATTCACTTGACAAAATAACTTAAATTTGAAAGTTTAAAATAAACTTACAATATACTTTGATGTGTAAGTTTCCATCTACACTTAATAGCAACGTTGCGATAAGCTGCCTTACGAAACTTTAGATTAACTTGTTTTGGTAAGTTTATAGTAAGCTTACAGAAAGTTGATGTGGTAAGTACAAATGAAAATGGGCGCATGTGCGTGTACCAATTCAGAGAAGAAACCAAGAATTATAGAAAAAGTGTCATTCGTTCTTGAAGCTAACTATTTATAATTCATTCAAAATGGATTTCTTTAAGCATCCCTCTTTAAAAGTAAGTATGAAACCTCTTATTTATTTATTGTGTTTGTAGGTATACCTAAGTAGTTCTGTTTTCTTTAACTATAGATGCTGTAAGAAGTTCATTTTCGACAGTCACGAACCGCGAGTTCAAGATGGCTATGATGGATTGGTTCAACCATTCGAGAACGAGGTTGAAGCGGGCTGGCGAAAATCTCGTAAGGGCAGTTGCCGGACCAATTAGTGATTTTTTAGCATAATTCACTACACAAAAGGACTAAAAGACCGCATTAGCAGATTCTAAAATGTTGTTATTTTATGACAGACATTGGCATAATTGACTATTTGACCATTGCTGTCTGATGGTCGGTTTTAGTTTTGAGAAGGGGTGTGGGGTAATCTCGATATGCCTAGCATAAAAAACAAAATTAAGAATCAAGTGCTGTGGCGATTTAGCCCTTCTGTGTAGTGAGTACCCTAATTAAACCATAAAAGCACTATTTGGTGCCGGCAACTATTACAGTTTATAGTTCATCCAAGTTAATCTAAGCTATTATAAAATCATATAAATTTATGTTCTACCGCCTACCACAACCGGACAGCTTTGTGGTATTTTGATATTTATGACGAGACAGCTTGACCTGTTTGGACATAGTATTTTCATCGCAGGGTGCAAATTCGGGTAAATAAACCCTCATTACATGCACTTATGGACCTTTTCAAGCTGTCCCATTGTAGTAGACCAGACATTTTTATAAATTTATGGTATAAATCAGACTAATTTGATGATACTATAAGTTTTTTTACTCATTTTTAACCGTTTTCATTTAGAATTAGATCACGACGACCGACTTTCTTGTTTCTCTTTTATACCATTACCATTATTTTATTATTATTATTGTATTTCGTTTTGAATTTAGAATAAACATCTTTATTTGAAAATTTGAGTTTATTTACAGAACTGCAATTTTAATATAACCTTTCATATGTTAACTTAAAATAACCTTTCTGTTACAATCGTTTTAAAAGCTTGTCGTTTCAAGCTCGCACTAAACTTGTGGTTTCAAGCTTGTGTCAAGCTTATGGTTTCAAGCTTGCACAATCAAGCTTAAGAAAGTCGTTTTCAACGTTTATGCAAGAATTCAGCAAGCTTATCGCAAGTATGCTTGGAAACTTACACTTTGATTCGCAAGTTTGAGGAAAGTTTACATCCAGCTTTTTTTGCTTGGTGGGAAGTTGCTGTAGGTACGTTCTTTTTGGGAAAATCTTGTGAGAAATTACTGGATGACAAGTGCGAAGTCAAATAATAAACGTTTTTATAAACTGAATATAGGTAGGTATGCCCCTTTAATTATTCTATTAATTGCTATCATGTTTTGGGCGTGAAAACAACGTTTCTTCTTTTACGACATTGGAAAACGATACACTATACCACGTGGCTGTTCAGATGTTTCATTTATTTTAATTTTCGACACAACCGTTAAAAATTACCGAAAAGCAGACGACTTATATTTAACTTATAAACTTATAATACTATTAATAAATAACAAGACATTTTATTACTTACCAGCAGCTTTAACAATTAACACCAAACCAACACTGAAACGACTGAAACCTTAGATTAGTTAGAGTATAGATAGCCGACTCTTTCACTCTCATTTTGTTACCGAAACTAGCGCATTCTATAAAAATCGGGCCGTACTATTTTGAAGAGTCTAGACAACAACCACACCAAATGTGGTGTTTGTCTTTGCTAACTAACATTGGTTTTTGTCTTTGCTATTTTAAGAATAGGTTTTTATCTTTGCTATTTTTTCTTTTTATGGATTTGATAGAAATTAAAACAAAACAAAATATAAAATAAAAGTGTATATTAAAAAGTAATAAACGCAATAACAAGTACTGGAAACAATGAGTTATGATAACTGTATTAACACATCCCAATTTTCAATACCTAATTCAAGATCATATGGTTCAAACTATACAATGATAAACTCAAAATATGATGATTAATCAATTAATTACTAAACAAACACGTTTTCAACAACTAAGAGAAAATGTTGAATAATAAAATCCACTTCATGTTTTAAAGGAAAAATTGTATGTTGGAAAAATGTATCAAATTCAATTAAATCTCCCAACGTATACATTTAAAAAGAAAAGCATAAACTAAAATATGTGAAAAATGGAGGTACACGCTGGTACTCCATATAAATTTAACAATATTTATATGTATACAAATACACTATCTGTGTAAGATCATTCGTAAGGATTGACCACAATCAACCCAAGTTAACAATTATTTACCAGACCAAATTTAAAGCAGACAGTGGAAAAATTTTCAGTGTGCTTCCATAAAACCACTTTCAATCAAAATGTCCCAAGCAAACTTGGAGTTTTTGGTAGAATCGCCGATCCTGGAATTGTTAATCCGCTGAAGCAATATTAGTAACATTTCTGTCAGATGGAGTGCGTACTCTGAAAATATTGGTTCATATTAGATCGTAATATATTAAAATGATTTTCAGTCTTACTTTTTGGACATATTATCACCACACCCAGGAACACAACACCCTGTTCCTCCTGTAGTCATTTTCACAAACAACATTATAATGTTAACTTGGGTAATTAAACTACTAATTATTTACACTACACAACCTTATCACTACATTAAACACTAAACTAAAACGAAATTAAGAAAATACACAAGGAAATTCGGAAAACACTCTTAACGAAAGTGCAAAACAAAATGCAAGTGCAAATTTGCAGACTCTGCACAAATTTGAATTCCAAGAATCTGTCAACGACTGCTGCGCTTGAATTAAAATACCAAGCGCCACCTAGATCAGAAGCTGGAAACAATAATTTATGTTAAGGCCCGATTTTTATAGATGGAGGTAATGTAGCTGAAAAGTTCATCCTATGGAGTGCCCGTGCCTTGACTGAAACTGTCAATCATCTGTCAACGCAGAACGCAGCGGAACGGACAAAACTGAATTATCGACCGAAAGAGCGTCGCGCGCCATCCTGGTCTAGATGGCGCTAACCATATTATCGTTTCAAGACCGACTCTATCCGTATAAGAGGCCTGTTCGCTCCCTATTAAAACGGGTTCCCGTCTAGCAAGCCATGGACGTGCGGATTGTGGCGTCACCTACCTGCTAATTCGAATAACTAAATTGTCAAATCTCCGCTGTCAATCATTTTCCGATTCGTAATTCATCGTTTTGGTGTCTTTAAGTTCCTCTTTTGTGGCTACCAGCATTTCTCATCTAACAAACCAACCCTCTCTTGCGTTCTCCTGCTCAGGACTCCACTTGACCTTGATGCCGCAGTTTAGAAGAAACGGTGGGTGCTGTGCGGTGTGCGTCTCGTTCATTTTCATTTAGGGGGGTTGTTGATCGAGTACGTCGCCTTTTTTTCACTTTGGCTAACGCGGTTTTAACTATTGAGATCGAATTTCTTTGATCTCCATGGCATGGCTGCACCCGACTACCTTCCGCGGATTGTTTCTTATTAGACGGCACCACTTTATGAAACGGTTGCGTTATATTGTAGAAAATCTCATGTATCCGTCGATTACTACCCCAAAATCTTCGCGGAGTCCCGCGCAGAGGGTTCTGTTGTTACTTCCGCACCGATAAGGGCTGTCAGACTTTCTCTTCGAACCCGCTTCACGCGCCTGGCGTAGAGAGTCATCATGCGTTCCCAATATTAGCGTAAAAGTGCCTATTTTCGATAAACAGTGTAACTACTGGCGTAATTGACAAATCAACATAACCTATTTGTCTCGTTAGTGCATTGACTTTAACTAAATAACCTAGATGGTGCAAAGTACCCGCCATGATGTTCCTACTCACCAGCCATATTGGAAATAGTGGATTCAAATTTTTAGACAACCCGCAATTCTCAAGACTTATGTTTTACTCTAAGTTGAAATAAACCACCGAAAATAGTTTGAAGAAACATGCAAAATTTAATAAATTATGACTAAAGTTGTATACCAAACAACCAAAATAATAAACAAGAGCTTTAATTAGAAAATGCTAGGTTCTATTTGACCAGTTTAAAAATTTTCGAAACTTATCATTATCACTCCTACATTTTTAAATATTTTTATACAATATAAAAACTACAGACCATTTAGTATTTACACTTATTATTATTAGATTACAATAAATTAGGAACTAGTTTATCAAAAATCACTGGAAATTCTACGGCAGCAAAGAAAAGAAAACAGACTATTTAACTTGACTTTTTACAAATAAATTTTTATTATAAAACTCATTATTTTAATAAATAACGATGCTTGTCAACTTGTGTTAATGACGTCGTCGAAAAAACATCTTAGATAAATTAAAATTACATCTTTTTTGCTTTTCAAAATGTAAAACGGATTTTGCAATATAGGCAACATTTGATACACCGGTGTACCAGATTTATATCATTGCATACACAAATGCTATTTCCAAGATGGCCCATGCCAGGAACACGGATTTCTACCACCACCACCGGCTTTTCACCGTCTAGGTATATTATAACACGTCACTGCGTTAGTGACAATGACTGTCCCAGTAGTAGGGGAAAATTTCACAAGACGGCGCCACAATCCGCACTTTTTGACAGGAACTTCTAAAAGGCCCGAGCGGACAGGCCTCTTAAGGATATAGTCGGCCTTGATCGTTTTTATTATAAAAATGTGTAATCACAAAATAAAAAAACCTCAAATTTAGTAAGTTGTGTAACAAAAATAAATTATACTTATAACGTTCACACCGTTACTACGAAACAATAATGACATTATTGGTTGCCTACCGTTGAATACAACAAATAATTTCTATAACGGGAAAAACGAGTTCTAGGGTATTTTTGAGGGATGTTTATAGACCATACCAACGCTCGAGCATCGGCCGTCTTCTGTTTAATGAAAACGCTCAATTGTTATACAATTGTTATAATTTGTTATAATTAAATTTTGACAAAGACCTCATGAGCGTCCACACAGTGGACTAGTGCGTAGCATGCGAAGCAATTTTATTTTTTTTAATTAATAAGAAAATTAGCATAAACGTAATACATTCAATCCGAAACCGTTTGTATAAAATCCATTATAGGCGTGCTGATAAAACAGAACCGTGTTAGCCCAGAAGTTTAAGCGTCGCACTTTAAACATGTGCGCTCATTTGTTGCGTGTTCAAATCTTGATAAAGCGCAAAATCTTTTTCATAGCGATAGAATATATTCTAGTTGCAAAATAAAATTCGCTCCGCATGCTACGCACTAGTCCACTGTGTGGACGCTCATGAGGGCTTCGCCTGAATTTCAAAACGAATCAAAAAATTCCAAAAAATTTTAAAGGGCCTTATGTTTAGTCACAGCATAGACAATTAAGCTAGGTTTAACGATCTGTGAGTCGCAGACAGGAAGACTTTATTCTCTTTTTCTCTGCTAGATGGCAGATTTTTATTAACTAATATTAACAATGTGCATAATCGTAGATGGGAAGCGTAATACTTGGTTCATCTATTTTGAGGTATTTAAAAACAAGAGCTCTTATTTGTCTAATATTTTTACCAGTCGCCATTCCGACCGGTGAATTTTTCGCATGCGCCAATGTATTGGTCTAGAAGTAAATACATTTTGGGGTGACTCAAAACAAGGAATTCTGGTAAGGTTTTTTTTGGGTGCTTTTAACATAATTAGGTTTGATTTTGGATGATTTACAACAGTTTTCTCATATGTCCAATTTCTGATGGGCTATTGATTTACAAGAAAAGAAACTTTAGAGTATTTTTTGCTCACATTAAAAACTATGATTTTTGAAGGATTTTATGTCTTTTTCGGTTGTTAACTTTTGGGAAAACATAAATTTTTAGGATCCTGCCTTGTTTTGTAGGGCGCCAAATATACCTCTTTGATTTGGTAATGTTTTTACTTTTTTTTGCATGCGCCAATTGGTCTGGTCCAGAAATACAAAGCCATTTGGAATGTCTAAAAACAACGGATTTGGAAAGTTTTTCAGAGTGCTCTTGAGATGATTTTGCATTATTTTGGGAGATTTTAACGGTTTTTTCATGTGCCCAATTTTTGGTGGTCTACAGATATTTGGGTACTTTTGGGGTGCATAAAAATTAATGCTTTTTAAAGGGTTTTAGCCCTTTTTTGGTTGTTTGCTTTTAGGCAAACAGTTAAATTTGTAGGATTTTGCCGTGATTTTTAAGACGCCAAATGCCGTGGTCCAGAAGTAACATTTTATAGTCTACTGTTAAAATAATATTTCTGCTAAATTATAGCTAAGAAATGGTTAGAAAATGCTTTTCCCTAAAGTGAAAAGAATCGCTGTATAATTTTCTGATATGTTAATAAAAGTTTAAACATTATTTCTGCGAAATTTAATTGAAATAATCGTAAAATGTTCATGCAAGCGCTGTCTACAGGGCGATTGTGACGTCATCATTCTGTTCGGCTAGAGAGATGCGGCCACCGTATATACTCGATTCACCGTGGACGCTCATGAGGTCTTTGTCCAAATTATAACAAATTATAACAATTGTATCTAAATTTATTTTATCGAAACATGAACATTAAGATGTATCTAATACCTTTGTATGCTTACGTGTAAAGTACATCATAATAGTGATGATACAAATAATTCATAATAGCATAGTTACTGTTTCATAATAGCATAGTTACCGTTTCATAATAACACAGTTGCCATTAATCCATAATATTCAACGTTTTTATGCAAACGAAAGCAACTCCAAAGACCAAAATTAAAAACATTCTGAAGATCTGCATTTATTTATATTAATTCTAACATAAAATATCTTGGATAATGCTTTTCTCGCTGTTTCATCGCGTTCAAAACTTCCGTCAAAAATTGGAAATTTGCAGAACTGTTGAGTGGTAACATTGCCACCTTCGTACATGTTTCGATAAAGCTTTGTATTTACTACGGATATTAAGTAATTCATAAAAAACTCGGACGTTAACAAGTAACGTCCTCGTTCATTATGAATTACTTAATATCCTTCTCAAATAAATAGCTATATTACGCTCGATCGTCCAGCGTTTAAATTTAATAACGAATAACGCATTTTGACTTTTGAGCGTTTTCATTAAACAGAAGACGGCCGATGCTCGAGCGTTGGTATGGTCTATAAACATCCCTCAAAAATACCCTAGAACTCGTTTTTCCCGTTATAGAAATTGTTTGTTGTATTCAACGGCAGGCAACCAATAATGTCATTATTGTTTCGTAGTAACGGTGTGAACGTTAATAGTTATTTAATAAACTAGTTTGTTAATGAAGGCGATTAATGATCGACACTGTTTAAAGCACGAACGAGCGAAGCGAGTGAGTGTCTTTAATAGTGGAGATCATTAATCGCCCTTTAACAAACGAGTTTATTACAACGTTTTATCGTTGACCACACAATACCTTTATTTGGGTGACAAAATGGGCAAGAGTTTCACGGAAAAATCATTATGATAAAAAAACATAGTTACCATTGAAAAAAATGACATGCGAATTTTATCAACAAGTGTCACCATTTTGAAAAAGTTGTTGCTGAAGTCGTAATTATGGACCTGGAAAATTGTGATAATACCCTACCGGCTGCAGTGGTCCAAAGCGCAAACGATGCATGTTCAAGTTTATTACCGAGTAAAAGTAAATATTCAGAAATAGAAACATAGTTGAAGATAATGCCGTAGTTTTTGTTTTATTTCTGTGTGTATTTCTGGTTGCATATGTCAAAATGTCAAAATTTCAAAAAGAGCTGCATAATGAAAAAGAGAGCGTTAATGACACCCATTAACGCATCCTTTTTCAGACAAACTGATTCATTAATATCGATATTAATAAGAGGTCAACGATAAAGTTTTTTTAAGTATAATTTGTTTTTGTTACACAACTTACTAAATTTGAGGTTTTTTTATTTTGTGATTACACATTTTTATAATAAAAACGATATAAGGTCACTAAATCAAAGTGTCTGTTTTATAAGGTACCGCCATTAGTGACAAAAAAGAAAGACAACGATATCTTCTGTCTATCTCTACATGCGCACTAAATTTTGTGTTGTTTGTGTGGACACATTGCTTTATGAACTGTCAATTCTTGTCAAATATCGTTTGTAATAAAATTGTTTGAATGTGCGATTTCTCAACACGAATCGTTATGGTGTTTTTGTTTCCTCCGCCGTAAGTAAATACTATTTGACGTTTTATGTACGACTACTTTCCACAAATTTCAGAAAACTAAAAAAAAAGAAAAATAGAAGGTAGATGGAAGCCCTATCGAAGCCGACAATCATTGTGACATTGGTTAAGCAGTACGTATTGGGGGAATACTAAAGTTGGTTTTTGTATATGAACCCTTGAGTACTTCTTATAAGGTTATGGAATTTTGTACCTGTTAGTTTACGAATTCCGTGAACTAAATTTAAATAATGTTCCCCCAATTTGTCTTCAATCGCTTTTGTGTTTCAATAGCCCCAATACCAACATGAACTTCTTGCATTCAGGCGAATAACTCGTTCATCTTATTGTTAATATGAGTTGAAAATCAAATCTATGGACAAGAAAATGGAAGAAGGAAGGCCACTCACATGTGGTACATCACAAAACCTGCGTTATGGACAGAAATATTATTTCAAATGCCTAAAACACAAGCAATGATATTGTAAAGTGTAAGTATATCGGCCTCAACGGTAAACGTTCTCAAAATGTGTTGTAGGACCAACTGACTGCTATCCTTAATGTAACAGCGGGGCCTCATAAACTGGCAGGTGGACAAGACACAGTCATTGCACTCATCACTTGAACAGTGCAGATACACAGTCTCATGAGGAAGACACACCATCGCTTTCAACATCAGCGGCAGAAGATGGTTGGTTTGAAGCCGCTGCTACTTCCTCATAATGAATGTGAAAACTGAAAATGCAATGGGACATGAAATATACATAAGATATGCAAAACTGGTTCTATAGTTTAATGTGGCGTACGAAGGTCCTTAAACGCATTCAAATGGTCTCCTGTAGTGTTAAAAATAGATGTAATTTTGTATTTCAGGGTGATTTAAGTAAATAATTTTAACATAACCTTAATATTTGTTCTTGATATTCATTTTGTTGCAGTTGTTTTGCATAACCTCATTCAAGATCTTAAACATGTCTACTTCTTCAAACTTGTAAATTCTTTCTTCTTAATAGCCCCTTTAAAATATCTCATGTACTTCATTTTGTTGTAATTAATTCCAGCCACCCTCATTCACATATGTTCAATTAGTCACATCTCATAACTCTCCTTTAAGACGGAGTGGGGGTGCGACTATTCCGACCACGCATTTTTCTTAGATTTTAGATTTAGTTCTTAAGAGGTACTGATCCGGACTCCAACCCGGAATGTAAATATTAGCAATAAACCACAATTTAAGGAATCTCGCTTTTTCACTAGTTAATCCCCGTACAGAGAAACACAACGGCACACAACAATTTTCTGCTCATGTATTTGCTACTTCCATTTGTGCAATGCTTTCTCTCAGTTACTTTAACATCTCATCATTGTTACTACATCGTCGGGAGAAGCTACAATATAATAAGTGCTAATAGCATATTCTAATTAGGGCGTTACTGCATACAAGTCGAATCGTTGGAGATTAGAAAAGACAGTGCTTGAAGTCCGAGACCGTTTCTGAGTGTTGCACCTCCTTAACGTGCTAAAATGGAATAGGTTCTAATGTCGGTTCGCTCACCTCTTACGTATTCACATAGTCTGTTATAATGTTGGAACCAATTTTCTTTTTGTACCCACGATTTATTAAAGTGTATTTTGAACAAATAATTTGAAGATAACCTTAAATTTTGTTAATGACAAATTTTACGTCAACAATTTTATGACAATTCCCTAGAATCTTGCGTCTCGTTCTAACCCATTGCTTTATGGACTATGTATGTCTCTCTTGAATTGCGCACTGAAAACTAATGGCGGTACCTTATAAAAACAGACACTTTGATCTAGTGACCTTAAAACGATAATATGCTTAGCGCCATCTAGACCAGGATGGCGCGCGACGCTCTTTCGGTCGATAATTCAGTTTTGTCCGTTCCGCTGCGTTCTGCGTTGACAGATGATTGACAGTTTCAGTCGTTTCAGTGTTGGTTTGGTGTTAATTGTTAAAGCTGTTGGTAAGTAATAAAATGTCTTGTTATTTATTAATAGTATTATAAGTTTATAAGTTAAATATAAGTCGTCTGCTTTTCGGTAATTTTTAACGGTTGTGTCGAAAATTAAAATAAATGAAACATCTGAACAGCCACGTGGTATAGTGTATCGTTTTCCAATGTCGTAAAAGAAGAAACGTTGTTTTCACGCCCAAAACATGATAGCAATTAATAGAATAATTAAAGGGGCATACCTACCTATATTCAGTTTATAAAAACGTTTATTATTTGACTTCGCACTTGTCATCCAGTAATTTCTCACAAGATTTTCCCAAAAAGAACGTACCTACAGCAACTTCCCACCAAGCAAAAAAAGCTGGATGTAAACTTTCCTCAAACTTGCGAATCAAAGTGTAAGTTTCCAAGCATACTTGCGATAAGCTTGCTGAATTCTTGCATAAACGTTGAAAACGACTTTCTTAAGCTTGATTGTGCAAGCTTGAAACCATAAGCTTGACACAAGCTTGAAACCACAAGTTTAGTGCGAGCTTGAAACGACAAGCTTTTAAAACGATTGTAACAGAAAGGTTATTTTAAGTTAACATATGAAAGGTTATATTAAAATTGCAGTTCTGTAAATAAACTCAAATTTTCAAATAAAGATGTTTATTCTAAATTCAAAACGAAATACAATAATAATAATAAAATAATGGTAATGGTATAAAAGAGAAACAAGAAAGTCGGTCGTCGTGATCTAATTCTAAATGAAAACGGTTAAAAATGAGTAAAAAAACTTATAGTATCATCAAATTAGTCTGATTTATACCATAAATTTATAAAAATGTCTGGTCTACTACAATGGGACAGCTTGAAAAGGTCCATAAGTGCATGTAATGAGGGTTTATTTACCCGAATTTGCACCCTGCGATGAAAATACTATGTCCAAACAGGTCAAGCTGTCTCGTCATAAATATCAAAATACCACAAAGCTGTCCGGTTGTGGTAGGCGGTAGAACATAAATTTATATGATTTTATAATAGCTTAGATTAACTTGGATGAACTATAAACTGTAATAGTTGCCGGCACCAAATAGTGCTTTTATGGTTTAATTAGGGTACTCACTACACAGAAGGGCTAAATCGCCACAGCACTTGATTCTTAATTTTGTTTTTTATGCTAGGCATATCGAGATTACCCCACACCCCTTCTCAAAACTAAAACCGACCATCAGACAGCAATGGTCAAATAGTCAATTATGCCAATGTCTGTCATAAAATAACAACATTTTAGAATCTGCTAATGCGGTCTTTTAGTCCTTTTGTGTAGTGAATTATGCTAAAAAATCACTAATTGGTCCGGCAACTGCCCTTACGAGATTTTCGCCAGCCCGCTTCAACCTCGTTCTCGAATGGTTGAACCAATCCATCATAGCCATCTTGAACTCGCGGTTCGTGACTGTCGAAAATGAACTTCTTACAGCATCTATAGTTAAAGAAAACAGAACTACTTAGGTATACCTACAAACACAATAAATAAATAAGAGGTTTCATACTTACTTTTAAAGAGGGATGCTTAAAGAAATCCATTTTGAATGAATTATAAATAGTTAGCTTCAAGAACGAATGACACTTTTTCTATAATTCTTGGTTTCTTCTCTGAATTGGTACACGCACATGCGCCCATTTTCATTTGTACTTACCACATCAACTTTCTGTAAGCTTACTATAAACTTACCAAAACAAGTTAATCTAAAGTTTCGTAAGGCAGCTTATCGCAACGTTGCTATTAAGTGTAGATGGAAACTTACACATCAAAGTATATTGTAAGTTTATTTTAAACTTTCAAATTTAAGTTATTTTGTCAAGTGAATATCAAGCTTTTTGAAAGCTTTTGTAAGTTTTCATGTTTTGTGGGTTACATCCAAGAATTTTCATATATTTTCAGTTTGACAGAGACCCGCGACCAATCACGAGGGGTCAACAATCATATGCTATTTCAAAATCTAGACTTGATGGAGAAAAACTGAGCACAGATTTGAATTCAGCGTGTCAAAATACATTAAAAATGATCCTTACATCTGCAGTCCAAAAATTTTTGTTATCAAAAGATGAGTTATCTGTTTACGTTGTCATCATCGATTAAATTATCATGAAAACATGTCTTTCCCACACTTAGATTTATGCGGACTAAAAAACATGACAATCTCTCTTAATTTCAGATTATCGTTTCAATTTGCTTTATGGAGTGATTTTTCTATATTCAAATAAAAGTCTTTAGTGTATTCCAAATATGAATAAAATATTTCTTCCAAAGTAATATTATAGTATTCTCTAATTTCTTGAGCTGTTTTTGTATTTGTATTTAATAATTTTTATATAATTAGGGATTTAAAATTACGAACACCCAATTCTTTCTTGGATTATAAAATTAAAGAAAATAATCCTGATTTTTATTATTATTAATTATTTCTAATAGCTTTATTTATATTATTATGTTCTAAAATAATTGCTGTCTTTTCCCTTGAACCTAGGTTGATATCTAGCTTTTCATTCATTTTATGTAGACTTTTATAATACGTAGGCCTCGTATATTGCACTAGATCGCTTTGATTACAAGTATTATTTTTTTCGACAATTAATTAAATAAACATTAAATTGATCACCTCCATATACAACACATATTTTTTGAATCTCGAGGCTTCTCACAATTTTACCTAAACAGGGACAGTGTGTTTTAGCACTCACTGTTTATGGATAATTTCTTGTGAAAAAAAATGTAATAAATTAAATGAATCGCTTACATAACGATGACCAAGAAGCATGGCAACTGTTTCAAAAAAAGTTTAACGATATGAGAAGCAAACCAAATAATGACTTTGAACGATTAGTATTTAAAAATATGCATAATCAATTTAAAATGTATGAAAACAATATATTAAACTTGGCAAAATTAGGTTTTCTTAAAATACACTTTCCTAATATTGAAGTCTTTGATGAATAAATTTTCTAATAAATGACTAGTCGTTGCTCGGTTTGTTTAGAACCAAAATGTCCAGGTGATTTTTATAACTATAGAAATAAATATGAAAAAACATGTAAACAATGTAAAAAAGCAGTTAATTCTACTCGTTTGTTATGTGTTTGTGGTAGATATTACACTAGAACTAATTTTAAAAGGCATATAAAAACAGATTTGCATAAAAATGGATTGAATTTATTTATTTGCTAAAAATTGTTTGTTAGATTTTTTTCTATAATAAATGGAACGAAGGAACTTGAGTAATCTACGTTTATCTGATCTGTTTAATATTGCAAAATCATTAGACATCAAATATATTAGAAAATATAATAAAGCAGACTTGATTAAAGCTAATATTAAAGCTGAAGAGCGATTACATGAGAAAATAAAAAACGAAAACAAAATAATGAGCGAAGCGAATTCAGAAATATTTTCATTTGATGATGATTTATTTGCTAAACCAAAGGAAAAGAGAGTTAAGAAAATCGAGTGTGACATATGTGGAAAATATATCAAAAGCACCCGAATGCAGCTACATAAAGAGAAAGAAAACAAAAGGAACCTAAAAACATTTCAGTTTGATGACGATATATTTGCTAAACCAAAAAAAAATAGAGTAAAGAAGATCAAATGTGATATATGTGGAACATATATCGAGGAAACTCGAATACATTTGCATAAATTAAAACATGATTTGAATAGTCGTCGTTTGCTTGAATTACGTAATATGGCAAAATCTTTAGGTATAAGATACATTAAAAGATACAATAAGGCAGAATTGGTAAACGAGATTATTCATGCTGAAGAGCAATTAAAAATAACAAGAGAAAACAAAAAGAGCTTTCCGTTTAATGATGGCATATTTTCTAAACCGAAAAAAGAAAGAGTAAAAAAGATCAAGTGTGATGAATGTGGAAAATATATTAAGGAAAGTCGAATGCAGTTGCATAAAGCAAGACATAATCCAGAGCCAGATTTTATTTTAGTTCAGGTTGCTTTTAAAGGAAGATTATTAACCTATCAGCATAATAATCTAGAAGAAGGTATAGATATAGAAACATATATGGATATGATAAAAGAAAAGGCTATTAAAGTAGTTATAAATGCTTTAAATCTCCATAAAAATATTAAAATCAATTTAGAGATGGAATGCGAGTTTATGAAACTGGAAAATGAAGACTTTATAATGATACATAAATTTCAGTTACCAAATGTTATACTAAGAGAACAAGATGATCTGGAGGAATATTGGGATGAACAAAAGGATTTATTTATATCAAGATGTGATGAATTGCAAGATAAGGGATCTGGATGGACTTTGAAAAATATAAATTATTTGCGCATTAATATAAACAAATATACACCGTTAAGCGGAAATTCATATGTAGAATTACCCAAGTGGATTAAAGATAAAAAAGCTTGCGTTAATGTTAAAAACAACGATAATAAATGCTTTATGTACAGCGTAATATCATGTTTACATCAAGCAAAAGAACACGTAGATAGACTGAATCATTATAATAAGCCGGAATATATAAATGAATTAAATTCCTGTCAAAATCCAGGACATACCTAAATTTGAATCACATAATAAAATTAATGTTACCGTGTTTAGTTACGAAGAACAAATATTTTATCCTTTGTATCATAATAATAAGCAAATATATGAAATGAATATCGACTTACTATACTTTGGAAATAAAGACAAAAATCATTATTGTTGGATCAAGAATTTGAGTCGATTGTTGAATGATCAGTTGGAAGTAAATAGAAACAAAAAACATTTCTGTAGAAGATGTTTAAACTACTCCGCTAGAACTGAAGATGCTTTAAAGAAACATCAAAATGTGTGCTTTAGTAATGAACCATGTGTTCTGAACATGGCTGAAGATAATATATTAAAATTTAAAAATATTCAAAGAATGTAATTTATTCTGATTTTGAATCTATTCTGAAACCTATTCATACATGCGAACCAAATCCTGAATCATCATATACTCATAAAACACAATTTCATATTCCCTGTGGTTATGGATTATACATTAAGAGTGCTTATAATAATATTGGTAACCCATTGGAAATTTACAGAGGAGAGGAAAGTGATAAATGTTTTATAAAAAGAATAACTGAATATGCCAGAACAATATACAAGTTATTAAAAGAAAATAAACCCATAAAAGATATCGAACTAGAAGAATATAAAAAAACAAAAATTTGTTATCTTTTTTCTATAGAAAACCCAAAAGTAAGAGATCATGATCACTACACTGGAAAATATAGAGGAGCTGCTTGTAGAAAATGCAATTTGAAATATAGACAACCATTGTTTATTCCAATTTTGTTTCATAATTTAAGCGCTTACGATTGTCATTTGTTTATAAAAAATCTAGGAGAAGATAAAAGTCAATTGAAATTAATACCTAATAACGAAGAGAAATATATTTCTTTCAGTAAAATTTTAAGAATGGATGATAATGGATATATCGAACTGAGATTTATCGATTCATTTAGATTTTTGGCAAGTAGCCTAGACAATTTGTCATCTAATCTGGAATCAAGTCAGTTGAGAGAAATAATTAAATACTTTTCAAATCATGAATTAGATGTGTTATTTAGGAAAGAAAAAAGCAAGATAATTGGAAAAGGAATTTTCTGAAACAAAACTTCCATCAATAGATAAATTTTATTCTTCGCTCACAAAAGAAGGAATTTCTCAAGAAGAATTCAAACATGCAGTGAAAGTATGGAAATATTTTAAAATTGAAAACTTGGGTGAATGGCATGATTTATACTTAAAACTAGATGTTTTGCTATTAACTGATGTATTTGAAAATTTTAGAGATTTAAGTTTAGAAAAGAGTTATGGACTGGATCCTGTTTGGTATTATACAACTCCGGAGTTAGCTTGGGACTGTATGCTCAAATATACTTCAGTGAAGTTGGAATTATTAACTGATTATGAAATGTATTTGTTTTTTGAAAACGGAATTAGAGGAGGTATTTCACAGTGTAGTAACAGGTATTCGCAGGCAGATGAAAATACTCAGATTATCTATATAGATGCTAATAATCTATATGGATGGGCTTTATCTCAGAGATTACCAGAAAAAAACTTTAAATGGTTGACTTGTGATGAAATTAAAAATGTTGATGGTATACTGTTATCAGATAGTGATACCGGTAATGTTTTAGAAGTTGATTTAGCATTCCCTGTAGACTTGGCTATTCATAACAAATTCAATGACTTGCCTTTGGCTCCGGAAAATAGAATTCCCCCGGGCGGAAAAGTAGAAAAACTACTTTGTCATTTCTATGATAAGAAAAATTATATAATTCATTACAAAACATTAAAACTTTACAAAAGTTTAGGTATTAGAATAACAAAGGTTCACAGAGGTATAAAATTTACTCAGTCAAATTTCATAGCACCATATGTAAAATTTAATACTGAACAAAGACAGAAGGCGAAAAATGATTTTGAAAAAGATTTCTGGAAACTAATGGTTAATGCACCATATGGTAAGTCTATGCAATCTGTTAGAAACCAACAAAATATTAAATTATATTGTGATGAAGAAAAATTACAAAAAGCGATAAACAAACCTAATTTTAAACACAGAACTATATTTAGCAAACACCTGGCAGCAGTTCACAATTATAAAACCAAAGTATTGTTTAATAAACCAATTTACATTGGGCAAGCCGTATTAGATTTATCGAAATTATTAATGTATAACTTCCATTACAATGTAATTAAAAAAGAATTTAATGAAAAAATAAAACTTCTTTATGGAGATACCGACAGTTTCATATATGAGATTAAAATGGCTGATTTCTATGAATTTATGAAAAACAAACCCGACTATTTTGATACATCTGATTATCCAAAGGACCATCCATTATATTCTGATAAAAATAAGAAAGTAATAGGGAAATTCAAAGATGAATTGAATGGTATTAAGATATTAGAATACATAGGTTTAAGGTCAAAAATGTACAGTTACAGAACTGAAACGTGTGTTTCAAAAAAATTAAAAGGTATCAAGAAAGCAGTATTGAAGAAAGAAATAAGTTTTGAAGATTACAAAAATTGCTTATTCAATCAAACTGAATACTTCCATAGACAGAGAGTGATTAGGAGTCATAAACATGATATTTTTACTGAAGAAGTAAAGAAAAAGTCTCTAAGTTGGAAAGATGATAAAAGATATCTTTTACCTAATTCTACAGATACATTAGCTTATGGACACGTATTAGTATCATCATAGGTACGTTCATGGACACTGTTGAACTATTTTTTATTAGCGTTGAAGTAATAAATTAAGAAAACAATAATAACAATTACGATAATAAACGCAAGAATAAAAATAATAATTTTTAATTTATTAACTTGTTGAATAAGACTTTTTTCTGAATTTTGGATATTCTTCATTGAATATATTTAAATTCTTGAATACAGTACTTTCCATTTAATTTACAATTTTTGAGTTTTTTCATTTATTGCTCTCATATTTTTAGTATGTCTTTCAAATATTTTGAGAGTTCTTTTCTTTACATCATCGATGTTTGATGGTATTACTACTGTTTTGTTTCTTAATTCTGCTAGTTTCTTAGGATCATAATTATTGTAGTTGTCTAATTTATATTCCAATTCATCGATTTTATTATTAGCGGATTCTAGTTCACAGTCTGTCATAATTAATTGTTCAAGGAATAAATTAGCTGTTAGCTCTTGCAATATATTTATCTACTACTTCTTGTTTGAAACCGACTATTTTTGCTCCATCTTCTAATCTGTCTATTTCAGTAATAATAGGTTTTAAATCTTTTTTCCATTTTTCTTTCTCATCGTTGGGAATGTATGAAACTAGTTTGTCCATTTATGATTGAAAAGTTTCTAAAGATTTACTAATTAATTTATGTGCTTCTTCATCTAAACTTATATTTTTACGACTACCTGCTTTATGTTCTACATTATCGAATATTTTTTTATTTTTTATTTTATTTTTTCTCTCTTTTGTTCCCAATTGTTCCGATTTGTTCTCTTTTGTCCCGGATTGTTCCCGTTTGTTCTCATTTGTTCTCGTTTTACATGCAATCTTAATTCCAACTGAATTTAGTCCCATATTTAGGGAATTTCTAGAAATATTTTTAGATTTGCAAAATTCTGTCTTTGTTAGTTTTTTATTTACAGTCGAATTGAGATATTCAATGGCAAAATTACGATTTCTCATTTGAGTTACTTCATTGAAATTGTTGGAGTTCAGATGGTTGTCTTGTTTTTAATGGTGTATAATATTCTGCTACAATTTTGTTCTCTTTAGTATTGGTCATTTTTTTATTTATTGTAAAAAATTTATTTTGAATCTTTTTAAATCATTTTGAACGGAACTTTGTTAATATTTTTTTACTCATACAGATTACAGATAAAAAAATTCGTTGAATATAAAATTTTTTTCAGGTAGATCTGATGGAGGGCTCCTCATCCTCATCAAGGCGCAAAAAAGTCGAAAGTAAACCTGTCTATTCAGACCAAGTAAGACCAGACATATTATTGTATCACACGGTAACATGGTATTACACTTTTGTTATAGGAATTACTTGGATTAAATTTAATGGATGATGTAACATCTTTGGACACTTCCGGAGGCTCAAATGAAAGTGAAGACGTAAGTAACTTGCTTCGAACAAATGTACAATTTGTTTTATGTTCAAATAGGAATTCATGGAAATTACAATTTGTTATGTCTTTTCAGGATCCTGACTTGGTTTTTGAAGTTCTTCGTTGGACATCGACTTTTGTGGACAAGTCTATGTTTATTAAATGCGTTATGAAGGATGCACATAGAATACTTCTCACTGCACCGCCCAGATTTGGCAAGACTATGGCTTGCAAAATGCTGGAGAAGTTTTTTGAAATTGTCAGCAGTGAACAACAAAAGTTGGAGAAATATAAACTTTTCCAGGATCTCAGAATTTACAAATGCACTGAAGAATGCATAGAGAATCATGGTTGTGGAAGTACAAGATTTTTTCGCAAGCATTGCGGACAGCATCCAGTAATTTTTCTTGATTTTGCACAATTATCAGTAACGTCATATAGCGACTTTTTGGAGAGTCTTAGAAATATGATAATGAAGCTGTTTAGAAAATATAAAACATGTTTAATTCACGAAGATGGTGAAAAATTCAGCTGGTCAAGTAACAATATGGGAAGACTGGATATTAAACCTTTCTTGTGCTATTTGAAATATGCCGATGATGATGATCATTGGAAAGAGGCAATGGATCGTAACACAGCACAATCATACATAAACAGGGCCTTTAAATATTTGATCGAGGTTTTGTCGGTCCACTATCAAACAAAACAAACCCATAAGAAAATTATTATATTGATTGACGAGTTCGACGCACCTTTTATGAATATGTTATTTGGTGAAAACTCATCAGACCGACAGATTATGTTTTTCATACGAGAACTAATGCGTCTTTTATGTAAAGATGAGATATCAGCACAATTTGTTCAACGAGTAATAATTTTTTCTGTCACTGCATCAGGCGGTACGATTTCATTAGGAGCTAACAATGTGAAACGTAGAACATTCTTGGACAAGGATTATGATTATTATAAATTCTTTGGATTTACCAGAGAAGAAGTAAACGCTTTAGTTAACAACTGTGTCAAAGAAGGAAGTCAAAGAGAAAAAGCTCTTGATGAAATTACTCTTTGGTACAACAATTACACTGTAGTGGGAGACAAAGATACAACTATTTCTAATCCTGTGTCTATTACCAATTATTTACCGAATCTCGTACGAAAAAGTTATTGGATTGAATCGGTTGGAACCAAATATATCTGCCAACTATTTAAATTCGAAAAAATGCGGGAGAAGGTGTTTCCTGCCGTTAGAGACAATGAGAAAATTTCCATCATAGCAACAACTATAGAGTTGAACGATATTTATAATCTGAAATCATTACGTGAATCAATTTTGAATTGTATCGAACTAGTGCAGGTAGACTTAGCTCTTCAGTTTCTCACACAATGTGGGTACTTTAACGTTATTGACAAGAATGATGGGAATTGGACATTACAAATTCCGAATCTAGAATTGAAACAAGTATTTACAGACAAACTTCAGGAGGCTTTGGTAAAATTGAAAACTAACCTGTTTACTGTTGAACAACAAGAGTCATTTGTGAATGCATTAAAGTCTTTAGGAAGTGGAGAGAAGCATGAACCTATGAAATATGTTGCGTTTAAAAAATCTGTGGAAAATTTGTATACCGACCGAGAATTACCAAAAGCTCATTTTCACTTTCACTGTGACCTTTGGATGTTAATTTCTAGTTGTGGGAAGTTGGATTGCTTTTCAGAATTTGCAATCAAAAAGGGATGCTCACCCAAGCTTGATTTAATTATTATTTCAAAATGTGCAGTAATTATAATTGAACTAAAGCGGCATAAACAAGATTCTGCAAAGAAGGCCCTAAAACAGTGTCTACGGAAAAAATACTATGAAGCATTTGAACTTGAAGGAAATGAAAGAAAGGGTTTAAAGAAAATTTTAATTGGTCTTCATCTCTCTGATGATCGTAAAGTTAGCATCAGGTATTTAGAAAATTTTGAGAAAAAAACACTGCAAGATGAACCAAACATAGAAACAATTGTAGAGGATAGCTATGAATGTTAAAATCATTCTCTCTGTTAGTTATGTACCCTGTTTTATTTTATGTGCATTTCGCTGATTTTAATGTAGTTTGAGAATCTGTAAATTGTAATGGAAAATAATCTCATTTTTTTGCCCTTAATCTTTGATTAAATTATACATTTCTACTTGAGTATTTTTTAATATTTCATTAAACCGGGACTTACGACTTTATGTTAGTTGGTACATAATATTTGATATGGTAAGAAAATAAGTTGAAAAAAACCAAACTATTATTATTTATATGTTCAATGAAAATTATAACTAAATATAAACAATTCTCTTAATTACGACAAAGTAAGATAAGAAAATCTGTACCTTTTTAATATCACAAAATAAGAAAATCAATTTTAGTTAGTAGTTGTGTTACAAAAACAAATTATATAATTATAAAGCAAACAAACTAATTTTTCGTTCGTGTCGTTACTTTGGTGTAATAATAATTTATTTTTTCTACTCCCATAGTAGTAAGTAACTAGGCAAGAACCCTGTCGTTTGTTGATTAGTAACTATGACATTATGAAACATGCATGTAATATGTAGATATATGTATGTATTTTCATTATACGGAACTAACTCACGTGACTTTAGTAACTTTTCGACTGTGAAACCAACGTTTTAGTTCCACTGTTTTTCTAGTGTAACCATGCCATTTTTAAGGTTAGAGTTTTCAGATGTCACTAATCTGACAAATTTCAAAGAACGAGTCAATTATTTTATTTATCAGTTATTTCACTTATTATAATAATACATAATTAAAAGTGTCACGCCAAATATACAGAAATATTCTTATTTCGTTTGCTCCAATTTGAATTCACATCAATTCTCAAAATAGTTGTGGATGTTTGTTGAAATCTTGAGACAGCATAAAGATGTTTGTGAAGGAATGCTGTAAAACTTTGGCGGATTTGAAAGATGTTAACGCAGGTGGGGTTAACTTCCAAATTATCGGGTGCTGGTTTCTACAGTTTATTTTACTTGTACATTACTGTCTTACCGCCGACAACACACTGCTTGTGGCGGCGGCTAGCGCATCCCCACCACACATCTCTGTCTGAATCAGTGTGGCGCTTTCCATGAAAATGCATGTGCGTTGGGTACGCAACATAGCCGCCCCCCTTGAAGGTTTGTAGGCTTCAACAAAAAACTTGAAATACAATAAATAAATAAAAATAAACAAATGTGAGACCAATACTGGTCTCGATGTCGTTGATTATCGCAAATTAATTAACAGGTACTAGCTATGGCCAATCAAAACTACTAATCGACTCACCAGACATCTGAACCACCCTATCGGTACATTTAGTCAGGACCGGACCCACCAAAATTGGGACCACATTGATTGACTCGAAACAAAAGATAACAACACCTGTTTATCTGTAATTATGGATAGGAAAGAAGGGTACACTCACCAGGGGTGTTCCACCCCCTTGCCCGAGGCGATGCTAGGCTCGAACTGTTGCCATCTGTCAACCCTCTGGAGATGACCTCCTGGTCAACGACATAATCGCTGAAAAGTTCGGGGATATACAGCCCGCGGCATCAACTCACGATGTGTGTGAGAGTTCCAGCCACCAAGGTGATGGGGCACATCCCCATCACACCCATGTACTAAACGGCGTCCCACGACAGGACACGGGGACCCCTCCAACACGTCCGCCGTACATTCTCGTCATTTGCATTGTGTGCCCACGAGAACCCTTCCGGATTCTCCATTACATGAGCTAAAGTCTGCCTCACCTGGACCTCCCCCCCCAGGGGAGACCCAGTGCTCAAGAATTACATCTAGATGTCTGCCAAGGGTTTTATAGCATAGTGAATTATACTCGCTCTGCCATTCCAACTTACACGAGTCTGCCAGGGGCCAAAGCCCCTGAAGGAATGGGTTAACACAGAGGAATACACTTGCTCAGAACGACGTAGAGCAACAACTCCGTAATGGGCCAGTACGACCCTGACGGGTACGACACAGACGCCCAAGCGCACGTAATCACGACCACCAGCATACTAAAGATATTTCCCTCAAATAAGATAAGGGGAACCAATCAGTCAAGGTCAAGTAAAACATATGTTAGCGGGGAGGTTTGTTCACATTAATGTTGTTACCTTCGTCTCAATTTTTGACGTCTTACACAAATAACAAAAACAAAAAAATCAAAACACAATTAACAAAAAAAAATTGAAAGAAATAAATTTTTCAAGAAAACTCACTGTTCCCCTTTTCACTACTTGTCATTAATTGGGAGCACACACAACTTAGAAACACCACGTTTGTACACTCCTTTTGTGGTTCGAACCGAGGCCACTCTTGCGACACCATCCCTTCCTGGATGGATTGCCTGGATACGCCCCAAGGCCCAACATAGTGGAGGTAAACCGTCTTCTACCATTAATACCATAGCTCCTGGTTGGAGGCCAATTGCATCTCCGGATCTCCATTTGGAGCGGCCTTGTAGCTGAGATGTGTACTCCTTCTTCCACCTGTTCCAAAAATGCCAGCGCATTTTCTCTATTAACTGCCAGCGCGAAGCGGAGCAGTTAGGACTTCTCCAATCAAAAAGTGAGCAGGGGTTAGAGCCATCAAGTCGTTCGGGTCGTTTGATAATGGAATTAAAGGACGGGAATTAAGGCATGCTTCTACTCGCGTTAGCAGTGTGTACAACTCCTCATACGTAAGCAAAGTGTCACCCACGACACGTTTGAGATGATATTTAACTGATTTTACTCCAGCTTCCATTAAACCAGCAAAGTTAGGTGACCTTGGTGGTGAAAAGGACCATTTGATGTTATCATTGGACAAAACGGTGATAACATCTTTATAAAAGTCGGAAGTTTTGAAGAATTCAGCTAATTTGACAAGTTCATTATTAGCTCCGACAAAATTTTTTCCGTTATCCGACCGAAAATGTTTGACCATGCCTCGTCGGGAAATAAGTCGTCTTAAGGCGCTCAAAAAACTGTCTGTTGTCAGATCTGTGACCAGTTCAAGGTGAATCGCCTTGGTGCAAAGACAAATGAACACACAAATATATGACTTCAATGTTTTTCTACCGCGACCTTTAGACTCCTTGATCAAAATAGGCCCACCATAGTCTACTCCAGTGTTAACGAAGGGTCTAGCCGGCTCTAATCTGTCTTGCGGAAGATCACCCATTTTTTGATAGGCAATAATTGGCTTTACCTTGAAGCATGATATACATTTATGGAGTACTTGTCTCACTTTGCTCCTTCCGGCAACAATCCAGAGCCTTTGCCGCAGCGCTGATAATGTGGCTTGGGCGCCCGCATGTAAATTTTGTTTGTGATAAAATTGAATTATTAAAGAGGTAACAAAATGATTCTTTGGTAAAACCATGGGATGCTTCTTGTCGAATGGGTATCGAGAATTTTTTAGTCTACCTCCTACTCTTAGTACTCCGTTATTATCAACAAATGGATCTAGACCTTTTAATGAACTGCCTTTATTAACAACATTTGAAGATTTTAATTCTTGAATTTGTTGAGCAAAAGACTCGAGTTGCATTAATTTGATGATTAACCTTTCTGAGTTATTTAGCTCCTCAGAACTTAAATGACCTGTTTGTTTCGCGTTTCCTTTTTTGGTGTTGTTTGCAAATCTCAAAATGTATGCTATGATCCGTTTTAATTTAGTAAAACTTGAAAATCTGTTCAACAAGTCACATGAATTCGTACTAACCAAAGTCGTTTTAGTTATCCTTTTTTGTTCCGGAATGTTTTCAAAATCCTCGTTTTGGATAAATGCGTCTGAACACATTTCACGATCACAAATTAACCAGTTGGGGCCATGCCACCATAAACAATTGTTTATCAATT
Organism: Gnatocerus cornutus; assembly: GCA_029298725.1. Classification (NCBI taxonomy): domain Eukaryota; kingdom Metazoa; phylum Arthropoda; class Insecta; order Coleoptera; family Tenebrionidae; genus Gnatocerus; species Gnatocerus cornutus. The sequence continues at coordinate 2,522,503 of CM055517.1, forward strand.
GTTCAGCTGCACTTCCTCGCGAAATTATGTCAGCTGGGTTTTCATTACTGGCTACGTGGTGCCAATCATGAATGTTTGTCAAGTTTTGAATGTCCGCAACTCGATTTGAGACAAAGGTTTTCCAGGTAGATGGAGGTTTTGATAACCAACAGAGAACGATGGTTGAATCTGTCCAAAAATTGAGCTTGTCGAATTTTAAATTTAATGATTGTGTTGTTTGATTTGTTAACTGAGCGAGCAGTTGCGCCGCAAGAAGTTCTAGTCTGGGAATCGTTTGCGTTTTAAGAGAAGCCACGCGCGATTTTGCAATTAATAAATTTGCATGAGTTTCACCGTTTGAGTTTGTGCATTTTAAATACAGGGCAGCTCCATACGCTCTTTCCGACGCATCGCTAAAACCGTGGAGTTCGATAGAAACCGTCTCTGCTGGTACCACGTTCCGAGGAATTCGACATTTTCCGATTTTTTGTAAATCGTTGGCCAATTGTGTCCACTGTTCACTAATGTCGTCAGGTAGCGATTCATCCCATGATAATTTCAATCCCCATAGTTGTTGCATAAGAAGTTTTGCCACTGTTACAATCGGGTTAATTAAGCCAAGTGGATCGAAGATGCGACAAATCATCGAAAGTAACGTTCTTTTTGTTAACTCACTTGGTATAAGAATGTTTTGAACATTATACCGTAACGTATCTTGATTGCAATTCCAAAAAAGACCCAATGTTTTGGTATCTTGTTTATCGAGATTTATTGTGGTATCTATTAAATCCTTGGCAGAGCTTGGCAATAAGTTTATGTTGTTTGACGCCCATTTAGCTAATTCGAATTTAGCTGATCGCAAAATTTCTATCAGTTGATGTTGAATTGATTGTAATTCTTCAATTGAGTTACCGCCCGTAATTAAGTCGTCTATGTAAAAATCTCGTAAAATAATATCTGCCGCCTCCGGGAATTTTTCACGATTTTCATGCGCCAATTGATGTAAACAACGTACGGCCAAGAATGGCGCCGATGAAGTACCATACGTGACCGTTGTTAAGCGATAAGTCCGCAATTCGTCATCGCTATCGCTGCGCCAAAATATACGCTGATAATCAGTTTGATTCGAATCGATTAAAATTTGTCTGTACATTTTGACGATATCAGCACAAAATACGTACTGAAATGTACGAAAACGCAGAATGATGGATAATAGTTCGTCTTGAATTGTGGGGCCCACGACCAAATTATCGTTCAAACTTTTGCCATTGGTCGATTTGGCGGAAGCATCAAAGACGACGCGTAATTTTGAGGACGGTTGTTTGTCCTTAAAGACGGGATGAGGCGGTAAATAATACGTTTCTGAATTGTCTGATTCATTATTCGAGACTAATTCCATGTGGCCCAAGTCAGAATATTCCGTCATAAATTCGACATACTTTGCTTTAAGTGCTGGACTTTTCTTTAATCGATTTTCTAGATTAAAAAAACGCCTTTTGGCTTGTTGGTCTGATTGACCTAGTGAGATGACGTTGTCCTTTATAGGAAGATTAACTACAAAACGACCATCATCACGTGTGAACGTGTTCAAGAAATGCGTTTCCGCAAATTTTTCTTCGGAAGTCAAATGTTTTTGGATGGGGTGATAACCTTCAAGTTCCCAGAATCGTTCTATTTGGTTTTCCAAGTCCAGAGATGAATTTATGGCAAGGTTACACCGACTCACTTTATTTCGCGGAATATCAAGCGGTCCCGCAATGATCCAACCTAGTTGGGTATTCTGTAAGTACAGCCGTTTACCGTCAATTTGAAATTTACCATCTAGCAGAAGTTCGAAAAACAATTCTGTGCCCAAAAGTAAATCAATTTTATCTGAAAGGTAAAATTGATCGTCCGCTAAAAGTAACTCGGAAGGAAAGTGTAGGTTATCAATTGAGAAACTATTTGAAGGCAAGTTTGCACTAATTTCTTTCAAGACAAAACATGTGACGTGTGCGTTGTAATTTTTATGAACCGATTTGATTGTAACGTCTACGGATTCTGTCGAGACGGTTTGCTGATTACCAACGCCTACGATTGCATTATTCGAAGAAGTCGTTTTCAAGCCTAACATTTTACGCATTCGTTTGGTTATAAAATTTGACTGTGACCCGTTGTCGAGTAAAACTCTGCATTTCTGTAAATAACCATTAATGTCCTTTATGAGAACAATAGCAGTTGCGAGAAGCATCTCTTGCTTTGAACGCATAGCTTTAACGAGTTTATTTGTTTTATTCGTTCCGCAACTTTCATACGGAGAAAATGATTGCAATTGTAGATAAAATGATTTTTACCCTTGCAAATTACACAGTGTCTTTTTTCATTTGTTACGACATGTGATTGAAATTTAGGTTTAGAGTGTCCCTTTGTTAGAACAGTTGCGCTTTGAGGCTTTTGAAAATTGTATTCAATTGATTCTAGATACTGACACCGAGATTGAAGAAAGGTCTTTAATTCATCCAATGTTGGCAAATTGTTTGTTAGTCTTGATTGCCATTCTTTCGAAGATTGAAAATCCAATTTTTCTGTAATAACTGGAATCAGAATCGCGTCCCATGTATCAATTGATACGTTTAAGGATTTTAACGCTTCAAGATTAATTGACAAGTCATCGACTAGTTGTCTTAAATTGGTAGCCAAACTTTTTGGAATATTTGGGAAATTCAGAATTTTCCGAACATGTGCATGAATTAATAATCGCTCGTTTTCGAACCGATTTTTTAACAAAGACCAAGCCACTTCGTAATTTGTTTCAATTAATGGAAGGCTCTCTATTGTTTTGGATGCATCGCCCTTGAGAGATGACCTTAAGTAATGAAATTTTTCGATGTTATTCAGTTCTGGATTGTTGTGAATCAGAGTCTGAAAAATATCCCTGAATGCTAACCATGCTTCAAAGGCTCCATTGAATTCCGGAATTTGAATTGTTGGCAAAATTAATTTGCTACGATTTTGACTCTTCGCATCTTTGAGAACAGCTGTTGCAGTCTCATTTTGTTGTACTGAATTTTCAATTAAATTTTCTAAATTTGATACAATACTGTAATATAAAGTTTCAAATTGTATTTGTTCATTTGCCTGTGCTTGTGATTCAACTGGTGTCCGGTCAACAATGTCGAAGTTAACTTTTTCAAATTCTGCAAGTGTTGATCGAGCTACATCCAAACGAGACTTAACCAAAGAAATTTGATCAGTTGGCTTGAACGTAGTGATGAATTCATTAATTCTGTCTAATTTGTTAAAGATTTGCGATCTTTTGAATTTGAGATTTATTAATTCTTGTTCTGCCATTTTAGCAAGTAAAAATCGCGATGCTTTATGAAAGGTTACACACAATGCCTATTTGAGCAAGCAAAAAAGGGATAATGATAAATGGAAGGGCTGACCTTTTTGATGAGCTGTCGTTCTGTTGACGATGGCTGTGAGATCGTTTGCTGACGATGACGTCTTGGTGACGTCGTCTGATGAACGATGAATATGAAGTCGTCTTGTTGACGATCAATGTGAAAATTTGTCTTGTTGACGATGGCGTCTTGGTGACGTCGCTGTGAGTGTGTACACCTGGTGTTGATACCGGTGAGAGAGAGGATGCTTCCACGACAATTTCTCGCTGATTTTCGCTGTTTTCTGGCTTGAATTCGTAAAGAACAGCTCGAAATCCACCAAACCACCAGTTTTTATTAAAATTCAACGGCTAAATCGCGAGAAAACGGCTGAAATCTGCACGAAATCACCTAAATTCTTAGAGAAATCCGCTTATTTCGATGCAAAACGACAATTTCTCGCTGATTTTCGCTGTTTTCTGGCTTGAATTCGTAAAGAACAGCTCGAAATCCACCAAACCACCAGTTTTTATTAAAATTCAACGGCTAAATCGCGAGAAAACGGCTGAAATCTGCACGAAATCACCTAAATTCTTAGAGAAATCCGCTTATTTCGATGCAAAACGACAATTTCTCGCTGATTTTCGCTGTTTTCTGGCTTGAATTCGTAAAGAACAGCTCGAAATCTACCAAACCACCAGTTTTTATTAAAATTCAACGGCTAAATCGCGAGAAAACGGCTGAAATCTGCACGAAATCACCTAAATTCTTAGAGAAATCCGCTTATTTCGATGCAAAACGACAATTTCTCGCTGATTTTCGCTGTTTTCTGGCTTGAATTCGTAAAGAAAAGCTCGAAATCCACCAAACCACCACTTTTTATTAAAATTCAACGGCTAAATCGCGAGAAAACGGCTGAAATCTGCACGAAATCACCTAAATTCTTAGAGAAATCCGCTTATTTCGATGCAAAACGACAATTTCTCGCTGATTTTCGCTGTTTTCTGGCTTGAATTCGTAAAGAACAGCTCGAAATCCACCAAACCACCAGTTTTTATTAAAATTCAACGGCTAAATCGCGAGAAAACGGCTGAAATCTGCACGAAATCACCTAAATTCTTAGAGAAATCCGCTTATTTCGATGCAAAACGACAATTTCTCGCTGATTTTCGCTGTTTTCTGGCTTGAATTCGTAAAGAAGAGCTCGAAATCTACCAAACCACCAGTTTTTATTAAAATTCAACGGCTAAATCGCGAGAAAACGGCTGAAATCTGCACGAAAACATCAAAATTCTTAGAGAAATCCGCTTATTTCGATGCAAAACGACAATTTCTCGCTGATTTTCGCTGTTTTCTGGCTTGAATTCGTAAAGAACAGCTCGAAATCCACCAAACCACCAGTTTTTATTAAAATTCAACGGCTAAATCGCGAGGAAAACGGCTGAAATCTGCACGAAATCACCTAAATTCTTAGAGAAATCCGCTTATTTCGATGCAAAACGACAATTTCTCGCTGATTTTCGCTGTTTTCTGGCTTGAATTCGTAAAGAAGAGCTCGAAATCTACCAAACCACCAGTTTTTATTAAAATTCAACGGCTAAATCGCGAGAAAACGGCTGAAATCTGCACGAAATCACCTAAATTCTTAGAGAAATCCGCTTATTTCGATGCAAAACGACAATTTCTCGCTGATTTTCGCTGTTTTCTGGCTTGAATTCGTAAAGAACAGCTCGAAATCCACCAAACCACCAGTTTTTATTAAAATTCAACGGCTAAATCGCGAGAAAACGGCTGAAATCTGCAGGAAATCACCTAAATTCTTAGAGAAATCCGCTTATTTCGATGCAAAACGACAATTTCTCGCTGATTTTCGCTGTTTTCTGGCTTGAATTCGTAAAGAAGAGCTCGAAATCTACCAAACCACCAGTTTTTATTAAAATTCAACGGCTAAATCGCGAGAAAACGGCTGAAATCTGCACGAAATCATCAAAATTCTTAGAGAAATCCGCTTATTTCGATGCAAAACGACAATTTCTCGCTGATTTTCGCTGTTTTCTGGCTTGAATTCGTAAAGAAGAGCTCGAAATCCACCAAACCACCAGTTTTTATTAAAATTCAACGGCTAAATCGCGAGAAAACGGCTGAAATCTGCACGAAATCATCAAAATTCTTAGAGAAATCCGCTTATTTCGATGCAAAACGACAAGTTCTCGCTGATTTTCGCAGTTTTCTGACTTGAATTCGTAAAGAAGAGCTCGAAATCCACCAAACCACCAGTTTTTATTAAAATTCAACGGCTAAATCGCGAGAAAACGGCTGAAATCTGCACGAAATCACCTAAATTCTTAGAGAAATCCGCTTATTTCGATGCAAAACGACAATTTCTCGCTGATTTTCGCTGTTTTCTGGCTTGAATTCGTAAAGAAGAGCTCGAAATCCACCAAACCACCAGTTTTTATTAAAATTCAACGGCTAAATCGCGAGAAAACGGCTGAAATCTGCACGAAATCATCAAAATTCTTAGAGAAATCCGCTTATTTCGATGCAAAACGACAATTTCTCGCTGATTTTCGCTGTTTTCTGGCTTGAATTCGTAAAGAAGAGCTCGAAATCCACCAAACCACCAGTTTTTATTAAAATTCAACGGCTAAATCGCGAGAAAACGGCTGAAATCTGCACGAAATCATCAAAATTCTTAGAGAAATCCGCTTATTTCGATGCAAAACGACAAGTTCTCGCTGATTTTCGCAGTTTTCTGACTTGAATTCGTAAAGAAGAGCTCGAAATCCACCAAACCACCAGTTTTTATTAAAATTCAACGGCTAAATCGCGAGAAAACGGCTGAAATCTGCACGAAATCACCTAAATTCTTAGAGAAATCCGCTTATTTCGATGCAAAACGACAATTTCTCGCTGATTTTCGCTGTTTTCTGGCTTGAATTCGTAAAGAAGAGCTCGAAATCTACCAAACCACCAGTTTTTATTAAAATTCAACGGCTAAATCGCGAGAAAACGGCTGAAATCTGCACGAAATCATCAAAATTCTTAGAGAAATCCGCTTATTTCGATGCTAAACGACGATTTCTCGCTGATTTGTCTTGCAAGCTGCCACTTTGCAAAATTTAAATGATAACGATTTATTAGAAAAAGCTTTAATATTTGTGGATTTATATCAAAAAGACATATCGGTCTCGTTTGCCAAGAAAATTATTAGTTTTTGATCCACTTTTCTTGTATTTTCCGTCTTTACAGTTGTATAAAGTTCGCGAATTTACACTTTGATAGTTATTTCTTTATTTAAGGTTGGCATCGTGACGACATTCTGAGATGACGAGATTGGCATTAATGTCCTCCCTAAATTTGACATTTGTCAGTTTTGAAATGAAATTTGGTGTGGAAAAACAATAAAATCTGATAAGAGACCATAAGAATTCCAAGGCTAGGATAAATTAAATGAAAAGAAAATTGAGAAATTTTATTTAACAAAGAGTTGCAAAAACGATTTTCACATTTTTCAGTCAGAAAAGAACATTTTATTAGACTCCTTTCTTGTATCCTCCATTCGAAACGATTCCGTAGAATCACTTCCTGCAGTGTCTGTAGACAAAAAGTCACTTCCGGTCATACTGGCTTTACCAAGGACAGAAGATCGACTTTTTGTAGTCATAATCTGCAATAATTTTATTGAAGTAATATTTTAGGTATGTTTCTAGTACTGCTTGTTACATATACAGAGTGCACCCAAATAAAATGCAAAGATTTTAACCCCAATACCAGTTCCAATACCAATGTCAGTCCAGGCGATCGAAAAGTTAGGAATAAAAACGTTAATATAAAAGTGGTAAAAAATGTCTTTATCGCGACTCCACGGATAATCCGAAAAATTTTTGCCTTCGATTTTTTTGCAAAATCATTATCTACAGCGGTTAAAATCTTTACACATTATTCGGGTATACTCTGTATATTTTTTGGCATCAGCGCCGCAAAACCTACAATACAGAGTGTGTATTGCTATTATACTGTTCCAATTCTTCTAACGTTTTTATGGCAGACGGTTCTCATTACCGCAAAGATTATGAGGGTTCTTAAAAGTGCCAGCAACCCAATTGTAAATCATTTTCAGGTACCCGAAAGTGGTCAAGAACGAATTTGGGACAGGGCCGGGTTAAGAATAAGAATTAAATCGGAATTAAAGTAAACACAATTACATGTTTGTTGCTTTTTATTAATTAGAAAGAAATCAATCGTTGTCGCTTTCAGTGAGGAGTCGTTCCTTAATTGCCTGAATTCTCTAGATTTTCTGTACTGTTCTTAGACTCTAGATTTCCACTAGAATTTCGAGATTCTCTAGATATCCAGTTTCGTTAGACACCCGCTATATTCTGCAATTTTTGACTCTCAGTTCATTTTCTAGGTGCTCTAGATTTATCAAGGTGTGCTAGACATCCTCTAGATTCTCCAAAACTTCTAGACTCCCAGTAAACTTTCTAGACTCTTTCTAGTTTTTTTAGACCAGATTTCCATTAAATTTTCTCAATTCTGTAGTGACTCTACATTCCCTCTAGATTCTCAAGATTACCCAAGCTCACTAGATATCCTCTGGATTCTTCACATTTTCTACATTCCCACTTCTAACTAAGAACTTTTTCATCATCAAGAAGTTTTCTAAAACGTATTAATCTGCGCTGTGTTAGCATTTAAGTAATTTTAAAACTTAATAGAATGTGTCTAGATATTAAGATTTTTTAACCAATAGCATTTTTTGTATGAACTCGTCAAAAAACCAACTTCGCGATGTGTTTTATCCTGTAACTTCTAAACGATAAGACATAGCAATACATTTATCAATGCTCCAAAAAGACAAGCTCTTAATCTTTTTAATAATGCATTACAAAAAGGAACTGATATAATATAATAATTCTATATACAAAATTGCATATAAAAATCAGTAGAAACTGCCTTTTTTTAGAACATCAAGATCAGTTTCTCAAAAATATCATGGAAAATATATACTTATCCCAGCAATAAAATTTATAGGTCTTTGGAAAACTAATCAAATTAGCATTCCAAAACACTGTCGAGCAATCCCATAACTCTGCAAGTTTTAAGAAAAAGTCAAAAAAATTAATGTTTGTGCGCTAGAACCTAAAAAAATAATCTCTGAATCCGGAACTTATGGAGCAAAACGTACTTATCAAATTGAACCCCAAGAGAAAAAGTCCGAATTTTGATTTGCTTTTTAGTGTTATTTAATACAGGGTGATTTTTTAAAAACGGCTGACCTTGTAGAATTTTTATTTATGAAACGATTTCAAAAATTAAAGAAACAAATTAAATGGTTTTTAATTTACTATAATGTTTTACTATAATTTACTATAAACTGATGATTTTAGAATTTTTTTAAATGCCTTATTATCTTTTGGGCGATATTCAACTTTCTTATTTTAAATTGGCACCCATATTTTTTTGGATAATTTGGAAAATATTAATTTTCTTGATTCAGAAATGTGTAATATGTTCTACTTTTACAAAAAAATATTTAAAAAAAATTATCAAAATTGAAAAAAATAGACAAAAATTTGTTTTTTATCACCAATAATTTTGTCGTTGCGTCGCTTTAAAATTGTAATGTGTAAATTTTAGCCATTTTTAAGCCATAGTGGAACAAAACGCTAAATGATTTTTTTAATACATATATAAATGTGTTAAACATACAGGGTGATTTTTTTAAAACGGCAGGCGTTGTAGAATTTTTATTTATGAACCGATTTTAAAAATTTAAAAAACAAATTAAATGGTTTTTAATTTACTATAAACTGATGATTTTAAAAATTTTCTAAATGTCTTAATATCTTTTGGGCGATACTCAACTTTCTTATTTTAAATCGGCACCTATATTTTTTTTCATAAGTTGGAAGATATTAATTTTCTTGATTCAGAAATGTGTAATATGTTCTACTTTTACAAAAAAAAAATTAAAAAAAATATCAAAAATGAAAAAAATTAGGCAATAAATGTTAGTAAAATCTAGGTGCGTGGTGTCAAATAATACAATATCGTTATTGTAATTTCAAAAAACAGCAAATAACAGAAAGAACAAGTTTTCTTTCAACAAGATGGGGCTACACCTTACAATGCACAATGCATTTCTCGTAGGTGTCAATTGCGCCATGAAAAAAACGGGATGGCGTTTCAACAGCATTTTACTTAATAAATAATAATAAATGTTTATTAACGCAGAACTTATACATGAAATAAAATAATACAAACAGTAACACAAAAACAGATTAAAAATAATACAACAAGAAAATACAAATACAATACAAGTACAAACTAGATTAGGACAACAGAAGCGGTTTTTTTAAATTTTACCCTTTGACATACCAAAAAATTCGATTTTATCATGCCATGCGTTAACATTGTTTAACATTCGAATTAAAGGACTATTTTCATAGTAATCAGTTCTAGTGTAATTGACCATTATCAAACGATTCAATCTTACATGATACGCAGGTACTAGAAATTTTAGATCTGCCAAAATATTTGGACAATCCGAAAACCCGTTTACTAACTTAAAGAAAAAGTGAAGAGACTGATAAATCCTTCTATTTTGGAGGGTCATTCTCCCCAAATTAGGTAGTTGTTTTTTCTGATTTGTAATTATTATTGTTTTTTGTTATTAATAATTTCAAAAAAAATGCCAATGGTTTCTGTTATTTGCTGCTTTTTGATATTACAATAACGGCATTTTTTTATTTGACACCATGCACCTAGATTTTATTAACTTTTATTGCTTATTTTTTTCAATTTTGATAATTTTTTTAAAAATATTTTTTTGTTAAAGTAGAAAATATTATACATTTTTGAATTAAGAGAATTAATATCTTCCAAATTATGAAAAACAAAATATGAGTTCCAATTTAAAATAAGAAAGTTGAGTATCGCCCAAAAGATACTAAAACATTTAGAAAATTTTTAAAATCATCAGTTTATAGTAAATTAAAAACCATTTAATTTGTTTTTTAAATTTTTAAAATCGGTTCATAAATAAAAATTCTACAACGTCTGCCGTTTTAAAAAAATCACCCTGTATCTCCTCAGTTGTCATTTTAGATATGATTCAAATTGCTTTTAAATTTGAAGAAAAATGCGTTTTTATCAAATTTGTCAAAATTGGAACTACGCATACACCAAACGATCCTTTAGTTCACTTTAGATTGGATCAAAAGCCCTATGATCTCAAATACCTTCAGACAAATAAATGAAGTGATTTGTGAAATTTGGAATATAAATGTAGTTTACAAGTGTTTCGTCATGATAAATATAATATAAATATAAAACTAGCGTTTTATCTCAAATTTAAACCACAATTTGCAAAAAATTTAAAATAAAAACAAAAACTTTTTTATCACAGTTACGTTAAAAAAAAGAATTAGCGAGTGTTTTCGACTAAAACTCTAAGGGTGCGATTTTGGTTCTCTAACGATAATTATCGGTACCGAGCATTTCGTTTGTTTACATCACGTGACCATTTTATTTCTCTGTTTTATCGGTCCCGTGGACGAAATTTTGCCAAAAGAGCGACACTATTCTATGACTTAAGTCTGCCTTAACACAATGCATGCCGTTTTGGCTCTCAAACGACAAATAAATATTTTTGTTAGTAATTTTTCAGAGATCTCATTGAGGTTGGTAATTTGGTTCTCCCTAACACGTCAAGCGCTGTTGCCACATCTTTTTGTTAAACGCTAACTTCAAGTGTATTTTGAAAAGTTAATATCTAACCTAACAAGTGTCGCAGAGCATGTAAACCTGCAATTTAAACCTTCAAGAAGCCTTTTTATAATGATAACAATATTTGTTTTTGTGAACCATCGCACGAAGCAGTGTATTTTTTTAGATTTCTGACGTCCGCCGTTACAAAAGTTGGCCGGATAGTTTTTTAACTGTTATATGCCGGTAATGTTACTTCTCTTGGGTGTTACTTAACATTTACGAAAACTTCGCTCCTCAGGTTTGATTTTAACAAGGATTTATCGCCAATCTTCCGATTCCGGTTCAAGTTTGGTCAAGTGTGTTACTTTTTAAAGCATGTGCAATTTGGCTTAATTTTATTCCTTTCGCAAGAACGAGGAATAGAAGGGTTAAGTCAGGAATCGTTTAAAAGGCAACTCTGTAATAGTTGATACATTCAATCTTCCCTACGAATAGTAAAAAACATAGAAAATAGATAATAGATAACATTTCTATTTCAGTTTAGTGAATTTTTTAAAGACACAATGAATAACTTGATGTCATGTGAGAACCTGACCTGACTCCGCAGATACCAGTCGCACTTTTGAGTATTAAACAAAATAAAGATCCGGTGCGAGAATTTGCAAATAAAATCATACAATTGACATCCGATCTGGACGACGCGTGCATCAAAGAACAAGGCGCAGATGCGTCTCAGTACGTCAAAAAGTTAAATAAACATTCAGCGTTAAAGGCCTTTGTAGACGGTCTGAATGAGCCAAGTAAACTAATTATCAAAGCGTCGCGATTTCAAGAATTGCATGAAGCTATAGAGGCTGCAGTTGAGGAAGAAAAATCAGCTAAACTGCAAGGTTCTCAAAAATCTAATAATTTAAATTTAAATCGATCCTCTTTTAATTTTTATCACAATTCCAACAATGCAAATCAAAGGTCTCACAACAATCACTCTAATTATAATTCTAATAACACGAATCAAAGACCTTTCACAAATTCAAATCGACAAAATAATTTCTTTCAAGATCCAAATAATAATAACAATTTTTGTCGATAAAATGTAAAATAAGGGGTCATACCATAGATGTATGCCGAAAAAGAGAATATAATAATTCACGTTATAATAATTCGAATAACTCACAAAATTCTCAAAACAATCCGGGAAACGAGCCTGCTCCGAGTTCATCGGGCAACGGAACTCGGATGCGCAATCTCGAAAACGCCCATTAAATGGTACCGCAGAAATTCATTCAAAAGTTTTCAACATCACAATAAAGTCACAACCAAATTTTGTAACTGTTCCGATAGATTTAGCTGCGTCTAAAACAGCAAATTTAATTCTAGATACCGGTGCTGATCTGTGTATTTTTAAACGAAACGTGGCAGATCAAGACTTTATAGTAAATACCGCACAGACGATGAAATTAAAAGGCATTACCAATGAAAACGTTAAAACTCTTGGTGTTTGTAACGCACAAATTCAATTAGGCGACACAGTCGTAATCCACCCGTTTCATATAGTTCCTTCGAACTTTCCCATACCCCATGATGGTATATTTGGCCGAGATTTATTAGCAAAACTAGGGGCAGTAATAAATTTTAATCAAGATGCGGTCAACTTTGAACACGGATTTCAGTTGGAAATCTTGCCGAAAACTAATGTCAATCTAAGCTCCCCTAAACAGATGTCAAATAATAAGCGTGAAATACCCGCCAGATCCGAAATCAGAGTGCAGGTGCCGATCGACGCCGATTCAGTCAAAAAACCTAAATTATGCGTGCAAAAGGAATTAGTAGCAGGGTTGTTCGTTCCCAACTGCATCGTCGGAAACACCAAAGGTCATTTTATCCTAAACGTAATTAATACCAACGAGACAGCTGTACAATTTGATCCGCACGACTTAGAATTCCATAATCTCGAAGATTATCACGCCATATCCTTATCGCAAAATAATGTTGAATCCGAAAGATTGAAAAAATTGGAATCCTTAATTCAAACAAATTATATGAATATAGAGGAAAAAGAATCAATAATTAACATTTGCAGAGAATTCAACGATATTTTTTATTTAGAAGGAGACCAACTTACTTATACAGATGCTCTAAGACATCATATTTCCCTATTATCTAACAAGCCTGTTCACGTTAAACCCTATCGGTTACCCGAAAATCAAAAATTCGTCGTCAAATTAACGACATGTTACAAAATGATGTAATTGAAAATAGCAATTCACCCTATAATTCGCCAATTTTAATAGTCCCTAAGAAAACAGATGGTAACGGTAATAAAAAGTGGAGATTAGTGGTCGATTTCAGGAAACTTAATGATGTTACGCAATCAGACGCTTATCCTTTGCCTAATATTTCCGAAATTTTAGAGCAATTAGGAAATTCGAAATATTTTTCAGTTATTGATTTGGCAACAGGATTTCATCAAATTTTATTAGATGATGAAAGTAAACCGTGCACAGCATTTTCTTTTGAAGGGCATTACCAATACAAACGTTTACCTATGGGACTAAAATCGTCACCAGCAACATTTCAAAGATTGATGAATACTGTACTCTCAGGTCTGCAAGGGATAAAATGTTTCGTCTACCTTGACGATATAGTTATATATGGTGGTTCATTACGGGATCATAATACTAAACTAATTGAAGTTTTTTCAAGACTCAGACAATATAATTTAAAATTACAGCCTTCTAAATGTGAATTCCTTAGAAAAGAAATCACTTACTTAGGTCACCTAATATCCGACGAAGGTATTAAGCCGGATCCGAGTAAAATCAGCGTCGTAAAAAATTACCCTAGACCAAAAAATGCTGATCAAGTTAGATCATTTCTTGGACTTGCCTCTTATTACCGAAAATTTATTAAAACGAAATGTTCCTTTTGTTTGGTCCGCACTGTGCGAAGAATCTTTCGAAACATTAAAATTGCAATTAACAAATCCGCCAATCTTACAATACCCCAATTACGCTGAAGAATTTATAGTGACTACAGACGCGAGTCAAAATGCAATCGGCGCTGTTTTGTCACAGGGACCAATTGGTCGAGACTTGCCAATCGCGTTCGCGTCCAGAGCATTAAACAAATCGGAAAAGAATTATTCCACCATCGAACGAGAATTGTTAGCGATTATTTATGGTGTTCAACATCTACGGAAAGAAATTCAAAATTTTAACAGATCATAAACCTTTAATTTACTTATTTTCGATTTCAAACCCATCTTCACGACTCATGCGATTCAGATTAAAATTAGAAGAATACGAGTACGAAGTAATTTATAAGCCAGGAAAACAAAATTCAAATGCCGATGCTCTAAGCCGAATTTACTTAACACAAAGTGAACGAGATGAAGAGTTCGAACAATATAAATCAGCTGTAGAAAAAACCGTGATCAACAATCCTAATATCATTGATACTACGGATTCAATCGCAGATTGTTCCGATGAGTACGATCATTTACATTTTACGGACATAAACTTTGATACAAAAATTGAACACTACAACAGTTTATTCGAGCTAAAAGCGCAAAATGCCGACATACAAGAAATTGCTCACTTAAAGTCAGATGGAAGATTTTTGATATACTTAATCGTAAAAGATAACGTTGCAGATACAGCTTCCAATCAAAACGTTTTTCGAGGATTGATTAATTTAAATAGTTTTTGTGAACATAATAAAATCACAAAAATTGCTATTTCAAGCGCATCCATAAAAGCTCAAAATCTGAAAACTTCAGCAGTTCGTTCAATGCTTCGATACATTTTTAAATCATCACCAGTTCAAATTCTAATTTTTCATGACAACACCAGAATAGTATATTAAAATACGAATTGCAGAAGGCATGCATTCAAGCACGAATTTGAAATTCCGAAACAAGTCGCGAAGCGGCGCGTTGAGGAACAAATGAGTGCTTGAATGCCCTTCTGTAATGAGTGTTTTATACTATTTTTTCTAATTTGCCCTCTCATGCACTTTTATAAATTAAAACAGAAAAAATTTCAATCTAGGGATTTTGGAAGTGGTTGGTAAGATTTATGTACAATATTTTAAGGCGGCTTTGAAAAAATTAATTTAAAACGTCAGTGTCAATTTTTGCGTAAAATGAATGCTGAAAGAAATACATCTCTTACGCCGCCAAAAATTAAAGAAATTGCGAAAAAAACGTTAGAATCATTACTGCCGGACAAGTCGAGATCCCAGTATGAAAAGGAATTTCAAAAATTTTAAGAGTGGCGTCATGAAAATAACATAGAAGGAATATCCGAAAGTTGCGTATTTTGATCTTCAACGCCAAAAGTATAAGTCATCTACCTTATGGAGGATCTATTCGATGTTAAGATCCTGTATAAACATCAAAATGGATGTAGATATCGCCAAATACCGAAAATTACAGGCACTGTTAAAAAGATCGTTAGGTTACAAACCAAAGAAATCTGAAATCTTAGAAGAAGGGGATATTCATAAATTTATTCAAGAAGCAAATGATGAAACATACTTGGCGATGAAAGTAACTAAATTTTACTTTTTTGATTGTTGCTTTATAACTGGTGAACTTTTAGGTCATCCTGATATTTGGATATAACGGAGCATGTAGGCGTGAGGAATTAACGAATTTGTCGATTGAGGATATTGAATATAGATTAGATTCTATCATGGTGTCGATTCTTAAAACAAAAAACAACGTTCCAAGACAATTTCTAATAACACATCCACAATGGATTAATTTAATCAAGAAATATGCTAACTTAAGACCTAAAAATGTGACACATAAGCGATTTTTCTTAACTTATCGGAAAGGTTTCTGTGTGAATTCTCCAATTGGCATTAATACCATGGGTAAAGTGCCAAAAGAAATCGCAGTTTTTCTCAAGTTGTCAAACCCAGAAGGTTTTACAGGACATTGTTTCCGAAGAACCAGCGCAACGGCTCTCATGGTGGTGATCTATTAACCATTAAGCGCCACGGAGGCTGGAAATCTTCAGCTGTTGCTGAAGGTTATGTTGAGGCATCTACAAGAAAAAAAATTGAAGTGTCTGAAATGCTTGGGTCAGTTGCTTCGAACCTACCAAGCTGTTCTGTTAATTTAGAACAAAATAATTTGCAACAGAATATTGTATCAGACAAGAATGTCCATGGTGTCACTGTAAATTCCCATGACACTTCTCATATAACAGTTAATGTTTATAATAACTGCACTTTTCTTAACAATAATTAATTAAACACAATTTCTTTTCGTTTATTGGTGAGTTTCATTTTTCACGTTTGTCGTTGACAGCGGTTGACAATTCAAGATCAACGCTACCAACATCAATAGAGTAAATTTTACTAGTTTATTCTCGCACGCCAACGTCTTATTCTAACACCCAAAATACGTCATTCGGGTACTTGAATAGATTTATTCTAGAAGCAAATTAGAAAAAAAAAATATTCATCACAAGAAATACAGGAAATATTACGCGAATATCATTTAACACCTTTAGGTGGTCATCAAGGTGTTAACAGAACCTTTAATAGATTAAAATCAAATAACAGTTAAAATCAAAATGCCAATGCAAGTATCAACAACATCAGTAATAAAAGCATTTGAAAAAGTAAACTTAGATATTTCTGGACCATTCCCAATTACCGACAATAACAATAAATACATTTTAACAATCGTGGACGACTTAACCAAATTTGTTATAAGTGCACCAATACCGAATCAGGAAAGTACAACAGTTGCAAAAAGTTTTGTTGAAAATGTAATATGTCAGCACGGAATACCCGATTCCAAATTAAGCGATCAAGGAACGAATTTCATGTCTACTTTATTCAAAGATATTTGTAAATTATTGTCAATTAAAAAGTTACATGGAACTAGTTATCATCCACAAACCCAAGGAAGCGTAGAAAGATCACATCGAACATTAAACGAGTATTTGCGAAATTTTGTCAACAAAGACAGTGACAACTGGGATAATTTTCTTCCTTATGCCACCTTTACATACAATTCTACTCCTCATTCAGCTACAAAATTTACACCTTTTGAATTAGTCTATGGCAGACTACCCAAATTACCTACCTCAATAAAAAAATCCCCAGAAGTATCCTATAACTTAGACGATTACGCCAATGAACTTAAATCTAAATTACAGCATTGTCATCAAGCAGCTCGAGAGAATTTACTTAACGCCAAAAAAAAAGCCAAAATTTATTACGACAAAACTTCTAAAACTGAAAATTTTAGTGTGGGCGATTTGGTTCTGTTAGAGGATGAAAGTGTTCCTGTTAGTAAATGTAAAAAGCTCCAACCAATTTACAAAGGCCCATATGAAATTGTTTCCGTCGACTCTGATGTCAATTGTACCATTTTAGTAAACAGAAAACACCAAAAAGTCCATTTCAATCGTTTAAAGAAATATAATTTACCAGAAAACGACGTATAATTATTTTTGTTTCTCTTTCTTACGATTTTTTTTTCACACATCCGAATTGATCCTCGTTTCAACTATTTTCATTTTAAATTACGAGTGTTTTACTATCATCACGTATCAAATTAATAAATTAAATACATTATTCTATTTTGGATGTTATGTCCCACGAATATGTATGTATGTACCACATTATATATTGTATAATGTCTGAATTAATTTCATATGTATATATATATTTTTTTTAGCATAGTTTCTATCATATATTATTTGTATTAATTATGATTTAATTGTTTTTTTTATCTCACAAAATATTCTTTTGTTAATGTCGTATTTCAATTTTTGTATATTTTATATTAGTTATTACTACTATTAGATTGAGACTTTATGCATTGTTTTATGTTATATAATTTCTTATTCCTTTTGTTTCACTTTTGTAAAAATTTTGCGACTAGCCGCAAAATTTTAATTCAAGGGGGGAGGTGTTGTAATTAATTCCAGCCACCCTCATTCACATATGTTCAATTAGTCACATCTCATAACTCTCCCTTAAGACGGAGTGGGGGTGCGACTATTCCGACCACGCATTTTTCTTAGATTTTAGATTTAGTTCTTAAGAGGTACTGATCCGGACTCCAACCCGGAATGTAAATATTAGCAATAAACCACAATTTAAGGAATCTCGCTTTTTCACTAGTTAATCCCCGTAAGCACGACAGAGAAACACAACGGCACACAACAATTCCTTGCTGGTGACGTGTCAACGAAAAGGATGGTCAAAACAAAACAACCAACTTAGCGAATTTTTTATTGTTATTAGTCTAATTAGATAATTAGGTGGGTACTCAAAACATATAACATCCAGAGTGTCTCAGAACTAGCGAAGATGAGTTAATTTGCTAAAAACAAATTAATTAATGCAATATAAAATTAAACAATCAAATACGTTTCTTTTTATAACAAAAACGATGTTGCTAAGTATCTAACAATGTATGGTACATTTGAATATTGATTCATAAAATATTTGTGATTGGTTAGCGTTACATTGCTCTAATGTAAAATCTAAGGAGCTATTTCAATTTCATTTGCTTAATGCAATAATTAGGCAGAACCTGAGGTTATCGAGTCGTTCAGAAATTCTGAGACACCTACATAGTATATGCATTGATTTTCTCAAAATTATTTGTATTTATTTACCTTATAAATAAAAAGTAAATTTAGTTAAAATAAAAATCCAAAGTCCATGCAAAATTGAAATTTCAAAGGTGTTTGAGGGGTTGAGATTGCCACCCTCTGACGGGTGGTGGGAGTATTTGCGATATGGGGGATTACTAAGTGATTTATTTGTAATTTTTCCATGTCAAATTCAAAAGGCTACATTGCGGATTTTTCAAAATAATCGGAGGTGGTGTTTGAGGGGTTGAGATTGCCACCCTCTGACGGGTGGTGGGCGTATATGCGATATGGGGGATTACTAAGTGATTTATTTGTAATTTTTCCATGTCAAATTCAAAAGGCTACATTGCGGATTTTTCAAAATAATCGGAGGTGGTGTTTGAGGGGTTGAGATTGCCACCCTCAGACGGGTGGTGGGCGTATATGCAATATGGGGGATTACTAAGTGATTTATTTGTAATTTTTCGATGTCGTATTTATGAAGCTACATTACTATTGAAGGTTGAAATGAATAATAATTTTCTAGTTAGGTTAAGGGTTGAGTTTTACCACTTTGTTCTCATGTAGAAGGAGAATTTTGATTGAAGATGGGGCAGAAGGTCATTACGGTGTCATTTGGTCAAAAATTGTGTGAAAAAAAGACGACGATCGGTGGAAATTCGCATGTGAAAAGTGCGACCGGCATGCATGCGTCATTTGAGGCGAAGTACTGCGGCGTTTAATTTATGAAAATGAATCCGATAAAATGACGCTAACTTCAACGACGTTCCTAATTGTACCTTTATCGTGATGTTTATCTTCATTTACGGTTTTTTTCTATGATGCTAATAAGCCACAACGTATCAAGCAATTACCAGAAAAATATTTTCGTCCGGACAATCTCGTACTTTATTACCTGTCATTGTGTAAAGATTAATTAATACCAAACCAGAAATCTTTACCTAGTCAGTACTGTAGTGTCCCACTTCAAATTTAAATTTCAAACTTTTCGCGCCACAACGACAGCAGGAATTTTTGCGTTAAGAAGTTGGTGGACTTGGTAGTTCACCGCCGCCACAGCGGAGGAGGCGGGCGACGCCGGAGGCATTCATTCTTGGTACGACTTTGGTAGTTACCAAGGTGCTGTGTTATCGAGTGCGTTTCGCCAAATTTTTCCAAGTGTTAATTTTAATTCCTATTTTGTTTTAATTTTTCATTTTGTGTTTTGTTAATTTGTAGTTTGTCAAAATCTTGTAAATAATTTTTTTTTAAACCCATTGGCTTTGACGGGCGTGTAGTGACTCTTTTAGGGCTTCTTGTAGAAGCGCTTGTGTGTTGTCATCTTTTGGTATGTAATAATTTTTGTCATTTGTTGTCTTAAGAAGGAAGTTTCTCCGGATTCATGTAAAGTAGCTATTTTCTGTACAATTCTAAAGTAACGCGTTTTTCCGATGACGTAAGCGTCTGGATTCAATCAGTGTTCGCCCACCGTCCGATAAGACACGTGCAGAAGCAGTTTAGATTCGTGGAAACCCGATACTTTTGGGAACTTGAATTTTATTCGATTCTGTTCAAGGAATTTTTACTGTTGAGTTCGAAGGATTAAAAATAGAATAGGATTTTAAAGAAATTGTGAAATACATCTGTTCAATTTCATGTAAATATTATAATCAATTCATGCCTTGTATTGAAACTAAGGAAAATAGAGATTCGAAAATAAACAAGCAAAACGACAACACGTTTTTGAATCTTTTTGAATAAATACGACTACAAATTGGTCAATTCGAAGCCGGATAGCGATACCAAATACGTTTAGTCATCGTCTGTGCATTGTGTCCCAAAATCTGAAAGCGGAATCCACATCGAGACGTTTGGCAGTGAACTTCCTGCAAGGTATCCAGCTCCATCATCAAACCAGACCAGAGACAGACGAATACAGAAAGCTATCGAAGATAAGTCACAAGTTTAGACAAGGTCAGCCCTATCCTTTATTCCTACCCATTCCTGGTCCATATTGCCTGTTCCTAGTTTTGTTTAACCAATAAGGAAATGGCTCCCAAAAGATCGGAACATAAATTAGCTTTGGCAAAAGTAAACTCATTAAATAGGCAAATGCGAGATTGTTTTGATTTTATTGAATCTTTAGATAAAGAAACTCTTAATTTAAAAAACAGAACAGAGCTCCAAGTAAGAGTTACTCAGTTAAAACCATTGCTAACTGAATTCCATAATAACTGTTCAATTTTGGAATCGTTAGATCAGTCGTTGACAGATGAGCAAATTAAATCGTTTTCTGATTCATATTTTGAAATTTTAACAGCAGCGGAATCACTACTTACTAGCCAAAATGAAGGTAAATCTGCAACAAACAGTGAACATAAAAATCATGTCAAAGTTAATTTGCCAGTGCTCAAACTGCAAAGTTTTAACGGTGATTACTGCAGTTGGCTTGAATTTCAGGATTCTTTTACCGAAATGGTACACAACAACAGAAGTCTAACCAATTTCGAAAAAATTCAATACTTAAAAATATCTTTAACAGGAAACGCTGCTTCTCTTGTTCAAAATGTCAGTATGACTTCTGACAACTATGAAAAGATTTGGAATTCTTTAACAAAACGGTTTCAAAACATTAGTTTGTTGTCACACAGCCACATAAGCGCGATTTTAAATATTACGCCAATGAAAACAGAGTCATATACTCAATTAAGGCACATTCAAGACAGTTTAAATAAAAACATGCGTGCTCTAAAAAAATTGGGAGTTCCAATAGAAACATGGGGAGTAATCATTAATCATATAATTTTTGAAAAATTTGAAGAAAACACCAAACGTGCTTTTAGTAAAATTCATATTTCAGATCAATTACCAACACTTGATGATTTAGATGAATTTTTAACACATCAGTGCACACTTTTGGAAAAAATTGATAAAACTTCAACTCCTAATAAAACTGATTCCAAAATTAATTATGCTGCACCAAATCAGAGATTAGTAAAACCATTCTTTAGAAAAACGATGAGTAACACAGCATTTAATTCAAGTCCCTTAAAATGTGAGTTTTGCAACAATAATAATCATACATTAAACAAATGTTTTAAATTTATTAAGCTCACTTTTGAAGACAAACTGAATTTTGTAAAAAAACTACCTAAACTTTGCGAAAATTGTTTAAGGTCTAATCATGTCGTGGCTAATTGTAAGTCTACCTCTAGATGCAACCAATGCAACCAACTGCATCACAGTTTACTACATCCTGAGATCCCATCCACAAACGCTGACAGTATTGTTAATCATTCTAATTCAAAATCTACGTTAAATCAAGTACTGTTATCAACAGCTATGGTCAAAGTCAAGATGCCTTCAGGTGAATGGTGTTCTGTTCGGTGTCTTCTTGATCCAGGTTCTCAAAGTAATCTTATGTCTGAAAACTTGTGTCGCAAATTAAATATAAAAACAACAAATGTTAAACTAGGCATTGGAGGTATTAACAATTCTTTTTCTGAAATTAAGCAAAGAACTACGGTTCAAATTTACTCCGAAGTCAGCGATTATTCATCTAGCTTGTCTTGCTATGTTATTCCCAAAGTCACTGAGAGTCTTCCACTCACATCATTTAACTCAGAAATGCTCAATATTCCTACTGAACTACAACTAGCAGATACAAATTTCAGCAATTCAGGTCCAATAGATTTATTGCTAGGAGTATGTGAATATTATAAAATATTGGAAGGTCAAATGATCAAGCTGAGTGTTTCTAATGAGACATTTTTAATCAAAACAAAATTGGGATGGATTGTAGCAGGAAAAATTCCAGGACTTAAAGCATCAACAATGAATTCAAATCACACAATTATTGCTTGTCATTCTGTAGATCATTTTCTAGAATTAGACAATGACGTTAAAAAGTTCTGGAGTTTAGATGAACCACAAATTTTATCATCAAAACTTACCCCAGAAGAACAAAATTGTGAAAATCATTTTGAATTAAATACATATCGCAATGAAGAAGGTCGATTTGTGGTATCTTTACCTTTTAAAGAAAATCCTGAATCTCTTGGTGATTCTAAAACTGTTGCATTAAAACGTTTCTTAAATCTTGAAAAAAGGCTTGATAACAATCCATCATTGAAACAAGAATACTCTAATTTTATTCATGAATATACTGAACTAAATCATATGAGTCAAATTAATCCTTCTGAAATTGAAAACGCGAAACATTATTTTTTACCTCATCATCCAGTCATAAGATCAGACAGTTTAACGACAAAACTGCGAGTCGTTTTTAACGCGTCTACGAAAACAAGTACCGAGTTATCTTTAAACGATATTTTGATGGTTGGACCAACTCTTCAAAACGATTTATTTACTAATCTTATCAACTTTAGGCAACATCAGATTGTTTTGGCCGCTGACATTATGAAAATGTATAGGCAAGTATTAGTTAAACCAACCGATCAGTTATATCAACTTATTTTTTGGAGAGATGATCCTTCTGAAGAACTCAAAATATTTAAACTCAATACGGTAACTTATGGAACAAGTTCAGCTCCATATTTGGCCACTAAATGTTTGATGCGATTAGCAGAATTATATAAAGATCAGTACCCAAAGACTTGCAAAATCATTTCTCAATGTTTCTATGTTGATGATCTTTTAACAGGTGGAAAAAACGTTGATGAAGTTAATCAGATACGCAAAGAACTTGATATAATTTTAAACTCAGCTGGTTTTGAATTGAGGAAATATATTTCGAATAATGACGAGATAGTCCGCGACATTAACACAAAGCAGGTTAATTTTGATATTCTGACATTAAGCAATCATGATAATGCAAAAACTTTAGGAGTTATATGGAATGCTAAAGAGGATACATTTCAATTTGCAGTGAAGAGTTCATTAACTCAAACACCTACTAAACGAAACATACTTTCAACAGTATGTCAAATATTTGATCCATTGGGACTGTTAGGTCCAATCATCTTGGTGGCGAAACTAATCATTCAGGAGCTTTGGCAACTGAAGTTATCTTGGGATGACAAAGTCCCTCAATCGATTGCTGACGCCTGGCTCAATTTTGAGAAAAATCTAACTCACTTAAATTTAATTAAAATTCCTAGATGTGCAACAAAAACAGATCCAGTGCAAATTCAACTTCATGCTTTTGCTGACGCCAGTGAAAAGGCTTATGGTGCAGTTATATATCTTAGATGCATTGATTCAAGCAATAACGTTTCTATTCATTTACTGTGTGCAAAATCGCGAGTAGCACCTTTGAAGAAAAAATCGTTACCATGCTTAGAACTGTGTGCAGCACTTTTAGCAGCACAATTAATGCATAAAATAATCAACAAAAGTTCTATCAAAGTTGATTCAGTATTTTACTGGTCAGATTCTATCATAACTCTTCAATGGATAAATTCTCCATCGTATTACCGAACCACTTTCGTAGCAAACAGAGTGGCATCTATTCAAGATATTTCTTCACCATCAAACTGGAAACATGTCGAATCCATAAACAACCCAGCCGACCTCATAAGTCGCGGTTGTACTCCAGACAACTTATTAAATTGCACTTTATGGTTTAATGGTCCTTCGTTCTTAAAACAAAATATGAAACATTGGCCTAATTTATTGTTTCCTGTAAAAAATGAAACTTTGCCAGAAACAAAAAAGGCCTATTTACATCTTAACACTGATGTTACTAAAAAAGACAAAATTGAATCACATGAATACTTCAATTTGTATTCTTCATTTAACAAATTAAAACGCATTACAGCGTATTTGCTACGATTTAAATCAAATGCGAGCAAAAATTTGAGAAACAGACAATTTGGAAATCTTACCACTTCTGAGTTACAAGAGGCACTCACATGTATTTTAAAATTATCACAAATAGAATCATTTCCATCAGAAATAACAAATTTAAAAAAAGGAAAAACATTGAAGTCAACTAGTAAAATTCTTAATTTGAATCCTTTTCTAGATGAATCCGGGATTCTTAGAGTAGGAGGAAGACTTCATCATTCAAATTACCCATTTAACAAAAAACACCCAATCATACTTCATCCTAAACATAAACTGACTTTTATCATTATTAATCATTTCCATAAATTTTCATTGCATTCAGGTCCACAAAATTTGCTCTCACTAGTAAGAGATGAATTTTGGCCAGTGAACGGAAAAAGTCTTTGCAAACGTATAGTTCATAATTGCGTGACTTGTGTAAAAAATAGGAATTTGCCCATACTTCCAATTATACTTCCAATTATTATGCAGGCCCATTTAATATAAAAGACCGGCAACTTCGAAACGCAAAGATTGTCAAATGTTACATTGCTGTTTTTATTTGTTTTGCTACTAAAGCTATGCATGTTGAGATTGTTAGCAATTTAACATCTGAATGTTTTATTGCTTGTTTACGCAGATTTATTGGAAGACGAGGAAAACCGTACAAGATTCATTCTGATAACGGTACTAATTTTCAAGGTGCTGCTGCTAATTTAAAAGAACTATTTAATTTACTCAAAAACAAGTCAACGCAAACCGTTATACAAAAAGAATTAAATAATAATAATATTCAATGGGAATTTATTCCCCCACGAGCTCCTCACTTTGGTGGACTTTGGGAAGCGGGAGTTAAATCAGTAAAATTTCATTTAAAAAGAATTCTTAGCAATGCTTGCCTTACTTTTGAGCAATTCTACACAGTTTTAATTCAAATTGAGGCAATTTTAAACTCAAGACCACTTTCGCCTTTGTCCGATAGTCCATTAGACTTAGAAGCGTTAACACCTGGTCATTTTCTTATTGGGAAATCCTTACATTCAATTCCCGACCCTGATCTACTAATTGATCTAAACGAGAAGAGACTTAATACGTATCAACGAATGCAACAATTAGTTCAGCATTTTTGGAATAGATGGCAAAAAGAATATATATCTGAACTTCAAACTCGCAGCAAATGGAAGCAGAACCATGCAATTTTACTGCAAGAAGGATCACTTGTAGTTCTTCGTGATACTGCTATGCCTCAGTGTTGGAAATTAGGTCGTATTACGAAAGTACACCCAGGACATGATGGTTGTATTCGTGTGGTGACCATAAGACTGTCAACAGGAGAGGTGATGCGACCAGTATCTCGTATCTGTGTAATCCCAAGTGATATCTAGTGTATTCATTGTTAAAATTCTTATATTTCATTATGTATTAATTTTGAAGCGCATAGCCCTTCAAGGGGGGGAATATGTTCAATTTCATGTAAATATTATAATCAATTCATGCCTTGTATTGAAACTAAGGAAAATAGAGATTCGAAAATAAACAAGCAAAACGACAACACGTTTTTGAATCTTTTTGAATAAATACGACTACAACATCAAATTAACTGGGAATGTCTTTTTGAATCGCTCTATGTCATTCGTGAGCAAAAACGAGTACATTTTTCCTAAAGTCCACGACTTTCTCTTCCATTGTATTTTATTGAAACTGAAACTGAAAATTTATATGTTTATGTATTTTATGTATGTCCCTTGTTTTCGTAGCTGCTCTGTACTTGTCCGAACCCAATGCTCCTTTCCAGATTTTCTTCGTCACAAAAGACTCAACATAACAAACAGCCTCTCGCGTTAATATTAGTAGATTTTTCAGAGTGTGATCAATTCAAAATTAAACTTTGATTTTGACTTTCGAAAACCCTCCAGTGCTGGAAGCTTGTTACGTGGGACTCGCGGGGTAGTCAGGGTTCACCTAACTAGCGGGTCTTCCGCGGGTGAGATGTTGGTTACTCTTAATCTGGCTATAATTTGTTAGTACTCTCGATAAGGCACCGCCTGTACTATGCTTGCGGAATAGGAAGGATTATTTTCGGGTCTTCCGAAAACCTAATCCCGTCCTGTTTCTGTGTGTCGCCTTTGAAAATAATTAACTTTTATTATTAATGTTTATTGATAAATTGTTTGTATATGTTTACTTGGTAAATTGTGTGTTGTTTTTCATTGTTATATTGTTTTCAATAATTTTTGTAGTTTGATCACACTCACAACAGAGCGAATGGGAGATTTTTGTAGTTCTTTTGATGTAATTCACTTTCCGTTAATTTGTTTATTGCATTTTTGTACCGAAACGTTTCTTTGTAAAGTGACTTCTTTTGACATTAAAGATTATTAAGAATTTTGTAACATGATCAGTTCGTCTGTTCAAATGCTTGTAATTCTTGAACAATTAGCTGTAAAATTTAAATCAAAACCATTCAAACTTTTAAAGTCTGAATAAAACAAGTTAAACCACATTTGGTCTGGTGTATTTTATTGCTTTGTGTTGGTACGCTCTTCCCCAAAAGACGATGCACTGCTTTGTATCCAACGAACATCCGCCTTCACAACACAACGTAGGTCCTAGCCGTTTCAGACGATCACGATTTTCGGCCATTTTATTTATTTTAAATTTCGCGGTTCTTGAGTTTGGCGGTTCATTTGAATTTTGGCGGAATTGGGTTACAGATCATTACAGTACTGTCAATGTTACAATGGATCACAAACCAAAACACCAAAGAATCAAACATCCCAAAGACACCGCCAGCACTTTATCTCAAATATGTTTTATGTGAGTACACTAAACTTGCCAACATCACATTTCAATTATTTAATTTAGCTACGCCATCAAGTTGTTGAAAAAAGGGTGTCACACTCCTTTTACAGAAGACGATTTATACGAAGTTCCCAAAAACCTGAGATCACAAAAACTAGAAAATATGTACGAAATCTCCTTGGAGGACAACAGTGCTTTTCGCAAAACATTTCTAAAATGTTTTGGACTTTGTTTTTTTAGTCTTGGACTGATG
The DNA here is from genome assembly GCA_029298725.1 of Gnatocerus cornutus. Taxonomy (NCBI): domain Eukaryota; kingdom Metazoa; phylum Arthropoda; class Insecta; order Coleoptera; family Tenebrionidae; genus Gnatocerus; species Gnatocerus cornutus. The sequence goes on from CM055517.1 coordinate 2,550,009, forward strand.
AAACTACTAGCCGATACAATTTTCATGTAAGGAATCAAATCGCTTTGAGCGTTTAATACGACCGATTTTACAGTATCAGCGAACCTCATCTTTTAGAAAAAGTGTTGTATTATTTGAAAAGAGATTACTTTACTGCGGGGTTTTATCTGGTGGTAATGACACTTTTCAAGTTCTTAAACAGTGTTTTTACACAGAATTACTCTCTTTACATGGAAGGTTTCTGCTTCAAGGTGCGCACAAGACTGTGCTCTTTACTATACACGAAAATATTGACATCGAATCTGACCCACACAGACACGTTATTTGGAACTGTTGTCAGCCTCTTTGCTAAAAACGCCATCGTCATCGATAACTTCATGAAAACTGCGAACGAGTTGTGGATAACATTCGTAAAACTAACTGTAGTTTCGTACTTTCTCTACTTGCGAATTGGGCCCACAGTTTTAGTCGTTACATGTATAATTTTAGTGGTACTACCAGTGCATGGTAAGCTTTGAAATATTTCAGAATTGCTCAACCTCCAATGTTGCAGGTTTGATTGGAGAAAACATCATGTTTTTTAAAAAAGAAATGTTTGGGGAAACCGCGCAACGACTCTCTTTCCTGGCGAAGAAAAACCGGTCCAAAACTTTGGAAGCTAGAAGGTGTAATTGTGTCAAAGTGTTAAATCAAATTAACTGTCAATTTGCAGTCAAGAAGTTCTTCTACTTGAAAGCGTTCGGTTTTACCATTGGGCATTTAACAATGAGGGCGATATTGTATGTGTCAATTTTAGCTCATCTTCACGTGGGAAGTGAGGCGTTGCTTTACCTTCTTTTTTACATTTCTATGTTGTCGGAAAGTCTGAGCACGAAGCTTCCACAAGCAGTTTATTCAACATCGGAGTTCCTTGCAACGCTTAGAAAGTATGAAGAAGTTTTTGAAGAAGTAGGATTGCTCCAAACCTCTCGAACTGACTTGATGGAGCCGTGGGTCTTTGATTCTACCATTCGCCAGAATATCTTGTTTGGCCAACAGTTTGATGAGGGTCGTTACAAAAAAGTCTTAGAACTATGTGAACTATCGGAAGACGTGGACAGCTTGGAGAATCGTGACCTGGCGATGGTTGATGGTAACTCGAGTTGTAGCTTGAAGTATAAAATCCATTTTGCTAGAGCTACATACACACAAAAGGGCGAGGATTTCTGGACTGCAAGTTTGGACAAGTCGCGAGTTTCTTTTAAAGATAACGAAGATAAAGACGACAAGTTGTTAGACGTAGAAGACTTTTCCAGCAAGTTCAGGCTCCAATCTTACAAGAAGTACTTTCTTCTGACGGGTGGTCTTGCCACGTTTATGATAGTTTTCACCTCTTTTGTAATGCTACAAGTTGAAGATAGTTACATGAATAATTTACTGACTTTTGAGTATGTATGCTACGAGTGTAAACTTTGAACTTACGATTTGTTTAAGGACGAACATGACAAGTACCAAAAGCCCGAAACTAAGAATTTGGTACCAAACATATGGAATCATGAATCTGCTCTTTGGAGCGACTTTCTTGGTAAAAAGCTTCGTCGTCTTTAACTTCGCCAAGAGGTGTTCGATGAAATTGCACAAAACTTTGATTAACAACATTTCGATGGAGTTTTGTCAAAACAACACCATTAGAAGCCTCATTAACCGATTTTCTAAAGACCTCAGTGCAGTTGATGAGGTGATACCCTTTTTGTTTGGTGATCTACTTCAGGTAACAAAACTGATTGGAATACAACACTCTACTTCTGTTTTCCAATAGATCTTACTTCAAATTTTTGAAATCGTTGTTGCGATAGTTTACATAAACGTGTTGTTTTTGATTCCAACGTTTGTCCTCTTTGTTGTGTTGTTCATACTTCGTCAGTGGTTTCTCGAAAGCCTAAGAAATTTCAAAACTCTTGAAGCATCAAGTAATGGTAAGTTTGTCTGACTTCCTAAAACTGAGTTATATTTTCAGGTGTTAGTCCTATAATTGGATACATCAGTGCAACTATGAACGGTTTAACAACAATTGGTTCTTTTAACATGAATAACAAACTCAAGGAAGAATTTCATGAACATTTAATAAACCAACACACTTCTGCGTCTTACACTCTTCACTGCATGTTAAAAGCGTTTGGTTTCCTACAAGACTTAGTTGTTACACTTTACACTGTAATAATTGTAGTTTATTTTATTTGTACTAATCGTAAGTAGCGAAATTTTAAAAATATCGCATAAGATTGTTTTTTCAGAAAATGAAAGTGTTACCATTATACAAATAACTCTCTTAGCGTGGTGGTTGAAATTAGGATTCCACAAATGGACTGAATTGGATATTCAAATGATCTCGTTCGAGCGACTGTTGAAGTATGAAAAATGTCCTGAAAATGATGATGGAATTCGATTGCAAATTTCGAAGAGATCGACAAGAACAAGTTTTGATAACAAATGTTTTGTTGGGGATGGAACTAGTAGAAATGAAGACAAGGACGAAACATTGATAGATCTGTAATGATAACTAATAAGTTAATATGTAACATTACAGTGTTTTTCTTTTGGTTTTCCTCTTTTGTCAAAAGCATTTCACCTTTTCTCAAAAGTGTTTCCCCTCGGCAAAAAATAGAGTGCTGGTTTTCAAACACATTCCTCATTTGTCAAAACAGTTTCACGTTTTGTCAATTGAAAGTCACGACTGATTTATTTCTTGAAATGGATCGTGAAATACGACGAAGCACAAAAATTTCAAACGAAAAGCGTGCATTAATTATTAGAGGCATTAACAGCGGTCGGACGGCAACGAGTATAGGACAACAATTCAATGTATTAGCAAACACTGTCGAAAAATTTTCGCAACATACCAGAAAACCAACGAGGTGGCGAAGAGAAGTGGTGGGCACCGTCCAAGAAAATTAACCGAACAACAAAAACAAGAAATTTGTGACTGGATGGATGACGATTCTTCGTTAACTCTTCAATAGATAAAAAAAAACTATTAAAATAGGTTCCCGAGTTGCAAATAAGTCTATCAACTATAAACAAGGCTACTAAAGAATTTCATTTTTCTGTTAAGAGAATTTCGAGGGTTCCAGATAGACGAAATACACCAGAAACCATTGAAGCTCGATTTGAATATGCAATACAATACAATAGAATAATGGTTGAACGAGAAAAAGTGTTTTTCATCGATGAATATGGAATTCAAGTACACTCAAGACGGTCGCACCAAAAACTGTCGAGCAAACAAAGTAAAAGCACAATTACGGGGTCGAAATTACTCTATTGCTGCCGCAATGTCTGTAAATTCCTTGTATTTATTTACAGTTCAAGACAGGCCATACAACATTAAACATTTTGAAGAATTTTTGATAAACTTGATCAATCATTTACAACAAGACAATGTTAGAGGCGCTCATTTGGTGATGGACAACGTGAGATTTCACAGGACTGAAGAAATCCAACAATTAATAAGAAATCATGGTCATTTTCTAATATTCTTACCCCCCATACGTCCCTTTTTAAACCCTATAGAAGAGTTGTTCAACCAGTGGAAAAATACTATTAAAATAAGTCAACCAATAAATGAAGGTGACTTGTATGCTAAAATACATACTACTTCTGAGGCAGTAACACAGCAGCATTGCCAAATTACGTTAGGCACATGGAAACCTATTTAGGAGACTGCCTTAACAGGAATGAGTAAACTATAAAATGTTACTTCTGGACCAGGGCATTTGGCGTGTTAAAAAACAGGACAGAATCCTACAAATTTAGCTGTTTTCTCAAAAGTCAACAACCAAAAAAAGGCAAAAAAAAACCTCTCAAAAAGCATTAATTTTTATCCACCCCAAAAGTACCCAAATATCAGTAGACCACCAAAAATTGGGCACACGAAAAAACCGTTAAAATCTCCCAAAATCATGCAAAATCATCTCAAGAGCACTCTGAAAAACTTTCCAAATCCGTTGTTTTTAGACATTCCAAATGGCTTTGTATTTCTGGACCAGACCAGTTGGCGCATGCAAAAAAAAGTAAAAACATTACCAAATCAAAGAGGTATATTTGGCGCCTTACAAAACAAGGCAGGATCCTAAAAAATTATGTTTTCCCAAAAGTTAACAACCGAAAAAGACATAAAATCCTTCAAAAATCATAGTTTTTAATGTGAGCAAAAAATACTCTAAAGTTTCTTTTCTTGTAAATCAATAGCCCATCAGAAATTGGACATATGAGAAAACTGTTGTAAATCATCCAAAATCAAACCTAATTATGTTAAAAGCACCCAAAAAAAACCTTACCAGAATTCCTTGTTTTGAGTCACCCCAAAATGTATTTACTTCTAGACCAATACATTGGCGCATGCGAAAAATTCACCGGTCGGAATGGCGACTGGTAAAAATATTAGACAAATAAGAGCTCTTGTTTTTAAATACCTCAAAATAGATGAACCAAGTATTACGCTTCCCATCTACGATTATGCACATTGTTAATATTAGTTAATAAAAATCTGCCATCTAGCAGAGAAAAAGAGAATAAAGTCTTCCTGTCTGCGACTCACAGATCGTTAAACCTAGCTTAATTGTCTATGCTGTGACTAAACATAAGGCCCTTTAAAATTTTTTGGAATTTTTTGATTCGTTTTGAAATTCAGGCGAAGCCCTCATGAGCGTCCACATAGTGGACTAGTGCGTAGCATGCGGAGCGAATTTTTTATTTTACAACTAGAAATTTTTATTTTAGAATATATTCTATCGCTATGAAATAGTAGATTACATACCGAGGTGGGAAGTTCATGATTCCTCTCGAGAGAAAAAGTTTGTCACCGAGGCGTCAGCCGAGGTGGACAATTTCTCGAGAGATAGGAATCGAACTTCTACCGAGGTTTGTATACTATTTTATTCACAATCATTTAAAAAAAATAATATAGAAAGTTAAAAGTCCAATATTGTTAAACGTTTATTTGCTTCCAAAAACTGTTACCAAATTACTTCTGTCCATGCTCTACATTGGAAATGACTCATCTGCTGGAGTGGATATATCTAGACAACCACTTTTTCACACGCGCACGCATCAAGAGTTCAATTTGGTCGGTTCAACCTCCTACCAAAGTCGCTACTGTCAACTCATGAAGTTTTAGGTTAGGAATTTTTGATTTCAATACAACTTTATTATTATAAATATCTTGAATAGTAAGATGAACAATATATTTAATCAACGAAACTTAAAACTAACAAGTTAAATTATATTAGAGGGAACACTGTTAATGTTGAATGTGAACGAAGTGTGATCATAACCTGCAACATACAGTGTCAGACCTTGTTTCCGTTGTTCACTTGAAAAGTTAAAACTCCTGCAGATCGCGGGTTGTTTCTCCTCTTAAAATGTTCACATTCCTCTCAGTTTTTGTAAAATTCACCGGAAAATGTACTAGTTTTAAACGGTTTAGAAGCTTCAACATCCATTTCACACACTTTTTGAAATCAACTTCGACGCCAAATGAAAAGATAGAAATGTCAAATTCAGTAATGCGGCCTGCTTCATTTATAAAAATCTAGATATCTGGCATTTGGAGGTCGGGAAATGGTCACTTCCCAGCGAGTTGGGAAGTGAATTACCGTAGTAACAGCTCACTTTCCACCTTACGAAAAGTTAGAAAATGAACAATTGTTGACTGATTGTGAATAAAAGATTTTGCGCTTTTTATCAAGATTTGAACACGCAACAAATGAGCGCACATGTTTAAAGTGCGACGCTTAAACTTCTGGGCTAACACGGTTCTGTTTTATCAGCACGCCTATAATGGATTTTATACAAACGGTTTCGGATTGAATGTATTACGTTTATGCTAATTTTCTTATTAATTAAAAAAATTGAATTTAGGTTGTTTTTGTTATATCACAATTAAATTTTGTTACAATATAGGTAGTATAGTATAAAAAGTTAGAGACAAAATTTTAAACCACGGCCATTTAAACATTCACATTTCATGTGCATCAAAAGTTCAGTCTGCTCTGGATTGCCACTTTCCAGCCATTTCAAAATTTCGCTTACACTTTCGGAAAGATTCTTTCAAATCCGCCAAAGTTTTACAGCATTCCTTCACAAACATCTTTATGCTGTCTCAAGATTTCAACAAACATCCACAACTATTTTGAGAATTGATGTGAATTCAAATTGGAGCAAACGAAATAAGAATATTTCTGTATATTTGGCGTGACACTTTTAATTATGTATTATTATAATAAGTGAAATAACTGATAAATAAAATAATTGACTAGTTCTTTGAAATTTGTCAGATTAGTGACATCTGATAACTCTAACCTTAAAAATGGCATGGTGGAACTAAAACGTTGGTTTCACAGTCGAAAAGTTACTAAAGTCACGTGAGTTAGTTCCGTATAATGAAAATACATACATATATCTACATATTACATGCATGTTTCATAATGTCATAGTTACTAATCAACAAACGACAGGGTTCTTGCCTAGTTACTTACTACTATGGGAGTAGAAAAAATTAATTATTATTACACCAAAGTAACGACACGAACGAAAAATTAGTTTGTTTGCTTTATAATTATATAATTTGTTTTTGTAACACAACTACTAACTAAAATTGATTTTCTTATTTTGTGATATTAAAAAGGTACAGATTTTCTTATCTTACTTTGTTGTAATTAAGAGAATTGTTTATATTTAGTTATAATTTTCATTGAACATATAAATAATAATAGTTTGGTTTTTTTTCAACTTATTTTCTTACCATATCAAATATTATGTACCAACTAACATAAAGTCGTAAGTCCCGGTTTAATGAAATATTAAAAAATACTCAAGTAGAAATGTATAATTTAATCAAAGATTAAGGGCAAAAAAATGAGATTATTTTCCATTACAATTTACAGATTCTCAAACTACCTTAAAATCAGCGAAATGCACATAAAATAAAACAGGGTACATAACTAACAGAGAGAATGATTTTAACATTCATAGCTATCCTCTACAATTGTTTCTATGTTTGGTTCATCTTGCAGTGTTTTTTTCTCAAAATTTTCTAAATACCTGATGCTAACTTTACGATCATCAGAGAGATGAAGACCAATTAAAATTTTCTTTAAACCCTTTCTTTCATTTCCTTCAAGTTCAAATGCTTCATAGTATTTTTTCCGTAGACACTGTTTTAGGGCCTTCTTTGCAGAATCTTGTTTATGCCGCTTTAGTTCAATTATAATTACTGCACATTTTGAAATAATAATTAAATCAAGCTCGGGTGAGCAATCCAACTTCCCACAACTAGAAATTAACATCCAAAGGTCACAGTGAAAGTGAAAATGAGCTTTTGGTAATTCTCGGTCGGTATACAAATTTTCCACAGATTTTTTAAACGCAACATATTTCATAGGTTCATGCTTCTCTCCACTTCCTAAAGACTTTAATGCATTCACAAATGACTCTTGTTGTTCTACAGTAAACAGGTTAGTTTTGAATTTTACCAAAGCCTCCTGAAGTTTGTCTGTAAATACTTGTTTCAATTCTAGATTCGGAATTTGTAATGTCCAATTCCCACCATTCTTGTCAACAACGTTAAAGTACCCACATTGTGTGAGAAACTGAAGAGCTAAGTCTACCTGCACTAGTTCGATACAATTCAAAATTGATTCACGTAATGATTTCAGATTATAAATATCGTTCAACTCTATAGTTTTTGCTATGATGGAAATTTTCTCATTGTCTCTAACGGCAGGAAACACCTTCTCCCGCATTTTTTCGAATTTAAATAGTTGGCAGATATATTTGGTTCCAACCGATTCAATCCAATAACTTTTTCGAACGAGATTCGGTAAATAATTGGTAATAGACACAGGATTAGAAATAGTTGTATCTTTGTCTCCCACTACAGTGTAATTGTTGTACCAAAGAGTAATTTCATCAAGAGCTTTTTCTCTTTGACTTCCTTCTTTGACACAGTTGTTAACTAAAGCGTTTACTTCTTCTCTGGTAAATCCAAAGAATTTATAATAATCATAATCCTTGTCCAAGAATGTTCTACGTTGCACATTGTTAGCTCCTAATGAAAGCATACCGCCTGATGCAGTGACAGAAAAAATTATTACTCGTTGAACAAATTGTGCCGATATTACGATATCTCATCTTTACATAAAAGACGCATTAGTTCTCGTATGAAAAACATAATCTGTCGGTCTGATGAGTTTTCACTAAATAACATATTCATAAAAGGTGCGTCGAACTCGTCAATCAATATAATAATTTTCTTATGGGTTTGTTTTGTTTGATAGTGGACCGACAAAACCTCGATCAAATATTTAAAAGCCCTTTTTATGTATGATTGTGCTGTGTTACGATCTATTGCCTCTTTCCAATGATCATCATCATCGGCATATTTCAAATAGCGCAAGAAACGTTCAATATCCAGTCTTCCCATATTGTTACTTGACCAGCTGAATTTTTCACCATCTTCGTGAATTAAACATGTTTTATATTTTCTAAACAGCTTCATTATCATATTTCTAAGACTCTCCAAAAAGTCGCTATATGACCTTACTGATAATTGTGCAAAATCAAGAAAAATTACTGGATGCTGTCCGCAATGCTTGCGAAAAAATCTTTTACTTCCACAACCATGATTCTCTATGCATTCTTCAGTGCATTTGTAAATTCTGAGATCCTGGAAAAGTTTATATTTCTCCAACTTTTGTTGTTCACTGCTGACAATTTCAAAAAACTTCTCCAGCATTTTGCAAGCCATAGTCTTGCCAAATCTGGGCGGTGCAGTGAGAAGTATTCTATGTGCATCCTTCATAACGCATTTAATAAACATAGACTTGTCCACAAAAGTCGATGTCCAACGAAGAACTTCAAAAACCAAGTCAGGATCCTGAAAAGACATAACAAATTGTAATTTCCATGAATTCCTATTTGAACATAAAACAAATTGTACATTTGTTCGAAGCAAGTTACTTACGTCTTCACTTTCATTTGAGCCTCCGGAAGTGTCCAAAGATGTTACATCATCCAGTAAATTTAATCCAAGTAATTCCTATAACAAAAGTGTAATACCATGTTACCGTGTGATACAATAATATGTCTGGTCTTACTTGGTCTGAATAGACAGGTTTACTTTCGACTTTTTTGCGCTTTGATGAGGATGAGGAGCCCTCCATCAGATCTACCTGAAAAAAATTTTATATTCAACGAATTTTTTTATCTGTAATCTGTATGAGTAAAAAAATATTAACAAAGTTCCGTTCAAAATGATTTAAAAAGATTCAAAATAATTTTTTTACAATAAATAAAAAAATGACCAATACTAAAGAGAACAAAATTGTAGCAGAATATTATACACCATTAAAAACAAGACAACCATCTGAACTCCAACAATTTCAATGAAGTAACTCAAATGAGAAATCGTAATTTTGCCATTGAATATCTCAATTCGACTGTAAATAAAAAACTAACAAAGACAGAATTTTGCAAATCTAAAAATATTTCTAGAAATTCCCTAAATATGGGACTAAATTCAGTTGGAATTAAGATTGCATGTAAAACGAGAACAAATGAGAACAAACGGGAACAATCCGGGACAAAAGAGAACAAATCGGAACAATTGGGAACAAAAGAGAGAAAAAATAAAATAAAAAATAAAAAAATATTCGATAATGTAGAACATAAAGCAGGTAGTCGTAAAAATATAAGTTTAGATAAAGAAGCACATAAATTAATTAGTAAATCTTTAGAAACTTTTCAATCATAAATGGACAAACTAGTTTCATACATTCCCAACGATGAGAAAGAAAAATGGAAAAAAGATTTAAAACCTATTATTACTGAAATAGACAGATTAGAAGATGGAGCAAAAATAGTCGGTTTCAAACAAGAAGTAGTAGATAAATATATTGCAAGAGCTAACAGCTAATTTATTCCTTGAACAATTAATTATGACAGACTGTGAACTAGAATCCGCTAATAATAAAATCGATGAATTGGAATATAAATTAGACAACTACAATAATTATGATCCTAAGAAATTAGCAGAATTAAGAAACAAAACAGTAGTAATACCATCAAACATCGATGATGTAAAGAAAAGAACTCTCAAAATATTTGAAAGACATACTAAAAATATGAGAGCAATAAATGAAAAAACTCAAAAATTGTAAATTAAATGGAAAGTACTGTATTCAAGAATTTAAATACATTCAATGAAGAATATCCAAAATTCAGAAAAAAGTTTTCAAGTCTTATTCAACAAGTTAATAAATTAAAAATTATTATTTTTATTCTTGCGTTTATTATCGTAATTGTTATTATTGTTTTCTTAATTTATTACTTCAACGCTAATAAAAAATAGTTCAACAGTGTCCATGAACGTACCTATGATGATACTAATACGTGTCCATAAGCTAATGTATCTGTAGAATTAGGTAAAAGATATCTTTTATCATCTTTCCAACTTAGAGACTTTTTCTTTACTTCTTCAGTAAAAATATCATGTTTATGACTCCTAATCACTCTCTGTCTATGGAAGTATTCAGTTTGATTGAATAAGCAATTTTTGTAATCTTCAAAACTTATTTCTTTCTTCAATACTGCTTTCTTGATACCTTTTAATTTTTTTGAAACACACGTTTCAGTTCTGTAACTGTACATTTTTGACCTTAAACCTATGTATTCTAATATCTTAATACCATTCAATTCATCTTTGAATTTCCCTATTACTTTCTTATTTTTATCAGAATATAATGGATGGTCCTTTGGATAATCAGATGTATCAAAATAGTCGGGTTTGTTTTTCATAAATTCATAGAAATCAGCCATTTTAATCTCATATATGAAACTGTCGGTATCTCCATAAAGAAGTTTTATTTTTTCATTAAATTCTTTTTTAATTACATTGTAATGGAAGTTATACATTAATAATTTCGATAAATCTAATACGGCTTGCCCAATGTAAATTGGTTTATTAAACAATACTTTGGTTTTATAATAGGGAGAATGCAAAAAATGTAACCTATATGTTTTTGTACCAAATTTTGTAGAATATTGTTCAAATAACGCAGTGGTGCAAAAATTTTTGAAAAATACATGACGGTTTTGCCAAAATTGGCTAAAGAAATTTAAATATTCAGGCGGGAGCTGAAACACTTTTTCATTGGTTTGACGTCACATCTCAGCTACGCGCTCCGCCTACTGATGGAATTCCGTATGCAGAACATTTGTTTAACACCAGCGTTGTAATTTATGGTTGTTTTTGCAAAAGAATTTATACACAATGGAAACGGGATTTCAAAAAGCCGACACACAAAATTTGAGACACGTAGATGTGCAAATGATATGGGATTTTTTATCAAGAAATCCTAACTTTGCGGTGAAAGTGTCGCGGTAACTACATCTTTCTTTAACTTGATATGTCACTTTACAATGAATGGTTGGATTTTTATTATCCAAGAGAAATACAATTATAATTATTATGTTGATGTTTCTTATTCAACCGGTATACTTTCACACGTTTATTCACATTTTTGCTTTGCATCATTCTCGGTCGGCGGGCGCATTTATCGCATTTACCACATTTAACGATAATTTCTACGAATACACAATCAGATTTATTATTTCTTTCTCTCTCTTAACATCTTTGTAGAAAAAATATGGTTTTTACATTTTGATCTATTCTGATTTGATTGAATTTTATTTATGTACCTACGATATAATAACTGTCTATTATTTTCTATATTCGGAAATAATTATTATGAAGAATACGCTCTCCGTATTCGCAAGAAAATTTATAATTCAATAATTTCGTAGAAATTAAATAGGTGGTTTACTGTATTGGATTTTTTATAATCAGACCAAATTAATAACAATAACTGATCCAAAGCTTTTGTTGTTTTTTTAATTTTTAATTTCTATACAGGGTCCGGCAACACTTGTGTCCACCCCCAAAATCGTCTTTAATTTTAAAGATAAAATTTTGAAAATTTGCATACGCTCATAGTTGACAAAGCTCTAGAAGCTGTCGCAAAAATTTGTTTTTTATCACGGTTTGGTTGGCGTCGCGACGCTTAAGAAGTATAATTTTTAGGGATTTTTCAGTTTTTGCGGAAATATTCGCGAATTCAATCTAATGCAAATTGTGTTTAAAATTTGCGAAAAAAACGTTGTTATATCAAGTTAGTTTTCAAAATTATGACAGTGCAGCGGCAAACTACGTTTACACCAAAATTTCACAAGTCACTTCATTCTCTTTTATAAAGGTTAATTTTGATTTACACGGGCATGTTGCACTTTATGGACACCGGAAATCGTTAATTAACATCGACAAAGCGACAATTTCACCAAGTAAGACTTTTGTTATTACTATATACAGGTGGCCCATCTAAGACTTTCGGGCTCAATATCTTTGTCATTTATGAACGGATTTTTCTAAAATTTAAAATATAATTTCTTGAATAGGTAAGGATGATGTGACATTACCAGCGTCATCCTTGTCTTAAAAATGTTAATTTTACTTGTCTTATTTTAAATTTTAATTAGTTAAGATTTATGTCATTTTATAAAACATCAATAATTATCCGAGTGTGCCAAAACTCAACCGTCTAGCTAGTCAAGTTGCCGAGAAAAAGAGAAAAAGACACATTTCCAAAAGATGCAAAATCATAGTCGGCTATGAAAAAAATAATTTCCCACGCCCAATTTTGGACATCCCTGCGTTCGGTCTGTCAATAATCGCTGACGTCAGTGACGTTCTTGACATTTGTAATATTTCTCATTTGAGGTTATGTTTACTTTTGAGCATGATGATGAAAATCATTGATTTAAACTTGCGCAGAACGATTTATCTCGATCTTTTGAAATTGGAAACTAATCACAATGCATCAGGCAACGTTTTGGTGCAAAAAATGCGTAGGCACAAGGAAATGTGAGTAAAAAAACTTGTTGAAAGTTGGTTATCACCAGAAAAATGATTGCAGATTGGTTTGCTATGAGGTGCAACTAGAATTCACGACTTCTTTAGAAATGTCACTGGTTTATTGGAAATGGAAATTCAGTGACACGTATGCAGTGAAGCGATTTGACTCATTTATGATTGCATTTACGTTAAAACAGTTATTTCAATTATGATGGAGACAGAATTAACTGATTTCATCCTTTTTCGACAAACTTCTTTACTGCGCCTATAAAATGTAGGGTACTAGATACTTTTAACATTTTTCTTTTGTTTAATCATGTCATTAATCCAAAGTAGATTAAGCTCGAAGCTCCAATATGTGAACTGCCGTAGTCAAGAAGTCAAAATTGGTTCACAATACGTATGAAATCTAGGACGTAGTGCTGCTATCGAAAAATGCTGGTGCAGTCGGTATAGTTGGTATGCAAAAGTAACGAAGAATGCTGTATCGTTGAGTGGCTTAGAACCTACAAGAGTAACGGCAAAGACAAGCTTACCCACGTCAAAACGGAGTTTTGTGGTATTTAGTGGCTATGCGACTAATAAATTCGTATGTTTCAATTATGATTTGTAGAAACAAAGTCGAATCGACAAATGTAGGCACAATTCTGCACACTTTCAAGACCGCCATGCTAAAAGGTGTTATCATGAAAGTTTTTTCAAGTCCAAATTGGTCGTACAGTACCATTAATATTTGAATAGGAAACCAACTAATGATACCAAGACGTATAAGTAATATGGAAATCAGATACATGTACTTACCGACAACTAAGCGGTTTTGGATCACCAAAAACGCATAATAGTGAGTTACATTTTCTAAGGTCATTGCAAATTGTAGGAACACTGTTTACATCTGATATTTCAGATTCGTGTTTTTGAACTGAATATGGTGCATGATGTTGCGAGTTGTATTTGTTGCTTCAACAAACCTTGCGAACTACCTAACGATCTAGGACCACTATACCCCTTCTATTATCATATGAAAAATGTGCTTGCACGGTATCAAGACAATTTCTCACTAAGAAAGAATAACGAGTCAAAGAAGTAGTGCAAGAAAAAAATGAAACAAAATGACAATGAACATCATTTATAACTGCGTTCTAATGAAAATTGCACACATGATATTTCTAACAAAGTATCGTCGGTCGACTCTTTCAATGGGATAATTCTTTAAACAACCAATTAATAATTTGGACGAGTGAAAAAAGACGAACAAGACTGAAAGCAACACACTGAAAATGATACTTCAACACGGACTGTTACTTTCAATATTGAACCTGTTTTTTCTCAATGAACCGCCAAAAGATGCAAACATGTAAAGGACTCTTATTGACACCCTATCGTACCCTGCTGCAAGCATTAAGAACGATTGCAGAACGTTCTGGACGGTGTTGTTGACCACCATGAACGACTATGCCACTTGGATTCTTCTAACATGGGTGGATATGTTTGACGGACAGTAACCAAGCTGCTAAAAGTGCAAAACCCTGCTTGTTGATGAATTCGATGAAGAGTCGCCGCAACATTACATGGTAAGTGTTCAGCGAAGGAAAATGACTAGTATCATCGAAGCAATTGTTCCAGTTGAAAGCGACAAGCGATTTGCTCGGACCAAGGGGCCTCAAATTCATTCTTCGCCATCACAGAACATATCCAAAAACTTATGCTGCCCCTAATTGTTTGTGTCCATTTCGTTACAAGAAAGTTCAAGAAATGAGTTGCTAGTAAAAAAAAGCCAAATCTCATCGCATCGCCAACAAGCAAAATGACAGTGACCAAACGCTTACAATATTCCAGCATTATTTGCACTTGTTATAAATGTTCAAAGTACAGACACATGTTGTAACAGTGTAAATATCTGATACATTTGTAAATTTTTGTACATTCGTTCATTACTATTGTAGAAAATATGGTGTTACATTGCCATAATTGTCACTGGTATAGTTTATTCACTGTTAAAACTTTGTACCTTACAATAAAATACCTTGTAACAAATTATTTGTTAATCAAAGTAAAGTAGTTTCCTGAAAAAGGACGAAATCTTGTGATCATCTAATTCTGTCTTCATCATAAATGATATTACTGTTTTAACGCAAATGCAATCATAAATGAGTCAAATCGCTTCACTGCATACGTGTCACTGAATTTCCATTTCCAAAAAACCTGTGACAGTGCTAAAGAAGTCGTAAATACTAGTTGCACCTCATAACGAACCATTCTGCAATCATTTTTCTGGTGACGACCAACTTTCAACAAGTTTTTCGCTCACATTTCCTTGTGCCTATGAAATTTTTGCACCAAAACGCTGTCTGATGCATTGTGATTAGTTTTCAATTTCAAAAGATCGGGATAAATCGTTATGCGCAAGTTTAAATGAATGATATTCATCATCATGCTTAAAAGTAAACATAACCTCAAACGAGAAATATCACAAATGTCGAGAAACGATGCTCGGTTCAATGCATTGTGATTAGTTACTAAAAGATCGAGATAAAAAATCGTGAATGTGCATGTTTAAATCAATAGTCCTCATCATAATGCTCAAAAATAAACATAACCTCAAATGAATGTCACAAATGTCATGAATGTCACGGATTCATCAACAAGTCAGGGATGTCCAAACTCTAAACTCGCTGTAGAAGTCAATTGTTTCATAGCCGACTATCAGTTAGTATCTTTTGGAAATGTTGAAGTCCTTTTTTGTCTTTTTCTCGGCAACTTGACTTGCTAGACGGTTGATTTTTGGCACACGCGTATAATTATTGCTGTTTTATAAAATGACATAACTTTTAACTAATTAAAATTTAAAATAAGACAAGTAAAATTAACATTTTTAAGACAAGGATGACGCTGGTAATGTCACATCATCCTTACCTATTCAAGAAATTATATTTTAAATTTTAAAAAAATCCGTTCATAAATAACAAAGATATTGAGCCCGAAAGTCTTAGATGGGCCACCCTGTATAGGTTTCACCAAATAATTTAAAAAAAACAATAAGGATTTTATTGGGTGTTCGTAATTTTAAATCCCTAATTATATAAAAATTATTAAATACAAATACAAAAACAGCTCAAGAAATTAGAGAATACTATAATATTACTTTGGAAAAAATATTTTATTCATATTTGGAATACACTAAAGACTTTTATTTGAATATAGAAAAATCACTCCATAAAGAGAATCAGATAAAGCAAATTGAAACGATAATCTGAAATTAAGAGAGATTGTCATGTTTTTTAGTCCGCATAAATCTAAGTGTGGGAAAGACATGTTTTCATGATAATTTAATCGATGATGACAACGTAAACAGATAACTCATCTTTTGATAACAAAAATTTTTGGACTGCAGATGTAAGGATCATTTTGAATGTATTTTGACACGCTGAATTCAAATCTGTGCTCAGTTTTTCTCCATCGCGTCTAGATTTTGAAATAGCATATGATTGTTGACCCCTCGTGATTGGTCGCGGGTCTCTGTCAAACTGAAAATATATTCAGAAATGGCAAGTAGAAAGTGTATGTTGTGAGTATGTTTTGCGTGGCTGTGATAATTATAACCTAAACCTACCTACCCAGTGTCATTTCTATCCAAACATTCCCTAATGTAAATTCTGAAAATTCTTGGATGTAAGTTGCTGTAGGTACGTTCTTTTTGGGAAAATCTTGTGAGAAATTACTGGATGACAAGTGCGAAGTCAAATAATAAACGTTTTTATAAACTGAATATAGGTAGGTATGCCCCTTTAATTATTCTATTAATTGCTATCATGTTTTGGGCGTGAAAACAACGTTTCTTCTTTTACGACATTGGAAAACGATACACTATACCACGTGGCTGTTCAGATGTTTCATTTATTTTAATTTTCGACACAACCGTTAAAAATTACCGAAAAGCAGACGACTTATATTTAACTTATAAACTTATAATACTATTAATAAATAACAAGACATTTTATTACTTACCAGCAGCTTTAACAATTAACACCAAACCGACACTGAAACGACTGAAACTGTCAATCATCTGTCAACGCAGAACGCAGCGGAACGGACAAAACTGAATTATCGACCGAAAGAGCGTCGCGCGCCATCCTGGTCTAGATGGCGCTAAGCATATTATCGTTTTAAGGTCACTAGATCAAAGTGTCTGTTTTTATAAGGTACCGCCATTAGTTTTCAGTGCGCAATTCAAGAGGGACATACATAGTCCATAAAGCAATGGGTTAGAACGAGACGCAAGATTCTAGGGAATTGTCATAAAATTGTTGACGTAAAATTTGTCATTAACAAAATTTAAGGTTATCTTCAAATTATTTGTTCAAAATACACTTTAATAAATCGTGGGTACAAAAAGAAAATTGGTTCCAACATTATAACAGACTATGTGAATACGTAAGAGGTGAGCGAACCGACATTAGAATCTATTCCATTTTAGCACGTTAAGGAGGTGCAACACTCAGAAACGGTCTCGGACTTCAAGCACTGTCTTTTCTAATCTCCAACGATTCGACTTGTATGCAGTAACGCCCTAATTAGAATTTGCTATTAGCACTTATTATATTGTAGCTTCTCCCGACGATGTAGTAACAATGATGAGATGTTAAAGTAACTGAGAGAAAGCATTGCACAAATGGAAGTAGCAAATACATGAGCAGAAAATGAAGTACATGAGATATTTTAAAGGGGCTATTAAGAAGAAAGAATTTACAAATTTGAAGAAGTAGACATGTTTAAGATCTTGAATGAGTTTATGCAAAACAACTGCAACAAAATGAAAATCAAGAACAAATATTAAGGTTATGTTAAAATTATTTACTTAAATCACCCTGAAATACAAAATTACATTTATTTTTAACACTACAGGAGACCATTTGAATACGTAAGGAGCAATGAAAGCGATGGTGTGTCTTCCTCATGAGACTGTGTATCTGCACTGTTCAAGTGATGAGTGCAATGACTGTGTCTTGTCCACCTGCTAGTTTATGAGGCCCCGCTGTTACATTAAGGATAGCAGTCAGTTGGTCCTACAACACATTTTGAGAACGTTTACCGTTGAGGCCGATATACTTACACTTTACAATATCATTGCTTGTGTTTTAGGCATTTGAAATAATATTTCTGTCCATAACGCAGGTCTTGTGATGTACCACATGTGAGTGGTCTTCCTTCTTCCATTTTCTTGCCTATAGATTTGATTTTCAACTCATATTAACAATAAGATGAACGAGTTATTCGCCTGAATGCAAGAAGTTCATGTTGGTATTGGGGCTATTGAAACACAAAAGCGATTGAAGACAAATTGGGGAACATTATATAAATTTAGTTCACGGAATTCGTAAACTAACAGGTACAAAATTCCTTAACCTTATAAGAAGTACTCAAGGGTTCATATACAAAAACCAACTTTAGTATTCCCCCAATACGTACTGCTTAACCAATGTCACAATGATTGTCGGCTTCTATTTGGAGTTTTCTGAAATTTGTGGAAAGTAGTCGTACATAAAACGTCAAATAGTATTTACTTACGGCGGAGGAAACAAATACACCATAACGATTCCTGTTGAGAAATCGCACATTCAAACCATTTTATTACAAACGATATTTGACAAGAATTGACAGTTCATAAAGCAATGTGTCCACACAAACAACACAAAATTTAGTGCGCATGTAGAGATAGACAGAAGATATCGTTGTCTTTCTTTTTGTCACTAATGGCGGTACCTTATAAAACAGACACTTTGATCTAGTGACCTTAGACTCTATCCGTATAAGAGGCCTGTTCGCTCCCTATGAAAACGGGTTCCCGTCTAGCAAGCCATGGACGTGCGGATTGTGGCGTCACCTACCTGCTAATTCGAATAACTAAATTGTCAAATCTCCGCTGTCAATCATTTTCCGATTCGTAATTCATCGTTTTGGTGTCTTTAAGTTCCTCTTTTGTGGCTACCAGCATTTCTCATCTAACAAACCAACCCTCTCTTGCGTTCTCCTGCTCAGGACTCCACTTGACCTTGATGCCGCAGTTTAGAAGAAACGGTGGGTGCTGTGCGGTGTGCGTCTCGTTCATTTTCATTTAGGGGGGTTGTTGATCGAGTACGTCGCCTTTTTTTCACTTTGGCTAACGCGGTTTTAACTATTGAGATCGAATTTCTTTGATCTCCATGGCATGGCTGCACCCGACTACCTTCCGCGGATTGTTTCTTATTAGACGGCACCACTTTATGAAACGGTTGCGTTATATTGTAGAAAATCTCATGTATCCGTCGATTACTACCCCAAAATCTTCGCGGAGTCCCGCGCAGAGGGTTCTGTTGTTACTTCCGCACCGATAAGGGCTGTCAGACTTTCTCTTCGAACCCGCTTCACGCGCCTGGCGTAGAGAGTCATCATGCGTTCCCAATATTAGCGTAAAAGTGCCTATTTTCGATAAACAGTGTAACTACTGGCGTAATTGACAAATCAACATAACCTATTTGTCTCGTTAGTGCATTGACTTTAACTAAATAACCTAGATGGTGCAAAGTACCCGCCATGATGTTCCTACTCACCAGCCATATTGGAAATAGTGGATTCAAATTTTTAGACAACCCGCAATTCTCAAGTGTAATGTTTTACTCTAAGTTGAAATAAACCACCGAAAATAGTTTGAAGAAACATGCAAAATTTAATAAATTATGACTAAAGTTGTATACCAAACAACCAAAATAATAAACAAGAGCTTTAATTAGAAAATGCTAGGTTCTATTTGACCAGTTTAAAAATTTTCGAAACTTATCATTATCACTCCTACATTTTTAAATATTTTTATACAATATAAAAACTACAGACCATTTAGTATTTACACTTATTATTATTAGATTACAATAAATTAGGAACTAGTTTATCAAAAATCACTGGAAATTCTACGGCAGCAAAGAAAAGAAAACAGACTATGTAACTTGACTTTTTACAAATAAATTTTTATTATAAAACTCATTATTTTAATAAATAACGATGCTTGTCAACTTGTGTTAATGACGTCGTCGAAAAAACATCTTAGATAAATTAAAATTACATCTTTTTTGCTTTTCAAAATGTAAAACGGATTTTGCAATATAGGCAACATTTGATACACCGGTGTACCAGATTTATATCATTGCATACACAAATGCTATTTCCAAGATGGCCCATGCCAGGAACACGGATTTCTACCCCCACCACCGGCTTTTCACCGTCTAGGTATATTATATACTTTTCCAATTTGAGACTCGTTTTTATGAGGGTGCTTCTTTGTGTAAAAGTTAAATTTCTTCACAATGCAGACCATAAAGTGCGGTTGCAGCTCATCAGTAGGGTTCGACCAGAACCGCACCGGACACAAAACTTGCATTTGGTGCCAAAGCTATCCGTGACACTAAACCCTAAATATTTTCTTTTATTTTTTTTTAAATATATGTACCAATTTTACTAAGTAGTGTTAGGATTTATTATATTTGCTAAATTTTAAAAAGAAATCAGAAAAAAATTAGAAAATGTCAGCAGCCCTTCCTGGTTTGAGATCTCTCGGACTACCTAGGAAATAATTTATGGCAGGGTTCTTTACAACCTTGAAACCACTGATAATGTTAGCGGTAACCGTTATTGCAGGGCCATAATAACGAGTCTCAAATTGGAAAAGTATAACATGTCACTGCGTTAGTGACAATGACTGTCCCAGTAGTAGGGGAAAATTTCACAAGACGGCGCCACAATCCGCACTTTTTGACAGGAACTTCTAAAAGGCCCGAGCGGACAGGCCTCTTAAGGATATAGTCGGCCTTGATCGTTTTTATTATAAAAATGTGTAATCACAAAATAAAAAAACCTCAAATTTAGTAAGTTGTGTAACAAAAACAAATTATACTTATACCGTTCGCACCGTTACTACGGAACAATAATGACATTATTGGTTGCCTACCGTTGAATACAACAAACAATTTCTATAACGGGAAAAACGAGTTCTAGGGTATTTTTGAGGGATGTTTATAGACCATACCAACGCTCGAGCATCGGCCGTCTTCTGTTTAATGAAAACGCTCAATTGTTATACAATAGGCTACCGGACTGTTTTTTTTTTATTTCAAAAAATAAATCTGTCCAGTCTGAAAACATTAAAAATCAGTGTCCATTTTTTTTGCGCACTTTATTTATACCAAAAAAAATTATTTAAAAAATGGATAGTTTCAAACACGCGCCTTGGTGACGTAACAACTTCTTAGTCGACGCCTATTGGCTGTACAGGTAATGCCGAGGTCATTGTTGAAAACGATGAAGTTGAGTTTGAATTGAGGTTATGAATGCATAAAATGTGTGTGCAGAACGTGAATTGCTGCAGTTTTTGTATCTTTCTTACATTAGGGCTGCAATAATCGAAAAGCGAAAATGGACAGATGACGTTCGGTGCAGATGATTCCTGACCTGACTTATGAAAACAAAACTTCTGATTGGTTGACACAAGTGTGCTATAAATCGGAAACCAGTTAGGAATTATTACGATTACTCTATCTCACTCTCACCAATGCAACATTCCGTTGACGTATGCGTTTTCTCAATTCATATGCATAGAAAGGAGTTATGACGTAGTCACTGAAGACTTATTTAAACTAACAGCGCGAAGCTGGATTTCAAACGAATATTTAGCTAATAATTCCGACCTTTGGAGAACAAAAAATCTGTTTGGTAATTGATTCATGCGTATACGTAACTCATAAACATAATAAAATGCATCTATTTTTCTGGTGTCCGGTAGCCTATTGTTATAATTTGTTATAATTAAATTTTGACAAAGACCTCATGAGCGTCCACACAGTGGACTAGTGCGTAGCATGCGAAGCAAATTTATTTTTTTTAATTAATAAGAAAATTAGCATAAACGTAATACATTCAATCCGAAACCGTTTGTATAAAGTCCATTATAGGCGTGCTGATAAAACAGAACCGTGTTAGCCCAGAAGTTTAAGCGTCGCACTTTAAACATGTGCGCTCATTTGTTGCGTGTTCAAATCTTGATAAAGCGCAAAATCTTTTTCATAGCGATAGAATATATTCTAGTTGTAAAATAAAATTCGCTCCGCATGCTACGCACTAGTCCACTGCGTGGACGCTCATGAGGGCTTCGCCTGAATTTCAAAACGAATCAAAAAATTCCAAAAATTTTTAATGGGCCTTATGTTTAGTCACAGCATAGACAATTAAGCTAGGTTTAACGATCTGTGAGTCGCAGACAGGAAGACTTTATTCTCTTTTTCTCTGCTAGATGGCAGATTTTTATTAACTAATATTAACAATGTGCATAATCGTAGATGGGAAGCGTAATACTTGGTTCATCTATTTTGAGGTATTTAAAAACAAGAGCTCTTATTTGTCTAATATTTTTACCAGTCGCCATTCCGACCGGTGAATTTTTCGCATGCGCCAATGTATTGGTCTAGAAGTAAATACATTTTGGGGTGACTCAAAACAAGGAATTCTGGTAAGGTTTTTTTTGGGTGCTTTTAACATAATTAGGTTTGATTTTGGATGATTTACAACAGTTTTCTCATATGTCCAATTTCTGATGGGCTATTGATTTACAAGAAAAGAAACTTTAGAGTATTTTTTGCTCACATTAAAAACTATGATTTTTGAAGGATTTTATGTCTTTTTCGGTTGTTAACTTTTGGGAAAACATAAATTTTTAGGATCCTGCCTTGTTTTGTAAGGCGCCAAATATACCTCTTTGATTTGGTAATGTTTTTACTTTTTTTTGCATGCGCCAACTGGTCTGGTCCAGAAATACAAAGCCATTTGGAATGTCTAAAAACAACGGATTTGGAAAGTTTTTCAGAGTGCTCTTGAGATGATTTTGCATTATTTTGGGAGATTTTAACGGTTTTTTCATGTGCCCAATTTTTGGTGGTCTACAGATATTTGGGTACTTTTGGGGTGCATAAAAATTAATGCTTTTTAAAGGGTTTTGGCCCTTTTTTGGTTGTTTGCTTTTAGGCAAACAGTTAAATTTGTAGGATTTTGCCGTGATTTTTAAGACGCCAAATGCCGTGGTCCAGAAGTAACATTTTATAGTCTACTGTTAAAATAATATTTCTGCTAAATTATAGCTAAGAAATGGTTAGAAAATGCTTTTCCCTAAAGTGAAAAGAATCGCTGTATAATTTTCTGATATGTTAATAAAAGTTTAAACATTATTTCTGCGAAATTTAATTGAAATAATCGTAAAATGTTCATGCAACCGCTCTCTACAGGGCGACTGTGACGTCATCATTCTGTTCGGCTAGAGAGATGCGGCCACCGTATATACTCGATTCACCGTGGACGCTCATGAGGTCTTTGTCCAAATTATAACAAATTATAACAATTGTATCTAAATTTATTTTATCGAAACATGAACATTAAGATGTATCTAATACCTTTGTATGCTTACGTGTAAAGTACATCATAATAGTGATGATACAAATAATTCATAATAGCATAGTTACTGTTTCATAATAGCATAGTTACCGTTTCATAATAACACAGTTGCCATTAATCCATAATATTCAACGTTTTTATGCAAACGAAAGCAACTCCAAAGACCAAAATTAAAAACATTCTGAAGATCTGCATTTATTTATATTAATTCTAACATAAAATATCTTGGATAATGCTTTTCTCGCTGTTTCATCGCGTTCAAAACTTCCGTCAAAAATTGGAAATTTGCAGAACTGTTGAGTGGTAACATTGCCACCTTCGTACATGTTTCGATAAAGCTTTGTATTTACTACGGATATTAAGTAATTCATAAAAAACTCGGACGTTAACAAGTAACGTCCTCGTTCATTATGAATTACTTAATATCCTTCTCAAATAAATAGCTATATTACGCTCGATCGTCCAGCGTTTAA
This sequence comes from Gnatocerus cornutus, assembly GCA_029298725.1. NCBI lineage: Eukaryota > Metazoa > Arthropoda > Insecta > Coleoptera > Tenebrionidae > Gnatocerus > Gnatocerus cornutus. The sequence continues at coordinate 2,573,871 of CM055517.1, forward strand.
ATTTAATAACGAATAACGCATTTTGACTTTTGAGCGTTTTCATTAAACAGAAGACGGCCGATGCTCGAGCGTTGGTATGGTCTATAAACATCCCTCAAAAATACCCTAGAACTCGTTTTTCCCGTTATAGAAATTGTTTGTTGTATTCAACGGCAGGCAACCAATAATGTCATTATTGTTTCGTAGTAACGGTGTGAACGTTAAAGTTTTTTAAGTATAATTTGTTTTTGTTACACAACTTACTAAATTTGAGGTTTTTTTATTTTGTGATTACACATTTTTATAATAAAAACGATAATATGGTTAGCGCCATCTAGACCAGGATGGCGCGCGACGCTCTTTCGGTCGATAATTCAGTTTTGTCCGTTCCGCTGCGTTCTGCGTTGACAGATGATTGTCAGTTTCAGTCGTTTCAGTGTTGGTTTGGTGTTAATTGTTAAAGCTGCTGGTAAGTAATAAAATGTCTTGTTATTTATTAATAGTATTATAAGTTTATAAGTTAAATATAAGTCGTCTGCTTTTCGGTAATTTTTAACGGTTGTGTCGAAAATTAAAATAAATGAAACATCTGAACAGCCACGTGGTATAGTGTATCGTTTTCCAATGTCGTAAAAGAAGAAACGTTGTTTTCACGCCCAAAACATGATAGCAATTAATAGAATAATTAAAGGGGCATACCTACCTATATTCAGTTTATAAAAACGTTTATTATTTGACTTCGCACTTGTCATCCAGTAATTTCTCACAAGATTTTCCCAAAAAGAACGTACCTACAGCAACTTACATCCAAGAATTTTCAGAATTTACATTAGGGAATGTTTGGATAGAAATGACACTGGGTAGGTAGGTTTAGGTTATAATTATCACAGCCACACAAAACATACTCACAACATACACTTTCTACTTGCCATTTCTGAATATATTTTCAGTTTGACAGAGACCCGCGACCAATCACGAGGGGTCAACAATCATATGCTATTTCAAAATCTAGACTTGATGGAGAAAAACTGAGCACAGATTTGAATTCAGCGTGTCAAAATACATTAAAAATGATCCTTACATCTGCAGTCCAAAAATTTTTGTTATCAAAAGATGAGTTATCTGTTTACGTTGTCATCATCGATTAAATTATCATGAAAACATGTCTTTCCCACACTTAGATTTATGCGGACTAAAAAACATGACAATCTCTCTTAATTTCAGATTATCGTTTCAATTTGCTTTATGGAGTGATTTTTCTATATTCAAATAAAAGTCTTTAGTGTATTCCAAATATGAATAAAATATTTCTTCCAAAGTAATATTATAGTATTCTCTAATTTCTTGAGCTGTTTTTGTATTTGTATTTAATAATTTTTATATAATTAGGGATTTAAAATTACGAACACCCAATAAAATCCTTATTGTTTTTTTTAAATTATTTGGTGAAACCTATACAGGGTCCGGCAACACTTGTGTCCACCCCCAAAATCGTCTTTAATTTTAAAGATAAAATTTTGAAAATTTGCATACACTCATAGTTGACAAAGCTCTAGAAGCCGACGCAAAAATTTATTTTTTATCACTTATAGTTTTGGCGTCGCGACGCCTTAAAAGTGTATTTTTTAGCTAATTGTGAAGTTTTATGAAATGAACCTCTAATTTAATTTTTTTTCAATATAAATGTATTAAAAATATCTCAGTTGACATTTTAGATTTAATGGAAATTGTATTCAAAATTTGAGGAAAAAATTCTGTTTTATCAAGTTAGTTTCCAATTTCATTACGTCAAAATTGGGAACTACGTTTACACCCATCTGTCAGCATCTTGTGTCACAAATGACATCTATTCTTTGGTTCGATTTAGAAGGTAACAAAAGTCTTACTTGGCGAAATTGTCGCTTTGTCGATGTTAATTAACGATTTCTAGTGTTCAGAACGTGCTAATCAAAATTCACCTTCATATGAGTGAATGAAGTGACTTGTGAAATTTTGGTGTAAACGTAGTTTGTCACTGCACCGTCAAAATGTTGAAAACTAACTTGATAAAACAGCGTTTTTTTCGCAAATTTTAAACACCATTTGAAAGTAGATTTAAAATAAAAACTCAAATATTTGTATTACAGTTATGTTGAAAAAAAATTGAATTCGCTAATATTACCGCAAAAACCCAAAAATCGTTAAAAATTAAACTTTTTAGGCGTCGCGACGCCAAAGAAACCGTGATATCAAAACAAATTTTTGTGTCAGCTTCTAGAGCCTTGTCAACTATAAGCGTATGCAAATTTTCAAAATTTTATCTTTAAAATTAAAGACGATTTTAGGGGTGGACACAAGTGTTGCCGGACCCTGTATATGTAATATCTTTTGTTATTATTTTTTTTATTTTTTTTTATATTTTATATATTTTTTTTTATATAAGAATTTGAGTCGATTGTTGAATGATCAGTTGGAAGTAAATAGAAACAAAAAGATGCTTTAAAGAAACATCAAAATGTGTGCTTTAGTAATGAACCATGTGTTCCGAACATGCCTGAAGATAATATATTAAAATTTAAAAATATTCAAAGAATGTTAAGACATCCGTATGTAATTTATTCTGATTTTGAATCTATTCTGAAACCTATTCATACATGCGAACCAAATCCTGAATCATCATATACTCATAAAACACAATTTCATATTCCCTGTGGTTATGGATTATACATTAAGAGTGCTTATAATAATATTGGTAACCCATTGGAAATTTACAGAGGAGAGGAAAGTGATAAATGTTTTATAAAAAGAATAACTGAATATGCCAGAACAATATACAAGTTATTAAAAGAAAATAAACCCATAAAAGATATCGAACTAGAAGAATATAAAAAAACAAAAATTTGTTATCTTTTTTCTATAGAAAACCCAAAAGTAAGAGATCATGATCACTACACTGGAAAATATAGAGGAGCTGCTTGTAGAAAATGCAATTTGAAATATAGACAACCATTGTTTATTCCAATTTTGTTTCATAATTTAAGCGCTTACGATTGTCATTTGTTTATAAAAAATCTAGGAGAAGATAAAAGTCAATTGAAATTAATACCTAATAACGAAGAGAAATATATTTCTTTCAGTAAAATTTTAAGAATGGATGATAATGGATATATCGAACTGAGATTTATCGATTCATTTAGATTTTTAGCAAGTAGCCTAGACAATTTGTCATCTAATCTGGAATCAAGTCAGTTGAGAGAAATAATTAAATACTTTTCAAATCATGAATTAGATGTGTTATTTAGGAAAGAAAAAAGCAAGATAATTAGAAAAGGAATTTTCTGAAACAAAACTTCCATCAATAGATAAATTTTATTCTTCGCTCACAAAAGAAGGAATTTCTCAAGAAGAATTCAAACATGCAGTGAAAGTATGGAAATATTTTAAAATTGAAAACTTGGGTGAATGGCATGATTTATACTTAAAACTAGATGTTTTGCTATTAACTGATGTATTTGAAAATTTTAGAGATTTATGTTTAGAAAAGAGTTATGGACTGGATCCTGTTTGGTATTATACAACTCCGGGGTTAGCTTGGGACTGTATGCTCAAATATACTTCAGTGAAGTTGGAATTATTAACTGATTATGAAATGTATTTGTTTTTTGAAAACGGAATTAGAGGAGGTATTTCACAGTGTAGTAACAGGTATTCGCAGGCAGATGAAAATACTCAGATTATCTATATAGATGCTAATAATCTATATGGATGGGCTTTATCTCAGAGATTACCAGAAAAAAACTTTAAATGGTTGACTTGTGATGAAATTAAAAATGTTGATGGTATACTGTTATCAGATAGTGATACCGGTTATGTTTTAGAAGTTGATTTAGCATTCCCTGTAGACTTGGCTATTCATAACAAATTCAATGACTTGCCTTTGGCTCCGGAAAATAGAATTCCCCCGGGCGGAAAAGTAGAAAAACTACTTTGTCATTTCTATGATAAGAAAAATTATATAATTCATTACAAAACATTAAAACTTTACAAAAGTTTAGGTATTAGAATAACAAAGGTTCACAGAGGTATAATGTAAAATTTAATACTGAACAAAGACAGAAGGCGAAAAATGATTTTGAAAAAGATTTCTGGAAACTAATGGTTAATGCACCATATGGTAAGTCTATGCAATCTGTTAGAAACCAACAAAATATTAAATTATATTGTGATGAAGAAAAATTACAAAAAGCGATAAACAAACCTAATTTTAAACACAGAACTATATTTAGCAAACACCTGGCAGCAGTTCACAATTATAAAACCAAAGTATTGTTTAATAAACCAATTTACATTGGGCAAGCCGTATTAGATTTATCGAAATTATTAATGTATAACTTCCATTACAATGTAATTAAAAAAGAATTTAATGAAAAAATAAAACTTCTTTATGGAGATACCGACAGTTTCATATATGAGATTAAAATGGCTGATTTCTATGAATTTATGAAAAACAAACCCGACTATTTTGATACATCTGATTATCCAAAGGACCATCCATTATATTCTGATAAAAATAAGAAAGTAATAGGGAAATTCAAAGATGAATTGAATGGTATTAAGATATTAGAATACATAGGTTTAAGGTCAAAAATGTACAGTTACAGAACTGAAACGTGTGTTTCAAAAAAATTAAAAGGTATCAAGAAAGCAGTATTGAAGAAAGAAATAAGTTTTGAAGATTACAAAAATTGCTTATTCAATCAAACTGAATACTTCCATAGACAGAGAGTGATTAGGAGTCATAAACATGATATTTTTACTGAAGAAGTAAAGAAAAAGTCTCTAAGTTGGAAAGATGATAAAAGATATCTTTTACCTAATTCTACAGATACATTAGCTTATGGACACGTATTAGTATCATCATAGGTACGTTCATGGACACTGTTGAACTATTTTTTATTAGCGTTGAAGTAATAAATTAAGAAAACAATAATAACAATTACGATAATAAACGTAAGAATAAAAATAATAATTTTTAATTTATTAACTTGTTGAATAAGACTTGAAAACTTTTTTCTGAATTTTGGATATTCTTCATTGAATATATTTAAATTCTTGAATACAGTACTTTCCATTTAATTTACAATTTTTGAGTTTTTTCATTTATTGCTCTCATATTTTTAGTATGTCTTTCAAATATTTTGAGAGTTCTTTTCTTTACATCATCGATGTTTGATGGTATTACTACTGTTTTGTTTCTTAATTCTGCTAATTTCTTAGGATCATAATTATTGTAGTTGTCTAATTTATATTCCAATTCATCGATTTTATTATTAGCGGATTCTAGTTCACAGTCTGTCATAATTAATTGTTCAAGGAATAAATTAGCTGTTAGCTCTTGCAATATATTTATCTACTACTTCTTGTTTGAAACCGACTATTTTTGCTCCATCTTCTAATCTGTCTATTTCAGTAATAATAGGTTTTAAATCTTTTTTCCATTTTTCTTTCTCATCGTTGGGAATGTATGAAACTAGTTTGTCCATTTATGATTGAAAAGTTTCTAAAGATTTACTAATTAATTTATGTGCTTCTTCATCTAAACTTATATTTTTACGACTACCTGCTTTATGTTCTACATTATCGAATATTTTTTTATTTTTTATTTTATTTTTTCTCTCTTTTGTTCCCAATTGTTCCGATTTGTTCTCTTTTGTCCCGGATTGTTCCCGTTTGTTCTCATTTGTTCTCGTTTTACATGCAATCTTAATTCCAACTGAATTTAGTCCCATATTTAGGGAATTTCTAGAAATATTTTTAGATTTGCAAAATTCTGTCTTTGTTAGTTTTTTATTTACAGTCGAATTGAGATATTCAATGGCAAAATTACGATTTCTCATTTGAGTTACTTCATTGAAATTGTTGGAGTTCAGATGGTTGTCTTGTTTTTAATGGTGTATAATATTCTGCTACAATTTTGTTCTCTTTAGTATTGGTCATTTTTTTATTTATTGTAAAAAATTTATTTTGAATCTTTTTAAATCATTTTGAACGGAACTTTGTTAATATTTTTTTACTCATACAGATTACAGATAAAAAAATTCGTTGAATATAAAATTTTTTTCAGGTAGATCTGATGGAGGGCTCCTCATCCTCATCAAAGCGCAAAAAAGTCGAAAGTAAACCTGTCTATTCAGACCAAGTAAGACCAGACATATTATTGTATCACACGGTAACATGGTATTACACTTTTGTTATAGGAATTACTTGGATTAAATTTACTGGATGATGTAACATCTTTGGACACTTCCGGAGGCTCAAATGAAAGTGAAGACGTAAGTAACTTGCTTCGAACAAATGTACAATTTGTTTTATGTTCAAATAGGAATTCATGGAAATTACAATTTGTTATGTCTTTTCAGGATCCTGACTTGGTTTTTGAAGTTCTTCGTTGGACATCGACTTTTGTGGACAAGTCTATGTTTATTAAATGCGTTATGAAGGATGCACATAGAATACTTCTCACTGCACCGCCCAGATTTGGCAAGACTATGGCTTGCAAAATGCTGGAGAAGTTTTTTGAAATTGTCAGCAGTGAACAACAAAAGTTGGAGAAATATAAACTTTTCCAGGATCTCAGAATTTACAAATGCACTGAAGAATGCATAGAGAATCATGGTTGTGGAAGTAAAAGATTTTTTCGCAAGCATTGCGGACAGCATCCAGTAATTTTTCTTGATTTTGCACAATTAACAGTAACGTCATATAGAGACTTTTTGCAGAGTCTTAGAAATATGATAATGAAGCTGTTTAGAAAATATAAAACATGTTTAATTCACGAAGATGGTGAAAAATTCAGCTGGTCAAGTAACAATATGGGAAGACTGGATATTGAACCTTTCTTGTGCTATTTGAAATATGCCGATGATGATGATCATTGGAAAGAGGCAATAGATCGTAACACAGCACAATCATACATAATGGTGGCTTTTGAATATTTGATCGAGGTTTTGTCGGTCCACTATCAAACAAAACAAACCCATAAGAAAATTATTATATTGATTGACGAGTTCGACGCACCTTTTATGAATATGTTATTTAGTGAAAACTCATCAGACCGACAGATTATGTTTTTCATACGAGAACTAATGCGTCTTTTATGTAAAGATGAGATATCAGCACAATTTGTTCAACGAGTAATAATTTTTTCTGTCACTGCATCAGGCGGTACGATTTCATTAGGAGCTAACAATGTGAAACGTAGAACATTCTTGGACAAGGATTATGATTATTATAAATTCTTTGGATTTACCAGAGAAGAAGTAAACGCTTTAGTTAACAACTGTGTCAAAGAAGGAAGTCAAAGAGAAAAAGCTCTTGATGAAATTACTCTTTGGTACAACAATTACACTGTAGTGGGAGACAAAGATACAACTATTTCTAATCCTGTGTCTATTACCAATTATTTACCGAATCTCGTACGAAAAAGTTATTGGATTGAATCGGTTGGAACCAAATATATCTGCCAACTATTTAAATTCGAAAAAATGCGGGAGAAGGTGTTTCCTGCCGTTAGAGACAATGAGAAAATTTCCATCATAGCAACAACTATAGAGTTGAACGATATTTATAATCTGAAATCATTACGTGAATCAATTTTGAATTGTATCGAACTAGTGCAGGTAGACTTAGCTCTTCAGTTTCTCACACAATGTGGGTACTTTAACGTTATTGACAAGAATGATGGGAATTGGACATTACAAATTCCGAATCTAGAATTGAAACAAGTATTTACGGACAAACTTCAGGAGGCTTTGGTAAAATTTAAAACTAACCTGTTTACTGTAGAACAACAAGAGTCATTTGTGAATGCATTAAAGTCTTTAGGAAGTGGAGAGAAGCATGAACCTATGAAATATGTTGCGTTTAAAAAATCTGTGGAAAATTTGTATACCGACCGAGAATTACCAAAAGCTCATTTTCACTTTCACTGTGACCTTTGGATGTTAATTTCTAGTTGTGGGAAGTTGGATTGCTTTTCAGAATTTGCAATCAAAAAGGGATGCTCACCCAAGCTTGATTTAATTATTATTTCAAAATGTGCAGTAATTATAATTGAACTAAAGCGGCATAAACAAGATTCTGCAAAGAAGGCCCTAAAACAGTGTCTACGGAAAAAATACTATGAAGCATTTGAACTTGAAGGAAATGAAAGAAAGGGTTTAAAGAAAATTTTAATTGGTCTTCATCTCTCTGATGATCGTAAAGTTAGCATCAGGTATTTAGAAAATTTTGAGAAAAAAACACTGCAAGATGAACCAAACATAGAAACAATTGTAGAGGATAGCTATGAATGTTAAAATCATTCTCTCTGTTAGTTATGTACCCTGTTTTATTTTATGTGCATTTCGCTGATTTTAAGGTAGTTTGAGAATCTGTAAATTGTAATGGAAAATAATCTCATTTTTTTGCCCTTAATCTTTGATTAAATTATACATTTCTACTTGAGTATTTTTTAATATTTCATTAAACCGGGACTTACGACTTTATGTTAGTTGGTACATAATATTTGATATGGTAAGAAAATAAGTTGAAAAAAAACCAAACTATTATTATTTATATGTTCAATGAAAATTATAACTAAATATAAACAATTCTCTTAATTACAACAAAGTAAGATAAGAAAATCTGTACCTTTTTAATATCACAAAATAAGAAAATCAATTTTAGTTAGTAGTTGTGTTACAAAAACAAATTATATAATTATAAAGCAAACAAACTAATTTTTCGTTCGTGTCGTTACTTTGGTGTAATAATAATTTATTTTTTCTACTCCCATAGTAGTAAGTAACTAGGCAAGAACCCTGTCGTTTGTTGATTAGTAACTATGACACTATGAAACATGCATGTAATATGTAGATATATGTATGTATTTTCATTATACGGAACTAACTCACGTGACTTTAGTAACTTTTCGACTGTGAAACCAACGTTTTAGTTCCACCATGCCATTTTTAAGGTTAGAGTTTTCAGATGTCACTAATCTGACAAATTTCAAAGAACGAGTCAATTATTTTATTTATCAGTTATTTCACTTATTATAATAATACATAATTAAAAGTGTCACGCCAAATATACAGAAATATTCTTATTTCGTTTGCTCCAATTTGAATTCACATCAATTCTCAAAATAGTTGTGGATGTTTGTTGAAATCTTGAGACAGCATAAAGATGTTTGTGAAGGAATGCTGTAAAACTTTGGCGGATTTGAAAGAATCTTTCCGAAAGTGTAAGCGAAATTTTGAAATGGCTGGAAAGTGGCAATCCAGAGCAGACTGAACTTTTGATGCACATGAAATGTGAATGTTTAAATGGCCGTGGTTTAAAATTTTGTCTCTAACTTTTTATACTATACTACCTATATTGTAACAAAATTTAATTGTGATATAACAAAAACAATCTAAATTCAATTTTTTTAATTAATAAGAAAATTGGCATAAACGTAATACATTCAATCCGAAACCGTTTGTTTAAACTAAAAACTAATATTAACAATGTGCATAATCGTAGATGGGAAGCGTAATACTTGGTTCATCTATTTTGAGGTATTTAAAAACAAGAGCTCTTATTTGTCTAATATTTTTACCAGTCGCCATTCCGACCGGTGAATTTTTCGCATGCGCCAATGTATTGGTCTAGAAGTAAATACATTTTGGGGTGACTCAAAACAAGGAATTCTGGTAAGGTTTTTTTTGGGTGCTTTTAACATAATTAGGTTTGATTTTGGATGATTTACAACAGTTTTCTCATATGTCCAATTTCTGATGGGCTATTGATTTACAAGAAAAGAAACTTTAGAGTATTTTTTGCTCACATTAAAAACTATGATTTTTGAAGGATTTTATGTCTTTTTCGGTTGTTAACTTTTGGGAAAACATAAATTTTTAGGATCCTGCCTTGTTTTGTAGGGCGCCAAATATACCTCTTTGATTTGGTAATGTTTTTACTTTTTTTTGCATGCGCCAACTGGTCTGGTCCAGAAATACAAAGCCATTTGGAATGTCTAAAAACAACGGATTTGGAAAGTTTTTCAGAGTGCTCTTGAGATGATTTTGCATTATTTTGGGAGATTTTAACGGTTTTTTCATGTGCCCAATATTTGGTGGTCTACAGATATTTGGGTACTTTTGGAGTGTGGATAAAAATTAATGCCTTTTTTGGTTGTTGACTTTTGAGCAAACAGCTAAATTTGTAGGATTCTGTCCTGTTTTTTAACACGCCAAATGCCCTGGTCCAGAAATAGAAAGCCATTTTGGGGTGTTTAAAAACAAGGCATTTTCTAAGTTTTTTGGAACGTTTTTGGTTGTCTACTTTTGGAAAAACACTAAATTTGTAGAATTCTACCCCGTTTTTTCGTGTGCCCAATTTTTGGTGGTCTACAGATATTTGGGTACTTTTGGGGTGCATAAAAATTAATGCTTTTTAAAGGGTTTTAGCCCTTTTTTGGTTGTTTGCTTTTAGGCAAACAGTTAAATTTGTAGGATTTTGCCGTGATTTTTAAGACGCCAAATGCCGTGGTCCAGAAGTAACATTTTATAGTCTACTTTTAACTGTTATTATAATTTTTAATTCTGTAACATGTTCTATATGTTTTTTAATTAAAAATAACAAACAAACACATAATAATAAAAATGAAAAGTATGTATCTAATACTAGTGTTGGTACCCATGAATTAAAAGGATTATACAAGATATAAATATAAGACCTAAAACTAGAATATAGAGAGAAATACACAAAACATTATAATTGTGGGGTTCAGAGAAAAAGTGGACCAAAACCTTAAATAAAAAATGTTTCTGTTAATTAATGTATTCATCAAACAAAAGCTTATTTAGTATTTAAACCAAAAATGTCAGCTTTGACAAGAAAACAAAAAAGTTTTGATAAAATATTAGGTTATAATTTTTTCATTTTTTTTAGAATTTTTAGATTTTATGTGTGTACGTGACTTTCTTTTTGCCCCTGCGGATTCTTCTTGACTAGTATTTAATCTTTCAACTCTTATATACAGGGTGATTTTTTAAAAACGGCAGGCGTTGTAGAATTTTTTTTATGTTTGAACCGATTTCAAAAATTTAAAAATTGATTTAAATGGCTTTTAATTTACTATAACCTGATGATTTTAGAATGCTTCTAAATGTCTTAGTATATTTTGGGCGATATTCAACTTTTTACTTTTGCAAGATAAGATAATTATTAAATTTATTATTTATTATTAAATTGGGAGTCATTTTTTTTCATAATTTGGAAGATATTAATTTTCATGATTCCGAAATGTGTAGTATGTTCTATTTTTACAAAAATATTTTTAAAAAAATAATCAAAAACGATAAAAATTAGGCAATTAAAGTTAATAAAATCTAAAAAATCTAAAAAAAAATATGCGTGCCAATTTAAAATAAGAAAGTTGAGTATCGCCCAAAAGATACTAAGACATTTAGAAAAATTCTAAAATCGGCAGTTTATAGTAAATTAAAATCTATTTAATTTCTTTTTAAAATTTTTGAAATTGGTTCATAAATAAAAATTTTACAACGCCTGCCGTTTTTTATAAATCACCCTGTATGTGCGTTGAAGAATATATGTAGTAATAATTTCCTCTGGAAATTCTTTAATTTTTTTTTTATTTCATTAGTAATAGATTTAACAATATTTTTATTTTTGTTTACGGCTTTACTGTGAAAAGATTTAAAATATTTCTCAAAATTATTTGCAGTCTCAAGCCAAGACACTCGGCACTTTTTGATGTCGGTGTCTGATCAAACGCCACCTTGCATTTTTTATCAACGCGTAATAAAATAATAAACACAATAGAGTTCAGAACGGTTGGTCATTTAAAACGTACTCATTGTATTTTACAAAACTATCAAGTTAGAAAATGCATTTTGGCCTCATTTTCGTACGACGTATTGTTAATAATATTTTTTGTAACAAAATATTGTACTGTACACCGTAAATTATTCACTGCTGTAAGCTGTAAAGCATTATTGCCACATATCGTCGGTTTAAGTTGTTAAGTTGCTAAGTCCATTTTTGAACAAAATGCGTTTTCAATTTTATAAAAAGAATAACAGAATAGTACAGCATTGGATCCTTTCATGTGTTATGATTTCAGAATTAAGAACCATTCTATTTTCGTTCCCCCAAAAATAGTTATTTTTGTATTAAGTGCGCAAAATGAGTGTTTTTTTAATGGCGCTTAAGAATGCTAATTTTGGTCGAGACCGTAAAGGCATTCGAAAGCGCCATAAAAACACGAATGAGCCACGAAATACAAACAATATTTTTTCTACAACCGCTAGTAATCGAATAAAACTCCTCCTGTAAAAAAAATTGCAGAAATTAGAGTTACCAGCGTCGCGCGTATCTAAGGAAATGCACTTGTTGTTTTCATAAACAAAAAACCGTTTTTTGGCGTTTTTCCACTTTTGGAGTGCAAACAATGGATTTTACTAACGAAGACGACGATGTAGAAGCAGTTGCTGCTGCTGCGATATCCAATCTTCTCCCTGGTGAATCAAAACCGGTGTAGGAGAAAGCCTACATGCAATTTCGAGAATGGTGCACGAAGAAAAACGTATTACTATCATATTTAGAAGAGAAGTCCAGGAAGGTAAAACCACCAACTTTATGGAGTACTTTTTCCATGCTGAAAGCCACTCTGAATGTCAGCTTTAATTTTGGGAGTAGCGCTTGTCGTCGAGAAGAACTGATGAAAATGACTGTTGATGGCATTCAAGATGTTGGGACCGTTTTGATTGTTACTGTTCCGGATAGTAAAAATCACTGCGAAAGAACTTTTAGTGTTTCAAATTCGGAGTACATTGAAATCTACAGGAAGTACAGAGCTTATTATTGTTATAAATTAAATTATGGCCTTTGTAATTTAAAAGAAAATAAACTTTGACATTATTTTGTCACAGTGTTTTTTCGTTTATTTTTTTAGTCTAGTGCGCAAAACAGTTACTTCACGCAATGTAAATGGTGTGCAAATGTCACCTTTTTTTGACGGTTGTAGAAAAAAAAAATGAAGATATGTCGACCTCGGTTAAAAAAAATCGAAATGGACTTAGCAACTTAACGACTTAATAAGCTGACAATATATTTTTTTAACGCACATATATGAAGGTATAAAGATTAAATACGAGTCAAGAAGAATATGCGAGGGCAAAAAGAAAATCACAAACACACATAAAATCTAAAAATGCTAAAAAAACAAAAAAACCAACACTAGTATTATATACATACTTTTCTTTTTTATTATTACGTGTTTTTTTGTTATTTTTAATTCAAAAAACAGATAGAACATGTTACAGAAACAAAAATTGTAACAACAGTTAAAAAACTAGGAAAATATTTCTGCTAAATTACAGCTAAGAAATGGTTAGAAAATGCTTTTCCCTAAAGTGAAAAGAATTGTTGTACAATTTTCTGATATGATATGATAATTTAATTGAAATAATCGTAAAATGTTCATGCAAGCGCTGTCTACAGGGCAATTGTGACGTCATCATTCTGTTCGGCTAGAGAGATGCGGCCACCGTATATACTCGATTCACCGTGGCCACTGCATAACCAAAGAATAACGAAATTTAGAAATAGGAGAAGTTATTCGCCTACTGGATGGTTTCTAAATTATTAAAATCCGATCAAGAACGTAGTGAATGTCAGTTATGAATAAGGCTCGGATTGTTTGCGCTATTTTGCAGTGTCGTAGCTACGGTAGGAGTGGGAGATTGCGCGGCGGCCGATGAGGGATCAGTATGGCACTGTCCCAATAGGAGGAAAATTGGCTCTACTAATTGTTTAACAATTTTACTGTGCATAGTTCCCTACGTAAGAAAGAACTGGCTGTACACATGGGATAAATTTCATTTTTATCTCTTTTATAAATTTGTTTAGGGTTCATAAATTAAAAATTCAATTTTTATTAGGATTTATGTACTTAAATACCTAATACGCATTAAATACCCATTAAGTATCAAATTAACCTTTTTTGTTTTTTTTCTGTAAGATTTTATCAGGATGCGTTTATTCGATATTTAAAAAAATATCCAGAATAGCTTTTATAAAACAGGAGTGCGACGTATATTCGGGAGCGTCTTATTATATGCGAAACAATACGGCAATAGGTTTTCCATCATTTAAAAATGATACGCCACTGCCACTGCGAGGCACATAGCCGAGCGCTCGTAGCGAGCGCAAAAAACAGCGCAAAGTATCCGAGCCCTAGTTATGAATATTACAAAGAAAAACAACCGCCGAGCTTATCACTTTCTGGTTTAATAAACTTTCTGTGCCTTTTTTTTATTAGAAAAATGGGTCTGATTAATAATAATTAAAATGTATTTTCACTATTACGACCATAATCGGAATGGTTTCCATTCCATGTCTGTAAAAGTGCAAAAAACGCCAATCATAATTAACGATGAAAACATAATTGCTACAAAGTAAGTCTCTGTAACAACAATCTAGTTTCGAAAAATAATTGGGTCGTTAATGGCCGCCAGAGGGGAAGCAAAAACGTCGTCTCGTCGCAAATGAATCATAATCGATGACAAGCAATGCTTATCACTTGTGTAAACAATCATTACCATAACGTATCACTTTTCCGAAGATAGAAAGGCATGATGGCCGCCGGAGGAGCGGCAACAAGAATTTTCATTAAACCATTGTTTTTGCTTTGCAAAATAATGGCCGCCGGAGGGGAAGCACATCTGAAACATCTGAAATGTGGACCACGTTAAGAGGTCATTGGTATTATTTTAATTGATCGATGGGAAAGATAAATTACACTTTTGGGTATGTGTTTGATGGTTTTGCTTTCCCAATTAAATCGACTTTCTCCGAAATTCACACGATTGATCTTTCGAGTCGTGTCGAAGGTTTATGGTTATTAATACTGACAGGTGGTTATTAATTCGTATGGGCATCTTTAGCGCAATTAAGCAGGAGCTTCGGGCGAACAAAAGCAAACAAATTGTAATGGGAAGATCGTTCTTTGTTGTAATGATGGTGATTTCCCAGAAGAGGAGCTACGCTACTTGTGGCTTGAAACCTCCAACGCCGCGGAAGAGTTTTGAATTTTGCATTTCAGACTCGGCAAACGAAGCGTTTTTAACATAGCATTTTATTATTTGGACTACAGCTCAGAAAGAGTTATAGAGCGATATAGAAAAAATACCGATAAAAAATAAAAACAAAAAATACAAAAGCAACAATCAACCAATTATTTAATAAAACAAAAAACAAATAAACATAAAATTAGCCGAAATTATTAAAACAAAGGCATTCTTTTGTCGCAACGCGAATTCACAAGTTTGGGTACCAAATTTGTTCAAGTACAGTTTAACAAACGCTCTAGTGCGGTTATGGCTTTGACTTTTTAAATATTTTTTCCCAGCTGGTCAGTCTTACAAATCAACTCCTTACAAGTCTACATTTCGACGTGATTTTGTCACTCAACTGACTCAAACTTACTCAAATTGATGATAAACGCATATACTGTCTTATTAAGAGTGTCGAATTAGAAAAATTTAGACCGAAAAAGAGAATTTTTAGAAATTTTGATTTCGAGAAGTCAAGAAAAATTTTTCTTTTTTGACCAAAAATGTTTAATGACCTGTAAGTTCTGCATTTTTAATGCCACTATAACTAAATTTGTAGAATTTATAGGTCTTGACTGTCTTATTAAGAGTACCAATTTAGAAAACTTTAGACCAAAACGGAGAATATTTAGAAATTGAAAATGTCAATTTTTTTCAATCCTGTAATTTCGTTATTTTTAGTGCGACAGGAACGAAATTCATGCATGTTGGTTCTTTTGTTTGTTTTAGTAATGTCACTAATTTGCAAAGATTTAGAACAAAAAGTCAAATTTTTCGAAATTTTTGTGGTAAGACCAAAAAAATTCCACCATTTTTTTTTTTTAAGATTTAGTAATTTCTTTATTTTTTATACGATTTTAACGGCATTTGTTGAGATTATCACTCTCGACTGGCTTATTAAGAGCGTCGATTTAGAAAAATTTAAACCGAAAAAGAGAATTTTTAGAAATTTTTATTTGGACAACAGTGAAAATGTCAATTTTTTTCAACACTAATTTCGTTATTTTTAGTGCGACCGGAACGAAGTTTATGCATGTTGGTTCTTTTGTTTGTTTTAGTAATATCACTAATTTGCAAAAATTTAGATCAAAAAGTCGAATTTTTACAAATTTGCGTTTTAAGACTAAAAAAATGCCACCAATTTTTTTTAATCCTGTAATTTCTTAGTTTTTTATGCGATTTTAACGAAATTTGTAGAGATTATCACTCTAGACTGTCTTATTAAGAGTGTCGAATTAGAAAAATTTAGACCGAAAAAGAGAATTTTTAGAAATTTTGATTTCGAGAAGTCAAGAAAAATTTTTGTTTTTTGACGAAAAATTTTTAATGACCTGTAAGTTCTTCATTTTTAATGCCACTATAACCAAATTTGTGGAGTTTATAGGTCTTGACTGTCTTATTAAGAGTACCAATTTAGAAAACTTTAGACCAAAACGGAGAATATTTAGAAATTTTTATTTGGACAACTGAAAATGTCAATTTTTTCAACACTGTAATTTCGTTATTTCTAGTGCGACAGGAACGAAATTTATGCATGTTGGTTCTTTTGTTTGTTTTAATAATATCACTAATTTGCAAAAATTTAGATCAAAAAGTGGAATTTTTAGAAATTTTTGTGGTAAGACCAAAAAAATTCCACCACTTTTTTTTTTAATTTTGTAGTTTCTTTATTTTTTATGCGATTTTAACGACATTTGTGGAAATCATCACTCTCGACTGTCCTATTAAGAGTGTCGAATTAGAAAAATTTAGACCGAAAAAGGGAATTTTTAGAAATTTTGATTTCGAGAAGTCAAGAAAATTTTTTTTATTATACCTGCATCATAATTCTAAATTAAAACACGCAAAAGCGTGCAAAAAGGGCTCTTTAAAACACTAAAGCTTTAAAGTCGTCTAGGTAACAAGAAATAGTGAAATGTCAAGACCAATTTTTATTTATAATATACAGGGTCTCTCAGAACTGGCGGACCAAAATCATCCCATGGATAAATGATCTTCTGCAGATAAAGAGAAAATTGTTTAAAAAAATCCATCCTTGTTGGATTTTAAAATAAGAACGGTTTTAATTGACCAATCGTGTTGTAGATGTAAAATTACCTTAAAAGATATATTTTTAACCATAGAAACCTATTTAATTGTTAATGTGCAAAAAATAATTGACTGTTATGTCATAACAAAGTATTTCTGACAATTAGACAGTCATTCCAAACGTTGATTTGTGGTTTCATTGTATTTAATAATTAATTATGTTTACCCCGGAAGAATATTTTGATATGGTCTTGTTGTATGGAGAGTGTAATCGCAGTGCAACAGCTATCCAGCAATACGCACTTCGTTTTCCAAATAGGGAACAGCCTAGCCGAAATGTTATTTTAAGATTAGTACAGAGAGGAAGAGAATCTGGTAATTTAAAAGTATGCAGAAGGGAGGTTGGGGGTGCCCCAAGAACTGCGAGAACCGTGGACAACGAAGAAGCGGTTATTGAGATTTTTGAAGAGGAACCTGAAACGAGCATTAGTATTGTGGCCAGAAATCTTGAAATGTCCACCTCTTCTGTGCAACGTATTCTTAAAGACGAACGAATGCACCCATGTCATTATACTAAAGTGCAATGTCTTACGCCGGAAGATTATCCTCTAAGAGTGGAGTTTTGTACTTGGCTTCTGCGAGAACATGAAGCAAATGAGAACTTCGTCAGAAGCATATTGTTTACAGACGAATCTTGCTTTCAAAAAGATGGATTTTTCAATCAAAGAAATTTTCATGTTTGAGGGCGAGATAATCAGCACGTCTTCAGGCAAAGTAATACCCAGCAAAGATTTTCTGTCAATCTTTGGGCTGGAATTTTTGGGAACGCCATAGTAAATTGTTTTGAACACACACATTCTTTAAGGTTGGCCCGTACGAATTTCCCGCTAGACTCAACGGCCAAATTTATACAAATTTTTTAGTTGATGATTTGGACATGCTGCTAGACAATATTCCTCTACAAAGATTAAGAAATGTTAACATTAATCATATTTGGTTCCAACATGATGGATGCCCAGCACATTTTGCAAATGTAACTAGGAACCATTTAGATGTTAGATTTCCTATAATACATGGATAGACCGCGGAGGCCCAAGACGTTGGCCCCCCAGATCGCCAGACCTTACGCTCTTAGATTTTTTCCTTTGGGGACACGTCAAGAATTTGGTGTACCGAAATATGCCTGAAAATATTAACGTGTTAAGAAACCGCATTCAAGAAGCATTTGCTTCAATAACAGCTGAAATGGTCAGTAATGCTAGGGCAAGTCTACTGAGAAAAGCTGCTCTGTGCATTCCAGTGGAAGGAAGAAGCTTTGAACATTTACTTTAAAAACTATTTACCTATTTATTCAAATTTATACCGCTAATTCATTCATTCTTGTTATTTCTGTATTTATTTACTAATTTGTTTTTCGGATTCTGTTTATTTTAAGTTTGAGTTTATTATTTCATTTTGTTGGTCTCAAAATAAACTTGTCAATTTTTATGAGAAGACGTCACCTAAAAAATTACGTCAGTGTAACAACAATGCAAAAATATTTAAGATGCATCCATAGTTACAAATAAAGTAGGAAAAGCTAATTTTCAGGTAACTTAACATCAACAACACGATTGGTTAGTTTAAATTGTTCATTTTCTGATCACTATTAAAGATGGATTTTTTTAAACATTTTTCCAATTATTCCCAGAAGATTGTGAATACATCGTTTCATTTTGGTCCGCTAGTTCTGATAGACCCTGTATACATGAAAATTACAATTACTATTGTTTGAAATTTCAAAGCCGGCCGCTTGAAGCTGGTTACTGTTGTTTGTTGCTTCTAATTCATAACTAGTAGAAGCTTTTTCATTTTCATTCTTCTGTTGGACGTCCATAGCTCTTGATGAAGTTGATTTAGCAACCGATGTGTTCAGAACACCAGCAGTGCGTTTGGAAACAACTATTTTGTTTAAAGTGGATACTTCAATATAGCTACTAGCCACACTCGAGGATTTCCATCTCACCTGACGTTTCAACTCATCGATGCCACCACTGTTTGCAATAATAGTATAAAGTTCGTCGGAAAGGATGTCCAGTATACTTCTCAGCTTCGGATAGAATTAACCGCAGTTCTGCATGTTCTGCTAGCCTTTTAATATCTTCACTCATTTTCTGAACGGATTTTTACAAACGTGAAAAAATGTGCTTAACAACGTAAACAAACAATTGCTTGCTAACCGTCTCTACGAAAACGATTCGCAAACAACCTTCGATAATTTTATTGGGTAAATTCACAATTTTTCAATGCTCCTTAAGGATTGTAAATGGATAGGTATAATAAAAAATAGCGTATAACACTCGTTTATAAGCGCCTTTAAAACACTTACGACGTTAAAAGCACTCCGCTGACGCGTCGTGCTCTTAAACTCGTCGTGCGTGTTTTAAAGGCTTGCTTATAAACTTGTATTATAATATACTATTGTTTTTTGACCAAAAATTTTTAATGACCTGTAAGTTCTTCATTTTTAATGCCACTATAACCAAATTTGTGGAGTTTATAGGTCTTGACTGTCTTATTAAGAGTACCGATTTAGAAAAATTTAGACCAAAACGGAGAATTTTTAGAAATTTTTATTTGGACAACAGTGAAAATGTCAATTTTCTTCAACACTGTAATTTCGTTATTTTTAGTACGACAGGAACGAAATTCATGCATGTTGGTTCTTTTGTTTGTTTTAATAATATCACTAATTTGCAAAAATTTAGATCAAAAAGTCGAATTTTTCGAAATTTTTGTGGTAAGACCAAAAAAATTCCACCAATTTTAAGATTTAGTAATTGTAATGTCGTGTATCTGGCTTTTAATGATACACTTGCTTAAGTTGTATTACTTTATTGAATTTTGTGTTTATCCGAAGACGAGAACTGTCTCCTTCGGATGTTGAAATTGGAATGAATGCTTATACTTAAGCGGCCTGCAAAATGGTAACAGTCTCGATGGTGGTCGTCTGCGCCATATCACTTATCGTTATCAAAGCTCAATATAAACACAGATTACGACCGAAGAAAAATGTGCTGTAAACAGCAATATGTTGGTACACCCAACATAGGTCGGGCGCCTTGAAAACCCTAGTTTTTAATACAATTCATGAGCAATGAACATACTTATACATACAGGGTCCGGCAACACTTGTGTCCACCCCTAAAATCGTCTTTAATTTTAAAGTTAAAATTTTGAAAATTTGCATACGCTCATAGTTGACAAAGCTCTAGAAGCTGACGCAAAAATTTGTTTTTTATCACGGTTTGGTTGGCGTCGCGACGTCTAAGAAATATAATTTTTAGCGATTTTCGATTTTTTGCGGAAATATTCGCGAATTCAATTTTTTTCCAACATAACTGTGATACAAATATCGGAGTTTTTATTGTAAATCTAATGCAAATTGTGTTTAAAATTTGCGAAAAAAACGCTGTTTTATCAAGTTAGTTTTCAAAATTCTGACAGCGCAGCGGCAAACTACGTTTACACCAAAATTTCACAAGTCACATTATTCACTCTTATAAAGGTTAATTTTGATTATCACGGGTATGTTGCACTTTATGGACACCAGAAATCGTTAATTAACATCGACAAATCGACAATTTCACCAATTAAGACTTTTGTTACAATCTAAAGCGAACCAAGAGATAATTGTCATTTGGACACAAGATGTTGACAGATGGTTGTAAACGTAGTTCCCAATTTTGACGTAATAAAATTGGAAACTAACTTGATAAAATAGCATTTTTTTTTCAAATTTTGAAGACAATTTGCATTGAATCTAAAACGACAACTGAGATATTTTTAACACATTTATATTGAAAAAAAATTAAATTAGAGGTTGATATCACAAACCCTCACAATTAACCAAAAATTACATTTTTAAGGCGTCGCGACGCCAAAATTATTAGTGATAAAAAACAAATCTTTGCGTCAGCTTCTAGAGCTTTGTCAACTATGAGCGTATGCAAATTTTCAAAATTTTATTTTTAAAATTAAAGACGATTTTGGGGGTGGACACAAGTGTTGCCGGACCCTGTATAATACAACATAAGATAATGAAAGCTATTTGGCAAATATAATTAATGAAATAAAGAATGTTATGAATAATATAGACTAAGAACTAGATTACATAGATTTTTAAGCTTTTAATTGACTTGACATACGAGATAAACATAAAGGTGAGAAAGTGTTAGACTAAAAGCGACTTATGGCGCACTGTCACACGTATGTGGATGACGCACTATTGTTTTGATACACACTCGCGAAATTGATTTTTGTACACACGGCACTTTTAACTGTCTATGGGAAGAAGGCACACTTTCGTAATGGGCCTCTTAAGTGTTCCTGATGAGGTCCTAATGGTCACCACCACCATTTGTTTCGTTGTTGGAGATTGTTAAGATACTCCATGGACCAACGCTTCCAAAACTGCTGTTGCAGTCTTTACATCGATGATGCTTGGCTCTGGATATGCGGTGAGTGGGGCTCCAATAATAAAATGGCCGGGAGTTAGGGGATTAAGGTCATTTGGATCAGATGATAGAGGTGATAGGGGACGCGAGTTGAGACATGCTTCAATTTGCGTTAGAAGCGTATACATTTGTTCTGGAGTCAACAAGGCATTGCCCACAACACGTTTTAAATGAATCTTTGCTGATTTAACAGCAGACTCCCAGAGACCTCCCATGTGTGGAGCACCAGGTGGAATAAATTTAAACTTTATTGAGTTATTGGCTAAATTGTCAATGACTTGTTCATTAAAGGCTTGCAACTCTCGATCAGCACCGACAAAGGTGGTAGCATTGTCTGAGAATATTTGACGTGGTTTACCTCGCCGCGAGATAAACCTTTTTAATGCTTTTAAAAAAGATTCAGTTGAGCAGTCCAAAATCAACTCTAAGTGCACAGCTTTTGTCACCATGCATATGAACGATGTAAGATTTTGAGATTTTTGGCTTGCCTCTGCCTCGATTTTCATTAATTAGTATCGGACCTGCGTAATCAACGCCTGTGTGGTGAAACGCACGAGCTGGTTCAATTCTGCATTTTGGTAAATCTCCCATGATCTGATTTAGCGTATGTGGATGAGCGCGGAAGCAGCGTACGCATTTATGAAGTATGTTTCTAACGGTGCTTCTTCCCGAAATTATCCAAAACATCTGTCGCAATGCTGCGAGAGTGGCCTGGGGGCCGGCGTGTAAATGATCTAAATGTACCTTTTTTACTATCAATAATGTGAAGTGGTGATTTTTTGGAAGAATGGCTGGATGTTTTTGTGATTTACTAATTAATGTGCTATTTTGGATTCTGCCACCTACTCTTAATATCCCTTGATCGTCTAAAAATGGATTTAAACATAGAAGTTTGCTTTTGCGATGAATGGGTTTTCCCTTTTGCAGACGATCTATTTCTGCCGCAAATTCCGTTAATTGCACAATTTTTGTGATAGTTGTTAACGCGCCTTCTAATTCGAAAACAGACAATTTACGAGATAACTTGCTCGTTGGATGTGAGGTGTTGGCAATAAAACGCAGAATCCATGCCATTGTGCGAATGAGTTCAGTGTAGTTCGAATATTTTGTTATGATGTCACACGTTTGCTGATTTGTGGTGACTAGTGTGACTGATGATTTTTTGATTTCAGGAATTTCATTTCCCAAATTGCTTGACATAATTGGCCACTGATCGCTATGCTCTTGCAGCTATGATGGCCCGTGCCACCAAAGGCTTGAATTAACTATTTGATTGGGCATCATCCCCCTTGAAATTATATCAGATGGTTTATCTTTAGACGGTACGTGGCGCCATTCATCATTTTTAGTAACTGATTGAATTTCGGCCACTCTGTTGGCAACGAAAGTTTTTAAGGAGCTGGGGACGGTTGCAATCCAGGACAATACAATCATAGAATCTGACCAAAAGTACCGCTTGCTAATATTTAAATCTGGGTTTTTTGATAACGATTGGGTTATTGTTTGTGCTAATCGTGCACCCAATAATGCCCCGCAGAGTTCTAAGCGTGGTAAAGATATTGTTTTGAGTGGCGCTACACGAGACTTGGCGCCTAGCAGATTTACTTTTGTTGACCCTTCTGTACTTATTGTTCGCAGGTAGGCGGCACACCCGTACCCCTTTTCTGAACTGTCGCAAAATACGTGCAGCTCTGTTAATTTGTTTGGTACCGTAATGTGTCTGGGAATTTGCATAGCATTAATAAACTGTAATTGTTGAAGTAAAGTAGTCCAGGTAGAATGTATTGACATTGGGACGCTTTCATCCCAATCGCACTTTAAAACCCATAATGACTGGATTAAGAATTTTGCCAGGGCTATAACTGGTCCCAATAAACCCAAGGGGTCGTAGATTTGAGCTGTTGCCGACACAATTGACCGCCTTGTAACCCTCTTTTGAAAAACCGGCAATTTTATTTCATATTTCAGGGAATCACTGTTTGTGTCCCACAGTTAACCGAGGGTTTTGGATTTTTCGCTCTTAATGTCTACTTCAATAGGATGGTCATCGCGGTTTATGGTGTTTTTGGGTAAGATTTTAGTGATATTGGCAGCCCATTTAGCTAGTCCTTTAGACAGCACGTCTTGTATTTCCTGTCGTAAATTTATTGTGTCCTCGATTGTGTTGGCACCCGTTAACACGTCATCGACGAAAAAATCTTCGCGAATTGATTTACATGCTCTTGGGTGATTTTTGTTTTCAGTTTCTGCTAATTCGCGTAAGCACCTGATAGCTAAGTAAGGAGCACATGATGTCCCGTATGTAACTGTATTGAGTGTAAATACTTGTAGGGATTGAGTTTGATCATCCCGCCAAATGATTTGTTGGTATTTGCGATCATCTGGATCGACCATGATCTGGCGGTACATTTTGGTAATGTCCGCTGAAAAGGCGTCCTTGTATGTCCTAAATCTCAAGACAATGTCAAATAATTCGTTTTGAATTTTAGGTCCGGTTAACAGAATCTCATTTAGACAAATACCATTTTCCGATCTCGCGGACGCGTCAAAAACTACCCGTATTTTATTTGTTTCTCCGTCATCCTTGAATACTGCGTGATGCGGAAGAAAGAATTGCGGCGCTGATAATAAATTTAGATCTGCTAAAAACCCTGCTAATGTCATGTGGTGCGACTCTTTGTACTCGGACAGGAAATTTGAATATAGAATCTTAAGCTCCTTGTTTTGGAGAAACCGTTTCTCCAAGGAATACAATCTTTTAATCGCCACTTTTAAACAATTACCGACCGTGGATGTATTTGATTTGAATGGTAGTTTGACCTGAAATCGCCCGTCAGCCAATCGTTGCACGGTGTCGCAGAAATGCTCTTCGCATTGCAATTCTTCTTCTGTGTAAACTATGGACCTTGAAGGATTACAGGCTTCTAATTCCCAAAATTTTTGAAGTTTGCTATTTAATTTGGCATTTCAAATGTTTAGAAGATTACAACTGCTGGATGATTGATACGGTATGACTGATCTTGGAAGGGAAATGCTGCCTCCAACAATCCACCCTAACTGGGTTTTTTGGAAGATTGGCGATTCTTTTGATGTTTGAATTTGACCGACGCATAAAAGTTTCCAAAATTGTTCGGCACCAAGTAGTATGTCTACGGGCTGCGACACATTGAAATTTTCGTCAGCTAATCTTATGTTGGGCGGTATTTGAATCAGAGACTTTGCAATGGCCGTTGTTGGAAGATTGCCTGTGATTTTAGGCAAAACGAGACATTCCAACTTTGCTGCAAAATTCGTATGACGCGATTTGAAATGGATGTCTACCTTGTGGGTGATGTTACTGACTGATTGACTTATGCTCATGATTGGTATTTTGATTGGTTTTAAGTGAAGTTTCAATTTCGTACAAGTTTCATATGTAATGAGGTTTGACTGTGAACCCGCGTCTAATAGGACTCTACAATTTTGAAAATCACCCGTTGAATCGGCGACTGCTACGACAGCCGTTGAGAGCAAAACATGTGTTGTTTGCGAGATTGAACAAAAGTTGGCCGATGTTGATGCAATTGGTTGAGGCACTTCGTCATTATGCAAAAGTGTATTATGCAGTTTATTACAAAGAGAGCAATGGTGACCCTTGCATTGAACAGCAACGTGTGATGGCTTAAGACAATTTGTACACAATTTTAATCTGTTGATTTCGGCTTCACGAACATCTACTGCGAGCTTTAGAAATTCGCGACAATAAAAAATAGGATGTAGACCCTTGCACAAAAAACATGTAGGATTTTGTCTTTGCTTATTAACCGAAACAAGTGACGAGACCGGTTGTGTGTTTTTGTGATATTGAAAAGGCTGCTTCTGATCCGACTTATGATTGTATTTAAGGTTGGAGCTTGCAGTTGACGCATGATTGAATTTATTTGTCGTTTTGTTAATCCTCTAAAAGATGACACCTTTGAGTTAAGTGATCAATTAACTGTTGCTTAGATGGAGGTTCTGTTGTTCTTAATGATTCTTCCCAGCCTTTGCGGGTAAAGAAGTCTAGTTTGTTAGTAATCATATAAATTAACAATTGATCCCAATGATTTACCGGAATATTAAGTGATTTTAGTGCTTCCAAATTTGATTGCACACTAGCTAATAATTCTCGCAAAGATCGAGGTGACTCCTTTTGAACTTGAGGCAAATTAAAAAGATTGTTGACGTGGTGCTGAATAATTAGACGTTTGTTTTCAAACCGTTGGCGTAAGGTATTAAGTGCGACTTCATAATTTTCACCGCAAATTGTTAAATTCTGAATAGCCTCTAACGCTTCGCCACGCAATGCATTCCGAAGTTGATGAAATTTTTCAATGTTTTTATTTTGATATCGCGGCTCGTTATGAATCAAGGCAGTAAAGGTATTAAAAAATGGCAACCACCGCTAAATGGTTTAATGTCAATCGGAGGCAGTTGAATCGTTGATACGGTTGAATGACGTTGATTTTGAGTGCTCAAATTATTGATTGCTTCTTGAAATGCCGCTGATAATTCAAAAAATGCATTCTCGAATTCCACGCGACGTGTTTCGTGTCCTAGAGGACTTGTGATGTCATCGAGACTTTCAATATCTGATTGAATATTGTCAAATTGTCAAAATCTAACTTTGAGTATTGCTATATTACTGCTATATTTATTTGAATTAAACCATGATTGGCAACGAGTTAGTGATCCAAATATTATGTCACGTTTGGCAAATAATTTTGATAACTGTGTGATAACGTGGGACATCATTCACTGATTCACTTGCAGGGTTTGGGACACAAAACACTTTGACTTCATTTATGACTTTTTATTTAACACACTACATCTCGTAACCACTCGTAACAACAATTCTTTTCCTTCTAATTTCTACCGTCTTAAATAACCATATCCCCAACTTAATCTAACTTACTTATTGGCGTGTAGTCAGCGTTTGATTTTTGGACTTGCTGACTACACTACACTACTAACAAGTCAGAACAAGGACCTAATCTCGTTGGGCGAACTTACGGCGAATGCGACACACGCGGGCAGCTGTCAACGGACGCAATAGATATTCCCGAGCAGATGGAGTACCGCTCCCGAGATTACGTTTGCAAGAAATGATCAAATTAAATCTACGACCGAAAAGTGCGGGCTTACGACTATCTACTTATCGGTCCCTGGCAATGACGTTCCTAGGACGGCGAAGTCCGGGTTGTTCCTAGGATAGCGAGGAACCCCTGAGGATGCCCACGATGACGGGAAAACAGCACAGCTCGTCCCAAGCCAGAGCGACGCCGATGAAGCGGGGAAAACGAAGAAGAAGAAGAAGAAGAAGAGGAAGAAGAAGAAGAAGCCTGGTTAACCAAAAGTGCGATAAGCGCTGTGTCCCTTCAGTTAGAAATATTCACCTTTGATGGAGGGCGGCTTCAAAGTGGGTGAAACGTGGTGTTCCCAAAATCACAAAACCCAAGATTGGGCCGCAGAAATCACAACCGGCTTGTGCCGCAAGTGAGCCTCCGTAACAATTTCCAAAAACCACGAGGATGGCTCACATACCCACCGATTTCTGCACCCACAATCACCATCGTCTCACTTGTTAGAGTACCAAAACCAAGATGACTGCCGATCCGGTACTCATTTCGCGCCCTCCGAAAACCTCTATAAAAAAGGGGAAGTACGTCACAACGGACGGTACTACCAACCTTTTATAGCCAAAAGAACTAGTTGACTCAGATGACAGTAGTCAAAAGTGAGGTTATAGGGTTTGTTTACAATGCGAAAACACGACACAACTAAGGGATAACCGGAAATAAACACTAAACGAAACCAAAAGAACACAACCAAAACATGGACACTAAAACTGAGGTGACTGGTGTCCAAGCAGCCACCCCTGGAGCGGGTAAAAGAGGAATGTGGTGGTTGCTTGGCTCCAACAAACAACTTCCCCAACTAAGCCAAAACTAAACGCATTGTTTCAGCGCTGGAGGATTCCTGGATGATGCTGGACCTCTAAAAGTAGTGTTACTTTGGGAGACATCTACTCCCGCCAGAGTTTAGCGTCGGCGCATTCTCCAGCCCCGCCAACAGAGCTTAACCACCCTAAACTTACAATGACGCTAAAAATCCCTTACACAAATTCGTACCGTTACAATGCTTTAAGTAATAAAGTCTTCGTCACCCGAAAGCGGCGGTCCAGTTTGTTTACCACTTCAGATCCCAACAGAGGAGGTAAAAAATACAGTAGTATTTGAAGCTTCGCTGTCAAGTTACAGCAGGTACCAAATAGTGATTTCATGGCTTAATTGCAGTACTCACTATACAAAAGCATTAAACCAGTAAATTAGCAGATTCTGAAATTTTCTTATTTTTTACTCCTTTTGTGTAAAGATTTCCCGCATTTTTAGTCTCTCTAATATCAACGATTAAAAATCGACGGAGTCGTAATAAAATTCGATAATCGTCACGTTCATTTCATTTATCTGTTGAACTTTCGCATAAGTATCCTTAAAAATAGCCTCTTAGATACTTGGTATTTATGCAAATTTTTTATACAGAGTATCAAGAAATGTTTGCCCATCAAATGATAATAATCTGTGATTAAATAATGAATTCGCGCTTGTAAATTGAAGTTTTGAAATATGCTTAAAGATTTTCATGTGTAAGTTACGCATACATACCCAAAACACACCTTGATGGTCAAAGAGATCCTGTATTAAAAATAAGTCGAATTCGATTAATAAATCAATCTCCGCTAATGTTTCCTTCGTTGCTCGAACCGATTTAAATAAGTGCCGAGACAAAAAAAGCCGCTACCGTACATGTTGTGTGTACAAAAAATCAGACCCTTTTGAGATGTTTATGACTGAGTCTCTCGACTTAATGGTCATGGTTTTGTCCCCACGAACATTAAAGCATTTTGAAACATCTACCACGTCAGCAAAGCCGGACGAACGAAAACGAAAAACGACGAACGCAAAACTACGTAACTCGTTCGGCGGTATTCTCGTTTTATTAGAGGCGTTCCGCCTGTACACGTTTTATATATATATAGTAATAATGAAAAAATGAAAAAATTAATTTTAAGAGTACAAACTAAAAATTTTGAAATTTTAATTGCAGATTTATCTGTTTTGAAATAAGCAAAAAATGTTATTTCTTTGTTATTTTTTTGTAAAATGGAAAATAAACTGTATAATATATCCGCACAAACCTGTCAAAATTGACTTAAATCTAAATTGGGGTTTTTTGTCTACTAATCAATTCACAAAAATGCAAATACTTCTACAAAATTCCACATATTATTCCAAATAATTCTAGTTTTTCCATAAAATTCCATTTTTGACGCCAATTAGAACAATTTCATTTAAATTCCAAACAATTTTACCTTTTCACAAATAAAAAAGAGAAAAAATAAAATTATAATGGTGAAAAAATTTAATTTGTCATAGGAATTTTTAAGTAAGTATATACTCGTACTTAACTTATTTTTCCTGCAGAGAATTTATGATTACAATTTACGACTTACAAAGCAGAAAATAAAATCAGCAGGATTTGAAAGGCACCTGGCTTGTTGATAAATATTCGATTTTTTTTAATAGACTGTCAAGTCTAATCCCATCATGAAAAACAAAGTTATAATAAAATACCTACTAATCTACACCGAAAATAATGAAATCAATTTCAAATGTGACAGTTCTTGTTTGAGATGCCGCAGGTGTTTTAAAAGATTAGCATTTTGTAATTCGGTTTGCTAGACGATTAAGCTGCATTTTAAATTTACCGCCTACAAAAGAAACTACAAAAAAAAGTTCACGCAATAATTTTTTAATTACAATACAATAATTACTTCACATCCTTAGTGTAAATTTCCAAAAATTGTTTAGTGGCTTTAGAAAATTTGTAATATTTGGTGACATTTTGCAGTGCGATTTTTGGCACCTGGTTTACTTGCAATTTATTTTAGATTTGAATTTTGAACATGAACATCACAATAATGTTCGCCTCAATTTAAAATCTTTGAAAGACGTTGCAAATAAATCTCTAGAAAGTTACAACAGGTATACCAACTGAACTTTTTTTATCAAGTGGACACAAAGTAAATGACTGAAGCGACATCTACATTTGAAAAATAATAATTAAAAAGTAAAACTAATTCGATCAAATTCCATTAAATCCTTAATCACAAAATAAATTTTTACCTAAGGATCCGATTAATACCTGTACCTCTCAATGTAGATATTATCATTTTTTTTGCACAAAGTAGGTTTAGGATGTTTTGTTTTTGACAACTTTAATATCTTTTATGTTTTGTGAATCAAACTCTACTTGGGAAAAAATGTATGACAATTTCTTTTTTAGGGATCTTTTAGATCATTTTGCAGTTGTTAATGATATTCTGTATCAAAAAAAAAAAAAAACACCAAGTTTTTTACACTTCTATAGAAGTTCCATTTCTTGGCTTTGTAGAAAATTTTTCAATGTTGCAACATTGTAAAGCTCTTAGTACAAGGTGTTTATAAATGTTTCTAGCATCAAGGATGGCTATGAAATAGAAATTTTCCGCTCATTACACATGTGAGTTTCAATTTTTCAACTGACATTCGCAGTTAACCTCAAACATGAAGTAAAGTAAGTTTTGAGGAATAAACTGTGTTAGTTGTGGTTTAAAACCAGAAAATGAAAAACTTGGACACAAAATCGTAACTGAAACGTCATTGACGTAAGTAACATTATAAAAAAATCTCAAGATACTTATATTCACTCTGAAAATAAAGGGGCAAAATAGTGCATGACAGGAATTCCAGAGCCACCTTTGATGCTAGAAACATTTATAAACACCTTGTATTAGTTGCTTAGTTACGGAGACAGCAGAATGTAAAATTTTATTAGAAATTTTCCTTTAAACAAAATCCGAATTGCAAGAAGAATAGGTTTAAATTAATTTATTTTGATTTGATTTTTGATATAATTTAACAGAAATGGACATTATTTATTATCCTGTATATTTATATCACACAAGTGACTTTTACTTTCATAAATAGATGTACGAAAACATCAACTTTCGGAGCCATTTGATCGTGTAGAAAATGCCACTTTCATATGAGGTCATAGAAAATCTAAATATCGCGCGATAAAAAAACTCATCTTAGTAGGCGTTGAATTTCAACTCATGCCTTTGATTAAAAAAAACATTCTTTTGTTCCGTCAAGTACAAGGTGTTTATAGATGTTTCTAGCATCAAGGGGGGCTTTGGAATTCCTGTCATGCGCTACTTTGCCGCTTTGTTTTCATAGTGAATATAACTATGTTCACAATTATTTCAAATGTCACTCACGCCTACAACTTTTCAGTTACGGTTTTGTGTCAAAATTTTAGATTTTCAAGTTTTCAAAACAAACTTTGTTCAATGATCGAGGTTAACTAGAAATGTCAGTTGAAAAATCTAAACCTACATTTATAAAGAGCGGCAAATTTATTTGACATTTCATAGCCACCCTTGATGCTAGAAACATTTATAAACACCTTGTAATTTGATGTTGTCAAACTGAGAAATGATAGATTTTCAGAAGGCCGTTATGTCTGAACTGTATTGCGAAAAGTTCTCTTATGAAAAATCCATTTTGACATGTACTCTTGCTTTAAATTTTTTGCATTTTAAGTAAGTTCTCATCTATAGGTGGTAAGTTATGATTCCTGCAGAGATTTTAACGATTTACAAAGGAGCAATTTTAGACATCAGCAGGATTTGAACGGGATAAGTTGGATACATGTCATTTTTGATTAATAGGTGGCTTAACAACTAAATGCCAAGTTTATTAATAATATAATTGTAAAACATGTATAATAATAAAAAACATAAAGTTTTAATAAAATACCTGCTAGTCTGCACTTAAAATAACCAAAACAAGTTTATTGTAGATGCTCCTATAATTTAATGGCAATCTGTCAAATGTGACAGTTCTTGTATGACATTTTGCAAGAATTGCAGAAGTTTAAAAAATTCAGTAGTATAACTCGCTCTGTTAAAGGACAAAGACAGAGCTGCATTTTAAAATTGACGCTAACAAAAATTCTCTGCAGGAAAATTAGCCTTTAGTAACCTTAAAATTGGCAGCTGTCAAAATGACAATTAAGAACACACTATGAAATTCCAAAGGTAACTGAGGATGAGCTTTTATTTGATCGCTTGATATTTGATATTTACAAATTTTTGACCAAGAAGCCGACATACAGTTGGTTTAGGTTGCAAATGTCCAGCCAAGGTCACAAATTTTAAAAATTTTATCGTGTATTTGTTTCTGTTGCAAATGTTGCAATGGCAGTGTTGTTTTAGAGCAATTGCATCTGAGGAAAAATTCACTATGTAGCTTTGATGCACAGGAATTTTCATGTCAAAATTGCCAAGTGTCAAATTCTGGGGAATACATGATAACAACCATGTTATCTTAAATTTTCGAAAAATAATTCATTAAAATTCTAACTTTAAATAAAAAAATTACTGTACAAAGTGGACACTTACAACCTACCGACTGTCGTACAGTATGATCCAATAAATTTTTGATCAGCCCTTCTGTGGAAAACAAAAAAAATTGAAAACGTATGGCGTAGTGACCTTCGCATAAGTTGTCATTTGGCTGTCATTAGTGTCATTATTGAACTCTATTGGGTCCTGTTTTAGAAATGGTGCCAAAATGCGAATGAAAAAATGGGTGGACACAATGAATCACCCTACAAACATTAAGTTGTGTTTTTGAGACTGAAAACTCATCTGGATGTGCCTGGAAACTAACAACCCACTTTTAACATTTTCTTAATAAATACACTTGTTTACTGTTTGTTTATTTGTTTAAAACAGCAAGTGCACGTTGCATTACTGACGTTTTTCATTCATGCTGCTTTTAGTAACATAACCTCAAACTTTGGCCTCTACATATCAACGGTTTTCACAAGAGTGCAGATGTCCACCAAGAACAAAATTTTTATTTACGTAAGTCGAGAAAAAATTTGACAGTAGTTTGACATTTGTCATTTAATTTAATTTCAATTAGTTTTCAATACATTATTCATTCTGGAGAGACGCAGATACATTTTCTCTTATTTGCACCTCGAAATGTTACATATTTTCATCAAAAAATTGAGGTTATATCAAAAACAAAATTTCACTCCGACATGACTTCTATGTTTGTCTCTCTCTTTCATGGCCTACCCTAAACAAAAATTTTGTAGCTCACATGATATAATAATTTACAACCGATAATCAGGTTGACAGCTGCAGCTTGTTTTAACTAGGGCTGATCAAAAGTGTTTTGGATCATACTGTACATGCATTGCATTGTGCCTACAGCGGAAATTTAATTGAGACAAATATTTGGAGAAACTGCGCAATCCGCGGTGTTTCATCTTTGACGCCGCCACTGCACACGGTGAATCGAGTATATACGGTGGCCGCATCTCTCTAGCCGAACAGAATGATGACGTCACAGTCGCCCTGTAGAGAGCGGTTGTATGAACATTTTACGATTATTTCAATTAAATTTCGCAGAAATAATGTTTAAACTTTTATTAACATATCAGAAAATTATACAGCGATTCTTTTCACTTTAGGGAAAAGCATTTTCTAACCATTTCTTAGCTATAATTTAGCAGAAATATTATTTTAACAGTAGACTATAAAATGTTACTTCTGGACCACGGCATTTGGCGTCTTAAAAATCACGGCAAAATCCTACAAATTTAACTGTTTGCCTAAAAGCAAACAACCAAAAAAGGGCTAAAACCCTTTAAAAAGCATTAATTTTTATGCACCCCAAAAGTACCCAAATATCTGTAGACCACCAAAAATTGGGCACACGAAAAAACGGGGTAGAATTCTACAAATTTAGTGTTTTTCCAAAAGTAGACAACCAAAAACGTTCCAAAAAACTTAGAAAATGCCTTGTTTTTAAACACCCCAAAATGGTTTTCTATTTCTGGACCAGGGCATTTGGCGTGTTAAAAAACAGGACAGAATCCTACAAATTTAGCTGTTTGCTCAAAAGTCAACAACCAAAAAAGGCATTAATTTTTATCCACTCCAAAAGTACCCAAATATCTGTAGACCACCAAAAATTGGGCACATGAAAAAACCGTTAAAATCTCCCAAAATAATGCAAAATCATCTCAAGAGCACTCTGAAAAACTTTCCAAATCCGTTGTTTTTAGACATTCCAAATGGCTTTGTATTTCTGGACCAGACCAGTTGGCGCATGCAAAAAAAAGTAAAAACATTACCAAATCAAAGAGGTATATTTGGCGCCCTACAAAACAAGGCAGGATCCTAAAAATTTATGTTTTCCCAAAAGTTAACAACCGAAAAAGACATAAAATCCTTCAAAAATCATAGTTTTTAATGTGAGCAAAAAATACTCTAAAGTTTCTTTTCTTGTAAATCAATAGCCCATCAGAAATTGGACATATGAGAAAACAGTTGTAAATCATCCAAAATCAAACCTAATTATGTTAAAAGCACCCAAAAAAAACCTTACCAGAATTCCTTGTTTTGAGTCACCCCAAAATGTATTTACTTCTAGACCAATACATTGGCGCATGCGAAAAATTCACCGGTCGGAATGGCGACTGGTAAAAATATTAGACAAATAAGAGCTCTTGTTTTTAAATACCTCAAAATAGATGAACCAAGTATTACGCTTCCCATCTACGATTATGCACATTGTTAATATTAGTTTTTAGTTTAAACAAACGGTTTCGGATTGAATGTATTACGTTTATGCCAATTTTCTTATTAATTAAAAAAATTGAATTTAGATTGTTTTTGTTATATCACAATTAAATTTTGTTACAATATAGGTAGTATAGTATAAAAAGTTAGAGACAAAATTTTAAACCACGGCCATTTAAACATTCACATTTCATGTGCATCAAAAGTTCAGTCTGCTCTGGATTGCCACTTTCCAGCCATTTCAAAATTTCGCTTACACTTTCGGAAAGATTCTTTCAAATCCGCCAAAGTTTTACAGCATTCCTTCACATACATCTTTATGCTGTCTCAAGATTTCAACAAACATCCACAACTATTTTGAGAATTGATGTGAATTCAAATTGGAGCAAACGAAATAAGAATATTTCTGTATATTTGGCGTGACACTTTTAATTATGTATTATTATAATAAGTGAAATAACTGATAAATAAAATAATTGACTAGTTCTTTGAAATTTGTCAGATTAGTGACATCTGATAACTCTAACCTTAAAAATGGCATGGTGGAACTAAAACGTTGGTTTCACAGTCGAAAAGTTACTAAAGTCACGTGAGTTAGTTCCGTATAATGAAAATACATACATATATCTACATATTACATGCATGTTTCATAATGTCATAGTTACTAATCAACAAACGACAGGGTTCTTGCCTAGTTACTTACTACTATGGGAGTAGAAAAAATAAATTATTATTACACCAAAGTAACGACACGAACGAAAAATTAGTTTGTTTGCTTTATAATTATATAATTTGTTTTTGTAACACAACTACTAACTAAAATTGATTTTCTTATTTTGTGATATTAAAAAGGTACAGATTTTCTTATCTTACTTTGTCGTAATTAAGAGAATTGTTTATATTTAGT
Organism: Gnatocerus cornutus; assembly: GCA_029298725.1. Taxonomy (NCBI): domain Eukaryota; kingdom Metazoa; phylum Arthropoda; class Insecta; order Coleoptera; family Tenebrionidae; genus Gnatocerus; species Gnatocerus cornutus. The sequence goes on from CM055517.1 coordinate 2,609,148, forward strand.
TATAATTTTCATTGAACATATAAATAATAATAGTTTGGTTTTTTTTCAACTTATTTTCTTACCATATCAAATATTATGTACCAACTAACATAAAGTCGTAAGTCCCGGTTTAATGAAATATTAAAAAATACTCAAGTAGAAATGTATAATTTAATCAAAGATTAAGGGCAAAAAAATGAGATTATTTTCCATTACAATTTACAGATTCTCAAACTACCTTAAAATCAGCGAAATGCACATAAAATAAAACAGGGTACATAACTAACAGAGAGAATGATTTTAACATTCATAGCTATCCTCTACAATTGTTTCTATGTTTGGTTCATCTTGCAGTGTTTTTTTCTCAAAATTTTCTAAATACCTGATGCTAACTTTACGATCATCAGAGAGATGAAGACCAATTAAAATTTTCTTTAAACCCTTTCTTTCATTTCCTTCAAGTTCAAATGCTTCATAGTATTTTTTCCGTAGACACTGTTTTAGGGCCTTCTTTGCAGAATCTTGTTTATGCCGCTTTAGTTCAATTATAATTACTGCACATTTTGAAATAATAATTAAATCAAGCTCGGGTGAGCAATCCAACTTCCCACAACTAGAAATTAACATCCAAAGGTCACAGTGAAAGTGAAAATGAGCTTTTGGTAATTCTCGGTCGGTATACAAATTTTCCACAGATTTTTTAAACGCAACATATTTCATAGGTTCATGCTTCTCTCCACTTCCTAAAGACTTTAATGCATTCACAAATGACTCTTGTTGTTCAACAGTAAACAGGTTAGTTTTCAATTTTACCAAAGCCTCCTGAAGTTTGTCTGTAAATACTTGTTTCAATTCTAGATTCGGAATTTGTAATGTCCAATTCCCACCATTCTTGTCAACAACGTTAAAGTACCCACATTGTGTGAGAAACTGAAGAGCTAAGTCTACCTGCACTAGTTCGATACAATTCAAAATTGATTCACGTAATGATTTCAGATTATAAATATCGTTCAACTCTATAGTTGTTGCTATGATGGAAATTTTCTCATTGTCTCTAACGGCAGGAAACACCTTCTCCCGCATTTTTTCGAATTTAAATAGTTGGCAGATATATTTGGTTCCAACCGATTCAATCCAATAACTTTTTCGTACGAGATTCGGTAAATAATTGGTAATAGACACAGGATTAGAAATAGTTGTATCTTTGTCTCCCACTACAGTGTAATTGTTGTACCAAAGAGTAATTTCATCAAGAGCTTTTTCTCTTTGACTTCCTTCTTTGACACAGTTGTTAACTAAAGCGTTTACTTCTTCTCTGGTAAATCCAAAGAATTTATAATAATCATAATCCTTGTCCAAGAATGTTCTACGTTCCACATTGTTAGCTCCTAATGAAATCGTACCGCCTGATGCAGTGACAGAAAAAATTATTACTCGTTGAACAAATTGTGCTGATATCTCATCTTTACATAAAAGACGCATTAGTTCTCGTATGAAAAACATAATCTGTCGGTCTGATGAGTTTTCACTAAATAACATATTCATAAAAGGTGCGTCGAACTCGTCAATCAATATAATAATTTTCTTATGGGTTTGTTTTGTTTGATAGTGGACCGACAAAACCTCGATCAAATATTCAAAAGCCCTTTTTATGTATAGTTCTGCTGTGTTACGATCTATTGCCTTGTTCCAATAATCATCATCATCGGCATATTTCAAATAGCGCAAGAAAGGTTCAATATCCAGTCTTCCCATATTGTTACTTGACCAGCTGAATTTTTCACCATCTTCGTGAATTAAACATGTTTTATATTTTCTAAACAGCTTCATTATCATATTTCTAAGACTCTCCAAAAAGTCGCTATATGACGTTACTGATAATTGTGCAAAATCAAGAAAAATTACTGGATGCTGTCCGCAATGCTTGCGAAAAAATCTTTTACTTCCACAACCATGATTCTCTATGCATTCTTCAGTGCATTTGTAAATTCTGAGATCCTGGAAAAGTTTATATTTCTCCAACTTTTGTTGTTCACTGCTGACAATTTCAAAAAACTTCTCCAGCATTTTGCAAGCCATAGTCTTGCCAAATCTGGGCGGTGCAGTGAGAAGTATTCTATGTGCATCCTTCATAACGCATTTAATAAACATAGACTTGTCCACAAAAGTCGATGTCCAACGAAGAACTTCAAAAACCAAGTCAGGATCCTGAAAAGACATAACAAATTGTAATTTCCATGAATTCCTATTTGAACATAAAACAAATTGTACATTTGTTCGAAGCAAGTTACTTACGTCTTCACTTTCATTTGAGCCTCCGGAAGTGTCCAAAGATGTTACATCATCCAGTAAATTTAATCCAAGTAATTCCTATAACAAAAGTGTAATACCATGTTACCGTGTGATACAATAATATGTCTGGTCTTACTTGGTCTGAATAGACAGGTTTACTTTCGACTTTTTTGCGCCTTGATGAGGATGAGGAGCCCTCCATCAGATCTACCTGAAAAAAATTTTATATTCAACGAATTTTTTTATCTGCAATCTGTATGAGTAAAAAAATATTAACAAAGTTCCGTTCAAAATGATTTAAAAAGATTCAAAATAAATTTTTTACAATAAATAAAAAAATGACCAATACTAAAGAGAACAAAATTGTAGCAGAATATTATACACCATTAAAAACAAGACAACCATCTGAACTCCAACAATTTCAATGAAGTAACTCAAATGAGAAATCGTAATTTTGCCATTGAATATCTCAATTCGACTGTAAATAAAAAACTAACAAAGACAGAATTTTGCAAATCTAAAAATATTTCTAGAAATTCCCTAAATATGGGACTAAATTCAGTTGGAATTAAGATTGCATGTAAAACGAGAACAAATGAGAACAAACGGGAACAATCCGGGACAAAAGAGAACAAATCGGAACAATTGGGAACAAAAGAGAGAAAAAATAAAATAAAAAAATATTCGATAATGTAGAACATAAAGCAGGTAGTCGTAAAAATATAAGTTTAGATGAAGAAGCACATAAATTAATTAGTAAATCTTTAGAAACTTTTCAATCATAAATGGACAAACTAGTTTCATACATTCCCAACGATGAGAAAGAAAAATGGAAAAAAGATTTAAAACCTATTATTACTGAAATAGACAGATTAGAAGATGGAGCAAAAATAGTCGGTTTCAAACAAGAAGTAGTAGATAAATATATTGCAAGAGCTAACAGCTAATTTATTCCTTGAACAATTAATTATGACAGACTGTGAACTAGAATCCGCTAATAATAAAATCGATGAATTGGAATATAAATTAGACAACTACAATAATTATGATCCTAAGAAATTAGCAGAATTAAGAAACAAAACAGTAGTAATACCATCAAACATCGATGATGTAAAGAAAAGAACTCTCAAAATATTTGAAAGACATACTAAAAATATGAGAGCAATAAATGAAAAAACTCAAAAATTGTAAATTAAATGGAAAGTACTGTATTCAAGAATTTAAATATATTCAATGAAGAATATCCAAAATTCAGAAAAAAGTCTTATTCAACAAGTTAATAAATTAAAAATTATCATTTTTATTCTTGCGTTTATTATAGTAATTGTTATTATTGTTTTCTTAATTTATTACTTCAACGCTAATAAAAAATAGTTCAACAGTGTCCATGAACGTACCTATGATGATACTAATACGTGTCCATAAGCTAATGTATCTGTAGAATTAGGTAAAAGATATCTTTTATCATCTTTCCAACTTAGAGACTTTTTCTTTACTTCTTCAGTAAAAATATCATGTTTATGACTCCTAATCACTCTCAGTCTATGGAAGTATTCAGTTTGATTGAATAAGCAATTTTTGTAATCTTCAAAACTTATTTCTTTCTTCAATACTGCTTTCTTGATACCTTTTAATTTTTTTGAAACACACGTTTCAGTTCTGTAACTGTACATTTTTGACCTTAAACCTATGTATTCTAATATCTTAATACCATTCAATTCATCTTTGAATTTCCCTATTACTTTCTTATTTTTATCAGAATATAATGGATGGTCCTTTGGATAATCAGATGTATCAAAATAGTCGGGTTTGTTTTTCATAAATTCATAGAAATCAGCCATTTTAATCTCATATATGAAACTGTCGGTATCTCCATAAAGAAGTTTTATTTTTTCATTAAATTCTTTTTTAATTACATTGTAATGGAAGTTATACATTAATAATTTCGATAAATCTAATACGGCTTGCCCAATGTAAATTGGTTTATTAAACAATACTTTGGTTTTATAATTGTGAACTGCTGCCAGGTGTTTGCTAAATATAGTTCTGTGTTTAAAATTAGGTTTGTTTATCGCTTTTTGTAATTTTTCTTCATCACAATATAATTTAATATTTTGTTGGTTTCTAACAGATTGCATAGACTTACCATATGGTGCATTAACCATTAGTTTCCAGAAATCTTTTTCAAAATCATTTTTCGCCTTCTGTCTTTGTTCAGTATTAAATTTTACATATGGTGCTATGAAATTTGACTGAGTAAATTTTATACCTCTGTGAACCTTTGTTATTCTAATACCTAAACTTTTGTAAAGTTTTAATGTTTTGTAATGAATTATATAATTTTTCTTATCATAGAAATGACAAAGTAGTTTTTCTACTTTTTCGCCCGGGGGAATTCTATTTTCCGGAGCCAAAGGCAAGTCATTGAATTTGTTATGAATAGCCAAGTCTACAGGGAATGCTAAATCAACTTCTAAAACATAACCGGTATCACTATCTGATAACAGTATACCATCAACATTTTTAATTTCATCACAAGTCAACCATTTAAAGTTTTTTTCTGGTAATCTCTGAGATAAAGCCCATCCATATAGATTATTAGCACCTATATAGATAATCTGAGTATTTTCATCTGCCTGCGAATACCTGTTACTACACTGTGAAATACCTCCTCTAATTCCGTTTTCAAAAAACAAATACATTTCATAATCAGTTAATAATTCCAACTTCACTGAAGTATATTTGAGCATACAGTCCCAAGCTAACCCCGGAGTTGTATAATACCAAACAGGATCCAGTCCATAACTCTTTTCTAAACATAAATCTCTAAAATTTTCAAATACATCAGTTAATAGCAAAACATCTAGTTTTAAGTATAAATCATGCCATTCACCCAAGTTTTCAATTTTAAAATATTTCCATACTTTCACTGCATGTTTGAATTCTTCTTGAGAAATTCCTTCTTTTGTGAGCGAAGAATAAAATTTATCTATTGATGGAAGTTTTGTTTCAGAAAATTCCTTTTCTAATTATCTTGCTTTTTTCTTTCCTAAATAACACATCTAATTCATGATTTGAAAAGTATTTAATTATTTCTCTCAACTGACTTGATTCCAGATTAGATGACAAATTGTCTAGGCTACTTGCTAAAAATCTAAATGAATCGATAAATCTCAGTTCGATATATCCATTATCATCCATTCTTAAAATTTTACTGAAAGAAATATATTTCTCTTCGTTATTAGGTATTAATTTCAATTGACTTTTATCTTCTCCTAGATTTTTTATAAACAAATGACAATCGTAAGCGCTTAAATTATGAAACAAAATTGGAATAAACAATGGTTGTCTATATTTCAAATTGCATTTTCTACAAGCAGCTCCTCTATATTTTCCAGTGTAGTGATCATGATCTCTTACTTTTGGGTTTTCTATAGAAAAAAGATAACAAATTTTTGTTTTTTTATATTCTTCTAGTTCGATATCTTTTATGGGTTTATTTTCTTTTAATAACTTGTATATTGTTCTGGCATATTCAGTTATTCTTTTTATAAAACATTTATCACTTTCCTCTCCTCTGTAAATTTCCAATGGGTTACCAATATTATTATAAGCACTCTTAATGTATAATCCATAACCACAGGGAATATGAAATTGTGTTTTATGAGTATATGATGATTCAGGATTTGGTTCGCATGTATGAATAGGTTTCAGAATAGATTCAAAATCAGAATAAATTACATACGGATGTCTTAACATTCTTTGAATATTTTTAAATTTTAATATATTATCTTCAGGCATGTTCGGAACACATGGTTCATTACTAAAGCACACATTTTGATGTTTCTTTAAAGCATCTTCAGTTCTAGCGGAGTAGTTTAAACATCTTCTACAGAAATGTTTTTTGTTTCTATTTACTTCCAACTGATCATTCAACAATCGACTCAAATTCTTGATCCAACAATAATGATTTTTGTCTTTATTTCCAAAGTATAGTAAGTCGATATTCATTTCATATATTTGCTTATTATTATGATACAAAGGATAAAATATTTGTTCTTCGTAACTAAACACGGTAACATTAATTTTATTATGTGATTCAAATTTAGGTATGTCCTGGATTTTGACAGGAATTTAATTCATTTATATATTCCGGCTTATTATAATGATTCAGTCTATCTACGTGTTCTTTTGCTTGATGTAAACATGATATTACGCTGTACATAAAGCATTTATTATCGTTGTTTTTAACATTAACGCAAGCTTTTTTATCTTTAATCCACTTGGGTAATTCTACATATGAATTTCCGCTTAACGGTGTATATTTGTTTATATTAATGCGCAAATAATTTATATTTTTCAAAGTCCATCCAGATCCCTTATCTTGCAATTCATCACATCTTGATATAAATAAATCCTTTTGTTCATCCCAATATTCCTCCAGATCATCTTGTTCTCTTAGTATAACATTTGGTAACTGAAATTTATGTATCATTATAAAGTCTTCATTTTCCAGTTTCATAAACTCGCATTCCATCTCTAAATTGATTTTAATATTTTTATGGAGATTTAAAGCATTTATAACTACTTTAATAGCCTTTTCTTTTATCATATCCATATATGTTTCTATATCTATACCTTCTTCTAGATTATTATGCTGATAGGTTAATAATCTTCCTTTAAAAGCAACCTGAACTAAAATAAAATCTGGCTCTGGATTATGTCTTGCTTTATGCAACTGCATTCGACTTTCCTTAATATATTTTCCACATTCATCACACTTGATCTTTTTTACTCTTTCTTTTTTCGGTTTAGAAAATATGCCATCATTAAACGGAAATATTTCCAAGCTCTTTTTGTTTTCTCTTGTTATTTTTAATTGCTCTTCAGCATGAATAATCTCGTTTACCAATTCTGCCTTATTGTATCTTTTAATGTATCTTATACCTAAAGATTTTGCCATATTACGTAATTCAAGCAAACGACGACTATTCAAATCATGTTTTAATTTATGCAAATGTATTCGAGTTTCCTCGATATATGTTCCACATATATCACATTTGATCTTCTTTACTCTATTTTTTTTTGGTTTAGCAAATATATCGTCATCAAACTGAAATGTTTTTAGGTTCTTTTTGTTTTCTTTCTCTTTATGTAGCTGCATTCGGGTGCTTTTGATATATTTTCCACATATGTCACACTCGATTTTCTTAACTCTCTTTTCCTTTGGTTTAGCAAATAAATCATCATCAAATGAAAATATTTCTGAATTCGCTTCGCTCATTATTTTGTTTTCGTTTTTTATTTTCTCATGTAATCGCTCTTCAGCTTTAATATTAGCTTTAATCAAGTCTGCTTTATTATATTTTCTAATATATTTGATGTCTAATGATTTTGCAATATTAAACAGATCAGATAAACGTAGATTACTCAAGTTCCTTCGTTCCATTTATTATAGAAAAAAATCTAACAAACAATTTTTAGCAAATAAATAAATTCAATCCATTTTTATGCAAATCTGTTTTTATATGCCTTTTAAAATTAGTTCTAGTGTAATATCTACCACAAACACATAACAAACGAGTAGAATTAACTGCTTTTTTACATTGTTTACATGTTTTTTCATATTTATTTCTATAGTTATAAAAATCACCTGGACATTTTGGTTCTAAACAAACCGAGCAACGACTAGTCATTTATTAGAAAATTTATTCATCAAAGACTTCAATATTAGGAAAGTGTATTTTAAGAAAACCTAATTTTGCCAAGTTTAATATATTGTTTTCATACATTTTAAATTGATTATGCATATTTTTAAATACTAATCGTTCAAAGTCATTATTTGGTTTGCTTCTCATATCGTTAAACTTTTTTTGAAACAGTTGCCATGCTTCTTGGTCATCGTTATGTAAGCGATTCATTTAATTTATTACATTTTTTTTCACAAGAAATTATCCATAAACAGTGAGTGCTAAAACACACTGTCCCTGTTTAGGTAAAATTGTGAGAAGCCTCGAGATTCAAAAAATATGTGTTGTGTATGGAGGTGATCAATTTAATGTTTATTTAATTAATTGTCGAAAAAAATAATACTTGTAATCAATCAAATTACATATGAAGAAATAGAGTAGATGGAATGAATGAATATATACAAAATGATTAAAAATTTTAAAGAATTAATAATGATGTTGAATAACAATAAGGCAAAAAAAGTTATGAAATATTATTTTAATTAAAAGAGTTGGTAGATAAATAGGAAAATTACGGTAACGAATATAATCTTTTAAAGCAATATAAAATTAATCCTAATCCATTAAACCAGTTTGAGTTTATAAATACAAATAACTAGTCCTATAAAATTAATTTGAGTACGTGGTTTACCGATCTATGGTTTCCGTTATTCAAAAGAAAAATATAATAATAACAAATGATCTTTTATGCTTTATACAATATGGAATTTCAGTGGAGGATAGCTATATATCTCCCACTGAATTTACACGATATTAAGAAAGATTTAAAGAAAATTTTAGGAAATTATAAAATACAATACCAAATAATAAATTATGATAATATTAAAAATGAATTATCATATTATAAAAAAAATAATAACAAAAGATATTATATAGGTTTCACCAAATAATTTAAAAAAAACAATAAGGATTTTATTGGGTGTTCATAATTTTAAATCCCTAATTATATAAAAATTATTAAATACAAATACAAAAACAGCTCAAGAAATTAGAGAATACTATAATATTACTTTGGAAGAAATATTTTATTCATATTTGGAATACACTAAAGACTTTTATTTGAATATAGAAAAATCACTCCATAAAGAGAATCAGATAAAGCAAATTGAAACGATAATCTGAAATTAAGAGAGATTGTCATGTTTTTTAGTCCGCATAAATCTAAGTGTGGGAAAGACATGTTTTCATGATAATTTAATCGATGATGACAACGTAAACAGATAACTCATCTTTTGATAAAAATTTTTGGACTGCAGATGTAAGGATCATTTTTAATGTATTTTGACACGCTGAATTCAAATCTGTGCTCAGTTTTTCTCCATCGCGTCTAGATTTTGAAATAGCATATGATTGTTGACCCCTCGTGATTGGTCGCGGGTCTCTGTCAAACTGAAAATATATTCAGAAATGGCAAGTAGAAAGTGTATGTTGTGAGTATGTTTTGCGTGGCTGTGATAATTATAACCTAAACCTACCTACCCAGTGTCATTTCTATCCAAACATTCCCTAATGTAAATTCTGAAAATTCTTGGATGTAAGTTGCTGTAGGTACGTTCTTTTTGGGAAAATCTTGTGAGAAATTACTGGATGACAAGTGCGAAGTCAAATAATAAACGTTTTTATAAACTGAATATAGGTAGGTATGCCCCTTTAATTATTCTATTAATTGCTATCATGTTTTGGGCGTGAAAACAACGTTTCTTCTTTTACGACATTGGAAAACGATACACTATACCACGTGGCTGTTCAGATGTTTCATTTATTTTAATTTTCGACACAACCGTTAAAAATTACCGAAAAGCAGACGACTTATATTTAACTTATAAACTTATAATACTATTAATAAATAACAAGACATTTTATTACTTACCAGCAGCTTTAACAATTAACACCAAACCAACACTGAAACGACTGAAACTGTCAATCATCTGTCAACGCAGAACGCAGCGGAACGGACAAAACTGAATTATCGACCGAAAGAGCGTCGCGCGCCATCCTGGTCTAGATGGCGCTAACCATATTATCGTTTCAAGACCGACTCTATCCGTATAAGAGGCCTGTTCGCTCCCTATTAAAACGGGTTCCCGTCTAGCAAGCCATGGACGTGCGGATTGTGGCGTCACCTACCTGCTAATTCGAATAACTAAATTGTCAAATCTCCGCTGTCAATCATTTTCCGATTCGTAATTCATCGTTTTGGTGTCTTTAAGTTCCTCTTTTGTGGCTACCAGCATTTCTCATCTAACAAACCAACCCTCTCTTGCGTTCTCCTGCTCAGGACTCCACTTGACCTTGATGCCGCAGTTTAGAAGAAACGGTGGGTGCTGTGCGGTGTGCGTCTCGTTCATTTTCATTTAGGGGGGTTGTTGATCGAGTACGTCGCCTTTTTTTCACTTTGGCTAACGCGGTTTTAACTATTGAGATCGAATTTCTTTGATCTCCATGGCATGGCTGCACCCGACTACCTTCCGCGGATTGTTTCTTATTAGACGGCACCACTTTATGAAACGGTTGCGTTATATTGTAGAAAATCTCATGTATCCGTCGATTACTACCCCAAAATCTTCGCGGAGTCCCGCGCAGAGGGTTCTGTTGTTACTTCCGCACCGATAAGGGCTGTCAGACTTTCTCTTCGAACCCGCTTCACGCGCCTGGCGTAGAGAGTCATCATGCGTTCCCAATATTAGCGTAAAAGTGCCTATTTTCGATAAACAGTGTAACTACTGGCGTAATTGACAAATCAACATAACCTATTTGTCTCGTTAGTGCATTGACTTTAACTAAATAACCTAGATGGTGCAAAGTACCCGCCATGATGTTCCTACTCACCAGCCATATTGGAAATAGTGGATTCAAATTTTTAGACAACCCGCAATTCTCAAGAGTAATGTTTTACTCTAAGTTGAAATAAACCACCGAAAATAGTTTGAAGAAACATGCAAAATTTAATAAATTATGACTAAAGTTGTATACCAAACAACCAAAATAATAAACAAGAGCTTTAATTAGAAAATGCTAGGTTCTATTTGACCAGTTTAAAAATTTTCGAAACTTATCATTATCACTCCTACATTTTTAAATATTTTTATACAATATAAAAACTACAGACCATTTAGTATTTACACTTATTATTATTAGATTACAATAAATTAGGAACTAGTTTATCAAAAATCACTGGAAATTCTACGGCAGCAAAGAAAAGAAAACAGACTATGTAACTTGACTTTTTACAAATAAATTTTTATTATAAAACTCATTATTTTAATAAATAACGATGCTTGTCAACTTGTGTTAATGACGTCGTCGAAAAAACATCTTAGATAAATTAAAATTACATCTTTTTTGCTTTTCAAAATGTAAAACGGATTTTGCAATATAGGCAACATTTGATACACCGGTGTACCAGATTTATATCATTGCATACACAAATGCTATTTCCAAGAACTATGCCAGGAACACGGATTTCTACCCCCACCACCGGCTTTTCACCGTCTAGGTATATTATATACTTTTCCAATTTGAGACTCGTTTTTATGAGGGTGCTTCTTTGTGTAAAAGTTAAATTTCTTCACAATGCAGACCATAAAGTGCGGTTGCAGCTCATCAGTAGGGTTCGACCAGAACCGCACCGGACACAAAACTTGCATTTGGTGCCAAAGCTATCCGTGACACTAAACCCTAAATATTTTCTTTTATTTTTTTTTAAATATATGTACCAATTTTACTAAGTAGTGTTAGGATTTATTATATTTGCTAAATTTTAAAAAGAAATCAGAAAAAAATTAGAAAATGTCAGCAGCCCTTCCTGGTTTGAGATCTCTCGGACTACCTAGGAAATAATTTATGGCAGGGTCCTTTACAACCTTGAAACCACTGATAATGTTAGCGGTAACCGTTATTGCAGGGCCATAATAACGAGTCTCAACTTGGAAAAGTGTAACATGTCACTGCGTTAGTGACAATGACTGTCCCAGTAGTAGGGGAAAATTTCACAAGACGGCGCCACAATCCGCACTTTTTGACAGGAACTTCTAAAAGGCCCGAGCGGACAGGCCTCTTAAGGATATAGTCGGCCTTGATCGTTTTTATTATAAAAATGTGTAATCACAAAATAAAAAAACCTCAAATTTAGTAAGTTGTGTAACAAAAACAAATTATACTTATACCGTTCGCACCGTTACTACGAAACAATAATGACATTATTGGTTGCCTACCGTTGAATACAACAAACAATTTCTATAACGGGAAAAACGAGTTCTAGGGTATTTTTGAGGGATGTTTATAGACCATACCAACGCTCGAGCATCGGCCGTCTTCTGTTTAATGAAAACGCTCAATTGTTATACAATTGTTATAATTTGTTATAATTCAATTTGGACAAAGACCTCATGAGCGTCCACACAGTGGACTAGTGCGTAGCATGCGAAGCAAATTTATTTTTTTTAATTAATAAGAAAATTAGCATAAACGTAATACATTCAATCCGAAACCGTTTGTATAAAATCCATTATAGGCGTGCTGATAAAACAGAACCGTGTTAGCCCAGAAGTTTAAGCGTCGCACTTTAAACATGTGCGCTCATTTGTTGCGTGTTCAAATCTTGATAAAGCGCAAAATCTTTTTCATAGCGATAGAATATATTCTAGTTGTAAAATAAAATTCGCTCCGCATGCTACGCACTAGTCCACTGTGTGGACGCTCATGAGGGCTTCGCCTGAATTTCAAAACGAATCAAAAAATTCCAAAAAATTTTAAAGAGCCTTATGTTTAGTCACAGCATAGACAATTAAGCTAGGTTTAACGATCTGTGAGTCGCAGACAGGAAGACTTTATTCTCTTTTTCTCTGCTAGATGGCAGATTTTTATTAACTAATATTAACAATGTGCATAATCGTAGATGGGAAGCGTAATACTTGGTTCATCTATTTTGAGGTATTTAAAAACAAGAGCTCTTATTTGTCTAATATTTTTACCAGTCGCCATTCCGACCGGTGAATTTTTCGCATGCGCCAATGTATTGGTCTAGAAGTAAATACATTTTGGGGTGACTCAAAACAAGGAATTCTGGTAAGGTTTTTTTTGGGTGCTTTTAACATAATTAGGTTTGATTTTGGATGATTTACAACAGTTTTCTCATATGTCCAATTTCTGATGGGCTATTGATTTACAAGAAAAGAAACTTTAGAGTATTTTTTGCTCACATTAAAAACTATGATTTTTGAAGGATTTTATGTCTTTTTCGGTTGTTAACTTTTGGGAAAACATAAATTTTTAGGATCCTGCCTTGTTTTGTAAGGCGCCAAATATACCTCTTTGATTTGGTAATGTTTTTACTTTTTTTTGCATGCGCCAATTGGTCTGGTCCAGAAATACAAAGCCATTTGGAATGTCTAAAAACAACGGATTTGGAAAGTTTTTCAGAGTGCTCTTGAGATGATTTTGCATTATTTTGGGAGATTTTAACGGTTTTTTCATGTGCCCAATTTTTGGTGGTCTACAGATATTTGGGTACTTTTGGGGTGCATAAAAATTAATGCTTTTTAAAGGGTTTTAGCCCTTTTTTGGTTGTTTGCTTTTAGGCAAACAGTTAAATTTGTAGGATTTTGCCGTGATTTTTAAGACGCCAAATGCCGTGGTCCAGAAGTAACATTTTATAGTCTACTGTTAAAATAATATTTCTGCTAAATTATAGCTAAGAAATGGTTAGAAAATGCTTTTCCCTAAAGTGAAAAGAATCGCTGTATAATTTTCTGATATGTTAATAAAAGTTTAAACATTATTTCTGCGAAATTTAATTGAAATAATCGTAAAATGTTCATGCAACCGCTCTCTACAGGGCGACTGTGACGTCATCATTCTGTTCGGCTAGAGAGATGCGGCCACCGTATATACTCGATTCACCGTGGACGCTCATGAGGTCTTTGTCCAAATTATAACAAATTATAACAATTGTATCTAAATTTATTTTATCGAAACATGAACATTAAGATGAATCTAATACCTTTGTCTGCTTACGTGTAAAGTACATCATAATAGTGATGATACAAATAATTCATAATAGCATAGTTACTGTTTCATAATAGCATAGTTACCGTTTCATAATAACACAGTTGCCATTAATCCATAATATTCAACGTTTTGATGCAAACGAAAGCAACTCCAAAGACCAAAATTAAAAACATTCTGAAGATCTGCATTTATTTATATTAATTCTAACATAAAATATCTTGGATAATGCTTTTCTCGCTGTTTCATCGCGTTCAAAACTTCCGTCAAAAATTGGAAATTTGCAGAACTGTTGAGTGGTAACATTGCCACCTTCGTACATGTTTCGATAAAGCTTTGTATTTACTACGGATATTAAGTAATTCATAAAAAACTCGGACGTTAACAAGTAACGTCCTCGTTCATTATGAATTACTTAATATCCTTCTCAAATAAATAGCTATATTACGCTCGATCGTCCAGCGTTTAAATTTAATAACGAATAACGCATTTTGACTTTTGAGCGTTTTCATTAAACAGAAGACGGCCGATGCTCGAGCGTTGGTATGGTCTATAAACATCCCTCAAAAATACCCTAGAACTCGTTTTTCCCGTTATAGAAATTGTTTGTTGTATTCAACGGCAGGCAACCAATAATGTCATTATTGTTTCGTAGTAACGGTGTGAACGTTAAAGTTTTTTTAAGTATAATTTGTTTTTGTTACACAACTTACTAAATTTGAGGTTTTTTTATTTTGTGATTACACATTTTTATAATAAAAACGATATAAGGTCACTAAATCAAAGTGTCTGTTTTATAAGGTACCGCCATTAGTGACAAAAAAGAAAGACAACGATATCTTCTGTCTATCTCTACATGCGCACTAAATTTTGTGTTGTTTGTGTGGACACATTGCTTTATGAACTGTCAATTCTTGTCAAATATCGTTTGTAATAAAATTGTTTGAATGTGCGATTTCTCAACACGAATCGTTATGGTGTTTTTGTTTCCTCCGCCGTAAGTAAATACTATTTGACGTTTTATGTACGACTACTTTCCACAAATTTCAGAAAACTAAAAAAAAAAGAAAAATAGAAGGTAGATGGAAGCCCTATCGAAGCCGACAATCATTGTGACATTGGTTAAGCAGTACGTATTGGGGGAATACTAAAGTTGGTTTTTGTATATGAACCCTTGAGTACTTCTTATAAGGTTATGGAATTTTGTACCTGTTAGTTTACGAATTCCGTGAACTAAATTTAAATAATGTTCCCCCAATTTGTCTTGAATCGCTTTTGTGTTTCAATAGCCCCAATACCAACATGAACTTCTTGCATTCAGGCGAATAACTCGTTCATCTTATTGTTAATATGAGTTGAAAATCAAATCTATGGACAAGAAAATGGAAGAAGGAAGGCCACTCACATGTGGTACATCACAAAACCTGCGTTATGGACAGAAATATTATTTCAAATGCCTAAAACACAAGCAATGATATTGTAAAGTGTAAGTATATCGGCCTCAACGGTAAACGTTCTCAAAATGTGTTGTAGGACCAACTGACTGCTATCCTTAATGTAACAGCGGGGCCTCATAAACTGGCAGGTGGACAAGACACAGTCATTGCACTCATCACTTGAACAGTGCAGATACACAGTCTCATGAGGAAGACACACCATCGCTTTCAACATCAGCGGCAGAAGATGGTTGGTTTGAAGCCGCTGCTACTTCCTCATAATGAATGTGAAAACTGAAAATGCAATGGGACATGAAATATACATAAGATATGCAAAACTGGTTCTATAGTTTAATGTGGCGTACGAAGGTCCTTAAACGCATTGAAATGGTCTCCTGTAGTGTTAAAAATAGATGTAATTTTGTATTTCAGGGTGATTTAAGTAAATAATTTTAACATAACCTTAATATTTGTTCTTGATATTCATTTTGTTGCAGTTGTTTTGCATAACCTCATTCAAGATCTTAAACATGTCTACTTCTTCAAACTTGTAAATTCTTTCTTCTTAATAGCCCCTTTAAAATATCTCATGTACTTCATTTTGTTGTAATTAATTCCAGCCACCCTCATTCACATATGTTCAATTAGTCACATCTCATAACTCTCCTTTAAGACGGAGTGGGGGTGCGACTATTCCGACCACGCATTTTTCTTAGATTTTAGATTTAGTTCTTAAGAGGTACTGATCCGGACTCCAACCCGGAATGTAAATATTAGCAATAAACCACAATTTAAGGAATCTCGCTTTTTCACTAGTTAATCCCCGTACAGAGAAACACAACGGCACACAACAATTTTCTGCTCATGTATTTGCTACTTCCATTTGTGCAATGCTTTCTCTCAGTTACTTTAACATCTCATCATTGTTACTACATCGTCGGGAGAAGCTACAATATAATAAGTGCTAATAGCATATTCTAATTAGGGCGTTACTGCATACAAGTCGAATCGTTGGAGATTAGAAAAGACAGTGCTTGAAGTCCGAGACCGTTTCTGAGTGTTGCACCTCCTTAACGTGCTAAAATGGAATAGGTTCTAATGTCGGTTCGCTCACCTCTTACGTATTCACATAGTCTGTTATAATGTTGGAACCAATTTTCTTTTTGTACCCACGATTTATTAAAGTGTATTTTGAACAAATAATTTGAAGATAACCTTAAATTTTGTTAATGACAAATTTTACGTCAACAATTTTATGACAATTCCCTAGAATCTTGCGTCTCGTTCTAACCCATTGCTTTATGGACTATGTATGTCTCTCTTGAATTGCGCACTGAAAACTAATGGCGGTACCTTATAAAAACAGACACTTTGATCTAGTGACCTTAAAACGATAATATGCTTAGCGCCATCTAGACCAGGATGGCGCGCGACGCTCTTTCGGTCGATAATTCAGTTTTGTCCGTTCCGCTGCGTTCTGCGTTGACAGATGATTGACAGTTTCAGTCGTTTCAGTGTTGGTTTGGTGTTAATTGTTAAAGCTGCTGGTAAGTAATAAAATGTCTTGTTATTTATTAATAGTATTATAAGTTTATAAGTTAAATATAAGTCGTCCGCTTTTCGGTAATTTTTAACGGTTGTGTCGAAAATTAAAATAAATGAAACATCTGAACAGCCACGTGGTATAGTGTATCGTTTTCCAATGTCGTAAAAGAAGAAACGTTGTTTTCACGCCCAAAACATGATAGCAATTAATAGAATAATTAAAGGGGCATACCTACCTATATTCAGTTTATAAAAACGTTTATTATTTGACTTCGCACTTGTCATCCAGTAATTTCTCACAAGATTTTCCCAAAAAGAACGTACCTACAGCAACTTCCCACCAAGCAAAAAAAGCTGGATGTAAACTTTCCTCAAACTTGCGAATCAAAGTGTAAGTTTCCAAGCATACTTGCGATAAGCTTGCTGAATTCTTGCATAAACGTTGAAAACGACTTTCTTAAGCTTGATTGTGCAAGCTTGAAACCATAAGCTTGACACAAGCTTGAAACCACAAGTTTAGTGCGAGCTTGAAACGACAAGCTTTTAAAACGATTGTAACAGAAAGGTTATTTTAAGTTAACATATGAAAGGTTATATTAAAATTGCAGTTCTGTAAATAAACTCAAATTTTCAAATAAAGATGTTTATTCTAAATTCAAAACGAAATACAATAATAATAATAAAATAATGGTAATGGTATAAAAGAGAAACAAGAAAGTCGGTCGTCGTGATCTAATTCTAAATGAAAACGGTTAAAAATGAGTAAAAAAACTTATAGTATCATCAAATTAGTCTGATTTATACCATAAATTTATAAAAATGTCTGGTCTACTACAATGGGACAGCTTGAAAAGGTCCATAAGTGCATGTAATGAGGGTTTATTTACCCGAATTTGCACCCTGCGATGAAAATACTATGTCCAAACAGGTCAAGCTGTCTCGTCATAAATATCAAAATACCACAAAGCTGTCCGGTTGTGGTAGGCGGTAGAACATAAATTTATATGATTTTATAATAGCTTAGATTAACTTGGATGAACTATAAACTGTAATAGTTGCCGGCACCAAATAGTGCTTTTATGGTTTAATTAGGGTACTCACTACACAGAAGGGCTAAATCGCCACAGCACTTGATTCTTAATTTTGTTTTTTATGCTAGGCATATCGAGATTACCCCACACCCCTTCTCAAAACTAAAACCGACCATCAGACAGCAATGGTCAAATAGTCAATTATGCCAATGTCTGTCATAAAATAACAACATTTTAGAATCTGCTAATGCGGTCTTTTAGTCCTTTTGTGTAGTGAATTATGCTAAAAAATCACTAATTGGTCCGGCAACTGCCCTTACGAGATTTTCGCCAGCCCGCTTCAACCTCGTTCTCGAATGGTTGAACCAATCCATCATAGCCATCTTGAACTCGCGGTTCGTGACTGTCGAAAATGAACTTCTTACAGCATCTATAGTTAAAGAAAACAGAACTACTTAGGTATACCTACAAACACAATAAATAAATAAGAGGTTTCATACTTACTTTTAAAGAGGGATGCTTAAAGAAATCCATTTTGAATGAATTATAAATAGTTAGCTTCAAGAACGAATGACACTTTTTCTATAATTCTTGGTTTCTTCTCTGAATTGGTACACGCACATGCGCCCATTTTCATTTGTACTTACCACATCAACTTTCTGTAAGCTTACTATAAACTTACCAAAACAAGTTAATCTAAAGTTTCGTAAGGCAGCTTATCGCAACGTTGCTATTAAGTGTAGATGGAAACTTACACATCAAAGTATATTGTAAGTTTATTTTAAACTTTCAAATTTAAGTTATTTTGTCAAGTGAATATCAAGCTTTTTGAAAGCTTTTGTAAGTTTTCATGTTTTGTGGGTTACATCCAAGAATTTTCATATATTTTCAGTTTGACAGAGACCCGCGACCAATCACGAGGGGTCAACAATCATATGCTATTTCAAAATCTAGACTTGATGGAGAAAAACTGAGCACAGATTTGAATTCAGCGTGTCAAAATACATTAAAAATGATCCTTACATCTGCAGTCCAAAAATTTTTGTTATCAAAAGATGAGTTATCTGTTTACGTTGTCATCATCGATTAAATTATCATGAAAACATGTCTTTCCCACACTTAGATTTATGCGGACTAAAAAACATGACAATCTCTCTTAATTTCAGATTATCGTTTCAATTTGCTTTATGGAGTGATTTTTCTATATTCAAATAAAAGTCTTTAGTGTATTCCAAATATGAATAAAATATTTCTTCCAAAGTAATATTATAGTATTCTCTAATTTCTTGAGCTGTTTTTGTATTTGTATTTAATAATTTTTATATAATTAGGGATTTAAAATTACGAACACCCAATTCTTTCTTGGATTATAAAATTAAAGAAAATAATCCTGATTTTTATTATTATTAATTATTTCTAATAGCTTTATTTATATTATTATGTTCTAAAATAATTGCTGTCTTTTCCCTTGAACCTAGGTTGATATCTAGCTTTTCATTCATTTTATGTAGACTTTTATAATACGTAGGCCTCGTATATTGCACTAGATCGCTTTGATTACAAGTATTATTTTTTTCGACAATTAATTAAATAAACATTAAATTGATCACCTCCATATACAACACATATTTTTTGAATCTCGAGGCTTCTCACAATTTTACCTAAACAGGGACAGTGTGTTTTAGCACTCACTGTTTATGGATAATTTCTTGTGAAAAAAAATGTAATAAATTAAATGAATCGCTTACATAACGATGACCAAGAAGCATGGCAACTGTTTCAAAAAAAGTTTAACGATATGAGAAGCAAACCAAATAATGACTTTGAACGATTAGTATTTAAAAATATGCATAATCAATTTAAAATGTATGAAAACAATATATTAAACTTGGCAAAATTAGGTTTTCTTAAAATACACTTTCCTAATCTTGAAGTCTTTGATGAATAAATTTTCTAATAAATGACTAGTCGTTGCTCGGTTTGTTTAGAACCAAAATGTCCAGGTGATTTTTATAACTATAGAAATAAATATGAAAAAACATGTAAACAATGTAAAAAAGCAGTTAATTCTACTCGTTTGGTATGTGTTTGTGGTAGATATTACACTAGAACTAATTTTAAAAGGCATATAAAAACAGATTTGCATATAAATGGATTGAATCTATTTATTTGCTAAAAATTGTTTGTTAGATTTTTTTCTATAATAAATGGAACGAAGGAACTTGAGTAATCTACGTTTATCTGATCTGTTTAATATTGCAAAATCATTAGACATTAAATATATTAGAAAATATAATAAAGCAGACTTGATTAAAGCTATTATTAAAGCTGAAGAGCGATTACATGAGAAAATAAAAAACGAAAACAAAATAATGAGCGAAGCGAATTCAGAAATATTTTCATTTGATGATGATTTATTTGCTAAACCAAAGGAAAAGAGAGTTAAGAAAATCGAGTGTGACATATGTGGAAAATATATCAAAAGCACCCGAATGCAGCTACATAAAGAGAAAGAAAACAAAAGGAACCTAAAAACATTTCAGTTTGATGACGATATATTTGCTAAACCAAAAAAAAATAGAGTAAAGAAGATCAAATGTGATATATGTGGAACATATATCGAGGAAACTCGAATACATTTGCATAAATTAAAACATGATTTGAATAGTCGTCGTTTGCTTGAATTACGTAATATGGCAAAATCTTTAGGTATAAGATACATTAAAAGATACAATAAGGCAGAATTGGTAAACGAGATTATTCATGCTGAAGAGCAATTAAAAATAACAAGAGAAAACAAAAAGAGCTTTCCGTTTAATGATGGCATATTTTCTAAACCGAAAAAAGAAAGAGTAAAAAAGATCAAGTGTGATGAATGTGGAAAATATATTAAGGAAAGTCGAATGCAGTTGCATAAAGCAAGACATAATCCAGAGCCAGATTTTATTTTAGTTCAGGTTGCTTTTAAAGGAAGATTATTAACCTATCAGCATAATAATCTAGAAGAAGGTATAGATATAGAAACATATATGGATATGATAAAAGAAAAGGCTATTAAAGTAGTTATAAATGCTTTAAATCTCCATAAAAATATTAAAATCAATTTAGAGATGGAATGCGAGTTTATGAAACTGGAAAATGAAGACTTTATAATGATACATAAATTTCAGTTACCAAATGTTATACTAAGAGAACAAGATGATCTGGAGGAATATTGGGATGAACAAAAGGATTTATTTATATCAAGATGTGATGAATTGCAAGATAAGGGATCTGGATGGACTTTGAAAAATATAAATTATTTGCGCATTAATATAAACAAATATACACCGTTAAGCGGAAATTCATATGTAGAATTACCCAAGTGGATTAAAGATAAAAAAGCTTGCGTTAATGTTAAAAACAACGATAATAAATGCTTTATGTACAGCGTAATATCATGTTTACATCAAGCAAAAGAACACGTAGATAGACTGAATCATTATAATAAGCCGGAATATATAAATGAATTAAATTCCTGTCAAAATCCAGGACATACCTAAATTTGAATCACATAATAAAATTAATGTTACCGTGTTTAGTTACGAAGAACAAATATTTTATCCTTTGTATCATAATAATAAGCAAATATATGAAATGAATATCGACTTACTATACTTTGGAAATAAAGACAAAAATCATTATTGTTGGATCAAGAATTTGAGTCGATTGTTGAATGATCAGTTGGAAGTAAATAGAAACAAAAAACATTTCTGTAGAAGATGTTTAAACTACTCCGCTAGAACTGAAGATGCTTTAAAGAAACATCAAAATGTGTGCTTTAGTAATGAACCATGTGTTCCGAACATGGCTGAAGATAATATATTAAAATTTAAAAATATTCAAAGAATGTAATTTATTCTGATTTTGAATCTATTCTGAAACCTATTCATACATGCGAACCAAATCCTGAATCATCATATACTCATAAAACACAATTTCATATTCCCTGTGGTTATGGATTATACATTAAGAGTGCTTATAATAATATTGGTAACCCATTGGAAATTTACAGAGGAGAGGAAAGTGATAAATGTTTTATAAAAAGAATAACTGAATATGCCAGAACAATATACAAGTTATTAAAAGAAAATAAACCCATAAAAGATATCGAACTAGAAGAATATAAAAAAACAAAAATTTGTTATCTTTTTTCTATAGAAAACCCAAAAGTAAGAGATCATGATCACTACACTGGAAAATATAGAGGAGCTGCTTGTAGAAAATGCAATTTGAAATATAGACAACCATTGTTTATTCCAATTTTGTTTCATAATTTAAGCGCTTACGATTGTCATTTGTTTATAAAAAATCTAGGAGAAGATAAAAGTCAATTGAAATTAATACCTAATAACGAAGAGAAATATATTTCTTTCAGTAAAATTTTAAGAATGGATGATAATGGATATATCGAACTGAGATTTATCGATTCATTTAGATTTTTAGCAAGTAGCCTAGACAATTTGTCATCTAATCGGGAATCAAGTCAGTTGAGAGAAATAATTAAATACTTTTCAAATCATGAATTAGATGTGTTATTTAGGAAAGAAAAAAGCAAGATAATTGGAAAAGGAATTTTCTGAAACAAAACTTCCATCAATAGATAAATTTTATTCTTCGCTCACAAAAGAAGGAATTTCTCAAGAAGAATTCAAACATGCAGTGAAAGTATGGAAATATTTTAAAATTGAAAACTTGGGTGAATGGCATGATTTATACTTAAAACTAGATGTTTTGCTATTAACTGATGTATTTGAAAATTTTAGAGATTTATGTTTAGAAAAGAGTTATGGACTGGATCCTGTTTGGTATTATACAACTCCGGGGTTAGCTTGGGACTGAATGCTCAAATATACTTCAGTGAAGTTGGAATTATTAACTGATTATGAAATGTATTTGTTTTTTGAAAACGGAATTAGAGGCGGTATTTCACAGTGTAGTAACAGGTATTCGCAGGCAGATGAAAATACTCAGATTATCTATATAGATGCTAATAATCTATATGGAAGGGCTTTATCTCAGAGATTACCAGAAAAAAACTTTAAATGGTTGACTTGTGATGAAATTAAAAATGTTGATGGTATACTGTTATCAGATAGTGATACCGGTTATGTTTTAGAAGTTGATTTAGCATTCCCTGTAGACTTGGCTATTCATAACAAATTCAATGACTTGCCTTTGGCTCCGGAAAATAGAATTCCCCCGGGCGGAAAAGTAGAAAAACTACTTTGTCATTTCTATGATAAGAAAAATTATATAATTCATTACAAAACATTAAAACTTTACAAAAGTTTAGGTATTAGAATAACAAAGGTTCACAGAGGTATAAAATTTACTCAGTCAAATTTCATAGCACCATATGTAAAATTTAATACTGAACAAAGACAGAAGGCGAAAAATGATTTTGAAAAAGATTTCTGGAAACTAATGGTTAATGCACCATATGGTAAGTCTATGCAATCTGTTAGAAACCAACAAAATATTAAATTATATTGTGATGAAGAAAAATTACAAAAAGCGATAAACAAACCTAATTTTAAACACAGAACTATATTTAGCAAACACCTGGCAGCAGTTCACAATTATAAAACCAAAGTATTGTTTAATAAACCAATTTACATTGGGCAAGCCGTATTAGATTTATCGAAATTATTAATGTATAACTTCCATTACAATGTAATTAAAAAAGAATTTAATGAAAAAATAAAACTTCTTTATGGAGATACCGACAGTTTCATATATGAGATTAAAATGGCTGATTTCTATGAATTTATGAAAAACAAACCCGACTATTTTGATACATCTGATTATCCAAAGGACCATCCATTATATTCTGATAAAAATAAGAAAGTAATAGGGAAATTCAAAGATGAATTGAATGGTATTAAGATATTAGAATACATAGGTTTAAGGTCAAAAATGTACAGTTACAGAACTGAAACGTGTGTTTCAAAAAAATTAAAAGGTATCAAGAAAGCAGTATTGAAGAAAGAAATAAGTTTTGAAGATTACAAAAATTGCTTATTCAATCAAACTGAATACTTCCATAGACAGAGAGTGATTAGGAGTCATAAACATGATATTTTTACTGAAGAAGTAAAGAAAAAGTCTCTAAGTTGGAAAGATGATAAAAGATATCTTTTACCTAATTCTACAGATACATTAGCTTATGGACACGTATTAGTATCATCATAGGTACGTTCATGGACACTGTTGAACTATTTTTTATTAGCGTTGAAGTAATAAATTAAGAAAACAATAATAACAATTACGATAATAAACGCAAGAATAAAAATAATAATTTTTAATTTATTAACTTGTTGAATAAGACTTTTCTGAATTTTGGATATTCTTCATTGAATATATTTAAATTCTTGAATACAGTACTTTCCATTTAATTTACAATTTTTGAGTTTTTTCATTTATTGCTCTCATATTTTTAGTATGTCTTTCAAATATTTTGAGAGTTCTTTTCTTTACATCATCGATGTTTGATGGTATTACTACTGTTTTGTTTCTTAATTCTGCTAATTCATCGATTTTATTATTAGCGGATTCTAGTTCACAGTCTGTCATAATTAATTGTTCAAGGAATAAATTAGCTGTTAGCTCTTGCAATATATTTATCTACTACTTCTTGTTTGAAACCGACTATTTTTGCTCCATCTTCTAATCTGTCTATTTCAGTAATAATAGGTTTTAAATCTTTTTTCCATTTTTCTTTCTCATCGTTGGGAATGTATGAAACTAGTTTGTCCATTTATGATTGAAAAGTTTCTAAAGATTTACTAATTAATTTATGTGCTTCTTCATCTAAACTTATATTTTTACGACTACCTGCTTTATGTTCTACATTATCGAATATTTTTTTATTTTTTATTTTATTTTTTCTCTCTTTTGTTCCCAATTGTTCCGATTTGTTCTCTTTTGTCCCGGATTGTTCCCGTTTGTTCTCATTTGTTCTCGTTTTACATGCAATCTTAATTCCAACTGAATTTAGTCCCATATTTAGGGAATTTCTAGAAATATTTTTAGATTTGCAAAATTCTGTCTTTGTTAGTTTTTTATTTACAGTCGAATTGAGATATTCAATGGCAAAATTACGATTTCTCATTTGAGTTACTTCATTGAAATTGTTGGAGTTCAGATGGTTGTCTTGTTTTTAATGGTGTATAATATTCTGCTACAATTTTGTTCTCTTTAGTATTGGTCATTTTTTTATTTATTGTAAAAAATTTATTTTGAATCTTTTTAAATCATTTTGAACGGAACTTTGTTAATATTTTTTTACTCATACAGATTACAGATAAAAAAATTCGTTGAATATAAAATTTTTTTCAGGTAGATCTGATGGAGGGCTCCTCATCCTCATCAAAGCGCAAAAAAGTTGAAAGTAAACCTGTCTATTCAGACCAAGTAAGACCAGACATATTATTGTATCACACGGTAACATGGTATTACACTTTTGTTATAGGAATTACTTGGATTAAATTTAATGGATGATGTAACATCTTTGGACACTTCCGGAGGCTCAAATGAAAGTGAAGACGTAAGTAACTTGCTTCGAACAAATGTACAATTTGTTTTATGTTCAAATAGGAATTCATGGAAATTACAATTTGTTATGTCTTTTCAGGATCCTGACTTGGTTTTTGAAGTTCTTCGTTGGACATCGACTTTTGTGGACAAGTCTATGTTTATTAAATGCGTTATGAAGGATGCACATAGAATACTTCTCACTGCACCGCCCAGATTTGGCAAGACTATGGCTTGCAAAATGCTGGAGAAGTTTTTTGAAATTGTCAGCAGTGAACAACAAAAGTTGGAGAAATATAAACTTTTCCAGGATCTCAGAATTTACAAATGCACTGAAGAATGCATAGAGAATCATGGTTGTGGAAGTAAAAGATTTTTTCGCAAGCATTGCGGACAGCATCCAGTAATTTTTCTTGATTTTGCACAATTATCAGTAACGTCATATAGCGAATTTTTGGAGAGTCTTAGAGATATGATAATGAAGCTGTTTAGAAAATATAAAACATGTTTAATTCACGAAGATGGTGAAAAATTCAGCTGGTCAAGTAACAATATGGGAAGACTGGATATTGAACCTTTCTTGCGCTATTTGAAATATGCCGATGATGATGATTATTGGAACAAGGCAATAGATCGTAACACAGCAGAACTATACATAAAAAGGGCTTTTGAATATTTGATCGAGGTTTTGTCGGTCCACTATCAAACAAAACAAACCCATAAGAAAATTATTATATTGATTGACGAGTTCGACGCACCTTTTATGAATATGTTATTTAGTGAAAACTCATCAGACCGACAGATTATGTTTTTCATACGAGAACTAATGCGTCTTTTATGTAAAGATGAGATATCAGCACAATTTGTTCAACGAGTAATAATTTTTTCTGTCACTGCATCAGGCGGTACGATTTCATTAGGAGCTAACAATGTGGAACGTAGAACATTCTTGGACAAGGATTATGATTATTATAAATTCTTTGGATTTACCAGAGAAGAAGTAAACGCTTTAGTTAACAACTGTGTCAAAGAAGGAAGTCAAAGAGAAAAAGCTCTTGATGAAATTACTCTTTGGTACAACAATTACACTGTAGTGGGAGACAAAGATACAACTATTTCTAATCCTGTGTCTATTACCAATTATTTACCGAATCTCGTACGAAAAAGTTATTGGATTGAATCGGTTGGAACCAAATATATCTGCCAACTATTTAAATTCGAAAAAATGCGGGAGAAGGTGTTTCCTGCCGTTAGAGACAATGAGAAAATTTCCATCATAGCAACAACTATAGAGTTGAACGATATTTATAATCTGAAATCATTACGTGAATCAATTTTGAATTGTATCGAACTAGTGCAGGTAGACTTAGCTCTTCAGTTTCTCACACAATGTGGGTACTTTAACGTTATTGACAAGAATGATGGGAATTGGACATTACAAATTCCGAATCTAGAATTGAAACAAGTATTTACAGACAAACTTCAGGAGGCTTTGGTAAAATTTAAAACTAACCTGTTTACTGTAGAACAACAAGAGTCATTTGTGAATGCATTAAAGTCTTTAGGAAGTGGAAAGAAGCATGAACCTATGAAATATGTTGCGTTTAAAAAATCTGTGGAAAATTTGTATACCGACCGAGAATTACCAAAAGCTCATTTTCACTTTCACTGTGACCTTTGGATGTTAATTTCTAGTTGTGGGAAGTTGGATTGCTTTTCAGAATTTGCAATCAAAAAGGGATGCTCACCCAAGCTTGATTTAATTATTATTTCAAAATGTGCAGTAATTATAATTGAACTAAAGCGGCATAAACAAGATTCTGCAAAGAAGGCCCTAAAACAGTGTCTACGGAAAAAATACTATGAAGCATTTGAACTTGAAGGAAATGAAAGAAAGGGTTTAAAGAAAATTTTAATTGGTCTTCATCTCTCTGATGATCGTAAAGTTAGCATCAGGTATTTAGAAAATTTTGAGAAAAAAACACTGCAAGATGAACCAAACATAGAAACAATTGTAGAGGATAGCTATGAATGTTAAAATCATTCTCTCTGTTAGTTATGTACCCTGTTTTATTTTATGTGCATTTCGCTGATTTTAATGTAGTTTGAGAATCTGTAAATTGTAATGGAAAATAATCTCATTTTTTTGCCCTTAATCTTTGATTAAATTATACATTTCTACTTGAGTATTTTTTAATATTTCATTAAACCGGGACTTACGACTTTATGTTAGTTGGTACATAATATTTGATATGGTAAGAAAATAAGTTGAAAAAAACCAAACTATTATTATTTATATGTTCAATGAAAATTATAACTAAATATAAACAATTCTCTTAATTACGACAAAGTAAGATAAGAAAATCTGTACCTTTTTAATATCACAAAATAAGAAAATCAATTTTAGTTAGTAGTTGTGTTACAAAAACAAATTATATAATTATAAAGCAAACAAACTAATTTTTCGTTCGTGTCGTTACTTTGGTGTAATAATAATTTATTTTTTCTACTCCCATAGTAGTAAGTAACTAGGCAAGAACCCTGTCGTTTGTTGATTAGTAACTATGACATTATGAAACATGCATGTAATATGTAGATATATGTATGTATTTTCATTATACGGAACTAACTCACGTGACTTTAGTAACTTTTCGACTGTGAAACCAACGTTTTAGTTCCACTGTTTTTCTAGTGTAACCATGCCATTTTTAAGGTTAGAGTTTTCAGATGTCACTAATCTGACAAATTTCAAAGAACGAGTCAATTATTTTATTTATCAGTTATTTCACTTATTATAATAATACATAATTAAAAGTGTCACGCCAAATATACAGAAATATTCTTATTTCGTTTGCTCCAATTTGAATTCACATCAATTCTCAAAATAGTTGTGGATGTTTGTTGAAATCTTGAGACAGCATAAAGATGTTTGTGAAGGAATGCTGTAAAACTTTGGCGGATTTGAAAGATGTTAACGCAGGTGGGGTTAACTTCCAAATTATCGGGTGCTGGTTTCTACAGTTTATTTTACTTGTACATTACTGTCTTACCGCCGACAACACACTGCTTGTGGCGGCGGCTAGCGCATCCCCACCACACATCTCTGTCTGAACAGAGATAACTTAGAGATGCTCAAGTACGGGCACTTTTCTACTCCTGAGAACTTGTCTGGTCGACTTTGCGGCCTGGTTCGTGTAGATGCCGCTACTTGTCAAAAGGCGCTCGATTTAAAAACTGAACTGGGGTTTTATTATTCAAAGTAATTTTTATGAATTACATTAAAATCACAATTTATGTTGATTATTATCTAAATGATAATAATTAACATAAATTGTAATTTTAATGCAATTCTAACCATTTCGCATTCAGATTAATGTAAATAAAACTCTTTGGTTTAACAAATAATTTATTACATAATTATTTTCAATTTCAAAGGAAGTACAGACTATTTTCTTGTTGATAAAAAATCATATATTACACAGTTAGAGATCTTAAGACTACAATATGATTGTGTAATAACATTTTTAAGACTAATATACATAAATAATATAGTACGCAGGTTGGAATTTTCATTACGTAGTAAAAACACTCAGGGGATTCGCATTTTTCACTGTGAATTATGGGCAGAGTTTTTAGGGGCTTTGTGTCCTGACGGTGAACCCCTCGGAGAGTATTGAAGGAAATTATCGTTTGTACAAGTAGTAGTGCCATAAAACCAGAATGCGATTTGCAAATCTTGATAACTAGAAATATGACAAGAAGTGAACAATAAAAACTGAAATAATGAATCTGAGTTGTCTGAATCAGAACGTTTTATACGGGGTCACCTCAATCAGCTAAATTTGACTTCTAATTTTAGAATGGTATCCTTAAAAAGGATAAAGACGTAAAGATCACTTGGAAAACAAACATCTAACTAGCGATATTAAAATTGAAAACTTACGTTAAGTCCACATTTTGAAAATTTTGAAGAACGTGTTAATTGTAAATTCCGTTAGTTCTTTAAACTTTATACGCATGCGAACTAGTTGCAAATTTGTGCAAATTTTTACTACAGTTTCCTGTTTGACTGACTTTTGACAGTTTAGCGATTGGTATCCATCTAATATCATCCGCTGGTACTAAACACGATGGTAGGGCCATCTATTAATTAAGTCCACCTAAACGGCAGAGTACGATATAGTGGGAAAAATACGCATCAGAGAGAGACACGAGATTGCTTTAAAATGGGATAAACTCTGCCATAAGACTTGACGATCTCGAAGTTATCTCTGGTCTGAATCAGTGTGGCGCTTTCCATGAAAATGCATGTGCGTTGGGTACGCAACATAGCCGCCCCCCTTGAAGGTTTGTAGGCTTCAACAAAAAACTTGAAATACAATAAATAAATAAAAAATAAAAATAAACAAATAACAAAAACAAAAAAATCAAAACACAATTAACAAAAAAAAATTGAAAGAAATAAATTTTTCAAGAAAACTCACTGTTCCCCTTTTCACTACTTGTCATTAATTGGGAGCACACACAACTTAGAAACACCACGTTTGTACACTCCTTTTGTGGTTCGAACCGAGGCCACTCTTGCGACACCATCCCTTCCTGGATGGATTGCCTGGATACGCCCCAAGGCCCAACATAGTGGAGGTAAACCGTCTTCTACCATTAATACCATAGCTCCTGGTTGGAGGCCAATTGCATCTCCGGATCTCCATTTGGAGCGGCCTTGTAGCTGAGATGTGTACTCCTTCTTCCACCTGTTCCAAAAATGCCAGCGCATTTTCTCTATTAACTGCCAGCGCGAAGCGGAGCAGTTAGGACTTCTCCAATCAAAAAGTGAGCAGGGGTTAGAGCCATCAAGTCGTTCGGGTCGTTTGATAATGGAATTAAAGGACGGGAATTAAGGCATGCTTCTACTCGCGTTAGCAGTGTGTACAACTCCTCATACGTAAGCAAAGTGTCACCCACGACACGTTTGAGATGATATTTAACTGATTTTACTCCAGCTTCCATTAAACCAGCAAAGTTAGGTGACCTTGGTGGTGAAAAGGACCATTTGATGTTATCATTGGACAAAACGGTGATAACATCTTTATAAAAGTCGGAAGTTTTGAAGAATTCAGCTAATTTGACAAGTTCATTATTAGCTCCGACAAAATTTTTTCCGTTTGACCATGCCTCGTCGGGAAATAAGTCGTCTTAAGGCGCTCAAAAAACTGTCTGTTGTCAGATCTGTGACCAGTTCAAGGTGAATCGCCTTGGTGCAAAGACAAATGAACACACAAATATATGACTTCAATGTTTTTCTACCGCGACCTTTAGACTCCTTGATCAAAATAGGCCCACCATAGTCTACTCCAGTGTTAACGAAGGGTCTAGCCGGCTCTAATCTGTCTTGCGGAAGATCACCCATTTTTTGATAGGCAATAATTGGCTTTACCTTGAAGCATGATATACATTTATGGAGTACTTGTCTCACTTTGCTCCTTCCGGCAACAATCCAGAGCCTTTGCCGCAGCGCTGATAATGTGGCTTGGGCGCCCGCATGTAAATTTTGTTTGTGATAAAATTGAATTATTAAAGAGGTAACAAAATGATTCTTTGGTAAAACCATGGGATGCTTCTTGTCGAATGGGTATCGAGAATTTTTTAGTCTACCTCCTACTCTTAGTACTCCGTTATTATCAACAAATGGGTCTAAACCTTTTAATGAACTGCTTTTATTAACAACATTTGAAGATTTTAATTCTTGAATTTGTTGAGCAAAAGACTCGAGTTGCATTAATTTGATGATTAACCTTTCTGAATTATTTAGCTCCTCAGAACTTAAATGACCTGTGTAACGGTCAAAATGCGCGGTGGTGAAGATAGCGAAAATTGCGCCCTGAATGGTATCATTCGCGAGTTTTATTTGGAGGAAGTTACTTGTTTGGAACCAAATAACCACAGTTTCTTCTGTTACCTGTTCCAGGGGTGGCTGCTTGGACACCAGTTGCCTCAATTTTAGAGTCCACGTTTCTTCGCTTATTTTGGTTTTAGTCTGTTTTTTTGTTGTCCTGGTGATCCTAAAAGGTTTAGTATCAATACGGGAGTCATTGTAGTGTCGTAATTCCTGTTGTAGTCAAATTCCCGGATGTCTGAAGACTTCGTCGGTTTTCCGCTGAACATTTTGTAAACTATGAAGCCTGGAAACAGGAGAGTAATCTAGGTCACGTGATTGGTGGCAAAAAGCGTCGCGAGCTGATGGGCCGCTGCGCGGTAGCTTCTGCGCAGGTTTTAAAACTGCGCGCCACAGCGAGCCAATAAAAACACTCACGGTCGAAAGCCCACCAGGGAATCTGTCGATACTGACAATGATGACTTTTTGTATTGTTGGTTATGGTCACATTTTGTTGATGACAGAAAAGTGTTTTTTTACTTTATCTACGTTATATGTGAATATTTGTCTAAATATTCCGATTATTTTGTGGTTAATTCCGCCATTAATAAAAAACTATGTTGGTAATTTTTTAAATTAATTATTTTTTGTTGTGTACCTAGGCTCACGCGTTTTAGGATGGCAAGAGATGTTGCAGCCGAATAGTAATGAATTGTGCTTTGGTCACCGTTCGCAACTAAACGTTTCGAATTCATCGTCAATCAAAAAATGTGAGCGCGCTTTAACTGCGCATCTACCGCTCTCGCTATCCCAAAGCGCACGACTTGTACACATAATGTAAGAAATTAAAATGTATCGAATGGCATGTTAAAAGGGCTCGAGAATTTCCATCAGCAGAAGCTTTGCTTTTGCAATTTATTATACAGCAAAGATGAGCACGTCATGAGTTGACCATGTGATGCCCAATAGCCAATAGCAGAGAAGATGCGCAGACGCTACCGCGCAGAGCCCGGCAAGCTCGCGACGATTTCTGACTCGTGTTTTTCGACGCGCGGCATACAAGATTGACCTCCTGTTTACATATCTCCTTGTTGTAAACAAACCACATAACCCTACTTCACGATCAACTGTCATCCAGATCGCCCGGTTATTTTGGTTATCGTAGGTTGGTGCACTGTCCCTCGTGACGTGTTTCCCTTTTTTTGTACAAGATGTTGAGGGAGGGCCGGATCTTCGGTCATTTTGGTTGTTGTACGTTGTACGTTGTACGACCTGGTCGGATTTGAAGGTTACCACCAATCGCATCCTCATTAAGCCGCCCTCCATCACAGGTGATTGATTCTATTGATTGATTGATTCTATTGAGAATACACGATATTTCTGGCGTCCCCATACTTATAGGGATTTTCCTTCATCACAGGCTTTCTTCCTTTTTTTCCTTCTTTCTTCTGTGGTTTCTTCGTCGTCCATTTGGTGTCCTTCCGTGGAAGTTCAAGTTCGTGGTTGGCAGTCCCGCTCCGGAGTTTTCGACCCAGGCAGGAGGAGCCGTGTTCCTGCTGGACATCCCGGATTCCCAATTGAACCGTGGGAGGAGCAGCGACACGATAAGTACCCCTATATAACCACGCGAACGGTTAGCTTAAGTAAGTCGGGAGAGTAAATGCGTTGACAGCTGTCCGCGTGTTTCCGCCGTTCGCGCACATTTTCTGACTTCAACCTACGGGATTCCGCCATTTTGTCATTGTCAATAATTAGTTAATTAGGTAGTTTTGTAATTTTGTAGCTTGGTAACATTAATTCTTTTTTGCTTGTAATATTTTGTTAAATAGTCACTTGTGTTAATATACATATTTTTTTGTTGGTTAATCTTTTTTTTTTCTGTCGTTTATTTGTGCCTCCGAACTACATTCGGGTTTGAGTAGTAGCCTCCTTGAGTCCGCGGTCTTGTACAAACCCGTGGCGCTCTCATACCATCTTGTTGGAACCCCACCCTTCTCCATTGGGGTAGTCGTGGCCGAGATCGCAACCGGGCTCAGGGGGTAAGAAGGAGCAAGGAATTGTTCCGGAGGAAAGGAGCGTTACACCTGTTTGTTTCGCGTTTCCTTTTTTGGTGTTGTTTGCAAATCTCAAAATGTATGCTATGATCCGTTTTAATTTAGTAAAACTTGAAAATCTGTTCAACAAGTCACATGAGTTCGTAGTACTAACCAAAGTCGTTTTAGTTATCCTTTTTTGTTCCGGAATGTTTTCAAAATCCTCGTTTTGGATAAATACGTCTGAACACATTTCACGATCACAAATTAACCAGTTGGGGCCATGCCACCATAAACAATTGTTTATCAATTGTTCAGCTGTACTTCCTCGCGAAATTATGTCAGCTGGGTTTTCATTACTAGCTACGTGGTGCCAATCATGAATGTTTGTCAAGTTTTGAATGTCCGCAACTCGATTTGAGACAAAGGTTTTCCAGGTAGATGGAGGTTTTGATAACCAACAGAGAACGATGGTTGAATCTGTCCAAAAATTGAGCTTGTCGAATTTTAAATTTAATGATTGTGTTGTTTGATTTGTTAACTGAGCGAGCAGTTGCGCCGCAAGAAGTTCTAGTCTGGGAATCGTTTGCGTTTTAAGAGGAGCCACGCGCGATTTTGCAATTAATAAATTTGCATGCGTTTCACCGTTTGAGTTTGTGCATTTTAAATACAGGGCAGCTCCATACGCTCTTTCCGACGCATCGCTAAAACCGTGGAGTTCGATAGAAACCGTTTCTGCTGGTACCACGTTCCGAGGAATTCGACATTTTCCGATTTTTTGTAAATCGTTGGCCAATTGTGTCCACTGTTCACTAATGTCGTCAGGTAGCGATTCATCCCATGATAATTTCAATCCCCATAGTTGTTGCATAAGAAGTTTTGCCACTGTTACAATCGGGTTAATTAAGCCAAGTGGATCGAAGATGCGACAAATCATCGAAAGTAACGTTCTTTTTGTTAACTCACTTGGTATAAGAATGTTTTGAACATTATACCGTAACGTATCTTGATTGCAATTCCAAAAAAGACCCAATGTTTTGGTATCTTGTTGTTTATCGAGATTTATTGTGGTATCTATTAAATCCTTGGCAGAGCTTGGCAATAAGTTTATGTTGTTTATTTCTATCAGTTGATGTTGAATTGATTGTAATTCTTCAATTGAGTTACCGCCCGTAATTAAGTCGTCTATGTAAAAATCTCGTAAAATAATATCTGCCGCCTCCGGGAATTTTTCACGATTTTCATGCGCCAATTGATGTAAACAACGTACGGCCAAGAATGGCGCCGATGAAGTACCATACGTGACCGTTGTTAAGCGATAAGTCCGCAATTCGTCATCGCTATCGCTGCGCCAAAATATACGCTGGTAATCAGTTTGATTCGAATCGATTAAAATTTGTCTGTACATTTTGACGATATCAGCACAAAATACGTACTGAAATGTACGAAAACGCAGAATGATGGATAATAGTTCGTCTTGAATTGTGGGGCCCACGACCAAATTATCGTTCAAACTTTTGCCATTGGTCGATTTGGCGGAAGCATCAAAGACGACGCGTAATTTTGAGGACGATTGTTTGTCCTTAAAGACGGGATGATGCGGTAAATAATACGTTTCTGAATTGTCTGATTCATTATTCGAGACTAATTCCATGTGGCCCAAGTCAGAATATTCCGTCATAAATTCGACATACTTTGCTTTAAGTGCTGGACTTTTCTTTAATCGATTTTCTAGATTAAAAAAACGCCTTTTGGCTTGTTGGTCTGATTGACCTAGTGAGATGACGTTGTCCTTTATAGGAAGATTAACTACAAAACGACCATCATCACGTGTGAACGTGTTCAAGAAATGCGTTTCCGCAAATTTTTCTTCGGAAGTCAAATGTTTTTGGATGGGGTGATAACCTTCAAGTTCCCAGAATCGTTCTATTTGGTTTTCCAAGTCCAGAGATGAATTTATGGCAAGGTTACACCGACTTACTTTATTTCGCGGAATATCAAGCGGTCCCGCAATGATCCAACCTAGTTGGGTATTCTGTAAGTACAGCCGTTTACCGTCAATTTGAAATTTACCATCTAGCAGAAGTTCGAAAAACAATTCTGTGCCCAAAAGTAAATCAATTTTATCTGAAAGGTAAAATTGATCGTCCGCTAAAGGTAACTCGGAAGGAAAGTGTAGGTATCAATTGAGAAACTATTTGAAGGCAAGTTTGCACTAATTTCTTTCAAGACAAAACATGTGACGTGTGCGTTGTAATTTTTATGAACCGATTTGATTGTAACGTCTACGGATTCTGTCGAGACGGTTTGCTGATTACCAACGCCTACGATTGCATTATTCGAAGAAGTCGTTTTCAAGCCTAACATTTTACGCATTCGTTTGGTTATAAAATTTGACTGTGACCCGTTGTCGAGTAAAACTCTGCATTTCTGTAAATAACCATTAATGTCCTTTATGAGAACAATAGCAGTTGCGAGAAGCATCTCTTGCTTTGAACGCATAGCTTTAACGAGTTTATTTGTTTTATTCGTTCCGCAACTTTCATACGGAGAAAATGATTGCAATTGTAGATAAAATGATTTTTACCCTTGCAAATTACACAGTGTCTTTTTTCATTTGTTACGACATGTGATTGAAATTTAGGTTTAGAGTGTCCCTTTGTTAGAACAGTTGCGCTTTGAGGCTTTTGAAAATTGTATTCAATTGATTCTAGATACTGACACCGAGATTGAAGAAAGGTCTTTAATTCATCCAATGTTGGCAAATTGTTTGTTAGTCTTGATTGCCATTCTTTCGAAGATTGAAAATCCAATTTTTCTGTAATAACTGGAATCAGAATCGCGTCCCATGTATCAATTGATACGTTTAAGGATTTTAACGCTTCAAGATTAATTGACAAGTCATCGACTAGTTGTCTTAAATTGGTAGCCAAACTTTTTGGAATATTTGGGAAATTCAGAATTTTCCGAACATGTGCATGAATTAATAATCGCTCGTTTTCGAACCGATTTTTTAACAAAGACCAAGCCACTTCGTAATTTGTTTCAATTAATGGAAGGCTCTCTATTGTTTTGGATGCATCGCCCTTGAGAGATGACCTTAAGTAATGAAATTTTTCGATGATATTCAGTTCTGGATTGTTGTGAATCAGAGTCTGAAAAATATCTCTGAATGCTAACCATGCTTCAAAGGCTCCATTGAATTCCGGAATTTGAATTGTTGGCAAAATTAATTTGCTACGATTTTGACTCTTCGCATCTTTGAGAATAGCTGTTGCAGTCTCATTTTGTTGTACTGAATTTTCAATTAAATTTTCTAAATTTGATACAATACTGTAATATAAAGTTTCAAATTGTATTTGTTCATTTGCCTGTGCTTGTGATTCAACTGGTGTCCGGTCAACAATGTCGAAGTTAACTTTTTCAAATTCTGCAAGTGTTGATCGAGCTACATCCAAACGAGACTTAATCAAAGAAATTTGATCAGTTGGCTTGAACGTAGTGATGAATTCATTAATTCTGCCTAATTTGTTAAAGATTTGCGATCTTTTGAATTTGAGATTTATTAATTCTTGTTCTGCCATTTTAGCAAGTAAAAATCGCGATGCTTTATGAAAAGTTACACACAATGCCTATTTGAGCAAGCAAAAAAGGGATAATGATAAATGGAAGGGCTGACCTTTTTGATGAGCTGTCGTTCTGTTGACGATGGCTGTGAGATCGTTTGCTGACGATGACGTCTTGGTGACGTCGTCTGATGAACGATGAATATGAAGTCGTCTTGTTGACGATCAATGTGAAAATTTGTCTTGTTGACGATGGCGTCTTGGTGACGTCGCTGTGAGTGTGTACACCTGGTGTTGATACCGGTGAGAGAGAGGATGCTTCCACGACAATTTCTCGCTGATTTTCGCAGTTTTCTGGCTTGAATTCGTAAAGAAGAGCTCGAAATCCACCAAACCACCAGTTTTTATTAAAATTCAACGGCTAAATCGCGAGAAAACGGCTGAAATCTGCACGAAAACATCAAAATTCTTAGAGAAATCCGCTTATTTCGATGCTAAACGACGATTTCTCGCTGATTTGTCTTGCAAGCTGCCACTTTGCAAAATTTAAATGATAACGATTTATTAGAAAAAGCTTTAATATTTGTGGATTTATATCAAAAAGACATATCGGTCTCGTTTGCCAAGAAAATTATTAGTTTTTGATCCACTTTTCTTGTATTTTCCGTCTTTACAGTTGTATAAAGTTCGCGAATTTACACTTTGATAGTTATTTCTTTATTTAAGGTTGGCATCGTGACGACATTCTGAGATGACGAGATTGGCATTAATGTCCTCCCTAAATTTGACATTTGTCAGTTTTGAAATGAAATTTCGTGTGGAAAAACAATAAAATCTGATAAGAGACCATAAGAATTCCAAGGCTAGGATAAATTAAATGAAAAGAAAATTGAGAAATTTTATTTAACAAAGAGTTGCAAAAACGATTTTCACATATTTTTCAGTCAGAAAAGAACATTTTATTAGACTCCTTTCTTGTATCCTCCATTCGAAACGATTCCGTAGAATCACTTCCTGCAGTGTCTGTAGACAAAAAGTCACTTCCGGTCATACTGGCTTTACCAAGGACAGAAGATCGACTTTTTGTAGTCATAATCTGCAATAATTTTATTGAAGTAATATTTTAGGTATGTTTCTAGTACTGCTTGTTACATATACAGAGTGCACCCAAATAAAATGCAAAGATTTTAACCCCAATATCAGACAATGCAGTTTGATGTAATGGCCAAAATTTGCGTTCCAAACCGTCACCGTTTCGACATTAATTTTTTGCAGAATTGTTGAGGTAGGCCAGTTCCAATACCAATGTCAGTCCAGGCTATCGAAAAGTTAGGAATAAAAACGTTAATATAAAAGTGGTAAAAAATGTCTTTATCGCGAATCCACGGATAATCCGAAAAATTTTTGCCTTCGATTTTTTTGCAAAATCATTATTTACAGCGGTTAAAATCTTTACACATTATTCGGGTACACTCTGTATATTTTTTGGCATCAGCGCCGCAAAACCTACAATACAGAGTGTGTATTGCTATTATACTGTTCCAATTCTTCTAACGTTTTTATGGCAGACGGTTCTCATTACCGCAAAGATTATGAGGGTTCTTAAAAGTGCCAGCAACCCAATTGTAAATCATTTTCAGGTACCCGAAAGTGGTCAAGAACGAATTTGGGATAGGGCCGGGTTTAGAATAAGAATTAAATCGGAATTAAAGTAAATACAATTACATGTTTGTTGCTTTTTATTAATTAGAAAGAAATCAATCGTTGTCGCTTTCAGTGAGGAGTCGTTCCTTAATTGCCTGAATTCTCTAGATTTTCTGTACTGTTCTTAGACTCTAGATTTCCACTAGAATTTCGAGGTTCTCTAGATATCCAGTTTCGTTAGACACCCGCTATATTCTGCAATTTTTGACTCTCAGTTCATTTTCTAGGTGCTCTAGATTTATCAAGGTTTGCTAGACATCCTCTAGATTCTCCAAAACTTCTAGACTCCCAGTAAACTTTCTAGACTCTTTCTAGTTTTTTTAGACCAGATTTCCATTAAATTTTCTCAATTCTGTAGTGACTCTACATTCCCTCTAGATTCTCAAGATTACCCAAGCTCACTAGATATCCTCTGGATTCTTCACATTTTCTACATTCCCACTTCTAACTAAGAACTTTTTCATCATCAAGAAGTTTTCTAAAACGTATTA
The DNA here is from genome assembly GCA_029298725.1 of Gnatocerus cornutus. Classification (NCBI taxonomy): domain Eukaryota; kingdom Metazoa; phylum Arthropoda; class Insecta; order Coleoptera; family Tenebrionidae; genus Gnatocerus; species Gnatocerus cornutus. Next base: position 2,648,431 of record CM055517.1, read on the forward strand.
ATCTGCGCTGTGTTAGCATTTAAGTAATTTTAAAACTTAATAAAATGTGTCTAGATATTAAGATTTTTTAACCAATAGCATTTTTTGTATGAACTCGTCAAAAAACCAACTTCGCGATGTGTTTTATCCTGTAACTTCTAAACGATAAGACATAGCAATACATTTATCAATGCTCCAAAAAGACAAGCTCTTAATCTTTTTAATAATACATTACAAAAAGGAATTGATATAATATAATAATTCTATATACAAAATTGCATATAAAAATCAGTAGAAACTGCCTTTTTTTAGAACATCAAGATCAGTTTCTCAAAAATATCATGGAAAATATATACTTATCCCAGCAATAAAATTTATAGGTCTTTGGAAAACTAATCAAATTAGCATTCCAAAACACTGTCGAGCAATCCCATAACTCTGCAAGTTTTAAGAAAAAGTCAAAAAAATTAATGTTTGTGCGCTAGAACCTAAAAAAATAATCTCTGAATCCGGAACTTATGGAGCAAAACGTACTTATCAAATTGAACCCCAAGAGAAAAAGTCCGAATTTTGATTTGCTTTTTAGTGTTATTTAATACAGGGTGATTTTTTAAAAACGGCTGACCTTGTAGAATTTTTATTTATGAAACGATTTCAAAAATTAAAGAAACAAATTAAATGGTTTTTAATTTACTATAATGTTTTACTATAATTTACTATAAACTGATGATTTTAGAATTTTTTTAAATGCCTTATTATCTTTTGGGCGATATTCAACTTTCTTATTTTAAATTGGCACCCATATTTTTTTGGATAATTTGGAAAATATTAATTTTCTTGATTCAGAAATGTGTAATATGTTCTACTTTTACAAAAAAATATTTAAAAAAAATTATCAAAATTGAAAAAAATAGACAAAAATTTGTTTTTTATCACCAATAATTTTGTCGTTGCGTCGCTTTAAAATTGTAATGTGTAAATTTTAGCCATTTTTAAGGCATAGTGGAACAAAACGCTAAATGATTTTTTTAATACATATATAAATGTGTTAAACATACAGGGTGATTTTTTTAAAACGGCAGGCGTTGTAGAATTTTTATTTATGAACCGATTTTAAAAATTTAAAAAACAAATTAAATGGTTTTTAATTTACTATAAACTGATGATTTTAAAAATTTTCTAAATGTCTTAATATCTTTTGGGCGATACTCAACTTTCTTATTTTAAATCGGCACCTATATTTTTTTTCATAAGTTGGAAGATATTAATTTTCTTGATTCAGAAATGTGTAATATGTTCTACTTTTACAAAAAAAAATTAAAAAAAATATCAAAAATGAAAAAAATTAGGCAATAAATGTTAGTAAAATCTAGGTGCGTGGTGTCAAATAATACAATATCGTTATTGTAATTTCAAAAAACAGCAAATAACAGAAAGAACAAGTTTTCTTTCAACAAGATGGGGCTACACCTTACAATGCACAATGCATTTCTCGTAGGTGTCAATTGCGCCATGAAAAAAACGGGATGGCGTTTCAACAGCATTTTATTTAATAAATAATAATAAATGTTTATTAACGCAGAACTTATACGTGAAATAAAATAATACAAACAGTAACACAAAAACAGATTAAAAATAATACAACAAGAAAATACAAATACAATACAAGTACAAACTAGATTAGGACAACAGAAGCGGTTTTTTTAAATTTTACCCTTTGACATACCAAAAAATTCGATTTTATCATGCCATGCGTTAACATTGTTTAACATTCGAATTAAAGGACTATTTTCATAGTAATCAGTTCTAGCGTAATTGACCATTATCAAACGATTCAATCTTACATGGTACGCAGGTACTAGAAATTTTAGATCTGCCAAAATATTTGGACAATCCGAAAACCCGTTTACTAACTTAAAGAAAAAGTGAAGAGACTGATAAATCCTTCTATTTTGGAGGGTCATTATCCCCAAATTAGGTAGTTGTTTTTTCTGATTTGTAATTATTATTGTTTTTTGTTATTAATAATTTCAAAAAAAATGCCAATGGTTTCTGTTATTTGCTGCTTTTTGATATTACAATAACGGCATTCTTTTATTTGACACCATGCACCTAGATTTTATTAACTTTTATTGCTTATTTTTTTCAATTTTGATAATTTTTTTAAAAATATTTTTTTGTTAAAGTAGAAAATATTATACATTTTTGAATTAAGAGAATTAATATCTTCCAAATTATGAAAAACAAAATATGAGTTCCAATTTAAAATAAGAAAGTTGAGTATCGCCCACAAGATACTAAAACATTTAGAAAATTTTTAAAATCATCAGTTTATAGTAAATTAAAAACCATTTAATTTGTTTTTTAAATTTTTAAAATCGGTTCATAAATAAAAATTCTACAACGTCTGCCGTTTTAAAAAAATCACCCTGTATCTCCTCAGTTGTCATTTTAGATATGATTCAAATTGCTTTTAAATTTGAAGAAAAATGCGTTGTTATCAAATTTGTCAAAATTGGAACTACGCATACACCAAACGATCCTTTAGTTCACTTTAGATTGGATCAAAAGCCCTATGATCTCAAATACCTTCAGACAAATAAATGAAGTGATTTGTGAAATTTGGAATATAAATGTAGTTTACAAGTGTTTCGTCATGATAAATATAATATAAATATAAAACTAGCGTTTTATCTCAAATTTAAACCACAATTTGCAAAAAATTTAAAATAAAAACAAAAACTTTTTTATCACAGTTACGTTAAAAAAAAGAATTAGCGAGTGTTTTCGACTAAAACTCTAAGGGTGCGATTTTGGTTCTCTAACGATAATTATCGGTACCGAGCATTTCGTTTGTTTACATCACGTGACCATTTTATTTCTCTGTTTTATCGGTCCCGTGGACGAAATTTTGCCAAAAGAGCGACACTATTCTATGACTTAAGTCTGCCTTAACACAATGCATGCCGTTTTGGCTCTCAAACGACAAATAAATATTTTTGTTAGTAATTTTTCAGAGATCTCATTGAGGTTGGTAATTTGGTTCTCCCTAACACGTCAAGCGCTGTTGCCACATCTTTTTGTTAAACGCTAACTTCAAGTGTATTTTGAAAAGTTAATATCTAACCTAACAAGTGTCGCAGAGCATGTAAACCTGCAATTTAAACCTTCAAGAAGCCTTTTTATAATGATAACAATATTTGTTTTTGTGAACCATCGCACGAAGCAGTGTATTTTTTTCGATTTCTGACGTCCGCCGTTACAAAAGTTGGCCGGATAGTTTTTTAACTGTTATATGCCGGTAATGTTACTTCTCTTGGGTGTTACTTAACATTTACGAAAACTTCGCTCCTCAGGTTTGATTTTAACAAGGATTTATCGCCAATCTTCCGATTCCGGTTCAAGTTTGGTCAAGTGTGTTACTTTTTAAAGCATGTGCAATTTGGCTTAATTTTATTCCTTGCGCAAGAACTGGGAATAGAAGGGTTAAGTCAGGAATCGTTTAAAAGGCAACTCTGTAATAGTTGATACATTCAATCTTCCCTACGAATAGTAAAAAACATAGAAAATAGATAATAGATAACATTTCTATTTCAGTTTAGTGAATTTTTTAAAGACACAATGAATAACTTGATGTCATGTGAGAACCTGACCTGACTCCGCAGATACCAGTCGCACTTTTGAGTATTAAACAAAATAAAGATCCGGTGCGAGAATTTGCAAATAAAATCATACAATTGACATCCGATCTGGACGACGCGTGCATCAAAGAACAAGGCGCAGATGCGTCTCAGTACGTCAAAAAGTTAAATAAACATTCAGCGTTAAAGGCCTTTGTAGACGGTCTGAATGAGCCAAGTAAACTAATTATCAAAGCGTCGCGATTTCAAGAATTGCATGAAGCTATAGAGGCTGCAGTTGAGGAAGAAAAATCAGCTAAACTGCAAGGTTCTCAAAAATCTAATAATTTAAATTTAAATCGATCCTCTTTTAATTCTTATCACAATTCCAACAATGCAAATCAAAGGTCTCACAACAATCACTCTAATTATAATTCTAATAACACGAATCAAAGACCTTTCACAAATTCAAATCGACAAAATAATTTCTTTCAAAATCCAAATAATAATAACAATTTTTGACGATAAAATGTAAAATAAGGGGTCATACCATAGATGTATGCCGAAAAAGAGAATATAATAATTCACGTTATAATAATTCGAATAACTCACAAAATTCTCAAAACAATCCGGGAAACGAGCCTGCTCCGAGTTCATCGGGCAACGGAACTCGGATGCGCAATCTCGAAAACGCCCATTAAATGGTACCGCAGAAATTCATTCAAAAGTTTTCAACATCACAATAAAGTCACAACCAAATTTTGTAACTGTTCCGATAGATTTAGCTGCGTCTAAAACAGCAAATTTAATTCTAGATACCGGTGCTGATCTGTGTATTTTTAAACGAAACGTGGCAGATCAAGACTTTATAGTAAATACCGCACAGACGATGAAATTAAAAGGCATTACCAATGAAAACGTTAAAACTCTTGGTGTTTGTAACGCACAAATTCAATTAGGCGACACAGTCGTAATCCACCCGTTTCATATTGTTCCTTCGAACTTTCCCATACCCCATGATGGTATATTTGGCCGAGATTTATTAGCAAAACTAGGGGCAGTAATAAATTTTAATCAGGATGCGGTCAGCTTTGAACACGGATTTCAGTTGGAAATCTTGCCGAAAACTAATGTCAATCTAAGCTCCCCTAAACAGATGTCAAATAATAAGCGTGAAATACCCGCCAGATCCGAAATCAGAGTGCAGGTGCCGATCGACGCCGATTCAGTCAAAAAACCTAAATTATGCGTGCAAAAGGAATTAGTAGCAGGGTTGTTCGTTCCCAACTGCATCGTCGGAAACACCAAAGGTCATTTTATCCTAAACGTAATTAATACCAACGAGACAGCTGTACAATTTGATCCGCACGACTTAGAATTCCATAATCTCGAAGATTATCACGCCATATCCTTATCGCAAAATAATGTTGAATCCGAAAGATTGAAAAAATTGGAATCCTTAATTCAAACAAATTATATGAATATAGAGGAAAAAGAATCAATAATTAACATTTGCAGAGAATTCAACGATATTTTTTATTTAGAAGGAGATCAACTTACTTATACAGATGCTCTAAGACATCATATTTCCCTATTATCTAACAAACCTGTTCACGTTAAACCCTATCGGTTACCCGAAAATCAAAAACCCGAAATTCGTCGTCAAATTAACGACATGTTACAAAATGATGTAATTGAAAATAGCAATTCACCCTATAATTCGCCAATTTTAATAGTCCCTAAGAAAACAGATGGTAACGGTAATAAAAAGTGGAGATTAGTGGTCGATTTCAGGAAACTTAATGATGTTACGCAATCAGACGCTTATCCTTTGCCTAATATTTCCGAAATTTTAGAGCAATTAGGAAATTCGAAATATTTTTCAGTTATTGATTTGGCAACAGGATTTCATCAAATTTTATTAGATGATGAAAGTAAACCGTGCACAGCATTTTCTTTTGAAGGGCATTACCAATACAAACGTTTACCTATGGGATTAAAATCGTCACCAGCAACATTTCAAAGATTGATGAATACTGTATTCTCAGGTCTGCAAGGGATAAAATGTTTCGTCTACCTTGACGATATAGTGGTTCATTACGGGATCATAATACTAAACTAATTGAAGTTTTTTCAAGACTCAGACAATATAATTTAAAATTACAGCCTTCTAAATGTGAATTCCTTAGAAAAGAAATCACTTACTTAGGTCACCTAATATCCGAGGAAGGTATTAAGCCGGATCCGAGTAAAATCAGCGTCGTAAAAAATTACCCTAGACCAAAAAATGCTGATCAAGTTAGATCATTTCTTGGACTTGCCTCTTATTACCGAAAATTTATTAAAACGAAATGTTCCTTTTGTTTGGTCCGCACTGTGCGAAGAATCTTTCGAAACATTAAAATTGCAATTAACAAATCCGCCAATCTTACAATACCCCAATTACGCTGAAGAATTTATAGTGACTACAGACGCGAGTCAAAATGCAATCGGCGCTGTTTTGTCACAGGGACCAATTGGTCGAGACTTGCCAATCGCGTTCGCGTCCAGAGCATTAAACAAATCGGAAAAGAATTATTCCACCATCGAACGAGAATTGTTAGCGATTATTTATGGTGTTCAACACTTTCGTCCCTACATCTACGGAAAGAAATTCAAAATTTTAACAGATCATAAACCTTTAATTTACTTATTTTCGATTTCAAACCCATCTTCACGACTCATGCGATTCAGATTAAAATTAGAAGAATACGAGTACGAAGTAATTTATAAGCCAGGAAAACAAAATTCAAATGCCGATGCTCTAAGCCGAATTTACTTAACACAAAGTGAACGAGATGAAGAGTTCGAACAATATAAATCAGCTGTAGAAAAAACCGTGATCAACAATCCTAATATCATTGATACTACGGATTCAATCGCAGATTGTTCCGATGAGTACGATCATTTACATTTTACGGACAAAAACTTTGATACAAAAATTGAACACTACAACAGTTTATTCGAGCTAAAAGCGCAAAATGCCGACATACAAGAAATTGCTCACTTAAAGTCAGATGGAAGATTTTTGATATACTTAATCGTAAAAGATAACGTTGCAGATACAGCTTCCAATCAAAACGTTTTTCGAGGATTGATTAATTTAAAAAGTTTTTGTGAACATAATAAAATCACAAAAATTCCTATTTCAAGCGCATCCATAAAAGCTCAAAATCTGAAAACTTCAGCAGTTCGTTCAATGCTTCGATACATTTTTAAATCATCACCAGTTCAAATTCTAATTTTTCATGTCAACACCAGAAAAAAATATTCATCACAAGAAATACAGGAAATATTACGCGAATATCATTTAACACCTTTAGGTGGTCATCAACAGAAACTTTAATAGATTAAAATCAAATAACAGTTAAAATCAAAATGCCAATGCAAGTATCAACAACATCAGTAAAAGCATTTGAAAAAGTAATCTTAGATATTTCTGGACCATTCCCAATTACCGACAATAACAATAAATACATTTTAACAATCGTGGACGACTTAACCAAATTTGTTATAAGTGCACCAATACCGAATCAGGAAAGTACAACAGTTGCAAAAAGTTTTGTTGAAAATGTAATATGTCAGCACGGAATACCCGATTCCATATTAAGCGATCAAGGAACGAATTTCATGTCTACTTTATTCAAAGATATTTGTAAATTATTGTCAATTAAAAAGTTACATGGAACTAGTTATCATCCACAAACCCAAGGAAGCGTAGAAAGATCACATCGAACATTAAACGAGTATTTGCGAAATTTTGTCAACAAAGACAGTGACAACTGGGATAATTTTCTTCCTTATGCCACCTTTACATACAATTCTACTCCTCATTCAGCTACAAAATTTACACCTTTTGAATTAGTCTATGGCAGACTACCCAAATTACCTACCTCAATAAAAAAATCCCCAGAAGTATCCTATAACTTAGACGATTACGCCAATGAACTTAAATCTAAATTACAGCATTGTCATCAAGCAGCTCGAGAGAATTTACTTAACGCCAAACAAAAAGCCAAAATTTATTACGACAAAACTTCTAAAACTGAAGATTTTAGTGTGGGCGATTTGGTTCTGTTAGAGGATGAAAGTGTTCCTGTTAGTAAATGTAAAAAGCTCCAACCAATTTACAAAGGCCCATATGAAATTGTTTCCGTCGACTCTGATGTCAATTGTACCATTTTAGTAAACAGAAAACACCAAAAAGTCCATTTCAATCGTTTAAAGAAATATAATTTACCAGAAAACGACGTATAATTATTTTTGTTTCTCTTTCTTACGATTTTTTTTTCACACATCCGAATTGATCCTCGTTTCAACTATTTTCATTTTAAATTACGAGTGTTTTACTATCATCACGTATCAAATTAATAAATTAAATACATTATTCTATTTTCGATGTTATGTCCCACGAATATGTATGTATGTACCACATTATATATTGTATAATGTCTGAATTAATTTCATATGTATATATATATTTTTTTTAGCATAGTTTCTAACATATATTATTTGTATTAATTATGATTTAATTGTTTTTTTTATCTCTCAAAATATTCTTTTGTTAATGTCGTATTTCAATTTTTGTATATTTTATATTAGTTATTACTACTATTAGATTGAGACTTCATGCATTGTTTTATGTTATATATTTTCTTATTCCTTTTGTTTCACTTTTGTAAAAATTTTGCGACTAGCCGCAAAATTTTAATTCAAGGGGGGAGGTGTTGTAATTAATTCCAGCCACCCTCATTCACATATGTTCAATTAGTCACATCTCATAACTCTCCCTTAAGACGGAGTGGGGGTGCGACTATTCCGACCACGCATTTTTCTTAGATTTTAGATTTAGTTCTTAAGAGGTACTGATCCGGACTCCAACCCGGAATGTAAATATTAGCAATAAACCACAATTTAAGGAATCTCGCTTTTTCACTAGTTAATCCCCGTAAGCACGACAGAGAAACACAACGGCACACAACAATTCCTTGCTGGTGACGTGTCAACGAAAAGGATGGTCAAAACAAAACAACCAACTTAGCGAATTTTTTATTGTTATTAGTCTAATTAGATAATTAGGTGGGTACTCAAAACATATAACATCCAGAGTGTCTCAGAACTAGCGAAGATGAGTTAATTTGCTAAAAACAAATTAATTAATGCAATATAAAATTAAACAATCAAATACGTTTCTTTTTATAACAAAAACGATGTTGCTAAGTATCTAACAATGTATGGTACATTTGAATATTGATTCATAAAATATTTGTGATTGGTTAGCGTTACATTGCTCTAATGTAAAATCTAAGGAGCTATTTCAATTTCATTTGCTTAATGCAATAATTAGGCAGAACCTGAGGTTATCGAGTCGTTCAGAAATTCTGAGACACCTACATAGTATATGCATTGATTTTCTCAAAATTATTTGTATTTATTTACCTTATAAATAAAAAGTAAATTTAGTTAAAATAAAAATCCAAAGTCCATGCAAAATTGAAATTTCAAATGTGTTGCAGCTATTTTTTTTAGAGACAGCGGAAGAGGACATAACAGATAGCTATTTCCTTTAAATAACAAAAAAGTCAAGCAAACCTGCTTGGTAATCTATAATCTATATAAAGTTTAAAGAAACTAAAAGGAAAATTTAATGAAAACCTCGAGACATTTTGCGTAAGATTAAACGGCAAAAACGGGCAGTTTTAATTTTCAGATAAAATATCGATTTTAACATATTCTCGTAAAAAATCCCATGTTCAGTAATTACTTCATAAAAATTCTGGTGCATAGTCAAAAACACAATGGCCGTAAATTCAATAAAAAAAATTAGAATGCAACCTACAATTTAACAAGGTGCATTCTGGGTTGCCAGACTAAAAGGTATTATTTTGTTTAAACAATTACACCTTTACCCTCTAACAGTTGGAGGGTGTAAACCGGATATCAAAAATTAGCAATGTCATCGGACTAAATAAAAGTTTTTTGAAAAAAGTTGAAAGTTGTAGAAAGGGGTTGAGATTGCCACCCTCTGACGGGTGGTGGGAGTATAAGCGATATGGGAGATTACTAAGTGATTTATTTGTAATTTTTCCATGTCAAATTCAAAAGGCTACATTGCGGATTTTTCAAAATAATCGGAGGTGGTGTTTGAGGGGTTGAGATTGCCACCCTCTGACGGGTGGTGGGCGTATATGCGATATGGGAGATTACTAAGTGATTTATTTGTAATTTTTCCATGTCAAATTCAAAAGGCTACATTGCGGATTTTTCAAAATAGTGGGAGGTGGTGTTTGAGGGGTTGAGATTGCCACCCTCTGACGGGTGGTGGGCGTATATGCGATATGGGGGGATTACTAAGTGATTTATTTGTAATTTTTTGATGTCGTATTTATGAAGAAGCTACATTACTATTGAAGGTTGAAATGAATAATAATTTTCTAGTTAGGTTAAGGGTTGAGTTTTACCACTTTGTTCTCATGTAGAAGGAGAATTTTGATTGAAGATGGGGCAGAAGGTCATTACGGTGTCATTTGGTCAAAAATTGTGTGAAAAAAAGACGACGATCGGTGGAAATTCGCATGTGAAAAGTGCGACCGGCATGCATGCGTCATTTGAGGCGAAGTACTGCGGCGTTTAATTTATGAAAATGAATCCGATAAAATGACGCTAACTTCAACGACGTTCCTAATTGTACCTTTATCGTGATGTTTATCTTCATTTACGGTTTTTTTCTATGATGCTAATAAGCCACAACGTATCAAGCAATTACCAGAAAAATATTTTCGTCCGGACAATCTCGTACTTTATTACCTGTCATTGTGTAAAGATTAATTAATACCAAACCAGAAATCTTTACCTAGTCAGTACTGTAGTGTCCCACTTCAAATTTAAATTTCAAACTTTTCGCGCCACAACGACAGCAGGAATTTTTGCGTTAAGTTGGTGGACTTGGTAGTTCACCGCCGCCACAGCGGAGAAGGCGGGCGACGCCGGAAGCATTCATTCTTGGTACGACTTTGGTAGTTACCAAGGTGCTGTGTTATCGAGTGCGTTTCGCCAAATTTTTCCAAGTGTTAATTTTAATTCCTATTTTGTTTTAATTTTTCATTTTGTGTTTTGTTAATTTGTAGTTTGTCAAAATCTTGTAAATAATTTTTTTTTAAACCCATTGGCTTTGACGGGCGTGTAGTGACTCTTTTAGGGCTTCTTGTAGAAGCGCTTGTGTGTTGTCATCTTTTGGTATGTAATAATTTTTGTCATTTGTTGTCTTAAGAAGGAAGTTTCTCCGGATTCATGTAAAGTAGCTATTTTCTGTACAATTCTAAAGTAACGCGTTTTTCCGATGACGTAAGCGTCTGGATTCAATCAGTGTTCGCCCACCGTCCGATAAGACACGTGCAGAAGCAGTTTAGATTCGTGGAAACCCGATACTTTTGGGAACTTGAATTTTATTCGATTCTGTTCAAGGAATTTTTACTGTTGAGTTCGAAGGATTAAAAATAGAATAGGATTTTAAAGAAATTGTGAAATACATCAAATTAACTGGGAATGTCTTTTTGAATCGCTCTATGTCATTCGTGAGCAAAAACGAGTACATTTTTCCTAAAGTCCACGACTTTCTCTTCCATTGTATTTTATTGAAACTGAAACTGAAAATTTATATGTTTATGTATTTTATGTATGTCCCTTGTTTTCGTAGCTGCTCTGTACTTGTCCGAACCCAATGCTCCTTTCCAGATTTTCTTCGTCACAAAAGACTCAACATAACAAACAGCCTCTCGCGTTAATATTAGTAGATTTTTCAGAGTGTGATCAATTCAAAATTAAACTTTGATTTTGACTTTCGAAAACCCTCCAGTGCTGGAAGCTTGTTACGTGGGACTCGCGGGGTAGTCAGGGTTCACCTAACTAGCGGGTCTTCCGCGGGTGAGATGTTGGTTACTCTTAATCTGGCCATAATTTGTTAGTACTCTCGATAAGGCACCGCCTGTACTATGCTTGCGGAATAGGAAGGATTATTTTCGGGTCTTCCGAAAACCTAATCCCGTCCTGTTTCTGTGTGTCGCCTTTGAAAATAATTAACTTTTATTATTAATGTTTATTGATAAATTGTTTGTATATGTTTACTTGGTAAATTGTGTGTTGTTTTTCATTGTTATATTGTTTTCAATAATTTTTGTAGTTTGATCACACTCACAACAGAGCGAATGGGAGATTTTTGTAGTTCTTTTGATGTAATTCACTTTCCGTTAATTTGTTTATTGCATTTTTGTACCGAAACGTTTCTTTGTAAAGTGACTTCTTTTGACATTAAAGATTATTAAGAATTTTGTAACATGATCAGTTCGTCTGTTCAAATGCTTGTAATTCTTGAACAATTAGCTGTAAAATTTAAATCAAAACCATTCAAACTTTTAAAGTCTGAATAAAACAAGTTAAACCACATTTGGTCTGGTGTATTTTATTGCTTTGTGTTGGTACGCTCTTCCCCAAAAGACGATGCACTGCTTTGTATCCAACGAACATCCGCCTTCACAACACAACGTAGGTCCTAGCCGTTTCAGACGATCACGATTTTCGGCCATTTTATTTATTTTAAATTTCGCGGTTCTTGAGTTTGGCGGTTCATTTGAATTTTGGCGGAATTGGGTTACAGATCATTACAGTACTGTCAATGTTACAATGGATCACAAACCAAAACACCAAAGAATCAAACATGTTTGGGGAAACCGCGCAACGACTCTCTTTCCTGGCGAAGAAAAACCGGTCCAAAACTTTGGAAGCTAGAAGGTGTAATTGTGTCAAAGTGTTAAATCAAATTAACTGTCAATTTGCAGTCAAGAAGTTCTTCTACTTGAAAGCGTTCGGTTTTACCATTGGGCATTTAACAATGAGGGCGATATTGTATGTGTCAATTTTAGCTCATCTTCACGTGGGAAGTGAGGCGTTGCTTTACCTTCTTTTTTACATTTCTATGTTGTCGGAAAGTCTGAGCACGAAGCTTCCACAAGCAGTTTATTCAACATCGGAGTTCCTTGCAACGCTTAGAAAGTATGAAGAAGTTTTTGAAGAAGTAGGATTGCTCCAAACCTCTCGAACTGACTTGATGGAGCCGTGGGTCTTTGATTCTACCATTCGCCAGAATATCTTGTTTGGCCAACAGTTTGATGAGGGTCGTTACAAAAAAGTCTTAGAACTATGTGAACTATCGGAAGACGTGGACAGCTTGGAGAATCGTGACCTGGCGATGGTTGATGGTAACTCGAGTTGTAGCTTGAAGTATAAAATCCATTTTGCTAGAGCTACATACACACAAAAGGGCGAGGATTTCTGGACTGCAAGTTTGGACAAGTCGCGAGTTTCTTTTAAAGATAACGAAGATAAAGACGACAAGTTGTTAGACGTAGAAGACTTTTCCAGCAAGTTCAGGCTCCAATCTTACAAGAAGTACTTTCTTCTGACGGGTGGTCTTGCCACGTTTATGATAGTTTTCACCTCTTTTGTAATGCTACAAGTTGAAGATAGTTACATGAATAATTTACTGACTTTTGAGTATGTATGCTACGAGTGTAAACTTTGAACTTACGATTTGTTTAAGGACGAACATGACAAGTACCAAAAGCCCGAAACTAAGAATTTGGTACCAAACATATGGAATCATGAATCTGCTCTTTGGAGCGACTTTCTTGGTAAAAAGCTTCGTCGTCTTTAACTTCGCCAAGAGGTGTTCGATGAAATTGCACAAAACTTTGATTAACAACATTTCGATGGAGTTTTGTCAAAACAACACCATTAGAAGCCTCATTAACCGATTTTCTAAAGACCTCAGTGCAGTTGATGAGGTGATACCCTTTTTGTTTGGTGATCTACTTCAGGTAACAAAACTGATTGGAATACAACACTCTACTTCTGTTTTCCAATAGATCTTACTTCAAATTTTTGAAATCGTTGTTGCGATAGTTTACATAAACGTGTTGTTTTTGATTCCAACGTTTGTCCTCTTTGTTGTGTTGTTCATACTTCGTCAGTGGTTTCTCGAAAGCCTAAGAAATTTCAAAACTCTTGAAGCATCAAGTAATGGTAAGTTTGTCTGACTTCCTAAAACTGAGTTATATTTTCAGGTGTTAGTCCTATAATTGGATACATCAGTGCAACTATGAACGGTTTAACAACAATTGGTTCTTTTAACATGAATAACAAACTCAAGGAAGAATTTCATGAACATTTAATAAACCAACACACTTCTGCGTCTTACACTCTTCACTGCATGTTAAAAGCGTTTGGTTTCCTACAAGACTTAGTTGTTACACTTTACACTGTAATAATTGTAGTTTATTTTATTTGTACTAATCGTAAGTAGCGAAATTTTAAAAATATCGCATAAGATTGTTTTTTCAGAAAATGAAAGTGTTACCATTATACAAATAACTCTCTTAGCGTGGTGGTTGAAATTAGGATTCCACAAATGGACTGAATTGGATATTCAAATGATCTCGTTCGAGCGACTGTTGAAGTATGAAAAATGTCCTGAAAATGATGATGGAATTCGATTGCAAATTTCGAAGAGATCGACAAGAACAAGTTTTGATAACAAATGTTTTGTTGGGGATGGAACTAGTAGAAATGAAGACAAGGACGAAACATTGATAGATCTGTAATGATAACTAATAAGTTAATATGTAACATTACAGTGTTTTTCTTTTGGTTTTCCTCTTTTGTCAAAAGCATTTCACCTTTTCTCAAAAGTGTTTCCCCTCGGCAAAAAATAGAGTGCTGGTTTTCAAACACATTCCTCATTTGTCAAAACAGTTTCACGTTTTGTCAATTGAAAGTCACGACTGATTTATTTCTTGAAATGGATCGTGAAATACGACGAAGCACAAAAATTTCAAACGAAAAGCGTGCATTAATTATTAGAGGCATTAACAGCGGTCGGACGGCAGCGAGTATAGGACAACAATTCAATGTATTAGCAAACACTGTCGAAAAATTTTCGCAACATACCAGAAAACCAACGAGGTGGCGAAGAGAAGTGGTGGGCACCGTCCAAGAAAATTAACCGAACAACAAAAACAAGAAATTTGTGACTGGATGGATGACGATTCTTCGTTAACTCTTCAATAGATAAAAAAAAACTATTAAAAGAGGTTCCCGAGTTGCAAATAAGTCTATCAACTATAAACAAGGCTACTAAAGAATTTCATTTTTCTGTTAAGAGAATTTCGAGGGTTCCAGATAGACGAAATACACCAGAAACCATTGAAGCTCGATTTGAATATGCAATACAATAGAATAATGGTTGAACGAGAAAAAGTGTTTTTCATCGATGAATATGGAATTCAAGTACACTCAAGACGGTCGCACCAAAAACTGTCGAGCAAACAAAGTAAAAGCACAATTACGGGGTCGAAATTACTCTATTGCTGCCGCAATGTCTGTAAATTCCTTGTATTTATTTACAGTTCAAGACAGGCCATACAACATTAAACATTTTGAAGAATTTTTGATAAACTTGATCAATCATTTACAACAAGACAATGTTAGAGGCGCTCATTTGGTGATGGACAACGTGAGATTTCACAGGACTGAAGAAATCCAACAATTAATAAGAAATCATGGTCATTTTCTAATATTCTTACCCCCCATACGTCCCTTTTTAAACCCTATAGAAGAGTTGTTCAACCAGTGGAAAAATACTATTAAAATAAGTCAACCAGTAAATGAAGGTGACTTCGTTTGCTAAAATACATACTATTTCTGAGGCAGTAACACAGCAGCATTGCCAAATTACGTTAGGCACATGGAAACCTATTTAGGAGACTGCCTTAACAGGAATGAGTAGACTATAAAATGTTACTTCTGGACCAGGGCATTTGGCGTGTTAAAAAACAGGACAGAATCCTACAAATTTAGCTGTTTGCTCAAAAGTCAACAACCAAAAAAGGCAAAAAACCTCTCAAACAGCATTAATTTTTATCCACTCCAAAAGTACCCAAATATCTGTAGACCACCAAAAATTGGGCTCACGAAAAAAAGGGGTAGAATTCTACAAATTTAGTGTTTTTCCAAAAGTAAACAACCGAAAAAGATCTAAAAAACTTAGAAAATGCCTTGTTTTTAAACACCCCAAAATGGTTTTCTATTTCTGGACCAGGGCATTTGGCGTCTTAAAAAACAAGGCAGAATCCTACAAATTTAGCTGTTTTCTCAAAAGTCAACAACCAAAAAAAGGCAAAAAAAAACCTCTCAAAAAGCATTAATTTTTATCCACCCCAAAAGTACCCAAATATCAGTAGACCACCAAAAATTGGGCACACGAAAAAACCGTTAAAATCTCCCAAAATCATGCAAAATTATCTCAGGAGCACTCTGAAAAACTTTCCAAATCCGTTGTTTTTAGACATTCCAAATGGCTTTGTATTTCTGGACCAGACCAGTTGGCGCATGCAAAAAAAAGTAAAAACATTACCAAATCAAAGAGGTATATTTGGCGCCCTACAAAACAAGGCAGGATCCTAAAAATTTATGTTTTCCCAAAAGTTAACAACCGAAAAAGACATAAAATCCTTCAAAAATCATAGTTTTTAATGTGAGCAAAAAATACTCTAAAGTTTCTTTTCTTGTAAATCAATAGCCCATCAGAAATTGGACATATGAGAAAACTGTTGTAAATCATCCAAAATCAAACCTAATTATGTTAAAAGCACCCAAAAAAAACCTTACCAGAATTCCTTGTTTTGAGTCACCCCAAAATGTATTTACTTCTAGACCAATACATTGGCGCATGCGAAAAATTCACCGGTCGGAATGGCGACTGGTAAAAATATTAGACAAATAAGAGCTCTTGTTTTTAAATACCTCAAAATAGATGAACCAAGTATTACGCTTCCCATCTACGATTATGCACATTGTTAATATTAGTTAATAAAAATCTGCCATCTAGCAGAGAAAAAGAGAATAAAGTCTTCCTGTCTGCGACTCACAGATCGTTAAACCTAGCTTAATTGTCTATGCTGTGACTAAACATAAGGCCCTTTAAAATTTTTTGGAATTTTTTGATTCGTTTTGAAATTCAGGCGAACCCCTCATGAGCGTCCACATAGTGGACTAGTGCGTAGCATGCGGAGCGAATTTTTTATTTTACAACTAGAAATTTTTATTTTAGAATATATTCTATCGCTATGAAATAGTAGATTACATACCGAGGTGGGAAGTTCATGATTCCTCTCGAGAGAAAAAAATTGTCACCGAGGCGTCAGCCGAGGTGGACAATTTCTCGAGAGATAGGAATCGAACTTCTACCGAGGTTTGTATACTATTTTATTCACAATCATTTAAAAAAAATAATATAGAAAGTTAAAAGTCCAATATTGTTAAACGTTTATTTGCTTCCAAAAACTGTTACCAAATTACTTCCGTCCATGCTCTACATTGGAAATGACTCATCTGCTGGAGTGGATATATCTAGACAACCACTTTTTCACACGCGCACGCATCAAGAGTTCAATTTGGTCGGTTCAACCTCCTACCAAAGTCGCTACTGTCAACTCATGAAGTTTTAGGTTAGGAATTTTTGATTTCAATACAACTTTATTATTATAAATATCTTGAATAGTAAGATGAACAATATATTTAACCAACGAAACTTAAAACTAACAAGTTAAATTATATTAGAGGGAACACTGTTAATGTTGAATGTGAACGAAGTGTGATCATAACCTGCAACATACAGTGTCAGACCTTGTTTCCGTTGTTCACTTGAAAAGTTAAAACTCCTGCAGATCGCGGGTTGTTTCTCCTCTTAAAATGTTCACATTCCTCTCAGTTTTTGTAAAATTCACCGGAAAATGTACTAGTTTTAAACGGTTTAGAAGCTTCAACATCCATTTCACACACTTTTTGAAATCAACTTCGACGCCAAATGAAAAGATAGAAATGTCAAATTCAGTAATGCGGCCTGCTTCATTTATAAAAATCTAGATATCTGGCATTTGGAGGTCGGGCAAGATAGATAGAAGACTGGTACGCCAACTCGGTAGCCATTTTGTGTCGTAATTTTGGGCCCAGGTCAAACACTCGCTAGGTGTCGCTAGGATAGTGTAGGACTGTCATCGTACTGACAATTGTCAATTAACTGTCAATTTTAAACTGAAAGCCGTTACCTCAACCCGTAACCTAACCGTTACTAATAAAGGACACAGTTTTTGAGTTCTCTGTACGGTGATTTTGTGTTTAAACATTAAACAATCACCATTAACCTTTTCACTGCGCAATGTTTTTTGGAAAATTTTGTAACTCTGCGCGGTTTGTCAGCTCCTGCGTTAATATACGTTCCGAGCAGTTGATCGCTGATTTGCCTTGGCGTATATTAACGTCTTGAGCACTGGGCCGATTAACTAGTTTTACAAATGTTCATAGGGATTTTAATTTTCCACAACGTCAATATATTAAACAAGGTAACATTGAGATGAGAGCTGATTATTATGGTGATATTACCTGGCCCTTAGTTCGGACCTACTTTTAAACTGCGTGGATAAAAAAATGTATGGAATAGATTTCAAATGAATTTTAGTCGTAGACGGATATATACTTTCTGAGCAGGGAACGGTAAAAAAGATGTACTTAAAAAAATTAAAGCTATTGTGACTGTGTTTGTTTTGAGCAGTTGACCATTGCAATCAATGCGAATATATCCGTTCGGAGCAGTTTGAGCGAAATATTATTTTGTGGATTTTTCCGGGCCGAGCAGTGTAAAGGTTAAAAATGAAGAAGTGCGTCATTTGTGGACACGTTAAACTTTTAAGGGCCCCACAAACCTCGTTCTTGCACGACGTGTTTGAACGACGGTTTCGACGGTTGGAACGAAACGGTCGGAAAAACCGAGGTCTGTGGGCAAAAACCATCGTGTTGAACCGACAGTTTTACCCACAGACCTCGGTTTTTCCGACCGTTTCGTTCCAACCGCCGAAACCGTCGTTCAAACACGTCGTGCAAGAACGAGGTTTGTGGGGCCCTTTAAACAGTGATGTTTCTATTCTTAGAGTTCCTTCGGTAATATACACCTACATATTTATTTGAAAAATTACTCCTTAATCAACATGAAGATTAGTACAACATTTTCTTAACCTCAAAATCACAAATTGACAATTACCTGACAGTCCTTCGCTAGAGTGTCGCCATCTATGTGAGGTTTTATCTGGACCCAAAAATACGACACATTTTTACAGTAGGGAGTTGACGTACCAGTCTTATATGTATCTTGAGGTCGGGAAATGGTCACTTCCCAGCGAGTTGGGAAGTGAATTACCGTAGTAACAGCTCACTTTCCACCTTACGAAAAGTTAGAAAATGAACAATTGTTGACTGATTGTGAATAAAATCTTTTATCAACTTTTATCAAATCAGTCAACAATTGTTTCATTTTCAAATTGTGCTGATATCTCATCTTTACATAAAAGACGCATTAGTTCTCGTATGAAAAACATAATCTGTCGGTCTGATGAGTTTTCACTAAATAACATATTCATAAAAGGTGCGTCGAACTCGTCAATCAATATAATAATTTTCTTATGGGTTTGTTTTGTTTGATAGTGGACCGACAAAACCTCGATCAAATATTCAAAAGCCACCATTATGTATGATTGTGCTGTGTTACGATCTATTGCCTCTTTCCAATGATCATCATCATCGGCATATTTCAAATAGCACAAGAAAGGTTCAATATCCAGTTCTCCCATATTGTTACTTGACCAGCTGAATTTTTCACCATCTTTATGAATTAAACATGTTTTATATTTTCTAAACTGCTTCATTATCATATCTCTAAGACTCTCCAAAAATTCGCTATATGACGTTACTGATAATTGTGCAAAATCAAGAAAAATTACTGGATGCTGTCCGCAATGCTTGCGAAAAAATCTTTTACTTCCACAACCATGATTCTCTATGCATTCTTCAGTGCATTTGTAAATTCTGAGATCCTGGAAAAGTTTATATTTCTCCAACTTTTGTTGTTCACTGCTGACAATTTCAAAAAACTTCTCCAGCATTTTGCAAGCCATAGTCTTGCCAAATCTGGGCGGTGCAGTGAGAAGTATTCTATGTGCATCCTTCATAACGCATTTAATAAACATAGACTTGTCCACAAAAGTCGATGTCCAACGAAGAACTTCAAAAACCAAGTCAGGATCCTGAAAAGACATAACAAATTGTAATTTCCATGAATTCCTATTTGAACATAAAACAAATTGTACATTTGTTCGAAGCAAGTTACTTACGTCTTCACTTTCATTTGAGCCTCCGGAAGTGTCCAAAGATGTTACATCATCCATTAAATTTAATCCAAGTAATTCCTATAACAAAAGTGTAATACCATGTTACCGTGTGATACAATAATATGTCTGGTCTTACTTGGTCTGAATAGACAGGTTTACTTTCGACTTTTTTGCGCTTTGATGAGGATGAGGAGCCCTCCATCAGATCTACCTGAAAAAAATTTTATATTCAACGAATTTTTTTATCTGTAATCTGTATGAGTAAAAAAATATTAACAAAGTTCCGTTCAAAATGATTTAAAAAGATTCAAAATAAATTTTTTACAATAAATAAAAAAATGACCAATACTAAAGAGAACAAAATTGTAGCAGAATATTATACACCATTAAAAACAAGACAACCATCTGAACTCCAACAATTTCAATGAAGTAACTCAAATGAGAAATCGTAATTTTGCCATTGAATATCTCAATTCGACTGTAAATAAAAAACTAACAAAGACAGAATTTTGCAAATCTAAAAATATTTCTAGAAATTCCCTAAATATGGGACTAAATTCAGTTGGAATTAAGATTGCATGTAAAACGAGAACAAATGAGAACAAACGGGAACAATCCGGGACAAAAGAGAACAAATCGGAACAATTGGGAACAAAAGAGAAAAAATAAAATAAAATATAAAAAAATATTCGATAATGTAGAACATAAAGCAGGTAGTCGTAAAAATATAAGTTTAGATGAAGAAGCACATAAATTAATTAGTAAATCTTTAGAAACTTTTCAATCATAAATGGACAAACTAGTTTCATACATTCCCAACGATGAGAAAGAAAAATGGAAAAAAGATTTAAAACCTATTATTACTGAAATAGACAGATTAGAAGATGGAGCAAAAATAGTCGGTTTCAAACAAGAAGTAGTAGATAAATATATTGCAAGAGCTAACAGCTAATTTATTCCTTGAACAATTAATTATGACAGACTGTGAACTAGAATCCGCTAATAATAAAATCGATGAATTGGAATATAAATTAGACAACTACAATAATTATGATCCTAAGAAATTAGCAGAATTAAGAAACAAAACAGTAGTAATACCATCAAACATCGATGATGTAAAGAAAAGAACTCTCAAAATATTTGAAAGACATACTAAAAATATGAGAGCAATAAATGAAAAAACTCAAAAATTGTAAATTAAATGGAAAGTACTGTATTCAAGAATTTAAATATATTCAATGAAGAATATCCAAAATTCAGAAAAAAGTCTTATTCAACAAGTTAATAAATTAAAAATTATTATTTTTATTCTTGCGTTTATTATCGTAATTGTTATTATTGTTTTCTTAATTTATTACTTCAACGCTAATAAAAAATAGTTCAACAGTGTCCATGAACGTACCTATGATGATACTAATACGTGTCCATAAGCTAATGTATCTGTAGAATTAGGTAAAAGATATCTTTTATCATCTTTCCAACTTAGAGACTTTTTCTTTACTTCTTCAGTAAAAATATCATGTTTATGACTCCTAATCACTCTCTGTCTATGGAAGTATTCAGTTTGATTGAATAAGCAATTTTTGTAATCTTCAAAACTTATTTCTTTCTTCAATACTGCTTTCTTGATACCTTTTAATTTTTTTGAAACACACGTTTCAGTTCTGTAACTGTACATTTTTGACCTTAAACCTATGTATTCTAATATCTTAATACCATTCAATTCATCTTTGAATTTCCCTATTACTTTCTTATTTTTATCAGAATATAATGGATGGTCCTTTGGATAATCAGATGTATCAAAATAGTCGGGTTTGTTTTTCATAAATTCATAGAAATCAGCCATTTTAATCTCATATATGAAACTGTCGGTATCTCCATAAAGAAGTTTTATTTTTTCATTAAATTCTTTTTTAATTACATTGTAATGGAAGTTATACATTAATAATTTCGATAAATCTAATACGGCTTGCCCAATGTAAATTGGTTTATTAAACAATACTTTGGTTTTATAATAGGGAGAATGCAAAAAATGTAACCTATATGTTTTTGTACCAAATTTTGTAGAATATTGTTCAAATAACGCAGTGGTGCAAAAATTTTTGAAAAATACATGACGGTTTTGCCAAAATTGGCTAAAGAAATTTAAATATTCAGGCGGGAGCTGAAACACTTTTTCATTGGTTTGACGTCACATCTCAGCTACGCGCTCCGCCTACTGATGGAATTCCGTATGCAGAACATTTGTTTAACACCAGCGTTGCAATTTATGGTTGTTTTTGCAAAAGAATTTATACACAATGGAAACGGGATTTCAAAAAGCCGACACACAAAATTTGAGACACGTAGATGTGCAAATGATATGGGATTTTTTATCAAGAAATCCTAACTTTGCGGTGAAAGTGTCGCGGTAACTACATCTTTCTTTAACTTGATATGTCACTTTACAATGAATGGTTGGATTTTTATTATCCAAGAGAAATACAATTATAATTATTATGTTGATGTTTCTTATTCAACCGGTATACTTTCAAACGTTTATTCACATTTTTGCTTTGCATCATTCTCGGTCGGCGGGCGCATTTATCGCATTTACCACATTTAACGATAATTTCTACGAATACACAATCAGATTTATTATTTCTTTCTCTCTCTTAACATCTTTGTAGAAAAAATATGGTTTTTACATTTTGATCTATTCTGATTTGATTGAATTTTATTTATGTACCTACGATATAATAACTATCTATTATTTTCTATATTCGGAAATAATTATTATGAAGAATACGCTCTCCGTATTCGCAAGAAAATTTATAATTCAATAATTTGGTAGAAATTAAATAGGTGGTTTACTGTATTGGATTTTTTATAATCAGACCAAATTAATAACAATAACTGATCCAAAGCTTTTGTTGTTTTTTTAATTTTTAACAAGTCCGGCAACACTTGTGTCCACCCCCAAAATCGTCTTTAATTTTAATCGTTGATATTAGAGAGACTAAAAATGCGGGAAATCTTTACACAAAAGGAGTAAAAAATTAGAAAATTTCAGAATCTGCTAATTTACTGGTTTAATGCTTTTGTATAGTGAGTACTGCAATTAAGCCATGAAATCACTATTTGGTACCTGCTGTAACTTGACAGCGAAGCTTCAAATACTACTGTATTTTTTACCTCTTTTCTTGGGATCTGAAGTGGTAAACAAACTGGACCGCCGCTTTCGGGTGACGAAGACTTTATTACTTAAAGCATAATCCAAGAAACGAACGTGTAATCAATTTCGTTTTTTTAAATTTTAATCCATTCCCGACCTACTACAACAAAGTCGTACTTTATTACCTCTCGAAACCGTAGCGTATCATTTTTCATTAATTTTTCGCATATTGGGATATTTCTCGAAACAGTTACCGATGGAAATTTTATTCCAAGCGTGTGAATTTGGTACGGGGAGAAGTTACAAAAAAAACATATCTACAAATAAATCCTAACTTATTCTGTTCTGACGATATAAATAAAATATTCTTTATAATTTAATTCTTAATTCTAAATCGACATCACTGCATTCCTGTTCACACAACTAAAACAACGACCATCACACAGCGATAGTCGCGATAAACAAATATGAACTGGACGAAAACAATAAATTAACAAGGGATTAAGAAGTCCTGATGGTCGTTTTATTGTAGTTTAACAAAAAAAGAAAAGGGAACCGTTCATCATAAATAGGTACCCCAAAACGCAAGTACCATTTACGACTCGGCCAACTTATAATCGTTCTAAAGCAGTAAATGGATATTAGACGAGACTAAAAGTGCAAGTGTGTATGACTTAATAAGGTACTTATTACACAAAAAGAGTACATCATCTGAGTTAGTTTTGTTATTTATGAGTATTTATAAGTACCGACATCCACTCCACACCCTTTGTCACCAGAAAAAAAAACGACCATCAGACAGGGATAGTCGGGTGGCACATTTTACCGATGTTACATTTTACCGATGTTTTTCATCAATAACAAAATCTGCTATTCGGTAAATTGGTACTATTGTGTAGTGAGTTTTAAAGTAATGCCGACAACTGTTCAAGCGGAGATAAGAAGGAGGTATATGAGAATTGGATAAATAAGAGTGACTTTGCTGTTCGCAATTTTGCATACGCTACGCTTCGCCTTGCTACTACAATTTAATTGCTCGACAAAAAGTAGCACTTTTCTGCCGTCTAAAAAAATCTATTTTTTCAAACGTCAAAAATTTGACAGTTTTCACGACCGAACTATTCTATTCTATACTATTCTCGCTCCTTTTGCCCTTTTGCCGACGAGTTTCCAAACTAACAAAGTGGCGGGTTTTCGTCCTCTTCGGCCGTTTGATTTTCGCAAAATCAATTTTTAAATATCGCGGTACGTCGGTCGTCGCGGGGACAAAACCATAACCATAATGTGGAGAGAGTCATAAAGATCTATCACCGTTCCAAAAAAGGGTCTGATTTTTTGTATACATAACAAGTACGGTAGCTGCTTTTTTTCTCGGCACTTATTTCAATCGGTCCGAGCAACGAAGAAAACATCGGCGGAGATTGATTTATTAATCGAGTTCGGCTTATTTTTAATACAGAATCTTTTTGACCGTCAAGGCATGTATGTGTATCTTACACTTGAACATCTGAAGGCATGTTTCGAAACTCCTCTTTACAAGCGCGAATTAATTGTTCATTTGATGAACAAACATTTGTCGACACTCTGTATAAAAAATTTGCATAGATAGCAAGTATCTAACTAGGTCTTTTTTGAAATTTCGACTATCAAAAAATAGATTGCCGTGATTTTATCGAAAGTCAAGGCAGATCTCCACGGTCCACACCCATCCTCACCTGAAAAAAACGACCATCAGACAAGCGACTGGTGAATTTTACCGAATTTGCTAATTTACCGGTTTAATGCTTTTGTGAAGTGAGTACTCTAATTAAGCCATAAAATCACTATTTGGTACCTGCTGTAACTGTAACTTGACAGCGGAGCTTCAAGTGTTGCCCGAGTATTATGACCAGTATTTTTTACCTCTTTTCTTGGGATTTGAAGTGGTATAAACAAACTTGACCGCCCTTTCTCGGTGACGAAGACTTTTTTACTTAAAGCATAATCAAAGAACCGAACCTGTAGTGAATTTCGTTTTTCTAAATTTTAATCCATTCCCGACCCACTACAACAAAGTCGTACTTTATTATCTCTGGAAACCGTAGCGTATCGAGACAAATACGATTTTTCATTCATTTTTCGCATATTGGGATATTTCTCGAAACAGTTATCGATGGAAATTTTATTGCAAGCGTGTGATTTTGGTACGAAGAGAAGTTACAAAAAAAAATCTTCAAATGAATCCTAACTTATTCTGTTCTGATGATATAAAAAAACTATTCTTCATTGTATAATAATGAATGAACGGATAAACAACTCGAAGAAAACAAAAAATTTTCAAGGAGCCTGTTCGGCGCTTATTTTTAATATGTAGTACACAATTTGATATGTTTTCAATGTCAAGTAGCAAGCTATTTTTTTCAAAGTGTCAATTCCGACTAAATATCAACAAACAGATTTGCACAATCTTATCGAAAGTCAAAGCAGACGTAAAAAGGATACTATATACTTCAGTTAACAAAATTTCAACAGATAAATTAAATTGATGCGACGAGTTCAAATTTTGGTGAACATTTACGATTCGGTCAAATTTTTAATCGTTGTAAGACAGCAGATATTAGAGGGATTAAACAAATTAAGCGAATTTTACCGATGTCTTTAACAATGAGAAAATTTTAGAATCTGCTATTTGGTGGTTTTGTTCTATTGGGTAGTGACTACCCCAATTAAGCCATAAAATCATTATTTGGTACCGACAACTAGAAGTTCATAGCCGAGCTTCGAATGTTGTTCGATTCTTTCGCGGGGTCTGTAGTAATTTGAGAGGAACTGATGGAATTAATGATGTACGATCGAATAAAATAATGTTCATTACGAATGAACTGATAAACAAATATGAACTCCAAGAAAACAATAAAATAACAAGAGATAAAGAATGCTAAACTTATATAAAAAATGCGACCGGGCGTCCTGATAGTCGTTTTATTGTAGTTTAAAAAAAACAGAATCGTTGAACATAAATACCCCAAAACTAAGTACTATTTACGACTCGGCCGATTTTTAATCGTTCTAAAGCAGTAGATATTAGGGAGACTAAAAATGCAAGTATGTATGGCTTAATTGGGGTACTCATTACACAAAAAGAGTAAACCATCACACTACATGATTCTTAATAAGTTTTGTTATTTACGACAAGTATCGAGATCACTCCACACCCTTTCTCACCAGAAAAAACTGACCATCTTGATGGTCGTTTTATTGTAGTTCAACAAAAAAAAAACAGAACCCTTGGACAAACCCCAAACCGTACATCTACAATTACACGATGTTTATACAAAATGTTTAAATACATAAAATATAGTTTACGGTAGCGGCTTCTTTTCTTTGAAAGAATCTCCACTTATTAAAATCAGTCCGAGCTCTGAAAAAAACATAATTTGACATTAATTAATTACGAAACCGTACTCTCAATTTACAAGAAAATACGATTTTTCATGCATGTTTCGGATACAATTATTTGCTTTGGATGTGCTAAATGAGTTCTTTAGGTCCTTATTTCGGTAAAAAAAAAGAATATTTTGGAAGGTACAGGCGATTTCTGAGTTGGTGACCTCTAAACCATAAAATGGAGCTGCTGTAAATCAGTAATAATCACATCCTATTTACCCTTTTCTTTTGTGAATGTGGTACGGGTACGACTTTCGACTAATCTTCGTTCATAACTTTCATCTTCGTTCATAACTTGTGATAACGGGCGTTGGAAAAGGAAAACAATAAACCACCAAACGGTATCGATAATAGAACAAAACTTATCCAAAAAAGGTTGTCAAGAATAACAGAATTCGCCTTCTGCCTACATTTTCATTTAAACATAGAAATAAAATAATACAAAATAAATAGAATATTGAAGTAGCAATGATGTTATCGGGGATAATTGAAGTTACAAAATTTGTTCAATTTTTTGCTGTCGGTTTTGCGTTTGAGAAGCTGTAGGACCTGTCATGGGTTCCAACCATTTTATGACTTAGCGGACACTAACTTAGAAATCGCCTTAATTACTGTGGAATTCTATGAATTGAACTGTCGTCATAAACAAAAATTATCAACAGCGTAGTACTGTTAAATTTTTAATAGCGAAGTCCGTTGGTTATTTTTTTTAAACCTTTCAGTCTGTTTTTTTTCTAAAATTTTCAGAAAATTCTTCATTTTGCCATGCGTAGTTATTTGTATCATAGTTTCAAAAATCAAAAAACACAAAATATGAAGTTATTTTAAAACTTTCTTTGCTAAATGTTAAATGACAAAATACAATTAAAATTTTACAAAATGGCCCTCGGAATTCTGTAAAACTCGCCTTTTTTGTTTCTTAATCTAACAAATAAACAATTTCAAATTAATATGCAACGCCACGGAAAAGCGAGGTCCACGAAAAAAGCGAGTCTACAGAATTCCGAGGGCCACCTAGTTACGAGTTATAATTATTGAACTATGTGCTGAAAGAGGTGTGGGTTACTCAAATATTGGTTTAAATTAAGGAATAAATTTTATTCTTTTGGCATTTGTTGCATAATTAAAAATAAAAAAGTTCTTTGTTAGTTTTTGGTTTTTACGATTTTAGAAACACATTCTGATAAGTTTTAATTTAAGCAAAAACTATTTATTCCGTGATTTATGCGTAAAATTAAAAATAAAGTTTTTTTTTCTTTTGCAAATTCAATCCGGGGACATACTAGATAGACTACTCTATAGAATAAAAGTCGCAACTAAATTGGTAAATTTCTTCGAATAGTTTTTTCGTTAGACCAAAGGATTTTTTTATTAAAACCCCCAACACTTCAAGTCTTTGAGAAAAGGTACAATTGGCAGTTGTTTCGGATATAACAAAAGTCTTTAGATTAAGCAAAAAATTCATTGTTTTTAAGTTTGTATAAAGCACTTTAATAAATAAAGTCAGTGTATGTAGCATGTGGACTAGAGATAAAGTCAATCAAAAAATGTAATACCTGCATGTATCATGGGTAATAACATAATTAATTTCAAATATTACACTTTATAGAAACATCAGACATCGAACATCTCGCGGCCGAAAAGCATTTTTTTTCTTCTTATTGTCTTAAGGAACCGTTATAAATATTTTTTCGGGTGCATTAATACTAGCACTTTTACATTCTGGCACAAAACACCTCTGTTTTGACCCCAGTTTCAATTATAAAGACGGCAATCGAATTAGAGTAATACAAACGCACGGCTCTGCTAAGAGCGAAGCTGAGATGTGACGTCACAAAGCTAGCCTCGCTGATAGGTATGTTTTCCAATCTCGCTCGAATCGGACTTTTAAAAACGCTTAAAAAATTATAAACAATTTTTTTGCAATTTTTCTATTAGCAACATCATATTATACGACATGAAAACTATCGATTTTCATCAAAATTCAAAAATGTGCATTCTCCCCATTGTGAACTGCTGCCAGGTGTTTGCTAAATATATACTTCTTTTCAATTCATAGCGAGGCCCCCATTTTAATGTCAACTAGTATACATGAGTGACCAGTATATTATTATGTTAGTAAAATGCATGAAAGTTGGTACTAATTGGGATGTTTTGAAGAAGAGGGGGATATCATGTCATACGTCAATTTGTCAAAATAGATTTGTTTGCTCTAACCTACAAGCTTAAATTTTTAAACTTTTCTGGCTCTTAAAAAGTGCACTGTAAGTTGAAAGTCCGTATTAAAACACTAAAAAGTAAGATACCGGTCATTTCTTTAACTGGACCGATGCGTAAGCTGCAATTGAAGACTTCGCAATGATAGGTTACGTCCAGTACAAAAAGGTACCCCAAACTTATACAAAGGCAATTTGGGGCAAGATTATATCAAAATATATCAAAATTCTTCAATCCTTTAATTGAGTAAGCATTCCTGTTTCAAAAAACTCAGCGAGATTTTATTACTTCACTGTTAATAACCAACAAAGAAACCACTTATTTAACAACCATCTCAATTTGTAAGACAATAACTTCATCCGGAAGAATTCAACAGTTTTTGATATTATTCCAACGCGAAATGTAAATGTCTCATGAGTGTTTACAATTATGACGTTCCTGTCAAAATGCTGTCATACATGTCGCCAACTTTTGGTGTTTAAAAATGTCCCCAAAAAGTACATTCCTCGACACAGTTTTTGGGTACAGTCCCAAATTTCGGGCCAGGTTCGACCTTTGGACCTTGCTAAGAACTGAAATCTAGTATAGTTCTGTGTTTAAAATTAGGTTTGTTTATCGCTTTTTGTAATTTTTCTTCATCACAATATAATTTAATATTTTGTTGGTTTCTAACAGATTGCATAGACTTACCATATGGTGCATTAACCATTAGTTTCCAGAAATCTTTTTCAAAATCATTTTTCGCCTTCTGTCTTTGTTCAGTATTAAATTTTACATATGGTGCTATGAAATTTGACTGAGTAAATTTTATACCTCTGTGAACCTTTGTTATTCTAATACCTAAACTTTTGTAAAGTTTTAATGTTTTGTAATGAATTATATAATTTTTCTTATCATAGAAATGACAAAGTAGTTTTTCTACTTTTCCGCCCGGGGGAATTCTATTTTCCGGAGCCAAAGGCAAGTCATTGAATTTGTTATGAATAGCCAAGTCTACAGGGAATGCTAAATCAACTTCTAAAACATAACCGGTATCACTATCTGATAACAGTATACCATCAACATTTTTAATTTCATCACAAGTCAACCATTTAAAGTTTTTTTCTGGTAATCTCTGAGATAAAGCCCTTCCATATAGATTATTAGCATCTATATAGATAATCTGAGTATTTTCATCTGCCTGCGAATACCTGTTACTACACTGTGAAATACCGCCTCTAATTCCGTTTTCAAAAAACAAATACATTTCATAATCAGTTAATAATTCCAACTTCACTGAAGTATATTTGAGCATACAGTCCCAAGCTAACCCCGGAGTTGTATAATACCAAACAGGATCCAGTCCATAACTCTTTTCTAAACATAAATCTCTAAAATTTTCAAATACATCAGTTAATAGCAAAACATCTAGTTTTAAGTATAAATCATGCCATTCACCCAAGTTTTCAATTTTAAAATATTTCCATACTTTCACTGCATGTTTGAATTCTTCTTGAGAAATTCCTTCTTTTGTGAGCGAAGAATAAAATTTATCTATTGATGGAAGTTTTGTTTCAGAAAATTCCTTTTCAATCCATGTACAAATTGTCTAGGCTACTTGCTAAAAATCTAAATGAATCGATAAATCTCAGTTCGATATATCCATTATCATCCATTCTTAAAATTTTACTGAAAGAAATATATTTCTCTTCGTTATTAGGTATTAATTTCAATTGACTTTTATCTTCTCCTAGATTTTTTATAAACAAATGACAATCGTAAGCGCTTAAATTATGAAACAAAATTGGAATAAACAATGGTTGTCTATATTTCAAATTGCATTTTCTACAAGCAGCTCCTCTATATTTTCCAGTGTAGTGATCATGATCTCTTACTTTTGGGTTTTCTATAGAAAAAAGATAACAAATTTTTGTTTTTTTATATTCTTCTAGTTCGATATCTTTTATGGGTTTATTTTCTTTTAATAACTTGTATATTGTTCTGGCATATTCAGTTATTCTTTTTATAAAACATTTATCACTTTCCTCTCCTCTGTAAATTTCCAATGGGTTACCAATATTATTATAAGCACTCTTAATGTATAATCCATAACCACAGGGAATATGAAATTGTGTTTTATGAGTATATGATGATTCAGGATTTGGTTCGCATGGATGAATAGGTTTCAGAATAGATTCAAAATCAGAATAAATTACATACGGATGTCTTAACATTCTTTGAATATTTTTAAATTTTAATATATTATCTTCAGGCATGTTCGGAACACATGGTTCATTACTAAAGCACACATTTTGATGTTTCTTTAAAGCATCTTCAGTTCTAGCGGAGTAGTTTAAACATCTTCTACAGAAATGTTTTTTGTTTCTATTTACTTCCAACTGATCATTCAACAATCGACTCAAATTCTTGATCCAACAATAATGATTTTTGTCTTTATTTCCAAAGTATAGTAAGTCGATATTCATTTCATATATTTGCTTATTATTATGATACAAAGGATAAAATATTTGTTCTTCGTAACTAAACACGGTAACATTAATTTTATTATGTGATTCAAATTTAGGTATGTCCTGGATTTTGACAGGAATTTAATTCATTTATATATTCCGGCTTATTATAATGATTCAGTCTATCTACGTGTTCTTTTGCTTGATGTAAACATGATATTACGCTGTACATAAAGCATTTATTATCGTTGTTTTTAACATTAACGCAAGCTTTTTTATCTTTAATCCACTTGGGTAATTCTACATATGAATTTCCGCTTAACGGTGTATATTTGTTTATATTAATGCGCAAATAATTTATATTTTTCAAAGTCCATCCAGATCCCTTATCTTGCAATTCATCACATCTTGATATAAATAAATCCTTTTGTTCATCCCAATATTCCTCCAGATCATCTTGTTCTCTTAGTATAACATTTGGTAACTGAAATTTATGTATCATTATAAAGTCTTCATTTTCCAGTTTCATAAACTCGCATTCCATCTCTAAATTGATTTTAATATTTTTATGGAGATTTAAAGCATTTATAACTACTTTAATAGCCTTTTCTTTTATCATATCCATATATGTTTCTATATCTATACCTTCTTCTAGATTATTATGCTGATAGGTTAATAATCTTCCTTTAAAAGCAACCTGAACTAAAATAAAATCTGGCTCTGGATTATGTCTTGCTTTATGCAACTGCATTCGACTTTCCTTAATATATTTTCCACATTCATCACACTTGATCTTTTTTACTCTTTCTTTTTTCGGTTTAGAAAATATGCCATCATTAAACGGAAAGCTCTTTTTGTTTTCTCTTGTTATTTTTAATTGCTCTTCAGCATGAATAATCTCGTTTACCAATTCTGCCTTATTGTATCTTTTAATGTATCTTATACCTAAAGATTTTGCCATATTACGTAATTCAAGCAAACGACGACTATTCAAATCATGTTTTAATTTATGCAAATGTATTCGAGTTTCCTCGATATATGTTCCACATATATCACATTTGATCTTCTTTACTCTATTTTTTTTTTGGTTTAGCAAATATATCGTCATCAAACTGAAATGTTTTAGGTTCTTTTTGTTTTCTTTCTCTTTATGTAGCTGCATTCGGGTGCTTTTGATATATTTTCCACACATGTCACACTCGATTTTCTTAACTCTCTTTTCCTTTGGTTTAGCAAATAAATCATCATCAAATGAAAATATTTCTGAATTCGCTTCGCTCATTATTTTGTTTTCGTTTTTTATTTTCTCATGTAATCGCTCTTCAGCTTTAATAATAGCTTTAATCAAGTCTGCTTTATTATATTTTCTAATATATTTGATGTCTAATGATTTTGCAATATTAAACAGATCAGATAAACGTAGATTACTCAAGTTCCTTCGTTCCATTTATTATAGAAAAAAATCTAACAAACAATTTTTAGCAAATAAATAAATTCAATCCATTTTTATGCAAATCTGTTTTTATATGCCTTTTAAAATTAGTTCTAGTGTAATATCTACCACAAACACATACCAAACGAGTAGAATTAACTGCTTTTTTACATTGTTTACATGTTTTTTCATATTTATTTCTATAGTTATAAAAATCACCTGGACATTTTGGTTCTAAACAAACCGAGCAACGACTAGTCATTTATTAGAAAATTTATTCATCAAAGACTTCAAGATTAGGAAAGTATTAGGAAAGTGTATTTTAAGAAAACCTAATTTTGCCAAGTTTAACATATTGTTTTCATACATTTTAAATGGATTATGCATATTTTTAAATACTAATCGTTCAAAGTCATTATTTGGTTTGCTTCTCATATCGTTAAACTTTTTTTGAAACAGTTGCCATGCTTCTTGGTCATCGTTATGTAAGCGATTCATTTAATTTATTACATTTTTTTTCACAAGAAATTATCCATAAACAGTGAGTGCTAAAACACACTGTCCCTGTTTAGGTAAAATTGTGAGAAGCCTCGAGATTCAAAAAATATGTGTTGTATATGGAGGTGATCAATTTAATGTTTATTTAATTAATTGTCGAAAAAAAATAATACTTGTAATCAAAGCGATCTAGTGCAATATACGAGGCCTACGTATTATAAAAGTCTACATAAAATGAATGAAAAGCTAGATATCAACCTAGGTTCAAGGGAAAAGACAGCAATTATTTTAGAACATAATAATATAAATAAAGCTATTAGAAATAATTAATAATAATAAAAATCAGGATTATTTTCTTTAATTTTATAATCCAAGAAAGAATTGGGTGTTCGTAATTTTAAATCCCTAATTATATAAAAATTATTAAATACAAATACAAAAACAGCTCAAGAAATTAGAGAATACTATAATATTACTTTGGAAGAAATATTTTATTCATATTTGGGGGAATACACCAAAGACTTTTATTTAAATATATAGAAAAATCACTCCATAAAGAGAATCAGATAAAGCAAATTGAAACGATAATCTGAAATTAAGAGAGATTGTCATGTTTTTTAGTCCGCATAAATCTAAGTGTGGGAAAGACATGTTTTCATGATAATTTAATCGATGATGACAACGTAAACAGATAACTCATCTTTTGATAGCAAAAATTTTTGGACTGCAGATGTAAGGATCATTTTTAATGTATTTTGACACGCTGAATTCAAATCTGTGCTCAGTTTTTCTCCATCAAGTCTAGATTTTGAAATAGCATATGATTGTTGACCCCTCGTGATTGGTCGCGGGTCTCTGTCAAACTGAAAATATATGAAAATTCTTGGATGTAACCCACAAAACATGAAAACTTACAAAAGCTTTCAAAAAGCTTGATATTCACTTGACAAAATAACTTAAATTTGAAAGTTTAAAATAAACTTACAATATACTTTGATGTGTAAGTTTCCATCTACACTTAATAGCAACGTTGCGATAAGCTGCCTTACGAAACTTTAGATTAACTTGTTTTGGTAAGTTTATAGTAAGCTTACAGAAAGTTGATGTGGTAAGTACAAATGAAAATGGGCGCATGTGCGTGTACCAATTCAGAGAAGAAACCAAGAATTATAGAAAAAGTGTCATTCGTTCTTGAAGCTAACTATTTATAATTCATTCAAAATGGATTTCTTTAAGCATCCCTCTTTAAAAGTAAGTATGAAACCTCTTATTTATTTATTGTGTTTGTAGGTATACCTAAGTAGTTCTGTTTTCTTTAACTATAGATGCTGTAAGAAGTTCATTTTCGACAGTCACGAACCGCGAGTTCAAGATGGCTATGATGGATTGGTTCAACCATTCGAGAACGAGGTTGAAGCGGGCTGGCGAAAATCTCGTAAGGGCAGTTGCCGGACCAATTAGTGATTTTTTAGCATAATTCACTACACAAAAGGACTAAAAGACCGCATTAGCAGATTCTAAAATGTTGTTATTTTATGACAGACATTGGCATAATTGACTATTTGACCATTGCTGTCTGATGGTCGGTTTTAGTTTTGAGAAGGGGTGTGGGGTAATCTCGATATGCCTAGCATAAAAAACAAAATTAAGAATCAAGTGCTGTGGCGATTTAGCCCTTCTGTGTAGTGAGTACCCTAATTAAACCATAAAAGCACTATTTGGTGCCGGCAACTATTACAGTTTATAGTTCATCCAAGTTAATCTAAGCTATTATAAAATCATATAAATTTATGTTCTACCGCCTACCACAACCGGACAGCTTTGTGGTATTTTGATATTTATGACGAGACAGCTTGACCTGTTTGGACATAGTATTTTCATCGCAGGGTGCAAATTCGGGTAAATAAACCCTCACTCATTACATGCACTTATGGACCTTTTCAAGCTGTCCCATTGTAGTAGACCAGACATTTTTATAAATTTATGGTATAAATCAGACTAATTTGATGATACTATAAGTTTTTTTACTCATTTTTAACCGTTTTCATTTAGAATTAGATCACGACGACCGACTTTCTTGTTTCTCTTTTATACCATTACCATTATTTTATTATTATTATTGTATTTCGTTTTGAATTTAGAATAAACATCTTTATTTGAAAATTTGAGTTTATTTACAGAACTGCAATTTTAATATAACCTTTCATATGTTAACTTAAAATAACCTTTCTGTTACAATCGTTTTAAAAGCTTGTCGTTTCAAGCTCGCACTAAACTTGTGGTTTCAAGCTTGTGTCAAGCTTATGGTTTCAAGCTTGCACAATCAAGCTTAAGAAAGTCGTTTTCAACGTTTATGCAAGAATTCAGCAAGCTTATCGCAAGTATGCTTGGAAACTTCACTTTGATTCGCAAGTTTGAGGAAAGTTTACATCAAGCTTTTTTTGCTTGGTGGGAAGTTGCTGTAGGTACGTTCTTTTTGGGAAAATCTTGTGAGAAATTACTGGATGACAAGTGCGAAGTCAAATAATAAACGTTTTTATAAACTGAATATAGGTAGGTATGCCCCTTTAATTATTCTATTAATTGCTATCATGTTTTGGGCGTGAAAACAACGTTTCTTCTTTTACGACATTGGAAAACGATACACTATACCACGTGGCTGTTCAGATGTTTCATTTATTTTAATTTTCGACACAACCGTTAAAAATTACCGAAAAGCAGACGACTTATATTTAACTTATAAACTTATAATACTATTAATAAATAACAAGACATTTTATTACTTACCAGCAGCTTTAACAATTAACACCAAACCAACACTGAAACGACTGAAACTGTCAATCATCTGTCAACGCACGCAGAACGCAGCGGAACGGACAAAACTGAATTATCGACCGAAAGAGCGTCGCGCGCCATCCTGGTCTAGATGGCGCTAAGCATATTATCGTTTCAAGACCGACTCTATCCGTATAAGAGGCCTGTTCGCTCCCTATTAAAACGGGTTCCCGTCTAGCAAGCCATGGACGTGCGGATTGTGGCGTCACCTACCTGCTAATTCGAATAACTAAATTGTCAAATCTCCGCTGTCAATCATTTTCCGATTTTTCCGATACTTTTCCGATACCAGCATTTCTCATCTAACAAACCAACCCTCTCTTGCGTTCTCCTGCCCACGGACTTGCTTTGTCTTCGTTACTTCGTGTTCAGGACTCCACTTGACCTTGATGCCGCAGTTTAGAAGAAACGGTGGGTGCTGTGCGGTGTGCGTCTCGTTCATTTTCATTAAGGGGGGTTGTTGATCGAGTACGTCGCCTTTTTTTCACTTTGGCTAACGCGGTTTTAACTATTGAGATCGAATTTCTTTGATCTCCATGGCATGGCTGCACCCGACTACCTTCCGCGGATTGTTTCTTATTAGACGGCACCACTTTGTGAAACGGTTGCGTTATATTGTAGAAAATCTCATGTATCCGTCGATTACTACCCCAAAATCTTCGCGGAGTCCCGCGCAGAGGGTTCTGTTGTTACTTCCGCACCGATAAGGGCTGTCAGACTTTCTCTTCGAACCCGCTTCACGCGCCTGGCGTAGAGAGTCATCATGCGTTCCCAATATTAGCGTAAAAGTGCCTATTTTCGATAAACAGTGTAACTACTGGCGTAATTGACAAATCAACATAACCTATTTGTCTCGTTAGTGCATTGACTTTAACTAAATAACCTAGATGGTGCAAAGTACCCGCCATGATGTTCCTACTCACCAGCCATATTGGAAATAGTGGATTCAAATTTTTAGACAACCCGCAATTCTCAAGTGTAATGTTTTACTCTAAGTTGAAATAAACCACCGAAAATAGTTTGAAGAAACATGCAAAATTTAATAAATTATGACTAAAGTTGTATACCAAACAACCAAAATAATAAACAAGAGCTTTAATTAGAAAATGCTAGGTTCTATTTGACCAGTTTAAAAATTTTCGAAACTTATCATTATCACTCCTACATTTTTAAATATTTTTATACAATATAAAAACTACAGACCATTTAGTATTTACACTTATTATTATTAGATTACAATAAATTAGGAACTAGTTTATCAAAAATCACTGGAAATTCTACGGCAGCAAAGAAAAGAAAACAGACTATTTAACTTGACTTTTTACAAATAAATTTTTATTATAAAACTCATTATTTTAATAAATAACGATGCTTGTCAACTTGTGTTAATGACGTCGTCGAAAAAACATCTTAGATAAATTAAAATTACATCTTTTTGCTTTTCAAAATGTAAAACGGATTTTGAAATATAGGCAACATTTGATACACCGGTGTACCAGATTTATATCATTGCATACACAAATGCTATTTCCAAGATGGCCCATGCCAGGAACACGGATTTCTACCCCCACCACCGGCTTTTCACCGTCTAGGTATATTATATACTTTTCCAATTTGAGACTCGTTTTTATGAGGGTGCTTCTTTGTGTAAAAGTTAAATTTCTTCACAATGCAGACCATAAAGTGCGGTTGCAGGTCATCAGTAGGGTTCGACCAGAACCGCACCGGACACAAAACTTGCATTTGGTGCCAAAGCTATCCGTGACACTAAACCCTAAATATTTTCTTTTATTTTTTTTTAAATATATGTACCAATTTTACTAAGTAGTGTTAGGATTTATTACATTTGCTAAATTTTAAAAAGAAATCAGAAAAAAATTAGAAAATGTCAGCAGCCCTTCCTGGTTTGAGATCTCTCGGACTACCTAGGAAATAATTTATGGCAGGGTTCTTTACAAACCTTGAAACCACTGATAATGTCAGCGGTAACCGTTATTGCAGGGCCATAATAACGAGTCTCAACTTGGAAAAGTATAACATGTCACTGCGTTAGTGACAATGACTGTCCCAGTAGTAGGGGAAAATTTCACAAGACGGCGCCACAATCCGCACTTTTTGACAGGAACTTCTAAAAGACCCGAGCGGACAGGCCTCTTAAGGATATAGTCGGCCTTGATCGTTTTTATTATAAAAATGTGTAATCACAAAATAAAAAAACCTCAAATTTAGTAAGTTGTGTAACAAAAACAAATTATACTTAAAAAAACTTTAACGTTCACACCGTTACTACGAAACAATAATGACATTATTGGTTGCCTGCCGTTGAATACAACAAACAATTTCTATAACGGGAAAAACGAGTTCTAGGGTATTTTTGAGGGATGTTTATAGACCATACCAACGCTCGAGCATCGGCCGTCTTCTGTCTAATGAAAACGCTCAAAAGTCAAAATGCGTTATTCGTTATTAAATTTAAACGCTGGACGATCGAGCGTAATAAATAAATTTAGATACAATTGTTATAATTTGTTATAATTAAATTTGGACAAAGACCTCATGAGCGTCCACACAGTGGACTAGTGCGTAGCATGCGAAGCAAATTTATTTTTTTTAATTAATAAGAAAATTAGCGTAAACGTAATACATTCAATCCGAAACCGTTTGTATAAAATCCATTATAGGCGTGCTGATAAAACAGAACCGTGTTAGCCCAGAAGTTTAAGCGTCGCACTTTAAACATGTGCGCTCATTTGTTGCGTGTTCAAATCTTGATAAAGCGCAAAATCTTTTTCATAGCGATAGAATATATTCTAGTTGTAAAATAAAATTCGCTCCGCATGCTACGCACTAGTCCACTGTGTGGACGCTCATGAGGGCTTCGCCTGAATTTCAAAACGAATCAAAAAATTCCAAAAAATTTTAATGGGCCTTATGTTTAGTCACAGCATAGACAATTAAGCTAGGTTTAACGATCTGTGAGTCGCAGACAGGAAGACTTTATTCTCTTTTTGTCTGCTAGATGGCAGATTTTTATTAACTAATATTAACAATGTGCATAATCGTAGATGGGAAGCGTAATACTTGGTTAATCTATTTTGAGGTATTTAAAAACAAGAGCTCTTATTTGTCTAATATTTTTACCAGTCGCCATTCCGACCGGTGAATTTTTCGCATGCGCCAATGTATTGGTCTAGAAGTAAATACATTTTGGGGTGACTCAAAACAAGGAATTCTGGTAAGGTTTTTTTTGGGTGCTTTTAACATAATTAGGTTTGATTTTGGATGATTTACAACAGTTTTCTCATATGTCCAATTTCTGATGGGCTATTGATTTACAAGAAAAGAAACTTTAGAGTATTTTTTGCTCACATTAAAAACTATGATTTTTGAAGGATTTTATGTCTTTTTCGGTTGTTAACTTTTGGGAAAACATAAATTTTTAGGATCCTGCCTTGTTTTGTAGGGCGCCAAATATACCTCTTTGATTTGGTAATGTTTTTACTTTTTTTTGCATGCGCCAACTGGTCTGGTCCAGAAATACAAAGCCATTTGGAATGTCTAAAAACAACGGATTTGGAAAGTTTTTCAGAGTGCTCTTGAGATGATTTTGCATGATTTTGGGAGATTTTAACGGTTTTTTCATGTGCCCAATTTTTGGTGGTCTACAGATATTTGGGTACTTTTGGGGTCCATAAAAATTAATGCTTTTTAAAGGGTTTTAGCCCTTTTTTGGTTGTTTGCTTTTAGGCAAACAGTTAAATTTGTAGGATTTTGCCGTGATTTTTAAGACGCCAAATGCCGTGGTCCAGAAGTAACATTTTATAGTCTACTGTTAAAATAATATTTCTGCTAAATTATAGCTAAGAAATGGTTAGAAAATGCTTTTCCCTAAAGTGAAAAGAATCGCTGTATAATTTTCTGATATGTTAATAAAAGTTTAAACATTATTTCTGCGAAATTTAATTGAAATAATCGTAAAATGTTCATGCAACCGCTCTCTACAGGGCGACTGTGACGTCATCATTCTGTTCGGCTAGAGAGATGCGGCCACCGTATATACTCGATTCACCGTGGACGCTCATGAGGTCTTTGTCCAAATTATAACAAATTATAACAATTGTATCTAAATTTATTTTATCGAAACATGAACATTAAGATGTATCTAATACCTTTGTATGCTTACGTGTAAAGTACATCATAATAGTGATGATACAAATAATTCATAATAGCATAGTTACTGTTTCATAATAGCATAGTTACCGTTTCATAATAACACAGTTGCCATTAATCCATAATATTCAACGTTTTTATGCAAACGAAAGCAACTCCAAAGACCAAAATTAAAAACATTCTGAAGATCTGCATTCATTTATATTAATTCTAACATAAAATATCTTGGATAATGCTTTTCTCGCTGTTTCATCGCGTTCAAAACTTCCGTCAAAAATTGGAAATTTGCAGAACTGTTGAGTGGTAACATTGCCACCTTCGTACATGTTTCGATAAAGCTTTGTATTTACTACGGATATTAAGTAATTCATAAAAAACTCGGACGTTAACAAGTAACGTCCTCGTTCATTATGAATTACTTAATATCCTTCTCAAATAAATAGCTATATTACGCTCGATCGTCCAGCGTTTAAATTTAATAACGAATAACGCATTTTGACTTTTGAGCGTTTTCATTAAACAGAAGACGGCCGATGCTCGAGCGTTGGTATGGTCTATAAACATCCCTCAAAAATACCCTAGAACTCGTTTTTCCCGTTATAGAAATTGTTTGTTGTATTCAACGGCAGGCAACCAATAATGTCATTATTGTTTCGTAGTAACGGTGTGAACGTTAAAGTTTTTTTAAGTATAATTTGTTTTTGTTACACAACTTACTAAATTTGAGGTTTTTTTATTTTGTGATTACACATTTTTATAATAAAAACGATATAAGGTCACTAAATCAAAGTGTCTGTTTTATAAGGTACCGCCATTAGTGACAAAAAAGAAAGACAACGATATCTTCTGTCTATCTCTACATGCGCACTAAATTTTGTGTTGTTTGTGTGGACACATTGCTTTATGAACTGTCAATTCTTGTCAAATATCGTTTGTAATAAAATTGTTTGAATGTGCGATTTCTCAACACGAATCGTTATGGTGTTTTTGTTTCCTCCGCCGTAAGTAAATACTATTTGACGTTTTATGTACGACTACTTTCCACAAATTTCAGAAAACTAAAAAAAAAAGAAAAATAGAAGGTAGATGGAAGCCCTATCGAAGCCGACAATCATTGTGACATTGGTTAAGCAGTACGTATTGGGGGAATACTAAAGTTGGTTTTTGTATATGAACCCTTGAGTACTTCTTATAAGGTTATGGAATTTTGTACCTGTTAGTTTACGAATTCCGTGAACTAAATTTAAATAATGTTCCCCCAATTTGTCTTCAATCGCTTTTGTGTTTCAATAGCCCCAATACCAACATGAACTTCTTGCATTCAGGCGAATAACTCGTTCATCTTATTGTTAATATGAGTTGAAAATCAAATCTATGGACAAGAAAATGGAAGAAGGAAGGCCACTCACATGTGGTACATCACAAAACCTGCGTTATGGACAGAAATATTATTTCAAATGCCTAAAACACAAGCAATGATATTGTAAAGTGTAAGTATATCGGCCTCAACGGTAAACGTTCTCAAAATGTGTTGTAGGACCAACTGACTGCTATCCTTAATGTAACAGCGGGGCCTCATAAACTGGCAGGTGGACAAGACACAGTCATTGCACTCATCACTTGAACAGTGCAGATACACAGTCTCATGAGGAAGACACACCATCGCTTTCAACATCAGCGGCAGAAGATGGTTGGTTTGAAGCCGCTGCTACTTCCTCATAATGAATGTGAAAACTGAAAATGCAATGGGACATGAAATATACATAAGATATGCAAAACTGGTTCTATAGTTTAATGTGGCGTACGAAGGTCCTTAAACGCATTCAAATGGTCTCCTGTAGTGTTAAAAATAGATGTAATTTTGTATTTCAGGGTGATTTAAGTAAATAATTTTAACATAACCTTAATATTTGTTCTTGATATTCATTTTGTTGCAGTTGTTTTGCATAACCTCATTCAAGATCTTAAACATGTCTACTTCTTCAAACTTGTAAATTCTTTCTTCTTAATAGCCCCTTTAAAATATCTCATGTACTTCATTTTGTTGTAATTAATTCCAGCCACCCTCATTCACATATGTTCAATTAGTCACATCTCATAACTCTCCTTTAAGACGGAGTGGGGGTGCGACTATTCCGACCACGCATTTTTCTTAGATTTTAGATTTAGTTCTTAAGAGGTACTGATCCGGACTCCAACCCGGAATGTAAATATTAGCAATAAACCACAATTTAAGGAATCTCGCTTTTTCACTAGTTAATCCCCGTACAGAGAAACACAACGGCACACAACAATTGTCTGCTCATGTATTTGCTACTTCCATTTGTGCAATGCTTTCTCTCAGTTACTTTAACATCTCATCATTGTTACTACATCGTCGGGAGAAGCTACAATATAATAAGTGCTAATAGCATATTCTAATTAGGGCGTTACTGCATACAAGTCGAATCGTTGGAGATTAGAAAAGACAGTGCTTGAAGTCCGAGACCGTTTCTGAGTGTTGCACCTCCTTAACGTGCTAAAATGGAATAGGTTCTAATGTCGGTTCGCTCACCTCTTACGTATTCACATAGTCTGTTATAATGTTGGAACCAATTTTCTTTTTGTACCCACGATTTATTAAAGTGTATTTTGAACAAATAATTTGAAGATAACCTTAAATTTTGTTAATGACAAATTTTACGTCAACAATTTTATGACAATTCCCTAGAATCTTGCGTCTCGTTCTAACCCATTGCTTTATGGACTATGTATGTCCCTCTTGAATTGCGCACTGAAAACTAATGGCGGTACCTTATAAAAACAGACACTTTGATCTAGTGACCTTAAAACGATAATATGCTTAGCGCCATCTAGACCAGGATGGCGCGCGACGCTCTTTCGGTCGATAATTCAGTTTTGTCCGTTCCGCTGCGTTCTGCGTTGACAGATGATTGACAGTTTCAGTCGTTTCAGTGTTGGTTTGGTGTTAATTGTTAAAGCTGCTGGTAAGTAATAAAATGTCTTGTTATTTATTAATAGTATTATAAGTTTATAAGTTAAATATAAGTCGTCTGCTTTTCGGTAATTTTTAACGGTTGTGTCGAAAATTAAAATAAATGAAACATCTGAACAGCCACGTGGTATAGTGTATCGTTTTCCAATGTCGTAAAAGAAGAAACGTTGTTTTCACGCCCAAAACATGATAGCAATTAATAGAATAATTAAAGGGGCATACCTACCTATATTCAGTTTATAAAAACGTTTATTATTTGACTTCGCACTTGTCATCCAGTAATTTCTCACAAGATTTTCCCAAAAAGAACGTACCTACAGCAACTTACATCCAAGAATTTTCAGAATTTACATTAGGGAATGTTTGGATAGAAATGACACTGGGTAGGTAGGTTTAGGTTATAATTATCACAGCCACGCAAAACATACTCACAACATACACTTTCTACTTGCCATTTCTGAATATATTTTCAG
Source organism: Gnatocerus cornutus (assembly GCA_029298725.1). Taxonomy (NCBI): domain Eukaryota; kingdom Metazoa; phylum Arthropoda; class Insecta; order Coleoptera; family Tenebrionidae; genus Gnatocerus; species Gnatocerus cornutus. The sequence continues at coordinate 2,691,987 of CM055517.1, forward strand.
TTTGACAGAGACCCGCGACCAATCACGAGGGGTCAACAATCATATGCTATTTCAAAATCTAGACGCGATGGAGAAAAACTGAGCACAGATTTGAATTCAGCGTGTCAAAATACATTAAAAATGATCCTTACATCTGCAGTCCAAAAATTTTTGTTATCAAAAGATGAGTTATCTGTTTACGTTGTCATCATCGATTAAATTATCATGAAAACATGTCTTTCCCACACTTAGATTTATGCGGACTAAAAAACATGACAATCTCTCTTAATTTCAGATTATCGTTTCAATTTGCTTTATCTGATTCTCTTTATGGAGTGATTTTTCTATATTCAAATAAAAGTCTTTAGTGTATTCCAAATATGAATAAAATATTTCTTCCAAAGTAATATTATAGTATTCTCTAATTTCTTGAGCTGTTTTTGTATTTGTATTTAATAATTTTTATATAATTAGGGATTTAAAATTACGAACACCCAATAAAATCCTTATTGTTTTTTTTAAATTATTTGGTGAAACCTATATAATATCTTTTGTTATTATTTTTTTTATAATATGATAATTCATTTTTAATATTATCATAATTTATTATTTGGTATTGTATTTTATAATTTCCTAAAATTTTCTTTAAATCTTTCTTAATATCGTGTAAATTCAGTGGGAGATAGCTATTCTCCACTGAAATTCCATATTGTATAAAGCATAAAAGATCATTTGTTATTATTATATTTTTCTTTTGAATAACGGAAACCATAGATCGGTAAACCACGTACTCAAATTAATTTTATAGGACTAGTTATTTGTATTTATAAACTCAAACTGGTTTAATGGATTAGGATTAATTTTATATTGCTTTAAAAGATTATATTCGTTACCGTAATTTTCCTATTTATCTACCAACTCTTTTAATTAAAATAATATTTCATAACTTTTTTTGCCTTATTGTTATTCAACATCATTATTAATTCTTTAAAATTTTTAATCATTTTGTATATATTCATTCATTCCATCTACTCTATTTCTTCATATGTAATTTGATTGATTACAAGTATTATTTTTTTCGACAATTAATTAAATAAACATTAAATTGATCACCTCCATATACAACACATATTTTTTGAATCTCGAGGCTTTTCACAATTTTACCTAAACAGGGACAGTGTGTTTTAGCACTCACTGTTTATGGATAATTTCTTGTGAAAAAAAATGTAATAAATTAAATGAATCGCTTACATAACGATGACCAAGAAGCATGGCAACTGTTTCAAAAAAAGTTTAACGATATGAGAAGCAAACCAAATAATGACTTTGAACGATTAGTATTTAAAAATATGCATAATCAATTTAAAATGTATGAAAACAATATATTAAACTTGGCAAAATTAGGTTTTCTTAAAATACACTTTCCTAATCTTGAAGTCTTTGATGAATAAATTTTCTAATAAATGACTAGTCGTTGCTCGGTTTGTTTAGAACCAAAATGTCCAGGTGATTTTTATAACTATAGAAATAAATATGAAAAAACATGTAAACAATGTAAAAAAGCAGTTAATTCTACTCGTTTGGTATGTGTTTGTGGTAGATATTACACTAGAACTAATTTTAAAAGGCATATAAAAACAGAATTGTTTGTTAGATTTTTTTCTATAATAAATGGAACGAAGGAACTTGAGTAATCTACGTTTATCTGATCTGTTTAATATTGCAAAATCATTAGACATCAAATATATTAGAAAATATAATAAAGCAGACTTGATTAAAGCTATTATTAAAGCTGAAGAGCAATTACATGAGAAAATAAAAAACGAAAACAAAATAATGAGCGAAGCGAATTCAGAAATATTTTCATTTGATGATGATTTATTTGCTAAACCAAAGGAAAAGAGAGTTAAGAAAATCGAGTGTGACATATGTGGAAAATATATCAAAAGCACCCGAATGCAGCTACATAAAGAGAAAGAAAACAAAAAGAACCTAAAAACATTTCAGTTTGATGACGATATATTTGCTAAACCAAAAAAAAATAGAGTAAAGAAGATCAAATGTGATATATGTGGAACATATATCGAGGAAACTCGAATACATTTGCATAAATTAAAACATGATTTGAATAGTCGTCGTTTGCTTGAATTACGTAATATGGCAAAATCTTTATGTATAAGATACATTAAAAGATACAATAAGGCAGAATTGGTAAACGAGATTATTCATGCTGAAGAGCAATTAAAAATAACAAGAGAAAACAAAAAGAGCTTTCCGTTTAATGATGGCATATTTTCTAAACCGAAAAAAGAAAGAGTAAAAAAGATCAAGTGTGATGAATGTGGAAAATATATTAAGGAAAGTCGAATGCAGTTGCATAAAGCAAGACATAATCCAGAGCCAGATTTTATTTTAGTTCAGGTTGCTTTTAAAGGAAGATTATTAACCTATCAGCATAATAATCTAGAAGAAGGTATAGATATAGAAACATATATGGATATGATAAAAGAAAAGGCTATTAAAGTAGTTATAAATGCTTTAAATCTCTATAAAAATATTAAAATCAATTTAGAGATGGAATGCGAGTTTATGAAACTGGAAAATGAAGACTTTATAATGATACATAAATTTCAGTTACCAAATGTTATACTAAGAGAACAAGATGATCTGGAGGAATATTGGGATGAACAAAAGGATTTATTTATATCAAGATGTGATGAATTGCAAGATAAGGGATCTGGATGGACTTTGAAAAATATAAATTATTTGCGCATTAATATAAACAAATATACACCGTTAAGCGGAAATTCATATGTAGAATTACCCAAGTGGATTAAAGATAAAAAAGCTTGCGTTAATGTTAAAAACAACGATAATAAATGCTTTATGTACAGCGTAATATCATGTTTACATCAAGCAAAAGAACACGTAGATAGACTGAATCATTATAATAAGCCGGAATATATAAATGAATTAAATTCCTGTCAAAATCCAGGACATACCTAAATTTGAATCACATAATAAAATTAATGTTACCGTGTTTAGTTACGAAGAACAAATATTTTATCCTTTGTATCATAATAATAAGCAAATATATGAAATGAATATCGACTTACTATACTTTGGAAATAAAGACAAAAATCATTATTGTTGGATCAAGAATTTGAGTCGATTGTTGAATGATCAGTTGGAAGTAAATAGAAACAAAAAACATTTCTGTAGAAGATGTTTAAACTACTCCGCTAGAACTGAAGATGCTTTAAAGAAACATCAAAATGTGTGCTTTAGTAATGAACCATGTGTTCCGAACATGCCTGAAGATAATATATTAAAATTTAAAAATATTCAAAGAATGTTAAGACATCCGTATGTAATTTATTCTGATTTTGAATCTATTCTGAAACCTATTCATACATGCGAACCAAATCCTGAATCATCATATACTCATAAAACACAATTTCATATTCCCTGTGGTTATGGATTATACATTAAGAGTGCTTATAATAATATTGGTAACCCATTGGAAATTTACAGAGGAGAGGAAAGTGATAAATGTTTTATAAAAAGAATAACTGAATATGCCAGAACAATATACAAGTTATTAAAAGAAAATAAACCCATAAAAGATATCGAACTAGAAGAATATAAAAAAACAAAAATTTGTTATCTTTTTTCTATAGAAAACCCAAAAGTAAGAGATCATGATCACTACACTGGAAAATATAGAGGAGCTGCTTGTAGAAAATGCAATTTGAAATATAGACAACCATTGTTTATTCCAATTTTGTTTCATAATTTAAGCGCTTACGATTGTCATTTGTTTATAAAAAATCTAGGAGAAGATAAAAGTCAATTGAAATTAATACCTAATAACGAAGAGAAATATATTTCTTTCAGTAAAATTTTAAGAATGGATGATAATGGATATATCGAACTGAGATTTATCGATTCATTTAGATTTTTAGCAAGTAGCCTAGACAATTTGTCATCTAATCTGGAATCAAGTCAGTTGAGAGAAATAATTAAATACTTTTCAAATCATGAATTAGATGTGTTATTTAGGAAAGAAAAAAGCAAGATAATTAGAAAAGGAATTTTCTGAAACAAAACTTCCATCAATAGATAAATTTTATTCTTCGCTCACAAAAGAAGGAATTTCTCAAGAAGAATTCAAACATGCAGTGAAAGTATGGAAATATTTTAAAATTGAAAACTTGGGTGAATGGCATGATTTATACTTAAAACTAGATGTTTTGCTATTAACTGATGTATTTGAAAATTTTAGAGATTTATGTTTAGAAAAGAGTTATGGACTGGATCCTGTTTGGTATTATACAACTCCGGGGTTAGCTTGGGACTATATGCTCAAATATACTTCAGTGAAGTTGGAATTATTAACTGATTATGAAATGTATTTGTTTTTTGAAAACGGAATTAGAGGAGGTATTTCACAGTGTAGTAACAGGTATTCGCAGGCAGATGAAAATACTCAGATTATCTATATAGATGCTAATAATCTATATGGATGGGCTTTATCTCAGAGATTACCAGAAAAAAACTTTAAATGGTTGACTTGTGATGAAATTAAAAATGTTGATGGTATACTGTTATCAGATAGTGATACCGGTTATGTTTTAGAAGTTGATTTAGCATTCCCTGTAGACTTGGCTATTCATAACAAATTCAATGACTTGCCTTTGGCTCCGGAAAATAGAATTCCCCCGGGCGGAAAAGTAGAAAAACTACTTTGTCATTTCTATGATAAGAAAAATTATATAATTCATTACAAAACATTAAAACTTTACAAAAGTTTAGGTATTAGAATAACAAAGGTTCACAGAGGTATAAAATTTACTCAGTCAAATTTCATAGCACCATATGTAAAATTTAATACTGAACAAAGACAGAAGGCGAAAAATGATTTTGAAAAAGATTTCTGGAAACTAATGGTTAATGCACCATATGGTAAGTCTATGCAATCTGTTAGAAACCAACAAAATATTAAATTATATTGTGATGAAGAAAAATTACAAAAAGCGATAAACAAACCTAATTTTAAACACAGAACTATATTTAGCAAACACCTGGCAGCAGTTCACAATTATAAAACCAAAGTATTGTTTAATAAACCAATTTACATTGGGCAAGCCGTATTAGATTTATCGAAATTATTAATGTATAACTTCCATTACAATGTAATTAAAAAAGAATTTAATGAAAAAATAAAACTTCTTTATGGAGATACCGACAGTTTCATATATGAGATTAAAATGGCTGATTTCTATGAATTTATGAAAAACAAACCCGACTATTTTGATACATCTGATTATCCAAAGGACCATCCATTATATTCTGATAAAAATAAGAAAGTAATAGGGAAATTCAAAGATGAATTGAATGGTATTAAGATATTAGAATACATAGGTTTAAGGTCAAAAATGTACAGTTACAGAACTGAAACGTGTGTTTCAAAAAAATTAAAAGGTATCAAGAAAGCAGTATTGAAGAAAGAAATAAGTTTTGAAGATTACAAAAATTGCTTATTCAATCAAACTGAATACTTCCATAGACAGAGAGTGATTAGGAATCATAAACATGATATTTTTACTGAAGAAGTAAAGAAAAAGTCTCTAAGTTGGAAAGATGATAAAAGATATCTTTTACCTAATTCTACAGATACATTAGCTTATGGACACGTATTAGTATCATCATAGGTACGTTCATGGACACTGTTGAACTATTTTTTATTAGCGTTGAAGTAATAAATTAAGAAAACAATAATAACAATTACGATAGTAAACGCAAGAATAAAAATAATAATTTTTAATTTATTAACTTGTTGAATAAGACTTTTTTCTGAATTTTGGATATTCTTCATTGAATATATTTAAATTCTTGAATACAGTACTTTCCATTTAATTTACAATTTTTGAGTTTTTTCATTTATTGCTCTCATATTTTTAGTATGTCTTTCAAATATTTTGAGAGTTCTTTTCTTTACATCATCGATGTTTGATGGTATTACTACTGTTTTGTTTCTTAATTCTGCTAATTTCTTAGGATCATAATTATTGTAGTTGTCTAATTTATATTCCAATTCATCGATTTTATTATTAGCGGATTCTAGTTCACAGTCTGTCATAATTAATTGTTCAAGGAATAAATTAGCTGTTAGCTCTTGCAATATATTTATCTACTACTTCTTGTTTGAAACCGACTATTTTTGCTCCATCTTCTAATCTGTCTATTTCAGTAATAATAGGTTTTAAATCTTTTTTCCATTTTTCTTTCTCATCGTTGGGAATGTATGAAACTAGTTTGTCCATTTATGATTGAAAAGTTTCTAAAGATTTACTAATTAATTTATGTGCTTCTTCATCTAAACTTATATTTTTACGACTACCTGCTTTATGTTCTACATTATTGAATATTTTTTTATTTTTTATTTTATTTTTTCTCTCTTTTGTTCCCAATTGTTCCGATTTGTTCTCTTTTGTCCCGGATTGTTCCCGTTTGTTCTCATTTGTTCTCGTTTTACATGCAATCTTAATTCCAACTGAATTTAGTCCCATATTTAGGGAATTTCTAGAAATATTTTTAGATTTGCAAAATTATGTCTTTGTTAGTTTTTTATTTACAGTCGAATTGAGATATTCAATGGCAAAATTACGATTTCTCATTTGAGTTACTTCATTGATATTTTTTGGTATATTTATTTTTTTATCTTGGGTAAAGGATTTGTAACTGTTTTTAAATTGTTGGAGTTCAGATGGTTGTCTTGTTTTTAATGGTGTATAATATTCTGCTACAATTTTGTTCTCTTTAGTATTGGTCATTTTTTTATTTATTGTAAAAAATTTATTTTGAATCTTTTTAAATCATTTTGAACGGAACTTTGTTAATATTTTTTTACTCATACAGATTACAGATAAAAAAATTCGTTGAATATAAAATTTTTTTCAGGTAGATCTGATGGAGGGCTCCTCATCCTCATCAAAGCGCAAAAAAGTCGAAAGTAAACCTGTCTATTCAGACCAAGTAAGACCAGACATATTATTGTATCACACGGTAACATGGTATTACACTTTTGTTATAGGAATTACTTGGATTAAATTTACTGGATGATGTAACATCTTTGGACACTTCCGGAGGCTCAAATGAAAGTGAAGACGTAAGTAACTTGCTTCGAACAAATGTACAATTTGTTTTATGTTCAAATAGGAATTCATGGAAATTACAATTTGTTATGTCTTTTCAGGATCCTGACTTGGTTTTTGAAGTTCTTCGTTGGACATCGACTTTTGTGGACAAGTCTATGTTTATTAAATGCGTTATGAAGGATGCACATAGAATACTTCTCACTGCACCGCCCAGATTTGGCAAGACTATGGCTTGCAAAATGCTGGAGAAGTTTTTTGAAATTGTCAGCAGTGAACAACAAAAGTTGGAGAAATATAAACTTTTCCAGGATCTCAGAATTTACAAATGCACTGAAGAATGCATAGAGAATCATGGTTGTGGAAGTAAAAGATTTTTTCGCAAGCATTGCGGACAGCATCCAGTAATTTTTCTTGATTTTGCACAATTATCAGTAAGGTCATATAGCGACTTTTTGGAGAGTCTTAGAAATATGATAATGAAGCTGTTTAGAAAATATAAAACATGTTTAATTCACGAAGATGGTGAAAAATTCAGCTGGTCAAGTAACGATATGGGAGAACTGGATATTGAACCTTTCTTGTGCTATTTGAAATATGCCGATGATGATGATTATTGGAACAAGGCAATAGATCGTAACACAGCAGAACTATACATAAAAAGGGCTTTTAAATATTTGATCGAGGTTTTGTCGGTCCACTATCAAACAAAACAAACCCATAAGAAAATTATTATATTGATTGACGAGTTCGACGCACCTTTTATGAATATGTTATTTGGTGAAAACTCATCAGAGCGACAGATTATGTTTTTCATACGAGAACTAATGCGTCTTTTATGTAAAGATAGGATATCAGCACAATTTGTTCAACGAGTAATAATTTTTTCTGTCACTGCATCAGGCGGTACGATTTCATTAGGAGCTAACAATGTGGAACGTAGAACATTCTTGGACAAGGATTATGATTATTATAAATTCTTTGGATTTACCAGAGAAGAAGTAAACGCTTTAGTTAACAACTGTGTCAAAGAAGGAAGTCAAAGAGAAAAAGCTCTTGATGAAATTACTCTTTGGTACAACAATTACACTGTAGTGGGAGACAAAGATACAACTATTTCTAATCCTGTGTCTATTACCAATTATTTACCGAATCTCGTACGAAAAAGTTATTGGATTGAATCGGTTGGAACCAAATATATCTGCCAACTATTTAAATTCGAAAAAATGCGGGAGAAGGTGTTTCCTGCCGTTAGAGACAATGAGAAAATTTCCATCATAGCAACAACTATAGAGTTGAACGATATTTATAATCTGAAATCATTACGTGAATCAATTTTGAATTGTATCGAACTAGTGCAGGTAGACTTAGCTCTTCAGTTTCTCACACAATGTGGGTACTTTAACGTTATTGACAAGAATGATGGGAATTGGACATTACAAATTCCGAATCTAGAATTGAAACAAGTATTTACAGACAAACTTCAGGAGGCTTTGGTAAAATTCAAAACTAACCTGTTTACTGTAGAACAACAAGAGTCATTTGTGAATGCATTAAAGTCTTTAGGAAGTGGAGAGAAGCATGAACCTATGAAATATGTTGCGTTTAAAAAATCTGTGGAAAATTTGTATACCGACCGAGAATTACCAAAAGCTCATTTTCACTTTCACTGTGACCTTTGGATGTTAATTTCTAGTTGTGGGAAGTTGGATTGCTCACCCGAGCTTGATTTAATTATTATTTCAAAATGTGCAGTAATTATAATTGAACTAAAGCGGCATAAACAAGATTCTGCAAAGAAGGCCCTAAAACAGTGTCTACGGAAAAAATACTATGAAGCATTTGAACTTGAAGGAAATGAAAGAAAGGGTTTAAAGAAAATTTTAATTGGTCTTCATCTCTCTGATGATCGTAAAGTTAGCATCAGGTATTTAGAAAATTTTGAGAAAAAAACACTGCAAGATGAACCAAACATAGAAACAATTGTAGAGGATAGCTATGAATGTTAAAATCATTCTCTCTGTTAGTTATGTACCCTGTTTTATTTTATGTGCATTTCGCTGATTTTTAGGTAGTTTGAGAATCTGTAAATTGTAATGGAAAATAATCTCATTTTTTTGCCCTTAATCTTTGATTAAATTATACATTTCTACTTGAGTATTTTTTAATATATCATTAAACCGGGACTTACGACTTTATGTTAGTTGGTACATAATATTTGATATGGTAAGAAAATAAGTTGAAAAAAAACCAAACTATTATTATTTATATGTTCAATGAAAATTATAACTAAATATAAACAATTCTCTTAATTACAACAAAGTAAGATAAGAAAATCTGTACTTTTTTAATATCACAAAATAAGAAAATCAATTTTAGTTAGTAGTTGTGTTACAAAAACAAATTATATAATTATAAAGCAAACAAACTAATTTTTCGTTCGTGTCGTTACTTTGGTGTAATAATAATTTATTTTTTCTACTCCCATAGTAGTAAGTAACTAGGCAAGAACCCTGTCGTTTGTTGATTAGTAACTATGACACTATGAAACATGCATGTAATATGTATTTTCATTATAAGGAAACTAACTCACGTGACTTTAGTAACTTTTCGACTGTGAAACCAACGTTTTAGTTCCACCATGCCATTTTTAAGGTTAGAGTTTTCAGATGTCACTAATCTGACAAATTTCAAAGAACTAGTCAATTATTTTATTTATCAGTTATTTCACTTATTATAATAATACATAATTAAAAGTGTCACGCCAAATATACAGAAATATTCTTATTTCGTTTGCTCCAATTTGAATTCACATCAATTCTCAAAATAGTTGTGGATGTTTGTTGAAATCTTGAGACAGCATAAAGATGTTTGTGAAGGAATGCTGTAAAACTTTGGCGGATTTGAAAGATGTTAACGCAGGTGGGGTTAACTTCCAAATTATCGGGTGCTGGTTTCTACAGTTTATTTTACTTGTACATTACTGTCTTACCGCCGACAACACACTGCTCTTAGATTAGTTAGAGTATAGATAGCCGACTCTATCACTCTCATTTTGATACCGAATCTAGCGCAATCTATAAAAATCTGGCCGTACTATTTTGAAGAGTCTAGACAACAACCACACCAAATGTGGTGTTTGTCTTTGCTAACTAAAACATTGGTTTTTGTCTTTGCTATTTTAAGAATAGGTTTTTATCTTTGCTATTTTTTCTTTTTATGGATTTGATAGAAATTAAAACAAAACAAAATATAAAATAAAAGTGTATATTAAAAAGTAATAAACGCAATAACAAGTACTGGAAACAATGAGTTATGATAACTGTGTTAACACATCCCACATTTTCAATACCTAATTCAGGATCATATGGTTCAAACTATACAATGATAAACTCAAAATATGATGATTAAACAATTAATTACTAAACAAACACGTTTTCAACAACTAAGAGAAAATGTTGAATAATAAAATCCACTTCATGTTTTAAAGGAAAAAATTGTATGTTGGAAAAATGTATCAAATTCAATTAAATCTCCCAACGTATACATTAAAAAGAAAAGCATAAACTAGAATATGTGAAAAATGGAGGTACACGCTGGTACTCCATATAAATTTAACAATAATTACATGTATACAAATACACTATCTGTGTAAGATCATTCGTAAGGATTGACCACAATCAACCCAAGTTAACAATTATTTACCAGGCCAAATTTAAAGCAGACAGTGGAAAAATTTTCAGTGTGCTTCCATAAAACCACTTTCAATCAAAATGTCCCAAGCAAACGTGAAGTTTTTGGTGGAATCGCCGATCCTGGAATTGTTAATCCGCTGAAGCCAAATATTAGTAACATTTCTGTCAGATGGAGTGTGTACTCTGAAAATATTGGTTCATATTAGATAGTAATATATTAAAATGATTTTCAGTCTTACTATTTGGACATATTATCACCACACCCAGGAACACAACACCCTGTTCCTCCTGTAGTCATATTCACAAACAACATTATAATGTTAACTTGGGTAATTAAACTACTAAATTATTTACACTACACAACGTTATCACTACATTAGACACTAAACTAGAACGAAATTAAGAAAATACACAAGGAAATTCGGAAAACACTCTTAACGAAAGTGCAAAACAAAATGCAAGTGCAAATTTGCAGACTCTGCACAAATTTGAATTCCAAGAATCTGTCAACGACTGCTGCGCTTGAATTAAAATACCAAGCGCCACCTAGATCAGAAGCCGAAAACAATAATTTATGTTAAGGCCAGATTTTTATAGATGGAGGTAAAGTAGCTGAAAAGTTCATCCTATGGAGTGCCCGTGCCTTGACACTGCTTGTGGCGGCGGCTAGCGCATCCCCACCACACATCTCTGTCTGAACAGAGATAACTTAGAGATGCTCAAGTACGGGCACTTTTCTACTCCTGAGAACTTGTCTGGTCGACTTTGCGGCCTGGTTCGTGTAGATGCCGCTACTTGTCAAAAGGCGCTCGATTTAAAAACTGAACTGGGGTTTTATTATTCAAAGTAATTTTTATGAATTACATTAAAATCACAATTTATGTTGATTATTATCTAAATGATAATAATTAACATAAATTGTAATTTTAATGCAATTCTAACCACTTCGCATTCAGATTAATGTAAATAAAACTCTTTGGTTTAACAAATAATTTATTACATAATTATTTTCAATTTCAAAGGAAGTACAGACTATTTTCTTGTTGATAAAAAATCATATATTACACAGTTAGAGATCTTAAGACTACAATATGATTGTGTAATAACATTTTTAAGACTAATATACATAAATAATATAGTACGCAGGTTGGAATTTTCATTACGTAGTAAAAACACTCAGGGGATTCGCATTTTTCACTGTGAATTATGGGCAGAGTTTTTAGGGGCTTTGTGTCCTGACGGTGAACCCCTCGGAGAGTATTGAAGGAAATTATCGTTTGTACAAGTAGTAGTGCCATAAAACCAGAATGCGATTTGCAAATCTTGATAACTAGAAATATGACAAGAAGTGAACAATAAAAACTGAAATAATGAATCTGAGTTGTCTGAATCAGAACGTTTTATACGGGGTCACCTCAATCAGCTAAATTTGACTTCTAATTTTAGAATGGTATCCTTAAAAAGGATAAAGACGTAAAGATCACTTGGAAAACAAACATCTAACTAGCGATATTAAAATTGAAAACTTACGTTAAGTCCACATTTTGAAAATTTTGAAGAACGTGTTAATTGTAAATTCCGTTAGTTCTTTAAACTTTATACGCATGCGAACTAGTTGCAAATTTGTGCAAATTTTTACTACAGTTTCCTGTTTGACTGACTTTTGACAGTTTAGCGATTGGTATCCATCTAATATCATCCGCTGGTACTAAACACGATGGTAGGGCCATCTATTAATTAAGTCCACCTAAACGGCAGAGTACGATATAGTGGGAAAAATACGCATCAGAGAGAGACACGAGATTGCTTTAAAATGGGATAAACTCTGCCATAAGACTTGACGATCTCGAAGTTATCTCTGGTCTGAATCAGTGTGGCGCTTTCCATGAAAATGCATGTGCGTTGGGTACGCAACATAGCCGCCCCCCTTGAAGGTTTGTAGGCTTCAACAAAAAACTTGAAATACAATAAATAAATAAAAAATAAAAATAAACAAATAACAAAAACAAAAAAATCAAAACACAATTAACAAAAAAAAATTGAAAGAAATAAATTTTTCAAGAAAACTCACTGTTCCCCTTTTCACTACTTGTCATTAATTGGGAGCACACACAACTTAGAAACACCACGTTTGTACACTCCTTTTGTGGTTCGAACCGAGGCCACTCTTGCGACACCATCCCTTCCTGGATGGATTGCCTGGATACGCCCCAAGGCCCAACATAGTGGAGGTAAACCGTCTTCTACCATTAATACCATAGCTCCTGGTTGGAGGCCAATTGCATCTCCGGATCTCCATTTGGAGCGGCCTTGTAGCTGAGATGTGTACTCCTTCTTCCACCTGTTCCAAAAATGCCAGCGCATTTTCTCTATTAACTGCCAGCGCGAAGCGGAGCAGTTAGGACTTCTCCAATCAAAAAGTGAGCAGGGGTTAGAGCCATCAAGTCGTTCGGGTCGTTTGATAATGGAATTAAAGGACGGGAATTAAGGCATGCTTCTACTCGCGTTAGCAGTGTGTACAACTCCTCATACGTAAGCAAAGTGTCACCCACGACACATTTGAGATGATATTTAACTGATTTTACTCCAGCTTCCATTAAACCAGCAAAGTTAGGTGACCTTGGTGGTGAAAAGGACCATTTGATGTTATCATTGGACAAAACGGTTATAACATCTTTATAAAAGTCGGAAGTTTTGAAGAATTCAGCTAATTTGACAAGTTCATTATTAGCTCCGACAAAATTTTTTCCGTTATCCGACCGAAAATGTTTGACCATGCCTCGTCGGGAAATAAGTCGTCTTAAGGCGCTCAAAAAACTGTCTGTTGTCAGATCTGTGACCAGTTCAAGGTGAATCGCCTTGGTGCAAAGACAAATGAACACACAAATATATGACTTCAATGTTTTTCTACCGCGACCTTTAGACTCCTTGATCAAAATAGGCCCACCATAGTCTACTCCAGTGTTAACGAAGGGTCTAGCCGGCTCTAATCTGTCTTGCGGAAGATCACCCATTTTTTGATAGGCAATAATTGGCTTTACCTTGAAGCATGATATACATTTCTGGAGTACTTGTCTCACTTTGCTCCTTCCGGCAACAATCCACAACCTTTGCCGCAGCGCTGATAATGTGGCTTGGGCGCCCGCATGTAAATTTTGTTTGTGATAAAATTGAATTATTAAAGAGGTAACAAAATGATTCTTTGGTAAAACCATGGGATGCTTCTTGTCGAATGGGTATCGAGAATTTTTTAGTCTACCTCCTACTCTTAGTACTCCGTTATTATCAACAAATGGATCTAGACCTTTTAATGAACTGCCTTTATTAACAACATTTGAAGATTTTAATTCTTGAATTTGTTGAGCAAAAGACTCGAGTTGCATTAATTTGATGATTAACCTTTCTGAGTTATTTAGCTCCTCAGAACTTAAATGACCTGTTTGTTTCGCGTTTCCTTTTTTGGTGTTGTTTGCAAATCTCAAAATGTATGCTATGATCCGTTTTAATTTAGTAAAACTTGAAAATCTGTTCAACAAGTCACATGAATTCGTACTAACCAAAGTCGTTTTAGTTATCCTTTTTTGTTCCGGAATGTTTTCAAAATCCTCGTTTTGGATAAATGCGTCTGAACACATTTCACGATCACAAATTAACCAGTTGGGGCCATGCCACCATAAACAATTGTTTATCAATTGTTCAGCTGCACTTCCTCGCGAAATTATGTCAGCTGGGTTTTCATTACTGGCTACGTGGTGCCAATCATGAATGTTTGTCAAGTTTTGAATGTCCGCAACTCGATTTGAGACAAAGGTTTTCCAGGTAGATGGAGGTTTTGATAACCAACAGAGAACGATGGTTGAATCTGTCCAAAAATTGAGCTTGTCGAATTTTAAATTTAATGATTGTGTTGTTTGATTTGTTAACTGAGCGAGCAGTTGCGCCGCAAGAAGTTCAAGTCTGGGAATCGTTTGCGTTTTAAGAGGAGCCACGCGCGATTTTGCAATTAATAAATTTGCATGCGTTTCACCGTTTGAATTTGTGCATTTTAAATACAGGGCAGCTCCATACGCTCTTTCCGACGCATCGCTAAAACCGTGGAGTTCGATAGAAACCGTTTCTGCTGGTACCACGTTCCGAGGAATTCGACATTTTCCGATTTTTTGTAAATCGTTGGCCAATTGTGTCCACTGTTCACTAATGTCGTCAGGTAGCGATTCATCCCATGATAATTTCAATCCCCATAGTTGTTGCATAAGAAGTTTTGCCACTGTTACAATCGGGTTAATTAAACCAAGTGGATCGAAGATGCGACAAATCATCGAAAGTAACGTTCTTTTTGTTAACTCACTTGGTATAAGAATGTTTTGAACATTATACCGTAACGTATCTTGATTGCAATTCCAAAAAAGACCCAATGTTTTGGTATCTTGTTGTTTATCGAGATTTATTGTGGTATCTATTAAATCCTTGGCAGAGTTTGGCAATAAGTTTATGTTGTTTGACGCCCATTTAGCTGATTATTTCTGAAATTTTCTATCAGTTGATGTTGAATTGATTGTAATTCTTCAATTGAGTTACCGCCCGTAATTAAGTCGTCTATGTAAAAATCTCGTAAAATAATATCTGCCGCCTCCGGGAATTTTTCACGATTTTCATGCGCCAATTGATATAAACAACGTACGGCCAAGAATGGCGCCGATGAAGTACCATACGTGACCGTTGTTAAGCGATAAGTCCGCTATTCGTCATCGCTATCGCTGCGCCAAAATATACGCTGATAATCAGTTTGATTCGAATCGATTAAAATTTGTCTGTACATTTTGACGATATCAGCACAAAATACGTACTGAAATGTACGAAAACGCAGAATGATGGATAATAGTTCGTCTTGAATTGTGGGGTCCACGACCAAATTATCGTTCAAACTTTTGCCATTGGTCGATTTGGCGGAAGCATCAAAGACGACGCGTAATTTTGAGGACGGTTGTTTGTCCTTAAAGACGGGATGAGGCGGTAAATAATACGTTTCTGAATTGTCTGATTCATTATTCGAGACTAATTCCATGTGGCCCAAGTCAGAATATTCCGTCATAAATTCGACATACTTTGCTTTAAGTGCTGGACTTTTCTTTAATCGATTTTCTAGATTAAAAAAACGCCTTTTGGCTTGTTGGTCTGATTGACCTAGTGAGATGACGTTGTCCTTTATAGGAAGATTAACTACAAAACGACCATCATCACGTGTGAACGTGTTCAAGAAATGCGTTTCCGCAAATTTTTCTTCGAAAGTCAAATGTTTTTGGATGGGGTGATAACCTTCAAGTTCCCAGAATCGTTCTATTTGGTTTTCCAAGTCCAGAGATGAATTTATGGCAAGGTTACACCGACTTACTTTATTTCGCGGAATATCAAGCGGTCCCGCAATGATCCAACCTAGTTGGGTATTCTGTAAGTACAGCCGTTTACCGTCAATTTGAAATTTACCATCTAGCAGAAGTTCGAAAAACAATTCTGTGCCCAAAAGTAAATCAATTTTATCTGAAAGGTAAAATTGATCGTCCGCTAAAGGTAACTCGGAAGGAAAGTGTAGGTTATCAATTGAGAAACTATTTGAAGGCAAGTTTGCACTAATTTCTTTCAAGACAAAACATGTGACGTGTGCGTTGTAATTTTTATGAACCGATTTGATTGTAACGTCTACGGATTCTGTCGAGACGGTTTGCTGATTACCAACGCCTACGATTGCATTATTCGAAGAAGTCGTTTTCAAGCCTAACATTTTACGCATTCGTTTGGTTATAAAATTTGACTGTGACCCGTTGTCGAGTAAAACTCTGCATTTCTGTAAATAACCATTAATGTCCTTTATGAGAACAATAGCAGTTGCGAGAAGCATCTCTTGCTTTGAACCGTTCTTAGAATGAAGAGAAGAGCTTGTTGACGTAACCAACTCTTTTGAATCTTCACCGGAATTGTGATGCAATAATGTGTTATGATTTTGGTTGCATTCGCGACACGTTCGTTTTGATTTACAATGTTCCGTTTGGTGATTATCATGTAAACAATTAACGCATAGCTTTAACGAGTTTATTTGTTTTATTCGTTCCGCAACTTTCATACGGAGAAAATGATTGCAATTGTAGATAAAATGATTTTTACCCTTGCAAATTACACAGTGTCTTTTTTCATTTGTTACGACATGTGATTGAAATTTAGGTTTAGAGTGTCCCTTTGTTAGAACAGTTGCGCTTTGAGGCTTTTGAAAATTGTATTCAATTGATTCTTGATACTGACACCGAGATTGAAGAAAGGTCTTTAATTCATCCAATGTTGGCAAATTGTTTGTTAGTCTTGATTGCCATTGTTTCGAAGATTGAAAATCCAATTTTTCTGTAATAACTGGAATCAGAATCGCGTCCCATGTATCAATTGATACGTTTAAGGATTTTAACGCTTCAAGATTAATTGATAAGTCATCGACTAGTTGTCTTAAATTGGTAGCCAAACTTTTTGGAATATTTGGGAAATTCAGAATTTTCCGAACATGTGCATGAATTGATAATCGCTCGTTTTCGAACCGATTTTTTAACAAAGACCAAGCCACTTCGTAATTTGTTTCAATTAATGGAAGGCTCTCTATTGTTTTGGATGCATCGCCCTTGAGAGATGACCTTAAGTAATGAAATTTTTCGATGTTATTCAGTTCTGGATTGTTGTGAATCAGAGTCTGAAAAATATCCCTGAATGCTAACCATGCTTCAAAGGCTCCATTGAATTCCGGAATTTGAATTGTTGGCAAAATTAATTTGCTACGATTTTGACTCTTCGCATCTTTGAGAATAGCTGTTGCAGTCTCATTTTGTTGGACTGAATTTTCAATTAAATTTTCTAATGTTAGAAGAAATTATTTAAGGACTCAATAAAACCAAAAGGTCAAACTTCAAAATTAAGCTTTAATGCTTTTCTGGTACACTCTTGAGTCATGAGCAGTCATAAACAAGTATCGTTCGATGGTACAGACGAAGTGCCTCCGGTCATGGGTCCCCGTACTCCCGTGGTCCTGTGGCGGTACTCGCTGGCCTAACTCGTGACCCGATGAGTCCCGAATAATTGTGGCCAACGCCCTGGTCCAACAGGAACGGACTGGGATCAAAAGGGGCCCAGTCAAACGGACGCTAACATTCGGCCATTCCTGACATTGAGAGTGTCCTCACTCCAAGTCCAGTGGTGGACTGAAACTCAATTGAAAGTCTTAGGGCCGGTTGCAGAAACACGGTTCAAATTTCGATTTGAACTAGTTCAATTGATCCAGTTCAAATTTTGAACTAGGGTTAACCTACCGTCGCGTTGCACAAACAAAATTCACGTGAGGATTAATTGAACCGGTTCAAAACATTAAAACGGGAGATCTACCTTGTTTTATACGTCAATTTATTGAATTTCCCTGCGATTCCACGGTTGGCTACGCTGCAATTCTGTCAATTTCTGGATTTCGCGCTTAAAAAGTGAGGTTAAGAGATGTTATCTCTTGTGTAGAGCAGTTTGTTACAGTGATAAAGTTTTTGTTAATAAAAGTAATGGGGAAAAGGGGTCAAAATTTCACCAATCTATCGCACCAATCGCACCAGGAAATTCAGTTAGAAGGAAGAAACTTTGCTTCACTGCCAGGCGTTCCCTTTTCGATGTTGGCATTTCCACGTAGTTGTTTTTCAATAAAGCAAGATGGTGTGTGACGCGTTTGATAATCCTGAAGACACTGCTCTTGTGGATAACTCCAAATGTATCGCCAACAACTCCTTGAAATGTGCCCGTGCATAAAACCGGAGGGCAACCAGTATTTGTAGGAGGGCAGAAAATGACTTGTTCCGGTGCATGTGGGGTTCAAGATTTCTACCGATTTTATGTTGTGAAACCATGACTGTAGCTTTGGAAAATCGAAACCTCGTTTTGAAAAAAAAAATAAAATAAAACATGAAATTTTGTATTACATAACCTTTAATAAACAATTGTATTTTGAACTTAAGGTTGATTAAAAACTGCACCAGAAACCACTGCGGTATTGCAAAATCAATTATTACGCATAAAATGTAAAAACTTAGCTTTTAATTCGTGTATTTTTGTAATTTGAAAACTCACAAATCCAGCTGTCACTTTTAACACCGGCTTATCCCACCTCTGAACCTGGGTTAGTTTAACACCGTGCTAACTTGTATTTGAACCGCTCAAAAATGTTTGTGCAACGCAAAAATCATTTAAGCCTGGGTTAAGTCAGATTTGAACCGGTTCAAATTTTGAACCGCGTTTCTGCAACCGGCCCTAAGAACTCTAGTTGTGACTATACACAAAACAAAAGAAAAAAAAATGCAATGCTGTGAAATCGTCGCCATTCGACTACAGATGTGTATGCATGTTGCAGCAACTAAATTCCTGTAAAGAGGAGAACAAACTTGGCCAAGTTTATTAGTATCAAAACATAACTATACTAATGAAACGAGACTAAAAATACTTAAAAGATACTTAAAATCTAATGTTGCAATTAAACTAGTGCATGCCTTAACCTAATGACCACCCTGCAACTAGCACAGTCAGTGATCCCAGAGTCGCACTTCCTCTCGCCTGTGGCGGACAATCCGCGGCTACCCGCTGACAGCCAACCGCGAACCCGCTGTACAAGCTGCCCCGTATTCCGCGACCCCATCTGGTTGACTGCTCTCGGAACTGCTCTCAGACCTCCATCACATTTGGCTTAGACCTCCAACTTAATTGACTGACTGGTCTCCAGATCTCAAAGATCTCCCAACTTATTTGGCTTACTGGTCTCAATTTTTCCATTAGTTCCAAATACAGCTACAACCATTGGTCCATTTACTGAGTATAACTTTTAACCATCACTCCATTTACTCATTACATACTCATCTTCCCGCGGCCTACTGGCGCGCACCGTCGCTTGCACCATGACAATTCCAATTCTCGCAACGGGCGCCCGGGGACCAACTCCAGCTTCGCAACTGTCAGCACCGCTGCCTCACACCACCGAGACCGGAACCGTAACTACTCTGACCAGGAGTGGACTCACAACCACCCCTGACACGGGATACACCCCCATATCACATCTGTGATCGACAGGATGCACCCGCATACCACAGACTACATCTGTGAACCACAGGATCCCACCTGTGCAACTGAGTTCTCTCTGCAACTGAGTCCAACTGAGTCCAACTGAGTCCACCCGGCCTTCATGGAACTCCGGCCACCCATGAGATACACTCATGCCACTCAGTTCTGCCCATGGGTCCCACCCATGCAACTCAGTTCTGCCCATGGGTCCCACCCATGCAACTCAGTTCTGCCCATGGGTCCCACCCATGCAACTCAGTTCTGCTGGTCCTCATAACGGATCCATGGCCTCATATTATCGACTCCAGCCACACCGTTATACCTCAACCTCGAGCGACTACTCCCAGGAATATCTGAAATTTCGTAGCGTTCGTTGCCCAACTCCTTGGCAACCCTGAACGGTCCTCGCCACCGGGGTAGCAACTTATGACTTTTTCCTGTGCCCGGAGTACTCGTCACTCGAACCAGGACCAAATCACCCTCAGCATACGGATGCGCAGGACAACGCTTCTGATCAAACCGCCTCTTTTGCTCAGCCTGGTACTGATCGGTAAACTGCGTCATCCTCTCCCGCACCCTTGTGACGTCCACTACATCTTCCACTTGTAAGTGGCCCTGTGAACTTACACGAAAACCCATTAGAGCTTCGCTCGGCGTCACATTAATTGCTTTATTCAGGGTACCATTGAGACCAAGCTGGATATTAGGTACATTTTTGTCCCATCTGCGATCTGTATCATTTGCGCCCATTGTTGCTAATGAGTTTAAGATTGTACGATTATAGCGTTCAACTTGACCATTGCCACAAGGCATAGCTACGGCATTAAGGTAATGAAGACTTCCTATTTTTGCGCAAAAACTTTTGAAATGTTCACTTGTAAAACAAGTACCCCTATCGGTTATAATGCGCCTTGGTACTCTAAAATTTTTGATCAAATCATTCAGTGAACTGATGACATGTTTAGTTTTGGTATTTTTCACGGGATAAACTAGAATGAATTTGGTAAAAGCGTCAATGAAAACGAGGAGGTGAGTGTTACCGGATTTACTTTTAACAAAGGGTCCTAAATGATCTGCAGGAATTGTGTGAAAGGGCTTGGCGATTTTAGGAATGGGATGTAGAGAACCTTGAGATTTGCCGGAAGGATTTTTAAAATAGAGGCAGTTGAGACAATTAGCGACATACTTTTTTAACGAAACGACGCATCCCTTTGAACCAATATTTACTTGACAATAACTCTAACGTTTTCTCAGCAGCAAAATGCCCTGAATCGTCGTGTGTCATTTTTAATAACTGAAAGCGGACACAATCAGGAACAACCCACCTAGACCCAAAAGCTGTGAGTCTAGAAACTTTACCTCCTTTCAACGTATAAGTTTTGAAAATATGTTTGTTTCCATCAAAATCACCAGATTCTAGAATCGTTTTAATATTCTGAATCTTGTAGTCCTGTTGTTGAACAGCCAACAACCAAGTGTCCTCTGGCATGATTGCTACAAATACACCTTTCGTCTCATCAGTTATTGCATTTCGACTTAGAGCATCAACATGTTGCATTTGTTGTCCAGCTCTATGTACAATTGAATATTGATATTCGTTAAGTGCCAATATCCAACGACCAATACGAGGGTTTACGTCACTTTTTGAAAAGGTATTCTTAACTGCTGCGCAATCGGTTATGATGGTAAAAGGGCGACCTAACAAGTACTGACGGAAGCGTTTAACAGAAGAGATGATCGCAAGTGCTTCTAATTCAAACGAATGAAATTTTTGTTCATCTCTCGTTGTCTGTCGACTGAAGTACGCAACAACTTTTTCCCCGGTAACGTGTACCTGAACCAAAATACCAGCAAGACCCCACCGACTAGCATCGGTGTATAATTTAATTTCCAGTCCTGGGTCAAATAATGCCAGTACTGGTCCCTTTATCAGACTTTTCCGCAATTCTTGGAATGCGGTTTCTTGAGCGTCGTCCCAAACCCATTTAGCGTCCTTCAGTAGAAGCTGACTTAAAGCTCGCGCTTTATTTGCGTAATTTTGAACAAACTTGCGAAAATATCCCGTTAAACCAAGAAATTGACGTACTTGGTGTACGTTTGTTGGACGAGGAAATTGTTCGACTGCGGTTAGTTTTGATGAAGAGGGTTGTATAACAGAATCAGTAATTTCATAGCCTAAATATTCAATTTTAGTGTGCAAAAAGAAACATTTTTTTAAATTTAACGTTAGGCCATTTACATTAAAAATTTGTAGCACCTCTTGTAAAATGTGAAGCGCTTCCCCGATAGTTGAAGCTGGAATCAGCACATCGTCCAAATACACAAGCACTTTGGTAAAGCGCAGTTGACCCAAAACTGAGCTTAACATTCGCTGAAAAACGGCTGGGGCATTTGTCAGGCCAAAAGGCACTCGCAAAAATTCGTAGTGTCCGTCTTGTGTAATGAAAGCGGTTAATTGAACTGAATCTGGATGCATCGGTATTTGGTGATAACCAGAAAATAAATCTAAACTAATAAAGTACTTGGCTCCTGACAACCGTCTTAACTGCTCCTCTATAAGAGGTAAGGGATATTTGTCTTGAACTGTTATCTTATTCAAGGGCCTGTAATCTATACACAAACGTTTATCGCCGTTCTTCTTGTTTACTAATAATACTGAGCTGGCATACGGGGAGTGTGATTCTTGGATATTGTTATTTTTCTTCAGGTCGTCAATCATTGCACGAATTTGTACACGCTCATGGTCTGAAAATATACGAGGTTGACGAGCTATTGGTTTTAATGAAGTGAGCGTAATCGACATGGAGGTTGAGTTTGTTTTCCCAACTTCAGATAAGGAGCTAGCTATGCATTCCGGATAGGCATTTAAGAGGTCTAATAACAATTTTATACTTAACGGGTCGGAAATCCCAACATTTACAATATTTTCTGTGACTAATTTGGTTTGTGGGCTCGTTGGCCTCGCTTCCCAGTTATCCTGAAAAACTAAACGCCCAGCGACTTTACCATAACTGACATCGTAAAGTTCGGAGAAATTTTGCCCAATTAATAACTCAGCTCCGATGACGCAATGTTCGACGATATACAGTTCAATAGTCCGCGTTACGTCATCGATACTTAAAACAGCGCGACAAAAAAAATCAGGGATGATGGGTGGACCATCAGCCAAGGTCACCAACGATACCGTACGTTCCACCGGAAGTTGTTGGAGACCAAGTTTTTCAGCGGCTGATTTTGTAATAAGAGAGCATTCACTTCCTAAATCTAAATAACATTTAATTTCGGAATTATTGAGGCGGACAGTCTTATAAAAGTTATTTAGTCAAGGGTTGGTCCGGACAACATTTACTTTTTTTTGCGTTACCCTCTTTCGCTTTCGGGCAATCTCTCTTAAGATGATTTTTATCACCACAAGTAAAACATTTGCCAAACTGACTGGTACTCGGCTGAGATCGCGGCTGAGACCAGGAAGACCTTGGTTGGAACCACGATGTTTTAAAATGTTTTCTTGGCGACGCCGTACGCGTTGCACCGCCGCCGCTACTGGTTCCTGCAGTTCCGGCTCCTGCACTCGCAGCATTCGCAATTTCTAGCGTTTTCAAATGGCTCGCCAAAAGATGCGGATCTTTGATTCCAGCCGTTTCAATGGCAAACTTGACGTTCTCATTTTTAATATCGCCGACTATTAAATTTACTTTGTCTTCATCGGGAATGATCAATTTAAGTTTGTTAATGAGTGCTAATTTGCAAAAAGCGTATTCGTACAAACTTTGATTAACTTTCGGTTGACATGCCATCATGTCTTTTAACAAGTTGTGCAGATTACGCTTCGGGCGGAAATTTACATGCAACATGTCTTTCCACTCCGGCCAGGAGAAGACACGGGACGGCAAAGCTCGGTACCAAATCTCAGCAGGGCCTCGCAACTTACTTAACGCCAAATGGGACGTTGTTTTATCGTCCCAGCGATAAATGGTGGCGTATTCGTCCACTGAACCCAACCAGTCGTCGATGCTGTCTCGCATCGGGTTGAATTCCGCAACGATCGTACCCACATTAGGGATAGCACTTACCCTCTGCGCTCCCTCTCTTACCACCAGGTTCTCGGTCAGTTTACTCATCCCGTCTACAATGGCTTCACCCAGACGGGACACGGTCTCGCTGACGCTGTCAGGGACGCCAGAAGGGGTGTAGCTTCCCTCACGACGGCTACGCTGTTTAGAAGCCTTCCGGGACTCATGGCGCCGACGTCGGTGCGTACTCCGACTCCGGCTACGATGTCCCTTCTTGGGTCGTGGTGTGTCAGACTCCGGACTCCGGGTACGACTTCTTTTGCGTCGGGCTTTTTCTCCCGTTTTGGGCATTGTTCTTTTGTTTTCACTTAACGGAACTTAGAAACTAGCAAAACTAAATTAACTGGCACTTGGGTTTATTTTCACTGGCACTCGGGTCTTTTATCCCACTTCTGATGTTAGAAGAAATTATTTAAGGACTCAATAAAACCAAAAGGTCAAACTTCAAAATTAAGCTTTAATGCTTTTCTGGTACACTCTTGAGTCATGAGCAGTCATAAACAAGTATCGTTCGATGGTACAGACGAAGTGCCTCCGGTCATGGGTCCCCGTACTCCCGTGGTCCTGTGGCGGTACTCGCTGGCCTAACTCGTGACCCGATGAGTCCCGAATAATTGTGGCCAACGCCCTGGTCCAACAGGAACGGACTGGGATCAAAAGGGGCCCGGTCAAACGGACGCTAACACTAAATTTGATACAATACTGTAATATAAAGTTTCAAATTGTATTTGTTCATTTGCCTGTGCTTGTGATTCAACTGGTGTCCGGTCAACAATGTCGAAGTTAACTTTTCCAAATTCTGCAAGTGTTGATCGAGCTACATCCAAACGAGACTTAACCAAAGAAATTTGATCAGTTGGCTTGAACGTAGTAATGAATTCATTAATTCTGCCTAATTTGTTAAAGATTTGCGATCTTTTGAATTTGAGATTTATTAATTCTTGTTCTGCCATTTTAGCAAGTAAAAATCGCGATGCTTTATGAAAAGTTACACACAATGCCTATTTGAGCAAGCAAAAAAGGGATAATGATAAATGGAAGGGCTGACCTTTTTGATGAGCTGTCGTTCTGTTGACGATGGCTGTGAGATCGTTTGCTGACGATGACGTCTTGGTGACGTCGTCTGATGAACGATGAATATGAAGTCGTCTTGTTGATGATCAATGTGAAAATTTGTCTTGTTGACGATGGCGTCTTGGTGACGTCGCTGTGAGTGTGTACACCTGGTGTTGATACCGGTGAGAGAGAGGATGCTTCCACGACAATTTCTCGCTGATTTTCGCAGTTTTCTGGCTTGAATTCGTAAAGAAGAGCTCGAAATCCACCAAACCACCAGTTTTTATTAAAATTCAACGGCTAAATCGCGAGAAAACGGCTGAAATCTGCACGAAAACATCAAAATTCTTAGAGAAATCCGCTTATTTCGATGCAAAACGACAATTTCTCGCTGATTTTCGCAGTTTTCTGGCTTGAATTCGTAAAGAAGAGCTCGAAATCTACCAAACCACCAGTTTTTATTAAAATTCAACGGCTAAATCGCGAGAAAACGGCTGAAATCTGCACGAAATCATCAAAATTCTTAGAGAAATCCGCTTATTTCGATGCAAAACGACAATTTCTCGCTGATTTTCGCAGATTTCTGGCTTGAATTCGTAAAGAAGAGCTCGAAATCCACCAAACCACCAGTTTTTATTAAAATTCAACGGCTAAATCGCGAGAAAACGGCTGAAATCTGCACGAAAACATCAAAATTCTTAGAGAAATCCGCTTATTTCGATGCAAAACGACAATTTCTCGCTGATTTTCGCAGTTTTCTGGCTTGAATTCGTAAAGAAGAGCTCGAAATCTACCAAACCACCAGTTTTTATTAAAATTCAACGGCTAAATCGCGAGAAAACGGCTGAAATCTGCACGAAAACATCAAAATTCTTAGAGAAATCCGCTTACTTCGATGCAAAACGACAATTTCTCGCTGATTTTCGCTGTTTTCTGGCTTGAATTCGTAAAGAAGAGCTCGAAATCCACCAAACCACCAGTTTTTATTAAAATTCAACGGCTAAATCGCGAGAAAACGGCTGAAATCTGCACGAAATCATCAAAATTCTTAGAGAAATCCGCTTATTTCGATGCAAAACGACAATTTTTTGCTGATTTTCGCAGTTTTCTGGCTTGAATTCGTAAAGAAGAGCTCGAAATCCACCAAACCACCAGTTTTTATTAAAATTCAACGGCTAAATCGCGAGAAAACGGCTGAAATCTGCACGAAAACATCAAAATTCTTAGAGAAATCCGCTTATTTCGATGCAAAACGACAATTTCTCGCTGATTTTCGCAGTTTTCTGGCTTGAATTCGTAAAGAAGAGCTCGAAATCCACCAAACCACCAGTTTTTATTAAAATTCAACGGCTAAATCGCGAGAAAACGGCTGAAATCTGCACGAAAACATCAAAATTCTTAGAGAAATCCGCTTATTTCGATGCAAAACGACAAGTTCTCGCTGATTTTCGCAGTTTTCTGACTTGAATTCGTAAAGAAGAGCTCGAAATCCACCAAACCACCAGTTTTTATTAAAATTCAACGGCTAAATCGCGAGAAAACGGCTGAAATCTGCACGAAATCATCAAAATTCTTAGAGAAATCCGCTTATTTCGATGCAAAACGACAATTTCTCGCTGATTTTCGCTGTTTTCTGGCTTGAATTCGTAAAGAAGAGCTCGAAATCCACCAAACCACCAGTTTTTATTAAAATTCAACGGCTAAATCGCGAGAAAACGGCTGAAATCTGCACGAAATCATCAAAATTCTTAGAGAAATCCGCTTATTTCGATGCAAAACGACAATTTCTCGCTGATTTTCGCAGTTTTCTGGCTTGAATTCGTAAAGAAGAGCTCGAAATCCACCAAACCACCAGTTTTTATTAAAATTCAACGGCTAAATCGCGAGAAAACGGCTGAAATCTGCACGAAAACATCAAAATTCTTAGAGAAATCCGCTTATTTCGATGCAAAACGACAATTTCTCGCTGATTTTCGCAGTTTTCTGGCTTGAATTCGTAAAGAAGAGCTCGAAATCTACCAAACCACCAGTTTTTATTAAAATTCAACGGCTAAATCGCGAGAAAACGGCTGAAATCTGCACGAAAACATCAAAATTCTTAGAGAAATCCGCTTATTTCGATGCAAAACGACAATTTCTCGCTGATTTTCGCTGTTTTCTGGCTTGAATTCGTAAAGAAGAGCTCGAAATCCACCAAACCACCAGTTTTTATTAAAATTCAACGGCTAAATCGCGAGAAAACGGCTGAAATCTGCACGAAATCATCAAAATTCTTAGAGAAATCCGCTTATTTCGATGCAAAACGACAATTTCTCGCTGATTTTCGCAGTTTTCTGGCTTGAATTCGTAAAGAAGAGCTCGAAATCCACCAAACCACCAGTTTTTATTAAAATTCAACGGCTAAATCGCGAGAAAACGGCTGAAATCTGCACGAAATCATCAAAATTCTTAGAGAAATCCGCTTATTTCGATGCAAAACGACAATTTCTCGCTGATTTTCGCAGTTTTCTGGCTTGAATTCGTAAAGAAGAGCTCGAAATCCACCAAACCACCAGTTTTTATTAAAATTCAACGGCTAAATCGCGAGAAAACGGCTGAAATCTGCACGAAATCATCAAAATTCTTAGAGAAATCCGCTTATTTCGATGCTAAACGACGATTTCTCGCTGATTTGTCTTGCAAGCTGCCACTTTGCAAAATTTAAATGATAACGATTTATTAGAAAAAGCTTTAATATTTGTGGATTTATATCAAAAAGACATATCGGTCTCGTTTGCCAAGAAAATTATTAGTTTTTGATCCACTTTTCTTGTATTTTCCGTTTTTACAGTTGTATAAAGTTCGCGAATTTACACTTTGATAGTTATTTCTTTATTTAAGGTTGGCATCGTGACGACATTCTGAGATGACGAGATTGGCATTAATGTCCTCCCTAAATTTGACATTTGTCAGTTTTGAAATGAAATTTGGTGTGGAAAAACAATAAAATCTGATAAGAGACCATAAGAATTCCAAGGCTAGGATAAATTAAATGAAAAGAAAATTGAGAAATTTTATTTAACAAAGAGTTGCAAAAACGATTTTCACATATTTTTCAGTCAGAAAAGAACATTTTATTAGACTCCTTTCTTGTATCCTCCATTCGAAACGATTCCGTAGAATCACTTCCTGCAGTGTCTGTAGACAAAAAGTCACTTCCGGTCATACTGGCTTTACCAAGGACAGAAGATCGACTTTTTGTAGTCATAATCTGCAATAATTTTATTGAAGTAATATTTTAGGTATGTTTCTAGTACTGCTTGTTACATATACAGAGTGCACCCAAATAAAATGCAAAGATTTTAACCCCAATACCAATGTCAGTCCAGGCGATCGAAAAGTTAGGAATAAAAACGTTAATATAAAAGTGGTAAAAAATGTCTTTATCGCGACTCCACGGATAATCCGAAAAATTTTTGCCTTCGATTTTTTTGCAAAATCATTATTTACAGCGGTTAAAATCTTTACACATTATTCGGGTACACTCTGTACGTTTTTTGGCATCAGCGCCGCAAAACCTACAATACAGAGTGTGTATTGCTATTATACTGTTCCAATTCTTCTAACGTTTTTATGGCAGACGGTTCTCATTACCGCAAAGATTATGAGGGTTCTTAAAAGTGCCAGCAACCCCATTGTAAATCATTTTCAGGTACCCGAAAGTGGTCAAGAACGAATTTGGGACAGGGCCGGGTTAAGAATAAGAATTAAATCGGAATTAAAGTAAACACAATTACATGTTTGTTGCTTTTTATTAATTAGAAAGAAATCAATCGTTGTCGCTTTCAGTGAGGAGTCGTTCCTTAATTGCCTGAATTCTCTAGATTTTCTGTACTGTTCTTAGACTCTAGATTTCCACTAGAATTTCGAGATTCTCTAGATATCCAGTTTCGTTAGACACCCGCTATATTCTGCAATTTTTGACTCTCAGTTCATTTTCTAGGTGCTCTAGATTTATCAAGGTGTGCTAGACATCCTCTAGATTCTCCAAAACTTCTAGACTCCCAGTAAACTTTCTAGACTCTTTCTAGTTTTTTTAGACCAGATTTCCATTAAATTTTCTCAATTCTGTAGTGACTCTACATTCCCTCTAGATTCTCAAGATTACCCAAGCTCACTAGATATCCTCTGGATTCTCCACATTTTCTACATTCCCACTTCTAACTAAGAACTTTTTCATCATCAAGAAGTTTTCTAAAACGTATTAACTTAATAAAACGTGTCTAGATATTAAGATTTTTTAACCAATAGCATTTTTTGTATGAACTCGTCAAAAAACCAACTTCGCGATGTGTTTTATCCTGTAACTTCTAAACGATAAGACATAGCAATACATTTATCAATGCTCCAAAAAGACAAGCTTTTAATCTTTTTAATAATACATTACAAAAAGGAATTGATATAATATAATAATTCTATATACAAAATTGCATATAAAAATCAGTAGAAACTGCCTTTTTTTAGAACATCAAGATCAGTTTCTCAAAAATATCATGGAAAATATATACTTATCCCAGCAATAAAATTTATAGGTCTTTGGAAAACTAATCAAATTAGCATTCCAAAACACTGTCGAGCAATCCCATAACTCTGCAAGTTTTAAGAAAAAGTCAAAAAAATTAATGTTTGTGCGCTAGAACCTAAAAAAATAATCTCTGAATCCGGAACTTATGGAGCAAAACGTACTTATCAAATTGAACCCCAAGAGAAAAAGTCCGAATTTTGATTTGCTTTTTAGTGTTATTTAATACAGGGTGATTTTTTAAAAACGGCTGACCTTGTAGAATTTTTATTTATGAAACGATTTCAAAAATTAAAGAAACAAATTAAATGGTTTTTAATTTACTATAATGTTTTACTATAATTTACTATAAACTGATGATTTTAGAATTTTTTTAAATGCCTTATTATCTTTTGGGCGATATTCAACTTTCTTATTTTAAATTGGCACTCATATTTTTTTGGATAATTTGGAAAATATTAATTTTCTTGATTCAGAAATGTGTAATATGTTCTACTTTTACAAAAAAATATTTAAAAAAAATTATCAAAATTGAAAAAAATAGACAAAAATTTGTTTTTTATCACCAATAATTTTGTCGTTGCGTCGCTTTAAAATTGTAATGTGTAAATTTTAGCCATTTTTAAGGCATAGTGGAACAAAACGCTAAATGATTTTTTTAATACATATATAAATGTGTTAAACATACAGGGTGATTTTTTTAAAACGGCAGGCGTTGTAGAATTTTTATTTATGAACCGATTTTAAAAATTTAAAAAACAAATTAAATGGTTTTTAATTTACTATAAACTGATGATTTTAAAAATTTTCTAAATGTCTTAATATCTTTTGGGCGATACTCAACTTTCTTATTTTAAATCGGCACCTATATTTTTTTTCATAAGTTGGAAGATATTAATTTTCTTGATTCAGAAATGTGTAATATGTTCTACTTTTACAAAAAAAAATTAAAAAAAATATCAAAAATGAAAAAAATTAGGCAATAAATGTTAGTAAAATCTAGGTGCGTGGTGTCAAATAATACAATATCGTTATTGTAATTTCAAAAAACAGCAAATAACAGAAAGAACAAGTTTTCTTTCAACAAGATGGGGCTACACCTTACAATGCACAATGCATTTCTCGTAGGTGTCAATTGCGCCATGAAAAAAACGGGATGGCGTTTCAACAGCATTTTATTTAATAAATAATAATAAATGTTTATTAACGCAGAACTTATACGTGAAATAAAATAATACAAACAGTAACACAAAAACAGATTAAAAATAATACAACAAGAAAATACAAATACAATACAAGTACAAACTAGATTAGGACAACAGAAGCGGTTTTTTTAAATTTTACCCTTTGACATACCAAAAAATTCGATTTTATCATGCCATGCGTTAACATTGTTTAACATTCGAATTAAAGGACTATTTTCATAGTAATCAGTTCTAGCGTAATTGACCATTATCAAACGATTCAATCTTACATGGTACGCAGGTACTAGAAATTTTAGATCTGCCAAAATATTTGGACAATCCGAAAACCCGTTTACTAACTTAAAGAAAAAGTGAAGAGACTGATAAATCCTTCTATTTTGGAGGGTCATTATCCCCAAATTAGGTAGTTGTTTTTTCTGATTTGTAATTATTATTGTTTTTTGTTATTAATAATTTCAAAAAAAATGCCAATGGTTTCTGTTATTTGCTGCTTTTTGATATTACAATAACGGCATTCTTTTATTTGACACCATGCACCTAGATTTTATTAACTTTTATTGCTTATTTTTTTCAATTTTGATAATTTTTTTAAAAATATTTTTTTGTTAAAGTAGAAAATATTATACATTTTTGAATTAAGAGAATTAATATCTTCCAAATTATGAAAAACAAAATATGAGTTCCAATTTAAAATAAGAAAGTTGAGTATCGCCCAAAAGATACTAAAACATTTAGAAAATTTTTAAAATCATCAGTTTATAGTAAATTAAAAACCATTTAATTTGTTTTTTAAATTTTTAAAATCGGTTCATAAATAAAAATTCTACAACGTCTGCCGTTTTAAAAAAATCACCCTGTATCTCCTCAGTTGTCATTTTAGATATGATTCAAATTGCTTTTAAATTTGAAGAAAAATGCGTTTTTATCAAATTTGTCAAAATTGGAACTACGCATACACCAAACGATCCTTTAGTTCACTTTAGATTGGATCAAAAGCCCTATGATCTCAAATACCTTCAGACAAATAAATGAAGTGATTTGTGAAATTTGGAATATAAATGTAGTTTACAAGTGTTTCGTCATGATAAATATAATATAAATATAAAACTAGCGTTTTATCTCAAATTTAAACCACAATTTGCAAAAAATTTAAAATAAAAACAAAAACTTTTTTATCACAGTTACGTTAAAAAAAAGAATTAGCGAGTGTTTTCGACTAAAACTCTAAGGGTGCGATTTTGGTTCTCTAACGATAATTATCGGTACCGAGCATTTCGTTTGTTTACATCACGTGACCATTTTATTTCTCTGTTTTATCGGTCCCGTGGACGAAATTTTGCCAAAAGAGCGACACTATTCTATGACTTAAGTCTGCCTTAACACAATGCATGCCGTTTTGGCTCTCAAACGACAAATAAATATTTTTGTTAGTAATTTTTCAGAGATCTCATTGAGGTTGGTAATTTGGTTCTCCCTAACACGTCAAGCGCTGTTGCCACATCTTTTTGTTAAACGCTAACTTCAAGTGTATTTTGAAAAGTTAATATCTAACCTAACAAGTGTCGCAGAGCATGTAAACCTGCAATTTAAACCTTCAAGAAGCCTTTTTATAATGATAACAATATTTGTTTTTGTGAACCATCGCACGAAGCAGTGTATTTTTTTAGATTTCTGACGTCCGCCGTTACAAAAGTTGGCCGGATAGTTTTTTAACTGTTATATGCCGGTAATGTTACTTCTCTTGGGTGTTACTTAACATTTACGAAAACTTCGCTCCTCAGGTTTGATTTTAACAAGGATTTATCGCCAATCTTCCGATTCCGGTTCAAGTTTGGTCAAGTGTGTTACTTTTTAAAGCATGTGCAATTTGGCTTAATTTTATTCCTTTCGCAAGAACGAGGAATAGAAGGGTTAAGTCAGGAATCGTTTAAAAGGCAACTCTGTAATAGTTGATACATTCAATCTTCCCTACGAATAGTAAAAAACATAGAAAATAGATAATAGATAACATTTCTATTTCAGTTTAGTGAATTTTTTAAAGACACAATGAATAACTTGATGTCATGTGAGAACCTGACCTGACTCCGCAGATACCAGTCGCACTTTTGAGTATTAAACAAAATAAAGATCCGGTGCGAGAATTTGCAAATAAAATCATACAATTGACATCCGATCTGGACGACGCGTGCATCAAAGAACAAGGCGCAGATGCGTCTCAGTACGTCAAAAAGTTAAATAAACATTCAGCGTTAAAGGCCTTTGTAGACGGTCTGAATGAGCCAAGTAAACTAATTATCAAAGCGTCGCGATTTCAAGAATTGCATGAAGCTATAGAGGCTGCAGTTGAGGAAGAAAAATCAGCTAAACTGCAAGGTTCTCAAAAATCTAATAATTTAAATTTAAATCGATCCTCTTTTAATTTTTATCACAATTCCAACAATGCAAATCAAAGGTCTCACAACAATCACTCTAATTATAATTCTAATAACACGAATCAAAGACCTTTCACAAATTCAAATCGACAAAATAATTTCTTTCAAGATCCAAATAATAATAACAATTTTTGTCGATAAAATGTAAAATAAGGGGTCATACCATAGATGTATGCCGAAAAAGAGAATATAATAATTCACGTTATAATAATTCGAATAACTCACAAAATTCTCAAAACAATCCGGGAAACGAGCCTGCTCCGAGTTCATCGGGCAACGGAACTCGGATGCGCAATCTCGAAAACGCCCATTAAATGGTACCGCAGAAATTCATTCAAAAGTTTTCAACATCACAATAAAGTCACAACCAAATTTTGTAACTGTTCCGATAGATTTAGCTGCGTCTAAAACAGCAAATTTAATTCTAGATACCGGTGCTGATCTGTGTATTTTTAAACGAAACGTGGCAGATCAAGACTTTATAGTAAATACCGCACAGACGATGAAATTAAAAGGCATTACCAATGAAAACGTTAAAACTCTTGGTGTTTGTAACGCACAAATTCAATTAGGCGACACAGTCGTAATCCACCCGTTTCATATAGTTCCTTCGAACTTTCCCATACCCCATGATGGTATATTTGGCCGAGATTTATTAGCAAAACTAGGGGCAGTAATAAATTTTAATCAAGATGCGGTCAACTTTGAACACGGATTTCAGTTGGAAATCTTGCCGAAAACTAATGTCAATCTAAGCTCCCCTAAACAGATGTCAAATAATAAGCGTGAAATACCCGCCAGATCCGAAATCAGAGTGCAGGTGCCGATCGACGCCGATTCAGTCAAAAAACCTAAATTATGCGTGCAAAAGGAATTAGTAGCAGGGTTGTTCGTTCCCAACTGCATCGTCGGAAACACCAAAGGTCATTTTATCCTAAACGTAATTAATACCAACGAGACAGCTGTACAATTTGATCCGCACGACTTAGAATTCCATAATCTCGAAGATTATCACGCCATATCCTTATCGCAAAATAATGTTGAATCCGAAAGATTGAAAAAATTGGAATCCTTAATTCAAACAAATTATATGAATATAGAGGAAAAAGAATCAATAATTAACATTTGCAGAGAATTCAACGATATTTTTTATTTAGAAGGAGACCAACTTACTTATACAGATGCTCTAAGACATCATATTTCCCTATTATCTAACAAGCCTGTTCACGTTAAACCCTATCGGTTACCCGAAAATCAAAAATTCGTCGTCAAATTAACGACATGTTACAAAATGATGTAATTGAAAATAGCAATTCACCCTATAATTCGCCAATTTTAATAGTCCCTAAGAAAACAGATGGTAACGGTAATAAAAAGTGGAGATTAGTGGTCGATTTCAGGAAACTTAATGATGTTACGCAATCAGACGCTTATCCTTTGCCTAATATTTCCGAAATTTTAGAGCAATTAGGAAATTCGAAATATTTTTCAGTTATTGATTTGGCAACAGGATTTCATCAAATTTTATTAGATGATGAAAGTAAACCGTGCACAGCATTTTCTTTTGAAGGGCATTACCAATACAAACGTTTACCTATGGGACTAAAATCGTCACCAGCAACATTTCAAAGATTGATGAATACTGTACTCTCAGGTCTGCAAGGGATAAAATGTTTCGTCTACCTTGACGATATAGTTATATATGGTGGTTCATTACGGGATCATAATACTAAACTAATTGAAGTTTTTTCAAGACTCAGACAATATAATTTAAAATTACAGCCTTCTAAATGTGAATTCCTTAGAAAAGAAATCACTTACTTAGGTCACCTAATATCCGACGAAGGTATTAAGCCGGATCCGAGTAAAATCAGCGTCGTAAAAAATTACCCTAGACCAAAAAATGCTGATCAAGTTAGATCATTTCTTGGACTTGCCTCTTATTACCGAAAATTTATTAAAACGAAATGTTCCTTTTGTTTGGTCCGCACTGTGCGAAGAATCTTTCGAAACATTAAAATTGCAATTAACAAATCCGCCAATCTTACAATACCCCAATTACGCTGAAGAATTTATAGTGACTACAGACGCGAGTCAAAATGCAATCGGCGCTGTTTTGTCACAGGGACCAATTGGTCGAGACTTGCCAATCGCGTTCGCGTCCAGAGCATTAAACAAATCGGAAAAGAATTATTCCACCATCGAACGAGAATTGTTAGCGATTATTTATGGTGTTCAACATCTACGGAAAGAAATTCAAAATTTTAACAGATCATAAACCTTTAATTTACTTATTTTCGATTTCAAACCCATCTTCACGACTCATGCGATTCAGATTAAAATTAGAAGAATACGAGTACGAAGTAATTTATAAGCCAGGAAAACAAAATTCAAATGCCGATGCTCTAAGCCGAATTTACTTAACACAAAGTGAACGAGATGAAGAGTTCGAACAATATAAATCAGCTGTAGAAAAAACCGTGATCAACAATCCTAATATCATTGATACTACGGATTCAATCGCAGATTGTTCCGATGAGTACGATCATTTACATTTTACGGACATAAACTTTGATACAAAAATTGAACACTACAACAGTTTATTCGAGCTAAAAGCGCAAAATGCCGACATACAAGAAATTGCTCACTTAAAGTCAGATGGAAGATTTTTGATATACTTAATCGTAAAAGATAACGTTGCAGATACAGCTTCCAATCAAAACGTTTTTCGAGGATTGATTAATTTAAATAGTTTTTGTGAACATAATAAAATCACAAAAATTGCTATTTCAAGCGCATCCATAAAAGCTCAAAATCTGAAAACTTCAGCAGTTCGTTCAATGCTTCGATACATTTTTAAATCATCACCAGTTCAAATTCTAATTTTTCATGACAACACCAGAATAGTATATTAAAATACGAATTGCAGAAGGCATGCATTCAAGCACGAATTTGAAATTCCGAAACAAGTCGCGAAGCGGCGCGTTGAGGAACAAATGAGTGCTTGAATGCCCTTCTGTAATGAGTGTTTTATACTATTTTTTCTAATTTGCCCTCTCATGCACTTTTATAAATTAAAACAGAAAAAATTTCAATCTAGGGATTTTGGAAGTGGTTGGTAAGATTTATGTACAATATTTTAAGGCGGCTTTGAAAAAATTAATTTAAAACGTCAGTGTCAATTTTTGCGTAAAATGAATGCTGAAAGAAATACATCTCTTACGCCGCCAAAAATTAAAGAAATTGCGAAAAAAACGTTAGAATCATTACTGCCGGACAAGTCGAGATCCCAGTATGAAAAGGAATTTCAAAAATTTTAAGAGTGGCGTCATGAAAATAACATAGAAGGAATATCCGAAAGTTGCGTATTTTGATCTTCAACGCCAAAAGTATAAGTCATCTACCTTATGGAGGATCTATTCGATGTTAAGATCCTGTATAAACATCAAAATGGATGTAGATATCGCCAAATACCGAAAATTACAGGCACTGTTAAAAAGATCGTTAGGTTACAAACCAAAGAAATCTGAAATCTTAGAAGAAGGGGATATTCATAAATTTATTCAAGAAGCAAATGATGAAACATACTTGGCGATGAAAGTAACTAAATTTTACTTTTTTGATTGTTGCTTTATAACTGGTGAACTTTTAGGTCATCCTGATATTTGGATATAACGGAGCATGTAGGCGTGAGGAATTAACGAATTTGTCGATTGAGGATATTGAATATAGATTAGATTCTATCATGGTGTCGATTCTTAAAACAAAAAACAACGTTCCAAGACAATTTCTAATAACACATCCACAATGGATTAATTTAATCAAGAAATATGCTAACTTAAGACCTAAAAATGTGACACATAAGCGATTTTTCTTAACTTATCGGAAAGGTTTCTGTGTGAATTCTCCAATTGGCATTAATACCATGGGTAAAGTGCCAAAAGAAATCGCAGTTTTTCTCAAGTTGTCAAACCCAGAAGGTTTTACAGGACATTGTTTCCGAAGAACCAGCGCAACGGCTCTCATGGTGGTGATCTATTAACCATTAAGCGCCACGGAGGCTGGAAATCTTCAGCTGTTGCTGAAGGTTATGTTGAGGCATCTACAAGAAAAAAAATTGAAGTGTCTGAAATGCTTGGGTCAGTTGCTTCGAACCTACCAAGCTGTTCTGTTAATTTAGAACAAAATAATTTGCAACAGAATATTGTATCAGACAAGAATGTCCATGGTGTCACTGTAAATTCCCATGACACTTCTCATATAACAGTTAATGTTTATAATAACTGCACTTTTCTTAACAATAATTAATTAAACACAATTTCTTTTCGTTTATTGGTGAGTTTCATTTTTCACGTTTGTCGTTGACAGCGGTTGACAATTCAAGATCAACGCTACCAACATCAATAGAGTAAATTTTACTAGTTTATTCTCGCACGCCAACGTCTTATTCTAACACCCAAAATACGTCATTCGGGTACTTGAATAGATTTATTCTAGAAGCAAATTAGAAAAAAAAAATATTCATCACAAGAAATACAGGAAATATTACGCGAATATCATTTAACACCTTTAGGTGGTCATCAAGGTGTTAACAGAACCTTTAATAGATTAAAATCAAATAACAGTTAAAATCAAAATGCCAATGCAAGTATCAACAACATCAGTAATAAAAGCATTTGAAAAAGTAAACTTAGATATTTCTGGACCATTCCCAATTACCGACAATAACAATAAATACATTTTAACAATCGTGGACGACTTAACCAAATTTGTTATAAGTGCACCAATACCGAATCAGGAAAGTACAACAGTTGCAAAAAGTTTTGTTGAAAATGTAATATGTCAGCACGGAATACCCGATTCCAAATTAAGCGATCAAGGAACGAATTTCATGTCTACTTTATTCAAAGATATTTGTAAATTATTGTCAATTAAAAAGTTACATGGAACTAGTTATCATCCACAAACCCAAGGAAGCGTAGAAAGATCACATCGAACATTAAACGAGTATTTGCGAAATTTTGTCAACAAAGACAGTGACAACTGGGATAATTTTCTTCCTTATGCCACCTTTACATACAATTCTACTCCTCATTCAGCTACAAAATTTACACCTTTTGAATTAGTCTATGGCAGACTACCCAAATTACCTACCTCAATAAAAAAATCCCCAGAAGTATCCTATAACTTAGACGATTACGCCAATGAACTTAAATCTAAATTACAGCATTGTCATCAAGCAGCTCGAGAGAATTTACTTAACGCCAAAAAAAAAGCCAAAATTTATTACGACAAAACTTCTAAAACTGAAAATTTTAGTGTGGGCGATTTGGTTCTGTTAGAGGATGAAAGTGTTCCTGTTAGTAAATGTAAAAAGCTCCAACCAATTTACAAAGGCCCATATGAAATTGTTTCCGTCGACTCTGATGTCAATTGTACCATTTTAGTAAACAGAAAACACCAAAAAGTCCATTTCAATCGTTTAAAGAAATATAATTTACCAGAAAACGACGTATAATTATTTTTGTTTCTCTTTCTTACGATTTTTTTTTCACACATCCGAATTGATCCTCGTTTCAACTATTTTCATTTTAAATTACGAGTGTTTTACTATCATCACGTATCAAATTAATAAATTAAATACATTATTCTATTTTGGATGTTATGTCCCACGAATATGTATGTATGTACCACATTATATATTGTATAATGTCTGAATTAATTTCATATGTATATATATATTTTTTTTAGCATAGTTTCTATCATATATTATTTGTATTAATTATGATTTAATTGTTTTTTTTATCTCACAAAATATTCTTTTGTTAATGTCGTATTTCAATTTTTGTATATTTTATATTAGTTATTACTACTATTAGATTGAGACTTTATGCATTGTTTTATGTTATATAATTTCTTATTCCTTTTGTTTCACTTTTGTAAAAATTTTGCGACTAGCCGCAAAATTTTAATTCAAGGGGGGAGGTGTTGTAATTAATTCCAGCCACCCTCATTCACATATGTTCAATTAGTCACATCTCATAACTCTCCCTTAAGACGGAGTGGGGGTGCGACTATTCCGACCACGCATTTTTCTTAGATTTTAGATTTAGTTCTTAAGAGGTACTGATCCGGACTCCAACCCGGAATGTAAATATTAGCAATAAACCACAATTTAAGGAATCTCGCTTTTTCACTAGTTAATCCCCGTAAGCACGACAGAGAAACACAACGGCACACAACAATTCCTTGCTGGTGACGTGTCAACGAAAAGGATGGTCAAAACAAAACAACCAACTTAGCGAATTTTTTATTGTTATTAGTCTAATTAGATAATTAGGTGGGTACTCAAAACATATAACATCCAGAGTGTCTCAGAACTAGCGAAGATGAGTTAATTTGCTAAAAACAAATTAATTAATGCAATATAAAATTAAACAATCAAATACGTTTCTTTTTATAACAAAAACGATGTTGCTAAGTATCTAACAATGTATGGTACATTTGAATATTGATTCATAAAATATTTGTGATTGGTTAGCGTTACATTGCTCTAATGTAAAATCTAAGGAGCTATTTCAATTTCATTTGCTTAATGCAATAATTAGGCAGAACCTGAGGTTATCGAGTCGTTCAGAAATTCTGAGACACCTACATAGTATATGCATTGATTTTCTCAAAATTATTTGTATTTATTTACCTTATAAATAAAAAGTAAATTTAGTTAAAATAAAAATCCAAAGTCCATGCAAAATTGAAATTTCAAAGGTGTTTGAGGGGTTGAGATTGCCACCCTCTGACGGGTGGTGGGAGTATTTGCGATATGGGGGATTACTAAGTGATTTATTTGTAATTTTTCCATGTCAAATTCAAAAGGCTACATTGCGGATTTTTCAAAATAATCGGAGGTGGTGTTTGAGGGGTTGAGATTGCCACCCTCTGACGGGTGGTGGGCGTATATGCGATATGGGGGATTACTAAGTGATTTATTTGTAATTTTTCCATGTCAAATTCAAAAGGCTACATTGCGGATTTTTCAAAATAATCGGAGGTGGTGTTTGAGGGGTTGAGATTGCCACCCTCAGACGGGTGGTGGGCGTATATGCAATATGGGGGATTACTAAGTGATTTATTTGTAATTTTTCGATGTCGTATTTATGAAGCTACATTACTATTGAAGGTTGAAATGAATAATAATTTTCTAGTTAGGTTAAGGGTTGAGTTTTACCACTTTGTTCTCATGTAGAAGGAGAATTTTGATTGAAGATGGGGCAGAAGGTCATTACGGTGTCATTTGGTCAAAAATTGTGTGAAAAAAAGACGACGATCGGTGGAAATTCGCATGTGAAAAGTGCGACCGGCATGCATGCGTCATTTGAGGCGAAGTACTGCGGCGTTTAATTTATGAAAATGAATCCGATAAAATGACGCTAACTTCAACGACGTTCCTAATTGTACCTTTATCGTGATGTTTATCTTCATTTACGGTTTTTTTCTATGATGCTAATAAGCCACAACGTATCAAGCAATTACCAGAAAAATATTTTCGTCCGGACAATCTCGTACTTTATTACCTGTCATTGTGTAAAGATTAATTAATACCAAACCAGAAATCTTTACCTAGTCAGTACTGTAGTGTCCCACTTCAAATTTAAATTTCAAACTTTTCGCGCCACAACGACAGCAGGAATTTTTGCGTTAAGAAGTTGGTGGACTTGGTAGTTCACCGCCGCCACAGCGGAGGAGGCGGGCGACGCCGGAGGCATTCATTCTTGGTACGACTTTGGTAGTTACCAAGGTGCTGTGTTATCGAGTGCGTTTCGCCAAATTTTTCCAAGTGTTAATTTTAATTCCTATTTTGTTTTAATTTTTCATTTTGTGTTTTGTTAATTTGTAGTTTGTCAAAATCTTGTAAATAATTTTTTTTTAAACCCATTGGCTTTGACGGGCGTGTAGTGACTCTTTTAGGGCTTCTTGTAGAAGCGCTTGTGTGTTGTCATCTTTTGGTATGTAATAATTTTTGTCATTTGTTGTCTTAAGAAGGAAGTTTCTCCGGATTCATGTAAAGTAGCTATTTTCTGTACAATTCTAAAGTAACGCGTTTTTCCGATGACGTAAGCGTCTGGATTCAATCAGTGTTCGCCCACCGTCCGATAAGACACGTGCAGAAGCAGTTTAGATTCGTGGAAACCCGATACTTTTGGGAACTTGAATTTTATTCGATTCTGTTCAAGGAATTTTTACTGTTGAGTTCGAAGGATTAAAAATAGAATAGGATTTTAAAGAAATTGTGAAATACATCTGTTCAATTTCATGTAAATATTATAATCAATTCATGCCTTGTATTGAAACTAAGGAAAATAGAGATTCGAAAATAAACAAGCAAAACGACAACACGTTTTTGAATCTTTTTGAATAAATACGACTACAAATTGGTCAATTCGAAGCCGGATAGCGATACCAAATACGTTTAGTCATCGTCTGTGCATTGTGTCCCAAAATCTGAAAGCGGAATCCACATCGAGACGTTTGGCAGTGAACTTCCTGCAAGGTATCCAGCTCCATCATCAAACCAGACCAGAGACAGACGAATACAGAAAGCTATCGAAGATAAGTCACAAGTTTAGACAAGGTCAGCCCTATCCTTTATTCCTACCCATTCCTGGTCCATATTGCCTGTTCCTAGTTTTGTTTAACCAATAAGGAAATGGCTCCCAAAAGATCGGAACATAAATTAGCTTTGGCAAAAGTAAACTCATTAAATAGGCAAATGCGAGATTGTTTTGATTTTATTGAATCTTTAGATAAAGAAACTCTTAATTTAAAAAACAGAACAGAGCTCCAAGTAAGAGTTACTCAGTTAAAACCATTGCTAACTGAATTCCATAATAACTGTTCAATTTTGGAATCGTTAGATCAGTCGTTGACAGATGAGCAAATTAAATCGTTTTCTGATTCATATTTTGAAATTTTAACAGCAGCGGAATCACTACTTACTAGCCAAAATGAAGGTAAATCTGCAACAAACAGTGAACATAAAAATCATGTCAAAGTTAATTTGCCAGTGCTCAAACTGCAAAGTTTTAACGGTGATTACTGCAGTTGGCTTGAATTTCAGGATTCTTTTACCGAAATGGTACACAACAACAGAAGTCTAACCAATTTCGAAAAAATTCAATACTTAAAAATATCTTTAACAGGAAACGCTGCTTCTCTTGTTCAAAATGTCAGTATGACTTCTGACAACTATGAAAAGATTTGGAATTCTTTAACAAAACGGTTTCAAAACATTAGTTTGTTGTCACACAGCCACATAAGCGCGATTTTAAATATTACGCCAATGAAAACAGAGTCATATACTCAATTAAGGCACATTCAAGACAGTTTAAATAAAAACATGCGTGCTCTAAAAAAATTGGGAGTTCCAATAGAAACATGGGGAGTAATCATTAATCATATAATTTTTGAAAAATTTGAAGAAAACACCAAACGTGCTTTTAGTAAAATTCATATTTCAGATCAATTACCAACACTTGATGATTTAGATGAATTTTTAACACATCAGTGCACACTTTTGGAAAAAATTGATAAAACTTCAACTCCTAATAAAACTGATTCCAAAATTAATTATGCTGCACCAAATCAGAGATTAGTAAAACCATTCTTTAGAAAAACGATGAGTAACACAGCATTTAATTCAAGTCCCTTAAAATGTGAGTTTTGCAACAATAATAATCATACATTAAACAAATGTTTTAAATTTATTAAGCTCACTTTTGAAGACAAACTGAATTTTGTAAAAAAACTACCTAAACTTTGCGAAAATTGTTTAAGGTCTAATCATGTCGTGGCTAATTGTAAGTCTACCTCTAGATGCAACCAATGCAACCAACTGCATCACAGTTTACTACATCCTGAGATCCCATCCACAAACGCTGACAGTATTGTTAATCATTCTAATTCAAAATCTACGTTAAATCAAGTACTGTTATCAACAGCTATGGTCAAAGTCAAGATGCCTTCAGGTGAATGGTGTTCTGTTCGGTGTCTTCTTGATCCAGGTTCTCAAAGTAATCTTATGTCTGAAAACTTGTGTCGCAAATTAAATATAAAAACAACAAATG
Organism: Gnatocerus cornutus; assembly: GCA_029298725.1. Lineage (NCBI taxonomy): Eukaryota > Metazoa > Arthropoda > Insecta > Coleoptera > Tenebrionidae > Gnatocerus > Gnatocerus cornutus. The sequence continues at coordinate 2,735,386 of CM055517.1, forward strand.
TTAAACTAGGCATTGGAGGTATTAACAATTCTTTTTCTGAAATTAAGCAAAGAACTACGGTTCAAATTTACTCCGAAGTCAGCGATTATTCATCTAGCTTGTCTTGCTATGTTATTCCCAAAGTCACTGAGAGTCTTCCACTCACATCATTTAACTCAGAAATGCTCAATATTCCTACTGAACTACAACTAGCAGATACAAATTTCAGCAATTCAGGTCCAATAGATTTATTGCTAGGAGTATGTGAATATTATAAAATATTGGAAGGTCAAATGATCAAGCTGAGTGTTTCTAATGAGACATTTTTAATCAAAACAAAATTGGGATGGATTGTAGCAGGAAAAATTCCAGGACTTAAAGCATCAACAATGAATTCAAATCACACAATTATTGCTTGTCATTCTGTAGATCATTTTCTAGAATTAGACAATGACGTTAAAAAGTTCTGGAGTTTAGATGAACCACAAATTTTATCATCAAAACTTACCCCAGAAGAACAAAATTGTGAAAATCATTTTGAATTAAATACATATCGCAATGAAGAAGGTCGATTTGTGGTATCTTTACCTTTTAAAGAAAATCCTGAATCTCTTGGTGATTCTAAAACTGTTGCATTAAAACGTTTCTTAAATCTTGAAAAAAGGCTTGATAACAATCCATCATTGAAACAAGAATACTCTAATTTTATTCATGAATATACTGAACTAAATCATATGAGTCAAATTAATCCTTCTGAAATTGAAAACGCGAAACATTATTTTTTACCTCATCATCCAGTCATAAGATCAGACAGTTTAACGACAAAACTGCGAGTCGTTTTTAACGCGTCTACGAAAACAAGTACCGAGTTATCTTTAAACGATATTTTGATGGTTGGACCAACTCTTCAAAACGATTTATTTACTAATCTTATCAACTTTAGGCAACATCAGATTGTTTTGGCCGCTGACATTATGAAAATGTATAGGCAAGTATTAGTTAAACCAACCGATCAGTTATATCAACTTATTTTTTGGAGAGATGATCCTTCTGAAGAACTCAAAATATTTAAACTCAATACGGTAACTTATGGAACAAGTTCAGCTCCATATTTGGCCACTAAATGTTTGATGCGATTAGCAGAATTATATAAAGATCAGTACCCAAAGACTTGCAAAATCATTTCTCAATGTTTCTATGTTGATGATCTTTTAACAGGTGGAAAAAACGTTGATGAAGTTAATCAGATACGCAAAGAACTTGATATAATTTTAAACTCAGCTGGTTTTGAATTGAGGAAATATATTTCGAATAATGACGAGATAGTCCGCGACATTAACACAAAGCAGGTTAATTTTGATATTCTGACATTAAGCAATCATGATAATGCAAAAACTTTAGGAGTTATATGGAATGCTAAAGAGGATACATTTCAATTTGCAGTGAAGAGTTCATTAACTCAAACACCTACTAAACGAAACATACTTTCAACAGTATGTCAAATATTTGATCCATTGGGACTGTTAGGTCCAATCATCTTGGTGGCGAAACTAATCATTCAGGAGCTTTGGCAACTGAAGTTATCTTGGGATGACAAAGTCCCTCAATCGATTGCTGACGCCTGGCTCAATTTTGAGAAAAATCTAACTCACTTAAATTTAATTAAAATTCCTAGATGTGCAACAAAAACAGATCCAGTGCAAATTCAACTTCATGCTTTTGCTGACGCCAGTGAAAAGGCTTATGGTGCAGTTATATATCTTAGATGCATTGATTCAAGCAATAACGTTTCTATTCATTTACTGTGTGCAAAATCGCGAGTAGCACCTTTGAAGAAAAAATCGTTACCATGCTTAGAACTGTGTGCAGCACTTTTAGCAGCACAATTAATGCATAAAATAATCAACAAAAGTTCTATCAAAGTTGATTCAGTATTTTACTGGTCAGATTCTATCATAACTCTTCAATGGATAAATTCTCCATCGTATTACCGAACCACTTTCGTAGCAAACAGAGTGGCATCTATTCAAGATATTTCTTCACCATCAAACTGGAAACATGTCGAATCCATAAACAACCCAGCCGACCTCATAAGTCGCGGTTGTACTCCAGACAACTTATTAAATTGCACTTTATGGTTTAATGGTCCTTCGTTCTTAAAACAAAATATGAAACATTGGCCTAATTTATTGTTTCCTGTAAAAAATGAAACTTTGCCAGAAACAAAAAAGGCCTATTTACATCTTAACACTGATGTTACTAAAAAAGACAAAATTGAATCACATGAATACTTCAATTTGTATTCTTCATTTAACAAATTAAAACGCATTACAGCGTATTTGCTACGATTTAAATCAAATGCGAGCAAAAATTTGAGAAACAGACAATTTGGAAATCTTACCACTTCTGAGTTACAAGAGGCACTCACATGTATTTTAAAATTATCACAAATAGAATCATTTCCATCAGAAATAACAAATTTAAAAAAAGGAAAAACATTGAAGTCAACTAGTAAAATTCTTAATTTGAATCCTTTTCTAGATGAATCCGGGATTCTTAGAGTAGGAGGAAGACTTCATCATTCAAATTACCCATTTAACAAAAAACACCCAATCATACTTCATCCTAAACATAAACTGACTTTTATCATTATTAATCATTTCCATAAATTTTCATTGCATTCAGGTCCACAAAATTTGCTCTCACTAGTAAGAGATGAATTTTGGCCAGTGAACGGAAAAAGTCTTTGCAAACGTATAGTTCATAATTGCGTGACTTGTGTAAAAAATAGGAATTTGCCCATACTTCCAATTATACTTCCAATTATTATGCAGGCCCATTTAATATAAAAGACCGGCAACTTCGAAACGCAAAGATTGTCAAATGTTACATTGCTGTTTTTATTTGTTTTGCTACTAAAGCTATGCATGTTGAGATTGTTAGCAATTTAACATCTGAATGTTTTATTGCTTGTTTACGCAGATTTATTGGAAGACGAGGAAAACCGTACAAGATTCATTCTGATAACGGTACTAATTTTCAAGGTGCTGCTGCTAATTTAAAAGAACTATTTAATTTACTCAAAAACAAGTCAACGCAAACCGTTATACAAAAAGAATTAAATAATAATAATATTCAATGGGAATTTATTCCCCCACGAGCTCCTCACTTTGGTGGACTTTGGGAAGCGGGAGTTAAATCAGTAAAATTTCATTTAAAAAGAATTCTTAGCAATGCTTGCCTTACTTTTGAGCAATTCTACACAGTTTTAATTCAAATTGAGGCAATTTTAAACTCAAGACCACTTTCGCCTTTGTCCGATAGTCCATTAGACTTAGAAGCGTTAACACCTGGTCATTTTCTTATTGGGAAATCCTTACATTCAATTCCCGACCCTGATCTACTAATTGATCTAAACGAGAAGAGACTTAATACGTATCAACGAATGCAACAATTAGTTCAGCATTTTTGGAATAGATGGCAAAAAGAATATATATCTGAACTTCAAACTCGCAGCAAATGGAAGCAGAACCATGCAATTTTACTGCAAGAAGGATCACTTGTAGTTCTTCGTGATACTGCTATGCCTCAGTGTTGGAAATTAGGTCGTATTACGAAAGTACACCCAGGACATGATGGTTGTATTCGTGTGGTGACCATAAGACTGTCAACAGGAGAGGTGATGCGACCAGTATCTCGTATCTGTGTAATCCCAAGTGATATCTAGTGTATTCATTGTTAAAATTCTTATATTTCATTATGTATTAATTTTGAAGCGCATAGCCCTTCAAGGGGGGGAATATGTTCAATTTCATGTAAATATTATAATCAATTCATGCCTTGTATTGAAACTAAGGAAAATAGAGATTCGAAAATAAACAAGCAAAACGACAACACGTTTTTGAATCTTTTTGAATAAATACGACTACAACATCAAATTAACTGGGAATGTCTTTTTGAATCGCTCTATGTCATTCGTGAGCAAAAACGAGTACATTTTTCCTAAAGTCCACGACTTTCTCTTCCATTGTATTTTATTGAAACTGAAACTGAAAATTTATATGTTTATGTATTTTATGTATGTCCCTTGTTTTCGTAGCTGCTCTGTACTTGTCCGAACCCAATGCTCCTTTCCAGATTTTCTTCGTCACAAAAGACTCAACATAACAAACAGCCTCTCGCGTTAATATTAGTAGATTTTTCAGAGTGTGATCAATTCAAAATTAAACTTTGATTTTGACTTTCGAAAACCCTCCAGTGCTGGAAGCTTGTTACGTGGGACTCGCGGGGTAGTCAGGGTTCACCTAACTAGCGGGTCTTCCGCGGGTGAGATGTTGGTTACTCTTAATCTGGCTATAATTTGTTAGTACTCTCGATAAGGCACCGCCTGTACTATGCTTGCGGAATAGGAAGGATTATTTTCGGGTCTTCCGAAAACCTAATCCCGTCCTGTTTCTGTGTGTCGCCTTTGAAAATAATTAACTTTTATTATTAATGTTTATTGATAAATTGTTTGTATATGTTTACTTGGTAAATTGTGTGTTGTTTTTCATTGTTATATTGTTTTCAATAATTTTTGTAGTTTGATCACACTCACAACAGAGCGAATGGGAGATTTTTGTAGTTCTTTTGATGTAATTCACTTTCCGTTAATTTGTTTATTGCATTTTTGTACCGAAACGTTTCTTTGTAAAGTGACTTCTTTTGACATTAAAGATTATTAAGAATTTTGTAACATGATCAGTTCGTCTGTTCAAATGCTTGTAATTCTTGAACAATTAGCTGTAAAATTTAAATCAAAACCATTCAAACTTTTAAAGTCTGAATAAAACAAGTTAAACCACATTTGGTCTGGTGTATTTTATTGCTTTGTGTTGGTACGCTCTTCCCCAAAAGACGATGCACTGCTTTGTATCCAACGAACATCCGCCTTCACAACACAACGTAGGTCCTAGCCGTTTCAGACGATCACGATTTTCGGCCATTTTATTTATTTTAAATTTCGCGGTTCTTGAGTTTGGCGGTTCATTTGAATTTTGGCGGAATTGGGTTACAGATCATTACAGTACTGTCAATGTTACAATGGATCACAAACCAAAACACCAAAGAATCAAACATCCCAAAGACACCGCCAGCACTTTATCTCAAATATGTTTTATGTGAGTACACTAAACTTGCCAACATCACATTTCAATTATTTAATTTAGCTACGCCATCAAGTTGTTGAAAAAAGGGTGTCACACTCCTTTTACAGAAGACGATTTATACGAAGTTCCCAAAAACCTGAGATCACAAAAACTAGAAAATATGTACGAAATCTCCTTGGAGGACAACAGTGCTTTTCGCAAAACATTTCTAAAATGTTTTGGACTTTGTTTTTTTAGTCTTGGACTGATGAAACTACTAGCCGATACAATTTTCATGTAAGGAATCAAATCGCTTTGAGCGTTTAATACGACCGATTTTACAGTATCAGCGAACCTCATCTTTTAGAAAAAGTGTTGTATTATTTGAAAAGAGATTACTTTACTGCGGGGTTTTATCTGGTGGTAATGACACTTTTCAAGTTCTTAAACAGTGTTTTTACACAGAATTACTCTCTTTACATGGAAGGTTTCTGCTTCAAGGTGCGCACAAGACTGTGCTCTTTACTATACACGAAAATATTGACATCGAATCTGACCCACACAGACACGTTATTTGGAACTGTTGTCAGCCTCTTTGCTAAAAACGCCATCGTCATCGATAACTTCATGAAAACTGCGAACGAGTTGTGGATAACATTCGTAAAACTAACTGTAGTTTCGTACTTTCTCTACTTGCGAATTGGGCCCACAGTTTTAGTCGTTACATGTATAATTTTAGTGGTACTACCAGTGCATGGTAAGCTTTGAAATATTTCAGAATTGCTCAACCTCCAATGTTGCAGGTTTGATTGGAGAAAACATCATGTTTTTTAAAAAAGAAATGTTTGGGGAAACCGCGCAACGACTCTCTTTCCTGGCGAAGAAAAACCGGTCCAAAACTTTGGAAGCTAGAAGGTGTAATTGTGTCAAAGTGTTAAATCAAATTAACTGTCAATTTGCAGTCAAGAAGTTCTTCTACTTGAAAGCGTTCGGTTTTACCATTGGGCATTTAACAATGAGGGCGATATTGTATGTGTCAATTTTAGCTCATCTTCACGTGGGAAGTGAGGCGTTGCTTTACCTTCTTTTTTACATTTCTATGTTGTCGGAAAGTCTGAGCACGAAGCTTCCACAAGCAGTTTATTCAACATCGGAGTTCCTTGCAACGCTTAGAAAGTATGAAGAAGTTTTTGAAGAAGTAGGATTGCTCCAAACCTCTCGAACTGACTTGATGGAGCCGTGGGTCTTTGATTCTACCATTCGCCAGAATATCTTGTTTGGCCAACAGTTTGATGAGGGTCGTTACAAAAAAGTCTTAGAACTATGTGAACTATCGGAAGACGTGGACAGCTTGGAGAATCGTGACCTGGCGATGGTTGATGGTAACTCGAGTTGTAGCTTGAAGTATAAAATCCATTTTGCTAGAGCTACATACACACAAAAGGGCGAGGATTTCTGGACTGCAAGTTTGGACAAGTCGCGAGTTTCTTTTAAAGATAACGAAGATAAAGACGACAAGTTGTTAGACGTAGAAGACTTTTCCAGCAAGTTCAGGCTCCAATCTTACAAGAAGTACTTTCTTCTGACGGGTGGTCTTGCCACGTTTATGATAGTTTTCACCTCTTTTGTAATGCTACAAGTTGAAGATAGTTACATGAATAATTTACTGACTTTTGAGTATGTATGCTACGAGTGTAAACTTTGAACTTACGATTTGTTTAAGGACGAACATGACAAGTACCAAAAGCCCGAAACTAAGAATTTGGTACCAAACATATGGAATCATGAATCTGCTCTTTGGAGCGACTTTCTTGGTAAAAAGCTTCGTCGTCTTTAACTTCGCCAAGAGGTGTTCGATGAAATTGCACAAAACTTTGATTAACAACATTTCGATGGAGTTTTGTCAAAACAACACCATTAGAAGCCTCATTAACCGATTTTCTAAAGACCTCAGTGCAGTTGATGAGGTGATACCCTTTTTGTTTGGTGATCTACTTCAGGTAACAAAACTGATTGGAATACAACACTCTACTTCTGTTTTCCAATAGATCTTACTTCAAATTTTTGAAATCGTTGTTGCGATAGTTTACATAAACGTGTTGTTTTTGATTCCAACGTTTGTCCTCTTTGTTGTGTTGTTCATACTTCGTCAGTGGTTTCTCGAAAGCCTAAGAAATTTCAAAACTCTTGAAGCATCAAGTAATGGTAAGTTTGTCTGACTTCCTAAAACTGAGTTATATTTTCAGGTGTTAGTCCTATAATTGGATACATCAGTGCAACTATGAACGGTTTAACAACAATTGGTTCTTTTAACATGAATAACAAACTCAAGGAAGAATTTCATGAACATTTAATAAACCAACACACTTCTGCGTCTTACACTCTTCACTGCATGTTAAAAGCGTTTGGTTTCCTACAAGACTTAGTTGTTACACTTTACACTGTAATAATTGTAGTTTATTTTATTTGTACTAATCGTAAGTAGCGAAATTTTAAAAATATCGCATAAGATTGTTTTTTCAGAAAATGAAAGTGTTACCATTATACAAATAACTCTCTTAGCGTGGTGGTTGAAATTAGGATTCCACAAATGGACTGAATTGGATATTCAAATGATCTCGTTCGAGCGACTGTTGAAGTATGAAAAATGTCCTGAAAATGATGATGGAATTCGATTGCAAATTTCGAAGAGATCGACAAGAACAAGTTTTGATAACAAATGTTTTGTTGGGGATGGAACTAGTAGAAATGAAGACAAGGACGAAACATTGATAGATCTGTAATGATAACTAATAAGTTAATATGTAACATTACAGTGTTTTTCTTTTGGTTTTCCTCTTTTGTCAAAAGCATTTCACCTTTTCTCAAAAGTGTTTCCCCTCGGCAAAAAATAGAGTGCTGGTTTTCAAACACATTCCTCATTTGTCAAAACAGTTTCACGTTTTGTCAATTGAAAGTCACGACTGATTTATTTCTTGAAATGGATCGTGAAATACGACGAAGCACAAAAATTTCAAACGAAAAGCGTGCATTAATTATTAGAGGCATTAACAGCGGTCGGACGGCAGCGAGTATAGGACAACAATTCAATGTATTAGCAAACACTGTCGAAAAATTTTCGCAACATACCAGAAAACCAACGAGGTGGCGAAGAGAAGTGGTGGGCACCGTCCAAGAAAATTAACCGAACAACAAAAACAAGAAATTTGTGACTGGATGGATGACGATTCTTCGTTAACTCTTCAATAGATAAAAAAAAACTATTAAAATAGGTTCCCGAGTTGCAAATAAGTCTATCAACTATAAACAAGGCTACTAAAGAATTTCATTTTTCTGTTAAGAGAATTTCGAGGGTTCCAGATAGACGAAATACACCAGAAACCATTGAAGCTCGATTTGAATATGCAATACAATACAATAGAATAATGGTTGAACGAGAAAAAGTGTTTTTCATCGATGAATATGGAATTCAAGTACACTCAAGACGGTCGCACCAAAAACTGTCGAGCAAACAAAGTAAAAGCACAATTACGGGGTCGAAATTACTCTATTGCTGCCGCAATGTCTGTAAATTCCTTGTATTTATTTACAGTTCAAGACAGGCCATACAACATTAAACATTTTGAAGAATTTTTGATAAACTTGATCAATCATTTACAACAAGACAATGTTAGAGGCGCTCATTTGGTGATGGACAACGTGAGATTTCACAGGACTGAAGAAATCCAACAATTAATAAGAAATCATGGTCATTTTCTAATATTCTTACCCCCCATACGTCCCTTTTTAAACCCTATAGAAGAGTTGTTCAACCAGTGGAAAAATACTATTAAAATAAGTCAACCAGTAAATGAAGGTGACTTCGTTTGCTAAAATACATACTACTTCTGAGGCAGTAACACAGCAGCATTGCCAAATTACGTTAGGCACATGGAAACCTATTTAGGAGACTGCCTTAACAGGAATGAGTAGACTATAAAATGTTACTTCTGGACCAGGGCATTTGGCGTGTTAAAAAACAGGACAGAATCCTACAAATTTAGCTGTTTGCTCAAAAGTCAACAACCAAAAAAGGCATTAATTTTTATCCACTCCAAAAGTACCCAAATATCTGTAGACCACCAAAAATTGGGCTCACGAAAAAACGGGGTAGAATTCTACAAATTTAGTGTTTTTCCAAAAGTAAACAACCGAAAAAGATCTAAAAAACTTAGAAAATGCCTTGTTTTTAAACACCCCAAAATGGTTTTCTATTTCTGGACCAGGGCATTTGGCGTCTTAAAAAACAAGGCAGAATCCTACAAATTTAGCTGTTTTCTCAAAAGTCAACAACCAAAAAAAGGCAAAAAAAAACCTCTCAAAAAGCATTAATTTTTATCCACCCCAAAAGTACCCAAATATCAGTAGACCACCAAAAATTGGGCACACGAAAAAACCGTTAAAATCTCCCAAAATCATGCAAAATTATCTCAAGAGCACTCTGAAAAACTTTCCAAATCCGTTGTTTTTAGACATTCCAAATGGCTTTGTATTTCTGGACCAGACCAGTTGGCGCATGCAAAAAAAAGTAAAAACATTACCAAATCAAAGAGGTATATTTGGCGCCTTACAAAACAAGGCAGGATCCTAAAAATTTATGTTTTCCCAAAAGTTAACAACCGAAAAAGACATAAAATCCTTCAAAAATCATAGTTTTTAATGTGAGCAAAAAATACTCTAAAGTTTCTTTTCTTGTAAATCAATAGCCCATCAGAAATTGGACATATGAGAAAACTGTTGTAAATCATCCAAAATCAAACCTAATTATGTTAAAAGCACCCAAAAAAAACCTTACCAGAATTCCTTGTTTTGAGTCACCCCAAAATGTATTTACTTCTAGACCAATACATTGGCGCATGCGAAAAATTCACCGGTCGGAATGGCGACTGGTAAAAATATTAGACAAATAAGAGCTCTTGTTTCTAAATACCTCAAAATAGATTTTATTTTCTGAACCAAGTATTACGCTTCCCATCTACGATTATGCACATTGTTAATATTAGTTAATAAAAATCTGCCATCTAGCAGAGAAAAAGAGAATAAAGTCTTCCTGTCTGCGACTCACAGATCGTTAAACCTAGCTTAATTGTCTATGCTGTGACTAAACATAAGGCCCTTTAAAATTTTTTGGAATTTTTTGATTCGTTTTGAAATTCAGGCGAAGCCCTCATGAGCGTCCACACAGTGGACTAGTGCGTAGCATGCGGAGCGAATTTTTCATTTTACAACTATAAATTTTTATTTTAGAATATATTCTATCGCTATGAAAAAGATTTTGCGCTTTTTATCAAGATTTGAACACGCAACAAATGAGCGCACATGTTTAAAGTGCGACGCTTAAACTTCTGGGCTAACACGGTTCTGTTTTATCAGCACGCCTATAATGGATTTTTTCTACTCCTGTTATAGTAATCTATGAATTACAAACGATTGTCCTTCTAAGTAAATCCATGGTTACACACACTGCAATGTAATGACCAGTGGGTAATATATATAATTACATAATAGTACAGAGGAATAGCAGTTGCTGTGGATGTCATAAAAATTTGTCAAAATTGACATTTGCAATTTGTGTTTGTATATTTCATCATGATGAGTGACTCCGAGTGTGAATTGCAAGCTACGCCCCCCGAAATTGCAGCACAAGCAGTTAGTGCAACTGATGATCTGATTCCGAAAAAGTCAAAAGAGCGGTACGAGTCGGTGTACAGCAAATTCATCGCCTGGCGTGCGGACAACGGAGTGGCATCTTTCTCCGAGAATATTTTACTCGCGTATTTTGGCAAGTTGAAACAAGATTTCAAACCAAGCATCAAACGCGACGTAAATATTGCAAACTACCAGAAATTACGGGCTTTCTTAAAGAGACAATCAGATGGATTCAAGAGTAAAAAATCAAAAATTCTAACGGCTCAAGAAATTAATACTTTTCTGAAGGATGCTCCTGATTTAGAACACCTGTTTACAAAAGCAGTCCTGATTATTGAAATTACTGGGGCTTGCAGGACACAAGAACTGAAAAAAATGAGACTCGCTGATATAGAAGATTCAGAATCAAACCTTATAGTAAAAATACCTGATAGCAAAACTAAAATATCTCGATCGTTTGTGATTTCCGGACAATTTTGTCACATTTGAAAGAAGTATATAAATCTTCGGAAACAAATACAGGATCATAATATTTCTCAATTATTCTTAAATTATCAAAAAGGAAAAATGACTAGGCAAGTGGTAGGAATAAATAAATTGGCTGATGTCCCGAAGAAAATAGCCCAATACTTAGGTTTGCTAACACCTGAACTCTATACTGGCCACTGCCTTAGAAGAACTTCTGCTACAATTTTGGTTGATGCTGGAGGTGACTTGTTTGCATTGAAAAGACACGGAGGATGGAAATCCTCTGCGGTTGCAGAAGGATACGTCGATGATTCAATGGCAAATAAGACAGCAACTTCCAAAAAAATACTGGAATCCGTAGGACTGGCGCAAGTTCAAGACGGGTTACCTTCTACATCCATGGCTACTTGCACTACATCTGTGAATTTCAGCGAAATAGAAACTGCCACGGATGAAGTAGAAACTTCCACAAATTGTTTCGCGTTGAATACTGAGCTAACCAAATCTCTTGCACCATTTATAATCAAAAATTGTTCTAACTTTACTATTAATTTTAACAAATAAAAATTTACAAGGTTGTTCATAATTTATGAAAATTGTTCTTTGTTTTTTTTAGTTGATACTTATTATAAATATTTCAATTGCCAATTTTTAATAAAAATCATGTAAAATTCGACTTTAGTTGTAATTTATCGAAACAAAAATTAGAAGGTTGCGGGAAAGGGAGTCGTAGAAAAAGTATAGTACGCGACTCGGGGGTAAGGCCAATTACCCTCTCGTGGAATTATTGCGCTCGGCCTCGCCTCGCGCACAATTTTTCCCCTCGTGGGTAATTGGCTTCTTACCCCACACGTTGCGTAATATACTAATTTTCTACTCCTGTTATAGTAATCTATAAATTACAAACGGTTGTCCTTCTAAGAAAATCCATAGTTACACACACTGCAATGTAATGACCAGTGGGTAATATTGTCACGTTGGCCGAAAAATCAAAAGTCTCGCTTGTAACAATAACAATTTTATTGTGCACTATGAACACTCTCGTACTTCACAATTATTCACTTTACAGGACTTCCAAATACTAGACTATCTACAATCCTATCACTACTTCCCTATATACAGATATTCCCCTACCACTAGCCTAATGCTGGAGCGCTGCGAGAATATTCGGGAGTTCCGCGTATGAATCAGAATTATTCCACGAACCGCTCGCTCTAGAACAGGGCGGAACGTTCCAGCGCTGGCGCTCGAAGCTTCCAGAATCTTCTCGTAACACTGCCCCCCTCTTAGTTCTGATCGTCCCGATCAGACCAAACACCTGATTCTCCGTGATATTTACAAAGTCTATTTAGATGAACCACTTTCATCTTTGAACGGGCGCTGCGTTGGATCCGATACACCACGTCGTTGATCCTCTTGATCACCTTATACGGTCCCTCCCATGTAGGTGTCAACTTCGGAGATAGGCCCTTCTTTCGTCGAGGGTTGAATAACCACACCAAGTCTCCTTCGTTGAATCCTTCATGATTAGCTGTCACATTATATCTGGACCGCATTCTGTCACTAGCCATTTTGATCCTCTGCCTCACAAGGTGGTGTGTATCCAGTAGGGTCTCTCTCAGGTTGTCGACGAACTCCGGTACTTCCTTTCGTTCCGCCCCAGGCGAACCAAGCAGAAGATCACAAGGGAGACGCAGCTCTCTTCCAAAGATAATCTTCGCTGGTGTTTCTCCCGTGGTTTCATGAATGGCAGCTCTGTAGGCCATCATAAACAAGGGCAGTCGACGATCCCAATCCCTCTGGTGCTCTTCCACTACCTTGGACAGATGTTCCTCCATCGTCTGATTGAATCTCTCGACCATGCCGTCGGATTGCGGGTGCAAGGGTGTGGTTCGAGTCTTCCTAATTCCCAGCAGCTTACACATCTCTTGAAAAACGCCAGACTCAAAATTCCTGCCTTGATCGGAATGCATTTCGAGTGGAACTCCAAACCTGCTGAAGAAATTATCCACTAGGACTCGAGCTACTGTTGTGGCTTCTTGGTTGGGAAGGGCATACGCTTCCGGCCATTTACTGAAATAATCCTGCACAACCAAGATGTACTTGTTGCCGTCATCAGTTTTTGGAAATGGCCCGGCCACATCTAGAGCGATTCTCTCGAACGGGGCTCCCACGTTGTATTGTTTCATGCCTCCTTTAGTTCGCGTTCGAGGTCCCTTGCTCGCCCCACAAACTGAACATCTCCTACACCATCGTTCGACATCTTCCCGGCAGCCAACCCAGTAATACCGCTGCCTAATCTTACTTAAGGTTTTGTTCACTCCGAAGTGAGCGCCTGATGTTCCGTCATGGACCTCCTTGAGTACTTGGGGGACTCTATTCTTGGGCACTAGTAACTGGGAGGTTACTTTCTTCCCGTCTGCGCTTTCCCAAGCCCTTTTCAGTACCCCATTTTCTACTCGCAGTGAGTCCCACTGCGCCCACATCGCCTTCAACCCTGGACTCTTTTACGAGACATCTTCCCAACGCGGCCTTCCATTATCCGTTTCTTTCCACTCCAGCAGTGGCCCAATTTCCTGGTCTGCTTGTTGATCCTTCCGAAGATTCTCCGTAGTCCAGTCATCATCACAACCGATAACCATCCTGTTTATCGGCAATGGCCCTTCAATCTTCGCGCACTGCTTGCAATCCTTGCAAGGTCTTCTAGAGAGAGCGTCAGCGTTATTGTGTTGCTTTCCTGGTCGATGTTTGATTTTGAAGTGGTATTGCTGCAGCCGCTCAATCCACCTAGCCACTTGTCCTTCGGCGTCTTTCATCTGTAGTAACCACGTAAGGGCAGCATGATCAGTCCTTATCAAGAACTCGTGGCCAAACAAGTATTTGTGGAAATGCTCTACAGATTTTACAACGGCCAGCAATTCCTTTCTTGTAGCGCAGTAATTTCTCTCTTGCTTGCTCAACACTTTGCTGTAGTATTCGATCACTCTCTCTTCTCCATCCTGCACCTGCGATAACACCGCTCCAATGCCGATGTTACTGGCATCTGTGTCCAAGACGAACTTTCCATGAGTCCTGGGGTAGCTCAAAATCGGGCTAGTGCACAAAGCTAACTTCAGTCGCTTGAAACTGCTTTCGCAGTCTGATGTCCAGTTGAATGATGCCTTTGCTTCCGTTAGTTTGTGCAGAGGTGCAGCAATGTTGGCGAAACCTTCTACGAACCGCCGATAATACGTGCAAAGTCCAATAAAACTTCTCACATCGTGCTTGTCCTTAGGTCTGGGCCATTCCTTAATCGCCTGAATCTTATCTTCGCAGGTCTTGATTCCTTCAAATGACACCGTATGCCCCAGAAACTCCACTTTCTTCCGAAATAGATGGCACTTTTTCGGATTAAGTTTCAAATTGGCACCCCTAAACCGGTCTACCACTTCTTGAAGGTTCTTCAGGTGTTCATCGAAGTTTTTACCCATGACCATAACGTCGTCAAAATAAACCAGACAAGTTTTCCACGTCAATCCACGCAACACACATTCCATTAGTCTTTCGAATGTAGCGGGTGCGTTGCAAAGCCCAAAAGGCATAACCGTAAAGTGGTACAGGCCACTTCCCGTGGAAAACGCTGTCTTCTCCTTGTCTTCGGGATGAAGTCCCACTTGCCAATATCCACTCTTCAGGTCTAAGGTTGAAAACCACGTCGACCCTGACAGAGTTGTGAGAGTGTCGTCAATCCGGGGTAATGGAAAACTGTCTTTCTTGGTAACATCGTTGAGTTTTCGGTAATCCACACAGAATCTTGTACTACCGTCTTTCTTGGTTACGAGCACAACCGGCGAAGACCAAGGACTGTTGGATTCTTCAATAATCCCTTCTTCTTGCATGGATTTTACCAACTGTTCGGCCTGCTCTTGCTTCGCCCACGGTAACCTTCTCGGTGCCTGTCTGATGGGTTGATGGTCGCCCGTATTGATTCTGTGTTGAACGATGTTCGTTCTTCCTAATGGTTCATTCTCAACGGCGAACACATCATTATTCTTCTTGATAAAAGCCTGTGCTTTAAGAGCCTCTTCTTCAGAAAGGTCACTCGTGTCTACCTCCAGCTTTAACTTTTTCACGGTCTTCACGTTTCTCTTTGATGGCTGTGCGTCACTTATTCTGGAGATCGGAACACACACAGCAACTAGATCGCCCTTCTTGATCGTGACTGGAGTAGGGTTGATATTCGCCACCCGCACAGGTATTTCTTTCGTCACTTTTACTAGTGTCTTTCCAACAAGAATTGGTTTTGTCATGTCTCTGGTCGGTTCAATCATTCCAACGCAGCTCCCAAAGTTACTTCCTAAACGCACACTTATCACTTTCTCGCTGTTCCCATCCACACAAGTTTTTGCACAGGCGAACGCTTTCACTCCATCTTCTTTTACTTCTGGGGTCGATAACACGAAGCTTTCGGTTCCAATCTTGAGGATCTTTTCGTTGTGATTAAAGGAAATCCCATGTCGTCCAATAACATCCATTCCCAGGATCATCTCATCCTCAATTCCTGCCACCAGCACCCGATGCCGAAACTTCATACCTCCCAACTGGACCGTGACCTCTGCCTCGGCACTTACTGTGGCGACATCTCCCGTGACTGTTTTTAAAATAGCACTCGTTGTTTCCAGAGATGTCCTGTTGTCCAACATGTCCTTTCTCACAAGGGAAACCATGGCTCCGGTGTCGACCGTCATCTTCACTTTTCTCCCATTCACACTTCCTTCAATTATCAAACTCTCAAAATTTCTCTTCAAACGCATAACGGAAATAACTTTGGGGCTTGTGCTCTCCCCAGCCAGTGTGTGCCCCTTGACACTGCTGGGCTTTAATTTTCCGACTGCTGAGGACGTGACTGGGGACCGTTCTGGTCGTTCCTAAGAACAACCCTACAGTCACGTTTAAAATGGCCTGGTTTTCCGCAACGATAGCAGGTCTGGCTAGTTCGCTGCTTCAGTGTCATCCGTAGCTCCCTGTTTCCCTTGAGGATGTCGTTTAGCTCGGCTTTCGTGACGAAATCGGTAGGTGTTGCCTCTTCTTCGTCAATACCCACACCTCGAATTCGTCGGTAATCGGAGACGTTCACAGAGCTCTTGAAAACGGCTTCCACCTCTAGAGCGCGCACCAGAGCTTCTTTTGCGGAGTGATAGCTGCCCAGTCGGACGATTCTTTGTATTTCTGGATCTCGAATCCCTTGCAGGAACGTATCCACAGCTAGTTGTTCCACAAAATTCGCCGGAGCCGAAGGGTAGGCGAGCAAAACAAGGCGCTTGACACTTGCCTCAAATTCCTGCAGAGACTCTCCAGTTCTCTGCCGCCGCGTCTTGAGCTCTGAGACGTATACTTGCTGCAGGTGTTGGTTTCCAAATCTGGCCTCTAACGCTGCCATCAGCTGGTCGTACCGCTCTTTGTCTCGACGTGGAATTGTCTCTAGCAGGTCCAGAGCCGCCCCTCTCAAGGAAACTATCAGAAATGAGGATTTTTCTTCTTCCGACCATCCATTTTGTTTAGCCGCCACTTCAAATTGCAGCTTGTAATTGTCCAGTGAAGTCGACCCATCGTAAGTCGGGGGTTTCATTTCTTTCGTTGTGGTCAGGCCGGTCCTATTTGGAACTTGACGCTTTACGCGTAGCAACTCATTTTCCACGTGCTGTTTAAATCGCTCCAGATCTTTGACATGTACTTGCACTTCGTCATTGACGCTTTGCAGTTCTTCTTTAACGCCTCCTATGCACTCTTCTACTTCCTCTCTGACGCCTAGTAGTTCCTCCTTAACGCCTCCTAGGCACTCTTCTACCTCTTTTTGAATTTCATCGACCTTAACCATAATGGTTACGTTCATGTTTTGTTCCATGTCTTTAAGCTGGTTCAGGATTGCTGCATTCTCTGTTTGTCTTCTTTCTTCTTCCTCTAATTTTTCTTTTTGTCTTCTTTCTTCTTCCTCTAATTTTTCTTTTTGTCTTCTTTCTTCTTCTTTTTGTCTTCTTTCTTCTGCTTCATGTTTTTCATTTTGTCTTCTTTCTTCTTCTTCCAGTTTTTCTCTTTGTCTTCTTTCTTCTAAATTTGTCTCCAATTTTGCCATCATAGTGGTCATCAATTCTTGTAGCCCCTCCATTTCTGCGGCTTGCTGTCTGGTTTGAACAGGCATAAAAATTGTCCACAATCAAGTAACAATGTCACAGTCCGGTAATGTCACGAATTTTCCGATCGAAAATTCCAGAATTTTCTCGATCACAAGACCGGGCGGGATCCCACTTTCTGACACCAGTTGTCACGTTGGCCGAAAAATCAAAAGTCTCGCTTGTAACAATAACAATTTTATTGTGCACTATGAACACTCTCGTACTTCACAATTATTCACTTTACAGGACTTCCAAATACTAGACTATCTACAATCCTATCACTACTCCCCTATATACAGATATTCCCCTACCACTAGCCTAATGCTGGAGCGCTGCGAGAATATTCGGGAGTTCCGCGTATGAATCAGAATTATTCCACGAACCGCTCGCTCTAGAACAGGGCGGAACGTTCCAGCGCTGGCG
The DNA here is from genome assembly GCA_029298725.1 of Gnatocerus cornutus. Taxonomy (NCBI): domain Eukaryota; kingdom Metazoa; phylum Arthropoda; class Insecta; order Coleoptera; family Tenebrionidae; genus Gnatocerus; species Gnatocerus cornutus. The sequence continues at coordinate 2,753,222 of CM055517.1, forward strand.
CTCGAAGCTTCCAGAATCTTCTCGTAACAATATATATAATTACATAATAGTACAGAGGAATAGCAGTTGCTGTGGATGTCATAAAAATTTGTCAAAATTGACATTTTGCAATTTGTATTGGTGTGTTTCATCATGATCAGTGACTCCGACTGTGAACTGCAAGCTACACCGCCAAAATTGTGGCACAAGCAGTTACTGCAACTGATGGATCTTATGTCGAAAATGTCAAAAGAGCGGTATGAGTCGGTGTATAGCAAGTTCATGACCTGACATGCGGACAGCGGAGTGCAGTCCTCCGAGAATGTTTTACTAGCGTATTTTAGCAAGTTAAAACAAGATTTCAAACCTTCGTCGTCCCTATGGGCTTCTTATTCAATGTTGAGAACCACGTTAACCTTCAAACACGTCGTTAATATTGCAAATTATGAGAAGTTACGAGGATACTTGATGAGACAATCGAATGGATTCAAGTAATTCATAGTTTACTATAACAGGAGTTGAAAAACATTGTGAAATTGTTCATAATTTGTGAAAATTGTTCTCTGTTCTTGTGATGTTGTTCCTTATAATAAATGTTTGAATTACCAATGCCTTAATAAAAATCATGTAAAATTCAACTTTAGTTGGAATTTATTAATAATAATCGAAAAAATTTACACGGCTGCAGGAGAGGAAGTCGTAGAAAAAGTATAGTACGCGACTCGGGGGTAAGGCCAATTACGCTCTCGTGGAATTATAGCGCTCGGCTTCGCCTCGCGCACAATTTTTCCCCTCGTGCGTAATTGGCTTCTTACCCCACACGTTGCGTAATATACTATTATACAAACGGTTTCGGATTGAATGTATTACGTTTATGCTAATTTTCTTATTAATTAAAAAATTTAAATTTTTTCTGTACTTTGCATTATCACATTATTCAACTTATTTACCTACGTATCGTAAGTCTTGGATATCAGAAGGGGAAGTAAGAAAAATTTTAAAAGAGAATTTAGGTTGTTTTTGTTATATCACAATTAAATTTTGTTACAATATAGGTAGTATAGTATAAAAAGTTAGAGACAAAATTTTAAACCACGGCCATTTAAACATTCACATTTCATGTGCATCAAAAGTTCAGTCTGCTCTGGATTGCCACTTTCCAGCCATTTCAAAATTTCGCTTACACTTTCGGAAAGATTCTTTCAAATCCGCCAAAGTTTTACAGCATTCCTTCACAAACATCTTTATGCTGTCTCAAGATTTCAACAAACATCCACAACTATTTTGAGAATTGATGTGAATTCAAATTGGAGCAAACGAAATAAGAATATTTCTGTATATTTGGCGTGACACTTTTAATTATGTATTATTATAATAAGTGAAATAACTGATAAATAAAATAATTGACTAGTTCTTTGAAATTTGTCAGATTAGTGACATCTGATAACTCTAACCTTAAAAATGGCATGGTGGAACTAAAACGTTGGTTTCACAGTCGAAAAGTTACTAAAGTCACGTGAGTTAGTTCCGTATAATGAAAATACATACATATATCTACATATTACATGCATGTTTCATAGGGTGCGATTTTGGTTCTCTAACGATAATTATCGGTACCGAGCATTTCGTTTGTTTACATCACGTGACCATTTTATTTCTCTGTTTTACCGGTCCCGTGGACGAAATTTTGCCAAAAGAGCGACACTATTCTATGACTTAAGTCTGCCTTAACACAATGCATGCCGTTTTGGCTCTCAAACGATAAATAAATATTTTTGTTAGTAATTTTTTAGAGATCTCATTGAGGTTGGTAATTTGGTTCTCCCTAACACGTCAAGCGCTGTTGCCACATCTTTTTGTTAAACGCTAACTTCAAGTGTATTTTGAAAAGTTAATATCTAACCTAACAAGTGTCGCAGAGCATGTAAACCTGCAATTTAAACCTTCAAGAAGCCTTTTTATAATGATAACAATATTTGTTTTTGTGAACCATCGCACGAAGCAGTGTATTTTTTTCGATTTCTGACGTCCGCCGTTACAAAAGTTGGCCTGATAGTTTTTTAACTGTTATATGCCGGTAATGAGTAACGAAGAGAAGTATCTCTTGGGTGTTTGTTAACATTTACGAAAACTTCGCTCCTCAGGTTTGATTTTAACCAGGATTTATCGCCAATCATCCGATTCCGGTTCAAGTTTGGTCAAGTGTGTTACTCTTTTTAAAACATGTGCAATTTGGCTTAATTTTATTCCTTTCGCAAGAACGGGGAATAGAAGGGTTAAGTCAGGAATCGTTTAAAAGGCAACTCCGTAATAGTTGATACATTCAATCTTCCCTACGAATAGTAAAAAACATCTCATTTTAGAAAATAGATAATAGATAACATTTCTATTTCAGTTTAGTGAATTTTTTAAAGACACAATGAATAACTTGATGCCATGTGAGAACCTGACCTGACTCCGCACATACCAGTGGCGACTCGCCATATGAGGCAAATTAGGCTGCACATCACCACTTTTGTATCTGGCAAATTTAAAACCATACTAAATTTATTATTATACTTTTGTATATAAATTTTAACATTAATGATCACTTATTATAATCATAACCCTTGAAAAAAAATAGACTTCAGTTTGTTGTTTACAATATATCGCATGAGGCTCATCATTTTCAGTTTCAGTTCCACTCATTTTACATGCGATATTCACGCGAACTGGAACATCTCCAGATGACCCGATGTACTCGGTAATCTTCGTCGTACAATATTTTGTAATTGTACTAAATTTACCTACTCTTGGAGGACGTGTGATGACTTTTATCTGGTTTAATCTGTTCTATGGGTTTAATTATACCCAATGCGGTATTCTACATAAGAGGTAACTTATGGTTACTCCTAGCCTTTAAAAAGATTCCAGAAAGCATGTCAAAATTACATAGTGAACAACACAAAAAAGAAATTTGGAAATCCCAAACGCCCAAATTTAAAATTGTTTCTAATGATAAACTTAAAAATCGTTCTAATAGGAGAACAATTGAATTGCGCTTCAGATAGTTGTCCTAATTTTAAAGAATTTTTTGGCTAGATTAATATTAATATTTATAGATATTTTCACAAATCAATTCAAAAACGAAATTTAATACCATATTACCAATTTAGGTGTAATCTATAATGAGCCTCACCTTCCCAAGTGGTCACAAACTGTAAAATGGAAGTTACCAATGTTTTTGATCAGAAAGCTAACCGCTCGCAAGTAGAAGTGCTTGATGCCTCATTTGGCTATTTGTTAATGTCCTACCTTTTGACACTGTTTTAATCCACAGCAGATCCTCCAAAGGTTTAAGATATATTCTTGTATTGAGCCGTTGTTGTGAGGTTTTAATAAATAATTTTGAAAAAGATGCAATACAAGATGATCGAAGTGTTAACCACGACGTTGAGGCTGATATTATCATTCTATTGCAAAGTTTTGAATTATTGTATATTTTCTTTTATTTTGTTGGTAACTATTTGATTATTTATTCTGTTGCCCACTCACATTCTCAATTCAATTCCAAACCTCGCTAGTTCTACTGTTCATAAACTGAACGTAGAATTTTTTTCTTGCACAAAATTATCATATGAAACTGTTCAGAGTTGTTGGTTTTTACTAGACTTAGCAACTCTGGCTTCTAAATATTTTGGTTTCAAATGGACACCAACGCCTTGAATAAAAATGTTTCCATTTTATAATTATTCCAAAGATAAGTAGCAAACTCCTTTGTATGGACATTAATGTAAGATTTTGGAACAATCCATCAAAAAGGAAAGAAAAATCAGTCTTTGCTGTCCAGTTAATTTTTTTACACACAATGTTCTTCATGTTTCATCTAAATAATGAAAAACTAACCTTAGAAATAAATATAATACATTCCTGCATTTAGCCATCGTCGCATTTCTCAATTGAATTATGTTAATAAACGTTAATTTGTAATTTTGCTTGTCTTTCGTACTGAGTAAACAAACTGTTGAGGTTATGTACTACCGAAAACATCTTTTCGTCTGGGTTCAGGCTGCCGAGAAGTTTTTTGTTGCAGTACCGATAATAGCTGCGTAAGTAACGAAAACTATAGCGTCAGTACTGTCAACTAGGATGACGTCATTGACTTGTACATTGACGTGGACAAAAGTCAGATAAGAAATACGTGTTCTATGATATGAACTGTCAAGAAAATATTTGGTTATAATGTTCTAAAGGCTTTCTTATGGTTTTGTTCCGTCCAGACCATGGGGCAGACTTACTCATTTACTTCGTAGTACCCTTAGACAACATCAATTCGAACCATTTTGCATGTTTTTTAAAAATTTTGGATCGGTAGAAAACAAGTGTGAAATTATCGTCATCTCGAATAATATGTGGCAACAGCGCATCAATTTTTACGGTTGGTGAAAACCGAAAAGTAACCAAACGAAATGCTCGGTACCGATAATTATCGTTAGGAGAACCAAAATCGCACCCATAGTGTCATAGTTACTAATCAACAAACGACAGGGTTCTTGCCTAGTTACTTACTACTATGGGAGTGGAAAAAATAAATTATTATTACACCAAAGTAACGACACGAACGTAAAATTAGTTTGTTTGCTTTATAATTATATAATTTGTTTTTGTAACACAACTACTAACTAAAATTGATTTTCTTATTTTGTGATATTAAAAAGGTACAGATTTTCTTATCTTACTTTGTTGTAATTAAGAGAATTGTTTATATTTAGTTATAATTTTCATTGAACATATAAATAATAATAGTTTGGTTTTTTTTCAACTTATTTTCTTACCATATCAAATATTATGTACCAACTAACATAAAGTCGTAAGTCCCGGTTTAATGAAATATTAAAAAATACTCAAGTAGAAATGTATACTTTAATCAAAGATTAAGGGCAAAAAAATGAGATTATTTTCCATTACAATTTACAGATTCTCAAACTACCTTAAAATCAGCGAAATGCACATAAAATAAAACAGGGTACATAACTAACAGAGAGAATGATTTTAACATTCATAGCTATCCTCTACAATTGTTTCTATGTTTGGTTCATCTTGCAGTGTTTTTTTCTCAAAATTTTCTAAATACCTGATGCTAACTTTACGATCATCAGAGAGATGAAGACCAATTAAAATTTTCTTTAAACCCTTTCTTTCATTTCCTTCAAGTTCAAATGCTTCATAGTATTTTTTCCGTAGACACTGTTTTAGGGCCTTCTTTGCAGAATCTTGTTTATGCCGCTTTAGTTCAATTATAATTACTGCACATTTTGAAATAATAATTAAATCAAGCTTGGGTGAGCATCCCTTTTTGATTGCAAATTCTGAAAAGCAATCCAACTTCCCACAACTAGAAATTAACATCCAAAGGTCACAGTGAAAGTGAAAATGAGCTTTTGGTAATTCTCGGTCGGTATACAAATTTTCCACAGATTTTTTAAACGCAACATATTTCATAGGTTCATGCTTCTCTCCACTTCCTAAAGACTTTAATGCATTCACAAATGACTCTTGTTGTTCTACAGTAAACAGGTTAGTTTTAAATTCTACCAAAGCCTCCTGAAGTTTGTCTGTAAATACTTGTTGCAATTCTAGATTCGGAATTTGTAATGTACAATTCCCATCATTCTTGTCAATAACGTTAAAGTACCCACATTGTGTGAGAAACTGAAGAGCTAAGTCTACCTGCTCTAGTTCGATACAATTCAAAATTGATTCACGTAATGATTTCAGATTATAAATATCGTTCAACTCTATCGTTTTTGCTATGATGGAAATTTTCTCATTGTCTCTAACGGCAGGAAACACCTTCTCCCGCATTTTTTCGAATTTAAATAGTTGGCAGATATATTTGGTTCCAACCGATTCAATCCAATAACTTTTTCGTACGAGATTCGGTAAATAATTGGTAATAGACACAGGATTAGAAATAGTTGTATCTTTGTCTCCCACTACAGTGTAATTGTTGTACCAAAGAGTAATTTCATCAAGAGCTTTTTCTCTTTGACTTCCTTCTTTGACACAGTTGTTAACTAAAGCGTTTACTTCTTCTCTGGTAAATCCAAAGAATTTATAATAATCATAATCCTTGTCCAAGAATGTTCTACGTTTCACATTGTTAGCTCCTAATGAAATCGTACCGCCTGATGCAGTGACAGAAAAAATTATTACTCGTTGAACAAATTGTGCTGATATCTCATCTTTACATAAAAGACGCATTAGTTCTCGTATGAAAAACATAATCTGTCGGTCTGATGAGTTTTCACTAAATAACATTTTCATAAAAGGTGCGTCGAACTCGTCAATCAATATAATAATTTTCTTATGGGTTTGTTTTGTTTGATGGTGGACCGACAAAACCTCGATCAAATATTTAAAAGCCACCATTATGTATTGTTCTGCTGTGTTACGATCTATTGCCTCTTTCCAATGATCATCATCATCGGCATATTTCAAATAGCGCAAGAAACGTTCAATATCCAGTTCTCCCATATCGTTACTTGACCAGCTGAATTTTTCACCATCTTCGTGAATTAAACATGTTTTATATTTTCTAAACAGCTTCATTATCATATTTCTAAGACTCTCCAAAAAGTCGCTATATGACCTTACTGATAATTGTGCAAAATCAAGAAAAATGACTGGATGCTGTCCGCAATGCTTGCGAAAAAATCTTTTACTTCCACAACCATGATTCTCTATGCATTCTTCAGTGCATTTGTAAATTCTGAGATCCTGGAAAAGTTTATATTTCTCCAACTTTTGTTGTTCACTGCTGACAATTTCAAAAAACTTCTCCAGCATTTTGCAAGCCATAGTCTTGCCAAATCTGGGCGGTGCAGTGAGAAGTATTCTATGTGCATCCTTCATAACGCATTTAATAAACATAGACTTGTCCACAAAAGTCGATGTCCAACGAAGAACTTCAAAAACCAAGTCAGGATCCTGAAAAGACATAACAAAATGTAATTTCCATGAATTCCTATTTGAACATAAAACAAATTGTACATTTGTTCGAAGCAAGTTACTTACGTCTTCACTTTCATTTGAGCCTCCGGAAGTGTCCAAAGATGTTACATCATCCAGTAAATTTAATCCAAGTAATTCCTATAACAAAAGTGTAATACCATGTTACCGTGTGATACAATAATATGTCTGGTCTTACTTGGTCTGAATAGACAGGTTTACTTTCGACATTTTTGCGCTTTGATGAGGATGAGGAGCCCTCCATCAGATCTACCTGAAAAAAATTTTATATTCAACGAATTTTTTTATCTGTAATCTGTATGAGTAAAAAAATATTAACAAAGTTCCGTTCAAAATGATTTAAAAAGATTCAAAATAAATTTTTTACAATAAATAAAAAAATGACCAATACTAAAGAGAACAAAATTGTAGCAGAATATTATACACCATTAAAAACAAGACAACCATCTGAATCCAACAATTTAAAAACAGTTACAAATCTTTTACCCAAGATAAAAAAATAAATATACCAAAAAATATCAATGAAGTAACTCAAATGAGAAATCGTAATTTTGCCATTGAATATCTCAATTCGACTGTAAATAAAAAACTAACAAAGACAGAATTTTGCAAATCTAAAAATATTTCTAGAAATTCCCTAAATATGGGACTAAATTCAGTTGGAATTAAGATTGCATGTAAAACGAGAACAAATGAGAACAAACGGGAACAATCCGGGACAAAAGAGAACAAATCGGAACAATTGGGAACAAAAGAGAAAAAATAAAATAAAATATAAAAAAATATTCGATAATGTAGAACATAAAGCAGGTAGTCGTAAAAATATAAGTTTAGATGAAGAAGCACATAAATTAATTAGTAAATCTTTAGAAACTTTTCAATCATAAATGGACAAACTAGTTTCATACATTCCCAACGATGAGAAAGAAAAATGGAAAAAAGATTTAAAACCTATTATTACTGAAATAGACAGATTAGAAGATGGAGCAAAAATAGTCGGTTTCAAACAAGAAGTAGTAGATAAATATATTGCAAGAGCTAACAGCTAATTTATTCCTTGAACAATTAATTATGACAGACTGTGAACTAGAATCCGCTAATAATAAAATCGATGAATTGGAATATAAATTAGACAACTACAATAATTATGATCCTAAGAAATTAGCAGAATTAAGAAACAAAACAGTAGTAATACCATCAAACATCGATGATGTAAAGAAAAGAACTCTCAAAATATTTGAAAGACATACTAAAAATATGAGAGCAATAAATGAAAAAACTCAAAAATTGTAAATTAAATGGAAAGTACTGTATTCAAGAATTTAAATATATTCAATGAAGAATATCCAAAATTCAGAAAAAAGTCTTATTCAACAAGTTAATAAATTAAAAATTATTATTTTTATTCTTGCGTTTATTATCATAATTGTTATTATTGTTTTCTTAATTTATTACTTCAACGCTAATAAAAAATAGTTCAACAGTGTCCATGAACGTACCTATGATGATACTAATACGTGTCCTAATAAGCTAATGTATCTGTAGAATTAGGTAAAAGATATCTTTTATCATCTTTCCAACTTAGAGACTTTTTCTTTACTTCTTCAGTAAAAATATCATGTTTATGACTCCTAATCACTCTCTGTCTATGGAAGTATTCAGTTTGATTGAATAAGCAATTTTTGTAATCTTCAAAACTTATTTCTTTCTTCAATACTGCTTTCTTGATACCTTTTAATTTTTTTGAAACACACGTTTCAGTTCTGTAACTGTACATTTTTGACCTTAAACCTATGTATTCTAATATCTTAATACCATTCAATTCATCTTTGAATTTCCCTATTACTTTCTTATTTTTATCAGAATATAATGGATGGTCCTTTGGATAATCAGATGTATCAAAATAGTCGGGTTTGTTTTTCATAAATTCATAGAAATCAGCCATTTTAATCTCATATATGAAACTGTCGGTATCTCCATAAAGAAGTTTTATTTTTTCATTAAATTCTTTTTTAATTACATTGTAATGGAAGTTATACATTAATAATTTCGATAAATCTAATACGGCTTGCCCAATGTAAATTGGTTTATTAAACAATACTTTGGTTTTATAATTGTGAACTGCTGCCAGGTGTTTGCTAAATATAGTTCTGTGTTTAAAATTAGGTTTGTTTATCGCTTTTTGTAATTTTTCTTCATCACAATATAATTTAATATTTTGTTGGTTTCTAACAGATTGCATAGACTTACCATATGGTGCATTAACCATTAGTTTCCAGAAATCTTTTTCAAAATCATTTTTCGCCTTCTGTCTTTGTTCAGTATTAAATTTTACATATGGTGCTATGAAATTTGACTGAGTAAATTTTATACCTCTGTGAACCTTTGTTATTCTAATACCTAAACTTTTGTAAAGTTTTAATGTTTTGTAATGAATTATATAATTTTTCTTATCATAGAAATGACAAAGTAGTTTTTCTACTTTTCCGCCCGGGGGAATTCTATTTTCCGGAGCCAAAGGCAAGTCATTGAATTTGTTATGAATAGCCAAGTCTACAGGGAATGCTAAATCAACTTCTAAAACATAACCGGTATCACTATCTGATAACAGTATACCATCAACATTTTTAATTTCATCACAAGTCAACCATTTAAAGTTTTTTTCTGGTAATCTCTGAGATAAAGCCCATCCATATAGATTATTAGCATCTATATAGATAATCTGAGTATTTTCATCTGCCTGCGAATACCTGTTACTACACTGTGAAATACCTCCTCTAATTCCGTTTTCAAAAAACAAATACATTTCATAATCAGTTAATAATTCCAACTTCACTGAAGTATATTTGAGCATACAGTCCCAAGCTAACCCCGGAGTTGTATAATACCAAACAGGATCCAGTCCATAACTCTTTTCTAAACATAAATCTCTAAAATTTTCAAATACATCAGTTAATAGCAAAACATCTAGTTTTAAGTATAAATCATGCCATTCACCCAAGTTTTCAATTTTAAAATATTTCCATACTTTCACTGCATGTTTGAATTCTTCTTGAGAAATTCCTTCTTTTGTGAGCGAAGAATAAAATTTATCTATTGATGGAAGTTTTGTTTCAGAAAATTCCTTTTCTAATTATCTTGCTTTTTTCTTTCCTAAATAACACATCTAATTCATGATTTGAAAAGTATTTAATTATTTCTCTCAACTGACTTGATTCCAGATTAGATGACAAATTGTCTAGGCTACTTGCTAAAAATCTAAATGAATCGATAAATCTCAGTTCGATATATCCATTATCATCCATTCTTAAAATTTTACTGAAAGAAATATATTTCTCTTCGTTATTAGGTATTAATTTCAATTGACTTTTATCTTCTCCTAGATTTTTTATAAACAAATGACAATCGTAAGCGCTTAAATTATGAAACAAAATTGGAATAAACAATGGTTGTCTATATTTCAAATTGCATTTTCTACAAGCAGCTCCTCTATATTTTCCAGTGTAGTGATCATGATCTCTTACTTTTGGGTTTTCTATAGAAAAAAGATAACAAATTTTTGTTTTTTTATATTCTTCTAGTTCGATATCTTTTATGGGTTTATTTTCTTTTAATAACTTGTATATTGTTCTGGCATATTCAGTTATTCTTTTTATAAAACATTTATCACTTTCCTCTCCTCTGTAAATTTCCAATGGGTTACCAATATTATTATAAGCACTCTTAATGTATAATCCATAACCACAGGGAATATGAAATTGTGTTTTATGAGTATATGATGATTCAGGATTTGGTTCGCATGTATGAATAGGTTTCAGAATAGATTCAAAATCAGAATAAATTACATACGGATGTCTTAACATTCTTTGAATATTTTTAAATTTTAATATATTATCTTCAGGCATGTTCGGAACACATGGTTCATTACTAAAGCACACATTTTGATGTTTCTTTAAAGCATCTTCAGTTCTAGCGGAGTAGTTTAAACATCTTCTACAGAAATGTTTTTTGTTTCTATTTACTTCCAACTGATCATTCAACAATCGACTCAAATTCTTGATCCAACAATAATGATTTTTGTCTTTATTTCCAAAGTATAGTAAGTCGATATTCATTTCATATATTTGCTTATTATTATGATACAAAGGATAAAATATTTGTTCTTCGTAACTAAACACGGTAAGATTAATTTTATTATGTGATTCAAATTTAGGTATGTCCTGGATTTTGACAGGAATTTAATTCATTTATACAGGGTGGCCCATCTAAGACTTTCGGGCTCAATATCTTTGTTATTTATGAACGGATTTTTTTAAAATTTAAAATATAATTTCTTGAATAGGTAAGGATGATGTGACATTACCAGCGTCATCCTTGTCTTAAAAATGTTAATTTTACTTGTCTTATTTTAAATTTTAATTAGTTAAAAGTTATGTCATTTTATAAAACAGCAATAATTATACGCGTGTGCCAAAAATCAACCGTCTAGCAAGTCAAGTTGCCGAGAAAAAGACAAAAAAGGACTTCAACATTTCCAAAAGATACTAACTGATAGTCGGCTATGAAACAATTGACTTCTACAGCGAGTTTAGAGTTTGGACATCCCTGACTTGTTGATGAATCCGTGACATTCATGACATTTGTGACATTCATTTGAGGTTATGTTTATTTTTGAGCATTATGATGAGGACTATTGATTTAAACATGCACATTCACGATTTTTTATCTCGATCTTTTAGTAACTAATTACAATGCATTGAACCGAGCATCGTTTCTCGACATTTGTGATATTTCTCGTTTGAGGTTATGTTTACTTTTAAGCATGATGATGAATATCATTCATTTAAACTTGCGCATAACGATTTATCCCGATCTTTTGAAATTGAAAACTAATCACAATGCATCAGACAGCGTTTTGGTGCAAAAATTTCATAGGCACAAGGAAATGTGAGCGAAAAACTTGTTTAAAGTTGGTCGTCACCAGAAAAATGATTGCAGAATGGTTCGTTATGAGGTGCAACTAGTATTTACGACTTCTTTAGCACTGTCACAGGTTTATTGGAAATGGAAATTCAGTGACATGTATGCAGTGAAGCGATTTGACTCATTTATGATTGCATTTGCATTAAAACAGTAATCTCATTTATGATGAAGTCAGAATTAGATGATCACAAGATTTCGTCCTTTTTCAGGAAACTACTTTTCTTTGATTAACAAATAATTTGTTACAAGGTATTTTATTGTAAGGTACAAAGTTTTAACAGTGAATAAACTATACCAGTGACAATTATAGCAATGTAACACCATATTTTCTACAATAATAATGAACGAATGTACAAAAATTTACAAATGTATCAGATATTTACACTGTTACAACATGTGTCTGTACTTTGAACATTTATAACAAGTGCACATAATGCTGGAATATTGTAAGCGTTTGGTCACTGTCATTTTGCTTGTTGGCGATGCGATGAGATTTGGCTTTTTTTTACTAGCAACTCATTTCTTGAACTTTTTTGTAACGAAATGGACACAAACAATTAGGGGCAGCATAAGTTTTTGGATATGTTCTGTGATGGCGAAGAATGAATTTGAGGCCCCTTGGTCCGAGCAAATCGCTTGTCGCTTTCAACTGGAACAATTGCTTCGATGATACTAGTCATTTTCCTTCGCTGAACACTTACCATGTAATGTTGCGGCGACTCTTCATCGAATTCATCAACAAGCAGGGTTTTGCACTTTTAGCAGCTTGGTTACTGTCCGTCTAACATATCCACCCATGTTAGAAGAATCCAAGTGGCATAGTCGTTCATGGTGGTCAACAACACCGTCCAGAACGTTCTGCAATCGTTCTTAATGCTTGCAGCAGGGTACGATAGGGTGTCAATAAGACTCCTTTACATGTTTGCATCTTATGGCGGTTCATTGAGAAAAAACAGGTTCAATATTGAAAGTAACAGTCCGTGTTGAAGTACTGCATCATTTTCAGTGTGTTGCTTTCAGTCTTGTTCGTCTTTTTTCACTCGTCCAAGTTATTAATTGGTTGTTTAAAGAATTATCCCATTGAAAGAGTCGACCGACGATACTTTGTTAGAAATATCATGTGTGCAATTTTCATTAGAACGCAGTTATAAATGATGTTCATTGTCATTTTGTTTCATTTTTTTCTTGCACTACTTCTTTGACTCGTTATTTTTTCTTAGTGAGAAATTGTCTTAATACTGTGCAAGCACATTTTTCATATGATAATAGAGGGGGTATAGTGGTCCTAGATCGTTAAGTAGTTCGCAAGGATTGTTGAAGCAACAAATACAACTCGCAACATCATGCACCATATTCAGTTCGAAAACACGAATCTGAAATATCAGATGTAAACAGTGTTCCTACAATTTGCAATGACCTTAGAAAATGTAACTCACTATTATGCGTTTTTGGTGATCCAAAACCGCTTAGTTGTCGGTAAGTACATGTATCTGATTTCCACATTACTTATACGTCTTGGTATCATTAGTTGGTTTCCTATTCAAAGTTTCATTTGCTAATCTTTCGAAACGGAATATTAACGGTACTGTACGACCAATTTGGACTTGAAAAAACTTTCTTGATAACACCTTTTAGCATGGCGGTCTTGAAAGTGTGCAGAATTGTGCCTACATTTGTCGATTCGACTTTGTTTCTACAAATCATAATTGAAACATACGAATTTATTAGTCGCATAGCCACTAAATACCACAAAACTCCGTTTTGACATGGGTAAGCTTGTCTTTGCCGTTGGTCTTGTAGGTTCTAAGCCACTCAACGATACAGCATTCTTCGTTACTTTTGCATACCAACTATACCGACTGCACCAGCATTTTTCGATAGCAGCACTACGTCCTAGATTTCATACGTATTGTGAACCAATTTTGACTTCTTGACTACGGCAGTTCACATATTGGAGCTTCGAGCTTAATCTACTTTGGATTAATGACATTATTAAACAAAAGAAAAATGTTAAAAGTATCTAGTACCATACATTTTATAGGCGCAGTAAAGAAGTTTGCCGAAAAAGGATGAAATCAGCTAATTCTGTCTCCATCATAATTGAAATAACTGTTTTAACGTAAATGCAATCATAAATGAGTCAAATCGCTTCACTGCATACGTGTCACTGAATTTCCATTTCCATAAACCAGTGACATTTCTAAAGAAGTCGTGAATTCTAGTTGCACCTCATAGCAAACCAATCTGCAATCATTTTTCTGGTGATAACCAACTTTCAACAAGTTTTTTTACTCACATTTCCTTGTGCCTACGCATTTTTTGCACCAAAACGTTGCCTGATGCATTGTGATTAGTTTCCAATTTCAAAAGATCGAGATAAATCGTTCTGCGCAAGCTTAAATTAATGATTTTCATCATCATGCTCAAAAGTAAACATAACCTCAAATGAGAAATATTACAAATGTCAAGAACGTCACTGACGTCAGCGTTTATTGACAGACCGAACGCAGGGATGTCCAAAATTGGGCGTGGGAAATTATTTTTTTCATAGCCGACTATGATTTTGCATCTTTTGGAAATGTTGAGGGTCTTTTTTCTCTTTTTCTCGGCAACTTGACTAGCTAGACGGTTGAGTTTTGGCACACTCGGATATTTATTGATGTTTTATAAAATGACATAAATCTTAACTAATTAAAATTTAAAATAAGACAAGTAAAATTAACATTTTTAAGACAAGGATGACGCTGGTAATGTCACATCATCCTTACCTATTCAAGAAATTATATTTTAAATTTTAGAAAAATCCGTTCATAAATGACAAAGATATTGAGCCCGAAAGTCTTAAATGGGCCACCCTGTATATTCCGGCTTATTATAATGATTCAGTCTATCTACGTGTTCTTTTGCTTGATGTAAACATGATATTACGCTGTACATAAAGCATTTATTATCGTTGTTTTTAACATTAACGCAAGCTTTTTTATCTTTAATCCACTTGGGTAATTCTACATATGAATTTCCGCTTAACGGTGTATATTTGTTTATATTAATGCGCAAATAATTTATATTTTTCAAAGTCCATCCAGATCCCTTATCTTGCAATTCATCACATCTTGATATAAATAAATCCTTTTGTTCATCCCAATATTCCTCCAGATCATCTTGTTCTCTTAGTATAACATTTGGTAACTGAAATTTATGTATCATTATAAAGTCTTCATTTTCCAGTTTCATAAACTCGCATTCCATCTCTAAATTGATTTTAATATTTTTATGGAGATTTAAAGCATTTATAACTACTTTAATAGCCTTTTCTTTTATCATATCCATATATGTTTCTATATCTATACCTTCTTCTAGATTATTATGCTGATAGGTTAATAATCTTCCTTTAAAAGCAACCTGAACTAAAATAAAATCTGGCTCTGGATTATGTCTTGCTTTATGCAACTGCATTCGACTTTCCTTAATATATTTTCCACATTCATCACACTTGATCTTTTTTACTCTTTCTTTTTTCGGTTTAGAAAATATGCCATCATTAAACGGAAATATTTCCAAGCTCTTTTTGTTTTCTCTTGTTATTTTTAATTGCTCTTCAGCATGAATAATCTCGTTTACCAATTCTGCCTTATTGTATCTTTTAATGTATCTTATACCTAAAGATTTTGCCATATTACGTAATTCAAGCAAACGACGACTATTCAAATCATGTTTTAATTTATGCAAATGTATTCGAGTTTCCTCGATATATGTTCCACATATATCACATTTGATCTTCTTTACTCTATTTTTTTTTGGTTTAGCAAATATATCGTCATCAAACTGAAATGTTTTTAGGTTCTTTTTGTTTTCTTTCTCTTTATGTAGCTGCATTCGGGTGCTTTTGATATATTTTCCACATATGTCACACTCGATTTTCTTAACTCTCTTTTCCTTTGGTTTAGCAAATAAATCATCATCAAATGAAAATATTTCTGAATTCGCTTCGCTCATTATTTTGTTTTCGTTTTTTATTTTCTCATGTAATCGCTCTTCAGCTTTAATAATAGCTTTAATCAAGTCTGCTTTATTATATTTTCTAATATATTTAATGTCTAATGATTTTGCAATATTAAACAGATCAGATAAACGTAGATTACTCAAGTTCCTTCGTTCCATTTATTATAGAAAAAAATCTAACAAACAATTTTTAGCAAATAAATAGATTCAATCCATTTTTATGCAAATCTGTTTTTATATGCCTTTTAAAATTAGTTCTAGTGTAATATCTACCACAAACACATACCAAACGAGTAGAATTAACTGCTTTTTTACATTGTTTACATGTTTTTTCATATTTATTTCTATAGTTATAAAAATCACCTGGACATTTTGGTTCTAAACAAACCGAGCAACGACTAGTCATTTATTAGAAAATTTATTCATCAAAGACTTCAAGATTAGGAAAGTGTATTTTAAGAAAACCTAATTTTGCCAAGTTTAATATATTGTTTTCATACATTTTAAATTGATTATGCATATTTTTAAATACTAATCGTTCAAAGTCATTATTTGGTTTGCTTCTCATATCGTTAAACTTTTTTTGAAACAGTTGCCATGCTTCTTGGTCATCGTTATGTAAGCGATTCATTTAATTTATTACATTTTTTTTCACAAGAAATTATCCATAAACAGTGAGTGCTAAAACACACTGTCCCTGTTTAGGTAAAATTGTGAGAAGCCTCGAGATTCAAAAAATATGTGTTGTATATGGAGGTGATCAATTTAATGTTTATTTAATTAATTGTCGAAAAAAATAATACTTGTAATCAAAGCGATCTAGTGCAATATACGAGGCCTACGTATTATAAAAGTCTACATAAAATGAATGAAAAGCTAGATATCAACCTAGGTTCAAGGGAAAAGACAGCAATTATTTTAGAACATAATAATATAAATAAAGCTATTAGAAATAATTAATAATAATAAAAATCAGGATTATTTTCTTTAATTTTATAATCCAAGAAAGAATTGGGTGTTCGTAATTTTAAATCCCTAATTATATAAAAATTATTAAATACAAATACAAAAACAGCTCAAGAAATTAGAGAATACTATAATATTACTTTGGAAGAAATATTTTATTCATATTTGGAATACACTAAAGACTTTTATTTGAATATAGAAAAATCACTCCATAAAGCAAATTGAAACGATAATCTGAAATTAAGAGAGATTGTCATGTTTTTTAGTCCGCATAAATCTAAGTGTGGGAACGACATGTTTTCATGATAATTTAATCGATGATGACAACGTAAACAGATAACTCATCTTTTGATAACAAAAATTTTTGGACTGCAGATGTAAGGATCATTTTTAATGTATTTTGACACGCTGAATTCAAATCTGTGCTCAGTTTTTCTCCATCAAGTCTAGATTTTGAAATAGCATATGATTGTTGACCCCTCGTGATTGGTCGCGGGTCTCTGTCAAACTGAAAATATATGAAAATTCTTGGATGTAACCCACAAAACATGAAAACTTACAAAAGCTTTCAAAAAGCTTGATATTCACTTGACAAAATAACTTAAATTTGAAAGTTTAAAATAAACTTACAATATACTTTGATGTGTAAGTTTCCATCTACACTTAATAGCAACGTTGCGATAAGCTGCCTTACGAAACTTTAGATTAACTTGTTTTGGTAAGTTTATAGTAAGCTTACAGAAAGTTGATGTGGTAAGTACAAATGAAAATGGGCGCATGTGCGTGTACCAATTCAGAGAAGAAACCAAGAATTATAGAAAAAGTGTCATTCGTTCTTGAAGCTAACTATTTATAAGTAGTTCTGTTTTCTTTAACTATAGATGCTGTAAGAAGTTCATTTTCGACAGTCACGAACCGCGAGTTCAAGATGGCTATGATGGATTGGTTCAACCATTCGAGAACGAGGTTGAAGCGGGCTGGCGAAAATCTCGTAAGGGCAGTTGCCGGACCAATTAGTGATTTTTTAGCATAATTCACTACACAAAAGGACTAAAAGACCGCATTAGCAGATTCTAAAATGTTGTTATTTTATGACAGACATTGGCATAATTGACTATTTGACCATTGCTGTCTGATGGTCGGTTTTAGTTTTGAGAAGGGGTGTGGGGTAATCTCGATATGCCTAGCATAAAAAACAAAATTAAGAATCAAGTGCTGTGGCGATTTAGCCCTTCTGTGTAGTGAGTACCCTAATTAAACCATAAAAGCACTATTTGGTGCCGGCAACTATTACAGTTTATAGTTCATCCAAGTTAATCTAAGCTATTATAAAATCATATAAATTTATGTTCTACCGCCTACCACAACCGGACAGCTTTGTGGTATTTTGATATTTATGACGAGACAGCTTGACCTGTTTGGACATAGTATTTTCATCGCAGGGTGCAAATTCGGGTAAATAAACCCTCATTACATGCACTTATGGACCTTTTCAAGCTGTCCCATTGTAGTAGACCAGACATTTTTATAAATTTATGGTATAAATCAGACTAATTTGATGATACTATAAGTTTTTTTACTCATTTTTAACCGTTTTCATTTAGAATTAGATCACGACGACCGACTTTCTTGTTTCTCTTTTATACCATTACCATTATTTTATTATTATTATTGTATTTCGTTTTGAATTTAGAATAAACATCTTTATTTGAAAATTTGAGTTTATTTACAGAACTGCAATTTTAATATAACCTTTCATATGTTAACTTAAAATAACCTTTCTGTTACAATCGTTTTAAAAGCTTGTCGTTTCAAGCTCGCACTAAACTTGTGGTTTCAAGCTTGTGTCAAGCTTATGGTTTCAAGCTTGCACAATCAAGCTTAAGAAAGTCGTTTTCAACGTTTATGCAAGAATTCAGCAAGCTTATCGCATGTATGCTTGGAAACTTACACTTTGATTCGCAAGTTTGAGGAAAGTTTACATCCAGCTTTTTTTGCTTGGTGGGAAGTTGCTGTAGGTACGTTCTTTTTGGGAAAATCTTGTGAGAAATTACTGGATGACAAGTGCGAAGTCAAATAATAAACGTTTTTATAAACTGAATATAGGTAGGTATGCCCCTTTAATTATTCTATTAATTGCTATCATGTTTTGGGCGTGAAAACAACGTTTCTTCTTTTACGACATTGGAAAACGATACACTATACCACGTGGCTGTTCAGATGTTTCATTTATTTTAATTTTCGACACAACCGTTAAAAATTACCGAAAAGCAGACGACTTATATTTAACTTATAAACTTATAATACTATTAATAAATAACAAGACATTTTATTACTTACCAGCAGCTTTAACAATTAACACCAAACCAACACTGAAACGACTGAAACTGTCAATCATCTGTCAACGCACGCAGAACGCAGCGGAACGGACAAAACTGAATTATCGACCGAAAGAGCGTCGCGCGCCATCCTGGTCTAGATGGCGCTAACCATATTATCGTTTCAAGACCGACTCTATCCGTATAAGAGGCCTGTTCGCTCCCTATTAAAACGGGTTCCCGTCTAGCAAGCCATGGACGTGCGGATTGTGGCGTCACCTATCTGCCGATTCGAAATCTTTGTCCACACTCCACAAACCACGTAGGCTTAGATACGAAACTCCAATACTAAAAGGAGGGGGAAAACACTAGCGACAAAGTGGTTGTAGGGGAAACTATTTTGCTAGGCGGGAAATATAAATGAAGAGATTTTTAGTATTACGTTTATTTATTTTTTTTTTATAACGAAAATTGCCGAAACCACATTCCGTACAAGGTACTATGGTTTTATAACGTAGATGTTTTATGATACGTTGCAAAATTTTGTAATTTTTTTCGGACAAACTGAATTTTATTGTACTACAAACAAAAAATATTTCGTCAAAGTTTGCAACATATTTGAAAAAATCATCGTTAAAAAACTGTGGTACG
Organism: Gnatocerus cornutus; assembly: GCA_029298725.1. Lineage (NCBI taxonomy): Eukaryota > Metazoa > Arthropoda > Insecta > Coleoptera > Tenebrionidae > Gnatocerus > Gnatocerus cornutus. The sequence continues at coordinate 2,773,132 of CM055517.1, forward strand.
ATGTACGAAACGTACTTTTGCTAAATGTACCATTCTTTTGTTACATCAATTTGAGAAATAGTAAAACAACAAGGAAATGAGGTTGTTAGTTTGTATTTTCCAGATGTTTTAAAGATAATGACGAATTTATGATTATATAACTATTTTAGGCACAAATATAAAATTTCATTGTCGAATCAAACTTAGAGGGATCAGTACTTTTACACTAATTTTGAATGAATTATATTTGAGTTGTGTAAAAAAGTTTCGTTTATGAAATAAAAAGAGTTGAATACTTCAAAAGACATGCGCATAACTTCTCAACGCCCAAATTACCAAATCCTAGCCGAAAAATCTATGTGTTTCTACGTTTTAATTTGGACAAATATTTTTGCCTGGCCTGATATTTGATAGGATCAATTAAATTTTGATTCGGTTTGGTTTTTAAAAATAATACAAATTTTTCATCCTGGCCTTTTAGAATTCGGTTCACTTGTTTGCACCAAAAGTGCAACAGAACCTTTACAATTAATGATGAAATATAGTTTGGAAGATCCGATTGATCGTTACACTTAAAAACATTCATTGTAATTTGTGTATGCAAGAATGTTTGCAAATGTTTACCCAGATTATTACTATTGCAATAACGAGGCATCAAATAAAATAAATACGCACAGGCCTGCGATACAACAAAATATAAAAAGCTACCAGGTTTAAATAAGGTCGACCCGTTGTACTGACTTCCTTCTATAACTTCTAAAGGCACGTCCCCATCACTGGCAGTTAATTGTTGCTTACAAATGGTACAATTTCTTCCCCTTAACGCCTTTCTCCCAATATATCCTGCAAAGTAGGCGATCGTGGATCTGGCAACTCTGGTCTTTTTCGCGGAAAATCCTCCTTTTGGCAATGAAAAACTTGGTTTTAAATCGGACGCTGCATTTATATTGGTTTCTGAACTTGTAAAATAGGACCTCAAATTATCCAAAGCTCCGGTTGTCCGATCTGCTTCGCAATTTGATGCGGGGGAATGATGCGCCATAAAATTGTTTACTACCAACGCCTCGAAGGAATTAATGAAATGAGCTGCATCAGGCGCCGTTTCTCTTCGACCATGGCTTCTTATCGCGGAAAAAAAAATTTCCAGGCTCTTGGAAGGAAGTTCTTCATTTTTGAACATAATATGTACTTCAACTCTATGAAGCCATTTAGAGTTGAGCACAAATTTATTACAGAAGGGACTTTGATAAACTTCCGCTTTTCTTGATCATAAAACTTGAAGTTTTTTAAACAGCAACAAGCATCCCTCCAAAAATCCTCGTGCTGCGAATAAGTTGTAACACATCCTTTTAGAGGTTTCCCAGTAGGAGCTAGTTTTGTGTTGCCATTAAGACTATCAAAAAGGGTGTCCAAAAACAAAATTAACTCTCCCGTATCGGCAGCCTCTGGTGGTAAATTATATTCCCCTCTGGTGTCTACAATGAATACAAGTTAACAATAAATTATCACATCATTAAACCTTACCTCTAAACGATATTAGTTTTAGAAGAGAACCCACCTTATGGCTGAAAACTTGTGCCATAATTGAAACCTTCATTTTGTTCATTTTATTTGGGTAGATATGCCCATCGGTTAATTTTGGACACAATCGAGTATCGTCTAGTTTATCTAAAAGGTATAGCTGTTCGATGTGGCTCCATTTTCCGACCTTCTGGGTATTTTGGCTTTCAAAATAAATATTTTTGTTCAAAAAATTATTTCGAATTCCTTTAAATAAATGAGGCACATCATATAGTGCAACAATTTCCTTATCGTGCACCGTAAAGCTCAAAAAATTGTTGTCCTGCTTATTTGATTCACGAACCAAGCTGTTGATTGCCGCTTGGTTGGCACTCCCTTGATCACAAATTGTGCAAAGGATTTCTAATCCAACCTTCTGACATTCTGTAATCAATTTTTTTATCAGCTTTTTTAATGGCAGTGACTTTATTGGGCCAGCGCTAAATGTAAATGCAAGGGCCTGTTTCCATTGTCGGTTCAAACCCTTTAGCATGAAAACATTCACTGAACTTGCTATCCGTGGAACCCTGTTTTCACCATTATCTTCAATGCCCACAACTAGGTCTTGCTGGCAATTGTATTGCAATAATGAGGACAGTGACATTTCATCAAAAACAAGAGCGCAAAATCGGTCATTTTTGTTTTTGAGTTTTTTAACCGCTACCTCAAGGCTATGAAATATTGAATTGTTTATTCCGGGACTAAATGGCACTTTACTTAATAGGCTACTCTTAGTGTTCGTGGCGACGGCATGGCAAAAATTTTTGAAATCAGTTTATAGCATTTTCCACTGCTTTTTAATAGAGAAAGTGCCAGAAGTTTTTCATTAAGCGTGAATCTTCGGCCACGAGGATTTATGCGCTGTGTTCGAATCTGCTGCATAATAAACATCTGAGTGGCTTCATTTACAGGGTGTAAATAATTGGCCAAACTTGGGTTTTTAAGGGCTCTTTCAGCTTGAACCAAACGTTTTCTCATATTTTTGACATTCTGGTTTGCCTTTGCCGTTCTTTTTGCCCATTCTCCAAAAGACTTGTAAAACTTTTTGCAGCGGGGAGTCAAGTCCATTGCTCTGGTAACACCCACAGAATACAGAATTCCTCTTCTTTTTTGGGGACCTACAAAATCAATAGTGTTGTAAATACTGTTCTATACATATATTTTCTTGGATATCTGTAAGTAATCGATGACTGATTTCATTTTAACGTAAGGACTGTCCTATTAGCTGTTGTCTTTCTTCGCCTAGATTGCTCTATCATAATTAGTTACTGATAAGGTCAGGGTTTGATCGCGCTCTGATGAGCCCAGGACCGAATTAAGCTGAATATTTTTAATATTTTGTCCGAACTCTATTCATCACGTTTATACAAGTGGAACAACAATATTAAGGTAAAAAAGTGTTTTCTTAAGAAATATGTCAAAATATAATAGAGTGTCTGTATTTAACTAACATACAGTAACGCTGATTTGGCATTTATAACTACACAAAAATTTTTATTTTTATTTACGAAATCTACGTATTCACTTAAAAAAATATTGCTAAATTATATTTTTACAATAAGTACGATCAAAAAACGATAGTCGAAATCAGTTTTTACACTATGCATAGCATTCGTCAATCTCAACAACACTGTTTATTTTTTAAAGAAACGGCGCAAACATAACACATACCGGCCAAATTCCCAAAATTAATTTTTGGCTTCCAATTGTAACCTACGTTATAACTATATACCATAGAATGGCCGTCTAGTACGGAGCGTACTCTGTTCACACATTTTTAATATTTATGAAAAGAATCAGGTAATAAAAATTAATTTGTAAGTTCTGTGTGCATCTTTATCCTATTTTTAGGTAATTTTCTTTGAAATGATTCAAATTATGAATTATACTTTTAAAGAATAATTTTTGACCTTAAGGTTTGTACTGCTCAAAATTCGGTCTTTAAAGTTTAGACAAAATCCTAGAAAAACAAAATCTTCCAGAAAAAAAATACTTTACCGATTTCACGAATGGCTGAATTACTTGCTTCAAAATTTAACAAATTCATTCCAGATGTTGAAGGCTGCGGTTCAGATGCAATAACATCGATAGATTTATTATACTCTAAAAGCTTTGAAATTAGTTACTCACAAAAGTTGAAACACCCCTACCTTCAAAAGGTGATTGAGTAGTTAAACTACATGTTGGGCTTAATGTTGATGTAGGGCTCACTTGGATAGTGATAGGAACTACAATTCAAAGATTATAAATCGTTGTTTGAATAATAATTGTCTTTGTTCTTTACCTGGCAAAAATAGTGTTGGCACAGCATCTTTCCGGAGACCACGTTTTGTACCCGGAACAAGATACTCTTCACTAAAATGTTTATTGCAAACAAAGTAAGAGCGGTAAATCTCTTCCGAGGTAAGGTTTCCTAAATCTAAATTTCGCACTGCAGCCACCCATTTCTTCAAAAACTTGGCATCTTTTGGGAACCGATGCCTTTTTTGAATTCTATCAGTACATCCCGGAACACAACATTTATTTTTATAAATGACACTTTTTGTCTCGTCCATACTGCTGATAATATACGAAATTATCTGAAAAGCATTACAAATTGTTGTATGTACGTTGCATCAACGGTGATTGCATTTATTTCAGTGAAACTTACCACAACTAGAAACAAGATTGTGAATAGTTCTGAAAAGAACTTATTTTTGGACAAAGCAGACTCAAAACTTGAATAAACAAATTAGTTTGTAGACCAAACACTTGAGTAAAACCAGAAAATTTCGCGCTAAACAAGTTAAAAAAACTGTTTTACAAAATGCGCATGACAAATTATTGACATGCGCGTCGCTTGTGTCTAAATCGACAAAACAGGTTGCTATTGTTATCAACATTTCGCTGGTTTTTGGCTGAAGCGCCATCAAACGGATGCAGGGGAAACGTTTATCCATGTTTCAAACCAATAAAACCTTATGCCAAGGTCACTATACCTATACTTTCGGGTCTAAACGTGCGTGGTTTGTGGCTGTGATTGTATCGGGTACTTGTTATTTCTTGATAATAAAGTGTAAAAATGAACTGTCCGCTTTTGAATTCGCTAATATCCACGTAACATGATGGCCTCTTCTTGAAGAGATCTCCACACTGGTGACCCCGGCAAACACACGCACACCTTGGCTTCCAATTCAGCGACGTACAGAATTCAAAATGCCGGACGACAACCCAGCACCGCAAATCGACAGGGTCACAATCAAACTGCCTCCTTTTTCAAGACCAGACCCACAATTATGGTTCATCCAGATCGAGGCACAATTCGAGTTAGCACGAGTGACCAACGACGCAACTAAATACAACTACGCAATAAGCGCAATTGAAACGGAAATACTGTCGCAAGTGTCCGACATCGTCATAAACCCCCCAACGATTAACAAATACGCCACTTTAAAAAAAAGACTGACCGACTTGTTCTCCGAGTCAATTTCGAGAAAAATTAGAAGGCTCACGTCGGAGTTGGAACTAGGGGATAAAAAACCATCGACCCTACTAAACGAAATGGCACGACTCGGAGGCGCAGCTGTGCCCAGAGAAGTATTGAAGGAATTGTGGCTACAACGGCTGCCAACGACGGTCCAAACAGTCTTGTTGACATTATCCAGAGACGTTGACGAACTGGCTCAAATGGCGGACAAAATGGTCGAAGTACAGCAACAAGAGGTAAACGCAGCAAGCACAGAGAGCGAGCAAGTACGAGCCCTCAGACAAGAGATTGAAGCACTAAAAGTCAGAAACCCAAGCCATTTTGCGCCCCAGATCCCCCCTCGTCCCCGAAGCAACCGACAAGCAGAAAACCGCAGGACGACTCAAGAAACTGGCAACAATGGTGTCTGTTGGTATCACGCCACCTTCGGAGATAGGGCAAGGAAGTGCGTGGCACCATGCACATACCCTAGAACTCGTCAGGAAAATTAACAGGTAGGGCGCAGGCGACGACGAGCACCCTGAACCATAACAGTCGTCAAACCAGATACATCCATGCAACGAATTACAATTACGGTCGCCGATTGGTAGTAAAAGATCATGTCACAAATCGCGAGTTCTTAGTAGATACCGGGGCAGACGTCTCTATCTTGCCAAAACCTAGGTTGAGGATAGAGCCGTCTGGCCCAAAACTTTACGCAGCAAACAATACTGTCATAAACACATATGGCACAAAAACTTTGACATTGTCACTCGGTCTTAACAAGGACGTTTCTAATTGCAGATACGAATAAGGCAATAATTGGCGCGGATTTTTTACATAAGCATAAATTACTTGTAGATATCCGGAACAAAAAGATAATTGATCCCGGTAGCGGAGTAGCAGCTTTTGGAACAATTAAGAAATTTCCGGCAAACATAATAACTCTGTTAAACCCTCAAACCAAGTACACTGACGTACTTAAACAATTCCCAGGTTTAACAAGTTTCAATCACGATTTCTCAGCGCACCATGTCAAACATTTTATTGAAACCACCGGACCTCCAATAAATTGTAAACCTCGGAGACTCGCGCCAGATAAGTTAAAAATCGCGAAACAGGAGTTTCAGAAAATGGCGACTCTCGGTATTTGCCGTCCATCAGACAGCGAGTGGTCCAGCCCGTTACATATGGTAAAAAAGAAAAACGGGGAATGGAGGTGTTGCGGAGATTACAGAAAACTGAATGCAATGACCACCCCCGATCGTTACCCAATTCCACACATTCATGACTTTTCGTATATCCTGGCCAATAAAACAGTTTTTTCCACAATTGATTTGATCAAGGCGTACAATCAAATACCGGTCGAAGAGTCACATATAGCTAAAACGGCAATCGCGACGCCATTTGGTCTTTTCGAGTTTCCGCGAATGACTTTTGGGTTAAGGAACGCAGCACAAACGTTCCAACGCTTTATGCATAATATCTGCAGAGACCTGGATTTCTGTTTTGTGTATATCGATGATATATTGGTAAAACTCGAAGAGGCCGGTTTGGCAATCAACGTGGATAAGTGTGTGTTCGGAAAACCGGAAGTTAAGTTCCTTGGATATCTCATATCGGCGGAAGGCTCCAAACCGTTACCGGAGAAAGTGCAGACGATCCTAGATTACAAAAGGCCAACATGTGTCAAAGATCTAAGACGTTTCTTGGGCATAATGAATTTCTACCGCAGATTTGTCCCGAACGCAGCGAAAAGTCAGACTTTATTAAATAGCTACCTAGTAGGTAGCAAACGGAACGACAAAACACCTATCGAGTGGACCGAGGACGCCTCTTCGGCATTCGAGGATTGTAAAAGCAAAGTGGCAGAAGCCACTATGTTAGTTCACCCTTCCGAAACAGCACCCGTTTGCTTGACTGTAGACGCGTCCGACGTTGCGGTAGGGGCCTTCATCGCGCAGTACCAACAGAATGAATGGAAGCCGCTAAGTTTTTTTTCAAAAAAGTTATCACCGGCGGAAGTAAAATATAGCGCATACGATAGAGAGTTGTTGGCTATCTATCTCTCTGTTAGGTATTTCAAACACTTATTAGAAAGCAGACAGTTTACTATTTATACAGACCACAAACCGCTCACTTTCGCGTTTCGGCAAAACCTGGACAAAGCGGCGCCGCGACAGGTGCGACACCTTACGTACATAGCGCAGTTTTCAACAGATATACAACATATTAGCGGAAAGCAGAATGTTGTCGCCGATGCCTTGTCGAGGCTGGAAGTAGTTAACTTCCCACAAACAATTGATTATGAGGAGTTAGCGCAATATCAAAGTCAAGACCCACAACTACACGATATTTTGCAGAACCCGCAATCGACCTCGCTGGTGTTAAAAAAACTTTCGTACGGAAACCAGACGGATATTTATTGCGATGTCTCACAAAATAAAATAAGACCGTTCGTCTCCAGCAGACTCCGAAAAGCCATTTTCGATAAGATGCATGGTTTAGCCCACTCTGGAATCCGAGCATCGGCAAAAATGATATCGGAAAGGTTTATTTGGCCCTCTCTAAACAAAGACGTCAGAGAGTGGACTCGGGCTTGTATTAATTGCCAAAGAGCAAAAATTACAAAGCACACTAAATCTCCCCTGGAGGTGTTTCCGACTCCAGACGAACGCTTTCACACCATACATATCGACTTGATAGGCCCCTTACCTCCCTCAAACGGTAAATCGTATTGCTTGACGTGCATAGACAGATTCAGTGGTTGGCCCGAAGCCTTCCCAATTCCAGATATCCAAGCAAGAACTGTAGCGGAGGCCTTGAATACGGGATGGATCGCTCGTTTTGGCACACCCTTGTCAATTGTTACGGATCAAGGCCGTCAGTTCGAAAGTTCGCTCTTCCAAGCATTAACCGCTCTGTATGGAGCAAAAAGGCACAGGACCACTCCGTACCATCCTCAGGCAAACGGAAAGATCGAGAGGTGGCATAATACTCTAAAGACGGCAATGGGGAGAATGCACATTTTTGAATTTTGATAAAAATCGATAGTTTTTATGTCGTATAATATGATGTTGCTAATAGAAAAATTGCAAAAAAATTGTTTATAATTTTTTAAGCGTTTTTAAAAGTCCGATTCGAGCGAGATTGGAAAACATACCTATCAGCGAGGCTAGCTTTGTGACGTCACATCTCAGCTTCGCTCTTAGCGGAGCCGTGTGTTTGTATTACTCTAATTCTATTGCCGTCTTGATAATTGAAAATGGGGTCAAAGCAGTGGTGTTTTGTGCCAGGATGTAAAAGTGCTAGTATTAATGCACCCGAAAAAATATTTATAACAGTTCCTTAAGATAATAAGAAGAAAAAAAATGCTTTTCGGCCGCGAGATGTTCGATGTCTGATGTTTCTATAAAGTGTAATATTTTAAATTTATTGAAATTAATTATGTTATTACCCATGATACATGCAGGTATTACATTTTTTTATTGACTTTATCTCTAGTCCACATGCTACATACACTGACTTTATTTATTACAGTGCTTTATACAAACTTATAAACAATGAATATTTTGCTAAAACTGAAGACTTTTATTATATCCGAAACAACTGCCAATTGTACCTTTTCTCAAAGACTTGAAGTGTTTTAATAAAAAAATTCTTTCGTCTAACGAAAAAACTATTCGAAGAAATTTACCAATTTAGTTGCGACTTTTATTCTATAGAGTAGTCTATCTAGTATGTCCCCGGATTAAATTTGCAAAAGGAAAAAAAAACTTTATTTTTAATTTTACGCATAAATCACGGAATAAATAGTTTTTCCTTAAATTAAAACTTATCAGAATGTGTTTCTAAAATCGTAAAAACCAAAAACTAACAAAGAACTTTTTTATTTTTAATTATGCAACAAATGCCAAAAGAATAAAATTTATTCCTTAATTTAAACCAATATTTGATTAACCCACACCACTTTCAGCACATAGTTCAATAATTCTAACTAGTAATTCGACTGTTTCGAATTTTATCGGATGCAACTGCATTTATTATCCGAGTTTTAAATACTTACCCATTATTGAGTAAATTTTCGTTTAATCTTTAATGTACTATTTGATATTTTGAATTCACAGCCTACTATTAAGTACTTACGATTAGAAAATTCAATAAATAAAAATATGAAAAAATTGATTTTAAGAGTACAAACTAATAATTTTGAAATTTTAATTGCAGATTTATCTGTTTTGAATTAAGCAAAAATGTTATTCCGTTGTCATTTTTTTGTAAAATGTAAAATAACTTATTTTTTTTCTCTCTTGTGAACTCAATCCGGGGACATACTGTATAGTGGATTGTGTAGAAATTAAAAATTAAAAAAACAACAAAAGCTTTGGATCAGTTATTGTTATTAATTTGGTCTGATTATAAAAAATCCAATACAGTAAACCACCTATTTAATTTCTACCAAATTATTGAATTATAAATTTTCTTGCGAATACGGAGAGCGTATTCTTCATAATAATTATTTCCGAATATAGAAAATAATGGATGGTTATTATATCGTAGGTACATAAATAAAATTCAATCAAATCAGAATAAATCAAAATGTAAAAACCATATTTTTTCTACAAAGATGTTAAGAGAGAGAAAGAAATAATAAATCTGACTGTGTATTTGTAGAAATTATCGTTAAATGCGGTAAATGCGATAAATGCGCCCGCCGACCGAGAATGATGCAAAGCAAAAATGTGAATAAACGTTTGAAAGTATACCGGTTGAATAAGAAACATCAATATAATAAAAATCCAACCATTCATTGTAAACTGACATATCAAGTTAAAGAAAGATGTAGTTACCGCGACACTTTCACCGCAAAGTTAGGATTTCTTGATAAAAAATCCCATATCATTTGCACATCTACGTGTCTCAAATTTTGTGTGTCGGCTTTTTGAAATCCCGTTTCCATTGTGTATAAATTCTTTTGCAAAAACAACCATAAATTGCAACGCTGGTGTTAAACAAATGTTCTGCATACGGAATTCCATCAGTAGGCGGAGCGCGTAGCTGAGATGTGACGTCAAACCAATGAAAAAGTGTTTCAGCTCCCGCCTGAATATTTAAATTTCTTTAGCCAATTTTGGCAAAACCGTCATGTATTTTTTAAAAATTTTTGCACCACTGCGTTATTTGAACAATATTCTACAAAATTTGGTACAAAAACATATAGGTTACATTTTTTGCATTCTCCCTATTAGGGCTACGGCATCAAACAATTGGGTCGATAAATTACCAATCATCTTATTGAGTTTACGTAACACTGTTCGCGAGGATTCCGGTACTACCCCGGCAGAGATGCTGTACGGCGCTTCGTTGCGACTTCCGGGGGAATTTTTCAGCAAAACAACAATTAGGCCCGCCGAACCGTTAGAGTTCGCCTCACAGTTGCGCAATTTTATGCAAACCTTAACTCCAGCGCACTCTACAAGCCACGCAGTTCCTAACGTCTATGTTCCTAAGAACCTAGAATCTTGTGGCCACGTTTTTGTACGTCAGGATCTTGTTAAAAAATCTATAGACCCGCCATTTCAAGGTCCGTTCCCAGTGCATGCCAGAAATCCTAAATTCTTCCAAGTTCAAATTAACGGAAAGCCAAGTAATATTTCTATCGACCGATTGAAACCCGCGTTCATGCTGTCGAAAGAACCTACCGCGATCGATAACGATCACAACTATTCTAAAAATTTGAGCCAGACGTATCAACAAATTATAAAAACGACCAATTAGTAGTTAAAGAAATGTACATAACAAATGTAGTCTAGATGTAAGCAAACGTGACTCCGTCACTGGTGGGGGAGTGTGTGGCGGAACAGCGACCTCTAGTAAACTAATAGAGAACCCTAGAGGAACTCACCCCGCCACGGACAAGTCTATTTTGGTGAACAGTCGGTTGAGCGTCTGTCAACAGGCTGTGATTGTATCGGGTACTTGTTATTTCTTAATAATAAAGTGTAAAAATGAACCGTCCGCTTTTGAATTCGCTGATATCCACGTAACATGATGGCCTCTTCTTGAAGAGATCTCCACAAGTTTCACCTATCGTAACCTAACCTCACAACCTGCATGCACAACACGAATCGTAAAATCCGTAATGTGAAATTGACCAAGAACTCGACAGGAAACAGGTTCTGAAAACTCTTAAAAAACAAAATTTCCTACTTTGAATTCTCTTATAAATACCTATTAACGACTCCAAATTGAGTACTCTAATGGACTATTAAAGCGGCAAATTCGAAAAAAATGTATTAAATAGGCAAATTAAGAAGAATATAATCAAAACTGGAGATTTTCTTCGAGGGAATTAAGGTCCTCCTGTGATGGAAATTTTAAAGAGTAGGTGTGAGATTTTAACAATTTTTGACAAAATGGAGCAGAAAACAATTGCAATTTTTGACACATGGAAGCAAGCATGGTTCTTTTTTGGTCAGATTTTACGTCTTCCAAAGGTGTTATTTAAATAGTTATAGTTCTGTTGTCTTTTTAATGTCCCATTTTTCCTTAGCTTTAGTCTTATTGTCTTTTAGTCTGTGTTTATTAACATGCCTTTTTGTTCTGATCATGCAAAAAACCTTATAAGCACCACGGGAGTTAAATGATAACTATATTGGGAATTACGAGATATTAGAATTAAAAGAAAATTTTCCAAGAAAACAGAACTAATTAAACAGAATTAATTTTTCTTGAGAGAAATTTTGTAGGCGCCAAATTTAAAATGCCACTCTGCATTTGGTCGTTCAGCTGATTGTTTTTAATTTCAAAGATAAAAATTTGGAATTTTGGATGCTCTTATGGTTTATCACGGTTCGTTTGGCGTCGCGACGCTCGAGATATATAATTTTTAGCGATTTTTGAGTTTTGCGCAACATAACTGTGATAAAATTATCTTAGTTTTTATTTTACCTCTAATGCAAATTGTGTTTAAAATTTGAGCAAAAATCGCTGTTTTATCTAGTTAGTTTTCAAAATTATGAGAGGGCAGTGGTAAACTACGTTTACATTAAATTTTCACAAGTCACTTCATTTATTGGTATAAAAGTCAATTTTGATTAACGCGGGTGTGTTTCACCTTTTGGACACTAGAAATTGTTCATTTACATCGAAAAAACAACAATTTCACTAAATAAGAATGGGTGTAAACGTAGTAAATTTTGACGTAGTGAATTTGAAAACTAATTTGATAAAACAGCATTTTTTCTCAAATTTTTACATTTACATATACAGGGTGTTGACGAAAGAATTCTTCAATACGTTATGTAAAAAAGCCTAAGAAATTCCAAAAAATAATAAAAAAATTCTTTGCGTTGTGGATTATAAGAAAATAATTCATTTATAACAATAAATTTGGCAACGTTGAGCTGAGACAAATTTGAACAGCGTATAAATCTGAAATCGAGTAATTTATGCTGCGGTAAATTGGCATTTAGTGACGTTTGTATTTTGCAATTAGTAAAAAACTTGTCAGATACTTGTGGAGCCATCTATTAATGAAAATTGGCAGTTATTCGTTACAGGTATCTAACTTATCCCTTTCAAATACTGCTGATTTCTAAAGTAGACGTACCAGGTGTTTATAAATGTTTCTAGCATCAAGAGTGGCTATGAAATGTCAAAGAAAATTGCCGCTCATTACAAATGTGAGTTTAGGTTTTTCAACTGACATTTGCAGTTAACCTCAAAACAAAGTTAATTGTTTTAATTATGGTTTGAAACCTTAAAATCGAAGACTTGAACACAAAATCGTAACTGAAACGTCGTTGACGTGAGTGACGTGAGAAAATTTCCTACTTTGAGTTCTCTTATATACCAGAGCTCATCACTATCGGTTCACTCATTAAAAAGTTAAGTTGGCAACACCCCTTAGTGATTTTTATCGGCAACAATTGGCAGCAAAAGCGTTTGACCTTGACGCAACTGTGGCACAACATTGCCAAAACTTGTTAAAATCTTTCTTTTGCAACAAATATTTATCTAGTTATTGATTAATACACTCAACTTTGACAACGTGTTAACCTCAAAAATCGCTACATTCAATTTTCCCCTGATTTTCTCCCTAAAGAAACGAAAGCCCGATTTACACCCAAAAATTTTCGAAAATTCACACAGGAGAGTGGACTGATAGTAATGAGCTGCACGACTCAAAATTGAGTACTCTAATGGACCTGTTAAAGCATCGCCGACTCCATCTTATACCAAGCCTGTTCAATAGCTTCCGAGATCTGTTCCCGCGAAGTAGGCCATGAGTACGTGAGGCGTGCGTACACTAGCGCCACTCTCGACAATTTCTTGAAACACAGTTCTGGCATTTTTTGATTTTTAATTATATATTTCTGATTAGTAGCCGTTTCCGCGAAGAGAATTATCTGTTTTCTTTATGGAAGTTCAGAGAAATCGCTTTCCTTGCATTCCAGACGCCGTAATTTTTGATGAATTTACCCGACATACCTAACCTATCATCACTTCAACCTTCAAAGTGACGGAAATGTCACCAAAATGAAAGAATTATCACCAGAATTTGATACGATTTTTCGTCGTTGGGGTCGCTGGCGTATGTACGGCGATGACCTTGAGGGAACTTTTTGCAAAGGGGAGAAATCAAAATTGAACAGGCTTGGTATAAGATGGAGTCGGCGATGGTTAAAGCGAAAAAGCCTTTTTGCAGATCCGTGGGCTGTGGCGCGGCTCCAACGCGGTCATCATCAGATCCGCCGTTGGTTCTTCAGCGCAACTTACCAGTTTCACCCACGCTAAACAAGCTCTTCAGGAGTACGTGGTGTTCCAAGACCACCGCATCTCAAGCGCTCTTATCGCCAGCTGGTTTGCCGGATTTGCGCAAGTGATTTTCCAAACACCATTTGATGTCGTCTCCGTGCGGCTCAACAACCAACGTAAGACGAAGAGAGGGGTGCACTGATGGTACTCATGGGTGATTTTCAGGTCTTGACAGCAAGGGAAAAGGGGTGTTGTACGATGACATGACTAACTGTATCTACAAGATGGTGAAATCAGAAGGAATCCTGTCGTTTTATAAAGGGTTTGGGGTGAACTATATTAAAGTTGGGAGACACACCACGTTGTATTTGTTTTTCTGGGAGCTGTTGAAGGAGTTCCATAAGAAAAGTGCGACGAGGTACAGAGGGTGTGAGGAAATCGGGGAAAGTTTCGAAATGTAGTCGCAAATCTGTCAAATTTTTAAAACAATGCGATGATACAAAAATTAAATGTAATGTAAAATGTAAACTAAAATTTTTCTAACGATGTATGTAAACCATTGCACAGTATTTGTTGTTTTTTTCTTTGAATTCTTTGGATTCGGAAATTTAAAAATCACCCTAAACTCCGACGAAAATCTGAGAACTTAAGATAAGATTAAAAATCGGATATAAGAACTTAAAAACTTGAAAATTTTGAAATTTTATTTTTAAAATTTTCTATGAGCTATCTACAATTCTTAGACATATCTGTTTATAAATTTTAACATTCAGTGATGTGTTGGTAACGGACAATACTCAGCTAGATTCCTGATTTACCTTTGATTCCCTTTGGATTTTTTTCAAATTAGCGGAAAATTGTTGACCTAAACGAAAATTTCTAAAGATCCTAGAAGTCTAGATTTTCTTTTAATGCTCTTCTCAGATTCGTTAAATTATTACAATTTTTTCTATATTCGTTCTTTTCAGATTAATTTAAAATTTTCTTAATTGGATTATTTTATTTTCTCTACAAGTTCTCCATAGAGTCTTTAGATTCTGCCTTTAGATTTATTTTTCATTTTCCTTAGATTATCTATCGACTTTCTTTGGTTCTTTTGGAAGCTTGAAGAATCATAAATTTGGATTTTTACATTTTATATTCGTAAATTTTTGTTCTTTGTTCTTTTCGAAGTTTTTTTTTAATTGTTTTGGATACTTTGGGTGATAAGATCAATTTTTAAAATAGTATGGAAATTAGTATGCATCCTTTTTAAATTTTATTTAAATTTTCTATATTCGCCGATTAAGAACGAATTTTGTTTGGATTTACCTTATTGTCGAGTGTTTAGTCGAGGGCTTAATGTCAAAAGGATCTAATTGCAAAAATCGGTTTTTATGGAAATTGAGTTTAGAGATGTCAAGTTCACAAGTTTGTCTTCTCTCGAGTTAACAATACAATAAACTATTGAATTGATTGCTTGAACATAAGAATAAAGTTTTCATAATGCAATTTTCTTAAATTGCTTTAAGAAGCTTTAATGTAATTAGAAAAATAGTAGATTTTGTCATACGGCAGAAAAGTGGTACTTTTTCTCCAAACGAAATATTCAGTTCCACGACTGACAATGAGTAAACACAAATTGAACTATAAACATGGATGGCTATGTTATGCAGTTGCCATTGATGACATTTATTGTGAAAAATATTGGTTTCAAAGAGTCTCAAAGTTAAGATCGTAAGAAAGTTAAGTTCCATACAAAATGTAAGTCTCAAATAGAAACCATCACAAAAAGTACTTTTTCTGCCTAGGCAGAAAAAGTGTTTCCATGTCAACAAGCGCTTTTCATTACTTATAACAAAATTGTCTACTTTACTGTCTAAAAACGACTAAAAAATAGTGACTTTTTGTGACGTTTGGAGAAAAACATTATTTTAAGATTTTACGTTTTGACATTACCAGTTTTAATCAAGATTCAACGGCTAAATCGCGAGAAAACGACTGAAATCTGCACGAAATCGTCAAAATTTTTAGAAAAATCCGCTTATTTCGATGCTAAACGATGATTTCTCGCTGATTCTCGCTGTTTTTTGGCTTGAATTCACAAAGAAGAGCTCGAAATCTACAAAAACACCAGTTTTTATCAAGATTCAACGGCTGAATCGCGAAAAAACAGCAGAAATCTGCACGAAATCATCAAAATTCTTAGAGAAATCCGCTTATTTCGATGCAAATCGACGATTTTTCGCTGACTTTCACTGTTTTCTGGCTTGAATTCACAAAGAAGAGCACGAAATCTACAAAACCATCAATTTTTATGAAGATTCAACGGTTGAATTGCAAGAAAACAGCTGAAATATACAGGAGATCACCAAAATTCTTAGAGAAATCTGTTTATTTGGGGCTAAACGACGATTTCTCGCTGATTCTCGTTGTTTTCTAGCTTGAATTCGCAAAGAAGAGCTCGAAATCTACAAAACCACCAATTTTTATCAAGATTCAACGGCTGAATTGCAAGAAAACAGCAGAAATCTGCACGAAATCATCAAAATTCTTGTTTCCTGTCAAGTTCTTGGTCAATTTGGATTTTACGATTCGTGTTTAATAAATTGCTGCTTGAACAAACAATGAATTAATATAATTGAATTCTCCTTTGCGGCCAACAATAATTGTACCTAAATATAATAGATGTGAGGTTAGGTTACGTTAAGTCAAAATTCAGTGATAGTGAAACTCAATAAATGTCAAATTTTAAATTAAATTTGAAAATCAAGTGACAAGTCGTGGTTACAAAAGC
The DNA here is from genome assembly GCA_029298725.1 of Gnatocerus cornutus. NCBI lineage: Eukaryota > Metazoa > Arthropoda > Insecta > Coleoptera > Tenebrionidae > Gnatocerus > Gnatocerus cornutus. Next base: position 2,789,652 of record CM055517.1, read on the forward strand.
ATAACCAATCGTGTAACACGAAAACTCTTAGAATTGAAAAATTAAAATCTTTTATTAAAAAAAGGGTGCAAATTCGAAAAAACAGTATAAAGGACTTGTTTTATAATGGCATTGGTGCACTCGTCCCATACAAAACTCGTTTTGTCCCCGGGAACTCGTGCACCCAATTGGCCATTATAAAACACGTGTTTTAATATACTATTATGTCTTACCGTTTAATTATTGGCTCTTTATGGCTTGGATTTGCGGTACGTTAAGGAGCGAGTCCACTTGCTTGGTCTAGCCCAGACCAGACCAGACATCCAAGATTTTGAGAAACGTTTTTATAATTCTTCAGTCGCTTTCTGCGTAGTCAGGGGTGCAATTGCATCTTAATGTTTTATCTTATGTTTTAAACACAGAAATCTTGGATGTTTGGTCTGGTCTGGGCTAGAACAAGTAAGTGGAATCGCGGCTTTAGAGGTACAATTACGCCCTAGGGCATTAAGCTGTCATAGCAACCTCACAACAAACAGCGACTGGCTACGAATCGACTTGCTTTCTTTGCCCGCCAGATTCAAATTGCATTTAAACTTAATTATCACCAAACAGTCAAATTCAAAAGGTAACTGACTAAATAAACTGTTTTTTTTTGTCAACACATTCATGCTTTGCAGTTCGCTGCCTTGCATAGTTAGCCATGCTCCACTGTGCGTGCGTGTTTTTTGAGGTTAGGAATTAAATTAGAAATTAGTAATTAAAACGATTAAAGTCTTTATGTAGATTCAAGAACAGAAATTTGTATTTGTGGAGAAATTATTTATTTTCGAAAAATCAAGATTTCCTATTGGCAAGATATAAATAACTATTTTGTCCCTAGAATTTTGAGCTGGCGTCTCTTGAAGCATTATGGAGTAATGAAATTCCCACCACTGTAAAAGGTATCATTCGTCCTACAAGCAACGTGGCCACATTACTAAATGGAGCTCTCTGCATTGAAGGGTGAGAGTTTGTGTGAAAAATAATGTCTTTAACTCACTTCTAGGGAGAGTTTTGGCAATGGTATACTAAATGGAGATCCAATGTATGGTTGGAGTTACCATGAAATCGGAAAAGGAAGCATTGTGGTACAACTAGGTAGACTAGAACTATTTAACAATCGATATGAAGCGATCTTCTTTTTAGCTCAGCCGTACTTGATTTCTGCAGTCAAGTTGTGGTTAGATGAGCGATATAACTATACATACAGTATACAAACTTCAATTGATAAATCGCAATGGGAAACTGCTGTCAATAAAACCGGTGCTTTCTATACTGGATGGCAAGAGCACACATTTTCAGAAAGACCTGTTATTTATTTCCGCATTGTGGGGACATCTTGCGAAACAAATGACGTGAGTGTGCTAAATATTAGAATTAAAACTTCAACTCTGTATAATATATTTTCAGCGGCGCTTTGTTTGTTGTCATTTTGAATGCAGTTCTAGCCCGTCCGCGCCGAAACCACTTAATGCAATTACTCAACAAAAATAAATAAAAATTAAAACAAAAATGTATTAATAGTAATAATAGTAATAACCCAAAAAGCCCGCCAAAAAAACATTAACATGCACACAAAACATACAATATACAAGATTTACAAGCTTTATTTACATATTGCTTATTTACTACTATTTACATTTATTCATTTAAAAATAATACCAACTTATTAAGTTTTTGACGAATGCGACTTTTTTTCTCTTTAGTATTTGAAATGTGATGTAATCTTACTTCTAAAAAAAAATGTATAATACATATAATTAATTAATAAATTTCTGTGATTGTCCACCCTATTTTGAATAAAAATGTGTTCGTTCAACTCAGGGAACAATAACACAATCTTTTAATTCGTTTCTTATTAGAACCGATTGTATGGGACCTTCTTGGGACTTGTCGTAGTCAAAAAGGGAAATCAGTGATGGGCACTCACAGAGACACTCAATGTACTTAATTAAAATGTATATTAGACAAAAATACGTTTACAGGGTAACCGCAACGTACGATGGTAAAAACGGAATTGAATTATAACAGGGTGGTGGTGGTTTTATATGAGTTCTAACAGATAAAAATGGGTTAAAGACCAAATGTCTAATGGGGGTCGCATCCGGATCAAAGATCAAATACATTATTCTATTAGAAATTCAAATTAAGAATATCTACCCGGATCAAAGAGCAGACGTCTATATTAGGGTAGCATCAGGAGCAAAGGTTAAGCTTAGTTATCAGAGATAAACCTACCACCCACTATACTTTAAGTAATATGAATAAAAATTAATTACAAATACATGAAATCTTCTAACAAAATATTGGGGTGGAAAATGTTACTAGCCTGTCTAATACATTTTTCTGCTATTTGACAAATTTTTATAACAGATTTTGAAGGCTTAATTAACCCGCCCCTGTTTTTAGGTTGATCAGCAGGTTGTTTGTAGATGTGGTTTGTTGTGACGTTAAACAAATATCACAAATAATTTTTTTTTTTAATTTTTTTTACAACAAACCCTGCTATGTATTCCACCACGTTGTCAACATACGTGGTGGAGGAATATACACTATGTACATAGTCATGATCTATAGGTTGGCAAATAACTGGGCCCTCAACTATACCATCAGAAGTACTGGGATTAACCGTTGGTATGGAAACTGCTGCACTAGTATCCAAAATGGATATACATATTTCCAGTTGGTGAGGCTGAAATTTGGTTTTGTGTCAACAATCTTTTATACGCAGCTTGGAACTGTACGCAGTTGGGGTTATTGTTAAAGCCTCCCCTACTCCTAATACACCCAAAAAACATTTCTAAATGGCCCTGCGAGAGTTTGTAGGTCAAAAGATATTTATTTATGTTTTTTTCTGATAAAAATTGAAATATTTTAATTGAATTTTGTAACCCTATAATCATTCCTACAAAACCCGTTTGTCGTTGGGAGTTGACAACTTCTTTTCCATCGGGCATTTTTAATTCAGAAATGTACTTGTTAACTTTTTCGGTGCATTTTTTATAATAATCCACTGTCAATTGAGATATTGGTTTTTGATGAATTTGATGATTAAAATTGCTTCTACTATTCAGTATGTCAAAAGCCATATTAAAAACTTCACAAAATTCTGCTGTGGCACTTGCACCTTTAAATCTAAAAAAATTACTGTTACAGTACTTTAAAGCCTTTGCTACACTATCATGTTACGCGTAGAGCGCAAAATTTGAAAAGAAACTAAGTCGTAGCAGCGTCTACGCCAGTGTCTACGAACAGAAAACTTGTTGAGATAGAAAGCATTTCCTCTTTGTCTATTCAAACTGCGTGCAAAGTGGAACTGTGTGCTCTTTATATGTGTTCTCTTTATCCTATCACCTCTCTGGATGAAGGAGTCTGTTGTCGACCCATTTCGCGTAGGAATTTAGTGTTTTTAGTGTATTTTGTAGCATAATTTGCTGCCAACCTATATGTCAACTGTCGAAATCTCCCAATCTCTCACAATTTGTTTGTGTTTGGTTGTGGATTGGCATTAGATCTATATTTTATATCAAACCTTAGTGAGGTCCAAAGGTTGATCCTGGGCCGAAATTTGGGACTGTACCCAAAAACTGTGTCGAGGAATGTACTTGATAGGGATATTTTTATACACCAAAAGTTGCCGACATGCATGGCAGCATTTTGACAGGAACGTCAAAATTTGTAAACATTGATGAGACATTTATTATATACTTCATTTCAGACCTTAGCGAGGTCCAAATGTCAAACCTGGCCCGAAATTTGGGACTGTACCAAAAAATTGTGTGGAGAAGTGTACTTTATAGGGACATTTTTATAAACCAAAAGTTGCCGACCTTGTCTGCAATCACTTTGACAGCACCGTCATAATTTGTTGTTTCGTTGATGAATGCGTTTTCAGTTCACTTTTTGAAAACCAGCAATTCTAATTAATAGGTTAATGTAAATAAATCCCTTCGCCAAGTTCGCACAAACTGACAGATTTCTGGATTTGACAATGTCATCCCCCTCTACCTCATTACATTCCAGGTGGCACCAACTCTTCCTAGCAATGTACAATATGCTGCTCACTTATATATACTCGTTGACACTAAAATGGGGGCCTCGCTATCCATTGAAATAAGGTATACATTTCGCGTTGGAATAACATTAAAAACTATTGAATTCTTCCGAAAATATGAGGTTATTGCATTAAAAATTGGGATGGTTTTTAAATAAGTGGTTTCTTTGTTTGTTATTAACAGTGAAGTAATAGAATCTCGCCGACTAGCAGTTTACTATTGTGTTTTTGAAACACGAATGTTTAATCACCTAATTAAAGGATTAAAGAGGACAAGAGAAGTGATGCAAGTGAAACTAGAATGAAATCTTAACCGAAATCTTGGCCTACTCGTCCACAAAGAAGTAGAAAATTCAAAATTTGATAACTCTAACCTTAACCACTCTAGTTGGAAACTGTCTGATTTTACTTCATGAATGTTTGCAACTGTACTGCATTTGCGTAAATTCAGTACACATTATTAACTTTATGACCAAATGCCCTACTATGTCAAACTCTGAAGGAATCTTCAAACTCTAGCGTTGTTAAATTTTTTGCAATGAATTCTTGTCAAAGGCAAACACCACTTTTCTTGTAGTTTACAAATAATAAGCATAAAGCAAAGATGTCAATTTTATCTCTAAACCCAGCTACAAAACAGTTTTTGCTCCAAAAGTTTCTTCACACACGTTACTCTTACTGCATTGATGTGCAAAATGATATAATGAAATCTTGAAATCATTAATCTGATATAATCTTGCCCCAAAAAGCCTATGGATGAGTTTAGGGCGTACCTCTTCGTATTAGATGTAACGGATGTAACCTATCATTGCGAAGTCTTCAATGGCAGCTTATGCACCGGTCCAGTTTAAGAAAGGACCGGTATCTCTTTTTTAGTGTTTTGCCAACTACTTTCAATTCACAGTGCAGTTTTTAAGAGCCAGCGAAGTTCATAAATTTAAATTTGTAGGTTAGTGTAAACAAATCCATTTTGACATATTGACGTTTGACACGATATCCCCCTCTTCTTCAAAACACCCCAATTAGTACCAACTTTAATGAATTTTACTAACACAATACAATACACTGGTCATTCATGTATACTAGTTAACACTAAAATGGGGGCCACACTATCAATTGGTATGACATATAGTCACAAACCACGCACCCTTAGACCCGAAACTCCAATAGTAAAGAGTGGGGAGAAAACACTAGCGCCAAAGTGGTTGTAGGGGAAACTAATCTGGTGAGCGCCAAATTTATTTTTTTTTTAAGTTTTGTTACGTTTATTCATCTTTCTTTTAATTTCTTACAAATTTCATTTTACTACGTTTATTCAATTTTAAAATCATTTGTCACAAATTTTATGCAATTTGCTGCTAGGCTCCGGTGACATCCACAGATTGATTCCTCTTCTCTTTAGTAGACCCACAAAATCAACAATGTTCATTGTTACATTACAGTATAAAAAAGGTACAACAACGGTTTTCCTAGAATTTTGAACCAAATTAGTTGAAATCCGTTTGAAATCCGCACCTACCTATCCATCGAACAGTTTCCGAAAAAATCGAATGCACAAGTGCAATTTGAGAACTGGGAAAATTTAAAAAATAACCGCAAAGACATTTAAAAAAAAGCAGTCGAATTACATTTGTAACATGCATGCATGCGAATTACATGCACACTCAATCTGGACATGATTTTGACCAAAGAAAAAATTTAAGAACGCTTTTTAGTCAATTTAGTCAATTTTAGTCAAATTTCGTCTTCTAAATGGCAACGTCCGCGATCTCAGTAGTGAAAATCCTACTCCTGTATTGTTCCTTTTTTCAGATTATTTTCTCGCGGACAACTTACTGACGGAGTAGTTTATCTCTTGTATTTCTGAAACGACCAACCCTTAAGCTAAGATTTGACTAAAAGTAATCATTGAGAAAAATTACACTTTTTTTGCGCCCCGTGTGACTTTGTAAAAATTGAGAAAGCGGTAGTTGCCACTTAGACGACGATTTGAACTTCAGTGGAGTAGATCGAGTTGTATCATCTACACTCTCTAGAAAATGGAGAAAATAATATGCTATTTACCATTTTTACGCTGGATCCGTTTTAAAAATAAAACGTGGACTTGAGATTTTGAAAACTGAAGTTTTGACGCAGTAACATCTAGGTATGATCTTAATCTTTTCTGAAACATTCGTTCCCTTCAATTTTAATATTCAATGTGACTTCGTAACTAAGCATGCATTTAGTTTAATACTTGATGGTAGACTCAGACTCAATTGAAGTGTGACAGGAACAACTACAAATAAAATATTACAAATTAAATCCTTTGTCAAACGATAACTAATCTTTACCAAAATGGAGATTCTTCAGATGTAAAGCCTTCTAAAATGCAAGTTTCTAACAGGACCCACTGATTGCTCCAAAGATTTAGAATTTTTTGATAGATAACCGATGCAAGAACACAACGGAACACCACACAATATTTATTGTTTTTACGATCTTCGGTGCACCCATATCAGCCACAATATGCGAAATCACCTAGAAATCATATATTTTTCGTTCTAAAACGAATATTGCATTTATGTTAATTAAACTTACCGGGAATAAAAATAGATAGTTCTAAACAAAGCGGACGCAAAATTCCATGAAACAAATCAAAAAACCAACCGATGAAATAAGTTTAAAAAATACTATCATAAAATGCACATGACATTTTATTTTTGAATCGATAAAACAGAATGCAAATGTTATAAACATTTTTAAATTTTTGAATTAACGGTCCTCTAACGGCTGTAGGGGAAACTTTTAGTCAGGTTTCAAACCAACAAAACACGATGTCAAGGTCATTATACCTTGACTTACGGGTCTAAACGTACGTGGTTTGTGCATATAGTGGGGTGATAATTTGCCACGGTGAATCGAGTATATACGGTGGCCGCATCTCTCTAGCCGAACAGAATGATGACGTCACAATCGCCCTGTAGACAGCGCTTGCATGAACATTTTACGATTATTTCAATTAAATTTCGCAGAAATAATGTTTAAACTTTTATTAACATATCAGAAAATTATACAGCGATTCTTTTCACTTTAGGGAAAAGCATTTTCTAACCATTTCTTAGCTATAATTTAGCAGAAATATTATTTTAACAGTAGACTATAAAATGTTACTTCTGGACCACGGCATTTGGCGTCTTAAAAATCACGGCAAAATCCTACAAATTTAACTGTTTGCCTAAAAGCAAACAACCAAAAAAGGGCTAAAACCCTTTAAAAAGCATTAATTTTTATGCACCCCAAAAGTACCCAAATATCTGTAGACCACCAAAAATTGGGCACACGAAAAAACGGGGTAGAATTCTACAAATTTAGTGTTTTTCCAAAAGTAGACAACCAAAAACGTTCCAAAAAACTTAGAAAATGCCTTGTTTTTAAACACCCCAAAATGGCTTTCTATTTCTGGACCAGGGCATTTGGCGTGTTAAAAAACAGGACAGAATCCTACAAATTTAGCTGTTTGCTCAAAAGTCAACAACCAAAAAAGGCATTAATTTTTATCCACTCCAAAAGTACCCAAATATCTGTAGACCACCAAAAATTGGGCACATGAAAAAACCGTTAAAATCTCCCAAAATAATGCAAAATCATCTCAAGAGCACTCTGAAAAACTTTCCAAATCCGTTGTTTTTAGACATTCCAAATGGCTTTGTATTTCTGGACCAGACCAATTGGCGCATGCAAAAAAAGTAAAAACATTACCAAATCAAAGAGGTATATTTGGCGCCTTACAAAACAAGGCAGGATCCTAAAAATTTATGTTTTCCCAAAAGTTAACAACCGAAAAAGACATAAAATCCTTCAAAAATCATAGTTTTTAATGTGAGCAAAAAATACTCTAAAGTTTCTTTTCTTGAAAATCAATAGCCCATCAGAAATTGGACATATGAGAAAACTGTTGTAAATCATCCAAAATCAAACCTAATTATGTTAAAAGCACCCAAAAAAAACCTTACCAGAATTCCTTGTTTTGAGTCACCCCAAAATGTATTTACTTCTAGACCAATACATTGGCGCATGCGAAAAATTCACCGGTCGGAATGGCGACTGGTAAAAATATTAGACAAATAAGAGCTCTTGTTTTTAAATACCTCAAAATAGATGAACCAAGTACTACGCTTCCCATCTACGATTATGCACATTGTTAATATTAGTTTTTAGTTTAAACAAACGGTTTCGGATTGAATGTATTACGTTTATGCCAATTTTCTTATTAATTAAAAAAATTGAATTTAGATTGTTTTTGTTATATCACAATTAAATTTTGTTACAATATAGGTAGTATAGTATAAAAAGTTAGAGACAAAATTTTAAACTACGGCCATTTAAACATTCACATTTCATGTGCATCAAAAGTTCAGTCTGCTCTGGATTGCCACTTTCCAGCCATTTCAAAATTTCGCTTACACTTTCGGAAAGATTCTTTCAAATCCGCCAAAGTTTTACAGCTTTCCTTCACAAACATCTTTATGCTGTCTCAAGATTTCAACAAACATCCACAACTATTTTGAGAATTGATGTGAATTCAAATTGGAGCAAACGAAATAAGAATATTTCTGTATATTTGGCGTGACACTTTTAATTATGTATTATTATAATAAGTGAAATAACTGATAAATAAAATAATTGACTAGTTCTTTGAAATTTGTCAGATTAGTGACATCTGAAAACTCTAACCTTAAAAATGGCATGGTTACACTAGGAAAACAGTGGAACTAAAACGTTGGTTTCACAGTCGAAAAGTTACTAAAGTCACGTGAGTTAGTTTCCTTATAATGAAAATACATATTACATGCATGTTTCATAATGTCATAGTTACTAATCAACAAACGACAGGGTTCTTGCCTAGTTACTTACTACTATGGGAGTAGAAAAAATAAATTATTATTACACCAAAGTAACGACACGAACGAAAAATTAGTTTGTTTGCTTTATAATTATATAATTTGTTTTTGTAACACAACTACTAACTAAAATTGATTTTCTTATTTTGTGATATTAAAAAGGTACAGATTTTCTTATCTTACTTTGTTGTAATTAAGAGAATTGTTTATATTTAGTTATAATTTTCATTGAACATATAAATAATAATAGTTTGGTTTTTTTTCAACTTATTTTCTTACCATATCAAATATTATGTACCAACTAACATAAAGTCGTAAGTCCCGGTTTAATGAAATATTAAAAAATACTCAAGTAGAAATGTATAATTTAATCAAAGATTAAGGGCAAAAAAATGAGATTATTTTCCATTACAATTTACAGATTCTCAAACTACCTAAAAATCAGCGAAATGCACATAAAATAAAACAGGGTACATAACTAACAGAGAGAATGATTTTAACATTCATAGCTATCCTCTACAATTGTTTCTATGTTTGGTTCATCTTGCAGTGTTTTTTTCTCAAAATTTTCTAAATACCTGATGCTAACTTTACGATCATCAGAGAGATGAAGACCAATTAAAATTTTCTTTAAACCCTTTCTTTCATTTCCTTCAAGTTCAAATGCTTCATAGTATTTTTTCCGTAGACACTGTTTTAGGGCCTTCTTTGCAGAATCTTGTTTATGCCGCTTTAGTTCAATTATAATTACTGCACATTTTGAAATAATAATTAAATCAAGCTTGGGTGAGCATCCCTTTTTGATTGCAAATTCTGAAAAGCAATCCAACTTCCCACAACTAGAAATTAACATCCAAAGGTCACAGTGAAAGTGAAAATGAGCTTTTGGTAATTCTCGGTCGGTATACAAATTTTCCACAAATTTTTTAAACGCAACATATTTCATAGGTTCATGCTTCTCTCCACCTCCTAAAGACATTAATGCATTCACAAATGACTCTTGTTGTTCTACAGTAAACAGGTTAGTTTTAAATTCTACCAAAGCCTCCTGAAGTTTGTCTGTAAATACTTGTTGCAATTCTAGATTCGGAATTTGTAATGTCCAATTCCCACCATTCTTGTCAACAACGTTAAAGTACCCACATTGTGTGAGAAACTGAAGAGCTAAGTCTACCTGCACTAGTTCGATACAATTCAAAATTGATTCACGTAATGATTTCAGATTATAAATATCGTTCAACTCTATAGTTGTTGCTATGATGGAAATTTTCTCATTGTCTCTAACGGCAGGAAACACCTTCTCCCGCATTTTTTCGAATTTAAATAGTTGGCAGATATATTTGGTTCCAACCGATTCAATCCAATAACTTTTTCGTACGAGATTCGGTAAATAATTGGTAATAGACACAGGATTAGAAATAGTTGTATCTTTGTCTCCCACTACAGTGTAATTGTTGTACCAAAGAGTAATTTCATCAAGAGCTTTTTCTCTTTGACTTCCTTCTTTGACACAGTTGTTAACTAAAGCGTTTACTTCTTCTCTGGTAAATCCAAAGAATTTATAATAATCATAATCCTTGTCCAAGAATGTTCTACGTTGCACATTGTTAGCTCCTAATGAAAGCATACCGCCTGATGCAGTGACAGAAAAAATTATTACTCGTTGAACAAATTGTGCTGATATCTCATCTTTACATAAAAGACGCATTAGTTCTCGTATGAAAAACATAATCTGTCGGTCTGATGAGTTTTCACTAAATAACATATTCATAAAAGGTGCGTCGAACTCGTCAATCAATATAATAATTTTCTTATGGGTTTGTTTTGTTTGATAGTGGACCGACAAAACCTCGATCAAATATTCAAAAGCCACCATTATGTATGATTGTGCTGTGTTACGATCTATTGCCTCTTTCCAATGATCATCATCATCGGCATATTTCAAATAGCACAAGAAAGGTTCAATATCCAGTCTTCCCATATTGTTACTTGACCAGCTGAATTTTTCACCATCTTCGTGAATTAAACATGTTTTATATTTTCTAAACAGCTTCATTATCATATTTCTAAGACTCTCCAAAAAGTCGCTATATGACGTTACTGATAATTGTGCAAAATCAAGAAAAATTACTGGATGCTGTCCGCAATGCTTGCGAAAAAATCTTTTACTTCCACAACCATGATTCTCTATGCATTCTTCAGTGCATTTGTAAATTCTGAGATCCTGGAAAAGTTTATATTTCTCCAACTTTTGTTGTTCACTGCTGACAATTTCAAAAAACTTCTCCAGCATTTTGCAAGCCATAGTCTTGCCGAATCTGGGCGGTGCAGTGAGAAGTATTCTATGTGCATCCTTCATAACGCATTTAATAAACATAGACTTGTCCACAAAAGTCGATGTCCAACGAAGAACTTCAAAAACCAAGTCAGGATCCTGAAAAGACATAACAAATTGTAATTTCCATGAATTCCTATTTGAACATAAAACAAATTGTACATTTGTTCGAAGCAAGTTACTTACGTCTTCACTTTCATTTGAGCCTCCGGAAGTGTCCAAAGATGTTACATCATCCAGTAAATTTAATCCAAGTAATTCCTATAACAAAAGTGTAATACCATGTTACCGTGTGATACAATAATATGTCTGGTCTTACTTGGTCTGAATAGACAGGTTTACTTTCGACTTTTTTGCGCTTTGATGAGGATGAGGAGCCCTCCATCAGATCTACCTGAAAAAAATTTTATATTCAACGAATTTTTTTATCTGTAATCTGTATGAGTAAAAAAATATTAACAAAGTTCCGTTCAAAATGATTTAAAAAGATTCAAAATAAATTTTTTACAATAAATAAAAAAATGACCAATACTAAAGAGAACAAAATTGTAGCAGAATATTATACACCATTAAAAACAAGACAACCATCTGAACTCCAACAATTTCAATGAAGTAACTCAAATGAGAAATCGTAATTTTGCCATTGAATATCTCAATTCGACTGTAAATAAAAAACTAACAAAGACAGAATTTTGCAAATCTAAAAATATTTCTAGAAATTCCCTAAATATGGGACTAAATTCAGTTGGAATTAAGATTGCATGTAAAACGAGAACAAATGAGAACAAACGGGAACAATCCGGGACAAAAGAGAACAAATCGGAACAATTGGGAACAAAAGAGAGAAAAAATAAAATAAAAAAATATTCGATAATGTAGAACATAAAGCAGGTAGTCGTAAAAATATAAGTTTAGATGAAGAAGCACATAAATTAATTAGTAAATCTTTAGAAACTTTTCAATCATAAATGGACAAACTAGTTTCATACATTCCCAACGATGAGAAAGAAAAATGGAAAAAAGATTTAAAACCTATTATTACTGAAATAGACAGATTAGAAGATGGAGCAAAAATAGTCGGTTTCAAACAAGAAGTAGTAGATAAATATATTGCAAGAGCTAACAGCTAATTTATTCCTTGAACAATTAATTATGACAGACTGTGAACTAGAATCCGCTAATAATAAAATCGATGAATTGGAATATAAATTAGACAACTACAATAATTATGATCCTAAGAAATTAGCAGAATTAAGAAACAAAACAGTAGTAATACCATCAAACATCGATGATGTAAAGAAAAGAACTCTCAAAATATTTGAAAGACATACTAAAAATATGAGAGCAATAAATGAAAAAACTCAAAAATTGTAAATTAAATGGAAAGTACTGTATTCAAGAATTTAAATATATTCAATGAAGAATATCCAAAATTCAGAAAAAAGTCTTATTCAACAAGTTAATAAATTAAAAATTATTATTTTTATTCTTGCGTTTACTATCGTAATTGTTATTATTGTTTTCTTAATTTATTACTTCAACGCTAATAAAAAATAGTTCAACAGTGTCCATGAACGTACCTATGATGATACTAATACGTGTCCATAAGCTAATGTATCTGTAGAATTAGGTAAAAGATATCTTTTATCATCTTTCCAACTTAGAGACTTTTTCTTTACTTCTTCAGTAAAAATATCATGTTTATGACTCCTAATCACTCTCTGTCTATGGAAGTATTCAGTTTGATTGAATAAGCAATTTTTGTAATCTTCAAAACTTATTTCTTTCTTCAATACTGCTTTCTTGATACCTTTTAATTTTTTTGAAACACACGTTTCAGTTCTGTAACTGTACATTTTTGACCTTAAACCTATGTATTCTAATATCTTAATACCATTCAATTCATCTTTGAATTTCCCTATTACTTTCTTATTTTTATCAGAATATAATGGATGGTCCTTTGGATAATCAGATGTATCAAAATAGTCGGGTTTGTTTTTCATAAATTCATAGAAATCAGCCATTTTAATCTCATATATGAAACTGTCGGTATCTCCATAAAGAAGTTTTATTTTTTCATTAAATTCTTTTTTAATTACATTGTAATGGAAGTTATACATTAATAATTTCGATAAATCTAATACGGCTTGCCCAATGTAAATTGGTTTATTAAACAATACTTTGGTTTTATAATTGTGAACTGCTGCCAGGTGTTTGCTAAATATAGTTCTGTGTTTAAAATTAGGTTTGTTTATCGCTTTTTGTAATTTTTCTTCATCACAATATAATTTAATATTTTGTTGGTTTCTAACAGATTGCATAGACTTACCATATGGTGCATTAACCATTAGTTTCCAGAAATCTTTTTCAAAATCATTTTTCGCCTTCTGTCTTTGTTCAGTATTAAATTTTACATATGGTGCTATGAAATTTGACTGAGTAAATTTTATACCTCTGTGAACCTTTGTTATTCTAATACCTAAACTTTTGTAAAGTTTTAATGTTTTGTAATGAATTATATAATTTTTCTTATCATAGAAATGACAAAGTAGTTTTTCTACTTTTCCGCCCGGGGGAATTCTATTTTCCGGAGCCAAAGGCAAGTCATTGAATTTGTTATGAATAGCCAAGTCTACAGGGAATGCTAAATCAACTTCTAAAACATAACCGGTATCACTATCTGATAACAGTATACCATCAACATTTTTAATTTCATCACAAGTCAACCATTTAAAGTTTTTTTCTGGTAATCTCTGAGATAAAGCCCATCCATATAGATTATTAGCATCTATATAGATAATCTGAGTATTTTCATCTGCCTGCGAATACCTGTTACTACACTGTGAAATACCTCCTCTAATTCCGTTTTCAAAAAACAAATACATTTCATAATCAGTTAATAATTCCAACTTCACTGAAGTATATTTGAGCATACAGTCCCAAGCTAACCCCGGAGTTGTATAATACCAAACAGGATCCAGTCCATAACTCTTTTCTAAACATAAATCTCTAAAATTTTCAAATACATCAGTTAATAGCAAAACATCTAGTTTTAAGTATAAATCATGCCATTCACCCAAGTTTTCAATTTTAAAATATTTCCATACTTTCACTGCATGTTTGAATTCTTCTTGAGAAATTCCTTCTTTTGTGAGCGAAGAATAAAATTTATCTATTGATGGAAGTTTTGTTTCAGAAAATTCCTTTTCTAATTATCTTGCTTTTTTCTTTCCTAAATAACACATCTAATTCATGATTTGAAAAGTATTTAATTATTTCTCTCAACTGACTTGATTCCAGATTAGATGACAAATTGTCTAGGCTACTTGCTAAAAATCTAAATGAATCGATAAATCTCAGTTCGATATATCCATTATCATCCATTCTTAAAATTTTACTGAAAGAAATATATTTCTCTTCGTTATTAGGTATTAATTTCAATTGACTTTTATCTTCTCCTAGATTTTTTATAAACAAATGACAATCGTAAGCGCTTAAATTATGAAACAAAATTGGAATAAACAATGGTTGTCTATATTTCAAATTGCATTTTCTACAAGCAGCTCCTCTATATTTTCCAGTGTAGTGATCATGATCTCTTACTTTTGGGTTTTCTATAGAAAAAAGATAACAAATTTTTGTTTTTTTATATTCTTCTAGTTCGATATCTTTTATGGGTTTATTTTCTTTTAATAACTTGTATATTGTTCTGGCATATTCAGTTATTCTTTTTATAAAACATTTATCACTTTCCTCTCCTCTGTAAATTTCCAATGGGTTACCAATATTATTATAAGCACTCTTAATGTATAATCCATAACTACAGGGAATATGAAATTGTGTTTTATGAGTATATGATGATTCAGGATTTGGTTCGCATGTATGAATAGGTTTCAGAATAGATTCAAAATCAGAATAAATTACATACGGATGTCTTAACATTCTTTGAATATTTTTAAATTTTAATATATTATCTTCAGGCATGTTCGGAACACATGGTTCATTACTAAAGCACACATTTTGATGTTTCTTTAAAGCATCTTCAGTTCTAGCGGAGTAGTTTAAACATCTTCTACAGAAATGTTTTTTGTTTCTATTTACTTCCAACTGATCATTCAACAATCGACTCAAATTCTTGATCCAACAATAATGATTTTTGTCTTTATTTCCAAAGTATAGTAAGTCGATATTCATTTCATATATTTGCTTATTATTATGATACAAAGGATAAAATATTTGTTCTTCGTAACTAAACACGGTAACATTAATTTTATTATGTGATTCAAATTTAGGTATGTCCTGGATTTTGACAGGAATTTAATTCATTTATATATTCCGGCTTATTATAATGATTCAGTCTATCTACGTGTTCTTTTGCTTGATGTAAACATGATATTACGCTGTACATAAAGCATTTATTATCGTTGTTTTTAACATTAACGCAAGCTTTTTTATCTTTAATCCACTTGGGTAATTCTACATATGAATTTCCGCTTAACGGTGTATATTTGTTTATATTAATGCGCAAATAATTTATATTTTTCAAAGTCCATCCAGATCCCTTATCTTGCAATTCATCACATCTTGATATAAATAAATCCTTTTGTTCATCCCAATATTCCTCCAGATCATCTTGTTCTCTTAGTATAACATTTGGTAACTGAAATTTATGTATCATTATAAAGTCTTCATTTTCCAGTTTCATAAACTCGCATTCCATCTCTAAATTGATTTTAATATTTTTATGGAGATTTAAAGCATTTATAACTACTTTAATAGCCTTTTCTTTTATCATATCCATATATGTTTCTATATCTATACCTTCTTCTAGATTATTATGCTGATAGGTTAATAATCTTCCTTTAAAAGCAACCTGAACTAAAATAAAATCTGGCTCTGGATTATGTCTTGCTTTATGCAACTGCATTCGACTTTCCTTAATATATTTTCCACATTCATCACACTTGATCTTTTTTACTCTTTCTTTTTTCGGTTTAGAAAATATGCCATCATTAAACGGAAAGCTCTTTTTGTTTTCTCTTGTTATTTTTAATTGCTCTTCAGCATGAATAATCTCGTTTACCAATTCTGCCTTATTGTATCTTTTAATGTATCTTATACCTAAAGATTTTGCCATATTACGTAATTCAAGCAAACGACGACTATTCAAATCATGTTTTAATTTATGCAAATGTATTCGAGTTTCCTCGATATATGTTCCACATATATCACATTTGATCTTCTTTACTCTATTTTTTTTTGGTTTAGCAAATATATCGTCATCAAACTGAAATGTTTTTAGGTTCTTTTTGTTTTCTTTCTCTTTATGTAGCTGCATTCGGGTGCTTTTGATATATTTTCCACATATGTCACACTCGATTTTCTTAACTCTCTTTTCCTTTGGTTTAGCAAATAAATCATCATCAAATGAAAATATTTCTGAATTCGCTTCGCTCATTATTTTGTTTTCGTTTTTTATTTTCTCATGTAATCGCTCTTCAGCTTTAATAATAGCTTTAATCAAGTCTGCTTTATTATATTTTCTAATATATTTAATGTCTAATGATTTTGCAATATTAAACAGATCAGATAAACGTAGATTACTCAAGTTCCTTCGTTCCATTTATTATAGAAAAAAATCTAACAAACAATTTTTAGCAAATAAATAGATTCAATCCATTTTTATGCAAATCTGTTTTTATATGCCTTTTAAAATTAGTTCTAGTGTAATATCTACCACAAACACATACCAAACGAGTAGAATTAACTGCTTTTTTACATTGTTTACATGTTTTTTCATATTTATTTCTATAGTTATAAAAATCACCTGGACATTTTGGTTCTAAACAAACCGAGCAACGACTAGTCATTTATTAGAAAATTTATTCATCAAAGACTTCAAGATTAGGAAAGTGTATTTTAAGAAAACCTAATTTTGCCAAGTTTAATATATTGTTTTCATACATTTTAAATTGATTATGCATATTTTTAAATACTAATCGTTCAAAGTCATTATTTGGTTTGCTTCTCATATCGTTAAACTTTTTTTGAAACAGTTGCCATGCTTCTTGGTCATCGTTATGTAAGCGATTCATTTAATTTATTACATTTTTTTTCACAAGAAATTATCCATAAACAGTGAGTGCTAAAACACACTGTCCCTGTTTAGGTAAAATTGTGAGAAGCCTCGAGATTCAAAAAATATGTGTTGTATATGGAGGTGATCAATTTAATGTTTATTTAATTAATTGTCGAAAAAAATAATACTTGTAATCAAAGCGATCTAGTGCAATATACGAGGCCTACGTATTATAAAAGTCTACATAAAATGAATGAAAAGCTAGATATCAACCTAGGTTCAAGGGAAAAGACAGCAATTATTTTAGAACATAATAATATAAATAAAGCTATTAGAAATAATTAATAATAATAAAAATCAGGATTATTTTCTTTAATTTTATAATCCAAGAAAGAATTGGGTGTTCGTAATTTTAAATCCCTAATTATATAAAAATTATTAAATACAAATACAAAAACAGCTCAAGAAATTAGAGAATACTATAATATTACTTTGGAAGAAATATTTTATTCATATTTGGAATACACTAAAGACTTTTATTTGAATATAGAAAAATCACTCCATAAAGCAAATTGAAACGATAATCTGAAATTAAGAGAGATTGTCATGTTTTTTAGTCCGCATAAATCTAAGTGTGGGAACGACATGTTTTCATGATAATTTAATCGATGATGACAACGTAAACAGATAACTCATCTTTTGATAACAAAAATTTTTGGACTGCAGATGTAAGGATCATTTTTAATGTATTTTGACACGCTGAATTCAAATCTGTGCTCAGTTTTTCTCCATCAAGTCTAGATTTTGAAATAGCATATGATTGTTGACCCCTCGTGATTGGTCGCGGGTCTCTGTCAAACTGAAAATATATGAAAATTCTTGGATGTAACCCACAAAACATGAAAACTTACAAAAGCTTTCAAAAAGCTTGATATTCACTTGACAAAATAACTTAAATTTGAAAGTTTAAAATAAACTTACAATATACTTTGATGTGTAAGTTTCCATCTACACTTAATAGCAACGTTGCGATAAGCTGCCTTACGAAACTTTAGATTAACTTGTTTTGGTAAGTTTATAGTAAGCTTACAGAAAGTTGATGTGGTAAGTACAAATGAAAATGGGCGCATGTGCGTGTACCAATTCAGAGAAGAAACCAAGAATTATAGAAAAAGTGTCATTCGTTCTTGAAGCTAACTATTTATAAGTAGTTCTGTTTTCTTTAACTATAGATGCTGTAAGAAGTTCATTTTCGACAGTCACGAACCGCGAGTTCAAGATGGCTATGATGGATTGGTTCAACCATTCGAGAACGAGGTTGAAGCGGGCTGGCGAAAATCTCGTAAGGGCAGTTGCCGGACCAATTAGTGATTTTTTAGCATAATTCACTACACAAAAGGACTAAAAGACCGCATTAGCAGATTCTAAAATGTTGTTATTTTATGACAGACATTGGCATAATTGACTATTTGACCATTGCTGTCTGATGGTCGGTTTTAGTTTTGAGAAGGGGTGTGGGGTAATCTCGATATGCCTAGCATAAAAAACAAAATTAAGAATCAAGTGCTGTGGCGATTTAGCCCTTCTGTGTAGTGAGTACCCTAATTAAACCATAAAAGCACTATTTGGTGCCGGCAACTATTACAGTTTATAGTTCATCCAAGTTAATCTAAGCTATTATAAAATCATATAAATTTATGTTCTACCGCCTACCACAACCGGACAGCTTTGTGGTATTTTGATATTTATGACGAGACAGCTTGACCTGTTTGGACATAGTATTTTCATCGCAGGGTGCAAATTCGGGTAAATAAACCCTCATTACATGCACTTATGGACCTTTTCAAGCTGTCCCATTGTAGTAGACCAGACATTTTTATAAATTTATGGTATAAATCAGACTAATTTGATGATACTATAAGTTTTTTTACTCATTTTTAACCGTTTTCATTTAGAATTAGATCACGACGACCGACTTTCTTGTTTCTCTTTTATACCATTACCATTATTTTATTATTATTATTGTATTTCGTTTTGAATTTAGAATAAACATCTTTATTTGAAAATTTGAGTTTATTTACAGAACTGCAATTTTAATATAACCTTTCATATGTTAACTTAAAATAACCTTTCTGTTACAATCGTTTTAAAAGCTTGTCGTTTCAAGCTCGCACTAAACTTGTGGTTTCAAGCTTGTGTCAAGCTTATGGTTTCAAGCTTGCACAATCAAGCTTAAGAAAGTCGTTTTCAACGTTTATGCAAGAATTCAGCAAGCTTATCGCATGTATGCTTGGAAACTTACACTTTGATTCGCAAGTTTGAGGAAAGTTTACATCCAGCTTTTTTTGCTTGGTGGGAAGTTGCTGTAGGTACGTTCTTTTTGGGAAAATCTTGTGAGAAATTACTGGATGACAAGTGCGAAGTCAAATAATAAACGTTTTTATAAACTGAATATAGGTAGGTATGCCCCTTTAATTATTCTATTAATTGCTATCATGTTTTGGGCGTGAAAACAACGTTTCTTCTTTTACGACATTGGAAAACGATACACTATACCACGTGGCTGTTCAGATGTTTCATTTATTTTAATTTTCGACACAACCGTTAAAAATTACCGAAAAGCAGACGACTTATATTTAACTTATAAACTTATAATACTATTAATAAATAACAAGACATTTTATTACTTACCAGCAGCTTTAACAATTAACACCAAACCAACACTGAAACGACTGAAACTGTCAATCATCTGTCAACGCACGCAGAACGCAGCGGAACGGACAAAACTGAATTATCGACCGAAAGAGCGTCGCGCGCCATCCTGGTCTAGATGGCGCTAACCATATTATCGTTTCAAGACCGACTCTATCCGTATAAGAGGCCTGTTCGCTCCCTATTAAAACGGGTTCCCGTCTAGCAAGCCATGGACGTGCGGATTGTGGCGTCACCTATCTGCCGATTCGAAATCTTTGTCCACACTCCACAAACCACGTAGGCTTAGATACGAAACTCCAATACTAAAAGGAGGGGGAAAACACTAGCGACAAAGTGGTTGTAGGGGAAACTATTTTGCTAGGCGGGAAATATAAATGAAGAGATTTTTAGTATTACGTTTATTTATTTTTTTTTTATAACGAAAATTGCCGAAACCACATTCCGTACAAGGTACTATGGTTTTATAACGTAGATGTTTTATGATACGTTGCAAAATTTTGTAATTTTTTTCGGACAAACTGAATTTTATTGTACTACAAACAAAAAATATTTCGTCAAAGTTTGCAACATATTTGAAAAAATCATCGTTAAAAAACTGTGGTACGATGTACGAAACGTACTTTTGCTAAATGTACCATTCTTTTGTTACATCAATTTGAGAAATAGTAAAACAACAAGGAAATGAGGTTGTTAGTTTGTATTTTCCAGATGTTTTAAAGATAATGACGAATTTATGATTATATAACTATTTTAGGCACAAATATAAAATTTCATTGTCGAATCAAACTTAGAGGGATCAGTACTTTTACACTAATTTTGAATGAATTATATTTGAGTTGTGTAAAAAAGTTTCGTTTATGAAATAAAAAGAGTTGAATACTTCAAAAGACATGCGCATAACTTCTCAACGCCCAAATTACCAAATCCTAGCCGAAAAATCTATGTGTTTCTACGTTTTAATTTGGACAAATATTTTTGCCTGGCCTGATATTTGATAGGATCAATTAAATTTTGATTCGGTTTGGTTTTTAAAAATAATACAAATTTTTCATCCTGGCCTTTTAGAATTCGGTTCACTTGTTTGCACCAAAAGTGCAACAGAACCTTTACAATTAATGATGAAATATAGTTTGGAAGATCCGAATGATCGTTACACTTAAAAACATTCATTGTAATTTGTGTATGCAAGAATGTTTGCAAATGTTTACCCAGATTATTACTATTGCAATAACGAGGCATCAAATAAAATAAATACGCACAGGCCTGCGATACAACAAAATATAAAAAGCTACCAGGTTTAAATAAGGTCGACCCGTTGTACTGACTTCCTTCTATAACTTCTAAAGGCACGTCCCCATCACTGGCAGTTAATTGTTGCTTACAAATGGTACAATTTCTTCCCCTTAACGCCTTTCTCCCAATATATCCTGCAAAGTAGGCGATCGTGGATCTGGCAACTCTGGTCTTTTTCGCGGAAAATCCTCCTTTTGGCAATGAAAAACTTGGTTTTAAATCGGACGCTGCATTTATATTGGTTTCTGAACTTGTAAAAAAGGACCTCAAATTATCCAAAGCTCCGGTTGTCCGATCTGCTTCGCAATTTGATGCGGGGGAATGATGCGCCATAAAATTGTTTACTACCAACGCCTCGAAGGAATTAATGAAATGAGCTGCATCAGGCGCCGTTTCTCTTCGACCATGGCTTCTTATCGCGGAAAAAAAAATTTCCAGGCTCTTGGAAGGAAGTTCTTCATTTTTGAACATAATATGTACTTCAACTCTATGAAGCCATTTAGAGTTGAGCACAAATTTATTACAGAAGGGACTTTGATAAACTTCCGCTTTTCTTGATCATAAAACTTGAAGTTTTTTAAACAGCAACAAGCATCCCTCCAAAAATCCTCGTGCTGCGAATAAGTTGTAACACATCCTTTTAGAGGTTTCCCAGTAGGAGCTAGTTTTGTGTTGCCATTAAGACTATCAAAAAGGGTGTCCAAAAACAAAATTAACTCTCCCGTATCGGCAGCCTCTGGTGGTAAATTATATTCCCCTCTGGTGTCTACAATGAATACAAGTTAACAATAAATTATCACATCATTAAACCTTACCTCTAAACGATATTAGTTTTAGAAGAGAACCCACCTTATGGCTGAAAACTTGTGCCATAATTGAAACCTTCATTTTGTTCATTTTATTTGGGTAGATATGCCCATCGGTTAATTTTGGACACAATCGAGTATCGTCTAGTTTATCTAAAAGGTATAGCTGTTCGATGTGGCTCCATTTTCCGACCTTCTGGGTATTTTGGCTTTCAAAATAAATATTTTTGTTCAAAAAATTATTTCGAATTCCTTTAAATAAATGAGGCACATCATATAGTGCAACAATTTCCTTATCGTGCACCGTAAAGCTCAAAAAATTGTTGTCCTGCTTATTTGATTCACGAACCAAGCTGTTGATTGCCGCTTGGTTGGCACTCCCTTGATCACAAATTGTGCAAAGGATTTCTAATCCAACCTTCTGACATTCTGTAATCAATTTTTTTATCAGCTTTTTTAATGGCAGTGACTTTATTGGGCCAGCGCTAAATGTAAATGCAAGGGCCTGTTTCCATTGTCGGTTCAAACCCTTTAGCATGAAAACATTCACTGAACTTGCTATCCGTGGAACCCTGTTTTCACCATTATCTTCAATGCCCACAACTAGGTCTTGCTGGCAATTGTATTGCAATAATGAGGACAGTGACATTTCATCAAAAACAAGAGCGCAAAATCGGTCATTTTTGTTTTTGAGTTTTTTAACCGCTACCTCAAGGCTATGAAATATTGAATTGTTTATTCCGGGACTAAATGGCACTTTACTTAATAGGCTACTCTTAGTGTTCGTGGCGACGGCATGGCAAAAATTTTTGAAATCAGTTTATAGCATTTTCCACTGCTTTTTAATAGAGAAAGTGCCAGAAGTTTTTCATTAAGCGTGAATCTTCGGCCACGAGGATTTATGCGCTGTGTTCGAATCTGCTGCATAATAAACATCTGAGTGGCTTCATTTACAGGGTGTAAATAATTGGCCAAACTTGGGTTTTTAAGGGCTCTTTCAGCTTGAACCAAACGTTTTCTCATATTTTTGACATTCTGGTTTGCCTTTGCCGTTCTTTTTGCCCATTCTCCAAAAGACTTGTAAAACTTTTTGCAGCGGGGAGTCAAGTCCATTGCTCTGGTAACACCCACAGAATACAGAATTCCTCTTCTTTTTTGGGGACCTACAAAATCAATAGTGTTGTAAATACTGTTCTATACATATATTTTCTTGGATATCTGTAAGTAATCGATGACTGATTTCATTTTAACGTAAGGACTGTCCTATTAGCTGTTGTCTTTCTTCGCCTAGATTGCTCTATCATAATTAGTTACTGATAAGGTCAGGGTTTGATCGCGCTCTGATGAGCCCAGGACCGAATTAAGCTGAATATTTTTAATATTTTGTCCGAACTCTATTCATCACGTTTATACAAGTGGAACAACAATATTAAGGTAAAAAAGTGTTTTCTTAAGAAATATGTCAAAATATAATAGAGTGTCTGTATTTAACTAACATACAGTAACGCTGATTTGGCATTTATAACTACACAAAAATTTTTATTTTTATTTACGAAATCTACGTATTCACTTAAAAAAATATTGCTAAATTATATTTTTACAATAAGTACGATCAAAAAACGATAGTCGAAATCAGTTTTTACACTATGCATAGCATTCGTCAATCTCAACAACACTGTTTATTTTTTAAAGAAACGGCGCAAACATAACACATACCGGCCAAATTCCCAAAATTAATTTTTGGCTTCCAATTGTAACCTACGTTATAACTATATACCATAGAATGGCCGTCTAGTACGGAGCGTACTCTGTTCACACATTTTTAATATTTATGAAAAGAATCAGGTAATAAAAATTAATTTGTAAGTTCTGTGTGCATCTTTATCCTATTTTTAGGTAATTTTCTTTGAAATGATTCAAATTATGAATTATACTTTTAAAGAATAATTTTTGACCTTAAGGTTTGTACTGCTCAAAATTCGGTCTTTAAAGTTTAGACAAAATCCTAGAAAAACAAAATCTTCCAGAAAAAAAATACTTTACCGATTTCACGAATGGCTGAATTACTTGCTTCAAAATTTAACAAATTCATTCCAGATGTTGAAGGCTGCGGTTCAGATGCAATAACATCGATAGATTTATTATACTCTAAAAGCTTTGAAATTAGTTACTCACAAAAGTTGAAACACCCCTACCTTCAAAAGGTGATTGAGTAGTTAAACTACATGTTGGGCTTAATGTTGATGTAGGGCTCACTTGGATAGTGATAGGAACTACAATTCAAAGATTATAAATCGTTGTTTGAATAATAATTGTCTTTGTTCTTTACCTGGCAAAAATAGTGTTGGCACAGCATCTTTCCGGAGACCACGTTTTGTACCCGGAACAAGATACTCTTCACTAAAATGTTTATTGCAAACAAAGTAAGAGCGGTAAATCTCTTCCGAGGTAAGGTTTCCTAAATCTAAATTTCGCACTGCAGCCACCCATTTCTTCAAAAACTTGGCATCTTTTGGGAACCGATGCCTTTTTTGAATTCTATCAGTACATCCCGGAACACAACATTTATTTTTATAAATGACACTTTTTGTCTCGTCCATACTGCTGATAATATACGAAATTATCTGAAAAGCATTACAAATTGTTGTATGTACGTTGCATCAACGGTGATTGCATTTATTTCAGTGAAACTTACCACAACTAGAAACAAGATTGTGAATAGTTCTGAAAAGAACTTATTTTTGGACAAAGCAGACTCAAAACTTGAATAAACAAATTAGTTTGTAGACCAAACACTTGAGTAAAACCAGAAAATTTCGCGCTAAACAAGTTAAAAAAACTGTTTTACAAAATGCGCATGACAAATTATTGACATGCGCGTCGCTTGTGTCTAAATCGACAAAACAGGTTGCTATTGTTATCAACATTTCGCTGGTTTTTGGCTGAAGCGCCATCAAACGGATGCAGGGGAAACGTTTATCCATGTTTCAAACCAATAAAACCTTATGCCAAGGTCACTATACCTATACTTTCGGGTCTAAACGTGCGTGGTTTGTGGCTGTGATTGTATCGGGTACTTGTTATTTCTTGATAATAAAGTGTAAAAATGAACTGTCCGCTTTTGAATTCGCTAATATCCACGTAACATGATGGCCTCTTCTTGAAGAGATCTCCACACTGGTGACCCCGGCAAACACACGCACACCTTGGCTTCCAATTCAGCGACGTACAGAATTCAAAATGCCGGACGACAACCCAGCACCGCAAATCGACAGGGTCACAATCAAACTGCCTCCTTTTTCAAGACCAGACCCACAATTATGGTTCATCCAGATCGAGGCACAATTCGAGTTAGCACGAGTGACCAACGACGCAACTAAATACAACTACGCAATAAGCGCAATTGAAACGGAAATACTGTCGCAAG
This sequence comes from Gnatocerus cornutus, assembly GCA_029298725.1. NCBI lineage: Eukaryota > Metazoa > Arthropoda > Insecta > Coleoptera > Tenebrionidae > Gnatocerus > Gnatocerus cornutus. The sequence continues at coordinate 2,815,262 of CM055517.1, forward strand.
TGTCCGACATCGTCATAAACCCCCCAACGATTAACAAATACGCCACTTTAAAAAAAAGACTGACCGACTTGTTCTCCGAGTCAATTTCGAGAAAAATTAGAAGGCTCACGTCGGAGTTGGAACTAGGGGATAAAAAACCATCGACCCTACTAAACGAAATGGCACGACTCGGAGGCGCAGCTGTGCCCAGAGAAGTATTGAAGGAATTGTGGCTACAACGGCTGCCAACGACGGTCCAAACAGTCTTGTTGACATTATCCAGAGACGTTGACGAACTGGCTCAAATGGCGGACAAAATGGTCGAAGTACAGCAACAAGAGGTAAACGCAGCAAGCACAGAGAGCGAGCAAGTACGAGCCCTCAGACAAGAGATTGAAGCACTAAAAGTCAGAAACCCAAGCCATTTTGCGCCCCAGATCCCCCCTCGTCCCCGAAGCAACCGACAAGCAGAAAACCGCAGGACGACTCAAGAAACTGGCAACAATGGTGTCTGTTGGTATCACGCCACCTTCGGAGATAGGGCAAGGAAGTGCGTGGCACCATGCACATACCCTAGAACTCGTCAGGAAAATTAACAGGTAGGGCGCAGGCGACGACGAGCACCCTGAACCATAACAGTCGTCAAACCAGATACATCCATGCAACGAATTACAATTACGGTCGCCGATTGGTAGTAAAAGATCATGTCACAAATCGCGAGTTCTTAGTAGATACCGGGGCAGACGTCTCTATCTTGCCAAAACCTAGGTTGAGGATAGAGCCGTCTGGCCCAAAACTTTACGCAGCAAACAATACTGTCATAAACACATATGGCACAAAAACTTTGACATTGTCACTCGGTCTTAACAAGGACGTTTCTAATTGCAGATACGAATAAGGCAATAATTGGCGCGGATTTTTTACATAAGCATAAATTACTTGTAGATATCCGGAACAAAAAGATAATTGATCCCGGTAGCGGAGTAGCAGCTTTTGGAACAATTAAGAAATTTCCGGCAAACATAATAACTCTGTTAAACCCTCAAACCAAGTACACTGACGTACTTAAACAATTCCCAGGTTTAACAAGTTTCAATCACGATTTCTCAGCGCACCATGTCAAACATTTTATTGAAACCACCGGACCTCCAATAAATTGTAAACCTCGGAGACTCGCGCCAGATAAGTTAAAAATCGCGAAACAGGAGTTTCAGAAAATGGCGACTCTCGGTATTTGCCGTCCATCAGACAGCGAGTGGTCCAGCCCGTTACATATGGTAAAAAAGAAAAACGGGGAATGGAGGTGTTGCGGAGATTACAGAAAACTGAATGCAATGACCACCCCCGATCGTTACCCAATTCCACACATTCATGACTTTTCGTATATCCTGGCCAATAAAACAGTTTTTTCCACAATTGATTTGATCAAGGCGTACAATCAAATACCGGTCGAAGAGTCACATATAGCTAAAACGGCAATCGCGACGCCATTTGGTCTTTTCGAGTTTCCGCGAATGACTTTTGGGTTAAGGAACGCAGCACAAACGTTCCAACGCTTTATGCATAATATCTGCAGAGACCTGGATTTCTGTTTTGTGTATATCGATGATATATTGGTAAAACTCGAAGAGGCCGGTTTGGCAATCAACGTGGATAAGTGTGTGTTCGGAAAACCGGAAGTTAAGTTCCTTGGATATCTCATATCGGCGGAAGGCTCCAAACCGTTACCGGAGAAAGTGCAGACGATCCTAGATTACAAAAGGCCAACATGTGTCAAAGATCTAAGACGTTTCTTGGGCATAATGAATTTCTACCGCAGATTTGTCCCGAACGCAGCGAAAAGTCAGACTTTATTAAATAGCTACCTAGTAGGTAGCAAACGGAACGACAAAACACCTATCGAGTGGACCGAGGACGCCTCTTCGGCATTCGAGGATTGTAAAAGCAAAGTGGCAGAAGCCACTATGTTAGTTCACCCTTCCGAAACAGCACCCGTTTGCTTGACTGTAGACGCGTCCGACGTTGCGGTAGGGGCCTTCATCGCGCAGTACCAACAGAATGAATGGAAGCCGCTAAGTTTTTTTTCAAAAAAGTTATCACCGGCGGAAGTAAAATATAGCGCATACGATAGAGAGTTGTTGGCTATCTATCTCTCTGTTAGGTATTTCAAACACTTATTAGAAAGCAGACAGTTTACTATTTATACAGACCACAAACCGCTCACTTTCGCGTTTCGGCAAAACCTGGACAAAGCGGCGCCGCGACAGGTGCGACACCTTACGTACATAGCGCAGTTTTCAACAGATATACAACATATTAGCGGAAAGCAGAATGTTGTCGCCGATGCCTTGTCGAGGCTGGAAGTAGTTAACTTCCCACAAACAATTGATTATGAGGAGTTAGCGCAATATCAAAGTCAAGACCCACAACTACACGATATTTTGCAGAACCCGCAATCGACCTCGCTGGTGTTAAAAAAACTTTCGTACGGAAACCAGACGGATATTTATTGCGATGTCTCACAAAATAAAATAAGACCGTTCGTCTCCAGCAGACTCCGAAAAGCCATTTTCGATAAGATGCATGGTTTAGCCCACTCTGGAATCCGAGCATCGGCAAAAATGATATCGGAAAGGTTTATTTGGCCCTCTCTAAACAAAGACGTCAGAGAGTGGACTCGGGCTTGTATTAATTGCCAAAGAGCAAAAATTACAAAGCACACTAAATCTCCCCTGGAGGTGTTTCCGACTCCAGACGAACGCTTTCACACCATACATATCGACTTGATAGGCCCCTTACCTCCCTCAAACGGTAAATCGTATTGCTTGACGTGCATAGACAGATTCAGTGGTTGGCCCGAAGCCTTCCCAATTCCAGATATCCAAGCAAGAACTGTAGCGGAGGCCTTGAATACGGGATGGATCGCTCGTTTTGGCACACCCTTGTCAATTGTTACGGATCAAGGCCGTCAGTTCGAAAGTTCGCTCTTCCAAGCATTAACCGCTCTGTATGGAGCAAAAAGGCACAGGACCACTCCGTACCATCCTCAGGCAAACGGAAAGATCGAGAGGTGGCATAATACTCTAAAGACGGCAATGGGGAGAATGCACATTTTTGAATTTTGATAAAAATCGATAGTTTTTATGTCGTATAATATGATGTTGCTAATAGAAAAATTGCAAAAAAATTGTTTATAATTTTTTAAGCGTTTTTAAAAGTCCGATTCGAGCGAGATTGGAAAACATACCTATCAGCGAGGCTAGCTTTGTGACGTCACATCTCAGCTTCGCTCTTAGCGGAGCCGTGTGTTTGTATTACTCTAATTCTATTGCCGTCTTGATAATTGAAAATGGGGTCAAAGCAGTGGTGTTTTGTGCCAGGATGTAAAAGTGCTAGTATTAATGCACCCGAAAAAATATTTATAACAGTTCCTTAAGATAATAAGAAGAAAAAAAATGCTTTTCGGCCGCGAGATGTTCGATGTCTGATGTTTCTATAAAGTGTAATATTTTAAATTTATTGAAATTAATTATGTTATTACCCATGATACATGCAGGTATTACATTTTTTTATTGACTTTATCTCTAGTCCACATGCTACATACACTGACTTTATTTATTACAGTGCTTTATACAAACTTATAAACAATGAATATTTTGCTAAAACTGAAGACTTTTATTATATCCGAAACAACTGCCAATTGTACCTTTTCTCAAAGACTTGAAGTGTTTTAATAAAAAAATTCTTTCGTCTAACGAAAAAACTATTCGAAGAAATTTACCAATTTAGTTGCGACTTTTATTCTATAGAGTAGTCTATCTAGTATGTCCCCGGATTAAATTTGCAAAAGGAAAAAAAAACTTTATTTTTAATTTTACGCATAAATCACGGAATAAATAGTTTTTCCTTAAATTAAAACTTATCAGAATGTGTTTCTAAAATCGTAAAAACCAAAAACTAACAAAGAACTTTTTTATTTTTAATTATGCAACAAATGCCAAAAGAATAAAATTTATTCCTTAATTTAAACCAATATTTGATTAACCCACACCACTTTCAGCACATAGTTCAATAATTCTAACTAGTAATTCGACTGTTTCGAATTTTATCGGATGCAACTGCATTTATTATCCGAGTTTTAAATACTTACCCATTATTGAGTAAATTTTCGTTTAATCTTTAATGTACTATTTGATATTTTGAATTCACAGCCTACTATTAAGTACTTACGATTAGAAAATTCAATAAATAAAAATATGAAAAAATTGATTTTAAGAGTACAAACTAATAATTTTGAAATTTTAATTGCAGATTTATCTGTTTTGAATTAAGCAAAAATGTTATTCCGTTGTCATTTTTTTGTAAAATGTAAAATAACTTATTTTTTTTCTCTCTTGTGAACTCAATCCGGGGACATACTGTATAGTGGATTGTGTAGAAATTAAAAATTAAAAAAACAACAAAAGCTTTGGATCAGTTATTGTTATTAATTTGGTCTGATTATAAAAAATCCAATACAGTAAACCACCTATTTAATTTCTACCAAATTATTGAATTATAAATTTTCTTGCGAATACGGAGAGCGTATTCTTCATAATAATTATTTCCGAATATAGAAAATAATGGATGGTTATTATATCGTAGGTACATAAATAAAATTCAATCAAATCAGAATAAATCAAAATGTAAAAACCATATTTTTTCTACAAAGATGTTAAGAGAGAGAAAGAAATAATAAATCTGACTGTGTATTTGTAGAAATTATCGTTAAATGCGGTAAATGCGATAAATGCGCCCGCCGACCGAGAATGATGCAAAGCAAAAATGTGAATAAACGTTTGAAAGTATACCGGTTGAATAAGAAACATCAATATAATAAAAATCCAACCATTCATTGTAAACTGACATATCAAGTTAAAGAAAGATGTAGTTACCGCGACACTTTCACCGCAAAGTTAGGATTTCTTGATAAAAAATCCCATATCATTTGCACATCTACGTGTCTCAAATTTTGTGTGTCGGCTTTTTGAAATCCCGTTTCCATTGTGTATAAATTCTTTTGCAAAAACAACCATAAATTGCAACGCTGGTGTTAAACAAATGTTCTGCATACGGAATTCCATCAGTAGGCGGAGCGCGTAGCTGAGATGTGACGTCAAACCAATGAAAAAGTGTTTCAGCTCCCGCCTGAATATTTAAATTTCTTTAGCCAATTTTGGCAAAACCGTCATGTATTTTTTAAAAATTTTTGCACCACTGCGTTATTTGAACAATATTCTACAAAATTTGGTACAAAAACATATAGGTTACATTTTTTGCATTCTCCCTATTAGGGCTACGGCATCAAACAATTGGGTCGATAAATTACCAATCATCTTATTGAGTTTACGTAACACTGTTCGCGAGGATTCCGGTACTACCCCGGCAGAGATGCTGTACGGCGCTTCGTTGCGACTTCCGGGGGAATTTTTCAGCAAAACAACAATTAGGCCCGCCGAACCGTTAGAGTTCGCCTCACAGTTGCGCAATTTTATGCAAACCTTAACTCCAGCGCACTCTACAAGCCACGCAGTTCCTAACGTCTATGTTCCTAAGAACCTAGAATCTTGTGGCCACGTTTTTGTACGTCAGGATCTTGTTAAAAAATCTATAGACCCGCCATTTCAAGGTCCGTTCCCAGTGCATGCCAGAAATCCTAAATTCTTCCAAGTTCAAATTAACGGAAAGCCAAGTAATATTTCTATCGACCGATTGAAACCCGCGTTCATGCTGTCGAAAGAACCTACCGCGATCGATAACGATCACAACTATTCTAAAAATTTGAGCCAGACGTATCAACAAATTATAAAAACGACCAATTAGTAGTTAAAGAAATGTACATAACAAATGTAGTCTAGATGTAAGCAAACGTGACTCCGTCACTGGTGGGGGAGTGTGTGGCGGAACAGCGACCTCTAGTAAACTAATAGAGAACCCTAGAGGAACTCACCCCGCCACGGACAAGTCTATTTTGGTGAACAGTCGGTTGAGCGTCTGTCAACAGGCTGTGATTGTATCGGGTACTTGTTATTTCTTAATAATAAAGTGTAAAAATGAACCGTCCGCTTTTGAATTCGCTGATATCCACGTAACATGATGGCCTCTTCTTGAAGAGATCTCCACAAGTTTCACCTATCGTAACCTAACCTCACAACCTGCATGCACAACACGAATCGTAAAATCCGTAATGTGAAATTGACCAAGAACTCGACAGGAAACAGGTTCTGAAAACTCTTAAAAAACAAAATTTCCTACTTTGAATTCTCTTATAAATACCTATTAACGACTCCAAATTGAGTACTCTAATGGACTATTAAAGCGGCAAATTCGAAAAAAATGTATTAAATAGGCAAATTAAGAAGAATATAATCAAAACTGGAGATTCTTTTCGAGGGAATTAAGGTCCTCCTGTGATGGAAATTTTAAAGAGTAGGTGTGAGATTTTAACAATTTTTGACAAAATGGAGCAGAAAACAATTGCAATTTTTGACACATGGAAGCAAGCATGGTTCTTTTTTGGTCAGATTTTACGTCTTCCAAAGGTGTTATTTAAATAGTTATAGTTCTGTTGTCTTTTTAATGTCCCATTTTTCCTTAGCTTTAGTCTTATTGTCTTTTAGTCTGTGTTTATTAACATGCCTTTTTGTTCTGATCATGCAAAAAACCTTATAAGCACCACGGGAGTTAAATGATAACTATATTGGGAATTACGAGATATTAGAATTAAAAGAAAATTTTCCAAGAAAACAGAACTAATTAAACAGAATTAATTTTTCTTGAGAGAAATTTTGTAGGCGCCAAATTTAAAATGCCACTCTGCATTTGGTCGTTCAGCTGATTGTTTTTAATTTCAAAGATAAAAATTTGGAATTTTGGATGCTCTTATGGTTTATCACGGTTCGTTTGGCGTCGCGACGCTCGAGATATATAATTTTTAGCGATTTTTGAGTTTTGCGCAACATAACTGTGATAAAATTATCTTAGTTTTTATTTTACCTCTAATGCAAATTGTGTTTAAAATTTGAGCAAAAATCGCTGTTTTATCTAGTTAGTTTTCAAAATTATGAGAGGGCAGTGGTAAACTACGTTTACATTAAATTTTCACAAGTCACTTCATTTATTGGTATAAAAGTCAATTTTGATTAACGCGGGTGTGTTTCACCTTTTGGACACTAGAAATTGTTCATTTACATCGAAAAAACAACAATTTCACTAAATAAGAATGGGTGTAAACGTAGTAAATTTTGACGTAGTGAATTTGAAAACTAATTTGATAAAACAGCATTTTTTCTCAAATTTTTACATTTACATATACAGGGTGTTGACGAAAGAATTCTTCAATACGTTATGTAAAAAAGCCTAAGAAATTCCAAAAAATAATAAAAAAATTCTTTGCGTTGTGGATTATAAGAAAATAATTCATTTATAACAATAAATTTGGCAACGTTGAGCTGAGACAAATTTGAACAGCGTATAAATCTGAAATCGAGTAATTTATGCTGCGGTAAATTGGCATTTAGTGACGTTTGTATTTTGCAATTAGTAAAAAACTTGTCAGATACTTGTGGAGCCATCTATTAATGAAAATTGGCAGTTATTCGTTACAGGTATCTAACTTATCCCTTTCAAATACTGCTGATTTCTAAAGTAGACGTACCAGGTGTTTATAAATGTTTCTAGCATCAAGAGTGGCTATGAAATGTCAAAGAAAATTGCCGCTCATTACAAATGTGAGTTTAGGTTTTTCAACTGACATTTGCAGTTAACCTCAAAACAAAGTTAATTGTTTTAATTATGGTTTGAAACCTTAAAATCGAAGACTTGAACACAAAATCGTAACTGAAACGTCGTTGACGTGAGTGACGTGAGAAAATTTCCTACTTTGAGTTCTCTTATATACCAGAGCTCATCACTATCGGTTCACTCATTAAAAAGTTAAGTTGGCAACACCCCTTAGTGATTTTTATCGGCAACAATTGGCAGCAAAAGCGTTTGACCTTGACGCAACTGTGGCACAACATTGCCAAAACTTGTTAAAATCTTTCTTTTGCAACAAATATTTATCTAGTTATTGATTAATACACTCAACTTTGACAACGTGTTAACCTCAAAAATCGCTACATTCAATTTTCCCCTGATTTTCTCCCTAAAGAAACGAAAGCCCGATTTACACCCAAAAATTTTCGAAAATTCACACAGGAGAGTGGACTGATAGTAATGAGCTGCACGACTCAAAATTGAGTACTCTAATGGACCTGTTAAAGCATCGCCGACTCCATCTTATACCAAGCCTGTTCAATAGCTTCCGAGATCTGTTCCCGCGAAGTAGGCCATGAGTACGTGAGGCGTGCGTACACTAGCGCCACTCTCGACAATTTCTTGAAACACAGTTCTGGCATTTTTTGATTTTTAATTATATATTTCTGATTAGTAGCCGTTTCCGCGAAGAGAATTATCTGTTTTCTTTATGGAAGTTCAGAGAAATCGCTTTCCTTGCATTCCAGACGCCGTAATTTTTGATGAATTTACCCGACATACCTAACCTATCATCACTTCAACCTTCAAAGTGACGGAAATGTCACCAAAATGAAAGAATTATCACCAGAATTTGATACGATTTTTCGTCGTTGGGGTCGCTGGCGTATGTACGGCGATGACCTTGAGGGAACTTTTTGCAAAGGGGAGAAATCAAAATTGAACAGGCTTGGTATAAGATGGAGTCGGCGATGGTTAAAGCGAAAAAGCCTTTTTGCAGATCCGTGGGCTGTGGCGCGGCTCCAACGCGGTCATCATCAGATCCGCCGTTGGTTCTTCAGCGCAACTTACCAGTTTCACCCACGCTAAACAAGCTCTTCAGGAGTACGTGGTGTTCCAAGACCACCGCATCTCAAGCGCTCTTATCGCCAGCTGGTTTGCCGGATTTGCGCAAGTGATTTTCCAAACACCATTTGATGTCGTCTCCGTGCGGCTCAACAACCAACGTAAGACGAAGAGAGGGGTGCACTGATGGTACTCATGGGTGATTTTCAGGTCTTGACAGCAAGGGAAAAGGGGTGTTGTACGATGACATGACTAACTGTATCTACAAGATGGTGAAATCAGAAGGAATCCTGTCGTTTTATAAAGGGTTTGGGGTGAACTATATTAAAGTTGGGAGACACACCACGTTGTATTTGTTTTTCTGGGAGCTGTTGAAGGAGTTCCATAAGAAAAGTGCGACGAGGTACAGAGGGTGTGAGGAAATCGGGGAAAGTTTCGAAATGTAGTCGCAAATCTGTCAAATTTTTAAAACAATGCGATGATACAAAAATTAAATGTAATGTAAAATGTAAACTAAAATTTTTCTAACGATGTATGTAAACCATTGCACAGTATTTGTTGTTTTTTTCTTTGAATTCTTTGGATTCGGAAATTTAAAAATCACCCTAAACTCCGACGAAAATCTGAGAACTTAAGATAAGATTAAAAATCGGATATAAGAACTTAAAAACTTGAAAATTTTGAAATTTTATTTTTAAAATTTTCTATGAGCTATCTACAATTCTTAGACATATCTGTTTATAAATTTTAACATTCAGTGATGTGTTGGTAACGGACAATACTCAGCTAGATTCCTGATTTACCTTTGATTCCCTTTGGATTTTTTTCAAATTAGCGGAAAATTGTTGACCTAAACGAAAATTTCTAAAGATCCTAGAAGTCTAGATTTTCTTTTAATGCTCTTCTCAGATTCGTTAAATTATTACAATTTTTTCTATATTCGTTCTTTTCAGATTAATTTAAAATTTTCTTAATTGGATTATTTTATTTTCTCTACAAGTTCTCCATAGAGTCTTTAGATTCTGCCTTTAGATTTATTTTTCATTTTCCTTAGATTATCTATCGACTTTCTTTGGTTCTTTTGGAAGCTTGAAGAATCATAAATTTGGATTTTTACATTTTATATTCGTAAATTTTTGTTCTTTGTTCTTTTCGAAGTTTTTTTTTAATTGTTTTGGATACTTTGGGTGATAAGATCAATTTTTAAAATAGTATGGAAATTAGTATGCATCCTTTTTAAATTTTATTTAAATTTTCTATATTCGCCGATTAAGAACGAATTTTGTTTGGATTTACCTTATTGTCGAGTGTTTAGTCGAGGGCTTAATGTCAAAAGGATCTAATTGCAAAAATCGGTTTTTATGGAAATTGAGTTTAGAGATGTCAAGTTCACAAGTTTGTCTTCTCTCGAGTTAACAATACAATAAACTATTGAATTGATTGCTTGAACATAAGAATAAAGTTTTCATAATGCAATTTTCTTAAATTGCTTTAAGAAGCTTTAATGTAATTAGAAAAATAGTAGATTTTGTCATACGGCAGAAAAGTGGTACTTTTTCTCCAAACGAAATATTCAGTTCCACGACTGACAATGAGTAAACACAAATTGAACTATAAACATGGATGGCTATGTTATGCAGTTGCCATTGATGACATTTATTGTGAAAAATATTGGTTTCAAAGAGTCTCAAAGTTAAGATCGTAAGAAAGTTAAGTTCCATACAAAATGTAAGTCTCAAATAGAAACCATCACAAAAAGTACTTTTTCTGCCTAGGCAGAAAAAGTGTTTCCATGTCAACAAGCGCTTTTCATTACTTATAACAAAATTGTCTACTTTACTGTCTAAAAACGACTAAAAAATAGTGACTTTTTGTGACGTTTGGAGAAAAACATTATTTTAAGATTTTACGTTTTGACATTACCAGTTTTAATCAAGATTCAACGGCTAAATCGCGAGAAAACGACTGAAATCTGCACGAAATCGTCAAAATTTTTAGAAAAATCCGCTTATTTCGATGCTAAACGATGATTTCTCGCTGATTCTCGCTGTTTTTTGGCTTGAATTCACAAAGAAGAGCTCGAAATCTACAAAAACACCAGTTTTTATCAAGATTCAACGGCTGAATCGCGAAAAAACAGCAGAAATCTGCACGAAATCATCAAAATTCTTAGAGAAATCCGCTTATTTCGATGCAAATCGACGATTTTTCGCTGACTTTCACTGTTTTCTGGCTTGAATTCACAAAGAAGAGCACGAAATCTACAAAACCATCAATTTTTATGAAGATTCAACGGTTGAATTGCAAGAAAACAGCTGAAATATACAGGAGATCACCAAAATTCTTAGAGAAATCTGTTTATTTGGGGCTAAACGACGATTTCTCGCTGATTCTCGTTGTTTTCTAGCTTGAATTCGCAAAGAAGAGCTCGAAATCTACAAAACCACCAATTTTTATCAAGATTCAACGGCTGAATTGCAAGAAAACAGCAGAAATCTGCACGAAATCATCAAAATTCTTGTTTCCTGTCAAGTTCTTGGTCAATTTGGATTTTACGATTCGTGTTTAATAAATTGCTGCTTGAACAAACAATGAATTAATATAATTGAATTCTCCTTTGCGGCCAACAATAATTGTACCTAAATATAATAGATGTGAGGTTAGGTTACGTTAAGTCAAAATTCAGTGATAGTGAAACTCAATAAATGTCAAATTTTAAATTAAATTTGAAAATCAAGTGACAAGTCGTGGTTACAAAAGCATAACCAATCGTGTAACACGAAAACTCTTAGAATTGAAAAATTAAAATCTTTTATTAAAAAAAGGGTGCAAATTCGAAAAAACAGTATAAAGGACTTGTTTTATAATGGCATTGGTGCACTCGTCCCATACAAAACTCGTTTTGTCCCCGGGAACTCGTGCACCCAATTGGCCATTATAAAACACGTGTTTTAATATACTATTATGTCTTACCGTTTAATTATTGGCTCTTTATGGCTTGGATTTGCGGTACGTTAAGGAGCGAGTCCACTTGCTTGGTCTAGCCCAGACCAGACCAGACATCCAAGATTTTGAGAAACGTTTTTATAATTCTTCAGTCGCTTTCTGCGTAGTCAGGGGTGCAATTGCATCTTAATGTTTTATCTTATGTTTTAAACACAGAAATCTTGGATGTTTGGTCTGGTCTGGGCTAGAACAAGTAAGTGGAATCGCGGCTTTAGAGGTACAATTACGCCCTAGGGCATTAAGCTGTCATAGCAACCTCACAACAAACAGCGACTGGCTACGAATCGACTTGCTTTCTTTGCCCGCCAGATTCAAATTGCATTTAAACTTAATTATCACCAAACAGTCAAATTCAAAAGGTAACTGACTAAATAAACTGTTTTTTTTTGTCAACACATTCATGCTTTGCAGTTCGCTGCCTTGCATAGTTAGCCATGCTCCACTGTGCGTGCGTGTTTTTTGAGGTTAGGAATTAAATTAGAAATTAGTAATTAAAACGATTAAAGTCTTTATGTAGATTCAAGAACAGAAATTTGTATTTGTGGAGAAATTATTTATTTTCGAAAAATCAAGATTTCCTATTGGCAAGATATAAATAACTATTTTGTCCCTAGAATTTTGAGCTGGCGTCTCTTGAAGCATTATGGAGTAATGAAATTCCCACCACTGTAAAAGGTATCATTCGTCCTACAAGCAACGTGGCCACATTACTAAATGGAGCTCTCTGCATTGAAGGGTGAGAGTTTGTGTGAAAAATAATGTCTTTAACTCACTTCTAGGGAGAGTTTTGGCAATGGTATACTAAATGGAGATCCAATGTATGGTTGGAGTTACCATGAAATCGGAAAAGGAAGCATTGTGGTACAACTAGGTAGACTAGAACTATTTAACAATCGATATGAAGCGATCTTCTTTTTAGCTCAGCCGTACTTGATTTCTGCAGTCAAGTTGTGGTTAGATGAGCGATATAACTATACATACAGTATACAAACTTCAATTGATAAATCGCAATGGGAAACTGCTGTCAATAAAACCGGTGCTTTCTATACTGGATGGCAAGAGCACACATTTTCAGAAAGACCTGTTATTTATTTCCGCATTGTGGGGACATCTTGCGAAACAAATGACGTGAGTGTGCTAAATATTAGAATTAAAACTTCAACTCTGTATAATATATTTTCAGCGGCGCTTTGTTTGTTGTCATTTTGAATGCAGTTCTAGCCCGTCCGCGCCGAAACCACTTAATGCAATTACTCAACAAAAATAAATAAAAATTAAAACAAAAATGTATTAATAGTAATAATAGTAATAACCCAAAAAGCCCGCCAAAAAAACATTAACATGCACACAAAACATACAATATACAAGATTTACAAGCTTTATTTACATATTGCTTATTTACTACTATTTACATTTATTCATTTAAAAATAATACCAACTTATTAAGTTTTTGACGAATGCGACTTTTTTTCTCTTTAGTATTTGAAATGTGATGTAATCTTACTTCTAAAAAAAAATGTATAATACATATAATTAATTAATAAATTTCTGTGATTGTCCACCCTATTTTGAATAAAAATGTGTTCGTTCAACTCAGGGAACAATAACACAATCTTTTAATTCGTTTCTTATTAGAACCGATTGTATGGGACCTTCTTGGGACTTGTCGTAGTCAAAAAGGGAAATCAGTGATGGGCACTCACAGAGACACTCAATGTACTTAATTAAAATGTATATTAGACAAAAATACGTTTACAGGGTAACCGCAACGTACGATGGTAAAAACGGAATTGAATTATAACAGGGTGGTGGTGGTTTTATATGAGTTCTAACAGATAAAAATGGGTTAAAGACCAAATGTCTAATGGGGGTCGCATCCGGATCAAAGATCAAATACATTATTCTATTAGAAATTCAAATTAAGAATATCTACCCGGATCAAAGAGCAGACGTCTATATTAGGGTAGCATCAGGAGCAAAGGTTAAGCTTAGTTATCAGAGATAAACCTACCACCCACTATACTTTAAGTAATATGAATAAAAATTAATTACAAATACATGAAATCTTCTAACAAAATATTGGGGTGGAAAATGTTACTAGCCTGTCTAATACATTTTTCTGCTATTTGACAAATTTTTATAACAGATTTTGAAGGCTTAATTAACCCGCCCCTGTTTTTAGGTTGATCAGCAGGTTGTTTGTAGATGTGGTTTGTTGTGACGTTAAACAAATATCACAAATAATTTTTTTTTTTAATTTTTTTTACAACAAACCCTGCTATGTATTCCACCACGTTGTCAACATACGTGGTGGAGGAATATACACTATGTACATAGTCATGATCTATAGGTTGGCAAATAACTGGGCCCTCAACTATACCATCAGAAGTACTGGGATTAACCGTTGGTATGGAAACTGCTGCACTAGTATCCAAAATGGATATACATATTTCCAGTTGGTGAGGCTGAAATTTGGTTTTGTGTCAACAATCTTTTATACGCAGCTTGGAACTGTACGCAGTTGGGGTTATTGTTAAAGCCTCCCCTACTCCTAATACACCCAAAAAACATTTCTAAATGGCCCTGCGAGAGTTTGTAGGTCAAAAGATATTTATTTATGTTTTTTTCTGATAAAAATTGAAATATTTTAATTGAATTTTGTAACCCTATAATCATTCCTACAAAACCCGTTTGTCGTTGGGAGTTGACAACTTCTTTTCCATCGGGCATTTTTAATTCAGAAATGTACTTGTTAACTTTTTCGGTGCATTTTTTATAATAATCCACTGTCAATTGAGATATTGGTTTTTGATGAATTTGATGATTAAAATTGCTTCTACTATTCAGTATGTCAAAAGCCATATTAAAAACTTCACAAAATTCTGCTGTGGCACTTGCACCTTTAAATCTAAAAAAATTACTGTTACAGTACTTTAAAGCCTTTGCTACACTATCATGTTACGCGTAGAGCGCAAAATTTGAAAAGAAACTAAGTCGTAGCAGCGTCTACGCCAGTGTCTACGAACAGAAAACTTGTTGAGATAGAAAGCATTTCCTCTTTGTCTATTCAAACTGCGTGCAAAGTGGAACTGTGTGCTCTTTATATGTGTTCTCTTTATCCTATCACCTCTCTGGATGAAGGAGTCTGTTGTCGACCCATTTCGCGTAGGAATTTAGTGTTTTTAGTGTATTTTGTAGCATAATTTGCTGCCAACCTATATGTCAACTGTCGAAATCTCCCAATCTCTCACAATTTGTTTGTGTTTGGTTGTGGATTGGCATTAGATCTATATTTTATATCAAACCTTAGTGAGGTCCAAAGGTTGATCCTGGGCCGAAATTTGGGACTGTACCCAAAAACTGTGTCGAGGAATGTACTTGATAGGGATATTTTTATACACCAAAAGTTGCCGACATGCATGGCAGCATTTTGACAGGAACGTCAAAATTTGTAAACATTGATGAGACATTTATTATATACTTCATTTCAGACCTTAGCGAGGTCCAAATGTCAAACCTGGCCCGAAATTTGGGACTGTACCAAAAAATTGTGTGGAGAAGTGTACTTTATAGGGACATTTTTATAAACCAAAAGTTGCCGACCTTGTCTGCAATCACTTTGACAGCACCGTCATAATTTGTTGTTTCGTTGATGAATGCGTTTTCAGTTCACTTTTTGAAAACCAGCAATTCTAATTAATAGGTTAATGTAAATAAATCCCTTCGCCAAGTTCGCACAAACTGACAGATTTCTGGATTTGACAATGTCATCCCCCTCTACCTCATTACATTCCAGGTGGCACCAACTCTTCCTAGCAATGTACAATATGCTGCTCACTTATATATACTCGTTGACACTAAAATGGGGGCCTCGCTATCCATTGAAATAAGGTATACATTTCGCGTTGGAATAACATTAAAAACTATTGAATTCTTCCGAAAATATGAGGTTATTGCATTAAAAATTGGGATGGTTTTTAAATAAGTGGTTTCTTTGTTTGTTATTAACAGTGAAGTAATAGAATCTCGCCGACTAGCAGTTTACTATTGTGTTTTTGAAACACGAATGTTTAATCACCTAATTAAAGGATTAAAGAGGACAAGAGAAGTGATGCAAGTGAAACTAGAATGAAATCTTAACCGAAATCTTGGCCTACTCGTCCACAAAGAAGTAGAAAATTCAAAATTTGATAACTCTAACCTTAACCACTCTAGTTGGAAACTGTCTGATTTTACTTCATGAATGTTTGCAACTGTACTGCATTTGCGTAAATTCAGTACACATTATTAACTTTATGACCAAATGCCCTACTATGTCAAACTCTGAAGGAATCTTCAAACTCTAGCGTTGTTAAATTTTTTGCAATGAATTCTTGTCAAAGGCAAACACCACTTTTCTTGTAGTTTACAAATAATAAGCATAAAGCAAAGATGTCAATTTTATCTCTAAACCCAGCTACAAAACAGTTTTTGCTCCAAAAGTTTCTTCACACACGTTACTCTTACTGCATTGATGTGCAAAATGATATAATGAAATCTTGAAATCATTAATCTGATATAATCTTGCCCCAAAAAGCCTATGGATGAGTTTAGGGCGTACCTCTTCGTATTAGATGTAACGGATGTAACCTATCATTGCGAAGTCTTCAATGGCAGCTTATGCACCGGTCCAGTTTAAGAAAGGACCGGTATCTCTTTTTTAGTGTTTTGCCAACTACTTTCAATTCACAGTGCAGTTTTTAAGAGCCAGCGAAGTTCATAAATTTAAATTTGTAGGTTAGTGTAAACAAATCCATTTTGACATATTGACGTTTGACACGATATCCCCCTCTTCTTCAAAACACCCCAATTAGTACCAACTTTAATGAATTTTACTAACACAATACAATACACTGGTCATTCATGTATACTAGTTAACACTAAAATGGGGGCCACACTATCAATTGGTATGACATATAGTCACAAACCACGCACCCTTAGACCCGAAACTCCAATAGTAAAGAGTGGGGAGAAAACACTAGCGCCAAAGTGGTTGTAGGGGAAACTAATCTGGTGAGCGCCAAATTTATTTTTTTTTTAAGTTTTGTTACGTTTATTCATCTTTCTTTTAATTTCTTACAAATTTCATTTTACTACGTTTATTCAATTTTAAAATCATTTGTCACAAATTTTATGCAATTTGCTGCTAGGCTCCGGTGACATCCACAGATTGATTCCTCTTCTCTTTAGTAGACCCACAAAATCAACAATGTTCATTGTTACATTACAGTATAAAAAAGGTACAACAACGGTTTTCCTAGAATTTTGAACCAAATTAGTTGAAATCCGTTTGAAATCCGCACCTACCTATCCATCGAACAGTTTCCGAAAAAATCGAATGCACAAGTGCAATTTGAGAACTGGGAAAATTTAAAAAATAACCGCAAAGACATTTAAAAAAAAGCAGTCGAATTACATTTGTAACATGCATGCATGCGAATTACATGCACACTCAATCTGGACATGATTTTGACCAAAGAAAAAATTTAAGAACGCTTTTTAGTCAATTTAGTCAATTTTAGTCAAATTTCGTCTTCTAAATGGCAACGTCCGCGATCTCAGTAGTGAAAATCCTACTCCTGTATTGTTCCTTTTTTCAGATTATTTTCTCGCGGACAACTTACTGACGGAGTAGTTTATCTCTTGTATTTCTGAAACGACCAACCCTTAAGCTAAGATTTGACTAAAAGTAATCATTGAGAAAAATTACACTTTTTTTGCGCCCCGTGTGACTTTGTAAAAATTGAGAAAGCGGTAGTTGCCACTTAGACGACGATTTGAACTTCAGTGGAGTAGATCGAGTTGTATCATCTACACTCTCTAGAAAATGGAGAAAATAATATGCTATTTACCATTTTTACGCTGGATCCGTTTTAAAAATAAAACGTGGACTTGAGATTTTGAAAACTGAAGTTTTGACGCAGTAACATCTAGGTATGATCTTAATCTTTTCTGAAACATTCGTTCCCTTCAATTTTAATATTCAATGTGACTTCGTAACTAAGCATGCATTTAGTTTAATACTTGATGGTAGACTCAGACTCAATTGAAGTGTGACAGGAACAACTACAAATAAAATATTACAAATTAAATCCTTTGTCAAACGATAACTAATCTTTACCAAAATGGAGATTCTTCAGATGTAAAGCCTTCTAAAATGCAAGTTTCTAACAGGACCCACTGATTGCTCCAAAGATTTAGAATTTTTTGATAGATAACCGATGCAAGAACACAACGGAACACCACACAATATTTATTGTTTTTACGATCTTCGGTGCACCCATATCAGCCACAATATGCGAAATCACCTAGAAATCATATATTTTTCGTTCTAAAACGAATATTGCATTTATGTTAATTAAACTTACCGGGAATAAAAATAGATAGTTCTAAACAAAGCGGACGCAAAATTCCATGAAACAAATCAAAAAACCAACCGATGAAATAAGTTTAAAAAATACTATCATAAAATGCACATGACATTTTATTTTTGAATCGATAAAACAGAATGCAAATGTTATAAACATTTTTAAATTTTTGAATTAACGGTCCTCTAACGGCTGTAGGGGAAACTTTTAGTCAGGTTTCAAACCAACAAAACACGATGTCAAGGTCATTATACCTTGACTTACGGGTCTAAACGTACGTGGTTTGTGCATATAGTGGGGTGATAATTTGCCACGGTGAATCGAGTATATACGGTGGCCGCATCTCTCTAGCCGAACAGAATGATGACGTCACAATCGCCCTGTAGACAGCGCTTGCATGAACATTTTACGATTATTTCAATTAAATTTCGCAGAAATAATGTTTAAACTTTTATTAACATATCAGAAAATTATACAGCGATTCTTTTCACTTTAGGGAAAAGCATTTTCTAACCATTTCTTAGCTATAATTTAGCAGAAATATTATTTTAACAGTAGACTATAAAATGTTACTTCTGGACCACGGCATTTGGCGTCTTAAAAATCACGGCAAAATCCTACAAATTTAACTGTTTGCCTAAAAGCAAACAACCAAAAAAGGGCTAAAACCCTTTAAAAAGCATTAATTTTTATGCACCCCAAAAGTACCCAAATATCTGTAGACCACCAAAAATTGGGCACACGAAAAAACGGGGTAGAATTCTACAAATTTAGTGTTTTTCCAAAAGTAGACAACCAAAAACGTTCCAAAAAACTTAGAAAATGCCTTGTTTTTAAACACCCCAAAATGGCTTTCTATTTCTGGACCAGGGCATTTGGCGTGTTAAAAAACAGGACAGAATCCTACAAATTTAGCTGTTTGCTCAAAAGTCAACAACCAAAAAAGGCATTAATTTTTATCCACTCCAAAAGTACCCAAATATCTGTAGACCACCAAAAATTGGGCACATGAAAAAACCGTTAAAATCTCCCAAAATAATGCAAAATCATCTCAAGAGCACTCTGAAAAACTTTCCAAATCCGTTGTTTTTAGACATTCCAAATGGCTTTGTATTTCTGGACCAGACCAATTGGCGCATGCAAAAAAAGTAAAAACATTACCAAATCAAAGAGGTATATTTGGCGCCTTACAAAACAAGGCAGGATCCTAAAAATTTATGTTTTCCCAAAAGTTAACAACCGAAAAAGACATAAAATCCTTCAAAAATCATAGTTTTTAATGTGAGCAAAAAATACTCTAAAGTTTCTTTTCTTGTAAATCAATAGCCCATCAGAAATTGGACATATGAGAAAACTGTTGTAAATCATCCAAAATCAAACCTAATTATGTTAAAAGCACCCAAAAAAAACCTTACCAGAATTCCTTGTTTTGAGTCACCCCAAAATGTATTTACTTCTAGACCAATACATTGGCGCATGCGAAAAATTCACCGGTCGGAATGGCGACTGGTAAAAATATTAGACAAATAAGAGCTCTTGTTTTTAAATACCTCAAAATAGATGAACCAAGTACTACGCTTCCCATCTACGATTATGCACATTGTTAATATTAGTTTTTAGTTTAAACAAACGGTTTCGGATTGAATGTATTACGTTTATGCCAATTTTCTTATTAATTAAAAAAATTGAATTTAGATTGTTTTTGTTATATCACAATTAAATTTTGTTACAATATAGGTAGTATAGTATAAAAAGTTAGAGACAAAATTTTAAACTACGGCCATTTAAACATTCACATTTCATGTGCATCAAAAGTTCAGTCTGCTCTGGATTGCCACTTTCCAGCCATTTCAAAATTTCGCTTACACTTTCGGAAAGATTCTTTCAAATCCGCCAAAGTTTTACAGCTTTCCTTCACAAACATCTTTATGCTGTCTCAAGATTTCAACAAACATCCACAACTATTTTGAGAATTGATGTGAATTCAAATTGGAGCAAACGAAATAAGAATATTTCTGTATATTTGGCGTGACACTTTTAATTATGTATTATTATAATAAGTGAAATAACTGATAAATAAAATAATTGACTAGTTCTTTGAAATTTGTCAGATTAGTGACATCTGAAAACTCTAACCTTAAAAATGGCATGGTTACACTAGGAAAACAGTGGAACTAAAACGTTGGTTTCACAGTCGAAAAGTTACTAAAGTCACGTGAGTTAGTTTCCTTATAATGAAAATACATATTACATGCATGTTTCATAATGTCATAGTTACTAATCAACAAACGACAGGGTTCTTGCCTAGTTACTTACTACTATGGGAGTAGAAAAAATAAATTATTATTACACCAAAGTAACGACACGAACGAAAAATTAGTTTGTTTGCTTTATAATTATATAATTTGTTTTTGTAACACAACTACTAACTAAAATTGATTTTCTTATTTTGTGATATTAAAAAGGTACAGATTTTCTTATCTTACTTTGTTGTAATTAAGAGAATTGTTTATATTTAGTTATAATTTTCATTGAACATATAAATAATAATAGTTTGGTTTTTTTTCAACTTATTTTCTTACCATATCAAATATTATGTACCAACTAACATAAAGTCGTAAGTCCCGGTTTAATGAAATATTAAAAAATACTCAAGTAGAAATGTATAATTTAATCAAAGATTAAGGGCAAAAAAATGAGATTATTTTCCATTACAATTTACAGATTCTCAAACTACCTAAAAATCAGCGAAATGCACATAAAATAAAACAGGGTACATAACTAACAGAGAGAATGATTTTAACATTCATAGCTATCCTCTACAATTGTTTCTATGTTTGGTTCATCTTGCAGTGTTTTTTTCTCAAAATTTTCTAAATACCTGATGCTAACTTTACGATCATCAGAGAGATGAAGACCAATTAAAATTTTCTTTAAACCCTTTCTTTCATTTCCTTCAAGTTCAAATGCTTCATAGTATTTTTTCCGTAGACACTGTTTTAGGGCCTTCTTTGCAGAATCTTGTTTATGCCGCTTTAGTTCAATTATAATTACTGCACATTTTGAAATAATAATTAAATCAAGCTTGGGTGAGCATCCCTTTTTGATTGCAAATTCTGAAAAGCAATCCAACTTCCCACAACTAGAAATTAACATCCAAAGGTCACAGTGAAAGTGAAAATGAGCTTTTGGTAATTCTCGGTCGGTATACAAATTTTCCACAGATTTTTTAAACGCAACATATTTCATAGGTTCATGCTTCTCTCCACCTCCTAAAGACATTAATGCATTCACAAATGACTCTTGTTGTTCTACAGTAAACAGGTTAGTTTTAAATTCTACCAAAGCCTCCTGAAGTTTGTCTGTAAATACTTGTTGCAATTCTAGATTCGGAATTTGTAATGTCCAATTCCCACCATTCTTGTCAACAACGTTAAAGTACCCACATTGTGTGAGAAACTGAAGAGCTAAGTCTACCTGCACTAGTTCGATACAATTCAAAATTGATTCACGTAATGATTTCAGATTATAAATATCGTTCAACTCTATAGTTGTTGCTATGATGGAAATTTTCTCATTGTCTCTAACGGCAGGAAACACCTTCTCCCGCATTTTTTCGAATTTAAATAGTTGGCAGATATATTTGGTTCCAACCGATTCAATCCAATAACTTTTTCGTACGAGATTCGGTAAATAATTGGTAATAGACACAGGATTAGAAATAGTTGTATCTTTGTCTCCCACTACAGTGTAATTGTTGTACCAAAGAGTAATTTCATCAAGAGCTTTTTCTCTTTGACTTCCTTCTTTGACACAGTTGTTAACTAAAGCGTTTACTTCTTCTCTGGTAAATCCAAAGAATTTATAATAATCATAATCCTTGTCCAAGAATGTTCTACGTTGCACATTGTTAGCTCCTAATGAAAGCATACCGCCTGATGCAGTGACAGAAAAAATTATTACTCGTTGAACAAATTGTGCTGATATCTCATCTTTACATAAAAGACGCATTAGTTCTCGTATGAAAAACATAATCTGTCGGTCTGATGAGTTTTCACTAAATAACATATTCATAAAAGGTGCGTCGAACTCGTCAATCAATATAATAATTTTCTTATGGGTTTGTTTTGTTTGATAGTGGACCGACAAAACCTCGATCAAATATTCAAAAGCCACCATTATGTATGATTGTGCTGTGTTACGATCTATTGCCTCTTTCCAATGATCATCATCATCGGCATATTTCAAATAGCACAAGAAAGGTTCAATATCCAGTCTTCCCATATTGTTACTTGACCAGCTGAATTTTTCACCATCTTCGTGAATTAAACATGTTTTATATTTTCTAAACAGCTTCATTATCATATTTCTAAGACTCTCCAAAAAGTCGCTATATGACGTTACTGATAATTGTGCAAAATCAAGAAAAATTACTGGATGCTGTCCGCAATGCTTGCGAAAAAATCTTTTACTTCCACAACCATGATTCTCTATGCATTCTTCAGTGCATTTGTAAATTCTGAGATCCTGGAAAAGTTTATATTTCTCCAACTTTTGTTGTTCACTGCTGACAATTTCAAAAAACTTCTCCAGCATTTTGCAAGCCATAGTCTTGCCGAATCTGGGCGGTGCAGTGAGAAGTATTCTATGTGCATCCTTCATAACGCATTTAATAAACATAGACTTGTCCACAAAAGTCGATGTCCAACGAAGAACTTCAAAAACCAAGTCAGGATCCTGAAAAGACATAACAAATTGTAATTTCCATGAATTCCTATTTGAACATAAAACAAATTGTACATTTGTTCGAAGCAAGTTACTTACGTCTTCACTTTCATTTGAGCCTCCGGAAGTGTCCAAAGATGTTACATCATCCAGTAAATTTAATCCAAGTAATTCCTATAACAAAAGTGTAATACCATGTTACCGTGTGATACAATAATATGTCTGGTCTTACTTGGTCTGAATAGACAGGTTTACTTTCGACTTTTTTGCGCTTTGATGAGGATGAGGAGCCCTCCATCAGATCTACCTGAAAAAAATTTTATATTCAACGAATTTTTTTATCTGTAATCTGTATGAGTAAAAAAATATTAACAAAGTTCCGTTCAAAATGATTTAAAAAGATTCAAAATAAATTTTTTACAATAAATAAAAAAATGACCAATACTAAAGAGAACAAAATTGTAGCAGAATATTATACACCATTAAAAACAAGACAACCATCTGAACTCCAACAATTTCAATGAAGTAACTCAAATGAGAAATCGTAATTTTGCCATTGAATATCTCAATTCGACTGTAAATAAAAAACTAACAAAGACAGAATTTTGCAAATCTAAAAATATTTCTAGAAATTCCCTAAATATGGGACTAAATTCAGTTGGAATTAAGATTGCATGTAAAACGAGAACAAATGAGAACAAACGGGAACAATCCGGGACAAAAGAGAACAAATCGGAACAATTGGGAACAAAAGAGAGAAAAAATAAAATAAAAAAATATTCGATAATGTAGAACATAAAGCAGGTAGTCGTAAAAATATAAGTTTAGATGAAGAAGCACATAAATTAATTAGTAAATCTTTAGAAACTTTTCAATCATAAATGGACAAACTAGTTTCATACATTCCCAACGATGAGAAAGAAAAATGGAAAAAAGATTTAAAACCTATTATTACTGAAATAGACAGATTAGAAGATGGAGCAAAAATAGTCGGTTTCAAACAAGAAGTAGTAGATAAATATATTGCAAGAGCTAACAGCTAATTTATTCCTTGAACAATTAATTATGACAGACTGTGAACTAGAATCCGCTAATAATAAAATCGATGAATTGGAATATAAATTAGACAACTACAATAATTATGATCCTAAGAAATTAGCAGAATTAAGAAACAAAACAGTAGTAATACCATCAAACATCGATGATGTAAAGAAAAGAACTCTCAAAATATTTGAAAGACATACTAAAAATATGAGAGCAATAAATGAAAAAACTCAAAAATTGTAAATTAAATGGAAAGTACTGTATTCAAGAATTTAAATATATTCAATGAAGAATATCCAAAATTCAGAAAAAAGTCTTATTCAACAAGTTAATAAATTAAAAATTATTATTTTTATTCTTGCGTTTACTATCGTAATTGTTATTATTGTTTTCTTAATTTATTACTTCAACGCTAATAAAAAATAGTTCAACAGTGTCCATGAACGTACCTATGATGATACTAATACGTGTCCATAAGCTAATGTATCTGTAGAATTAGGTAAAAGATATCTTTTATCATCTTTCCAACTTAGAGACTTTTTCTTTACTTCTTCAGTAAAAATATCATGTTTATGACTCCTAATCACTCTCTGTCTATGGAAGTATTCAGTTTGATTGAATAAGCAATTTTTGTAATCTTCAAAACTTATTTCTTTCTTCAATACTGCTTTCTTGATACCTTTTAATTTTTTTGAAACACACGTTTCAGTTCTGTAACTGTACATTTTTGACCTTAAACCTATGTATTCTAATATCTTAATACCATTCAATTCATCTTTGAATTTCCCTATTACTTTCTTATTTTTATCAGAATATAATGGATGGTCCTTTGGATAATCAGATGTATCAAAATAGTCGGGTTTGTTTTTCATAAATTCATAGAAATCAGCCATTTTAATCTCATATATGAAACTGTCGGTATCTCCATAAAGAAGTTTTATTTTTTCATTAAATTCTTTTTTAATTACATTGTAATGGAAGTTATACATTAATAATTTCGATAAATCTAATACGGCTTGCCCAATGTAAATTGGTTTATTAAACAATACTTTGGTTTTATAATTGTGAACTGCTGCCAGGTGTTTGCTAAATATAGTTCTGTGTTTAAAATTAGGTTTGTTTATCGCTTTTTGTAATTTTTCTTCATCACAATATAATTTAATATTTTGTTGGTTTCTAACAGATTGCATAGACTTACCATATGGTGCATTAACCATTAGTTTCCAGAAATCTTTTTCAAAATCATTTTTCGCCTTCTGTCTTTGTTCAGTATTAAATTTTACATATGGTGCTATGAAATTTGACTGAGTAAATTTTATACCTCTGTGAACCTTTGTTATTCTAATACCTAAACTTTTGTAAAGTTTTAATGTTTTGTAATGAATTATATAATTTTTCTTATCATAGAAATGACAAAGTAGTTTTTCTACTTTTCCGCCCGGGGGAATTCTATTTTCCGGAGCCAAAGGCAAGTCATTGAATTTGTTATGAATAGCCAAGTCTACAGGGAATGCTAAATCAACTTCTAAAACATAACCGGTATCACTATCTGATAACAGTATACCATCAACATTTTTAATTTCATCACAAGTCAACCATTTAAAGTTTTTTTCTGGTAATCTCTGAGATAAAGCCCATCCATATAGATTATTAGCATCTATATAGATAATCTGAGTATTTTCATCTGCCTGCGAATACCTGTTACTACACTGTGAAATACCTCCTCTAATTCCGTTTTCAAAAAACAAATACATTTCATAATCAGTTAATAATTCCAACTTCACTGAAGTATATTTGAGCATACAGTCCCAAGCTAACCCCGGAGTTGTATAATACCAAACAGGATCCAGTCCATAACTCTTTTCTAAACATAAATCTCTAAAATTTTCAAATACATCAGTTAATAGCAAAACATCTAGTTTTAAGTATAAATCATGCCATTCACCCAAGTTTTCAATTTTAAAATATTTCCATACTTTCACTGCATGTTTGAATTCTTCTTGAGAAATTCCTTCTTTTGTGAGCGAAGAATAAAATTTATCTATTGATGGAAGTTTTGTTTCAGAAAATTCCTTTTCTAATTATCTTGCTTTTTTCTTTCCTAAATAACACATCTAATTCATGATTTGAAAAGTATTTAATTATTTCTCTCAACTGACTTGATTCCAGATTAGATGACAAATTGTCTAGGCTACTTGCTAAAAATCTAAATGAATCGATAAATCTCAGTTCGATATATCCATTATCATCCATTCTTAAAATTTTACTGAAAGAAATATATTTCTCTTCGTTATTAGGTATTAATTTCAATTGACTTTTATCTTCTCCTAGATTTTTTATAAACAAATGACAATCGTAAGCGCTTAAATTATGAAACAAAATTGGAATAAACAATGGTTGTCTATATTTCAAATTGCATTTTCTACAAGCAGCTCCTCTATATTTTCCAGTGTAGTGATCATGATCTCTTACTTTTGGGTTTTCTATAGAAAAAAGATAACAAATTTTTGTTTTTTTATATTCTTCTAGTTCGATATCTTTTATGGGTTTATTTTCTTTTAATAACTTGTATATTGTTCTGGCATATTCAGTTATTCTTTTTATAAAACATTTATCACTTTCCTCTCCTCTGTAAATTTCCAATGGGTTACCAATATTATTATAAGCACTCTTAATGTATAATCCATAACTACAGGGAATATGAAATTGTGTTTTATGAGTATATGATGATTCAGGATTTGGTTCGCATGTATGAATAGGTTTCAGAATAGATTCAAAATCAGAATAAATTACATACGGATGTCTTAACATTCTTTGAATATTTTTAAATTTTAATATATTATCTTCAGGCATGTTCGGAACACATGGTTCATTACTAAAGCACACATTTTGATGTTTCTTTAAAGCATCTTCAGTTCTAGCGGAGTAGTTTAAACATCTTCTACAGAAATGTTTTTTGTTTCTATTTACTTCCAACTGATCATTCAACAATCGACTCAAATTCTTGATCCAACAATAATGATTTTTGTCTTTATTTCCAAAGTATAGTAAGTCGATATTCATTTCATATATTTGCTTATTATTATGATACAAAGGATAAAATATTTGTTCTTCGTAACTAAACACGGTAACATTAATTTTATTATGTGATTCAAATTTAGGTATGTCCTGGATTTTGACAGGAATTTAATTCATTTATATATTCCGGCTTATTATAATGATTCAGTCTATCTACGTGTTCTTTTGCTTGATGTAAACATGATATTACGCTGTACATAAAGCATTTATTATCGTTGTTTTTAACATTAACGCAAGCTTTTTTATCTTTAATCCACTTGGGTAATTCTACATATGAATTTCCGCTTAACGGTGTATATTTGTTTATATTAATGCGCAAATAATTTATATTTTTCAAAGTCCATCCAGATCCCTTATCTTGCAATTCATCACATCTTGATATAAATAAATCCTTTTGTTCATCCCAATATTCCTCCAGATCATCTTGTTCTCTTAGTATAACATTTGGTAACTGAAATTTATGTATCATTATAAAGTCTTCATTTTCCAGTTTCATAAACTCGCATTCCATCTCTAAATTGATTTTAATATTTTTATGGAGATTTAAAGCATTTATAACTACTTTAATAGCCTTTTCTTTTATCATATCCATATATGTTTCTATATCTATACCTTCTTCTAGATTATTATGCTGATAGGTTAATAATCTTCCTTTAAAAGCAACCTGAACTAAAATAAAATCTGGCTCTGGATTATGTCTTGCTTTATGCAACTGCATTCGACTTTCCTTAATATATTTTCCACATTCATCACACTTGATCTTTTTTACTCTTTCTTTTTTCGGTTTAGAAAATATGCCATCATTAAACGGAAAGCTCTTTTTGTTTTCTCTTGTTATTTTTAATTGCTCTTCAGCATGAATAATCTCGTTTACCAATTCTGCCTTATTGTATCTTTTAATGTATCTTATACCTAAAGATTTTGCCATATTACGTAATTCAAGCAAACGACGACTATTCAAATCATGTTTTAATTTATGCAAATGTATTCGAGTTTCCTCGATATATGTTCCACATATATCACATTTGATCTTCTTTACTCTATTTTTTTTTGGTTTAGCAAATATATCGTCATCAAACTGAAATGTTTTTAGGTTCTTTTTGTTTTCTTTCTCTTTATGTAGCTGCATTCGGGTGCTTTTGATATATTTTCCACATATGTCACACTCGATTTTCTTAACTCTCTTTTCCTTTGGTTTAGCAAATAAATCATCATTAAATGAAAATATTTCTGAATTCGCTTCGCTCATTATTTTGTTTTCGTTTTTTATTTTCTCATGTAATCGCTCTTCAGCTTTAATAATAGCTTTAATCAAGTCTGCTTTATTATATTTTCTAATATATTTGATGTCTAATGATTTTGCAATATTAAACAGATCAGATAAACGTAGATTACTCAAGTTCCTTCGTTCCATTTATTATAGAAAAAAATCTAACAAACAATTTTTAGCAAATAAATAAATTCAATCCATTTTTATGCAAATCTGTTTTTATATGCCTTTTAAAATTAGTTCTAGTGTAATATCTACCACAAACACATACCAAACGAGTAGAATTAACTGCTTTTTTACATTGTTTACATGTTTTTTCATATTTATTTCTATAGTTATAAAAATCACCTGGACATTTTGGTTCTAAACAAACCGAGCAACGACTAGTCATTTATTAGAAAATTTATTCATCAAAGACTTCAAGATTAGGAAAGTGTATTTTAAGAAAACCTAATTTTGCCAAGTTTAATATATTGTTTTCATACATTTTAAATTGATTATGCATATTTTTAAATACTAATCGTTCAAAGTCATTATTTGGTTTGCTTCTCATATCGTTAAACTTTTTTTGAAACAGTTGCCATGCTTCTTGGTCATCGTTATGTAAGCGATTCATTTAATTTATTACATTTTTTTTCACAAGAAATTATCCATAAACAGTGAGTGCTAAAACACACTGTCCCTGTTTAGGTAAAATTGTGAGAAGCCTCGAGATTCAAAAAATACAGTTTGGGGAATTGACACCCGATGCATGGAATTAAATTTAATAGAAAGTGGGGGACACCGAGCGAGAAAGAGATTCTTGCATTCTTTCATTCTCACACACATCAAGAAACATGAATTTTCGGTGAGTCCAAGACCGATTAATGGACAAATAAATGAGCGCAACAAAGAAAACCATAATTGCCATTGGAGCGAGGAAGATAAAAATAATTTACCCCCATCAGCGCGAATGCATGCGTCGTGGCATTGTTTTATCATTTTTGGCAAGACCAGGTGTTAACATGATTGCTCCTTTAGTAATTCTTCGCTATTAGAGGGATTTGGTCCTTCGAATGCAAAATGCAACAATTTTATTTTTTTATGAGTAATGATAGGCATTGTATTTCTCAATGAATTTGAGTTACAATTTTCGAGAACTTTGTCGCTAGGATGCATTGAGGGGAGTAATGCCACCCACTAACACTACTCTTCTCCCACTTCTTATTAAAATTGTTCCCATTCATCGGGTATCAATTCCCCAAACTGTATGTGTTGTATATGGAGGTGATCAATTTAATGTTTATTTAATTAATTGTCGAAAAAAATAATACTTGTAATCAATCAAATTACATATGAAGAAATAGAGTAGATGGAATGAATGAATATATACAAAATGATTAAAAATTTTAAAGAATTAATAATGATGTTGAATAACAATAAGGCAAAAAAAGTTATGAAATATTATTTTAATTAAAAGAGTTGGTAGATAAATAGGAAAATTACGGTAACGAATATAATCTTTTAAAGCAATATAAAATTAATCCTAATCCATTAAACCAGTTTGAGTTTATAAATACAAATAACTAGTCCTATAAAATTAATTTGAGTACGTGGTTTACCGATCTATGGTTTCCGTTATTCAAAAGAAAAATATAATAATAACAAATGATCTTTTATGCTTTATACAATATGGAATTTCAGTGGAGGATAGCTATCTCCCACTGAATTTACACGATATTAAGAAAGATTTAAAGAAAATTTTAGGAAATTATAAAATACAATACCAAATAATAAATTATGATAATATTAAAAATGAATTATCATATTATAAAAAAAATAATAACAAAAGATATTATATAGGTTTCACCAAATAATTTAAAAAAAACAATAAGGATTTTATTGGGTGTTCGTAATTTTAAATCCCTAATTATATAAAAATTATTAAATACAAATACAAAAACAGCTCAAGAAATTAGAAAATACTATAATATTACTTTGGAAGAAATATTTTATTCATATTTGGAATATACTAAAGACTTTTATTTGAATATAGAAAAATCACTCCATAAAGCAAATTGAAACAATAATCTGAAATTAAGAGAGATTGTCATGTTTTTTAGTCCGCATAAATCTAAGTGTGGGAAAGACATGTTTTCATGATAATTTAATCGATGATGACAACGTAAACAGATAACTCATCTTTTGATAACAAAAATTTTTGGACTGCAGATGTAAGGATCATTTTTAATGTATTTTGACACGCTGAATTCAAATCTGTGCTCAGTTTTTCTCCATCAAGTCTAGATTTTGAAATAGCATATGATTGTTGACCCCTCGTGATTGGTCGCGGGTCTCTGTCAAACTGAAAATATATTCAGAAATGGCAAGTAGAAAGTGTATGTTGTGAGTATGTTTTGCGTGGCTGTGATAATTATAACCTAAACCTACCTACCCAGTGTCATTTCTATCCAAACATTCCCTAATGTAAATTCTGAAAATTCTTGGATGTAAGTTGCTGTAGGTACGTTCTTTTTGGGAAAATCTTGTGAGAAATAAACTGAATATAGGTAGGTATGCCCCTTTAATTATTCTATTAATTGCTATCATGTTTTGGGCGTGAAAACAACGTTTCTTCTTTTACGACATTGGAAAACGATACACTATACCACGTGGCTGTTCAGATGTTTCATTTATTTTAATTTTCGACACAACCGTTAAAAATTACCGAAAAGCAGACGACTTATATTTAACTTATAAACTTATAATACTATTAATAAATAACAAGACATTTTATTACTTACCAGCAGCTTTAACAATTAACACCAAACCAACACTGAAACGACTGAAACTGTCAATCATCTGTCAACGCACGCAGAACGCAGCGGAACGGACAAAACTGAATTATCGACCGAAAGAGCGTCGCGCGCCATCCTGGTCTAGATGGCGCTAAGCATATTATCGTTTTAAGGTCACTAGATCAAAGTGTCTGTTTGTATAAGGTACCGCCATTAGTTTTCAGTGCGCAATTCAAGAGAGACATACATAGTCCATAAAGCAATGGGTTAGAACGAGACGCAAGATTCTAGGGAATTGTCATAAAATTGTTGACGTAAAATTTGTCATTAACAAAATTTAAGGTTATCTTCAAATTATTTGTTCAAAATACACTTTAATAAATCGTGGGTACAAAAAGAAAATTGGTTCCAACATTATAACAGACTATGTGAATACGTAAGAGGTGAGCGAACCGACATTAGAACCTATTCCATTTTAGCACGTTAAGGAGGTGCAACACTCAGAAACGGTCTCGGACTTCAAGCACTGTCTTTTCTAATCTCCAACGATTCGACTTGTATGCAGTAACGCCCTAATTAGAATATGCTATTAGCACTTATTATATTGTAGCTTCTCCCGACGATGTAGTAACAATGATGAGATGTTAAAGTAACTGAGAGAAAGCATTGCACAAATGGAAGTAGCAAATACATGAGCAGAAAATTGTTGTGTGCCGTTGTGTTTCTCTGTACGGGGATTAACTAGTGAAAAAGCGAGATTCCTTAAATTGTGGTTTATTGCTAATATTTACATTCCGGGTTGGAGTCCGGATCAGTACCTCTTAAGAACTAAATCTAAAATCTAAGAAAAATGCGTGGTCGGAATAGTCGCACCCCCACTCCGTCTTAAAGGAGAGTTATGAGATGTGACTAATTGAACATATGTGAATGAGGGTGGCTGGAATTAATTACAACAAAATGAAGTACATGAGATATTTTAAAGGGGCTATTAAGAAGAAAAAATTTACAAGTTTGAAGAAGTAGACATGTTTAAGATCTTGAATGAGGTTATGCAAAACAACTGCAACAAAATGAATATCAAGAACAAATATTAAGGTTATGTTAAAATTATTTACTTAAATCACCCTGAAATACAAAATTACATCTATTTTTAACACTACAGGAGACCATTTGAATGCGTTTAAGGACCTTCGTACGCCACATTAAACTATAGAACCAGTTTTGCATATCTTATGTATATTTCATGTCCCATTGCATTTTCAGTTTTCAAATTCATTATGAGGAAGTAGCAGCGGCTTCAAACCAACCATCTTCTGCCGCTGATGTTGAAAGCGATGGTGTGTCTTCCTCATGAGACTGTGTATCTGCACTGTTCAAGTGATGAGTGCAATGACTGTGTCTTGTCCACCTGCCAGTTTATGAGGCCCCGCTGTTACATTAAGGATAGCAGTCAGTTGGTCCTACAACACATTTTGAGAACGTTTACCGTTGAGGCCGATATACTTACACTTTACAATATCATTGCTTGTGTTTTAGGCATTTGAAATAATATTTCTGTCCATAACGCAGGTTTTGTGATGTACCACATGTGAGTGGCCTTCCTTCTTCCATTTTCTTGTCCATAGATTTGATTTTCAACTCATATTAACAATAAGATGAACGAGTTATTCGCCTGAATGCAAGAAGTTCATGTTGGTATTGGGGCTATTGAAACACAAAAGCGATTGAAGACAAATTGGGGGAACATTATTTAAATTTAGTTCACGGAATTCGTAAACTAACAGGTACAAAATTCCATAACCTTATAAGAAGTACTCAAGGGTTCATATACAAAAACCAACTTTAGTATTCCCCCAATACGTACTGCTTAACCAATGTCACAATGATTGTCGGCTTCGATAGGGCTTCCATCTACCTTCTATTTTTCTTTTTTTTTAGTTTTCTGAAATTTGTGGAAAGTAGTCGTACATAAAACGTCAAATAGTATTTACTTACGGCGGAGGAAACAAAAACACCATAACGATTCGTGTTGAGAAATCGCACATTCAAACCATTTTATTACAAACGATATTTGACAAGAATTGACAGTTCATAAAGCAATGTGTCCACACAAACAACACAAAATTTAGTGCGCATGTAGAGATAGACAGAAGATATCGTTGTCTTTCTTTTTTGTCACTAATGGCGGTACCTTATAAAACAGACACTTTGATTTAGTGACCTTATATCGTTTTTATTATAAA
Organism: Gnatocerus cornutus; assembly: GCA_029298725.1. Taxonomy (NCBI): domain Eukaryota; kingdom Metazoa; phylum Arthropoda; class Insecta; order Coleoptera; family Tenebrionidae; genus Gnatocerus; species Gnatocerus cornutus. The sequence continues at coordinate 2,848,650 of CM055517.1, forward strand.
AATGTGTAATCACAAAATAAAAAAACCTCAAATTTAGTAAGTTGTGTAACAAAAACAAATTATACTTAAAAAACTTTAACGTTCACACCGTTACTACGAAACAATAATGACATTATTGGTTGCCTGCCGTTGAATACAACAAACAATTTCTATAACGGGAAAAACGAGTTCTAGGGTATTTTTGAGGGATGTTTATAGACCATACCAACGCTCGAGCATCGGCCGTCTTCTGTTTAATGAAAACGCTCAAAAGTCAAAATGCGTTATTCGTTATTAAATTTAAACGCTGGACGATCGAGCGTAATATAGCTATTTATTTGAGAAGGATATTAAGTAATTCATAATGAACGAGGACGTTACTTGTTAACGTCCGAGTTTTTTATGAATTACTTAATATCCGTAGTAAATACAAAGCTTTATCGAAACATGTACGAAGGTGGCAATGTTACCACTCAACAGTTCTGCAAATTTCCAATTTTTGACGGAAGTTTTGAACGCGATGAAACAGCGAGAAAAGCATTATCCAAGATATTTTATGTTAGAATTAATATAAATAAATGCAGATCTTCAGAATGTTTTTAATTTTGGTCTTTGGAGTTGCTTTCGTTTGCATAAAAACGTTGAATATTATGGATTAATGGCAACTGTGTTATTATGAAACGGTAACTATGCTATTATGAAACAGTAACTATGCTATTATGAATTATTTGTATCATCACTATTATGATGTACTTTACACGTAAGCATACAAAGGTATTAGATACATCTTAATGTTCATGTTTCGATAAAATAAATTTAGATACAATTGTTATAATTTGTTATAATTTGGACAAAGACCTCATGAGCGTCCACGGTGAATCGAGTATATACGGTGGCCGCATCTCTCTAGCCGAACAGAATGATGACGTCACAATCGCCCTGTAGACAGCGCTTGCATGAACATTTTACGATTATTTCAATTAAATTTCGCAGAAATAATGTTTAAACTTTTATTAACATATCAGAAAATTATACAGCGATTCTTTTCACTTTAGGGAAAAGCATTTTCTAACCATTTCTTAGCTATAATTTAGCAGAAATATTATTTTAACAGTAGACTATAAAATGTTACTTCTGGACCACGGCATTTGGCGTCTTAAAAATCACGGCAAAATCCTACAAATTTAACTGTTTGCCTAAAAGCAAACAACCAAAAAAGGGCTAAAACCCTTTAAAAAGCATTAATTTTTATGCACCCCAAAAGTACCCAAATATCTGTAGACCACCAAAAATTGGGCACATGAAAAAACCGTTAAAATCTCCCAAAATAATGCAAAATCATCTCAAGAGCACTCTGAAAAACTTTCCAAATCCGTTGTTTTTAGACATTCCAAATGGCTTTGTATTTCTGGACCAGACCAGTTGGCGCATGCAAAAAAAAGTAAAAACATTACCAAATCAAAGAGGTATATTTGGCGCCCTACAAAACAAGGCAGGATCCTAAAAATTTATGTTTTCCCAAAAGTTAACAACCGAAAAAGACATTAAATCCTTCAAAAATCATAGTTTTTAATGTGAGCAAAAAATACTCAAGTCAAGTTAAATAGTCTGTTTTCTTTTCTTTGCTGCCGTAGAATTTCCAGTGATTTTTGATAAACTAGTTCCTAATTTATTGTAATCTAATAATAATAAGTGTAAATACTAAATGGTCTGTAGTTTTTATATTGTATAAAAATATTTAAAAATGTAGGAGTGATAATGATAAGTTTCGAAAATTTTTAAACTGGTCAAATAGAACCTAGCATTTTCTAATTAAAGCTCTTGTTTATTATTTTGGTTGTTTGGTATACAACTTTAGTCATAATTTATTAAATTTTGCATGTTTCTTCAAACTATTTTCGGTGGTTTATTTCAACTTAGAGTAAAACATTACACTTGAGAATTGCGGGTTGTCTAAAAATTTGAATCCACTATTTCCAATATGGCTGGTGAGTAGGAACATCATGGCGGGTACTTTGCACCATCTAGGTTATTTAGTTAAAGTCAATGCACTAACGAGACAAATAGGTTATGTTGATTTGTCAATTACGCCAGTAGTTACACTGTTTATCGAAAATAGGCACTTTTACGCTAATATTGGGAACGCATGATGACTCTCTACGCCAGGCGCGTGAAGCGGGTTCGAAGAGAAAGTCTGACAGCCCTTATCGGTGCGGAAGTAACAACAGAACCCTCTGCGCGGGACTCCGCGAAGATTTTGGGGTAGTAATCGACGGATACATGAGATTTTCTACAATATAACGCAACCGTTTCATAAAGTGGTGCCGTCTAATAAGAAACAATCCGCGGAAGGTAGTCGGGTGCAGCCATGCCATGGAGATCAAAGAAATTCGATCTCAATAGTTAAAACCGCGTTAGCCAAAGTGAAAAAAAGGCGACGTACTCGATCAACAACCCCCCTAAATGAAAATGAACGAGACGCACACCGCACAGCACCCACCGTTTCTTCTAAACTGCGGCATCAAGGTCAAGTGGAGTCCTGAGCAGGAGAACGCAAGAGAGGGTTGGTTTGTTAGATGAGAAATGCTGGTAGCCACAAAAGAGGAACTTAAAGACACCAAAACGATGAATTACGAATCGGAAAATGATTGACAGCGGAGATTTGACAATTTAGTTATTCGAATTAGCAGGTAGGTGACGCCACAATCCGCACGTCCATGGCTTGCTAGACGGGAACCCGTTTTAATAGGGAGCGAACAGGCCTCTTATACGGATAGAGTCGGTCTTGAAACGATAATATGCTTAGCGCCATCTAGACCAGGATGGCGCGCGACGCTCTTTCGGTCGATAATTCAGTTTTGTCCGTTCCGCTGCGTTCTGCGTTGACAGATGATTGACAGTTTCAGTCGTTTCAGTGTTGGTTTGGTGTTAATTGTTAAAGCTGCTGGTAAGTAATAAAATGTCTTGTTATTTATTAATAGTATTATAAGTTTATAAGTTAAATATAAGTCGTCTGCTTTTCGGTAATTTTTAACGGTTGTGTCGAAAATTAAAATAAATGAAACATCTGAACAGCCACGTGGTATAGTGTATCGTTTTCCAATGTTGTAAAAGAAGAAACGTTGTTTTCACGCCCAAAACATGATAGCAATTAATAGAATAATTAAAGGGGCATACCTACCTATATTCAGTTTATAAAAACGTTTATTATTTGACTTCGCACTTGTCATCCAGTAATTTCTCACAAGATTTTCCCAAAAAGAACGTACCTACAGCAACTTACATCCAAGAATTTTCAGAATTTACATTAGGGAATGTTTGGATAGAAATGACACTGGGTAGGTAGGTTTAGGTTATAATTATCACAGCCACGCAAAACATACTCGCAACATACACTTTCTACTTGCCATTTCTGAATATATTTTCAGTTTGACAGAGACCCGCGACCAATCACGAGGGGTCAACAATCATATGCTATTTCAAAATCTAGACTTGATGGAGAAAAACTGAGCACAGATTTGAATTCAGCGTGTCAAAATACATTAAAAATGATCCTTACATCTGCAGTCCAAAAATTTTTGTTATCAAAAGATGAGTTATCTGTTTACGTTGTCATCATCGATTAAATTATCATGAAAACATGTCTTTCCCACACTTAGATTTATGCGGACTAAAAAACATGACAATCTCTCTTAATTTCAGATTATCGTTTCAATTTGCTTTATGGAGTGATTTTTCTATATTCAAATAAAAGTCTTTAGTGTATTCCAAATATGAATAAAATATTTCTTCCAAAGTAATATTATAGTATTCTCTAATTTCTTGAGCTGTTTTTGTATTTGTATTTAATAATTTTTATATAATTAGGGATTTAAAATTACGAACACCCAATAAAATCCTTATTGTTTTTTTTAAATTATTTGGTGAAACCTATATATGTAATATCTTTTGTTATTATTTTTTTTATTTTTTTTTATATTTTATATATTTTTTTTTATATAAGAATTTGAGTCGATTGTTGAATGATCAGTTGGAAGTAAATAGAAACAAAAAACATTTCTGTAGAAGATGTTTAAACTACTCCGCTAGAACTGAAGATGCTTTAAAGAAACATCAAAATGTGTGCTTTAGTAATGAACCATGTGTTCCGAACATGCCTGAAGATAATATATTAAAATTTAAAAATATTCAAAGAATGTTAAGACATCCGTATGTAATTTATTCTGATTTTGAATCTATTCTGAAACCTATTCATACATGCGAACCAAATCCTGAATCATCATATACTCATAAAACACAATTTCATATTCCCTGTGGTTATGGATTATACATTAAGAGTGCTTATAATAATATTGGTAACCCATTGGAAATTTACAGAGGAGAGGAAAGTGATAAATGTTTTATAAAAAGAATAACTGAATATGCCAGAACAATATACAAGTTATTAAAAGAAAATAAACCCATAAAAGATATCGAACTAGAAGAATATAAAAAAACAAAAATTTGTTATCTTTTTTCTATAGAAAACCCAAAAGTAAGAGATCATGATCACTACACTGGAAAATATAGAGGAGCTGCTTGTAGAAAATGCAATTTGAAATATAGACAACCATTGTTTATTCCAATTTTGTTTCATAATTTAAGCGCTTACGATTGTCATTTGTTTATAAAAAATCTAGGAGAAGATAAAAGTCAATTGAAATTAATACCTAATAACGAAGAGAAATATATTTCTTTCAGTAAAATTTTAAGAATGGATGATAATGGATATATCGAACTGAGATTTATCGATTCATTTAGATTTTTAGCAAGTAGCCTAGACAATTTGTCATCTAATCTGGAATCAAGTCAGTTGAGAGAAATAATTAAATACTTTTCAAATCATGAATTAGATGTGTTATTTAGGAAAGAAAAAAGCAAGATAATTAGAAAAGGAATTTTCTGAAACAAAACTTCCATCAATAGATAAATTTTATTCTTCGCTCACAAAAGAAGGAATTTCTCAAGAAGAATTCAAACATGCAGTGAAAGTATGGAAATATTTTAAAATTGAAAACTTGGGTGAATGGCATGATTTATACTTAAAACTAGATGTTTTGCTATTAACTGATGTATTTGAAAATTTTAGAGATTTATGTTTAGAAAAGAGTTATGGACTGGATCCTGTTTGGTATTATACAACTCCGGGGTTAGCTTGGGACTGTATGCTCAAATATACTTCAGTGAAGTTGGAATTATTAACTGATTATGAAATGTATTTGTTTTTTGAAAACGGAATTAGAGGAGGTATTTCACAGTGTAGTAACAGGTATTCGCAGGCAGATGAAAATACTCAGATTATCTATATAGATGCTAATAATCTATATGGATGGGCTTTATCTCAGAGATTACCAGAAAAAAACTTTAAATGGTTGACTTGTGATGAAATTAAAAATGTTGATGGTATACTGTTATCAGATAGTGATACCGGTTATGTTTTAGAAGTTGATTTAGCATTCCCTGTAGACTTGGCTATTCATAACAAATTCAATGACTTGCCTTTGGCTCCGGAAAATAGAATTCCCCCGGGCGGAAAAGTAGAAAAACTACTTTGTCATTTCTATGATAAGAAAAATTATATAATTCATTACAAAACATTAAAACTTTACAAAAGTTTAGGTATTAGAATAACAAAGGTTCACAGAGGTATAAAATTTACTCAGTCAAATTTCATAGCACCATATGTAAAATTTAATACTGAACAAAGACAGAAGGCGAAAAATGATTTTGAAAAAGATTTCTGGAAACTAATGGTTAATGCACCATATGGTAAGTCTATGCAATCTGTTAGAAACCAACAAAATATTAAATTATATTGTGATGAAGAAAAATTACAAAAAGCGATAAACAAACCTAATTTTAAACACAGAACTATATTTAGCAAACACCTGGCAGCAGTTCACAATTATAAAACCAAAGTATTGTTTAATAAACCAATTTACATTGGGCAAGCCGTATTAGATTTATCGAAATTATTAATGTATAACTTCCATTACAATGTAATTAAAAAAGAATTTAATGAAAAAATAAAACTTCTTTATGGAGATACCGACAGTTTCATATATGAGATTAAAATGGCTGATTTCTATGAATTTATGAAAAACAAACCCGACTATTTTGATACATCTGATTATCCAAAGGACCATCCATTATATTCTGATAAAAATAAGAAAGTAATAGGGAAATTCAAAGATGAATTGAATGGTATTAAGATATTAGAATACATAGGTTTAAGGTCAAAAATGTACAGTTACAGAACTGAAACGTGTGTTTCAAAAAAATTAAAAGGTATCAAGAAAGCAGTATTGAAGAAAGAAATAAGTTTTGAAGATTACAAAAATTGCTTATTCAATCAAACTGAATACTTCCATAGACAGAGAGTGATTAGGAGTCATAAACATGATATTTTTACTGAAGAAGTAAAGAAAAAGTCTCTAAGTTGGAAAGATGATAAAAGATATCTTTTACCTAATTCTACAGATACATTAGCTTATGGACACGTATTAGTATCATCATAGGTACGTTCATGGACACTGTTGAACTATTTTTTATTAGCGTTGAAGTAATAAATTAAGAAAACAATAATAACAATTACGATAATAAACGCAAGAATAAAAATGATAATTTTTAATTTATTAACTTGTTGAATAAGACTTTTTTCTGAATTTTGGATATTCTTCATTGAATATATTTAAATTCTTGAATACAGTACTTTCCATTTAATTTACAATTTTTGAGTTTTTTCATTTATTGCTCTCATATTTTTAGTATGTCTTTCAAATATTTTGAGAGTTCTTTTCTTTACATCATCGATGTTTGATGGTATTACTACTGTTTTGTTTCTTAATTCTGCTAATTTCTTAGGATCATAATTATTGTAGTTGTCTAATTTATATTCCAATTCATCGATTTTATTATTAGCGGATTCTAGTTCACAGTCTGTCATAATTAATTGTTCAAGGAATAAATTAGCTGTTAGCTCTTGCAATATATTTATCTACTACTTCTTGTTTGAAACCGACTATTTTTGCTCCATCTTCTAATCTGTCTATTTCAGTAATAATAGGTTTTAAATCTTTTTTCCATTTTTCTTTCTCATCGTTGGGAATGTATGAAACTAGTTTGTCCATTTATGATTGAAAAGTTTCTAAAGATTTACTAATTAATTTATGTGCTTCTTCATCTAAACTTATATTTTTACGACTACCTGCTTTATGTTCTACATTATCGAATATTTTTTTATTTTATTTTTTCTCTCTTTTGTTCCCAATTGTTCCGATTTGTTCTCTTTTGTCCCGGATTGTTCCCGTTTGTTCTCATTTGTTCTCGTTTTACATGCAATCTTAATTCCAACTGAATTTAGTCCCATATTTAGGGAATTTCTAGAAATATTTTTAGATTTGCAAAATTCTGTCTTTGTTAGTTTTTTATTTACAGTCGAATTGAGATATTCAATGGCAAAATTACGATTTCTCATTTGAGTTACTTCATTGAAATTGTTGGAGTTCAGATGGTTGTCTTGTTTTTAATGGTGTATAATATTCTGCTACAATTTTGTTCTCTTTAGTATTGGTCATTTTTTTATTTATTGTAAAAAATTTATTTTGAATCTTTTTAAATCATTTTGAACGGAACTTTGTTAATATTTTTTTACTCATACAGATTGCAGATAAAAAAATTCGTTGAATATAAAATTTTTTTCAGGTAGATCTGATGGAGGGCTCCTCATCCTCATCAAAGCGCAAAAAAGTCGAAAGTAAACCTGTCTATTCAGACCAAGTAAGACCAGACATATTATTGTATCACACGGTAACATGGTATTACACTTTTGTTATAGGAATTACTTGGATTAAATTTAATGGATGATGTAACATCTTTGGACACTTCCGGAGGCTCAAATGAAAGTGAAGACGTAAGTAACTTGCTTCGAACAAATGTACAATTTGTTTTATGTTCAAATAGGAATTCATGGAAATTACAATTTGTTATGTCTTTTCAGGATCCTGACTTGGTTTTTGAAGTTCTTCGTTGGACATCGACTTTTGTGGACAAGTCTATGTTTATTAAATGCGTTATGAAGGATGCACATAGAATACTTCTCACTGCACCGCCCAGATTTGGCAAGACTATGGCTTGCAAAATGCTGGAGAAGTTTTTTGAAATTGTCATCAGTGAACAACAAAAGTTGGAGAAATATAAACTTTTCCAGGATCTCAGAATTTACAAATGCACTGAAGAATGCATAGAGAATCATGGTTGTGGAAGTAAAAGATTTTTTCGCAAGCATTGCGGACAGCATCCAGTAATTTTTCTTGATTTTGCACAATTATCAGTAACGTCATATAGCGACTTTTTGGAGAGTCTTAGAAATATGATAATGAAGCTGTTTAGAAAATATAAAACATGTTTAATTTACGAAGATGCTGAAAAATTCAGCTGGTCAAGTAACGATATGGGAGAACTGGATATTGAACCTTTCTTGTGCTATTTGAAATATGCCGATGATGATGATCATTGGAACAAGGCAATAGATCGTAACACAGCACAATCATACATAAAAAGGGCTTTTGAATATTTGATCGAGGTTTTGTCGGTCCACTATCAAACAAAACAAACCCATAAGAAAATTATTATATTGATTGACGAGTTCGACGCACCTTTTATGAAAATGTTATTTAGTGAAAACTCATCAGACCGACAGATTATGTTTTTCATACGAGAACTAATGCGTCTTTTATGTAAAGATGAGATATCAGCACAATTTGTTCAACGAGTAATAATTTTTTCTGTCACTGCATCAGGCGGTACGATTTCATTAGGAGCTAACAATGTGAAACGTAGAACATTCTTGGACAAGGATTATGATTATTATAAATTCTTTGGATTTACCAGAGAAGAAGTAAACGCTTTAGTTAACAACTGTGTCAAAGAAGGAAGTCAAAGAGAAAAAGCTCTTGATGAAATTACTCTTTGGTACAACAATTACACTGTAGTGGGAGACAAAGATACAACTATTTCTAATCCTGTGTCTATTACCAATTATTTACCGAATCTCGTACGAAAAAGTTATTGGATTGAATCGGTTGGAACCAAATATATCTGCCAACTATTTAAATTCGAAAAAATGCGGGAGAAGGTGTTTCCTGCCGTTAGAGACAATGAGAAAATTTCCATCATAGCAAAAACGATAGAGTTGAACGATATTTATAATCTGAAATCATTACGTGAATCAATTTTGAATTGTATCGAACTAGAGCAGGTAGACTTAGCTCTTCAGTTTCTCACACAATGTGGGTACTTTAACGTTATTGACAAGAATGATGGGAATTGTACATTACAAATTCCGAATCTAGAATTGCAACAAGTATTTACAGACAAACTTCAGGAGGCTTTGGTAGAATTTAAAACTAACCTGTTTACTGTAGAACAACAAGAGTCATTTGTGAATGCATTAAAGTCTTTAGGAAGTGGAGAGAAGCATGAACCTATGAAATATGTTGCGTTTAAAAAATCTGTGGAAAATTTGTATACCGACCGAGAATTACCAAAAGCTCATTTTCACTTTCACTGTGACCTTTGGATGTTAATTTCTAGTTGTGGGAAGTTGGATTGCTTTTCAGAATTTGCAATCAAAAAGGGATGCTCACCCAAGCTTGATTTAATTATTATTTCAAAATGTGCAGTAATTATAATTGAACTAAAGCGGCATAAACAAGATTCTGCAAAGAAGGCCCTAAAACAGTGTCTACGGAAAAAATACTATGAAGCATTTGAACTTGAAGGAAATGAAAGAAAGGGTTTAAAGAAAATTTTAATTGGTCTTCATCTCTCTGATGATCGTAAAGTTAGCATCAGGTATTTAGAAAATTTTGAGAAAAAAACACTGCAAGATGAACCAAACATAGAAACAATTGTAGAGGATAGCTATGAATGTTAAAATCATTCTCTCTGTTAGTTATGTACCCTGTTTTATTTTATGTGCATTTCGCTGATTTTAAGGTAGTTTGAGAATCTGTAAATTGTAATGGAAAATAATCTCATTTTTTTGCCCTTAATCTTTGATTAAAGTATACATTTCTACTTGAGTATTTTTTAATATTTCATTAAACCGGGACTTACGACTTTATGTTAGTTGGTACATAATATTTGATATGGTAAGAAAATAAGTTGAAAAAAAACCAAACTATTATTATTTATATGTTCAATGAAAATTATAACTAAATATAAACAATTCTCTTAATTACAACAAAGTAAGATAAGAAAATCTGTACCTTTTTAATATCACAAAATAAGAAAATCAATTTTAGTTAGTAGTTGTGTTACAAAAACATTATATAATTATAAAGCAAACAAACTAATTTTACGTTCGTGTCGTTACTTTGGTGTAATAATAATTTATTTTTTCCACTCCCATAGTAGTAAGTAACTAGGCAAGAACCCTGTCGTTTGTTGATTAGTAACTATGACACTATGAAACATGCATGTAATATGTAGATATATGTATGTATTTTCATTATACGGAACTAACTCACGTGACTTTAGTAACTTTTCGACTGTGAAACCAACGTTTTAGTTCCACCATGCCATTTTTAAGGTTAGAGTTATCAGATGTCACTAATCTGACAAATTTCAAAGAACTAGTCAATTATTTTATTTATCAGTTATTTCACTTATTATAATAATACATAATTAAAAGTGTCACGCCAAATATACAGAAATATTCTTATTTCGTTTGCTCCAATTTGAATTCACATCAATTCTCAAAATAGTTGTGGATGTTTGTTGAAATCTTGAGACAGCATAAAGATGTTTGTGAAGGAATGCTGTAAAACTTTGGCGGATTTGAAAGAATCTTTCCGAAAGTGTAAGCGAAATTTTGAAATGGCTGGAAAGTGGCAATCCAGAGCAGACTGAACTTTTGATGCACATGAAATGTGAATGTTTAAATGGCCGTGGTTTAAAATTTTGCCTCTAACTTTTTATACTATACTACCTATATTGTAACAAAATTTAATTGTGATATAACAAAAACAACCTAAATTCTCTTTTAAAATTTTTCTTACTTCCCCTTCTGATATCCAAAACTTACGATACGTAGGTAAATAAGTTGAATAATGTGATAATGCAAAGTACAGAAAAAATTTAATTTTTTTAATTAATAAGAAAATTAGCATAAACGTAATACATTCAATCCGAAACCGTTTGTATAATAGTATATTACGCAACGTGTGGGGTAAGAAGCCAATTACGCACGAGGGGAAAAATTGTGCGCGAGGCGAAGCCGAGCACTATAATTCCACGAGAGCGTAATTGGCCTTACCCCCGAGTCGCGTATTATACTTTTTCTACGACTTCCTCTCCTGCAGCCGTGTAAATTTTTTCGATTATTATTAATAAATTCCAACTAAAGTTGAATTTTACATGATTTTTATTAAGGCATTGGTAATTCAAACATTTATTATAAGGAACAACATCACAAGAACAGAGAACAATTTTCACAAATTATGAACAATTTCACAATGTTTTTCAACTCCTGTTATAGTAAACTATGAATTACTTGAATCCATTCGATTGTCTCATCAAGTATCCTCGTAACTTCTCATAATTTGCAATATTAACGACGTGTTTGAAGGTTAACGTGGTTCTCAACATTGAATAAGAAGCCCATAGGGACGACGAAGGTTTGAAATCTTGTTTTAACTTGCTAAAATACGCTAGTAAAACATTCTCGGAGGACTGCACTCCGCTGTCCGCATGTCAGGTCATGAACTTGCTATACACCGACTCATACCGCTCTTTTGACATTTTCGACATAAGATCCATCAGTTGCAGTAACTGCTTGTGCTACAATTTTGGCGGTGTAGCTTGCAGTTCACAGTCGGAGTCACTGATCATGATGAAACACACCAATACAAATTGCAAAATGTCAATTTTGACAAATTTTTATGACATCCACAGCAACTGCTATTCCTCTGAACTATTATGTAATTATATATATTGTTACGAGAAGATTCTGGAAGCTTCGAGCGCCAGCGCTGGAACGTTCCGCCCTGTTCTAGAGCGAGCGGTTCGTGGAATAATTCTGATTCATACGCGGAACTCCCGAATATTCTCGCAGCGCTCCAGCATTAGGCTAGTGGTAGGGGAATATCTGTATATAGGGGAGTAGTGATAGGATTGTAGATAGTCTAGTATTTGGAAGTCCTGTAAAGTGAATAATTGTGAAGTACGAGAGTGTTCATAGTGCACAATAAAATTGTTATTGTTACAAGCGAGACTTTTGATTTTTCGGCCAACGTGACAACTGGTGTCAGAAAGTGGGATCCCGCCCGGTCTTGTGATCGAGAAAATTCTGGAATTTTCGATCGGAAAATTCGTGACATTACCGGACTGTGACATTGTTACTTGATTGTGGACAATTTTTATGCCTGTTCAAACCAGACAGCAAGCCGCAGAAATGGAGGGGCTACAAGAATTGATGACCACTATGATGGCAAAATTGGAGACAAATTTAGAAGAAAGAAGACAAAGAGAAAAACTGGAAGAAGAAGAAAGAAGACAAAATGAAAAACATGAAGCAGAAGAAAGAAGACAAAAAGAAGAAGAAAGAAGACAAAAAGAAAAATTAGAGGAAGAAGAAAGAAGACAAAAAGAAAAATTAGAGGAAGAAGAAAGAAGACAAACAGAGAATGCAGCAATCCTGAACCAGCTTAAAGACATGGAACAAAACATGAACGTAACCATTATGGTTAAGGTCGATGAAATTCAAAAAGAGGTAGAAGAGTGCCTAGGAGGCGTTAAGGAGGAACTACTAGGCGTCAGAGAGGAAGTAGAAGAGTGCATAGGAGGCGTTAAAGAAGAACTGCAAAGCGTCAATGACGAAGTGCAAGTACATGTCAAAGATCTGGAGCGATTTAAACAGCACGTGGAAAATGAGTTGCTACGCGTAAAGCGTCAAGTTCCAAATAGGACCGGCCTGACCACAACGAAAGAAATGAAACCCCCGACTTACGATGGGTCGACTTCACTGGACAATTACAAGCTGCAATTTGAAGTGGCGGCTAAACAAAATGGATGGTCGGAAGAAGAAAAATCCTCATTTCTGATAGTTTCCTTGAGAGGGGCGGCTCTGGACCTGCTAGAGACAATTCCAGGTCGAGACAAAGAGCGGTACGACCAGCTGATGGCAGCGTTAGAGGCCAGATTTGGAAACCAACACCTGCAGCAAGTATACGTCTCAGAGCTCAAGACGCGGCGGCAGAGAAGTGGAGAGTCTCTGCAGGAATTTGAGGCAAGTGTCAAGCGCCTTGTTTTGCTCGCCTACCCTTCGGCTCCGGCGAATTTTGTGGAACAACTAGCTGTGGATACGTTCCTGCAAGGGATTCGAGATCCAGAAATACAAAGAATCGTCCGACTGGGCAGCTATCACTCCGCAAAAGAAGCTCTGGTGCGCGCTCTAGAGGTGGAAGCCGTTTTCAAGAGCTCTGTGAACGTCTCCGATTACCGACGAATTCGAGGTGTGGGTATTGACGAAGAAGAGGCAACACCTACCGATTTCGTCACGAAAGCCGAGCTAAACGACATCCTCAAGGGAAACAGGGAGCTACGGATGACACTGAAGCAGCGAACTAGCCAGACCTGCTATCGTTGCGGAAAACCAGGCCATTTTAAACGTGACTGTAGGGTTGTTCTTAGGAACGACCAGAACGGTCCCCAGTCACGTCCTCAGCAGTCGGAAAACTAAAGCCCAGCAGTGTCAAGGGGCACACACTGGCTGGGGAGAGCACAAGCCCCAAAGTTATTTCCGTTATGCGTTTGAAGAGAAATTTTGAGAGTTTGATAATTGAAGGAAGTGTGAATGGGAGAAAAGTGAAGATGACGGTCGACACCGGAGCCATGGTTTCCCTTGTGAGAAAGGACATGTTGGACAACAGGACATCTCTGGAAACAACGAGTGCTATTTTAAAAACAGTCACGGGAGATGTCGCCACAGTAAGTGCCGATTCAGAGGTCACGGTCCAGTTGGGAGGTATGAAGTTTCGGCATCGGGTGCTGGTGGCAGGAATTGAGGATGAGATGATCCTGGGAATGGATGTTATTGGACGACATGGGATTTCCTTTAATCACAACGAAAAGATCCTCAAGATTGGAACCGAAAGCTTCGTGTTATCGACCCCAGAAGTAAAAGAAGATGGAGTGAAAGCGTTCGCCTGTGCAAAAACTTGTGTGGATGGGAACAGCGAGAAAGTGATAAGTGTGCGTTTAGGAAGTAACTTTGGGAGCTGCGTTGGAATGATTGAACCGACCAGAGACATGACAAAACCAATTCTTGTTGGAAAGACACTAGTAAAAGTGACGAAAGAAATACCTGTGCGGGTGGCGAATATCAACCCTACTCCAGTCACGATCAAGAAGGGCGATCTAGTTGCTGTGTGTGTTCCGATCTCCAGAATAAGTGACGCACAGCCATCAAAGAGAAACGTGAAGACCGTGAAAAAGTTAAAGCTGGAGGTAGACACGAGTGACCTTTCTGAAGAAGAGGCTCTTAAAGCACAGGCTTTTATCAAGAAGAATAATGATGTGTTCGCCGTTGAGAATGAACCATTAGGAAGAACGAACATCGTTCAACACAGAATCAATACGGGCGACCATCAACCCATCAGACAGACACCGAGAAGGTTACCGTGGGCGAAGCAAGAGCAGGCCGAACAGTTGGTAAAATCCATACAAGAAGAAGGGATTATTGAAGAATCCAACAGTCCTTGGTCTTCGCCGGTTGTGCTCGTAACCAAGAAAGACGGTAGTACAAGATTCTGTGTGGATTACCGAAAACTCAACGATGTTACCAAGAAAGACAGTTTTCCATTACCCCGGATTGACGACACTCTCACAACTCTGTCAGGGTCGACGTGGTTCTCAACCTTAGACCTGAAGAGTGGATTGTGATGATGGGATTCGGGTACCAAATAATCGAAGTCAAATTGCGGGGAAGTTCTATTCACACTTTCTTTACACATTGACAATACATTGATGATGAGGACGATGACTCTTACTGACTATACATTTTATGGCAACTATTTATAACAAACAAATTCAGTTGTATCAGCAGATTTACCTGCAATAACCATTACCATATATGGAAGTATTTCGCTAAAGGTAATGGGTATTGAACTCATTACTCAATTGCGTTCTCAGCAATTGGTAGAGGTAACTGTCCGCTTTGTTGGACTTTAAACAATAGTTTAAATAAGCAAATTTAACATAATAAAATATTTTACCATTACACCTCCCCCGCAAGAGGAAAAAAAAAATACAATTTACAATTTTTTTTTTTTTTTATATATATAACTTAACATTACCTAACCCCATCTAAATTGTTCTTAAACTACTTTACAATTTTAATTATTAATTTATACAATCTAACATTATGTACTTAACATTTTACTTAAAATATGGCTTACACTGATTTTTATGTACAATTATTTCCTTATCATTTAAACTTATAACTACATTTGGCGTATTTTCTTTAATTACACAATAAGGTCCTTTAAATAAATGTTGCATCTTATTTTGCACATTATTTTTTACTAAAACTAAATCACCTGTCTTATAACTAATTAATTTAGAAGTATGCTGATCGTATATTTCTTTACGTTTAATCTTTGCATTAACTAATTTTTGACTTGCGTCATGCCATGCTTCTTGCAACCTAAATTTGAGTTCTAAGGGGTAATTATCAAATGTGTTTAAAGGATCTACTTTTGCATTGATATTAGACGGTAACCTTGCTATTTGACCAAACACTAACTCATACGGTGTATACTGAGTAGTTGTATGAACCGTTGTATTATAAGCAAAACACCAAAAAGGTAACCAAGTGCTCCAAGCATTCGGGTGATGAGCTACTTGCATTCTCAAATATGCACCCAAATGTTTATGATTATTTTCTAAAGCACCTATGGTCTGATGATGATATGCGGTAGACTTTAATTGTTTTATGTTTAAAATCTTACACGATTCTGAAAAAATTAAGGATAGAAATTCAGTTCCTTGGTCGGTTACAACTTCTGCTGGTATTCCATATCTTAGAATGAAATTATCCACAAAAAAACGAGCTACAGTTATTGCTTCTTTGTTTGGTAAAGGATAAGCTTCTACAAATTTAGACAAGTCGCATTGTATTGTAAGTATATACAGGGTCCGGCAACACTTGTGTCCACCCCCAAAATCGTCTTTAATTTTAAAGATAAAATTTTGAAAATTTGCATACGCTCATAGTTGACAAAGCTCTAGAAGCCGACGTAAAAATTTGTTTTTTTATCACGGTTTGGTTGGCGTCGCGACGCCTAAGAAGTATAATTTTTAGCGATTTTTGAGTTTTTGCGGAAATATACGCGAATTCAATTTTATTTCAACATAACTGTGGTACAAATATCTGAGTTTTTATTTTAAATCTAATGCAAATTGTGTTTAAAATTTGCGAAAAAAACGTTGCTTTATCAAGTTAGTTTTCAAAATTATGACAGTGCAGAGGCAATCTACGTTTACACCAAAATTTCACAAGTCACTTCACTCACTTTTATAAAGGTTAATTTTGATTACCACGGGCATGTTGCACTTTATGGACACCAGAAATCGTTAATTAACATCGACAAAGTGACAATTTCACCAAGTAAGACTTTTGTTACAATCTAAAGCAAGCCAAAGAATAGATGTCATTTGTGACACAAGATGTTGACAGATGGGTGTAAACGTAGTTCCCAATTTTGACATAATAAAATTGGAAACTAACTTGATAAAACAGCATTTTTTCCTCAAATTTTGAAGACAATTTGCATTGAATCTAAAATAATAACTCAGATATTTTTAACATATTTATATTGAAAAAAAATTAAATTAGGGGTTGATATCACAAACCCTCACAATTACCTAACAATTACATTTTTAAGGCGTCGCGACGCCAAAACTATTAGTGATAAAAAACAAATTTTTA
Organism: Gnatocerus cornutus; assembly: GCA_029298725.1. Classification (NCBI taxonomy): domain Eukaryota; kingdom Metazoa; phylum Arthropoda; class Insecta; order Coleoptera; family Tenebrionidae; genus Gnatocerus; species Gnatocerus cornutus. The sequence goes on from CM055517.1 coordinate 2,865,661, forward strand.
CGTCAGCTTCTAGAGCTTTGTCAACTGTGAGCGTATGCAAATTTTCAAAATTTTATCTTTAAAATTAAAGACGATTTTGGGGGTGGACACAAGTGTTGCCGGACCCTGTATTTATTATCATTTATATCAGGATCTAATGGTCCCACTAAGTCTAAGAAAATTTTTTGGAAAGCTGACGATGCTGTTGACGTTATAGTTAAGGGTTCTACATGAGGTTTTGCATGTTTATACCGTTGACAGTCGTCGCATTTTTTCACAAACTTTTCGACATCTGTGTGAAGACCTATCCAAAAATAATATTTTTTAATGTTGTTATACATTCTGTTAATACCTGCATGTCCACCCGTCGGTAGCATGTGAAAATCATTTAAAATAAGTTGTCTTGTTGGTAAATCATTGATAGTATTTACGTTTCTTAAAATTGACAATTTTATAGAATTTTCATTAATTATTTTGGAAAACTTACATATTTCTTTAATAAATTTTTCTTTCATTGTACACCTATCGTCTCTTACGATAATTATTTCCGGAATTTTAAATCGTGTACATATATGTTGAAGATCTTTCAACGACGCTCGCAGAGCAGACGCGGAACAAGAACTCCACTCGAAGTAAATTATATGCAACGTTGCATCATATATAAATTGTTTGTTTGAGTACTCGTATTGTTTTCCATTTAGTAATTTTTTGTACATTTGCAAATTTATGGGTCGCAATTCGATTGAATCTTTTGGTCGTTTGAGAAGTTCCACGGTTCCAGGGTGATCAGTCCCGGTTACGTTTTCTTCTTTTGTCTGGTTTTGTGTTTGATTGTCTTTCAATTGTTTTGAACGTGCGCGGGTTAAAATATTTAGTGATTCGGTAACATTTTTTGACATTTCTCGTAAATCATTAATTTTAATTCTTGATAAAGCATCAGCCGTCACGTTTTCCTTTCCTTTGATATACTGAATTTCAAAGTCGTATTCTTCCAAAGTTAAGCGAAATTTAGTTAGTCGACTTGACGGATTTGCCATACCAAATAGATACACTAATGGCCTATGGTCAGTTTGTATAAGAAATTTTCGTCCATACAAATAAGGTCTAAAATGTTTTACGCTCCACACAATCGCTAAAAGTTCTTTTTCAATAGTACAGTAGTTTCGTTCCGCAGGATTTAAAGCTCTGCTTGCGTAAGCTACTGGTTTATCGTTCATATTTGATAGTACTGAGCCAATGGCATTACCCGAAGCATCAGTTTTAAGTATGAAGCAATTGTTTTCTGAAAAATCTGGATATTGAAGTATAGGAGGGTTTACTAAAGCTGATTTTAAAAGTTCAAAGGAGTTTTGACATTCTTTAGTCCATTTAAATTCAATAGATTTCCGTGTTAAATAATTTAGAGGTGCAGCAATATCTGCAAAATTTTGAATAAAATTTCTATAATAATTTGAGAAAGCAACAAATCTTTTTGTTTCCTGTGCATCTTTTGGTACTGGAAACTGCAACATAGTTTGAATTTTTTCCGGATCTGGAGACACACCTGAAGCTGAAATAACGTGTCCTAAATACAAAATTTCTTTCCTCAAAAAATTACATTTACTTGGATTCAATTTTAAATTTACTTCTCTTAATCTTTGCAATACTTGTACAAGATTTTTATTGTGGTTTGATAAACTATTTCCGAATACAATTAAATCATCTAAATAAATGAAACATCTTTCGTAATTTAATCCAGACATTGCAATTGTCATTGCTCGAGAAAAAACATTTGGACTAACTTTCAATCCCATCGGTAATCTTGTCATTTGATATTGTCCTTTATTAGTAGTAAATGCAGTATAGGGACGACAAGAAGGTTCTAGTTCAACTTGATAGTATCCTTGAGATAAATCTAAATGTGAGAAATACATAGCTCCCGACAGAGAATCAAGAATTTCAGCTATGCATGGTAAAGGAAATTTATCTTCTTTTAATCGCGTATTTAGCATTCGATAATCAACCACTACTCTCCATTTACGTGTACCATTATTATCTGGTTTTTTAGGAACAACTAAAAGAGGTGCGGACCACGCGGATCTCGCTGGTTCAATAATTCCATTTTTTAACATTTTTTCAATTTGATTTTCAATTTCTGATTTCTGAGTTTGAGGTAATCTATAAGGTTTCACGTACGTTGGTGTCGCATTATCTTCTACTTGTATCGCGTGTTTATAAACATTTGTTACAGTTAAAGGATCGTCTGGTAAATGAAACACGTCAGCAAATTTTGCTATAATATGATCTACTGCACGTTTTTCTTCTTTATTTAAATGGTCTATTTTAATTAATGCAAGAACTTGTTCTACACGATTTACTGATGTTACACTTTTATTTTCGAAGTTGCATACATGATAATCATCAATGTTCCCGATTTTTGGTTTGAAATTTGTTAATTTTACTTCTTTGTCTGAAATATTTAGTATTCGAACCGGAATATGTCCTAATTTTCCATCTCCAAGACTACCCGCTATGAAAACACCGTTTTCGATTTCTTCTGGTAGAATTAAACACTCACCCGTTGTTTCTGTTTGACAGTATCTAATTACTTCGTACCGTGGCGGAATTAATATATCTCTAGTACAATTTGATTCTATAGGTAGTATAATTCTTTCACCGTTTACATAAAAAGAGAATGTGAATTTTTCGTAGTCAATTGACGCTCGATGTTTTTCAAAGAAATCTGATCCTAGAATGCCGTGCATATTATTACTAAGTGCTGAGATAATCATAAAATCATGACGTATGCGCTTGTCATTAACCTTCAATGAAATGTACGCTGATCCACTTGACACTGTTGACCCAGATATCCCGCTAATTCTTATTTTGTTCTGTGAATTAATTGTTTGATTTTTACTTAAAAATTTTGAGAAAAAAACACTTATAGAAGCACCTGTATCTAATAGTAATAAAATTTCTTGACAATTGTATATCATTCGAATAAAATTTAGACTGTTTAAATTAAAAATAACCTGATCTTTACTGATTTGGGGCCCGAAAAAACGTTTTTTCTTGATTTACGTTTTGGAATGTTTCACTTGTATCGGTACTTGATGCTGTAAATATTTGTGATCGCATGTTTCCACGATTATTTTCACTATTATTATTTCGATATGAATTTCCACCTTGTTGATTGAAATTTTTGTACCCGTTTCGCGATTGTTGATTACTTGAAGTGTCATTTCCGCGTTTAAAATTCTTTGACTGTTGACCACCAAAATTATTCTGTTTATAGTGATTATTTCCTGATTGTTGCCTGTTAAAATTTTCGCGTTTATAATTATTATTTCCGGACTGTGAATAATTATTATAATATCGTTGCGAATTATTAGGATTTGAACGGTAGTTTTGCGATGAAAATCTGTTAAATTGTTTTTTAGCGTTTTTATAATGGAACACCGACTCGGTTGTATGATCAAGAACGGTTTCTTCCTTAGCCGCCGCTATCGCATCTTTCAATGAGTCATATTTTCGCGCTTTTATGATAGTGCGTAGCTCACCATTTCGAATACCTCGTGCAAAAACGTCTATAGCTACCTTTTCGTTTTCTCGACGGAACGTTTCCTTTTCGTTCATATTATCTCCCGCTTGTGTCAGTGTTAAATTTGACATTAACTCAGCAATTTTTTCACCAAATTGTTCAATTGATTTATTCCCTTGTTTTGTGGTTTGTAGTTGAGCTGCTAGTGCTGCAGCGGATTGCTTTGGTAAAAAGTTTTTCCTAATATCTGCCAATAAAGACTCGACTGAATTATAATTTGAATTTAAATAAATTTTGTCTTTATGCAGTATACACGCTTTTAACACGTAATTTATAAGTAAAGGTTTGCTGGTGTTTTCTAAGGCTGGATTGTATAGCTCAATCCCTTGAATTAATCGATAGGTACTCTCTACTGTACCATCTAATTTAGGAAGCAAGCTTGACGCCGTTTTAAAACAAAATTTTTCAGTCATTTTGACGCTGTCTGAATTACAATTTGTACGATCAGTATCTTCTTGGCGTTGTGATAAAACAGTGACCATTTCTACAATTTTCCTGTCTATCCGTTCTACAAAATTTTTAACTAACACGTCTTCTTCTTTTGAGACCGATTTTTTCGCAAATTCAGTTACTAACCTTTCTCTATAGTCTTTACACCTTGCGATTTCTTGTAGCTTGCGTTCGGTGACGGACCTATCCTGACGCCTTGCTGTGTTGTCCTTTTTGAGATTTTCCAAAAATGTCCTTAGCTCAGTATTGAATTCCTCAAACTTGTCCAACAACATCACTTTGGCACCAACACATAGCTTTATTTTCTTCTTTTTAGGAGAATTACACTATCTTATTTAATTGCCCATATTTAAAACACCACTTCACTTACACTAACTATAGGTATAATCACTAACTTTATCTTTGTGTTTTAATTGTTGTCAATACTTGCTGTTGACTTCCTTAAGGCTTCTATTTCAAATTCACGCCTGATTTTCGTCCTCTCTGATTTCCTCCATTTCTTAATACCGTACCATATAAACCCAGCAATAATTAAAGCGAAAAAGACCACCATCATCCATTCGGTTCTGTTCAGTTTCATGCTCTCCTCCGCTTGGTTTTGTCCCATACCAGCTGCTTCAATGATAATTTGTTCCTTTTTAGACTGTCTGCTTCCACACATTTTTTCTTCCGGTTTCTATCTTCTTACGGTCTGTCCAAGGTTTGTTCCGTTGGCAGGATCGCCATGTGATGATGGGATTCGGGTACCAAATAATCGAAGTCAAATTGCGGGGAAGTTCTATTCACACTTTCTTTACACATTGACAATACATTGATGGTGAGGACGATGACTCTTACTGACTATACATTTTATGGCAACTATTTATAACAAACAAATTCAGTTGTATCAGCAGATTTACCTGCAATAACCATTACCATATATGGAAGTATTTCGCTAAAGGTAATGGGTATTGAACTCATTACTCAATTGCGTTCTCAGCAATTGGTAGAGGTAACTGTCCGCTTTGTTGGACTTTAAACAATAGTTTAAATAAGCAAATTTAACATAATAAAATATTTTACCATTACAGGATATTGGCAAGTGGGACTTCATCCCGAAGACAAGGAGAAGACAGCGTTTTCCACGGGAAGTGGCCTGTACCACTTTACGGTTATGCCTTTTGGGCTTTGCAACGCACCCGCTACATTCGAAAGAATAATGGAATGTGTGTTGCGTGGATTGACGTGGAAAACTTGTCTGGTTTATTTAGACGACGTTATGGTCATGGGTAAAAACTTCGATGAACACCTGAAGAACCTTCAAGAAGTGGTAGACCGGTTTAGGGGTGCCAATTTGAAACTTAATCCGAAAAAGTGCCATCTATTTCAGAAGAAAGTGGAGTTTCTGGGGCATACGGTATCATTTGAAGGAATCAAGACCTGCGAAGATAAGATTCAGGCGATTAAGGAATGGCCCAGACCTAAGGACAAGCACGATGTGAGAAGTTTTATTGGACTTTGCACGTATTATCGGCGGTTCGTAGAAGGTTTCGCCAACATTGCTGCACCTCTGCACAAACTAACGGAAGCAAAGGCATCATTCAACTGGACATCAGACTGCGAAAGCAGTTTCAAGCGACTGAAGTTAGCTTTGTGCACTAGCCCGATTTTGAGCTACCCCAGGACTCATGGAAAGTTCGTCTTGGACACAGATGCCAGTAACATCGGCATTGGAGCGGTGTTATCGCAGGTGCAGGATGGAGAAGAGAGAGTGATCGAATACTACAGCAAAGTGTTGAGCAAGCAAGAGAGAAATTACTGCGCTACAAGAAAGGAATTGCTGGCCGTTGTAAAATCTGTAGAGCATTTCCACAAATACTTGTTTGGCCACGAGTTCTTGATAAGGACTGATCATGCTGCCCTTACGTGGTTACTACAGATGAAAGACGCCGAAGGACAAGTGGCTAGGTGGATTGAGCGGCTGCAGCAATACCACTTCAAAATCAAACATCGACCAGGAAAGCAACACAATAACGCTGACGCTCTCTCTAGAAGACCTTGCAAGGATTGCAAGCAGTGCGCGAAGATTGAAGGGCCATTGCCGATAAACAGGATGGTTATCGGTTGTGATGATGACTGGACTACGGAGAATCTTCGGAAGGATCAACAAGCAGACCAGGAAATTGGGCCACTGCTGGAGTGGAAAGAAACGGATAATGGAAGGCCGCGTTGGGAAGATGTCTCGTAAAAGAGTCCAGGGTTGAAGGCGATGTGGGCGCAGTGGGACTCACTGCGAGTAGAAAATGGGGTACTGAAAAGGGCTTGGGAAAGCGCAGACGGGAAGAAAGTAACCTCCCAGTTACTAGTGCCCAAGAATAGAGTCCCCCAAGTACTCAAGGAGGTCCATGACGGAACATCAGGCGCTCACTTCGGAGTGAACAAAACCTTAAGTAAGATTAGGCAGCGGTATTACTGGGTTGGCTGCCGGGAAGATGTCGAACGATGGTGTAGGAGATGTTCAGTTTGTGGGGCGAGCAAGGGACCTCGAACGCGAACTAAAGGAGGCATGAAACAATACAACGTGGGAGCCCCGTTCGAGAGAATCGCTCTAGATGTGGCCGGGCCATTTCCAAAAACTGATGACGGCAACAAGTACATCTTGGTTGTGCAGGATTATTTCAGTAAATGGCCGGAAGCGTATGCCCTTCCCAACCAAGAAGCCACAACAGTAGCTCGAGTCCTAGTGGATAATTTCTTCAGCAGGTTTGGAGTTCCACTCGAAATGCATTCCGATCAAGGCAGGAATTTTGAGTCTGGCGTTTTTCAAGAGATGTGTAAGCTGCTGGGAATTAGGAAGATTCGAACCACACCCTTGCACCCGCAATCCGACGGCATGGTCGAGAGATTCAATCAGACGATGGAGGAACATCTGTCCAAGGTAGTGGAAGAGCACCAGAGGGATTGGGATCGTCGACTGCCCTTGTTTATGATGGCCTACAGAGCTGCCATTCATGAAACCACGGGAGAAACACCAGCGAAGATTATCTTTGGAAGAGAGCTGCGTCTCCCTTGTGATCTTCTGCTTGGTTCGCCTGGGGCGGAACGAAAGGAAGTACCGGAGTTCGTCGACAACCTGAGAGAGACCCTACTGAATACACACCACCTTGTGAGGCAGAGGATCAAAATGGCTAGTGACAGAATGCGGTCCAGATATAATGTGACAGCTAATCATGAAGGATTCAACGAAGGAGACTTGGTGTGGTTATTCAACCCTCGACGAAAGAAGGGCCTATCTCCGAAGTTGACACCTACATGGGAGGGACCGTATAAGGTGATCAAGAGGATCAACGACGTGGTGTATCGGATCCAACGCAGCGCCCGTTCAAAGATGAAAGTGGTTCATCTAAATAGACTTTGTAAATATCACGGAGAATCAGGTGTTTGGTCTGATCGGGACGATCAGAACTAAGAGGGGGGCAGTGTTACGAGAAGATTCTGGAAGCTTCGAGCGCCAGCGCTGGAACGTTCCGCCCTGTTCTAGAGCGAGCGGTTCGTGGAATAATTCTGATTCATACGCGGAACTCCCGAATATTCTCGCAGCGCTCCAGCATTAGGCTAGTGGTAGGGGAATATCTGTATATAGGGAAGTAGTGATAGGATTGTAGATAGTCTAGTATTTGGAAGTCCTGTAAAGTGAATAATTGTGAAGTACGAGAGTGTTCATAGTGCACAATAAAATTGTTATTGTTACAAGCGAGACTTTTGATTTTTCGGCCAACGTGACAATATTACCCACTGGTCATTACATTGCAGTGTGTGTAACTATGGATTTTCTTAGAAGGACAACCGTTTGTAATTTATAGATTACTATAACAGGAGTAGAAAATTAGTATATTACGCAACGTGTGGGGTAAGAAGCCAATTACCCACGAGGGGAAAAATTGTGCGCGAGGCGAGGCCGAGCGCAATAATTCCACGAGAGGGTAATTGGCCTTACCCCCGAGTCGCGTACTATACTTTTTCTACGACTCCCTTTCCCGCAACCTTCTAATTTTTGTTTCGATAAATTACAACTAAAGTCGAATTTTACATGATTTTTATTAAAAATTGGCAATTGAAATATTTATAATAAGTATCAACTAAAAAAAACAAAGAACAATTTTCATAAATTATGAACAACCTTGTAAATTTTTATTTGTTAAAATTAATAGTAAAGTTAGAACAATTTTTGATTATAAATGGTGCAAGAGATTTGGTTAGCTCAGTATTCAACGCGAAACAATTTGTGGAAGTTTCTACTTCATCCGTGGCAGTTTCTATTTCGCTGAAATTCACAGATGTAGTGCAAGTAGCCATGGATGTAGAAGGTAACCCGTCTTGAACTTGCGCCAGTCCTACGGATTCCAGTATTTTTTTGGAAGTTGCTGTCTTATTTGCCATTGAATCATCGACGTATCCTTCTGCAACCGCAGAGGATTTCCATCCTCCGTGTCTTTTCAATGCAAACAAGTCACCTCCAGCATCAACCAAAATTGTAGCAGAAGTTCTTCTAAGGCAGTGGCCAGTATAGAGTTCAGGTGTTAGCAAACCTAAGTATTGGGCTATTTTCTTCGGGACATCAGCCAATTTATTTATTCCTACCACTTGCCTAGTCATTTTTCCTTTTTGATAATTTAAGAATAATTGAGAAATATTATGATCCTGTATTTGTTTCCGAAGATTTATATACTTCTTTCAAATGTGACAAAATTGTCCGGAAATCACAAACGATCGAGATATTTTAGTTTTGCTATCAGGTATTTTTACTATAAGGTTTGATTCTGAATCTTCTATATCAGCGAGTCTCATTTTTTTCAGTTCTTGTGTCCTGCAAGCCCCAGTAATTTCAATAATCAGGACTGCTTTTGTAAACAGGTGTTCTAAATCAGGAGCATCCTTCAGAAAAGTATTAATTTCTTGAGCCGTTAGAATTTTTGATTTTTTACTCTTGAATCCATCTGATTGTCTCTTTAAGAAAGCCCGTAATTTCTGGTAGTTTGCAATATTTACGTCGCGTTTGATGCTTGGTTTGAAATCTTGTTTCAACTTGCCAAAATACGCGAGTAAAATATTCTCGGAGAAAGATGCCACTCCGTTGTCCGCACGCCAGGCGATGAATTTGCTGTACACCGACTCGTACCGCTCTTTTGACTTTTTCGGAATCAGATCATCAGTTGCACTAACTGCTTGTGCTGCAATTTCGGGGGGCGTAGCTTGCAATTCACACTCGGAGTCACTCATCATGATGAAATATACAAACACAAATTGCAAATGTCAATTTTGACAAATTTTTATGACATCCACAGCAACTGCTATTCCTCTGTACTATTATGTAATTATATATATTACCCACTGGTCATTACATTGCAGTGTGTGTAACCATGGATTTACTTAGAAGGACAATCGTTTGTAATTCATAGATTACTATAACAGGAGTAGAAAAAATCCATTATAGGCGTGCTGATAAAACAGAACCGTGTTAGCCCAGAAGTTTAAGCGTCGCACTTTAAACATGTGCGCTCATTTGTTGCGTGTTCAAATCTTGATAAAAAGCGCAAAATCTTTTTCATAGCGATAGAATATATTCTAAAATAAAAATTTATAGTTGTAAAATGAAAAATTCGCTCCGCATGCTACGCACTAGTCCACTGTGTGGACGCTCATGAGGGCTTCGCCTGAATTTCAAAACGAATCAAAAAATTCCAAAAAATTTTAAAGGGCCTTATGTTTAGTCACAGCATAGACAATTAAGCTAGGTTTAACGATCTGTGAGTCGCAGACAGGAAGACTTTATTCTCTTTTTCTCTGCTAGATGGCAGATTTTTATTAACTAATATTAACAATGTGCATAATCGTAGATGGGAAGCGTAATACTTGGTTCATCTATTTTGAGGTATTTAAAAACAAGAGCTCTTATTTGTCTAATATTTTTACCAGTCGCCATTCCGACCGGTGAATTTTTCGCATGCGCCAATGTATTGGTCTAGAAGTAAATACATTTTGGGGTGACTCAAAACAAGGAATTCTGGTAAGGTTTTTTTTGGGTGCTTTTAACATAATTAGGTTTGATTTTGGATGATTTACAACAGTTTTCTCATATGTCCAATTTCTGATGGGCTATTGATTTACAAGAAAAGAAACTTTAGAGTATTTTTGCTCACATTAAAAACTATGATTTTTGAAGGATTTTATGTCTTTTTCGGTTGTTAACTTTTGGGAAAACATAATTTTTTAGGATCCTGCCTTGTTTTGTAAGGCGCCAAATATACCTCTTTGATTTGGTAATGTTTTTACTTTTTTTTGCATGCGCCAACTGGTCTGGTCCAGAAATACAAAGCCATTTGGAATGTCTAAAAACAACGGATTTGGAAAGTTTTTCAGAGTGCTCTTGAGATAATTTTGCATGATTTTGGGAGATTTTAACGGTTTTTTCGTGTGCCCACTTTTTGGTGGTCTACTGATATTTGGGTACTTTTGGAGTGGATAAAAATTAATGCTGTTTGAGAGGTTTTTTGCCTTTTTTGGTTGTTGACTTTTGAGCAAACAGCTAAATTTGTAGGATTCTGTCCTGTTTTTTAACACGCCAAATGCCCTGGTCCAGAAGTAACATTTTATAGTCTACTCATTCCTGTTAAGGCAGTCTCCTAAATAGGTTTCCATGTGCCTAACGTAATTTGGCAATGCTGCTGTGTTACTGCCTCAGAAGTAGTATGTATTTTAGCAAACGAAGTCACCTTCATTTACTGGTTGACTTATTTTAATAGTATTTTTCCACTGGTTGAACAACTCTTCTATAGGGTTTAAAAAGGGACGTATGGGGGGTAAGAATATTAGAAAATGACCATGATTTCTTATTAATTGTTGGATTTCTTCAGTCCTGTGAAATCTCACGTTGTCCATCACCAAATGAGCGCCTCTAACATTGTCTTGTTGTAAATGATTGATCAAGTTTATCAAAAATTCTTCAAAATGTTTAATGTTGTATGGCCTGTCTTGAACTGTAAATAAATACAAGGAATTTACAGACATTGCGGCAGCAATAGAGTAATTTCGACCCCGTAATTGTGCTTTTACTTTGTTTGCTCGACAGTTTTTGGTGCGACCGTCTTGAGTGTACTTGAATTCCATATTCATCGATGAAAAACACTTTTTCTCGTTCAACCATTATTCTATTGTATTGTATTGCATATTCAAATCGAGCTTCAATGGTTTCTGGTGTATTTCGTCTATCTGGAACCCTCGAAATTCTCTTAACAGAAAAATGAAATTCTTTAGTAGCCTTGTTTATAGTTGATAGACTTATTTGCAACTCGGGAACCTATTTTAATAGTTTTTTTTTATCTATTGAAGAGTTAACGAAGAATCGTCATCCATCCAGTCACAAATTTCTTGTTTTTGTTGTTCGGTTAATTTTCTTGGACGGTGCCCACCACTTCTCTTCGCCACCTCGTTGGTTTTCTGGTATGTTGCGAAAATTTTTCGACAGTGTTTGCTAATACATTGAATTGTTGTCCTATACTCGCTGCCGTCCGACCGCTGTTAATGCCTCTAATAATTAATGCACGCTTTTCGTTTGAAATTTTTGTGCTTCGTCGTATTTCACGATCCATTTCAAGAAATAAATCAGTCGTGACTTTCAATTGACAAAACGTGAAACTGTTTTGACAAATGAGGAATGTGTTTGAAAACCAGCACTCTATTTTTTGCCGAGGGGAAACACTTTTGAGAAAAGGTGAAATGCTTTTGACAAAAGAGGAAAACCAAAAGAAAAACACTGTAATGTTACATATTAACTTATTAGTTATCATTACAGATCTATCAATGTTTCGTCCTTGTCTTCATTTCTACTAGTTCCATCCCCAACAAAACATTTGTTATCAAAACTTGTTCTTGTCGATCTCTTCGAAATTTGCAATCGAATTCCATCATCATTTTCAGGACATTTTTCATACTTCAACAGTCGCTCGAACGAGATCATTTGAATATCCAATTCAGTCCATTTGTGGAATCCTAATTTCAACCACCACGCTAAGAGAGTTATTTGTATAATGGTAACACTTTCATTTTCTGAAAAAACAATCTTATGCGATATTTTTAAAATTTCGCTACTTACGATTAGTACAAATAAAATAAACTACAATTATTACAGTGTAAAGTGTAACAACTAAGTCTTGTAGGAAACCAAACGCTTTTAACATGCAGTGAAGAGTGTAAGACGCAGAAGTGTGTTGGTTTATTAAATGTTCATGAAATTCTTCCTTGAGTTTGTTATTCATGTTAAAAGAACCAATTGTTGTTAAACCGTTCATAGTTGCACTGATGTATCCAATTATAGGACTAACACCTGAAAATATAACTCAGTTTTAGGAAGTCAGACAAACTTACCATTACTTGATGCTTCAAGAGTTTTGAAATTTCTTAGGCTTTCGAGAAACCACTGACGAAGTATGAACAACACAACAAAGAGGACAAACGTTGGAATCAAAAACAACACGTTTATGTAAACTATCGCAACAACGATTTCAAAAATTTGAAGTAAGATCTATTGGAAAACAGAAGTAGAGTGTTGTATTCCAATCAGTTTTGTTACCTGAAGTAGATCACCAAACAAAAAGGGTATCACCTCATCAACTGCAACGAGGTCTTTAGAAAATCGGTTAATGAGGCTTCTAATGGTGTTGTTTTGACAAAACTCCATCGAAATGTTGTTAATCAAAGTTTTGTGCAATTTCATCGAACACCTCTTGGCGAAGTTAAAGACGACGAAGCTTTTTACCAAGAAAGTCGCTCCAAAGAGCAGATTCATGATTCCATATGTTTGGTACCAAATTCTTAGTTTCGGGCTTTTGGTACTTGTCATGTTCGTCCTTAAACAAATCGTAAGTTCAAAGTTTACACTCGTAGCATACATACTCAAAAGTCAGTAAATTATTCATGTAACTATCTTCAACTTGTAGCATTACAAAAGAGGTGAAAACTATCATAAACGTGGCAAGACCACCCGTCAGAAGAAAGTACTTCTTGTAAGATTGGAGCCTGAACTTGCTGGAAAAGTCTTCTACGTCTAACAACTTGTCGTCTTTATCTTCGTTATCTTTAAAAGAAACTCGCGACTTGTCCAAACTTGCAGTCCAGAAATCCTCGCCCTTTTGTGTGTATGTAGCTCTAGCAAAATGGATTTTATACTTCAAGCTACAACTCGAGTTACCATCAACCATCGCCAGGTCACGATTCTCCAAGCTGTCCACGTCTTCCGATAGTTCACATAGTTCTAAGACTTTTTCGTAACGACCCTCATCAAACTGTTGGCCAAACAAGATATTCTGGCGAATGGTAGAATCAAACACCCACGGCTCCATCAAGTCAGTTCGAGAGGTTTGGAGCAATCCTACTTCTTCAAAAACTTCTTCATACTTTCTAAGCGTTGCAAGGAACTCCGATGTTGAATAAACTGCTTGTGGAAGCTTCGTGCTCAGACTTTCCGACAACATAGAAATGTAAAAAAGAAGGTAAAGCAACGCCTCACTTCCCACGTGAAGATGAGCTAAAATTGACACATACAATATCGCCCTCATTGTTAAATGCCCAATGGTAAAACCGAACGCTTTCAAGTAGAAGAACTTCTTGACTGCAAATTGACAGTTAATTTGATTTAACACTTTGACACAATTACACCTTCTAGCTTCCAAAGTTTTGGACCGGTTTTTCTTCGCCAGGAAAGAGAGTCGTTGCGCGGTTTCCCCAAACATTTCTTTTTTAAAAAACATGATGTTTTCTCCAATCAAACCTGCAACATTGGAGGTTGAGCAATTCTGAAATATTTCAAAGCTTACCATGCACTGGTAGTACCACTAAAATTATACATGTAACGACTAAAACTGTGGGCCCAATTCGCAAGTAGAGAAAGTACGAAACTACAGTTAGTTTTACGAATGTTATCCACAACTCGTTCGCAGTTTTCATGAAGTTATCGATGACGATGGCGTTTTTAGCAAAGAGGCTGACAACAGTTCCAAATAACGTGTCTGTGTGGGTCAGATTCGATGTCAATATTTTCGTGTATAGTAAAGAGCACAGTCTTGTGCGCACCTTGAAGCAGAAACCTTCCATGTAAAGAGAGTAATTCTGTGTAAAAACACTGTTTAAGAACTTGAAAAGTGTCATTACCACCAGATAAAACCCCGCAGTAAAGTAATCTCTTTTCAAATAATACAACACTTTTTCTAAAAGATGAGGTTCGCTGATACTGTAAAATCGGTCGTATTAAACGCTCAAAGCGATTTGATTCCTTACATGAAAATTGTATCGGCTAGTAGTTTCATCAGTCCAAGACTAAAAAAACAAAGTCCAAAACATTTTAGAAATGTTTTGCGAAAAGCACTGTTGTCCTCCAAGGAGATTTCGTACATATTTTCTAGTTTTTGTGATCTCAGGTTTTTGGGAACTTCGTATAAATCGTCTTCTGTAAAAGGAGTGTGACACCCTTTTTTCAACAACTTGATGGCGTAGCTAAATTAAATAATTGAAATGTGATGTTGGCAAGTTTAGTGTACTCACATAAAACATATTTGAGATAAAGTGCTGGCGGTGTCTTTGGGATGTTTGATTCTTTGGTGTTTTGGTTTGTGATCCATTGTAACATTGACAGGACTGTAATGATCTGTAACCCAATTCCGCCAAAATTCAAATGAACCGCCAAACTCAAGAACCGCGAAATTTAAAATAAATAAAATGGCCGAAAATCGTGATCGTCTGAAACGGCTAGGACCTACGTTGTGTTGTGAAGGCGGATGTTCGTTGGATACAAAGCAGTGCATCGTCTTTTGGGGAAGAGCGTACCAACACAAAGCAATAAAATACACCAGACCAAATGTGGTTTAACTTGTTTTATTCAGACTTTAAAAGTTTGAATGGTTTTGATTTAAATTTTACAGCTAATTGTTCAAGAATTACAAGCATTTGAACAGACGAACTGATCATGTTACAAAATTCTTAATAATCTTTAATGTCAAAAGAAGTCACTTTACAAAGAAACGTTTCGGTACAAAAATGCAATAAACAAATTAACGGAAAGTGAATTACATCAAAAGAACTACAAAAATCTCCCATTCGCACTGTTGTGAGTGTGATCAAACTACAAAAATTATTGAAAACAATATAACAATGAAAAACAACACACAATTTACCAAGTAAACATATACAAACAATTTATCAATAAACATTAATAATAAAAGTTAATTATTTTCAAAGGCGACACACAGAAACAGGACGGGATTAGGTTTTCGGAAGACCCGAAAATAATCCTTCCTATTCCGCAAGCATAGTACAGGCGGTGCCTTATCGAGAGTACTAACAAATTATGGCCAGATTAAGAGTAACCAACATCTCACCCGCGGAAGACCCGCTAGTTAGGTGAACCCTGACTACCCCGCGAGTCCCACGTAACAAGCTTCCAGCACTGGAGGGTTTTCGAAAGTCAAAATCAAAGTTTAATTTTGAATTGATCACACTCTGAAAAATCTACTAATATTAACGCGAGAGGCTGTTTGTTATGTTGAGTCTTTTGTGACGAAGAAAATCTGGAAAGGAGCATTGGGTTCGGACAAGTACAGAGCAGCTACGAAAACAAGGGACATACATAAAATACATAAACATATAAATTTTCAGTTTCAGTTTCAATAAAATACAATGGAAGAGAAAGTCGTGGACTTTAGGAAAAATGTACTCGTTTTTGCTCACGAATGACATAGAGCGATTCAAAAAGACATTCCCAGTTAATTTGATGTATTTCACAATTTCTTTAAAATCCTATTCTATTTTTAATCCTTCGAACTCAACAGTAAAAATTCCTTGAACAGAATCGAATAAAATTCAAGTTCCCAAAAGTATCGGGTTTCCACGAATCTAAACTGCTTCTGCACGTGTCTTATCGGACGGTGGGCGAACACTGATTGAATCCAGACGCTTACGTCATCGGAAAAACGCGTTACTTTAGAATTGTACAGAAAATAGCTACTTTACATGAATCCGGAGAAACTTCCTTCTTAAGACAACAAATGACAAAAATTATTACATACCAAAAGATGACAACACACAAGCGCTTCTACAAGAAGCCCTAAAAGAGTCACTACACGCCCGTCAAAGCCAATGGGTTTAAAAAAAAATTATTTACAAGATTTTGACAAACTACAAATTAACAAAACACAAAATGAAAAATTAAAACAAAATAGGAATTAAAATTAACACTTGGAAAAATTTGGCGAAACGCACTCGATAACACAGCACCTTGGTAACTACCAAAGTCGTACCAAGAATGAATGCCTCCGGCGTCGCCCGCCTCCTCCGCTGTGGCGGCGGTGAACTACCAAGTCCACCAACTTCTTAACGCAAAAATTCCTGCTGTCGTTGTGGCGCGAAAAGTTTGAAATTTAAATTTGAAGTGGGACACTACAGTACTGACTAGGTAAAGATTTCTGGTTTGGTATTAATTAATCTTTACACAATGACAGGTAATAAAGTACGAGATTGTCCGGACGAAAATATTTTTCTGGTAATTGCTTGATACGTTGTGGCTTATTAGCATCATAGAAAAAAACCGTAAATGAAGATAAACATCACGATAAAGGTACAATTAGGAACGTCGTTGAAGTTAGCGTCATTTTATCGGATTCATTTTCATAAATTAAACGCCGCAGTACTTCGCCTCAAATGACGCATGCATGCCGGTCGCACTTTTCACATGCGAATTTCCACCGATCGTCGTCTTTTTTTCACACAATTTTTGACCAAATGACACCGTAATGACCTTCTGCCCCATCTTCAATCAAAATTCTCCTTCTACATGAGAACAAAGTGGTAAAACTCAACCCTTAACCTAACTAGAAAATTATTATTCATTTCAACCTTCAATAGTAATGTAGCTTCATAAATACGACATCGAAAAATTACAAATAAATCACTTAGTAATTCCCCCATATCGCATATACGCCCACCACCCGTCAGAGGGTGGCAATCTCAACCCCTCAAACACCACCTCCGATTATTTTGAAAAATCCGCAATGTAGCCTTTTGAATTTGACATGGAAAAATTACAAATAAATCACTTAGTAATCTCCCATATCGCTTATACTCCCACCACCCGTCAGAGGGTGGCAATCTCAACCCCTCAAACACCTTTGAAATTTCAATTTTGCATGGACTTTGGATTTTTATTTTAACTAAATTTACTTTTTATTTATAAGGTAAATTGTACAGCTGTCTCGTTGGTATTAATTACGTTTAGGATAAAATGACCTTTGGTGTTTCCGACGATGCAGTTGGGAACGAACAACCCTGCTACTAATTCCTTTTGCACGCATAATTTAGGTTTTTTGACTGAATCGGCGTCGATCGGCACCTGCACTCTGATTTCGGATCTGGCGGGTATTTCACGCTTATTATTTGACATCTGTTTAGGGGAGCTTAGATTGACATTAGTTTTCGGCAAGATTTCCAACTGAAATCCGTGTTCAAAGTTGACCGCATCCTGATTAAAATTTATTACTGCCCCTAGTTTTGCTAATAAATCTCGGCCAAATATACCATCATGGGGTATGGGAAAGTTCGAAGGAACTATATGAAACGGGTGGATTACGACTGTGTCGCCTAATTGAATTTGTGCGTTACAAACACCAAGAGTTTTAACGTTTTCATTGGTAATGCCTTTTAATTTCATCGTCTGTGCGGTATTTACTATAAAGTCTTGATCTGCCACGTTTCGTTTAAAAATACACAGATCAGCACCGGTATCTAGAATTAAATTTGCTGTTTTAGACGCAGCTAAATCTATCGGAACAGTTACAAAATTTGGTTGTGACTTTATTGTGATGTTGAAAACTTTTGAATGAATTTCTGCGGTACCATTTAATGGGCGTTTTCGAGATTGCGCATCCGAGTTCCGTTGCCCGATGAACTCGGAGCAGGCGGATTGTTTTGAGAATTTTGTGAGTTATTCGAATTATTATAACGTGAATTATTATATTCTCTTTTTCGGCATACATCTATGGTATGACCCCTTATTTTTTTTTTACATTTTATCGACAAAAAATGTTATTATTATTTGGATTTTGAAAGAAATTATTTTGTCGATTTGAATTTGTGAAAGGTCTTTGATTCGTGTTATTAGAATTATAATTAGAGTGATTGTTGTGAGACCTTTGATTTGCATTGTTGGAATTGTGATAAGAATTAAAAGAGGATCGATTTAAATTTAAATTATTAGAGTTTTGAGAACCTTGCAGTTTAGCTGATTTTTCTTCCTCAACTGCAGCCTCTATAGCTTCATGCAATTCTTGAAATCGCGACGCTTTGATAATTAGTTTACTTGGCTCATTCAGACCGTCTACAAAGGCCTTTAACGCTGAATGTTTATTTAACTTTTTGACGTACTGAGACGCATCTGCGCCTTGTTCTTTGATGCACGCGTCGTCCAGATCGGATGTCAATTGTATGATTTTATTTGCAAATTCTCGCACCGGATCTTTATTTTGTTTAATACTCAAAAGTGCGACTGGTATCTGCGGAGTCAGGTCAGGTTCTCACATGACATCAAGTTATTCATTGTGTCTTTAAAAAATTCACTAAACTGAAATAGAAATGTTATCTATTATCTATTTTCTATGTTTTTTACTATTCGTAGGGAAGATTGAATGTATCAACTATTACAGAGTTGCCTTTTAAACGATTCCTGACTTAACCCTTCTATTCCTCGTTCTTGCGAAAGGAATAAAATTAAGCCAAATTGCACATGCTTTAAAAAGTAACACACTTGACCAAACTTGAACCGGAATCGGAAGATTGGCGATAAATCCTTGTTAAAATCAAACCTGAGGAGCGAAGTTTTCGTAAATGTTAAGTAACACCCAAGAGAAGTAACATTACCGGCATATAACAGTTAAAAAACTATCCGGCCAACTTTTGTAACGGCGGACGTCAGAAATCTAAAAAAATACACTGCTTCGTGCGATGGTTCACAAAAACAAATATTGTTATCATTATAAAAAGGCTTCTTGAAGGTTTAAATTGCAGGTTTACATGCTCTGCGACACTTGTTAGGTTAGATATTAACTTTTCAAAATACACTTGAAGTTAGCGTTTAACAAAAAGATGTGGCAACAGCGCTTGACGTGTTAGGGAGAACCAAATTACCAACCTCAATGAGATCTCTGAAAAATTACTAACAAAAATATTTATTTGTCGTTTGAGAGCCAAAACGGCATGCATTGTGTTAAGGCAGACTTAAGTCATAGAATAGTGTCGCTCTTTTGGCAAAATTTCGTCCACGGGACCGATAAAACAGAGAAATAAAATGGTCACGTGATGTAAACAAACGAAATGCTCGGTACCGATAATTATCGTTAGAGAACCAAAATCGCACCCTTAGAGTTTTAGTCGAAAACACTCGCTAATTCTTTTTTTTAACGTAACTGTGATAAAAAAGTTTTTGTTTTTATTTTAAATTTTTTGCAAATTGTGGTTTAAATTTGAGATAAAACGCTAGTTTTATATTTATATTATATTTATCATGACGAAACACTTGTAAACTACATTTAGGTATATTCCAAATTTCACAAATCACTTCATTTATTTGTCTGAAGGTATTTGAGATCATAGGGCTTTTGATCCAATCTAAAGTGAACTAAAGGATCGTTTGGTGTATGCGTAGTTCCAATTTTGACAAATTTGATAAAAACGCATTTTTCTTCAAATTTAAAAGCAATTTGAATCATATCTAAAATGACAACTGAGGAGATACAGGGTGATTTTTTTAAAACGGCAGACGTTGTAGAATTTTTATTTATGAACCGATTTTAAAAATTTAAAAAACAAATTAAATGGTTTTTAATTTACTATAAACTGATGATTTTAAAAATTTTCTAAATGTTTTAGTATCTTTTGGGCGATACTCAACTTTCTTATTTTAAATTGGAACTCATATTTTGTTTTTCATAATTTGGAAGATATTAATTCTCTTAATTCAAAAATGTATAATATTTTCTACTTTAACAAAAAAATATTTTTAAAAAAATTATCAAAATTGAAAAAAATAAGCAATAAAAGTTAATAAAATCTAGGTGCATGGTGTCAAATAAAAGAATGCCGTTATTGTAATATCAAAAAGCAGCAAATAACAGAAACCATTGGCATTTTTTTTGAAATTATTAATAACAAAAAACAATAATAATTACAAATCAGAAAAAACAACTACCTAATTTGGGGATAATGACCCTCCAAAATAGAAGGATTTATCAGTCTCTTCACTTTTTCTTTAAGTTAGTAAACGGGTTTTCGGATTGTCCAAATATTTTGGCAGATCTAAAATTTCTAGTACCTGCGTACCATGTAAGATTGAATCGTTTGATAATGGTCAATTACGCTAGAACTGATTACTATGAAAATAGTCCTTTAATTCGAATGTTAAACAATGTTAACGCATGGCATGATAAAATCGAATTTTTTGGTATGTCAAAGGGTAAAATTTAAAAAAACCGCTTCTGTTGTCCTAATCTAGTTTGTACTTGTATTGTATTTGTATTTTCTTGTTGTATTATTTTTAATCTGTTTTTGTGTTACTGTTTGTATTATTTTATTTCATGTATAAGTTCTGCGTTAATAAACATTTATTATTATTTATTAAGTAAAATGCTGTTGAAACGCCATCCCGTTTTTTTCATGACACCTACGAGAAATGCATTGTGCATTGTAAGGTGTAGCCCCATCTTGTTGAAAGAAAACTTGTTCTTTCTGTTATTTGCTGTTTTTTGAAATTACAATAACGATATTGTATTATTTGACACCACGCACCTAGATTTTACTAACATTTATTGCCTAATTTTTTTCATTTTTGATATTTTTTTTAATTTTTTTTTGTAAAAGTAGAACATATTACACATTTCTGAATCAAGAAAATTAATATCTTCCAACTTATGAAAAAAAATATAGGTGCCGATTTAAAATAAGAAAGTTGAGTATCGCCCAAAAGATATTAAGACATTTAGAAAATTTTTAAAATCATCAGTTTATAGTAAATTAAAAACCATTTAATTTGTTTTTTAAATTTTTAAAATCGGTTCATAAATAAAAATTCTACAACGCCTGCCGTTTTAAAAAAATCACCCTGTATGTTTAACACATTTATATATGTATTAAAAAAATCATTTAGCGTTTTGTTCCACTATGCCTTAAAAATGGCTAAAATTTACACATTACAATTTTAAAGCGACGCAACGACAAAATTATTGGTGATAAAAACAAATTTTTGTCTATTTTTTTCAATTTTGATAATTTTTTTTAAATATTTTTTTGTAAAAGTAGAACATATTACACATTTCTGAATCAAGAAAATTAATATTTTCCAAATTATCCAAAAAAATATGGGTGCCAATTTAAAATAAGAAAGTTGAATATCGCCCAAAAGATAATAAGGCATTTAAAAAAATTCTAAAATCATCAGTTTATAGTAAATTATAGTAAAACATTATAGTAAATTAAAAACCATTTAATTTGTTTCTTTAATTTTTGAAATCGTTTCATAAATAAAAATTCTACAAGGTCAGCCGTTTTTAAAAAATCACCCTGTATTAAATAACACTAAAAAGCAAATCAAAATTCGGACTTTTTCTCTTGGGGTTCAATTTGATAAGTACGTTTTGCTCCATAAGTTCCGGATTCAGAGATTATTTTTTTAGGTTCTAGCGCACAAACATTAATTTTTTTGACTTTTTCTTAAAACTTGCAGAGTTATGGGATTGCTCGACAGTGTTTTGGAATGCTAATTTGATTGGTTTTCCAAAGACCTATAAATTTTATTGCTGGGATAAGTATATATTTTCCATGATATTTTTGAGAAACTGATCTTGATGTTCTAAAAAAAGGCAGTTTCTACTGATTTTTATATGCAATTTTGTATATAGAATTATTATATTATATCAGTTCCTTTTTGTAATGCATTATTAAAAAGATTAAGAGCTTGTCTTTTTGGAGCATTGATAAATGTATTGCTATGTCTTATCGTTTAGAAGTTACAGGATAAAACACATCGCGAAGTTGGTTTTTTGACGAGTTCATACAAAAAATGCTATTGGTTAAAAAATCTTAATATCTAGACACATTCTATTAAGTTTTAAAATTACTTAAATGCTAACACAGCGCAGATTAATACGTTTTAGAAAACTTCTTGATGATGAAAAAGTTCTTAGTTAGAAGTGGGAATGTAGAAAATGTGAAGAATCCAGAGGATATCTAGTGAGCTTGGGTAATCTTGAGAATCTAGAGGGAATGTAGAGTCACTACAGAATTGAGAAAATTTAATGGAAATCTGGTCTAAAAAAACTAGAAAGAGTCTAGAAAGTTTACTGGGAGTCTAGAAGTTTTGGAGAATCTAGAGGATGTCTAGCACACCTTGATAAATCTAGAGCACCTAGAAAATGAACTGAGAGTCAAAAATTGCAGAATATAGCGGGTGTCTAACGAAACTGGATATCTAGAGAATCTCGAAATTCTAGTGGAAATCTAGAGTCTAAGAACAGTACAGAAAATCTAGAGAATTCAGGCAATTAAGGAACGACTCCTCACTGAAAGCGACAACGATTGATTTCTTTCTAATTAATAAAAAGCAACAAACATGTAATTGTATTTACTTTAATTCCGATTTAATTCTTATTCTTAACCCGGCCCTGTCCCAAATTCGTTCTTGACCACTTTCGGGTACCTGAAAATGATTTACAATGGGGTTGCTTGCACTTTTAAGAACCCTCATAATCTTTGCGGTAATGAGAACCGTCTGCCATAAAAACGTTAGAAGAATTGGAACAGTATAATAGCAATACACACTCTGTATTGTAGGTTTTGCGGCGCTGATGCCAAAAAATATACAGAGTGTACCCGAATAATGTGTAAAGATTTTAACCGCTGTAAATAATGATTTTGCAAAAAAATCGAAGGCAAAAATTTTTCGGATTATCCGTGGATTCGCGATAAAGACATTTTTTACCACTTTTATATTAACGTTTTTATTCCTAACTTTTCGATAGCCTGGACTGACATTGGTATTGGAACTGGCCTACCTCAACAATTCTGCAAAAAATTAATGTCGAAACGGTGACGGTTTGGAACGCAAATTTTGGCCATTACATCAAACTGCATTGTCTGATATTGGGGTTAAAATCTTTGCATTTTATTTGGGTGCACTCTGTATATGTAACAAGCAGTACTAGAAACATACCTAAAATATTACTTCAATAAAATTATTGCAGATTATGACTACAAAAAGTCGATCTTCTGTCCTTGGTAAAGCCAGTATGACCGGAAGTGACTTTTTGTCTACAGACACTGCAGGAAGTGATTCTACGGAATCGTTTCGAATGGAGGATACAAGAAAGGAGTCTAATAAAATGTTCTTTTCTGACTGAAAAATATGTGAAAATCGTTTTTGCAACTCTTTGTTAAATAAAATTTCTCAATTTTCTTTTCATTTAATTTATCCTAGCCTTGGAATTCTTATGGTCTCTTATCAGATTTTATTGTTTTTCCACACGAAATTTCATTTCAAAACTGACAAATGTCAAATTTAGGGAGGACATTAATGCCAATCTCGTCATCTCAGAATGTCGTCGCGATGCCAACCTTAAATAAAGAAATAACTATCAAAGTGTAAATTCGCGAACTTTATACAACGGTAAAGACGGAAAAGACGAGAAAAGTGGATCAAAAACTAATAATTTTCTTGGCAAACGAGACCGATTTGTCTTTTTGATATAAATCCACAAATATTAAAGCTTTTTCTAATAAATCGTTATCATTTAAATTTTGCAAAGTGGCAGCTTGCAAGACAAATCAGCGAGAAATCGTCGTTTAGCATCGAAATAAGCGGATTTCTCTAAGAATTTTGATGATTTCGTGCAGATTTTTGCTGTTTTCTTGCAATTCAGCCGTTGAATCTTGATAAAAATTCATGGTTTTGTAGATTTCGAGCTCTTCTTTACGAATTCAAGCCAGAAAACTGCAAAAATCAGCGAGAAATTGTCGTTTTGCATCGAAATAAGCGGATTTCTCTAAGAATTTTGATGATTTCGTGCAGATTTCAGCCGTTTTCTCGCGATTTAGCCGTTGAATTTTAATAAAAACTGGTGGTTTGGTGGATTTCGAGCTCTTTTTTACGAATTCAAACCAGAAAACTGCGAAAATCAGCGAGAAATTGTCGTTTTGCATCGAAATAAGCGGATTTCTCTAAGAATTTAGATGATTTCGTGCAGATTTCAGCCGTTTTCTCGCGATTTAGCCATTGAATTTTAATAAAAACTGGAGGTTTTGTAGATTTCGAGCTCTTCTTTGCAAATCCAAGCCAGAAAACAGCCAGAATCATCGAGAAATCGACGTTTAGCATCGAATTAAGTGAATTTCTCTAAGATTTTTGATGATTTTGTGCAGATTTCTGCTGTTTTCTTGCAATTCAACCGTTGAATCCTAATAAAAACTGGTGGTTTTGTAGATTTTGAGCTCTTCTTTGCCAATCCAAGCCAAAAATTGACTGTTCAGCTTTAGGATTGGCCACCGTTTTCTCGTCTTAACTCGATTATTTTTTGACTTAAATAATTTTTGTTTTGATATTTTGGTTCAAAATTGTTGCCTCCTCACGAGTTCTGGGACACTCTGTATATGTATGTACTACTTTATTTTGGCCGCCACTTGAATGAAAATTTTCACATAAACAATATCGTTTCAAATAACGAAATAGTTAACTTATTTTATCCACAACTGTTAATATAATAAATTTTAATTGAGAAGTAAAATGATAAATTATGAAAAATGGTGGAGACGCCGGGATATTTATCTATCTTTTTGATTTCTATGAAATTGTGAGCGAAATACTAAGATTTTAGAAAATTTTGTATTGAAGACTAAGCAAAGGTTGTGATAAAATTCGTAATTTTGATGATTTTTTTGCTATAGCTACGAAATTTTAAGAAATTCTTTTATTCGAATAATTTATTAATTAGATCCAATTGGAAAGAAATATATTCTTTTTTACTTTTTCTATTTTTTGGTAAAATTCGTAATTTTTGAGCCACGGGGAAATTACAATTTTTGAATCGTGTATTAACTCTGTCTAATTGCAAAATTATAGAGCAAAAGACACCAATTTTATTGTTTTTGATTTTTAACACAAATCAAAAATATCATTCACTGAAATTCGTAATTTTGGTAATTTTCATACTACAACTATGAGATTTAGAGAATTGCTATTTTTGAATTGTGTGTATCAACTCAAGCCCATTGCAAAATTGTAGAGCAAAAGACACAAATTTTATGGATTTTTATTTTTAAAACCAATCAAAAATGTTTGGTAATTTTGGTAATTTTTGTGCTGCTGCAATGAAAAAATTTGGGGAAATTGCAAAATTTTAGAGCAAAAGAGATAAATTTAGGAAAAAAAACATTTTATTTTATAGAGCACTGCTGAATACAGGGAGCTACATTTACACAACTTACAGTCACTGTTGAGAGTTCAATTCAGTTGTAAGAGAGGGCGCCACAAACAATATAAGAAAATTTGAAATGGGATAATTTATTTTTATGAGAAACTACCAAAAGTGTGCAACGTTTTTGTTTGCGATTGTAATTTATAGCGCCGCTGAAATTTTCCACCACCCAATCATAAATTAACCCGATGCGTGGTAATTCACTTGAGATTGTACTAAAAGTAGGTGAATTTCATTGAAACTGAGAGGTCTTTTGGCCCGTGGGCGTAATCACTATCCATATTCAATTACTTGCTCAATTAGTTTATAAAAGCTGCTATTACTCATCCATTGTGTCTTGTAATTAAAAAAAAGTCATTTCTCTTCTTTTTGGTGATCATCGTGGGAACGCGACTCCTCTTTTATCCAGAGGTCAAATAAAGTAACGGTTGAGCAGGTTCTATCAAAAATCCAATTTCCAAACGCACTCGTTTAATAAAGACAATAATGTGTTAACGGAAACTTAAAGAATGGGGACCATATAAGGGATACTCGCGACTCGTGACATACTTAACATTACTTAAAGAATCGATTTCTTTATGGTATCAATCACTTTGAGATGGTAAAAACTCGAATGGGAATCTTTAGGTCATGGGTGTGGGGGAAAACGGTTAAATGACGGGAGAAGATTAGAAACTAGTAATCGAAACACCTGTTTAAACTTTTGGAAAAATCAAAGAGACAGTTAGCACTGGCGGTGTTAATTAACACGCGCTTTCATTAAAATCGACTTTTTAGGCGATGGTTTAGAGGCCGTAAAACGAAACGGTTTTGCTTTCAACAACGTATTAACCCACATTTTTCCAATGTTTTAAGCAGAAAAGAAATAAATAGAAGGAAGATAATTAAGTCAAAGCACGATGACGGATGTCACGCTGTTACCGACACTTGGATGAATTCATGCATAAGATGCAAGGTGACAAAGAAGGCTTTTTTCAAAGGATGTCATCGGTCAGTGCACTTGTAAGTTTTAGGGCCGGTTTTTCAATTGCTGATTAATTAGCTGATCACGTAATTGACAATTTTTGATCAACCAAAAGTTAACTTTTGCATATCGAAAATGGCGTTTTTCAATGATTTTTTAATTCTTAATTAGCCGATTCTCAATTAATCAAAAAGTGCGATGGAAAAGCCTGGCAAACGATCCACCAACTACACTGCTAGTTGCATTAGTATACAGGGTCCGGCAACACTTGTGTCCACCCCTAAAATCGTCTTTAATTTTAAAGATAAAATTTTGAAAATTTGCATACGCTTATAGTTGACAAGGCTCTAGAAGCTGACACCAAAATTTGTTTTGATATCACGGTTTTTTTGGCGTCGCGACGCCTAAAAAGTTTAATTTTTAGCGATTTTTGGGTTTTTTGAGGTAATATTAGCGAATTCAATTTTTTTTCAACATAACTGTAATACAAATATTTGAGTTTTTATTTTAAATCTACTTCAAAAGGTGTTTAAAATTTGCGAAAAAAACGCTGTTTTATCAGGTTAGTTTTCAACATTTTGACGGTGCAGTGACAAACTACGTTTACACCAAAATTTCACAAGTCACTTCATTCACTCTTATGAAGGTCAATTTTGATTAACTCGGGCATTTTGCACTTTATGGACACCAGAAATCGTTAATTAACATCGACAAAGCGACAATTTCGCCAAGTAAGACTTTTGTTACCTTCTAAAACGAACCAAAGATTAGATGTCATTTGTGACACAAGATGTTGACAGATGGGTGTAAACGTAGTTCCCAATTTTGACGTAATAAAATTGGAAACTAACTTGATAAAACAGCATTTTTTCGTCAAATTTTGAATACAATTTACATTAAATCTAAAATGTCAACTGAGATATTTTTAACACATTTATATCGAAAAAAAATTAAATTAAAGGTTCATTTCATAAAACTTCACAATTAGCTAAAAAATACACTTTTAAGGCGTCGCGACGCCAAAACTATAAGTGATAAAAAATACATTTTTGCGTCGGCTTCTAGAGCTTTGTCAACTATGAGTGTATGCAAATTTTCAAAATTTTATCTTTAAAATTAAAGACGATTTTGGGGGTGGACACAAGTGTTGCCGGACCCTGTATATACATTATAATGATTATAATTAATTAATTAAACTTAATCGATCAGGTGGAGAACCCAGTACATCAAATGATGACCCATCTTCTGAAACAAACTGGAGTTCATATGCAACAAGAAATTTGAGAGAACCTGTGACCAAAAAACTCCAAAGTAAAAAAGTTACTTCAACACAAATTCTTAAATCTTTAATTAACATGATTACAGGTAGAAAAATTGTTAAAACAAGAGGTACCAAAAAATATATTGGCCCCGAGCATATACTTATAGAAGAACAATTAAATTTTGTGAAGTTACAGCGAGAAAAATTCTTAGAAGAACACGAACTTAGGATGAAAATTTTAGAACAAAAGCTACTAATAACATAAATGAAAAGAAAATTCAGAATCTCTGCAGTTAGTTTGGTTTTCTTTTTATTTGTTTATTAACAGATTTTGTTGTAAAAAAGACTTCATAATATTTAGTAAATTTCTTTGAATTTGGTTTAAATAAATGTTAGAATCAACAATGTAATATTGTTAATTCCTCCTCTTATCTCTTCAGCATTTTGAACGCCAACATTATTTACAATATTAACAGCGGCTTCTTGTTCTTCATTGACCACAAGTTCTGGTTCACCTTCATCACAAGCAATTGCCACTATTACGGCTTGTTTGGTATCCAATTTTAATCTTAAACCTAAGGCAAATGACGGAAATCTTCTCTTCCAAACTCCATATGAACTAATTAAATTAATTAAAGATTCATTAAACAAATTTTCCGCTTGATTTTGAACTTGGAGCAAAGGAGTCATTAAATAGCGCCTTATGGGATAGCCACTGTCCCCTACCAGAAGACTGTCTGCAAAATTTCCCATTTCAAATTTTCCACATAGTGAAGAATTTCTAAAAATATGGGAGTCGTGCGCTGAACCCGGCCATCGAACGACAATATCTTGAATTTTTAATCTTTGTTTACACTCTGTTAACTCTTCTACGTTTTGTAGCATTTTAATATAATTTTCTCTCAGACCTGCTAAAACCATGCTTACACGTCGAATTGTTTTGCAAGCAGTAGATTTGTCCCAGTAGCATAAAACAGCAACTAATTTTCGGGCGATAAACATTTCTCGACCCAAAAACTACTATAAAGATTATTCATTTTCACAATACTGACAAAATTTACCTTCTAGTGGGAAAAGAAATTGCTTCTTCTATCTCTTCTAATAAGTTATGTACCGTCCGTCCACTCTTCAAAATGATCTTACAGTTTTCGGTCTACGAATTCGTCACTGCTGTATGCGTTTATGTCGTAATCCCACATAATGAAGATTAAGATTGATGTTTTCAATATTTTCTTTGACATTAGAAAATTGGAAGTTAATTACTAGATATTTCAATGATTAAGTGAACTGCACGTTAACATAAACTTTTTGATTAATTGACACTTGAAAAACTAACAAATTTCGTTAATTACAAATTATAGGCTAACTAACAATTAATCAGCGATTGAAAAACCGGGCCTTACATGTAAGGGCGAGCACAAATTGCGACGAAAAATTCCGATCAACCTTTTCACATTTCTGTTGCAAAACAAGAAACTTAAGCAATTAAGCACTTGGCCTCCCTTTGGGCACACGTGAGTCGGGTGAAATCCACAAGTGACAGGTAGACAACAAACATTCAGGTCGACCAACTACGTCGTGCCGTTTTAATAATAAAGAATTTTTCTATTAAAACACTCGTTACTTTTCTATGGGTCACTGCTGTGGCAGTATGTTTCGAACATGATACTTAGTGGAAAAGCGCGACTTTCAGTGCTCGACGAGAAGGTTGTTGACACCAAAAATTACTATTGAAATTGTACACCGGAATGAAAGAATAATATGATAAAGGTAATTGTAAACGGAGTGAGTCACAGAAAAGCCGATAAATGTGGAAAGCACGCGAGCGATTTTTCCAAATTTGGGTTGCGGTCCCACGCTTGGACCTTGGTAAACAATGGGGCAGACAGAAAAAACAAAAATTGAGCTCGAGACAATTCTGCGGATTTTCAACTCTTTGTTTCGTTTCATATTTTTCTAATTATTCTTAATTTAACTATATTTCAGAATTATTGACATCTCGGTAGGCCATGTCTGTGTAAAACGCCTCTAACAATGTGAACGACTTTTAGGATTTTGGTTCGAAAACTGTCAATGTAACATTTTGAGGTTATGAAGTAAATTACTTTTTTAAATAATGGATTTATGCATTTTATCATAAAATTACGTTTTTCGAATTTGCCGCTTTAATAGGTCCATTAAAGTACTCAATTTGGAGTCGTTTATAAAAGAACTCAATGTAGGAAATTTTGTTTTTTAAGAATTGGCAGAACTGATTAGTCTGACTGTCACCTGTTTTCTGTCAATTTCACATTACGGATTTTACGATTCGTGTTGTGCATGCGGGTTGTGAGGTTAGGTTAGGTTAGGTGAAACTCAATGTCAAATTTTAAATTGAATTTGAAAATCAAGTGGCAAGTGGTGGTTGCAAAACCATTACCAATCGTGTAACACGAAAACTCTTAGAATTGGAAAATTTATATTTTTTATTAAAAAAAGCGTGCAAATTCGAAAAAATAGTATAAAGAACTTGTTTTATTATGGCATTGGTGCACTCGTCCCATACAAAACTCGCCTACGGCCATTATAACACACGTTCTTTAATATACTATTATATAGTTTGCACGGTGAGAGATTGAATGACAGAAAAGTCACTAAATCTACGCGCGAAATTTAAAATAACAAAATAGGCCCACTTAGTGTCAACCCAGTTTGCGTAGGAATTTAGTGTATTTTGTAGCATAATTTGCTGCCAACCTATATGTCAACTGTCAAAATCTCCCAATCTCTCACCGGATTTACTATAGCAGTCTTTCTCTTTTTGTTTTTTTATTATCCATTTGGAAACAAAGTGTTAATAAGTAGTGTCAAAGTACAACAATTTCCAAAAATTGAGGACAATTCCTGTAACTTTGACAGTCAACTTAAAAACTTTCACTTGTTCGATACATAAAAACAAACATTTTCGTTTTATTTAAAAAAACAAAGTTTCCAAAACTCTACACTAACATTTATAACTTCATTAGCTTTTACATTGTGACACTGAAACTCTTTTTCTTCTTTTTTGTTTTACTTTCAGTACGATAATTAATTACATTACATTACAAACTCAAGGAACAGAAGCTTCATTTTTTGGAAATTCAAAAAGCTTCCAAAATTCTTATTTCTGTAACTGTGATTGTACCTTTGTAATTGTGAAATATGTTAGTATTATTACTTCTAAAACACTTGAGTAAACTGTTTTAGGGCAGAATATTAAAAAATTTAATTTTGGCGAAACAAAAAACCTTGTTACCTGTAGTGTAAATAAAATTTGTAGGTGTTATTTACATCCAATGTGCTAATTGACTGTGATGAACTACAAGTTTTTATACAAGGAACAGAAATTTCTATGTTAACTTTTGAAATTCTGGCACTTTTTACTTGCTGACAATGAAACTTGAAGGTGTTATTTGATTCAACAAACTTAAATTACAAGATTTTCGAACAAGAAATTTTATTTTTAGAAAAAAAAACAAAACTTTCACAATTTTATCCAATTATTTGTTTCTCAGATAGTTTTTACTTTAATAGAGTTTAGTATAGAAACAAAATTTTTGGAAGTCCTTGTTTTTAGAAGACACAAAATATCTAAAAAAATCTACATAAACTCCTACAACTTTAATAAACCATATTTTTTATTTTCAGAAAAAAACAAAACTTTCAAAATTTTGAATTCTGAATTCGTTGGTTATATGTTTTGCAAAAGCCCCACGCTAATTCAATAGGGTTGTATTGACAGTTATAAGGTGGAACTTGTAAAATATTGCAACGAAATAGTCAGTTTTCGAGTCAGTAGCACTGAATTTTCACATTTTAAAGGAGACTTTTCAGTCTCAACCACTTATACTATGTCAGTTTTTAGACAGTATAAAAAATTACAATACTTTAGAAGAAATTACTCAAAACTTGTAAAAAAGTGCAATAAAATTGTCAGTTTTCGAGTCAGTAGCACTGAATTTGCATATTAAAAAAACAGTTCAATTTCAAGCATTACTGTAAGTTTTTAGACAGTATAAATAATTACAATAATTTAGAAAAAAGTACTAAAAACTTGTAAAATACTGGAATAAAATAGTCAGTTTTTGAGGCAGTGCCACAAAATAATAATGTATTATTTAATTGATACGCCAATGGGCTCCAACTTTGCTGTCACTGATCTGTCATCTGTCAAGTCAGGTGTTAGATTTACGGATTGCGGTTGTTACAAAACACAAATAACAAAATAGTTTTTTCTAACTTGAACAAAATCGTATGGTGTAAGAAACCACATGTCCAAAAAAGTCAACAATTGATTAATATTAATAAGTCACTCTGTATAATTGCACTGGGTCTACAAACAGGTGAGCCAAGGATATATAAAACTGGTTCAAACATTAATGACTTGGGTTGCAAGGGTACAAGTCCATCGTGTGGTAGCAAACATTCTTTTAATTTATTCCAACAGCTGCAGGGAATCGTGCGATTATTAAAACAGTCGTTCAAGTGACTCTAGAAAGCAGATACCTACAGTCCAATTAACGATAATTTCGTTGAGTGAACACTAATTGGAGCAGTTATATGACAAAGTTTCCAACCGACTTGATTGATATTGGAATTCTATCCATTAAATTTCCATTTGCAGTAGGCTCGAGAAAAAAAAACATGTCGGAAGATCACAGCTGGAATTTTGACGTGCGAAAGATATTTATATATCAAGTGCGGAAAGTGCCAAGTTTTGTACGAGTGCGCATGTAAATTCACGAGTGCGAGTTAAACACTTTCTGACAAGTTATGTACACTATTTTTCCTACAATCACATTTTCCTATGACCCCATATTGCACATGGTTAAATAGTTTGTGAGTTTGTGTTATTATGTTGCATCTATTTATGAAAGTAACAGTCACATGTGTTAAATAATATACAGTATGTCCCCGGATTGAGTTCACAAGAGAAAAAAAAACAATATTTTTCATTTTACAAAAAAATGACAAAGGGTTAATAATTTTTGCTTAATTTAAAATAAATAAATCTTTAATTAAAACTTTAATATTATCAAGCTGTGTTCTTATAATCGAAAAAAACAAAAAATAATAAAGAACTTTTTTATTTTTAATTTTTCAAAAAATGTCAAAGGAATGAAGTTTGTTCCTTAACTCAAACCAATTTCCACTATTTGATTGACCCATTACCTGTTTTAGCACATAGTTCAATTCTAACTCGCAATTCTTCAAAACAGTTTCGAATTTTCTCAATTATTGTTAAGGATGCAATTGCATTTCTTTTCCAATTTTTTAATATTTACACATTATTGGGTAAATTTTCCTTTAATCTTAACGCACTATTTGATATTGTGAATCCACAGCTTGCTATTATTTAAATTCGATTACAAAATTTAATAAATAAAAATAATGAAAAAATTAATTTTAAGAGTACAAACTACTAGTTTTGAAATTTTAATTGAGATTTATCTGTTTTGAAATAAGCAAAAAATGTTATTTCTTTGTCATTTTTTGTAAAATGGAAAATAAACTGTATAATATATCCGCACAAACCTGTCAAAATTGACTTAAATCTAAATTGGGGTTTTTTTGTCTACCAAAAATTCCACTTACTAATCAATTCACAAAAATGCAAATACTTCTACAAAATTCCACATATTATATCCACAAATAATTCTAATTTTTCCATAAAATTCCATTTTTGACGCCAATTAGAACCAATTTCATTTAAATTCCAAACAAGTATATATGTATATAACTTATTTTTCCTGCAGAGAATTTACGATTACAATTTACGACTTACAAAGCAGGAACTAAAAACTTCCTGGCTTGTTGATAAACATTCAATTTTTTAAATAGACTATAAAGTCTAATCCCAACACATCATGAAAAACAAAGTTATAATAAAATACCTAAAGTGCAGCTCATTGCTATCTAGTTCTCGAAAATTTTTGGGTGTAAATCAGGCTTTCAATTCCTTAGGGAGAAAATTAGGAGAAAATTGAATGTAGCGATTTTTGAGGTTACACGTTGTCAAAGTTGAGCGTATTAATCAATAAGTAATCAAAAATTTGTTGCAAAAGAATGATTTTAATAGAGATTTGGCAATGTTGTGAAAAACGATTAGCTTCTACGCATGCCACAGTTACGTCAAGGTCAAACACATTTGCTGCCAATTGTTACCGATTAAAATCACTAAGGGCTGCTGCCAACTTAACTTTTTAATGAGTGGACCGATAATAATGAGCTCTGGTATACTAATCTACACCGAAAATAATGAAATCAACTTCAAATGTGACAGTTCTTGTTTGAGATGCGACCAATCATTAAGCTGCATTTTATATTTAACGCCTACAAAAGAAACTACAAGAAAAAGTTCACGCAATAATTTTTTAATTACAATACAATAATTAGTTCACTTTCTTAGTCAAGTTTCTAGTGTAAATTTTCAAACTCAAAATTCTACAAAATTTCCCAGTAATTGTATAAAAATTCCAAGAGCACAGCACCATTGATTTTTTAAAAAAGCCTACAAACTATACACTAATCTAATACAGAGCTCTGCTGATTTTTTTGTAAAAATATCAAACGTTTACCAAAGTGTAATTATAAAATTAAATTATATCATAATTAATTAAATAAAAACCACCAACACCGCACTCTCCCACCACTTTACAACCGGCAACGTCGTCAATGGTGACTTTTTGGGGATAAAATCAAATAGGTTAGCTGCCTAATTGACAATTTGATTACACAAAACGGCCTTTTAGGCTGTGCCGAGTCTTTTCACCATTAAATCCTTTGATTTGCAATCCAACAGGCTGTAAAAGAAACGTTTTTAACGGAAACTCTGCCTAATTTTCAGAAATGTCAAAAATTTGACAATTAATTTCTCACCAAAAATCTCCCTAGGCAACGTTGCCGGTTGTAATGCAGGGGAAGATTGCGGTGTTGGTGGTTTAAAAAAAAACGGACTTTAACTTTGATGCACAGCAATTTTCATGTAAAAAATGGCAAATGTCAAATTCTGGGGAGTACATGGTATAGTTCGTACAGTGAGAGTTTGAATGACAGAAAAGTCACTAAATCTAGGCAATAAAAAGTGTACCATACGCGCGAAATTTAAAATAACAAAATAACCCTAGTTACTGGCAACCCTGTCAACCCATTTCGCGTAGGAATTTAGTGTTTTTAGTGAATTTTGTTGCATAATTTGCTGCCAACCTATATGTCAACTGTCGAAATCTCCCAATCTCTCACCGGATATACTATAACAACCATGTTATCTTGAAATTTCGAAAATTAATTAATTAAAATTCTAACTTTAAATAAAAAAATTACTGTCTAAAACGACTATAGTACATGCAATGCACTGTGCCTACAGCGGAAATTTAATTGAGACAAATATTTGGAGAAACTGCGCAATCCGCGGTGTTTCATCTTTGACGCCGCCACTGCATAACCAAAGAATAACGAAATTTAGAAATGGGAGAAGTTATTCGCCTACTGGATGGTTTCTAAATTATTAAAATCCGATCAAGAACGCAGTGAATGTCAGTTATGAATATTACAAAGAAAAACAACCGCCGACCTTATCACTTTCTGGTTTAATAAACTTTCTGTGGCTTTTTTTTTAGAAAAATGGGTCTGATTAATAATTAAAACGTATTTTCACTATTACGACCATAATCGGAATGGTTTCCATTCCATGTCTGTAAAAGTGCAAAAAACGCCAATCATAATTAACGATGAAAACATAATTGCTACAAAGTAAGTCTCTGTAACAACAATCTAGTTTCGAAAAATAATTGGGTCGTTAATGGCCGCCAGAGGGGAAGCAAAAACGTCGTCTCGTCGCAAATGAATCATAATCGATGACAAGCATTGCTTATCACTTGTGTAAACAATCATTACCATAACGTATCACTTTTCCGAAGATAGATAGGCATGATGGCCGCCGGAGGAGCGGCAACAAGAATTTTCATTAAACCATTGTTTTTGCTTTGCAAAATAATGGCCGCCGGAGGGGAAGCACATCTGAAACTGTATGCGCTTTTTTTGAAAGAAATGTGGACCACGTTAAGAGGTCACGCGAATTTAATTGGTATTATTTTAATTGATCGATGGGAAAGATAAATATACGATTACACTTTTGGGTATGTGTTTGATGGTTTTGCTTTCCCAATTAAATCGACTTTCTCCGAAATTCACACGATTGATCTTTCGAGTCGTGTCGAAGGTTTATGGTTATTAATACTGACAGGTGGTTATTAATTCGTATGGGCATGTTTAGCGCAATTAAGGAGGAGCTTCGGGCGAACAAAAGCAAACAAATTGTTATGGGAAGATCGTTCTTTGTTGTAATGATGGTGATTTCCCAGAAGAGGAGCTACGCTACTTGTGGCTTGAAACCTCCAACGCCGCGGAAGAGTTTTGAATTTTGCATTTCAGACTCGGCAAACGAAGCGTTTTTAACATAGCATTTTATTATTTGGACTACAGCTCAGAAAGAGTTATAGAGCGATATAGAAAAAATACCGATAAAAAATAAAAACAAAAAATATAAAAGCAACAATCAACCAATTATTTAATAAAACAAAAAAAAAACAAACATAAAATTAGCCGAAATTATTAAAACAAAGGCATTCCTTTGTCGCAACGCGAATTCACAAGTTTGGGTACCAAATTTGTTCAAGTACAGTTTAACAAACGCTCTAGTGCGGTTATGGCTTTGACTTTTTAAATATTTTTTCCCAGCTGGTCAGTCTTACAAATCAACTCCTTACAAGTCTACATTTCGACGTGATTTTGTCACTCAACTGACCCAAACTTACTCAAATTGATGATAAACGCAATTATATTAATTGGGGATACTAAAAAAAAACGTGTATAGGAACATTTGGAAATTTATGGAGTTTATAAGTCTTGACTGTCTTATTAATAGTACCAATTTAGAAAAAATTGAACCAAAAAGGAGAACTGAAAATGTCAATTTTTTCAACACTGTAATTTCGTTATTTCTAGTGCGACATGAACGAAATTTATGCATGTCGTTTCTTTTGTTTGTTTTAGTAATCACTAATTTGCAAAAATTTAGATCAAAAAGTCGAATTTTTACAAATTTTCGTTTTAAGGCTAAAAAAATGCCACCAATTTTTTTTAATCCTATAATTTCTTTATTTTTTATGCGATTTTAACGAAATTTGTGAAAATTATCACTCTCGACTGGCTTATTAAGAGCGTCGATTTAGAAAAATTTAGACCGAAAAAAAGAATTTTTAGAAATTTTTATTTGGACAACAGTGAAAATCTCAATTTTTTTCAACACTGTAATTTCGTTATTTTTTGTGCGACAGGAACGAAGTTTATGTATGTTGTTTCTTTTGTTTGTTTTAGTAATATCACTGATTTGCAAAAATTTAGATCAAAAAGTCGAATTTTTACAAATTTTCGTTTTAAAACCAAAAAAATGTCACCAATTTTTTTTTAATCCTGTAATTTCTTAGTTTTTTATGTGATTTTAACGAAATTTGTGGAGATTATCACTCTCGACTGTCTTATTAAGAGTGTCGAATTAGAAAAATTTAAACTGAAAAAGAGAATTTTTGGAAAGTTTGATTTCGAGAAGTCAAGAAAAATTTTTGTCTTTTGACCAAAAATTTTTAATGACCTGTAAGTTCTTCATTTTTAATGCCACTATAACCAAATTTGTGGAGTTTATAGGTCTTGACTGTCTTATTAAGAGTACCAATTTAGAAAAATTTAGACCAAAACGGAGAATATTTAGAAATTTTTATTTGGACAACTGTGAAAATGTCAGTTTTCTTCAACACTGTTATTTTGTTATTTTTAGTGCTACAGGAACGAAATTCATGCATGTTGGTTCTTTTGTTTGTTTTAATAATATCACTAATTTGCAAAAATTTAGATCAAAAAGTCGAATTTTTGTGGTAAGACCAAAAAAATTCCACCACTTTTTTTTTTAAATTTTGTAGTTTTTTTATTTTTTATGCGATTTTAACGACTTTTGTGGAAATCATCACTCTCGACTGTCTTATTAAGAATGTCGAATTAGAAAAATTTAGACCGAAAAAGAGAATTTTTAGAAATTTTGATTTCGAGAAGTCAAGAAAAATTTTTGTTTTTTGACCAAAAATTTTTAATGACCTGTAAGTTCTTCATTTTTAATGCCACTATAACCGAATTTGTGGAGTTTATAGGTCTTGACTGTCTTATTAAGAGTACCAATTTAGAAAAATTTAGACCAAAACGGAGAACATTTACAAATTTTTATTTGGACAACTGTGAAAATGTCAATTTTTTCAACACTGTAATTTCGTTATTTCTAGTGCGAGAGGAACGAAATTTTTGCATGTTGTTTATTTTGTTTGTTTTAGTAATCACTAATTTGCAAAATTCAGATCAAAAAATCGAATTTTTACAAATTTTCGTTTTAAGACCAAAAAAATGCCACCAATTTTTTTTTTAATCCTGCAATTTCTTTATTATATGATTTTAACGAAGTTTGTGGAGATTATCACTCTCGAATGCCTTATTAAGTGTGTCGATTTAGAAAAATTTAGACCGAAAAAGAGAATTTTTGGAAATTTTGATTTCGAGGAGCGAAGAAAAATGTTTGTTTTTTAACCAAAAAAAAAATGTGACCAAAAATTAAACGACCTGTAAGTTCTTCATTTTTAATACAACTATAACAAAATTTATGAAGTTTATAAGTCTTAACTGTCTTATTACGAGTTTTAGAAAAATTTAGACCATAAAAGGAGAATATTTAGAAATTTTTATTTGGACAACAGTGAAAATGTCAATTTTTTCAACACTGTAATTTCGTTATTTTTAATGCGACAGGAACGAAATTTATGCATGTTGTTTCTTTTGTTTGTTTTAGTAATCATTAATTTGCAAAAATTTAGATCAAAAAATCAAATTTTTACAAATTTTCGTTTTAAGACCAAAAAAATGCCACCAATTTTTTTTAATTCTGTAATTTCTTTATTTTTTATGCGATTTTAATGAAATTTGTAGAGATTATCACTCTTGACTGTCTTATTTACAGTGCCAATTTACAAAAATTTAGAGCGAAAAGGAGAATTTGTAGAAATTTTTATTTCGAGTAGCTAAAAAAAAATTACAAAAAAAACTTGAACGCGGTTTAATTTCCACATTTTTGGTGTCGCAAGAACGAAATTTGTGGGAGTTATTTTTAAGGTTAAATAGTCCATAAAAGTTGTTGAATTTGGGTTATACAGGGTGATTTTTTTAAAACGACAGGCGTTGTAGAATTTTTATTTATGAACCGATTTCAAAAATTTTAAAAACAAATTAAATGGTTTTTAATTTACTATAAACTGATAATTTTAAAAATTTTCTAAATGTCTTAGTATCTTTTGGGCGATACTCAACTTTCTTATTTTAAATTGGAACCCATATTTTTTTTTCATAATTTGGAAGATATTAATTTTTTTGATTCAGAAATGTGCAATATGTTCTACTTCTACCAAAAATATTTTTTAAAAAATTATCAAAATTGAAAAAAAAATAAGCAATAAAAGTTAATAAAATCTATTGCATGGTGTCAAATAAAAGAATGCCGTTATTGTAATGTCAAAAAGCAGCAAATAACAGAAAGGATCGGCATTTTTTTTTGAAACTATTAATAACAAAAGACAATAATAATTAAAAATCAGAAAAAACAACTACCTAATTTAATTAAAATACTGTTGAAACGCCATCCCGTTTTTTTATTGCACAATTGAAACCTACGAGAAATGCATTGTGCATTGTAAGGTGTAGCCCCATCTTGTTGAAAGAAAACTTGTTCTTTCTGTTATTTGCTGCTTTTTGACATTACAATAACGATATTGTGTTATTTGACACCACGCACCTAGATTTTATTAACTTTTATTGCCTAAATTTTTTCATTTTTGATTTTTTTTTTTTAATATTTTTTGTAAAAGTAGAACATATTACACATTTCTGAATCAAGAAAATTAATATCTTCTAAATTATGAAAAAAAAAAATGGGTGTCAATTTAAAATAAGAAAGTTGAGTATCGCCCAAAAGATACTAAGACATTTAGAAAAATTTTAAAATCATCAGTTTATAGTAAATTAAAAACCATTTAATTTGTTTTTTAAATTTTTGAAATCGGTTCATAAATAAAAATTCTACAACGCCTGCCGTTTTAAAAAAATCACCCTGTATAATATATCTTTTTCTATTTCGCGTTCATAATGAAGATATTTCGATACGCGTTTGAGTGTATTTCGGTATCGTAATGGGCCAATCCCGGCCAATATTTCCAGGACCATATATTTTTCTTAGGTTTGCAGCAGACAAACCGTCAACGTTGGCAATTTAGATTTTGGTTTTGATAACCATTATTTCTTGTTGTACTTGGCTTCATAACTCATCGGAGAAAAACTCTTTGGTTGCAAGAGAACCATCATGATCATGATCAACATCTTCGCTCTCTTGGCTCCCTTGGGCTCCGGTAACCTCAAAACGTCACACCTGTCAAACTGACTGACATTGGATTTGGCTACTTCGAATTTTTTCCCGAACATTTTGCAAATGCCAACTACCCTAAAATTCCCTAGATTTCGAAATCAAGTTTTTTCGTTTAAAATACTAAGGCGAAATAGAAAAAATAGCGTCATAATATACTATTGTTAGCCATTATCTCTAATAACGGTATTATCTTTATTTTTGTAAAACATTGTTAATTTTTTTTGAAAGTTTATATTACTAAGTGGGACTTTGGTCCAGATAATCCAATTTTTCTTAGAAGCATAAGGAACCAAGTGTAAAAATATGCCCAAAAAATATTTTTGGATCAAAAATTACGACTATTCCGCACGATTTGAAATAAATAGTCATCAATAACTCGTAATTCGCTTTTAAATTGCATATTGAGAATATTTATTGCGGTTCATTTCAAGCCAGATGAGACCCAACCACTTGATTATGGGGGTTTAAAAAGTCAAAGCCATAAGCGCACTAGAGCGTTTGATAAACTGTAATGTTCCAAACTACAGTGAAACCTGTATAAAAAGGAATTGCAATCCGATGTTTACGTTTAAGCAGTTTTCCGTTTTATGCAATTTTTTGTGAAAGCATTGTCATGTCTTCCGCAAAAAAATTCCAGATAACAATTTGAAGCTTTCAAATTTTGATGTTCAAAACGTTCGGCGATAAATTTGGTTTGCGATTATAAAAGTAGACCTGATACATATAACTAGTTTAATTACTTCTTCGTTCTTGGTAACACGAATTTTCCGTAATAATTTTTCCTTAGACTGATTTTTATTTTTTTTTATATTTAAATTAAGTTATTAATTGTTTAACACTTAAATTATCACATTCTTGAACTCGGTGTAACTCTATTTGTTCTTTTAAAGTGAACATGTTTTTCGTCGATCCATTCATTGCCCTGAATTATCGATATCTAAATTTTTATTTGGAAGTAAAATTCTTGTTACCTGTAATAAAAAAAAAATATAACCTAAAACCTCAGCTGAAGTACAATACGAGGTAAACAATATAAACAAGACAGTCGGCGTGTGACTTGTTTTTTAAACAATCCCCAATTGTTTCTAAGAAAATTTAAAAGAGTAAACAAAAAATTTCCCTTTTAAATATGCAACAGTTTTTGGCTTCCGTGTTTGCGTAAATTCTGCTGTTTTTTTTAAAGGTTTCAGGTCTTTAAAATAGCCAATTTTGTAAAAATCCAAACAGTTTTACAATAAATATTTAAAATTATAAATAAGTTATAGTAAATACAGACTTAACATAGAAACCGATCTAAGAGCCAAAAATTTGAAAAATTAGATAATGTAATAAGATAATTCTAAATAATATCGCCCATATTTGATAAAAAAAACTTGAAAATAAGAGAAAAGTAATATGTAACGAATACCGGAAAGAAGGTAAAAGAAGAAAAACTAAGTGGAATGTGCGATGTATTTGTCAAGTGCTGTATGCCCTCGTTCTAAAAAATTCATTCTGTAATTAAAAATTTGCTTCTCATCTAACTGGACAGTGAATGAACCGAACATCAAACAAAAAAACTTGATGTTGTCTAAATTCGTAGTAAATCATAAATAAAGCCAAGACAAATCATTTTTGTTGTTTCTGACACTTTGGCCAAAGGTCAACCTTCAGCAAAGACATTTTTACATCAAGTAATCTCTTCAAATTTTGACACATTTAATTTATTCTAATTGTTAAAAGTGTTATAGGTGTATTGTAAATGTGCGCTAGCATTGGCACAATTGAATATGAACAACCAATAAAAATGCAAGCAAAATAACAATCTTCAGCAGATTTTATCATTTTTTAAACCTGCCAACAAAGAGTTTTATAAATAAACTTTTAAAGAATTAGTTATTATTTTTACGATTTTTTAATAAAATTTAATAAAATTATTGATTCATTTGTATAGGTGAATATCTCATTATTTATACAAGGTGTTTATAAATGTTTCTAGCATCAAGGGTGGCTATGAAATGTCAAAGAAATTTGCCGCTCATTACAAATGTGGGTTTCGATTTGTCAACTGACATTTGCAGTTAACCTCAAACATGAAGCTAAGTAAGTTTAGAGAAATAAACTGTTCCAGTTGTGGTTTAAAACCTGAAAATCGAACAGTTGGGCACAAAACTGTAACTAAAACGTCATTGAAGTAAGTAACATTATAAATAATTTTTAAGTTAGTTATATTCACTATGAAAACAAAGCGGCAAAATAGTGTACGACAGGAATTCCATAGCCACGCTTGATGCTAGAAACATTTATAAACACCTTGTAATTAATATCAAGGCGCTTAGAACGATTTTTGAATTTCAACGTCAATAATTTTTTTCTCATTTGTCAAGAAGACAATATTTAAGAACTCTCAATATCAAACTGCATGTTTATTAACAAAGCTTAATAATATAGTTTTTGCAGTCAGGTTAATGTGACAATATCTAGTTTAAATAAATCTCAAAATATGTGACAATGTACGCAATTTATTCACAAATTGGGCGATGCAGCCTTCATGTAAATTAGATCCTACATGATTATACAACAATTAACAGTGGAACGAACATAATATCCTTTTTAGGCGACTTAAACTGAAAATGGAATTTTTAGGTCTTAAAAGCGGCCTAAAAGTGAGTCTTTTCTGGCCGCAAACATTTTCGGCCGATCTATGGTGGCGCCATCTATCCATAGTCTTGCATATTACATCAAGATACCGATATTACCCTCAATTTTATAATTATTTGGGTAAAATCAAATCGAAAAACTGCTGTAAAGTGCAACAAAGACGTGTTGAATTATTGAAAATGAATAACATGTCTAGCAGTGCTGCTGCAACAACATTAAAAAGCACAACAAACCTAATTCATACAAATTGTGAAGCTACACATGCCGAAACTACAAATGTAAATAAAAAAATATGAACTTTTCTGAAGGATTCACTTGTTATAATTGATTAAATCAATAAATCATAAATAAAAATTAATTAACTTGTAAATTTAATGATGTCGCCTAAAAAATCTTGTGTTTAACACGGCCAAAAAGACACACTTTTTGGCCTTGGTAAACAAATAACTATTTTGTTAAAGAATGGTTCTGTGTCGGGACGAAGAGCTTTTTACAAAAAGAATGTTATTTCCTGAGATATTTAGTTCTAAACTTGGCCAAATTTAACGATTTTCAAATTTTTTTTATCATACTGTCATTACTTTTTTTCGAAAAAACTCAACGTCCCGACATTAACTACAGTTTCACAAAATTTGAACTGATTTTTTGAGGTAAATCGCCGCCCTAACCAAAGCTCACGGCTGGAAGCTTCGTTGATGATAGTGAGGTCAAAAACAACAAATTACAAGAACTCGTGACTTTGACTCGAGCTGTGCGGCGGCAATCTCTTCCATGTTTTTATACAGTCTCATGCTTGGCTTGTAATTAGAGTCGCAATAGGGCCGTAAAATAGCTTATTTTATAGATATTAGCTGGGTGCGGCTCAATATAAGCTCATCAAATTTGGGTTTCAAGGTCGAAAATACCACAAAAACGAGCGCAAGGTTTTTATCTAAGAAGAATTGTTTTTTACAATACATTCTGCGCACACTTTAATCTTTTCTTAAGCCGCAAGACAATAAACGATTTTCGTTAGAAAGTTGACTCATATTTAAATTAATCTAGATGGTATATTACAAGATAAACATTTGAATTACGATTTTAATTAACTTTCATTGGGTGATTGCGATCTTGACGGCGCGCTTTTATCCATTGTCAACAAATAGCGGCCTTCGTTGAAGATCACTTCCGCAACGTTGCATTTTGTTTGGTTTCAAGATTTATAGTAGTGATAGGCGATACGTGAGAAGTAATTAGGAAGAAAAGCGACCTACATTACCAATAGTCTTGATAAGAATGGCGGCGAGAGGAGAGGTAATCCGTTATCACGGCCAGGAAAGGAAAAATGACTACGAATGACTACAGCATTACGTCAGGGAGAGTTTGACGTCAACAATGACCACGAGAGGAGAAGTTGTCGAAAGCGGAAGTTCCGTGAAAAGGGATGATCAAAATGGCGGAAAGAGGGGAGGCACGAAATAAATGGGACGGCAAAGTAAAGTATTTTAGTGCTCGGTCTTAAAATATAAAGTTAAATTTATCACCTGCTTGTTGCAACATTTTTCATAAACTAAAATTAAGTAGTTGTGCGGATCAAGTGGCATTGGTCCACCTTGACATTCAATTTGGGTTTGTAAATTAAATGAACAGAGCTGCGATTTGAATAATTGACAGAAAATGACAATAGTCGCCAAAAATGTTTTATTAATTCAAGTTTCCTACTTTAAGGAGGACGTATCGGGTGTTCCGCGCATTGCTGAAGTTCGAAATTCGAATATTATTTTTTTCCCGCTCTCCCGAATTTTAAAATTAATTAAATTTAGTTAATGGCGGATTGTGCTTTAGAGAATTCTTATTCTGACAGTTTTTTTAGAATTCGATGATAATACGGCATTAGTAA
Organism: Gnatocerus cornutus; assembly: GCA_029298725.1. NCBI lineage: Eukaryota > Metazoa > Arthropoda > Insecta > Coleoptera > Tenebrionidae > Gnatocerus > Gnatocerus cornutus. The sequence continues at coordinate 2,910,479 of CM055517.1, forward strand.
AAATGGAATTAAAAAAATTGGAAAATTTCAAATTTCCCGCTCAAAACTTCGAAGGTTTCGATGACTGTGAAATAAAAATCTGTCACGGTGAAACGCCGCTTTGTGTCTAAACTAATCTTTTTACTGCAAATATGCCTTTTCAAAGTAATTTGATGGCCCGTGTTACTTTTAGTACTATTCACGCATAAAACGTAAGGTTAGTTTAGACAATGTATTGACAGTTCTCCAAATTTCAGTAACACCAACTTTGACATTTCCAGTGGGAAAATGATTGTCAATTTTTTGACAGTTCTGAAAATTAGGCAGTGTTTCCGTTAAAAACGTTTCTTTTACAGCGTGTTGGATTGCAAATCAAAGGATTTAATAGTGAAAAGACTCGGCACAGCCTGAAAGGCCGTTTTGTGAAATCAAATTGTCAATTAGGCAACTAACCTATTTGATTTTATCACCAAAAAGTTACCATCGCCGACGTTGCCGGTTGTAAAGTGGTGGAAGAGTGCGGTGTTGGTGGTTTAAAAAAAAAAACGGACTTTACTATTCACGCACAAAAAGTAAGGTTAGTTTAGACAATGTATTGCCAGTTCTCCAAATTTCAGTAACACCAACTTTGACATTTCGAATGGGAAATTTGAAATTAAAGTCCGTTTTTTTTCAAAACCACCAACACCGCACTGCAGGGAAGCATTACAACCGACAACGTTGCCTAGGGAGATTTTTGGTGAGAAAATAATTGTCAAATTTTTGACAGTTCTGAAAATTAGGCAATGTTTCCGTTAAAAACGTTTCTTTTACAGCCTGTTGGATTGCAAATCAAAGGATTTAATAGTGAAAAGACTCGGCACAGCCTGAAAGGCCGTTTTGTGTAATCAAATTGTCAATTAGGCACCTAACCTATTTGATTTTATCACCAAAAAGTTACCATGGACGACGTTGCCGGTTGTAAAGTGGTGGGAGAGTGCGGTGTTGGTGGTTTAAAAAAAACAACAGACTTTACTATTTACGCACAAAAAGTAAGGTTAGTTTAGACAATGTATTGACAGTTCTCTAAATTTCAGTATCACCAACTTTGACATTTCGAATGGGAAATTTGAAATTAAAGTCCGTTTTTTTTCAAAACCACCAACACCGCACTGCAGGGAAGCATTACAACCGACAACGTTGCCTAGGGAGATTTTTGGTGAGAAAATAATTGTCAAATTTTTGACAGTTCTGAAAATTAGGCAATGTTTCCGTTAAAAACGTTTCTTTTACAGCCTGTTGGATTGCAAATCAAAGGATTTAATAGTGAAAAGACTCGGCACAGCCTGAAAGGCCGTTTTGTGTAATCAAATTGTCAATTAGGCACCTAACCTATTTGATTTTATCACCAAAAAGTTACCATGGACGACGTTGCCGGTTGTAAAGTGGTGGGAGAGTGCGGTGTTGGTGGTTTAAAAAAAAAAACAGACTTTACTATTTACGCACAAAAAGTAAGGTTAGTTTAGACAATGTATTGACAGTTCTCTAAATTTCAGTATCACCAACTTTGACATTTCGAATGGGAAATTTGAAATTAAAGTCCGTTTTTTTTTTAAAACCACCAACACCGCAATGCAGGGGAAGCATTACAACCGGCAACGTTGCCTAGGGAGATTTTTGGTGAGAAAATAATTGTCAAATTTTTGACAGTTCTAAAAATTAGGCAATGTTTCCGTTAAAAACGTTTCTTTTACAGCGTGTTGGATTGCAAATCAAAGGATTTAATAGTGAAAAGACTCGGCACAGCCTGAAAGGCCGTTTTGTGAAATCAAATTGTCAATTAGGCAACTAACCTATTTGATTTTATCACCAAAAAGTTACCATCGACGACGTTGCCGGTTGTAAAGTGGTGGAAGAGTGCGGTGTTGGTGGTTTAAAAAAAAACGGACTTTACTATTCACGCACAAAAAGTAAGGTTAGTTTAGACAATGTATTGCCAGTTCTCCAAATTTCAGCAACACCAACTTTGACATTTCGAATGGGAAATTTGAAATTAAAGTCCGTTTTTTTTTTAAAACCACCAACACCGCAATGCAGGGGAAGCATTACAACCGGCAACGTTGCCTAGGGAGATTTTTGGTGAGAAAATAATTGTCAAATTTTTGACAGTTCTGAAAATTAGGCAATGTTTCCGTTAAAAACGTTTCTTTTATAGCCTGTTGGATTGCAAATCAAAGGATTCAATAGTAAAAACACTTGGCACAGCCTGAAAGGCCATTTTGTGTAATCAAATTGTCAATTAGGCAGCTAACCTATTTGATTTTATCACCAAAAAGTTACCATCGACGACGTTGCCGGTTGTAAAGTGGTGGGAGAGTGCAGTGTTGGTGTTTTATTTTTTTTTAAACAGACTTTACACGTTTTTAATATTCGAATTTAATTTGGAGGTTATGGAGAGCAGAAAAAACAAATTTCCCCGTAACACCTGATGCAGGAACTGTCAATATGGGATTTGGAATGAAACCGCGACCGCCTTACCAATAGTGTGTGAAGAATTACAGTCTGCATAAAAATTAGCAACCCAACAATATAGTAATGGCGGAAAGAGGGGAAGTAAATCAGATATGACATTTTCCCCGCGACCTACATTACATCGCTTCCGGAGTGTTGCTAATCTGAAATTTTCCGACAATGTCAACGCATTCAGTGCTCGCTCTTAAAATACACCGTTAAAATTATCACTGGCGTTCGTGGCACTCGCAGAGAAAAATTTAATGGATTTAGTGCACTATCAAGTGACATCGTCTTTCCTTGACATTAAACATTTCCCACACGTTTCGAGAATATTTTACACGATAGTTTGGAAAGCACTACATGGTTTTTGCTTTTCTACGACCAGTATGCACTCAACTGTGTGGCCTAGATCAACCAAACCCGATTAGAAGTATTGTTTATTTGCCTTAATTGACAATGAAACCGTTAAAGCGACGATCAACGCAATTGAACGTGTGAAAATTTCTAGAAAGAAAATAATGCACAGTTATCAACGAACGCCCATGGAGTATGATAAGAAGCAACCTTGATGGAAACTGGAATTATCTTGCCACCTCGAGTTTGTTTGCTGAAATGAAATTTTGCCAAGTAGGACAAGTAAAATTACCTGAGTTTACGTGGAAAAATAACCGCGACACTCGATAAAGTCGTCAAATCAGAATGAAAGCCATTTATTTCAACTACAGCAATATTTCCATCCTGTTCTCAATTCGACGAAGATTGATGACTCGAGTCAAGGGCTGTGTGGTCACGTGGAGACAATCCAACTCCACTTTGGGGTGAAGAACTTTCGTTACGCAACGCGGATATGTTTAGCCACGAAAGGCCGGAGTGATTCTATATTCGGCAAGACAGCCTATTAATAAAGTGGCCACGGGCCAAAATTCAACGGGAAAAAGTACGACCGAAAATTCCTGCCAAATGCTTTTTATCCAGCAATGTTTTGACGCAAATTGTTCATATAGAGAGTTTCCGGAAACGCGTGGTAATTAATATCCTTTATTATAAACTCTCGGCTAAGGTCAACACGTTTTACGAAGATAGTTTCCAACAATCGAACAAATTAGTCACGAAAATTAGTAACGGGCGAGTATGATTAAATTATATTATTTACAGGTGCTTAGTCAGGCGGCGACGAGGTAAAAGCGCGCCCAAATGTGGACAAATGTCGAAATGTTAGAAATTGGAGAATATAAAGTAGAGAAACTACGACGGATGCTGCAAGGAGGCGTTGATTAACGATGTGACGCAACAAGCGCACATGGCCACGCGAGGGGAAGTAACCCCAGAAGGGTATTGATTGGACGCTAACAATGGCCACCGAAGGGGAGGCAATGATGCAATAACGCCATTGGTCCGAGATAACCGCCTGATAACAACTTTGACTTTTTTCTCCTTCACTTCATGAATGGCCGAAATTGTTGCTTGTAGTAAATAACTTCCCACAATATTTGGGTTAAGTCCAGAATTGTCGCGTTCCACTGGTTGTAACAAATCTCCCAAGTAAACTGCGCTTATTGTCTGAAAAAGTTTAATAAAAGATATTTGCGTCAATCTACATATAGTTTGTCATTGACCTTCGCGACAATACCTGAATCATTACCCCAGGATGTGCTAAAATAGCGCCGAGGTGACAAATTAAGTTCTTCTTCCAAAAACATTGTTGCCAACTATGAATCAAATTTATTTCAAACGTTTTTGTTATGTTGGCTGTGTGTGATGCCAAAACACCATCTTCGTGACTTTCACTTGTCAATCATTCGTGATTTATTAAATAAATCTGATCGGTTTAATTATGTCTTCGTGAAGGTAAAAAAGGAAAATCGTAATGGATGATGGCTTTCTGCAAACATGAGATATAAAGTGGAATGCGCCGCCACTGGACCGTATAGCGAACTTTAATTATTTCCTTAAAAATGGAAAATTAATGGAAAGCAGCCTGTAGAATTAGTGGACACGTGTTGAACTAACTGTTCTTTGTGACGAAATGTTGCGATAATTGTACTCTTTGTCTTGGCCGACGAAGAAAATATCGCACGTCGCCGTCCAACGGGATCTTAACGATGGCACTTTTTATGAGCTTGTGACCCATCATGCATGAAATTTACCACTTTCGGCGGATTTCCTAGCAAGGTGTAGGTTTTTATTGGCGGTTTTATGGTTGACATTATGTACTTGTATACATTTTCGGTTTATTGGCGGTTTGAACTCGGTCATAATCGATCTCAGAACATTCTGAAATTTATTTATTATCTGGGACTGTTTATTCAATTTTTTCGAATTTGCCGCTTTTAGAGTACTCAATTTGGAGTCGTTTGTAGGTAAAGTCCGTTTTTTTTTTAAACTACCAACACCGCAATCTTTCCATGCATTACAAAAGGCAACGTTGCCTAGGGAGATTTTTGGTGAGAAAATGGTTGTCAAATTTTTGACATTTCTGAAAATTAGGCAGTGTTTCCGTTAAAAACGTTTCTTTTACAGCCTGTTGGATTCCAAATCAAAGGATTTAATAGTGAAAAGACTCAGCACAGCCTGAAAGGCCGTTTTGTGTAATCAAATTGTCATTTAGGCAGCTAACCTATTTGATTTTATCACCAAAAAGTCACCATCGACGACGTTACTAGCGAATTGTGCTTTAGAGAATTGTTATTCTGACAGCTATTTTTAGAATTCGATGATATTACGGCATTAGTAAAAAATGGAATTAAAAAATGAAAAATTTCAAATTTCCCGCTCAAAACTTCGAAGGTTGTGAAATAAAAATTTGTCACGGTGAAACGCCGCTTTGTGTCTAAACTAATCTTTTTACTGCAAATATGCCTTTTCAAAGTAATTTGATGGCCCGTGTTACTTTTAGTACTATTCACTCATAAAAAGTAAGGTTAGTTTAGACAATGTATTGACAGTTCTCCAAATTTCAGTAACACCAACTTTGACATTTCCAGTGGGAAAATAATTGTCAATTTTTTGACAGTTCTGAAAATTAGGCAGTGTTTCCGTTAAAAATATTTCTTTTACAGCCTGTTGGATTGCAAATCAAAGGATTTAATATAGGCAGCTAACCTATTTGATTTTATCACCAAAAAGTCACCATCGACGACGTTGCCGGTTGTAAAGTGGGGGGAGAGTGCGGTGTTGGTGGTTTTTTCATAAAAAAACGGACTTTAGGTATCTATAGAAGAACTAAAAGTAGGAAATTTTGTTTTTTAAGAATTGGCAGAACTAATTAATCTGGCTGTCACCTGTTTTCTGTCAAGATTTTGGTCAATTTGGATTTTACGATTCGTGTTTAATAAATTGCTGCGTGAATAAAAAATGTATCAATATAATTGAATTGTCCTTTGCGGCCAACAATAATTGTATCTAAATATAATAGATGTGAATACTGGCTGTGAGGTTATGTTACGTTAAGTCAAAATTCAGTGATAGTAAAACTCAATAAAAGTCAATTTTAAATTGAATTTGAAAATCAAGTGGCAAGTCGTGGTTACAAAACTATTACCAATCGTGTAAAACGAAAACTCTTAGAAATTTTTTATTAAAAAAGGGTGCAAATTCGAAAAAATAGTATAAAGGACTTGTTTTATAATGGCATTGGCATTGCCATTGGTCATTATAAAACACGTTCTTTAATATACTATTAATTTCACAGAGGCGACTTGGATCGATAACGGTAAAGACTAAAACTGAAGATGAAAAATATTAATAAACACGAAAAAAAATAACTGATAAATGCGCCCGCCAACTAGATTAGGTCCACTAACTTTTTTTCGATCGTAAAAACGTAATTAGTACCAACTGTTGTTATTGCCAAAAGTTCCCACATATATGACATAATGACAAAGCGACAGTGCATAAAATTGAAAACTTGACACTTGTTGGTATTTCTGCACTTGGAGAATGCGACTTTAGTGGTCTGAACAGGTTAATTCAAAGATTGTTATAATAATTATAAATGTTGCATAATCTGCACTTTTAGATTTAGAATGAATAATAAAGAAAGTATTGACTAAAATTAAATTCAATGTCATTTGCCAACAGGATTCTTGGCTGAGAAAGTAAAAAATAACGCGAGTTTTGACAGCTCTAAACAACATCAATATGGTTCTATTATTGTTGTTTAAATATAGTTGAAGTGATTTAAATATACTTAAGTCGGTTGTGAAAAAACAAAGCAACCTTCACGGAACGACAATGACTGTTATTAAAGACGGTGCAGAAAAAGAGTAATTTTAGTTAACCTGAATCAACTTTTGTTTCGATTTTTGCGTCTCAATCGCAGCTTTATCTTGATATAATAAGATAAGACAGTTTGATCAATCAATAATAATCCCAAGATAAGAAAAAATATCCCCAAAGTATCGAACAGCTGGTAATAGCTCAGACATGCGCGCCTCTGGCCAATTGTTATCTCTCCCTCCTTCTCTCCCACCTCTCTCTCACTGCGTCAAAACCGTCTTTGTCCATAGACATCGCATTCGGTTGGCGTTTGGTAGTCAGTTGTTTAGTCATAGGCGACTGTGTAAACGTACATGTGGTTTTATCTTTAATCAAACTCAGTGTGAGCCAGTGTGATTGTGTGTTTATATTTCGAGTGATGGATGTTAGTGTCAAGCAGGCTGTGATATCCCTGTCGTTTTGTTAAGCAAAAGGATTTTTCCCATTCGTTGGGTAAGTTTGCACCCTGTATATTCCACGGCTCACTTGACGGTTACATTACGCATGACAAATGCATCGTTACGAAATCGAAATTATCACAAAACAATCAATACAGCGCCTACTTTTGAAAATCCCGTAGGCCGTGGTTTATTTCCATTCCAAAAAATCGACCACACGTCCCGTGTACTTGCGTCCGTATTTATTTTAGTCAGTTATTTTCGCACCTATTTTTATAAAAACGATCTCGAACCGTCATAACGGTCATTGATTTTTCCGTCGCGACGACTCGTCCACTTGTGGCCGATTCGCATTGTGGAGACGGTCAAGGACGCGACGAAAGGTCTTTCCGGCAAACGTACGTTTCGTCGATTTAACCACCCCGAGTTCAAGGTCGAAGTTTCATTTGTATAAACAAAAGCTGTTGATTATTGTGGTGACCCTCTTTTGACGTCAAAACAATGCATTCGATGCGTTTTTGTCTCATGGCAAGTGGCCATATCATGTCATCGGAGCAGAGTTATTTTTAATCATGATTGCTCGATTTGTTCGACACGCGAAAAATTCGACGAATCAGAAGATGATACGTTTTTTACATCTGTCAAATTTGACTAATTATACGTTTAGAAGCGACAAAGGACGATGTGGGCGATTTTCCCCCATTGTGAGGAAGAATATATTTTGCATTTAAATGATATTTCAAGGAACAGACGAAACTCCTACGTTGGACGGTTTAATTGTAGTTGGCCTTAATTGATTCTCATCTGTCAAAGACGAGAAATTAAAAACTCATTTGCGAATTTGGTCACCTTCTATGTTTCTTAACTTGCCGAGTTTTTCAGGTTATGGCCTTAGATTTGACAAGAAATGCCACTCGTGGACAAAAAACTTATTTACCTGGAAACTACCGTTCAAATGTTTAGAGTTTATTTTTGGATGTTGACAGTTTTACCACTCTTTTAATTGAAATATTGTTTGTCGTCAAGGCCTACTATTAAATTTTTTTATTAATTTATACTTCTATTGTTTTATAACCAACATGTATAACATAAATTTCCTAATGAACTTATTTGAGTTGGTAACAGTGAGTTTTTACTGCTAAAATCTAGGCAGTGTGACCAATCTCATTAAGTAAACAGTAAAATTTCGGCATTGATGTTTAAATGAAAATTGTCCTTCCATTGATATCGGCATTGCCAAACTTATTTTTATCCCAAGAACTGTTGTTTTTTTGCGAGAATTTATAACTACATTTACGATAACACCAAATTGTATATTTAAGCTAGGTCAGGACAAGCTATTTGTAGCATGTAATCAGTTTAGTTCTTGGTTTAACACTCATTCTTGAGTCTTAACACATTGACCACAAGTGAATTAAATGTGTTGTGTCATCATAAGAGCTTTTCTCGATTTCGAAGCCGACAAATATTTGGATACCAACCCATTCGGTGTAAAATATTTAAGTGGTGCCAAACCCACGTTTTATCCATTTTAGTTCTAACCCTTTCAACATCTGGCCACTCCTTAAATCCCGTTTCTAATCAACTAATTTGTTTACAAGCCGACACGCGATGTCTTCCAGTCATTCAACTTAACAATGCTATCTTCAATCATTTTTCGCTCCGACGCAACCACCAGCTACTGTACACAAATCTTCGTTGGGTTGTTGGGTTCATGCCCTCTTGTAACCTTGGGTTCTTCTTCACCTTCACTTCACGTGTCATTGATGATGACAAAGAACTCGTCTCGCGTTAATCAGTCGATAATAGTGCGGTTTTTCTCTTTTTTGAATACAAATAACACTTTCATCACTATTAACATTAAATACGGTTATTACGACGTTGGCCAATTATATGTCGTTTTGTTGCGATTTTAGTTTCACTTTCAAGAGAATGTGCTTTGTGGAAAAATAGTTGCGTAACGCCAGGAATGTGTGCTAGAGAAGAAATATTCAGAAGAAGATCATTCGGCACGTCCGGTTTGGTAACCATGATTCAAACTGCTAAGAACCAATAAAACGCAACAGTAAACAGTTAAAATTTATCAGTCCAAGAAACAGATCACTTGGTGCAGCGGCGATGATAACATTTCTGAGAACAAAAAAACATGTGTTTTGACATTCTAGATACATAATGCATGTGCCCACTTCCGGTCTTGGTCAACGACCAATGAAGAAATTTTGACTTTTCAAATCTCAAGCAGCAAGATAATGACCTCTGTGTTGATGCTAGTTTGAATTAGACCAATGTTTAGTACATTATGTAAATTTGCGCTGCCTTTGCTATTGAATTCAAATACATCCAACAAAGAATGTAGGTAACTGTATGTTTTTTGTCGTTGTTTACTGATTAAAAATCAAAAATGGTCGTGACTCGTTTTCCCATACTGGGTCGTGTTCGTAATTTTTCAGTTTACTTTTGAAGTGATAACTGTTGGTAGCCCTGCATTTGACGTTTTACAATTATAGAATAATCTTGTTGCATTAGTGCCAACCTAATTTATAGGACGTCAGTTGCATCGCACATGTCAAAATCTCAAATTATCCACACTTTGTGCTTTGTCATTTGTCACGTCCTTACAACATGTCATTAATTTTTCTCAACTCATTTATTGGGAAATGGCAGATGTGTGTTGCGTTTTCTGAAGAATGGGATTTTCTAGAGCGCTCGATACGGTTTTTGAGTTCAGTTTTTTGTTGATTTTGCAGGTGTGCCAACTGTATGTAATTAGACTTTCGTTTTGACAGCTGATGTGGAGAAAACGCGAAATTGCTTACTTGTGGTTCACATATCGGTTTAAACGCTGACAATTTAAAAAGTGTTGCCAACTCATAATAAAACCTTGTAATACTGTCATTGTCAAAACGACCTGACACAATCTACTGCCCAAAACAAAGAAAGTCCGTTTTTTTTACTTTTTTAAGTTTTTAAGTCTTTTTACTATTAAATCCTTTGAGTTGCAATCCAACAGGCTGTAAAAGAAACGTTTTTAACGGAAACACTGCGTAATTTTCAGAACTGTCAAAAATTTGACAATTATTTTCTCACCAAAAATCTCCCTAGGCAACGTTGCCGGTTGTAATGCAGGGGAAGTTTGCGGTGTTGGTGGTTTTTAAAAAAAAACGGACTTTAATTTCAAATTTCCCATTCGAAATGTCAAAGTTGGTGTTACTGAAATTTGGAGAACTGTCAATACATTGTCTAAACTAACCTTACTTTTTGTGCGTGAATAATAAAGTCCGTTTTTTTAAAAAACCACCAACACCGCACTCTCCCACCACTTTACAGCTGGCAACGTCGTTGATGGTAACTTTTTGGTGATAAAATCAAATAGGTTAGTTGCCTAATTGACAATTTGATTACACAAAACGACATTTCAGGCTGTGCCGAGTTTTTTCACAATTAAATCCTTTGATTTGCAATCCAACAGGCTGTAAAAGAAACGTTTTCAACGGAAACACTGCCTAATTTTCAGAACTGTCAAAAATTTGACAATTATTTTCTCACCAAAAATCTCCCTAAGCAACGTTGCCGGTTGTAATGCAGGGGAAGATTGCGGTGTTGGTGGTTTAAAAAAAAAAAGACTAGATTATAGTTCGTACAGTCAGAGTTTAAATGACAGAAATGCCACTAAATCTACGCAATAAAAAGTGTACCATACGCGCGAAATTTAAAATAACAAAATAACCCCAGTTACTGACAACCCTGTCAACCCATTTCGCGTAGGAATTTAGTGTTTTTAGTGTATTTTGTAGCATAATTTGCTGCCAACCTATATGTCAACTGTCGAAATCTCCCAATCTCTCTCCCAATAAACTATAGTAGTTCTAAACGTCAAATTCGACGAACGGGACTTGATGGATAACTTCTTATCCAGATTGACTTCAATAATTCTGGGTGAAGTTAGGTTGGTTACCAATTCAAATGTATTCAACTAAACAAATGTATCTGCCTTCAATTCTTGTTTGTTTCAAGGCCAGACTAAATATATCGACCAAGTATTCTGATTTATCAACAAAAAATAAAATATTACTTTAAAATTAACATCTGCGAGTGCAGCCTTGTTTTTTCACCACCACAAGATCTTGCATCATCGCAGTTTTTACCGGCAGTATTGCCAACTTACTAGTGCAAGTCAGTCATGTCATAAGGCAAAAATAGCACTGTAATCAGTGCATCTGGAGATAAAATATGAATAGTGGTAGCGACTGTCAATCTCGCTAGATGACCCATTGTTAATGAATTCTTTCCACTTGTTGCATAAGACCGGTCTTTGGTTCAGTGGGTGTCTCGTCGTCCTTCATCTTAAGAACCCTGATGGGTCCATCGTCTCGAAATCGAAAGCCCCAAAAGTACCATTCGACCTTGGTGAATGGACCAGTGGCAGCGAGGTCATCGATCGGCGATTTTATTGTCCCATTAAAGCACGAGTAATTAAGAAAATTGCCAATAGAAAGTGTTGATGGGCGTGTTTAAGCAAACAAAGCAAACGAGGACACGTAATATCAACAGTTATCTTCGTTTTAGGATGACTTTGCTTCATTTTCGTCACATTTCGCAAGATATTATTCATTAGGATCCGTTAGTTGATTTTTTGCATTATTCATAATACCTACACGATTAGCGAGCAAATGGCGGCAAGTTTCCAAAAACTACACCTTCGCTCTGACTCAACGATTACGTAGACCACCAATTACCGGATTTTTTCCAGTTTTGATGCACATTTTTCGAAAAGTAGCCTTAAGAGGAGACTTCAGCTAAACCGAGTTTCGAAAGCAATAAAAATTCGGACAGCTGCCAAATTTGCTTGGTCCCTCTGAAGACGTCATAAAACGTCATAAAGTGATAATCACTACAAAGTTGGGACCGAGTATGTGGCCATAAAATTTACTAGATGTATGTCAACTGGGTTTACAATACTACTTTTGACTTGTTAATCAATTGATACAAGTTATAAAATTTTAGAGAAAAAAATCGCTTCAGTGAGCCAAAAATTTTGTAATTTTGGCAATTTTGGTCTCCAGACAGTAAAATCTGGTGGGTTTACTACTTTTGACTTGCGTATCAATTGTGCCAAATTACAAAATTTTAGAAGAAAAACCGCGCTTTTTGAAATTTTTATTTTTAGGTGAACCAAAAATGTCTGCTCTCTTCGATAAAATTTTGTAACTTTGGCAGTTTTGGTATCCAGACAGTAAAATTTGGAGGCTTTACTACTCCTGACGTGTTATTAACCTATGCTAAATTACAAAATTGTAGAGCAAAAAACCGGATTGTTAAAAATTTTTATTTTTAGGTGAACCAAAAATTTTGGCCATTTTGATAAAATTTTGTAACTTTAACAGTTTTAGTCTCCGGAGAGTACAATTACAGGCTTTACTACTTTTGACTTGCTAATCACCTATGCTAAATTACAGAATTTTATAGAAAAAAATCGCGTTTTTAGAAATTTTTGGCCCGTCATGAAAATAAAAATTTCTAAAATCCGTCCCTGTTGTTCAAAAAAACTGTTCTTTAGGATAAACAGTCAACAAGTCAAAACTAGTAATCTTTCCAAATTTCGTTGTCTTAGCATCATAACTACCAAAATCACAAGCCCGAATGAAAAATATTGGAAATGGTAAAGCAGAAATTGACTTCAAATTTATGTGATTTTTCGACGAGTTTTGGGAATTTCATGCACATTTCTGCCGATTTCTTTATAAGTAACCGTTGGATCTTGATAAAAACTTTTTATTTGATGTATTTTGACATCTATGTACTTTACAAATACAGCAAGAATTCAGCCTCATTTCGATTTTGAAATTTTCATTTTTTAAGAAATAAATTTCTAACTCAAACTAGTAAAAAATCTTAATTTTTCGTTTTCTGCCTCTAACTTCGAAAATATTTGACTTGTAGACGTCAGATTTGGCCCATTTATAGATTTTTAGCTGCTCTTTCGATTGATGTATTGTAAACCCAGTTGACATACACCTAGTAAATTTTATGGCCACATTATGAGAGGACCGGGCAGTACTAATCCTTGCGGTTGTGGACCATAAATGAGCACGAAATGAGTCCGGGTCGAAATGAATAGAGTCAACAAGTTCTGATGTGTTTCCAGTTCTACGTTTACAAATTTTTGCAAAATTTGATGTTGTTCATCATCATTAACCATATTAGGGCCCGATTTCATGTTGACTTGCGGCATTCCAAATCAGAGTTGCGCCTTAGCAACCCCAATCAAAGTGATGCTACCTTAGCAACTGCGTCAACGCAATTTTGCGTCACTGACTTGAAATGGAGCTCTTAGTGCACTTCGGTAAAACTGCGATTAGACACGCCAATAGATCTTAAATCTGCTCAAAACCGAATTCTGTTAAAAAGTTACGTTTAAAAAAAAATAACACATTTTGTGGTCTAAATTGTCACTAACAGTTATTTTTATATGATTGTAATATGGCGCAAATTGTGTCAAGACTATAAAAATGATGACAGCAACGACCAAAATTACTTGTATAAAAATTTATGTTGTGCTAGTTGTAAAACTAAATGATTTTACAAATATAAATTCAAAAGTTCCGCAATTAAAATTAAAAGTTGACTTGTTTTGCATTTTTTACAATAGGATTGGTTTTTGTGAAATTACTGATTTAATACACGAAGTAATTTTCCCGGTGTGTAAAAATTTTGACTGTTAGTTGTGACTTCATCACCAATCAAGCTTTTATCAAAATCAAACTGTAGCTAAAAAGCTCTAAATATTCAGACAAGGGAATGGAGGGTTGGTAATAAACACAGGTACAGTTTAACAAAAGCTCTAGTGCGGTTATGGCTTTGACTTTTTAAATCGTTTAAACCAAGGAGTATATTTAGAAATTTTTATTTGGACAACTGAAAATGTAAATTTTTTCAACACTGTAATTTCGTTATTTCTAGTGCGAGAGGAACGAAATTTATGCATGTTGTTTTTTTTGTTTATTTTATTAATATCACTAATTTGCAAAAATTTAGATCAAAAAGTCGAATTTTTAGAAATTTTTGTTTGAAGACCAAAAAAATGCCACCAATTTTTTTTAATCCTATAATTTCTTTATTTTTTATGCGATTTTAACGAAATTTGTGGAGATTATCACTCTCGATCTCGACTGCCTTATTAAGAGCGTCAATTTAGAAAAATTTAGACCGAAAAAGAGAATTTTTAGAAATTTTTATTTGGACAACAGTGAAAATGTAAATTTTATTCAACACTGTAATTTCGTTATTTTTAGTGCGACAGGAACGAAATTCATGCATGTTGGTTCTTTTGTTTGTTTTAGTAATATAACTAATTTGCAAAAATTTAGATCAAAAATTCGAATTTTTACAAATTTTCGTTTTAAGACCAAAAAAAATGCCACCAATTTTCTTTAATCCTATAATTTCTTTATTTTTTTATGTGATTTTAACGAAATTTGAGGACATTATCACTCTCGACTGGCTTATTAAGAGTGTCGATTTAGAGAAATTTTGACCGAAAAAGAGAATTTTTAGAAATTTTGATTTCGAGGGGCCAAGAAATATTTTTGTTTTTTGACCAAAAATTTTTAATGACCTGTAAGTTCTTCATTTTTAATGCCACTATAACCAAATTTGTGGAGTTTATAGGTTTTGACTGTCTTATTAAGAGTACCAATTTAGAAAAATTTAGACCAAAACGGAGAATATTTAGAAATTTTTATTTGGACAACTGTGAAAATGTAAATTTTATTCAACACTGTAATTTCGTTATTTTTAGTGCGACAGGAACGAAATTCATGCATGTTGGTTCTTTTGTTTGTTTTAGTAATATCACTAATTTGCAAAAATTTAGATCAAAAATTCGAATTTTTACAAATTTTCGTTTTAAGACCAAAAAAAATGCCACCAATTTTCTTTAATCCTATAATTTCTTTATTTTTTTATGTGATTTTAACGAAATTTGTGGAGATTATCACTCTCGACTGGCTTATTAAGAGCGTCGATTTAGAAAAATTTAGACCGAAAAAGAGAATTTTTAGAAATTTTGATTTCGAGGGGCCAGAAATATTTTTGTTTTTTGACCAAAAATTTTTAATGACCTATAAGTTCTTCATTTTTAATGCCACTATAACCAAATTTGTGGAGTTTATAGGTTTTGACTGTCGTATTAAGAGTACCAATTTAGAAAAATTTAGACCAAAACGGAGAATATTTAGAAATTTTTATTTGGACAACTGTGAAAATGTCAATTTTCTTCAACACTGTAGTTTCGTTATTTTTAGTACTACAGGAACGAAATTTATGCATGTTGTTTCTTTTGGTTGTTTTAGTAATATATCACTAATTTGCAAAAATTTAGATCAAAAAGTCGAATTTTTCGAAATTTTTGTGGTAAGACCAAAAAAATTCCACCACTTTTTTTTAAGATTTGGTAATTTCTTTATTTTTTGTACGATTTTAACGACATTTGTGGAGATTATGACTCTCGACTGTCTTATTAAGAGTGTCGAATTAGAACAATTTAGACCGAAAAAGAGAATAAGGTTAAATAGTCCATAGAAGTTGCTGAATTTGGCTCAATTTTAATATCCATTATTTCTAATAACGTATTACCTTTTTTTTGTAAAAACATTGTTTTTTAGGTCCAGATAATCTAATTTTTCTTAGAAGCATAACGAACCAAGTGTAAAAATATGCCCAAAAAATATTTTAGATAAAAAATTACGACTATTACGCACGATTCGAAATAAATAGTCATCAATAACTCCCAATTCGCTTTTAAATTGCATATTTGAAAAGAGATTGAGAATATTTATTGCGGTTCATTTCAAGGGTTATTATGATTATGGGGGTTTGCGGTTAGGTGGCTATAAACAGTTTAAAAAGTCAAAGCCATAACCGCACTAGAGCGTTTGATAAACCGTACCTACAAAATGACCCATGGAACTTGTAAATCTTTCGACGGTTTACTGCTTCCATTACTTGCGGTTTAAGGAAATAAATCAATCTTTGCTCACAGAAAAAGACCGAACTTTTAATAATTAAATTAAAGGGAATCATATCTCCTTTATTTATAAAGCAAAATGAACCAATTTTGTAAGATGTTGTTTTGATACATAGTTCTACCCAATGCTTTTTTCAAAATAATAAAATAACGTCAAATATAGTGTGAAATGGAAAACTGTTAAATTGTGCATCAAATAACTTCAATTTCAAGAAAATTCCGAAGTTTTTTTAAAAAACTAAAAAAACAGTCTTTTAGTAATGGAAGTAACAAACCTATACTCGAAAACTGAAGTCGATATCTTTTTTAATAAAGAAGTTATTTACCCGTCAATTTACATAGGATCTCCCATAAGAGAAATGGGTGAAGACTCCTCTTAACCTCGATTGACATTGGAAGATCCACGCTCTTGTTGCATAGTTTATTTGAGGAGTTGTGAGATCATGCAGCGATTTTAGGTCTGTTACATAAAACACTGATAATCTAAACAAAGCCTTAATCGGGCTCTACAACGGGCTAAAAATAAATTATTTTATTCGAATAATTCCCTGGTAAGAGCCTGACCGCAATCATCTCCAGCAAAGTTTTTTTTTAAGACCAGCTCACACGCGATGAGCGCCCCAAACATTGTAAAAATAGACAGAATTCCTACACGGCTCTGTGTTGTGAACCCCAAAAACTCGAAAAATACGATTCCTGCTTCTTGCATCTTGGAAGTTTCCGCAACATCAGCATCCTGCTGCAGGTTATAATGTTACCGCAACTATTAATACTTTCGCTTAGTGGTTTCGCGAATTAAGTTGACGATGCAATAAAACTGATTACTACAAGATAGCAGGAAACGGGAAATTCGTAACTTCACAAGAAATCTTTTAGTCACTCGGCGGCAGGAATCCTTTTATTTCAATTTTCCTGGTCTTTATAGACTGTATCTTGCGGTTGGCATGTAAACTACGTGCATCAGAATTCCTGCGGCGGTGCAAGAGTATAAATTTCGCGAGAGAATGCAACTTCTTGCTGTTTTGAAAATTCATTTGTATTCACTGAT
The DNA here is from genome assembly GCA_029298725.1 of Gnatocerus cornutus. Classification (NCBI taxonomy): domain Eukaryota; kingdom Metazoa; phylum Arthropoda; class Insecta; order Coleoptera; family Tenebrionidae; genus Gnatocerus; species Gnatocerus cornutus. The sequence continues at coordinate 2,927,679 of CM055517.1, forward strand.
TCCTGCAGTAGTGAGTTTAATTCCGTTCGTATTTCGCGTTACTAAGTCAGGAACTGGAAATTCCTGCTGATAAAATTTATCATTTCCAAAGTTCTTGTTTACTGATTAACATTTAAATATGGGGAATTCGAAATGACAGATTTGTATACAGGGTGTTTTTAAAATAACGATATAAAAGAAAACACCTTTAACCACTTGAACTGATGAAAATATCCACTTAAAAGAACAAACCTTGAATTGTTGCTAAGCAATCAAGACTAAATTCTTTAATCCAGTGGTGAACTCGAAATTTTGATTAAATATTTGATTAATTTTATCTCGAAAACGAAAAGACTACTTACAACATATTTTGGCAATTGATTCTACTTGCCTTCACCAATTACTGTGTTTTGTTTGGTAGTGTATTTCAAAAACACCCTGTAGAGTCGATTTGCGTTGGAAATTTTCATCGTGTAATTCAGTCCTATTGAAAATGTTGCAATGGCGGTGTTATTTGAATTGGCTTTTGGGGTACAAAAGACGATCGTGAAAGTTCTGTCAATAAGATTTATTGAAATACAATTTGATTCTTACCGTTTTTAAGCAGCAGTTGCAAATTTTACTTCAATTGGAACATATTTAAGGTCTCCCACTGATTAATTCGGTGACTTTAAAAATTATTCATTCACAAAACATAAAAGTTACTAAGGTTGGCGAAAACAAAACATCCTAAATTTGAAGTTGGTAAAAGTGGTAACTAAATGGGCAGTTGACGTTTCTAATGTCAAAAGTTCAACTTCAAAGTTTCAAATTATCAACTGGATCCTAAACACTTCCCTTAATTAACCAAAAATAACAAAAATGGCTCTGACATAAACAACAAACTTCAATAGTTATTTGTTTCACTAGGCTAGAAAATGATCGTTTGGAAATGCAAGGAAAGTATTGAAATCCGAGCATTTCCAAAACATTTTCTAGCCGTGTTAAACATTTTGTGCGCCGGCAATTTTTACTATCGCGGAATCAAAATTTCGAACATCACTTTTTGACATGACAATGTAAAGCAAGCTTTATTGTCATAGTGACTGACATACAAAGTAAATTTCTGACACTTGCTGTGCCATTTATACATTTTAAGGTTATAAAGACAAAGGACAGTTTACAATTTTAAAAATCAATCAATTTGATGTTCGAAATTTTGATTCCGCGATAGTAATAGTTATTTATTTTGACTTTTGGTTTGAATTTAAAACGTCATTCGCTTAGGGGAATTTCATCAGCTGGGAAATAGGTTGGTAGCACCCTATTCAAATCAAACGATTGCAGATTAAATTAAATTCAAATGTGTTTCAGCAAATTTTTGTGGTAACTTTACTTAATTAATTTACCTTTATTTTCGAAGGTCATTGGTCTTCAAATCGGCACACAAATTGACACAATTGACATTTGTGCAGCGATGCCAACTTGTAAAATAAAACCAACTATTCGAAATGTCACGTTTGTAAATTTCTGACACTTGCTGAGTCTTTTATAAATTTTAAGGTTATAAAGACAAAGCACAGTTTACAATTTTTAAACAACAATGAATTTGATGTTCGAAATTTTGTTTCCGCGATAGTATTTATTCACAAAACATAAAAGTTACTAAGATTGGCGAAAACAAAACATCCAAAATGTTGGTAAAAGTGGTAACTAAATGGGCAGTTGACGTTTCTAATGTCAAAAGTTCAACTTTAATGTTTCATTATCAACTGGAACCTAAACACTTCCCTTAATTAACCTAAAATAACAAAAATGGCTGACATAAACAACAAACTTCAAAGTATAGTTTCAAAGAGAATTCGATTTATGCGGATCGCCAAATACACTCTGATTTACCAAAAATGTAAGGTAACTTTGGTTTAACACCATAGTTCGTACAGTGAGAGATTGAATGACAGAAAAGTCACTAAATCTACGCGCGAAATTTAAAATAACAAAATAAGCCTACTTACTGTCAATTTGTCCACCCAGTTCGTAGGAATTTAGTGTTTTTAGTGTATTTTGTAACAAAAGTTACTGCCAACCTATATGTCAACTGTCAAAATATCCCAATCTCTCACCGCATATACTATAGCATTTGGGCCAATAGAGTTTTAGTTGAAAGTCTGACTCACTTTGCAACATTTTTCTATTTTGTTAATAATATCCATTCACAAAACATAAAATCAAATTACCTTAGATTCGATCGAGCTGCATAAATCGATCTCTCTGTGGGACTGTACTTTAATAGTATATTAAAGAACGTGTTTTATAATGGCCAATTTGGTGCACCAATGCCATTATAAAACAAGTCCTTTATACTATTTTTTCGAATTTGCACCCTTTTTTTAATAAACAATTTAAATTTTCCAATTCTAAGACTTTTTGTTTTACACGATTGGTAATGGTTTTGTAACCACGACTTGCCAGTTGATTTTCAAATTCAATTTAAAATTTGACATTTATTGAGTTTCACTATCACTGAATTTTGACTTAACGTAACCTAACCTCACAGCCAGTATTCACATCTAATATATTTAGGTACAATTATTGTTGGCCGCAAAGGACAATTCAATTATATTGATACATTTTTTATTCACGCAGCAATTCATTAAACACACGAAACAGGTGACAGCCAGATTAATTCGTTCTGCCAATTCTTAAAAAACAAAATTCCCTACTTTGAGTTCTTTTATACAAGGTGTTTATAAATGTTTCTAGCATCAACGGCGGCTCTTTGTTTTCCTAGTGAATATAACTATATTGAAATTTTTTTATAGTGTTGCTTAGGCAATGACGTTTCAGTTACGATTTTGTGTCCAAGTTTTTCATTTTCCTGTTTGAGGTTAACTGCAAATGTCAGTTGACGAATCGAAACCCACATTTGTAATGATCGGCAAATTTCTTTGACATTTCATAGCCACCCTTGATGCTAGAAACATTTATAAACACGTTGTAGATACCTATAAACGACTCCAAATTGAGTACTCTACTCAGATGCATTAATTTTATTATAGGTTACCTAAGGGAAGTGTTTTAAGGATGTATTTGATACCTCTCAATGGAGAAATTATCAATTTCTTTCATTTTTCTCGCTCAAAGTAAAATTCAAGTCGAATTTGAAACTTTGAAATTGAAATTTTGACATTAGAATTAGAAACGCCCACTCTCGCCAACTGTCACGTTTACGAAGTTTCGTATTCGCAACCTTAGTAACTTTTATGTTTTGTGAATAGATATTACATATTTGTCAGAAATCGGGCTATAAACAGAAATCAGAAGACGAAACAGCATTAAAAAGTCACGATTAATTGATCTCTTACAAATTGCAAAGCTTCTTGACATGTGTCGTAGTAGAACTGTCAAATTTATAATGTGTTGTGTAAACGGGGCCTGCCATTCGTTGGTTCGTCAAATTCAAATCGTCTTTTGTTCATGTGGGCAGAGTTAAACTAAAGTTACAGAAATCCGACAATAATTTCATGTCAAAATGGACAAACGTCAAATTCTGGGGGACAATGATGCCAACCTGGTCATATTAAAATTTCCATGAATTCCTGTTTTTGAAATGATGATTTTCTAAAATCTCTGTGCAACGATCATTGCAAATTAAATTTGCATCAATTAGCAGCGATTTTTTTCGCAACGGCGAAGGCGTCCTGTCAAATTTTACTCAATATCCATCTGTGTTGCTCAAGTCATAGCGAGCAATTTGCAATAATTACTTCATCTGAAGGTTGGCACTCTTGCACGCCCATACAGAAAAATAACAGTACCGAAACTGACAACTCATCCTGGCAAAAACGTGGTCATTGTGAGTGCGTTCCCACTTAATTTAGTTATTAATAATCTGGAAAATTTGCGAACGTAACCTTGAATTAATAGGTGCGTCATTTTTGTCTTTAATTAAGAAAAGAAGTGTCGTTGACTTTTGGTACCGCTTTAGGTTGGTCAGAGTGACTGTAATTTCCCGCGAAATGTGGAAACTGCTTGTTATGTCATTTTCTTTGTTACAGGAATCTGTCAAGGCTCAAAAATCGTCCGAAAGAGAAAGCTAGTTATGTTATAATATATCTGGATAAAGTTGCATGTAAATGCAGTGACTCATTAACGTTTTGATTATAATAAACCGCGCGAATTCTTCCACGTCAGTGGCGTTCGTCAGGGTCGCCATGCGTGACAATACTGTTACATAAAAGTAATTAAGCGTTTGAAAATAAGACGTGAAACCTTCGCGAAATAAACAAAGCAATTTAGTTTGATTATGATTACAATCGTCACCGGTGGCGTGGAACGGCGTTATGAAATATCTATTATTACGTTTGCTGAAAAAGCGGCCACTGATTGATTCTGAACGCACCCATTGCAGTGAGCTGTGCCGACAAAATTCGAAATTGAGTAACGTCAGAAAATTTTACATGATGTATTGTTCGGATGATAATCTTATCAGTTGATAACAGCGCTGATATCTTTGTTACAGTAAGGTTCCGTAAAGCTGGGGCATAAAGACGCTAGTGGCACCAATATGGTGGACTACTACAAAGTCCTCGAGGTGTCAAAAAATGCGACGACGGCGGAGATCAAAAAAGCGTAAGTCGTACATTTTTCAACAGTTCTCGAATCATTGGGGTGTTCTAGGTACCGGAAACTCGCCCTCAAGTGGCATCCTGACAAGAACCAAGATAATATAGAAGAAGCCACCAAGAAATTTAAAGAGATCTCAGAAGCGTACGAAGTTTTGTCCGATGGTAAGTTCAATTGATAATGTCTGTTTGTGAACGCAATATTTGTGATTATACGGGTGCGATTTTGGTTCTCCTAACGATAATTATCGGTACCGTTTGGTTACTTTTTCGATTTTCACCAACCGTAAAAATTGAAGCGCTGTTGCCACATAATACGGGGCACTACCGCCTGTAAAGTATGCAACCTCCCACTCTGGAGGATCAACAAACCATTTAAATACCATTGAAATCGTGGTTTAGATGCAATATTTAATAACTTTTTGTATTGTAGTTGGGTTGCAACTTCTTAAAATTTATTGCCTTAATGATAATTTTGATCAGTGAATGGTAAATGTTTAATTCCAGCCAGAATACAAGCTGGTATATCTATTAATTTTTGGCATATTAAGTTAAATGTTAATAAAATCGTAAAGTTATTTTGGAGGGACACTTATATGCAACTTTCAACTTTGCAAAATCCATGACGATACTAAAAACAGCAGATATGAATTCAATATATTACAATTTTTTAAATATAGCTATTTTCTTGTAATTTACTTCGCGTTAGGAATATCTCTAAAAGTTAGGTATTAGTTGCTTAAAATCGAATTTTAAATTCATTTATACCAAATGAGGAGTTTTTAAACGAAAAATTACCAATTTTTATTTTATCACATACATTTTTCTTTGAAGCAGTAATATATTGTATAATAAGAATAGGTGAGCCAAAATGAGCCATGAATTCTTTAGTACATACAATGTTGTCCATGCTCTCCTACACAATTTTGAGCCACTTTCAACTTTAAATTTTGAGTTCTCATTAAGTATAATTTTATACAAACAATTAAAAAATAAACAAAATCAATGGTTTTCAATGGTATTTAAATGGTTCGTTGATCCTCCAGAGTGGGAGGTTGCATACTTTACAGGCGGTAGTGCCCGCACTCCATGTCAGTTAAAAAATCGAAACCCACATTTGTAATGAGCGGCATAGCCACCCTTGATGCTAGAAACATTTATAAACACCTTGTATAAATGAAAATACAGCGTGTTTAATAAAGATTTACGTCTAGTCGCATCTATAATTTTCCGTACAAATTAAAAATTGCCGCTTTACGAAGATAATGATTGAATCGTTGGTTACATAACCTCAAAATAATTTTCTAAAATTATGAAGTAGACACTGATTTAAGACGGCTGGATCGCTGAAGGGATAAAGTTGACTCAACCTCTGCCTAATTTCTCTGTTTGTTGTTTAAATTCTTTCCCTATTGGCGATTTTGACGTTTGACAAGTGACACAATCGACATGAGTTCAAAGTGACAGAGTTATTTCAAACACAGGACAGTGCGAGCGGCACAAAAGGAATTCGATTTTCTCATCGGTCTTTGACGAATGAAGAAGGGGAAAAATAAAATTATAATGATGGAAAAATTTACACCAAACAGGTGTAAATCTGGCTTTTGAAAATTTGTGATATTTGGTGATATTTGGTTGACTTGCAATTCATTTTAGATTTGAATTTTGAACACAACACGTCAAAATAATGTCCGCCTCAATCTAAAATTCTGAGAAAAATCTGAGATTTGAAAACTTGGGAACTGAAATTACAATGTTTGTTAATTCTGAAATAATAACACATAAAAACCTTTTTGTTTTTACAAGATTGAAAACGCATTTTATTCAAAAAATGAACAACTTAACAACTTAAGCTGGCGATATACAAGGTGTTTATAAATGTTTCTAGCATCAAGGATGGCTCTGGAATTCCTGTCGTACACTATTTTGCCGCTTTGTTTTCCTAGTGAATATAACTATCTTGAAAATTATTTTTAATGTTATTTACGTCAGTGACGTTTCAGTTACAGTTTTGTGTCCAAGTTTTTCGTCGTTGTTGGACCACTAATTACGCCAAAAGTGCCCTAAAATAAACAATTACTACTCAAAGGCAGTATAGATAATACATATTAAAAGGTTTCAACCTCACCATAATAAAAACACTCTTTAGTTTTTGCCCAAATTCTCTAATAGTTTTTCTCAAAGATCTTGGGAGTTAAAAAAATCTGGAATATCAGATTTCGTAGGCTCAATATTTACATTTTCTTAATTCTCTTGACATTCATTTGAGTCTAAATTATTTTTTTATTTTTTGTGAGAAATTGTCTCAACTCCGAATTTTTAAGAATTCTTGATTTTCTGTTTTTGGATTGTATCTAAATTTAATGGGTTCTTTAGATGCTCTGTAAATTTTGTCTCCAAATTTTGTCTGAATTTGTTGAATTAAAATTATTAGTATTAGTTATAGTATATCCGGTGAGAGATTGGGAGATTTTGACAGTTGACATATAGGTTGGCAGAAAATTATGCTACAAAATACACTGAAAACACTAAATGTAAATGTAACTAAAGGGGCTTATTTTGTTTTTTTGAATTTCGCGCGTAAATTTAGTGAATAGGTTAGTTGCCTAATTGACAATTTGATTACACAAAACGGGCTTTCAGGCTGTGCCGAGTCTTTTCACTATTAAATCCTTTGATTTGCAATCCAACAGGCTGTAAAAGAAACGTTTTTAACGGAAACACTGCCTAATTTTCAGAAATGTCAAAAATTTGACAACTATTTTCTCACCAAAAATCTCCCTAGGCAACGTTGCCGGTTGTAATGCAGGGGAAGATGGCGGTGTTGGTGGTTTTAGAAAAAAAAAACGGACTTTATTTACCGTTTGAGAGCCAAAACGGCATGCAATGTGTTAAGGCAGACTCAAGTCATAGAATAGTGTCGCTCTTTTGGCAAAATTTCGTCCACGGGACCGGTAAAACAGAGAAATAAAATGGTCACGTGATGTAAACAAACGATAATTATCGTTAGGAGAACCAAAATCGCACCCTACATCTAGCGATATCTTTTTTGTTTTTCTCGAATTAGATTCGAAACGAAAAATTTACGACAACCGCATGAATAGGTCCAGCAGCACCAGATCATCGAGGTCGCACAGGAGTTACTTTGACACTCACACTCCTTTCCATCGTTTCTTCGGTAGATACAAATCCAGTGTGCTAGCGGGTCCCTCCTCCCTTAACCAACCCGCTTGTACTACTAAAATCACTAAACAAAGTTTGCCTTTTCCAACTAAACGGGTGAAAGTCATTTTTAGTTTGATTTTTTTTTTATTTTGTCGACCGACAACGACTCTGAGGACTCATCTGTTCGCTTCTTTCCCCCTCACTCTCACATTTTTCACAACTCTTTTCTTTCCAGATAAAAAGAGACGCATGTACGACCAGTACGGCAAGGAAGGTCTAATCAACGGCGGCAGTCGCAGCCGCAGTAGACACGAAGATGAGTTCGATTTCGGTGGCTTTGGGTTCTTCACTTTCAGAGACCCTGACGACGTGTTTAGGGAATTTTTCGGGGGCTCAACGCTCGCGGATCTGTTTGGAGGTAAGTTCATTCGTCTCCCAGCACCTAAAGTAACAAATACTATTGGGGGCTATTCGCGTGTCAATAGATGGCGCCACTAAACTACAAAATGGCGGTTTTAACGGTGAACAACAGTATCTAACAAGCAACAAAAATTTGCATTTTTGTTTATTTAAAATGCCCTGTGATGCAGATAATTGTCTTAAAAAAACAAGCATTCTGCGTCAGTGGCCTGATTTGTTTAGTTATGTTAACATTTCTTGCCATTTTACTCTTGAACAATGACACATTTGACCATTGAAATACTAAACAAAATGACAAATCACTTTTGTCATACGTAGGAAAGGGCCTAGAAGTATTTCAAACTGTTAATTTGCAAAATTCAACAACGAAAACGGTTCAAAAAAACTTTTCAAAGACAGACCGTTTTTGTTGTTCAGACGAACGGCGATAGATGTCGCACCCTTCGCCAATTTTTCCAATTCGCGAAAAAAATGCCCGATGGTGGGGCTGCGATCGTTGCAATGGTGGGTGAGAAGCATAATCTGTTATTGAAAAGTGTATTTTTGTGGCCGTTTATTAGAAAAAACATAAATTTATCTACAATATTCAGTGTTAATTTACATTGTTGGGTGTAATTGTTGTTATATCTGAACCTACAAACCGATGTGTACCAGATTTGAAGCGTTTTGAGACAAAATTGCAAACTACAAACATTGTATTATAAAACTTTGTTAACTCCTCTTGTTAATTTAGGATGCATTGGTTCCCCGACGCCCAAATAGTTGTCTTAAAGAGTTTGTTAATCATTCTTGAGGTATTTTATAGGTTTTAACTGGTTTTCTTTTAACATTCCTTTCAGGTTACGTTTGCACTTTGTCAATCACTTACTATGGAGTGCGGGCACTACCGCCTGTTAAGTATGCAACCTCCCACTCTGGAGGATCAACAAACTGTGCCGGTCCATTTAAATACGATTGAAATAGTGGTTTAGATGCAGTATTTAATAACTTTTTCTATTGTAGTTGGGTTGCAACTTCTTAAAATGTATTGCCTTAATGATAATTTTGATCAGTGAATGGTAAATGTTTAATTCCAGCCAGAATACAAGCTGGTATCTCTATTAATTTTTGGCATATTAAGTTAAATGTTGATAAAATCGTAAAGTTCTTTTTGAGGTATACTTAAATGCAACTTTGCAAAATCCATGACGATACTAAAAACAGCAGATATGAATTCAATATATTACAATTTTTTAAATATAGCTATTTTCTTGTAATTTACTTCGCGTTTGGAATTACTCTAAAAGCTAGGTATTATTCTAAGAGAAGTTGCTTAGAATCGAATTTTAAATTCATTTATACCAAATGAGGAGTTTTTAAACGAAAAATTACCAGTTTTTATTTTATCACATACATTGTTCTTTGAAGCAATAATATATTGTATAATAAGAATAGGTGAGCCAAAATGAGCCATGAATTCTTTAGGACATACAATGTTGTCCATGCTCTCTTTCATTATCAATAATTAACGATCGAACTTAAAGATTTTATTTAATATTTAAAAACGAAATAGAAAAAGAATTTTAAGTTGATATTTTGTAAGGAATGTATTCTGAGCAACTTTTCTTAAAAATCGAAGATGTCCAACACCAAAAGTTCACTTTATTCAAAAACTCGTGGATAATCTATCATTTCCAAATTCTTTCTTCTAAAATTAAGGAAGATAAAAGCTTATTCATTTAAACTACAAAGCACTGTATTATTTTTTCGTCTAATCTGCAGATATTTTAATTTTATTTTAATATTTATCGTCAAGCGACAAAAGCCTGTAACTTTTTTTGCGATTTATAAAATATCATATGTGGAAAGTTGTCATTCGTTGGCGTTTTTGGACCACTAATTAAAAGTGTCCTAAAATAAACAATTACTACTCAAAGGCAGTATAGATAATACATATTAAAAGGTTTCAATCTCACAATAGTAAAAACACAGTCAACAATAATTAAATACTGCATCTAAACAACGATTTCAATGGTATTTAAATGGTTTGTTGATCCTCCAGAGTGGGAGGTTGCATACTTTACAGGCGGTAGTGCCCGCACTCCATGTCAATTAAAAAATCGAAACCCACATTTGTAATGAGCGGCATAGCCACCCTTGATGCTAGAAACATTTATAAACACCTTGTATAAATAAAAATACAGCGTGTTTGATAAAGATTTACATCTAGTCGCATCTATAATTTTCCGTACAAATTAAAAATTGCCGCTTTACGAAGATAATGATTGAATCGTTGGTTACATAACCTCAAAATTATTTTCTAAAATTATGAAGTAGACAGTGATTTAAGACGGCTGGATCGCTGAAGGGATAAAGTTGACTCAACCTCTGCCTAATTTCTGTTTGTTGTTTAAATTCTTTCCCTATTGGCGATTTTGACGTTTGACAAGTGACATAATCGACATGAGTTCAAAGTGACAGAGTTATTTCAAACACAGAACAGTGCGAGCGGCACAGAAGGAATTCGATTTTCTCATCGGTCTTTGACGAATGAAGAAGGGGAAAAATAAAATTATAATGATAGAAAAATTTACACCAAACAGGTGTAAATCTGGCTTTTGAAAATTTGTAATATTTGGTGATATTTGGTTGACTTGGAATTCATTTTAGATTTGAATTTTGAACACAACACGTCAAAATAATGTCCGCCTCAATCTAAAATTCTGAGAAAAATCTGATATTTGAAAACTTGGGAACTGAAATTACAATATTTGTTAATTCTGAAATAATAACACATAAAAACCTTTTTGTTTTTACAAGATTGAAAACGCATTTTTTTCAAAAAATGAACAACTTAACAACTTAAGCTGACGATATACAAGGTGTTTATAAATGTATAAGGATGGCTCTGGAATTCCTGTCGTACACTATTTTGCCGCTTTGTTTTCATAGTGAATATAACTATCTTGAAAATTATTTATAATGTTATTTACTTCAGTGACGTTTCAGTTACAGTTTTGTGTCCAAGTTTTTCGTCGTTGTTGGACCACTAATTACGCCAAAAGTGCCCTAAAATAAACAATTACTACTCAAAGGCAGTATAGATAATACATATTAAAAGGTTTCAACCTCACCATAGTGAAAACACAGTCAACAATAATTAAATACTGCATCTAAACAACGATTTCAATGGTATTTAAATGTTTGTTGATCCTCCAGAGTGGGAGGTTGCATACTTTACAGGGGGTAGTGCCCGCACTCCATACCTCAAATCACCATGTATCCGTTCGCTATTCCTTGGTTCACTTATCTAAAAGTAGATTTATCAATAAAAACCTTCTGCAAGCACTGTTATTATTGTTTAGTTGATTTGCTGGTTTGGTTTGTAATGCGAGCCATTTCAAGTAATAACGGTAAATCATGCGTTACCAACACATGAATCTATTAAAATACATTAGAAGGAATTAAACTACTGCTTTGAAAATGTTAATACACCTGAGAAAGATGATTTTTTGGGCGACAAATGCATTATTTCTTATGCACGTTCACAACAATTATACTTCTCAACAGTGTTAAAATGCGCCACCAGAGATTTTTCTATTGCTATCTCGCTCTAGTGTTGAGGACGCTACCTCTCTCTCTACAGTGCATCTATACTATATTTCAGAATTATTGACAAATCAGGGTGCCTTGGAAATTCAAATTTATGTTGGCAGAATCTTCTAATATAAGCATATTTAGTGTTTTTAGATTTATATTTATTCCTATGTGTATGTAATGTGTGTCACGTCAACTTAGAGTCTGATTCATAAGATTCTGAAGAGGAACTGGAATCTGCAGCAGAAGAAATTAGCTTAAAAAAGTAATTTACTTCATAACCTCAAAATGTTACATTGACAGTTTTAGAACCAAAATGATAAAAGTCGTTCACATTGTTAGAGGCGTTTTACACAGACATGGCCTACCGAGATGTCAATAATTCTGAAATATAGTATATTTATTTATGACATCATTGAACAGATCTTGAATTTACTCACCATGAAACTTGCAAAAGACAATTTGTACAAGAGAAAAAGCGAAAAACTAGTAATTAGACACTATTTTACCAACAAAACTCAAGGAACAGTGCAAACAGTGGATCTTAAAAGTGGTCAAGAATGACGAATGTCAGTGAATGTCAAATCATTGACAAATTTCTAAAAAAGGCGGGAAAGCGTAGTTGCATACCAACTTAAATCGAGATTAATATCCCCAAAAAGACGGAAAATTCTAGAGTATTCCAAGTTGCCATACAATTCAAATCATCCTATTTACTCGCTGGATTTACTATAGACGCATTTCTTTCAGATTTCCACGATCATGGACATAGAGATCGGCGGAGGAACAGACATTCGCATCCACAGAACGCTCTCAGTTCAACTTTATTCAGTCCGTTTAGTATGACGCTGGGTGGTAATTTTATGGACGATTTTTTCAATGCCGGCCATGGGGGATTCAGCTCGTTCAGTACGATCAACAGTACGTTCACGAATGGAGCTGGAGCCGGTTCTGCCAACATAAAGCGAACATCGACATCGACAAGATTCAGCAACGGCAAGAAAATCACCACGAAAAAGTGAGTATTAGTGGGGAATCTAGGGAGTTTTTATCCTGTCGGTTGCAGAGTTTTTGAAAATGGGCGCGAAACTGTGATGACGTACGAAAACGACACCCTCAAATCCAAGACTGTCAACGGGGTTCCTCAAAGCTTAACCTACAGCTAAATGGCGAAAAGATGTTCTCGCAGCTAGAGGAATCTTATTTGGAAGTTTTCAATTATATACATGTGATCTAATTAATGTTGAGGTTACGGCAAAACTACGGCCAAATTGTCAGTGTGTGTATTAAAGACTTGCAACTGTTGAAATTATTTTTATTGAGTTTTTTTTTTAATGGAAATATTATAATTCTGTTTTCAGAATTTTCGCAGTATCTTAATTTTTCATAAGATCGTACGATGACGTGGAAAATAACTCAACTTTTTGCGTTGTCTTAGTTTTTAGTTTAGGCTAGAAAGAATGTTATTTAGGCTAGAAAATGACGATGCTCTTGTAAGAGAGGTGCTCAGGACGCGTTTATTTTTGTTTTGTTGTTTGTAGTCCTCTCAGTTGAGCATGAATTCCTGTTTGTTTCGTTTTGCAAGACTGCTAATTTTTGTATGGAGCTTTGAGTTGGAATTAACAGTAATTAAATTTTGTAATACGCATTACTTTTAATTTAAGATTAATATTGTATTTTAGTAGGTTTTATTACACCTGCACTCGAGGTATTTACTATTGTTAAGTACACAAGAATTATATATTTATGTGTGCTTAGGATGTACAGTCATAGTCTGTGTTAGACAAAAAAGTATAATAATATGATTAATCTTTTTTATTTCCACCCACAAATACGTTTTTACTACGATTGGTTTAGGTTTCAAATATCCACCGTCGTTACGCCGTCGTGCTTCAAACTGATTTCGCGCTGTAAAATGTAAATTACCACACGCGACTGTAAATAACTATTAATTTACTACGCAAGCTTGATGCACAGCAATTTTCTTGTCAAAATTGACAAATGTCAAATTCGGGGGAGTCAATTATGCCAACTTTGTCATCTTAAAAGTGATTCATCAAGATTGCAACCTTTAATAAAGAAATAACATAAACCGAGTGAACTCGCAGATTCTTCAAATAATTATAATTCGTACCGAGAGAGATTGAATGACAGAAAAGTCACTAAATCTGCGCGATAAAAATTGTACCAGACGCGCGAAATTTAAAATAACAAAATAAGCCCATTTACCGTCAACCCTGTCAACCCAGTTCGCGTAGGAATTTAGTGTTTTTAGTGTTTTTTGTTGCCAACTTATATGTCAACTGTCAAAATTTTCCAATTTCTCGCCGGATATACAAGGTATCTATAAATGTTTCTAACATCAAGGGTGGCTCTGGAATTCCTGTCATGCACTATTTTGCCGCTTTGTTTTCATAGTGAATATAACTATACTATATTTCAGAATTATTGACAACTCGGTAGGCCATGTCTGTGTAAAACGTCTCTAACAATGTGAACGACTTTTAGCATTTTGGTTCTAAAACTGTCAATGTAACATTTTGAGGTTATGAAGTAAATTACTTTTTTAAGCCAATGGATGAATGATGAATCAGATTCTAAGTTGACGTGACACACATTACATACACATATGGATAAATATAAATCTAAAAACACTAAATACGCTTATATTAGAAGATTTTGCCAACATAAATTTGAATTTCCAAGGCACACTGAGATGTCAATAATTCTGAAATATAGTAAGACTAGAAAATTATTGATAATGTCATTTGCGTCAACGACCTCAAAGTTCCGTTTTTGTTGTTCAGTTTATAATTTTCAGGTTTTAAACCACAATTAGAACAGTTTTTTTTCAAAACTTACTTTGCTGCTTGATTGAGGTTAACTACAAATGTCAGTTGAAAAATCTAAACCCGCATTTGTAATAAGCAGCAAATTTCTTTGACATTTCATACCACCCTTGATGCTAGAAACATTTATAAACACCTTGTACTAAAAAGCAATCAAATTTGGAGAAAATTTTACCACTAATTAATCGCACCAAATTACAAAACTATAGACCAATCAAAACTTTTGAAAGGTTTGTTCAATGTCGCCAGATCAAAATCCCTAAATTTTAACCCAAGAAATTTCTACACACCATAAAAATCTGAAAAAAAAAAACGAAGAAAACGTCTGTTTTTATTAATAATGTCCTGTAAAAAGATGTCATTATGTATAGTTCGTACAGTGAGAGTTTGAATGACAGAAAAGTAACTAAATCTACGCAATAAAACGCGCGAAATTTAAAATCACAAAATAAGCCCAGTTACTTGACAACCCTGTCAACCCATTTCGCGTAGGAATTTAGTGTTTTTAGTGTATTTTTTAGCATAATTTGCTGCCAACCTATATGTCAACTGTCGAAATCTCCCAATCGAATATACAAGCTGCATTGACTTTAACTAAATAACCTAGATGGTGCAAAGTACCCGCCATGATGTTCCTACTCACCAGCCATATTGGAAATAGTGTATTCTAATTTTTAGGCAACCCGCAATTATCAAGTGTAATGTTTTACTCTAATTTGAAATAAACCACCGAAAATAGTCTGAAGAAACATGCAAAATTTGATAAATTATGACTAAAGTTGTATACCAAACGACCAATTTAAAAAAAATCTAAAATGGTCAAATAGAACCTAGTTTTTTCTAATTATAGTTTTATACCAAACGACCAAAATAATGAAACAAAAACTTTAATTAGAAAAAACTAGGTTCTATTTGACCATTTTAAAAATTTTCAAAACTCATCACTCCTACATTTTTAATAATTTTTATACATTATAAAAACTACAGATCATTTAGTATTTACACTTATTATCATCATTGGATTGCGATAAATTAGGAACTAGTTTATCAAAAATCACTGAGAATTCTACAGCAGCAAAGAAAAGAAAACAGACTACCATTGACTTGTTAGAAATAAATTTTTATTATAAAACTTATTATTTCAATAAACAACGATGCTTGTCAACTTGTGTTAATGACATCGTTGAAAAAACATCTTAGATAAATTATAATAAAATAAAAAAAATAATAAATAAAAATTATAATAAATTTTAAAATGTAAAACAGATTTTGCAATATAGACAACATGTGATACGCCGGTGTATCAGATTTATATCATTGCATACACAATGTTTTTGAAATAAAACTACATAAAAATTTCAGTAAATTTGCTTGTGCGTCACTGATTTAAAAGTTAACAAAATCGAGTTGATGGTTGCTCAGAAAACAGGTCATTCCAGGTGCGTTTTTTGCCAGAAGTGTAAAAAGTTCTTAGATTAGGGTTAATTTTACCGTGTTAGTTTTTGGTTTAAAAATTGTTTTTTCATACTTTAATGCCACTTGACACGATTACATTTTTTCTCAAATTTTTATGAATTAAATTATTTTTAAACAAATATTCTCGTGGTAAACAGCAAAATTGGAGAGAATATGTTGTCAAAAAATTTTTAAAACGTTCTAAAAATTCATATACAGGCTGTCCGAAAAGTCGCGCTCCACCGTGATACTGATGATAAATTCAAATGTGTTTCAACAAATTTTTGTGGTATTTTTACTTAATTAATTTACCTTTATTATTTTCGAAGGTCATTGGTTTTCAAATCGGCACACAAATTGACATCATTGAATTCCAAATGTCACGTTTGAATGCCTAGACGTTCAAAAGGTGATTTTCTTGCCGCAAATGAGTATCACAAATCTCATGAAGAAAAACGGAGGCACAAAAAATATGATCGTGTCAAAGCGCTTGTACATGCATTTTAAAAACATCCTGTATATAGAGTGTAAGGAAGCAAATTATTCACTACAACAAATCAGTTATTCTCGAGATTGTAGACCATTTTATTAGTGCATTGTGGATTATTTCATATAAAAATATACTTCTATAGTATATACGGTGAGAGATTGGGAGATTTCGACAGTTGACATATAGGTTGGCAGCAAATTATGCTACAAAATACACTAAAAACACTAAATTCCTACGCGAAATGGGTTGACAGGGTTGTCAGTAACTAGGGTTATATTGTTATTTTAAATTTCGTGCGTATGGTATAGTTTATCCGGTGATAGATTGGGAGATTTTGACAGTTGACATATAGGATGGCAGCAAATTATACAACAAAAAAAACACTAAATTCCTACGCGAACTGAGTTGACAGGGTTGACAGTAAGTGGGCTTATTTTGTTATTTTAAATTTTGCGCATAAATTTAGTGATTTTTCGGTCATTCAATCTCTCACTGTACAAACTATACATTCGATTTTTCCCTAATTTTCGCCCCGTGGAATTGAAAGCCTGCTTTACACCCAAAAATTTTCGAAAGTTCACACAGGAGAGTCGACTGAGCAGAATGAGCTGCACTTTATATCCGGTGAGAGATTGGGAGATTTTGACAGTTGACATATAGGTTGGCAGCAAATTATGCTACAAAATACACTAAAAACACTAAATTCCTACGCGAACTAGGTTGACAGGGTCGACAGTAAGTGGGCTTATTTTGTTATTTTAAATTTAAATTTCGCGCGTCTGGTACATTTTTATCGCGTAGATTTAGTGACTTTTCTGTCATTCAGTCTCTCTCTGTACGAACTATAGTGACATATCTATCAACTTAATAAATGACAGTAACTAGAGTCGCTAGCAGATTTATTTTAGACGTCAAATGCTAGTAAGTCAAACTTGAAAATTCTAATTTCCTAAATTGTCAAAATTCCGGTAAAACATAGAGCACACTTAAATTTACAGTTGATGACAAAAACTACAAAAAGTTTGTTAGACAAATGTCAAATTAGGTTGAATTGTATAGTATCCGGTGCGAGATTGAGACATTTTGACAGTTGACATATAGGTTGGCAGCAAATTATGCCACAAAATACACTAAAAACACTAAATTCCTACGCAAACTGGGTTGACAGTCAGTGGGCTTATTTTGTTATTTCAAATTTCGCGCGTAAATTCAGTGACTTTTCTGTCATTCAATCTCTCTCTGTACGAACTATAGTGACATATCTATCAACTTAATAAATGACAGTAACTAGAGTCGCTAGCAGATTTATTTTGGACGTCAAATGCTAATAAGTCAAACTTGAAAATTCTAATTTCCTAAAATGTCAAAATTCCGGTAAAACATAGACCACACTTAAATTTACAGTTGATGGCAAAAACTACAAAAAGTTTGTTAAACAAATGTCAAATTAGGTTGAATTGTATAGTATCCAGTGCGAGATTGAGACATTTTGACAGTTGACATATAGGTTGGCAGCAAATTATGCCACAAAATACACTAAAAACACTAAATTCCTACGCAAACTGGGTTGGCAGTCAGTGGGCTTCTTTTGTTATTTCAAATTTCGCGCGTAAATTCAGTGACTTTTCTGTCATTCAATCTCTCTCTGTACGAACTATAGTGACATATCTATCAACTTAATAAATTACAGTAACTAGAGTCGCTAGCTGATTTATTTTAGACGTCAAATGCTAGTAAGTCAAACTTGAAAATTCTAATTTCCTAAATTGTCAAAATTCCGGTAAAACATAGAGCACACTTAAATTTACAGTTGATGACAAAAACTACAAAAAGTTTGTTAGACAAATGTCAAATAAGGTTGAATTGTATAGTATCCGGTGCGAGATTGAGACATTTTGACAGTTGACATATAGGTTGGCAGCAAATTATGCCACAAAATACACTAAAAACACTAAATTCCTACGCAAACTGGGTTGACAGTCAGTGGGCTTCTTTTGTTATTTCAAATTTCGCGCGTAAATTCAGTGACTTTTCTGTCATTCAATCTCTCTCTGTACGAACTATAGTGACATATCTATCAACTTAATAAATTACAGTAACTAGAGTCGCTAGCTGATTTATTTTAGACGTCAAATGCTAATAAGTCAAACTTGAAAATTCTAATTTCCTAAAATGTCAAAATTCCAGTAAAACATAGAGCACACTTAAATTTACAGTTGATGACAAAAACTACAAAAAGTTTGTTAGACAAATGTCAAATTAGGTTGAATTGTATAGTATCCGGTGCGAGATTGAGACATTTTGACAGTTGACATATTGGTTGGCAGCAAATTATGCCACAAAATACACTAAAAACACTAAATTCCTATGCAAACTGGGTTGACAGTCAGTGGGCTTATTTTGTTATTTCAAATTTCGCGCGTAAATTCAGTGACTTTTCTGTCATTCAATCTCTCTCTGTACGAACTATAGTGACATATCTATCAACTTAATAAATGACAGTAACTAGAGTCGCTAGCAGATTTATTTTGGACCTCAAATGCTAATAAGTCAAACTTGAAAATTCTAATTTCCTAAAATGTCAAAATTCCGGTAAAATATAGGGCACACTTAAATTTACAGTTGATGACAAAAACTACAAAAAGTTTGTTAGACAAATATCAAATTAGGTTGAATTGTATAGTATCCAGTGCGAGATTGAGACATTTTGACAGTTGACATTTAGGTTGGCAGCAAATTATGCCACAAAATACACTAAAAACACTAAATTCCTACGCAAACTGGGTTGACAGTCAGTGGGCTTCTTTTGTTATTTCAAATTTCGCGCGTAAATTCAGTGACTTTTCTGTCATTCAATCTCTCTCTGTACGAACTATAGTGACATATCTATCAACTTAATAAATGACAGTAACTAGAGTCGCTAGCAGATTTATTTTGGATGTCAAATGCTAATAAGTCAAACTTGAAAATTCTAATTTCCTAAAATGTCAAAATTCCGGTAAAACATAGAGCACACTTAAATTTACAGTTGATGACAAAAACTACAAAAAGTTTGTTAGACAAATGTCAAATTAGGTTGAATTGTATAGTATCCGGTGCGAGATTGAGACATTTTGACAGTTGACATATTGGTTGGCAGCAAATTATGCCACAAAATACACTAAAAACACTAAATTCCTATGCAAACTGGGTTGACAGTCAGTGGGCTTATTTTGTTATTTCAAATTTCGCGCGTAAATTCAGTGACTTTTCTGTCATTCAATCTCTCTCTGTACGAACTATAGTGACATATCTATCAACTTAATAAATGACAGTAACTAGAGTCGCTAGCAGATTTATTTTGGACCTCAAATGGTAATAAGTCAAACTTGAAAATTCTAATTTCCTAAAATGTCAAAATTCCGGTTAAATATAGGGCACACTTAAATTTACAGTTGATGACAAAAACTACAAAAAGTTTGTTCGACAAATGTCAAATTAGGTTGAATTGTATAGTATCCAGTGCGAGATTGAGACATTTTGACAGTTGACATTTAGGTTGGCAGCAAATTATGCCACAAAATACACTAAAAACACTAAATTCCTACGCAAACTGGGTTGAGAGTCAGTGGGCTTCTTTTGTTATTTCAAATTTCGCGCGTAAATTCAGTGACTTTTCTGTCATTCAATCTCTCTCTGTACGAACTATAGTGACATATCTATCAACTTAATAAATGACAGTAACTAGAGTCGCTAGCAGATTTATTTTGGATGTCAAATGCTAATAAGTCAAACTTGAAAATTCTAATTTCCTAAAATGTCAAAATTCCGGTAAAACATAGAGCACACTTAAATTTACAGTTGATGACAAAAACTACAACAAGTTTGTTAGACAAATGTCAAATTAGGTTGAATTGTATAGTATCCGGTGCGAGATTGAGACATTTTGACAGTTGACATATAGGCTGGCAGCAAATTATGCCACAAAATACACTAAAAACACTAAATTCCTACGCAAACTGGGTTGACAGTCAGTTGGCTTATTTCGTTATTTCAAATTTCGCGCGTAAATTTAGTGACTTTTCTGTCATTCAATCTCTCACCGTGCGAACTATAGTGACATATCTATCAACTTAATAAATGACAGTAACTAGAGTCGCTAGCAGATTTATTTTAGACGTCAAATGCTAATAAGTCAAACTTGAAAATTCTAATTTCCTAAAATGTCAAAATTCCGGTAAAACATAGAGCACACTTAAATTTACAGTTGATGGCAAAAACTACATAAAGTTTGTTAGACAAATGTCAAATTAGGTTGAATTGTATAGTATCCGGTGCGAGATTGAGACATTTTGACAGTTGACATATTGGTTGGCAGCAAATTATGCCACAAAATACACTAAAAACACTAAATTCCTATGCAAACTGGGTTGACAGTCAGTGGGCTTATTTTGTTATTTCAAATTTCGCGCGTAAATTCAGTGACTTTTCTGTCATTCAATCTCTCTCTGTACGAACTATAGTGACATATCTATCAACTTAATAAATGACAGTAACTAGAGTCGCTAGCAGATTTATTTTGGACCTCAAATGCTAATAAGTCAAACTTGAAAATTCTAATTTCCTAAAATGTCAAAATTCCGGTAAAATATAGGGCACACTTAAATTTACAGTTGATGACAAAAACTACAAAAAGTTTGTTAGACAAATGTCA
Source organism: Gnatocerus cornutus (assembly GCA_029298725.1). Classification (NCBI taxonomy): domain Eukaryota; kingdom Metazoa; phylum Arthropoda; class Insecta; order Coleoptera; family Tenebrionidae; genus Gnatocerus; species Gnatocerus cornutus. The sequence continues at coordinate 2,948,910 of CM055517.1, forward strand.
AATTAGGTTGAATTGTATAGTATCCGGTGCGAGATTGAGACATTTTGACAGTTGACATATAGGTTGGCAGCAAATTATGCCACAAAATACACTAAAAACACTAAATTCCTACGCAAACTGGGTTGACAGGGTCGACAGTAAGTGGGCTTATTTTGTTATTTTAAATTTAAATTTCGCGCGTCTGGTACATTTTTATCGCGTAGATTTAGTGACTTTTCTGTCATTCAATCTCTCACCGTACGAACTATAGTGACATATCTATCAACTTAATAAATGACAGTAACTAGAGTCGCTAGCAGATTTATTTTGGACGTCAAATGCTAATAAGTAAAACTTGAAAATTCTAATTTCCTAGAATGTCAAAATTCCGGTAAAACATAGAGCACACTTAAATTTACAGTTGATGGCAAAAACTACAAAAAGTTTGTTAGACAAATGTCAAATTAGGTTGAATTGTATAGTATCCGGTGCGAGATTGAGACATTTTGACAGTTGACATATAGGTTGGCAGCAAATTATGCCACAAAATACACTAAAAACACTAAATTCCTACGCAAACTGGGTTGACAGTCAGTGGGCTTCTTTTGTTATTTCAAATTTCGCGCGTAAATTCAGTGACTTTTCTGTCATTCAATCTCTCACCGTGCGAACTATAGTGACATATCTACCAACTTAATAAGTGACAGTAACTAGAGTCGCTAGCAGATTTATTTTGGACGTCAAATGCTAATAAGTCAAACTTGAAAATTCTAATTTCCTAAAATGTCAAAATTCCGGTAAAATATAGGGCACACTTAAATTTACAGTTGATGACAAAAACTACAAAAAGTTTGTTGGACAAATGTCAAATTAGGTTGAATTGTATAGTATCCAGTGCGAGATTGAGACATTTTGACAGTTGACATTTAGGTTGGCAGCAAATTATGCCACAAAATACACTAAAAACACTAAATTCCTACGCAAACTGGGTTGACAGGGTCGACAGTAAGTGGGCTTATTTTCTTATTTTAAATTTAAATTTCGCGTGTCTGGTACACTTTTTATCGCGTAGATTTAGTGACTTTTCTGTCATTCAATCTCTCATCGTACGAACTATAGTGATATATCTATCAACTTAATAAATGACAGTAACTAGAGTCGCTAGCAGATTTATTTTAGACGTCAAATGCTAATAAGTCAAACTTGAAAATTCTAATTTCCAAAAAAGTCAAAATTCCGGTAAAATATAGGGCACTCTTAAATTTACAGTTGATGACAAAAACTACAAAAAGTTTGTTAGACAAATGTCAAATTAGGTTGAATTGTATAGTATCCGGTGCGAGATTGAGACATTTTGACAATTGACATATTGGTTGGCAGCAAATTATGCCACAAAATACACTAAAAACACTAAATTCCTACGCAAACTGGGTTGACAGTCAGTGGGCTTATTTTGTTATTTCAAATTTCGCGCGTAAATTCAGTGACTTTTCTGTCATTCAATCTCTCTCTGTACGAACTATAGTGACATATCTATCAACTTAATAAATGACAGTAACTAGAGTCGCTAGCAGATTTATTTTGGACGTCAAATGCTAATAAGTCAAACTTGAAAATTCTAATTTCCTAAAATGTCAAAATTCCGGTAAAACATAGACCACACTTAAATTTACAGTTGATGACAAAAACTACAAAAAGTTTGTTAGACAAATGTTAAATTAGGTTGAATTGTATAGTATCCGGTGCGAGATTGAGACATTTTGACAATTGACATATAGGTTGGCAGCAAATTATGCCACAAAATACACCAAAAACACTAAATTCCTGCAAACTGGGTTGACAGTCAGTGGACTTATTTCGTTATTTCAAATTTCGCGCGTAAATTCAGTGACTTTTCTGTCATTCAATCTCTCTCTGTACGAACTATAAACTTTTTATTGCGCAGATTTAGTGACTTTTCTGTCATTCAAACTCTCACTGTACGAACTATATAGTCGGAATTTTCTAACTTTGGTTTAACTCCGCCCACATGAACAAATGACGATTTAAATTTGACGAATCAAGGAATAGCTAGCCTCCTTTACCCAACATAATAAAAAATTTGACAACTCTAGTGTCATACTTGTCAAGAAGATTCGCAGTTTTGCAGAAATTCAATTAATCGTGAAACTTTCGTCGATTTTGATTGTGTTTCGTCTTCTAATGTGTGGACATTTCTATCCCGGCTTCTGCAAATACCAACGGACTATCAAAATGTTGCAGAGTAAATCAGACTTCCAGCTAAAAGGTAGGCGGAGTTAAACCAAATTTATAAAATTTTGACTATAATTAGGTTGTATTCTTCCGCCCGTATTTATATTGAAATTTCAACTGCCCCACCTTCGAAACGCCATAAATGCTCGAAACCCACTCAATCAAAAACGGATTATTCGTGTTATCACTCTCATCAACAGTTGATTGCCCCACATTTAAAAAAAAAATGAAACTCGCAGGACAAGAAACATTATCGTGATCTTCGTACTCCACATATCCCTTTTGATTATCATGAATAAATTTCTTGGAAATTTTCAGTTTCACTTCAGCCGTATCAAAAATTTCCTTCAAATGAAGAATACTCATAACACGAAAAGTCCCATCGTTCTCTTCGTAAACGGTTGGAATCCTTTTGTGAAATTCTTCGTAAAAGCTCTAAAACAAATAATTTAAAACCAGATTTACACGTGGCGAAAGAGACCTCTGGAATGGAAAAGAGTAAAGTGTTCAAAGTCCCACAGTTCTCGAAGTGCATCGTTTGATTAATTGATTCGGTGGCGTAAATCAGCCATTCTTCGAACTTCCAGCAAATTGCTCCAGGGGTGTTATTTATGTCTTCCAGAACTTTAATTTCGACGGGATAAATGTTAGGCACCAACTTCTTGTACTTTTTGTGGTGAGGTCTGATTTTGTGCGTTTTGGACCTGGGGATTCTGTCGACTTTAAGTTTGGTGGTTTGATCACGTCTCTTTAGATTCCGAGAGAGAAAAGGATCTTGATTCCTTCCAAGTTCGAGATTGATCAAGTGCATGAACTCTTGCGAGAACTTCGCGTCGCTTGCTAGAGCACAAATGCAGGCGTAGTAATGGATGCATTTAGCTGCAACACCTGAAACTAAGGTGTTAAAACAGTAGTGAGAATGCCATGTATGGGTAACTCATGAATTCGGTGCAACTGCAGTAGTATTTATCGTAAATTCCTCTCCCTTTCGTCGATCCAAAACTGAAGTGAAGATACCCCAAGGGGTGCTTAGGCGAGACTTGACATTTCACCACCATGACGGTCCGTGACACTCGCTGCACCAGCGGTCCCTCTTTCTCCGACAAAAGCACCCAAAGCTTTCTTTTCATTTCCTTCGACAACTTCAGCGAGTCCAAAACGTCCCTGTTAAACTCCAAAGGGACCGCCATGTTTTCACTCCTAACCGCTGATTCAATATGCGTGCACAACAACGACGAATTATCCTGGTCCAACTCGTGGCATTTGAGAATCGAATCGTCGAAAAGCCGTTGACACGAATCCACAAAACACAGCGCGTTTTCCGACAAAATACTCTTATCTTGGTTGGACAACAGTGGCAACTGGACGAACCCCCGATGGTCCGGCCCTCGATCTCTCACCTGGAAGCAACACCAAGAAGTAACTTGTTCAGAAAGCGAGGTTTTCTCACTCTGACGGAGTACACCTGGCGAACGATTCCACCAAGTCGCACGGCGTCCAAGTTGACTTTTCTCTTATCCGCGTATCCTTTGAAAACGGCGTCACAAAGTTTGTTCTTGCAGATTAAACCGCGCGTGCCGTTGAAGATTCCGCATTTTGGGCATTTTTTGATGCCGCGTTTCGTCGCTCTGCCTAAGTTGGAGAGGATTTTGGTGGTTTCGGGCGAAGTTGTTGGGAAAAAGGTGTAGATGTAGTGGGACGAGCGGTCGCTCATTTTCGATGGAAGACAGACTGAGTGGCTAAAAATAGGTGGAGCGGGTAGAGGGAATAAGAAGCACGAGGAGTAAAATTGGAACCGGGAAAAACGAAATCTTTTTATTTGTTGTGAAGGTATTAGCACTCATTTTACGCAAATCTATGCTTAGAATTGCCGTACATCAAGAAACAACTTATTTAGAATGGATACAGGTGTCCCAGAACTCAGACCCAGAGAAAAATAGCTTATGGAGACAACAATTTTGAACCAAAATTTCGAAACAAAAATTTGGTAGCTCAAAAGCTTTCAAATAATAGAAACTAACTTGTTCAGTTTTGGAGATTTTCTCCTTTTTTTCAGTATCTTCTTTGCAGTATCTATCTTCTGCAAATAATTTAAAATTACGCCACGAGTATGGAAGTCAGGTAAAATTTAACTATTTAATAGTATAGTCAGAATTTTATAACTTTGGTTTAACTCAGCCCACCTTTTGAGCCAGGAAGTCTGATTTACTCTGCAACATTTTGATAGTTCGTTGATATTTGCTAGAAGCCGGGATAAAAATGTCCACACATTAGACGACGAAACACGATAAAAATCCACGATTAATTGAATTCCCGCAAACCTGCGAATTTTTTTGACAAGTGTGACACTAGAGTTGTCAAATTTTTGATTATGTTGTGTAAAGGAGGCTAACTATTCCTCGATTCGACAAATTCAAGTCGTCATTGTTCATGTGGGCGGAGTTAAACCAAAGTTACAAAATTCCGACTATAGCTACATTTCAATTTCCACTCTATTTGTGTCTGGGAACTGAGCACTTTTGTGTACAGTCAGCCGTAAAAGAAATGAGCTCACGAGTAAACTGTTAACGGGTGGTGTCGATAATTTGCACTACTAGTTTGACGTTTTGATCAGAATTCTAAACAAACTGTTTGAACTAACATTCATTGTCCAAAATAAACTTTGACGATGCTTCTGATGCATAATTCCACACTTCTTTTCTTTTCTTTTCTTACCGACCTTTTCCATTTTCAGGCAGCAGGTCCGCCGTAACCTTAGGTACATTCAAAATCAGACATCACAAGTCAAGATCTGTGAAATGCTAGCCGAATATAATTTACAATTGACACTTATTAGTCACATGTCAGTTGCAGAATCTTGCCTACTTTTTTAATCATGAACTCAAGTCCGTTTTTTTTTTTAAAAACCACCAACACCGCAATCTTCCCCTGCATTACAACCGGCAACGTTGCCTAGGGAGATTTTTGGTGAGAAAATAGTTGTCAAATTTTTGACATTTCTGAAAATTAGGCAGTGTTTCCGTTAAAAACGTTTCTTTTACAGCGTGTTGGATTGCAAATCAAAGGATTTAAAAGTGAAAAGACTCGGCACAGCCTGAAAGGCTGTTTTGTGTAATCAAATTGTCAATTAGGCAGCTAACCTATTTGATTTTATCACCAAAAAGTCACCATCGACGACGTTGCCGGTTGTAAAGTGGTGGGAAAGTGCGGTGTTGGTGGTTTTTTAATAAAAAAACGGACTTTAGGTAGCTACATTTCAATTTCCACTCCATTTGTGTCTGGGAACTGAGCACTTTTGTGTACAGTCGGCCGTAAAAGAAATGAGCTCATGAGTAAACCAATCTGCACCCTCATAAAACACATTTGAAGAGACGAAGAAATACATTGTTATTGAATACCTAACTAGTGATATTTGTAAGGTTTCGTTTTATAAACGTTGTTTTCCATACTTACTTTAATTTGTAAATGCGCACTATGTGCCGTGGATTTATAATCGACGATTTTAGCAATCACAATTAACGATTGGCAAGTTTGTATTGATATTTAACTTAAAGGTAATAATATATATATACTATATTTCAGAATTATTGACATCTCAGTAGGCCATGTCTGTGTAAAACGCGTCTTTTTGGTTCTAAAACTGTCAATGTAACATTTTGAGGTTATGAAGTAAATTACTTTTTTAAGCTAGTGGATTGATATTTTAATCAGATTCTGAATCTACCATCATAATACAGATTTCTTCTGCTTCAAATTCCAGTTCCTCTTCAGAATCTGATGAATCAGATTCTAAGTTGACGCTTATATTAGAAGATTCTGCCAACATAAATTTGAATTTCCAAGGCACACTGAGATGTCAATAATTCTAAAATATAGTAAACAAGGTGATTCTTATTAATATAAATCAAAGGGTGCGTTGACATTTTTTAGACATGTGTTTTCTTACAACATACGATTTTGCTCAAGTTGAACGGTGAACGTTATTTTGTTATTTGTCACCAAGCATAACAATGAGACAAAAAGTGTTCATGTGTCTTGTAACAACCACAATCCGCAAATCTAACACTTACACCTGACTTGACAGATGACAGATCAGTGACAGCGAAGTTGGAGCCCAATTGCGTATCAAGTGGTAACATTTCGCGGTAAAACAAATTCACTTTAAATGTCCAAAACGTGCTGAAAACGAAGAAATTTCGAAGCATTGTTGTTGAAGATCTAACTAGTGATATTTGTAAGGTTTCGTTTTAATGTTATTTTCCATACTGACCTTAATTTGTAAATGCGTAGGGGAAACCGGTGTCAATTGTAACAACGGCATCTTTTTGAAATTTGAAACATTGTTCAGAAATAAAGTTTAGATACATTATCTAGCTTATTACTATGAGGTGTGCACGCATGCTCTGTACATACCATGTGTGTTAGAGCCAAATGTATAAAAAACGAGTAAAAAGTAAATAAACATTGTAACATTAATTTCATTTAACTGGGGAAAATAACCAAGAAGAACATATTGCAAGATAAGGATCATTTTTTGTATTGTCTCTTCTTTGATTTCTTGTTGATTTGTGTTTGGGTTATGGCCAAACACATTAGATAAAACCAATAATGTTTGTTTAAGTTATTCAATGTCAATTGTAACACATGGTCTGGTCTGACAGTAAAAAGTTAAAATTTGTAGAAAGTAAAATAATAATAATTATAGAATTATAGAATTATGGTAAGCTCACCAAACTGCCAAACTGGAATGCAAATCAAACGTCATTGTGATATGAATTGATCAAAGAACCTAGTTATTTGATTTTTTTTAATTAAATTAAATCCGTGTGTTGTTATTGTCAACTGAAAAACTGAAAAGTTATTGGAATTTTAAACTTCAGAATTATGTCTGTTAAGTTTTTCAGTTTTCAACTGCAATAAATTCAAAATTTTAAATAGTTAAATAATCTTATTATAAACAAATATTATATATTTTGTTACAATTGACACCGGTCTCCCTACTATCTTTTTTACACAGCCGTGGATTTATAACCGACGATTTTAGGAATCACAATTAACGATTAACACATTTAACAGATCTGGTGTTTTTTAACTCTACTGCTAAAAGTTAGCAACTATTTAACACTAGTGCTAAAATGTGATACTTTTTTAGTTGCTAAGAATACGACCAAAATGTCTACTTTTACCATAACTCGTACAAATGGCTATTTAATGGTATAAGTGAATAAAAACGAATTTTATCCAACGAAAAAACAGTTTAGCACACGAGGTGAGGTGCATAAAATTTGTTTATTCACATGTATCATACAAGATTTTTTTCAATTTTGGAGAATTTTTCAAAAAAAATATTATTTAGGTAATCCATTTTGATTTTTCTAGCAATAAATTGAATACTGCAACTGCAGCTTCATTCAGAACATCTTGTGGGATGCTTTCGTCCTGTTATTTGGAAAATTCTTCAAAATATAATCTGGTTCTGTATGCCCAATAAAGTACTATTTTCGAATTTGCCGCTTTAATACGTCCATTAGTACAAGGTGTTTATAAATGTTTCTAGCATCAAGCGTGGCTTTGGAATTTCTGTCGTACACTATTTTGACGCTTTATTTTCATGGTGAATATAACTATCTTGAAAATTATTTATAATGTTACTTACTTCAATGACGTTTTAGTTACGGTTTTGTGCCCAAGTTTTCGATTTTCGGGTTTTAAACCACAACTCGAACAGTTTATTTCTCAAAACTTACTTTGCTTCATGTTTGAGGTTAACTGCAAATGTCAGTTGACAAATCGAAACCCACATTTGTAATGAGCGGCACATTTCTTTGACATTTCATAGCCACCCTTGATGCTAGAAACATTTATAAACACGTTGTATAATCAATTTGGAGTCGTTTATAGGTAAAGTCCGTTTTTTTTTTAAACCACCAACACCGCAATCTTTCCCTGCATTACAACCGGCAACGTTGCCTAGGGAGATTTTTGGTGAGAAAATAGTTGTCAAATTTTTGACATTTCTGAAAATTAGGCAGTGTTTCCGTTAAAAACGTTTCTTTTACAGCGTGTTGGATTGCAAATCAAAGGATTTAATAGTGAAAAGACTCGGCACAGCCTGAAAGGCCGTTTTGTGTAATCAAATTGTCAATTAGGCAACTAACCTATTTGATTTTATCACCAAAAAGTCACCATCGACGACGTTGCCGGTTGTAAAGTGGTGGGAGAGTGCGGTGTTGGTGGTTTTTTAATAAAAAAACGGACTTTATCTATAAAAGAACTCAAAGTAGGAAATTTTGTTTTTTAAGAATTGGTGGAACAAATTACCCTGAATGTCATCTGTTTGCTGTCAAGTTCTTGGTTAATTTGGATTTTACGATTCGTGTTTAATAAATTGCTGTGTGAATAAAAAATGTATCAATATAATTGAATTGTCCTTTGCGGCGAACAATAATTGTACCTAAATATATGTGAATACTGGCTGTGAGGTTAGGTTACGTTATGTCAAAATTCAGTGACAGTGAAACTCAATAAATGTCAAATTTTAAATTGAATTTGAAAATCAAGTGGCAAGTCGTGGTTACAAAACCATTACCAATCGTGTAACACGAAAACTCTTAGAATTGGAAAATTTAAATTTTTTATTAAAAGAAGGGTGCAAATTCGAAAAAATAGTATAAAGGACTTGTTTTATAATGGCATACAATGGCAAATTGACCATTATAAAACACGTTTTTAATATACTATTTTATTCCTGTCGCATTTTACTCCCTCATTGTTGCTAAGAAAACACAGGTATGTTCAAACTGCTTGATGAATTTAAATTTGAGCTTTGAAGATATTTTTTCATAAGTAAAGCAACTGACAGATCGCGTGTCGCGCGAAATTTCCATAAAAAATTGCTGTGATTGGTTTATTTGAAAAAATAAATGGTTCTCATTGGTCGAAGCTATGGTGAGTTGAATTCTCATAGGTAATATAACGAGTGAGCTCAAAATTGTCTGACAAGGCTTGGCGCCATAATACCACGGTAGATCTCAAATCTGATTGGATGTTAACTTATCTTATAAGCATGGAATAGTCACGGAAATTTCACTAGTGAGATTTACAGAAAAAATTTGTTGTGATTGGTTGATTTGAAAAAATAAATGTCTCCGATTCGTCGAATGTATAGGAGAAAAATTTTGTATTATTTTCTGGAATAAACATTGAAAGTGCCCTCGCTCCCTGCGGTAGATCAGGAATCACTTACAATCTCGGGATTAGTATGAAGGTTTATTTCCTTAATGAATAAATAGCTATTATTGATTCCGAGAAAAAAAAATAAATTTATTTATATGTGTTATGTAATTCCAAAAGTGCTTAATTTAGATAGAGAACATGTAAAATTAAGTGACTTGAGAATTTTATTAAAAAAAACATTTATTATTCGTTTTCTCAAGTGCCTGGACTTAAACCAAGACAGAGAGTACTGAATAAACTCCTTTTAAAAACTAAAAAATCATGTTGCATTTTATAAAATTATATTCTCACCTTACTTACCGCAAGTGCCATTTTGTAGTTAATTGAATAATTTACCAATATCGTCTCAATTCCTCGTTGTTTAAGAAGATTTTCTGAAAATATTAGAAATATTTGTTTGTTCCGTTTGTTTAAATTGTACCATGCGATGTCAATAAGAATGTCTAATGCTCCTTCTCCCTACAAAATTTTTTATATTATTATTGAGTATCAAAATTAGTGTTGTATCCACACTGTGGAATTTTCCTCCAATGACTGACCAGTCCAAATAGAACCACAAAAAATTAACCAACTTCCAAATCCCATGAAGAATATTCTCGGGTAATTTTCCGGAGTCAGATAAATATTCTATAATCTTTCATCTTTAATTTATTGGCGAGAATTACATTACTTACGTATTCAAGAAAGTAAAAGATAATACCAATTACCATTGGCCAAGTTGTGAAAATAAAACAACTTATTAAATGACGTACTGGCCGTAGCGTTATTGAATAAAGACTGCAAAAAAAGTCATAACAATCCAAAATTTAGAAGAAAGCTAATTTACTTACTTTAAGAACTCGTCAAGTCTTTGAATGCAGAAAATTAACCTTCTGTGGATTTCTTGCTGGCAAATTTCATTATAAAACGTTTCCTTTTCTTCTATGGACTCAACAGGCTTTCCAATGTTTCTTAAGTACTCTTTAAACATCAGAATCTGGTACTTCAAATGTTTAGTGTAATACATGAACTCGAAACATAAAGCAATTACTACATAGCCCAAGATTGGAAAAGTTAATTTGTAAATAATTACGATGAAGTGACTTTTATGTTTCATACCAAAACAAGTAATAAAAAAAAGTTTTTCATCTCCACTGCAACTTACAATAAGAGTACAAGTAGCAATAAATATGGTTATACTGGTAACCACAACGTATCCAGAAAGCGCAAAAACTTCTTTCTTGATTCGCGACTCAACTTTTTTACCAGCATTGTCAATTGTCCAAATCCTAAATTCATTTTTTATATTGTCGATGAATTCACCGTGTACCAGTTTGACCAAAAGTGCTGAAAATGACTACAAATTAAGATACATTTTACAAATTAGTTAGAACTTTTTAAAAAAATTTATACTTGAAATGTGCCAAAGAAAACAGGGCAATATTGCAGAATTTCATCACCGGTTAGTTCATATATCATATAGTAGGTTGTTATAACAGTTGCAGCACTTTGCACCGATAATGTAGCCCATAATAAAATTTTAACTATTTTGTACTTGAATAAGTCCGAAGCTAAGAACTTTAAAATTTTTAAATAATCATCTGAAATGAAATTCAATAAAAAAGTGTTCATATTTCTGGAATTGTGCCTTTCATTAGAGTTTTGTCGTTGTAGTCCATCGTCGAGGAGGTTGGTACAACCGTACGTGGTAGTTCTATTGATTAAAATGGTTTGAAGGTAATCTTGAAGTTTTTTAATCACCAGTGTGCTGATAAATTATTTGTTAATTACATACGCATCTAGAAAAAAGCATCGATAATGGCTTCAATGGCTTAATTATAAAATATGCAACAACTTTCAAATCGGGATTTTTCTATTTCGGTGTCTTACATGTCTCATTAAAACATCCGCTAATACAAGGTGTTTATAATAGTATATTAAAGAACGTGTTTTATAATGGCCAATTTGGTGCACGAGTGCCCGGTGTATGGGACGAGTGCACCAATGCCATTATCAAACAAGTCCTTTATACTATTTTTTCGAATTTGCACCCTTTTTTTTTAATAAAAAATTTAAATTTTCCAATTCTAAGACTTTTCGTGTTACACGATTGATAATGGTTTTGTAACCACGACTTGCCACTTGATTTTCAAATTTAATTTAAACTTTGACATTTATTAACATAATTTATTAACGTAACCTAACTTCACAGCCAGTATTCATATCTATTATATTGAGGTACAATTATTGTTGGCCGCAAAGGACAATTCAATTATATTGATAAAATTTATTAAACACGAATTATCAAATCCGTAATGTGAAATTGACCAAGAACTTGACAGGAAACAGGTGACAGCCAGACTAGTTAGTTCTGCCAATTCTTAAAAAACAAAATTTCCTCCTACTTTGAGTTCTTTTATAGATAGTAATTAGGTAACTTTAAAAATTATTTATTCACAAAACATAAAAGTTACTAAGGTTGGCGAAAAGAAAACATCCTAAATGTTGGTAAAAGTGGTAACTAAATGGGCAGTTGACGTTTCCAATGTCAAAAGTTCAACTTAAATGTTTCATTATCAACTGGAACCTAAACACTTCCCTTAATTAACCTAAAATAACAAAAATGGCTGACATAAACAACAAACTTCAAAGTATAGTTTCAAAGAGAATTCGATTTATGCGGATCGCCAAATACACTCTGATTTACCAAAAATCTAAGATAACTTTGGTTTAACACCACCTAGCATTTGGGCCAATAGAGTTTTAGTTGAAAGTCTGATTCACATTGCAACATTTTTCTATTCTGTTAATAATATCCATTCATAAAACATAAAAATCAAATTACCTTAGATTCGATCAAGCTGCATAAATCGATCTCTCTGTGGGACTGTACTTTAATAGTATATTAAAGAACGTGTTTTATAATGGCCAATTTGGTGCACCAATGCCAGTATAAAACAAGTCCTTTATACTATTTTTTCGAATTTGCACCCTTTTTTTAATAAAAAATTTAAATTTTCCAATTCTAAGACTTTTCGTTTTACACGATTGGTAATAGTTTTGTAAATTTGACATTTATCGAGTTTCACTATCACTAAATTTTGACTTAACGTAACCTAACCTCACAGCCAGTATTCACATCTAATATATTTAGGTACAATTATTGTTGGCCGCAAAGGACAATTCAATTATATTGATACATTTTTTATTCACGCAGCAATTTATTAAACACGAATCGTAGAATCCAAATTGACCAAGATCTTGACAGAAAACAGGTGACAGCCAGATTAATTAGTTCTGCCAATTCTTAAAAAACAAAATTTCCTACTTTTAGTTCTTTTATAGATACCTATAAACGACTCCAAATTAAGTACTCTAATGGACCTATTAAAGCGGCAAATTCGAAAAACGAAATTTACAAATGTAGGTTTAGATTTTTTCACCTGACAAGTTAGTTAAAAAAACTGTTCTAGTTATGATTTGAAGCCAGAAAATTAAAAATTTTGACAAAAACAATTAACTGGAATTTTAAATGTAGTTAAACATAGTTCACTATGAGAACAAAGCGGCAAAATAATACTAGAAACAAAAAAAATGGATCAAGGCCACCTTTGATATGCTTTTGTCAGCGTAGAAGTATGTCGTTGATCTAAACTTTTTGAGAATGACATTAATGATAAGTAATTAATGTGAATTATTGAGAATATTTGAGGATAGAATTGTTGGCCGAAAGACCGTAAATCCTTGGTCTACGAGTTCACTCTTTGCTCTCAACTTTCTCATAAATTGCATGAAAAAAAAACTTCTAGTTGTGGTTCCAAACCTAAAAATCATAAACTTAGACACAAAACCGTAAATGAAATGTCGTTGGCTTAAGTGGCATTATAAATAATTTTCAGGATAGTTATATTCACTATGAAAACAAAGCGGCAAAGCAATGCATGACAGAAATTCCAGAGCCATCTTTGATTTTAGAAAAATTTATAAACAACAATATACAAGATTCTAATAGACATACATTCATTACAAATTTACCTACAGTTTACCCAACGATCTAGTGCGGTTATGGCTTTGACTTTTTAAATCGTTTACAGCCACGATAAAATTGACCGCGACTGTTCAACAATAGAATTGAAGATATTGAATAAAAAAGGAAAATATTTCATTAATTTTTTGAGTCTGTGAATAAAGAGAGGTTAGGATACAATTAGTAGCCGCAAATACCATTTCAAAATAAACCATGCGACATCCGCTACGAAAATTTTCATAGGTGACCTGATGGTCTATACAGAGTCCGGCAACACTCCCAAAATCGTGTTCAATTTTAAAGACAAAATTTTGAAAATTTCTTTTGTTGACAAAACTCTAGAAGCTGATGCAAAAATTTGTTTTTTATCACGGTTTGTTTGGCGTCGCAACGTCTAAGAAGTATAATTTTCAGCTTTTTTGAGTTTTTGCGGAAATATTCGCGAATTCAAATTTTTTTCAACACACCTGTGATGCAAATATTTAAGTTTTTATTTTAAATCTAATGCAAATTGTGTTTAAAATTTGCGCTGTTTTATCAAGTTAGAGCAGTGGCAAAGTACATTTACATCAAAAAGTCACTGCATTCACTCGTATGAAGGTGAATTTTATTTTGGTCTTACTCTTAAAATGGAGAGTGTGGATTTCTTTTTAACATTTTTTTGGTACTCCACCCAATTACCCCCTTTCAAGGTGGTGCGTCACTTCTCGGACACTCTAAAAGGGCAAAACTCGAAAATCTTGAGAAGTATAAGACTAATAAGTGTTTAAATACAAACTAATTTCAGAAAACAAATTTATTGTCCAGTTTTGGAGATATTTTCCTTTTTTATTCAATATCTTCAATTCTATTGTTGAACAGTCGCGGTCAATTTTATCGTGGCTGTAAACGATTTAAAAAGTCAAAGCCATAACCGCACTAGATCGTTGGGTAAACTGTAGGTAAATTTGTAATGAATGTCTATTAGAATATACAAGGTGTTTATAAATTTTTCTAGAATCAAAGATGGCTCTGAAATTTCTGTCATGCATTGCTTTGCCGCTTTGTTTTCATCCTGAAAATTATTTATAATGCCAACCACATTTCATTTACGGCTTTGTGTCCAAGTTTATGATTTTTAGGTTTGAAACCACAACTAGAAGTTTTTTTTTCAAAACTTACTTTCCTCCATGATTGATGATGATGATTGAGGTTAACTACAAATGTCAGTTGTAAAGTTAGACCCACATTTGTAATAAGCGGCAAATTTATTTGACATTTCAAAGCCACCCTTGATGCTAGAAACATTTATAAACACCTTGTATATGACAAAATCCGAAAACTAAGTTGTGTGAAACGATTAACAGAAACGTCGTTTTCGTACCGAACAAACACTTTAAAAATCATCCTCAATGTTATCGGCAAAATCGCAAGATCCCAATTTCCACTTTGTTTTTGAAGCAAACATGATGTGGTCGCTTTTATGAACCTTAGTTAGATAGAAATCTGTTTTTTTTTTTAAGAAAATATTTTCATCTAGTGACCTTATTCGAACCTACCGATTTATCTTAGATTTTTACATTTTTAAAAGACTATTGAAGAGATAAAACTATTGAGGAGGATGAAGGGAGCGAGAAACTAATTATTTGAGTACCACCACATAAAAACACGATTGTCCTTAAATACTTTATTGGAAAATTGTAATGTAACATTACTAACTTGACATATTTTAAAACCTTATTCTAAACCATACAATTTTAGTGTTCTATCCATGGAAGTGGACGCGATATACCTCGCATGCTTGCCAAACCTAACTCCAGTGGCCGTGGCAGTGTGGTCATTAAAAACTTTCAATTCCTGCCATTGCTTGCATAGATACACTCTGTAAAACCCAAATAAACTGACTGCCGTCAAATCTTCCTCCTTACCTAACATCGGTCCCTGCGACCGCCAAATACGTGCCACTTTGATCAAAGCACATATCTTTAATTTGATAGTCTTCATCCAACCTCAGAGTCTTGAAGTTGCTCAGTTTTCTCAAATCCCACAACTTCACGCAAGCGTCTTCGGCAGCCGTCGCCAAATAATAACCATTTTCTGAAAACGCAATCGCCGTTATAGCCCCAGAATGCCCCGTGAAGGTGGCAACGTTCAATTGTTTTTCAAGATCCCAAATTTTTATTTGCGAATTCGCCGTTCCCGTGCCGAAAATCAACCCATCGGGATGCAACTGGGCCGTGGTCAATGGTATGTTGTTTGGATCGGCGACTTTCGTCAACAGTTGACCTGATCTGATGTCGGAAAACGCCCAGTGTTGATCTTCTGACGTCGAAAGAATGTAATCTCCTGTGGGATGAAGAGAAATTCCTGTGACTGGGCCTTCGTGGACGCGTAGCAGGAAAGTTGTTTGAGACGTCGGGACGTTCCAGACGCGAATCGTGGAGTCCGGCGAAGCAGTAATGACGAGATCCTCGTCGGGATGATAGATAACTTTAGTCACTTTCTTCGTATGGCCTTTGAGGATAGCGATGACTTGTTCGGTGTCTTTATTGAAGACAGTGGCGTTGCGGTCGTTGCCGCCGGTCAGGATTTTACTGGTGTCAGAGTTGTGCACGTCGAGAGCCAAAATCCCGGGAACACTGGCAGAATGCAGACCCTAGAAAAAAACTTAAGAACTAGAAAACTCCAGAAATAACTTACAGGATGCGACGCCAGTGTCTTAAAATTCCTCAACTGCTCATAAACAGTCAATTCCTCCGGAACTGTTCTTCCCCTAGCTTTGCGCTCTTGCGTCAAAACTTTGGATTTATCCACCAACTTCTCTATGACTTCCTCAGGTAAGCCAGCGTCCTCAGTTGGTTGATTGGCAACGCCTCCAGCCTCCGCCGCCACTGCAGGCTGTGGAACTGTTGTAATGCCAGCTTGGGGCTTCAAAGTCGCCAGCGCTTCTCTCGCGGCAGTCACCTCCTTATTCAACCGCGCTATAACGCGGCAAGCGGCGTCGTGTTGATACAAAGCGTGACTCAACTCCTGTCTCGCTGTTTGTAACTGTTGTCTTTGCGTAAAACTGTATAACATGACTGCGTCCCATTCATCTTGCAACAGTTTGAGAGTCGCGGGAATGCTAGTAGCACTCGGAGGCTTCGGTTTAACGATCGGCGGAGCTAAAAAGTGAGGTTAGGTTTGAAGAGAAATTACGAGTTAATACTTTTAATTTCGATGAGGCGCTCGACGGTGAGTTCCTCGCCGCTAATTGGGTCTTTCCCGTGTTCTTGGACGTATTTTTCGATTATGCGCTTCTCGAAAATAGCCCCCGAAGATGGGGAGACCACCGGGTGCTCCGGGACTTCGTTTGACACTACAAAAAGTGAAAAGTATAACAATGGACAATTGGTTATTTCATTGGCAAAAAATTTGACCGGTTTTTTATTTTGAGATTGGTTTAATAGAAAAAAAAGTACTTACGGGCACAACACAACGCCATTTTTGTCAAACAAACTGCAAACTAGGGGAAAAGTAGTGCCAACTGAATCAGCAAAAGTCACTAACTCGATTTGAAGCCAATGAAGCCAATTCAAACAAGAAACAGTATTAAACTTTTATTGTGGCAGCGTTATCACTAAGGTAAATAAATGTAAAATGTACAAAAACCACTTTCCAAGTAAATAAACCTAAAAAAAACTTATCCTTTGTAATATTGCTTGCAAAGCCTCATTACAGTAGTCACCAACTTAAGATTTCAATCGGTGATTATCCCCACAGCTCCAAAAAATATGTAAAAAAAAGTACAAGATTACGGTACAAGGTTAAGGCTGCAAACGACGTAAATCAAATAAATTAGTAAAGAACCAACAACTACAAAACTTAGATCTAAAAAAGTCTTAACTAACTAACATTTGCGAATTTTGAAGGCTGGATAATAGAGGTTTTCCTTGCTGGCACGGTCTCTGGAGTGGGAATAGCATCGCCTGTTGCAAAACTGGGAACAGGGCAAGGTGTCTTCAGTGGTGCTTTATTAACCCCAGACTTCTGTTTCGCCATTTGGTAGTCACCAGAATCGAAAAATTTCTGGCCCTTGGCCAAACGTTTTTGTAAAAAAGCAGAATGTCCACCCATGAGCTTGGGCCCCCCTTTTGCATTGCCATACTTGGCTTTGAGTTTAGACTCCTCCAGTTTCTCCACGTCGTGGGGGCTCATTTCTGGCGGCGAGTCACTCTCTTGGTCACTCATCTTGCTGATGCTAGAAATACAAATAGTAAACACACTAATTAAGTAAAAGGATCAAAATTTCATTCAAATGTCAACAAGAAATAATTGAGGTTAAGCAACAGTTCGACTCTCTTTTTGTATTCACATCAAATAAATTCGATAAAACTTGACTCCCGATCGACTTATTACTAGAATGAGTGGAAAATTGAACGAATTTACCTCAAACAAGCGAAAACTCGAACGGATCAAAATGACAGTTTGTGAAAATCAGTTGGGTTTTCAATGGTACCAACCGCGAGATCTTAATTAAAGAGCGATAGAGATATCCTGTGTGGGTGAGTTGAACAAAGATGGAACAGGCGCCATTTTCAAATTTTCGACTTTGAATAATTTAAATCGTAAAAACCAGTTTCGCACATCTATTAATTACTAACGGCTAATTTAATAATAGGAAAATCAATAACGATTGTAAAGATAGAAACGTTATTGATCAACGAATGATCTGACGCTGTCGCGCATGATAAATAATTGAAAATCTCCTTTAAGAAATCAGTTTAAAGCTTGAAATGAGGTCGTCAAGATTGTGTTAAATGTCTTGGAATAGAGATGAAGTTTTTACACCGTATTCTCGCATCCCGCCTATTGGCAGTAAAGCCAGCAACTTTAAGAATTTCAAGACAGAAAGTAGAGCTTGTGAGGTAGGAATGCGACAATCTACGTTGCCTCAACGAAAACGGTATGTTTACAGGGAAGCACCGACGAGGCTGAAGCTTTAGATTCTGATTCTAGGAAGCTCCCTGCGAAAGAAACTGTCAAGACTCCAGACAAATTGATCAGACGGAAAACCTACATTGTTTTAGAGCCGCTAGTTTTGAAGAAAGAAGCGAAATGTGGGAAGAAATCGCTGTAGGATTTATTCAATACACACTTTATATTGTATTTTTATTTCATCACAATCCTTTAAGGCACCAACCTGAAGTTAGCCGCGTTCCAATTTGAAATTCCGCACGAGAATTCAAATCTAGTCGCACGTCATGTCTTGTCAACGTCACTTCATCTTGTTATGGCCATTGGGGTTTTCAAACTGTCCCAAACTCAGCGACAACTTTTGAGCATAATATTCTTAATCTTAAATATGATCCAAGTACTCACGGGTGTGATAATGTTAAGTTTATCTGCCTACGTCTACGTTTCTGTGGCTCCAGTTTTGTATTCGGACCGTGCAGAACTGTGCTACATCTTCGCAGTGGTCGCTTTCTGCGGGTTCAACAACATTTGCTGTTGGTTGTTTGGTCTAAAAATCCGACTGAAATGTCTCAACCAATCATACAAGTAAGTTTCTGGCAGCTCTTCGCCCCGCACTCGTTATTTTTTACAGAAAAAGCACGCGAAGTTTGATCTTTGCATGGACGTGTGTGGGGTTTTACATCATCGCGTATCTTTTCGTCCTCGCGAAACTAACAAGAAAAGTGTACAAACACGTCGTTCGTTCGATGGGTCATTCTTTCTACATCGGAATGAGAAAATATCTTCATGACGAAATCTGGAAGATTACCATCGATAAAATTCAGTACGAATTGGAATGTTGCGGCTCCCATGGGTATAAAGAATGGTACGAAGTCCCCTGGTTGGGGCAATACCAAGTGAACCACAAATCAGAGACGGTTAAACAGTGAATACCCGATCATTTTCAAACGTGATCGTCACGTTCTTCTTTCAGGTTCCACGGAAATGAAACTTGGTTGTTTCCGGCGGTTCCTTGGAGTTGTTGTCGCGTGGGGTTTCCCATGCAGTGTCTTCATGATCCTTTGCAACAGATTCGGTCACATGACGTGTGGGCGGACCAGCACTCGATAGCTGAAGACAGTTTGAACACCGATGGGTGTATCAGTAAACTTAAAGTGCCCATAAGGTGGTCTTTGACGGCGTTCATTTTGTTGGTAGTGATCAACTGTCTTGTCCAGGTGACCATCTAGTTCCGTTTTATGTAAATAACTGACAAGTTGTAGTTGGTCATTTTCGCGGTATTGAGGATATTATACACCTCCTGTCGTAACAATCAAATTTTAAACGACCCGGATGGGATTGCTCCTGGGTGGATTTTCGGACGGGGGGATTGCGGGTACAGCCGTGGGAAGACGCTAGGAGATATAATGGTGAGGGTAGTGGGCCCCCACATGCAATGATGGTTTTGTTTCAGTACCCCACTCCTGTGATTCGGAGAAAAAGCGCCACTCGGATAGAAGAAGAACAAACCGAATTCATTGTTGACTGACTTATATACTATACTGTACATTACTTAAGGTACGTTTTACATAATCTGTCTTAATTTAAGAAAATGTTTATTTTCATACAACTGCAGTATTAATACATAAAAAAAACTGGACAAAACTAAGTTCGAGTCGGAAAGTTCTTACTGATAATCCTATAAATAAATCGCACGAAATGACTACTTACAGTACACAGTAAACAATGTAAGAAGTACAAAAAGGAAAGCAAAAAAATGACAATTTACCGATAAAGTTTTTCATACTATTTTTTCTAAAGACGCTATATTACACATTGTTTTAAATCATAGGAGCACAACAAATATAATAGTACAATCTACGAGAATAATTAGTAATTAATATGTTTATCAGATTCTTTCTTACTCGGCTCTGATGCTCCTCTTCAACCTAGTGCTGCAAGAAAAACAAACATAAAAAGGTTTCATTCTTACACAAACAGCGGCGCAGATGGTGGGGTAATTAAGTACTTACCAGCAATCCCAGCGATGGCCTCCGACGCTGAATATTTCACATCGATGTCCTGGTCGACAGTCAATTTATCCAAAACGGGTTTCACCTGCGGCTGAATAACAGTCTGATCCAAATGTGGCGCTACCTTCTGCAATGTCTTCGCCACGTTGAATCTGACATTCGCAACTTTATCATTCGCCATATTCAAAACAGTTGGTAATAGCAATCTAGTCGTAATATCGCTTCCGCAAGCTTCAGCCAACACGTTAATACAAAACAAACACGTCATTCTATACAAGTAATTCTGATCTCGTGACATCGCCAAAACTTTCGGTATAATCGTAGACTCGGCCCATTCGGCGCCAAATTGATCAACCAATTTTCGTAGGTTCAAAGTGGCCGCTTCTCTTATAGCAAAAACGTGGTCCATCAACCAGGTCATACACAAAGCGTTCAGTTTCTCATCGAAAAACTCTCGACCTAATTGCCCTGCCAACAACGGCATGTATTCGATAATGGCGGAACGAACGCGCCATTTTGAATCCTCGGCCAACTCGACGATCGCAGGTAAAAGAGACTGGGAGAGTTGTTGGATTCCGATGACTTCGTTCACGCAATCGAGGTTGGAAATGATGTTCAATCGGACTTCTGGACATTCGTCTTTGAGTTGGGTTAAGAACAGAGGGAGGAGATGTTCTATGGTATTATGTCGGCCCAGGATCGGGCTCAGACCCATGATTACTGAAGCTAGAGCGGATTTCACGTGTTGGTTGGGGTCGGCAACTAGTTCCTTCACGCAAGGAAGAATGTTGTTCATTATTATGCTTTCTTGGTGGGTTTTGTCGAGATTTTGACAGAAATCTTTCACTTTATTGGCGGCAGCGGCACGGACCTCAGCTTCGGTATCTTTGAGGAGGTTCTGGAAGGCGGGAACCAAGTCAGTTCGAGTGATTTCAGGACCCACGGCCTTTTGCAAGTCGGTGAATTTGTCGGCTACCATGTAACGGACGCGCCATGACGTATCGCCTGAAAAATGATTAGTTTTATGTTCTTATCATAAAAAAACTATGGAAATTGCGTCAAGGTCTTGATATCGGACTCGGGTATCAAAGGGTAAGAAATTTACCTGTGCAGTTCCTAACTGTGGGCATAACAAACATCTCGATGTCTTCTTGTGGGAAAAGCGCCGCAAAATTGACGCACGCTTCTACAGCCAACAGTCTAACAGAATCTTGTTCGTCTTGTGTGAGACTCAAAAACATTGGAATTAAATCAGTTTTGAGATATTCCAACTCAACGACTTGCGCTAACTCGCCTAATTTCGTGGCGGCGGCTCTTCTAACCATTGGGGTGTCATCCTGGCACAGTGCGCGGAAATGCGATCGTAAATCTGCTTTCATTTGAGCAGAGACTCTTGGATAACAAACCTGAAGAATTATATTTAGTGTGTGAATATTAGGTTGATGGTTGATTACCGAAAACAGTCCACATGCTGACGTTCGCGAGGTGAACCAGTCTCCAGCTGAGAGTCTCTGAACCAAAGGTACAAAATGGTTTTCTAGATCTGCAGGGCTGTGTTGTTGTGCGACGGCACGAAGAGATTCTACAGCTTTGTCTCTTACAACAGTCTCTTCGACTGTGGAGAGACTTTCCAACGGTGGTAAAAGACAGTAGGCGTATTCAGGTCCGCCAACTAACGTGATGAAATTACCCAACTGTTCTGCTAGAGCTAACAAGACTTCATCTTCATCGTAAATCGTTTCAGTTAGGAAAGGGATCAACTCCGATCGCGTCCTTTCCACCCCTAAAGCGAGGGCTATCGTCGACAGCTTCTTGATGGAATTCAGCCGCAGCTTTAGACATAAATGACGTCATTTTCGAATGATTAAAAGGCGTGGTTTGGGCTTACCTGAACATCTTCGTTTTTAAGTTCGTCGATTAGAACTGCGATGGGGTACAAAGAGTCGTCGCCTGCTGAATCGCTGGCTGCCATTGTAGACCTGAGTCCGGTTGAGGTTGCCGATACCGTCGTCTTTGTTTTTTTCTAAATACACGCGGCTACACACTTGCTTATTCGAGAAAACGGAGGGCCTAGTCTCAAGGGGGCACTTTTTTACATAGCGTAAAAAACTGGTTTACTTAAACGCGTTGTCAAAAGCCACAAATATTAGCTTTGACGAATGACGAACCAACGTCGTCCACTGCGTACTGAAGAGGGCGCCACGGAGCAAGATGGCCACTTGACATAAGCAGAACCGCCAAATTCAAATAATGAGCAAGACTTTCGAGAAAAACGGAGCGACAAACCAAATTTTTGAGATAACTGGCTTGCGAACAGTTGTTAGACCAGAATAATAAAGTGTTTAATGTTTTTTTACAATGTTCACGTGTTGTTGGTTGCCTATCATCCACATCTTAAATTTTTATTTTTGGTGTATTACTGGTTGTTTGTTCTGTTCTCTTACTGCAGTGACAAAATAGCTATTTGTGTACCAAGGCCAAAAAGTGTTTCTTTTTGGCCGAGCCTTTATTTAAAGAAAACGTTTTAGGCGGCGACATTATTAAATTTACAAGTTAAGTAATTTTTATTTATGATTTATTGATTTAATCAATTATAACAACTGAATAATTGTAAATATTTATGAATCCTTCAGAAAAATTCAATTTTTTTTATTTACATATGTAGTTTCGGCATGTGTAGCTTCACAATTTGTATAAATTAGGTTTGATGTGCTTTTTGATGTTTTTGCAGCAGCACTGCTAGACATGTTCATTTTCAATAATTCAACACGTCTTTGTTGCACTTTACAGCAGTTTGTCCATTTGATTTTACCCAAATAATTATAAAATTGAGGGTAATATCGGTATAATATGTAATATGCAAAACTATGGATAGATGGCGCCACCATAGATCGGCCGAAAATGTTTGCGGCCAGAAAAGACTCACTTCCATTTTCAGTTTAAGTCGCCTAAAAATTAAATTTTCTTTAGGATAATTCGCGTGAATAATAAATAAACTGGCTTAATTTTTCTAAAAAAAAACAATAAAAATATTTGACGTGGAAATACGTTTCGCTTTTTTCCCGAGCATTTAGTTTTTTATTTCGTTACATTTCCATTATTTACGGATCTTGTGAAATTCTCCCAAGGCCCTGTAACTGTTGACTTTTTTCAGTAAACACTCGTCAATCTCAAATCTTTCGTCCGCTCCTCGAAAACACATTTATTTATCTTCTAGTATTTATCCTCGTTATTTGCGTCCATCCGATTAAACAAAACTTTGAAATTTAAGATTGGCAGACCTCAGCAAAAAGCGAATATTTACAAGCTCCCGAGGCTCTGTGTATTTTTGTGTCGTTGCAGGCATCTTGTAGACACAAATCCTCGCTGATGAGCCGCGCCGGGGGTGCAAAATCCGTTTCTAATTCGATGTTTCCAGTTGCTTTCCAGTTTTCCAGCTCGATTCTCCGGGTTCTAGGCCTTTGTTGTGTTCTGATCATAATTGGGTTAGTCTAAATTTGTTCACGCCAACGCTTTTCATTTCTATGAATTTATATTGGGTTGTTTTAAAATAGAAGGCGATCAAAGGGTGGGTTTTTAAAGAAAAAGGCCTATTTTAGAGGAAATCTCGGCTTTTACTCTGCAGTTGAATAGGCCGCTGTGATAGTTTCTTTGTTGGGACGCTTCAGTGAAAATGACAGCGGAGATGTTTGCACAATGCCTTTCATGCAGATGAAGAGACGTTGTCTTCGACACTTGTCGAGGAAGTGGCTGAATCGAACATTTCGGACTTTAATGTGACGTGGGAAGGGATAATTAGGTCCAAATAACTGGGAAAAAATCCCTCGGTTTCCTGCCACCAGTCATCACCTCCATGACCTCCTTCCTTCCCCAAGTCCTCAATAAGCCCATCCAATTTACTCTTCCTCCACTCCTTATGATTTATTCAGGACTTCGCCTCGCGTCGGCACTCTCATAAAAATTTAATAAGCGATGGACACGAAACCACGCTATTATCGTCTGAATCGATCCAACAAATAACCCATTGAGTTATAAATATTCCCAATAATCAAACCATTTCTCCAAGATTCGACAGTTCACCCCTTGGAAAAGCTCCTCCGCCATCGGCTTGTTTTATGCGAGCTTTCACATCTTTCGTCCTTGCTCGTTTTGGACCGTGCTTTGCCGAATGACAGGTGGTTCGCAAGTCCTGAAACGGTCCGAGCCAGTATCAGTGCCAGAATTCACCTGACGCAGTTTGGGTGCTCTTGTCTAATCGATAAGACGTGTGTTTTCGACGAATGTGTCGACGGTGCCCAATGGAAAACGACAACTTTGAGCTTTTCAACGCTTAGGAAGAGTGGAACTCAAAAAGGCATTTTTTCTGAGAACGGAGATTTCAGGACTTGCCGAGTACTTGTTTTCGGGGATCGCAGCAAGCACGTGCGTTGGCTCCACAATATTCATACAGGGTGAGCCACAAAAAGGACTTCCGGGGTCTAGAAATGGTCTGTTCATAGGTAAGAATCAAATCAGTGAAGTTTTCTTGGATCCAAAAATTGCCTTTTTAGCACCTTTTCTAAGCCATCAACCTCATGAATAAATTATCAAATTCGGAGTGCAATGGACCAATCCAAATGAGTGAAGTGTCTGTGATAGACAATAAATCTTGGAAATGCTCCGAGAGCAACAACGGCTACTTAAAACAAAAAAGTGGTCCTGAAGAGTCGCTGCTTGGCTCGACGGCGGTGACAACCGTCGTCCAAGTGTCCGGTTCGGGAGCCAAAACAATGGTTTTACCACAAAACAAACAAGCCAAAGAGAAATGCCTCGTTGCTGCCGTTTTCGCGCTGTGCATCTTCTCGATAGTTTTATTGTTTATCGCAGTTGGTAGCAGGAGTCACCAGTGCGTTGGTAAGCACCCATTTTCGTTTTCTCCAGTTGGTGGTACCGAACTTTTAGTACCAACAAATTAGATATAAATCGTCTTTAACCGTTCCGACCGTTTAATTTAACGAGATAATTGACGTGTCAATCATAATCGCAGCTAGAAACTTGTTGACACCTAATCTCGAAATTCCCCTGGTTCGTCTTGAGCACGTAATGGAGGGCGGTTGTAACGTAATTCTGTTAAACTACACTACACGGGTTTAATGACGATCGATTATTCACGAGGACGCGATCTGTGTTTTATATTAACTGTTGATTTTTTTGTTTACACCACCGCCATGTTCGTATATTTAGATTCCAGCGATCACTTTGATCGTTGTGTTAAACAAAAAAAAATGTGTCAAGTCTCGTGTGTATTCTTTCCGTGGCGTTTTATTGTTCTCTAGTTTCTCCATAACTATAAAAGATCTTTATATAGTATATCCGGTGAGAGATTGGGATTTCGACAGTTGACACATAGGTTGGCAGCAAATTATGCCACAAAATACACTAAAAACACTAAATTCCTACGCGAAATGGGTTGACAGGTTGTCAGTAACTAGGTTATTTTGTTATTTTAAATTTCGCGCGTATGGTACACTTTTTATTGCGTAGATTTAGTGACTTTTCTGTCATTCAAACTCTCACTTTACGAACTATACAGTAAAACCACCAACACCGCAATCTTCCCTTGCATTACAACCGGCAACGTTGCCTAGGGAGATTTTTGGTGAGAAAATAGTTGTCAAATTTTTGACATTTCTGAAAATTAGGCAGTGTTTCCGTTAAAAACAATGATTTAATAGTGAAAAGATTCGGCACAGCCTGAAAGGCCGTTTTGTGCAATCAAATTGTCAATTAGGCAGCTAACCTATAGTTTGTACGGTGAGAGATTGAATGACAGAAAAGTCACTAAATCTACGCGCGAAATTCAAAAAAACAAAATAAGCCCTTTTAGTTACACTTACTTTAGTGTTTTTAGTGTATTTTGTGGCATAATTTTCTGCCAACCTATATGTCAACTGTCAAAATCTCCCAATTTCTCACCGGATATACTATAACTAATACTTATAATTTTAATTCAACAAATTCAGAGAAAATTTGGAAACAAAATTTACAGAGAATCTAAAGAACCCATTAAATTTAGATACAATTCAAAAACAGAAAATCAAGAATTTTTAAAAATTCGGAGTTGAGACAATTTCTCACAAAAAATAAAAAAATTATTTAGACTCAAATGAATGTCAAGAGAATTAAGAAAATATAAATATTGAGCTTAAGAAATCTGATATTCCAGATTTTTTTAACTCCCAAGATCTTTGAGAAAAACTATTAGAGAATTTGGGCAAAAACTAAAGAGCACCTAGAAAATGCATACAAAATATAGAGAGAATTTAGAAAATTCGAAGAGAATCTGGGAGATTCAAACAAACTCGAAAGAATGAATAATGAATTCAATGAGAATTATGATTGAACATATTTAGACAAAATAAAAAAAGCCAAAAAGAATATGGAAGATCAAAAAAGTCGGTATCATTTCTAAAAAAAATATTAGAACGTATTTTAGAAGACTGTAGAATCTAAAAAAAATTGACAAAAGTAAAAAACAAAGAGAAAACAGAAAAATCTCATAAATTTCAATAATAAATATCGGAAATATCTAAACCAAGTTTTGAGAATCAAAGAAGAATCTAGAAAAAACATTAAAAGAAGAATTTATGTCCAGTCTGGCGAAAATGCAGATAATCCATATGGAATGCGCCACTAGAAAAGTTCATGAGTAAAGAATGAACTGAGCCATACTAAACCTTGCACTTGACGTCGCGTTTTTCTGTGCAACTTTGTATTGGCCATTGGCCGATTAGAAGGCAGGGCTAATTACAGGTGTTTTTAAAATACCTACATGTAAAGAAATAGCGGTAATTCTTTGTCACATTCCAGATGCGTTTTTGTGGATTTTCGATTTAAAAATTGTTTTTTCAGATTTCACACTAAATCTGGGACTTTTATATGGATTTTTTATTAATATCGATTTTGCCAAAAAAGCATCGATTTTTAATGCATATATTTTTATTTTCAATGTTTTTTAATCATTAAAAATCGATAATTGGGGTTTCGATGTATGTATTTTATTTTACACTCTTGATTTTGGTGGTATTTATAAAGAAGACTGAAATTTAATTAAGGGGAATTATATTTTAGAATTTTGTTTACTCTTATTGAATTTGTTTTTTTTTATAATTTATTTACTTAATATTTTGTTTATTACTTAAGGTTTTTATTTATTTTTGTTTTTCTCGTATTTGCTTATTATTTTGTTGCTTTATTAAGAATTTTATTTATTTTTGTTTTTCACAATAAACTAAAGTCCGTTTTAAACACCGCAATCTCCCCCTGCATTACAACCGGCAACGTTGCCTAGGGAGATTTTTGGTGAGAAAATAATTGTCAAATTTTTGACAGTTCTGAAAATTAGGCAGTGTTTCCGTTAAAAACGTTTCTTTTACACCCTGTTGGATTGCAAATCAAAGGATTTAATAGTGAAAAGACTCGGCACAGTCTGAAAGGCCGTTTTGTGTAATCAAATTGTCAATTAGGCAGCTAACCTATTTGATTTTATCACCAAAAGTCACCATCGCCGACGTTGCCGGTTGTAAAGTGGTGGGAGAGTGCGGTGTTGGTGGTTTTTTAATAAAAAAACGGACTTTACGATTGGCTTCGGTTTCAAATGTCCATCCAAAGTTACACATTTTAAAATTGTCATTGTTTAATTCGTTCCTGTTACAATGGCGGGGTTATGTGAATTCAGTTTTGTTACTGTTTTAACAGAATTCGCATCAGAGAAAATTTACTTCACTTGGAACATTTTTTTAATTCATTACGCAATCTTGGCACAGCAATTTTCATGTCAAAATTGGCAAATGTCAAATTCTGAGGAGTCAATTATGCCCACTTTGTCATCTTAAAAGTGATTCATCAAGATTGCAACCTTTAATAAAGAAATAACCTAAACCGAGTGAACTCGCAGATTCTTCAAATAATTAAAGTCCGTTTTTTTTTTTTAAACGAACCACCAACATCGCGATTTTCCCCTGCATTACAACCGGCAACGTTGCCTAGGGAGATTTTTGGTGAGAAAATAGTTGTCAAATTTTTGACATTTCTGAAAATTAGGCAGTGTTTCCGTTAAAAACGTTTCTTTTACAGGCTGTTGGATTGCAAATCAAAGAATTTAATAGTGAAAAGACTCGGCACAGTCTGAAAGGCCGTTTTGTGTAATCAAATTGTCAATTAAGCAGCTAACCTATTTGATTTTATCACCAAAAAGTCACCATCGACGACGTTGCCGGTTGTAAAGTGGTGGGAGAGTGCGGTGTTGGTGTTTTTTAATAAAAAAACGGTTTTTACATAAAAGTGCAATGGAATGTTTAGCAAGATTTCGACATTGTGGCCATATGAAACCAGTCGTTTTGCAACAGCTTCAGGGAGATTTTTAAATATTGCCGTGGCCCCAATTATGGCTGTCGTGATTAATTGCTTCACGTTTTTTTGGTTACAGATAGCCGAAGTAGTGTCTGTCTCACTGAGGAATGCGTCAGAACAGGTAAGACCGCACCTAATTCGTAAAAAAATGAAGTTGGTCCCCATTTGTTGGCACCGCCACTGGAAATTTAATCGTCATTACCGAGTTTCCGTAACTCTACACCGCACTAAAATAAATTGTAGTTGCGCTGTGCCTCTACAATTTCTCATTAGCACAAACGCAAATGAGTTCGCCGCAAATGTAATTCTATTATCCGATTTTACGGCGGATAGGAAATTAAATTCTGTCGATTTAAATTAAAACTGCACGAGGGATTTTTTGCGGGAAATTGCCAACGGGGAAGAAATTTCATCCTTCCACCCCTCGACTCCTGAGAAATTTATTTCATTTCGTGCACGACAAACACGCGACGACTGAAAGAAATACCAATCGTTAACAAATAACTAACTTCTGGCGGATCTTCAAGGTGTTATTTTAAGGTCAAGAGCGGAAAAAACAAGTTCCGGACGGTCTCGAGGGTGCAAAGTTGCAGAGGGAGACAATTTTGTCGTATTCTAGGGGGTGGAATAAAGTTCTTGATTAAAGATGAAAATTTGGATAAGGAAAACCAGGAGGGATCGCAATCCTCGGTTATGCAACCAATTTTACCCCAGTTTTGTGTGCCGAGTTAATCAAAAGAAGTCGCAAAAATAGCTCCGTCAAGTTTGACATCGCAAAAAAATTCAAACATGCCATAATTTTGTGCTAATTCTGTGCCAATTTGTACTGCAATTTTTAAATTCTGGGCTCTTTTTGTTTTCGAGTTATTCAAGAAACACAAATGATGCTCAAACTTGATGTCTGGCATCATATGTCATCAAAATGAATCAAACTAGTCTTATATAGTTTATCCGGTGAGAGATTGGGAGATTTCGACAGTTGACATATAGGTTGGTAGCAAATTATACTACAAAATACACTAAAAACACTAAATTCCTACGCGAAATGGGTTAACAGGGTTGTCAGTAACTGGGGTTATTTTGTTATTTTAAATTTCGCGCGTATGGTACACTTTTTATCGCGTAGATTTAGTGACTTTTCCGTCATTCAATCTCTCACCGTACAAACTATAATTTTGTGTTAATTCTGTGCTAATTTGTGGTGTAATTTTTAAATTTTGTGCTCTTTTGGTTTTTGAGTTATTACCAAAACAAAAATGATGCTCAAACTTGACGCCTAGCATCATGAGTCGCAAAAATTGATCAAATTGGTCTTATAATTTTGTGCTAATTCTGTGCCAATTTGTGCTGCAATTTTTAAATTCTGTGCTCTTTTCGTTTTTGAGTTATTCTAATAAACAAATTTGAACAATCGTCAAGTTTGAGCATCATACATCGCAAAACAGATTAATTGATATTCCATAACTTTTTGCCAATTTTGTGCTAGCTAATGGTACAATTTCCAAGTTCTGTGCTGTTTTCGTTTTTGAGTTATTTAAAAAAAATGTACAAAAATAGTAGGCAACCAAAAATACAGTTTTAAACGAATTTTCTTTGAACAATCGTCAAATGATTAGAGCTTTTTGATATTCATATTTAGAATTAAAAAATCTTTGTTTTGATTACCGGACATACAACGTGTTTATAAATGTTTCTAGCATCAAGGGCGGCTATGAAATGTCAAAGAAATTTGCCGATCATTACAAATGTGGGTTTCAGTTTGTCAATTGACATTTGCAGTTAACCTCAAACATGAAACAAAGTAAGTTTTGAGAAATAAGCTGTTCTAGTTGTGGTTTAAAACATAAAAAGTAAAAACTTCAAACTTAAAACGTCATTGAAGCAAGTAACATTATAAATAATTTTCCTGATAGTTATATTCACTATGAAAACAAAGCGGCATAATAGTGTACGACAGGAATTCCAAAGCCACGCTTGATGCTAGAAACATTTATAAACACCTTGTACTAAATGTACATACATAATTTAATTAACGCCCTTTATATTCTTCACAATAAAAAATCTGCTGAGTAAGAACTGTTCTGTCATTTATTTTTCTCTGAATCACGTCGTAAAATGAGTGTTCCAGGAATAGTTTTCCAAGCGCGTTAGAATGATGTCTTTAGAGAATCTTGCTCTAGTCAAACACAAATACAGTCGAATTCTATTATATATTTCAAGGAACGGAGGGATAAATAGATATATAAATATATTAATTAAGCTCTGTTGCGATGTACAGGGTGTTTATAAATGTTTCTAGCATCAAGTGTGGCTATGAAATGTCAAAAAAGTTTGCCGCTTATTAAAAATGTGGGTTTAAATTTTTCAACTGTCATTTGAAGGTAACCTCAATCACAGAGTAAAGTTAATTTTGAAACAAAAACTGTTCTAGTTATGTTTTAAAACCTGAAAAGCAAAGACACAAAACCGTAACTGAAACGTTGACGTGAGTGACGTTTTAAATGTAGTTAATCATAGTCATACTCACTATGAAAACAAAGCGGCAAAATGGTACATGGCAGAAATTCCAGAGCCACCCTTGATGCTAGAAATATTTATAAACACTTTGTAATGATGTTCAAACTTGACGATGGTTCAAGTTTGTTTATTTGAATAACTGAAAAACGAAAAGAGCACAGAATTTAGAAATTGCACGATTAGTTAGCACAAAATTATGGCATATTATTAAGCTGTTTCGTGATGCCTGATGCTCAAACTTGACGCTTCTTGAGAGAAAAATCGTTGAAATCTGTATTTTGGGTTGCCTACTATGTTTTGTACATTTTTTGGAATAACTCAAAAACCAAAAGAGCACAAAATTTAAAAATTACAGCACAAATTAGCACAAAATTATAAGGCTTCATTTTGGTGACATATGACAAGTTTGAGCATCATTTGTGTTTCTTGAATAACTCGAAAACGAAAAGAGCACAGAATTAAAAATGGCAGCTCAAACTTGCCGAACCTTTATTTTGATTCGGCCTTGAACTTGTTGGTGTTTGAACTCCACTTGATTAAAGACTAAGTAAATACACTTTATTTTCGCAATACAATCTGTTCTTTTCATGCGCCCCTAAAAATGTTATTAAACCTCGAATTCCCGCCCAGCGGCGTCGCTTCTGGGGGCAATGGACCACGCGGCCGACCCTTGCGTCGACTTTTTCCAGTATGCCTGCGGGACCTGGAACAAGAAGCACGTGATCCCCGAAGACCGCAGCTCGATTAGCACTTTCGAAGTGATGGCGGACCAACTTCAGGTCATTCTTAAGGGCGTTCTGGAGGAGCCCGTCAACTTGGAGGACAACGAGGCGACAAGAAAAGCGAAGACTTTCTACAACACTTGCATGGACATTCGTAAGTCGCCCGCGGTGGGGTTGGCGAAGTGTCAGTTGTTTTTCAGATCAGATTCGCAAGATTGGCGACGAGCCCATTCGGGAGGTTTTGGTGCAGTTGGGCGGATGGCCGGTGACCAAGCCGGTGTGGGAGCCCCCAGACTTCTCCATCGAGGTTCTTCTTGGTCGCATTCGGGGGATTTACAATGAAGGCGTTCTGATTGAGCAGTGGGTGGGCCCCGACGACAAAAACAGTTCAGTTAACATCATCCAGGTGCGCACAAAGTAAGAAGTAGGTAGGCGGAGCATGGTTTTCAGTTGACTGGTGGTTTGACAGATTTGTGGCTCATTGAGGAGTGTTTTTTGCAGATGGACCAAATGCAACTGGCGCTGCCTAGTCGAGACTACTATCTTAAAGCCAGCAGTGAAGGGGACATGACGGCTTATCACAAGTACATGACTAACATTGCCGTTTTACTAGGAGCGAATAAGACGACAGCTAAAGAAGAACTGCAAGAAGTGGTCGATTTTGAACGGAGATTAGCTAACGTGAGTGATGTTATTACGTTTAGAGGATGTGTTTAGTGATTGTCGTCGAATGGAAATTGGTTTTCCTTGCAGTGGTCGAGCGGCGCGCAACACTCGATTTCCTGTTAATGGAAGCTATTAGTCGAAATTGAAATTCAGAGTCACTTAGAAGTGATTGATTGCTTGGAGAGCAACTCGTCCCACAAATGGGATAATAACAGCTTTTATTCTAATATAGTAAACTTCCAAACTCGGGAACTTTGATCGATAAAAGTTCAGACAACCGGAAGTTAGTCGCACTTAAAAATGGTGGATAATAAGGAGAATGCAAAAAATGTAACCTATATGTTTTTGTACCAAATTTTGTTCAAATAACGCAGTGGTGCAAAAATTTTTGAAAAGTACATGACGGTTTTGCCAAAATTGGCTAAAGAAATTTAAATATTCAGGCGGGAGCTGAAACACTTTTTCATTGGTTTGACGTCACAACTCAGCTACGCGCTCCGCCTACTGATAGAATTCCGTATGCAGAACATTTGTTTAACACCAGCGTTGCAATTTATGGTTGTTTTTGCAAAAAAAATTTTATGAAGAAATCCTAATTTTGGTTAGTAAAATGGTTGGATTTTTATTATCCAAGAGAAATACAATAGGCTACCGGACACCAGAAAAATCGATGCATTTTATTGTGTTTATGAGTTACGAATACGCATGAATCAATTACCAAACAGATTTTTTGTTCTCCAAAGGTCGGAATTATTAGCTAAATATTCGTTTGAAATCCAGCTTCGCGCTGTTAGTTTAAATAAGTCTTCAGTGACTACGTCATAACTCCTTTCTATGCATATGAATTGAGAAAACGCATACGTCAATGGTTTGTTGCATTGGTGAGAGTGAGATAGAGTAATCGTTATAATTCCTAACTGGTTTCCGATTTATAGCACACTTGCGTCCACCAATCAGAAGTTTTGTTTTCATAAGTCAGCTCAGGAGTCATCTGTCCATTTTCGCTTTTCGATTATTGCAGCACTAAAGTAAGAAAGATACAAAAACTATAGTAATTCACATTCTGCACACACATTTTATGCATTCATAACCTCAATTCAAACTCAACTTCATCGTTTTCACCCAAGGTTCCTAAATTAAGCAGGTTTGCTCGTTACTAAGGCTGAAACTCCACCCCCTTTTGGTTGCTAGGTACGTGGGACAATAAATGACGTCACAAGAAAGTTCTGTCAATTTTTCTGCGGTGTAAAAACATTGTCGATCGCCATTGTTTAACAAAGTTGCTATTTTAAATAATATTAGCAATTGAAAAATTGAATCGGAATTTAAAAGAACGATGACGTGTTCGCGCCAGTTTGAGAAGCCTGCTTCTATTGGCTCAAAACTTTGTAGCAAACCTGTTAATTTTAGTAACCTTGGTTTTCACCAATGACCTCGGCATTACCTATAGCCAATAGGCGTCGACTAAGAAGTTGTTACGTCACCAAGGCGCGTGTTTGAAACTATCCATTTTTTAAATAATTTTTTTTTGACACTGATTTTTAATGTTTTCAGAGTGGACAGATTTACTTTTTGAAATAAAAAAATAACAGTCCGGTAGCCTATTATAATTATTATGTTGATGTTTCTTATTCAACCGGTATACTTTCAAACGTTTATTCACATTGCATCATTCTCGGTCGGCGGGCGCATTTATCGCATTTACCGCATTTAACGATAATTTCTACGAATACACAGTCAGATTTATTATTTCTTTCTTTCTCATGACACCTTTGAAGAAAAAATATGGTTTTTACATTTTGATCTATTCTGATTTGAATGAATTTTATTTATGTGCGATATAATAACCATTTATTTTTTTCTATATTCGGAAATGATTCGTGCTCTCCGTATTCGCAAGAAAATTTATAATTCAATAATTTGGTAGAAATTAAATAGGTGGTTTACTATATTGGATTTTTTATAATCAGACCAAATTAATAACAATAACTGATCCAAAGCTTTGGTTGTTTTTTTAATTTTTAATTTCTATACAGTATGTCACCGGATTGAGTTCACAAGAGAGAAAAAAAAAGTTATTCTACATTTTACAAAAAAATGACAACCGAATAACATTTTTGCTTAATTCAAAACAGATAATTCTGCAATTAAAATTTCAAAATTATTAGTTTGTACTCTTAAAATAAATTTTTTCATATTTTTATTTATTCAATTTTCTAATCGTAAGTACTTAATAGTAGACTGTGAATTCAAAATATCAAATAGTGCATTAAAGATTAAAGGAAAATTTACTCAATAATAGGTAAGTATTTAAAACTCGGATAATAAATGCAGTTGCATCCGACAAAATTCGAAACAGTCGAATTACGAGTTAGAATTATTGAACTATGTGCTGAAAGAGGTGAGGGTTAATCAAATATTGGTTTAAA
The DNA here is from genome assembly GCA_029298725.1 of Gnatocerus cornutus. Taxonomy (NCBI): domain Eukaryota; kingdom Metazoa; phylum Arthropoda; class Insecta; order Coleoptera; family Tenebrionidae; genus Gnatocerus; species Gnatocerus cornutus. Next base: position 2,984,056 of record CM055517.1, read on the forward strand.
TTAAGGAATAAATTTTATTCTTTTGGCATTTGTTGCAAAATTAAAAATAAAAAAGTTCTTTGTTAGTTTTTGTTTTTTACGATTTTAGAAACACATTCTGATAAGTTTTAATTTAAGCAAAAACTATTATTCCGTGATTTATGCGTAAAATTAAAAATATAGTTTTTTTCCCTTTTGCAAACTCAATCCGAGGACATACTATTGACTATATAGAATAAAAGTCGAAACTAAATCGGTAAATTTCTTTGAATAGTTTTTTCGTTAGGCCAAAGGATTTTTTTTATTAAAACGCCCAACTCTTCAAGTCTTTAAGCAAAAAATTCATTGTTTTTAAGTTTGTAAAAAGCACTTTAATAAATAAAGTCAGTGTATGTAGCATGTGGACTAGAGTTAAAGTCAATCAAAAAATTTAATACCTGCATGTATCATGGGTAATAACATAATTAATTACAATAAATTTAAAATATTACACTGTATAGAAACGTCAGACATCGAACATCTCGCGGCCGAAAAGCATTTTTTTTCTTTTTATTGTTTTAAGGAACTGTTATAAATATTTTTTTAGGCGACTTTCACTGAAAATGAAATTTTTAGGCCTTAAAAGCGGCCTAAAAGTGAGTCTTTTCTGGCCGATCTATGGTGGCGCCATCTATCCATAGTTTTGCATATTACGTCAAGATACCGATATTACCCTCAATTTTATAATTATTTGGGTAAAATCAAATCGACAAACTGCTGTAAAGTGCAACAAAGACGTGTTGAATTATTGAAAATGAACATGTCTAGCAGGGCTCCTACAACAACATTAAAAAACACATTAAACCTAATTCATACAAATTGTGAAGCTAGACGTGCTGAAACTGCAAATGTTAATAAGGAAAATATGAACTTTTCTGAAGGATTCATAAATATTTACAATTATTCAGTTGTTACAATCGATTAAATCAATAAATCATAAATAAAAATAATTAACTTGTAAATTTTATGATGTCGCCTAAAAAATCTTGTGTGTAACACGGCCAAAAAGTGCCATTTTGCCCTCGCCTTCTTTCTTTCGGCTAGCGCCTCGGCCATTAAAAAAAGGCTCGGCCAAAAAAGAACCACTTCTTGGCCTTGGTACACAAATAGCTATTTCGGGTGCATTAATACTAGCACTTTTACATCCTGGCACAAAACACCACTGTTTTGACCCCATTTTTAATTATAAAGACGGCAATCGAATTAAACTAAAACAAACGCACGGCTCTGCTAAGAGCGAAGCTGAGATGTGACGTCACAAAGCTAGCCTCGCTGATAGGTATGTTTTCCAATCTCGCTCGAATCGGACTTTTAAAAACGCTTAAAAAATTATAAACATTTTTTTTTTGCAATTTTTCCACTAGCGACATCATATTATACGACATGAAAACTATCGATTTTCGTCAAAATTCAAAAACGTGCAATCTCACTATTTTTATTAAAAAACCACCAACACCGCACTCTCCCACCACTTTACAACGGCAACGTCGTCGATGGTGAATTTTTGGTGATAAAATCAAATAGGTTAGCTGCCTAATTGACAATTTGATTACACAAAACGGCCTTTCAGGCTGTGCCGAGTCTTTTCACTATTAAATCATTTGATTTGCATTCCAACAGGCTGTAAAAGAAACGTTTTTAACGGAAACACTGCGTAATTTTCAGAAATGTCAAAAATTTGACAACTATTTTCTCACCAAAAATCTCCCTAGGCAACGTTGCCGGTTGTAATGCAGGGGAAAATTGCGGTGTTGGTGGTTTAAAAAAAAAACGGACTTTATAACCACTAGCCTTATCTCCGCAATTCCCATTGGTATGAATTTAAAATTTCAGGCGTCGCTTCCTGAAGCGGACCGTCACGATACGAGTGCAATCTACAGGAAATTAACACTGCAGGAATTGCAAACGATCGTTCCTCAAATTAAATGGCTCGAATACTTGCGATCATTCCTAGACGCGGATATCACCGAACAAGAACCCGTTGTGGCTTACGGCCTCTCGTATTTTATTGAAATGGGTAAAATTCTAGCCGAGACCGATCGGAGGTAATTTCATCAAAAATTAAACCCCAAGTGAAAAGTCGCTTTTCTAGAGTCATCCACAATTACGTGCTGTGGCGTTTGATTATGTCGCTGTCACCTCATATGATTGACGATTATCAGAAGGAGCGAGTCGAATTCCGCAAGATTCTCCAAGGAGTGCTCAGCGAGAGACATCGGTGGTCCCAATGCGTCGAATGGACCAATAAGAAGTTGGGGATGGCTGTTGGAGCGCTTTTCATACGCGATAACTTCAACCACGACAGCAAAGTGAGATATAATTTAGTTTTTCGAATTTGCCGCTTTAATAGGTCCATTAAAGTACTCAATTTGGAGTCGTTTATAGGTATCTATAAGAGAACTCAAAGTAGGAAATTTTGTTTTTTAAGAATTGGCAGAACTAATTAGTCTGGCTGTCACCCGTTTCCTGTCAAGTTCTTGGTCAATTTGGATTTTACGATTCGTGTTTAATAAATTGCTGCGTAAACAAAAAATGTATCAATATAATTGAATTGTCCTTTGCGGCCAACAATAATTGTACCTAAATATAATTGATGTGAATACTGGCTGTGAGGTTAGGTTACGTTATGTCAAAATATAGTGACAGTGAAACTCAATAAATGTCAAATTTTAAATTGAATTCGAAAATCAAGTGGCAACCATTACCAATCGTGTAAAACGAAAAGACTTAGAATTGGAATATTTAAATTGTTTATTAAAAAAAGGGTGCAAATTCGAAAAAATAGTATAAAGGACTTGTTTTATAATGGCATTGGTGCACTCGCCCCATACAAAACTCGCCTACGGCTCGTTTTGTACACCGGAAACTCGTGCACCAAATTGGCCATTATAAAACACGTTCTTTAATATACTATTTTCGAATTTGCCGCTTTAATAGGTCCATTAGGGTACTCGATTTGGAGTTGTCTATAAGAGAACTCAAAGTAGGAAATTTTGTTTTTTAAGAATTGGCAGAACTAATTAGTCTGGCTGTCACCCGTTTCCTGTCAAGTTCTTGGTCAATTTGGATTTTACGATTCGTGTTTAATAAATTGCTGCGTAAACAAAAAATGTATCAATATAATTGAATTGTCCTTTGCGGCCAACAATAATTGTACCTAAATATAATTGATGTGAATACTGGCTGTGAGGTTAGGTTACGTTATGTCAAAATATAGTGACAGTGAAACTCAATAAATGTCAAATTTTAAATTGAATTCGAAAATCAAGTGGCAACCATTACCAATCGTGTAAAACGAAAAGACTTAGAATTGGAATATTTAAATTGTTTATTAAAAAAAGGGTGCAAATTCGAAAAAATAGTATAAAGGACTTGTTTTATAATGGCATTGGTGCACTCGCCCCATACAAAACTCGCCTACGGCTCGTTTTGTACACCGGAAACTCGTGCACCAAATTGGCCATTATAAAACACGTTCTTTAATATACTATTTTCGAATTTGCCGCTTTAATAGGTCCATTAGGGTACTCGATTTGGAGTTGTCTATAAGAGAACTCAAAGTAGGAAATTTTGTTTTTTATGAATTGGCAGAACTAATTAGTCTGACTGTCACCTGTTCCCTGTCAATTTGGATTTTACAATTCGTGTTTATAATACATGTGAATACTGGCTGTGAGGTTAGGTTACGTTATGTCAAAATTCAGTGACAGTGAAACTCAATAAATGTCAAATTTAAATTAAATTTGAAAATTAAGTGGTTACAAAACCATTACCAATCGTGTAACACGAAAACTCTTAAAATTGGAAAATTTAAATTTTTTATTAAAAAAATGGTGCAAATTCGAAAAAATGGTATAAAAGACTTGTTTTATAATGGCATGAATTTCTAAATTTTTAATTATGTAAATTAACTTTAAACTACAACTTAACTCAAACTTCATGTGTTAGTCAAATTAAATTGAGAGTTAACTCAAAACTATTAGTTTACGACAATGGAAAAACAACTTTTAGTTAATTTATAGTTACGCAACTAACAGTTAAAAATAGCTAGAAGTTAACTTCTAAGTAAAAATTTAAGTGTTTTTCCACAATATTTCAGCTTAAAGTTAGTAAACTGATAGTTAAACAAAAAAATTGTTATGTTGTCTAATTAGGTTAGTTGCCTAATTGACAATTTGATTACACAAAACGGCCTTTCAGGCTGTGCCGAGTCTTTTCACTATTAAATCATTTCATTTGCAATCCAACAGGCTGTAAAAAAACATTTTCAACGGAAACACTGCCCAATTTTCAGAAATGTCAAAAATTTGACAGTTATTTTCTCACCAAAAATCTCCCTAGGCAACGTTGCCGGTTGTAATGCAGGGGAAGATTGCGGTGTTGATGGTTTTTAAAAAAAAAACGGACTTTAGTTAACAATTAGTTAATGAAAACCGTAAGTTAACTAAAGATGGAAAAACCCAGCCTTAGGGGTCAATTCTAATTCAGTGCCACAAATCGGTTACGCAGCGGCAAAGTTGCCGCACTGTCAAATGCAAAATAAAATGAAGCACAGGGCGCTAAAGCATTGTCGAGCGTCAATATTTTTATGTCTCATCGTTTAATTATTGGCTCCTTATGGCTCGAATTTGCGGTACGTTAGAGGTACAATTACGCCCTTGGGCATTAAGGTGTCATAGCAACCTCACAACAAACAGCGACTGGCTACGAATCGACTTGCTTTCTTTTCCCGCCAGATTCAAATTGCATTTAAACTCAATTATCATCAAACACTCAAATTCAAAAGGTGCCTGAATAAATAAACTGGTTGTAATGTAATGTTTTGAGGCATTCATGCTTTGCAGTTCGCATGCTCCACTGTGTGCGCGTGTTGTTTTGAGGTTATGTCAAATGAGTTATCCATGTTGTGAATTTTTCGTATTCTTTATTGTATAAATCTTTAGATTTTGTTGGCAATAAACTTTCAGTGGCTTTTGCAACGTTTTCAACAATTTTAGATGGAATTTTACCTGCCATCTTGACACGCTTTCAATTGTTTCTCAAAGCGTTCTAAGATTAATTTCATTGACAAGACACTAGATTATTTTAATAACAGTAATAAAAATAATGCTAATAACATAGTTCCTAGTAATTAACGAATTAACTAATGATTAATAAATTATAAATCAACTGCAATAGTAATTTGTGGTTTCAATTATCGTAAATAAACAGTGTAGAAATCAGAAATTGTATATAAAGCCATTAGTTATAAAAATGATTAAATCTTTAAACTAACACAAAACGATATGTGAAGTATTTTTTATAGTCTTTATGTAGATTCAAGAACAGAAATTTGTATTTGTGGAGAAATTATTAATTTTTGAAAAATCAAAATTTATTGGTAAGACATAAAACGTTGTACCACGGCCATAACTTGATGTTTATGTATCTCGGGCAACTTACAAAGTCTCGGGCCGAAGTTGCCCTCGAACATAAACATCCACATTATGCCCTTAATACATAAATAACTATTTCAAGCATGGGGTAGACAAGTAGTTGAGGAAACGACTTGAATCATCTCATGCTTGTAGTGCTAACCAATTAAACAAGATTCAACTCCAAAATTTGGCTAAAATGAAGCCGAATGACAGATGCCGCAATGTCCATGGTAACCACGGTTTGCGTTAACGCAAAATCGAATTAGAATTAGACCGTTAGAATTGGAAAAATTTTTATTGAAAAAAGGGTGCAAATTCGAAAAAATAGTATAAAGGACTTGTTTTATAATGGCATTGGTGCACTCGTCCCACCAAAGTGGCCGTTATAAAACACGTTCTTTAATATACTTGATGGAGAATTCGTTTAGGAAACGGCTTTGACGATGATCCATACAATTCGGGAGGCTTTTAACGAGTTATTGGCCGAGAATGATTGGATGGACGACGAGACTAGGGCCGTTGCGAAGGAAAAAGCTGATGCCATGAACGAGAGAATTGGATATCCCCAGTTGATCACGAATAAGGAAGAGTTGGTGAAGGAGTACGCATCAGTGAGTATCCAGAAATATGACAGCTTAGGGACTAACATAAATTTTGACTTCTAGTTGAACATTACCACCGCGGAATTCATGACAAACGTGTTGAACATTCTAAAGTACGACGCGGAGCAGAATCTGCAAAAGTTACGACAGCCGGTGGACAAAGATAAATGGTCAACTGAACCGGCGGTGGTGAACGCGTTCTACAACCCTAACAAGAACGATATCGGTACAGTTTAACAAACGCTCTAGTGCGGTTATGGCTTTGACTTTTTAAATCGTTTACAGCCACCTTACCGCAAACCCCCATAAACATAATAACGCTCAAATGGTTGGGTCTCATCTAATAAATATTTTTCCCAGCTGGTCAGTCTTACAAAACAACTCCTTACAGGTCTACATTTCGAGGTGATTTTGTTACTCAACTGACCCAAACTTACTCAAGTTGATGATAAACGCAATTATATTAATTGGGGATACTAAAGAAAACAATACGTGTATTGGAACATTTGGAAATTTGTGGTGTTTATAAGTCTTGACTGTCTTATTAATAGTACCAATTTAGAAAAATTTAAACCAAAAAGGAGTATATTTAGAAATTTTTATTTGGACAACTGAAAATGTCAATTTTTTCAACACTGTAATTTCGTTATTTCTAGTGCGAGAGGAACGAAATTTATGCATGTCGTTTCTTTTGTTTGTTTTAGTAATCACTAATTTGCAAAAATTTAGATCAGAAAGTCGAATTTTTACAAATTTTCATTTTAAGACCAAAAAAAATGCCACCAATTTTTTTTAATCCTATAATTTCTTTATTTTTTATGCGATTTTAACGAAATTTGTGGAGATTATCACTCTCGACTGCCTTATTAAGAGCGTCGATTTAGAAAAATTTAGACCGAAAAAGAGAATTTTTAGAAATTTTTATTTGGACAACAGTGAAAATGTAAATTTTATTCAACACTGTAATTTCGTTATTTTTAGTGCGACAGGAACGAAATTTATGTATGTTGTTTCTTTTGTTTTAGTAATATAACTAATTTGCAAAAATTTAGAACAAAAAATCGAATTTTTAGAAATTTTTATTTTAAGACCAAAAAAATGCCACCAATTTTTTTTAATCCTATAATTTATTTATTTTTTATGCGATTTTAACGAAATTTGTGGAGATTATCACTCTCGACTGGCTTATTAAGAGCGTCGATTTAGAAAAATTTAGACCGAAGAAGAGAATTTTTAGAAATTTTCGTTTTAAGACCAAAAAAATGCCACCATTTTTTTTAATCCTGTAATTTCATTATTTTAAATGTGATTTTAACGAAATTTGTGGAGATTATCACTCTCGACTGCCTTATTAAGAGGGTCGATTTAGAAAAATTTAGACCGAAAAAGAGAATTTTTAGAAATTTTTATTTGGACAACAGTGAAAATGTAAATTTTATTCAACACTGTAATTTCGTTATTTTTAGTGCGACAGGAACGAAATTTATGCATGTTGTTTCTTTTGTTTGTTTTAGTAATATAACTAATTTGCAAAAATTTAGATCAAAAAATCGAATTTTTACAAATTTTCGTTTTAAGACCAAAAAAATGCCACCAATTTTTTTTAATTCTATAATTTCTTTATTTTTTATGCGATTTTAACGAAATTTGTGGAGATTATCACTCTCGACTGTCTTATTAAAAGTGTCGAATTAGAAAAATTTAGACCGAAAAAGAGAATTTTTAGAAATTTTGATTTCGAGAAGTCAAGAAAAATTTTTGTTTTTTGACCAAAAATTTTTAATGACCTGTAAGTTCTTCATTTTTAATGCCATTATAACCAAATTTGTGGAGTTTATAGGTCTTGACTGTCTTATTAAGTGTACAGATTTAGCAAAATTTAGACCAAAACGGAGAATATTTAGAAATTTTTATTTGGACAACAGTGAAAATGTCAATTTTCTTCAACACTGTAATTTCATTATTTTTAGTGCGGCAGGAACGAAATTTATGCATGTTGTTTCTTTTGTTTGTTTTAGTAATATAATTAATTTGCAAAAATTTAGATCAAAAAGTCGAATTTTTAGAAATTTTTGTTTTAATACCAAAACAATTTCACCATTTTTTTTTAAGATTATGTAATTTCTTTATTTTTTATACGATTTTAACGACATTTGTGGAGATTATCACTCTCGACTGTCTTATTAAGAGTGTCGAATTAAAAAAATTTAGACCGAAAAAGAGAATTTGTAAAAAATTTTATTTCGAGCAGCTAAAAAAATTACAAAAAAAAAACTTGAACGCGCTTTAATTTGGACATTTTTGGTGTCACAAGAACGAAATTTGTTGGAGTTTTATTTAAGGTTAAATAGTCCATAGAAGTTGTATCTTCGTTAGCCATTATTTCTAATAACGTTTAATCTTTATTTTTGTAAAAACATTGTTAATTTTTTTTTGTAAGTTTCTATTACTAAGTGGGACTTAGGTCCAGATAATCTAATTTTTCTTAGAAGCATAAGGAACCAAGTGTGCGACTTACGACTATTACGCACGATTTGAAATAAATAGTCATCAATAACTCGCAATTCGCTTTTAAATTGCATATTTGAAAAGAGATTGAGAATATTTATTGCGGTTCATTTCAAGCCAGATGAGACCCAACCACTCGAGGGTTATTATGATTATGGGAGTTTGCGGTTAGGTGGCTGTAAACGGTTTAAAAAGTCAAAGCCATAACCGCACTGGAGCGTTTGATAAACTGTAAGTTAACACGCTATAGTCCACTTTTTCCATTTCTTTGTTTAGTGTTTCCTGCGGGCATCCTGCAGCCTCTGTTCTACAGCCAACACTTTCCCAAGTCGCTGAATTACGGAGGGATAGGTGTAGTGATCGGCCACGAAATCACCCACGGTTTCGACGATAAAGGTAAACTCCATTACGACCTCTTCAATTATTAACAGTTTTTTCTCAAAGGCCGACAGTTCGACAAGGATGGAAATATGATGCAATGGTGGAACAACGCGACCATTAGAGCCTTTCGGGAGCGAACGCAGTGCATAATTGACCAGTACTCCAGATACAAAATTGATGAAGTAGGCCTGTACGTGAACGGCCGCATGACTCAAGGCGAGAACATTGCAGATAACGGCGGCTTAAAGCAGTCATTTCGGGTAAAACACCGGCGGAAAATTTCAATTTTTGATCGCGGTTTTCCAGGCTTACAGAAAATGGGTGTCGCAACATGGAGAAGAGCCTGATTTACCAGGACTCAATCTAACACACGACCAACTCTTTTTCCTCAACTACGCTCAGATTTGGTGCGGGTCGATGAGACCTGAAGACGCTCTCACTAAAGTTAGGTCAAGTGTGCACTCTCCAGGTCCCATCAGAGTTTTAGGACCTCTGTCAAATTCACGGGACTTTGCCAAAGCATATGGGTGTCCTCTAGGATCGCCCATGAATCCCACCAACAAATGTAGCGTTTGGTAGGGAGGACGGTTTTTTGTTTGGGGTTGAATGTGATTTTTTCAAGCTAACAGTTTCATTGTCATTGTCGTTGTAATTTTACAGTTAATATCTCACCTCTAGTACTAATTGTTAACATAATCGGCTGCTAGGACCGTTGCAATGTAAATAATAAATCATTGTTTTGTAAAATGTAATGCAAATTTTGATGTTGCGTATTTTAAACACGTTCTGGACTAATTACAAAATATGTATTTTCACATTATTACTTGGTGTACTATTTATTAATAAATATCATTCTTAAGGGCGTCGTATTTTCTTACCCGAAATGGTCACGGACGCCATTTTTGGTCACACGTAGCCCACTTGATTTGGTAACAACATAAACTGGAGCGTTTGTACAAGGTGTTTATAAATGTTTCTAGCATCAAGCGGGGCTTTGGAATTCCTGTCGTACACCATTTTGCCGCTTTGTTTTCATAGTGAATAGACTATCTTGAAAATTATTTATAATGTTATTTACGTCAATGGCGTTTTAGTTACGGTTTTGTGCCCAAGTTTTCGATTTTCAGGTTTTAAACCACAACTAGAACAGTTTATTTCTCAAAACTTACTTTGCTTCATGTTTGAGGTTAACTGCAAATATCAGTTGACAAATCGAAACCCACATTTGTAATGAGCGGCACATTTCTTTGACATTTCATAGTCACCCTTGATGCTAGAAACATTAATAAACACCTTATATTAATATTGTCGGAGGACAGACGGTATAGTAAAGTCGTTTGCCTCCCATTTTTCAAAATGGTTTACTCGTTGTTCTAACAGACGACGTCTTCTCATAGGCAAATAATCAAAATTTGTTAATTCTTAATTCTGTAAATTAAATCAAATTAAATTGTGAGTTAACTCAAAACTATTAGTTTAGGACAATGGAAAAACACTTATATGGTAAAGTCCGTTTTTTTTATTAAAAAACCACCAACACCGCACTCTCCCGCCACTTTACAACCGGCAACGTCGTCGATGGTGACTTTTTGGTGATAAAATCAAATAGGTTAGCTGCCTAATTGACAATTTGATTACACAAAACGGCCTTTCAGGCTGTGCCGAGTCTTTTCGCTATTAAATCATTTGATTTGCAATTCAACACGCTGTAAAAGAAACGTTTTTAACGAAAACACTGCCTAATTTTCAGAAATGTCAAAAATTTGACAACTATTTTCTCACCAAAAATCTCCCTAGGCAACGTTGCCGGTTGTAATGCAAGAGAACATTGCGGTGTTGGTGGTTTTTTTTAAAAAAAAAACGGACTTTATATCCGGTGAGAGATTATTCCTTTGTCATTTTTTTGTAAAATAAAAAATAAGTTTTTTTTTCTCTTGTGAAATCAATCCGGGGACATACTGTATACTTATACAAAAGACAGTTTACAATTTTTAAACATCAATCAATTTGATGTTCGAAATTTTGTTTCCGCGATAGTATGTGATAAGTCAAAAAGCAGTTTAAAAAAAATTAAACATGTTTTTCCCGAAATAAATATTTTGTTACATAGCACATGGTATATATTTTTTTTTGAAATTAAATTATTGTTAGGGAAGTAATCAAACAATCAATCAACATTTTTATTTTATTTACAATAGTTATTCATTTTTAAACAAAACAGTTTTTGTTTTTCTCAAAAAATACCATAATTGCAGCTGCTCCTTCTTCTGTTACAAGCTCTCTAATTCTGAGCTGTTGTAATACCTCTTGCATTGATGAAACAGTCTCTGAGAGTTTTTTATTTTCTTTTTGCAATGTCTTGATCTTTTTTCTTTGCTCTGCAACTGTTTGTTTTGTGAATTCCAAATGTCGTTTCGCTTTTCGTGGTGTTGAAAAATGTTCAGGCTGTAAATCCCCTACGTATCTTGAACAAGGTAGCACTGTAGATTCAAGATCTAAAACAAACAATAATTTGTAGTTGTTTACAGTTTATCCAATGATTGTTAACATACATCCATTTTTATTTTTGATATTTCAATTTTATAACTTACTTTGTGAAGTAGCGGCCGTGGAAAGAAAACTCTGGGGTTCGTGATGGAGTTTACTTTCATTTTCTTGTACAACCAGTCCTTGAATAGATTCAGCACATTGCGGTAATGAAGAAACTAAATTACGAGAAGGAACAGCCTCCTTATGTAATCGGCGCCTACTAAGAACTAATGAGTTGTAGTCGAGTTCTTGAAAATGTTTTGAACATATCACCATCCGGGAAACCAACTGCTCTTCGTTTAAGTTACACGCAGAAAGCCATGCACGACGACGATGTACATTTTTCGGGAAGCTATAACAAAAAATTGTAATCATTTTTTTCTACTCCTGTTATAGTAATCTATGAATTACAAAGATTGTCCTTCTAAGTAAATCCATGATGGTTACACACACTGCAATGTAATGACCAGTGGGTAATATATACAGGGTCCGGCAACACTTGTGTCCACCCCCAAAATCGTCTTTAATTTTAAAGATAAAATTTTGAAAATTTGCATACGCTCACAGTTGACAAAGCTCTAGAAGCTGACGCAAAAATTTGTTTTTTATCACTAATAGTTTTGGCGTCGCGACGCCTTAAAAATGTAATTTTTAGTTAATTGTGAGGGTTTGTAATATCAACCCCTAATTAATTTTTTTTTCATTATAAATGTGTTAAAAATATCTCAGCTGTTATTTTAGATTCAATGCAAATTGTCTTCAAAATTTGAAAAAAAAATGCTGTTTTATCAAGTTAGTTTCTAATTTCATTACGTCAAAATTGGGAACTACGTTTACACCCATCTGTCAACATCTTGTGTTACAAATGACATCTATCCTTTGGCTCGCTTTAGATTGTAACAGAAGTCTTAATTGGTGAAATTGTCGCTTTGTCGATGTTAATTAACAATTTCTGGTGTCTATAAAGTGCAACATGCCCGTGTTAATCAAAATTAACCTTTATAAGAGTGAATGAAGTGACTTGTGAAATTTTGGTGTAGACGTAGTTTGCCCCTGCGCTGTCATAATTTTGAAAACTAACTTGCTAAAACAGCGTTTTTTTCGCAAATTTTCTACACAATTTGCATTACATTCAAAATAAAAACTCAGATATTTGTATCACAGTTATGTTGGAAAAAAAATGAATTCGCGAATATTTCCGCAAAAACTCAAAAATCGTTAAAAATTATATTTTTTAGGCGTCGCGACGCCAACCAAACCGTGAAAAAAAACCAAATTTTTGCGTAAGCTTCTAGAGCTTTGTCAACTATGAGCGTATGCAAATTTTCAAAATTGTAACTTTAAAATTAAAGACGATTTTGGGGGTGGACACAAGTGTTGCCGGACCCTGTATAATTACATAATAGTACAGAGGAATAGCAGTTGCTGTGGATGTCATAAAAATTTGTCAAAATTGACATTTGCAATTTGTGTTTGTATATTTCATCATGATGAGTGACTCCGAGTGTGAATTGCAAGCTACGCCCCCCGAAATTGCAGCACAAGCAGTTAGTGCAACTGATGATCTGATTCCGAAAAAGTCAAAAGAGCGGTACGAGTCGGTGTACAGCAAATTCATCGCCTGGCGTGCGGACAACGGAGTGGCATCTTTCTCCGAGAATATTTTACTCGCGTATTTTGGCAAGTTGAAACAAGATTTCAAACCAAGCATCAAACACGACGTAAATATTGCAAACTACCAGAAATTACGGGCTTTCTTAAAGAGACAATCAGATGGATTCAAGAGTAAAAAATCAAAAATTCTAACGGCTCAAGAAATTAATACTTTTCTGAAGGATGCTCCTGATTTAGAACACCTGTTTACAAAAGCAGTCCTGATTATTGAAATTACTGGGGCTTGCAGGACACAAGAACTGAAAAAAATGAGACTCGCTGATATAGAAGATTCAGAATCAAACCTTATAGTAAAAATACCTGATAGCAAAACTAAAATATCTCGATCGTTTGTGATTTCTGGACAATTTTGTCACATTTGCAAGAAGTATATAAATCTTCGGAAACAAATACAGGATCATAATATTTCTCAATTCTTCTTAAATTATCAAAAAGGAAAAATGACTAGGCAAGTGGTAGGAATAAATAAATTGGCTGATGTCCCGAAGAAAATAGCCCAATACTTAGGTTTGCTAACACCTGAACTCTATACTGGCCACTGCCTTAGAAGAACTTCTGCTACAATTTTGGTTGACGCTGGAGGTGACTTGTTTGCATAGAAAAGACACGGAGGATGGAAATCCTCTGCGGTTGCAGAAGGATACGTCGATGAATCAATGGCAAATAAGACAGCAACTTCCAAAAAAATACTGGAATCCGTAGGACTGGCGCAAGTTCAAGACGGGTTACCTTCTACATCCATGGCTACTTGCACTACATTTGTGAATTTCAGCGAAATAGAAACTGCCACGGATGAAGCAGAAACTTCCACAAATTGTTTGCTAACCAAATCTCTTGCACCATTTATAATCAAAAATTGTTCTAACTTTACTATTAATTTTAACAAATAAAAATTTCTAAGGTTGTTCATAATTTATGAAAATTGTTCTTTGTTTTTTTTTAGTTGATACTTATTATAAATATTTCAATTGCCAATATTTAATAAAAATCATGTAAAATTCGACTTTAGTTGTAATTTATCGAAACAAAAATTAGAAGGTTGCGGCAAAGGGAGTCGTAGAAAAAGTATAGTACGCGACTCGGGGGTAAGGCCAATTACCCTCTCGTGGAATTATTGCGCTCGGCTCCGCCTCGCGCACAATTTGTCCCCTCGTGGGTAATTGGCTTCTTACCCCACACGTTGCGTAATATACTATTACCCATGTGTGTTATTTAAACAAATTATAACCAATTTTAAATACACGTGAAAATAGATTGAGGTTATGTTTACTTACTGATGAAAATTTAGCGTAAAATCGCTCGCTTTAGCTTTACACACTACACACACTAACATAGTTTTTAAAAAATAAAGTCAAATACAACACAAAACAATCAAATATTATGTTAACCACAGAACAAATGAACGCAACCTTTAAACGCAACGGAAAGACGCTGTCCTGTCACATTTCTGGCGTCAACCAGAAATAAGGCACGACTGACGTGCTCCAACGTTATTGGCTGGATCTTATAGAAAAGGAAAGGCTGAACATCGATGAAAATTTCAATGTGAAAGAAAGAGAAGTTTTATAAAAGTACGTTGTACATGTTGGAACTGAACGTATGTTCTATTTACACTGTATGCCCGAATACTCAAAGTAGGAAATTTTGTTCTTTAAGAATTGGCAGAACTGATTAATCTGGCTGTCACCTGTTTCCTGTCAAGTTCTTGGTCAATTTGGATTTTACGATTCGTGTTTAATAAATTGCTGCGTAAACAAAAAATGTATCAATATAATTGAATTGTCCTTTGCGGCCAACAATAATTGTACCTAAATATAATAGATGTGAATACTGGTTGTGAGGTTAGGTTACGTTAAGTCAAAATTCAGTGACAGTGAAACTCAATATTAAATGTCAAATTTTAAATTGAATTTGAAAATCAAGTGGCAAGTCGTGGTTACAAAACCATTACCAATCGTGTAAAATAAAAAGTCTTAGAATTGGAAAATTTAAATTTTTGTTAAAAAAAGGATGCAAATTCGAAAAAATAGTATAAAGGACTTGTTTTATAATGGCATTGGTGCACGAGTTCCCGGTGTACAAAACGAGCCGTTGGCGAGTTTTGTATGGGACGAGTGCACCAAATTGGCCATTATAAAACATGTTTTTTAATATACTAATCTTCTATTTCGCCTTCATAATGAAGATATTTCGATACGCGTTTGAGCGTATTTCGGTATCGTAATGAACCAATCCCGTGCCATATTCGCAGGAACATATATTTTTCTTAGGTTTGTAGCAGACAAACCGTCAACCTGCCGTCAACGTTGACAATTTAGATTTTGGATTTGTAAAACCTTGATAAATCGATCAATACACTATTATTTCTTGTTGTACTTGGCTTAATAATTCATCGGAGAAAAACTCTTTGGTTGCAAGAGAACCATCATGATCATGATCAACATCTTCGCTCTCTTGGCTCCCTTGCGCTCCGGTAACCTCAAAACGTCACACCTGTCAAACTGACTGAACTTGGATTTGGCTACTTCGATTTTTTTTCCCGAACATTTTGCAAATGCCAACTACCCTAAAATTCCCTAGATTTCGAAATCAAGTTTTTTCGTTTAAAATAAGGCGAAATAGAAAAAATAGCGTATGATACTTGTTCATAATGCATTTTACCGCACTTACTGTGTCTTAACAACGTGCGTGCGGCAAAATGTTCATTATGAAACTTGTTTATTAGTGTTTTTATTCCTAACTTTTCGATGGCCTGGACTGAACTTGACATTAGCATTGCAATTCATTGAAGCACCTCGAGTTCTGCAGAAAACTTTAATCATTTTTTTTTTCGGAAACGGTGACGTTTTGCTCAAAAATAAAACAATAAAACTAGATGTTGGCATAACAACTAATTTATTTGCTTGAAATTATGCAAAGACAATCGTGTTGTACAGTGTAATCAAAACCCCAACAATACCACTTCCAAAAAACGATTTTCCCCAAACTCGTCCTCCATTTCTACGCGACCTGTCCAAACAATAATTGATATTTTCATCCCGATGGACCATTTTCGCAATGTTTTCCAGTCCTTCCTCGGTATTATTTATTGCTGTCAATTGCATACGATTGTAAAATAACAAATGGACGAAACAATTATTGCAGAATCCTTTGGGAACTTGTTCGAGACGATTTTCACTCAAATCAATTAATGAAAAATTGTAATTATCGAAAACGTGGTCTGGTAAAACTTTAATTCTGTTACAATGTAAGCGTAGCGCAATCAAACCCCCATTAGTCAAGCCATAGAAGACGTCTTTGTCGACAACGGAAATAACGTTATCACTTACATCTACTCGTATTTCAGGATTCGTAGCTTGAATGAAATTAAAACTGCTTTTAGCCAGCGCGGAAATTTCATTACCATCCAAAATCAAAACATGCAATTTTGGTACTTCAATAAACGCGTGCGAGTTTATTGAAACAATGCGATTGTCACTAAATATCAACCTCAGTAAATTAGGTAACCCAAAGAACGCTCCATCTTCCAGAATCTCGATTAAATTTTCTCTCAATGATATCTCGATCACTTTTAGATTTTTGAATGTGCCAGTTTTGATCACTCTTAAAGGGTTATGTACCATTAATATAGTCTCAGTGACGTTTTGGATCGTGGCAGAGAAACATTCAACTTCTAAAAATTTAATTCCGCAACCATGAAAAGCCAAATTTTTTACTTCGTGGTCCAACTTGAATATTCTACAATGAAGTATTGGCAGATATTGGTAGACTACTCTCACCAGGTTAGATTTAGAACGAACTGAGATGGTGGGTGATGTCAATTGTCGTACTTCTGTGAGGGTGTCAACTCTGTAGTTAATGGATGATAATTGGAAAGAACTGCTAAAGAGAAGATATAGCAGGTATAAATTTAGAAACATTTTGTGGTGTGGACACGACAGTACTAGCGTTTTAAACTTAACTTGCTTAATTTAATTTTGTAATTTGAATTTCTCAACTCAGTGCTAAGAGGTTTTTTATCACAAATTTTCAACGAAAGAATTTTATTTCAAAACCAAGTGCTTTGGTTACTAATATTAATACTCTAATTACCAAATAATAGGGTACTAAAATTTCGAAATTTATCTCCAAATTTCATTGTTGTATTCCTAATATTAGCGAAAATACGGAATTTAATGCAGGATATTGAAAATTTTTGGTTCGTCCTAAAATAAAAATTTCCAAATAACATGTTTTTCGTTCCAAAATTTTGAAATTTGCCAGAATTAATAAGCGAGTTAAAAGTAGTAATGTCTCTAAATTTCATTTATGTGTTCCTAATAGTAGCGAAAATACCGAATTTAATGCAGAATTTTGAAAATTTTTGGATCGTCCTAAAATAAAAATTTCCAAATAACATGTTTTTCGTTCCTAAATTTTGAAATTTGCCAGAATTAATAAGCGAGTTAAAAGTAATAATGTCTCTAAATTTCATTTATGTGTTCCTAATAGTAGCGAAAATACGGAATTTAATACAGAATTTTGAAAATTGTTGGTTCGTCCTAAAATAAAAATTTCCAAATAACATGTTTTTCGTTCCAAAATTTTGAAATTTGCCAGAATTAATAAGCGAGTTAAAAGTAGTAATGTCTCTAAATTTCATTTATGTGTTCCTAATAGTAGCGAAAATACCGAATTTAATGCAGAATTTTGAAAATTTTTGGATCGTCCTAAAATAAAAATTTCCAAATAACATGTTTTTCGTTCCAAAATTTTGAAATTTGCCAGAATTAATAAGCGAGTTAAAAGTAATAATGTCTCTAAATTTCATTTATGTGTTCCTAATAGTAGCGAAAATACCGAATTTAATGCAGAATTTTGAAAATTTTTGGATCGTCCTAAAATAAAAATTTCCAAATAACATGTTTTTCGTTCCTAAATTTTGAAATTTGCCAGAATTAATAAGCGAGTTAAAAGTAATAATGTCTCTAAATTTCATTTATGTGTTCCTAATAGTAGCGAAAATACGGAATTTAATACAGAATTTTGAAAATTGTTGGTTCGTCCTAAAATAAAAATTTCCAAATAACATGTTTTTCGTTCCTAAATTTTGAAATTTGCCAGAATTAATAAGCGAGTTAAAAGTAATAATGTCTCTAAATTTCATTTATGTGTTCCTAATAGTAGCGAAAATACGGAATTTAATACAGAATTTTGAAAATTGTTGGTTCGTCCTAAAATAAAAATTTCCAAATAACATGTTTTTCGTTCCAAAATTTTGAAATTTGCCAGAATTAATAAGCGAGTTAAAAGTAGTAATGTCTCTAAAATTCATTTATGTGTTCCTAATAGTAGCGAAAATACCGAATTTAATGCAGAATTTTGAAAATTTTTGGTTCGTCCTAAAATAAAAATTTCCAAATAACATGTTTTTCGTTCCAAAATTTTGAAATTTGCCAGAATTAATAAGCGCGTTAAAAGTAGTAATGTCTCTAAATTTCATTTATGTGTTCCTAATAGTAGCGAAAATACGGAATTAAATGTAGAATTTTGAAAATGTTTGGTTTGTCCTAAAATAAAAATTTCTAAAAAAACTGTTTCTGGTTCTAAGAAGAACTAGATATTTTTATAGTTTTCGAGTCTTTTCGGTTTTCTCGCCTTAACTAAAAGGTTTTTTGAATAATTCAATTCGTTTAACGGCATTAATTATCTTGTTATCCCGGCTTTTATCTTATTAGTTTGTTTTTTTTTATTGGATTTCTGCCCTATTGAATTTTCTCCATTCAATTAAAATCGCCATATTTTGGCCCATTTGTATTAAATTTGGGAACATCGAGTACAAAAAATCGATGTTGAACTCAATTTCAACAAGAGCACAATTACATTGATTTCTAATACATTGGAGAAAACATCGATTTTGAAAAATAGTAAATAAAAAAACTCAATATAGCATAGTTTATTGTGAAAAACAAAAATAAATAAAATTCTTAATAAAGCAACAAAATAATAAACAAATACGAGAAAAACAAAAATAAATAAAAACCTTAAGTAATAAACAAAATAAGTAAATAAATTATAAAAAAAAACAAATTCATGATTAATAAGAAAAACAAAATTCTAAAATATAACTCCCTTAGCCCTTTAACTGTTGTAAACGTATATATACGTTTTGACATTTTTCCCATAAATTACAAATGATGAAAATTTGAAATTTTGGGAACAAAAATAAGCGAATTAGACAAATCGAGTGACAATATTCACATATTTGTGACACTTCCGGTTAGACCGGAAGTAGTAGTCAACTTGCTTATTTAAAACACCCATATATTATTGCATTTTCAGATTCTACATCCAAATTAAGGGTGACTTTATGTAAAATGTGCTACACTTAAATTGAACCATTTCAGAGATATCTTGATTTTTGTAAAAAAAATTGCACAACAGAAGTGATTTTTTTTTTGAGATAACTACGATATAATAAATTTCAAAATTGCCACGTTATTTAGAAAATAAGCACAATACAAACGTACTATTATAAATTAATGGGCCATGAAGGGATGAGATGTACAATAAAATTTTGCGTTAACTTAATGTATTGGTTTTAATGAATGGTTTTTCATTTCTTTATTCTGTGTCTTCCTTCATTTGCCATTTTACATTGTTTGATTTTTATTCCTTTTATTATCCCAACAGTTCATCTCAAGGTTTGTTTTTTCCTACTCTGTTTCTGCCCCATTTGACTCATACAAGGTGTTTATAAATGTTTCTAGCATCAAGGGTGGCTCTGAAATTCCTGCCGTGCACTATTTTGCCGCTTTGTTTTCATAGTAAATATAACTATCTTGAAAATTATTTATAATGTAACTTACATTCATGACGTTTCAGTTACGGTTTTGTGTCCAAGTTTTTTATTTTCAAGTTTTAAACCACAACTAGAACAGTTTATTTCTCAAAATTTACTTTGCTCTATGTTTGAGGTTAACTCCAAATGTCAGTTGAAAAATCGAAACCCGCATTTATAATGAGCGGCAAATTTTTTTGACATTTCATAGCCACTCTTGATACTAGAAACATTTATAAACACCTTGAATTTCCTGGATTCCATGTCTGCGCGTTTTTTCCGGCTCTCTAGTTTTATGACCTCATGCCCGTTGTTTTTCCACCCTTTTGTCTAATACGATATCTTCAGTTTCTTCTCGAAGTAACTTTTCTTCCTCCGTTTCTATGCCATTTTATATTTTTTCGTCCCTTGTTTTACCCACTTTCAGCCTCATTTCCATAGAAACTTTTCACTCCATAAGGTTTTCATTTTACCATTTATCTCTCTTTAGGTATAGTTCGTACAGAGAGAGATTGAATGACAGAAAAGTCACTAAATTTACGCGCGAAATTTAAAATAACAAAATAAGCCCACTGACTGTCAGCACAGTTTGCATAGAAATTTGGTGTTTTTAGTGTATTTTGTAGCATAATTTGCTGCCAACCTAAATGTCAAAATGTCTCAATCTCGCACGGGATACTATACAATTCAACCTAATTTGACATTTATCTAACAAAATTTTTGTAGTTTTTGTCATCAACTGTAAGTTTAAGTGTGCTCTATGTTTTCCCGGAATTTTGACATTTTAGGAAATTAGAATTTTCAAGTTTGACTTATTAGCATTTGACGTCTAAAATAAATCTGCTAGCGACTCTAGTTACTGTCATTTATTAAGTTGATAGATATGTCACTATAGTTCGTACAGAGAGAGATTAAATGACAGAAAAGTCACTGAATTTACGCGCGAAATTTGAAATAACAAAATAAACCCACTGACTGTCAGCCCAGTTTGCAGAGGAATTTGGTGTTTTTAGTGTATTTTGTAGCATAATTTGCTGCCAACCTAAATGTCAACTGTCAAAATCTCCCAATCTCTCACCGGATATGCTATACTAGATATATTATATATTTTTTCGAATTTGATGCTTTAATAGGTCCATTAAAGTACTCAATTTGGAGTCGTTTATAGGTATACTATATTTCACAATTATTGACATCTCGGTAGGCCATGTCTGTGTAAAACTCCTCTAACAATGTGAACGACTTTTAGCATTTTGGTTCTACAACTGTCAATGTAACATTTTGAGGTTATGAAGTAAATTACTTTTTTAAGCTAATGGATTGATATTTTAATCAGATTGTGAATCTACCATCATAATACAGATTTCTTCTGCTTCAGATTCCAGTTCCTCTTCAGTTCTTCTAAGTTGACGTGACACACATTACATACACATAGGGATAAATATAAATCTAAAAACACTAAATACGCTTATATTAGAAGATTCTGCCAACATAAATTTCAATTTCCAAGGCACACTGAGATGTCAATAACTCTGAAATATAATACAAGGTGTTTATAAATGTTTCTAGCATCAAGGGTGGCTATGAAATGTCAAAGAATTTTGCCGCTCATTACAAATGTGGCTTTAGATTTGTCAACTGACAGTTGTAGGTAACCTCAATCATTGAACAAGGTTAGTTTTGAAAACAAACTGTTCAAGTTGTGGTTTGAAGCCTGAAAATCAAAAATTTTGACAGAAAACCGTAACTGAAAAGTCGTAGACGTAAAGTGACATTTGAAATAATTGTGAACATAGTTATATTCACTATGAAAACAAAGCGGCAAAATAGCGCATGACAGAAATTCCAAAGCCTCCCTTGATGCTACAAACATTTATAAACACCTTGTATAATAGATGTGAAACAGGTTGTGAGGTTAGGTTACGTTAGGTTAAAATTCAATGATAGTGAAACTCAATAAATGTCAAATTTTAAAACGAATTTGAAAATCAAGTGGCAAGTCGGGGTTACAAAACCATTACCAACCGTGTAACACGAAAACTCTTAGAATTGGAAAAATTAAATTTTTTATTAAAAAAAGGGTACAAATTCGAAAAAATAGTATAAAGGACTTGTTTTATAATGGTATTGGTGCAGTCGTCCCATACAAAACTCGCCTACGGCTCGTTTTGTACACCGGGAACTCGTGCACCAAATTGGCCATTATAAAACACGTTCTTTAATAAACTATATATTTGAACCCAAATATCTTATTCTTCAATTCATAGAGCTCTTTCATTTCCCCAATTTTTTTCTCTGATTCTTCCCCAAATTTCACTTTCCTTCCCAATTTTCAGATTCTGTTTTATTTTAGAAAGCCAACCGGTCAATTAAAATGCAGATGTTGTCCAGAATAAAGATAATAAAACAACGGTGTAGTGAATCCGCCCAAAAGCAGAACTAATTCACGTAATTATTGCTATAAAAATTACATCCTAGGATTTTGCAGGAATTTGGTTAAATTGGACCAAGTAAATCATATAAGAAGCTATACCAGCCACCATCTAAAAACAAACAGTTTCAATAAAAACTTTCAAGCCTAAAATCAACTTACTGTGTAGACAAAAGTACAATTTAAAGGGAAAAGCCCACACACGTAAAAAACAGACTTTCGCCTTTTCAACCTCAGATCAAACAGCTCCATGGACTTGTAGGCCAACGCAAATTTCCCTTTTGAACTGTCTGACACTTCCTCCAACAGACCCATTGTAATAATATCCTAAAAAAATTAAATAGTCCAAGGTTCTAAAACAATTTTTGGAAAAACCTGTTCCGAAATATCTTCAAAAAGATAAGCCAAACCAAAATTCGACAACAAAACCGCCCCCAAAAAAAACGCAGTTTCCAAAATATGCCTCAAATACGACACGAGTGAATCAGCTTGCATAAGAAAAAATGTTGCCTGGAACGTTGCGCTAACTGCCATTATAAAATCTTCCAGTATTTTCAACAATATGAGCTTATCAAACGTTTTATGAACGTCTGTGGATACTCGGTTCAATAAACTGTGGATTTCGATGATCCGGCGAAAATCTGTCTCATAAACTTGTGATTTTTTTATTAAAGTCGCACTAAAGTCTTTGATAAAACTGCGGTGGAAACTTCTTAGTACCCATAGATAAAGAAATAGCACAATGGTGAAATTGTAACTGTATAAAACTAGAGTAAAATAGCATGTCATTTCGATGAAGAAATTCGATTCGAATCGTATCGCATATCTACTGACTGCAAATACCTGAAACAGGGTTATTACGTTTTGAGCAACGATGAAAATTAGCACGCTTCTAGTGGCGTTTCCTCCGGGAAATTTTCCATAATTTTTTATCAACGAATTTTCTATGAGCAGTAAGTTGGAAAATATCACTGCGATTTTCTTTTTTTGGAAATGGGTGGTGCAGATTAAGCCGAAATTTAACAAGTAGATTGTGCTAAATTGGGTAAGACTAACGTAACTATTTGTATTGTTTTTAAAGCTTCCATTGTTTACGTAGAAAACAACATTTGCCCCAATCAGAAGTAAAGGAATAATAAATCCTCTTGAGTTTTTATTCACAATGTTTCCTTGGTGAAACACGTAAACAGGTAAGCCACTGAATTTCCACAGGGTGAAAACTAATTTGAAAATTTTAGAAATGTTGGAGGATTTCATTTTTTTAATGTAATGAATCAATAAACGTTCTTTCATACAAACAAACGATTTATGTCAAAAATATTCACGTAACAAACAAGAGTGGATTAGCCACTAATGTTAAATTGCTATTTATTTACAGCAAGAAATTGTTAATCAACTTATATGGTTGTCGGAAAGTTTGATCGATTTAAGAATTGGGAATTGCGGTAGAAATAACACATTTCCAAGAAACGTTTTTTAAAATCTGTTAATTATACATATAAAAAAAGTCAATTTATGACGATTTTATTTTTATCATTAATTAACTGAGGAAATTAGAGTCCGGATTGTCTCTTCTGATGTCCAAATTGAATAAATAAAGTGGTTTTCTGTTGTTATTTCTACCGAAAAAATTCATGTCTTGTTTTATTTGCTTACTTTTGTGCCCAAATTTTCATCCTTTGTAGTTTATGAAAATTTCACTTCACTTGAAACATGTTTAAGAACTCGCATTAATTAATTACGAAACTTTGATGCACAGCGATTATGTCAATATTGACAAATGTCAAATTCTGGGGGAAACAATGTCACTTTAAAATTTCTAAAGTTAATTCATCAAGATTTCAACCTTAATAAAAAATAACTAAACCAGTTATACTCTTCATTTATTTTGAATACCGCATTTCAAGGTCATAATTTGGGAAATTTGTGGAGCTCTATGGCAAATTTGAAAAGATTTATGCATTAGATTGAACATAAACGAATATACTTGAACACCCAAAGACCCGTTTGTGATTCAATTCAATACATAAATCCTCTCAAGTTTGACGTAAAGCTCCACAATTTTCACAAATTATGACCTTGAAATGCGGTATTCAAAATAAATGAAGAGTAAAGTCCAGCTCATTTTTAGGTGTAAATCCGACTGTCAACTCTTTAGGGAGAAAATTAGGTGAAAATTGAACAACGATTTTTGAGGTTAACACGTTGTCAAAGTTTGGTGTATCCAAAAATCCCACATTAGTTAATAATTAATCAAAGGTTAGTTCCTAAAGAGAGATTTAAATAAGGATTTAACAAGTTTTGGCAGGACGATTAGCTTTTACGCATGTTACAATTGCTTCAAGGTCAAACGTTTTTCCTGCCAACTGTTTCCGATAAAAATTGCTAGGGGCTGCTGAAAACTTTACTTTTTACTAAGTGGACCGATAGTAATGAGCTCTATAGTATACAGGGTGTTAGGTAACGTTACGGCCATAGACTAATGGGTAATTAAGGAAGGCAAACTGTCTTGGAATCCGCAATTAATTTTATTTTTTTCGTTTTAGTTAAAAAGCTACAAGGCTTTAAAGTTGACCAATAGAATAGCGTCAAATAATTTTTCAATTTTACAGAAATCCAAGTAGCTTTCGGACCAAACGAATAATTTGTCACTTTCCCGTCACATTTGAAGTTTTAACTCAGTGGCGTCAATAAAAGGGAAAACAATAATGCAATTTTATTCAAAAAACAGACAATAAAGCAACACTACACTAGATGTTCAAAATGGCCACCATCTTGTTGAACACATAATTGTAAACGACGCAACAATGTTTCCTTTATTGTACCCAACACATTTTCGTTTTGACGAACTTGATTTGTGATGTCCACAAAAATCGAACAAGTACGCCACTGATAAAAAATAAGAACTGTCAGTTTGACATCAAACAAAAAATTTCCTTCAGTAACTCTGATTCAAATTTTTGTAACCTTATGCAAATTGTTCCCTGATTGGTCACATTCAAAGCCTTCCAGCTTTTAAACGGTTCAAGAAAACCCGAAAAAAACTTCAAAACATTACTTTGCACGGCTGCCTCCATCACCCCTTTTTCTATGGCCGTAACGTTACCTAACACCCTGTAGAATATTATATTAAAGAACGTGTTTTATAATGGCCAATTTGGTGCACGAGTTCCCGGTGTACAAAACGAGCCGTAGGCGAGTTTTGTATGGGGCGAGTGCACCAATGCCATTATGAAACAAGTCCTTTATACAATTTTTTCGAATTTGCGCCTTTTTTTAATAAAAAATTTTAATTTTCCAATTCTAAGACTTTTCGTTTTACACGATTTGTAATGGTTTTGTAACCACGACCATCGCGGACTCCATCTTATACCACAATATAACCAGTAATGTCACGGGCCCATAATTTGCGATACCAGTCCTTATGCGCGAGGGCCCGCCTCAACGGTTTTTTCTCGGCGCTAAATTTAAAATGGCCCACCTCTCAGCTAGCGTGACACGGCTGCCGGCCTGACGGCCCGCCTCAACCGTTTTATCTCAGCGCTTATATGACGTGTAGTTTAAAATGGCCTGCAATAACATTTCTCATCGACGTAAGCATTAATATAGTTTGGGGACTGAAATACCGTGTTTATGACTTAACTGGGGTACTCACTGCACAAAGAGACGAAACCACCACCGTTGAAGATTCCTTTATCTTGTGGTTTCGCCTCTTTGTGCAGTGAGTACCCCAATTAAGTCATAAACACGGTATTTCAGTCCCCGAACCATACAATGTTATCAGGCGTCTACATTTTATACCTTTTTTTTTAAATTTTGAATTAGATATGCAGTTTCCTTATTATTATCAGAAATACACATGTGTGCTATTAAATTTTAGTATTATATTACATACTCCCTATACTCCAATTGCCTGTAAGTTATTATTGATTTAATTGAAACTATATTTTCCCTTTATAATCAATTTATAAAAGTTCCTTTATGAATAAAAAGCTTTCCTGTAAACACTGCTGTATATAACTTAACAAATTTGTTTACTTTTTTAAAACCTTTAAATTTTGAATTAACAGCTGATTAGCGCGAACATCGTTTTCGATTTACCACTACCACAATTCTTCAAATGTCTCGAAATTTTGTATTGACAGCTTGGCTCGGTCATCGCGACAAATATCACTAACTTTTCCACTAGATTGTGCCAAGCAGTTCCAAGCGTTTGTCAAGGACTAGCCCGCCTTACTCAACGCTATTGGTCAGAATCTGGTACTCAAGGCCGTCTAATGCTTTCTTATGGAAGTTAAAAATCCGTGACATTACTGGTTATATTGTGCTTATACCAAGCTCAATAGCTTTCGAGGTCTGTTCCCGCGAAGAAGGCCATGAGTACGTGAGGAGTGCGTACGCTAGCGCCACTCATAAATCAAACACTTTAGATGAGTAAGTACGGTGTAGTAGGCGGAATGAAAACACTAGCGCCAAAGTGTTTGTGGGGAGAATTAAAATTGAATTACGATTAGTATTACTATTATTTTTATTGTAGTTTCACTTAAGATCAAATAACTCAAAAATCGCTGTTGGAATTTTTATTTCTTAGTAGTACGTACACTGCACTTTAACTGATGTTCTTGAATAGTTTTATGTATGTTGGGAACAGCCAATTTTGCAAACGATTAGTTTTCCCCCGGTGTGATCCATTCACAGATAACATTTTACAGTTTCTTCCTGTTGATTGATTATCGATTTCGTTATTCATTCTTCTTGGCGATTTTTCGCTAGAACTCTGGTCTATCCATCTATGTATAAGTCCACATCTCAAAACTTTACATTGTCCTTTATTTTGAGCGTTCATCCTTCCATTTTGTGCCTGTTCATCTGGACAAGAGAATCTCTTGTTTATTCCTAGATAATTGAATGTGTTAACTCGGTTTAGGGAATCATTATTTTAGTATACCTTTCTTTCCTGGCATATTATCTTCGATATTTTGTTAATGGAGAACTTGTTCATTCCTGATGAAAACAGTTCAGTTTGTTTATTCTTTATAGCTGATGATGGTACCTGGACCTGATGTACGTAATGTAGAAAATTGATGTCCTCTGGCTTCAATTAGTGTTAAATCAATTCTTGGGCTCGGATTTACAACTGATTTGAACGTTTTGGAGAATGATAATGTGACAACACCACACATTTGTCTGCGCAGTTTGTAAGTTTGTAACCAGGGTCCGTCAACTCAAAGTATGAGAACTCGGTGCCAGGAATCTAGTTCAATATCCAAAAATTGGCGGCGCTGCACGTTATCTAAATGTCAAATGTCGGTAATGCAGGTTTTTATTCTGGATAAAATGTCAAAAAATTAAATTAACGTCTGTTAACGACATTTTTATACGTGTGAACGCTCAAACTGCTTCAAACGCTTTAAATTAGCAAATCGGTTTCTTTTTATGTAAATTTGGTGAACTAGGTATGTAGTAAAGATAACAATTTTAAATGCTTCAAATTTAAATGACTGTCCTGCGCAGTAACATAAAACGAGTTTAAAACATTTTACGCAGACGCACTATGGGAGACACATCAATTTCAATTGCAGACATGTCTGTCCTTATTTGAAATTAAAATACCACAGTCTTCTGTAAGAAATACGGAAGTATCCATAACATATTGATAATTTCATATCCTAACCTACAAATTTACTACTCATATCCTACAATGATGTAATAAATTAAATACATTATTAATTAGAAAATTATTAAATCATTGGTATCACAATACAAGTTTCGCTCCTAAATTTTTACCGCCCTTTGTAGATTTTGATCAGATAAGTATTTAACCCATAATATTGCTCGTTCTTAAAAGATTCTTTTTTCAAATATTGTGCTTGTATTTCGCCTCCCTGCTCCATATCGCTGGAAAGTGTCTTGGACTACTTTTTCTGTGACGGAAGATGTTCCACTTCCTTACTGCGACTCTGGAGTTACTCGAACTGCTGGTATGGACTCCTGTCCTGGTAGCTTCTCCGCATTTTTTTCTTTCTTCAAATACGGCGAAGTCAACCATCACCGTACTCACCCTCCCGCACTGGAAGTCAAAGATCCAGCATACCGCCTAGAAGTCAACCATCCAGACCCCTCAATCGTGCACAACACTTATTTTTCACCTTCTCTTCCACCGGTCACTACACATTCTGGCGCATAATTCACTGAGCCAATCTAAGGGCATTTATGACTACCAGTTATGTTATAATTATTACCACATATTACTGATTGATTACTTGATCATATACAATATGTAATAAATATGTATTTGTTTTATGGTTTTTAATAAAGGCATTTTTGTGGACAGAGATGAATTAAGGAACCCAAATTATAGCTTCCATGTGTTTCAGATTCATTTAACCTGACTCACTCCTTTTCCCTGTCCTTTTGTGAATTACTCATAAGTGGAAAATTTTGGAAAAGTGATGGCTGAGGTAATTATAGCTCTTATTTAATAAGAATTTTAAATATAATTTTTCTTAATTTATAGGAACTCTCTACTCACTCGTGTTGTTTCATTGGGTGCGGAAATCGGAAAAAACCTCTATTCCGGTTTCCGAACCCGAAACGGTTTTACGAACGGTTTACAAAATGGGTGGAAAATGTGGCCAGTCCCAAGTACCAAAACCTGACTGCTCAAGAAATTTATGAAAGGGGTTTTGTGTGCTATAAGCATTTCACAAGTGATGATTTTCTTTTCGGTGGAAAACGCTTAGGACCACTAGCAATACCGCGAAATATTTCTGGTAAATTATTAATTAATGATACTTATATTTTTTTATTTGCAAATGTTTGTTTGAATATATCTAGCTCAACAACAGGACATTTCTGTTTATGAAGATGCAGGTGACAGTATTTCCGAAGGTTTTAACTCTGTTGCAACTGAAGGTATGTACCTAAGATTTGGAGTTTAGTTCTCCTGTTTTATATCAGTCATTTTATTATAAAAAGGTAATTAAAATCCTACTGTTTTATTGTCCCATTGACAATAACTGCAAATTAATTTATGATTCTTTATCTTTAGATTCCAAAAATGAGCCAACAAGTCTTCTGGAAGCGAAACGTAATTATTACATGTTGCTTCAAAATCGTGATTAATAAAATTACTTAATTTTCAGGCATTTCTCATACGCTGAAGCCAC
This sequence comes from Gnatocerus cornutus, assembly GCA_029298725.1. Taxonomy (NCBI): domain Eukaryota; kingdom Metazoa; phylum Arthropoda; class Insecta; order Coleoptera; family Tenebrionidae; genus Gnatocerus; species Gnatocerus cornutus. Next base: position 3,013,605 of record CM055517.1, read on the forward strand.
GTCGCTTATATACGGTAGAAGAAAAGCGCTTATATAAACTAAGCCAAGCGCTTAAAAAAAGAGTTAGTCGTTTAACAAATAAAATGCGATCAGTCAAGGCGGCAACAGCAATGGCTTCAAATAAGCAGTTTAAAAAAGTTATTAAGGGCATGACAAAGATGCAACAACGATTTTTTGAGAGCCAGATAAGGAATATGGGCCGCAAAACTTTTGGGAGAAGATTTACATTCGAGGACAAGGCAGATGCCATTGTCTTGTGGAAGAGCGGTCCTCGAACCTATAATCTTCTCTCAAAAATGTTTGTGTTGCCTTCAGTCAGCACATTGAAAGCAACTTTTAACAAAGTTCCAGTCCAACCAGGCATCTTAAAACCAGTTTTTGAACTTTTGGGGAAAATGGTCCAGAAGAGGGGTAATGGATTCAAATTTTGTACACTCATTTTTGACGAAATGTCCATCAAACCCCATTTGGACTATTTACCTGAAAAGGACATGGTAATCGGTTTTGAGGATGATGGTTGGACTAGAACGGAACATGTTGCTGATCATGTCACTGTTTTTATGCTTCGGGGGGTTCTCAAGAGGTGGAAGCAACCGGTTGCTTTTGCCTTTTGTAAAGCGACAATGAAAGCGGAAAAAATAATTCGTTTTTTTAAGGCAATTATAGCCGAAGCGGCAGAGATTGGTCTAGATGTCATTGCCTCAGTTTGCGATCAAGGAGCCACCAATTGTAAAGCGATTAATTCTCTTCTTGCGGATTCGAAAATTGGAAATAAAACAAACGATAATGTAATTATCATTAATGGTCATCAGATTATTCCAATTTTCGATCCACCGCATCTTTTAAAGAGTTTGAGAAACAATCTCTTAAATAAAGATTTAAAATTTAATTTCAAAAGTAATGCAATGGTGGCAACTTGGGACCATGTTCGGGAGCAATATCGTGTAGACCAACGCAGAAACTTACGGTGCATACCGAAACTGACATTTCATCACGTAGATCCTCGAGATAAAAAAAAAATGAAAGTTTCGTTATGCACCCAAGTTTTTAGCAGGACTGTAGCTTCGACTATGATTGCCGACGCGGGCGGAGAAGGCGGGAGATGTTTATTACCACCTGAAGCACAAGAAACTGCTTGTCTGTTCAACTGTTTGGACCAGATTTTTGATAGCGTCAATGGAGGGTTTGGACATTGTCGTGGAAAACCTCTACGGGAGATGGTTACAATTAAATCTCCTCATTTGCGGCAGTGGATAGAAGGGAAAAAAATGTTTAATGAGATGGAATTTGTGAAATCCAAAGCTGGAGATTTGGTCAGACCTCCAGTTTTAGATGGATGGCGTCGGACTCTGGAAGGCTTTATTTTGATCAAAAAAACTCTCAAAAAACATGGGATCAGCTCGTTTCCAGCACGCGCTTTTAATCAGGATCCCATAGAGAATTTTTTTGGTCAAATAAGGCAATACGGAGTCAGAAACACAAATCCAACTTGCAAAGCGTTTATTCCCTACTTTAAAACGCTGCTAATAAGAAATTTTAATTGTTTTCACTCTCGTGGATTTAATTGCGAGTCAGACGATGACAATCTGGTCCAAACAGTTAGACATTATCTCGAGTCAAACACAAGAAATGATGGTCAGACACGGGCTGCTGTTGATCGATGGTTTCCTCCAGAAGTCGATGATGACGGTGAAGTGAACAACATTCATGTTTTAGGTTACATAGGCGGGTTTCTCATTAATAACATTTCACCTGAAAAGTTTCATTGTGAATTATGTCTATGTAACCTAAAACATTACGGCGATCCCGATCATCTTCATCATAGACTTGTGGAACTAAGGGAATACGACAGTGATAAAAAGCATTTGCAGTACATGAATATTGACGTAATTAAAGTTCTAATAAAAATCTACAATTATGTCAAGATTCTAGTACCATCTGCTATTTACCACTATCATATTTTAGGAAGAGTTATTAGCCACATTCGTTGTTCAATTGATTTTAATTTTCAGAATTGTGAGCACAGTGAAACAATTAAGTCTCAAATTTTTAACACTTTTATAAAGATATATATTTTTCAATATATAAAAGATTTAAACAGAATTTCTTCAGGAAAAACTGCACTTCCTGAAAATTCAAATCAGTTGCAACAAGAAATGCATAATTTGTGGAACCGTTTCCAAAAATAACAAGAAAGAGGCTACACGGGAAACACATTGTATGTAAGAGCATTGAGTATAAAAATAATTTTAATACTCAAGGGTAAGAGTAACAATTACACTGCGTTTTGGTACCCTAAAAACTGTTATGTGCAATAGGTAGATCACATTTTTACGTATGCTTTTAACCCTATCATGTTGCTTTTAAAAGCTACTGGTATGTCTTTTCAATAATACCAATTTTCAAATTGGATTCTTAAATCAAATAGCTATATCTTTGTTAGTAATAAACCTTTTTTTATTTAAAACTAAAGTTTTTACATTGTTTAAATACAATTAATTCAAAATTAAGATAAAAAAGAACAAATTTTTGTGAGTGTAAAAATTCGCATCAAAGTAGACGCCTAAACATGATAAACTGCATATTATTTTTTTTGTTTTTGTCATCCTTGTTTTTCCTGATATATTTTAATATTTATATCCATAAATACGTTAATATCTTTAAATAAACCTGGAAAAGAATTTCTTTTCTATGGTTTTTAACTATTTTTTAAATTGACATAACAAAAAAAATGATACGGAATACAAAGTTTTTGAGGTAAAAATATCGTTTGGCACTTTGTTTAGGTGACAACATAGCAATTTTAAAAAAGGATACTCAAAATTAGTTTGTGCACTGTTATTATTCCAATCTGGTTCTCGTCAAATTTCTTTGTAAAAATTGGTTACTTAATTAACTCTTTGTTCATTTAATTTATCTTAGTTATATTTGCTTATTGACAGTTATTCAGAGAAGATGACCCATTTCGAAACTCTATTCTTTAGATAATAAACATTCTGTTCTAAAACCCCTCAAATAAAAGATTGTAAAAACATTTTTCTGTTTAATCGTTAGTATTTATTGCGACGTTTAAATATTGACACCTGAGCTGGACCTGCCCCTAATTAATTGTGTTAAACATTTATTATATACACATTAACTATTTTATATCTAAAATCTATTTGCACTTGTTCGTTGTTAGTTTTTACATTTAGAGTCGGTTTACAAAATAATTCAATTAAAATTAAGTTAATCCTGCTAATTTGATTATTTTTACATGATTTTAATTTTTACTTTTAACATGATTTTAAGTATAGTTTATTGAAATTTAAGTTTTAAATTTAGTTTTTGTAAACCGGACCTTAGTTTTAAAATTAATAATTTTATTTTAAAGTTTTTAAATAATTGATATTGCTGATTCAAAAACAGTAAAAAAGGCTAATAAAGACATTTCTTCTAAAATTGCTTTTACTCTTCCCGCAAAAATTATTAAGAAACTTGACGATATTTTGATCCACACCTTTTAATTTAACATGGTAAGTTTTCCGTTTTTAGATGTTCAAAACTGATCTATTGTGTTATTGTTATGCTTACCTCTTCCTATTATTGGTTCGTGCAGTATTTAATGTTATTCTACGTTAAGCAATAAAAAAAATCCAAAACGGAGATACCTAATTGATGTTCCATTGTTAAATTGTGCAATATCCAAAAAATATGTGGCGCTGCTAAAAAGGCTCCTTGATATGTTCATATTTATGGAAAAAATTGAAGCATGTTATTTTCCATGAAAATATGACTATTAGGGAGAATCGCTAATGGAGTAAGGAGGGAAGAAAGAGTTACTGAAGACAACAGCAAAAGCGCAGCACAAGTGCATCAAGTTCGAATCCCGGCGAGAGCGTACTTTTGACAGTTTTTTTTCAATTTAGTTCCATATCCAAAAATTGGATGGCGCCACATTCATAGGAGACAACGGTAACTACGAAGCTGACGTTCTATTTTATAAACAAAAACCTTTTCTATGTTTGTAACAACCATAACGACTCAATGCTCCTAGCAACCAGTTCGGCCAATCAGAATCATTAGAATCATTCACGTGGCATTTGCAGCGACCGCAGCGGTATCTCACAATTGTGGGGGAAAGTTTTAGCAAAGTTTCAAACCTTCCAAATTTAATCCCGGCCCTCTTAGGGGAACTTTCTCATCTAAAGTGTTTGATTAATGGCGCCACTCTCGACAATTTCTTGAAACACAAGTTCTGGCATTTTTTGATTTTTAATTATATATTTCTGATTAGTAGCCGTTTCCGCGAAGAGAATGATCTGTTTTCTTTATGGAAGTTCGGAGAAATCGCTTTTCTTGCATTCCAGATGCCGTAATTTTTGATGAATTTACCCGACATACCTAACCTATCATCACTTCAACTTTCAAAGTGACGGAAATGTCACCAAAATGAAAGAATTATCACCAGAATTTGATATTTGATACGTTTTTTCGTCGTTGGGGTCGCTGGCGTATGTACGGCGATGACCTTGAGGGAACTTTTTGCAAAGGGGAGAAATCAAAATTGAACAGGCTTGGTATAAGATGAAGTCGGCAATGCTGTAGCTTTTCAGCTACTTTACCGCCATCTATAAAAATCTGGCTTTAACATAAATTATTGTTTCCGGATTCTGATCTAGGTGGCGCTAGGTATTTTAATTCAATAAGGTCACTAGATCAAATTGTCTTTTTTATAAGGTACCGCTGTTAGTTTTCCAGTGCGCAATTCAAGAGAGACAGACATAGTCCATAAATCAATGGGTTAGAACGAGACGCAAGATTCTAGGGAATTGTCATAAAATTGTTGACGTAAAATTTGTCATTGACAAAATGTAAGGTTATCTTAAATTTATTTGTTTAAAATACACTTAAATAAACCGTGGGTACAAAAGAAAATTGGTTCCAACATTATAACAGACTATGTGAATACGTAAGAGGTGAGCGAACCGACATTAGAACCGATTCCATTTTAGCACGTTAAGGAGGTGCAACACTCAGAAACGGTCTCGGACTTCAAGCACTGTCTTTTCTAATCTCCAACGATTCGACTTGTATGCAGTAACGCCCTAATTAGAATATGCTATTAGCACTTATTATATTGTAGCTTCTCCCGACGATGTAGTAACAATGATGAGATGTTAAAGTAACTGAGAGAAAGCATTGCACAAATGGAAGTAGCAAGTACATGAGCAGAAAATGAAGTACATGAGATATTTTAAAGGGGCTATTAAGAAGAAAGAATTTACAAGTTTGAAGAAGTAGACATGTTTAAGATCTTGAATGAGTTTATGCAAAACAACTGCAACAAAATGAATGAATATCAAGAACAAATATTAAGGTTATGTTAAAATTATTTACTTAAATCACCCTGAAATACAAAATTACATCTATTTTTAACACTACAGGAGACCATTTGAATGCGTTTTAGGACCTTCGTACGCCACATTAAACTATAGAACCAGTTTTGCATATCTTATGTATATTTCATGTCCCATTGCATTTTCAGTTTTCACATTCATTATGAGGAGGTAGCAGTGGCTTCAAACCAACCATCTTCTGCCGCTGATGTTGAAAGCGATGGTGTGTCTTCCTCATGAGACTGTATATCTGCACTGTTCAAGTGATGAGTGCAATGACTGTGTCTTGTCCACCTGCTACTTTATGAGGCCCCGCTGTTACATTAAGGATAGCAGTCAGTTGGTCCTACAACACATTTTGAGAACGTTTACCGTTGAGGCCGATATACTTACACTTTACAATATCATTGCTTGTGTTTTAGGCATTTGAAATAATATTTCTGTCCATAACGCAGGTTTTGTGATGTACCACATGTGAGTGGCCTTCCTTCTTCCATTTTCTTGCCCATAGATTTGATTTTCAACTCATATTAACAATAAGATGAACGAGTTATTCGCCTGAATGCAAGAAGTTCATGTTGGTATTGGGGCTATTGAAACACAAAAGCGATTGAAGACAAATTGGGGGAACATTATTTAAATTTAGTTCACGGAATTCGTAAACTAACAAGTACAAAATTCCATAATCTTATAAGAAGTACTCAAGGGTTCATATGCAAAAACCAACTTTAGTATTCCTCCAATACGTACTGCTTAACCAATGTCACAATGATTGTCGGCTTCGATAGGGCTTCCATCTACCTTCTATTTGGAGTTTTCTGAAATTAGTGGAAAGTCGTCGTACATAAAACGTCAAATAGTATTAACTTACGGCGGAGGAAACAAATACACCATAACGATTCGTGTTGAGAAATCGCACATTCAAACCATTTTATTACAAACGATATTTGACAAGAATTGACAGTTCATAAAGCAATGTGTCCACACAAACAACATTTAAATTTAGTGCGCATGTAGAGATAGACAGAAGATATCGTTGTCTTTCTTTTTGTCACTAACAGCGGTACCTTACAAAACAGACAATTTGATCTAGTGACCTTATAATTCAAGCGTTGACAGATTCTTGGAATTCAAATTTGTGCAGAGTCTGCAAATTTGCACTTGCATTTTGTTTTGCGCTTTCGTTAAAAGTGTTTTCCGAATTTCCTTGTCTATTTTCTTAATTTCGTTTTAGTTTAGTGTCAAATGTAGTGATAAGGTTGTGTAGTGTAAATAATTAGTAGTTTAATTACCCAAGTTAACATTATAATGTTGTTTGTGAAAATGACTACAGGATGAACAGGGTGTTGTGTTCCTGGGTGTGGTGATAATATGTCCAAAAAGTAAGACTGAAAATCATTTTAATACATTACGATCTAATATGAACCAATATTTTCAGAGTACACACTCCATCTGACAGAAATGTTACAAATATTTGGCTTTAGCGGATTAACAATTCCAGGATCGGCGATTCCACCAAAAACTTCAAGTTTGCTTGGGACATTTTGATTTAGTGTTTTTATGGAAGCACACTGAAAAATTTTCCACTGTCTGCTTTAAATTTGCCTGTAAATAATTGTTAACTTGGGTTGATTGTGGTCAATCTTTACGAATGATTTTACACAGATAGTGTATTTGTATACATGTAATTATTGTTTAATTTATATGGAGTACCAGCGTGTACCTCCATTTTTCACATATTCTAGTTTATGCTTTTTTTTAAATGTATACGTTGGGAGATTTAATTGAATTTGATACATTTTTTCAACATACAATTTTTCCTTTAAAACATTAAGTGGATTTTATTATTCAACATTTTCTCTTAGTTGTTGAAAACGTGTTTGTTTAGTAATTAATTGATTAATCATCATATTTTGAGTTTATCATTGTATAGTTTGAACCATATGATCTTGAATTAGGTATTGAAAATTGTGATGTGTTAACACAGTTATCATAACTCTTGTTTCCAGTACTTGTTATTGCGTTTATTACTTTTTAATATACTCTTTTATTTTATATTTTGTTTTGTTTTAATTTCTATCAAATTCATAAAAAGAAAAAATAGCAAAGATAAAAACCTATTCTTAAAATAGCAAAGACAAACACCACATTTGGTGTGGTTGTTGTCTAGACTCTTCAAAATAGTACGGCCAGATTTTTATAGATTGCGCTAGATTCGGTATCAAAATGAGAGTGATAGAGTCGGCTATCTATACTCGAACTAATCTAAGATGTCGACTTAGTTTTTAGTTCCTTAATTTTCCATCCACGCGCGGTTGTCAACATTGTCGCAAAAAATTGTTTTGACATTTTTGACGTACAATAAAAATTTTCGTTGAACAATTCGCTTCCACCACCGATATCATGAATTTACCCGTCTAATTGAACGAAAAATGGAAACCCAAGAACCCCTCGAAAACACCACCGGTACGCACTCTGGCCTTCCAGGCGTCGAACTCAGACAACGAGACTCCCGTAAGTGTTGTTGGGTCTGTTTTGCTACAGAAGACGAAGACTTGGACGCCTTATGGGTGCAACCATGCAAGTGTCGTGGTACTACCAAATGGGTGAGTAACCTCAAAAATTCCCCAAAGTCTTAATTGTGGAGTCGCAGGTGCACCAGTCATGTCTTAAGCGATGGGTGGATGAAAAGGAAAAGTCGGGTCAAGCAGGCAGGGTAGTGTGCCCACAATGTCAAACCGAGTATATTATAGTCTTTCCCAACATGGGGCTGTTTGTTCTGTTATTAGATACAGTTGATGGAATTATTTTCCGAGGCTCCTTATTCCTCGCAGCGGGGATTGCGGCGAGCGCTATTTATTGGACTGGAGTCACATATGGAGCGATTACTGTGATGCAGGTGCAAAAATTGTTCAGACCTCATCAAAAAAAAGTACACATGACGAAAATCACTGTGTTTTGTAGGTGATTGGGCACAAAGAAGGAATAGACCTAATGGAACAAGCAGATCCTTTGGTGCTACTATTAGGCCTTCCCTCCATTCCAGTCGCTCTAATTTTAGGCCGTTTAATCTGTTGGGAGGACGCTTTACTCAACTTTATGCGACGTCATTTTCCAAAGATACCCATAATTCATAGTGTACTACCATTTAGGTATTACAAAATTCTCTGTGTCTTCAAATTGACATGTTATTTCTTTGTTAGAGTTGATGTTTTCCAATCTGAGACGGAATCAATTAACGAGTTGCCTCCAATAAGCAGCCCTGTGTCTGCCACTAGGATATTATGTGGGGCGCTGCTTATGCCAACGATTGCAAATTTATTTGGAAAGTTGTTTTATAATTCAGTGAAGAGTAATTTTCATAGGACCATCTTGGGGGGAGTTACATTCATCACTGTTAAAGGATTTCTGAGAATATATCACAAACAACAACAGTATATACGGCAGTGTCAACGGAAGATTTTAGATTATACAGAAGCTAATATTTCTACATATTTGCACAACAGGAGCAGTGATTGAGTTGTTAATGTTAGGACAAATTGTGTCGTTTTGTTTTTATTATAGTTTTACTAGACGTTGTTAAGTTTCCGTCTGTTTTTCTTTTGACACAAGTTACGTCGAATTTTATGTCAAAATTGACAATTCCCACATTAAACATATCACTGAACAGTTCAAACATTTATTTAATTGGCAAGTTTACAATACACGCGACTAGATAACATAAGAAAATACTCGTGGAATGATAACGTATTAACATAATTTAATTATAAACAAATCTCTAGCTAGGATTGTGTAAGTTCCGGCCCTGTATAAGGAAACGAATCTGTCCAGTACCAACCAGGCGATGCAATTTCCTGTAGTCGGAACACCGAAGGCGCGACTTCCCTTAACACTCTATAATAGCTGCACTTTCTTACTCTTCCTTCTGGCATGACAGAGTCATAAGGCGGCGATAAGATATCAATAAACGCGGCAGGTCCGCCGATACTTTCAATCTCATGGAGGTTTCGACTTTCAGGTTCAACCAAGCAGCACTCGCAATGTTCATCTAAAATACTTTCAGCTGACTTCTCAGCTGTGATGAATTTCATCACTCCAGGATTTTTATTGTCGATTTGTTGAGTTTTCTCCGTGTTTATTGAATAACTGATGACTTTTATCTTGCCTCCGAGGACTTTGATGAGGCCATACATCTTGGGGTGATTATGAAGAGGTAGTTTCATGTTTGGTTTTAAAATGAATATGCCAATAGTGAGGTTATAATCTTCATGAATGTCGACGTAAGTCACTGGGGCCTTGTTGGGGCGTTGCCATAAAGCTTCAGTCATGAATTGAGGGTGCAAATTCACGTCTTCGGCTGATATCTTGTCCAAAAGAGCCTTCAGAATCTCCATATTTTGGTAAAACATTTCTTTGTTGGTAAACGTTGTCACTGCCTGACGCAATAAAGTACCCATTGGACTGCTCAACATGACGAATTCTCTTTTTATGGTGGAAGAAAGTAAACGATCACTGGTAGATTAATCAGATTATTTGTATGGTGAAAAACTGAACTTTTCTACATCTGTAAACGTCATCTAATCGCAGTACGTGATCATCTTAACTGTCAGATATCTGATGGGCAGATTGTGGAGTACGTTCGACAAATCTTGACAGAATTACATGACAATTTCCTTCATTTATGCATATTTAAGTACAAGGTGTTTATGAACGTTTGTAGCATCAAGGGTGGCTATGAAATGTCAAAGAAATTTGCCGCTCGTTACTAATGTGGGTTTAGATTTTTCAACTGACATTTGTAGTTAAGCTCAATCATTGAATAAAGTTAGTTTTAAAAACAAACTGTTCAAGTTGTGGTTTTAAAAGCTGCACTAAATGATCTATGATTGTGCCAAAATTATTTTTTTTTTTCCAAAAATAAATGGAGATATGAGCTTATAGTCAATTAAGAGAAACAACCTGTATAAGTAAAAAACCAGACCTGATAATTTTTTTCTGTTTTCAGTTTTGAATTCTGCTTAAAAACCCTTTTAGATTCAACCCTTCCCCCTTAGACAACATAAAATTGCGGGAAATTTAAAAATGTCCGCCATTTTCTGGCAAAAATAGCCGTATCTCTCTCTAATGCATAGGTAAAGTCCGTTTTTTTTAAACCACCAACAATGCAATTTTTCCCTGCATTACAACCGGCAACGTTGCCTAAGGAGATTTTTGGTGAAAAAATTGTTGTCAAATTTTTGACATTTCAGAAAATTACGCACTGTTTCCCCGTTAAAAACGTTTCTTTTAAACCCTGTTGGTTTGCAAATCAAAGGATTAAGACTCGGCACAGCCTGAAAGGCCGTTTTGTGTAATCAAATTGTCAATTAGACAGCTAACCTATTTGATTTTATCACCAAAAAGTCACCATCGACGACGTTGCCGGTTGTAAAGTGGTGGGAGAGTGTGGTGTTGGTGGTTTTTTAATAAAAAAACGGACTTTAGGTTGCAAGTGTTCACTTTAACAGTTATTTCTTTATTTCAGGTTGGAATCTTGATTTGGAAATGACAAGTTGGCACCATTTTCCCCCAGAATTTGACATTTGTAAAGTGGTGCGAGAGTGCGGTGTTGGTGGTGTTAAAAAAAATGGACTTTACAATGGATAGCAGTCATTATTGCGGTACTTTATGAATCTAGTAACTTTAAAAAGTTAAGTTGGCAGCATCCCCTACCGATTTGATTTTTATCAGTAGCAATTGGCAGCAAAAGCATTTGACCTTGACGCAGCTGTGGTATGCGTGCATCTTGTACAACATTGCTAAAAGTTGTTAAATCTCTATTAAAATCTTTCTTTTACAATACATTTTTAATTGGATATTGATTAATACACTAAACTTTGACAACGTGTTAACCTCAAAAAACGCTACATTCAATTTTCCAACAATGAAAGCTTGATTTACACCCAAAAATTTTCGAAAGTATATACAGGAGAGTAAACATAGCAATGAGCTGCACTTTAGTGTTATAGTATAGTTCAGCCAAGTTCGTCTGAGCCACCATAAAATCATAAAAATTAGACGGCAACCGCAACCGGACAGTTTGCGGTATTTTGTCATTTATGACGAGACATCTGGCCTGTTTAGGGATGCTGTTCTTATCGCAGGGTGCAAACTTGAGGAAATAAACCCTCATTATGTGCACTTGAGAATCTTTTGAAGCTGTCCCGTTGCGGTAGCCCGCAAATTTTTATACTTTTATAGTGGCTCAGACCAACTTGGCTGAAGTATATATCCGGTGAGAGATTGAGAGATTTTGACAGTTGACATATAGGTTGGCAGCAAATTATGCTATAAAATACACTAAAAACACTAAATTCCTACGCAAACTCGGTTGACAGCATTGACTTTAACTAAATAACGTATATTATAACATGTCACTGGTTGACAGTCAGTGGGCTTATTTTATTATTTCAAATTTCGCGCGTAAATTTAGTGAATTTTCTGTCATTCAATCTCTCTCTGTACGAACTATATTACTATCGGAATCAAAATTTCGAACATCACTTTTTGACATGGCAATGTAAATCAAGCTTTATTGTCATTGTGACTGACACAAAGTAAATTTCTGACACTTGCTGAGTCTTTTATAAATTTTAAGGTTATAAAGACAAAGGACAGTTTACAATTTTTAACCATCAATCAATTTGATGTGCGAAATTTTGTTTCCGCGATAGTAATTATCAATTACCCCGCGAACGTATGTCTGGTCTTAATACATACCTATCCACCAACATCTGTCAATTACCTATTGATGTTTTATATTAAACTAAGTCACGTTTACGAGGAGCCAGCCAACTAGATAAAAACTTTACTCAGTGTGATCTCTGTTAGTTTTTGATCAAAGTAAATTTCAAAAATAACAAAATCCCTAAAATTAGATTTCCGCCGTTTCCAACCTTAACCTGTCAACGTCAACTTGACTGACGATAAACATGATAAAACCGACAGTCCCGACGTGCCCCGCTGTTCTAGACCTCAAAGCCTCCATAATTTCCCTCCAATGTCGAATTTGTTACGAAAACGAAAATAACGAAGATTTGATAGCCCCTTGTCTTTGCAAGGTTTCGATTGTGAGGTTCAACCCTTCACCCCCTAAATGTCGATTTTCCAGGGAACCGTGGGCTTTGTCCATCGTTCTTGTCTCGAACGATGGCTGGGTGAATCTAATACTACTTCGTGCGAATTGTGCCAAGTCGAATTTAAAATCGAACGTTTTCCAAGATACACGTCGACTCAAGCAATCTGGCAGTGGGTGAGAAGTCGCAGGACTCCGAGGGGCATCACTGGAGGTGTTCGCAGTGACATTGTTGCCTGTACTGTAATTACACCAGTTGTTATCATTATCACCTACGCTTGTCTGTTTTCTTCCGATTATTACAGTCAACATCATTCAGGAGTGGTGCCAGCAGCCGGATGGACTTCCGTCTCTTTGCTCATCATGATCGGAATGATGTTAATCGGATATTATTTATGGGTGTACTCGGTAATCAGGATGCATTCAAGGATGTGGTTTAGATGGTGGCAAAGAGATTTGGTCGTCAGATATATCCCTCCAAGTCACCAGAACGTCTGCTGCGAAGTTACCATAGAAGTGCCTGCGGAAAATCCAGAAGAGGCAGAAGACGAAGTGGCGCTTCAAACTAAGGAAAGCGAGGATGTAATTATTATAATGCCTGTAACCCAAGAAGCTAGTGAGAGTGGAAGTAAAGAATCTAATGTTGAGACAGTATAAATGTTTATTAGTTCATGTAACATGTTTAAGACGCGCGCCTTTTGATCGATATCTTACCGCGCGCTAAATTCGACAAATAAATCTTGACTTTGTTGCCGTCTGATCGTTTCACCCAAATCTGAAAAAGAAAAACGGTAAGTTTTTCTGAGATTTTGACAGTGATGGGGGGAAAAGTGGGGCAATATCGAGGGTTTAGTGTCAAAAACAGCTAAAATTGAGTCTAAAGATGTCTTCGCAAGTTTGTCTTTTCTTGACTTAACAATATAAAAAACTATTGTAACGATTGCTTGAACATAAGAAAGAAGTTTTCTTTACTACAATTGTCCAAATTGCTTTAAAAAAGTTCGCTGTATTTACAAAAATAGTAGATTTTGTTATACGACAGAAAAGTGGTACTTTTTGTCGAGCAATTAAATTGCAGTAGCGAGGCAAGCTTTTTCTCCAAACGTTAAAATCAGTCCCACGACCGACAATGAGTGAACGCAAATTGAACTAAAAACATGGATGGCTATGCATGTAGCTGTCATTGATGACATTTACTGTGAAAAATATTGATTTTGAAGAGTTTCAAAGTTTAGATCGTGCAAGTGCCATACAAAATGTAAGTCTCAAATAGTAACCGTCACAAAAAGTACTTTTTCTGCCTAGGCAGAGAAAGTGTTTCCTTGTCAACGAGCGTTGTTAATTACTTATAACAAAATTGCCTACTTTACTGTCAAAAAACGACTAAAAAATAGTGACTTTTTGTGACGTTTGGAGAAAAATATAATTTTAATAGTTTTGATATTAACTCGTCTACCTGGCGGGTGTTTAGTGTCAAAAAGTGCTATGTGCAAAACTTAAACGAATAATTGATTATTTTGAAAGAAATTAGATTGACTTCGGGATTACAAAAGGACGAAATATGTAATAATTAGTACTTAAAAAATAAAAAAAAAGTACAATCCATTTTGAAACCATGTAAATCTTTTTATAAAACCAAGAAATAAAAATACAAAATTCTAAATTCTCTTCTTCGACCCGTTATGCAAGGTGTTTATAAATGTTTCTAGCATCAAGGGTGGCTATGAAATGTCAAATAAATTTGCCGCTCGTTACTAATGTGGGTTTAGATTTCCGACTGACATTTGTAGTTAACCTCAACAAAGTTTTGAAAACAAACTGTTCAAGTTGTGGTTTGAAGCCTGAAAATCTAAAATTTTGCCACAAAACCGTAACCGAAAACTTGTAGACGTGACATTTGAAATAATTGTGAACATAGTTATATTCACTATGAAAACAAAGCGGTAAAATAGCGCATGACAGGAATTCCAAAGCCCCCCTTGATGCTAGAAACATTTATAAACACCTTGTACAAAGAAGTATCGAGAGACCAAATAAACTTTCATCCTCAGTTACCTTTGGATTTCCATAGCGTGTCATATTAATAGTCACTTTGACAGCTGCTAATTTTGAGGTTATTAGATGGAAATTGTCCCAAAATGCTTAAACGCTAAAGTACGTGTTGTAATTAATTTTCCATAAGAGAACTTTTATTAAAATTTTAACAAAATGTTCAGTTTGACAACATCAAATTACTTGACAGAAACAAAAGACTGTTTATTCAATCAAAGACATGACAAAAAATATCACCCAAGACTATGTTATAACGTGTGATCCACAATATTTTTATTTAGAGTGGGCGTTGAGAAAATGTAATTATGTCGAGAAAAAATTTGACAGCAGGTACTTTGACATTTAAATTGTGATTTAATTTCAAATGGTTTTCAAAATTGTTGATTCTGAGGTTACACACGAAAATTATCTTATTTGCAGTTTCGTAATGTTATTTTTATTAAAGAATTGAGGTTATATCAAAAACAAAATTTAACTCCGACATGACTTTTATGGTTGTCTCTCTCTTTCATGGCCTACAGTAAATAATAATTTTGTGGTTCACATGCTATGTAATAAATGTCGGAATTTGGTAATTTTGTTTTAACTCCGCCCACATGAACAAAAGACGATTTGTTGTCGAATCAAAGAATGGCAGGCCCCGTTTACTCAACACATCATAAATTTGACGTTTCTATTGTCAAGAAGATTTGCAATTTGCAAGAGTTTATTGTTTATTAATCGTGACATTTTCGTCCATTTTAATGCTGTTTTGTCTTCTAATGTGTGGACCTTTCTAGCCCAATGTCTGACAAATATTAACAAAAAAAAAATGGTGCAATGAGAATCAGACTTTTAAGGAATTAAACCAATGTTAGAAAAGGCCGACTTTGTACGTCATTTTTCCTGCAGAGAATTTATAAGGATAAGTTAGATACCTGTCATGGATACATGTCAATTTTGATTAATAGATGGCTTCCCAAGCAACTGACAAGTAAGGTCACTGGATAGAAAATGTGTCTTTTGTAAAAAAAACAGCAAATTTTCATCTAGTGACTTTACTGACAAGTTTTTTTATTAATCGTAAAACATAATGACGAAAATAGATATTTACATAACAAGTGCGGAAAGTGACCAATTTCGTACGAGTGTAAATGTAGATGCACGAGGCGGCAGCCGAGTGCAGATGTTACACGAGTGCAAGAAAGACACTTTCCGACGAGTTGTGTACACTATTTTTCCTACGACCTTCCATCATCAGGAAGAAACCATAAGCCTTGACAATAGTTCATTTCTTATTTATTCTAAATATAATTTTTTACGACCATGAGGTTTTATATGAATAAAAGTGACGTATTTCACATAGTCACATAGATGGTTGATGTTTTCGTACCTCCATTTCCGAAAGTAAAAGTCACTAGTGTGATATGAATATATCCGCACAGACCTGTCAAAATTGTCTTGTCAGAAACGACATAACCAATTCATTTTTACCATTATGCATGTTGTTTTACAGTGAATCGTCTAGAAATTTAAAACAAATTCAAGAATTACATTTGTTTTTCAAAATAACTGTCAATTTTGACAGGTCTGTGCGGATATATTCATATCACACTACTGACTTTTACTTTCGTAAATGGATGTACGAAAACATCAACTTTCGGAGTCATTTAACCGTGTGGAAAATGCCACTTTCATATGGGGTCGTAGGAAAACAAAATTATAATGAAATTTGTGTGCTAATCTGCACTGAAAATAACAAAAACAAGTTTCTTACTAAATGCTTCCACCATTTGGTGACAAAATGACAGAAGTGACAATTCTTTTTGATTGATATTCTGCAGAAATTGCTGGAGTTTTAAAAAAATAGAATTTGTTCAACGGCAGAAATGTGGTACTTTTTGTCGAGCAATTAAATTGCAGTAGCAAGGCGAAGCGACAGCAAAGCCACTTTTCTGCCAAATAACAAATACAAGGTGTTTATAAATCTTTCTAGCATCAAGGGAGGCTCTGGAATTCCTGTCGTGCTCTACTTTGCCGCTTTGTTTTCATAGTGAATATAACTATCTTGAAAATTATTTATAATGTTACTTGCGTCAACGGCATTTCAGTTACGGTTTTGTGTCAAAATTTTGAATTTTCAGGTTTCATACCACAATTAGAACAGTTTTCTTCTCAAAACTTACTTTGCTCTATGATTGAGGTTAACTACAAATGTCAGTTGAAAGATCTAAACCCACATTTATAATGAGCGGCAAATTTCTTTGACATTTCATGGCCACCTTTGATGCTAGAAATATTTATAAACACCTTGTACAGTCGCGGGCAAAATTATTTGGACGTCATTTTTTTGACATTTCGGAAATTTGAGTGTGGTCTATGCATTACTGTCAATTTGACATGTGAAACTCAAGCAATTTTGTCAAAAGTGACAGTAATAATGAAGTAAATAAAGGGTGCTTTACTCTTTATGACAATCATGACCGCAACTGTACTACTTTTTCTCCAAACGTTAAATTCAGTTTCACGACCGACAATGAGTGAACGCAAATTGCATTATAAACATGGATGGCTATGCATGTAGTTGTCATTCATGACATTTACTGTGAAAAATATTGATTTCAAAGAGTTTCAAAGTTCATATCGTGCAAGTTCCATACAAAATGTAAGTCTCAAATAGTAACCGGCAGAAAAAGTGTTGCCATGTCAACGAGCGCCATTCATTACTTACAACAAAATTGCCTACTTTACTGTCCAAAAACGACTAAAAAATAGTGACTTTTTGTGACGTTTGGAGAAAAACAGCATTGTGTAATGGCTGTGCTGAACGACCAATCACAGAGCCGCATTTTGAATTTAGCGCCCACAAAAATTCTCTGCGGAAAAAATGACTTTTTGTTTACAAAACACGATCCCCTGCAAGTATTGCCAACCCAATAAATTTGTGCGACAGCAAGTCACTAAATTTTGTTTTCTCTTGAAAACTCACCATATCGCTGCCAATGGCAGAGATATTCGCTGGAAACTTCGGCAGGTCTCTTCCTTCAACGAAAACGCTCTGCCCTCTATGAAACCAACGTTTCTCGTATAATAACTTCCCATCTTCAATCCTCGTCTCAATAAAAGGTCCATCATTGAATCCGGACGAAATACTTAAAGGACTGTGTAGATGAGCCTGACTTACTGAGTTATCATCTACAAAAAAAAAATCAAAATAACGCAATTTGAGAGGTATAAGGAAATACAACCAATACTGGGCTTCCGGACTGGCGTCAAGACTTTGCTTCTATTTATAACTTTCAAGTCGTTTTCAATTTCTTTTTCTTCTAAAAGGTACGTAATTTGTGCGGTTGGAGCCTTTCGCCGTTTCTCAGGAACAGGAATGGGGTCATTGGGTCTCCTTCTCAGCTTCCTGGTCATGACAGGCTTCACTTCCATGGAGTCCCCAGTTAATTCCATCGTGTACCGCTCAGCTTCGATTGTCTTCTTTTTGTCTTCCAAATCCGAGATTAAATTCTCCCTCAAATCAATTTTCTTATCCTCAAACTCTTTCACTGCCGCCTTCTTTTCCGCAATATAATCGCGCTCAACACACTCTATCTTGTAGTCTCTATAGAGAATATTAACGCGGATTCTCTCCCTATACTGACTCTCCAACTTCTTCACTTTCTTATTATAATCATAGTGAGTACCATCATTCAACTGTTGCAGCCGTTTCTTAAGACTAGCAAGTTTATCTTGGTACATCTGCTCTTTGATTTCCAGAGGCTCTTCATGGCGACCTGTATCCGTCTCACTCGCGTCTTCAGTATCTAAAGCACACGATAAATTCAAAAGAAGGAATGCCAGATGGTTACCTTCATCGCTTTCATCATGGGGGTCCTCGTTTTCTCTGTCGTCTTCATCGTCGAAATTTTCGTCTTCGTATTCGTAGTCTTGATTGTACGAGTTGGAGTACGGCGACCCCAAATATGACATCTCCGTTAGCTTAATTTTGGAGGTTTGATCGAAACTGGGGTACAAACGAAGCTGTTTACAAACAGTGAAAGTTGGGTTATGTTCAAGAACACAAACCACAGAGCTTGAAAGAAGAGAAGGTGCGGTTTTGATGCCAACATCTAAAACTAAAATGATTTTTACGAGGATTGAAGCTCCAAAAATTTGTTTTCAAGCAAACGCAATGGTTTTATTGATTTTTGTGGCGGATTTACTGGGGGAATTATAAAATAAGAATTTATTGGGGCATGAGACTCTCTATTTCTGTAATTCTATGGTCCCCAGATGGCGCTGGTGTTCCTCATTGTTGTTGTAATGTCACAGTACATCGACTTTTGAGTCGTGACTGCCGTCCATCGCGAATTTGTTTTGTTTGTGTTAATTAATTGTGTCTATATTTCTTCGATAAGTCATAAATACATGTGAAGCTGTCTTTGTGAAAACTTTAGTACCAATTTAAGTGTTTGTCTTGACGGGCCGCCTTATAAAATTGCGTTAACGTCATTAGATGAAGCTTCATTAGAATACAATAAGCATTTCTTGCTCATGCAACAAAACTCAAGTACAATGTGATACGATAAGTGTAGAATCAAAAAGTGATTGTTTTTAAAGATGAGTGATCCGGACGACCATGAACTGGACCCGCGAATACAAGTGGAACTAGAAAAATTGAACACTACCACTGATGAGATCAACAGATTAGAAATAGAATATGATGTAAGAAAGGCGGTGAATCGGTATCCAGGGGATTGTGCATTCAAAAGTCAAGTTGGCCTTGTTCTTTTGCTAGAAGAAAACAAAGGGATAAACACATGTCTGTTATTAATTCATTACATTTGATAGATGACAGATTGGGTTGTTTATGCTTTTTTTATTGAACTCTCGGTACCATTTATACCCGATCACTTAATAAACAAAGGACAGTTTTGTAAATCAAAGACGTATACTATATTTCAGAATTATTGACACCTCAGTGTGCCTTGGAAATTCAAATTTATGTTGGCAGAATCTTCTAAGATCAGCGTATTTAGTGTTTTTAGATTTATATTTATTCCAATGTGTATGTAATGTGTGTCACGTTAAATGTCAAATTTAGACAATACGTTTTTTTACGATTTCTACTGCTTTTGAGTTTTGATTGGTTCTTGTTTAATTCATTGTAATATTGAGAAAAAAACTGTCTTTTTCAAGACACCTTTGCGTTGGAACTGTTTCTAAACGGTAAATATACTGATTCGGGCAAAGCTTCTGCCAGCATTGAACGTGTCAGTTTAGTCTTTCGAGTAAGAAGTTGTATAAGCATTATTATTATATTCACATAATATTCCTTAAAAAATAGGTGTCGCCGTCAACTGTAAAGCGAATACTAACTAAAAAGGCAGCTGGTGAATCATTACAACCTAAAATAAGCAGTGAAAGGAAAACCATTTGTCATGATTATGGATTTAAAGAAGCATTAAATGACCACATTTTTGCTAAAATCAAGAGTAATGAATATATTAACCTTGATTCAATTTTTGAGTATGCCAAAGAAAATTTGGACTTCACACAAAGTAAAACCACCCTTTATAGACTGATCAAAAAAATGGATATAAGTTTAAGAAAGTTCATAGAAGGAGTATCATTATTGACAAACAACAAAATGTTCTAAGCAGAGTTCGTTTTTGCGCCAGATATTTGGAACTGAATCAAAGCAAGATGCAATTTTTGTGTTTTTGGATGAAACCTGGGTGTATGAAAATGGAAGTCAAATTCGTCAATGGGTATTAGAAAGTAATCCAAAAGGCATACCATCAACATTCAAGAGTGAAGGAAGACGCTACACCATTCTTAATGCAGGGACTGAAAACGGATTTCTACCAGGTTGTGATCTAATACTGGATAGCAAAAATAATTACCATAAAGCCATGAACGCTGAACTTTTTAAAAAATGGGCGTCTGATAATTTAATTCCTGCTTTACGGTCATTACAATCAAAATGTGTCATAATGATGAACAATGCCCCTTACCACTCAGCAAAATTAGAGAAAGTACCAACAAATTCTTCATCAAAAGATGGAATAAAGCAGTGGTTGATGAAACATAATATAACTTTTAATGATAAACTCAAGAAAAAGCAGCTTTTGGACTTAGTTCTCCCCTTCAAAGTGAATGCCAACTACACCAAATATGAAATTGATGAACTTTTGAGAGCAGAGGGTCATGAAGTTCTAAGGCTGCCACATTATAACTGCCAATACAACCCTATTGAATTGACTTGGGGCTTTTGCAAAACATATTATAACCAACGAATTCAGGGAAAATTAGGAGCGAAAGGCAGAGTAGTAAATCTTTGACGTGAAGCCCTCCAAAAGTGCACTGGCGAAAAATGGGTAAATTTTATTAAGATGTGAATGCCATTCCACCAATTATTATGAACTTAAAATCTGATTCATCAGATTCTGAAGAGGAAAATTATGCAGTGCAGGAAGGTGAACTGGAATCTGAAGCAGAAGAAATCTGTATTATGATGGTAGATTCAGAATCTGATTAAAATATCTATTATTAAATATTTGCTTTGTACTTAGAATAAAGGGAAGTACAATTAAAGTCTTCAAAGATCACGGAGACTACATTTCAAACATTTCTGATAACTCCGAACAACACTTGAAACTTGCAAAGGTCAATATATTATCCATTAACCTAAAATAATTGGGACAATAAAGAGATTCAAAAACACTACTTTAATTCAATAAACGTAATTTAATGATAAAATGCATCAATCCATTAGCTTAAAAAAGTAATTTACTTCATAACCTCAAAATGTTACATTGACAGTTTTGGAACCAAAATGCTAAAAGTCGTTCACATTGTTAGAGGCGTTTTACACAGACATGGCCTACCGAGATGTCAATAATTCTGAAATATAGATGTTTATGTTTGAAAGTTTTTTGTTTTTGCCAGGAATCCAACACAACATTTCGCATGTTACTAAATGAATCAACCAGAAGATTAAAGATTCTTTCCAAGAAACTGGGAAGTTGTATAGAACGTGCTAGACCGTACTATGAGGCATTGGAGGTGGCAAAGCGAGCTCAGCTAGAGTGCCAAAAGGCCGCAGTGCAATTCCAAAGAGCCAATGGTGACGTTTTTTTTAGTATAAAAACTTTAATAACGTTTTTTTATAGAAATTCATGCGGCAGCTAAAGAAACGGTAGCTCTGGCGGAACAACGATTTTTGAGTAATCAACATGAGTGGCAATTCGATAATGCCTGGCAGGAGATGCTTAATCATGCCACAATTAAGGTAGAGTGGTCTATAGGAGGATATTTACATATCAATTAGTCAAAATTGGTCACAAGATTACGTATTGTAATGATAGTTTTTATGCAAATAGTAGATTTTGTTATACGGCAGAAAAGTGGTACTTTTTGTCGAGCAATTGAATTTCAGTAGCGAGACAGCAAAGCCATTTTTTAATAACAAATACAACTTTTTCTCCAAACGTTAAATTCAGTTTCTCGGCCGACAATAAGGGAACGCAAATTGAACTAAAAACATAGATGGCTATGCATGTTATTGATGACATTTACTGTGAAAAATATTAATTATTAAGTCTCAAATAGTAGCCTCACAAAATTGCCTAGTTTAGTGTCTAAAAACGACTAAAAAATAGTCACTTTTTGTGACGTTTAGAGAAAAAATCTATTATTTGCATTTATTTGTTATCAAAATGAAGTGTTAACAAAATTGACACCATTGCCAAGGTCACTCCCAGCTTCATAAGTGTGAAGATTGCAGAATTAAATTATCGTTTTATCAAGAATCACTAAGATCAATATTATTGTATCATAATTCTGAGGATAAATTTTTCCAGGTGATGGAGGCCGAGAATCAGAAGGCCGAAAGCGGCAGAGAGCACCAACGCCGTGCCAACGTCTTCAAAACAGCCGAAGACTGCGTGAAGCAACTTGAAACTCGCCTCCAAAAGTTCATTATCAAGTCTCGTCCGTATTTCGACGAAAAATCTCTCTGTCAGAGCCAGCTCAACACTCAGAAGGACCGAATTGAGACGATAAAACGAGACATTGTCAGAGCAAAGATCTCGTACTCGCAAACGCTCAAGCAATTAGAGCAGATTTCGAACGAAATCCACATGAAAAGAGGCAGCGTGACTGAAGAACTGTTGCGAGGACCAAGAGAACCTGGAGTCGGAGCGGAACTAGTGCCATCTCACGAGGAATTAACGAAGGACGCGTCTTGGAGTTTTCATTTAGAGTTGGAAAAGTGTGATGTGGCGAGTTGCGGTTCTCCTGGCGGAACGTCTTCAGCTGTCAGCGAGGAAAATCTCTGCGAGGATTTAGACGATCTGAAGGTGAAACTTAGGGAGTTGGCGGTGCGGCCGGTGGATGGAGGGGAAGGGGAGAGCATGGATGGGGTGTGGGAGTCGGAGCTCAATCACGCGGTGCAAAAAATGGACCACATGATGATGATGCAGGAGTGCACGCGGGAATTGGACCAATTCAAATCGGGGAGCAAAGATGGCGCTCAGTGTTCAAGTTCAGATGCAGTTTCTTAAGTTTTGCAATGTTTACTACAACGAAGGATGAACTTGGTACCGTGTGATCATTTTTTTTTACACGACGTATGTTTTCCTCAGGAGATTTGGTTATTGGTTAAAATTGGTCACACGGTATTTCTGGTTACCTTAATAACATTGTGGTTTTATAAGGGTTACTAATTTTTATACTAAACTCTGAGTGATATTTACAAGAGTCTAATTTTTAATATCGTTAGCTGGAGAAATTTTGATATTTAAATGTTATGTGATCATTTTGAATGTTCATTCTTGTTAGTTGGAGGGTAAAGCACAAAAGTTTATGAATGTTTTCAGAGCTAACATAATAAAGAAATTTTTATCAATTGTATGATTTTTTCTACTCCTAATATAAATTATTCATTACGTATTTAACAGCAGATAAGTAATAGCCTATTTAGACTACACGTGTATTCGAAATTAATGGCGACCGAAGAAAAACCGAAAATTTAAATCGACTACGTATCTAAAATTTTAGTTGGTAATTCAGTTTTGTCAGTTCATTAAAGTGTTTCGAAGAGATATTTAAATGGAAAATCGCTTTAAATCAGCTCGATTATCGATTTAAAAAGCCAAAGATGTTTTAGTATATAGTTTATCCGGTGAGAGATTGGGATATTTCGACAGTTGACATATAGGTTGGTAGCAAATTATGCTACAAAAACACTAAATTCCTACGCGAAATAGGTTGACAGGGTTGTCAGTAACTGGGGTTATTTTGTTATTTTAAATTTCGCGCGTTTGGTACACTTTTTATCGCGTAGATTTAGTGACTTTTCTGTCATTCAATCTCTCACCGTACAAACTATAACAGATTTGTGGATGGGGTCTTAACTCTGGGCCAACATCATCGAACAATCTCAGAAAAGCATCATTGGTTTTGTCCCTTTCTAACACATTGAAAACTGACAACTAAATAAGTCTATCTTTTTCTATAGTATCTGAGAATTGATTGGTCAACAGAGTTGGCGCGTGATTTGAATTTAAAAAAAGAGAAACCTTTAAAATAAGAGATTAATGAAAATTTAGTGTGAAATTGCTCGCTTTAGCGTTACACACACTAAGATAGTTTTTAAATAAAGTCAAATCAAATGCAACACAATACAAAACAATCAAATATTAATGTTAACCGGTTTGCAAATGAACCACAGAACAAATGAACGTAACCTTTAAACGCAACGGAAAGACGCTGTCCTGTCACATTTCTGGCGTCAAACAGAAATAAGCCACGACTGATGTGCTCCAACGTTATTGGCTGGATCCACGATCTGCTGTATATCTACGGCCTGTGCATAATCTCATTTCCTCGTATCAAGAATGTTTCCAAGAAAACGTCTTTTTTTGCCGAGGAGGGCGCCACTGCTCGGGCGCTTTTGACATTGTTGACAAATTAAATTTTGGGGTTAGTAAGAGTTTTGACTTTTGAAAGCTACAAAAAACACAAAAGTGTAATAAAGTAACGATCGTAAACAGAGCACACAACGAAAACTTGAAAAAGCAACAAACAACGTGTAATAATTTGAAAATTCAAACTTCAAATTTGAAATGTCAAAAACAATGTTGGTAATAAACCCAATATGATAAAATATTCCCAAAAGTGCCCGAGCAGTGGCGCTTTCCAAAGCATGTGCGGAGAAACAGTTGAACTGCACGAATGCACAGCTCGTAAATATACAGCAGGTCGTGGCTGGATCTTATAGAAAAGGAAAGACTGAACATCGATGAAAATTTCAATGTGAAAGAAAGAGAAGTTTTATAAAAGTACGTTGTACATGTTGGAACTGAACGTATGTTATATTTACACTGTATGCCCGAATCTGTTATAGTTCGTACAGTGAGAGTTTGAATGACAGAAAAGTCACTAAATCTACGCAATAAAAAGTGTTCCATACGCGCGAATTTTAAAATAACAAAATTACCCCAGTTACTGACAACGCTGTCAACCAAGTCACTGCTGTCCTTAGATGAAGGCAGAGAGGTGATAGATTAAAGAGAAGGCATGCCTATCTCTCAACATGTAAATGTTGCGCGCAGGTTGGATTAACAAGGAGCACCGATGTTTTCTATCTCAACAAGTTTTCGTAGACCAAATGCAACCAAAATCGTTCAGAATCTTACTACGCTCCAATCATCAATATGTGCGGGTAATTTAAAAGAAGGAAAACATTTTTCTTTGATTAATACTGACATGATGTCACAATGATTTTTTAGGAGTTGCTTCAAATCCATTATCAACTAAGTGCTGATTTTTCCACCT
Source organism: Gnatocerus cornutus (assembly GCA_029298725.1). Lineage (NCBI taxonomy): Eukaryota > Metazoa > Arthropoda > Insecta > Coleoptera > Tenebrionidae > Gnatocerus > Gnatocerus cornutus. Next base: position 3,038,958 of record CM055517.1, read on the forward strand.
TTAGTTACTACTGATTAGAAATTAAGTATTGATGTTCTTGTTATAGTCAAGTACTAATCTTTAATAAATACCGGGCTTAAGAGTGTTTTCACATTCTTGAGAAATAAGATGGTAAAAAACAAAGAGGAATCAAATTTTACAATTTATATTTACAAACACATTAACATATATATACAAGATTTACAAGCTTTATTTACATATTGCTTATTTACTACTATTTACATTTATTCATTTAAAAATAATACCAACTTATTAAGTTTTTGACGAATGCGACTTTTTTTCTCTTTAGTATTTGAAATGTGATGTAATCTTACTTCTAAAAAAAATGTATAATACATATAATTAATTAATAAATTTCTGTGATTGTCCACCCTATTTTGAATAAAAATGTGTTCGTTCAACTCAGGGAACAATAACACAATCTTTTAATTCGTTTCTTATTAGAACCGATTGTATGGGACCTTCTTGGGACTTGTCGTAGTTAAAAAGGGAAATCAGTGATGGGCACTCACAGAGACACTCAATGTACTTAATTAAAATGTATATTAGACAAAAATACGTTTACAGGGTAACCGCAACGTACGATGGTAAAAGCGGAATTGAATTATAACAGGGTGGTGGTGGTTTTATATGAGTTCTAACAGATAAAAATGGGTTAAAGACCAAATGTCTAATGGGGGTCGCATCCGGATCAAAGATCAAATACATTATTCTATTAGAAATTCAAATTAAGAATATCTACCCGGATCAAAGAGCAGACGTCTATATTAGGGTAGCATCAGGAGCAAAGGTTAAGCTTAGTTATCAGAGATAAACCTACCACCCACTATACTTTAAGTTATATGAATAAAAATTAATTACAAATACATGAAATCTTATAACAAAATATTGGGGTGGAAAATGTTACTAGCCTGTCTAATACATTTTTCTGCTATTTGACAAATTTTTATAACAGATTTTGAAGGCTTAATTAACCCGCCCTTGTTTTTAGGTTGATCAGCAGGTTGTTTGTAGATGTGGTTTGAAGTGACGTTAAACAAATATCACAAATAATTTTTTTTTTTAATTTTTTTTACAACCCCTGCTATGTATTCCACCACGTTGTCAACATACGTGGTGGAGGAATATACACTATGTACATAGTCATGATCTATAGGTTGGCAAATAACTGGGCCCTCAACTATACCATCAGAAGTACTGGGATTAAGCGTTGGTATGGAAACTGCTGCACTGGTATCCAAAATGGATATACATATTTCCAGTTGGTGAGGCTGAAATTTGGTTTTGTGTCAACAATCTTTTATACGCAGCTTGGAACTGTACGCAGTTGGGGTTATTGTTAAAGCCTCCCCTACTCCTAATACACCCAAAAAACATTTCTAAATGGTCCTGCGAGAGTTTGTAGGTCAAAACATATTTATTTATGTTTTTTTCTGATAAAATTGAAATATTTTAATTGAATTTTGTAACCCTATAATCATTCCTACAAAACCCGTTTGTCGTTGGGAGTTGACAACTTCTTTTCCATCGGGCATTTTTAATTCAGAAATGTACTTGTTAACTTTTTCGGTGCATTTTTTATAATAATCCACTGTCAATTGAGATATTGGTTTTTGATGAATTTGATGATTAAAATTGCTTCTACTATTCAGTATGTCAAAAGCCATATTAAAAACTTCACAAAATTCTGCTGTGGCACTTGCACCTTTAAATCTAAAAAAATTACTGTCACAGTACTTTAAAGCCTTTGCTACACTATCATGTTACGCGTAGAGCGCAAAATTTGAAAAGAAACTAAGTCGTAGCAGCGTCTACGCCAGTGTCTACGAACAGAAAACTTGTTGAGATAGAAAGCATTTCCTCTTTGTCTATTCAAACTGCGTGCAAAGTGGAACTGTGTGCTCTTTATGTGTGTTCTCTTTATCCTATCACCTCTCTGGATGAAGGAGTCTGTTGTCAACCCATTTCGCGTAGGAATTTAGTGTTTTTAGTGTATTTTGTAGCATAATTTGCTGCCAACCTATATGTCAACTGTCGAAATCTCCCAATCTCTCACAATTTGTTTGTGTTTGGTTTGTGGATTGGCATTAGATCTATATTTTATATCAAACCTTAGTGAGGTCCAAAGGTTGATCCTGGCCCGAAATTTGGGACTGTACCCAAAAACTGTGTCGAGGAATGTACTTGATAGGGATATTTTTATACACCAAAAGTTGCCGACATGCATGGCAGCATTTTGACAGGGACGTCAAAATTTGTAAACATTGATGAGACATTTATTATATACTTCATTTCAGACCTTAGCGAGGTCCAAATGTCAAACCTGGCCCGAAATTTGGGACTGTACCAAAAAATTGTGTGGAGAAGTGTACTTTATAGGGACATTTTTATAAACCAAAAGTTGCCGACCTTGTCTGCCATCACTTTGACAGCACCGTCATAATTTGTTGTTTCGTTGATGAATGCAGTTCACTTTTTGAAAACCAGCAATTCTAATTAATAGGTTAATGTAAATAAATCCCTTCGCCAAGTTCGCACCGCTCGCACAAACTGACAGATTTCTGGATTTGACAATGTCATCCCCCTCTACCTCATTACATTCCAGGTGGCACCAACTCTTCCAAAATTTCCTAGCAATGTACAATATGCTGCTCACTCATATATACTCGTTGACACTAAAATGGGGGCCTCGCTATCCATTGAAATAAGGTATACATTTCGCGTTGGAATAACATTAAAAACTATTGGATTCTTCCGAAAATATGAGGTTATTGCATTAAAAATTGGGATGTTTTTAAATAAGTGGTTTCTTTGTTTGTTATTAACAGTGAAGTAATAGAATCTCGCCGACTAGCAGTTTACTATTGTGTTTTTGAAACACGAATGTTTAATCACCTAATTAAAGGATTAAAGAGGACAAGAGAAGTGATGCAAGTGAAACTAGAATGAAATCTTAACCGAAAGCTTGGCCTACTCGTCCACAAAGAAGTAGAAAATTCAAAATTTGATAACTCTAACCTTAACCACTCTAGTTGGAAACTGTCTGATTTTACTTCATGAATGTTTGCAACTGTACTGCATTTGCGTAAATTCAGTACACATTATTAACTTTATGATCAAATGCCCTACTATGTCAAACTCTGAAGGAATCTTCAAACTCTAGCGTTGTTAAATTTTTTGCAATGAATTCTTGTCAAAGGCAAACACCACTTTTCTTGTAGTTTACAAATAATAAGCATAAAGCAAAGATGTCAATTTTATCTCTAAACCCAGCTACAAATCAGTTTTTGCTCCAAAAGTTTCTTCACACACGTTACTCTTACTGCATTGATGTGCAAAATGATATAATGAAATCTTGAAATCATTAATCTGATATAATCTTGCCCCAAAAAGCCTATGGATGAGTTTAGGGCACCTCTTCGTATTAGATGTAACGGATGTAACCTATCATTGCGAAGTCTTCAATGGCAGCTTATGCACCGGTCCAGTTTAAGAAAGGACCGGTATCTCTTTTTTAGTGTTTTGCCAACTACTTTCAATTCACAGTGCAGTTTTTAAGAGCCAGCGAAGTTCATAAATTTAAATTTGTAGGTTAGTGTAAACAAATCCATTTTGACATATTGACGTTTGACACGATATCCCCCTCTTCTTCAAAACACCCCAATTAGTACCAACTTTAATGAATTTTACCAACACAATACAATACACTGGTCATTCATGTATACTAGTTAACACTAAAATGGGGGCCACACTATCAATTGGTATGACATATAGTCACAATCCACGCACCCTTAGACCCGAAACTCCAAGAGTAAAGAGTGGGGAAAAAACACTAGCGCCAAAGTGGTTGTAGGGGAAACTAATCTGGTGAGCGCCAAATTTATTTTTTTTTTAAGTTTTGTTACGTTTATTCATCTTTCTTTTAATTTCTTACAAATTTCATTTTACTACGTTTATTCAATTTTAAAATCATTTGTCACAAATTTTATGCAATTTGCTGCTAGGCTCCGGTGACATCCACAGATTGATTCCTCTTCTCTTTAGTAGACCTACAAAATCAACAATGTTCATTGTTACATTACAGTGTAAAAAAGATACAACAACGGTTTTCCTAGAATTTTGAACCAAATTAGTTGAAATCCGTTTGAAATCCGCACCTACCTATCCATCGAACAGTTTCCGAAAAAATCGAATGCACAAGTGCAATTTGAGAACTGGGAAAATTTAAAAAATAACCGCAAAGACATTTAAAAAAAAGCAGTCGAATTACATTTGTAACATGCATGCATGCGAATTACATGCACACTCAATCTGGACATGATTTTGACCAAAGAAAAAATTTAAGAACGCTTTTTAGTCAATTTAGTCAATTTTAGTCAAATTTCGTCTTCTAAATGGCAACGTCCGCGATCTCAGTAGTGAAAATCCTACTCCTGTATTGTTCCTTTTTTCAGATTATTTTCTCGCGGACAACTTACTGACGGAGTAGTTTATCTCTTGTATTTCTGAAACGACCAACCCTTAAATTACACTTTTTTTGCGCCCCGTGTGACTTTGTAAAAATTGAGAAAGCGGTAGTTGCCACTTAGACGACGATTTGAACTTCAGTGGAGTAGATCGAGTTGAATCATCTACACTCTCTAGAAAATGGAGAAAATAATATGCTATTTACCATTTTTACGCTGGATCCGTTTTAAAAATAAAACGTGGACTTGAGATTTTGAAAACTGAAGTTTTGACGCAGTAACATGTAGGTATGATCTTAATCTTTTCTGAAACATTCGTTCCCTTCAATTTTAATATTCAATGTGACTTCGTAACTAAGCATGCATTTAGTTTAATACTTGATGGTAGACTCAATTGAAGTGTGACAGGAACAACTACAAATAAAATATTACAAATTAAATCCTTTGTCAAACGATAACTAATCTTTACCAAAATGGAGATTCTTCAGATGTAAAGCCTTCTAAAATGCAAGTTTCTAACAGGACCCACTGATTGCTCCAAAGATTTAGAATTTTTTGATAGATAACCGATGCAAGAACACAACGGAACACCACACAATATTTATTGTTTTTACGATCTTCGGTGCACCCATATCAGCCACAATATGCGAAATCACCTAGAAATCATATATTTTTCGTTCTAAAACGAATATTGCATTTATGTTAATTAAACTTACCGGGAATAAAAATAGATAGTTCTAAACAAAGCGGACGCAAAATTCCATGAAACAAATCAAAAAACCAACCGCTGAAATAAGTTTAAAAAATACTATCATAAAATGCACATGACATTTTATTTTTGAATCGATAAAACAGAATGCAAATGTTATCAACATTTTTAAATTTTTGAATTAACGGTCCTCTAACGGCTGTAAGGGAAACTTTTAGTCAGGTTTCAAACCAACAAAACACGATGTCAAGGTCATTATACCTAATCGAGTATAATACGGTGGCCGCATCTCTCTAGCCGAACAGAATGATGACGTCACAATCGCCCTGTAGACAGCGCTTGCATGAACATTTTACGATTATTTCAATTAAATTTCGCAGAAATAATGTTTAAACTTTTATTAACATATCAGAAAATTATACAGCGATTCTTTTCACTTTAGGGAAAAGCATTTTCTAACCATTTCTTAGCTATAATTTAGCAGAAATATTTTCCTAGTTTTTTAACTGTTGTTACAATTTTTGTTTCTGTAACATGTTCTATCTGTTTTTTGAATTAAAAATAACAAAAAAACACGTAATAATAAAAAAGAAAAGTATGTATATAATACTAGTGTTGGTTTTTTTGTTTTTTTAGCATTTTTAGATTTTATGTGTGTTTGTGATTTTCTTTTTGCCCTCGCATATTCTTCTTGACTCGTATTTAATCTTTATACCTTCATATATGTGCGTTAAAAAAATATATTGTCAGCTTATTAAGTCGTTAAGTTGCTAAGTCCATTTCGATTTTTTTTAACCGAGGTCGACATATCTTAATTTTTTTTTTTTGGGGGAACGAAAATAGAATGGTTCTTAATTCTGAAATCATAACACATGAAAGGATCCAATGCTGTACTATTCTGTTATTCTTTTTATAAAATTGAAAACGCATTTTGTTCAAAAATGGACTTAGCAACTTAACAACTTAAACCGACGATATGTGGCAATAATGCTTTACAGCTTACAGCAGTGAATAATTTACGGTGTACAGTACAATATTTTGTTACAAAAAATATTATTAACAATACGTCGTACGAAAATGAGGCCAAAATGCATTTTCTAACTTGATAGTTTTGTAAAATACAATGAGTACGTTTTAAATGACCAACCGTTCTGAACTCTATTGTGTTTATTATTTTATTACGCGTTGATAAAAAATGCAAGGTGGCGTTTGATCAGACACCGACATCAAAAAGTGCCGAGTGTCTTGGCTTGAGACTGCAAATAATTTTGAGAAATATTTTAAATCTTTTCACAGTAAAGCCGTAAACAAAAATAAAAATATTGTTAAATCTATTACTAATGAAATAAAAAAAAATTAAAGAATTTCCAGAGGAAATTATTACTACATATATTCTTCAACGCACATACAGGGTGATTTATAAAAAACGGCAGGCGTTGTAAAATTTTTATTTATGAACCAATTTCAAAAATTTTAAAAAGAAATTAAATAGATTTTAATTTACTATAAACTGCCGATTTTAGAATTTTTCTAAATGTCTTAGTATCTTTTGGGCGATACTCAACTTTCTTATTTTAAATTGGCACGCATATTTTTTTTTTAGATTTTTTAGATTTTATTGACTTTAATTGCCTAATTTTTTTCGTTTTTGATAATTTTTTTTAAAAATATTTTTGTAAAAATAGAACATACTACACATTTCGGAATCATGAAAATTAATATCTTCCAAATTATGAAAAAAAATGACTCCCAATTTAATAATAAATAATAAATTTAATAATTATCTTATCTTGCAAAAGTAAAAAGTTGAATATCGCCCAAAATATACTAAGACATTTAGAAGCATTCTAAAATCATCAGGTTATAGTAAATTAAAAGCCATTTAAATCAATTTTTAAATTTTTGAAATCGGTTCATACATAAAAAAAAATTCTACAACGCCTGCCGTTTTTAAAAAATCACCCTGTATATAAGAGTTGAAAGATTAAATACTAGTCAAGAAGAATCCGCGGGGGCAAAAAGAAAGTCACGTACACACATAAAATCTAAAAATGCTAAAAAAAAATGAAAAAATTATAACCTAATATTTTATCAAAACTTTTTTGTTTTCTTGTCAAAGCTGACATTTTTGGTTTAAATACTAAATAAGCTTTTGTTTGATGAATACATTAATTAACAGAAACATTTTTTATTTAAGGTTTTGGTCCACTTTTTCTCTGAACCCCACAATTATAATGTTTTGTGTATTTCTCTCTGTATTCTAGTTTTAGGTCTTATATTTATATCTTGTATAATCCTTTTAATTCATGGGTACCAACACTAGTATTAGATACATACTTTTCATTTTTATTATTATGTGTTTGTTTGTTATTTTTAATTAAAAAACATATAGAACATGTTACAGAATTAAAAATTATAATAACAGTTAAAAGTAGACTATAAAATGTTACTTCTGGACCACGGCATTTGGCGTCTTAAAAATCACGGCAAAATCCTACAAATTTAACTGTTTGCCTAAAAGCAAACAACCAAAAAAGGGCTAAAACCCTTTAAAAAGCATTAATTTTTATGCACCCCAAAAGTACCCAAATATCTGTAGACCACCAAAAATTGGGCACACGAAAAAACGGGGTAGAATTCTACAAATTTAGTGTTTTTCCAAAAGTAGACAACCAAAAACGTTCCAAAAAACTTAGAAAATGCCTTGTTTTTAAACACCCCAAAATGGCTTTCTATTTCTGGACCAGGGCATTTGGCGTGTTAAAAAACAGGACAGAATCCTACAAATTTAGCTGTTTGCTCAAAAGTCAACAACCAAAAAAGGCATTAATTTTTATCCACTCCAAAAGTACCCAAATATCAGTAGACCACCAAAAATTGGGCACACGAAAAAACCGTTAAAATCTCCCAAAATAATGCAAAATCATCTCAAGAGCACTCTGAAAAACTTTCCAAATCCGTTGTTTTTAGACATTCCAAATGGCTTTGTATTTCTGGACCAGACCAATTGGCGCATGCAAAAAAAGTAAAAACATTACCAAATCAAAGAGGTATATTTGGCGCCCTACAAAACAAGGCAGGATCCTAAAAATTTATGTTTTCCCAAAAGTTAACAACCGAAAAAGACAAAATCCTTCAAAAATCATAGTTTTTAATGTGAGCAAAAAATACTCTAAAGTTTCTTTTCTTGTAAATCAATAGCCCATCAGAAATTGGACATATGAGAAAACTGTTGTAAATCATCCAAAATCAAACCTAATTATGTTAAAAGCACCCAAAAAAAACCTTACCAGAATTCCTTGTTTTGAGTCACCCCAAAATGTATTTACTTCTAGACCAATACATTGGCGCATGCGAAAAATTCACCGGTCGGAATGGCGACTGGTAAAAATATTAGACAAATAAGAGCTCTTGTTTTTAAATACCTCAAAATAGATGAACCAAGTATTACGCTTCCCATCTACGATTATGCACATTGTTAATATTAGTTAATAAAAATCTGCCATCTAGCAGAGAAAAAGAGAATAAAGTCTTCCTGTCTGCGACTCACAGATCGTTAAACCTAGCTTAATTGTCTATGCTGTGACTAAACATAAGGCCCTTTAAAATTTTTTGGAATTTTTTGATTCGTTTTGAAATTCAGGCGAAGCCCTCATGAGCGTCCACACAGTGGACTAGTGCGTAGCATGCGGAGCGAATTTTATTTTACAACTAGAATATATTCTATCGCTATGAAAAAGATTTTGCGCTTTATCAAGATTTGAACACGCAACAAATGAGCGCACATGTTTAAAGTGCGACGCTTAAACTTCTGGGCTAACACGGTTCTGTTTTATCAGCACGCCTATAATGGATTTTATACAAACGGTTTCGGATTGAATGTATTACGTTTATGCTAATTTTCTTGTTAATTAAAAAAATTAAATTTTTTCTGTACTTTGCATTATCACATTATTCAACTTATTTACCTACGTATCGTAAGTTTTGGATATCAGAAGGGGAAGTAAGAAAAATTTTAAAAGAGAATTTAGGTTGTTTTTGTTATATCACAATTAAATTTTGTTACAATATAGGTAGTATAGTATAAAAAGTTAGAGACAAAATTTTAAACCACGGCCATTTAAACATTCACATTTCATGTGCATCAAAAGTTCAGTCTGCTCTGGATTGCCACTTTCCAGCCATTTCAAAATTTCGCTTACACTTTCGGAAAGATTCTTTCAAATCCGCCAAAGTTTTACAGCATTCCTTCACAAACATCTTTATGCTGTCTCAAGATTTCAACAAACATCCACAACTATTTTGAGAATTGATGTGAATTCAAATTGGAGCAATCGAAATAAGAATATTTCTGTATATTTGGCGTGACACTTTTAATTATGTATTATTATAATAAGTGAAATAACTGATAAATAAAATAATTGACTCGTTCTTTGAAATTTGTCAGATTAGTGACATCTGAAAACTCTAACCTTAAAAATGGCATGGTTACACTAGGAAAACAGTGGAACTAAAACGTTGGTTTCACAGTCGAAAAGTTACTAAAGTCACGTGAGTTAGTTTCCTTATAATGAAAATACATATTACATGCATGTTTCATAATGTCATAGTTACTAATCAACAAACGACAGGGTTCTTGCCTAGTTACTTACTACTATGGGAGTAGAAAAAATAAATTATTATTACACCAAAGTAACGACACGAACGAAAAATTAAGTTTGTTTGCTTTATAATTATATAATTTGTTTTTGTAACACAACTACTAACTAAAATTGATTTTCTTATTTTGTGATATTAAAAAGGTACAGATTTTCTTATCTTACTTTGTTGTAATTAAGAGAATTGTTTATATTTAGTTATAATTTTCATTGAACATATAAATAATAATAGTTTGGTTTTTTTTCAACTTATTTTCTTACCATATCAAATATTATGTACCAACTAACATAAAGTCGTAAGTCCCGGTTTAATGAAATATTAAAAAATACTCAAGTAGAAATGTATAATTTAATCAAAGATTAAGGGCAAAAAAATGAGATTATTTTCCATTACAATTTACAGATTCTCAAACTACCTTAAAATCAGCGAAATGCACATAAAATAAAACAGGGTACATAACTAACAGAGAGAATGATTTTAACATTCATAGCTATCCTCTACAATTGTTTCTATGTTTGGTTCATCTTGCAGTGTTTTTTTCTCAAAATTTTCTAAATACCTGATGCTAACTTTACGATCATCAGAGAGATGAAGACCAATTAAAATTTTCTTTAAACCCTTTCTTTCATTTCCTTCAAGTTCAAATGCTTCATAGTATTTTTTCCGTAGACACTGTTTTAGGGCCTTCTTTGCAGAATCTTGTTTATGCCGCTTTAGTTCAATTATAATTACTGCACATTTTGAAATAATAATTAAATCAAGCTCGGGTGAGCAATCCAACTTCCCACAACTAGAAATTAACATCCAAAGGTCACAGTGAAAGTGAAAATGAGCTTTTGGTAATTCTCGGTCGGTATACAAATTTTCCACAGATTTTTTAAACGCAACATATTTCATAGGTTCATGCTTCTCTCCACTTCCTAAAGACTTTAATGCATTCACAAATGACTCTTGTTGTTCTACAGTAAACAGGTTAGTTTTAAATTTTACCAAAGCCTCCTGAAGTTTGTCTGTAAATACTTGTTTCAATTCTAGATTCGGAATTTGTAATGTCCAATTGTCACCATTCTTGTCAACAACGTTAAAGTACCCACATTCTGTGAGGAACTGAAGAGCTAAGTCTACCTGCTCTAGTTCGATACAATTCGAAATTGATTCACATAATGATTTCAGATTACAAATATCGTTCAACCCTATAGTTTTTGTTTCGATGGAAATTTTCTCATTGTCTCTAACGGCAGGAAACACCTTCTCCCGCATTTTTTCGAATTTAAATAGTTGGCAGATATATTTGGTTCCAACCGATTCAATCCAATAACTTTTTCGTACGAGATTCGGTAAATAATTGGTAATAGACACAGGATTAGAAATAGTTGTATCTTTGTCTCCCACTACAGTGTAATTGTTGTACCACATAGCAATTTCATCAAGAGCTTTTTGTCGTTGACTTTCTGTGACACATCTGTTAACTAAAGCGTTTACTTCTTCCCTAGTAAATCCAAAGTATTTATGATAACCATAATCCTTGTCCAAGAATGTTCTACGTTTCACATTGTTAGCTCCTAATGAAATCATACCGCCTAATGCAGTGACAGAAAAAATTATTACTCGTTGAACAAATTGTGCTGATATCTCATCTTTACATAAAAGACGCATTAGTTCTCGTATGAAAAACATAATCTGTCGGTCTGATGAGTTTTCACTAAATAACATATTCATAAAAGGTGCGTCGAACTCGTCAATCAATATAATAATTTTCTTATGGGTTTGTTTTGTTTGATAGTGGACCGACAAAACCTCGATCAAATATTCAAAAGCCACCATTATGTATTGTTGTGCTGTGTTACGATCTACTGCCTCTTTCCAATGATCATCATCATCGGCATATTTCAAATAGCGCAAGAAACGTTCAATATCCAGTTCTCCCATATCGTTACTTGACCAGCTGAATTTTTCACCATCTTTATGAATTAAACATGTTTCATATTTTCTAAACTGCTTCCTTATCATATCTCTAAGACTCTCCAAAAATTCGCTATATGACGTTACTGATAATTGTGCAAAATCAAGAAAAATTACTGGATGCTGTCCGCAATGCTTGCGAAAAAATCTTTTACTTCCACAACCATGATTCTCTATGCATTCTTCAGTGCATTTGTAAATTCTGAGATCCTGGAAAAGTTTATATTTCTCCAACTTTTGTTGTTCACTGCTGACAATTTCAAAAAACTTCTCCAGCATTTTGCAAGCCATAGTCTTGCCAAATCTGGGCGGTGCAGTGAGAAGTATTCTATGTGCATCCTTCATAACGCATTTAATAAACATAGACTTGTCCACAAAAGTCGATGTCCAACGAAGAACTTCAAAAACCAAGTCAGGATCCTGAAAAGACATAACAAATTGTAATTTCCATGAATTCCTATTTGAACATAAAACAAATTGTACATTTGTTCGAAGCAAGTTACTTACGTATTCACTTTCATTTGAGCCTCCGCAAGTGTCCAAAGATGTTACATCATCCATTAAATTTAATCCAAGTAATTCCTATAACAAAAGTGTAATACCATGTTACCGTGTGATACAATAATATGTCTGGTCTTACTTGGTCTGAATAGACAGGTTTACTTTCGACTTTTTTGCGCTTTGATGAGGATGAGGAGCCCTCCATCAGATGTACCTGAAAAAAAATTTATATTTAACGAATTTTTTTATCTGTAATCTGTATGAGTAAAAAAATATTAACAAAGTTCCGTTCAAAATGATTTAAAAAGATTCAAAATAAATTTTTTACAATAAATAAAAAAATGACCAATACTAAAGAGAACAAAATTGTAGCAGAATATTATACACCATTAAAAACAAGACAACCATCTGAACTCCAACAATTTCAATGAAGTAACTCAAATGAGAAATCGTAATTTTGCCATTGAATATCTCAATTCGACTGTAAATAAAAAACTAACAAAGACAGAATTTTGCAAATCTAAAAATATTTCTAGAAATTCCCTAAATATGGGACTAAATTCAGTTGGAATTAAGATTGCATGTAAAACGAGAACAAATGAGAACAAACGGGAACAATCCGGGACAAAAGAGAACAAATCGGAACAATTGGGAACAAAAGAGAGAAAAAATAAAATAAAAAAATATTCGATAATGTAGAACATAAAGCAGGTAGTCGTAAAAATATAAGTTTAGATGAAGAAGCACATAAATTAATTAGTAAATCTTTAGAAACTTTTCAATCATAAATGGACAAACTAGTTTCATACATTCCCAACGATGAGAAAGAAAAATGGAAAAAAGATTTAAAACCTATTATTACTGAAATAGACAGATTAGAAGATGGAGCAAAAATAGTCGGTTTCAAACAAGAAGTAGTAGATAAATATATTGCAAGAGCTAACAGCTAATTTATTCCTTGAACAATTAATTATGACAGACTGTGAACTAGAATCCGCTAATAATAAAATCGATGAATTGGAATATAAATTAGACAACTACAATAATTATGATCCTAAGAAATTAGCAGAATTAAGAAACAAAACAGTAGTAATACCATCAAACATCGATGATGTAAAGAAAAGAACTCTTAAAATATTTGAAAGACATACTAAAAATATGAGAGCAATAAATGAAAAAACTCAAAAATTGTAAATTAAATGGAAAGTACTGTATTCAAGAATTTAAATATATTCAATGAAGAATATCCAAAATTCAGAAAAAAGTCTTATTCAACAAGTTAATAAATTAAAAATTATTATTTTTATTCTTGCGTTTATTATCGTAATTGTTATTATTGTTTTCTTAATTTATTACTTCAACGCTAATAAAAAATAGTTCAACAGTGTCCATGAACGTACCTATGATGATACTAATACGTGTCCATAAGCTAATGTATCTGTAGAATTAGGTAAAAGATATCTTTTATCATCTTTCCAACTTAGAGACTTTTTCTTTACTTCTTCAGTAAAAATATCATGTTTATGACTCCTAATCACTCTCAGTCTATGGAAGTATTCAGTTTGATTGAATAAGCAATTTTTGTAATCTTCAAAACTTATTTCTTTCTTCAATACTGCTTTCTTGATACCTTTTAATTTTTTTGAAACACACGTTTCAGTTCTGTAACTGTACATTTTTGACCTTAAACCTATGTATTCTAATATCTTAATACCATTCAATTCATCTTTGAATTTCCCTATTACTTTCTTATTTTTATCAGAATATAATGGATGGTCCTTTGGATAATCAGATGTATCAAAATAGTCGGGTTTGTTTTTCATAAATTCATAGAAATCAGCCATTTTAATCTCATATATGAAACTGTCGGTATCTCCATAAAGAAGTTTTATTTTTTCATTAAATTCTTTTTTAATTACATTGTAATGGAAGTTATACATTAATAATTTCGATAAATCTAATACGGCTTGCCCAATGTAAATTGGTTTATTAAACAATACTTTGGTTTTATAATTGTGAACTGCTGCCAGGTGTTTGCTAAATATAGTTCTGTGTTTAAAATTAGGTTTGTTTATCGCTTTTTGTAATTTTTCTTCATCACAATATAATTTAATATTTTGTTGGTTTCTAACAGATTGCATAGACTTACCATATGGTGCATTAACCATTAGTTTCCAGAAATCTTTTTCAAAATCATTTTTCGCCTTCTGTCTTTGTTCAGTATTAAATTTTACATTATACCTCTGTGAACCTTTGTTATTCTAATACCTAAACTTTTGTAAAGTTTTAATGTTTTGTAATGAATTATATAATTTTTCTTATCATAGAAATGACAAAGTAGTTTTTCTACTTTTCCGCCCGGGGGAATTCTATTTTCCGGAGCCAAAGGCAAGTCATTGAATTTGTTATGAATAGCCAAGTCTACAGGGAATGCTAAATCAACTTCTAAAACATAACCGGTATCACTATCTGATAACAGTATACCATCAACATTTTTAATTTCATCACAAGTCAACCATTTAAAGTTTTTTTCTGGTAATCTCTGAGATAAAGCCCATCCATATAGATTATTAGCATCTATATAGATAATCTGAGTATTTTCATCTGCCTGCGAATACCTGTTACTACACTGTGAAATACCTCCTCTAATTCCGTTTTCAAAAAACAAATACATTTCATAATCAGTTAATAATTCCAACTTCACTGAAGTATATTTGAGCATACAGTCCCAAGCTAACCCCGGAGTTGTATAATACCAAACAGGATCCAGTCCATAACTCTTTTCTAAACATAAATCTCTAAAATTTTCAAATACATCAGTTAATAGCAAAACATCTAGTTTTAAGTATAAATCATGCCATTCACCCAAGTTTTCAATTTTAAAATATTTCCATACTTTCACTGCATGTTTGAATTCTTCTTGAGAAATTCCTTCTTTTGTGAGCGAAGAATAAAATTTATCTATTGATGGAAGTTTTGTTTCAGAAAATTCCTTTTCTAATTATCTTGCTTTTTTCTTTCCTAAATAACACATCTAATTCATGATTTGAAAAGTATTTAATTATTTCTCTCAACTGACTTGATTCCAGATTAGATGACAAATTGTCTAGGCTACTTGCTAAAAATCTAAATGAATCGATAAATCTCAGTTCGATATATCCATTATCATCCATTCTTAAAATTTTACTGAAAGAAATATATTTCTCTTCGTTATTAGGTATTAATTTCAATTGACTTTTATCTTCTCCTAGATTTTTTATAAACAAATGACAATCGTAAGCGCTTAAATTATGAAACAAAATTGGAATAAACAATGGTTGTCTATATTTCAAATTGCATTTTCTACAAGCAGCTCCTCTATATTTTCCAGTGTAGTGATCATGATCTCTTACTTTTGGGTTTTCTATAGAAAAAAGATAACAAATTTTTGTTTTTTTATATTCTTCTAGTTCGATATCTTTTATGGGTTTATTTTCTTTTAATAACTTGTATATTGTTCTGGCATATTCAGTTATTCTTTTTATAAAACATTTATCACTTTCCTCTCCTCTGTAAATTTCCAATGGGTTACCAATATTATTATAAGCACTCTTAATGTATAATCCATAACCACAGGGAATATGAAATTGTGTTTTATGAGTATATGATGATTCAGGATTTGGTTCGCATGTATGAATAGGTTTCAGAATAGATTCAAAATCAGAATAAATTACATTCTTTGAATATTTTTAAATTTTAATATATTATCTTCAGGCATGTTCGGAACACATGGTTCATTACTAAAGCACACATTTTGATGTTTCTTTAAAGCATCTTCAGTTCTAGCGGAGTAGTTTAAACATCTTCTACAGAAATGTTTTTTGTTTCTATTTACTTCCAACTGATCATTCAACAATCGACTCAAATTCTTATATAAAAAAAAATATATAAAATATAAAAAAAAATAAAAAAAATAATAACAAAAGATATTACATATATAGGTTTCACCAAATAATTTAAAAAAAACAATAAGGATTTTATTGGGTGTTCGTAATTTTAAATCCCTAATTATATAAAAATTATTAAATACAAATACAAAAACAGCTCAAGAAATTAGAGAATACTATAATATTACTTTGGAAGAAATATTTTATTCATATTTGGAATACACTAAAGACTTTTATTTGAATATAGAAAAATCACTCCATAAAGCAAATTGAAACGATAATCTGAAATTAAGAGAGATTGTCATGTTTTTTAGTCCGCATAAATCTAAGTGTGGGAAAGACATGTTTTCATGATAATTTAATCGATGATGACAACGTAAACAGATAACTCATCTTTTGATAACAAAAATTTTTGGACTGCAGATGTAAGGATCATTTTTAATGTATTTTGACACGCTGAATTCAAATCTGTGCTCAGTTTTTCTCCATCAAGTCTAGATTTTGAAATAGCATATGATTGTTGACCCCTCGTGATTGGTCGCGGGTCTCTGTCAAACTGAAAATATATTCAGAAATGGCAAGTAGAAAGTGTATGTTGTGAGTATGTTTTGCGTGGCTGTGATAATTATAACCTAAACCTACCTACCCAGTGTCATTTCTATCCAAACATTCCCTAATGTAAATTCTGAAAATTCTTGGATGTAAGTTGCTGTAGGTACGTTCTTTTTGGGAAAATCTTGTGAGAAATTACTGGATGACAAGTGCGAAGTCAAATAATAAACGTTTTTATAAACTGAATATAGGTAGGTATGCCCCTTTAATTATTCTATTAATTGCTATCATGTTTTGGGCGTGAAAACAACGTTTCTTCTTTTGCGACATTGGAAAACGATACACTATACCACGTGGCTGTTCAGATGTTTCATTTATTTTAATTTTCGACACAACCGTTAAAAATTACCGAAAAGCAGACGACTTATATTTAACTTATAAACTTATAATACTATTAATAAATAACAAGACATTTTATTACTTACCAGCAGCTTTAACAATGAACACCAAACCAACACCAGAGATAACTTCGAGATCGTCAAGTCTTATGGCAGAGTTTATCCCATTTTAAAGCAATCTCGTGTCTCTCTCTGATGCGTATTTTTCCCACTATATCGTACTCTGCCGTTTAGGTGGACTTAATTAATAGATGGCCCTACCATCGTGTTTAGTACCAGCGGATGATATTAGATGGACACCAATCGCTAAACTGTCAAAAGTCAGTCAAACAGGAAACTGTAGTAAAAATTTGCACAAATTTGCAACTAGTTCGCATGCGTATAAAGTTTAAAGAACTAACGGAATTTACAATTAACAACACGTTCTTCAAAATTTTCAAAATGTGGACTTAACGTAAGTTTTCAATTTTAATATCGCTAGTTAGATGTTTGTTTTCCAAGTGATCTTTACGTCTTTATCCTTTTTAAGGATACCATTCTAAAATTAGAAGTCAAATTTAGCTGATTGAGGTGACCCCGTATAAAACGTTCTGATTCAGACAACTCAGATTCATTATTTCAGTTTTTATTGTTCACTTCTTGTCATATTTCTAGTTATCAAGATTTGCAAATCGCATTCTGGTTTTATGGCACTACTACTTGTACAAACGATAATTTCCTAATACTCTCCGAGGGGTTCACCGTCAGGACACAAAGCCCCTAAAAACTCTGCCCATAATTCACAGTGAAAAATGCGAATCCCCTGAGTGTTTTTACTACGTAATGAAAATTCCAACCTGCGTACTATATTATTTATGTATATTAGTCTTAAAAATGTTATTACACAATCATATTGTAGTCTTAAGATCTCTAACTGTGTAATATATGATTTTTTATCAACAAGAAAATAGTCTGTACTTCCTTTGAAATTGAAAATAATTATGTAATAAATTATTTGTTAAACCAAAGAGTTTTATTTACATTAATCTGAATGCGAAGTGGTTAGAATTGCATTAAAATTACAATTTATGTTAATTATTATCATTTAGATAATAAGCAACATAAATTGTGATTTTAATGTAATTCATAAAAATTACTTTGAATAATAAAACCCCAGTTCAGTTTTTAAATCGAGCGCCTTTTGACAAGTAGCGGCATCTACACGAACCAGGCCGCAAAGTCGACCAGACAAGTTCTCAGGAGTAGAAAGTGCCCGTACTTGAGCATCTCTAAGTTATCTCTGCCAACACTGAAACGACTGAAACTGTCAATCATCTGTCAACGCAGAACGCAGCGGAACGGACAAAACTGAATTATCGACCGAAAGAGCGTCGCGCGCCATCCTGGTCTAGATGGCGCTAACCATATATTATCGTTTTTATTATAAAAATGTGTAATCACAAAATAAAAAAACCTCAAATTTAGTAAGTTGTGTAACAAAAACAAATTATACTTATAACGTTCACACCGTTACTACGAAACAATAATGACATTATTGGTTGCCTACCGTTGAATACAACAAACAATTTCTATAACGGGAAAAACGAGTTCTAGGGTATTTTTGAGGGATGTTTATAGACCATACCAACGCTCGAGCATCGGCCGTCTTCTGTTTAATGAAAACGCTCAATTGTTATACAATTGTTATAATTTGTTATAATTAAATTTTGACAAAGACCTCATGAGCGTCCACACAGTGGACTAGTGCGTAGCATGCGAAGCAAATTTATTTTTTTTAATTAATAAGAAAATTAGCATAAACGTAATACATTCAATCCGAAACCGTTTGTATAAAATCCATTATAGGCGTGCTGATAAAACAGAACCGTGTTAGCCCAGAAGTTTAAGCGTCGCACTTTAAACATGTGCGCTCATTTGTTGCGTGTTCAAATCTTGATAAAGCGCAAAATCTTTTTCATAGCGATAGAATATATTCTAGTTGTAAAATAAAATTCGCTCCGCATGCTACGCACTAGTCCACTGTGTGGACGCTCATGAGGGCTTCGCCTGAATTTCAAAACGAATCAAAAAATTCCAAAAAATTTTAAAGGGCCTTATGTTTAGTCACAGCATAGACAATTAAGCTAGGTTTAACGATCTGTGAGTCGCAGACAGGAAGACTTTATTCTCTTTTTCTCTGCTAGATGGCAGATTTTTATTAACTAATATTAACAATGTGCATAATCGTAGATGGGAAGCGTAATACTTGGTTCAGAAAATAAAATCTATTTTGAGGTATTTAAAAACAAGAGCTCTTATTTGTCTAATATTTTTACTACTCCTAAATTATCGAATTTTCAAGTCCTTTAACTTTTAAATTAAATGTTTTTTCCAATGTTTGATACTTAGTTTTAGAAGAACATGTAAATACAAGCAGTTGAGAATAAGAACGAAACTGATACATCAAAAAATAAGCGAAATATTTAGACGATACTTTACATGGGATTCTCCATAAGAAAAATGTCTTGGCACTCGCTTTAACAGAGTTAACTTCGGAATACAGAATCATCAGAATACATTTTGGGTCCTGACCTGACCGGACCTGACCTGTAATTTCAAAAAATGCAACCCATTATACATTTTCAAAGCAACCATCGCTTTTAGTAAATTGAAATATATAAAATCGATCAACGATGCCAGCATGGTTGATGCTTGACATTTAAAAAAATCATCACACTGACATTTATTGTTCAACGATTTATTAAGATAACAAAACTGGAAGCCAAATGTATGTAACAGTAACAAATGTAACAAAAATTGGAAACAAATCATCGTAACAAGTGTTGAAAATGCTGCATTCTGTTCATAAAACATCGCCGCACACGTTCCAAAATTTCTGGTGTTACCGATCTACAAGCTGCCGTAATCTTTGCTTTTAAATCTTCCAGGTTTTAAGGTATAGATTGAAATTTGTTAGCGAAAATAATTCTTGAAACTGACTGGTTTCAACTTGACGTGCCACAAAATTTTGACTGACGTGCGGATTTTCTGTAACATCTTGAAGAACCGCAACTTCATTCTTCATACCTGTGGCTGTTCTAGTTTTAACTCGTTGCTGTTGGGGCCAGTTTTCTCTTAAATCTTTTTTCAATTTTCGGAAAATTTTGTCTATTGGGTGTGCAGCACGGTCAGGATATCTTTGTGCATATGAATCTGCAGCCGCTAAAGCATCATCGTGTCAGTTTTCTCGTCGTTAGAATACATTTTCGTGAAGACAATGATAACTAGGAGTATTAAGTTTAGCTTGTAAAAATTGACAAATCTTATGACACTGTTCGGTACCATCACGGTACTACCCTCGTATTGGTGGGCGTCTGCGCACGCCTCACCCCCACACAGAGGGGTGGACTTTACTTTTCCTGTACATAGTTTTTTGTAAGATAGTTCTGAATAAACCTCTAAAGGAAGAACAAGATTTTTTGGCAACAGGCCCTTTCCACATTTCATTTTTTCACTACGGCGACGCTTGAAAAAGCTCAAGCGTCGATTGAGAACTCCAGTTTCTCAACAGACACCACTGGTTGATATAAAGCATCTTTGATGGTATTTTTGAAATTTTAATTTAGAAAACTCAAGTCGACACTGGAAATATTTTGTTGGTTGCATTTTTTGAAATTTCAGGTCGTACAGTTACGTGAATAGGCCTGTATATGGGTACAATAATCAAATCTAACAAATATAGATAGTGGTGGAATGACTGAAGTCCACGGACAAAGGACGTCCCATTATCTACACTAATGTATGGAATGACTGAAGTCCACGGACAAAGGGCGTCTCATTATCTGCACTAATGTAACGTAACTCGGTAGCGGTTTTTTTTGTCTCGGCACTTATTTAAATCGGTTCGAGCAACGAAGGAAACATTAGCGGAGATTGATTTATTTAATCGAGTTTGACTTATTTTTAATACAGGATCTCTTTGACCATCAAGATGTGTTTTGGGTATGTATGCGTAACTTACACTTAAAAATCAGGAAGCGCGAATTCATTGTTTAATCATAGATCATCATTTGATGGACAAATATTTGTTGATACTCTGTATAAAAAATTTGCATAAATACCAAGTATCTAACAGGCTTTTTTTAAGGATACTTATGCAAAAGTACAACAGATAAATGAAATGGACGCGACGAGTATCGAATTTCATTACAACTTGGTCGATTTTGAATCAATCGTTCGACGGCAATAGATATTAGAGAGACAAAAAATGCAAGTGTGTAAGGCTTAATTGCGGGAACTCATTACACAAAAGCAGTAAAAAATAAGAAAATTTAAGAATCTGCTAATTGACAGATTTAATGCTTTTGTATAGTGAGTACTGTAATTAAGCCATAAAATCACTATTTGGTAAAGTAACCCAGAAGGTATAATAAGGCTATATTGCACTAATAAAAATTTTGACCGTCAATTATTATCTCTTTTGTACCCTTATCGGCAAGCGCGTGTCCCAACAATAAATCATGGTTTGCCTGAACTAACCAGAACCGGCTTAAAATATTTTAGTAATCATAAAATTAGGATTTACCTGCGGTCCTAAATTTACCATTTATTACATTCTTTAAGAAAAACAATAGAAATGTGGATAATCTGCGATTAATAATAATCTCTTTGTCCAAGTTTTATGTAATTCTTGCACATGTTTCCATAATTTTTAAATATTATTAAGCCGGGACTGGTCGAAGTGACCAAAGTAAGCGTTGCGGTACAACCAGATGGTTTACAACTCTGGGATGTTTTCTATTGTAGACAAGTTAACTTTTACACAATGGGATAATTTTACTGCTGCTATATAGCCTTATACCTTCTGGGTTACTTTACCTGCTGTAACTTGACAGCGGAGCTTCAAATATTGTCCGAGTGTATTTATAACCAGTATTTGTTACCTCTTTTCTTGGGATCTGAAGTGGTATCTAAACAAACTGCCCCTTCCGGGTGACGAAGACTTTATTACTTAAAGCATAATCAAAGAAACGAACGTGTAATCAATTTCGACTTTCTATATTTTAATCCATTCCCGACCTACTACAACAATAGCGTATCGAAACAATACGATTTTTCATTAATTTTTCGCATATTGCGATATTTCTCGAAATTTTATTGCAAGCGTGTGATTTTGGTACGGGGAGAAGTTACAAAAAAAAACATATCCACAAATAAATCCTAACTTATTCTGTTCTGATGATGTAAATAAAATATTCTTCATAATTTAATTATTAGTTCTAAATCGACGTCACCCCATTCCCCTTCACACAATTAAAACAACGACCATCACACAGCGATAGTCGCGATAAACAAATATGAATTTGACTAAAACAATAAATTAACAAGAGATTAAGAAATCCTGATAGTCGTTTTATTGTAGTTTAACAAAAAAAGAAAAACGAACCGTTCATCATAAATACCCCAAAACGTAGACAAGTACCATTTACGACTCGGCCAACTTATAATCGTTCTAAAGAAGTATATAAATAATAGATATTAGAGAGACTAAAAATGCAAGTGTGTATGACTTAATTAGGGTAATTATTACACAAAAGGAGTACACCATCATAGCACTTGAGTTAGTTTTGTTATTTATAAGTATTTATGAGTACCGACATCCACTCCACACTCTTTGTCACCAGAAAAAAACCGACCATCAAACAGGGATAGTCGGGTGGCACATTAGGGGCTATTCTGTATCGAGTCGGTTAAATTTAAAGGGTGGTTAAATTTTAAAGGTTCTTTAAAACGAAATTCCTATTCTGTATCAGCCAAGTCCGTTAAAATTTTAACCTAGGTACGTTAAAAAACTGCTTATTTTAAGGGCTAGTCGAAGCCATCCCTTAAATTTAACAGGGTTTCTGTTTGACAGTTCGATGCTTGATATTTTTATAAATATTGCAATTATAACATAATTCTTCCATAAATTTGTTGCAACTCAAAAATGGCATTGGATGGTTTAATACATTTGATAATTATGCATGATGAAGAAGATCGAATACGAAGGTAAAATTACAGGTTAGATTATAAATGTTTATCTAAAACTTAAATTATTTGCAGAAATGAAGTTCGTATAAAACACCGACACTTGAGAGATTCAAGCGATCCATTTACATTGCCGGATAAATTATTTATAAAATTGTTTCGACTAAACAAACCAAGCTTTAGTAAACGATTTAGAACAGTTCATGCAAGACCCTCAAAAAACGAAAAAAATTCCAGTTTCCATAAGAGTTTTAACGGCTTTACATTTTTTTGGACATGGAAATTACCAATTGGGAGTTGTCATGTATATTCATTCGCACTTAGCCAACCTAGCGTGAGTAGATGCATTTCGGAAGTGTCTGTATTTGTAAGGCATATATTGCATAGATGGATTCAATTTCCGAATGATGCTGAAAGCAGAGCAAGACATAAGGAAAATTTTCGACAGTTTGATCAGAGGTTTGAGAATTTAATTGGTATAATTGACTGCACGCAAATAAGAATTGTTGCTCCACCAGAAAATCATCCAATTCACCCAGGAGCCCCATATTTTTGTCGGAAGCATTTTTATTCAATTAATACACAAATTGTATGTGACGCAAATAAGAAAATTATTAATATAAATGCACGATTTCCGGGGTCAGTCCATGATTCTGCCATTTGGATGATGTCCCAGGCGAAACAAACACTGCATGAATTATATGTTCAAACAGGACAATCAAATTATTTGATAGGTGATAGTGGCTATCCATTAGAACCTTGGCTATTGACACCATTTAATCAAGTGGCACCTAATTCCCCAGAAGCAAATTACAACAGAGCTTTATCAAGAATCAGAACAAAAATTGAACATGTTAATGGTTTATTAAAATCAAGATTTAGGTGTATTCATGGACATAGAGCTCTGCACTACGATCCTATTCGAGCAGCAAAAATAATTTACAGTTGTGCTATGTTACATAACATGTGTCGACATTATAACGTCCCCTTACCTGAAGAAGAACAAAACCAACCAGAAATTATTGTAAACAATGAGCAAGTAAATCTAAATGATCACGACTGGTTTAACATTGGTGGTCAAGTAAGACAAGGAATTGTAAATGTACATTTTAATATTAATTAAATACATATATATATATTACATATACAAAATAACTAAAATAACTGGAAAATCATTACATAACTAAAAACTAAGTCTACCTCCTAACTAAAATAAATTTAACATTTTAATTGCAAAGCTGCACTGGGAGAAAAACGCTTTTTTTTGTCGGCTTATTTATTATTGTAGCCAATTTATTTAGGCATTCTTCATGTGCCCTGGCGATATTCTGTACATCCGGATGATTCTTCCGTTTGCGGCCTCTTTCTTGGGTTGAACTTTCCTAAAATTTGAATAAATAAATGAAAAACATTAATTTACAGAAACTTACTATTTTAGTGTTCTCCACAAAAGAATTGTTCAAATCGTCCCACGTTGGTTCTTCTTCATTGTTGGCGATTTCAACAATTGGCTAGAAATTGATCACATTAAATCTTTTTTCTTCTTGATGCCCAACTTCTGGGATCTCCGGAATGCCTGCTATAATTACTGGTGATAATAATGTCAGTAATCTCTCTTCCAATGCCTGCAACGATATTTGTGCACTGGGGCCTCCACCAGTTCTAAGCATGTCTACATTTATAGCACGCGCTTTTTTTTTAACATTTGCCTTCAAATCATTTAAGGTCTAGAAAATTTATTATTATTAACATAATTATTAAAAAAAAACAAATACTTTTTATTTAAATTGTTGTTACTTACCTCTCTCCATTGTTTATTTGTTTTTCGGGCCCCTTCAAGTTGGTTTAATTGTTGAACCAACTCTTCCCATTTGTTTTCAAATCTCTCCAATTCAACAGCATTTCTGGCTCTGCCCTCAATTAAGAAAGGATGTTGCTCCAAATATGCAATTAAACCTTCTTTTTGTTTTTTGGTAATTCTTGGAGCTCTCGACATATTTATTTAAACTTTTAAACAAAGTAAGGTAGAGGATCAACTAGACGCACCAAGCACAACCACAATAATGAACACAAATTCTAGATCAAAATAACTTACCTTCTTGTAATAAAATAAGATGGGAAGAAAATCAGCACGTTTCGATTATAAATATTTTGCATATTATTATCTTTGACCCAAACTTTGCCTGCTCATGGGTTTTTCGAAGTTCATCTTGAAGCCAGAAACAAGAAATTTTCATTTTTTGTAGCGTTTATACGTTTGTAACAACGAAACAAATATATTTATTTTTTTATTTGCTTCGTTTGAATTTAAGTCGATGTCACATAAAGCGCACGCGCACGATCACAACAGCCTACTGTCGGGTCACGGGGGCGTCACTCTATAGACCCTTGTGGTACCTTGTGGAGATTGATCGACGGTGGCGGACTCTGTGTTTAAGTCACATAAGTTTTGCAATTTTGATGATGAAAGAATACAGATTTCTAATTTACCTTAATTGAGGAGGATGCATATAATTCAAAAAGAGAAACAAATACAATGTTTATGTTTTGTTCAACGGAAAGTTTTAACATGTGTTGTGTTGAATTTTAAGTTTTTAGTTTTTTCTCGAGTTTTCTTCAGTTGTAGTGTTGAAGTTTATAAGAACGGTTAAGGTTCCACTGGTCATCTTGTTTTGTTGTTTCAATAGAACTGAATTTATTTAATAATTAGTTCAGGAATGACCATATTTAATACCAAGCCAAGATCGGTGAGTATTATTAATCTAAAATGTATATGCATATTTCAATTATTTATTAATTTGTAGAATTATTTACACTGGAGTCTAATAAAGAGACCAGCTATTTTCATTACCAGAGATGCACCAACTTGCAACACTTCAGAAAAATTATTTGGTAAATTTAACATTGTTAAACTTTAGTTAATATTACAAATAATTGTATTTTAGATACAATAGAAAAGATGCAACAACCAGAATTAAGAGTTCAACACAATTCAAGAAACCTTTATGAAGAGTATGTGGAATATTGAAAATTCAGCTCTTTTTAAGTGAAAACATTCCAACATCTTAAACATCAATGTTTGGGGACACTCTTGTGAAATTTTGCTTCTGCAATCGTTATTGAAACATACATTTTCAACGTCGCGAGTACTACAAAAAAATAGGTATGCTTATGAATCGTTGTAATATGTATTTATATGTTGGGTATTTATTGTTATTTATGTTTCTATGTATAATTGTATAATAAATATGTTACATTGAAATAGCGTTTTCAATTGAAATTAAATTATTACAACCAGTGAAAAAATGCTCACAGTGGTTCGTGTCTTATGTAAGGTAGCTGGTTTGTGTCTTCGGGAATAAGTAAAACTTCTGTGACTTTTTTATAGATGTCGCCTCCGCGCGTCATTTCCGAAAATTTACTATAGAGTGGGCTATCTATTTACTCCTTCATCTAAGTTTCGGGTCAGAAAACCTACCACCATGGCTGGTCAGTGACTTGTTAGATCGCAATAAAAATTCGGACAGCTGTCAAATTTGCTTGGTTCCTCTGAAGATATCATAAAACGTCATAAAGTGATAATCACTGCATTACCCGCAAAGTTGGGACCTTTATAAGTTTATAATTTATAAAGGGCCCCACAAACCTCGTTCTTGCACGACGGTTTCGACGGTTGGAACGAAACACGGTGAATCGAGTATATACGGTGGCCGCATCTCTCTAGCCGAACAGAATGATGACGTCACAATCGCCCTGTAGACAGCGCTTGCATGAATATTTTACGATTATTTCAATTAAATTTCACAGAAATAATGTTTAAACTTTTATTAACATATCAGAAAATTATACAACGATTCTTTTCACTTTAGGGAAAAGCATTTTCTAACCATTTCTTAGCTATAATTTAGCAGAAATATTTTCCTAGTTTTTTAACTGTTGTTACAATTTTTGTTTCTGTAACATTTCTATCTGTTTTTTGAATTAAAAATAACAAAAAACACGTAATAATAAAAAAGAAAAGTATGTATACACGGTGTCTCGCATAAGGTTAGCTTCCTTAAACATAGAGAAAGTTGATGGTTTTAGGATTACAAAACTTTAATGGCAAATTGCGTTTAGAAGACATTTATAAAAAACACTCAAAAAAGTACAACTTTTGGGAACCTCTCTGTAATAATGAAATTCATCCTTGGACATTTACTAATTTTGTTTCTATGGTTATAAGGTATTGTTGGATCTGTCAGCAAAATTTGGGTCGTTTTGTGCTTTTTCAAGCATCCACTCGCAAAATTGAACTCTTTTAGGGTAATCTTCTGGTTCCAAGCTTGCACACGAGAGTAATGAAACGGATGGAGTTGTTGCTCTCGGATAATACGCCATGCAGTTGTTCGCAAAACGTTTGCAATTCGCCTTTTGGTTTCACGAGTGCTGATCACTGCTTCTTCTTCAACAGGTTGAAGTATTGCATCTTCTGCTTCCAAAACTTCAAGCGTATGATGGCTTTCCCGATGGCGCGATGGTATAATCGTACCTGTAGTACGTAGACGATTCAATGCGTATCTCTGTGGGGAGCCACTCTTGCAGGAAAACGCTGATTGTACAGGCGGGCGGTTTTAGCAGCATTACATCTGCATTCTCCATATAACAGAAGCATATCAGAATATTTCGCAGCAAAAAACACTTTTAAATTTGTGACAAAAGTCAAAATTGACAATTTAGTGTTGCTATAGAAAATTAACGGTTTCATTGTAGTTGCTTAATTGTAGATCAATGGTCCCAAAATTTCAATTTACAAAAATGCCTTTTTTTCGCTTATTATTCAGTTTAGGCCCAGATGATATATATATTTTTTGTTCCTTATAAACTCACAAATCTCACATTTTCAGGAAGCTAACCTTATGCGAGACACCCTGTATAATACTAGTGTTGGTTTTTTTATTTTTTTAGCATTTTTAGATTTTATGTGTGTTTGTGATTTTCTTTTTGCCCTCGCATATTCTTCTTGACTCGTATTTAATCTTTATACCTTCATATATGTGCGTTAAAAAAATATATTGTCAGCTTATTAAGTCGTTAAGTTGCTAAGTCCATTTCGATTTTTTTTAACCGAGGTCGACATATCTTAATTTTTTTTTTTTGGGGGAACGAAAATAGAATGGTTCTTAATTCTGAAATCATAACACATGAAAGGATCCAATGCTGTACTATTCTGTTATTCTTTTTATAAAATTGAAAACGCATTTTGTTCAAAAATGGACTTAGCAACTTAACAACTTAAACCGACGATATGTGGCAATAATGCTTTACAGCTTACAGCAGTGAATAATTTACGGTGTACAGTACAATATTTTGTTACAAAAAATATTATTAACAATACGTCGTACGAAAATGAGGCCAAAATGCATTTTCTAACTTGATAGTTTTGTAAAATACAATGAGTACGTTTTAAATGACCAACCGTTCTGAACTCTATTGTGTTTATTATTTTATTACGCGTTGATAAAAAATGCAAGGTGGCGTTTGATCAGACACCGACATCAAAAAGTGCCGAGTGTCTTGGCTTGAGACTGCAAATAATTTTGAGAAATATTTTAAATCTTTTCACAGTAAAGCCGTAAACAAAAATAAAAATATTGTTAAATCTATTACTAATGAAATAAAAAAAAATTAAAGAATTTCCAGAGGAAATTATTACTACATATATTCTTCAACGCACATACAGGGTGATTTATAAAAAACGGCAGGCGTTGTAAAATTTTTATTTATGAACCAATTTCAAAAATTTTAAAAAGAAATTAAATAGATTTTAATTTACTATAAACTGCCGATTTTAGAATTTTTCTAAATGTCTTAGTATCTTTTGGGCGATACTCAACTTTCTTATTTTAAATTGGCACGCATATTTTTTTTTTAGATTTTTTAGATTTTATTGACTTTAATTGCCTAATTTTTTTCGTTTTTGATAATTTTTTTTAAAAATATTTTTGTAAAAATAGAACATACTACACATTTCGGAATCATGAAAATTAATATCTTCCAAATTATGAAAAAAAATGACTCCCAATTTAATAATAAATAATAAATTTAATAATTATCTTATCTTGCAAAAGTAAAAAGTTGAATATCGCCCAAAATATACTAAGACATTTAGAAGCATTCTAAAATCATCAGGTTATAGTAAATTAAAAATTCTACAACGCCTGCCGTTTTTAAAAAATCACCCTGTATATAAGAGTTGAAAGATTAAATACTAGTCAAGAAGAATCCGCGGGGGCAAAAAGAAAGTCACGTACACACATAAAATCTAAAAATGCTAAAAAAAATGAAAAAATTATAACCTAATATTTTATCAAAACTTTTTTGTTTTCTTGTCAAAGCTGACATTTTTGGTTTTAAATACTAAAGAAGCTTTTGTTTGATGAATACATTAATTAACAGAAACATTTTTTATTTAAGGTTTTGGTCCACTTTTTCTCTGAACCCCACAATTATAATGTTTTGTGTATTTCTCTCTGTATTCTAGTTTTAGGTCTTATATTTATATCTTGTATAATCCTTTTAATTCATGGGTACCAACACTAGTATTAGATACATACTTTTCATTTTTATTATTATATGTTTGTTTGTTATTTTTAATTAAAAAACATATAGAACATGTTACAGAATTAAAAATTATAATAACAGTTAAAATAATATTTCTGCTAAATTATAGCTAAGAAATGGTTAGAAAATGCTTTTCCCTAAAGTGAAAAGAATCGTTGTATAATTTTCTGATATGTTAATAAAAGTTTAAACATTATTTCTGCGAAATTTAATTGAAATAATCGTAAAATGTTCATGCAAGCGCTGTCTACAGGGCGATTGTGACGTCATCATTCTGTTCGGCTAGAGAGATGCGGCCACCGTATATACTCGATTCACCGCAGAGAGTTGAGACTATTATTACTAGAGGATGAAAAGGTGGTGGTGGGGATGTTTTAACAAGGGCGCCATGTTGGAAATAGTCTTTCTTGAAATGTATGCAACCAAATTTGATTCAATGTACTGATTAAACAATTTATTTCCATGTTTTTAAAGATACGGCTCAACCACATCAATAGACAATTTAATTTTAAATTGTCTGGGAAAAGTTTTAGACAACAATTAACCAAAATTGATTTATTTAAACACCAGTAATAATAAATTCAATCAATTTGATATCACTTTTATTCTTTCTATTGAGAGCGGTTCAAATTTTATGCAAAGTTTTGGTCTACAGCATGTACAAATTAAACAATAAACAAAAAAATAATTTTTTTTTCGTAATTTAAGAAGATCTGTGTCTCATCATAATTGTTGCGATTCATTTGTTTATGCTACCAATTTTTAAATCTTATGACTTTTTAAGCTTATGACTTTATAAGTATTAAACTTTTTTGTTTTCCAAACAAAATACTCTACACTGCTTAAATCCAATTAACTCAAAACTAATGTAAAAAGAACGAATTTTTGTGAGCGCAAAAGTTTGCATCAAAGTTGGCGGTCAGATAATTTATGATTTATGATCTGCATAATAATTTCTTTTATTTAATTGTTTTAAAATTTTCGTTTTTTTTATATACAGTAGAGCCTCGGTAATCCGGACTCCTGCTAGTTCGGTGATCGCTGTAATCCGGCCGGGCAATGGGCTTTGCGGGGGGACAGGCGAGGGCGGGTGTAGGTGCGGGCTGCCATGAGCCAATGCGTCGTCAGTCTTTTGTTTATGTAAAGTCTAATGTTTTATGTAATTTAACTTACTGTTTTTCTACATGAACATGTACATTTTTGTCTTTATGCTTTCATTTAAAAATTGATTAAAGAAACTAAAGTTAAACATATGTTTTAGTACCGTCAAATATGGCATACTATAATCCGGATGCCTCGATAATCCGGAAAGGGTCTTGTTTTTGCCTCTCCGGATTAACGAGGCCCTACTGTAGTTCAAATATTTATTACAATAAATTTAATACGTCAATATAATAAAACCTGCAAAAACAACCTCTTTTCTATATTTTTTAACTATTTTTTAAATTGACATATTATGATTGTACGTGATACGAAGGTAAAAGATAAAAAAATTGTTTTGTTCTTTGTTTAGATCACATCAACTTTCAAAAAGGGCAGATAAAATTAGTTTAAATTTATCGGGCAGTGTCATAATTAGTATAATATTTTTTTAAGTTTATTTAAGTTAAACAAAATATTGAACTGTTTATCAATTGTTGATAAAAAATAATAATGAATTTAATGACTTATAGACATGTTTTTTTTCATAAAACAACAGAGTTTTATTTACTTATCTTGTATGCACCCCCTTATTAGTAGGCAACCCCCATTTATACTATGCCCAAAACACAGCATTTGGCTATTTCCAATATGGCGCCCTTCCATAAACAGTTTTGGTTACCCCCTCTACCAGATTTTCATCCTCTAGTAATATTATATTATATTATATATTATATATTATATATTATATATTATATATTATATATTGTTATATTGTGATATTAGTTTCAACTCTCTGATTCACCGTGATAATTTGCAAGTGTCAACGATTGCTCGTGTTGCGCAGTTCGTGGCGCAGTTTAATACAATGTCTGACGCCGAAAACGAATTTACGTCTACACCTCCTGAAATTACGGCCCAAGCCAACATGGTTATTAGTAATTTGCTGCCCCCAAAGTCGAAGGAAAAGTATGAATATAATTATGAAAAATTCATGAATTGGAGAAGAATGAAAAACATAACCTCATTTTCTGAAAACGTTATGAAACTTTAGGTAAAACATTGAAACCTTCGTCATTATGGGCGACATATTCTATACTCTCAACATCAAGGAAAATGTTGACATTACCAAATATTTGAAATTACGTGCATACCTGAAACGAACCTCAGATGGATATAAAGCAAAAATCGTCAACGTTTACTTCTGAACAAATTAAACGTTTTATTGAGGAAGCTCTAGACGAAAAGTATTTGTTTTCAAAGGTAATTAATCCATGTAAACGCGACATTTTATTATAATTATCTACAAGGTTTTTATAAATGTTTCTAGCATCAAGGGTGGCTCTGGAATTCCTGTCGTACACTATTTTGCCGCTTTGTTTTCATAGTGAATATAACTATCTTGAAAATTATTTATAATGTTACTTATTTCAATGACGTTTAAGTTTAACTAGAATAGTTTATTTCTCAAAACTTACTTTGCTCCATGTTTGAGGTTAACTGCAAATGTCAGTTGAAAAATCGAAACCCACATTTGTAAAGAGCGGCAAATTTCTTTGACATGTCATAGCCACCCTTGATGTTAAAAACATTTATAAACACCTTGTATTTGTAGGTTGCACTGATTATTGCTGTTTCCGGTGCATGTCGCAAAAAGGAATTAAAAGATATGCAAGTACATCATGTGAAAGACATGGGAAACGAACTTTACATCAAAATCCCTGACAGTAAAAATAAAACAGAAAGATCTTTTATTGTTTCTGGACATTTCTATGATATTTGTAAGAAGTATATGAGCCTCCGACCTGCAAATACTGACATTAATAGTGGCATTAACAAGTTAGGTGATCAACCAAAAATCATTGCCAAATTTTTCAATTTGGAAAATCCAGAGCAATTCACAGGCCATTGCTTCAGGCGTTCTTCAGCGACAATTTTGGTTGATGGAGGAGGCGATTTAATGGCATTGAAACGCCATGGCGTATGGAAAAGTCAGGCCGTGGCTGAAGGTTATGGCAGCTAAAAGAAATACGTCAGATATTCTGTGTAACAGCATTGACAGTGACACACCAAATGTGGCCTATTCTCAATATAATCGAAACGTAGAAATGGGACCATCAACCTCGAAATGTGCGGCACCAATTGCCCTTACTAATTGCAAAAATGTTACAATAAACATCAATAATTATAACACAAATAATAAAAAAAAGCATTTTTTTGAATTTTAGTTGTAATTTTCCATCGCAATCGTAGAAAAAGTATAATACGCAACTCGAGGGTAAGACGACTTACGTACACTCGCGAATTTTGCTCGTGTGTAATACGCTTCTTACCTTACACGTTACGTAATATACTACAAAGTGTTTATAAATGTTTCTAGCATCAAGGGGGCTTCGAAATTCCTGTCATGCGCTATTTTGCCGCTTTGTTTTCATA
The DNA here is from genome assembly GCA_029298725.1 of Gnatocerus cornutus. Lineage (NCBI taxonomy): Eukaryota > Metazoa > Arthropoda > Insecta > Coleoptera > Tenebrionidae > Gnatocerus > Gnatocerus cornutus. The sequence goes on from CM055517.1 coordinate 3,072,316, forward strand.
GTGACTATAGTCATAATTGTGAACATAGTTATGTTCACAATTATTTCAAATGTCATTTACGTCTACTTTTCAGTTACGGTTTTGTGTCAAAATTTTAGATTTTCAGGGTTTAAACCACAACTTGAAGAGTTTGTTTTCAAAACTAACTTTGTTCAATGATTGAGGTTAACTACAAATGTCAGTTGAAAAATCTAAACCCACATTAGTAACGAGCGGCAAATTTATTTGATATTTCATAGTCACCCTTGATGCTAGAAACATTTATAAACACGTTGTATTAATCAAGTTGGCGTTTCTTGGCGGGTAGAAAAAAGCCCAGTTAACATAATCAATAGTTTTATTTACAGTGTCAAATTACAATATACAAATTCGACGTCAACAAACTTTTCCTTGCTTTTCAATTAGTGTCGGTATAAACAGATTTCGTTTATAAATTAATTCTAACATAACAAATAGGATTTTCCACAGCAAAGTACATCGTGGCACTAGTGAATAAGGCACGTTTTAGTATGTATTAATGTAAATTAGTCTGTAAGTCATTTAAAAAAGTTGGCAATCCTGTTGGAAACACATTTAACTACACATTCACACATCTACAATAAGTTAAAAGAAAGTCTTTTGGTTTAGAGGTTCAGCTACCCGGGGAATCACAGAGCTTCGTCGCCGTGGTGATAACCGTTGCTGTTGAGAGGCTGCCGTTCAGGGGCGCTAGAGGGCCGATTTCTCTTGAAGAAATTAAGCTGAAACGAGATTAATAAAAATTGGACTTGTTTAAACCAGCCTTACCTTGTATAAGAGGAAAATAAGGAGCAGGAGGATTATGGTGCCTGCAACCGCCGACAAGACGAAAACCCACAGAGGGACCGTTTCGGATTTGATTTCTTCGGGTATCTTGACTACGGTTTCCACTTCTTGCACCTCAATCTTGCTGTCTTCTATCGACATCAAATGAGGGACTTTGTGGACGCGGGCTAACATCATCGAGGAGAACTTCATGGTGTTGTCAAGGTTGATCTAAAAACGATTGTTACGAAGGATCGTCACACAGCCAAACTCACATTTCGGAGGACTTTGGCGTTGAGTCGCCCCCGAAGAGCGATGGTCAAGGGTTTGCCATGCTCCAAGTTCTCGATGGTGCATCGCATGTACACGCACTCCAGGTTCTTGCAAGGGTACTTCTCTTTGATTTTGGCTATGGAGGGGTCGTTGTCGCCGATGATCTGTCGCTTCCTTCGGCCGTGGTGCCAGTTTTTGGGGGATGGGGAGGAGGTGGGGACGTTATCGCCGATGTTGTTGTAATGTGGAGGAATTTCCCGGGTGTCTGACCAGTGGCTCTCGCGAGTTCCTCCTAAAGTGCCCAAGTCTAGCACCCCTGCGGTAAAACCTGAGTGTCTTCCGTACTGTTGAGGAGACTGCGTCTGGGCGTGCAAGTCGTAATCGTACGTGTTCTCGTAACTCTCTTCATTTCCTTGGGAGAAGTTGGCTCTTCGATCGTAGTAATCGTAGTCGCTTCCATAGCGTCCACGTCCAGATTGTTGGTTGTAAGTGGAGCCCTGGCTGTAGGTATCAGTGAACGAAGCCCCGGCTGGAACGTCGCTGCAATTGATAGTTTGGCGTTGGCCGTTGACAGTCTGGAAGCATTGCTCCACGAAGGTGCTGCTTCCGGTCTGGAATCTCGAATCCGATTTACAGTCCACATCATGCCATTGACCATTAACTAGTTTGAGGCACCGGCGAAGAATTTGTTGCTGCGTCTCGTACCTTCGAATCGCGAGCTGGATTTTTGGTAATCGACTACAATCTGCGCTTCTCCAGTTGCCGTACCCATCGACCTCTAAACAGAAGTACTGGATTTTCCCTTCTCGCTGAATGTTAGCTCTTCGCATCAAAACCAAAATGTTGATCCCAGCAAGGGAAAAATTCGGGCCACAATCAAGTTGTTGGAAATTCTTAAAGCACCGGCAGAGGAACTCTTGGTTATTAACCGTTTCCGATCGGTACGTTCCTGTGATTTCAGATCTCACGTTTTGGCCCCCTTGTAGTACTTGGACCGTGTCAAAGTAGTAAGTCTGAGGAAGAGTGTAAACTCCAGTGTTGTTCCAGTAGTGAGTAGTATTAGACTTCCAAAACGTCCTAATGACTTGGGGTTTAATACGAATTGCCGGAACAGCCCCACAAGACACATATCTTAACCCCCCTCTGCCATCAGGTTCTAGACAAGTGTAGCGAATTCGTTCATCCTGTTGCACCCCGAATTGGGTTAACAAACCCGCGATGTTAAGTCGCGCTAAAGAAAAGTCTTTCCCGCAATCCACTTCTTGTTCTCGTCCGTTAACACCGCGGAAGCACCGGTAAATAAAGTTTCTTCCGTCGAGGTACTGGTGGCGGTAAATCCCCCCTTCTAGCTGCTGCCGAATCTGTTCGTCTCCTTGGAAAACTTGGACTCTATCAAACTTCGCAACATCGTACAACCCACTGTTGTTCCAATAATGAGTATCGTTTTGCCCCCAAGAAGTCTGGTAGATCTCCGTCTTGACTTTAATTTTCGGTAAGTTTCGACACTCCGCTCGATGTGGTTGTCCCTGGGAATCGAGTTCTAAACACGCGTAACGGATGCCTTCCTGCTGTAATCCCGACTTTTCCAAAACCCACGGAAGATCAAGCGAAGAAAACGACAACTTCTTCCCACAGTCGATTTCCTCTTCGCGGCCATGTTGTCTTCGGAAGCAGCGGTAGATGAAGTCACCGCCACGCACGTTCTGGTGTTCGAATTTCCCACCTTCCAGTTTATTCTGCAGCGCTTGGTTCCCATGGAAGACTTGCACTGTTACCTTCTCCTGTTGCGCCGCCACCGGTACTTTCGGTGCTCCCTCGCAGAGGACTTTCCTCCAAACGCCGTTCTCTTGCTGAAGACACCAGTACAGAACGTCACCTTCTTCTTGATATTGTGCGGTGGCGACTTGCAGTAATCCTGGCGTGGTATTTAAGGAAAAGTCTCTTCCGCAGTCAACTTCGCGATCTTGGCCGTTCATTTTTCGGATACAACGATAGATGTAGTCTTTTCCATCGATCTTCAAGTATCTGTAGTTTCCACTGGCGAGAACTTCGGCGTTTGAGGATCCGCTTTCGAATATTTGTACTTTTGTGGATTCTTGCCAAGCTGAAGATTGTACCGTTTTGTTTTGGTGGCGTACATCCATGACTTTCGAACTGTCGCCCGATGTTTGAACTTCTTTGTTTAATTTTTCGTCGCCTTTGACAATTTTACCACCGATGGTGGATCCGATTTTCGATGATTCCACTGAAGTTACCTTCGCGGAACTTATGTCGTTTGAGACGTTGATGTCGTAGAGCTCCCAGATGCTTTTCCGACGGGTTGACAGCTGAAACAATGAATTCTCTTTGTATTCTAAAGTTAATTTTTTTTATTAATAAACCACCAACACCGCAATATTCCCCTACTTCTCAACCGACAACGTCGTCTGGGGAGATTTTCTGGTGAGAAAACAAATGTCAAATTAATGACATTTCTGAAAATTGGACAGTTTTTCTGTTAAAAACGTATTTTTACAAATTGTTGAATTTCAAATAAAAGAGACACGGCACGGGCTGAAAAATCGTTATGTGTAATTAGTCAATTAGACAACTAACCTAAAGTCCAGCTCATTACTATCAGTCCACTTACCTGTATAAATTTCCTAAAATTTTCGGGTGTAAATCCGGCTTTCAATTGTTTAGGGAGAAAATTAGGGGAGAATTGAATAACGATTTTTGAGGTTAACGCGATGTCAAAGTGTGGTGTATCAACATCTCACATTAGTTAAGAATTAATCGAAGGTTAGTTCGAAAAGTGAGGTTTAAATATGAATTTAACAAGTTTTGGCAAACTCAAGGTCAAACGCTTTTTCTGCCAACTGTTTCCGATAAAAATTGCTGCTGCCAACTTTAATTTTAATAAGTGGACCGATAGTAATGAGCTCTATAGTCAGACTTTTATAACTTTGGTTTAACTCCGCGAGTTGTCAAAATTTTGATTATGTTGTGTAAAGGAGGCTAGCCATTCGTTGATTCGACAAATTCAAATCGTCATTTGTCCATGTGGGCGGGGTTAAACCAAAGTTTAAAACAAAATTCCGACTATAGTATAATTCATTTTATCTCCAGAAAATCAAGTTGGCGACATTGCTGGTTGAAAAGTGGGAGGAGACTGCGGTGTTTAAGTTTTTTTTTAACGGATTTTAGAATTTAGAGCTCATAATAAAGTAAAGTTGGCAACAGCCTCTAGCAATTTTAATCGGTAGCAGTTGGTAGCGTTTGGACGTGACACAACTGTGACATGCGTAGAAGATAATCGTCTTGGGTAAGTCAAAGTTTGTTTAATTCTCATATTCCTAACTTTAATCTCCCCAAAGAACGAAAAGCCTGATTTACACTCAAAAAAATTTCGAAAATTTACACAGGAAAGTGGACTGATGGCAAAAAAACTGTAGTTTAGTTCAAATCAATCGAAAGAGCAGCACATTTTTGTTACACTGTTGAAATGAATCATTCTGTATTATAATAAGTTCAATTACAATGCGCGACAAATTCAAATTAATTTAATTTAATTACTTAATTAAAGTTGGTGTTATCTGATCTATACAAAGTGCCAAACAATATCTTCATCTCAAAAACTTTATATACAAGGTGTTTATAAATGTTTCTAGCATCAAGGGTGGCTATGAAATGTCAAAGAAATTTGCCGCTCATTACAAATGTGGGTTTCGATTTTTCAACTGACATTTTCAGTTAACCTCAAACATGAAGCAAAGTTAATTTTGAGAAATAAACTGTTCTAGTTGTGGTTTAAAACCAGAAAATCAAAAACTTGGACAGAAAACTGTAACTGAAACATCATGAATGTAAGTTTCATTATAAATAATTTTCAAGATAGTTATATTCACTATGAAAACAAAGCGGCAAAATAGTGCACGGCAGGAATTCCAGAGCCACCCTTGATGCTAGAAACATTTATAAACACCTTGTAGTTCGTACAGTGAGAGTTTGAATGACAGAAAAGTCACTAAATCTACGCGCGAAATTTAAAATAACAAAGTAACTGGGGTTTCTGTCAACCCATTTCGCGTAGGAATTTAGTGTTTTTAAGCATAATTTGCTGCCAACCTATATGTCAACTGTCGAAATCTCCCAATCTCTCACCGGATATACTATATCACGTACAATTTTTTTGTTATGTCAATTTGAAAAAGAGTTAAAAAAAAACAGAAAAGAGCTTTTTGGGTTTATTTAGGGTGTTAACGTAGTTATGGTCATAAAATTTCAAAATATATCAGAAAAAACAAGAAAAAATATGAAAATCAATGCAAATCATAACTGGTTTGAACCGCCTACTTTGATGCGAATTTTTACAAAAATTCGCGCTTTTTACCCTAGTTTTGAGTGAATTGTACTTGAGCTGTGTAATAACTTTTATTTTGATAACAAAATGGTTTAATACTTGCAATATATTCATAACCTACTTGATTTAAAAATTAAATTTAAAAATTGGTATTCTTGGAAAAACGTCCCCATAACTTCTAAACTCGACGTGATAGAGACTTGCGGTAAACGACATATGTTTTATAAAATTGTGGGCTACTCATTGCACCTAACAGTTTTGAAAGTACCAAAACTCTGTCACGCAGTGTTATTTACCTCGAAATCCCTATAATTGGCAGGAATAGAACCACATTTAAGATTCAGATTTTTGGTGAACGAGAAATGTGGAGGATCGACCAAGTACAGGAAATCTTCACCTGAAACAAAATAAAAGAATGAACAAAACCCAAATGGCCGGACAAAAAACGCCTCCAGAGAAATCCAAGAATCTCAAAAATCGAGTTTCACCGGGAACTCACCTGTTGCCGTCGCCGCGGGCCACACGAAAAATATTTCAGTGGCTTTGATGGTAGTTTTCCCCCCATTTTTCAGTTCATAGACGTGGATAACTTGCGGTCCGATCACATCCTCTGACAAACGATCTTTCGAAGGAGTAAAAGAAGTCTGATTAGAAATATCCTCAGCATACAGTAATGATGCAGGACTGAACAACACCTCGTTTGGAATGGACCACCTAAAAAACACTCTTGAAATCTCTTCTTTTCTATACCAGAGCTCATACTATCGGTCAGAGAATTGAAACTAATATTACTAGAGGATGAAAAGATGGTAGAGGGGGTAACCAAAACTGTTTATGAAAGGGCGCCATATTGGAAATAGCCAAATGCTGTGTTTTGGGCATAGTGTAAATGGGGGTTGCCTACCTATAAGGGGGTGTATACAAGATAAGTAAATAAAACTGTTGTTTTATGAAAAAAACATGTCTATAAATCATTAAATTCATTATTATTTTTTATCAACAATTGATAAACAGTTCAATATTTTGTTTAACTTAAATAAACTTAAAAAAAATATACTAATTATGACACTGCCGGATAAATTCAAACTAATTTTATCTGCCCTTTTTGAATGTGATCTAAACAAAGTACAAAACAATTTTTTTACCTTTTTACCTTCGTATCACGTAAAACCATAATATGTCAATTTGAAAAATAGTTAAAAAATATAGAAAAGAGACTGTTTTTGCAGGTTTTTTTATGATATTAACGTATTAAATTTATTATAATAAATATCAAGAAAAACGAAAATTTTAAAACAATTAAATAAAAGAAATTATTATGCAGATCATAAATCATAAATTATCTGACCGTCAACTTTGATGCAAACTTTTGCGCTCACAAAAATTAGTTCTTTTTACATTAGTTTTGAGTTAATTGGATTTAAGCAGTGTAAAGTATTTCGTTTTGAAAACAAAAAAATTTAATACTTACAAAGTCATAAGCTACTTGATTTAAAAATTGGTAGCAAAACAAATGAACCGCAACAATTATGATGATACACAGGTCTTCTTAAATTACGAAAAAAAATTTTTTTTGTTAATTGTTTAATTTGTACATGCTGTAGACCAAAACTTTGCATAAAATTTGAACCGCTCTCAATAGAAAGAATAAAAGTGATATCAAATTGATTGAATTTATTATTACTGGTGTTTAAATAAATCAGTTTTGGTTCATTTTTGTCTAAAACTTTTCCCAGACAATTTAAAATTAAACTATCTATTGATGTGGTTGAGCCGTATCTTTAAAAACATGGAAATAAATTGTTTAATCAGTACATTGAATCAAATTTGGTTGCATACATTTCAAGAAAGACTATTTCCAACATGGCGCCCTTGTTAAAACATCCCCACCACCACCTTTTCATCCTCTAGTAATATAAGTCTCAACTCTCTGCTATCGGTCCACTCATTAAAAAGTTAAGTTGGCAGCAGCCCCTAGTAATTTTGATCGGTAACAATTGGCAGTAAAAGCGTTTGACCTTGACGCAACTATGGCATGCGTAGAAGCTAATCATCTTGGACAACATTGCCAAGACTTGTTAAATCTCTATTAAAAACTTCCTGTTGCAACAATGTTTAATTGGTTATTGATCAACTTTGACAACGTGATAACCTCAAAAATCGCCACATTCAATTTTCCCCTAATTTTCTCCCCAAAGATTTGAAAGCCTGCTTTACACCCGAAAATTTACACAGCAGAGTGGACTGATAGCAATGAGCTGGACTTTACTTCTTACCCGCGTATCTCCTGTATTACATCATACAGTATTGAAATTTCCACGCGTTGTTTGTTGTTGTACCTCGTAGTCAGAGGTTCTTCGTTGGTACTGTTGACCGAAACATCGAAGAAAAGCGACGATGGTAGTTCTTTGGAATAGTCCGGCTGCCAGAAGAGCTTAAAATGGACGATTTTATTAAACGGGACGGGATTCCCGATATCACATTTGATGGTGTTGTTTTCGCCGGTACTGCACAAGACGTGCGAAACCACTTGAACGTCGGTACTCGTGGCGTAGAAGAAGCCATCGGGGTATTTCACTTCCACGGTGGATTCGTACGCGTCTTCTCCGCTGTTCGAGACTGTGATGTCTAAGAAGAAGTTGCGGCCGGAGTCAAGGTAGTACTTCTGGACGCTCCTGAAGAAAAAACAATGCAAACCTTGAAGAACCTCGGTAATAAAACAACTTACGGCTCGACTCTCAAGTCTAAATTCGGAATGCAGACATTATCATCACCGCAATTCTTCTGAATGCTAATCGAATCCTTCTTAGAAGGCGGTGAATTTAAATCCAGAACCGGAATCAGTGGAGCTCTGGGATTTCTGGGAAGTTGTTGAAGGTATGAAGGTGACAAGTCCACGTCGTTCTTCAACCAGTACTTGGCTTCCACTACTAGAGATGTTAGTTTGTCTCGAATGTCGCTCTAATAAAAAGAAATGTTACTGAAGAGCCCCCTGAAACAAAAGCAACACTTACTCTCACGTACACGTCAATCGGGGCGGCACATTTCACTTGTTCGTCCCGCGACAGCGTGATTGTTGAGTTTTTCTGGTTTTGGCCCTCGTCGTCGACGAATCCCATTCGTGGACTTATTAACTTTTTCGTGTCTAAGATGTACTCAACTCCCAAATCTGAAAGATTCGATTTAAAAATGGAATTTGAAATGGGGGTGATAAGTTACGCAAAGAATTCGGAATTCCTTTGCCGTAGTATTTGCTGCAGAACTGAATCTGCGTCTTGGTGGCGGCGCTGCCGTCACTTCTTAGCACGTGGTTGGTGTTGACGATGTTAACTGTGTTCGTTAAGAACTTCACCGAAGCCTCCACTTTGATAACAGGACGAGATCTGCGAAATTATAGAAGAGTCGAAGGTTGCACAGTGTGCTAATAGAAACAAACCTGAAGAAGAACGCCTTGTTGGACAAATACGCCCCCACTGCCATATCAGGGTACTGATTTCCATCCAAATCCAGCCCTCCAGTGATCGAAAACCCGAAAGTAGTAAGAGCTCCAGTTGGAAGCGGAATGACGTCCTCAGCGAAGATAACTTGCGAAAACTTCTTCCGCACTCCTTTTTCCGATCCGTGGTAGATATAAACAGCCCCGCGGTTTTCTTTACCGTCGTAAGGAGCCCCCACGGCAAAATCGCCAAACCCGTCCTGATTAATGTCCCCTAAAGACGCCAGTGCTTGTCCAAACCGCGACTTTGAAGCGAATCCGTCGAGGATGTCTTCAGCGAAAGTCTGTCCACTCTGATGGTAAACAATGTAAACTCGCCCCACGTCGTATTTATTCTTGTTGTTTTGCACGGTGTACATCGGGGCCCCCACGACCAAATCCAATTTACCGTCTCCATTGACATCTGCACCTACCAAAGCGTAGCCATAGTACGACCCGATTTGGTCACTCGTGAAATGGTGCCAGAAATTCGTCAAATTCCACATGAAAAGCAAAACTTTTCCCTTTAGATCGTTGCCTCTCGGCATCCCCACGGCGATGCCTTCTTCTCCGTTGCCGAGGAAATCGCCTGTGATGGTAGAGTAGCCCATGTAAGAATCGTCGTCTTTTTCGGTGCCTTCGGTGGTTGAAAATACCGCCGGTCGCGTTTCCAGACTCTGCTGATGAACTTGGCCTGGAAAGAAGCTTAAGAGTCAGACGATGGAGACGAGTTTGAAGTGAAAGTGAGTTAATGGTTTATTGGGTGTCGCGTTAATTTTACCTGATGAGTTATCTCAACCACCTCCACCTTAAAGGGGTGGTAAAGTCCGTTTTTTTTTCTTACCAACACCGCACTCTCCCATCACTTTACATCCGGCAACATCGTCGATGGTGACTTTTTGGTGATGAAATCAAATAGGTTAGTTGCCTAATTGACAATTTGATTACACAAAACGGCCTTTTAGGCTGTGCCGAGTCTTTTCACTATTAAATCATTTGATTTGCAATCCAATATATTGTAAAAGAAACGTTTTTAACGGAAACACTGCGTAATTTTCAGAAATGTCAAAAATTTGACAACAATTTTTTCACCAAAAATCTCCCTAGGCAACGTTGCCGGTTGTAATGCAGGGAAAAATTGCGGTGTTGGTGGTTAAAAAAAAACTGATTTTACGCAGATAACGTCACACTAAATTGGCTATTAATAGTGTGAAGGAACGTGGATAGATAAGCCGTGAGTTTTGGTGGTTGTGATGACGAAGTGCAGCAAAAAGAACAGAAATATGTGTAAATTTAACATTTGAAGGAGTTTTAAGCTTTGTGTGCGAATGGTGGGGAAATTTAGCGACATCTGCTAGATGGGGAACTAATAACTCAAACACCCAAAAGCTGCAGGATCCTACAGTTTATTTCGGTTGCAAGTGTTCACTTTAACAGTTATTTCTTTATTTCAGGTTGGAATCTTGATTTGGAAATGACAAGTGGGCACCATTTTCCCCCAGAATTTGATATTTGTCAATTTTGACATGAACATTGTTGGGCATCAAAGTTATGTAATTAATTAGTGCGAGCCAAGTGAAGTGAAAAGTAACAAACATACAAGGTGTTTATAAATGTTTCTAGCATCAAGGGGCGCTTTGGAATTTCTGTCATGCGCTATTTTGCCGCTTTGTTTTCATAGTGAATATAACTATACTATATTTCAGAATTATTGACATCTCGGTAGGCCATGTGTAAAACGCCTCTAACAATGTGAACGACTTTTAGCATTTTGGTTCTAAAACTGTCAATGTAACATTTTGAGGTTATGAAGTAAATTACTTTTTTAAGCTAATGGATTGATATTTTAATCACATTCTGAATCTACCATCATAACACAGATTTCTTCTGCTTCAGATTTCAGTTCCTCTTTAGAATCTGATGAATGAGATTCTAAGTTGACGTGACACACATTACATACACATAGGGATAAGTATAAATCTAAAAACACTAAATACGCTTATATTAGAAGATCCTGCCAACATAAATTTGAATTTCCAAGGCACACTGAGATGTCAATAATTCTGAAATATAGTATATGTTCACAATTATTTCAAATGTCACTTTACGTCTACGACTTTTCAGTTACGGTTTTGTGTTAAAATTTTAGATTTTCAGGCTTCAAACCTCAACCTGAACAGTTTGTTTTCAAAACTAACTTTGTTCAATGATTGAGGTTAACTACAAATGTCACTTGAAAAATCTAAACCCTATTAGTAACGAGCGGCAAATTTATTTGACATTTCATAGCCACCCTTGATGCTAGAAACATTTATAAACACCTTGTATTACATTGACAGAACTTGCACGATCCAGGACCAAATTACACGATGAAAATTTTAAAACTTGTGTGGGCATTTGCAACCTAAATCAACGATACAGGTAATTTAATTAGCTTGGAAGAAAATGTGGAAAAAAAAAGGAGAAGAGAAAGAAGAAATCTTGTAAAAAATTGCATTGTTTTTTACTTAAAAACTGAAGCTTCAAAACAACATTTAGTTTGTTTGAAAAGACAACTTATGTTAACATTATTCAAAAAAATTGAGGAAATATGTCAACAAGAACATCAGAATGCCATCAAAATGGAATAATCGAACCGCAAAATGCAATGAAACGAGAAATGCTAATTGTTTGCTTTAACCATTTTACTTCTAACAGGATTAGATATTTAATCCCATTAAGTAATTGGAATTTTAATAACATTTAATGTTTACCTTCCATTAAAGACATAAAGAGAACGTTAGTGAGCCGATAGAGCATTGAAAGAAAAGCATGAAAACTCAGAAGGCCGCTGAAAATGTGCCACTTTTCGGCGATGCTATTTTAACAGCATTAAAACAAAAAAATGAAGCTATAAAGATCCACGTTCCTCCATAATTCACATTAAGACGTGACTTAGGTCACGAGTGCAATACAAAATTTTGTCCAACTTTCCAGACCGACTCAACTGAGTGAGTTATCCGCAGTATAACTCACGGTGAGGAAGATTGAACAAAATGATTAATATGTTATAAAAGCTGTCTCAGAAGCCCCGTTCCTGGATGTAAGTTTCACCTGAAAACAGAATGAGTTTTTCTCAAGTGACATGATGGTCCCCAAAATGGTAATGAAACAACTCCATAATGTTAATTCATTTGTGCCGGCTGCTTTCGACGATTATTTTCGAATAATCTTCGATTGGTTAACACAGTTACATGAATTAATTGAAATTAATTTGAATTTAGCGTCATTAGTACAGCGACTTCCTTTTCCTGCACCGATCTGCTTCACAATTAATTTTGTTATTTGTTTAAGTGTATGTCGCAGCTTGTATGATTTGTTGATTTGATTTTGTTTTTTTTTTCAGTACCTTCATGGCCGTACGTCGCTGAGAATAACGAAGGTTTAAAGTCAAAGGTGGCACGAGCATCAACGGAATACATTTGTCCTGAAACACACCAACATAACGAAATGTAAAGAGGTTCTTAATTTTTTGCTAATTTGTAACACTTAAAGCTAAAACTGTGGTGCGCTAGTCAACTAGAAGCCTGGAAAAACAATAAAATAGCGAAAACAATATAAAATAAGGCGGGAAAAAAAAAAAGGAAAATTTACCTTGCCAGTACCAACTGCCTGGCGAACCGATGAAGAGACGGTCTCCGACCTGGAAGAGAAGAGAGTGGAGTTAATTGATGTAGAAAGAAATTCTTTGAATTGGGGCAAGCCCCTTTGGAGGAAATCGCGGAAATATGCAGATGGAATTTCGCGTACTTTATCGAGCTGTCCCTAGTAAAGAGCTACATTTCATAATCGTAATACAGAGTGAATCTTTTAAATATTAATCAAAGGTGGCTTGCTTTTTAGTACGTTGGTCTTAGCGAAATCCCACAGTAATTTAGGGGTTGACACATGAGCGTAGAATCAAATGGGGTCAGCGGGCATAATTTCATTATTTATGTGCCGGTATACAGGGTGATTGTGAAATAGAAGCGGAAAAAAGACGTTTTCGGTGATTTTTATTAATTTTAAAGTAAAGGTAAAAATTCCAAAATCCCGACCTTAGTCGGCGCCACTGATATGCATAAAATAATCTTAACAACAACGAAGAGCATTTTGTTCGTTAATAATGCACCTATGCATAGTAACCTTAATAACCTTAGTAATCATTGGCGTAGCATGAAAATTAGAACCAATTTCTTTTATTTTTTTCTTAAAACTGAGAGCAATTTCAAAAACAAAACCTGCCAAATTCCTTCATTTACACTATGCTCCAATGGATTTTTTTTCCGCCTCTATTTCAAAATCACCCTGTATAATAGAAAACACCAAACTGATATTTGCTTTTGCGTCATCAATGAACAAACCAGGCGAGCAGCATAAAATGAAGCCACATTTTGCACAATGAAAACTAATTTGTTTAATGGCGAAATGTTGCTACATGATACGCCAATGCCAATGAGACTAATATTACTAGAGGATGAAAAGGTGGTGGTGGGAATGTTTTAACAAGAGCGCCATGTTGGAAATAGTCTTTCTTGAAATGTATGCAACCAAATTTGATTTGTACTGATTAAACAATTTATTTCCATGTTTTTAAAGATACGGCTCAACCACATCAATAGACAGTTTAATTTTAAATTGTCGGGGGAAAGTTTTAGACAAAAATTAACCAAAATTGATTTATTTAAACACCAGTAATAATAAATTCAATCAATTTGATATCACTTTTATTCTTTCTATTGAGAGCGGTTCAAATTTTATGCAAAGTTTTGGTCTACAGCATGTACAAATTAAACAATAAACAAAAAAAATTTTTTTTTTCGTAATTTAAGAAGACCTGTGTATCATCATAATTGTTGCGGTTCATTTGTTTTGCTACCAATTTTTAAATCAAGTAGCTTATGACTTTGTAAGTATTAAATTTTTTTGTTTTCAAAACGAAATACTTTACACTGCTTAAATCCAATTAACTCCAAACTAATGTAAAAAGAACGAATTTTTGTGAGCGCAAAAGTTTGCATCAAAGTTGGCGCTCAGATAATTTATGATTTATGATCTGCATAATAATTTCTTTTATTTAATCGTTTTAAAATTTTCGTTTTTCTTGATATTTATTATAATAAATTTAATACGTTAATATCATAAAAAAACCTGCAAAAACAATCTCTTTTCTATATTTTTTAACTATTTTTCAAATTGACATATTATGGTTTTACGTGATACGAAGGTAAAAAGGTAAAAAAATTGTTTTGTACTTTGTTTAGATCACATTCAAAAAGGGCAGATAAAATTAGTTTGAATTTATCCGGCAGTGTCATAATTAGTATAATATTTTTTTAAGTTTATTTAAGTTAATCAAAATATTGAACTGTTTATCAATTGTTGATAAAAAATAATAATGAATTTGTTTCTTTTCATAAAACAACAGTTTTATTTACTTATCTTGTATGCACCCCCTTATTAGTAGGCAACCCCCATTTACACTATGCCCAAAACACAGCATTTGGCTATTTCCAATATGGCGCTATTTCATAAACAGTTTTGGTTACCCACTCTACCATCTTTTCATCCTCTAGTAATATTAGTTTCAACTCTCTGCTCCAAGGTAACTGTCATGAATCTGTCATCTGTCAAATTTAATTTTCATTCTTGATTAAACAGATTGCGACTATTAGAAAAAGTTTTAGCCGTATTTGGTAGAATGATCCATTATTATGGGTCAACAAGAACATCTCGATAACTTTTATTCTTGCGAAAAATTTAATTTTTTCCAACTTGTGCAAAATCGTCTATTGTACAAGGTGTTTATAAATGTTTCTAGCATCAAGGGTGGCTCTGGAATTCCTGTCGTGTACTACTTTGCCGCTTTGTTTTTATACTGAACTAACTATTTTGAAAATTATTTATAATGTTATTTACGTTAATGACGTTTCAGTTACGATTTTTTTGTCCAAGTTTTTAATTTTCAAGTTTCAAACCACAACTCGAACAGTTTTCTTCTCAAAACTTACTTTGCTTTGTGATTGAGGTTAACTACAAATGTCAGTTGAAAAAATTAAACGCACATTTATAATAAGCGGCAAATTTCTTTGAGATTTCATAGCCACCCTTGATGCTAGAAACATTTATAAACACCTTGTATGACTAGATATCCAAAGAATTACCCTGTAATAATAAATATATACATAATTGTAAAGTCGTCAAAGTTCTTTGAATCCAGTAGGTCCTTTTTAGAGTCTTCTTTCCAAACCTTTTGCTTCCTTCTAACTCATGTTTTTCTTCTCTAAATGCGTGGAGATAATTTTTCAGTGCTTGATCGCCCCCAAGTTTGCTTGGCCATAAAAATGTTTGTATTGTATATGATAGCATTACCTCCAATAACATTAACTGTTTTGCATAGAATCAAATCTCCATAAGTGAAAGGCGAGAGGACGCATTGTTGGGACTCTAAACTCGACGTATAGCGTAAAGTTAGTTACAAACAATAAATCAACAGAATAAAATGTGAAACTTTTACAGTTTCCCGTAATGAATGTCCAAACCAAGACGTAGCAGCACACCCGATCAAAACCCTTTTATAATCCAATAAAATAACTAAACAGCCGCAATCTGTTCACTTCTCTATTTGTCCATTCAGTTTAAACTTCCAGCTGGAAATACTTCCTGCATTTCATGGTAATTTGCTTTGATTGCCGACACTTTTTTTTCAACGTTTATGATGTCTGCTGACACAGAAAATGTGAGCGGCCTATAAAAACTACTTCGGCGCCTCCATTGTCTTTGACTCTGGACATATAAGAGCAGAATACTAATTCTTGCACGTTCGGAGAAACAGCACAAAAAATAGTGAAACGTCCAAACGGCTTGGAATTGATAGCAGGTAACGTGGGAGGCGTGGATACCTTTTTTGGTTCGATCGCTCATGTGTTGACTAATTCTTTGATGTCGCAACAACGTTACGTGAGTAATTTGGGCGGACTCGAGAAGCGTTTTTACACAGCGGAAAATATGCAACAAATTCAAAAAGGATATTTTTCGAATTTGCCGCTTTAATAGGTCCATTAGAGTTCTCAATTTGGAGTCGTTTATAAAATCCGTTTTTTTTTTAAACAACAACACCGCAATCTTCCCCTGGATTACAACCGGCAACGTTGCCTAGGAAGATTTTTGGTGAGAAAATAGTTGTCAAATTTTTGACATTTCTGAAAATTAGGCAGTGTTTCCGTTAAAAACGTTTCTTTTACAGCCTGTTGGATTGCAAATCAAATGATTTAATAGTGAAAAGACTCGGCACAGCCTGAAAGCCCGTTTTGTGTAATCAAATTGTCAATTAGGCAGCTAACCTATTTGATTTTATCACCAAAAAGTCACCATCGACGACGTTGCCGGTTGTAAAGTGGTGGGAGATTGCGGTGTTGGTGGTTTTTTAATAAAAAACGGACTTTATAATGCATTCACGATCTTTTTAGACCAGAGTAGGCCATGTTTTTTTTCTTTTTGTTGGCTACAATGACTGACAGAGGTGTTTTTTTTTACTGTCACATCAGACATGTGTCTTTCATGCATGCAAGTTTGCCACTTTTCTGATGCCGGAAAAATCGTGTGTTTCCTTTTAATCGTGAAAGTAACAGTTATTTAAAGGCTTTATCTTCAAAATATTGCAATAAAATGCCTAAAGTGATTTCGTTTTCGAACAAAAAATGTGCTACTTGCAGTTTCGAAAAGATCGGCCTGATCTAAGACTGGAACAAATGATCTGAGGTGTTACAAATATATTTTTGGTAAGGTACAAAGTCCCGTAGACGTTTGTTTTGAAAATATTTTTAGGTGCGGCGTGCAACCGTTTCCAAAGTTCTGGACACCAAAGATGAAAACTTTTGGCTGATAAGCGGCAACAATTAGAATTTCATGCCGAGAAAACAACACTTTTCAAAATTATTAAGTCTATGAGTTACAAACACAGAGAAGTGAACGATCACAAGACTTTATGTAAACAAAAACAATTCAAATTCTAAATTGCTGCACTTTTTAGTTAACGAAATTCGCCAAAGTTTGCTTTTAGTGTGAGATTCCATAACATATAACCCTGGGTCAAATGCTAATTCGATAAAAAATTTGTTTTTAAGGTTTTATGACTAGAATCAAGACCTGGCAGAAGTGCTTCTTGAGAATGGTAAACTTTTTGCCATTGGAATATATCAGCAGTAATGTCTTCCATTATTTGTTGCATTTGTTGAAAAATAATTTCAAAATTTTAGATAAAAATTCAATAAAATTATCAAGTTTTGAATGTTCGGTTCAAACTGGCAACAGAGGAAAGGTTTCAGACACAATTCATAACCAAAAAAAGGTGACAACTCCAATCGACAGAACGAATGTCAATCATTTTCAGGAAACTTTAGCTCACAAAGGTTGACTACCAACCAAGTTACCTTGCCGCGGTCTAAAAAGATCGTGAATGCATTATAGGTATAGTTTGTAGGGTGAGAGTATGAAGCCTGGAAACAGAAGAATAATCTAGGTCACGTGATTGGTGGCAAAATGCGTCGCGAGCTGATGGCCGCTGCGCGGTAGCTACTGCGCAGCTTTTAAAACTGCGCGCCACAGCGAGCCAATAAAAACACTCACGGTCGAAAGCCCACCAGGGAATCTGTCGATACTGTCAATGATGACTTTTTGTTTTGTTGGTTATGGTCACATTTTGTTGATGACAGAAAAGTGTTTCTTTACTTTATCTACGTTATATGTGAATATTTGTCTAAATATTCCGATTATTTTATGGTTAATTCCGCCATTAATAAAAAACTATGTTGGTAATTTTTTAAATTAATTATTTTTTGTTGTGTACAGAAGTACGGCTTACACCGAGGCTCACGCGTTTTAGGATGGCAAGAGTTGTTGCAGCCGAATAGTAATGAATTGTGCTTTAGTCACCGTTCGCAACTAAACGTTTCGAATTCAACGTCAATCAAAAAATGTGAGCGCGCTTTTACTGCGCATCTACCGCTCTCGCCATCCCAAAGCGCACGACTTGTACACATAATGTAAGAAATTAAAATGTATCGAATGGCATGTTAAAATGGCTCGAGAATTTCCATCAGCAGAAGCTTTGCTTTTGCAATTTATTAAACAGCAAAGATGAGCACGTCATGAGTTGACCATGTGATGCCCAATAGCCAATAGCAGAGAAGATGCGCAGACGCTACCGCGCAGAGCCCGGCAAGCTCGCGACGATTTCTGACTCGCGTTTTTCGACGCGCGGCATAGAAGATTGACCTTCTGTATACATATCTCCTTGGGTGAGAGATTGAATGACAGAAAAGTCACTAAATCTACGCGATAAAAAGTTTACCATACGCGCGAAATTTAAAAGAACAAAATAACCCCAGTTACTGACAACCCTGTCAACCCATTTCGCGTAGGAATTTAGTGTTTTTAGTGTATTTTGTAGCATAATTTGCTGCCAACCTATATGTCAACTGTCGAAATATCCCAATCTCTCACCGGATATGCTATACTATATTTCAGAATTATTGACATCTCGGTAGGCCATGTCTGTGTAAAACACATCTAACAATGTAAACGACTTTTTGCATTTTGGTTCTAAAACCGTCAATGTAACATTTTGAGGTTATGAAGTAAATTACTTTTTTAAGAGAATGGAAGATGCATTTTATCATTAAATTACGTTTATTGAATTTAGGTAGTATTTTTGAATCTTTTTATTGTCCCAATTATTTCAGGGTAATGGATAATACAGGGTGGGCCAACGAAAACGAAACAGAGGCGTTTTGAAGCACTTACTGGTGGAATTTCCAAAAACACTAAGACAGGTCAATTTTAGTTGTAAAGGGGACTCACAACACAGTATTTACAACTTTTTGCAGTCAACTCCCTTTGAGGGGGTGAAATTAACCCCTTCATTTTTAAAGATAGGTGTAGGACATGGCACTTTTTTTGAAAGGCCCATTGAAGACCTTTACAGTGATAATTTTTTTTTATTTGCCCTTTTTGTTAAAATGTATTTTTCAACTTTGAGGTGATTTCCACCCTGTTGATAGGGTTATTCTAAATAATACAAAATTGCTATTGTTTTTGAAATGAAATGTACGTATTTTAGTGCTATACATACCTGGTTATGTTGATAGATATGTACGTAAATTCATCGCAACTGTTTAGTTCTAATATTTTTTTATAGGGGTTAGATATAAAAAATAATAATTTTATAATTGTAAAGGTCTCCAATGGGCCTTCAAAAAAAGTGCCATGTCCTATACCTATCTTTAAAAATTAAAGGGGTCAATTTCACCCCCATCGGGAGTTGACTGCAAAAAGTTGTCATTACGTGTGTCGTATGTCCCCCTCACATCTAAACTTGACCTGTCTCAGTGTTTTTTGAAATTCCACCAGTAAGTGCCTCAAAACGCCTCTGTTTCGTTTTCGTTGGCCCACCCTGTATATTGACCTTTGCAAGTTTTGGGGGTTGTTCAGAGTTATCAGAAATGTTTGAAATGTAATCTCCGTGATCTTTGAAGACTTTAATTGTACTTCCCTTTATTCTAAGTACAAAGCAAATATTTAATAATAGATATTTTAATCAGATTCTGAATCTACCATCATAATGAATCAGATTCTAAGTTGATAATAATTGGTGGAATGGCATTCACATCCTGAGTACCCATATACAGGGTGTCCCAGAACTCATGCCTAGCCGAAAACCGGGCATATCGGGAAAAGCCGTGAATGTGTAAATTGCTGAAAAAAAAGTTCCAACTCCAACAGACACTGAGAAAAGACATGACAAAGTTGACCAATCACAAGGCCGCGTGGGAATGGTCTGGAAAATACACTCACGTGTTGCTAAGAGACCAGTTTAAATTTTCTCCTTTGAATTTTGTATAAATAATCTGGTCCACTGTAAACTTAATTGATGTTAAAATGACAGACTTCAATAAATCAGTTAACTCTTTGAACTTAGGTGCAGAAACGGCTCAGCGTACTTTAGGGATTGACTAGAGGCTTGAAGACCCCTGGTTGACGAGCGATGAATGACAAATGACAAGGCGGCAGGAGAATTGACACAGTGGAAAGCCAAGTGGAGTGTGTCAACGGCGTTTCTTTCGGTTTCCCTCACTTGCTGGTTTCCTAGTTGGTGTTTGGTATTAACAAATATCTTAACAAGGCTCAAGATGTACTCGGCGACAGAATGCCTTGAAATGTGTATTATTTTTGGAGAGTGCGATAGAAATTCGGTTTTAGTAGCAAGAACGCATCGAGAACGTTTTCCAGGTCCGGACAACAAAACGATTCTTTGTGTTATTTTTTGGGCTAGACAGACTGGTCAGATATTACCAGATTGACGCGCCGTTGGTGAAACACCAAGTCAAGCCAGAACTGCTGAAAATGAAGAAGCCGCTTTGGAAGCAGTTGATGAAGACCCCACGCAAAGAATCCGAACTGTGGAATGCTAGTTAGACATCGGAAGATCTTCTGTACAAAGAATCCTCGCGACTGATCACAGGCACCCGTACCAGAGTTTACATTTACTCCCTTAGGATTATCCGGTCAGAAGAGATTTTTGCGAATGGCTTATCAACAAAAGCCGCTGATTTCTTCGTCTGGGGTCGCTTCAAATATGTTATTTATGTAGCGCCGCTAAATACTGAAGCGGAGCTCAGACAACGCATTCAGGGAGCTGTGGATTGCATCACGCATGAAATGATTGAAAATTCATGTTAAAGTTTGGTTAGAAGAGGTCATCTGTGTGTCCAAAATAATGGTGGTTTGTTCGAGTATTTGATGTAACTGTTACACCATGTGCCTTGTTCTGTTTCTTGTTGTAATAAAAGGTTTTTTTTAGAACTGCCATTGTGTTGTTTTCATTTGTCAAATTGACATTAGACGTCAGTTAAAAAAATGTAGTGGACCAAATCAATTTATCCTGTTTAAGATTAAATTATGAAACCTAGCAACCTTAATATTATGTGTGCTTTCGCTTCTGGGATTGGTCATTTTCGTTAAGCAATTTCCCAATTTTGATGCACATCAGGACAAAACAAATTGCATTTTTGGCTAGGGCGTGAGTTCTGGGACACCCTGTATTTTTCACAATCCCGCATTATTTCGTCATGGGTGTGCTTAGTAAAATTTACCCATTTTTCGCCAGTGCATTTTTGGAGGGCTTCACGCCAAAGATTTACTACTCTGCCTTTTGCTCCAAATTTTCCCTGAATTCGTTGGTTATAATATGTTTTGCAAAAGCCCCAAGTCAATTCAATAGGGTTGTATTGGCAGTTATAAGCTGGCAGCCTTAGAACTTGATGACTCTCTGCTCTCAAAAGTTCATCAATTTCATATTTGGTGTAGTTATCATTCACTTTGAAGGGGAGAACTAAGTCCAAAAGCTGCTTTTTCTTGAGTGCTGCTTTATTCCATCTTTTGATGAAGAATTTGTTGGCACTTTTTCTAATTTTGCTGAGTGGTAAGGGGCATTGTCCATTATTATGACACATTTGGTGTACCGTCTTCCTTCGCTCTTAAATCTTGATAGTATGCCTTTTGGATTATTCTCTAATACCCATTGACGAATTTGACTTTCATTTTCAAACACCCAGGTTTCATCCAAAAACACAAAAATTGCATTTTGCTTTGATTCAGTTCCAAATATCTGGCGCAAAAACGAACTCTGCTTAGAACATTTTGTTGTTTTTCAATAATGATACTCCTTCTATCAACTTTCTTAAACTTATATCCAATTTTTTTGATCAGTCTATAAAGGGTGGTTTTACTTCCAATTCCAATAAGTCCAATTTTTCTTTGGCATACTCAAAAACTGAATCAAGGTTAATATATTCATTACTCTTGATTTTAGCAAAAATGTGGTCATTTAATGCTTCTTTAAATCCATAATCATGACAAATGGCTTTCCGTCCACTGCTTATTTTAGGTTGTAATGATTCACCAGCTGCCTTTTTAGTCAGTATTCGCTTTACAGTTGACGACGACACCTATTTTTTTAAAGAATATTATGTGAAAGTAATAATAATGCTTATACAACTTCTTACTCGAAAGACTAAACTGACACGTTCAATGCTGGCAGAAGCATTGCCCGAATCTTTGAAAAATTCTTCATAACAACGACAAATTACTCCACGTTCTCTTGCAGTTATAGTATATCCGGTGAGAGATTGGGAGATTTCGACAGTTGACATATAGGTTGGTAGCAAATTATGCTGCAAAATACACTAAAAACACTAAATTCCTACGCGAAATGGGTTGGCAGGGTTGTCAGTAACTGGGGTGTGTTCATAAAGTGAGACGTCTGTTGGAGCGCGTGACGTCAGAGTGATGGGATTAACACTGAGATTCGCCAGAGTGTTGTTGCGTTTATGAACGGTTTCTTTGGTTATTTAAATGTTCGACTAATTGGTACATCACCTACATACAAAACGCAATTTTTGCGAAAATTTATGACTAAAACTATGCCAAATTTCCGATATCGATTTCTCGCTTATTTTTTAGAGTAAACTTAAGTTATTTACATCATTGTACGCAGAATTTTACGCAGTAGTAGACAATAGTCGATTTTTCGCGAAAAAAAAATCCGACTCAAAAGATGAAAATTTTTCATTTGTTTTTATTTTTGGCCATAATTCGTAAACTATTTGTCCGATGGATCTCAAATTTCGCCAGTAGATAGATTTCGAGCTCCTCTTTCGACTGATGTATAATTCAAAGCTATTACACGTCATTTTCACAAATAACTGAGTTATGGCCGTTTGAAATTTTGGGTTGTCGCCAGAGAGCCAAATTTTTGAAGGTTCAAAAAAGTTTGTGTTCGATTTCTCGGAAACTATTTCAGATATTGAGATGTGGTTTGTGCCATCGTTTTTTTTGCGATTTTTTACATAAAAAGTTTTTAGATTTTTTTACAGTCGAAATTTGCAAATTTCCGCAAAAATTCACGGCTAAAACTATGCGAAATTTCTGATATAGAAATCTCGCTAATTTTTTAGAGTTAAGTTAATTAATTTTCCGCAGATTTCAAATCTGGGATTTAAATTCAGATCCGACAACAAATAACTGAGGTATGGCCGATCAAAGTTTCGGAAAGTTAATTTTCATTTATCCTCATTTTTTCTAATTTTTAAAAAATGTATTTTTCTTAAACAAAAAATTGAAGCACAATTTTCAACGGGGTGCGGAGACCTGTTTTCAGGTTCTAAGAGGTGTGCCTTACTTGAAAGGTTAAGAAACAATTATTTATGGCAACAAACATTTGACGTGCATTTGAAATGCAAGTCATTGTGCATGCGGAGCGTTTTTTATCGGGTTTCTGAGTCCGGCGATTTTCGAGCACTCTGTGCGTTCTTAGCGTGGTATTTATGAACGCTCAAAGTCGAGTGACAGAAAGCAATGCGTATCTTTATGAACGCTTTTGTGTCACATTTTACACACAGTGATTTTTATGAACGCAGCCCTAAGGCTATTTTGTCATTTTAAATTTCGCGCGTATGGTACACTTTCTATTGCGTAGATATAGTGACTTTTGTGTCATTCAAACTCTCACTGTACGAACTATAGTCGCGCTGAATTTCTCTCAATTTTTTTCACTTTTGTCAGACTAAAATTTTTTTAACATTATTTTAGGTTATACAAACTATCAGTCAGTATATTTACCGTTTAGAAAAACTTGCAACGAAAAGGTGTCTTGACAGTTTTTTTTTTCAATATTACAATGAATTAAACAAGAACCAACAAAATAATCAAAACTCAAAAGCAGTAGAAATCGTAAAAAAACGTATTGTCTAAATTTGACATTTGACGTGACACACATTACATACACATTTTGATAAATATAAATCTAAAAACACTAAATACGCTGATATTAGAAGATTCTGCCAACATAAATTTGAATTTCCAAGGCACACTGAGATGTCAATATTTCTGAAATATATAGTATATTCGGTGAGAGATTGGGAGATTTCGACAGTTGACATATAGGTTGGCAGCAAATTATGCTACAAAATACACTAAAAACACTAAATTCCTACGCAAAATAGGTTGACAGGGTTGTTAGTAACTAGGGTTATTTTGTTATTTTAAATTTCGCGCGTATGGTGCACTTTTTATTGCGTAGATTTAGTGACTTTTCTGTCATTCAAACGAACTATAGTACAAGGTGTTTATAAATGTTTCTAGCATCAAGGGTGGCTATGCAATATCAAAAAATTTTGCCACTCATTACAAATGTGGGTTTCCATTTTTCAACTGACATTTCCAGTTAACCTCAGATATGGAGCAAAGTAAGTTTTGAGAAATAAACTGTTTTAGTTGTGGTTTGAAACCTGAAAATCAAAAACTTGGACACAAAATTGTAACTGAAACGTCATTCACGTAAATAACGTTATAAATAATTTTCTAGATAGTTATATTCACTATGAAAACAAAGCGGCAAAATAGTGTACGACAGGAATTCCAGAGCCACCCTTGATGCTAGAAACATTTATAAACACCTTGTATATATTCACAAAACAAAAGTTACTATGGTTGGCGATAAAAAATAACCCTAAACGGAACAGTTGGTGAGATTGGTAACCAAATGGGCATTTGACAATTATAATGCCAAAATTTCAAAATAAAATCTTTAATTTTGACTCAATCTGCAAGAAACCGTAAGAAATAGATAATTTCTGCATTGGGAAGTTTCAACAAGTCACTAAGAAGTTCTCCAAGGTAAACTAAAATTAAACAAACTGAACTGACGTTGACAACAAACTTCAAACTACAGTCTTATGAAATGATGATTGAAAAGTACACTCTGATTTTACAGAAATCAAAGGTCACTTGATTTTTATGTTTTGTGAATGGATATTATAAGAGAACTCAAAGTAGGAAATTTTGTTTTTTAAGAATTGGCAGAACTAATTAGTCTGGCTGTCACCCGTTTCCTGTCAATTTCACCATTACGGATTATACGATTCGTGTTTAATAAATTGCTGCGTAAATAAAAAATGTATCAATAGAATTGAATTGTCCTTTGCGACCAACAATATATGTACCTAAATGTAATAGATGTGCATGCAGGTTGTGAGGTTACGTTAGGTGAAACTCCATAAATGTCAAATTTTAAATATAATTTGAAAATCAAGTGACAAGTCGTGGTTACAAAACCATTACCAATCGTGTAACACGAAAACTCGTAAAATTGGAAAATTTAAATTTTTTATTAAAAAAGGGTGCAAATTCGAAAAAATAGTATCGCCTACGGCTCGTTTTGTACACCGGGAACTCGTGCACCAAATTGGCCATTATAAAACACGTTCTTTAATATACTATTTTCGAATTGTAGATTTGAGATGATCGCTCTGAAAGAATCTTCTTGTATTTCTTACCGTATTTATGGCAGCACTGAACCCCGCCTGACACGATCCTTGTCGGTGGTAACCCCACTGATCTGAAACAGAAAAAATCTATTTCAACTTATTAATTTCAAGTACCGCGTTAATAATGGCAAGTGGGAACTTTAACTAGATAAGTAGAGAGTCTGGGTCCGACGATGCTTCACTTTATCTGTTTATCTATACTCTGACCGTTGCATCAAACGTCAAGAGGCTCTGGAATTCTATGTAAACATCTTGTTCCCAAGGCGGGGGCGCTCCGATTATGTACTATAAAAAACATCAAAAACATACAAGCGAAATTATTTATGGACACGGTACGGTAGCGATGGGGCGTCCATTGTTCTAGAGATGGACATAAATAACGTAAATTTGAATCGATGCAACGTCGCAATGAATAATTTGATTTTCAAGATGAGCGATTTACGACGTTTTTTGATCAGGTCGGCTGTGGAAAACAGAACGTACGTAAAAAGTTTTCCACGGCAGCCCTTGATCGCACTATTTAAGCCAACAATAATCCTGTCTCGGCGAACTCTTTCAAATTTGTGTTGATTTATTAAATATGACACGCTTCACTTAGCTTAATTAGTTACATGTGGTGTTTGTATACACAAACAAATGTGCTCAATTCCCCTGACAAATGTTGTGACTTCAGGAAGTTGTTAGTATTCGGGGTAGAGCAGAGTTTAGATTGGGGTAGGTTTAGTTGGGTCGTCATGGAATAATACGTGAGTGGCGTTCTAAAACTGACTAAAAAGCCGAGAAAATTTATGAATGAGTTGCAAAACTCTGTTGTAAAACCCAATAGAAATTTTGGTATTTTTACTACTGGACTAAAGTGTCCACTCTCCTGTGTAAATTTTCGAAAATTTTTGGGTGTAAATCAGGCTTTCAATTCCTTAAAGAGAAAATTAGGGGAAAATTGAATGTAGCGATTTTTGAGGTTAACACGTTGTCAAAGTTGAGTGTATTAATCAATAACTAATTAAAAGTTTGTTGCAACAGAATGATTTTAATAAAGATTTAACAAGTTTTGGCAATGTTGTGAAAATCGTCAAGGTCAAATGCTTTTGCTGCCAATTGTTGCCGATAAAAATCACTAAGGGCTGCTGCCAACTTAACTTTTTAATGAGTCGACCGATAGTAATGAGCTATGGTATAAATAAATCATACTACAGTTGGTTTAGGTTGCAAATGTCCACCCAAGGTCATGACCTTGGTGCACAGCAATTATCATATAAAAATTGACAAATGTCAACCTCTGGAGGGACAATGGTGCCAACAGTTGTCATCTTAAAATTTCCCTAATTTATAAAGATTTCAACTCTAAATAAAAGAAATATCTGTCAAACCAGACGTTTGCAACCTAAACTTTGGTTTAACATAAACAAAAGAAAATTTGTATTTGACGGTTCTACTGTTGCACATGTCAAGGAGGTTTGAAACAAAAATAAGCGAATAAAACAAATGAATGACAACATTCACATATTGCTTGCTTATTTAAAACATCCATATATTATTGCATTTTCAGATTCTACATCCAAATTAAGGGTGACTTTATGTGCAATGTGCTATACTTAAATTGAACCATTTTAGAGATATCTTAATTTTTGTAAAAAAAAATAGCACAACAGAAGTGAAAATTTCTTTTCGAGATACCTAAATACCTTATAATCTATAATCGCAACGTTAATTGGAAAATAAACAATAAAACAAATAATAACATACAATACATACTCCTATTAAAAATATGGAAAAAAGAAGTCTTATTACTCTTTTGTTTCCATTTTTTTAAGCATGCTTTGGAATGGTAACAATTCAGTTTTACGTAGATCTTTTATTTATCAAATTGGTAGTCTAATAGAAAATAAAAAATTCTCAAAAATTTTTGTGGAAATATTTTTTTTGTAAAGCCGGTTTGACACTATCATATTTTTTCTCAAATTTTCTTTCAAATTGACGTGAAAGATTTGTCAAAAAATTAATACAGAAAAATGTTTCCTGTTTGCTAACCTGTTTTTTTTTAGAAAATGTTTTTCATTTTTTTTTGCAATATGCAAATTTAATTTATTTTTTTTTAAATTGAGATATTTCAGAAATGATACAATTTAGTATATAGAAAGTAATCTTTAATTTGCTATGCGGAATATAACAAGTTGACTGGCACTTCCGGCATAACCGGAAGTGTCGCGTAAGTGTGAATCTATTCGATTCGTCTTATCCGCTTACTTTTGTCCCTAAAATTCCAAATTCTTATCATTTGCATTTTCTGAGAAAAAGGGCAAAACGTATACAGGTGTCCCAGAACTCCCCGAGAATAAAGGTTGAACCGAAATTTCGAAACAAAAATTTGTTAGCTTAAAATTTTCCATCTGCATCGTTCTATGGGTCATGACTTCTGGGACAGCCTCTATATACGTTTACAATAGTTAAAGGGTTAATTATGAGATTTTAAACCGTTTTAATGTTTAATGATAAATATTAAATGAATAGAAAAATGTTGCCAAGAGCTTCAACTCATTGGTCCAAAAGGTAGAGTTTGTTTAGGTTGCAAATGTCCACCTAAGGTCACAATTTTTAAAATTTACATTGTGTAATTCGTTCCTGTTGCAAATGTTGCAACGCCAGTGTTGTTTTGGGGTACTAAAGACGATCGTCTATACTAGATCTACTAAAGTCCGTTTTTTTATTAAAAAACCACCAACACCGCACTCTCCCACCAGTTTACAACCGGCAACGTCGTCGATGGTGACTTTTTGGTGATAAAATTAAATAGGTTAGCTGCCTAATTGACAATTTGATTAGACAAAACGGCCTTTCAGGCTGTGCCGAGTCTTTTCACTATTAAATCATTTGATTTGCAATCCAACAGGCTGTAAAAGAAACGTTTTTAACGGAAACACTGCCTAATTTTCAGAAATGTCAAAAATTTGACAACTATTTTCTCACCAAAAATCTCCCTAGGCAACGTTGCCGGTTGTAATGCAGAGGAAGATTGCGGTGTTGGTGGTTTTTTAAAAAAAAAACGGATTTTACTATCAGTCCACTCATTAAAAAGTTAAGTTGGCAGCAGCCCCTAGCGATTTTCATTCGTAACAGTTGGCAACAAAAGCGTTTGACCTTGACGCAACTGTGGCATGCGTAGAAGCTAATCGTCTTGCACAACATTGCCAAAACTTGTTAAATCTCTATTAAAAACTTCCTACTGCAACAAATGTTTAATTAGTTATTTATTAATACACTCAACTTTCACGTGTTAACCTCAAAAATCGCTACATTCAATTTTACCCCAATTTTCTCCCTAAAGATTTGAAAGCCTGATTTACACTCAAAAATTTTCGAAAATTTACACAGGAGAGTGGACTGATAACAATGTCATTATAATGCGTCGCAATTAAATTTGTTTTACCGTTTTTAAACAGCATTCGCATCTGAGGAAAAATTGACTTCCCTTGAAACATGTTTAAGGACTCGCACTAATGAATTATGTAACTTTGACGCACTACAACTTTCACAAATGTCAAATTCTGGGAGAGCCAATCATGTCATCTTAAAAATTAAAAAATTAATTCATCAAGATTCCAACCTTAAATAAAAAAAATACTGTCAAAGTGGACACTTTCAACCTAAACCAACTGTAAAGTTCTTTTTTTTTTTTCTAAAAACACCAACACTGCATTTTTCTACTACTTTACAACCGGCGACGTCGTCGATGGTGATTTTCTGGTGATAAAATGAAATAAGTTTGTTATCCAATTGACAATTTGATTACACATTTCGGCCTTTGAGGCTTTTCACTATTAATCCGTTGATTTGCAATCCGACAAACTGTATAAGAGAGACGTTTTTAACTAAAAAAATGCGTAATTATTAGAAATGTCATTAATTTGACATTTGTTTTCTCACCAGACAATCTCCCTAGGCGACGTTGCCGGTTGTAAATAAGAGAAAGATTGCAGTGTTGGTCTTTTTTTAATGAACTATACACCCTCATAGAGAGCTCCATTGTAATTAGTAGAGTTCCTCGTGTTCAAATTATTTATAATCACTGTAAGAACAGATTGATGCTCACCCCATCTGTTTTTCGTCGAACCGTTTTTTATGCTAAATTAGGTGCATTCACACTAAATATCATTCCCTAGTTAATAACCAGAAGCTCATATTTAGACTACGGGAAAATAAACATTGGGGTGCGTAGACGTCTAACTGCCTTAGTGCCATTGCCCTTCGATACATGAATATTTTTAGTTTCAGTTCATGTGGGGTGAAATGGAAACCGCAAAATTTAACTCAAGAATCGCATAATGCTGTTAAACGACTAAAATGACTTCATTTCTGCTCCAAAAGCAAATAAAAATGTTTCCAAAGTTAGGAATTCAGGTGCGCCTAAAATAACTATTGTCGCAGTTATGTCATTTTTACATTAATCATTCCTCGGACACCTCCGCAGTATTTAAGCAAACCGCACTGGTTACTTCATTTCCATGATTCACGTTGATTCACTAAAACGTTTGTCATCACCTACCAAATTTAATGCATGGTAATAAGAAATCCGGAAGTTTTGCTTTTAGTGCTTTCTACAGTCATCTGCTCGCCAGATGCGTCTAAAGGCACGTGCATACCGGATTTTATTTATTAATTAATTCTACGAAAGCGTGAAATGACGAGAAACACGAATTTACGTGAGCACCGGAAATTTTTTCTCTTCATATCTAGGTTTGATAAGTTTGTTTTTGTTTACTTCATTTCGTCATTAATATATCGGGTGATCAATTAAAAAGGGAAAAAGTGAGTTTAGATCGTGCAAAGATACTAATAAATTATTACGCCCCACTACCAGAAATAATAATTTTTTTTTCATAAATTTTACTTATGAGGTTTAGTTTAGATACCTGAGTGATCCTACATAAAAATTTTGAAAAAAAATGTTTGTCTTCTATTTTTTCTAAGCTATCCTATACGGACAGATTAAGGATAAAATTTTGAAAATTTTTGCATACGCTCATAGTTGACAAAGCTCTAGAAGCTGACGCAAAAATTTGTTTTTTATCACTGATGGTTTTGGCGTCGCGACGCTTCAAAAATGTAATTTTTAGTTAATTGTGAGGGTTTGTAATATCAATCCCTAATTTAATTTTTTTTCAATATAAATGTGTTAAAAATATCTCAGTTGTTATTTTAGATTCAAGGCAAATTGTCTTCAAAATTTGAGGAAAAAAATGCTGTTTTATCAAGTTAGTTTCCAATTTCATTACGTCAAAGTTGGGAACTACGTTTACACCCATCTGTCAACATCTTGTGTCACAAATGACATCTATTCTTTGGCTCGCTTTAGATTGTAACAAAAGTCTAAATTGGTGAAATTGTCACTTTGTCGATGTAAATTAACGATTTCTGGTGTCCATAAAGTGCAACATGCCCGTGTTAATCAAAAATAACTTTTATAAGAGTGAGTGAAAGGACTAGTGAAATTTTGGTGTAAACGTAGTTTGCCGATGCGCTGACATAATTTTGAAAACTAACTTGATAAAACAACGTTTTTTTCGCAAATTTTAAACAAATTTGCATTAGATTTAAAATAAAAACTCAAATATTTGTATCACAGTTATATTGAAAAAAAATTGAATTCGCGAATATTTCCGCAAAAACTTAAAAATTGCTAAAAATTATACTTCTTAGGCGTCGCGACGCCAACCAAACCATGATAAAAAACAAATTTTTGCCTCAGCTTCTAGAGCTTTGTCAACTATGAGCGTATGCAAATTTTCAAAATTGTAACTTTAAAATTAAAGACGATTTTGGGGGTGGACACAATTTTTTTTTCATAAATTTTCCCCTCACCCCTTATGTTAGGTGCAACCCTTAGAGTCTGAACTTCATAGTTTCGCAACAATTCTTCGAAAATCAAAAGCGGCAAAAATTTTGTGGAATAGATTATATAAAATTTGTGAATAGATGATTGTTATCATTATTGTGATAACCGCCCTGGCCAACTTTTCATTTTCTAATTTAAATGGATATTTATCTGGTAACCAGTCGTATTGTTCAATCCCTCTCAAAATTGGTAAGAATTTTTTTAATACATGATTTTGAGTGTCCGGCTTTTTTTCCACTACCTCTAGCCTTAAAGGCTTATTTGGAAAAATTTGAGATTGAAAACTTGCTCATTCCATCAAATGGGTGATCATAAGTACCTCTTTGCAACCCTATGGTTCTAAGTGTAATAAATTTTAAACTTTTGCGACCCATAAAGTTTTTTAAAAAATGCTACGAGTTACATTAGACATTTGGAAGTCTTTTTGATCGACCAGTGTAAGCACTAAAGTAAATTCTCACCCCCACATTTGCCCTTTTACTTTAATTTTAAACCGACATAATAAAAGAAACTGGAAACTTGGCGTCTTGGTGAGTTTATATACCTGAGATAATCAGATTATATCATCCATTTTTATCCAATGTCCAAGAAAGTCTCATCCCCTCATTAGCCCTTTCTTTGCAGTTTATGAGGGTCAAAAATCAAATATACCGAAAAAACATTGAAACTTCCGGTAATCCAGAATTCCTACACGTGTTTTGAATGTTGTGTCTTGATTATTGTTATCGGTCAACTCTATTAAGTATAGCAATCAATAAATAGACGTCTAAAATCAGATAGTTTCAAAAATTAATGATAATTTATAATCATTCATCGCTTTATATAAATTAATGTTGATAATGAATTATGATGAAAAAGAATCATTTTAAAAAAAATTTCCTGTATTCATATGATTAAAAATAATTGTAATTGTACCTAAAGTTTCAAATAACTGCTCTATCAGAATGATAAACGCTAGCTACTTTGAGGAATTTCATTGTTTCGATTTGTAAGACTGACCAGCTGGGTAAAAATATTTATTACGGTTCATTTCAAGGCAGATGAGACCCAACCACTTGAGCGTTATTATGTTTATAGGGGTTTGCGGTAAGGTGGCTGTAAACGATTTAACAAGTCAAAGCCATAACCGCACTAGAGCGTTTGGTAAACTGTACCTGCTTTTGTTACCAACGCTCCATTCCCTTGTCTGAATATTTAGAGCTTTTTCGCTACAGTTTGATTTTGATAAAAGCTTGATTGGTGATGAAGTCACAAGTAACAGTCAAAATTTTTACACACCGGGAAAATTACTTCGTGTATTAAATCAGTAATTTCACAAAAACCAATCCTAGTGTAAAAAATGCAAAACAAGTCAACTTTTAATTTTAATTGCGAAACTTTTGAATTTATATTTGTAAAATCATTTAGTTTTACAACTAGCACAACATACATTTTTATACAAGTAATTTTGGTCGTTGGTATGTCATCATTTTTATAGTCTTGACACAATTTGCGCCATATTACAATCATATAAAAATAACTGTTAGTGACAATTTAGACCACAAAATGTGTTATCTTTTTTAAAAAACGTAACTTTTTAACAGAAATCGGTTTTGAGCAGATTCAAGATCTATTGGCGTGTCTAATCAAGTCAGTGACGCAAAATTGCGTTGACGCAGTTGCTAAAGTAGCATCACTTTGATTGGGGTTGCTAAGGCGCAACTGTGATTTGGAATGCCGCAAGTCAACATGAAATCGGGCCCTAATTTGGTTAATGATGTTGAACAACATCAAATTTTGCAAAAATTTGTAAACGTAGAACTGAAAACACATCAGAACTTGTTGACTCTATTCTATTCAAGTCTTTAAATCTAAATGCCAAATCGATAAAGCATGACAAAATATTTGAAAAAATTGCGAATGCAGATTTACAAAAAAAGAAAACTTAATTTCTATACAACCATTTTATTCATAGGCAAAATTATGTGTTTTTTGGGTGCTTCAACAGACGGGCTCGTAGATAAAAACACGATTGTTGAAATAAAATGTCCATTTGCGGCTTACAATTTAAATCTTTCCCCTGAGAAAGGAATAGTACAATTATTTTTTTGTTATTTACTTAAATTATATCGTCTTTTACGGCATTTTTATGTTTGTATTTTCTATGCATGTGCTTTTAAATTGTCACTCACTATCTTTATCTTTTCAATAATAAAATAACTAAGAAAGTACAGAATCTATTTAGAATTCATAGACGCAATCGTATTTTCTCATTTATTTTACTTCGAATGCTTAGTTACCAAAAGTTCATAAGGTTAAGTAAATTTAGGCGATAGTTGTGGTCAAAGCAGAAGAATTGTTACTTGTGTTCGTATAAAAAGAAGAGTAATTAGCATTAAGATAATTGTGTTTAAAATTTGAGAAAAAAACGCTGCTTTATCAAGTTAGTTTTCAAAATTATGACGGCGCAGTGGCAAACTACGTTTACACCAAAATTTCACAAGTCACTTCATTCTCTTTTATAAAGGTTAATTTTGATTAACACGGGCATGTTGCACTTTATGGACACCAGAAATCGTTAATTAACATCGACAAAGCGACAATTTTACCAAGTAAGACTTTTGTTACAATCTAAAGCGAGCCAAAGAATAGATGTCATTTGTGACACAAGATGTTGACAGATGGGTGTAAACGTAGTTCCCAATTTTGACGTAATGAAATTGGAAACTAACTTGATAAAACAGCATTTTTTTCTCAAATTTTGAAGACAATTTGCATTAAATCTAAAATAACAACTGAGATATTTTAAACATATTTGTATGGAAAAAAAATTAAATTAGGGGTTGATATCACAAACCCTCAACAATTACCTAAAAATTACATTTTAAGGCGTCGCGACGCCAAAACTATCAGTGATAAAAAACAAAATTCTGGGTCAGCTTCTAGAGCTTTGTTAACTGTGAGCGTATGCAAATTTTGAAAATTTTATCTTTAAAATTAAAGATGATTTTGGGGGTGAACGGAACCTGTATAGGACCTATTATTATATTTACGACCTATTATTACTATGAAAAAAGCAGAAAATATGTACAAAATATGTGGCTTTGTTAAGAATGAACCTTACATGTAATAATCCATAAGTCAAATTGTATATTCAGTTTTTCATTTTACAGCAAAAAAAATAAATACGGTGAAGTGACAAATGCACTGAAATCCAAGGTTTTTCAATATTTTTTTGCTAAAAACTGAAACAACCATTTGCTTGAAAAAAAAAATGGTTATGGAAAGTCAAAAGGCAGTAGTTTATGGTAAAAATTAAAACATACAGAAAAAACAATTCTAAAGTACTTTAAAAAAAATTGTAAACTGGCTGTCCTATATATAGGACACTGGGCGGTAATGGGTTAATCAATTACAGTTATAACTTACATGTTCTGCAAGGGGAATATTCATTAAAATTAGCGAAGAATCCGTTTGATACGTAGCATGTTCCCACGGGATCTCTGCGGGCGCGACCATTGGGAAACCAGGTGTAGCGTGGGGCACAAGCCTGAAAAAAAGAACGTAATAAGAATCAATAAGAATAGAAGAACGTAATAAGAATCAAGTTACAAAGTGTCAGAACAATTTTTTAATTGTCCCATGACAGTTCATGACAGGCAGTGTCAAAATCTCCAATGTTACCAACCACTAGAGACCACTGCATTTGATTTTTATATTTAGAATTGAATGAATCAAATGTGTAAATGAAAACAGTGGAAAAAGCCGTTTTGTTTTAAGCCTAACGGTGATATAATGTTTGTACCATGTAAGACTTAAATAGTACTAACAGCTTGTCCATACCTGTAAGTTCTTCGCAATCTCGACTAAATTAGAACATACCACAAGCTCAACATTCCTTGCGGTCTTGCATTTAACTCCAAGAACTGTCCCAGCTTCAACCGCATATAATATTAGCAGTGTGAATTTGTTGATTTTAGTTTTAGTTTTAGCAGATGTTGGGTGATTTTCCCTGTCGCGAAAAATTCGCTGTCTGTTTATACAGCGGTACACGTTTAGTCTTTATTGTATGTAAAACACGCCAGAGATTTGTAAACATTGTCAAGACACGTAGAGCCAATACCAATGAAAATCAACAAAATGTCGGATGCCGATGCGAATAAATCTCGAGATCGATTTGGGCATGGTTCAAAAAATCGACAGCGACATGGCTATTCAAAAGCCCTATTTGTAAAACAATGCTATGTTGGCGGCGAATTTCGACGATCCATCTTCGGACGAGTTTCATGGTTTTTTTGAATATTTGAGATCGCGAAATGGGAATTGAGTGTACCAGGTGGCCGGAGAAGATTGAGACCACGGGCAATAGAATACGTTTTATGAAAACTTGTATTTTCCTGCTCTCCGGAAGTTTCAAATTCAATTTGGTTAGGTCATATTTTGACAGCAATTTTTAAATTTCTACAAGGTGTTTATAAATGTTTCTAGCATCAAGGGGGGCTTTGTCATGCGCTTTGTTGTCATAGTGAATATAACTATGTTCACAATTATTTAAATGTCACTTACGTCTACTACTTTTCAGTTACGGTTTTGTGTCAAAATTTTTCGATTTTCAGGCTTCAAACCACAACTTGAACAGTTTGTTTTCAAAACTAACTTTGTTCAATGATTGAGGTTAACTACAAATGTCAGTTGAAAAATCTAAACTCACATTTCTAAAGAGCGGCAAATTTATTTGACATGTCATAGCCACCCTTGATGCTAGTAACATTTATAAACACGTTGTAATGTTATTAGGATATTAGTAAAAAATTGAGCTAAAAAATTAAAATTTCAATTTCCCGCTGAAAATTTTGAAGGTTGTGAAACTGCGAAATAAAAATCTGTCACTGTGTAACGTCCCTTTGTGCCTAAACTAACCTTTTTACTGCAAATACAACACACAATTAGATTTAAAAAGTATTGTTAGTTTATTAGTCCAGTGTTCTCAGATCAACATAAATGATGTCTAGATTAAAACCTAAAAATCCCTAGAAAATTCCTAGGCAGCATGAATTTCATACGTCAAAACATTCTGGAAAATACAGTATGACCCAATAAATTTTTGTTCAGCCCTTTTGTGGAAAACAAAAAAGGCTGAAAACGTATGGCGTAGGGAACTTCGCATAATAAATTTGAGTTGTCATTTGGCTGTCATTAGTGTCATTACTGTCTTAAGTGAAAAGCAGTTCACCGTTGGAAAAGGCTTTTGCTATCGAGTCCTATTTAAGAAATGGTGCCAAAATGTAAATGAAAAAATGGGTGGACACAATGAATCACCCTAAAAACATTGAGTTGTGTTTTTGAGACTGAAAACTCATGTGCGTGTGCAACCACTTTTAACATTTTTGTATTAAATACACTTGTTTTTTGTTCGCTTATTTGTTATTTATTTGTTTAGAGAAGCAATTGCACGTTGCACTACTGGTGTTTTTTATCCATGTTGTTTTTACACTGTTTTTAGTAACATAACCTCAAACTTCGGCCTCAACATGTTAACGGTTTTCACAAGAGCGCAGACGGCCACCAAAAACTCAAATCTCTTCAATACCAGTTTGAATTATTATCAAATACTTTACAACCAATAATCAGGTTGACAGCTGCAGATTGTTTCAACTAGGACCTACGTTTTCCATGTCTTTTGTTTTTCAAAGAAGGGCCGATCAAAAAATTTTTTGGATCATACTGTACAAACGTAGCCCGGTCAAAATAGACATTTCAAATAACAAACATTCCGACAGAGTTGCCATTTTGGTAGAGACCTTGGCTACACCTATAGAAATAAAGTGTCAAAAGTCCCTATAGGTCCCATGTGTGCTAAAAAAGTTATTCAATGTGAAAGGCCAAAATTTTCGGTTTTTTGGCTTTTTCTTGAAAACGGTATGTTTTATCAAAAATTTAGCCCAAATAAAAATTGTAGATCATCACATTATCTACAAAAATGGTCGTTCTGCTTTTTTTCCTAACAATTAGCATTCCTAAGATATCGCCGTTCTAAAAGTTGAAGAATTTACATTCTATCTGGTTTCCATAAAAAGAGCAGTACCTAGGAGCAGTAAGCAGATTTTGATGAAATTTGCAGAAAGGCTTTATTTCAGCATAAAATTGAAATCATGAAAATTTCATCAAGATATTTCAACTGGTTATGTTTTCCTGAGTGCTTCTTGCTTCTTGTACTTTTAACTCTTTAACTGTTGTAAACGTGTTTGCCATTTTTCTCCGAAAAAAATATGCTATACCTAAATTGCATTATTTCTGAATTATATTAATTTTTCAAAAAAAAATTATTTCCACAAACATTTTTGAGAATTTTTTTTTTCTACAAGGCGTTTATAATATAAATGTTTCTAGCATCAAAGGTGGCTCCGGAATTCCTGTCATGCACTATTTTGCCGCTTTGTTTTCATAGTGAATATAACTATCTTAAATTTTTTTTTATAATGCTGCTTACGTCAATGACGTTTCAATTACAATTTCGTGTCCAAGTTTTTCATTTTCAGGTTTTAAACCACAACTAACAGTTTATTTCTCAAAATTTACTTTACTCCATGTTTGAGGTTAACTGCAAATGTCAGTTGAAAAATTGAAGCTCACATTTGTAATGAGCGGCAAATTTTTATAACATTTCATAGCCACCCTTGATGCTAGAAACATTTATAAACACCTTGAATTAGACTAAATTTGTTTATAAAAGATCCACATAAAATTGAATTGGAGTTTTTGTTATTTAATCACTATTTTTATGTATATTTTGACCTTACTAACGAAAAAAATGTCTTTTTTAATCAATAATAGAGCTCTACAAAAAAATTGTTCTTGTCCTAAAATTTACTTTATAATTTTTCTGTCAAACAAGAACTGTCACATTTGTCAAACTGTCACCAATTGCAGAGTATGTTTTTATTATTTTGCTTTTAAACAAGATTGACATGTGCCTCTCTACTACAGAGGTATCTAACTTATTCCTTTAAATTCCTACTGATTTTTAAAATTGCTGTTTTGTAAATCAGAAAATCTTCTACAGGAAAAATATTTTTAATAAAACCAAGGATTATGGAAAGAAATCCAAATATTTTGAGAAATTAATAAATATTTTTTTCCCTTCAAAATAGAAATTATATTTACTTAAACACTAGATTCCCTTAGATTCGTCCAAAAAATGAAAAAAAAACCCTTTTCGTCTCCAATACTTCAAAAATCCCTAGATTCGGGGAAAATTCCTAGAACTGACAACACTGTTTTGACAATATCGTGACAGCTCTCCAGTTTTCAATAACACCTACTCCAAAATTTCGAGTGAGAAATTTAAAATTTCACGGTTTTGATTCGATTTTTTTAATAATGTCGCAATAACAATCGATCCTAAAAATGGCTCTCGAATTAAGAACTCCTTAAATTATAATCCACCATTAACCGAATTTTATTTGAAGGTTCGGGAAAACAGAAAAAAAAATAAAATTCAAATTACTTTTGTTTAGCAATCCGCGAAACCATCCATTCTAACACATAAAAATCAAAAATCCCTAAATTTTTGGTAAATCAGCGTGTATTTGGCGATATGCATCAATAGAATTTTCTTTGGGACTGTACTTTGAAGTTTGTTGGTTATATCAGATCCATTTATTTTATTTTAGGTTATCTAAGAGAAGTATTAAGGATTCAGTTGATTTCTCTCAATGAATTTGAAACTTTGAACTTTTGACAATAGAAACGTCAACTGCCCATTGTTACTACTGTCGCCAGTGTCACGTTTAGTTTAGGATGTTTTGTTTTTGCCAACCTTTTTGTAATTTTTATGTTTTGCGAACGGATATTACAGTTCGTACAGGGAGAGATTGAATGACACAAAAGTCACTAAATTTACGCGCGAAATTTAAAATAACGAAATAAGCCCACTTACTACTGTCAACCCAGTTCGCGTAGGAATTTAGTGTTTTTAGTGCATTTTGTAGTATAATTTGCTGCCAACCCATATGTCAACTGTCAAAATCTTTCAATCTTTCACCGGATATACTATACCTAGATTTAATACAAACGAAAAATCATTATAAAATTCAAATTGCAATTATTATTTTTTATTTAAGATATTTAAGGTATCTTGATAAATAATTTTGGAAATTGGCGTCATTGTCTCCCCAGAATTTGACATTCAAATTTTTTTCAGATGCGACTGCTCTTTAAAAACGGCATTTGCAACAGGAATGCATATAAACGTTTTATTTTCCTTCGAAAATTCTTCCTGCCATATCACTTTCACTGTGAATATCGTCTACAGCTGTACACAATACCTGTCGAAAATTGAATATCATTGACAAAACAACCTTTGGTAATGGGTAATGGGCTTAATTAATGAATTCCCATTGATGATAGATCTTTACAGACCATCAATAACTGACATCCAAAGAAAAAATACGTTTTCAATCAGTAATGGATCCCAAGCAAACGAGTTATTCATATCTGAGTTGAATATTGCATTGTATAATATTAAATCCGAAAAAAGAAATTGATGGGTGGGACCGCGCACCTGATTCACGAAAACTGAGAAGAGCTTACGAATTTTGCTGATTCATTCGGAAAGCTGCATGAAAACAATCCAATGCATTAAACGTTAATACGGTTTTAATTGAACACCCGGTATCTCATATTGTTCAAAACTTGTTTATATTGATTTTAATAATAATAGACCAGTGTCGAAGCCTTCAAAAACAGGTAAAAAGTGCAAAAAAATCGAAGTAGAATGAAACCTATTGGAAAATGTTGAGAATATTACAAAAATGAATGGAAAAATAAATTACGGTCGATTCGAGGTCGGGAAGTGGGAGAGGGTGGGTTTTTAAGGGTTAAAATCGGTTTATGTCGATTTCCGGCAAAACTACAAGTCTTATGGAAAAAAGTTAAATGGCAAAGTTGTTGGTAATAAAAAGATCAACAACTTTTATATTTACCCTTTTTTCTCATAACCTCAAAATTCACATGAAAAACTCAAAAAACCACGTTTTTGGTTTTTTATTTTTATCTTTTACATTTTTTTTTTATGAAATTTGGTGAGAACTTACCTTTGTATATACCAAATACACAAGAATTTTTGGGATTTGAAAAATTCGTTTTTTCTCCTTATGAAATACTTTATGTAATACCGAAAAAGCACCCTAATTTTCAATCGAAAATTCACGCGTCAAAATATCAGTTTTTTTAAAAAAGTTGGTGGGCTTTTTATTCGTTGAAATCTCTACTTTCTGATAGTGTAATAAAAAATATACGTCACTATGGAAAATATTTTCAAAAAATTTAAAAAACGAAAAAAACTCGAATCCGAAAAATTATTTTTCTATCATTATGTTCAATTTTGAGCTATTTATTAATATTAACACTGTAATTACTTATTTAGCGTATGATTCTATGTTACATTGATAAACAAAAAAATTTTCAATCCATCAAACATTAAGATTGCAAAATAAAACATGGGAAAATGGTTGTTAAAAATATTCAAGATAGGATTTAAAGGGAATTTTATCTAAAAATGAGGATGTTATAATTTTTTTTTTTCAGTAAAAAAGCTGGTTTATTACAGTTTTATTATATTTTTGTCATAAAAAAAATCTCATACTATATAAATGTTCTTCGGAATATTTTTAGTTCAATAATTTGTCTCTTTGATGGTATTCCTTCGTCGTTTTCCGATTCTAGCAAATCTTGGGAATCTTCAAGACCATCACCGTCTTCGTTTCCAATATTATGTCCAGTCTGCATTATTTCTTTATCCACAATTTCATCCGAATCATTAAGTTCCTCGTAGGCTTTTTTTTCTACATTAGAGCATTTTTCAGATCCATGACAATTTGAACATAAATTTGTGCATTTTAAACCATGTTTTTCTATTTCGCGTTCATAATGAAGATATTTCGATACGCGTTTGAGCGTATTTCGGTATCGTAATGAACCAATCCCGTGTCAATATTTCCAGGAACTTATATTTTTCTTAGGTTTGCAGCAGACAAACCGTCAACCTGCCGTCAGCGTTGACAATTTAGATTTTGGTCTTGATTAACCTTGATAAATCGATCAATACACTATTATTTCTTGTTGTACTTGGCTTAATAATTCATCGGAGAAAAACTCTTTGGTTGCAAGAGAACCATCATGATCATGATCAACATCTTCGCTCTCTTGGCTCGCTTGGGCTCCGGTAACCTCAAAACGTCACACCTGTCAAACTGTCAAACTGACTGAAATTGGATTTGGCTACTTCGAATTTTTTCCCGAACATTTTGCAAATGCCAACTACCCTAAAATTCCCTAGATTTCGAAATCAAGTTTTTTCGTTTAAAATAACGCGAAATAGAAAAAATAGCGTATGATACTTGTTCATAATGCATTTTGCCGCACTTACTACTTTATGTACGTGCGTGCGGCAAAATGTTCATTATGAAACGCGTTCCATAATATACTAGTTCGGCAACCACATTTTAAACTGTTACATCCAGTTTCACAACTGCAGCAAATAGTTTTGAGCAGCATTTCCGGAATCAATTCCTTTTCTGTGAATTTAGGTATAATACCTCGTTCATGTTGTGTCCAGCCCCAATCTGTAGCTGTCAGTTTATTACCCAGCCAAGTTTGAAGCTGATAATATGCCCTGTAACAATGTTGTTCTGCTGCACCTTCTGTAGGTGGAAGATTCGCCAATATGAAAGATGATTTAATTTTTGCCAATTGATATTTTGTAAATCTTAATCGATTCAGCGTTAGATTATCATTTTTACACTTATAAATAACTATTATTAATTGTAATCCATTTTTTTGGATATCGTGTTTGTTTGCATCTTTTTTATAAAAGATATTGGCCACATTGGGCAAATTTTTAGCGTCTAATAATGCATTTACGATACTTTTTTTCCTTTTCCGGCAAACCCAGATGTATCGCAACCTAAAAAACAATGCAGAAGTGCAATGATATTTTGAAAAGATTCATATTTGAAACTCTTAGACGTGAAAAATTGATCTTTTACTGTTCCAGAACCTGGCTTGAGAAGATAAATGTCATGATTATTTAAATTTAATTGATTCAAAAGGACCAAAAGATCAATATCTTGTCCCACAACAATTACAGTTTTACTTGTATCTCTAGCAACTTCTATCGAGGTCTTAATTATATCAGCATCAGCATCTTCTTCCGCTTGTTTACAAG
The DNA here is from genome assembly GCA_029298725.1 of Gnatocerus cornutus. Lineage (NCBI taxonomy): Eukaryota > Metazoa > Arthropoda > Insecta > Coleoptera > Tenebrionidae > Gnatocerus > Gnatocerus cornutus. Next base: position 3,114,691 of record CM055517.1, read on the forward strand.
AAAATCCGTAAGACTGTAATGTTTCCATTAACGATTTGATAATTTTGTCTTTGTTTTTCTCGTTAGATAAAAATTTTTCCTGCAAAAATGATAATGATAGAAAAAGTATTTTTCGATTAGAGTTTTTTTCGTTTTTTAAATTTTTTGAAAATATTTTCCATAGTGACGTATATTTTTTATTACACTATCAGAAAGTAGAGATTTCAACGAATAAAAAGCCCGCCAACTTTTTTAAAAAAGCTGATATTTTGACGCGTGAATTTTCGATTGAAAATTAGGGTGCTTTTTCGGTATTAAATAAAAATAAGGAGAAAAAATGAATTTTTCAAATCCAAAAAATTCTTGTGTATTTGGTATATACAAAGGTAAGTTCTCACCAAATTTCATAAAAAAAAAAATTGTAAAAGATAAAAATAAAAAGAGTTTTTCATGTGAATTTTGAGGTTATGAGAAAAAAGTGTAAATACAAAAGTTGTAGATCTTTTTATTACCTACAACTTTGCCATTTAACTTTTTTCCATAAGACTTGTAGTTTTGCCGGAAATCGAGATAAACCGATTTTAACCCTTAAAAACCCACCCTCTCCCACTTCCCGATCTCGAATCGACAGTAATTTATTTTTCCATTCATTTTTGTAATATTCTCAACATTTTCCAATAGGTTTCATTCTACTACGATTCTTTTTGGTTTCAAGAATTATCGACCCTGGTCTATAACGTGTGATCCACAAAATTTTTATTTAGGGTAGGCTTTGACAAAATTTACCTAAGCCGAGAAAAATTTGACAGTAGTTTGACATTTGTCATTTGATTTAATTTCAATTAGTTTTCAATACATTATTGATTCTAAAGAGACACACGATACATTTTCTCTAATTTGCGCCTCGAAATTATATTTTCATCAAAAAATTGAGGTTAAGTCAAAAACAAAATTTCACTCCGACATGACTTCTATGTTTGTCTCTCTCTTTCATGGCCTACCTTAAACAAAAATTTTGTGGATCACATGATATAATAATAAAATAAACGAATCCACCTGTTAACTTGATATACTTGATGACGTAAAAAATGTCCATGAACCGGATAAAGCTCTGCTTCTTTATAATAAAAAGTAGGAAACATGTGGTATTAACAAATGCACGACAAATGGTAACATGTGTCGTTTTTCTCTAAAACGGACGAGTTTTTTGCTTCTTCTGGTACCGGGTGTTCAGTAGCTGCTGCTGAACCAATCAATATATCAATACTTACTGAAGAACACGCGGAAAATTGCCTTTCAGTGCTCGTGGTTTTAACTTTTCTTGCCGACTTTTAAATTAATATTATGCACTGTGAAAGAGCGCCGCTTCCAAATTGTCGGTTTATTGCTTTTTGACTCTCTGAACCGAAAAAATGGTGGCGGCATCCACAAAGGTTAACGACAGTTTTCAGCTGTCACAACTTGAGTGAATTCACTCATTTTGATGATCACAAACACACCCTAATCTATTTTTAATCTGACGGGAGGACAACGGAAAATGTACACACCTTTCTATTTATTGACCTTGCAAATGTGACGAGGATAAATCGCAATTATTTAAATGACAATTAAGGTGGGCCGCTTCAACCCTTTTCTGAAAAACGCGAGGCGTGCCGAGGGTTGGTGGTATTTTATTTATATTTTATAATCAAAAGATCAGAAACGTGACGATATCTTCTTCTTCACTTGACTAAGCGGTTTTAAGTATAAATTGTTATTTATATTGTGGCTCAACAATACGACCACCTCATGAAGATAAGCAACCTAATGTTGTTCTGGTTGCGTCATAGATTAATTTTCAAGAGATTTTTGAAGTGTTTCGATTGACGTTGAGTGAAAATAATGATTGGTCTAACTCGGTTAAATGAACCTATTTCCATCTCAGGTTTTATACAGAGTGTCCATACAAAAACGAAATCGGATCTCTGGAAATTCGAGTGAATAGTTATTTGTTTTACTACGCTGGAAAATGTTCTTTTGGAAATGAGAAGAAAGTGTTGAAATTTCCAAGCATTTCCAGACGTGTGAAACATCAATAATAAATTAATACAGAGTGATTCTTATTAATATTAATCATAGACGACTTTGCGAATTTTGACGTAGGGCGTAGTGCAATTCGCTACTCGTTGAACGGTTGAACATAAGCGTAGAACTGACGGGGGTTAGGGTGCATGTAATAATTAATTATTTTTCGGCAATATTGAACACGGAACTACTGCTACTTGTTATGAACCATTATTGCGAACTAAAATGATGCAAATCTAGTGTGGTCAAAGCACATTTTGGACCATTAAAATGAATTTCTTTTAGCGCAAAATGTCACCACATGATACGCCATTGGGCTCCAACATCGCTGTCACTGATCTGTCATCTGTCAAGTGAGGTGTAAATGTTAGATTTGCGGATTGTGGTTGGTTCAAGACAGATTAACACTTTTTATTAGATTATCTCTTGTTACGCTCGGTAACAAATGTCAAAATAACGTTCACCAGTGAAAAGCACGCAGTTTTTTCTAACTTGAGCAAAATCGTATGAGGTAAGAAAACACATGTCCAAAAAATGTCAACGCACCCTTTGATTAATATTAATAAGAATCACCCTGTAGTTATCTATTTTGAGTTTTGGTATGAATTTGAAACGCCATTCATACATTTAGGGAAGTTTAGCAGTAGGAAAATAGGTTGGTATTATAGCACCGCATTCAAATCGAACAATTCAAGATTAATTTAAATGCAAATGTGTTTCTGAAATTTTTGTTGTAACTTTATTTAATTAGTTTACCTTTATTATTTTATTTATGCACTGTTGCCAACTAGCAAAATAAAACCAACTATTTTAAATATCACGTTTGACTGCCTAGACTTGAAAATGACGGAGGCGCACAAAAGATTATCTCAGCTTGAGCGTCTATTGCACAGAAATTCGTGCCAATTTGAGGTGCATTTTTCAAAATCTCAGGGTTTTCTAGACCACGCTCTCGTTAATAAATCGTTGTGATGTAACTATAGATTATAATAGACTGTCCATAAAGTCAGACACCGCCTTCGTATCTGCCAAACAATTTCACGTCGTCTTCATTTTAGAGTGGTAATAAAATATGATATTATCTATAGTGACCTTGAAATGTGGAGAAGAAAGACACCATTAGATAAAGGTTATCGTGAAAGTTGACCGTAAATGCAACAAGAATGCCTTTTGGTGCCAATGACTTTTTATTAATTTGTCTTCTTAAGCTTGACAGCGAAAATATTAATCTTGTAGATAGCTAAAGATGCAGTTGCTCATGGGTACATTATAAATCTAATTGAATGGGAAGGTGAAGAAATTTATGTGCGGAGACATGAGAATATAATACCGTATGATCGAAAAAACGAACTAGTCAAAGTGCGGTAAAGTAAAAATTTGCTATTTTTTTTCCAAAAACGAGTTGGCGAATTTTGTGGATTTTCTGCACCCTATTTTACGTACAAGTCCGACAAAGTGCGGTAAAGAAAAAATTTGCTTTTTTTTTTTCCAAAAACGAGTTAACCAGTTTTGTGGATGTCAAGCACATTTGTGCCGATTTGTCAGTAATTAACCGTACGATCTTGATAAAAACTCATCATTTAATGTATTTCGACTTCTATTTTTCGAATATAATCTTCAAAACCTCGTATTTATAGCAAAAATCGTCATTCAGGCCTAAATATAGGTTGTGTTTTATTGACAATTTTTTTGGATTTCATGCACGTTTGTGCTAAAAATAAAAGAACGTCCCGTTCGGTAAAGATCTATTTTAAGTACTAATCTGCCAAGGTCCGGTAAAGTAAAAATTTGCAATTTTTTTTCTAAAAACGAGTTAACCAGTTTTGCGGATTTCACGCACATTTGTGCCGATTTGTCAATAATTAACCGTAGGATCTTGATAAAAATTCATCATTTGATGTATTTTGACTTCTATTTTTCAAATATAGCCTTCAAAACCTCGTATTTATAGCAAAAGTCGTCATTTAGGCCCAAATATAGGTTGTGTTTTATCGACAATTTTTGTGGATTTCATGCACGTTTGTGCTAAAAATAAAAGAACGACCCGTCAGGTAAATATCTATTTTGGGTACTAATCTGCCAAGGCCGGTAAAGTGAAAATTTGCAATTTTTTTTTCAAAAAACGAGTTAACCAGTTTTGTGGATTTCACGCACATTTGTGCCGATTTGTCAATAATTAACAGTAGGATCTTGGTAAAAACTCATCAATTGATGTATTTTGACTTCTATTTTTCGAATATAGCCTTCAAAACCTCGTATTTATAGCAAAAATCGTCATTTAGGCCCAAATATAGGTTGTGTTTTATTGACAATTTTTGTGAATTTCATGCACGTTTGTGCTAAAAATAAAAGAACGACCCGTCCGGTAAAGATCTATTTTGGGTACTAATCTGCCAAGGTCCGGTAAAGTAAAAATTTGCAATTTTTTTTTCAAAAAATGAGTTAACCAGTTTTGTGGATTTCACGCACATTTGTGCCGATTTGTCAATAATTAACAGTAGGATCTTGGTAAAAACTCATCATTTGATGTATTTTGACTTCTATTTTTCGAATATAGCCCTCAAAACCTCGTATTTATAGCAAAAATCGTCATTTAGGCCCAAATATAGGTTGTATTTTATTGACAATTTTTGTGGATTTCATGCACGTTTGTGCTAAAAATAAAAGAACGACCCGTCCGGTAAAGATCTATTTTGGGTACTAATCTGCTAAGGTCCGGTAAAGTAAAAATTTGCAATTTTTTTTTCTAAAAACGAGTTAACCAGGTTTATGGATTTCAAGCACATTTGTGCCGATTTGTCAATAATTAACCGTAGGATCTTGGTAAAAACTCATCATTTGATGTATTTTGACTTCTATTTTTCGAATATAGCCTTCAAAACCTCGTATTTATAGCAAAAATCGTCATTTAGGCCCAAACATAGGTTGTGTTTTATTGACAATTTTTGTGAATTTCATGCACGTTTGTGCTAAAAATAAAAGAACGACCCGTCCGGTAAAGATCTATTTTGGGTACTAATCTGCTAAGGTCCGGTAAAGTAAAAATTTGCAATTTTTTTTCTAAAAACGAGTTAACCAGTTTTGTGGATTTCACGCACATTTGTGCCGATTTGTCAATAATTAACCGTAGGATCTTGATAAAAACTCATCATTTGATATATTTTGACTTCTATTTTTCGAATATAGCCTTCAAAACCTCGTATTTACAGCAAAAATCGTCATTTAGGCCCAAATATAGGTTGTGTTTTATTGACAATTTTTGTGAATTTCATGCACGTTTGTGCTAAAAATAAAAGAACGACCCGTCCGGTAAAGATCTATTTTGGGTACTAATCTGCCAAGGTCCGGTAAAGTAAAAATTTGCAATTTTTTTTCTAAAAACGAGTTAACCAGTTTTGTGGATTTCACGCACATTTGTGCCGATTTGTCAATAATTAACCGTAGGATCTTGATAAAAACTCATCATTTGATGTATTTTGACTTCTATTTTTCGAATATAGCCTTCAAAAGCTCGTATTTATAGCAAAAATCGTCATTTAGGCCCAAATATAGGTTGTGTTTTATTGACAAGTTTTGTGGATTCCATGCACGTTTGTGCTAAAAATAAAAGAACGACCCGTCCGGTAAAGATCTATTTTGGGTACTAATCTGCCAAAGCCGGTAAAGTAGAAATTTGCTATTTTTTTCCAAAAACGTGTTAACCAGTTTTGTGGAATTCTAGCACATTTGTGCCGATTTGACAATAATTAACCGTAGGATCTTGATAAAAACTCATCATTTGATATATTTCGACTTCTATTTTTCGAATATAGTCTTCAAAACCTCCTATTTATAGCAAAAATCGTCATTTAGGCCCAAATATAGGTTGTGTTTTATTGACAATTTTTGTGAATTTCATGCACGTTTGGGCTAAAAATAAAAGAACGACCCGTCCGGTAAAGATCTATTTTCGGTACTAATCTGCCAAGGTCCGGTAAAGTAAAAATTTGCAATTTTTTTTTCAAAAAATGAGTTAACCAGTTTTGTGGATTTCACGCACATTTGTGCCGATTTGTCAATAATTAACCGTAGGATCTTGATAAAAACTCATCATTTGATGTATTTTGACTTCTATTTTTCGAATATAGCCTTCAAAACCTCGTATTTATAGCAAAAATCGTCATTTAGGCCCAAATATAGGTTGTGTTTTATTGACATTTTTTATGGATTTCACGCATGTTTGTGCCCATTTGTCAATAATTAACTGTTGAATCTTCATAAAAACTCACTATTGGATATATTTTGATCTTTATTTTTTGAATATAGCCTTCAAAACCGCGTGTTTATAGCAGAAATCGTGATTTAGCTCCAAATATAGGTGATTTATTAACGAGTTTTAAGGATTTCATGCACGTTATGTTAAACCGATGCAGTATGTTAAAAAAACGATTTGTCCGGTAAAACCATTTTGCGTCCTAGTCTGGTAAAGCGATTTTTTTTCCAAAAATTCCCTCACCGCCCTTTAATTGCATCAGTTTATTTATGACTTTATTCCCTGTCAGCTCCGTTCCATTCTTCCTACGTCATGCGAATCTCCTGTCATCTATTATCTTCCTACATTACGATCAGATTTAGTTGTCAAAAGTTAATGCATTTTTTTGTCCTGCAGACCGTGGCGTAAGAATAGACGTTCCATTATGTATAGTACGCACCTATTCATCATCATTTTCATCAGTGGCTCGTTTCATCATCACCCTCATCGACTTTATACGAGATAATTACGTAATTTTCCTGCTGGCGTCCCGTCAATTTATAAAAGCCATAAACATGGGCGTACCCGGGCGTTTCACCACAAAAAGGTCAACGGAACGAAAGGCCACAAAGGCTTAACGCATTTGTCGTCCTCATATTTTTCCGATTCTCCTTAGGTAGCCACGACAGCGAAAGGTCGGGTAGGTCGAAAATTTCCTCTTTTTGCAACATGTAACGCGCTAGGCGGCGGAAATCTGAAGAAGGCATACAGAACCACCTTACCCTGAATTAATTTCTTACAGCGCACCGGTTGGCACGTGAAGAAGTGGAGCCGCTCTTTAAGTGCTAAAGCCTAATTCACCAACTTGTCGCACATTCATTGCGGTACCACATGGGTCATGTGGACATTCCTGGTATCGAAACGGCTATTTACTGACCGTGATGAATGGGAAAGGAACAAAAATTACCGCAGCAGAACGGATAACACGCGGTATTTACAGTTTAACAAACGCTCTAGTGCGGTTATGGTTTTGACTTTTTAAATCGTTTACAGCCACCTTACCGCAAACCCCTATAAACATAATAACGCTCAAATGGTTGGGTCTCATCTAATAAATATTTCTTCCCAGCTGGTCAGTCTTGCAAACCAACTCCTTACAGGTCTACATTTCGAGGTGATTTTGTTACTCAACTGACCCAAACTCAAATTGATGATAAACGCAATTATATTAATTGGGGATACTAGAGAAAAAAACACGTGTATTGGAACATTTGGAAATTTGTGGAGTTTATAAGTTTTGACTGTCTTATTAATAGTACCAATTTAGAAAAATTTAAACCAAAAAGGAGTATATTTAGAAATTTTTATTTGGACAACTGAAAATGTCAATTTTTTCAACACTGTAATTTCTTATTTCTAGTGCGACAGGAACGAAATTTATGCATTTTTTTTCTTTTGTTTGTTTTAGTAATATCACTAATTTGCAAAAATTTAGATCAAAAAGTCGAATTTTTACAAATTTTCGTTTTAAGACCAAAAAAATGCCACCATTTTTTTTTAATCCTGTAATTTCTTTATTTTTTAGGCGATTTTAACGAAATTTGTGGAGATTGTCAATCTCCACTGCCTTATTAAGAGCGTCAATTTAAAAAAATTTAGACCGAAAAAGAGAATTTTTAGAAATTTTGATTTCGAAGAGCGAAGAAAAATTTTTGTTTTTTAACCAAAAAAAAATGTGACCAAAAATTTTAAACGACCTGTAAGTTCTTCATTTTTAATGCCACTATAACCAAATTTGTGAAAGTTTATAAGTCCTAACTGTCTTATTAAGAGTTTTAGAAAAATTTAGACCAAAAAAGGAGAATATTTAGAAGTTTTTATTTAGACAACAGTGAAAATGTCAATTTTTTCAACACTGTAATTTCGTTATTTTTAGTACGACAGGAACGAAATTTAGGCATGTTGTTTCTTTTGTTTGTTTTAGTAATATCACTAATTTACAAAAATTTTGATTAAAAAGTCGAATTTTTAAAAAATTTCGTTTTAAGACCATAAGAAGGCCACCAATTTTTTTTTGATTCTGTAATTTCTTTATTTTTTATGCGATTTTAACGAAATTTATGCATGTTGTTTCTTTTGTTTGTTTTAGTAATATCACTAATTTGCAAAAATTTAGATCAAAAAGTCCTCAAATGTTCGTTTTAAGACCAAAAAAATGCCACCAATTTTTTTTAATCCTGTAATTTCTTTATTTTTTATGCGATTTTAACGAAATTTGTGGAGATTGTCAATCTCCACTGCCTTATTAAGAGCGTCAATTTAAAAAAATTTAGACCGAAAAAGAGAATTTTTAGAAATTTTGATTTCGAAGAGCGAAGAAAAATTTTTGTTTTTTAACCAAAAAAAAATTGTGACCAAAAATTTTAAACGACCTGTAAGTTCTTCATTTTTAATGCCACTATAACCAAATTTGTGAAAGTTTATAAGTCCTAACTGTCTTATTAAGAGTTTTAGAAAAATTTAGACCAAAAAAGGAGAATATTTAGAAGTTTTTATTTGAACAACAGTGAAAATGTCAATTTTTTCAACACTGTAATTTCGTTATTTTTAGTGCGACAGGAACGAAATTTAGGCATGTTGTTTCTTTTGTTTGTTTTAGTAATATCACTAATTTGCAAAAATTTAGATCAAAAAGTCGTCAAATGTTCGTTTTAAGACAAAAAAAATGCCACCAATTTTTTTTAATCCTGTAATTTCTTTATTTTTTATGCGATTTTAACGAAATTTGTGGAGATTGTCAATCTCCACTGCCTTATTAAGAGCGTCAATTTAAAAAAATTTAGACCGAAAAAGAGAATTTTTAGAAATTTTGATTTCGAAGAGCGAAGAAAAATTTTTGTTTTTTAACCAAAAAAAAATGTGACCAAAAATTTTAAACGACCTGTAAGTTCTTCATTTTTAATGCCACTATAACCAAATTTGTGAAAGTTTATAATTCCTAACTGTCTTATTAAGAGTTTTAGAAAAATTTAGACCAAAAAAGGAGAATATTTAGAAATTTTTATTTGGACAACTGTGAAATTGTCAATTTTCATCAACACTGTAATTTCGTTATTTTTAGTGCGACATGAACGAAATTTAGGCATGTTGTTTCTTTTGTTTGTTTTAGTAATATCACTAATTTGCAAAAATTTAGATCAAAAAGTCGTCAAATGTTCGTTTTAAGACCAAAAAAATGCCACCAATTTTTTTTAATCCTGTAATTTCTTTATTTTTTATGCGATTTTAACGAAATTTGTGGAGATTGTCAATCTCCACTGCCTTATTAAGAGCGTCAATTTAAAAAAATTTAGACCGAAAAAGAGAATTTTTAGAAATTTTGATTTCGAAGAGCGAAGAAAAATTTTTGTTTTTTGACCAAAAAAAATGTGACCAAAAATTTTAAACGACCTGTAAGTTCTTCATTTTTAATGCCACTATAACCAAATTTGTGAAAGTTTATAATTCCTAACTGTCTTATTAAGAGTTTTAGAAAAATTTAGACCAAAAAAGGAGAATATTTAGAAGTTTTTATTTGGACAACAGTGAAAATGTCAATTTTTTCAACACTGTAATTTCGTTATTTTTAGTGCGACATGAACGAAATTTAGGCATGTTGTTTCTTTTGTTTGTTTTAGTAATATCACTAATTTGCAAAAATTTAGATCAAAAAGTCGTCAAATGTTCGTTTTAAGACCAAAAAAATGCCACCAATTTTTTTTAATCCTGTAATTTCTTTATTTTTTATGCGATTTTAACGAAATTTGTGGAGATTGTCAATCTCCACTGCCTTATTAAGAGCGTCAATTTAAAAAAATTTAGACCGAAAAAGAGAATTTTTAGAAATTTTGATTTCGAAGAGCGAAGAAAAATTTTTGTTTTTTAACCAAAAAAAAATTGTGACCAAAAATTTTAAACGACCTGTAAGTTCTTCATTTTTAATGCCACTATAACCAAATTTGTGAAAGTTTATAAGTCCTAACTGTCTTATTAAGAGTTTTAGAAAAATTTAGACCAAAAAAGGAGAATATTTAGAAGTTTTTATTTGAACAACAGTGAAAATGTCAATTTTTTCAACACTGTAATTTCGTTATTTTTAGTGCGACAGGAACGAAATTTAGGCATGTTGTTTCTTTTGTTTGTTTTAGTAATATCACTAATTTGCAAAAATTTAGATCAAAAAGTCGTCAAATGTTCGTTTTAAGACAAAAAAAATGCCACCAATTTTTTTTAATCCTGTAATTTCTTTATTTTTTGTGCGATTTTAACGAAATTTGTGGAGATTGTCAATCTCCACTGCCTTATTAAGAGCGTCAATTTAAAAAAATTTAGACCGAAAAAGAGAATTTTTAGAAATTTTGATTTCGAAGAGCGAAGAAAAATTTTTGTTTTTTAACCAAAAAAAATGTGACCAAAAATTTTAAACGACCTGTAAGTTCTTCATTTTTAATGCCACTATAACCAAATTTGTGAAGTTTATAAGTCCTAACTGTCTTATTAAGAGTTTTAGAAAAATTTAGACCAAAAAAGGAGAATATTTAGAAATTTTTATTTAGAGAACAGTGAAAATGTCAATTTTTTCAACACTGTAATTTCGTTATTTTTAGTGCGACAGGAACAAAATTTCTGCATGTTGTTTCTTTTGTTTGTTTTAGTAATATCACTAATTTGCAAAAATTTAGATCAAAAAGTCGTCAAATGTTCGTTTTAAGACCAAAAAAGTGCCACCAATTTTTTTTAATCCTGTAATTTCTTTGTTTTTTATGCGATTTTAACGAAATTTGTGGAGATTGTCAATCTCCACTGCCTTATTAAGAGCGTCAATTTAAAAAAATTTAGACCGAAAAAGAGAATTTTTAGAAATTTTGATTTCGAGCAGCGAAGAAAAATTTTTGTTTTTTAACCAAAAAAAAATTGTGACCAAAAATTTTAAACGACCTGTAAGTTCATTTTTAATGCCACTATAACCAAATTTGTGAAAGTTTGTATGTCCTAACTGTCTTATTAAGAGTTTTAGAAAAATTTAGACCAAAAAAGGAGAATATTTAGAAATTTTTATTTGGACAACAGTGAAAATGTCAATCTTTTCAACACTGTAATTTCGTTATTTTTAGTGCGACAGGAACGAAATTTAGGCATGTTGTTTCTTTTGTTTGTTTTAGTAATATCACTAATTTGCAAAAATTTAGATCAAAAAGTCGTCAAATCTTCGTTTTAAGACCAAAAAAATGCCACCAATTTTTTTTAATCCTGTAATTTCTATATTTTTTATGCGATTTTAACGAAATTTGTGGAGATTGTCAATCTCCACTGCCTTATTAAGAGCGTCAATTTAAAAAAATTTAGACCAAAAAAGAGAATTTTTAGAAATTTTGATTTCGAAGAGCGAAGAAAAATTTTTGTTTTTTAACCAAAAAAAAATGTGACCAAAAATTTTAAACGACCTGTAAGTTCTTCATTTTTAATACCACTATAACCAAATTTGTGAAAGTTTATAAGTCCTAACTGTCTTATTAAGAGTTTTAGAAAAATTTAGACCAAAAAAGGAGAATATTTAGAAATTTCTATTTAGACAACAGTGAAAATGTCAATTTTTTCAACAATGTAATTTCGTTATTTCTAGTGCGAGAGGAACGAAATTTAGGCATGTTGTTTCTTTTGTTTGTTTTAGTAATATCACTAATTTGCAAAAATTTAGATCAAAAAGTCCTCAAATGTTCGTTTTAAGACCAAAAAAATGCCACCAATTTTTTTTTTAATCCTGTAATTTCTTTATTTTTTGTGCGATTTTAACGAAATTTGTGGAGATTGTCAATCTCCACTGCCTTATTAAGAGCGTCAATTTAAAAAAATTTAGACCGAAAAAGAGAATTTTTAGAAATTTTGATTTCGAAGAGCGAAGAAAAATTTTTGTTTTTTAACCAAAAAAAATGTGACCAAAAATTTTAAACGACCTGTAAGTTCTTCATTTTTAATGCCACTATAACCAAATTTGTGAAAGTTTATAAGTCCTAACTGTCTTATTAAGAGTTTTAGAAAAATTTAGACCAAAAAAGGAGAATATTTAGAAATTTTTATTTAGACAACAGTGAAAATGTCAATTTTTTCAACACTGTAATTTCGTTATTTCTAGTGCGAGAGGAACGAAATTTAGGCATGTTGTTTCTTTTGTTTGTTTTAGTAATATCACTAATTTGCAAAAATTTAGATCAAAAAGTCCTCAAATGTTCGTTTTAAGACCAAAAAAATGCCACCAATTTTTTTTTTAATCCTGTAATTTCTTTATTTTTTGTGCGATTTTAACGAAATTTGTGGAGATTGTCAATCTCCACTGCCTTATTAAGAGCGTCAATTTAAAAAAAATTAGACCGAAAAAGAGAATTTTTAGAAATTTTGATTTCGAAGAGCGAAGAAAAATTTTTGTTTTTTAACCAAAAAAAAATGTGACCAAAAATTTTAAACGACCTGTAAGTTCTTCATTTTTAATGCCACTATAACCAAATTTGTGAAAGTTTATAAGTCCTAACTGTCTTATTAAGAGTTTTAGAAAAATTTAGACCAAAAAAGGAGAATATTTAGAAATTTTTATTTAGACAACAGTGAAAATGTCAATTTTTTCAACACTGTAATTTCGTTATTTCTAGTGCGAGAGGAACGAAATTTAGGCATGTTGTTTCTTTTGTTTGTTTTAGTAATATCACTAATTTGCAAAAATTTAGATCAAAAAGTCGTCAAATGTTCGTTTTAAGACCAAAAAAATGCCACCAATTTTTTTTAATCCTGTAATTTCTATATTTTTTATGCGATTTTAACGAAATTTGTGGAGATTGTCAATCTCCACTGCCTTATTAAGAGCGTCAATTTAGAAAAATTTAGACCGAAAAAGAGAATTTTTAGAAATTTTGATTTCGAAGAGCGAAGAAAAATTTTTGTTTTTTAACCAAAAAAAAATTGTGACCAAAAATTTTAAACGACCTGTAAGTTCTTCATTTTTAATGCCAGTATAACCAAATTTGTGAAAGTTTATAATTCCTAACTGTCTTATTAAGAGTTTTAGAAAAATTTAGACCAAAAAAGGAGAATATTTAGAAATTTTTATTTGGACAACAGTGAAAATGTCAATTTTTTCAACACTGTAATTTCGTTATTTTTAGTGCGACAGGAACGAAATTTAGGCATGTTGTTTCTTTTGTTTGTTTTAGTAATATCACTAATTTACAAAAATTTTGATTAAAAAGTCGAATTTTTAAAAAATTTCGTTTTAAGACCATAAGAAGGCCACCAATTTTTTTTTGATTCTGTAATTTCTTTATTTTTTATGCGATTTTAACGAAATTTATGCATGTTGTTTCTTTTGTTTGTTTTAGTAATATCACTAATTTGCAAAAATTTAGATCAAAAAGTCCTCAAATGTTCGTTTTAAGACCAAAAAAATGCCACCAATTTTTTTTAATCCTGTAATTTCTTTATTTTTTATGCGATTTTAACGAAATTTGTGGAGATTGTCAATCTCCACTGCCTTATTAAGAGCGTCAATTTAAAAAAATTTAGACCGAAAAAGAGAATTTTTAGAAATTTTGATTTCGAAGAGCGAAGAAAAATTTTTGTTTTTTAACCAAAAAAAAATGTGACCAAAAATTTTAAACGACCTGTAAGTTCTTCATTTTTAATGCCACTATAACCAAATTTGTGAAAGTTTATAAGTCCTAACTGTCTTATTAAGAGTTTTAGAAAAATTTAGACCAAAAAAGGAGAATATTTAGAAATTTTTATTTAGACAACAGTGAAAATGTCAATTTTTTCAACACTGTAATTTCGTTATTTCTAGTGCGACAGGAACGAAATTTAGGCATGTTGTTTCTTTTGTTTGTTTTAGTAATATCACTAATTTGCAAAAATTTAGATCAAAAAGTCGTCAAATGTTCGTTTTAAGACCAAAAAAATGCCACCAATTTTTTTTAATCCTGTAATTTCTATATTTTTTATGCGATTTTAACGAAATTTGTGGAGATTGTCAATCTCCACTGCCTTATTAAGAGCGTCAATTTAAAAAAATTTAAACCAAAAAAGAGAATTTTTAGAAATTTTGATTTCGAAGAGCGAAGAAAAATTTTTGTTTTTTAACCAAAAAAAAATTGTGACCAAAAATTTTAAACGACCTGTAAGTTCTTCATTTTTAATGCCACTATAACCAAATTTGTGAAAGTTTATAATTCCTAACTGTCTTATTAAGAGTTTTAGAAAAATTTAGACCAAAAAAGGAGAATATTTAGAAATTTTTATTTAGACAACAGTGAAAATGTCAATTTTTTCAACACTGTAATTTCGTTATTTCTAGTGCGAGAGGAACGAAATTTAGGCATGTTGTTTCTTTTGTTTGTTTTAGTAATATCACTAATTTACAAAAATTTTGAAAAGTCGAATTTTTAAAAAATTTCGTTTTAAGACCATAAAAAGGCCACCAATTTTTTTTAAACCTGTAATTTCTTTATTTGTTAAGTGATTTTAACTAAATTTGTGGAGATTATCACTCTTGACTGTCTTATTTACAGTGCCGATTTACAAAAATTTAGAGCGAAAAGGAGAATTTGTAGAAATTTTTATTTCGAGTAGCTAAAAAAAATTACAAAAAAACTTGAACGCGGTTTATTTCCACATTTTTGGTGTCACAAGAACGAAATTTGTGGGCGTTATTTTGAAGGTTAAATAGTCCATAAAAGTTGTTGAATTTGGGTTAATTTTAATATATCTTTGTTAGCCATTATTTCTAATATCGCATTATCTTTATTTTTGTAAAAACATTGTTAATTTTTTTTGAAAGTTTCTATTACTAAGTGGGACTTAGGTCCAGATAATCTAATTTTTCTTAGAAGCATAAGGAACCTAGTGTAAAAATATGTCCAAAAAAATATTTTTGGATCAAAAATTACGACTATTACGCACGATTTGAAATAAATAGTCATCAATAACTCGCAATGCACATTGCATATTTGAAAAGAGATTGAGAATATTTATTACGGTTCATTATGATTATGGTAAGGTGGCTCTATAAACGGTTTAAAAAGTCAAAGCCATAACCGCACTAGAGCGTTTGATAAACTGTACTCAAGCCCTGGCCATTGCAGGCGGTAAAAGAATAAAGGGACTGGAGGTGAATGAAAGCCCTCATAACTCGCGATACCGGTCCCCAGCAAATTGTTGGTACTCTTAACATTATCTCCTGGAAAAAAAGATCATTCGTGGACGTTGACCGTCGATGTCACCGCGTACGTTTCCTGAATATCGAATGTTCGTTCGATGATAAAAAAGCGCGGTCATCAGCGGCAAATACGGACATATCGCTTCTGTAATGCGGTAGAGCAAGTTTGAAGTCGATCGATCGTCCGTCAATGATGTCAATACGCCACGGCATTAAATTCAGACTTACCACGATAGGGCCTTCCTCTCGGCCTGAAGAACTGACGGTCGCGCCGAACCATTGCTCGGTCTTGTTGTCCATCAGCTGGTCGCGAGTGTCGCGATTGTGACCTGCAACAATTAACAATAAAAGAAATTAACAAATAAAAGAAAAAAAAATTCCCACCATCAGAATTTATGAAACCACCTGTCAACTTTTGACACTGAAAGCATCCAAAAGATTATCCGGAACAAAGTGGGCTCGTTTTAATTAAACCTCCCGCAGCGATACTACAAGATCTGGTTACTTCCAAAGGGCAGTGTTCAACACTTGTCGACTTTAATTCGTGTGATGAATGTATTGAAGCCCATTGAGAGATCGTGGGTTGATAAATAATGCGGCCTACCTGCCATTGCCTAACAAGGCCGCCCGGATTAAGAAGCGTTGTAATAGGCG
Source organism: Gnatocerus cornutus (assembly GCA_029298725.1). NCBI lineage: Eukaryota > Metazoa > Arthropoda > Insecta > Coleoptera > Tenebrionidae > Gnatocerus > Gnatocerus cornutus. The sequence continues at coordinate 3,130,857 of CM055517.1, forward strand.
CCAACACATGCCTTCAATTTATAATAGTTGGATGTAATTCGAGGAATTAATTGGCGGTGACAGTAAACGGGAATGATTGATTCGATGTGGGTGTGATCATGAATTTTTCGTTTTTCTTCGAGTGGTCAAGCGAGATTATCTTAGTTGCTATCGAAACGTTACTACTGATGGTGTAGGCGGACGTGGGTCAGAAAGTGGACTAAAAGTGGAATGGTTTAATTTGCATTCAGGGACAAACGCATTCATGCGATGGAGATAACTTCACCGTTGTTTTATTTTTTTTTCGATGCGTTTTTGAAAATTAGAGAGGCCATGAATCTTATTGAAATGTTGGCAACCCTGTCAAAGTGTCAAAATTGTACCAGGTGTTCCGCGAATTACTGATTATAGGGAAATAACATGGGAATTTGAATTTTATTTTTTTCCTGCTCTTTTGAGCCTCCAAATAAAATTTGGTTAATAGTGGATTGTGCTTTAAGAGGTTCTTAATTCGACAGCCATTTTTAGGATCCAATGTCATTACATTATTCAAAAAAAAACAATCAAAAACGTGAAATTTCAAATTTTCCACTCGAAATTTCGAAGTTGGTATTACTGAAAACTGAAACTAACCTTACTTTTTAAATTTTACTTATTTGCGGGTATTGCAAAGTAAAAAGGTTAGTTTAAACACAAAGCGACGTTATACAGTGACAGGTCTTCAATTCGCAGTTACACAACTTTCGCAACTTTCGAAATTTCGAGCGGTAAATTTGAAATTTTACATTTTTTAGTTCAATTTTTTACTTATTCCGTACTAATATAGAATTCTGAAACAGCTGTTAGAATAAGAATAAGAAGTACAATGCGCTATTAACCAAGTTTAATATGTAGATTTTATGCATATTTAAGTACAAGGTGTTTATAAATGTTTCTAGCATCAAGGGTGGCCATGAAATGACATTTGCAGTTAACCTCAATCATGGAGCAAAGTAACTTTAAGAGAAGAAAACTGTTCTAGTTGTGGTTTAAAACCTGAAAATCAAAAACTTGGTCACAAATTTCTAACTGAAACGTCATTGACGTATATAACATTATAAATAATTTTTAAGATAGTTATATTCACTATGCAAACAAAGCGCCAAAATAGTGTACGACAGGAATTCCAGAGCCACCCTTGATGCTAGAAACATTTATAAACACCTTGTATAAATCGAATTTTCTTTGGGGCTGTACTTTAAAGTTACTTGTTAGTGTCAGATCCATTTATTATTTTTTAGGTTACTTAAGGAAAGTGTTGAAGATCCACTTGATATCCCCCAATGTAGAAATTATCATTTTTTTTCATTCTTCTTGCACTAAATTTTTATTCGAATTTGAAACTTTGCAATTGAACTTTTGACAGGAGAAACGTCAACTGCCCGTTTAGTTATCACTCTCGCCATGTCACCTTTTGGACGTTTGAGTTTTACCAACCTTAGTATCTTTTATGTTTTGTGAATGGATGTTACGGCACCGGGATTGCTGTAATATCCATTTTCAAAACAAAAAAGTTACTAAGGTTGGGGAATACCAAACTTCCTAAACGTGACATTTGGCGAGAGTGGGAACTAAATGGGCGTTTCTAATCTCAAAAGTTCAAAGTTTCAAATTCGAATAAAATTTTACTTTGTGCGAGAAAAATGAAAGAAATTGATAATTTCGATACCAGAGGCCATTACTATCGGTCCACTGTTAAGTTGGCAGCAGCCCCTAGCAATTTTTATTGGTAACAGTTGGCAGTAGAGCGTTTGACCTTGATGCAACTGTGGCATGCGTAGAAGCTAATCGTCTTGCACAACATTGCCAAAACTTGTTAAATCTCTATTAAAAACTTCCCATTGCAACAAATGTTTAATTAATTATTTATTAATACACTCAACTTTGACAACGTGTTAACCTCAAAAATCGCTACATTCAATTTTTTCCCTAAAGATTTGAAAGCCTGATTTACACTCAAAAATTTTCGAAAATTTACACAGGAGAGTGCAATGAGCTGGATTTTACATTGAGAGGTTTCAACTGGATCCTGAACACTTTCCTTAGGTAACCTAAAATAAATGGATTAGACATTAACAACAAATTTCAAAAGACAGAGATTTATGCAGCTCGCTCAAGTACACTCTGATTTACCAAAAATCTAAAATAATTTGATTTTTATGTTTTGTGAAGCTTCAGGTTTTCGAGGTTATTTTTCTATTTAAAATTGGTATCTTGATGAATTAGCTTTGGAAATTTTGAGACGACAAGGTTGGCATCTTTGTTCTGCCAAAATTTGACATTTGCCATTTTTCACATACATTACAAGTGACAGAACTCTCGCGATCGTCTTTTGTACCCCAAAACCTAATTCAAATAACACCACCATTGCAACATTTGCAACAGGAACGAATTACACGATAAAAATTTGAAAATTTGCGACCTTGGGTGGTCATTTGCAACCTAAACCAACTGTATACAGAGTGTCCCAGAACTCGTAACCCACAGAGCAAGGGAGGGTGCCGACAGCAATGCAGATGGTAAATTTCAAAACAAAAATTAATTAGGTTTAATAGTATTCGAGAAAACATAAAAAAATAACAACCAATCCCGAAAGCTTATTTTAGAGGTGGAGTAAAAGGCCATCCCAATTTCCTAGGCAACGAGAGTCTGACCAATGAACGATAGTATGTGCCCATAGTTGCCGATTTTCAAATTCTGTTCAGCTTCCGGATTGGCTACCGTTTTTTTGTCTTAACTCGATTATTTTTTGAGGTAGAAAACTTTTGTTTCGAAATTTTTGTTCAGAAATGTTGTCTTCATCTGTCTTTTGTCTCTGGGTCACGAGTTCTGGGACACCCTGTATAATGAATACACTCATTATCCAAAGTATCGATGAAGTATCAAAACTCGTTATTAAAATATTAATTGGTAAATATTTAAGAGTTGACACTATTAATATTGTCCGTCACGTTCTATTTAACTCAAATTACATGCTGACACAATAACTAAAGTTGATAGAAGCGATGTCAATTGATTTTACTTATTAAGTAATAGTCTATTTCAGCCAAGAATTCATTTATATAATAAGTTTTTTATGAGTGCCCATCCTTGTGAAGCTAGTCGTACAAAATTGTCGTTTCTTGGCGCCGACCTTGACGTTTTACATATCAATCTTAAATCTAAACGCGCATAACGGAATACAAATCCTATTTCTCCCGGTAACAATTTCCATCGCCCAAAAACTCAACCACAACAACGCGTGTCAAGATTTTTCTCACAAGTGAAATTGACCATGTGGTACCAGACCCATCATGGAGCCTAATAACTGCCCTGATTCATTGCGGGTATGAGGCCTTTTTTATCATGTAAAATGGAAGTGAAGCTAAGTGCGATAAAAGATTGACGACTTAATAGCAGAGTGGAGAAGAAGTAATCCCATCATCGCTGACCCTTTCATAATGCGGCTAATTTCGTATGCAAACAGGCCATAAATTGGACGGATGCTTCTCTGTCATGATGGTAATACGTTTTCTATATTGGTTATGGGCAAATGATGGGTTGGGGTCATGCGATGATGATGTTTGCAAACTTGGAGAATTGAAATCGAAAAAGAAGAAAAGTTCTTGGACTTTTACCAAGACTTGGATGGTCTAAAACGGCCTGAAAGCGTGGACAAAGCCCATTGTACTTGGGCGGATGGCCCCATGGCGATCAACCCCATAACAAATCGAGGTTAATAAACTCCACGACCCAAACAGCCTCCTTTGTAAAGATTTTCGCATTAATTTCTGATTGAAAAATCTGACCAATGACACTGTCAAATGTCATAACATAACACACATGCGTTTCTTACATTTTTTTTCGAATTTGCCGCTTTAATAGGTCCATTAGAGTACTCAATTTGGAGTCGTTTATAGGTATCTATAAGAGAACTCAAAGTAGGAAATTTTGTTTTTTAAGAATTGGCAGAACTAATTAGTCTGGCTGTCACCTGTTTCCTGTCAAGTTCTTGGTCAATTTGGTTTTTACGATTTGTGTTTAATAAATTGCTGCGTGAATAAAAATGTATGAATATAATTAAACTGTCCTTTGCGGCCAACAATAATTGTACCAAATATAATAGATATGAATACTGGCTGTGAGGTTAGGTTAAGTTATGTCAAAATTCAGTGACAGTGAAACTCAATAAATGTCAAATTTTAAATTAAATTTGAAAATCAAGTGGCAAGTCGTGGTTACAAAACCATTACCAATCGTGTAACACGAAAACTCTTAGAATTCTAAAATTTAATTTTATTATTAAAAAAGGGGTGCAAATTCGAAAAAATAGTATAAAGGACTTGTTTTATAATGGCATTGGTGCACTCGTCCCATACAAAACTCGCCTACGGCTCGTTTTGTACACCGGGACCTCGTGCACCAAATTGGCCATTATAAAACACGTTCTTTAATATACTATTTGAACACTTGGTATGTAATAAAAAGATAAAATTTCAACCTTTCATAAACATACTGTCCGGTCCAGCAGTTTTACGATATTGCAAAATCGCTTTAATAAAATGCTCGTTTTTATATAGAGCAATCGTGCCGACATCTACAATCTACATACAATGGAACGTCGCAATTTCATGCGCACCGATTTTTTTTCAGATCTATCTGCATTAATCTACGACTTTTATCAGCGTGCATTACCATAAACACCAACAGCACTGCAAGAAATGGAATCATTTTAGGAGCGACAGCAGTAAATTTCGCGCTTTTACCATAAATGAGCGCAGTTTTGAAGACATGATAAACAGAACTGGCATCACAGGCAGAGAAAAATCGTGGGATACAAATTTCTGTTGGCGATTATTATCTTGACAGATACAACATTTCAATGCTTCCTACGGAACCTTTGTGTGATTCGCTATAGACTTGTTTTTGTCAGGGATTTCTTCATTAATTGCAACGTACCTTTGGTGTCGAATGGAATCTCTTCGCACCCTCCATCCCTGCTGGTCGGACACTTGAACACCGCTCCACCATGAATCACGCCCGGTTGATTAGTCTGGGCTTCCGGCGCCCCCACAATTAACCTGCAAAGTGGATGGAAAATTGTAAATTGTGAGCAACTGTTTTTAGTACCATTAGTAAGATCATTATAACCCAGTGAACTAATTTGATGGATTGAGACAGGAAGGGTGCGCCAAACTTAATATCGATTACGAAACCAAGTCTGTAACAGTCTTTGTTGGCTGATACATGGATAGATTGTGGTTTGTGTGCATGGGCAATTTCCTCGATTAATGATCATGTCAAAGGAAATATTTAGGAAACCGGAAATTTTTATCTTTAGGGCTGGCGGTACTGACCTACGCACTCTCAGCAGTATTGAACGACACAAAATTTTCAATTCTAAGAGTTTTCGTTTTACACGATTGGTAATGGTTTTGTAACCACGACTTGCCACTTGATTTTCAAATTTCAGTTAAAATTTGACATTTATTGAGTTTCACTATCACTGAATTTTGACTTACCGTAACCTAACCTCACAGCCAGTATTCACATCTATTATATTTAGGTACAATTATTGTTGGCCGCAAAGGACAATTCAATTATATTGATACATTTTTTATTCACGCAGCAATTTATTAAACACGAATCGTAAAATCCAAATTGACCAAGAACTTGACAGGAAACAGGTGACAGCCAGACTAATTAGTTCTGCCAATTCTTAAAAAACAAAATTTCCTGCTTTGAGTTCTTTTATATTAGCGATTCACGTTCGGTAGAAGTAACTAATGGATACTTTCGTGTCGTTACGTTGGATTTTTGAAATAACTAGAAATTAAACATTGGCATCACTGTCTGTCAAATAAATTTGTCATTCAAATTTGATAATAAAACGAGATGGAATCAACTATATATTACAAGACAACCAGTTTCAAAAGGTCGAAAACAGAATATTTTCGTGCAGAAATCGGAAGGAAGAAAGTCAGAAATTTATGGTTAAAATCAATTTTGCAATGCACGCCAAACAACCGGAAAAACTTTCATTCACACTGCGAAAAATTAATTAGGCAAGACTGGTCAGCACTCATGGGAGACGCAGCTGTAGACAATATTTTTTCAATCATTGTAAAACACTAACAGAGTCAGATTCAGAAGATGAAATCGATGAACTAAAGTCCGTTTTTTTATTAAAAAACCACCAACACCGCACTCTCCCACCACTTTACAACCGGCAACGTCGTCGATGGTGACTTTTTGGTGATAAAATCAAATAGGTTAGCTGCCTAATTGACAATTTGATTACACAAAACGGCCTTTCAGGCTGTGCCAAGTCTTTTCACTATTAAATCATTTGATTTGCAATCCAACAGGCTGTAAAAGAAACGTTTTTAACGGAAACATTGCCTAATTTTCAGAAATGTCAAAAATTTGACAACTATTTTCTCACCAAAAATCTCACTAGGCAACGTTGCCGGTTGTAATGCAGAGGAACATTGCGGTGTTGGTGGTTTTTTAAAAAAAAAACGGACTTTAGTTGAATCTGATTCGAAGCTCTGATGATTTTTTTCTTTTTTGTTTAGAAAATAACTATTTACCTTTAATGACAAACCAAAAACTGTCATTTTGATGACATCTGTTCTACACTAGAAAAGTTATAACCTTAGTTACACAGCTCAAAAATAAAAGTTACTAAATTTAGTTACTTCTACCGAACGTGAATCATTAATAGATATGGTATATCCGGCGAGAGATTGGGAAATTTCGACAGTTGACATATAGGTTGGTAGCAAATTATGCTACAAAATACACTAAAAACACTAAATTCCTACGCGAAATGGGTTGACAGGGTTGTCAATAACTAGGGTGGTAATTTTGTTATTTTAAATTTCGCGCGTATAGTACACTTTTTATTGCGTAGATTCAGTAACTTTTCTGTCATTCAAACTCTCACAGTTTGAACTATACCTATAAACGACTCCAAATTGAGTACTTTAGTGGACCTATTGAAGCGGCAAATTCGAAATAGTACATTATTACACGTGTTTCATAAGGCGAGTGGTCAAATAGAATGAGTGCTACAAGTCGTCTTATAAAATATACTATTTTTTCTACTTTGCATTGTAAATAAATTTAAAAATTGCATTTGAAAGAAATTATTTTCGATTAGGGATTTTTGACAAGTTAGGGTGGTGACAAAAGAGGTAATGACATTTGTCTAACAAAATTTCAATTCAAATAATTACTGACGTTTTCTGTTAAATTCACAATTTCGTGATCATGATGATGATCATCATTGAGGTTATGATTCAACGTTTAAGTGTCGGCATAATAACATAGCCAACATAACCAAAAAAAAATACTGTTTTGCGTGCTATAATAAAAACAATTGTTTCAAACGCGTTTCACAATAAAAGTATTGTTAACGCAAAGTAGAAAAAAATATTTTTTTCTATTTCGCGTTCATAATGAAGATATTTCGATACGCGTTTGAGCGTATTTCGGTATCGTAATGGACCAATCCTGTGCTAATATTTCCAGGAGCATTTATTTTTCTTAGGTTTGCAGCAGACAAACCGTCAACCTGCCGTCAACGTTGACAATTTAAATTTTGGTTTTGATAAACCATGATAAATCGATCAATACACTATTATTTCTTGTTGTACTTGGCTTAATAATTCATCGGAGAAAAACTCTTTGGATGCAAGATAACCATCATGATCATGATCAACATCTTCGCTCTCTTGGCTCCCTTGCGCTCCGATAACCTCAAAACGTCACATCTGTCAAACTGACTGACTTTTTTCCCGAACATTTTGCAAATGCCAACTACCCTAAAATTCCCTAAATTTAAATCAAGTTTTTTCTTTTAAAATAACGCGAAATAGAAAAAATAGCGTATGATACTCGCTGCGCTCGTCGTATCCTAAAAACGTGCGGGCGGCAAAATGTTCATTATGAAACGCGTTCCATAATATACTATTATCATTATGATGAATACCGAAATTTCGTTCAAATCAGAAATAATTTTTGAAAAAAAAATGATGATCACATTGAAACCACTTTTTCCAAAATTCGGATAATTGACATTGTATTCGCAATTTATTCAATTGTTGGCGTTTTAGAATGAAAAACAACTTGAAGCCATAATTTAGCAACTCTGAATAGATACAGGGTGAGAAAAAATTGCATTTTCTAAAAAAAATCGACAAGAATTAGTGATGAATTATATTTAGAACATCTAGAAATGTACACCTGTTATTTCAAAATAAACATATCAGGTTGGCGTTGCTTTTGTGATAAAAAAAATGTAGCAATAAACGCATGTCTGTTATTGTCCCATACTATCGCACCTACCAATTCACAGGTGTCCCGATTTATCACAGACATACTTCAGAAGCAACGCCAACTCGACGACATTTTTAATTGAACACCCGATATTTTTATCGGCAGAACTTAGAAGTTGTTTATTTATAAACGGCCACTTCCGACAAGTCTGTTGTAATAATTATTATCTGCCGAGATAACATTAATCAAAACAGTAATAAACATAATAATTAATTACTCTTACAACGGTGACTGAATTTTCCATTGAAAAATTGTAATCACAAACGGATGTCCAGTTGTGGATTTTTTAAGTTTTCTGGATAATATTAACAAATGTGTCAGCGGCATACGTGAGAATCTATTTTTACGTGCAGATGCGAACGAGGTTGTAAAAACAGTGTTTACTCATGTTTATAATCCTACATTATTTTACAAATATTTGAACAAAGTGCTGTGTTTCAATAATTGAAGATTGATGAAATAAAATCCTGTTGGAAATTAGTGTTTTCGGTGTGTTAATTTGATGACAAACAGTAAAGTTGCACATTTTATAAATAGCAAGGTTTGGCAATCTTTAACAGGTTAGATCAGCGTTTCGCAACGTGAAGGTGTGAAAAAAAAAAAGAAAAAAAACAGCGAGTCATTTATTAATTTAGTTTCAAACCAATTTTTTTTTTTAAATGTCTTCAGGATATTCTGTATAAGATAATATGGGAATCTTCTTTGTAGAATTAGCACAATTTTTGCAATGGTAATTCAAAGTTTTATACAGGGTGACCCAACTATGACTTTCAAGTCATCTTTGTTATTTGTAAACGAATTTTAATGAAATTTGAAACGAAGAATACTGAAAACGTGAAGCTTAATTTAATAATTTAATGTTAATTAAACTACTTCACCGTTAAGACTGCAATTTTAGTACCTTTTTAATGGGTAAATTTATTGCAAATGTTTACTATCACGTCAAGCATCTAAAATAAAATTGATTTACTAAACATTTAGGTATGTAGATCCTTGTTTCCGTTTAAAAGAATTAGAGAATTAGTCGATTTTGCCGTTAGAAACAGTAATTTTTTTAAAACGATTTAGTAATGAGATTTTTGAAATAACAAATGACAGCGTTAATGGTCAAGGCATTTTGTGCCATAAGTTCATAAATCAAATCTCATTAATTAAGGTGAGCCAAATTAAAAAATGACCACAAAAAGTTTCTATCGATGCAATTTTTGAGAAAAATAAAACTTCACATTAATAAAGTTTTTTCTAAATCTAGATACCATAGGAAAGAAATATTTTGCATTAAACTGTCTGTGACACCAATAAAATTACTTTCATTATTACAAAACAGTTCTCAGTTTAAATTCTATGAGTTAGGAATGTCACAAAATAAAATTTTAAATTAGGCAAAATGAAATAAAATCCGGAAATAAAAATGTTAAATTTGATCCATTGGTAGATGCTGCATATCAAATTAGGCTTTAAGAAAAATTTTGTCAAAGCTAACGCACTTAAACTCATTAAAGAATTTTTTTTTAGGCGACTTAAACTAAAAATGGGATTTTTAGGCCCCAAAAGCGGCCTAAAAGTAAGTCTTTTCTGGCCGCAATCATTTTTGGCCGCTCTATGGTGGCGCCATCTATCCATAGTTTTGCTTATTACATCAAGATACCGACATTACCCCCAATTTTTTAATTTTTTGGGTAAAATCAAATCGACAAACTGCTGTAAAGTGCAACAAAGACATGTTGAATTATTGAAAATGAACATGTCTAGCAGTGCTGCTGCAACAACTTCAAAAAGCACATCAAACCTATGCAAATGCAATGCAAATTAACAAGCTACACGTGCCGAAACTGCAAATGAAATAAAGAAAATATTAACTTTACAATTATTCAGTTGTTATAATTGATGAAATCAATAAATCATAAATAAAAATTAATTAACTTGTAAATTTAATGATGTCGCCTAAAAAATCTTGTGTATATCACAAGTCGCCTTCTTCAAAAAGGCTCGGTCAAAACAGAAGCACTTTTTGGCCTTGGTACACAAATAACTATTAATCCAACTTTCTTAAACTTTTAAAAGTACTATTTCTTAACTTTGTAGACATTTTTCCAATGTTGCAACATTGTAAAGCGTCTTAGGTGTTTAGTTACGGAGACTGCTGAATATAAAATTTTATTAGACAGCTTGGCCAAGTTTTCTCTTTGAAAAAATCATAATGTAAAAAAATGGATTTAAATTAATTTTGCTTTGATTTCTGAGATGGTCTAACTGAAAAGGACATGGTACTTCCTCTCATGGGCGCTTTTTTATCACCCTGTATATTGTTGATCTTCCTACTCTGAAGCCTCCTTGGTATTTTTCCATTATTTGTGCTCTACTTTCTAGTATTGGGCATATAAAATACCATTTTGGAATTCCTCTTTCTTTTCAAATTCTAAGTATAAGCTGCTGATTCTTAGAGAAGAGACAGAGAAATTAATGCGATGCGCCCAATATTTCAAGGATTTACCAAGTCAAGTCAAACAAAACCAACAAACGAGAAGAAATGAAAAAGTGGATGCAAATATTGGCAATGAACAAGAAGACACCAAAGAAACAACAGAGCAGAAAATAAGGCAAATAAGTCATCTCTTCATATTTTTTTATTTTTTTTATTGCTCTATGTTGTGTTTCCTCTTCTGTCTACATATTTGCTTTGCTTTTCTTCTATTTTCCTCAGTGTTGTTGATAGTTTTTTCCATGTTTACAACCACAGCTTCCCCATATTTTTCGCCAAACCAAAAGCTGTTTGTTCTGTTATCTCTTGTAATTACCTCTTATAATTACGGTTACATTTGTGTCCATTCTTCATTTTTTTTTTGTATGTATGAAATCTTCCACTTCTAATTTAGAACTTATTTCTGCTTCAAATTGTTGCGCTGCTTTTTCTTCTTTTAGTAACTCTTCTTACTTTTTTTGTGTGTACAGTAGAACCTCGATTATCCGGATAATAGAATATATGGAAAAAACTCAAACAATGATGCAAAACTTGGATCATTATAAAAGTTAAAAAAACACAAATATTATATACTTATTAAGTTTTTATTTTAATATCTTGTAATTGTTGTAATTTTTCCTCTTGATGGCGGCCAAGTTTCGAATTCATTTGAGGGTTATTAAAGAAACGTTCTTTAAAAATACTCCAGCAATACCAGGAAACTCTTTGGCATGCATTTTTTATTAGCGATAACAGAAAACTTTTCGCTACGTATTTTCTTTTCGAGGTTCTACTATACTTGCGTTCTAAAACATGTCAGTATTTACTTTTGGTAACTTTCTGAACAGAAGCGTAAAATTTGAGAAGGAAATTCCCTCCCCAATACTCTCTAATTGTAAGACGGGATTTGTGTAAATTCAACCACCAGCAGAGCGGTGAAAAGGGGTGATTTTCAACGGGCTTCCCAATGACTAAAAGAAGAGTTAAAACCACATTGTTGTTGCCTTTCCGATTAAAAATGTAAGAATTTGGAAGAGTTCACCCCATTTTTAAATCTTAAACACCCAACATTAATTATTCCACGAACGTCCACTCCCCCATTAAATGCATGATTAAACCAAAAACAGATGTTCTCTGTTAGGGTAGTTTCAAGTGAAGTGGGCCACCCAAAATTTTCTAACGAAACTTGAGTACGGTTTTCTGTTTCGGTCGAAATAGAATCTGTTGAAATTGATGATGGGGAAATGAAATAGCTGTAAACGCCCAAATTATAGGTCCTCGCACACCCAATCTGCATCAATATTTCCAATTATCAAGTCTCGTTTCGTAAAGATAACTCTTTTAAGTCTGTTACAAAACAATCCAAGTTTGTTTGAAACATTATGAAACTTCTGGAACCGTTAAAAAGTCATAATGCAAACACCATATAATCCGCATTCTTCTTTCTACTCGGGAAAACCCACAAATCTGCAAGTTTGGTGTTGTCTCTCAACAATGAAGTGTCTTCAGGTAAATTCACACTCATTACGACAGCTCACCAAATTTACCTTCTTAAGAGGAGTCTTCACCCATTTCTCTTATGGGAGATCCCATGTAAATTGACGGGTAAATAACTTCTTTATAAAAAAATATTGACTTCAGTTTTCGAGTATAGGTTTGTTACTTCCATTACTAAAAGACTGTTTTTTTAGTTTTTTTAATAAAACTTCGGAATTTTCTTGAAATTGAAGTTATTTGATGCACAATTTAACAGTTTTCCATTTCACACTATATTTGACGTTATTTTATTATTTTGAAAAAAGCATTACGTAGAACTATGTATCAAAACAAGATCTTACAAAATTGGTTCATTTTGCTTTATAAATAAAGGAGATATGATTCCGTTCAATTTCATTATTAAAAGTTAGGTCTTATTCTGTGAGCAAACATTGATTTATTACCCTAAACCGCAAGTAATGGAAGCAGTAAACCGTCGAAAAATTTACAAGTTCCATGGGTCATTTTGTAGGAACCTGCGTTTGTTACCAACCCTCCATTACCTTGTCTGAATATTTAGAGCTTTTTAGCCACAATTTGATTTTAATAAAAGCTTGATTGGTGATGAAGTCACAAGTAACAGTCAAAATTTTTACACACCGGGAAAATTACTTCGTGTATTAAATCAGTAAGTTCACAAAAACCAATCCTATTGTAAAAAATGCAAAACAAGTCAACTTTTAATTTTAATTGCGGAACTTTTGAATTTATATTTGTAAAATCATTTAGTTTTATACAAGTAACACAACCTAAATTTTTATACAAGTAATTTTGGTCGCTGGTATGTCATCATTTTTATAGTCTTGACACAATTTGCGCCATATTACAATCATATAAAAATAACTGTTAGTGACAATTTAGACCACAAAATGTGTTATTTTAAAAAAAAAACGTAACTTTTTAACAGAATTCGGTTTTGAGCAGATTCAAGATCTATTGGCGTGTCTAATCGCAGTTTTACCGAAGTGCACTAAGGCCCGATTGCAGAAACGCGGATTAAATTTTTAGTTCAAGACTAAAGTTTTAATCTACGATTATATGTCAAATTCGATTGCAGAATAATATTTTTGTTTGGGGTTAAATGTGGTCCGAGACTAAAATTTAGTTCTGAACTACAGCAAGGACTAAACGAAATATGGAACTTAATCTTGGATTAAACGATATAGTCTGAGACTAAATATAATCTCACAGGTTTGATGGATTATAGGACGGACTAAATTGACCGTTCTAAGAAAAATCTTTTAGGTTATGTGGTTTTGCCTTGTGCATGTTGAAATAATGGCAAAACAATCTTAATTAATGAAAAAGCTGACAGGCATTTTCTTGTTGTAGCTCTGGATGTTCAACTAAACATGATTTTTGGATGGTATTATGCGTTTTCAGGAATCAAACGTAGGTGAGTACAAGAGCTAGGCCGCCAAAATCACGTACTCATATGTGGGGTCATATTTTACTTATTTTTTTAAAATAAGCACAAATGTTGTGTGAAAACCACTGACCAAGAGGTTGATCTTTTTGATTTCAAATGAATTTAAGGCGGCGATTTACCTCCAGAAAAATGTATGTTTTCAGGCCTCACAAAATTCGATATTACTCCGTTGTCTGTGAAAAAAATCAGTTCAAATTTTGTAAAACTGCAGTTAAGATAGTAATTAATGTCGGGACGTTGAGTTTTTTTGAAAAAAAGTAATGACAGTATGATAAAAAAAATGTTGAAAATCGTTAAATTTGGCCAAGTTTAGAACTAAATATCTCAGGAAATAACATTTTTTTTGTAAAAAGCTCTTCGTCCCGACCCAGAACCATTCTTTAACAAGAAGAATATCATGTTCGTTCCACTGTTAATTCTTTTATAATCATGTAGGATCTAATTTACATGAAGCCTGCATCGCCCAAATTGTGGATAAATTGCGTACATCTTAGGTTGAAACCAACCCTCTGTGACCATAATGGTGGGGGAAAAAATAACATGTGTTCGAGAAGTGAGCTGAACGAAATTGTACGATAATAAACGACTAACTTTCTTTTTTTTGCCCATTTGGTCTCAAAATCGACTCGATGTCCATTCAAATTTAAAGACTTGACATACCTAAATAACGGGCTCAGCGGCAAGTCACATATTTTGAGAAATTATTTAAACTTGACATTGTCACATTAACCTGACTGCATAAACTATATTATTAAGTTTTGTTAATAAACTTGCAATTTGATATTGAGAGTTCTTAAAAATAATGAGATATTCACCAATACAAATTAGTCAATAATTTTATTAAATTTTATTAAAAAATCGTAAAAATAATAACTAATTTTTTAAAAGTTTATTTATAAAACTCTTTGTTGGCAGGTTTAAAAAATGGTAAAATCTGCTGAAGATTGTTATTTTGCTTGCATTTTTATTGGTTGTTTATATTCAATTGTGCTAATGCTAGCGCACATTTACAATACACCTATAACACTTTTAACAATTAGAATAAATTAAAACAGATGTGATAGGATAACTTTCACGTTGTGTTAAAATTTGAAGAGATTACTTACTAAAAATGTCTTTATTGAAGGTTGACCATTGGCCAAAGTGTCAGGAACAACAAAAATGATTTGTGTATTGGCTTTATTTATGATTTACTACGAATTTAGACAACATCAAGTTTTTCTGTTTGTTGTTCGGTTCATTCACAGTCCAGTTAGATAAGAAGCAAATTTTTATTTACAGATTGGATTCTTTAGAACGAAGGCATTCAGCACTTGACAAATACATCGCACATTCCACTTAGTTTTTGTTCTTTTTCCTTCTTTCCGATATTCGTAACATATTTTTTGCCTTGCAATTTTAATTTATTAAGGGATTGAAAGTTTTTTTTATCAAATATGGACGATATTATTTAGAATTAATTTATTACATTATCTAATTTTTCAAATTTTTGGCTCTTAGATCGGTCTCTATGTTAATTCTGTATTTACTATAACTTAATTTTATAATTTTAAATATTTATTCTAAAACTGTTTGGATTTTTACAAAATTGACTATTTTAAAGACCTGAAACCTTTAAAAAAACAGCAGAATTTACGCAAACACGGAAGCCAAAAAACGGACTATTGCATATTTAAAAGGGAAATTTTTTGTTTACTCTTTTAAATTTTCTTAGAAACAATTGGGAATTGTTTAGAAAACAAGTTACACGCCGACTGTCTTGTTTATATTGTTTACCTCGTATTGTACTTCAGCTGAGGTTTTAGGTTATATAAACATCGTAAACATCGGATTGCAATTCCTTTTTATACAGGTTTCACTGTAGTTTGCATCAAATTTGGTACCCGAGCTTGTGAATTCGCGTTGCGACAAAGGAATGCCTTGGTTTTAATAATTTCGGCTACTTTTATGTTTATTTGTTTTTTGTTTTATTAAATAATTGGTTTGTTGTTGCTTTTATATTTTTTGTTTTTATTTTTATATTATGTATTATCTTTTATCATTATTTTTGCTATATCGCTATCTTCAATGTCTACTCTTTCTGAGCTGTAGTCCAACTAATAAAATGCTATGCTAAAAACGCTTCGTTTGCCGAGTCTGAAATGGTTAGTGTACTGCCGATATGTCCGAAAGCATCACCCTGTCCTTGAATTTCGTCGAAGGGATGGATGTGTGTGTAACACTATAAGATTACAGCAGAGAAACGACACAGCAAACCTAGAATGCTCTGGGTAAATCGCCGCCTTAAGCATTTGGGGGTTGTTTAAAAATCGAAATTTATTAAGTTCCTTATTTTTTAACCGATTTCGTTCGTTTTAATAGCGTTTGAAAGAGGAAAAATCTCTAGACCAATTTTTGATCAAAGTTTTGATAGATAGTGAATGTTTCTATACATAAATCGGCTGTCCCAAGCAAAAACCCAGTATCTGCTTTAAAAAAAATTCAATGGACCTAGAATTCACTTATTTAAAACGCTTTCACAAATTATTTGAACTCTACTTTTGTCGTTTATCTGAAGATTTTTATATAACAAAAATAAATCACAAGTGTAATGTTAAGCAGATACTGTGTTTTTGCGTAGGACAGCCGAAATTGTCTGTATAATAGTCTGGATAATATTTTAGTACGACATGTTAACAATTGCAATTAGAGCTTTGTTTATAATTTTTTCCTTCATTGTAACTTTGTTATTTCTTCAACAATTTCATTAGTTTTTATAGCATTTGATATAGAGAAAAACTCTCTAAAATGGTGGTTTCCATAATAGAAGTAAGAGAGTAGTTTAAATTGATAAACCTAATTGTAAAATAATGTACAGGGTATAATTTTGAGATAGTTAATTATGAATAATTTAAAAAAAAATCCGTGATTTAAAAGTCTTGTTAAGAAATGTTAGAAATTTCCCCAATAATTCAATAATTTAATTTGGTAGTTTTAAGTAGCCCCCATAACCTCTTATTAGTCGTGCTAGAGATCTTCAAGCAAGATAAATCTTCTACTTACAGTAGTGTCACAGTTGGTAGATATCAGTTAAAACGACATTTCAAAACTTGCATTGCAATATTTACATAAGGAATCATTTTAAATTTAGATAAGTTTATAGTTTTCTAACCTGCAGTATCCATTATTTGCAAGTTTTGGATCCATTCGTGAAATACATGTCAAAAATGTGGTTCGGCCACAATCAAAAACGTTTTATCCTGGATTACGCAATCTCATCTGCAAACCACGTTTCTGCAATAGGATCAAAATACAGTTCAGGACTAAATTTAATCCAAGATTTTAGAGGCCGTTGTTTGATCAGCGTTTCTGCAATCGGCCCTAATTTGGTTAATGATGATGAACAACATCAAATTTTGCAAAAATTTGTAAACATAGAACTGGAAACACATCAGAACTTGTTGACTCTATTATACAAGTCTTTAAATTTAAATGCCAAATCGATGAATCATGACAAAATATTTGAAAAAATTGCGAAGGCAGATTTACAAAAAGAGAAAACTTAACCATGTGGTCTATTCATAGGCAAAAATATGTGTTTTTTGGGTGCTTCAACAGACGGGCTCGTAGATAAAAACACGATTGTTGAGATAAAATGTCCATTTGCGGCTTACAATTTAAATCTTTCCCCTAAGAAAGGAATAGTACAATTATTTTTTTGTTATTTTTAAATTGTCACCTACTATCTTTATCTTTTCAATAATAAAATAAGTAAGAAAGTACAGAATCTTTTTAGAATTCATAGACGAAATCGTATTTTTTCTCATTAATTTTACTTCGAATGTTTAGTTCCCAAAAGTTCATAAGGTTAAGTAAATTTAGGCGATAGTTGTGGTCAAAGCAGAAGAATTGTTATTTGTGTTCGTATAAATAGAAGACTAATTACTAATTAGCATTAAGATAATTGAGGCACCTCGATTAAGTTGCGATTAGCCACTCCAGTAGATTTTAATCAACTCCTCAAAAAACATTAAAAAAAATTGTTTGGTTTATTTAGCTTGTGATTCAAGCTCTCGGATAGAAGAATTATTGCTTGTGTTTGAACCAAAACAGTTTGATGATGTCTTCAGAGAGACCAAGCAAATTTGACCGCTGTCCGAATTTTTATTGCTTTCGAAACTTGGTTTAGGTGAAGACTCCTCTTGCTTGGTCTAGCTCAGACCAGACCAGACATCCAAGAATTTGAGAGACGTTTTTATAATTCTTTAGTCCCTTTCTGCGTAGTCAGAGGTGCAATGTTTTAAACACAGAAAGGGGCTGAAGAATTATAAAAACGTTTCTCAAATCTTGGATGTCTGGTCTGGGCTGGAAAAAAAATTATTTTAAAATTGTGAGTTCATAAGTACGTTGTTCAAAAAATAATTTAACTAAAGTCCATTTGAATAAATTTGGCCGCTAGCTCTAACGCAGTACTTTGTGAACTAAAATTGTCACTTTGACAGATTCGAGTGGTTCTAAAAAATTCTCTGCAGTGATCCTGTTTGATGCATTGGAAATTTTTGGATTTTCGGAAATTCGCTTTTCCTCTGCGTAAAATTACTTATTACTTCAACAAATGATAGTTATTTCTAACGCAAAGACAATAAACCAATAATAATGTTTGACAAATACATTTCACCCAGGTCAGCCCAAGTTTAACTACTATTTTTTGCCACTTGAATCTGTCAGTAGTTGAACCGGCCGGCGGCAAAATGAAAGAAATTGTCATCACCTAGTAAAACCCCGGTCAGTTTCTTAGATAAAACCTAATCCAATATTGCAAACATCAGGTAAATTGCATCCGGTCAGGTTGCTCCATAGAGTCTTGCCATTCAAAACAATTTTGTTTCGTTCAACATTTTTCATTCATTGATGAACTTTTAAATTCTAGTGAAATAAGAAAAAAATAAACATAAATAATAAAATATGTAATAAGAAAAATAATAATAAATTACTATTTTATTAAACATCATTTTCTAAATTTTACGTCCAAAAAACGTGAAATAGTCGAGAAATTAATTCGTGTGTCATTGAAAGACTTTAGTTGAAAACATGACTATAAATTGAATGAATGTTCATACAACATAGTTGTTTTTATAATTTCATACATCAAGCATTATGAAACTTCGTTGTGCTTGTACTTATTAGCACTTTTAATAACGCTCTTCTAATTGTAACCATTTTATTATCCTCTGTGCGAAACAGGCAGGTAAAAATTTTAGAAGAAATCCCTTGATTTACAATTTCCAAAGCTGGTCAAGAAACCGCAAATAAGGGCACGCTTATAAATCAGCCTAGTCGTAAATTATCTGCAAAGTTCAGAGCTTCGATTGAAAAATTTTTAGTTTAAGTGTTTTTGGAAGTGTTCTTTACTAATTCTAAGCTTAAAAATTCACAAAAATCGGACATAAACATCTATTCGTAAAACTACCCCTAAATTATCGAATTTTCAAGTCATTTAACTTTTAAATTAAATGTTTTTTCCAATGTTTGATACTTAGTTTTAGAAGAAAATGTGAATACAAGCAGTTGAGAATAAGAACGAAACTTATACATTAAAAAATAAGCGAAATATTTAGACGATACTTTACATGGGATTCTCCATAAGAAAAATGTTTTGGCACTCGCCTTAAGCAATAAAGGCCAACTGTTCAATTATATCAAGTGTTGTGTTGTTCTCGCATTCGCGAATTAGTTTACCATCTGCGCTAATCGAATTAATTAATCAATGGCTCCAATTCGAGCATGTACTGCATATTTATATGCCAACTCTCCTTTTCTAAGACTTTCTCTTTCGTATCACAGTTAAACTTGCTTTACGTCACGTATGTAAATGGTCATTCATTCATGCGATCCTCGCCGAATAAAGTTGCGAAGGAATGACGAAGAGTCAATCAATTTCAAAGAATTTTGTGTTGTTTTAAAGGTAAAGGGTCTGAGGAGCGCTCCGATTTTTTTCGGACGTTCCTATGGGTCGGTTTTGGATTTAGAAATTTTAAAACAAAATCAAAAATTTTGAAACCACTCGGCCGATTTTAGAGTTATACTCGCGCATTTTTGTGGATTCTTTAAAACAATAAAATTATTTAAGCTCCCAAACCAGTCCGCCCCTGCACCTGTCCCGAATCGATGCCCATAAACGACGATTTTCTCATAAACGTTCTCATTTTTATCGTCGGAAAAGTAGGTTAGCGCCGAGCCCGCAGCGCCGTTTTCCTCGTCAAATCGCTCAAACGACACCTAATCGCTATTAAACTTAGTACAGTTCCCGGCTCTAATATTAATTAATCGACCATGTGGCCGTTTCGCTGAAGAATCGGGTCAGCAACGCCAACGAAAGAACTTGCATCAATGTTGACGTCACAACCCATATAAGGAGCGACAAACCTAAAATGCCACAAGCAGTGAATGTCAAATGAAAACAGCGACAAATCGATGCGGCAAAATTCATTAATACAAGATCGCCGCTTTGGTTATGAAGACACGAAAAAAAAATTTACCATGTTGGCTTTTATGGCGAGTCGTGCCGGCGAAGAAGTTTTATAAAATGTTGGTAAGAATGTGAGAGATATTTCAACCACTTTAAATGCATTGTTGTAGTTTGTTGAATTAAATGGTAAAAAAGTATTGTGGCTGTTTAAATTTAGAGGAGTCGGCGTGATTCAGCGGGCTATTTTTGTCAAATGTTGTTATCCCCTTAGCTTGTACGATGATTTTAGACTGTGACTGAGTTCATATGAAAATAGCACTGCATACTAAATGTGGTGGTTTGGAGGCTTTGGAGTTTGAATTGGGTTGGTAACACTGCTCCGTAATTTACTAACGCCACTACCGACGATATCTTAAATCTTGTAGGCACTTGAGTAACGGCAAGTGGATTAGGTTGAATTCATGATGTAAAGATAAGACGTGGAAGAAGCAGCAAACATGTCTTTTTTGACGGCTGGTAATCTACGACAGTTCGTGCGTGGAAAGTACCGTTAGTGCATCCCTTTGGAGGAAGTGAAGAGAGCTATTATGGTAGTTTTATGGCGAAGGGGAAAACGGTGGATGGGTTTGGAAATAAACATTGGCTTACCACATGTTCATCGAGTTAAATTTAAATGGTACTCTCAGTTTTTTGGGTTTTTGGTACCATTAGATTGGCAATTTAGCAAGTCTTTGACTTTTTTTGTTGAAATTAAACAATTATACCATTAATAAGCGAGACTAAAGGTGATAACTGCTCAAGTTTCGGATTTTTTTAAGATACGGTGAAAATTTTTAGTTTGAATGAAATCAAATTTTTTTTAAATTTTCTTTTTTGGTCTAAAATTTTGAAATTTGGCACACTCAACAAGTAAGTATGAAATAGCAACCCCTCCAAATTTCACTGTTTTGGAATTAAAGTTCCCCGAGTTACGGAAGTTTATTAGAACAAGATGAAAATTTTGGGTCTGACTGCAATACAAATTTAAAAAAAAAGTCTTTTTTGCTCTAAGATTTTAAAATTTCCCACAATTAATACGCGGGTCCAAAGAAGTAACTGCTTCAAATTTCACTGATGGGAATTAAAACTATCCAAGTTACTGAACTCTATTAGGATACGGTGTAGTTTTTTTGTTTGATTGTAAATCAAAATTTCTACAAATTTTCTTTTTTGTTCTAAAATTTTGAAATTTAGCACAATTAATAAGCGGATCTAAAGTAGTAATTCCTCTAAATTTCACTGTTTTGTAATTATAACGGCCCAAGTTACGGAAATTTTTACTACACGGTGAAAATTTAGAGTTTCAATGTAAAAAAATTCCTAAAAAATTTCTTTCTTGTTCTAAAATTTTGAAATTTGTCACAAATCTTTGTTACACTAAAGAAATAACTCCTTCAAATTTCACTGTTTTGGAATTATAACGGCCCAAGTTTCAAAATGTTAAATTTTATTAGGGCACAGTGAATGTTTTCAGTCTAAATGTAAATAAAAATTTTGAAAAATCTTCATTTTTGTTCTAAATTTTTGAAATTTGCCACAATTAATAAGCAAATCTAAAGAAGTAGGTCTTCCAAATTTTACTGTTTTGGAATCAAAACTACCCAAGTTACGGTAATTTTTAGGACACGAAAAATATTTTTGGTTTGAATGTAAATAAAAATTTCTAAAAATTCTTTTGAAATTTAGTTTCAATCTAAAAAAATTCTAAAAAATTTCTTTCTTCTTCTAAAATTTTGAAATTTGTCACAAATCTTTGTTACACTAAAGAAATAACTCCTCCAAATATTACTGTTTAGAAAAATTACCAAATTACGAAATTTTAAATTTATTAGGGTATTTTTACAGTCTGAATGTAAAACAGATAAAAATTTCTAAAAATTTTCTTTCTTGTTCTAAAATTTTTAAATTTGCTACAATTAAGAAACGGATCTAAAGTAGTAATTCCTCCAAATTTCACTGTTTTGGAATTCTAGCGACCCAAGTTAGGGAAATTTTTCGAACACGGTGAAAATATTGAAATTGAATGTAAATCAAAATTTCTAAAAAGTTTCTTTCCCGTTCTAAAATTTTGAAATTTAGCATAATTAATCAACGGGTCTAAAGTAGTAATTTCTCCAAATTTCACTGTTTTGAAATTATTATGGCCCAAGTTACGGAACTTTTTAGGACACGATGAAAATTTTGGGGTTGAATAAAAATAAAATTTCTAAAAATTCTCTTTTTTGTTCTAAAGCTTTGAAGTTTAGCCCAATAAATAAGCGGATCTAAAGTAGTGATTTCATCAAATTTACTGTCTTAAAATTATAACGGCCCAAGTTACGGAAATTTTTCAAACACGGTGAAAATATTGAGATTGAATGTAAATTAAAATTTCTAAAAAGTTTCTCTCCCGTTCTAAAATTTTGAAATTTAGCATAATTAATCAACGGGTCTAAAGTAGTAATTCCTTTAAATTTCACTGTTTTGAAATAATTATGGCCCAAATTACGGAACTTTTTAGGACACGGAGAAAATTTTGAGGTGGAATGAAAATAAAATTTGTAAAAATTCTCTTTCTTGTTTTAAAGCTTTGAAATTTATCACAATAAATAAGCGGATCTAAAGTAGTAATTTCTTGAAATTTTACTGTTTTGAAATTATAACGGCCCAAGTTACGGAAATTTTTCAAACACAGTGAAAATATTGAGATTGAATGTAAATCAAAATTTCTAAAAAGTTTCTTTTCCGTTCTAAAATTTTGAAATTTAGCATAATTAATCAATGGGTCTAAAGTAGTAATTTCTCCAAATTTCACTGTTTTGAAATTATTATGGCCCAAGTTACGGAACTTTTTAGGACACGATGAAAATTTTGGGGTTGAATAAAAATAAAATTTCTAAAAATTCTCTTTTTTGTTCTAAAGCTTTGAAGTTTAGCCCAATAAATAAGCGGATCTAAAGTAGTGATTTCATCAAATTTACTGTCTTAAAATTATAACGGCCCAAGTTACGGAAAATTTTCAAACACGGTGAAAATATTGAGATTGAATGTAAATTAAAATTTCTAAAAAGTTTCTCTCCCGTTCTAAAATTTTGAAATTTAGCATAATTAATCAACGGGTCTAAAGTAGTAACTCCTTCAAATTTCACTGTTTTGAAATAATTATGGCCCAAATTACGGAACTTTTTAGGACACGGAGAAAATTTTGAGGTGGAATGAAAATAAAATTTGTAAAAATTCTCTTTCTTGTTTTAAAGCTTTGAAATTTATCACAATAAATAAGCGGATCTAAAGTAGTAATTTCTTGAAATTTTACTGTTTTGAAATTATAACGGCCCAAGTTACGGAAATTTTTCAAACACAGTGAAAATATTGAGATTGAATGTAAATCAAAATTTCTAAAAAGTTTCTTTTCCGTTCTAAAATTTTGAAATTTAGCATAATTAATCAATGGGTCTAAAGTAGTAATTTCTCCAAATTTCACTGTTTTGAAATTATTATGGCCCAAGTTACGGAACTTTTTAGGACACGATGAAAATTTTGGGGTTGAATAAAAATAAAATTTCTAAAAATTCTCTTTTTTGTTCTAAAGCTTTGAAGTTTAGCCCAATAAATAAGCGGATCTAAAGTAGTGATTTCATCAAATTTACTGTCTTAAAATTATAACGGCCCAAGTTAGGGAAAATTTTCAAACACGGTGAAAATATTGAGATTGAATGTAAATTAAAATTTCTAAAAAGTTTCTCTCCGTTCTAAAATTTTGAAATTTAGCATAATTAATCAACGGGTCTAAAGTAGTAATTTCTCTAAATTTCACTGTTTTGAAATTATTATGGCCCAAGTTACGGAACTTTTTAGGACACGGAGAAAATTTCGAGGTGGAATGAAAATAAAATTTGTAAAAATTCTCTTTCTTGTTCTAAAGCTTTGAAATTTATCACAATAAATAAGCGCGTCTAAAGTAGTAATTTCTTTAAATTTTACTGTTTTGAAATTATAACAGCCCAAGTTACGGAAATTTTTAGTACACGGTGAAAATTTTGAGATTCATTGTAAATAAAAATTTCTAAAAAAATCTCTTTCTCGTTCCAAAGTTTTGAAATTTGCCACAATTAATAAACGGGTCTAAAATAGTAATTCCTCCAAATTTAATTGTTTTGATGTTAATATGGTCCAAGTTATGGAAGTTTTTAGGACCCGGAGAAAATTTTGAGGTGGAATGAAAATAAAATTTCTAAAAATTCTTTTTCTCGTTCGAAAATTTTGAAATTTAGCACAATTAATAAGCGGGTCTAAGTAGTAATTTTTCCATATTTCACTGTTTTGAAATTATTATGGCCCAAATTACGGAACTTTTTAGGACACGGGGAAAATTTTGAGATTCATTGTAAATAAAAATTTCTAAAAAAATCTCTTTCTCGTTCTAAAGTTTTGAAATTTGCCACAATTAATAAACGGGTCTAAAATAGTAATTCCTCCAAATTTAATTGTTTTGATGTTAATATGGTCCAAGTTATGGAAGTTTTTAGGGCACGGAGAAAATTTTGGGGTGGAATGAAAATAAAATTTCTAAAAATTCCTTTTCTCGTTCGAAAATTTTGAAATTTAGCACAATTAATATGCGGGTCCAAAGTAGTAATTTCTCCAAATTTCACTGTTTTGAAATTATTATGGCCCAAATTACGGAACTTTTTAGGACACGGGGAAAATTTTGAGGTGGAATGAAAATAAAATTTCTAAAAATTCTCTTTCTTGTTCTAAAGCCTTGAAATTTAGCCCAATAAATAAGCGGATCTAAAGTAGTGATTTCATCAAATTTTACTGTCTTGAAATTATAACGGCCCAAGTTAGGGAAATTTTTCGAACACGGTGAAAATATTGAGATTGAATGTAAAATCAAAATTTCTAAAAAGTTTTTTCCCGTTCTAAAATTTTGAAATTTAGTATAATTAATCAACGGGTCTAAAGTAGTAATTCCTCCAAATTTCACTGTTTTGAAATTATTATGGTCCAAGTTACGGAACTTTTTAGGACACGAGGAAAATTTTGAGGTTGAATGAAAATAAAATTTCTAAAAATTCTCTTTCTTGTTCTAAAGCTTTGAAATTTATCACAATAAATAAGCGCGTCTAAAGTAGTAATTTCTTTAAATTTTACTGTTTTGAAATTATAACGGCCCAAGTTACGGAAATTTTTAGTACACGGTGAAAATTTTGAGATTCATTGTAAATAAAAATTTCTAAAAAAATCTCTTTCTCGTTCCAAAGTTTTGAAATTTGCCACAATTAATAAACGGGTCTAAAATAGTAATTCCTCCAAATTTAATTGTTTTGATGTTAATATGGTCCAAGTTATGGAAGTTTTTAGGACCCGGAGAAAATTTTGAGGTGGAATGAAAATAAAATTTCTAAAAATTCTTTTTCTCGTTCGAAAATTTTGAAATTTAGCACAATTAATAAGCGGGTCTAAAGTAGTAATTTTTCCATATTTCACTGTTTTGAAATTATTATGGCCCAAATTACGGAACTTTTTAGGACACGGGGAAAATTTTGAGATTCATTGTAAATAAAAATTTCTAAAAAAATCTCTTTCTCGTTCTAAAGTTTTGAAATTTGCCACAATTAATAAACGGGTCTAAAATAGTAATTCCTCCAAATTTAATTGTTTTGATGTTAATATGGTCCAAGTTATGGAAGTTTTTAGGGCACGGAGAAAATTTTGGGGTGGAATGAAAATAAAATTTCTAAAAATTCCTTTTCTCGTTCGAAAATTTTGAAATTTAGCACAATTAATATGCGGGTCTAAAGTAGTAATTTCTCCAAATTTCACTGTTTTGAAATTATTATGGCCCAAATTACGGAACTTTTTAGGACACGGGGAAAATTTTGAGGTGGAATGAAAATAAAATTTCTAAAAATTCTCTTTCTTGTTCTAAAGCCTTGAAATTTAGCCCAATAAATAAGCGGATCTAAAGTAGTGATTTCATCAAATTTTACTGTCTTGAAATTATAACGGCCCAAGTTAGGGAAATTTTTCGAACACGGTGAAAATATTGAGATTGAATGTAAAATCAAAATTTCTAAAAAGTTTTTTCCCGTTCTAAAATTTTGAAATTTAGTATAATTAATCAACGGGTCTAAAGTAGTAATTCCTCCAAATTTCACTGTTTTGAAATTATTATGGTCCAAGTTACGGAACTTTTTAGGACACGAGGAAAATTTTGAGGTTGAATGAAAATAAAATTTCTAAAAATTCTCTTTCTTGTTCTAAAGCTTTGAAATTTATCACAATAAATAAGCGCGTCTAAAGTAGTAATTTCTTTAAATTTTACTGTTTTGAAATTATAACGGCCCAAGTTACGGAAATTTTTAGTACACGGTGAAAATTTTGAGATTCATTGTAAATAAAAATTTCTAAAAAAATCTCTTTCTCGTTCCAAAGTTTTGAAATTTGCCACAATTAATAAACGGGTCTAAAATAGTAATTCCTCCAAATTTAATTGTTTTGATGTTAATATGGTCCAAGTTATGGAAGTTTTTAGGACCCGGAGAAAATTTTGAGGTGGAATGAAAATAAAATTTCTAAAAATTCTTTTTCTCGTTCGAAAATTTTGAAATTTAGCACAATTAATAAGCGGGTCTAAAGTAGTAATTTTTCCATATTTCACTGTTTTGAAATTATTATGGCCCAAATTACGGAACTTTTTAGGACACGGGGAAAATTTTGAGATTCATTGTAAATAAAAATTTCTAAAAAAATCTCTTTCTCGTTCTAAAGTTTTGAAATTTGCCACAATTAATAAACGGGTCTAAAATAGTAATTCCTCCAAATTTAATTGTTTTGATGTTAATATGGTCCAAGTTATGGAAGTTTTTAGGGCACGGAGAAAATTTTGGGGTGGAATGAAAATAAAATTTCTAAAAATTCCTTTTCTCGTTCGAAAATTTTGAAATTTAGCACAATTAATATGCGGGTCTAAAGTAGTAATTTCTCCAAATTTCACTGTTTTGAAATTATTATGGCCCAAATTACGGAACTTTTTAGGACACGGGGAAAATTTTGAGGTGGAATGAAAATAAAATTTCTAAAAATTCTCTTTCTTGTTCTAAAGCCTTGAAATTTAGCCCAATAAATAAGCGGATCTAAAGTAGTGATTTCATCAAATTTTACTGTCTTGAAATTATAACGGCCCAAGTTAGGGAAATTTTTCGAACACGGTGAAAATATTGAGATTGAATGTAAAATCAAAATTTCTAAAAAGTTTTTTCCCGTTCTAAAATTTTGAAATTTAGTATAATTAATCAACGGGTCTAAAGTAGTAATTCCTCCAAATTTCACTGTTTTGAAATTATTATGGTCCAAGTTACGGAACTTTTTAGGACATGAAGAAAATTTTGAGGTGGAATGAAAATAAAATTTCTAAAAATTCTCTTTCTTGTTTTAAAGCTTTGAAATTTATCACAATAAATAAGCGCGTCTAAAGTAGTAATTTCTTTAAATTTTACTGTTTTGAAATTATAACGGCCCAAGTTACGGAAATTTTTAGTACACGGTGAAAATTTTGAGATTCATTGTAAATAAAAATTTCTAAAAAAATCTCTTTCTCGTCTAAAGTTTTGAAATTTGCCACAGTTAATAAACGGGTGTAAAATAGTAATTCCTCCAAATTTAATTGTTTTGATGTTAATATGGTCCAAGTTATGGAAGTTTTTAGGACACAGAGAAAATTTTTAATAAATAAAATTTCTAAAAATTCTCTTTCTCGTTTGAAAATTTTGAAATTTAGCATAATTAATAACGGGTCTAAAGTAGTAATTCCTCAAAATTTTACTGTTTTGAAATTATAACACCCCAAGGTACGGAAATTTTTCAAACACGGTGAAAATGTTGAGATTGAATGTAAATCAAAATTTCTAAAGTTTATTTCTCGTTGTAAAATTTTGAAATTTAGCATAATTAAGAAACGGGTCCAAAGTAGTAATTCCTTCATTTTTCACTGTTTTGAAATTATTATGGCCCAAATTACGGAACTTTTTAGGGCACGGGTAAAATTGTGAGGTGAAATAAAACTAAAATTTCAAAAAAGTCTCTTTCTGGTCTAAAAGTTTTCTAATTCTGCACCAAAGTACATCAAATTTTATTTGTTTGACACGAAAACTGTAGGAGTTATGGAATAAAATTCTCCCCAATACAATTTTGAAAATTTTTTACTCATCCTAAAAATGTTGGTTGGTTCTAAAAATGAAAACGACTGTTCATTGTTTACAATGGCAGTTTATATGAAGGTTTCTGCACCTGTTCATTGAACAATTCTTCAAGAATGCTAAATAAAAACATGATGTTATTGCTTTTCTTAGCCAAAAATAATGAGAATAAAAAGTGAAAGTGTGTCCTCCATGAAAACTATTTATTTATCGGAAACTTGAGTGAATTTGATATTGAATCCGCAAACTGATACTTTGTCGGACTAATACGTTATTAGCTACTTTACCGGTCTTAATTATAAAAACAGAACATAAAAAGGAACATTACATGCATTATCTCGATGGAATTCTTAAGAGTGATAATAAAGATGTCATACAACTGCCCCATATGCACCGCCGAAATGCACCATTACATACCAACACACTTTAGTCCCAAACTTATAGAGTTCTGAGAAATTTTCGAAGACCAGATGGCGGTCAGATGTAAAATCTTCTTCCGACCACTTTCAGGTCCCAAAGGAAGTCATCTATTGATTTATTTAGATTGAGATTTCCAATAATAAAAATTCATAATTAAAATCGCATGAGATAACAAACGCTATCTTAACACCTCGTTCCGCCGGAGGCGGCATTGCAACATCTCGTAAATATTGGCAATAGCACAAGGTTACACATAATAAAAGCACACGTAACTTCTGACACATCGGAAAAGAATAAAGTCACTTCCCATTTTCCACCATTAAACATTGCAGCAAGTCGGAAAATTCCTTCCAGCTAAAATTTATCATTTGATTGTTGTATCCAGTCGACTTCCCGTCCTCGCGCTAAAAATACCAGCATTTGGCATGCTGCCACCGTCCCGACGCCGCTTCCGGCGCAAAATCGCCAAACACGTGTTACAGGGTGAACCAATAAATTTCGATTAGCACGTTTTAAAATGAATTAGTACGTTTCAGGTGGATTTTCTCCTTACCATCCGTTGTTTCTTTCGCGGTGAAGAGCTATACTGAATCCAAACATGGGATTGTGGCCATCAGAATATGGAGCTTCGTAAATTGCATAATTAAAACTATCCACATTAAAACTGCTCACTGCGTATACACACAGGCACAGAAAAACACACAAGTTACACTGAGACATTTTTCGTACGTTTAGCTCGGTCGTTTCGCGACGAATTTCATCATAAAGTCGTAAATTGAGTTAAACTAGAGTTGGATCGGGATGGCAGTGAACATATTTCAAATTGTACTTCGCGCTCTTTACATTACACAAGTTGATGCGCGACTGACAAACCATACTGTTTCATGCTTTCTTGGTCGTGTTACCCAACTTGGGCGCCAATCTATTTTGAAATAGATGGGCTCCGTGCTTGCAGGGACATCTGTGGACGGAAAGATAAACTTGGCGGAAACAGAGAGCTGCGAGGTGCAGTTTTCTGTATCAGAACTTATGGAAACAGATGACAGATGGTGCTGCAAATGCTGCAATTTTAAGGTCACTAGATCAAAGTTTCTGTTTTATAAGGTACCGCTATTAGTTTTCAGTGCGCAATTCAAGAGAGACAGACATAGTCCATAAAGCAATGGGTTAGAACGAGACGCAAGATTCTAGGGAATTGTCATAAAATTGTTGACGTAAAATTTGTCATTGACAAAATTTAAGGTTATCTTAAATGTATTTGTTTAAAATACACTTAAATAAACCGTAGGTACAAGAAGAAAATTGGTTATAACAGACTATGTGAATACGTAAGAGGTGAGCTAATCGACATTAGGACCGATTACATTTTGCCACGTTAAGGAAGAGCAACACTCAGTAAAGTTCTTGGACTTCAAGGACTGTCTTTGGCAATCTCCAACAATTCGACCTGTATGCAGTAACGTCCTAATTAGAATATGCTATCAGCACTTTTTATATTGTAGCTTATGCAGACAATGTGGTAATAATGATGTGATGTAAAAAGAACTGAGAGAAAGCATTGCATAAATGGAAGTAGCAAATACATGAGCAGAAAATAAAGTACATGAGATATTTTAAAGGGACTATTAAGAAGAAAGAGTTTACAAGTTTGAAGAAGTAGACATGTTTAAGATCTTGATTGAGTTTATACAGAACAACTGCAATTATCATCAACATCAACAAAACGAATATCAGGAGCAAATATTAAGGTTATGGCAAAATTATTTAACACCCTAAAATACAAAATGAAATCTATTTCTAACACTACAGGAGACCATTTGAATACGTGAGAAGTGAGTGAGCAAACCAACATTACGATCAATTCCATTTAAGTGCGGTCATGTGTTTGAGCCTCTAGCGTTGTCTTTGGCAGTGTTTCAACGATTCCACCTGTATACAGTAAGGGCATAAGTGTTATAAATTCTTTATATGTTGTGAACTGTAGCGAGAAATATAAAAATTATAAGACCTAAAGAAGAACTGAAAAAAGCATTAGGACGGACATACATGGAAAATGCAAGTGACGCGTATAGTGAGGAAATGACTAATAAGAGTATAATAGTTGAATAGTTGAGAAGTTTGAATGTGGAAAAATATTCAAGAACTTGAGGGTGCACAACACTGAAATACAGATTGTTGCAATGAAACCTTGTGATTTTCTTATGAAGTAACAAGAAACCAAATGCAAGTCTGTAAATGGATGAGACTGATATTTATTAGTCATATTTGTGAGTAAAACAATAAGATGATATAGTGTAATTGATAAGTAGGTGGGAAATATATGTATTTACTAAGAACTGAGGCAGCAGTAGTTAAGATACATCAATGATTAATTTGAAATGAATCTTGAAAAGAAGATCTCTTTTGGAGATTTGATCAATTATTCATCTGGGATAAGTATAAATTTTTCTCTCAATTGTGGGTGTTTTATCCCATTCCACAATAGTAAAATTGCATTGCAATTTTAGCCAAATTATCAGGACTCTACACGCAAGTCTTTTTTTTTCAAACTGTTTTTGAGCAGGAATTTTGCAAATTTGTGACATTCACAAGTTAAAGGAAACAAACAAAAAAACTAAACTTTATTGTAAGCAAAAATTAAATAAAACAAATTAAAATAAGGCTTCGAGGTTATTTCGCCCCCTGGCAATCCACCTCTTCACCTATTCAACGTCGTTTCCTAGAAATAAAAAAATGAATATTGAAATGGAAAAGTGAATAAATTAAAACATGTTTATTATTATTAAACTTACCGATAGATTGAACTTTTCCGATATTTTACCCGCCCGCTCGGCAACCGAGAATGAAACCCTTGGTTTCCAATGTCGAGTTGATTTTCCCAAATATTTACCACATAGTTATAGGGGTAGAAGATAATCCGACAGGTTGTGGTCAGTTGAAGTGAAAATACGTGGTATTTGCACCCAAAAACGCAAATTTTTAAACATTTTTTTAAATTTTCATAAATTATGATTTCAAAATCCCAAGAAAATATAACCAAAATACTCTCAAATATAGTTTGCTATGTAAAATTAAGATATAAAGATATCACAACTTCGTGCAGTTTCAGCACTTTTTTTTTTCATTTCATTGCTGAGTTAAATTGGTAGAGAATGCATCGTCAAAGTAGACAATAATAAAACTATAAAGATAAAAAAAGAGTTACTTCACTTGTATTAATTGTTAAGTAGGGGAATTTTATAGTAAGTTAATAGTTTACGGTAAATTTGATAACAAGATAACACTTGGAACTGCATGAGATTAATATGATTGAATATGTTGAGAAAAACTTTTACTACAAAAAATTTACTGTACCGACATGATTTTGAAAACTACCTTCATAAAACAGCGTTTTTTTTCTCAAATTTTAAACATGATTTGCAGGTTTAGAATAAAATCAGAAATTTTTATTCAGTTATGTCATAAGAATTTAAATTACCGAGTGTTTTCTCAAAAACTCCAAAATTGATAAATATTTTAATTCTTAGGTGTCACAACGCCAAACTAACACTGATAAAAAACCAATTTTTGCATCCGATTTTGGAATATGATTAACCGTAAGCGTATGCAAATTTGCAAATTTTTATCTTTTAAATTAAAGACCATTTTGGGGGTGTTTATCAGTGTTGCAAAACCCAGTATAAAAATTTGCCAAACAGCGGCAGTCGGTAACAGTCAAAGTAAAGTCATTAGGTTAGGTTAAACACAGGTAATTAAATTTCCACTAAACGGATCAATGTAATCCTAAGAATTTCAGAATAATTTGCAGCTATTTGGAATTTTTAAAAGGACGTTTGACAAAAAATTTCAAATATACTTATTCGATCTTGATTTTTTACACTTAGAAGATAAAAATTTGCAAATTTGCATAACGTTACGGTTGATCAAGCTCCAGAATCGGATGCAAAAATTTGCTTTTTACTAGTGTTAGTTTTTCGACACCTAAGAATTGGAATATTTATCGATTTTTGAGTTTTTGAGAAAACACTCGCTAATTAAAAATTTTTATGACATCTCTATTTTTATTTTAAACCTTAAATGCAAATAATGT
Source organism: Gnatocerus cornutus (assembly GCA_029298725.1). Taxonomy (NCBI): domain Eukaryota; kingdom Metazoa; phylum Arthropoda; class Insecta; order Coleoptera; family Tenebrionidae; genus Gnatocerus; species Gnatocerus cornutus. Next base: position 3,163,803 of record CM055517.1, read on the forward strand.
TTAAAATTTGAGAAGAAAAAACGCTGTTTTATCAAAGTAGTTTTCAAAATCATGTCGGTACAGTAAATTTTTTTATACATTTCTGAACATTATCACATTATCGAAAATGCAATTTATTCTCAAACACCAAATTTTGTCAAAAAATGATGGTTAAACTGAGTTAATCGCTTTAATGATGGTAGCATTGCTATCGAAACGCGCGTCAGCATTTTTGACGAGATTTGGTATTTGGGAATAAATTGTATTTTTGATATTTTTTGCCAACACCAAGATTTGATCCAACAATGTTGTTCTCAACATATTCAATCATATTGATCTCATGCAGTTCCAAGCGTTTTCAAATTTACCGTAAATTATTTACTTATCATAAAATTCCTTAATTAATTAAATTAATTAAGTGAAGTATACTGTTTTTTCATCTTTACAGCTCAATTTCAATTTCAAGTCGTTTGTGACGTCGCTAAGGTTACCGTGATATGGTTGGCATTGCTACGTCGCAAACACCTTTAGCGACATCGCTAAATAACTTGAAATTGACTTCAAATTAATTTTACCCAAATTTTGGAGTTAAATCTTGCTTAATTGGTTAGCACTACAAGAATGAAATGCTGCAAGTCGTTTCGTTAACTACTTGTCTTCCCCATTTTTTAAAAAATATTGACGCTCGACCATGCTTTAGCTCCTTGTGCTTAATTTTATTTTACATTTGACAGTGCGTAACCGATTTGACCCCTTAGGGCCCGATTTCAAGTCAGTGGCGAAAATTGCGTTGACGCAGTTGCTGTTTAATTGGGGTTGCTAAGACGCAACTCTGATTTGCAATGCCGCAAGTCAACGTGAAATCGGGCCCTTATTGTCTACTTTGACGGGTTAAATGCATTCTCTGCTAATTTAGCGGCGCAATGAAATGAAAAAAAAGTGCTGAAACTGCACGAAGTTTTACTATCTCTATATCTTAATTTTCATGTAGCAAACTCTATTTGAGAGTATTTTGGTTATGTTTTCTTGGGATTTTGAAATCATAATTTATAAAAATTTAAAAAGTTTAAAAAATTGCGTTTTTGAGGGCAAATACTCACGCATCTCTACTTCAAATGACCACAGATCTGTCGGATTATCTTCCTACCTCTATAGTAACTATGTGGTAAACATTTGAAAAAAATAATTTGGCAATTTTCTCCACGAAACCACGTTTGCCAGAGCAATAAAGAACTCGACGTTGAAAACCAAGGGTTTTATTCTCGGTTGCCGAGCGGGCATATTTTAATTTATTCACTTTTTCCATTTTAATAATCTTTTTTTTTTCTTTCTAGGAAACGACGTTGAAGAGGTGAAGAGGTGGAACCTAAGCCTTATTTTAATTTGTTTTATTTAATTTTTGCTTACAATAAAGATTAATTTTTTTTGTTTTCTTTTACTTAAGTTTTTTTATTCATATTGAAGCCTTTTTTTAATTTGTCTTATTAATTTTTTGTTTACAATAAAGTTAATTTTTTTTGTTTGTCTCCTTTAACTTGTGACTTTTTTATTTACATTGATTCATTAATCATTACATTTAACCTTTTATCCACCTTAGAAAAACAAAACTAAATCGTAAGACTTTAGCAATTAAAACTTGCCGGTCGAAATTGCGAAATTCGTCGTTCATGAATTCACGACTGTGTAAATTAAAACCTCACAAATATCCATGGTCAGTTTTTCAACAACAAAGCTTCGAAATTTCTTCAGCCCCGCAAATTTGATTTATGAGGGTGCAGATTACGGACACCACCCGCTGAGAGTTTACTGCACCTCGTTACGACCCATTCCGCCCATGAGCTCAATACATTTGCTGCTGAGTGTACATACTTACCCGAAAACCAATTTTTTCCTGAAATATGCTTTAGAAAAAAATAATATTGCTTTCTGAAGTTTCCTTTCTAAGTTTAAAATAAACATTGAGTTTAACTAGAGTTTTAAAATTTGTTTCAAGTTATTTCAGTCTGGAACTAGTTCTGGTTTATTAAACAACCATTAAAGATTACGCATTCGAAAAATCTCAACCATATACAACCATATACAGGCGGTTGCACTTAAAATGGATACAAGGTCATATTTATTTCAATTATGTCAATTTTTATTTTTTCAAAATTTTCAATGAAAGTCAACATGAATGATGAAAATACAATTGGAGGGGTATTGAAACGCATAAAAATAAAAAAATTATCAATAACAAAAGTAAACAAATTAATGATCAAACTGCTGATCGAATTTAAAATATTGAAAAGTAAAAAAAATTTGAACTAAAATTTGGTCTTAAATCTAAAATATTATTCTAAGCAACTTTCCTTAATAATATTTTTAGGCGATTTAAACTGAAAATGGAATTTTTAGGCCTCAAAAGCGGCTCTTTTATGGCCGCAAACATTTTTGGCCGATCTTTGGTGGCGCTATCTATCTATAGTTTTGCATATTACATCAAGATACCGACATTACCCTAAATTTTATAATTAATTGGATAAAATAAAAAAGTGTAATAAAGACGTGTTGAATTATTGAAAATGAACACGTCTAGCATTGCTGCTGCAACAAAATCAAAAAGCACATCAAAACTAAATCATACAAATTGTGAAGCTACACATGCCGAAACTGTAAATGTAAACAAAGAAAATATGAACTTTTCTGAAGGATTCATAAATATTTACAATTATTCAGTTGTTATGAATGATTAAGTCAATAAATCATAAATACAAATTAATGAACTTGTAAATTTAATTTAATTTAAATTTCACAAGTCACTTCATTCTCTCTTATAAAGGTTAATTTTGATGAAAATACAATTGGAGGGGTATTGAACCGCATAAAAATAAAAAAATTATCAATAACAAAAGTAGACAAATTATTGATCAAACTGCTGATCGAATTTAAAATATGGAAAAGCAAAAAAAAATTTGAACTAAGCAACTTTCCTCAATAATATTTATTGATATTTTCAATGTGAAGCAAAATATTGGCCCCATTAAAAAATCGCAGTAAAGTGTACTTATAATCTAAAATGTTGCAAGTGTTATTAATAGATTTGCCTCAAAAAGTTTTATGGGGGGGGGGGGGGAATGTGGCAAATTTCAAAATTTATCTCCAAAAATTGAGTAATGATTTTTGTCCAGCTAGATTTGCGATCGGAATCACTGTGCATTCCTGACAAAAAATACGCAGCGAGCGTATAAAAAGGTTTTCAGAAATGCTGCATAAAAGACGATATAAACTGTACTTTTAAACATTTATTAAAATTTTGTATTGTTTTCGTTTTTCGAAAAAATTGCAGTATTTTTTCTTTCTCTTATTGACGCCACTGATTTTAGTGACAAATTATTCATAGACTACTTAAATTTTCACAAAAATCAAAATTGATTGAATTAATCTAATATGGAATATTTTAACTGTCAGGAGTATCTAAACAACATTTTACTTACTAAGATAAAAGAGATTATATCCTAACTACAAAAATATTCACTTTTAATCCAAAGAGCTGAAATTCTCACTTTAATCCTAGGATTAAACGTGTTGACCTAACTTTAAATAGTTGTCTCCCAGCCTTCTTTAAAGAAATTTCAATCGTAGGCTATAGTATCTCCACAGGTACACCTGAATCTTCACTAGAATCTATTTTTAGCGAGTTTTCAACAAATTGCACCACAAATGCACTAACTTAGCAATATGGCGAGTAATATGTTTGACAAAGTGTCAAATTTGTTTTGTTTTGAATAATTTTAAAGCATAAATTTATAGATAAGTCGATTTTGGTTCAAGCAAACATAGGAGCTCTTTTTGTCGTTCATACAGGTTGTATTGCTCGCCTGCAATCCGCTAGATTCATAACAAAAAGTAAGCTTTTTGTTTCTAATAATATAATCTACTATTCTTCAAGACACTATTTATAAACAGAACAATTGATTCTTTAATAGGTACGTTTGGACAATATTTGTTTGGGATTTACAAGTTAATAACGATGCTTTTGCTATTAATAGTGTTTGTTTTCAGAACATTATTGTATGTATTTATTGACTTTTTCGGCACTAATGAATATTTTTCCTAGATTTTACAAGTTTTTTCTGAGGACACTTCAAAAAGTCTATATTTTTTCAGAGCCTTGCTGAATGATTGGGGACATTATGAGTAAATTTTACTTCTTTTTTTTTGTTTTACTGTTTTTTCAGCTTCAATCGGTACATTCTGTTACGTTAAGCCGTTTTTTGTTTGGTAATTTTATACAGGGTCCGACAACACTTGTGTCCACCCTCAAAATCGTCTTTAATTTTAAAGATAAAATTTTGGAAATTTGCTTACGCTTATGGTTGACAAAGCTCTAGAAGCTGACGCAAAATTTGTTTTTTTTTTTATCACGGTTTGTTTGGCGTCGCTACGCCTAAGAAGTATAATTTTTAGCGATTTTTGAGTTTTGGCGGTAATATTCGCGAACTCAAATTTTATTCAACATAACTGTGATACAAATATTTGAGTTTTTATTTTAAATCTAAAGCAAATTGTGTTTAAAATTTGCGAAAAAAACGCTGTTTTATCAAGTTAGTTTTCAAATTTATGACAACGCAGTGGCAAACTACGTTTACACCAAAATTTCACAAGTCACTTCATTCTCTCTTATAAAGGTTAATTTTGATTAACACGGGCATGTTGCACTTTATGGACACCAGAAATCGTTAATTAACATCGACAAAGCGACAATTTCACCAATTAAGACTTTTGTTACAATCTAAAGCGAGCCAAAGGATAGATGTCATTTGTGACACAAGACGTTGACAGATGGGTGTAAACGTAGTTCCCAATTTTGACGTAATGAAATTGGGAACTAACTTGATAAAACAGCATTTTTTTCTCAAATTTTGAATACAATTTGCATTAAATCTAAAATGACAACTGGGATATTTTTAACACATTTATATTGAAAAAAAATTAAATTAGAGGTTGATTTCACAAACCCTCACAATTAGCTAAATTCCATTTTTAAGACGTCGCGACGCCAAAACTATTGGGAATAAAAAGCAAATTTTTGCGTCAGTTTCTAGAGCTTTGTCAACCATGAGCGTATACAAATTTTCAAAAAAAAACATAAAAATGTTTTAAAAATGTAAAATTATGATAACGGAAGAAACAAATTTTGAAAATTGTAATTGTTTAAACCTCATAAAAAGATGAATTTAAAGCACATTTCAGCCGATTTCTCCAGATTGATACGTTGAATCTTGATAAAACTTTATCATTTTATGCATTTCGATCAATCGAGGGTTTAGTGTCAAAAAGAGTTAACTGCAAAATGATTTATAAAATTCTGGGCAACATCTTCGGTGGTTAAATGCATTTAAATTCTAGATACATTAGGCCCAAAATTGTTAATATTGAAAACAGCACACCAAAATTTCATCAGATGTCAGAATACATATTTTGACAACAAATAGCTGTTGCCCTCGAAATAAAGCATCATAAAGCGTTTGTTTATAAAGAAAATTATACTTAGCTTAGCTTCAAATTTAGTTGATTTTTCGACGATTTTTACGGATTTCAAGCACATTTTAGCTGATTTCTCCAGATTTAACCGCTGAAACCTTAATAAAATTTCATGATTTCAAGCATGTCGATCTCTACTTTCCAGATGCAGCTTTAAAACCGTTTTTTATGGAAATGTTCATTTAGCTTCAAATTAAGACGATTTTTCGACAAATTTTGCGGATTTCAAGCACATTTCAGCCGATTTATCCAGATTTAACCGTCGTCGAAAAATCAACTAAATTTGAAGCTAAACGACGATTTTCTTTATAAACAAACGGTTTATGAGGCTTTTATGAAAAAAAAATGGTTTAAAACCAAATTCTTTTAAAAATGGAAATTGTGCTAATATTTTCAATTTTCGCGTGTTTTTGATAACAGATGGGACATCTATGCAATAGAAGCCAAAATACTTACTTTTTGTGACAAATGTTGACGCAACGGATAAAATTAATACACATTTTTATCAAACATCGAACAAAGCAGCACACACTTAAATTTGTCGAAATTTATTCCAAAAACTATTGCAAAAGTGTTTGTTACTTTTTATATACAGGGTGATTTTTTAAAAACGGCAGGCGTTGTAGAATTTAAATTAAATTTAAAAAACAAATTAAATGGTTTTTAATTTACTATAAACTGATGATTTTGAAAAATTTCTAAATGCCTTTTGGGCGATATTCAACTTTCTTATTTTAAATTGGCACCCATTTTTTTTTTTCATAAGTTGAAAGATATTAATTTTCTTGATTCAGAAATGTGTAGTATTATTCTAATTTTACAAAAAATATTTTTAAAAAAATTATCAAAAGAAAAAATTTTAAAAGTTTAGAAGAAATTTAAAAGTTAAAAAATAAAATAAAATCTAGATTTAGGTGCGTGCTGTCAAATAACACAATACCGTTATTGTAATGTCAAAAAGCAGCAAATAACAGGAAGGATTGGCAATCTTTTTTGAAATTATTGATAACAAAAGACAATAATTACAAATTAGAAAAAACATCTACCTAATTTAATTAAAATACTGTTGAAACGCCATCTCGTTTTTTTGATTGCACAATTGACACCATATATTTAGGTTTTATTAACTTTTATTGCCTATTTTTTTCAATTTTAATAATTTTTTTAAAAATATTTGTTTGTAAATGTAATAATAATATTAATAATATTAAAAATTATTGTTAATATTAATAATAATTAATAATAATATTACACATTACTGAATCAAGAAAATTAATATCTTCCAAATTATGCAAAAAAAATATGAGTGCCAATTTAAAATAAGAAAGTTGAATATCGCCCAAAAAATACTAAGACATTTAGAAAAATTCCAAAATTAGCAGTTTATAGTAAATTAAAAACCATTTAATTCATTGTTTTTTTTAATTTTTGAAATCGGTTCATAAACAATAATTCTTTTTTTTTTTTTTTTTTTTTTAAATCACCCTGTATTTTAACGCAATTATTTTACAAAATATTTGATATGAAATACAAATATGTTAAAATATAAACTACACATATTTTTAAAATCATAATGTGAAAATTTTATCACTAAAAGCTGATCTGGAACTTAAAAATTACATGTGTATTTACGTTATGACTAGTTGTCAATAAGAAAATATCCGGTTGTGCCAGTACAGATAAACACACTCATAAATTTAGGTACATGAGCAAGTAAGTACACATTTATAGAACATCTAGGGAAAAATAAGAATGAAAATAACTTATTGTACCTATTTCTATCTTTAATGACGTCATACTGTTTGTTTTGACGGTTTTCTCTAAAGAAATGAAGCCCTAAATAATAAACGATGCCAAAATTCTATGTTTTCTTCGACACATTGCGCACGTGAATAATCTCCGATTTTTATCACGCTTTATCCATCAAACCCAAATTATGCGTAAATGCGTAACTTTAGCTTCAGTTTGCTCCACAAATAAGCCCAATATCGATCGAAATTGAGTTTCATAGAGTGAGCCGGAAAATATTATTTCTCTAATAAATTGATTTTCTTATTTGGGTTATCTTACATGCAAAAACCGCATCTCTTTATCTGTCGTAGTTTTCGGATGATATAAAATTTCAATCGACGATAAATTAGCACAGTTTTGTATTCAGCGTGAAAATCTGTGTTAAATAACTTTTTGGCTTCATGAATTGTAAACGTCAAATTAACATTCAATTGACATCTTCGGATGTCGTTTTTTATACAGCGCCATCTTGTGTACTTTTTGTGCACCAACTACAAAATTGACAGAATTGACAGATGATGAAATTTACAAATGTCAGATGTGACAGTTCTCATGAATTTTGAAAAACCCAATTATTTAAATTAAAATTTTTCGGCCAAAAAGTTTAATACAACTCTTGTGCTTGTGCGTCGTGCTTCAAACTGAGTTCGCGCTGTAAAATGTAAGTTACACGCGACTGTAAATAACTATTTTGGCTTCATGAATTGTAAACGTCAAATTAACATTCAATTGACATCTTCGGAAACACTAGATTTACAAGCGCCTTGGACGTTTACACACGCCGTGCGGTAAAAATTGCCCAAATCGTCTGCTCTTCAGTTGCGTTTATAAATTAAAATCACTTTACCATAATGAAGATTGATCACCAAAGTGGAATCTACCTAATTTCGTACCTAATTTAGACAATATTTCTATTTTTAAAGTAATATTAAAACGTTTTTTATACAGCGCCATCTTGTGGCGCCATCTTGTGTACTTTTTGTGCACCAACTACAAAATTGACAGAATTGACAGATGATGAAATTTACAAATGTCAGATGTGACAGTTCTCATGAATTTTGAAAAACCCAATTATTTAAATTAAAAGTTTTTCGGCCAAAAAGTTTAATACAACTCTTGTGCGTTAACCATTTTACAGCGCTCAATCATTAAAGCACTCCGGCTACGCCGTCGTGCTTCAAACTGAGTTCGCGCTGTAAAATGTAAGTTACCACACGCGACTGTAAATAACTATTTTGGCCTCATGAATTGTAAACGTCAAATTAACATTCAATTGACATCTTCGGAAACACTAGATTTACAAGCGCCTTGGACGTTTACACACGCCGTGCGGTAAAAATTGCCCAAATCGTCTGCTCTTCAGATGCGTTTATAAATTAAAATCACTTTACCATAATGAAGATTGATCACCAAAGTGGAATCTACCTAAATTCGTACCTAATTTAGACAATATTTCTATTTTTAAAGTAATATTAAAACGTTTTTTATACAGCTCCATCTTGTGTACTTTTTGTGCACCAACTACAAAATTGACAGAATTGACAGATGATGAAATTTACAAATGTCAGATGTGACAGTTCTCATGAATTTTGAAAAACCCAATTATTTAAATTAAAAGTTTTCGGCCAAAAAGTTTAATACAACTCTTGTGCGTTAACTATTTTACAGCGCTTAATCATTAAAATTGATTTCGCGCTGTAAAATGTAAGTTACCACACGCGACTGTAAATAACGATTAATTGAATATAACTTATTGTTAGTTACTATCGCGGAAACAAAATTTTGAACATCAAATTGATTGATGTTTAAAAATTGTAAACTGTCCTTTGTCTTTATAACCTTAAAATTTATCAAAGGCTCAGCAAGTGTCAGAAATTTACTTTATATGTCAGTCACAATGACAATAAAGCTTGATTTACATTGCCATGTCAAAAAGTGATGTTTGAAATTTTGATTCCGCGATAGTATTTGTTGTCGTACGTCGATTTAGAGCTCGGATGCGGAATCTACGCGAAATTCTGAGAAAGATGAGTTCCTCATACATACTCAAGTTTTCTTTAAAAATAAGCAAGACATTGACCATGTTGTTTTAGTCATGAAATTTTTCGAATTTCGGAAAATCTGAGCGAATTCTTAGCAAACAAAACGACAACTCGAAATTTCAATCGACCACCTGTTGACGTACGGGAAAAATTGGCACAATTTCGGATCCAGCGTGAAATTCTGCGTAAAATGAGCAGCAACAACTAAAGTTTGCTTGTTTTTCTTGTGCACTATACTGTAAAAAAATCTTAATAAAATTGATCATAATGAAATTATTTGTGTCAACGACGCGAGTTCGAAAATAACGAAGCAAAACACATCAGTTGAGGAAAAATGACAAACACCAGAGCACTAGTCTAGTCGTCGCCAGTGCAAAGGCGCCTCTCTCAGAAATTAATTTCATGGTAGAAATGCAAAAATATCATTTTCGATTCCACCAGTTGCTAACGTTTTTATCGACAAGTGGGTCTGGGAATTTGTAATGAAAGAGAGCTGGCGCCGAGGAAATCGAAAAATTCATACCAAAGCTTTTTTCGTTCAGTTTGTTTTTAGTTTTTTGTGTTCTTTTCCTGTCGAAATTGCCGATGCCTGGAAGGAAGTTCAAATAAACTTGAGTTTATTTTGAATGCAAACCTTGTCACTCTAATTAAAACAACACCGTATCAAAAATTTTATTGTGTCTTATTTGAATTTTTGCAGCTGCATGTCTTGTAATGTGCCAAGAATTTCTACCCTGACCTATCACTAAATTAAATCAGATAACTGAAACAAAAGGAAAATGGCTAAAAATGGTGCTCTGTTTTAAAATGATTAATTTATTTCACTCTGATCAAGGCTATCATAATAATTTGATTGAAATCGCGTGGTTGCTTCTAAAGACGGAAAAAGTCAGTCATCATAATTTACGATGAATAAATATTATTATTGGAATTCGAATTTTATTTATAGAGATCCGGCGTCTTCTTATTTTTTCGTAGATTGAATCTACATGCGTCTATTTATAGATATTTTTAGATATTTGAGCAAGGTTATAAAATTTGGCAGTCTTTTATGTTACAAATTTATTGCAGCTATAGTTTGTAGAGTATAAATACAATGAGTTGTAAGTCTTTTTAGAATGCACATACATATAATATGAGTTGATGAAACCAAAAGAATTTCAAATTCTATTTTAAAAATAACTTCTCCGAAACCTTTTGTACAGTTTAAAAAAAAAATCATTGACTTTTATTACCACACACTGTATAAACTCAGCACGTCGAAAGCGCAGTTTTTACCTAAATATTTGTAAAATCTTTATCTCCTTCCGTCTAGTTGGTAAAATTCCAAGTTTAAGTTCACGTTGTTAATTTACGTAAATATACAAGTTGTTATCACACCATTCCGCAAACGTAACGCAAAATTTGTAAACTTTTTCAGACATATTTGCACACATTATCAAGTATAGGTAATTAAAATGACTTTGTTTTCGCTTTCTATGTTTGTGTTGATGTTTTATGCCAATATTTAATTAGGTGACGAGTTTCTGAGCACGGTAACTAAAAACAAATAATTACATAATCATAATTTTTAATTAAAATACTTAGCATAAAATTGCTAATTGTACAGTCAAATCGAACTAAAAAAGTACTACGCAGTTGAACACGGTGGCAAGAGACCTAACAACGGTAAGTCGTCAATGAATAATTATCCTTTGCCTCTAATTCGACCCTGAACTTTTAGAAGAAGATCCTGTATTGATTTTTGCAGGGGCGCATACGCATGTTGGTACGCTATTTCCTGTAGGAGGACGGAATTAGAATGGGCTGTCTCAAATCATCTTGGTCATCCTCTTAACTTCTTTTTAAAAAATTCTTAGAAGCTCCTAGAGATTCTTGAAGACTTCAGGAAGTACTTAGATATTCACAAAAATTCCTACAATCAAACTGTTTTAAAACTCTTCAGGATTTTCAGAGATGATTAGCTGCTTAGAAATTCTCAAAATTTTACAGCTTTCTAAAAATTTCTAGGATTCGTAATAATTCCAAAGATTACTTATTAGATATTTCCAAAGATTGTTGAAGGTTTCGGAAGACTTGGAAATTAAATTCCCACAAAAAAACACCAAACTGTATTAAAACTGTTTTTCGAATTTGCCGCTTTAATAGGTCCAATTTGGAATCGTTTATAGGTAAAGTCCGTTTTTTTTTAAAAAACCACCAACACCGCAATCTTCCCCTGCATTACAACCGGCAACGTTGCCTAGGGAGATTTTTGGTGAGAAAATAGTTGTCAAATTTTTGACATTTCTGAAAATTAGGCAATGTTTCCGTTAAAAACGTTTCTTTTACAGACTGTTGGATTGCAAATCAAATAATTTAATAGTGAAAAGACTCTGCACAGCCTAAAAGGCCGGTTTTGTGTAATCAAATTGTCAATTAGGCAGCTAACCTATTTGATTTTATCACCAAAAAGTCACCATCGACGACGTTGCCGGTTGTAAAGTGGTGGGAGAGTGCGGTGTTGGTGGTTTTTTAATAAAAAAACGGACTTTATCTATAAAAGAACTCAAAGTAGGAAATTTAGTTTTTTAAGAATTGGCAGAACTAATTAGTCTGACTGTCACCTGTTTCCTGTCAAGTTCTTGAACAATTTGGATTTTACGATTCGTGTTTAATAAATTGCTGCGTGAATAAAAAATGTATCAATATAATTGAATTGTTCTTTGCGGCCAACAATAATTGTACCTAAATATAATATGTAGATGTGAATACTGGCTGTGAGGTTAGGTTACGTTAAGTCAAAATTTAGTGATAGTGAAACTCAATAAATGTCAAATTTTAAATTGAATTTGAAAATCAAGTGGCAAGTCGTGGTTACAAAACCATTACCAATCGTGTAACACGAAAACTCTTAGAATTGGAAAATTTAATTTTTTATTACAAAAGGGGTGCAAATTCGAAAAAATACTATAAAGAACTTGTTTTATAATAGCATTGGTGCACTCGTCACATACAAAACTCGCCTACGGCTCGTTTTGCACACCGGGAACTCGGTGACCAAATTGGCCATTACACCTTATTTATTTTGAATACCACATTTCAAGGTCATTATTCGTCCAAATTTTGGGACTGTACACGAAATTTGACAGAATTTATGTATTGGGTTGTACTGTGAAAGGGTAGTTTTACGACTATATGTTGGCACTGGTGTTGTCATCATCTTGTCATCAGATGACAGACACTTGACAGAAATAATAACAACGATGAAGTTTATCAATTTTCGATGAATTGCATTACAAATAAAGTGGTATTGCTTTTTATTCCATTGTGATTAAAAGTTTAGGACTTTAACCTCACAACAAACTAGGTAGACGAGACATTTATTAAGGATACAAATGTAGTGGTGCTATTGTTTACAACGAACAGTTTGAAATGTGATAATGCCTGTTAATACAAATTAGGAAGTTGTGAATTTTGACAAAAACTTGAATAGTTGCATAGTTTTTTGTTAAACCTAGAAAGTGTAAAGTAGCTCGATATACGAAATGGTTATCATCATCAGCAAGTTCTTCTAGTTCGTTGTTCGTATTAATCGCATGAATCGGATGAAGATAGTACCAGCAGTACTTTGGTCGTAATTTCAAAAAACAGTCCTCGTTTTCGTAAAAGACATTGCCAAAGTCAATAGATGATGTATTCAGTACAACAATAAATGAAAAATAATGCTTTTCTTTAGGCGCACCTGCCTTGACTGTATTTTTTCTACTTGTAGTGAAATTCGGGATGTGGAATGGCTCTACCGTGGGTTGTTTTTGAACCAACTTATCAGAGTGTATACGCGAAGTCTACGTGAAATTACGTAAAATGAAACTTTTCAGGTTATAGTAAACAAATTTATTTTGACATTGCCCCACTCCACCCCACTTTAAACGTATTGCCAACGGCCGCTAATTACCCTAAAGTCTACATACACTGCGCGCTCACATACACCTTCCGCCACTAAAATTTGCACGGAGGTATAGGTTCTTAACAAGGAGTATAAAACACGTTCTTTAATATACTATTTACAGTCAAAGGGGTCGATTTCAAGTGTGACTTGCGTTACTGCAAATCCCATTTGCAACATAGCAACGCCAATCACATTGCTCATACCTTGGCAATGGTTGCAAATTTGCGTTAACGCAGTGACTTGAAATCGACCCGTTAGACCACGTTTTTTCACAAATTGAGCTGTGTAAAACAGGCTTTCAAAGCAGGCATAATAATAATTAGGGTAAAATCGGGTGAGATGGCCAAGCGAGAGAGATGACCAAACAGCCACAATTTAAACAAAATATTGTTCGATGGCGCTATGCATTTTCTCAAGCGAGAAGTATACTTCTTTTCAATTCATAGCGAGGCCCCAATTTTAATGTCAACTAGTATACATGAGTGACCAGTATATTGTACTATGTTAGTAAAATGCATGAAAGTTGGTACTAGTTGGGATGTTTTGAAGAAGAGGGGGATATCGTGTCATACGTCAATTTGTCAAAATAGATTTGTTTACTCTAACCCACAAGCTTAAATTTTTAAACTTTTCTGGCTCTTAAAAAGTGCACTGTAAGTTGAAAGTACGTATTAAAACACTAAAAAGTAAGATACCGGCCATTTCAATAACTCGACCGATGCGTAAACTGTCATTGAAGACTTCGCAATGATAGGTTACGTCCAGTACAAAAAGGTACCCCTAACTTATACAAAGGCAATTTGGGGCAAGATTATATCAAAATATATCAAAATTCTTCAATCCTTTAATTGAGTAAGCATTCTTGTTTCAAAAAAATCTGCGAGATTTTATTACTTCACTGTTAATAACCAACAAAGAAACCACTTATTAAAAACCATCTCAATTTGTAAGACAATAACTTCATATTTTTGGAAGAATTCAACAGTTTTTGATATTATTCCAACGCGAAATGTAAATGTCTCATCAATGTTTTCAATTATGACGTTCCTGTCAAAATGCTGTCATACATGTCGGCAACTTTTGGTGTTTAAAAATGTCCCTAAAAAGTACATTCCTCGACACAGTTTTTGGGTACAGTCCCAAATTTCGAGCCAGGTTCGACCTTTGGACCTCGCTAAGAACTGAAATCTAGTATACTAAGAGTCATTCAATCTAAATAAAGTCCAGCTCATTGCTATCTGTCAACTCTCCTGTGTAAATTTTCGAAAATTCTTGGGTGTAAATCAGGCTTTCAATTCTTTAGGGAGAAAATTAGGGGAAAATTGAAGGTGACGATTTTTGAGGTTAACACGTTGTCAAACTTGAGTGTATTAATCAATAAATAATTAAAAATTTGTTGCAAAAGAAAGGTTTCAGTAGAGATTTAACAAGTTTTGGCAATCTTGCGTATGACGATTAGCTTCTACGCATGCCACAGTTGCGTCAAGGTCAAACGCTTTTGTTGCCAACTGTTTCGAATGAAAACCAACTGTCACGGATAAAAATCGCTAGAAGCTGCTGCCAACTTAACTTTTCAATGAGTAGACCGATAATAATGAGCTCTGGTATATATCAAAATTAATTTAAGTCAAATAAATAAATAAATTTGTTGTAAATTATTGTTGTAAAATACTACTTTGTGTTGTGAATGTATCTCTGAAATTGTACGGCTAGTTTCTAAATATTATTTATGTTTAAGGACTGTTAACCTTTAAAAAAGTTAAAAGTATGCAGGGGCTTTATTGTACAAGGTGTTCATAAATGTTTCTAGCATCAAGGGTGGCTATGAAATGTCAAATAAATTTGCCGCTCGTTACAAATGTGGGTTTAGATTTTTCAACTGACATGGAGTGCGGGCACTACCGCCTGTAAAGTATGCAACCTTGCACTGTGGAGGATCAACAAACCGTGTCGGTCCATTTAAATACTATTAAAAGCGTTGTTTAGATGCAGTATTTAATTATTTTTTGTATTATAGTTGGGTTGCAACTTCTTAAAATGTATTGCCTTAATGATAATTTTGGTCAGTGAATGGTAAATGTTTAATTTCAGCCAGAATACAAGCTGCTATCTCTATTAATTTTTGGCATATTAAGTTGAATTTTGATAAATTCGTAAAGTTCTTTTTTAGGGATATTTATGCAACTTTGCAAAATCCATGGCGATACAAAATACAGCAGATATGGTAAATTCAATCTATTAGGATTTTTTAAATAATGCTATTTTCTTGTAATTTACTTCGCGTTAGGAATATTTCTAAAAGTTAGGTATTTTAAGAGAAGTTGCTTAGAATCGAATTTTAAATTCATTTATACCAAATGAGGAGTTTTTAAACAAAAAATTTATAATGTTTATTTTATCACATACAGTTTTAACCAATTATACATTGTATAATAAGAATTGGCAAACCAAAATGAGCCATGAATTTTTTAGTACATATGAACAATGTTGTCCATGCTCTCTTACACAATTTTGAACCATTTTCAACTTTAAATTTTGAGTTCCCATTAAGTATAATTTTATGCGAACTCAAAAATAAACAAAATCATTTATGTGAATAAACAAAATATTAATATTTCATTATCAATAATTAACGATTAAATTTAAAGATTTTAATATTTAAAAGAAATTGAAATAAGAATTTTAAGTTGAAATTAAGTAAGGAATGACTTGTGAGCAACTTTTCTTAAAAATCGAAGATGTCCAACACCAAGGAAAAGTTCATTTTATTCAAAAACTCGTGGACAATCTATTATTTCCAATTTTTTTCTTTAAAATTAAAAAAGATAAAAGCTTATTCATTTAAAGTACAAAGCACTGTATTATTTTTTTGTCTAATCTCCAGATATTCCAATTTTATTTTAATTTTCATCGTCAAGTGACAAACGTCTGTAACTTTTTTTTGTGATTTTTAAAATATCAAATTTGGAAAGTCGTCATTCGTTGGCGTTTTTGGACCACTAATTACGTCAAAAGTGTTCTAAAATAAACAATTGCTATTCAATGGCAGTATAGATAATACATATTAAAAGATTTCAACCCAACCATAGTAAAAACACAGTCAAAAATAATTAAATACTGCATCTGAACAACGCTTTCAATGGTATTTAAATGGACCGGCACGGTTTGTTGATCCTCCATAGTGCACGGTTGCATACTTTACAGGCGGTAGTGCCCGCACTCCATTTGTAGTTAACCTCAATCATTGAACAAAGTTAGTTTTAAAAACAAACTGTTCAAGTGGTGATTTGAAGGCTGAAAATCTAAAATTTTGACACAAAACCGTAACTGAAAAGTCGTAGACTTAAGTGACATTTGAAATAATTGTGAACATAGTGTTACGAGAAGATTCTGGAAGCTTCGAGCGCCAGCGCTGGAACGTTCCGCTCTGCTCTAGAGCGAGCGATTCGTGGAATAATTCTTATTCATACGCGGAACTCCCGAATATTCTCGCAGCGCTCCAGCATTAGGCTAGTGGTAGGGGAATATCTGTTTATAGGGGAGTAGTGATAGGATTGTAGATAGTCTAGTATTTGGAAATCCTGAAAAGTGTTGTAATTGTGAAGTACGAGAGTGTTCATAGTGCACAATAAAATTGTTATTGTTACAAGCGAGACTTTTGATTTTTCGGCCAACGTGACAACTGGTGTCAGAAGTGGGATCCCGTCCAGCATTGTGATCGAGAAAATTCTGGAATTTTCGATCGGAAAATTCGTGACATTACCGGACTGTGACATTGTTACTTGATTGTGGACAATTTTTATGCCTGTTCAAACCAGACAGCAAGCCGCAGAAATGGAGGCGCTGCAAGAATTGATGGCTTCGATGATGGCGAAAATGGACACACAACAAAAATTGATTACGAATTTAGAAGAAAAAAGACAAAGAGAAAAACTGGAAGAAGAAGAACGAAGACAAAATGAAAAACATGAAACAGAAGAAAGAAGACAAAGAGAGAAACTAGAAGAGGAAGAAAGAAGACAAAGAGAGAAACTAGAAGAGGAAGAAAGAAGACAAAGAGAAAAACTAGAAGAGGAAGAAAGAAGACAAAGAGAGAATGCAGAAATCTTGAACCAGCTTAAAGATATGGAACAAAACATGAACGTAACTATTATGGTTAAAGTCGACGAAATTCAAAAAGAGGTAACAGAGCGGTTAGGAGGCGTTGA
Source organism: Gnatocerus cornutus (assembly GCA_029298725.1). NCBI lineage: Eukaryota > Metazoa > Arthropoda > Insecta > Coleoptera > Tenebrionidae > Gnatocerus > Gnatocerus cornutus. Next base: position 3,181,277 of record CM055517.1, read on the forward strand.
GGGAGAACTACAAGGCGTCAAAGAGGAAGTGAAAGATTTGGAGCGATTCAAACAGCAGGTGGAAGACGAGTTACTGCGCTTAAGGCGTCAAGTTCCAAATAGGACCGGCCTGACCACAACGAAAGAAATGAAACCCCCGACTTACGATGGGTCGACTTCACTGGATAATTACAAGCTGCAATTCGAAGTGGCGGCCAAACAAAATGGATGGTCGGAAGAAGAAAAATCCTCATTTCTGATAGTTTCCTTGAGAGGGGCGGCTCTGGACTTGCTAGAGACAATTCCAGGTCGAGACAAAGAGCGGTACGACCAGCTGATGGCAGCGTTAGAGGCCAGATTTGGAAACCAACACCTGCAGCAAGTATACGTCTCAGAGCTCAAGACGCGGCGGCAGAGAACTGGAGAGTCTCTGCAGGAATTTGAGGCAAGCGTCAAGCGCCTTGTTTTGCTCGCCTACCCTTCGGCTCCGGCGAATTTTGTGGAACAACTAGCTGTGGATACGTTCCTGCAAGGGATTCGAGATCCAGAAATACAAAGAACGGTCCGACTGGGCAGCTATCACTCCGCAAAAGAAGCTCTGGTGCGCGCTCTAGAGGTGGAAGCCGTTTTCAAGAGCTCTGTGAACGTCCCCGATTACCGACGAATTCGAGGTGTGGGTATTGACGAAGAAGAGGCAACACCTACCGCTTTCGTCACGAAAGCCGAGCTAAACGACATCCTCAAGGAAAACAGGGAGCTACGGATGGCACTGAAGCAGCGAACTAGCCAGACCTGCTATCGTTGCGGAAAACCAGGCCATTTTAAACGTGACTGTAGGGTTGTTCTTAGGAACGACCAGAACGGTCCCCAGTCACGTCCTCAGCAGTCGGAAAACTAAAGCCCAGCAGTGTCAAGGGGCACACACTGGCTGGGGAGAGCACAAGCCCCAAAGTTATTTCCGTTATGCGTTTGAAGAGGAATTTTGAGAGTTTGATAATTGAAGGAAGTGTGAATGGGAGAAAAGTGAAGATGACGGTCGACACCGGAGCCATGGTTTCCCTTGTGAGAAAGGACATGTTGGACAACAGGACATCTCTGGAAACAACGAGTGCTATTTTAAAAACAGTCACGGGAGATGTCGCCACAGTAAGTGCCGAGGCAGAGGTCACGGTCCAGTTGGGAGGTATGAAGTTTCGGCATCGGGTGCTGGTGGCAGGAATTGAGGATGAGATGATCCTGGGAATGGATGTTATTGGACGACATGGGATTTCCTTTAATCACAACGAGAAGATCCTCAAGATTGGAACCGAAAGCTTTGTGTTATCGACCCCAGAAGTAAAAGAAGATGGAGTGAAAGCGTTCGCCTGTGAAAATACTTGTGTGGATGGGAACAGCGAGAAAGTGATAAGTGTGCGTTTAGGAAGTAACTTTGGGAGCTGCGTTGGAATGATTGAACCAACTAGAGACATGACAAAACCAATTCTTGTTGGAAAGACACTAGTAAAAGTGACGAAAGAAATACCTGTGCGGGTGGCGAATATCAACCCTACTCCAGTCACGATCAAGAAGGGCGAACTAGTTGCTGTGTGTGTTCCGATCTCCAGAATAAGTGACGCACAGCCATCAAAGAAAAACGTGAAGACCGTGAAAAAGTTAAAGCTGGAGGTAGACACGAGTGACCTTTCTGAAGAAGAGGCTCTTAAAGCGCAGGCTTTCATCAAGAAGAATAAGGACGTGTTCGCCGTTGAGAATGAACCATTAGGAAGAACGAACATCGTTCAACACAGAATCAATACGGGCGACCATCAACCCATCAGACAGGCACCGAGAAGGTTACCGTGGGCGAAGCAAGAGCAGGCCGAACAGTTGGTAAAATCCATGCAAGAAGAAGGGATTATTGAAGAATCCAACAGTCCTTGGTCTTCGCCGGTTGTGCTCGTAACCAAGAAAGACGGTAGTACAAGATTCTGTGTGGATTACCGAAAACTCAACGATGTTACCAAGAAAGACAGTTTTCCATTACCCCGGATTGACGACACTCTCACAACTCTGTCAGGGTCGACGTGGTTCTCAACCTTAGACCTGAAGAGTGGATATTGGCAAGTGGGACTTCATCCCGAAGACAAGGAAAAGACAGCGTTCTCCACGGGAAGTGGCCTGTACCACTTTACGGTTATGCCTTTTGGGCTTTGCAACGCACCCGCTACATTCGAAAGACTAATGGAATGTGTGTTGCGAGGATTGACGTGGACAACTTGTCTGGTTTATTTAGACGACGTTATGGTCATGGGTAAAAACTTCGATGAACACCTGAAGAACCTTCAAGAAGTGGTAGACCGGTTTAGGGGTGCCAATTTAAAACTTAATCCGAAAAAGTGCCATCTATTTCGGAAGAAAGTGGAGTTTCTGGGGCATACGGTGTCATCTGAAGGAATCAAGACCTGCGAAGATAAGATTCAGGCGATTAAGGAATGGCCCAGACCCAAGGACAAGCACGATGTGAGAAGTTTTATTGGACTTTGCACGTATTATCGGCGGTTTGTAGAAGGTTTCGCCAACATTGCTGCACCTCTGCACAAACTAACGGAAGCAAAGGCATCATTCAACTGGACATCAGACTGCGAAAGCAGTTTCAAGCGGCTGAAGTTAGCTTTGTGCACTAGCCCGATTTTGAGCTACCCCAGGACTCATGGAAAGTTCGTCTTGGACACAGATGCCAGTAACATCGGCATTGGAGCGGTGTTATCGCAGGTGCAGGATGGAGAAGAGAGAGTGATCGAGTATTACAGCAAAGTGTTGAGCAAGCAAGAGAGAAATTACTGCGCTACAAGAAAGGAATTGCTGGCCGTTGTAAAATCCGTAGAGCATTTCCACAAATACTTGTTTGGCCACGAGTTCTTGATAAGGACTGATCATGCTGCCCTCACGTGGTTACTACAGATGAAAGACGCCGAAGGACAAGTGGCTAGGTGGATTGAGCGGCTGCAGCAATACCACTTCAAAATCAAACATCGACCAGGAAAGCAACACAATAACGCTGACGCTCTCTCTAGAAGACCTTGCAAGGATTGCAAGCAGTGCGCGAAGATTGAAGGGCCATTGCCGATAAACAGGATGGTTATCGGTTGTGATGATGACTGGACTACGGAGAATCTTCGGAAGGATCAACAGGCGGACCAGGAAATTGGGCCACTGCTGGAGTGGAAGGAAGCGGATAATGGAAGGCCGCGTTGGGAAGATGTCTCGGAAAAGAGTCCAGGGTTGAAGGCGATGTGGGCGCAGTGGGACTCACTGCGAGTAGAAAATGGGGTACTGAAAAGGGCTTGGGAAAGCGCAGACGGGAAGAAAGTAACCTCCCAGTTACTAGTGCCCAAGAATAGAGTTCCCCAAGTACTCAAGGAGGTCCATGACGGAACATCAGGCGCTCACTTCGGAGTGAACAAAACCTTAAGTAAGATTAGGCAGCGGTATTACTGGGTTGGCTGCCGGGAAGATGTCGAACGATGGTGTAGGAGATGTTCAGTTTGTGGGGCGAGCAAGGGACCTCGAACGCGAACTAAAGGAGGCATGAAACAATACAACGTGGGAGCCCCGTTCGAGAGAATCGCTCTAGATGTGGCCGGGCCATTTCCAAAAACTGATGACGGCAACAAGTACATCTTGGTTGTGCAGGATTATTTCAGTAAATGGCCGGAAGCGTATGCCCTTCCCAACCAAGAAGCCACTACAGTAGCTCGAGTCCTAGTGGATAATTTCTTCAGCAGGTTTGGAGTTCCACTCGAAATGCATTCCGATCAAGGAAGGAATTTTGAGTCTGGCGTTTTTCAAGAGATGTGTAAGCTGCTGGGAATTAGGAAGACTCGAACCACACCCTTGCACCCGCAATCCGACGGCATGGTCGAGAGATTCAATCAGACGATGGAGGAACATCTGTCCAAGGTAGTGGAAGAGCACCAGAGGGATTGGGATCGTCGACTGCCCTTGTTTATGATGGCCTACAGAGCTGCCATTCATGAAACCACGGGAGAAACACCAGCGAAGATTGTGTTTGGAAGAGAGCTGCGTCTCCCTTGTGATCTTCTGCTTGGTTCGCCTGGGGCGGAGCGAAGGGAAGTACCGGAATTCGTCGACAACCTGAGGGAGACCCTACTGGATACACACCACCTTGTGAGGCAGAGGATCAAAATGGCTAGTGACAGAATGCGGTCCCGATATAATGTGACGGCTAATCATGAAGGATTCAACGAAGGAGACTTGGTGTGGTTATTCAACCCTCGACGAAAGAAGGGCCTATCTCCGAAGTTGACACCTACATGGGAGGGACCGTATAAGGTGATCAAGCGGATCAACGACGTGGTGTATCGGATCCAACGCAGCGCCCGTTCAAAGATGAAAGTGGTTCATCTAAATAGACTTTGTAAATATCACGGAGAATCAGGTGTTTGGTCTGATCGGGACGATCAGAACTAAGAGGGGGGCAGTGTTACGAGAAGATTCTGGAAGCTTCGAGCGCCAGCGCTGGAACGTTCCGCTCTGCTCTAGAGCGAGCGATTCGTGGAATAATTCTTATTCATACGCGGAACTCCCGAATATTCTCGCAGCGCTCCAGCATTAGGCTAGTGGTAGGGGAATATCTGTTTATAGGGGAGTAGTGATAGGATTGTAGATAGTCTAGTATTTGGAAATCCTGAAAAGTGTTGTAATTGTGAAGTACGAGAGTGTTCATAGTGCACAATAAAATTGTTATTGTTACAAGCGAGACTTTTGATTTTTCGGCCAACGTGACAATAGTTATATACACTATGAAAACAAAGCGGCAAAATAGCGCATGACAGGAATTCCAAAGCCCCCCTTGATGCTAGAAACATTTATAAACACCTTGTATATGGTGGCCAGGTATTCCTTTGGTTTTGGGATAAATGGCCACCAATGCGGTATGACCACTAATTTCCACAGTTTCCATTTCCTATAAATAATTGTGAAAACATGCCAGCAGAGTACAAAAGACGGAACACAAATCGTGGAAATAATAAGGAAGAAAGTTTGAGAAGCACTTGCGAAAATTATGGTAAAATTGCATTTAAAAAGATACAAATAAGTAGCTATTGACTGGTCATTAGTTGTTTTCTGAAAAAAATTGTGTTTTTACTTTTTTACTAGTAATAACTATTGTTTTCTCTCCCTTCTTACATTGGCCAACTCACCCAGCTCAACGAAGATAAATGGCCAAATGCAACTTATTTCTCTATGTATTAAATTTTTATTTTGCAAAAGAATTTTCAATGTTATTTTTTGTTTACCTATGAGACAATAGGTGAGCAGATGTTGAAAAATAAAAACACGAGCTTAGGCTTTACCAAAAATTTACAGGCCCTCATTTTACCTTATTGTAGGCTCAACAATGACATTAATAAGACAAAGAAAAAAATGACATTGCGTCGACTTAGATTGTTAAGTTGCTAACGATAAGTACATTTTGAATTGTTTTAACCAAGATCGAGAAATCTTAATTTTTTACATATTTGTCCTCACTCAAATCTAGGATTTGACAATTTAGGGAATGAAAACAGAATGTTTCTTAATTCTGAAATAATAACCCATAAAAGGATCCAACGCTGTAGCATTATGATATCCTTTTTATAAAATTGAAAACGTATTTTGTTCAAAAATGAACTTAACAACTTAACAACGACGATTAATGCATGTTTATACAAGGTGTTTATAAATGTTTCTAGCATCAAGGGTGGCTCTGGAATTCCTGTCGTACACTATTTTGCCGCTTTGTTTCATAGTGAATATAACTATCTTGAAAATTATTTATATTGTTATTTACATCAATGACGTTTCAGTTACAGTTTTGTGTCCAAGTTTTTGATTTTTAGGTTTAAAACCACAACTAGAACAGTTTATTTCTCAAAACTTACTTTGCTCCATGTTTGAGGTTAACTGCAAATGTCAGTTGAAAAATCTAAACCCACATTTGTAATGAGCGGCAAATTTCTTTGACATTTCATAGCCACCCTTGATGCTAGAAACATTTATAAACACCTTGTAGTTGTAGACTACTTGTATTAGGTACAGTGATTTGCTTATTTTCTTTTATTTTTATGCATCCTCATTGAAGCTCATTGCTATCAGCCCACTCATCTCCTGTGTAAATTTTTGAAAATTCTTGGTTGTAAATCAGGTTTTCATTTCTTTAGGGAGAAAATTAGGGAAAAATCGAATATAGCGATTTTTGAGGTTAATCTTCTAGGTATACTTGAACGCTTCTTGTCCCAAGAAGGGCTCATTATAAATCACTTAGGGACCAGTTTGCGGTTCACAAATAATTACTGTCCTAAATCTTAGTAGGAGTTAAACCTATTTTTAAGAATTAGTAAATACATATTTTTCTCGGTACCACATATTTTAATTCACATTCTAATATCATTTTTATGCTTGATAAAAAGAAACATTGAAGGTTGAGTTTGGTACTGTTTTCTCATGATTTTTTGCGTTTATATCACATATGGTTAACACTAGAGAAAAACTGATTACATCAATTTGTAGCGCTCCCTTTCTTCTACACACAGAAAAAAAAATTATAGCTATATGTATAATTAATAGTTTTTAAGAGCATAATGTATAAAGTTCAGCTCATTGCTATCAGGCCACTCTCCTGTGTAAATTTTCTAAAATTCTTGGGTGTAAATCCGGCTTTTAATTCTTTAGAGCGAAAATTAGGGGAAAATTGAATAACGATTTTTGAGGTTAACACGTTGTCAAAGTTTAGTGTATCAACCTCTTACATTAGTGAAGAAATAATCAAAGATAAGTTCTAAAAGAGATTTAAATAAGGAATAAACAAGTTTTGGCAAACTTGCGCAGGACGATTAGCTTCTACGCATGTGACAATTGCTCCAAGGTCAAACGCTTTTTCTGCCAACTGTTTTCGATACAAATTTCTAGGGACTACTGCCAACTTTACTTTTTAATAAGTGGACTGACAGTAATGAGCTCTAGTATAATTATAAACTTTTTTTGTTGAGGTTTCAATTAATAATATTTTATTAGACACGTTTTGCAAATGTCAAAAATTGATATTTTTTCTTATTTTTGACAGGCCTGCATAAGTACCAATAACCCAACAAAATGAAAAAATACACAATAAATTTAACGATAAAATTGACATGGCGAATTTCTGGGGTGGCGCCAATACCAACCTCGCCATATTAAAAATACTAAATCAATCTCAACAGCCTGTGGGCAAATGACCCCTCTTTGTGATCTCAATCTTCCTTGCCATGAATCTTAAAAATACCCGAAAACAGTTGGTACAGGCTGTGCATACAATAAATTTCTTTCATTATACCCGTGGTAATCAAGGAAAATTCCAGCCGTCCGCCACTGCTTCGCCCAAGCCAGACACAAAGACTTTGCGATAATCCTCTGGTCATCAACCAAAGCACCCGTGACAGGTAGAACATCATCTCCGATAACAGCATCGTGAAGTTACAACAGAAACAACCTCCTGACCGACCTTGACGATAACCAAGTAGCAAAAACAAAGTCACCACCGAAACAAAATCGAATAAAAAATCAAAACAAAACACTGCAGTTGTCATTGTCACGTGACAATCAGCTGTGTGGTGTGCTTAATTACTGCGCGTGCTGCGCATGCGCAAGTTGCGCCACGAACATTCAATAAGAAAGCGTTGTGACCTCACATTCGTGTAGTTTCCTTCTTGGTGTGTTCATAGCAAAGCGTTTGTTGAATTTTTACTTGTTATATCGGTTTTTTGTTCGATTTTAACGCTTTAATATACTGTTGCGGAAGCGCTTAATTTGTTGAGTGACAGACGTATGTTAAGCAAGAGTTGCAGTGATATTTGTTACTTTCACCGATGTTTATGATGGCGGGAGTGAACCCCGTTGATATGTGACCATTCTGGTGTATTTGCGTGTTTTTTTGTTTTGTGCAGTGGGCGTGAATCCACCCTTAGAACTGCAGGACGCAGCATAATCGACAATCGATAGTATTTGTCAACGTTGCCACGTTGCACGACCTGCCGTTACCGGAGAACAGACAACGCCGCACAGCTGACCGGAATAATCGTACCTTTGTAAGTAGACAGCTTGTTTTTACGTTCGGAGAAATGGAGTGGAAATCCGAAACGCAGTTGTGGCGTTGTTTGTGCGTGATGCGACACTTTTAACAGCTCAGTTGAGGCGTAAAAGGCAACCAGGCCAAAAATTGCTGATTTGCAGACTGCACGTCATTGCTATTGGTCGACCTTCAACTGTCACAAAGCTACCAACATAACGCCAAATTTCAAAGCCTGCTGAGGAAAACGTACGGTGAGGTTATGTTGGTTGTGTTGTATAAAAAGTAGAACTAGTCTACCGCTAGCTTTTATAAACTACTTTGGCATTCAATTATCATTCATTCATTGTAGTTTCAGCCAGAAATAATTATGGTTTATTGGGCAAATTACTAGACACTACGACGCTCTTTCCTTGTTTTTGCTGTTCATGCACCTTAAAAAACAATCGCTATAGGAATTTTCAAGTTTGCAGTCTAATTAAAGCGGAAATGATTGGAGATTGGGTTGTACGCCACTGACTTTTTTATAAGGTCAAGGAGCAACTTTCGTTTTTATCTAAAAATTCTTGGGTCAAGTCTTCTAGGAACATGTCTGGTTACATTGTAAAAGTTTCGTTTTTGATTTAGTAGTAAAAAATAGTATTTGCTCGGCAATGAAATAAAATGTTTTCGCATGGATTGTCTCCTTGATACAAGTCACCAAGGCTTCACCGTTTTGCGGCTTAAACGGGTTTTGTTCTAGCTACTCCACTTCTAGTGACAGGTGTCATACTTTCCTAGGCTTAATATTATTTTTTTACGTTGGTAATTGCTGAATTTGACATTTCAGGGGTACCAATGCTAACATTTTTTGTCCATTCATAAGCTCAAAAGTAAACCATTTCTTATCAGTTTTAAAGGCTTCACTTTCGAATTCCCGAATATTCATATTATGCACCATACATACATGTAACTAGACCTGCTTGTCATGTAAATATTCAATAGACCTTAAAATGTTTGTCCTCATGAATGCCATGCTAAGGTTGTTTTTGCGAAAGGTCTTCTTGACGGGAAGATTAAATTTCTTCAATTGCCATGAAATTTGCATGCTTTTACTGGAAAAAATTGCCAAAGCAGTGACGGAGAAAAGAGTGGGAAAGGTCTAGGAAGATATTAAATTGGCAGGTATAATGACACTGACATCAATAAAAGAAATGAAAAATCAAATTTCCCAACTCCTTGGCTTCGGTAATTATCATGCATAGATTTTTCAGCGTGTATTACAATGATTAAATCGCCCCATTTTTTTGTCCGTCACTGTACGATGTTGAAAATGCGAGTTCGTCAGTATTGATTACGTGAATGCAGTGGGGAATTCTGCTAATTTATCGCCAGAACTTTTTTGCCGCTTTTCTTGGAATATATTAGCTACATATTTGCAAAATGTCACTTCGCCAATATGTGTTTGGAACATTTTATACACCACTTATCAACATTGAAACACGTGAGTTAAATTACATAACAGTTGATATTTTACAGCGATTTATTCTGAGATTGTTTTATCTGCTTCTTACTTCATTTATTTAATCATTTCTCGCCTGGAAAATTACTTTGAATCATAGTCATGGCGTTACCGAACACCCACCGTTGTCATAAACAGGTTTAAGTGTTCAATTTAAATGACTCACATAATAAGAGTGTAATAGTGGAATTATATTAAATGCTTAATTGTATACAAATCTGTACTATTTTGCTTCAATGACGTCGGTGTAAAAGTAATTTTTGAGTTTTTATTATTCAAACTGTTGGCCCCAAAACAATCAGTTGGCTTCGGAATTTCAAGTCATGTCTTTGATTGAATAAACAGTCTTTTGTTTCTGTCAAGTAATTTGATGATGTGAAACTGAACATGTTAAAATTTTAATAAAAGTTCTCTTATGGAAAATTAATTACAACACGTACTTTAGCGTTTAAGCATTTTAGGGCAATTTCCATCTAATAACCTCAAAATTAGCCGCTGTCAAAGTGACTTAATATGACACGCTATGGAAATCCAAAGGTAACTGAGGATGAAAGTTTATTTGGTCTCTCGATACTTCTTTGTACAAGGTGTTTATAAATGTTTCTAGCATCAAGGGGGCTTTGGAATTCCTGTCATGCGCTATTTTGCCGCTTTGTTTTCATAGTGAATATAACTATGTTCACGATTATGTCAAATGTCTCTTACGTCTACGACTTTTCAGTTATGGTTTTGTGTCAAAATTTTAGATTTTCAGGCTTCAAACCACAACTTGTACAGTTTGTTTTCAAAACTAACTTTGTTCAATGATTGAGGTTAACTACAAATGTCACTTGAAAAATCTAAACCCACATTAGTAACGAACGGCAAATTTATTTGACATTTCGTAGCCATCCTTGATGCTAGAAACATTTATAAACACCTTGTATTAGCACTGTCTTAATACAAGGTGTTTATAAATGTTTCTAGCATCAAGAGTGGCTATGAAATGTTAAAGAAATTTGCCGCTCATTACAAATGTGAGTTTCAATTTTTCAACTGACATTTGCAGTTAACCTCAAACATGAAGTAAAGTAAATTTAGAGAAATAAACTGTTTTACTTGTGATTTAAAACCTGAAAATTAAAAACTTGGACACAAAACCGTAACTGAAACGTCATTGACATAACATTATAAAAAAATTTCAAGATACAGTAGAGCCTCGGTAATCCGGACCCCTGCTAGTTCGGTGATCGCTGTAATCCGGCCGGGCAATGAGCTTTGCGAGGGGACGGGCGGGGGCGGGTGTAGGTCCGGGCTGCCATGAGCCAATGTGTCGTCAGTCTTTTGTTTATGTAAAGTCTAATGTTTTATGTAATTTAACTTACTGTTTTTCTACATGAACATGTACATTTTTGTCTTTATGCTTTCATTTAAAAATTGATTAAAGAAACTAAAGTTAAACATGTGTTTTAGTACCGTCAAATGTGGCATACTATAATCCGGACGCCTCGATAATCCGGAAAGGGTCTTGTTTTTGCCTCTCCGGATTAACGAGGCCCTACTGTAGTTATATTCACTATGAAAACAAAGCGGCAAAATAGTGCACGACAAGAATTCCAGAGTCACCTTTGATGCTAGAAACATTTATAAACATCTTGTATCTCTCCACATTGCCATGAAAACTTTTTGGCGACTCCGTCAGTAGACTAACTAACACCTGTGCATTTTATCATATTTCTCTAGTTTAATCTAGTGTACATATAAAATGGTTACTTTCTGGTGTTGGACCTATTTATAACCTTTTGTTTGCCAAAACATTTAGTGTGAATAATTTGCACAGATTACTGTTTTTAGTCAATACAACTTTATTTAGTTCTAAGTACTTTTCAAATATTAGTTTTTTGGACTAAATGCGCATCGCGTTGGTTTTTGACATAAAAAACGCATGTCTGTTATTATCTCAAACAATCACCTTTGACAGACTGAGGTTAGGTTGTCCAGATTTGTTTACAAAAGCAACGCCAATTTGACGAGAGCGATTTTCTTTGACGTCAACCTTATTCTGTATCAAGTTGATCCGGATTGTATTGTTTTTCGTTGTATTTATCTTTCGATTGTTTCTAAAGTTATAGTTATTTAAAAGTCAATTGTTTAAAGATTGTTATCCTACAATAACATCGTTTGTCGTCTGAAGGCACGTTTGTTGGTTTTGCAATGCATTTTTAGATACGCTACTAATGCTCAGTACTTTTTCAACGTTGGAAAAATGTTAACCTTTTTGTGATGACCAGAGTGTTAAGTCAACGCTACAATATGATAAGATTCTATTATTTTAGGTCATTGAAGTCGTATGGAAACATTTCAGAAATAAAATCACGGCGTGATAAAGCTTTCTTTTATTTACCTCTCGCATTAGGATTTTGGGCACGATTTGTACAAATTTGCTATTTTAATAGGTTCATTCGTATTTTGGCCCAAATCCAGGTTTTTAAATAATGAATGGTTTTATTTTTTCTTATCGTCTAACCTTGGTTGGCAAAGGTAAATCAGACACACGATTTTTAAATTAAGTCTCCGATGAATGGCTCTATTTAATTGGGGACGAAAATAAAACTGAGAATGCCTGGAAGCTCAAAATACTTTTTTTTTAATTTTGCATTAAACATGATCAACTATTTGTTCGCGTAACGTGTTTTGGCTGACTTTCCGATTCGTTTTGGCTCATTATTACTTGTCAATTGCACATTCAAAAACTGTAGTTACATCATCGGAAAAACTCAAAAATATCTCATGTCGGTAATTTTTATTAAACATGTGTTCTTTGACACCTAGCGAATTTTCGCTACTTCAGCGTCCAGAAAGTGGACAAAAAGAAAAACCCTTGGAACTTGCCTGTTTTCTTGTCCATCTGTTAATTGCTATACCTTTTGTCACGCGTTGTCAGTCAACGGTTTGTCATCAGCAGGGAAAACCGTGGGGGTTCCCCTTCCTGTGACAATCGCTCAAACATAAATATGATGTTGACTCGAGTGACATTTCTTCGTTTTTCAGCGGTTCTAAAACGATAAACCTGCATCCAGTTTTATTGTTTAAAGTTCTTTTATTAACCAGTTTCACGTTTGCAGAATTCAACTCGACTTTCATTTGTTTGGTCTCAGCTTTCTAAACTTGCACCGCGACGTGTGCGGGATTGCATTTGCTTTGTTCTTTTTTTTAATGTGCAGACGTCATTTTTCCAGCTCAGAACGCAATTTGGAATTGGCTGATTACGTTCACACCATCACGAACCAGTTCAGACCAGAATTAGTGCGTATTTTTCTGATAAAAGTAATTTCGCTCAACCATAGAATGCAAGTATCAGTCGCGCGACTTTGCCTTATTAAAAAATCAGCAGTTCTAAAACGAATATGTCAGGGGTTAATACTTCTCAAAAATGGAATACACCTAACTTTCCCTGATCTTCTTGTGATTTGGTCTATCTTCCCCTGATATCCTTGTGATTTGGTCTATCTTCCCCTGATATCCTTGTGATTTGGTCTATCTTCCCCTGATATCCTTGTGATTTGGTTTATCTTCCCCTGATATCCTTGTGATTTGATCTATCTTCCCCTGATATCCTTGTGATTTGGCTCAACTTCTCCAAATTTCCAAGTGATATCTTCTGATTTCCCCTATTGATTTCCCAGGTTTCTTGACGATTTCCCCTGGTTTCTTAAGACTGATACACCTAACACGAGGTTAACCCTCGGGAATATGCATAGAATGAGTGGTTTCGGCAACCACTAAAATTTTAGGAATTTGGTCGTTGCATTCGTTTCACAAGTTTTCCAAACTGCAAAATTATTTAAAGATCTAGAGGAAAGTGCTTGATTTTGGGAAGAATGGTGTCGGTTTAGTACATACTTATCGATCTCGGTGTATTTTTAATAGTCCTTGAAACTGATAAGGATATAAAACGGTTTTTTAAGCAACGTGGGCTATCAATATTCTATAATTGGTTTATTCATAGAATTGAGATAAATTCGATTGCGTGTAGATTACAGGAAGTGGCCACTTGTTATTTCATGTTTAGGTCACTTTTGGCACGTATAGTTTAACAAACGCTCTAGTGCGGTTATGGCTTTGACTTTTTAAATCGTTTACAGCCACCTTACCGCAAGCCCCCATAAACATAGTAACGCTCAAATTGTTTTAACACTGTAATTTCGTTATTTCTAGTGCGACAGGAACGAAATTTATGCATGTTGTTTGTTTTATTTGTTTTAGTAATATGACTAATTTGCAAACATTTTGATTAAAAAGTCGATTTTTTACAAATTTTCGTTTTAAGACCAGAAAAATGCTATCCTTTTTTTTTAATCTTGTAATTTCTTTATTTTTTATGCGATTTTAACGAAATTTGTGGAGATTATCACTCTCGACTGCCTTATTAAGAGCGTCGATTTAGAAAAATTTTGATTGAAGAAGAGAGTTTTTAGAAATTTTGATTTCGAGAAGCGAAGAAAAATTTTTGTTTTTTAACCAAAAAAAAAAGTGACCAAAAATTTTAAACAACCTGTAAGTTCTTCATTTTTAATGCCACTATAACCAAATTTGTGAAGTTTATAAGTCTTAACTGTCTTATTAAGAGTTTTAGAAAAATTTAGACCAAAAAAGGAGATTATTTAAAAAAAATTATTTGGACAACAGTGAAAATGTCAATTTTTCAACACTGTAATTTCGTTATTTCTAGTGCGACAGGAACGAAATTTATGCATGTTGTTTCTTTTGTTTGTTTTAGTAATATCATTAATTTGCAAAAATTTTGATTAAAAAGTCGAATTTTTAAAAATTTCCGTTTTAAGACCATAAAAATGCCAATTTTTTTTAAGATTTTGCAATTTTTTTATTTGTTAAGTGATTTTAACTAAATTTGTGGAGATTATCACTCTTGACTGTCTTATTTACAGTGCCGATCTACAAAAATTTAGAGCGAAAAGGAGAATTTGTAGAAATTTTTATTTCGAGTAGCTAAAAAAAATTACAAAAAAAACTTGAACGCGGTTTAATTTCCACATTTTTGGTGTCACAAGAACGAAATTTGTGGGCGTTATTTTGAAGGTTAAATAGTCCATAAAAGTTGTTGAATTTGGGTTAATTTTAAGATATCTTTGTTAGCCATTATTTCTAATAACGTATTATCTTTATTTTTGTAAAACATTGTTGATTTTTTTTGAAAGTTTCTATTACAAAGTGGGACTTAGGTCCAGATAATCTAATTTTTCTTAGAAGCATAAGGAACCTAGTGTAAAAATATGTCCAAAAAAATATTTTTAGATCAAAAATTACGACTATTACGCACGATTTGAAATAAATAGTCATCAATAACTCGCAATGAGCTTTTAAATTGCATATTTGAAAAGAGATTGAGAATATTTATTACGGTTCATTTCAAGCCAGATGAGACCCAACCACTTGAGGGTTATTATGATTTATGGGGGTTTGCGGTAAGGTGGCTATAAACGGTTTAAAAAGTCAAAGCCATAACCGCACTAGAGCGTTTGATAAACTCTACCTGTGGATGTTTGGTCTAAATTTTAACTTTTGAAAAGTCTTCGTTGTTTTTCGTGTGATTTTCATCCTGACTAGATGCCCGTATTTTTACCGAAATGGTAAAAATAGTACCCATAATATTTCCTAATGATTTTATCATGTAGAATTCCGATACAAACGCGATAACAGATGGAATGACGTCTTATCAGCTTAAATCCACTCAAGTTGTTATGGATAAATTGGTCTTTTTGCGATGATGACGACCGTCATTGTAACCTGGAAGGTGAAAACGCGTAATTTATACCTACAGCTTTTTTCCCAACCTTCGCATTAGAGCCTTCAAAATTCGCTTCACCTTTTCCTTTATGGTTTTCTCAACCTTCGGTCCATCGACCTTTTGCAAGACCAAGTCAACCATAAAGGTGTTTAGAATTTTCCTTCAAAAGCCGCGCCAATCACCGACAACACTTTTTGAACTGTGAAGCTCCCGCCTAGAAACCATATTTCAATTTTAATTTTAGCCCACAAGTTGGAACGCACAAGCAAAAGTGCTCAGTGTGTTTCGCGATGAAGAGCCTATCGTCGCAAAGTTTAAGGTGACGGCTTTTGTGGTAACTGCGTCTTTCGTAAAGAGTGAATGTTTGGGAGCTGATGATGATTATTGTCGACGATGGAAGTTTCAAAGTTTACGTAAGTCAAAGAGTTTTTATTTGTGATCTGGCAGAGTTTGTGCATCTCAGGCCCAAACGTTTGGCATGTCGTCGCGTGTTATCAACAGAATTAGTTTTTTGTAGGCACGAAAGGCAGTTGATTTCAACAGTACCAATCCACGTGGTTGGTATCTCAGGCCTTAATTTTAGCACTTTTCCACGTTTTATTCTTTCCTGGGGTCAACTACCGTCAGTTTCCTTCCTCTATAATTAGGACTTTAATTTAAAATGCCAATTGTTTCGGTGCAGGCGAGTTATTTCTACATTTCGACGAATAGCTCGACACTTCTCTGGCATTTGACTTGTTTATCTTCCATCGACAAACGTTCATATTTCTTATAAATATAGCAAAGCGGTGGCTATTTTTTGACCAGGGTCGGCACGAGCTTGTGGATTTTTATTGATTCAGGTTTGAGGAAATTGCAGGCGCATTTCGGTCCAATTCGAACCACTTTCATGCGAGCAATTTGAACAACTCGTTCTAACTAGATTTCAATCATGTGCCTTCATTTGTGGTCAACAACTCTTTAATTTCTTAATTTCCGTAATTTATGAGCGGAAAACATGACGAAAAATGATCATATTTTAATTGTTTCAGTAAAACAAATGTTTCAACTCAGTTTCGCCCATTTCTATCGACGTTTAACTATTTTTTTACTTTTCTTTAATTTTTTTGTTATTTGTTTCTATTCTGTTTAGGATATTCTTTTTTTTTGTGTAGTATAGATTTTATTTATTCCTAAAAATTGATTCCATTAAAGCACTAACTCTTAAATTCTGTTAAATCAAAATGAAATAAAATTCGGAGAATTTTAGAGTAAGGTTGAAGCCTCGGAATTTAGATAATTCGAAGAGCATAAAAATTCGGAGAATCTTGAGATTACCAGTAATCCTTTCAATCGAGATAAATAAAATAATTCAAAATCATAGAATCTAAAATAATACAGGGTGATTTTTAAAAAACGGCAGGCGTCGTAGAATTTTTATTTATGAACCGATTTCAAAAATTTAAAAAACAAATTAAATGGTTTTTAATTTACGATAAACTGATGATTTTAGAATGTTTCTAAATGTCCTTAGTATCTTTTGGGCGATATTCAACTTTCTTATTTTAAATTGGCACCCATATTTTTTATCATAATTTAGAAGATATTAATTTTCTTGATTCAAAAATGTGCAATATGTTCTACTTTTACAAAAATATTTTTAAAAAAATTAACAAAAATGAAAAAATTTATGCAATAAAAGTTAATAAAATTTAGGTGCGTGTTGTTAAATAACACAATACCGTTATTGTAATGTCAAAAATTAGCAAATAACAGAAAGAATTGGCAATCTTTTTTGAAATTATTGATAACAAAAGACCTTTAATTAAATTACCTAATTTAATTAAAATACTGTTGAAACGCCATCCCGTTTTTTTCATTGCACAATTGACACCATGCACCTAGATTTTATTAACTTTTATTGCCTATTTTTTTTTCAATTTTGATAATTTTTTTAAAAATATTTTTTGTAAAAGTAGAAACATATTACACATTTCTGAATCAAGAAAATTAATATCTTCCAAATTATGCAAAAAAAAATATGGGTGCCAATTTAAAATAAGATAAGTTGAATATCGCCCAAAAGACATTTAGAAAAATTCTAAAATCATCAGTTTATAGTAAATTAAAAATCATTAAATTTGTTTTTTTAATTTTTGAAATCGGTTCATAAATAAAAATTCTACAACGCTTGTCGTTTTTTAAAAATCACCCTGTATATAATCTAAAATAAAAATAATCCAAAATCATAGAATCTAAAGAATCTACAGATAGAATTCAACCGATTTCGGTGATTCAGAAAACTCGAGGAATGTCAAGAATCTAAATAATTTATGATCTAGTAAATCTCAGGGATATTAATTTTCTAAAAAAATGATGCTCACATTGAAACCACTTTTTCAAAAATTGGTAAATAAGTACAATTTAAGATTTCTGTCACGTAATATCGACCGATATAAAGATTACTTTACGATTGCCACGTCCATAAACTTGATTGATCATTTTCATTTATAGTCCGATTAATAAATTCTCCAATTGATCTTGGCCGGATTAGTTGCACGGAAAGTCTCCAGAAATGTTTCAAACTCGACGTTTTTGGCCAAAAAACGGCAGGAACTCTCAGCGGAAAAAATATATCGCTTTTCCTTGCCAAAAATTCAGCTGGCACCCAAAAATCTTTCGTTTGATTATCTTCGCCTATGACACAATTTCAGCTACATTCAAGGTAATTCGGTTTTATGTGTCTCATGTTGGATAGGTCAGGGAGTCCACGCTTGGCAACACTCGCTTGCTAAAGACATCATTTCCTTGCGAAATTTTCTCTCTTTTCGAGCAAAGTACTGACCTGGTTTCCTTATTTTTAACAGCAGCCACAATGAAATTGGGTGACTTTTGTAACTGCGGCTCGAAATAGAGAGCAGTTAATTTGAAAATGAGTTTTATTTATTGTTTCCTGCTGGTGCGCAGTCTGATATCGTTTTTGCGATTCGAAGGATTATCTGTCATCGTCATCGTTGCGAAATGTGGACAAACAAAAACAGGTTTTGCAGTCAAGAATCCCGAAGTTTTTTTAGATTCTTTTTCGAAATTTGCGATTACTTTGCATGAAATTCATATAATGTGATGTTGTATTTTGCAAATTAGGCATTTAGGATTGACAAACAACTTGAATTTTGGAATTTTGGATAAACATAATTGTTGATTTATAAGAGATGTCTCGTTTTTTCTAAAAATTGCATCACATTGCATCATCAAGTGTGAACAATATAGACAATCTAAAGAAGCTCGAGAATCATACAGGGTGATTTTTAAAAAACGGCAGGCGTTGTAGAATTTTTATTTATGAACCGATTTCAAAAATTTTAAAAACAAATTAAATGCTTTTTAATTTACTATAAACTGATGATTTTAAATTTTTTCTAAATGTCTTAGGGGTCGATTTCAAGTGTGACTTGCGTTACTGCAAATCCCATTTGCAACATAGCAACGCCAATCACATTGCTCATACCTTGGCAACGGTTGCAAATTTGCGTTAACGCAGTGACTTGAAATCGACCTGTTAGTATCTTTTGAGCGATTCTCAACTTTCTTATTTTAATATTAATTTTCTTGATTCAGAAATGTGTAATATGTTCTATAGGGTGATTCATTAAATTTTCATTCTAGGTAAGCCGTGTATTTTGGACGTGCGTTGACTTCTTGTTCGATAACTACCAAATCTCGCAAATATTAAGTCGAAACTACTGTAATGGTGTTAGTTACGACATTAATTTTTTTCTCAAAGCCAACTGCGAATGGAAATTTAATGAACCACACAATACTTTTACAAAAAATTAAAAAAAAAAGCAATAAAAGTTGATAAAATCTAGGTGCATGGTGTCAAATAAAAGAATGCCGTTATTGTAATGTCAAAAAGCAGCAAAAAACAGAAAGGACTGGCAATTTTTTTTGAAATTATTAATAACAAAAGACAATAATAATTACAAATCAGAAAAAACATCTACCTAATTTAATTAAAATACTGTTGAAACGCCATCCCGTTTTTTTCATTGCACAATTTTCTTAATTTAATTAATTAATTTTTTTAATAATTATTTTGCAGAAATGCATTGTGCATTGTAATGTGTAGCCCCATCTTGTTGAAAGAAAACTTGTTCTTTCCGTTATTTGCTGCTTTTTGACATTACAATAACGATATTGTGTTATTTGACACCACGCACCTAGATTTTATAAACTTTTATTGCCTAATTTTTTTCATTTTTGATATTTTTTTTAAATATTTTTTGTAAAAATAGAACATATTACACATTTCTGAATCAAGAAAATTAATATCTTCCAAATTATGAAAAAAAAAAATATGGGTGCCAATTTAAAATAAGAAAGTTGAGTTTCGCCCAAAAGATACTAAGACATTTAGAAATTTTTTAAAATGATCAGTTTATGGTAAATTAAAAACCATTTAATTTGTTTTTTAAATTTTTGAAATTTTACAACGCCTCCCGTTTTTTTAAAATCACCCTGTATATTTGATGCGCCACTCGGTGTATTAACACCCTGTATACTTTGTGAGTAAACACATGACGATACTCTTTTTTTTTTTAATTATACCTGCATCATAATCCTAAATTAAAACACCCAAAAGCGTGCAAAAAGGGGTCTTTAAAACACTAAAGCTTTTAAGTTGTCTAGGTGACAAGAAATGGTAAAGTGTCAGGACCAATTTTTATTTATAATACAGGGTGATTTTTAAAAAATTGTAGGCGTTGTAGAATTTTTATTTATGAACCGATTTCAAAAATTTAAAGAACAAATTAAATGGTTTTTAATTTACTATAAGCTGATGATTTTAGAATTTTTCTAAATGTTCTGTTATTAACTTTTATTGCCTAAATTTTTTCATTTTTGATTTTTTTTTTAAATATTTTTTGTAAAAGTAGAACATTCTACACATTTCTGAATCAAGAAGATTAATATCTTCAAAATTAAAAAATATGGGTGCCAATTTAAAATAAGAAAATTGAATATCGCCCAAAACATTCTAAGACATTTAGAAATATTCTAAATTCATCAGTTTATAGTAAATTAAAAACCATTTCGGTTCATAAATAAAAATTCTGCAACGCCTGCCGTTTTTTAAAAATCACCCTGTATAAATAAACATGAAAATTACAATTACTATTTTTTGAAATTTCAAAGCTCGCCGCTTTAAGCTGTTGTTTGTAGCTTCTAATTCATAACTAGTACAAGCTTTTTCATTTTCATGCTTCTGTTGGACGTCCATAGCTCTTGATGGAGTTGATTTAGCAACCGATGTGTTCAGAACACCGGCAATGCGTTTGGAAACGACTATTTCGTTTGAAGTTGATTCCTCAATATAGCCACTAGCTACACTCAAAGATTTCTATCCTACCTGACGTTTCAACTCATCGATGCTCATACCACTGTTTGCCATAATAGTATGGAGTTCGTCGGAAAGCATAACCAGTATATTTTTCAGCGCAGTTCTGCATGTTCTGCTAGCCTTTTAATATCTTCACTCATTTTTTGCAATCAATTGTGCTAACCGTTTACGAAAACGATTCACAAAAAACCTTTGATAATTTTATTGTGTAAATTCACAATTTTTCAATGCTCCTAAAGGATTGTATTGTTTATAAACTTGTATTATAATACACTATTTTTAAGAAAACAGTGGGTGTCAGAAACACCACCGCAATAATTGCGCCAAAATATCCTCGGAAAATTTTAGTTTTTTTAAAATTTTCCAACGTCAGTGTCACTCGTTAATTGACAAGTTTTCGTTCAAAATTTTTTGTTTTCTCAATCTAATGACTGCGTGTGTTGTTTCAGATTTGCATCGGATTTTTTTGTAGAAGAAGTAACACTTCAGCAGTGCGTTCGTGCCAACAAGAAGGGGATGGTGTACTTGTTGGATGATTGGGGTATGGGAGATACTGAAACCCGCAACCGGAAATATGCGGAACCATCCCGTGATCTTCTTAGACGTGACCAGCATGTTGATGGCAGTAACGAAGTCGATTTGCACCCTCTCAGCAACCAAGTAAGTTCAATTCGGGGGCGTAGAAAAAGTGTTGTGTGTAACACGTACTATAGCGCTGTTTGGGTTTTCAGGTAGGCGGCCACACGCGTCTCATGGTGCTTAACCCTAGCACTATCTGTAAGCCGTTGAATTACAGAGAGCTTGACTTTTACCAGAACATTCAGGACCAAGATATCAAAATGTTTGTACCGAAATATAAAGGTAAGCCTTGTAGAATAAGAACCAACAATTCGAAATCGGTAAAAATGGTCGGTGGAAAGACTCTTAAGTGAACAAATACTTGATTGACATGTTGTTGATAACTTAAGATTCCGAAGGTTCGGGAACAGTTCGGCTCCGAAGTGTTGATAAAATTGTAAGTATGAACGACAACGGAGCCAACGTTCCTGAATTTGTCTTATATCTGACTGAATAGTTAAGATGTTAGGCTAGTGATTGTATTGTAAATGTACAACAAGATGAGACGAAATAAATCTTTTAAATCTGATAACTATACTGGATTTGTGGTTGCATGCTTATTGTTTGAAACATGATCACCTAACTTCATTCATGTTTTTTTATTTATGCATTAGTGTGATGTACTACGCTTGACATGTTATTTTTAACTTTTTGGAGAAATCGAAATAAACTACTGATGAATTTTTTTTTATTTTTTAATGATCTATATTGATATTTATAACGGGTAATTGTGTGGTATGAATGACGTTCCTCAGCTCTCCTTGTAGATTCTTAGTTTCCCCTCCCTTTGTCAAATGACATTGAGGGTGATTTTTTTCAATTTGTAATATAGATTTAAATACAGTAAGTAATTTGTGATATTGGAGGTAAGTATGTCATTACTCTTAATATCAGTATGAGTTGGACTTTGTCGGAGTTGGCATTGGGTACTTTCAAACATTTCTATGCCCCGTGAAATCGAGCGTCCACCGACAGCGCCGTACGCAGCATTTTGCACTTTTTCCTCGCTTCTAGCTTGGATTTCAGTTTTGGGATTTTAAGTATCAACGACGCAAAACAGAGTTTTAGCGGACTCCATTCGTTTTCATGTCCTAAGTGAGTGCTAAAGCAACGTTTTGCGGTCTCTGCATTTAAAACATTTGAATGACTTACTGTATTTGAAACAACGAAACTTGTCTAGAATCGATGGTGACGTCAGGAGTCGAAGTTGTTTTCGCACTCTTTCATGACGTCACTCTCAGGTGAACCCAAATTAACATTTCCACCATATTGTTGCTTAGAGAGTAAAATTTGGCAATTTCCATTCGTTTTTATAGTCCCCTCCATCCTTAAACTCTAAGGGTGGGTTTTTCCAACTTTTAGTTAACTTATACAAGGTGTTTATAAATGTTTCTAGCATCAAGGGGCGCTTTGAAATTTCTGTCATGCGCTGTTTTGCCGCTTTGTTTTCATAGTGAATATAACTATGTTCACAATTATTTCAAATGTCACTTTACGTCTACGACTTTTCAGTTACGGTTTTGTGTCAAAATTTTAGATTTTCAGCCTTGAAACCTCAACTTGAACAGTTTGTTTTCAAAACTAACTTTGTTCAATGATTGAGGTTAACTACAAATGTCAGTTGAAAAATCTAAACCCTATTAGTAACGAGCGGCAAATTTATTTGACATTTCATAGCCACCCTTGATGCTAGAAACATTTATAAACACCTTGTAGTTACGCAACTAACAGTTAAAAATAGCTAGAAGTTAACTTCTAAGTAAAAATTTTAGTGTTTTTCCACAATATTTCAGCTTAGAGTTAGTAAACTGATAGTTAACCAAAAAATTTGTTTTGTTGTCAAAATTTAAATGACGGTTTCTAGTTATTCTTGGCTAATTTTTGACTTTTTTCCAAACTCCATAAGATCTCTTTACAACATTTTTTGTTTTGATCTGTGATTTGTTGTATATTTCAAGTTTAGCGTAAAGAAGTAGGACTTCATAAGATAACCGCCATTTCCCAAAAGAACACAATTTTTATAATTACCAGCTGCAAACCTACGCATCAGTAAAAAATAAAAAAAATAATATATAAAATAATATTTGTGATAGTTTGCACATTGAATGAGAAATATTGTTTTTGGTTTCTGTATAAATGTATAAATTAAGGTCTAAGAGAAGCCAAGGCCTCAGTACCTTTTTTTATTGTCTTCGACGTAGTGGATTTATAAAGCCGATTTGAATGCGCAAGTATTTTTGCAAAAACTCAAAAATTTCAAAAAGTTATACTTTTTAGGCGTCGCGACGCCACAACTATCGGTGATAAAAAACAAATTTTTGCGTCAGCTTCTAGAACTTTGTCAACTATAAGCGTATGCAGATTTTTAAAATTTGATCCTTAGAATTAAAGACAATTTTAGGGTTTTTTTTATGGTTTTATGTTTTTTTATGGTTTACTCGTTGTTCTAACAGACGACGTCTTCTCATAGGCAAATAATCCTCACCATTTCTATACACATCTATATAATATCAATTATTTATTGTGACACTTGTAGTAGAATTTGTAAATTCTTAATTCTGTAAATTAACGTTAAACTACAAGTTAACTCGAACTTCATGTACTAGTCAAATTAAATTGTTAGTTAACTCAGAACTGTTTGTTAATTAAAACTGTAAGTTAACTAAAAATGGAAAACCCAGCCTAAAACACTTTTAATGGGCGAGATAAGATTGGTGCTAACTAGAAAAAAGTGTCCAGAATTGTCTATAAAACCGCGTTTGTTTTTCTGGATAATTTGCGCATTGTTGGCTTCGGTTTCCATCGCTTTGCGCGCGGCGCTGCTCCTCGGCTTCCAGATCTTACTGCCAGCTCTGTGATCATCCTGGATGAATGCGTGAATGATTGCAGTAAAGTTTATCCCAAAAATCGTTTACTTGTTTTATTGAGGGAATCGCCACCCGGTGGACCGGCTGACACAGACGGCTGCCCGCTGCCTGACCCCGCATCGAATGCCTCCAATCGTCCATTCTGCGAGGGTTTGTATGGACGTTCTTTACGGGTTGGAAGCCCTTTTCTATTATTACAAACAAAGTAGAATTCAGATTAGACCAAATCTGCATTCTATTCCTTCAATCAAGTCACAAAAGTAAACGAAGGCTCGTTTTTTTTTCGTTTCTCATCACATTCAGCACTGAGCTTTGTAGCGTCTCGTACTAATTTTTACTAAAAAATTAAACTTTAAGGAAGAGTAATTTAGGAAGGTTGGAGTGTTTTCGTTTTTAAATCCCATTGCGAATTGTTCCAGGAGTTATGCAAGCGACGCTCTGTAGCGGAGGGAAAATTGAAAAGCGCTATAGCCCCAGTTTTCGTGACGAATCTTCCAGAACCAAGACTGACCGAAAAAGGAAACGAGAAGATGTGATGAAGTAAGTTGAATGTGCGTCACCTCTTACCTGACACCACGTGCTTCCTAGAATTTTTCCAAAGTGTTTTGACGGTTTTATCGTTCTGTGTGTGGCGGGTAAACAAGCGTGTACGTAAAATGAAATTCTTTTTCCTTTCGCAGGATGAGGGTGCACCACACCGGCAACCCCAAAGACGTCCTGAAAAGCATCTCGCAATCAGACAATACTAACAAGCAATACTTCCTAATGTTAGAAAACATTACGTCTCATTACACCCATCCGTGCATTTTGGATCTTAAGATGGGCACGCGGCAACACGGAGACGACGCCTCTGCAGAGAAACGCTCCAAACAAATGGCAAAGTGCGCCGCAAGTACTTCGGCGACTTTGGGTGTACGTTTGTGCGGCATGCAGGTGTACCAAGCCG
Source organism: Gnatocerus cornutus (assembly GCA_029298725.1). NCBI lineage: Eukaryota > Metazoa > Arthropoda > Insecta > Coleoptera > Tenebrionidae > Gnatocerus > Gnatocerus cornutus. Next base: position 3,206,442 of record CM055517.1, read on the forward strand.
AATCAGAAATTTATTTTAAAAAGGACAAGTACTGGGGGCGTGAATTAAACGAAGAAGGATTTAAGAACGCTCTTTGTACGTTTTTTGACAATGGATTTGGACTGAGGGTGTCAGTGATTCAACAAGTGATCTCAAAACTGGAACAGTTGCGGAGCGTCATTGAGAAGCAGAGTTGTTACAGATTTTATTCGTGGTGAGTTGACACGACTGATTGTTATTTTTAATTTTATCTCAATTTTTCGCAGTTCGTTACTCGTAGTGTACGAAGGCAACGGCGGCCTCCCCATCCTAAAACCCGAGCCCTGTTTTGACCCCGTCTACAGCGACTGCACCCACGAATCGTCCGAAAGCAGTCGCGAAGTCCCGTGCTGTTACGACGCCGACACCAGTAACTCTTCCACAGACTTCAATCTAAGCCAAGACGAAGTTTCGCAAGATTCTCACCATCGAGGCTTCGGTGAAGCGGCAGCTCGTGGGGCTAAATACAGTAGTTTTTACCCCATTTCGGAAGAGACGGTGTTTATGGAATCACCTCCTTCTTCTATTCCCACTATTACCACCACCAGCCCTTTGCCCTTGGACGGGTGGATGATGTACTCGAACAGTAGCAGTGATGAATATTCGCATCTTAATGGGATTAGTTCGAATGAAGACACGTCGGACTTTGAGTCGTGTTTGCCGGCCAAGACGAGCTTACAGTTTAGACACTTGGACTTGGAGGACGATGAGGACGAGGAGATCACGCCGACAGTGTCGCATAAAGGTTTGACAAAACGGTTGAGAGTTAAGGGGCAGAGGTCGGGGGCGCCGGCTAACGTTGATGTTAGAATGATTGATTTTGCGCATACTTCGTTCGTTACAAGGAGTGACGAGAGTTCGAGTGGAGTTGTCCACCAGGGACCAGATGGGGGCTTTTTGACAGGGTTAGACAGTTTAAAGCGTTTGTTGTCGCAGATTTTAGCCGAAGGTTGACTAAGCTAAGCTGCCATGTAACGAAATGCTCTATTTAACAATAAAATTTCAAGCGTCACTTTTGATGGTTATTTTAGATTTCTGGATGGTGTAAATAGTGATGATAGTATTTGTTATTTTTTAATTTATAACAGTATTCTTGTACAAAAGTGTAGGATAAAATTGGATGGATATTTTCATATTCCTCGGAGTTGTGGAAGTGATTCATTGCTTTTTTTATTTTATTCTGTGATTTTGTTTTGTATTGGAATGGTTGCGTGGATGGGAGACAATTTCTAGACATTCCAGAATTTGTGTATAGTAAAAACTTTATATGCAATAGCTTTTTCAAGAAATCAAGTTGCTATTGTACAAAATATAGTGCGATCAAGTGAACTCTTCAACTAGTTGACTGTTATCACAAGCTAAGACGGACGTTTACAAGACGACAGCCAATTAGATCAACATTTCACTTGATCACTCTGTAGAGTTGTTATTGTTGCTCTTTATAATTCCCAGAGCGGGACCATTGGGTATATGACTGTTTTTGATGTTATGATTTTGCAAATTATGGGACATGTTTAGGAATTTGAGTGAAATGATTGTGATGTTTTGTGTTCAAACTTGTACTATTGTTAATTTAAAATACAAAAACTTTCAAAGAAAGACCAACTTTTATTTACATAACTAACCCTAACTACCTGAACTTCAAGATGATGTACAGAACAAAAAACACAAACAAAGAGAACAAGAATAAATACACTATGTAATAGTTGTGAGAGCCTTTAGATAACCTTAGCACCCGGTTCATTGTGGTCCCCAAAAACCCCCGAGTTCTGTCCATGTCATCGTCCACATCCCTCAGGAGCTTATCCTGGTATCTAACTTCATTTCCAATGTCAATTGACAGCGACTTCAAAACTCCGATCTTGTCCCTGAGCTCATTAGTCATTCGATCATTTTCATCTTCGATCTCGTTCGACGTCTGGGGCACAGGCTCGTACAGGTTACCAGCATGGGCTCTTCGCATTTTGAACGATTCCAGCTTTAAGGTTATGTGGAGACCTTACTGTAACGTTATAAACTGCGGCACATCTATTTTGACACTATTTACTTGCAATTTCACGACTTTCTCTTGACGTGTTGCACTTGAGATGACGTACATAAACATACGTCAAGTGTCAAAGTGACAGATCTAGGGAATTTTAGTTTTATTACATGACTTTTCATTTTTGAAGTTGATTCTCTCTTTTTCAACATTTGAAGCCAGAAACGCTAACTTTACGTTCAGTTACCCCAGCCACCAACTGTTACTTATACAGGGTGTTATTTTAATTAACTAATTAACTTTTTGGGTAGCTTTTAGTTGCGTTTGCGCAAGACTAATGTTTACATATTTTAAGTTGGCAATCATGGCGCCCCGCCATCTATGCAACCAGTAAAACAACGTCTTTCAGTGCAGTTGCTGAAACGTGTCCTGAAACTTGTGCAGAAGAAAAGAATGTAACCACCAATTCAGAATCCTCCAGGTGAGTCAAACCGCTTAATAAACCATCTAGCCTGCCGTTGCCTTGCGAAAATGGCGCTCCCCATTAAACCTCTTCGTCCACGCTCAGCTGTGATTTCAGAGGCCAATCATAATCCTCCAGTCCAAAAACAGCAAGTCTGTAGTTTTAAGAGATAAATATAGCTAATCCGGGGACGAAAAACAGTACTTCCGGTTTCACGTGTAATGTAAATACACCATGAGATTACGAAATGCTGCGCTTGTTTTCATGTGAGGGGGTGGCGCTACTGCGGGGGTGAGTTTTCTGTCTAGGTCGCGAATTATTGATTCACTCAGCTGCTCTTTGCAAACACTACAGTCACAACATTGCAACTAAGACCTGAAAACTCCGTGGATTTTAGTGCTGCAGCTGTGTTTGTACGCTCAGATTTCTTCCGGGAAATTAAACGAATGAGCAAATAATCCTGAGGAGATTGTTGGAGGTTCTTGATGTTTTGTTGTGGCCGTTTGTAAGTATTGCAACGCAAGCGGTTTGATTATTAACTGATTTTCAATAAATTTTTAATACATGAATAAAATAATTAAAACAAAGCGGTAAAACGATTACTCATTTATTAATTATGAATTCTAGTGGAATAACTCTGTGCTCGTTGGTAATTAACTCACGTAGCTATTTGTTGATGTGTTATTTGTTCTAACATTTAAAAATTTTAAAGAATAGTTTTACAGGAAAAAGATCCAACTAAGCTTAGTTAATACTTGCTAGTAAATTTAGTTTTTTTTTGCTTGTTTTTTCTCTCGGAGTGATAGTGATTACGCAACGTGTACTTTTAGTTTCTCCACCTTAAATTCACTTTTCAGTCTCACTGTTATTATATGATATGTAAATCTCGTAATCGTAAATCGTAATGTTTACATTTTCTTCGCGATGTTTGTAAACGCATGCGCCCACACTGTTAACAGCTGACCGAAAGCAGTCGCGCTTTGTGTCCTCTTAACGCGACTTGTTTTTTTTTCGTTCCGTTTTGCAAGAAACGTGCAAAACTCACTCAACTCCCAAAACTGAGAATGGATGCACTCCAATACACAATCCGGTAAGTCCGTCAACTGCCATCTTTCTACGTCTTAACACTCTTGAGCAATCTTTAGACAATCAAGATCACAGACCTTTCTCTGGGTTCACCAACACCGCGAATATCTTGTATTGTGTTGCGAAAACCCGTTTAGCGTCATAACTTTGTACGATTTGCGTTGTAAATTTCGATTTCCTGAATCACTTGATGCGCAATTTGTTTGGATTTTGGTTTTGTTGGATTTGCGCCAAGCGCGATTGTTGCGAGGGGTGCCGTGTTCTTCAGACGATGCGGGGATTTTCAAGGTTAATCTTGTTTGGCGCATTTGTCTGGTGACCACCTGTTGGTCGAGGGAAACAAAGAAGGTCATGAACTCTTGTCATAGCGAAATGCTGGTTTTTTGTTTTCTTTCGGTGTGAGAAAGGAGACGCAACATTGGAGATTATCAGTGGATTAGTGTCCTTGTAGCAATAAGCAATTGCATACTCGAGTCGACAACGTAAACAATAGGAAATAAGTTTATCAAGGCATGATAAATTTAAATGGTTTGTTTTGTACCAACGCAATTGCTGACCGAAACTTAAACTCTATCATTTCTAAAAGGGTGAGTTTTATATTTCAGATTAAAATTGAAGGAAAACGTTATCATCCCAAGAGGTTTCTTTTGATTTATTATTGTTGTTTAGAAACCACAGCCCCCAAGGTTGAAGTGCTGAGTTAGTTTTTATTACAGTTCCGCAATTTTGAAGGATTACAGCTCCCAGATTAGTCAGATTACCATTGAATACAAAGTCGAAATTTCCTCAAAGATAAAGCAGCAAATTTATCCGTTTAAGACATTACGAAATCTCTTATTGATGTGCGTGTTTTACCGGTTACCTCTTTCAATTTGAATATAATGGTCTTTTCATGGTAAATGGGCGTGAAACTAGCAGTGTTGTTTGATGAAGGTTCATTGACACTGTACCTACACTAGGACCTTATTGTACTTTATTGCACTATGATGACGAAACAACCATCAGTAGTAAAAGATCAATTGATTTCCGAGGTTGCGTTCAACTCTTCACGATGTTTCTTATAGGTCGTCACCTTTTTAATTGAATTAATTAATTGGATCGCTTTGATTATGTTATCTTATTAAAATAATCGGCACGTTACACTTTGACGCCAATAAACCGGATTACATGCAAATGTTGAAAAAAAGAAAACTTTACATTTACGTCAAGACGCGAAAAAATTTTACAAATTGAGCTAATCTTATTTACATATGGTAAAGTTGTTTATTTGTTGCAGAACAAGACTTGGGGAGCGGATGATCAGCATGAACTCGACTCTTGTCGAAACAGTCAGCATCAACTATGAAGATTTTAATGAAAGTTTCTTAACATGCGGGACATGCTTATGTAAGTACATATCACGGTTTTTAGTTTTATTAATTAGATAAAAAATCAAGAAATAGCGGAAATAATAACACTGTGTAACAAAAAATTTACAATGGTCGTATTTATCTGATTTTTTTGGTAATATAGTTGCAATTTGGCTTTCTTCTAAAGAATATAAATACCATTTGTGTGAGTTGTCTCCAAGAAAAATTATAATTCATTTGTTTCTCGTTTTGGAAAATGAACAATTATATTCATAAAATTAAACAAAAGTATTTAAAAACCACTAAAGTATGTAAAGAAAATGCGGTTTTACGTTAAAAATTCAAAATACAATTTTTGTTCTTTTTTTGTTAGCAAATGGGAAATAACAGCCACCCAAAATACTAGTTAGTGAAATGATCTTGAAGTTCTCCAGATACTGGGATTTATAAATGTTATTGACTTGAGTCACAGATACCATGTCTTTAGACTAGAAAGGTAATTTCCACAAAAAAAATTTGAACTCTTAACATAGCCGATTTGGAGATTTTAATGCCGAAATAGACTTTTCCTAATTTGTATCTTAAACATTCCCAAGTTGCTATGGAAACAAAGCTATTCTAACATTCCGTATCGAAATGGATATTCTAGCACTGAAAACGAATTGGAAAATAGAGAAAATAGCTCTGTTTCAAGAACAAATTAGGAAAAATAATACAAAAACCTCGTTCATAAGGCCATTTAGGCACTCATCCATTATAAAACTCGCGGCTTTGCCGCTCGTTTTATAAACTTGGATTCGTGCCTAAAAAATTGCCTTATGAAACTCGGTGTTTTAATATACTATTTCCTAATTTGTATTTTAAAGATTCCCAAGTTGCTATGGAAATAAGGCTATTATAGCATTTCGGATCGAAATGGGATATTATAGCACTGAAAACGAATGAGGAAATAGCGAAAATAGCTCTGTTACAAGAACAAATTCGGAGAAATAGTCGGTAATAAGCGGATTTCTCTAAGAATTTTGATGATTTCCTGCAGATTTCTGCTGTTTTCTCGCGATTCAGCGGTTGAATCTTCATAAAAATTGGTGGTTTTGTAGATTTCGAGCTCTTCTTTGCGAATCCAAGCCAGAAAACGGCGAGAATCAGTGAGAAATCGTCGTTTAGCATCGAAATAAGCGGATTTCTCTAAGAATTTTGATGATTTCGTGCAGATTTCACCCGTTTTCTTGCGATTCAGCCGTTGAATCTTTATAAAAATTGGTGGTTTTGTAGATTTCGAGCTCTTCTTTGCAAATTCAAGCTAGAAAACGACGAAAATCATTGAGAAATCGTCGTTTAACATCAAGAGAAGCGGATTTCTCTAAGAATTTTGATGATTTCGTGCAGATTTCTGCTGTTTTCTTGCAATTCAGCCGTTGAATCTTGAAATAAATTGGCGATTTTGTAAGTTTCGAGCTCTTCTTTGCAAATCCAAGCTAGAAAACGGCGAAAATCAGCAAGAAATCGTCGATTTGCATCAAAATAAGCGGATTTCTCTAAGAATTTTGGTGATTTCGTGCAGATTTCACCCGTTTTCTTGCAATTCAACTGTTGAATCTTGATAAAAATTGGTGGTTTTGTAGATTTCGAGCTCTTCTTTGCAAATTCAAGCTAGAAAACGACGAAAATCATTGAGAAATCGTCGTTTAACATCAAGAGAAGCGGATTTCTCTAAGAATTTTGATGATTTCGTGCAGATTTCACCCGTTTTCTTGCGATTCAGCCGTTGAATCTTTATAAAAATTGTTGGTTTTGTAGATTTCGAGCTCTTCTTTGCAAATTCAAGCTAGAAAACGACGAAAATCATTGAGAAATCGTCGTTTAACATCAAGAGAAACGGATTTCTCTAAGAATTTTGGTGATTCGTGCAGATTTCTGCAGTTTTCTTGCAATTTAGCCGTTGAATCTTGATAAAAATTGGTGGTTTTGTAGATTTCGAGCTCTTCTTTGCGAATTCAAGCTAGGAAACGACGAAAATCATTGAGAAATCGTCGTTTAACATCAAGAGAAGCGGATTTCTCTAAGAATTTTGGTGATTCGTGCAGATTTCTGCAGTTTTCTTGCAATTTAGCCGTTGAATCTTGATAAAAATTGGTGGTTTTGTAGATTTCGAGCTCTTCTTTGCGAATTTAAGCTAGGAAACGACGAAAATCATTGAGAAATCGTCGTTTAACATCAAGAGAAGCGGATTTCTCTAAGAATTTTGATGATTTCGTGCAGATTTCACCCGTTTTCTTGCGATTCAGCCGTTGAATCTTTATAAAAATTGGTGATTTTGTAGATTTCAAGGTCTTCTTTGCGAATCCAAGCCAGAAAACGGCGAGAATCAGCGAGAAATCGTCGTTTAGCATCGAAATAAGCGGATTTCTCTAAGAATTTTGATGATTTCGTGCAGATTTCACCCGTTTTCTTGCGATTCAGCCGTTGAATCTTTATAAAAATCGGTGGTTTTGTAGATTTCAAGGTCTTCTTTGCGAATCCAAGCCAGAAAACGGCGAGAATCAGCGAGAAATCGTCGTTTAGCATCGAAATAAGCGGATTTCTCTAAGAATTTTGATGATTTCGTGCAGATTTCACCCGTTTTCTTGCGATTCAGCCGTTGAATCTTTATAAAAATTGGTGGTTTTGTAGATTTCGAGCTCTTCTTTGCAAATTCAAGCTAGAAAACGACGAAAATCATTGAGAAATCGTCGTTTAACATCAAGAGAAGCGGATTTCTCTAAGAATTTTGATGATTTCGTGCAGATTTCTGCTGTTTTCTTGCAATTCAGCCGTTGAATCTTGAAATAAATTGGCGATTTTGTAAGTTTCGAGCTCTTCTTTGCAAATTCAAGCTAGAAAACGGCGAAAATCAGCAAGAAATCGTCGATTTGCATCAAAATAAGCGGATTTCTCTAAGAATTTTGGTGATTTCGTGCAGATTTCACCCGTTTTCTTGCAATTCAACTGTTGAATCTTGATAAAAATTGGTGGTTTTGTAGATTTCGAGCTCTTCTTTGCAAATTCAAGCTAGAAAACGACGAAAATCATTGAGAAATCGTCGTTTAACATCAAGAGAAGCGGATTTCTCTAAGAATTTTGGTGATTCGTGCAGATTTCTGCTGTTTTCTTAATTCAGCCGTTGAATCTTGATAAAAATTGGTGGTTTTGTAGATTTCGAACTCTTCTTTGCAAATCCAAGCTAGAAAACGCCGAAAATCAGCGAGAAATCGTCGTTTTGTATCGAAATAAGCGGATTTCTCCATGAATTTTGATGATTTCGTGCAGATTTGTGCTGTTTTCTCGCGATTCAGCGGTTGAATCTTCATAAAAATTGGTGGTTTTGTAGATTTCGAGGTCTTCTTTGCGAATCCAAGCCAGAAAACGGCGAGAATCGGCGAGAATCAGCGAGAATAATTGTATAAAGTTAAAAGGAATAATACTATAAAAACTTCGTTCATAAGGCTATTAAGGCACTCATCCGTAGATAAACAGATCCGCAAATGATTTACATTGTCATTTTGTGCCCACTTTTTAATTCGCAGTGACGGAAACAGCGAAAACAGAAATTTTGTAAAAAAAATTATCTCTTAAAATAACGACATATCGACAAAACCAATGATGACATGTTAAAAAGTACGTCAGTCTTTAACGATAAATATGAAAAAAATTAAATTATTATTATTGTTACATAGTGTAATTGAAGAAGAGATTTCTACATGTTTGTATGAGCCACTTCACTTGAAATTACTCATATTTAAACATGCTGGGTCAAACTATGCAAATTACGATTTAATTTTATGAAAGGGAAATGAGGTGTCTGGAACTGAAGTGATTTGATAACGCTGCACACAACGTGGTCGATAACATTATTATCACGCAGCGGCACGAAATTGCTGCTTGAAGCCATAAAGTAGGTCTCTGAGTATTAATTTACCATCAAGCTACTTCAAGAGTAACCAGCAAAAATTGTTGTCGTTCTCACCCTTGGAATGGACCACGTATGTCGTAAATTGTGTCGTTTTCGTGTCAGTTGACATTTGACATGATTCGGTTGCTTTTTATCGAGATTATGGGGAACTATTATTAGAGTTTATGTTGGAAAGTGTTTTTGCTCGCTTCCATTCCCATGGGCATCTCTAGTAAAGCAACATTTCCGTTGTTCCAGATGGCTTGTGGACCGGTGGGTTGTATGTCATGCTAAATGAAACAAAATCTTTGAAAAGTCGGCAGACTGAGGCAATTTTTTGGTTGCAGGCATGTACGATGGCAACGAACACACGCCCAAACTTCTTCAGTGCTCACATACAGTCTGCTTGCATTGTCTGACGAAGATCGCTGCTTCCCAAACCAGAGACACAGGATCGTTTCGATGTCCGATTTGCAGAGAATTGATAACCATACCAAGAGGCGGCGTTTCGGCGCTGCCCCCGTCTTTCCTCGTCAATCAGCTGCTGGATCTCATGTCGAGGCAAAGACGGGAAGTCATACCCAAGTGTTCGGTGCACATCAATCAAGAACTGCTTTTTTGCGAGACGTGTGATACAGTTTTTTGCACGCTGTGCACGGAAGGGTCCCATAATGATACGACGAATAGTTGCGAGCATACGATTATTCCGTTTTCGATTGCCATTAAGAGGATGTCGGAGATTTTGTTGTACAAAGCCAACGAGTGTATATCAAAGGTTTTTACCAACTAGTGCTTTAATACAGTTTTTCGAATTTGCCGCTTTAATAGGTCCATTAGAGTACCCATTTTGGAGTCAAAGAACTCAAAGTGGGAAATTTTGTTTTTTAAGAATTGTAGACCAGGGTCGATAATTTTTGAAACCAAAAAAAATCGTAGTAGAATGAAACCTATTGGAAAATGTTGAGAAAATTACAAAAATGAAAGGGAAAATAAATTACGATCGATTCGAGATCGGGAAAGTGGGAGAGGGTGGGTTTTTAAGGGTTAAAATCGGTTTATCTCGATTTCCGGCAAAACTACAAGTCTTATGGAAAAAAGTTAAATGGCAAAGTTGTAGGTAATAAAAAGATCTACAACTTTTGTATTTACACTTTTTTCTCATAACTTCAAAATTCACATGATAAACTCAAAAAATCGCTTTTTTGGTTTTTTATTTTTATCTTTTACAAAAAATTTTTTTTTATGAAATTTGGTGAGAACTTACCTTTGTATATACCAAATACACAAGAATTTTTTGGTTTTGAAAAATTCATTTTTTTTCCTTATTTTTATTTAATACCGAAAAAGCACCCTAATTTTCAATCGAAAATTCACGCGTCAAAATATCAGCTTTTTTAAAAAAGTTGGTGGGCTTTTTATTCGTTGAAATCTCTACTTTGTGATAGTGTAATAAAAAATATACGTCACTATGGAAAATATTTTCAAAAAATTAAAAAACGAAAAAAACTCGAACCGAAAAATTATTTTTCTATCATTATGTACAATTTTGAGCTATTTATTAATATTAACACTGTAATTACTTAATTAGCATATGATTCTATGTTACATTGATAAACAAAAAAAATTTCATTCCATCAAACATTAAGATTGCAAAATAAAACATGGGAAAATGGTTGTTAAAAATATTCAAAATAGGGTTTAAAGGGAATTTTATCTAAAAAATGAGGATGTTATAATTTTTTTTTCAGTAAAAATGCTTGTTTATTACAGTTTTATAATATTTTTGTCATAAAAAAATCTCATACTATATAAATGTTCTTCGGAATATTTTTTACTTCAATAATTTCTGTCTCTTTGATGGTATTCCTTCGTCGTTTTCTGATTCTAGCAATGAAATTTCGGGAGGTTTTTAATCTAGACTTATTTATTAATTGTGCCAAATTACAAAATTATCGATAAAAAGAAACGCATTTCGAAATTTTTTAAATTGATGGAACTAGAAATTTTTGAAAAAATATGTTAATGCTTGTACCTAACAATTTTAATGCCAAAGCAATCAAATTTGGCAAAGTTACTAATTTGGACTTAGTTACTAACCATACGAAACTTTAAAGTTATGCAGCAAAAGATACTGAATTTGAAATTTTTTTATAATTTTTTTGAATGGACCAAAAACTGTAAAAATTATTTATTAGGAGTTTTATCTCGGTCAGTTTTAACGCCAAACAATAAAATTTGAGGAAGTTACTAATTTAGACTTATTTATTAACTGTGCTAAACTGCAAAAATATAAACCAAAAAAGTCAAATTTTGGATTTTTTTATTTTGAAAAAACCAAAAACTTTTGGAAAAAATATATGGGTCTATTTTAATGACAAAACAATGAAATTTAGCAAGGCTATTGTTTCAGATTTAATTACTAAATATGCCAAATTTCAAAATTATACAGCAAAAGGTAGTAATTTTGGAAAATTTAATTTTTTGATTGAACCGAAATCTGAAAGAATTGTCTAATAAGGGCTGCATCTCTAACAATTTTAAAGCCAAAGCAATCAAATTTGGCAAAATTACTACTTTGAACTTAATTACTAAGTCTGCTAAATTTCAAAATTCTACAGCAAAACGTACTAATTTTGGCAAATTTAATTTTTTTTTATTAAACCGTTAACTGTTTAAATTATATATGTATTAAGGGCTGTATTTTTAACAAACGTGAAAATTGAGAAGATTACTAATTTAGACGTACAGTAATTAATATACAATTAACTGCGAAAAAAAATGCTATTACAGATCAAAAATGTCAAATTTTGGATTTTTTTATTTTGGGAATAAACTATAAATTTTTGGAAAAAATATGTTAAAACTGTAACTCTGTTAATTTAAATACCAGAACAATCAAATTGTAGATATTTTATCAAATATACACATTATTAACTTAGTTGTTTGTTAATTATAATTGGTATCTTTTGATTGAAAATTTTTTTGTTAATCAATGTAACTTAGAATCATACGCTAAATGAGTAATTACAGTGTTAATATTAATAAATAGCTCAAAATTGTACATAATGATAGAAAAATAATTTTTCGATTCGAGTTTTTTTCGTTTTTTAAATTTTTTGAAAATATTTTCCATAGTGACGTATATTTTTTATTATACTATCAGAAAGTAGAGATTTCAACGAATAAAAAGCCCACCAACTTTTTTAAAAAAGCTGATATTTTGACGCGTGAATTTTCGATTGAAAATTAGGGTGCTTTTTCGGTATTAAATAAAAATAAGGAGAAAAAATGAATTTTTCAAATTCAAAAAATTCTTGTGTATTTGGTATATACAAAGGTAAGTTCTCACCAAATTTCATAAAAAAAAAATTTTTGTAAAAGAAAAATAAAAAACCAAAAACGTGGTTTTTTGAGATTTTTATGTGAATTTTGAGGTTATGAGAAAAAAGTGTAAATACAAAAGTTGTAGATCTTTTTATTACCTACAACTTTGCCATTTAACTTTTTTCCATAAGATTTGTAGTTTTGCCGGAAATCGAGATAAACTGATTTTAACCCTTAAAAACCAACTTGCCTCTCCCACTTCCCGACCTCGAATCGACCGTAATTTATTTTTCTTTTAATTTTTGTAATATTCTCAACATTTTCCAATAGGTTTCATTCTACTACGATTTTTTTGCACTTTTTAGCTTTTTTGAAGGCTTTGACACTGGTCTATTGGCAGAACTAATTAGTTTGGCTGTCACCTGTTTGCTGTCAAGTTCTTGGTCAATTTGGATTTTACGATTCGTATTTACTAAATTGCTGCGTGAATAAAAAATGTATCAATATAATTGAATTGTCCTTTGCAGCCAACAATAATTGTACCTAAATATAATAGATGTGGATACTGACTGTGAGGTTAGGCTACGTTATGTCAAAATTCAGTGACAGTGAAACTCAATAAATGTCAAATTTTAAATTAAATTTGAAAATCAAGTGGCAAGTCGTAGTTACAAAACCATTACCAATCGTGTAACACGAAAACTCTTAGAATTGGAAAATTAAAATTTTTTATTAAAAAAAGGGTGCAAATTCGAAAAAATTGTATAAAGAACTTGTTTTATAATGGCATTGGCCTACGGTTCGTTTTGTACACCGGGAACTCGTGCACCAAATTGGCCATTATAAAACACGTTCTTTAATATACTATTAGAGATGACTGAATTATTTTTAGTTGACTCAAGCGCAGGACGGAGTCAGTTTGGAGTTACGAAGACTTGACGCTGCCAAAGAGAATTGTCTAGATCAAATTAACACAACATTCCAAAGGGTCCAAGCCTACTTGGATAACAGAAAGCAAGAAATCATCGAAAATTTGAACGCGACGTGTGCAGAAAAGCGGCGAGTTTTGGAAGAGCAACATTCGTTGATTGAATGTGAAAAGAACAAAGTAAGTTTCAAACTTCGCTGATCCTCCACTTCTAATTGTTCTTGCAGGTTGAGCAGGAATGCCAAGGCCTTCAGTACCAAGTGGAAGTCCGCAACATAACCCAACGCATCGAAAGTCTAACAGAGAAACTCGACGCTGCTTCGAATTTGGGCGAACCTCGAGAAAACGCATTCCTGACTTGCGACTTCACTCAGAATAATAGCATGGATGTGATACAAGAACAGTTGAGCGTTTTGGGGCGCATCCGGACTAGTACCACTTTTCCCAGTCTGTGTTCAGCGAAGATAGAAGGGAATGTTGTTGCTGGTATTGAAAGTACTGTGATGCTGAACACGGTGGACTACCATGGCAATCAGAGGAAGACCGGTGGTGATCCTGTCGAAGCAGATTTGGCGCCAGTGGTACCGGAGAGTACCCACGCCACCTCGTTGGAGGTGGTCGACAACGATGATGGTACTTACAAGATAAAATTCAGAGCACTCAAATCTGGACGGTACGGTGTTAAAATTACTATCTTCGACCGGCCTATCAAAGACAGTCCTTTATTCTTCGACGTGTCAGAACATAACAATCCTATACAGGTCTACGGCTCTCATGGTAGTGGCAAAGACGAATTCATACAACCCGTCGCGGTGACTTTCGACGAGACTGATCAAAGCGTCTATGTCTTGGATACTGGAAACTCGAGAATCAAAGTCTTGAATGAAGACTTGGAATTTGTTAAACACATCACGAATGAAGGTCTTTTAGGCAGGAGCTGTACAGGAATTACCTTGTCGAGTAACGGTTTGATTGTTGTCAACTGGCGGAATAAGAGCATCACTGAAATGTCCAAAGATGGAGAGACTATTAAGACGTTTACTTATAACGCTTTTCAGGAGCCAATCGACGTGGCGGTTGATAAGAATTACGGACACATTTTGGTTGCTGACAACGGGATGAACTGTTTGTTTGTCTTTGACTCGGAAGGGAAGATTTTGTTCCAAGTTGGGAAAAAAGGGACTTTTTGTCAGATTTCCTCGGTTACAGTTGGACCAAATAGCGAGATTGTCGTCGCGGACTCCAAGATACAAGTGTTTTCCGGAAAAGGAGACTTCATGGAGGTTATTAGAGATGAAGGCAAAGGTATATAGTGATCTATAGTCGGAATTTTGTAACTTTGGTTTAACTCCGCCCACATGAACAAATGACGATTAAATTTGACGAATCAAGGAATAGCTCGCCTCCTTTACTCAACATAATAAAAAATTTGACAACTCTAGTGTCATAACGAGTGATCCACAAAATTTTTATTCAGGGCAGGCTTTAACACAATTTACGTAAGTTGAGAAAAAATTTGACAATTGTTTGACATTTGCCATTTGATTTAATTTCAATTAGTTCTCAATACATTATTGATTCTGGAAACACACACGATACATTTTCTTTTATTTGCACTTCGTAATGTTATGGGAGTGCGGGCATTACAGCCTGTAAATTTAAGTAGGGGAGAGGGGGGCATAGCGGGGCAACACTGCTGCTGCTCAAATCAAACGCCCTGAAAAAAGTCGAATAGCATGTTTTGATTGGTTGTCAGTTGACAATTGACATGTGTGTTTTATAAAACAAAATGTGAAATTCAGTGTTTTCGTTAAAAAATTCGCGAAGTTAAGGAGCAAGTTTTTTTTTAAATTTAGTCATACGAATGTAGTAACTAAATATGATGAACCTACTCATTTATGTGCAATATGCATTGATGACTAAGTAATTTTAAAATGTTACTTTTTCTAAGTAAGTACACAGTTATTCAAAAATTTGATTGTCCCATAGGGTACCCCACTTTACCCCTATATGCGGGGCAAATCCCATTTTTCAAAATAATGCTCACATGTCGTAAGTTTTTTATTGTAATCAAAAAAAGTACAACAAAAATCATTCGCAATACATTAGTCTATGATATTTAGTAAAAAAATTTTGTTTATTTGTATTATTTTAGGATGCGTGACTAATTGATTGTTAAGTTCCCCACTATGCCCCCCTCTCCCCTACCATTGAAAGCGTTGTTTCGATGCAGTATTTAATTATTTTTGACTGTGTTTTTACTATGGTTGGGTTGAAACCTTTTAATATGTATTATTTATACTTATATTTATTTTAGGACACTTTTGTCGTAATTAGTGGTCCAAAAACGCCAACGAATGACAAATTTGGTATTTTAAAAATCGCAAAAAAAAGTTACAGGCGTTTGTCACTTGACGATGAAAATTATAAAAAAATTAAAATATCTGCAGATTAGACGAATAAATAATACAGTGCTTTGTACTTTAAAAGAATAAGTTTTTATCTTCGTTAATTTTAGAAGACAGAATTTGAAAATGATGGATTGTCGAAGAGTTTTTGAATAAAGTGAACATTTCCTTGGTGTTAGACATCTTAGATTTTCAAGAAAAATTGCTTAGAATACATTCTTTACCAAAATCCAACTTAATATTTCTATTTCGATTTTTTTTATAGTAAAATCTTTAAATTTGATCGTTAATTATTGGTAATAAAATATTATTATTTTGTTCATTTCTGCTAAATAAATGATTTTGTTTATTTTTTACTTCGCATAAAATTATACTTAATGGGAACTCAAAATTTAAAGTTGAAAGTGGTTCAAAATTCTGTAAGAGAGCATGGAGAACATTGTATGTACTAAAGATTCCATAGCTCATTTTGGTTCGCCAATTCTTATTACAAAGTCCATTTTTTTTATTAAAAAACCACCAACTCTCCCACCACTTTACAACCGGCAACGTCGTCGATGGTGACTTTTTGGTGATAAAATGAAATAGGTTAGCTGCCTGATTGACAATTTGATTACACAAGACGGCCTTTCAGGCTGTGCCGAGTCTTTTCACTATTAAATCATTTGATTTGCAATCCAACAGGCTGTAAAAGAAACGTTTTTAACGAAAACACTGCCTAATTTTCAGAAATGTCAAAAATTTGACAACTATTTTCTCACCAAAAATCTCCCTAGGCAACGTTGCCGGTTGTAATGCAGGGGAAAATTGCGGTGTTGGTGGTTTAAAAAAAAAAAACGGACTTTACAATGTATTTATTACTGCTTACAAGAACTAAGTATGTGATATAATAAAAAATTGAAATTTTTCGCTTAAAAACTCATAATTTAGTAGTATAAATGAATTTAAAATTCGATTCTAAGGAACTTTAGAATAATACTTAACTTTTAAAAATTTTCTAACGCGAAGTAAATTACAAGAAAATCGCTTGATTCAAAAAATCCTAATAGTTTGAATTTGCCATATCTGCTGTTTTTAGTATCGTCATGGATTTTGCAAAGTTGCAAGTTGCATGTAAATATCCCTAAAAAAGAACTTTACGATTTTATGAAAATTTAACTTAATATGCCAAAAATTAACAGACATCACTGACACTAATCAAAATTATTATTAAGGCAATACATTTTAAGAAGTTGCAACCCAACTACAATACAAAAAATAATTAAATACTGCATCTAAACAACGCTTTCAATGGTATTTAAATGGACCGGCACGGTTGTTGATCCTCCAGAGTGGGAGGTTGCATACTTTACAGGCGGTAATGCCCGCATGTTTGTCTCTCTCTTTCATGGCCTACCCTAAACAAAAATTTTGTGGCTCACTTGATACTTGTCAAGAAGATTCGCAGTTTTGCAGGAATTCAATTAATCGTGAAACTTCCGTCGATTTTGATTGTGTTTCGTCTTCTTATGTGTGGACATTTCTATCCCGGCTTCTGGCAAATATTAACTGACTATCAAAATGTTGCAGAGTAAATCAGACTTTCAGCTAAAATTCAATTGGTCCAAAAGGTAGGCGGAGTTAAACCAAAGTTAGAAAATTTTGACCAAACTCCATCTTATTACTGTCAGTTCTGTGTAAATTTTCGAAAATTTTTGGGTGTAAATCAGGCTTTCAAATCTTTAGGGGAAAATTGAATGTAACGATTTTTGAGGTTAAACATTTGTTGCAACAGGAAGTTTTTAATAGAGATTTAACAAGTTTTGGATATGTTGTGCAAGCCGATTAGCTTCTACGCATGCCACAATTGCGCCAAGGTCAAACGCTCTTACTGCCAATTGTAACCGATAAAAATTGCTAGGGGCTGTTGCCAACTTAACTTTTTAACGATAGACCGATAGTAATGAGCTCTGGTATAAAATAAAAATTTGCATCCTAAAACCCAATTTACATGCACCAATATGCAATATTACACGATGAAAATTCGAATTTTTCCACCTGTAATTTTTTTTGTAAATGTGCAGGCAAAGGTCGTTACGGCGGCATCGCCATCGACTCTGAGGGCAAAATCGTCGCCAGTCGTTCCGAACAAAAGGGCAAAAACTACATCCAAGTTCTAAGTTTGACGGATACAAATATCAACAACCATATCGATTCCCATGACAACAAATTAAAACGGCCTAGTGGTGTTACTGTCACATCAGACAATCATGTGATTGTCGTAGATTTAGGAAACAATTGCATAAAGAAATATCGATATTGGTGAACGCCGTATTTGGATAATTTCATGACAGAGAGTTCTTTATCTAGTTGGTTATGACTCTTGTATTGACATCTCGCAATTATCCGATGTTTCATGTCAAGGCGGCAGCCAACTAGATAAGGAATAAATTGGTCACCCTGTGGTCAGATGTTTGCAGTTATTGTTGTTTTTGTATTCATTTCAGTGTACCTGCATACGTCCGTATTTGAACTAACTTACATTTAAACACGACATTCATTCTTTGTCTAAAGCCCACAGCGCCCACTGGATAAAGAATTTGACTAATCACCCTACCGTGTTGTATGTAATTTCAGAATTTGCTTCTAAGCTGCCTTTTTTGAATCTTTTGTACAAAGCTTGCTGTGCGAAATTTAGTAATGTAGCACTAAAGATTTATTTATTGTTAATGACACAGAAATGCATACTTTTAAAACGATTTTTCATGAGGAGAAAATCGCGGCTGTACCGTTTGTTAGAAACCATAAGTGCTTAGGTGATTTCCTAAGATTGCTTCTCGTTTTGTACTTAATTTATAGAAAACGGTTTTAACTCTTTGTATGATTTTTGCAGTATGTTTTTTATTATTTTTTTCGAAAGTATACTTTTATTTTCTAGTCATGCATTGCGCATATTTTTATACTAGTACATTTTTTTGTACACAATAAATTTCCTAACAAGTCTTTTATTGCACATTTTTGAAGAAAAACCAGAGGAAACATCAACCAAACCTGTTGTATTTGTTTTAACACACATCTAACTACAATTCTCTTAACTATTTAAACAATTAAGTGTGAGACGTCGCTGGTATAAGCCGGTAGATACCGAGGAACCGGTTGTACTCCTCCGCTGTCTTCAATTCTCCTTTGTCTGATATCCGCGTCTCCAGGCCACGCTCGCTCCGCGCCTCCAATCCTCTGGTACTTGTCAACAGCCAAAGAGATCGTCGCCGGGTCGTTCACGCCATTCGATTTGATCCGCCTCTGTGTGGTCGCAGAAGCTCGCAAAGTTTTTCTCTTCTAAACAACAAATTAACAGTCTAACACATTTATAGAACTCACCTCGACGGCTCCACGCCATTTGTCCGCTGCGTGTCTCGCCAACTCCATGCGTTTTTGTTTCTTAATTTGATGTTTCTTGTACGCCATTTCGATGACGATTAGTCCGATGCCTCCGACAATCCCAGCGGCGACGAGGATGAAAACTCCGGCCATGTTTTTGAGGCCGAGGGTGTTGGGGGTCTTCTCGAACTGCTCGCATTGTTGGACGCTGCTTTGGAGGATCCATTTGTTGTCGAGGTTCTCCATGAAGCCACCTGGGAGAAGTGGCGGTGAATCACGAGAACGAAGATTTTACTTACTTTCGTGGAAGTCGAGGATGGCCAAGGTGATGTCGTCGGCCCATGGAGAGCCTTTCTGTAAACCGATGCCGTAGCCGGAGCGGCCGAAGAGTTCACCAGCGGTCACCAACTCGCAGTCTTGCGCTGCTTCGAACTCCAGGCGCGAACTGTCCCAGATGAACGCCATGAGTTTCCTGGAAAAAGACTCTGAGGACTCTTCTTTTTATTCAGGATGGACTCACCCCATTTTGACGTCTTCGATGGCGTCTTCGGCAGTGTTGTAGTTGTTGGCTTCCATAGTCCTGTACATGTTGGAAAGTTCGACTTGGCGCCGGAAGTACATATCCACGGCGGACCCCTTCACCGTGGCACAAGTCAAGTTCTCCATCGTGTTCCTCAGCTGTAATCTTCATTAGTTTCAAGTCTTTTTCTTCCGCTGCTAACTTACTCTAGCGTCGTTGATTCCTGTTAGTTTGGTCTTGGGGCGCTCCAAAACGAGAAACGCGGCAAGATTAGCAGTGTAGGAGGCGACGATTATCATGGCGAAGCCCGCCCAAACCATCCCTAAGACTCTTGCGGAGAAGCTTCGTGGGGTACCTTCCCCTATACCGCTGTTGAGGAGGACCCCCCATGCGAACCAAATCGCGCTGGAGAGATTCAGAGCGTCTTCTTCAGTTCCATCGGTGTTCGCCAATTTGAATCTTCCGAAGGGGGAAAAACGGTCCAAGAGGTAGAGAACCAACGCGACAACATGTACAGAAACCATCACCAAGATCCACAGCGTGTTACTAAACGGTTGCAAGAAAGACACCAACGTGGACGATCTTGAGGGTTTCTTTTCCAAGATCGTGATTCCTTGGTACTTGAAGGGCTTACTGAACTCGATGAACTCGGCTCTTTCAGGGTTGATGGTCAACGGAGCGACTATCATATCCGCTCTTTCACCAACGAGCTCGCCTATGAGACCAGTCCACTCTTTTTTGCCACTTCCGGAACTGTTTTTGATGACGTAGTTTCCAAACTGACCGTCTGGAGACAGAGCGAGGCTGTAAGTGAAGTTGATTTTGTCCGAAAGCTTCTTGAGGAGGTCCATGCAGTAGCCCTTGCAGCAATAGCTTCCGGTTTCTACAAAGACTTAAGTTAAGCACAGTTGGTTAAGTTGCTACTTATACTCTCGTGCGAGGTGTTAAAATGGGGACACGGAATCTCTTCCTGTGTGCACAAGTCTTGGGGCTCCACAAGCTTGCGCACGTAGACGAAAGGTTTCTCTTCTATCGTCAACACCATCAAGTGTGTCGGGATCATAAAACCTTCAGGTTTGACGTTTTGACGCCCCGGCCACATGATGTCCTTCTCTTCGACACTTAAATGCATGCGGTTGCTCTCCTGAAGACAAACTCGGTTCAATTTTTACCAACTACTCATAGTCACGTACTCTATTAAAAAAGAATTTCCCCACCGTGACCTGTCGTCTCTTTTTCTGAATATTGACGATGTTATACTCCGCATTGATGCGGTCGCCTTGGTCATCAAACGCAACCTTCCCTGTCTCTCCATTGAGCAAAACTTGCTTTTTAATAAAATCAAAGAGGTCGCGTCCAGTCTCCCAGATTTGCCCCGAATCGTCGCAGTCTTTCGGGGCTTCGGTGATCTCTTTCGTTTGATTGAGATCTCGAAGTGCCGATGCTAGAACATAACTAAAAGAGAAGATAATAGGGAGAATGCAAAAAATGTACAGTTTATCAAACGCTCTAGTGCGGTTATGGCTTTGACTTTTTAAAGCGTTCATAGCCACCTTACCACAAACCCCCATAATCATAATAACCCTCAAGTGGTTGGGTCTCATCTAACTTGAAATGAACCGCAATAAATATTCTCAATCTCTTTTCAAATATGCAATTTAAAAGCGCATTGCGAGTTATTGATGACTATTTATTTCAAATCGTGCGTAATAGTCGTAATTTTTACACTAGGTTCCTTATGTTTCTAAGAAAAAATAGATTATCTGGACCTAAGTCCCACTTAGTAATAGAAACTTTCAAAAAAGATTAACATGTTTTTACAAAAATAAAGATAATGCGTTATTAGAAATAATGGCTAACAAAGATATATTAAAATTAACCCAAATTCAACAACTTTTATGGACTATTTAACCTTCAAAATAACGCCCACAAATTTCGTTCTTGTGACACCAAAAATGTGGAAATTAAACCGCGTTCAAGTTTTTTTTTGTAATTTTTTTTAGCTACTCGAAATAAAAATTCCTACAAATTCTCCTTTTCGCTCTAAATTTTTGTGAATCGGCACTGTAAATAAGACAGTCAAGAGTGATAATCTCCACAAATTTAGTTAAAATCACTTAACAAATAAATAAATTGCAGGATCTTAAAAAAATTGGTGGCATTTTTATGGCCTTGAAACGAAAATTTTTAAAAATTCGACTTTTTAATCAAAATTTTTGCAAATTAGTGATATTACTAAAACAAACAAAAGAAACAGCATGCATAAATTTCGTTCCTGTCGCACTAAAAATAACGAAATTACAGTGTTGAAAAAATTGACATTTTCACTGTTGTCTAAATAAAAATTTCTAAATATTCTCCTTTTTTGGTCTAAATTTTTCTAAAACTCTTAATAAGACAGTTAAGACTTATAAACTTCACAAATTTGGTTATAGTGGCATTAAAAATGAAGAACTTACAGGTCGTTTAAAATTTTTGGCCACATTTTTTTGGTTAAAAAACAAAAATTTTTCTTTGCTCCTCGAAATCAAAATTTCTAAAAAAATTTTTTTTTGGTCTAAATTTTTCTAAATTGACGCTCTTAATAAGGCAGTCGAAAGTGATAATCTCCACAAATTTCGTTAAAATAGCATAAAAAATAAAAAAATTACAGGATTAAAAAAAATGGTGGCCTTTTTATGGTCTTAAAACTAAAATTTGTAAAAATTCGACTTTTTGATTTAAATTCTTGCAAATTAGTGATTACTAAAACAAACAAAAGAAACAACATGCATAAATTTCGTTCCTGTCGCACTAAAAATTACGAAATTACAGTGTTGAAAAAATTGACATTTTCAGTTGTCCAAATAAAAATTTCTAAATAAACTCCTTTTTTGGTTTAAATTTTTCTAAATTGGTACTATTAATAAGACAGTCAAGACTTATAAACTCCACAAATTTCCAAATGTTCCAATACACGTATTTTTTTCTTTAGTATCCCCAATTAATATAATTGCGTTTATCATCAATTTGAGTAAGTTTGGGTCAGTTGAGTAACAAAATCACCTCGAAATGTAGACATGTAAGGAGTTGGTTTGTAAGACTGACCAGCTGGGAAAAAATATTTATTAGATGAGACCCAACCATTTGAGCGTTATTATGTTTATGGGAGTTTGCGGTAAGGTGGCTGTAAACGATTTAAAAAGTCAAAGCCATAACCGCACTAGAGCGTTTGTTAAACTGTAGAAATTTGTCGGCTGCAGTTTACAACACCCAGTTTTATTTCTAAGGGTGGTTTGACTTAAGCCATAAAATGTTTACTAGGTATATGTCAACTGGGTTTACAGTACATCTTTCTTTAACTTGATACGTCAGTTTACAATGAATGGTTGGATTTTTATTATCCAAAAATAAAATTATAATTATTATGTTGAAGTTTCTTATTCAACCGGTATACTTTCAGACTGCACGTTTATTCATATTTTTGCTTTGCATCATTCTCGGACGGGGGGCGCATTTATTGCATTTACCGCATTTAACGATAATTTCTACGAATACACAAATCAGATTTATTGTTTCTTTCTCTCTCATAACAATTTTGTAGAAAAAAATTAATTTTATTTATGTACAAGGCGTTTATAAATGTTTCTAGCATCAAGGGTGGCTCTGAAATTCCTGTCGTGCACTACTTTGCCGCTTTGTTTTCATAGTGAATTTAGCTACTTTGAAAATTATTTACAATGTTACTTACGTCAACGACGTTTCAGTTACGGCTTTGTGTCAAAAGTTTAGATTTTCAGGTTTTAAACCACAACTAGAACAGTTTTATTCTCAAAATTTACTTTGGTTTATGATTGAGGTTAACTTCAAATATCAGTTGAAAATTTTAAACTCACATTTATAATGAGCGGCAAATTTCTTTAACATTTCATAGCCACCCTTGATGCTAGAAACATTTATAAACACCTTGTATAATAACCATCTATTTTTTTCTATATTCGGAAATGATTCGTATGAAGAATACGCTCTCCGTGTTCGCAAGAAAATTTATAATTCAATAATTTGGTAGAAATAGGTGGTTTACTGTATTGTATTTTTTATAATCAGACGAAATTAATAACAATAACTGATCCAAAGCCTTTGTTGTTTTTTTAATTTTTAATTTCTATACAATCTACTATACAGCATGTCCCCGGATTGAGTTCACAAGAGAGGAAAAAAAAGTTATTTTATATTTTACAAAAAAATTACAACGGAATAACATTTTTGTTTAATTCAAAAGGGGTAAATCTGCAATTAAAATTTCAAAATTATTAGTTTGTACTCTTAAAATCAATTTTTTCATATTTCTATTTATTGAATTTTCTAATCGTAAGTACATAATAGTAGGCTGTGGATTCAAAATATCAAATAGTGCATTAAAGATTAAAAGAAAATTTTTGCAGTTGCATCCGATAAAATTCGAAACAGTCGAATTACGAGTTAGAATTATTGAACTATGTGCTGATAGAGGTGTGGGTTAATCAAATATTGGTTTAAATTAAGGAATAAATTTTATTCTTTTGGCATTTATTGCAAAATTTAAAATAAAGTTAGTTTTTGTTTTTTACGATTTTAGAAACAGTCTGATAATATTAAAGTTTTAATTTAAGCAAAAACTATTATTCCGTAATTTATTATATTATATTATATTATATTTTCCTTTTGTAAACTCAATCCGAGGACATACTGCTGACTACTCTATAGAAAAAAATTGGTAAATTTCTTCGAATAGTTTTTTCGTTAGGCCAAAAGAATTTTTTTATTAAATCTACTAATAAAATTTATTAAAACTACCGACGCTTCAAGTCTTTGAGAAAATGTACAATTGACAGTTGTTTCGGATATAAAAAAAGTCTTCAGTTTTAGCAAAAAATTCAGTGTTTTTAAGTTTGTATAAATAAATAAGTCAGTGTATGTGTCATGTGAACTAGAGTTAAAGTTAATCAAAAAATGTAATACTTGCATATACCATGGGTAATAATATAATTAATTAGTTAATTATATTTAATTATATTATAATATTGTTAATTAATTAATTAACAATAAATTTAAAATATTACACTTTATAGAAACTTCAGACATCGAACATCTCGCGGCCAAAAAGCAATTTTTGTTCTTCTTATTGTCTTAAGAAACTGTTAAAATAGTTATTTGTGTACCAAAAGTGTTTCTTTTTTGGCCGTGATACATACAAAATTTTTTAGGCGACATCATTAAATTTACTAGTTAATTAATTTATTGATTTAATCATTTATAACAACTGAATAATTGGAAATATTTATGAATCCTTTTGAAAAGTTCATATTTTTTTTATTTACATTTGCAGTTTCGGCATGTGTAGCTTTACAATTTGTATGAATTAGGTTTGATGTGCTTTTTGATTGTTGCAGCAGCACTGCTATCCTTGTTCATTTTCAATAATTCAACACGTCTTTGTTGCACTTTACAGCAGTTTGTCGATTTGATTTTACCCAAATAATTACAAAATTGAGGGTAATATCGGGATCTTGATGTAATATGCAAAACTATGGATAGATGGCGCCACCATAGATCGGCCGAAAATGTTTGCGGCCAGAAAAGACTCACTTTTAGGCCGCTTTTAAGGCCTAAAAATTTCATTTTCAGTTTAAGTCGCCTAAAAATATTTTTTCGGGTGCATTTATACTAGCACTTTTACATCCTGGCACAAAACACCACTGTTTCAACCCCATTTTCAATTATAAAGACGGCAATCGAATTAAAGTAATACAAACGCACGGCTCTGCTAAGAGCGAAAATGTCAATTCTCCCTATTAAAGTGTGAGCTGACGACACTCACATGCTGTCTTTGATGTGGGCCTTCTCGTTCGTGGCGTTTACTAGTCGCAACCCCAGGATACCTTCAGGGACGTTGTTGGCTTCTAAAGCTTGTTCTGTGACAATCCAGGCGTAACCGGCGTCGGTCATGTTCAATTCCGAAGCGTCGCGAAATATGACTTGTGCGTCGGTTTTGCTACAAACTTGTTTGGTCAAAGTTATCAAAAGAAGAGGAAGAGGTACCTGGCGTACATGAGGTAGACTCTAGATTGAGCGTTCTTCATGTCGTGGAGCTGTTCTTTGAAGTTGTCTAGACCGGATTCAAACTCGATGATCGACTCCACTTGGACTTTGATCTCGACGTCATCTTCGAGGCTCTGGGAGGTGGTTTGGAAGCGACCTAGAAGCGCCCGTCCGTCGGTGTCCGAGCTGTGGATGAAGATGACTTTCTTGTAGTTGAAATGTTTGAGCATTTCCACCCAGACGTCCGCTTGGTGAGAAAACGGAGGAACCGTTCTTAGGAACGACACGTGAATGTTCTAGAAAGAGTGTTAATAAGTTAATAAGGGAGAAACGGTTATTACTTTGTCGGAAAACGCCGAATCTCTGCTAGAAATCCCAATCACCGGAATGTGGTAAAACCCGCTGGTGTACGACACCGCCGCCGGGGACAAATCGCCTGTCAAAGGGTGCGACACCACCACTGCATAAACTCGACTCGAAATGAGATATTTGCAGACATTGAGGGCTGTGCGGATGGGGTTTGGGTCCATAAGAATCGCGGTGTCGTAATAAGTGACTCCTTTTGGAACATACTGGGAGTCGAAGTTCAAGTGCTGAAAAAGAACTTGAGGATTTCGGAGATTTGGTTGTTTCGACTTACAGCGATTGTTTCTTTAAAGTAGAACTCGCTGTCGTTGCTGCTCAGGACTCCTCCGATGTTGAACACTGTGGGGTTGTTGGAGGCCCACAAATCTGCATTGATGAGGAGGAGATTTACTAGGAGAATTGCGAGTTTTAGCATTTTAATTGAGAGCGGCGGCTGCAGCGCTGGACCGCACCCGTTGCTTTGGCAACGTTTCAGATGATATCGATTGGGCATGACCCACCTCAAGGGGTTAATGTAGGAAAATGTGTCAAGGAACGGTTTATTGACCTCAAGGGAAGATAAATAAATGTGGACAGAAGAAATTATTTGATCTCGAAGACATTGAAATTGACATTCATTGAAGCGTTACAGATAATTACAATCCAACAACTGTGACCACAGTCGAGATTACCCAAAATCCCACTAATAGCAGCATTTTAGAAATCTTTCTCCACACAAAAACCGATACATTTTATTAAACCATTTGTGGTTGGCTGCTTTTTTCTTTGCTCACACTATAAATACAATTTGCGCCACTCTTCATTCAGTCATTGTCCAGCATTGCCCAAGAAACAACGATGAACCTCCTCATCGTAAGTAATTCTTCGTTTGAACCTTCCCAAGTTCGCAATTCATTGTTTAGGTGACCATCATCCTTCACATCACGTGGACCGCCGCCACCAACCTCACCCAAGAAGCAGCCAACAAAACGAAACGCACAGTCGCTGGCCAGGTTCAGAATTATGGCGAAAATCGCCCGGTTTTGTTGTACCCGGAAAATTCCGGTCAAAATTTCGCCAATCTCTACTCCCCTGCGACATTGAAACCAGTTTTTGATCCAGAGCTCCCAAAACAGGTTGCAGCTCAACAGGTTTTATATGAGTTTCAACAAACACCAACCAACGCCGTGTCTAATGTTCACGTGAACCAGTTCTACCAACCAGTGAATAAAGATAATGCAAACCCCGCCCAGTATGTCAGCGGTTCTGAATCGGTGGCAACGCCGGTGCAACATAGTTCGTTGGTCCGTCATGGGCAGAATTACGCACAAGTGCAGTACCAGCCGTACCCGCAACATGTGCAGACCCATCAGTACATCCCAGGGAGGCTCTTGTATGTTAATGGGAAGATCACGTATCCGCAGAGTGGTTTGAACTTGCAGAACCAACACGGGTTGAATGGGTTGCAAGCACAAAACGTTTTTCAAAGACCGCATTACATGTACCAGCACCCACAAACGATGACCCAGAAGTTGATTCCTCCACCTTTAGTGGTACGACCGGCGGCGTACCGCCGCTTCAGCCCTCCTGAACCTCACCAGATTCAACAAATCACTAAACCTCTCCCAGTGCCTGAAGTCAAAGAAGAACAAAACGAAGAAGAAGAGCAAGAAGACAACACCAACAGAGAGGAAGAAGTTGAAGAGGAAGATGATGAAAAAGAGAGTTACGAGGAGGACGACGAAGGAGATTTCAGTAAATATTTTGATGACGATGAGAGCTACACTGAAGATGACGAAGACAACGAGAGAGGCTCCTCCAAACCGGTACCAAAGAAACACGCGAAAAAAACAACAAAATCGAACAAACACAAGGGCGACAATTACAAATACAGAGAAAGTTACAGTTCGAGCAGTAAATACGAGAAACCGACGAAAAAGGGAAGAAAAATCACGAAAAACCCGAAAATGCACTACACAGTCAAGTCGTATTCCAAAGAGGGCACAAAACCCCGAGGCGAGAAAATCGAAGGAAAACAGTCGCAGAATGTTCCAGTAGTGCACAAACAAAAGGTCTTCGAGAAAAAATGGTATGTCACGAAGAGCATGGATGACTCGATTTTATAATAATTTTTAGTTATTTGTTTCATACTTTTATAATGTGCTATATTATTGTTTTTTATTGTTGTTATCGATACTTTATTTAATAAACACAAAAACGAACTTTCGTTTTCATTTATGCATCAGTTCATCCTGATTGAACGAACGTGACCTCGAACGAAGAAATTTCAATTACCTTTTGTCCACTTTTACTTTCTTAGGGTGCTCTTATTTACCATCAAGAGTGATAGTTGAACCTTTCTACGACGTGACGACCATTTTTAAGAATTTTACTGTCACTCTTAATTGGGTCGTTTTTGTTTAAATGATGATTTGCGTTATTTGGCTGGGAAAGTTGGAGGAAAAACTCCAAGCTGAATTATTAAAAAAATTAAGTTATTTGCCCCCTTACATCAACCGCAGAATTTTCCTTTAGACTCACCCAATAAGAGAAGTTTGAAATTTTACCATTCTACCACACGATCGCCAACATTCCGACCCGCAAAAAAAAGTGGAAATAATCAATCCATCAACCGCAAAATATCAACACCTGAAATATTAAATTATTTTTACTTTCGCCCATATTTGGTGTCATAATTAATACAGCGTCTTAAACTTTAACAATTCGGTTCACCTTTCCGTTTTAGTCGTACTTATAATTCATTCTAAATAACGCGCAATGAAAGTCGTGAATCCAAGACGGAAATAATTTCTGTCATTTAATTACAATCCGATATTTATTTGGACATTTTTACCAAACGAAAATATATATAAGCCCCGCGAAGCTCCGAAGACTCAGAATCAATTCCACAATGATCTACACATCTCTTGTAAGTTAAATCTACTCAAACCGCCACTTAATTTTTAATAATTTTTTTAGTTCGTTGCTTTTCTCGTGGTCGCCGCCGCCGGCGCCAACGTGAAACGTGGAGCTCTGTACGACTCCTACCCCCAGGACTTCTCCGCTTTCAATTCTTACTCGTTTTCCCTGCCCAAACCCCACGTTCCTTCCACCGCTGAAATCGCCTCCGCCATCCAGGCAGCTAAAGAAGCCTCCTCCAACGTCATGGCGGCTCAACACCGAGTCCAAGAGGCAAAAGACGATGTTCTTCACCAACAGCACGTCGCTAACCACAAGCAAACTCAAGCGGCTTTGGCGCTCCAGAAAACGGAAGCTGCGGCTGCTGTCCAACAACAAGAAGCGAAATCTGCAGCAAATGCGTTAATTCAAGCTCAACAGCGTTTGGCTCATGCTAAAGCTGAAGTAGCGGAATTGCAAAAGATTGCATCGGCGAAGGAAGGGCATGCTGCTGCTGTTATTCAGAAGAGCGCGGCAGCTGCCGCTGCGGAAATCCATAGGAGTGGTAAGTGGGGTTGGAGGAGGCTCTTTGGTGGAGGAGTTTTGATTTGGGGTTGTAGATGAGGCGGCGAGAAAACTGGCGGCGTTGCAGAGTTCCAATGCGGCGGTTATTAAGCAGAGTGTGGGGAAGGATGGGAGTTTGACGGCGACATCGGCGGCGGTTGCAGCGGCGGCCGACAGAGCCGGAAATGGACATCAAGTGCAATGGGTGCAAACACCGAAAGTCATTCAATTTAATCCTTGGGGTTGATGGAGGACGGTGGATTTGCAGATTTGTTTTATAAACACCAAGTTGAACCAGTATTTTCTTAAAAAATGTATTCCATAATTTACAATACAAATATAAAAATTAAGCAAATTCAAAAACCATTTAGAGACATCTCAGTCTTTGAATAAAACCCATAAAAATAACAAAATTGTCTGTCCGCCAGTCAGTGTTGGTCAAACTTCCAGGAACTGACTGCCCTAATCTCAAAATTTCTCCATAGACTTGGGGGTGAAAACCCTAACCAGGCTATCCCAGCCACAATCCGCCAATTGGCCCTTTTTGTAGGCATTCCAGTCTAGTCCATAAACAAATTCAGAGTGATGCTGAATAGTTTCTAGGGCTTCGCAGCCTTGTTTAAAATCCCACAGCCTTGTCGTAAAATCGTAACTAACTGAAGCTAAAACTGTAGCATAATGGGGTGAAAATTGCACCCTTCGTACTGCAGATTCACAACCCTTCAACTGGAAAATCGGCTGAGTATGGTTTCTGACGTCCCACCCCCGAATTAAACCATCAGAACCGCTGGTAGCCAAGATGTTTTCGTCGTATTTGCACCAATCACAGGACAAAACTTCAGCGTCGTGGACTCTGAAAGACGCCGTGGGGCTTTGGGGGCTCAAACTGTTCCATAATTTCATCGTTCCATCTCCTGACACTGACGCAAAACAGTTTGGGACGTGCGGAGAGAACATGGCACTATAAACAAGCTGCGAGTGCCCATAAAAAGTACTAATTGAGGAAATTTGGGTTGGGTCCCATAGTTTAATGGTACAGTCCCATGACGCGCTCAATATAAACTGCTCCTGGCGAGTACGTGACCAGTCCACTGAATACACTTCGTTTTTATGCTCCCAGAAAGTAACAGGGGGGTTACTGGGGGTTGTTAAATTCCACAGTTGGAGTCCTCCATCTCCAGCGGCGCTGACGACCAATGATGGGTTGTTTTCGGACCAAACCACATCAAAAAGGCCATCGGACCACTGAAAAGTCTGAGTTTCTTTCAGTTGACCCTCGGGGGTTAAATCCAAGATGAAGAGGGTGCCACCACCGGCAAGGCCGAAAAGTTGACTTGTTGCGACAACCAGACGATCAGGGTTGAAGGGGGAAAATCGGACGCTGTAGCCGTGGCGATTTGGGGTGAGATAAGTGGCCATAATATTGGAATTAAGGCATTTTTAATTTTAGTATTTAAAATTTGACGTTTCGAAGTGACAGCTGACACCTGTCAATACGGATGTGGTTAAAGCAAACAAAATTGCGGCTCCGTATGTCTTAGCCGAGCAGCCTTCGAATTCCACTGGATTTGTTAGGGATTAATTTTTTATTTTCCATGAAAATCCTTTTTGTATCAATTTGGACCCAAGAAGCTAGGATCTGAAATCAGTTTTTAGTTTTGTTTCAGACTTAAATTTCTTGCCACAAATTACAAGAAAATAGAACTTTGGTTACTAATTTGGCTCAAGGAAAATGAATCTGAAAGTCAATTAAAAATTAAGAACTTTTAATTCCTTAAATTGTTTTAGTATGTAGGCAACTAAATATACATTGATTTTTTGCGGTCGTATGTCGTAGCTCAGCAGCTAATGAGAGTCGTGTGGCTAAAAGCACAACTTATCTTGACATTTCGTGCAATTTTGAGGTTATATTCAGGTGTTTTTATTTATTATTTGTTTATAAAAAACACAGAATGTGCTAACATTAAAAACATGCCGTTTCGTCTAACACATTGTCTAAAGCATGCCCAGGGAGTCGAGGTGAGCCAAACATTTGCGAATTCAGTTTCAAGGTTATGTTGCAGTAAATGTCGCGAATGGGAAAAGGACCGCCGAAACCGCTTAAATGAGGCCTTTGCGAGCGTTTATAAGCTACTACCAAACTACGATCCTTCCGTTAACTCCAGCAAATTCGACATTCTGAAAAAGGCCGCTTCTTACATTGAGGAACTCCAAACCAAAATCAAAGACCTTCTTTCAAACAATGCTGAAGCTTCTAAAAATCTTAAAGGTGAGTCTCACTGACAAAACTGACAGGGCTTCAATGTGTTGTTACAGGCGAAGAGTACAAGAAACTGTTGGAGCGCATCAAGAAACTCCTGGGAAAAAACGAGCAACTCTGCGCTTTGTTACGTGATGCCAAAATCGCAATTCCTCAAGGTTGTTGCGTGGCGAAGAAGTTTAAAAGTCCGAAAGTTTGGTCCAATAGAATTTTACCAGAACAGGCGAAAATCCTCCAGAGAAAAGAGGCAGAAAGTGAGTTGTACTCTTGTTTTATGCATGACTCATTGATTTTCCAGAAGAGAATGACGCGGAAAAGGCAACCCGGAAGTTCCCCGAGAAGAAACAAAAAGTAGGACAAAACAGTGCCCCTAAACATAGAAAAGCAATAATAAACAGGTCTGATTCAAAGAAAGTGCGCCCCAAGAAGAAGAAGATGAAACCTTTAACACCTTCCAAGTGTGTGATTGTGTTGTCACAACCAAATATTACTCCACCGTGTTACGTCATCACGAATGCGTCTTCTAATAATGTTCTTGGTGGTACTTCCACTGGTGAGTTGGTACCATTTTCTGGTACAAACTAAGATCGTGTTTTTAGTTATTACCAACTCAGGTTTAGTTTCCAATCCTTTGGTGTCGTCTAAAGCTACGAAGACCGTTTCTTCCATTCCTCCTCTAGGTCCTGGTACTCTAATACTAGCAGATGGTACCATAATGCCGGTACTGCCGCAACAAACCGTCCTTCCCATAGCACCGCAGATCATAACTAGACCTCCTATAATCTTGGTTAAGAACTCTGTTAGTACTGCCAGTATTGTTCCCAAGATTGTCAACACCGGTACTAAAACGACACGAATTAGGCCTAAATACTGTCTGACTAAAACAACGCAAGTTAATAAAGTTCCAATTCCGGCCCTGACGTCGAGGTACTCCAATGTGGCGGTGGTACTGAAAAAATCCGAACCCAAACCGACCACGAAAGACAAGAAAGTACACAAAGAAGTGGAGAAGATTGACGCGGGTGAGAAACGAAAAGCGTCACCGGAGGAGAGTAATGAGGCGAAGAAAGCGAAAACCGTCGAAACCGAGAAAGAAGGAGAAGTACCGGAGGTTCAAGTAGAAACCGCAGAGAAAAACAAGAGTAATGAGGTTAGAGAAGGCCATAAATCAACCGAGGAACAACCCCAGAAGACTGTTGAAACAGAGAAGAAGCAAGAGGAGAATCTTGAATTAAATATCAACCATTCGGAACTCTCCAATGACATTTTCGCATCGCTGCAAGTACCTGCAGGGTGTCAAAATCCGGAGTCCACATCACCCACGGCCGCTTTTCTCCTCGCTTTTCCGTTAGTTTCGTCTTTAACCGGTGTCAAAGTCACGGAGGTGACGGAAGAAGACAACACAGAGAGCCAGAGGGGCACGCCGACACTTCTTCAGATTGGTACCATGGACAGTACCAAACCTACACAGTCGGAAAATTTAACTCCCAGTCTCTTGAATCTAGACAACTTGTCGTTCTTCTCGTCGAAAGATATAGGCGGGTTTTACAACTCTTTTGATGGTAGTATGACCACGAGCAGTACCACGACCACAGTGGTCAGTACCAGTAGTGCGGGGAGCAAAAACTGCACCACCACCACCACCACTGCAGAAAAACCAGTTTTGCAACATCAACAAAATCAACCGATTCAACAGCAGCCGCAGAAACCTCAGCAACAGCAAACGCGACCACACGCTCAACAGACGTTGCAGCAGACGATGCAGCAGCAACAGCCTCAGCAAGCATTGCAGCAGCAGCAAACGCGTCATCCACAACCTCAGCCAAAACTTCAACAACAAGCGATTCAACAGCCGCAGCAATCACTGCAACCTCAGTCTCAACAGGCACTTCCTTCTCAAAGGCATCAAGAAAAGAACCAACTGATACCATGTTTTGACCATTTTGGTACAAACGAGAATAACTCTGCAGGTTACCAGTCGAAACCGACCGAAAACAAGCAGCAAGCAGGTTGTGTTAACACTTACAACCAAAAGCACTTCCCTAGTTTCAGTACCACCTGTTCTTACAACAATAATAAGAGTTACCCGGAACCACTGTACACCAACAGTACTACTTACAGCTACAGCAATACCTCTGACACCAATTTCAACCAGAACTACTATAAAGACATCAAAAGTGACAACAGGAGCTACTACTCGCTGAACTACGAAAACTACGCCGATTACAGAAAGAACGATTCTAACACGTACTTTTCAACATCTAATTACTATTCGAATTCTTCCAAGTTCAATAACACGCAGAAGCCCAAGAATGGTGCTCAAAGTCGACCGCCGATCAACTGGATGACGACTCCTGACAACAGATTGCAGACTCCAACAGACTATGTCTTGCCACAATTCACGAAAGAAGCAGATTTCTACCCATCGAACACGTTCACCAACACCCAAACGACTTACTTCAATACCAATCCGATGTACTCCAACAGTACCGAAGTCACGACCAACAATGAGCGGCGCAAAAGTCTAGACTTATCTTTGGTACCACCTGTGAACACGTACCAACGCAACGAAGTGGAAGATAATCAGTTTTCGTGGTCTCCCACTAAAATCCCCCAGTTCTTGGATCCTCCTCACAACTTCGTGTCTTCAACTTTACCAACTCTAGTCGGGGACTTGGCACTGGGCAACAGTCTCAACTTCGAACAAAAAGGGGAGAAATGCCAGAAGAAAGACACGCGAAGATTGAAGAACTACGAGGGTGGAAACAACCAAAGTTTCTTGTCGGTGAGTCAGTTGGTTGACCACAACAAAGAGGTGGTACCGGCACGCACAACGACGAGGAGAAACAGTGGGAATCGGTCATCAGGGAAGAAAGTACCACCGAAGACGAGCCAACGAAAAGAGAGCAACAAGGTCGAGAATCCAGGGAAAGGGATGAAGCAATTGGGGTACGCGGGTGGTGGTACCGGCGATATTTTCTGTGATACCACCCAAAAGAATCGAAATGTTACTAAAAACAGTTACTCTGCTGAAGCTCTAATTGGACATCAAATGCAGAGCGATCAGAACAAGACGCGACAACAGAACTTTAACAACAAACCAATCTCAGTGTCTTCGTTCCTTCATGATAATATCATTCCGTATTTCCCTACTGTTGATCTCCCCCAAGACAACACTTATATCCAACAGAATCAAAACTACCAAACTTCTTCGTTTAGTCACAATTTTCCCAGTACTTTTCAGAACAACACGTACACTGCTAACACTTTCATTCCGAGTACTACTAGTTACAACTTCATGCACGATGTTCCCACTCATGACTACAGCGACCTGTTTCCACCAATGAACAAAGACAAGAACTGTGGAAAAGGCGTGGCTAGAAATCAACAGTGTCCGCCCACGCCCAAAAAATCAAAACGAAAACATTCAAACGACCTTCCTGGTTTCGTTGATTTTTCTCTTTTTCCCATGCCTGGGACAATCAACTCCCCCATTTTACCCGACGATTTTCATACCCATACCGGCTTTTTACAACCTCCCACTCCTCAGCTTTATCCGTGTAAAAATCCGTTCACTAAACCGAATGATTTGGGGTCGGGGGCGTTGCTACCATTGCCGCCGGTTCCAACGAGGAGTAACATTCAGCATCCTGAGATTTCACCGATTAATAGTGCAGGGACGTCGTTGACGAACTTCAATCTGAGCACGATTTTCCCGGAGATAACCAATAAGGTGAGACGAGGGAGGAGCTACAGGTGTGGCTAACGTGGTTTTTGTAGGATGGGTATACTGATGGGCGGGTCAAGGAGAATCCGCGTTATACGTCTACACAAGTAAGTAAAGGGGTGTGTAAGAAGGCGTGTTCAAAGGAGGTGTTTTAGGTGTCCTTCAATGACAAACCGACATTTAGTTTTAGTTATATCAACGGTACCACGTCACAGTCGTACAATCAATGAGGGGAGTGTGAAGACAAGTACCTGATTAATGTAATTTATTAATAAAATTATGTTAAGCCCTACCCACTTTATTATGCCCCGCCTTTGAGTTTGTTGTGACAACGTACGAGTAACATTCAGCACCCTGAGATTTCACCGATTAATAGTGCAGGGACGTCGTTGCGAACTTCAATCTGAGCACGATTTTCCCGGAGATAACCAATAAGGTGAGACGAGGGAGGAGCTACAGGTGTGGCTAACGTGGTTTTTGCAGGATGGGTATACTGATGGGCGGGTCAAGCAGAATCCGCGTTATACGTCTACACAAGTAAGTAAAGGGGTGTGTAAGAAGGCGTGTTCAAAGGAGGTGTTTCAGGTGTCCTTCAATGACAAACCGACATTTAGTTTTAGTTATATCAACGGTACCACGTCACAGTCGTACAATCAATGAGGGGAGTGTGAAGACAAGTACCTGATTAATGTAATTTATTAATAAAATTATGTTAAGCCCTACCCACTTTATTAAGCCCCGCCTTTGAGTTTGTTGTGACAACGCAGGAGTAACATTCAGCACCCTGAGATTTCACCGATTAATAGTGCAGGGACGTCGTTGCAAACTTCAATCTGAACACGATTTTCCCGGAGATAACCAATAAGGTGAGACGAGGGAGGAGCTACAGGTGTGGCTAACGTGGTTTTTGTAGCATGGGTATACTGATGGGCGGGTCAAAGAGAATCCGCGTTATACGTCTACACAAGTAAGTAAAGGGGTGTGTAAGAAGGCGTGTTCAAAGGAGGTGTTTCAGGTGTCCTTCAATGACAAACCGACATTTAGTTTTAGTTATATCAACGGTACCACGTCACAGTCGTACAATCAATGAGGGGAGTGTGAAGACAAGTACCTGATTAATGTAATTTATTAATAAAATTATGTTAAGCCCTTCCCACTTTATTATGCCCCGCCTTTGAGTTTGTTGTGACAACGCAGGAGTAACATTCAGCACCCTGAGATATCACCGATTAACAGTGCATGGACGTCGTTGCGAACTTCAATCTGAGCACGATTTTCCCGGAGATAACCAATAAGGTGAGACGAGGGAGGAGCTACAGGTGTGGCTAACGTGGTTTTTGCAGGATGGGTATACTGATGGGCGGGTCAAGGAGAATCCGCGTTATACGTCTACACAAGTAAGTAAAGGGGTGTGTAAGAAGGCGTGTTCAAAGGAGGTGTTTCAGGTGTCCTTCAATGACAAACCGACATTTAGTTTTAGTTATATCAACGGTACCACGTCACAGTCGTACAATCAATGAGGGGAGTGTGAAGACAAGTACCTGATTAATGTAATTTATTAATAAAATTATTGTTAAGCCCTACCCACTTTGTTATGCCCCGCCTTTGAGTTTGTTGTGACAACGCAGGAGTAACATTCAGCACCCTGAGATTTCACCGATTAATAGTGCTGGAACGTCGTTGCAAACTTCAATCTGAGCACGATTTTCCCGGAGATAACCAATAAGGTGAGACGAGGGAGGAGCTACAGGTGTGGCTAACGTGGTTTTTGTAGGATGGGTATACTGATGGGCGGGTCAAAGAGAATCCGCGTTATACGTCTACACAAGTAAGTAAAGGGGTCTGTAAGAAGGCGTGTTCAAAGGAGGTGTTTCAGGTGTCCTTCAATGACTACAAACCGACATTTAGTTTTAGTTATATCAACGGTACCACGTCACAGTCGTACAATCAATGAGGGGAGTGTGAAGACAAGTACCTGATTAATGTAATTTATTAATAAAATTATGTTAAGCCCTTCCCACTTTATTATGCCCCGCCTTTGAGTTTGTTGAGACAACGCAGGAATAACATTCAACACCCTGAGATTTCACCGATTAACAGTGCATGGACGTCGTTGCGAACTTCAATCTGAGCACGATTTTCCCGGAGATAACCAATAAGGTGAGACGAGGGAGGAGCTACAGGTGTGGCTAACGTGGTTTTTGCAGGATGGGTATACTGATGGGCGGGTCAAGGAGAATCCGCGTTATACGTCTACACAAGTAAGTAAAGGGGTGTGTAAGAAGGCGTGTTCAAAGGAGGTGTTTCAAGTGTCCTTCAATGACAAACCGACATTTAGTTTTAGTTATATCAACGGTACCACGTCACAGTCGTACAATCAATGAGGGGAGTGTGAAGACAAGTACCTGATTAATGTAATTTATTAATAAAATTATGTTAAGCCCTACCCACTTTATTAAGCCCCGCCTTTGAGATTGTTGTGACAACGTACGAGTAACATTCAGCACCCTGAGATTTCACCGATTAATAGTGCAGGGACGTCGTTGCGAACTTCAATCTGAGCACGATTTTCCCGGAGATAACCAATAAGGTGAGACGAGGGAGGAGCTACGGGTGTGGCTAACGTGGTTTTTGTAGGATGGGTATACTGATGGGCGGGTCAAGGAGAATCCGCGTTATACGTCTACACAAGTAAGTAAAGGGGTGTGTAAGAAGGCGTGTTCAAAGGAGGTGTTTCAGGTGTCCTTCAATGACAAACCGACATTTAGTTTTATAGTCAGAATTTTGTAACTTTGGTTTAACTCCGCCTACCTTTTGGGCCAATTGAATTTTAGCTGAAAGTCTGATTCACTCTGCAAAATTTTGATAGTTCGTCGATATTTGGTAAAAGTCGGGGTAGAAATGTCCACACATTAGAAGATGAAACACCATCAAAATCGACGAAACTCTCACGATTAATTGAATTCTGGCAAAACCGCAAATCTTCATGACATGTACGTGTGACACTTGAGCCGTCACATTTTTGATTATGTTGAGTAAAGGAGGCTAGCCATTTCTTGATTCGACAAATTCAAATCGTCATTTGTTCATGTGGGCGGGGTTAAACCAAAGTTATAAAATTCCGACTATAGTTATATCAACGGTACCACGTCACAGTCGTAGAATCAATGAGGGGAGTGTGAAGACAAGTACCTGATTAATGTAATTTATCAATAAAATTATGTTAAGCCCTACCCACTTTATTATGCCCCGCCTTTGAGTTTGTTGTGACAACGCAGTTCCCATGACGTCACGGTGACGTTCGATCTAACTTCTTTTTCAGGAAAATGAATAAACGAATTCATACACGTTTGAAACATTATTCTTTGGTGGGAGTTCCTCCTCCTCCCTCCAGGTCAGTTCTTTAAGGAGTTTGTGGAGTTGCAAGTGCGGTTTTAGATTCTCTTTGGAGGAATGGCACCTCAACAACCTCCAACGGAACCGGACGTGCTATGATCAGCAAACTCTCGCAGACCGAGTCCTCGACGAAAGCGACAGGGTAAAATTTCTTATCACCACAAAGAAAAAAAATTGTGTTGTAGCTGCGCGAACAAATCGCTGAGATAACTCTTCTGAACCGCCGGGAAGCTGATCACAAACTCGACGAGAAACTCAAAGACATCGAGTTTAACATCACCGAGATCCAGAAGCAAAGAAAAGAAGTGTGTCTAGAAATCGACAACTTGGAGACGTACGGCGAGCGCATTTTAGACGCCATGGAGTCTCTCAAAGAACAAGCAATGAAAATCTGCAAGAAGTGCGTCCTGCTGAGGGAAGGACGAATCGGAATCGATTTGGTAAAACTCCAGCTTCTGTTTTTCTTAACAGTTATCGGTTTTAGTGTCACGACGTCGTCGAAATCGAACTCCTCAAAGAAATCGACGTGATTGAAGGCGCGCAAAAGCTCCTCAAGCGAACTCTTGAACAAGCAAGCGAACAAATCCGAAGATTGAGGTCGACGATCTACTTCATGGATCGGGACCTGGAGGACAAACACAACGTGCTGAAAATCGACGAGCACAATCGCGCCTTGAAGGAAACTAGTCTCAATTTGAGTGTTTACCACGGTTTTGCTCCTTTGGACCCGGCGTAAGTACCACTCTTCTTAACTCTTCTTATTGGTATGGTTGCAGCAACATCACCGCCGAGGAGTGGCAAGAGTTTACAACTCTCAACATCGAACGAGCGGCCAAAGAAATCAACAGCGCCCGGCAATTGCGGTGCTACGTCGACACCTTACTAAAACAGGTGATTGAGGATTTGACGGATCAGTGGCACAAAGTCAACGAGGCGTTCCGACAGAGAATTGAGGAGGTCAAAGAGGCGAAAACGAAGCTCGAGACGCAACACTTCGAGGTTGTTCACAAGCTGTTGTTTCTTCTAAATTTGGTTTTAGATTGTGCGTCAGGCGAACGAGATGACTCGCAACATCACCAGATTGGAAAAGGCCATCGCGGAGAAGGAAGGCTTCATGGGTTTAGCCCACACGCGTCTTGGAAACCGAGCGCAAAGGCCAGGGATTGAACTCTGCAAAGATCTGGTTGAAGTATCCTTAGTTAGCGAGGTGGGGGAATTAAGAGAGAATGTCGCTCAACTCCAACACATGCTGGCTGAAGTAGGTCGCTCCTGAGGTTGTACAATCATCGATTGAGGGTTTCAGGCGCAGGCTTCTTTGCGATACCTTCTGAAGACGCAGATTCAGCTGGAGGAGGACATCAATGTGAAGACCAACACTCTTAAAATCGACGAGGTGGACTGTATGACGTTGCGTCAAGGCATGGATTATCACGCGTACTAATAAAAGACGGACGCTACTTCAAAAATTTGATTAGACATCACTAGACTACTTTAACATGTCACACCATACACAGCCTAATTTAAGTTAATTTTAATTCCTAGCGGAATGGATCCATCGCTTAAGTACTTGGCATTAGTGACTACCTAAAAAATTAAATAAAATGCAAGGAGAGCTAGGCAGAATGGGGTTGATTATCAGTTCTGAAACAAACGAAATTAGAACCTTCTTACACCCTCATCGAGTCCTCAACCTTCCATTTTTATTTTCCTTCTCTGGCTTACTGAGATCATGACTTTGCAGTTTGGTCACTTTGTTCGGTCTTCGCTGACTCAGCAAAGACGGCGTCCAACTGAACCCGTTAGAAGACGATGGCTGCACATTCCCATCGACATTATCACTCAAGGGTGGCGGCGTCGAAGGTTGTAAAAGGGTGGCGTACTTGGGCACTGTCCCCTTCAACCGTTTTTCTTTGGCACACTCTTTCTTCCGGTGCTGGTCGTGCTCTGGGTAACAGTTTATCGATCGCAAGAATGACTCCAAAGGGCCCATCACCGACTCCTTCGTGTTCAAAGGGACTGTTTCTGTCCACGTTGGGTTAGGGGGGATTTCGCCGGTGATGGTGGCGCCCTTGAAGCGTTTCCGAAGCTTCCGTCGGTTGGCAACATCTGGGGAAAGTTCTACCAAAATCAATGGGTAAAAATAAGACAAAAGGGCCTCACCATCGCTTTTGATTGAGAGGTTCTCTAGAAGGGCTAGATCTAGGTTTACAGGGGGTAAATCGGTTTGAGAGCGCGTCGATGCTACAAAAACGAAATAAGTTGTTTTTTTAAAAGAAGCTCACTTACAAGATGGTGTCGCCTGTGGAGAGTTCTCAATTCGATCGAAGAGTTGCAAGAGCATGAGTTTGTCCTCGAAAGACTTTGTTTCAGTGGGGGAGAGCGCCGCCGCCCCCGCGACCGCAGGGCTGGAATCGCGCATCATAAGGCGCTGGGTCATGGAAAATTCTGCATACTCCACGTCGTTTTCGCCTGTAATTACCACATGGAAACACATGAGACACGTAAAGATTTAATGGACGAAATTTACAAAAATGGGGAATTTGGTTCTAAAGAGTTGCCGAAGGTGGTGAATTACCGTCTCTTTCGGCCGCTTCGTTAGTGGGACTGTTAGAATGTGAGTAACGCACATCACCATTACCTAAATTACCAGAATTGTAACAATGTTTTAACAAAGAAGATTGCATCACCTGACATTGTCTCGTCATCCACATCGTTCTCATCGTTGGAATTGTCCCCTGTACTGATGAGGCTGGTTTCGGCCGGTTCGAACTCCTCCATCAAATTCTCAGGCTCGCTCAAATCCTGCACATTTATCTTAAAAAAAAAATCACAGTCTTATGAAACTTACGCTCTCGCTACTGCTCGTGCTACACAACGCGAACGAAGCATTGGAATTCAGAAGATTCGGCGAACTGAGAGACACTCCTAGATTCAAGAGGTGGCGAGGTGACTCCACCGGGGTCTCTCCACTTTGGCGGGTGCTTTCTTTCGACTTTTTGCTCACGACTTGGGTTTGTATCGACGCCGCCGACGAGGAGGTACTTGAATGCGGACAGTCGCCGCTCCCAGTGGTGGTCGCCATTTGCTTACTAAAACAGCGAAGTTATTCAAAGTCTTCGGAGCGCGACGTTTTACTTGGCCAGGATGGTTTTGGCCAACATCGAAATGTCGGTTTTCTCAGGAACGTTCACTTTGGAGGTGGAGGGTTGAGATTCCCCCGTTTCGGGCATGGGTGCTATGTTATACATGCTTTTAACAATCCCAATGGTGGTAATGTCAGGGATTTGAGTGGCTGCCCCCAATGTCGCCGCCACCGCGTTCCGTGAAATCTCAGCTGCCAGCCGCTCCTTGGATTCGTTAATCTGAGATATATACTGGCTTTGGACGGTTTGGAGCTGGTTGATGTACCACTGTTGATCGCGGCAGCGCTGGTAGAACGTGGGCGCGCGGACCTGGAATCTGAATCAAACCCTTAATCAAGCTCTAGAGGAGTTAACACGTACCGAAGAACCAGAGTGTCCAACGCTACATTGAGGTACCCTTCACTCGCCAGGAGGTCCAATCGGAAGAACCTGTTGTACCCCCAGCACTCCCCGACCTCGAAATCCGACGCAAACTCTCTGACGATGTTCTTGGACGAGTCGCGACTAGCCTGGTGGATCATCTCCACGCGGTACTCGTACTTGGAGGTTTCAGGGTACCCAGCGCTCAGCTCTAGGAAAACGGACAAGTAGTTCCCTCGCACGACGCCGTTACCATCAGGGTACACTTTGAGGCGCCAACACAACCCGTTGCAATGCAACGGAGTGGAGTAAACAGGATCAGCTTTGCGCTGCAGCTGCGAGAAGCAATGCATCACGAAAGTACTGCTATCATAGACTGGTACAATCTCGCTGTGGAAGTCCGCCGGCACGGGCGCCGTCACGAAACTAGTCATCGGTTTCTTGCGGATCGCATGGATCATCCTGCTCAACTCGCCGCTCTTGGCGATCATCTCCGAGCGGGTGCAAGTGTGGAGTTGGTGCTCAATCTCATGTAAAAGATGCTCTAGTTGTTCCGTTTCTTGAGTTAGAGAGTCCTTTTGTCCCATGAGGGTTAACAGTTTTGTTTTGAGTTGCGAGTCGAGACGTGCGATCATTAGTTCCACCGCGTTGCGGATCTCGCGGACGCGCTCATCTTTAGCCGAGCGCACGGACTCCACATTGCGCTCCACCTCCTGGACTATACTGATGAGTTCCATTAGACGCCGCCTCAGCTGCGTGACCTCATCCTTGATTTGCGTCACGTGTTGGTCGTAGACTTCGTCGAGCGGTTTGAAAGTGTGGCCTGAGTGAGTGCCGCCCCATAGCGCGCATTGGTGGCAAATGCAGCAGCGACACGTCCAACAATACACAGAGAGCTTCTCCGAGTGTGTTGAGCATCTAAGAACAATAAGAAAAATTACTTTGCCGCCAGTTTGGTCCAATTTACTTGTCCCTATCGTTGTCATCGCCTCTGTTGTTGTTCAAATTAACGGCTTGCAGAGTATCCAATTGTTGCGTCACCTCTTCCACCCATCGACAGTTCACCAGCTCATGAAGATGTAGAGAAGCTCGACAATGGGGGCACTGCGACCTCTGCTCCGTGAGCCACCGTCGAATGCAAACGTAACAACACAACTTGGAACAGTGCGGACACAGGTGGGCGTCTCGCAGTTTTTCCATGCAAATAAAACATCGAAAGACTTCGGCCAGAGTCTGCGGGAAAAGAGTAAACGTTATTAGGTACCGAAAGCTGTCTTACTGATTCAGAGGCGTTGTTAAAACACTCCATCTTTACAGGGACTAGCGATTTT
Organism: Gnatocerus cornutus; assembly: GCA_029298725.1. Taxonomy (NCBI): domain Eukaryota; kingdom Metazoa; phylum Arthropoda; class Insecta; order Coleoptera; family Tenebrionidae; genus Gnatocerus; species Gnatocerus cornutus. The sequence goes on from CM055517.1 coordinate 3,249,894, forward strand.
GAAGGGGCTTTGATAGATCGAATTTAGGTTTTTTGACAAAAACCACAAATTCTAGGAGACGACGGGCTTTATTTATTACTAACCTCGACGCTTTGGTCGTCATGTTTACTTCCTGGTTTGCTTCTTGTGGCCATTTTGACTGCGGGACTTGCGAATTTGGGAAATGTCGACGACACGATGTGTTCCTAGTGCGACATTACCATCTTACAATGACGTTCTCATTAACCATTTCTTAATTCAAAATCCACGAACAAAGGAAAATACAGTTATAAAGGTACAGGGGCAATCAACTGGTTTTTGACGGCTGTCAAATGTCAAAACCACAATAACCATAATGTCAAACTTTAGAATTTTAATTTGTTTCATTTGTTAATTGTTAATCCTTCACACATAACTGTGGACGACGTGTTCACGACTTGACGAATGGTGACGAGATTTCAATTTAAAGCGAAACAACTCTAAATGAAATTACTTCAAATTGGGAGAAGAGTTTGATGAGCTTGTCGTTGTTGTTTTTTTTTAATCTATGGAAGCTCTATTTTGCTTATTGTGGCTGCAGACTGAAGTTGTTGAAAGAAGTAGTAATTTGGTGAAGTTTTGTTACCAAAGTCACAATTTGAATTTCCCTCTTGCTCTTACAAAAAATCCTTGCATATGATTGGTTGAATAAAAATGACAAACTTTAAGAAAAGAAAGTCACTAATATGTTTTAATGGTTGCCTACATTTTAAAAATGCATGCGAAATTTTATTGTAAAAAAATTATTTTTGCTGTTTATGAAGACTGTTACTAATGTCAGAAGACTAAAATTGTTTGCCTTTCGAAGCACAAATTCAGCATTGTCGCGTGGACGTGAAAGTGTCGGGGCCTAAACCAATCAGAGCAAGGCCATGTATTGTATGTCTCTGATTGGTTGTTATTTGAAGTTCGCATATCGCTCAAATGTCACACTTGTAAACAATGATTGAGGTTATGTCGTAAAACAACTCAAATCAATATCTTTTCGTGCTTCTATAATATTTGTAAGTAGACTCTTTTAAATGTTCCACGTAATTCAATAATTTCTTCAGATTATTAAAACATGTCGCTTTTGGAATATTCCCATGAAGTCATCCAACTCAATCTCAGGAGACGAAGCGTCCACCGATGTAAAGTTTGCAAATTCTGGACCACATCAATCATCTTCATGGTCAACCACGTCCGACGCCACATAGCGGGGCTCCAATCATTTGACTGCCAAAATCCTGTTGAACCCTATTTTTGCCATTACTGTGAATTTAAAACAGGTCTAAAGATGGTTTTTAAGATGCATATTCGACAAAATCACTTGCGGATTCAAGAACTCAACGTGAAATTTTTTACTTCCAAAAGTCTTCAATTTTCATCTCTAAATTCCAGAAGCACAAGTTTAAACAGCGATCAGAAAAAATTGGAGAAAAAGAACAAATATAAAAAAATACAGTGGTTTCAATGTGTCAAGTGCGATTTTAAAACGAAATATAAATCCGGTCTGCCGCGTCATAATATAAATCGACATTTAAGAGACGACGAAATTAAGTGGTTTTCATGTAACTATTGTAAATATAAAGCAAAGTTACATGATTCGCTAACCCAACATGTAAAGATACATCTAAGAGGCAAAGAACTTTCTTGGATAAGAAGGGCCAAGAGGCTCAGCAAAAGACAAAATAGGTTATGTTATAAATATTTTTTTTAGTACAGTGGCGGCCAAAGTAAAGGACAAGTCTTAAACCACATTGTTTTAAATTGAGCTAAAACAAAAGAAAACATCACATTGATGCATGCTTCCAGTTGTTTGCTTATTTTGTTTTACTTTTAAGTGCATCCGCAATCGACAAAACATATTTACATTGTAGTGTTTATTATTGGTAGTTATGATAACGTCCTATTGATACTATTGTCAACAAAACCGCAAAATTGTCTAGCGTGATTTTCACTTTAAATCATAGGCGTACTTCTGACAGTAGTTAATTAAAATGCCTAGATATTTAGCTGTAATCGAAAAAGCGAAAGCTATTACAAAATTAGAAGAACTCGTCGCTAAGAGCAGTTGCTGCTGATTGGCAAATGTTGTATAGCTAAGATAAAATGTTTAGAGAAAAATAAAAAAAAACGCCACTGCTCAAAACCTGACTTACATTATAGAAATTAAGAAAAATTTTATGATAATGAAAAAATCGGTCACATTTCGGCGTCGTCAATAGTAGTTATGATAACGTCCTATTGGTAGTTATGATAACGTCCTATTGGTAGTTGCGATAACGTCCTATTGGTAGTTATGATAACGTCCTATTGGTAGTTGTGATAACGTCCTATTGGTAGTTATGATAACGTCCTATTGGTAGTTGCGATAACGTCCTATTGGTAGTTGCGATAACGTCCTATTGGTAGTTATGATAACGTCCTATTGGTAGTTATGATAACGTCCTATTGGTAGTTATGATAACGTCCTATTGGTAGTTATGATAACGTCCTATTGGTAGTTATGATAACGTCCTATTGGTAGTTATGATAACGTCCTATTGGTAAAGTCCGTTTTTTTTTAAAAAAAAACACCAACACCGCAATTTTCCCCTGTATTACAAGCGGCAACGTTTCCGTTAAAAACGTTTCTTTTACAGCCTGTTGGATTGCAAATCAAATGATTTAATAGTAAAAAGACAGTTCTTCCATTCTCATTGTAATCTGAAATCCCTAAAAGCACCGAATATTGGATGACTGCCTAATATTGGATACCAAAGCGAGCTATTAACTACACCGCTGCATCATTGGCTGCAATTTGACAAGATTTCTGGTCATAGAGTCCTCGCACGTGTCAGCTTTTCAATATGGCGAAAATAACAACACGAAAGTCTTTTGTGTTAATTTGAATATTTTATTTGAGCGGGTAAAATACGTTTATTCATTACAAGGTGTTTATAAATGTTTCAGCACGACCTGCTGGATATCTACGGCCTGTGCAAAATTTCATTTCCCCGTATCAAGATTGTTTCCGAGAAAACGCTTTTTTTTGTCGAGGAGGGCGCTGCTGCTTGGGCGCTTTTGACATTGTTGACAAATTGAATTTTGGGGTTAATAAGATTTTTGAGTTTTGAAAGCTACAAAAAGCACAAACGTAGAACAAAGTAACAATCGCAAACAGAGCACACAACGAAAACTTGAAAAAGCAACAACGTGTAATAATTTGAAAATTCAAACTTAAAATTTGAAATGTCTAAAACAATGTTGGTAATAAACCCAATATGGTAAAATATTCCCAAAAGTGCCCGAGCAGCAGCGCTTTCCAAAGCATATGCGGAGAAACAGTCGAACTGCACGAATGCACAGGTCGTAAATATACAGCAGGTCGTGGTTTCTAGCATCAAGGATGGCTCTGGAATTCCTGTCGTACCCTATTTTGCCGCTTTGTTTTCATAGTGAATATAACTATCTTGAAAATTATTTATAATGTTATTTACGTCAACGGCGTTTCAGTTACAGTTTTGTGTCCAAGTTTTTGATTTTCAGGTTATAAACCACAACTAATACAGTTTATTTCTCAAAACTTATTTTGCTCCATGTTTGAGGTTAACTGCAAATGTCAGTTAAAAAATCGAAACCCACATTTGTAATAAGCGGCAAATTTATTTGACATTTTATAGCCACCTTGATGCTAGAATCATTTATAAACACCTTGTATAAAAATTGAGTTATTGGGTATGTAAAGTCCGGTTTTTCTTTAAAAAAAAGCACCAACACCGCAATTTTCCTCTGCATTACAACCAACGTTGCCTAGGGAGATTTTTGGTGAAAAAATTATTGTCAAATTTTTGACATTTCTGAAAATTAGGCAGTGTTTCCGTTAAAAACGTTTCTTTTACAGCCTGTCGGATTGCAAATCAAAGGATTTCACAGTGAAAAGACTCGGCACAGCCTGAAAGGCCGTTTTGTGTAATCAAATTGTCCATTAAAAAGTCACCATCGACGACGTTGCCGGTTGTAAAGTGGTGGGAAAGTGCGGTGTTGGTGGTTTTAAAAAAAAAACTGACTTTAATTAATATTTAATGTTTGTTTTATAGTAAAAATCAATAAAAATTAATAATCTGGCATAATGAATACCGATTTTTTCTCTCCGAAACAAAGTATGCTAAATCCCTAATATTGGATACTTCGGTGTCCTCAAATTAGATATCCAATATTAAATAACCATGTAATTAAATGTTATACAAGGTGTTTATAAAAGTTTCTAATATCGAAAGTAGCTATGAAATGACAAAGAAATTTGCCACTCATTATAAATGTGGGTTTAGATTTTTCAACTGACATTTGTAGTTAACCTCAATCATCAATCAATTATTATTTATTACGACTAATTTTCAATTTTTATTTTGGGATCCTATTATTGGATATCTCATATTCGGATCTTTGATACCCATTATTGGATATTCAGTGTTAGGGAACCCTTTTTAGAGCATTAAATTTATGACAAAATACATATTTGCCGATAAAATAAAAATCGTGTATTTAATTAATTATTAATTAATTTATGTAATTTAATTAATGTATTTAACTAATTTTCAATTACTTGTTCATTAAAATACAATTAAACTTTTGAAATAAATAAATAAAAACAATATTTTTATTTTGGGGTCCTATTATTGGATATCCCATATTCGGATCTTTATACTTTTATACCCCTTATTGGATATTCAGTATTAGGGAACCTTTTTTAGAGCATTAAATTTATGACAAAATACATATGTGCCGATAAAAATCGTGTATTTTTTGTAATTGAAACGTATAGAACATAAAGTAAACATTTCAAACTCAAAATGAATAATAATTTAATTGATTCAATTTAGAAGCAAGTATTTTTAATATATTTTTTTAAGCATCCAAAATTCGGTGCTCTTCTCTTATTTAAATGTCAACTTCTGGGACCTTTTAGAATAGAAAAAATGGAAAGGAAAACAAACTTCCATCTGTCACAAGAAGTAGCATAATTTATAATCTCCAAAAGAAAAAAGTCGTTACTTTACCCTTTTAGAAAACGAAAAAACAAAAAAGTTACATAAGGAGCTTATTTATTGCTATTTTTTCTACACATTTGCATCGCTGATTTCACCTCACCCCACTTGTTCGTTAATATTTATGTAATAAATCCAACAATACAAAGGTTCCTTCGTTTTACTATCAACATACATCAGTTTGAACCGAAATCGTCCGCTCCAAAACGGAATATTAAACTGATCTGTCTCAATAATAAAATTCTTGATCGACAAACTCCCCTAAAACAAACTCAAACTAAAAGGATCGACTCTATACCCTATTTTTCCTGCAGAGAATTCACCGATTAACAAAAGAACAAGAAGTAGATAAGTTAGATACCTGTAATGGACAGATATCAATTTTGATTAATAGATGGCGCCACAAGCAACTGACCGAGCGACGAATCACAGAGCCGCATTTTAAATTTGGCGCTTGCAAAAATTCTCTGCAGGAAAAACAGCTTCTTGAAATTTTTACCGCAGGAACTGGGCACCGATCCGGATGTGCAACACCGCCGTTTGCATGCATGCTCACCCAGGAATGTTTAAAATACGTCAACATACTCTTACACATGTTTGGTTGGAACCCTAAAAACGGCATAGTTTTCCATCCCCCATCTCCCCATTTCTCGATTTCCACAGTTCCGCCAACTTTTTCGTCAATAGGGCGGTCGTACGTTACATCAAAACTGAGGGCTTTTTGGGTTCTGTTATATGGGACGTATTTGACGTTTCTGATGGGCATGGCGAGTTTGTCGTTGTTGGGACAAGCTTCTACATTTTCGACGACCACAAGGTAGTTGTTTTTCATCTAAAAACTGACTTTCCACAGAAGAAAGAGTGATTTTTTTTATTTACGAAAGCTGTGGTTTGGGAGATTAGAACGATACAAAAAATGGTACTTTGGAGTCTCATTGTGGAGGAATGGACAGTTAAAATGTAATTTGCACGCTTTTGTATAAATGAGTCTCGTTAAAATGTAATTAGATTGGTATCTATTGTAATTATCCGCTAAACAGGACGTGTAATCTGATGATGAAGTTGGGGATGTAAGTGAAAAAAATCAGAACCCTCCTCGCTTGAGTAGGCAGATTGTTAATAACATGGTCTCATTATAATTTAATATGCGTTCACATCAATAATATTATGTGATAATGGGACGTATCAAAGCTACAATAATTAAAAACACGCTAATAAAAAATCGCTCGTCTGTTTCCATTTCCATTGAACGCCTTCGCATCATTGTTAAGAACTTCTAATTAATCTGAAGCTATATAAGTACCTAAGTATCTAAACATGTAATTTTCATGAAAATGAAGTTGTTAACAGTATTCGCCGTCACTTTTATTGGAGTTTTTCTCTTTGAAAGTACCAATAAGTGGGCTGTTAGATATTTCCAATCTTGTTAAATCTCATTTTAGGTTGTGGTGCATGTCAACATAAAGAAGCGAAACCTAAGGCCAACCTCAAGGCAAATCCTAAGGCAAACCCCACGGCAAATACTAAGGCAAATCCCACGGCAAATCCTAAGGCAAACCCAAGATTCTTTAATGTTATTCCGGGGGTAATCAAAGACGGAGGCGGCGCTGCATTAGGCGTACTGGAAGGACTTGTCCAAGGATTTGTTGGCGCTGTTTCAGGAGGGGCAGAAGGAGGTTCAAAGCTTGTGAAAAGTGCCGCGGACAATCAAATGGCAGCTTTAGGAAAAGGAAAAAGGAGACGAAAAGGGAGGGGGAAGTAGTTTGGTCAATCAAATGCCTCCAGGAGTTACAATGTATTTGAACTTTTAAACATTATCATTACAAAAAATGCATTTTTTAATTTTATTCCCTCTGATACAGAGTGTCCGGAAAGTGGCGCACCACCGTGAAACTGTATCATCGGACAATGCCATAGATCACCGGAAAAATATGAAAAAAATCCATGTCTTCAATTTTTCGAGGTATGATGGATTGAAGAGGCAAAATTTGATGCAAAAATTAACGATTTTTGTGCAATAATTTTACGTTCAAATAATTTTGTTACCTAAAGGACATTTTGTAACCTCAAAACGTCACCCCTGTCAAACTGACTGAAATTGGATTTGGCTACTTCGAATTTTCTTCTCAAACATTTTGCAAATGCCAAATACCCTAAAAAAAATTCCCTAGATTTCGAAATCAAGTTTTTTCGTTTAAAATATGGCGAAATAGAAAAAATCGCCGCGCTCGTCGTGTTATAAAAACGTCCGTGCGGCAAAATGTTCATTATGAAACGCGTTTCATAATATACTATTTTCGAATTTGCCGTTTTAATATCTATAAAAGAACTCAAAGTAGGAAATTTTGTTTTTTAAGAATTGACAGAACTCATTAGTCGGATTTGGATTTTACGATTCGTGTTTAATAAATTGCTGCGTGAATAAAAAATGTATCAATAGAATTGAATTGTCCTTTGCGGCCAACAATAATTGTACCTAAATATAATAGATGTGAATACTGGCTGTGAGGTTAGGTTACGTTATGTCAAAATTCAGTCATAGTGAAACTCAATAAATGTCAAATTTTAAATTGAATTTGAAAATCAAGTGGCAAGTCGTGGTTACAAAACCATTACCAATCGTGTAAAACGAAAAGTCTTAGAATTGGAAAATTTAATTTTTTTATTAAAAAAACGGTGCAAATTCGAAAAAATAGTATAAAGGACTTGTTTTATAATGGCATTGGTGCACTCGCCCCATACAAAACTCGCCTTCGGTGCGTTTTGTACACCGGGAACTCGTCCAATTATAAAACACGTTCTTTAAGATACTATTTTCTATTTCGCGTTCATAATGAAGATATTTCGATCCGCGTTGAAGCGTATTTCGGTATCGTAATGGACCAATCCTGTGCCAATATTTCCAGGAACATATATTTTTCTTATGTTTGCAGCAGACAAACCGTCAACGTTGACAATTTAGATTTTGGTTTTGATAAACCATGATAAATCGATCAATACGCTATTATTTCTTGTTGTACTTGGCTTAATAATTCATTGGAGAAAAACTCTTTGGATGCAAGAGAACCATCATGATCATGATCAACATCTTCGCTCTCTCGGCTCCCTTGCGCTCCGATAACCTCAAAACGTCACACCTGTCAAACTGACTGAAATTGGATTTGGCTACTTCGAATTTTTTTCCCGAACATTTTGCAAATGCCAACTACCCTAAAATTGCCTAGATTTCGAAATCAAGTTTTTTTCGTTTAAAATAAGGCCAAATAGAAAAAATAGCGTAGGATACTTGTTCATAATGCATTTTCCCTCACTTACTACTTTATGACACGACGAGCGCAGCGAGGCAAATGTGCGGCAAAATGTTCATTATGAAACGCGTTTCATAATATACTATTATGGGGGTACAGTTCTGCAATGTTGCCATTTTCCTTATTTTCTTTTGCTTGCTCCTCCTGCGAAAACAAAGAGCCTGGATTTTTTGTTAACATTTTTTTGGTACTCTAGAGGACCACCCAATTACCCCCTTTCAAAGTGGTGCGCCACTTTCCGGACACCTGTATATGAGGTGACACACGCTATTCTACCGTAACTAGTTCAAGGTCGTCTACCAGTTTTTTTAGTGAGCGTGTGAACGACTTTTGCTTTCCTTTGGAATCCAGTCGGCGCGTGGGCTAGCAGATGGTCGAGTAGAACTCGTTGCCACCTGCGTAATTATTATGTCACGAAGACCTCAACTTGTCAATATTTATTTTATTTATATTTATTAATTTATTGTAATTATCTGCTAATGTATAACATAATTTTTATTTTGATGGCAAATCCACCTCGAGCACTTTCTTCAGGTCTGTGTAGAGCAATTGCGTCAAGTTTTCCGCAAATAAGAAATCGACGTGACCAAATTGGTGGCTTTCTTTGTCGTCACCGATTGGAACTTTGAAGATTTCTTTTTTTGGACTTCCCAATTCCGAGTGGATTCGTTGGACTGACTGAAAACAATGAAATTAACTTCAGCGAGGCGATGGAGTTTTATTTTCATAACAAATGTAAAACAATAAAAATGAGGTAAAGATAATGACGTAACTGGGAGTTAATAAATCGGTACCTCAGAAGCATAAGGGTTTATCTCCATAAATTATAGTTTCGAGAAAATTAACAAAACAGGTATTCTAAAAAATCACGGTGGTGTTCTTAATATTTTTTTAAATATGCAATTTAAGAGCGAAATGCGAATTATTGATGACTATTTATTTCAAATCGAGCGTAATAGTCGTAACCTTTGATCCAAAAATAATTTTTTGGGCATATTTTTACACTTGGTTTCTTATGCTTCTAAGAAAAATTAGATAAAACTAGATAAATTAGACGTAAATCCTACTTAGTAGTAGAAACTTTCAAAAAAAATTAATATTATTTTTACAATAAAATAATAATGGCTAACAAAGATATATTAAAATTAACCCAAGCTTCAGCAACTTCTATGAACTATTTAAACTAAAAAAAAACTCCCACAAATTTCGTTCTTGTGACACCAAAAATGTCGAAATTAAAGCTTGTTCAAGTTTTTTTGTATTCTTTTTTAGCTACTAGAAATAAAAATTTCTACAAATTCTTCTTTTCGCTCTAAATTTTTGTAAATCGGCACTGTAAATAAGACAGTCAAGAGTGATAATCTCCACAAATCGTTAAAATCACACACAAAGTAAAGAAATTACAGAATCTTAAAAAAAATTGGTGGCATTTTTTTGGTCTCAATTTTCTAAAAATTCGACTTTTTGGTCTAAATTTTTGCAAATTAGTGATATGACTAAAACAAACAAAAGAAACAACATGCATAAATTTCGTTCCGGTCGCACTAAAAGTAACGAAATTACAGTGTTGAAAAAAATGACATTTTCACAGTTGTCAAATAAAAACTTTTAAATATTTTTCTATATGTCTAATAAGACAGTCAAGACTTATAAACTCTATAATTTTGGTTATAGTGGCATTAAAAATGAAGAACTTACAGGTCGTTGAAAATGTTTGGTCACATTTTTTTTGGTCAAAAAACAAAAATTTTTCTTTATTCCTAGAAATCAAAATTTCAAAAAATTCTTTTTTTCGGTCTAAATTTTTCTAAATCGACACTCTTAACCTTCCAGCAGTCTGTTGGGGTCTGACAGACCCAGAGGTGGAAAAAAAGCGTTGCACTATCTAAACTAATTGACTCAAAATGCCCAAATCTCTTATAGCTGCTTATTTTGACTCATTCTAACTTCCGTCTTTTTTATTCCGGCATTGTCGGTGCAAAAATATAAAATATGTAATAAAATATATTGACCGGGCCTCTCAGACCCCACCAGACTGAAGACGCGATATTATTTCTTCCTGATTTCAAAAGTTGTCTATATTGTTTTCTAACTTAAATGTATTTTTTTTTGAGTCACATGCGTATTTTTAACTCGTGGACTTTTTATAAATTGTAACCATAAAAAAATTGATTTTGGGACTATTTTTTTGAGTTTGAGTGACTCTTCATGGTTGGAGTAAAGGGGTGGAAACTCCTTTCATTACAGAAAAAGGGGTCAACACCAGTATTCCGAGCCGCTATCTAGCAATGAGGTTATTAAGGGAGACTGAGGTAAAATGATTCTTTGAGGTAAAATGATTCCTTTGATTCCCAACCTGCCCTTAGTTCCATCTATCAATGAAATGTTTAAATATGTTGCTGAACCTGCTGATATTGCAGTTCGGTGGATATTCAAAAAAATTACAGCGATATTTGTGGTTTTCCTTGGTTCGATCTAAGGTAAGGCATTTTTTAATCAAGTGTTTTACTTTTCGAATTAAAATTTTAAAATGACGACTGTGGTGTTTTAAAGGATTACCATTAAACTTTCAATTTTTTGTAGGTTTAGTTGCAACTTTGCATGTTGTAAATTTATGGATTATGTTCTTTGTTCTTATGTCTCTTGGGGTAAAAGTATCACTTAGGTACTGGGTAAAACGATCCTGGGATTATTTTACCTCTAATATAAATAATTGTATGACATTTGACAAAAGACAGTGATAAAAAAAACAAAAGCGAGAGAAAGAATCTTTTTATAATGTATTTTTTGTTGAAAAAAATATATTCACTCTTCAAAAGAAGAGCCAAAAATGGGCTCATGATCAATCTGCAAGAGTAGACAAAGAGAAACATATATTCACCTGCAATTTGTGTTTGGCTGAATTAAAAACTTCTTAAATCAGAAAAACTGTTCGTTTTTACAAAAAAATGTAATTCTTTTAATGCATTTTTATGTCTCTATTTTGTTGTTTTACTTCTTGTTATTTAAGTTTATTTTGTATTTACAACGTGTTTATAAATGTTTCTAGCAACGGTGGCTATGAAATGTCAAAGAAATGTGCCGCTTATTACAAATGTGGGTTTCGATTTGTCAACTGACATTTGCTGTTAACCTTAAACATGAAGCAAAGTAAGTTGTGAGAAATAAACTGTTCTAGTTGTGGTTTGCAATCAGAAAATGAAAAACTTGGATACAAAACTGTAACTAAAACGTCACTGAAGTAAGTAACAGTATACATAATTTTCAAAATATGTAGTTATATTCACTATGAAAACAAAGCGGCAAAATAGTGTACGACAGGAATTCCGAAGCCACGCTTGATTCTAGAAACATTTATAAACACCCTGTATTTTAATGCTTAAATACATTCACTGTTACCACTAACTTTTGCTCAACTTATAAAACGTTTTGAACATAACACATCCTTACGATGGAAAGGAATCATTTAACTTTAGTCTATGGGTAAAATGATCCTTCTGCAGTCTTGCACTTAATTGTTATTTTAATGAAAATGGTGCAAAAATTTCGGATGCATTTTTAGGCGGACTTGTAGTACATTAGTTGTCAAAGCTCCTGCCTAAGCGGTATATTTATCAATATAAAAGTTTTGTAGCTATGGTGCTAAAGACCTTAGAGGGATCATTATACCCCAGTCTCCCCTACATTGCAATATAATTCCGTGACTTCCCAATAGGCTAACAAACTGTTTTTTTTTTAATTCAAAAAATAAATCTCTATGTTAGTCTTAAAACATTAAAAATCAGTGTTCTTTTTTTGCGCAATTTATTTTTCCCAAAAAAAAGTTTAAAAAATGGATAGTTTCAAACACGCGCCTTGATGACGTAACAACTTCTTAGTCGCCGGCTATTGGCTATAGGCAATGCCGAGGTCATTGGTGAAAACGATGAAGTTGAGTTTGAATTGAGGTTATGAATGTTCAAAATGTGTGTGCAGAACGTGAATTCTGTAGTTTTTTATCTTTCTTGCTTTAGTGCTCAATAACCGAATATCGAAAAATGGACAAATGACTCCTAAGCTGACTTATGAAAACAAAACTTCTGATTGCTTGATGCAAATGTGCTACAAGGTGGTTATAAATGTTTCTAGCATCAAGCGTGGCTTTGGAATTCCTGTCGTACACTATTTTGCCGCTTTGTTTTCACGGTGAATATAACTAAAATGTTTCTAGCATCAAGGCTTTGGAATTCCTGTCGTACACTATTTTGCCGCTTTGTTTTCACGGTGAATATAACTATCAGGAAAATGATTTATAATGTTACTTACTTCAATGACGTTTAAGTTACGGTTTTATGGCCAAGTTTTCGATTTTCAGGTTTTAAACTACAACTGGAACAGTTTAATTGTCAAAACTTACTTTGCTTCATTTTTGAGGTTAACTGCAAATGTCAGTTGACAAATCGAAACCAACATTTGTAATGAGCAGCACATTTCTTTGACGTATCATAGCCACCCTTAATGCTAGAAACATTTATAAACACGTTGTATAAACCAGAAACCAGTTAGGAATCATAACGATTACTCTATCTCATTCTCACTAATGCAACATTCCGTTGACGTATGCGTTTTCTCAATTCATATGCATAGAAAGGAGTAATGACGTAGTCACTGAAGACTTATTTAAACTAACAGCGCGAAGCTGGACTTCAAACGAATATTTAGCTAATAATTCCGACTTTTGAGGAACAAAAAATTTGTTTGTTATTTGGTAATTGATTCATGCATATACGTTACTTATAGACATTAAAATGCATCGATTTTTCTGGTGTCAGGTAGCCTATTGTGCTAAATCCGGACCTGAGTTGGTAGTTAGAAGTACCCGTTCGAAATTAGTACGACCCTGTTCGTGAGGGTTGATTTCGTAAATTCAGAAATTTGGGTTTCAGCATAAAAATCGAATTACACAAATAAGGTTAAGATGTTAAAATTCTTCTCCTAGATTACCTACTCTAAAACTCTTTCATCATGCTTATACGTACGTTCTCACTGATGTAAACGTCCTTTGGTCCATAGTATATAAAAGTAGGAAGCATCACCTTCCCCAAGTCATAAAATGGCGGCTTTTCTTGTCCATAAACCCGAAAATTAGTGTCTCTTCCATAGTCAAATTTCTTGAATTCTCGAGTTTCGTAAAATTGCCCATGTTGAATTAACTCGTTTACACTGAGAGGCGCTGGAAAATGTGTGAAAAAGTTCAACAAATCGTCCTGCAATTACAGTTAAGAAGACACTCGCACTAATTTTAAGTTTTTACTGGAAGGAGCAGATCTGTTAATCCTACAATTTGGTAAGCAACCACTTGACAAACAAGCGGAAATTTTGGGCACAACACCTTCGTAAGGTTCATTATTGCCTCTGGATACTGAAACAAGGCTTCAATTCCCAGTTGTCTCAAACTTTTCTGAAAAAAAAATCATAAAATCGTGTCGTAAAAAAAGGACTTCTTACTCCAAGAACTTGCGCGATGCTAAAAAGAAGAAGCTCTCCTTGCCGCGGATCTAGATAAACAGTTGGTGCAAAAGCCACGACTCCCCGAAGAAGTGAATTGACTCTTTCAGGATTCTCTGAACAGTACATGAATAGCAACATAATTGCCCTGGAATGCCCCATGTATATTATAGAGCCTTCTTGTTTAGTCACCGCTGCAACTTTCTCCAGAAACGCGGGAATGTCGTTGGCGGCAAGTGTGTCCATGCTACGACAAATGTGCACTTTTCCCTACGGAAATTAAGAGAAAACTCACCTGTAATTCCAAAACTCGTTCTCCGAGTCTTTTAGTGTTGTGTGTCTACGCGAATAACTCGTTCCTCTTTGGTTTCCTATCCACACATCGTAACCATCGGCAGCCAGACTTAGGCCTACAATAACGAAGAAGTGGAAGACTTTTCAGTGTTTGACTTACCGATGGATCTGTCACCGACGAACACCCAAGCCGAGGAGTCAGATAAAAGTCCGTGTAGCAAAAAAACGGGTTGTTTGTTTTTTCGGTGGTCGTTGTCTTTTGGTGGGATTCTAAATAATTCTAAGATGTAGCCATCGGCTGTTGTTACAGGATGGGATTCCACTTTGTATCCACGTCTTTGGATAATTTCAATCTACGTAAAGTTTATCAAAATTACAATTTATTCCCAAACACCAAATTTTGTCAAAAAATTCTGACCAATTCTGACGCGCGTTTCGATGCGCGTTTTTTTAACGTGGTTTCCACAGTAGGCCAAGTCAGTAACGATCCTGTTTAATTGAAACTATTGTAAATAATGGATATTAGCAAAGAAAAGCGATGTTGATAAAAAAAGTTGAGACATTTATTCATCTGAGTCGTAATTTTCGAATTCTTCTTCTCAATTTTCTTCTTGTTCTTCTTCTGCTTCATCCTTTTTTCATATTCTTCATTCAAATCCTGGCCACAAAATAAGCACTGTTCTTTAAAACAAAAAGCTGATTCACTGACACGTGGTCTAGTATGTACGAGGAGGACTTGCTGTGGATGTACTGGCTTCTTGTCCTCCACGTCGTCTCTTTTTAGATGCAGCAATAGAAGACTTTCGAGTATAAGTTTTACGACACTGTTCATGTATTATCACAGATTTCTGATTTTTGAGATATTCCGAAAGTTCATCTGCTCTTTCGATACTTGCATTAATAAATGTCTTTATACCACGTTCAACAGTAACAACTTCACTTTCGGTTAAAAGTTTAGAACAAATAAAACAATATTCTGACATTTTTGTTATAAAATTCAAAACAGCACGATATAGGTTAGGATAAACACGTCTTTTCACTAAACTCACGGTATTTTATTCATTAAATGAAGGGACTGGGTTTCACTTTATACCTGATATTTTATATTTTAAGTGCACGTTACAATGATCGATAGAAAATAGTTATTAACGACATAAGGCCGATGATAAGCATTTAATAGGCAAGGAGATGTTTGTAAAGCCAAGGCGTTAGACGTTTTTCGTAATAGGTGTCCTAAGAAAAACATTTTAAAAGTGAAATTTTTGACAACGTAAATCAGCGTAAATAAATAGTATATTATGAAACGCGTTTCATAATGAACATTTTGCCGCACGCACGTTTTTAAAAAAAACATAAAGTAGTAAGTGCGGCAAAATGCATTATGAACAAGTATCATACGCTATTTTTTCTATTTCGCCTTATTTTAAACGAAAAAACTTGATTTCGAAATCTAGGGAATTTTAGGGTAGTTGGCATTTGCAAAATGTTCGGGAAAAAAATTCGAAGTAGCCAAATCCAATGTCAGTTTGACAGGTGTGACGTTTTGAGGTTACCGGAGCGCAAGGGAGCCAAGAGAGCGAAGATGTTGATTATGATCATGATGGTTCTCTTGCATCCAAAGAGTTTTTCTCCTATGAATTATTAAGGGAAGAACAACAAGAAATAATAGTGTATTGATCGATTTATCATGGTTTATCAAAACTAAAATCTAAATTGTCAACGTTGACGGCAGGTTGACGGTTTGTCTGCTGCAAACCTAAGAAAAATATAAGTTCCTGGAAATATTGGCACGGGATTGGTCTATTACGATACCAATATACGCTCAAACGCGTATCGAAATATCTTCATTATGAACGCGAAATAGAAAAAATTCATTACATCAAGTCATTACGTCCGGACTTCATGGTAACAGAATTTGTTATTTTCAAACAACGTGCCAATTTTCATCAAAAAAGTTTTCTGTGGCATAAAAATGCAAAGAAATTGATCTACGGTAAGCATTCCTGACGAAATTCTTGCACAAGCTTTAACAGCGAGTCAAGCTTTGTTACCAGCGAAGATACCAAAAGGAATATGAAGATTTTGTCTCATGGCGGAAAAGCAAGAAAGTAGAGGGCACAAACGAAGAAGTTGTATTGGCGTATTACTCAAATGTGTCTACAAAATTATCTCCAAACAGTTTGTGGTCAAAATTCTCGATGCTCAAAACTTGTTTGAAAGTAAACGAAAATCTTGATATTTCCGGGTAAGGATCAAAGTGAAAACATACGCATCACTATTTTTAGTGTTTTTGTCTAGGTATGGAAGTTATTTACCTTGCTCAAAAGAAACTCTGAAGACTAAAAACCAAAAAAAGCTGCAGTTTTGGATGCAGAGCAAGTAACTAAATTTCTACTGGAAGCTCCAGACAAAGTGTTTCTATTGGAAAAAGTTAGAATTAGAAATTGTGCAAGAAATAGTTCAATTATTTAAGTTTCTGTGTAATTTAATTTCCAATAAAATTTGATAATTTGGTGTTTTTGACACTATTTAACAGGTCCTTGGCCTGATAAATGAATTTAACGACCGTGGCTGTTAAAGCTAACTTAACAAGATAGAAAACAGTACTGATAAATCGATTTAACATACACCTATTACGAAAATATTTTAACCTATACTATATAATATTACAACTCTAGACATGGATATACGTGGCGTACTCATACATGTTATGACGATTACAACTGTTACAACTTTTTGAATCGCTATATCTCTGAAACGGTGGCTTGTAGGAAAAAAGAGTTCATATATTTTTTATAGATAATTTTATGGTCTACAATTTTAGTTTGAAGTATTTTTATGATAAAACTTACCGTTTTGCTGAAAATCGCGACAAACCGCAAATAACTCATTTTTTTGAACATTGACCTTGAATAAAAAAAATTCCATACACGAGAATGATGGGTAACTTTCAGGGTTTGTTTATAATTGTATTTTGAACAGTTGTACCAATATTCAGCTTGTTGCGAATTTATGTAACTTCACCCTAACTTATTGGTCTAATTTGGTAAATCTGGCAAATCTTATCGTTGGATAACGGTTATTTATTTTTATTAAAAAGTCATCAATATTTGACTTGTTTGTATAAAAAATGGCAAAAATGTCGTCCACGTGCAATGAAAAGAATCATTAAGTTGATGGAAGAGAAACTTACCGTAGTGCTTGCAACGTCCGGATTGTTGTAACAACTCGGAATAAAGTTTATAAATGGATAATCTTCTAGTTTCTTACAAGAATTCTTTTCTGAATTTACATTTATTACCACTAAATTTAACAGTAGTAAAAAAAGCGGCATTGTGTCTTCACTGTTATGACTTGTATAAGTTACCACAAATTTTTACTTAATGATCCACGGGTATGACACAATTAATTAATTACATGTGTTTAAATTACATCATCCTTATCATAATTTGAAGGAAAGTTTCAGAGTAAGGTGAAAGTATGTGATGAAACCAATCTTCGATATTTCAATCTGTGGAATCTGAGAACAGTTGAGAGCAATACATTTTACACAGCAATTGACAGAACTGGATACCCATTTCAAAATCGAATAAAATGTCTAAAATGTTTTCTAGACATTATCCGTGGCAAAAGTGGAAAAAAAAGTTTAATCACACACATATTAATTTTTATTTCTTTTCAGCAACACAAATTTTTCGTACAACTGGAACTATAAAAAAAAACTAAAAATCGACTTCGAATAATGTCTAAAGTCCAGCTCATTGCTATCAGTCCACTCTCCTGTGTAAATTTTCGAAAATTCTTGAGTGTAAATCAGGCTTTCAATTCTTTAGGGACAAAATTAGGGGAAAATTGAAGGTGGCGATTTTTGAGGTTAACACGTTGTCAAAGTTGAGTGTATTAATCAAAAATTTGTTGCAAAAGAAAGGTTTCAATAGAAATTTAACAAGTTTTGGCAATCTTGCGTATGACGATTAGCTTCTACGCACACCACAGTTACGTCAAGGTCAAACGCTTTTGCTGTCAACTGTCACGGATAAAAATCGCTAGGGGCTGCTGCCAACTTAACTTTTTAATGAATGGATCGATAGTAATGAGCTCTAGTATAGTTTATCCGGTGAGAGATTGGGAGATTTCAACAGTTGACATATAGGTTGGTAGCAAATTATGCTACAAAATACACTAAAAACACTAAATTCCTACGCGAAATGGGTTGACAGGGTTGTCAGTAACTGGGGTTATTTTGTTATTTTAAATTTCGCGCGTATGGTACACTTTTTATTGCGTAGATTTAGTGACTTTTCTGTCATTCAAACTCTCACTGTACGAACTATATATGTTTTCGAATTTTCAATTAAGCTAAGGCGATTTGAAAATTCTCGATTTAAATTTTGAGTGTTTTGAATTCTGGTAATTTATGGGCAGCGATTAGATGTAAACTTCACCCACTGTTTATTTATGGCATTTAGGTACTTTTCTCCATTCAAATAATGTAGAATTGAATATGTTTTTCGCCAATCAAATATACAGGGTGTTATGTAAGTAAAGTGCCAATTTCTAACACCTGAGTTATGGAGATGGCAGTAAAAATAGATTTTTTTTTTCTGCAGCGCTTCTTGAAGGCAGTGGAAGAACATAAAAAAGTAATCAATCACGACTCCGATTGGATATTTGAAAAATTTAAGATATCAAGTTATTTTGTGGATTAAAATGTCACACATGTCGCACCTGACATTTTGTAACATAGGCGTAAGTACGTCAGGTATCAGTCAAGTTGTGCTAAACAGTTTCGTAATCGATTTTGAGATAACAGTAAAGTATTTCTCGTTGAGGCGTTTATATCGTTGTCTAGATCGGAAAAAAGAACAACTTGTGTGTTTTTATAATTTCGTATATGTATGATTTATTGCTTGAATAAAAAATTCAGTTACTCTTGCTTTTATATAGATTTTATTCATGCAACAGGCTCTAGTTGGGAGGATGTAATTTGGGGTAGAGGGACCTGTTTTAACCCTTGTGTGACCTTTTTTTTCCAAATAATAGTCATTTGTGTACCAAGGCCAAAAAGTGGCGAGGGTAAAATGGCACTTTTTGGCCGTGATATACACAAGATTTTTCAGGTGACATCATTAAATTTACAAGTTAATTAATTTTTATTTATGATTTATTGATTAAATCATTTATTACAACTGAATAATTGTAAATATTTTTGAATTCTTCAGAAAAGTTTATATTTTCTTTATTTACATTTGCAGTTTCAGCATCTGTAGCTTCACAATTTGTATGAACTAGGTTTGATGTGCTTTTTGATGTTGTTGCAGCAGCACTGCTAGACATGTTCATTTTCAATAATTCAACACGTTTTTGTTGCACTTTACAGCAGTTTCTCGATTTGATTTTACCCAAATAATTATAAAATTGGGGGTAATGTCGGTATCTTTATGTAATATGCAAAATTATGGATAGATGGCGCTACCATAGATCGGTTAAAAATGTTTGCAGCCTGAAAAGACTTACTTTTAGGCCGCTTTTTAAGTCTTTTTAAGTCGCCTAAAAATCTTTTTATTTTAACATTCTAGTTTGAATTGAAAAAAGGCTTTTACTTTGGCAATACTTTTATTTATTGGTGTTATGGTCAGAATAAAAATTCAATAGTAGCTACAGCCATTTTATACAGTGGGTATAGGAATATGGAAGAAATAAGTCTAAAAGATTTTTGCATATCTCATATCATAGCATTCATTCATGAAAATGTTTCATTTTTCGTTTTTTAAATCATTATTACTTTTATTGAAATACAGTGGAACCTCGATTACCATGCCCACTTAATCTCACCTCGACGATGACTGCGACGACGAAATTTTTGACGCTACTAAAAAAAATTTTATCCTAAACAAACTAATTTGTTCAAACCTTATCAATTCCTACAAAATTTTTAGTATTTTAAGTGAGAATAAAATTTCCATTAGAAAGATTGAACTTCAAGATTGTATTAACTAATCGATCCTAGGCGTATCTCATAATCTGAAATTTAAAAATGACCACTCAAATTAAAACATTATTGATTATTTCTTGTATTAAATGCATTACTAGAAAATTTTATTGTAGTTCGTATTATCACATCATGAGATTTCTCATTAATTTCATAAATTTTTCTTGGCGGCATTTTATAGTTACTGAATATCTGTTTATGTTTATATTATGTTGTTTTTAAGTTTTAACAGCGACGATATGTGATATTTTAATTAATCTTATTTATTCAAATAAATGTTTCTTTTCAACATATCCAATTCTACATTGCTTGAATGAAGAAAAAGTACATTAAATTAAATTTGCAGCTTGTGGGTAACTTCTATTAGCTGAGGCTCTTTTGTCTAAATTACCAGAAATCAGAAAAAAATTTCAGCCAAGAATTTTTAATTTACTGTAGCTCATTTATTTATAAATAAATTAGAAGGGTGTTTACCCCTAAAATCGCTGTTAATTTTAAAGATCAAATTTTGAAACTTTGCATACGCTCATAGTTAACAAAGCTGTAGAAGCTGACGCAAAAATTTGTTTTTTATTACGGTTTGGTTGGCGTCGCGACGCCTAAGAAGTATAATTTTTAGCGATTTTTGAGTTTTTGCGAAAATATTCGCGAATTCAATTTTTTTTCAACATAACTGTGGTACAAATATCTGAGTTTTTATTTTAAATCTAATGCAAATTATGTTTAAAATTAGCGAAAAAAAAACGCTGTTCTATCAAGTTAGTTTTCAAAATTATGACAGCGCAGTGGCAAACTACGTTTACACCAAAATTTCACAAGTCATTTCATTCACTCTTATAAAGGTTAATTTTGATTAACACGGGCATGTTGCATTTTATGGACACCAGAAATCGTTAATTTACATCGACAAAGTGACAATTTCACTAAGTAAGACTTTTGTTACAATCTAAAGCGAGCCAAAGAATAGATGTCATTTGTGACACAAGATGTTGACAGATGGGTGTAAACGTAGTTCCCAATTTTGACGTAATGAAATTGGAAACTAACTTGATAAAACAGCATTTTGTTCTCAAATTTTGAAGACAATTTGCATTGAATCTAAAATGACAACTGAGATATTTTTAACACATTTGTATTGAAAAAAAAATTAAATTCGAGGTTGATTTCACAAACCCTCACAATTAACTAAAAATTACACCTTTAAGGCGTCGCGACGCCAAAACTGTCAGTGATAAAAAACAAATTTTTGCGTCAGCTTCTAGAGCTTTGTCAACTGTAAGCGTATGTAAATTTTTAAAATTGTAACTTTGAAATTAAAGACGATTTTGGGGGTGAACACAAAGTGTTGCCGGACCCTGTATAGTAAGT
Organism: Gnatocerus cornutus; assembly: GCA_029298725.1. Taxonomy (NCBI): domain Eukaryota; kingdom Metazoa; phylum Arthropoda; class Insecta; order Coleoptera; family Tenebrionidae; genus Gnatocerus; species Gnatocerus cornutus. The sequence goes on from CM055517.1 coordinate 3,271,370, forward strand.
CAAAATTTGCTGATATTCATATTTTTGGTCTGTTGGATGTGGAAAAATTGCTATTATCATTTAGTGAAACAATAGTTTATCAATATAATGGAGATAAAAAAATCACAATATGTTTTTATTGCATTTCTGAAAACAATTGTTTTCGTAGCATGCAAGACTATGGTATCTCAAAAAAGTTGTACTTACAAAATAAAAGTAAACAATGATAAAATTCAATTGACAAAATATCTTTAATTAGTAATATATTAACCCAGCAGAGTTATAATTGTTAAAAAAATATTTCCAATTTAATTCTATTCTAATTAACGAAATTTCATATACTAAATTTTATTTCATAATAGGCTCAACTTGTGATAAGGAATTGCCAAACTTATTTTATATCATGCATTAATAACACCCTGTACATTTAGTAATTTAGTAATAGTAGCTTCTTTATTGTTATCTACATAATAAAGTTAAATTGTAAAAATTTATTAGTTTTTTATTAGTAAATCAAAAAATATTTTCACTTCTACAAGGTGTTTATAAATGTTTCTAGCATCAAGGGGGGCTTTGGAATTCCTGTCATGCGCTATTTTTCCGTTATGTTTTCATAGTGTATTTAACTATGTTCACAATTATTTCAAATGTCACTTACGTCTACGACTTTTCAGTTACGGTTTTGTGTCAAAATTTTAGATTTTCAGGCTTCAAACCACAACTTGAACAGTTTGTTTTCAAAACTAACTTTGTTCAATGATTGAGGTTAACTACAAATGTCAGTTGAAAAATCTGAACCAACATTAGTAACGAGCGGCAAATTTATTTGACATTTCATAGCCACCCTTGATGCTAGAAACATTTATAAACACCTTGTATGAATAAAATAACTTATTTTTGTAGTTTTGTAGCATCTTTTATAATATTTTTATTTATTTATAAATAAACATTTTTATTTCTTTAAAATCTAAACTAATCAAGCTTTTGATCGAGAATTGAGAATTTTGACTTCCGACAGTCGCAAAAGAGTGTCAAAAGAGCTAAATGGGTCGAACACAACGGATACATGTCATTTTTTATTAATAGATGGCTCTACAACTAAATGTCAAGTTTACTAATAATTGCAAAATATAATGATGAAAAACATAAAGTTACAATGAAATACCTGCTAATCTGGACTGAAAATGACAAAAACAAGTTTATTGCAATGCTCCTACAATTTGGTGATAATTCTTGTTTGACATTTCGCAGAAATTGCAGATTTAAAAGAATCAGAATTGTGACCAATCACAGAGCCGCATTTTAATTTTAGCGCCTACAAAAATTAGCTTTTAGTCAATTCATTTTGAGTTTTAAGTGGCGCCCAAGATTTTTCGCTTTTAAATGTAAATTATTTGTCATTGTCTTTTAACTCACAAGTGTCTTGTACCACTTAATTTCGTGGAAATCGATTAGAGGCACTTAATTTTGGAGGATTTTAAAAGTTGGCCATTGCCGGATGTTCTGTTGCCACGTTCCCTGAAGAAAGTTTTGTTTTCCATTGCATCATTACATTGCCATGGCCATAGCAACAAAATATGACATTCCAATTTATAATGGAGAAACGCGGCGATTAATAACAACCAAATAACAACCAAAAAGAGAACTTAATCATGATAATTTAATCAGTACATATGTATAAAAAAGAAATTTTCACTACCGGAAAACTTGCTCCAAATATTGTATTTTAAGTGTTCTCAATTTTACTTATCGACACATCACGATAAGATCGCACTTGCGATATAAAAAATCGAGCCAATTTCCGTCATTTCACAGTACCACCGTCGACTCAAAATGGTTCGTTTATCACCTTTGTGACTCCAATAATTTTTTTTTCTCTAGAGTAATAAATTCCTGAATTCGCTGGCCCGGAAAAAAACTTTGGATTTTGGACAAACTAGTGGACTTGCTCGAGTTTTGTCTTTATTGGATCTTTCGGCTCTTGGTGTTGGTTCGACTCTAGGATTGGGAGTTTACGTGTTGGCTGGATCTGTGGCGAGGAACAATTCCGGACCAGCTGTGTGTATTTCGTTTCTTATTGCTGCTGTTGCTTCAGCTGTTGCAGGTAAACTAAAATAAAAAGAGGTTTTTCCTGTTTGCACTAGAGTCTTTTTTGCTTTTATGTAATGATTGTTTGAAGAGTTTTCTAAGTAGAAGCGATGACATTCAAAGTCCAAAATTTATCTTTAAGTTGAATGTTCTTTTGTTCTTATCCACTTGAATTAGGAATTGCATAAATGGGGCTCAATGATAACAATCAATTGAACAGTTTATTTAGTTGTTTGTTTATCTCAAGTAACTGTGATTTTGTCTTGGATAAGCAAACAAGTCCTAGATAGATAGTAGTATATTAAAGAACGTGTTTTATAATGCCCAATTTGGTGTTGGCCATTATAAAACAAGTCCTTTATAACAATTTTTTCGAATTTGCAACCTTTTTTTAATAAAAATTTTTAATTTTCCAATTCTTAAAGAGTTTTCGTGTTACACGGTTGGTAATGGTTTTGTAACCACGACTTGCCACTTGATTTTCAAATTCAATTTAAAATTTGACATTTATTGAGTTTCTGAATTTTAACCTAACCTCACAACCTGTATTCACATCTATTATTCAAAGTTTATAAATGTTGCTAGCATCAAGGGTGGCTCTGGAATTCCTGTCGTGCTCTACTTTGCCGCTTTGTTGTCATAGTGAATACAACTATTTTGAAAATTATTTTTTGGCCTCATGAATTGTAAACGTCAAATTAACATTCAATTGACATCTTCGGAAACACTAGATTTACAAGCGCTCTGGACGTTTACACACGCCGTGCTGTAAAAATTACCCAAATCGTCTGCTCTTCACATGCGTTTATAAATTAAAATCACTTTACCATAATGAAGATTGATCACCAAAGTGGAATCTACCTAAATTATTATCTCAATTAAGACAATATTTCTATTTTTAAAGTAATATTAAAACGTTTTTTATACAGCGCCATCTTGTGTACTTTTTGTGCACCAACTACAAAATTGACAGAATTGACAGATGATGAAATTTACAAATGTCAGATGTGACAGTTCTCATAAATTTTGAAAAATCCAATTATTTAAATTAAAATTTTTCGGCCAAAAAGTTTAATACAACTCTTGTGCGTTAACCATTTTACAGCGCTCAATCATTAAAGCACTCCGGCTACGCCGTCGTGCTTTAAACTGATTTCGCGCTGTAAAATGTAAGTTACCACACGCGACTGTAAATAACTATTTCCTACGACCCCATATGAAAGTGGCATTTTCCACACGGTTAAATGACTCCGAAAGTTGATGTTTTCGTACATCAATTTACGAAAGTAAAAGTCACTAGTGTGATATGAATATATCCGCACAGACCTGTCAAAATTGACAGTTATTTTGAAATACAAATGTAATTCTTGAATTTTTGTCTTAAATATCTAGACGATTCACTGTAAAACAACATGCATAATGGTAAAATTGAATTGGTTTTTGATAAGACAATTTTGACAGGTCTGTGCAGATATATTCACATCTCACTAGTGACTTTTACTTTCGTAAATTGATGTACGAAAACATCAACCATCTAACTATGTGGAATACGTCACTTTTATTCATATAAAACCTCATGGTCGTAAAAAATGATATTTAGAAAAGATAAAAAATGAACTATTGTCAAGGCTTATGGTTTCTTCCTGATGATGGAAGGTCGTAGGAAAAATAGTGTACACAACTCGTCGGAAAGTGTCTTTCTTGCACTCGTGTAACATCTGCACTCGGCTGGCGCCTCGTGCATTTACATTTACACTCGTGCGAAATTGCTCACTTTCCGCACTTGTTATGTAAATATCTATATAATGTCACTTATGTCAACGATGTTTCTGTTACGGTTTTGTGTCAAAACAGTTTTCTTCTCAAAACTTACTTTGCTCTATGTTTGAGGTTAACTAGAAATGTCAGTTGAAAACTCTAAACTCACATTTCTAATGAGCGCCAAATTTCTTTGACATTTCATAGCCACCCTTGATGCCAGAAACATTTATAAACACCTTGTATTTAGGTACATACAATGGAATTCCTGTCGAGCACTATTTTGCCGCTTTGTTTTCATAGTGAATATAACTATCTTGAAAATTATTTAAAATGTAACTCACATTCATGATGTTTCAGTAACAGTTTTGTGTCCAAGTTTTTGATTTTTTGGTTTTAAACCACAACTAGAACAGTTTATTTCTCAAATTTAACTTTGTTTCATGTTTGAGGTTAACTGAAAATGTCAGTTGAAAAATCGAAACCCACATTTGTAATGAGCGTCAAATTTTTTTGACATTTCATAGCCACCCTTGATGCTAGAAACATTTATAAACACTTTGTATATTGTTGGCCGCAAAGAACAATTCAATTATATTGATACATTTTTTACTCACGCAGCAATTTATTAAACACGAATCGTAAAATCCGTAATGGTGAAATTGACCAAGAACTTGACAGGAAACGGGTGACAGCCAGCCTAATTAGTTCTGTCAATTTTAAAACTACAAAATTTCCTACTTTGAGTTAGATACCTATAAACGACTCCAAATTGAGTACTCTAATGGATCTATTAAAGCGGCAAATTCGAAATTGATTTTAAAGTCAAAATAAATGTTGTATTTCAGGTCTTTGCTATGCAGAATTTGCCTCCAGAGTGCCCAAAGCTGGTTCAGCATACGTTTACAGTTACGTCTCTGTCGGTGAAGTTGTCGCTTTCGTCATAGGGTGGAATCTAATTTTAGAATATGCCATCGGTATGTTGGTATTTTGTCCTTCATGGTACTATTTAGTATGCACTTTAGGCACTGCCAGTGTGGCCAGAGGACTTAGCGGCTACATAGACGCTCTGGCCAACAGTCGAATTAAAGAAGGAATGGAAAATTGGGCCAAAATGGATATCTCATTCATGGCTTCTTACCCGGACTTTCTGGCTTTTGGATTCGTTATGTTACTCACAGGTGAAGAACTCATAATTGAATTAATTTAACCGTTGGTTTCTAGTTCTTTTGTCCATCGGCGTCAAAGAATCCTCTCGTTTCAACAACATCTTCACCGCTCTCAATCTCACCACAGTAACTATCGTCATTATAACAGGCGCCATCAAATGTAACCTCCCTCTCTTCTCTTTCTAAAGCTAACAGTGAACTTTCAGCAAACCCCGCCAACTGGAAAATCGATATCAACACTGTCCCTGAAGACGTTCGCCCCGATGCCGGCGAGGGCGGCTTCATGCCATTCGGCATCTCCGGAGTCATGGCCGGTGCAGCTCAATGCTTCTACGGCTTCGTCGGTTTCGACGCTGTTGCAACAACAGGCGAAGAAGCGAAGAATCCTCAGCGCAACATTCCTCTAGCTATCGTCATCTCTTTAATTATTATTTTCTTCGCGTACTTCGGCATCTCGACGGTGTTAACGATGATGTGGCCTTATTATGACCAAAATGCAGATGCTCCTCTTCCTTACGTCTACGAGAAGTTGGACTGGCCGGCAATCAAATGGATTGTTAACATCGGCGCTATTATTGCTCTTATCGCGAGTTTGTTGGGGGCGATGTTCCCATTACCGAGAGTCATCTACGCCATGGCCAACGACGGTTTGATCTTCAAGTTCTTGGCGAAGATCCATCCTTGGACTCAGACTCCTGTGGTGGCGACAGTGTTGTCTGGACTTTTAGTGGCCGTCATGGCTGTATTATTCAACACCGATCAGTTAATCAATATGATGTCCATCGGCACCCTTCTTGCCTACACCATCGTCGCCATCTGCGTGTTGATCCTCCGGTACCAACCAGTCCACGACACTTATCCAGATCTCAAAGAAAACGCAGAGTTTACCTGTTCCGGAATGTTCAAACAGATGTTCAACTTGAATATGAACAAGAATGCCAGCACCACATCGACGAAGATCACCAACTGGAGTATCATTCTCTTCTCTATTTTTGCACTTTGTTTCGATGCTTTCATCATTTATGCTCTTGATGATCTGGTCAAACCATACATTTTACCATTGTTCATCATAGCGACTATCAGCATGTTGACTTTGGTGGTGGTGATCGCCCGGCAGCCCGCTGATGAAATTAAACTCTCTTTTAAGGTTCCTTGGGTTCCTTTTATTCCTTGTTTGAGCATCATTATCAATTTGTATCTTATGTTAGAATTGGACAAGGATACATGGATCAGATTCGCGGTTTGGCTTTTCATAGGTAAGATTAGTGTAATACTGATAAGTTTTGACGATCTTTTTTAGGTTTTCTTATTTACTTCTTCTATGGGTTGAAACACAGTGAAGAAGGGAAGCTTAACCAGAAGGGTAAAGTGATAACAGAAAAGGACTCGGGTAAAGAAGCAACGAAGTATTAAAAGGTTTTTACAAATGTGATATGATTTGATTGTTGTTTTAAACTTTTAAATATATCTATTTATTGTTGTTAAGTTTAAGATTAAATTAATGAATAAATAACAAATATTTTTAAAATATATCTCTTCTTGCTCGTTTACTTATGTTGAATTAAAATTTTTTGACGAAATTAATATTGTTTGTCAGACAAATGATAAAAATTTCGAATTTTGTTTTTGACCACCGCTTGTAAACTATTTAACCTACCGATCTGTTATTTAGACATTTTATAGATTTTGATCTGCTCATTTGATCGATGCATAATTCAAAGGTCTTAACCGTCATTTTCGCACCGAAAAAGTTTGTTAAAAATGACACGGAAAATCTGTTTTGGTCAATAGCTCATTTATTTCTAAGCAAACCAAAGATATTTATTATACAGAATGTCCCAGAACTCATAACCTAGAGATCAAGGGAAGGTGCCGACAGCAATACCAATGGTAAATTTTAAAACAAAAATTGATTAAGTTTAATAAAATTCGAGAAAGGATAAAAAATTAACTACAAATCCCAATAGCTTATTCTAGAGGTGGAGTAAAAGGCTATCCAAATTTCCTAGGCAACGAGAGTCTGACCAATTGACGATAGTAGTATGTGTCAATAGTTACTGATTTTCAAATTCTGCTTCCTGATTGGCTACCGTTTGCTAGAAAATTTTTGTTTCGGAATTTGGTTCAGAAGTCTTTTTTCTCTGTGTCACGAGTTCTGGAACATCCTGTATAAGTTAACTCTCTTAACACTTTAAAGAAAATTATGCCACATTTCCATGACAACCATGGCTTTCTAAACGCTAAAAATTTATCACTGCTGTCACTTCTGTCAATTCTTTTAATACTTTGAACACATTATTCACTCCAAAAATCTTATTCTATAAATATCTATTATTATACAGGGTCCGGCAACACTTGTGTCCACCCCCAAAATTGTTTTTAATTTTAAAGATAAAATTTTGAAAATTTGCATACGTTCACAGTTGACAAAGCTGACGCAAAAATTTATTTTTTATCACTGATAGTTTTGGCGTCGCGACGCCTTAAAAATGTAATTTTATGTAATCGTGAGGGTTTGTGATATCAACCCCTAATTTAATTTTTTTTCAATATAAAGGTGTTAAAGTATCTTAGTTGTCATTTTAAATTCAATGCAAATTGTCTTCAAAATTTAAGAAAAAAGTGCTGTTTTATCTAGTTAGTTTCCAACTTCATTACGTCAAAATTGGGAACTACGTTTACACCCATCTGTCAACATCTTATGTCACAAATGACATCTATCCTTTGGTTCGCTTTAGATCGTAACAAAAGTCTTACTTTGTAAAATTGTCGCTTTGTCGATGTTAATTAACCATTTCTAGTGTCCATAAAGTGCAACATGCCCGTGTTAATCAAAATTAACCATTATAAGAGTGAATGAAATGACTTGTGAAATTTTGGTGTAAACGTAGTTTGCCAGTGCGCTGTTATAATTTTGAAAACTAACTTGATAAAACAGCGTTTTTTCGCAAATTTTAAACACAATTTGCATTAGATTTAAAATAAAAACTCAGATATTTGTATCACAGTTATGTTGAAAAAAATTGAATTCGCGAATATTTCCGCAAAAACTCAAAAATCTCTAAAAATTATACTTCTTAGGCGCCGCGACGCCAACCAAACCGTGATAAAAAACAAATGTGTGCGTCAGCTTCTAGAGCTTTGTCAACTATAAGCGTTATGCAGATTTCTAAAATTTAGCTTTAAAATTAAAGACGATTTTAGGGGTGGACACAAGTGTTGCCCGACCCTGTATAAAAGTGTAAGAATGCAAATTATTCATGACAAAAATCAGGTATTCTCGAGATCGTAGATCGAGTTAATTTGTCCTTACACTCGAATATAATACTAGATTTTCTTATTGATTTTAAACATCGCTTTAAAAAAATTTTGACAATTTACACCAACTTAACATACTAAATTCAGTTTGATAGAGCACTTATAGGACAATCCAAAAATGCAAATTAAATTTTATTTGTAGCAGCATTCTGCAATCCTTGCAGAACTAACAGTTTCATTAATAACTGATTTAACACAAATGTGGCAAGAAATCGTTAAGTACGAATCAGAAATTTAATTGGACGAAGAATACTGATTGCTATTAGTTATTCGAGGAGGTAAAAACACTGTAAAATTTGAGGTAAAAATCACAGCGAATCTCAATTTTGATTTTGCACTTTCTTAATTTTTTGGAAAAATTTCTATTTTTTCTATTTCTATATTGTCAAAATTGTTTGATTAAAAACTTTTATTAGGGACCTGAATTGTGGCGAAATTTTTTGATAATCACTCCAAAAAGAATTCCTAAAAATCTGTTTCGGTCAATATCTCGTTTTTTTGAGAAGCAAACTCAAATTATTGTGCTCATTTAACGCAGAAGTTCACGAAGAATCAAAAATTGTGCTAATTTTTAACGTACGTACCGGAACTACGATAGATGTGCCATCTTTTTTCTCGATTTTGTTTTTCGGTTCTTTTAATATTCTTGAATTCAAGACGTTTTTTTTCGAAGAGCGGCCAATGCACTTATTTTTTAATGTCGCACTGCTAGAAAAAAAGTCGCATTGTGGGAAAAAACAAACTTTAAATGCAAGCATTAAAACATTATTCATTTGTAACTTGATTAACACATTTTCTTATCTCAGATTTTGACAATTTTTTGTAACTATTTTATCGACCAACTAACTTAATATTTTTACGACTTGTGACAAAGTAAACGTCATTTTGTAAATGAATCTTTTAAAATGGTGCCATTTTGTAATTGAATTTGTAAATAGTTATTTGTGTACCAAGGCCAAAAAGTGTTTCTTTTTTGGTCGAGCCTATTTTTAATAAATGAGTGAAGACCGAGATACACACAAGATTTTTTAGGCGACATCATTAAATTTACAAGTTAATAATTGGAAATATTTATGAATCCTTCAGAAAAGTTCATATTTTCTTTATTTACATGTGCAGTTTCGGCATGTGTAGCTTCACAATTTGTATGAATTAGGTTTGATGTGCTTTTTGATGTCGTTGCAGCAGCACTGCTAGACATGTTCAATTTCAATAATTCAACACGTCTTTGTTGCACTTTACAGCAGTTTGTCGATTTGTTTTTACCCAAATAATCATAAAATTGGGGGTAATGTCGGTATCTTGACGTAATATGCAAAACTATGGATAGATGGCGCCACCATAGATCGGTCAAAAATGTTTGCGGCCTGAAAAGATTTACTTTTAGGCCGCTTTTGAGGTCTCAAAATTCCATTTCAGTTTAAGTCGGCTAAAAAATAAATTATAATTAATTAAATCAACCAGGTTTTGCCTCAGTGAATTAATAATAATCACGTCTAGTGATAAAATGAAGTACTTCTCCATCTAGTTGCAAAAATAAATATACTTTTTTTGGAGTGCGATTTTTTTTATGGCACTGCGACTTAACAAATAAAGTGTGGTTTTTTAGGCTACCGTAAAAAAATGTATTTCGGTCTTAGTTTATTAATTGTGGAACAAAATTAAGTGACAGGGTACTTATTTTCCGCCGAATTTTACGCAGATTTAAAGTCGGTGCTCAAAATTTGTTGCTAAGCAAAAATTTTGAAATTCCGGAATCCTGACTCATTGAAAAATGGGAAAAGGGGGGTAGCACCATTGCTTTTTTCGGATCTTATTTAAAATATAAAAATCAAACAAAACTGCAAATCTGTATACCAATATAATTGATACGGAGCAATAATAAATAATAGACATAAACGTAAGGTAACAATACAAATCAAAACATATTACATATATCACATTCTTGTAAACATGTTAAAACTTTGTAATTTCTTTACCCGAGTCGTTTTCTGTTATCGCTTTAACCTTCTGGCTAAGCTTCCCTTCTTCGCTGTGTTTCAGCCCGTAGAAGAAATAAATAAGAAAACCTGAAACAAAATCGTCAAAACTTATCAGTGTTGCACGAATCTTACCTATCAGAAGCCAAACCGCGAATCTAATCCATGTATCCTTGTCCAACTCTAACATAAGGTATAAATTGATAACAATACTCAAACAAGGAATAAAAGGAACCCAAGGAACCTTAAAAGACAGTTTAATTTCATCGGCGGGCTGCCGGGCGATCACCACCACCAAACTCAACATGATGATAGTCGCTATGATGAACAATGGTAAAACGTATGGTGAAACCAAATCGTCCAGAGCGTAAATTAAGAAAGCATCGAAACAAAGCGCAAAAATGGAAAACAAGATGATGCTCCAGTTGGTGATCTTCGCCGATGAGTTGCTGGCATTCTTGTTCATATTCAAGTTGAACATCTGTTTGAACATTCCGAAAAAGGTAAATTCTGCGTTTTGTTTGAGATCTGGGTAAGTGTCGTGGACTGGTTGGTACCGGAGGATTAACACGCAGATGGCGACGATGGTGTAGGCAAGAAGGGTGCCGATGGACATCATGTTGATTAACTGATCGGTGTTGAATAATACAGCCATGATGGCCACTAAAAGTCCGGATAACACCGTCGCCACCAGAGGAGTCTTAGTCTTAGGATGGATCTTCGCCAAGAACTTGAAGATTAAACCGTCGTTGGCCATGGCGTAGATGACTCTCGGTAATGGGAACATCGCCCCCAACAGACTCGTGCAAAGAGCAATAACAGCGCCGATGGTAACAATCCATTTGATGGCCGGCCAGTCTAACTTCTCGTAGACGTAAGGAAGAGGAGCATCTGGATTTTGGTCATAATAAGGCCACATCATCGTTAACACCGTCGAGATGCCGAAGTACGCAAAGAAAATAATAATTAAAGAGATGACGATAGCTAGAGGAATGTTGCGCTGAGGATTCTTCGCCTCTTCGCCTGTTGTTGCAACAGCGTCGAAACCGACGAAGCCGTAGAAGCATTGAGCTGCGCCGGCCATGACTCCGGTGATGCCGAATGGCATGAAACCGCCCTCGCCGGCTTCGGGGCGAACGTCTTCAGGGACTGTGTTGATATCGATGTTCCAGTTGGCGGGGTTTGCTGAAAGTTCACTGTTAGCTTTAGGGAAAGAAGAGAGGGAGGTTACATTTGATGGCGCCTGAGACAATGACGATGGTCACTGTGGTGAGGTTGAGGGCGGTGAAGATGTTGTTGAGACGGGAGGATTCTTTGACGCCGATGGACAAAAGAACTGAAAATAAAATAATAAACGTAATAAAATTTGTTAAATACAGACATTTCATTTATTCAAGCGGTGCGTGACACACTTATTTGGCGTACATAAGAAGCAGCCTTGACACCACATCCTACATATTTCATCATCATTTCATATTGTAGATAAAGAGAGAAAATTGACATTTGTTCACGAAATTTGCAAGGTGAGAATAACAATCCATAAAAATGTACAAAAAGTGACCTTAATACGTCCGATATTTAGTAAACAACTTTATAAGGAACGATAATTTAAGAAAAAATCCGGTTAATAGGAGCTAAATTAAATTCCTGACACTTTGGCCAATCGTCAACCTTCAACAAAAACATTTTTACATCAAGTAATCTCTTCAAATTTTGACACAACGTGAAAGTTATCCTATCATATCTGTTTTAATTTATTATAATTGTTAAAAGTGTTATAGGTGTATTGTAAATGTGCGCTAACATTGGCACAATTGAATTATGAACAACCAATCAATGTGCAGGCAAAATTGCAAAATCTTCAGCAGATTTTACCATTTTTTAAACCTGCCAACAAAGAGTTTTATAAATAAACTTTTAAAAAATTAGTTATTTTTACGATTTTTTAATAAAATTCATACTGAATGTCTTTGATTGTTAATTATTAAACTAAAAGAAAAGAAATTATTGATTAATTTGTATTGATGAATATCTCATTATTTATAATTAATATCATGGCGCTTAGTACGATTTTGAATTTCAACGTCAATAATTTTTTTCTCATTTGTCAAAAAGACAATATTTAAAAACTCTCAATATCAAACTGCAAGTTTATTAACAAAGCTTAATAATACAATTTTTGCAGTCAGGTTAATGTGACAATGTTTAAATAAATCTCAAAATATGTGACTTGCCGCTGAGCTCGTTATTTAGGTATGTCAAGTCTTTAAGGCCATGTTCAACGTTTTTCTCTTATGGGGAATCCCATGTAAAGTTCTGGGTAGTTTTCAGACTTAGTTGTATAGGTATCAATTCCGTTCAAAAACTCATCTGTTTGTAATACAATTCTGTAACGATTGGCCGAAACAAAAAAATAATAAAAAAAAAATCGGCAAGTTCTAATAGTTTAATAATTTGGAATTTTCAGACCATTCCATAAAATAGAACCTGTTCAAAATATCAAGTTTTTTCTTCGACCAAATTGTAGAGAATAAATTTGTGATGACATTGATAAAAAAAATTCTTAAATTACATAAAAAATGATTTAGTTATCTTCCCAGAACGATTACACGTTTTTGAATCTCGTATCGAAATATGATTTACGACTTACGTCTTAAGGGTAGATTTACGACTGTACCCTCATTACCACAGATTACATTATTTGGGGACCCAACCATCTGACCATAGCACAGACAAACTGTTTGAATCGAGTATAGTAAAGTTTTGCAGATAGAAATTGGTTTTTATGGCAGCGAAATAAAAATTATCTAGTCATTACCACAGCCCTCCGAGAGCTGACCGTACCCACAATAAATCATATTGTTCCGATATTCCACAGGGCCGGGATTGTTTACACGCTGAGAGGACTACCTGCGAGCTAGGTTGTAATAGTAAGGGTGGTGCCATCATTCAACAGATAAAAGTGAAACGGCAAAAATTTGTTAGAATAAATTCTGCTACAGATTAATGACGATAATATTTAATATTTCTAAATGCATTATCAGATCATTAAGAACCAATAGTAAATATAAGTAGGTACTCTAAAGTACCTACATATCACATGTCCAAAGATCAAACTGTATGAATGATCCAAGATTACAAAAAGTTACTTATTTTTTCAAAGTAGGTGAATTTTAAAAATTTGCGTTAATATTACGCTTCACTACACATTACGGACCTGGGCAAGACCAGCAGAATATTATTTATGACAGGGAATACTTGCGGTATTGCTCCATTGTTGGCATACTTAACTGCGGGACCCTACTATAAAAACCAATTTCTATCTGCAAAACTTTAACCTCAGTTGACATATACCTAGTAAACATTTTATGGCTTAAGTCAAACCACCCATAGAAATAAAACTGGGTGTTGTAAACTGCAGCCGGCAAATTTCTAGGTAGAGGGTTGACCGATGGTTGAATAGGCCCGGACTCATTTGGTGCTCATTTATCGCAAGGATTAGTACGGCCCTCTCATAATGTGGCCATAAAATTTACTAGGTATATGTCAACTAGGTTTACTTTACAGAAATTTTATATTTTATAAATACAGGATGCGCAAATTACGGTCACCCCCCTTAACTTGAAAGATAAAAATTTGCAATATTGCATACGACCAAACCGATTTTTTTTAAAGTTAATAGTTTTTGAGAAATCGTGTTTGGAAAATTTCATATTCGAAGCATGTTATCCTTGTCTAGCAGTGACATCTCTTTTCTCTGTACCAGAGAGATCTGTCTGGTAGGTAGAAATGCGGGTACCATAAATCAATTTTGTAGCCGAAGGAATAGTTTACAACTGAAGCTTTTGCATAAACACACAAAATCTTAAATTTGCCTGAAACAAGATTTTTCTCTTTCATTCAAACTGAACGTAGCTTTGAGGACAATCATTTCAAAATTTTGAACTTTATATCTGATGAATTAGGATTTTAAATTGTTTTAGAATAGTTTAGGTGATAAATATTTGCCTTTATCTTTATTTTTTAAGATCTCGAACAAATTTCAATATAAATCAAATTCAATGTATTTTTCCAAACACGATTATTACTCGAAAACTACTTGAGTAAATTGGTTACTGTTTTTTGCATATGAATCTGTTTAACGTGCACTATGTTAAATGCTGTATACAATTTTTGTAAAGTGAATATTTAATAACTTTTTGATTAATTAAATACGAAAACTTGGCTGAAAGCGAAATAATTTTTAGCATTTCACATGCGTAGACTTTTCAAAATTCACACATACGTATTTTGAGAACAACCAGACAGTAGTATAACGTCTTGTTGTCAAAATTATGACTTTGGTGTGGTGAAAAAACTGAAAAATTTCTCGTAATTTAAAGGTTTTAAAGGATATATCAATCACTAAAACAACAGAATATAATTACATATTATTTATAATTTAATTATTTCTAATTATGTTCACTATTTTTTGTTACATTTACAAAAATCTTGGACAAAATTCGAAGATCTCAGTTCATCTATTAATTCTTCAATTTTTGCAATTACACAAATCCCACCTTTTCGGGAAAAATTTAATTTATTTATGAAGATAAACATTAAATAATAATATTGAGATATTGTAATTATTAGGTTTCATGGGTGTAATTTGTAAAGTATCTGACTCTACTGTCAAAGTATTTAAGATTTACTGGCCATGGGTAATAATAATTTGGCCATCAATGCAGTCAAAACTATTAGCTATTGTCCTGACCACAAGATGATGGGAATAATAATCTAAACTACTCGGGCTGGGGTTTTAAGAAGTAGTTTTTATTTATGGTTTTATTACCGTAGTAAGCAGACTCACCATGGGTAACTCACTAAAAGAGTGCCGTCTACAAATAATGAGGGTTGAAGCGAGATGCTACATTTGACGTTTGGATGTTTAAAATGTTTCATATAATTTTTCCTTTACGCAGAATTTTGAAGCAGAATTTACCGTTACAGTTTGTTAGATATCCCCTTAAACTGATGAGGGTAACATTGCTATCGAAACGCGCGTCAGCATTCTTAGATAAACCCTAATCCAATATTGCAAACATTAGGTAAATTGCATCCGGTCAGGTTGCTCCATAGAGTCTTACCATTCAAAACAATTTTGTTTCGTTCAACATTTTTCATTCATTGATGAACTTTTAAATTCTAGTGAAATAAGAAAGAAATAAACATAAATAATAAAATATGTAATAAGAAAAATAATAATAAATTACTATTTTATTAAATTTTATTTTCTAAATTTTACGTCCAAAAAACGTGAAATAGTCGAGAAATTAATTCGTGTGTCATTGAAAGACTTTAGTTAAAAACATGACTATAAATTGAATGAATGTTCATACTACATAGTTGTTTCTATAATTTCATACTTCAAGCATTATGAAACTTTGTTGTGCTTGTACTTATTAGCACTTTTAATAACCCTCTTCTAATTGTGACTATTTTATTATCCTATGTGCGAAACAGGCAGGTACAAATTTTAGAAGAAATCCCTTGATTTACAACTTCCAAAGCTGGTCAAGAAACAGGAAAAGAAGGTACGCTTATAAATCAGCCTAGTCGTAAATTATCTGCAAAGTTCAGAGCTTCGATTGAAATTTTTTTAGTTTATCTCTCTCATAACTAGACCAATTTTATTGATATCGATTTAAACTTAGCGGAAAAGTGTTTTTGAAAGTGTTCTTTACTAATTCTAAGTTTAAAGATTCACAAAAATCGGACATAAACATCTATTCGTAAAACTATCCCTAAATTATCGAATTTTCAAGTCATTTAACTTTTAAATTATATGTTTTTTCCAATGTTTGATACTTAGTTTTAGAAGAAAATGTGAATACAAGCTGTTGAGAATAAGATCGCCTTAAGGCGAGTGCCAAGACATTTTTCTTATGGAGAATCCCATGTAAAGTATCGTCTAAATATTTCGCTTATTTTTTAATGTATAAGTTTCGTTCTTATTCGTCTTCACCCATTTCTCTTATGGGAGATCCCATGTAAATTAACGAGTAAATAACTTCTTTATTAAAAAAGATATCGACTTCAGTTTTCGAGTATAGATTTGTTACTTCCATTACTAAAAGACTGTTTTTTTAGTTTTTTAAAAAAACTTCGAAATTTTCTTGAAATTGAAGTTATTTGATGCACAATTTAACAGTTTTCCATTTCACACTATATTTGACTTTATTTTATTATTTTGAAAAAAGCATTACGTACACCATATTTCAACTGAATCTGTGGTCCAAACTTCAACACATACCCAAATTTTGGGACTGTACACGAAATTGTGTATAGGACTGTATCACCTAGTTACATTTTTACTTTTGTTGGGTTTGCTGTTAATATCTGAAATATTGACAAACACGTCAACCTGACAGAAACCAGAAATAATTTTTTATTTTGCACAAATTTAGAGACTAATGGTCAATGTTGTTCGTTACATGAAGAGCTCTTCCTGTCTTAATATTGTGACTGTAGGTTTAGTGTAATGAAACCCCCAATGTAACAGCAAACGAGTTGTAGTTGAATCTAGTCGTGTCAGTTTTTAACACTTTAAAGCCTGGAATAGATTAGAGAGAATCTTGCGACACTTTTAACGCGAGTTCTTTACACTGTTTGCAATAAATAATGCGAGTTTCTCTCGCGAGAATCTGGTGAGTTCTGGCTTTTGAAGTTTCTCACAGACCCCCTTATTTGAAAGAACAATCAAAAATGCTTGTATACACTGGAGAGAAAATCGCTCGCGCGAGAACTTTTTACTCACCGGGAAAATTACTTCGTGTATAATCAGTAAGTTCACAAAAACCAATCCTATTGTAAAAAATGCAAAACAAGTCAACTTTTAATTTTAATTGTGAAACTTTTGAATTTATATTTGTAAAATCATTTAGTTTTATACAAGTAGCACAACCTAAATTTTTATACAAATAATTTTGGTCGTTGGTATGTTATCATTTTTATAGTCTTGACACAATTTACGCCATATTACAACCATATAAAAATAACTGTTAGTGACAATTTAGACCACAAAATGTGTTATCTTTTTTAAAAAACGTAACTTTTTAACAGAATTCGGTTTTGAGCAGATTTAAGATCTGTTGGCGTGTCTAATCGCAGTTTTACCGAAGTGCACTAAGAGCTCGATTTCAAGTCAGTGACGCAAAATTGCGTTGACGCAGTTGCTAAGGTAGCATCACTTTGATTGGGGTTGCTAAGGCGCAACTCTGATTTAGAATGCCGCAAGTCAACATGAAATCGAGCCCTAATTTGGTTAATGATGATGAACAACATCAAATTTTGCAAAAATTTGTAAACGTAGAACTGGAAACACATCAGAACTTGTTGACTCTATTTTATACAAGTCTTTAAATTTAAATGTCAAATCGATAAACTATGACAAAATATTTGAAAAAATTACGAAGGCAGATTTACAAAAAAAATTGAATTTCTATACAACCATGTGGTCTATTCATAGGCAAAAATATGTGTTTTTTGGGTGCTTCAACAGACGGGCTCGTAGATAAAAACACGATTGTTGAAATAAAATGTCCATTTGCGGCGGACAATTTAAATCTTTTCCCTGAGAAAGGAATAGTACAATCATTTTTTTGCTATTTGCTTAAATTATACCGGCATTTTTACGTTTGTATTTTCTCTGTATGTGCTTTTAAATTGTCACCTACAGTTCACCAAACGATCTAGTGCGGTTATGGCTTTGACTTTTTAAATCGTTTACAGCCATCTTACCGCAAAGCTTCATAAACATAATTATCCTCAAGTGGTTGGGTCTCAACCGCAATAAATATTTTAACCCAGCTGGTCAGTCTTAAAAATCGAAACAATGGAATTCTCCAAAATACGTCTAGCCTAGCGCTTCATTATAATACAGATAAAACCAAACCACTTGAGGATGTTAATGTTTATGGGGGTTTGCGGTAAGGTGGCTGTAAACGATTTAAAAAGTCAAAGCCATAACCGCACTAGATCGTTTGGTGAACTGTACTATCTTTATCTTTTCAATGATAAAATAAGTAAGAAAGTACAGAATATTTTTAGAATTCATAGACGAAATCGTATTTTCTCATTCATTTTATTTCGAATGCTTAGTTACCAAAAGTTCATGCTTCAAGCTCTCGGACTAGAAGAATTGTTGCTTGTATTTGAACCAAAACAGTTATTAGAGATTTTACATAAAAGAGCAGACTTTGGCAAACCTATTGTACTTTAGTGGGCTGCAGAAACCCCTTGTAAATCATATTCGGTCTCAACTTTGCGGGTAATGGAGTGATTATCACTTTAAGACGTTTTATGATGTCTTCAGAGGGACCAAGCAAATTTGACAGCTGTCCGAATTTTTATTGCTTTCGAAACTCGGTTTAGGCGAAGACTCCTCTTTTTTCACCGATCAAATGACTTTGTTGCTAAAATTGGTAGACTAAAAACAAGAGATACTTTACCTGTGAGCAGCATAACAAATCCGAATGCCATAAAGTCAGGATAAGAAGCCATGAAAGAGATGTCCATTTTGGCCCAACTTTCCATTCCTTCTTTGATTCGACTGTCCGTCAACGCGTCTATGTAGCCGCTAAGCCCTCTGGCCACACTGGCAGTACCTAAAGTGCATGGTCGTTAGAACTAAAAGTGTAGGTACATCCAACACGGGCGGTAATTGTGACACTTGGGTCATAATAGTAGTTTTTTCGACCTTGGTGGACAATATACGATTGTTGCTTACCGATGGCGTACTCTAAAATTAGATTCCATCCTATGATGAAGGCAACAATTTCACCAACGGAGACGTAACTGTAGACGTATGCTGAGCCAGCTTTGGGCACTCTGGAGGCGAATTCTGCATAGCAAAGACCTGAAATTTAACATCAGTCAAAGGACCTTAAAAAATCGAAATTAAAAATGCTAAAAAAAATCCAAAAATACTTGAGATAAAAAACGAAATAAACTATTCAACTGAGTACTATTGACCCCATTTATGGAATTCCCAACAAAATAAAATTATGCAATAGGTACTACAGTGACTGCCTCGAGTGGTTAAAAAAAGCACTCAATGGAACCTTCCAGGACTTGAATTTTAATTTACCTGCTACAGCGGAAGCAACAGCAGCAACAAGAAACGAAATACACACAGCTGGTCCAGAATTGTTCCTCGCTACAGATCCAGCCAGCACATAAACTCCCAATCCTAGCGTGGATCCAACACCAAGGGCTGAAAGATCTATCAAAGACAAAACTCGGGCAAGGCCGCTGCTTTCACCGAAATCCAAAGTTTTTTTCCGAGCTAGAGAATTCAGGAATTTGTTACTCATCTGAAAAAAAAGAAAAGAAAAATTGGAGTTACAAAGATTAGAAAGCGAACCATTTTAAAGTCCGCAGGGGTGCTGTAAAATGTTAGTAATTTTGTCGACTTTATGATCTTATCGTAATGCGTTGACAAGTAACATTGCGGACACTCTAAATATAATTTTTCCGGTAATAAAAATTTCATTATGTAGGTACAAAGTATCAATTTTTGACCAAACTTACGAGGAAGTTGTCCAAGCAATTCCAGGCACTTACATTTCAAGGAGAGTCCTCGAGGTTAATGATAGGAACGTAATAATATATGTTATTAAAGAAACCGTACATCGACGTTTGATGCAAATATACAAATGCCACAATGGCCTGTATTAAAAATTTTCAAAAAAATTTTTCTTGCTCTTACATTTTTTTTGGATTTTGAGGATTTACAAAGAAGGAATTTTGAATATCTAACTCAAGAAAGTATGTCACCGAGACAACATGAACTTTTCCAAAAGGTTGCAAGGGTTAGAACCTTGACACGTACGTGGTTAAAATATTCAAAAAATATTTACAAAACGTGATGAAAATATTTGAACAATAATAGGAGTACTTATTTATTGCAACAGTGCTTTAGAAGAAGTTTTCTTGAGCGGATAAAACGCGACTAAAGCACGAATGCAATACAACGTTTTATCCACAGGTACAAACCGACATTAAAAGTACCTTTCGGCGAAAATCAGAGAGCTATGACGTGGCGCGCTGCTTGCTAGTCATTGTTAATAAAATAGAAGTTAGAAATAGAAGTTGCGTTGATTCTAACAGAAACTCTGAAGAAGCAGCTCTATGCAGCGTTTATAACCAGACAAGTCTAAAGAACATTACAAAAAAGAATTTGATGAATTTAATAACTGAAGAGAAAAACGCCAAGTAAGAGCGATCTAAAAGCGTGCAGACATTACAACTATCAAACGGCACAGTGGGTGGCGATCTTCAGTAATAACAGAAAGATTCCATATCAAATCATCATAAATCCTATAGAAAATTCAATAGAAATCTTCGAGTTCCAGGCAAGTACACAAATTCACAAATGCTTCTAAATCTTTGCATGTTATTTCTAAAAATGTCCAGAATAAGATATAAAAATAAAATAACAAAAAGGGATCTCTGATTCAAAAAAACTAAATGATTTGTTTAAATTTGATTTTCCATTTTTGTAACAGTAGAATAAACTGGAGAAAATGTTGGTTTATGATTGCTTATAAATAGTATATTATGGGCCAAGTGGTTGAAATTAAATTTCATAGTCGAGACATTGAAATTTTATTAGCCCCGAGTTGCATATAAAATTTTTTCTACACACATTTAAAATAAACTTTAATAAACGTTGTTTTTTGGTTTTTGTATTATACATATTTTTGTCAATAAGTTAACAAGATCAGGAGTTTTAATTATAAATTTGACTATGTCTTCTTCCGAAAGGGTTTTAAATTTTTAGGGTGATACATCAGATTTCCGTTTTAAACATGCCCGTAACTTTAAATATTTTAAAATATCGACGTCATTTTTGACAAAAAAATAGTCTTCAACATCGAGTACTGAGTACTCGAGTAACTACTTCTTTAAAAAATGATTTGCTTTGCTATTAGTTCTCTAGTATGTACACACATTTTCTAACTAGTGAACTAACTCTTCAATGTGGAAGGAATTAAATTGGAATATTCATCATCAATCTGCTTTTATAGTAAGTAAATCTAAGTAAATAAATATCGATATTGAACTGAATTTCACAATAAGAGCACAATTACATCGGAGAAAACATCGATTTTGAAAAATAGTAAATAAAAAACTCAATATAGCATATTTTATTGTGAAAAACAAAAATAAATAAGATTCTTAATAAAGCAACAAAATAATAAACACATACGAGAAAAACAAAAATAAATAAAAACTTTAAGTAATAAACAAAATAATAAGTAAATAAATTGTAAAAAAATAACAAATTCGAGATTAATAAGAATAAACAAAATTCTAAAATATACGTTGACAACCAACCAAACGAAATATCACCAAAATCAAGAGTGTGAAATAAGATACATACATCGAAACCGCAATTATCAATGTTTAATGATACATCGAACATAAAAATATATGTATTAAAAATCGAAGTTTTTTGGCAAAATCGATATTAATAAAAAATCGATGTAAAAGCCCCAGATTTATTTTATAGGTAATCGTATTTAAATAATAGCAGGCTGTGGATTCGCAATATCAAATAGTGCGATAAAGATTAAAGGCAAATTTACCCAATAATGTGTAAGCATTAAAAAATTGGAAAAGAAATGCAATTGCATTCTTAACAATAATTAAGAAAATTCGAAACAGTCTTAAAAAGTTACGAGTTAGAATTGAACTATGTGCTAAAACAGGTAATGGGTCAATCAAATAGTGGAAATGGGTTAAGGAATAAATTTCATTTCTTTGACATTTTTTGCAAAATTAAAAATAAAAAAGTTCTTTGTTATTTTTTATTTTTTTCGATTTTAAGAACACAGCTTGATAATATTAAAGTTTTAATTAAAGATTTATTTATTTTAAATTAAACAAAAAATATTATTCTTTTGTCATTTTTTTGTAAAATGAAAAATAACGGTTTTTTTTCCTCTTGTGGACTCAATCCGCATACTGTAGAAAAAAATAAACATAAAGTAACATTTCTCCTGTCAATAATTGAATTATAAAATCCCAGTAGTCCGAGCATTTCAATGTCAAGTGCATATCAATCACCGAAATCAACGTCAAAATGACTGATTTCAATGTAATGAGTAGAAAATATGAATTCCACCAGTTTAGAAAAAAGAAAATCATGCGAATTAATTAGAGATTTCGGCACAGATCATTGTCCTTTTATATAGGGTAATTATTTTTAATAATAATAATCAAAGGAAGCGTTGAAATTTCTGGATGTGTCATTTCTTACACCACACGATTTTTCATAAATTGAAAAAATGCATTTTTCGGAAGGATAAAAGTTAGCAAGAAATTTCTCTTGAACGACAACAATCACACTCGCGAAAACGGCTAAAACTTCTTCCGATGGTCGCAATCCATCAAATCTAGCCAAAATTAAATTTGACAAATGTCACATTTATGACCGTTAAAGGCATTGGCGTGTTATGTGGCAACATTTTGCTACTAAACAAATTTGTTTTCGTTGTATTAAATGTGGCTTCGATTTATGTTGATCGTCTATTTTGAGTGGTCATTCATGACGCAAAAGAAAATAGCATTCGTTCGGTGTTTTCTGTTACCCACACATAAATAATAACATCCCTTGACGCTAGTTGATTCTACGCTCATGTGTCAACCCCTCAATCAGTGCGAGAATTGACTAAGACTTACGTGCTAAAATGCTAAGCCACCTTTGATTAATATTAAAAAGAATCTCTTTCTACCAGTCTTACCAAATTAGGAAAAAAAAATAATTTGAGAATTTTATATTAATGACACCTTTCACAGTTTGAAATCTAGAAGTCTATAAAGTCTATAAAGACTTGCATTTATTTATACGTTTTCTTGTACTAAAAAACCACAGCCAACTTGATAATTTTTTAAATTATATAGATGTTAATCACGTGACTGTGGAGTGTGGTAATTTGCAAAAATCATTATTCTGTTCTGTGGTCACGTTTAATAACCATGTAAACTTTAGGTACTACGATAATTATAGGTCATAAAGTACAAAAAAAGTACACATCTTTTGTACCTGATTTTAAACATGTCCGAGCTAATCAAAGATTTGCAAAAAAAATTCAGGGTTCGCTCTAATCTGAAAAATTTTCCTCATCCGTTCCCAGTCACGATTAATTAATTTTACAATAACGACCGGATATTCGTATATGGTTTGATATTTTCCGTACCTGGCAGTCATGACGTTATTTCGCTTGCAAAAAAATCAATCAGAAAAATTTCCAAGATAATGAAATGCTTTAAAAAATTCTGTACAAGCAATAAACTAAACACACGACAATTTTTAGTGTTTTCCGGCTAGTAACATAAAAATTCCCTATTATATTAGGAAATGGAATAACAATAAGCAGTTTCACGGAGATCAAGCACAATTTTTGCCACAATTGTCCTTGGACCATAAACCAATGCAATCGTGAAAAGATAAAAACCAAGATTTCGATATCATCGAAGAAGAATTAAAATCGCCCACCGAAGCCTCAATGGCTTCCGGGGAAAACAAACACGACTTTCGCCAATATTATTCAATGTCTCAAAGAACTCCGGTTACATAGATTAGCGCACATCTCGTGTCGCTTTCATTTTCATTGTAGGTTAACGACACATTTTTACTTGACATTATGGAACGAGTCGCTGATTAATTTTCCTCGGCGCGGAGAGAAATAATTCCACTGGAATTTCCAAATTAGTGTAATTGCTGATTTACGTAGGAAGGTTGATATTCAGTCAACCTCAATTTGCTTTATTTCTCATTTAATATTTATTTTGCAGCGATTATATTTTAATTTGATTACATTATTTTTTAGTATCGGGCGTTCAATTAAAAACGGTTTTGTAAAGTATGTCTGTGATTTATCAGGGGTTCTGATTTCAATACGATTTTTGAGTTCAGTGAATCAGAACACTCGATAATTAGTATAATTATTACTTATCATTTTTTATCATACAGAAAATTTTAAAAACGTTTAGTATGTAACCTTCGCATTTATTATACCTGCCTTCACTTTTTATCAACAATGTAACATTAAACTAAAATATTCTAACAATATACCTACGTGAAAAACTGAGACGTCTATTGTAATATCGCGAACAACTCAAGTAAACAATAATTACAAATGGAATGTATTTCGGTATTGTGCTAATTACCTTTGCAAATTAACTTTTACGTCCCCAAAAAAGACTTTAAATATTCATAATTATATTATACCAGTAGGTTTTATATAAATGGTCAGAGTAGAAAGTTCTTAGTGAGTGCTTGCTTTTTATTAAATAATAGCAATGATAACCTGTTTATTAATGTGCGATATTTCGCATACTTCTGAGTGGAAGTGGGGTTCACATATTATTACCTAAAATTTATCAAATATTTTTAAAATCATTCATCAAATTTTAAATAATTGGGTCTTGATGTAAAGGTAAGGAATCTGACTAAAGCTGTGATTTTTATCAGATTTTTTATTCAATTGATTTTGGATATATGAATTTTTAAAAATCAAGCCTCATGAAGAAGAAATTCGAAAAAATTAAATGTTTGTTTCAAAAAATGTTAGCACTCAGTATAGTAAAATCTAAACTGTTCACCGGTTTCGTTGAAATTGGATCAAAAATTACTCAAAATTGTCGGACTGTGTGTCGCGCTTCAACATCCCCTCAGGAGCAAAAAACCATTTTACTCCCTCGCTGCTTAATATAGCGTCATTTAATGAAAACTACTCACTCTAATTTATTGCAAAAAATCCTCAACAAACAATAAAAAAATCCTGACGTTCGCAAGTACATAAAAACTCCACAAATTAACGAACCGCAATTAAAACCGGACGCACGTTGTAAGTAATATCGACAAGGTGTCCACCTTATAACATCGCAACAGTAACAGGTAGAACTCAATTCAGCAAACTGACTCTATGTAATCATTGTTAATCACATTTTGCGTCCCCCCTTTTGCTAACATTGAAATACAAAGAGAGCAAAAAAATCCTAGGCGAAATGTTGACCAGAAATTTTAATTGTTTTCCATTTAGGAACGCCGACAAAAAACCAAACCGGACGAAACTAGAAAAAACTTTACAAACGTGCGAAATTTAAGCTAATTATTACGAGGGTCAACATTCAATACTGCCGATTCGAATTTCGCGCGCAGAGGTGAACAAATCAGTTGTTCTGGTGATAAAGTAAAAATCCCCAAGTCGGTCTTCTGGTCTGTGTTGTTTTACTGCACGTAAGTCAAACTTGAATAATTTTGCTTTATTTGGGTCATCTGCGGGGTTTTGGGGCGGAAATTCGTTTGATTTGCCCCAAATTGCTCGTTTTTTCTAAATATCCGTGTGATTTTCCAAATTGTGTCTCGTTTTAGTGAAGAAATGCGTACAATATGAAGTGAGGTTATGTCACTTATTGAAATTTTTGTTTTAGAGTGAAAATGGGTAAGATTATGAAACAAGGTAAAGTCGTGTTGGTCCTCGCGGGCCGATACGCAGGACGTAAAGCCATCGTTATCAAAAATAACGATGATGGGACGTCGGACAAACAGTATGGACATGCCGTAGTCGCAGGGATTGACAGGTACCCCAGGAAAGTCAACAAACGCATGGGCAAAGGAAAAACACACAAGAGGTCCAAAATCAAGCCTTTCGTTAAGGTAATTTTGTTTTATTGCCACGTCAATTGATTTTAAATTTAATTTAATTTTTGTTGTAGATTTTGAATTACAACCACCTGATGCCCACCCGTTACTCGGTGGACTTGACGAACGACCTGAAAATCGGTCCCAAGGACTTGAAGGACCCGATGAAGAGGAAGAGGGTTAGGTTCCAGACGCGCGTAAAATTCGAGGAGCGGTACAAGTCCGGGAAGAATAAATGGTTCTTCCAGAAGTTACGTTTCTAATTATAGCTTTTTTGAATAAATTGACATGGAAAACTATCAAGTGGTGTATGTCAGTCTGTTTATTATTAGATATGTTTGTACATACACAAATGCCTTAAATAACAAGAAGGTAACAATTTTAGGTTAGAAAATCCTACATAAAAACAATTTGATCAAATAATTTCTGCCTTAAAAAAGAATCACAGCATTTTAACAGTTCACTTTGTCCAACTGGAATGTAACTGCTGTGAACGAAATTTCAGATCGTCTGAACAAAAACAATCCATCTAAGCAAACTTTTATTTGAGAATTATCACAAATAGCAAATGCAATTTGGCAAAATACTTAAATCCGCCTCCTTCAAAGACACAGCCTTCTTTGAAAATAACCCTACAATTGAAGAGATTCTAACCTGCGTACTTGGAGATTGGACTAACTTAAAAATTGGGGTACACTGTTTAGTAACAATTTAGTCGATCTGAAAATCCCCAAAGTCAAACTAAAATTATGGGTCCTCTTGATCGGGCACTTTTGGTGAATCCTCTTCTTTGTCCGTTTTGTGAAGTGTCTCAAAAGCCGAATGACAACTTGGTTTGAGCGTGAACAGAGTGTTTGGATGCGAGGAAACGACTTCTCGAGGTATTGGTCTTAGGATAGGTACAGATTTTGATAGCACGCGTTCGCAGCCGTCGGGGGGCGCACGGGACGAAAAGCGGTTGATGTGGGGCGAAGACCCAGATATCATTCTGTCTTGATCCGGACTCGAGCCCTGGCTGTCTTCTACAAAGAAAACGACAAATTAACAACGCAAATTACCACACTTCCACGAAATTTCAAATTTCGCGCCTGGAATTTTCGACCAAAGGCGCGAAATTCGAATTGGAGTGGACAATAAGGACTACGCAAGCTTGACTCACCCCTCTAGATGAGCTACTCCGAGTGAAGTGGGCCGTTTTTGAGATCAAGAAAATGGGGCCCACTTCACTGGACTCATACAAATTGCATAAAATAACTTCCACCGACTACCATGCAGTATCAAACACTCATAACCTGTTTCACTGTGCGGTGTATCCAAAAGACTTGGAACAGGTGATACCGAGTCCCTTAATGGCGAATCTTGCACAAAACAACGTCAAATTAGAGCAAATTTCGCTATTTTCAAACAAGAAGATGATACACACCTGAGGAATTCTGATTAGCTGAGTGTAACGTTCTTGAAAATGGTCTTTCTCTGATTAATTCGGCTACTGGTGCTTTTCGCCCCTCTGGCACTGGTTCTTGCAACCTGTCGCACTGAAGAGGTTCAGCTGATGCGTAGAGTTCCAGTTCTTGGTTCAGTCCTTCCTCGGAATTCCGCGACGACTTTGGTGGGGCACTAGCTGAACTCTTGGAGAGAGGAGACGGCGCTGCGGAAAAAAATTATTACAGAACCTTTAAACCAGGGTTTGCTCACAGATTTGAATTTTTGACATCTTCAAATCAAATGTTTCAGTAGTATTTAATGTAGGAAGGGCGCAAAATGGACTCGAACGAGGCGCAAAAAACAGCTAAAACACGCAGTTCGACAGAAAAACAGACGCTCTGATAAAATGTTCAGATATCTGTCATTCGCTAATTGATGTCTCCATGTCAAGTTCAGACACACGTTCCAAGGTGCCAGCCGACTAGACAAAATCGTCGACTTAAGTTGTTAAGTTGCTAATAAGTCCGTTTTTGGGTAAAATGCGTTCTAAATTTTGTAAAAACAAGAACATGAAGGTTTAGCTAAAAACATTGTATTTTTAGTCCTCAAGTATTCAAATCCCAGATTTGACGATAAATACCAAAAAAATAAGGATTTCTCAACCTCCGTTTAAAAAAATCAAAATGGACTTGGCAACTCGAAATGCAACAAAGTGGAAAATATGAGAATAAAACAACTCCAACTTGACATAAGGAAAGGTTGCTGGCTCAATCACAGACCTGACTTGAAATTTTCGGTTTTTTTTGTATGGTATAAACCCGGCTTTCCACTTACGGTTTCGGTTCGGTGCCCCCCCATCTTTCTCTTCCCTGCTGCTGCTTTTCCTCCTGGGCCTGATGCTCAATTTGGCCACCCTTTCTTCAACCCCCTCAGTCGCCCCCAGCACTTGCAGTGAGTCCAAACTGCCTGCTCGTTCAGTCTGTGTCGCTCTGTCCCGATGCCAAAAGACACTCTCTCTGGGAAACAGCCCCCTTAAGTAGATCGCGTCCAGCGACGCCGTCCTGCGCATGGAAGCCCCCTTCGGTATAGCGGGAGCAGCACCTGTAAGCACCTCATTCTTATCCATTTCGCCGACTACAAAGTGTTTTTGTACGAAAAAAAGCGCTTTTTGCATACCTATGAAGTAGGCGCCGGGGCTGCGCAGGCCACTGCCTTGTTTTGTAACGCATGACAGAGGAACGGTGGCCCTCAGCGGCGAAGTCTTGGCGCGAGGGGCGCCGGACATTTTGACGGTTTAGCGAGGAGAATCACGTTGACATCACACCGATGCCGGTCGCTGACGATTCAAATAGTAGTCTCAATGGGTTTTTGATGGATTCTTGTTGTAGTTCATTGTTGAAGAACACGATTTAGAGCTTTTTGTCTGGAGAAGTACGCCTGCGCACTGAATTCACCACTGTTCGGAGAGAAAAACTCGGTTGCGTTGTAGCGACATTTCCTTCTGTTGCGCGGCGGAAATGTCAAACTCAGCTGTTTGCGTAGTGGGGTTCTCTTTGGATGGGGAATACTCACTTCACTATCAAGTACAGTCCACGCGAAATGGACGATTCTGATTGGTGGAAATGAATACTGAATTCATCACAAGCGTGCTGAGAGTACAATCCGGCGTTTAAAGCAGGACCGGCTCTAACAGGACCGGACACTCAAGTGTCAAAGCCCTTCATTTCGTGAATTAATTATCTAGGGGCGAACGTGTGTCTGAACTTGACATACGTTACAGCCAACTAGATAAATAATTCAATCACTCTGTAATTTGCAGGGGAAATGTTAAAAACTGTCAGGAATTGACGGGGATCTGTAGTATTCATATAAAAACTAATCGAATCAAGTTTATTACGACTTGATAAACGTGACAGTTCTTGTCGCAGGCGTACTAATCCCAGAGCTGCGTTTTAAATTTTCATCGCTTCAGGAAAAAATCGGATTTCCCTACTTTCTTCAGTGGCTTCTTTTCTTTTTCCTTCACAAAACCATCAACCATTAATTTCGTATTTAATTTGGTACACAGAATTGACAGGATGCGCGTAATCGTGATCGCTGTAATGCAACACTTGCGTCCGCGAGGTACTGCTGGTTCTTGTAATGAGTAAAACTGTCGGCGTGTCCTTCATTTCTTGCGACTTAAGAGCGGCCGACATTCCTCCAATCAGTTTCTTAAAAGCTCCCATTTCTTCAAAGCTACTTATTCTATCAATAATTTTCTCCATGGTCGTTTTCAGCTCTTCTTTCTCTGCATCGAGTTTTTGTGCTTCTGTTGAAGATGAGTCGTTACTGCAGTCCACCACAAATCCTTCCTCGTCAGGCGTCTTCAGGGCTCTTGCTCGGCGCTGCTCCAAGGTCTGTTTGATATTATGAAGATCCTTTCTTGTGATCCTCTGGATGCGCTCTGATTGAGAGTTCTTCACTTCATATAAAATCTCCGTGAAAGGAACGTTTTCGGAGATTTTCGTCGCAATTATCTCCTTATCCACTGGATTTAGCCACAGGTGGTTTAGATCGTTGTCGTGCCCCACATGAGTCTCTACAAAAGTCACTTGACATGCCCCATTTTTGCTAATCACTTTCATGGCAGCAGGGCAAAACCCATTGATCTTATTACTGCCTTGGTTCTTCAGGTGTCTTAATCCCTTGCTTTTGGAAACGAAAATCCCAGATCTGTGACACCCATAGTGGACTATCTGTTGTGTTTTTATCACGGCAGTCCCTCGAGACTTTATAAAATGCGCTTTAGTCTCATTCTCAACTTCTACCTTCCAAAGTTTAAACTCTTCCAATGTCGGAAAATCTTGAGTGGAGGTTTGAATATCAACCTTATGCTCCTGAGTAAAATGGCACAATAACTGTCTAGTCTGTTGGCCCCAGTAGTCGCAAAGCGGGCACTTCTTGTTCTTCTGAACAGGAGGGGGGTCAACCTCATGCCTCTTTTTATGGTACCTCAGATGACGCTGATGCGTAAAATTTCGGTTGCATTGGTCACACTGAAAGTTGAAAGACTTCTTGGGGGCCAAAACATCCGCTTTATCTTGAAATGAGACAAAATTAGAGGTTGTTTGGGGCGGTTTGGGGCTCACCTGAATGGAATTTTCGGATGTGTTTTCGTAAATTAAAACGTGTGCTGAAGTCTTTCTTACACTCGCTGCATTTTAGAATCTTCATTGTCTTGGTTATGTTTCAAATTTTCGGTTTTGTTCACGTGAAGTGTTTGCATATTGTGGTTTAAATGGTCTTAAATGGTCTTTTTGACTGCCGACTGATAAAAGCAAACCAAAACCAGCCAAAAATGTGATAAATCTTTGATAACAAAACTTCATCTAGTAGTCAAGTTTCAAACCAAAAGTTTAGCCCTCTGGTGAGAGAACGCGTGAACTAACAACTTTTATATTATTTCGCCAGGTGGCTTTTATTCAAAAACTTCTTGAGTGTCATTTGTCAAATTTTTCAGTAAAAATTAAAAGACTTAAAGTGATTTTGTTAGCCAATTCTGTCTATGTGAATTCTCAAGTAAAATTTAAAACGTAAGTATTTATTTATTTACGTTTAAAATTGTGTCTGATGGTAGGCAACTAATTATACACGCGATTTTGGCAGGATTCAAATCTCAAACAAATGTTTTTTTTGTATTGCATTTACTCGTAAAATATTATAGATATCGAAAAATTGTCATTAGAAATGGATTTAGGAGTGATAAATTGTTTTGTAAACAAAGTTTCGTGTCGATCTGATGATTTTTGTGTTTTACCTTGAAAATTAGTTTTGTTCAATTTCGACTAAAATTAAAAACTTTTTAATTTGGGCCTTAATAATAAAAAGTTGCAATTGGTTTTTTGATTGGGCATTTTGTTGATTTTTATACAAGGTTTTATAAATGTTTCTAGCATCAAGGGTGGCTATGAAATGTCAAAGAAATTTGCCGCTTATTACAAATGTGGGTTTAGATTTTTTAACTGACATTTGTAGTTAACCTCAATCATGGAGCAAAGTAAGTTTTGAAGAAAAAAACATTCTATAGGTTATTTTTCCTGCAGGGAACTTTTTATAGGCGCCAAATTTAAAATGCATCGCTATGATTGGTCATTTAGCAGTACGATTTACATTAGGCGAATTCTACTAAAATCCTGCAAGTTGCCAGCTACTTGACATAAAGTTGTCAAAATAATGACAAATTTTTAAAAACAATGTTGTTTGGGGCGCATTTTATTAAATTATGTGCTTTGTATTTTGTACAATGTTACGCAAGGTGCGATTTAATAAAATTAAATAAATCATATAGTTCGCACAGTGAGAGATTGAATGACCGAAAAGTCACTAAATTTACGCGCGAAATTTAAAATAACAAAGTAACCCTAGTTATTGACAACCCTGTTAACTCATTTCGCGTAGTGTTTTGTAGCATAATTTGCTGCCAACCTAAATGTCAACTGTCGAAATTTCCCAATCTCTCACCGGATATACTATAGTTGTGGTTTGAAACCTAAAATTCATAATCTTGAACACAAAACCGTAACTGAAACGTCGTTGGCGTAAGTGACATTATAAATCATTTTCAGGATAGTTATATTCACTATGAAAACAAAGCGGTAAAGTATAGTATATCCGGTGAGAGATTGGGAGATTTTGACAGTTGACATATAGGTTGGCAGCAAATTATGCTACAAAATACACTAAAAACACTAAATTCCTACCCTAACTGGGTTGACAGTAAGTGGGCCTATTTTGTTATTTTAAATTTCGCGCGTAGATTTAGTGACTTTTCTGTCATTCAATCTCTCACCGTACAAACTATAATGCATAATAGGAATTCCAGAGCAATTTTTGATGCTTGAAACTTTTATAAACACCTTGCAGTTTGAAATTCTGTATGAAAATTTGAATTTTTTGGCAAAAATAAAACTTTGCTTATTAATTTAATCTCGTCAAGAACGAATTTGAAATTTGATTTTAGATTTACCAGTTGATTATTATTTTATTAAAAATGAACGTTTTTGCCTGTGGTTATGCAACTAATTATACACCCATTGCTATTGGGTGTGTCGTAACTTACCAGGTAATGACAAACTTTGCTTTAAAGTTATCTAAATTTTTATAGACTTGCGGATTTTTTTTAATTAAATTTGTTTAAAATATTTATTTACAAGTTGTGAATGATTAATTACTTCTTTAAAAATGTTTATATTATTTTAATTCGTTAGGGTTCTCTGCTCTTTTAATTCGTTTTTGTCCAGGTTGTAGTCGTACTTTATATATTATTTGTTGCTTTTGGAAGTGAATAATATGTAAAATTTTTAAATTATCCTAGAATTAATAAAAAAAAATGCAAAAATCTTCCGCGCCATCTCTCGTCCATCGTAGTAACGACACAATTTTGTGTAAAGGAACCTGTTATTTCAAAAAAAATGAAAAAACGGTGGTACTTTTAAAGACTTTATTTATAATAACAACACATGTATGTTAACATAGATATTTGGTGTGAACAAATAATTATTTAATGATGAGAATGGCTATACTCATTCGTTTTATTTACACATTACACAACAATTTGGTAAACAGCACAGTAAAAAACATTTTCCCTTAATTGTTTTTGGAGTGAATAAATAACAAAAATATGACCGAACACGGCGAATGAGTAATCACGAGAGGGAAAAGGTAGTAAAAAACTCGTTTCGAGTTCTTTACTTCGTATTGCACATTATATTATAGTTTTACAAATAACACTAGAGCCTAGATATAAACATAACGATAATCACAGATCCTAAAAAAATGAGTAACGCTACGAATATTAAAGCGATTTATTAAAATATAGATTTCTACTAATGAAGGTTTGTACAATGGTAAGAAATGAGAAGAGTGAGACGAAACGAATGCTCGAATTCTACACTAGAAATGAAAAGACGTTTTTACAATGATAATATCGTATCTGTTTTATAATTATATGTACAGTTGTTGAAAATGTACACCGTATGCAACTAGTACTGGATCATTCTATACAAATGAGCCCTATTTACATTAGATCACAATTTATAATTACGTACAAATGACTTAATAGTGAGGATCTACGCGGCGAAGCTCGAGCCTCTCCGTACACACTTAAATCGGCGTTGGTAAAACTGTAAAGTCCTGTAACGCACATTTGACAGTCTCATACAGGGGTCTGTTCTCGTCACTACAATATCCTTCCGGAGTGCAAAGTGTCTGCAATTTGCTCAAGTACGAATCGAAATTCTCTTGGCCGATTTTTTCCGGCGCCGGCCCGCTTCCGGGCAACCGGACGTGCTCCAGTAATGTGATCACGTTGTTTCTTAAGCTTTCGTAGTATTCGTTCAGGTTGTTGGAGCGCTGGCTGAGCGCTTGAGTTTCCTGGTGGGAAAGGGTTAGTGTAGTCCTATTGCTTTTTTATGATAACGCTGGTGGATATGAAACTATGTGTTAGGTGCGGACGCCAATTGTATTCATAATCCGACTTTTTATGTCATATACACAATAGTTTGACCCCCACTGGCCGAGAAAAAGAGTGGAGAAAAGCCCGACGCTCGCACAGAAAAAGTTTAGCTTTCTTTTAAAAATATTGTGTATATTTGACAACGTTCTTAAAATTCAAAGCTAAAAATGTCTGATCGTTACCTTTTCTCCGTTGTTGAGGTGGTTCTCCATGGCGTTTATATCGGATTTGAGTTTGATCATCTGTGATTCAACTCGAGCATTCTCCCTCTGAAGCTCTGTTATTTCAGCTTCCAGAGTCATCAAATCTTCGCCGTTATTCGATTGTTCCATACCTATAAACATCTGAACGTTTAAGAACGGATCTCCCGTTACCAAGTTTTGCTTTATTTCACTTTGTAAAATTTCTTTAAACACCATTAACATACTAATTTCTCGACTTTCAGTTCCATTCCGGTTTAAACAAACGAAAGAAGAATAAAAGACTTGGACAGGGTTAACTCGCTGTTGCGTCTTCAGTAAGTGTAGCACCATTCTAGGCAAAAAGAAACTTGTTTAATCTTATTCGAATTTTACAAAGTAAAATTTTCATTACGTTTTTCTTCAACACTCTCTGGTCAGTTCTTTTATTTCTCAACAAACGTCTCTACTAATTTCCATAAAAGAACTGGCCACAGCTCATCTGTTCCTTCTGCAACTGACCTGTGTATCCTTTGGTGTAAAAAGGCATTTCTTCAGGGTATTTCGACTTTTTGATGGTTTGACCTGCTACGGGACAGCCGCTCAAGGAACGATGGGTGAGAAACGACCCGTTGATGTGGCCCGTACCGTCGCAGCCGGGGGTGGGACAATTCACTCCTTCGAATTTCATCGCCGTTGCCGCCGCCACCGCTGCTTTGTGCTGTTCCACGGAACCGCCGCTTTCCAGCACTCGCATTTTATTCCGGTTGGCGATCGGGCAACCGGAAGCGCTGCAAAGGCTGCACGTGAGAACATGCCAAACATATTTTACACATGTATCATCTCTGAATGCCGTCGAATTTCTTGAATTTCTTTTTGTTGCAAATTCTGTTTAAGAGGAGTCTTCACCTAAACCGAATAAAAATTCGGACAACTGTCAAATTTGCTTGGTCCCTCTGAAGACATCATAAAACGTCATAAAGTGATAATCACTACATTTACAAGGGGTTTCTGCAGCCCACAAAAGTACAATAGGTTTGCCAAGGTCTGCTCTTTTATGTAAAATCTCTAAAAACTGTTTTGGTTCAAATACAAGCAACAATTCTTCTAGTCCGAGAGCTTGAATCATAAGCTAAATAAACCAAACAATTTTTTTTTTAATGTTTTATGATGAGTTGATTAAAATCTACTGGAGTGGCTAATCGCAACTTAATCGAGGTGCCTCAATTATCTTAATGCTAATTAGTAATTAGTCTTTTTTTTATACAAACACAAGTAACAATTCTTCTGCTTTGACCACAACTATCGCCTAAATTTACTTATTTTTATGAACTTTTGGTAACTAAACATTCGAAGTAAAATTAATGAGAAAATACGATTTCGTCTATGAATTCTAAAAAGATTCTGTACTTTTTTACTTATTTTATTATTGAGATGATAAAGATAGTAGGTGACAATTTAAAAGCACATACAGAGAAAATACAAACGTAAAATGCCGTAAAAGACGGTATAATTTAAGTAAATAACAAAAAAATAATTGTACTATTCCTTTCTCAGGGGAAAGATTTAAATTGTAAGCCGCAAATGGACATTTTATTTAAACAATCGTGTTTTTATCTACGAGCCCATCTGTTGAAGCACCCAAAAAACACATATTTTTGCCTATGAATAGACCACATGGTTGTATAGAAATTAAGTTTTCTTTTTTTGTAAATCTGCCTTCGCAATTTTTTCAAATATTTTGTCATGATTCATCGATTTGGCATTTAAATTTAAAGACTTGTATAGAATAGAGTCACCAAGTTCTGATGTGTTTCCAGTTCTACGTTTACAAATTTTTGCAAAATTTGATGTTGTTCATCATCATTAACCAAATTATTTCATGTTGACTTGCGGCATTCCAAATCAGAGTTGCGCCTTAGCAACCCCAATCAAAGTGATGCTACCTTAGCAACTGCGTCAACGCAATTTTGCGTCACTGACTTGAAATCGAGCTCTTAGTGCACTTCGGTAAAACTGCGATTAGACACGCCAACAGATCTTAAATCTGCTCAAAACCGAATTCTGTTAAAAAGTTACGGTTTTTAAAAAAGATAACACATTTTGTGGTCTAAATTGTCACTAACAGTTATTTTTATATGATTGCAAATGGCGCAAATTGTGTCAAGACTATAAAAATGATGACATATCAACGACCAAAATTACTTGTATAAAAATTTATGTTGTGCTACTTGTAAAACTAAATAATTTTACAAATATAAATTCAAAAGTTCCGCAATTAAAATTAAAAGTTGACTTGTTTTGCAATTTTTACAATAGGATTGGTTTTTGTGAACTTACTGATTTAATACACGAAGTAATTTTCCCGGTGTATCAAAATTTTGACTGTTACTTGTGACTTTATCACCAATCAAGCTTTTATCAAAATCAAACTGTAGCTAAAAAGCTCTAAATATTCAGACAAGGGAATGGAGGGTTGGTAACAAACTCAGGTACCTACAAAATGACCCATGGAACCTGTAAATCTTCCGACGGTTTACTGCTTCCATTACTTGCGGTTTAAAGTAATAAATCAATCTTTGCTCACAGAATAAGACCGAACTTTAAATAATGAAATTGAACGGAATCATATCTCCTTTATTTATAAAGCAAAATGAACCAATTTTGTAAGATGTTGTTTTGATACATAGTTCTACGTAATGCTTTTTTCAAAATAATAAAATAACGTCAAATATAGTGTGAAATGGAAAACTGTTAAATTGTGCATCAAATAACTTCAACTTCAAGAAAATTCCGAGGTTTTTTTTTAAACTAAAAAAATAGTCTTTTAGTAACAAATTTATCTTTTTTAATAAAGAAGTTATTTACCCGTCAATTTACTTGGGATTTCCCATAAGAGAAATGAATGAAGACTCCTCTTAAAAAGAAATTTGACAGGTAAATGGGCAGTAATTCCTTCAGCCCTCGTCGTCGTTTATTTTTTCAAAAAAGTGTTCCAGTCAGACGTGCAATAAATGAAATTAGCCCTAATTTCGGAAATTATAAACATTATGTTATCTATTACCCAATCTCATACGTTAGTCACGAACACGTAAATTACCTTCTGTGCGACAAGAATTTTCCGGTTGCATGTCCAGAGCCGTCGCAACCCGGAATGGGACATCTGACAGCGTGAAATGACGACATCATGTTAACTTAACATCCAAAGTTTGAGCATTCCCCCAACTCACCTCAAGGGTTCGCTGTCCTGTCCATCGCGGGGTTTACTCTTGGGTTTATTTGCCCGCGGACACCCGGAGAGACTCCGGTGGGACGAGTAGTTTCCGGTAACATGACCAGAACCGTCGCAACCTGGAGTTGGACATTTCAATTCCTGAGAATGCGCCTGGATTTGACTACGATCGGCTCTAGGACAACCTGAGAGGCTGGAAACAGTCAGAGATGATCAGAGATTGGCGGGCGAACGATTGAACAGTAAATGGGTTTAGATTTTGTACGGAATTTAAGACAGAGCGCAGGACCTGACTCAGTTTTAGCCAATTGTTCAGACATGGTCACAGACGGCATTTTTGGATTTTGTGGGGGTCAGCGACTACCAAGCGGGAAGGGGCGCGGGCTCTGCTAATATCGAGCGTTTATGAGCATAGCCCGGACAATCCAGGAGCAGGGGGTGCGTTTTTATTTTTGGGGGGGTTTTTAAGCTTTCGCCACGTGCCATAATGATGTTGCAACCCCAAAAATGCAAACCGCCCCCCTTTTTGAAGGGCAAGACTCAAGTCAGGGTTCGACACGTATGTAGCTCTACAATGAATGCTTGCCTTCTGTGGGTGGCGTAGTTGCCAGACACGTGTCCCATGCCATCACAGCTAATGGTCGGGCACTGAATCAGCTCCTTACCGTCCCTGCCCCTAGCGCAGGGTCGTACTCCGCTGTAGATAGGCCGCCGCGAACTGCCATCAAAAACAGACCGAGCCTCCTTCAGCGCAACTCAGACTTAGCTTTAACGACTCACCTGGCGTCCTTATTGGGGGGTTTGTCGTGTTGAGACATCGAATGTTGTGGCGGCGGCATCGAGTAACACGGCCCTGGCGAGTACCCCCCCGGAGGGGCCGGGTACCCCGTCGTGACCGACCCTGGATAAGCCCCGGAGCACGAGTAGCCGCTGGTCGGGTAAGGCGTGTAGGGGTTGCTGGTGTAGTCGTTGGTGACGCTGGTCATACCGTACCCGGGATGGGGGCTCATGGGTCCGTACCCTGCAACCAACCCCCAACTAAAAACTCCCAGTTTTCATCCCCGTCTTACCTGCCGGGTCCCTGTAAGCGTCCATGTAATGCGATCCTCCGCTGTCCGGAGTGGACTCTCGACTGTAGCCCGAGCCAGGAGCCAGTACCGGACCGGCGAATGTCGCAACGGGCCGTACGCCACTGAAATTAACGGGTTCATTTGCAGTTGAAAAATCGACCGGTTCTGTTTGCTCGTCGCGGGGCCCGATGAACCCTGCCGGTACCGGAACACCCTCGCCGTGACCATTCTGGTATTGCGGACTTGTGTCGCTGCTAACAAAAATCGCGACGGTCACGACTTCCAAAAATTTTTTCAATTTCGGTGCGGGGAGGAGCGGGGCGTTGAATAAAATGGCATTTTCAAAGCGCTGTTGGACTCTAGTGAATTACTATCTCGGGCGGCGTTTCTCAACCTTTTGGAAATTGGGCAACACTCACTTTTTCGATTACCAAACATCCCAATAATTTTCCTTCTTTTTTGAGAAACGCCAATTTAAGCCAAAACTGATGCATCATTTCTTTCCTTCACCCCTTCGCTCCTCTCCAACGTCCCGTCCCACAGAACCCATTGGGTCAAGTGGCCCGCCCCGCGATTGCTGATTTTCGTCTAAGTATACCTGTGCGACAACCTGCTGACACTCAGATCCAAAGTTTGACCCTGTGGACTTGGTACTTGAGGACTTGCAGAAAGGTGTGGACTGGCGGCGGCTTGCGGACTGCCGCCCACTCGCTGCCCACCGTAATGCGGCGAACTGTACGCCACCTGTAACCACACGTTTATCATCTGTGAAGGCGAAACGTCTTGAGACGGACCTGTGGGCTGGTGGTGGTGACACTCGACGTCGACAGGTCGATGACGGTACCACCAGGGGATGTGTGGGGGCCGGCGACTTTCATTTGGGCTTGGGCCGTCGTCACGCATTTCACGGATAAGTTGATGGCGGAAAAGCCGAGAGGGAGAGGGGGGCCGCCGGAAGTATCGTATTGGTACATGGGCCTGAGAAAATCCAGTTATAATGCACAAAAAGTCTGAGTTTTAGATTAGTACCGTGGATATAAAGGTCCGGATGACTCTTGTCCTCCTTCAGTCTTTATCAATCCTTGGCCTCCACTGACTCCGATCTGGTGGTGCTGAACCACTGCTTCCTGTTGGTATCTCTGATCCTGATCCTCTATAGAAGCGTATCCATAAATTCCCTGCGGCGGTACTCGTGGAGGTGCCAAACCTTGCTGCATCGTCACACATTGACTCCCATCGTACCGTTCAAAAGCCGTGGCAGTACCAGGGTCGTACGGTCTATGACTCGCTGAGTTTACCATCGAAGAATCGTACGATCTTGACGCGATTTCATTAGAGTACGTCACCACAGGTCTCGGTAAGCCACTCATGGAATCCGTCATATCCGTGTAGGATCGATCCGACCGATGGTACATCTCCTCCGATTGATGGTACGGCGACCGCTGCGGCATTTGGTGGTCTAAAGGATACCCAGATTGCGGGTTCTGGTGCTGCGCCATATGATGAATTTGGTGCTGTGGAGCCCTCGAGTTGATCGTGTCCATACTGGACATGGACGAAGAGTTGGAATCTTGGTTCAAATATGGCTCGTAAGCCGTTCTCATACTGGAGGGTGGCGAACGACAAGTTGTCGTCATCTCTGTTTTTGGTACCAGAAGCTCCGTTTGACCGGAAACGTTGCAACAACTGCTCGGGTTCATTTCCGCTTTGGGAACTTTCATGAGGTCTGGTTTGAGGCTTGGGTTAGCTTTATTGTAGAACTGGTCGTACTGCTTTTCGTCCGGGTGCTGGTAGCCCACTAAGTAACTGGGTTTGACGTCTTCAGACGTTGGGGTGCGAGGGCCAAACTCGTTTTGGCAGGGCAAGCCTAGAAAGGTTGGTACTTGTTAGACAGGGCGATGAATATAAATGGCGTGATGCGAGTAATTCAAAGCGAATTTTATTTTTTTTAATATACTGAGTGTTCACTTGGAATTACTTAAAAAGAAACAAATACAGATTTAGAGGTAGAGACGGTTTTAGTTGATAGCACATACAAACATGATAAGGTAAGGAAAATTACACACTGAAACAAAAAGTACAGCAACCCTCCGCAGGCAAAAAAGTTTCAGTTTTTGTAATAAAAACAATGGCAAAGCTGGTGTACTTTTTGGCGTCCTTTGTCCGGCTTGGGTCTTCGGTGTCCACTCACCGA
This sequence comes from Gnatocerus cornutus, assembly GCA_029298725.1. Taxonomy (NCBI): domain Eukaryota; kingdom Metazoa; phylum Arthropoda; class Insecta; order Coleoptera; family Tenebrionidae; genus Gnatocerus; species Gnatocerus cornutus. The sequence goes on from CM055517.1 coordinate 3,311,951, forward strand.
AAGCAGTCGTGTGCGGCGATCGAATACGATGCAAGGCGTTTTGGTATTTTTGTTCCCGAGCGGCCTGTTTATTCGCCGCTGCGATGGGACACCCGGAAAGACTTCGATGCGAATTCCGGTTGGAGCTAACGTGTCCTCTCCCGTTGCAGCCCGGAGTGGGACACTTGAGGATTGTTTCGTGCATGGCTAGGACTGCACCAGAATAACATTGAGTACGTCCCACAATGTGTGTGTTTACATCAAAGAACCAAAACGAACGTTTAGGGTAGAGAGTTTGAAACGAAAAATTCCGGCCGAACACACACATTTTCAATATTATACTCAATGTCGATCTGGCTGTTGGATGCGGGGGCGGAGGGATGCGCTACCAACTACACATTGCAAGAAAATAAACAAAAGTGATGCTCTCTACCCCGTTAAACAAAAAAATCAACGAGATAATGAAAAAGCAGTGGTGGCAACTTGGCAACGACCAGACTGGCATTAGATTTATCGGTTGCGTTATTTTTGCGGAACGACAAAGAGATGTTGTAAATAATAGGGAGAGGAGGAAATGGCTGTGGATGGTTTGCTCAGTTTGCACAGTCTGGTTGTTTTGTGGACGTCTACATTCATTGAAACTTACTTTCTGGAGTTACTTTATCTTTACGCGGACATCCAGATAGACTATTGATAAAAAGGAAATGTTAGTCGGACGAATGGTGAAAAGAGGAGAAAAAGTACCTGCGGTGGTGCGAGTAGAGTCCAGTCACGTGGCCCTGACCGGTGCAACCAGGCGTGGGACATTTGCTGCCTTCTGCAAAAAAATTCACAAATAATAAAAAGTTAACTTGCGAATACTTTTAAAAATTGTGGAAGAGAAATTGTAACACCCTGTGTATCAAAAACAAAAGCGTTTTGCGCAAAACCCTTGACGTGGAATGGGTAGGAGAGCGAGTAGTTGCGGATGTGAAAGTTTGGTGTAAATGGCATAAAAAGTCGTGTGTCTAATGTCGTTTATCCCGGCGCATCCACCATTTTTCCGCGCGTGTAAATGAACGCATCCGTGTCCGTCCTGCGTCCTCCGGCGCTGGCCATCTCCCGTCGCTCTTAAATTAAACGAGAAGGACGCACTCCTTGTGTACGTCTTGCAGTATAAAACTCCGCCCTGGTGGGTCGATTAGCCTATCCCGGATAACGGGTGGAGACTCGGTGTAAAAATGTTTTTTTCGGAAAAAAGAAACCGCAGCCGTGAATGGAGGGCGCTGCGGGTGCGCGCGGACTCGGTCACCGCACCTGCGAACTGCCGCCGCCAACGCACCACCCCCTGGTTGGCCGGCGGTTCTTCCGCCCGGAATCGATCAAAAACGCTCCTTAAATCAGGTGGCGAGAGAAAAAATCTCGCTTCGGCCATCATTGGCGATGTGTTGGTAATTATTTATGTTTAAAGGGTTGGGGGCGGCGACGAGACCGTTCCGAAGCGAGTCACGTCGCTGTCGCTGACATGCCAGCTTATAACTTGTATCAAGTAAACCCATAATACTATGAGCGTCTTTAGATGGCGCTAGAGAGCCAGGTGACAGCTACGTGCCAAGAGAATTTCCGGGGGTCCCAATTACAACTTTGGCCGACTTGTGGATCATTATGTATCAGGGGGTAATTTATTATTACCAGGTGGAGTCGTAAAACTCCCAAGAAACCAACGCACGAGGATTATCATCTGCCGAATCATTATCGTCACGTTTATGTCTTCACTGTTAACACTAGCGTTTCGGGGTTTCCTTCCTTTTCATGCTAATGTCGATGTCGGTCGACCGCAAGAAACTTCCGATTTTTAAAATACTATTTATGAGTTGAATTTCGCCCAGACTTTCTAATTTAAGACAACTTTCTAACTTCCCAGACGTGTAATCAAAAGTTGGTTAAACTTTCTGTCTTTGAGAATTATAAAAAAATTGCCAAATACTTTTAAGTACTTTGCTCTGGAAACTTTAGTTAGAAAACTAGGTACGTTCGGTGTCAAGGTAAAATCAAATTTTAACATCACATACCTCTTCCTATGCTGTTGGGCGACAAAGTCCCCGTCGGCGTGACCATTTTGGGTTCGTTGGCCACCGCCGCCACACTCGGCACTCCCTCTCTAGCCACCTCCTGGAGCGCATTGGCTGCTCTCGATCCCGCCGCCGCCGGCTGCAAAATCGTGTACTGTTTGCTGACCTCTTCCGGGGACTTTTCCACTTCTTTCACTTTGCTCTTCTCGTCTCCGGTAGCGGGATACCCGACAAAAGTGGCTTCAGCCGGTAAAGGACCTGACCAACACAAAATTTACTTCAGTCATTCCGCATTACCCATTTTCCCTACCTGTTTTATCATCACAGTCCCCTTTTTTCTCTTTTTTATCGTCGTTTTTCTCCGCGGCCGCTTCGGACATGTCAATTTCCAACTCGTTCGACGAGTCATCCACCAACTCGTTAAAATCCGGCGGTTCGTACTGCGACGTTTCATGCTTGATCTTCACGCGTCCTTCATCCTCCTGTTTGATCCTCAACTTCCCACGCATCTCTTCCTCTTCGTGTTGCTCCCTCAACGTGATAACATCTTTCAGCGAACACACGTCATTACTCCCATTACTCGACGACGACGGTGACAACTTCACACTCTTCTTCTCATCAAACAGATTCTCGAACGCCGGCGACTCATCTTGTTTCTTCTGGTACGAAGACCCTCGAGGTCCCGGCCAACTCCCAGAGAGATTTTTCAAAGCCGCTTCCGTTTCTCGAATTAGAGTTTCATCGGCAGCGGTCTCGTCTGATGGGACGTTCGGGAGGAGCTTTTGGCATTTTTTCACCGGACTCGCGGCGGAGGAAGTGGGCAGGACGCGCTTCTTTTGAGGTAGAATTAGTGATTTTGTTGGCTGGTCAAGGTCGTCAGTCTTTTTGCGGCGCTTTTCTTCACTGGGGTCGAGGGATTTCGGGAAGATCTTTGATACGGTGGCCATGGCGGAGGGGTCGTCAAGTTTGCGTTTTTTTAGTTGCGGGAGACCGAACGGGCGATTAGCTCTGGAGGGAAAGGAAAAGAATGATATGAAAGCAATGAACACTTTTAATCAAACAGTTCTGGTTTGAGCTGGCAACAGAATCTGTCAACAAAAAATATCAAGACTGCTCTGATTTTTTAGGGGGTTGGTAGCAGCGACATCAGTAGGCTTACGTAACATTAAAATCATTATAAATACAATTATTTAAGGCTTCCAGGACGGGACTTAAGAATTTTCTGAGAACGAAATTTTTTAAATTTATGAACCCAAAACCAACAATTTGAATAATTTTAAAAAAATCACAATTATTGTGGATAGTTTATAAATTAAAATGACGTCAACTTTATTAAAATTGGTAAGACGGTTTTAAAAATATTTGATTTTTATCGAAAGTCATCATTCGTCTTACGGTTTCAGAAGGGTAGAATTTTGAAAATTTATAAATCCAAAACCAACAATTCGAATATTTTTAAAAAATTCACAGTTAGTGTGGACAGTTTAGTCTTTAAAATGAGGCAACTGCTTAAAAATTAGCAAGTCGGTTTTAAAAATATTTGCCTTTTCTTGAGTCAACATTTTCTTTATACGTTTCGTGAGGATAGAACTTTCAAAATTCATAAAACCAAAACTAACTGCCACAAAATTTATTTATAGTAGAACCTTTTCTCTAAAACTAAGAAAAAATTTTTAAAATCGGTTGACAGGTTTTAAAAATTTTATAATTTTTAGGAAACATATCCTTTTCTGTTTACGTTTTATGCCACTAAAATTTTGAAAATTCATAAATCTAAAACCAACAAAATAATCCTAAAAAATTGGAGTTTTAGTTAGATCCTTTGCCTTTCTTCATATGAATGAATCTTCTTGCAATTCTGGTTCGTTTCCTTTCACTTAGTAGATTTGAAATTTGAACGCTCATAAATTCACAACAAATACAGAAAAACTCTAAAAAAAATAATATTCATAATAGGCTCCTTTTCCTTTAAAACGAGGCTAAATTCTTTAAAATTAGCAGGACGGCTTTAAAAATATTTGACTTTTCTCGAAAGTCATCGTTTCCCTTACCGTTTCGTGAGGATGAAATTTTCGAAATTTATAAAACCAAAACTAACAGAAAAATTTCAAAAAATTTATAACAGAACCTTTTCTCTTTAAAACGGAAAAAAACTTTAAAAACAGTTGACTGGTTTTTAATAAAAAATAATTTTGAGAAAATCCTTCACTTTCGTTTTATGACACTTCAAAATTTGAAAATTCATAATACCAAAACCAACAAAAATAATAAGTTTTAGCTTTTCTTTAAAAATGACAAGTCGGTTTTAGAATGACTTGAATCTTCTTGGTTGTGTTTCACTTTGTGGACTAGAAATTTGAACGCTCATAAATTCACAACAAGCAGAAAAAATCTGAAAAATCCACACTCATAAAACGCTAATTTTCTTTTAAAATTAAGTAAAATTCGTTAAAATCGGCCGACTAGTTTTCAAAATATTGTAATTTTGTTGTAATTTTAAAACTTCATAACTTCATATATAAAATAGTCAGATCTTAAACGATTTTAAATCTACAATTTCTACATTTACGTAGTTCGGAAAATAAGCAAAACATTTTTAATTTATTTTAGCATAAGTTTGAAGTATTTAATGTCAAGTCACATCAATGGGAGATTTTCTTTAAGCTATTAATTAATTGCACCATTTATTAATAATAAAAATTAAAATCCAAGGTGGAATTTCCCGAGAAATAGTGTAATTTTTTACTTACTTTTGGTCGAGGCAACACTTTAGCGCAGTATTTCTGTATTTTCTTGCGCCCGAAAATTGTTTGGTTGGGGCATAAAAAGCGCTCCGCTTAACAAACCCCGAAAATTCGCTGTGAAAACCTCAGAGGAAACCCCGGTAATTTCATAACAATGGTTAACATACGATTATCAGAATTCTCCCTCACCGGAATTCGCTGGCAGTTAATTAGCGCACAGAATCCGGTAAACAGTATAAAACCGGGAAATTTCAACGATGCGTTTTACATTCTCCGGCGTTCCCATAAAAATCGCTCACAATCTTTTCTCACCACCCAAACCGCCACAATTCACTTCGTTTTTCGTCCAAGTGAAATCCCAGCAAATCGAACCCTCGTCCTCTCGAATTAGTGCTTATAACAATGACCGCAAACTATCTCTAGGTGGCTTACGTCAGTCGGATGTAAGTTAGTTGTGAAATCCCTGCGCTTCTGCGAAATACAGATAGCTAAAATAAGGACTATCCAAGCTAAAGTTGGTAATCCTGGCCCGAACATCGCGATTTCTTCAGCGAGGGCTTTAAGGATTAAAGGATCGTCGGGCGGAGATACGCACCTAGCTAGCACCGACTGCATGTTGGCATCATCAAACGGCACTTCTTCGGGACACAACACGCACGCACGCGGTCCAACACGAAACTAACGTGCGTAGGCGACACGCACGCCGGTGCAACTGCAGCGACGGAGACCGTCGGTGGCGGCGGTGGCGGCTGCAGCGCGCGCAAACTGGAAGAATGCAGCCCTTGCCGAGAGGAAACCGTCCCCTAGATGGGGACCCACCGGGACATAACTTGTCGATAAGAGGGGAGGAAGATGAGCGGGAGACATTAAGAGTGAATTAAACGGGGGTGGACGATACCCTTCTTACATGGCACATATCTGGAAACTGTTAAAAAGACTTCAATTTCAGGTCGACGCTTCTTTTTGCCTGGGGGTGGAGGGAAGTTTTTCCTAATTCTGAGTTAGACCTACCTTATCAACTTGACTAACTAGTTCACTTGAGTTAGAAAGAGAAAGTACAAAGAACGTAAGTGTAATTTGTGTCGGCAAAGTTTCGGACTAAGTTAGCGTCAGTTTGAAATTAAAGTGAACTTTTTATGGACTGACATGAATTTTGTCGAATCGATATTGTTTACGTTTGACTTTGGAGCTGGGGGCGGGTCGATAACTGAGAAATCACAATTTTTTTAGCCTGGAATTATCACCACACAAATTGACGTGTCTAGACAGTTTTTACAAAAAAAATACAATCTAAGACTGACGTTTTATGAGGCACCGCCAACCCGAACATCATTTTTTCTTGTACCGATAGAGGGCGCTAGGGGCTGGAGTTTCCAAAGCTCGCTCGATAAATGCCTTCGTACAGATCGTAGTATTTCAAATAGTTTAAGTAAATTAATTTCTTCATGTCGAAAAATTAAGTTTGATTTTTAATTACTTTATCAGGAAACGGCAGGAATTTCTCGTTTGAAGTCGGGAAGACGAAAATTTAAGATAAACTGAGTGTTTATATTTCTCGAGATTTATGAGATTCTAAGGCTGAGTTTTTTCAGATTTTATCGGACATTGGTTATAAATTAAAGAATCTTCTAAATTCTAGTTTAAAAAAAAGCAAGAAAGATTAAAATAGGAGCGAAATTCTTAAAAAATCAAATCAAATCAAATCAGTAAATTTTAAAAGAATTGTTCTTGTTTAAGAGGACAAGAATCTAGCTAAAGCTCTATTTTTTTTTAGACTTTTCCATTTGTAGGTTTTACATTTACAAAACGTTTCAAATTTTAACTTCGTAAAACGAGAGGGGAAACCGTCATATGTATAAACCTCGATATCTCGCTTATTTTCAAAGCAAACTTAATCTATTGGTACTCATTTAACGCAGAATTTCGCGCGGAATCTAAAACTGGGAGATATTTTTACATACGTCAATAAATAACTAAATTAGAAGCGTTTAAATTTGCGGATTGAACATTTTTAGTTTCTATATGTATAACCCTTGATTTCTTGCCTCCAGAAAATTAAAATATTTTTTTACTTTTGTATTTAAAATGTCGTTTTAAGTTGCCATTAAGTGACAATTTAAACACAACTGCCACCCGCTGAAAATAGCGCCATCATTTTAGTCACGAGTTGAAGTTAGCTACTGATAAAATTGACAGTTGGCTGGAAATTATTCTGTGGTTTCGGTGGTTTCGAATTTGAGGTCGTAGAAAAAGTATAGTCTGTAACACGTTTATAAACTACTCTAGACACTCGCTCCGCTTGTGTTTAAATGAACAGTCGAGAGATCAAATAAAAACTCGTCCTCAGTTACCTTTGGAATTCCACAGCGTGTTCTTAATTGCCACTTTGACAACTCCCAATTTTGAGGTTATAGTTGAAAACTGTCTTGAAAAACAAATAATGGAAAGCATGGTTAGTTTTTTATAAGAAAACTTTTTGCAAAATGAATCAAACCTGACAGCGTTGGCAAAATTGTTCATTCAATTTTCACAAAATGTTCAGTTTGACAAAGTCAAATTAGTTGACAGAAACAAAAAACTGTTCCTTCAATCGAAAACATGACTGGAAATTTCAAAGCCCACTGGGGATGAATTTTTAATTGATCTCTCGATTTAAATTCAGTTAGCCGAATTGAGAGAATTTAGCCTCATTTTGAAGGAAAAAGATACCGCTATAATAATGAATTTGTTTAAACTTTTCTGCTGATTGGTTTTGGTTTTCTGAACTTTGAAAATTTTGAGAAAAGTCAAATATTTTTCAAAAATCCTCCGAAATGAGGTGCTTTAAGTGGAATAAAATGCCCTAAATAGATTTAGAAAAGTGAAAAAAGAATTTCTAAGTTTTTGTGCATTTTATAATTCATTTCAAATAAATGTTTGGCAGGTGAAATAGCGTTGTTGAATTGACAATAAGAGCAGTGGAGTTGGTAACTTTAAGCTAAACTAATAGAACATCGTCTCGTTTAATTGACGTTTTAAATAATTTGCGCAAAGTTTTAACAAATAAACGATCGCCGAATGTGCATTTGAGCTGGCAGGTCCGACTCGGTTGGTTGCCACTTCTTGGAGTAAAAAACTCGTCGAAAGCAACTTATTAGCTGTCAATTTGCAAACCGTCGTCGTGGGCCGATGCCGTTTGGCACGTTTAATTGTCATCTGATTTTAAAACGCAATTAGCATCGTCCATTCATACGTTCCTCGTCTATACTTTTAATGAAATTTTAATCAGAAGTTCGAGCTGTCAGTCCGTGAAACGTGTGTAAAAGTGTTCAGTTTTCATTTCCTCGGACGAGGGTCGCTTAAGGGTGCATCCACTCTCACACACAGCCGCACGGAAATTTCATTAAATCAAAACTATTTTTTGAGGGCGCGTTGGCGTTTCCACACAAATCAAACGGCGATGGTGGAGAATGACGCCTCCGTAATTACAAAAGTCTCTGGATTTCGTTCGGTGGCATAAATCTGGTTATATTTACAGACAGGTTCATAGATCGGTCCGAGATATCGCGTATGGTGGATTTCTTAAGGCGCCCGGGCCATATATCACTCGGTATATCACGTCGGGCCGATAAATCAGGCCGAGAGCGGACGGTGTATGCCAGGTCGCAGGCGGCACCGACGTCGCACCCCTGAACCCACCCTAGATGCCGGAGGGTGAACAATATTTTCGATAATTACACGCGCACGTCGAGGACAAAAAAAAAATTACAACGCAAAGTTGAACGCGCGCCATTTCATACCACCTAGAGCACCTCATTTTGGAGGACTGGGTGTGATAAGTAAAAACTGAAACTGTGGAGCGTCTAAATATAGAAGTGACAGTTCCGGATGTGCGATGTGCGCCCGTTGACGCGATATAATCGTAAAACGCGATTCTATTATACCTTTGGACCAATGACTTGTTGATAATAATTCAAACTACGTGGGTATAAACACACCTACAATCTGCTAATCTACTGAAATATTAACTTCATTTGTGTTTCAGCTCATTCATGATTTATCTCTTATCTCCGTTTGCCTGTCACGGTATCAATATTCGAGCGAAATCCCTTAAATAAAATTAAAATATCTGGTTAAAAGGTGCAAAAATTAAACACAATTATAACGGAAACAGCGCACTGAAAAATGACATCCTAAATGGTTCTTAATTAGCAAACTAAACCCTACCCTCTTTAAAAAAGATTAAACCGTGTGTTTGTGAAGCGTCGTAATGCCAGATGACTGACATGAGCCGTTGCGGCTTTCACCCCTTGAACAAGGGAAAAGCCGGAAAAAGTGGACCTATTAACCCGATATACGTTTCAATTTTTACGGAACGCGGCTTTCACGAGGTGTTTTATGACGTAAATCTCAGCGAGGAAATCGTCCGCTAAAACTGTTTGTTTTCTTTGGGGAAAATATTCAAAACGCCTTTTTCACCGAATTATAATTATTTTTTTAATAGTAGATTATTACACGTGTTCCATAAGGCGATTATTGTAGCACGAATGAGTGCTACAAGTCGTCTTATGAAACGGGTTTAATACACTATTTTTTCTACTTTGCATTGTAAATTTTTTAAAAAAATCAACTTTAATATTAACATACCTAGAAATGTTATGGCATTTATTATAGTCGAAGATGGCAGGTTGAAATCCGAGCCGAATGGCTAGGATTTTAAGCCATCTAAGGCTGTAATAAAGCCATAACATTCGTGGTATGTTTAAGACTTAATCGGATTCTACTGGTTTAGCCGAAATTTTAATGAAACTAAATAACTGTCAAATTGACAAATCGGTTTAGTAAGGCGACATTAATGACAAATCGGTATGGTAAAGTGGCTATAACGTTACGATTATTTAGTTGACAATTCAGTACAGTTATGAGTTTTATTTTAGGTTAGCATTTAAAGACAGAATTTGGTTGTAACTTATTATGTAACAAGTGGTATAAACTCCACTTAAGACATGAGTTTTGTAAGACACGAGTGCAGCGAGTGTTTAATAAAATGAATGTCGAGGGAAGTTTATGCACGTGTTACATACTATACTTTTCCTACGACCCCGAATTAAAACCATAATAAATGAAACTGAAAACATTCATTCAACAAGATTATTTAAAATATTTTAAAAATTACACTGGTCAACAGGCATTTTGTGCCATAAATGTTGTATATCAAATCTCACTAATTAAGGTTAGCCAAATACAAAAATGACCATAAAAAGGTTCTATTGGTCGTAGAAAAAGTATATTATGTAACAAGTGGTATAAACTCCACTTAAGACATGAGTGTTGTTAGGCACCAGTGTAGCGAGTGTTTAATAAAACGAATGTCGAAAGAAGTTTATACACGTGTTACATACTATACTTTTTCTACGACCTCGAATTAAAACTATAATAATTGGAACTGAAATATATAAGTACAAGAAATTAATAGAAACATTTATTTAACACGATTAATTGACAATGGTCAATAGGCATGTGCCATAAATGTGGTATATCAAATCTCACTAATTAAGGTTAGCCAAATACAAAGATGACCATTAAAAGTTTCTATTGGTTACAGTTTTTGAGAAAAATAAAACTGAAATTCAAGTTAGCGAAGTTGTTTTAAACAAATATTTTACATTAAACTGTTAATGACACCAGTAAAAATGTTGTAGTTATTATAAAACACAATTTCCAATTTTACTTTATAAATTAGAAGTGTTACAAAACAAAATTTTAGCTTATGCGAAATGCGATAAAACCCGGAAATAAAAATGTTAAGATTGACCCATTGAGATTGAGCAGATTTTTTACTGCAAAAAACGACCAATTGCGTATAAAAATTGTTTTGGTGGCACACATTTATCGCTGATAAATAAAATTTTGTTTTTTTTTATTTCGAAAATTTGGAATTTGGAATTTTTGTTATCATAACTGTATTAAGCAAACTGAGACCAACTATAAATGATGCAATTTACAAACGGCACAAACAAATTATTTTGGATTTGTTGCCCAGTGTTATTGAACAGAGTAGATAGATAAATATTTTAATAAGCCGCATGCCAGCATCACGTTTTAAAAAAGGATTCTATTGCTTTGCTCATTCGCCAATCCATAAAACCATTTTCAGAAGTAAATATCAATTTGACAAGCGGCGATTTCAGATCGTACTTAAAGTGAACGCGCCTAACTTCAGCCCGTACTTAAAGTCCTCCTTTAAGACACGATTCATAACAACTTAACTTACAATTAGCGTTGCTAAGATAACTTAAAATGACATTTTAAAAATGGGAGTAGAAAAATTATATTTTCGATTAGGGATTTTTGACAAGTTCGGTTGGTAACAAATGCAGTAATGACATTTGTATAACAAAATTTGAATTTGAATATTAGGTAGTTTGTCGGACGTTGTAGATTCCAAATTCTTTTCTTTCTCAAAATTAGGTATTACAAAAATTTTTGCTTTCGACTGGTTCATTAGGACATTTGGCTAGTTTTAAATGGACTCAACTTTCCAGGGACCATATAATAAAATTACCAACATAACCAAGAAAAAAGTTACTGTTTTGCGTGCTATAATAAAAATAAATTGAAAATTTACACAGTGAAAATTTAAAATTCATTTTTCTTGTGGAGTTAAAATTTTGACAAGTCATAAATCCAAAACCAAGTAACGGAAAAATCTAAAAAAAATTGTAGGTTTAGTTCCATCTTTTGCCTTTCAAACAAGACTAAGAATCGAAGAAACTAATAAGAAGTAAAGAAGAAACTGAAGAAATCGAAAAAGCAAATATCCCGCCCGCTGTTTCGCAATTAGCAAAGACCATAATGAAACCACCCGCTTAAAACCGTTTCCGCGCTCCCTCCCCCTCTTCACCACTCGGCGGTTTCGTTTTGCTTTTAGCAGTCAGGTACGAGTGTAATAACGTTTATTCGCTATCTGCTTGCTGCCTACGTGACATATTGTCGAGCGCACAATAAAAACGAAACGGAAGTTATAGGCGAATGCATAAATACGGGTGGCCACATTTGCCTGCGACGCGATAAAGAAGGACGAAGGAAAGGAAACCGGCAAAACTGATGACTAATTTGTCGAAAGTCTTGGGGGCGGGGGACGGCGATAAGAAGCGGGCTTGAACGGCGTCATGTGCACACCGACTAACGCCATGTTGGCCTGATTTACGAGAGCTGCGGTGGGATGCTCACCTGACAATTTTCTTGTGCTCTCTTTAACCGAGGGTTGGCAAAAATGAGGGGCGAGGGGCGCGGGATTGCGGTAACTTGGAACCGTGACGTCAAGTGCACGTTTTCAACCACCGACAATATGGACAGTCACACTGAAATATACGCGGCTGTAAGATAAATTTCATGTGGTGCGACTAAATAATTGTTATTCTTTCAATCTCGTCTTTATGTTTAATATTTAAGTTGTCACACCGCTTTGATGTATGACTATCTCCCCGGAAAACTTCCGAATGTTATAATATATCGCGGTTCAGATGTGTCTACGTATGCGGGCTTTAAATCATGCATGGCAGCCTCAATATAAATCGATCGTCTCCCCCTCTGAATTTTTCGCCACATATTTGTCCCACTCACCTGTTTTCGACTCTTCTAATCCCTGGTCTCCGTTCGTCCACCTGGAATCAAAGCAAAACCACATCAAGAGATTGAAATGCTTGACAAACGTTCCGCGCAAAACCGGAAAATTATACATCAAACCCCGAAACCTCCACCAGACGCAATTATCTCACAGCTGATTTCGTCCGATTTAAATTTTGAACGTTACGAGACGCCATCATCGGTAACGGACATAATTCGCGCGGCTGCTGGGAGTGCTTAAGGATGAATTGTGCGATGGGGTTTTAATTTTGGTGATTTCACTCAGCTGAATTTGATGAGTTAGGCGAGAGAGTCGAGTGATGTCGAATCGAAGGCATTTGATCTTTTTGTTGCTTCCTCTTGAAAAAATCGAACGCGGTAATTGGGCCAACATGGCGCTTGCAGTTTCCGTGGGGTCCAGACTCCGGTTCGGTGTCCCATGCGGGTGAGTTGTCTTCATCAGCTTGTCTGCTACATTAGAGACCCGGAGGATTCCGTGTTACTCGACTCCGTGCACGATACATCCCTTCTTCCCTCGCACCTACTCCATCACCATTTCCAGAGACACTCGCGCGGTGGGACAAATCGAACATTACGGGCACGCAAATGTGTACTTACAACCGGAGACATCGTTTCCTCGAAAGACAATTACAGGCTGATTTTCAAGCGATTTTTCAAAGCCCCATCCGTCTTGAGCTCGAGACACCTGGAGCCCACCTATGAAATCAATCTGGAAATTCGTTTTTTCAACGGATAAGGTAAACTCCAGGGGGTGCTTGGTCAATCGCGTTTTTGAAGGGAGGCGGTTTTTGGTAGCTCAGTAAATTTTCCAGACAATTGTCCGGAAAAAGCAAATTCCCTTCGAACGATTACACCATGTCGAACAAGACCCAACAAGATTATGCAGATGTCAGCTTCGGACCGTTTGCTTTTATGTAGGTGTTGAAGGGAAGCCACCCGCATCGATCGCCGCCAAATGACTTATGTAGCGTCAAAGAATGGTCATCCATCAGCCGCGCAATGGTTCGTCCACGTGAACAAGAACTTTATGGTTTACGCTCAAATTATGACCAGCGCCGCCATCTCGAGCGGAAAATATCGTCTTATGGTCCGTTCACACATATAAGATGCACCCGTAATAGGATGATGAGAATCCTTCTTCTTCCCTGAATTTAAATGTGAGAAAAGTTAGCGTGACGCAATGAGTTCCCGCACTTTCAAGAGCTGGCTTTCCGCCAGAACAATGGACTCGTTAATTAAGACTTCTTTTATACCGCTCCACCGACACGAGATTTCGAAATTTCATTAAAGGGAAGTCACATGTTGGATTCAATGGAGACGAGGTTTTATTTACAAGAGTTTTGACGATTCGAGGACACGCGTAACGGCCTTAATGGCGTCATTGTTATTACACGGCTATCGATTTGAGAGCTCAAAAATCTAAATGCTTGACGGCGTCATTACCGCCAACACCTGTAGCACGCGACTCGATCATTATTTCTGAAAGCAGATAGCTATTGACGCTGGAATTAATAGCTTTCGATTATTTCCTGAGTCAACACGTACATTTATGGGATCCTTTTAATTCCTACCGCCGCATTTATTCGCTCTTAAATATTTTAGTCGATCGCGTATGAAAATATCAAGAAAAAACTTGTTTATCTTTAGGTCATTATTTCGATTTAAATGCCGACGAAGACCATTAAAAGTTTCTCCTCTTTGCCTTCATATCATGGAATTGTGCAACTTTTACTCTAACGAGGAATTTCGCAGGACGCAAACAGGTAATCGCCGTAATTAGGGAATTTTACCGCCTGATTGATGGCGGAGGCGCCGGGCAAAATTTTCACGTAGCATATTTAATTTAAGGCTCTAGTAATGTTTTGATTTTTAACTCCACGCGAACAAAGCTTTTTGCGCTCCGCGAAACCCGAAAAGTGAAAAAATAAATTTAGTTACACTCATAAACACATACATATTCAAGCAGCCGGATGTCTACGTCGGTCGTCTTCGTCTTCTCATCTACATATGTTCTCGTCAGCTGCGCTTTGTTTCTGAAAAGGGCTTATTAAGGATGCAAAATTTCCCATTCATATTCAAAATTTTATATCCCAGTTTTACCACTAATTTATTCAGCCTTCCCTCTCGCACCGTCCTTTTCTTTTATTCCGCAGCCTCAAGGAAACGCCTAATTCCTATCCGTACACTTTTTAATAATATCTAATTCTAAATCTCGAGCCGACGCACATTTTAATTTAAATTGCTTATTTTCTTCCCTGATTCCGCATTTTTATTATTGTTTCGAGCGAGCGGTGTGCTGGGCGGGCTTCAGGACGTCGTCCAACAGGTGGCCAACCATCAATCATCGTTTGCAATGAATTATTATAAACTGACCACCTGTCCGGAGGCATTTCGAGGGCTTTGGAGGATTACCGCCCGAGGGGGAAAATTGTTTTTAGTCCGGGAAAAGAAACAAATAAATAAACGGAGAGTGTTGAAGCGGCCATCAAAAGCGCCCATTAAATTAGTTTTGCGGGTTCTGGCTCGTTGCGATTATTTTTCTAGGAGAATTTAAGATTCTCTTCATTGTCGTTAAATGAAATTTCGGTGGTTCTGGAAGCGGTCTTCCGCAGCATCTGGAATCCGATCTTATCGCATTTGAAGCACCTGGTCCTTTCCACAATCATCAGGTGTCGGATCTGCTCTCTATTATAAAAACAGTGCGTTGAATCCGCGGGAGAAGAGAAACACAACGCGTAATCCTCTTTGGTAATTTCGTCGATACACACAATACCGGACAAGATAATTTCCAGTCGAGCGATTCCACCGCAAAGAATTCCGTTGGCTGTTGGGCTCCGACGTTTTAAATACATTATATTCAATGGTTAATTGAAAATCCACTTTAAAGTTGCGAGCAACTCCAGAATTGCAATCAACGATACAATTTCCACATTTTTAAATCTAATTTTAATGTAATGAGAGGATGCGAATACAAGAGAAGGGCGTCTGAAAAAGGAGCACGTAAAATATAGGAAAGAATGCTAATTAATTATTCCGAGGAGTTGAGCCGCCGAGAGTGATTAGCATTCTGGGCTGAGCAGAGGTTTCCGAAACGATATGAACCCCCCTTGTCGCCGCCTCCAGGACCTTGTCGATTTTTAAACGGCGGCGCTGCATCCGATGGGGACGACGTTTTGCTCGTTTTGGCGGTGGCTTGCATTCGAATCGGGTTTCATTTGCGGCCAGATTGATTCTACAAATATTGAAATATGCACCCCCTTATTTATTATTTTTGATTGACGGGTTTGAAAGTGAAGGGGCCACTTTTGTAACGACGCAAATGTCGGAACCACACGTTTCCGGTCTTGGCAAAAATCGAACGTATTTACTTTAATATCGTATAAATAATTCCAGGATTCACGGAGTTTCCAAGTATAATTCGATCGGACTTTTCAACACTCGTAAAATGGCTATAAGTAATAATTGATTTTCAAACTTTAGCCTTTCATCTAATGTGGGCTATCAAGATAATTAATGGTGTTTACCGTTAATGTTACCTCTTCATTTAGATTCTCTTTCCAGTAATGGCCAGAGTGAGCGAATATTTTTTCAACTGCACATAAAAAACTGGATAATTGCATTTATGCATGACCGACGTGTCATTAAGAAGCATGTATCTTATTTGCCTCACTTTGTGTACAGCTATTATATGGTAATCGCAGGCATAAATAATTCTGACGGAAAGCATGATTGCTAATCAATATAAACGACATATTAATATAGGCTTTCCACACCTCCGAAACGAAGAAAACCGGCAATAAACATAATCGTTGATTTCGAAAGATTGCTCGCCACCACGAAATTTTGACAAACTGTCCGTTAAAGTGCCCTTTTATGGACGTTTTGGAAATTCTAAAAACTCCATCGCATCCGATAATCGCACCCCATGTTTTTTTAATCTCTCTTCTACCTGTTCGAAAAGTTGATGTTAATGCGGTTTTGATACTCTCTGCCGATATCTCAGCCTCGTAAATAAGTAATTCCTTTAATGTATTCCATCAAAATTTGTAATCCCACAGTTTTCGTGCTTTTCCACTCGCCACACTTTTAACGGTTGATTTTCCGGCCAATCTACGACTCGAATGACCGTCATTCATCGCAGAATATCCTCGTTATTGAGTCGGTGTTCGTGTCCACCAAACCTCTGGAGTGTCACGTTCTTGACTCGAACAAAACGTGCGGGAAATCGGATATAAAAATCAAATTCTCGAGAGGCTTCAGGGAGCTTCGCCGTGAAGTTAATTCGTCGTAATAACGGACCAACGTCGATTTTTTGTTATTAAAAACGAGGGAGAAAAAACGGAGGTGGGAATACTTGCCTTGCTCATCGCCCTCGAACTGGAGGGCCTCCCTGCGACGGTCAAATCTGGAAAGAAAAAGAGGTGTTTCAAAATAATCTTACCTAGACATATTGGTTGAATATTTTAAAGCACATTTCTTGATAGAATTTTAAATGTGCAATGACGTAAATGACGATAAACATGTAAATTGAAGAGCATTCGTCAAATGAACTCAATTTTTAGAATGTCTTCGGCAATTCTACTCGTAATAATTTATTGTCTTCTAAATGCGATTGTATCAGGCAAAAACTTATCAATAAATAGCTATTTGTTTTACTAGGCTGGCAAATGTTTTTTTGGAAATGCGAGGAAAATGTTAAACTCCGAACATTTCCAAAGCATTTTCCAGACGTGTTAAACACAAAATTTTGTGCACCGATAATAATTAATAGTTATCTATTTTGACTTTTGGTATCAATTTAAAACGTCATTCACTAATTTAGGGAAATATTATTAGTAGGGAAATAGGTTGGTAATATCCATTCACAAAACATAAAAATTACTATGGTTGGCGATAAAAAAATAACCCTAAACGGAACAGTTGGTAACCAAATGGACATTTGACAATTATAATGCCAAAATTTCAAAATGAAATCTTCAATTTCTGCATTTTGAAGTTTCAACAAGACACTAAGAAGTTCTCTAAGATAAACTAAAATTAAACAAACTAAACTGACATTGACAACAAACTTCAAAGTACAGTCCCATAAAATGATGATTGAAAAGTACACTCTGATTTTACAGAAATCAAAGGTAACTTGATTTTTATGTTTTGTGAATGGATATTAGCATCACATTCAAATCCACAAATCGATCAATTGAAGATTAATTAAAAGTCGAAAGTGTGTCAGTAAATTTTTGTGCTAACTTTACTTAATTTGTGAAGGTCATTGGTTTTCTAAACGGCAGACAAATTGAAACAACTGACATTTTTAAAGTTATGCCAACTTGAAAAATATAATCAACAACTCGAAATGTCACGTTTGACTGCCTAAACATTAAAAAAAGTGATTTTCTTGCCGTAAATAAGTATCACAAATGCCATAAAAAATAACGGAGGCTCACAAAAATTATTTTTAGGCCGCCGTCCATTTTTAAGGTTTTTGAAGACATGCAAATGGGCAGAAAAACGGCTCCAAGAGGAAACTAGTTAGTTTTTTGTTTAACGGTTGGTATTATGTTTGATGGACACAGGATTCTGTTGAAGTGTTTTAAAAAAGGTTATAATGTTTTATTTCCAAAATAGTTCTTTGGCAAGTAACCTTGAAGAGTAAAAGTCACTAGATCTGATTTTTTTTGTTTTTTTTTAATTTAGTTGATTTTAAAAATTGTGTAGATCACACGTCAGAAAATGCTTTTGGCAGTCTTTGTGTTGTCAATTTCACTCAAGCTTCCAAAAAAGCATTTTCCAGTCTTTGATCCAAGTTACTATTTTAAGCTGCTGTCCTTTTTAACGTTTTTGGAGGCATGCAAATAGGCCGGAAAACAGCATTTGTCGGTCTAGGGCTCCATAAAAACACTAGTTTTTTTTGTTTAACGGTTGGCAACGCACTGTCATGTCATAATCTGCTGCACGCCGCTGTCATTATTGAAACTTTTAAAGCTCGAAAACAGTCCTATAATTTAAAAAAATCAAGCTCATTTGAGGTATAAAAACAAATAAAAATGTAGTTACATTTCAGCTTTGAATAATAAAATGAAAACAAATTCCACAATTTTTAAACAATTGAAACAAACGTCAAAATTTGACAGAGCTGCCACTCGTACTGTAAAAATGATAATTTCCCTAAAGATTTAATTGTGGCAGCAAAGTGTAGATAATTCTTTTATTTGTAATTTTAATAAATTGGTTAATTAATAACAATTAATATTCAAATGTCTTATATTTTATTACTAGGCGAGCAACTTTGACGAGTGAATGTCACTAGATCAGAAAAAAAGAATTTTTTTGTTTGTTGATCGAAAAAATCGTGTAGATCACACGTTCAAAAAATGCTTTTTTCTCCAAACGTCACAAAAAGTCACTATTTTTTAGTCGTTTTTAGACAGTAAAGTAGGCAGTTTTGTTATCAGTAATGAAAAGCGCTCGTTGACATAGGAACACTTTTGCTGCCTAGGCAGAAAAAGTACTTTTTGTAACGGTTATTATTTGATACTCACATTTTGTATGGCACTTGCACGATCTTAACTTTAAAACTCTTTGAAACCATTATTTCTCACAGTAAATGTCATCAATGAGAACTACATGCATAGCCATCAATGTTTTTTTCAATTTGCGTTCACTCATTGTCGTTTGGAGAAAAAGTGTTATTTGTTATTTGGCCGAAAAGTGGCTTTGCTGTCTTTATTTTAATTGCTCGAAAAAAAGTACCAAGTACTATTTCCTAATTTGTATTTTAAAGATTCCCAAGTTGCTATGGAAACAAAACTATTATAGCATTCCGTATTGAAATGGGATCTTATAGCACTGAAAATAAATGCGGAAATAGCGAAAACGAATTTGGGAAAAAAAGATAAAAACCTCTTTCACAAGACCATTAAGACATTCATCCATTATAATATAATACAAGGTGTTTATAAATGTTTTTAACATCAAGAGTGGCTATGAAATGTTAAAGAAATTTGCCGCTCATTACAAATGTGAGTTTCAATTTTTCAACTGACATTTGTCGTTAACCTCAAACATGAAGTAAAGTAAGTTTAGACAAACAAATTGTTTAGTTGTGATTTAAAACCTGAAAATGAAAAACTTGGACACAAAACCGTAACTGAAACGTCATTGACATTGATAGTTATATTCACTATGAAAACAAAGCGGCAAAATAATGCACGACAAGAATTCCAGAGTCACCTTTGATGCTAGAAACATTTATAAACACCTTGTATAAACTTGGATTCGTGCCTTAAAATCTGCCTTATGAAATTTTTAATATACTATTGGAAGTCTTCGTGTTGCTACGACTCGGCTCCGCTTTGTCTTCGTAACTTCACGCAGATTTACAAAAGAACATTTTGCGGCCAGTTTGGATCACAAGGTCGGGGCCAAAAAAAAAATCTTGAGAAATCCAAAAAAATTCTTATGTAGTGACTTTTACTCTTCAAGGTTGCACGGCTAGTAACTATTTTGGAATAAAACATTCTAACCTCTAAAATACTACGGAAGACTCCGGTCTCCATTGATGTCTCCATTTTGCAATACCAACCGTTAAACTAAAAACTAACTAAATAGCTAAAAATTATTTAAGGCAATATGTGTGAACAATGTGGCCAGAATGAGACATTGAGAGATGAAGAGAAGAGCTGCAGCAATTGCTGCAATTACCAAATCGTTCTTTGTGCCCCCTAGAATGCAACAAAGTGTTATTGCAAAGACGATGAGACGCCAATAAAAAGTCTGTCCCCAGGAAGAAAAGTTCTGTGAAGTTTCCCAAAATGTCAAGTTGAGAAAAATAAATGTTTCGGTGTAAATTCTGCGGCATCACACTCTCCTCTCGTAAATGTAGTGAAAATTAGCAGCATTTTCATGAGAAAGCCTCTCGTTA
The DNA here is from genome assembly GCA_029298725.1 of Gnatocerus cornutus. Lineage (NCBI taxonomy): Eukaryota > Metazoa > Arthropoda > Insecta > Coleoptera > Tenebrionidae > Gnatocerus > Gnatocerus cornutus. Next base: position 3,332,275 of record CM055517.1, read on the forward strand.
CGGATCAGCCGGTATGTAACTAGAGGGGTCCACCCTCGCCCCGCATTCCTGCATCAACGTGAAAGAATCCCAGGGTTCTAGTTCGTTAGTCTTCCTGCGATCTGACAGTTCCTTATTGAAAAATTGGCTGGCATTCGGGTCGATCGAAAGTAATTAATTATTTTTGGCGTTATCGAACCGGCGGCTGGGTTTCTTTGGCAATTCGCGGCAATAAAGCAGATCTTGCGAGTGGAGACTCGTCGAATTCGCTTCCTTCGCAGCGCGGCGTTAATGACTTCCCGTTAATAAACGAGATAATACACACACATCTACCCCTAATGCGTTTTTAATCAAATCTCTCATTATGGGCGTATCTTAATTTTTAATGAACGCCGGTCCAGCTCGCGTCCATCCAAGACGAAAATTCGCCCGGCTCGGACTATCTCCGTTCTTGTTCCGGGCCCGGAGTCGCGATAGCCGGAGCAGTGCTAATTTTCTCACTAGAAAGTCATGCGCATGCAAACACAGCGAACGCGGTCGCCCAAATAATAACTCGCCGCTCCTTCCTTGTCGATGGGGGCTCCTTGTCGCTCCCGCTCCCGACTTGATCAATATCCCTCCTTGGGCCCCCTACCACCAGTCTTAATTAGGAGTTGGAATCTGTGGCGGACACACATAAGGGACGCTAGACCAATATGCGCCCGACAGACCCTGCAAATTTTTACTAAATTTAATTTGCTTGCTTGCTCATTTTGGGCCTTCGGGCGAAAGAGGAGGAACCGAGACCGACATTCATAAAAATCATGTCAACTTTTTTTTTCTTTTGCTCTTTTTTATTTGCGGACAATGTCGCGTTCACTATTGTTTGCTCGGCGTGTTTGTTAGTCTGCTTTTCAATCGAAAAAACCGAAACAAGTAGGAACATGCATGTTCGTTTTGTTGCAATAAAGAGAGGATTTTACGGGAAATTTTCGAATAATAATGTAATTTCGGGCCAAGCTCAACTATTCCAGTTAGAGAAACCAAAAAAGATCTTAGTTCTGGAGAAGCATAGAAAATTCGGACAAATTTAAAACGTATGAAACTTTCCTAGAAAATCTAGCACACTGTACAGAGGCGGATTTAAAGGCCGTATATAGCAACTCTAAAGGGAAAGAATCTTAAAGAACATGAGACAACCCTCGGAAAACTAATAAACAATTTAAAAAAAAATAAGGAAAATTGAAAGATGTTACAAAGAAAAATTGAACTTAATGGTTCTAAGCAAAATTTGAAAATCTAAAAAGAGCAAAGAAAATTGCGGCTCTAAACAGAACTAAACAGATTCAACAAAAAATATACATATAAAAAAATATGCGCAATCTACAAAATGAAAATAAAATGTAAAAATAATCTAAAAAAATGTATGAATTATGTTTTAATGTATTAATGTATTAATTAATCCACGACGAACTCGATAGACTCTAAAGACAATCTAAGAAAATCTAAAGAAAATATTAAAAAATCTACAAAATCAATATACAAAAATTTTTAGACAATCCAATGAAGAATTTAGAAAATCCAGAAAACATCTGAAACATTTAAATAAATCTAAAGTGTCCCAAAACTGTTAACCACATCTTCTGTCTCGCATTCTGAGAGTAAATATACAAAACAAATTTTAAACTCTAGAGTAATTTTAAGATAACCAATTATAAACGACTTATTAATAAATTTTATCTTAGATCGTTTAAAAAGTTGGCACTTTGTGGACGTATTTTCGTTAAAAAAGTACGTGTTTACTGCACTTGTGCAATAAAAGTTTTATTGCGCGCTTTTTGCAGCAGTTAAATTGTATATGTTTTGACATTTGATGACATATGATTTCAACTTAGCTGTTTTTATAAATTAAGAATGGGAAACAGTCGTAGATAAAATGTTGTAAAATACACGTCTAAAAGGTTATTTCCTGGGATTTGTGACCTTATGCAATAATGATAAACTTTTTCAACTTGCCTCTTAATTGACTATTTTTTAAACATTCATTGTTACTTAGCAGCATAGTTTTTATCGTAAGAATTGCGATTGTGATTGGTGAACTTGAAACTGCTCTAATTTAAAATCTGATTTTATTTATTTATTAATTTGTTTTCACAGATTTCAGTCTCAAATTGCATCCATGTGGGAACAACACAACCAAAGGTACATTTTTTTTATATAATTTTGAATCTTTTGGGTTGGTCCTAATAATATATTTTTTTTAAATCTGCGTCTGTTCCTCTAGAATTTTGAAATTTGCTACAGTTAATAAATGGGGTTAAAGTAGCAATCTTCTCAAATTTAATTTGGCAGTATCGCAACCATAGATTTTTTATAAAATTGTGAATTTTTTGGGTTCTTCTTAAAAATGTTTTCTTTTTAAATCTGTGTCTATGGCTGTAGAATTTTGAAATTTGGTACAGTTAATAAATGTGTTAAGAGTAGCAACCTCCTCAAATTTCATCGTTGTGGCGCCAACACAACAAAAGATACAATTTTTTTTATAAAATTTTTAATCTTTTGGGTTGGTCCTGACGATAATTTTTTTAAAATCAGCGCCTGTTGCTCTAGAATTTTAAAATTTGGTACACTTAATAAATGAGGTAAAAATTGCAATTTCTCCAAATTTCATCGGTGTGGTAGTAACACAACCAAATATGCAATTTTTTTATATAATTTTGATTTTTTTGGGTTCGTCCTAAAAATGAAATTTTTAAATTTTGCGTTTGTTACTCTAGAATTTTGAAATTTTGTACATCTAATAAATGAGGAAAAAGTAGCAATCGCTGTAGCTCCAACACAACAAAAGATACATTTTTTTTTATTAAATTTTGAATCTTTTGGGTTGGTTCTGATAATATATTTTTTTTTAAATCAGCGTCTGTTGCTCTAGAATTTTAAAATTTGGTACCGTTAATAAATGAGGTAAAAATAGCAATCTTTCCAAATTTCATCGCTGTGGTAGTAACACAACCAATATGCAATTTTTTTATATAATTTTGAATTTTTTGGATTCGTCATAAAAATGAAATTTTTAAATTTTGCGTTTGTTACTCGAGAATTTTGAAATTTTGTACATCTAATAAATGAGTAAAGAGTAGCAATTTTTCCAAATTTCATCGCTGTAGCTCCAACACAGAAAAATATACAATTTTTTTACAAATTTTTAAACTTTTGGGTTTGTTCTAAAAATAAAACTCCTTCTAGAACAGCTTAAAATCTAAAAATAATCTAGAGAATCTAAAAGAATTCAAGGATCTTGAAAAATTTAATTTTGGAGAATTAGTGATTTCAGAGAATTTAAGGCTTGGGAATAAATTCAGACGATTTAAAAAATCGAAAGCGAAAGGAGACTATAAGAATCGCAAAAACAGTTCAGAATTTTTTGTCTAAATGAAAGCTTCGTCCAGTTTTGTCTGATTGGATCGCGATTCAAGTTATTTATCCCCGATTGCAAGGGAATTATCTTGGCAAGTTCATTATGTCAGTTGTAGCTATCTTCTCGCAACTATATCAATCTTAATTACACAATGAATTGATGTGATTGGCTGATGCCAGGTCGTGAAGATAATCCAAAGAAAATAAATTAATCTCGATCCTCCGGATTGCGGCAAGCAGCTCTCGAGACCTTTTTATATTCCAATCGTTTCCGGAATTTTTAAAGGGGAAGTGATGCCATGCGAGGAGCAGTTATCAAGAGCACTTAAACTCGCTTTTATTACTCCCTGATAGGTTGTAAAAGGGTTACTACGAGTGATAATTCACTATACTGCACCTCTGTTATAACACCGCAGCCACAATAAAAGCAAATCGGAGTTGATGCAAATATTTTGCGTTTTTTCCGCGATGATTTTAGACGTGTGGGAAAGCGTCGGGGGCGGCGCGACGCCTTATCTGTCAGAATCTCCAGACGTTGGCTTTTTACACCGCCTTAATTAAATCCCTTTCTGACATCTACCGCGCTGTTGTCACCGCTCCAAACGTACAGATTTCTACGTGATGCGGTTTCCAAAGTGCAAATTGCCCTCCAGAATTCCCGTTCCATTTGCGATTATTTATTTCATTTTAACCTACTTGTCTGTAATCCCAAGAATAGCAGGAATTAAATCCGATTGCCCTCAAGGATTTCCCGACCCCACGCAGCCGCCGCGGTTTTTTCAACATTTGCATTTCCACATGCATGCACCGGAGAAAAATTCAATCAGGGGAAATCAAACACGGAAAACAGAGACGGATAATCTAATACCTGTTGATGAGAGAAGGGCAAAATAATAAAAAAGAGCGGTTTCTTTTGAAGACGCATTAGGACGAGCGGTTTGCCTGCAGATCTGTAACACCCTCTCGAACGTCTTATAAAAAGAACCGAGAAAATCTGATTCCAAAGGGTGTCAACTACACAAACACTTGATTCACTCCAATCTTGCCGTCATTTCGTTGGATCATCATTTTAAGTCTACTGTGTTTTGATCTCGGGTTAATTTACTTTTTGAATTAAAAGCGACGCCGCGGGCGCGGAACTTCAATCATCCCGGAAAAATTCATAATTACAGGTGAAGTATCAGTTTGTAATTTCGAGGATTCGCCAAGGGTCTTCGCCCTAATTTCGTCCGGAGTGTCCGTGAAGAGAGTGGGCGGCATGGCATGGCAGAGCACTTGATGAACTAAACCCATCGATCATCCAATTAGCTCACCGATCAATCATCCGCTGCCATTTACCGCCTGCTCCCCTGCTACACGCTCATCTGTTCATCTGCATACCGCACACCCACCCCCATGTCATTCTTTAATTGTTCGATGATCTACGAATCTCCATTTCACCCATTTCTCTTATGGGAAATCCCATGTAAATTAACTTCTTTATTAAAAAAAATTTCGACTTCAGTTTTACTTCCATTACTAAAAGACTGTTTTTTAGTTTTCTAAAAAAACCTCGGAATTTTCTTGAATTGAAGTTTGATGCACAATTTAACAGTTTTCCATTTCCCAGTATATTTGACGTTATTTTATTATTTTGAAAAAAGCATTACGTAGAACTATGTATCAAAACAACATCTTACAAAATTGGTTCATTTTGCTTTATAAATAAAGGAGATATGATTTCGTTCAATTTCATTATTAAAAGTTCGGTCTTATTCTGTGAACAAAGATTGATTTATTACCTTAAACCGCAAGTAATGGAAGCAGTAAACCGTCGAAAGATTTACAAGTTCCATGGGTCATTTTGTAGGTACAGTTTAACAAACGCTCTAGTGCGGTTATGGCTTTGACTTTTTAAATCGTTTACAGCCACTTTACCGCAAATCCCATAAACATAATAACGCTCAAATGGTTGGGTCTCATTTAATAAATATTTTTTCCCAACTGGTCAGTGTTACAAATCAACTCCTTACATTTCGAGGTGATTTTGTTACTCAACTGACCCAAACTTACTCAAATTGATGATAAACGCAATTATATTAATTGGGAATACTAAAGAAAAAAATCCGTGTATTGGAGCATTTGGAAATTTGTGGAGTTTATAAGTCTTGACTGTCTTATTAATAGTACCAATTTAGAAAAATGTAAACCAAAAAGAAGTATTTTTAGAAATTTTTATTTGGACAACTGAAAATGTCAATTTTTTCAACACTGTAATTTCGTTATTTTTAGTGCGACAGGAACGAAATTAATGCATGTTGTTTCTTTTGTTTGTTTTAGTAATCACTAATTTGCAAAAATTTAGATTAAAAAGTCGAATTTTTACAAATTTTCGTTTTAAGATCAAAAAAATGCCAGCAATTTTTTTGTAATCCTGCAATTTCTTTATTTTTTATGCGATTTTAACGAAATTTGTGGAGATTATCACTCTCGACTGGCTTATTAAGGGCGTCAATTTAGAAAAATTTAGACCGAAGAAGAGAATTTTTAGAAATTTTGATTTCGAGGAGCGAAGAAAAATTTTTGTTTTTTAACCAAAAAAATGTGACCAAAAATTTTAAACAACCTGTAAGTTCTTCATTTTTAATGCCACTATAACCAAATTTGTGAAGTTTATAAGTCTTAACTGTCTTATTAAGAGTTTTAGAAAAATTTAGACCAAAAAAGGAGAATATTTAGAAATTTTTGTTTGGACAACTGAAAATGTCAATTTTTTCAACACTGTAATTTCGTTATTTCTAGTGCGACAGGAACGAAATTTATGCATGTTGTTTCTTTTGTTGGTTTTAGTAATATCACTAATTTGCAAACATTTTAATTAAAAAGTCGAATTTTTAAAAATTTTCCTTTTAAGACCATCAAAATGCCTCCAATTTTTTTTAAGATCCTGCAATTTCTTTATTTGTTAAGTGATTTTAACTAAATTTGTGAAGATTATCACTCTTGCCGATTTACAAAAATTTCGAGCGAAAAGGAGAATTTGTAGAAATTTTTATTTCGAGTAGCTAAAAAAAATTTACAAAAAAAACTTGAACGCGGTTTAATTTCCACATTTTTGGTGTCACAAGAACGAAATTTGTGGGCGTTATTTTGAAGGTTAAATAGTCCATAAAAGTTGTTGAATTTGGGTTAATTTTAATATATCTTTGTTAGCCAATATTTCTAATAACGTATTATCTTTTTTTTTGTAAAAATATTGTTAACTTTTTTTGAAAGTTTCTATTACTAAGTGGAACTTAGGTCCAGATAATCTAATTTTTCTTAGAAGCATAAGGAACCTAGTGTAAAAATATGCCCAAAAAAATATTTTTAGATCAAAAATTACGACTATTACGCACGATTTGAAATAAATAGTCATCAATAACTCGCAATGCGCTTTTAAATTGCATATTTGAAAAGAGATTGAGAATATTTATTACGGTTCATTTCAAGCCAGATGAGACCCAACCACTTGAGGGTTATTATGATTATGGGGGTTTGCGGTAAGGTAGCTAAAAACGGTTTAAAAAGTCAAAGCCATAACCGTACTAGAGCGTTTGATAAACTGTACCTGCGTTTGTTACCAACCCTCCATTCCCTTGTCTGAATATTTAGAGCTTTTTAGCTCACAACTAACAGTCACAACTAACAGTCAAAATTTTTATACACGGGAAAATTACTTCGTGTATTAAATCAGTAAGTTCACAAAAACCAATCCTATTGTAAAAAATGCAAAACAAGTCAACTTTTAATTTTAATTGCGGAACTTTTGAATTTATATTTGTAAAATCATTTAGTTTTACAACTAGCACAACATAAATTTTTATACAAGTAATTTTGGTCGTTGGTATGTCATCATTTTTATAGTCTTGACACAATTTGCGCCATATTACAATCATATAAAAATAACTGTTAGTGACAATTTAGACCACAAAATGTGTTATCTTTTTTAAAAAACGTAACTTTTTAACAGAGTTCGGTTTTGAGCAGATTCAAGTTCTATTGGCGTGTCTAATCGCAGTTTTACCGAAGTGCACTAAGAGCTCGATTTCAAGTCAGTGACGCAAAATTGCGTTGACGCAGTTGCTAAGGTTTGATTGGGGTTGCTAAGACGCAACTCTGATTTGGAATACCGCAAGTCAACATGAAATCGGGCCCTAATTTGGTTGATGATGATGAACAACATAAAATTTTGCAAAAATTTGTAAACGTAGAACTGGAAACACATCAGAATTTGTTGACTCTTTTCTATCCAAGTCTTTAAATTTAACTGCCAAATCGATAAACCATGACAAAATATTTAAAAAATTGCGAAGGCAGATTTACAAGAAAAGAAAACTTAATTTCTATACAACTATGTGGTCTATTCATAGGCAAAAATATGTGTTTTTTGAGTGCTTTAACAGACGGGCTCGTAGATAAAAACACAATTGTTGAAATAAAATGTCCATTTGCGGCTTACAATTTAAATCTTTCCCCTGAGAAAGGAATAGTACAATTATTTTTTTGTTAATTGCTTAAATTATACCGGCATTTTTACGTTTGTATTTTCTCTGCATGTGCTTTTAAATTGTCACCTACTATCTTTATCTTTTCAATAATAAAATAAGTAAGAAAGTACAGAATCTTTTTAGAATTCATAGACGAAATCGTATTTTCTCATTTATTTTACTTCGAATGCTTAGTTACCAAAAGTTCATGAGGTTAAGTAAATTTAGGCGATAGTTATGGTCAAAGCAGAAGAATTGTTACTTGTGTTCGTATAAAATTTTACTTAATTACTAATTAGCATTAAGATAATTGAGGCACCTCGATTAAGTTGCAATTAGCCACTCCAGTAGATTTTAATCAACTCATCATCAACATTAAAAAAAAATGTTTGTTTTATTTAGCTCATGATTCAAGCTCTCGGACTAGAAAAGTTGTTGCTTGTGTTTGAACCAAAACAGTTTTTAGAGATTTTACATAAAAGAGCAAGACCAAGCAAATTTGGCAGCTGTCCGAATTTTTATTGCTTTGAAACTCGGTTTAGATGAAAACTCCTCTTAAGGCCCCGCGCAATCAAAATAGCAAAAATGGTGGATGCGCCGGGATTAGCGACAAACTCCCTAAAATATTTACTAAAATAAACGGAAGAAAATTAATTGGATTCGTTTGTTTTTCTTGGTGGCGGAGCGGAAGCAAAGTCCATTAGTATGGGAAATAAAATTAAGTTTGTGCTTGTGTCCGTAATATTATTATTACACGTTGGCGAGAATCGCTGAATCCTTTTCGAGTCAATGAACATCTCCCATCATTTCCTCCTTTTTAATTTTGTCGTTGGTGATGTTTGAGATGCGTCTCAGGTTGTCGGTCCTCTTCATCCGCGCCTGAAAGCCGTAAGAGCATTAAAAGGACTCCCCTACTTTACCGATTCAGCCCTTAAAAGCTCTGCGAGAACGCACTCCATAATTTATAGTAATTTAACAATGCACGGGAGCAAGAACGTCGAGCTCAAGGATTTTTTTAACGGTGTCCGTCGTGAAAGGGGCACCGAATCATTTTTAAAGAGGATTTGCATGATTAAGAGGATTGTTTATTTTAAAAGTGGCCATGTATTTAAACATAATGGTGGATGGTTAATTTCGGAGGTCCGCGCGGATTAGACCTTCACAAAAGGACTTTTTTACATTTTCATTAAATTTATTTAATTAAGTCGGAATAGAGCTGGACCGGCTGTTGATTCGGTCCGAGCTTTATGTGGGACAGTGGACGCTTGACGGATGGAAATTATTCTTGAGGGGACGCTTTAATTGATTTCGAGTTCGGTTCATTGAAATTAATTGCGTTGTGACTTGACGTGTTTTCCCGAGGACAAAGTTAATCATAATAGTTACACAATTTTAAAGAATGTAGATTCAGTTTGTAGGTAAAATTTCTTTTCGGTTTTTTGTTAATTTATGAGCTTTCTAAATTGCTGGTTGAAATAAAAGAGGCGATGAAGTCAAAATGATGAACTTTGAGAAAAAATACAAATTTTTAAAACGATAATGTGCCTTCAAAATTCTAACTTTTAAAGAGACAAGAAACAGAGAAGAGAACCGAAATTCATTAATAAAGTAAGTTTAAAAAGGATTTGTCCATTTTATAGGCAAAGCATAGTCGTTTTAAAAGAATTGAACAACAGAGGTCAATCAATTATAAAAAATCTAGTTTCTTTTTGTAGGTAAAAAATAGCTGATGTTTTTTTAGATTTTCCTAGTAATTGGTTGTATGACGAGCCAAAAATTTACAATTTTTTTATTAAAACTTGAAACTTTGGTAGTTCTAATGCCATTGTATAAAAATTCGGGCAAGTTGTCATTTTTCGCTTCCTTATCAACTCTACCAAAAGAAACGGGTTGTATTTTTTTTAATTTTTCTATCGAATCAAAAGTGTGTGTTGACGTTTGGAACACTTGTCATTTCAGGTTTCCTTGCCAACTGCAGCTTGTAACTTTGGTAGTTCTAATGCTATTGCATATAAATTTCGGCGAGTTGTCACTTTTGATTTTTTTGTCAACTCCACCAAACTACATCTCGTGCGTTCAAGTAAAATCGTAGGCTGGGGAGGCATTGAAAACTTTCAAGTGTTTTACTTTTTTAAAGTGTACATTGACAGATGTCGTGACAACTTGTTGAAAATGTGACAACTTAAACGAAGCGCTACGCTTCGGACTTATGAGACTCAAAATATAAAGCAAATCGACTGGAATGAAAGCAAAAAAATTGGATAAATTGTCGTTAGTTCTCATGTGTTGGCGGAAAATTTAAATTTTACACTGTCACAAACGGTTTACTTTTACCAAAGCCAAGTTAGCCAAGAAATTTACTTGGACGCATGTTATAAATTGATAAAGCAAGAAAGACGATCAATGGAAATTTTCATTTTTACGTTTACTCAAAAGTCAAAATCTTATATTAAAGGCTGCAATTTTAGAAGTTTTAACGCGATCAATTCTACTTTCGTTGGCAAGTCATAAAATTATAGCACAAAAAATCAAAATTTTAGAAATTTTAGTTTCGATGACGAGTCAGAAGTGTTCAATTTTTTATTAGAACTGGTAACTTTGGTAGTTTTAATGTCATTTATTGGAAATTTGAACAATTTTATTTATTATTTTATTTATTAATTATTTTGTCAATTTTAGTTTACTTATCAACTCTACCTAACCATAAATTTATACACCAAAAAAGACGAGTTATAAAAAAATATTCATAAAATTGTACGAGTAAAAATTTGAATTTTCCAAAATTTTAATTTCTATATCGAGCCAGAAGTGTCAAATTTTTATTAAAGTTGGTAACTTTGGTAGTTCAAATGCCACTGCATTAAAATTTTGGCAAGTTGTCATTTTTGGCTTCCTTATCTACTCTACCAAACCATAAATTTAAACACTAAAAGAGACTAATTGTATTTGTCAACTAAAGCAAGATATAAAATTATAGCACAAAAAATAAATTTTTTATAGATTTTAGATTCTATGACGAGCCAGAAGTGTTCATATTTTTTATTAGAACTTGTAACTTTGGTAGTTTTAATGTCATTTAATGAAAATTTGAACAAATTGTCAATTTTAGCTTACTTGTCAACTTTACCTAACCATAAATTTATACACCAAAAGAGACGAGTTATAAAAAATATTCATAAAATTGTACGAGTAAAAATTTGAATTTTTCAAAATTTTAATTTCTATATCGAGCCAGAAGTGTCAAATTTTTATTAAAGTTGGTAACTTTGGTAGTTCAAATGCCACTGCATTGAAATTTGGGCAAGTTGTCATTTTTGGCTTTCTTATCTACTCTACCAAACCGTAAATTTATACACCAAAAGAGACTAATTGTTATTGTCAACTAAAGTAAGATATAAAATTATAGCACAAAAAATAAATTTTTTATAGATTTTAGCTTCTATGACGAGCCAGAAGTGTTCATTTTTTATTAAAACTGGTAATTTTGGTAGTTTTAATGTCATTTAATGAAAATTTGGACAAATTGTCAATTTTAGCTTACTTATCAACTTTACCTAACCATAGATTTCTACACCGAAAGCGACGAGTTATAAAAAAATATTCTTAAAATTGTAGGAGAAAAAATTTGAATTTTACAAAATTTAATTTCTATGACGAGCCAGACGTGTCAAATTTTTCAAGTTTATAACTTTGGTAGTTCAAATGCCACTGCATTGAAATTTGGCAAGGTGTCATTTTTGCCTTTCTTATCGACTCTACCAAACCATAAATTTATACACCAAAAGAGACGAATTGTATTTTTTTGATTTTATGCTTTATAAAAAATGACATTTTATATTAGAGTTTGGAAGTTCTAACATAATCGCGCTGTCTTTTAGAGATCTTGTTATTTTTGGTTTCCTTGTTAATTGTGATGAGGCATAAAAATATAGAACAAAAAATACCAATTTTAGAAATTTTGATTTCTATGACAAGCCAAAAAGCTGCAATTTTTCATAAGAGCTGATAATTTTGACAGTTCTAATGCCATTGCATAGGAATTTAGATAAGTATTGTTATTAAAGCTTGTAACTTTGGTAGTTCTAATCCAACAACATGGATATTGGAAGTATTGTCAATTTGGCTTATCGACCAATTCGGGCATTTCATAAAATTATAGAAATTATGAAATTTTAATTTTTAAGACGAATCAAAATGGTATTTCATTTTATTAAAGTCGCAATTCTGGTACTTAGTTCTAAGTCGATCGAAACAAAAATTTTGGAGTTTGTTATTTTTGGCATTCTTATCAACTCTACCAAATCATAAAATTATAAAGCAAACAAGACAAATTTTGGAAACAATTATTGTATTTTATGACCAAATAAAGTGTAGTTTGTAATTCTGGTAGTTCTAATGGATTCGCACATGTAGAAGTTTGAATGGACATTTTTATCCTCTTTCCTATTCTATCAAATCATAAAATTACAGAGGAAAAAACAAAATCGAAACAAAAAATCAGCTAAATTTAAAAAAATTGACTAAAGTTCTAAAGTTTTTTAGATGTTTATGATCATTCAAAATCTCATGAAACGGAATGAGATTTTTATAAAATTTTGCATTCTTAGGAATTGATATCTCCTGAACTAGATTCATTTTTATGAAAATTGTAAATGATAAAAATTCGACTGCATCTCGATTTTCGAAATATATAATTTTATCAACGAGTTCTGTAGGTTTTAGTTTTGGTCCACTTATAGATTGTGAGCTGTTCTTTCGAATGATGTAGAATACAAACCAAATCTCGTTTATTTGTAGGGTAAATCTAATGCGATTTGGCTTAATTTTCCGCTGAATGTCATTTAGAATCTAAATCTCTTTTTTCGATTGAAAATTGTATTTTATTAAATGGCTATTTTGGGGTAATGCATGCCTGTGGTCGGAACGGGCCAATTTTCTCCCTTTAAGTGGGTGTTAATGAGGCATGTATGCAAACGGTATCAAATGTATCACCTCCCCGCGAACTGAATAAATTCCCGCAAGAATTCGCCGCCCCCAAAATCGAACCGATTCCATAAATTGGCATCATGTTCGAGTGGCATTCGACCCCATGTTAATGATCGCCGCCACATTAACAATTATGCGCCCTAAACGTCGCCAACTCCTCCACTAGTCCTCCATAAACAACTTTATTCCTCTTTGATGTGATTGCGGCGCATAAAGGATAACGTAATGTGATGTTGATATGTGGAATCAGCGAGGGCTTTCCGAGATAAGAAGCTGCCGTCAGCGAGCGCGAAAAATGAAACAAAGAATTTATTTCAGACGGCATTTAACTTGCAAATGTTATGGTTTTATTCAGTATGTGAGTAAAGTGGGAGTCATCACCTTGGAATATTTTTATTGTCGAGGGAGTGTTTTTGGGATTTTATTGTCGAAGAGGAAAAACAGGCGCTGATGGCGGCTAATTTGCACTCTGATGGATTTTGGACTTGGAGCGCTGCTCTCGACGGATAGGAAGGTCAGCTAGACGAGGATTAGCCTCGCAGAATACCGTTGTGTACTCTTAATGGAGTCAGATTAGCGCATACGGATGTGTTTTGCATGTAAGTGGAGAATGATGTTTGGTTTAACGACCAAACGAGTTGAGAGTGTTGTTGTCGAAAAACATTAAAACTACAAGGATGCACACACAAAGATTTTCCTAATTGATTTTCCTTGCTCTTAAAATCCGAGTAAAGAAGATGATTGTACGAAATCACGTACGTGTTTTAGGTTTTCCGGTTTGTCTAACCCTTCCCGGCCATCGGTTTATCCGTTCATCTTGAGCGCGCCATTCCGCCCTAATAAAATTATTCGCCGGGTGCAGGCTCTCTCTCTCACCCTGTCGTTTATTTAATATAATGCGCGATACATAATTACATTCCCCCTTTGATTCTCCGGGCGAGTATTGACGGAGTCCGGCATGTGGTGCATTTTCATTGTAAAGGAAACCGACATATTCAAAGTTTGCAGGTGTTGCTCAATGCTTATTGGAAAGCCACTGCCGTCACCATCGCTCACACAAAGAGACCACTTGCAGGAACCAGACCAAAGGTTTCCTTGTCACTAACTGCTCGCGTCAATGGAACAAATGTCTTGGACCTGGTGAATGCATGTGCATGCCGGGCGCCGCCGACATTCACCATTATGTTTCGAGGCAAACTTGCAAGACGGACTTGGCGATTAAATTGATTTCGGTATTGCCGACGTGGAATGTTGCGAATATTGTTCGCCCAGACCGGAAACTGATTCCTGCTGACGAACATACTTGCATGAAAAACGCATTGCATCTTGCAAGTAGCGCGTATGAACTATACTAAATTATCAAATCGTTTGTGTCTGGTGCAGCCACGAGGTCGTGGATTCTCTATCCCATTAAACAGCTCTGGCTGGAAACAATCAGGCAGTGAATTGATTCGCATTGGGGGTCCATTACTCCGATTCCACCGCCTTGAGACTACTGTTTCCACATCTAATACAGTTAGCTTCAAACATTGCAATTTCTTGCCGAAATTGCAGTTAGCACATTTTAGGTAAACATTGTTTAATTCTCGGGTGCAATCGGAATCGAAAACCCTCTCCCTCATTCTCTGTTATCTTTAATTCCGCGACTCCGCCAGAATGGCTGCGTAAATGACGTAATAAATAAACAGAATATGGCACTCATTTAGGCGGTTTAGCATCAAAGAAACCGCTAATAATGAAGCTGTCTGCCATTGTCTTCGGTTCATAATTTACGAAGAGGAATGCGGCCAAAAATCGGAGATGCCGCAAACTAATTCGATTTTTGACACAAGCTCGCTTTTTATTTGGGGGAAACATTACATTTTTACGTTGCGATTTTTACAATACTATGTGTAATATTGTGCTTAAATGTTTATATTTTAACATATCGTTGGCATAAGGCCATTGTAGTATTAGTCCCCAAATTTTCAAATCTCAGATTTGAAGGCAAACATGTAAAAAATAACGATTTGTCGATCTTCGAAAATGAACTTAGCAGTTTAACAACTTAAGCTGATGATATACATGTCTTGAAATGGGCTAATTGGGTGGTCCCCTAGAGCACCAAAAAATTTAAAAAAAAAATCCACTCTTTCTGTTTTCGCATAGAGCCAAAATAAAATTAGGAAAATGGCAACATTGCTGAACGGTTTCCCCAATAATTTAAATTTCTAGTATTCAAAGCCATGGTAACATTACAATGGTTTCATGTGAACGATGCTTTACAAGATTTTTTCCGATTTTTTTGCATCATGCCTTGACGCAAAATGTCCTTTAAGTAACAAATTTATTCGAACATGAAATTTTTGCACAGAAATCATTAAGTTTGGTTTTAAACTTTTACTCTTCAACTCATCACATCTCGGAAGATTCAAAACATGGATTTTTTTTAACATTTTTTCGGTATGGCAGTGTCCGATGATACAATATCCCGGTGGTGCGCGACTTTCTGGACACCTGTATGTATTTTCACATCAAATATTTTGTATGATAAATGCGTTGAAATATGTAAAAAGTGACACTTTTGCAATAGTTTTTCAAATACATTTATTCAAATTTAAGTGTTTGCTGATTTGTTCAATGTTGACAGTGACAAAACATTGTAATATTATATTTAATTTAATGTTAAGAAGTTTATTAATTCCATCGGTTGGGTTTTTTCAAAACTGGGATTTGAAAATTTAGGGAATGAAAATAGAATGTTTCTTAATTCCGAAATAATTACACATAAAAGGATCCAATGCTGTACCTTTCTGTTATCCATTTTATAAAATTGAAAACGCATTTTATTCAAAAATGGGCTTAGCAACTTAACAACTGAAGCCGACGATATGTCCCAATGCATCTGTTAACAAAAACATGCAAAAGTTAAAAATATTAGCACAGTTTCCACTTTTAAAACATTTTGGAAAAACTTAAAGAAAAAAATGTTTCCTTGTCAAAAAATTCAATTGTTTAAAATAAAACAAATAAAAAGCAGTTCAACGTAAAAGAATGTACCAGTTGAAGGTGAAAAAAACAGCAAAACAAAAACTTATAAATGTCCTCAATCATTGGTCAAAGCTGTGAAAGAAAGTAGACTTTTTGGAAATGTGCTCAAAAACGTGCAAAATCAATAATATTCATTAGTGCCAATTAGTTAATTAGAAAAATTCACCAAAACATCGTTTTTCAACTTGTAAATACCAAACAAATATTGTTCAAACGGATTGTTAAATTTGATATTTGTTTTGTTTTTAAATAGTTTGTTGAAGAAAATAACTTTAATTTTTTGTTCTATTCGTTATGTTCTGTCCGTTATCAACACCAAGAGTTATAAAAAGATCCATCCTCAAAAGCGACCTAAAAGTAAGCCTTTTCTGGCCGATCTATGGTGACGCCATCTATCTATAGTTTTGCATATTACATCAAGGTTTATATTTTTTTGGGTAAAATCAAATCAACAAACTGCTGTAAAGTGCAACAAAGACGTGTTGAATTATTGAAAATGAACATGTCTAGCAATGCTGCTGCAACAAGATCAAAAAGCACATCAAATCTAATTCATACAAATTGTGAAGCTACACATGCCGAAACTGCCAAATGTAAATAAAGAAAAATAAATTTTTCTGAAGGATTCATAAATATTTAAAATTATTCAGTTGTTATAATTGATTAAATCAATAAATCATAAATAAAAATTAATTATCTTGGAAATTTAATGATGTCGCCTAAAAAATCTTGTGTGTATCACGGCCAAAAAGTGTCGCTTTCTTTAAAAAAAGGTTCGGCCAAAAAAGACACACTTTTTGGCCTTGGTACACAAATAACTATTTTTTAGGCGACCTGAGCAAAAAATTGAATTTTTAGTTCTCAAAAACAGACCGAAAATCACCGTTTTTTGGCTGCTTTCATTTTTGTCCGTACTAGGGTGGCGCCATTTATCGATAATTTTTTATCTTATATCAATAATACCGACATTACCCTCAATTTTATAATAATTTGGGTAAAATCAAATCGACAAACTGCTGTAATGTGCAACAAAGACATGTTGAATTATTGCAGATGAACATGTCTAGCAGTGACGAAAGTGCTGCTGCAACATCACAAATAAACATCAAACCTAGTTCATAAAAATTCTGAAGCTACACATGCTAATATTACAAATGTAAATAAAGAAAATATAAACTTTTTCGAAGGATCCATAAATATTTACAATTATTCGGTTGTTATATTAACAAATCATAAATAAAAATTAATAAACTTGGAAATTTAATGATGTCGCTTAAAAAATCTTATGTGTATCTTGACAGCTGTCGCTTCGATCATTAAAATAAGGCTCGGCCAAAAAAGAATTGGTATACAAATAGCTATCATCCGAATTCCTGTCAGTTTAAGAATAATGTAGGTTTTGAGTGCCAAATTGTTCAAGTTTGGATTATTTTGAGTTAGACTTTTATTCTTTGCCAGTGGATTCTTCAAAAGTGTTGTGATAAAAGTTATAAAAAGTGTTTTGTTTACGGATGGAACTTAATTTACTCGTGATGACATTATGGATTGTCCATTTGGTCATTTTTCGCATTAACTTCAAGTAACTTTTTCATTATTTTGTTTCCAATCAAAATTTCAGTTTGCTCCACAAAGCGAAGCGGAAAAAGTCACTTTACAAACCGGTCGAGATAAAGATTGACATTTTTGAGGGCCCCATTTATTTCAAACAAATTATTTTTTCGCAATACATTGTGTTCTATCTTTAAAGCCAGTAATTAAGTAACAGTCAAATTGATCCGATGTGAGTAGGTAAACTTTTTTGTGGTTAAATTCAGTCCCATAAGCGTCGAATAGTTTTGCCCCATTTGAATTTCAATTTTTTTTGCAGAATCATTATCTACAGCAATGTCAGATATTGTAGTTAAAATCTTTGCACTTTATTCGGGTTCACTCTGTATATCATTTTCAATGATAATGCTCACATAATTTAGCAGAAAATTTTGATTAAAATTGTGTCAATTTTCAAAAAGGATTATATTGTGTCCCGTCCACTATCATTTTTAATTTTTTTTATAGTTGATAACAGAAGTATGTGATTCATTTATAGGTCAATTTTAAAAGTTTTGGGTTTACTCAAATTTGTATATTTTGTTGTTTTTGTTATGACATTAATACTCAGAAGAGGTGCAAAATTAACAAATAATTTGTGTCTAAATGTCCTCTTTGTTATGATGGAATAGCCGCATATGTAAAAATGTTTATTCGATTTTAAGGCGCTTCCTGAATCCAGTTTACGACGAGCAAAGTTAGAACCTAACCCTCTAGTCTGACCCTTGATTCCCTGTATGGGTAGTCAACAAACACAGTAGCACAGAGGGGAGAAGGATTAGATTCTTCTGAAGTAAAACTTTTCTCCAAAATGTATACAACCTCTAAAAAATGTATTAAAACTAGAAAGTCTTCTCGTTGCTAGCATAATTAGTGAAACTGCTCGTCCTTTGTATAAAATAATGATAAAAATGCTCATCTTTTCCCGACCACTTAATTAACCCTTTTGAAGCGTCCGCCGATTTAATAACGGCACAGGAAGAAAATAATCGAGCGTTGCGCGTCCGGATGTAAAGTTGACTCTAATAGACACGTTTTTAATTAATGTCTGTAATTAGAATACTCATCGCCAATATTGGCTCTCGAAGAAATTCTCCCGGGCAAAGTCGATATCGAAGCGCACTCGACGCTTATTGTGTCTCGAACATGTCGTTACTAGTTTATGTCGTATAAAAATAACATTACCAGGGCACGGTTCAGTTATTCAGATATGTAATGAGCCGGCAGCATGTTCCTTGCGCCGCGTCTACAACATAACCGTAAAGTAACTAAAGGAAACGCGCCTTCGAAACCCACTCCAGCAATTCTGAAGCTAATAGGATACGTATATCCTTCATGGATAAGAATAACACTCTTTGAATCAAGCGGGCAAAAATTATGTGTCGCCCCAATCGTTTATGTGGCTTTTAGACGTGAAGCGCCTCCCCGAGCTCGTCACCTTCATATCATATTCTCAAGTGTTTACGTGCCAACTCCCGAGCCAACTAAGAAGATGCTACATTTTTATTTTTATCTGCCCTTCTGGCGCATGAATATTTAACAAGGAAGTCGACTTAATCTGTGTCAAGGGAACGGAGAAAGTAGCCAATATGAGTTCCTCCACACTTGTGCTCCCCGCAAGCCGACGTCGACGGCGCTGAATTAAGACGCCAAATGATTTTTGATTTATCCAAACACACGAAAACACGTAAAACATTCGTTTTACTCATACAAAATGGTCTCCTTTTTCAATTTTTTCGATTTCCAAGCCGATTTGTCGTTTTTGACTCGAGAGGGAGGAGTCTTCATCTAAACCGAGTTTCGAAAGCAATAAAAATTCGGACAGCTGTCGAATTTGCTTGGTCCCTCTGAACACATCATAAAACGTCATAAAGCAACAATTCTTTTAGTCCGAGAGCTAAATTAACCAAACATTTTTTTTTAATGATTTATGATGAGTTGATTAAAATCTACTGGAGAGCCTAATCGCAACTTAATCGAAGTGCCTCAATTATCTTAATGCTAATTAGTAATTAATTAGACTTCTTTTTATACGAACACAAGCAACAATTCTTCTGCTTTGACCACAACTATCGCCTAAATTTACTTAACCTTATGAACTTTTGGTAACTAAGCATTCGAAGTAAAATTAATGAGAAAATACGATTTCGTCCATGAATTCTAAAAAGATTCTGTACTTTCTTACTTATTTTATTATTGAAAAGATAAAGATAGTAGGTGACAATTTAAAAGCACATACTGAGAAAATACAAACGTAAAAATGCCGTAAAAGACGGTATAATTTAAGAAAATAACAAAAAAATAATTGTACTATTCCTTTCTCAGGGGAAAGATTTAAATTGTAAGCCGCAAATGGACATTTTATTTAAACAATCGTGTTTTTATCTACGAGCCCGTCTGTTGAAGCACCCAAAAAACACATATTTTTGCCCATGAATAGACCACATGGTTATATAGAAATTAAGTTTTCTTTTTTTGTAAATCAGCCTTTGCAATTTTTTCAAATATTTTGTCATGGTTTATCGATTTGGCATTTAAATTTAAAAACTTGGATAGAATAGAGTCAACAAGTTCTGATGTGTTTCCAGTTCTACGTTTACAAATTTTTGCAAAATTTGATGTTGTTCATCATCATTAACCAAATTAAGGCCCGATTTCATGTTGACTTGCGGCATTCCAAATCAGAGTTGCGCCTTAGCAACCCCAATCAAAGCAACTGCGTCAACGCAATTTTGCGTCACTGGCTTGAAATCGAGCACTTAGGTAAAACTGCGATTAGACACGCCAATAGATCTTGAATCTGCTCAAAACCGAATTCTGTTAAAAAGTTACGTTTTTTAAAAAGATAACACATTTTGTGGTCTAAATTGTCACTAACAGTTATTTTTATATGATTGTAATATGGCGCAAATTGCTCAATTCATTCGAAATTAGTGTAGAAAGCACGAATTTTTGTAAGTGTAAAAAGTCGCATCAAAGTAGGCGTTTCAAACCAATTATGATTTGCATAAATTTTCATCCTTTTTTTCAATTCTCGTTTTTTTTTCTGATATATTTTGCATCTTTATGACCATAATTACGTTAAAATCTTAAATGAACCTAAAAAACAAGCGCTTTTGTATGTTTTTTTAACTATTTATATTAAGTGACAACAAAAAAATGATAAATGATGATGAATTTGTCACGCAGTGTAATTAAAAAAAATGTGTTTTGATTTTGATCGCTTAAGTGCATTTGTATTGCGTTGTGTAAATCTAATTTTGAACTTAGGTTATAATTCCATATCAAATTGGAAAATACAAATAGCCTTAAGAATCGTATAATTTTCAAATTAAAATTCAAGTTAAACATGTATAGAAATATTGAAAAATGATGACCAAAAATCTTTTAAAACTGAAATTAGTTCACATTTTCTTTTAACTAATTTATTTGATTTATGTTCAAAAGTAACAAAATACCTTCTTGTTTGGTTATTCTTGATAAAAAATACAATTTTTTACTGAATTGCCAATTGTATTGGGCAAACGAGCGAGCGGGAATCCAAACGTGGCTCTGTGACATTACCATAATTTTGACTTCTTTTATTCCCAAACTAGACACTTTAGATTAGGTTCGTCGGGGACTTTTTTGCAGAGAATTTTATGGTCTATAAGAATGTCTTAGGTGCTTTTCTGCATTACTAACCATATTTGCTACGCAAGCAATACAAAGAAATCTTGCAACGTTTAGAGTCTCTAGTTAAAAACATGTTTTTCAAAAGAGTTATTAATAAATTTTGGTATTTACATACTAGAATGTAACTTTAATAATAGTAATAATAAGTTTGTTTGGCCCAAAAATCGTCGAAGTTCAGACCCATCCTTTGCCCCACCGCGGTTTATCGAGTCAATCGCGCAGAAGAACAATTAATGGGTCGTGAAATGTTATCGTTATGACAGTCGCTTGAAAAACATAATT
The DNA here is from genome assembly GCA_029298725.1 of Gnatocerus cornutus. Lineage (NCBI taxonomy): Eukaryota > Metazoa > Arthropoda > Insecta > Coleoptera > Tenebrionidae > Gnatocerus > Gnatocerus cornutus. The sequence continues at coordinate 3,353,718 of CM055517.1, forward strand.
TCCCGTTTTTTCTTATTGCAGGCAATTCTATTGTTGTAAATAGATCTTAAGGAGAGAATAAGTAAATTAGAAGACGTGATAACAATCTCCCCTTTTTTTAAGAGGGAATCGAGACATCCGGCGATCCTCTTAAGAAGGTCTATACGCATTACGGGAGCCTTTAAAAGGATCGCGCTGTTTTCTTTCGAGTTTTTAAAGCGAACCCTCGAGATATGAGCCATCCATTGGCACGGAAGAGCTCGATCCATCTCGACGGCAGCAAGTGTTTGGTTGGTTGATTGCTGTTTAATCAGCATGTCTTGCGGAGTAATTTTTATCCTTATTAAGTCTTTATCGAGACCTTCATTCGGCCAGATTAGATTTTTGTGTACGCAGCAGGCTTTTCACCGGAAACCCCATCTCTTGCTCGAATAGTTCTTAATTAAACTTTTTTAAACCGTCGCCGGTGATAAAACACCAGCGTGTGCAATTATCAGAGATTAATTTCCTGATGTGATTTCGGCGTGCGCGTCGTCCTAGAACATCTTATTTGCAGGTCGACCGGTTCGGGCTGCTTCTGGTCACTTTGTTCGCCCTTTGTGGGGACCCTTCTCTGTCAATATATCACGCCAGATCGCTCTATTTGCCATACATGTTCAGCCGCTTTTCACAGACAACCGTTTCCAGGATCATTTTATCAAAATAACTCCCACGATATTCTCTTCACGGCTACAAAAAACGGTTGCAACAGGTCGCAAAAATATGCTAAATTGAGAATTGAATACAACATATTCATATAGCCCGTTTACGAATTCGTAAAAAAATCCAAGAGGATACTAAAGCTTCTGGAAGAAAAAAATCAGAATTACTAATCCAAAGAGTTCTAGGGAATTTCCAAAAAAATCTAATAAATCCAAAGACTTTGTGAATTCTTAGCAAGTCGCAAAGTACTAGAGAAAAACTTTAGAAAACTTCAGGAAATCCAAAGAATCTTAGAAAATTGCAAGAAATCATTCCAAGAGAGGATTCTCATCGAGGGTTTTTCAAAATAGTCCGAAACATTCAAAGATCTTCTACAAGTCCAAGTAATAAATTTAAGATTCTTTAGAATTCTCGATGACTGAATAGGATTTTTTAAAATTTTCTAATTACTCTTTTGATGTGAAGCAAACTGAAGTTATTTGTGCTCATTTAACGCAGAATTTCTCGCAGAATACAAAACAGTATGAATTTTTCAGGTACGCCAATAAATAACCGATTTAAAAGCGGTTGAAGTTTCGTGTTGTCTCCAGAGAGCAAACATTTTGAAACTCCAGAATATTTAGTGTTGGATATGTCAGGAACTAACGATAAAAATTTTTGAATTTTTGTATTTTCACCGCCACTCGTAAACTATTTTACCTACCGATCTCATATTTGGGCAGCTAATAGATCTCAAATTGCTCTTTCGATGGATGTGTAATCCAAAAATAGTAAACGTTATTTTCACACAGAAAAAGTTTGTTAGAATTGATCCAGAATGACCTAAATAAATCGCTCAATATCTTGTTAATTAATGAAGCAAGATAAAATTATTATTGGTCATCAATTAACGCAGAATTTCACGCACAATCCAAAATATGTACTATTTTTAACCTATTCGCTCTCAAATGTTCAAAATTCGATGGCAAATTTTTTTTTGAAAACAAAAATTCCGACAGAAACGATAACATTTTTTGTAGTTTTTATTTTTTGACTGCCATTACAAAATTATTTCGATTGATTTATAACTTCGTTCGTTTTCGCTCAAAGAAGGTTTGTTGAAAAAGACTTCAAAAAGACCCTAAAATGCGGTAAATATGTCGTTTATTTGTGAAGCAAACTATAGCGCATTGGTAGGTACTCATTTAACGCAGAATTTCACGCAGAATCCAAAACTGGTCGAATTTTTAACGTACGTCAACAAATAACCGACTAAGAACTGTTTGCAATTTTGGGTTTTGAGAGCAAAAATTTTGAAGCTTCGGAAAATTTTGGTATTTTTAAGTGCACTCGAAAATTACTTGACCTATCGATCTCAGATTTGGGCAATTGATAGATTTCGAGCTGCTCTTTCAAGTAATGTATAACTCAAAACGATTAAACGTCATTTTCGTGCAGAAAATGTTCGTTGAAAATGATACCCGAAAAAATGCTCGCAAAACCTAATTCGGTCAATATCTCGTTTATGTGTGAAGCAAACTGAAGTTATTGGTACTCATTTAACGCAGAATTTCAGGCAGAATCCAAAACTGGTCGAATTTTTAACGTACGTCAACAAATAACCGATTTAGAACGGTTCGAAATTTTGGGTTATTGCCGGAGAGCAAAAATTTTAAAGCTTCGGAAAATTTTGGTATTTTTGACCGCCACTCGAAAATTACTTGACCTATCGATCTCAAATTTAGGCAGTTGATAGATTTCGAGCTGCTCTTTCAACTAATGTATAACTCAAAATGATTAAACGTCGTTTTTGTGCAGAAAATGATCGTTAAAAATGACACCCAAAAAGACTAATTAAATTTAATTCGGTCAATATCTCATTTATATGTGAAGCAAACTGAAGTTATTGGTACTCATTTAACGCAGAATTTCAGGCAGAATCCAAAACTGCTCGAGTTTTTAACGCACGTCAACAAATAACCGACTTAGAACTGTTTGAAATTTTGGGTTATTGCCGGAGAGCAAAAATTTTAAAGCTTCGGAAAATTTTGGTATTTTTCACCGCCGCTCAATAATTACTTGACCTATCGATCTCAGATTTGGGCAGTTGATAGATTTCGAGCTGCTCTTTTAACTAATGTATAACTCAAAATGATTAAACGTCGTTTTTGTGCAGAAAATGTTCGTTAAAAATGACACCCGAAAAGACTAATTAAATTAAATTGGGTCAATATCTCATTTATATGTGAAGCAAACTGAAGTTATTGGTACTCATTTAACGCAGAATTTCACGTAAAATCGAAAACTGTGCTAATTTTTCAGGAATGTCAACAAATAACTGAATTACAAGCGATTGAAGTTTGTCTCCAGAGAGCAGAAATGTTCGATATTTCCGGAACTAAATGATGAAAAATTTGGAATTTTTTGTTTTTTTTGGCAGCCAGACAATGCGGTCTTTACCATCGAATTTCATGGGCTTTGTTAGCTTAGAATTTGTTGTCAAATGTCCAAAATTCAATGGCAATTTTCTGAAAAAAAAATCCGACTGAAAATATATTCGTAAACTATTGATCTATCAGAGATTTAAGCGCTTGATGGATCTCGAGCTGCTCTTTCTTTAGATGTAAACTTAAAAGGTATTAAACTTTGTTAAAAATGACCAGAAAAAAACCCTAAAAACCGAATTCGGTCAATATTTCGTTCATTTGTGAAGCAAACTCAAGTTATTGAAGGTACTTATTTAACGAAGAATTTTATGCAGAATCCAAAACTGTGCGAATTTTTGACATATGCCAATAAATAACCGAATACGAAGCGATTAAAGTTTCGGGTTGGCGCCAACTACAGTACAATGAAAAATTTTTAATTTTTGTTATTTCTTTGACCTACCGATCTGATATTTAGCCGGTTGATAGATTTCGAGGTGTTCAATTCTTCGGATTATTTGTAAATATTTAAAATTCGCATATTTTGAATTTAGCTCTGTATAGATTGTGAATTCTGAATATTTATTATTTTCTCTAGGATACAATCTAATAAAAATACTCGATTTTCGTGAAGGTATAAAATTAATTTCCCGAAAGAAAATGTGTTTATAAACGGCGGTAGTAACAAAAGGAACAGGTGATTCGTGTGATATACAAAGATTGCCTCAAAGAAGCGCAATAAAAATACAATGAACCGGTGGGGGCTGCGGATTCTTTCGGCTTCTTTGCTTAGTCTGACATAAAGAAACGTTTGAGGGGGATTGCTTAATTAAATTATCAGCTGATATTTAAAATAGCTCTCGGTTTTCGTGCAAACACTTGATCTTCACCATTCAGATCGTTTTCGCCTGATTATATTCATTGTTTTGAAAGTTAATTTCGCCAGATTTTATTAAAATCACCCTCAATAAAAATTATACTTTCCCTCGCGGACAACCGTTAATTAGGGTGCAAGTTGGGAAAATTGAAAATTGAAAAACCAATTTACGATCAAACGAGTTTTGTTAGAAATGGTGGTGCGGGGGTGATTTTTCAAAATTTCTCCGACGTGACGTATTTTTCCATCATTTATTAAAGTTAATTTGATAAGCAGCACAAAGTGTTTGTCACCGTGGGTCTGAAGGGGCTGAAATGCGCATATCACAGATGGAAATACCCTATTTAAATGCAAATTCTATATTTGTCACCTCAAGAAGAAAAAAGTTCGATCTTTTCCTCAAGTTTGCATATTTCCCTGAAGAGAACCGGTCGCTTTAGGTATTTCGGTTCCCAGTCCCAACTTGTATTTCGGAAGACTAATTAGACTCGATTTTTCTCTCCGTGCGTGCGATTATCATCTCTCCCATAGAAGACAACACTTATTTCACCTGTCTGCAATGTCTTGACGCGTGATGGATTAATGGATATTGGAGGCGCATATTTCAAGCGTTTTATCTCCGCCCGGGAGCGAATAATTTCAAGTTTGTAAAGTTTACACATGTCAAGTGGTGTCGATACGATGATGGCGTGAATGCGCGCTTTGATGACAAAGGCGGATCTTAATATCCGTGTACGAGGAGAGTCGTTACGGCAAGGGTGTCGACTTCACAAGGGATCGGCTTTCTTAAGGAGCATAATGGGATCACGTTCATCCCTCTTAGACGGGATCAGGAAGACTTAACTTGCCAGACTTTGCCTTTTTACGCCCAGAAAAACCGCAAGTCCGGAGAGGCAAATACACAAATTTCAGCCACCGAACGTTTCATCGTGTCACACAGTGACCCCGTTGCTAATTTTCGCTGTTTGCTCGCCGACTTTCACCCCTTTCGTCCGATACTCTCCTTCGAATTATTCATCACATTGGAAAATGAACTTTTTTCCGGGCAGAGTCAGTAGCGCGCGTTACTGCTTAAATTAACGTACGCTGTGCTCTCACGCGTTACCATGGCGATGACGAGAGGGGCATTTCTGGCGGGCGGTTTTCGAGATGCTAAAAATGAAACTTGTGAAAAAGCCAAACGTCGTTTGCGACAGAAGCTTAATTAGGAAACGTTTTCAGAACGGCTTTAAATCACGAGCCGGTGAATTACAGAGAAAACGTATCAAAGACCGAATCGGCAAAGGGAGTGCGTGGCGGCGGCGGTGGGATTTTTCGAGACATTGGCTATTTCGAGCGTCTTGTGTTAATTGCTAATTGTCTATTCCTCTAAATCCCCCCGACTGTCGCATTCATCCCAAAAATCGTTAGAATAAGCTCAACTTATCATCCCTTTCGAGTTTCGGGGATACGTAGCTGCGGAGAATGCCGGCGTGCAAGGGTTGATTATGACGTCGTGATCAGATCTGTCATCCGGGACGATGCGCTAGGGGCTGAATCCGGGCAGAAGGATGTTTTATTCGGGCCGATATTACGCGCGAAAAACACCCCGGAAAAAACTAAGAGAAAAAGCGTCTTCCTCCTAATATAACTACATAAAAATCAGGCTCGTTTCGTTAGGCCGCGTGTATCGTAAAAACCAATAAGCGGGTAGGTTAAAACAAAACCGCGAGCAAGGGGAGGAGGACGCTCGAAACGGGAAATAACGCAAGAGGAAATATTCGAATATACGAGGGGAGACAAAATTCGCGTGGAATGAAAAACAGAAGCTCGTCAGGATACGGGTTTGTTGTGCGGGTAAGAATGCTTTATCAATTTCAATTTAGAGACACACACACGCACTATTTGACAACGCGCTGCTGATATGGACCTTAATTAAACGGACGCGACTGAAAGGAGTCTTAAGTTGCGACTTTTTCCCTTGATAATTAATTTTTTAGGGGCGCCGATATTGAGAGATCCACATTTCAAATATTAATTAACATTATTAACACCGGCTTTTCCCTTTCAGTGAAAAAAGTCATTACAGTAAATCATCACTTTCTAATAAAGGCGTCGGTGTTGTATGTAAAGCGCGACGCTGTAAGAAGGAGAAATAGGGTGAGTTTTGAATCAATATTTGATTGCGGGAATTAGTGCTTTATCGGGATTCAGCAGACCTCTCAGACTTGATGAAGGTTCGTTGATTGTTTGACAGTGGCCATGTATACGCGTGAAGAATTAACGAGGACGGAAGTCTCAAAGGTGGACTTCTTGGACAAGGAGCAATCAGCGCCGCTGACGCATTCCGCCGCTAATTGTGCGGTGATAAGACATGTGATAGGCCTCCGCATATTATCCACTCTTCGATTAGATGGGAGCGACAGAGATTGGGGCGGACAGAGACGACTAGCGAAGGGATGTAGTCAGTCAGCTAGCTCAGGCTAATTAGTTGATTTGTAGTGGCTCAAGGGGTCTCATTCCCTCTAATGCAATCTAAATTTTTCATTCCGGCTGCCTCTCTCGGGAAGCCAACGGAAGAATCAACGGCCGATTCCAATTTAAAAACAGCGAAAAGGTGCTCGCCAACCTCTACATATGCAACCGGATGCAACAAGTTCGTGCAATTATTTTTACGCCCCGCTTACTAAAAGGGAGCTGCACAGTTCCAAATTCGTATAAATTCCGCTCGGTCTTCACCTCTGGTGTGGAAATAACCGTAAAAAATTGAAAGTCCGACCCGTGCAGGTCGTGTAATTAGCATAATGGTCTAATTAAACCGCCAGTGGAGCATCTTAGGTGCAGGTCCCGTCACTGGCAGGTGCCTTTCCTGCGGGATAATTACTCGACTTTACTACCCTCATTTCCAGTTAAGTTTTTTACGCCCGCTCGTAATGCAACTCTTGGTCTTTAACGCCTCGCGAATTTTTCGAATCCGTCGGCTGAATCTTGAGTTCATTTGAATCTGGGAACAGGCGAAGCAGGCAGCTTGTATCAAAAGCTGACACTTAATTTCCTCTGTTGCCCCAAATTCTAAATAACCATGTGCTCACTCTTTAAACCTCGATGTTTGATATCGCATCCATTAAACCGAAGCAGCATGCGAAGAGAGGGTCGTAATTAAATGGCGGATTTGAAGGCAAATGTCGCCTCCTTTTCAGAGGAGGGAATTGTCCACTTTTCTTTTTATGGCGGAGAGAACCTGGCCGCAATCTGGCGATGACCAATGTAAATAGAGGAATCGTCGCTCGTAATTCCCATCTGTCCAAAATAAACAAGACGTAACGGCCGAATTGAGCCATTGGGGTCTGGAAAAGGCGATCGATTCCGGAGTTTTTAAAGTTTGAACTTTCCGAGGGACCGAGAGACGAAAACCGAGTGTATTAAAAGGCGAAGGAGCAGGAGCGACTTGCAGATGAGCGCTCGGAGGCCGGCAGAGATTACACGTGAATTATGGCACAAAGATATCTAATTGTAGCTTGGGGCCGCGAGGGGCGCGACTTGACCCCGGTCGGGCGTCTTGCACTCCTCACAGGCCATTTACCGGCTCACTACATTTGCCGAGGCTCATTATTAACGCCGCCGAAGCTAAGTCAACGTTTGCTGAGGTGCGCTGCTTACTAATTTCAATAGATTAACCGCGCACATTTAACCCATTCGCCTAAATCGAGTTATTTGTAATTAACTAGCTTCCAGTCGGAGGGCGCACCCAGGCCCGACCGACACCGCAGATTAATACCGACGCTCGATTATTGGATATTGCACAAAAATTATTGCCGCCTCCATGGGAGACCAACAACGCCAAGGGCCCAAAAACTGTGGGTTTGGATTCATTTAAATTCTTCGAAAAATTTCCGTCCAGTTTGCGATTTACGACGTCCGTGGCGTCGGTTCCGCCCATTTTGTAAATTACATTAAAAATTAAACCGGGATGTGGCGCGCCAACAATACAACCGCGTATGCGTTCCTTTATTAAAAGTGTGTACCCACAGCGCCGCGACAGGATGAAGTTTTAATCACCAGATAAAGGAAATCTCAGGGCGACGGTGAAAAACAAAACCGAGAGCTGTGGGAGCCCCGAGCCATTCTGGAGACGCAGATTTAAATAGAACGCCAAAACTCTCCCTCTTTCTCCCGCATTGCCATATTTTTACTTTCCGCATTAAGATGTGGCGAGCATTATGGCAAAGAAATTTTTTTTTGAAGAAATGGCTTCCCGGTCCAAGGATCTCAACGTATACCATAGGGTAAGTGCTAGAATTAAGTTAATTGGTGCAGATATTAAATTTCTAAAATAGAGAGAGAATAATTTCTCTTGCTAAACGGAAGTGGCTTTCTTCAGAAATTCAATATCTGTACTCCAAAAGAAGTATGCTTGAAATTCAAGCTTACGAACTTTGGAAAAAACTAACATTAGGTTTTAATAATTTAGAATTTCAACACTGGTCTGACTTTCAAAGGAAAATGTTCATTTCAATTGATTGTAAACTAAAAAAGAAGATCTTCTCTCATAAGAAGAAACTTCAAAAACTCAAAACACAAATTTCAAGAAAAAGTTTTCCTATGAAGGCCATTGATATTGTTGAAAATCATTCTTCTCAAGTATTTAATGAAAATGAAATCAATTTCCTGAACAAGAGTTTGAAATTTAGTTTGCCACCTGCTAGATCAAATGTCGAGGAAGTTATTGCCGGAATAGAATCATCTATCCACCGGTTTAATGAACCGACTAAACATTTTGTCAGGGAGGCGTGCAGACAAAAAATTTCTCGTAATTTAACCCAGTCAAAGTGTAGAGTCCAGAATTCAAACCTCCAAATCATCAAATCCTTGAGACAGAAAGATTGTTTTTATGTTAAGGCTGATAAAGGTTGTTATTTTAGACAAAAAGGATTATTATGAAAGGTTGAACAACCTAATCACTAATGGTCCTTACCAGTCACTAAAGAAAAATCCATTGCCCAAAATGATCAGAGAAGTCACTAACACTTTGAAAAAATGTAACAACCTTATCACCCCTCAGCTTAAGTTTAGATTAAACATTTCCAACCCGGTTGCTCCAAAATTGTATTGTTTGCCAAAAATTCATAAACCGGGGAAGTCAGTGCGACCAATTGTTTCGGCCATTAATGCACCGACTTCACAAATTTCATAATGGTTGACAAATAAATTTAATAATTTAACCAAAAAGCCTTGCAGTCAAAAAACGAACAGCTGCAAGAGGGTGAATTATTACTTTCATTCGATGTAAGTTCTCTATTTCCAAGTGTCCCCGTTCCACAAACACTTCTCTGGTTGGAAGAACTCCTAGTTGAAAACAATTTCAACCTGGAGATTGTCAAGGAATATATTCAACTCACAGACCTTTGCATGAAGCAAAACATTTTTCAATTTTCCGGGAATTTTTTTTTCCAGCATGAAGGCACGGCAATGGGTAATTCATTGTCTCCGTTCATTGCTGACCTTTTCATGAGCCGCTTTGAAAAGGAACTTGAAACTGAGCTTGAATATTTTCCAAAAATCTGGGTTAGGTATGTGGACAACATTTTTGCCATTTTTGATACAAACAAGTCAAATATTGATGACTTTTTAATCAAAATAAATAACCGTTATCCAACCATAAAATTTACTTGCGAAATAGAGAAAGACGGAAAACTTCCATTTTTAGACACAATTGTAATTAAAAATAACAACAGATTAGAGTTTGATGTTTATAGGAAGGAAACCAGTACTCTTCGCTACATCACTGCAGACTCCCATCATTGTCCTCAACATAAGATGGCAAGTCTAAATTTTCTTGTTTACAGGCTTTTGAATTTTCCATTACACAAATTCAGATTCACAAAGGAATTAAAATTAATTAAAGATGCTGCCAGGTGTAACGGTTTCGATTCCAACATTGTTGATAAAATTGTTAAAAAATTTAGATTTAAGAAATTGGTCAATGAATGTTCTACTTTTCAGAAAACACCTGAGAAGACTTCTTTTGTCACCATCCCTTACTCACCTTCAGTGACAAAGGGACTGGAAAGAATTTTCCAGGGTTTGGATCTCAAAATAGTTTTTACTTCGGGTCCAAGCCTCCAAAGTCTTCTAGGTAATCCTAAAGACCGAATAGGAACAACAGAAAAATCGGGGATTTATTTATTGTGATCAAAAATATATTGGGCAAACAAGAAGGTTAATTTTAAAAAGGTTCAAAGAGCATCAAGCTCATCTCAAATTTGGAAGGTTTGAAAAATCAAGCGTTGCCCAACATGTTTTTGACAATGATCACCACATTGATGAAGTTGTCTTCGTTTAATTAAAAAAGTAAATAATTGTAAATTTCTAGACATTTATGAAAGGAACAAAAATGTAATAATGAACTCAGACAACGGCCCCATCCCCTCCTCCTCCCTCTACTCGCTTCTACCTGCGCCAAAGGGTGCGCGTCGACAAGCTTTTAGTATATAAGTACGAATTATTTGTTAGTTTTTAGTTTAATCGCCGCTCTGATGATGATAGCATTGCTATCGAAACGCGCGTCAGCATTTTTTGTAAAAATTTGGTGTTTGGGAAAAAATGTAATTTTAATAGAGCATTATGGCAATCACTCGCCCACTCGCCACTAGCAAATAATAGAGATATTCAATCCCACAATGTAATCAGTTGGTTTAAAGTCTGGCGCGGTGGAGCGATGCAATAATATCTTCTCGAGGAGAGATTCTTATATACAAATGGCGCTAATCAAGACACATGATTATGGCTCCGGAGCCGCGACGATGAGGACATGCCCTGCCGCGTACGGAACCATAAAATCTCCTTCATCCGTTTCCGTGCCATCCCAATTGTCGCTAACTACCGCACCACTTGTGTTACTATATTATGTTTTCTGGGGAGTTTTACGTATTCAAAGTGGCAAAAATCCAAAGGGAAACTGCCGGAAAATGCAGACGAGATGATTGCGTTAGGTAAATATTTGCATTGCTTGGCATGGGAAAACATTGGCGGGGGTAAACACCGGAAAATATCTAACAATATTTATGCAGATTATGCAACAAGTGCCAAAAAATACGCATACATTGCAGCATTTTTATTCTTGAGTTGTTTTTCTTTCGACTTTCCAAATTTTATGAAACTTTTAGAAATTGCTTTTGGAGAAACGAAAAATTTGAAATTTCAACTAAAATGTAATTTTACAAGGTGTTTATAAATCTGTCTGTACCTGAAAGCGAAAACAGCTTAACTCCATTTTTGGGTAAAATAAGTTAATATCAGATTATGAATCTTAAAAACGTTTGCACTGATAGGTATGTAAAAAAACCTAAAAAACAATATATCGCAAAAATACCAATTAGAATAAATATTAAATCCATCCTACATTGAGAGCATAAAGTGATTAACTCCATTCTCACTAGTATTAAAGTAGCCGTGCAAAAGGAATGGAAATTCTGAAAACTTTGAAAACACTCATCAGCCTCGCAAAGTATGTCGCTTCTAAAATATATTTCAGAAAAGTATCAAGATGATTTTAAAAACCTTCTTCACAGCGCTGAAGCTGAAGATTTTTGAAGTTTTTTCGGTAATTGGTTCGTTATTATTTGATTTTTCAATGTTTCAAAATTTGCCAAAACTTTTACTTATGTTAGTATCGACCTAACAATTTCAAACATTAACTGTAAGCAAATTCTATTGTGAAATGTTTGATATTCACTTTACATAAAGTTACATAAAAACAATTTTGAAAAAGAGAATGAAGTTAGCTATTAGCATTTTCAAACTAAGCCACAATCGTTTAGGAGAAAAACAAACTAACTCCATTTACGCCATTTATGATATCTCTCTGTTCATTTTTTAAAAGTTTTGTCTGTAATTAAAGCTTTTATTTCGTTATTTATATTTTAAAAAAAGTTAGTTTATTACTTTTTGCATTTAACTGTAGCAGCCAAATATGTTGCAAAAATTACAATTTTTGCCGCTATCTAAAAATACTAATTTTGGAGTTAGTCTCAGGTACAGAAATGTTTGTAGCATCAAGAGTGGCTATGAAATGTAAAAGAAATTTGCCGCTCATTACTAATGTGGTTTAAATTTTTTAACTGACATTTGCAGTTAATCTCAATCATAGAGCAAATTTAATTTTGACAAAAAAACTGTTCTAGTTATGGTTTGAAACCTAAAAATCAAAGACTTGGACACAAAATCGTAACTGAAACGTCGTTAACGTGAGTGTCATTTTAAGTGTAGTTAATCATAGTTATATTCACTATAAAAACAAAGCGGCAAAATAGTGCAAAATCGTAACTGAAACGTCATTGACGTGAGTGTCATTTTAAGTGTAGTTAAACATAGTTATATTCACTATGAAAACAAAGCGGCAAAATAGTGCATGGCAGGAATTCCAGAGCCACTCTTGATGCTAGAAACAATTATAAACACCTTGTAGTTTCATTGCTACAGTAACGAAATTTGACAATGTTATTACTTGTTACTTTGTTTACTACTTGTGTCCAATTACAAACCTCTAGAGCAAAAGGGGCAAATTTTAGAAATTTGTATTCAAAGATCCACCATTTGGATAATATAATATAGATAATATTAAAAGGCAAGAAATCATTTACTTTTATTGGCTCGCAATCTTTTTATTATTGGAAAAGCGACTCGATCGTAACGTTTCATTTATTAGCTATTGGCTAGTCCAAAAGTGTTATTTATTGGTTACAGAATATCAATTTACTGGATGTTGATAGAATAATAAAACACACATAAAACAAAGAAAATCTTTTCCAAAACTGCATTGGTTTTTCACCTAAAAAAACAGTAAAATCAAATATGTAATCCCCGGATTCTAGTCGTTCGTTTTGAATCTTTAAATTTATTTCACGAATTTTTATATGCGAATGTGTAAAACTAGACGGGCTAACAATAGCAATTTATGTGATAAGGACATAATTTACAAGCACAAAGTCTATTTATACACGAATTGCATACAAGACTTTATGTTCGATTGTATTGAAGACATTTTTTTTCAAAACAATTAGATTTGACATCAAAAATGTGACGTATAAAGCAGGTGAAATTGCATTTTGGCCTTAATTTATTTTTAATCATTTAATACTGATAAGCGTCCGTTTTACTTTATCATTACGGACGCCGTCTAAAAAGAGGGACTTTATGGACGTTGAACGATACCGCAAAACTTAGATTATTATACAATCGCAATGTATGTGATAAGTTCATAATTTAGGTCCACAAAGTCTATTAATGTACGAATTGCATACAAGACTTTAAGTTCGATTGAAGTGAAGACATTTTTTTTTCAAAACAATTAGATTTGACATCAAAAATGTGACGTATAAAGCAGGTGAAATTGCATTTTGGCCTTAATTTATTTTTAATCATTTAGTACTGACAAGCGTCCGTTTTACTTTATCATTACGGACGCCGTCTAAAAAGAGGGACTTTATGGACGTTGAACGATACCGCAAAATATAGATTATTATACAATCGCAATGTTTGTGATAAGTACATAATTTAGGTCCACAAAGTCTATTTATGTACGAATTGCATACAAGACTTTATGTTCGATTGTAGTGAAGACATTTTTTTTCAAAACAATTAGATTTGACATCAAAAATGTGACGTATAAAGCAGGTGAAATTGCATTTTGGCCTTAATTTATTTTTAATCATTTAGTACTGACAAGCGTCCGTTTTACTTTATCATTACGGACGCCGTCTAAAAAGAGGGACTTTATGGACGTTGAACGATACCGCAATTATACAATCGCAATATATGTGATAAGTACAAAATTTAGGTCCACAAAGTCTATTTATGTACGAATTGCATACAAGATTTTATGTTCGATTGTAGTGAAGACATTTTTTTTTCAAAACAATTAGATTTGACATAAAAAATGTGACCTGTACAGCAGGTAAAATTGCATTTTGGCCTTAATTTATTTATAATTATTTAGTACTAACAAGCGTCCGTTTTCTTTTATCATTACGGACGCTAAACTGTAGCGTAAAACACAGATTATTATAGAATCGGGCATAAAAGAGTTGATGCATCCCCGAAAAAGCAGCCCCCTCGTTGCTTTCTCGCGTCACCAAAATGAATATTTCGAATTGTTCTTAAAGAGAGTGCTCGATCCGATTGAACCCTCCGCTGATATATTCATCCATATACAAGTGGCGGAGGCGTCGTCGTCGACGCGAATATGTAAGAGGTAGTTGAAATGCATCACATTTGGCCCGATAGTTTGTCTCGAAGTACCTTTTTAGGCCAACTTTATCCGTGGAAAAGTTGAGGTGGCGCAGCTGACGAGTATGCAAATGGCATAAGGTGCGCGCTCTTATAGAAAGCAGAGCCCCTCGACAAAATGGAAATACGATGAGCAGTGCTTGTCTCTCGACCTGATGCGAGGAATTATGAAAACGACTTGCGAAATATGGAATAGATGAATATGTAAGTGAAAGTGTGTGTGGCGGAGGAACGAAAATGCGGCGGGCGAGATTTATTGTTTGTAATTAGTCGATTTTTTTTCGTATTTAGCAACCGCCGAGTGCGACGTCAACGCTCACATCAACGCGATTTGTCTTGCTTTGATGGCGGTTGATGCGGCCTCGTTCACTGGAGCGTCTTCAATCAGGTTCACCGCATCTCAAGCCGCTGAGTTTACCTGTATACCGCTTCCTCCTTGTCACCTGTGTCGACGTGGAATCCCAGGTGCCGCATGTCGAGCACGTCCGCAATTTACTTGTTGCCTAATGGCATCGTTTGACTGCCTATACATCCAGTAATGCCCGATTAGAGGCGGTTATGTGGTGACGATCCACCTGACGACTACAAATTTTCGAATTTCGACTTCTTAATCTCAAATCAACACGACTTTTGACCGCAAACAAAAACATAAATATTTGTTTGGAATTCGGCATATTTGCAATACGAATTAGATAAGTCGAAATAATAACAATTTGACTTTTCAAGTTCAACCATTTAAACCTTCGTATCTATTAAAAGGTAATTAAAAAAAATAGTTATTAATGAAAAATTCCCAATAATTGGACTTTTAAGTCAATTTTTGTTTTTACGTCTTAATTAATTAAATTTTTTATTCTTCCGTGTAGTGGCAATCAGCAGTTTTAAAGGTCGCACTATGAAATAGCTGCCCACTCTCATTCCCAAGGTTGTCATAATTAAGGTCACATGTACCGAGCCTATAATTTATCTATCCAACATCAGCGCACAGTCGCAGACTCCTCTACCTCGCGCAACCTTCAAAATTTTATCGGGCGTGCACTTCTAATATCGTTGATAACGATTAGTCTGTTCTTAATCACCACAGAAAATGTTAACCTTCATCTTGAGCGTCTTCACGGCGCTAACAGTGGTCTTCATCGCCTGGATGAAATGGTCGCACACCTACTGGTCAAGAAAAGGTCTGTTTTCCCCAAAACCGACTTTCTTCTTCGGGAGCTGCAAGAATGTCTTCATGCAAAAACAGTCTTTTGGGGACTTCACCGCAGAACTCTACAACTCGTTTAAACGTGAAAAAAAACGGCATGGAGGGTTCTACTTCCTGTTTATGCCAACGTATGTACCGGTGGACCCTGACATCATCAAGCACATCATGCAGAACGACTTCGAGCATTTCGTGGACCGCGGAGTGTACTATAATGAAGAAGTGGATCCTCTCAGTGCTCACTTATTTTCCTTGGACGGTACAAAGTGGAGGAATCTGCGAGTTAAACTAACTCCAACTTTCACTTCCGGTAAAATGAAAATGATGTTCGATACCCTGGTGCTGTGCAGCGAGCAACTCATCGTCGAAATGGACAAAAGGGTCGGTAAGGCTCCCGTGGATATCAAGGACATTCTGGAGCGGTTCACCACCGACATCATCGGCAACTGCGGGTTTGGCTTGGACTGCAACTCGTTAAAGAACCCCGACAACGAGTACACCAAACACTTGAAGTTGTTCTTCGCGTCGGGTTTCTGGAGGAACATAAATGGCATTATTACATTTGTCACTCCCAACATCGCCTCCAAGCTTTCTCTGAAGGCCATCCACCCGCGACTGACGGAGTTTTTCATGAAAATCATCACGGAAAACGTGAATTACCGCGAGGAAAACAACATCTACAGAAAAGATTTCATGCATTTGTTGCTCCAACTGAAGAATCGGGGCAAGTTGAGTGACGATGCTAATATAGTGAAGAACAAGGAGGATTCAGAAGGACTGACTTTAAACGAACTGGCGGCTCAAGCGTTTGTGTTTTTCGCTGCAGGATTTGAGACTTCGTCGACGGCGATGACGTTCTGTCTCTTCGAGCTCGCGCAGAATCCCGAGATCCAGGAGAAGTTGAGGAAGGAAGTTGAAGCGGTTCTTGCCAAGCACGAAACACTGACGTATGACGCCATCATGGAGATGCATTACATGGAGCAGGTCATCAATGGTATTGAAATTTCCCGAGTTTTCGTTCTCTGAGCGTGCGAAATTCTTTTAGAGACTCTGAGAAAGTATCCTCCACTTCCTGGGTTGAACCGGATTTGTACCAAAGACTACAAAGTTCCAGGATCTGACGTCATTCTCGAAAAAGGAACAAAAGTCTGGATCCCAGTCCTGGGGCTCCAACGCGATCCTGAATTCTATCCAGAGCCCGAAAAGTTCGATCCTGATCGTTTTTCTGAGGAAAATAAGAGGAGTAGGCATCCGTACTCTTTCATCCCGTTTGGAGAGGGGCCTAGAATATGCATAGGTACGGACCATGAACTCGAAGGAGTGTTAGATTTTCTTTATTTTAGGTCTCAGATTCGGGATGATGCAGACAAAAGTTGGACTTACCACTCTGTTAAAGAAGTACAGATTTTCGTTGAACTCAAAGACGGTGGTACCGTTGGAATTGGAGCCTAAAAGTTTTATTATGACCACGAAGGGTGGGATTTGGTTGGATTACACTGAAGTTTAGAGGGTTGAAAGGGACGTTTTTAATGTGATAATAGATAAAAAATATATAATAATGTGATAAAAAATTAAAGAAACAGACTTGAAAACGTCAATTTCCCGTTTCCCTTTCTTCGTATTTTGACATTTTCTTTCTCCCGTCCCGTTCCTAATTAATAATTGTCAGTTTACGAGTTCGGGCAATGCAGCACGTGTTCGTGTTCTCCAACTCCCCTCGTTCATCGGTAGTAAAGCAGCGCCGGAATAAATCTGGCCGCATATAAATCCACCGTTAATAATTCGTGCTCACCTGTACATAAATACAAACTAAATTATCCGGATATAAATCCGTTTTCTAAACGGGAAAACCACGTGTTCACGATAATTTGTGGCCCCAATATTTCAGAAAAATTTCTAGTCGTGTGAGTTATGGACTAACTTTATATTTACGATATTAATTTCCTCGCGTTTCCTTGTTGCAGTCGAGTCATCATCAAGCGTATTCTTTGGAGCCACGTAAAAGATGCGTCTGGAAACGATGGCACGATAGCATTGTGCCGTACCTGGGGGCGGTGGTTCCGTTATTATCTCTACTCTCGCCACTTTAACTCAGCCAAGGACGGAAGTGGAAATACGACGCGTTATCACAACCGGACCACCGACGCCGCGACGCCCGATAATTGCCTCGATAAACCTCCAAGGAGGAGAGTTTTTGGGGGGAGGGACGTCACTCACGAGAGGAAACCAACTTCGATTTTAAATTCCCGAAAATTGCAAGCTGGAAAATTAAGGCGGGGAAAATAGCAACAGTTTTTCCCTTTAGAATTCCTGAAATTTTCCAGATAAATAGGAGTAAAAACTTTGAATGAAAGGTTTGTCAATCATAACAAACTAGAAACAATAAAGCCATGGGGTCAAGTACATGTTTTTATGTAACTCGACTGATAACGCGTCGTTTAAAAGCAAACATAACCGATCTAATGCTAACACCAACAGAATTTGCAGATCCAAAGTCTTAGGAGCTAACTTAACACTTCATCAATTGACCAGTTTGATTTCACCCAATCAATCAATTGTAATCAGTGGACACGTAGCCTTAATCCCGATCCAAATCACGAATTTAACAATTTATATCAAACCTCTTAAGATAAGCCAAATCATTATAAATATTTTGACACGCAAGCACTGTTGCAAAAATGTTTTGGTACGCTCTAGTGGTAGTTCTGTTGGCCATTCTGGCATTTTTCTGCCATGAAGATCTGAGACTGTATTTAGTGGTTGGAAAAGCCAACATGAAACTTCCAGGTCCACCAGCTTACAATACCGTGTGGGGAAACATGTGGTACCTTCTGGACACTCCTGGTGAGTAAGTTTGCGCAATGACTCTTTTAACTTCTTCGTTGAAGAAAATATCTTCAAAGTCCTGCGAAAATGGGGGCGGGAATACCACTCTGTGTATGTTCTCTGGGCGATGCATCTTTCGGTGGTAAATCTGTTAGATCCCCGGGATTTCGAGGTGAGTCCTTCGGGATAATTCTCTATATTCCCAGTTCTGTTTAGATTGTCATGTCAAGTGTTAAGCACAACAAGAAAGGGTATGTTTACGAGATGTTACACAACTGGTTGAACACCGGTCTTCTGACCAGCGAAGGAAACAAGTGGCAAGAACGTCGCAAGATCCTGACTCCAGCGTTCCATTTCAATATCCTTCAGGAGTTCACCAAGATCTTTGCCGAGGAAACCGCCAATCTCGTCGAGGTCTTCAAGAGAGAGTGTCATAATTCCTTCATTCCCGTGACCAACTACATCTCCGATTTCACTTTGAATACCATCAGCGGTGAGTTTTCCATCGTGGTACCACCACGTCTTCATCGAAATTGTAGAGACCGCCATGGGAATGAATTTAAAAGAAGAGTCAGTTACTGGTAAAGAGTACAAGAAGGCCATCCACGAAATCGTCAAAGTCTACTTATACAGGGTGTGTCGCCCATGGTTGTTGTACCCAACAGTGTACGCACTTATGCCCAAATTGAGCTTGAAGGAGCAAAAGCTCGTGGACACGCTTCACAGCTTCACGAACGATGTTATTGTCGACCGCGAGAAGAATTTTAAGTATTCGTTTAGTTACTCTAAGCGGAAACGGTTGGCAATGCTGGATTTATTGCTCAAGGCGAAGATTGAAGATGGTACCATTGACGATCTTGGAATCCGAGAAGAAGTCGACACTTTTATGTTTGAGGGCCATGATACCACTTCCGTCGCCATTTCTTATGCTTTGATGTTAATCGCGTGCCACAAAGATGTCCAGGTTAGTACCAGCTTATCATTCCAGTTTTACAATTAAATGTTAGGAGCGCATTTACGAAGAGATCCAGTTCGTGGTCAAAGACATGACAAACGTAAACTACCAAACCCTCCAGGACCTCAAGTACTTGGACAGATGCATCCGAGAAGTCCTCCGAATCTATCCCAGCGTGCCCTTCATCGCCCGGGTTCTAGGCGAAGACGTGGTCCTCCACAGTGGTGATTCTCTTAAAGCTGCGGCGATGGTTAATTTGCATATTTACGACGTCCATCACAATCCAAATATCTATCCAGAGCCGGAGAAATTTGATCCTGATAGATTTCTTCCTGAAAACTGCCAGACTCGGCATAATTTCGCTTATGTTCCGTTTAGTGCAGGCCCCAGGAATTGCATTGGACAGAAATTTGCGATGTTGGAGTTGAAGACTGTGCTGTGTGGGATCTTGATGGAGTTTGTCTTAGAGCCGGTGGACACTCCGGAGAGTATTGAGCTGATGGCCGATATTGTGTTGAGGACGAAGGAGAGCATCAAGGTTAGATTTGTTCCCAGAAGGAAGTTGTAAATTTACAAATGATTAAATTAAAATTGCTGCACCAACATCTCTTTAGTTTGTCCGCAGAGTTATTTAAGCTCAAACGAATCACTGAAAATAAAGCGAAAGGGTAATGTTTCCACAAGCCCGTTACTTCCACTTCGTCACCTCCAGCCACAACTGAATCCTGCAGTTGCAACTGTCAATTGCCAGCTCCAACACGTCCCTTCCATTCTGTTCGTGCCGCAATTAATCACGCCAAGGTTTCCTTCTTTTCCTATTCTTCAATTTGTCGTCATGTAAAACCTCACCTCTCTCTATCCATCGGCATCGTTTAGTATTCGGGGTCAAAATGATGGTCAGGTGAAGTAAAAAAAATGCGTGCGTTGGCATGAGCAACAACGAGCAGCAGGAGTAAGCCAGTGTTCAATATAATAGCGGGAGATTCCTCGGCGACCACAACCCGCGTGCGCTGGCTGCTTCTCTCCTAGGCTAGCGTCTCGAAACCGCACATTTCAACCCCCGTCCCCTTTAACCCCATCCACCCCCTCACTACACTCTTAACAGCGACGGGGGAGCGTTTTACTGTTTTATTGATTAATTGAGTTGAGCCGAATTTCTCTCGCTTTCGGATTTCGGTTTTATTACGTTTTATAGTTATCTTTATGGGGCGCTTTTTTCCGACCCCCTTCGATCGGATTTGCCGTTTTACGATTGTTTGTAATTGTCATGTCGTCATCATCGCCGACTAATTTCTTCCGATTAATTTTTATGGGACTGTCGCGTTGTTATTTTCTACTTTAATTTATGGATGGCACACATCGCGCAATATGCTGGCGTGATTTAGATAGAAAACGCGACTTTCGGTGCTATTTATATCATCATCTGGCTTGTAGATATGAATAAATACATAGAGAACAGCTACACGCTACAGGCGACGAGGGTTGCAGACGCCCGGAGTTAAAGCTACCCTGCACGTACTTCATCCCCTCATAGTTAATATATTACGATGGCCATTATGGACGGAATTGTTTCTTAAAAATACCAAACAAGCGACGAAAGCGACGGTTTAACGCGGCTAAATCATGTTTTATTGGCGCGGATACTCTTTACGAACGCATATAGGAAACACGGCCACTTGGCTCACCACTAATTCCATTTCCTGGCGCGTTACTCTTGTTAATATTTAAATTTGGACTTGACTTTTGATATCACGAAGGCCAAAAATGGATTGGAGTCGGAAGAAGATTTTCAGAATCAAAGTTTAGAAGAACGAAGAGTCTAATCTAATTTTTATTTCTAGAAATCTCTACAATCCTCTAAAGAACCTCAAAAAATCTGCAAAAATTCTGAGATACCACAAAACAAGTCTAGAACAACAATATCTAGAATTCGAGAAAACTCAAAAATCTAGAAAATTGGAAATTCTATGTATTTGAAGGTTGGAAGCGTCTGAATACGAAAAATTTGATAAATCAAGATAATTTAAACATAAAGTCAGAGATTCTAACAATTTGAATTCAAAGAACTTAGAACTAATCTAAAAGGATCTAAAATAACGAATGTAGGAAATCCAAGAATGGAGATGAGAAAGCCAAATTCAAATAGGGTAAAAAACATGAACCCTTTAACTGTTGTAAACGTATATATAGGTACACTACCGCTCAAAAGTATTTGCCCACTTAAAAACATTATTAATTCTTTTGCGATTTCGCGGTTATTTTTGCTTATTCTGTGGTAAGCGATAATCATTACATGCGTTTCCACACCCAACTTAACTTTCTTCACTATTTCTGTACAAAACTGTCACCAATTTTTAGAGAAAAACCTGAAGAACAATAAACTTCCGCAACCACAAATTAAAGAAGTTTTGTTTTCAAACACCTTCACGATATTAAAAAAACGGTAAACGTCAATTAACACTTTCGTTTTTGCATTTATGGATAGTGAAAATATGTGAAATGATAATTTTTTCAATATTTCTAAAAGTACCTACATTAAAAAATAAAAAAAAAGATCTTTTCTAAAACGTCAAAAAAAGAAGAAATTGCTGTTAGCATCAATGAAGTATATAAACATGAAAAAAAAGGACAAACAAAAGCGGAAGAAAGAAATTATTTTGGAGTTACTTAAAAAAATGTTAGTGGCAAATTCTTTTGAGCGGGAGTGTACCTTTAGGCATTTTTCTCATAAACTGCGAAAGATGAGAATTTGAAATTTTGAGAACAAAAATAAGCGAATAAAACAAATCGAATGACAAAATTCACATATTTGTTACACTTGCTTATGTAGTCAACTTGCTTATTTAAAATGGAACACCCCATATATAAGTGCATTTTCCGATTCTACATCCAAATTAAGGGTCACTTTATGTATAGTTTCAGAGATATCTTGATTTTTGTAAAAAAAATTGCACAACAGAAGTGAAATTTTCTTTCCGAAATAAGTACCCTATAATCTATTTCAAAATCGCCTCGTTAACTGGAGAATAAGCACAATTCAAACGTATAATGAAATTTTGCATTAACTTTATGTATTGGACACTAAAAATACGGAAAAAAGAGTGTTTTTACTTTTTTGTTTCTATTTTTTTAAGCTTGCTTTGGAATGGTAACACATTTGGTGGTCTAATAGAAATAAAATATTTTCAAAAATTTTTGTTGAAATATTTTTTTTTTGGTAATGCAAATTTTTTTTTTTGAAAAATTGAAATATTTCAAAAATGATACAATTTACGCTTGTGTCCCAAAATCGTCTTTCATTTTAAAGATAAAATTTTGAAAACGTGCATATGCTTATAGTTGACAAAGCTCCAAAAACTGACGCAAAAATTTGTGTTATCACCGATAGTTTAGGCGTCGCGACGCCTTAAAAATTTATTTTTTGGCTAATTATGAAGAATTTTTTGAGGAAAACATGCTGATTTATCAAGTTAGTTTAATTTCATTACATCAAAATTGGAATCTACTTTCACATTCATCTGTCAATATCTTGTGTAACAAATGATATCTATTCTTTGGTTCATTTTAGATGGTAACAAAAGTCTTACTTGGTAAAATTGTCGCTTTGTCAATGTTGATTGACAAATTTTGGTGTCCATAAAGTGCAAAATGAATGAAGTGACTTGTGAAATTTTGGTGTAAACGTAGTTTGCCACTGCGCCGTCATTATTTTGAAAACTAACTTGATAAAACAGCGTTTTTTTCGCAAATTTTAAACACAATTTGCATTAGATTTAGAATAAAATCTCAAATATTTTTATCAAAGTTATGTTGAAAAAAAATTGAATATTTCCGCAAAAACTCAAAAATCGCAAAAAATTATACTTCTTAGGCGTCGCGACGCCAAAACTATTTTTTTTCGTCAACTTCTAAAGCTTTGCAAAATTTGAGCGTATGCAAACTTTCAAAATTTTATCATTAAAATTAAAGACGATTTTAGTGTTGCCGGACCCTGTATTGATCTTCAATTTGCATATAGAATTCAAAAATGCAATAAAATATAGGATGTTCTATTTAAAATAAGCAAGTTGGCATAACCGGAAGTGTCACGTGAGTGTGAATCTATTTATTCGATTCGTTTTATCCGCTTACTTTTGTCTCAAAAATTTCAAATTCTTATTATTTGCATTTTCTGAGAAAAATGGCAAAATGTATATACAGTATGTCCCCGGATTGAGTTCACAAGAGAGAAAAAATGTTTATTTTCCATTTTACAAAAAAATGACAAAGAAATAACATTTTTTGCTTATTTCAAAACAGATAAATCTGCTATTAAAATTTCAAAATTATTAGTTTGTACTCTTAAAATTATTTTTTCATTACTTTTATTTATTAAATTTTGTAATCGTATTGAAATAATAGCAGGTTGTGGATTCACAATATCAAATAGTGCGATAAAGATTAAAGGAAAATTTAGCCAAAAACGTGTAAGTATTAAAAAATTGAATAAGAAATGCAATTGCATCTTTAACAATAATTGAGGAAATTCGAAACAGTCTTAAAGAATTAAACCAAATAGTGGAAATTAGTTTGAGTTAAGGAACAAATTTCCTTCATTTAGCAAAATTAAAAATAAAAAGTTCTTCGTTATTTTTTGTTTTTTTTTAATTAAAGATTTATTTATTTTAAATTAAGCAAAACATATTCCTTGGTCATTTTTTTGTAAAATTGTGAACTCAATCCGGGGACATACTGTATACGTTTACAACAGAATCAGCGGAATGTTAGGAGTTTAAAGAATAAATAAAATTCCAATTTCTTTCTAGTGTTTGTGCCCTTCAGAATATTGAAGCAGTTCCTCATCCCTCCGTAATTTAATAGCTCCCAGTACAGAGCCGTGCTCGTTCTGATTGTCTAAAAAGCATGTAGAAGTTGCGTGCTCGTACAGCCACGTTACATTGTTAATTAGCCGTCAGTATCCGTTAACACGAAGACTGCACCGTCGTTATTTATTGGCTAAATCACGTGTATCTCCCGGAAACGTCCGGAACTGACCCGTTACGCTCCCCATTACCAGGTTACGACGCGATAAAAGCCTCCCTTGGTAAAAAAAGAGCAAGAGCTTTTACACACTTCCTTTACAACCGGCGTGTATCGTAATCTTCATCAGCTCTAATCTTCCCCGTCGAAAAAACACCACACGCGGGGGATGCAAATAATTTCATTCATCGCCGGTTTAAACGTTTGTCGGCAAATTTGCGGCCGGGGCGAAATAAAGAATTTAACCGAGCGGTGGTCTATTCGCCCAAAGCACGTTTGCGAGCTGACAAGCATTTTTACAAATGATTCCACTCGCGTTCCCCCCACACACGCACACATCGACATTGAATATTCTATGGAGCAGACACACGGGGTTAGGAGAGCTACAGGTGGCTCAACATTGATAGCATTTTTCAGCGGCTTCTTTCACGAGAGAGCCACCCTCATGATTTCACGCCGACGACACCACAGGTGAGGGAAGAAGTGCCGACGACAAAGGACTGCGGCCCGAATTCATAGTCGTTGCTTAAGCAATTGCTTGATAG
This sequence comes from Gnatocerus cornutus, assembly GCA_029298725.1. Taxonomy (NCBI): domain Eukaryota; kingdom Metazoa; phylum Arthropoda; class Insecta; order Coleoptera; family Tenebrionidae; genus Gnatocerus; species Gnatocerus cornutus. Next base: position 3,378,493 of record CM055517.1, read on the forward strand.
TCGATCTTATTTGCGTGCTTAAGGCGGCCAAACAAGTAATTCTTATTTGAAAAAACTTAATGAAGTAAATAATCTTATTTGGAGAGAAACTTATTATGCACATACGATTTCATAGTCACCCATAGGTCGACTTAAGAATTTCTTATTCTTTTTTTAAACAGGATGTATCAAAAATGGCGCTCAACAGTGTACGACCTGATTATGCAGACAACTCTGAATAGCAGAAAAAAATTTAAAAAAATCTTTTCCTTTTATTTTTTGATTTATTGTTCTTCGAAATCGATTAACTTAAAACTTTTCAGTCGATTGTATCGTGTGATTCATTAAATTTCCATTCTAGGTAGGCCGTGTATTTTGGACGTGCGTCGACTTCTTGTTCGATAAATAGCAAATCTGGCAAATATTAAGTCGAAACTACAGTATGGTGTTAGTTACGACATGAATTTTTTTCTCAAAGCCAGCTGCGAATGGAAATTTAATGAATCACACAATATTTATAGTTAGATGAATCGTCCACATTATCGCAAGTTGTATTATATTTCTAAATGCGGACCACAAATTTTGCAGGCACTTACGATTTTGAAATTTCCTGTAAATTTACAACCGCTGCATTAAGAAATACAAGTTATTCTTTTAGTTATAATGTCTTGTAACATGCATCAATCCTTAAGTTTTTAGATCTCTTAATCTAACGCACTTTGAAGCGATAGTACCGTCGACTCTCGATAATTCGAACTAAATACTTGACAATTTTTTCTTGGAAACGAGAAGAATTGATTGATAATAATTCAAACAGAGACTTTTACTTTACAAATCTTTATAAGTAAATCGAATTTTTCCAAACAGTTACAAAAAATTCTTGTTGTGTTTTGCCATGATTATTTGGCAAATCATTTAATTATTGTTTTATGTTTATACCTACTAATTTTGGAAAATTTAATTTTTTGATTGAACCGAAATCTGAAAGAATTGTCTAATAAGGGCTGCATATCTAACAATTTTAATGCCAAAGCTATCAAATTTGCCAAAATTACTACTTTGAACTTAATTACTAAGTCTGCTAAATTTCAAAATTCTACAGCAAAACGTACTAATTTTGGCAAATTTAATTTTTTTTTATTAAACCGTTAACTGTTTAAATTATACAGGGTCCGGCAACACTTGTGTCCACCCCCAAAATCGTCTTTAATTTTAAAGAGAAAATTTTGAAAATTTGCATACGCTCACAGTTGACAAAGCTCTAGAAGCTGACGCAAAAATTTGTTTTTTATCACTGATAGTTTTGGCGTCGCGACGCCTTAAAAATCTAATTTTTAGGTAATTGTGAGGTTTTATGATATCAACCCCTAATTTTTTTTTTTAATATAAATGTGTTAAAAATATCTCAGTTGTTATTTTAGATTTAATGCAAATTGTCTTCAAAATTTGGGAAAAAAATGCTGTTCTATCAAGTTAGTTTCCAATTTTACACCCATCTGTCAACATCTTGTGTCACAAATGACATCTATCCTTTGGCTCGCTTTAGATTGTAACAAAAGTTTTACTTGGTGAAATTGTCGCTTTGGCGATGTTAATTAACGATTTCTGGTGTCCATAAAGTGCAACATGCCAGTGTTAATCAAAATTAACTTTTATAAGAGTGAATCAAGTGACTTCTGAAATTTTGGTGTAAACGTAGTTTGCCGCTGCGCTGTCATGATTTTAAAAACTAACTTGATAAAACAACGTTTTTTGCGCAAATTTTAAACACAATTTGCATTAGGTTTAAAATAAAAACTCAGATATTTGTATCACAGTTATGTTGAAAAAAAATTGAATTTACGAATATTTCCGCAAAAACTCAAAAATCGCTAAAAATTATACTTCTTAGGCGTCGCGACGTCAAAACTGTCGGTGATAAAAAACAAATTTTTGCGTCAGCTTCTAGAGCTTTGTCAACTATGAGCGTATCCAAATTTTCAAAATTGTAACTTTAAAATTAATGACGATTTTGGTGGTGGACACAAGTGTTGCCAGACCCTGTATATGTATTAAGGGCTGTATTTTTAACAAACATGAAAATTGAAGAGATTACTAATTTAGACGTACAGTAATTAATATGCAATTAACTGCGAAAAAAAATGCTATTACACATCAAAAATGTCAAATTTTGGTTTTTTTTTTTTTGGGAATAAACTATAAACTTTTGGAAAAAATATGTTAAAACTGTAACTCTGTTAATTTAAATGCCAGAGCAATCAAATTGTAGATGTTTTATCAAATATACACATTATTAACTTAGTTGTTTGTTAATTATAGTAGTATCTTTTGATTGAAAATTTTTTTGTTAATCAATATAACTTAGAATCATACGCTAAATGAGTAATTAGTGTTAATATTAATAAATAGCTCAAAATTGTGCATAATGATAGAAAAATAATTTTTCGATTCGAGTTTTTTTCGTTTTTTAAATTTTTTGAAAATATTTTCCATAGTGACGTATATTTTTTATTATACTATCAGAAAGTAGAGATTTCAGCGAATAAAAAGCCCACCAACTTTTTTAAAAAAGCTGATATTTTGACGCGTGAATTTTCGATTGAAAATTAGGGTGCTTTTTCGGTATTAAATAAAAATAAGGAGAAAAAATGAATTTTTCAAACCCAAAAAATTCTTGTGTATTTGGTATATACAAAAGTGGGTTCTCACCAAATTTCACAAAAAAAAAAATTTTTGTAAAAGATAAAAATAAAAAACCAAAAACGTGGTTTTTTGAGTTTTTCATGTGGATTTTGAGGTTATGAGAAGAAAGTGTAAATACAAAAGTTGTAGATCTTTTTATTATCTACAACTTTGGCATTTAACTTTTTTCCATAAGACCAATTTTAACCCTTAAAAACCAACCCTCTCCCACTTCCCGACCTCGAACCGACCGTAATTTATTTTTCCTTTCATTTTTGTAATATTCTCAACATTTTCCAATAGGTTCCATTCTACTACGTTTTTTTTGCACTTTTTACCTTTTTTTGAGGCTTCGACACTGGTCTATCGTGCGAGGTTTCACAAAAACAAATATTGTTATCATTATAAAAAGGCTTCTTGAAGGTTTAAACTGCAGGTTTACATGCTCTGCGACACTTGCTAGGTTAGATACTAATTTTTCAAAATACACTTGAAGTTAGCGTTTAACAAAAATATGTGGCACCAGCGCTTGACGTGTTAGGGAGAATCAAATTACCAACCTCAATGAGATCTCTGAAAAATTACTAACAAAAATATTTATTTATCGTTTGAGAGCCAAAACGGCATGCAATGTGTTAAGGCAGACTTAAGTCACAGTCACAGTGACCCAGAAGCTAATTCTGTTTTTTGTTTGCTACCGATTTAAGCGCGGAATAAAATCAATAGCGCCGCAAATCTCCGTGTATCAATTAATTCCGTCATGTTTGAAGAATAAGTTCGTTCCCTCGAGCAAGTTGTACTTCAAACGCTACCCACAGTCATTGATTTTCTTCTTAATTACATTTTAATTATTTGATGATGTCTTGCCGAAAATTATCAAATGGAAAAATGTGCACATTGTCGGATGAAAAATAGACAAGCAGTTTTTGTTCGTCGGTACAAGAGAAAGTTGCAGGCAAAGTTCGTCTTCCTCAAACTTTCGCATAATATTATAATAATGAAATTCTTATATAAGTTAGCTTTTTACAAGAAAACATCAAATAGGTAGAGAAGCAGCGCCGTAAAACAATGGCGGACTGTATCTCTCATCAAGCTGCTTTTTAAATAACGACTCGTCGGCATTCCTCGTATTAAGATTGTTTCCGAAAGTTTTAAAAAGTTCGCAGATGAAATTTTACTGCAAAGGTACATTCTTTCTCGATTCTTCGTAATTCTTTAGTGAGAGAAAACGAGGAACCTAATGCTATTACAGGAGACTTATTGAAAAATCTGGATGTTTACCTTCGAGTTTTGCCGCCTCTGGATGCTCCACGAAGCTCGCTTTGGGACGAAAGTAAGTCTGTAACAAAGCAATGTATTGTTAAAAATTCCACCTTCAGGTGTTGGGGCGGTGAAGTTGTAACCCGAAGGCCTAAGGCGGTGGCGACGAGAGCGGCAGCGCTCCGCTTGCCTGAAGAGACGATAAGATAAGGTACCGCTAGGTTATGGAATGGCACTTTAATTACACTAATGGGAGAACCAAATGTTAATTACAATTCAAAGTCGAAAAGAGAGGAGCTAGATCGCAATTTATAGACACCGGATTTAAGGGGAAGATTGCCGCAGCTGCGGCCGCCGATATTATTAATGAAAGCGACGCTTGCGACGCTGCGTGGATGCTTCAATCTCGGCCACTGACCACGGCGCTGTGTTTTCAATTAAATAATCACGACGACACTAACTTGTGCATTCAAATTCATGGGATCCAATTAACTTTGCGCATACATTTTTAAATGACACGTACATAAAGAATGGAAAAATTACAATTTTGCTACTGAATCGCAGAACAGAAGAGGAATATGTTCGATCGCTCATTCCTCCGGCAATGTTGTAAAGACTGTTAGGAATTTAGATCAACAAATATTATCAAATTAGTTTTTCTTGTAAACTCCTTAATGGCCAATATTGTAAAATTTTTGAGTTTTTTTTGTTCAAAAAGTTCGCAATTCGACACAGTTAATAAACAGATCTAAAGTAGTAACCTCCCCAAATAACCAAAGTTACAGATAGAAATGTTAATAAAAATTTTTTTTTCTGTTTTTTCCTCCAAATAAAAAATTCTCAAATTTGTGTCTACTGCTCTATAATTTTACAATTTGTCACAGTTAATAAGTAAGTCTAAATTTTGAATCTCCACAAATTTCATTGCTGTTGCGTTAAAACTAACAGTTACAGGGTTTAATAACATTTTTTGGAAATTTTCTGTTCATTCTTTGAATAAATAACTCCAAAATTTGTCTTGTTTGGTATATAATTTTGAAATTTCTGACAGTTAGTAACATTCCTAAATTTGACGCCTGTAACGTTTAAATTACCGACTACAGACACAGCTTTCAAGAAAGAAAACTTGTCCATCAAAGAAAATAAACTTGTCCATCAAAGAAAATATTCAAAAATATGTTTTTTTTAGCTCTATAATTTTGTAATTTGCTACAGTTAATAAGTAAATATAAATTAGTAACTTTCACATATTTCACTTATGTGACCTTAAAATTACCAGTTACAGGCCGTAATAAACATTTTTTGAAAATTTTTAATTCATCCCCTGAATAAATTTCCAAAATTTGTTTTGGTTGATATATAATTTTAAAATTAGTCACAGTTAGTAGCAAGCCTCAGTTAGTAACCTTTTTAAATTTGATTGTGGTAACGTTTAAATCACTAAAGTTACAGTTACAGTTTTAACATTTTTTTGTTAATCGTGCAAATAAAAAATCTAAGATTTGTATCTTTTATTCTATAATTTTACAATTTGCCACAGTTAATAAGTAAGCCTCAGTTAGTAATATTCTCAAATTTCATTGCTGAGGCGTAAAAATTAACAGAATTACAGTCCTTAACATATTTTTTCAAAGATTTTTGGTTCATTCTCAAAATTAAAATTTTTAAAATTTGTATCTTTTGTTCTATAAATTGTAAATTTAGCAGAATTAATGAGAAAGCCCAGATTAGTAACTTCTCTAAATTACTCTAAATTATTAAGAGTTTTTGGTTTATTTGCAAAATAAAACATTAAAAAACTTGTTTCTTTTGCTATATAATTTTACATTTTTACAGAGTTTATAAACAAGTCAAAATTAGTAATGTATCTAAATTTGACTGCTGTAACGTTTAAATTACCAAAGTTACAGACACAGCTTTAAAAAAAAATCTGTTCATTCATCAAAGAAAATATTGAAAAATATGTTTTTTTAGCTCTATAATTTTGCAATTTGCCACAGTTAATAAGTAAATATAAATTAGTAACCTTCACATATTTCACTTATGTGGCCTTAAAATTACCAGCTACAGGCATTAATAAACATTTTTTAAATTTTTGGTTTATTCCTTGAATAAAATTTCCAAAATTTGTCTTGGTTGATATATAATTATTTTAAAATTAGTCACAGTTAGTAGCAAGCCTCAGTTAGTAACCTCCCTAAATTTGATTGTGGTAACGTTTAAATTACTAAAGTTGCAGTTACAGTTTTAATAACAACATTTTTTTGTTAATCGTTCAAATAAAAAATTCAAAGATTTGTATCTTTGGCTCTATAATTTTGCGATTTGCCACAGATAATAAGTAAGCGCAAATTAGTAATATTCCCAAATTTCACTGCTGAGGCGTAAAAATTAACAGAATTACAGCCCTTAACATAATTTTTTAAAGATTTTTGGTTCATTCTCAAAATTAAAATTTTTAAAATTTGTATCCTTTGTTTTATAAATTGTTAATTTAGCAGAATTAATGAGAAAGCCCATATTAGTAACCTCTCTAAATTACATTGTTTTGGCGATAAAATTACCAGAGCCACCGCCTAAAATATATTATTTAAAGAGTTTTTGGTTCATTTACAAAATAAAAAATTATAAAATTTGTCTCTTTTGCTCTATAATTTTGCATTTTTACAGAGTTTATAAACAAGTCAAAATTAGTAATTTCCCCAAATTTGATTGCTGTGGCGTTCAAATTACTAGAGTTACAGCCCTTAATATAATTTTTTAAGAGTTTTTGGTTCATCCCCAAAATAAAAAAATCCTAAATTTGTCTCTATCGCTTTATAATTTTATAACTTAACGGAGTTATAAAAAAAGTCAAAATTAATAACTTCCTGAAATTTCATTGTTGTGGCGTTAAAATATCTGAAGTTACACCGCTTAACATATTTTTTTAAAGTTATTGGTTTCATCGCCAAAATACAAAATTCCATTTGTCTCTTTTGTGCCATAATTTTAAAATTTTGTGGAGTTTATCAGCTAGCCTAAGTTAGTAACTCCTCCAAATTAGATTGCTGTAGCGTTACAATTACCAAAGTTACAAGCATAAATAATTAGTTTGTAAATTTTTGGTCTGTTCTCGAAATAAAAAAAAATCTACAGTTTGTCGTTTTTGTTCAATAACTTCGCAATTTTGCAAATTTAATAAGAAAGTCCAGATTAGTAACCTCCCTAAATGTTATTGCTGTGACGTTAAAAACGAGTTACAGGTTTTAATAAACATTGTTTCAAAATTTTCGGTTCACCCCTGAATAAATAATTCCAAAATTTGTATTGTTTGATATATAATTTTGAAATTTGTCAGAGTTAGTAACTGTCTTAATTAGTAACCTCTCAGAATTTGATTGTACTTTACAGTAACGGTTATTAATTTTTTTAATTTTGTTTTTTGTTCATTTTCTAAATAAAAATGTTTAATATTGGTATCTATTCTATAATTTAACAATTTGACACAGTTAATAAGTAAGTTGAAGTTAAAAATATCCATAAATTTTATTAATGTCGCATTAAAATTGCCAGTTACAGACCTTAATAACCCTTTTTTGAAAATTTTCGGTTCATCCCCTGAATATAAAATTCCAAAATTTGTATTAATTGCAATAGTAATAGTAATAGTAATAGTAATCTCTCTAAATTTGATTAATGCACCATTTAAATTACAAAAGTTACTGTGACAGCTTTTAATAATTTTTTTTGTTTATCCTCCCACTAAAAAAGTTCCAAAATTTGTGCCTTTCGCTATATAATTTTGTAATTTTTCACAGTGAATAAGTAAGTCTAAATTCGGAATTACAGATTTTAATAAACAATTTTTGAAAATTTTCAGTTGTATCTCCTGAATAAAAAATTCCCAAACTTGTCTTGTTGTATCCATAATTTTCAAATTTGTCACAGCTAATTACCATTGATTTTGATTGATCTTGTAACGTTTAGATTAACAAAGTGGCTTTTAATAATTTTTTTATCTTCCTCTAAATACAAAATTCCAACATTTGTGTTTTCTCTATAATTGTGTAATTTGCAAGAATTAATTAGCCAGGTTAAGTTAGTAACTTTATTGCTGCGGGGTTAAAGATTTATTGTTTTTTTTTGTAAATTTTCGGTTTCTTTTAACCTAAACCTTTATCTTATTCGATAAATTGGAATGTTTGTAACTTTAAAAAAAATCAAATTAAAATTCCAGTGCTAAGTAAGAATCAGAAATTTTAACTTTCTTCTCAAGGAGTGAACTAGCCCCCACACAAAGCAGACTTGCTCATTTAAGTTCGGGCATATTTCGCTCCAAAAACAGAGCAAAACACCTATTCGGCGTTGTTATGCTATGCTCGAAGGAATAAAATTCCAATCCGACCGGGAATGTTCAGATGGACTTGTTAATGTTGAGCTTTCCAAGTCAAGTCGGCCCTTGGCGATCTGACTCGAGTACTCGAACAGATGCTTACAACTGCATTACTTCAGGTCGGCCGAGCGCGATAACATATTATTGAGTGAAACAACGAACGCTTGCGGATATTTGTATTGTGCGATACCTTGGCCAGATTTCTCAGATCGTCCCTTATCGTTATACACGTATATACGCCTACTTTTGCCCTCTTATCCTTGTATATTCTACTGGGAGAACTGTTGAATATTAATGTTGGAAGTGGCTCCTGTAGGTTTGGTTAGTAAAGAACTACTTTAGATAGAAATTTCGATCTCTCATTTGGGCTTTATCTAGATTTAGCTCCAACATTATTTTTTGTTTGTTGTAAATTTTCCTCGTTGTCTTGACGGGTTTTATAATATGACGGACTGATTTAATGTAATCTCGTTGTCAGAACGCGCTCTCAATGCAAATTTCTTCACATACAAATATTAATTAAATGAATTTCGTTATGATAATTTATAAAAGCACACAAATAAATGTAAATCGAATGAGGGAGTTCACTCACGTGCTTTATTTCTTGTATGAAAGCAGCGAATTAAATATGAAAAGCGTCCATTATCTTGTTTGTGCGGATTTGAGGAGCGTTAATTATGCACCTCTGAAAATTTTTCAAAGCCATTATAAAGTTGTCACCCTTACGGACACACATTTCATTAGAACGAGCAAGCAGCGAACAAACAACTTCCGAGTTAATTACGATAATTGAGGGCCGATTGGAAATAGGAAAGGCGAAGCGGAAAATCGCGCAAAATCTTTCAATTTTAAAATGTGATTGCATCGACTAGTTATAAAGACTCGGGATTGAATAACACATAAAATTAAGTCTTCAGATCGCATTGTTTCCAGGTAAGCGCGTCTCGGAAAAAAGACAATAAAACAAAGCTCGTAAAAAGGACGAATAAGAAGGCGTGCGAGCGGATTTGTTGGCTATTACCAAACGAATTTTACACCTATTTAACTTTAAACGGAAGAAGTAGACGCTATGGCGTGCCTTGCTCGATCATGTTCGAGAAATTATTTCGGATCCATTTAACATGGCGCAGTCACGACAAAAAACTTTCGTCGTTTCGAAGGGAATCGGAGACTTTTTCTATTGAGATCGATTTAGGAGAGGTGGATTTGCCAACGGCGAGGAGAATAAAAACGGAGGCCAAAGAAAAATTACTCGCGGGTTTTTATTAGTGTTGAACCGGTTCTACGAGATTTGGACGCTGTTTGAATCAGACAATTCATTTTTTCTACTCCTGTGTCTAAAACGTCATTTTAAGTTGTCATCTGAGCAACGCTAAGTCAGATTTTTAATACGGACACTTTAATCACGGGCTGAAGTTAGCCGCGTTTACTTTAACAACGATCTGAAGTAGCCGCTTGTCAAATTGTCTTGATTGATATATAATTTTAAAATTAGTCACAGTTAGTAGCAAGCTTCAGTTAGTAACCTCCTTAAAGTTTCAGTTACAGTTTTAATAACATTTTTTTTGTTAATCATGCAAATAAAAAATTCCGAGATTTGTATCTTTGGCTCTATAATTTTGCAATTTGCCACAGTTAATAAGTAAGCCTGAATTAGTAATATTCCCAAATTTTATAGATGTGGCGTAAAAATTAACAGAATTACAGCCTTTAACATATTTTTTCAAAGATTTATGGTCCATTCTCAAAATTAAAAATTTTAAAATTTGTATGGTTTGTTTTATAAATTGTTAATTTAGCAAAATTAATGAGTGCAGATTAGTAACCTCTCTAAATTACATTGTTTTGGCGATAAAATTACCAGAGTCTTAAACGTATTTTTTAAAGAGTTTTTGGTTCATTTACAAAATAAAAAATAATAAAATTTGTTTCTTTTGCTTTATAATTTTGCATTTTTGCAAAGTTTATAAACAAGTCAAAATTAGTAATGTCCCCAAATTTGATTGCTGTGGCGTTAAAATTACTAGAATTACAGCCCTTAATATAACTTTTTAAGAGTTATTTGTTCATCCCCAAAATAAAAAAAAACCTAAATTTGTCTCTTTCGCTTTATAATTTTACAACTTAACGGAGTTATTAAAAAAGTCAAAATTATTAACTTCCTGAAATATCATTGTCGTGGCGTTAAAATATCTAAAGTTATACCGCTTAACATATTTTTTAAAAGTTATTGGTTTCATCGTCAAAATACAAAATTCCACAATTTGTCTCTTTTGTTCTATAATTTTGAAATTTTGTGGAGTTTATCAGCAAGCCTAAATTAGTAACTTCTCCAAATTAGATGGCTGGAGCGTTACAATTATCACAGTTACAAGCATATATAATTTGTTTGGAAATTTTTGGTGTGTTCTCAAAATAAAAAAATCTATAGTTTGTCGTTTTTGTACTATAACTTCGCAATTTTGGAAATTCAAGAAGAAAGATCAGATTAGTAACCTCCCTAAATGTCATTGCTGCAACGTTAAAAACCAGTTACAGGTTTTAATAAATCTTTTTTCGAAATTTGATTGATTCTCTGGTTGATTCTCTGATTAACAAATTCTAAAATTTGTCTTGTTTGATTTATAATTTTAAAATTTGTCACAATTAGTAACCAAGTCTGAGTTAATAATCTCTCTAAATTTGATTGGTGCACCATTTAAATTACAAAAGTTACATTGACAGCTTTCAATATATTTTTGTTGTTTATCCTCCAAATAAAATAGTTCCAAAATTTGTCTTTCGATATATAATTTTGTAATTTTTCGCTGTGAATAAGTAAGTCTAAATTCGGATTTACAGATTTTAATAAACAATTTTTGAAAATTTTCAGTTGTATCTCCTGAATAAAAAATTCCAAAACTTGTCTTGTTGTATCCATAATTTTCAAATTTGTCACTGCTAATAACCAAGCCTCAGTTAATAACCTTTTTAAATTTGATTTTGTAACGTTTAATTTAACAAAGTGACGGTTACAGCTTTTAATATATTTTTTTTATTTTCCTCTAAATATAAAATTTTCTCTATAATTTTGCAATTTGCCAAAGTTAATAAGTAAGGCTGAATTAGTAATATTCCCAAATTTCATTGCTAAGGCGTAAAAATTAACAGAATTACAGCCCTTAATATGTTTTTTTAAAGATTTTTGGTCCATTCTCAAAATTAAAAATTTTAAAATTTGTATTCTTTGTTTTATAAATTGTTAATTTAGCAGAATTAATGAGAAAGTCCAGATTAGTAACCTCTCTAAATTATATTGTTTTGGGGATAAAATTACCAGAGCCACAGCCTTAAACATATAATTTGATGAGTTTTTGGTTCATTTACAAAATAAAAAATTATAAAATTTGTTTCTTTTGCTCCTTAATTTTACATTTTTACAAAGTTTATAAATAAGTCAAAATTAGTAATGTGTAAATTTGATTGCTGTGACGTTTAAATTACTAGAATTACAGCCCTTAATATAACTTTTTAAGAGTTATTTGTTCATCCCCAAAATAAAAAAACCTAAATTTGTCTCTATCGCTTTATAATTTTACAACTTAACGGAGTTATTAAAAAAGTCAATATTATTAACTTCCTAAAATTTCATTGCTCTGGCGTTAAAATATCTAGGGTTACACCGCTTAAAAAGTTATTGGTTTCATCGCCAAAATACAAAATTTCATAATTTCTCTCTTTTGTTCTATAATTTTGAAATTTTGTGGAGTTTATCAGCAAGCCTAAGTTAGTAACAGCTTTTAATAATTTTAATAATTTTTTTTGTTTATCCTCCAAACAGAAAAGTTCCAAAATTTGTGTCTTTTGCTATATAATTTTGTAATTTTTCACATTAAATAAGTAAGTCTAAATTCGGATTTACAGATTTTAATAAACAATTTTTGGAAATTTTCAGTTGTATTTCCTGAATAAAAAATTCCCAAACTTGTCTTGTTGTATCCATAATTTTCAAATTTGTCACTGCTAATAACCAAGCCTCAGTTAATAACCTTTGTAAATTTGATTTTGTAACGTTTAATTTAACAAAGTCACAGTTACAGCATTTAATAATTTTTTTTTTTTGATCTTCCTCTAAATATAAAATTTTCTAATTTTGCAATTTGCCAAAGTTAATAAGTAAGGCTGAATTAGTAATACATATTCCCAAATTTCATTGCTGAGGCGTAAAAATTAACAGAATTACACCCCTCAATATGTTTTTTTCAAAAATTTATTCTTAAAATTTTTTTTTTTTTTTAAATTTGTATCCTTTGTTTTATAAATTGTTAGTTTAGCAGAATTAATGAGAAAGTGTAGATCAGTAACCTCTCTAAATTACATTGTTTTGGCGATAAAAATACCGGAGCCACAGCCTTAAACATATTATTTGAAGAGTTTTTGGTTCATTTACAAAATAAAAAATTATAAAATTTGTCTCTTTTGCTCTATAATTTTGCATTTTTACAAAGCTTATAAACAAGTCAAAATTAGTAATGTCCCCAAATTTGATTGCTGTGGCGTCAAAATTACTAGAGTTACAGCCCTTAATATAAATTTTTAAGAGTTATTTGTTCATACCCAAATAAAAAAAATCCTAAATTTGTCTCTATCGCTTTGTATTTTTATAACCTAACGGCGTTATTAAAAAAGTCAGAATTATTAACTTCTTAAAATTGTCAAATTGAGTTTTATAAAATAAAATCGATGATTGCGGTTTCGATGTATGAATTATATTTTACACTTGATTTTGGTGATATTTCGTTTGGTTGGTTGTCAACGTAGAAAACCAAAGCAAGCCTAGATTTACTTGTGAAGACTGGAATTTATTTTATATATTTTTGAAATTTGTTTATTCTTATTAATCTCGAATTTCTTATTTTTTTTATAATTTATTTACTTATTATTTATTACAACTATGCTATATAGTTTTTTATTTACTATTTTTTTAAATCGATGTTGGAGATCGATGTAATTGTGCCCTTGTTGAAATTGATTTTTTTACTCGATGTTCCTAGATTTGCTCCTTCGGCAAATAAAATGCTGCACTTTATGAAGCTTTCAAGCCGAAGGAATCGAGATGTTGCCTGTCTGCTGAGTAAATTATTAGAGCACAGTGCATTATAATCATAAAATAATAAAGATAGTGTACTCACCACACACAAGAGCTCCTTACAAAAACGCTCGTATCGAGGCTAAAGAGCAAGATAAAGCGTGCGATACATAAAGTAGAAGCCTAAGCGCCTGGGGCTCAGGTTTTTACTGCATTTTAACACTGCGTAAGCTTAGCAAGCCGCTTTATTGGTTGTTTAGAGTGCTGTTACATTAGTGTGGCGTCTGGCCCGCGCTACGTCAACAAAATAGTGTCTGAAACTGAAAACCCAAAACCAAAATAGATAAAAGTTGTTTTAGATATGATAAAACTTAATTCGCGTGTAATCTGACGGTCAGTCCTCCAGCATCCATTAGAGCTTTTCGAGGGCATTCCGACATGACATGATGAGAACGAAGTGTACCTGAGGCGTCCCCAGAGTGACCAGCACGTCCGTTTCGAGCGCCATCTCCAGACTCTAACGAGCTGCCTTTGTACCTCCTAATGGCGATTCGAGAACCCTCCCACAGCCCATCTGCATACGTTTTCCATATCGAATTTCATACGCGCTGCTTTATGTCCGAGAAAACGTTAACTGTTACGGATATGCCTGCAAATTTGCATACTAGCCGGCGTCAGTCTGGTCAACAACGCAAAAAGGAGGAGGAAAGAAGCGCAGATCACAACAACTGTCACCGCCTGAAGAAGCGCCCGCCATACATATGCAAACGCGTACGTGCGCCCTTATGGAAATCGGACGACGGTCACACATACCATAACTTTCAAAGTATTGGAAACGGAACGTGGCTCTATTAGGGGCGACTTTGAATTATTTACAAGGCGCTTCCGACGACCGGAATAGGTGGACGACGCCTTTTATCGTCCGGCCGACGACGATTTTTCACGGAAATGATGCGGATATGTCGACGAAAACACCACATGCAAATTTATCGGGCGGCGCTCGTAAAATCTGCCGCGGAAAAAACAACGCTCCCCCGGCGCATCCACCAAAATTTTACTTTTCCAAAATATGACCAGATTCTGGCAGCTGTCAATCACCATCGATACCCCTTAGGCTTGATTGTAAACGTCCTGATAGAATTTATGGCAGTTTTGGTCAGCGTAAGAATTTGTCCCCAAATATTTACAGCAAAGAGAAATTGTGTTTTTACCCGGCCTGATGGTTTCAGACCTTTCGTTATTGCGAAAGAAAATTTTAAACTCAGTGGATTCTACTTTTAATTTTCTTTAAATTTTGGTTCAAAAATTGATTCTACAGAAGCGAAATAAATGGTGCGCTCTCCCAAAAACGGTACCTTATCGAAAATAAAAAAAAATGTAAAAAACAAAAATTATTTGACCATAATATGGAACGTGTGGCGCTCTTAAAATACAAACTTGCAATAAGAATAAATAAAATTTTAAAATATAAGAAATAAATTCCAGTCTTCTTTATTTAGACGGCAGCACAAGCAAATCCACCAAAATCAAGAGTTTAAAATAAAATTTATACATTGAAACCGCAATCATCGATTTTATTTTATAAAAGTCAATTTGACAATAATTCAACGCTACAACAATGAAATTTCAAGAAGTTAATAATTTTGACTATTTTAATAACTCCGTTAAGTTATAAGAATATAAAGCGATAGAGACAAATTTAGGTTTTTTTTTATTTTGGGGATGAACAAATAACTCTTAAATTATTTTAAGGGCTGTAATTCTAGTAATTTTAACGCCACAGCAATCAAATTTGGGGACATTACTAATTTTGACTTGTTTATAAACTTTGTAAAAATGCAAAATTATAGAGCAAAACAGACAAATTTTATAATTTTTTATTTTCTAAATGAACCAAAAACTCTTCAAATAATATGTTTAAGGCTGTGGCTCCGGTATTTTATCGCCAAAACAATGTAATTTAGAGAGGTTACTGATCTACACTTTCTCATTAATTCTGCTCATTAAAACTGCTAAACAAGTGAGACAAATTATGGAATTTTGTATTTTGCCGATGAAACCAATAACTTTAGAAAAATATGTTAAGCGGTGTAACTTTAGATATAAAATGCAAAATTATAGAGCAAAAGAGAGAAATTTTATGATTTTTTATTTTGTAAATGAACCAAAAACTCCAAATATGTTTAAGGCTGTGGCTCTGGTAATTTTATCGCCAAAGCAATGTAGTTTAGAGAGGTTACTAATCTGGACTTTCTCATTAATTCAGCTAAATTAACAATTTATAAAACAAAGAATACAAATTTTAAAATTTTTTATTTTGAGAATGGACCAAAAATCTTTGAAAAAACATATTAAGGGTTGTAATTCTGTTAATTTTCACGCCTCAGCAATAAAATTTGGGTATATGTATTACTAATTCAGGCTTACTTATTAACTTTGGCAAATTGCAAATAGAGAAAATTTTATATTTAAAGGAAGATCAAAAAAAATATATATTAAAAGCTGTAACTGTCACTTTGCTAAATTAAACGTTACAAAATCAAATTTAGATCGATTATTAACTGAGGCTTGGTTATTAGCAGTGACAAATTTGAAAAATATGGATACAACAAGACAAGTTTGGAAATTTTTTATTCAGGAGATACAACTGAAAATTTCCAAAAATTGTTTATTAAAATCTGTAAATCCGAATTTAGATTTACTTACTTAGGTAACTAATCTGATCTTTCTTCTTGAATTTCCAAATATGCGAAAGTATAGAACAAAAAGGACAAACTGTAGATTTTTTTTATTTCGAGAACAGACCAAAAATTTCCAAACAAATTATTTATGCTTGAAACTGTGGTAATTATAACGCTCTAGCCATCTAATTTGGCGAGGTTACTAACTTAGGCTTGCTGATAAACTCCACAAAATTTCAAAATTATAGAACTAAAGAGACAAATTTTGGAATTTTGTATTTTGGCCTAAAAAATCAAATTTTGTTTGTGTTAAAAAGTTTGAGTGCTTCAACATGTAGATATTTCTGAGAAATTTAAATATAAAATTTGGGAAAAAATATCTTGAATTACACACGTAATTAATTAACAAATTTCACTCCTAAAAAACACCATTTTTTTTGTAAAGAATTAAAGACTATTTTTTAAATTTTTTGTGAAGGGCCAGTGTCAAATACTTGAACATTTGAACATTGCTGAGAACATTTCGACATAGGGTAAGTCAGTTTTTCGATTTTCACCAAATTTTCAATTTGAATTATAGACTTAATTTGGCTTTTTTAAACCGGGTCGATTTGGAATTTTATCAAAATCAATTGATCTGACAAGCTGAAATAGGAGTATTTTTGCGTCAACTTTTAGAGCTTTGTCAACTATTGAGCGTATGCAAATTTTCAAAATTTTATCTATAAAATCAAAGACGATTTTGGGGGTGGACACAAGTGTCGCCGGACCCTCAATCATCCTACATAAGCACTCAAGTAATTTGTTCAAAAGTTTGCTACAAAACCAAACGGATTTTGTATGTAAGTAAAAAAATGTTGACAGAGCGAGGATTTTTTTAGCTATTTTAGCTCACAAAAAGATAAAATTAAAGACACCTTATGATTTTTGAGTAACAAATAAAATAGAAATTAAAATCCGCTGACAGACACTATTTTGTTCAAACTCAGAGTCATGAAAATGTTAGAATCTTAAAATTTTTAATTTGCTTATGTACATTTTCTAAAGGCAATAACATAGGAATTTCCTGAAATTTCAAAATATTTGAAAAATTAGTTTAATTAAATTAGTGTATAAACCGGTCCAAAATTACATAAGTGATATTTTAATTAATTATACATATTCAAATGAATGGTCTTTTTCAACATATTCATCTCTACATTGTATGAATGGAAAAAAGTTCCGTAAACTTGGTTTATTCCGCATATTTAAAAAAAATTGAAGAAAATAAAGAATTTTAAAATTGCCATCGCTCATTTATTTACAAATAAATTAGATCGCTGTTTTTGCATATCAATTCACAATTTGGAAATTACATTATCCACATTATCCGGAGTGGATTTTTAAATTTTCTTTTAGTTACTGTACTGGAAATTTGGGTTGCTGAGAAGAAATAGGTGAATAAATAACATGTCATATCTATATCGTTCATAGTAACGAAGATATAATTTTTTGAAATTAGCATAATAGCAAAACGGGTCGCCTCCTCTAAATTCGTGCTGATATGTGGCCCCTGGCCAGCGTCCGTATTCTCCGAATAAATCGTCGAACCCCCCGACTCCGAGCCAATCGATAGCGCCACTCACCGCCCATTATTAAAAATTGCGACCATCCTCTGGACAATACGAGCGTGTTATTTATTTTATTCGTCCACAATGGTCTCGGCGAAAAACAGCGCTCCGGACAAAAATTTAATTTATATATCTCCGCGGGACACATGTGTCGGAGTGCATTTTTCAATTTTCGCGAGCCGCAAACAAGCCAAAAAACACGAAAACATGCGGCGTCAAGCTGCCAAAAGTTTCCTAACAAACAAGAAGCGGCCATTGTCCGGCCGGTGGTCAGAAGCCTCCTCGTTTTCCCCTTCAACTTGGCATTCAAAGCGCGAAATCCCGATGTTTCAGCTGTCATCTGGAAATTTCATTTTTCTGAGGGGAACACAATATCGGAAGATTTTAATAATACAACGACATGTTTTAAGTGAAGCTGTCGGATCGCAGCTGCGAATTAACGCGGGATCAATTAGCAGAAAGGGAGGAATCGCGGGATTTCAGCCTGGAAGGTCCAGATAATGCGTCGATCTTTCAAAAATTAAGGAGACGGGTGTGTGCTTTGTGCGGCGAGGCGCTCCGTTTCCAGACTATTTAAATCGTTGTGATAAGCGTGCGAGGGTCTTCGACGGACTGAAATGGGTGCTGTCTCGAGGAGGAGGAGGCTGATAAGCCGCGATGACAACTCCACTATTGTCAACATTACCAACGAAACAGGAGCAACTTTTTGGTGACTTATATTTGATAGGTTCTTTACAAGAATCCGAAAAATTCTAATAATCCTTAGAGAAAATTAGAGGAATTTATTTTAACAAATTCTGAGAAATCCCAAAGAAACCCACACGATCCTAAAAATTATAGGAAATTACGCAATTTGCGACAGTTAAAGTTGTGGTGTTAAAATTGCCGCCTACAGCCCATGATAAACATTTTTTTTTTCAAATTTTCGGTTTATACTCTAAGAAAAAATTTCAAAATTTGTCTTGTTTGACATATAATTTTGAAATTTATCGCAGTTAGTAACCAAGTCTGAATTAGTAACCTCCCCAAATTGGATTGGTGTAACCTTTAAATTACCAAAGTTACAGGTTACGATTTTTAATAATTTTTTTTTGTTCTTATTCCAAATAAAAAATTCCAAAATTGGAGTCTTTTGTTTTATAATTTTACAATTTCACACAGTTAATGGGTGAAGTGAAGTTAGTAACCTCTATAAGTTTTGTGGCGCTAAAATTACTCGTTACAAGCCCTAATCATTTTCTTTTAAAAACTTTCGGTTTATCCTCTAAAAAAATAATTTCAAAATTTTGCCTTATTCAATATATAACTTTGAAATTCGTCACAGTTACTAATTACGTCTGAGTTAGTAATTTCCCTAAATTTGATTGTTGTATAGTTTAAATTAGCAAATTTACAGTTACAATTTTTAATAAACAAAATTTTTTATTCATATTCCAAATATTTTTTTTTAAAATTGCTGTATTTTGTTCTATATTGATACAATTCGACACAGTTAATAAGTATGTTTATGTTAGTAAACTCCATAAATTTCATTGGTGTGGCGCTAAAATTACCAGTTACAGGTTTTAATAAACATTTTTTGAAAATTTTCGGTGCACCCCTGAATAAATAATTTCAAAATTTGTCTTGTTTGATACATTATTTTGAAATTTGTCACAGTTAGTAACTAGGTCGTAGTTAATAACTTCCCAAAATTTGATTGTTGTACCATTAAAATTACCAAAGTTACAGTTACAAATTTTGATAAAAAATTTTTTTGGTTCTAATTCTAAATAAAAACACTCCAAAATTAGTATCTTTTATTCTATAATTTTACAATTAGACAAAATTAATAAGTAAGTTTAAAATTTTATTGCTGTGTCGTTAACATTTTTTATAAATTTTTGGTTGACCCTTGAATAAAAAATTCCAAAATTTGTCTTGTTTAACATATAATTTTTAAATGTGTCGCAGTTAGTAACCACGTCTGGGTTAGTAACTTCCGTAAATTTGATTGTTTTGTAACGTTCAAATTACCAAAGTTACAGAAACTGTAATTGTATATAAAAAATTTTCTTTGTTTATATTATAAAATAAAAATTTCCAAATTTGTTGTTTTTTGTCCAATAATTTTACAATTTGACACAATTAATAAGTAAGTTTAAGTTAGTAATTTGGATAAATTTTGTTGATGTGGCGTTAAAATTACTATGTACACGCCTTAATAAACATTTAAAAAAAAATTGGTTTATCCCCTAAATAAAAAATTCAAAATTTGTTTTGATACATTATTTTGAAATTTGTGACAGTCGGTAACTAAGTCTTAGTAACCTGTAATTGCAGTAATTGTTGTACCATTTAAATTACCAAAGTTACAGTAACAACTTTTAATAACAATTTTTTTTGTTCATATTCTAAAAAAAATATTAAAAATTAGTGTTTTTTGTTCTATAATTTTACAATTCTACACAGCTAATAAATATGTTTAAGTTAGTTATCTTCATAAATTTCGTTGGTGTGTCGTTAAAATTACCAGTTACAGGACTTTATAAACATTTTTTGAAAATTTTTGGTTCATCCCCTGAATAAAATTTCCAAAATTTGTCTTGGTTGATAAATAATTTTAAAATTAGTCACAGTTAGTGGCAAGCCTGAGTAAGTAACCTCCCTAAATTTGATTGTGGTAACGTTTGAATTACTAAAGATGCAGTTACAGTTTTAATAACAACATTTTTTTGTTAATCGTTCAAATAAAAAAATTCCAAGACTTGTATGTTTAGCTCTATAATTTTGCAATTTGTCACAGCTAATAAGTAAGCCTAAATTAGTAATATTCCCAAATTTCATTGCTGAGGCGTAAAAATTAACAAAATTACAGCCCTTAACATATTTTTTCAAAAATTTTTAATCCAGTCTCAAAATTAAAAATTTTAAAATGTGTATCCTTTGTTTTATAAATTGTTAATTTAGCAGAATTAATAAGAAAGTCCAGATTAGTAACCTCTCTAAATTACATTGTTTTGGCGATAAAATTACCAGAGCCACAGCCTTAAACATATTTGGAGTTTTTGGTTCATTTACAAAATAAAAAATCATAAAATTTCTCTCTTTTGCTCTATAATTTTGCATTTTATATCTAAAGTTACACCGCTTAACATATTTTTCTAAAGTTATTGGTTTCATCGGCAAAATACAAAATTCCATAATTTGTCTCACTTGTTTTATAATTTTGAAATTTTGGTTCATTTACAAAATAAAAAATCATAAAATTTCTCTCTTTTGCTATATAATTTTGCATTTTTACAGAGTTTATAAACGAGTCAAAATTAGTAATGTCCCCAAATTTGATTGATATGGCGTTAAAATTACTAGAGTTACAGCCCCTAATATAATTTCTTACGAGTTTTTTTTATAATTGTATAACTTTACAGAGTAATTATAACAGTCAAAATTATTAACTTCCTGAAATATCATTGTCGTGGCGTTAAAATATCTAAAGTTACACCGCTTAACATATTTTTTTAAAGTTATTGGTTTCATCGGCAAAATACAAAATTCCATAATTTGTCTCACTTGTTTTATAATTTTGAAATTTTGTGGAGTTTATCAGCAAGCCTAAGTTAGTAACTTCTCCAAATTACATTGCTGTAACGTTACAATTACCAAAGTTACAAGCATAAATAATTTGCTTGGAAATTTTTGGTCTGTTTTCGAAATAAAAAAAATCTACAGTTCGTCGTTTTTGTACTATAACTTCGCAATTTTGCAAATTTAATAGGAAAGTCCAGGTTAGTAAACTCCCTAAATGTTATTGCTTAAATAAATAATTCCAAAATTTGTATTGTTTGATATACAGGATGTCCGGAAAGTGGCGCACCACCTTGAAAGGGGGTAATTGGGTGGTCCTCCAGAGTACCAAAAAAATTAAAAAAAAAATTCCAGACTCTCTGTTTTCACAGGAAGACCAAAAGAATATTAAGAAAATGGCAACATTGCTGAACTTTTCCTCCAATATTTAAAATTCTAGTATTCAAAGCTATAGTAACGTTGCTGTTGTATTGTTGGCGTTAGTCATGTCGGCTCATGAACGAGTAATAGTAAACTATGGTTTCAAGTGAACGATGCCACACTGATGGAGATTGTTGATTCAAAAACTTTGTTAACAGTTTTCAGGCAATTCTTGCAAGATTTTTCCGATTTTCTTTGCACCATGCCTTTGCGCAAAATGTCCTTTAGGTAACAAATTCATTTAAACGTAAAATTATTGCACAGAAATCGTTAATTTTCGTAACAAACTTTGCCTCTTCAATCCATCATACCTCGAAAAATTGAAGACATGGATTTTTTTAACATTTTTCCGGTGATCTATGGCATTGTCCGATGATACAGTTTCACGGTGAAATTTGGCAGAGTTAGTAACTACGTCTTAATTAGTAACCTCTCAAAATTTGATTGTACTAGTTACAGTTACGGTTTTTAATAAAAAAAATTTTGTTTGTTGGTGTCTATTCTATAATTTAACAATTTGACACAGTTAATAAGTAAGTTGAAGTTAAAAATATCCATAAATTTCATTGATGTCGCATTAAAACTGTCTGTTACAGACCTTAATAACCATTTTTTGAAAATTTTTGGTTCATCCCCTGAATATACAGGGTGATTTTTTGAAAACGGCAGGCGTTGTAGAATTTTTATTTATGAACCGATTTCAAAAATTAAAAAACAAATTAAATGGTTTTTAATTCCCTATAAACTGATGATTTTAAAATTTTTCTAAATGTCTTAGTATCTTTTAGGCGATACTCAACTTTCTTATTTTAAATTGACACCCATATTTTTTTTTTCATAATTTAGAAGATATAAATATTTTTGATTCAGAAATGTGCAATATGTTCTACTTTTACAAAAAATATTAAAAAAAAAATATCAAAAATGAAAAAATTTAGGCAATAAAAGTTTATAAAATCTAGGTGCGTGGTGTCAAATAACACAATATCGTTATTGTAATGTCAAAAAGCAGCAAATAACAGAAAGAACAAGTTTTCTGTCAACAAGGGGCTCACCTTACAATGCACAATGCATTTCTCGTAGGTGTCAATTGTGCAATAAAAAAAAAACGGGATGGCGTTTCAACAGTATTTTAATTAAATTAGGTAGTTGTTTTTTCTGATTTGTAATTATTATTGTCTTTTGTTATTAATAATTTCAAAAAAAAAGCCGATCCTTTCTGTTATTTGCTGCTTTTTGACATTACAATAACGGCATTCTTTTATTTGACACCATGCACCTAGATTTTATTAACTTTTATTGCTTTTTTTTTCAATTTTGATAATTTTTGAAAAATATTTTTGGTTAAAAGTAGAACATATTACACATTTCTGAATCAAGAAAATTAATATCTTTCAAATTATGAAAAAAAAAAATATGGGTTCCAATTTAAAATAGGAAAGTTGAGTATCGCCCAAAAGATACTAAGACATTTAGAAAAATTTTAAAATCATCAGTTTATAGTAAATTAAAAACCATTTAATTTGTTTTTTAAATTTTTGAAATCGGTTCATAAATAAAAATTCTACAACGCCTGTCGTTTTAAAAAAATCACCCTGTATAATCCCAAAATTTGTATGGTTTGTTATAAAATTTTCAAATTTGTTACAGTCAGTAACCTCACTAAATTTGAAATTACAGAGAATCTCAAAATCATCGTTCTGAAGAATCACAAATTATTTTTTGTTTCTTGTATTCAGAATATCGAATGCACCGAATCCACCGAAAAGTAAAAATTAATAAAAAACCCCAAAGACTTAGCGAAGTTAAGTAGCAAATGAGCGGAAAAAGTGTCCATCGTTGTCGCATTAGTCGGTTAAGCAGCGCCGTCCGCCGCAGCCTGCGGCGGCGGGCACATATTAATGAAGTAATTTAGTTATATGACAAGGTAAATACAAGAAGATCCGTGCGAGTTGATCCTGTTGTGCTCGGCGGCAGTCTCCCGGGAGCTTCGGCCTAAGAACGCCAGTCGCCTCATTTATCCCCGGATCGAAGCTAGGACACCAGTCTGCCTATGAGGCTCCATCAAAAACAAATTAATTACTCAACGGGTAAAACCTTGTCGAAATCGAGCCGCCTTGTCGACCTCACCGGGGAGTATGATTTGTGTGGCCTGTTATTGCCCTGTTCGACTACAGAGCGCGCTAAAAACTAGACAGCCATCCATTAATCAACAAGAAATTGGCACATCGGACGCCGGTTTAATCAAGAGCCGAAGAGAAAAAATCTTCCGTGGCATTTGCGTATTCCGCCCCTTCGACCCAGTTCGCTCCATCATCGCCTGGGAGGGCATTATTCACCGACACAATAACCGATATCTCTCAATTGAAAGCAACATCAGGTGTGTTGGAGGAACGCGAGGTCCTGCTCCTCCATGTATCTCCTTCTTGGACCATTATGATTTCGCACGGACAGCTAACACATGTCTGCGAATTTGGGTGTCAACTTGAGTTAGTATCGGCATATCTCTCGCGCCCAGCGCACATTATTTTGCGTCGGACTCCTCGAAAAGCTCTTTAATCTCGGCAGCTTAAGTAGCTGCGGATTACTTCATCAAAGTTATGACTGAATTCCGAGGGTGGAATATTCGAAAGCATTGATTTTTGAGGAGCGTTAATTGACTTTTCGGCACAAATATTGGTCTTCATTGTCGGTGTGGGTGACCCGAGGGACGGCTGATGTCGTGTTGAGGATCTCCGGAGACCGCCTGCCTGTCCGCCCCGATGACGTGGGCTAACTCTCCGTGACCTCCGCTGACAAGCTCTTATCGAAATGGAAAACTTCAAAATGACACACGTCTTGAAAATACGCCTTGCCCTTCCCTAATCGCAGCCATATTAAACGGTGGTTCCCCGTTTTGGGGTTTAATTAAGTTTTCAGGTTGCCCACATGTCGTTAGTGTAGGAAATAGCCGCGTGTTTGACGTAGGTTCGCGGTCTGTTTGAGAGGATGGCAATATAGTTGATGATGGCATCAGAGAACAGCAGTCGGGGGACCAATCCCGTTTACAACCGTTCGCAAATGAACCATCTATTCCTTTTGCACATCGTAAACAAGCCGGCGATTTTTTTGCGAAAAGAAATGTCATAAATGCACCGGCCACGGATAAAAGCAACATCCCCTCCAGAAAGTTACAACTTCTCTGAAAGCCCAACTTGATATTTATGTGTGTATTCATATCGCCGGGGGCGGCACATTAGTGAATCAGGATGAAAGGGATTTGCATGTGTGTCCGGTCGGACGAATTCAAGGAACCTTAAAGGCTATGAATGCCCTTGGACTTCTGCGGCTTCTTGATAACTTCGAATCAAGATTTTGGGATTAATCAAGGAGTGGATGCGAAACACCTAAAACGAAGAGCTTTTCAAAATAGTTTGGCCTAGGATGAAATGAATATAACAATCTAAAAATGCTAAATAAACTGTCGTGTAAAATCGCCAGACCATAATATTTTATTAATGAGACCGTAAAATAAAATTAGAATGCCATTTAAAATTTAGATATTACTGGTGGTGTGTCTTTCCAGTGACCAAGTCAGTCGTTACCAAAACGGTGCACTTAATTTTAGTCCATCGATGAAAGCGACATAAATCTTTTAACCACCAAATAAAATCGTAGAATAAAGCTTTAATGAGGATCGATTCTTCCGGCGAAGAGGAAACGGATAAACAAGCGGCACTTGTTTGGTGACCACCATCGATACACTACCCTCCACTCCCTCGAGTCCTTAAATATTTGATGATGAGTTAGCGGACTTTCAGCACTTTTTCTTACTTTCCTTCTTCGGCAGATTCCTCAACTTTCCGATACGTGCTGTATAATTAAAAATCCACAGTAAACAAATCGATACGACTAACATTATAAAGAAGTATCCACAATTAAGGGCGAATTTAATTCATTAGGTGACGTGGAAGACGGAAGACGGAAAGTTGACGCTTTTTCCCCATTACTGGATGCAAATCGAGCCCTAATTTTAATTTTACGTGTATTAAAATCCGGCGCAGCTGACGGACGCGTATCCCTAGATTATTCCACAACAAAAGAAGCAAGTTAATCACACTATAATGCCATACATTTAAACCTGAAATTATGGCTGGCACGCGCGCAAGAAATACTTTTTTGCGGCGGCGAGAGCACGAAAAACAGACCCGCCAAATTCGACCGGAAACTGAATGGATCACCTGTTTTTAGGCACGCAAAAAGGGGCATTTCCGGGGTATTGAAAAGACGCTCGTGTACATTAATAATCGTAATGCAGGACCATGTTACAGAAACACGTCCCCTTAGGGTCTTAAGAATTGGATTAAATGAAAGGGTGCAGGGACTGATTGCTAACTTCAATTACACTAGTCAAGAAATTTTGGAAAAAAGTTGTACTGGAGAAGTGGAAAGTCATTTCTAAAGTGAAATTGATTCCGAATACAAAGTCGGTTTTGCTCCTTCAGGTCCGGACTCAGAGATATTCTTAAAAAACTAATTTTCAATTTATTTTTTCATTTTTTTCTCAGACTTGCAAAGAATTGCTCTACAGTGTTTTGGAAAGCTTCTATCTAAACTTTACAACGACCTATAAATCTAATCGCTAGGGTAATAAAAAAATTTAATTATAATATTTAATATAATATAATATAATATTATAAATCAATTATAATTAATACATAATATTTTTGAAAAACTGATCTCATGTTCGAAAAAAACGTCGTTCTTAGTCACTTTTATACAAGGTGTTTATAATTCTTGCATATAACTCAAGAATTTATTGAAAATATTGAAATTTTGACTTTTTGATGCACTGACAAGTGTATTAATATCTCTTATTGTTTAGAAGTTGTAGACCAAGATGCTTTTAAAAAAACTAAAGCTTTTTTATTTTTTGCCGATTTCATCAATGCTATTGCTTAAAAATTTTACTTTCTAGACACATTATTGAGTTTAAAATAACACCTTTTAAAAACTTCTTAATGATGAAAAAAGTTCTTAGTTAAAAGTAGGAATGTAGAAAATTTGGAAAATCTAGAAAGTGTCTAGTGAGGTTGGGGCATATAGAGAATTAAGAGGGAATGTAGAGACTGTATAGAAACGAGAAAAATTAAAGACAATCTAGATGGTTAAAAGATAATAGAGAGAGTCTAGAAAAATTACTGAATGAAATTTTGTAGAGTCTAGAAGGTGTCTAGCAAATGTAGGTATGTAGAAAATCTAGAGAATCTAGAAAATCTGTTAAGAGTCTACAAAATTTGAAGAATTCTAGAATGATTCTAGAAATTCTAGTAAAAATCAAGAGTTTGAAAAGGTAATCCAAGGAAATTCAAAAATATAGAAGGTATCTAAAGAATCTACAGACTGAATAATATTTAGAGGACATCGAGAAAGTCTTAAAATTCTAGAGAGTGAAAAAAATTTGCTTAGAGCCTAGAAATAGAATCTAGATGATGTCTAGCTAGTTTGGAAAATCTAGAAAGTCTGGGGGAAATTTTGAATCTAGAGAATCCACAGAAAATCTGAAATACATTGACAATTTAAGGAATTCCGAAAATCTAGAAAAAATCTAAAAAGAGTTTAGAAAATGCATTTGGATTTTAAAAGTTTGGAGGATACAAAAGTAGTCTGGCAAGTCTATAGAATTTAGAAAACCTAAGGAATTGCAGAAATCTTAAGAAATCTAGAGAATAGAAAAAATCGAATCTAGTCTAAAGAATCCGAATAAAGTTCAGAAAATCCAGTTAACATTAAGAGAGTGTCTAGCCGAGACTAGATATCTAGAGTCTAGAAAATTTAGTGAAAATATAGACAATTTATCACAAATGTAGAGAATATAGTCAATCTAAACACAATCTAAAGTAAATAAAAGAAAACACAGATACTAAAGAAAAACTATGAAGAATTCAAAGAGAATTTATGCTAAATCTGAACAGAAGCTGAGAAAAATATTAAGACATTAAAAAGAATTTAAAGTTATCTAGGAAATGCAAAAAAGTTTAAAGAGGATCAAATTCTAACTTAAGCAACTTGAGTAGAGCTTATTGAAAAAATGCTAGGAAAATATCTAGAGCAGATTCTTGCCTTTTCTGAATTCTGTCTAGATCTTCCTTGGATTCGCTGAATTAGCTTTGGATTCTATTTGAATTTTGCTCAAGGAATTGTTAAGATTTGTTTGGAAAACACAGATAAATAGTAACTTCACTTGATATTTTTTCCTCATCAATTTTATGAAAATTTCATCTCGGGCAATCCTCATTGATACGAAAACTTCAAATTCGAATTTATTTAAATTATAAAAAAACTTGACTTTTACCAGTTGCTGCATAATTTTTCTATGATCTTCCATTTTGACTAGTGAAATCATTTAGCAACGTGAGATTTCTCGAAAAACTACAATTTTGTGGGTGTCCAAATAAAGTTTTTAAAATATCTTCGAAAGTTTTTAACAAAACGTGATTATTTTTCTAAAAATCGGTCCATATTCTGTGTCATGTAACTTCTAAATGGCAAGAGATAATAACACATTTATTACCGCGTTTGAAAGAAAAAATGTTAACCTTTATAAAGACGTATTATAATAAAAAATCAAAGTACTACTAATTTAGGAGTTTAGGCAAAAAAGGGCCAAGTTTTTGGTAACCAAATTTTTATCAAGTTTTCTCAAACATCTTGACAAAAACTAACTCTCTATGTGACTTCTAGTTCGTTAAGAAGCTTATTTAATTATCTTCACACTTGTGTATTGGAGAGTTTGATGACGAGTTTCATGATTTTGCAAAGCAAAAGTAAACGGGATGTACCAAAAAAAAAAGTCCTGACCTGGTGGAGTAAAACAGGTTTCGGATTTAGGATCAAGTTCTTTTTTAAAAATGACTTTCCACTTCTCCAGTACAAATAAACTATTATTGTAATTAGTATTGTTCACTTGCATACCTATTATACAAAAATTGCAAATTTAACATGATAACATGATATTTTGGCATGTATATTTTCATATTAATTAACATAAAATTTTTCCATAAATTCCTTTCTTGTTTGAGTATTTAGGCAATTACCCGCAGCTCATTTTTGGAGAATCGCCAGCAGCGCAACCGTAAAAGCTTCAAAAGAAGTTGCTAGTGTAAAACACTATCGAAACGCCTGTAAAAAGTGTAATTTGCATGAATTTGGGCCCTCGCTGAACATACACACGTTCAGAGGGATGCTCCATCGCATCAAAGTGTTACTTATAGCCGGAAGAGACGGCGGAAGTACTTAGGAAGAATAAGCCGCACCGTGTTGTTAAACGCTCGCCTTTGAATAAGTTCCGCGGTCGCTTTGAGAAAGTTAGCAATTTGTATCCTCTTGTAAAATATTATTTCTTGTTGTGCTTAAAGAATATACGGGAGTGGAGGCAAAGCCGCATCAACAACGACGACGACGACGGTGTGATTGTCTAATTACTCGACGGAACGAAGAGAAATTGCATGGCGCGACTGGAAAGCAATTAGCGGACATTTCTAATGCAGCCTTTAATCTACAGTAATCTGATTTAAATGGTAATTAAGAGATTTATCCCGTTCTGTGTACATATTTTTGCTCTATATCAGATTATCCGATTTCTTTAGACGTGTAGCATTTCGTTTCCTCCTCTGAGATGAAGTCAGCGACGTGTGACGTCACGGCTCCGGTTCGGCCGCTGTTTCCGCGAAGTCTTCCAACAATGGCAGCGAACAAAGGTCTCTGGCTCAGGCCGACTAATGGGATTAACAATGCTGCGGGCCAGGATGTGTGATAGACAACTGCGAAGAGATTTCCCTTCGTTCGTCACCAGCCCTCTACTCTTATTTCGTGGCATTGATTTCGGGGGTCCGGTGCTAAATCTGTTAGTAAATAAACCGGAGGGTTAATTGGCAGCAGTGCAGCAACGATGAGGCCTTGAATTGGCTATTAGTGCGACCAAACACACACACCGCCAACTAGTCTGACCTCTGCCCTCGTTAGGGCTCTACAAGCGACCACCTTTGCCTTCAGTGACACGCAGATCCCGGGCAAACTTCTCGAGCTCCCTCGCGACTACCTTTCACCTACATGAATAGAGTTCATCAGTTGCTGTGGTCGCTGCTGATTTATTCCTTTGCGAAGAAAGGAGCAATTAATTCAGAGGCGATTGGGACATGGACGACCAAAGACGGACCGCCAAGTCGTCATTATTCAGGGAATTATTTATGAGAAATATACTGTTCCAATTCTTCTAACGTTTTTATGCCACACAGTCCTCATTACCGCAAAGATTATGAGTTCTCAAAAGTGCCAGCAACCCCATTGTAAATTATTTTCAGGTACTCGAAAGTGGTCAAAAACGAATTTGGGACAGGGCCGGGTTTCCAATAATAATAATAATGATAATTAATAAATCGGAATTAAAGTAATAGTTATTTGTGTACAAGGCCAAAAAGTGTTTCTTTTTTGGCCGAGCCTTTTTTTAATGGCCGAGGCGATAGCAGAGGCCAGAAAGAAGGCGGGGGCAAAATGGCACTTTTTGCCCTTGATACACACAAGATTTGTTAGGCGACTTCATTAAATTTACAAGTTAATTAATTTTTGTTTGTGATTTAATCATTTATAACAACTGAATAATTGTAAATAATTTTTAAGAAAAGTTTATATTTTCTTTATTTATATTTTCCGTTTCGGCATGTGTAGCATCACAATTTGTATGAATTAGGTTTGATGTGCTTTTTGATGTTGTTGCAGCAGCACTACTAGACATGTTCAATTTTAATAATTCAACACGTTTTTGTTGCACTTTACACTAGTTTGTCAATTTGATTTTACCCAAATAATTATAAAATTGGGGATAATGCCGGTATCTTGATGTAATATGCAAAACTATGGATAGATGGCGCCACCATAGATCGGCCAAAAATGTTTGCGGTCAGAAAAGACTTACTTTTAGGCCGCTTTTGAGACATAAAAATTCCATTTTCAGTTTAAGTCGCCTAAAATAGTTATTTGTGTACCAAAGCCAAAAAGTGTTTCTTTTTTGGCCGAGTTTTTTTTTAATGGTCGAGGCGAGGGCAAAATGGCACTTTTTAGCCGTGATGCACACAAGATTTTTTAGACGACATCATTAAATTAACAAGTTAATATTTTTATTTATGATTTATTCATTAATCATTTATAACGGAATAATTGTAAATATTTATGAATCCTTCAGAAAAGTTCATATTTTCTTTATTTAAATTTGCAGTTTTGGCATTGGAGGTTCACAATTTGTATAAATTAGGTTTGATGTGCTTTTTGATGTTAGACAAGTTCATTTTCAATAATTCAACACGTCTTTGTTGCACTTTGCAGCAGTTTGTCGATTTGATAATAATTATAAAATTGGGGGTAATGTCGGTATCTTGATGTAATATGCAAAACTATGGATAGATGGCGCCACCATAGTTCGGCCAAAAATGTTTGCGGCTAGAAAAGACTTACTTTTAGACCGCTTTTGAAGCCTAAAAATTCCACTTTCAGTTTAAGCCGCCTAAAAACACAATTACATGTTTGTTCTTTTTTATTAATTAGAATGAAATCAATCGCTGTCGCTTTCAGTGAAATTTTCATCGCTGTCGCTTTCTTCCAAATCAATCACAAATTTGGGAAAATTAGGCGACACATAACTCTCCTCAACTTGTTGATCATGTTTAATACAGTTTTTCCCCAAATCGGGTCCAATTTTGGCGGCTTCTGTTCGAATCAAGTCCACCACGTTCGAGCTTAAATTTGGAAACTTGTTCATCTTCCGAATCGATCTCTTCAGAGAACTCCAAATTAATTTGATGGGGTTTAGAACACAGTAATAAGGAGGCAGTCGAAGCACTATGTGGCTCTGTTTCTTTGCCCATTCGTCATTTTTTTACATTTTTGGAACATCCAAATCTTTAATTTACTACTCAGTAAAAATCAAATGTGTAAATGTAAGTATAAATCAATCATATAGGTACCTATTAAGAGGGCTCGCTACCTAAAATCCTTATGGGTAATACAATGTAAAATTTTCCTATCAAAACTCGAAAACCATTTGACGTAGCGAATTGAAATTTTGAATATATGGTGTCCTTACAATTGTCTACAGATGTTCCATTGGATTTTTTGATATGAGTTCTGTAACATTAATTACACTGCACCAATTTTGGGTGAAAACTATAACTTCGGCTTAGGTTGTTGAATCAAAATTGTATCTGGATTAATTGTAGAATTAATTCTTCTGAATACAATCGTCCAAAGTTTAACAAAATATTCTTATAATTAAGACAGTAATTGTAGAAAAACGATTTAAACTTTAAATCTAGGCTGAAATTTTATAATTTACAACCGGCAAACCACAGAAATTAGGACTTAAAATCGAATAATAAATTAGACATAAATTCTATGGTAGGGTCAGGTTGACGAAACCAAGAGGTCCAGCTGTTTGTGAAATAATAGCTCTTTCTTCGAAATAACGATAGAAAAACGATAGAACTGTATTTTCATCTTTAACTAAGCCATGGACAAAGAAAAAATGTTTAAAAAAAACCTTCTATATTAATAAGGATTTCTGTACTAGGAACAGCTACCTATTTCACGCTCCTATGCATTTGTTATACAGAATCAGAAGCAAAAATTTGTTTTTTATCACCAATAACACTAGCCGACATTTTGAAATTTTTGGTCTCTAACATTAACTGAATAAGCTATGCGCAGTCAAATAATGTTAATAGAGATCAGATATGGCAACCAAATTTTTTCATGACGTACAGTTTTTTTGTTATAGAACTTAATAAAATTGGATATGTATAAATAAAGTAATTTACTGTAATGGTAGAAAATCAGTTAAAAATTAAAAAAAAAGTTATTTTTTTCTAATTACAACAAT
This sequence comes from Gnatocerus cornutus, assembly GCA_029298725.1. Classification (NCBI taxonomy): domain Eukaryota; kingdom Metazoa; phylum Arthropoda; class Insecta; order Coleoptera; family Tenebrionidae; genus Gnatocerus; species Gnatocerus cornutus. Next base: position 3,411,044 of record CM055517.1, read on the forward strand.
TATTCAACATAAAAAACAAGATACAAAAAATTTGAACATAGAAAAATTAATGTAGAGACTATTTTTTTTTCTCTTATGAGGACTATTATCTTGTCTCTAGAGGCTCCAACAAAAATCTCCAAGCATTGCAGGATCCTATCTGTCTTGATAGTGCCTCTTCATAGCACCAATGTCTTGGTCTTTGTTCATCGCTAACAGCTTCGAGGTTTTCTGGGAAAAAATCCAGGTGGGAATGGAGAAAGTAAACTTTTAGTGACATACGGCTTCCCAATTTTCTATAATTCTCCAATAAAGTTTCGATTAATGTTCTGTACTCTGGGTGCTTGTTATTCCCAAGAAATCGCGCTATAACGCTTTTTAATGAATTCCAGGCAGCTTGCTCTTTTTGGTTAAGTTTTTGGTCGAAAATTTCATCTTTAATCAGTTTCCTGATTTGCGGCCCAACAAAAATTCCTTCTCGAACTTTTGCGTCGCCGATTTTAGAGAATTAAATCGACAATTGCTTTGACATTACAATAATTGATCACGGCTTACTACGCAAAAAAATAATAATGGTAATAAAAATTTTAAAAATGAAAATAAAGCAAAATAAATGACTATTTGAAAATTTACAAAAAAAAACAAATTTTTAAAATGTGACGTGTTGGAAATATTTTATATTCATATTCGTAATTAGAATGCAATAAATGAATTATACCGCCAGGATTTATTAATGTTAGAAAAATCATGTCGCCTAGTGTAATTTTGTCGTCGCGACGTTGTAAAACTGTAAATTTTAGCCATTTTTAAAGCATAGTGAAACTAAACGCTACTTATTTTTTTGATACATATAAATGTGTTAAACATATCTCCTCAGTTGTCATTTCAGATTTGATTTAAATTAAAAGAAAAATGTGTTTTCATCAAACTAGTCAAAATTGGAAAGTACGCATACACCAAACGATCCTTTAGTTTACTTTAGATTGTAACAAAAGCCGTATGATCTCAAATGCCTTCAGACAAATAAATGAAGTGATTTGTGAAATTTGGAATAAATGTAGTTTGCAAGTGTTTCGTCATGATATTGAAAACTAGCGTTTTTTCTCAAATTTAAACCACAATTTGCATAAAATTTAAAATAAAAACAAAAACGTTTTTATCACAGTGATGTTAAAAAAAAGAGTTAGCGAGTGTTTCCACTAAAACTCTAAATTTCACTTCTTGGGCGTCGCGACGCCAAGCTGACAGTAATAAAGAAAGCGTTATTTTCTAGTACTTAATCAACCATAAGCCGTAAGCATTTGAACCTATTTATTTTCCGACTAATTTTGGATTTTTGATTATTTAAAAAATATAAATTAGGCAGTTTTGTGCTCTCATGTTACTTCAATCAGTTAGTCACAGTTTTGATCACTTTCCATTATTAAATATATAAAATACCTCGAATATATAACGCACCTCCATTTCCGCGATGTAAAAACGAGAAAAAAAATGCATCTTACTTTATAAAAAATTCCGGTATTTTTAAATGCTAAAGAAACAAACAAGAAAGTGCATAGGTTCTACAAATTGCTTTGAAAAATTTGGTAGCGACCGCTCTTAAATTATCATATTGCTCGTAAAATAAATCACAAAAAAATTAACCGGAAAATCAATAATAAATTTTTTGCTGATTATTACTGCTTGGACTGCAACAGAATTGAACAGAATTTGTCGATGCAATATTTTTAGGCTGTTAAAACCTTTCTGGACGGTCGAAACCGCAATTTATGAGGGGTATTGTGTGGGTTATTAGAGTTTCTAAGGGTGGTACTGCTATAAAAATGTTAGAATAATTGGAACAGTATACTAAATATTGGATTTCAGTATGTGGGAAAACCAGCAGAAAGAAGAAAAAAGTCTTTAATTAAGTCTCTTCCCGTACCGCCTTAATCGAGCGGTGTTATACTCCTGGTAAACAGTGCAGCATTAGCGAGTGGATTTTCTAACCAAGCATGGCATCGAGCAGGTTGTAGATGATAATAATTTGAGAGAGAATTAGTAACGTTTCACGTTAATTCAAGCAGACTCGTCTTGTGTTTGCCTTTAATTGGACGAAAACCAAAACAGAGGTCGGAAATCTAGGAGCTTGTATTTGGTTACAAACACAGACGTTTCTCTACCCTACCTGTCGGACGATTTAAGGGTCCGTTTCCTGCAGCAGACCACTATTCACCTGTTATTTATCCAGGACTAGAAATTAATATGAGCGAAACCGATAGTTGAATTTCCAGCTCGCCATGCTCCTTTTTAGTGGATTTGTTGTGTTTCGTTTTGCTTAGACGGTTATTATTTCAATTAGACTCGGTTTCAACCGAACCGACTCGCACATCTAATTGCAGCGCTTCAAAATTAATTATCCCCAGCAATAGTGCGCGAAATAGTGGCAAAAATAAGACGAATTAATTGGATTTCTGGCCTTGGGTAGAAAATCGAATTTTCTTTAAATTAATTAAGAAATTTCTAGCATTGTTATAAAAAAGATTTCCTTGCTCTTTGCATTTTGCGCCCGCCATAACTCACGTTCCCCCAATCACGTCTGCGCCGGCATTTTTCGCCGGTTTCGTGTTAATTTGTCTTGTTGTCTCCGCAATACATCGTGGTGAACATGCGAGAGCACGGATGGAGACATTCTCGGGGTGTCTGGGCAGATTTATGGCATTGTAATGGGGCCAAGTGTTTCACAAGTCGCCGGGCCATCACCATTTTGTCGCCTCGAAAGGACTTCTTGTTGCCGCATCAAATAAATTGGATTCAGCCGTGCAGGATCCTCCTCTATCCTTTCCTTCTTTATTCGAGGCGGCACTAAATGGAAACTGAGCCTGCTTTATGACATTATTACCTGTGATTGTTATGTTAAAAGAGATTTATATCGAGGGGGAAGATGCAACTGTTGTTTTATTTTATCGGTGGCGTATCGACAGGAGGAGGAATTTCCGCAGTTTTATTAGCTATGCGAGCTTCATAATCAGGCTGAAAGGTTTTACTGTAAACAGAGCCACGACGGAATTATGACAATCGTAATAATAACAGGAACAATAATGTATGGAAGTACAGACTTTCTGGCTCAGAAAAAGTTATTTTTATTAGCCGAAAAACTATTCCAAGCCAATAACAGAATTATTTTTTTTTGTATTAGAATCTCGCACACTCCCTAAAAAATGTGGGGAATTATGCCCTGAATATTCGTTAAGTTTAATTTCATTATAACAGGAATTTTAGTTATCTTCGGTAATTGCACCCAATTTTAGGTATTTTTGTTTTTTACAAGTAAAATTCCTTTAGTCAGTGTAATTTCAATCTACAGTTATGTCCCCGGATTGAGTTCACAAAAGGAAAAAAAACGTTATTTTTCATTTTACAAAAAAATTACAAAGAAATAATATTTTGCTTAATTTACAATAAATAAATCTGTAATTAAAACTATAACATTATCAAGCTGTGTTCTTAAAATCGAAAAAAACAAAAAATAACAAAGAACTTTTTTATTTTTACTTTTGCAAAAAATGTCAAAGGAATGAAATTAGTTCCTTAACTCAAACCAAATGTGTTTTAGCACATAGTTCAATTCTAACTCGTAATTCTTTAAGACCGTTTCGAATTTTCTCAATTATTGTTAAGGATGCAATTGCAGTTTTTTTCAATTTTTTAGTACTTACACATTATTGAGTAAATTTTTCTTTAATGTTTAACGCACTATTTGATATTGTGAATCCACAGCCTGCTATTATTTGAATACGATTACAAAATTTAATAAATACAAATAATTAAAAAATTAATTTTAAGAGTGCAAACAAATAATTTTGGTATTTTAATTGCAGATTTATCTGTTTTGGAATAAGCAAAAAATGTTATTCCTTTGTAATTTTTTGTAAAATGGAAAATAAACTTTTTTCCCTCTTGGAGATTTATCTATCTAGAAGATCTAGAAGATCTAGAAGATTTGTCTTGTTTGGAGATCTCCGCAAGACTAAGGGGTTATGGGGGTTACTAACAACTATTGAATTATTGTAAAAATAGCGATATTCTTAACATTTCTCCTAACAAAACTTTCAAATCATAGAAATTAGTTTTTATTTGTAAAATTATTCATTATTTACTGTCTCAAAGTTACAACCCGTACATTATTTTAGAATAAAGTTATTCTCGAGTTTACTATTTTAAAAGGCTCTGAATTGAGATGTTCAAAATACTAAATTGCACTTTCTTACTTCTATTATGAAAATCACCATTTTAGAGAGTTTTTCTATATATCAAACGCTATAAAAACTAATTAAAATGGTGAGGAAATAACAAAGTTACGATAAAAGAAAAAAGTTAGAAACATATTTCTTCGATTGCAATTAGTTATGAATTGTAGCTATTACTGAGAATTTATTATTTCAACAATTTTTATAAAACCGTAGTATGAACATTTCTTCTTATGAAATTATATATTTTATTTTGTATTATTTTAGTGTTATTCGTTACCGTTTCATGGAGATGTTTTCTTATTTCACTGATACCTCGTTTTTTTTACAAGTAAGTTATGTGCTCTTCGTCTACATCTATTAATGCGCTTTGTTTTTGAGATTTGTTACTGTTTCCTGAATTTTCGCGTCTTCATTATTTTTATATGTCCTATGATAAATAAGAAAATAATCTATATTATATAAATAATCTGCATATTTTTAATGTCATTTGTTACAATTTGAATTGTTTGACTACGTTATATTTACGTTATTTAAGTAATAACACTTAACCTGAGCAAATACTGTAATTATATTTTTAGGCGACTTAAACTGAAAATGAAATTTTTAGGCCTTAAAAGCGGCCTAAAAGTGAGTGATTTTTCTGAAGAATTCATAAATATTTACAATTATTTAGTTGTTATAATTGATTAACTCAATAAATCATAAATAAAAATTAATTAACTTGTAAATTTAATGATGTCGCCTAAAAAATCTTGTGTGTATCACGGCCAAAAAGTGCCATTTTGCCCTCGCCTTCTTTCTGGCCTCGGCGAGCGCCTCGGCCATTAAAAAAAGACTCGCCCAAAAAAGAACCACTTTTTGGCCTTGGTACACAAATAGCTATTTCTAGGTTAATGAGTTTTTCAGATTGGGTTGTTTGTGCCTCCATTGAAATGAAGATGGTTGAAAGGTTTTTCAATTATATTTTGTGTTTTGTATTTATATGTAATTAACAAAAAAAATATATTTAAAATATACTTTATTGTATTGTCTTCTTATTTAATTTACTCCTTTCAATAATTCCACCTTTACCTTTACCTTTACCTTTACCTTTAAAGGTAATTTTTATGGTTACTTTTACTTTACGTGAAGTTATTTTTCGCTATAAGAGCAAATTTACAAATTTAAAGAGTAAAAATTCGCCTCTAAGGAAACTTGCCCTTAGAATAGTTTGTAGAAAAGTTGCACCCAATTTTAAGGGTAAAATTCACCGGGATTTTTTTTGAGTGCAGTTTCGCCATTAGCATAACATTTTTATTTGCCTTTGTAACACGACGCTTAGATGTGGGTGCTGTATTTAACGAACACCGCTAATAAATCAAAGGCCCCGACGCCGCATATTTCATATTTTATTTCACGGCGTATAACTTACACCTGCATCGCGTTCGCAAGAAGTATATAAATCTGCCACCCGCTCTTTCTAATCCGACCGAAAAAGCGTCTCTGCGTTTCCTGCTCTCAGTCAATTTTCATCTGTAAATATTGGGTTAATCCATGCTCTTGCGAAACGCGGAACTGGATGAGTGTCAAGCGATTTCCTTCTTCACTCGCAGCACTTATTAAAACAAACCTGCTGCTGATGCTTAACTCATCCCGCATACACGGCAACGCTAATTAAGATGCGATGCAAGGCCCTCAAGGTGATCTGATGTTTTCCACTTTCAGGAAAGTTTTATTAAGTTGAGGGGGAAATAACAGTCGCGAGTAATTTAAACTATCAGGAAAAAGATACTCAAAACTGGAGGCGTGTCCATCCTCTCTGCATGAATGGAAATAATCGCTTGTCCGAGGAGTAATTCCAGGAGGATGGCAAACCGCAAACACCGCGTATTAGACATGAATTTTACAGCAGCATGTCCAGAACAGCCGACTGTTTTCCAAGGTAGCAATTTCGTCTAATTGTAAACTCCACTTGAGCCTTTCGAAGACATAATAGTCGTATGTTTTCCAAGTTTCAGTTAACTTATTGAACGTTGGCAGCATTGGTTATTCATACACGTCGCATACAGATAATAACGGCGGTTGTTGAAAAGTTGAACGCCCATTCTATTATTGCAAAATAATAGAAAAAATTATTCTAATTAATTGTGTTTGATGGCTTGTGATTCCTCGTGAATAATGAATGTCAACGGCGTCGATTATAACAATTACGCCATCTAAATAGCTGTAATGCTTTTTAATTAAGGTAGTTCATTACGGCAGTATCGTTTAATCGCCTGTAATGGAGAACGATATAATTAAGCGTATTTATTTATGTATTTGGAGACGTCGTGCCGTAACGGTCAATGAATTATAAATCTCAAAAGTATATTTGATCAGTCGATCTCGATAACCGCTCATTAAAAGGCATAAAGACCACAGGCAGAGTCCGCTATCTTCGGTACACGCAAGCCGAAATTACCCGCACTCGAAAATTAATTACTGAATATTAATAGAGGAAAATGACTGGTTTAGTCCTTGGCGCACTTTGTAAGGAGGTAAGTAAGTAACCGCTGAAAGGTATCGATTTATAATTAGCCGGAATATTGTCTCTTTGTGTCGTCGCTTCTCGCCATACCGTTTATTATTACAAATTCTTTGCGAATTAACCGCACAACAAATTAACCATGAACGGCTTTTTCCTACAATCGCCCGGCGCATCCACCATTTTTGAAAATCAAACTTTTCGCCAAAGTGCAATAATTCCTCCGGTGAAATTGATTCCGGGCACATTAAACCCCTCCGGATTTCGATGAACAGTTAAAGTAAGCCATTGTACAGAAGCAAGGCTTACTTAGATCACGAAACGGCTTTACCGAATTGTTATACCCAGACACGGACATTCAATTCAACCTCAATTTGCTTTTTCCGACAGATTATTAAATGTTGGAGAGTGGGCGATGTTCGCCGCCCCCAAGACGTTGAAAACTAATTTCGGGATGATGTCAAACCACAAACACCAGGTATTAAGCATGAATTTTCCAGCGGCGGAGGCCGGCTACTTTATCCAATTTTAATCGAAGGAGAGCGTAATGCTTTCTTAATAACGACAAGAAAAGACAACAGATTCGGTGGAGAAAATCGATTCTTATTACCGAGGGGGATTTCCATTTAAACGTGTGGGTGGCAGGTTGGGAAAACTTGAATGATTGCGTCGAAGGGACACAGGTCACTAATGAAGAATAATTTAAGAGGATTCCAGCCAAAAAATGACATTTTTTTATCGAATTAAATTAATGTTTTTTAGATTTTGTAATAAATTGGGCTTCAGGAGACAATTTTATTATAGAAAGGGTAATTTTCCGGAATTTCCGGAGCTTTATATCTCGTACTCGTGTTGCTAAGAATCCGGTTTTTTTTCAGAATTTTCCGGGCCCAATATTTCCGGAACTACGACAGATAGAAAGATACGGATTTCTTCTTTTATTAGGTGTTACTCATCCCAAATTCGAAACTTTAGTATTGTAAGAAAGCTTAATTTATTCACGCAGAATCCAAAATAATTCTAATTTTTGTCATAAAATTGTGTAATTTGGTCCACTCAATACGAGCTTCCAAAGGACCAAATCCACCAAATTTGGTCGCTCTACTAGTAATAAAACTATGAGAAAATTTTGAATAATGAGTCCAACAAACGAAATAAATATTCTACAATTCTGATTTCTTCTTGAGAATGTTTATGATTTGGTATATTTTATAGACTTCTATCGAAAATAATAAACTGACCAAATTTTATTGCGTCTGGGTCTTGATCTTGATCAACAGACTTTCAGAGTTTGTAATTTTTAGATCGTCGAACAAATAAAAAAATTCCACAATTCAAAAATTCTGTCATTTCAAACATAATAAACTCATTTAAACCAATAAGTTCAGCAAATTTTGTTGTTCTACCGTTAAAATCAATGGATTTTCAAAGTTGAACATAAAATTTTAAGTTTTGAGCTCATTTCCCAAATGATGAATTTTAAAATTGTAAATTTTTGACATAGAATTCTCATATTCAAGACAAGCCAAAATTTTTCAATATTTTCCATTTGGACCTGTAATTTTGGTTGTTTTGATGCCAGGGCAATGAAATTTGGAGGGATTATAATTCTTGCCTTGTTTATTATGTGTTCTAAATTGCAACCGTTTTCAGCTACAGAGACGGATTTTATAAATTTTTATTTTTAAGTCGAGCCAAAAACCTACAATATTTTTGACTCGGACCTGTAATTTTGAAAGGCTTGATGTTAAAGCAATAGAATTTTCGGAGATTACAATTTTGAATTTGTTTATTGTCTGTCTCAAATTTCAATATTTTTAAGCTGCATGGACGGGTTTTATAAATTTTCAAGACGAGTCGAAAATTTCCAATTTTTTCTATTCGGACCTCTAATTTTAGTGGTTTTAATTCATCATTAAATTTGCAACAAACTCTAGGGAAACATCATACGAGTTTTCACGCCCAAAGATTTTCATTTTTATTGATTTTCAGTATACTGAAAAGTTTTTCTTATAATTTCGGTTTTCCTGAATGTTTATAAAAATTGCAATTTAATCGTAGAGTTGCAATTTTAGGAAATCTTGAGTCAAGTCGGGTGAAAGGAAAAACGCTTGTTTTTCTCTCTTCGCATAAATCTGCATTTAAATCAGTGTTGATTGTGACGTTCCATGATAATTTTCGTCTGGGAAAATTAGAAAATCAAGACTTCTCCGAGTTCATGCGTCGGGAAAACGACTTGCATATCTTCGTGCGCCGCTTCGCACAAAATAATAGTAATAATGCGACTTTCTTAGAGATAAAGTTGTCGTGCTCTATATTTTCCATCTGGAAATTACACAAATACACGTATAGAAAAGCCATGAATTATGCACGCACGTTCCGCCAGAATTATTATACTTGAGCGTTTACCGTCGAGGTAATGTAGAACTCGATGGAAATTATCGGGAAAAGGTGCTTTTTTCTACGGTTATACGCGCTCGTTTTGGCCTAACAAGGAAATTGGAAGTTGGGAAATTACAATGGAATTGCTGCAGCGACATATGGGGGATTTCTTTAACGGATGTTGCAAAGGTAATGGCTGTGGGGAAATAGTAAACGCGTCAAAAAGCGACTTTTATTTTATTCAGTTGATAGGTGTTGCTGTTTTGAAAATTTTCTCTCAATTCCGCTGCCTAATTGCACGAAAGTTTTCCCTAATGATAACAGTTCCACCAAATCGAATATTCCCGCTCTTCCCCAAATTGCCGCCCATTACGACTGTACTAATTTGGCATAATCATCGTTTAATACCACATAAATCATTCATCTTGAAGACACTCTTATTGACATATTAACTTTGACTTTCTTAATTCATCTATTATTAGGCGAGGCGAGGGGTTAAAACATATCGAGCTTTTGAATATTACAGTGATATCGTAACGCGATGACATGCGATGAGTGTAATGATAGAACTATTAAAGAGGGTTCCTTTAGGATTTTCGGACCGATTTTGTCATTTTACAGGTCGTAAAAGGGGTCATAACTGTCGAACGATCACGGCTGAGTCGAAAAAGTAAACATAATTTACAGACGGGAAAGCGTAAAATAAATTACTGGGGTTATGGAAGTTTCTCGACAGATGGATTAACTCATCTCATTTTTATAGAGTTCACTTGACAGTTTTTAATCGGAATTAGGTGGCAATAATGTTGCCTTTACACAAAACTTTTCTTTTTAAAAACAGGGCAAATTTACGTCGACGTAGCATAAAAGCTATAACAACCCTTAGGGCTAATAAGACCCATATTTTTTGTCGTAGTTTTGGAAATATGGAAATTTACAAATTTCGGAACTGAAAATTTACTACCCAAGAGTTTCATCGCTTCTAATTCAGTTACTTTTAAACCCACGTTTACAAATAACATGTTTTGGATTCCTCGTAAAATTCTGCGTTCAATGAGTATAAATAATTCAAGTTTGATTCGCAAATAAGTGAGATATGGATCTAATTAGATTTGCTTAGGTACACTATTTTTTCGAAAAAATTAAAATCTAAATCCGGATTATGTAGCAGCGGTTTTTATAGGCCCAATGGCGACAAAAACGATAGTGAAACCCGAATTTTTTTTATTAGTTTCGGAGATATTGAACATATTTCGGAGCTTCAAAATTTTTGCTCTCTGGCAACAACCCAAAATTTAAAACGTTTGTAATTTGGTTATTCGTTGATTAAGAGTTTCTCGTTCTTTGTGAAATTCTGCAATAAATGAGCACTAATAACTTGAATTTGCGTCACAAGACAGAATAAGGTTTTCAGGTAGATTTTTTGGGGTAATTTTCAATGACCTTTTTTGGTGCGAAAACAACGTTTAATACATTAATCGAAAGAGCAGCTCTAGATCTATCAACTGCTCAAATCAGAGATCAGTTGGAAAAAATTCACATTTTTTATCATTTCAGTAATTTTTTTATCCCAAAAAAATAGACTATCGAATTTTTGACATGTCATAGCGGATTCTAAGCTGAAAAAAGCGAGAAAAACGATAGTAGAGGCCGCTTCTTATTTCTTGTCGTAGTTTTGGAGATATCCAACATTTAAATGATTCAGAGCCTCAAAATTGTTGTCTTCTGGCGACAACCCAAAATTTCAAACTTTTCTAATTCAGTTATTTGTTGATGTGCATTAAAAAATTACCACATTTTGAAGTCAAGAATTGTAATTTCTCTAAATTTCGTTGCCCTAGCATCAAATCTACCAAAATTACAGGTCCGAACAAAAATCTTAGAAAATTTTGACTCGTTGCAAAAATGAAAATTTCTAAAATCCCTTTTTTAAACGCAACTCCAAACTCCAAATAATAAGCGATGAAGCACAAATTTTACGAAGCAACAAAATTGAAACATTTGATTTTCGAGGGCCCGCAAGTGATTTTGATTTCTTCTTAGGAAGCAAGAAGGCGCCTGGGTCACACCCGGATTTTCAGCGAAAGGCATTTATTTCAACAAAGGTTTATTAGTGTGGCCTGTATTTTGTATAATTGGACTTGAAATTTACCAAAATATTCGCGAATTTTTCAGTTATCCAATTCTTTTTTTGCTAAAAACTTGACTGCCTTTCAACTAGTTGCATAATTGAAGGATGAAATGAATTCAATGAATTCCAGCACGGTGGAAAAGACACAAGCCAAAAAGAGAATTTCTAGTAACACGTCAGTCGAGTGACTCTTACTGACTCAACGATTATAAAATTGAGTTCTAAATGTGCTTTGAAATAAAATCTAAATTGCAAGATTAATTAAATGGGTGATTAATTTTAAGAAAAATGTTTCCGTCTAAATCGATTCTTACTAAGCATAAACACTCTGTATATTACGCTGCTTTAGTTAATAGTAACGAGCCGAAAAATGGACAATCAAACTTTTCTCTGAACCGAAAACTCTCCAAAATGTCTAGGAATGAATATAGGCTGGTACTTTACCTTACAAAATATTTTTTCTGAGCAGCACTCTGTAGCACAAATTTCCGAAACTACCGTTTTTATGAAAAGTTGAAACACAACTGATTGCAATAAAGAGATTAATATGTAATTTCCTAATTGCATATAACTAACTTTTTCTTGAGCAAACAAAAAATAATCAAATAATCCGGAGATATGTAGCATTGAAAATTCAGAAATAAATATCGACCAAAATTCATTTAAATTCTTATTTAAATAATCAAGTTAATACGCGACTAAAAAGTACTCACTTCCTTAAATTTCAGGAAAATTACGAGAGTTATCAATTTTAGTGAAGCATTTGGGTAATTTTTGCTTGGCATTAAAAATACAAATTTCTAAAACTTGTGTCTTTTGATATATAATGTTGCAATTTGGCAGAATTAATAAACGATTAAAAACTAGTAGTTTCCCCAAATTTCAGAGCTGTAGCACTAAAATTACCAAAATAACGAATTTTCAAGAAGGATTTTTTCTATTTCAGCTTCGTCTTGAAAATAAAAATTTCTAAAATTTCTGTCTTTTGATCTACAATTTTGCAATTTGGCAGAGTTAATAAGCGATTAAAAACTAGTAATTTCCCCAAATTTCATAGCTGTAGCACAAAAATTACCAAAATACCGAATTTTCAGGAAGGATTTTTTCCATTTCAGCTTCGTCTTGAAAATAAAATTTCTAAAATTTGTGTCTTTTGATCTACATTTTTGCAATTTGGCAGAGTCATTAAACAATTTAAAACTAGTAATTTCCCTAAATTTCATAGCTGTATCACAAAAATTACCAAAATAACGAATTTTAAGGGAGGATTTCTCATATTTCGAATTTGCCTTGAAAATGAAAATTTCTAAAATTTGTGCCTTTCGATCCACAATTTTGCAAGTTGGCAGAGTTAATAGACGATTAAAAACTAATAATTTACCCGAATTTCATAGCTATAGCACTAAAATATTGGAAATTAAAAAAAATAATAAGGGCCGAACGGAAAATATTGGAAATCTTTAATTAGTTTTGAAAGTAAAAATTTATAAACCCCGTCTCTGTAGCTTAAAAATATTAGCATTTAAGACAGACAATAAACAAATCAAAAATTGTAATCTTTCTTTCCAAATGTCATTGCCCTAGCAGCAAAACAACCAAAATTACAGGTCCATATGCAAAATATTGAAAATTTTTGGTTCGTCTTGGAAATTAAAATTTCTAAAATCCATCTCTGTAGTGACAGACATTAAACAAATCAAAAATTGTAATTTATTTTTTTTGCCGTCAAATCTATCAAAATTACATGTCCGAACAAAAATTATGAAAATTATAGCTCGTCTTGACAATAAAAACTTCTAAAATTCGTCACTTTTCAGTGATCATGACGCGACCGTGCAGCCGAGAACAAATGCTAATGATTGATTTTCGAATTGATTAAGTCTCGCTGACCTCGTTATAGGGTGCACGTAACAGATTTTAATATTTCATTCGGAAGCATGACCGATCGGGGTATTTTACACAGGAGGGTGATCAAATTTCATATTTTATTCATTTTGAGGGTAGATAGATATGACAAATCTATAAATATGCCTCTGAAATTTCGAAAAATATTCGTCTGCCACTGCAGGTCTGTTATTAGTAAAGTTTGAGCAAAAACAACATTTTAGCATGCACGCTGCAACTTCTCCCACACTCATGTAAAATCTGTTATGAATCTCATTATAATCGTGCAGCCAAAACCAGTAATATCCTTAATGAGTCGCGGGATAAAATTGATATTCTGACAGGTTTCTTAACGTGAGCCTAAAGCTATTCTGCCAGTTTAAGTATGGAGGGTAGGCAATGTATTAAATAACATTATTTAAACATGTATGTTTACATCGACTTACAAACTCCAAAATTGTTTTTCGAACGGATCTACCTTGGAACCGGGAAAAGCGGTAAAATGGTTTACACAAACAAATGCGCGTGGGGGAAATTATCTGATGTGAAGACAGACTATGAAATTTGGGTAAATTACTAGTTTTTAATCGGTTATTAACTCTGCCAACTGGCAAAATTGTAGATCGAAAGACACAAATTGTCGAAATTTTTATTTTCAAGGCGAAGCTGAAATATGAGAAATCCTCCCTAAAAATTCGTAACTTTGGTAATTTTAGTGCCATAGCTATGAAATTTGGGGAAATTACTAGTTTTTAATCGTTTATTAACTTTGCCAACTTACAAAATTGTAGATCTGAAGACACAAATTTTAGAAATTCTTATTTTCAAGGCGAAGCTGAAATATGAGAAATCCTCCCTAAAAATTCGTAACTTTGGTAATTTTTGTGCCATAGCTATGAAATTTGGGGAAATTACTAGTTTTTAATCGTTTATTAACTTTGCCAAATTGCAAAATTGTAGATCAAAAAACACAAATTTTAGAAATTTTATTTTCAAGACGAAGCTGAAATAGAAAAAATACTTCTTGAAAATTCGTTATTTTGGTAATTTTAGTGCTACAGCTATGAAATTTGGGGAAATTACTAGTTTTTAATCGTTTATTAACTTTGCCAACTTGCAAAATTGTAGATCTGAAGACACAAATTTTAAAAATTCTTATTTTCAAGGCGAAGCTGAAATATGAGAAATCCTCCCTAAAAATTCGTAACTTTGGTAATTTTTGTGCCATAGCTATGAAATTTGGGGAAATTACTAGTTTTTAATCGTTTATTAACTTTGCCAACTTGCAAAATTGTAGATCGAAAAACACAAATTTTAGAAATTCTTATTTTCAAGGCGAAGCTGAAATATGAGAAATCCTCCCTAAAAATTCATAACTTTGGTAATTTTAGTGCTACAGCTATGAAATTGGGGGAAATTACTAGTTTTTAATCGTTTATTAACTTTGCCAACTTGCAAAATTGTAGATCGAAAAACACAAATTTTAGAAATTCTTATTTTCAAGGCGAAGCTGAAATATGAGAAATCCTCCCTAAAAATTCATAACTTTGGTAATTTTAGTGCTACAGCTATGAAATTTGGGGAAATTACTAGTTTTTAATCGTTTATTAACTTTGCCAACTTGCAAAATTGTAGATCTGAAGACACAAATTTTAGAAATTCTTATTTTCAAGGCGAAGCTGAAATATGAGAAATCCTCCCTAAAATTTCGTAACTTTGGTAATTTTTGTGCCATAGCTATGAAATTTGGGGAAATTACTAGTTTTTAATCGTTTATTAACTTTGCCAACTTGCAAAATTGTAGATCGAAAAACACAAATTTTAGAAATTCTTATTTTCAAGGCGAAGCTGAAATATGAGAAATCCTCCCTAAAAATTCATAACTTTGGTAATTTTAGTGCTACAGCTATGAAATTGGGGGAAATTACTAGTTTTTAATCGTTTATTAACTCTGCCAAATTGCAAAATTGTAGATCAAAAAACACAAATTTTAGAAATTTTATTTTCAAGACGAAGCTGAAATAGAAAAAATACTTCTTGAAAATTCGTTATTTTGGTAATTTTAGTGCTACAGCTATGAAATTTGGGGAAATTACTAGTTTTTAATCGTTTATTAACTTTGCCAACTTGCAAAATTGTAGATCTGAAGACACAAATTTTAGAAATTCTTATTTTCAAGGCGAAGCTGAAATATGAGAAATCCTCCCTAAAAATTCGTAACTTTGGTAATTTTTGTGCCATAGCTATGAAATTTGGGGAAATTACTAGTTTTTAATCGTTTATTAACTTTGCCAACTTGCAAAATTGTAGATCGAAAGACACAAATTTTAGAAATTTTATTTTCAAGACGAAGCTGAAATAGAAAAAATCCTTCTTGAAAATTCGTTATTTTGGTAATTTTAGTGCTACAGCTATGAAATTTGGGGAAATTACTAGTTTTTAATCGTTTATTAACTTTGCCAACTTACAAAATTGTAGATCTGAAGACACAAATTTTAGAAATTCTTATTTTCAAGGCGAAGCTGAAATATGAGAAATCCTCCCTAAAAATTCGTAACTTTGGTAATTTTTGTGCCATAGCTATGAAATTTGGGGAAATTACTAGTTTTTAACCGGTTATTAACTCTGCCAACTTGCAAAATTGTAGATCGAAAGACACAAATTTTAGAAATTTTATTTTCAAAACGAAGCTGAAATAGAAAAAATCCTTCCTGAAAATTCGTTATTTTGGTAATTTTAGTGCTAGTTATGAAATGTGGAGAAATTACTAGTTTTAAATTGTTTATTAACTCTGCCAAATTGCAACTTTGTGAATCGAAAGATACAAATTTTAGAAATTTTTATTTTCAAGGCAAATCCGAAATATGAGAAGTTCTCTTCTAAAATTAGTAACTTTGTAACTTTTAGTGTTACCGCTATGAAATTTGGGAAAATTGCTAGTTTTCAATCGTTTATTAACTTTGCCAAATTGCAAAACATTCTATATCAAATGACACAAGTTTTAGAAATTTGTATTTTTAATGCCAAGCAAAAAATACCCAAATGCTTCACGAAAATTGATAAGCCGTAATTTTAGTGAAATTTGAGGAAGTGAGTACTTTTCTCTTGCGAATTAACTTGATTATTTCAATAAGAATGTAAATGATTTTGCTGAAAATCCGGGTGTGACCCAGGCGCCTTCTTGCTTCCTAACAAGAAATCAAAATCACTTGCGGTCCCTCGAAAATCAAATGTTTCAATTTTGTTGCTTCGTGAAATTTGTGCTTCGTCGCTTATTATTTGGAGTTGCGTTTAAAAAAGGCGTCTGTTAAAAATTCGAAATTTTGGGAATGTTACATCTAAGAAATTTGAGGACATTATTAGTTTTCGATCGTTTATTAACTCTGCAACAATGTAGATCAATAGACACAAATTTTAGAAATTTTTATTTTCAAGGCGAAACCGAAATATGAGAAATCCTTCCCTCTAAAATTCGTAATTTATAAGCTTTTATCATTTATTTTTCAATAATAAATAAAATAAAAGCTTACAAATTACGAAGGTTTATATAGTATATGTACCGGGTGTTCCAGCGATTGCTGAACATAGGGAAATAACATGGGAAAATGAATTTTATTTTTTTCCTGCTCTCTGGAACCCATAAATAAAATTCGGTCAATAGTGGATTATTCTTTGAATGATTCTTAATCAAACCGTAATTTTTTTAATTCGATGCTTTTACAACATTATTAAAAAAAAACAAATTGAAAATGGTTAATTTCAAACTTTCCGCCGAAATGTCGGTACAATTGAAATTTGATATTTGTCATTGTGACAGCAGATCACCGTGACTATAAACTAACCTCACTTTTTAAAGAATTGGAGATTTCTTTTGGAGGACTAACAACGATGTCTAACGTTTCAAAACTCTTGTTCTAAGCCCAAATTGTTGGTTTCCAACATAGGTAACTTCAGTCTGTGCAAAAATGTGGTTAAAATTTAACAAAATGTTGCGAGAACTTTGAACCTTTGAACTCTTAATAAAAACAAAAACACCAATGCTTAGCTGTGTTCTTCTATTCGACATTCCCTGCCATAATTTTTTGTCGTTTCTAAAATGCATCTGGACTCTTGGTGAAGCAAATAATCCGTTAACAGAGCATCTTGACAAATGAGATGCATTTCAGTTGTAGCATGCAATGCTACCGATTTTGTTGTGCAAAACTGCAGTAAAACTGATGTAGCACTTCCGTTGGACTATTAGCTTCTTCATCTAAAGTTAATCCTCCAAAAGAAATCTCCAAATCTTTAAAAAGTGAGGTTAGTTTTGACTTACGGTGATCTGCTGTCACAACGACAAATATCAAATTTCAATTATACCGACATTTCAGCGGGAAGTTTGAAATTAACAGTGTTTAATTTGTTTTTTTTTTTTAATAATGCCGTAAAAGCATCGAAATAAAAAATTACGGTCTGATTGAGAATCATTCAAAGAATAATTCACCATTGACCGAATTTCATTTGGGGGTTCGAGAGAGCAGGAAAAAAATAAAATTCATTTTCCCATGTTATTTCCCTATGTTCAGCAATCGCTGGAACACCCGGTATATATTATTATTATATATATTTATTATTATATTATTATTAATTTTATCTTCCTTTATTAAGCGCTAGAAAAGTTTTGTCGATTGCTTTGAAAATTAGGATAGAATGCAGATGTCGGGCGACTCGTATACAGGGTGTTAGGTAACGTTACGGCCATAGACTAATGGGTAATTAAGTAAGGCAAACTGACTCGGAATCCGCAATTAATTTAATTTTTTTCGTTTTAGTTAAAAAGCTACAAGGCTTTAAAGTTGACCAATAGAATGGCTTCAAATAATTTTTCAATTTTACAGAAATCCAAGTAGCTTTCGGACCAAACGAATAATTTGTCACTTTCCCGTCACATTTGAAGTTTTAAATCAGTGGCGTCAATAAAAGGGAAAAACAATAACGCAATTTTATTCAAAAAACAGACAATAAAGCAACACTACACTAGATGTTCAAAATGGCCACCATCTTGTTGAACACATAATTGTAAACGACGCAACAATGTTTCCTTTATTGTACCGAACACATTTTCGTTTGGACGAACTTGATTTGGGATGTCCACAAAAATGGAACAAGTACGCCACTGATAAAAAATTAGAACTGTCAGTTTGACATTAAACAAAAAATTTCCTTCAGTAACTCTGATTCAAATTTTTGTAACCTTATGCAAATTGTTCTCTGATTGGTCACATTCAAAGCCTTCCAGTTCTTAAACGGTTCAAGAAAACCCGAAAAAAACTTATTATAAAACTTACTATATATTTATATACAGGGTGTCCCAGAACTCATGCCTAGCCGAAAACCGGGCATATCAAGAAAAGCTGTGAATGTGTAAATTGCTGAAAAAAAAGTTCCAACTCCAACAGAAACAGAGAAAAGACATGACAAAGTTGACCAATCACAAGGCCGCGTGGGAATGGTCTGGAGGATACACTCGCGTGTTGCTAAGAGACCAGTTTAAATTTTCTCCTTTGAATTTTAAATAACGTAGAAGTAACGTAAAAATAAACGTGGCTAAATAATGCTTTTTTTTACTTGTGGGCTTTATAGCACTCGCCTTCGGCTCGTGTATATAAATGGCCCACGCGTAAAAAAAAGCACTATTTTAGCCACTTGTTGTATAAAATACTATTTTTTAGAACTACCATTATGTGGTTTTCATTTGTCAAATTAACATTAGACGTCAGTTAAAAAAATGTAGTAGCCCAAATCAATTTATCCTGTTTAAGATTAAATTATGAAACCTAGCAATATTAATATTATGTGTGCTTTCGCTTCTGGGATTGGTCATTTTCGTTAAGCAATTTCTCAATTTTGATGCACATCAGGATAAAACAAATTGCATTTTTGGCATCCTGATTGCTGTCGGCATCCGCCCTTTTTCGGCTAGGCGTGAGTTCTGGGATACCCTGTATATATTATTATTATAATAATATAATATAATATAATATATTATAATATAATATAATATATTATTATTATTATACATATATACAGGGTTCGGCAACACTTGTGTGCACCCTCAAAATCGCCTTTAATTTTAAAATGAAAATTTTGGAAATTTGTATACGCTCATAGTTGACAAAGCTTTAGAAGCTGACGCAAAAATTTGTTTTTTGTCACGGTTTGGTATAATTTTATAGTATAAATAAGTATAATTTTTAGCGAATTTTGAGTTTTTTTTTTTTTTTCCAACATAACTGTGATACAAATATCTGAGTTTTTATTTTAAATCTAATGCAAATTGTGTTTAAAATTTGCCAAAGAAACGTTGTTTTATCAAGTTAGTTTTCAAAATTATGACAGTGCAGCGGGAAACTACGTTTACACCAAAATTTCACAAGTTACTTCATTCACTTTTAAAAAGGTTAATTTTGATTAACACGGACATGTTGCACTTTATGGACACCAGAAATCGTTAATTAACATCGACAAAGCGACAGTTTCACCAAGTAAGACTTTTGTTACCATTTAAAACGAACCAAAGGCTAGATGTCATTTGTGACACAAGATGTTGACAGATGGGTGTAAACGTAGTTCCCAGTTTTGACGTAATGAAATTGGAAACTAACTTGATAAAACAGCATTTTTTTCTCAAATTTTGAAGTCAATTTGCATGGAATCTAAAATAACAGTTGACATATTTTTTACACATTTATATTGAAAAAAAATTAAATTAGAGGTTGCTATCACAAACCCTTTCAATTACCTAAAAATTACATATTTAAGGCGTCGCGACGCCAAAACTATCAGTGATAAAAAACAAATTTTTGCGTCAGCTTCTAGAGCTTTGTCAACTGTGGGGGTATGCAAATTTTCAAAATTTTATTTTTAAAATTAAAGACGATTTTGGGGGTGGACACAAGTGTTGCCGGAGCCTGTATATTTATTATTATATTATTATTAATTTTATCTTCCTTTATTAAGCGCTAGAAAAGTTTTCTCGACTGCTTTGAAAATTAAGCGACTCGTATAAGTAACTGTCGTTTTCACTTCTCTAAAAATTGCAAAAGAATTTATTTCAAGCATATTTTTTATTTATGACATATTTCAAGTATGCAAACATTACTATTCAAAAAGAAAAATTTTAACTCAATTTTGTTTTTGCTCTCTACATTGAGTTCAATCTCATTAAACAACACCAACCGTTACTGAAATTCCTAATTTAAGTTTTCTAACATTCGAAGCAAAATTACGAAGTTGGTCTTCGATTTGTGGGTTTTCTGTAATGCACGGATAATCGAACAAATATCCTTGCACGGATAATCCGCACTCGGATAATCGAGGTTCTACTGTATTGTAGGAAACTAACTATTTATACTAAAGATGCACGAACGGTCCGCCCGAAGCAAAAAATTCCCTCCACATTTCTTCCTGGTGCAACAGATGTCAATTCCCCATGTCAAATCAGTAAAACCTCCGGCTTTTATTCCGTAATTTTTACAGCTTAATAGACATTACGTTTCCCTTTAAACGAGCCACCGACGATGCCAGATTACATCACAAATTCACTCATTAACCGCCCAAATTACACCGTTCCGACTCCGTCCTTTTTCATAATACACTACAATTTAACGAGCCAAGCATATTCCATTAAAACCAAACCCATCATCGGTTATACGAGCGGGAAAAGCAAACTCGGGAATTATTGCAGTGGTACCAACCACACGGGAAGTGTGCAGTTTTTCGGGACGACGGCGTCGCGTGAGAGACGAAGAGGTGTGACGTATAACCGTTCAAAGGTGGATGTGGTAAAGTCGAAGGTATTGCGAGGCATAAGCAATTTCTGGATAATGAATGTAACTGAGCCTTGTAATTACCGGGGGTGCTGTGACAGCTTGTGCTTGCTGGTCACACTGTCACGCATGCCGCTGATGATATACAGAGTGATCAATGAAAAATGTTGGACTCACCAAGTGGCGGGAAGACAGAAAGCTCACCTGCAACAAAAAAGATCTGTCATCTCTAGACGTTCCAAAGTTATACCATTATAAATATTTATCTTTTCTTCAAATTAAACTCTCTGCTCGTAACGAAATCTTTCCGTTGGTAGTCTAATTACAATAATTGGGAAAATCCTCAAAAAAATAAATAAATTAGACGCATCCGTCGCTGGAATAATCAAAGAATCAGCGATTTAATTATGGTCGTAGAAAATGGAGGGACGGGACGCTTCTCTCCCTCATTCTTGGAAGTAGGTAGCTGTGCGTAGCCAAGAACGCGATCTTCCTAGTGAAGTGTGTAATTAATCCGAAAATGCAGGTAATTTATGCCAAGAATGTTTATTGCAGTCGAGGAGCTAATTTACGAGCCGTCACCGCATGGACGGACGTGTAAGGGGGCACAAATTACTGCTAGTTTCTGCACGATGTGTGCGGAATTGTTACTCTTATTGCTTCATTTTTCACTCAAATGTACCAAATTTTATTAAACTATCCACAAGAATACTATATTGTCTAGAGGTTCTTTACATTAACTCTCTATTTTCAGGTTCTCCTTAAAAGTGATATTTAAAACAACAGTAGATTTCAAGATATGAAGATAAAACTTGATTCACGTTTGATAACAAAACTGTGTTTTTTTTCTTATTTTTACCAGAAATGATTTTAATGCATAAATGTAAAGAACAGACTATTTTACTCTTCATAATCAAAATTTCCATATTTTTTAAAGAAACATTCTTTATATTTTTAGTGTAATTTCTATATTCTCGTCATTTTTTGTCTACATGGTTAAGGCGAAAATAGACTTGCGAGAAACTTGCGTGAGTTCTCGCGCGAGTTCTTGCTTACGTGTTTTCACTGTTTGCGAGAAATTCTGCAAGTTTCTCGCGCGAGAATCTGGTGAGTTTTGGCTTTTGCAATTTTTCACAGAATTCTAATTTAGAAAAAATGAGAGAACTCGCGCGAGATTGAAAATGCTTGTACAGTATGTCCCCGGATTGAATTCACAAGAGGAAAAAAAAAAGTTTATTTTCCATTTTACAAAAAAATTACAAACAGATAAATCTGCAATTAAAATTTCAAAATTATTAGTTTGAACTTTTTCATTATTTTTATTTATTAAATTTTGTAATCGTATTTAAATAATAGCAAGCTGTGGATTCACAATATCAAATAGTGCGTTAAAGATTCAAGAAAAATTTACCCAATAATTTGTAAATATTAAAAAATTGGAAAAAAAATGCAATTGCATCCATCAATTGAGAAAATTCGAAGCAGTCTAAAAGAATTACGAGTTACAATTGAACTATGTGCTAAAACAGGTAATGGGTCAATCAAATAGTGGAAATTGGTTTGAGTTAAGGAACAAATTTCATTCCTTTGACATTTTTTGCAAAATTAAAAATAAAAATGTTCTTCGTTATTTTTTGTTTTTTTCGATTTTTAGTTTTAATTAAAAATTTATTTATTTTAAATTAAGCAAAAAATATTATTCTTTTGTCATTTTTTTTTTCCTCTTGTGAACTCAATCCGGGGACATACTGTATATAACTCTTGAATTTTTGTCTCAAATATCTAGACGATTCACTGTAAAACAACATTCATAATGGTAAAAATGAATTGGTTAGATCGTTTCTCACAAGTCAATTTTGACAGGTCTGTGCGAATATATTCATATCACACTAGTGACTTTTACTTTCGTAAATAAATGTACGAAAACATCAACCATCTGACTATGTGAAATACGTCACTTTTATATGCGGTCGTAGAAAAATGACAATTAGAATAGATAAGAAATAAACTATTGTCAAGACTTATGGTTTCTTCCTGATGACAGAAGATAGTAGGAAAAATAGTGTACATAACTCGTCGAAAAGTTTTATTTTTGCACTCGTGTAGTATCAGCACTCGGCTGGCGCCTCGTGCATCTACTTTCACACTCGTGCGAAATTGGTTACTTTTCGGACTTGTTATGTAAATATCTATTTCAAAATTGCGAAACATAAATTCATTTTTCAAAAGTATTGGGATTCTGTTCATCAAGCTGGTGGCTATCTTAAGTATTTTAATTCATTTCGTTTAATAGCGTTCGTCTGTTGTATTTTTTTTAAATATACCATATGATGAAAAAAAATCAAATAATTAAACAACGCGTTTTTTCTTGATTTGACCAAAAATAAATTTTATGCTTAAGGCGGTTTGACACAATCACATTGTTGAACGTCAATTTGAAAGAAAAAATTCGTAAAAATTTGAGAATTTTTCTTTCAAATTGACGTTCAAGATCGGCATCCTTCCTTGCTCTATGGGTCATGAGTTATGGGACATCCTGTATTTATGACTCACGACTCAGAGACCAGGGAATACAGATTGCAAATTTTAATTTAAAAGTGGAACCAATTGCTAATTTAATTTTTGTTTCCAATATAAATACGTTAAAAATCCTCAATTGGGTGAAGTGACTTGTGACAATTTGATGTAAACGTACTCATTTATTTTGAATACCGCATTTCAAGGTCATAACTTGTGACAGTTGTGGAGCTCTACGACAAATTTAAGAGGATTTATGTATTGAAAACAATCACGAACAGGTCTTTGGGTGTTCCAGTACTCGTTTATGTTCAATTCAATGGATAAATCTTCTCAAATTTGAGGGAAGAGCTCCACAATTTTCACAAATTATGACCTTGAAATGCGGTATTCAAAATAAATGAAGAGTAGTTTGCAAACTGGTCATGATTTTCAAAACTTACTTAATAAAACAGCGTTTTTTGTCGCAAATTAAAATAGCTATTTACATTCGAGTCACTGTAACTAGTATTTTACAGCTCGATAGTTTTAGCGAAGGTGCCATTTTGCTAGAGAGCTATAAAATCGTTACAGTACGAGATTTGTATAACGTTTTTTGGCCGAAAAACATTAATTTAATAAAATAATTGCGTTTTTTGAAATTCATGAGAAGTGTCAATCTGACACTGCAATTTTCGTCATCTTCTTATAGATGGGGTTAGTGTCAAAATTGTATTTTAATTTGATTTTAAAGGTAGAAATATCATTTTGATAACTAAAATAACCTGTATAAATAAAATAGTACTTTGGTAGCCAATATTTATTATGGTAAAGGTTGCTTTCATCTCATTACTCCTGAACGGCTAGTGCAATCTGACTATTTTTACCGCATTATGAGTGCAACTGAAAAGTACCATTGCTCTGAATACGACTGAAAAGTCCATTAAAAAGTTCAATAGGCTAAAAAAACAATTTGCATTAGATTTAAAATAAAAACAGATTTTTATCAGAGTAGAAATATGGGCAAACCGAGAGATCGACGCGACGTGCAGCGGAAAAAATCTGAACTGTCCGTTGAAGGATAAACACGTGTTAAAATTTCGCGTTTTCGGCTGTTAAAGTGTGTTTTTTCACGTGAGGAGAGTTCTGTGGTGTTAAAAGCGGGTTTATTTGTTGATTTTTTGTGTTGTAAACGTCCGGAATACAAAATTGCATCCTTCAATGGGCCGACATATTGTTGATTCACAGCGCCACCTCTAGCTAACGGGTGTTCAAAAACGATTATATTTAGGGTTGGGGGTGAAAATTAACTTGTTTACGCCTATTTTACAGTGTCAAAATTGGCAGATGTTGAAAATGACATTTCATTCAGTTGACAGCAAATAATGTTAGGTTAGAAAAACACTTTTATTGCAAATTTGCTTATTAACGCAGATTACTGAATTAAAAAACCTTTTCGTCCAGTGCCGGATTAATCATGCACTTCCAGATTTCTTTCCCACAGAGCCAGTTTCTTCAAAATTACGTAAACAAATGTTCAGAGTTTGTCGAAACTGTGGGTAGTCAAAAGCAAACTCGGGAAATTTTTCTCGAAACTCTTCCACACATAATTCAAATGAATATTGCCAATTTCCATCGACTTTTCTTGCGTTTCGATAATAAGACAAACCATGAATATCTTATGTTCTTCAGATAAACCCATTGTGGTAACACAGTAATGAACATCAAAACGTACAATTTAGTTCTAAAAGAACTGTTTTTTATCACAGGAACAAAGCAAAAGACGAAATTAACAACAAATTGACAAAACCGTTATCAAAATGTCAAGTGTGGCGTCAAATTAGATAAGCAACCAATCGCACACAACTTACGCAGTAATTAAAAAAGTTAAGTGTCAATTCCATAGCCAACCCTAAATATAATCGTTTTTGAACACTCGTTAGTTTGCAAGCCCAATTGAGAAAAATTTAAATTAGCGGGTGTTTCCAAATAAAACTCAAAAATCGTAGTAAATTGTAGTAAACTCAAACACTTAAAACTCGAATCTGAATAACTTTTATATCCCTAACTTGACTTAGCAGATAAAACTTTGTACTCCTGAAATTTCAAAAAGCATCAAGCTACGTTCTTTCTGATTAAGAAAACGAAAGAGCAATGATATAAAGAGTACAATTTAACATAAGGATTTTCTATCCAAAATTTCCGCTTATTTTATAAAAAACAAGAACACTGTTAAAACCCAACTCTACAAGTCACACAATCCTTCCAAGTCGCCGCCTAATCCAAGAAATACAGAACAAGCCTCGAACAAACAGTCGCCGAGGTTCCGGTTGTTTAAACAAATATGTATTCTGCAAAAGAAGGAGTATCATCGCGGTTCTTGTTTTACTTCGTCAAGCGGCAGTTGGTAAGGTTGGCGGTGGAAGGTTTTGGCGTTGTCGGCAAATGACAGACAGGCTGAAGGGCGGGTTATGAAGCTCACCACAGACCACATCACAGCTCCTTCTGTTGTTTGCGAGGAATGAATGCGGCCAGAGCTTGCTTACGGCAAGGTACTATTAAAACAAAGTAGCTCGGCAGTTGCTTTATTGGGCCGTGCGGAATTAAATTACAACGCCGATGTTATATTACCTTTTATTGTTATAACGTTAAATCAAAGTCGAAGGTTTAATAACGCATCGTCCTACACTATAAATAGACCAGGGTCGATAATTTTTGAAACCAAAAAAATCGTAGTGGAATGAAACCTATTGGAAAATGTTGAGAATATTACAGAAATGAAAGGAAAAATAAATTACGGTCGATTCGAGATCGGGAAGTGGGAGAGGGTGGGTTTTTAAGGGTTAAAATAGGTTTATCTCGATTTCCGGCAAAACTACAAGTCTTATGGAAAAAAGTTAAATGGCAAAGTTGTAGGTAATAAAAAGATATACAACTTTTGTATTTACACTTTTTTCTCATAACCTCAAAATTCACATGAAAAACTCAAAAAACCACGTTTTTGGTTTTTTATTTTTATCTTTTACAATTTTTTTTTTTTTATCAAATTTGGTGAGAAGTTACCTTTGTATATACCAAATACACAAGAATTTTTTGGATTTGAAAAATTCATTTTTTCGTTAGTTAAAAGTTAGTGCGCTTTTTATTCGTTGAAATGTCTACTTTCTGATAGTGTAATAAAAAATATACGTCACTACGGAAAATATTTTCAAAAAATTTAAAAAACGAAAAAAACTCGAATCGAAAAATTATTTTTCTATTATTATGTACAATTTTGAGCTATTTATTAATATTAACACTGTAATTACTTATTTAGCGTATGATTCTATGTTACATTGATAAACAAAAAAATTTTCAATCCATCAAACATTAAGATTGCAAAATAAAACATGGGAAAATGGTTGTTAAAAATATTCAAGATAGGATTTAAAGGGAATTTTATCTAAAAAATGAGGATGTTATAATTTTTTTTTCAGTAAAAAAGCTGGTTTTATTATATTTTTGTCATAAAAAAAATCTCATACTATATAAATGTTCTTCCGAATATTTTTTAGTTCAATAATTTCTGTCTCTTTGACGGTATTCCTTCGTCGTTTTCCGATTCTAGCAATAAAATTTTGGGAGGTTTTTAATCTAGACTTATTTATTAATTGTGCCAAATTACAAAATTATCGATCAAAAGAAGCACATTTCGAAATTTTTTAAATTGATGATGGAACTAGAAATTTTTGAAAAAATATGTTAATGCTTGTAGCTCCAACAATTTTAATGCCAAAGCAATCAAATTTGACAAAGTTACTAATTTGGACTTAGTTACTAACCATACGAAACTTTAAAGTTATGCAGCAAAAGATACTGAATTTGAAATTTTTTCATAATTTTTTTGAATGGACCAAAAACTGTAAAAATTATTTATTAGGGTTTTTATCTCGGTCAGTTTTAATGCCAAACAATAAAATTTGAGGAAGTTACTAATTTAGACTTATTTATTAACTGTGCAAATTGCAAATTGCATAAACCAAGAAAGTCAAATTTTGGAATTTTTTATTTTTAAAAAGAACCAAAAACTTTTGAAAAAAATATATGGGTCTATTTTAATGACAAAACAATGAAATTTAGCAAGGCAATTTCAGATTTAATTACTAATTAGTAATTAAGTTCAAAGTAGTAATTTTGCCAAATTTGATTGCTTTGGCATTAAAATTGTTAGAGATGCAGCCCTTATTAGACAATTCTTTCAGATTTCGGTTCAATCAAAAAATTTAATTTTCCAAAATTAGTACCTTTTGCTGTATAATTTTTAAATTTGGCATATTTAGTCTGCTAAATTTCAAAATTCTACAGCAAAACGTACTAATTTTGGCAAATTTAATTTTTTTTATTAAACCGTTAACTGTTTAAATTATATATGTATTAAGGGCTGTATTTTTAACAAACATGAAAATTGAGGAGATTACTAATTTAGACGTACAGTAATTATTATAGAATTAATTATTACAGATCAAAAATGTCAAATTTTGGATTTTTTTATTTTGGGAATAAACTATAAACTTTTGGAAAAAATATGTTAAAACTGTAACTCTGTTAATTTAAATGCCAGAGCAATCAAATAGTTGTTTGTTAATTATGGTAGTACCTTTTGATTGAAAAATTTTTTGTTAATCAATGTAACTTAGAATCATACGCTAAATGAGTAATTACATAAATAGCTCAAAATTGTACATAATGATAGAAAAATAATTTTTCGATTCGAGTTTTTTTCGTTTTTTAAATTTTTTGAAAATATTTTCCATAGTGACCTATATTTTTTATTACACCATCAGAAAGTAGAGATTTCAACGAATTAAAAGCCCACCAACTTTTTTAAAAAATCTGATATTTTGACGCGTGAATTTTCGATTGAAAATTAGGGTGCTTTTTCGGTATTAAATAAAACTAAGGAGAAAAAATGAATTTTTCAAATCCAAAAAATTCTTGTGTATTTGGTATATACAAAGGTAAGTTCTCACCAAATTTCATAAAAAAAAAAAATTGTAAAAGATAAAAATAAAAAACCAAAAACGTGTTTTTTTGAGTTTTTCATGTGAATTTTGAGGTTATGAGAAAAAAGTGTAAATACAAAAGTTGTATATCTTTTTATTACCTACAACTTTGCCATATAACTTTTTTCCATAAGACTTGTAGTTTTGTCGGAAATCGAGATAAACCGATTTTAACCCTTAAAAACCAACCCTATCCCACTTCCCGACCTCGAATCGACCGTAATTTATTTTTCCTTGCATTTTTGTAATATTCTTAACATTTTCTAATAGGTTTCATTCTAGTACGATTTTTTTGCACTTTTTACCTTTTTTGAAGGCTTCGACACTGGTCTAAAAGCGGTTTGTTGGCGGAAAAAAAACCGCGAGCAAAGGCTAGTTTTCGAGCGAAAATGTCTAAAATTTCTACAAATCTCCTTCGTAATTTAAATCGAACTGAACCTTCCTTTAATTAAAGTAGTCATGAATATTTCACACTCACTAATCGATAATTCCCAATCGATTGAACCGGACCTCCCTTAAATTTCGATCGAATTTCAAAAGATTTAATAAACCAACCCCAAACCACCCTAAAAACCACCTATCCGGTCTTCGTTCTGTAAAAATCGTATCAAATAAAAGCCTCTCCATACCGAATAAGACACTGCTTGTCGCGCCATAAACGTTTTATATCTTTTTGATCGAAACAATCCGGATTTTATAAAATAATAAACCGCCATCTGTCGCACGATTGCGCTCATAAAAGTGCAGTGCTCGTCTTATTGGCGAAACATGTAATAAAGAATTTCAATAAGATCGAAAAAATCATCTCGTCCGTTAATGCGGCAAATGGCACAGAAAACACGACGGAAAACAACAAAATCTAATCTGGGGGCGGCGATAAACAATCGTGCGTCATATTAAGAAAGAGTTGATCAAACATATGGAGCGTACATCGCGCACGATTTATTCCATCCGAAGATGTCTTACGGCTTAACGCATCAAAGGACGCCAATACAATTTCCCGTGGGGGCGGAATTCGTAGTCATGTAAACATTGTCCACTTTTTTACAACATTTGGGGACATTAAAGTGCCACTAAAACGTTGAAATATTCAACGATTTCTACTGATTGTCAAAAAGTCGAAACCGGTAATAGTAAAATATTCATCTATTTTTAATGCGGAGGGTGAATTATTGAACACATTGACAGGAACGGTATTTTTGGAGACTTAATTAACACTAGATAAAGACATAATTTTGATGCGTCTGATAGTTAATTGCTTCATTAAACGGTCGTTTAGTGGATACAAAGAAATTGAAATAAAATATGTAATTTCGGCCACGTAGATGTAGTTGTTGATAAATAAATTTAGATATATCTATTCTAAAATTTATAGGTTGTTCGACAGTCGCTTTGATGTAGACAGACTGAAGTTCTTAAGAGGGTTAGGTAAAAATAGATTCCGTGTTAAAATAGTAGGGCGAAATCTACGCAAATAAAAGTTTCTACAACTTTTTGGTGACATATGAGAAAAGTTAATTTCACTAGTCAACAAATTTTGGACGAAACTTGTACTGGAGCACTCATTTCTAATAACGTAGAATAGTTTTCTGATTTTAAAATCGAAGCCCGTTTTGCTCTTTCAGGTCAGGATTAAAAGGTATTTGTAAAATAAGTTTTTCCAGTTTTGCTAAACTACACACACAAAATTTTTTTTTAAATAATTTTTTTCTCAAACTGGTCTCTAATACATGCGTATTAAAAAATGAATTAAATTTCTGACTTCTTACATAGCGATTCTTTGATGCATTTCTGTTAAATCAGTTAGTGAAACCGGATTGTCCTATAAATGCTATATTAAATTAAAGTTCTGCTAAGTTGGTGTAAATCGTCAATATATTTTTTTAAATTAGCATGTCGATTTTGCGTGGCAATATAGTTGCAGAATCATAAAAATCTATAATACATATTTCATTGGAAAGGTAATAAAAAGCTTCCCAGCAAACAATAGAACTCGCCGGATTTTTTTTTTCCAAAATGATGGAAATTGCAAAAAATGAATGATTTTTAAATACGTTTTGATACATTTTTGCATAGAACTCCCAAATTCGCACTTTGATTTGATAATACGTCATTAGAAAGATTGAGATCTCTGCTTTCTAACGCTCTGTCAAACAAATTATTATCTTTTACCATTTGGAAGCTACATAGCAAAGAATATAGAATCATTTTTGGTAAAAAACATGTTTTGGTAACTTTCGAAGATGTAAAAATTTTTAATTTGATATTTGCATCGGTTACTGCCGCCAAGTTGTCCGGAAAAAAAGTAATTCAAAAAACAATACAAAAATGAAATTTTCTGTGATATTCAGCTGCCCAATTTGTGCAAAGTTTAAAACAGATTGGTAAGTAATTGAGGTTTATAGTTACTCATTGTGTTTTTGAAAAAATCTCCTTTCAAAGACTTCTACCCTATAATTTTTTTGGTCCATAATGCTGGGAAAATATAACGAAATTCTTAAGAGAATCTAATAAGAATTTGGACAAAATCTAAAAAGAATCTGCTGATGACATACAGAGGACTTAAAGAGAAGTCGATGAACGTATACAAAATCTTGAAAATCGAGAGACAATTTAAGAAGAAGTTAAAGAAAACCTTATGCTTATTCCTGAATTCAAGAAAGATCTAGAGAGAATTTAGAAAAGGCAAGAATCTACTCTATTTTCTTGGTATTTTTTAAAAAATAATGTCTACTTTT
Organism: Gnatocerus cornutus; assembly: GCA_029298725.1. Lineage (NCBI taxonomy): Eukaryota > Metazoa > Arthropoda > Insecta > Coleoptera > Tenebrionidae > Gnatocerus > Gnatocerus cornutus. The sequence continues at coordinate 3,442,239 of CM055517.1, forward strand.
AGGTATTTGAATTTGACAAATCCTCTTAGAAATTTTTGCATTTTCTCGATAACTTAGATTCTTTCTAATTTCTTATTTTTTTTCAGATTCTGTTCACATTTCCTAAATTTTTTCTTGATTTCTTCTAGATTTTGCAAACATTTTCTTGGAATTTTCCTAAATTCTCTTTAGTATCCGCATTTTCTTCAATTTTCTTTAGATTTTTGTTTAAATAAATAAATTCCTTACATTTCATGTAGATTGTCTATATTTCCACTAGATGTTCTAGATTCTCTATCCAGTCTCGCTAGACATCCTCTAGATAGATTTTCACTAGATTTTTTAGAATTTCTAATAAGTTTTTTATATTCTTTAGACCAGATTCTTTTTAAATTTTCTCTATTCTTTAGATTTATTAGATTAGTTAGACTCTCTACACCCCGTGTAAGTTCTCTAGGCTTTCTCTGGATTTCTGCAATTCCTTAGATTTTCTAGATTCCATAGACTTGCCAGGACACTTTTGTATCCTCCAAATTTTTTAGGTCCGAATACATTTTCTAAATTTTCTTTAATTTTATTCTAGATTCTTACAGATTTTCAAGATTTTTTCTAAATTTTCTAAATTTTTTAGATTGCTTATATTTCCTAAATTCCAAATTTCCACCTGATTTTCTAGATTTTCGCTAGTTCGCTAAATACCCTCTAGATTCTCTAAACTTTCTAGACACTTAGTAAATTTTCTAGACACTATAGAATCTTAACATTTGATTCTCTCTAAAAATATTCTTCATTATGTAGATTCTATAAATTCCTACTATATTTTCGAATTTCCTTAATTGCCTGAATTCTCTAGATTTTCTATACTATTCTTAGACTCTTTCCACTAGAATTTCGAGATTCTCTAAATATCCAGTTTCGCTAGACACCCGCTAAATTCTGCAAATTTTTTTGACTCTCAGTTCATTTTCTAGGTTTTCTAGATTTATCTAGGTTTGCTAGACTTCCTCTAGATTCTCCAAAACTTCTAGACTCCCAGTAAATTTTCTAGACTCTTTCTAGTTTTTTTAGACTATCTAGATTTCCATAAAATTTTCTCAATTCTGTAGACTCTCTATATTCCCTCTAGATTTTCAAGATTACCCAAGCTCACTAGATATCCTCTAGATTCTCCACATTTTCTACATTCCCACTTCTAAATAAGACGTTTTTCAGCATCAGGAAGTTTTCTAAAATGTATTAATCTGCGCTGTGTTAGCATTTAAGTCATTTTAAAACTTAATAAGTGTCTAGAAATTAAGATTTTTTTAACCAATAGCATTTTTTGTATGAACTAGTCAAAAAAACAACTTCGCAATGTGTTTTATCCTGTAACTTCTAAACGATAAGAGATAGCAATACATTTATCAATGCCCCAAAAATACAAGATCTTAATCTTTTCAATAATGCATTACAATAAGAAATCGATATAATAATTCTAGATACAAAATTGCATATGAAAATCAGTAGAAACTGCCTTTCTTTTAGAACATGAAGATCAGTTTTTCAAAAATATCATGGAAAATATATACTTATCCTAGCGATAAAATTTATAGGTCTTTGGAAAACTATTTAAATTAGCAAAACACTGTCGAGCAAATCCCATAACTCTGCAAGTTTTAAGAAAAAGTCAAAAAAATTAATGTTTGTGCACTAGAACCTAAAAAAATAATCACTAAATCCGGATCTTATAGAGCAAAACGTTATCAAATTGAACCCCAATAGAAAAAGTCCGAACTTTTATTTGCTTAGACGTGTGTCTTAGGCTGCCAATATTCAAATTCCACTCGACTTGGTAAATTGGTTTCCCATAAGCTTTCAACTTGTGTTTCAGGCAAGCAGACTCCAAAATACATCTTCAAAACGATTCTTGCTCGAAACCGTCCTTTTAATTTCCTCCTAATCTCGCGTAGAAACTCGTGTGTTCCCTATCTAGGTAAGGTGTCTAAATGCAGCGGGTTCAAAGTCTCGCCGGTTGTGTTTAGTACGGCGACAGTAGCGCATAATGTGCACCGTTTGCGGGTTAATTAGAGAGAGGGGCGAATAGCCGGCATGGTACAGGGTATCACCAATATTGGCGCTATGCAGCACGACTTCACGTGTGTTATGCTCGCCCGACTCGCATTAACCAGAAGCGCACTGCTTTAAATGAGGGGGAGAGGAGATCAATTAAGCCCCATCGTCTTACCCCCACAGAGACGGCATTAGGATTAAGGAGCTCGCGAAATGAGAAATCCATATGTAGATTATGGCAGGACTGGTCCGGATAAGCGAGACATCGCCACCGCGGAGTATGCATACTGAAAAATTTAAAATCTCACGCCTCCGTGGCTGAAATTAAAATTTCCAGTCGTAACAGCCAGGCGGAGAATATTAACAGAAAGTTGCCTCCGTTGTGAAAATTTAATGATTTTGGTCTTGTTAAACAATGCATGTTAGTCGAGGGCGCTCGAAAAAATGTTCCCTAATGGCTGAATACTTTATTTTGATTATTAACCAAGTTACATTATTGATTTTTGTTTGCAGAACTTCCGAGGAGAAACTTTCCACGTTCATAAATTTTTACGTCTCTTTTCTTGAAAAAGAAAATAAACGACGAATGAACCAGCGTTTACTGTCCGATTTTTAATAAAGCGATTTCAATGGGGTAGTTTCACTTACACTGCTGAAATCATTAAGACTGCCAGGAAAAAACATCCACTTCAAGGAGGAAACTACCAAGAAGTATAACGTTTCAACGAAAAACTTGGAATATAGTCGAGCTGTCCTTCGCAATTACCAACTTTGCTGCTCCTTCATTTCTTGGGGGTGTAAACGTGTAGCACTCCCTGGGATTGGGGCGGCGAAAGAAGGAACAGGGATGCGTTCATTAAAACAATATTTTTGATATGTTGGATAATGAAGGGATGCGTGTCAGGTTAGACTTCGCGAATTGGGGTGCAATTTTAATTCAGTCAGAGCGCTCAGTTTTAACTGTAGATGAATAATTTTTGCGCTAATTTCTATTTTTTATTACAGAAAAGAAAAATCCAATACTTTTTTTCATAAGTTTATTTATTTGATTTTAATAAGACGAACCAAAAATCTTTGATTTTTTAAAGTTATTTCTTGTAACTCTGACAATTTTTTCGGTATTAGAACGAGATTTGGAGAGATTGCTACCTTTGATGCATTTATTAAGACTAGCAAATAACAGTTTAGGAATAAAATAGAAAAAAAAAAACTATAAATTTTTATTTATAAGATGGACTAAAAATTTCTTTTTATTTTGTCACATCTCGGAAAATTTAAGCGCGATAAAAATGAAATTTGAAAATGTTACGTCCAGTTGATACGTCCAGTTTTACAATTTTAGAACGAGAGAAATTTTAGATTTGTTTTTTCTAGATCAAGGCAAGAATTAACAAGTAAAATAAAATTAGTAACTTCAACAATGTTATTGCAAAAAGATCGAAATTTGCAAGCAATAGAAGCTTTGAGTGGTCTATTAACGCCGCCAAGTTACACAATCGTAGAACAAAAAAGAAAATTTTTAGAGATTTTTTTGCCTTAAACTAAAAATTTCAAAAAAAAAAATAAATAAAATCTTTAACTCCGATAATTTGAATGCTAAAAGAACGGAATTGATGAGTCTAATAACACCACAAAGTTACACAAATGTAGAAAAAGAAAAAAAAATAGATTTTGAGTTTTTTTTTGTCTTAAACTAAAAATAAAAAAAAATAATAATTTAACTCCGACAATTTTATCCCAAAAAGAACAAAATTTGGAAGAAATAAAAGCTTTGATAAGTCTGTTTAGACCACCAAGTATCCCAAATGTAGAACAAGCAAGATGAACATTTTTAGAGATTTTTTTGTCTTAAATAAACTAAAAATTCTTTTAGATCCAAAAACTTTTATCAATTTTTATCATAATCATTCTCAAATTTTATCATAATAGTCGTAATTTAGCAAGTTTTCTACTGTTGATTAAAACCAATAAATCATAGTTTTAAAACAGAGAAATAATTTTTTTTAATTTTAAATGTCCGGCGCTATTAGAAGAAAATTTGGGCGCATGGGTATTTTTGATGTGTTTATAAATTATATTCAAGTCAATAAATTCAGAATAAGAGAGAAAAATTTTAGAAATCTAATTTTGGGCTCAAGAGAAATTGATGTGTCATTTAAATTTGCAAAATAAAAAAATTAATAAATTTGTGACTCCGACAATTTTATGGCTAAAAAAACAAAATTTGGAAGCAATAAAAGCCTTAAAAGTCTGTTAACATCACCAAGTTTCACAATTGTAGAACAAGGAAGAACATTTTTAGAGATTTTTTTGTCTTAAATAAACTAAAAATTCTTTTAGATCAAAAAACTCTGAAAATTTTATCGTAATAGTCGTAATTTACAAACTTTTCTACTGTTGATTAAAACCATTAAATCATAGTTTTAAAACAGAGAAATATTTTTTTAATTTTAAATGTCCGGCGTTATTAGAAGAAAATTTGAGCGCATTGCTATTTTTGATGTGTTTATAAATCCTATTCAAGTCAATAAATTCAGAATAAAAGAGAAAATTTTTAGAAATTTAATTTTGGGCTTAAGAGAAATTAATGTGTAATTTAAATTTACAAATAATACCTAAACAGAAAAACTGACAAAATTTCTATTAATTTTACTATGGCAGAAATAGAATTAGTTAATAAAAAGCAACAAAATTAAACTGAAAATTAAAAGAAACAAATAAAGTAAATTATAAATTAAACTAAAAACTTATTAAAAATGTGTTGAATAATTGTGTTCGAATGTAAAATCAGTTTGCGGCGCGGCGGTTAGTAAAGCCATCAAATGGAAATTTAGAATAAAATGAAATCTACTCCACTTGTTTTTCCTGCATAATTTTTAAATGATTAAATAATAAATTAATGAATTAGAAGAATTTTGTTAATTTAAGTAATTTGTAGTTATTAGTTATTAGTTATTTTTTATTCAGATTCTAAATAGCAGTCGTAATGTGTACCTACTAATTTCTTTTAAAGTGCTCGCATGAATTAGTTAAGCTTAGAAATCAATCAGAAATGTTTCTTTTTTCAGCATTGAAATCTACAAAACGAGTCTTGGAGGCGACGGACACGTAATCGATAGAATCTAAAGTTTGTTTAAAATAGTAGTTTAGTTTATTTTTCCCAAAAGCCATCGATTGCATTCGTAATGAATTGTCGCTTAGTTGTTTATCCGTCCAGCGACCCCCGAATTAACGAAATTAAGCTCTCGCGTCGTCGGCGTCGCAACGTCGAAAAACCCTCAATTGATACAAATGACTTCCGCGTACAAGAACACACTTTACCTCACTCGCACACAAATCGCCACAACACCAAGTTCGACTTACACTTGGAATCTTCGCAAAACAAGAAGAAAATTTTGAAGTTAGTTCTTTAGCGCGGGCACTCGGACCATCCGGAGGACAAGCACTGATTGCGTGTCTTGGGGTTGCGCAGAGGAGGCGTCGCCGAAAAACTTGGTCGGATAGTCAAGGGGAGGGTGCACACGGACACCTAACAGCAATGGCCTACCTGCGTCTCCAGGAGCTGCTGGGTGCCGACAGTAGGCGAGGGGTGGTACTGCACGTCTGGCCGCTGTAGACGCCGAGCGCACTTTGCGGCTCTCCTGAAGAGAACTTGGGGTGGACGCACGAGCGGCCCGCCCGCCGAGCGAGCGACAAGGACCATCGCCATCGACCAGATCGATCCGACGCACACGAGGATAACAGGACAAGACGCCATCTCCACGGCGGAAAAACGGGGTGACACCCGGAGGATGCTGGCGACTCTTAAATCCGCTCAAAAGGGCCTTTTTAACACCGAAAAACAGGCAGAGCGCACAGTTGCGGCCACGCAAGCGGGTGCTTTTTAGATATTCAACTGAATAAAAAAATTAAATAATACAAAAAAAAAAATAAAAAACAAAGAAAAAATTGAGGAAAATTATGGAAATATGTTCCTGAGAGATTATGAAGAATAAAAAATAAGTAGTACAATTTTTTTTAAGAAATCACAAAAATATAAGAATGATAAAGAAACCTTTAGAATAATAGACAATCCTAGAGACCTAGAGAATTCTAGAGAATCGTAGAAAAGAATTGAAAATCTCTCAAAATTACTGAGAGCTACAGAAAATCTTTTAAAATTTGTAAAATCATTGAATTTAAAAAATCGAATGAATTCAAAATTATGGAAATATGTTCCTGAGAGATTATAAAAAATAAAAAATATGTAATACAAAAATTTATTTGTGAAACCTAGAAAATCGTACAAGAATGATAAAGAAACCCATAGAAATCTAGGGAATCCTTGAATCTACTAAGAATCCTGGAGAATTCTAGAGAATCGTAGAAAAGAAATGAAAATCTCTCAAAATTACTGAGAGCTATAGAAAATCTTTTAAAATTTGTAAAATATTGAATTTAAAAATCGAAGGAATTCAAAGAATAGGTTCTCTATTTTTAATCTTCGTCCTTTAAATTTTGATTTTTAGGCATTAAAAATATTAAAGTTAAGCTGAAATTCTCATGTCTCTTGAACTTGAACTCATTAAAGTAAAGAGTTTTAGGAAATAAAGCACTTGAAGAATTCAAAGAATAAAGAGAATATTAAAAAAATAAACAAAATTGCCCGGCGCCTCCACCATTTTTATACACTTTTTTTTTAGGTCAAATAAATTAAAAATTAACGGCATTTGCATAAATATTTTTGGATTTTTCTTTGGATTTATCGTATTAGGTAATAAGAGCGACCGGAAATGGTGGAAAAATTGATTACTGCATATTTAGAAGCTACCAAAATAATTAAACAAAATTGCCCAGCGCTTCCACCATTTTTATACACCTTTTTTTTGGTTAAATAAATTAAAAATTAACGGCATTTGCATTAATTATTTTTGAATCATTTAAAGTAAATTGTAGGAAATTAAAACATTTTGAAATATTCTACAGAAACCTAGAAAATGACAAAAATTGAGGAAAATTATGGAAATATGTTCCTGAGAGATTATAAAGAATAAAAAATAAGTAGTACAATTTTTTTAAAAAACACAAAAATACAAAAATTCGTGAAACCTAGAAAATCTTAGAAGAATGATAAAGAAACCTATAGAATAATAGAGAATCCTAGAATCTACTAGAAGTCCTTGAGAATTCTATAGAATCGTAGAAAGAATTGAAAATCTCTCAAATTTACTGAGAGCTACAGAAAATCTTTTAAAATTTGTAAGATCATAGAATTTAAAAAATCGAATGAATTCAAATAGGTTCTTCATTTTTAATCTTCGTCTATTAAATTTTGATTTTTAGGCACTAAAAATATGAAAGTTAAGCTGAAATTCTCAAATCTTGAACTTGAACTCATTAAAGTAAAAGTTTTAGGAAATAAAGCATTTAAAGAATTCAAAGAATAAAGAAAATATAAAAAATAAACAAAATTGCCCGGCGCCTCCACCATTTTTATAAACTTTTTTTGTCAAATAAATTAAAAATTAACGGCATTTGTATTAAATATTTTTGGATTTTTCTTTGGATTTATCGGATTAAGAAATAAGATCGACCCTAAATGGTGGAAAAATTGATTACTGCATATTTAAAAGCCACCAAAACAAAAATAAACAAAATTTCCCGGCGCCACCATTTTTATACACATTTTTTTGTCAAATAAATTAAAAATTAACGGCATTTGCATTAAATATTTTTGGATTTTATTTTGAATTCATCGGATTAAGTAATAAGATCGACCGGAAATGGTGGAAAAATTGATTACTGCATATTTAAAAGTCACCAAAAAAAATAAACAAAATTTCCCGGCGCCTCTACCATTTTTATACACATTTTTGAGTCAAATAAATTAAAAATTAACGGCATTTGCATTAAATATTTTTGAATTTTATTTTGAATTCATCGGATTAAGTAATAAGATCGACCGGAAATGGTGGAAAAATTGATTACTGCATATTTAAAAGTCACCAAAAAAAAACACCAAAATTTCCCGGCGCCTCTACCATTTTTATACATATTTTTTTTGTCAAATAAATAAAAATTAACGCCATTTGCATTAAAAAAGTTTGGATTTTTCTTTGGATTTATCGGAATAAGTAATAAGATCGACCGGAAATAGTGGAAAAATTGATTACTGCATATTTAGAAAACACCAAAAAAATATAAACAAAATTGCCCGGCGCCTCCACCATTTTTATACATGTACTTTTTTGTAATAAATTAAAAATTAACGACATTTGCATTAAATATTTTTGGATTTTTCTTTGGATTTACCGGATTAAGTAATAATAGTAATAATAATAGTCACCAAACAAATAAACAAAATTTCCCGGCGCTTCTACCATTTTTATACACATTTTTTGGTCAAATAAATTAAAAATTAACGGCATTTGCATTAAATATTTTTGGATTTTTCTTTGGATTCATCGGATTAAGTAATAAGATCGTCTGCACATTTAGAAGTCACCAAAAGGACTTGAATTTCGGGTAATTTCGCGCGATTCATCGAAGCAGGTGTGCAGTTTTTCCCAGGCTTCGCATCATGTCCTCTGACTTATTGGATCTTGTGTTAACACCGCTAAGCTGAAAGGGTTGTGCGGATGCGCCTGGCCAGAATCTATTAAGCGGATTAAGTCCCGATGAAGCCATTCCAGAACGGTCTTCTTCATTATCTGCGGTCTGGCAGCTTTTACTTTGTCTATTAGATTAGAGTCGGGATTATGCATTTTTCGGCGTTGGTTTTTCTCCGTCCGACGCAGAACGCGGCTCCAGAGCGAATGCTCTCCACCGAGTCCACAAGAGAGCAGGGCGCACTCTCAAACCCTTCCACGTTATTCCACGCCCCGGCTACTAGGCTTACTAACTTACTTTTTTCTCCCTTTTTCGGGGCACGAAACTTTTTCGGAGTAATGTATAGATGAACGATTTTCCCTCCTATATTATACTACACATAAATCGAGGTGGAACGGCTCTACGTGAGTAATTATATTTTTCTTGTAATCTATCAAGGCGCAATTATCTTAATTGCGAGCGATTATCGCGCGGGTGGCGTGGTGAGGCGCCGGACGAAATTACGAAAATTGTTTTTCATGGATGCGACTGCTGGACCAACTAGATGGGAATGTTTAAAGTCGGAGGAAGAAGTTGGGTCAAGGACAGAAAGAAAGTTTTTCACAGAGTTTCTTTCAAGTTTCTGGTTTTGTAAAAAAAATAACTTTTGTCCGGCGCATCCACCATTTTTCAGTTTTTCAGTTCCAAATTCTTCTACTCCTGTGATTGATAAAAAATTTAGGATTTTAAGTTTCTCTCTTCTTTTAGATTCGGAACTTGCAGTTTCCCACATTTTCAGTTTATTCGATTTTTAATATAATTTTTAGATTCCCAACTCTCAAAAATAAGATTAGACTTTTCCAAAATTCGTAAAAAATATGGAATTACATACATATTTTCATATAAAATTATAAAAATTTTAAGACAAACTTAAAGAATCCGTGAAATTAATAGAGCATAGAAAATTCTAGGGAATTATAAACATTTGAAAAAATTTGAAAGAGTTTAGTGTTTATTTTTTTATTTTGACTTTTTATTGTTTTTACATTTCTTAGATTAAGTAGATTTCCAGATGTTTGTTTCAGAATCTTTCGGTTTAATCAAATTTCTCAGAATTTTTCTGTTTTTTAGTTAGTTTCTCTTTCAGATCTGTATTTCTACAATTTTTGAAATAATTTATTAAATTTAAAAGGTTAATTTTAGACGAAATTTGTAGTGAAGTAGTAGAAAGTTATTTCTAAACTAAAATTGTCTCCTGATTCTAAACCCAAAGTCCGTTTTGATTAATCAGAGAAATTTATAAAATAAAATTCTTTTATAGTGCTCAGCGTTCATTTTTGCTTTTTTCAAATTTGCTTAACAAGTTGCAAAAAAGTGAAATGCTAATAAAAACATTGGAAATATAAATTTAAGAAGGTTGCCAACGAACAATAGAAGTCCCCTAGAGGTATTTGAGACAAACTTACTAAAATTTCGAAAAACAAACGGTTTATATATTTTTTTTTGATACATTGATCTTTTTTTGTAATACGTCATTATAAAAGTTTAGGTCTCCGTTTTGTAACGCGGTATTAAACAATGTATTATTGTTTGTTATTTTGAAGTTACATGGCAAAGAATATTTTTTTGAAATATTTTTGGTCACTTTCAAAAGTTTTGTAATTTAAATACCCACAAATTGTAGTTTTTCGATTAATTTTGGATTGCTGATGGGATTGTCCCTAAGAAACATGGTCCTTTGAGCCGAATCAAACCCAACATTGGTCCTTCGAGCCGGATGCGGCTATCGTGAGTCAAGTGTATTGCTACAAGTCCAATAATTCATTGGAGGAAAAAATCATCTCTCGCTAATTTGAGAGTCCAAGTTGTTCCATTGGGAACGAAAATCACACATTTTTTACCAAAAAGTAACATGCATGCATTTGTCATCGCGTCAAAAAAGCAAGATCTCAGTCTTTTCAATGATGCATTAAACTGAAAAATCGATGTAATAAACGCCGTTTTTAGGACATGAGACAAAAAATCCGGAAATCGTATCTTTAAAGATCTTTGAAAAATGTTCAGTATTTTTAAAAACAATTTGCCAATCTCTAAGAATTTATACCTCAAAAACTTTTTCTGAAGATTTTTGAAAATCTTCTAATAATTTCAAGGGTGGCTTGAAGAATAGGTCTTTAAGATTAAAAAAATGTTTTTCTGATTTTTATTTTTTAGTTCAATTTGATCTACGAGTTCAATTTTCTTTAGGGACAAAACTGAAATTGCTTACGACGAAAAGAAAATGTAAAAAACTTTTTAGGAAGTCTTAAAAGCGTTGAAAGACTGAAAATGCTCCAAAGTAGTCTTTAAACATATTTGAAAAAAACTTTAAAATCCCTGAGAGTATAATCGACAAAAATCCCGAGAATCTTGAAAAATTCTGCGAATTTCTGAGAAGGATATTTGAAATCCTTGCAAAACGTAGAGATTGCCTGCGAATATTTGAGAATTTCTGAGAATGTAAGAAACTCTTTAAAATATCAAATCAAAATTTAAGTATCTTCAAAACTCTTTAGTATTTTTGATGAGTCTCTTTGAAACTCTGTCAATTTTTCAAAAATCTTAATTCCTTCAATTTATTTATTAATAATTAATAATTTAATTGAGATATTTAGAATTATCAAAAGAAAATTTTAAGACCGGCTGAGCAATAATAGAGGCGGATAATTTTTATAGCTTTAAGAATGAGTCTTGCAGTTTAAAGTTTATTTAATAAGTCTTAGAACAGAACTGAAGTTTAACGTCGAAAAGAAAACGTTTACAACCATTTAGAAACTCTCAGAAACTTTGAAAGGTTTTGAGAATGTGTCAAAAATGTTTCTAAACAGTTTTAATTTAAAATTTGCGAAGCCTAGAGATTGTCTGCGAATGTTTGAGAACTCATTAAAGTGTTAAGCCGATATTTAAGGATCGCCAGAAACTGTCTTTTCAAAGATCTTTGAAAATTTTTGAGTTTTTTTATAAACAATCTACGAACTTTTTCAGAAAAGAGATTTTAAAGAATTTATAGAATAAGAATACACTTCATATATTTACATTCTCTGTTCTACTTGGATTCTTATCTTGACAAGGCCAAGAATGCTAGGATTGCTTAAAAATCTTTAAATACATATGTTTGAGATTCTTTGAATTGTTAAAAATCTTTGAAAATGTTTGCATTTTAATTATTACTTATTATGCTTTCAAATTTCGATAATATTATTGCACTGTGCGAAATAAATCAGTTATCAAAAATATTCCAGCAATGACAAAAATATCATGGGAAGTAATAACCATAGCAACGAGTGTTACAAATTATTAAAAAACTTAAAAAAAATTAAAGAATTAAGTTTTTCTACAGAAGTACCTAAAAAAATCATGGAATTCAAATTCGAAATTTTTATCAAACTCTGTTGAGTAGTGATATTTTCCAGATTTCTTGGGCTATTCTCATTTCAATCTTCCAGATTTTCTCTGAATTCTTTGCATTTTTTCGATTTATTACATTTCCATTGTTTGTATTGCCGCAAGTTCTTACCATTCTTCCAGATAATAAACAAAACGAATCAACACCATTACCAGAATCCCCGATTTATCGCTCATCCAATTAATACTTTAATAAAGAAAGTGGTGAACATAACCGAAAACCTAAGTCTGTGATATAATGGCCAACAAAATAGTTTCTTTCCGTCGAAGAAAAATTCGACAGTCTTACTTGTTACTCCAGCGATTACATTAATAAATCTAACAAAGAGATTGGAGTCAGTGAGCGCTCCGGGTAGAAAAATCCCTGAACTGGGGTTGGCGTTAACCGATCACTTATTCCAGGATTTATGTAGAAAGAATTCAGAATACAAATACAAAAGACAAAGGAGGTCGATCTGCGCCTCAAGGGGACGAACATTGCGTAATTAGCACGCGAAGCAGCGAAATTGCTGCGTCCATCGGTCATTTCTTTCCCCCTCGGCCACTTCCAACTTCCGTCAATTCAATAAGATCGTCGAGGGCGCGCAAAACTGTCTGCATATTTGTTTTGATTTTTACTCGCTTTTCCCTTGAATCTATGATAAATGGAGACGTAGACGAATGGTTTATTGAAATGCCCCGGTGGATAACTTTGCGGCCGGATCTTCGAAATCACAAATAAGATGGGGGAAAAGAAGTAAAGAAATTCCCTTTTTTTTCTAGATTACTTTTCCTGCGGTGATTTAAGAGCGTGCGACAATGAGTAAGAAACACTGAGCTGGCAATTCATTATCTCGGTAGTAAGTGATCATAGTACGGCTGATAACAGGAAGTAGATGATTAGAAGAAGTCGTAGAGATGTCGCTAGAAGCACGCACAAACAACAAACAAGCGGGGACGACTGCCCTGATTTACGACGGCAATTCCTCTTTATTTCTCTCCTGGCTCGTGAATGCTTCCCAATCTACTTATTTATCGAACTCGAATCATCAGCTGTATTGATGGCGATTGCGAATTCGGCGTGTTTATGCACGCCGATGGGGCCGAGGAAGATTTCTTGTAAACAGGCGCAGGTTGGAGCTTTTGTTTGCTTGGACAACAAAATACAAAAATGGTGGATGCGCCGGGAGATTTTTTTTGTTTCTTAATACGTTTTTATTATTTTATTTTTGGATTTGTACCAATTTGTCTATTTTTATATAACACTGTATTTTTTTTACAAAAGTCATATTTATCTCTTTTTTTTGTTAATAAATTATGAGAGTTGCTCCCAAAAAAAATAATAAATTCATTTGTTTCTCGCTTTTGAAAATTAACAATTGTATTCATAAAATAAAACAAAAGTGTGAAAAAAACCAGTAAACTAGGAAAATAAAATGCAATTTTACGTTAAAAATTTAAAATACAATTTTTGTTCTTTTCCTGTTTGTTAGCAAATGGAAAATAACACCAACCCATAATTGCAGAATGATCTTGAAGTTCTCCAGATTCTGGGGTTTGTAAATGTCATTGACTTCAAAGACTCACGGATACCATGCCTTTGAACTCGAGGGGCAATTTCCACAACAAAACAATTGACATAGCCGATTTGGAGATTTTAATGCCGAAATAGGATTTATACGCTTTCCAAAATTTCGCCGTGAAAATTATTTTGAGTTTAATTTATTCAATTGTTATACTGGGTGATTAAAAAAGGCGCCCATGAGTGGAAATATAGTCTGTCCAACGAATTAGTAGATGACAGTTTTCTAACCAAATCTACACGATAAAAACTAGTAGCAACAACCGGCAAATTTAAAGTAAAAATGATTCCTATTATTTGACCCACAATTTTTTACACACTTTGAAGCTGTGCGCCAGATAGGTCCTTCCGCCAGGAAATCGAAAGGAAACTTTGGTCAAGCTGACACAGATCTTGAATCTACTAATCATGAAACTTACAAAAGACAATTTGCACAAGAAAAAAAGCGAAAAACTAATTAGACATTATTATACCAACAAAACACAAAGAACGGTGCAAACAAAGAATGACAATTGTCAGTGAATGTCAAATCATTGACACATTTTTAAAAAAGGCGAGAAGGCGTAGTTACATAACCAACTTAAATCGAGATTAATATCCCCAAAACGACGGAAAATTCTAGAGTATTTGAAGTTGCCATGTTTCATGCCATAAAATTCAAATCATCCTATTTACTCGCTGGATTTACTATACCATATATGGTCTTCTCAAAAATCAAAACAAATTACTTAAAATCAATAACATTGCAACATTGAAAAAATTTCTAAAGAGTAACGATTGCTATCAGTCCACTCTCCTGTGTAAATTTTCTAAAATTCTTTAGGGAGAAAATTAGGGGAAAATTGAATAACGATTTTTGAGGTTAACACTTTGACAAGTTTAGTGTATTAACATTTCACATTAGTTGAGAATTAATCAAAGATAAGTTCCAAAAGAGAGAGATTTAAATAAGGATTAAACAAGCTTTGTCAAACTTGTGCAGGACTAGCAGGATTAGCTTCTACGCATGTGACAATTGCTCCAAGGTCAAACGCTTTTTCTGCCAACTATTTTCGATAAAAATTTCTAGAGAATACTGCCAACTTTACTTTTTAAGAGTGGACCGATAGTAATGGGCTCTAGTATACAAAGCTAAGAAATGGCACTTTGAAGTTGAAGAAACTTGGTTTAAAGCATTTTTTGTCCGTTTTTTGATTCGGAATATCATTAACTGTAAAAAATGTGATGTCAAACAATGTAATTCTTATAAAAAATTTATCCAAACAGAGTTAGATCGTTTATAAAAGAAAGCTCAAATTTCGATTTGGTTTTCAATTTTGGGCTCTGTTAGCTGCAACATGATAGATAGCACGGACGCCTTTTGTTCATCACCCTGTATAACATCACTCTATGTAAATAAATGCAGGATGTCCGGAAAGTCGGGCGCCACTGTGATACTGTATCATCAGGCCACAGATTCCTGGAAAAATGTTAAAAAAAATCGATGTCTTCAATTTTTCGAGATTGTGGATTGAAGAGTAAAAGTTTTATGCCAAAATTAACGATTTCTGTGCAATAATTTCAGGTTCAAATGAATATTTTAAGACATGGTGCTGAAAACTGTTAACTACATTTTTGAATTAACAACGTTATTGTGGCTGGAAAACTGGAAATTTAAATTATTTGGGGAACAGTTTTGCAATGTTTCCATTTTCCTAATTTTGTTTTGGTCCTTTCCAAAAATAGAAAGTGTAAAATTTTTTTAACATTTTTTTGGTATTCTGGAGGACCACCGAATTATCCTATTTCAAGGTGGTACGTCACTTTTCGAACATCCTGTAGATCCGCAAATAATTCACATTGTCATCTTGTGCCCACTTTTAAATTCGCAATGAGGAAAACAGCGAAAATAGAAATTTTTGATTTTTTTTTCTCTTAAAATAACGACATTTCGACCAAATTCATGTTAACATGTCAAAAAGTACGTCTCTAACGATAAATATGAAAAAAGTAGCATAATTATTTTGGTGTAATCTTTTATAAAATCATCTTTTATAAAATGACTAGGTGGCCCTCGGAATTCTGTAGATCTCGCTTCTTTTGTGAACCTCGCTTTTCCGTGGCTTTGGATTATAATTTGGGATTGCTTATTTATTAGATCCACAGAATTCCTAGGACCATCTAGTTAATAGTATTTAGTCATTTAACATTTAGAAAAGGAAATTTTAAGATAACTTTATACATATTTTGTGTTTTTCGATTCTTGAAACTTTGCTAAAAATACTATAAATTTTCCTGATAATTTTAAAATGAAAAAAAGAATAGAAAGTTTAACAGAAAATAAATTAAAGAACCAACGGGCTTCGCTATTAAAAATTTATCAGTACGACGCAGAAAATTCATAACTGTCTGCGCCGTTCGTGGTTTCACAGTCCATTGCAAATTCTATTACAATGAAAGAAGAAAAAATATAAAACACACGGTGTAGTTTCTCATTTGGGCATCACGTCATAGCAAGAAAAAAAGATATAACAGAATCTTGCAAACTTATATAAATTGCTGAATTTTTAGGAATAATTTCGTTAATTCGCCAATAAGCATTGCTTTTCAAAATCCTTGATAATTAGAATTTTTATACACACAGGATGTTTGGGATTTTCTCTGCCAAATTTAAAACATGGCCGAGTCAAAAAACTTTACAACATTTTGAGATTTGAGCAATAATTTATAAATGAGCTACAATAATTTAAATTTTGGGGCCCATTGTTTGAGAACGACCTGCTTGTTTAAGTTTATTTATTTATAAATTGGTATTCACCAGGTGTTAATGCTTCTCAAAAATGACATACATTTGAGTTCACCTGAGTTCCTTGTTGATTGTCTTGTGACTTTGTCAAACTTTCCCTGATTTCCTTGTGATTTCGTCTAACTTCAGCTGATTTTATTTTGAAGTCGTCTAACTCCTGATTTTCAGGTAATATTGTCTGATTTTCTATTGATTCCCCCAGATATCTTAATTTTTCCTTATTGATATTATATTGATTTCTTATTAATGACATAATTTGTCAGAGGTTAATACTTCTCAAAAATGGTATATACTTAACTTCTTTTTACTTCCTCGCTAATTTCCCCTAATTTCCTTGTAATTTTGTCTAATTTTCCCTAACTTTCTATTGATTGCTCCTGATGTTCTAATGATTTTCCAATGATTTCGTCTAACTTTCTTTGATTTTTTTTTATTTCGTGTGATTTCCTAAGGAATTCCTCTGATTCATAGTGATTTCCTAATACTGATACAATGATTTTCCAGGAAAGTTAATCCCAAAGGTTAATATTTTTTTAAAAATAGCATACGCCCTTGAGTTCCTTGTGTTTTCGTCTAACTTCTTCGGATTGTCTTATAATTCGTCCAAATTTTCCAGTGATTTCGTTTTACTTTCTTTGATTTTTTTTATTTCGTCCAAGTTTCCCTGATTTCATAACAAATTTTTCTGATTCATAGCGATTTCCTAAGACTGATACACTGATTTCCCTTGAAGGTTAATCCCAGAAGTTAATATTTCTTTCCTTGTGTTTTCGTCTAACTTTTTTGGATTTTCTTGTAATTTCGTTTAAATTTCCCTGATTTCTTTGTGATTTCGTCTGAATTTTTTTGATTTCCTAGTAATGTCCTCTTATTTCCTATTGATTGACTCCTGATGTTCTAATATTTTTCGCTGATTTTTTAATTGATTTAAAATTAATTTTTTTTTTTTGGTAAATAAGCTAACTAAAAAGTTTTCATCATCAAGAAGTTTTCAAAAATGTGTTATGCTGGACTCAGTTAGCACTAAAATTATTTCTGTACGAAAGTCCTTTGACTTTTTATTGAAATCACCAAAAAGTAACAAAATGTTTGTACTTTTTTTAAAAAATTCTCAATATTTTTGTCCTGTAGCTTCTAAAAGATAAGAGATAGCAATGCATTTGTCATCTCAGATATCAGTTTTTTCAATGATGCATTAAACTGAAAAATCGATGTAATAAACGCCGTTTTTAGGACATGAGACAAAAAATCCGGAAATCATACCTTTAAAGATCCTTGAAAAATGAATTTATTTCTCGAAGACTTTTTGTGAAAATTTTCGACAATCTTCTAATAATGTGGCTTCAAGAATGGGTCTTTAAGATTAAAGTTGTTCTGATTTATTCAGGGTCCGGCAACACTTGTGTCCACCCCCAAAATCGTCTTTAATTTTACATACGCTTACAGTTGACAAAGCTCTAGAAGCTGACGCAAAAATTTGTTTTTTATCACTGATAGTTTTGGCGTCGCGACGCCTTAAATATGTAATTTTTAAGTAATTGAAAGGGTTTGTGATATCAACCTTTAATTTAATTTTTTTTCAATATAAATGTGTTAAAAATATCTCAGTTGTCATTTTAGATTCAGTGCAAATTGTCTTCAAAATTGGAGAACAAAATGCTGTTTTATCAAGTTAGTTTCCAATTTCATTACGTCAAAATTGGGAACTAAGTTTACACCCATCTGTCAATATCTTGTGTCACAAATGACATCTATCCTTTGGCTCGCTTTAGATTGTAACAAAAGTCTTACTTGGTAAAATTGTCGCTTTGTCGATGTTAATTAACAAATTCTGGTGTTCATAAAGTGCAGCATGCCCGTGTTAATCAAAATTAACCTTAATAAGAGTGAATGAAGTGACTTGTGAAATTTTGGTGTAATTGCTAATTTTACTTTTTCATCAAATTCATTAAAAATATTATTTACAACATTATTCCATACAGATGAAAAATTCATTGACGGTTCTGATGGTTTTATTATTGAAATTGAAGACGTAGTTATTGGTACTTCCGCTGACTGTGATAATTGTGTTGGTGGAATAAATAACGAATTTGATAATTTAATCCAATCAGAATCGAAATAAGATCGATTTTGAAAAACAAATCTTAATTTATAAAATATTGTTCGATTTGATGATGTCATCATACTCGTTATTGTTGGTGACATCGTCGTCGTCGTCTCGGTTGCCGATATCGATGAATCGTAATCGAAATTATTTTCTTCATCTTGAAAAATTGAAAGTTGAAAATCTCGCCCCATATTTTTCATCATCATCCAATTATCAGGCCATGTATCGTTAAAATTATCACTAATGGAGATATAACATTCAATTATATCCGAAGTACGTTGTACATGTAGAATGTTGTTAATTAATACAACAAATAATACATATATATTCATCATCTTCTTATTGTGTTTTATGATGTTGTTGTTGATGATGATGATGATGATGATGATGATGATGGTTTCGTTTGATGTCAATACACCTGGGGCAATTTTCTAAAGAGGGTGGTGGTCCGTCAATTACATCGACGTTCTCGTTGTAGTCGTTGTCACAATAGTAATGTTCCAAACAGGGTAAATGATTTTTGATATCGGAATCTTCTTTAAAAATTGCTGGTAACTGGTTGTAAATTTGAAATAAATCAATCGAAGATAAATTAATCAATTGAAATTTAATTTTATCCAGTAGATAAATTTTGGTTTCTTCAAAATACAAAATTTCTTGTAATAACTTTTTCTGTCTAATCACTTCACTACAACGATTACTGCTGCTGCTGCTGCTGCTGCTGCTGCTGCTACCGTTATTGCTACTACTGCTAGTATCACTACTGTTATTGTTCATAGCAACACACACACAAATAATTTGATTTAATTTGATTTATGGAAGATCATTTATATAACATTTCTCCCTCTTTTTTACTATCAGTTTTCATATAAAGATTATTATTTTTACCATTTTTGATGACAATAAATATTATACAATATGTATTTGAATAAAAATTTTGGTACAAAAAAATCTTGATCTTATTTCAAAGGTTGCAACTCTCAAATATATGAGCTGTCACACTATTTTTCATCATAAATTTTGGATCAGTCTCATTACGTATGCGAAAAAGAGATAGAGCATTGTCGAAAGAGGAAACTATATGAAAGATCATATTAAGACAAAAATCAGTCAGTGTTTCTACGTATAGAATGAATAAAGTGTCGAAGAGTGTTTCTGAAAATGGATCAATTTTGTTGTGAAGATGCAATCAAAATTTCAATAAGTAACATTGAGAATGATGCGTATTGTTCGTTTTCCGATTTTCTTCAAAAAATAATGATAACATCATCATCATCAACAACAACAACAACAACAACAACAACAACATCACCATCAACACCAACATCGAGAAAAGTGTCATCTATAAATTTTATATCGATCTTATTCTTACGTGCAACAGATACATCGATAAAAAAATTTCATTTTATAGTGTAATGAGTGAAATAAAAAAAATACATCTTTTGTATAATAAACTAAAAGTGATTATTCCCCCCATCAAATGGAGATTTAAAACCAAATGCAAAAAATGTAAAAAGAAAAAGAAGACCATCAATTTACTGCGACGACTCCCGTAAGAATGATGGTGATTAAATTAGATCTTATTAGGTATGTAGTAGGAATAAATTTAGACCAATCATAATCATTATCAATAGGTACTTTATTTGTCATCTAGAAGAAAAAGAAGTTAGTTGTTAGCTAGCTAGCTAGCTGATAATATTGATGTGTTGGTGATTTCCTCAGCTCTCTACGAAATAATTAATAATGAAGATTATCGTGTGTGACATCCAAGGATTTTGTATTCCTGAATTTATTCCGAAAGAGCTTACACTGTTCGACGGAAAACAGATCAGCCATTACTTTTTCAAGTCTCCAATACCGTACCAATCACTTGATCCAGAATCGCGTCGACAAGTCAACTATTTAGAAAAATCGCATCACATGATACGATACACTTCAGGAATAATTCCATACCAAGAAATCGACAACATTTTAGGATATCATTTCGATTCCGAACATGGTGAGCGGGTCGATGTGATCTACGTTAAAGGAAGAATGAATGTAATTTTCTTAAAAGACTACTTCAAATATCACACCGACACCATTACATGGTCTCCTGAAATTATTAATATAGAAAAAGACGTCAACACCACAATTCAATGCATCGAGAAATTTCCAAAGGCCATTCCGTTCTGCATGTATCATGAATATGCTTCAGGAAATAAAAAACTATGTATTTGTAGCGCCAATAATGCACATTATTTATATAATTGGATATGTAATAATAAAATTTATAAGAAATAAAATTTGTGTTTCGAACACTTTTGTCACCTTCTACAAGCTTAATTAATACAAATTCATAATTAAAATGATAAAATTAGAAATATCAACGTTTGCGGTGAATGCAATATGCTTTCGTATCTGCAGGAAAACCACTTGCGGCTTCAATATCAACCTTAAGAATCGATTCGAAAGTCACTAACTTGGTTGATTGCACTTTAAAAATAATATTTAAATTACTACAACTACTCTGTACCTTGGAATTCAAATCATAGAGCTCCTTTAACCCTCTGGTCCCCTTTTTGTTGTTTCTTAAACAAATTTTAAATTACGTCGTAATTAATCTGACATCTGTTATAGCCAACTGGCATTGTGATTTTGTGAAGATTTTTGTTGGAAAAGCATTCCCGAAGTATCTTTTACCTTTCTGAGGGTAAATTGAGGTCTCTCGAACCCGATTTTTTCATTCGCAGACATGCAATTTTGAATCGTCTGGAAGTGGATGGCAACTTGATTCAATTTTATTTCTAACTCTCTCAATCGACAAATTCGTTAAAATATCAGCAGGATCAAATTCATACATGCCACAGTCGAGGAAGTTGAAGCACAAAAATAGAGGTAATAATATCAATGTCTTGATTTTAACACTAACATCTATATTAACATCATTTACCGCATAAAGATTGATTTAACACAATTTATTCGTTAGATTCGAATTTAAATTCAAATTATGAAATGTAGAAAAATCGTATTCTGAACAGGCTATTTACGACGACTCCTTACCTAAAAACGCCAAACACGCTTTTCATATATGTAATTAGTTAAGTAATTCTTTATTGCTTATATTGCACGCCCTTTATTTTGAATAATAAATAAAACTTTATACTTTTATTTAATTTTATTTGTATATAATATATTTACAAAGCAATAAATTGAAAAGAAGGCTTCCTTTTCCGTGGTCTTCCACGCCTTCGAATTGTCTCAGGATACTGTGAAGATATTCAAAAATAAATTCCTTGAATTGAAAATATATGAAAAAAGGAACTCACCTTATGGTAAATATGTAGGCCCCATGTATTGTTTATACAACCTACACTGCCTAGTTCACACCCTGATATGTTGAGAATTTCAGCATCTTCAGGGAGTTTTTCAAGAGACACCAAGACTAACTGATAAAGATAGGTTAAAATAAAACATAAATATATTATATAAAGATCATAAACTTACAAATTTACGATTGGGCCATCGGTTTCTAATAATTGATTTGACTTCTTCTCTTGTTTGCGTATTCATTTTGAATACTTGTAAATTACGGAAGTTCAATTGGATTTATATTTGCACGCACCACCCACTCACACACCTCTTATCGAATTTAAAATTTGCGCTAAAAATATGACATCTACTAATGTTGATTCCTGATTCCAGATTCCTGCATACATTAGACGACCTGCAGAATTTTTTTTTTTCATTAATTTATTATTATATAGGTACTCGATCGCTATAATAGTGTCATTGCCCATACACTTTTTACATATTTCCAGAAAATTTTTTAATCGATAATACAGATTTCTACCACACCACGATGGATAGATGGCGTGCACTCCACCATTTTTAAATATCCCGCTACAGAAAATCGTACATACGACCCACCAAAAGTCTCATAAAAAATACAAGCAGCGACTGAAAATCTCAAACACCTTGTTTATACCCTGCAAACTATTTTAAATTTTTGTCTTGTTTGAAAACATCTAGTTTGGTCTGTTATCAATGTTTGCGGTTATTCCGAGAAACGCGGAAATCAGACCAAATGACCACACCCAAATAACGAACTATTTTACATGTTTTTTCCGAGAAATTATAATATTTTTTTCCGAGAAATTGCAATTTTTTCCGAGAACCGCACTCAAATTTTTTTGAATTTTTTGCTCTCTCTCTAGCGCCCTCTATGATTGTCACCCAAACCGTCACCGCCATCTTGATCCTCTACCAGCTGTCACAATTAAAGACGCCATCTTGAACGATCAAATGTCAAATTTACAGCCATCTGTCAATTCAAATTTCCCGCCGCCAGCTGTCAAATTTCCACCGCCATCTGTCAAATTTTTAAATTTCCCGTCGTTTAGCCGCGCACGCGCAAATTGAACTGTTTATCGGCTCGCGGCGCCTCCAACCGGCTACACATTTCAATTTCCCGCCACCAGCTGTCAAATTCCCACCGCCATCTGTCAAATTTTTAAATCACCCGCCACCTGATTGGCAGATGACCAGCAATACGCCGGAAGAGCCGCCGACACCATCTGTGCGCCTGATTGGTAGATGACCAGCAATACATCACCGGACGGGCGCTCGAGATTACGACTTCCGGTCTAGAACCGGCTTTGTTACACTACTAACGTAGTTTGCCACTGCGCTGTCATAATTTTGAAAACCAACTTGATAAAACAGCGTTTTTTTCGCAAATTTTAAACACAATTTGCATTAGATTTAAAATAAAAACTCAGATATTTGTATCATAGTTATGTTGAAAAAAAATTGAATTCGCGAATATTTCCGCAAAAACTCAAAAATCGCTAAAAATTATACTTCTTAGGCGTCGCGACGCCAACCAAACCGTGATAAGAAACAAATTTTTGCGTCAGCTTCTAGAGCTATGTCAACTATGAGCGTATGCAAAACTCCGAAATTTTATCTTTAAAATTAAAGACGATTTTAGGGGTAGACACAAGTGTTGCCGGACCCTGTATAATAAGAGTAAGATTTTGCCTACCTACTTTATTTTTTACGTTATCACTTCAATTGCTTACGACGAAAAAAAAAATATGTAAAAAACTCTTTAGGTAGTCTTAATAGCATTGAAAGACTGAAAATGCTCCAAAGTAGTCTTTAAACATATTTGAAAAAACTTTAAGACCCCTGAGAATATAATCGTCAAAAATCCCGAGAATCTTGAAAAATTATGCGAATTTTTGAGAAGGATATTTGAAATCCTTGCGAAACGTAAAGATTGCCTGCGAATATTTGAGAGTTTCTGAAAATGTAAGAAACTCTTTAAAATATCAAATCAAAATTTAAGTATCGTCAAAACTCTTTAGTATTTTTGTTCAGTCTTTTTGAAACTCTGACAATCTTCCAAAAATCTTAATTCCTTCAATTTATTTATTGATAATAACTAATTTTATTGAGATAGTTAGAATTCTCAAAAGAAAACTATAAGACCGACTGTGCAATAATAGAGGCGGATAATTTTTATAGCTTTAAGAATATAAGAGTCAGTTTCATAATCATCGCTTAAAAGCGGCTTTAAATAAAATTCCTTTAAAGTGTTGTTACAACAATCTGCTTCTATGGCAAAAATTTACTTTAAATTTTAAAGGAACTTTTAAATGATTATGAAACTGGCTCTGAGTCTTTCAGTTTAAAGTTTATTTAATAAGAACCACAATAAGTCTTAGAACAGAACTGAAGTTTAACGTCGAAAATAGGAACTGTCAGAAACTTTGAAAGGTTTCTCAAAATTGTTTCTAAACAGTTTTAAGCATCTTTGAAATCCCTTGAGAATTTCCTAGTAATGTCCTCTTATTTCCTATTGATTGACCCCTGATGTTCTAATATTTTTCGCTGATTTTTTAGTTATTTCGTCTAACTTCCCCTGATTTCCTAATTATTTCCTCTGATTTCCTATTGGTTGCCCCTTATGTTTTAATGATTTTAACTGATTTTCAAGTGATTCCCTGTTGATTTCCCTGATTTCCTCGTAATTTTTTAAGACTAATACACCGATTTTCCTCTCGGGTATTAATAAATAAGAAAGAAAAAATAGCATAATTATTTTTGTGTAATCATCTTTTATAAAATGATGTCTTAAGTGTTTATAAAAACTGTAAATTATAAATAAATGTTTGAATTGGCCTACTTTTTTTTTATGTCGCTAAATATCGACCGCAATCGCGTCCATCTCCGCGTCTTCGGCGAGGGCATTGCCGCCTGTCGCCTCCGCCAAAGTTGCCGATATTGTTTAATAAAAGCCCCGTGCCTTGTTGTACACATTTATTGTATTCTCGCGATTGTGTAAATTGTTGTTGGTCAAGTCGTCCGGCTGTTGCCACGCCATCCTGTGCCACTTAACGACACGCTCATTTATCTGGCCGGTTAATGAAATTATAGCTAGTGTTAGGTCATCCCACCGCAATCTTGGCAGTCTCCGAGGAAGTAGGCAGCGAAATTACAGCGATCCGTAGCCGGCGTGCGATGCTTATTTCCCGTCATTACCCAGAGCTCATTTGTTTTGCCCGGGTGTCATTTGTTAAGGAAGTGCAAAATGTGTGGAACGAAAAGCAGGCCGCGTGCAGTAATTAAAGCCCCGGATCCGCATCGATCAAAAACGGAGGCGGAGGGAGGGCGCGGATGATTGGAAATGTGGCCTTTGATAAACACATGAGAAAAAGAAAAAACTCCAAGTTTCCACGTGGATGTAAATTAATCCTCATTATTGTGCTCGCCCCCTCCGATTAGCGCTCACCTTCGACGCTCCGCAATAAATCATCTGCTTGGTTATTCACCTCATGCCTAGTCGCCAATTGTGGAGGTAACTAATTTTCAATTTGAATCTTTTCGTCCCTTATCGCGAGACAGTCTGTCGCTTACCGACCCTACATTATTCATGAAAAGAGCACCATACTCTCCACATTTATATCTCGTAAGTCTGAGGGATAATGCACGGGAAGACGGCCGACTATCAATCATGTGCCGTGTCAATGACGCTTAAACGGAATAATAGTTTCGTTGGAAAGCAATTTGGCGGGTGACTTTCGCTGGATTCGATTCCTCTCGAGATGACCGGACTCGATTGTCCTGATTTGCATCGAATAACGAGACCTGGGCCGCAATCACGAACGTCCTTATCGAGCTGGACGATCCACACATTCCTGGAAATATTCATTCGTGTCGATAACAGATAAAGAATCGAGGGGTGCGTGTCGCCCCAACGTGGGTAATTAGAAGGGAAGTTGGAGCGCGCCAAAAACCTTGTATACAGGGAAATCCAAAAAATTCTAGATTTCGAGCTCTTCTTTGCGGATTCAAGCCAGAAAACGGCGAAAATCAGCGAGAAATCGTCGTTTTGCATCGAAATAAACGGATTTCTTGGAGAAATTTAATGATTTCGAGCAGATTTCTGCTGTTTTCTTGCAATTCAGCCGTTGAATCTTGATAAAAATTGATGGTTTTGTACATTTCGAGCTCATCTTTGCGAATTCGAATCGTCGATTTGCACTACTTTTCTGAAGGATTCATAAATATGTTCAATTTTTCAGTTGTTATAAATGATTATATCAATATCATAAATAAAAATTAATTAACTTGTAAATTTAATGATGTCATTTAATGATTTCATTCTAGCCTCGAGTATCGCCTCGGCCATTAAAAAAAGGCTCGGCCTAAAAAGAAACACTTTTTGGCCTTGGTACACAAATAACTATTATAGTTCTCAAATACAGATGAAAAATAACCGTTTTCTGGACGCTTTTATTTTCGTCCGTTTTGGGGTGGCGCCATCTGTTGACAATTTTTTATCTTACATCATGGTACCGACATTTCCGCCTAATAACTAATAACTAATAACTAATAATAATAACTAATAACTAATAACTAATAACTAATAACTAATAACCATTTCAAGAATATTTCTGAATCCGGACCTTATGAAGCAAACCGACTTAAAATTTGAAATCAAGACGCCATCATGCTTTAGTAATGACTTTCCATCTCTGCAGTACAAGTTTTCATCAAAATTTGTTGAGTAATGAGTTTTGTGCGTCTCCGTCATTTTTCATAGCATTTGTGATACTCATTTGCGGCAAGAAAATCACCTTTTGAATGTCTAGGCAGTCAAAAGTGACATTTCGAATAGTTGGTTTTATTTTGCAGGTTGGCATCGCTGCATAAATGTCAATTGTGTCAATTTGTGTGCCGATTTGGAGGCCAATGACCTTCGAAAATAATAAAGGTAGACTAATTAAGCAAAGATACCACAAAAATTTGCAATCGTTTGATTTGAGTGGGATGCTACCAACCTATTTCCCAGCTGATAAAATTCCCCTAAATGAGAGAATGACGTTTCAAATTCAAATCAAAACTCAAAATAAACTATTAATAATTGCCGGCGCACAAAATTTCGTGTTCTCCGGGCTCGGATTTCAATACTTTCCTCGCATTTCCAAAAGACCATTTTCCAGCCTAGTGAAACAAATAACTATTTTTTTATTCCTGTTTTCTAGATTTATTTTACTGTACTCATTTCAATTGCCTACATCTTTCAGATTTTCTCTGGATTTTTTACATTCTTTAGTTTCTTTAAACACTTCAGATTCTCATACATTTTTCTTATTTTTAAAGCATAAAGAATAAAGAATCAAGGGATGCGTGTCGCTAGACCCCAACGTGGGTAATTAGAAGGGAAGTTGGAGCGCGCCAAAAACCTTGTATACAGGGAAATTCAAAAAATTGTAGATTTAGAGCTCTTCTTTGCGAATTCAAGACAGAAAACGGCGAAAATCAGCGAGAAATCGTCGTTTTGCATCGAAATAAACGGATTTCTTGGAGAAATTTAATGATTTCGAGCAGATTTCTGCTGTTTTCTTGCAATTCAGCCGTTGAATCTTGATAAAAATTGATGGTTTTGTAGATTTCGAGCTCTTCTTTGCGAATTCGGCGAAAATCAACGAGAAATCGTCGTTTTGCACTACTTTTCAGAAGGATTCATAAATATGTTCAATTATTCAGTTGTTATAATTGATTAAATCAATAAATCATAAATAAAAATTAATTAACTTGTAAATTTAATGATGTCATTTAATGATTTCAGTCTAGCCTCGGGTATCGCCTCGGCCATTAAAAACAGGCTCGGCCGAAAAAAAAACACTTTTTGGCCTTGGTACACAAATAACTATTTTAGTTCCCAAATACGGATGAAAAATAACCGTTTTCTGGACGCTTTCATTTTCGTCCGTTCTAAGGTGGCGCCATCTGTTGACAATTTTTTATCTTACATCATGATACCGACATCACCACCAATTTTATAATAATTTGGGTAAAATTAAATCAGCAAACTGCTGTAAAGTGCACAAAAACGTGTCGAATGTCGATGAACATGTTTAGCAGAGACAAAAATGCTAAAATAGAGAAAATACAAACTTTAATAAATAATTATGCAGTTGTTATAAATGATTTAATCAGTAAATCATAAATCAAAATTAATAAACTTGCAAAGTTAAAAAAGTCGCCTAAAAATTTTGTGTGATACTGTTAAAAAGTGCCATTTTGCTCTCGGCTAGCGCGTCGGTCAAAAAAGAAACACTGTTTGGCCTTGGTACGCTAATAACTATTTCAAGAATATTTCTGAATCCGGACCTTATGAAGCAATCCGACTTAAAATTTGAAATCAAGCCGCCATCATGCTTTAGTAATGACTTTCCATTTCTGCAGTACAAGTTTTCATCAAAATTTAATGAGTAGTGACTTTTTCCTGTTTGCCTATATCTTCCAGATTTTCTCTGGATTTTTTACTTTCTTTAGTTTCTTTAAACACTTCAGATTCTCATACATTTTTCTTATTTTTAAAGCATAAAGAATAAAGAATCAAGGGATGCGTGTCGCTAGACCCCAACATGGTTAATTAGAAGGGAAGTTGGAGCGCGCCAAAAACCTTGTATACAGGGAAATTCAAAAAATTGTAGATTTAGAGCTCTTCTTTGCGAATTCAAGCCAGAAAACGGCGAAAATCAGCGAGAAATCGTCATTTTGCATCGAAATAAGCGGATTTCTCTAAGAATTTTGATGATTTTGTGTTGATTTCTGCTGTTTTCTTGCAATGCAGCAGTTGAATCTTGATAAAAATTGATGGTTTTGTAGATTTCGAGCTCTTCTCTGCGAATTCAAGCCAGAAAACAGCGAAAATCAGCGAGAAATTGTCATTTTGCATTGAAATAAGCGGAATTCTCTAAGAATTTTGATAATTTCGTGCAGACTTCTGCTGTTTTCTGCCAATTCAGCCGTCGAATCTTGATAAACATCGATGGTTTTGTAGATTTCGAGTTCTTTTTTGCGAATTCGGCGAAAATCGATTTGTACTACTTTTCTGAAGGATTCATAAATATGTTTAATTATTCAATTGTTATAAATGATTAAATCAATAAATCATAAATAAAAGTTAACTAACTTGTAAATTTAATGGATGTCGCCTAAAAAAGCTTGTGTGTACCACGGCCAAAAAATGCCATTTTGCCCTCGCCTTCATTCTAGCCTCGGGAATCGCCTCGGCCATTAAAAAATGGCTAGGCCTAAAAGAAACACTTTTTGGCCTTGGTACACAAATAATTATTTTAGTTCCCAAATACGGATGAAAAATAACCGTTTTCTGGACGCTTTTACTTTCGTCCGTCGTAGGGTGGCGCCATCTGTTGACAATTTTTTATCTTACATCATGATACCGACATTACCCCCAATTTTATAATAATTTGGGTAAAATTAAATCAGCAAACTGCTGTAAAGTGCACAAAGACGTGTCGAATGCGGACGAACATGTTTAGCAGTGACAAAAATGCTAAAATAGAGAAAATACAAACTTTAATAAATAATTATGCAGTTGTTATAAATGATTTAATCAGTAAATCATAAATCAAAATTAATAAACTTGCAAAGTTAAAAAAGTCGCCTAAAAATTTTGTGTGATTACTGTTAAAAAGTGCCATTTTTTCCTCGGCTAGCGCGTCGGTCAAAAAAGAAACACTGTTTGGCCTTGGTACGCTAATAACTATTTCAAGAATATTTCTGAATCCGGACCTTATGAAACAATTCGACTTAAAATTTGAAATCAAAACGCCATCATGCTTTACTAATGACTTTCCATTTCTGCAGTACAAGTTTTCATCAAAATTTGTTGAGTAGTGACTTTTTTTCCTGTTTGCCTACATCTTCCAGATTTTCTCTGGATTTTTTACGTTCTCTAGTTTCTTTAAACACTTCAGATTCTCATACATTTTTCTTACTTTTCAAGCATAAAGAATAAAGAATCAAGGGGTGCGTGTCGCTAGACCCCAACGTGGGTAATTAGAAGGGAAGTTGGAGCGCGCCAAAAACCTTGTATACAGGGCAATTCAAAAAATTGTAGATTTAGAGCTCTTCTTTGCGAATTCAAGCCAGAAAACGGCGAAAATCAGCGAGAAATCGTCGTTTTGCATCGAAATAAGCGGATTTCTCTAAAAATTTTGATGATTTTGTGTTGATTTCTGCTGTTTTCTTGCAATGCAGCAGTTGAATCTTGATAAAAATTGATGGTTTTGTAGATTTCGAGCTCTTCTCTGCGAATTCAAGCCAGAAAACGGCGAAAATCAGCGAAAAATCGTCGTTTTGCATCGAAATAAGCGGATTTCTCTAAGAATTTATGATTTTGTGTTGATTTCTGCTGTTTTCTTGCAATGCAGCAGTTGAATCTTGACAAAAATTGATGGTTTTGTAGATTTCGAGCTCTTCTCTGCGAATTCAAGCCAGAAAACGGCGAAAATCAGCGAGAAATTGTCGTTTTGCATTGAAATAAGCGGAATTCTCTAAGAATTTTGATGATTTTGTGTTGATTTCTACTGTTTTATTGCAATGCAGCAGTTAAATTTTGATAAAAATTGATTATTTTGTAGATTTCGAGCTCTTTGCGAATTCAAGCCAGAAAACGGCAAAAATCAGCGAGAAATTGTCGTTTTGCATCGAAATAAGCGGAATTCTCTAAGAAATTTGATGATTTCGTGCAAATTTCTACTGTTGTCTTGCAATTCAACTGTTGAATCTTGATAAAAATTGATTGTTTGGTAGATTTCGAGCTCTTCTTTGCGAATTCAAGCTAGAAAACGGCAAAAATCAGCGAGGAATCGTCGTTTTGCATCGAAATAAGTGGATTTCTCTTAGAATTTTGATGATTTCGAGCAGATTTCTGCTGTTTTCTTGCAATTGAGTCTTGAAAAAATTGATGGTTTTGTAGATTTCGAGCTCTTTTCTGCTAATTCAAGCCAGAAAACGGCGAAAATCAGCGAGAAATTGTCGTTTTGCATTGAAATAAGCGGAATTCTCTAAGAATTTTGATGATTTTGTGCTGATTTCTGTTGTTTTCTTGCAATGCAGCCGTTGAATCTTGATAAAAATTGATTGTTTTGTAAATTTCTAGCTCTTCTCTGCGAATTCAAGCCAGAAAACGGCGAAAATCAGCGAGAAATTGTCGTTTTGCATCGAAATAAGCGGATTTCTCTAAGAAATTTGATGATTTCGTGCAAATTTCTGCTGTTGTCTTGCAATTCAGCCGTTGAATCTTGATAAAAATTGATTGTTTGGTAGATTTCGAGCTCTTCTTTGCGAATTCAAGCTAGAAAACGGCAAAAATCAGCGAGGAATCGTCGTTTTGCATCGAAATACGCGGATTTCTCTAAGAATTTTGATGCAGATTTCTGCTGTTTTCTTGCAATTGAGTCTTGAAAAAATTGATGGTTTTGTAGATTTTGAGCACTTCTTGCAAAAAATAGAGCCGCAGATGTAGAAATTTCGAGAAATTCCAAGGCTAAAGAAACGAGCTTGTGCGTGTCGCTTGTAGGTAATTAGAAGGGAAGTAGAAGGAAACAAACACGAAAAGAAAAAATGAATCCATCTCGCGTATACATAGAAAGACAATTAATAATGCGCCTGAAACAGAGTCGAGAGCAAGTTTTCTGTTATTATGTGTGAGGCGGGCGGGATACATTTCATCAGACGTGTTCTTATTTCTTAATCTATTACTTGAGACGTCTGCATGTGGCCCGAAATAATTCGCTAAGAAATTCTATATGCCCAACTTATAAACTTTCACGACTCTCTCAAAGTTTGTCATGTTTGATGTAAAAGGAGTTGACATTAAAATTGAAATCCCTGTGCTAGAAGATTTTAACGCGATCAAAGATCGTTATAATTTAATTTCTCCAGGAATCTAGACTATTTGGCCGATTGGAACACTGCAGACCTTTAAAACTTGCATCGAATTTGTTGTGGCATAATTCCGCCATGAATTCTGCTTCAAAAGGGGATTAGAATGACTCGAATCGGGCTGAAAATAACAAAAAGTTATTTTTTTTTTAACTTTTCAATATTCTTTGTCTTGAAACTTCTAAACGATTTGTCAGTGCGTTAAAATGTCAAGATCTCAATTTTTTCAATAATGCATTACAATAAAAAATCGATATAATAATTGGTGACAGATATAGGGTCCGGCAACACTTGTGTCCACCCCCAAAACCGTCTTTAATTTTAAAGATAAAATTTTGAAAATTTGCATACGCTCACAGTTGACAAAGCTCGAGAAGCTGACGCAAAAATTTGTTTTTTATCACTGATAGTTTTGGCGTCGCGACGCCTTAAAAATCTAATTTTTAGGTAATAAATAAATAAATATATCGTTAGAAAGCTTGTTAAACTGGCTGAGCCGAGTGATTCTATAACTATGAAAATTTTCAAGAAAAACTGAAGAAAATAAAATTTTCAACTGTAGAACCTAAAAAAAATATTTTTCAAAAATATCTCTAATACCGGACCTGATATAACAAAGATAGAACAAAACGGACTTCAGACCCGAAATTCGGCCAATTTATCGTGCGTTCAAGTAAAATCCTAGACTAGGGAGGCGTGGTAAACTTTTAACTGTCTTTCTTTTTAAAAGTGTACATTGACAGATGTAGTGACAACTTGTTAAAAATTTGACAACTAAACTTAAATCTGTGCCAAGACAGCGTATTTAGAAGAATCAAAAAGCAATAAATAAAATCAAAAAGCAATAAATAAAATCAAAAAGCAATAAATAAAATCAAAAAGCAAAAGGATCCAAAAAATTGGATAAAATGTAGACACTTCTCAAGCGTTGGCGGGAAATTTAAATTTTACACTGTCACAAGCGGTTTACCTTTTCCAAAGTCAACCGCGTCAAAGAATTTGCTTGAACGCACGTTATTTTGGCAGTGACTCTCCATTTCCGCAGTACAATTTTTTATCAAAATTTTTATCAAAATTTGTTGAGTAGTAATTTTTTTTAGATTCCCGTGAACGAATTCGGTAAATTTTTCCATATTTTTCAAATTTCTTGGACTGTCCTCATTCCAGTCCCCTAGATATTCCAGATTTTTTCTGAATTTTTTATATTCTTTAGTTTATTTAGCTGCCAGGTTTCTCTCACTTTTTCAATTTCTTACATTTCCATTGTTTGTATTGCTGTAGGTTCCTAAATTCTACAATTCTAAAAAAACGAGTTATAATTTAATTTCTAGAAGAATCTAGATTATTTTGCCGATTGGAACACTGCAGACCTTTAAAACTTGCATCAAACTTGTTGTGGCATAAATCCGCCATAGATTCTGCTTTCAAAAAGTCATTAGAATGATTCGATTCGGGCTGAAAATATCAAAAAGATTTCTTTCGTTTCAAAACATTTCAATATTTTGTATCCTGTAACTTCTAAACGGTAAGTGTTTGTTTCAATTATGCATTAAAATGAAAAATTGATGTAATAATTTGTGAGTTATATACAACATTTTTTTTAGGACATGAGACCAGTTTTCCAAAAATAACATGGGAAGTAATCACTCTAGCAATGAGTTTTACAGATCGTTAAACAGCTTGTTAAATTGACGTTTCAAAACACTGTCGAGCGAATCTATAACTTTGCAAGCTTTTAAAAAAAACTGAAGAAACCAAATTTTGCTACTGTAAAACCTAAAAAAAACATTTTTTATTATACCTGCATCATAATCCTAAATTAAAACACGCAAAAGCGTGCAAAAAGGGGTCTTTAAAACACTAAAGCTTTAAAGTCGTCTAGGTAACAAGAAATAGCGAAATGTCAGGACCAATTTTTATTTATAATATAAACATGAAAATTACAATTACTATTGTTTGAAATTTCAAAGCCCGCCGCTTTAAGCTGGTTACTGTTGTGTGTTGCTTCTAATTCATAACTAGTAGAAGCTTTTTCATTTTCATTCTTCTGTTGAACGTCCACAGCTCTTGATGAAGTTGATTTAGCAACCGATGTGTTCAGAACACCATTAATGCGTTTGGAAACAACTATTTTGTTTAAAGTGGATTCTTCAATATAGCCACTAGCCACACTTGAAGATTTCCATCTCACCTGACGTTTCAACTCATCGATGCCACCACTGTTTGCCATAATCGTATGAAGTTCGTCGGAAAGCATGACCAGCATACTTCTCAGCGTCGGGTTGATTCAGAATTAATCGCAGTTCTGCATGTTCTGCTAGCCATTTTCTGAACGGATTTTTACAAACGTGAAAAAATGTGCTTAACAACGTAAACAAACAATTGCTTGCTAACCGTCTCTACGAAAACGATTCACAAACAACCTTTGATAATTTTATTGGGTAAATTCACAATTTTTCAATGCTCCTTAAGGATTGTAAATGGATAGGTATAATAAAAAATAGCGTATAACACTCGTTTATAAGCGCCTTTAAAACACTTACGACGTTAAAAGCACTCCGCTGACGCGTCGTGCTCTTAATCTCGTCGTGCGTGTTTTAAAGGCTTGCTTATAAACTTGTATTATAATATACTATTTAGGCGACTTTAACAAAAAATTAAATTTTTTTTTCGAACAAAATGCATTTTCAATTTTATAAAATGGATAACAGAATGGTTCAGCGATGAATCCTTTCATGTCTTATTATGTCAGAATTAAGAAACATTTTATTTTAATTTCTCAAATTTTCAAATCCCAGATTTCAAAATGAACTTAGCAACTTAACGACCTAAGCCGACGAAATGCTGCTGCAACAACATCAAAAACCACATCAAACCTAGTTTACACAAACTGTGAAGCTAGACATGTCGAGATTACAAATGTAAATAAAAAAAATACAAACTGAAGGAAAGAATCCAATATTAATTATGCGTTTGTTATGAATGATTCGATCAATAAATCATAAATAAAAAATAATAAACTTGTAAATTTAATGAAGTCACATAAAAAGTGCCATTTTGCCCTCGGCTATCGCGTCGGTCAAAAAACACTGTTTGGCCTTGGTACACAAATAACTATTTCAAGAATATTTCTAAATCCGGACCTTATAGAGCAAAACCGACTTCAAATTCGAAATCAAAACGCCATCATGCTTTGGTAATGACTTTTCACTTCTGCATTTTTATCACAATTTGTTGAGTAGTGATTTTTTTTAATTCCTGAGCACGAATTCGGTCATTTTTTCCATATTTTTTAGATTTGTCATTTCAATGGCCAACATCTTCCAGATTTTCTCTAGATTCTTTTCATACTTTAGTTCTATTAAACACCTCATATTCTCACAAGTTCTTCCCACTTTTTCGATTTCCAAAATTCTTAAAAAGCAGTTATAATTTAATTTGAATTAAATCTAAACTACTTGGCCGATCGGAACAGTGCATGGATCTGCTTCAAAAAGTGATTAGAATGCCTGGGATCGGGCTGAGATTCTTTGAAGGCAAAGCAATTTTCCCGGTCGATTTGACAGTCTCCCAAGCGCACCTCAACGAAATTTGCTTAGTAAAAAGCGCGTGTAAGTTTATAAAGAAGCGTCTGGTGATTAGAGTGAATCTCGTTAAAAACAAACACCCTCTTAGTTCAGTTGTTCTGTAAATCGGTCTTTTCCCCTGCCTTTTTAAGCAGGTTCTTTAGTAGGTGTCGGAGCGTCGCTCATTGCCTCCGCCTCTCATGTCCTCATAATGCAGCAATCAACGCAGACTAGATGTTGTTCGCCTTGATCTCCTTTTGTTTTACACCCCAATCCGCTCTTTTTTTATTCCCTCATCTTCGTTTCGCTAATAACCACCTCGCTAAAACCTGTACGTGTATATAGAAGGGAGGAATTTTAAAAAGCCACTCGCGTTTGTCATTTAAAGTGGCCTCTTGTGCAACCAAGTCGTAAAAATGCAAGGAGGATGTCTAATCAAATTCATTAGGGCGGACAAGAGGTCAGATTTTAATATACTTCTGTCTAATTTCGGGAAACGCGGCAATCTGCCCAACTATTCGGACTAAGAATTTTAACAGCTCGATGGCCGCACACAACGTCGGACATTCCACTGACATCACTCGAGAGTCTTGCCAGATTCATGACCACAACATATTAGTCCTGCAGACGGCCGGGTGCCAGAGGATTTTAGAATAACATGAAACTCCAACTTGCGAAAACTCTTCTCTTGATCTCCAAATGAGAAAAAATCCTTTTTTCGGCACGCGCTGAATTTAATACGTCTTTGAGTAGGGTAATGTAATATGGCAGTTGTTTACTATAGGTCTCCGCTAACATCCCCCACGTCCTCGTTGGTCCACGCAGGGTAGCATGGCGCCGGTAGGACGTGGAGGTGTTCAGTCCAAGGGTTGGAGCAACATGTAAACATTGCGATATATCTGGTAGTGTTTGCAGAGAGAGCCGGGCGATGACAAATTGCAAGTCAAGGTGGCCGGTGATAAACGGTCAGCGTTTAGCGCCGACCAGCGGCTAGCTAATGATACCCCTGTCCGCCCCTTAATGCCCTTATTGCGCCTTTGATCTAGTGCCGACACCTCGCTGCCCCCACAACGAGATAAGACAGATTACAATCGGATCGCCGGCCAGTGGATTTGAATTACTAATCGCTCCCAAATGAGAAAGAGGTCGCAGGAAAAATCATCACCGCAGAGCTGGCGGTTCCCAGAACGTAAATGCGAAATTGAGTGATTCTCTTTGGAATAACATCGAGTGAGCAACGAACCATCTCTGAAATCTTTTTTCTAATATAATTTAATAATTTCCCCTCGGCTCCGCGAACGGCAGCCGCGGTTCCACACCGGAGGGCTTCGACTTTCCGTCTCTGTTCTAAGAGATGTCGCCGAGATCGGCCCAAAAGAGAGACAGAGTAGAAAGATTTATGCTGGCGAAGTACATTATCTTGTAGTCTCAGTCGGCTAATTACAGCCTATGATACCACA
The DNA here is from genome assembly GCA_029298725.1 of Gnatocerus cornutus. Lineage (NCBI taxonomy): Eukaryota > Metazoa > Arthropoda > Insecta > Coleoptera > Tenebrionidae > Gnatocerus > Gnatocerus cornutus. The sequence goes on from CM055517.1 coordinate 3,479,011, forward strand.
TTAGCCCGGGGGCGGTGCGCGGATGATAACCGGCCCGGATTGGAGATGTATCGCCTCCAGCGAGGCTGAGCGGTTTGCATCCGATCTACTACAAGACGAAGAACCGCACTTGTGATGCTGTACCGCAGCCACTCATCCGCGGCTCGGATTACCAACACAAAGACATTCGCTGCGAAAGACAAAAAAGAACCAGAAAGTTGACAAAAGTATTCATTTTTTAATTCTCTAAAACATCAAACTTACAAACTTTTGTATTCCGCAACTTTTTTAGATTCTCTTTGAGTTTCTATTCCACTTATTATTGCATTTATTAACTCCAAGAATCTCTAGGAATCTTTAAGAATCTAACACAATTTTACCGCAAAAACCTCCAGAAGCAATCAGAAATATTAAAATGTTTCCAGTAATTCTAAGCAATCTTCAAACAATCTTGGATGAAAGAGTACTCAGAATCTTTATGAAGCTAAATAATTTGTCGAATTTTTAAAAAATTCCAGAAACTTCAGGATTCAATAAAAAACCAAAAAAAAATTCAGACGTCTACAAGATTGTCCGGGAATTTAGAAGAATCGTCTAAGATTATCTAGGAATTTCTAAGAATATTTAAAAGTAGTCTTGTAAGAAACATGTGAGAATAAAGTGTCAGGAGTTTAACCTCAAAAAATCTCCAAAAATTCCTAAATTCGAACGAACTCTAAGAGTTTTACCGCCACAGCAATCAAATTACTAATTTCCACTTACTAATTGTGCAAAAATCTATTTTTTAGATGAGCTAAAAAGTTCGAACAAATTTTTATAAGGGGTGTAACTCTGGTTATTCTGTCGCCAAAGAAACTAATTTTAAAAGAATTATGAATTTAGATTCGTTAATTATGCATAGACCATAACAAAATTTGAAATTTTTTATTTTGAAGATGAGCTAAAAATTTCTAGAAAAATACATAAAAAGCTGTAACTCTGTCAATTTTGACGAAACAGCAACTAAATTTAAGGAACTTAGAAATTTGGAGACGCTTATTAAGTGTACCAAATTGCAAAATTGTAAGTCAAATGAAATAAATTTTGAAAATTTTTATTCTTGGAATAAGCCAGAAAATTTCAAATGTTTTTATTAAAGCCTGTAAGTCTGGTAATTTTAACGCAACAGCAATAAAAGTTGGCAATAATACTAATTGAGACTTGTTTATAAATTGGGGCAAATTGCAAAATTACACATCAAAACAAACAAATTTTGAAATTGAGCATCCAGGAGTTAACACAAGTAAAAATGGCTTATCAAAAATGTTGTCACTCAAAATTTTCACCTGACCTACAGTATCTCCCCGGATGAATTCACAAGAGGAAAAAATTTTGCTTTTCCATTTTACAAAAAAAATGACAAAGGAATAACATTTTTAGCTCAATTCTAAACAGTAAAAAATGCAATTAAAATTTTATATTATTAATTTGTACCTACTCTTAAAATTAATAAATTATTTTTCGGCTAATTCGGGCTAGTTTGAACCAATTCGAGTTCTTCTGGTTCTTTAGGTTTATTACGTTCTCCACGTTCTTCGGGTTGTTTGTGTTAATTCGGGCTAATTCGGGCAATTTCCGCTAAATTCGGGTATAATTCGAACTAATTCGCATTAATTTCCACTAATTCGAGCTAATTCGGAGTAATTCTGGCCAATTCGGGTCAATATGCGCCAATATGAACCAATTAGAGCTAATTTTGGCTAACCCGGAATAATCCAAGCTAATTCTGGCTAATTCGTTTTTTTTTTGGTTCTATGGATTCTCTACATTCTTTGGATTTTTTGGATTCTTTGGAGTCTTTCGATCTACGGATTCTTTGGATTCTTTAGATTCTTTGAATTTTTTGGATTCTTTGGAGTCTTTCGATTCTACGGATTCTTTGGATTCTTTAGATTCTTTAGATTCTATAGATTCTTTGGATTTTTTGGATTCTTTAGATTCTTTAGATTCTTTAGATTCGATTCTTTAGATTCTTTAGATTCTTTAGATTCTTTAGATTCTTTAGATTCTTTAGATTCTTTAGATTCTTTAGATTCTTTAGATTCTTTAGATTCTTTAGATTCTTTAGATTCTTTAGATTCTTTAGATTCTTTAGATTCTTTAGATTCTTTAGATTCTTTAGATTCTTTAGATTCTTTAGATTCTTTAGATTCTTTAGATTCTTTAGATTCTTTAGATTCTTTAGATTCTTTAGATTCTTTAGATTCTTTAGATTCTTTAGATTCTTTAGATTCTTTAGATTCTTTAGATTCTTTAGATTCTTTGGATTCTTTGGATTCTTTGGATTCTTTGGATTCTTTGGAATCTTTGGATTCTTTGGAATCTTTGGATTCTTTTGATTTTTTGGATTCTTTTAAGTCTTTGGAGTTTTTGGAGTCTTTGGAGTCTTTGGTGTCTTTGGAGTCTTTGGAGTCTTTAGAGTCTTTAGTGGCTTGAATGTCTTTGGATTTTTTGGGTTCTTTACGTTCCTTATGTTCTGCAAGTTGTTTGTATTAACCCGGATTAATTCGGGTTAATTTATGCTAATTCGCGCTAATTCGGGCTATTGAAAATAAAAAAAACCTTCGTCACTTTTTCGATTTTAAGAACAAAGCCTGATATTATTAAAGTTTTATTTAAAGATTTAATTATTTTGAATGAAGCAAAAAAATCATTCCTTTGTCCGCCACCCCGTTTTTCCTATAATAGAAATTTTTTTTCTGCTGTGATCCGGAAACATTCTTTATACAAGGTGATGAAAAAAGGTGTTTTTTTCGGATAAACCATCTTAGAAATCAATGCAAAATTAATTTAAACCTATTTCTTTTTACAATATGGATTATTTTCAAAGGAAAAACTTGGCAATCCTGCTTAACCCTTTCTAATAAAATTTTACAATCGGCAGTTTCCGTAACTAAGCAACTAATACTAAGAGCTTTACAATGTTGCAACATCGAAAAATTTTCTACAAAGCCAAGAAATGGTGCTTTTAAAAGTTTAAGAAATTTGATTTTAGCATCACTTTTTGTTCTTTTTTTGAATAAGTGTAAAAAAATATGATGTGTAACAATAAAATTGTTATGAAAAAATTATCCAAGTTTGATCATTTATAAAAAAAACTTCCATCTTAGTTAAAAAAACACAAATTTTGGGCTCAGGATAGAATTAGCTGCAACATGAAAGGTATGAGCATGAGTGCTTTCTTTCTTTCATCACCCTGTATAAAAGAATTTAAAAATCTAAACATCTTGAAAAATCCACGCTTCCATTATACACATTTAAAAAAAATTCGTTGCACATTTCCCGCTTTTTAATGATGGGAACCTCGCGAGTCCTTTGAAGCTATTTAGCTTTTATTGAATCATGCAAGAGCTCCTCAACATTACTTATAATCAGCAAAGTCTGCTTCGTTTACTTCCACGTCTGTATTAAATGCTGCGTGAAAGATATGAAGCAAAGGTGTTTACTCGCATGGATTTCCTTAACTTTCCTATCAAACTTAGATATACTCCATCTCTCATCAGCTTAAACTCGAGACGACGGAATTACAGAGTTGATTTTTGCTCGTATTTTTAATGAAAACGATGCGAAACCAATAACATGTTGTTAGTCATCTCTGAGACTGGCAAAACTTCCTCTCTTCGATTCTTACTTGCGCCAGATATTTGTCAAAATATTTGCCATTAATCAAGATAATCTTGCCGCGTTCACTCAGACTTTGTACAAGAAAACAAATAAAGTTTCAAACTCCTAGGTAACTACTTATAATGATTAAAACATCACACGAGCTGCGTAATTAAATATGGCCGGTGGAATAGAAAAATCATAAAACCGCGTCTTCATTAACGAAATGGAGCAACACTGCGAGGCTTTGGAATTTGTCTTGTGCTGGTAACTCTGCAAACTTATGAGATAATTAAAATAAAAGTATTTATTTGTATTGGTAGCATGTTCGTTTGGGTGCAATCAGTCTAAATTCGACGCAAGTTTCAATAATCACCTTCAAGCAAACAAAAGCCTCCATCGTCGGTCTGGCACACGGAAGCATGGAATCCACGAAACGAATCAAACAATATGGTCGCATTATTGCAGATGGCATAATAGATTCAGCTTTACGCGTTACACGTAATGTGTTGTGAGTGTAACTCGAAGCGAACGGCTGTTTTATTCGTCTCCGACTAATTTCGGCTTTGTTAATAGTTTGAGGATGAAGTTTATGCCTTAATTATTGCTGGGATTTATTAAATTGATCTTCACATAGCGCGGCGGGCGTGAAAAGAACGACGCTTGCCGTCATCAATTATCGTTAGGCCGCAACGTGTTCTTGTCAAATTTTCATAATTAGGTTCCCGACACCGTCGAGTGCCATTGTGTTGGCGTCGGGAGGCTTAACGAAGAGCTGCTAGTTGTTAAAATATATTCGTTTTCAATGTACGAGCGAGAATTACATGGCTGCCCGTGAATCGGCCTGACGGTGCTAATTATTTCGCACCTCGTTCTCTAACTTCGCTATTTAACAATCTGTTGCAGGTATAAAGCCTATTGTCTGCCGATGCCGGATTTATTTGATAACATTTCATACGTATCTATGGGAATTTTCAAACTTGACATTCATGTTAGAATCGACGCTTTTCAAATTACTCCAAAGTACGATTATGAGGGTTCTCAAAAGTGCCAGTTACCCCATTGGAAATCATTTTCAGGTACCCGAAAGTGGTCAAGAACGAATTTGGGACAGGGCCGGGTTTAGAATAAGAATTAAATCGGATTTAAAGTTAACGCAATTTCATGTTTGTTTTTTCTTATTAATTAGAATGAAATCAATCGCTGTCGCTTTCAGTGAAATTCAGTGAAATCAATCACAAATTTGGGAAAATTGGCGACACATAATTGTCCTCAACTTGTTGAACATGTTTAATACAGATTTTCCACAAATCGGGTCCAAATTTGGCGGCTTTTGTTCGAATCATGTCCACCCCGTTCGAGCTCAAATTTGAAAACTTGTTCATCTTCCGAATCGATCTCTTCAGAGAACTCCAAATTAATTAGATGGGGTTCAGAACACAGTAGTAAGGAGGCAGTCGAAGCACTATGTGGCTCTGTTTCTTTGCCCATTCGTCATTTTTTTTAATTTTTGGAACATCCAAATCTTTACTTTACTACTCAGTAAGAATCAAATATGTAAATGTAGGTATAAATCAATCATATAGGTACATGTAGGTACATATAGGTACTTGTAGGTAAAAAATTTTTGGGAATCTCAAAATTCAAGATTTAGTTAGGCTCTAGGAAGATCAGAATTTTAGTTTAAATAAAAATTGATAATCGAAAGGCCAAATGAGTTGTCTGGTAATCCAACTTATAAAATTTGAAAACGAGAAAAAACGATATATTTTTAAAATTTAAATACCTGTAAGATTTGTCGCGTAAACATTACAAAATTTTTATAAAAACCAAACAAACACTGATTTTAAAACTCATTTGAACTACTAACGCTTGTCTGTCAATAAGAATAGTCACCAGAATGAACTAAATAAAAGGAGATTTTACGTTTTATTACAGAAACTAGTAACAATCTCGTTTCTTCTCCATTCAATTGTGTGTTCGGATTAAGAGAAGTCGCTACCTAAAATCCTTATGGGCAACGCAATGGAAAATTGCAAAGTTATACAGCAAAATAAACAAATTTTGAAATTGAGCATCCAGTAGTTAACACAAGCAAAAATTTTGACCTGACCTAGAGTAGGTATGTCCCCGGATTGAGTTCGTTCACAAGAAGAAAAAAAATTTAATTTTCTATTTTACAAAAAAAAATGACAAAGGAATAACATTTTTAGCTTAATTCTAAACAGTAAAAAATGCAATTAAAATTTTATATTATTATTGGTTTGTACCTACTCTTGAAATTAATAAATTATTTTTCGGCTAATTCGGGCTAGTTTGAATCAATTCTTTGTTCAGGTTCTTTAGATTCTTTGGGTTCTTTAGGTTTATTACGTTCTCTACGTTCTTCGGGTTGTTTGTGTTAATTCGGGCTAATTCTGGCAATTTTGGGTATAATTCGAACTAATTCGCACTAATTTCCACTAATTCGAGATAATTCGGAGTAATTCTGGCCAATTCGGGTCAATCTGGGCCAATTGGAGCTAATTTGGGCTAATCCGGGATAATCCAAGCTTATTCTGGCTAATTCGGGTTTTTCATTCTTTGGATTCTTTAGATTCTTTGGATTCTTTGGATTCTTTGGATTTTTTGGATTCTTTGGATTCTTTGAAGTCTTTGGAGTCTTTGAAGTCTTTGGAGTCTTTAGTATCTTGAGTGTCTTTGGATTATTTAAGTTCTTTACGATCTTCATGTTCCGCAAGTTGTTTGGATTAACTCGAGTTAATTTGGGTTAATTTATGCTAATTCGCGCTAATTCGTGCTATTGAAAATAAAAAAGACCTTCGTCACTTTTTCGATTTTAAAAAGAAAGCCAGATATTATTAAAGTGAAATTCAGTGAAATCAATCACAAATTTGGGAAAATTAGGCGACGTCCTCAACTTGTTGAACATGTTTAATACAGTTTTTCCAGTAATCGGGTTCAATTTTGGCGGCTTCTGTTCGAATCATGTCCACCCCGTTCGAGCTCAATTTTGAAAACTTGTTCATCTTCCGAATCGATCTCTTCAGAGAACTCCAAATTAATTAGATGGGGTTCAGAACACAGTAATAAGGAGGCAGTCGAAGCACTATGTGGCTCTGTTTCTTTGCCCATTCGTCATTTTTTTAAATTTATGGAACATCCAAATCTTTAATTTACTACTCAGTAAGAATCAAATGTGTAAATGTAGGTATAAATCAATCCTATAGGTATTAAGAGGGGTCGCTACCTAAAATCCTTATGGGCAATACATTTTCTAAACTTTCTTTAATTTTATTCTAGATTCTTACAGATTTTCAAGATTTTCTCTAAATTTTCTAAATTTTTTGGATTGCTTGTATTTCCTAGGTTCCAAATTTCCACCTGATTTTCTAGATTTTCCAAGTTCGCTAAATACACTTTAGATTCTCCAAACTTTCTAGACTTTTAGTAAATTTTCTAGACACTCTAGGATCTTTACACTTGATTCTCTCTAAAAATATTCTTCATTTTGTAGATTCTATAAATTCTCACTATATTTTCGAATTTCCTTAATTGCCTGAATTCTCTAGATTTTCTGTACTATTCTTAGACTCTAGATTTCCACTAGAATTTCGAGATTCTCTAGATATCCAGTTTCACTAGACACCCGCTATATTCTGCAATTTTTTTTCACTCTCAGTTCATTTTCTAGGTTCTCTAGATTTTTCTCGGTTTGCTAGACACCCTCTAGATTCTCCAAAACTTCTAGGCTACCAGTAAATTTTCTAGACTCTTTCTAGTTTCTTTAGAGCATCTAGATTTCCATTAAATTTTCTCAATTCTGTAAACTCTCTACATTCCCTCTAGATTCTCAAGATTACCCAAGCTCTCTAGATATCCTCTGGATTCTCCACATTTTCTACATTTCCACTTCTAACTAAGAACTTTTTCAGCATCAAGAAGTTTTCCAAAACGTATTAATCTGCGCTGTGTTAGCATTTAAGTCATTTTAAAACTTAATAATATGTGTCTAGATATTATGATTTTTTAACCAATAGCATTTTTTGTATGAACTTGTCAAAAAAACAACTTTGCAATGTGTTTTATCCGGTAACTTCTAAACGATAAGAGATAGCAATACATTGATCAATGCCCCAAAAAGACAAGGTCTTAATCTTTTCAATAATGCATTACGAAAGGAAATTGATATAATAATTCTAGATACAAAATTGCATATGAAAATCAGTAGAAACTGCCTATTTTTTTAAAACATCAAGATCAGTTTTTCAAAAATATCATGGAAAATATATACTTATCCCAGCGATAAAATTTATAGGTCTTTGGAAAACCAATCAAATTAGCATTCCAAAACACTGTCGAGCAATCCCATAACTCTGCAAGTTTTAAGAAAAAGTCAAAAAAATTAATGTTTGTGCACTAGAACCTAAAAAAATAATTTCTGAACCCGGATCATATACAGGGTGATTCACGAAGTTATGTAAATATTTAAACCAGTAATGGTCCCTAAAATGGGGAGGCCTAAAATAATAAAAAAAAAAAATTACTGCCAAAAAGGACCCAAGATATAACGCTTCAAAGTTTTGGCCAAAACCGTTTGAGAACCGCTAGCGAGAGTGAAAGTCTTAATGTAAACAAACCCTTATCTCTTAGCTTCAACAAAAACTGACTTTTTGCGGCTATTACTCAGGTGGGACGATAGTTTTTTTAATTGCTTCAGTGTTAGTTTGACTCTGTGACGGGAATTGTTAAAATGTTTTCCAATAGTGAAATGACCGATATGATCATGATCTACGGAGAATCTCGTGGAAATGCTCTTGCGGCTCGCGAGTTGTACAGTTTGCATTTTCCAAATCGACACGTTCCTGATTCTCGTGTGTTTGTAAGAATCATGGAAAGATTACGAGAACATGGTTCTTTTAAAATGAACACAACAAACATAGGCCCCACCGAAAGTGATCACAGATTAGAAGTTGAAGAGGAAGTGTTAGATGCCGTTGAAGAAACTCCAGGTACCAGCACCAGACGATTAGCCTCACGTTTTGGATTATCCCAGAGCATGACTTGGCGAATTATTCATGACCAAGGTTTGCATCCTTATCATGTGAGAAAAGTGCAAGCCTTAAGGCCAGCCGCAGACGAGCGACTTTTGTGGTCCGACAGTCGTGACGCCCAAAATGAAACGCATTGTTTTAAATGCTATCATGCAGACGAGCGACTTTCTGACGCGGCGACCGTCGACTACCAGCGACCGGTCGCTCTAGATGCAACGTGTTCCATTTTTCCGCGTTCAAATAGTCGCCGAGCGACTATCGCCCAATATCGGACACACGCATTGTAACATGTTTATGCAGACGGGCGCCAAAAAATCGCACGTCGGAAAAGACTACACAGAATTTCACCCTTCTTTATAATCATTGGGCCAACTAAGTTTAGCAAATTATCAAATGAAGTCACTGACATTCAAAAATAATTGAAAAATTTGTCAGGATGTTTACGTAAATCTTCGTATAAAGTGTGAAATTGGCCTTTTAATAGTAGTTGGCTTACAATGGCATGGACCCAATATAGCCTATGCCGTTGATTTTTCTTTCTACGTCGCCCAATAATAAGAGCAATAACTGCTAACTCAGAGAAATCCATTTTGAAACTAGGAAAACGCACCACAAAACTGTGGTTCGTATGCGCAATGCCTCGGCTACTCCTGAGCGACACGATTGTCGATCTACAAAAAAGTCGCTCGTCTGCGGCTGGCCTAAAACCGGAAGACTTTCCTCGAAGAGTGCACTTTTGTGAATGGTTACTTAATCAGCTGAATGACAACAATCTTTTTCTTACCACCGTTTTGTGCACTGATGAGGCCGGATTCACGCGAGATGGTGTTCATAATGCTCATAATACCCACATTTGGAGTGACGAGAACCCCCACGCTATCGTCGAGAAAAATTTTCAAGAAAGATTTTCTGTTAATCTTTGGATTGGAATCGTCAACAACTGTAGGTGCACAGTATTTGGAGTTTCTCGAAAATGATCTAGAAGATTTGTTAGACGACGTTCCTTTAAACATAAGGGCTCAAATGTGGTTTTTACAAGACGGAGCTCCTTCCCATAGTGCGCGCATAGTGTCCGAGTGGTTGAATAATAATTTCCACGAGCGGTGGATAGGAAGAACTGGACCAGTGTTGTGGCCCCCACGTTCTCCAGATTTAAATCCGTGCGACTTTTTCGTGTGGGGTCATATGAAACAACTTGTGTATGCGGAGCCTGTGGATACAGTGGAAGAACTTCAGGTGCGGGTTGCAAATGCGGCAACAACAATTCACGAAATGCCGGGTATTTTTGAACGCATACGTGAATCCTGGATACGTCGAGCTCGAGCCTGCATTGACAACGGAGGGCGGCATTTTGAGCAATTTTTGTGATTTCAAGGTAAGATTTCCATGCGTAAACACCAAGGTTTTGTTGAAATCGCAAAAAACCACATTCGTTTTTTGTTCGGTCGTCGTTCCAGTGACCACCAAAAGTTCTTTCCCGTGCACATTTTTTTCAACTTGATGGGAAACTTGATGCCAAGTAAATGTATTTAACGTATACTATCCCCAGTTTAAATATTTACATAACTTCGTGAATCACCCTGTAGAGAAAAACGTACTTATCAAACTAAACCCCAAGAGAAAAAGTCCAAATTCTGATTTGCTTTTTAGTGTTATTTAATATATTAAATTGTGTCTTAGCCGGCCAATATTCAAATTCCACTCGTCTTGGTAAATTAGTTTCTTATAAGCTTTCAACTTATGTTGCTCCAAAATACATCTTCAAAACGAATCTTGCTCGAAACCGTCCTTTTAAGAGGGGTCGCTACCTAAAATCCTTATGGGCAATGCAATGTAAAATTTTCCTATCATAACTCGAAAACCATTTGACATAAAGAATTTATGGTGTCCTTACAATTGTCTGCAGATTTACCATTGGATTTTTTGATATGAGTTCTGTAACATTAATAAAACTGCACCAATTTTGGGTGAAAACTGTAACTTCGGCTTAGGTGGTTGAATCAAAATTGTATCTGTATTAATTGTAGAATAAATTATTCTGAATACAATCGTCCAAAGTTTAACAAAATATTCTTATAATTAAGGGAGTAATTTTAGAAAAACGATTTAGACTTTAAATCTAAACTGAAATTTTATAATTTACAACCAGCAATTGCCGGCAAGCCACAGAAATTCGGACTAGTTTGATTTGACGAAACCAAGAAGTCCAGCTGTTTGTGAAATAATATCTCTTTCTTGGAAATAACGATAGGAAAATAATAGAACTTCATTTTCATTATTGGACTAAGCCATGGACCACAGGAAAAATGTTTTAAAAAAAGCTCCTATATTAATAAGGATTTCTGTACTAGGAACAGCTACCTATTTCACGTTCCTTGCATTTGTTATCAAAATCGGAAGCAAAAATTTGTTTTTTATCACCAATAATTTTGTCGTGGCGACGCTTTAAAATTGTAATCTGTAAATTTTAGGCATTTTTGAGGCATAGTGGAATCAAACGCTAATTGATTTTTTTAATACATATAAATGTAGATATTAAACATAACTCCTCAGTTGTCATTTCAGATTTGATTCAAATTGTTTTTAAAATTCAAAGAAAAATGCGTTTTTATCAAATTTGTCAAAATTGGAAATTACGCATACACCAAACGATCCTTTAGTTTACTTTAGATTGTAACAAAAGCCCTATAATCTCAAATGCCTGCAGACAAATAAATGAAGTGATTTGTGAAATTTGGAATAAATGTAATTTGCAAGTGTTTCGTCATGATGTTGAAAACTAGCGTTTTTTCTCAAATTTAAACCACAATTTGCAAAAAAAGTTAAAATAAAAACAAGAATCACAGTTTTTATCACAGTTATGTTTGCGAGTGTTTCCACTAAAACTCTAAATTTCACTTCTTGGGCGTCGCGACGCCAAGCTGACACTAATAAAAAAGCGTTATTTTCTAGAACTTAATAAGCCGTAAGCATTTGAACAAAAATCGCATATTTGTTTTCCAACTAATTTTGGAATTTTGATTATTTAAAAAATATAAATTAGGCAATTTTGTGCTCTCATGTTACTTCAATCAGTTAGTCACGATTTTGATCACTTTTTCCATTATTAAATATATAATATACCTCGAATATATGACGAACCTCCATTTCCGCGATGTAAAAACGTGAAAAAAATGCATCTTACTTTATAAAAAATTCCAGTATTTTTAAATGCTAAAGAAACAAATAAGAAAGTGCGTCCCTAGGTTCTACAATTTGCTTTGAAAATTTTGTTCTGTTAAGCTGATTGTTTTATGGCGGTTATTAGACCCAAGCACTGGCCTGGTCATTTTTGTGACAGCTCTTAAATTATCATATTTCTCGTAAAATGAATCACAAAACAAATTAAACGGAAAAGCAATAATAAATTTGTTGCATATTATTACTGCTTGGATTGCAAAAGAATTGAACAGAATTTGTCGATGCAATATTTTTATGCTGTTAAAACCTTTCTGGACGGTCGAAACCGCAATTATTATTTAAGTTATTAGCGTTTCTAAGGGTGGTACTGTTAGAAGAATTGGAACAGTATACTGTAAACCCAGTTGACATATACCTAGTAAACTTTTTATGGCTTAAGTCAAACCACCCTAGAAATAAAACTGGGTGTTGTAAACTGCAGCCGACAAATTTCTAGGTAGAGGGTTGACCGATGGTTGAACAGGCCCGGACTCAATTCGTGCTCATTTATGGTCCCCAACCGCAAGGATTAGTACTACCCGGTCCTCTCATAATGTGGCCATAAAATTTACTAGGTGTATGTCAACTGGGTTTACAATATCTAGTTTAGAGTCTGACGACAATAATAAATATTTTACATTTTTCGGTGTTGGAATAGAAGGGGCTTTTGCGTACATTCAAACAGGAGTCTAAAGGCAGTATCAATTAGGCCTCATCCCCTTCACCCATTCGCCCTGTAGATAATAACAGCGGCGTCTTACTTGTAAATCGCGAATTAGGCAAATGGTCGATTCCTGCTCCAATACCTATCCCAAGAAATAATAGCAATGTGTAGCATTAGTATGTAATGGAGTATGTCTGAGGATCAGCTTTGTCGGACTTGATCCCGGGGCCTACGCACGCCTTGAGTTAATGTGCTGCACCCTAATGACTAGGGATGGACTCCCATCCACCCGCAGACGGCTTACTGGCCGTCTTAACGTGCCCTGCACCACGCGCAATTATCACACGGTTTATTGTTGTTGCTACGGTTTAGCTTCGGGCTAGAATATTTAGCCCTCTTTAGTGGCTTGATTTGACTTTGAAATTACCTTCGACGCTGTTTATGCTTGGCTGAAATGAGTTAATCTTATCCGGGAAAAAGTCCGATCAGAAGTGCCTTTTCCAAAATTTTCCTGCACGCCCTAGGCGTGTACATATTGATCATGTAATGCAATACTTTCGTCTGAGCAGCCCTTGTTCCTCCTCTCGGTTATTTGATGTATTTCTGCTGTTCTTCCATTGTGTCTAGAACGGTAATTAGTAAGTCAGTGCCGATTAACCACGACGGACTCATTCGTCTAATGCTATTATGATTATCCCTGACAGCAAGAAGGAACAGTATAAAGGGGATGGATGCTCTTATTATTAGTTACGTGGCCATTGTACCATCTATCGATCAACCCCAAGACATACAAAAATCTAACGATTTCAATTAGAGCCGTTTTTCCCTCGGCTTCGACACGGTGTCCTCATTAAGACGACTTTGATAATAATTGAAAGAAAGGTTATAGGAGAAAAAATTATCAAGAAATTTCCTTTAGGTATGTTTATTTACTGATCTAGAATAAGTATTCGGTGGGGTTTTATTCTGGCAGAAATTTCATCTAAAATTATTCATTTTCTCTACATTCAGGTGATTCTACTGTACAAAAGTTTGTTTTCTTCAGACTTTCTTGAAATTTAGCAAAGTAGATTGCGTGACAGTATTTTGGAAAGCTAATGTAATAAACTTTCCAAAGATCAATTAAACTTATTTGTAGGGTAAATACTTTCCATGATATTTTTGAAAAACTGGTCTCCAATTCCAAAAAAACACTGTTTTTAGGGATTTTGACATAACTCAAGAATTATTTCTTCGCTTACTTATTGTAATACATTATTTAAAAGATTGAGATTTTGACTTTTTGACTTACTAACAAATGTATTGGTTTTTTTTATCGTTCAGAAGTGACAGGACAAAAAACATTGAAAATGTTTCAAAAAATTAAAGTTTTTTTGATTTTTTGGCGATTTCATAAAAAAATCAATGTCATTGCGTAAAAATCTTAATTTCTAAACACATATTAGGTTTTAAAATGACATTTATCTACAAAAGTGGATACTTTTTATACGTATTTTCGTTCAAAAGTAGGCGTTTAGTGTGCCCTGTGCAATAGAAGTTATATTACATGCATTTTGCATAAATACGACAAATCAGCAGTCAAATTGTATTTATTTTAATAACATTTGATGACAATTTCTAGTTCTTTATCTGTTTTTTTACAAAATACAAATAGAGAAACAATCGTAGATAAAATGTTGTAAAATACACCTTAAAAAAGTTTCTCCTTAGCATTCGTGGCCACTTAGGCAATAAACTCTGACTTTTTCAACTTGTTTCTTAATATTTTTATAACTATAATGCTATCGCAAAGCAGAATAACACATTGTAGAAAAGTATTGATGATAAAACGAGTCCTTAGTTAAAAGCGAGAATGTAGAAAATTTGGAGACTCTAGAAAATCATAGTGAAAATAGACAATCTACAAAATAATGTAAAATACTGTAAAACAGATCTTGATGGTCTTAAGATAGAAAAAATTTACTGCGAGCCTAAAAGGGTGTCTAGCAAACCTAGATAATCTAGAAAATCTAGAAAATTTGTTGAGAGTTTAAAAAGTTTGAAGAAAATAACGGGTGTCTAGCAAAGCTAGATATCTAAAAAGTCTCGAAATTCTAGAGGGAAAATAGTCTAGACGATTCAGGCAATCTACGGAAATTCGAAAATAGTATTCTAAAGAATCTACAAAATTAAGAATATTTAGAGGAAGTCTGGAGGGTCTAAAAATTCTAGAGTCTAGAAAATTTACTAAGAGCCTAGAAAGTTTAGATAATCTAAATTGTCTAACGAGCTTGGAAAATGTAGAAAATCTGGTGGAAATTTAAAATCTAGTGAAGCCACAAGAATTCTAGAAAATATAGACAATCTAAAAAATTACGAAAATCTAGAGGAAATTTTGAGAATCTGTAAGAACCTAGAAAGAACCTCAATACAGCCTAGAAAAAGTATTTGGACCTAGAAAGTTTGGAGGATACAAAAATAGCCTGGCAAGACTATAGAATCTAGAAAATTTAAGGAATCGCAGAAATCCTAAGAAAACGTAAAAACGTGTTAAGAGTCTACATTTATAATCCAATGAATCTAAGAAATAGAGACAATTTAAAAAGAATCTAGTCTAAGGAATCTAAAAAAAAATATTAGTAAGTCTAGAAAATCTAGTGAAAATCTAGAGGGTGTCTAGAGGATATCTGGAACTGTATATCTAGAGACTCTAGAAAATCTAGTGGAAAATGTCAGAATCTAGCCAATCTAAATAGAATGTAAGAAAAATGTAACAAAATACATATACTAAAAAAAAACTAAGAAGAATTCAAAAGGAACTTATTCAAAATCAAAAGAAAATAAAGGAAAAATTTAATTGTAAGAAATTTGAACATAATCTGAAATTAGAAAAAATCTAAAGTTATCTCGATAATGGAAAAAAGATCAAAAAGGATCTACCAAATTTAAATTCTCAAAAGTAGAGATTATTATAAAAACATCTAGAGTAGATTCTTGCCTTTTCTAAATTTTGTCTAAATCTTCTTTAGATTCGCTGAATTAACTTTAGTTTCTCTTTGGCTTTTCCTCAAATTGTCTCCCGATCTTAAAAATCTTGAATAAGTTCATTATCATCGAATTCTCTTTAAGTTTCCAGTATGCCTTCATCAAATTCGTTTTAGATGCCTTCTAAATTTTAATTGGATTCTTTTTAGAGTTTTGTTATATTTTGTTGACATGGAC
Source organism: Gnatocerus cornutus (assembly GCA_029298725.1). Lineage (NCBI taxonomy): Eukaryota > Metazoa > Arthropoda > Insecta > Coleoptera > Tenebrionidae > Gnatocerus > Gnatocerus cornutus. Next base: position 3,494,770 of record CM055517.1, read on the forward strand.
CAAAAAAATTAGACAGTGGAAATATTTTAAAAGAATAGGAAAAATTATTTGAAAAACGCAAAAAGGGGAAGTGGATGTCACTGGTAATGTATTTTTTGTATCTTTACTAGAACTTTTTCCAAAAAATTTGGTGGCATTAATCAATGAAAATCACCAATTTTACTAAAATTTTATCTGGGGCAAAAAAATGATCGAGTTTAATACGAAAACGTTTTCAAATTGATTTAAATTATAAAAAAATTCAACCGGCAGTTGCTGCCTAATTTTTATCTGTGATCTTCTATTCTGACCAGTGAAATCATTTAGGAATGCAAGATTTATCAAAAAACTACAATTTTGTGGGCATTTAAATTAAAACTTTTACAAAATCTTCGAAATTCTTTGTCATGTGAATTTTAAATGGCAAGCGACGTCTAATAACTTGTTTAGAAAGAAGAGATTTTAACCTTTATAATGACGTATTACAATAAAAATTTTGAAATTCTATCCAAAAAAGTGTTCGTTTATCACATTTTTCATCAGTTTTTCTTAAATATCTTGGCAAAAACTAACTCTCCCAGCGACTTCTATAGATCATTGGGAAACTTATTATTTAATTTCCTTTCCAATAATATAATAGAGTTTCATGATTGAAAAAAAACTGAAAAAAAAGTAAACGCGGGATACTCAAAGAAAACTTATTTCACAAATATTTTTGAGTCCGGACCTGGTGGAGCAAAACGGGGTTTGTATTTAGAATCTGAAGGCAATTTCTTCTGCTCCAGTAGAAATTTCGTTGCAGGCCCGGCTGCAGAAAAATGCATCTTTCATCCCGACATTCCTTTGATTTGATTCTTATAAATAACCCCTTTCTGCCAATCTGCAATAATTCCCGCCGTAATAGAGCCCGCTAACCCCCAGATATTATTTCCGGCATCGAGCCCGTCCATTTTTCTCGTCTCATGCAAGGGTTGAACCAAATCCGCTCTCCAAGGTTCATCGTTATTACGTGGCGGTGGCTGGATTTTAATTTTAATTAGCATCGTTCCTTTGTGTATCAGCTACATTTGAGGCAATTTCCTCGGCTCCTTGCGAAATAGGAGCGACTCACGCTTGGCCGCTTCTCGGTCCGAAACAAAGAACACCGTATTGGACACAATGCAGCTCCTCGCGCTTCCGTTGCATTGTGGCGGTGCGTTAAAGGGTGGATAATGTGCAGGATAAAGGGTGTGCTATGTCTTAAGGACGAAGCAACTTAAGAAATTACGCCCGACGACGCCATGTCAAAATGAAATGCAAATTCGCCCGGAGAGAAAAGAGGAGCAGGCGGGAGGGAATTATGAAGGACACGGGAAATGTGCAAGTAAATCAAAGAATTTTTTAGTTTTCCCGATTGCGAAATCACAGCCCTGAGGATGTTTACCTGGGAGCGATATTAAATTGAAATAACAACTTGAACTTAATCGTGGTAACTCGGATTAAAAAGCTTTTTGACTCTGTAAAGTAATAAGTAAAGTTCTGTGAGTTTTAACGATTACCTGATGAGGAATTTGGGAAAGTGGTACAAGTCGCGCGCCCCCAATCTTTCTAGCTTTGTATAGATGGAAGGAAAAGTCCCCTCGATCAGAAATAATTTCTTTCGGGTCCACACAACATCATAAATTTCTATCTCCTCCTATATTAGGGCCATAAAGCAAGATATTTTTAAGCAATCGTCCGTCCATGTGAGCTTTTTGCCTCTCTCAGGAAGGTAATAAATCAGTTATCGGCTGTTTGAAACAATTTCCCCGGGATCAAAACTTATTTTAATATCAGCACGGAAAAGTTGAATAATTGATTCCGGAAGGCGGAATTCGCAAAACAATGGCAGGATGATTTTATCTCTCGTATTATCAATTCGTCCTCCAGGTGTCGATGAAATCCGCAAAGTGGAGTTGACTGGAGGCGAAGGACTCGAGTTGAAGAGTCTCGCTCTCAGTCACGTGTTTGCCCAACTTTTGTCCTGGAGACACATACTTGGGATTCTCGGTTTCTGCGACTTGTTGTTGTAATTGCGGCAGTGTAGTGTCGTTTTTCCCGGGCAAAGCAAATTTCGCCTTGCAATCAGGACATTCTAATTGAACTAGTCGGGCATCAAAGGCCCCGTCGACGAAAATGAAGTTTCAGTGCCGTCAATTTTCCGTAGTGACCGATAACTTTGTGTATCGACTTCCTGTTAGTATACTTCAATAACACGTCATTAACGTAGATCACATTAGAGTGTTTGTTGTTGGAAACTTGGAACGTTGGTCACTCGGGTCCCTCTAATGGGTTGGGATTTTTCCTTCGGACACCTCTCTCCTCCATGCATATTTAACGAGGGACCGAAGACGGGACAAGCGCGCGTACGCAATTTCCCAATTGGGCCAACTTGGCCGAACCTCTTAAGATAATGGCTCTGTTATGACTTGGCCTTGCACCTGCGGCGTCCTGCACACACATTATGATTGCACCAACGTAAAAAACGTCTCGAACGAAGGGAACCGCCACTACGTGCTTTATTATCATCAGTCTGCGCGAATATTAGGTTCACATGCAAAAGTCCGTCCGCCGACCAAACTATCCTTTGTGGAGATAACAAGGCGGCGAATGAAGAACTCAAATCGAATTTCAGTTATTCACAATTCCGGTGCCGCCTCGAGTCGAATCTACATATATTTGCGAAGGTGATAAGGTGGTCGGACGACGTGGACCGAGTGCGTTTTATATTTGATCAAGTTAGAGAAACCGAAATTTTAGGGAGAGATGCATACTTTGTAGCCCAACGTCGCCGATATTTCCCTATAAAATTTATTGTGCACTTAAAAAGACGATTTCCGATTTTACGGCGGCCTTTGCACGTTATTTCTGTAAATAACTCGCATGTCAACAAATTTATGGATGTCATATGAACTTGGGATTTATTCCGATGCACCCATGTTACCAACAGGTAATAAAACAGTTAGTGAATCGAGAAATGTTACGACAACAGGATGACACCCTTCGGAGGATGATAAAAGTCGAAATAATGGCAATATTATGACCTCACAGCAAACATGTTTATTCTGAGGTGCATTGTGGGATTATGGGAGTTTTCAAAAATTTACTTTCGTCCTGGAAAGAGGAGGATTTCGCTCTTTAATCCGGGCGTTGGTTTAGTGCATTTTCTATTAGATATGAAGAATTTACAGGGTGAATAGGAAAGTTGCTCCTTCAGGATAAATAAATTGTGAACACGATTGGGATAAATTATGAACGCCTTCATGGCTAATCAAAAGTTTGTGTCATTCTTTTTTACCACAATGTTTTGGTTTGGAGGATTTCTTAGAAAATTCGTTTTAGAATTTAAATATAAAAATATTATAAAAATAAAAATATATAATTTAAATATCCATATTTAGTGTGAAAATTGAAAAAGTGTATTCTCGACGTTCTGTGAACATTTCGGTACCTCAGAAGCATAAGGGTTCATCTCCATAAATTATAGTTTCGAGAAAAATAACAAAACAGGTGTTCTAAAAAATCACGGTGGTGTTATTAATCTCTTTTCAAATATGCAATTTAAGAGCGAATTAAGAGTTATTGATGACTATTTATTTCAAATCGTGCGTAATAATCGTAACCTTTGATCCAAAAATAATTTTTTGAGCATATTTTTACACTTGGTTCCTTATGCTTCTAAGAAAAATTAGATTATCTACGTAAGACCCACTTAGTAATAGAAACTTAAAAAAAAAAGTGATATGTTATTAGAAATAATTGCTAACAAAGATATATTAAAATTAATCCAAATTCTTCAACTTCTATAGAATATTTAACCTTAAAAAACTCCCACAAATTTTGTTCTTGTGACATCAAAAATGTCGAAAAAAAAGTTTTTTTGTATTTTTTTTAGCTGCTGGAAATAAAAATGTCTACAAATTCTCCTTTTTGCTTTAAATTTTTGTAAATCGGCACTGTAAATAAGACAGTCAAGAGTGATAATCTCCACAAATTTCGTTAAAATCACATAAAAAAAGGAAATTACAGAAACTTAAAAAATATTGGTGGCATTTTTTTGGTCTTAAAACCAAAATTTCTAAAAATTCCACTTTTTGATCTAAATGTTTGCAAATTAGTGTTACTAAAACAAACAAAAGAAACAACATGCATAAATTTCGTTCCTGTCGCACTAAAAATAACGAAATTACAGTGTTGAAAAAAATTGACATTTTCACAGTTGTCCAAATAAATATTTCTAAATATTCGGTAAAAATTTTTCTAAATCGGTACTCTTAATAAGACTTATAAACTCCTCAAATTTGGTTATAGTGGCATTAAAAATGAAGAACTTATAGGTCGTTAAAAAATTTTGGTCACATTTTTTTTGGTCAAAAAACAAAAATTTTTCTTTGCTCCTCGAAATCAAAATTTCTAAAAATCTCTTTTTCGGTGTAAATTGTTCTAAATCGACACTCTTGATAAGGCAGTTAGTTAGCAATTAGTGGCATTTTTTGGTCTTACAACAAAAATTTTAATGGAATGTTCCAATACACGGATTTTTTTCTTTAGTAACCCCAAATAGTATACATTAGGGCCTCGTTAATCCGGAGAGGCAAAAACAAGACCCTTTCCGGATTATCGAGGCGTCCGGATTATAGTATGCCATATTTGACGGTACTAAAACATATGTTTAACTTCAGTTTCTTTAATCAATTTTTAAATGAATTCATGTAGAAAAACAGTAAGTTAAATTACATAAAACATTAGACTTTACATCAACAAAAGACTGACCGCATTGGCACATGGCAACCCGCACCTACACCCGCCCTCGCCCGTCCCCCCGCAAAGCTCATTGCCCCGCCGGATTACAGCGATCACCGAACTAGCAGGAGTCCGGATTACCGAGGCTCTACTGTACTTGCGTTTATCATCAATTTGAACAAGTTTGGATCAGTTGAGTAACAAAATCATCTCGAAATGTAGACCTGCAAGGAGTTAGTTTATGCTTCTAACATGAATTGGTACTTAGTTTCTTATAGAAACCTAAAATCGTTTGTTTTTCATCTAATGGGGATTATTTTTCTATGTCTTACAGAAGATGTAAAGAGTAATAAAAAACATTATTTTTCACAAAAATTGGAGATAGACCCTTATGCTTCTGAGGTACCGATTTAGTGTATTGAATTTTCAATAGTAATACCATGAGTAGGTGAATATTCGTGATAATTTAGACGATTTATTAGCTAAACGAAATTTATGTTGCTATGAAAATACCACGAGTTGCGTAGCAACGAGTGGTATTTTCTAAGAGCAACATAAATTGAATTTGCTAATAAAAGTCTAAATTATCACAGAATATTCATCCTACGAATTGTATTTTGCACGACTATTCCATGCATACAGTAGTAATAATAATAATAATTTCGTCAGCGGAATTATTAGCAAAACGACTCATTTTTAAACGTCAAAAAATTAATTTGCTTATGTAACCATGGTTGACAACACCAGCATCGTGCTAAGGCTTGCCGCGATAATACCATGGTAAATCTCAAATCTGATTGGATGTTAACTTATAAGCATGGAATAGTCAGTATAAAATTATTAGTGTGGTCGATAATAGACTAAATTGCATGTTAATTTATTTAGATTGTCAAAATTTTTGATAAAGTAATGAAATTAGATGAAGAATCTAGACGAAGGTCTTAACTTAGATGTAGCAGTAGCAAATTTACATGAAACCAAAATATATAAAAAATTCCTTAAAAATGTGGGAGATAGAAAAGTCCGTCAAACTTTTCGATTTACTGAAGAGACATTTAATTTCAAGACCATGCAAATCCTACACCAAAAATTGCGGTGGTTTTAATATTATCATGATATTCTTCTTCAGCAACACCACTGATTGGAAAAATACTATTTCTTTAAAATCTAACACATTCTGTTTGACTGGATCATTTCGTTCTGTTGTCTGTTGGTGTTTAATTATGTCTTATTTTAAATTTTGAGCTAAGTTTTGCCACGCCTGATGTATTTTTATGTTTTTTCTTTTCTCCAAAGTTTTTGGGCACTTTTTCTTGTAAAGATACAAGAACCAAAAGTTGTTCAGAAAGTTTAGATGATAGCATAGTTTATTGTGAAAAACAAAAATAAATAAAAACGTTAAGTAATAAATAAAATAATAAGTAAATAAATTATAAAAAAAATAACAAATTCGAGATTAATAAGAATAAACAAAATTCTAAAATATATAAAATAAATTCCAGTCTTCTTTTTTTAAACCGCAGCACAAGTAAATCCCGCCTTGCTTTGACAGCCAACCAAACGAAATAACACCAAAATCAAGAGTGTAAAATAAAATACATACCTGCATCGAAACCGCCATCATCGATTTTGATTTATACATTAAAAATCGATGTATTTTTGGTGAAATCGAAATTAATAAAAAATCAAAGTAAAAGTCTCAGATTTAAATTAAACCTATTTTTTACGCTGCGCTAAAGGTTTGGATCCACGATGAGATATTCTAATGAGATTATGATTTTACGAGTCAAAAATCGTATCAAAAACTAGCAAAAACTATAAAATTTGACTGGAAAAGTTAATTTTTTGAGATTAGTCAACCTGACAAACTGTTTTTGCGATGTTGCCAAGATAATTTTCAGACCGCACTAAAATATTCGTGCACTTTTTAGTTTGATGATGGAGAAAACACTATTCTTGAGTTTCTCGTACTAAAAATTTCGTTAATTTTGCGAATCGCACTCCTGGTCAGAATTTGGACGTGTGGTGTATAGTTTATCCAAAAACGAATCCCCCGGCGATATTGGCGGCAGCGTTTGCATGAATAATAATTCCCATGGATCAGGGCGAGATGTATTTGAGCGTAATTTAAGTTTCGCTAAATATGTCATGTGCCGGAGTTAGTCGAAAGTTTAGATTCCATCAAAAATTTAAGGTGACGCGGGTTGCCCGTCGACTTCATTATACTTTCAACGAAACCGGTCCAAAGTAGTGGGTTGACTCTACCAACGGGCAAAACTACACCGAGAACACATTAGTGCAGTAATTTGTCGTCCGATATACTCTAACATCATTAGGCGCTTAGGCCGAAAGTACTGGCGAAGTGTGGGCCGTGCCGGACAAGACATTAGCGACCCTAATTGCTTTACGCGGGAACCTCAGGTTCCTTCAGGACTCCCTCTTCACGTCGCTGACACGGGTCTGACCACCGACCCCTTTTGTTAATAATAAAATGCATCCAATGTTGGATCGAACAAGAACAACCAACAGACAAATTGCCTCGGGATGTTGGCTGACCATTGTTGCTGAGCTATTATGTGCTTTCGGTTGACATCGTTGGGGTTCTTTGTCAATCATGCGCTTTTTAGGGGGATATTAATAACTGAATGCGTTTTCAATTCCCGGACGTGACCTTAAAATATCGACACCAAGACTTGTGTAAAGAGGAGGCGACCCGTTTTGCTCTTATGGAGATTCAATACTAATTTCAAAAAATGATATCTTTGTTACAATGAAACAAAATATTTTCTAGACCTTATCCGGGGCAAAAATCCCAAAAAGATGCTTATTCACCTATAAATTAATTTGATGTTCCTTCTCAGCAACCCAAATTTCCAGTACAGTTGTAACTAAAAGAAATATTAAAAATCGACTCCGGATAATGTCTAGATTTCCAAATTGTGAATTGATATAAAAACAGCGATCTAATTTATATATAAATAAATGAGCTAAGGCAATTTTAAAATTCTTGATTAAAATTTTGTCTGAATTCTGGTTATTTATGAACAACTATTAGAAGTTAACCACAAGCTGTAAACTTAATCCATTGTTCATTTATAGCGGTCGCCCCTTGCAAGTAGACCGGACCTTTCTTCAATTCTTTTCAAATGTGTACGGCAAATTGTCTATTTATGACAATTAATGACAGTAGTTAGTTAAAATCGGCTAAACGTTGAACCGAAGTCGAAGAAACAAGATGCAAAATTTGAAGATAACCAGTCGTCAAGAGCAGTGGCTGCTGATTAGTAAGGGTTGTATAGCTAATACAAAATGTTTAGAGAAATAGAAAAAAAAAGTCACTGCTCAAACCCTCATTTATATTATGGAAATTAAGAAAAGAATAAAAAAATAAGAAAAAAATACAAATTAAAACTAAGTTTCTTATAGGATAAATCAGAACAAAATACATCGTCCGGCAACACTTATGGACACCCCCAAAATCGCCTTTAATTTCAAAGATAAAAATGTGCAAGTTTACATAAAATCTGACGCAAAAAATTGTTTTTTATCACCGTTAGTTTGGTGTCGCGACGTTTGAGTTGAGTTGAATAATTCAAATTCTTTTCAGCATAACTGCGATAAAAATATTATATCAATTTTTATTTTAAATCTAATACAAATAGTGTGTAAAATTTGAAAAAAACCTATCAAATCAGTTTTGAAAATTGCAAACTACATTTATTGTACATTTATTGTAAGAAGGTCAATTTCTAGTAACGCAGGCGTGTTTAATTTTTCTGAACCCTACAAATTGTTAATTAACATTAAAAAAAAACAATTTAATTTTACGATTTAAAGTGAACTAAAGGGTAGATGACATTTGTCATACAAGATGTTGACATTTGGTATAAAAGTAGTTTCCAATTTTGACTATAAATTTGAAAACTAACTTGATAAAACAGAATTTTTGTTTCTCATTAAACGTTGAAAACAATTTGCATAAATTACAACTAAGATATTGAAAAAAATCAAAGATTGGTTCCACAAACTCTCACAAATCGCTAAAAATTACATTTTTAAAGCGAGCGTCGCAGCCGCCAAAACTATTAGCTAGATTTTTCTGCATCTTGCACAATATTATGAACAAACAGTAGCAACTTTAAGTAAGTTTTTGTCTCTGTCAACACATGCATCTTTGGTCTAAAAATAAACCTCCAGTCGAACATATAATTTTTTCTGCATTTCGTAAGAACAAGCCTTATAGAGTATTTTAATGGGCAATTGTATGAATCACACAGCGTGTTTGATGCAGTTTTTTGCCCGTAAGATAATCTATTCAACAAGGCGACGAAACGCATTCTATTATAAGATGAAAAAAATAATTTGAATTATTTCTAGGCCGTTTGGGGACACCACTTCCTATAGCATAGTTTTTGATCGAAATGTGTCATAGTATCCCAGCATTAATTATTTTTTTCCGACTATTCTGTGCTACAAAGTGTATTTGATTAATCCTAATTTATTGTAAATATATGAGAGAAATATTTAAATAACTTGTATATTGAAAAAAAAACAATTATAGTAGATATTAACGAAAGTTATCAAAAAATACACATATCGTAAAAACTGTAAATTCAAAAATTATAAAAAAATTCCCACATTTTTCTGAGTCTACAAGGCAAATCATGTTAAAATTTAAAGTGAATCTAACCACCAGTTTAAAAGAAAACAGCTAAAAAGTACCTAAAAACTAAGTTTTTTGAAATTATCTTGAAAACCGCAGGACAGATTTTTTTTTTAAATTTTATTTTAACTTCAGGATTTTTTTCAAAATTTTTGAATTTACCGTTTTTGAGATAGGGGGTACACTTAAACCTTAAATATGCGGAAATAACCAAGTTTAGGTAATTTTTTCCATTCAAACAATGTAGAGATGGATATGTTGAAAAAAACCATTCATTTGAATAAGTATAATTAATTAAAATATCACTTATGTAATTATGGACCGGTTTATACAATAATTTAATTAAACTAATTTTTCAAATATTTTGAAGATTTAATTTACCTTTAGGAAATTCCTACGTTATTGCCTTTAGAAAATGTACATAAGCAAATTAAAAATTTTAAGATTCTAACATTTTCAGGATTCTGAGTTTGAACAAAATTTGTTACTCAAAAATCAAAAGAAGTCTTTAATTTTATCTTTTTGCGAGCTAAAATAGCTAAAAAAAATCCTAGCTCTGTCAACATTCTTTTACTTAGAATACGCATACAAAATCCGTTTGGTTTTGTGGTAAACTTTTGAATAAATTACCTGAGTGCTTATGTAGGACGACTGAGATTAGCTTTACAGGATCCGGCAACAGTTGTGTCCACCCCCAAAATCGTCTCTAATTTTATAGATAAAATTTTGAGAATTTGTATACTCTAGTTGACAAAGCTCTAGAAGCTGACGCAAAAATTCTTTTTCTATCACTGATAGTTTTGGCGTCGCGACGCCTTAAAAATGCAATTTTTAGCTAATCGTGAGTGTTTGTGAAATCAACTCGTAATTTATTTATTTTTCAATATAAATGTGGTAAAAATATCTCAGTTGTCATTTCAGATTTAATGTAAATTGTATTCAAAATTTGAGGAAAAAATGCTGTTTTATCAACTTAGTTTTCAATTTCATTAAGTCAAAAATGGGAAGTACGTTTACACCTATCTGTCAACATTTTGTGTCACAAATGACATCTATCCATTGGTTTGCTTTAGATTGTAACAAAAGTTTTACTTGATGAAATTGTCGTTTTGTCGATGTTAATTAACGATTTCTGGTGTCCATAAAGTGTAATAGGCCCGAGTTAATCAAATTTGACATTCATACGAGTGAATAAAGTCACTTGTGAAATTTTGGTGTAAACGTAGCAAACTAACTTGATGAAACAGCGTTTTTTGGCAAATTTTACACACAATTTGCATTAGATTTAAAATAAAAATTCAAAGATTTGTATCACAGTTATGTTGAAAAAATTTGAACTCGCGAATATTTCCGCAAAATCTCAAAAATCGCTAAAAATTATATTTCTTAGGCGGCGCGACGCCAAACAAACTGTGATAAAAAAACAAATTTTTTCGTCAGCTTCTAGAGCTTTGTCAACTATGAGCGTACGCAAATTTTCAAAAATTTATCTTTGAAATTAAAGACGATTTTGGGGGTAGACCTGTATACCTGTAAATCGGATACAAAATGATTCTTTTAAAACCAGGAAAAACCATCTCTTTGTTCGACACTATTGGGATTGAATATTTCTAGAAAATTGCTTATATCTGAGATTATTTAGATCTAAGGAATATTTGCCGACAAATCAAACATGAAAAATTTATATGTATATTGTTAATAAAAAAATACAACTCGTGATGTAAAAATTAAAAAAATATACTCCTATTTTAGCTTGTCAGATCAATTGATTTCGATAAAATTTGGTAAAAATCGAAAAACTATGTCGAAATGTTCTGAGCAATGTTCAAATGTTCAAGCATTCGCAATTGCAAATTTTTATATTGTATCAGCAGACACTGGTCCTTCACAAAAAATTAAAAAAGTAGTTTTTAATTCTAACTCTTTTAATTCAAAAAGGAAAATGGTGTTTTTTTTTAGAAGTGAAATTTGCTAATTAATTACGGATGTGTGTAATTCAAGATATTTTTCCCCAAATTTTATATTCAAATTTCTTAGAAATATCTACATGTTGAAGCACTCCAACTTTTTAACAAAAACAAAATTTGATTTTTTAGGCGATTTGTATCGTTAATATACACCGCTTAACATATTTTTTAAAAGTTATTGGTTTCATCGCCAAAATACAAAATTCCATAATTTGTCTTTTTTGTTCAATAATTTTGAAATTTTGTGGAGTTTATTAGGAAGCCTACGTTAGTAACTTCTCCAAATTAGTTGGCTGGAGCGTTACAATTACCACAGTTACAAGCATAAATAATTTGTTTGGAAATTTTTGGTCTGTTCTCGAAATAAAAAAAATCCACAGTTGGTCGTTTTTGTTCTATACCTTCGCAATTTTGGAAATTCAAGAAGAAAAATCAGATTAGTAACGTTTCTAAATGTTATTGCTGTTTTGCTAAGCTTTAATAAAAATTTTTTCGAAATTTTCGGTTCATTCCCTGATTAACAAATTCTAAAATTTGTCTTGTTTGATTTAAAATTTTTAAATTTTTCACAATTAGTAACCAAGTCTGAGTTAGTAATCTTTCTTAATTTGATTGGTGCACCATTTAAATTACAAAAGTTACAGTGACAGCTTTTAATAATTTTTTTTTCTTTATCCTCCAAATAAAAAAGTTCTAAAATTTGTGCCTTTCGCTACATAATTTTGTAATTTTTCGCAGTGAATAAGTAAGTCTAAATTCGGATTTACAGATTTTAATAAACAATTTTTGGAAATTTTCAGTTGTATCGCCTGAGTAAAAAAATTTCCAAACTTGTCTTGTATCCATAATTTTCAAATTTGTCACTGCTAATAACCAAGCCTCAGTTAATAATCGTTCTAAATCTGATTTAGTAACGTTTAATTTAACAAAGTGACAGTTACAGCATTTAATATAATTTTTTTTTTGATCTTTCTTTAAATATAAAATTTTCTTTATAATTTTGCAATTTGCCAAAGTTAATAAGTAAGGCTGAATTAGTAATATTCCCAAATTTTATTGCTGTGGCGTATAAATTAACAGAATTACAGCCCTTAAATATGTTTTTTCAAAGATTTTTGGTCCATTCTCAAAATTAAAAATTTTAAAATTTGTATCTTTTGTTTTTTTATAAATTGTTAATTTATCAGAATTAATAAGAAAGTCCAGATTCGCAACCTCTCTAAACCACATTGTTTGGGCGATAACGTTACCAGAGCCACAGCCTTAAACGTATTTTTTAAAGAGTTTTTGGTTCATTTACAAAATAAAAAATTATAAAACTTGTTTTTTTTGCTCCATAATTTTACATTTTTGCAGTTTATAAACAAGTCAAAATTAGTAATGTGTAAATTTGATTGCTGTGGCGTTAAAATTACTAGAATTACAGCCCTTTTTTAAGAGTTATTTGTTCATCCTCAACATAAAATAAACCTAAATTTGTGTCTATCGCTTTATATTTTTATAACTTAACGGAGTTATTAAAACAGTCAAAATTATTAACTTCTTGAAATTTCATTGTTGTAGCGTTGAATTATTGTCAAATTGACTTTTATAAAATAAAATCGATGATTGCGGTTTCGATGTATGAATTTTATTTTACCACTCTTGATTTTGGTGATATTTGCTTGTGCTGCGGTCTAAATAAAGAAGACTGGATTTTAAGAGCAATATAAAGGGTGAGTTCTTATGCACCATAGAAACAGTATAACATATTAGTGTTAGAAAATAGTATATTAAAGAACGTGTTTTATAATGGCCAATTTGGTGCACGAGGTCCCGGTGTACAAAACGAGCCGCAGGCGAGTTTTGTATGGGACGAGTGCACCAATGCCATTATAAAACAAGTCCTTTATATTTTTTCGAATTTGCACCCCTTTTTTAATAATAAAATTAAATTTTAGAATTCTAAGAGTTTTCGTGTTACACGATTGGTAATGGTTTTGTAACCACGACTTGCCACTTGATTTTCAAATTTAATTTAAAATTTGACATTTATTGAGTTTCACTGTCACTGAATTTTGACATAACGTAACATAACCTCACAGCCAGTATTCGTATCTATTATATTTAGGTACAATTATTGTTGGCCGCAAAGGACAGTTTAATTATATTCATACATTTTTATTCACGCAGCAATTTATTAAACACAAATCGTAAAAACCAAATTGACCATGAACTTGACAGGAAACAGGTGACAGCCAGACTAATTAGTTCTGCCAATTCTTAAAAAACAAAATTTCCTACTTTGAGTTCTTTTATAGATACCTATAAACGACTCCAAATTGAGTACTCTAATGGACCTATTAAAGCGGCAAATTCGAAAAAGAAAATTAAAAGTTGAATTTTAAATTTGGCGTCGTAATTTTAGCGCAATCCACTGAGTTTAAAATTTTCTTTCGTAATAACTTATCATAACGAAAGGTCTGAAATTATCAAGTCGGGTAAAAATACAATTTCTCTTTGCTGTAAATATTTGGGGACAAATTCTTACGCCGATCAAAACTGCCATAAATTATATCTGGTCGTTTACAATCTAGCCTAAGGGGTATCGATGGTGATATCTGGTGGATTCTGATGAAGATCATATTTTGGGTCGGTCATAGAGACTTAAGGCGCGATTCCACTTGCTTGTTCTACCCCAGACCAGACCAGACATCCAAGATTTGAGAGACGTCTTTATAATTCTTCAGCCCCTTTATGTGTTTAAAACATAAGATAAAACATTAAGATGCAATTGCACCTCTGACTACGCAGAAAGGGACTAAAGAATTGTGAAAACGTCTTTCAAAATCTTGAATCTTGAAGTGGAATCGCGTCTTAACATTCCGCCATCTTTTGCATGCCATTGAATAGAATATTTGATAAAATTCGTCTGTAAGAATGTGTCTTCATACATATTCCAAAGTTTCGAAAGACGTGTACCATCGGGAGGTGTTTGTGTTGTGCTTCTAAGTTGTACAAAAGTCTTCCGAATTCGCGTTCGGTTTAACAATCAGCTCGGACGTGCCGGGGATGTGAAACGCAATTCGCCGTCTCATTGGAAATTCGTTTCTCGCTCAAAGAAACAATAAAATAAATCATCTGTTAAACGTTCCTCCTAATAAAAACACCGAATTGAATAAATTAGAGATATTGGCCATCGCGATTTCACGCCAATGATAATTTCCATCGTTCCCTCCGCTTTTCAAATTATCAATCTACCGCGGCATCATTTGTTTTATATTTTCATTTGTTCTTTCACAGCCCACTTGACGCTCGTAATTATTCTTCGTTTTATAACTGGAAACTTCCCGCCGAGTTTTTATTTTATAAAAGTCTTAATTGAAGGTGCACTACACCATGTTTCACTCCTTCTTCATTGTCTTGATAATTTTTCATTTCCCGAGACTTTTCTCGAGACAATATTTAATGAAAATTAAGGACGGTATCAATTCGCGTAACGTGGTTAACACGATTCACTCGACTGGAAGGCGGTAATTATTTTTACAAGTTGTCGACAACTTTTAAACGAACAATGACGCGCTAAATATAAACAAACAACACGAGGAATTGTTCAACTTTTCATTCAAATTGCGAAACATATTGTTGGGGCCATCAATAAAACGAGATATTAATGATTCTCAGAGACATTTTTCCCCCTTTCAGTTTTAATATATGACAATAAAGACGTCTAAACGAGCGTTTCAAAATGTTAATCGATGTTTTATTGGTTTTCGATAAAGAAATTGGAACATGAATTATGAGCACCGCGTGTTGCTTTCAAAAAATCCTTCTCCATGTAGCTCTTCATATGATAATAATATTTTATTTATTTGATGCAAATTGACCATACTTTACAAAGATTTTCATGTAGAATCCAAATCGATTTTTGCATTTTTCCTGTGACAAGAAATAACTGAATATGAAGCTATTGACGTTTTAAACTTATTGGATCTTCAAATAAAGAGTATAGAATCAAAGTCAGCAATCTCCATTTTTTACAAATGGATATTATTACTTTTAATCTTATGCTCGAGCTACAGCCATTATTGTAGTACTAATAAAAACCAGTTGATTAAAAAAAATAAAAATATGATATTAATATCCATTTTAAAAACATAAAAGTTACTCAGGTTGGCATAAACAAAACATCCTAAACGTGACAGTTGGCAAGAGTGATAACTAAATAGGCAGTTGACGTTTCTATTGTCAGAAGTTCAATTTTAAAGTTTCAAATTCGACTAGAGAAAAATGAAAAAATTGATATTTTATACATAGATAGGTATCAACTGGATCCTCAACACTTCCCTTAGGTAACCTAAAATAAAATAAATAGACGTGTGTTCCAAATGTCTTGAAATGTCCGAACAAATTAAACGTGAGACAAATCAGCAAGTTAAAAACAATTTAATGTCTCAGAAAAGAGTGCATAAATGGCGAACTAAATACTTATCACTCAGAAAAGACAGATAGGACTTCAAGGAATTATGACTCAAATAATAATTAATCCAGACACAGTTTTTGAAAATTTTTGCTTTAGCACTACAACTGTCGGGCCCGTAAAATAAAATGAATATTAAAGAAAATATTAAATTTTGAGTCCATCATTTAAATATAAATTCTAAAATCTTTGTTTCCTGCTTTAAAATTCTTTGATTTAGTACACCTAATAAACACCCCTAAAGTAATAAGTTCACCAAATTTCACTGCTTTAGCACCGCAACTGCCTAAAATATCAAAAAAATCTTTAATTTTGAGTCTATGCGAATAAAAAATTTTGGTTTCCTGGTTTAAAATTCTTTGATTTAATACATCCAGTAAACACTCCTAAAGTCGTAAGTTCACCTATTTAACTGCCTTAATTTAATATCCTTTAATAATCTTTAATTTTGATTTTACCTGTTGTTCAAATAAAAAATTTTTGTTCTTTACTCTGAAATTCTTTAATTTAGTACACCCGATAAACACCCCTAAATTACTAACTACACCGAATTTTATTGCTTTAGCGCCACAACTGTTGGACTCATAAAATATCATAAAAAATCTTGAACTTTGAGTCTATCATTCGAATAAAAATTCCTAAAAACTATGTTTCCTAGTCTAAAATTCTTTAATTTAATACACCTAATAAACACCCCCCCAAAAATAATAAGTTCACCAAATTTCATTGCTTTAATTTAATATGCTTAATTAATCTTTAATTTTGAGTTTACCTGTCGTTCAAATAAAAAATTCTAAAATTTTTGTTCCTTGCTCTAAAATTCTTTAATTTAGTACACCAAATAAACACCCCTAAAGTAATAGTTACACCGAATTTCACTGCTTTAGCGCCACTGTCGGACCCATAAAATGTCATAGAAAATCTTGAATTTTGAATTCATATCATTCGAATAAAAAAAATCTAAAATGTTTGTTTCTTGTTTTAAAATTCTTTAATTTAGTACATCCAGTAAAGTAATAAGTTTACTAAATTTGACTGCTTCAGCGCTACAACTGTCGGGCCCCTAAAATATCATAGAAAATCTTGAATTGAATCATTTGAATAAAAAATTCTAAACATTTTGTTTCTTGTTCTAAAATTCTTTATTTCAGTACACTCAATAAACACTACTAAGGTAATAAGTTCACAGAATTTTATTGCAATAGCACAAAGACTGTTGGGCTCATAAAATATTATAAAAAAAATTTGAATTTTGAATCCATCATTCGAATAAAAAATTCTAAAACTTTTGTTTATAGTTCTAAAATTTATTAATTTAGTACACTCA
The DNA here is from genome assembly GCA_029298725.1 of Gnatocerus cornutus. NCBI lineage: Eukaryota > Metazoa > Arthropoda > Insecta > Coleoptera > Tenebrionidae > Gnatocerus > Gnatocerus cornutus. The sequence continues at coordinate 3,511,926 of CM055517.1, forward strand.
ATAAACACCCCCAATGTTTACCAAATTTCACCGATTTAAAGTTAAAATTGTCAGACTTAATAAATATATTTACTAAAATATTTGAAATTCGACTTCCAACTGCAAAAGAAAAAGTCTTAAAAGGTATATTTTTTGTCAATAGAAATTTTATGTTTTAAGCCATTTCTTTTTATTTATTTTTTTTTAATTTTAAGTTTCATTTTTAAATCAGGCAATGTCCACATAAACATATGTATACACACTAAAATATGAATTTTAATAAAAATATTGAAACACTGAAAGGCGAAATTTTGGCGTACTATTTAAAATGTAATTTATTCAAAATAAGGCAATTGGTAAATTATTATTATTGCTTTGACAAATTTCTAATTTCCAAAATTCTTAAATGTGGAAGATTGTTGACTTTCCTTTAAATTCAAATTATTTCAAGTTGTATAAATTTGATTATCCTTTAGTTTACAAATGATGGGATAATTCGCCGCTATCTCTGCTAATTTGAAACAGTTTTGTTGACAGATAAAACCCCCTTTTAGTAAAAATAAGTCTTTTCCGTCGTCTTCCTTTTTGCTTACGTGTCTCCCACAAATAGAATGATTAATTTTAAAAGTTTTCTTTTCACCGGAGTTTACCAATAGATAAAACCGGAATAGATCTGTTTTTACAAACAGATAGGAAAAAACTAAAAGCAAGTAAATGTTTTTCAACCTTGCGGGCCAAACAACCGTTTTATGCCCACATTTTGAAGATTGATGCCTGCATTTTGGAATTTTTCCCGTGCGGATTAAAGTGCGTAACGGGCAATTTAGAGAGCGATTAGGGACATACCAACAATGAAACAATACGTGCCGTTAATCCTCGATATTGGCAGGTAATATTGCAGTGATTACTTTTAATCGCATATCAGAAATTGTTCTCTTGTGCCATTATGGCGCGGATGATTAGTGCCTTCTAAGCCGTTGAATCGTTGAACAGTCACGCCAAGACCCGTGTCCGTTCGTTCGCCGGCTGAAATCCACTCGTTCGGACTGTGGCGGCACTGTTTGCTTTGGGATTGCTAATTACGAAGTCTTAAGAGCTGGGGTGGTCTTAATATGCAACGGAAAACACGCCAAGCGGAAGCACCAACGGTTCGCTGATTCCTTAAGCGATACGAAGAGTGGATGTTTGTCTTAATTACGGCCTTTTTCGCTTTCAAAAATTATCTATTACCACTGACGGGGGAGTCAAACTAAATTGCAACTTTTCACTATTTCAACACTTTTTCATTCGTGCGATATGGTGGAGGCGCCGGGCAACATTTATGGGTAAGATTCAAATAAAGCAAAGTTAAAACACTATTTAAAACTAGGATCTTTCCAAACTTTCATAGATATAGCACCAAAATTCGTAATTTTCTTAAGTAATTTTGGTTCAAAATTTTTGCTTCGTTTTAAAAACTAAAATTTCTAAAATTTTTGTCTTTTAATCTACAATTTTGCAATTTAGCAAAGTTAGTACACGACTCAAAAATATTAACTTTTCTAAATTTCATAGCTCTAGCACTAAAATTACTTAATAAAATTAGAAATTTTGGTATATTTGGTATAAATGACGGAAATTTTTACTTCGTCTGGACAATAAAAAATTCTAAAATTTTTATCTTTTGCTCTCAAAATTACTTAATAAAATTGCAATTTAGCAATGGTAGTACACGTCTCAAAAATAGTATTCTGTTCAAATTTCACTAAATCTAAAACAACAACTTGATAAAATTACGAATTTTGGTGAAAAATGTCGGAAATTTTGGCTTCGTCTTTACTTTACAATTTTGCAATTTGGCTGATATAATACACGACTAAAAAGTAGTAACTTCCTTAACTTTCATAGTTCTAGCGCTAAAATTACTTAATAAAATTGAGAATATTGGTGTTTAATGTCGGAAAATTTTGCTTCGTCTTAAACGGCCTTTTTCGCTTTCAAAGATTATCTATTACCACTGACGGGGAGTCAAACTAAATTGCAACTTTTCACTATTTCAACACTTTTTCATTCGTGCGAAATGGTGGAGGCGCCGGGCAACAATTATGTGTGAGATTCAAATAGAGCGAAATGTCAATCCAGATGCGTTTTTTCAGTGTTATAACCGCCATAAAACAAATAGCTTAACAGAACAAAATTTTCAAAGCAAATTGTAGAACCAAGAGATGCACTTTCATATTTGTTTCTTTAGCATTTAAAAATACCGGGATTCTTTATAAAGTAAGAAGCATTTTTTTCTCGTTTTTACATCGCGGAAATGGAGGTGCGTTATATAGTCGAGGTATATTATATATTTAATAATGGAAAAATTGATTGAAGTAAAATGAGAGCACAAAATTGCCTAATTTATATTTTTAAATTAAAAAAAAATCAAAATTAGTTGGAAAACAAATATGCGCTTTTTGTTTTAATGCTTACGGGTTATGGTTTATTGAGTTCTAGAAAATAACGCGACACCCAAGAAGTGAAATTTAGAGTTTTAGCGGAAACGCTCGCGAACTCTTTTTTTTAACATGACTGTGATAAAAAAGTTTTTGTTTTCAATATCATGACGAAACACTTGCAAACTACATTTATTTCAAATTTCACAAATTACTACATCTATTTGTCTGAAGGCATTAGAGATCGTACGACTTTTGTTACAATCTAAAGTGAACTAAAGGATCGTTTGGTGTATGCGTAGTTTCCAATTTTGACAAATTTGATAAAAACGCATTTTTCTTTAAATTTTAAAAACAATTTGAATCAAATCTGAAATGACAACTGAGGAGATTTGTTTATCACATTTATATTTATTAAAAAAATCAATTAGCGTTTGGTTCCACTATGCCTCAAAATGGCTAAAGTTTACAGATTACAATTTTAAAGCGTCACGACGACAAAATTATTGGTAATAAAAAACAAATTTTTGGTTCCGATTCTGTATAACAAATTCATAGGAACGTGAAATAGGTAATATAAGAGGTTTTTTTTAAACATTTTACCTGTGGTCCATGGCTTAGTCCAATAATGCTGTGCAAGATGAAAATAAAGTTCTATCGTTTTCCTATCGTTATTTCCAAGAAAAAACAGCTGGACCTCTTGGTTTCGTCAAACTACCTGACCCCACCATAAATTTTATGTCTAATTTATTATTCGATTTTAAGTCCTAATTTCTGTGGTTTGCCAGCAATTGCTGGTTGTAAATTATAAAATTTCAGCTTAGATTTAAAGTCTAAATCGTTTTTCTACAATTACTCCCTTAGTTATAAGAATATTTTGATAAACTTTGGAGGATTATATTCAGAAGAATTTATTCTTCAATTAATCCAGATACAATTTTGATTCAACAACCTAAGCCGAAGTTACAGTTTTCACCCAAAATTGGTACAGTGTAATTAATGTTACAGAACTCATATCAAAAAATCTAATGAAAAATTTGTAGACAATTGTAAGGACACCATATATCCAAATTTCAATTTTTTATGTCAAATGGTTTTCGAGTTATGATAAAAAAAAATTACATTGCATTGCCCATAAGGATTTTAGGTAGCGCCCCCTCTTAAAAGAACGGTTTTGAGCAAGATTCGATTTGAAGATGTATTTTGGAATCTGGTTGCCTGCAACATAAGTTGAAAGCCTATGAGAAACCAATTTACCAAGACGAGTGGAATTTGAATATTGGCAGGCTAAGACACACGTCTAGGCCCTATCTTCAGACGCAATTTTATATATTAAATAACACTAAAAAGCAAATCAAAATTCGGACTTTTTTTCTTGGGGTTCAATTTGATGAGTACGTTTTGCTCCATAAGATCCAGATTCAGAAATTATTTTTTTAGGTTCTAGTACACAAACATTTTTTTTTACTTTTTCTTAAAACTGGCGTTATGGAATTGCTCGACAGTGTTTTGGAATGCTAATTTGATTAGTTTTCCAAAAACCTTTAAATTTTATCGCTTCCATGATATTTTTGAAAAACTGATCTTGATGTTCTAAAAGAAAGGCAGTTTCTACTGATTTTCATATGCAATTTTGTATCTAGAATTATTATATCGATTTCTTATTGTAATGCATTATTGAAAAGATTAAGATCTTGTCTTTTTGGGGCATTGATGAATGTATTGCTAATTCTTATCGTTCAGGAGAAAACACATTGCGAAGTTGGTTTTTTGACGAGTTCATACAAAAACTGCTAGAGGTTAAAAAATCTTAATTTCTAGACACATATTATTAAGTTTTAATTAAAATGACTTAAATGCTAACACAGCGTAGATTAATACGTTTTAGAAAACTCCTTGATGCTGAAAAAGTTCTTAGTTAGAAGTGGGAATGTAGAAAATGTGGAGAATCTACAGGATATCTAGTGAGCTTGGGTAATCTTAAGAATCTTGAGGGAATGTTGAAAGTCTAGAGAATTGAGAAAATTTAATGGAAATCTAAATGGTCTAAAGAAGCTAGAAAGTGCCTAGAAAATTTACTGGGAGCCTAGAAGTTTTGGAGAATTTATAGGTTGTCTAGCAAACCTAGATTAATTTAGAGAACCTAGAAAATGAACTGAGAGTCAAAAAAATGTGCGATTATAGCGGGTGTCTAGCAAAACTGGATATCTAGAGAATCTCTAGTGGAAATCTAGAGTCTAAGAATAGTACAGAAAATCTGTAGAATTCAGGCAACTAAGGAAATTCAAAAATATAGTGGGAATTTATAGAATCTACGGAATGAGAATATTTTTAGAAAGAATCAAGTGTAAAGATTCTAGAGTGTCTAAAAAATTTACTAAGAGTCTAGAAAGTTTGGAGAATCTAGCGAACTTGGAAAATCTAGAAAATCAGGTATAAATTTGGAATCTAAAAAATTTAAGCAATCTAAGAAATTTGAAAAATTTAGAGAAAATCTTGAAAATCTGTAAGAATTTAGAATAAAATTAAAGAAAGTTTAGAAAATGTATTGCTTATAAGAATTTTAGGTAGCGACCTCTCTTAATAGGTGATGATTGATTTATACCTACATTGACACATTTGATTCTTACTGAGAAGTAAATTAAAGATTTAGATGTTCCAAAAATTTTGCAAAATGACGAATGGGCAAAGAAACTGAGCCACATAGTGCTTCGACTGTCTCGTTATTACTGTGATCTAAACCCCATCAAATCAATTTGGAGTTTTCTGAAGAGATCGATTCGGAAGATGAACACGTTTCCAGATTTAAGCTCGTACGTGGTGAACATTGAACCGCCAAAATTGAACCCGATTTGTAGAAAAACTGTATTAAACAAGTTGAGGAGTTTTTTGATTGATTTGGAGGAAAGCGACGGCGATGAAAATTTCAATGAAAGCGACAGCGATTCATTTCATTCTAATTAATAAAAATGAAAAACATGTAATTGTGTTTACTTTAATTCCGATTTAATTCTTATTCACTTTTAGGTACCTGAAAATAATTTACAATGAGGTCATAATGAGGACTGTGTGCCATAAGAACGTTAGAAGAATTGGAAGAATATACCAACCCGAAGCCGCGGAACATGCAGTTTTCTCCCTTCTTCTCCCCAGAAGGTCTTTAGCGCCTTCCACTTTTCGATTCATCCCGACTCAATCTCCTCCAAAATTACCCCTAAACTCGCATCGCCATCTTTCGTTATGATTAATGTAATCCGTCTGATTACAACGGTGATGCAGTCAGCCCATGTTGCGAGTTATTCCAATACCCATAATACTTTCTGGTCACGCTTCGAGCTGTCGCCACAGATTACTCTCCCAGACGTGCTAATGTGCCAAATCTGCTTTCCTTCACTCAGCTTATGAATGTCGCGACTAATCCGTTTGATATTGCAGACATCAAGAAGGTGTCGTTGGTTGTATTTTTTTTCCAGACGAGGGTCTGGACCGGGATCGCAGTTTAACAGTTCCACAAGTGCGGGAACAGCTGGAACGGACAGATTCATTTCGGATTGCGCCATTTCCATTCCGCGCTCCTTGCTTCTGACCGCGAAACTTTCCAGGTGCACCTCCAGTCTAGACTAATCACCTCCGCCACACAAATAAACTGGCAATGCCTGCGGGGCTCGCCTGTCAATTCCCGGAAAAGGACTGAACGGGGGCGGGAAATCATAATTTGATTACGGCTCGCACGGGTTGAAAATTTCGTGAATTACAAGTAAAGACGTGGTGGCCGCGGGGCTTTTGAATCCGCCCCTGATCATAAGAGAAAAAGATGCTATTGATGACGAAAAACAATGTCAGTGGAGCGAAAAAGTCCGCCGGCTCTCCTGCACACAATTAAATCATCTTGATAATAGTAGAACAAACATGTTGGTCGGTGTTTCCCTCCACTTCCGGTCCGACCACTACAATATTTCTATCCAGAATGGGCATTTTGTTTTTGCCGTAATATCTAGCTGTTATCTTTCGCGTTCACAGCAAAACCCACAACTTGTGTCTGATCAGACGGGAGATATTAAATAACGGACTAACCAAACAATAACAGGACGAGTGGTGTTCGAGCACTTATCCTCTAGGACACTCAAATAAAAACTCCGATGTGGGTGGAGGATAATGAAATTTGATGTAATTCGTTGATTTCGACAAGAGGAGATGAGGCCGATACTGCAATGACTTTATCGGATGATTTATTAATAAAGCGAGAATGTTCTTTCAGATGGGTTTAGATGCTTTACTTTAAATTTTGGATTCTTTTGCTTTATTCTTATTTAGTTGTTTCTATTTTTTTGATACCCACTTTTATCTAAGTGGTAAATAGTTAATCGAATAAATTAAATTTATGCGAAAATATGTGGCAGATTTGATCCATTAATACATACAATTTTATTTTTTAAATTTGTTGATGTCAATATTTTATACAGGGTGTTAAAAAAAGGCGCCCATGCTACCTATCATGTTGCAGATAATTCTTTTCTGAGCCCAAAATTGAAAACTAAATCGAAATTTGTGCCTTTTTAACTAAGATAGAAGATTTCTTCTATATACGATCAAACTCTGTTTGGATAAATTTTTAATATAACAATTTCATTGTTAGACATTACATTTTTTACAGCTAATGATATTCAAAAAAAGCACAAAAAGTGGTTTAATCTTTAGACTGCTCTGCCCGGAAAAAACCGCACAAACTTTTTTTTTCATACTACAAAAGATGGAAATTTGAAATTTTGACATTGAATTGTAGTCGAAAAACCAAGAGCTATTGCAAACTTTCAAGAAAACCAGTCACTAAATGCAATGACTGCTGATTAGTAAGAGTTGAATAGCTAAGTTAAAATTTCTGAAATTTCTGTCTTTTGCTCTACAATTTTGCAATTTGGCTAAACTAATAGACGACTCACAAATGCGGAGTTATTTTGACTGACATTGAGTTTGATGTAAAATTGAGATTTTTTTTGGGTAAATCTAACAATGTGTATTTTTATTCAGTGAAAAACCTCTTGCTAAAACATGATGTTACACCCTCTTATGCCAAAATAGTTGAAGTAAATTTGAAAGAAATTGAACAAATTATCGTTTTTTCTAAGCCCTTGTAAAAATTTATGAAATGGATTTATTGAGTTTTGAAAAATAACTTCTCAAAAAGTAAACTCTCAAAATTTTATAACTATAGCACTAAAATTACTTCAAAAAGGAAAAAATTTTGATGAGGAATGTCAGAAATTTTTGCTTCGTCTTTAAAATAAAAATTTATAAAATTTCTGCCTTTTGCTCTACAGTTTTGCAATTTTGCCGAGTGAATACACGACTCACAAATGGTACAAAATTATGAATTTTTTTGAAGAATGTCAGAAATTTTTACAATTTCTGTGTTTTGCTCTAGCCGACTCAAAAATAGAAATTTTCCCAATTTTCATATCTATAGCACTAAAATTACTGATTAAAATTTCGAATTTTGATGAAGGATGTTGAACATTTTTGCTTTGTCTTAGAAATAAAACTAAAATTTTTGTATTTCGCTCTACAATTTCGCAGTTTAGAGAAATTAATACACAACGAAAGAAAACATCGACATATTTCATAGCTGTAGCACTAAAATTACGAATTTTGGTCAAAAATGTGAGAAATGTTTGTTTGGTTCGTCTAAAAGAATAAAAAATTTAAAATTTTCAGTATTTAGCTCTAGAATGTTGCAATTTGACAGAGGTAATACACGACTCAAAACTAAACTTCCCTAACTTTTATGTCTACAGCACCAAAATTACTTAAATAAAAATGTCGGAAACTTTTGCTTAGTCTTAAAAAAAGTTTCTATTTTTCGCTATTCAATTTTTCAATTTGGCAGAGTTAATACACCACTCAAAAACAGTAACTTCCACAAATTTCATAGCTCTAGCACTAAAATAATAAAAAAAATTAATTTTTAATTTTTTTTAATTAAGGAATGTCAAAAACTTTTGCCTCGTCTTGAAAATAAAAATTTCTAAAATTTCTGTCTTTTGGTCTACAATTTTGCAATTTAGCAAAGTTAATACACGAATCAAAAATAATAACTTTTCTACATTTCATAGCTCTAGCACTAAAATTACTTAATAAAATTAGAAATTTTGGTCTAAATGACGGAAATTTTTACTTCGTCTGGTAAATAAAAAATTCAAAAATTAGTATTAATTCACGAGTCAAAAATTGTAGCTTCCCCAAATTTCGTAGATCTAGCCTCAAAATTACTATAAATAAAAATTTCTAAAATTTGTGTCTTTTGCTCTACAATTTTGCAATTTAGCAATGATAATACACGTCTTAAAAATAGTAGTCTAATCAAATTTCATAGCTATGATACAAAAACAACTTGATAAAATATTACGAATTTTGTTAAAAAATGTCGGAAATTTTGGTTTCGTTTTACAAATTAAAATTTCTAAAACTTCTGCCTATTACTTAACAATTTTGCAATTTAGCCGATATAATAATCGACTCAAAAATAGTAACTTCCTCAAATTTCATAGCTCTAGCGCTAAAATTACTTAAAAAAATTGAGAATATTGGTGTACAATGTCGAAAACTTTAGCTTTGTCTTAAAAAAAATCTAAAATTTCTGTTTTTTGGTTTATAATTTTGAAATTTAAACTAGGAACTTTTTAACTTTTATAGATATAGCACCAAAATTCGTATTTTTTTAAGTAATTTTGGTGCAAAATGTCGGACATTTTTGCTTCGTTTTAAAAACAAAAATTTCTAAAATTTTTGTCTGTTCATCTACAATTTTGCAATTTAGTAAAGTTAATACACGACTCAAAAATATTAACTTTTCTACATTTCATGGCTCCAGCATTAAAATTACCTAATACAATTAGAAATTTTGGTGTAGAATGTCGAAAATTTTTGCTTTTCCTTATAAATAAAAATTTCTAAAATTTCTGTCATTTGCTCTACAATTTTGCAATTTAGCAATGATAATACACGTCTCAAAAATAATAACCTGTTCAAATTTCATAGCTAGCTGACACGAAAACAACAACTTGATAAAATTACGAATTTTGGTGAAAAATTTAAAACACTAAAATTACTTGCTAAAATTACGAAGAATGTGGAAAAATTTTGCTTCGTTTCAAAAATAAAAATTTCTAAAATTTCGGACTCTAGAATTTTGCAATTTGGTATAGTTAATACACGAGTCTAAAATACTGCCCCGCAAAATTAACACAAAATCGACTCACTAATTTAAAAAATTCGATTTACAGCAACTTACCAGGACTTTAATTTGAGAGAGCATTTGTAAAACCATCTAAAAATTCAATCTAAGCTTTTACAGTAGCATTCTGCAATCCTTTCAGAACTAACCATCCCATTAACTGATTTAACACAAATAAAGTAAAAAATCGCTAAGTAAGAAGTCAGTGATTTAATTGGTTATATGACAAGAAAAATACTGACTGTTATCAATATTCGAGGAGGTAAAACAACTGTAAAACTCGGGATAAAAATCACAGCGATATCTACTTCTTGTTTCTTGCAATTTTAGAAAAAATTCCATTTTAAATTGTCAAAATTGCTTTGATAAGCAAATATTAAAAACCAGTTTAGGGGAAAAACTAAATTTTCTATAAAAAATTGGATTTTTAAATTTTGTGTCAATTTTTTTTGTGTAACTTCTTTAAATTTTATGGCAGCAACGCACTAAATTTACAAAAATTTGGGAACAACATGAAGAATTCGAAGAAAAAGTAAACCTTAAGAAAACCGGAATAAAAGCAGAGAATCCGCGAGAATCGACAAAACAGAATAAACTTGATAAAATGATAGCTTTTTTGTAAATATTGCGAATTGCTCAAAAGCGCCCCTGTATCCCGAATAATGCAAGTGTCGCGATCCGCGCGAAAAAACTCGTCTCCGCGGTGGCAGAAAGGAAGAAGCAAAAGGGGTGAGGGCTGCTAATGTCTGTGCGCGCAGTGAGATTAAAGACGCGTTATTTAGCCTTTAGCTTAGTGCTCGGCTGCGGATGGAATAATTAGATCAACCGGAGCCGACTCGGGTTAATTCACATACGATGGACCGCCAGAAGAGCAAAGTTAAGGGGTAATTATGTAAAAGAAAAGAACGATTTAATTTGCCACCGGACGTACAGCTACGTCACTTTGGACAGTTAACTCGATTAAGCCGTTTTAACCGACTGAAATCTGAAAACCTCAGCGGACTTGCATAAGTTACGAGGATCAAACGCCAACTAACGAAGTTCGTTCGTATTGGAATTTTTCGCTTCGAGGAACATTAATTTCGCATATGTGTTGCTAATGCACTTCGACTATCGACAAGTTTCGGAGTTGCCAACTTAAAATTGTAATAAGACGGGAAAAAATCCGAGCATAAATCAGCCGAATTGTTCATGCAGCATTATTAAAGTTCTCATTAATTAGCTCGGTACTTGAACGAAATTCGCATTTTAAAAGTAGAGAAGGTGCCTGACGCCGGCTGCTTCTGGGGGGTTAGGACAAGAAACTCCTTCAAGTTTTCAAGTTTAATGAATGACCGCACACTGCAAACTTTAGTGATGCTGATTTAGTAATTAGACGGTGCAGGTAAGTAGCTCGAGGCTGCTGAGATCACTAACTCAAAAATAAACTAGACAAGGAGTTAACTGTTCCAATTCTTCTAACGTTTTTATGGCACACAGTCCTCATTACAGCAAACATTATTAGGGTTCTCAAAAGTGCCAGCAACCCCATTGTAAATCATTTTCAAATACCCGAAAGTGAATAAGAATTAAATCCGGGTTAAAGTAAACACAATTACATGTTTGTTCTTTTTTATTAATTAGAATGAAATGAATCGCTGTCGCTTTCAGTGAAATTTTCATCGCCGTCGCTTTCTTCCAAATCAATCACAAATTTGAGAAAATTAGGCGACACATAACTCTCCTAAACTTGTTTAATACAGTTTTTTCACAAATCGGATCCAATTTTATCGGCTTCTGTTCGAATCATGTCCACCACGATCGAGCTTAAATCTGGAAACTTGTTCATCTTCCAAATCGATCTCTTCAGAGAACTCCAAATTAATTTGATGGGATTTAGAACACAGTAATAAGGAGGCAGTCGAAGCACTATGTGGCTGTTTCTTTGCCCATTCGTCAATTTTTTAAATTTTTGGAACATCTAAATCTTTAATTTACTACTCAGTAAGAATCAAATGTGTAAATGTAGGTATAAATCAATCATATCGGTACCTATTAAGAGAGGTCGCTACCTAAAATTCTTATAAGCAATACATTTTCTAAACTTTTTTTAATTTCATTCTAGATTCTTACAGATTTTCAAGATTTTCTCTAAATTTTTTAAATTTCTTAGATTGCTTAAATTTTTTAGATTCCAAATTTCCACCTGATTTTCTAGATTTTCCAAGTTCGCTACATTCTCCAAACTTTCTAGACTCTTAGAAAATTTTCTAGGCACTCTATAATCTTTACACTTGATTCTCTCCAAAAATATCCTCATTCTGTAGATTCTATAAATTCCCACTATATTTTCGAATTTCCTTAGTTGCCTGAATTCTACAGATTTTCTGTACTATTCTTAGACTCTAGATTTCCACTAGAGATTCTCTAGATATCCAGTTTTGCTAGACACCCGCTATATTCTGCAAATTTTTTTGACTCTCAGTTCATTTTCTAGGTTCTCTAAATTTATCTAGGTTTGCTAGACACTCTAGATTCTCCAAAACTTCTAGGCTCCCAGAAAATTTTCTAGGCACTTTCTAGTTTCTTTAGACCATTTAGATTTCCATTAAATTTTCTCAATTCTCTAGATTTTCAACATTCCCTCAAGATTCTTAAGATTACCCAAGCTCACTAGATATCCTGTAGATTCTCCACATTTTCTATATTTCCACTTCTCACTAAGAACTTTTGCAGTATTAAGAAGTTTTCTAAAACGTATTAATCCGCGCTATGTTAGTATTAAAGTCATTTTAAAACTTAATAATATGTGTCTAGAAATTAAGATTTTTTTAACCAATATCAGTTTGTATAAACTCGTCAAAAAACTAACTTCGCAATGTGTTTTATCCTGTACCTTCTAAACGATAAGAATTAGCAATACATTTATCAATGCCCCAAAAAGACAAAATCTTAACCTTTTCAATAATGCATTACAATAAGAAATCGATATAATAATTCTAGATACAAAATTGCATATGAAAATCAGTAGAAACTGCCTTTCTTTTAGAACATCAAGATCAGTTTTTCAAAAATATCATAGAATATATATATAATTATCCCAGCGATAAAATTTATAGGTCTTTGGAAAACCAATCAAATTAGCATTTCAAAACACTGTCGAGCAATCCCATAACTCTGCAAGTTTTAAGAAAAAATAAATAAAAAATGTTTGTGCACTAGAACCTAAAAAAATAATCTCTGAATCCGGATCTTATGGAGCAAAACGTACTTATCAAAATGAACCCCAAGAAAAAAAAGTCCGAATTCTGATTTGCTTTTTAGTGTTATTTAATATATAAAATTGCGTCTGAAGATAGGGCTTAGACGTGTGTCTTAGCCTGCCAATATTTCAATTTCACTCGTCTTGGAAAATTGGTTTTTTATAAGCTTTCAACTTATGTTTCTCCAAAATACATTTTCGAAACGAATCTTGCTCGAAACCGTCCTTTTAAGAGGGGGCGCTACCTAAAATCCTTATGGGCAATGTAATGTAAAATTTTCCTATCATAACTCGAAAACCATTTGACATAGAGAATTGAAATTTTGAATATATGGTGTCCTTACAATTGTCTACAGATTTACCATTGGATTTTTTGATGAGTTCTGTAACATTAATAAAACTGCACCAATTTTGGGTGAAAACTGTAACTTCGGCTTAGGTGGTTGAATCAAAATTGTATCTGGATTAATTGTAGAATAAATTATTCTGAATACAATCGTCCAAAGTTTAACAAAATATTCTTATAATTAAGGGAGTAATTGTAGAAAAACGATTTAGACTTTAAATCTAAGCTGAAATTTTATAATTTACAACCAGCAATTGCTGGCAATCCACAGAAATTAGGACTTAAAATCGAATAATAAATTAGACATAAAATTTATGGTAGGGTCAGGTAGTTTGACGAAACCAAGAGGTCCAGCTGTTTTTTCTTGGAAATAACGATAGAAAAACGATAGAACTGTATTTTCATCTTTGCACTGCATTATTGGACTAAGCCAAGGACCACAGGAAAAATGTTTAAAAAAAAACTCCTATATTACGTATTTCACGTTCCTATGAATTTGTTATACAGAATCGGAAGCAAAAATATTTTTTTTATCATCAATAGTTTTGTCGCCGTGACGCTTTAAAATTGTAATCAGTAAATTATAGCCATTTTTGAGTCATAGTGGAACCAAACGCTAATTGATTCTTTTAATACATATAAATGTGTTAAACATATCTCCTCAGTTGTCATTTCAGATTTGATTCAAATTGTTTTTAAAATTTAAAGAAAAATGCGTCTATATCAAATTTGTCAAAATGGAAAACTACGCATACGCCAAACGATCCTTTAGTTCGCTTTAGATTGTAACAAAAGCCCTACGATCTCAAATGCCTTCATACAAATAAATGAAGTGATTTGTGAAATTTGGAATAAATGTAGTTTGCAAGGGTTTTGTCATGATATTGAAAACTAGCGTTTTTCTCAAATTTAAACCACAATTTGCATAAAATTTAACATAAAAACATAAACTTTTTTATCACAGTTATGTTAAAAAAAGAGTTAGCGAGTGTTTCCACTAAAACTCTAAATTTCACTTCTTGGGCGTTGCGACGCCAAGCTGACAGTAATAAAAAAAGCGTTATTTTCTAGAACTAAATCAACCATAAGCCGTAAGCATTTGAACAAAACGCGCATATTTGTTTTCCAACTAATTTTGGATTTTTGATTATTTAAAAATATAAATTAGGCAATTTTGTGCTCACATGTTACTTTAATTAGTTAGTCACGATTTTGATCACTTTTTCCATTATTAAATATATAATATACCTTTGCTATATAACGCAACTCCATTTCCGCGATGTAAAAACAAAAAAAAATGCATCTTACATTATAAAAAATCCCGGTATTTTTAAATGCTAAAGAAACAAATAAGAAAGTGTCTCTCTAGGTTCTACAATTTGCTATGAAAAATTTGTTCTGTTAAACTGATTGTTTTATGGCGGTTATTAGACCCAAGCCTGGTCATTTTTGTGACAGCTCACTGCCAAAACCGAAATCTGCAGAGCGGGCTAGGTAGCGACCGCTTTTAAATGATCATATTGCTCGTAAAATGAATCACAAAACAAATTAATCCAAAAATCAATAATAAATTTGTTGCATATTATTACTGCTTGGACTGCAACAGAATTGAACAGAATTTGCCGATGCAATATTTTTATGCATCCGGTCCTGTTAAAACCTTTCTGGACGGTTGAAACCGTAATTTATGAGGGGTATTGTGTGTTCGAAGAATTTGAACAGTATATTTATAATGTAAAGCTTCGCTATCAACTCTTTTTTAACAATTTCTGGTTGCGTCTTCTCCTGGACGGCGGCGTTTAATATGGGCAGTCCTTAAAGGTCCAATATCCCGGATTCGCCGGCTGCCCGGACAATAGGACTGTCCGTGTAGTTGAAATCGTACTTATCGATGCGGAAATGAACAGATTGACAAACGCTGTTCCCGTTTGTCAAGCGAGACATCTATTGTCACATAGTAATGTATTTCGGCGGGCCGCCAAGGGCCAGTTCCTTTTTATTCGATCAAAAGCTTTCACGGACGAATCAACCGGAAAGACAGTTAATAAATATAAAAAGGCCAAGGAAAATATAAAATATCCGGCAGGAAATTTAGAGGCGGATATGAGCTTACAAATTTACAGATTCCCTGGTGGGTTTACTTTTTCGTGTCCCAATTTCAAACCCCTAGAAATTTTATTATTGTTGGATTAAAGTTTCCCTCCTCGTCAAAAATTGCTTCGCCTCATTCGGCAAAAATAATAATTGCCCGGTAATTAATAAACAACGAAACCGAAGTTAATCGACGATAACTTTAATCAAATAGAAAGTAAGTTGAGTGTGGAAGTTATGGTCCGCGTGAAACTTTTAAACTGTTGCTGAAAGTATAACAAGTAGGGTTAAAGTCGTCGGCAACTATGCCGGAATTATTCTTACTTTCTGGCGGTTATTATGGCGGCGGCCTTGGCGGTGACAATCGATAATTGCTATAAATAAAACTTTTTGGCGACCCAATTTAAAAAAGTTCCACGGCAAGTTTTGCCTGCAACGAGTTTTGTTTTGCCCCAGTTTGACGACGAAAATTTTGTTCGACTCTCGCCGAACTAAACGTAGTTTAGTTTGTTGCTTACTAAACAACAAGGATGAGCTAGACTTGACTGCAAACTAGAGTTTCAAGTTCAGGAGAATTGTTTTCAAGTCACTCGCTGGCAAAAGTTGAAACGACTTATTAATGAGTCTATCGAGATTTATCGGAATTGTTCATCACCAAAGAGCGGAAAATAGGCTCTACAATCGCGAAATTCTTCATATCGTCGATTAAAAACTTAATAATTTTATTAAAAATAGGTTTATAAAAGAACTCAAATTACGAAAGGGTTAATACTATTCGGCTACGAATTATACATAGTAATCATTTAAAAATAACTCCCAAATGAATACTTTATAGCACTGTATATTTGGAGGTAACAGGCGAACTTTCTATGATTTTTTTTTTAATTTTGGAGTTAGCAGGTTTTCTGGATATAAAAATGATAAATAAAATTAACTTCAAATATTTACTGAGCAACGTTTTATCGGAAATTTTAATAATAGGAGTAGTAATAATAACAAAATTTAAAATAAATCTCTTGTTGTAATAATTATTATTAACCGTTACAGAAAAAATTGAAAAAATTATTCATGTCACGTCATTAAAAAATCAATATTAAGACATTGAGGTCCTCAACAGTAATAAAACATTTTTGTGATTCTTATTTAGATAAATATTAGAAAAACAAACTGCTATAGCCATCCAAAATTAATTTTTTAGGCGACTTAAACTGAAAATGGAATTTTTAGGCTTCAAAAACGGTCTAAAAGTAAGTCTTTTCTAGCCGCAAACATTTTTGGCCGATCTATGGTGGCGCCATCTATCCATAGTTTTGCATATTACATCAAGATACCGACATTACCCCCAATTTTATAATTATTATCAAATCGACAAACTGCTGTAAAGTGCAACAAAGGCGTGTTGAATTATTGAAAACGAACTTGTCTAGCAGTGCTGCTGTAACCACATCAAACCTAATTTATACAAATTGTGAACCTCCAATGTCAAAACTGCAAATGTAAATAAAGAAAATATGAACTTTTCTGAAGGATTCATAAATATTTACAATTATTCAGATTAAATCAATAAATCATAAATAAAAATATTAGCTTGTAATTTAATGATGTCGCCTAAAAAATCTTGTGTGCATCACGGCTAAAAAGTGCCATTTTGCCCTCGCCTTGACCATTAAAAAAAGACTCGGCCAAAAAAGAAACACTTTTTGGCCTTGGTTCACAAATAACTATTTTAGGCGACTTAAACTAAGAATGGAATTTTTAGTACATCTTTTCTGGCCGCAAACATTTTTGGCCGATCTATGGTGGCGCCATCTAGCCATAGTTTTGCATATTACATCAAGATACCGATATTACCCCCAATTTTATAATTTTTTGGGTAAAATCAAATTGACAAACTCCTGTAAAATGCAACAAAGACGTGTTGAATTACTGAACACATTAAACCTAAATCATACAAATTGTGATGCCACACATGCCGAAATGGCAAATATAAATGAAGAAAATATGAACTTTTCTAAAGAATTCAGAAATATTTACAATTATTCAGTTGTCATAAATGATTAAATCAATAAATCCCAAATAAAAATTAATTAACTTGTAAATTTAATGATGCTATCGTCTCGGCCATTAAAAAAAGGCTCGGCCAAAAAAGAAACACTTTTTGGCCTTGGTCCACAAACCACTATTTCGCATCATTTAAAATTAGAATATATAAAAATTCTTAAAATGACCAGAAGTGGAGTTAGCGTTTCCAAATTTCTTCGGCATGCTCAGTTTTAGCCTGCAAGTGAAAGTCTACGCCTATATTTTCTTCAATTACAAAAATTCGCTTTTCTACGGTCGAATTTCGCCCAGCACGTTTTTGCCCAAACTCTTATCTCGCCTTTTTCACCTCGACCATCCAGTCGATGTTAAAATGGAGAAAAGTGCAGATCGGTGAGTCCATCCTCATACAGACTTCTCTTAGTTTTAATTAATATTCTTAGTAAAACCGACGGAAACGCCAATTACAAGGGTGCCGGTTCATCCCTTGCCAAGAAGAGGTTTCGGTCGCAGCACCCCCAAAGTCCGATCTGTTGTCAAAAATGCGGATCAATCGTTTTTCCATCGATGGACACTTTTAAGCAGGGAGCTTCCGGTTACGTGGATAAAGATATCGACTACTCTTATCAAGTTTTACGTTTTGCTGTGGAGGAAATTCGTGAAGCGAAGAAGGACATCGAGAAAATGTACGAGAAGTTGGCGGTGATCTACAAGAGAAAGTCGTGAAGGTCGTTTTAACTTGTAATTTTATGGTTTTATGAATACAAATTTGGCAGTTTTTTACTTATTTTTTGATGTTTTAGTTTTTGTCATTTTTTGTGTTTCTTCTTCACGTAAAGTTCGCGAAATTGTAAGTAGAGTTCTCGCAAGAGTCTTTTAAAGTTTCATCTGAAAGAGGTCGATGACAGGCTCGGAAGAAACTTTTAAGGTCTCACCTTAATGAATTAAAGTTGTGTCGTAGTTAGCAATAGCTCGCGGCCACTTCTCCTTTTTTCCCCATTACCCAGCTCATACACCAATTTCCCCATATTCCCCGAAATCCCGATCCAATCCCCCGAAAAAATGTCGTGTAAAAATCCCGCCGACGTTTCATTTGGCCAACTTTCCCTACAAATTTCAATGGTGAAAAAGTTTGCGAAACTTTCCGAGGGGTCGATTAACTTCGAGCTAACCAAACAGAAAGTGTTCCAAACTGTTTCTGGCTGGAATTTTCGCCTCGTTCGAAATGAATCTCGTCGAAACCGACGTCCACCGGGTCGGATGTGCACCGGCCACGTAGAAAAATAGTTAAAAACGCGTGTTTAGCAATAGAAGAGGCGTTATCTCGACGAGATTCCACCCACGGTTAGTGTGAAAGTGGCTCGGCGTCCCGGAGGCGGGCCTCGCGACGCCAATGGCGCTCTTCTGGTTCTCAATCTGGGGCGGTTCACGTCGACGCACGCGACGCTTTTCGAAAAAAACACGCGCTGACCCCGATTTCGTACAGGTGGAAACTGCATCGGGGTGTCCAGGAGGCGACGCTCCTCGGAGATGACGTCCAGCGAGTCGGATATTCAAGAAAGTTGAATAAATGCGATAGCGAAACGAAATGAAAACTGAAGCAAACTTTCGATCGATTGGGGGCGAGTTCGGACTTGCTTTGCAAAACTGACGCAATTCGCTTTGTTTAGATGGAAAACACAACTTACCGCATGACAGGAAAGAGAGCAGCTTACCTGAAACAAGAAAAATCTGTTAGATTTGACACAAGAGATTAGACAACTCTAGTTTGCTTTGATTATTCGAACTATTTATCTAGTCGGCTGCCACCGCACCCTGGACGTTTAAACATCAAATAATTGACGTTTAAAAATGACAGCTGTCAAAACATACGTCAACTAGATAAATAGAACTAGTTTACAATAGCTATTTACGTAAGTACATAATTTAGGTATTTGAGTACGAGCCCTAGTTTATGACAAAGCGAACATGCAAGAAAGTCTACAAAGTCTAATTATGTACGAATTACATACCACGCTTTATTTTTGATTGTAGTGACAGCTTAAAAGTGCGCTGCTTTGTTTACATTTAAAGTGGAAAAACTTAAATCGTGCATAAAATTGAAGAAATAGCAGGATTAGCGTCAAAAGATAAACAATATCTTCTTGCCACTAAGTGCAAAAGTGTGTATGAAAAAATTTACAACGTTATTTACAGGAGGTTAAATTGTATTGTGACAATAATTTATTTATAATTATTTGACACTCCCAAGCGTCCGTTTTACATTATCATTACGGACGCTGTCCATAGAAAACCACTTTATGGACGCTAAACGATATCGTAAAGCGTAGATTTATTGTACAATCGGACATAAAAATTATTTGTCATCGACCGCCTAGAAAGTGGTTACCATTGTGATATGCGGAAGTAAAGATTCGCTTTATTTTACTTATACAATAAAAATTATTATCTGCCGCAAATTCAAAATTTTGATGTAAACAGAAAAATGTAAGTTTTATGTTCGAACGAGGTAAAAATTTAACATCTTAAATAAAAGTAGGTGCATTCAGTGCATAATGAAATAATTATCTATACTTATAAGTGTACTTTATACTAATTTCGGTTCGTGCCGATTGTAATTATAGTAATAGAAAATAATAAGTGCAGAATTAAAAGCTCCTTGTAATATCATTCGCTTTTTTATTTTAATTGTAATTAATAACGAAGGAATTTTCGCTGTTGATAAAAGTTTGTATGCACCATGTCAGTAAAGTGTCATTATCGAACTCGCTTTGCTCGCTCGGCTCGTAATCTCAGACTCGTTCCATAAAGATTTACTTTGCTGACATAAATAACTACATATTGGTTTAATTTGGAGATTCGGAATTCATATTCGCTCAAAAATACTAAGTTTTGTGATGTAGTTTTGTGGCATTATAACATTTAGTTTAACAGTTCAATAAAAATTTGAATTTTTTGGAAAATTCTGTATATTATTTGAAACTTGCGGGAAAAAATACAGAGATACGATTTTTCTCAAGACTTAAATTAGAATAAATTACCGAACTTATCTCAATTTCAAAATTTTATTTTTTTAAAAAAAAATTTTCTGACTCAAAAAGCTACAACTGATAATTTTTCGTTTTTTGCTCTAACTTTTCTAAAATACTTCCTTGAAAGAATAGAAATCAAATTTAGTTGGTTATGCACTGTGATGAAAAAATCATGTTGCAGCTAATTCTTTCCTGACCCCAAAATTAAAAACTAAAACAAAATGTGTGCATTTTTTACTAAGATAAAAGCTTTCTTTTATAAACTTTTTATAACAATTTCATTGTTAGACATCACATTTTCACAGTTAATAATATTCTGTATCAAAGAAAGAACAAAAAGTGCTTTAAAAGTTTAAAAAAGCTTCTTAAACTTTTAAAATTACTATTTCTTGGCTTTGTCGAAAATTTTTCAATGTTGCAACATTGTAAAGCTCTTAATATTTGTTGCTTAGTTACGGAGATTGCCGAGTGTAAAATTTCATTAGAAAGTGTTAAGCAGCATTGTCAAGTTTTTACTTTGAAAAAATCCATATTGTGAAATGAATTAGGTTTAAATTCATTTTGCTTTGATTTCTGAGATTTAACCGAAAAAAACACGGTACTTTTACTTGTGGGCGCCTTTTTTCATCACCTTGTATACAGAATGTTCCCGGATCACAGAAGAAAAAAAAAGGTTTTCTATTATAGAAAAAAAAAATTAATAATTAAATCTTTAAATAACACTTTAATAATATCAGGCTTTGTTCTTAAAATCGAAAAAGTGACGAAGGTTGTTTATTTTTAATAACCCGAATTAGCGCAAATTAGCATAAATTAACCCGAATTAACCCGAGTTAATCCAAACAACTTCCAGAACACGAAAAGCGTAAAGAACCTAAAGGCACTCAACACACTAAAGACTCCAAACCCTCCAAAGAAACTAAAAACTCCAAAGACTCCAAAGACTTAAAAGAATCCAAAAAATCAAAGAATCCAAAGAATCCAAAGAATTCAAAGAATCCATAGAATCCAAAGAATCTAAAGAATCCATAGAACCAAAAAAACCCGAATTAGCCAGAATTAGCTTGGATTAACCCGGATTAGACCAAAAGACTCCAAAACCTTAAAAGAATCTAAAGAATCCAAAAAATCCAAAGAATTCAAAGAATCCAAAAAAAATCGAAAAATCCAAAAAATTCAAAGAATCCAAAAAATCCAATGAATCGAAAGACTCCAAAAATCCAACAATTCTAAAGAATCGAAAGAATCCAAAGAACCAAAAAAACCCAAATTATCCAAAATTACCTTGGATTATCCCGGATTAGCCCAAAAAAGAAAAAACTCCAAAGACACCAAAGACTCCAAAAACTTAAAAGAATCCAAAGAATCCAAAAAGTCCAATGAATTCAAAGAATCCAAAAAACAGACGAGGGCATGGTACTTCCACTCATGGGCGCCTTTTTTTCATCACCCTGTACATATGAATGTGGACTTTGAACTGTTTTTTGTTTGATACTGTTTGCCGAGAAAATTACCTCCAATTTTAATTCCTAAAGTTTTTATTAATGCCAAATCTCTGGTTCATTTATGGGGTAATTCTAGGGCACTTTTTTTATTCTCGAATGACAACAAATAATTTAATTAACAGCAATTTTTCTTGCAGAGAATTTTTGCAGGCGCCAGATTTGAGATGCAGCTGTGTGATTGGTTGTTCAGCAAAGCGAATTACATAATGCAGATTATTTAAACTCCTGCGGATTGTCAAACAAGAATTATCACTTTTATCAGATTGTCACCAAATTGTCACAATCAACTTGGTTTTGTTATTTTCAGTACGGTTTGCAGGTACAAGTCTTGACCACATTTTTGCAAAAATTGTGCTAAATAAAACATACTTTCAAAGTAGATATAATGATAATTGTTTTATTAGCAATTCAGTTAAATTTTTGGCCTGGATTACAATGTAGTTCAACAGCTGTACTATTTTCTTTCTACTATCTCTTTCAAAATTCTGCAAAATTCTTTCCTTTGTAAATCGGTAAATTGCAGTGGTAGAACAGTTTTGAACAGTTTAAAACAGAACAATGAAATTTCAGAAAATTTTCTGTTGTACCCGCTACATTTCTGTTAAATTCGCAGTCCTGGGAGTTTTTTACCACCCTCTTTTTCAGACCTTGAAATTAGACAAGCACTTAGTCAAATTGATGAAGTATCATCAAACTGTCGCTAACTCCATGCACGTTCCAACATCGCTTTATTTACCATCTCTCAAAATAAGAGTAACAGAAAAATCGTAAACGAAGCAAACTTATTCAAGAACACACGAGAGCTTATAACGGCAGCAATCGATCCGGCGCTGCCAACTCGAGAAACTTTCGATTGGATAAAATGAACAGGAAACGGCATGAAGTATGTGTTTAATGTAGCGGAAAATAATGACGAATCGACGCTGTCTGTTGCTTATAACAGCTAATATGGAGTCGTTTATTAATTTGGAGAACTCGGAAGTTCCCGCCAGAGTTCATTAATAACCGTCTCACCTTCCTTTCGTATTTCAAAAACAGACCACCGTAAATAACCGGTACTGATGATGCGCTTTTTACGCCGTTCCGGGGGATTTACCGGAAGGACGGCGCGTTCATTTGTCTTAACACATGAGGGACAAAAAGCAACACGTTGGTTAGAAAAATCGGGGAGTTATTGGGAGCGGGTTGGGTTGTTTAGATGGGTCGTATTTACGTAAACATCAACTTTGGCGACATCAGGGGCTATTTAAAGTTAGATGCGGGAAAGTTGGAGACATGTGTGAAGAATTAGGGCGAGTTATGCAGAACAAGGGACGAGCAGGATTAAAACTTTGGATCGAGTAATCGTTATTAGTTAATAGGCTAATTCATGGCTGTAGCGCCGACAACAAAAACGAAATTCTTAGATTCGGTTACAATATTAATCACCACTGTTCCAATTCTTCTAACATTTTTATGGCAGAAACGCTAATAACCCACACAATACCCCTCATAAATTGCGGTTTCGACTGTCCAGAAAGGTTTTAATAGGACCGGACGCATAAAAATACAGGAATTTTTCTCTTGGGGTTTAATTTGATAAGTACGTTTTGCTCCATAAGATTCGGATTCAGAAATTATTTTTTTAGGTTCTAATGCACAAACATTAATTTTTTTGACTTTTTCTTAAAACTTGCAGAGTTATGGGATTGCTCGGCAGTTTTTTGAATTGAAATGCTAATTTGATTGGTTTTCCAAAACCCTATACATTTTATCGCTGGGAAAAGTATATATTGTCCATGATATTTTTGAAAAACTGATCTTGATGTTCTAAAAAAGAGGCAGTTGCTACTGATTTTCATATGCAATTTTGTATCTAGAATTATATCGATTTCTTATTGTAATGCATTATTGAAAAGGTTAAGATCTTGTCTTTTTAGGGCATTAATAAATGTATTCCTATCTCTTATCCTTTAGAAGTTACAGGATAAAACCCATTGCAAAGTTGTTTTTTTGACGAGTTCATACAAAAAATGCTATTAGTTAAAAAAATCTCAATTTCTAGACACATATATTATTAAGTTTTAAATTAAAATGACTTAAATACTAACACAGCGCAGATTAATACGTTTTAGAAAACTTCTTGATGCTGAAAAAGTTCTTAGTTAGAAGTGGAAATGTAAAAAATGTGAAAAATCTAGAGGATATCTAGTGAGCTTGGGTAATCTTGAGAATCTAGAGGGAATGTAGAGAGTCTACAAAATTGAGAAAATTTAATGGAAATCTAGATGGTCTAAAGAAACTTGAAAGAGTATAGAAAATTTACTGGAAGTTTAGAAGTTTTAGAGAATCTAGAGGGTGTCTAGCAAACCTAGATAAATCTAGAGAACCTAGAAAATGAACTGAGAGTCAAAAAAATTTGCAGAATATTGCGGGTGTCTAGCGAAAATGGATATCTAGAGAATCTCGAAGTTCTAGTGGAAATCTAGAGTCTAAGAATAGTACAGAAAATCAAGAGAATTCAGGCAATTAAGGAAATTCGAAAATATAGTGGGAATTTATAGAATCTACAGAATGAAGAATATTTTTAGAGAGAATCAAATGTTAAGATTCTAGAGTGTCTAGAAAGTTTGGAGAATCTAGAGGGTATTTAGCGAACTTGGAAAATCTAGAAAATCAGGTAGAAATTTGGAATTTGGGAAATATAATCAATCTAAGAAATTTAAAAAATTTAGAGAAAATCTTGAAAATCTGTGAGAATCTAGAATAAAATTAAAGAAAGTTTAGAAAATTTATTTGGACCTAGAAAATTTGGAGGATACAAAAGTATCCTGGCAAGTCTATGGAATCTAGAAAATCTAAGGAATTGCAGAAATCTAGAGAAAGCCTAGAGAACTTACACGGGGTGTAGAGAGTCTAAATAATCTAATAAATCTAAAGAATAGAGAAAATTTAAAAAGAATCTGGTCTAAAGAATATAAAAACTTATTAGAAATTCTAAAAAATCTAGTGAAAATCTATCTAGAGAATGTCTAGCGAGACTGGATATCTAGAAAATCTAGAACATCTAGTGGAAATATAGACAATCTACATGAAATGTAGAGAATTTATTAATTTAAACAAAATCTAAGGAAACTGGAAGAAAATACGAATACTAAAGAGAATTTAAGGAAAATTCAAAGAAAATCTAGAGAAAATCAAGAAAAAATTTAGGAAATGTGAACAAAATCTGAAAAAAATTAAAAAATTAGAAAGAATCTAAAGTTATCGAGAAAATGCAAAAATTTCTAAGAGGATTTGTCAACTTCAAATACCTAAAAGTAGACATTATTTTTTAAAAAATAGCAAGAAAATATCTATAGAGTAGATTCTTGTCTTTTCTAAATTCTCTATAGATCTTCCTTGAATTCACTGAATAAACAAAAGGTTTTCTTTAACTTTTTCTTAAATTGTTTCTCGATTTCCAAGATTTTACGTTCATCGACTTCTCTTTAAGTCCTCTGTATGTCATCAGCAGATCCTTTTTATATTTTGTCCAAATTCTTATTAGATTCTCCTAAGAATTTCGTCCTAGCATTATGGACTAAAAAAATTATAGGGTAGAAATCTTTGAAAGGAGATTTTTTAAAAACACAATGAGTAACTATTAACCACAACTACTTACCAATCTGTTTGAAACTCGAATCTCGAAATTCTAGCGAAAATCTAGAGTCTAAGAATAGTACAAAAAATCTAAAGGATTCAGGCAATTAAGGAAATTCGAAAATATAGTGGGAATTTATAGAATCTACCGAATGAAAAATATTTTAGTTAGAATAGCTTTGTTTCCATCTTGGGAATGTTTAAAATACAAATTAGGAAAAATGATTTACAATGGGGTTGCTAGCACTTTTTTATCTTTGCGGTAATGAGGACTGTGTGCCATAAAAACGTTAGAAGAATTCGAGCAGTATATGCAGATGTTCTTAGACAAAGAAAAACAATCCTGTCTGTGTGTGTTCAGCGAGGCGAGTTCGGAGTAGGTGAGCCGAGGACAGCTGAATCTGACCCGCGGGTGCTGTATAGAGCTCCAGTCTGAGATTTATTCCTGCGACCCGTATGTCCACCTCCTCTCTAATGAAATATTGTATTCATAGGGAGAGAGTCCTTAGGGAACACCTGCTGGCGCTCGTATGCGACCGAGTGCACCTGCATGGTAATCAACGGACCAAGATGTTACCGAGTGCCATTGTCAACAGATGACCCCAAAAACAAATAGAACAACCGTTTCAAGACGTATGTATACAGGGTGTTTGCACCGTTCGCGTTTCTGTGAAACATAACCGAAAGATTCGCCCGCGCACGCAATAAATTAAAGTCGTTTTTCATCATTTTATTTCCCAGATAAAAATCTCGTATCGGAAAACATAATTCAGAGCAGTATAAAAATCCGGTTCGTGATTGTCGTCGCCTGAGGGAGTATAACAACCTGCTAAGCTATCAGAATAACCCCACAAGCACTGCTTCGTTTTATAATTACCGGAGACTATTCAATGGCAAAAAAGGGCGACTAAGTGCCTTTTAAACCTCTTGCATTTCCCACGTGACGTTAATTCGATCGTTACAACCTGACCTTGGGATCGCGTGACACTGAGGCGGTTTCCCCTCGTGTTTATTTTTCAGTTTTACCACTTCTGTCAAGTGACATTTTCCTCTACATTTTTCTAATTTCTTTCGATGCTCCCTAGACGTTCCGAGGGGTTTATGCGGACTGGAAGCACGTTCATGCAAATTGGGTTACTGAGGTTTGATATGATGTTTGCTAACCTGTCAAAACATTGAAAAGTTACGATAATAAAAGACTTTGGCGGACGAAAAAGTGGTTTATTCATGTCCACCGACTCCCAATAAATAAGATCTGCTAATTTGAACGAATTTTGTTTTTCCCCCGCCAGTGAAAAATGGCGGAGGCGCCGGGATACCTCAATCGCCCCCATAAAAATTAGTTGCTTTAGTTAAGCTAACGATCAGCAAACTCTATGAAATTTAGCCTAAACCATCTTATAAATAGGCATGAAACAACCCCTCTTGCAACTTTCCATCGTTAAATTAATTTGCTTCTCCATCTATTTATAGACGTTCCGAAGAAATAAATGGGTGAAACTCGATATTAAATTTATAGTTTTATGACTCGAACTCGAGTCGATAGTATTACACTCCATAATAACTTAAAAGTTATTTAATAAGCTAGGAAAAATTCCGCTTTAATCTCAAGAAGGCCTCGCGTAATTGTGCTGCACTTGCAAATGCAAAAAGAGAAAGATAAAAATCCAATATGCCACCAACAATGAAATGCGAAATAAAACGAGGCAAATAATAAAGCCACAGAATCAATCGCAACTTGTGGACACAGCAAACAGATATTAATATTTAAGCGGGGGAGAGAATGGCCAATATCAGGCCCTCCACTTTGGTAAACATTCTGCATTTTACACAACTGTTTTTTTTCAAACAGGAAGAGTACAGAGGTGAAGACCGGACTAGTATTAATCTGAGATTAGGACTGCTTGTGGTTTTAACAACAATTAAACAAACATTCTGTTTATTTAAAGACGTGCTAATTGTAAAGTTTGGATTCGGCGAAATAGCAACACATTGTTTGATTATTAAATATAAATCTGCACGCTTCGAATGGAAAGTTTTCAAATTGTCAGCTGTTTCGAACGGGTTCGCACAACTAATTAATTCGGCTGACCGGGACGTGATGGCTGAGGAAGTTAAACATCAATAGTACAAACTACTACATGACGTCTAATTTATTTTTGATTGGATAAGGGAGAAATTTGGAAGGGGGGCGCTTTTCCTTTTGGAAATGAGTCTTAAATAAAGAGAAACATTACCCATTAAAGTCTCTAAAACTAACAAAATTTATTTTTTTCATTTCTGTGGGATTTTTACGATTGCTCTGTAGGGAGTGTTACAGCACCGATATCATTTACATCTACTAAAATGTAAAATAAATAATGATAAAAGAAATTTATTGGATCAAATCTTGATGTTGACAAAAATTATCAAAAATACAATTTATTCCCAAACACCAAATTTCGTCAAAAATGCTGACGCGCGATGATTTAACTCAATAAAATTTGGTGTTGGAAATAAATTGTATTTTTGATAAATAATGTTAAAAAATCACATAGCTAACAGAAAAAGCATACCATTTACTTGTATCACAAAAAAAAGAATTGCTATAAGAAAGACACACGTCTTAGTATTCAACATTATAAATGACAACTTCGTTCCGATTTTTAAACACACTAAATTTTGTCAAATATGCGAAATTAATTTTAATGTGAAATTTATACCAAAACTTTAAATAATAATTCTTAAACCATAGTTTAAAGAATTTAACATTTAAATTACTTTTATCATTGATGAGAAAAATATAAAATTTTAGTTGTTCAGTCACCGTAACTAAATTATTTGTAAAAAGTGCTGCAACACTGAAAACCGACAGATTCACGCGCCGCTTTTTCAAAATTCTAATTAGTTCAGTAGACGAGTGATTTTATGGCGTCAAATTGTACTATATTATGTATTATCTGCAACTAAACAAGCAACGTCAAAAACTCGAAATGTACCTGAGGAGTTTAGAAAAAATGTTTTTTATGTACTCAATAGAAAAGTGTCGTTTTTATAGAAAAGTGCCACTTTTCTTGTTAGCAATCAGCCGGCATCACTATCTTTTCGTATCATTTGTACATATAAATAAAATCACGTTTTATTTTATAACTTTATTATTTACAGAAAATTAAAAGTACAATTATTGACACTTCAAAGCGAAATTCCAGGAAATAATGACTAAATCCTTAGAGTTGTTCACATTTAGAACTATAATTTAGTAAATTTAGTAAATTTTTGTGTATACTATTAAAATTAAAAAAAAGAGTTAAAACAGTTATTTGTGTACCAAGACCAAAAAGTGTGTCTTTTTTGGCCGAGCCTTTTTTTAATGGCCGAGGCGATAGCTGAGATTTTACTCAAATAATTATAAAATTGGGGGTAATTTCGGTATCGATGTAATATGCAAAACTATGGATAGATGGCGCCATCATAGATCGGCCAGAAAAGACTTACTTTTAAGGCTTTTGAGGCCTAAAAATTTCATTACTACGGGTGGAAAAACGCAAAAACAACTGGCAAATTTGCACGCACTGTCACATTAAATATGGATAAAACTGTCAGTTTTCAAACCTTCGTTAACAAAACTTTACTTCAAAAGAAAAATCAAAATCGGACACTTATTTAGGAACAGAGGGAGTATTTATTAATAATATTATTGTTACTTGAATGAGTAACTATCACATTCATAAAACTACGCCAGCATCACTATTTCATCCGATTCTTCTCAATTTTTTTCTTCTCCAATCAATAAAGTATTTGTAACATTTTTCATACTTTTTTGCAAGTACTAAATTCGCAATTGCTTCTGCAGATTCGTTGAAAGTGCCGGAATCTTCAAAATTATGCATTTTTTGCTATTTATTTTAAGTTGTTTACGTAGTATATATGAACAGACTTGTTATTGTAAAAATTATGCAATTTTATGTAAACATGATTATCAAAAATTAAAATTTGTTTTTGAAATTCTGTTTTAAACATTAAAAACTTAGTACCCGAAAAAATAATGTCTGCTCGTAAAAACAGTGTATTTCCCAGCTTCAGTAGAGTTAATTAATCAAATTAATTCATAAATTAATTAAATCAAACCCCTTTGCACTCACTGAAAAACCAGCATTTATCTTTACTCGTAGAACAGCCTAGTATTATCTGCGACCACTGTCAAAAAAACAATTTTCTGGGCACAAAATTCCTTTCGAAAGTAACAAATTTCGTTACCTCTGACTTTTATTAATGTATTCCGATTGGTTCTTGCCTGTGACTTTGAAATTTTTGTCACACAACCAAGTTTACAATAATTCAAAAAGTTGTTTCAAGATACTAAATAAGGTAAAAAAATTCTAGTCATAAGAAATATAAATCCAGCAATTTGTAACTACATATATATAATTTTTATCTACAAATTTATTGAAAAAAGTAGAAATAGAAGCACTATTGGCATTTGGATATTAATAAATAAACAATGATACAACCTAATATTTAGTATCATGCCCCATCTAGCATGTTGTTGTCAACAAGACATTTTCAGCTACCAAGTCAAATTTCATCATTTCATAAACTTATAATGTTTTAAAATGAAATTAGAAATTGATTCAGACTCCCACCGAATAGGTATAGTACAAGGTGTTTATAAATGATTCTAACATGAAAGAGGGTTTTGGAATTTCTGTCATGTACGTACTATTCTACCTCTTTTTTCTCATAGTAAATATAACTATGTTCAAAATTATTTAAAATTTCACTTACGTCAACGACTTTTCAGTTCCGGTTTCGAGTCAAAGTTTTAGGCTTTCAAGCTTCAAACCCCAACTTAAACAGTTTTTTCTATAATTGAGGTTGACTACAAATGTCAGTTGAAAAATTTAAACTCACATTTGTAATGAGCAGCAAATTTATTTGACATTTTATAGCCACCCATTTATAAATACCTTGTACAAGGAAAAAATTTAACCTCAAATACTTTGTCAACTTTAACATGCAAGTTCCATGGAAACGACTGGCACGCCCTCAGTGGTTAATATTATAAACTGTCAAAATGTGACCGTTCAATTTTAAATTAAATTAATTAAACCAAAATGATTTGAAACATGCCTTTGGGTATTCTACTGTGTAATCGTAGATAAAGTATTGTGTGCAACACGTGTCAAAAGCGTATGCAACAGTGCTGTTTTCCACACTAGTTGCACAATGTAAAGTCGTCCGTTTTTTTCTTTTAAAAACCACCAACACCGCACTCTTCCACCGGTTTACTCTTTGTGACATTTTGGTGATAAAATCAAATAGGTTAGTTGCCTAATTGACAATTTGATTACACAAAACGGTCTTTCAGATTCTGTCAAGTCTTTTCACTATTTTAATCTTTTGATTTGCAATCCAACAGTTGCTGTTAGTGGTTTAAAAAAAAAACGGACTTTATCTACTAAAAAGTGTTTATAAATGTGCCTAGCTTCAAGAGTGACTATGCAATGTCAAATAAATTTGCCGCTTATTACAAATGCGGGTTTAGATTTTTCAATTGACATTTGTAGTTAACCATAGAACAAAGTTAGTTTTGAAAAAACAATTTATGGTTTTAAGCCTGAAAATCTATAACTTAAACAAAAAACCGTAACTAAGAAGTCGTTGACGTGAGTGACAATTTTAATTATTTTGAATGTACGTAGCTGTATTCACTATGAGATCAAAGCGGCAAAATAGTGCATGACAGGAATTTCAAAGCCCCCCTTGATGCTAGAAACAATTATAAACACTTTGTATTATAGCATTAATTAGTAAGGTGAATTGGGGCAAGTTCGAACGTAAGTTAGACTAGTTGAAATTTCTCAGTCTCAGTGAAAATTTTATTTTAAAGCATTTGCTGTATCTACTGTGTTTTTGCTTGAGGCAGCCGAAGTCTGTGGCTGTGGCTGCAACTAGCCTCGTTTAGTCTTACCCCACGTTCGAACTTACCCCAAGTCACCTTACTATATTATGTGTTTTTCGTGAGATTTTTTGTTCAATACGCATTTTTTTTCTCTTGCATGAGCAAAATTCATTTACATTTCGTCTTAGTGAATTTTCAATGACAATATTTACCGTGTAAGATCCACAAATTTTGATTTGGAGCAGGCCGTGACAAGAACGACAGATATTTTTGTGTTTACGTAACCTCAATTATTCTCTGATAAAATAATATTACAAAGACATGAATAAGAAAAAGATATGTTGAAACAAAATCTAGATTTAATAATTTATTGGAAATCAATTGAAAATAAATCAAATGACAAATTTCCATAGTCCTGTCATTTTTTTTTCCAACATACGTGATATTTTTCAAAGCCTACCCTAAATAAAAATTTAGTGAATTTGTGAACCATTTAGCCTGGAAATGCACTTGTTTCTTTAAATATGTTTTGAGTGACATTTTGATTGCAGGTGTCTCAAAAGTTGTAGTCATTTGGCTGATTTATATTATCTAATCTGAGTTTTGGAGATCTTATAGGTTCTATCCTAGAAATTTAGATACTGCAGAGTAAATCTGGGACTTTTACATCGATTTTTTATTAATATCGATTTCGCCAAACAAACATCGATTTTTAATACATATATTTTATTTTCAATGTATCATTAAAAATCGATGATTGCGGTTTCGATGTAGGTATGTATTTTATTTTACACTCTTGATTTTGGTGTTATTTCGTTTGGTTGGCTGTCAAAGCAAGGCGGAATTTACTTATTCTGCGGTCTAAATAAAGAAGACTGGAATTTATTTTAAGGGAGTTATATTATAGAATTGTGTTTATTCTTATTAATCTCGAATTTGTTATTTTTTTTTATAATTTATTTACTTATTATTTTGTTTATTACTTAAGGTTTTTATTTATTTTTTTCTCGTATTTGTTTATTATTTTGTTGCTTTATTAAGAGTTTTATTTATTTTTGTTTTTCAGAATAAACTATGCTATATTGAGTTTTTTATTTACTATTTTTTAAAATCGATGTTTTTTCCGATATATTCGATGTAATTGTGCTCTTGTTGAAATTGAGTTCAACATCGATTTTTTTTACTTCCCAAAACAAATAAAACTGAATAAATTCCCTATAATTTTCATTATAACCGCATGAAACTAAATAAGCTACCTGCATTTGTGGTGCTGTATAAAAATCTTTTCGCTCCATGAAATTTCGTGTTTTTGTTTGAGAAATATTTAAGCCATCCAAACGACCACCCCAATTACGAAAAACGCCACAGCCATTAAATAAATCCACCGAAAACCTTATCGCACTTTATAATCTTAATTCGTAAATAAAGTAAAGGTAATAACACAATTCGTGTTCGAAAGCATCACCTAATTTAACTTTCCGGCTTATAAATTACAGTTTTTTTTGTCGGTTTGCAGAACATGATTCCTCTTTCTATTTTGAGGAAATCCGCGCAGATCGAGTTATGATAATTCGGCTAATCCCGAGAAGGGTGAAAGAAAATAAAACAGCGAAATAAAATTACAGTGGAGGACATAACAACTGTATACATCGGCCATGAATTAAAATAGCTTTGTACATTCTATTAGGCGATGGAATTAAGTGACGAAAGGAAAAAACGGCCTTAACTTGATTAAATCGGAAACAATAAAGGAAAGTTTAACAACTTTCGTCACGCCTAAGCAGACGACGGAAGAAGACATAATCAAAGTTTACATAAAAACATGACTGAGATGCGTGATTGCTGTATATTTGTTCACGACTAAACGGCTTAGTTTTGAGAACTCTATTACTATAATGCACAAAAATCTGAGTGGGTTTAAAAAATAAACACGTTATGGACGCGTTTACTGCATCGTAAAATGTGACAAGAGCTGGGGCAAGCACGCGAAGGCGGCGACGACAAATCTACAATCTTCACGAAATTAGAGCTGGCGCAATGAAACAAATCTGTCAAATTTAAGTCTCTGAAGAGTTTTAAAGCCCTCCAAATTAAAATATGCGAATTTTCAAAATATCTTCAAAAATTAAAACGATTTAAGGGGTGTGATGAACTATTTTGAGTTTTTGGTTTTTTTACCGCCACTTGTAAATTATTTGAACCACGGATATGAGTTTCGGCCACTTGATAAATCTCGAGCTTCCTCAAAGGTTTTTGACCTAAAAATGATCCTTGAAAATCACCCCAATATGACTCAATTTCAACAAGAGCACAATTACATCGATCTCCAATACATCGGAAAAACATCGATTTTAAAAAATAGAAAGTAAAAAATTCAATATCATAGTTTATTGTGAAAAACAAAAATAAATAAAATTCTTAATAAAGCAACAAAATCATAAACAAATACGAAAAAAACAAAAATAAATAAAAACCTAATAATAAACAAAATAATAAGTAAATAAATTATAAAAAAAATAACAAATTCGAGATTAATAATAATAAACAAAATTTAAAAATATAACTCCCTTAAATTAAATTCCAGTCTTCTTTATTTGAACCGCAGCACAAGTAAATCCCGCTTTGCTTTGGTTCTACACGTTGGCAACCAACCAAACAAAATATCACAAAAATCAAGAGTGTAAAATAAAATACTTACATCGAAACCGCGATTATCGATTATTATTAATGATACATTGAAAATAAAAATATATGTATTAAAAATCGATGTTTTTTTGGCGAAATCGATATTAATAAAAAATCGATGTAAAAGTCCCAGATTTTCTAAGATTGAACCTATAAGATCTCCAAAACTAAGGTTAGATAATCTAAATCTGCCAAATGACTACAACTTTTAAGACGCCTGCATATCAAAATGTCACTCAAAACATATTTAAAGAAACAAGTGCATTTCCAGGCTAAATGGTTTACAAATTCACTAAATTTTTATTTAGGGTTGGCTTTGAAAAATATCACGTATGTTGGAAAAAAATGACAGGACTTTGGACATTTGTCATTTGATTTATTTTCAATTGATTTCCAATAAATTATTAAATCTGGAGATTGTTTGAACATATTTTTTTTATTCATGTTTTTGTGATATTATTTTTATCAGAGAATAATTAAGGTTACGTAAAAACAAAAATATCTGTCTTTCTTGTCACGGCCTGCTGCAAATCAAAATTTTGTGGATCTTACGGTAAATATTGTCATTGAAAATTCACTAAGACGAAATGTAAATGAATTTTGCTCATGCAAGAGAAAAAAAAATGCGTATTGAACAAAAAATCTCACGAAAAATACATAATATAGTAAGGTGAGTTGGGGTAAGTTCGAACGTGGGGTAAGACTAAACGAGGCTAGTTGCAGCCACAGCAACAGACTTCGGCTGCCTCAAGCAAAAACACAGTAGATACAGCAGATGCTTTTCAATAAAATTTTCACTGAGACTGAGAAATTTCAACTAGTCTAAATTACGTTCGAATTTGCCCCAATTCACCTTACTAATTAATGCTATAATACAAAGTGTTTATAATTGTTTCTAGCATCAAGGGGGGCTTTGAAATTCCTGTCACGCACTATTTTGCCGCTTTGATCTCATAGTGAATACAGCTACGTATATTCAAAATAATTAAAATTGTCACTCACGTCAACGACTTCTTAGTTACGGTTTTTTGTCTAAGTTATAGATTTTCAGGCTTAAAACCATAAACTGAACAATTTTTTTCAAAACTTACTTTGTTCTATGGTTAACTACAATTGTCAATTGAAAAATCTAAACCCACATTGGTAATAAGCGGCAAATTTATTTGACATTTCATAGTCACCCTTGAAGCTAGGCACATTTATAAACACTTTTTAGTAGATAAAGTCCGTAAAGAATAAACAAAATTCAAAAATACAACTCCCTTAAATTAAATTCCAGTCTTTTTTATTTAGACCGCAGCACAAGTAAATCCCGCCTTGCTTTGGTTCTAGACGTTGATAACCAACCAAACGAAATGTCACCAAAATCAAGATTGCAAAATAAAATA
Source organism: Gnatocerus cornutus (assembly GCA_029298725.1). Lineage (NCBI taxonomy): Eukaryota > Metazoa > Arthropoda > Insecta > Coleoptera > Tenebrionidae > Gnatocerus > Gnatocerus cornutus. The sequence goes on from CM055517.1 coordinate 3,547,386, forward strand.
CATACATCGAAACCGCAATCATCGATTTTTAATGATACATTGAAAATAAAAATATATGTATTAAAAATCGATGTTTTTTTGGCGAAATCGATATTAATAAAAAATTGATCGAATTGAAGTCCCAGATTTAATATGACTGTAAAAAAACAGTTTTTGGTGAATTTCTCGTTTATTTGTGAAGTAAGCTTAAGTTATTGGTGTTAATTTAACGCAGAATTTCACGAAGAATCCAAAACTGTAAGAATTTTTAACGTACGCTAACTAATAATCGAATTAAAAGCGATTGAAATTTAGGGTTATCGCTAAAGAGCAAACAAGCTTCGTAATAAAGCGTTGTCTACTTTGCTAGATATCTAGTTTATTTGTAAAACAAAGTTAAAATTAAGGTACTCGTTTTACGCAGAATCTCATGCAGAATCCAAAATTAATTTAATATTTAGTGTTTGATATCTCGGAAAACAACGACAAATAGAAAGACGCGGTTTGCATCATCGTTTTTCCCGTATTTTTTTGCTAAGAATTAGAAAATTACGAATAAAAAGACTCTCAATTTTTAAAACTTTATATCTCCGAAACAAAGTATGAAAGATAGAATGGTGCTATTTGGCACTATCGTTTTGGACCGATAAAACTGATAAAAATCAAACGAAACAACGTTTTTTTTTGCACTTTTTTTGCTTAGAATCCGCTCTTAAATGTTTAAAATTCGAGGCACGACTTTTTTGGGAAAAAAAATCCGACTGAAAATGAAAAATGTTGTATGTTTCGTTTTTTAACCGCTACTCGTAAACTATTTGACCTACCGATCTGAGATTTGGTCTGTTGATAGATCTTGAGCTGCCCTTTTAATTGATGTAGATTCAAAAGTATAAAACGTCGTTTTTGCTCCGCAACTATTTTTTTAAAATTACCCTAAAAAATTCTTAGCAAACTCAAGTTATTATTGCTCATTTAACGCAGAATTTCACGCAAAATCCAAAACTGTGCTTATAATTATAATTATAATTATAATAAATAACCGAGTTGTCGCCACAGGGCAACATATCCTGAATTCTAAAGTTCAAATTTTTCTAATAAAAAACCTAAAGTTTGAAAATTAAAAAATGCGTATAGGCTTAAAAACAAGCATTCGAGTACCAACTTGAGGGATAACCGTCAAGAAAAAAGTCACATTTTGACTAAAAAAACAGTATTTTAAAGACAAAAAAAATATTAATTTGACGTCTCATTGGGTTAAATTAAAATAATAAACATAGAAGAGAAGAATAAATAATAAAAAATATAGAAGAGAAGAAAGCATTTTCCAATCAATATCTCAAAAAAATCCTAATAATATTTTTTCAAAAATTCCTTGAAAACATTCCCAGAAGAAAGAAGATGAAACCTCTAAGTAATTCTAAAAACAATTGTCTAAAGCACCAAAAAATCCGACCGTAATCTAAAGCAACTTACGCGTAATTTCAAATCTGTTTTTGAAATTTTTCCAAGACAAAAAATATCTGTATTATAAGCAATTGAAGTTTCAGGGTGCTACCTAATTCTAAAAGTGTGATTTATTTTAAAATCCAACACTTAAGTATATAAAATATAGAAAGAAGTTCGCTCATGTTTATTTTGAAAAATTCATTTAAGAAAAAAATTTGTATCGAGCTGAAAATGACAATTTTTCGTTTATTGCCTATAACTTCTAAAATACATTAGTTATACCTGTTAAATTTAGTCCATTTGTAGATTCTAAGTTGCTCTTTCGATTGATATACAACTCAAAAGAATTAAATTTTGTTTTCCTGTAAATGACACAAAATCAAATTTTGAACATTTATTTGGCTCGATATCCTGCTTATTTGTGAAACAGACTTAAAATGAAGGCAATCGTTTAACGCAGAATTTCATGCAGAATCCAAAACTGTGCAGTTTTTTCCCATTGGTCAGCAAATAACCGAATTAAATGCGTTTGCAATTTTAGGTTGGCGCAAGAAAGCCAAAATTTTGAAGCTCCTGAGTATTTAATGTTCGATATCTCCGGAACTACGACAGATAGGAAAACGCGGTTTTCTTCATCGATTTTCTCGCATTTATTTTGTCAAACATCCAGTCTTACACATTCCGAACTCAAAAATGCGATTTTTTCCAAATAAAAATTTTGAAATTGGAACTATGTAAATTAAAGGTAAATGTAAAGGTTATTGTATGCAGAAAAATGGGCTTAAAAACATGCATGCAAGAAGAAAGTAACCAAACAAACTTTTGTGTAAAAAAAATTCAAAGAGGATCTAAAACCTCATTGTGTCAGATAAAAATGTCAGGTCTTAGGGTACGATATGTTATTATTTTTGGTTTTATTTCAGTCATTTATTTTAATCACTCTTTCAGCATAGCAAAATTAGAAAAACAGACGAGAAGAAAGAAGTTTTCAAGAAATATCTCAAAGAAATCCTGAAATTGCTTGAAAACAGTCCAACTAAGAAAGAAGAATCCTCCAATAAATTCTAAAAACAATCGTTCAAAGCACCAAAAAATCAACAACAAATAACTGAATTAAAAGCAATTAAAGTTTCGAGGTGTGAAAAAAGTGTGAATTTTTAAAAAATCTGGGAATTTTGAGAATTTCCTTTCGTTTGTTTGCCTTTAACTTCTAAAATAGTTTAAGTATAGATATCAAATTTGACCCATTGATAGATTTTGAGTTGCTCTTTCGATTGATATCCAATACAAGCGGATATGGCGAAATTTTCTTGCCGATAAAAACTTTTGAAAATAATCTATAAATGAATGTTTTTTTGACGTGAAAAACCTTGTAAATGAGCCTAAAATTTGGTGCGTCCCAATGATCGTTTCCCTTATTCAATGCCCATTTGGCCGGATCCTCGTGCAGCATAATCACGGCGAAGAGTCTCACTTTCGGAGATTTAGTAGTCGGCCAACCTGGGCAGGAGGTAATTATCATCATAAAGTGGACTTTACGAGCTCTCAGGGCCGTAAAGGAATGCTTCATTTCGCTGCCCCCAGAACAAACATACGCCCTTTGCCGCCCTTTCCTACCCTGGACAAACGCGCCGCACTGCACCCTTAAGAACCGGAGACCCCAAGGACCACTCCGAGCACCTAAAGTAATTATGGATGTGATGAATTCGCGTTCCTTTTTAACTTTAATACAGTTAAAGCCTCTGCTCTTGTTCTCCTGTTAAATGCTTAAAGCAGGCTTTAATTAACATTTACAAATAAAAAAAAATGAGAAAAGGAGCACCGAGCGGCGGCGAGATAATCAAATTACGACAAAATAATTTGAACCACTTAAGAATAAATTCATGTTTCCCTTTATCCTGCTATGAAAGAAGTACTTCATCTGGGAACCTGCGCCGAGATAAAACGCATTATAAAGAAAACCAAAACAAAGAGATGCCATCAGCTTGCGGAAAGAGTGTAAGGATGGGGCGGCCTTGCGCGCTCTCGCCACAGGAAATTTAAGTGGAAAGTTGAGTAAAACGAAAATGCAGGACCTCTACTTAGCTGCAAACTTTAATTGCTTGCAAAAATAGCACAAAGAACATACGATTTATTATATTAAATGTTTACTGCGAGAACAAACGTCTAATTCTAATTCTCCTTGGTCTGAGTTTTTACATTTTCAGATTCCCCCCGTTCTGTCGCAAAGTTGTGACATTTTTGACGCATTCCACCGACGAAGACCTATTGGTGACGGCGCCGCTCCCCGATTATCACAATCCATTACCTCCACTTTTCAGTAATACTTTCAGCAAACTGCCATAATTCTCCCTCATACGTGTCACTGTTGATTCCCTTCGTCTCGGATCGAATCCATCCGATGGGCACCTAAATACCTCACTAACTAGAAACACCTCCATCTCTTCACTTTTACGACAGTTGCCAACACGCATTACACCCAACTTTCGATCTGCATCCGATGAAAACCTCTTCACGCCCTTAATTGCACCAATGTTGCAGGTGGAGGGACAGAGACGCCCTATCATGGACATTGGCGAAGAATTTATTACACGTGTGCGGAAGATTGAAAATGCAATTGTAAAGTTCGTTGCCGAAAGAGTTAAATTTGCATGTTCCCTGAAGACTGGAATGAGTTAATCCAGAGGACAGCATTTTCTTACCTTCGTTTATTTAGCAGTAAACCTCCGCCATTTCGTCTAGATCCGTCTCGGAGGCCCCCAAGGAGAAAACTGCCAGAACTTTTCAAGATAAAATTGAATATGGATAAAACTAGAAGGAGAAATCCTCCAGAGTACGCGCGGTGTGTGCGTTCCGCTGCCAAACGTTACACTTAATAACTATGATAACGGAAATTCCGATATTCCAATACATCACAAGAGTTTGTTGTGTTTTTTTGGGAAAGTTTCTTAGTTGTGATGACGAAGTTGTATTCGTTGATTGGACGAAACAACGAAAAGTGTCTGATATGGCTGACGTCTCAAGGCTCACCCGCATATACAACGCGTGAAGCGATGCGCAAATTCAAACACTGCCAAGTTTCCAAGAAGTTTTGCAACTTGTGCCCATATCAGCAGGGAGCACAGGGTCCGGCTTAACTCCCCGAAGAAGAAACTGCTCACCTTCCGGTCCCTCGGACGGGGGCTGCGCCGCCACACTGCATTTTCAGCGGAATCAACTAAATTTATCATAACATTCTTTATTTAGAGGCCTGCCAGGCTCTTAAAACCGGAAAATCCTCACACTTTCGCTTTTCGGAATTTTTTATGCTTTAGTTCCTTTAAAAAAACTCGATTCTCGAATTAAAAATGTCGACCTTTTAGTCACACGTGAAGTTAGCCACTGATGAAATTGACAGTTGGTTGGAAATTTATTTGTGGTTTCGATAGTTCTTGGCATTTAAAATGTAAGATAACAACTCTTAAAGTATAATCTCACAAAAGTTGTTAGTCTCAGTATTTATTATGATAGAAATTTAAAGTCGAAGAAAAGTATAGTATGTAGCTCGTTTTAAAAAAACTACTTTAGACACTCGTCTAAATGGTTAGGTATATAATGAAGAGGTTACAAAGCAAATTGTTAAATCAAATCTTGGTGTCGACGACAAATTGTTAAATCAAATCTTGGTGTCGACGAAAATATTTAGGAACAAAAATGTAATAATGAACTTTGACAATGACTCCATCCCCTCCTCCCCCCTCTACTCTCTTCTACCTGCTCCAATAGGAAGAGGTGGACACGCTTTTAGTATATAAGGACGAGATATTTGATAGTTTTTAGTTTAATCATCGCTCTGATGCTGGTAGCATTGTTATCGAAACGCGCGTCAACATTTTTGACAAAATTTCGTGTTTGGGAATAAACTGTATTTTTGAAGACATCTCAGTCTCTGCCTAATTTTGCTGTTTGTTAGTTAATTTCTTCCCAATTGACGATTTTGACGTCTGACAAGTGACAAGTAATTAATATGACGTTTCTAAATCGGTTAATAATTAGACTATAATCCTAAAATTTGTGTGTATTGAAAACTTAGCGTTGCTTATTAAGTATGACAAATTTTGAAATTTTTGGAAAAACGGGACAGATTTTAAAAAATTTTAGAGTTTAGAACAAAAAATAAGAAATTTCAACAGATCTTTCTAAATTTGTTATTAATTGAACTATGTCCTTGAAATTTGTGAAAATAGTTAAATTAGTTTTGTTTATTCAGTCATCCAAATTATAAGATTGTTGAAAAAGCGAGACAAATTATAGAATTTTTTATAATTTAAGGCGGTTTAACACGATCACTTTTTCCTCAAATTTTTACGAATAAAAATTCTTTCAAGTTAACGTTCAGGATTTGTCACAAAATTAATGCAGAAAAATGTTTCCTGTTTGCTAACCTCCAAAGTCAGCAGTTTTTTTGCTCTTCACTTGGCACATTGTTACTGCGCAGAATTGTGAAATTATTTGTGAATTTTTAAAATGTTTTAAAATTTTTTGCAAATATTTTTGCAAAAATATTTTCTCCAATTTCGCTGTTTGTCACGAGAATATTTGTTTGAAAATAAATTTTCAAATATTTATTTGTAAAAATTTGAGAAAAAATGTGTTCGTGTCAAACCGACTTTAGAACAAAAAATATTATAAATTTTACACACGCTTCTTAATAGGTTATTAATTGAACTATGATTTTATACATTGTTTACTTTACTCCTTTAGTTTTGATTATTAAATCTTCCAAATTGCAAATTTTTTGGAAACACGAGACAGATTTTAGAAATTTTTATAATTTAGAACAAAAAATGTTTTGAATTTTAAATTTTTGTTTTTAAATTTTCTAATAATAGTTGGACTATGACCTTGAAAGATTTGGATATACTTTAGTTTTAAGTGTTGTTTATTAAGTCATCTAAATAACAAGATTGTTGAAAAAACGACACAAATTTTAAAAATCTTTATAATTTAGAACAAAAAATGTTTTGAATTTTAAACAAACGTTCCTAAATCAGTTATTAATAAGACTATAACCTTGAAAATTGTAGATATTATTACTTTAAACTTGTGCATTAATTCATCAAAATTGCAAAATTTTTGAACACAGGAGCCAGATTTTAGAAATTTGTATGATTTAGAACAAAACAAATTTTGAATTTTAAACAGACGTTCTTAAATCGGTTCTTAATTGAACTATGACCTTGAAAATGGTGGATATTGTTACTTTAGACATGTTTATTATTTCTTCCAAATTGCAAAATTTTTGAAAACACAAAACATATTTTAGAAATTTTTATAATTTAAAACAAAAAATATTTTGAATTTTAAACAAATGTTTTTAAATCGGTTAATAATAATTGAACTATGACCTTGAAAGATTTGGATATACATAGTTAAGTTTTACGTCTTGTTTATGAAGTCATTTAAATTACAAGTTTGTTGAAAAAACAGGACAAATTTTAGAAATTTTTATCAATTAGAACAAAAAACATTTTAAATTTTAAACAAACGTTCCGAAATCAGTTATTAATAAGACTATAACTTTGAAAACTGTGGATATTATTATTTAAAACTTGTGTATTAATTCTTCCAAATTGCAAAATTTTTGAAAACACGAGACAGATTTTAGAAATTTTTATGATTTAGAACAAAAAATATTTTGTACTTTAAACAGACGTTTCTAAATTGGTTACTAATAGGACTACGACCTGGAAATTTGTAGAGTATTTGTTTAATTTTGGTTATTAAATCCTCAAATTTGCAAAATTTTCGCAAAAAAAGGGACACATTTTACAATTTTTTTATAATTAATTAAACTGACATTAATAAAACTTGTTACATAATGTACTATTTTTTATTCCCGTATTTAAAATGCCGTTTTAATTTGCCATTTTCGTGATGTTAAGTGACATTGCGTCACCTGTGACTAAAGTGGCGGGCTGAAAATCGCACAGTTATTTTAACCACTGATCAAATTGACAGTTCGTTGAAAATTTCTAGACTAAATAAACTCGTGGTTAAAACGACCTTTTAACAAACTTACCTAATATTTTATTATCAACAATCAACTTATAATTGGATTTTTAACCACACTTATATTAACCATTATCCACCGTATTATCCACTAGTGGAATAAAGTTAGTTTATTTCACTGATACAAAAAATATGAAAAATTAAAACAAATCATCAAATTTTGTTTTTATAATATTATTTTTCGTAATATTCTTTTGACTTGACTGGTAGGAAACGCAGAATACTAAGCAACCACATTTGATGTGACGTTTAATGTCGATTTAATTTTCCATTCAGTTCGAATAATTTAGGCTTGTTGTGGACGAAATTGTGAAAAAAACGTGGTATTGCATTCATGCCTTAGTCGCGGTCTATAAGATGCTGTCTTACAATAAATAACTATGTATTAGATTCAGACACGGAATCAACAAGATTTTTTCTAAAAATAAAAAAGATCACAAAAAATAGAGAATCTAAGAAATCTAAAGAATTCTTCCAATTTTGACTTTCCACGTTCGCAGTTCATCAAATCCCAGAAAAAGTCACGGGATTCTAGGAAATTGCGTATTTTTAAATATTAGTCAAGACACAAGAGCAGTGGCGGAAAGAAGTGTTGGAAAAGGCCAAGTTTGAAGTTGTATCGTTTCCGGCATTGTGTAAATAGTGTCGGCAGCCTCCGTCTGGTAATTAGCATTCGAGTGTAGTAAAGTGCATTTCTGACGGAAGGGAGAGTTGCCGTAATGAAATCTGGGCGAAAACCATAAAGTGCGCCGGAATCTCGGACATATTTGCGAGAGGCTCGGGTTCGTTTCTCTTAATAATGTTAGCAAATTGCAGAGACTAACCGTAAAGAACAGCAACCCTTCCACTTTTAACTTATTAATTAATTAACAATCATGGCGAGTGAGAAGAAAACGTTGTGCGAAAATGAAAATTAAAACGCCAAGCGACGAGATATACATTGTACGGGTCGAGTTTTTCACTTGCGGATAGTTGGAGGAAAAGTTGGGCAACTTGCTAACGGTGATTTAGAGGGATGCACCTTTGTTGATCCTAGCTGAAGGGGACTTAGTGAAGACTCTCGGAGGTATCATAATCGGGAGAGGTCCACTAATGTATGCAAATGTCCTGTGAGGTGTTCATTACGACAACGCGGATGCAAATAGTTTCGCTGCATTTCGCTAACAAGGAAATTATGCACGAAGACGCTCTCCGTTTTTTCTCTCCTGGCAGGATAGCAGCGTGCGGTCCCGTGGGAAATAGCCTATTAGCCGGCATCGGACACGTCCCAATCGCCCCTTGAACATGGAAAACACGTAAGTGGACATGGGACCGATCTATCGCCTCGCCAGGGGCCTACTACTAAACATCTATCGAATCAAGAGTGCCATGCGATGTCTTTCCGGGAGGCCGCACGCCCTCACCGGACCGAAACTTTCCCGGACTTATCGACTGAAACAGACAGATGACCACGAGAACTGACGAGCATATATGATCAGAGCATTTGTGAATGTCGCAACTCATGCATATGGAAATGTAGGTATACACCGGACACACCTCCACCGGAGTCGTAATCACGGATTTTCTCCGGAGAAATATACAAATTTGATTGGATCGTGGGCTCCCGAGGCGAAACCACTTCGAGAAATGTTGTGATGGAAACTCTCTTCTCGTGGTTTGGATAGCAACGGACATTAAAATCTGATTATTAAAATAAATTAGCCTGCGAGCTACAATACGCGCGGGGTTCAAGTCGGTAATGAAGGGATTCGACCGAGGGTAACGTCAGTTACAGGGCGCACTTCGCCGGCCTGTCAAACTACGCCGGAGGCGAACTCACCTGCACGAACCCCAATATGGACATTCCCATGCAACTAATACAAATACAACATGGAAAATCTACTTCTTTCGCCGCCACTTCAATCTTGCCAGGAAGTTTACTCGTGTAGTTTTCAGGCTGAGACTGACATTCTGATTTGTGCTTTTGATGGCTTCATGCCATTTATTTTTTCATTTTGCTCCTGCTAAGTTTAGGTACCCAAAATCTTGAAAAACATGAGAATTTAAATTTTATTGTTTTCTGCTCCCCTGAATCTCCAAATTTGGTTAATAGTAAATTGTGCTTTAAGACGTTTTTTAATTTTAAGATGCAATTGTAAAATTTCAAATTTCCCACTAAATTTCGAAGTTGGTAGTACTGAAAATTTGAAAACACGCGAAATTACCGAATTTTAGCTGCAGTGGAAGAAATTTTCAGTTTCAAGAAATTTCTGTTTTTTTTAGTTGAATTGCAATCAATTTCTTAAGAAAACTTACAGATTTTGTTCATTTTTGGTTTTAAGGGCATGAAATTTTCAGGATTTGTTACTTTTGATTTCTTTATTAAACGCACTAAATTGCACAATCTTGACTGTAAAGGAAAAAATATAAGAAATTTTTGTTTACAAATGAACGAGAAACTGCAATTTCTACCAAGAAAACCTATTTATCCCTAGAATTGGTCATTTTTTGAGTTATCAACTTAAAATTTTCAGAATTTGTCCCTTTTGGTTTCATTATAGAACACGTGAAATTACAGACTTTTAATTGCAGTGGGAGAATTTTAAGTATTTTCTGTTTTGAGTTGGACAAGAAGTTGCAGTTTTGATGAGGAAAATTAAAAAATTTATCATTTTGACTTGAAATTTTTAGAATTTGTTAAGTACTTTTTGTTCCTTTTTTAAAGACACTAAAAAAGTAATAAAAGGGAAATAAAATGTGTAACTAGCCCTGCCGAACGACCAATCATAGAGCAGCATTTTACATCCGCCGCCAACAAGATTCTTCTCAAGAAAAATAAAGTTTAGAGTCTGTCTACCATCTAAGTGAAGGTTTCCGTGAAAGATCGACAAATTAATTCTTTGAACGAAATCGGTACTAGTCTACATAATCATACCTATTTACAGTAGTCTAGGGATTTTTTAGGGATTTTTTAAGTTAGAATCAAAAGATTATTAAAATTTATTTCTGGGAACACTAATTAGTGTAATTTTTAAAATCAGCAAGCAATTTTGTTTAATAGATGGCTCCACACACAACTGTCAGATTTTTTACCAAACGCAAAATATATATGATAATAAAAAACATAATCCAGGTTAAGGAATCAAATTTACTATTTTTTATTTTTTTTTGTAACGATTAAAAAACCCCTTTTACCACTTGCTTGAACCACCACTGATGAAAATATCAACCTAAAAGAACAAACCTTGGATTATTGCTAAGCAGGCAAGATTACAATATTTAATCCAATGGCAAACTGGAAATTTTGACCAAATATTCGAATACAAAAAAGCTTTTACGTTACAAAAACGTCTTTTCAGACTGTGGCGAGTCTTCATTATTTAATCCTTCGATTTGCAATCTAATAATTAATTTTTTAGTGATGCTCTCATCATTTGGTGACAATTTGACAAATATGACAGTTTTTATTTGACGTTTTGCAGGAATTTCAGGAGTTTTAAAAATCAGCATCGCGGAACTCGCTTTGCTGAACGACCAATCACCGAGCCGCATTTTAAATTTGGCGCCCACCTAAAATCTGCAGAAAAAATAGCCTTTAGTTTAGGCTTAAAGTGACGTTTTTTACTAATGCCTTAATAACATAGGATTCTAAAAATTGCTTTCAGAATAAGAATTTTCTAGAAAACAATCCACCATTAATCAAATTTAATTTGAAGATTCGAAAGAACAGGAATAAAATAAAATTCAAATTTCCCTATATGTATTTTCCTAGGTTTAGCAATCCGAAAAACACCCGGTACATCATAATCTCACTTTCTTTTGCCCTGAATGTTAGGAAATTAACTGTATTGTAGAAGTAAATTCAATTAGTAACAGTTTTTTTAGTAAATTGTCTATCCAATCTGATTCGTAAAGAAATCAGGATACATAAGTAATTCGAAACTTTTTGTGGTCTTCTTTTTAGATTAATTAATATGCCATAATTTTGTGCTAATTCTGTGCTTCAGATTTGTTTATTTGACGCTCGTTCAAATTTGTTTTTTGAAATAACTCAAAAACGAAAAGAGCACAGAATTTGGAAATTGTCCTACCAATTAGCACAGAATTAGCACAAAATTAGGGCATATCGATTATTCTGTTTCGCGATGCTCAAACTTGACGCTTCTTCAAAAAGAATTCGTTGAAATCTGTATTTTGGATTGCCTTCTATTTTCTGTGTGTTTTTTTAAATAACTCAAAATCGAAAAGAGTACAAAATTTGGAAACTGCACCACTAATTAGCACATAATTAGCACAAAATTATGACGTATCGATTAATCTGTTTTTCGTGGCATGATACTCAAACTTGACAATCGTTCTAATTTGTTTATAACAACAACTTAAAAACCAAAAGAGCACAGAATTTAGAAACTGCAGCACTAATTAGCACAGAATTAGCACCAAATTATGGCATATCACTTAAGCTGTTTTGTGTGGTGCATGATGCTCAAACTTGACGCTTCTTCAAAAAGAATTCGTTGAAATCTGTATTTTGGGTTGCCTTCTATTTTCTGTATGTTTTTTAAATAACTCAAAATCAAAAAGAGCACAAAATTTGGAAATTGCACTACTAATTAGCACAAAATTATGGCAGATCAATTAATCTGTTTCGCAATGTATGATGCTCAAACTTGACGCTCACCCATTTTTGTTTTTGAAATAACTTAAAGACGAAAAAAGCACAAAATTTAAGAATTGCAGCACCAATTAGCACAGAATCAGCACAAAATTATGACATATGTTTGATTTTTTTTGGGATTTATGATGCTCAAACTTTACGCACCTAGGTTTATGTAGATTTCACATACAGGGTGTGCAAAGTTCTAGAGTTATGAATTACATATATTTTTTTTCCATGTAAATTTTGTTAAATTTTCTTGGAAATCTAATAATTTGTTTTTCACAATGCATCAACTCTGCACCGAATTTAGACGTTAAATACGTCTACTCCTTCAGGATATTTTTTTTTGATCCGTTACACTTTCCTTGTTAAATTAAGATTTTATCGCTTTCTTTAGTTTTTCCCAGAACCATATTACAAAATATCTTCAAGATAAGCCTTATCAAATGTTGCAGAAAACAATTCTTAGAAACCAAGCTTCAAAACGTAATTGTGATAAGATTTGAAAGATACTGCTATCAAATTTGAATCTTGGTATTTCCCAGATATAGAGCTGCACTTAGATTTCGGTCATTCCCCAGTTAATTTTTCAACAAAATGGTAAATCTTCTAGAACCTTCAGCTCAACAGATCGTTGAGGTACACCAAGAGTTCAAGATTACCTGCAATGAGGAGACTCTGCGAAAAATTTTTCTAAATCCCGAATTCAAAGACAAACAGGTCTGTGTTGTCTCAATTACCGGAATTCTTCGGCAAGGAAAGTCATTTTTTCTCAACTTATTACTTCAATACTTAAAATCAGAGGTAAGTATCGAATATGTTTCAATGATTTATTTCACTGATCCACATTAGTACCAAGCAAAGAAGATACTGCCTCTAAAATGTTTGGAACAAGAAGACCCAACTCCCGGTTTTCCCTGGAAATCTGGACGTGACAGACACACAAATGGAATTGTAGTTTGGCCGGAAATTTTCGTAGCAAAAGTACCATCAGGCGAAGAAGTACCTTACTCAAAACTGTAATCATGCAGGAATTAATGGTTTTCTTCCATAGATAGCAATCGTACTTTGGGACACCCAAGGAATGTCACACTCCAAGAAGACTCCAGAGGACCCGGTACCAGTTTTTACCATAGCAACACTGCTCAGCTCCTTTCAGATCCTCAACGTGGCGGAGAATTTGCATGAATATGATTTAGCTCTTTTTGAAGCTATTTCTACCAAGCCTAGTCTTCAACATCTTTGCTTGTTGATCCGTGACTGGCCATTTCAATTCGAGTACGATTTTGGGCTGCAAGGGGGTAAAGAACTGCTGGAACGCCTCCACCAGTCAAAGAATGTCACCAAGAAACAAGAAATATTGAGAGAGAGAATTTTCAAACTTTTTGAGAATATTTCTTGTTATTTGCTGCCTCCACCCGGAGAACGAGTTAGTCCAAAATTTTTGCAGTACGTGAAAGAGTTTGTTGCAAATTCTCTGACACCTGAGAATTTAGCACCAAAGAAAATAGACGGGAAAGCTATAACGGTTTCTGACTTGTACTATTTGATCCAAACGTTTTGTCAAAATTTCCAAGAAGGGAAAGCTCCGTCCATTGATGAGGCTCTATTGAAGGCCGCCTATTATGAATCGTTGGAAAAGTACACAAATGCTATGACTGCTTTTTCTGAAGACATTGAAAACAAGCTTTTGGAGGAGCATCACTCACTAGAAAAATTAAAGGTGCTTTACATGTTTGACGATCAAACGAAAGAATCAGAACTAAAGAAAACCCTTAAAAAGAAACTAAAAAAAGTAAGTACTTTACTATACGTTCCAGCCATCTAATCTTCTTCTTTTCAGGCAATAGAAGAAACCTTTTTGAAATATCGACAAACGAAAAGAATAATGAAGCAAGAAAAAGAACGAGAGTTTGCGTACCATGAGCAGGAGAAACTCCTCGAGAAGTTTGAGTCTATCCAGACAAAACACGACCATATGGAGCGCGGGTTTGAAAAAAAACTAGCGCATCAAAAAGAACAATACGAGCGGACGATTAACGAAAAATTAAAAATGTTAGAAGATGAGATAAAGAAGGTGGAAAACAAAAATGAAGAATTACGAGTTACGGCCGAGCGTCTTACAGACGAACGAAAGAAAATCGACGAAGAGAACTGCCACAAGGAAGAAAGGCAAAAAAAATACGAAGAGAAACTAGGGCATCAAAAAGAACAATACGAGCGGACGATTAACGAAAAATTAAAAATGTTAGAAGATGAGATAAAGAAGGTGGAAAACAAAAATGAAGAATTACGAGTTACGGCCGAGCGTCTTACAGACGAACGAAAGAAAATCGACGAAGAGAACCGCCACAAGGAAGAAAGGCAAAAAAAATACGAAGAGAAACTAGCGCATCAAAAAGAACAATACGAGCGGACTTTTAACGAAAAATTAAAAATGTTGGAAGATGAGATAAAAAAGATGGAAAACGAAAATGAAAAATTACGGCTTGCAAACAAACACCTTGAAACTGTTCAAAATGAACTAAAGAAGGAAGTTGAGGAGTTGAGTAAGACGATTGAAGAAGCAAACGATGAAGGAGAATCCAATGAAGAAACCGAGCGTTGTATAATTGTATAATATTCTTCTATTTTTTCAAACTTGTCTTACAATTTTGTTTGTTAAAAAATAAATATAATAGAAATGAGAGTAAAACAAATATCGTGCAATAAAAAAAAATCATTCGTAGTTGGTTTTGAAATTTTCAGTCAAGTCTTTGATTGAAGAAATAATCTTTTTTTTGTCAAGCAATTTGACGTCAAACTGAGAATTTTAATGAAACATTTTCATTGTATTGCAAAAAGTTCTCTTATGAAAAAATAATCACAACACGTACTTTTGCTTTCCTTTTGTTTGTATTTCAGGGCAGTTTCCATGTAATGGAAAAATAGGTTCGACCGCAACTATTTTTGTGCCCAGTCAATTCGTCTTCAGGGTAATTTGTCCTCAGTGATTTCGTTTCTTTAAAAATTTGTCATCTCCAAACTGGTCCCTGAAAGCTTTGCTTGTATGCACTGTATACAGGGTGAACCCGAATCAAGTGCAAAGATTCTAACCACAATATCAGACATCACTGTAGATAACGACTTTGTAAAAAAATCTTAAAAGAGTCAATTAAGCCAACATTTTCAAAAGCTACAAAATCATCTCTGGCTAGAAATAGTAGAAATAATAATTTTCATAAAACTTTTTTTGTATATTTCTACAAGTTGAAAATTCAGTTGCAATTGAAAGACATCGAAAATTATTGAAATTTTTAATCATCAAAAATTATTTAGAATCATTCAAATTTAATTTTCTATCAGACCCTTATTAATATGCAATGCGTATTTATCGGATGATAATATTGCAAATTTGTAGATGTCTAAAGATTCTCCATGACTGTTTTTATCTACCAGTGCCAATTTTACATCTTTTAAACTGAAAAAAAAAACAAATTTTATTAATGCATGTATACTCACCTTGTTGCAAATGTCAATTTTATTTAAAAATACAAGGTGATTTTGAAATAAAAACGAAAAAAAACACGGATTTACGGAAAGACGATTTCGGTGGTTTTTATTAATTTTAAGGTAAAAGAGAAAAATTCCAAAATACTGACCTTACTTAGCGCCACTGATAACGTAGAGATACATTTTGTTGATTAATAATGTGGTACCTATGTAACCTTAGTAATTATTGGCCTAGCATGAAAATTGCAATTATTTTTTTTTATTATTTTGTTTAAACTGAGGCTTCGATTTAAAAAACGAAACCTGCCAACTTCCATCATTTACAACAAGCTGTAACGTTTTTTTTCCGCTTCTATTTCCAAATCTACCTGTATATCGGTACCTCAGAAGCATAAGAGTTTATCTCCAATTTTTGTGAAAAATGAGTTACATTTTTTTTATTACTCTTTACATCTTCTTTAAGACAGATAAAAATATTCCCCATTAGATCAAAAACAAACGATTTTAGGTTTCTCTAAGGAACTAAGTACCACATAATGTTAGAAGCATAAAGAACCAACTCCTTATAGGTCTACATTTCAAGGTGATTTTGTTACTCAACTGATCCAAACTTACTCAAATTGATGATAAACGCAAGTATATTATTTGGGGATACTAAAGAAAAAAATCCGTGTATTGGAACATTCCATTAAAATTTTTGTTGTAAGACCAAAAATGCCACCATTTTTTTTTTTAAATCCAGTAACATTTTTATTTTTTTATGCGATTTTAACGACATTTGTAGAGATTATCACTCTTGACAGCCTTATTAAGAGTGTCGATTTAGAAAAATTTAGACCGAAAAGCGAATTTTTAGAAATTTTGATTTCGAGGAGCAAAGAAACATTTTTGTTTTTTAATAAAAAAATTGACTATAAAAATTAGACCTGTAAGTTTTTCATTTTTGATGCCACTACATACAGAGTGTCCGGAAAGTCGCGCACCACCGTGAAACTGTATCATCGGACAATGACATAGATCACCGGAAAAATGTTAAAAAAAAAATCCATGTCTTCAATTTTTCGAGATATGATGGATTGAAGAGACAAAGTTTGATGCAAAAATTCACAATTTCTGAGCAATCCTTTTACGTTCAAATGAATTTGTTACCTAAAGGACATTTTGCGCAAAGGCATGGTGCAAAGAAAATCGGAAAAATCTTGTAAGAAATGCCTAAAAACTGTTAACAAGATTTTTTAATCAACAATCTCGATCAGCATCGTTCACATGAAACCATAGATACAATACTCGTTCAACAGTCCAGCAATGTTGCCATTTTCCAAATTTTTTTTTGGTCCTGCGAAAACAGTCTGGATTTTTTTTTAACATTTTTTTGGTACTCGGGGGGACCACCCAATTACCCTCTATCAAAGTGGTGCGCCACTTTCCGGACACCTGTATAACCAAATTTGTGGCGTTTATAAGTCTTGTCTGTCTTATTAATAGTACCAATTTAGAAAAGTTTAGACCAAAAAGAAAAATATTTAGAACTTTTTATTTGGACAACTGTAAAAATGTCAATTTTTTTCAGCACTGTAATTTCGTTATTTTTAGTGGGACAGGAACGAAATTTATACTTGTTGTTTCTTTTGTTTTTTTTTAGTAAAATCACTAATTTGCAAAAATTTAGATCAAAAAGTCAAATTTTTAGAAATTAGAATAGAATGCCGATTTACAAAATTTTAGAGCGAAAGGGAGAATTTGTAGAAATTTTTATTTTGAGCAGCTAAAAAACTTTACAAAAAAAACTTGAACGCGCTTTAATTTCGACATTTTTGGTGTCACCAGAACAAACTGTGGGAGTTTTTTTTTAAGTTAAAATAGTCCATAGAAGTTGCTGAATTTGGGTTAATTTTAATATATCTTTGTTAGCCATTATTTCTAATAACGTATTACCTTTTTTTTGTAAAAACATTGTTAATTTTTTTTGAAAATTTCTATTACTGACTGTGACTTAAGTCCAGATAATCTAATTTTTCTTAGAAGCATAAGGAACCAAGTATAAAAATATGCCCAAAAAATTATTTTTGGATCAAAGGTAACGACTATTACGCACGATTTGAAATAAATAGTCATCAATAACTCGCAATTTGGTCTTAAATTGCATATTTGAAAAGAGATTAATAACACCATTGTGACTTTTTAGAATACCTGGTTTGTTAATTTTCTCGAAACTCTAATTTATGGAGATAAACCCTTATGCTTCTGAGGTACCAATATTATAATTCACATTCTTTAATTTATTATCACATATCACCGAGACAAATTGAACTGGGGGCAATTTGCTTTGGGGACGAATTGGTGAGGAACGAATTGTCGGACACCAATTCTCACGTGTATCCTTGAAATGCCAGTTGTCAAATGGCAATAAAGGACGCGGCTATGAGATTCCAAATGTTTGTAATTGAGAGTGATTATTGGATTGCTCTGTATTTGATAAATAATCCAAAAGACATAATGTTGACAGGTCCGAGTTTATCGAAAGCCCCGTAAAAAAGATAAATCAGTCGTGCATGGTGTGGTCGCTGTAAAAAGCGGCAATAAAAAACATAAACTGCCTTCAAATAGACGCAGACGACATTATTATGTAGTTATTATAATAATAAATCTCGAGTTGAACAACTAAAAAAAGGATAATACGCTTCACGAAACATTTGACCTTCCCTAGCATGTTATCCACTTTTATATCGAGTTTTATCCAGACTTCCTCCGAGTCGTCCATAAATTTCCCGCTTCCCAGAGCCCTTCTCAGATTTTTAAGTGTACAAGGATATAACTTTACTTTTCACGACATATCATTTCGGGCAGTAAGATTTCCAAGTGATGCTCTATCGGACCGATTTTGAAAGAAATTTATAACAGGAAAAATATACAGTATGTCCCGGGATTGAGTTCACAAGAGAGGAAAAAAAGTTTATTTTTCATTTTACAAAAAAATGATAAAGGAATAACATTTTTTGCTTAATTCAAAACAGATAAATCTGAAATTAAAATTTCAAAATTATTAGTTTGTACTCTTAAAATTAATTTTTTCTTTATTTTTATTTATAAAATTTTGTAATCGTATTTAAATAATAGCAGTCTGTGGATTCGTAGTATCAAATAGTGCGTTAAATATTAAAGAAAAAATTACCCAATAATGTGTAAGTATTACAAAATTGGAAAAGAAATGCAATTGCATCCTTAACAATAATTGAGAAAATTTGTCTTAAACAAACAGAGAAAACAGTCTTAAAACTTTGTGCTAAAACAGGTAATGAGTTAATCAAATAGTGGAAATTGGTTTGAGTTAAAAAACAAATTTCATTCCTTTGACATTTTTTGCAAAATTAAAAATAAAAAAGTCCTTCGTTATTTTTTGTTTTTTTTTCGATTTTAAGAACACAGCTTGATAATATTAAAGTTTTAATTGAAGTTTTATTTATTTTAAATTAAGCAAAAATATTATTCCTTTGTAATATTTTTGTAAAATGAAAAATAACGTTTTTTTTCCTCTTGTGAACTCAATCCGGGGACATACTGGAGGTCCGTCAAGTTTGAGCATCATACATCGCAAAAAAAATCAAACATATGCCATAATTTTGTGCTAATTCTGTCTCAATTTGTGCTGCAATTTTTAAATGCTTTAGTCTTTTCGTTTTCGAGTTATTTAAGAAACAAAAATGATGCTCAAACTTGACGCCTAGCATCACGAGTCACAAAAATTGATCAAATTGGTCTTATAATTTTGTGCTAATTCTGTGCTAATTTGTGCTGCAAGTTTTAAATTCTGTGCTCTTTTCGTTTTTGAGATATTTCAAAAAAACGTACAAAAAATAGTAGGCAACCTAAAATACAGATTTCAACGAATTTTCTTTCAAGAAGCGTCAAGTTTGAGCATTATGCATCACGAAACAGCTCAAATAATATGCCATAATTTTGTACTAATTCTGTGCTGATTAATGGTGCAATTTTCAAATTCTGCGCTCTTTTCGTTTTTGAGTTATTCTGATAAACAAAATCGTCAAGTTTGAGCATCATGCATCGTAAAACAGATTAATTGATAGGTCAAATTTCTTTATTAGATTATCTCAAAAACGAAAAAAATACAGAATTTGAAAATTGCACCATCAATCAGCACAGAATTAGCACAAAATTATCGCATATTACTTAAGGCGAGTGCCAAGACATTTTTCTTATGGAGAATCCCATGTAAAGTATCGTCTAAATATTTATTTATTATAATATTCTCAACTGCTTCTATTCATATTTTCTTCTAA
Organism: Gnatocerus cornutus; assembly: GCA_029298725.1. Classification (NCBI taxonomy): domain Eukaryota; kingdom Metazoa; phylum Arthropoda; class Insecta; order Coleoptera; family Tenebrionidae; genus Gnatocerus; species Gnatocerus cornutus. Next base: position 3,567,291 of record CM055517.1, read on the forward strand.
AACTAAGAATCAAACATTGGAAAAAACATTTAATTTAAAAGTTAAAGGACTTGAAAATTCGATAATTTAGGGGTAGTTTTACGAATAGAAGTTTATGTCCGATTTTTGTGAATTTTTAAACTTAGAATTAGTAAAGAATACTTTCAAAATCACTTTCCCGCTAAATTCAAATCGATATCATTAAAATTGGTCTAGTTATGAGAGAGATAAACTAAAAATTTTTCAATCGAAGATCTGAACTTTGCAGATAATTTACGACTAGGTTGATTTATAAGCGTACCCTCATTTGCGGTTTCTTGACCAGCTTTGGAAGTTGTAAATCAAGGGATTTCTTCTAAAATTTTTACCTGCTTGTTTCGCACAGCGGATAATAAAATGGTTACAATTAGAAGAGCGTTATTAAAAGTGCTAATAAGTACAAGCACAAGGAAGTTTCATAATGCTTGATGGATGAAATTATAGAAACAACTATGTAGTATGAACATTCATTCAATTTATAGTCATGTTTTCAACTAAAGTCTTTCAATGACACACGAATTAATTTCTCGACTATTTCACGGTGTTGAACGTAAAATTTAGCAAATGAAATTTAATAAAATAGTAATTTATTATTATTTTTCTTATTACATATTTTATTATTTATGTTTATTTTTTTCTTTTTTCACTAAAATTTAAAAGTTCATCAATGAATGAAAAATGTTGAACGAAACAAAATTGTTTTGAATGGTAAGACTCTATGGAGCAACCTGACCGGATGCAATTTACCTGATGTTTGCAATATTGGATTAGGGGTTATCTAAGAAGCTGACCGGGGTTGACTAGGTAATGCCAATTTCTTTCATTTTGCCGCCGGCCGGTTCAACTTTTACTGAAAAACCCACTAAATCTTGTTCCTTTGAGAACAATATAAATTGCCACACCTGACGATCATTTTGAGGAAAACGGAATTATTGAAATAAAATGCCCGTATAAAGCTTTTAATTCAAACTTTAAAGATGCGGTGGAGAATAAAAAGGTTGACTTCTGGTAACTAGAAAAAAATGCAACTTACATTGTAAATTCAAATCAAAATTGGTATTACCAAATCCAAGGGCAGTTAACAATGACACGAAAAAAAATGTGTATTCTGGGTGTTTGGTTTGGACAAGAAAGTGATATGAAATATGAATATATTTTTGAAGACACAACTTTTTGGAAAAAAAATGGAACCAAAATTGATTAAATTTTATTTTGATCACATGTTGCTGGAATTAATTGACTCTAAGAGACAAAGATTGTCTATTCCGATCCGCCGTCATTGAGTTTGTATTACCTATGTATTAGTTAATTGTCAATATTGTAAACAAGTACCTATTATGTAAATATCACATTTCTTATAAATACTTACTAACATGTACATATTCACATTATTATACTATGTATTTTGTATCTTCATACGAAATACCTGTCTATTTGAAAATAAATAAAATTAAACATAAAACAGATAAGTATAGTTTTTTTTAGAAAATTTCTATTTGGCATTCTAATATTAAATAATACTTTAATCTATTTATTATTTGACTAGTTAAATTATTTTTTGAACTTACAATTTTAAAATAAAATTTTTTGATTCATATTATTTTACCCATTAAAAAGTATTTCTACCAGACAGATGCAAAATAAGCATTTATCATTTTACAATCACTTTACGATAGCACAGTATGGGGTGTTGTAAACAGAGGTACCGCTTGACACCCTTCCCGATGTGACAGCTCAGCTCGAATTCTGACCAGCGACGAGTCGAGATGCATAATGCTCAAACTACACGCTTCTTTAAAGAAAATTTGATAAATTCTGTATTTTGGGTTGCCTACTATTTTTGTACATTTTAAAAAATAACTCAAAAGGGATAAGAGCACAGAATTTGGAAATTGCACCATTAGCTAGCACAGAATTAGCACAAAATGGTGGCATATTATTTAAGCTGTTTCGTGCTCAAACTTGACGCTTCTTGAAAGAAACTTTGTTGAAATCTGCATTTTGGGTGGCCTACTATTTTTTGTGACTCATGATGCTAGGGCAAGGTTGAGCATCACTTTTGTTTTAGTAATAACTCAAAAACCAAAACAGCACAAACTTTAAAAATTACAGCACAAATTAGCACAGAATTTGCACAAAATTATAAGACTAGTTTGATTCATTTTGATGACATATGATGCTAGGCGTCAAGTTTGAGCATCATTTATTTGTGATTCTTGAATAACTCGAAAACGAAAAGAGCACAGAATTTAAAAATTGCAGCACAAATTGGCACAGAACTAGCACAAAATTATGGCATAAGTTTGAATTTTTTTTGCGATGTATGATGCTCAAACTTGAACCTGAAAAATATTTCCGCTCTTTAGAAATGGATATTAGCAGCAGTCCGTGTTACAACCGCCAACCCCTTTCTTATAATTAATGAATGACCCCGCTAGGACATCGCAGGGTTAACACTGACTTACAAAAATTTGCCAAATTCACGAAAGCGCCCTTCACGTTTGATATTTCCGTCCTTTTCGTTCGTCTGTTGGCGGAGGGACGGTGTGGACATTACGTTCCTGGAGAAAACAGAAGCGGCGCGGAACGCGCACCCCTTTGAATTTAGCTATTGCAATGCAGACTATGTTATATAAGAAAGGCACCCTACGGAACCCCTTTATGTGCGGGCGTACAATAGCAAATGGGCTTCTCCTGCGTTACGACGTATAAGGCTAAGTTAAATGGCGATTCCAATAAATACACTCTTCTTGAAGGATGTCCGCAACCCTTCTCTGACTTATTATCCCCAAACATTTGCATTTTAAAGAAACCACTTACCAACTCTATGAATACTAACAGAAAAAACGCACGTCGCTCGCAATTTAATAAGTACCACTTTGCGATTCTAAACTCTTGTCCCGTGAATAAGTCATTCGGCAGTGTTCTTATGAACAAGTTGTTAATGCCTGTTGCGGCCCGAAGGGTTGCGAGAACAGAAGGGGGTCTTTGGCCGCATCGCACATCCCGAATGTATTTATGCAGTATGTCGGGGCACGTCTTGCGCGGCCTCCGCAACCGCCGCAAACCGCCGTCTTAGCGAGTTAAGACGGCGGCCAAAGGAGCTGCGGTTGGAATTGTGATCAGGTAACGTCTTCTACTAAGTAAAACTCTCCCTTTGAACAAGTTGCTTGCCACGCGGTCTTAACCAAGTTTGTGTATTTCGACGGCCCCTGATTTCTTATACGTGGACACCGTCAACGCATGCCGAGAATATGAGACGGCTTGCGGTTAAGCTGATAATATCCAGAGGTGGCGTGAGGAGAATTCCAACGGGGGAGAGGGAATAGTTTTTCGATCTCTAGATTCGATTCAATGGAATCTTATTTGTTTCTTAAGGAAATTAATGCTGGTTGGGGGTGGACGAGGAATCAAAGAGAATAAAAAAGAAGCCAGGAGGAAAACGAATTTATTACATCTTAAATTCATAAATTCCCAAAAATATTTTTTTCAAAAAGTGGCATATTGTCATAAAAAAGTCGAAATGCCAAAAAAACAAACTTTAAATGCAACCAATGACTTTCTTAACCATTCTTAAACAATTTTTGGTGGCCTTCATTCTAACATCAAAAATCGTGCTGAAATGAGGAGTCAAAAAAAAATAAAAAATGAAAATTTCTAAAATTTACACCTGTGTTAATTTTTTTTTGTGCATTTGCAATTAGAGGTTAACATCGATTTCTTCGTTCGTTGAGTTTGTTTACACTTTTTGTTTGTCAACACAACAACTCACGAGGAAACTATGATTTTCACCTCTTGTTGCCAAATATAGTATTTTTTTTTTCTACTGCACAAAAATTTTCTTCACTTTTTCTTGAAAACTGGCAAGGTTATGAAATTGCGACATGAAATTCATCGCTAGTATTAGTACTTCCCATTAAATCTGCGATTTTTACATCGATTTTTTATTAATATCGATTTTGCCAAAAAAACATCGATTTTTAATACATATATTTTTATTTTCGATGTATCATTAAAAATCGATAATTGCGGTTTCGATGTGTGTATTTTATTTTACACTCTTGATTTTGGTGATATTTATAACAAAGACTGGAATTTAATTTAAGGTTATATTTTGGAATTTTGTTTATTCTTATTAATCTTGAATTTGTTATTTTTTTATAATTTAATTTCTTATTATTTTGTTTATTACTTAAGCTTTTTATTTATTTTTGTTCTTCTTGTTTTTTCGTGTTATTTTGTTGCTTTATTAAAAATTGTATTTATTTTTGTTTTTTACAATAAACTATGCTATATTAAGTTTTTTTATTTACTATTTTTCAAAATCGATGTTTTCTCCGATTTATTGGAGATCGATGTAATTGTGCTCTTGTTGAAATTGAGTTCAACATCGATTTTTTTTACTCGATGTTCCCAGATTTACTTCACATAAAGTAAAACTGGTCTTGTCTTAAAAAAAATGTTTTCATATGCAATTTTCTATATAACTCAAGAATTATTATATTGATTTTTCGTTAAAGTAAATCGTTGAAAAAAGTGAAATCATGCCTTTTTGACGCGTCGACAAGTGCATTGCTATCTCTTATCGTTTAGAAGTTAACATAAAATTAAAAAAAATTAAAACTTTCTGTTATATTTTGAGTGTGTTTCTACACTATTTCAGAATGGATCAAGTTGATTTCAGAAAATATCTATTGCAGTTCAGATTAGTCGAGTTAATATCAGAAAATATCAATTGTAATTCAGATTAATAAATTGTATTTCTGAAAAGATCATTTGTAAATTCAGATTTGATCAAATGAATTTCAATTTACTTGAAATTTTTCAATTTTTGAATATGTACCACGTAGGTTAAAATAAAATTTGTTATTCAACATGAAATTTCGGTACTGCGTCTGTACATTTAACAATTAATTTACAAGACAATTGTGCCGTCTGCAGGATTTCAATGACTCTTTTTCCAAAAACCTCAGTATAAAATCTTAAATAATCTTAAAAATTACACGTTTTTCTATAGTGAGATTTCAATGCAATATTTTGTGGTAGACCGGCATCTTTGGCATGAGGTTGAAATTCATTATATCAAATCGGAATTACAAGTGATCTCTTCTGAAATACAATTTATTAATTTGAATTACAATTAATATTATCTGAAATTAACTTGACTAATCTACACTACAATTAACGCTTTCTGAAATTAAACTTACTAATCTGAATTACAATTGACGCTTTCTGAAATACACTTGGAAATTGTGTAGTTTTATTTTATTTTTTCCCCAATTCATCGTGCTTCATGTTTTTAAGCTGTTTTTATTTTTCAATTTTAATTCTTTTTTTATTTACTTATTTTTTTGTCCATTGGTTGTTTTCTTTTTCAGTCTTGTCTTTCTATATTTCTAATGTTTTCATTTTCTGAGGTTTTCCTTAATTAGATCCTCAGTTTTTTTTGTTGTTTCTTCTTTTAAGCTTGACAATTTTCATTTTTTGTTATTATGTTTATTGTTGGTTTTAAACCATACAGAAGTTAAAAACAATGTTTTTAAAACTATAAAATTCATCTAATAATAAACGTCATTTAGTGACAGTTGACACTTGACGGATGTTTTACCAACCGTTCTAGCAAAATATTCCTACATGGCAACTTCAAAAAACTTAAAAAAATGCCTCAACAAAAAAGTTTTGTAATATTCGTAAGTGCTAAAAGGACGAGTGTCTTCTATATTAAATACAATTTGTTTTATTTCCCCCGTTGCTATGGTAACGAATCTATTAACGCATCCGATGTGGAAATGGTCTACTAACGCATTCAAAACAAATGCGAAAATACCTCTATTGCAACAGCAAATTAGAAAAATTAATTTTCTTTACAAAGTTGACATTCTGATTGCCATTTTAAATTGGAAATGACATTCTTCTAAACCCCAATGGACGACTGCAACGAGTAATAAACGTCATTTAATGACAGTTGACACTAAAATGTGGTTTTTCCAACTGTCCTAGGAAAATGTCCCTAAAAAAAATTCAAAATGTTTTTCCACAAAAAAACTTAAAAAAAACGCCTTAACAGAAAAGACTAAGAAAGCTATTAATGTATTCGATGTAAAAATGGTCTATTATCGCATTTAAAACAAATGCGGAAATAGCTTTTGCAACAATCGCAGAGTGATGAAAAAAAAACGCCCATGCTACCATGTTGCAGCAAATCTGTGTTTTTTTAACTAAGATAGAAGCTTTCTTTTATAAACTTTTTATAACAATTTCATTGTTAGACTTCACACTTTTTACAATTAATAATATTCTGTATCAAAGAAAAGACAAAAAGTGCATTTCTTGGCTTTGCAGAAAAATTTTCAATGTTGCAACATTGTAAAACTCTTAGTATTAGTTGCTTAGTTACGGAGACTGCTGAATGTATAAATTTTATTAGAAAGGGTTGAGCAGCAGTGCCAAGTTTTTCCTTTGAAAAAATCCATATTGTGAAAAGGAATGGGTTTCAATTAATTTTGCTTTGATTTCTGAGATGGTTTACCTGAAAAAGACATGGTTTTTTCATCACCCTGTATAAAGTTGATATTTTGATTGTCATCAATAATCACTTGATTGTCATTAATAATCACTATACAAAGTTGACATTTTAATTGTTAAATTAAGTTCGAACTGACATTTTTTTAGACAGTTCATAAAAGCGATAAAAGAGTACTTTGACAGAAATTGAAGTTCTAAATAAGCAATCGTAATAATAATATAAATACACAGATTTCTTAAATTCCTACCGTTGAATCTGCATAAAACTCAGGATTTGAGTAATTGAACCCGCACCCCAAAATAGTGTGGAAATGTTCAAGTAAAGTGTCACTTTTAAAATAATCGTCAGAATTGTCACTTGAAGTATTTAACGTTAAATTTTGAATTTTGATTGCGATTGTAGAAAAAATCTTGTACCTACTCGTGCAAAATGGATGTTAGACGGTATGCAATTCGTAACTTATTGCAAAAATTGATTTGGTGCTTTAAGAGTGTCATTATAACATTGTTTTTCAATTGTCGTAAAAAAGTCCATAAAGCACTGTTTAAGTCTGTCAATTGCTTGTCAATATTATGAGATGCAACAAGTAATAAACGTCATTTGATGACAGTTGTCACTTGAATGATGTTATACCAACATTCTGACAAAATGTCCCTAAATAGAAACTTATAAATTTTCTTAAAAAACGTTAAATCAATGCCTCAATAAAAAATAGCATCACATACTAAAACGCATTCTTCTAAAACGAGTTTTATAATATTCGTATTCAAACACTTGTGCTAATTTTAGGCATATACAGGGTCCGGCAACACTTGTGTCCACCCCTAAAATCGTCTTTAATTTTAAAGATAAAATTTTCAAAATTTACATACGCTTACAGTTGACAAAGCTCTAGAAGCTGGCGCAAAATTTGTTTTTTATAACCGATAGTTTTGGCGTCGCGACGCCTTAAAAACGTAATTTTTAGTTAATTGTGAGGGTTTGTGATATCAAACTCTAATTTAATTTTTTTTCAATATAAATGTGTTAAAAATATCTCAGTTGTTATTTTAGATTCAATGCAAATTGTCTTCAAAATTTGAGAAAAAATGCTGTTTTATCAAGTTAGTTTCCAATTTCATTACGTGAAAATTGGGAACTACGTTTACACCCATCTGTCACGATCTTGTGTCACTAATGACATCTATCCTTTGGCTCGCTTTAGACTGTAACAAAAGTCTTACTTGGTAAAATTGTCGCTTTGTCGATGTTAATTAACGATTTCTGGTGTCCATAAAGTGCAACATGCCCGTGTTAATCAAAATTAACCTTTATAAGAGTGAATGAAGTGACTTGTGAAATTTTGCTGTAAACGTAGTTTGCCGCTGCGCTGTCATAATTTTGAAAACTAACTTGATAAAACAGCGTTTTTTTCGCAAATTTTAGACACAAGTTGCAGTAGATTTAAAATAAAAACTCAGATATTGGGATCACAGTTATGTTGAAACAAAATCGAATTCGCGAATATTTGTGCAAAAACTCAAAAATCGCTAAAAATTATACTTCTTAGGCGTCGCGACGCCAACCAAACTGTGATAAAAAACAAATTTTTGCGTCAATTTCTAGAGCTTCGTCAACTATGAGCGTATGCCAATTTTCAAAATTGTAACTTTAAAATTAAAGACGATTTTGAGGGTAGACACAACTGTTGCCGGACCCTGTATAGTATTTTTTCCTAATTTGGATTTTTTTTTAATTTCCCACGTTGCTGTGGTAAGGAAGCTATTAACGCATTCAATGTCGAAATGGTTTATTAACAAATGCGGAAACAGCTCTGCTGCTACAGCAAATTCGGAAAAATTATGGTTTAAGAGGTGCATTATAGCATTGTTTTTCAATTCTTTAAAAAAATACCTTAAAACACTGTTTTTAAATTAGAACTTCTGCCAGTTGCTTGTCAAAATTATGAGATTTAGGCTGGGTTCTTCCATTTTTAGTTAACTCACAGTTTTAATTAACTAATAGTTCTGAGTTAACTCACAATTAAATTTGACTAGTACATGAAGTTCGGGTTAACTTGTTAACTTACGTTAATTTAGAGAATTAAGAATTTACAAATTTTACTACAAGTGTCACAATAGATAAATGGTATTATATAAATGTGTACAGTAATAGTGAGGATTATTTGCCTATGAGAAGACGTCGTCTGTTAGAACAACGAGTAAACCATTTTGAAAAATTAGAAGCAAACGAATTTTTCAATGCTTTCGCTTGTCGGCTACATAGGGGGTCCGACCCTAAAATTTTAATTCTCTAATTTTAAATCAAGTCTTTAATTTTAAGGATCAAATTTTAAAAATCTGCATACGCTTATAGTTGACAAAGCTTTAGAAACTGACGCAAATTTTTTTTTTACGATTTTTGAGTTTTTGCAAAAATACTTGCGAATTCAAACGGGCTTCATAAATTCACTACGTCGAAGACAATAAAAAAAGGTACTGAGGCCTTGGCTTCCCTTAGACCTTAATTTATACATTTATACAGAAACCAAAAACAATATTTTTCTTTCAATGTGCAAACTATCACAAATATTTTAGATATTGTTGCTCGCTGGCCAGGATCTTATGATGTGCATATTTTTTGTTATTTTTTACTGATGCGTGGGTTTGCAGCTGGTAATTATAAAAATTGTGTTCTTTTGGGAAATGGCGATTATCTTGTGAAGTCCTACTTGTTTACGCTAAACTTGAAATATGGCAGAAAACTTATACAACGAATCAAAGATCAAAACAAAAAATGTTGCAAAGAGATCTTATGGAGTTTGGAAAAAAGTCAAAAATTAGTCAAGAATAACTAGAAACCGTCATTTAAATTTTGACAACATAACAATTTTTTTGGTTAACTATCAGTTTACTAACTCTAAGCTGAAATATTGTGGAAAAACACTTGAATTTTTTCTTATAAGTTAACTTCTAGCTATTTTTAACTGTTGCGTAACTATAAGTTAACTAAAAGTTGGAAAAACCTTAAAGAGTAACAAACGTCGTTTGATGACAATTGGCACGTTTTACCAACTTAACCTCGTCATGTATCTAACTTCAATGACTAGAACTTCCATAAGAACCCACATTGCAGTAAAAATCAGTACCAATTTAGGAGTTCTTTGCAAAAAAGTAAGAAAAAGTTTTAAAAACCGTTCGTTTTTCGAAATTTTCATGTTTTTCTCAAATATACATATTGGCAAAAACTAACTCTTTGATAGTTCGTTCAAAAGCTTAATTATTTAATTACCTTTTTAATGATGTATTATAGAGTTTTGTTAAGCAAAACTAAAAAAAAAAGTGAACGCGAATGACTTTCCAGTGCTCTAGATCACAAGCGTTTGTAGGTTCTCAAGATTGTTGAAAAATCCCAAAGAAATAAAAAATTGCCGAGATTTCTCAAAGAGAGTAAAATGAGTGAAAGTGTGGTTCTTGAGCAGTTGATAATATTTCTGGGAATGATGTTAATTATGTCCCCGCGACTGGGAATTAAGGCAATAATAAGTGGGTCCAACGTCCATTAATCACAAACGGGATCCAAATGGCTTACTTGAAGGTATAAATCTCAAGATGTCCGTAACAGGATGTAAACAATAGAGGTGAAGAACCCAGGCCACCGAGACTATCATAAATATCTTGAATTTGTAATCTGGCACTTTGCTTAGTTCGCCTTCCGCTCGAGCGCCTACATTCCTTCTATTATCATCTCTTGCTCGAAACTTTACACTGATTCAATAACGGTGATCATTGGCATCGAAAGGTATGCACAGACACTGAACCCTTTCCGCCTCGATGGAGATTTCCATTTGGAGATTTTTGGGGGGCAAACACGTATAAATCAAAAGACGGGCAAAAATCTTAATACAATTCGTTACGATTGACTAATGCACCTTCAGTTTTCGAGTTAAGATCCATCGATTCCCGAGCCCCGAAACTTTTAATCTGACGTGCAACTCGCAAACCTCGGCGGCGCGGTTAAACAAAAACAAAAGTAAAGTATGCCGCTTCCTCTGAATATAGATGCCCTACATTATTAAGATATTGATGGCCCCGCGAATATCTATACATAATTAAATATGCGCGCGGAATAAGTAAAGAGTGTGCTTAGAGCGGTAAAAGGAATTTCTGAGCTCCAACCGCAGATTTCTTAATTAGACCACTGGATGCTTATTGAACTTTCCAAGCCGAAAACGGCGATTACGTTGCGCTTGCGGGATTCATCAAAAATTGCTTGAATATTGATAGGGTTGCGTAAGGTGAATCCTAACGCCGGCACTGTCTTTTCATCTTACAAAGGTTGACAATTTTCGTCCAAAAAAAATTATTGCCGGCCATCCAAAAAGTGATTCGCGGAAGTAAACATTCACTTTATTGTACTTTTTTACCTGCCGCAAATTCTAAATTTTTATGTAACAAACTGCAAATCTGTACTGTTCTCATCAATCAAGTTTACTATCTAAACCTACTTTGATCGATTTCCCGTTTATTTTTGAAGCACACCTGCGTTATTGAAGCTCAATTTACGCAGAATTTTATGAAAATTTCAAAATTCAGGCACTGCAACAAATATTTGAAATTTTTATCAAGATTCAACGGTTGAATTGCAAGAAAACAGCAGAAATCTGCACGAAATCATCAAAATTCTTAGAGAAATCCGCTTATTTCGATGCAAAACGACGATTTCTCGCTGATTTTCGATGTTTTATAGCTTTAATTTGCAAAGAAGAGCTCGAAATCTTCAAAACCATCACTTTTCATCAAGATTTAACGTCTGAATTGCAAGAAAACAGCAGAAATCTGCACGAAATCATCAAAATTCTTGAAGAAATCCGCTTATTTCGATGCAAAACGACGATTTCTCGCTGGTTTTCGCCGTTTTATAGTTTGAATTCGCAAAGAAGAGCTCGAAATCTACCAAACCACCAATTTTTATCAAAATTGAACGGCTGAATTGCAAAAAAACAGCAGAAATCTGCACGAAATCATCAAAATTCTTAGATAAATCCGTTTATTTCGATGCAAAACGACGATTTCTCGCTGATTTTCGATGTTTTCTTTCTTGAATTTGCAAAGAAGAGCTCAAAATCTACCGAACCACCAATTTTTATCAAAATTGAACGACTGAATTGCAAGAAAACAGCAGAAATTTTCACGAAATCATCAAAATTCTTAAAGAAATCCGCTTAATTTGATGCAAAACGACGATTTCTCCATGATTTTCGATGTTTTCTGGCTTGAATTCGCAAAGAAGAGCTCGAAATCTACCAAACCACCAATTTTTATCCAAATTCAACGGTTGAATTCCAAGAAAACAGCAGAAATCTGCACGAAATCATCAAAATTCTTAAAGAAATCAGTTCTAAAAATTTTAATGCTCAATATCTTCGAAACTACAACAGGTAACAGTTTTTCTCGCTTATTTCTTTTATAATTTAAAAACAATTATGCAAAATTTCATGGTCGATTTTTTCGCATTTTTTTTAATTATTCTTTTTTTGCCCGCGACTTTTTATTTTCAAATCCCAAAAACAACCTCTGAAAATCTATTTTGCTCAACATACAGGTTATTTGTGGAGCAACCTTAAGATAATCGTTTAACGCAGAATTTCATGTAGAATCCAAAACTGTGCAATTTTTTCCCGTACGTCAACAAATAACCAAATTAGAAGCGTTTGAAATGGAAATTGTCACTGGAGAACCAAAATTTTGAAAGTTCGAAAATATCGTTGTTCCATATCTTGAAAACTAGAACAGGTAGAAGAAGTGGCTTTCGGCATGGATTTTCTCGCATTTTGTTTATTTTGTTAAATTCGTTCTTAAATTTTGCGGTCAAAATTTGACTTTTTCGAAAAAAACTTTAATGATTAAAACTATGTAAACCTTTTTCGGTCGATTTCTCACTTAAGTATTTCGTGCAAATTCCAAATCCGGGCTCAAAATCCAGGTTTGACAACAAAAAACTGAGTTGGAGTCGTTTAAAATTTCGGAAAATAAATTTTTAGTTCCAAAATTTTTAATGCTCAATATTTTTGAGACTACGACAGATAGAAAGAAACGGTTTGCACAATAGATTTTTTCATATTGTTTTCTATTAGAATTCGCTCTTAAATACGTAAAATTTGATGGTCGTTCTTTTTACAAAAAAATTGACTTAATCGATATTTTTTTTGCATTTTTTTGTTTGTTGACCGCCACTACTAAACTATTTGACCCAACAATCTAAGATTTGGCCAGTTGATCAATCTCAACCTGCTCTTTCGATTGGTGTATAACTCAAAGATATTTATCGTCGTTTTTGCCCTGAAACCAATTCTTAAAAATCATTCCAAAAAATCTCATAAAACAGTTTTTAATCAATGCCTAGTTTACTTGATGTTTAACGCAGAATCTCACACTAAATTAACAACTGTCTGACTTTTTTTGTCAACAAATAAGTTTAGTTATAGTTATAGTATAGTTATAGTAGTTATACTATAAACTTAAACTTAAACTATAAACTTAAACTATTATACTAGTTATAGTAGTCGCTAGAGCACCAAATTTTTTAAAAATTCAAAAATATCGATGTTTCATATTTAGGAAACTACAACAGATAAGAGATGTGATTTTTGCCAACAATTTTCTCGCTTATTGTTTGCTAAGAATTCGCTCTTAATTTTTCCAGGAGCTAAAATTTTAATTTTTCCGAAAAAATTTTATGACTAATAAAACTAGACAAAATCCTTCAGTCAATTTATCTCTTTTGCAGCAAACTAATGTTGTTGGGACTCCTTTTACGTAGAATTTCTTGCATATTCCAAATCCAAATCCTCAAAATACAGGTAGGTACAATTATAAACTAAGTTTAGATAGTGAATTTTTTGTTGTAACTTCCTTACTATCAAACTGCATTTAAAAAAGCTTTTGCTTATTTTTTTTATATTTTGAAGTAAAAATTTATTATAACTTCATAAATTGTTGTAATTTTTTTATTTTATATACTGCATCTTTTTGAATTTTTAATGTGATTTCTAATTTTATATTTTTGCTTACAATAAAACTTTGTTTTTTTTTATTTGTCTCCTTTAACTTGTGACTTTTTGTTTATATTGGTTCATCATTACGACTTTACATTCAACATTTTATCCACTCAAGAAAAACAAAAGTGATTTCTAAAATTTACGGCTGTGTTAAAGAACATAGTGCGCATTAACAAATTAAGGTAGATATGTAAAACATCATTAAAACAACAAAGCTTCGAAATTGTTTTATGAGGGTTCAGATTATCCATACATATTTAAGATAATATCAGTACATTATTATTTATAATGTTGAATAATATTTAATTTTTTCACTACTAGCTTAAAAATGTATCATTATCTATGTTGCTTTTGACCAAAGAAGTTGATTTTCTCTCCTACTGGTCACTAATAAATTCATTATCTACTGCTAGTTAATAATGAAAAATGGTATTGTTGGTTGCCTACATGCACCTGTTGGATGTACAAAGAGCAAAAATTCTCAAAGAACGAAAGCGAGCTGAAAGGCAAAACTAAGAAGAACGATTGTTGGGCAGCCATAAGGCAAAGACATCTTTAAAAAAAAACGTTAAATTATTCTCAACTGATAATTTGACAGTTTCTAATGTCAAATGTCAAGTTCAAATTTTGACAGATTCGCAAAGAGCACCACACATTTTAAATTAGAAAACTTGTATTTACCAAGAAATTACAACAACGTTTTAGTAGTGAAAAAAATGCGATATTAACCACGGTGGAGAAAACTATTTCTAATAAAATAGTCCAGTTTGAAAAGTGTCTTCTCTTACCTTGGTTAATAATAACTATTAATATTTAAATATTCGTTATTATAGTTCCCAACATTAATTTTTGTATTGCCATTAATAAAACACTCAATGTAATATCATTTGATTTTTATTGTAATTCTAATTGTTTGCAATTAGAACTGTTGACGGTTGGAGATAAAAGTGTCCGTCTGTCAGTCGTTCAATAAAGAATGACTTTACTGACTTTGTACATAAATAACTATTATTTTGATTCCTCCAACTTTCGCACAAAACTGCTGTAAAGTGTAAAGCAAAATTCTTGTCTCTTGAAGACTTTTTATTTTCACAAGCTCTCGGAGGATCTATTTTCTGCATTGAAAGCCAAGCATCCGCGATCCTCGAAATTCACTTTTAATTTGCGTATTGGCAGTCTGGACAACTGTCGCCCCTTTCCAGCAAGTCGTTTTAATTTCTAAAGATGTCGAGGTGGCATAAAAGAGAAAATGTCTGTTTGGAGCTGATAAATACACAATACCTCGGGTTAAAACGTTTAATTATTGGAAGTAATGGAAGTCGTCTAGCTGCATTGAATCAGTCTGACTTGTTCAGTTATTTCGTCCAATTATTTTTAAACGTTCCATCCGAAGCGTTTCGGGTGCTGGAATCATAAAAAACCTCCACAAATAAATTATCTTCGGCAAATTACGCAAGGGATGATTTACAGCGAAACTTTCTCATAGAGTAGTGTAGGTGGGCGGTAATAAATATTTATGGTGGACCGCGTGGAAAGGATTTTTTGAGGCATTGTTTGGCTGTGTCGGTGAGGGCATAATAAGATGTTTTGATCGTTCGGTAAGCGGATGGCATTGTTTTTGCCCCATTTGTCCTGATGTCTGACTGCGTCTTTATGGACTGATTATTAACGCAATCTTATTCATGACTGAGTCCTAAATGAATTTGCTACCAGCAATACATTATGGCGTTATTTCCATGTCATTTGAATGCGGAATGGGGCGGAGACGTGCTAAAAAACACGTCAAAATGAATTATTGAAATTAGCTAATGAAGAAATTTCGCTTCTCCGAACGAGCTAATGAAGTAAATTTGCAAAGTCTCCAGGTAAACACACATGGCTATTCAGCCGATTGTTATTATGAGTGTTTATTTTGTCGGTCTTTCACGTCCGTTGCGTTATTAAATCCCGTCCGAGTTTGAATTATGACTTTCCATTGAAAGCGTCGGTCTCCTTAGAGATGCACAAAACGCTCCACGTACGGTCGAGGGGTCCTCGAACAGACGGAGGGCCACCCGGAGCCGCATATGCTTTCGTTTGCTTCGCATTTAATCACTCCGGACTCCGGCGAGTGCCCGGAAGTCAAGTAGCCATTGTCGGACCGGCACAAAGCCGCTATTTGTCACCAAAGCCACGGCTGTTCGATGAAGAGGGATGACGGATGAGGTTTCTACACCCTCAACCCTTTTCCAACATTACAACTTTTTCGTTATCATTTAACGGCGATAAAGAGGCAAGTCAGGTGTTTGCGAGCAATTGGAATGTCACCTGCGATGCCATAACTCCAAGCCGATGGACGAAATGGCTCTATATATTACCTTTGTTTCTCCATAAATCCAGAAAATGATCGCATTCTTACCAACTGCAAAGTGAAACTTCCAAGCAATTTGCGGGGATGCTTTCATTCGCAGGCGTCTCTGGGGGGCCAAGAGTACGTGAGATTGCGTCACTTTCGAACGAAAATTATTATTTTCACAATGAAGATCCTTTTTACCAAACTCAGAATGTTCCATATTATCCATCTTTTTATGCCACACAGTCCTCATTACCGCAAAGATTATAAGGGTTCTCAAAGGTGCCAGCAACCCCATTGCAAATCATTTTCAGTGGTCAAGAACGAATTTAGGACAGGGGCGGGTTTAGAATAAGAATTAAATCGGAATAAAAGTAAACACATTTACATGTTTGTTCTTTTTTATTAATTAGAATGAAATCAATCGCTGTCGCTTTCAGTGAAATTTTCATCGCCGTCGCTTTCTTCCAAATCAATCACAAATTTGGGAAAATTAGGCGACACATAACTCTCATCAACTTGTTTAATACAGTTTTTCCACAAATCGGGTCCAATTTTGGCGGCTTCTGTTTGAATCATGTCCACCACGTTCGAGCTTAAATTTGGAAACTTGTTCAAATTAATTAGATGGGGTTCAGAACACAGTAATAAGGAGGCAGTCGAAGCAATATGTGACTCTGTTTCTTTGCCCATTCGTCATTTTTTTAAATTTTTGGAACATCCAAATCTTTAATTTACTACACAGTAAGAATCAAATGTGTAAACATTTTCTAAACTTTCTTTAATTTTATTCTAGATTCTTACAGATTTTCAAGATTTTCTCTAAATTTTCTAAATTTCTTAGATTGCTTAGATTTCCTTGATTTTAAATTTCCACCTGATTTTCTAGATTTTCCAAGTTCACTAAATACCCTTTAGATTCTCCAAACTTTCTAGACTCATAAGGCCCGATTGCAGAAACGCGGATTATATTTTTAGTTCAAGACTAAAGCTTTAATCTACGATTATACGTCAAATTCGATTGCAGAATAATATTTTTTGTTTGGGATTAAATGTAGTCCGTGACTAAAATTTAGTTCTGAACTATAGCAAGGACTAAACGAAATTTGGATTGCACAAACGTCTTAATCCTGGATTAAACGATTTAGTCTGGGACTAAACATAATCCCACAAGTTTGACGGATTATAGGACGAACTAAATTGACACTTCTAAGTAAAATCTTTTAGGTTATGTGTTTTGCGACTTGTGGATGTTAAATAATGGGAAAACAATCTTAATTAATGGAAAAGGTGACAGGCACTTTCTTATTATAGCTTTGGATGTTCAACTAAACATGATTTTTGGATGTGCGCGTATTAGGCATTTTCAGGAATCAGGCATAATAGGTCGACCACAACGCTTATGAGCTAAGTCGCCCAAATCAAGTAGATGTGAGCTTATATTTTATAATTTTTTGAATCTAAGCAAAAATGTAGGGTGAAAACCACTAACCAAAAGAATGTTTTTTTCGATTACAAATCAATTTAAGCATTTTGTTTAAAAACTAAAAATTTATACGTACATACATATACTATATGTAGCCCCATTCATTAACTTAATTCAGTAACTTCGTTATTTTTTAACCGATTTCGTTTGTTTTAATAGCTTTTGAAAGAAAAAAAATCTCTAGACCACTTTTTGACCAAAGTTTTGATAAACGTATTATACAAGACCCTACACTGGAAAACTTATACAAGGTAAAAAATCGAAAAACTAACTAATTACATCAAATTCTAGGCATAAATTCTCTGTAATAGTCTGGATACAATTTTAATACGAAATGTACAATTCATCCTAATTGCAATAAGAGGACGCTTCGAAGAAATATGTTTCTAACTTTTTTCCTTTATCATAACTTTTTCCTCACCGTTTTAATTAGTTTTAAGAGCGTTTGATATAGAGAAAAACTTTCTAAAATGGTGGTTTACATAATAGAAGTAAGAGAGTGCAATTTAGTATTTGAAACATCTCAATTCAGAGCCTTTTAAAATGACAAACTCGAGAATAACCTTATTCTAAAATAATGTACAGGTTGAGATAGTAAATTATGAGTAATTTTACAAATAAAAATTCATTTCTATGATTTGAAAGTCTTGTTATGAGAAATGTTAGAAATATCGCTATTTTTCCAATAATTCGGTAGTTCTTAGTAACCCCCATAACCCCTTAGTCATGCGGAGATCTTCAAGCAATATAAATCTTCTACTTACAGTAGTGTCACAGTTGGTACATGTCCAGTTAAAACGACATTTCAAAACTTGCATTGCAATATTCACGTTAGGAATAATTTTAAATTTAGATCAGTTTTTAGTTTTCTAACTTGCAGTATCCATTATTTGGTTTAATCCGTGAAGTTACATGTCAAAATGTGGTTCGTTCACAATCAAAAACGGTTTATTTTGGATTACGTAATCCCATCTATTAACCACGATTCTGCAATAGGATCAAAATATAGTTCAGGACTAAATTTAATCCAGGATTTTATAGTCCGTTGTTTAATCAGCGTTTCTGCAATCGGACCTTTAGTAAATTTTCTAGACAATCTAGAATCTTTACACTTGATTCTCTCTATAAATATTCTTCATTCTGTAGATTCTATAAATTCCCACTATATTTTCGAATTTCCTTAATTGCCTGAATTCTCTAGATTTTCTGTACTATTCTTAGACTCTAGACTTCCACTAGAATTTCGAGATTCTCTAGATATCCAGTTTCGCTAGACACTCGCTATATTCTACAGATTTGTTTGACTCTCAGTTCATTTTCTAGGTTTTCTAGATTTATCTCGGTTTGCTAGACACCCTCTAGATTCTCCAAAACTTCTAGGCTCCCAGTAAACTTTCTAGACTCTTTCTAGTTTTTTTAGACCATCTAGATTTCCATTAAATTTTCTCAATTCTGTAGACTCTCTACATTCCCTCTAGATTCTCTACATTTTCTACATTCCCACTTCTAACTAAGAACTTTTTCAGCATCAAGAAATTCTCTAGAACGTATTAATCTGCGCTGTCTTAGCATTTAAGTCATTTTAAAACTCAATAATATGTGTCTAGAAATTAAGATGTTTTACCCAATAGCATTTTTTAGTAGTAGTAGAAACTGCCTTTCTTTTAGAACATCAAGATCAGTTTTTCAAAAATATCATGGAAAATATATACTTATCCCGGCGATAAAATTTATAGGTTTTTGGAAAAATAATCAAATTAGCATTCCAAAACACTGTCGAGCAATCACATAACTCTGCAAGTTTTAAGAAAAAGTAAAAAAAAATAATGTTTGTGCACTAGAACCTAAAAAAATAATCTCTGATTCCGGATCTTATGGAGCAAAACGTACTTATCAAATTGAACCCCAAAAGAAAAAGTCCGAATTCTGATTTGCATTTTAGTGTTATTTAATATATAAAATTGCGTCTGAAGATAGGGCTTAGACGTGTGTCTTAGACTGCCAATATTCAAATTCCACTCGTCTTGGTAAATTGGTTTCTCATAAGATTTCAACTTATGTTGCTCCAAAACGAATCTTGCTCGAAACCGTCCATTTAAGAGAGGTCGCTACCTAAAATCCTTATGGGCAATACAATATAAAATTTACCTATCATAACTCGAAAACCATTTGACATAGAGAATTGAAATTTTGAATATATGGTGTCCTTACAATTGTCTACAGATTTTTCATTTTTTTTGATATGAGTTCTGTAACATTAATTACACTGCACCAATTTTGAGTGAAAACTTCGGCTTAGGTTGTTGAATCAAAATTGTATCTGGATTAATTGAAGAATAAATTCTTCTGAATACAATCGTCCTAAGTTCAACAAAATATTCTTATAATTAAGGGAGTAATTGTAGAAAAACGAATTAGACTTTAAATCTAGGCTAAACTTTTATAATTTACAACCAGCAATTGTCCAGTTGTTTGTGAAATAATAGCTCTTTCTTAGAAATAACGATAGGAAAACAATAAAACTGTATTTTCATCTTTGATATGATTGCACTGCATTATTGGACTAAGCCATGGACTACAGGAAAAATGTTTAAAAAAAACCTCCTATATTAATAAAGATTTCTGTACTAGGAGCAGTTACCTTTTTCACGTTCCTATGCATTTGTTATACAGAATCGGAAGCAAAAGTTTTTTTTTATCACCAATAATTTTGTCGTTGCGTCGCTTGAAAATTGTAATCTGTAAATTTTAGCCATTTTTAAGGCATAGTAAAACCTAAATGATTTTTTTTAATACATATAAATGTGTTAAACATATCTCCTCAGTTGTCATTTTAGATTTGATTCAAATTGTTTTTAAGATTTAAAGAAAAATCCGTTTTTATCAAATTTGTCAAAACTGGAAACTACGCATACACCAAACGATCCTTTAGCACACTTTAGATTGTAACAAAAGCCCTACGATCTCAAATGCCTTCAGACAAATAAATGAAGTGATTTGTGAAATTTGGAATAAATGTAATTTGCAAGTGTTTCGTCATGATGTTGAAACTAGCGTTTTTTCTCAAATTTAAACCACAATTTGCATAAAATTTAAAATAAAAACAAAAACTTTTTTATCACAGTTATGTTAAAAAAAAGAGTTAGCGAGTGTTTCCACTAAAACTCTAAATTTCAGTTCTTGGGCGTCGCGACGCCAAGCTGACAGTAATAAAGAAAGCGTTATTTTCTAGAACTTAATCAACTATAAGCCGTAAGCATTTGACCAAAAATATATATAAATATATATAAATTAGACAATTTTGTGCTCTCATGTTACTTCAATCAGTTAGTCACGATTTTGATCATTTTTTCCATTATTAAATATACAGGGTCCGGCAACACTTGCGTCCACCACCAAAATCGTCTTTAATTTTAAAGTTACAATTTTGAAAATTTGCATACGCTTATAGTTGACAAAGCTCTAGAAGCTGACGCAAAAATTTGTTTTTTATCACCGTTTGGTTAGCGTCACGACGTCTAAGAAATATAATTTTTAGCGATTTTCGAGTTTTTGCGGAAATATTCGCGAATTTAATTTTTTTCCAACATAATTGCGATACAAATATCTGAGTTTTTATTTTAAATCTAATGCAAATTGTGTTTAATATTTGCGAAAAAACGCTGTTTTATCAAGTTGGTTTTTAAAATTCTGACAGCGCAGCGGCAAACTACGTTTACACCAAAATTTCACAAGTCACTTCATTCCGTCTTATAAAGATTAATTTTGATTAACACAGGCATGTTGCACTTTATGGACACCAGAAATCGTTAATTAACATCGACAAAGCGACAATTTCACCAATTAAGACTTTTGTTACAATCTAAAGCGAACCAAAGGATAGATGTCATTTGTGACACAAGATGTTGACAGATGGGTGTAAACGTAGTTACCAATTTTGACGTAATGAAATTGGAAACTAACTTGATAAAACAGCTTTTTTTTCTCAAATTTTGAAGACCATTTGCATTGAATCTAAAATAACAGCTGACATATTTTTAACACATTTATATTGAAAAAAAATTAAATTAAATTTGGGGTTGATATCACAAACTCTCACAATTAACTAAAAATTACATTTTTAAGGCGTCGCGACACCAAAACTATCAGTGATACAAAACAAATTTTTGCGTCAGCTTCTAGAGCTTTGCCAACTGTGAGCGTATGCAAATTTTCAAAATTTTATCTTTAAAATTAAAGACGATTTTGGGGGTGGACACAAGTGTTGCCGAACCCTGTATAATGTAACGCGATGTAAAAACGAGAAAAAAATGCATCTTACTTTATAAAAAATTCCAGTATTTTTAAATGCTAAAGAAACAAATAAGAAAGTGCAACTCTAGGTTCTACAAATTGTTATGAAAAATTTAGTAGCGACCGCTCTTAAATTATCATATTGCTCGTAAAATGAATCACAAAAAAAATTAATCGAAAAATCAATAATAAATTTGTTGCATATTATTACTACTTAGACTGCAACAGAATTGAACAGAATTTGTTGATGCAATATTTTTATGCAATTTATGAGAGGTGTTGTGTGGGTTATTAGCGTTTCTAAGGGTGGTACTGCCATAAAAATGTTAGAACAATTTGAATAGATATCCAGTTTTCAAATTAAAGAGCGTCTTTCATTATCCCGTGCACCGATCTTTTCCCCCTTTGAATTTTTAATCTAAAGAGATCAATTCGAGAATCGAATCCGGATGAATAAACATAAATTTAGCATTGACACAATCATTTCAAGAGCGCCAGTTCCACCTCCACATCCATGGGGGGCGGTGGATGCGAACGCGCCGTAAAAAACGTCAGAATCCTCCCTTAATTAATCGCAGGTTTAATTAATTTTGTGACACACGCTAACATGTCGTCGGACGTTGTTTAAAACTTTGGATTCTGCATCTCACTCAATCCGAAGACCAAGACAACAAATGTTTAATTAATTTCTCGTTCTTTTAGGCGAATCCGCCGATCATCCTGGCCTCTCCAGTGTGAATTGCTAGGTAATTCCCGTTGACTTATTATCCTGGTCGGCTCCTGGCACCAAGCAGCACTCGTGTCTTCAGTCAAGCTTGCATTTTATACCGCCCTCCAGCGATGCTAACTAACCCTTACTTTACTTCCCTGCTGCTGCTACGGCTCCTCCACGCCACGGTGGCCACTCTAATGAACAAGCCACCGGAAACACTATGAGGTAGCCGTGACGGGAATTAAATTATTAAATATTTACCCCGTTAAAAACTACTTAATTAACGGGCTTTTGTTCCGGGAAAATTGCCTTTTAATATTCATTTTATTATAGAATAGACGCGGAGAGCATTTTCAAAATAAGAGCGGAAAGAGGTGGCTGGTGGAAGGGTTTCTCCTTGTGTAGTTTCAAGGGCTCTCGGGGGTGCTGATGACTTCTCAGCGGATTGCAGAGAATTATATGCGAACTTCTGGCTGTGTTTTAGATGTGTTGATGACTACAATCTTATTATTCAAGAATCTTAAGGAATTGACGAATTTAGCTTTGTTTCTTCTGGTCTACAATCATTTAATTTAGCATCGCGAGAAAATTGCAAATTTTTAGTCGTCTCCAGAATTATAAATGCTAAAAATTGTCTCTTTTGCTTTTCAATTTTATTATTTCAAAGCAGACCTAAATTTTATTGTCATAGCGGTAAAATTACCAAAAATATAAATTTTTATTCATGATAATAAAAAATGCAAAATAATTTTTTTTTAAATACTGTGGCTTACACACTATAATTTTCTAATTTGGTGAATTTGATAAACATTATCAGACTAGTAAAATTCCCAAATTTTATTACCATAGCGTTAAAATAACAAGAAATATAAATTTTTATTTTAAAAAGTACAAATTTTTTGTTTGGACTTTAAAATAAAAATTTCTGAAAACTATCCATTACACACTACAATTTTCTAATTTGGTAGATTTAACAAACGTGTTCAGACTAGTAAATTCTCCAAATATTTTGTTTCCATAGCGTTACAATTACCAGAAATATAACTTTTTATTTATGAAAATTAAAAATTTTCAGTTCATCTTCAAAATAAAATTTTTAAAAACTGTTTCTTTTGCTCTAGAACATTCTAATTTAGTGGAGGTATGTAACATATTAAAGACAATAAACTCTCCAAATTGTATTGCCGTAGCATTAAAATTACTTTAATTACAAATTTTTATTTTAAAAAGTGGAAATTTTTGGTTCGCCATTGAAATACAAATTACTAAAAACTATCCCTTACACACTACAGTTTTCTAATTTAATGGATTTGAAAAATGTGTTGATGCTAGCTAAACCCCCAAATGTTATTGCCATAGTGGTTGAATTACCAAAAATATAAATTTTTATTTATAAAAATTTAAAAATTTCAATTCGTTTGCATAATAAAATTTCTAAAAACTGTTTCTTTTACTTTGGAACACTCTAATTTAGTGGAGTTAATAAACATGTTAAAGACAATAAACTCCAGAAACTTTATTGCCATAGAGTCAAAATTGCTGGAATTACAAATTTTTATTTTAAAAATTTTTGGATCTTCAAAATAAAAATTTGTTAAGTCAGTCTCCTAGACTCTATTTTATTCAAATTGGTAGAACTGTTAAACCTGTCCAAAACAGTAAAATCACTAAATTTTATTGTCATGGCGTTAAAATTACCAGACATAAATTTTTATTTATCAAAATTGGAAATTTGTAATTTGTCTGCTAAATCAAATTTTCTGAAAACTGTTTCTTTTACTCTAGAATATTCTAATTTAGTAAAGTTAATAAACACGTTAAAAATTATAAACTTCACAAATTTTATTTCCATAGCGTTAAAATTACCAAAAATATAAATTTCCAATTTTTAAACCTTTTCCAAAATAAAAATTTCTAAAAGCAATTCCTTTTGTTCTAGAACATTCTAATTCTATAGAGATTATAACCATGTTAAAGATAATAAACACCCCAAGTTTTATTGGCATAGCGTTAAAATTACCAAAAATAATAAAAACATTTATTTGAAAAATGGAAATTTTTTGTTCGTCTTCAAAATAAAACTTTCTGAGATCAGTCTTTTATGCTATTTTATTAAAATTTGTAAGAGTTTTTAAACTTATTTAAACTAGTAAACTCCAGAAATCATAGCATAAAAATTACAAGAATTACAAATGTTGATTTAAAAAAAATTTTTAGTTCGTTTGCAAAATATTTCTATAAACTGTTTTCCTCCGTTCTACAATCTTCTAATCTGGTAGAGTTTATAAAGACGGTCAAACTAATGAACTCCCGTAATTATATTGCCATAGCGCACTAATTACCGAAATTACAATTTTTTATTTAAAGTGCAATTTTTTGTTCGTCTTTAAATAGTATATTTTATATAACAAATTGCTAAAATAGTGCTTTTTTCACGCGAGGGCCATTTATATGCACGAGCCAAAGGTGGGACAATAATTTGAAGAATTCGCTGGATTGCTTTATTATTTGTACATATTGAAGCTGTAATTATATTTTGTTTAAAGAGAACAAAGGCGGTTATAATACTTTTCCTGTGGGCGGCGAAAAATTCAATTATACCATTCATATTTAATCGAGTTTGACCGCAACAAAATAAAAACAATCACAAAGTACAAATATTATAAATAAATAACGTCCGAAATCCCAATGTGTAAAAGAGTGGCTCATGCATAAAAGATGGTATTTTATGTGTAGATCGTATTTTTCTCTTGGGCGGAATAAAGTAATGACGAAGAGAGTATATAATTTAGTTATTTGGTGTCCGGAACACTGTAATATTGACGAAGTGGCAGAATTTTTATCGTCGATGACACTATAATCAGGGTCCCGGAAACATCCGATTTTTCCATCAGCAGTGTCACGCGATTAGAGCGTGAGAATGTTAGCATCCCTTGCGAGGGTTGTTTGCTTTTCTTGGGCCACACATCGCATAAGCCTTTCCGGGTAAAATATGCAGCGCTTCAGATGGAATGTTGTCTGAAAGAGCAGAAGTCCGAGGTATGTGCGTCCATGTCAAACGGATCGTTTCGCAATCATTCTTCGGTGTAATTGAATTGATTGCTTAGACAAACGCTCTCAAAGGCAGAAAGCAGCGGCCACTGGGCACAAAGCATTCCTCCTCAAAACGTCATTAATTAAATTCAGGGATTTGTTTTTGCCTCTGAGAGAGATTTGATTCCCTTTTTGTTCTTCAGATGTGTGCACAGTTAATAAGGTTAAAACGTGTGAGGCGAGAGCTCGACTTTATGTTTTTCTCTGGTTTCGCCTTTAAGCCTTCACAGGGGATCAAGTTGATATTAAACCAGGACGAGCTCTTTTACTTAATACGTGTACTCGCCGCCGAGGTTTGGATTTTTCTTTGATCTACGGCGACATTTTCGCGGAATCGCTAACGTTATTTTAATTAAATTTACTCGCAACTACCGGCTGATGCGAATTTCGGAGCCTGCAGATTAGCGAAAGCCACCGCAAACATACATATTATGTTCAACAAACAACTCTTTCTGCCACCAAAAAGTTTGATACGAATTATCATTAACAACTCAAGTTTTAACAAAATATAAAAAATAATTTCATAAACTTTATTTATTCATTAACAGTGAATGTGTACAAATAAGCGACCGCAACCGCATTTCTTTGAGGGGCAATAGCAGCTAATCCCTTGCCACATTCGACGCCCCTGGGAGAACGACAACGTGAGCGCTGAACAAAACGACAAAAACCTTATCGTTCTCTACCGCCAGAAAGGCCGAACTTATTGCTCGCCACTGTAACTGTACCAATGGGACATTACATTAAAAAAAAATCTAAAAAAAAAAGTGGTAAAACGGTTAATTTATTTCTGAACGAGCGAGATTTTCTCAAAATTTTCTGTTCCATTCAATGGGTGTTAGAATTTTCTGAAATCAGATCGAAAATATTTTCAGGAATCGATGCAACGAGAGCCACCTATCGTTCGATAGCGTAACCGCGCCTCCTAGAGTATCACATTCTGCTTGCGCCACCGCGAAACAAATCATCCCCGTCCAAAAGTGTCTAAACAAAGAAAAATTCCACGTACCTTTTTCGGGGGTCCTATTAGCGTCCTCCTGGAAGTCGTTTTCGACGTGGACGGAATCTCCAGAAGGTTTTCGATCGAGTGACTCTGTCTTTTCTGTCTGCCGGCCATATTTTCACTGCAAGAAACAAGTAAAGTGTCTACAAGTCTGCGTCAAGATAGAACTTTGTACAGTGTGTTGGACAAAATCGATATCTTATTACGAAACTTTGAGAGTAGTTGGGAAACTTTTATAAACAATGGGAGTTTGATATCACAGTAAACAACTGAATACTGATCAGAGGAAACGTGCTTGCGGCCAAAACAAGCAGCCGCAGATTGGGTTTAACTTGAGGGTTTTTTACTTGAGGCAAATATAATTTAGTTTTGTTTTAATTGCTTTCATTAAGTTTGAGTCGCATTTTTGAAAAAAAAACTAAAATAAACCCGTTTAAGCTAGATGGCGGCACCACCGAGGCGAGGCGAGGCAAACTAAAGAATTGATTTTTAATTATACTTTCAAAATTAGGACAGACAGGTCGAGGTGACATAAGAAATAGAAATATGGGTCTAAATAATTCGCGTATTGATCGAATTAAAATCCGCCTTTTAGTATCTCTGAGTATTTTCTCGTAAAGTTTGAAAGTTTCCCGTCAGTGCGGCTCCGTCGAACTTTTTGCAGTCGTGTTTACCTTCGAACGAGGTAAATCGCCCTCATTGTACAATCTCCCCATTAATAATTTTTTTGGCGACTTAATTAAAGCCCCCGGAAAAACTTGTCAAAGTTTTCCCATCGTAAAAGTCGCACAATAAAACGAAAAGCGTCGCTCTCTGTCCCGTCCGCTTTAACAGGTGTCTGGAGCGAGACGGACGAAGAGTTTCGGCTTTTATTGCTGTGGAACACTTGTTTCGATCCGGACGCAGCAGTCGTAAAAAGATCAGTTTTGATCGGAGCCCGGAGTTTCCGTCCGGTGAATTATGCAAAAAGAAAGAGAGAGGCGTCGCGACGCTCTCTACGTCGGTGCACATAACCTAACCTAACTTGTAAACAACAAACACACGCATGCAATTCGGAAGTTTAAAAGTCGGACTGACCTGGAGTTTCGGGCTTGCGACGCTTGGAAAAAGCTCCGGGGATCGCGTGGGGGCGACTCCGGCTCGGAATCCGGACTTTTCATAAGTTGCTAAAGTTCTTGGGGGTAGTTAAAGCGTGTAAAAAACTTTTAGTCCCGGACTCTTACGGGCATGATCCAATATGGTAGTACCAACTTATAAAACTGCCAGTGCGCAGCGCGCAGGGAAATCAATAATCCACCACTTGCTTATAATATTCTTCATACTTACGTTGCACTGTTTATTTCTTGCATCCCGCGGTTCTCTCTTTCGACGTGTTCATCCCCTAAACTCTGCATTTGCACTGGTAATTGAAAAACGGACGACTTTTGCGATTTGCACGTCGCGCGCCAACAAACTTTCAAACTCGCTCGCCGCTTCGGGGAGGATTTAGGGGTGGAATAGCCGCAATCATGCAACTTTTTTCATGTTGAGTGGCACATTATAAGGGAAAATCGGCCGAGAAATGCCAGGAAGTAAAACTTTTCACGCGTGCGCATCGCCGGCCGGACAAAATAGATTTCACTTATTTATATCTTCTTATTCGGTTCACTAATTTAAGAATCTGATTATCTCGACGCTTCGGTTGATGAATCAATTCAACGTTTGACGCTTGTTTAACACGTGAGATTCGAAGACTACTCAGCGAGCAACTGTTTTGTTTACCGCCGTGATCGCAAGAAACTCTTGGCAAAGTTTGCGGTATTTTTCTGCGGAAAATATGAACCAAAATAAACGATTTTTGTATGTTTGCTGAATGAACAACTCCTGCAATTGTCGTCCCGATCCGCGTCAGCGAAATAAGTAATTACGCGCCCATTGAGCCGAAATTTTCCAGAGGCTCTAAAATAAATGGTACTGTGAGGCGGAAGTGATGGGGGGGTCGCAGCAGAATTCCTTCAAGGATATGCTGATGCGGAATTCAAGGCAATTATCCCTTTCGGCGGACGGGCTGTATTAGCATTAAGGAATGCAATTACCAAGTGTCTATTCTACTTAACCCTTCACCCTTAACGGGAATGTGTTTCAAGTCGCTTTTCAATATCGCCCGGAAAAATCGCAAGACGCGGAACACGTATTATCAGCGACTCAAAAGGGAAACGGCGCTTTCAAATCATGTGGCGGATGAATTATTGATGATTGCTTTAATCTGGCGTTTAACGAGCGACGGAGTCACAAAGCGAAGACTCAAAATTATCAAATTCAAAAAAGAATTATTATTTTAATTTTCTTCTCAGATTTTCTAGTTTTTTTAATTGTCTAGATTTCTTTTCATTTAGTTTGTTTGAAAAGACATTTTAAATTTGAAAACACTCTTTAGCTCTCATAAATTCACGAGATTTTTCAGGAAAAAAAAAATAAAACTAAAAAACAAGAAAAGGGGAATTAAAGAGACAATTAACAATATGAAGATAAATCGGTGCCGATTATTTGTAATTAAAACTCTATTTTTACTTCAAACGCCTTTATTTTCCATTTATTATTTAACATCTTAACACATTGCACACCGCTAAAGTAAAAACAATAAACAATCTCAAATACAGGATCCAAATTCAAAAGAGCCTCCAATTTGAGCAAACGTTAAAAGACAAAGGCACAGGATAGTCTCTCATTGTAACAAAAATAAATTAATTAACAGTCTCACATTGCAATAAACGAGTTTAATTGCTTAATTCTATGTCATTTGACGGGAAGATGCCGATTAGAGCAGTTTCTGAGGTAGTCGCTGACGGTGCTGTGTTTATGTCTCTGAGCGACCTCTGCAGGTGTGAAACCTTCCTGGTTCTTCAGATTGGCGTCCGCACCGGCAGCTACGAGTTGCTTACAGACCGGAAGACAGCCGGATAACGACGCGGCGTGGAGGGCACTTTCACCGTTCTGGAAATGAAGAAGTGGGTTAATTAGATGGCGAAGATTTACAAATTTGCATTTGTTCCAAAAGTTACCGATAAAAGTCCCAACGAAGGTCTGTATTTTATCAGTTCCCCTACAACGGCGGAGTGCCCTTTGTGCGACGCTTTGAAAATTGCGGTGGCGCCGTCCTGCAAAATTCCGCAATTACAAAAATCGTCAATTGCATAATAAAAAATTTACATATCGAGCTGCGTCCACTCGGGCTCCTGCTTTCAGTAATTGTGCTACTATGTGATCGTGGCCCATTTGAGCGGAAATCCATAAAGGAGTGGCTCCATCCGTTCTACTGGCATCCACAATCGCCCCCTGGGCCAATAAAAAAACCAGCACTTTGTAATGACCATTTTGGGCGGCGATGAACAGCGGAGTCGCTTTATCCTGAAAAAGGAAGGTGAAATGTGAAATAGAATTTAAGAAAAAGTGATTTTCGCTGACCTTCATGTGCGTGTTGACTTTGGCTCCCCTGTTGACCAGCTCCTTGACCACATCCATGTGTCCGCATTGGCAGGCCACAAATAACGGGCTTCCTCCATCCTGTACAAGCACACATCTCTTAATTGCATGCATTTATCTGTCGATTTAGGTTAATTTCATCTCTGCAACAACTGTCTTTTTGGTACAGTTATAGCGGTACACTTACGACACTCGCAGAATCCAATGGCGCCCCTTTGTCTAAGAGGATGTTGACGATGTCCAGGTGACCTCCTTGAGCGGCGAAGAAGAGAGGCGTCGTTCCTGTCTGGAAATATTCACATCAAAGATTGTTTCTAATGACAGAGAGTGAACTCACTATTCTTTTGGCCTTTGGATCGGCACCTTGCTCAAGCAGCTCTTGAACGCAGTCGAAATGTCCATTGGCGGCTGCTAAGATGAGAGGAGTCGTGCCTTCCTAAAATTATCGAAAAGTTGTTATTACGTTTTATTACTACTAAATAAACAGGTTTGGACATTCCAAACATTACAACTAATAACTCGTAACCCAAAGGTAATAAAATGCGTAAGAAATTTGTTATTATGTACTCACTTACGCAACTGAATTTATTAGCACGTTCTCACCTCGTTATTCTGAAAGAACTTTTGCTAATCTAACAGTCTAACATAAGTAGCTTAGCATTTTTCATGCTAGTCACATATTTCACTGCTATAAATAGAAAAAATAATTGTTTCATAATTAATACTTCATTAAATCTGTTTTGTATTACTTTTGCTCTTTTATTATTTAAAGGAATTCTATATTATTAGAAATGACAGCTACAACTACAAAAGAAACAACAATGAGCTACTTAAACTCATAAATGCTATTTATATTCTACTTGTGTTATTATTAACTCTTCCTTTGTTTTATTGCATTATTATTTTAATACAAATAAATGTAAACGAAACTCCAAAAAAAGTAGATTTGAATTACACGATGAATCAAATGTTGATCAAATTCGTAATCTCTGAGTTTTTAAACTAAAAGCTATTGAATTCGAGTCGTAAGATTTGGAAAGAGCTTGCAAATATTACGCAAGTCAGTATCTTATCTATTAAAAGTGATAATTAAAATAAACAAGTTTTAGAAACGAAGGACATGCGAAAAATGCAAGCAGCTTATGTACCGGGTGTTCGCGGATTCGGGGGTCAACAGATGGCGCAACTAAACTAGAAAATGGCGACTAAAAATGTCTAACAAGCAACAAAAATTTGCGTTTCTGTTTATTTGAAATATGACGCAGATAACTGTTTTAAAGAAACAAGCATTCTTTAGACTTTTACTTGCAAACTTATTGACGTTTCAAACAAATATTTTTTGCGATTTTAAACCGTTAATTTCCAAATTTCAACAACGAAAGCGGTGCAAAATGGTTATTTGTTTCACTGGGCTGTGTTGAAATTTGAGCCCGGAAGGTGACGATTTTAGTCTCTGAGCATTTTCAAAGCATTTTTCAGACGTGTTAAACACAAAATTTTGTTCGCCAAGATTACACTATAATTAATAGTTATCTATTTTGTTTTTTGATATAAATTTAAAACGTCATTCGCTAATTTAGGGAAATTTTATTAGTAGGGAAATCGAAAAATTGAAGATTAATTAAAATTCAAATGTGTTTCAGCAAATTTTTGTGATAACTTTACTTAATTAGTTCACTTTTATTATTTTCGAAGGTCATTGGCTTTAAAAACGGCACCCACATTGACTCAATTGACATTTATGCAGTGATGCCTACTAGCAAAATATAACCAACTAGGTATTCTAAATGTCACGTTCGACTGACTAGACATTCAAAAGGTGATTTTCTTGTCGCAATTGAGTATAGCAAATGCTATAAAAAATGAAAATTTCTATTACGCGTCTTTTTTACTTTATAAGTTTATACAGGAGTTTTTGAAATGCATGTAGAAAACAAAAGGAGTATGAAGTAAATCTGGGACTTTTACATCGATTTTTTATTAATATCGATTTTGCCAAAAAAACATCGATTTTTAATACAAATATTTTTACTTTCGATGTATCATTAAAAATCGATAATTGCGGTTTCAATGTATGTATTTTATTTTACACTCTTGATTTTGGTGATATTTATAAAGAAGACTGGAATTTAATTTAAGGGAGTAATATTTTTGTTTTTTTATATTTTGTTTATTCTTATTAATCTCGAATTTGTTATTTTTTTATAATTTATTTACTTATTATTTTGTTTATTACTTAAAGTTTTCATTTATTTTTGTTTTACTCGTATTTGCTTATTATTTTGTTGCTTTATTAAGAATTTTATTAATTTCTGTTTTTCTCAACAAACTATGCTATTTTTTATTACTATTTTTCAAAATCGATGTTTTCTCCGATGTATTGGAGATCGATGTTATTGTGTTCTTGTTGAAATTGAGTTCAACATCGATTTTTTTTACTCGATGTTCCCAGATTTAGTGTGAAGTATGAAAAACGTATTTTTAAATCAAAAACTGACAAGATAAAATTAACCCCAATCCACATACTTTCTACACCACTGGCAAAAAACGCACCTGGAATAACTTGTTACCTAAGCAACCAGCAACTCGATTTTTTGTTCATTTTTAAATCAGTGGCGCCCAAACAAAGACGTTTACTAAAACTTTTTACTCTTAATAGGCTGAACTTGTGATAAAGAATTTTCACTCTCTTTATGTACATGTATTTCAAAAACACCCTGTATGTAGTTTCGTAGAGTTGACAAAAAAAAACAAAAGTGACAACTTGCCCAAATTTCTGTGCAAAATTATTGGAACTACCAAAATTACCAGCTTTTCATAACATGAGAATTAGAATTTAATTTTTTTCCTACTCTGCCGTACCTTCGAATAAAATTTTGTTAATGACGGATTGTGCTGTAGATAATTTTTATTCTAAGAATTGTTTTTAAAATTGTATGTTATTACGGCATTAATAATAAAATTGGATTAAAAAATGTAAAATTTCCCGCTCAAAATTTCGAAGGTTTGTGAGACTACAAAATAAAGCTGTGTCGCTTTATGCCTAAACGAACCTTTTTACTGCAAATTTTCATTTCCTTGGTTGGTGTATACCTTTGGTACTATCCAGTACAAGTAAATTTAAAAAGAAACTTTAGGCTTAGTGGGAAATTTGAAATTTTACGTTTTTGATTCTTTTTTTTTAATAATGCTGCAATAACATTGAATCTTAAAAATTTCTATCAATTAAGAACCTCTTATTAAAGCACGATCCACCATTAACCGAATTTAATTCGTAGGTTCGAACGAGCAAAAAAAATAAATAAAATCCTATGTTTTTTCCCTATGTTCAGTAATTCGCGGAACACCCGGTATATTCCAATGATTCTTTCCAAAAAGGTCAATTCAGCTGAATAGATGAAGCAAAGATAAATGTCCAAGGTCGAACCATGACCGAATTATTATACTACCTCGTTATTGAAAAATTACGAAAAAAAATTCTAGAAATGCATTAAAAACGTTTGGAAAAATAAGCTGCAATTCAAAATACGTCAAAAACAATTAAAATTCTTACACTGGCTTTTATTAAACGTTTTTCAAATTAGAGATTAAATGTATCACACTTTTATCGCTAAGGAACATCATTAGTTGTAGCCACTTTTTATTTGAGTGAAGAAAAAAAAGTACGATTTATTCAAATTTTATAAAAAGTGGTTTCAATGTGATCATTACTTTTTATGAATAATAATAATTCTCCATAATTTTGGTATTATTATATGTGGTATTATTTTTTCGAGTACAAAACGAATAAATTTGTAGAATTTACGTTTATTGCCACTTTATGACAATAATTTGTCCTTTCCTGTCTGTTTAAATTATACAGAAACTGCACTAGCTCTATAATAATATTTTATCTTATCACTGAGATCAACTTCGGCCTTCAAGAAAATAAAAACTGATCCAGTTCTCTATTAACTAATTTTTTTCGTTCTGAAACATTAAACAATCTAGCACAATGACCAGACAAAACCACACAATTTGTATTTGCATATGATCGATGCCCGCTATAAAATTTACGACTTGTAAATATTAATTTAACTGCACAGTGCTTCGAAACTTTTTAATTTAACTTTATAGCTCCATCCTGTACAATTGTTACTACTTCTCTATTGAGAAATAAACAATAAATAATTCAGATCTCACAACTTTCTTCGACGATTTTATGCAGACTGACCCGGTTATGTGCTCCACTTGACTTCTATTTTTACTAGTCGAAACGAAAAAGTGACACCTTTCGCAGTTTTTATCTTTAATTTACCTTATCTCTGGAATCCACATGCACTTTTCCGCTATCGAGAATCCTCTTAAGAAGCGGCAAGTCTCCGTTC
The DNA here is from genome assembly GCA_029298725.1 of Gnatocerus cornutus. Lineage (NCBI taxonomy): Eukaryota > Metazoa > Arthropoda > Insecta > Coleoptera > Tenebrionidae > Gnatocerus > Gnatocerus cornutus. The sequence continues at coordinate 3,601,622 of CM055517.1, forward strand.
AATGCAGCCAAGTGTAATTGAACATCCGACAGAGATTCTTTCTGAAAACGAGAAAAAAAACGTGGGAATGAACAGTACAGTGGAGCGGCGAGAAAAACTGTTTATTATTTGAGCTAAAGTTCAAGTTTTTAGAAAAGTTCTTACCTTCAGCGACATCCTAACAACGCCGAAATCGTGACCGAAATCCCACCGCACCAGGTGAAGCAAGAGAGCGTCAGGCCGCTCCAACTTTCGAATGCTGACTGTCTCGGAATGCTTCCAACTGTGGTTTCCTCGTGTTACGGTTACATAACCATTCAGGTGAGAATGAGCGGTGTTTTCAACTGTACGCGATGTGTTTGGTGCACTTGGAGGTTTGCTCGAGACCACGGTCGCGAATATTGAGCCCCGTGGAAATCAATCGGCGCACGCGCCATTTTTCAGTGGCTCGGGCTTCAGGGGCGCAGCAGGAAAGCCAGGCAGAATTTGGATAAAATCTGCAGGCGGAAATGCATTAAAATTTCACAATTGTAGAGCGATATATACAAATTTTAGAAATTTTTATTTTTAGAGCGAAGCAAAAATTTTTGGCTTGTTCCTCCAAACCTCATAATTTGGGTAATTTTAGAGCTACCACTATAAAATTTGGGAAAGTTATTATTTTTTAGTGATGTGATAACGCTACTAAACTGCAAAATTGTAGATCAAGAAACAAATTTTAGAATTTTTTTTTTAACACAAAGCAAAAATTTTCTATTCTTTAACAAAATTAGTAATTTTATTTAGTAATTTTAGTTTTAGAGCTTTGAACTTTGGGGAAGCTACACTATTTTTGAGTCGGGTACTAACTCTGTCAAAATGCAAAATTTTACCTAAAGTAAAAAACAAAAATTTCATTTTTTTTTTAAGGCAAAGCATAAATTTCTGATAAAATGCGTAATTTTGGTAATTTTAGTACTAGAGCTATAAAATTGGGGAAAGTTACTAATTTTTAATCGTGTATTAACTCTACCAAATTACAGAATTGTAGAATTGTAGAGAACAAGACACACATTTTAAAGGCTTTTAGTTTTAAGGAGAAGCAAATTTTTTTGACATTTTCCTCCAAAACTCTAATTTTGGGAATTCAAGTGCTAGAGCTATGAAATTTGAGGAAAGCACTATTTTTTAATCGTGCATTAACTCTACTAAATTACAAAATTGTAGAGCAAAAGAAACACAATTTAGAAATTTTTATTTTTAAGACGAAGCAAAAATTTCCGTCATCCTCCTCCAAAACTCGTAATTTTAGGAATTTAAGTGTTAGTGCTATGAAATGTAGGGAAAGTACTGTTTTTGAGTCGTGTATTAATTCTACCAAATTGCAATATTTTAGAGCAAAAGACACATTTTATAAATTAGTATTTTAAAAGCGAAACAAAAATTTCCAGGGTCCTTCACTAAAACTTGTAATTTTAGTACTACTAGAATGCTTTAGTACTACTAGAATTTCTATGCTAGTGCTATGAAATTTAGGAAAGTTGCTATTGATGAGTTGTCTATTAGCTTTGCCAAATTGCTAAAATGTAGAGCAAAAAACAAAAATTTTAAAAATTTGTATTTTTTTTAAATTTTCGGCGTTCTTCTATAAAACTCGTCATTTTAGTAAATATAGTGCTAGAGCTATAAAATTTGGAGAAATTACTATTTTTGAGTCGTGTATTAACTATGTCAAATTACAGAATTGTAGAGTAAAAGACACACATTTTAAAAAAATATATTTTTAAGGAGACACCACAATTTTTGGCATTCTCTTCCAAAACTCGTAGTTTTGGTAATTTTAGTGCTAGAGCAATAAAATTTGGAAAAAGTACTATTTCTTAGTCGTGTATTAACTCTAACATATTGCAAAAATGTAGAGCAAAAAACGCAAATTTTACAAATTTTTATTTGTACTTAAAACGAAGCAAAAATTTCCGACATTCTTCAACAAAATTCGTAATTTTAAATTTGATAACGTTACTCTTCTTGAGTCGTGTGTATTAACTCTGCTAAATTGCAATAATTTAGAGCAAACGGCAGATATTTTAGAAATTTTTGTTTTTAAGACGAATTTCCGATTCTTCAACAAAATTCATAATTTCATTAAGTAATTTTAGGGCTAAAGCTATAACATTTAGGGAACCTAGTATTTTTGAGTCACTGCCGAATTGAAAAATTGTAGAGCAAAAGAAAAACCACATTTTATAAATTTTTATTTTTAAGCCAAAACAAAAATTTCCAGCATCATTCTCCAATAAAACCCTTAATATTGGTATTCTTAGTGCTAGAGCTATAAAATTTCATAAAGTGGCAATTTTTGAGTCGTGTATTAACTCTACTAAATTGCAAAATTGAGGAACAAAAGACATAAATTTTAGAAACTTTTATTTTTAGGACGAGCAAAAATTTCCGGTATATTTCAACAAAATTCGTAATTTTGATAATTTCATAGCTAAAGCTATGAGATTTAGGGAAATTACTATTTTTAGGTCGTGTATTAACATTATCAAATTACAAATATGTAGAGCGAAAGACACATTTTAGAAATTTTTAGCTTTAAGAAGCCTAAAATTTGCGATATCCACATAAAGCAATGAGAGCTGTCGAAAGAACAAATTGTCAAACAGATATCATCTATATAATTCCACAATAAATCACAAAGAATTCTAAAATGAAATAAAATTAAATTATTAAAAATTATTAATATTAAATTCCTACAGAATTCCACAAAAAATTTAAATAAAAACTTTGACGCATTTATCGGATTGTATTTATAAATTATTACTGATTGTTACTGATCTGATGACCTTTTATGACCGCAGACAAATAGTTTTCCCCAAAATTCTTTCAAATTTTCAAACCTCCCGCCACAATCAAACGTCAACCGTCATCAACGCCCTCACCGACAGTTCCTCCAACTACCTTTCTGTTTTAGCTGCTTTTCTCATCAGCGACATTTTGTTCGTTTTCCGCTTTTCTAGTGATCTTCCCCACTAATTCACCTTTTTTGTAGACCCTAAGCAATGGAAAACGACGCAGGAGAATTCGTTGACTTGTACTGCCCCAGAAAATGGTAAGTTTGCTTCCACCACGTGTCCATTGTTTTGAGGTTAGCTTTGTTGCAGTTCTGCCAGTAACAGAATCATCCATGCTAAAGATCACGCTTCCATTCAGTTGAGCATAGCCGAGGTTGACCCTCAAACTGGAAGAATGACCGACACCTCCAAGAGTTACGCTCTGTGTGGGGCCATCAGGAGGATGGGAGAGTCTGATGATTGCATAGTTCGTTTGACAAAGAAGGATGGAATTATTGCCAAGTAGGTTTTGGGGATCACTGAGAAATTTCAATGTAGTTGGAATCCCTGATACGTCAAGTTTAACTTAGTCTTTTTTAATCAAAGACGCTTTAGAATTGCAAAGGTCACTGGATGTTTTTTATTTGATCGCTCGGTATTTAAATTTAACTTTTTGAAGTGGTGCAATTCTTTGACCACTTATTTTTAAATCGAGCTGTGTAAAATAGGCGTAATGATATTTATTGTAGGCTTGATTGAGCTTCTATGATACCACAATCAAGCTGGCGATGAGCTTAACAATGGTATTAGTAAAACATAAGAAAAAATGACGTTAATGCATGCTTATTACAATTGTAGACTACTTATTTAGTATTTTGCTTATTTTCTTTTACTTTTGAATGCATTGTAGGCACAGCTTACCCCTTGTAGGTTAATAATTATTAAGTGCCTATTGTAATCAATAATAATTATTGGTAGTTATGATAACGTCCTATTAGTAGTTCAAAAGTTTAATTTTTGGCCGTGATTACAATGTCGTTGAAGAGCTGTACGACTTTATTTTGGCCGTCACTGTATAATTAGGAAAGATGAGTTTGACCAATAAAAAGGGTGGAAATTGAATTTGAAATAGGTACTAAATTCCAGAGCCCTTTATACAGGGATGGCCAAAATAAAGTAATACAGCTTTCAAACGACATTCAAATCCTGGTCAAAAATTAAACTGTTGAACTACTAAAAATACGTTATCGTAACTACCTGAATAATTATTAACCTAAAGTCCGTTTTTTATGAAAAAAACCACCAACACCGCACTCTCCTAGCACTTTACAACCGGCAACATCGTCGATGGTGACTTTTTGGTGATAAAATCAAATAGGTTAGCTGCCTAATTGACAATTCGATTACACAAAACGGCCTTTCAGGCTGTGCCGAGTCTTTTCACTATTAAATCCTTTGATTTGCAATCCAACAGGCTGTAAAAGAAACGTTTTTAACGGAAACACTGCTTAATTTTCAGAAATGTCAAAAATTTGACAACTATTTTCTCACCAAAAATGGCACTAGGCAACGTTGCCGGTTGTAATACAGGGGAAGATTGCGGTGTTGTTTATACATGTTTCTAGCATCAAGGGGGGCTTTGGAATTCTTGTCATGCGCTATTTTGCCGCTTTGTTTTCATAGTGAATATAACTATCTTGAGAATTGTTTATAATGTAACTTACATTCATGACGTTTCAGTTACAGTTTTGTGTCCAAGTTTTTATTTTTTAGGTTTTAAACCACAACTATAGTTGAAATTTTATAACTTTGGTTTAACCCCGCCCACATGAACAAATGACGATTTGAATTTGTCGAATCAAGAAATGGCTAGCCTCCTTTACTCAACATAACCAAAATTTGAGGGCTCAAGTGTCACACATGTTAAGAAGATTTGCCGTTTTGCGAAAATTCAATTAATCGTGAAACTTTCGTCGATTTTGATGGTTTTTCTTCTTCTAATGTGTGGACATTTCTACCCCGACTTTTAGCAAATATCGACGAACTATTAAAATTTTGCAGAGTGAATCAGACTTCCAGCTAAAATTCAATTGGCCCGAAAGGTAGGCGGAGTTAAACCAAAGTTACAAAATTCTGACTATAGAACAGTTTATTTCTCAAAATTTACTTTGCTCTGTGTTTGAGGTTAACTGCAAATGTCAGTTGAAAAATCGAGACCCGCATTTGTAATGAGCGGCAAATTTTTTTGACATTTCATAGCCACCCTTGATGCTAGAAACATTTATAAACACCTTGTACAATGCAGAGGTGTTTTGAAGATTGCAAATATATGTGAAAGTAAAAGAAAATAAGCAATCCACTGTATAAGTCGTCATTTTTTTTGTTAAGCCTACAAAAATAACGTCTACTTTGAAAGCCAGTTTTACACACTTCAATTTTTGAAAAAATGTGATTGATGACTTGTACCACTTTATTTTGGCCCTCACTGTATATGGTGTACGTAAAAAAAATGTAACGGCCCATTTTCTTTGCCTGTTACTGTATAAAATGTGTGCTAACAATTTTGTTTGTTACAGAAACTTCTAATGGACTTATTCAGACATGCCCACATTCACCAATCTTGTAAACCTGTTTGAATAAATCTTTATTTATAAAACGCATTTTTCCTATTCCCACGATTGAATATGTCCGTGCCAAATAATCTATAATTACGCCTGCACGCACAAAGTTATTCGAGTGGTACCTCTGTAAACCTGTTGGTCCAGTTTTTGTTGGTGCTGGTGAGCCGACAAGTGCTGCACCCTACCAGTCCCAAACAAACCCATTGCAACATGGGGCAAATAGTACCCAAATAAGGAAGTTTTGAATAAGATGGCTGAAAGTGGTTGCGGTGTTATGTCAAACAGTGTAAATACGCAAAACCAACACAGTGCAGTGCAAAGAAACGGACAAACTGAAGAAAGCGATAAGACTGACCAAGGTAGGCAAACATAACCTCAAAAGCGCACCAAACAGATGCTCACTTTTGGGGGCTGTCTCGGCGCGCGGGACTGGAAATGCGCATTTTTGAAGCCAACCACGTGGTTAGACGTGTCGTTTCGCCAGGTTTTCTATCATTTCCGTCGTTTATTGTTGTGACAGTTGTGAAAGTTGGGTTAGGTGTGAGTCATTGGGGCCCTTTGTGACGACAACGTTGGACGTTTCGTCTTGTTTACAGTCATAACAGTTGATATTCCAGTGAAGCGGACCGCAACCTGTTGCTCTCCCCCGAATACGCAGGTCATGGTCCTCATGCTTTTACAGGAATCTACCTACAGGGAAACTCCACAGAGTGTCCGCAATGTTCTCCAAGCCCTCAAATCAACGTATCCGACCCCCTGCAAAAACGACATCATCGCGAGCCTTCTCTACGTGCTCATGTTGGAGACGGGATTCGTCCCGAAGGACTGCACCGACCTAGTGGAGGACTCCGACTTCAACCATCGCCGACTCCTCCGCCTCTCATCGTCGCTCCCGGAAGCCTGGAAAACCCCCACGTGCTACCACATGGACTTCTTCTTAAAATCAGCCCCTGAAACGGGATGTACCATCACTGGCGTCTCCACCGCCGACGACCTCCTGGTAAACTGCCGGGTTGGAAACTCCGCCTACAGTCTCCTGGTGGATCCCCTGATGTACTTCACCCGCGCTGACGTTACTTGGGACAGGTTGAATTTCCAAAACCTGGACCGTTTGGGGATCAACTTCAAAAACTCGATCGCTTTTCCCGCGAAGGTTACCATCGTGAATTTGAACGGCGGGATCTGCGGGTGTCTCCAGCACTTGCCTTATGAACTAATCGTGAAAATTATGAGCTACTTGACCCCTGAGACTGCGCTAAATTTGGCGCGGACTTGTCGCGACATGTGTGAAGCTGCCCTAGACGCCTCTTTATGGATCAAACTATTAAGCTCAGATTTCCGGAAGAGAAACATGGTGAAGACCTACGCACAATTGAAATCTTTATACGAGATTAAATACGCCACGGAGCTCCAGAAGATGTTGGATCGTTGAATTTGAGTGTTTTGATTAGTCTAGACTTGTACTGTTATCGAAACCAGTTTCTGGTAAAAGAGAAACTGACGGTGGTAAATTATGGGAAAGTCATTAAGTTACAATCGTTAGGTATATTGTAGTTACATTAGGAGCGAGGAATGTCAATTCCGATATTTCGGACATTTGTGAAAGCTTGACGGTGTTGAAATGTATCAGTGATAAGATCTAAATGCACCAGTTTAAAAATATGAGCGTTTCAATGGTTTTTGATCTATATAATCAATAAAAAATGTACAGCTATTAATTCTAGTTATTTTCAGAGTTACATACTTAATTTTCTGCTCTGCAGAACCTTCGAATTAAGTTTGGATAATGGGTAATTCTTGTTATTACGTCTTTAGTAAAAAAATGAAATTACAAAATGTAAAATTTCGAATTTCCCGCTCGAAATTTCGAAGGTTATGCGACTACGAAATGAAGATCGTCACTGGAGTGCGGGCACTACCGCCTGTAAAGTATGCAACCTTGCACTGTGGAGGATCAACAAACCGTGTCGGTCCATTTAAATACTATTAAAAGCGTTGTTTAGATGCAGTATTTAATTATTTTTTGTATTATAGTTGGGTTGCAACTTCTTAAAATGTATTGCCTTAATGATAATTTTGGTCAGTGAATGGTAAATGTTTAATTTCAGCCAGAATACAAGCTGCTATCTCTATTAATTTTTGGCATATTAAGTTGAATTTTGATAAATTCGTAAAGTTCTTTTTTAGGGATATTTATGCAACTTTGCAAAATCCATGGCGATACAAAATACAGCAGATATGGTAAATTCAATCTATTAGGATTTTTTAAATAATGCTATTTTCTTGTAATTTACTTCGCGTTAGGAATATTTCTAAAAGTTAGGTATTTTAAGAGAAGTTGCTTAGAATCGAATTTTAAATTCATTTATACCAAATGAGGAGTTTTTAAACAAAAAATTTATAATGTTTATTTTATCACATACAGTTTTAAACAATAATACATTGTAAAATAAGAATTGGCAAACCAAAATGAGCCATGAATTTTTTAGTACATATGAACAATGTTGTCCATTCTCTCTTACACAATTTTGAACCACTTTCAACTTTTTAATTTTGAGTTCCCATTAAGTATAATTTTATGCGAACTCAAAAATAAACAAAATCATTTATGTGAATAAACAAAATATTAATATTTCATTATCAATAATTAACGATTAAATTTAAAGATTTTAATATTTAAAAGAAATTGAAATAAGAATTTTAAGTTGAAATTAAGTAAGGAATGACTTGTGAGCAACTTTTCTTAAAAATCGAAGATGTCCAACACCAAGGAAAAGTTCATTTTATTCAAAAACTCGTGGACAATCTATTATTTCCAATTTTTTTCTTTAAAATTAAGAAAGATAAAAGCTTATTTATTTAAAGTACAAAGCACTGTATTATTTTTTTGTCTAATCTCCAGATATTTCAATTTTATTTTAATTTTCATCGTCAAGTGACAAACGCCTGTAACTTTTTTTTGCGATTTTTAAAATATCAAATTTGGAAAGTCGTCATTCGTTGGCGTTTTTGGACCACTAATTACGTTAAAAGTGTTCTAAAATAAACAATTACTATTCAATGGCAGTATAGATAATACATATTAAAAGATTTCAACCCAACCATAGTAAAAACACAGTCAAAAATAATTAAATACTGCATTTGAACAACGCTTTCAATGGTATTTAAATGGACCGGCACGGTTTGTTGATCCTCCATAGTGCACGGTTGCATACTTTACAGACGGTAGTGCCCGCACTCCCTGTGTGTTTATGCCTAAACTAACCTTTTTTCTGCAAATATGCCTTTCCAGAGCAATTCTATGGTACGTGTTTACTTTTTGAACTATCCACACACAAGTAAATTTAAAAAGTAAGGTTAGTTTAGACAAGGCCCTGACAGTTTTTCACTTTTCAGTACTACCAACTTCGAAATTTCAAGTGGGAAATTTGAAATTTCACATTTTTTATTCGATTTTTTTATTAATGCTGCGATAAGATTGGATCCTGAAAATATCAAATTAAGAAACTCTTAAAGCACGATATATTGTACCATTAACTGAAGTTAATTTGGAGGTTTGGGCGAGCAGAAACAAAATAAAATTCTCCAATGTTATTTCAACAATTCACGGAACACCCGGTACACGAAGAGTCTGGTATACAGGGTGATTTTGAAATAGAACAAAAAATTACGGCCTTGCGGAAATATGTAGAAGGCGTTTTCGGTGATTTTTATTAATTTTAAGGTAAAGGTAAAAATTCCAAAATCCTGACCTTACTCGGCGCCACTGGTATGCACGAAATTTCTTCAACAACAAGTATTTTGTTCGTTAATAATGTACCTATGCATAGTAACCTTAGTAATCATTGGCGTAATATAATAATTGGAAGTTATTTCAAAATCGTTTTCAAAATGTTTCAAATCGTGTTTTAAAATTATGTTCATCTAGTGCCGCTCGCACTCTTTTGTATTTGAATTAGTTCTGTCACTTCGGACTTATGTCACGTGACAAGCGTCAAAATCGCCAACAGAGAAGAAATTTAGGCCGAGATTGAGTATCGTCTACATCATTAAATATCAAAGAATTTTTGAGTATTTTGAAGTTATGTAACCAACGTTCTAATCATTATCTTCGCAAAGCGGCACTTTTTAATTTGCATGGAAAAGCACAAGGCGACTTGACGAAAATCATTTTGAAACGCGGCGTACTATCAACCAAATAGTTTTGTAAACTTTGAATACAATATTCTGTTTATTGATTGATTTGTTATATTTTGTTCAAAAATTAGTTATCACATTGAAACCACTGTCTGAAATTCGTATATAATTTATGTTTTTACTGAAAATATTTTTTATGACTTTGATAAAGTTATCAGAATGAAAACTCTTTGTCTAGAATACATCAAGTGAGTTATTTCTTTGTGTACTTTTTTTTATAAAAATTGATGTTCACACTGAAACCATTTATCCTCTAAATCCCGTTGAGTAAAAAACATTTCAACAAATCTGGAACATTTAGATACATACACTACCGCTCAAAAGTAATTGCCCACTTAAAAATATTATTAATTCTTTTGCGATTTCGCGGTTATTTCTGCTGATTCTGTGGTAAGCGATAATCATTGCACGCGTTTCCACACCTAACTTAACTTTCTTCACCATTTCTGTACAAAACTGTCACTATTTTTTTGAGAAAATCTTGAAGAACAATAAACTTCTGCAACCAAAAATTAAAGAAGTTTTGTTGTCAAACACCTACTCGATATTAAAAAAACGGTAAACGTCAATCAACACTTTCGTTTTTGCATTTATAGACTGATGGATTGTGAAAATATGTGAAACTTTTTCAAAATTTCTAAAAGTACATTAAAAAACAAAAAAATTGATATTTTCTAAAAAATCAAAAAAGAGAAAAAAATTGCTGTTAGCATCGATGGAGTATATAAACATGAAAATAAAAAACGCCAAACAAAAACGGAAGAAAGAAATTATTTTGGAGTTACTTAAAAAAATGTTAGTGGGCAAATACTTTTGAACGGGAGTGTAGTTTCAGAATCAAGAGTGTCGAAACAATTTAATCGAACAATTAAAGATTAATGTAAATTAAAATGTCAGAAAAATTTAACTATGATTTTACTTAATCAGTTTACCTTTATTACAACTTTAGAGGTCTTCATTGGTCTTCGCAACGGCTCATGAATTGACACAATTGACATTAATGCAGGGATTATTAATTAATGCCAACTACCAAAATTAAAACTACCAAAATTAAACCAACTATGTCACGTTTGACTGCCTAGACTTTCAAAAGGTGATTTCAAAAGGCCATAAAAGATGATGAATGCGCACAATAGTTATTTGTGTACCAAGGCCAAAAAATGTTTTTTTTTTGGTCGAGCCTTTTTTAAATGGCCGAGGCCAGAAAGAAGGCGAAGGCAAAATGGCACTTTTTGGCCGTGATACACACAAGATTTTTTAGGCGACATCATTAAATTCAAAAGTTGATTAATTTTTATTTTTGATTTATTGATTTAATCATTTATAGCAACTGAACAATTGTTAATATTTATAAATTCTTTAGAAAAGTTCATATTTTTTTTATTTAGACATGTTTATTTTCAATAATGAACACGTCTTTGTTGCAAAGCAGTTTGTCGATTTGATTTTACCCAAATAATTATAAAATTGGGGGTAATGTAGGTATCTTGATGTCATATGCAAAACTATGGATAGATGGCGCCACCATAGATCGGCCAGAAAAGACTTACTTTTAACCGCTTTTAAGGCTTTTCAGTTTAAGTCGCCTACAATTTTTTTTTATTGCATCAAATTTTTTCATATTTTAAATTTACCTGATTTAAAGCAAAAAGGAAAACCAAATAATAAACCGAGAGAATGAGAAAACATAGACAAAATAAAATCGTTGCATCCGTGGTACATAAGACAAACAACATTAGTCGTCGCCTTAATGAAGAAATAAAGTTTTCTTTGTAAATTCCATAAATCAACTGTTTAAACAATGAAAAAAATGGGTGCTTTGTTTGAACATTGATACCGAACTGTTTGGTGCTCTAATTATGTAAAAGAACAAAGAACTATATTTGTTTCTTATCAGTAGAAACTAATAAAATAAATAAATGTTGACGCCGAACATTTCGAGTTTTTCTTCATTGCGAAGGAAATCAGTGCAGAATGACAGATTATACGAGTTCACGACGATAAATCACCATTTTTTACGTTGAAGAGAAGATTCTTAGAGGTTTTATCATCTTGGATTCATAAGTTTTTATGTATCCTGTGGATTTTTTTGTGGAGTTGGCAACACTTTGAACTTTTATTTTATGCTATTTATAGCATCGCGGGTTTTTTCTCACCTGTTTCGTCTTCCACTTTAGTTAACAACGACAATTAAAATAGCATCAGAATCTAAAAATACCATAGAAAAAACGGAACTTTTCGTAATTAATCTTCTCACTAATTGACACAAGCAATTAATTAATTTCACGACCTAGCGAACTTATAGACCGCATTTGATTAGAATTGATGGCGTTCCTCCGTGTGAAATCGACATTATTTTATTTTGTATCTTTTCAGTTGTAGAAAATGGACCTTTGGAACCGCTCCCAACACCGGAAGCAACCAATTCCGGGACCACGGGAAAAATTCCAGATCTCAAGTGCAATGGCGACACTAGTAAGTATCTAAAATTTGAATTCCCGCGCTAATTCAATATAATTCAACTCCATCCTAAAGATGGCAGTGTATGAATTCTCCTGTTCGAAATTTGCCGTATCGATCCTACAGGACGAGTTCAAACGAAACGGGAAACTGGTGACTGGACCAATCCGACAGAGAATTCAATAAACTCAATGTTAGAGAGGTCGAGGTTCGATTTTGTTGTCCTGCTAATTTTAGATCGGGACAAAAAGGGAAAGGGTGGGCACAATTGGTTCTTCCTTCGGGATTTTCGGGACGCTTGCGGGAGATTTATTGCCAGAGAGCGAAAGTGACTTTGGTCCAAGGCAGCGACAAATAATAATTATTTCTGTTTGTTTAATTTTACTCTCTTCTTGGTCTTTTTTCATGCTTTTGATTCTTTCGTTGTCTCCACTTCTTCACTTTTTTTTCCATTGATTTCCTTTCTTTTCTCCTCAAAAGCCATCAGCTGATCTCCTCGCGGGGTTGCGCGTTTCCGACCGCCACGAAATCTGGGGCGCAAGGGGTTCCTGGCAGCATCTCACAATTCCAACCCTTCTCAGTGCGTTGTGTGACGTCGCGACGCCTTCTCATTGTTCGACGCCACATCACGAAACCGCGATGTCCTAGTGAAAATTAAAGATCTGATGTTGACACACAGTCACAGCGATGGGGAGTTTCCTATTTTTAGCCAAGGTGAGTGCGGGGGATGTTTTTTTTATGTCGATCCAGGAGCAGCTGACCGTGAGAGATGGGGGTTGGAACCGTTAATTTTGCATAGTTAAGGGGCTGTTTACAGCGTGTTCGGTTCAAGTTAGAGTGGTTGGAAATTTCTGCATTATTAATTGGATCTTGGGGCGGATTCGGGCAGCTGTGAAGATATTAGGTAAAGTTTTGTGGAAATTTGGAGATGTGCCAAAATTTTCGGGCAATCGATATGACGGGAACTTCATTTTTGAAGGTCCTCAGGTGTTAAATGTGGATAATTTATTCAATTTCGGTGTTTAGGGGATGTTGTTAAACCCCTTTAACGTTTAATGTTTTTAAAGTGGGGATAAGTGTGCGTTTTTCTCTTCTTCCTATGGCTTATTTTCTGTCCAAACAACATAAAAGAATCTGATTCCATTTTTCCCAGCAACGATAAATTATTCCCTCGTTTTGAATCACATGAAAACACGTGTCCACTGCAATACTCCTCCATCAGCTTTAAAGAAGACGTACAAACTCCCAATGCATTGATCTGTGCAGTAGTCATACTGCAAACTTATCAAATATTTTAAATCGAAGTTAAATTTGTAACATATAAGATAAGATAAGATTGTGGAGGCAAAAGTTTCTACGTAAGGCACGCGATAGTGATAGTAGTGGCGGTGTTTTTTTTGTGCGAGAATGTCTTTTATGAGGAAGTTGTCCAAAAATAGTCAAAGACACAAGAGGAGTAAGTCCGCGTTGACGGAGCAAAGCAGCAAAGAAGAAGCAGATGACGCCGGTAATGAGTTTGCTTATCACTTTTAGGTGTTCCCACGACATGTTGACGAATTTGTTATCTGGCGATCGCTAAAAGTTCAAAATTCCTGTAGAAACGGCGAAATGTTGTAGCGCGTGGCAACGCTGGGAAATGGGAGTTCTTGTTTCCGGTCGTGTTAGTTTCATTTGTATTGAAAGCAATTGACATTCCCAAAATATCTGTAATTTGATCATTTTTTGTTAGAATTTATCGGACGATAACTTTGCAATTGGAGATTATTACTATACTCTATGGTTAAGCTCGCCAATTTCCAAAATTTTTTAAAGAACGATATAGAGTTTGAATTTTTTAAATTAAATTGACTTTTATTTCGACTATAAGTTTGAAATTTGGGGAGGTCCTATCTTTACCTCTTTTCTTCAACATATTAAGTTACGAAAAATGTACCGGGTGTTCCGCGGATGGCCGATCCTAGCGAAATGACATAGGAATTTGAATTATTTTGTTTCTGTCCTGCCGAATCTTTGAATTAAATTTTGTTAATGGCAGATTGAGCTCTCACTGTTAGCAATTTTTACAAATCTATGTTATTACGGCATTAGTAAGAAAATGGAATTTAAAAATGTAAAATTTTGAATTTCCCGCTCGAAATTTCGAAAGTCGTGCTACTGCGAAATCCAGATCTGTCATTGTGAAACGTCTCTTTATGCCTAAAGTATCCTTTTTTCTGCAAATATGCCTATTTTACACAGTGATTAAAGAAGACCAAAATAGCAAGCTTCGCAATTCCCAAATCTATAGACTTAAAAATAGCTGATTTACAAATTTTGTAAAAATGTAAATGATAAGTAGATGATAACTTGCTAAATTTTATTATGCACCTAAACTCAAAAAAAATTACTTTTTGAACTATGTATTTCGCGCACAGTATTGTAATTTTGTAAAGTTGCTAAAAAAATCAAAGACAATAAACTCTAGAAATATCAACCTTAGTCCCTCAAAAATAGCCGGTTAATTTTATTATAACGTGGTGGCAAATTCAAAATTTATGTTTGTTTCAATGTTTACAATTTTCCCAATTTTAACTTTATTTATGTATGTTCAATTTTGTAATTTCACACATGTAATTGAAAAAAGTCAAAATAACAAGCTTCGAAAATCCTAAATTTATTGATCCAAAAATCGCGACCTGAGAACTACAAGGTTCTAACTAACATTTGCATTAAATTAATCAGTGTTTACGTTATCATTGATATCTCTTCAATTTATTAAGTATTTATTAAAAAAAATGATAGGATGTATTAATATCATTTTGGCTTGTTAAAATATTAAATTACTTCATTTTTATACTTGATAGAAAATCGTAAAACAAACAATTTGAATTTTCACCAAAATCACTTAGAACCTTATAATTCTCACGTCGCGAAATAGTAGATTTAATTTTTTTTTTTAAATTTGTAGCTATTTGCTAAATTATACATACCTACGATACATACTTACACCAATTTTTTTTTGTTATTTTTTGACTCATTTGGCGTACAAAATTGTAATTTTGAATGGTTGCTAAAAAGTTCAAAGACAATAAGCTCCAGAAATCTCACTTTTATTGTCTTAGATTTAGGGGTTAATACCTCTAAAAATGGCATACACTTGAATTCCCCTGATTTTTTTGATGATTGTCTTGGTTGATTGTCTTTTCCTGATTTTCTTGGTATTTCGTTTAAGTTGCCCTGATTTCCTTGTAATTTGGTTGGACTTCTCCTGATTTCCTAATGATTTTTCCTGATTTTCTAGTGATTTTCTATTGATGACATGATTTGTCAGGGATTAATACTTCTCAAAAATTTCATACACCTAATTTCCCCTAATTTTCTCGCTGATTTCCTTGTGATTTCGTCCAACTTCCCCTGATTTTCTTGCAATTTCGTCTAAATTCCCCTAAATTCCTTGTGTTTTCGTAAAACTTCCTCTGATTTCCATGTGATTTCGTCCAACCTCGTCTTATATTCTTGTGTTTTCGTCTCACTTCTTCTGATTTCCTTATGATTTCGTCCGACCTATCCTTATTTTATTGTGATTTCATCAAAATTCCTCTGATTTTCTTCTGATTTTATCTAACTTCCTCAGTTCTCCTATTGATTGCCCCAGATTTTCTAGTGATTTTCTATTGATGACATGATTTGTCAGGGATTAATACTTCTCAAAAATTTCATACACCAAATTTTCCCTGATTTTTTCGCTGATGTCTTTATGATTTCGTCTAACTTTTCCTGATTTTCTTGAGATTCAGTCTAACTTCTCCTGATTTCCTTAGAATTTCTTCTGAATTCCTGTAATTTCGTCTAACTTCAACTGATTTTCTTGGGATTTCGTCCAACTTCCCCAAATTTTCTTGGGATTTCGTCTAACTTTCCTTGATTTCCTAGTGATATCCTCTGATTTTCTATTGATTGCCCCTGATGTCTTAATAATTTCCTATTGATTTCCATGATTTCTTAAACTCTCGTCCTATATAATCGAGTTACAAATTTTATTAGAACGTATTAGCAAATTAAAATTAACGTTTGTTTTCAAGCTCAGAAGTTTCAAAATTTTTACTCTACTCATGCATAGATAATTTTGTAATTTCGCACAATGTTTGAAAAAGAACAAATTAACATGCTCCGGAAATTTACAGATTCAAAAATAACCGATTTGCAAATTTTTAAAAGTATAGTAAGATTTTTCTTTTGCCCGAAAATTAAAAAAAATTGAACTATTTTACGTACAGCATTGTAATTTTGAAGGACTAATAAGACAATAAACTCCAGAAATCTCAACCTTATTCCTTCAAAAATAGCCGGGTTACAAATTTTATTGTGTTGGCAAATTCAAAATTTAAGTTTGTTTCTAATGTTTAATTTTTTTTAAATTTTGACTCTATCTATGTGCAATTTTGTAATTTCACACATTGAATGAAAAAGGTCAAAATAACAATCTCTGGAAATCCTAAATTTATAGATCCAAAAATAGCCTTTTTACAAATTTTAAAAAATTGTGACAAAAATGCAAAATTTTATTATACACCAAAACTTAATAATTTTTATTTGTTGATCCATTTGGCGTACATCATTGTAATTTTGTATGGTTACTAAAAAAGTCTTAAGATCTTAAGCTTCAGAAATCTCAACTTTATTGTTTTAGAAATAGCCGAGATTTAAATTTTATTAGAACGTCTTGGCAAATTCAAAATTTACTTTTGTTTCCAATGTTCAAAATGTTCTAAATTTTGACTCCATCAATGAACAATTTGGTAATTTCACACAGTTATTAAAAAAGGTCAAAGTGACAAGTTCCAGGAATCTTAAGAAGCAATTTTATTAATCCGAATAAACAGAAAAGATTGAAGATTGAAGAAATTTGAGTTTTAAAGAAAACATAATCTGTCGCCCCTCAAGTTGAGAACCGCTGACTTAACGACTCTCATTAGCCTGAAAATTGACTCACAAGAGCTTAATTACTGTAGGTTTTACTTATTGCTTCCACCTTGGACATTAGTAGTAACCTACACTCAGTGTTTCCACGTGGAATTGAGATAATTTCGTGTTTGTTTGTTGATAGCAGTGTTGGCAGTGAAAAACTCCAAGATAAAGCAGAGAAATGCTGCGAGCCCGACTGATTTTCAAAGGTAACGGAAAATCGCACGATTTTCCCGCGTTGACGAAAATCTGATTGTTTTGTTTTACATCCGGCTGATAATGATAACTGTAATTAAATGTTGGTATGAAGTGGTGCTCCAACTGCGTGAATTATCTTGCGTGTGAATGTTGCGCTCACCTTTGCTGCTCTAGATATCGCTAATTTCACTGCGAATGGGAAAAATTCGATCTGATTTTTATAATAGCCATAATAATTAATTAAAAGACCTGAAAGGTTTTCCTCATTTTTTTACTCTTGACTAACTGAAGCGATTATAGTCAAGAATCGTAAACAATAACTTCTTAGACCGAAGAAGTCTCGACATTCACCTCGTCGCTTTTGTTTTCTGATTAGATTAGTTATCGAAGTTTTGTCACGTGACAGAATGGTAAGGGCTTTATGAAGAACAATGGAGGACTTTGTCGGAAATTGGAGGTGCAAGAACAAAGAGCGCTGTGTAATCGAAGAGGCCGTAATCTGGTGGCAACGCCTCATCGAGGGTCCTCTTCAACGCCCAAGTTGACGTTGGCTTTGTAATTATTATGTATGGGCCGTCGATGACTTTCATTGTCGAGATTTTTATTTGAAAGGAGTGAAATTAGCCGGCTGCTGCTAAAAAAACGTGATTCTCGAGGTCGAGGTTTTTTAAGATCCTGTCTTTGATTCTTCAGGTTTTTCACAAAATTACTTCTTCCTAATATTGGTACTGATAAATTCTTAGCTGATCGATCATGGATGAAAATTCTAAACCTCTCAAAAAATGTTCGTCTTTATTTTAGTAGTCCCAAATATAAAAATATTTTAGTAGTCCCAAATATAAAAATTTCTAAAATTGGGCACACTTAAGGAACCTGCCGAAAATAACAACGTCTACAAATTTTATAGTTTTAGCACTAAGAGTGTAAAAAGCTATGACTTTTCGAAAAAATTCTAAAATTTGTTTCTCTTGCCCCAAAATTTTGTAATTTGGCTCAAATAATAAGCGAACTGAAAGAAGTAATGCAATCAAAGTTCGCTTTTCTAATTATAAAACTGCTAGAATTAAACGATTCATTAGAGATATCTGAATTTTTAATTCGTCCCAAAAATACAAATTTGTAATTTTTTTTTCCCGCACGTTCTAAAATTTTGCAATTTGGTATACTTAATTAACCAACTGAAAGTAACAAGGTCTCTAAATTTTATAGTTTTAGCATTAAAAGTGTCAAAGTTAAGACATTTCGTAAAAATTCGGAAATTTTTGGATTATCCGTAAAATAAAAATTTCCAAAATTTATTTCTCATGCCGTAAAATTTTGTAATTTGGCTCAATTAATTAGCTAACTGAAGTAAGTAATGCAACAACAGTTTACTTTTTGAAATATAAAACTGCCAGAGTTATGCCATTTATAAAATATCTGAATTTTTAATGTATCCAAAAATACAAATTTTAAGTTTTTTCCGCTCGTTCTAAAATTTTGAAATTTAGCACACTTAATTAACCTGCCGAAAGTAACAAGATCTCGAAATTTTATTGTTTTAGCATTAAAAGTGTCAAAGTTATGATATTTCTTAAAAATTGGTTATTTTTGGATGATTGGTAAAACTAAAATTTCTAAAATTTGTTTCTCTTGCTCCAAAATTTTGTAATTTGGCTCAATTAATAAGCGAACTGAAAGAAGTAATGCAACCAAAGTTCACTTTTCTAACTATAAAACTAAAACTATAAAACGGCTAGAATTATACCATTTATTAAAAATATCTGAATTTTAAATTGGTCCCAAAAATACAAATTTCTAATTTTTTTTTCCGCGCGTTCTAAAATTTTGCAATTTGGTATACTTAATTAACTAACTGAAACTAACAAGGTCTCTAAATTTTATAGTTTTAGCATTAAAAGTGTCAAAGTTAAGACATTTCGTAAAAATTCGGAAATTTCTGGATTGTCCGTAAAATAAAAATTTGTTTCTCGTGCCCTAAAATTTTGTAATTTGGCTCAATTAATTAGCGAACTGGAGTAAGTAAGTAATGCAGCAACAGTTCACTTTTCTAACTATAAAACTGCCAGAGTAATGTCATTTATGAGATCTCTGAATTTTTAATGCGTCCCAAAAATACAAATTTTTAAATTTTTTTCCACACGTTCTAAAATTTTGCAATTTGGCACACTTACTTAACCTGCCGAAGGTAACAAGATCTTGAAATTTTATTGTTTTAGCATTAAAAGTGTCAAAGTTATGACATTTCGTAAAAATTCGGAAAATTTTGGATTATCCGTAAAATAAAAATTTCTAAAATGTGTTTCTCTTGCCCTAAAATTTTGTAATTTGGCTCAATGAATTAGCGACCTAGAGTAAGTAAGTAATGCAACAACAGTTTACTTTTGGAACTATAAAACTGCCAGAGTTATGCCATTTATGAATTATCTGAATTTTTAATGTATCTCAAAAATACAAATTTTAATTTTTTTCGCACGTTCTAAAATTTTGCAATTTGGCACACTTAAATAACCTGCCGAAAGTAACAATATCTTGAAATTTTATTGTTTTAGCATTAAAAGTGTCGAAAGTTATGACATTTCGTAAAAATTTGGTTATTTTTGGAAGATTCGTAAAATAAAAATTTTTAAAATTTGTTTCTCTTGGTCTAAAAATTTATCCGAAAATTTTGTAATTTGGCTTGTACGAAAATAAGAAATGTAGCCAAAGATTGCTTGTTTAACTATAAAACTGTCAGAGTTGTACCATTTATTATTATTAATTAAAAACATATTTCTAAGATTTTTTCTTAGCGTTCTAAAATTTTTCAATTTGACATTCTCCAAATTTTATTGTTTTAGCGTTAGAAGTGTAAAGATTTTGAAATTTGATTAAAGATCGAAATTTTTTGGTCCATTCTAAAAATGAAAATGAATATTTTTTTTTCAACTCTTAGGTCAAATTAGGGAACAGATAAAAATATAATCGGAAGGTGCTAAATCTGGTGAGTAAGGGGGATGGTCAAGTAATTGAAAGCCAATTTCGTCAATTTTCTGTAATGATTATCAAGGACTTGTGAGCCGGTGCGTTGTCTTGTAGAAAGAGCACGCCTTTTGAGATTTTTGCTTGACGTTTTTCAATTATCTTTGTTCGGAGTTTAATCAATAATGGGGCATAATATGCTCTTGTTGCAGCTTCCAAGTAATCTGCAAAAATTATACTCTTACCATTTTTGTCCCAAAAACTAATGGAGAAACTAAACTAAACTAGAAACTGAGTTTTAGTTCCTTGATTTTTCCTTGATTCGTTAGAATTTCGTATACCTAATGGCTCTAAGATTCTTCAGAATTTTAATCTTTAGATCCTCTCTATTGATTTGATACTTAATAATGATTTGTTTCAGGTACGTACGCTGAAGAGCCACAGAATAGCGACGGTGAGTAAAAATCTTACATAGTCGGTGTGTCTTCGAAGCCTGAATGAACTGCGAATGGAAATAAATTAGGAAATATTAGCCTTAAAAAACACGATTTTAAACGAGCAAAGCAAACGACCACTAAACGACTCTAATTTGTAGTCATGAGTTGTGCGGCAATCTGTTTTTTCTTTCTATTTTTCTGCCAATCCAGTTCGTAATCATGCGAAGTGTAAGAATGCAGTGCAGTTACCATACCGTATAATTTATTATTCATTGAATCATTTATTATGTCTGTTCAGAAATGAAATAATTCATGAACTTCGAACAAACAACGCCACTTTCTGCGAAAATTGGACATCAAATAATATTGATTTTATTCATGTGCAAGAAGAGTTTTTCCGCTTCGTCCGTGAATGTTTTATTTTGCGCGCTTGATACATAAAATGCGATTTTTCTTTGGGGTAATTTCCCACCGATTTTAGCCGGAATTTATAACGAGGATTTTAAATTTAGGCATGTTCGGTTTCGCTCATCCTGGCTTAATTTGGATTAGATGAAATTGGAAATTAATGCGCCCGATGGAGTGGTTTTATTCGATTGTGTTTTGACTCTAATTGCGATAACATTTATGTTCTTCAGGACGATCTTATAATTTTTAATTAAACAGATATAGAGCAATAACCTGCCCTCCCCAATTTCGCTCATTGCGTTGCATCAGGTGCATCAAAACCTGTCCGACTCGCACGAGGGTTTCTCCTATCACCATAGTTACCCGCTCCCCCAAATTCAAACTGTTCCCCCAGCTCTCTCTAACCCCACCAACCAGACAGAGCGCGAAGTCATCGGAGTTTGGGGGGCGACTGCGTCGTCCACGCTCAGTACGAAGCAACTTCGCGGTTGGCACGCACGAGTGCCGAGTTAAGACCGAAAGATGAGGGGTTAAGTATACATGTCCTTGAATCGTGAAACCACCTGTCTCGGGGTGCCCATGATGATTCTACCTGGTGCGTTTAGTTGTTGTGGTGATGTCTGTGAGTGAAGTGGTGTTGGCGCCGTCGCAAATCATGCACGAGAAGAACGGAAACGCGACGACGAAGATGAAGAGCGTCGCCATAGTGGCGCCCCAGAGGAGTAACAGTCTGGATTACCTCAATTTCGAGGAGAAGAGGAGGCTGATCGCGTCGTCGCTTTCCCTTTCGGATTTTATTAGTGCTGGGAATAACGCGACGAAGGAAATTAGAGAAGTTGCCGGTGAGAAGACACTTTTACTGTAACGGTTACGTCAGATTTACCTATATAAGTACATAATTCTTCAATCGAAGAGGTTTGTTTGGTAATTTGCGAGCTGTTTTGACCCATCGTTGAAAGTGGCTCTACCTGTTTGCTGTCTTCCAGGGTCAAATTCGATGGTTGTTGCGTGCGTGTGCTGCTGAGGATCATCTCGAAAAGATTCTGTTTTTGTTTTGAAAGACGGTTGAGGTGTGTCGGCGATTAATTCGTACGCAACGGTCATTTTACTCTCACTACTGTCAAAATGGAAATTGGGCGCTTTGATAAAATAAATTGTTGATTTACTTGTTTCCACGGAAGAGTATAAAGCGACAATTTACGGATCCAAATGAGTCCGCTAAGATTTTTGCGCGAATGTTTACACAATAATTTATTCCAGACCGGGATAATTTAGACTCCAACCAGCCGGAAATGGCGTTATATAATAGTAACATTTATTGTAAATATCTAAATTAATTTGTCCCAAAAATACAAATTTCTACATTTTCTTCCCGCACGTTCTAAAATCTTGCACTTTGACACACTTAATTAACCTGCCGAAGGTGACAAGGTCTCCAAATTTTATTGTTTTAGCATTAAAAATGTCAAAGTTATGCCATTTCGGACAAATTCGGTAATTTTAGGATGATCCGTAAAATAAAATTTTCTAAAATTTGTTTTTCTTATCCCAAAATTTTGTAATTTGGTTTCATTAATTAGCGAACTCAAATAAGTAATGGACTAAAGTTCATTTTTCTTACTATAAAATTGCAAGAATTATACCATTTATAAGAGATATCTGAATTTTTAATTAGTCCCAAAAATACAAATTTCTATTTTTTTCCCGCACGTTTTAAAATTTTGCAATTTGGAATACTTAATTAACCAACTGAAAGTAATAAGGTCTCCAAATTTTATAGTTTTAGCATTAAAAGTGTCAAAGTTAAGACATTTCGTAAAATTCGGAAATGTTTGGATTGTCCATAAAATAAAAATTTACAAAATTTATTTCTCATGCCGTAAAATTTTGTAATGTGGCTCAATTAATTAGCTAACTGAAGTAAGTAATGCAACAACAGTTTACTTTTCGAAATATAAAACTGCCAGAGTTATGCATTTATAAAATATCTGAATTTTTAATGTATCCAAAAATACAAATTTTAAGTTTTTTCCGCTCGTTCTAAAATTTTGAAATTTAGCACACTTAATTAACCTGCCGAAAGTAACAAGATCTCGAAATTTTATTGTTTTAGCATTAAAAGTGTCAAAGTTATGATATTTCTTAAAAATTGGTTATTTTTGGATTATTGGTAAAACTAAAATTTCTAAAATTTGTTTCTCTTGCTCCAAAATTTTGTAATTTGGCTCAATTAATAAGCGAACTGAAAGAAGTAATGCAACCAAAGTTCACTTTTCTAACTATAAAACTGCTAGAATTATACCATTTATTAGAAATATCCGAATTTTAAATTGGTCCCAAAAATACAAATTTCTATTTTTTTTCCGTGCGTTCTAAAATTTTGCAATTTGGTATACTTAATTGACTAACTGAAACTAACAAGGTCTCTAAATTTTATAGTTTTAGCATTAAAAGTGTCAAAGTTAAGACATTTCGTAAAAATTCGGAAATTTCTGGATCATCCGTAAAATAAAAATTTCAAAAAATTTGTTTCTCTTGCCCTAAA
The DNA here is from genome assembly GCA_029298725.1 of Gnatocerus cornutus. Taxonomy (NCBI): domain Eukaryota; kingdom Metazoa; phylum Arthropoda; class Insecta; order Coleoptera; family Tenebrionidae; genus Gnatocerus; species Gnatocerus cornutus. The sequence goes on from CM055517.1 coordinate 3,625,188, forward strand.
ATTTTGTAATTTGACTCAATTAATTAGCGAACTGGAGTAAGTAAGTAATGCAACAACAGTTCACTTTTGGAACTATAAAACTGCCAGAGTTATGCCATTTATGAAATTTTTGAATTTTTAATGTATCTCAAAAATACAAATTTTATTTTTTCCGCACGTTCTAAAATTTTGCAATTTGGCACACTTAATTAACCTGCCGAAAGTAACAAGATCTCGAAATTTTATTGTTTTAGCATTAAAAGGATCAAAGTTATGACATTTCGTAAAAATTTGGTTATTTTTGGATGATTCGTAAAATAAAAATTTCTAAAATTTGTTTCTCTTGCTCTAAAAATTTATCCGAAAATTTTGTAATTTGTCTTGTACGGAAATAAGAAATGTAGCCAAAGATTACGTGTTGTTATGGGACCTTCTTGGGACTTGTCGTCGTCAAAAAGGGAAATCAGTGATGGGCACTCACAGAGACACTCAATGTACTTAATTAAAATGTATATTCGACAAAAATACGTTTACAGGGTAACCGCAACGTACGATGGTAAAAACGGAATTTAATTATAACAGGGTGGTGGTGGTTTTATATGAGTTCTAACAGATAAAAATGGGTTAAAGACCAAATGTCTAATGGGGGTCGCATCCGGATCAAAGATCAAATACATAATTTCTATTAGAAATACAAATTAAGAATATCTACCCGGATCAAAGGGCAGACGTCTATATTAGGGTAGTATCAGGAGCAAAGGTTAAGCTTAGTTATCAGAGATAAACCTACCACCCACTATACTTTAAGTAATATGAATAAAAATTAATTACAAATACATGAAATATTATTAGTGATTATAACACTCTTCCTCCCTAAGAGTTTTGATATACCTACAAAATTTACAATTTAGATAAACTACTATTTCTTGATCGCAAATTATAAGGATTACTAATAACAGGAGTTTGTTCATTGTTTTCTTCCATTGGAACCGCTGGACTTGTAGTTGTTTCGAAACGTTCTCCAGTGTGGACAGACAGTGCAATGGAGTCACGTCTATTTCGAGGTACCCAAAAGTTGGACAGAAGTTTTCCAGAACATTTCTTTGGGAGAAACCGTCCGACACAAGGGATCCAGGTGCAATCGCAGCAGTATCTCGATATGCAGCAGCAGATAGAGAATATGACAACGAGAACGAAAACCACTGCGATCGAGAATCCGAAAAAGTTGAAATAATGATGATTGCCAAAGGAGTTGTTCATCTCGGTTTCCAGGACGTCGTCGAACTTTTGAAGTTTGAGGTTCGCATGCCGAAGTTCGTCCAAATTATTGCTGTCGATGTGAATAGGATCCATTTGCGAAGCTACCAAAATCTTCTGATTTTCTACACAGCAATCGTCGGAATTGATGTCGACATGTGGAATGTAGTTCGTGAAGTTGTGGGAAATATTGGATGAAGCAACCAAGTTTGTAGTCATCGTGTAGCAGTGACAGTGAGGTGCCAATTCCAAAATTCCAACATCTTTGAACGTAATTTCGATGGCGTTTTCGAAATCAGAGTCGCATGAGATCGTAGCTGATGTTGCATGGCTCATAGCATATAACCATTGATTACTGGATAATTGATGCCAAACTTCGATGTTTGCTTTGATGGTTCTTGTCATACAATCTTCAGGTATGGACTGGACATCTTCAACTCTAAGTTTCACTTCGCAGATTGGTTGTTGTGACGTTAGACGTATGACAGGTCTTGGACAAAGATATTCGGAATTCAGCAGTTCCAAGCATACAGAGAGATCTTCCAACTGTCCGTAGTGCGTCCTTGTAATGCTCATCATTAGGAAGGAAAAACTAGGATTGATATAGGAATAGACAGTCGAATGATTTGATGGTGAAGGGAGAGGAATTAATTTATATAAAAAGTATCTAATGTTATCTATTAAAGGAATTCTGATAACATAAATTAGAACATCATTATCATAAATTACTGAAATTTTACTTAATGCAAAATAATTGTGAATTTTAAATTCTTGATCTAGAGGAATTGGAAGTTGAGTATTCGATTTAAGTTTGATGTTACTTAGTTCATTCTTAAAATCGGTCGGAGTGACAATGAATGGATGTAGAATATTTTGCTTTGCAAATAATATTGAAGATATTATTGTGTCGCATTCTTCATTTAGCTCGACAATTAGTTCTTCCAATAAAGTTAGATGATTAAGAACAGCTTGAGCTGATACGATATTGTTAATATTTTCCGATACTGATTTACTAAACGAGTTGAATTTATTAATGTTATCATTGAGCTTATTTTCATTTGATTTAAGAGACTGAACAGAGCTGTTATAATTTACTATGGCAGAAGTCAAAACATGAACCTGTTGTCGCATTAAATTTATTGTTTCGCGATGCTTGTCTTGTAAAGCCGTAATGGATTCTGAATAGAATTTTGCATCATTTGCGTCTGGTGTGCCAAACAGCCATTTCATACCGGTAGATATACCGTCAATGAGACCTCGACGCTTACGTGTGACTTTAAGTGTGTGGTCAGTTAAATGCAAAATAGTTTCGAATTTCTTGTAAACCTGGGAAATTTGAATTTTTAAAAAGGCTAAAGATTTTCTACATGTAATCCTTTGTCCATTATGGTTTTCGCACCGGTCGCATAAATCTAGACTATCAACATAAACTTTTTCAATTAAAGTAAGCTTTTCATGTGAAAATGTGAGATTTGTATAAGACAATAACGATAGAAAGCTGTTATATGTTTTGACATGTCCCAAGTTTTGGTAATATATTCCGGCATTTTTAGGAAGCTGCGTGACTTTATGGGAATTAAGACAAAAAATAGATATTGGAAAATGGTTAAAAAGGATAATGATGATGAGATATTTGAGCATATTAGTACTGGTTGTTTTGTTCCTAATCTGAAACAAATGGTTTCAATAGATTTTTGTGATATGTTTTCCGTTGTTTCTTAATAATTACGACGACTGTTTGGTTTGGATTAATTTTTTCTATTTTATAGGGACCTTTATAAGTCGGTGATAGTTTTTTACTATATCCTGGCTTATTTGCTCTATCTTGGATAAGTACCAAATCATCTTTCTTAAAATTATAGTCGTGCGAATTTCTGTCATATCTAATTTTGGATTTTTCTTTGCTTTTTCCTGAATTTTCGCGGGCAATTTCGAATGTTTTGTTTAGTCGGAGTTTTAATTGTTGATGGTAGTCATCATAACTATATCTGAATTCTGGTGAAGAAGTTACTGTTTGTGGTAAAATAGCTTTATTTCCGAAAACTAGCTCAAATGGAGTAAATTTAGTTGTTGTGTGAATTGATGTGTTATACGAAAACATGGCACTTGATACAAACTTATCCCAATCGGTTTGTGTTTTGTTAATAAAGTGTTTGAGGTAATCTTTAAGTGTGGAATGTGAACGTTCTAGAGCTCCATTGCTTTGTGGATGATATGGTGAAGTAGTAATGTGACGGATCTTGAAAAGTTTATTAACTTCTTTAATCAAATTAGAGGTAAAATCAGTGGAGTTATCGGTTACAATCGATTTAGGTATGCCGAAAATCATGATGAATTCGCATAATTTTTCAGCAATCTGCTGAGCTTCATGATTTGGAATTGGATATGCGTATGAAAATTTTGTTAAATCGTCTTGAAGAGTTAGGATGAATCGATTATTACTTTCGGTGATAGGTAATGGACCTACGATATCGAGAAATAATTTTTCAAATGGTTGAGTTGCGGTGGAAGTTATTTCCATCGGTGCTTTAAGAGGGTGACGATTTGTTTTGTTTAACTGACAATCTTTACAACTTTTTATAAATTTTCGTATGTCCTTTTTCATGTTTTTCCATTTGTATATTTCTTTGATTATCTGATACGTTTTGAAAAATCCCCGATGTCCTGCGATGGCAGTACAATGATTTTCTTTCAAAATGTTGTTAATTTCTTCTTCGTCTTTTGGCTCTAATTTGCAACGGTCAGTTATGGAAACTTCAACATCAGTCTGATTGAAAATATAATGAATCATTTCGTGTATTAAATCTATTTTAAATTTCTTATTTAGTAATCGTGGATTTTCAATGAAAATTTTTCTTAAGTTAGCTTCCCGAATTTTCTTTCTCAAATTGAGCAAACTATAAAAGACATCTTTATAGGATGGTACGTCAAAGTGGTTAAGATGTGATATCATTAAAAATGTAGTTTGTTGCGTCTGATCATTCTTCAAAGTTATTGTATCATAACTGTCGATTTCGTGAGGAATTAAGTTTAAATCATAACGTTCAGAGATTGAATTAAAATATTTGTTATTTTGATTAAGGTCTTTTGAAATGAAGAAAGCGTTTGGAAATTTGGAAAATGGTTTTTCGCGAATGTGATTGATTTCGATTAAATCTTGATTTTGATAATGAAAACGAATAAAATCATCATATGATTCGTTGTTTATCATCATTATGGGGTTTCTTGAAAGAGCGTCAGCATTTGAATTTATACGACCCGGTTTGTAATGAATTTCGTAGTCGTATTCCTCTAATTTTAAGCGCCAACGTATGAGTCGCGAAGACGGATCTTTACAATTGAATAACCAAGTTAATGGTCGATGATCAGTGATGATTACAAATTTTTGGCCATAGAGGTATGGTCGAAAGTGTTTTGTAGCCCAAACAATCGCAAGTAATTCTTTTTCTGTTGTACTGTAGTTAGTTTCAGCCTTATTGAGTGTACGAGACGCGAATGAGATTGGTAAGTCTTTACCTAGCTCACCTTGTGATAAAACAGCGCCTATCGCGTAATTTGAAGCGTCCGTAGTTAAAATAAAAGGTTTCGTGTAATCAGGATATTGCAAAATTGGTTCATTTATTAAGGCATTTTTGAAATGCTGGAAAGCGTTTTCTTGTTCTGTATTCCAAACAAATTTTACACCCTTTTTTAACAAAGTTGTTAATGGTTTTGCAATAGACGAAAAGTCTTTAACAAATTTTCTATAATATCCCATTAAACCGAGAAATTGTTTAATCGATTTTTGATCGACAGGTGTAGGATAGTCGACAATTGCACGAATCTTTTCAGGATTTGGTTTTACGCCATTATCAGTAATAACATGACCCAAATATGAGATTTCCTTATGTAAAAATTCGCATTTGTCGGGTTGTAATTTTAAATTGTTTGTTCTTAACCGTTCGAAAACGTTTTGCAATTTGTCGTTATGTTCCTGTAATGAAGAGGCATATATTATGATGTCGTCTAAATATGTGAAGCATTGACTTCCTTCAAGACCAGTTAATACTGATTTCATTAATCTACTAAAAGTTGCAGGTGCATTTTTTAGTCCGAAAGGCATGCGAAGATATTCGTAATGCCCATTAGGTGTTGAAAAAGCTGTTTTATTGACGTCTTCAGGTCTTACTAATATTTGATTAAATCCCATTGCTAAGTCCAGAGTAGTGAAATATTTACTATGTCCCAACTGATCCAAAATATGGTCTATATTTGGAATTGGAAAGGAATCGCCTCCTGTGAAATTATTAAGTTGACGATAATCTGTTACAATGCGCCATTTACGTTTACCTGAAGTGTCTGTTCTAGTTTTAGGCACAACCCAAAGTGGGCTGTTGTATGGACTCTTTGATGGTCTGATTATATTGTCTTTTAGCATTTGATTTATCTGATTTTCAACTTCGATTTCGTGAACTTTTGGATAACGATAGATTTTGGATGAAATCGGTTTTACATTTGTTGTTATTATTTCGTGTTGAACCGTTTCCGTATGTGTTAAATTATCACCCGGAAGATAAAAGATATCGTCATATGATTTACAGAGATCCATGAGTGTAAATTTCTCTTCTGGATTTAAATGTTCCAATCGTAAATTGGTTTGTAATAGATCCGATCTATTTTTTAAATTTTGGCTTTTGTTTACAGAGTCTTTGTTTATCGTGAAACATGCATGACTGTCGAATTCCTCTAATACTAAGTCGATTTTCTCGATTTTGATTATTTTATTAGAAGAATTAAGAATTGTGGTTAATGCTTTTCCGTTTTCATTAACTTTCAGAATTGCCTTAGCAAGATAGACATCGTCAAGAATTTTGATTTCAGGAGTTAGACCTTCTGAAATATTTTTATTTAGAATGTTAGCTTCAACTATTGTCTCAGAACGAGGTGGAAGATAATAGCAGTTATTGTTGACAACATTTGAATTAAAACTGAGTTTTAAAGGAAATGGCAGATCTTTAAGTTTTAATTCAGATTTTTCGTAATTGATTTCGGCTTTTTGTTGAGTTAGTAGAAAATCGTTGCCAATTAAACCGTCGAATGGAATATTCGTATTGTCTTTAACAATGTAAAATTTAATCGTTATCTTGTGATTAAAGAAATTTAAATCTAAAGATACGCTACCGACTGTGTCAACTAAACCGTTTGCACTCAAACCGTTCAGCGAAACTTTATCTTGAGGATTATAAAAAACACCTTTTAGTTTTCGTAATTTATCCACTTTAATTAGACTTACACTTGCCCCTGTGTCTACAAGAAATTTGAAATCCAAATTCTGGTGATTAACCGATAAATAACAGGCACTATCATTATGAGATAAAAAGACGTTTTCTATTTTTAGTTTATGATTATTGGGGTTCTCGACTCGATTATTTTTAGACTCATGATGATTATTATTATTATTAATAATGCATTTACAAACATTTAGATTTTCGTTTTGACTTCTTGCCGATTTAAGATTTAGAGTAAGTCCACAGGTACGGCAGTTACCTGGGACTGTACGGAGTTTAAATGTACATCGGCTTGGGAAGTTGTAGTTTGATTTTGTCGTTTTTTGTTATTGTTATATTCGCGTTTTCGACATTCGTGAATCAAATGTCCAGATTTTTTGCAATAATTACATGTTTTATTTTGATTTGAATTTTGATTGCTCGCGCTGGATGCGTTTTGATTATTGAAATTCACGTTATTATCGTTGCCTTTTTTTCTCGTTCGACAATCTTTAAGTAAATGACCAGGTTTTTTGCAGAAGTTACAAATTTTTACAGAGTTAAAATTGTTAATTTTTCGAACTTGCAAATGTTTTTCTTCTAATAAAGCTTCCGAAAGTGCAGATGCTAATGTAGATGGTTTACTACGACGAAGAGCTGTAGAAATTTCGTCTGATGAATGAAGAATGAATCGTTGTAAAGCCATCTCGCGAATTGAATCTAATCTACCTTGTAAATTTATATCACCTCTATGTTTAAGAGAAATTGCATTTAAAACACGAGTTCGAATCTGGTCTAACCTAGTGTGAAATGAATGTACTGATTCCGTTCTGTTTTGTCTAATATTATTTAAATCTTCAAGCAACTGAGTTAAGTCTCTATTATCAGAAAAAGCTTCGGTTAAAACATTTTTTAAGTCATCCCAATTAGTAAATTCTTTTTCCTGAATTTGAGCTCTAGCTGATCCCTTTAGTTTTGACACAATATAAACAAGCATTAAACTTTTTTGTGTACCTTCACACAACTTATAAGCGTTCTCACAGTTTTGAAGAAACTCATAAAAATCTCGTCGATCTCCCGAAAATGAATCAGGTATTAAAGACCTTATATCAGAGAAATTATGGACTGGAGTTGCTGGAGTTGTTGGAGTTTCAGGCATGATTATAACAAGCAATAACAAGTAGCACAAAAAACAGCAAGAAAAATAAATCTCTGCTTACCGCGAAAGAATCCTGCGTTTTCTTTGGAATGTTGATCCCGATGGTTTCAATCTTCCAATGCTCCCAATCGAATGCTTCTAATCTTCCAATTAAATGTTCCCAATCCCACTTCTGACACCAATTTTTTGTTATGGGACCTTCTTGGGACTTGTCGTCGTCAAAAAGGGAAATCAGTGATGGGCACTCACAGAGACACTCAATGTACTTAATTAAAATGTATATTCGACAAAAATACGTTTACAGGGTAACCGCAACGTACGATGGTAAAAACGGAATTTAATTATAACAGGGTGGTGGTGGTTTTATATGAGTTCTAACAGATAAAAATGGGTTAAAGACCAAATGTCTAATGGGGGTCGCATCCGGATCAAAGATCAAATACATAATTTCTATTAGAAATACAAATTAAGAATATCTACCCGGATCAAAGGGCAGACGTCTATATTAGGGTAGTATCAGGAGCAAAGGTTAAGCTTAGTTATCAGAGATAAACCTACCACCCACTATACTTTAAGTAATATGAATAAAAATTAATTACAAATACATGAAATATTATTAGTGATTATAACAGTGTTTAATTTTAAAACTGCCAGAGTTATACCATTTATTATTGTTTAATTAACACATAAAATTTCTAAGATTTTTTTTAGCGTTCTAAAATGTTCCAATGGCATTCTTAAGAAACTCACCAAAAGTAACAACGTCTCCAAATTTTATTGTTTTATCGTTTAAAGTGTAAAGATTTTAAAATTTTATTAAAGGTCAAAATTTTTCGTTCTAATCTAAAAATAAAAATCTGTAAAAAAAATTTTTTTTTGTTCTAAAATATTTGTCTAAAATGAAAATGAATATCTTTTTCTTTTCAACTGTTTTTTCAAACTAGGGAACAGATAAAAATATAATCGGAAGGTGCTAAATCTGGTGAGGAAGGTAATTTCGTCAATTTTCTGTAATTATTACACTGGTCAACAATGATTTTGATGAATATAAAGCGACAATTTACGGATCCAAATGAGTGCTAAGATTTTTTCGCGATTGTTTACACAATAATTTATTCCAGACCGGGATGATTCAGATTCGTCGCGACGTGTGCATTCCCAACCAGCCGGAAATGGCGGTTTAAATCCCGAATCCTAATTCGGGATAAGCGCAGAAAATAAAAAGGAGAAAACTGTGATCTCCAACAAAATACTGCATAAATATCCAACACGCTACATCGAACACGTCCGAAAAATAAATGTTTTTGGCACGTTAAAACAAGTAAAAATAACTCGAAACTTGAGCTTTTGTCCAGAAATATGCAAACATTTGAATTATGTCGGGACGCTCACTCAGAAAAAAAATTCCATTCGATCGTGGACAGGATAATAAACCCGATCGTAAAAATAAATGACCGCGTTGTAGCGATCGAAATGACTGGAAGAAAATCGTTTTAATTTTCAATTCTGTAAATACTCCCCTGGAAATCGAGTCAAATAACGTGACTAATAATAGTTGAAATCATCAGAGTTTATCGATCTGCGATTTGGTTGCTCAAATCTGAATAATCTTCAGTTCGCCGCCACAAACTTCTTTCTTTGAATATTCAATATTCATTGCTTTTCCATCACTGCGGCGTCATTAAGAGCACCCACAAGCGGAAGCTTCATCTCCATATCGAATGTCGCAACTCACTAAAGTTCACATCTTCAATTAATGGTAAAGTCGTGTATTGAAGAGGGAGAGCTAATGTGGTCTTTGAGTTTTTCCAAATGATTGGGTGAGGATAACGGGTATTCAAATGAGACAAGAGTGGACCTTTAAACAAAACCATCAGCAAAATGTAAATTTCACGGTCTTTGGCTTCTTGAGATGCAGCGAGCACGGCGGAGGAAGAAAAGTGTGTCTAGGACGGGCTCGGAAAAAGTTATTTTGGAGAGGCAATTAGGCGCGGTGATTAAGGATTTGTGTTTAATTAAGAAGGCTCTTGAACTTTGTAAAAATGCAAGCAATTTTTCACCTTGTTCATTGATATTTGGGAGCCAAGAAAAACAAACACGTGTAAACAAAATGCCGAGACAGTAATCTCACATCCGGCTTCTTCTTCCCCTCTCCTCCAGGTCAAAGTGTGCAAGAAACGATTACAATGTGCAATGAAATGAGCGAAATGACATGTGAACCACACATCTTCTGCAAAAACAATAGAGAGGTTGGTAGAAAGCGCAGAAAATCGTTCCAAAAAACGCGGCCCTGATACCCGCTGGAGCGCATCAGCTGCTTGCTCTCTTCCTAATTAACTTTAATAACATAACTGGCTGTTTTAAAGCTGGGGATTTGTTCGAAGAGAGCGGTTTGAAACGAACAGAAAATTCAAGTTCAAGTTCGGCGGGACAGAGTTGAGGGGAACTCAAAGGTCACGCAAGTGACCATCAAAAGGGCACCTGAAGGACTGGCAGGTAGAAGGGATTTTAATCTCTTTTAGGAGTGGGATTGAGGTAGAATCCACCCACAGATATCCCAAATTGGGCGAATAGAAAGTTCTCGAAGGATAGATTAGGCAGAGTAACAACACATCATTTTAATAAAAAAAGGATGAAATTTTATCTGTCTATTTACATACAGAGACACTGAGATTTCGTAATGAAAATCCAACTTGTAAACAATCCAAAGTGAGAATTAATCTCTAAATTTTTACTCAAACGAGAAGAGAACAATTTGACGTCAAAGAACTGTTAAAAACGCAAAAACAACGCGAATCAAATGATCCATAAAAGTTCCTTTTCAAGAACTCAACATCACATTTTTCATTAATTACTGTTTAGGAATTCCGTCTCTTATCAGCAGTGTACTTACAATTAAGATAAGCTTACATTTAGAAACATGTTGATAAGTTTATGTCATGTTTATAAACATGTCTATAGTCCAGTGCAAATGACGTTCCGATCGGTGTTAAAAAGTAATCGCGTGCGGATAAGAAGTTACAAACAAATCGCTTGGATTCTTGGATGGCTGGAATTATTCAAATGATTTTGATGCAATTTTTTTATTCAATTTTAGCACATTAATTTGCGCAATACTTTCTAAAAGCGTGTTAATGGCTTTTTTGGCATTTCGTCTAGTTGGTAAAGCTTGAGCAACATGATTTATCAGAGTGTCTACATTATTCTACAAGGTCAATTCTATCGAGTTTGCAAAGGTCAAATTACCCACACTCTCCTAGTATTTGCACAAGAATTTCATTTCCACGATGATTTTTCTCAGTTTTTTCCACCTTGGTCTCATTGTTCTTACTCCTGACTTAATTAGTTTTACATTATCTCAAAAACGGAAGTGTTTCAGATTAGGCGGAATTCTCAGGACTCGGTGAATTTAATTACTCGACGTGAATTCCCTACTAGAATTGAATAATTGTTTGCTTCGCTCTGTTTATGATGTTCTCTCAGTGATGACGAGACGTTTAAAAATTAATAGAAATTAGCAATGATTCATTATTTTCCGTATTTCCGTGTTGAGCTCATACATCCCATCACAAGTACCTCAATTACGCAATTTGGACGAGACCTCAAAGCAATGCCATTGTTATTCATTTCTCTTTGAACCAAATCGATTTGTTCCTTGACACGAAACCTCCGGCGTCGTCTGCCAAACCCGAAACGAATTCATGTCCGACGCCGACGAGATGAGTTGCAGTGAATATTTCAGATGTAATTTCACGGGAAGTGCGCCTCACACTCGTATAACAATTTCCAATGACCCTGAAGATCAACGCAAAACACGCGAAACGCGCATATTTTGTTAAAACGACTCGTAAATCCAACACTAAGAAAGGTATGTGGTTTGGCTTTGATTTTAATTGTGGCTTATATAACATGAATATTTATTATGATGGGTTTGTCATGAGTCATGTGAAAATCGGAGGCGCATTTTTCTGATTCTATTGTTTACGCAATGTTGGCGCTTGTAACGTGACATAATGGATTAATTATAAAATTATGATTTAACTTTTTCGGGCGGTAGAATTTAAATTGGTTTCCTGATTTTGTGTAACCGGGTTAGATTGTGTTACACATTTGTGTCAGCGAACTGTTCATTTTCTGTACACACGAATTTTCGCATAGTCCTACATCTGTACCGGGTGTTCCGCCAATTGCTGAATAACATGGGAATTTTATTTTTCCCTGCTTCTCCAAATCTTAAATTTTTAATTTGGTTTATAGCGCATTGTGGTAGAAAATACTTATTTTGAGAATTATTTTTAGAATTATTACGGCATTAGTAATAAAATGCAATTAAAAAATGTAAAACGACAATTTTTTCGTTCAAAATTTCGAAGGTCGTATCACTGTGTAACATTGCTTTGTGCCTAAACTAACCTTTTTACTGCAAATAACCTTTCCAAAGCAATTTTATTGTTTTGTTTTTACCGAGGGGTTAACCTCCCTGGGAAATCGGTGTATTAGTCTTTGGCAATTAGGGGGAAATCGTTAGGATATCACTAGAAAATCAGGGGCAATCAATAGGAGATCTGAGGAAGTTAGATAAAATCAGACGAAAATCAGAGGAATTTTAATGAAATCACAATGAAATAAGGAATGGTCGGACGAAATCATAAGGAAATCAGAAAAAGTGAGACGAAAACACAAGAACATAAGACAAGGTTGGACGAAATCAGATGGAAATCAGAGGAAGTTTTACGAAAACACAAGAAATTTAGGGGAATTTGGACGAAATTTCCAGGAAATCAGGGGAAGTTGGACGAAATCACAAGGAAATCAGCGAGAAAATCAGGGGAAATTAGGTGTATGAAATTTTTGAGAAGTGTTAATCCCTGACAAATCATGTCGTCAATAGAAAATCACTAGAAAATCAGGGGCAATCAATAGGAGAACTGAGAAAGTTAGATAAAATCAGAAGAAAATCAAAAGAATTTTGATGAAATCACAATGAAATAAGGAAAGGTCGGACGATATCATAAGGAAATTAGATGAAGTGAGACGAAAACACAGGAACATAAGACAAGGTTGGACGAAATCAGATGGAAATCAGAGGAAGTTTTACGAAAACACAAGAAATTTAGGGGAATTTGGACGAAATTTCCAGGAAATCAGGGGAAGTTGGACGAAATCACAAGGAAATCAGCGAGAAAATCAGGGGAAATTAGGTGTATGAAATTTTTGAGAAGTGTTAATCCCTGACAAATCATGTCGTCAATAGAAAATCACTAGAAAATCAGGGGCAATCAATAGGAGAACTGAGAAAGTTAGATAAAATCAGAAGAAAATCAAAAGAATTTTGATGAAATCACAATGAAATAAGGAAAGGTCGGACGATATCATAAGGAAATCAGAAAAAGTGAGACGAAAACACAAGAACATAAGACAAGGTTGGACGAAATCAGATGGAAATCAGAGGAAGTTTTACGAAAACACAAGAAATTTAGGGGAATTTGGACGAAATTTCCAGGAAATCAGGGGAAGTTGGACGAAATCACAAGGAAATCAGCGAGAAAATCAGGGGAAATTAGGTGTATGAAATTTTTGAGAAGTGTTAATCCCTGACAAATCATGTCATCAATAGAAAATCACTAGAAAATCAGGGGCAATCAATAGGAGAACTGAGGAAGTTAGATAAAATCAGAAGAAAATCAAAAGAATTTTGATGAAATCACAATGAAATAAGGAAAGGTCGGACGATATCATAAGGAAATTAGATGAAGTGAGACGAAAACACAGGAACATAAGACAAGGTTGGACGAAATCAGATGGAAATCAGAGGAAGTTTTACGAAAACACAAGAAATTTAGGGGAATTTGGACGAAATTTCCAGGAAATCAGGGGAAGTTGGACGAAATCACAAGGAAATCAGCGAGAAAATCAGGGGAAATTAGGTGTATGAAATTTTTGAGAAGTGTTAATCCCTGACAAATCATGTCATCAATAGAAAATCACTAGAAAATCAGGGGCAATCAATAGGAGAACTGAGAAAGTTAGATAAAATCAGAAGAAAATCAAAAGAATTTTGATGAAATCACAATGAAATAAGGAAAGGTCGGACGATATCATAAGGAAATCAGAAAAAGTGAGACGAAAACACAAGAACATAAGACAAGGTTGGACGAAATCAGATGGAAATCAGAGGAAGTTTTACGAAAACACAAGAAATTTAGGGGAATTTGGACGAAATTTCCAGGAAATCAGGGGAAGTTGGACGAAATCACAAGGAAATCAGCGAGAAAATCAGGGGAAATTAGGTGTATGAAATTTTTGAGAAGTGTTAATCCCTGACAAATCATGTCATCAATAGAAAATCACTAGAAAATCAGGGGCAATCAATAGGAGAACTGAGGAAGTTAGATAAAATCAGAAGAAAATCAAAAGAATTTTGATGAAATCACAATGAAATAAGGAAAGGTCGGACGATATCATAAGGAAATTAGATGAAGTGAGACGAAAACACAGGAACATAAGACAAGGTTGGACGAAATCAGATGGAAATCAGAGGAAGTTTTACGAAAACACAAGAAATTTAGGGGAATTTGGACGAAATTTCCAGGAAATCAGGGGAAGTTGGACGAAATCACAAGGAAATCAGCGAGAAAATCAGGGGAAATTAGGTGTATGAAATTTTTGAGAAGTGTTAATCCCTGACAAATCATGTCGTCAATAGAAAATCACTAGAAAATCAGGGGCAATCAATAGGAGAACTGAGAAAGTTAGATAAAATCAGAAGAAAATCAAAAGAATTTTGATGAAATCACAATGAAATAAGGAAAGGTCGGACGATATCATAAGGAAATTAGAAGAAGTGAGACGAAAACACAGGAACATAAGACAAGGTTGGAGGAAATCAGATGGAAATCAGAGGAAGTTTTACGAAAACACAAGGAATTTAGGGGAATTTGGACGAAATTTCCAGGAAATCAGGGGAAGTTGGACGAAATCACAAGGAAATCAGCGAGAAAATCAGGGGAAATTAGGTGTATGAAATATTTGAGAAGTGTTAATCCCTGACAAATCATGTCATCAATAGAAAATCACTAGAAAATCAGGGGCAATCAATAGGAGAATTGAGGAAGTTAGATAAAATCAGAAGAAAATCAGAAAAATTTTGATGAAATCACAATGAAATAAGGAAAGGTCGGACGATATCATAAGGAAATTAGAAGAAGTGAGACGAAAACACAGGAACATAAGACAAGGTTGGAGGAAATCAGATGGAAATCAGAGGAAGTTTTACGAAAACACAAGGAATTTAGGGGAATTTGGACGAAATTTCCAGGAAATCAGGGGAAGTTGGACGAAATCACAAGGAAATCAGCGAGAAAATCAGGGGAAATTAGGTGTATGAAATTTTTGAGAAGTGTTAATCCCTGACAAATCATGTCATCAATAGAAAATCACTAGAAAATCAGGGGCAATCAATAGGAGAACTGAGGAAGTTAGATAAAATCAGAAGAAAATCAAAAGAATTTTGATGAAATCACAATGAAATAAGGAAAGGTCGGACGATATCATAAGGAAATTAGATGAAGTGAGACGAAAACACAGGAACATAAGACAAGGTTGGACGAAATCAGATGGAAATCAGAGGAAGTTTTACGAAAACACAAGAAATTTAGGGGAATTTGGACGAAATTTCCAGGAAATCAGGGGAAGTTGGACGAAATCACAAGGAAATCAGCGAGAAAATCAGGGGAAATTAGGTGTATGAAATTTTTGAGAAGTGTTAATCCCTGACAAATCATGTCGTCAATAGAAAATCACTAGAAAATCAGGGGCAATCAATAGGAGAACTGAGAAAGTTAGATAAAATCAGAAGAAAATCAAAAGAATTTTGATGAAATCACAATGAAATAAGGAAAGGTCGGACGATATCATAAGGAAATTAGAAGAAGTGAGACGAAAACACAGGAACATAAGACAAGGTTGGAGGAAATCAGATGGAAATCAGAGGAAGTTTTACGAAAACACAAGGAATTTAGGGGAATTTGGACGAAATTTCCAGGAAATCAGGGGAAGTTGGACGAAATCACAAGGAAATCAGCGAGAAAATCAGGGGAAATTAGGTGTATAAAATTTTTGAGAAGTGTTAATCCCTGACAAATCATGTCGTCAATAGAAAATCACTAGAAAATCAGGGGCAATCAATAGGAGAACTGAGGAAGTTAGATAAAGAGAAGAAAATCAAAAGAATTTTGATGAAATCACAATGAAATAAGGAAAGGTCGGACGATATCATAAGGAAATTAGAAGAAGTGAGACGAAAACACAGGAACATAAGACAAGGTTGGACGAAATCAGATGGAAATCAGAGGAAGTTTTACGAAAACACAAGGAATTTAGGGGAATTTAGACGAAATTACCAGGAAATCAGGGGAAGTTGGACGAAATCACAAGGAAATCAGCGAGAAAATCAGGGGAAATTAGGTGTATGAAATTTTTGAGAAGTGTTAATCCCTGACAAATCATGTCATCAATAGAAAATCACTAGAAAATCAGGGGCAATCAATAGGAGAACTGAGGAAGTTAGATAAAATCAGAAGAAAATCAGAAGAATTTTGATGAAATCACAATGAAATTAGGAAGGTCGGACGAAATCATAAGGAAATCAGAAGAAGTGAGACGAAAACACAAGAATATAAGACCAGGTTGGACGAAATCAGAGGAAGTTTTACGAAAACACAAGAAATTTAGGGGAATTTGGACGAAATTGCCAGGAAATCAGGGGAAGTAGGACGAAATCACAAGAAAATTAGCGAGAAAATCAGGGGAAATTAAGTGTACGAAATTTTTGAGAAGTATTAATCCCTAACAAATCATGTCATCAATAGAAAATCACTAGAAAATCAGGGGCAATCAATAGGAGAACTGAGGAAGTTAGATAAAATCAGAAGAAAATCAGAAGAATTTTGATGAAATCACAATGAAATAAGGAAAGGTCGGACGAAATTATAAGGAAATCAGAAGAAGTGAGACGAAAACACAAGAATATAAGACGAGGTTGGACGAAATCAGATGGAAATCAGAGGAAGTTTTACAAAAACACAAGAAATTTAGGGGAATTTGGACGAAATTGCCAGGTAATCAGGGGAAGTTGGACGAAGACTGAGGAAGTTAGATAAAATCAGAATAAAATCAGAGGAATTTTAATGAAATCACAATGAAATAAGGATAGATTGGACGAAATCATAAGGAAATCAGAAGAAGTGAGACGAAAACACATGAACATAAGACGAGGTTGGACGAAATCACATGGAAATCAGAGGAAGTTTTACGAAAACACAAGAAATTTAGGGGAATTTAGACGAAATTGCAAGAAAATCAGAGGAAGTTGGACGAAATCACAAGGAAATCAGCGAGAAAATAAGGGGAATGTAGGTGTATGAAATTTTTGAGAAGTATTAATGCCTGACAAATCATGTCATCAATAGAAAATCACTAGAAAATAAGGAGAAATCACTATAAAATCAGGAGAAGTCAAACTTGCAAGGAAATAAGGAGAAGTTGGACGAAATCACAAGGAAATCAGGGGAAGTTTTACGAAATAACAAGGAAATCAAGGGAATTTAGACAAAATTACGAAAAATAAGGAGAGGTGAGACGAAATCATAAGGAAATCAGGGAAAGTTTTACGAAATCACAAGAAAATAAGGGGAAGTCAGGTGTAGGCCATTGTTGAGAAGCACAATTGTCGTGACAGCTCCTCAATTATCAGTATCACCAACTTCGAAATTTTGAGTGGGAAATTTGAAATCCCACGTTTTTGATTCGATTTTGTTAATAATGCCGCAATACCATTGCATCATAAAAATGACTCTTTAATTAAGAACCTCTTAAAGCACAATCCACCATTAGCCGAATTTAATTTGGACGTTTTGGAGGGCAGGAAAAAATATAATTTAAATTTCCCTTAGCAACTCGCGGAACACTTGGTACACACAATCTGCATACTCTGTTATTCTGTATGTTTTTCGAGACACGCTGAAATTTTGAAAAAATTGATGATCATATTGAAATCACTTTGCCTAAAATTGGGGTAAAGTGGCTCTAATAGTTTATTAATTATGAACAAAACATGGAAATAAAGAACTCATAAAAAGCTGGAAGCAAAATTTGTACTGGCGAAATTATTTCTCAAGTAAAATGGCCTCCGGATTCTGAGATATTCTTGTGAAATTATTTTTTTACGTTGTACTGTACATACAAACATTTATTTTCGTTACTTTTTTTATAAACTTACAACGTTATGGGAGTGCTTGACAGTGTTTAAGAAAGCTAAGTTAATAAGCTTTCCAACGACCTATAAAGCTCACCGTTAGCGTAAATACTGAATGTATTTATGCTAACTAATGAATCTATGTTTTTAGTGATTTTTATGTAATTTTTCATATTACTCGAGAATTATTATAACGATTTTTTATTGTGATTGTGATTGAAATGATTGAGATCTTATATCTTATCGTTTTGAAGTTACAAGACAAGAAACATCTTTTTTTTATTTTTTGACAATTTAAAAAAAATCAATGCAATTGCTTAAAAAATCTTAATTTCTAGACACATACCATATTGAGTTTTGAAATGACTAACGCAGCCCTGAATAATGAAGTTTAGAAAACTTTTTGATAAAAGAGTTCTTAATATGGACCAAAAAATTGGAATTATTTTTTTTATTATTCTATTTATTTAGAATCAGGAAGCAATTATACTTTAGAAATTACTTTCCTCTGCTCCAGTACAAATTTCGTTCAAAATTAGGAATTAGATCAACAGGACTTAATTTATGTACTGCAAAATTAGAAAGGCTTGCACTTTAATTGTCTCTTAAATTTCTGCATAAAACCGTTATGTTAAAACGTATAACCATTAAAACGGTCGTTGTTTTAATAGTCGACATAAAACCAATAATTGAATATTCATGTTTTTATTGATACCTTAAACTAAATACATGTTTCTTTAACCACACTAACACCACGTCAACATTTATTTATAACATTTATTAGTTCTTCTAGATTTAGTCCTAGTTTTACTAGTTTTTTCGAAAATTTCTGCAAGATTGGACTAAGTTATAATTGAACTCTATTTTTACTTATAATTATTATCCAAGCTCTTCTTTGCGAATTCAAGCCAGAAAACGGTGAGAAATCGTCGTTTAGCATCGAAATATGTGGATTTTTCTAAGAATTTTGATGATTTCGTGCATTCAGCCGTTGAATCTTGATAAAAATTGGTGGTTTACAACCATTATGTCGTTTTCGTCTAATCCATCCAATGAACAAAAGCCAATGAAAAAGTTGCAAAGCAAATCTAGAGTTCGGTATCTTTTGTTTTTTTATTATTTTTATTCTTTATTAGCTCATTTATTATCCAATAAATAACAATTTTGGACATCTAACCAATGAGGAAAAAGTTACGGTAAATAAAGACAATGGTAGCCAATAGAATTAATTCATTTTTGTAATTTAATCCGATTGCAATCTCATTCTCTTTTTTTCGATGAAGAAATAAAATAAAAAAGGGTTTCTGTGTGGAAACGCTACTCATTTTTTGTTCAACGTTCTGAAATGCCGAGCTCTTTTATGTCCCCCGCTAAACTTCTTAATCTTTCTTAAATTTTCGCTGGTCTTATAATTTAAGCTGATTTCCGCACTTCTGGACAAATTGTGCCGAAAGTATTGCGGCTAACAAGCTTTCTCGGCGTTTCGTTTAATAAAGCAAAAACGATTAGAGGGCAACGACCATGTCAAGAAGCCTTACAATATTTTTTTAGTAAAAATTGCTATTTTACGGACTCAATTTAGTTCCTCCAATGAGTCTTTTTCGGATTGAATACAATAACAACTACAAAACTTTATTTGATCCATATGAATTAATAATTCAATACTATTTTCTTCGTGTTTTTGGTAATTTCTGCTTCTTCTTCTACTTTGCATGTAAGAAACAGTCATTTTTTTGTGTTTATTTTAAACAAACTGATGATTGCTATGTAAGCACGGTAACTAACATCCGAAGCGCAATATTTTAGAGAAATTTTAGTAAATAAAAAATGTTGTTTGTAACACATACCTAAAATGTTTTTGCGGACTCTTCTACGATTAGTCCGCAAAACCAGTACTTTATTTACTTGTAACAAAAATAGCTATTAACGTTTTGCTTTCTATAATAAAATTGCTTAGAATTAAGTAAATATCTAGAATAACAGTTTCTTATTTAACATTTCCGTTCAATGAAGTCAGCGCTGTCTGTCATGTCTGATGGCTTTTTTATTTGAACACCCGACATTTGGTTAAAATGGTTTGGATTTTCCCTAACGATGACAATTAGAAACGTAGAGAAGACACTCAAACAAAGAGTTTGTCAACAGCTCTATTGACTTCCGAAATCGATTCCAACTGAATTGAAGTCGAAGGACATAAAAGTGGTAAATCGGATTTCAGCTAACTCTGCAAAAAGGAACAAAGACGTAGATTTTATATGGTCACTGTAGCAAAGTTGGTATTCTGTGCGCATAATTGCAGACTACCACCCCCACAAATTCGAACTCATGAATATTTAAACTCAAGTTTCTTAAATTCTGCGGTCCATTATTGGAATGAAATGATCGCATTTTGAATATTTGATGCTTGGGGTGGAGTTTCCGAACTTTTTCATGAATTCTTAAAACGTTGGTTTCTTGGACTATTTTCGAATTTAGTGACCAATTCAGAACGTTTAAAAATATTTTTACAACTACGAACCCATATTCTCACATCTTTGAAATTTGCGCTTTTTCTGGGTCATTAGTAAACACTGCTACAATCTATTGTTTTTGGGTTATGATAGAACATGGGAATATTTTGCCAATGTGCACAATAAAAGTTACATAAAGTTTTGTTTCGAAAGTGAAAATCTGTGAAAATTTTCATACAACGCCAAGACCTAAAACGTTCTCTTTGGCTTCCTGCCCTGGAGCACTGTTATAATTGTCGTTGTGGGTTTCACATTTCGAACTGTGGCGGAAACGAACGTCAAACGACGCATTTCATCAAAATCAATTATTAACGAGGCACAGGAAGCCATTGATTCATGGGGCAATTATCTGGGTAAAAAATTCCACTCCTTTTTGCCATAAATCGCGACAAATTCATGAGCAGCAATCTCTGTTCTGCTCTGATCTTAACTGTTTAAATAAACCTATAGGAATTTTAGACATCAGCAGGATTTGAAGGGGATAAGTTAGATACCTGTAATGAATACATGCTAATTTTGATTAATAGATGGCTCCACAAGCAACTGACGAATTTTATTGATTTTTTTGATTAGTTTATTCTAAAATTTCTTCTTTGTCTAGTTTAATTCTTCTGCATGTTTCGAGACTTTCGGACTATGTCAAGGCCCTCAGGAGGCGTCGCTAACTTCTCGCCAAACACGCATTTCGGGCGTTTATCGTGTCCTTTATTGCCGTCTAGAAACCTCATAACGAAGTTTAACGAGATGTCGGCTTTAATTGTAGCAAATTGGTTGGGTGGGCGAAGAATTCGGCTCTGTAGAGGTGCGATAAAACCAACAATTCCCACACAAATCTGATTTCCCCCTCGATTCTTAAGATAACATTGAAAATCCATGTCACACGATGTTTGCGCAAAACTCCGATCCACCTGATAACCACCAAGTGAATGAAGGATTGCGTAAAAGCGTGCAGTTAACTGTACATTTTCAGTTCATTCGGTATTTAGTTCACCTCCAAGTTGGAACTTTCAATGTTTTTATTTATACAATCGATAAGAGTTCAACGGCCGTCTCCTCTTCCTGTCGTTTCGAGCTTTTAGTGCGCCTTCCGTATTACTTGAAACAAAGCTGACATGTCCTTGCGAGGATGACGTAGCGCATTCCTCAAGAGGGCGCATCGCCGAAGACTGGTTTGGAGTGACCTGAACGCTGGAATAGACGCGAGCGCAGGCCTTTAAAAAGTAAGAGTGCGAAAAGGAGCGATGGTGTACTGTTAGGCGGTTTTCTTCACTGCCATTACTGGCGGTGTTTCTTCACTAAAGGATGGATTTTCCGATTGATAACATCTAAACGTTAAATTTAAAGAGGCATGTGAGCCTTCGAGATAAAAATTTTTGTTGAGGAGCAAGCGGAAGCGCCATTAAATTCAGTTTTTTTTTTCGACATAAAATGAATTCGTTCTGACTGACATTCAGGTCTAAAATGATCACTACAATGAAAGCGTACTTTATTTTATTATCTCAAAGAGAAAGTCATAATTATTGTTAACGCCCAACCCGAGCAACTAATTGTTCGAAATAGCAACACAGTCCTAATTTAAGCGGAAAAGTATTAAATCCAAGGACTGGCGATTACTGGGTCCGTTCCAAGTTCGTCCTAACCTAACACTTTTAACGTTCAGTCCCACTATAAATTTAGCCGTCTGTTGGCCTAATTCTCGGAAATTGGCCGTCAAAACTTGATGAATAGTTTTCACCAGCCCAAATTATCTAGTTTCCTTAATGAGGAAAGATAAAAATTGACATTAATTATGCACGTTTCTCTGTTAAAAAATGTTTGCGATTGGAATGTTTTGCTTGGGATAATTTATGAAATTGGTTTCTAGTTCCGACGGGGCAACACATTTTTGGCACGGTTTGGACAAGTGTCATGATAATTGATAGTCGAGTGATTTACACGAAAGTGTAGCAAAAGTTGAAAGAGAATTTGAAGTTGCGCGGTATGAATAATCCAAATGCTTTTAGTGTGAAGTCAGCTACGAAATCGGAATCAGTTTTCGGCAGCTGCTGAACAAAATTGGCGCTCTGGCATGGCATCGATTTTGAATTACTACTTATGTAATGTGCTTAGCAAATGAGAAATAATTATACGTCATTTTTCCTGCAGAGAATTTACCGAATTACAAAGGAGCAATTTTCTAAATCAGCAGGATTTGAAAGGGATAAAATAGATACCTGTAGTGGATAAATGTCTGTTTTCTCCCCTAGATGGCTCCCTAAGCAACTGTCAAGTTTTTTCTAATCCCAAAATATAATGAAAACATAAAGTTATAATTAAATACCTGTTAATCTGAACTGAATATTACAAAAACTATTTTTTTACTGACACTGAGGGCGCTTTTGGAAATATTTAGTGGCGTTAGGTTTACTGCCAACTGTATTTTTAATTGCTTTTTGACATTTTACATTGAAAGTTTGAATCTATACGTACGTTAATGCGTTTTTAATGTTTTTGTTAAAACTAACTTACCACAACAATACAGCTAATAAAAATTTAAACGCGTATTATCCGCACATCAAGAAGATATACAACTACTTTTAGTATTCACACCGCACATGGGAACATTGTTAACAAATGTTTTAAGCGTTGCGCGAGTAGCGGCATTCTCGGTAAAAAACTGCGTTTTCTCGAAATTCTTTTTTGATACGGTAAAATACGATTATAGGCATATTGGAGAGATATGACAGTTCTTGTTGGCTGTGTAACTCCCTACCTGATCGACCAATCACAGAGTAGCATTTTAAATTTGCCGCCGACAAAAAAATCTCTGCAGGAAAAATTAGGTTTAGACAACAAATTGTGGAAAATAATTGTACTGGAAAAGTTTAAAGTCATTTCTAAAGGGGAAAGGCTTTCTGATTCCGAATGTGAAGTCTGTTTTGCTCCATCAGGTCCGGATTCAGAGATTTTCTTGAATAGTTTTTTATTTTTTTTTATTTATTTTTTTTTTTTGAAAACTTGCAAAGTCATGGTCGACTGTGTTTTAAGAAGCTAATTCAAATAGCTTTCCAACGGCCTATAAAACTTATAAGGAAGGTAGGGTAGGTTCATGGTGTTTGAGAACAACTTCTCATGTCTCAAACAAAAACGCAGTTTGCAATTTTGCATATAACTTAATATATTACACCGATTTTTTATTGTGATGGATTATTGCAAAGACTGAAAACTTGCTTTTTTGCGCTGAATATGCAGGACAAAAAACATTGAGATATTTTTCAAAAAAATTTCAAGTTTTTAGAATCTAAAAAATTCTAAGAAATTGCAGAAATCTATAAAAAATCTAAAGCACTTTTACAGGGTGGGTAAAGAGAGTCGATATAATCTAGAGAATCTAGAGAATTAGTTTACAAAATCTTGTATAAATTTAGAAGGTGTCTACCGAGACTACATATATCTAAAGAATCTCGAAAATCTAGTAGAAATACAGTAGAGCCTCGATTATCCGGGTGCGGATTATCCGTGCAAGGGTGTTCGTTCGATTATCCGTGCATTGCAAAAAAACACGTAAATCGAAGACCAACTACTTCGTACTTTTGCATCTATTGTTAGAAATCTTAAAATTTGGAATTTCGAGTATTGGTTGGGGTAGTTTAATGAGAATGAGATTTAGCTTAAAGCGGAGAACAAAAACAAAATTATGAGTTTCATTTTTTGTTTTTGAGTAGTAGTGTTCGCAAACATTAACAAAAATGCTTAAAATCATTTTTTTGTAGTGAAAACCTTCATAATTAAAAAAAACTGAAAACTCAAGTTGCAGAGAAAAATGAGAAAAAAAAAAGAAATTACCAGATTTTTTTACTACAGAATAGTTACTTTTTTGTATATGTTTGATAAGAATTGATTGTTTCAATTTCTTTCAATATTTAAAATTGTTATTGTTAAAGTGTTGATAGGTTTTGTTAAAATTTTTATAAATTTTGAATTAAAAAAACGTTCCAAATAATAACGTTCTGTAGCCTTAAACGTATGTTTATTTAACAACTCGATTATCCGTGCAGGCTTCGGTCCCGAGAAGCACGGATAATCGAGGTTGTACTGTAGAGACATTCTATCAGAAATGTAGAGAATCTAGTCAATCTAAACAGAATCTAAGGAAAATGTAAGAAAGTACAGATACTAAAGAGAATTTAAGGAAAATTCAAAGAAATTAAGAAATTAAAAGGAGTCTAAAGTTACCAAGAAAATCCAGAAAAGTTCAAAAAAGATCTGTCGAAAGTAGAGATTATTTAATAAATGCCAGAAAAATGTCTAGATAGATTTTTGCCTTTTATAAATTCTGTCTAATTCTCTTTGGATTTTCCTCAAATTGTCTCCTGATTTTCAAGATCTTGTATAAATTCATTAGAGTCATCCAATTCTCTTTGTATGCTTTCATCACATTCTTTTTAGCTTCTGTCTAAATTCTTATTAGATTGTTTATAGAAATTCGTTGGCATTATGGACCAAAACAATTAGAGGGTGGAAATCTGTTAAAGGAATTGATTAATTTTTTTTGAAAGTTAACATAAAATGGATGGGTGGATATCACTGAAAATTAATTTTTTGTATCTTTATTTGAACTTTTTCCGGGCAAACTAGGGGCAGTAATCGATGAAGATACGAAAATGCCTTTAAAATTATTAAAATTATAAAAAAACTCGACCAAGAACTTTTTTACAGTTCCTGCATAATTTTTATCTATGATCTTCCATTATGCCCAGTGAAATTGTTTAGAAACGTGAAATTTATTAAAAGGCTATGATTAAAATTTTTACAAAATCTTTGAAAGTTAACAAAATACGAATTTTCTCTAAAAATCACTCCAAATTCTTTCTCATGTAACTTCTACAAGCTTCTACAAGAGTGGCTATGAAATGTCAAAGAAATTTGCCGCTCATTACAAATGTGGGTTTCGATTTTTCAACTGACATTTGCAGATAACCTCAAACATGGAACACAGTAAGTTTAGAGAAATAAACTGTTCTAGTTGTGGTTTAAAACCTGAAAATCAAAAACTTGGACACAAAACTGTTACTGAAACTTCGTTGACGTAAGTAACATTGTAAATAATTTTCAAGACAGTTATATTCACTATGAAAACAATGCGGCAAAATAGTGCATGACAGGAATTCCAGAGCCACCCTTGATGCTAGAAACATTTGTAAACACCGCGCTAGAAAGCAGAGATCTCATCCTTTATAATGACGTATTTTAATAAAAAATCATGAATCAATTTTGGAGTTCTATGCAAAAAAGTGGCAAGTTTTTAAAAACAGTTTGTTTTTCTTTTTTTTTAGTTTTTCTCTAATATCTTGACCTGCGACTTATTTAAGTACCTTTCCAATGCTATATTATAGAGTTTCATGATTTTGCAAGTACTAAAAAAACTGAATTAACAAATATCTCTGAGCCCTGACCTAATGGAGGAAAACTGAGTTCAGATTTAGAATCAGGAGGCAATTCTACTTTAGAAACAACTTCGCACGGCTCCAGTACAAATTTCGTCCAAAATGTATTACATTCATTTTTATATTGACTGAAAACTTCGTTTTTGCTCGCTTTGGTCTTTGGTGTCGGAGCTTCGACGGGTGAGCACAGCCCCGCTAACAACTCTCGTATCTTTATAGACATAAAAATAATTTCACAGAGAGTATTAATAGAATCGAGGACATTCGATACAACCGTTCGCTTTATCACGCATTGTCTATGTTCGTTAGCCGTTCCGTCTCATTGTTGCAGCAAAATCGTTTTATCTGTTCCGGTAATCGAGTTGTCAAAGTTGACGAGCGCAAGTATGAAATGACATCGGAAAATGGAGAAAGGCGGTATTATTCATTGTCATCCAAGAGGAATCTGCACCTCAAATAACTTTCCAAGATGGCGCTAACTTTGGTTATTTATTACCCGCTCTTTGCGGACCAAGAAAATCATAAATTAGAAGGTAATCGCCACTCATTTGTCGTCAAGAAGTTGCATAGGTTATCACGCGTTTTTGCGTTTGAGTTATAAATAGAGCTTTGTTGTAACAATTAGAAGAATCCCCTGCCCTTGGTAATAAAAGAGATTACGTTAAGTAGGAAGTACATGATGGCGGCAATAACAGGCAGGAGATGACACCCCGTCTAAATTAGCGCCGTTTGTAGTAAAGCACATGGGAACGGCCCCTGCAAGGTCAAAAAACTTTCAACGGTGGGCGGTGGTAGAAACAACCAGTCTATAGCCAATTAATTACATCTATTAACAATAAACAAAGAAACAATATCTTATAAGGATATGACACAACAAAACTGGTTACAGTTACAAATTGTACTGAGAGTTTCTTGGAACCGGACGAAATTTACAAGGAAAACGCACCAAGAACAAAGACGATATTTCATTCTAACCAGATAACCTTTTTTCCTCAGATATTGATCAAATTAAAACTCGCCTCCGTTCACTTTCTTTCGTGGAAAAGTTATGACAGTGGTCCAGAAACACAAAAAGACTCGCCTTTACTGTTATAAATGTTAAGAGGAGTCTTCACCTAAACCGAGTTTCGAAAGCAATAAAAATTCGGACAGCTGTCAAATTTGCTTGGTCCCTCTGAAGACATCATAAAACGTCATAAAGTGATAATCACTTTACCCGCAAAGTTGAGACCGAATATGATTTACAAGGGGTTTCTGCAGCCCACAAAAGTACAATAGGTTTGCTCTTTTATGTAAAATCTCTAATAAAAACTGTTTTGGTTCAAACACAAGCAACAATTCTTCTAGTTCGAGAGCTTAAATCATAAGCTAAATAAACCAAACAATTTTTTTTTATGTTTTATGAGGAGTTGATTAAAATCTACTGGAGTGGCTAATCGCAACTTAATCGAGGTGCCTCAATTATCTTAATGCTAATTAGTAATTAGTCTTCTTTTTATACGAACACAAGTAACAATTCTTCTGCTTTCACAACTATCGCCTAAATTTACTTAACCTTATAAGCTTTTGGTAACTCAGCATTCGAAGTAAAATAAATGAGAAAATACGATTTCGTCGATGAATTCTAAAAAGATTCTGTGCTTTCTTACTTATTTTATTATTGAAAAGATAAAGATAGTAGGTGACAATTTAAAAGCACATACAGAGAAAATACAAACGTAAAAATGCCGCAAAAGACGGTATAATTTAAGTAAATAACAAAAAAATAATTGTACTATTCCTTTGTTAGGTGCAATTGCGGACTGTATGGTGTTTTGAAAGTAAAACGTATTTTAAGTAGTTGCTCGAAGGACCAGAAATTATAGAAAATTTCAAATGTGTGAATAGAGTTTATTTGTTGGCATCTGATACAGGACTGATTTTAGAAGCTGTGGTCTCCAGAAAAGCCACCTGCACCGACACCCTCACAGGGCGGGGTGGCGGTGAAGGATGACTGATGTGGGACCACACCAAAAAAAAAGGTTGGGACATTTGGTTTACTGGGTGCTCCAGTAAACATGCCGCCCCCTTGAAGTATTGGACTTCAACATTACCAAATGAATTAAATATTAAACTAAAATACTACACTACATACAAGATACAACAAAAAGAGATAAAAATAAACAATCCATATAAAATAAAAGAAAATGCAATCATGAATTGTCTAATTGATTGGAAGGGCGCACACTTTCTTCACTGCTCGTTTAGTTACACCACTCGCGGTTTTAATTGTCACAACGCGCACTAAGCCGTCGGCTCCTGCATGGGTTTCAACGATTCGCCCTAACTTCCAGCGAAGCGGTGGTAGATTGTCATCCACCAGGACGACGAGGGTTCCGACGGTGATGCTGTGGGTGGTTTGCTGGCTCTTAGGACGTGTTTGAAGTTGCGACAAATACTCCTTTTGCCAGCGGCTCCAAAAATGTTGGTGCAGTTGTTGAACCCTTTGCCACCTTGATAGACGGGTTGGTTGGAGTTCGCCCAAGTCGGGTTCGATTGGAGCAGTGATGGGGCCCCCAATCAAAAAGTGACCAGGAGTCAAGGCTTCCAGATCATTAGGATCGTGGGAAAGAGGGGTTAAGGGACGCGAGTTTAAACATGCTTCTACCCGAGTTAAAAAGGTATAAAATTCTTCGAAGGTTAGAGACGCGTCGCCCACGACTCGACGCAAATGGTGCTTGACACTTCTTACCGCACGCTCCCAGAGACCTCCAAAATGCGGCGAATTTGGCGCTATGAAGGTAAATTTGGTTTTAATCGATGTCATCGAATTCAAAATTTCGTTTTGAAACTGTGCGGACCTAAACATTTCTCTTTCGGCACCTACAAAATTTGTGCCGTTATCCGAAAACAGTTCCTTCACATGTCCGCGCCTCGAAGTGAATCTTTTTAGAGCCCCTAAGAAACTCTCCGTTGTTAAATCGCCCACAAGTTCCAAATGGACGGCTTTAGTGGAGAAGCAGACAAACAACGCTACGTAAGATTTGACTTTGATCGACCTTCTGGTTTTATTTGTTTTAATATAAAATGGACCGGCATAGTCCACTCCTGAGATAAAAAACGGACGTAAAGGTTGTACACGTGGTTTAGGTAAATCGCCCATTTTTTGATTGAGCCGCTGAGGATTAGCTCTTGCACATTTTACGCAAGATCGAATTACCGACCTCACCATCGTTCGACCTGACACCGGCCAATATTTCTGGCGAACCATGGCTAAAGTGCCCTCATGCCCGGCATGAAGTACCGCTTCGTGTGATTCTCGGATTATAAGCTTTGTGAAATAATGATTTCGCGGAAGGAGTACCGGGAATTTATTGTCGTACGCTAGAGGAGAGTTTTTTAAAAGACCACCTACTCGGAGGAGGCCGTCTTGGTCTACGAAGGGATCGAGATTTGACAAATTATGGCGCTTGGTTCCGCCCATTTTTACAGCCCCCAGCTGTTCCGCAAAGGCACTTTCTTGAATGGATTTTAAAATAATTTTCTCAGCCTGATTGATTTCGGATATTGAAAGGTTGAGAGAATTTGACTTGGATTTTTCCCGCGTGGCCTTAATAAACCGTAAAACATAGGCCATAACTCTTATCAATTTAGAGGTGGACGAGAATTTTTTTATAATCGGTAGTTCTGGCGGAGGCTCCGTAACATTTAGCACAATGGCGGTTTTTCTTTCTGCGCCAACTGAATTTCGGGTGTCGCGTGTTTCGGGACTTTTAGGTGTCCAGGATTCGGGCCACTCATTTGGATTGTTAACCAACCAATTCGGACCGTGCCACCACAAGCTGCACGTGCTTAAGTATTGTGGCGTGCAACCTCTGGATACGACGTCGGCGGGGTTGTCTCCGGATCTGACATGACGCCATTCCTCTCGAGTACTCCTTTCTTGTATTTGACCGACCCGGTTGGCGATGTACACCTTCCAGTTTTCAGCGGGTTCACTTAACCACGACAAAACGATTGTTGAATCGGTCCAAAGGTATCTTTTAGTGATTTTTAAATTGAGAATTTCGGTTACCTTGCAAACCAAGTGGATTAATAATACCGCCGCATTAAGTTCGAGTCGCGGTAACGTTACCGTTTTGATAGGAGCAACTCGCGATTTGGCGCATAATAAATTGACGGACGTGTTTCCTTCAACGTCCGTGCTCTTTATGTAAATTGCGGCACCGTACGCTTTTGACGAAGCGTCGGCAAATCCGTGCAGTTCTACCGCACGCGCGGGTACTGTTTGGACACTTGACAATTTCCGCGGTATGTTTTGTAAGTCATCAGATATCGCAAGTTTTCAAAGAATTTGACAAACGCGGTTTCGATAAGCGGCGGAACCTGCTGGTCCCAGCTTAACTGGAGATTCCAGAGTCCTTGCAGAAGGATTTTTGCAGTGACCACAACGGGATTTATTAATCCGAGTGGATCAAAGATTCTGGCTACCGTGGATAGAATGAACCGTTTACTGACGACGGTTTTTGAATCTATAACTGGCAGATTGATATTATATTTTAATTGATCTCGGCTACAGTTCCAGTAAAAACCGAGCACTTTGACATCGTTGCTTTCCTCGAATTCGATGTCTCGATTTTTTGTATCATCGACTTCAATGTTTGAGGCCCATTTTGTTAGGTTAAAACCTCCTGACTCTAAAATCTTGGTAAGTTCGTTTTTAATTGATATGACTTGCTGTTTAGTATCCGCCCCCGTTAACAGATCATCCATGTAAAAGTCACGATCGATGATTTTACTCGCGTATGGATTTGAATTTAATGTCTCCAATGCTAATTGATGCAATGTTCGCACCGCTAAAAAAGGTGCACAGGTGGTACCGTATGTAACCGTTTTCAGCTGAAACGTCTGGAGTGGCTGATTAGGATTATCACGCCAAATAATTCTTTGAAATTTATGATCCTCCGGATGGACCAAAATCATGCGGTAACACATTTTGTGGTCTAAATTGTCACTAACAATTATTTTTATATGATTGTAATATGGCGCAAATTGTGTCAAGACTATAAAAATGATGACATATCAACGACCAAAATTAATTTTATAAAATTTATGTTGTGCTACTTGTAAAACTAAATGATTTTACAAATATGAATTCAAAAGTTCCGCAATTAATTAAAAGTTGACTTGTTTTGCATTTTTTACAATAGGATTGGTTTTTGTGAAATTACTGATTTAATACACGAAGTAATTTTCCCGGTGTGTAAAAATTTTGACTGTTACTTGTGACTTCATCACCAATCAAGCTTTTATCAAAATCAAACTGTAGCTAAGAAGCTTTAAATATTCAGACAAGGGAATGGAGGTTTGGTAACAAACGCAGGTACCTGCAAAATGACCCATGGAACTTGTAAATCTTTCGACGGTTTACTGCTTCCATTACTTGCGGTTTAGGGTAATACGAGGATAAATTGAAAAGTCTCCGGCCTTACTCAGATAGAGTACAAATTTGCCCGATGTTTTTATGGCGTTATTTTGTTTCAACATTTATCTGTCTGGCTGTGGATTAACAAAAATTTCTATCAAATAATAACTGTTTGACAGGCTGTCAAAGTTGCTAAAGTTTTGCAAGTTGCAACAATGGAACCAGTTGAAATTCGAGCGGTTATTAAATATTTTCATATTAAGGGTTTATGCCCGAAAGAAATTAAAACTGAGCTTGATGGTACATTACGTGAATCTTCTCCTTCGTACTCCACGGTTAAAACTTGGGTTGCGGACTTTAAACGTGGTCGCAAAAGCACAGAAGATGCGCCGCGGTCAGGAAGACCAAAAACAGCCATTACGACAGAAATTGTTGAAAAAGTCCATAAATTTGTATTGAATGCCCGGCGATTGAAGTTGATAGAGATAGCGGATACTGTGGGTATTTCATCAGAGCGGACATATTATATCCTAACCGAGGTTTTGGAGATGAAAAAATTATCCGCGCGATGGGTGCCGCGACTGCTCACACTGGAGCAAAAGCTGACGCGCAAAACTGTTTCAGAAGAGTGTTTGGACTTGTTTAAACGCAATAGAGTGGATTTTTTGCGACGATTTGTCACAATGGATGAGACGTAGATTCACCACTATATACCAGAAACGAAGTAGCAATCGAAAGAATGGACTGCTAAAGGAGAACCTGCTCAAAAAAAGGCCAAAACAGTTCCATCGGCTGGAAAAGTTTTAGCTTCAGTTTTTTGGGATGCCAAAGGCATTCTCTTAGTGGATTATCTTGAAAAAGGTAAAACAATAAACGGAGCATACTATGCTACCCTACTTGATAAGCTAAAAGAGCAAATTCAAGAAAAACAACCCGGATTAGCAAAGAAAAAAATTTTGTTTCACCAGGATAATGCTCCCTGCTACAAATCAGTTATCGCCATGGCAAAAATCAATGAGTTGCGGTTTGAACTGGTACCCCATGCCCCCTATTCGCCTGATTTAGCCCCCTCGGATTTTAGTTTGTTTCCAAACTTAAAAAAATTTCATGCTGGAAAGAAATACAAGTCCAATGAAGATGTGATTGCTGCCACAAACGAATATTTTGACCAGTTGGACAAAAAGCTTATAATGATGGAATAAAAGCACTTGAACGTAGGTGGACCAAGTGCATTGAACTTGACGGAGATTACATTGAAAAATAAAATTATTGTTTACGCGATATTCTTTTGTTTTCTTGACTAGGCCGGAAACTTTCAATTTACCCTCGTAAATCAATCTTTGCTCACAGAATAAGACCAAACTTTTAATAATGAAATTGAACGGAATCATATCTCCTTTATTTATAAAGCAAAATGAACCAATTTTGTAAGATGTTGTTTTGCTACATAGTTCTACGTAATGCTTTTTTCAAAATAATAAAATAACGTCAAATATAGTGTGAAATGGAAAACTGTTAAATTGTGCATCAAATAACTCCAATTTCAAGAAAATTCCGAAGTTTTTCTAAAAAACCAAAAAAACAGTCTTTTAGTAATGGAAGTAACAAACCTATACTCGAAAACTGAAGTCGATATCTTTTTTAATAAAGAAGTTATTTACCCGTCAATTTACATGGGATCTCCCATAAGAGAAATGGGTGAAGACTCTTAAACGAGGCTTGGGCAAATTAGAATACAACAATTACGAGTTTAGGAAATCAAGTTCAAACGGAGGATTAAGGTTAATGAAAATAATTAGCGCACAATGATAATAACCAACGTGCGCTTCTTTGAAGTGTGTCTAACTATAGACAGGTAAGAATTATACTGCCATAAGATGATTCTTGTTTTAATTACGTGCTTGAGTTGAAGACTGCGAAGCCTCATTATTCTCGGTTTGATAGAATTTGCTGCAATGGCGATGTGGTAAAAAAAAAGTGGTTTTAATGTGATCATAAGTCCGCGAAATGGAAATCACTCTCGACTAGCAACGATTTTTAGCGTCTAGAAACACGAGACAAGAGCAGTGTTGCCTAGACGACGCCCAGTAGTCACCACCTGACAGAGGGCTTACAAATTCCAATTAAATCCCCTGCTGGAGTCTCCTCCTTCCAAAGGAAACGGTCGGTTTATTCCAATTGACCTCTGTGATTAAATCAATTAACCGCCACTGTAAATAAACGTCTGCTTATCGTAAATTTCGTGAGACTTAATGAGCTCTCGTATTGAAAGAATGACTCACTGTTTAGACTCGGCGTCGAGACGCTGAAAATAACGCCGCCAGAGCTCTGTTCAACATTTCGCGACAAGTTTATACAATTCGCGTCCGCGTATCCATCGCGGATAGCTATGGAAGTACATGTTAAAGTTTGTGGTGTTTTGGTGTTGATTGTTCTTCTTGTTGCAGCCAAAAAGCAGAACGGTTCTGCATTCCGAACGAACAGTTTGGGGAGCGGCACGAGGACGCCGCCGCTGGAAAGGAAGAGCAAATTCTCGATAGGGAAGCTCTTGAGGCCGTGGAAATGGAAAAGAAAAAAGAAATCGGATAAACTCGAAGCCGTTTCGCGGAGTGAGTATCACATTCGTCGCGTTTTCACTTGACTTTCCTCCGTTTTCAGCGCTAGAAAGGAAAATATCAGTCCGAGCCAACAGGGATGAACTGGTCCAGAAAGGCATCCTTCTACCAGAGAGCCCTTTAACTACACCCATTTCCGAGCCAGGTAGTTTTTCCGGCGCCATCTGTGCTCCGACGCGAGAAGTTTGTACAGAAATCTATAGTTACTTATTACAGGTGAAACCGTACCGTCGCCATTCCCTCCGAGCGGATATCCGGAGAAAACGCCCCAAGGACCACCACCCGCTTATCCTTCTTTACCGCAGATGCAGCACATGCCCATCAACCTGCTGCAGCAGCAACTCCTCCAAAATCCACACTTCGCACAAGCGAACGCCAATAATAACATTACCGGTAAGTGCTTTAGTTCTACGAGTTGGGCTAGGTGGCGCGGGGTTGGTACAATTGAACACGGATAGATGGCGCTGATAAATTTGTTCAGTCAACATGTTTTGTCTGTTTTTCGCCTTTGACGTACAAAAATAATTTTCTTATTAAATGAAGTCATAAACAGAATTTTGCTCTAATAAAAATACGAGCCTCCCGGGGAGTGTTTTTAATAATTTTACTGAGAAATTTCTTAGGCTGTTTGTTTTCTCGTTTTTCTTGGCGAGATTTTAAAACGGACATTATTTACATAAAACTGGTAATATTACAAATATTATTCGCGTATTATTTTGGTTCAATTGCAGAAATCATAACTGAGATTTCCGGAAATGATTTGTATACCGTTTTATTCACAACTAGGTCGTAATAAACATCGACCCAAATTAAAAGTGACAAAATTGTTTGTCGTCTTGTCTTAATTCGCAATTAAGTGGTAAAGATCTGTCAGTGGAAGAATAATGTTGTTGATCCTTAATTGCCTTGAAGGATAATGAATAATTGAGGCCTGTTTACTATCGCGTTAACTATATTGATCCTCGTAAAACCGTCATAAAACTGTGGATAAATACAATTCAATTATTTTTATACGTTTTTTCGTGGCAAACTTTTTACTGTTCCAACTAACAGATTGTACTCTTTCTTTGACTTTTGTTCGCAAACTTATTCCAGTTTTTAACTTTTTTATCATCCAACTTTTTTTTTGTGAAAACACTCGTTCAGTGTTTTGTCAACAAATCCGCGCTGCGGGTATTTACTTATCCCTTTCTCGAAATTGATTATTAATTTCGATTATATTACTTCACCCACCTGTAGTCGGACTGAATACATATTTAATTCGTTTGGATCCGCTTCCCGATTATTAAATGGCGATTAATAGATTAGCAAATGTAAAGTTTCCTCGTTCCATTTTGAAATTGTTTCGTCAATTTTAATGATGTTAGAGCGCCGCTCCGACAGATTACATTCGCAATTCGCTTAGAATGTCAGGTGTGCTTGTTTTTTTTTGTCGCTTTTGTTATCGAAATGGAGGGTAATGTACCTATCTACAAAATTCTAAAGCAAAAAACACAGATTTTAAAAATTTTCATTTTTGAGTTCAAACAAAAATTGTAGACAACTTTTTCAAAAATTCGTAATTTTGGTAATTTTTGAGCTACACCTATGAAATTTGGGGAAATTACTATATTTGATTTGTTTCTTAGCTTTGCGAAATTGCAAAATTTTAGAGCAAAAAACACAGATTTTAGAAATTTTCATTTTTGAGACCAAACAAAAATTGTAGTCAACTTTCTCAAAAATTCGTAATTTTGGTAATTTTTGAGCTACACCTTTGAAATTTGGGGAAATTATAGTATTTGAGTTGTTTATTAACTTTGCGAAATTGCAAAATTCTAGAGCAAAAAAGACAGATTTTAGAAATTTTCATTTTTGAGACCAAGCAAAAATTGTAGTCAACTTTCTCAAAAATTCGTAATTTTGGTAATTTTTGAGCTACACCTTTGAAATTTGGGGAAATTATAGTATTTGAGTTGTTTATTAACTTTGCGAAATTGCAAAATTCTAGAGCAAAAAAGACAGATTTTAGAAATTTTCATTTTTGAGACCAAGCAAAAATTGTAGTCAACTTTCTCAAAAATTCGTAATTTTGGTAATTTTTGAGCTACACCTTTGAAATTTGGGGAAATTACTATGTATATTTGAGTTGTTTCTTAACTTTGCGAAATTGCAAAATTTTAAAGCAAAAAATACAGAATTTAGAAATTTTCATTTTTGAGACCAAGCAAAAATTGTAGACAACTTTTTCAAAAATTTGTAATTTTGGTAATTTTTGAGCTACACCTATGAAATTTGAGAAAATTATTATATTTGAGTTGTTTATTAACTTTGCGAAATTGCAAAATTCTAGAGCAAAAAAGACAGACTTTAGAAATTTTCATTTTTGAGGCCAAGCAAAAATTGTAGACAACTTTCTCAAAAATTCGTAATTTTGGTGATTTTTGAGCTACACCTTTGAAATATGGGGAAATTACTATATTTGAGTTGTTTATTAACTTTGCGAAATTGCAAAATTCTAGAGCAAAAAAGACAGATTTTAGAAATTTTCATTTTTGAGACCAAGCAAAAATTGTAGTCAACTTTCTCAAAAATTCGTAATTTTGGTAATTTTTGAGCTACACCTTTGAAATTTGGGGAAATTATAGTATTTGAGTTGTTTATTAACTTTGCGAAATTGCAAAATTCTAGAGCAAAAAAGACAGATTTTAGAAATTTTCATTTTTGAGACCAAGCAAAAATTGTAGTCAACTTTCTCAAAAATTCGTAATTTTGGTAATTTTTGAGCTACACCTTTGAAATTTGGGGAAATTACTATATTTGAGTTGTTTCTTAACTTTGCGAAATTGCAAAATTTTAAAGCAAAAAACACAGATTTTAGAAATTTTCATTTTTGAGACCAAACAAAAATTGTAGTCAACTTTCACAAAAATTCGTAATTTTGGTAATTTTTGAGCTACACCTTTGAAATTTGGGAAAATTATAGTATTTGAGTTGTTTATTAACTTTGCGAAATTGCAAAATTCTAGAGCAAAAAAGACAGATTTTAGAAATTTTCATTTTTGAGACCAAGCAAAAATTGTAGTCAACTTTCTCAAAAATTCGTAATTTTGGTAATTTTTGAGCTACACCTTTGAAATTTGGGAAAATTACTATATTTGAGTTGTTTCTTAACTTTGCGAAATTGCAAAATTTTAAAGCAAAAAATACAGAATTTAGAAATTTTCATTTTTGAGACCAAGCAAAAATTGTAGACAACTTTTTCAAAAATTCGTAATTTTGGTAATTTTTGAGCTACACCTATGAAATTTGAGAAAATTATTATATTTGAGTTGTTTATTAACTTTGCGAAATTGCAAAATTCTAGAGCAAAAAAGACAGATTTTAGAAATTTTCATTTTTGAGGCCAAGCAAAAATTGTAGACAACTTTCTCAAAAATTCGTAATTTTGGTGATTTTTGAGCTACACCTTTGAAATATGGGGAAATTACTATATTTGAGTTGTTTATTAACTTTGCGAAATTGCAAAATTCTAGAGCAAAAAAGACAGATTTTAGAAATTTTCATTTTTGAGACCAAACAAAAATTGTAGTCAACTTTCTCAAAAATTCGTAATTTTGGTAATTTTTGAGCTACACCTTTGAAATTTGGGAAAATTACTATATTTGAGTTGTTTCTTAACTTTGCGAAATTGCAAAATTTTAAAGCAAAAAATACAGAATTTAGAAATTTTCATTTTTGAGACCAAGCAAAAATTGTAGTCAACTTTCTCAAAAATTCGTAATTTTGGTAATTTTTGAGCTACACCTTTGAAATTTGGGGAAATTACTATATTTGAGTTGTTTCTTAACTTTGCGAAATTGCAAAATTTTAAAGCAAAAAATACAGAATCTAGAAATTTTCATTTTTGAGACCAAGCAAAAATTGTAGTCAACTTTCTCAAAAATTCGTAATTTTGGTAATTTTTGAGCTACACCTTTGAAATTTGGGGAAATTACTATATTTGATTTGTTTCTTAGCTTTGCGAATTTGCAAAATTTTAGAGCAAAAAACACAGATTTTAGAAATTTTCATTTTTGAGACCAAACAAAAATTGTAGACAACTTTCTCAAAAATTCGTAATTTTGGTAATTTTTGAGCTACACCTTTGAAATTTGGGGAAATTATAGTATTTGAGTTGTTTATTAACTTTGCGAAATTGCAAAATTCTAGAGCAAAAAAGACAGATTTTAGAAATTTTCATTTTTGAGACCAAGCAAAAATTGTAGTCAACTTTCTCAAAAATTCGTAATTTTGGTAATTTTTGAGCTACACCTTTGAAATTTGGGGAAATTATAGTATTTGAGTTGTTTATTAACTTTGCGAAATTGCAAAATTTTAAAGCAAAAAATACAGAATTTAGAAATTTTCATTTTTGAGACCAAGCAAAAATTGTAGTCAACTTTCTCAAAAATTCGTAATTTTGGTAATTTTTGAGCTACACCTTTGAAATTTGGGGAAATTACTATATTTGAGTTGTTTCTTAACTTTGCGAAATTGCAAAATTTTAAAGCAAAAAATACAGAATCTAGAAATTTTCATTTTTGAGACCAAGCAAAAATTGTAGTCAACTTTCTCAAAAATTCGTAATTTTGGTAATTTTTGAGCTACACCTTTGAAATTTGGGGAAATTACTATATTTGAGTTGTTTCTTAACTTTGCGAAATTGCAAAATTTTAAAGCAAAAAACACAGATTTTAGAAATTTTCATTTTTGAGACCAAACAAAAATTGTAGTCAACTTTCACAAAAATTCGTAATTTTGGTAATTTTTGAGCTACACCTATGAAATTTGGGGAAATTACTATATTTGATTTGTTTCTTAGCTTTGCGAAATTGCAAAATTTTAGAGCAAAAAACACAGATTTTAGAAATTTTCATTTTTGAGACCAAACAAAAATTGTAGTCAACTTTCTCAAAAATTCGTAATTTTGGTAATTTTTGAGCTACACCTATGAAAATGAAGTTAGAGCGCCGCTCCAACAGATTACATTCGCATTTCGCTTAGAATGTCAGGTGTGCTTGTTTTTTGCCGCTTTCGTTATCGAAATGGAGGGTAATGTTGTTATGGGCGACGCCTTTAAACCGGAATCTGGGGGTGTTTCCGGTTTGTTGCGAGTTTTGCTAGTTATAACTGCAATCTTTAACGTACGCTTACGAAAGCACAGCCTTCGGCTGTGCTTTCGCTTATGACAATAACAGTATCGGAAAACTTTTTCTAATTTCCCAAAACGTTTGCTGCGCTTTTGTCCTTTTTGCCACGAAACACATTGTTTTCTCTAGACCGGAAGGAAGATTGTTCCGTTGAAATGAAACCAATTACGGAGCGCCTTGGCAATGGTTTAGTTTAGCACGTGATCGTAATGGGAATTCTGCTGCTCGCTGGAAAGTAGCTCTGTTGGATGTGTGTCTAAGAATTATTTAATGATTTGGCGCGAAATTTGAACGGCCCCTCCAGCGCCTCGCCGATTTCCGGCCCCCGATTAGAATTCCGTCCACTTCCCCGTGTTCCTAACGGAGTGTCCGCGCTAATGCAGGAACCATAGGTCAGTACCTCGTTTCCTCCCGTCCAGCGCACTAAACTCCCGTGTCTTCGTTCACCTTGAAAAACGGTTTCCATATTACGCAAGTTTGGTATGAGGAAACGAAACGGGGACGTAGACGCCAGGCGCCGAACGCCGCCGTCGTCTCACTCATTCGTGTGATAGCCTTCGGTGGCGGCGTGTCGCAAGCTCGAACGAGCTTATTTTTCTGAATTTTCCTGATTGACGGTGTTCGAGTGCATCAACAACACTCCGGTCGTGTCGTGTATGTGGCGGCGCTCTTGTACCTTTGACCCCCGCCAGGGGCGCAGCTCCGGACCTGCGAAAGTGGCGCGGCTGCGGCGGGGCCGCCCGACTATCAATGATGGGCTACATCATGGGCTGTACTTGCTTTAAAGGTAAAAAATTGCGGGGAAATTGTAGCGGACGTGGCTTGAATGTTTGATTGAGTGGCACGGCGATGCATTGTTAAATTTTTTTTTGTTTTGTGCATCAGGTATCGCTGACGCTATCATGGACTATATCGTGAGGTATACTTGCTTTAAAGGTATGAATTGTACCCCTGCGTGTACTACCCTTACTAACCCCGGTTCTGGTTTTGTAACTAATTCTACTGGATTTTTCCACCCGGCGCATCCACCATTTGTACCCTCATCTATACCATGAGATTTCGATGGGATTTTTTCACAGTAATTGTGTGGTCCCTGTAGTTAACATTTCCCTTTGACAATTCTATTGAATTATATTCTTGATTAGAGACAAGTCAGTCATAATTGCATATTTTTGTGAAATGCAGATAGCATCGAACGCTGCGATTGACACGATACAATTTGTAAATAAATAAACGCGTTCAGATGAATGCTTGGATATTAATAATTCGTAATGAATATAGTTCCGCAGAATTTCTATTGATTTATCGATTGAAGCTGTCTATGCACCTTAAAAATAGAATCTATTACTTACGCTGATACCGACTGGAGACACGTGTATTGCAGTTTGTCTTTCCACATAAGCTTAAATTTATTTCTCAGGATTTCTTTTTTCTTCAACTTATTCCTCGGGCGTGCCAAATTTTTCACAGTTTTTCTCCGTTTTTACTAGATTTTTTGGCTTTTTCAACGTTGGAATTTTAAGTTTTCAGGTTCCTTGTGCTTCACTCATTTTCAACTTTCCCATTCTTGGACCTGCAATTCGTTAATTTTTATATCCAACTTTCAAAGGTTTTGGAGTTACAAGTTTTCTAGTGTTACAATTTGAGGATGAAATTACTATATTTGAGTTGTTTATTAACTTTGCGAAATTGCAAAATTTTGAGGCAAAAAACACAGATTTTAGAAATTTTCATTTTTGAGACCAAGCAAAAATTGTAGACAAGTTTCTCAAAAATTTGTAATTTTGATAATTTTAATGCTACAACTATGAAATTTGGAGTAATTACTGTTTTTGAATCATTTATTGAATCTACAAAATTGCAAAATCCTAAGGCAAAAAACACAGATTTTAGAAATTTTTATTTTTGAGACCAAACAAAAATTGTAGACAACTTTTTCAAAAATTCGTAATTTTGATAATTTTTGAGCTACACCTATGAAATTTTGGGAAATTACTATATTTGAGTTGTTTATTAACTTTGCGAAATTGCAAAATTCTAGAGCTAAAAACACAAATTTAAAAAAAAAATATTTTTGAGACCAAGCAAAAATTGTAAACAACTTTCTCAAAACTTTGTAATTTCGGTAATTTTAATACTACAACTATGAAATTTGAGGTAATTACTATTTTTGAATCATTTATTGAATCTACAAAATTGCAAAATTCTAGAGCAAAAAACACAGATTTTAAAAATTTTTATTTTTGAGACCAAGCAAAAATTGTAGACAACTTTTTCAAAAATTCGTAATTTCGGTAATTTTTATGCTACAACTATGAAATTTGGGGTAATTACTATTTTTGAATCATTTATTAAATTTACGAAATTGCAAAATTCTAAAGCAAAAAACACAGATTTTAGAAATTTTCATTTTTGAGACCAAGCAAAAATTGTAGACAAGTTTCTCAAAAATTTGTAATTTTGATATTTTTAATGCTACAACTATGAAATTTGGGGTAATTACTGTTTTTGAATCATTTATTGAATCTACAGAATTGTAAAATTCTGAGGCAAAAAACACAGATTTTACAAATTTTTATTTTTGAAACCAAGCAAAAATTGTAGAAAACTTTTTCAAAAATTCGTAATTTTGATAATACTTGAGCTACACCTATGAAATTTGGGGAAATTATTATATTTGAGTTGTTTATTAACTTTGCGAAATTGCAAAATTCTAGAGCAAAAAAGACAGATTTTAGAAATTTTCATTTTTGAGGCCAAGCAAAAATTGTAGACAACTTTCTCAAAAATTTGTAATTTTGGTAATTTTTATGCTACAACTATGAAATTTAAGGTAATTACTATTTTTGAATCATTTATTGAATCTACAAAATTGCAAAATCCTAAGGCAAAAAACACAGATTTTAGAAATTTTTATTTTTGAAACCAAGCAAAAATTGTAGACAACTTTCTCAAAAATTCGTAATTTTGGTGATTTTTAAGCTACACCTATAAAATTTGGGGAAATTACTATATTTGAGTTGTTTATTAACTTTGCGAAATTGCAAAATTCTAGAGCTAAAAACACAAATTTAAAAAAAATATATTTTTGAGACCAAGCAAAAATGTAAACAACTTTCTCAAAACTTTGTAATTTCGGTAATTTTAATACTACAACTATGAAATTTGAGGTAATTACTATTTTTGAATCATTTATTGAATCTACAAAATTGTAAAATTCTGAGGCAAAAAACACAGATTTTAGAAATTTTTATTTTTGAGATCAAGCAAAAATTGTAGACAACTTTCTCAAAAATTTGTAATTTTGGTAATTTTTATACTACAACTATGAAATTTGAGGTAATTACTATTTTTGAATCATTTATTGAATCTACAAAATTGCAAAATCCCAAGGCAAAAAACACAGATTTTAGAAATTTTTATTTTTGAAACCAAGCAAAAATTGTAGACAACTTTTTCAAAAATTCGTAATTTTGATAATACTTGAGCTACACCTATGAAATTTGGGGAAATTATTATATTTGAGTTGTTTATTAACTTTGCGAAATTGCAAAATTCTAGAGCAAAAAAGACAGATTTTAGAAATTTTCATTTTTGAGGCCAAGCAAAAATTGTAGACAACTTTCTCAAAAATTTGTAATTTTGGTAATTTTTATGCTACAACTATGAAATTTAAGGTAATTACTATTTTTGAATCATTTATTGAATCTACAAAATTGCAAAATCCTAAGGCAAAAAACACAGATTTTAGAAATTTTTATTTTTGAAACCAAGCAAAAATTGTAGACAACTTTCTCAAAAATTCGTAATTTTGGTGATTTTTAAGCTACACCTATAAAATTTGGGGAAATTACTATATTTGAGTTGTTTATTAACTTTGCGAAATTGCAAAATTCTAGAGCTAAAAACACAAATTTAAAAAAAATATATTTTTGAGACCAAGCAAAAATGTAAACAACTTTCTCAAAACTTTGTAATTTCGGTAATTTTAATACTACAACTATGAAATTTGAGGTAATTACTATTTTTGAATCATTTATTGAATCTACAAAATTGTAAAATTCTGAGGCAAAAAACACAGATTTTAGAAATTTTTATTTTTGAGATCAAGCAAAAATTGTAGACAACTTTCTCAAAAATTTGTAATTTTGGTAATTTTTATACTACAACTATGAAATTTGAGGTAATTACTATTTTTGAATCATTTATTGAATCTACAAAATTGCAAAATCCTAAGGTAAAAAACACAGATTTTACAAATTTTTATTTTTGAAACCAAGCAAAAATTGTAGACAACTTTTTCAAAAATTCGTAATTTTGATAATATTTGAGCTACACCTATGAAATTTGGGGAAATTATTATATTTGAGTTGATTATTAACTTTGCGAAATTGCAAAATTCTAGAGCAAAAAAGACAGATTTTAGAAATTTTCATTTTTGAGGCCAAGCAAAAATTGTAGACAACTTTCTCAAAAATTTGTAATTTTGGTAATTTTTATGCTACAACTATGAAATTTAAGGTAATTACTATTTTTGAATCATTTATTGAATCTACAAAATTGCAAAATCTTAAGGCAAAAAACACAGATTTTAGAAATTTTTATTTTTGAAACCAAGCAAAAATTGTAAACAACTTTCTCAAAACTTCGTAATTTCGGTAATTTTAATGCTACAACTATGAAATTTGGGGTAATTACTATTTTTGAATCATTTATTAAATCTACGAAATTGCAAAATTCTAAAGCAAAAAACACAGATTTTAGAAATTTTTATTTTTGAGATCAAGCAAAAATTCTAAACAACTTTCTCAAAAATTTGTAATTTTGGTAATTTTAATGCTACAAGTATAAAATTTGAGGTAATTACAGTTTTTAAATCATTTATTAAATCTACAAAATTGCAAAATTCTAAAGCAAAAAACATATTTTGGAAATTTTAATTTTTTGAATTTTCAACATTCAACCAATTTCAACCTCCATTTTTCGACCTTTTTAGGCTTTAAATTTTAGGAGCTTTCAAACTCGCAAGCCCTTAGGCTTTTCAGGTTTTACTTTTAACTTTTCGTCAGGTTTCCCAATTTCACAAAACACATTCTGTCAGAGTTCAATTTTCATGAGAGCTCTTCAGTTTGCAGTTTTTAATTCGTTGCGAAGAAAAACTAAAATTTCGTTTTCCCGCCGCCACAACAACTTGTGTTTTACGGCCAACCAGTTAACGAATTCCAGAAGTATTGATCGATCTCACCCGCAAAAAACACATTTTTTTTGTTTTCAATTCACCGAAGAACGCGCCAAACATTTTATTTCTTTCCAAATGATTCAATAATCCTGTTAGAAGGAGCGACTCGTGTAGGATTCCAATTGGAATGAAAGAATATTTCGGCGCTGAAAATTGAAACTAATGTGAGTCACCCTCGGTATAAATCTGCGCGCATACATGGTCGTTACCTTCTTCGCTTTTCTTCTGATCGATATTTAAGTTTGCACAGGTACTGGTCTTGTGACAAACACTCCAGACGAGGGCTCTTGGAGGTAAAACGGTTCAATTTGGGGGAAAGTGATGAATTATCGTGTCGCGGAGTCGTTTTTGTTTCGGATCGGAGAGGAATTGAGTCGTTATGGGGCATAAATTTGGCGATTGGGGTGGAGGTGGCGGTTTACAAGGCATCGATTAGGTGGCTGAGCAGGTGGCAGACCATCTGTTATGTCTAAGGAGCGGCGATAAAATGAACACAACTAATCTTTAATCTAATAAAAAAATTTCAGATGTTTTCACGCGACAGAGCAAAAGCTGGATTTGTTATTCCAATTTCGCGTTTTTGCATTTTTGTATGAATTTTTCCTCCGGGGGTGAAAACTCCA
This sequence comes from Gnatocerus cornutus, assembly GCA_029298725.1. Lineage (NCBI taxonomy): Eukaryota > Metazoa > Arthropoda > Insecta > Coleoptera > Tenebrionidae > Gnatocerus > Gnatocerus cornutus. The sequence goes on from CM055517.1 coordinate 3,670,072, forward strand.
AACACTACGAAACGAATCGAAAATTATAAATATTTGATGCGCTGTCATAAATTGTCGCCAGGTCGGTCACGGAAGTGGAATCCATTAGACGGAAAAATGAACGTGACAGAAGTTAATCGTCGCCAATGCGATTCTTTTAGTTCGAGCCAAAGATTAAAAGAAGGTTTAGGACTGAATAAATTATGTGGTGTTGACCGTGAACTTTTCGTGTTCGAATGGTATGCAAAATTTAGTTAAAATCCTCCGATTTTGTTCAAAAATTAATGCCTAATTTGTATTGATGGAAAAAATACGGCGAAGATATAAACAGGAGGTTCTAATTTTTACTAAAAGCTCGAACTCTCGCTTTAATTTTTAGAAATTTCTTTTAACCCCGTGTAAAAACGAAATGCGATCCTTCCAAACCAAACAACCCCGTTTTTCCAAGTGTTATCCTCTTTTCCATCCAAATTATTGGTCAAAGAGATTCTTCGGGTCCACGCTTTGGAGCAACATAAACTTTTATTTTCACTTTCCCGCGAACGAAACACCAAAAACATTTGGACAAGCCTCTACAAACACTAAAAGCCCCCTCTAAAAAACGATCGGACTAGATCTAATTTACTGGTACAACTTGTGCTTTGAAACTGCGCAAACCTCTCCACCTAATTGAGATGAGAAGTAATTTAAAGTGTGAATGATAAAAATAAGTTTGAAAATGGCGAGATTCAAGTTTTTTGTTTCCCATCGACTTATCATATCCTAACGCGATTACACGGGAACTTAATTTTTAATTAACCTCCCTTGTACCTTGGATCGATCCGTCCCTGTTGCTCTGTTCACGTTTGCGAGCGCGAATAAATCAAAAGGGCTTGAATTAAGCGCCGTTTGGAGGCAGCGACTTATTTCGCATCGCTGTAATGAATTTGCGATGATTTTTTACCATTTTCCATGCACCAGACAGAAAAGTTCTCTTTATTGAGAGGCGAGGGCGGGGGATCGATCGCTGGGGCTGCATAACAACAAAATGCGTCAATAATACCGGTAAATATGATGGAGACAAATAACGTTTTTTCCATTTTTTTCTATCTTGTATTCTTAATTCTGTGGATTGTTCGAACCAGCAACCAAAAAACTGCTTCCACATCAGGATTGTCAACTCTGAGGAAATTTTCCTAGTTTAGGGGATTTTGAGGGGTAAAGGAACATGGAGATTTTTTTCTATTGTCCACTCATTAAACAGTTAAGTTGGCAGCACTCCTAGCAATTTTTATTGGTAACAGTTGGCACTAAGAGCGTTTGACCTTGACGCAACTCTGGCGTGCGAAGAACCTAATTGTCTTGCCAAAACTTGTTTAATCTCTATTATAAACTTCCTGTTGCAACAAATGTTTAATTAGTTATTTATTAATACACTCAACTTTGACAACGTGTTAACCTCAAAAATCACTACATTCAATTTTGCCCTAATTTTTTCCCTAAAGATTTGAAAGTCTGATTTACACCCAAAAATTTTTGAAAATTTACACAGGAGAGTGGACTGATAGCAATGAGCTGGACTTTAGCAGTTTTTAGCTTGCAAATGTGCACTTTGAGAGTTATTTTTGTATTTTTTTCTATCTTGTGTTCTTAATTCTGTGGATTATTCGAACCAGCAACCAAAAAACTGCTTCCACATCAGGATTGCCAACTCAGGGGAAATTTTCCTAGTTTAGGGGATTTTGAGGGGTAAAGGAACATGGAGATTTTTTTCTATTGTGCGGAAAATTTAGCAATTTATACAGCGTGTTTTAAAAAGATTTTTATCTAGTCGCCTATGATTTTCCGTACAAATTGAAAAATGCCGCTTTACAAAGATAATGTTACATAACCTCATAATACTTTTCAAAAATTATTAGGTGGACACTGATTTAAGACAATTGGATCGGTAAAGGGATAAAACTGACTCACCCTCTGCTTAATTTTTCCTTATTGACGATATATGACGTTTGACAAGTGACACTCTTGACAAAAGTTCAAAGTAGTTCAACAGTACAATGTGAGCGGCACAAAAGAAATTACTATCGCTTAATTAAAATTTTAAATATCAAATCAACTGACGGCTCAAAATGGTGAATTGTCCTTAATCCTTTTATGACCCTATAAATCTACAAACGGTAAAGAAAATGACAATAAAGCTTGAGGCACATTTTAAAATGTCATAAAAGTGATGTTTAAAATTTTAATTCCGCGTAATTTCATGGACTAGATGAAAACCATTTTGAAACAAGTACTAAACCTGAATACTGAATAATATTTCTAGAATATTTGCTTCTTTTTTCGTAGAATTACAAAAATAGTTTGAAAGTTATTATTTTAAACATTAAAAAACGTGCATCCTTTCACTAAACATAAAAGTTACCAAGATTGATAAAAACAACAAAACAAATCTGACAGGTGGCGAGAGTGGTAACTAAATGGACAGATGAGGTTTCTAATGTCAAAAGTTTATTTCAAACTTTCAAATTCGAGTAGAATTTTACTTTGTGCGCCAAATTTAAAATGCGGCTATATGATTGGTCGTTCAGGAAAGCGAGTTACACAATGCTGAGTTGTTAAAATTTCTGCATTTCTTGCGGAACGTAATGCAAGAACTGTCATATTTGTCAAATTGTCCCAAATTGATGGGAGCACCAATAAAAATTTAGTTTTTATTTTAAGAGCAGATTAACAGGTTGGTATTTAATTATAGCTATTATATTTTTTATCTGATTCCTAAAAAAACTGACAGTTTCTTGTGAAGCAATCTTCTAAATTCCTTTTTTTATTAGTACCAACACTACAATCGTCCCCTACTTTACAACTGTCTAGGGAGATTTCTGGTGAGAAATCAAATGTCAAATTAGTGACATTTATGAAAATTACGCAGTTTTTCTGTTAAAAACGTCTTTTTGACAGCCAGTTGGATTGCAAATCAAAGGATTAACGCTGATAAGACTTAGCACAGCCTAGAAGGCCGTTATGTGTAATCAAATTGTCAATTAGACAACTAACTTATTTTATTTATCACCAGAAAATCAACTTGGGCAACATTGCCGGTCACACGAACTTTAACTAATTATTTTTAAAGCCAACTGATTATTAAAATTGCTTATTTGTAAATCGAAAAATTTTCTACTGGAAAAATGATGTATAGAGTTGCGACCGAATTATTTTGGACATCATTTTATTGACATTTTGAAAATTTGAGTGTAGTCAATGCATTACTGTTAATTTGACGGGTAATTTTCAATCAATTTTGTCAATTTCAAAAGTGACAATTATAATAAAATTTATGTATAACACTTTGTAGCGTTCAAAACGACTATAGGTAAAAGCAGTATTTTCAATAAAACCAAAGATTATGGAAGGAAATCTAAATACTTTGAGAAATATTATTCTTGGAATCAATTAATATACAGGCTGTCCCAGAACTCACGCTCCAGAGAAAAAGAGGTTATGGAGGCAACAATTTGAAACCAAAATTTCGAAACTAAAAAAAAGATTTTAGCTGAAAAAATAATCGAGTTAAGACGAAAAAACGGCAGCCAATCTCGAAGCTGAACGTAATTTGAAAATCGGTAACTATGGACACATACGTATCATTCATTGGTTAGATTGGGATGTAGTTATAGAAAAGCTATCGGGATTGGTTGTTAATTTTTTATTTTTTCTGGAATTCTATTAAACTTAATCAATTTTTGTTTTGAAATTTACCATCTGTATTGCTGACGGCACCTTTCCTTGCTGTCTGGAGCGCGACTTCTGGGAGACCCAAGTCCGGACTAAGGGGGGGGGGGGGGGGGGGGGCTAAGGGTGCTGTAGCACCGGGCCCCACTTTCCCAGGGGCCCCTTGCCACGTAAAAATTTGATATAGAAATTGAAAAAATACAAATCAAGTACGTAAGGCTTTCTTTGCATAATTTTATCGATGGGCCCCTTTTTACGATTTAGCCCCGGGCCTCAAATTTTCTTAATCCGGGCTTGGGGAGACCTATATGTTTAAAAATCAAACCTTCGAAATTAAGTTATCGTTAAACACTATAGATAGATTTCTCTAGATTCGTCCAAAAATTGAAAAAAAATTCTATCGTGAAATCAAATACAAATATAATTAGTGCCGGCCATGATTTTTGCTCTTGTTGGTGACACTGGAAGCGAAATGACATGATGCGAATTTGAGGTTAAAGTGATGTTTTTCTACTTCAATGCATTTTCTGACCCGTTTTATACTGTCAAATCCATTTACAATTCCTAGGGTGCGAACATCATAACCTTAAATTTACATTTTGTCAGTTTGGTTCCCGTGTCGCTTGGTGGAAAACAAAAATCATGGCCTGCTCTAATTATATTTTTATTTGATCTCATGGTATATTTATTCCCTTAACACAAAAAAACCTGGCCGCTCTCGGCAACAAACATCGAAGACACTTGTAGCAAGTGTATTGAGAATTAATATTTTTTTATCTCTGATACAGGGTCCAGCAACATTTGTGGTCACCCCCAAAATTGTCTTAGAGATAAAATTAAAATTAAAAATTTACATACGCTAATAGATAGTCGAAGAAGCTCTAGAAGATGACGCAACAACTTGTTCTTTATTACCGATAGTTTTGGCGTCGCGACGCCTTAAAAGTGTAATTTTATCTATTTGTGAGGGTGTTTGGAACCATTCAATATATATATTTTTTAATATAAATGTGTTAAAAATATTTCAATTGTCTTTTTTTATTGTACGCAATTTGTGTTTAAAATTGTGGAAAAAATGCTGTTTTATCAGTAAGGATAGTAAGAAGTTATTTTTTAAAACTCAATAACGTGAAATTGTTTTTTTTTTTTTTTGGGTAAACCTAATAATGTGTAAATTATTGTATTGTGTAAAATTATTGTTTATTCATTGAAAAAGCTCTTGCGAAAACACTGTGTCCGAATAGTTGAGCTAAAGTTGAGCTAAGTTGAACAAAGTATCGGTTTTTTTTAATTCCCTGTACAAAATAATAATAGTTATTAAGGCAGTAAACCTTCATATTAATCCTGACATTGTAAATGATTCGCGATGGCAGGGAGCAAGAGTATCTTTAATCGAGAGATGTATTTATTCCCGAAATGAATACAATTTTTTTTAGAGGAAAAGTGGATTTAAAGTTCTTAAAAATAACTCCCCAAGTTGGATTTTTAATTTATTACGTCAAAACTGGAAACTAATGGCCTAATTTCATGTTGACTTGCGGCATTGCAAATCAGAATTGCGTCTTAGCAATCCCAATCAAACTGTTGCTACCTTAGCAACTGCGTCAACGCAATTTTGCGCCACTGATTTGAAATCGGGCCCTAAGTTATTTTTCAATGTAAATAATTGACTATTTCTATTTGGTATCCAAAAGGTGCAACAATCAACGTTAATCAAAAGTGACCTTTATACCATAGAATGAAGTGACTTGTAAAAATTTGATGTTAAACGTAGTTGCCACTGCCCGTCATAGTTTTGAAAACAAACTTGTTAAAACAGCAATTTATGCTCAAATTTTAAACACAATTTGCATTAAATTTAAAGTGAAACTGGTCACAGTTATGTTAAAAAAAAGCAATTCGCGAGTATTTACGCAAAAACTCAAACATCGCTAAAAATTACTTTTCTAATGCATCGCGAATTTTTGCTTTAGCTTATGCAAAATTGCAAATATTTCTAAACTAAAAGACCATTTTTCCGCAAGTATAAAATATGTATTATTGGGAACATTTTCTATTTAATAAACTTTATCCGATAACTCTGACTTAAAACCGGTATTTACATTTTCACTTTTGGAACTATTCCTAATATTTTTCATAACCAAATCTTGGTGTTGACAAAAATTATCAAAAACACAATTTATTCCCAAACACCAAATTTCGTCAAAAACTGCTGACGCCCATTTGGATAGTAATGCTTACCATCATCAAAACGATGATTAAACTGCATTTTTTGACGAAATTTGTTGTTTGAGAATACAATCTATTTTATCAAGAACCGTTTTGCAATTTGTTTCCTACTTTTTTGGTTAACTGATGTACTTACATGATTTTTTGAACTGTTTGCCATTGTAAATTAAAATAATTAAAAGCAAATAATAATCTAATCTAAAGAACAAAAATTGGCCATCAACGATAAACACTCTCTTTCTGTAATAAACAGCAAGTTTGATAAAAGCTATTGACCAACTTTAATCGACAAAACTCTAGAAATTTAAAAAAGTACATTGATTTACAAGTCGAGGACAGTCAAAAACAAGTATCCAAAGATTGCAAGAATTTAAATATTTTTTTCAAGATATTTATTTATAAGTTTTCCAAACACATTTTTAATTGCTTTTGGATGATTTGAAGGTCTTATTGGTAACGTATAAAATCCACCAGTAGCAAGTAATGATTAGCTTATTAGAGACGAGGATTTTTATGTAAAATTCGTACAATTAAAGACACAAATAGAGGTTTTTAAAAAATAGTTTTTTGCATAATAACATTAAACGCCAATTTTGCTTTTCCCGAGTGGTTCTGGCTTAAAAAATATTAACTAAATATTAACCAATATAGAAATATAGAAACGTTAATTTAAAATGTTAAAATTGTTAAAAATCAATTAGGGAAGTATTTCTATTGACTAGCGGGGTGTATTATTATGAAGAGTTAATTTTTAAATCACAGAAAACAACAGAGTAAAAAAGACCCTCATGTGTCAGGTAAAAGGTTTGGTTAAAAAAAATTAAATGCGTTTTTCTCAAATAAAAATAATAAAATAATAAGTAATTTTAAAATTTCCCGGGCGACCAGTGAGGAAAAATTTCGGACCACATTTACGAAAATTACATTTTTCAATTATAAAAACTTTCTTCCATTACGTACTATGGGAACTGCAATTTTGCGGATTTTATACATACATTTTTCCTTAATTGAAAAAAAAATTACGCCCGTAAAATTTTTGCCTACTTGAACCAGAAATTTGACGGACTCAAAACGCAGAGAAACTCAAATCCTAATATTTTTAACTCATTTTTGGTCCAACACGAATTTATTGTTTCAACCGCTGGGTTTCTTAGGAAATGTGCAGGTCAAGCGACCGTTTCCATAAAGTTTATGATCCGCTCATTACCAAATCCTCGGCAATCCCTTTTGGCAGCTGTCAATCAAAGGTGTTGTTAGCGTTGCATACTTTTCAAACACGAAATTTTCCGGCAGGCTCGTAGACCCTCAAATAACAGTGTTTTCAACAGAATAACAGGGACGCTCTGTATTAATTTTGGAATTAAATAAATTGTTTTAAATTATTATCGAGGTGATTATTATTATCGGAAAAAAGAGATACATTTCCATGAAACTTTGGACTTAAGAGACAAAAATTTTATGAAAATATCTCATCATGGATTAGAATGGAGAATAATGTAGAAATCTGTCCGGTCTAAAGTAAAATACAAAACTAAAGTTGGCAACATTGTTCCACATGCAAATGCTGTATTAACTGAACCAGTGACAGGCTCCAACTTCGTACTTGAATTATTATAAGTAATAAATATTCCCCAGCACGCTTGCCTTGCATTTGCTTCCAAAGATAAATGTTGAGTAGTTAACTGCTCCGTTAATTTGTTTACAAAAATGCCTGCAATTAATATAATAAATTCTTCACTTCACTCATTTCCTGAGGGTCACACAAAAACGTACAAAAATTGTTTTTTACATGCAAACACGACATTAAAAACGGTGAAATATTAAAATAATTATTTGCATTGATCAATTGACTCGGATGCCAATATTGGTGTTAAATTGCATAACAACACGTCTGCAGGTAATTGATTATGCGCGATGTTAAGTGCTGAATCATTCAATTACATAGTTTTTCGATTTAGGTTTTCTCCAGTTGCGTCGGCGCGAAATTTTCCAAAATTTGCTCTCTGTCGTCGTCGTTCACGTGATTTACGAGCATTTCAAGCGGGGACGGGTATATTGCTTTAGATCAGCGTCTCTCAAACTTTTAAACTTGATTTTAAAATTGTGGAATCTTACGCGAAATTTCATGAAAAAATTTTCATTTATATAACTGATTTAACTGATATAACTGATAATTTTGTTTCAATTCTAAATTTCGAAAAAAGGCGAGCTAAGGATTTCAGGAATATTTTTTTGGGGCCCCACAAGTTGAGAACCGCAGCACGAGCCTACAAAATCCATAGCACCGTTCCAACAGTACCAACACAAAACACAAATACAAAACAACGTCCGTTCGATAAGTTCAAACTGTTGTGAGTCGGATCATTTTTAAGTATTTACCTACACGAATCCCAAACAAATCAAACTGATTCCGTTTATCCCAATCCAGACTCAGCGTCGTTTTTGGATTCATGAATGAGATTTATTTCGGGAGTACGCAGAGCTTTTTGTTGGATTTGCAGCGGAAAATAAATAAAACGTTTGATTTAAAATTAGACGTTGGGCGGTTTAGTGAACGATGAATGGATCGATAGAAAGTTGCAAGTTGTTGTTCGCTTTCTGTGGTATGTAGAAATGTTTGCTGGAATTTCGTGGAATTTATTTAAAAATTGGCAGGCCAAGACTGTTTCATAATTTGGCAACACTGAACAAACTATTAAAAGTGACATATTGTCAATCATCGATTGACAGTCAGTGTTACCAAACTCTCGTCGAAAGTCACGGCCTGTCCGATTTTTTTAATTGCTCGCTGTTAAATGTTAACATCTCTGTTTTTGGTTGTAATAAATTACTGACGAATTGGATTCATGTTTCTAGAGAAACTCAATTCCGTACTCATTTGCCAACTTCGATAAATGATCAAATTCGACATCTAATTTCATGTCAACTTAACAAATGGAATATTGAGTTTGTGATTTGGATTATTTAATAGTCACGCGAAATACAGCCAGTTTAGGTTGCACGTGTCCACTTTGACAGTTCAATTTCCCACTCAAACGATACAAAATTTTGAATTTTGTTTTTTTGACCGCCACTTGTAAATAACTGACCTGCTCTTTCGATTGATGTCTACATGACGTTTTCGTCCAGAAAAAGTTTCTTAAAAATTACCTTATGACCTTCTGAAAACCTAGTTTGGTTAATAACTCGTTTAGTTGCACAGCAAACTCAAGTTGTTGATGCTCATTTAACGCAGAATTTCACGCTGAATCCAAAACTGTGTTAATTTTTAACGTACGTCAACAAATAACTAAATTAGAAGTGTTTGAATTTGGAAGCTCAATTTTTCTAAAAAAAATTGTTGCAGTTTAAAATGTCCGCTTTGACAGTTCTTTTTTTATCAAAGATTGAAATCTAAATATATAATTAATTAAAAATAATAAATTTTACATTTTTTAATATACTAGAGCACATTACTATCGGTCCAGTCATTAAACAGTTAAGTTGGCAGCACCCCTAGCAATTTTTATCGATAACAATTGGCAGTAAGAGCGTTTGACCTTGACGCAACTGTGGCAAGAAATGTTTAATTAGTTATTTATTAATACACTCAACTTTGACAACGTGTTAACCTCAAAAATCGCTACATTCAATTTTGCCCTAATTTTCGTCCTTACGATTTGAAAGTTTGATTTACATCCACAAATTTTCGAAAATTTACACAGGAGAGTGGACTGATAGCAATGAGCTGGACTTTATCAGTTTTTAGGTTGGAATCTTGATGAATTCAGTTTGGAAATTTTAAAATGACAAAGTTGGCATCATTATCCCCCCAGAATTTGACATTTGTCAATTTTGACATGGAAATTGTGTCTCTAGGTTGCGTAATTATTTAGTGCAAATGGTGCGAACCCTTAAAAACATGTTTCAAGTGGAGTGAAATCTTCTTTAGAAGCGACTGCTGTTTAAAAACGGTAATAAATTTAATTTGGACACATTAGATTGACAGAACTTACACCCCAAAACCCAACTCACACAACACCTCCATTGCAACAGGAACAAATTACTCTATGAAAATTTTAGATGTGACCTTGGGTGGACATTAGCAACGTAAACCAACTGTACCGGGTGTTCCGCGAATTGCTGAGAGCCATTTTACGCTCCAATGTTATTACGGCATTATTTAAAAAATCGAATCATAAACGTGAAATTTAAAATTTCCAACTCGAAATTTCAAAGTTGGTGTTACTGAAAAGTAGAGAACTGACATTGTCTAAACTAACCTTATTTTTTAAATTTACTTGTGCGCGGATATTAAAGGTAATCACGGACCATAAAATTGCTTTAGAAAGGCTATTTGCAGTAAAAGGGCATAAAGCGGCGTTACAGTGACAGATCTTCAATTCGCAGTTACACAACCTTTAAAATTTCGAGCGGGAAATTTGAAATTTTACATTTTTTAATACAATTTTTTTACTAATGACGTAATATCATAGAATTTTAAAAATTGCTCTTAGAATAAGAATTCTCTTGAGCACAATCCGCCATTAGCCAAATTTAATTTGAAGGTTCGACAGAACAGGAAAAAAATTACATTAAAATTCCCAGATTGTTTCTCTGTTCAGCAATCCGCGGAACACCCGGTACATACAGTAAAAGTATAGTTTTGATTTTCTTAGATTCTTCACGCTTTTTACATTGTCTTTTACTGTTTCCTGTCCCACCTAAAGAAATTTCCCTGAAAAATGAGTGACATTTGGCCAACTTCCGTTGCATTTTTCTCTCTGCCAAAAAGTCGCGCTTGTTTTAAAAGACAAATGACGGTGACTAAGCCAAGGTTTTCGTGCTAATTTTGTTAAATAAACAAAAAAAAATAAAAAGATGATCTTTGAATAAACAATTCTCTTTTGCTGTAGACGAGTTGCTGCAGTATCAGTAAATAAAAAATTCTAAAACGTTTTTTTGGCTATAGAACATTGTATCTCTTTAAGCACGAAACTGGAGTAAACTAGCCTTATTAATTACTCATTGGAAGAACAGAAAGTTTGCGAAAACCGTAAAACCCGATACCTGAGTAAATGAATTTCCGTGCGCACATCTCGCGCTCGCTTCGCTCGCTCAACAATGTCGAGTCAAGGCTATCCCGGCCAAAATCTCCCGATGTTGATGTAAGGCGTCGTGACGTCACTGATGCTGCAGGACGGTAACGATCCGACCGGGCGTTCCGACGCCCACGCACACTAGTCTGAACGACGGCGCGTCGCGTCGCCAGTCAAAGCCGACTCTCCGCCGAGACCTGTTGGTCCGGATGACAGACAAACACAAAAAACGTAAATAAATAGCAAACGGTGTAATGGTTCCGTGACGTCATGAGTGGCGTCGGGTTCTTGGTGAAGACGTTCACACCGAGCGGGCGGAGGAGGAAACGCTGCGAGAAACAACAGCACAGGTTGGAACTACCCGGATATGGAGGACAATGTCAACCGGATGTTGTCCCGTATTGGGACACGGCGGTGCCCATCACTCCGCCCGCGGCTTTCCTTCCTCCGGGATACAAGAGGTCCTCGTTTCGGGGTGAGGGACGAGTTATTTGGGGGAATTTGATTATTTTTCTTCGTGGTTTGTTTAGCGCTGTTTACATTCCCAGTTTAATTATAAATGAGCGTGGAGTCGCACCTCGAAATAGACAATTTTTCAAAAGAAAAAAAACAAAATTTGAAATTCGAGTTCAGCGGTGACGACTTCTCCGCCCATAAAACCTTGCGAAACTCCCGATGGAGTCGTTTCCACTACGTTTCCAAATCGGGAATCGCCGGGGGGAGGCTGTGACGAAATGATTGATGGCGGGGTGGCGGTTTAATGATTTTTTTTGGGCGATTTCGGGTCGCCCAACTTTACGAAAATGACACCATCGGGATGATTCATTTGGAATTTTTGGATATTTTCCAAGGTTCTTTCGTCACGTGTGGAATTTCAAGCAAAGCGAAATTTTTGATACTTTTCCTACTCATTCTTTTGGCAGTTGAAAGCGTTAATTCCACAATTCGAGGGAGATTTAAGGAATTTAAAGTCAACAAAATGTATTTAAAGAGACAATTTTAATTAAAAGTTTAGGAAGTTTTAAGAACGCAAAATATGATATGTTGACAGCTTCGCAATCCTCGGATTTTTAATTTTTAGACGCTCGAAAATTCAGAGTCGGAGTTATCAATTTTCACTAATTGGGTTTTCGAAGTTTTGGTTTCTAAGATTTTCTAAAAATTTGTTCCACTCTTAATTTCTCCGACTTTTATTAATTTTGTAGATTTCGAGCTCTTTTTTGCAAATTCAAGCCAGAAACCGGCGAAAATCAGCGAGAAATCGTCGTTTTGCATCGAAATAAGCGAATTTCTCTAAGAATTTTGATGATTTCGTACAGATTTCTGCTGTTTTCTTGCAATTCAGCCGTTGAATTTTGATGAAAATTGATTTCGCAATCCTCGGATTTTTAATTTTAAGACACTCGAAATATTCAGGGCCGGAGTTATCAATTTTCACTAATTCTCGGGTTTTCGAAGTTTTGCTTTCTAAGATTTTCTAAGAATTTGTTCCACTCTTAATTTCTCAGACTTTTATTAATTTTGTAGATTTCGAGCTCTTCTTTGCAAATTCAAGCCAGAAAACGGCGAAAATCAGCGAGAAATCGTCGTTTTGCATCGAAATAAGCGGATTTCTCTAAGAAATTTGATGATTTCGTGCAGATTTCTGCTGTTTTCTTGCAATTCAGCCGTTGAATCTTGCTAAAATTGATGGTTTTGTAGATTTCGAGCTTTTCTTTGCGAATTCAAGCCAGAAAACGGCGAAAATCAGCGAGAAATCGTCGTTTTGCATCGAAATAAGCGGATTTCTCTAAGAAATTTGATGATTTCGTGCAGATTTCTGCTGTTTTCTTGCAATTCAGCCGTTGAATTTTGATGAAAATTGATTTCGCAATCGTCGGATTTTTAATTTTTAGACACTCAAAATATTCAGGGCCGGAGTTATCAATTTTCACTAATTCTTGGGTTTTCGAAGTTTTGCTTTCTAAGATTTTCTAAGAATTTGTTCCACTCTTAATTTCTCAGACTTTTATTAATTTTGTAGATTTCGAGCTCTTCTTTGCAAATTCAAGCCAGAAAACGGCGAAAATCAGCGAGAAATCGTCGTTTTGCATCGAAATAAGCGGATTTCTCTAAGAAATTTGATGATTTCGTGCAGATTTCTGCTGTTTTCTTGCAATTCAGCCGTTGAATTTTGATGAAAATTGATTTCGCAATCGTCGGATTTTTAATTTTTAGACACTCAAAATATTCAGGGCCGGAATTATCAATTTTCACTAATTCTTGTTTTTTTGAAGTTTTACTTTCTAAGATTTTCTAGGAATTTGTTTCACTCTTAATTTCTCATTATTAATTTTCTTGAACTTTGATATATCCTTCAATTCCCTCAATTCTTGGATTCTTGAAATGATGAAAATAAGCTTAGATTTTCTTGAATTTCAAGAATCTTGTGGATTTTTTATTTTGGTTCTTGCAAGAGATCTTCCACTCTTGCAACATTATAAATAGATTAGGTGTGTGACTAGAAATTTATAATTAGAATGAACGGTTTTTTGTCGCCTATTGTTCGGCCGACCCAATTTTCTTTACATGACTCACACTGTAAAGTCCAGCTCATTGCTATGAGTCCCCCCTCCTGTGTAAATTTTCCAAAATTTTTGAGTGTAAATCAGGCTTTGAAATCTTTAGGGAGAAAATTAGGGGAAAATTGAATGTAGCGATTTTTGAGGTTAACACGTTGTCAACATGGCGTGTATTAATCAATAACTATATAATTAGATATTTATTGCAACAGGAAGTTTTTAATTGAGATTTAACAAGTTTTGGCAATGTGGTGCAAGACGATTAGCTTCTACGCATGTCACAGTTGCGTCAAGGTCAAATAAAAATTGCTAGGGGCTGCTGCCAACTTAACTTTTTAATGAGTGGACCGATAGTAATGTACTGTTGGCAGCACTGAAATTTCTCCAGCTGACGTCGTTTTTTGTTTCCAGAGCCGAAGAAAGAAAAGACTGATGGAACGGCACATAACGGCGCTTTATCCCCCAATGGAGACACGCCGTCTCAAGTTACCCACCCTCCAGGAATGGAGGCAACTCCGGGTAAACCGGAGCGCCCCAACACCTTAGGACACGGGCGGCTGACGAGGCGACTCTTGTGCTACCACAGTGAACATTGTGAGTAAACAAAATGGCCGTGAAAATGGCGGTTTCAACAGCTTGTTTCCAGTCAACGACGGTCAACAAGGTCCCCCCGGCAGCACGCCGCCCCCTCATGAGAAACAGCCCCACAACATACCTCCGCCCCACATGTCGGATCCCGGCTTGATGCTCTCTGACTTGCCAGAGCCGCCCATTCCTGTATCAGAAATTGGGCCCATCCCACCACCGCCGATGTTCAGTTCGCCGAGTCCGGTGCCGAATCGGCTGTCGCCGCCGCCGCCACAAATGGGCGACTACGACTACGAAGGTAATTAGATTTGGTGGAGGCGACGAGAGGCAGCTGCGTTTTAAAATTGAAACGTCAGTTGGGAGACGTGTAATTGGTTGAAAAAAACTTTGAAGACAGAGCCGGATTTGATGGAATTTTTTCTTGCAGAGAACGACGACGACGATGACGGCGAGATTGACTACGACAACCTCGACGACCCCTACAGGATCCGCATGTCCCAACCAGACCCCTCCATCGACACGAGTCGAATCGACGAGATCCCAGCCAAAGAACCAAAATTCAACGCGATGCCCCTCAAGTCGGCCCTGAAGAAAAAAAGCAGTGGCGGGAGCGGACCGGGAACGCCGCAAAACACACCAACGCAAGAAAACCGACCTCTGACGATGCGACAGGCGCAAAGCGATCACCACGCGAGCTTCAAGTAAGTTGCTGAACCCCACTAAGCCTCCATTAAGTGTCTTGCGGAAACTAATTTTCTATATTTTGCTTTGTTGGTCCAGAAGGCCGCCTATGAGGCCTCGGATAAGAATATGGTAATTATTAAATGTAGTGTGCACACTGTCATTCTTCTCTTGATCATCGTCATGTTTTATTCTTCTTGTAAAATTGTTTTATTTGATTTTGAATTTTACTACTGTGTCATATAGTTGATAAGACGACACAAGAATGGTGAGAAGTGGGTTTACAGATCGTGGGGTCGTTCTTTGACCTAAAATGCGCGGAAATTGGATTAGAAACCTAAACATGTATGAAGTTGGAACGTCAGACTAAAATTATCAAAACGCCACAGAAACGGACTAAAACGTCTTAAAAGAAGAAGTTTTCTTTCTGAGAAATTTTTAATGCGTTTTTTCTGAGGCGTTTGGGCAATTTTGACTTAGGATCTTTAGTGATCTTCAACAATTCTGCGGCTCAGTGCAAGAAAGGCCAATCTCAAACTTTTGAGATTTTTTGTTCTATAGCGGAAATAAACTGTCATTACAATGCTGTTTTATTGCTTTAAGGTCAAAACTAAAAATTTACATATTTTGAAAGTTACAAAACCACTAATTTTTATCAAGATTCAAAATTCTTAGAGAAATCCGCTTGTTTCGATGCTAAACGACGATTTCTCGCTGATTCTCGCTGTTTTCTGGCTTGAATCTGGAATGAAGAGCTCGAAATCTACAAATACACCAATTTTTATCAAGATTCAACGGCTGAATCGCGAGGAAAACGGGTGAAATCTGCACGAAATCGTCAAAATTCTTAGAGAAATCCGCTTATTATGATGCTAAACGACGATTTCTCGCTGATTCTCGCCGTTTTATGGCTTGAATTCGCAAAGAGAAGCTCGAAGTCTACAAAACCATCAATTTTTATCAAGATTCAACGGCTGAATTGCAAGAAAACAGCAGAAATCTGCACGAAATCATCAAAATTCTTAGAGAAATCCGCTTATTTCGATGCAAAACGACGATTTCTCGCTAATTTTGCCGTTTTCTGGCTTAAATTTGCAAAGAAAAGCTCGAAATCTTCAAAACCACTAATTTTTATCAAGATTCAACGGCTGAATTGCAAGAAAACAGCAGAAATCTGCACGAAATCAAATTTCTGAAAGAAATCCGCTTATTTCGATGCTAAACGACGATTTCTCGCTGATTCTCGCCGTTTTATGGCTTGAATTCGCAAAGAGAAGCTCGAAATCTACAAAACCATCAATTTTTATCAAGATTCAACGGCTGAATTGCAAGAAAACAGTGGAAATCTGCACGAAATCTTCAAAATTCTTAGAGAAATCCGCTTATTTCGATGCAAAACGACGATTTCTCGCTGATTCTCTCGCCGTTTTCTGGCTTGAATTCGCAAAGAGCTCGAAATCTACAAAACCATTAATTTTTATCAAGATTCAACGGCTGAATTGCAAGAAAACAGCAGAAATCTGCACGAAATCGTCAAAATTCTTAGAAAAATCCGCTTATTATGATGCTAAACGACGATTTCTCGCTGATTCTCGCTGTTTTCTGACTTGAATTCGCAAAGAAGAGCTCGAAATCTACAAAACCATCAATTTTTATCAAGATTCAACGGCTGAATTGCAAGAAAACAGTGGAAATCTGCAGGAAATCTTCAAAATTCTTAGAGAAATCCGCGTATTTCGATGCAAAACGACGATTTCTCGCTGATTCTCGCTGTTTTCTGACTTGAATTCGCAAAGAAGAGCTCGAAATCTACAAAACCATCAATTTTTATCAAGATTCAACGGCTGAATTGCAAGAAAACAGCAGAAATCTGCACGAAATCGTCAAAATTCTTAGAAAAATCCGCTTATTATGATGCTAAACGACGATTTCTCGCTGATTCTCGCTGTTTTCTGACTTGAATTCGCAAAGAAGAGCTCGAAATCTACAAAACCATCAATTTTTATCAAGATTCAACGGCTGAATTGCAAGAAAACAGTGGAAATCTGCAGGAAATCTTCAAAATTCTTAGAGAAATCCGCGTATTTCGATGCAAAACGACGATTTCTCGCTGATTCTCGCCGTTTTCTGGCTTGAATTCGCAAAGAAGAGCTCGAAATCTACAAAACCATCAATTTTTATCAAGATTCAACGGCTGAATTGCAAGAAAACAGTAGAAATCTGCAGGAAATCTTCAAAATTCTTATAGAAATCCGCTTATTTCGATGCAAAACGACGATTTCTCGCTGATTCTCGCCGTTTTATGGCTTGAATTCGCAAAGAGAAGCTCGAAATCTACAAAACCATCAATTTTTATCAAGATTCAACGGCTGAATTGCAAGAAAACAGCAGAAATCTGCACGAAATCGTCAAAATTCTTAGAGAAATCCGCTTACTTTGATGCAAAACGACGATTTCACGCTGATTCTCGCCGTTTTCTGGCTTGAATTCGCAAAGAAGAGCTCGAAATCTACAAAACCATCAATTTTTATCAAGATTCAACGGCTGAATTGCAAGAAAACAGCAGAAATCTGCAGGAAATCATCAAAATTCTTAGAGAAATCCGCTTATTTTGATGCTAAACTAAATAAAATAATTTCTCGCTGATTTTCGCAGTTTTCTGGCTTGGATTCACAAAGAAGAGCTCGAAATCTACAAAACCACCAATTTTTTGAGATTTTTTGAGGAGCCAATCTAATAATATGATATGATTTCTTTTAAGCAAGAAGGGGTTTTCTTATGCATGTTGCAGTGTTAATGCGCCTTACCGTTAAATGAATTGCCTGAAAACTAATTTAGTTTAATTAGGAGCATCAACAGAATATATCCCATAAATAATAAACAAAAAGATCTTTTTTAAATTTAAAAAAATGCTGTTTATTGCCTTCTTATTAAATGGCTTCAATTTCATACTGCAAGTCTGGGCAAAATAAATTATAAAGTATCTATTCATAAGGAAGAAACTTCTAAAATTCTAGATTCACAAAGATTACGTTGAAAAAAAACTTGCCTCAAATTATTACAATAAAAACTTTACATACACACCGATGCCACTAAATTCTAAAAAAGTGACTGATTTGAAGAGTGTTGCCGTTTCTTACCTCAGTAAGTCAACTCTATTATAAAAGGTGGTTTAATGTATCTTCCTCTGCATAAGATGCTTTAGATTTTTTTTAATATTTTATATAAAATTAAAATAGCCCCTAATATAAATTTTGTAGTCAAAATTGATTATATTAGAATTTAATAAGTTTTTTACTTTAAACAAAACGAAAAAGAAGTTCTAAAATTACCGTTTTTAGGTTGCACTATTCCATCAGATATGCAGTTTTGAAAGCGCCAATCTGACTATTTTAGCAAATATTTTTTAAACAAAAAGGGCCAATCTAATTATTTTTTTTATCTTTTAGAGTTCATTGGTTCAATATGTAGTTATAAATAAATGTGAATATAAAAGTAGAAAAGATATAATTTTTCCAACGTCAAATGCGCTGCTCAGCACTATTCGACGACAGTTATTGAATCCATAATTATTCTCTCAATACCATGTTTTTTGAGATTGGCCTTTCTTGCACTAAACCACAGAATTAATCGCCATAAAACCTAAGTACTTGTTGCTTCCCCGGTCTCTAAACTCCAACTCCACATCTTCAGTTGCACAAGACTGAACCGGCAAGCTTCCATCTAGAGTTTAACTAACGCTGCTATCTTCTTTACAGTTCGAAGCCCGTCAAGTTCGGCATAGGTTTGCCATGCACGTTAGAGAACAAAGAAAACGCGAGACCGTACGTAATCAAGGAGGACAGTAGTGACAGCGACTCTAATGACGGTCCTATCAATTACAGAGATGAAGACAGGGATTCGAACGATGATAACCAATTGGCGATAAAAATCGCCCGGAAAGAGAGCCTGTCATTGAAACTGTCTTTACGGCCGGACCGTCAAGAGTTGATCAATAGGAACATCTTGCAAATTCAGTCGGAAAATGAGCGACAAGAGGCGAAGGAGGCGATCGGCGCGAGGCTGATCAGGAGGTTGAGCATGAGGCCGACTCAGGAGGAGCTGGAGGAGAGGAACATTCTAAAAAGTGAGTTCCACATCGCATTTTTTCCAACGCGAAACTCAAATTTCTTGTTTCAGAACAAAGTCCAGCAGAGGAGAAGAAACAGAAAGAAGAAAAGAAGCGCTTCTTGCTGCGGAAGTTGAGCTTCCGTCCCACAGTGGAAGAGCTGAAAGAGAAGAAGATCATCCGGTTCAACGACTACATCGAGGTGACGCAAGCGCACGATTATGATCGACGGGCGGACAAACCTTGGACTCGACTCACTCCGAAAGACAAAGCCGCCATTAGGAAAGAACTGAACGAGTTTAAAAGTTCGGAAATGGCAGTGCATGAAGGCAGTCGACACCTGACAAGGTTTCATTTACAAAGGAAGTAGACTTTTGACTTACACCGCCTGTTGTAGGTTTCATAGGCCTTGACAATTCCGGAGTTGGTTAGAAAAAAAGCTAAATACTGTGATGGGCATAGCCGTAGAAATCAACTTTCCCATGTTCGCTTTCAGAGTCCTGACCTGATTCGGTCTACGCACCGTTGCGTAGACTCTGTGTAATTGTTTTGTACATAAGTGATTTTTAATACACAAAGTTTTTATTGATTATTATAAATAGTGAATGTAAATTTTGCGTTCGAGGCACTTGCAAGTTACTGTAAATATTTAGTGTAATTTAGTGCATTTTTTACGTTTAAGAGCATCACTGATGTGCTATGCACTTGGTGTCTTTGTTGAAATAGAATGTTTAATTTTAAAACGTAGTCGTAACTATTTTAAGTGTTTTGTTTGAAATCGAACAAAAATTGTAATTATTGACCGATCAAGTACCTTTTATTTATACTACATGCAATCAAATGTGCAGAAAACAACCGCGCGCTCATGTCAAACTAAGCAGGCCTTCAAGTTGGTAGCACTGAGAAACTATCATACAAGCCAAGCTTAGTTTTTTGTGATCGCCCGGTCAGAGATCTAAGCGTGGAGCGATGCTGGAAATTTATTTTGATTAGACGTGAACTTTGTAGCGAATTGAAGCTGTAAAATTAGAAGTCTTGTATATGAACCTTATGCAAAAATATTGTTGATCCATGCTTGTAAAATAGAATCCTTCGCTTCTAAAGGCAATATGCTCTATGTATACTATACTTTAACAAATTGTATTCATACTCAATCAATTTATACTGGTTTTAATAACAAGAAATGTCTTCCAAATAAACGAGACATTAAAATTTTGATTTTATTCTTCCCGAGGGGTGAAAGGGGTGAGTTTACAATACTTTTTCGAAGATGAGAAGATGAGTTTACTGAATCACAAAGGAGCAATTTTAGAAGATAGCAGGATTTGAAAATGATAAATTAGGTACCTGTTATGGATACTTGATGGCTCCACAACTAATTGTCAAGTTTATTAATAATCGCAAAATACATACAGGGTATACCCGAAAAAAGTGCAAAGATTTTAACCCGAATAGCTGACAGTAGAAAATGATTCTGCAAAAAAAATCGAAATTCGAATGGGGCAAAACCCTCTTAAAATAAATTGAGAGTCAATCTTTATTTTGATTGGTGACTTTTCCCAATTCGCTTTGTGGATCAAACTGAAATTTCAACTAAAAACGAAAAAATGAAAAAGTTACTTAAAGTAATTAAGAAAATTGATCAAGTGCCTTCCATTGGGCGATCCAATTCAGTTTCACCCGTAAAGAAATCAGTGTTTAAAACTCTGTGTTTATGTTTTGAAGAAACCACTTACAAAGAATAAAAACACATCTAACTCAAAATAATTCAATTTTTAGCAATTTGGCACTGTAAAAAACGCATTTCTCTACCTCAATTAATGTTAAACTGACTGAAACTGACTGATATCGATATTTACATAACAAGTACCAAAAGTGACCAATTTCGCACGAGTGTAAAAGTAGATGTACGAGGCGCCAGCCGAGTGTAGATATTACACGAGTGCAAGAAAGACACTTTCCGACGAGTTATGCACACTATTTTTCCTACGACCTTACATCATCAGGAAGAAACCAACAGGTCTGTGCGGATATATTCATATCACACTAGGGACTTTTACTTTCGGAAATGGATGTACGAAATCATCAACTTTCCGTGTCATTTAACCGTGTGGAAAATGCCACTTTCATATGAGGTCGTAGGAAAAAGATCTTTTTCTCCAAACGTCACAAAAAGTCACTATTTTTAGTGCTTTTTAGACAGTAAAGTAGGCAATTTAATATAAGTAATGAAAAGCGCTCGTTGACATGGGAACACTTTTGCGGCCTAGGCAGAAAAAGTACTTTTGGTGACTGCTACTATTTGAGACTTACATTTTGTATGGCACTTGCACGATCTACACTTTGAAACTCTTTGAAACCAATATTTTTCACAGTAAATGTCATCAATGACAACTACATGCATAGCCATCCATGTTTTTAGTTCAATTTGTGTTCACTCATTGTCGGTCGTAGAATTGAATTTAACGTTTGGAGAAAAAGTAGTATTTGTTATTTGGCCAAAAAGCGACTTTGCTGTCTCACAATTTAATTGCTCGACTAAAAGTACCACTTTTCTGTCGTATAACAAAATCTAATATTTTTGCCATTTGTTTATAAGCGTTTTTATTCCCAATCTTTAGATGACTTGAACTGATCATATTTTTGTAAGGTTACTATATAGAAAATTTGTCTTTTATAAAACAGAAATTTGAATCTAGTGACCTTATATTTTTCTCGAAAACGGTGACGTTTCTGAACGCGAAATTTGGCCATTATGTCAAACTGATATTAGGGTTAAAATCTTTGCACTTTATTCGGATACACCTGTATAATGATGAAAAACTTAAAGCTATACATACAGGTGTTCAAAAAATGGCGGACCAACTATTCACTACGTGAATCTTCAGATAATAACTAGTAGCTAAATTAAGTTTTTTCAATTATTGAGTGCTTCGTTGGAAATCTACAGCCACTTAAATGGGCGCTAATTATGGCACAAATTTTTCCTTATAATGAACTCAAGGTTTACAAAATTCAACTAGAGTTCATGTTTTGGGTGACATTTACATACTTACAGTCTTTAAATGCCTTAAATGTTGATGCAAAACGTTATTTTGCACTTTTAAAATTAAACTCAAACGCGCAAAATTAATCTGGTAACATTTCACTTCAAGAATTCAGTAATTAATTGTTGCTTAGTGCCTGACAATGACCATTTTTTTAGAAAAGTCAAACATTTTTTAGGTGTCACAAACTAGAGGAGTTTATTTCTCTAAAGATGTTAATTTTGCTGAATATACCGACACGTGAAGGAAACAGTCGAGAAGCAGTAAGGGGCAGTAGGGCTTGTGAATTTCCTAACTGGCAAATTCCCTCCAAGAATACTTTTCAACGAGTTTATCAACCGGTACGTGAGACGGGCCGATTGGAACCAAATTTATCAGGATCATGGAGGACCCAAAACTATTCGCACCACCAAGAAGAGAACAAATGGTTCTTGATCTACTTTGTGACTTTTACTGGTCAGGTGTTATCAAAATTAATTGCAAACCATAGTAACCAATTACATGATTAATTAATAATTGTAACTACCAAAGTGTTGCTCTGGTCTCAAAATTATACTCCTAATAATTACCGAAAGAATTGAACACTGTTGCCGTTTTTCGCAATATTTAAAGTTATTTTGCTCCTTTACAAAGCTTCAAATAAAAATTTTAAACAGCATTTTCAATTCACAGCGTCTTAGAGTTTGACGTTCTTATCAGTTGGTCCGCTATTTTTTGAACATCCTGTATACACCAAAAATAACTGCATTGAAAGTAAGAAAAACAAGTTTATTGCTGATGCTCCTGCCATTTGACATTTCTTGGACCAAAAAAATTAGCATCGCGTAACTCACTCTGGTGAACAAGCAATCATAAAGCCGCATTTTAAATTTGGCGCGTACAAAAAAATCTCTGCAGGAAAAAAGAGGCTTATGCGAAACTGCAAAAATGAATATTTTTTGCAATCCTGAGTATAATCCAAACTTTTAAAAAAATACCTAAGATCTCGGTACCACATATGTAATTAACATTTTAATAATATCTTCATCCTTTTGGCGGAAAATGGAACAAGACACGTCGGATTTCCCACTAGTTTCTTCATTTTGATTTTTGAAAAACGTAGTTTTTTGCGTTTATTTCACATATGATTAACACTAGAGTAAAACTGATTTGAAGCGCTCCGTTTTCTCTTCATGTACAAAAAAATAGTTATTTTATAGTTTCATAATTAATAGCGATTTTGGACCAGGACACTAGTGTTGGCGAACCCTGTATATAAGTACAAAAGAGTCGATATCATTTTGATTTATGGTAAGTGCAAGAAGAATGCAGCAGCGGTGGAAGTGTTGTACTGCTGTTGTTATCCAGGCTTCCAACGGACAAAATTTGTAATCGGTTAGAGAAAGAACTTCGTAAAAACTGGCAAACATAAAGGAAATAGAGAACAGATGACCACCAATTCCAAAATCGAAATTATAGTTATTGAAGCTGGCGATAATAAGAATCATATTATCTGACTTTTTCAAAGAAAGTCCAAAAAAGATTAGTTTATGGATCAAGTGACATATGAGAAACGTATTACTGGTTGCATCTTCCCTTTGTCAAGGTCGTAAAGTCACGTGAATCAGTCTGTTTTATAAATTTGGAAATCGTTATTTGTTTCACTAGGCTAAAAAATGGTCCTTTGGAAATGCCCGGAAGGCGAGGATTTCAATTTCCGAGCATTTCCAAAACATTTTCTAGTCGTGTCAAACACGAAATTTTGTGCGCCGACAATTATTAATTAGTATATTAAAACACCGAGTTTTATAATGGATGAGTGTCTTAATGGCCTTATGAACGAGGTTTTTATACTAGTTTTCCTAATTTGTTTTTGTAACAGAGCTATTTTCGCTATTTTCGCATTCGTTTTCAGTGCTAAAATATCCATTTCGATATGGAGTGGTAGAATAGCAACTTGGGAATGTTTAAAATACAAATTAGGAAATAGTATATTAAAACACCGAGTTTCATAAGGCAATTTTTTAGGCACGAATCCAAGTTTATAAAACGAGCGGCTAAATAGCCTTATAAACGAGTTTTTTTTAATTATTATTCCTAATTTGTTCTTGTAACAGAGTTATTTTCGCTATTTTCCAATTCGTTTTCAGTGCTAGAATATCCATTTCGATACAGAATGTTAGAATAGCTTTGTTTCCATAGCAACTTGGGAATGTTTAAGATACAAATTAGGAAAAGTTATTTATTTTGACTTTTGGTTTAAATTTGAAACGTCATTCCCTCATTTAGGGAAATTTCATCAGCTGGGAAATAGGTTGGTAGCACCCCATTCAAATCAAACAATTGCAGATTAATTTAAATTCAAATGTGTTTCAGCAAATTTTTGTGGTATATTTGCTTAATTAATCGACCTTAAATTACTTTTGAAGGTCATTGGCCTCCAAATCTGCACACAAATTGACATTTATGCAGCGATGCCAACTTGGAAAATAAAAGCAACTATTCGAAATGTCACGTTTGACTGCCTAGACATTCAAAAGGTGATTTTCTTGCCGCAAATGAGTATCACAAATCTCATGAAAAGTGACGGAGGCACAAAAAATATTTTTAGGCGACTGAAACTAAAAATGAGATTTTTAAGACCTTAAAAGCGGCCTAAATGTCATCAATGACATTTTTGGCCGATCTATGGTGGCGCCATCTATCCATAGTTTTGCATATTACATCAAGATACCGACATTACCCCCAATTTTAAAATAATTTGGGTAAAATCAAATTGACAAACTGCTGTAAAGTGCAACAAAGACGTGTTGAATTAGGGGAGAGGGGGGCATAGTGGGGTACTTAACAATCAATTAGCCACGCATGTTAAAATAATAGAAATTAACAAATTTTTTTTACTAAATATCATAGACTAATGTATTGCGGATGATTTTTGCTGTACTTTTTTTGATTACCATAAAAAACTTACGACATGTGAGCATTATTTTGAAAAATGGGATTTGCTCCGCTTTGCCCCGCACATAGGGGTAAAGTGGGGTATCCTATGGGGAAATCAAATTTTTGAATAACTACTTAGAAAAAGTAACATTTTAAAATTACTTAGGCATCAATGCATATTGCACATAAATGAGCAGGTTCATCATATTTAGCCACTACATTTGTATGACTAGATTTGAAAAAAACTTGCTCCCTAACTTCGCGAATTTTTTAACGAAAACACTGAATTTCACATTTTGTTTTATAAAACATATAGGTTTTCACATTTTGTTTTATAAAACACAGATGGTTAACTGTCAACTAACAACTAATCAAAACACGCTATTCGACTTTTTTCACGGCGTTTGATTTGAGCAGCAGGAGTGTTACCCCGCTATGCCCCGGTACCCCACTATGCCCCCCTCTCCCCTATTGAAAATGAATGGTTAGCAGTGCTGTCGCAACAATATCAAAAAGCACATCAAACCTAATTCTAAAGTGAAGCTTACATGCCGAAACTGCAAATGTAAATAAAGAAAATATGAACTTTTCTGTAGGATTCATAAACATTTGCAATTATTCAGTTGTTATAAATGATTAAATCAATAAATCATAAATAAAAATTAATTAACTTGCAAATTTAATGATGTCGCCTAAAAAATCTTGGGTGTATCACGGCCAAAAAGTACCATTTTGCCCTCGCTTTTTGGCCTTGGTACACAAATAACCATTGTTCGGAAAAAACACAGACTCAAAATTTTTTCAACCGATATATCTATTTTATTTTTCGAGCAAACTTAAGCTATTCGTTTTCATTTTACACAGATTGAGTCCTAACCTGTACATTTTGGTACGTCAACAAATAACAGAATTATAAGTGATCGCATTTTGCTTTACTCTAATGAATGATTCATAAAATTTAATAATAGTACTATGGTAATATTTGTCCAGTCATTTCGGCACAGCACCTTCCTGCAAGTGAAAACAAATGTAAGTATTTTAAATTTTGCATTTTCTTCCTTAAATTGGCATGCAGGATAAACAATAAAAAATCAATAATTTTGTTAGTTTTTTCAACAAACATGATTAGATAGCTTTTAGTTCATGTGCAAATCTAATCAAATTTCACACATTGATTCTAGTTTTTTTTCTTTTTGCTACCACATAAATTCTCTTGAACCTTGAAAAAAATTTCCAGTTACCAAGAATTTTCTGAATTATTACATCATGTTTGAACTTTTTCGGTTGAGAACCCCTCGAGTTAATCTAAACCAACAAATCTTATCAAATCAGAACCCCAATCTTATTTAGCCTAGCCAAACGCAACATTTTCCGTGTCGCCGCGACTCCTCCTTTCCATTCACCTTGAAAAGATGTTTAGGACAGATGCGTAAATTATCTTGTTTACATTTACCGTAAATATTTGGAGCCGACGAACAGGTAGCATGTCATTACATTACTCACATCAGTTGATAACACAGATTTTTCAAAGTGGTTTTATCTAATCTCATTAAGTGATTTTTGCGTTATTCAAAAAATGCCATTCTCTAAAAACCAACGATGAAATTTACACCAAACGAAAACATCTTAAGAGTCGCGTTGATCGCCTTCAGTGTCTTATTCGGGGTAAGTTCAAATTCCGGTTGTTTGCAAGGTGTCACTTTCATTTTTAGATCTTGAGCGTTTCGCTCATTGCTCTTGGAATTGTCTACATCGACGAGTTATGGTGGCCGAGGCGGTACATCGGGTTGGACTTTATTGAACTGCCGACTTTGCTGATCGTCTTGGGATGCGCGAGTCTTGCTATGTCCATCGCGGGCTGTTTTTGCGCGAAGACGTACAGCAGGACTCTTCTTCTTGTGGTAACAATTTTTCAGATAATGCGGAAAAAATGTGGTAAAATTTCATCAGTTTGCAGCGGTTTTGTTCACAATTCTTTGTCTGGAGCTGTCCATCTCCGTCATCGCCTTTATCAACTTTGACGAGCACGAGGGCGAGTCAAAAACTCACAGGAAAATGTTCGAGCAGTACAACAGCCCCAACGAAGACACGCGCTTGTTTTTCGAAAAACTCGAGGAACATGTGAGTTACCAGTGATGTATATTTACTCTACCAATGTACATACTGTATATAATTAATAGATGTTTATTATTTTTGTAAACGTTTCTTTATTTTGCACTTTTGGTTATTTTATGTCTTACCGTTTAATTATTGGCTCTTTATGGCTCGGATTTGCGGTACGTTAGAGGTACAATTACGCCCTAGGGCATTAAGGTGTCATAGCAACCTCACAACAAACAGCGACTGGCTACGAATCGACTTGCTTTATTTGCCCGCCATATTCAAATTGCATTTAATTTTAATTATCATCAAACAGTCACATTCAAAAGGTACCTGAATAAATAAACTGGTTGTTATGTTTTTTTTGTCTTTAATTCTCCGTTTTGCGGCTGTAACACATTCAGGCTTTGCAGTTCGCTGCGTTGCATAGCCATGCTCCACTGTGCGCGCGTTTTTTTTTGAGGTTATGTCAAATGGGTTATCCACTTTGTGACTTTTTCGTAATCTTTATCGTATAAATCTTTAGATTTTGTTGGCAATAAACTTTCAGTGGCTTTTGCAGCGTTTTCAACAATTTTAGATGGAATTTTACCACCCATCTTGATGCTTTCAATTGTTTTGTAAAGCGTTCTAAGATTAATTTCATTGACATGACACTAGATTATTTTAATAACAATAATAAAATTAATGCTAATAATATAGTTCCTAGTAATTAACGAATTAACTAATAATTAATAAATTACAAATCAACTGCAATAGTATTTTGTGGTTTCAATTAACGCAAATAAACAGTGTAGAAATCAGAAATTGTATATAAAGCCATTAGTAATTAAAATGATTAAATCTTTAAACTAACACAAAACGACATGTAAAGTATTTTTTATAAAGTCTTTATATAGATTCAAGAACAGAAATTGGTATTTGTGGAGAAATTATTTATTTTTGAAAAATCAAAATTTATTGGTAAGACATAAAACGTTGTATGTACCACGGGCATAACTTGATGTTTATGTATCTCGGGCAACTTACAAAGTCTCCGACCTCGAGCATAAACATCCACATTATGCCCTTAACACATAAATAACTATTACAGCACCGCAAGGATCTATTGTAAGACCGATTTTATTAGGGCGTGTGATCCAAAAAAATGGCCATGAGAAATTGGCATTTTTCAAAAACAAAATTCCCTAACTTTGGATCAAACGCCCAGATAACCATAATCATAGATAATTTTAGTACCACTGCTGTGGAGTGACTGGAGACGAAGTTAACTGTACAAATACAGATACAGATTCTATCGATTCGTCTGTAAGTCCAAGCGACGCGACTTTTTCTCAGGTCGGATGTGCTGCTGCTGTAGATGAGCAATTGCAGCTAATTGCCACCGAGATTGGGTACTTTAATATTGTGTTGGCTGTACTGCAGGTTTGGTCATTGACAGTTTAGGGATTTTCACGATATTTTTGTTGCAGATGATTGAAATTGGCTACGTTTTCTTGATTCGACGGTCTCTTCTAGGATATTGCAGTGCTTAGTAGAACAGATTTCAGATTGACTTATTTATAAAGTATACTGCATTTTGATCTCATTCAGTAGTTTTTGTGTTTTTTATGCTAAACCCATGTCACGTGTTTTATGAGTTGGTGATAATGAAAACAACAAACTCACCACGCTAAGGTTGGTAATGCTAAGTCCCTGCCTTTTCTTTCACTTGTTTTGCGTGATGCCTACGAACTCGAAATTAGTGTTGCCAGGTCTAGGGATTTTTTCCGAATTTAGAGATTTCCCCCAAATCTAGGGATTTTTGGATGAATCTAGTAGGGAAATCTATAAAAATTTAGCTTTTTGACTTGAATTACGAAGGCATGATTTATAAAAAAAACTGTTTTACAGAATGTTTTTTAATTCTGAAAATATTTGGATTTGCTTCCGTAACTTTAGGTTTTACTGAAAATACTGTTTTCACAAGGCAATTTTATACGTCAGCAGAATTTGAAAGGAATAAATTAGATACACCTGGCAGTTTTGTTCAATAGATGGCTCCCTAGGCAATTGTCAAGTTTTTTATTATTAGGGTTTTTATTTTTAAATATTAGGGTGTTTTTGAAATGCTTGTAGGTACTTACAAAAGGGGTGTGGCATTTCCTTGTCACAAGTTGAGCCTATTAAGAGAAAAAGTTTTATTTTATTATCAAAAATACAATTTATTCCCAAACACCAAATTTCGTCAAAAAGTGCTTACGCGGGTTTCGATAGCAATGCTACTATCATCAGAGCTCCAAATTACTATAGTAAAAGTCTCTTTCTGTTTTCTGTTTTCGAGATAAAATTACACAAAAATTTCAATAAATTAGCTTGTGCGCCACTGATTTAAAAGTTAACAAAATAGAGTTGTTGGTTGCTTAGGAAACAAGTCATTCCAGGTGGGTTTTTGGCCAGTGGTGTAGAAAGTTCGTGGAATGGGGTAAATTTCACTTTGTCAGTTTTTTAATTAAAAATTGGTTTTTCATACTTTATACTCTTTCTGGAACGCAGAACTGTTTTGTACATGGATTTCAATAAAAAACACTCTGTATTTAAAGTCCAGCTCATAGCTGGATTTAACTTTATTTAAATTCTGTAAATTTTTAAAAATTCTTGGGTAAATCAGGCTTTCAATTCTTTAGGGAGAAAATTAGGGGAAAATTGAAGGTGCCGATTTTTGAGGTTAACACGTTGTCATAGTAGATTATATTAATCAATAATTATTTAAAAATTTGTTGCAAAAGAAAGATTTCAACAGAGATTTAACAAGTTTTGTTAATTAGCTTCTACGCATGCCACTGTTGTGTCAAGGTCAAATGCTTTCGCTGTCAACTGTTACGGATAAAAATCACTAGGGGCTGCTGCCAACTTAACTTTTTAATGAGTGGACCGATAGTAATGAGCTCTGGTATAAATACCTGTTAATCCGCACTGAGAATATAAAAACTTTTTTTTTTCTGAAGCTCCCACCATTTGGTGACAATTTGAGAAATATGATAGTTTTTATTTGACGTTCAGCAGGCATTCTAGGAGTTTAATTCAATCACACAGCTGCATTTTAAATTTGGCGCTTACAAAAATTCTCTGCAGGAAAAATAGTCTGCTAAGCGAAGATTTTCGTGAAAGATCTACAAAATGATGCTTGCTTGAAATCAGTACTAGTCTAAAGTCCAACTGATTGCTATCAGTCCACTCTCTTGTGTGAATTTTTTAAAATGCTTAGGTGTAAATCCGGTTTTCAATTCTTTAGGGAGAAAATTAGGGAAAAATTGAATAACGATTTTTGAGGTTACATTGTCAAAGTTGGGTGTATCATCATCTTACATCAGTTAAGAATTAATCAAAGGCTAGTTTCAAACGATAGATTAACGAAATAAGGATTTAACAAGTTTTGGCAAACTTGCGCAGGACGATTAGCTTCTACGCATGTCACAATTGCTTCAAGGTCAGGCGCTTTTTCGGCCAACTGGTACTGATAAAAATTACTAGGGGCTGCTGCCAACTTTACTTTTTAACTAGTAGACCAATAGTAATGAATGAGCTCTAGTACAAAATGTTTCTAGCATCAAGGGTGGCTGTGGAATTCCTGCCGTGCACTATTTTGCCGCTTTGATTTTATAGTGAATATAACTATCTTGAAAATTATTTATAATGTTACTTACGTCCATGACGTTTCAGTTACAGATCTGTGTTCAATGTTTTTGATTTTTAGGTTTTAAACCAAAACTAGAACAGTTTATTTCTCAAAATTTACTTTACTCCATGTTTGAGGTTAACTGAAAATGTCAGTTGAAAAATCGAAACCCACATTTGTAAGGAGTGGCAAATTTCTTTGACATTTCATAGCCACCCTTGATGCTAGACACTTTAAAACAGCTTATATAATGATTATTTACTATTATAGTCTAGGGATTTTCTAAATTAGAATCTAGGGATCATTGAAATTTTGATCTGGCAACACGAAATGACAAAAATGACCTCTTTTGGGCCTTGAAAGACAAAAGACAAAAAACTTTGCAATTGCACGTTAACGATTTGTCCCAGAAGTGGGCTAATTTTTTTAAATTTGTGTGAAAAGGATCAATAGAGGTTAAGTTGCCAATAAGAAACCTCTGTCAACATCAAATACACCTCGCTTTTTGCTATCGGATTCTTCGCAAGAACAAACTGCTGAAAGAAACCTTATGCTTGACAATGTCGTCTTCTACAAGGTGTTAATAAATGTTTCTAGCATCAAGCGTGGCTTTGGAATTCCTGTCGTACACTATTTTGCCGCTTTGTTTTCGTGGTGAATATAACTATCTTGAAAATTATTTATAATGTTCTTACTTCAATGGCGTTTTAGTTACGGTTTTGTGCCCAAGTTTTCGATTTTTAGGTTTAAAACCACAACTGGAGCAGTTTATTTCTCAAAACTTACTTTACTTCATGTTTGAGGTTAACTGCAAATGTCAGTTGACAAATCGAAACCCATATTTGTAATGAGCGGCAAATTTCTTTGACATTTCAAATCTTAAACTTGGACACAAAACTGTACCTGAAACGTCGTTGGCGCAAGTGACATTAAAAATCATTTTCAGGATAGTTATATTCACTATGAAAACAAAGCGGCAGAGTAATGCACAGTACTGGTGATGCATGACAGGAATTCCAGAGCCACCCTTGATGCTAGAAACATTTATAAACACCTTGTATACTGTAATCTGAGATATTTTTTTTACATTATTAATGCCGTCAGTCTAAAGATAAACTTTCTACCCAATATTCGGTAGTTACTATTCCGGCCAAAAAAGGCATTGATTTGTAAACAAAGCTTTAAGAAAAGTTAATCTTATTATTCATAACTACTGTCAACGTTGTCATCATGCATTCTAAACTAATACTGTCATACTTTTGGATATCCTTAGTAAATAATTGTTCTGTTATTTGCTCTAAAGACAATAATCTCTCACAGACCAGAAGACTTTCTTTCATTTATCAAGAACAGATGAAAAATGTAATGTCAAACTGTGATTTTTTGACATTAACGCTAAAGCTTGATTTAGAGTTAGATTTTTTTTGAACTGACAGAAATGACAACCAAAGACTTTTGTCCGGAATAGTACACCTCTCTGTTAAGACCGCCCAGCAAAGTAAGAAGTCTATACACTGTTTTGCACAAGGAAAGAATGGGAGATAGGAAGACAAATAACGATGAAAGAAGAACAAGGTCATTAAAATGCTCTAAAAATGAAGAAATTGAACACTACCCATTTGTTTCTTTATTTTCCGTTTCCTGTGCATCATCACAGACCTCTTCAGCTACTTCTTCGCCATCAGGCACCTCAATAATAACAAACCCACTGTCTTGACTTCCTTCTTCCTCCTCCACGACGTTTTGACTCATCCCATCCTCATCCTCAGTCACCGGTGTGTTGTTCGGAATGTTCATATTGTTGTTTTCCACTAAAGCACAACAAATGTGTGCACTACTTGGCGGTATATACGTCACCACACACTCCCTCTGCCACCAGTTGTACCACATCCTCGAGTGTAACCGAATCACAGAGTACACCCACAAGTAGTACCCAATCAACATAATCCCGATCATAATAAGCAACGACACGGACGTCCAGCGAGCCGCTGGAACCATCATAAACTTCTTCTGGTTGTAATAATCGGACGAAAAGAGACACACGTACGTTATCACGATGGCTACTGGTGTTATGATGGTACATGCGATGACATCACTACGGACACCGCGTCCGAGGCCTCCTGAAGGATGACTCGTGAACCACCGCCAAACTGACTGTGCTGAGGTGTACTTTGGGGAGCGTTCGGTGCGGAAGACGACGTGGCAGAGCTCGCACATGGTGGTGTTGGATTCTGCGAGCCATCGCTCGAGGCAGCTTCGATGGACGAAGGCGACAGAGCCCTGGAAGATTCAGTTAAGGGGGCTAAAGGAGGTGGTGGAGAGGAACCTTGCAATGGCAGGGGGCTATCAAGGGTTCGTCTTTGTCGTTGTCGTAACAGATCCGACATAGCATCGAGATCAAGGAGAGGCGTGGGTGCAGACAAGTATTGCATGGCGAAGAAGAGGATTTCATGGTGGAATTGAGTCATAGTAAAACAGACGGAAGTGTCATAGTGCTCATGACTTTAAATGTCAAACGTCAACACGAATAGAAGCGTTGGCGTTGATGTGAAAATCAGTGGGTTTATTAATAGGTTGCAAATGTCCACTTTGACAGTGTTATTTTTTTATTAGCGAAAATAGCTCTGTTATAGTATATCCGGTGAGAGATTGGGAGATTTTGACAGTTGACATATAGGTTGGCAGAAAATTATGCTACAAAATACACTAAAAACACTAAATTCCTACGCGAACTCGGTTGTTAGGGTTGACAGTAAGTGGGCTTATTTTGTTATTTTAAATTTCGCGCGTCTGGTACACTTTTTATCGCGTAGATTTAGTGACTTTTCTATCTTTCAATCTCTCACCGTACGAACTATACATGAAATTAGGAAAAATAATATAAAAACCTCGTTCATAAGGCCATTAGGCACTCATACATTAGAAAACTGGCGGCTTTGCCGCTCGTTTTATAATCTTGGATTCGTGCCTAAAAATTTGCCTTATGAAACTCGGTGTTTTAATATACTATTTTTTCAAAACTTACTTGGGCCATGATTGAGGTTAACTACAAACGTCAGTTGAAAAATCTAAACCCACATTTGTAATAAACGGCCAATTTCTTTGACATTTCATAGCCACCCTTGATGCTAGAAACATTTATAAACACCTTGTACTAAATAAAAACTTACTTAAGTTAAGAAAAATCTTAAGAAGAAGTAATTCTTAAAATAAAATTCAAAATAATATCTTAAGTATGACGTCATCAATTTGAGGAACACACGCACGTTTCTTTTAGGGACAACAGAAATCCCCTAACATTCTTTTAGGGATTTTGTGGACTTTGTGTGACCATGTGAGAAACTGGAGATTTGAAAATGTTTGTGTTGGTTTCTAATTAATAAGAGAATCAGTTTTAGTTTGCGTTTGTGTCAGATCCGCAAATTAACACAATTATTATACAAGGTGTTTATAAATGTTTCTAGCATCAAGCGTGGCTATGGAATTCCTGTCGTACACTATTTTGCCGCTTTGTTTACATAATGAATATAACTATCTTGAAAATTATTTATAATGTTACTTACTGCAATGACTTTTTAGTTATGGTTTTGTGCCCAAGTTTTTAATTTTCAGGTTTTAAACCACAACTGGAATAGTTTTTTCTCAAAATTTACTTTGCTTCATGTTTGAGATTAACTGCAAATGTCAGTTGACAAATCGAAACTCACATTTGTAATGAGCGGCAAATTTCTTTGACATTTCATAGCCACCCTTGATGCTAGAAACATTTATAAACACCTTGTAGATGCTAATAAGAGTTCCTTTTCATTGAAAAAGAAAAAATTGCTTTGGAACAACTTGTTAAAAAATTTAGAATTTAGATTGTTTAATTACTAATATTTATAACAGGATATTGAAATCATAAATGTTTTCAAAAGAATCGTTGGTCAACGTCCACCAAGTCTTAAAAAAGAATTTATTGAAAAACGCGACCTATTTTTTTATCTGACTGGTCATTTAATCGAACTAATCTTCAAATCAAATAGAAATTAATATAATTAATTAATAAAAAATCCTCTCTATATAAAAAATATTGTTTTTATCAAAAAAAAAAATTTGAATCAAATCATAGTGTTGACAAAAATTATCAAAAATATACAATTTATTCCCAAATACCAAATTAATTTATTTCCAAATACCAAATTATTAATTATATTTTACAAATTTTCGAAAAACAATGTTAAGGGCTGTAATTGTGACAATTTTAACGCCACAGCAATCAAATTTAAGGAAGTTGTTTACTTGAAAATGCTTATTAACTGTATAAATTGCAAAATTGTAGGTCAAACACAACAAATTTTGAAAACATTTTAATCTGAAGATGAACAAAAAATTATCAAAAAAAATACTAAAATTTCTATCTTTGGTAATTTTTACACCACGTCCACTAAATTTAGGTAAGTTACTAATTCATACTTTCTTATTAATTGTACTATATTTCAAAATTATAGACTGAAAAAGACAAATTTTGGATTTTTTTATTTTAGGGATGAACCAAAAACTTTTGAAAAAAAATGTTAAGGGCTGTAATTTTTTAGCGCCACTTTAATCAAATTTAGAGAGGTTACTCATTGAGGGTTGCTTATTAACTGTGTTAAATTGCAGAATTGTAGGTCGAAAGAAACAAATTTTAGAAATTTTTAATATCAAAATGAACAGAAAAGTACCAAAAACATATTAAAACTTGCAATTCTGGTAATTTCTACGCCACGTCAACTAAATTTGGGGAGGTCACTGATTCAGACTAGCTTATTAATTGTGCAAAATTGCAAAATTGTAGATCAAAAAAGACAAGTTTTGGAAGTTTTTATTTTGGGAATAAACCAAAAATTTTTGTAAAAATATGTTAAAAACTGTAACTCTGGCAATTTTAGTGCAACAACAATAAAATTTGGAGAGGTTAGTCATTCGGAGTTGCTTATTAATTGTCTTAAATTGCAAAATTGTAGGTCAAACAACACAAATTTTAGAAATTTTAAATTTGAAGATGAACAGAAAATTACCAAAAAAATATATAAAAACTTCTAACTTTGGTAACTTTTACGCCACGTCAACTAAATTTAGGTAGGATACTAATTCATACTTTCTTATTAATTATACTATATTTCATAATTAAAGACTAAAAAAGACAAATTTTGGAATTTTTTATTTTAGAGATGAACCAAAAACTTTTCAATGTTAATTGCAGGTCGAAAGAAACAAATTTTAGAAATTTTTAATATCAAACAACTGAATTTGGGGAGGTCACTAATTCAGACTATCTTATTAAGTGCTACATTGCAAAAATATAGACCCAAAATGACAAGTTTTGGAATTTTTTATTTTAGGGATGAACCAAAAATTTTTGAAAAACAATGTTGCAAAACAATGGCTGTAACTGTGTTTTCAATTTTTTTTTTACTTAGCGATCTGGTATGAATTCCAAACGGTCAAGTTAGCATAAGGTTTTCTTAAGTGACGACTATGTTCTAAGTGAAGTGAAATTCCCCTAGGATGCGACTGCTATTTAAAATCGGTAAGAAACGAATTGAATTTCGACACATTACATTGATAGAAACTAAAACCCAATTTACCTGACACCGCCATTTGCAACAGGAACGAATTAAACGAAATTTTAAAATTTGTGACCTTGGGTAGACAATAATTATTGCAACCTAACCCAACTAAGTTTTTTATTTTTATCATCCTACATCACACCACTCAAATATTTATCGAAACTCCGCTCACCACCAGACTTAAATAATAAAATACCCCAAAACATATACTTCGACTTTTATAACTTTTCCACATATGCATTTTTAATCAAATGAACTACTTCGGTCGGCGGCGTGAGCTAAGAACAGTTTCTTATTCCTCCCCAATGGAACCCCAGCGTGAGATAAAAATCTGCCGCACAACCCTAAAAATCCTAAAATACAGCCTAATCTGGCCCAACGAAGATGAAGAAATGAACCCAACGAAATGGTATTACATCCGCGTGGCAACTTTCCTCTTGGTGACGAGTCTCTGGGTGGGCTCAGTCGTCATGCACATCGTCATGACTCTCAAAAGTAATTCACAAATTTTCCCGTTTCACTCATTTTCCTTTCTTATAGACGACGTGGAGTTGCCTCTCATCGAAGACATCGCTCTGATGGTTGCTTTCATCGGTCTTTACTACATGACCATCATCTACATGAAGAACCAGCCGATGGTAGCTCGTCTCCTGCGGGACTTGTCCAACTTCGACAAATTCGGAAAACCTCCTGGTTTCGACGACGAGGAGAAGAGATTGAGCTTCTGGTCGAAATTTTGTTTCATCTACACGATTGTGGGGATTTTTGGTTATAATCTGATTAAGTTGATGCAGAAGTCGGATTGCGAGAAAGTTAACTTGGAAAAGGGTTTGAAGGAAAACTGCGGGATTTTGTCGCCGACGTGGCTTCCGTTCAAAATTGACTATTTTCCGGCTTTTGAACTTGTTTTTTTGTATGTTTTTGTCTCCACA
This sequence comes from Gnatocerus cornutus, assembly GCA_029298725.1. Lineage (NCBI taxonomy): Eukaryota > Metazoa > Arthropoda > Insecta > Coleoptera > Tenebrionidae > Gnatocerus > Gnatocerus cornutus. Next base: position 3,707,254 of record CM055517.1, read on the forward strand.
CAGATTCTTATGAAACTTGCTCTGATGATCTCTTTCAATTCCCTGGAAATGGTGCATCATATCATATTAAGAATTGAACACTTGAATGCGATGATTGAAGAGTGTTTCAACGTGGAAGACTACCAACTGTGCAAGAAAAAACTCAGAAGATGCATTTCGTACCACTTGGAAATTGTAAAGTAGGTTGATCAATCTACTTTACAAAAATTTCTATATTTTTTGGGCAGGTTTTCGTCAAGATTGAATGACTGCTTTTCCAATGGTATGTTTGCCCATCTTACCATAACAGCGGCGATTTGTGGGTGTATTGAAAAACAGTTCGTTGATGTATTTTTTTCTTTTTTTTTGTATTTTGTCTGATTCTGTTTGATTAAGGGGGCTAATCGAATTGGGGCAGTTATTCATGTAGCTGGCTGGATTATGGCTTTAGGGCTTGCTTGTCTTGGAGGGCAACATTTAATTGATGCTGTAAGTTTCATGCGAAAGAAATGCTAAATCTTGATAAATTATTTCCTCTATTAAGGGCGATTCTATACCCAAAGCCATATGGTCGTCCAAATGGTACAAAATTGACACAAAGCTCAAGAAAGACGTATTGTTTATGCTTGCAAGGAGCCAAAAAGGTCTTCATATAAGTGCCGGTTCCTTCAGCTTTCTCTCTTTTGCCTTATTAGTTTCGGTAAGTTTAAAACTGTTATATCTATTTTTTATTTCTTTTTTTAGGTATTGAAAATGTCCTATTCTATACTCGCTATGTTGACATCGTAAGTGCAAATTCGAAAAAAGACAATTTAGAAACACGTGCACTTTTAATTTAGTCCTCAATAAATGTTATGATAGTTGATTCAGCACAAGATGTTTAATTTTTTTGTGTTAACCCGGCGCATCCACCATTTAATTAGAATTATTTAAAACAATTCATTTATTGATTGCTGTTTCTTTCTGGTAAAATTTCATCAAAACTCTAATTTTCGATCAATGACATTCCTATCTAGTTGGCTGTCAGATTATGAACGTGAGTTTTAATGTTCATTATTGACAGATGTCAGTGCATGACGCATACCAGAAGTCCAAAGTGACAGAACTAGTTCAAACACAGTACAATACGAGCGGCACAAATGGAACTGCATTTCAAAGGTAACTAGATGAAAATATTTTTAAAACGCGGTGTTTTATATACAAGTGTTTATAAATGTTTCTAGCATCAAGGGTGACTCTGGAATTCCTGTCGTACACTATTTTGCCGCTTTGTTTTTATAGTGAATATAACTATCTTGAAAATTATTTATAATGTTATTCACGTCAATAACGTTTCAGTTACAGTTTCGTGTCCAAGTTTTTGATTTCCAGGTTTTAAACCACAACGATAACAGTTTATTTCTCAAAACATTTATAAACACCTTGTACCAGACAGAGCTCATTACTATCGGTCCACTCAATAAAAAGTTAAGTTGGCAGCAGCCCTTAGTGATTTTAATCGGTAACAATTGGCAGAAGTTAATCGTTTTTCACAACATTGCCAAAATTTGTTAAATCTCTATTAAAATCATTCTTTTGCAACAAATTTTTAATTAGTTATTGATTAATACACTCAACTTTGACAGCGTGTTAACCTCAAAAATCGCGACATTCAATTTCCCCTAATTTTCACCCTAACGAATTGAAAGCCTGATTTACACCTAAAAATTTTCGAAAATTTACACTAGAGAGTGGACTGATAACAATGAACTGCACTTTATTTTTTAAATGGGGTAAAACAAACAATAATTTAAATGAACAATTTGAATAATGTAAATACTAATAAACCCAAACAAACCCAAAAAACTATGATGGCAATAACGTGCAGAAAAAACAACTTTTTAACATGGCTTCGTCCTTTTGAAATAGTGTGCAGAGGATCTTTCAGTAAATAAATTCGAAGTCCTTGAAATGAGTTATGCAAATATTCCTTAACGTCCATGCTGTCAGAATTAAATTTAAAGATTTTTTTGTCATCCTCGCCCATTTCTGTCCATAAATTCCAAAAGTTGGTTTCTTCATATTCCCAGTTTCTAAGAGCAAAATAAGAAAGATGGTCCAGTTTGACACTGAGACATTGGAGTCGTTTACCATAGCTAAAAATCAAACGAATAATACAAAAAAAGTTAAAACAAAAAAATACCTAGAGCGTCTCCCTAGACCTTGATTTATAAAATCAATAAAATAACCCAAAAGAATACTGCAGATTGTCCAAAACTTGTGCGTTAACAAATGATAACAGCGAACGTTGGTATGGTACCATTGGTACTTTTCAGAAGCAAACTCGACGTAGCATTGACGCGAAAATTCATATGCTTCTCCTGCAATCAACAGAATCAAATTATTAAATATTCATACGTTTATTCATTCAGTTTTTGCGGACTTATCTGCTGTTTCGATTAGGCAACAAAAACTGCATTTTAGGTACTTGTAACAAAAATTATTATTTGCAGACTTTACCAAAAAATCAAATGTCATTACCAATTTTCGTTGGTCTTCCGATGCAGTGATAAATTTTTGCGGTACTAGAAGTGTCTTGTGCTGTCTTCCATGTTACAGCCAGGATGAAGTTAGTCAGATAGTCCACAGGAATAAGACAAACTGCACAGTCCTCCTCGAAACGAAAACTTCTGACGACACCCATGTTGACACCAGTGAGGACACCCATGAGACCGAAATCGTTGTTGACCCATCCTTTCAGAGGTTCTTCGACAGTATTAGAAACTAAAATAATATGCCACTTTAGGGACTAATATCGTAATAGCTTCTTTTTCGAATTTGCCGCTTTAATAGGTCCATTAGAGTACTCAATTTGGAGTCGTTTATAGGTATCTATCTATACCAGAGCTCAGTACTATCGGTCCACTCATTAAAAAGTTAAGTTGACAGCAGCCCCTAGCAATTTTCATCTGTAACAGTTGGCAACAAAAACGTTTGACCTTGACGCAACTGTGGCATGCGTAGAAGCTAATCGTCTTGCACAACATTGCCAAAACTTGTTAAATCTCTATTAAAAACTTTCTGTTGCAACAAATGTTTAATTAGTTATTGATTAATACACTCAACTTTGACAACGCGTTAACCTCAAAATTCGCTACATTCAATTTTCCCCTAATTTTCTCCCTAAAGATTTGAAAGCCTGATTTACACCTAAAAATTTTCGGATTTTTACACAGGAGAGTGAACTGATAGCAATGAGCTGGACTTTAGAATTGGCAGAACTAATTAGTCTGGCTGTCACCCATTTCCTGTCAAGTTCTTGGTTAATTTCCATTACGGATTTTACGATTCGTGTTTAATAAATTGCTGCGTGAATAACAAATGTATCAATATAATAGAATTGTCCTTTGCGGCCAACAATATTATGTACCTAAATATAATAGATGTGAATACAGGTTGTGAGGTTAGCCATTAAAAAACAAGTTCTTTAATATTGGGGGGTATTCGGGTGTCAATAGATGGCGCCACTAAACTACAAAATGGCGGTTTTAACGGTGAACAACAATATCTAACAAGCAACAAAAATTTTGCATTTTTGTTTATTTAAAATGCCCTTCGATGCAGATAATTGTCTTAAAGAAACAAGCATTCTTCGGACATTTAAACGAAGATTCAGATTAATAGTTCTTAACGATTTTATTCTGTAATTCGGCTCTAAAAGAAAGTTACATATTTATATAATAGTCACGGAAATGATACACCTGTGGCTATTGAATGTGTTCCAACAATTTTTTTGCAAGTAAAATCCATAAACTAACATCAACGTAGCTGTATTTGGCTTTTTTCAATTTTATATTTTTAGTGCCTGCGTTGCTGCCAATTTTCAACATCTCATGAAACAAATTGTTACTACAAGACTTCTTCCAACATTTAACAGCGTCAGTGAGCCTGATTTGTTTAGTTATGTTAACATTTCTTGCCATTTTACTCTTGAACAATGACCCATTTGACCATTGAAATACTAAAATCTATAAAACTTACTATTTCCAGGACGTACGATTGCTATTGGAACTGTTAAACCACAACTTCTGAGGAAGTCTTCTGTGATGTTTTTGATGTAAAGGTAAGTATTGGGGAACTCATCACCTAGCAAACTAAAAAACGTACCATTTTACTGTTGTTTTTATACGAACCTGGGAGCCATCTTTTCAAGCGCAGTGTCATCAACTGAAGACACTAACTGCAAAAGAGTTTCTGCTTTGACAGGAGGATCCCAAAACTGTTCTTTAATAACTGGAGACGTACACTTCGTATAGATTGAAGAAATATAAACGAAAGTCTAAAAGAGTCGGCATTTAAGTCCCCCAGAAGTTTGTACGAAGCTCTCACCTTTAAATTCGTCATTTCTTTGGCCAAATCCACCAAATCTTGAGTCGACTTCAGATGAAAACTCGCTTCTTTGAGAGTTTGGTCGAATTTGACATTTGCAGCGACGTGGATAACACAAGTTGTTTCTGTTCTCAATGTTTCTCGGTCTTGAAAACTCAATCCCAAGTCTGGCTGATTGCAGTCTCCATTAATAAGAAAGACTTTTTCTGACAGATTCTTGCTTTTAACAAGATCAAAACACTACGAAAATTAATAAATTTACTATGTTATTATATTATCACACTTACAGGGTCATCGAAGAGTTCTTTGAATCGTTCTTGGGCACTTTTTCCATTTTTTGGTCGAATTAAAAGATATATTTTGTTCAAAGTCCAACAAGACCGAAGCAGTTTTTCGACGAGAATCAAACCCACGAGACCTGTTGCGCCAGTTACAAAAATCGTTTGATTTTTGAAAAAGTTTCTAATTTTACTGGCGTCTTCACTCATCGTGACTTCTAGAACTTTTGAGTTCGGAAACGGTGCTTTTATATAATGTATGAAACAAACAAAGTTTAATGAAAATATGCAATATACGTATTTGGTAATTATTTATTGTTGTTCTTATAACGTCATTTGCATTCATTTTATTTGAGGTCAAGTTCGAAAACAAACCCACCGTGAAATATGAATACATAATTCAATAAAACCTTAATCTGATTAAAGAGAAATTTACAATATTTTTCATAGTTTTTAGTCCTTTTACGCGTAAATTTACATATAAATTATTAAATAATAGCCCCCTCATTTCTTTATGTAGTTTTATTGATACTCATTGGTCATTATTGATCCACGACAAAAACTAAATAAATAAAGAAACCGGGGACTCCTGAGTTTTGCAAAACCCGCCATTTTTTAAACGTATTTACACTTGTAAATAACTAAAATGGTTTATTGAAAAAAGGAGATAAAAAACCGTTTTCATGTTGTCCCTACCATCTAAAAGATTCCAGTTATTCCCACATTACAGGCTAATAAGAAAGAAAAACATGTTTTTTAAGAAATTTGTAGCGCGCCATCTGTTGGTGGTTCTGTAAACGAACCAAGATCATGTGTGATATGGATTGGTCAGGATTGGTCACGTGGTGACATTTTGACAGTTGCATCACAGACAATTTTTTCTCCAAATGTCAACAGAACACTCAGACTCAAATGTGAAACGCCAAAAGTAGTGATTACAGAAGATGTATTTAAATGTGTTCGAAATCTAATAAAACTAGTGCACTCCAGTTATAACCAGTGTGGTAGTTTTAAAGGGCTCTGAGAAGTGAGAAAAATGTAAGTATGTACAGAAAGCATTTCCTTGTTTCCTATTGTATTGTTAATTTTCCTACGAAACTGTTATTTTTAAATGTTTTAATTTTGAGCTTGCGTTTAAAATAGCTTGTTTGATTAGTTGATCGTGTTGGCTTTGTCCCATTGAAAGCATGAAGGAATGATTCGTAACCTAACCTCCCAAACTAATCGAATTTTAACGCCTTTGCAGGCAATGTTATTCAATAACGTAATGCTCATTCTATGGACCAAAGTAGAATCTTAGAATTAAATCAAGTGATAACTGAGAAGCAAAAGTTGGCACGCAGACGCTGGGCCATCCTTGCGAAGGCTCTGAAGGTATACAAACTCCTCCAGTTTGGCTTGTCCCCCTAACCAATCGCTGCTAAACTTGTTTTTGTATGCAGAGTCCGGTGAGAAGCGAACCGTTGAGTCCAACCGAAGAATTCTCAGTTAGACGAATTTCTTCTTTCATGCTCTTGCGGACACAGCAACTCCCACAAGACCCCGACCAAATAAGCAAACGCACATGGTACAAATACTCGATCCAAATCGATAACTTTGAATTTCACGTAAAAATCGGTCACCGCAAGCGAACCTTTTCCGCTGAGGATCTCATGGGCTTTAATAACACAGGCAACATTTGCATTTGGCCGTCCGAAGAAACGCTCACTTATTATGTCTGTGCTAACTTGCCTCTGTTCAAATCGAAACGCGTTTTGGAATTGGGGGGCGGCATGTCGTGTCTCGCTGGCCTCTTCGCAGCGAAATTCGCCGCTCCCGCCTCAGTTACCGTCACAGACGGTAATAAAGTCTCCGTGGAAAACGTTCAGGCGGCCCTTTGTCATAACAACTTTGACTGTCCTGTCGAATGTAAAGTACTGAAATGGGGGCCAATGCATGACGAAGTGTACGACATTATTCTGTGTGCTGATTGTTTATTCTTTGATGATGCTAGAGCTGATTTAATTGAATGTTTGTGGAGTTGTTTGCATCCCTGCGGTGTCGCTCTAGTGATGGCCCCCAGACGGGGCGACACTTTGGAGGGTTTTATTGCTCAATCGGAACAGAAAGGGTTCTTGTGCAAAATGGTACTTAATTATAATCCCGTTGTTTGGGAGAAGAGATTAAAATTGTTAGACAACTGCGATTACGTTGATGATATACATTATCCCATTCTCATAGAAGTGACCAAAGTATAAGTGACCTTAGTCCTGTTGATCTACATGGCTGGCACCTTGCGAACGTATGTCTTCACTTGACAAAAACATAGATACATACCTTTTTAAAGTATCAGCCAACTAGATGATTGATATTGTTACCTCTTTATTATCTAGTCTGTTAACCTTATCTGTGATAATTAATACCAATTTCCTTCTAATATGAACACGATTGTCAATAACAGGTATTTCAGTCAAACAGTAGTGTTCCATTTTTTCCAACCCGTAGAACTTATACTCAAATATTGTTAATTTCTGTGTAGTTACAGCAATAAACTATTGAAAAAAACAAAAGCTTGTAATTCCCCTAAACAACATCACCGTTAGTTTGGCGTACACGTTTTTTTCCGCGGTGCTAGAATCCCCAGATTTTTTTATTTAAATCTAAAAGTTTCCGCTACTTTTTTATGTCACTCCGATCAATAAAAGGACGTAATTATGTCCACTGAAAATAGGTAAGACTGCTTCATTGCGTGTCATCTCATTAAAAGCTGGTAGTAAAAGCTAGTAATGCTTTAGATTGTATTTAATAGTTCATTTTAACATCTGCTTGGTATAAATTTCCATGCGCTATTGGCTTTGAAAATAAATTCATGAAGGTCCATATATTTAAATGCGGACTTGAAAGGTTGACTGGTGAATTTGCATTGTTCTCAAGGCGATTTTGGCATGATTTTGGAGCATTAAAATCGCTTTATAAATAGCGAAACTGTGGCCTCGCCAAGAATACAATTTAAATTTTCCGCCAATTAAGACACTTTTTGATCCGTACTAACGCGCCAATGACAATTTCAGTTATTTTAATTTTATTACCCAACAGCGAAATTTGAAAATGCTACAGTAAAACCTGTGTAAAACGGAACCTGTAAAAGCCGGAAACCTGTTCATTACGCAAAATTTTTAATGGTCCCAGTAAATGTACTTCATATCAAGTGAGCCACAAAATTTTTGTTTAGGGTAGGCCATGAAAGAGAAAGAAACAAACAAAGAAGTCATGTCGGAGTGAAATTTTGTTTTTGATGCAACCTCCCACTCTGGAGGATCAACAAACCGTGTCGGTCCATTTAAGTACCATTGAAAGAGTTGTTTAGATGCAGTATTTAATAATTTTTTGTGTTGTAGTTGGGTTGCAACTTCTTAAAATGTATTGCCTTAATGATAATTTTGATCAGAGAACGGTAAATGTTTAATTTCAGCCAGAATACAAGCTGGTATCTCTATTAATTTTTGGCATATTGAGTTAAATTTTGATAAAATCGTAAAGTTCTTTTTTAGAGATATTTATATGCAACTTTGCAAAATCCATTACGATACTAAATACAGCAGATATGGAAAATTCAATCTATTAGGATTTTTTTAATAAAGCTATTTTCTTGTAATTTACTTCGCAAATATCTCGAAAAGTTAGGTATTATTCTAAGAGAAGTTGCTTAGAATCGAATTTTAAATTCATTTATATTAAATGAGGAGTTTTTAAACAAATAATTTATTATTTTATCACATACACATGCAGTAATACATTGTATAATAAGAATTGGCGAACCAAAATGAGCCATGAATTCTTTAGTACATGCAATGTTGTCCATGCTCTCTTACACAATTTTAAACCACTTTCAAATTTAAATTTTGAGTTCCCATTAAAAATTAACAAAATCATTTATTTAGCAGAAATGAACAAAATAATAATATTTTATTATCAATAATTAATGATCGAATTTAAAGATTTTAATATTTAAAAGAAATCGAAATAAGAATTTTAAGTTGAAATTATGTAAGGAATGTCTTCTGAGCAACTTTTCTTAAAAATCGAAGATGTAAAACACCAAGGAAAGTTCACTTTATATAAAAACTCGTGGACAATCTGTCATTTTCAAATTCTTTCTTCTAAAATTAAAAAAAATAAAAGCTTATTCATTTAAAGTACAAAGCACCGTATTATTTTTTCGTCTAATCTGCAGATATTTCAATTTTATATTAATTTTTAAAACTTTTTTTGCGATTTTTAAAATATCAAATTTGGAAAGTCGTCATTCGTTGGCGTTTTTGGACCACTAATGACGCCAAAAGTGTCTTAAAATAAACAATTAATACTCAATGGCAGTATAGATAATACATATTAAAAGATTTCAACCCAACCAAAGTAAAAACACAGTAAAAAATAATTAAATACTGCATCTAAACAACGCTTCAATGGACCGGCACGGTTTGTTGATCCTCCAGAGTGGGAGGTTGCATACCTTACAGGCGGTAGTGCCCGCACTCCATATGTAACATTACGAACTGCAAATAAGAGAAAATGTATCGTGTCTCTCCATAATCAGTAATGTATTGAGAACTAATTGAAAATTGAATCAAATGAAAAATGTCAAACTACTGTCAAATTTTTTTCTCGACTTACGTAAATTTTGTCAAAGCCTACCCTAAATAAAAATTTTGTGGATCACACGTTATATTTTTAAGACGGAAATTTTTTATTTACTGCTTTAAATTTTCTTAGAAAAAATTAGTAATTCTTCGAAAAAATGTCATCCGAGGACTGTTTTGTTTATTTTGTTTGCCTCATATTGTATTACACCTAATATTTTGCGTATTTTTTATTATGGCAACCAAGAATTTTGCTTCCGAATAAAAGTTTAGATATCGAGAACTCAGGGAGGAAAATGAGGAAAATCACATTGACTTTAAAAGAATAAAAAGAGTTAAGAATGTGATAATGTAAGTGTTAAACAATTAATAACTCAATTTAAATATGGAACAACGCAAGTTTATCATTTGTTAAAAAATAAAAATCGGATTAACAAAAAATTGGTTAATGGATAGAAAATCTAAGTTGTAAACGGACAATTCGTGTTACCAAGAACAAAGAAGTAAAGAAACTAGTGAATAAGCTAATTTTATACGTCATAAACATCAAAATTTCAAAGCTTCAAATTGTTGGTTGAAAAAAAAAAGTGTGTGGAGAAGCCGACAAATAATTAGCATCTGATATTAGAATTAAAAAATAAAAATTGCCTAAAACGGAAAACTGTCTAAAGCGGAAACATCGGACGGTCCCTTCCGATTCCGTTTTATACAGGTTTTACTGTATAATATTAATAATAAACGAAATATTGTCGTAGGGCGGATTACTGGGTTTCCCAAACCCGAAAATACTGCGAGTTCTGCAAATGCTGGATAACAGACAACAAACCCGTGAGTATAAAACCCTCCTTTTCGCGTAAGAAAGTAACGTTCGATCCTCCAGAGCGTCGACTTTCACGAAAAAGGCCGAAGACACCAAGAAAACGTCAAGAAGAGGCTCAGAAATATCACCAAGCACAGCACGCAAACCCAAAAACATGCAGACAAAGTCGACGTCGCCATCCAACAGATGGAGTCGGCGGCCCTCGAGGCGTACCGAAAAGACATCGAAGTCAACGGCGACTTGACCTCCATGCTGATGAAGGAGAAGCTGCCGGAAGGAAAGCAAGTGAGGAAGTTATGGAACGAAGCCAAGTCGAGGGATGGCAAGAGTTACTACGTCAATATAATGACGAAAGGTAATAAAAACTTTGCGTTTTACATTGAATTAAATTTGACGTTGTAGAAGTCGTATGGAAGGCCCCAGCGGAGGGCTATTTAAGTCTCGCCGAACAAAGAGCGCAAGCTGATGGTGAAGCAGCCAAACAATTGAAGGCTCTGGATAATTTCAACAAAAGAGAAGCGATGATGACGTGGGTATTCCATCGCGTCTCTTCTCTTTACTCTTGAATTTCTTTCTAGGATGCACAAGGTCCAGCAAGAGGAAATGGAGGAATCCTCAAGGAGAGCCAGGGAGGAGTTGAAGAAACGAAGAGTCGTTGATGACACCCCCGCCACCACGTGCGGGCCTTTACTAGAACCCGGGAAAACCGATCCTTATGGAAAATGGCAAACTATCAAAGAAAGGTACAATTCCCATTGTTTCATATTGGTAACACTGAAAAATCTGTTTTTATAGGCCTGTTGTCGACTTGCAACTTCCAGCGCAGGAGTTTTACGAGGTGGTTCCTACTGTACAGTTTGAGCCAGAGCCAATGGTGAGGGAGTTCGAAGAGAAGACAGTCACCAGTTTAAATGAGGGAAAAGTCAAAGAAGAAACAGCGCCGATTAGTTTTAAGAAGAGGAAACTGAACAGGGGGGCTAAATTTAATTCGAGACAGAGGCTCGACGACTAGAGCAACGCCAATCGGCTATCGGCCAAACTGTTAAAATATGCATTTATTGCAGAATAATTTTATTTTGTACATTTAGTTTTATTTTATTATAGTCGGAATTTTGTAACTTTGGTTTAACCCCGCCCACATGGACAAATGACGATTCGAATTTGTCGAATCAAGGAATGGCTAGCCTCCTTTACACAACATAATCAAAAATTTGACAATTCAATTGGCCCAAAAGGTAGGCGGAGTTAAACCAAAGTTATAAAATTCGGACTATAGCAATTGTTTTTAACAATTGAGAATATGAAGCTTCTGAAATTAAAGAATCAGGAAATTTCAAGAGATTCAAAGTTAAAGACAGCAGTGCTTTAAAAACGTAAATTTATTACTTAAAACAAACTATCAGTAAAAGAACAATCGCTGACCTCCTCGCGGAGTGATGTAAATGCAACTCCGGACCAAAAGCGTAAGATAATAAAGCCGTCATTTCCAGAGCACACAACTTAAACTAGACATTAATCATTATCAATAAAGAAAAAGTAAAAAAAAGAAACCTAATGAATTGCAATAAGTCCAGACTCGAGTAACTTCTGTATCTTGGCGGCTATATTAGGATTCTTCAAATGATCTTGTAAAGCTCTCGGATCGTTCTGCATTTGCTCTAGAATCATCCTCATGGCAGGATCTCTAAGTATAGACTGTACTTCAGGATCAGCCATGGCACGTTGTCGAATCTTCTCAGGATCGCCAGAACCAGTGGCGTTCTCTATACTACAAGCTCGATAGCCATTTATCGCTTCGGAGTTGTTCGGGTCGATTTCTAGAGCTCTTTGAAAAGCAGAGATGGCCTTGCTAGGTTGCTGCATTCCTTGTAAGATGTGGCCTTTTCGAATCCAGCCTTTGATGAATTTGGGCTCCAATTCTACGCATTTTTCGCAGTCTTTTAAGCCGAGATCGAAAGCGGCGAGCTTCGTGTAACATGCGGCGCGGTTGCTGTAGATTTTTGCGTCGTCTGGATTGCGTTTGATGGCTTCAGTGTAGTGTTTTACGGCAGTGGCGTAGTCACCTTTCTTGAATAATTCGTTACCTTAAAAAAAGATATGTATTTTCAAAACAAGAAGCTTAGATTAGATGAGTATATTTACCTATTTCCTTCTCCTTCTCGGACAATTCGGGATTAATATAAGCCTTCCTCTCTTCCTCCCGGATAAACTTCTCAATTTCAGACAACAGCGTCTTAATTTCCGGAGTTCTGTGCTCAGACATTGACTTTTCATAATTGATTTTTGCATTGTGGTAATCTTTAAGTTTCTTGTAAGCATTTCCAATTCTAAGGAACGACTTGGCGATCAACTTGAAGTCAGCTCTGTTTTCCCTTCCAATTTCTATAGCTTTTTCGCACTCCTTAATGCACTTGTTGTAGTCTTTTTGCTCAAAGTATACAGCAGCTAAATTATTATAAAACGTGATATCCGTAGGATCATGCTCGATAGCCTTAGTATAGTGCTCAATAGCCTGCTCAAAGCTTTTCTTTTTGTAAAACTCGTTGCCTTGCTCCTTCTCGGCCTTCGCAAGCCTTTTATGCTCAGGCAGGTCTGGCTCTGGTTGCTTGGGTTCGGGTTTTTTAGGTGGTGGGGTGTAGACAGGCTCCGTGTCCATAGCTTCCTCCCCTGGATCAACCCCCATAAGTACACTCAAAGTGGTCAAAATATTAGGATCCTGCAACTTCTGCCCCAGGAGATTAGGATTGGCTTGGAGCAAATGCAAAGTGGCGACGTAGGAAGGATCTTCCAACAGCGGCTTGGTCCTGGGATCGTTCCTCAGTTTATCCATAAGATCCGGTCGATTGAAAGGGTTCGGGAACCCCCTGGACTGCATTTTCTGTGCGCGGACTTCCCGCAGCCCTTCCAGGAGCTGTGCATTGTTGGGGTCCTGTTGAAGACCTTGCTCATACACCCCAATCGCTTCATCCAACCGTCCTAAGTACGCCAGAGCTGTGCCTTTCCGCGAGTACCCCTTTGACCAGTCAGGCTTGATTTCGACGGTTTTATTCGCATCTTCAAGGGCCAAATCGTACTTGTTGGCTTTCGCGTACGCTGCAGATCTATTTGAGTACAAAACGTGGTTTTTCGAATCGAGTTTGATGGCTTCCGTGTATTGTCTGATAGCTTCTTCGTAGTTGTTAGCGGCTAATGCGGCATTGCCTTTATCCTTCAGCACTGTAACCTGTGACCACGCGGTTTTTGGGACTTTCGAGATTGATAAAGCAGGATTTGGACTTACCTGATCCATTTTTACCGGCACGTTTTCTGGAGGAAATTTCACGCTTTATGTTCAATGACTCAAGACTTCTCTAGAAATCGAACTTATTCGAGAAGTTTCCAGCCATTGAAACTACCCCCACTCCAAAATGTCAAATGTCAAAAAACGGTCATTTTTATTGTTTTTTATAATTTTCACGAGGAAAATAACGGAAAAGCGAGGCCGTAATTATTACAACGACGAATAGTTCTCAAATTATGCGTTACAATGACTATTATAAGTTTTTTTTTAATTCTTTAGTAGCGCCACCTGTTGTCGACACGATTTAATACGCCATGTATTGTTGGTTGCATAACAAATCAAAACCGAATTAATTAATTTATAATCAAGCTTATATTAATTGCCCAATTAACTAATTCAATTATAAGGAATCAATCAATTAATTAGTACTCAATCGTCAAATAATGTAAGAAAATCCGAGAAACTTCTGGATTTGGATGTTTTATTCTTTTAAAACTTGTTTGGATATTTATTAAAAAAACAGAAAAAAAAGGGATTTTTAGCTACTTTAAATATTCAGATCATAGTGGAGGATTTAATATTGACTGTCATCCTCTAAAAACTTGCACAAAAAACAAATCCTAGCATAATAAAACCATTTTGCACTTGGTTTTAGTGTTAATAAATCATCTCATTGGTATTCAAGTCACATTTACGCTATATTTTTTTTGTAGTTTTTCCCGCATTGTAATTTCATGCAAATTTGAGTTTTCTTTAAATAAACTATTATTTTTATTAGGTAATTACCTTAAATACAACTTAATGAACTATTTTGTAGAATATCTTTACTTTTAATATCCTTGAAAATAAAATTTCCAAATTAGTACTGCAGTGCAAACAGTCACGTACGCTTTTCGACTTAAACGTTGGGATTTACACCTAAATTCAGCAAATTTTGAACTTTACCCTCCTCAGAGTTAGTCTTGGCTTTTGTAATTTATAATGAACCGTTAGTTTCTCATGTGATCGTATATTGACCTAGGGGAAATCCGCCAATATTTCTCTCTTGCCTCGAAGGAAATCTCTGACTGTGGTTACAAAAACCCACGGAGATATTTTATAGTATTTCTGCGAATGCTTTATGGCACAAATTATGGTTTTATCGTTCAAATACTTTCGTCATTTCAGAACAATCGATTGTAATGAGAGCATGTGCACGATTCTGTTATTCTTATCGCAGTGGAAAATTCAACAATCTGTGTTTGTTATTTTATGTAAATAGTTTTGGAAAAACCTATCAGGTGTTGGAGATAAGGGCCAAGTTTAATCACGATGTTTGATCAGAGCGATAAGATCAGTTGGTTGAAAGGAGAAATGAGGAAATTGGGGAATTTCAAAGGCTGGAGCGTAATTAACTGATTAACTTAATCTTCATTTCAAGTACATAAAGGGGGAATTAATTTGACAATTGCTGACATTTGATTGGCGGAAAAATGATCACATGTCACTTTACCATGTTCTAAGTATTTAATCGTATTTAATCGTTAGTAAAAATTTAATTTAGCTTCTATAAACCGGACCAAAATAAGATTAGATTTAGATTAACAAGTTTTGAAAAATCACAAATTTATTGTGTCAATTTTCACACATCTCGCCATAAAAACAGTCTCCGTATTTAACTTCATAATATAATGACAAAATGTTTATTTGAAGACAATCTGTTTGCCAGAGCTTTGTGGTTTTCCCCATTTTTTCTGATAATGAAACTATAAACGTCGATGCAGGGCTATTTAGCCGATGACTGAAACCTACCATAAATTCAACAGTTTTCAAAATCATCATGGAATTCCCGATCTGAAGACTTATTAGACGCGTACTACAGTCGAAAACACTCGGTAAAAGGTTTTTCCAATTTTTACAATTGGATTATTAGAAGTACATTCCTCAAGATCAAAGTACTTGAGATTGCAAAATGTCAGAGTGTCTCAATTATTTGCGAGACACCACAAATATTTTACAGCTGGAATGCCCCACAAGTTCCTTGAGAAATCGTGAACATTCAGCATGCTTATCTGGAGTGCCAATTTGTTTTTATGACTCTGTTGACAATATTTGAAAAGCTGTGGGAAAACACATTTTGTAGAATCTCAAATAAAAACTCTATCAGTGATGGAAAACAATAACTAATGGTTTGCATGTTTTACAAATTGTGGCGCAATCTTTTATTAATCACATCAAAATGACTTGTACAATTCTCCTATTAAACATAGCAAATTTTAACACTCGATATTTATACTTTCAAATTAGTACTCTTAAGTACTACTAGTTTAATCTACATATTAATGTAAACAATCATTGCAAACTTGAATGTGTTTAACTTGTAGAACAAAGCGGCCCATGGAGTTTTACAACCTATTGGCACCCCTGTATGTTTTAATGTTTGAGAGAAAATAAAAAATTTCGAAACTTTGTTGTTGAAGACCGATATTTGTAAGGTTTCGTTTTAATTTTGGTTTACATATTTGCCTTAATTTGTAAATGCGCATTTTACACAATCGTGGATTCATAAACTCAGTTATTTGTTGTTGTAGGTGCAAATAACGCAACTTTGTTCCAAAAATAAGCGAGATGTCGACCGCCAAAAAACAAAAATTCTAAAATTTTCATCGATTGAATGAGATTTTTTTGCAAAAAAACCCTTGAATTTTGGATATTTGAGGGCAAACTCGAAAAAAAAGCGCGAGAAACACGATGGCGCAAACACTTTCTTTCTATCTATCGTAGTTTCGAAGATATTGAGCTTTAAAAATTTCGGATCTCAAAATTCATTTTCTGAAACTATTATCGGCTGTAACTCAGTTATCTGCTGTTGTACGTGAATTTTGAGATTTGAAATCTGCATAAAATTCTGCGTGAAATGAGCTCCAACAACACAAATTTGCCAAAAAAAGTCATTTTAGTCATGATTTTTTTTCGAAAAAATCAAATTTTTGACTTCCCGAAAATCCAAGCACGAATTCTTAACTAAACAATAGCGGGAAAACCGATGGTGAAAATTACATCTCTCTATCTGTCGTAGTTTTTTGAACTTTCACAAATTTGGCCCTCTGGCAACTACCCAAAAATCCAGTTATTTGGTGACGTACGTTAAAAAATCGCACGGTTTTGAATTCCGCGTGAAGTTTGGCGTTAAATGGGCACAAATACGTTGAGTTTGCTTCACAAACAAATAAGACATTGATCAAAATTTATTTTCGGTGATTTTTCAATGAATTTTTTTGAGACGAAAACAGCGGTTAGCATGTTTGTGTTATACATCAATCGAAAGAGCAGCTCAAAGTTCATCAACAAGCCAAATCTCAGATCGGTAGGACAAATAGTTTATGAGTGGCAGCCAAAAAACCAAAAATTTCTAAAATTTTCATCGATTGAGTCAAAAAGTTTTTTTGGCGAAAAAATCGGCCATAGAATTTTTGAGAATTTGAGAACGAATTCTCAAAGAACAAAGTGCGAGATAAACAAAGACGCAAACAATTCCTTTCTATCTGTCATAGTTTCGAAGATATTAAGCATTAAAAATTTCGGAACTGGAAATTCTCTGTAATCGGCCTTAACTCAGTTATTTTTTATCGTACGTGGATTTCGAGCCCAGATTTGGAATCTACGTGAAATTCTGCGTAAAGTGAGCCCCAATAACGCAAGTTTATTCCAAAAATGCGCGAGATATTGACCGCAGAAGTCATGAAATCGTCGCTCACAAATCCACGGCTGTGTAAAAAACATAGTGCGCATTTACAAATTAAATTAGGTATGTAAAACAGCATTAGAACGAAACCTTTGTCACATTTGTCTCATTGTCACCAAATTGTAAAAGCATCAGCAACAAACTTGCTTTTATGATTTTCAATGCAGATTGGCAGGCATTTAATTATAACTTTTTGTTATAATATTTTTAGTTTTTATTTATGTCATTAGATTTTGCGATTTTTAATAAACTTGACATTGAGATGTGGACTATCTATTAATTAGAATTAACATGTATCAACTAGAGATAACTAACTTATCCCTTTCAAATTCTGCTGATGTCTTCTAAATAGGTAAATTCTCTGCAGAAAAAATTACGCATATACATTTGGACCAAATTATTTTCGACGTCAAAGTCATTTGATTGTCGTAAAATACAAATTTATTTCATTATTACAGTCACTTTTGACAACATTGCTGAAGTTTCAAAAATCGACAGTACTGCATAGACTACTTTCAAATTTTCGAAATGTCAAAAAAATTACGTCCAAAACAATTTCACCTGTGGTTCTGGTGGTATCTAGTATGAGATTTACAAAAATTTCTTGACCACACTTTGGGGTCATTATAACGCTAACCGCAATTTGGGTTTACCACCCTGGAAAACACGTCAATCAACCTCAAACAGACTGAAATCTTCTACTTCTAATTTTATACTCAAAGGTGCTCAATTTTTGAGGAATGTCCTGAAGATGATTCATAGCCGTGGGAAGAGAATGAGAATCATTACCGGATCAATTTCTCGTTAAAAAATAATTTCGCAGTATGGTGAAAATTTCCAAATTTCAAAATAAGGTAAATACTTGACTTTAGAGATCTAAAAATGGATTTTCCAGGTGAAATTAGCTAAGATAAGGATAAGTACCCGAGATAAAAATACCGAATTTTTAAATACGTACCATTTTTCTGGAAAACGGTTGAGTAAACACAGGTGCCGATAAAAAGTATGTAATACAGTTTTTGAAAATCATGGTGACTTTCAGGTTTTTGTGTTGTTCGTGGAATTTTTTTTTTTTTTTGAACTTTGGAATAAAAATGGTTTACCTCTAATAAAAACAGGATATAATGGGGGGTATTTAAAATTTAGTTGCAATCATGATATAACAACAGATAGCGAGAGCGCCTGTTATGATTCACAACTTCCAGGGATTTTTACGCAAAATTAGCTACATTTTTCCTGTAATACAATGACTACATTTTTGCGTCAGATAATAAAAGATTACACGGTGCAAAATCATTTTGTGTACAAATTTTCAAAAATTATCTCCCGTGTCTCCTGAAGAATCAGTTTATTTTATTGATGACAACAAAACATGCGCCATCTGTTGTTGACCACCGGATCTTCTGTCAGAGAGTAAATGTCAAATAATAGTGAAAACAATCGTTTTTATACTACTGTCACCGAAAATGAGAAGTTTTTTTCAAAGATTTAGTGCGGCAAAGTGTAAACTGCAATTATAAAATACGTGAATATGCGAACATTGATTTATTATTGATACATAAAACAGAGTCATTCTTATTAATATTAATCATAGACGGCTTTGCAAATTTTGAGGTAGGGCGTAGGGCAATTCGCTACTAGTTGAACGTGTTACACATAAGCGTAGAATTGACGGGGGTTAGGGTGCATGTATTAATTAATTATTTTTCAGCAATATTGAACATTGAACTATTGCTACTTGTTATGCACCATTAATGCGAACTGAAATGATGCAAATCTAGTGAAGTCAAAGCACATTTTGGACATTTAAAATGAATTTGTTTTACCGCGAAATGTTACCACATGATACGCCATTGGGCTCCAACTTCGCTGTCACTGATCTGTCATCTGTCAAGTTAGGTGTGAGTGTTAGATTTACGGATTGCGGTTGTTACAAAACACAAATAACAAAATAACGTCCACCGCTGTAGAGCACTCAGTTTCTAACTTGAGCAAAATCGTATGGTGTAAGAAAACACACGTCCAAAACATGTGAACGCACCCTTTGATTAATATTAATAAGAACCACCCTGTAGTTATTTACAGTCGCGTGCGGTAACTTATATTTTACAGCGCGAAATCAGTTTAATGATTGAGTGCTGTAAAATGGTTAACGCACAAGAGTTTTGACCGAAAAACTTTTAATTGAAATAATTGGGTTTTTCAAAATTCATGAGAACTGTCATATCTGACATTTATAAATTTCGTCATCTGTCAATTCTGTCAGTTTTGTGGTTGATGCACAAAAAGTACACCAGATGGCGCTGTATAAAAAATGTTTTAATATGACTTAAAAATTGAAATATTGTCTTAATTGAGATAATAATTTAGGTAGATTCCATTTTGGTGATCAATCTTCATTATGTAAAGTGATATTAATTTATAAACGCATCTGAAGAGCAGACGATTTGGGCAATTTTTACCGCACGGCGTGTGTAAACGTCCAGGGCGCTTGTAAATATAATGTTTCTGAAGATGTCAGTTGAATGTTAATTTGACGTTTACAATTCATGAGACCAAAAACGTAGTTTCCAATTTTGACGTTATGAATTAACAAACTAACTTGCTAAAATAGCATTTTTCCCTCGAATTTTAAACACAATTTGCATAAAATCTAATATGACAACTCAGATATTTTTGACACATTGACATTAAATAAAAACAAATTACTGATTGGTTGCAGGAATCCTCAAAATAGCTAAACATTAAAAGCGTCGCGACGCCAAAACAATCTGTCATAAAATACAAATTGTTGTGTTAGGTTTTATCTTCAAAATTAAAATGTTGAATGTTGAAGTGAATAAGGTTCTAACATGTGAGTGTAATACTATGTTTACAACCATTTTTAATAACATAATAATATTTTTTTTAACTATAGACATATTAGACATACAAGGTGTTTATAAATGTTTCTAGCATCAAGGGTGGCTATGAAATGTCAAAGAAATTTGCCGCTCATTACAAATGTGGGTTTCGATTTGTCAACTGACATTTGCAGCTAACCTCAAACATGAAGCAAAGTAAGTTTTGAGAAATAAACTGTTTCAGTTGTGGCTGAAAACCTAAACATCGAAAACTTGGGCACAAAACCGTAACTAAAACGTCATTGAAGTAAGTAACATTATAAATAATTTTCATGATAGTAATATTCACTATGAAAACAAAGCGGCAAAATAGTGTACGGCAGGAATTCCAAAGCCACGCTTGATGCTAGAAACATTTATAAACACCTTGTAGAACAAATAACAAGACACAGTGATTATAAAATATTTTTATCTTCTTTACTTACAAAATTTTAATACATAAATTGTTCACAAATTATGATTTTACACAAAAATTTACTGAGTGAAATGATTGTCAAAAAAAATTGACATTTCTTTTCATGGGTCACTTCGCCCCTTTTGAAAGGTGGAATGTTTAGCGATTTTTGAGTTTTTGTGGAAACACTCGTTAATTCAAGTTTTTTCAACGTAACTGTGACTAAAATATCTAAGTTTTTATTTTAAAGCTTACTGAATTGTGTTTAAAATTTGAGAAAAAAAAACACTGTTTTATCAAGTCAGTTTTCAAAATCACTACGGAACAGTTGCAAACTACTTTTTGGATGAAAAATTTTAATTTAAATAATTGGGTTTTTCAAAATTCATGAGAACTGTCACATCTGTCAATTCTGTCAATTTTGTAGTTGGTGCACAAAAAGTACACAAGATGGCGCTGTATAAAAAAATGTTTTAATATAATTTAAAAAATAGAAATATTGTCTTAATTGAGATAATAATTTAGGTAGATACCACTTTGGTGATCAATCTTCAATATGGTAAAGTGATTTTAATTTATAAACGCATTTGAAGAGCAGACGATTTGGCAATTTTTACCGCAATGCGTGTGTAAACGTTTCTGAAGACGTCAATTGAATGTTAATTTGACGTTTACAATTCATAGGGCCAAAAAAGTCATATTCTTAAAGGCATTGATCGATATTTTCTGTTTAAAATTTTAAAAATGCGTTTTTGGGTGAGTTTGAACTTACACTTTCACTTTCGGCAAAGCAGTTTAATATATGTCACACACTTTTAACATTTCTTAATTTATTTATTTTTAATAGAATCACAGAATTAATAGAAAAAGCAGTATAAAAAATTATTATTTTTAATAGAATCACAGATTTAATAGAAAAAGCAGTATAACAAATCATGTACAGTTTTCGCCCGAAAAGCTCATAGCGAAGTCCCGCTCACATTACCGCTCGTTTTGCTATGATGTCTTTTCGGCGCTTGTTCTATAAAACACTATTACACAAGACTTTTTTCCCAAGAAGACGTTTATTTATGTTTCTAATTACATTTCGCCTCGGTCTGCGGTTAATTTTATGTACTTATGTATATACAAAAGCTTCACTTTTCATCGTTCATCTCCAAAAATCCTCTCCAATGATGTCAACAATTTTCCCAAGCCCATCAGCATCTACAGTTTCCGGAAGGCTTCATCATTCGAAATCCCTAAAATCAATCGACTAAAAATATTCGTCAATGTCGTGACCCAGATCGTCTTTTCACTTCACTACCATTCGTGTCGTCGAACAATAGTCCAAAACAACAATAAACCAAATATTACATAGAAGTGTATACCGCGATTGGTTAA
The DNA here is from genome assembly GCA_029298725.1 of Gnatocerus cornutus. Taxonomy (NCBI): domain Eukaryota; kingdom Metazoa; phylum Arthropoda; class Insecta; order Coleoptera; family Tenebrionidae; genus Gnatocerus; species Gnatocerus cornutus. Next base: position 3,729,002 of record CM055517.1, read on the forward strand.
AAAGTAATCGCGGGATTCCCGACTTGTGCGTTTGTCCAGCCCTCCATGTCAGCTGTTACACATCTTTCATCATTCGGGTCCAGACTTCCACTGGGGAGTGCAGTCAGAGAGTTCTTCGACGTCTTCGGGTGATGTGCTAAGGGTTGATTTACAAAGTGTGTGACAAATCCGTGCTTCCAAATGTCGCGTTTGGCTCTGTGGAGATCCCCACATTTCAAAGGTAAAATCAACTCTATTATCATTATTATTAAAACGAGTGTTTGTGTATTTCAAAGTTTTGAATGTTTTCCTCCAAACTCCCGTAACCACCGGGGAAAACACGAGCGGTTTCACGGCTTCTTTGAACTTTCAAGTCCGCACTAATTAGTAATTACCCGATTTTATGATGCAATCTAATAAGGAATTTGGCGTAAAAAACGGGCAATTTTGGTTTCGGTCATTTTTTTGCCACGATGGAAAGTCCGCCGTTACACATCGATAATTTTCCTTAAAGTATGTATGTCAACCTTTAGGGAAAACCTACAATTCGTTATTCAAATAACAATGCGTAGATTATCTACCTGCATATTTGCAAAGTGATAAGCGGACGTAATAAATATTCCGATAAAACAAAATGAAAAAATTGAGGTGGAAAGGAAGCGAACCGAGAACACGTGCAATCGTGTCATTAGTCAGGAATGGTGGGTTTCTCAGTTGGATTTCCTTTTTATCATTAAAATTGCTAATTTCTGTAAAGTTAAGCGAAATTTTTTTAATTTCATTTCAATGCATTTTTGTTGAATGCATTATTAATTTAATTTATATCTACAACTATCAAATAATTCGCTTTTAGATTATATTAGATCCAATGCAATTATTAAATACGTCGGATTTAATTGACTAAAATCCATTTAATAACGACCACAGCAAAAGTTTTTCAAAAGGGGCGAAGTGACCCATGAAAAGAAATGTCAATTTATATTTTGACAATGCCATTCAGTAAATTTTTGTGTAAAATCATAATTTGTGAACAATTTATGTATTAAAATTTCGTAAGTAAAGAAGATAAAAATATTTCATATTCACTGTCTTGTTACTTGTACTATGTCTAATAATGTCTCTAGTTAAAAAAAAATAGTATGGTCGTAGATAAAACATAGTATTACACTAACATGTTATGAACCTTATTCACTTATTCAGCATATTAAATTTGAAGATAAAACTTTGAAAATTTGCCTACGCTTAAAAAAACAGTTGACAAAATGCTCTAAAATCTTTATGACAGATTGTTTTGGCGTCGCGGCGCTTTTAATACGCAATTTTTAGCTATTGTCGAGGGTTTCTGGAACCAATCAATAATTCGATTTTTTTCAATATAAATGTGTCAAAAATATTTCAGTTGTCATTTTAGATTTTATGCAAATTGTGTTTAAAATTCGAGGAAAAAATGCTGTTTTATCAAGTTAGTTTCCAATTTCATTACGTCAAATTGGAAATTACGTTTACACCAAACTGTCACTATCTTATGTCACAAATGTCATCTATTCTTTATAGTTTGCTTTGGATAGTAACAAGAGTCTTCCGTGGTGAAAATGTCTCTTTTTTGACATTATTTAACGATTTAACTTAATAAAACTGTGTTTTTTTTCTCGAATTTTAAACACAATTTCCATAAAATTTAAAATAAAAACTAAGAAATTTTAGTTACGCTGAAAAAAACTTGAATTAGCTAGTTTTTCCACAAAAACTCAAAAAGCGCTAAACATTCCACTTCTTAGGCGTCGCAACGCCAAACTAACGGTGATAAAAAATACATTTTTACGTCAGATTCTGAAGCTTAATCAATTATAAGCGTAAGCAAATTTGCAAATTTTTATTTTTTAATTAAAACGCGATTATGGAGATTTCATAATTGTTGCCAGACCCTGTGTGTATAATAATACATATACAGTAAATCTGGGAATATCGAGAAAAAAAAAACTCAATTTCAACAAGAGCACAATTATATCGATTTCCAATACATCGGAGAAAACATCGATTTTGAAAAATAGTAAATAAAAAAACTTAATATAGCATAGTTTATTGTGAAAAACAAAAATAAATAAAAACTTTAAGTAAGAAACAAAATAATAAGCAAATAAATTATAAAAAAATAACAAATTCAAGATTATTAAAAATAAACAAAATTCTAAAATATAACTCCCTTAAGTTAAATTCCAGTCTTCTTTATAAATAGCACCAAAATCAAGAGTTTCAAATAAAATACACACATGGAAATCGCAATCATTGTTTTTTAATGATACATCGAAAATAAAAATATATGTATTAAAAATCGATGTAAAAGTCCCAGATTTAATATACAGTGACGGCCAAAATAAAGTTGTACAGCTCTTGAACGACACTGTAATCCAGACCAATAATAAAGATGTTTTGTAGATTGTGAATGAAGTAAATCCCAGAGTAAGTAGTCTAAAGGCTATTTTTCCTGTAAAGTTTTTTTGTAGACGCCAAATTTAAAATGCAGTTATGTGATTGGTCGTTTAGCAGAGCGTATTACACAATGCGTATTTTTAAACTCCTGCAATTCTTGCAATTTTTGTCAGATACCAAATTGCGATTAATATGAATCGAAATTGACATGTATTCACTACAGGTATATAACTTATCCCTTTCAAATCCTGCTGATATCTAAACCTTCGCTCCTTTGTGAATCAATAAAATTTCTGCAGGAAAAATAATCTATACAACTGTAAGCATGCATCAATGTCTTTTTTTTTCTTAAAAAAAAATAAAAAAATGTTGTAAAAAAAGCTTGAAAATTAAGGTGCGTTTTGGGAAATTTATGACTGATCGTGCAAAAGGAAATTTTTAAATTATGTAATACAAGGTGTTTATAAACGTTTCTAGCATCAAGGGGGGCTTTGGAATTCCTAACATGCGCTGTTTTGCCGCTTTGTTTTCATAGTGAATATACCTAACTATGTTTACAATTATTAAATGTCACTTACGTCTACGACTTTTCAGTTACGGTTTTGTGTCAAAATTTTAGATTTTCAGGCTTCAAACCACAACTTGAACAGTTTGTTTTCAAAACTAACTTTGTTCAATGATTGCGGTTAACTACAAATGTCAGTTGAAAAATCTAAACTCACATTAGTAACAAGCGGCAAATTTATTTGACATTTCATAACCACCCTTGATGCTAAAAACATTTATAAACACCTTGTACATATGTAATTTTGAATTCTTGAGTTATTTGGAATTCTTCACATTATATGCTTTCTCTAGAAGAAGTGGTTCTGCCATCGTTCTTCTCGCGCTTTTGTTGCCAAGAATTTTCGAAAAAAAAAAATCTGGCTCAAATATACAAAATGTTTTGGAAATAAAGCAGCAACTCTTATCTGGAAAATCAGTTGCTTAAAGAAAGAAAGAAAGAAAATTTTCTCTTTTTTGCTTTTTTTGTACACTTTTGGTCATTGAATTTTCAACAATTATCAAATGAAATTACTTTTAGATTCTATAGGAGAAGTCAACTTAGAAATTTTGAAACATCAATCATAATGACATTAAAGTATGATTCACAAAATCCAGTCCAAAATTCAATGACCAAAAGTGTAAAAATGACCAATCAGGACTAGAAAATTTCATGCAAATTACTGAATAATATTCACAAATATAAATACATGTATAGTTTCGAAGTTTTTTTTCGGGTTTTCTTGAACGGTTTAAGAGCTGTAAGACTTTGTTCGTAACCCATCAGCAATCAATTTGCAAAGGACCACTGAATTTTGAATCAAAGTTATGCTAGGAAATTTTTTGATTAATGTCAGACTGACAGTTATAATTTTATACCAGTGGTGTAGTTGGTTTGTAACTGTGAAAATCAACTTATTTGCTGCACAATACAGCTAGCGTTATTACGGCATTTTGAACATTTATTAAAAATTAGTTTTCTCTTCATTATTTAAACAAAACTTGCAGTACTTTTTCTTCCTATTATTGACGCCACTGATTTCAGCGACAAATTATTCATTATTTGGTCGAAAAACTTCGATTTTCATACAATCCAAAATTGAATTGAATGAATCTAATTGCAGGATTGTAAAGTTTTTTATCTTTTTTAATTAAATGAAAAAAAAATATGTGCGGATTCCAAGATAGTTTACCTTTATTGATTAGCCATTGCTCTATGGTCGTAACGTTACGTTACGTTACGTTACGTTACGTTACGTTAACTCTGTATAAGCTCCGCAACAAAGAATGATCTACTTACTGTTATCTCAGAACCATTGTGAAAAAGTCCATTTTGAAATTATTTGATTTGGAATTTGGAAAATGAAAATATATTGTTTTTTAATTCCGAAATTATAACGTACAAAATTATCTAACGACATTTCTTTTTGATATCTTTTTTATAAAATAGAAAATTCATTTCAGCTCAAAATAAACTTCGCACTTTAACAACTTAAGCCGACGAAATATCCAAATTTAGACGTGATTGGTTACTTTAATGTTCTTTCATCGCTTACAAGAAGCTGTAACCACCGTTACAGTTTGGTGCTTTGCTGACATAACACCCTGTATATTTCGGTCGATTCTAGTTTATTTGTGAAACAATTTTAAGTTGCTGGTCGTCATTTTACGCAGAATCTAAAACTGGACGTACTTATTATTATTACATTACGTGGATAAATGGGCTACGTGCATTTTCGCGTAAATACAAAACCCCTGACTGTAATAAAAATTTTCATATGACGTCCCGAGTTAATATTTGTCATCGCCATGATTCGCAATTCTAGAAATTTTCACTGTAATCTTGGCGCCACTTGTCTTTTCAAACACTTTTTGTTGCCGAAATTCTCGATTTGTTTACACTACCAAATCCCAGTTGACGTAGATGAGACGAATTCCAAAAATTTTCACTGTTATCTAAGCGCCACTAGTTTTTCTAGGGACTTTTAATTGGCGTTCAATTCGGCTAGACTACTGTTATTGAGTGACGTATAATTTGCCGAACATTGACGTACATCAATTTGTAGTTTACGTTTACACTTCAAAGTAAACATATTTTTACGACTACTATACGTTCTTCTTTAGCTCGATTCAAGTTGCCAAAAAAGGAAAATTGTTACGATTTTTTTTCTACATATTCCAAAAGCGAGTTCAAGTGTCAATTACTATCAGTTTGTTTTCTTTTACGAATTTACGTCAATTGTTTATCACCGTTACACATTAAGAACAAATTATCATTTAAACTTACGTTCATTTTTATTTGTGGTTTAAATTTTTTTCAAGATTTTATAGTATTTATTAGTTGCTAATAACCAATTATGTAATTACTATGTAATAACTAATAACATAACTTTAAATGGCTCGTGCTGAAAATCTCCCCCTGTTAGAAGTGACAACTTTTTGCACTCGTGCCACAATGTACTGTTTTTTTATCGGTATAAAAAGTTGCATTTATCGACAGAGTTTCGTGGCTTTTTAAAGTTTCATATGGAGTAGATGGGAACCTTCAGATTATGCTAATTGGTGTTTAAACAACATAGTTGTAATGTAATGTAAATACGTAGTTGGGTATTAATTACCAATTGGTTGTAAATAGAATATTTTATAAACATTTACTTAGTCACTTTTTATTTATCGGGAAAATTGTCTGGTCAAAAGAACGAATCAATCTAACCTTCTAGAAAAAATCTTTTTATCTTGTAGCCCGCATAAATTCCAATTTTTTTCATTTGACACGCTTGCTCTACAAAGAACAAATTTTAAAGTTTTCATCGTGTGAATCGTTCTTGTTGCAAATGTTGCAATGGCGGTGTTATGTGAATGAGGTTTTGGAGTACAAAAGACGATCGTGCAAGTTTTGTCAATGTAATGCATCGGAATTAAATTTGTTTCTTACCGTTTTTAAAGAGAAATTGCTTCTGAGGAAGATTTCATTTCATCTGGGACATGTTTAAGGGCTCGCACTAATTAATTTCGTAACCTAAAAGCACAAAATTGTCAAATTCCAAATTCTGGGGGATAATGAATGCCAACCCTGTCATCTTAAATTTTCCAAAGTTAATTATTCATCAAGATTCCAACTCTAAATAACTGTTAAAGTGGGCTCTAAAGGAATTCAAAGCTGCGTATGCACAGCAAATTTAGTAAAAAAGAAAAAGGGTTGCCAACCCCGTTCGGTGAAAATCACCATGTATCTGTCAAATTGTGTTTTTGCAAATGACCTCATTAAGATTTCAAGTGAAAAGTAACAGAAAACTCCCATGATTAAAGTTCGCGAACAGAAATCCCATAGTGATTCGTGCGTCCGTTTATTACTGATGAAAGTTTTCGTCAGAAGATAATGAAAACGTGTGCAAAAAACCCGCCTAAAGTGTGGCACAATTTGAATCGACGCCAAGTTAGTGCGCATGTCTGGGGAATCCCGAGCTGGCGACGATCGTTGTGCACTTGTTCAGTTTGACGAGAAACCTCGTGAGAAGTGAAACGAATTTAACGACCCTAAATAATCGAAAAAAATAGTCTCGAACGCCCTTGTAACCCCCACAAGCACTCGCAATCACCCTTGAGCCCCCCAGTGAGCGTGCCTGTAAAAGTAGTGCGTGCGATTTGTAGCCATTTTGTGCAGTGCGTGTACCAACTGCGAAAAAATGTCCGGGATGCGGGATAAGAGCGTTCCTTCGGTTCCAGATGCCAAATTGACAGAAGAGAAATACTACCAATCGTCGACCATCGACAGTGGGTTCATTTCCGGTGGGAACTTGACGATTTCCGGGGAGATTCAAGCCGAAGAACCCTCAAACTACATGCGTCTAGATAGTGGGCTTGACCTGTCGGAAAGCTTTTCGGGGCTTAATCTCAAGAGTCGGGACTTGAACGACTTTTCCAAGACGACATTACCGCCAGAACCACCTGTTGAAGACAACGACGATTGGAAGGAGTACTTTCAACAGGACGAGGATGGCGATACGTAAGTATCTACTTTAATAGCTCGGAAAAACCGATTTTTTTCGTCAGCGCTGGGTTTATCATGAGACCTTTAGCCTTGATAATTCCAACTATCTATTACAGAGGCCTTTAAGAACTGCGTGCAGTGCCAGTATGACATCACAAGGTCATGCTATATTTTTTTACTCAAAATTGTAAACACTTTCATCAATTACGTAATAACACCTTTCTTTGCACTTTCATTGAGGATCGGTAAAGCAGTTATCTATCTACCCTACATCCTTGAGTACCACTGGGAAAACCCTTTGCCAAGAACGGAGGCAACATTCCTCTATTTTTATTTGAGACAACGCTAAACCAGTATCAAACTTCACTCCTTAATTTGGAAATTCCAGCGTAAACAAAAGGGTTTTACCTGAGTGTCTTGGCCACATCTGGTCACTTCTCTGAAACTATTCGTCACGTCCTTTTCAATCACGGAATGTGTCAGAGATAAGGAGAAATTAGAAAGCCGCAGATTTTCCATTAATTTCCTTCTGAAATTCGCTCATGCTCCTGCGTTGGGTTTTGGGCGGTACAAAATTGACAAATCAAAGAGGATCATGTAATATAAAACATTAGATAAAGCTTTGACATAGAGATAACATAGAATTATTATCAAATGAGCGTTGAAGTAGTGGAGTCATATCAATTCTTAATTAACACAACAGTGCTTTGACAGTGTCATAATTTTTCTGCACTTGAGTCATGCGGCTGTACTAATTGGTTCTAAACTTCCTTGCATACAATTCCAGAAGAATTAGAATTATACAGGTTGTTCCAACTGTTGGAAAGTAAATTTCATCATCATTCTTGCAATTGTTCAATCTTCCTGTAATTTAAAGACATTTGAGCATTGTTTCTTGCTTTCCACATGTGATTTTGACACAATAGTATGAGTTTATAACAAACCAATTTGACATAGCTAAAACCTGACAAAATGCACTGCAAACAATGAATACTAGGTGTTTTAAATAAACTAATTCAAATTTACATCTTAAAAATGCTAATATCGGAAAACTTTTACTAAAAGGTGGTACTGTTTTCTAGTGAAAGTTTTGGGGAAACCCTCAATTCAGGGGCGTGGGCGAAACGCCCCCAAATGAACAACCAAACTTAAAAAATCATCCCAACGTCGCGGCTTTTACATTGATATATGGCGTGTTTGTACGAGTTGTGATAAATCATGAAATTAGCATTTTTGTGAATGTACTTGCAGATGTTTTCACCATAGAGTAAACAAAAGTGCGTTAATATGTGCAAGAATGCAGTTGGCATTCTTAATTTCATTGATTGCATTGGCGATTTAAATGAAGATTTCCCGCCATTTCTCATTAAATATATACTGTGTGATGGAAAAAACAGAAGCACTGCCCACTTGTGACCTCGATGTTCATTATATTGCTGGGTACAAGTTGATTACTTCACCGAATGAAAAATTCGTCATTGTTATTAGTACCACCGTGACCACATTTTCTCTGGTACTACTGTTGACCCATCATCCATCTTACCATCAAGGTCTTGTTTACTACGGTGCAAAAAGAAATGTTGAAATCGACAGCTTTCTTTCGTGCGTAGAGGGGCATTGCCCACACGGTACGTTATTGTACCTTGACTAACACTGCTGGTGGGGATACAGGAAACTGTTTACGGAATTCCCCATGTAACAAAAGCTAATGTTTTGGTTCTTTTGCAGGTTCCTCCACTTAGCCATTGCCGAGGGTTACGATCCGGCCGTTCTGGCGTTGATCAGAAAAGCGCCGCACCCTCAGTATTTGGATACTCCTAACGACAGCGCACAGACTCCCATTCATCTTGCCACCTCCACCGGAAATTCGAGGGTGGTCAGGTGGTTGGTGGTGGCCGGCGTCAAACCATCCCCAAGGAACATTCGGGGAGATTCACCTTTGCATATTGCCGCAAGGATGGGGGATGTCAACTGTTGCAAGGCTTTAACTGAACCGGTCAAAGAATACGAACGAGTGGCTTTAGGGTTGAACTATCCTAAAGAGCAGTACCAAGATGTTAATCTCGACCAGTGGAACTATGAAGGTAAATTGAATTGCGGATTTTAATTCGGGTTTTCCGATGATGTCAATGAGTTGAGTGTGTGAAGTCAACTAGTAACGGAACTTCAAAGTGCGTGCTGTTACTAGAAGTTGGCTGGACCACAACACCCGCGACCACAAGTGTCTTTCCTTGGTAAATATTGATCACGGCCGCCTCCAAGAACTGTTTATTCAAAAACATCTGCGGACGGGAAAACTCGTCGGCTGGGGATTCCCGCGGTGATTGGAAAGTTGGAAAAAATCGAGCACAACTTTCGTTTTTGTTTACACATTCGACAACGCTGACCAATTGTTCGAAGGAGATGAATAAAATTAGGAATTTCCATTTTTGTCCGGTCCGTGTGAACGGCGCTTAACCCCAATTAAAGGTGGATTTCCCTGAGCATAGCGATGCCATGAGTGTGTCGTTCATTCTGAAAGGCACTTCTATTAATAATTAACCATGGATTCTTGTGATGTCGGGGAAAACCAGACGCGTCTGTCGCGGCCGGCATTGAATTCCGCATATTTTGCCACGATCCCAAAATAAATCCGCGGCTATTTCGAGCGACAGACGACGGAATGCTTTTTTGGAAATGTAGCGTTGCGGGCGTTTTTACTATTCGTAGACAATCGCCGCGACTTCCTAGGAAAACTCTGTTTTGACGTTCGAAAATAAACAGAAGCGCACCATTTTTGGATCGGCGCAAAAATTCGGAATTTCCCGCGCAATTGTCCGTCCTAAACAATGTCGCTCTAAATTTAACACGAAAAATCAGAGCGCGTGATTTGGTGGGCGATTTTGCACTCGGTTCGGTTTATTTTTGATCAGTGGAAATTGTGGCGGACTCCATATTAAATCACAGGAAAATATTGCCGAATTGCCATGACCTATCAAACAGTAAACTGATAATTGTTGTTTTCAACAAACACGAAACAATGAAAGAACTTTACTATAAAAAGTGCTAGGATTTGATGTCGCTGCTGTATTAAACTGTGATTAAATCGTGCCTACGTGACCGAAGTCGAGCTTTTTTTTTCGAGAATTAATGATGGGACAATTACGCTAATGTCTTGCGTGATAGAGTACGATGCCAGGGGGTCATCGAATGTTCGAAAGGAAGAAACTTCTGGATTCGGCGTTATCAAACGCTCTGCCTGCGGTTGTTTATCCAGGCAATACGCGCGAAGTTATCAACCGACGCGCGGCACGATAAGAAAAAGACGTAAAGCGTGTTTGAGCCAAAAACTGATGGTCTTTTTTTTTCAGGGCAAACCAGCGTGCACGTGGCGGCCCTCGGCGGCCACATCGAAGTCCTCCGCCACCTCGACTACTGCGGCGCCAACATGAACGCCCGAGAAGGTCGCCAGGGCTACACCGCCCTCCACTACTCAATCGAACGGGGCGATGAACGTCTGGCGCACTTTTTACTCTCCGAATGCCGCAAATTGAACGCCGAGGCGGTGACATACGGCGGAAATAGCGCCTTCCAGTTGGGTTTCCCGGTGCCTTCGACTATCGCGGAGGCGCTGAGATCCAGAGGCGTGCCGTCACCGTACAGCAGCGAAGACGAATTTTCAGACAGCGAAAGTGAGGAATTGTACGACAACGCGATGTTTGCCCACAATTTGATCGATGCAAGCGCGTAAGAGTGGATCGAAGAAGACGATGAAAAGGAACAAGCGATCAGCCGTCGAAGCGGTGAAGAAGAAAAAGAGAAAGTTGCCAAAGTTGAGAAATGGCGTGTCGAGTCGAAGAAGCGGAGGTTTGGGCTTCCGTGTCGGTGACTTGGGACGTCGTTTCTCAGTTAACTGTGATCCGTATTGTTACGTCATCAGTATATCATAGATATTTCTGGCAAATTATGTCGAGATGATCGTGTTTTTGTTTTTTCCTGTACATCTTAAGCGACTATTTCGCGCTACGTGTGATGGAAATCCCCAAATATATTTTTCTAATTTATAATTTTGTACATACGACGAGGTGTTGAATTTCTTTCACATGTAGTAAGAAATGATTTTATATTTACTCGTGACGTTCTATCACGACTTAACACTTAAGACTAAAACTTATATGAAATCTTGTGTTCTCGTATAAATTATTTAGTTGGAAATTACCAGATGTTATATTTATTTGTTGTTGTATCAGTTCCCGATTTTGTATATAGCCTACTTTAGATAACTCTTCTATTTTTAGTTAACCTTTAGCCCAAATAAAAAATCAAAAACAGGGAAAGTGGATTTTATTCCATACCATGACCAGTTTCGGCGACTCAAGGTCGTTCGCATTCAATCATCTCTAAAACGAATTTTTATACAAATTGTGCAAGAAGCCTTCATTGTAACAACAACAAGAATACAGTGTTTATTCGTAATGATGTACAATAAATATTCCTTTATTAGCAACGCATCGAATATGGTTTGCAAATTACAGTTTTAATAAGTCTAGGGATTCCCGAGTTATTCAGACACCACCGACATCGTTGGAATTTCCTAAGTGATGCCGTGTGCTACATTGAACAGCTTGTAGCGTTTCGCTCCAACACAACAACTACAGAGTGAACAATGCATTCTTAATCCGGTGGCTGTTCTTCTGAACGTATGTCTTAATATCTGTCATTTATGAATCATTTAACGTTAAAGAATCAAGTTCAGACACACGTTGGCGAGGTGCCTCTGCTCAGGTAAAGAAATCAAATTATGACATTGTATTTGCAGAGGCGGATTAAAATCGGTTATAACTACAGTAGAACCGATCAGAACTACAGATTGAGTAATTGAATTCTTAATATCTGTCGTTTCCTAACATTTATGGTTCATTTAATGTAAAAACATCAAGTTCGGACACTCGTTGGCAAGGTGTTTCTGCTTATTAGAAAAAAAATTAAATTGATCACCCTGTATATGCGAAGGCGGATTAAGATCGGTTGGAACTACAGTAGAACCTATCAGAAGTGACCGTTGGCAGATAAAAAAGTGGTAATCATTGAATCAACAGGAATCCGTTTTTTTATCCAGCACCGGCATAAATATTGATACTAGGAATGCGACGGGATGTGGCGATTTAGGTAGTTTGATGATAAATACCAACGTCGATCAAATTCCACACCGACGAAGTCATCACCAAACATAGAAAACATATTCAAGAATTAGAAGACCGCAAAGAAAAGCAAAATTTGCAGATGAAACTTTGGCTTTTATGTTTTTAGAATTGTTTCAGATTGCGTCGAATACAGAAAAAACTCCTAATTTAATATCACTCTATTATCCTTAAACTTGATTCAATTTAAACTTCCCAGCACACGGGCGAACATCGTTTTTATGCAAACTACTCAATAGCTTTTCCTCCAACAACTCCACAGCGGCTTTAGTCAACACTAGAGTATCATGCTTTAGCATTGAATAAACATTTAAGCCATAAACAGGCATCAGATTGAAGTGTTTGATTTGATCAGTGGCTGCTGTAACATTTCTTGGCATGATATCCACACTACAAATCAAAACTGTAAGAAAGTGGGTTCAATCGTCACACTCACTCATCAATAAGTAGAACTGAGGGCCCCCAATTCCTACTCTTCACCAACTCCTCCATAAACTTGGGGTCATCTGTGGGAATTTCCAAGTCTGTGATAATGTGGAGGTCATCTTGGGCTAGCTTTACTGAGAGGGTGGAGGTTAGACCAATTACTCGAGAGTAATAGGGAAGCATGTAGAAGTAAGGGTTTGGGGATTTGGGGCCGTGTACGACACCGCCCCCTCGAAATAAGGGGCTTCTTATTGAGCCCTGGCGTGCCCTTCCAAGACCTGCAACACGGGGTTATCATACCTACCAATCTTGGGAATAAAAAACGTACCTTTCTGGGGCCACGGTTTGCGCCCACCTCCCCTAACCTCGAATTGTGATTTAGTATGTGCATAACTCACGAATCTGTACAGACTTTGCCACCGGACATTTTCCTGAATAATATCGATACGAGGATTCACCGCAAAAACTTCAGGGTGGAGTTCAATTATTGCCAACTTCTTTTCTTCGATTGTATCGAAATTTTCTAACCACACTTGTCGAGGTTTCCGGTATTTCGAGGGAAAAGGCGAGTGGGGCGCATCGGTAGCGTTTGTAACGACAGAAGAGAAGTTTCGGACTGCTGAGACGTATTTTTGGAGTTTAGGAACAGCGTTGGTTAACATTTTGGGGCAAAAATACATAACCTAAAAATTAAGAAGTGACATTTCTCCCACTCATAAGTAGGCAACCAAAAATACACAACCTCAGTAATTCGAATTTAATTACATACATTAGTTAATTAGCAATACAAAAATATCTTGTTTGATTTGTCCCACGCCTATCTTTGAGTTCCCAGCATTTTCTCTCTCACTGCCCATCTCAACTCCGTTCTTTGATTCTCCCCGGGAATTTTGTGCCGGTCCCACTCCGCTTTATACTGATGGTACAGCGCTACCGGATCACTCTTGCTATTCGTTCGGATTGGAGGTCTAATAACTAAAAAACGGAATTTATGTGAAGTTGTACCAAAGGGCAGTACTTACAAGATTTCGCTTTAGGAGCTTTTTTCTCCTCAGATTGTCGCGTCTTTTCTGTGTCTTCCATACGTTTCTCGTCATTTTCTCGCGTGTCTTCCACACGTTCGTCGCTTTGATTTCCAGCGGGTTCCCCCACAGTGTGGTGATCACATTTATGGCAAGATTTCGTTTTCTTGATTTGTAAAGAAATGACACTTTCCTTTTTAGGGACAATCTTGGCTACTGAGGCACACGTGCCCTGTAAAAACAAGGTGTTGAAAATGTCAGGTTCCTCTTCAACAGAATTAGAAGTGGAGGAACTATTTTTGTGGTTTTCAGTGTTTTTTCCCAGGGGGGCGTACTCTGTGGTTTCAGTCACATTGAATTGACTTTGAGATGTTCTCAACTTCTTCTGCTCTTCATATTTGATCAGTTTCTTTAAATCTGAAATGAAAGGGGCTAATTGAGTTTATTTGGTTGTGGGAAATACTCACCGCGAATGAACTCTTTCAGTTGTTGAGCATTGATGTTGTTGTAACCGAGGTAGTTCAAATAGATTAAAACATCTTTTGATGAAATTTGTGTAGGCATAATAGACACTCAAAAATCCTAACCTATATTTGATAAATGGATTGAAACGAACAAAACTTTAAAATAAAGATACTATCTGCTATAACTTAAAAAGTTCTTCTGTAAAACCTAAAACGACCGTTGGAGCAAAAAAATAAAGATTAAAACAAAAACCACAAAAACATCAACAAATACCAATGCTTGAGAGTAAAAGTCACTAAATTTTTTTTAGTGTTATTACGGTATGCAACCAAATATACGCTAATGCGTTTTTTTATATGTTGAATATTTTAATTTGATTTTTTTTTAATTGCTAATTACACTTTGAAGTCTGTTAAAGCTCTGGATATAGAAGAAAATATTGGGGTTCGTAAAAAATGTTTTTTATTCTTTTTAGATTCTTTTTATTATATTATATTCGCTTTAGTTATCTTTCACATTTTCTCTAAGCTGTAAGACTTGTTCCGATTCTTTTTAACATGTTGTAGTGTCCCACTTCAAATTCAAATTTCAAACTCTTCGCGCCACAACGACCGCAGGAATTTTTGCGTTAAGAAGTTGGTGGACTTGGTAGTTCACCGCCGCCACAGCGGAGGAGGCGGGCGACGCCGGGGCCGGAGGCGAATCATTCTTGGTACGACTTCGGAACTACAAAGGTGCTGTGTTATCGAGTGCGTTTCGCCAAATTTTTCCAAGTGTTAATTTTAATTCCTATTTTGTTTTAATTTTTCATTTTGTGTTTTGTTCATTGGTAGTTTGTCAAAATCTTGTAAATAATTTTCTTTTTTTTTAAAACCCATTGACTTTGACGGGAGTGTAGTGACTCTTTTAGGGCTTCTTGTCGAGGCGCTTGTGTGTTGTCACCTTTTGGTATGTAATAATTTTTGTCATTTGTTGTTTTAAGAAGGAAGTCACTCCGGAATCATTAATGTAAAGTAGCTATTTTCTGTATAATTCTAAAGGTACGCGTTTTTCCGGTGACGTAAGCGTCTGGATTCAACCAGTGTTCGCCCGCCGTCCGATAAGACACGTGCAGAAGCAGTTTAGATTCGTGGAAACCCGATAGTTTTGGGAACTTGAATTTTATTCGATTCAGTTCAAGGAATTTTTACTGTTGAGTTCGAAGGATTAAAAATAGAATAGGATTTTAAAGAAATTGTGAAATACATCAAATTAACTGGGAATGTCTTTTTGAATCGCTCTGTGTCATTCGTGAGTAAAAACGAGTACATTTTTCCTAAAGTCCACGACTTTCTCTTCCATTGTATTTTATTGAAACTGAAACCGAAAATTTATATGTTTATGTATTTTAAGTATGTCCCTTGTTTTCTTAGCTGCTCTGTACTTGTCCGAACCCAATTCTCCTTTCTAGATTTTCTTCGTCACAAAAGACTCAACATAACAAACAGCCTCTCGCGTTAATATTAGTAGATTTTTCAGAGTGTGATCAATTCAAAATTAAACTTTGATTCTGACTTCTGAAAACCCTCCAGTGCTGGAAGCTTGTTACGTAGGACTCGTGAGGTAGTCAGGGTTCACCTAACTAGCGGGTCTTCCGCGGGTGAGATGTTGGTTACTCTTAATCTGGCCATAATTTGTTAGTACTCACGATAAGACACCGCCTGTACTATGCTTGCGGAATAGGAAAGATTGTCTTCGGGTCTTCCGAAAACATAATCTCGTCCTGTTTCTGTGTGTCGCCTTTGAAAATAATTATCTTTTATAAATGTTTATTGATAAATTGTTTGTATATGTTTACTTGGTAAATTGTGTGTTGTTTTTCATTGTTATTTTGTTTAAATAATTTTTGTAGTTTGATCACACTCACAACAGAGCGAATGGGAGATTTTTGTAGTTCTTTTGATGTAATTCACTTTCCGTTAATTTGTTTATTGCATTTTTGTACCGAAACGTTTCTTTGTAAAGTGACTTCTTTTGACATTAAAGATTATTAAGAATTTTGTAACATGATCAGTTCGTCTGTTCAAATGCTTGTAATTCTTGAACAATTAGC
This sequence comes from Gnatocerus cornutus, assembly GCA_029298725.1. Taxonomy (NCBI): domain Eukaryota; kingdom Metazoa; phylum Arthropoda; class Insecta; order Coleoptera; family Tenebrionidae; genus Gnatocerus; species Gnatocerus cornutus. The sequence goes on from CM055517.1 coordinate 3,745,130, forward strand.
TGTAAAATTTAAATCAAAACCATTCAAACTTTTAAAGTCTGAATAAAACAAGTTAAACCACATTTGGTCTGGTGTATTTTTATTTCTTTGTATTGGTACGCTCTTCCCAAAAGACGATGCACTGCTTTGTATCAACGAACATCCGCCTTCACAACACAACGTAGGTCCTAGCCGTTTCAGACGATCACGATTTTTGGCCATTTTATTTATTTTAAAGTTCGCGGTTCTTGAGTTTGGCGGTTCATTTGAATTTTGGCGGAATTGGGTTACAGATCATTACACTATATTTTCAGTTTTATAAAATTCTTTCTATTGAAGTCTTTAGTCTGTCTAATTTATATATTCTTCCCAAATTCTTTCGATTCTATGCTGTTTTATTCAGATTCTTTAAATAGCTTCCAACCCAAAAAAGATTTCTTAAAATTGTTTGCTTAAAACCATATTTTTTATTTCAACAACAGACTACCCTTCGGTCCTTATTTAAATGTTGAAAAATATTCCGCATTTTTGCTGTTGAATTGGCGTCACGACCACAAAAATTCAATTTTCGCGCGTCCAGCTGCAGGCGCCATCATGGTTTTCGCTACGGCTGTGCACTAAATCGGTAGCTCCATTTGTCGGAGCCTCAGCGTCTTGAAATTTGTGTTGTTAAATAGAGATAATTTACAACAACTTCTTTATCTGCTGGTATTTAACATAACACGTAAGTGAAGCTCGAAACTAGAAACACTAGCGCGCCTTGTCTTCACCATTAACCTGAAGCATGTCTGCTTTATTTTTGTTGATCTGCAACTAAAAATGCATATTGCATTTATGGAGATAAATAGAACTCGCAACAGTTAGAAGCTGTTAGTTCTTGAACTTTGTCGCTTCGAGTTCGCGGTCTTGTTTCCGTTTATCCATAATATGGCTGCAGATTATCAATATTATATGACTCATGTTAATAATTTGTGAGTCATGTTACCCTCAAATTCGCGCTTTTTGTACATTTGTTTTTTTTTTTTTAGTACCATCATGGATACGGACGAGGGAGAATCGTCCAGTGGGGGGCCCTTGTCGAGTTTCAACAGTCTCTTCTCCTTCACGAGCCCCGCAGTGAAGAAGCTCCTCGGCTGGAAACAAGGCGATGAAGAAGAGAAATGGGCGGAAAAAGCCGTTGATAGTTTGGTGAAAAAACTAAAAAAACGCAAGGGGGCTATTGAAGAACTCGAGCGTGCCCTGTCCTGCCCCGGCACTCAAAGCAACTGCGTGACAATTCCCCGTAGTTTAGACGGACGTTTGCAAGTTTCCCACCGGAAGGGGCTGCCTCACGTTATATACTGCCGCGTGTGGCGGTGGCCAGACCTACAAAGCCATCACGAGCTCAAACCTCTGGAGCACTGCAAATTCCCATTCTCCGCCAAACAAAAAGAAGTCTGCATCAATCCTTACCATTATAAACGCGTGGAGAGCCAAGTGTTGCCCCCTGTGTTGGTGCCTCGCCACAGCGATTTCGTCCCGGGACATTCTTTGTTACCTTTCCAACAGTTGGTGGAGCCCAACATGCCCCATAATGTTAGCTACTCAGGGAATGGGTTTAATAGTAATCACTTGAGCCCCATGTCGCCGGTGTCGAGTGTCTCCAGTCCGGGGAGTGTGTCGTCGAATCCGAACCTCGCGGAGACGCCCCCGCCGGCCTACAGCCCCACCGACGAGACAACAAACAACAACATGAGCCCCCAAACCGACGTCCAACCGGTGGCCTACCAAGAGCAACCCTACTGGGCCTCAATCGCTTACTACGAACTCAACTGCCGCGTCGGGGAAGTCTTTCATTGCCACTCAACTTCCGTCATCGTCGACGGTTTTACCAACCCCAGTAATAACAGTGACAGGTTTTGTTTAGGGCAGCTGAGCAACGTGAACAGGAACTCGACGATTGAAAACACCAGACGCCACATTGGGAAAGGCGTCCACTTGTATTACGTCAACGGCGAGGTTTATGCAGAGTGCCTTTCCGACTCTGCAATTTTCGTCCAGTCGCGGAATTGCAACCACCACCACGGGTTCCACCCTTCCACAGTCTGTAAAATTCCCGCTGGGTGCTCCTTGAGGATCTTCAACAACGCGGAGTTTGCGCAACTCCTTACAGAATGCGTCAATCACGGCTTCGAGGCCGTTTATGAACTCACAAAGATGTGTACGATAAGAATGAGCTTTGTGAAGGGCTGGGGCGCCGAGTACCACCGCCAGGACGTCACAAGCACCCCCTGCTGGATAGAAGTGCATCTCCATGGCCCGCTCCAATGGCTAGACAAAGTTTTAACGCAAATGGGGGCTCCTCACAACGCTATAAGTTCAGTGTCATAATGTAAGTAATGTGATCTTTTCTCGGTGCAATTAAGACTCGATTTAGTGCCATTTTACACTGATTGCACTAAGTGGGAAAATTATTACACGTTGCCTTACGGTAAAGTGCATTTTTATGACGTTGCAACGTAATTTATTTATACAGGAAGTTCAGAAATGCAGTAACAGTTACGAGTCTGTTTTTATTGATCTCCAGTTAACTTAATTTTCTTTCAAATGGATATTTTAATTATGATGCAGCTTGGAGTTGCGTAACGCATTTGCATTTATTTTCGATCTAATATACTTGACTTGAGTACCACTGATTACGGTAAATGTAAATGGCGTGGAAAGTGTAAACAGTAGCCGCCAAACAGGAAACGTATTAAGAGCAGCAATTCAATATATAAGCTGCGTTGGCTGTGGAATCAGACAATGCTATCAATTTTAAACAAACGACATATTTTCTACAATTTATGGCGGTAAATTAGTTTAGGTACTTTTTGTAATTTCAATTTGTGATTACGATAAGCAACTTGTGCATGACGGTAAATTAGCGATTCTTCTATATCATTATATAAAATCCGGAAAGGCAAACGTGCGCTTTGTAGGGTTATCACTCCGAGCTGCATCGTCCAAATAAAGGAAACTGTATTTTAGAGCAACATGAATGTATTCGCGTAGTGAACGTGCGCTGTTTTAGATGTGTTGTTCCATATATTATGCCTTAAAACTGTGCTTGCATATATTTTTGGACGACTTTTGGCTTTTTATTGTTACTGATAAAATAGCCTTGTACAAGATTAAATGTTAAATGAATAGGAATCGTACAAATTAAATGATATATTCTGAATGAATTAATATTTATCTACTTAAGGTGTTTCAGAAATTTATAATACTCGAGTATGAAAAAGAAGTAGCTAAATATAGGTTATAAGTAGATGTGTTTCGTTTCTGTTGCATTATGTATGCCTCCAAATTTGGATTAGTGATTTTTTATGTTGCCATTGTTCTGTTGCTTTTAAGAGAATTTAGTTGTAAAAAATTGTCAAGTATACATTTTGCCCCTTGTTCTTATTTAAATCGCGACAAATGGGAATTCCATTGTAGTTTGTTTTTTATTGTGCATGGTGTGTACTTGGTATTTGTATAGGCTGATCTAGTAGGATATAAGTTGCAATATTAATTTGTTACAAATATGAATATGTTTTATAAATTTTTCTTAAAGTATATTTAATGAATAAATATGAATTTATATTACCACGATTTTCTTTATTTTCTCTATCCACCCAAATTTCTTTAACTGTGTAAAAATTGTGCACAATCGGTTTAAATTGCAAATGTTCACTTTGATGGTTATTTTTTGGATTTATAGTTGGAATTATTGTCCCCCAGAATTTGACATTTGCCAATTTTGACATTAAAATAGCTAATAAAATAAATAAAGATGGTCCTGGTGAAGTGAAATTCCCCTCATTCCCCCAATTGACATAACGCCACTATTTCAACATTTGCAATAGGACCGAATTACACGATGAAAACTTCAATTTTTGGGACCTTGGGTGGACATTTGCAACCTAAACCAACTGTGCAATGAAAATGACGTAAATCCGTTTTTGTTTTCCACAGCAGTCCTTGATAAAAATATACGGTGTGTTCTACAATCGCACGTAATTTACTGTCGTGTACAGGAAGTTCAGAAAACATAATTTATTAACATCATCAATTTGCTTTTATTCATCCGCAGATAACGTAATTGATCGGGGAAAACGATTCGATTTTGTTTCACATGATTACCTTCAAGCTTCTTGATTAATTATAACGCAGTTGACAGTTGCGATCATTTAAAATCTCGTTCATTCAAGTACCGCTAATTACGGAAAGTGTTAATGATATTTTTAGTATATTATTATACGAGCCTGTTATGAGGGTCGATATTCATAAAGTTGATGTTGCGACTCGAGCGAGCTGTGTAATATGTTCTATGCTTTACTCTTCATTTATTTTGAATACATTTCAAGGTCATAATTTGTGAAAATTGTGGTAAAGCTCGACGGTTAATTAAGAAGACCTATGCATTGGATAGAACATAAACGAATACTTTAACAGCCAAAGACCCGTTTGTGTTTAATTCAATACATAAATCCTCTAAAATTTGCCGTAGAGCTCCACAGTTTTCACAAATTTATGATCTTGAAATGGGGTATTCAAAATAAATGAGGTATATTTAAGACGATTTACTGAAAAAGTAGGTACGAGTATAACAAATTTGTATTAATGAAAAATGTGTTAAATAATTAGAAACCTGACAGTGATCATAATGATTAATTATGATTATGTCGGAGTTTTTGTGCAGAATTTACAAAATTAAGCAAATGCAAAAATCAAAATTACTAAATTTAATATTTTGAGAGCGGTACACGTGAAAATTCATGAGTGTAAATTAGGCTTTTAATTCTTTAGTGAGAAAATAAGAGGAACATTGAATTTAGCGACTTTTGAAGTTTGCCGCTGGGAAACCGATTTGCGGCACTGAATTAGGATTATTGCAACATTTGCAATAGGAACGATTTACATGACGAAAATTTTAAAATTTGTGAAGAAAAAAATATACTCATTACTAAAATCGCTCCACTTATTAAAAAGTAAAGTTGGCAGTAATCAATCCCTAGAAATTTTTATTGAAAACAGTTGGCAGAAAAAGCGTTTGACCTTGGAGCAATTGTCACATGCGTAGAAGCTAATCGTCTTGCACAACATTGCCAAAACTTGTTAAATCTCTATTGAAATCTTTCTTTTGCAACACATTTTTAATTAGTCATTGATTAATACACTCAACTTTGACAACGTGTTAACCTCAAAAATCGCTACATTCAACTTTCCCCTAATTTTCTCCCTAAAGAATTGAAAGCCTGATTTACACCCAAAAATTTACACTGATGGACACTTTAGTGCGTAAATTTTGCCCATGAGTTTCTGTTATTTACAAAAACTAACTGCCTGGAATTATTGTCAAAATATATATTGACATTTCTTTTCACGACTTCCTTTGCCCCTTTTAAAAAACCGTTGGGACTATGGTCATAAGTAAACGGATTTTGGCCAATCAGAGCAGGCAAAATTCATGATTGTGTTGGTCCTAACTATAGCCTTTATTTTTTATCTAAAAGCAAAAATGTTATAAGCGAATTATTTGCCCGTAGATAAAATTTTACTTTTTTTGAAAATTTGAAAATTCTAGTGACTTTTGATTTCCCCCAGATCAGCGTCATCTGCCGCCGGCGTGAGGTGTCGCTACTTGTCAACCATTTTGTTGTCAGTTCGTTTTCAAATGCGTTTTCTATTTCTCCTCGTATCCGTTAAATAGATGCAAACGCAGTAAACTGCACATAAACAAACATAATTCGTGATCGCAACAAAGCAGAAGTCATTTGCGATTTTCGAAGAGTGTATTTGCGTTTTGAAATCTAACCTGTGATGTGCTTGGTCTGTATAAAAACACTCGTAAACTCGTTGCTCACTGATTCTGTTACAGGAAGGAATTCTGAGTTTGCTATAACCATGGGGGAGAATCAACAAAGTCGCTTTGAGAAGTCTCTGGGGCTGCTGACAACGAAATTCGTGAATTTATTGCAAAAATCTACAGGAGGTGTATTGGATCTAAAAGTGGTAAGAAACACACATTGTTTGCTTGTCTCCAGGACTGATTGTTTAATTAGGCCGCAGATTTATTGGCTGTCAGACAAAAACGGAGAATTTACGACATCACAAATGTGCTTGAAGGGATTGGGCTAATTGAGAAAAAGAGCAAAAATAGCATCCAGTGGAAGTAAGATTAAGCTATAGTGATTCAGGTTACTTAAGTAACTATTGAAGTGGACTATTGCAACCTGATATAACTTTTAAGTCTATGCCAAACTGTTTTACTTTTTAGACCCTACACCTATAAAGATGCTATGCCTGGCTGCAACACGCAAGAATTTGCCGTCAAAGTCACCAATCTCAAAAAAGAAATTTCCAAGCTTGATGAGTTAGAACAAGATTTAGATAAACATAAACTGTGGATAGAACAAAGTATAAAAAACACAACTGAAGACATGCAGACTAGGAGGTACCTTTATGTAAATAACGACGATTTATCCAAAATAGTTGTTGAAGATGACACTGTTCTGGTTCTGAATGCTCCCATTGATGTTACCACAGTTTGTTATCAAGTATGTATGTTAACCATTTATTGGTGTTGTAATGAAAGTCGTCTTTTAGAGTGCTAATAATTATAATTTCCTGAAAATCCAATCACATGGGAATCCGGTGGTGGTGAACATTTTGAACATGTTGGAGAACCAGGAAACGAGGCTTCAGCGGAAACGAACAAATGTGGTAAGTCGAATTTTTTATCCAGTTGGCTCCCATGTGAGGTTTTAATTTCTGACTTTTTTCTAGAGTTCAACAAAAAGTGAATTTCCTAGTCCCAAAAAGAGACACTTTGAAGACGATGAAAACAATGACTTAATAGCGGCCGAAATTTTGTTTAAAAAGTTTTCAGACGATGTGATGTTGCCGACGATAGATGGTGAGACAGGTAAAATTATTGTGGCTCTAGAATACAAATTTTGTAATTTTTTTTTAGATTTTCATCCGTCATTTAATTTGGCTCCTTTGGGCTTTGATCAGGATTATACTTTTGATTTAATGGAAAATGAGGGCGTGAGCGATTTGTTTGATGTTGCGTCAATCTCTGTTCAATAGTAGTTGGGTTTTTTAGTTTGTTTCAGTATTTAATGAATAAATTTGGTTTATTTTCTATTAATTATCGACCAGTTATTAATCCTGTCTTGGCTGGCCAAGACTTGTAAATTCAAGTTTCCCTATTTTTCATTTTTGACAATTATAGGTAATTTTACCGCATGCGGTTGGTGTTGCCGTGTTACCAAGACCACGTGCCACTTTTGACAGCTGTCAAAACAGTCATTTAAAATTTTGTTTTTACAGAGGTAGAACATGTCCCGTCCGTTCACCGCAGTTGAACAAAAGTTAATAGTAGATTACATTGTTGAAAAGGATGCTATGCATAGGGTTAAGGGCGACCAGTTATGGAAAGAGATGGAGGAGGATAAAGTCACCGATCGTACCTGGCAGTCTTTAAAGCAACACTTTAGAAAAACCATCCAACTTCAATTACATTATCCGCGTTATGAACTGGATCCTGCAATAGTCCAGAGGTTTCGTGGGACGTTCTCTCAAGTGGATTTGAAGGCGAAGAAAAAGAAGCTTGAGGCTTCTTCATCTGAAGAAAATGGAAGTGTGGAACATAGTGAAGAAGCTTCGTCTTCCCGTGATTCTGATGTAGTTGTCAGCTCTAATACAGTCAGCCCTGATGATGATGAAGATGCTGAATACATGGTGATACTTGAATAGAAGGTATTATGCATTCTTTGTTAAAAACAAATTGCGAAATTGGAAATTCTACCTCAGACTCCTGTTATGTTATTCAATAATATTTGTTGATTTTAAATTGTTGTGAAATGCCCAGTTCAGAAAAAGAGTTATAAATGATGGTTTCTACAGGAAAAGGTAAAATTATTGTGGCTCTAAAAGTACAAATTTTATATTAATTATTTTTTAGAAATCCCATATCCTTTATTTAATTTGGCTCCCCTGGGTTTTGCTCAACATTATATGTTTGATTTAATGAAAAATGGGGGTATGGGGGATTTATTTAATATTGCATCAATCTTTATACAATATTTTTTGTAGTTTGTAATTTTCTTTCAGTATTTATTGAATAAATTTAGACTATTTTCTATAAATTATCGACCAGTTATTATCCTGTTGTACAAATATCCAATAGAATCTTGAAATCGCCTTGCTTTCCGAATCAACTGATAAACGCTCCATAGATCATTTCTCGTCAGTAATTTTTTATCCTTTCTCGAATGCTATTAAACTTAATCGATTTTTGTTTTGAAATGTACCTTATATTTCGCTAAAATTTTGGAGCTTTGCGATAATTTTAAGAGAATTTATGTGTGGAATTGTACCACGAACAGGTCCTTGTGTGTTAAAATACCTTTCAACTCTCAAATTTGTCTTAACGTTTCAAAACTTTGACGAATTATGATCTTAAAGTTAATGGCATTTACCTATGTACAGCCAGTAGCAAAAGTAATGAGCTTATGAGCGAGATGGTTCGTAATGATGTGTATAGTTTTGCAACTGAGCTAAGGTAAGATTGCACCTATAAAACTTGGTAACCGCAAATAACCATCTGCATTGTTGTGAGTAGTTTGGGGTTTTTCGGCGACACGGGCCCCTAATAAATCATTTTTGCCCGATTCCTAAATTCCGAATCCTAAATTAAAACACGCAAAAGCGTGCAAAAAGGGGTCTTTAAAACACTATAGTACAAGGTGTTTATAAATGTTTCTAGCATCAAAAGTGGCTATGAAATGTTAAAGAAATTTGCCGCTCATTACAAATGTGATTTTCAATTTTTCAACTGACATTTGCAGTTAACCTCAAACATGAAGTAAAGTAAGTTTAGAGAAATAAACTGTTTTAGTTGTGATTTAAAACCTGAAAATAAAATGCTTGGACACAAAACCGTAACTGAAACGTCATTGACGTAAGTAACATTATAAAAAAAATTCAAGATAGTTATATTCACTAGGAAAACAAAGCGGCAAAATAGTGCACGACAAGAATTCCAGAGTCATCTTTGATGCTGGAAATATATATAAACACCTTGTATATTAAGTATTAAGCGAAGCGCAGCGACTCTAATTATTGTCTGAGATCGGTATAGTCCTTAACGTTTGTGATGCTTATAATATTTTTGCACGATAGAGAAATTTCGATTATTTTTATAAAACTAAAAATGTTACAAATAATTGACATTAATTGTTCTTCAATAGCTCCTGAAAAGTCAAAATTTCGGTATGAGAATGAATATAAATTCTTTTTTTTTAATGACTATTTTTAAATTTTTACTTCTAAGTACTAGAACCGTCCTAGAACGGTAAGTAAATTTTGTACTGTTTATCTTGGTAACCAGTAAACCCAACATACTGTTCCAACAGCAAGCGCCGTAACTAAGCAAAATTGTTCTGTCGTGCAAAATAGTATATTATGAAACGCGTTTCATAATAAACATTTTGTCGCTCGCACGTTTTTAGTGTATAAATAAAGTAGTAAGTGCGGCAAAATGCATTATGAACAAGTATCATACGCTATTTTTTCTATTTCGCCTTATTTTAAACGAAAAAACTTGATTTCGAAATCTAGGGAATTTTAGGGTGGTTGGCATTTGCAAAATGTTCGGGAAAAAAATTCGAAGTAGCCAAATCCAATTTCAGTCAGTTTGACAGGTGTGACGTTTTGAGGTTCCCGGAGCGCAAGGGAGCCAAGAGAGCGAAGATGTTGATTATGATCATGATGGTTCTCTTACATCCAAAGAGTTTTTCTCCAAGTAAGCCAAGTACAACAAGAAATAATAGTGTATTGATCGATTTATCATGGTTTGTCAAAACCAAAATCTAAATTGTCAACGTTGACGGCAGGTTGACGGTTTGTGTGCTGCAAACCTAAGAAAAATATAAGTTCCTGGAAATATTGGCACGGGATTGGTCCATTACGATACCGAAATACGCTCAAACGCGTATCGAAATATCTTTATTATGAACGCGAAATAGAAAAAATAAGTTGCGAGATTAATTAGATTATTAAACTTCAATTTAAGTTTTTGCTTTTTGTTTTTAATAGTATATTATGTCATTAAGAGCAAAAATGAAGCTTGAAGCACACAAAGTCATTTTTGATCTGAATGGCATATACGATTTTTTTTGAAAACGATAGAAAATTAGTCTATTTTACTTTAAAAACATTAAATTCATGCAAAATCATGGCTCAATGGAAAAATTTCTATGGTTACGGTGGAGCCCAAGCATTTAAAGTGCGGCTCATTGCTATCAGTCCACTCTCCTGTGTAAATTTTCAAAAATTCTTAGGTGTAAATCAGACTTTCAATTCTTTAGGGAGAAAATTAGGGGAAAGTTGAATGTAGCGATTTTTAAGGTTAAAACGTTGTCAAAGTTGAGTGCATTAATCAATATTTAATTAACAATTTGCTGCAAAAGAAAGATTTCAATAGAGATTTAACAAGTTCTGGCAATCTTGCGCAAGACGATTAGCTTCTACGCATGCCACAGTTGGATCAAGGTCAAACGCTATTGCTGCCAACTATTATTGATAAAAATCGCTAGGGGCTGCTGCCAACTTAACTTTTTAATGAGTGGATCGATAGTAATGAGCTCTGGTATAAGTGAAACTTATACCCTGACAATCGACCTAGATAATGTGTCTCTTTTATGACGTTTTATGACGCGTCGTGCTCTTAAACCCGTCGTGCGTGTTTTAAAGGCTTGCTTATAAATTTGTATTATAATATACTATTTTTAAATATTTTTTAAGGAGTTTTGTGTAAGTACATAGTAATGTTTTTTTTCTAGACAGCAGAAAAAGCAATTGAAGAGTTAAAGTACAATCAGAAACTGGGAAGCGAGGTCTAATTTTTAGCTGACGGAAGAATTCATCAAGGTCATGCTGAAGATCTCACCTGTTGAACAAGTGTGCGTTTAAGAATTAAAATTTAGCTGGCGCCTTTGAGGCCAAATTATTTTTTTGAGAACGCGCGTGTTTTTGTAAATTGAAGGCCAAATGTGAGTAATTTGTATATAAGTACGCTCTACTTTTAAAGATTTAACATTTTCCGGTGTTTAACCGTTAAAGTTTGAGGTTATGTAAGTTGACTTGACCTTACCTGGTGTGTTTAATTAATTTATTTGTGAAATAAGTATTTTACAAAAAACTCAAAATAGCAAAAGTTTGCATCAAATGCGTATAAAGTAAATGTGGACAAACGCTTTCTTAATTTTTAGATTAGATTCTCAACAGCAAATAACTGAAATAGCTAGGCATAGACGAGCACATTTGCGCGCCCATTTGCTTGCTCCATGCAAAAATGTGTACGTTTATGTTCTCCATCGCGACTTGCCATGCAAAGCGCCACGACGCACCATGAGCCATGCAAGTCGAACAGGCATAAACAGAAAAGTTGATGTGTCACATTTGCGCGTCTTAATTCAATCAGCAATTTAATCGTGCGGCAAGAGGGTAAATTTAATCATGGGGAGTAAATGTTTTTAAATGACTTCAATAGTGTATCTGATTTTTTTGCCACTTGAATTTTTTTCTTTTTTTATGTTCTTCATTCATAACTAACTCGTGATATGGTAAAATACAAACCACAGCCAATTTTCTTTTCTTTAGGGCGAATTATATATAATAGACATATGGCCGTTTGAATTTTTGGGTAGTCGCCAAAGAGCCAAATTTTTAAAGGTTTGAAAGTATCGATGTTTAATATCTCGGAAACTACGACATATACTAGAAAGATTCGGTTTTCGCCATTGTTTATTTTGCGGGTTTTTAGCCAAGAATTCGTTCTTAGATTTTCTGAAAGTCAAAAATTTGTTTTGTTGTTTTTAATTTACGACTAAAACTATGTCGTACTTCTGCGATCGACATCTCGCTTAGTTTTGGGGGAAAACTTACGTTATTTGGGCTCATTTTACGCAGAATTTTGCGCAGATTCCAAATCCGGGTTCAAACGTCCGACTATAGTTTGTACGGTGAGAGATTGAATGACAGAAAAGTCACTAAATCTACGCGATAAAAAGTGTACCATACGCGCGATATTTAAAATAACAAAATAACCCCAGTTACTGACAACCCTGTCAACCCATTTCGCGTAGGAATTTAGTGTTTTTAGTGTATTTTGTAGCATAATTTGCTACCAACCTATATGTCAACTGTCGAAATCTCCCAATCTCTCACCGGATAAACTATACAAATAACTTCGTTAAAGTCGTTTAAGGTTTCGAAAAGTAACTTCTCACTAAACACAGACCATAAAATTGCTTTGGAAAGACATATTTGCAGTAGAAAGGTTAGTTTAGGCATAACGCGACATTACTCAGTGACAGATTTTCATTTTGCAGTCACAACCTTCGCAATTTCGAGCGGTAAAATTGAAATTTTACATTTTTAAATTCAGTTTTTTACTAATGCCGCAATAACATGGAATTCTAAAATTACAAAGTGTTTATAAATGTTTCTAGCATCAAAGGTGGCTCTGGAATTCCTGTCATGCACTATTTTGCCGCTTTGTTTTCATAGTGAATATAACTATCTTTTATAATTTTTAACACAAGGTGTTTATAAATGTTTCTAGCATCAAGGGTGGCTATGAAATGTCAAAGAAATTTGCCGCTCATTACAAATGTAGGTTTCGATTTTTCAACTGACATTTTCAGTTAACCTCAAATATGGAGCAAAGTAAGTTTTGAGAAATAAACTGTTCTAGTTGTGGTTTAAAACTGGAAAATCAAAAACTTGGACACAAAACTGTAATTGAAACGTCATTGACGTAAACAACATTATACATAATTTTCAAGATAGTTATATTCACTATGAAAACAAAGCGGCAAAATAGTGTACGACAGGAATTCCAGAGCCACCCTTGATGCTAGAAACATTTATAAACAATTTGTATAACTGCAAATGTCAGTTGACAAATTGAAACCCACATTTGTAATGAGCGGCAAATTTCTATAACATTTCATAGCCACCTTTGATGCTAGAATCATTTATAAACACCTTGTAGTTCTCAGAAAATGAATCCTCTTCAGCATAATTCGCCATTAACCAAATTTAATTTCGAGGTTCGGAAGAGCGGGAAAAAATAAAATTTAAATTCTCATGTTATTTTTCTTTGTTCAGCAATCTGGGAAACACCCGGTACACATGAGCGTAGAATCATCTGGCTCAGGGGGCATAATTTAGTTATTTGTGTGTCGGTAACAGAAAACACCGAACATTTTACACAATAAAAACCAATTTGTTTATTGGCGAAATGTTGCTACGCCAATGCTTCCAAGGTAATTGTCATGAATCTGACATCTGTGAAATTTAATTTTTATGCTTATTTTGACGGATTGCCACTATTAGAAGAAGTTTTAGCCGTTATCTCGAAGACAAACATTTCGATAATTTTTATTTTTGCGAAAAATGCAATTTTTCCCAATTTGTGCAAAATCGTCTGGTGTAAGAAATTATTAATTAAGCGTCGTTTTCATCTTGAAAAAGTAAAAAGTGCACAAAACTGTTGATTACGCAACCAACAGACTGGCGTGTATTTTTGGTCGTCTACAAACACTTGGGAAAAATTGAAACAATTTTTACCGCATTCTTATGCAAAATATATGTGTGTAATAAAAAAATCAAAAACGTCTGACTTTTCATTGCACTCAACTCCAAAAAAGTGATTTGATAGTTTGTTCGCTCCTCGATTTTTCCCTACAACTGTAAAAACGTTCTTTTTGTTAAAATGGACTAGCATTCTTTTTTCCGTCTGGTTGGCATTTGTTGTTGAGGGCGTTTTCTGGGTCAGCCAGCGTTCCGGTACCAACCCACCAAAAATGAACGTTTTGAAAGTTACCAAAGTCCGTGTCATTGAAGAGGTAACTGTTGAAACTTTTCAATTTGAAGAATTTTTTGTCCGAAGAACTGTTTTATTTGAGCCACTGTGTCTCCTGGTGGGGATTCGAAATTTTTCTTAATTTCCTTGACATTTTTTCTCTAGCTGATTGGTTTCGGTGAGTTCATTGAACTACAAGGTCGCAGTTTGCCAGTTGCCCAGTGGGTCTGAGCTTTCACTAATAAGATGATGCATTTGAATTGCATATTTAATTAATTTTAATTAATTTTCCTGAATTAGCATAAGTAAACAAACAGCTTATCCGCTTTGGAGTTTTTGTTCATTTTCTTCTCATTCTTCTTTTTGATTTGGTATTTGGATTGTGGACTTCACCTAGTGACGACTGCTCAGACCTCCAACTCACTAACCTCTCACTTTGCATTCCCCTCGGACTCCGAGGCAGAAAAGGGTCCATGGCCAAAACAAGTGACTGTAGACGCATACAGAAGACGGTCAATGATTCAAGTACTCTCAAGAACGAAAAACATTGATAGATTTTTTCTTTAGGGTGCTAACTTTTTTTTAGGATTTGCAGAAATCGTGCAGTATCAAATATCGAACGTGAGACCATTAATTTCCATAACATCCTTTCACGAGGATTTTTTTCGTCGCCAAAGTTCTTCGCCATTTTATGGTTGAAAGGTAATACTCGAGTTCAATCACCTTTCCCAAAAATAGTAGTGGGATCGCGCAAAAAAAGTTGATTTAGTGTTGTCAGTGGGTTAGTGGACCACAATCTTGTCTATGCCATATTATGGTCGCACTCTTCCTCAAAAATCCTCCACAGGACCGAAATTCCTTCTGCAGGGTGCACAAGCCCGACCGAAATCGATGCGTTTAAATGAAAAAAATAGAATGTCATTAATTTTATGTCATATATTTGGAGTTTAGAAAGAAGCCCTACGACACACGCAACGAAAAAGTCAGGTGACCTGGATCTCTTTTTATTTGAATGCACGCTACATGCTAAAAGGTGGTCGATGTCTCTTGAAAATTTATTGAAGCGATCGCCTGAGCTAATGATGCCGCAAATTCTGCTGCTTTATCTCTTCTTCGTGCCTGTCTATACACGGTTTCACTTGTCAATTTGTTCCATTTGACGGTGAAGAACGCTCGCTGAGAGGCACAATTACGATACCGTAAAAATTTACGGAGCAAGCCTTTCTACGAGCCAAAATGGAAATAGTCAAGTGACGTCAATGAGAGGTATTTGACCACAGGTCTTGTTAAAAGATCGTAAACAAGAAGTGGTCTAAAAAATTTAGTCGCTTTTCGTTTATTTTGTGTTTTCTTTAATCATTTTTAGTTTTTTTTACTCCTATGTTTTCAATTTTAAAAAACTTTTTTAGATGCATGCATATGTAGGTATACTTGGATTTTCTTCAGTTATTTTTTCTCACGGATTCATTAATTGTATAAGAAAGACCACAGGGCGGATTGGTGAATTTGGATTTTATTTTTTTTTTTGCTGTGCCGAACCTTCAAATTAATGTAATTTTCAAATTGTTCGCTTGAAGATTGTGTGACTGCGAAAAAAAGATCTGTCACTGTGTAATGTTGCTTTATGCCCAAATGAACCTTTTTACTGCAAATATGCTTTTCCAATACAATTTTTTGGTCCGTATTTACCTTTGGTACCAAACAATGTCGTGACAGCTTTTAAATTTTCAGTAACGCCAACTTTTTTTAATAATACCGCAATAACATTGGATCCTTAAAATGGTTCTCGAATTAAGAAGCTTTGAAAGCACCATCCATCTTTGGCCGCAGGTTCGGTAGAGCAGGAAAAAGATAAAATTCGAATTCTTATATTATTTCCTTATATTCAGCAATCCGCGGAACACCCAGTATGTACAGGGTGATTTTTTCAAGATTAATCAAAGGCGGCCTTGAAATTTTTAGGTGTCATTCCTTACACCATAAGATTTTGCACAAATTAGAAAAACTGCATTTTTCGCAAGGATCAAAGTTATCGAGATGTTTGTCCTGAATCATTCTCACTAAAATGGCTAAAACTTCTTCTGATAGTCGCAAACCGTCAAATCAAGAATAAAAATTAATTGGCAGATTCATGACAGTCACCTTCGAGACATTGGCGTATCATGTAGCAACATTTTGCCATTAAACAAATTGGTTTTTATTGTGTAAAATGTGGCTTTAATTCATGTTGCTTGCTTGCAAATAGCAAATAGCACTCGTTCGGTGTTTTCTATTATCGACATACAAATAATTATATTTTACTCCCTGACGACAGTTGGTTTTACGATTATGTGTCAACCCTTCAATAAAGAGTGTTGCCACATCACAATCGACGACGTCGTCGATGGTAACTTTTTGGGGATAAAATCAAATATACCAGAGCTCGTTACTATCGGTCTTCCTCAATAAAAAGTTAAGTTGGCAGCAGCCCCTAGTGATTTTTATCAGCAACAATTGGCAGCAAAAGCGTTTGACCTTGACGTAGCTGGGGCATGCGTAGAAGTTAATCGCTTTGCACAACATTACCAAAACTTGTTGAACCTCTATTAAAATCTATCTTTTGCAACACATTTTTTATTAGTCATTGATAATTACACTTAATTTTGACAACGTATTAACCTCAAAAATCGCTACATTTAATTTTCCCCTAATTTTCTCCCTAAAAAATTGAAAGCCTGATTTACACCCAAAAATATTCGAAAATTTACACAGGAGAGTGGACTGATAGCAATGAGCTACACTTTAGGTTAGTTGCCTAATTGACAATTTGATTGATTGATTTTCACTATTTAATTCTTTGATTTGCAATTATACAGACTGTAAAAGAGACGTTTTTAACAGAACTACGTAATTTTTAGAAATGTAACTAATTTGACATTTCTTTCTCACCATAAATCTTTCTAAGCAACGCTGCCGGTTGTAAAGTAGGAAAAGATTGCGGTGTTGGCTTAAAAAAAACGGACTTTAGTTTAAATTTCAAAGGCATAATTTATAAAATAGTTATTTGTGTACCGAGGCCAAAAAGTGTTTCTTTTTTGGCCGAGCGTTTTTTTAATTAAGAAAGAAGGCGAGGGCACAATGGCACTTTTTGTCCGTGGTACACACAAAATTTTTTACACGACATCATTAAATTTACTAGTTAATTAATTTTTACTTATGATTTATTGATTTAATCATTTATAACAACTGAATAATTGGAAATATTTATGAATCCTTTAGAAAAATTCAAATTTTTTTACTTACATTTGCAGTTTCGGCATGTGTAGCTTCACAATTTGTATGAATTAGGTTTGATGTTGTTGCAGTAGCACTGCTATCCATGTTCATTTTCAATAATTCAACACGTCTTTGTTGCACTTTACAGCAGTTTGTCGATTTGATTTTACCCAAATAATTATAAAATTGAGGGTAATATCGGTATCTTGATGTAATATGCAAAACTATGGATAGATGGCGCCACCATAGATCGGCCGAAAATGTTTGCGGCCAGAAAAGACTCACTTTTAGGCCGCTTTTAAGGCCTAAAAATTTCATTTTCAGTTTAAGTCGCCTAAAAAAAATATTTATTGGTTCCGAGAAAAATATTTCTTAGAATATTTATATTTTCTTCCGCAATCTTCAGTTTTTTTGAAAATACTGCTTTCATCTATACGTCATTTTTCCTTTAGAGAATTTTCCAATTTACATAGGAGCAAACCAGCAGGATTTGAAAGGGATAAGTTAGATACCTGTAGATCCTAAATGTCAATTTTGTTAATAGATGGCTCCACAAGCTACCGTCCGTTTTTTTATTTTTTAGTAATCGCAAAATATGTTGAGTAATATAATTAAATATCCATTAATTTGCACTAAAAATAACAAAAACGAATTTTGGTGACAAATATGACAGTTTTTGTTTGACATTCAGCAGGAATTGCAAGAGTTTAAAAATTTGGCCTTGGGTAACTCGCTCTGCTGGACCAATCACACAGTCGCATTTTAAATTTGCCGCTTGTAAAAAATTGGTATTAAAATATCTGCAGAATGATGCTTTGACCAAATCGGTACTATTCTACATAATGATACCTATTTACAGTACGCAATTGCTTAAAAAAACGTTTTCAGAATGTTTTGACTTTTGAAATTCTTATGATGTACGTTTTTATTGTGATTTTTTAGCTAGAAGCTTAGGGAAATTTTGATCTGACAGCACTGTGTGGGAATTCGCTAAGACATACGGACTAAAATGCAAAGCCACCTTTGATTAATGTTAAAAAGAATTACTCTGTATATGTAAGAGTAATTTGGTGTTAATAAATGTTGCTAGCGTCAAGGGTGGCTATGAAATGTCAAATAAATTTGTCACTCAATACAAATGTGTTTAGATGTTTTATAACAATTGTAGTTAACGTCAATCATAGAGCAAACTAAGTTTTGAGAAGAAAACTGTTCTAGTTGTGGTTTAAAATTTGAAAATCAAAAACTTGAACACAAAACTGTGACTGAAACGGAAGTGACATTTTAAATAATTTTTACCATTGGCGAAAACAAAACATCCTAAACGTGACAGTTGGCGAGAATGGTAACTAAATGAGCAGTTGACGTTTCTAATGTCAAAAGTTCAATTTCCAAGTTTCAAATACGACTAAAATTTTACTTTGTGCCAGAAAAAAAGAAAGGAATTTCAAAGTACAGTTCCAAAGAGAATTCGATTTATGCAGACAACCAAGTACACTCTGATTTATCAAAAATCTAAGGTAATTTGATTTTAATGTTTTGTAAATAGACATTAATCATATTCACTGTAAGACATAGCGGCAAAATATTGCATGACAGGAATTCCAGAGCCACCCTTGATGTTAGAAACATTTGTAAGTAGACACCTCTGTATAATATCTCCAATACATATGCAGGGATTCAGGTATTTTAACTAAATTAGCGATTTCGAGACCGTGCGTTTATTTTTGGACATAAAATGAAAGATTTCGCAAAACTTGTTTGGTGGAATTGTGACATATTGGTAAATAAGTATAAAAACCAGACTTTGAATACATACCTCATATTATTTCGCAATATTTATGAATCTGAGTACAGTTCGACAATCGCTCTTGTCCGTTTATGATGTTGACTTTTTAAATCTTTTCCAATCGTCGTACTGCCAACCCCCATAAACCAAATTACCCTGAAATAGTTGGGTGTTAGGTATTTGTTTAGGATAAAAATATTTACATAATATTAAGGTTCACAAATAATAACAAACCTGTTTAGGATTGTTATATTGATGATATTTTCTGTAAACAGTGTAAAAGTCAAAGCTGCTAATGCACACACGTGTTTGGCGAAGTGTATGCGTCCTTGTGAAAAAACAAGTGTTAAATTGGGGCTAACAGTATTTACATGAAATACCCCCCGGCAAAGACAAATACATTTATGTAACAAAAATAAAATATTGACTGGGCATGGGGAAGTCCAAGAATCCAAGAAAATTGCACAATTTCACCGGAATGCGTGAGGCGGGTATGCTAATTGTGTTCTTATATTTTGGGTACGAGCGCCAAATATTTGCAATCTTTTTTATTTGCGCAGCGAATGGGGCTTTCACAATCGTTTGCTAATTGTTTCCAGTTTTCACAGTTATATGCGAAGAACGGGAAATATGCAACTAAATTGACCAAAATGTGCTGGGCCTATTGCAAAATATGCACAAAAACACAAATACTCTATCGAATTCAGTCTTGTTAAGTTTTTGATTTTGATCCCAGAGTGGTCTACTTCCTGTTGCTGAGTACCAGCAGTCCCAGTATAATCATTTCACCCCCAGGTAGTTCTTGCTGTTCTGTCTGCCATTCTAAACTCGATTTTTTATGTAAGCGCCCGGTTTAGGTAACACCTCTCGTTTTGTCAACTTCCCCCTTCATGTAACACGGTGGTACCTTTTGATGTAATCAAAGGTCACTGCACCTCGAGTGTTAAATTTGGAGCCCGAGCAGCATTGTCGAAAGATGTGGAGTACCCAGAGCGGGGTCAACGCTCTGTAGGTGTGCTAGAAGTGAGTACCGCCGTAAGTACTCGCCTCGTGTAACGGATAGTACTTTCACTCTTATAGGTGGACGATCGATACGTATGTACTCTTCGAAATTTCGGTGTTACCAAAGATAGCTCAGTGGGCTGGTAGGTAGGTCAGACCAACGACCGGGTCGATGAACCCTTTAGGTGGTACTTTGTGGTCCTCAGCCTCCTCCATCGTATGACCGCATTGTTTTCATTGTTGACATTGTTTACTGGTTCACTCTAAAGGTTACCTACAAGATCATAATCGAAGTGGGCCATTTTTCTTGCAGCTGCACGGTTTATGGCCAAGCCATAGAGTCATAGTCATCGTCATCTTTTTTGGTTCGCTAGCTTCTAATTCCCCAGTCACATTCCTTTGATTCCCTTCTTGGAGAAATGCTTTTGCCAAATAAGAAAATTCAGCGGCAAACCCCAAAACGTGCAGGCCATCAAACTCGTCCGTTTAGCATTCTCAGTCTGTAGCGTTGCCTCACGCCATTTTAGGGTCTTTGTATGAAAGAGTGTTGTAAAATCCTGCAGCGTCGGCACGGCGCGGAGCGGCACTGGGTCAGTAAGTACATGAAAATCCAACACATGATTCCAAACATTTCTACTTTCAGCAGGTGAATAACCGCACAGGCCATCAGTAAATGTCAACGAACCCAACGCACACATTCTCAACCTTGTGTCGTCCATTTGCAGTATAGAAAGCAAAATGAAAAATTCACACCCTCCACATACCATGGTATACCATGAGCCACATATTTATGAGAGGTGGCCCATTTTGCGGCGTAAACAAAAAGCAGCGGGCCACGTGTGGATCCTTGCAGAACACCCCGAGGAAATGGAGCAGCGCAGGAGTTTTCTGTCAAGGAAAAATGGCCAACTGCGCTGTCAACAAAAAGCCGAGGGCCGCGTGTGGCTCCTTGCGGAACACCACCGGAGCTCGGAGAGTTTTCCGCCGATTCTCTTGTTCCTAGTTTCGTACAAATCTCCTTCACCATTAGAGAATAGCATGAATGGAAAGTCACAGCCAAGGCTAGGTCGCTGACCTGATACAACAGTACTCGCCGTAACTGCAACTGTACTCGTAGTATGCTATAGCAGCGGCACTCCCCGCCTGTTGTCGTTTCAGTAGACTGAAATACCGGCTGAGCATTTCAGAAAAACACACTGAATTTCAATCGATGACAATTTTTAATTGTATTCCTTACCGTTTTTTTTTGATGATCGCACGGTACTTTTTACGCTGAAATGGCGCAATTTGCAGCTGAAGAAATTAATTGCGAAGTAAGCAGTGGAACGGCGGGAGTTTTTCGTGGGATTACTTGCAGGAATTTCTATGGGCGAATCGAAAGGTTCAAGAGCTTGGGAATTCCTGTGGAACTTGCCCGAAGATCAAAGGAATAATATAAAATACAAACAAAATCACAAATAAATCTAGAGAATCGTGAAAAGCCAAGGGAATTCAGAGAGAATACGGGCAGAAAGCTGTGCATTCTGATAGTATAAAAAAAATTGAAAAAATTTAAATTCCTGGACTTAATTATACAACGGGGGACAACAAATTTTAGACGTCAATGTCATCTTATTGTCACATGGTGTAAAACCCCACTTAGAATTTGTAAGCTTACTTTTTTGCATTGTCAATTTTGACAGTTTTAATTTTTTTATTTCAAATTGGTTAGAATTTTCGGTGTTTTTAATATTGCAAGAATCTGACTTTAGATTATACACTCTGTTCTAAAGAGACTATTATAATTTTATCTATTTATACTTCAGTCATGACAACTCTGAATTGACAACTTGCCAATACTTTGATGTTTTAAACGTCAGTAATGACAATGACAGTAATGCACAGACTACACTCAAATTTTTGAAACGTGAGAAAAATGACGCCTAAAATTTTGTTTTGTCTCTCTGTAAAAGTATGCAAATCACATTCAATATTGATAACCCGATTTAATTCTAACATTCTTGATTTGAGAACTCAGTTTTAGCTGAAATTTGGTCTATTTATCAGAACTGTAGATCAGTCTCTTCCCACAACCGCAAGATGGCGCCACTAACCGATTTTCTAGTTTAGAATGGTAATTATTACCTAATTAACTTGTGGATAATTTTGTTTTGGCGATTCAAAAGTGCAAGGACACATTAATTAATGTTTCGTAATAATCACTACAAAAAATAAAAATATTATACCGTGTGATCGGTAAAAAACAGCCATGACTTTGTTCGGTTAGTTGGCAACATTGAAAAAACAATTTACAAATGACATTTTGTGCATAATGTCATTGTGTGATCAAAATCTCATTGAAAGTCATAAAAATTAAGAGAACTAGATGTCGTTTTTCTGTCATATTAAAATGCAAATGACCACAAATGGAACAAAAATTTGTAATGATTCTCATCAACTAAATGTAAATTGATTGTATGTGTTACTCACAGAAAGCTGTTAAATCGTTAAGAGAATAAAATTATGTATAAAACAACTCGAAAGGCCTTCAGGTGTAGAATTTTTTGAACTACTTGTCACTGCATTCCTGATTTGTGCACTACTTATCGGTGCAAATTTTCGCCGAGGTGAAACAATTAGTTAAAATGGCGTGCCAGCTATTTTAAAAATTTTCGACAAATACGGGGTGATTTTTTTCAATATTAATCAAAGGCGGCATTGAAATTTTTGGGGGTCGATTTTGCACAAATTCGATTTTTTTTTAACTTGAGAGTTACACAAGGTGTTTCAGCGATAGGGGTGATGTAGGCAGCCGTGAAAAGTAAGGTTTTAAAGTTTTTTTCCGATTTTCTTTAACCGGGGCTGGAAGGTTTGTGACCAATCAGAGATCAATTTGCAATGGAGCACCGAATTTTGAATCAAAGGGATTTTAGGATTTTTTTATTAACGTCAAACTGACAGTTATGATTTTATACCATTGGCGTAGTTGGTTTATAATTGTAAAAATAACCTTACTTTGAATTATTCAAAATTATGTTCATTTTGAATATTTATGAAAAAAAAATTTTTTCCTTATTTTTTAAACAAAATTGCAGTACTATTTCTTCTTCTTATTGACGCCACTGATTTCAATGACAAATTATTTATTTGGTCAACAGACTACTTGATTATCGCAAAATTTTGGTATGTATTATTGTCTTTTAATCTGTTGGGCAATTATTTAATTATTATTATTAAAATTCAAAATTGAATTTAATAAATCTGATTGGACAATTATAAAGCCCTGTATCTTCTTAAATAAAACGGAAAAAATATAAGTATAATGACGGATTCTAAGATGGTTTATCTTTCTTAATTAGCCATTATTATATGGCTGTAATGTTACCTAAAGTCCTTTTTTTTAAACCACCAACACCCCAATCTTCCCCTACGTTACAATGGGCATCGTTGCCTAGGACGATTTTTGGTGAGAAAACAAATGTTAATTTTGTGACATTTCTAAAAATTACGCAGTGTTTCCGTTAAAAAAGGTTTTTACAGCCTGTTGGATTACAAACCAAAGGATTAAATGGTGAAAAGACTCGGCACAGCCTAAAAGGCCGTTTTGTGTAAAAAAATTGTCAATTAGGCAACTAACCTACCGTTGGTTTAGGTTGCAAATGTCCACCCAAGGTCACAAATTTTAAAAAAATTATCGTGTAATTTGTTCCTGTTGCAAATGTCGCAGTGGCTGTGTTGTTTTGGGGTACAAAAGACGATCGTGTAAGTTCTGTCATTGTGAATTTGTTTGTTACCGTTTTTAATCAGCAATCGCATCTGAGGAAAAATTCACTTCACTTGGAACATGTTTACGGCTCGCACTAATTAATTACGTAACTTTGATGCACAGCAATTTTCATCTCAAAATTGACAAATGTCATGTTGCCATGATGCCAACCATGTTATCTTAAATTTCGAAAATTAATTCATCAAGATTCCAACTTTAAATAAAAAAAGTACTGTTAAAGTGAACACTTGCAAATTAAATAGACTAAATCAGGGACTTTTACATCGATTTTTTATTAATATCGATTTCGCCAAAACATCGATTTTTAATACATATATTTTATTTTCGATGTATCATTAAAAAAATCGATGATTGCGGTTTCGATGTATGTATTTTATTTTACACTCTTGATTTTGGCGATATTTCGTTTGATTGGTTATTAACGTATGGAACCAAAGCAAGGGGGATTTACTTGTGCTGCGGTCTAAATAAAGAAGACTGAAATTTAAACTGAAATTTGTATTTGTTTATTATTTTGTTGCTTTATGAAGAATTGTATTTATTTTTGTTTTTCACAATAAACTATGCTATATTGAGTTTTTTATTTACTATTTTTCAAAATCGATGTATTGGAGATCGATGTAATTGTGCTCTTGTTGAAATTGAGTTCAACATCGATTTTTTTTACTCGATGTTCCCAGATTTAAAACCGATTGTAATATCCATTCATAGAAAAATCAAATTACCTTACATTTTTGGTAAATCAGAGTGTACTTGGCGAGCTGCATAAATCAAACTCTCTGTGGGACTTTACTTTGAAGTTTGTCAAAAAGTTTGTTGTTAATGTCAGATCCATTTATTTTATTTTAGGTTACCTAGGGGAAGTTTGAAGGAACCAGTTGATACCTCTCAATGTAAAAATTATCAATTACTTTTATTTTTCTCGCACAAAGTAAAATTCAAGTCGAATTTAAAACTTTGAAATTGGACTTTTGACATAAGAATCAGAAACGCCCATTTAGTTACCACTCTTGCCAACTGTCACGCTTAGGAAGTTTTGTATTCGTCAACCTTAATAACTTTTATGTTTGTGAATGTATATAGTAAATCCAGCGAGTAAATAGGATGATTTGAATTGTATGGCATGAAACATGTCAACTTAAAATACTCTAGAATTTTCCGTCTTTTTGGGGATATTAATCTACATTTAAGTTGGTTATGCAACTACGCCTTCCCGCCTTTTTTAGAAATTTGTCAATGATTTGACATTCACTGACATTCGTCATTCTTGACCACTTTTAGATCCACTGTTTGCAGTGTTCCTTGAGTTTTGTTGGTAAAATAGTGTCAAATTACTAGTTTTTCGCTTTTTCTCTTGTGCAAATTGTCTTTTGCAAGTTTCATGATGAGTAGATTCAAGATCTGTTGGTCAATTTGACCGAAGTTTCCTAATTAGAATATTAATAATGAAAGATTTGTAACAACTGGACTGGTAATAAAGCTTTGTGTGCCTCTCGATTTCCTGGCGGAAGGACTAACCTGGCACACAGCTTTAAAGTGTGTAAAAAATGAGGGTTTTTGAGGTTTTCCTACGTTAGCAAATTAATGATAAAACACCGAATTAGTCAGTTTGTTGATTCTCTTTCTATAATCAAGTAATAGAAACCATTTTTATAGTAGTAAATTTAGTAAAAATAAAAATTTTTAAAATTAGCATCATGACAACTATTTTAAATTTGGCGGTTGTTGGTACTAGTTTTTATCGCGCAGATTTGGTTAGAAAATTATCATCTATTTATTCGTTGGACAGACTATACCAGAGCTCATTACCATCGGTCCACTCATTAAAAAGTTAAGTTGGCAGCAACTCCTAGCAATTTTTATTGGTAACAGTTGGTAGTAAGAGCGTTTAACCTTGACGCAACTGTGGCATGCGTAGAAGCTAATCGTCTTGCACAACAATGTCAAAATTTGTTAAATCTCTATTAAGAACTTCCTGTTGTTTAAGGTTTAATTAGTTATTTATTAATACACTCAACTTTGACAACCTGTTAACCTCAAAAATTGCTATATTTAATTTTCCTCCCATTTTTTCCCTAAAGATTTGAAAGCCTGATTTGTACTCAAAAATTTACACAGGAGAGTGTTGTAGCAATGAGCTGGACTTTATATTATTTGATTTTGTCTCCAAAAAGTCACCATCGACGACGTTGCCGGTTGTAAAGTGGTAGGAGAGTGCGGTGTTGCAAGTTTAAAAAAACGGACTTTAACTGCCTGTAGACCCACAATAATGGTTCATTTTCGCGAAAACGACTAAAACTTTTTTTGATAGTTGCATGCGACAAACCAAGAATGACAATTTAATTTGGCAGATTTATGACAGTTACCTTGGAAGCATTGGCATGTAGTAACATTTCGCCATTAAACAAATTTGGTTTTATTCATGTTGCTTGCCTGCAAATAGTAAATAGTAGTCGTTTCGTGTTTTGTGTTACCAACTCACAAGTAATATATAAATTATGCCCCCTGGCGCGAGTTGATTCTACGCTCATGTGTCAACTCTTCAATCAGTGTGCGAATTCGCACCTTTTATTAATCTGAAATTTATAGAACTTTTCATTTTTAGATCGAACCAAAATTTGGGCATTCCATAATCGCATACAATAGGCACGCCAGAGATCTAGTCCACCGAACATTCCTACATATTTGTTTGATAACGTACAGGTGTACAGATAAAGTTTAGTTTGAAATAGAAATTCCCCAAGTATCAAATAAATCATTTTCAATTTTACAATGACACCGTTATTTTCCTCTCATTGAAAGACGGACAGTGTAAGTCAATTCTTTTCCATTTCTAAAACTTCGTAACCCATTTTCCGCACGAATCTAGTGCACTAGGTGAAATCAACAAGTGTCAAAGCCCTCTGACAGTGAAAAGTAATCAGCTGCCGGCAATACAAACAAGGTATGATATCGAATATCCACGATTTCGATGACTGCTCTCAGTTCAGGCACGTGCGATGTCTTCGACCGACCTTTCATTTACCATCGTTTCTTATACACATTTTTCATTGTAATTAGCACCTGAGGAGAGGTTGCGAAGAAATGCAATTTGTCGATTTGTCGTGCTCGACATCTCTGGGGCGATTCAACTGCTCTGCTAAATTAATGGAGTGGAACCGAAAAAATTCAACTCAAAAACTCGACGACAAAAAATCGGTTTTAGATTACTAGAAATACTAAGAGCGTAGGTCTCGCCGGGTGAGCACCGCCCTGTTTTTCCGCCAACCCCAAAACCCTTTCCTCTCAAAGACGGGTTTGGAGTCGCGCTGTGATTTTTCTTTGAGTATCAAGCCAAGAACGTGGCGACATCAGTTTTATGGTGATATATTTATCCGTATCGTCTGTGAGGAGTCGCTTAATCTGCATATCGAGATTAGTCTGAGGGTGATCGGCCTCAACCGCCAGTAAAGCCAACCATTCTTATGGTAATCAGGCGGTTTAGCAGTGGTCAGTACCGGGGATGGAACATTTGCCCGCATACGGTGCAATGATCTAAGAAGTGCATTTGTGCTTTCCACCAAAGCTCTAACTTGCCGGATGTTGCGAAAATCTTCCAGTCGTTCGTTTTGGAGAAAATGGCAGAATTAAAAGCTGGCGCATTTTAAACTAGTTTCTAAGGTAGGAGGTTTTTGTCGTCTTCATTTTTAGTTGTATTTGCAGGGTTTACAGAATCAGGAAGACCAAGGAATTGAAAGAAATAGAAGAAGAAAAATGAGAGAATGAAGATTGTGAAGAGGTTGAAATGGCGATTGCACAGCACTGTTTGTTAATTCGCTGTGTAGTCCCTGGTGGAATAGCAGATGCGTCTAAAATGGGGTTGTGGGCATTGTCCTGTGAACGACGTGGGCAACAGGTAGACAGTAGTCTCGTCTGCCCCGCAAGGTTATTTCCCAACACTATTCAGTTATTGACCTCTCTAAATGTCCGTCGATGTCCAATAATTCAGTCCTTTGATCTAGTCGAGTCCGAAAGTGTTATATGAAAATAAGAAAGTGCAAAAGCACTCGCAAGCGCCACGCATCAACAGAAAATGGGGCGCAACACACATTCACTCTAAAAATCAACTGCATCTCAGATTTCACCCGATTATAAATAGTAAGTAGTTTACAAGAGAATTTATTGCGGAAAAGTGCTCTAGATCGCATGTAAACAAACGGGGCGGCCTCAGGTTTTTTTGACAGATTTTGACCAAGAGTTTAACGCCCTGACATAGAAAGGTCGTCAAGGCAGTGAAATCTGAGGGTCAGTGGCCTTTATGAAAGTACATCTACCACACAAACAATATCATTCAGCAGTCACTTTTCTGAAATCAAGACACTATCTAGGACGACGACCTACTTTGAATGCGAGAATTGGGTTATGCGTTTTTATCATGTGAAGAGTAATGGTAGCAAGGCCAAAGAGTTCAAGGGTGATCGACGAGATCCGATCTCTACATCGCGGGAACTGTTGATGGTTTCTTCGCGTGGTAATTCTGGTCGTTTCTCCAACATTTTGATGCGCAAAAATTGAATTTCTTTGGATTCCTTTGGGTTCTTCTGATTCGCCTGTATGTTTCAGAATATTAGGATTCTTGAAAAAGTATTCATTTCCCCTGTATAGCACACACGCGACTCGCTGTATTTATCTCACAATACGCTAATAATTTCAATTATTGTTGCAATTAACCCACTTTATATTGTATGATGGTGCAGAACGACACATCTAATCGCTTCAAGATTTAGTGTTTGGCCTAAATATCTTTATCTATTTAACCCTGACTTACTGACAACGATCCAAATTGTTTTATCTCTTGCTCTTGAAACACTAAGAAAAACTTGATACAAAACGCTGGCAAACTTTCCAAGAAAAAATTACCGCAAAACATGTGATTGGGAAAAAGATGTCATTACTTTAACAAGGTAAATAAAGATTTCCAAAATACGTAAATCAAAA
Organism: Gnatocerus cornutus; assembly: GCA_029298725.1. Lineage (NCBI taxonomy): Eukaryota > Metazoa > Arthropoda > Insecta > Coleoptera > Tenebrionidae > Gnatocerus > Gnatocerus cornutus. The sequence goes on from CM055517.1 coordinate 3,773,783, forward strand.
TTACTGGAACTTTACTATGTCAATAACAATTTGGTATTTAGCACAACGTTAGTCTAAATCTTTATCTTTATAATAACAATTTACGCACGAAAGACAAAAAAATGAGATTAGAATTCACTTGAATAGCTCAAAAGTGGCTTCAGAATTCTATAATTAGATAAAAGCATCTAAAGATATCTAAAATCTGCTTTCAATTCAGTTTGAAATCGCTTCCGTTATTTATTTTCCAATCTATTTTTTCCGCAAAAAACTGTTGATGCGCCAATAGATATTTACATAACAAGTACGGAAAGTGACCAATTTCGCACGAGTGTAAATGTAGATGCACGAGGCGCCAGCCGAGTGCAGATTTTACACGAGTGCAAGAAAGACACTTTCCGACGAGTTATGTACACCATTTTTCCTACGACCTTCCATCATCAGAAAGAAACCATAAATTTCGACAATAGTTCATTTCTTATCTATTTTAAATGTCATTTTTACGACCTCATAAAAAAGTGACGTATTCCACATATTTAGATGGTTTATGTTTTTGTACATCCATTTCCGAAAGTAAAAGTCACTAGTGTGATATGAATATATCCGCACAGACCTGTCAAAACTGATTTGTCAGAAACGACCTAAACAATTCATTTTTATCATTATGCATGTTGTTTTACAGTGAATCGTCTACATATTTGAGACAAAAATTCAAGAATTACATTTGTATTTCAAAATAACTGTCAATTTAGACAGGTCTGTGCGGATATATTCATATCACACTAGTGACTTTTACTTTTGGAAATGGATGTACGAAAACATCAACTTTCGGAGTCATTTAACCGTGTGGAAAATGCTACTTTCATATAGGGTCGTAGGAAAAATAATTTTTTTTTAATTCTTCTACCCGCAATTTAATAGTTATTGGTTTCCGTTATGTTAAATTCAGCGAATTATTTTTCGTAATGTTTTTTAGACTTGTCTGATAATAAAAGTAGAGTTGCTTTTTCAGTTTCTTTAAGGATTTTTGTGGGAATCGAGGCAATTTCCATTTTTGCCGCTTTTACGAGCGAAACTAAAAAAAAAACAGTAAACAATTTATAACTAGGCACATTTGAAGTGGCGTTTAATGTCGTGTTATTTTTTTTATTTAATTTGAATAATTTAGGCTTGTGATTGTTGATAAATCGTTGTATTGCATTCGCGCTTCAGTCGTGTTTTATCCACTGAAGATCTGCATTCTCGCGTTTAAATATTGTTGCGTGGATAAAACGCTGTCTTACAATAAATAACTAAATTTATCATGATACTCAAAGTTGGTTGCTATAAATACAGGGTGATTTTTTTAAAAACGGCAGGCGTTGTAGAATTTTTATTTATGAACCGATTTCAAAAATTTAAAAAACAAATTAAATGGTTTTTAATTTACTATAAACTGATGATTTTAAAAAATTTCTGAATGTCTTAGTATCTTTTGGGCGATACTCAACTTTCTTATTTTAAATTGGCACCTATATTTTTTTTGCATAATTTGGAAGATATTAATTTTCTTGTTTTAAAAATGTGTAATATGTTCTACTTTTAACAAAAAATATTTTCAAAAAAATTATCAAAATTGAAAAAAAATAGGCAAAAAGGTTAATAAAAACTAAGTGCATGGTGTCAATTGTACAATGAAAAAAACGGGATGGCGTTTCAACGGTATTTTAATTAAATTAGGTAGATGTTTTTTCTGATTTGTAATTATTATTGTCTTTTGTTATCAATAATTTCAAAAAAGATTGCCAATCCTTTCTGTTATTTGCTGTTTTTTGACATTACAATAATGGTATTGTGTTATTTGACAGCAAGCACCTAGATTTTATTAACTTGTATTGCCTAAATTTCTGAATCAAGAAAATTAATATCTTTCAAATTATGAAAAAAAAAATAAAAAAAAAATAAGTTGAATATCGCCCAAAAGATACTAAGACGATTAAAAAAATTCTAAAATCATCAGTTTCTAGTAAATTAAAAACCATTTAATTTGTTTTTAAAATTTTTGAAATCGGTTTATAAATAAAAATTCTACAACGCCTGCCGTTTTTAAAAAATCACCTTGTATATACTATTTACGAAAATACGAAAAAAAACAAAAATTAATAAAAACCTTAAGTAATAAACAAAAGTAAAAGTAAATAAATTATAAAAAAATAAATAACAAATTGGAGATTAATAAGAATAAACAAAATTCTAAAATTATACGTTGACAACCAACCAAACGAAATATATCACCAAAATCAAGAGTGTAAAATAAAATACATACCTACATCGAAAATAAAAATATATGTATTAAAAATCGATGTTTTTTTAGCAAAATCGATGTAAAAGTCCCAGATGTAATGGAACTGTCTATTTTATTTTAGGTTATCTGAGGGAGGTGTTGAGGACCCAGTTGATATACCTCACAATGTAAAAATTATCAATTTCTTTCATTTTTCTCACACAAAGTAAAATTCTAGCGTGTATTTGAAACTTTTCAATTGGACTTTTGACATTACAAACGTCAACTGCGCATTTCGTTACCACTCTCGCCAACTGCCACGTTTAGGACGTTTTGTTTTTGTCAACTTTAGTAACATTTATGTTTTTTAATTGGTTGTTATTACGAAATAGAATTAAATTAGAACTTTCTGCAGACGTAGAGAAAGAAGCTGCTAATCTAGGAAATAACCTTTCGTCCCTGATTGTTTAAAAAATGTCGTATAAAATACGAGAAAGAGTACAACACATGTCGAAAATGGGGAAGTGGGTTTGCGAGAAAGTACTTCTTGCATATTTTTCTGAAAAATCAAAGAAAGTCAAGCCTTCTAGTTTGTGGTCTTATTATTCAATGCTAAAGAGCACATTGTTGGTGAATGAAAACTGCGATATTTTGAGTTTTTCAAAATACTGTTAAAGTCATGTCATATATTCTTAAATTCTAATCGCTTGATACTAGACGCACTACGACTGGCCCGCGGTCATGGGTATTACTTTTTTATTTATGAAGTACCAAAATAATTCTTTTTCAATCTTGTACACAATAAAACGGGGAACAAGTAGGGTTCTTAATTTTTTGGCTACACATGCAAGAAGTTTATTCAATTTTAGTTTTTTGTTTATATACAGGTGTTTAAAAAGTGGTGCACTACCTTAAAAGGGCGTTATTGGGTGGTCCCTCAGAGTATCAAAAAACTGTTGAATAAAATTCCACACACTATTTTCGCAGTTGAACGAAAATAAAATTTAAAAAATGGCAACATTGCTGAACTGTTCGCTCATTAATTTAAATTTCTAGTATTCAAAGGCATAGTAACGTTACTGTTATTTGGCGTTAGTCAGGTCGGCTCGTGATCGAGTAATGTAACTATGGTTTTATGTGAACGATGCTGATCGACATTGTTGATTCAAAAATCTTGTTAACAGTTTTTAGCCATTTTTCACAATATTTTTCCGATTTTTTTTGCATCATGGCTTTGCGCAAAACCTCCTTTAAGTAACAAATTCATTCGAAGGTGAAATTAATGCACAGAAATCGTTAATTTTAGCATTAAACTTTTACTCTTCAATCCTTAGTGCTTTTTTTAGAAAAATATTTTATTGTATGTATTCAGTTTTATAATTAATCAATGTTTAATCAGTTTAATCATGGCTCTGATAATATTAGTAGTAGCATTGCTATCGAAACGCGCGTCAGTATTTTTTGACGAAATTTGATGTGTGGGAACAAATTGTATTTTTGATAATTAATCAATGTGACAGTACGTGCAATGTTGCCAATTGTTCATTCTCCTGTGTAAATTTTCGATAATTTTTGGGTGTAAATCAGGCTTTCAATTCTTTATGTAAAAAATTAGGGAAGAATTGAATGTAGCGATTTTTGAGGTTAACACGTTGTCAAAATTGAGTGTACTAATCAATGGCTAATTAAAAATGTGTTGCAAAAGAAAGATTTTAATCGAAATTTAACAAGTTTTGGCAAACTTGCGCAGGACGATTAGCTTCTACGCATGCCACAGTTGCGTCAAGGTCAAACGCTTTTGTTGCCAACTGTTACGGATGAAAATCGCTAGGGGCTGCTGCCAACTTCACTTTTTAATGAGTGGACCGATAATAATGAGCTCTAGTATAAATAATGATCTGTTCTTTCTTTAAACTTAAAGATTAAAACATTGGCTTGAAAAATACAAGAAAACTACAAACGAAAATTTATGTAATTGGACAACGAAATGCCAAATTTGCCTAAACACAGAAAGTGTGTACCAGATTTTTTTACAAGAAAGCAATAAAGTGTTCTAAAGTACGGTTCAATCATGAGTGCTAAAAATTCGATTGTTGAATGATTTTCTATTAGCGCCAGTAAGTTTTTTAAAGGCAAAAGTAAAAGGTCTTTTTTTACTTTTTGTCGTCTCAGTGGCTGCAAAAAAATTTGAATCTTCATACAGGTGTCCGGAAAGTGACGCACCAACTTGAAAGGGGGTGATTGGGTGGTCCCCCAGAGCCTCGCAAAATTAAAGGCATTGATACAGTATCCACGGTAGTGCGCGCCTTTCCGGACAGCCTATATCTTTGTAAAAAATGGCAATTTCACAATTTTTCATACGACCAAATCTTTATTTTGAGGAAAAAACCACTTTGAAACCGATTTTTAGTGGCCCAGTTGGGAATTTTTTACTCTGAACAATGTATAAGATAGAAGTTTTTAATATTGTGGACGATGACTGTAGGAATCAATAAATTATACAGGGTGGCTCACCTAAGACTTTTGAGTAAAATATCTTTGTGATTTGTAAATAGATTTTAATAAAATTTAAAACGAAGATTATACAGGATATCCCAGATTTCGCACCTCAGAGAGCAATACAGATGGTAAATTTCAAAACAAAAATTGCTTAAGTTTAATAGTATTTGAGAAAGGATAAAAAATTAACAACCAATCCCGCAAGCTTGTTCTGGAAGTTGAGTAAAAGCCCATAAAATTCTGTTCAGCTTTGGGATTGGCTACCGTTTTTTCGTCTTATCTCGATTATTTTTCAAGCCAAAAAATTTTAGTTTCGCAATTTTGGTTCAGAATTGTTGCCTCCATAACCTCTTTCTCTCTGGGGCGCGAGTTCGGGAACCCCCTGTAGAATTCGTGAGTCTTAATTCAACGTCAATCAAATCACTTCACTGTTAAAAATGCAATCTTAGATTTCTTTTTAAAAGGTAAATTTATTCAAAATGTTTACCACCATGGCAAGTACAAAAAATTAAATTTATTTACCAAATAATATTTGGATTTTTGTTTCCGTTTAAGAGAATTGGTCAATTTTCTAAAGCTGTCAGATCCCGAAGCGTATATTGGGCATTGCTTTGTCTTTAATTTTAAAGTTAAAATTTTGAAAATTTGCATACGCTCATAGTTGACCAAGCTCTAGAAGCTGGCGCAAAAATTTGTTTTTTATCATTGATAGTTTTGGCGTCGCGACGTCTTAAAAATGTGTTTTTTATCTAAGTGTGGGGGTTTGTAAAATCAACCCCTAATTTAATTTGTTTTCAATATGGATGTGTTAAAAATATCTCAGTTGTCACTTTAGATTTAATGCAAATTGTATTCAAAATTTGAAGAAAAAATGCTGTTTTATCAAGTTTTATCAAAATTGGGAACTACGTTTACACCCATCTGTCAACATCTTGTGTCAAATGAGTCTTACTTGGCGAAATTGTGGCTTTGTCGATGTTAATTAACGATTTCTGGTGTCCATAAAGTGTAATATGCCTTAGTAATCAAAACTGATCTTCATGCTAGTGAATGAAGGGATTTGTGAAATTTGGGTGTAAACGTAGTTTGCCACTGCGCCGTCATAATTTTGAAAACTTACTTGATAAGACAGCGTTTTTTTCGCAAATTTTAAACACAATTTGCATTAGATTTAAAATAAAAACTCAAATATTTGTATTACAGATATGTGGATTTTCAAAATTTTTTCTTTAAAATTAAAGACGATTTTAGGGGTGGAGACAAGTATTGCCGGACCCTGTATGTATTTTAAGAAAACAACGGCTTCTACCAAAAACTTTTCAATCTGTTTCCGAGACAACTTTTTTTTTTCATTAGATGACCTACATTTATCTGTTTTAGATAAACAATTACACTGCCAAACTTTTATGCACAAATTTCCTTCACTTTTAGAGGTGATTTCCACATTGAATAATGCGGCCAAAGTGACGCAGGAGACGTTTCTTGCTAGAAACAAAATCGAACCTAAAGGACGTGTAAAATAAAATAGATAGTTGCAGTCATACCTTCTTATGTATAAAGGCAACAATTACATTTTTTGCTATCAAGGAAACTTTATTCTTCTTTCCCTAATCACAGAAACTTGAATACACTTTTTCGTAACAAGTTTTCTCGTAATAATTTTGGTTTTTCTTTAATATTTTTAGAAACATCAAATGGATTTTCTATTTTTGTTTATAAATATTTTTTTTGTTTTATTTTCATAGCAACTCTGCTAACATAAAAAAATGGTGCCACTTTTGGTGTCAAAGTGCAAGTTTGCCTCGCATTTTTTGGAAACCTATAGGTAAAGTTGTTACAGAAAAAAAGTGAATTTTCTCCATTGAAAAACTCCCCATTCCGCCAGTACGATTCGAAAAGTAACACGAAATGGCAATGCACCGTCGCTGACCGTTGAAACGATTTAAATTTATTTACCTCGAGCAAGTGACCTTTACAATATAAAAATGAAAACGATCACAATGACCTTTCAGCTGAGCGTAAATCGCATCTAAAGAAACGAGTTTTATAATATAAGAGTGCAATGTTCATTGTAGAGGTGGTCAGCAACCCCCATTTTGGCGTGTGGGCGAAGTATGAAATTTTTTCCCACCACGTGTGCTAACAGAGCTAGATTCTTATCCTTATTGGTAAAAGACACAGATTTTTTTACGGGACGTCTGGCCATTGAATACATTGAACCCCAGAAGTGGTTGTCCTTAGATTTTCATAAAAATGGATGCATTGCTCTTAAGGTGCTTGACCCTACACTCGGATCCAAGTACTAAATGATTCTTGGATGATTCCTCGCCGTACAATCAGACAAACAACAATAATTTATTCAGACTACATATTTATTAGATACAAAACTATTACTTGGGGGCCGCAGTTTTTCTGGTGCTACCATCGAGGTCGGGGGAATCCGATGTAAGTTTCTTCATTTTTAACATCGTAATAACAATGAATCATTATTTATCAAGAATTCCCCTCGAGTTATTATTTGCTTATTAATAAATTCTGTACAAACAAGTTATTAATCGAATCACAAATTAATTACTGAGAAGTAAATTAAACTTAATTTCAGTTTTTTTCACGTCAAAAATTTTTTTTTCTTGTCAATTCTTGAATCTCATTAGTTGGATTTATCGTTTTTTTATTTATCTCACTTTTTTGTTTCCAAACTGGTTGCCCAAAAATTTTCCGGTCCCTCCAACCAAACGTGATCCGAATATAAATATATAAGTAGATGAGAAATTAGTATTGTATTGTTAATTTTTTTCTTATATCAATTCCCCCATTTCTTTTTTAATCTTCACTTTTTATTATTCTCTTTCTTCTTTATTCTTTTAATTGTGGTTGTAGGTTAACTTATTTTACCATTTTAGCTTCTAGTTCGTTTTTTGTGTACTTTTTCTTTCATTACCTTTGGAATGTAATTCCATTTGTGCCGCTCGCATTGTACTGTGTTTGAACTAGCCCTGTTACTTTGGACTTCTGTCAATAGTGTCATTTGTCAAACGTCAAAATGGCCTATAGGGAAAGAAATTAAACAAGAAACAGAAAACTAAGCAGAGGTGGAGTCAGTTTTATCTCTTCAGTGATGCAGTTGTCCTAGATTAGTACCGAATTAATAATTTTCAAAAAGTATTTTGAAGTTATCTAACCAACGTTCTAATCATTATCTTCGTAAAGCGGCATTTTTTAATTTATACGGAAAATCGTGGGCAACTATACCAGAGCTCATTACTATCGGTCCACTCATTAAAAAGTTAAGTTGGCAGCAGCCCTTAGTGATTTTTATTGGTAACAATTGGCAGCAAAAGCGTTTACATAAGGTTGCCAAAACTTATTAAATCTCTATTGAAACATTTCTTTTTTAGAAAATGTTTAATTAATTATTGATTAATACATTCAACTTTGACAACATGTTAACCTCAAAAACCGTCACCTTCAATTTTCCCTTAATTTTCACCCTAAAGAATTGAAAGCCAGATTTACACCCAAGAATTTTCGAAAATTTACACAGGAAAGTGGACTGACTGATAGCAATGAGCTATACTTATATGAAAATCTTTTTGAAACACGCTGTATTTTCAACATTTTTAATTTTTGTGCGTTCAAAATACAAAAAATAGGAATGTTTGAAGCTTTATATCTTCGGAACTAAAACGAATAGAACAATGCGGTTTATTCTCAAGGGTTAAAAATTGTTAATTTACCGTTTTTTGCTTTGATTTGATACTTTGATTTATAATTAATTATTAGATTTGGCCCACTTATTGATTTTGATTTCCAAAATAATTGAATTTGTATATGAATATTCAGAAATGCGCGTTTTTTTCCGATAATTAAAACACACTAAAGCTCTTTTATTTTCAGATGGAAACCTTTTGGATCTTGTCGTTGGCATTGATTCTCATCGCCACCTGCGTCAGGTGGTACAAAACGACCCATAATTTACCTCCAGGTCCATGGAATGTACCGATAATCGGCTACCTAGCTTGGTTAAACCCTCAGTTTCCTTACCTGACCCTCATGGATCTCGCCCATAAATATGGCCCCATTTACGGTCTTTACCTGGGAAGTATTTACACCGTCGTCGTAACCGATGTCAAACTCATCAAAAAAATCTTCAATAAGGACGTTGCCTCCGGTCGGGCACCTTTACATCTGACTCATGGGATCATGAAAGGGTTTGGTATGTTTTATCTGTTTCGGCATCTCGAGCTAAATTCACTATGGAAAATGTTGCGTTAATTTAAGTAGAATTTTCTAATTCTTTTTTTTTTTCGTAGATCCTCGTCCAATTTCCCCTTTTTTTATTTGCATGTTTCGCATTTTGTTTGCCTTGCCCCGAAATATCATTGATCCCACACAGCTCCGGTGAAATCTTCATTTCTCTTCGGTCCGTCTTATCCGAGTTCAACGACACTCAAGTTTCGGGAGTCCGCTTTTTGTTCGACACTGGGTTAGTGTGTCACTGTGGTTTTACGTCATAATTATTATCCCATCTCGGTACCTTCAACAGGATGTTCAAATTATGCCAGTACGGTACTGGCAGGGGGCGCAGAAAAAATAACCAGGAATTGACAGCGATTTGATTGGTCAAACTGTAGAATTTTATGTTGGCAGCCGTGGATTTCAAGCATCTGTCAAGTTCCGTGATTACAAACCAATTTTTTCTAGAATTTGGTTAATGGGCTACATATTATAAGGAGTGTTCTGTTGAAAAATCATAATTTGATCCTGAATATGAAAAAATTACCACGACTTCTTTTGACAAAATTTTATATATAAACGCCTTGGGGTGATGGTCTTTCGTGGTTATATAATTTCTGTAAAAAGTGCCCCTTGAATTCCTGACGAGTTTAAAAATAGCAAGTCCCCTGACCCCCATTTGCATTTCTGGCGCGAACAGAGTAAAACTCGCACAATTTTTTTCCCATTGATCAGCATAAATTGGAAAAATAAGGTAATTTAAATACAAAAGACATTCCTATAATTCCACTGTAGCAACATTCCGACGTCCGAACGATAGTGACAGTGGTCAGTTAGTCATAGTCTGACGTGAACGGCATTCCCGTCTTGTTAGTGTTGAACGAACTCTTCTCCGAGCGGAATTCTGCCTAACTTCATTTTTCCAATTTTTTTACTCTCTGCAACTGCCCTTTAGATGGATTTCTTCGTTTTCAAACGTGGATAATGAACGAAAGAAATCTTAATTAACGAGTGGAAAGTCGTGTTAACGACCGCCCTTGTGCACTTATGGGGGCCTTGGCGTAAGACAACGGCCTCGGGACTTTTATATTTTTACTTCCACGTACGGTCTTAGTCAGATACGCAGAATTTATTACAGGTATTTCAATTACGTAATTGCGGACTCGATAATAGTTTTGTTTTCTTCGGTTTTTGGACTAGGGCGAAATTACATCATCCTATAAAATTACCCAATTATCATCAGTACAATAATAATATACTGTTTCCTCTAGGACTGATTTGTGCGGAAGGCGATCTATGGAAAGACCAACGCAAATTCGTCCACACCACTCTTCGTATGATGGGGGCTTCCCGAGTCAGTCCCAACAAACCCAGAATGCAGAATCTCATTACTCGCAACGTTTTGGATCTAGTGCAGGTGGGTACCGGGAAAAATTCAACAAAAAACTAAATATTTCGCAGTTCTTGAAAAGCCAAGACTCCTCCACTTTGGACCCCCTAGCCCCTCTCCGCCACAGCCTCGGCTCAACCATCAACGAACTCGTCTTCGGCAAATCCTGGCCTCGCGACGACGAAACCTGGAAATGGCTCCAACACCTCCAAGAAGAAGGCACCAAACACATCGGAGTCGCCGGCCCTCTCAACTTCTTACCCTTCTTGAGGTTCCTACCAAAATACCACCAAATCATCAAGTTTTTACTCGACGGCAAACACAAAACCCACAAAATCTACGAAAGAATCATCGAGGAACAAAAGAGCAAAACCTCTGATAACTTCATTAGCGCGTTCCTCGCTGAAAGAGAGCGACGCGACGACGGCGACAAAGAAGAGTTTTACAATGATGAGCAGTTCCATCATCTCCTGGCGGACGTGTTCGGCGCGAGTTTGGACACGACGCTGACGACGTTGAGGTGGTACTTGTTGTACGTGGCGTTGAACCAAGACGTCCAGGATAAAATCCGGGAGAGTTTGGACGACACGGAGGTGTCGGTTTATCTAGAAGCGTCGATTGCAGAGGCGCAGAGGATTCGGTCGGTGGTTCCTGTGGGGATTCCTCATGGGACAATGGGTGAAGTTGAGATTGATGGGTTTCGGATTCCCAAGGGAACGATGGTTGTACCGTTACAATGGGCCATTCATATGGATCCGGGAGTGTGGGAAGAACCGGAGCGGTTTCGACCGGAGCGGTTTATCGATGAAGAGGGGAAGTTTTTCAAACCGGAAGCGTTCATACCGTTCCAAGTTGGTAAGAATGTTGACAAAATTTCGATGATTGAGGAGAAATTTTTTGAATTTCGTGGTTCGTAGGTAAGAGGATGTGCGTCGGTGACGAGTTGGCCAAGATGATTCTACTTCTTTATGGCGCAATTCTAATTAAGAATTTCAAAATTTCCTGCACGGAAGACATTAGTGTGAGCGGACATTGCGGCATCACCCTCACGCCACAAGTCCACGAGTTGACATTTACCAGTTTGTTTTGTTGAGGTCGAAGAGTCGAAATAAAATGCGTTTGGTTTAAATAAAAAATGATATTAATGTTGTTTTTCGTTAAAAATAATTAAACATAACAATATTATAGTTACATCTTGCGTGTTTAAAACAAAAGTCATATTTACAAAGCTTAAATCTAACATGATAAAATGACCTTGCAGTTGCCTATAAAGGTAACATGGTACAATGGTATAAAATCGGCAACATAAATGGTGATTGAAAATGAATGACGTGACTAGCACACAGATCAGTAAATCTTCAAAATAATAATAATACTAACAATGAATGAACACTTTAAAATGCACAGCCGAACAAGTCGGAGATCTCTTAAATAAAATGCTGAAATGTACAAGTACTACGCCTCGGTATAAATAAATAGGAAACGCTTTCGGTCACCGTGCTCCGCCATCTTAATGGCTCCCTGCAGATCTGATGGTACCCATCAAGTCCCATTCCATGGGTCTTGGCTTTAGACAGATCTTGAAGGCGTTGGGACTGATGGTAACCCCAGCCACTCCCTTCAAACTAGGCAACGTTTCCCCGTTAGGAACACAAATGTGAAAAGAATGCAACAACGACGAAAAGAAGGAGAAGATTTCCATCCGGGCTAAAATCTCCCCAAGACACATTCGTCGTCCGACACCGAAAGGCAAGAAGTACTCTGGTTTCACCACTTTACCCTCCGCGTTGATGAAGCGACTCGGATTGAACTTTTCCGGCTCGTCCCAGAGATTCGGGTCCATGTGAACCGAGTGGAGTAATGGGACAATCTGGGCGTGCTTGGGCAGGTGGAAACCGTTGAGTTTCAGGTCCCTGAAATTACGTAAAATGCGTTAGTCGTCCTGCGTGTGCTTATGAAATTGATTGGGAAATGATCGTCTGGGTCATCGACCGCAAAATTTGAAACGTCTCTGACACTTTCACTTTTTTATGGGTGCACGTACCTCGTGGGCGCGTGCGTCGTGCCCATTGGGACAATGCTGGAAATCCTCATCACTTCCAACATGGTCGACTCGGTCACTGGCAAATACGGTAAGTCTTCCAGTTTCGGGAGTCGGCGGCGACCCACCACTTGGTCCATCTCTTCTTGCACTGCCTTCATCACTTCGGGGTGATGTAGCATGAAGAGGACCGCCCACTGAAGGGAGCTCTTGATGGTTTCCATTCCCGCGGAGAAGAGGTCGCCCATGATCTGCTGGATCTGCCGATCTAAATTCTTCAATTAGAACACGACCAGATCACCAAGAAGAAGACCTACCATGATCCTTTCCTTCGAACAGGTCGTGGCCGGTACCCTCCTCGTTTGCCTTCTGGATTTCGTACAAATAAGTGTCGAGAAGATCGCGGAGATGCGACGGGTCGAACGTCCGACGGTGCTCCTCGATGGTCTTTTGGAGGAACTGCGCCATTTCCAAACGATTCTAAAGACAACTCGTTAGTACCATCAATACAGAGACTGCATCAAAACAACGTACTTTGGCTATTTTCTCGCGGGTTTGCCGCTGCCCGGGTAAGTACTTCAGGATCGGTATGAAGAACGACGCCTCCAACGAACTGAACAACTTGAAACCTTCTTCGATTAGGAACATGAACCTCTTGAATCTTTCGTCGTTGTGGGAGAACCGCACCGACATGAGAATATCGCAGATCACGTTGGACAGCGATACTGCCAGAATGGGGTTCAAGTCCACCGGGTCATCTTTGTGGCCCGCCAGCATTGACAAGAACTCCTCCACTTCTTTCATGATGCGATTTTCCATCTGAGTCTTCCGACTTCCGATGTACGACATCCCGAAGTGTCTCAACCCGTCATGAAGGAACTTCCTTTGATCCTTCCACAGTTTTCCGGCGGTGTTGATGACACCTAAAAACCTTACTCAAACCCAACCTCGTTGAGTGGTACTCGGTACTCACCATATCCGTCGAGGAGAGTGCTAAACTCCGTGATGGGTCTTCCGGTGAATTCTTCTTTCCGAAAAGCATCTCGGATCATCTTGTAATCGCTGAGTACCACGATGAGTTGAGACCCCAACCTCGTGGAAATCAGAGACCCGTACTTGTGCGTCAAGTCCCTGAAGTGGAGATGTAAATCTCCTTTGAGGAACGGGAGAGATCCCAGGATGGGTACTCCCCAAGGTCCCGGGGGAAGAGAGCTCGCTTCCTTCAACAACTGAAGGGTCCGTACGAGAAGTAGAACCACCAGGAACACTGTTAGAATCATCGCCGACATTTCTTGGGCGAAGAATTTCCACAACACCAAACCACCGTACACGAACATGATGGCACCACTGAACCACCGTGTATATTTGCGTGGTGCACGTTGTATTAGCAGACGACTGACTTCGGTGTGCTTTATATTCTTTGCATCGACTTATACTACGAGTGGGGAGATACGGAGTACCGCAGAGGAGGAGCTGAGCGTCGTTGCCAATCAGAACTCAGATGCACCCCTCTTTATTGGATGGAGGATGCGATTCATTCATGAGATTCAGTGTGGTACCACGAGTGCTAGTGGAAGATTTGCTGATGCTGCTCGTTCGATTCAATGGGAATGTTTTCCTTGACCTCTTCTCTTTATAGTAGGTATTATTAATCACAAAAATGTAGAATTTACAAAAATAGAAAAAACTATCTTTGTCATTAATTGTTTACTGCAAAGCACTCATGAATAGCCTAATTCTGATCAATTGTGAACATTTTTGATAATTTATTGTAAGGGAAGATTAAGTTAATTGTAGGTACTAAATTTTCATTGTTGATACGCATTTAACGTTATTCTCTCTTATATTTATTATTTAAGAAATACAATTTTTATTGTTTTGCAACTTAGTACTAAAAATCTCATGAAGATTTTGCGATTTAGTTTTTTTTAATTTTCACTGGGCTTGCTTTTTTTCAGTAAAAATAAAACCAAAAAAACACTTGTTATGGTCTATTTTAGTATGCAACTTTTAATATTCGGGCTTACAGGTATGTAATGATCTTAGCCGTATGTCTTAACTTGGCAGTATTATGCTTTTTTTTTCAGATTTTTAATTTAGATTTTGGATTAGATAGTGAGGAACAAATAAAAGAAATGGATTCAGGAATGTCAGATTGTGTTGTGAGCAGAGTTTTGTGTTGATCTGGAGACTTTTGTAGTTTTCAAAAAACACCAAAGAGGTTGTTAGTTAATTCAACAATTTGTCTTAAACTTTGTTGTTTTACTATGAACTTTGATTAACGAATAGATACGATACAAAAGAATTATGTTAAAAAAATCGTTTTTAGTTTATTGAAAATCGCATGTAACGCGTCATATTTTACTTCAAAAACTTAATAAAGATTTTTAATTTTCTGGATTTCTTAGATGGGTAAAATTAACCTATGCATTGTTGTATTTAGAAAAATTGTATTTTTGAAACTGTCAAAAAAAACTTGGTTTTATCAGTATAATGTTCAAACAGACGGTATTAAAGTCGTAAAAGTTAAATCCATTAAAAAAAATAAAGTTGACTGAAAAAACGATCATTTATATTGGGAATGGATTCAAATTTCTAATTAGATATTGTCTCCAAAATAAAAAAAAAAGAATTATATTTGTCTCTTAAAAACTTCGACCTGTGATTGGAGGTTGGAAATTTGACCTTTATCAATTAAACTGTCAAAACTAAATCATTTTCGATATATTTAAGTCCGATCGGTTAGGATTGAGGAATGGCCATTTCTCTAGAGATCTCGGCAACTTTAGACAACCCACTCCACGGTAAAATTTCGGAAATCAAAAGAGAGAGCGACCTCTATGAAAAAGTCACAGAAGTTTTACACGGTAGTTCGGACACAAACAAGTTAGGACTCAAACCAAGTTAAGATGCACACCGTTTGTGTTGGTTGCGTACGAGATATTCGCGATGAAAATGTTCCGATACGACCTCTGGTGGCGCATTTTAACACTACTGAGAAGCATAATTGTTGTGAAGGTGCATAAGAAACAATGCATTTGTCGCCAAAAAAATCATCTTCCTCAGGTGAATTCACATTTTCGAAGTAGTAGTTTAATTCCTTCTAATGTATTTCAATAGATTCTGGTGTTGGTAACGCATGGTTTAAGGTTATTACGTGAAACGGGTCGCATTACAAACCAAACCAGCAAATCAGCTAAACAATAATAACAGTGCTATCAGAAGGTTTTTATTGAAAAATCTACTTTTAGATAAGTGAACCAAGGAATAGCGAACGGATACATGGTGGGTATTTCGTTCTTTGAGGTATAGTTTGTACGGTGAGAGATTGAATGACAGAAAAGTCACTAAATCTACGCGATAAAAAGTGTACCATACGCGCGAAATTTAAAATAACAAAATAACCCCAGTTACTGACTGATTTCGCGTGTTTTTAGTGTATTTTGTAGCATAATTTGCTACCAACCTATATGTCAACTGTCAAAATATCCCAATCTCTCACCGGATAAACTATACAGTAAATGATTGACAAAGTGCAAACGTAACCTCAAAGAAATGTTACAAGAAAACCAGTTAAAACCTATTAAATACCTCAAGAATGATTAACAAACTCTTTAAGACAACTATTTGGGCGTCGGGGAACCAATGCATCCTAAATTAACAAGAGGAGTTAATATAGTTTTATAATACAATGATTGTAGTTTGCAATTTTGTCTCAAAACGCTTCAAATCTGGTACACATCGGTTTGTAGGTTCAGATATAACAACAATTACACCCAACGATGTAAATTAACACTGAATATTGTAGATAAATTCATGTTTTTTCTAATAAACGACCACAAAAATACACTTTTCAATAACAGATTATGCTTCTCACCCACCATCTTTGCAACGGTCGCAGCGCCACCATCGGTCATTTGTTTCGCGAATTGGCTCGTATGAATAAAGTCGAAGTAAATGCTAATACTTCAAGTATGTAGTAAATGTACTCCGAATTTGAAACACTAAAAGTTCTTTCGCAGTGATTTTTACTATCCGGAACATTAACAATCAAAACGGTCCCAACATCTTGAATGCCATCAACAGTCATTTTCATCAGTTCTTCAGTCTTCTCGACGACAAGCGCTACTCCCAAAATTAAAGCTGACATTCAGAGTGGCTTTCAGCATGGAAAAAGTACTCCATAAAGTTGGTGGTTTTACCTTCCTGGACTTCTCTTCTAAATATGATAGTAATACGTTTTCTGTAACTTGCAATACGTTTTTCTTCGTGCACCATTCTCGAAATTGCATGTAGGCTTTCTCCTACATCGGTTTTGATTCACCAGGGAGAAGATTGGATATCGCAGCAGCAGCAACTGTTTCCACATCGTCGTCTTCGCGAGTAAAATCCATTGTTTGCACTCCAAAATTGGAAAAACGCCAAAAAACGGTTTTTTGTTTATGAAAACAACAAGTGCATTTCCTTAGATACGCGCGACGCTGGTAACTCTAATTTCTGCAATTTTTTTACAGGAGGAGTTTTATTCGATTACTAGCGGTTGTAGAAAAAATATTGTTTGTATTTCGTGGCTCATTCGTGTTTTTATGGCGCTTTCGAATGCCTTTACGGTCTCGACCAAAATTAGCATTCTTAAACGCCATTAAATTAATTTTGCGCACTTAATACAAAAATAACTATTTTAAATTAGCAATAAAAATGTATTAGAATAAAATATCGTTATTTCACGTTTCACGAGTTTGAACATTAAATACGAATTAACGGAATATTGGAATGTGTTAGGGGGCTACCTGCATTATCGAAAATAAAGGGTAAAAATGAATAGTGTAAGAGAACAAGTTCGACTTTAACCTCCGTATTATAATCATCAATTCTTGTAATAACTCTAATAATTTCCTATTTACATTTTTTAATATACGTCGTTAGTTAAATTTACAGTGTTTTATTCATTAAACAAGAACTTCAAGAAAACTACCTAATTCTCCGGTAAACGTACAATTAGGATCCAACTTTAGATCAATAAATTCACCTTTGGTGAAAATAAACACACTTCTTTTTCTCTTATTTTTCTTAACCTTTTTTCGTTTTGCATTTAAAAGGTAAAAAAAGGAACTATATATTCTTTTTAACAAGAAATACAATGAAATTTGCTTATGCTGGGTGTGTAAAGTAGTATGCAGTATATGTACAGAGTGTTAGGGATTATGTAAAATGTATATGTATATGTATATGCAGCTTCTGCCCCATAAATGGAACAAAAAATCCCAATAATATTTTTAACAAAACCGAAAAATATAATTTTAATTTGAATTGAAAAACTTGTTACAGATATCTGGCAGAACCGACAGTGTAAAAATCTAAAGATTACTAACTTTGGATTTTTTAAGCTGTCTGTTAATTCAAGACGCAAAGAATGTCCAATGAACGCTGTACCAAAACTATATTCAAAAAGCTTTTTTGTAAAAACTAAACAGTTGAGAAAAAAATGAGATTTGAAATTTCGATTCCATTTGTTGATAACAATAGTGGAGAGGGGGGCTTAGTGGGGAACTTAACAATCAATTAGCCACGCATCCTAAAATAATAGAAATTAACAAATTTTTTTTACTAAATATCACAGACTAATGTATTGCGGATGATTTTTATTGTACTTTTTTTGATTACAATAAAAAACTTACGACATGTGAGCATTATTTTGAAAAATGGGATTTGCCCCGCTTTGCCCCGCACATAGGGGTAAAGTGGGGTACCCTATGGGTAAATCAAATTTTTTAATAACTGTGTACCTACTTAGAAAAAGTAACATTTTAAAATCACTTAGGCATCAATGCATGTTGCACACAAATGCGCAGGTTCATCATTTTTAGCCACTACATTTGTATGACTAGATTTGAAAAAAAGTTGCTCCCTAACTTCGCGAACTTTTTAACGAAAACACTGGATTTCACATTTTGTTTTATAAAACATATAGGTTTTCACACTTTATTTTATAAAACACACATGGTCAACTGTCAACTGACAACCAATCAAAATACGCTATTCGACTTTTTTCACGGCGTTTGATTTGAGCAGCAAGCGTGTTGCCCCGCTATGCCCCCCTCTCCTCTACATTCTGATAGTCTTTTTAGCATATTATATACGAGTACATAAAAAATGTTGTAGCATTTGCCTCGAAGTTGCTTGCTTACCAACTTCAGAGAATGCTTCATTTATCGGCAGTAAGTGTAGTAGATACTCCTACTTCGTCAAAAAGTAAATACTAAAGCAATGCGCAGATGCTAGACGAAAAGTAAGTTCCGGTAGTACATACTTCATCGTCAAGAATATTCTTCGCGGGTGTAGTATTACCTACACTTTCAGCGAATGCTTGAAGCATTAGCATTTACTTCTTTCCACTACTTACATGTACACACAGTTGGTTTTAACAACTTCTATTATAATGCTCACATGTTAAAGAAACTCTGGATGGTATGGGAGGCACAAATAAACGTATCGTTCACAGAAAGGGAATCAACAATTCTGCAAAGAATTTCTCCTTGAAAGCAAAAAATCAATTAATAATATAAATATTTTGTATACTGGTGAATTCAAAGTCAAAATATCTGAGTCAACTAAGTAAAAATATTCAAGCAATCAATACCAAATATCCAACAATATCTCATATTTGAAAACCTCATCAATGATACTCCCTGTTGCCAGCTAGAAGCAAAAATTACATAAACGAAGTTAGAATTAATTTGAAAGCTACAGTCTAAAAGTTACAAACGAGAAGTTAGATGTACAAGCCATAACCTAAAAGCTGTAAATAAGCGGCTAAAGAAGAATAAAAAAGTAAAAATTTTAAAATTAGATATGTACAAGAAGGTAGAAGCTAAAATCCTCAAGCACGAGCCTAAATCTACATTCCAATGTCAGTGCCACAAGCCAAACGAAATAAACTAAGAAGAACTATTAAAGAAAAATACATACACGACAATAACGAAAAAAAAAAAAAACGAAGAGAAAAATCACCTTGAAAACGTTGGTTTTTCTTAACACTTGTAGCAAATGCTGGATTTTTATGCATATCAGCCAATGAAATCGGCATAACTCCAGAAGTATAGAAATTTTTGACAATTATAGAACAAATAAAAACAATAATAGGTTGATTTTTCATCTAACATTTTTTATTTCAAACAGTCTTAGCATTATCCAAGTTTTTTCTTATCACATTAGCTCGGTTAATCGGGAGCCTAATTTGAATGGTGTTATGCAACAAAGATCCAACCCACAAAAAACTTTTGATGTACCGCTTCACGTTTTTACATCGATTAAAAATATCACCACCTGTTAAGTTTCATATGGACTTAAAATTCTTAAAGCTAATAGTCCAACTGAAGTGCTACATCAGTGTCACTGCAATTTTGCTCTACAGATTCGGAAAAAATAAGGTTTTAATGACCATAATTGAATGGTGTTATGCAACAAAGATCCAATCCACAAAAATTTTTAATTGACTTATCTGTTAAGCTTCATATAGTTTTACTCACTTTTACACTACAGAATCGGTAAAATTAAGATTTGAATAGCCATGATCTCCGTTTTTAGACGACACTGGCTGGCTCAATATTCGTTTATTACCTGCTCGGCAAAGCCTCGTTGGTTAAATAACTAACTCGCGTATTTTAATAGGTAATTTTTAAAATAACCCACTTGTACCATTAATCACTATTATTTTATTTACATTCTTTTTTAGGTTTTCGTGGTCTTCCAATTTTCAACCACACAACCAAGATACCACGATGCACCAAAAACAACATAAACAAACGAATGGAGCGTATCTATTTATAACTTGTCAATCGACTGTCAACGTTTCTGCAAGCACCAATAATGAAAGCACTCTGCAAGAAGTTGTTGTTAACTGCTTTTATCCTCTTCGGATGTGGACTGATAGTATCCCATCAAAGCACAGCCAGCGACGAAGTGGACGACAACCTAAAGTACCATCCTGCCGTCCCCAATTACGCCCCTTTGGTGATGTTGTCATTGATAGTAATGATCTCCTTTGGTGTTGAATGGTTCTTAAAAGTATCCACGTCCCGGTTGTTCCAACAAGACACTACTGCTCTTTTTCCAGAACATCAAATCGACGATTCCTCCTGGCGCCATCATGGTAATAATCGGGCATTTATGGGGCATCATTATGTATAAAAACGACGTCCTTCGACTGGCGACGAATATAGTCAATTTTTCTCCGTTTAAGTTGTACTACATTTTCGCTCCTGCTGTCATTTTCAATCTTGCGTTTTGTTTGGACATTACTTTCTTTATGAAGATTCTTCCCCAAGCTGTCATCATTGGCATCCCAGGTACAGTCGTGGTATAAAAATACCTTCAACTCGTTTTGCAATCATTGTAGTCAGTTTGCTCACGGCAGTCATCTTTGGTGGATTGTGCAGACTGGTTCTTAATAAGTCTTGGGATTTAGTTTTTGGAATGACTTTTGGAATGGCTTGCCAACCTATTTTCCCCAAGACCATTACCCAATTGCTGAGACAACAGTGCTTTCGATCTCGACAGGTTGGAGTTTTGTTAGAAGCCGAAGCACTGTTTAGTTTCAACGTGGTCAATTTGATCTTCTTGTACCAAGACATGATCACTTCTAAATATGTTATACACTGGTATCAATACGTGGGCCTCTTCATCCGTACCACAGCCTTCAGTAAGTATCAAAGTATTAGAGGTATACAGATCGTGGCACAACGCCATGGATAGTCTAAAAATTTAAAAAGAATCTAAAAAAGTCAAAGATTTATGCACAATCCAGAAAAAATCAAAATAAGATCTTTCGGGCAAATATAACGAGAATGGGAAATTCTATAGAAAATTTGGAGAATTTTGACAGAATCTAAAGAGTAGGAAAATAATTATGAAGTTGGAGAATGAAAAAATCTATGAAAAATCTTAAACACTGCATAGACCAACATGAATTTAAGAGGAACATGATGCATAATTTAGAACATAAAATTTTCAATGTAGAAAATGTAAACACGTTTTGAAGAAAATTTAAAATATTTAAGGAAAATCAGAAGGAAATTAAAAAGAATCCATAAGCTGTAAAAACTGTCAAGAGATCAAGAGATCAAGAACAATCTAAATATTGAATCTTCAATGTGAAAAAATCCAAAGCAAAAAGTAGATAGGAATTAGAAAGAGCTCAAATTTAAAGACTGTAGTACTAGAAAATTAAAAAAAAAATCTAAATAAAATGAATAATTATAATTTATTGAGAAAGTCTAGAAAGTGTGGAATGGAAGAATATGGAAAGTAACTAAAGAGAATGAAGGAAGATGGAAGAAGCTAAAAATTTTAGAAAGAATACAGGGTGGATCTAAAATTAGATTCAAATGGCCTTTAACCATTTCTGTTTCTAGGCATTATCTGCGGATACTTATTTGGACACGTCGGCCGCTACTTGGTCCGAAAAATGTGCAACAACAAATTCAGCGTCTTAGTCTTGATGACTACGTTCCCTTACATCACCTTCAGCCTTTCGCAAAAATTTATTACGTTTAGTGGCGACATTTGCGTGATGATCGTAGGTCTGATGCTATGTCAAGAACGCCCCATCCTCACCAAGGAAACCGAGTACTTCCTCTTGGAGTTCTGGGAAACCATGGGATTCACATTGAACGTAATAGTTTGCACCATCTACGCCATGTCAACTTCCTGCTACGTGGCGCCATTTATGAGCTTCAGCGACCACGCGTTGATCTTAGGAACGTACCTTTTGTACACATGTGTGCGCTTCATCATCTTTCTGATATTTTCACCTTTGATTAGCAAATTTGGGTACGGGATGGATCTAAAAAGTATGCTTCTCTGCGTGTGGGGAGGGCTCAAGGGCTCCTATGGGGTTCTTCTAATCACTTCCATGAACGAGGTGGAGAAAGCTAAGAACTTAAATATCGCCAAGTTTTACGTAATCGGGCTGTACATGATTTTCAACCTCGTCAACGGCGGTACCATCAGGAAAGTGTTGGAGTTTTTAGAACTTAACAAAATTTCCACCACGAGACAAATTAACATGCTGAATTGCATGAAGCATATTCATGACAAGCGAGACCGAGCCATTGCCTGGTTAAAATATGATAAGTTTCTTTGTGAAATCAATTGGGAACTGATCAGGGAATGGACCACTTTCAAGAATCCGTACTTGCGTCAAATTGATGAAGGGGATGAAACCGAAAATGTTCCTGTGCCAGGGTACCGTTATATGTATTGTTCGGATTGTCTGAAGGAAGTTTTACTGGAGCCCACTCCAAACGAATTCAAAGAAATGACAAAGTAAGTTCACAATTGACAGCTGCCTTCTGCTTGTTCTTTCGTTCTTTGTTTCATCAATGTCTTCTTTTTTTTCATGTTTTCAAGGTCATCTTTCTCTTCGTGATTTTTTTTCAAAAGAATTCTGTTTCTTCGTTGTTGTCGTGTATGTATTTATGCTTCTTTGATCGTCCTTCTTTAGTGTATTTCGTCTGGTTTGTAGCACTGACACTGCAATTTAGGTTTAAGCTGGTGGTTTGGAGTTTTTAGCTTTTTTTTCTTTAGCTAGCTATTTATAGCTTTTATGTTGTTTGAGGCTTGTACATCTAACTAGCTGTACTAGCTTCTAGCTCGCAACAGGGAGTACAGACTGCACAGACTGAGCTGAGTGTATTGCAACATCTAAGTTTTGTAGCTTTTAACTTCTAGGTTGCAATTTCTAGCTTTTAAAATAGTTTGTAGCTTCTAGATGGCGATTTGCACATCTAACTTTTGGCTTGCAGCTTTTAGGTTCTAGTTTGTCCATTTCAGCTTGCTGAATTCCACCTAACTTCTAACTTTTTCTTTCAAAGTTGTTTTTATTACCTCTTGCAATTGAATTGTAGCTTCTAGTTCTTGCCTTTAACATTGTAGATTTTAGCTTTTGGAGCTCTGAACTTTACACAACCACCTTCTTTTTTGTGGTGTTGATTCTGCTGTTTAGACTGTTTTGAAACAAACATCACTTTTTTAGGGACGCAAAAATAAGAGTCCTAAAAGCAAAAAAAATGTCATATTCGCGCCAACATGAAAACGGAATGATCTCAAACGAAGGAATGCGAATTCTATCCCAAGCCATCGAAATGGCGATGGATTCCAAAGACACAAAGATCCGCGTTGAGGATCTCTACAGACGCTTTTCTGAAGAAGTGAGTTTCTACAATTTGTAACCTATTTATTTCACTTTTTGCTTTAGAAATGGTACGAACGTTTGGCGAGGAAACGTCTGGAAGCTATTAAGAAAAGTAGAAGAAAGGTTCGCCCACCGTTGACATATTGGCGCAGACTTTGTTACCATTTAGTGTTGGAATCTTCCTTTGAGAAGACAATGATAGTTATAGTAGCTTTACATTGTTGTCTTTTACTGGTGGACTATTATTATCATCCATCTCTTGTAATGGGTGGGAGGAAAGAGCACATTATCTATTTGGACTATTTTATCACAGTGATGAAGTCAATTTTTACCATCATATACACTGTGGAGTTTATCATCAAAGTGTTGGCGTTGTCTTGGAAAAATATCATCCAAGATGGCTGTGTTTCCTACTTCAAGTAAGTTTTCCAATTGATTGTCACTTTTACACTTTTTAAAAAATTGATGATTTAAAGAAAATCAATAAAAATACGTCTAATCCAAAAAAGATCTAGAAGGACTTTGAACTCAAGAAATATTTAAAAAAAAGTACATCACAAGGATCTAGAAAGACAATGGCGTTTATCATAATTTTTACTTTTTTTCCCAAGTCTTTTCCTAGGTCTTTCTGGAATATTCAAGACTTCATTTTCATGATCATCTCCTGGTGCAGCACCGAAATCAGCATAAACGAGCTAAACAACTGCGCCAACAAAACCTTAACTGTGAAACGCAGCGTCGTCGAAATATTTGAAATGCTACGTTTCCTTCGTCTCCTGCGGATCTTCGGAACCTTCTATCAGAACATCCTAAAACAACTGGAAAAAATCGCCGAATCCAAAATGGCATTCACCTACGAACTCGCTAAATGCTACTCGGCCGCCGAATCTGAAGTTCTTGGGATGCTCCAGCACATCATCGCCAACGAGAAAATCCGCGACGACATCCGAAGACAAATGGAGATCGACCGGGTCACCATCACCAAGCTCATGGGAATCGTCCAGAAGGAGCGTCCGTGGATCGCCATCACCGTCAAGACCAAACAAGTCATCAGAACCATCCTCAGCGGCTTATACGATTCTGTGATGGTTCTGAAATCGAGCGGATTTGTCGACACCCAAGAACTCGATCTCCTTCTAGAGTCGCTGAATGAATTGCATAAGGACGTTAATTTGATTAAGAAAGTGCAACCGAGCGCGCCGAAAATCATATTCAAGGAAGTCCCTTGGATGTCCGACGACGACGAAGTGATTAATTTCCTGTTTGAAAACGTCACGGCTCAGACGTTCGAACCTGGAGAAGTCATCTTCGACGAGGGACATGTTGCCAATGTCATCTACGTCGTGGTAACGGGAGTGTTTATGGTTTCGTACACCCCGAATCCGTACATCTTGAGGAGTTGCAAGGAGTATGGTGTTTTGCCGATTGTCGATTATCATTTTGGATCGACCTATGACGAGCAGTCTGTAGATTATATTGTTTCGGGGAATTGTATAGGCGAGCACAGCATTTTGACTTTGAGGCCTTTCAACTGCAGGGTTACGGCGGATACGCATAGTCAAGTGTACGTTTTGAGCTATGGGATTCTCAACAGGGCCATGCAGCTCAGTCCGGATCCGTCTTTCGGGTGAGATTTTCTAAATTTTCTAGGCTGTAGATTTAAGACTAGAAGTGGCTTTTTAGGATTAAATATACAAGGTGTTTTTAAATGTTTCTAGCAACAAGGGTGGCTATGAAATATCAAAGAAATTAGCCTCTCATTACAAATGTTGACATTTGCAGTTAACCTCAACCATAGAGCAAAGTTAATTTTGACCAAAAACTATCTATACAGGGTCCGGCAACACTTGTGTCCACCCCCAAAATCGTCTTTAGTTTTAAAGTTACAATTTTGAAAATTTGTATACGCTCATAGTTGACAAAGCTCTAGAAGCTGACGCAACAATTTGTTTTTTATCACGGTTTGGTTGGCGTCGCGACGCCTATGAAGTATAATTTTTAGCGATTTTTGAGTTTTTGCGGAAATATTCGCGAATTCAATCTTTTTTCAACATAACTGTAATACAAATACCTGAGTTTTTATTTTAAATCAAATGCAAATTGTGTTTAAAATTTGCGAAAAAAACGTTGTTTTATCAAGTTAGTTTTCAAAATTATGGCAGCGCATCGGCAAACTACGTTTACAGCAAAATTTCACAAGTCACTTCATTCACTTTTATAAAGGTTAATTTGGATTAACACGGGCATGCTGCACTTTATGGACACTAGAAATCGTTAATTAACATCGACAAAGCGACAATTTCACCAAGTAATAAGACTTTTGTTACAATCTAAAGCGAGCCAAAGAATAGATGTCATTTGTGACACAAGATGTTTACAGATGGGTGTAAACGTAGTTCCCAGTTTTGACGTAATGAAATTGGAAACTAACTTGATAAAACAGCATTTTTTTCTCAAATTTTGAAGGCAATTTGCATTGAATCTAAAATAACAACTGAGATATTTTAAACATATTTATATTAAAAAAAAATAAATTAGGGGTTGATATCACAAACCCTCACAATTACCTAAAAATTACATTTTTAAGGCGTCGGACGCCAAAACTATCAGTGATAAAAAACAAATTTTTGCGTCAGCTTCTAGAGCTTTGTTAACTGTGTGCATATGCAAATTTTAAAAAATTTTTCTTTAAAATTAAAGATGATTTTGGGGGTGGACACAAGTGTTGCCGGACTCTGTATAGTTATGGTTTGAAACCTGAAAATCAAAGTCTTAAGCACAAAATCGTAACTAAAACGTAGTTGAACTAAGTGACATTTTAAGTGTAGTTAAACATAGTTATATTCACTATGAAAATAAAGCGGCAAAATAGTGCATGGCAGGAATTCCAGAGCCACCTTTGATGCTAGAAACATTTATAAACACTTGTACATCAAATTCGATAGTTAATCATTTTTTTAATTGTCATCAATTTTATAACATTGAATATTTGAAACCTGAAAACTCAATAATCCATAAATGGATAACCATAAACCGACGTAATATATTTTAAATAATTTAGACTTTTTGTTCGTTCTAGATTAGAAGCCAGGATGTGGAAAGAAGTCGGTATAAGAATAGCCATCCCCGTCCTAATGTCCACCCCAGTCTACCAATCCCACTCAAAAGATCAGATCAAACAGATTCTGGAACGATCATTTGTTCCAGATCTGTCATCCTACAAACTCTTCGTCGTGACAGAAGTCATCGAAGACATCATCCTCATCGAAGGCCTAGTCGCTGATATGAACACCAATAAAAAGTACATCGCTCCCTGTCGAATTGCCAGGACCATTCGAAAACTAATTCTCCCCAATAACAGCTTAATTAATATTCCCATCGACGTAGTTACTAAATTATTAATAATTCCTGTCAAAGGGATGACTGAGTGTGATATCATCGTCTCTGCAGAGGATGCCTGTGAACTGGTAAGACTCAAGACAGTACATTATAGAAATTTATGTAATCTGATTTCAGACTTTGAGGTACAGTACCTCAAAATGTCTTCAACACGCAGCGCAAGATCGAATGAGGAGGCGAAGGCGACGACTTAGTCGACGTAAGACACTGGCTTCATTGGAGAGTCAGGCTCCTTCGGTACGGTCAATTTTCATGTTTTTAGCCGCATGTTAATAGCAACACACACTTTATTAAGGCTAATTTAACAGAGTTGTTGGTTAGTACCTGCAAAAGTCCACTTTAAGCCGTAGTAATAGATTTTGCGGTACTTATGCCAAAAAATATACAGAGTGTACCCGAATAACGTGTAAAGATTGTAACCGCTGTAGATAATGAGTTTGCAAAAAAAATCGAAATTCGAATGAGGCAAACAAATTTCGGATTATCCGTGGACCTCCGATAAAGACATTTTTACCACTTGTATATTAACGCTCTTATTCCTAACTTTTCGATAGCCTGGACTGACATTGGTATTGAAACTGGCCTGCCTCAACAATTCATGGGCGATTTCTACAAAAAATTAATGTCGAAACGGTGACGGTTTGGAACGCAACTTTGGCCATTATATCAAATGTATTGTGTGATATTGGGGTTAAAATCTTTCCAATTTATTTGGGTGCACTCTGTATATGTAACAAGCAGTACTAGAAACATAAAATATTACTTCAATAAAATTATTGCAGATTATGACTACAAAAAGTCGATCTTCTGTCCTTGGTAAAGCCAGTATGACCGGAAGTGACTTTTTGTCTACAGACACTGCAGGAAGTGATTCTACGGAATCGTTTCGAATGGAGGATACAAGAAAGGAGTCTAATAAAATGTTCTTTTCTGACTGAAAAATACGTGAAAATCGTTTTTGCAACTTTGTTAAATAAAATTTCTCAATTTTGTTTTCATTTAATTTATCCTAACCTTGTAATTCTTATGGTCTCTTATCAGATTTTATCGTTCTTACACACCAAATTTCATTTAAAAACTGACAAATGTCTAATTTTGGGAGGACATTAATGCCAATCTCATCTTAAATGTCATAACAATTACAACTCTCTGACAACTGGTGGAGGCAAACTTGATATATGAGATTTATCAGTAAATTTTTCTCTAGTTTTTGGGATTACTGCCATTGAGGTACATTTTTGATTTTTCACATTTTTCGAGGGTGAATTAAAATGGGGCAAGATTACAACCCTCTGACGGCTGGTGGAGGCAAACTTGATATGGGAGATTTATCAGTGAATTTTTCTCTATTTTTTGAGACTAATGCCATCGGGGTACATTTTTGATTTTTAACATTTTTAGAGGGTGAATTTAAACGGGGCAAGATTACAACCTTCTGACGGCTGGTGGAAGCAAACTTGAATGGAAGATTTATCTGAAATGAATGTGAATTTTTCTCTATTTTTGGGACTACTGCCACCGGGGTAGTTGCTGGATTTTTACGATAACGGTGATGAAAAAGGGCGACTTTACAACCCCTTTTGAATATCCCCTTTCTGTATATTTTACACCAAAGTATGGATTGTCACTATGAGAGGTTATTATTCCCAGAGATTTGGAAAATAATAGATCCGGTTACCATATGGAAATTTGGACATACTTTACACAAAACATGTGCAACAAGAATTTTTATTTCCGTCTCTACCTATTGCATTGATTCTTATGGCTGATACGCTTATGCAGTATTGTCTCTCTCGTCAGGATGGAACCAATCAGAGATCATGACGTAGATCGTTACTCGAATTTCAAATGGCAAATCCAAATTGTCAGCTAATGTCAGTAAAGAACTTTTAGTTTTAGACGTTATTTCTCTTGTATGTTGCTAAATCTTGTGACAAGGTTCTTTCATCACTAGTTTGATTCGTTTTGCTGTCTTTTAATGTTGAAACTTTCATTCCTTAATAGGCCGAAGCTCTTCTACATCAAGTGGAGACTCCCACAATATGAATGCGGTAAAACCGATCATTTATAGCTCCACAATTAAACGATGTTGATACAATTCTCAGTGTGCATGACATAGTTTTCAATAGGTTTAAGGTCAAACACTAATGACAAAATCAAAATTACCAACGTGTGACTAACACTTTTCTAGTCTGACACCAGAAACCTGGAAAAATGGAGAAGCTAATTCAAACAGCGTAGATCAATTGTAAGAACATAGAAAACTTTACATTAGACCCAGACTTCTAAAGAAAAAAATGCAGAAAGTCTCTTTTAAGATAAATTTGCCACTATTTATTTACATCAATTTGATTTTGTTCCTCGTCGAGTGTAATAAAAAAGCGCAGTCTTCTCTCGGTCTGCCACGATCTTCTTTTACTCCTTTCTACTCATTGTCAACCTTTTTGCCTCTGTCCAAATCTTAAACAAAATCTTATTTGCTACAATGTCACAGGTTTCCTAGCGTGTTCTATTTCTGTTCTTACTTGTCGTCAGAGCTGTCCATTATTTTGTTAACCAGTTCTGAGCTTCATATTCTTTTGATGTTCTCAACAATCTACTTGTCCCTTTTTAATGTATTTTTTTACTGCTTTCATGTATATTTCTTCAATACTTTGAACATTTCTCCATTCATCCAATGTAGTTAGGTACACCTTGGATTTTTATTTACTAGGATATTTCTTTCAATTGAATCTTGATCTTTTCTCTCTTCGTCAAAATCCATGTTTTTCTTCCTCTCCGTATGTTCGGTGACTTCCGTTACAATTATAAATCATCTGCTAATCGCATAATAATTCACTTTCTTTGCACGCACTTTGTAGTCTGTGGTTAATTTTCATATTTTGCTTCTCAGTTTCTCCACAAACGACGATTTAGTTCAGAAACATGCCAGTTGTAATATTCCATTGATTTTTATTTCACTAGTTAGCCCTTATTTGTACCATTTCTATTCTACGCTTATTACAAAATCTGTTTCGACAATTCTCGCACAAAATTGTTCAAATGCGTCTTGAGCCAAAAATTTCCACTTTCTGTCGTCTATAGTATGCGACGTCGGTAGTTTTATGGTGCTGAGAGAACTTGTTGTGTTACAGTACGTTGGATTACTCATTTTGCTTTGAACTGTCACACATTACAATTATTGTCAATCTGTTGTCAAGTTTTAAAATTAGCCAATCAAAAACTCTCCATCCTGGCGAGAGAGATAGGTATACATACATTGTATCCAGTGAATGCGTGCAACAGACAAGGACCAGAGATAATTTCGAGATCGTCAAGTCTTATGGCATAGTTTATCCCATTTTAAAGCAATCTCGTGTCTCTGTCTGATGCGTATTTTTCCCACTATATCGTACTCTGCCGTTTAGGTGGACTTAATTAATAGATGGCCTTACCATCGTGTTTAGTACCAGCGGATGATATTAGATGGACACCAATCGCTAAACTGTCAAAAGTCAGTCAAACAGGAAACTGTAGTAAAAATTTGCACAAATTTGAAACTAGTTCGCATGCGTATAAAGTTTAAAGAATTAACGGAATTTACAATTAACAACACGTTCTTCAAAATTTTTAAAATGTGGACTTAACGTAAGTTTTCAATTTCAATTTCGCTAGTTATATGTTTGTTTTCCAAGTGATCTTTACGTCTTTATCCTTTTTAAGGATACCATTCTAAAATTATAAGTCAAATTTAGCTGAATGGGGTGACCCCGTATAAAACGTTCTGATTCAGACAACTCAGATTCATTATTTCAGTTTTTATTGTTCACTTCTTGTCATATTTCTAGTTTTCAAGATTTGCTAACCGCATTCTGGTTTTATGGCACTACTACTTGTACAAACGATAATTTCCTTCAATACTCTGCGAGGGGTTCACCCTCAGGACACCCCTAAAACCCCTTAAAACTCTGTCCATGATTCACACTGAAAAATGCGAATCCCCTAAGTGTTTTTAAGACGAAATGAAAATTCCTACCTGCGTACTATATTATTTATGTATATATATTAGTCTTAAAAATGTTATTACACAATCATATTGTAGTCTTAAGATCTCTAACTGTGTAATATATGATTTTTTATCAACAAGAAAATAGTCTGTACTTTGAAATTGAAAATAATTATGTAATAAATTATTTGTTAAACCAAAGAGTTTTTTTACATTAATCTGAATGCGAAGTGGTTAGAATTGCATTAAAATTACAATTTATGTTAATTATTATCATTTAGATAATAATCAACATAAATTGTGATTTTAATGTAATTCATAAAAATTACTTTGAATAATGAAACCCCAGTTCAGTTTTTAAATCGAGCGCCTTTTGACAAGTAGCGACATCTACACGAACCAGGCCGCAAAGTCGACCAGACAAGTTCTCAGGAGTACAAAAGTGCCCGTACTTGGGCATCTCGAAGTTATCTCTGCAAGGACGAAAGTTGAAAACATGAAAATTCTCATGAAATTCCAGTGTTTGACTGGTCTATTGTAAGAAAAAATAAGTGCACGTTGTGTTGCCTATGTTACGGCGCAACCAGGAAGCTAACTTCAACGACGTCATCCACTGGCCTTGACCAACATGTTGAACATAACCAAACGTGAAGTCTTGAAATTGTACAAAAATTTACTCCGTTACGGCCAAGAATTACAATTCACAGACAAAGAATACTTCTGCGGTCGTATCCGAAAAGAGTTCAGAAAAAACCGCACTCTCGAGGAGCCCACCGAAATAAGTTTCAATTTTGAGGTTAGAATCGTTTTCTCGGGATTTTCTTACAAGTTTTTTCTTTTAGAAAGGGGCAATTTTGTTAGTTAGACGCGCTGTCAAATGATAGCACGCGGGGGAGTTATATTTAGGTTAATTAGAGCTAAGCACATTGATTATAGCAGGGTTCCGCAACTCGTGGATAGCGAACTGGAGGAGCAAAATGTTAGAGGGTCCGGGCCTGGTGGACAAGCCACTAATAAAACGTCGAATTGTGTGGTTTTGAAGCATGTACCCACAGGTACACTTTTATTTGGTTGAATTCTGTAATATCCAACTTTTTCAGGTATTGTTGTGAAGTGTCATGAAACTAGGTCTTTGGATCAAAATAGAAAAAGAGCTCGGGAATACTTAGTAACAAAACTTGATAATCTGTTAAACGGGGAAAGCAGTGTGGAAGCCCAAACCAAAGCGATGGAAGATAGGAAAAGAAATAATAAAAACAGGAAAAGGGAGAAGCTAAATAGGTTGAAAGCAGAGTGGAAAGAACGCGAGCATATTGAATGAGATGGACCACAATAGATGATTGTTTATTACTGGTTGTTTTCATTGGAAAAACGTGTAAGTTCTCCAAAATTAACTTGACCCGGCGCCTCCACCAAAAAAGACAAAATCTCCATAAATTTATTTCCATTTCCAAATTACATTCTTCACAAAATAGCAGGCCTCTAAGGACGAAACGATTTCTTGTATTTTAATCTGAAGAATATTTGGACACTTGGATATGTTATTGCTTGGACTCTAAATTCACAGCCATAGCAGCCCCTTTGGCGGCGTCACCTCCTGTGGTAAAAACCAGTGGCAGCTTGTAGAGATTCGAGACTTCGTTTTGTAAAACTTTATTGCGAGATAGCCCACTTCCATTTCCAACGATGCGTGAAATATTTGCGTTTTGTAGGACTTCTCTAGGCATCATACTGTGCAAGTTGAGAATCAAACCGTTGCATAAGGCACGGAAAACTTTCCCCAAGTCAAGATTGCCAATATTTATATTGGTAACGGAGGCCATGACTGTTGGTGCGTGTCTTTCCCCGAGACATGTCGGGGAGATTTTTAAGTCAGAGACGCTGTTTTCTTCGAGGCCTAGATTGATGACTTTTTCCCAAACTTTCGCTGAAAGAAAATTGTCAATTATGAATTTTTCTAGTGACGGAGTATTTACATTGAGGTACTGAAAAACCCAAAGTCATCGTCCACTGCTGCACCATCTTCACGAAGGTAGCCAAAGAATTGCCCCCATTTAAAGACGCCGCGACAGCTAAATACTTGTTATTAAAATAAGGGACGTATTCGACGGTATTCACAGTTGGGGGCCCTCGGTGGGGTTTGTAATCTTCCGCAACGAAAGCGATTTGAGCCGAAGTGGAAATATTCAAAACTGCATCTTTGGTACTTTCGATGGTCGATAATACAGAACATTGGAGGTCCCCTAGGGCGATACCAATAGGGGTTCCCTTAGGAATGCTATGCCAGTTGTCGGCCAAATAGCCTGCAATTTCACCACTCAATTTAATTTCCGGAAGGAGCGAAGTTGGGAATCCTGCGTCTTTAAGGGTTTCTTCGTTCCATCGGTGGTTGACACAGTCAAAATAGCCCCAACTGGCGGCTAATTGGTCGGACATAATGGGTTTGGGAAGGTTGCACAACATGGCGACGGCAAAGTCTTGGATTGTCCCCGAGCAGTTGTAACGTTTGAGTTTTTCCGGCCTTAAAAAACATGTTTGTTTAGTTTGTAAAGTCCTCAAATCTGCCGGCAGATTTAGATAAGCGTTATTAATATAAATGAAAAAATCAGATTTCCCGGAAACTCGAGCACTTTGTTCCCAATTTAATTTTATTTCCCCTTACGTAAATATCGGTGTTTGTTGTTTTTGCAATAAACCTCCCGTGAGTGTTTACTCACTTATTTTTGGCCATCCAAAAAATCGTGGCAGCCCCAAATCCTGTATAGACTCTGAGATGAGACTGGGCCTCTGGTAAGGTGGCCAGAAAATCAGTATCACACCTGCTGTCCTGCCATGTGTATAGAGCGGAAACTTGGTCCTGGACCACATCGAAGCGCACTAAGGTGTTATCCTTTTCCACCCGTTCCCAAGCTTTGTCCTGATTCCAGAACATAACACCGTGCATTTGCCCACATATCCCGATTTTCGTAATCTGGAAGAAAAACAAGTCAAGAGATCGTGTTATTGTGACCTTACATGTTGAAGGAGGTTCTTCTGGAACTTGGCAACACATGTGTTCAACGCCGAGATGATTTTCGGCACGTCTTGTTTATTCCCGTCGATTCCTTGGTCGCTCGGGACGTTCGATTGTGTGTCTTTGCTGATCTGGGCGACAATTTCGTTGTTTGCAGGGTTGAAAACGCACACTTTGACCGAGGTAGTGCCGATATCCACACCTAGGACGTAGCCTGAACCGGCCATCGCGTTAACTAAACAATAAAATATTATCAGGTGCAAATTGTAGATTAGTTTAAGATAAAGTTAAGTTCGCGATTTAATATATACCCATGTTACGAGCTAATGTAAACAAATACTGATTGAGTGAATTGAGCTATGTTAAACATAACATGAAATAATGTTTGTGTTGTACTCAAAATATTATTTTATCAGTTTATTAAATTCACGAAATCGTTACATCTGACGTTCCACAGATAAAAACTTGACCTCAACAAACAAGCAAACGTTTTTACTTACCACTTTCGTCTTCTTCAGACCCCATCGCTTAATTCTATTAATAAAACAAACGACCATTCATTAGTTCATTGTGGCACATTATTCTATTATGTTAAGAGCGCCAAATATTATTTTTAAGCTCTCAAGACCGGATTTTGATTCGGGAGCGACGGAGCTATTGATTACCAACAGTTGCGTCATTTTACTGCAGGATCTTTTCACCGACTTAAGTATAAAGCTACTTATTATTACGTAGTTTCTATCTACTTCACGTAGACATCTATTATTTATAGCGTGTACTAGGTAATCTTAAATTCCATAAAAAAGCTATAAATTTTGACAAGGATTTATGTAAACCACTCGTACTTTGTGAAATTGCATTAAACACTCATTTTAAGTAAATTAACACGTTGAATCCACACGCAAAATTATAATTTAGAAGTACAGTAAGTTCAAGTTTGTTTGCTTTTATTGTTTGTTTATAGTTTTATCGTTGTTTGATGATAATTGGGAGAAAAGATTGTTGTGATGACGCACTTTCAACAAATAAAAACACTTATGATAGCCGTTACTAAAATGAACAATTTAAATTTTGCGCAAAATTGCTAGATTTGTCATCAATTAAAGCTCCGCCCATTAAATTTATCCCCTCCTCGACCTCCTATTTATAACATTTTTAATTTTTGCCCGGCGTTTCATTCATATAATCATTCTTAACATTGACGAATTTTAACGTTTGCCTCAACCTTGCTTTATCAATAAACGTAAAACTTCATAAAAAAAGTTTGCAAGGTTAAAAGTAACAAATTATGTACAAACACACCATTATAATTGTTTTATCTAATAACACTAATATATTCTCATGTAAACAATTAGAAAAAAATTAAATTAGCAGAAACACTTACGTGACTTTACGCGCGGCTCTTTTTTCTCTTAAAGTACAATGACTATTATTCTTGCCTAGCATAGGAGAAGTACGTTTTACGACTGTTAACCTACATAAACCTCCTGTTTATTCGTACTACATTAATTATTACTGGTATTTGGCCAGAAAGAGACCGATATTAAGCCGAGATAATTGCATGTATTTTCTCATTAGCTAAATTGTAAATCATAAAAGGAGTCATCTGCTAAATATAAAATAGAACGTTTAGATCTAATCAAATGCTAAAAATATTTTAGTCATGCGACTAATGAAGGAGCTGTATTGCACCACACGACGAAAAAACGAAGGTAGTTGTGAAATTTCAAACAGGTTGGCAGAGGTACCAACAGATTTCAGATTCCAAGGAATTTTGAGCCTCGAAAATTGTTTTACAATTTCAACAACTCAGTTTTTATCTCATTTTAAAATAGAAGAAAGTACACATTTCTCGAATTGATTACAGTAAACCCTCAAACATTGGCGAGGGTTTCGTTCCTACTTTTAGACGTGAATGTCAAATTGGCGAATGTTAAAGTCTATAAACTTGTGGAATGGAATGGTTAAGTTCAAAGAAAAACACCATGTAAACTAAGTAAAAAATTAAATTTTAATACCTAATAATATTTTAGAAACCACTTCTAATCTGTCTAAAATTTTATTTATTTTTTTTTTCATAAAGGAAATGACTTCCTTTTGATAGGAACTTTAGACCTGTAAAAATACTAAAGAAATGACAGAAAAAGAAACGCACTTTGGCCAACATTTCATAGAATTGTTCCGAAAGCACATAAAAGCCGCAAGTATGACATGGCCGTAATAATAAGATTTTAATGAAAATGAATGTAATTATTTAATTTTTATGGTGTCGAGTAAGTGAAGGTTCGATTATTTGTTAATTTTTAGAAGCTTTTCCGTTCTAGGATTTTATTTACCGTTTCAGAGTGTCGCGAATGTTGAGAGGGTTTACTGTAATAAATTTGGGCAGTTTTTTTTGTAATTTTGAATTTCGCGGGTGGGTTGCCGACTGAGCGAGTTTGACAGAGCGCATGCGCGAGGTTGCATCTTCCTCCATTTGTGCGCCATTTTGTCGTTGGTAGTGTGTGAGACGCCGGTTGCAAATAGAGTGTCTTTCTGCCTGCAAAAACCGCTTGAAAATCTGAAAATGGTCGACACAATTGATATGAGTTTAGACGATATAATAAAGTCGAGCAAGCCCCGTCGTGGCGGTCGACGGGGCGGACGTGGCGGGCCCCGCGGGGGTGGTCCGCCTAGACGAGGCACCACGTTCCGAAGAACTAGCGGCGTCCAAAGGGGCCGAGGACGCGGAGGAATAACGCGCCAATACACCCGGGTAAATCTTTATTATGTTTTATTAAAGCTGCGTTGGAAGCGGCCAAGTTGTGCATCCTATCATAGTCCGGGGTGAGATCTGACCTCCATCCAATTGTTTCTTTAGGGAGATGTGAACAGTGCTTGGAAGCACGATCTGTTCGAGGGCTACGGCCCACGTAAAGTGGCCGCGGCCAGGGCCGTAGTACAGTCCAATATGGGCCCCACTAAGCTCATGGTGGCCAATTTAGATTTCGGGGTCTCGGACTCCGATATTCAAGAACTTTTCGCCGAATTTGGCCCCCTCAAAAGCGCTTCGGTGCATTATGATCGCTCAGGGAGGTCGCTTGGCACAGCTGATGTTATTTTTGAGAGGAGGAGTGACGCGATTAAGGCCATGAAACAGTACAACGGGGTGCCACTCGATGGCAGGGCGATGAATATTCAAATCACCACGTCAGAGATTCCGACACCGGTCAGAAGAGGAATAGGAGGAGAGCGCAAATTTAACAGGAGTCCAAGAGGGGCACCTAGAGGACGACCCAATAGAGGTACTTGACTCAACTGGACGCAACTATGGGCTAATAATTTCTTTGTCAGGTCGTGGAGGAGGAGGAGGAGGGCGAAATTTGAGGAGCCAAAAAAAACAACCCACAGCTGAAGAACTCGACGCTGAGTTGGACGCCTACACTAAGGAAATGAAATAAAATAAGTGCGATTAATGACGCTACGTGCGCGCTCTTTTTTGTGAATTGTGTTTTCTTTTTTTGTAATCATAGAGTTCAGTTTGTAACATCAAGCCTTACTTTTATAAATCACTAGTGTATTACTTGCGGTTTTCACTAAATCTAGTGGTAGGCTGTTCTTGTTAATGTAATTGTAATAATAGGAATAAAATTTAACTGTGACTTACTTCTTTACAAAAGTCTTTATTGTATAAAACTAGATCAGTCAAAGTATCACACAAACCTTCAATAACCTAAAATTGAGCAAACTAATCCTTTTTTTCTGGTTCCTTTGCCTTTTTCAAAGTCTCCAAGATAAAAGTAGAGATGTAATCACCCCATTTTGTGGTGACACCATTCTGCTCCAACCCTGGCAGCAACAGCGAGAAAGTCACCAGCATATAAGCTAAGAAAAGGTTATTAAATGTGCACCCAATCCAGGCTAGAACGACCAGAGAAATAACCGTCACACTAAAATACTAAAAGAACTAAGACATAACCTCAAATTTCTACACTACCATTTTGCTGTTGGATCCTTTCAATCTATAGTAGCGCCCCCAAATCAAAGCCAATCTGGCTTTAAACAACACAATCTTTGTGCACACTTCCTCAAATTCTTGGTCCTTTCTGGTTGTCCATTTTTCTGACTTCAACAATGAATTAGCAAAAGTTGGTATAAAGTAGTCACCAAGTGTTAAAATCAGTCCAAATACCGAAACTAAAGTTAAAATACTTGGATCTAGTAGCCATATAAAAGTGAAGACGATAGTGCTGCCTGAAATGAACTGTCAGTGTCTTATCACTATTATCTAGAGATGTACCCCCAACAAGTGCAGTTGGATGCCACTGCTTCTCCCAAACCAAAACCCTCTTAACATGGAGGGTAATCTGCTTCCAGTTGTCTAAAGCATACTTCAGTTTGTTAATTTCAGCCTCCTAAAAAACATTATATAAATCTGACGTCAAAAGGGTCAAATACCATGATCGTGGAGTAGGAAAATTTGGGTTCTTCATGGTCTTTTTCAAAAGCATGGGTGTATTTACACCGCAAGGTATCGCCAGCCTTAAAGGGACTTTAAATAGAACAAAGGGATAATGATAATTACCTGTTCCGTCATTTTCACCAATTCATCAAATCACGCACTTTTAAATTGAGTTGACGTTTCGATTCCTTTGTTTATGAACGATTTCAAGGACCACTTGATCACCGTTAACTGAAATAGGGCGATTCCGTTGGTTACATGGTAGTGTGACGTCACGACTGAGTAAAAACCATGCGAACTGTGACCTAAATCCAGTACCAAAGCCGTAAAACTGGTTTCTAAAGGGACATTAAAAACCGCGTGGAGGCACCCTCTTATTTTCTTCTGCCCTTATTTTAAAAAACGATTGTTTTGGTCGGATAGTGTTCGCTACCACGTCCAGGTGGCGCCCTATTCGCCTTCCAAACAAACAAAAAATTCTGCTTTTCCTAGAGAGAAAAACCACCAGTTGGGGTTTTCGAACTAATAATAGGTCCAACCTCTGTACTTTTGTAGTCGTGTTATTTTTTTTCCGTCGCGATTTCCTTTTTCCCTCCGTTTTTGCGCCGGTGGGTCCGAGATTAACTGGTCGCCGATCGAAGCATGTGATTGGTGGCAAAATTCAAATTTCGTTGCTCATCTGTTTTGTCTCGAACGCCAAGTTGGTGGTGTTTGTTATCACGTTTGTCAACGTCGGTTATCTGGAAAAATTCGCCAATTTCGTTAAATTTTGTGATATTTTGGTTGATGACAACTTCTGGGACGGTGAGTGATGTTTTTCGGTCCTTTGTAGGAATTTTAACCGTTTTTTAGATGTCAAATAACGTCGAGAACTTGTCGCCCCAAATCATTAGGCGTGTAGTCAAAGAAATGGAAGATCTAGTCTCAAATCCACCTGAAGGTATTAAAGTTCAAATTAACGACGAGGATGTGACGGATATCCAAGCATATATTGATGGGCCTGCAGGTGAGTGAGTGGGTTTCTGAAAGGGACTATAGTGAGGTTGGTTTTTGCAGGTACGCCGTATATGGGGGGCGTTTTTAAAGTGAAGTTGACTCTCGGGAAGGGTTTTCCTCAGGAACCACCAAAAGCGTTCTTTTTGACAAAGATTTTCCACCCCAACGTTGCTGGGAATGGAGAGATTTGTGTGAACACACTTAAGAAGGACTGGAAATCAGATCTCGGAATTAAACACATATTATTAGTAATAACTCCTTTTAACACAACCTCACGATACTAAACTCATGTTTTCAGACAATAAAGTGTCTACTGATCGTTCCCAACGCGGAATCCGCCCTCAATGAGGAAGCTGGTAAGCTACTGTTAGAACAATATGAAGACTACTCTCAAAGAGCCAAAATGATGACAGAAATCCACGCTCAAGTATGTTATAACCATGAAGAGTTGATTTCAGTCTAATCCCTTGTATTACAGCCTCAGAAAATCTCCAAAGGTTGCAGCGGCGAAGGTCCTTTGGCTAAAAAACACGCTAGCGACAAGACCAAACTCACAGCAGAGAAGAAAAAAATACTTAAAGACAAAAAACGAACACTCAAGCGTTTATGAAATCAATTACTGCCATTTTAATACCTTTTAACTTATTTTAATCACGTGAATCTTTTTTGATTTAAATTTGTAGTTTGTATGTGCTACTTTTTGTTTCATCAGTTGCAACAACTACACGGCTGTTGCGATTTTGTAGTGCATGCACAAAGTGCAATTTTTCATTTCAATCAAAATGTTCGAAAGGGGCTCATTGTACGATTTTGTTAATTTCGGAAAAAAATTGTCAATTAATCAGTGTCTTGTTGGATTTTTATTTGCGGTTTAATGTGACCACTGTACAATTTTACTGGTTGAAAAAGTGAGCCTCTAGAATGTGTTTGTGGTAGAAAATTAACTTATTTATGAATAAAAATGAGAAAGAAATGTAGGCATTTTGAAGGTGACAATATTTACACTTTGGTCTTATTTTTTCTAGAAACTTAATTATTGCCTTCAGAACCAAGTCTCTCTGGATGAAAGTTCCAAAGTGAATCCTCACTTCCGTGGCCTAAACTTGACTCTGACTCCTTCTTTCGACCTCAAAACCAAGTCCGTAATCATGACAACGTCTTCGATTTTGTCTTCAGCCTCCAAATGAAAACTCCCTAAAATCCCACAAAGTACAGCTTTCAATTCCAAAATGGCGTACTTCTGCCCGATACAGTTCCTAGGACCTGCGCTAAACGGCAAGTACGCGAACGGATGTCTCGTTCTTGTATTCTCCGGTAAGAAACGATCGGGATCAAACTTCTCAGGATTTGGGTAAATTTCCGGGTTCCGGTGCAAATCGTAGATATGAATGTTCGCAACTGCACCCTTCGGGATTACGTAGCCTGTACTAGTTGTGATGTCATGACCGAGCACCCTCGCGATGAAAGGAACACTCGGGAACAACCTCAAGGTTTCTTTAAGAACACGTTCCATGAAAGCGAGCTCTTTGAGATCGTTGAAAGTTGGGGGGTTGGAGACATCACCGAGGACGTCCTTCATTTCTTGGAACACTTCTTCTTGAATTTGAGGGTGGTTAGCTAGGACGAGGAGGGAGTAACAGATGGCGAGAGCGGTGGTGTCGTGGCCCTAGAAAAAAATTCAGAACTTTTTCCAGAGAGGATGAAAGTACCTCAAACATGAAAGTGTCTACTTCTTCAGCGATGCCTTCGTCGTCGATATCCGCGCCTTGGTTCTTCGCAGAGAGGAGGAGATCGAGCATTGCTTGTCGTTTCACCTGTTTGGTTCCTTTGAAGTTTTGTTGCCTTTCGGCAATGACACTTCTTGAAAGGGAGTGTAAGCTAGCGATCGCTGCCTTTACTGTTCTTCCGAATTTGGTGCAATTGTAGAAGATTGTGTCAGTGTATAGCCATGGTCTCAACATGCGATAAGTTAACGCGTGGCCGAAGATATAAATTGCGTTTTTGTAGTCTTCGCATTTTTGGGGGGAGTCATCCAGTTTCACCCCCATGGACGTCTCTACAAACACAACCCTATAATCTTGTTGAGATGGTACTATACTCTATACTGACCTGCTATAGACAACAGAGTGAACTTGGTAACGGGTGCTAGAACATCAATACTGCCTCCCTCTCCTAATTCCTTCACGATCTTCTTCGTTTCTTCATTAAAAATTGGAACAAAGTCTTGTAAGATCGTGAAATGGAAAGCCGGTGTTAGGATTCTTCTCCGAGTTTGCCATTTTGCGCCGCCGCTGGTGAGTAAACCCGTCCGAAGCCACGCGTGCAAGAGGTTATAAACAGTTCCTTTCTCGATATGTTTATTATTAGATAACACCAACTAAAAACAATGACTGTGTTATTTGAGCTCGTGATTTCTATTTTTACCTCAATGTCGTCAGGGTGGTAGAAATTGACGCCGGCGTAGTGAAGCAACCACTCCAGATACAGAGGGTAGTACTCTTTTGCATATTTACGATCGATTTTGAAGAGTTCTTCTTGGGATGCTAAGGAGATGTTGCCTATGATCGGGTAGCTGGGAGGTCCTGGAATTTTCTTCAAGAGGATGAAAAAACGGGTGTAGGTTTGGTACCACCATAGCAACAGAAGGAAGAGTGCGCAGCAGAAAATAAGCGATAGTAGCACTGAGAAAATCATCATTCTAATGACGGTCATCGAGTCGGTGTGATTATAAATTCTAATTCAAGGTTATGGCAGTTTCGCGTTAATGTTAGTGGCAATTTTTCTATTAAACATGTTTTTTGTTGTGAAGTTAGGAATAAAAAGAATACCTGTTTTTTAATTAGAACGGTATCATGGAATGTTTCCCCACATTTATATTTTACATATTTGTTATTTTTTATTATTGAAGTAAATGTAAATCTACACAAATTTTATACTCCTGACTAGATTAACTAAGTTCGCAGTCTGAAAACATTTTTTTTTTATTATCTATGCGTGAAATTCTGCTTTAAATGAGTACCAATAATTTAAGTTTGTTCCACAAATAAAATTTTTCGAAAAAAAAAATCGATTTTGAGTTATGTAAGAGCGCTTCTTTCTGTCTGTCGTAGTTATGGAATACTAAATATTCCAGAGTTTCAAAATTTTTGTCTTCTGACAACTAGCCAAAACTTCAAACGCTTCTAATTCGGTTGTTTGTTGATGTACATTAAAAATTCGTACACTTTTAAATTCTGCGTAAAAATCTGCGTTAAATAAGCACCAATAACTTGAGTTTGCTTCACAGATAAACGAGATATTGACCGAAATAGGTTTTAAGGATTTTTTTTTGGGTGATTTTCAAGAACTTTTTTGGGGCGAAAATGACGTTTCAACTAAAAGTTGAGCGGTAGGTCTAATAGTTTACCAGGGGCGGTCAAAAAACGAAAAATTCAAAATTTTCCCCCTCAATATCGATGATCGAATTTTGGATATTTGAGACCGAAGGCTATGCAAAAAAGTGCGGGTAAAACTATGGTGAAGATCATCCTTTATTTGTGGACGTGCGTTGAAAATTTGCAGTTTTGGATTTTGTGGGAAATTCAGCGTATAATGAACACCAATAATTTACGTTTGCTCCGCAAATAAGCGCGATATGTATCAATCATATTAGACTTTGGAAAAAATTAAATTTCAAATTCGGATTATGTAACACCAGGTTCATATCGGCCTAAGGGCGAGAAAAACGATGGCGTAAACCGCGTGTTTTGTCTGTCGTAGTTCCGGACCGATCGAACACTAAATATTCCGGAGTTTAAACAATTTTCCCCTCTGAATACCCAAAATTTTAGTAAATATTCAAGATAAATAGTTAACCACTTATTAAAAGAAACCTGTGGAACATTTGTTTTAGTGCCTTTTTGTGTTTTTTTTGTGTAAAAATTCGACTCGGCAACACTTGGGGTCACCCCCAAAATCATCTTTAATTTTATAAATAAAAATTTGAAAATTTGCATACGCTCATAGTTGACCAGGGTCCAAAATCTGACGTGAAAAGTTGGTTTTTATCACTGGTAGTTTTGGCTTCGAAAACGAAAAAATGCTATTTTATCAAGTTAGTTTCCAAATTTGAAACAAGGTTCACACTAATCTGTCAAATTTTGTGTAACAAATGTCATTTATCTGTTATACATAGTTTGGATTGTAACAAAGGTCTTACCTACTTTGTGAAATTGTCGCTTTTTCGTTGTTGATTACTGATTTCCAGTGTCCAAAAACTAAAACTAAAAAGTGACTTGTTAAAATTTGGTGTGAACGTAGTTTGTCTAGATTTAGATAAAATAGCGTTATCTCAAATTTTAAATACAATTTGCATAAGATTTAAAATTTTCTTTTTGCTAGCAAATTGTGTTTTTATTTGAAATATTTAAGAAACGTGGACTTATGGCTGCTAAACCTTTATACACTATCTTTCTAAAAAACATATAAATTTGGGATATAATGTAAAATATTCCACAAGACATCAAATTAAAAAATCAAATGGTGGTTTTGAATGGAGTTTTTGAGCTTTTCTCGGCCGTACAGACTATTTCAGTGGTTGA
This sequence comes from Gnatocerus cornutus, assembly GCA_029298725.1. Lineage (NCBI taxonomy): Eukaryota > Metazoa > Arthropoda > Insecta > Coleoptera > Tenebrionidae > Gnatocerus > Gnatocerus cornutus. The sequence continues at coordinate 3,817,799 of CM055517.1, forward strand.
GGCTAGGATCCTTTATGCCACCATTAGGTATTTTGAGGAATTTCAAACAAAAATAAACAATTGGATTTGGTTTCTGAATAGACAATTAGCAATACTGCTATGAGCATTGTGTGTACCGTATCTAATTTTGTTACGCTATTGGCTATTTTAATTTCTCCGCTGTCTGTCATTGGTCGCCGCAGGACCTTGAATAACAGACCGATCTTATGTCGGAAATTGCAATCTAAACTCTAAAAATTGTTCCTTTCTTTCACAACCAGAGCAAAGTAAAAAGGTTCTAGAATCTAAGATAGGCATTTTCATTTCTTAAATATTTATAGTCTATATTCTAATTCAATAATTTTCACGTAACTTTGCAGTAGGAGAGTGGGTTAAAAGTTAGCGCTTTCTGTGAGGTCACACTATTGCACCCTATTCGAGAGTATTTCCGGAAAAACTCAAAAACGTTTAAAAATTAAATAAATGGTGATAAAAACAATTTTTTATTATACCTGCATCATAATTCTAAATTAAAACACGCAAAAGCGTGCAAAAATGGGTCTTTAAAACACTAAAGCTTTAAAGGTGTCTAGGTAACAAGAAATAGTGAAATGTCAGGACCAATTTTTATTTATAATATAAATAAACATGAAAATTACAATTACTATTGTTTGAAATTTCAAAGCCCGCCGCTTTAATCTGGTTACTGTTGTTTGTTGCTTCTAATTCATAACTAGTAGAAGCTTGTTCATTTTCATTCTTCTGTTGGACGTCCATAGCTCTTGATGAAGTTGATTTAGCAACCGATGTATTCAGAACACCAGCAATGCGTTTGGAAACAACTATTTTGTTTAAAGTGGATTATTTAATATAGCCATTAGCCACACTCGAAGATTTCCATCCCACCTGACCTTTCAACTCATCGATGCTCATACCACTGTTTGCCATAAATGTATGAAGTTCGTCGGAAAGCATGACCAGTATGTTTCTCAGCGTCGGGTAGATTCAGAATTAATCGCAGTTTTGCATGTTCTGCTAGCTTTTTAATCTCTTCACTCATTTTTTGAACAGATTTTTACGAACGTCAAAAAATGTGCTTAACAACGTAAACAAACAATTGCTAACCGTCTCTACGAAAACGATTCACAAACAACCTTTGATAATTTTATTGTGGAAATTCACATTTTTTCAATGCTCTTAATAAAGGATTGTAAATGGATAGGTATAATAAAAAATAGCGTATAACACTCGTTTATAAGCGCTTTTAAAATACTTACGACGTTAAAAGCACTCCGCTGACGCGTCGTGCTCTTAAACTCGTCGTGCGTGTTTTAAAGGCTTGCTTATAAACTTGTATTATAATATTTCTATTATTTCAACTTTTTCGATAAATAATTTTACCTATATTTCAAGCATGTGAATAATAAATTCAAAGTTTACAGTCTTCAGCTATTTATAGGTGAGGATTTTTATAATTCATTGTATTGAACCAATAAGAAACCCTTTGGTGGTAACTATGACAATTTGCATAGTTACCATTATCAAAGCATCAAATAAGAATTTAAGAATTTAATGACATCACCACACCATCTTTCTCTCTTTCTCGGTATTAGGTACGAAATGTTTTTTTTGGAAAAATTTATTATTATTTTTTGGTTGGGTATCAAAGTTTGAAAAAATTCTGAGAACTGTTTTTCATAGGGTAGAAAAAAAGTGGTCGATTTGGCGTGGAATACACCATATGTAACAAAAACACTGTTCAACTGTGTTATTACTAATACACCGTTAAATTTACGTCAAAGATATTTTTTTATTATTAAAATCTTTGGAACCTTTTACGTCCTTGGAATGAGCCTCATTTTAACCCCTTCTTTGGTTCTTAAGACAATATCTATACACAATATCACCGTCTCTGAAGTGTCTATAGGTTCCAATTCAAAGTTTGCTAAATAGCTTAATTTGCTTGAAAAAATAATAAACACAAGATAAGAAAAAGTGGATTTTAGTGTATGATCAGTTTAACAGCACTCCAGCAATTATGGCTGCAATTATTATTATTATTATTATGCGACTTAAATAAAGCGCTCAACTGTCGTACAGTTCGAAGTTTTAATTTATTGTGAATGTGTTATACAGTGATTTTTAAAAAACGGCAGGCGTTGTAGAATATTTCTTTATGAACCGATTTCAAAAATTTAAAAAACAAATTAAATGGTTTTTAATTTACTATAAAACGATAATTTTAGAATTTTTCTAAATGTCTTAGTATCTTTTGGGCGATATTCAACTTTCTTATTTTAAATTGGCACCCATATTTTTTTTTCATAATTTGGAAGATATTAATTTTTTTTATTCAGAAATGTGTAATATGTTCTACTTTTACAATAAATATTTAAAAAAATATATCAAAAATGAAAAAATTTAGGCAATGATAGTTAATAAAATCTAGGTGCGTGGTGTCAAATAAAACCAAGACCGTTATTGTAATGTCAAAAAGCAGCAAATAACAGAAAGGATTGGCAATCTTTTTTGAAATTATTAATAACAAAAGACAATAATAATTACAAATCAGAAAAAACATCTACCTAATTTAACTAAAATACTGTTGAAACTTTTGAAATTTTTTAAATTTGTTTAAATTATGATTCCAAAACCCAAGAAAACATAACCAAAATACTCTCAAATAGATTTTGCTATAGTCTGTCCAACGAATAAATAGATGACAGTTTTCTAACCAAACCTGCGTGATAAAAACTAGTACCAACGGTGGTTACCAAATTTAAAATAGTTGTTATGATGCTAATTTCAAAATTCATTGTTTTTACTAAATTTACTGCTATAAAAATGGTTCCTATTACTTGATTATAGCAAGGGAATCAACAAACTGACAGTTCGGTGTTTTATCATTAATTTGCTAATCTAGAGAAAACCTCGAAAACCCTCAATTTTTTACACACTTTGAAACTATGTGCCAGATAGATCCTTCCACCAGGAAATCGAGAGGCACACAAAACTTTATTAGCAGTCCAGTTGTTACAAATCTTTCATTATCAACATGCTAATTAGGAAACTTCGGTCAAGCTGACCAACAGATCTTGAATCTAATCATCATGAAACTTACAAAAGGCAATTTGCACAAGAGAAAAAGCGAAAAACTAGTAATTAGACACTATTATACCTACTAACAAAACACAAAGAACAGTGCAAACAGTGGATGTTATAGTGGTCAAGAATGACGAATGTCAGTGAATGTCAAATCATTGACAAATTTCTAAAAAAGGCGGGAAGGCGTAGTTGCATAACCAACTCAAATCGAGATTAATATCCCCAAAACGACGGAAAATTCTAGAGTATTTGAAGTTGCCATGTTTCATGCCATAAAATTCAAATCATCCTATTTACTCGCTGGATTTACTATACATAAAAATTAAGATATAAATATACAACAACTTCGTGTAGTTTCAGCACTTTTTTTTCATTTCATTGCTGAGCGAAATTGGCAGAGAATGCATTTAACACGTCAAAGTAGATAATAAAAAGCTGTAAACATGAAAAATCAGTATACTTCACTTAATGAATTAATTAATTGTTAAGTAGAGGAATTTTATGGTAAGTAAATAATTTACGGTAAATTTGAAAACGCTTGAAACTGTTGAAATTTAGCAATGCTATCAGAGCGATTAAATCAGTTTAATCATCGCTCTGATGATGACAGTATTGCTATCGAAACGCGCTTCAGCATTCTTTGACAAAATTTGGTGTTTGAGAATAAATTGTATTTTTGATAATATGATAATGTTCAGAAATGTTTAAAAACTTTTACTATAAAAAATTAACTGTACCGACATAATTTTGAAAACTACCCTGATAAAACAACGTTTTTTTTTCTCAATTTTTAAACATGATTTGCATAAGGTTTAAAATAAAAACAGAGATATTTTTATTCAGTTATGTCATAAAGAATTTCAATTAGCGAGTGTTTTCTCAAAAACTCCAAAATCGGTAAATATTCCAATTCTTAGGTGTCGCCAAACTTTTTATCTTTTAAATTAAACACGAACTTGTGAGTATAAACTGAATAAAAATTTGACAAATAGCGGCAGTCGGTAGCAGTCAAAGTAAAGTCATTATCAGTAGGTAAGGGTAAACACAGGTAATCCAATTTTCACCGATTTTAAAATCATAATTAATAAAAATCTCAAAAGTTGTTTAAAAATTTGCGTTTTTGATTGCAAATACCCACGCATCCCCACTTCAACGACCACATACCTGTCGGATTATCTTCTACCCCTATAATTATGCGGTAAATATTTGAGAAAATCGGTAAGTTTAATAAACATATTTTAATTTATTAATTTTTTTTATTTCAATATTCTAATTTTTTTCTTTTAAGGAAGCGACGGTGAAAAGGTGAATTGCCAGAGTGACGGTGTAAATTAAAACCTAACAAATATCCCTGGTCAGGTTTTCAACAACAGAGCTTCGAAATTTTTTCGGCTCCACAAATTTGATTTATGAGGGTGCAGATTACGGACACCACCCGCTGAGAGTTTACTGCACCTCGTTACGACCCATTCCGCCCATGAGCTCAATACATTTGCTGGTGACTGTACCTACAAATATTTTTGGTCATTGTTGTAATAAACGAACACACAGGCAAACATTTTTAATTTACCTATTTTCATTTTCCATCTACATAATACAGGGTGTCCCAGAACTCATGACCCAGAGAGCAAGGGAGGGTGCCGGCAGCAATACAGATGGTAAATTTTGTAAATTAAAACAAAAATTGCTTAAGTTTAATAGTATTCGAGAAATGATAAAAATTTAACAACCAATCCCGGAAGCTTATATTCTAGAGGTGGAGTAAAATTTCCTAGGCAACGAGAATGTAATGTAATGATAGTATGTGTCCATAGTTACCGATTTTCAAAATCTATTCAGCTTCCGGATTGGCTACCGTTTTTTTGTCTTAACTCGATTATTTTTTGAGCTAGAAAATTTTGGTTTAGTATTGTTGCCTTAATAAGCCTTTTTCCTTTGGGTCACGAGTTCTGGGACATCCTGTATAAACCCACATAGTTTAAGTTAAGTTCGTTCAATTCAGGTGAAAAAGGTAATCTCACTAAATAAGCTTTAACTGACTTAGGAAACTACAATAAGAAATGACAAAAGCTACACCGTCTAGCAAAATTAACTCAAAATTTGATTTTTTTAAATCATTATTTAATTCTTGGTCAGGCCCTTATTAATTTGTAATGCGTTTTTATCGGATGTTAATATTGCAAGTTTTTGCATGCTTTCTCTATAAATGTTTTTATCTATGTACCAGTGACAATTTTATTGTATTCGATTTTTTTAAATTACAATAAAACAAATTTTCTTACTGTTGTATAGCTACCTTGTGTTGTAGATATCAATTTCAGGTAAAATTATACAGGGTCCGGCAACACTCGTGTCCACCCCCAAAATCGTCTTTAATTTTAAAAATAAAATTTTGAAAATTTGCATACGCTCATAGTGGACAAAGCTCTAGAAGCTGACGCAAAGATTTGTTTTGTATCACTAATAATTTTGGCGTCGTGACGCCTTAAAAATGTAATTTTTAGTTAATTGTGAGGGTTTGTGATATCAACCTCTAATTTTTTTTTTTTCAATATAAATGTGTTAAAAATATCTCAGTTGTCGTTTTAGAGTCAATGCAAATTGTCTTCAAAATTTGAAAAAAAATGCTGTTTTATCAAGTTAGTTTCCAATTTTATTACGTCAAAATTGGGAACTACGTTTACACCCATCTGTCAACATTTTGTGTCCAAATGACATCTATCTTTTGGTTCGCTTTAGATTGTAACAAAAGTCTTAATTGCTGAAATTGTCGATTTGTCGATGTTAATTAACGATTTCTGGTGTCCATAAAGTGCAACATAGCCGTGATAATCAAAATTAACCTTTATAAGAGTGAATAAAGTGATTTGTGAAATTTTGGTGTAAACGTAGTTTGCCGCTGCGCTGTCATAATTTTGAAAACTAACTTGATAAAACAGCGTTTTTTTCGCAAATTTTAAACACATTTTGCATTAGATTTAAAATAAAAACTCCGATATTTGTATCACAGCTTTGTTGGAAAAAAATTGAATTCGCGAATATTTCCGCAAAAAATCGAAAATCGCTAATATTTCTTAGACGTCGCGACGCCAGTCAAACCGTGATAAAAAACAAATTTTTGCGTCAGCTTCTAGAGCTTTGTCAACTATAAGCGTATGCAAGTTTTCAAAATTTTATCTTTAAAATTAAAGACGATTTTAGGGGTGGACACAAGTGTTGCCGGACCCTGTATAATTCACATTTTTCAATTATTATCAAAAACCACACCGGGACAAATTGAACTGGGGGCAAATTGCATTGGGGACGAATTGGATGGTGTTATGCAAAAAACATCCAACCCACAAAAAAATTTGATGTACCTCTTCACATTATTAAATCGATTTAAACTGCCACCATCTGTTGAGCCTCATATGGACCTAAAATTCTTAAAGCTAATGGTCCAACTGAGGTGCTACATCATTGTTACTGCAATTTTACACTACAGGATAGGTAAAATTAAAGCTTAAATAGTCATGATCTCCTATTTAAGACGGCAGAGGCTGAATCTTTGTTGCGTAACACTATTCAATTGTTCAGGGGACGAATTGGTGAGGGACAAATTGACGGGGACGAACTAGTCGTATCCCATATTTTATAAACAAACGGCTCCTTTTGCATAATATTTGCCATTTAGATAATCTAGAGCCAGTTTACAAGAAATCAGAATGTAGGCAGAAATTTAAATAGAAAAATTAATAATTTATTTGTTAAATAATGAAGACTATAATACTCCTCATTTATTTTGAATACCGCATTTCAAGGTCATAATTTGTGACAGTTGTGGAGCTTTACGAAAAATTTAAGAGGATTTATGTATTGAAAACAATCACAAACAGGTCTTTGGGTGTTCCAGTACTCGTTTATGTTCAATTCAATGGATAAATCTTCTCAAATTTGCCGTAGAGCTCCACAATTTTCACAAATTATGACCTTGAAATGCGGTATTCAAAATTAATGAGGAGTATATGTTTATTAATAACAAAATTTTAAAACACGCTATATGCATATTATGCGTTGTGAATTCCTTATCTTCTTAAGAGAAAACAAAGTTTGTTTTTTATTGACATCCTGTCGACTTTCTTGGTGTAAACTTGACTTTGATGGTACCTTTGGGGCGCAGCACTAAATCCGTGACAAAAGAAATACTCTCTGGTGTATCCACAGGCTCCAAAATAAACCTCTTCAGAATTCCACAAAGGGCTGTTTTAATTTCCAATATAGCAAACTTCTGCCCTATGCAGTTTCTGGAGCCAGCACTAAACGGGATATACGCAAAAGGATGTCTCGTCTTGGCATTCTCCTGTAAAAATCTGTCAGGATCAAACTTCTCCGGATCCGGAAAAACATTAGGATTGTGATGCATATCGTAAATCAACACGTTGACCATGCAATCCTTTGGAATGGTGTATCCAGTCTTCGTTTTAATCTCAGATCCTGAAATTCTGGAAATAAAAGGAACACTTGGGTACAATCGCAGACTCTCCTTGATGCACCTCTCCATGAATTTCAAATCGTGTAGATTACTATAGGTGATCGCTTCCTCTCCTATTACTTGTTCGAACTCCTTGAAGATGGCGTCTTGGTGTTCGCGATGGTTTGCTAGAAGGAGTAACGTGAAGCAGAGCGCCATGGAGGTGGTATCGTGGCCTTCAAACATGAAAGTATCTACTTCTTCGCGGATGCCTTCATCGTCTATGTTGGCGCCTTCTGCGCGGTATTTTAACAGAAGGTCAAGCATTGCTAGACGCTTCCTGGTGGAGTACGAAGACGAAGAAAAGAGCTTCTTTCGTTTGGCGATGACTTCTTCAGAGAACGAGTGAAGAGTCTTTACGACTTTCTTCTCTAATTTTGAATTATTTGTCACTGAGTAGACGGTGTCGTTGTATAACCACGGCCGAGGAGCTCGGTAAGTAAAAAGACGGCCAACTTCATAAATCGCGTTCTTGTAACCATCTCGGTTGTTCTGGTAAGTGGTAAAGTTGATCCCCATCGCGGTCTCTGTAAATTTGCTTTAGAAAACACTTTTATATTTGGGTTCTCACCTCCGATGGACATGAGAGTGAACTGGGTGATGGGCTCCACCACATCCACAGGTTCTTGACATTGTTTTTCTAGAGTTTCAACAAGTTTTCTAGTCTCTTCGTCGAAGATCCCGATGAACTCCTGGAGGATGTTGAAGTGGAACGCCGGAGTGAGGATTTTTCGGCGACTTTGCCACTTGGAACCTTCGCTGGTTAAAAGACCGGTGCCCAACCACGAATGGAGGAAATTATACAGAATGCTCTTGGAGTTCTGCTTGATATCTGTTAGAACAACTTCCACATCCTCAGGATTTAATATGTTGACAGAACCCACTCCAAAAGCATCCATGCTGAATATTGGGTAGTGTTTCAGGCCTCGAATTCGGTCGTTCACAAACATTTGCTCTGGAATCTGTTATTATTATTCTACCAAAGTTCAACGTAAACGTACCTGGGGTCTTCATTATATCGAACAAGTTTCCGATGATAGGGTATCCTGGCGGCGAAGGAATCTCTTTGAGACATTGCCAAAATCTACTTTTTTTCTGGAACAAGTGTAGCAAAACTACGGCGAAAATTATGGATATTAGAACTAGGGATAACATCATGGTTTTGTAAAAGCAAATCTTTGTGAGTGTTGTAGGTTTTATTGTATAAGAATTATCAATTGTGATAAAGTAATCGACAATGACAGCGTGCTTTTGGATGAAATGAGGCGTAGAAGGCTGGACTTCGAGTTTATCACGTTATATTTTGTTACTTGCAAAAATTTTTTGGTATTGTACGCAAAAGATATGATAGCTCCAAACAGTTTAAATTGCAGATTACCACATCGACAAGTAGTGGAAAACTTTGAACATCCACCTAATTGGCATTTTTTGTGTATTAAGTGTGACTAATGTTATTTGGTTGATAAGACGACGAAATCTTATCAATTTCATACTTATTTTAAACACAACCTTGGGTTTCGTAGACGTAAATGTTATCTTATTGTATTATTTTTATAACTGTTTAATAATAAAAAATAATAAACATTTATTTGTATTTTTAAGAAAGTTAATTAAATATTACAGCTTTAAATTACCATCTCAGCTTCCCAAAATTATATCATACATTTTATATCTTTTTTCGAATTTGCCGCTTTAACTGGTCCATTAAAGTATGGTTCGTACAGTGAAAGTTTGAATGACAGAAAAGTCACTAAACCTACGCAATAAAAAGTGTACTATACGCGCGAAATTTAAAATAACAAAATAACCAAAGTTACTGACAACCCTGTCAACCCATTTCGCGTAGGAATTTAGAGTTTTTAGTGTATTTTGTAGCATAATTTGCTGCCAACCTATATGTCAACTGTCGAAATCTCCCAATCTCTATAGTTTATAGGTATAGTTCGTACCATGAGAGATTGAATGACAGAAAAGTCACTAAATTTACGCGCGAAATTTAAAATAACAAAATAAGCCCACTGACTGTCAATCCAGTTTGCGTAGGAATTTAGTGTATTTTGTAGCATAATTTCAACGGTCAAAATGTCTCAATCTCGCACCGGATACTAGACAATTCAACCTAATTTGACATTTGTCACAAAAAATTTTTGTAGTTTTTGTCATCAATTGTAAATTTAACTGTGCTCTATGTTTTACCGGAATTTTGACATTTTAGGAAATTAGAATTTTCAAGTTTGACTTGTTAGCATTTGAGGTCCAAAATAAATCTGCTAGCGATGCTAGTTACTGTCATTTATTAAGTTGATAGATATGTCACTATAGTTCGTACGGTGAGAGATTGAATGACAGAAAAGTCACTAAATTTACGCGCGAAATTTGAAATAACAAATTAAGTCCACTGACTGTCAACCTGGTTTGCGAAGGAATTTAGTGTTTTAGTGTATTCTGTAGCATAATTTGCTGCCAACCTAAATGTCAACTGTCAAAATGTCTCAATCTCGCACCGGATATACTATATCTATAAAAGCACTCAAAGTAGGAAATTTTGTTTTTTAAGAATTGGCAGAACTAATTAGTCTGGTTGTCACCTGTTTCCTGTCAACTTCTTGGTCAATTTGGATTTTACGATTCGTGTTTGATAAATTGTTGCGTGAATAAAAAATGCACGACCTGCTGTATATCTACGGCCTGTGCATAATCTCGTTTCCCCGTATCAAGAATGTTTCCGAGAAAACGCATTTTTTTGCCGAGGAGGGCGCCACTGCTCGGGCACTTTTGACATTGTTGACAAATTGAATTTTGGGGTTAGTAAGTTTTTTGACTTTTGAAAGCTACAAAAAACACAAACGTAGAACAAAGTAACGATCGTAAACAGAGCACACATCGAAAACTTGAAAAAGCAACAAACAACGTGTAATAATTTGAAAATTCAAACTTCAAATTTGAAATGTCAAAAACAATGTTGGTAATAAACCCTATATGGTAAAATATTCCCAAAAGTGCCCGACCAGTGGCGCTTTCCAAAGCATATGCGGAGAAACAGTCGAACTGCACGAATGCACAGGTCGTAAATATACAGCAGGTCGTGAAAAAATGTATCAATATACTTGAACTGTCCTTTGCGGCCAACAATAATTGTACCTAAATATAATAGATGTGAATACTGGCTGTGAGGTTAGGTTACGTTAAGTCAAAATTCAGTGATAGTGAAACTCAATAAATGTCAAATTTTAAATTAAATTTGAAAATCAAGTGGCAAGTCGTAGTTACAAAACCCTTACCAATCGTGTAAAACGAAAAGTCTTAGAATTGGAAAATTTAAATTTTTTATTAAAAAAAGGGTGCAAATTCGAATAGTATAAAGGACTTGTTTTATAATGGCATTGGTGCACTCGCCCCATACGCCTACGGCTCGTTTTGTACACCGGGAACTCGTGCACTAAATTGGCCATTATAAAACACGTTCTTTAATATACTATTTTCGTTTATTAAATTCTTTGGAACCCATCACCGTCCTAGGAATGAGTTTTATTTTAACCCCTTCCTTGGTCCTTAGGACAATATCAGCACACAATACCACTGTCTCCGAAGTGTCAACAGGTTCCAACTCAAAGTTCGCTAAAATAGCAGCTATAGCAGTTTTGAGTTCCAAGATGGCAAATTTTTGTCCAATACAGTTTCGAGAGCCGGCACTGAACGGCAGGTATGCAAAAGGATGTCTTTTTTGAACATTTTCAGGGAGAAAGCGATCAGGATCGAACTTCTCAGGATCACGATAAATGTTAGGATCGTGGTGGATATCATAAATATGAATAGCCGCTATGGTTTCCTTGGGAAGTAAGTAGCCGCTGTGCGTCGTCACGTCTTCGCCGAGAGTTCTAGCGATGAAGTAAACACTAGGATAGAGTCGAAGGCTTTCTTTGATGCAACGCTCCAAGTACTTCATGTTCTGAAGGTCGGTGTAAGTCGATTTTTTGCGCAAGTCACCTAAAACCTCTTGGAGTTCTTGGACTATCAAAGTTTGTACGTCTTTATGAGATGCTATGAGCATTAGAGTGAGACTTAGAGATATAGCGGTGGTGTCGTGCCCTTCGAACATGAAAGTGTCGACTTCTTCTTGGACACCCTTATTGTCGATGATCCCTTCTTCCTTTTTTACAGAAAGCAGAAGATCTAACATCGCGAGACGCTTCTTTCCTTTGTAAACATCGTGTTCTTCTTTTCGTAGTTCAATACTTTCACTGAAATTGTTTTCGCGGGTCCGAATGACTTCTTTGGTGAAAGTGTGGAGGACACTGACGATCTTGCGTTCTTGTAAGTACCACGGGCTGAAGATGTTGATGAGTTTGAGAACAAACCATGGATGGAGAATACGGTAGAGTAAGATTTTTCCGACGTCTATAATGGCTTGCTTATAGACGCAGTCTTTTTGTGCTTGGAAATTCAGCTTGGCTCCCATTGCAGTTTCTAGAGTGACGCATGTTTGAGCAAGTCATCTTTTGGAGGTACTTTACTTACCAGCTATGGTCTTAAGAGTAAATTGCGTGACGTGGGGCATGATATCAACACTAGATTTCTTACTCTCTTTTTTCAAAGTCTCAACGAGCTCCTCGCTCTCTTCGCTGAAAACCTGGACGAACTCCTGGAGGATGTTAAAATGGAAAGCTGGGGTTAAAATTTTTCTTCTCATTTGCCATTTGTTGCCGTTACTCGTCAAGAGCCCTTCACTGAGCCAGTAGTGCAACATCTGGTAAATCATTGCTTTCTCATTGTGAGCTTGATTGGACAAGATCAACTAAAATGACAATTAAGTCATAGAAACACCTCTGAAATGAGTACCTCGCTGTCTTCCGGAGTCAAAATATTAACCCCAACCTTGTGCAAAGCATGCACTTTGTAAATCGGGTAGAATTTGTTTCTAGCTTCCCTCAACCGCCTGAAAATTTTTTCTGAAAAGACTCACACGTCAAACGTCGTTTGAAAAAATGTTAATTTACCTGGAGTCGTCTTGAAATACGTCATGTTTCCGAAGAAGAACCCATCAGTCGGAGGCCCGGGGATTTTCGAAATCTCCACATAGTTGTAAACACAAATTTGAATACGTCGGAATAAGTAAAAACATCCGACGAGTATGATGAGAGCAGAAAGGATCGCAAGCAAGATCATGACTTTTTATTGAGAAGTTTTTCTCGCGCTAATAAACTGCTAAAAAGTAATTTTGCAGTTTTATATTTCTAGTTGTTGACAGGACAGTTTCTTGTCAACTTTATAAGAGATTTCTTAACAGTGACCTTTTTAACATGTTCTTCAAATCACCGTGTACAAGTGATATGGAAGAGACGAAGAATTTAAACTTTTTTTTAATTAAATTAGAGTAATGTTGTAATCTGGTCATTTTGCGAGACCTTGTTTTTGAATTGTGTTGGTAGCTCTCCTATTTTTTTCAACTCTCTCGTGTCAATTAAATGCAAGATTACCTATCTAATTTCATGTGTCTCAACAGTTCTGAATCGTTAAAGTCGATAATGCAGCATGGTAAATAAAATAATGAATTTTTCCACAGTTTGTTGTGTTATTTTATTGAAGAGATAATGCGTTTTTGATACTTAATTAATATTTGAATCCATTGCCAAAGCGTCACAGATAGCTAATGATGATTAATGAGCATAAAAAGATGTTGTGCACGAAAATATAACTATTTGTAAAAAAGTGGCTAATTAACCAAATAAAATCTAAACAGTTAATAATAATAAATAATAATAAATAATAAAGTTTATATACTTTATGAATGTAATTTTACCTTTCGTTTTTTTATCGAATTTTGTAAAAGCTATCGATTCTGTAAGCGTTTGCTTGTTAGATTATAATGAAATCTACGTACCTACCAATTTTGCATTTCTTTTGTAAGGGCATACTGTATACAGGGTGTATCGTAAGTCGCGGATAAACTTGACGAATTCATAAAGGCCGGCCTTAAAAAAGCATAAAATCGTGGTTTTTGTTCTTATATCAGTTTCACTTCTTAAGATAGAAGCAGTTGTAACAAGCAGATAAATACCTTTTTATTAGGAAATTCAGTAAACTTTAAAGAAAGCTGTAACCATAATAATAAAGTTTTAACGCATTTGCAACGAATGCAACCAATTTTAATAATCAAAACGTTATTACTAATGGGTATTGAAAGTGTTAAATTTGGAAAAAAAGTTGTGTGTGGCAATTATATGGCAACACCGTATAATCACATCTTTGTTAAAAACATATGAAACTACGGAAACTGCAAAATTTGATTTACAACAGTCAATGAAATTGATTTTTTTTAGGTTTTCATTTTCTTGTTTGCATACATTCACATGGTAGAATTTTCTGCAAACAAAAATGCAAGTTACTAAGTAACAAGATTAATTAAAATCAAATTTTATAGGTACACAGGTAGTAACAGTGTTGCCAAATTAGCTCAGTAATACTACTCAATATTCTCAAGAAATATGCTATTTACAAAAATAATTTTTTCAACAATACTTTATATTTAACTTTCCAAACATAGTGATGGACAGTTTATCCGCGACTTACGACACACCCTGTATACCTATAGTATTGAATAAAACCAGTGGAGAACGGCTAAACAATATTAAACTAGAAAGAAAGTCGTTTAATTTCAGTACAATGTTTTAAAACATGAAAACTGAAAAATGTTAACCGGCGCCAAAATTGGACTCTTTCAGATTCTCCTTATTTGGACCGATCCAATTAAAGGTTCTCTTTCTTTAACCAACCGTCTTTCATTATTCTATGCGCGCAATTTAAAATTTTGTATTGCATATGGTACAGCATGTCCAACCAAGAAAAAGCACTAGATGCATGCGCAATGGTTCCAACTAGGCACTAATTCAAATATCAGCAGTGGCGGCGTGTCGGAGGGATCTTAACACCACAACATGAGTTATGTGGGGGAAACGGCATTATCATAATTACAAGGCACATAAAGTGTTAAATGAAAAAAGAATACTAAAATAGTAGATTTTGTTATACGGCAGAAAAGTGGTACTTTTTGTCGAGCTATTAAATTGCAGTAGCAAGGCGAAGCGGAGCCACTTTTCTGCCAAATAACAATACTACTTTTTCTCCAAACGTTAAATTCAATTCCACGATCGATGAGTGAACGCAATTTGAACTATAAACATGGATGGCTATGCATGTAGTTGTCATTGATGACATTTACTGTGAAAGATATTGGTTTCAAAGAGTTTCAAAGTTAACATCGTGCAAGTGCCCTACAGAAAAGTTCATGAAACGTGGAAATTCCAGCTTATCCAACTCAACGTGCACTTCTGCCCATTCTTTGCAGAACTCGCGGCCATTCTCACATTGAAAGCTATCCTTTGGTACCATTTTCTTATCAAAACAACGATTGCATTTCTTCAGTATGCCTTGTTTTTTTGCCTTGAATCTTTCTTCTTGATGTTTCTTCTCCTGTTCTATTTAATTACTTTCATGGTTGTGGTAATAGTATGCGATGTGGAAAATTAACAAGTAAGAAAGTTTGACAAAAAAATATTAATTAACCTTTTGCAGGAACTGTAAATTTTGCGAGCATTTCAATCGGATTTCGTCTAGACTTGATTTAAATTGCTGAGTTTGCCTCCAATTCTTGTAATATTGCCTAAACATTACTTTTGAATTTTGAACCTAGATTGAAACGTTTTAATAGATAACTTATCAAATTTATTGCAAGAAACTCCTCTGAAACCAGTACCTTGTAGTTTTCCGGAGGTAAAATTGTAATCGCAACCTTGTGCAAAGCATGTACTTTGTAAATATTTAAACTTTTTAGCTTGAATTAGAGTATGTAATGTGGTAGTCTAGTTATTTTGCGACGCCTTGTTTATTGAATTCTGTTGGTAGCTCAGCTTGTTTTTCTTAAATCTCTCTCCTGTCAATTAAATGCAGAACTCTGTGTTTTCATATGTCTCAACAGTTCTGAAACGTCAAAGTTGATAAAGCAGCATGATAAATAAAATAATGGGTTTTTCCAGTCATTTGATTTAAAGTTACGATGCGTTGTTATTGCATAATTAATATTTAAATTCATTGCCAAAAAGACAGAGATAGGGAATGATTAATGACCATAAAAGGATGTTGTGCTTGAAAATATTTATTTATAGCAAAGTGACTAATCAGCATCATAAAATGTTTGTCCAAAAAAACGAAATGGACATAATCTAAAAGGATTTTTTAAAAGCTTCCGATTTTTTACAAAGTAAAG
The DNA here is from genome assembly GCA_029298725.1 of Gnatocerus cornutus. Taxonomy (NCBI): domain Eukaryota; kingdom Metazoa; phylum Arthropoda; class Insecta; order Coleoptera; family Tenebrionidae; genus Gnatocerus; species Gnatocerus cornutus. Next base: position 3,833,656 of record CM055517.1, read on the forward strand.
CATTCCGACATGTTTACGTTTCTTTTATCACTGCCTAATTTGTTTAATTTTTTTTTATTTATAAGATAGCGGCACCTTCTTTTCTATCGATAACCGACGTCTTATTTGCTCGCGGAATTTTTCGTCAATTACCACACGTTCAGTTATTAAAAACTTTATTAAAATCTTTAGAACACATCACGTTCTGGGAATAAGCCTCATTTTAACCCCTTCCTTGGTCCTTAGGATGATATCAGCACACAATACCACCGTCTCTGAAGTGTCTACAGGTTCCAATTCAAAGTTTGCTAAAACAGCAGCTATTGCAGTTTTGAGTTCCAAGATGGCAAATTTTTGTCCAATACAGTTTCGAGAGCCGGCACTGAACGGCAGGTATGCAAAAGGATGTCTTTTTTGAACATTTTCAGGGAGGAAGCGATCAGGATCGAACTTCTCAGGATCAGGATAAATGTTAGGATCGTGGTGGATATCATAAATATGAATAGCCGCTATGGTTTCCTTGGGAAGTAAATAGCCGCTGTGCGTCGTCACGTCTTGTCCGAGTGTTCTAGCAATGAAGAAAACACTGGGATAGAGTCGAAGACTTTCTTTGATGCAACGCTCCAAATATTTCATGTTGAGGAGGTCGGTGTGGGTCGGTTTCTTGCGCAAGACACCAAGAATCTCTTGGAGTTCTTGGACGATCAAATTTTGTACCTCTTTATGAGACGCTATGAGCATTAGAGTGAGACTTAGTGATATAGCGGTAGTGTCGTGTCCTTCGAACATGAAAGTATCGACTTCTTCTTGAATTCCCTCATTGTCAATTGTCCCCTCTTTCTTTTTAACGGAAAGCAAAAGATCTAACATCGCCAGACGTTTCTTCCCTTTGTAGACGTCGTGTTCTTCTTTAGGTAGCTCAAATTCACGGAATTTCTCCTCGCGCGTTCGAATCACTTCTTTAGTGAACTTGTGGAGGACACCGGTGATTTTCCGCTCTTGTAAATACCACGGACTGAAGATGTTGATGCGGTTGAAAAGAAACCATGGATGGATCAAACGGTAGATTAAGATCTTCCCGACGTCGATAACGGCTTGTTTATAGTCGGAGTCTTTTTCGGTTTTGAAGTCGAGTTTGGCCCCCATTGCGGTCTCTAGAGGTGTCTTGTATGAATTACAATTTGTTTCCTTGACTACTCACCAGCTATGGTCTTGAGAGTAAACTGCGTGATGTGGGGCATGATATTCACGTAGGATTTCCTACTCTCTTTCTTCAGTGCTTCAACGAGTTCCTCGCTCTCTTCGTTGAAAATCTGGATGAACTCGTGAAGAATGTTAAAATGGAACGCTGGAGTTAAGATCTTCCTCCTCCTTTGCCATTTGTTGCCGTTACTCGTCAAGAGCCCATCTTTCAACCAGTTGTGCAACAAATCATAAATCATTCCCTTTTCGTTGTGGGCAGGATTGGACAGGATCAACTAAAACAACACTCTAACTCACAGAAACTTCACGAAAAATAAGAACCTCGCAGTCTTCCGGGCTCAAAATATTAACTCCAACCCTATGCAAAGCATGGAGTCTGTAAATTGGGTAGAACTTATCCCTAGCTTCCCTCAAGCGTCTGAAAATATTTTCTAAAAAAACTCACATGTTGTTCTGCACATCTGATTTACCTGGAGTCGTCTTGAGGTACGTCATGTTTCCGAAGAAGAACCCATGAGTGGGAGGTCCGGGCATTTTTGATATTTCCACATAGTTGTAAACACAGGTTTTGATGCGTCGGAATAAGTAAAAGCCTCCGATGAGGAGGACCACGAGAAAAAAAGTCGCAGCTAGGATCATGATGATTGACGTTATCGGAGGAGGGTACGTCTCTTATTAACTTGTTGTCTCCCCTCTCTTAAGTTCAACAAACTTAACAATTAGCGATTTTTAATATTTGATAAGAAAGTTCCATGTTATTGGATAACAACTCTTTTGACAATGTTATGCTTCAGTTGTCACGTGTGCGATAAGTGTGCTTTGTGCACATACTTCTATAACATACCAACCATTTCTGAGTGATCTTGAAGCCCAAAAAAAGAGACAAAAGAAACGAGATTAGCGTTACTACTCAGACGCATGCGTTGAAAAATGCATGCGAATGCACAATTTCTTAGACAAAGCAAACATCTACCCCGGCCGAACTGCATAGGAAATAGCGCAAAACGCATTACTTTTTACCGCCTCAAATTAAGAGTTGGAGTTTTGTTTTTTTTTTGTACGTGTAGATAATATCGAAATGTACACGGGAAACTCCTTGATTTTTAAAATGTCCTTATAAATTTATTTAAAAAAAATAAAAAGTGAAAAAACGCCATGTTGTTTTACGGACACAGTTTTAGCAATTTTTGCTTGAACTACGACTCGATAGATGCGGAATTTTATTCTTCATCCGGGAAACTTCTTGGTTTTTTCCCCACATGAATAGTTTCTTTAGAAAAAAATAAAATTTCATGTAAAAATGATTCCCAATTTTCAAAAAGTCGGCAACCAACACTTCAATGTTGCCATGATTTACAGCCCCTCACAACAGGGGGTCTCTAATCCTAATCACGCCGACCGGCGATTGACCATTGGGACCCCAACTTTATACCTACTTGTAGAATTGAAGACTGCCGCATCTGAATATAACATTTTAACCCTCATGCAAGATTTCTAAAAATAAATTTTAATACATTTTATCGACATTTTAATAATTAGATTAACAATTGCAAATGATTTTCAATCGTTAATATAATTATAAAGTCACTGTTCAGAACTTTTTTTTCTCAGTTGAGTGTGGTATTTTGAGTTTAGATTTAGTGCAATCAAACTCATCTTTGTTGACAAAAAATTCGCTTTTGACTCCTGAAGTAGACCTCAATTAATAACTTGCATTACAACATTGCATTTAAACAGTCTATTCTATATAGGACAACGGATTAATTGCATTTCATATATTGATTGTTATGCATTTTATTGCATATTTGGCCATTTGGTCCTTTGCCGCAGGCAGGGTGGAATGTTTTCTCAAGTAGCCATAAGACTAAAAAGAGTTGTCTCCCATACATGACCGTCAGGTTAAAATAAAAAGATTAGACGATTGAAAGCTTTTTAGCGCTCCCGCAACTATTTGATTTTTAGATACCAGCATAGCACTATATTGTTACTTCTGTGTTTTGGCAATTTCCCCAACTTTGTTAAAATAATTACCCAAAACATGATTTTACATTTTAAATGATTTCTTTATACATATCTCAAACTGTGCTACTGTAGCAACTTTTTAAACGTTTCCAAAATGATGAAAACATTCATTGAGGTGGACATTTGTTCTCAATTTTTGAAATATTTAGTTATGTCAAGATATGTTATTTTTTAATTCTTCGTGATGCGTTTTTTGACGTCCACGTATAAAAAGTAAAAACAAATTAGTGTTAAAGTTTAATACACCAGTATTAATAGCTATTTGTGTATTAAGAGCGTAAAAATTTACATTGCCGATTGAAAGAGACAAAAAGTCTAAAGTTACGCGGCAACCTCTCGAAAACGGCAATTTGAATTTGCGCTCGAAATACACACAATATCTTTTCTACAATCTTGCATTTTCCGCGATTAAAAACAACTTCTAATCTAATTTTTAGATTATTAACACCCAACCGCGCACCACCTTCTATGTTGCCATGGTAAAAATACCTTTGGCATAAGAGATTTATCGAAAACAAAATCATGATCGAGTGTTTTTTCAATTTTATAAAAAAAATTGTAGCTCTAGAACATATTCTTTACCTACCTGTAATATTTTGTTATTCGGAATTACCCATATATCCGTTTTAAAATTTGGTAGAATTGATTTTATTAAATACCCGCGGATGCGTTGAAACACAAGAAATGACAAGATGGACTAAATAACTAAATCTAATTTATTTAAATTTATTATCTATTAAAACACTGCGTGACAAAGTTTTAGTAGCCAAAAAACTGTTTTATAGGTAGCCCACCTTTTGATGAAACATATGCCGTTAACCACCAAATTTTATATTTAATTTTAAATGTAAAATTTTATGACTTTGTAAGTTTTAAACATTTGTGTTTCCAAAATAAAAGTCTGTACATTGTCAAATACAATCAATTTCAAATTATTGTAAAAAAATCGAATTTTGTAATAAAGAGTAAAAAAATTGTATCAAAGTTGGCGGCTAAACAAGTTATGATTTGCATATAATTTTTTTAATTTTAGTTTTTTTTATGTGTACTTTAAATATTGATAACCATACATACATTAAAATCATAAGTAAAATAGAAAAAGAATCTCTTTTCTGTGTTTTTTTTAACTACTTATGTTAAAAATTGTGAAGGTTTTGAGGGAAGGATGTCCTTAGGGTATGTACTTTGTTTGGATTATATAACACATTCAAAATTAATTTGAATTTGTTGCACAGTGTAATTTTGAAAATAAAATTGTTATGGTACACATTTTTACGAAACATTTTTTACTTGAAATATAAAGTTTATTAGATGATGCCATCATTTATTATTTCTCTTTATTATTCATTTATTATTTTCGAGGGACATAATATTTCTAAATCGGGAAAACGTTCGAAACAAACTCCAAAGCAAGGCAAATTCATCTGCCTGGTTTATTGCTGAACTGTGGTAGAAAATATGCTAATTTTACAGACGATTTTCACCCTTAAGGGTGGAACACCGTAAAGCAAAATTTCAGTTTTCGTAACTATGCAACCCAACTTGCAGTCGACCTGACAGCTGTCAATCATCAATAAGGGTGCAAATCCTCTGTAGAAATTTTCTTTTGGAATGTTGTTTTGGGATCCAAATTTTCTACCTAAAACTGCCCTGTCCCGCACCCGCCATTGCACACAATAGAGTAAATGTTGTAAAAAATCTTTAACTAGCCGCAAGTGTGTCCTTCAATGCCAGATGTTTGTATCTCTTTGGCTTTTAAATAACTACGAAAGATTTGATGTGTTGATGAATACATAATAGATATTTCGCGAGCTGAGAATTACATACAAACTGACCTGAAAACTATAAGGTTCTAACTAACATTTGCATTAAATTGATCAGTGTTCACGTTATCAGTGATATCTGTTTAATTTATTAAGCATTTATTTAAAAAAATGGCCTATTTAAGTCATTTTGGCTTGTTAAAATATTAACTCACTTCTTTTTTATTACAAGGTGATTTTTTAAAAACGGCAGGTGTTGTAGAATTTTTATTTATAAACCGATTTCAAAAATTTTAAAAACAAATTAAATGGTTTTTAATTTCCCATAAACTGATGATTTTAAAATTTTTCTAAATGTCTTAGTATCTTTTGGGCGATACTTTCTTATTTTAAATTGACACCCATATTTTTTTTTTCATAGTTTAGAAGATATTAATTTTCTTGATTCAGAAATGTGTAATATGTTCTACTTTTACAAAAAATATTAAAAAAAAAATATCAAAAATGAAAAAATTTAGGCAATAAAAGTTAATAAAATCTACGTGCGTGGTGTCAAATAACACAATATCGTTATTGTAATGTCAAAAAGCAGCAAATAACAGAAAGTTTTCTTTCAACAAGATGGGGCTACACCTTACAATGCACAATGCATTTCTCGTAGGTGTCAATTATGCAATAAAAAAAACGGAATGGCGTTTCAGCAGTATTTTAATTAAATTAGGTAGTTGTTTTTTCTGATTTGTAGTTATTATTGTCTTTTGTTATTAATAATTTCAAGAAAAAATGCCGATCCTTTCTGTTATTTGCTGCTTTTTGACATTACAATAACGGCATTCTTTGTTTGACACCATGCACCTAGATTTTGTTAACTTTTATTGCTTTTTTTTTCAATTTTGATAATTTTTTTAAAAATATTTTTGGTAAAAGTAGAACATATTACACATTTCTGAATCAAGAAAATTAATATCTTCCAAATTATGAAAAAAAAATGGGTTCCAATTTAAAATAAGAAAGATGTGTATCGCCCAAAAGATACTAAGACATTTAGAGAAATTTTAAAATCATCAGTTTATAGTAAATTAAAAACCATTTAATTTGTTTTTAAAATTTTTGAAATCGGTTCATAAATAAAAATTCTACAACGCCTGCCGTTTTAAAAAAATCACCCTGTACATGATAGAAAATGTTTAAAAAAATTGCAAAACAGACAATTTAAATTTTCACAAAAAAACACTTAGAACCTTATAATTTTCACGTCGCGATATTTTTAATTTATTAACTATTTAATTAAAAACGACAGAATCTATTACATAATATCATTTTGGGCGGATTAAAGTATTAACTTACTTCTTTTTATACTTGATAGAAAATGTTAAACAAAATCGCAAAACAAAGAATTTAAATTACATATTACAAAAAATCACTTAGAACCTTATAGTTCTCAGATCGCGAATTATGTAACCAGTGGGATAGAGACATCATTATAATTATGAGTGTGGTGAGTGACTTGTCAAGGGCGTTAGCCCGAGGCATGTAATAAGAGCACGAGATTATATGACTGCTATTCTTCGTGTGAGATACAACGTTTTATCTGCGACTTCCTAATAGCCTACTTTTTTAATACAAAATAAAAATTGCAAAATAAGAAAATTGTTGGATCAACTCTAGGTGTTGACAAAAATTATCAAAAATACAAATTTATTCCCACCAATTTGATGTTTGGGAATAAATTGTATTTTTGATAATTTTTGATAAGCAAAATTAAAAATCCAAGTAATAAGATATTCATGACAAATAAACCATCTTTCGAATTGCAAATTTTAGTAATTAAAGTTATACGGACTACGGTAAAAACTGTTGTTGACTCGAAACCCATGAAGTAAAAATTGTATTTGAAAACTCGGATTCTTTTATGACAGGATGAAATTTTGGGTCTCTTCACTGCAGGCATAAAGGGACAGACACCCCATGAAGAGTATTAAGTACTTAACTGCACATCGTAAATCATGCATCCAGAAGAATGTTGAGTTGCCTATCTTCGCAAAAATTGCCCTATTTTGTGATGGACTTTTTTCACAATAACTAAAAAAGTTGCGACTTTTAAGAAAAAACGGCTTCGTACCATAATGTAAAATAAAAGTTGCTACAACCTCGGCATTTTTTTAAAACGGTACGGCTTATAACTTCTTCTGAAAATGGATTTTAGAATTTAAACGTTTTATTTTTTTTTAAAAACAATTAACAACTTTTTTCAAAAACCGGCTTCGTACCCTAAAACAAAAGTGTTTCAGCAACTTATTCATATTTCGTTCACCATTCCAACTCATAGGATGTGACCGCAATTTGGATTTTCGTTTTGCATTGCCAAGCGGTATTCTGCGCTTTACGGTGCGGGACCCTTAAAGATGAGTGGCATGTGTCAAATAGTTAGTATGTTGGGTTGCATATTTTTCAAAACACCAATTTTAGTTGAGGGAGGAGTCTTCACCTAAACCGAGTTTCGAAAGCAATAAAAATTCGGACAGCTGTCAAATTTGCTTGGTCCCTCTGAAGACATCATAAAACGTCATAAAGTGATAATCACTACATTACCCGCAAAGTTGGGACCGAGTATGATTTACTAGGGGTTTCTGCAGCCCACAAAAGTACAATAGGTTTGCCAAGGTCTTCTTTTTTATGTAAAATCTCTAAAAACTGTTTTGGTTCAAACCCAAGCAACAATTCTTCTAGTCGGAGAGCTTGAATCATAAGCTAAATGAACCAAACAATTTTTTTTAATGTTTTATGATGAGTTGATTAAAATCTACTGGAGTGACTAATCGCAACTTAATCGAGGTGCCTCAATTATCTTAATGCTAATTAGTAATTAGTCTTATTTTTATACGAACACAAGTAACAATTCTTCTGCTTTGACCACAACTATCGCCTAAATTTACTTAACCTTATGAACTTTTGGTAACTAAGCATTCGAAGTAAAATTAATGAGAAAATACGATTTCGTCTATGAATTCTAAAAAGATTCTGTACTTTCTTACTTATTTTATTATTGAAAAGATAAAGATAGTAGGTGACAATTTAAAAGCACATACAGAGAAAATACAAACGTAAAAATGCCGGTATAATTTAAGCAAATAAGAAAAAAATGATTATACTATTCCTTTCTCAGGGAAAAGATTTAAATTGTCAGCCGCAAATGGACATTTTATTTCAACAATCGTGTTTATATCTACGAGCCCGTCTGTTGAAGCACCTAAAAAACACATAATTTTGCCTATGAATAGTTTAAATATGTTTTTTTTAATGATGATTTCTTTTTTTAGAGCTGTCTATAGATTATTTTTGTTGGTTGTATAGAAATTCAGTTTTCTTTTTATGTAAATCAGCCATCGCAATTTTTTCAAACATTTTGTCATGGTTTATCGATTTGACATTTAAATTTAAAGACTTGTATCGAATAGAGCCAACAAGTTCTGATGTGTTTCCAGTTCTACGTTTACAAATTTTTGCAAAATTTGATGTTGTTCACCATCATTAACCAAATTTGGGCCCGATTTCATGTTGACTTGCAGAATTCCAAATCAGAGTTGCGCCTTATTAAGCCGCGATTCCACTTGCTTGCTCTAGCCCAGACCAGACCAGACATCCAAGATTTGAGTGACGTTTTTATAATTCTTCAGCCCCTCTCTGCGGTTGGGCCGTAATAAAACATTAAGATGTAATTGCATCCCTGTTTGCTGATGGCTTGTCTGGGCTACGCCAGACAGGCCAAGTTGATTCGGTTTCATGGAACATGACGGACATAAATATGGTGCACTTGGTGATAACTGATATTGACTGATATTCGATTAATTACACAGTAAATTTTGTAATGGAAAAAAGGGTGTATTAATTTTTTGCTGGTTTTGAATTTTAATACAACGGCCGCCGAACCGCACCAACCGGGGTTGTCCGGGAACTCGCCAGACACGGGAAGTTGGTTGAGTTTTGTGGAACGGTGATGTGGACTGGTATTTTATTAATTAGACAAAAATCACATTTTAATGCAAATTTTTCCAAAATCATATTTTGTTGACTGCGTTTCTTAAGTATGATTTGTAAATTACTGTTAAGATCCAATCAAGTGATCAGTGATCAGTGATCACTTGATTGGACCTTAACAATTACATTATTTTGTGAAATATACAGGGTGTCCGGAAAGTCGCGCACCACCGTGAAACTGTATTATCGGACAATGCCATAGATCACCGGAAAATTGTTAAAAACAATCCATGTCTTCAATTTTTCGAGATATGATGGATTAAAAAGACAAAGTTTGATACGAAAATTAACAATTTCTGTGCAATAATTTTACGTTCAAATGAATTTGATACCTAAAAGACATTTTGTGCAAAGGCATGGTGCCAAGAAAATCGGACAAATCTTCTGCAAAATGCCTGAAAACTGTTAACAAGATTTTTGACTCAACAATCTCGATCAGTGTGGCATCGTTCACGTGAAACCATAGTTACATTACTTGTTCATGAGCCGACCTGACTAACGACAACAATACAACAGCCACGTTACTATGGCTTTGAATATTGAAAATTTAAATTATAGGGAGGTTCAGTTCTGCAATGTTGCCATTTTCCTAATTTTCTTTTGGTCCTCCTGCGAAAACAGAATGTCTAGAATTTTTTTTAACAATTTTTTGGTACTTTGGGGGTGCACTTTCCGGACAGTCTGTATGTATAAACTGCTTTCATCATGCCTTCATTAAATAAAATTTAATTAACTCCACAAATGCCAGTTTCTCAAAAATACCAACTACTTTGCAAATTTTGTCTGGATTTGTCTGATTTATCAACGTCTCGTTGAGTTCAAATCTAATCTCAATTATCAACTTGCTACAAATAATTTACTTCTTTTCAAGAAAGAAAACAATTTTGTCTGGTATTTATTACAGAGGCAAAGTTGATTTAGACGATTTTTGTGTAATTAATAAAATAGCATTTAAAATTCTGTTCCACAGAACCGAACCAACTTGCCCTGTCTGGCGAGTTCCCGGACAACCATGGTTGGTTTGGTTCGGAGGGCGTTCTATTGAAATTCAGAACCAGCAAAAAATTTAATCCACCTTGCGTTTATCATTACAAAATTTATATTATTTCTGTGTAATTAATAGAATATCAGTCATAATCAAGTGGATCATATTTATGTCTGCTGTTTCACGGAACTGAACCAACTTAGCCTGTCTGGCGTAGCCCGGACAGACCACCAGTAACTTGGGGTGCAATTGCATCTTAATGTTTTATAGTAAACCCAGTTGACATATACCTAGTAAATTTTATGGCCACATTATGAGAGGGCCGGGCAGTACTTATCCTTGCGATTGGAGACCATAAATGAGCACGAAATGAGTGCGGGCCTATTCAACCATCGGTCAACTCTGTACCTAGAACTTTGTCGGCTGCAGTTTACAACACCCAGTTTTATTTCTATGGGTGGTTTGACTTAAGCCATAAAACGTTTACTAGGTATATGTCAACTGAGGTTACTATATTACGGTCCAACCGCAGAAAGGGGCTGAAGAATTATAAAAACGTCACTCAAATCTTGGATGTCTGGTCTGGTCTGGGCTAGAGCAAACAAGTGGAATCGCGGCTTTAGCAACCCCAATCAAAGTGATGCTACCTTAGCAACTGCGTCAACGCAATTTTGCGTCACTGACTTGAAATTGAGCTCTTAGTGCACTTCGGTAAAATTAGACACGCCAATAGATCTTGAATCTGCTCACAACCGAATGCTGTTAAAAAGTTACGTCTTTTAAAAAAGATAACACATTTTGTGGTCTAAATTGTCACTAACAGTTATTTTTATATGATTGTAAATGGCGCAAATTGTGCCAAGACTATAAAAATGATGACATATCAACGACCAAAATTAATTTTATAAAATTTATGTTGTGCTACTTGTAAAACTAAATGATTTTACAAATATAAATTCAAAAGTTCCGCAATTAAAATTAAAAGTTGACTTGTTTTGCATTTTTTACAATAGGATTGGTTTTTGTGAAATTACTGATTTAATACACGAAGTAATTTTCCCGGTGTGTAAAAATGTTGACTGTTACTTGTGTCTTCATCACCAATCAAGCTTTTATCAAAATCAAACTGTAGCTAAAAAGCTCTAAATATTCAGAGGGAATGGAGGGTTGGTAACAAACGCAGGTACCTACAAAATGACCCATGGAACTTGTAAATCTTTCGACGGTTTACTGCTTCCATTACTTGCGGTTTAGGGTAATAAATCAATCTTTGCTCACAGAATAAGACCGAACTTTTAATAATGAAATTGAACGGAATAATATCTTCTTTATTTATAAAGCAAATTGAACGAATTTTGTAAGATGTTGTTTTGATACATAGTTCTACGTAATGATTTTTTCAAAATAATAAAATAGCATCAAATATAGTGTGAAATGGAAAACTGTTAAATTGTGCATCAAGAAAATTCCGAAGTTTTTTTAAAAAACTAAAAAAACAGTCTTTTAGTAATGGAAGTAACAAACCTATCCTCGAAAACCGAAGTCGATATCTTGAAGACTCCTTTTAAAAAGTATAAAGGCAATATTTGTTTCCACTAAGGTTTTATTAAATAGTTCTAATTTATACAATGATCACACCATGCTGGGACATATAAAAACCTAACATCCAATTGATAACCATTTGAACCAATTGAAATTACATGAAAATGTATGTACCGTCCATTCGCCAAAAATTAACAAAACTAATTTTGTTTAAAAAGTTTTAGGTTACATGTATATGTTAAGGATCTAAGTGATTTTTTATGAGAATTTAAATTGTTTGTTTTGCGATTTTTCTATCTAGTATAAAAAAGTAGTAAGTTAATACTTTAAAAAGGCGGAATGATACTTATAGATCCTGTCATTTTTTTTAAATAAATACTGAATAAATTCAAGATTTATCACTGATAACGTGAACACTGAACAATTTAATGCAAATGTTAGTTAGAACCTTCTAGTTATATGGTCAATAAAAGTATGTACATAATTAATAGTACTTAAGTATAAATATGAACATTTCGGAATACATAAAGGTTATTGCTACGTAATTATTTTCTTTTGTGTGGCGATTTGTTGATTTACAGCATAATTATGGTCAACTAACTTTTAACTAACTTTATCAATGAATGCAGTTCGATTTCCGGGCGAAGGCGGGTGCATTATCAAATTAAAAATCAAGAAAATCATCGCCACTCTTGATCCATTCTTGATGCCAAATTTGATAACAAAAGTGGTCAGTTTTCGACCCGTCGGCGTGGATAGAAAACTATAATTCTACCTTTTTGGGTATTAAAAGGATTTAATTTTGAGGAAAAGAAGATCAAATTTTTAAATGACTTGCGGAAAACACCGGAAAAAGTTTTAAATATTTCATTGACCACAGCGGATCAAAGAAACAGTGTTTTGTGGCACTGTAAGCGAGAACAAAGACTGACGGCTAGTAATTTTGGTAGAATTTGTAAACTGCGACCAAGTACATGTAGAGCGAAGGTGGCAGCAGGAATAATAGAAATCAAAATTTCGCGTAACAAATACACGTTTTGTGGCATTGAAAACGAACCCAAAGCTTTGGCTTGCGCGTATAAGTTATTAGGAGAAAAGGAGAAAGGATGTTGTCCAGAACAACTACAAAATCTGAACCTGGACATTCACTGTGAAGATTCACCCCCACCTGAACCAAAATTTCTCCCGGGTGGACTCTTCATATGTCAGAACAATTCATTTTTGACAGCCTCACCAGATGGGCTGATAGGCGACAATAGGCTCGAAAATTTGACACCGCAGGAAACAATTGTTGCAAAAAAATAAAATTTTGTTTGATCACTGGAGCAAACACGATTTCACTAAACAAAAACCGTCAGTATTTTTATCAAGTCCAAAGACAATTGCTAGTTACGAGAAGAGGATACTGTTTTTTCATAGTTTGGACTTTTTTTTTTGTTTTTATGTTTGAGTAAACATTTCATGTTTTTTTCTGTATATTTTTATTTTTTTCTTTGTATTTTCTTTTGTTTTAGTAGATTTTTTTTGGTTTTGCAGTTTTTTTTGTGTTTTTTTGTTTTTTTTTCATTATATTATTTGTTTATATAAGTTTTATTACTATTTCAAATTCCTTTTGATCATACACCTGAAACTAATTTTGCTTATTATGTAAGCAAAACTTATTTATAAAAAAACATTTGTTTTAAAAAATGTCTTCCTTTTTTGTTTGTGAAATATTTGTGCAAAGAACTTTCAAGCTAATGCTGCATTTCTTCTCGGTTAGATTTATGGTTTATTTACTATTTTATGATCTGACCCTCGATTTGACCATACCCCAAACTTTACCTACTCAGAAGTAAGACGAGTGAGACCGATGCATAATTGCTTCGAAACTGAAATTTACCGTTAGGATTTTAGCAGTTCAACCTTAATCGTAAAAAATTAAAAAAAAAAACCTAACCTTGGTACTGAGATTATAGAAAAGTGTTCTGATTTGAATTTTAATAAATTTATTTTCAAATATAAATTTCAAATTTTGTGCCAATTTTTGAACTTTGACGCAAGCGTAGATGTGCCAATGCAATTCTAAATATCTTTTTTCAACTGGGGGATGGTTGGTATATTGTAAGAAGGTATGTGGCTTTGTGGTTCCGACTGATTTTATTATGCGCAAATCAACAGTAAGCCTCCGAATGCGGCTAAAAAGTTATATCTATAACTTAAACAGGTGGTAAAACTCGATCTGGGTCTTTATTTTCAATTTTTTCGTACATTTAGATCTTCCTGGGGAAAAACTTAACTTTAATTCCTTCCCGCGTCCTCAGCACGATGTCCGCAACTAACGAAATAGTCTCCGGTGTATCCACCGGTTCTAAAACGAAATTTCCCAAAATTGCGCACACTGTGGCTTTCAGTTCCAACATTGCGAATCTCTGACCAATGCAGTTCCTTGGTCCTGCACTAAACGGCAAATAAGCGAAAGGGTGTCGGTTTTGGATATTTTCCGGTAAAAATCGATCAGGATCGAATTTCTCAGGATTGGGGTAAATATCAGGATTATGATGAATGTCGTAAATGTGTATAATCGCCATTGTTTCTTTGGGTAGGAGGTAACCACTGGACGTTACGCAATCTTCTCCAAGAGTTCGTGCAATTAGAGGGACGCTCGGGTAGAATCTTAGACTTTCTTTAATGCAGCGTTCGAGGTATTTCATGTTTTGAAGGTCCGAGAATGAAGGCTTCTTGCGGATGTCGCCAAGCACCTCGGTCAGCTCTTGGACGATGAGTTCCTAGATTGTTATTTTAGTTTTAAACAGGTTGAAGAGGGTAATCTCACCTGCGCGTCTTTATGGCAAGCTAACAACATTAAACAAAACGTTAGAGCAACAGAAGTAGTGTCGTGTCCTTCGAACGTGAAAGTATCAACTTCTTCTTGTATTCCGGAGTTACTAATCAAATTATCTTTAATCTTAGCTGACAACAACAAATCCAACATTGCTAGTCTCTTCTTGCCTTTGTACACCTCGTGTTCTTCCGTTGGTAGTTCAATTTCTTTGAAGTTTTTCTCGCGGTTACCGATCATCTCCTTGGTGAATTTATGCAGAGTTTTCACAGTTCTGAACTCTCTGAACCGCAGCGGACTTAAGATATTTCCATAGTCTTGTATGCACCACGGATGAAAAATTCTGTAGAGCAAGATCTGCCCAATATCATAGATTGACTGTTTGTAGTCAACATCCTTTTTTGTGTCAAATTCCAGCTTAGTACCCATCGCCGTCTCTACAACAAAATGTTAGGTACCATCAAATTGGTAAAGTCGTACCTGTGATAGTCTTCAAAGTATACTGTCCAATATGAGAGGTAATTTCAACGTCTGGTTTCTTCAGAGACTCTTTCTTTAGAATTTCGACCAAATTTTCGCTTTCTTCGTTGAAAACCCCAACAAAATTCTGGAGGATGTTAAAATGAAACGCTGGCGTTAAGATTTTCCGTCTTGTTTGCCACTTGGAGCCGGAGCTGGTCAACAAACCGCCTTGCAACCAGTTATGAAGAACGTTGTACAGTTGTCCTTTTTCATTATGAACAGAATTCGACATGATTAACTACAACCTAAACTGAGTTACTTGTTTCGGAAGTTGTGAGGAACTACCTCGCAATCTTCAGGGCTGAGAATGTTCGCAGCGATTTTATGAACGGCGAAGAGTTTGTAAACTGGGTAATATTTCTCTCGGCATTGTCGGAGAATTTGAAAAATTCGATCTAAAAAAAAGATGATTACGGTGGTGTTTTTTTGGGGACATTTTACCTGGCGTTGTCTGGAAATGATTTAAGTTTCCGATTAGAATTCCACCCCGGGGAAGTCCGGGAAGGCGTGTCAAGATTCGGTAATTCTTGATCCATTTCTGGATATACAAACATGCAATTATTGCAAAAAGAGTTGGTATAAGAAGCGCTGCCAACATTACGGTACGGTTTTTAAAATAAACGTTTTTTAATATCTCTCTTCATTTTATTAGTCAGCGAGGAGGTCAAACTTGCTATTTTTTCATTCACGGTAAATATTATGATTTCTAATCTTATCGGTGTTTTGCAATTGCACGCAAACACGCTTTTCCTTAAGACAAATTTATTAAATACGATGACTCAGACAAAAAATTACTGATTACGGAAGACAAAATTTTATTGGTTCTTGGCCGAATTGGTGGTCATTTTGTATTGGTACATGTTAAAAGCGAGACGAAGCCGAGCAGCCAACAAAAAAATTGCTAACTTTTGATTGGATGTGTGGAGTTTTCGACCGGTCAATCAGGGCCGATTGCAGAAACGCTGATTAAACAACGGACTATAAAATCTTGGATTAAATTTAGTCCTGACTATATTTTGATCCCATTGCAGAAACGTGGTTTGTAGATAAGATTACGTAATCCAGGATAAAACGTTTTTGATTGTGGACGAACCACATTTTTGACATGTATTTCACGAATGGACCCAAAACTTTGAAATGTCGTTTTAACCAACTATGACACTACTGTAAGTACAAGATTAATCTTGCTTGGAGATTTCTAGCACGGCTAAGAGGTTATGGGGGCTACTGAGAACTACCAAATTATTTAATTATTGGGGAAATAGCGAATTTTCTAACATTTCTTAACAAAACTTTTAAGTCACAGAAATGAATTTTTATTTGGAAAATTATTCATAATTAACTATCTCAAAATTACACCCCCTGTACATTATTTTACAATTAGGTTTATCATTTTAAACGGCTCTGAATACTAAATTGTATTACTCTCTTACTTCTATTATGGAAACCACGATTTTAGAGCGTTTTTCTCTATACCAAATGTTATAAAAACTAATGAAATTTGTGAAGAAATAACAAAGTTACAAAAAAGGAAAAAATTAGAAACAAAGCTCTAATTGCAATTGTAACATGTATTAAAATATTATCCAGACTATTTTTCAAAAACTTGCTTTTTAAAAAAAAACCTTGAATTGACCTATTTAAAATGCCTTTCCAAATGATTTTAACATAACACTTTTGATTTATCTTTTTGTTAATTAAAAATTTTCAGATAAATGACAAAAGTAGAGTTCAAATCATTTGTGAAAGCGTTTTAAATAAGTTCATTCTAGGTTCATTGAATTTTTTTTAAAAAGCAGATACTGTGTTTTTGCTTGGAACAGCCGATTTATGCCTAGAATCCAGTGTAAAATCTTGTATAGAAACACTCTCACTATCTGTCAAAACTTTGATCAAAAATTGGTCTAGAGATTTTTTTCTCTTTCAAACGCTATTAAAACGAACGAAATCGGTTAAATAATAACGAACTTAATAAACTTCGATTTTCAAACAACCCCTAAATGCTTAAATTGATTTGAAATCGAAAAGAACAACCTCTTGGTCAGTGGTTTTCTTACAACATTTGTGCTTATTTTCAAAAAAATTTAATGTTTGATTCCTGAAAACGCATAATAATTAATAATAATTTCTCGTCGATTTTCGTTGTTTTCTGGCTTGAATTCGCAAAGAAGAGCACGAAATCTACAAAATCATCACTTTTTATCAAGATTTAACGGCTGAATTGCAAGAAAACAGCAGAATTCTGCACGAAATCGTCAAAATTCTTAGAGAAAACCGCATATTTCGATGCAAAACGACGATTTCTCGCCGATTTTATAATTATTATATTATATATATATATTATTATTATATTATAATAAAACGCAAAACCACATGACCTAAAAGATTTTCCTTAGAACTGTCAATTTAGTCTGTCCTATAATCCATCAAACCTGTGAGATTTTAAAATTAGGGTAATAAGATTTCTCTGTTGTGAATATTATTGTTAATTACTATAACAATTATTAAATTCCAAACGTTTTTATTAATTTTGCAAGCAAATCTAACCCCCAAAATGTCAATAAATTCATGTAAAGTGTTAAAAATATCCTCGAAAATAACATAAAGGTTTGTTTAGAAAAGCGTCTCAAAGGCAGAGAGAAGATTACAGTAAACTTCACTTGTCATTACTCTTTTAAACTTAAATAGTTATTTACAGTCGCGTGTGGTAACTTACATTTTACAGCGCGAAATCAGTTTGAAGCACGACGGCGTAGCCGGAGTGCTTTAATGATTGAGCGCTGTAAAATGGTTAACGCACAAGAGTTGTATTAAACTTTTTGGCGGAAAAATTTTAATTTAAGTAATTGGATTTTTCAAAATTTATGAGAACTGTCACATCTGACATTTGTAAATTTCATCATCTGTCAATTCTGTCAATTTTGTAGTTGGTGCACAAAAAGTACACAAGATGGCACTGTATAAAAAACGTTTTACGTTGACTTTAAAAATAGAAATATTGTCTTAATTGAGATAATAATTTAGGTAGATTACACTTTGTGATCAATCTTCATTATGGTAAAGTGATTTTAATTTATAAACGCATGTGAAGAGCAGACGATTTGGGCAATTTTTACAGCACGGCATGTGTAAACGTCCAGAGCGCCCAAATCTAGTGTTTCCGAAGATGTCAATTGAATGTTAATTTGACGTTTACAATTCATGAGGCCAAAAAAATATTAATCTGCAATCGAATTTGACATAATCGTAGATTAAAACTTTAGTCTTGAACTAAAAATTTAATCCGCGTTTCTGCGGTGTTTAGAGCACAGAGTAAAACAAAAAGAAGTTTGTTCGTTTATTCATTCTGTCCCAACTCACGTGGAACAAACCTGACTCTAATTCCATCTTTCGCACGAAGAACAATATCAGCAACGAGCACCACGGATTCCACTGTGTCCACAGGTTCCAGAACAAAACTCCCCAAAATGGCGCATAAAGTAGCCTTCATTTCTAACATGGCGAATTTCTGGCCAATACAGTTTCTTGGTCCTGCGCTAAACGGCAAATAGGCGTAAGGATGTCTTTTTTGGCAGTTCTCCGGGAGAAAACGATCAGGATCAAACTTTTCAGGATCAGGATAGATGTCGTGATTGTGATGAATGTCATAAATATGAACGACGACGGTGGTACCCTTGGGTACTTCGTACCCACTGTTAAGTTTGACGTCTTCCCCGAGAGTTCTAGACATGAAGAAGACGCTCGGGTACAACCTCAGACTCTCTTTGATGCAGCGTTCCATGTATTGCAACTTCTGGAGATCGTGGTAAGTCGGTTTGCCATCTTCGAGAACTTCAAGCATTTCCTCGACGATACGTTTCTGGAAATGGAGATTTTAAAACGTCTTTGGAATTTTATTAATTACCTGGGCATCTTTATTGTTTGCTAGTAGGAGGAGAACGAAACCAAGGGCCACAGCGGTGGTGTCGTGGCCTTCAAACATGAAGGTGTCAACTTCTTCTTGGATTCCGTCGTTAAAGATGGTTCCTTCTCTTCTCTTGGTTGACAATAAAAGATCCAACATTGCGAGGCGCTTCTTCCCTTTATAAAC
Source organism: Gnatocerus cornutus (assembly GCA_029298725.1). NCBI lineage: Eukaryota > Metazoa > Arthropoda > Insecta > Coleoptera > Tenebrionidae > Gnatocerus > Gnatocerus cornutus. The sequence goes on from CM055517.1 coordinate 3,852,621, forward strand.
ATCATGTTCTTCTTTTGGTAACTCGGTATCATCAAAGTTCTTTTCGCGGTCTTCAATGACTTCTTTGGTAAAATTGTGCAAGGTTTTAACTACTTGTCTTTCTTTTCTAAAGAGCGGACTGAAAAAATTCAAACGATAGTCGATGAACAAAGGATGGGTCAAACGGTAACGAAGAATTCTTCCGATTTCATAAACGGCTTGTTTATAGTTTCGCTCTTTCTTATTTTTCAGTTCCAATTTAGTACCCATTGCGGTTTCTAAAAACAGTTGTGAAAAAGAGAAGTATCTTTGAATGCTAGTACCAGTTATAGTTTTTAGTGTGAACTGGTTGATGTGCGGAGTTACGTTCACCTGTCTGTGATCACTCTTTAAGCCTGCGACGAGTTTCTCAGCTTCTTCATTGAAGATGCAGATGAATTGTTGTAGAATATTGAAGTGGAAAGCCGGTGTTAGGATCTTCCTTCGTTTTTGCCACCGCGTCCCACGACTTGTTAAAAGACCAAATCTAAGCCACTGGTGAAGGAGCTTGTAAATGTAACCTTTCTCGTTGTGTACAGGATTGGAAAGAATCAACTAAAAGACTGTTTAAGACAAGAAATATTTGAACGAGAAATCACCTCGCAGTCTTCAGGAGATAAAATATTAATTCCGACATTGAAAACAGTGTACAACTTGTAAACGGGGTAGAAATCTCGGGCACACTTTCGCAAGACCTGAAACAGTTTCTCTGGACAAAAAATGAAGATGTTCTTCTTAAGAGGTAAAGTTACCTGAAGGTTGTTGAAGGTGGTACATGTTTCCAATAATGTACCCTTTGCTCGGAGGCCCTGGTATTTTACTCATAATGAAGAAGTTTTTGATGAGGATCCCACATTTTAAGTAGAGATAAATGAAGCAGACTATGAAAACAAGAAGGTAGAAAAAGATCATGATGCATCGAAAAAAACACTGATTTGGAAAAAGGACTTTTATCGTTTTTATGTAAGAGTGTGAAGTGGGCTTATCATAATCTATTTATTTATAAAGGACTCTGGAATTTAAAACAAATCGGTTGGACGTTTTGCCCGTTTTGTTAACACGGTTACCAACCCTTATCAAATTACAAAGCCGCCTCTTTGAACACCCTGTTACCTAAATTCCTTTCCGAGAACCATAGAAACGTTAAATTGTTTTTATTTAATTTTGTGCATCTAATAATAACAATAATGAAAAATTTCTGTACTTGACTGATAAAAACAATTTTTCATTTTGATTGACCTTGATTGTGACAGATTCGATAACTTTGTTGATTCATTATGTATCGGCTCCTTATCTTTGTAAAAATTTTGACCTTTGCAGTGAGTCAGGCTCAATGTCGTATGCAGACAACACAAGCATTACGTGGTTTGTTGACTGAAGCACATTTGAACTCTTTCAATTTCTATTTTAAGCTTGAATTGCTATGAAAATTATCTATTTTTTGACTCTTTGGGTCAAGCGTCTAATCGGTACAATTGTTTTGTTGAGGATCTAAGTTCGTTGCGCACAAGTACATTATGAAATCTTTTACGTGTGTTTTAAAAATTCACAACAAACGTAAAGAGAAAACTGGACAAATTTAGTTTTGTGTTTTTTTGTTTATAACTATTGCCAAGAACAAATTAAAATTAGTGTTGTTACAGCAGCTTTTATTTCATCAACTTAGTACGCATTTTTCTAATCTTTTCGGGTTCAACTCTGGGTTGAGACTTAACTCTAATGTTTAACTTCGTTTTAACTAACACAATGGTTTCCGCCGCATTCATCGCCTCCAACTTGAAATTTCCTTAAGGCCATGTTCAACGTTTTTCTCTTATGGGGAATCCCATGTAAAGTTCTGGGAAGTTTTCAGACTTAGTTTCATAGGTATCAATTTCGTTCAAAAACTCATCTGTTTGTAATACAATTCTGTAACGATTGGCCGAAGTAAAAAAATAATTAAAAAAAAATTCGGCAAGTTATAATAGTTTAATAATTCGGAATTTTCAAACAATTCCATAAAATAGAACCTGTTCAAAATACCAAGTTTTTTCTTCGACCAAATTGTAGAGAATAAACTTGTGATGACATTGATAAAAAAATTCTTAAATTATATAAAAAATAATTTAGTTATCTTCCCAGAACGATTACACGTTTTTGAATCTCGTATCGAAATAAGATTTATATAAATACTTTGATAGTAGAGTCCGATACTTTACAAATTACACCCATGAAACTTAATAATTACAATATCTCATTATTATTATTTAATGTTTATCTTCATAAATAAATTAATTTTTTCCCGAAAAGGTGGGATTTGTGTAATTGCAAAAATTGAAGAATTAATAGATGAACTGAGATCTTCGAATTTTGTCCAAAATTTTTGTATGTACAAAAAATAGTGAACATAATTAGAAATAATTAAACTATAAATAATATGTAATTATATTCTGTTGTTTTAGTGATTGATCTATCCCTTTAAAAACTTTAAATTACGAGAAATTTTTCAGTCTTTTCACCACCCCAAAGTCATAATTTTGACAACAAGACGTTATACTACTGTCTGGTTGTTCTCAAAATACGTATGTGTGAATTTTGAAAAGTCTACGTATGTGAAATGCTAAAAATTATTTCGCTTTCAGCCAAGTTTTCGTATTTAATTAATCAAAAAGTCATTAAATATTCACTTTACAAAAATTGTATACAGCATTTAACATAGTGCACGTTAAACAGATTTTTACTCAAGTAGTTTTCGAGTAATCGTGTTTGGAAAAATACATTGAATTTGCCTTATATTGAAATTTGTTCGAGATCTTAAAAAATAAAGATAAAGGCAAATATTTATCACCTAAACTATTCTAAAACAATTTAAAATAATAATTCATCAGATATAAAGTTCAAAATTTTGAAATGATTGTCCTCAAAGCTACGTTCAGTTTGAATGAAAGAGAAAAATCTTGTTTCAGGCAAATTTAAGATTTTGTGTGTTTATGGAAAAGCTTCAGTTGTAAACTATCCCTTCGGCTACAAAATTGATTTATGGTACTCGCATTTCTACCTACCAGATAGACCTCTCTGGTACAGAGAAAAGAGATGTCACTGCTAGACAAGGATAACATGCTTCGAATATGAAATTTTCCAAACACGATTTCTCAAAAACTATTAACTTTAAAAAAAATCGGTTTGGTCGACATTATGTAAAATTAGTCTACGCATGTGGAGTGCTAAAAATTATTTCGCTTTTAGCCAAGTTTTCATATTTAATTAATCAAAAAGTCATTAAAGAATCATTTTACAAAAATTATATATAGCATTCAACATAGTGCACGTTGAACAGATTCATATGCAAAAAACAGAAACCAATTTACTCAAGTAGTTTTCGAGTAATCGTGTTTGGAAAAATACATTGAATTTGCCCTATACTGAAATTTGTTCGATATCCCCTTAACACCCAAAAAGTCTCGTTCGTTATTACAATTCAATACATAAATCCTCAAATTTTCACAAATTATTACTTTGAACTGTGCGATTCAAAATATGTAAATGAGTATGACGCAAATATTTGAGTTATTTGTTCCTTTAGCTCCACGGGAACGATAAAAATGTTTCAATTGTACTATGTTTCTATATGAATATAATTTTTGCTTCAAGCGTAACGAAATGTTCGTTTTGTAATTCACAACATCCCATATTTTCGCAGTTAAACAATATTCACATTATAAAGTATGGTGACAATGAGCCTGACCGAATTCAAAATGCAACCCTAAATAAATTATTGATTATTAATAACTAGATGGAAATCGGTGGATCTCGCTTTTTTTCCACCGATTTCTTCGAGAACTACGACTTCTTCATTGCTTTCTTCCACACCACAGATGCAAATGTCCGCATGGAATTCAACAATAATTCCGAACCAACGTAATTTTCGCAATTTTAAGATTTACAATTTTTTTTATTAACTCTCCTGAATACACAATGAAAGTTTCAATCTGCTTGAAAAATTAGGTTTGCGTTTTTACAAATATTAGTCCTACTTATGAAAACAAAAATGTATTCACCAAGTCCCAGCTATTCACCGAAGTCTCACATCGCATCCTTGGTAAACAAATATACAGGGTGTCCCAGAACTCGTGACCCAGAGAAAAAAGGCTTATGAAGGCAACAATTCTGAACCTAAATTTGGAAACAAAAATTTGCTAGCTCACAAACTAAACGAGTAAATACAAAGAAATGGTAGCCAATCCGGAAGCTGAACAGAATTTGAAAATTGGTGACTATGGACCCATACTATCGTCCATTGGTCAGATTCTCGTTGTCTAGGAAATTGGAATGGCTCCACCTCTAGAATAAGCTTTCTAGATTGGTTGCTAATTTTTTATTCTTAATCAATTTTTGTTTTAAAATTTATAATTTATTTATATTTATTTAATTTATAATACCATCTGTATTGCTGTCGGCACCCTCCCTTGCTTTCTGGGTCATGAGTTCTGGGACACTCTGTATTATTAGGTCGTTGTGATTTTTGGCATTGCGGGTGCTTGTAGATGGAACGATAACAATCGCTGTCATCGAAACGAACGATGAGTTTATTATAATTGAAATAGCATTAAATAAGATGAATATCGCAAGGTTCATTATTACCAATAGTAACAATGAAATCTTTGAATTTATCGTAAATCTGCTAAACTTTAACCACAGAATGCTGCCTCCCTTTACACGGGTCCATGCATTCAGAAGAAGCTTAGCAACACTTCCAGCCAATAAACTAAGGTACTAAGGTGCCGATGTTTTAGGACTGAAGGTTGGAAATCGTCGACACTTGCGGATCACACATTATGTTGAAGATTCTGTGCAAAATTAAACTGAATTTTCCGAAAAACTCCAAGTTCTCCATGTTTAATAAGTGATAATAACAATATAAGTAATATTTTATAAAAATTGTACTTTTAACATTAATATTAATAAGAAAGAAAATTTTCAATTTAGTCTCAACTAAGCCTTGGATTTACTGCCAATGAGAAATAAAAATTTACCGATCTGTTATTGGTAACTGTACCCTTCCGCCCTCTAAGTAGAAAAAAACGAATGATCGTGTAAAACTTGGCCCGGAATTTTTCCTATTCAGTTTCAACTCTGGGTTGAAACTTCACTCTAATATTGTCCTTCGTTTTAAGAACAACATCAGCAATCAACACAATAGTTTCCGCCGTATCCACCGCCTCTAACTTGAAATTTCCTAAAATTGCACAAAGAACGGTCTTGATTTGTAACAGTGCAAATTTCGCACCGATACAACTCCGTGGCCCTGCACTGAACGGTAAATAAGCAAAAGCGTGTCTATTTTTGCAGTTCTCAGGAAGAAACCGATCAGGATCAAACTTTTCAGGATCCGGATAAAACTCAGGATTATGATGCACGTCGTAAATGATAATTTGGACAAATGTCCCTTTCTTTAGCTTGTAACCGGAGCAAACAATATCTTGACCTAACACCCGTCCTATATGAGGGGCACTCGGGTACTTTCTTAGAATTTCTTTGATGCAACGATCGAGGTATCGAAGTTCTTGTATGTTTTTATAGTCGGGCGGCGTGGTGATGTCTCCAAGAACAGTTTTCATTTCTTGTACAATTTCATCCTGAAATTCTTTGATTAGTGCGATGGTAAAATCACGATAGTGTATTTACTTGGATTTCGGGATGACACGCGAGTTCCATGAGCCCAAACGAAATGGCAGTTGCAGTGGTGTCGTGTCCTGCAAACACCAAAGTGTCGACTTCTTCGCAGATTCCGCGGCGGTCTATAACACCCTCAGCTTTCCTCTGTAGAAGCGAATCTAGTATTGTCGTTTGTTTGTTTTGTTGCGTTTGGAAGCGTTGTTCTTGGTCTTTGATTGTGGTTTCAGTGTAACCATGCAAGATATTGCAAAATTTCCATTCTCTGAAGAAGTTCAGAGTGAAAACATGAATCCAGTAGGGTAATAAATATGGATTCATATTGCGTTGGATCATAATGTTACGAAGGGAATCATGTGCCTCAATGTATGTTGCGGTTGGACTTTCTTTTGTACCCATGACGGTTTCTGCAAGACAAAATCAAAACTTTGAAGGAGGAGGAGCGCCCTTACCTTCAATGGCTTTAAGAGTAAAATCCACAAGGATATCATTGACATCAGTGTGAGATTTATTTACTTCTTTTTTTAAGGTGTCGATTAATAGATTTGTTTTTTTATTAAAGACTTGGAGACAATCTTGAAGGAATGTGGAATGGAACGTCGGTTGTACAATTTTTCGGCGGTGTACCCACTTCTCATTTGAGCTTAATAGAAGACCTTCTCTCAACCATCCACGAAAAGTGTTATAGATAAAAGGCTTATCTAGGTGTTTATTGTTGGCCAAAACCAACTGTAACACGTTAGTAAGTATAATTACTTTGTCTTTCATACCTTTATGTCTTCAGGGTGTAGAATACTACAGATTGCCATGGGGCCCAGCCACTGTTTGCAAATTGGAAAGTACTGAAGACTGCATTGTCTGGAAGCCTGAAAACCCTTTTCTTTTCTTCACTAAGATTATTCTACTTAGTAGGGAATTTACCTTTACACTCTAAGATAGATTTCATGTTACCCCAATACAAATTGTATGTTGGGGGGCCTGGTATTTTGTGCACATAATACAATATAACACAATGGCGTATTAATTGTTTTAAAAAATAAACAATTAAATAGAAGATTAACGTTAGAAAAATTACTGTTAATAGAAAATTCATGGTGTCTTAAAAGCAAACTAAATTGACCTATCGTCGCTTCATTTTATAATATACAATACTTTAGAACTTCGAACTGTACCACAATTGATCGCTTAATTTAAGTCGCATAATTATTATAATTGGGGCCATAATTGCTGAAGTGTTATTTTACTGATCATACACTAAATTCTACTTTTTCTTCTCTAGTGTATATTTAGCGATTTTGTAAGTTGTAAATTCAGTCCCCTGTAATGTATTATTTATTACTTATTAGTCTTTTTTGTTGAGCGTAGGAAAAATTTCACTTTTTGTACTGCAATCAAACTTTTCCGTACCAATAGGTACGACAAAATTTTACCGGGTCAATAATAGCTATTTACATGAGTCACGAAAATGTTTCATTACTGGAAATTAGCCTATTGAGGGACGAGGCACTTCGTGTTGAGTCTTTTAAGGCTCCAAAACAAGTATTAACATTTTAGTAACGAGACTTGTATTATAGTTGTCCTGAAAGCCTCAATTATTAATTAAAATAAAAACATTAATAATGTTCAATTTAATGAGGATTAAGATTGATTAGTTGACGCTCTGTAAAACTGACAGATAAAAAATTAATTCACAAACGAACGCTATTTACTGTAACTTTTGCATTTTTGGTACCTGCGTGTCTAATTTGCAATGTCTGTCGAATAATAATAGCCGTGAGAAGGTCCCTGTTGCGATTCAAGGAGGTGCAGCCAAAAAAGTCGAGAACGACAAGAAACAATTGGTATCACTTTTGCTCCTAGGCAGGTAAAATAAAACACTAGGCAAAAACTTGATTTTTTGATAGTCAAGAAATAGTATATTATAATACAAGTTTATAAGCAAGCCTTTAAAACACGCACGACGAGTTTAAGAGCACGACGCGTCAGCGGAGTGCTTTTAACGTCGTAAGTAATTTAAAGGCGCTTATAAACGAGCGTTATATGCTATTTTTTATTATACCTATCATACCTACATTAACACAATAAAATTATCAAAGGTTGTTTGTGAATCGTTTTCGTAGAGACGGTTAGCAATTGTTTGTTTACGTTGTTAAGCACATTTCTTCACGTTTGTAAAAATCCGTTCAGAAAATGAGTGAAGATATTAAAAGGCTAGCAGAACATGCAGAACTGCGATTAATTCTGAATCTACCCGACTGGTCATGCTTTCAGACGAACTTCATACAATTACGGCAAACAAGAAACAGGTATGAGCATCGATGAGTTGAAATGTCAGGTGGGATGGAAATCTTCGAGTGTGGCTAATGGCTATATTAAAGAATCCACTTCAAACAAAATAGTTGTTTCCAAACGCACTGCTTGTGTTCTGAACACATCTGTTGCTAAATCAACTTCATCAAGAGCTATGGACGTCCAACAGAAGATAAAAATGAAAAAGCTTCTACTAGTTATGAATTAGAAGCCACAAACAACAGTAACCAGCTTAAAGCGGCGAGCTTTGAAATTTCAAACAATAGTTATTGTAATTTTCATGTTTATTTATATTATAAATAAAAATTGATCCTGACATTTCACTATTTCTTGTTACCTAGACACCTTTAAAGCTTTAGTGTTTTAAAGACCCCTTTTTGCACGCTTTTGCGTGTTTTAATTTATAATATGATGCAGGTATAATAAAAAATAAGTTTATCTAAATGAGGAGTTATTTTTTATAACTCAATAAATCCAATTTTGACTGACAGTGGGTTTGATGTGAATTTGAGATTATTTTGAGTGAATCTAACAATATTTGAAGAAAATTGAATAAATTATCGTTTTTTCTAAACGCTTGTAAAAATTTATGGAATGGATTTATTGAGTTTTGAAAAATAACTCCTCAAATAACTATGAACTAAGATTAAAGAAGATTATTGAATTGAATAACACTTATTAGTCTAATCCTTGGTCAACAGAGGACATTTAGCAAATGCGCCATTACGATTACTTTCTCATTTTATAAAATAGAATAGTATATTAAAATACGAATTGCAGAAGGCATGCATTCAAGCACGAATTTGAAATTCCGAAACAAGCCGCGAAGCGGCGCGTTGAGGAACAAATGAGTGCTTGAATGCCCTTCTGTAATGAGTGTTTTATACTATTTTTTCTAATTTGCCCTCTCATGCACTTTTATAAATTAAAACAGAAAAAATTTCAATCTGGGGATTTTGGAAGTGGTTGGTAAGATTTATGTACAATATTTTAAGGCGGCTTTGAAAAAATTAATTTAAAACGTCAGTGTCAATTTTTGCGTAAAATGAATGCTGAAAGAAATACATCTCTTACGCCGCCAAAAATTAAAGAAATTGCGAAAAAAACGTTAGAATCATTACTGCCGGACAAGTCGAGATCCCAGTATGAAAAGGAATTTCAAAAATTTCAAGAGTGGCGTCATGAAAATAACATAGAAGGAATATCCGAAAGTGTTCTACTTGCGTATTTTGATCTTCAACGCCAAAAGTATAAGTCATCTACCTTATGGAGGATCTATTCGATGTTAAGATCCTGTATAAACATGAAAATGGATGTAGATATCGCCAAATACCGAAAATTACAGGCACTGTTAAAAAGATCGTCCCAAGGTTACAAACCAAAGAAATCTGAAATCTTAGAAGAAGGGGATATTCATAAATTTATTCAAGAAGCAAATGATGAAACACACTTGGCGATGAAAGTAACTAAATTTTACTTTTTTGATTGTTGCTTTATAACTGGTGAACTTTTAGGTCATCCTGATATTTGGATATAACGGAGCATGTAGGCGTGAGGAATTAACGAATTTGTCGATTGAGGATATTGAATATAGATTAGATTCTATCATGGTGTCGATTCTTAAAACAAAAAACAACGTTCCAAGACAATTTCTAATAACACATCCACAATGGATTAATTTAATCAAGAAATATGCTAACTTAAGACCTAAAAATGTGACACATAAGCGATTTTTCTTAACTTATCGGAAAGGTTTCTGTGTGAATTCTCCAATTGGCATTAATACCATATGGGTAAAGTGCCAAAAGAAATCGCAGTTTTTCTCAAGTTGTCAAACCCAGAAGGTTTTACAGGACATTGTTTCCGAAGAACCAGCGCAACGGCTCTAGCCAATCATGGTGGTGATCTATTAACCATTAAGCGCCACGGAGGCTGGAAATCTTCAGCTGTTGCTGAAGGTTATGTTGAGGCATCTACAAGAAAAAAAATTGAAGTGTCTGAAATGCTTGGGTCAGTTGCTTCGAACCTACCAAGCTGTTCTGTTAATTTAGAACAAAATAATTTGCAACAGAATATTGTATCAGACAAGAATGTCCATGGTGTCACTGTAAATTCCCATGACACTTCCCATATAACAGTTAATGTTTATAATAACTGCACTTTTCTTAACAATAATTAATTAAACACAATTTCTTTTCGTTTATTGGTGAGTTTCATTTTTCACGTTTGTCGTTGACAGCGGTTGACAATTCAAGATCAACGCTACCAACATCAATAGAGTAAATTTTACTTATTCTCGCACGCCAACGTCTTATTCTAACACCCAAAATACGTCATTCGGGTACTTGAATAGATTTATTCTAGAAGCAAATTAGAAAAAAGTATATATTAAAAATTCAAAAACTTTAAGAAGGAAGTAAGTTTTAGGGTTACATATTGAGTTGTAGTTTTTTTTGTACGTGTAGATAATATTGAAATGTACAATTCTCCAAAATTCCTTATGGATTAATTTAGAACATTGAAAAAACGCCAAGCTGTTTTACGAGCACAGTTTAAAGAATTTTTGCTTAAACTACGACTTGATGGATAGATAATTTTATTCTACACCCGGGAAACTCCTTGATTTTTTCTCAACATGTATAGTTTTTTTAGAAAAAAATAAAATGTAATGTAAAAATGGTCTTTAATATTCTAAAAATTTGCAACCAACATTTCAAAATACAAATGATGATAAGTGTGACGTGGCTCATAAGTGTGATGTGACAAAAAGCGCTAACTTTAAACCACTCTTTTTCATCATGCAAAGGTTCTTGACAAAGGCCGACCTTATTCTATCTTCTTTTAACGGCCAGAATTAGAAGGTCTCATTTTCTAGCGTCGCTGTCTCTAACAAAATATTTAAGACATGAAAATGTCTGTCCTAGATTCTGGAACCTTTTTACTTAGTTTTAGTTGAGGGAAAATGGAACAATTCTTAAATTTTAGATTGCAATGTCCGAACAAGATTGGCCTGTAATTCAAGGTGAAATAAGAAATAAGGGTTCTACGGCAACCAATGAAAGAAAGCGGAAAAGTAGAAGTCACCAATAGCTTAAGGCGAGTGCCAAGACATTTTTCTTATGGAGAATCCCATGTAAAGTATCGTCTAAATATTTCGCTTATTTTTTAATGTATCAGTTTCGTTCTTATTCTCAACTGCTTGTATTCATATTTTCTTCTAAAACTAAGAATCAAACATTGGAAAAAACATTTAATTTAAAAGTTAAAGGACTTGAAAATTCGATATTTAGGGGTAGTTTTACGAATAGAAGTTTATGTCCGATTTTTGTGAATTTTTAAACTTAGAATTAGTAAAGAATACTTTCAAAATCACTTTCCCGCTAAATTTAAATCGATATCATTAAAATTGGTCTAGTTATGAGTGAGATAAACTAAAAAATTTTCAATCGAAGCTCTGAGCTTTCCAGATAATTTACGACTAGGTTGATTTATAAGCGTACCCTCATTTGCGGTTTCTTGACCAGCTTTGGAAGTTGTAAATCAAGGGATTTCTTCTAAAATTTTTACCTGCTTGTTTCGCACAGAGGATAATAAAATGGTTACAATTAGAAGAGCGATATTAAAAGTGCTAATAAGTACAAGCACATCGAAGTTTCATAATGCTTGATGTATGAAATTATAGAAACAACTATGTAGTATGAAAATTCATTTAATTTATAGTCATGTTTTCAACTAAAGTCTTTCAATGACATACGAATTAATTTCTCGACTACTTCACGGTATTGGACGTAAAATTAAGAAAATGAAATTTAATAAAATAGTAATTTATTATTATTTTTCTTATTACATATTTTATTATTTATGTTTATTTTTTTCTTATTTCACTAGAATTTAAAAGTTCATCAATGAATAAAAAATGTTGAATGATACAAAATTGTTTTGAATGGTATGACTCTATGGAGCGACCTGACCGGATGCAATTTACCTGATGTTTGCAATATTGGATTAGAGTTTATCTAAGAAACTGACGGGAGTTTTACTAGGTGATGACAATTTCTTTCATTTTGCCGCCGGCCGGTTCAACTTTTACTGAAAAACCCACTAAATCTTGTTCCTTTGAGAACAATATAATTTTTTTTGGGAGAATAAAAAGGTTGACTTCTGGTAACTAGAAAAAAATGGAACATACATTGTAAATTCAAATCATAATTGGTATTACCAACTCCAAGGGCAGTTAAGAATAATACGAAAAAAAATGTGTATTCTGGGTGTTTGGTTTGGACAAGAAAGTGATATGAAATATGAATATATTTATGAAGACACAACTTTTTGGAAAAAAAATGGAACCAAAATTGATTAAGTTTTATTTTGATCACATGTTGCTGGAATTAATTGACTCTAGGAAACAAAGATTGTCTATTCCGATCCGCCGTCATTGAGTTTGTATTACCTATGTATTAGTTAATTGTCAATATTGTAAATAAGTACCTATTATATAAATACCACTTTTCTTATAAATACTTACTAACATGTACATATTATACACATTATTATACTATGTATTTTGTATCTTTTGAGTATACCTTTATACCAAATACGTATCTATTTGGAAACAAATAAAATTAAACATAAAACAGATAAGTTTAGTTTTTTTTAGAAAATTTCTGTTTGGCATTCTAATATTAAATAATACTTTAATCTATTTATTATTTGACTAATTATTTTTTGAACAACGTACTGATGTAGGTACTTACAATTTTAAAATAAAAGTTTTTTATTCATATTATTTTACCCATGAAAAAGTATTTCTACCAGGCAGAGGCAAAATAAGCATTTATCATTTTACAATCACAATCACTTTACGATAGCACAGTAAGGGGTGTTGTAAACAGAGGTACCGCTTGACAACCTTCCCGATGTGACAGCTCAGCTCGAATTCTGACCAGCGACGAGTCTTGGCACTCGCCTTAACAGAGTTGATTACATTACACAGCTTACACTGAACAGTATTGGTGGTTGTCTATTCAAAAACCAAATTCTATCTTGTCTAAAATTGCTCAAAATAGTACTTACCAACGACATAAGAAACCCTAGCAGCAACCACTGAATTGGTCTATGTGACCGACAAAAGCTCAAAAATGTCTACGACGCATTGCACTGAATTCGCTTTTTTTTGAAATCGTTTATATATTCCAAGTTTAAATGTTTTTTAGAAAGACAATTTATTAAGCTTAAACAACCATAGGTCCAAGTTTTTTATATTCCAAATTAAAGCACAATTTGTCTAGAATGTTTACTACTGCATTAAAGTAAGGACCAGGGGGTGCGATTTTGTTTCTTGATCGAAGTGATAAATTATCACTTGCGATAAATGTTATTGCGTAGCTTTTAAACTTTTGTTTGCATTTATTCTTTGTATATAAGCTTAGTAAATGCTTAAAAGTTTACAATTACCTTAATTATAAGAACTTGTAACTCAAAATTTCGATTTTGAACTTCTATTTTGACATAAATGTCGAGGTTATATCTCCAAAATTTATCAATTTACTCAGAGCTATCGAAAAAACATCACTCCATGAAGACTTGATTTCGTGACAGAATCGAGAAATGTGACAGAAATATAGCATCTCAACCAATCAGCAAACGCGATTTTATCTCTATCGAGTTTTTTTCGATCGAGAAACAAAATCGCAGGATTTCATGTGAAGAATCATCAGAGGTTCAAATTCAAAAAAAGTTGTTTTCATGCTGTCAAGCAATGTATTCCATGATGTGTCTTTTAGATTTTGACCTGGTCAACTATTGCGAAACATCTAGAAAACGCGGCAAAATTTTGACCCTAACTTCGCTCTTAGGACGAAGCACCAAATCAGGTCTAAACTCGACTTCAAACATGTCATCAACCTTCTCCAACTTGAACTTTCGTAAAATCCCACAAAGTGCTGTCTTCAATTCCAAGAGCGCAAACCTTTGTCCTATGCAGTTTCTAGGGCCCGCACTGAAAGGAATGTACGCAAACGGATGTCTCTCATTAACATTCTCCGGAAGGAATCTATCAGGATCGAATTTTAAAGGATCGGGATAAATTGTTTCGTTTCGATGGATATCAAAGATGTGGATATGTAGGATGGTACCTTTGGGAATACAATACCCTGTTTTGGTAGTGAAATCTTCACTAGAAAACCTGGAAATAAAAGGGACACTCGGGAAAAGCCGTAGCGTCTCTTTGATGCACCTTTCTGTGTATCTCAACTCCTGGAGATCCTCGAAAGATGGTACTTTAGTCGTTCCAGCAACTCTCAAGATTTCTTCCAAAATTTTAGTTTGGATGTCTTGAAGATTTGCCAAGGTGAGAAGGAGGAATGAGATGGCCATTGATGTTGTGTCGTGACCCTTAAAAACACCGAATATTAAAAAATCTCAAGAAGATCGCCGTACCTCGAACGTAAAAGTATCAACTTCTTCTCGGATCCCATCGTAATCAATATCAGCGCCCCCATTTTTCGCAGATAACAACAAATCTAGCAGTGCTAGACGTTTAGCCCTTACACAGGATCCCTTCATTTCTTTTTCTCTCTCTTTGATCATGTTGTTGGAAAAATCGTGTAGTACCTTAAGGGCACTACTTTCTTCCTGGGCCAGTTTACTAAATCGATACGTTAAGTTAAAGCAGTACCACGGTTTGGAGACACGCTTCAAGATGATTCTTCCAATTTCATGAACAGCCTTCTTGTAGTTCCTCTTCGTTGTGCCATCAACCCCTGTAACCCCCATGGCGGTTTCCATAATAGACTGAAGAGTAAAGTTGGTGACCGGCGGTACAACATCGATGGTTTCATGTTGTAGTTTTTCAACTAATTTTCGCGTCTCTTCGTTGAACACATCCACGAACTGATAAAGGATACTGAAGTGGAATGCTGGAGTTAAAATCTTGCGACGTTTGTGCCATTTCGCTCCTAAAACGTTATAATTTGCTAGTGGTATTGAGCGAAACCAGTCGTACCGGTGCTTGTTAAAAGTCCAGTCCCCAACCAGTTATACAAGTATGAATAGACTATGCTCTTGGAGAGATGTTTAGTGGACGATAACACCAACTAAAATTACGCATGAAAGATGATAGTTTTGTACAAAACTCTTCTTACTTCGATATCATTCGGATCCAATAAGTGAACGATGCTGACATACGGTGTTGAAAAACGATATATTGGGTAGTACTGTTTCGAGAATCGCCGAATTTTCTTAAACAAGTTGTCTTAAAATGGTGTGAAGCCACACCTGTGAGGGTACTCACCTGTGTCTGTCAAAAGGTGTAAATGACCGAGGAAGAAAATTTCGCGAGGAGCTGGTATTCTACTCAGAATTCTTTTACTTCGAAGAAGTTTGGCGCAAAAGAGGAGAAAAAGCACAGAGAGGATGGTCACCACTAAATAGATGAAGAACATGTTTACGCGCCTGCTCGAGCGTTAATGTGCGCGACCTCGATCACCGGAAGAAACTTTCGATTTCATATGCAGGAGACGTTCTTTCGATACGAAAAAATTAAGACCAAGAAACAATTTTTTATTTAATAGTTATCAAGCTGACGAGGCAAAAGCTTAACTCTTATCTCCTTCTTAGGTCGAAGTACCAAATCGGGTCTAAATTCCACTTCGTTCATGTCGTCGACCTTTTCTAACTTGAATTTTCTTAAAATCCCACACAGGACTGTTTTCAGTTCCATGAAGGCAAACCGTTGTCCTATGCAGTTTCTAGGACCGGCACTGAACGGAATGTACGCGAAAGGATGTCTTTCGTTAGCATTCTCTGGAAGGAAGCGATCGGGGTCGAATTTCAAAGGATCAGGATAAATTTTTTCGTTACGATGGACATCAAAAATATGGATGTGTAAGATGGTACTTTCAGGTATGCGGTACCCAGTTTTGGTGGTAAAATCTTCACTGGCAAACCTGGAAATGAAAGGAACACTCGGGAAGAGACGCAGCGTCTCCTTGATGCACCTGTCTGTGTATTTCAACTCTTGGAGGTCATCATAAGATGGTATTTTCGTTGGTCCGAGAACTCTTAAGATCTCTTCTAAGATGTTTGATTGGATGTCTTGTAAGTTCGCTAGAGTCAGGAAAAGAAAGGATATCGCCATCGAAGTTGTGTCATGACCCTGAAAAACACTCTTAAAAGAGTACCAAAAGATCTTAATAATACCTCAAACATGAAAGTATCAACTTCTTCGCGAATACCATCATGATCAATATCCGCTCCTTCACTCTTGGCAGATAGCAGAAGATCCAACATTGCTAATCTCTTCTTCTTGGAGTACCCTTCTAAGTGCTTCCCCAGCGTCTCCCTCTCTGTTATAATCCGATTAGAAAAATCATGAAGGACTTTAATAACATCGCTCTCTTCTTTCGCGAGTTTACTCCAACTGTAGATCGCTTCGATTCGGTACCACGGAACTGCCAACCTCCTCAAGAAGATTTTCCCAATGTTGTAAATAGCATCCTTGTACTTAACCCTCGTCGTTTCATCAATGGTACTGAAACCCATCGCCGTCTCCGCTATAGACTGCAGAGTAAAGTTAGTCACCGGTGGCACAACGTCGATGGTTTCTTCAACGTGTTTGCTGAGTCTCTCGACCAAGTTTCGGGTCTCGTCGTTGAAGATGACCAAAAACTGTTGGAGGATCGTAAAGTGGAAAGCTGGCGTTAAGATTTTGCGACGTTTGTGCCATTTTGCGCCTAAAAACTCGTACTTTAGTTGGTTTACATAAAAGAAGAAGTAGTACCGCTGCTGGTTAAAAGCCCAGTCCCCAGCCACTTATACAAGAAGGTGTAGATCTTGCTCTTGGACAAATGCTTGGTGGATGATAGTACCAACTAAAATTTTAGCTATAAGTGATGCAATTTCTTTCTGGTACTCACTTCAATGTCTTTCGGATCCAAGAAATGTACGATGTTTACGTAAAAAGTTGAAAATCTGTATATTGGTCCATATAACTTCGAGCATTCTCTTATTCTCGTGAACATATGATCTGAAACTAGTAATTAAAGTGGTACTTTTCGCTGGAAACTCACCTGGATTTTCCGTCAAGAGATACAAATGTCCGGTGAAGAACTTCTCTGGAGGCCCATGTATCTTTTGCAGAATTTTCTTGTTTTTGTACACTTTGACCCAAAATGCAGCGGTCTTCAACAAGAAGAAGAGTACCAAAGACAATATTACCACTCCAAACATGTCGCTTTCTTGTTTATTATTGAATTAGGTACCGCGAATCCGCCAAGGTTATCCAGTCTAAGTTAACTGCATTAAAATTCAAATACGGATAGAATGTGAGTCGACTGATAAAGGCAAAGTCGAGTGGTTAATGTGAGCATCGATAAATGTATAGCATGCGTATTATCTCATTACAAAAGTTATAAATGACTCTGCACCGGTTGTAACAAACAAGTTTTTACGCAAACATGCTACAGGGTGGCGCAAAAAACTAACTAATTGACACTGATATCATCAACTTGTGAAGAAATAAAATGACGAGGCAAAGTTTACAATCTAATCTCCAATTGGTTCCAAATTTTTCAAACTTCAGCTCTAAAGGGCGAACTTCTGCAACCTCCACGTTTGATAGGTGAAAATAACAACAACCAATGTTAAAGGCCATCTTCTTTAAATGCCACTAAGGAGAATTTAGTAATCAAAAGCCGCTCTTCGCCGATAAGAACGTGCAATGCAAATTGGGTACAATAAACTTTGTAGTAATGGTAACATCTCAAAGTGGCCCGGAACCAGGACCCCAGGAGATGTAGAGAGCTCGTCCTTGCCCAAAAACGTCGCATATCAATCAGAAAATTGCCATAGAATAGACTTTAAAGCAATCTTCCAACAGGAGAGCAGAAGAGCGAGGAGGTGGGGCCACCTAGACGTCGTGTGCTTTACCAACAACGAGATCACAACGCCACTCCGAGAACAGGCAAGCAGGAGATGGAGAGTCGTGTGAAGTGCAACTCGATGGCGCCATCTCACGCTGACTAGCTTTACAAGAGGTTTGAAATTCCGCTTATGGCGCGCAGTATAGTCTGTCCAACGAATAAATAGATGACAGTTTTTTAACCAAATGTGCGCCATAAAAACTAGTACCGACAACCGCCAAATTTAAAATAGTTGTCATGATGCTAACTTCAAAATTAACAAAAAACATTGTTTTTACTAAATTTACTGCAATATAAAAATGGTTCCTATTACTTGATTATAGGAAGGGAATCAACAAACTGACTAGTACGTAGAGAAAACCTCAAAAACACATGAAGTGCGGGCACTACCGCCTGTAAAGTATGCAACCTCCCACTCTGGAGGATCAACAAACCGTGTCGGTCGATTTAAATACCATTGAAAGAGTTGTTTAGATGCAGTATTTAATTATTTTTTGTAATGTAGTTGGGTTGCAACATCTTAAAATGTATTGCCTTAATAATAATTTTGGTCAGTGAACGGTAAATGTTTAATTTCAGCCAGAATACAAGCTGGTATATCTATTAATTTTAGCCATATTAAGTTATACTTTGATAAAATCTTAAAGTTCTTTTTTACGGATATTTATATGCAACTTTGCAAAATCCTTGGCGACACTAAATACAGCACATATGGCAAATTCAATCTATTAGGATTTTTTGAATAAAGCTATTTTCTTGTATTTACTTCGCGTTAGGAATATCTCTTAAAGTTAGGTATTATTCTAAGAGAAGTTGATTAGAATTGAATTTTAAATTCATTTATACCAAATGAGGAGTTTTTAAACAAAAAATTTCCAATTTTTATTTTATCATATACAGTTCTTTTAAGCAGTAATTCATTGTATAATAAGACTTGGCAAACCAAAATGAGCCATGAATTCTTTAGTACATATGTACAATGTTGTCCATACTCTCTTACACAATTTTGAACCACTTTCAACTTTAAATTTTGAGTTCCCATCAAGTATAATTTTATGCGAACTAAAAAATAAACAAAATCATTCATTTAGCAGAAATGAACAAAATAATAATATTTTATTATCAATAATTAACGATCGATTTTAAAGATTTTAATATTTAAAAGAAATCGAAATAAGAATTTTAAGTTGAAATTTTGTAAGGAATGGATTCTGAGCAACTTTTCTTAAAAATTGAAGATGTCCAACACCAAGGAAAAGTTCACTTTATTCAAAAACTTGAGGACAATCTATCATTTCCAAATTCTTTCTTCCAAACTTAAGAAAGATAAAAGCTTATTCATTTAAAGTACAAAGCACTGTATTATTTTTTCGTCTAATCTGCAAATATTTTAATTTTATTTTGACTTTCATCGTCAAGTGACAAGCGCCTAGAACTTTTATTGCGATTTTTAAAATATTAAATTTGGAAAGTCGTCATTCGTTGGCGTTTTTGGCCCACTAATTACGCCAAAAGTTTTCTAAAATAAACAATTAATACTCAATGGCAGTATAGATAATACATATTAAAAGATTTCAACCCAACCATAATAAAAACACAGTCAAAAATATTTAAATACTGCATTTTAACGACGCTTTCAATGGTATTTAAATAGACAGACACGGTTTGTTGATCCTCCAGAGTGGGAGGTTGCATATTTTCCAGGCGGTAGTGCCCGCTCTCCATTGAAGGTGTGTGCCGGGTTAGTATTTCCTCCAGAAAATCGAGAGGCTCATAGAACTTTATTAACAGTCCAATTGTTACAAACCTTTCATTTCATACCAATTTCATCCAGATACTAATTACCATTATCTCATCATAAAATCTTAAAATCTGTTACCAAATCTCAAAACGTTGGATTCGTTGTCTTACAAATTACAATTTGCACAGGAAAAAAAGCGAAAAACTATTAATTAGTCACTATTATACCAACAAACCGCAAGGAACAGTGCAAACAGTGGAGAAAACAGCAGAAATCTGCACGAAATCATCAAAATTCTTAGAGAAATCCGCTTATTTTGATGCAAAACGACGATTTCTCGCTGATTTTCGCCGTTTTCTGGCTTGAATTCGCAAAGAAGAGCTCGAAACCTACAAAACCATCAATTTTTATCAAGATTCAACGGCTGAATTGCAAGAAAACAGCAGAAATCTGCACGAAATCATCAAATTTGTGAATGAGTGGTAAGGAATGACGAATGTCAGTGAATGTCAAATCATTGACAAATTTCTAAGAAAGGTGGGAAGGCGTAGTTGCATAACCTACTTAAGTCGAGATTAATATCCCCAAAATGACGAAAAATTTTAGAGTATTTGAAGTTGGTATGTTTCATGCCATGAAATTCAAATCATCCTATTTACTCGCTGGATTTACTTTACCTGCGATTATAAATAAAAATGAACCAACAGTTTTCGACCTTTCCTGCAGTTCGATCTTGAAGATAATAAAAGCACATTTCGAAGAAACGATTTATCTATCAATTTTGATGGTTATATAAGTTACGTTCTTGAGCGATAATTAAAACAAAGACGTTGTAAAGTAGTTTGAGATAAGAATAAATTCCAATCGTTTTTTTCTGAAAACAGCTTCTAATTCCACACGCTCGACTTT
The DNA here is from genome assembly GCA_029298725.1 of Gnatocerus cornutus. NCBI lineage: Eukaryota > Metazoa > Arthropoda > Insecta > Coleoptera > Tenebrionidae > Gnatocerus > Gnatocerus cornutus. The sequence goes on from CM055517.1 coordinate 3,873,171, forward strand.
CTAGTAGACAAAATGAGTTTGGTTTTCTGAATATACATGTAATACAACAAATGAAACGTTAAAAACATTTCGAGTAACTGTAAGAAAATGATCGGCTTAGTTCTTTTTGTTTTTTCTTACCTCAAAACCGATCATGCAAGGTACGATAAAAGTCATATAGTTCATAATGGACTCTCTTTCATTTGCTACTGTCCTCGGTATAATTGTGGCTTCACAGATTTCTTTATAAGCCTTGCTTTTGTCACACGTTTCATTTTTAGCCATTTTCGGACAACAACTTTCAGGTAGTCTGTTCATATCTTCAAAGTGGTAGAAGCTGGTACCACAGCATTTAAACTACAACAAAATAGAAAGGGGATACTGAAAGTACCGACACGTACCGCTGTCTGCACCAGATTCACCAATCGTTCCTGCTTTTTATAATTCTTATAGTCCATAAAAATGTCAATTATTCTATCATTATCAAAACGCACATGACTCAAGAATAGACCAATCAACATCCCGATTATGATGACCAAACTGGTGCCATACTACAAATTTATTTAGTACCATTCTCGCCGGAATTTACTTACATAGAAGAGCATATATTTTTGTAAAGAAGCGTAACCATAAAGTCCGCCAACATAACTCATAAGTAGCGCGCAGAGAAGCATAACTCCGCCAAGTCTTAAAGCCTCTGGTATGGTGTGCAGAGAAGGAATGTCCGTCTCGTTTATGATAAGCACAAGCTTGACAAAGTCGTTAGAACTTATAACCAAAATTATAATACCCAAAACGGCTATCTAAAACCGACGATGTTAAAAGTCTTGGATTTCCAACACTCACGAGTTTGCTGATTATGAAAAAGAGGGACAGAGAACGATTGAGTTCAATGTAGTTGTCTTTTTGGAACTTGATGGAGGATTTGCGACGCATTTTTCGTTATATTTGACAGGTTGCTGAGCCGACTTTGCGGGGAAAGAAAAACAATTCTGTTTTATTTTGGTGGAAAATGGTGGATGCGCCAGGATAGGGGAGGGTAAGCTAACAACAAATTTGTATTAAAATTTTATTAAAAAAAACAACAGAATCAATAAATTAATGAATTTCTATCGGTTCCTCACCATACACGCGAAGATGGCGCCCACAAGCTGCAAAAAATGTTAGAATTTGAAACAAACACAAATCGAATAACTTACTTCAACAACAGCGAAAGCAATGGCGATTCCTCCAATTATTTCAACATTGGAAGTGATCACATCTCGGAATTTGTCTGCACATCCTGTTTCATATAAATTCGTCAATTTATCTTGATCTTTGTAACAACTAGGAGGGATTTGTAAGGTGTTGTCTTCCCAATAAGAAGAGTTCTTAACACCACAACACTCAAACTACAACAAAAAGATAAAACTGGGCTCTTAACTCGCTATTAACTTACCTCTTCTTGAATTTTATCAATGACTTTCTTCTTATCCTGATCATTGCTATTTTTTACATAGTCATCGAACACTTTTTGTACCACTTTCGTCACTTCTTTGTCCAACTCCCCATCGTCGTTCCTTAAAGCAACAAACGCGAGAGCTCCCAAAACAATTTGCAAAATGAGAAGAACGATTAGAATAACGGCGTACTAAAACGAAAAATGAGCCCATGGAGGTCGAAAAACGCAACTTACAGTCGTGAGCATGCATTTGTTCTGTTTGATGGCTCCACAGCATCCAAAGAATGCGATGAGGAAGATTATAACACCGACAGCGATAGCGAAACCTCCAATTGAGAAGTCTGTGAAGCTGTCAATACCTTTATTTTCATTGACGAGGATTATGGCGCCTACAGCTATCAGGGCGATGCCGCAAGCCTGAAAAAAAAACGATTAAAACTTGTTTTTTAATAGAAGTAAACTTTACTTACCACAATAAGAAAGTTGAAAAAGAACAAGATATACTTGGCAAATCCTGTAAGGCAACCCATTTTGGAACTTTAAAACGTGGCAGGTACAGGCGAAATGACAGATACGAATTAATTTGAGTCTATATAAGCTCTTATCATAAACCAATCCTCTATTGTGAATTACTTACGGATAGTTAGAGGGTATATAGCTCTAATTATATGCTAACTGATAACAACGATAACGGTTAATGAGTTATGAACATGTGACTAAAATTCCGGTAATTTAGCCGTTGTGCCAATAGAAATACTCTCTTTTAAGCGCTTTATCTCAGACCGTAAGGTTTTATCTACTTTTCAATGACTATGCGTGAACTGTTTAAGAACTAAATCCGTCGTAAAATGACTCATCATTGCAAGAAGAAGGTTGTTTAGATTGTTACTGCTAAAACAGTGATAAGTAAATCATGGATATCAGAAAAGATGTCACATACCTTAGTGCAAACTTAAAAAATAATGCCAAAACATTTAGTTGGAAAGGTTTGGTTTATCTAAAGTGGAAAAACTAAAAATAGAGATGATTTTGTAGTACAAGATCTCATTTTTGAGAACATTTGAATCGACCTAAACATCTAGAGAATCTCATATCTGAAAATGTTGCAAATTCGTTCTGAACCGATCCGTAACAATTCGTCCACTCAAAGTTCGAGGTTGTTTTTATGCCACGTGACATAAGACTCGAGATACTTTAAGGATTTTTGTAAAACAGTTATTTAAAAATTTTTATTGTTGGGAACTGTGTTGGCCGATTGCTATGAAAATAAAACAAAAAAATCATTTATAAACAAAAATGGAAAATCCATTTGATGTTCCTGAAAATATTAGTGGAAAAGGGGAAAAACTCGCCTGCGGCTCGTGGCTCAACTGTCACATTCGTGTGCAATATCCAAGTTTCAGCACTAGTTATACAATATACTATTTGTCAACAATCGTTTAGAAAGTAGGCACTTTTTGCACGTATTTTAGTTCACAAATAAGGTTTTTTCTATTTCGCGTTCATAATGAAGATATTTCGATACGCGTTTGAGCGTATTTCGGTATCGTAATGAACCAATCCCTTGCCAATATTTCCAGGAACATAAATTTTTCTTAGGTTTGCAGCAGACAAACCGTCAACCTGCCGTCAACGTTGACAATTTAGATTTTGGTTTTGATAAACCATGATAAATCGATCAATACACATTATTTCTTGTTGTACTTGGCTTAATAATTCATCAGAGAAAAACTTTGGATGCAAGAGAACCATCATGATCATGATCAACATCTTCGCTCTCTTGGCTCTCTTGCGCTCCGGTAACCTCAAAACGTCACACCTGTCAAACTGACTGAAATTAGATTTGGCAACTTCGATTTTTTTTCCTGAACATTTTGCAAATGCCAACTACCCTAAAATTTCCTAGATTTCGAAATCAAGTTTTTTCGTTTAAAATAAGGCGAAATAGAAAAAATAGCCTATGATACTTGTTCATAATGCATTTTGCCGCACTTACTACTTTATGACACTCCTCGCTGCGCTCGTCGTGTCCTAAAAACGTGCGTGCGGCAAAATGTTCATTATGAAACGCGTTTCATAAGATACTATATTGTACGCTTTTTGCTTGTTATTTTGAGTGTTGTCAAAGCAACTAAAAATAGCTCTAGAACTAAAAAGAAACTATTTTAACCTTTAGAGTTAAAAAGTCACGAGATTTAGTAACATTTTTACAGTGAAATAAAAGTCTCGAAAACAAGCGAAACATTAATTAACATTAATAGTTATTTAATAAACTAGTTTGTTAATGAAGGCGATTAATGATCGACACTGTTTAAAGCACGAACGAGCGAAGCGAGTGAGTGTCTTTAATAGTGGAGATCATTAATCGCCCATTAACAAACGAGTTTATTACAACGTTTTATCGTTGACCACACAATACCTTTATTTGGGTGACAAAATGGGCAAGAGTTTCACGGAAAAATCATTATGATAAAAAAACATAGTTACCATTGAAAAAAATGACATGCGAATTTTATCAACAAGTGTCACCATTTTGAAAAAGTTGTTGCTGAAGTCGTAATTATGGACCTGGAAAATTGTGATAATACCCTACCGGCTGCAGTGGTCCAAAGCGCAAACGATGCATTTTCAAGTTTATTACCGAGTAAAAGTAAATATTCAGAAATAGAAACATAGTTGAAGATAATGCCGTAGTTTTTGTTTTATTTCTGTGTGTATTTCTGGTTGCATATGTCAAAATGTCAAAATTACAAAAAGAGCTGCATAATGAAAAAGAGAGCGTTAATGACACCCATTAACGCATCCTTTTTCAGACAAACTGATTCATTAATATCGACATTAATAAGAGGTCAACGATAAAATCATTTTAGACATCAAAATCATTTGATTGTCATAAAGCGTAAAGCATCCATTATGTACTTTATTACTATTACTGTCACTTTTTTTGATAAAATTGATAGAAATTTACACAACAAATTGACAGTGATGCATAGTCTACTCTAAAATTTTCAAAATGGTAATTAAATATTTTAGTCGTGACTGTATTAAATAGATATTTACATAACAAGTACGGAAAGTGACCAATTTCGCACGAGTGTAAAAGTAGATGCACGAGGCGCCAGCAAGAAAGACATTTTCCGACGAGTCATGTACAGTATTTTTTCTACGACCTTTCATCATCAGGAAGAAACCGATAAGTTTTGACAATAGTTCATATCTTATCTATTCTAAATGTCATTTTTTTACAACCTTATAAAAAAGTGACGTATTCCACATATGTAGAATGTTTTTGTACATCCATTTCCGAAAGTAAAAGTCACTAGTGAGATATGAATATATCCGCACATACCTGTCAAAACTGATTTGTCAAAAACGACCTAACCAATTCATTTTTATCATTATGCTTGTTGTTTTACAGTGAATCGTCTACATATATACGTCTACATTCACGATCTTTTTAGACCGCGGCAAGCCATGGAAATCTAGTAACTTGGTTGGTAGTCAACCTTTGCAAGCTAAAGTTTCCTGAAAATGATTGACATTCGTTCTGTCGATTGGAGTTGTCACCTTTTTTTGGTTATGAATTGTGTCTGAAACCTTTCCTCTGTTGCCAGTTTGGACCGAACATTCAGAACTTGAGAATTTTATCGAATTTTTATCTAAAATTTTGAAATTATTTTTCAACAAATGCAATATTAATCATAATGGAAGATATTAATGCTGGTACATTCCATTGGCAAAAAGTTTACCATTCTCAAGAAGCACTTCTGCCAACTCTTGATTCTAGTCATAAAACCTTAAAAAAGTTTATTTGATCGAATTAGCATTTGACCCAGGGTTTTATGTTATGGAATCTCACAGTAAAAGCAAACTTTGGCAAATTTCGTTAACTAAAAAGTGCAGCAATTTAGAATTTGAATTGTTTTTGTTTACATAAAGTCTTGTGATTGTTCACTTCTCTGTGTTTGGAACTCATAGACTTAATAATTTTGAAAAGTGTTGTTCTCTCGGCAAAAAATTCTAATTGTTGCCGCTTATCAGCCAAAAGTTTTCATCTTTGGTGTCCACAACTTTGGAAACAGTTGCTCGCTGCACCTAAAAATATTTTGAAAACAAACGTCTACGGGACTTTGTACCTTTTAAAGAATATATTTGTAACACCTACGATCATTTGTTCCAGTATTAAATCAGGCCGATCTTTTCGAAACTGCAAGTAGCACTTTTTAAAGGGAAAATTTGTTCGAAAACGAAATCACTTTAGGCATTTTATTCCAATATTTTGAAGATAATGCCTTTAAACTGTTACTTCCACGATTAAAAGGAAACACACGATTTTTCCGGTATCAGAAAAGTGGCAAACTAGCATGCATGAAAGACACATGTCAGATGTGACAGTAAAAAAACTACCTCTGTCAGTCATTGTAGCCAACAAAAAGAAAAAAAAACATGGCCTACTCTGGTCTAAAAAGATCGTGAATGCATTATATTTGAGACAAAAAAGTTACATTTGTATTTGAAAATAACTGTCAATTTTGACAGGTCTGTGCGGATATATTCATATCACACTAGTGACTTTTACTTTCGGAAATGGATGTAAGAAAACATCAACTTTCGTAGTCATTTAAGCGTGTGGAAAATGTCACTTTCATATGGGGTCGTAGGAAAAGCTGTTTTTCCAGCAGAGAATTTTTTGTAGACGGCAAATTTAAAATGCGACTCTGTGATTGGTCGTTCAGCATAGCACACAATGCAGATTTTTTAAATACCTGCAATTTCTGCGGATTGTCAAAGAAGAACTGTCACATATGTCACATTGTCATAAAATTGTAGGAATATTACCGATCGGCTTATTGTTTTTTTTATTTTTAGTGCAAATTAGCAGGTTTGTATTTCATTAGAATTTTGTTTTTTATCATTATATTTTGCAATTGAAGACTTGACATAAATAACAGGCTAAGCGCCAATTAAAAAATTACACTCATATAGTACAGAGTGTCCGGAAAGTGGCGCACCACCTTGAAAGGGGTAATTGGGTGATCCCCTAGAGTACCAAAAAATGTTAAAAAATTCCAGACTCTGTTTTCGCAGGAGGACCAAAAGAAAATTATTAAAATGGCAACATACAACAATAATTTAAATTTCTAGTATTCAAAGCCATAGCAACGTTGCTGTTGTATTGTTGGCGTTAGTCAGGTCGGTTGATGAACGAGTAATAATGGTTTCATGTGAACGATGCCACACTGATCGAGATTGTTGATTCAAAAATTTTGTTAACATTTTTCAGGCATTTCTTACAAGATTTTTTCGATTTTTTTGCGCCATGCCTTTGCGCAAAATGTCCTTTCCTTTAGATAACAAATTCTATTGAACCTAATAATTATTGCTCAGAAATTTTGGCATTAAACTTTTACTCTTCAATCCCTCATATCTCGAAAAATTGAAGACAAGGATTTTTTTTAACATTTTTCCGGTGATCTATGGTATTGTCCGATGATACAGTTTTACGGTGGTGCGCGACTTTCCGGACAGCCTGTATGAGTTAATTAAGCAATTTTTTATACTAGGCGTTGTCATATTAACCTGACGGCAAAAATTATATTATTAGGCTTTAGGTAATGGACTTGCAATAATATGTTTGCCGTCAGGTTAATAGGGCAATGCCTAGTTTGGCGCTTAGCCCGTTATTAATGTCAAGTCTTTAATTACCAAAAAACTTGTCAATTGCTTGTGAAGCCATGTATTAACCAAAATTGACATGTATCCATTAAAGGTATTTAACTTATGCCGTTTAAATCCTGCTGTCTAAAACTGCTCCTTTGTAAATCGGTAAATTCTCTACAGAAAAAATGATTTACAGTATGGTCTAGTCTATTCCTTTACAAAAAAAAGTGACATTTTTAATTCTTATATCATACTGTACTATTTTTAGCGACACTTTGGCAAAAGTAATTTCTGAGTAAGGATTGGTCACAAGTGTTGTTTGCACGTACAATTGAAGCCTATTAAGATAAATTTAATCAGGGAACTAAATATTTAATTACTTTTTGAAGTACCCCTGGAAATACAATCAGGTTATGCGATCGAATTCTTTCTATACACGGATTTTTTGCGCCAATACAAACTCTTCCTTGCACAGATTTCGCCACAAACCCAACCTTGATAGTTTATTCACATGAAGGAACCATAAATCACCACCATTATCACGTTAACGCGATTTCAGTAGCAGCAAAAATGTCTGTCTCCGAAGTCACCAAATACTTCGTTTTCTTAACTCTAAACGTGATCATTGCTGTAAGTCTTTACTATAATCTTCAGTTTTCACGTGATGATTTCTAGTTCTGCGGCGCGATTCTTCTGGCTTTTGGTGCTATCTTAGAAAAAGATGAACACAAAGGTGTTAAAAGTTTCGGCCACTTGTCCATCGGCGGCTTTGGCATCGGAATCGGAGTTCTGGGGCTAGCTCTAGCTTTTTGGGGGATTTGGGCTTTGTTCAAAAGAAAACCGAGCGTCCTCTTATACGTGAGTATGTTAAATTATCCTGATTGATCCCACTTCGTCATTTTTTTAGTACGCGATTTTCTTGATCCTCCTCTTTATCGTTCAAATCGTCCTCGGCGCCATAGCTCTAGGTATGGTGAGCGTCGCTAATAAAGACGACGACGAGTTGGAGAAAGCCGTCGAGAAACTCTTCGTTCGCACGGACGACCTTGCCGTCAAAAGAATCAATCATCTTCAAAGAAACGTAATCAAATTCATGTCAAATAATTAATTTTTTCCCAGTTCCGGTGCTGTGGTGTTACAGGTCCTGATTGGTGGAAAGTCATGTTCAATAAGCAAATACCCATCAGTTGTTGTCCTGAAATGACCGAACATTGCACTGAGCCTTTTGAAAAAGGGTGTGCAAGTGTTTATTCTGCTGCTATTTCGAAAAATGTTGGTGTGATTGGAGGAGTAGCGATTGGGTTTTGTCCGGTTTTGGTAAGAGTTATAAGTGTTAAGTTAATGGTAATTTCGAAGTTTTAGTTGGTTTCGGCGGTTTTGGCGTGGTTCATCAGGCTCGCTATTAAGAGGAGGCAATTTGTATGATGGCGTTGATTTACGAGAATTGTAATTGTACTGTTATCTTTGACAAATATTTACAAGCTTTGATAATGAATCATAGATTGGGAAACCATAAAAGCCAAGAGCTGTTTTGTGCAAAATAAAGTCTTTTATTACTGAAGGGTTTTAATTTGACGACATTTTACTGTGACCCTTCTTGCATATTCATTTAACATAGTCGGGCACAATGCCACCATTCAATCCATACCTCCCTTTTCCATTTTTCCTAATCAAACAAGATAAAGTGATAAACCCGATAATGATTCACACTTTTCCGTTATGATTTGTTACCAGGAATCTCTGCGTTTCGCCCTTTTGTCCTTCAGCGTCATCTTTATGGTAGGCAAGTCAAAAAATCTTTCAACTAGTGATTACAAGTTTTTCCAGCTGACAGGTGCAGCGCTTGTGACCATCGGCAGCATTTACCACCTTTCCTTTACTGATTTGTACCCAGCGCTTCCTGAATCTTACCAGCACCTCCAAGTCATCCCAAAACTCACCATCGCTGCTGGAGCCCTCAACTTCCTCTTCAGCTTCGTTGGTTGTGTCGGTGCTTTTATCAACCATCGTCTTCTTTTACTCACTGTAAGTATATGAAGGTTGAACTATGAAATATTGTTCTTCAGTACGCCATCATCCTCAGCGCCATCTGCACCTTCCAATTCTCCACCGTCATTTTCATCACAGTTCAAGACTACAATGACATTTCTGGTAATCTTAACACCTCGCTATCGACAGTTTTCAAAAGTGAGTCCAAAGATTTTATTCTTCTTCTTCAAAGTGATTTGAAATGTTGTGGAACTGATGGACCGAGTTTCTGGGGAGGGGATGTAAATATGCCCGTTCCAATGTCGTGCTGTGCAGACGACGCCTGTAGTCAGATCTACCAAAAGGGGTGTCACGAAGGAGTTGTTGACTTTTTAGTAGAAGCAATGAGAGTCATTGGGGTGTCTCTGCTTGTAGTTGACATAGCTCAGGTGAGATTCTAAGTGGTGAGAGTGTCATAATGGGGGTGTAGGTTGCAGGAGCGGTTCTAGCGGTGCTGCTGGCTATGGGGGTGACGAAGAGAAACCAATGGATATATAGAGAAGCCGATTTTGAGGACGACTAAATTTGGTTGAATTTAATGATAATAAACGTTTTTTCTGAAAAAATTGAGAGTTTATTGATAAGCTTCATTAGAAAAAGTGACTCATTTTTATTGGAACAGAGACAAAAGGCGATCGAGCTAAAAGCCAAAGCTTGATAATTCAATATAAGTTGGTAGCTCTGTCTGCCATTGCACACGGAAGTTAAAATCAACGCCTCTCCTTGTTAAAATTTCCCAATAAATCATTTGAATTTATGGTTCGTCATAACGAAATTTGAGGAAACTCCGCCCGTTTGTTACGTTCCATTCTGAGTATACACTGATAAGCTGATAACCTGATAACTAAAACCACAGTTGTTCTTTCCAATCTAAGCTTTCCATACCCTCACCATGTGTCTCGTCCAGGAATGCGTAAAGTTCGTAGTTTTCGGCTTCAATTTAATCTTCTTGGTAAGAAACTGGTTTTACTATCTACTATTTACTATATTTATTAATTATTTACCTCCGTAATTTTTTATCTTATCATGTGTTAACGCCATATTTTCCAGCTCGTTGGAGGCGCCCTAATTACTGTAGGTGCCATCCACTTGGCTAAATTCAATGAGGCCGTTGAAGCAATTCCCGATGAGTATTCCGCTGTACATTTCATTCCGATTTTGACTATCGTGATTGGTTCTGTTATCTTCCTGATTTCCTTCTTTGGATGTTGCGGCGCTGTACGCAACAGCGCGTGTCTATTGACAACGGTAAGATTAGCAAAACGACGCGACGATACGAACTGATAATGTTTTTTAGTATGCTGTCATTCTTTTGGTCATTTTTGTCTTGCAAATTGCACTGGGGGTGTACGCGTTCGTGACTATCAAAAACGAAAAAGATTTTAGCAAGAACGTCGATCAGGCCATCGACGAACTCTTCAGGAAGAGCGACAATGCTAGCGTAGAAGCGATTGATTTTATTCAGTCTGAGTTAAAATGCTGTGGTACTAGTGGACCGATATTTTGGAAAGAAGTAGGGAAAACAATACCGAAATCTTGTTACAAAAATGAAGATGATACAAAAAAACCGTACAATGACGGGTGCCAGACCAACTTTTACAGTTTCTTAAAAGATGCCTCCCGAATTATTGGAATTGTGGTGTTAGCCTTGGCAGCTACTGAGGTAAGGAAGTTGTGGGAAATTCAATGAGGAATAAAAATGTTTGGTTTTAGGTCGTCGGGGCAATCTTTTCCTTGTGCTTGTCCAATTCTATAAGAAATGAACAGCGGAGAGGAGGCTACTATTAAATGAAGAAACTTTTCACTTTTGTATTAACTAAATCAGATGTTAGATGTTCGATGTGTTGTGATCACTTTCTGTAATAAAATTTTCAAGGAAAATGATCAGTCCTTGACAAACTAAAACAAGAACTGTGATGGATTACACCTAATCACGTAAATTAAGCGAGGAAATCGTTCCGGAAACTCATTTAGCCCGGAAAAGCTGCAAATGTCACGAACGTATCGACCAAAACTTGTAATGTTGGTTGCATTATGCAGGCGCTCGGTTTTTATGAAATTTCAGGGGTACCAACCCACTGCGAAAGCAACAGAGCGCCCCGTGCGTAATACCCCATTTCCTTTGATTTCCTTCACCATAAATATCCGTCTTCCGGTGACGCAACCGTACATCGATCCATCACCATTCAGGCCATGTCCACAAGCTTCACCTTTTATGTGAAGATTCGTGAAGCATTTCCTCCACTTCCTCGGAGAGGAAGCACGACTCCGTTTCCTAGCAACTCGCGCGGCATACACAAAACCTTCAGGTCATTTCATTCGGCTGTTGATGGTGTCACAGACTGGTAGGTTGTGCAGTGACAGTGTTTTATTTTCGTAGACATGGGTTGTTCCACTACAGTCGTCAAATATTTGGTGTTTTTCTTCAATCTAGTGTTCGCTGTAAGTAGAATCTTCATTACTCGTTCAATTGTTTGTAAAAGGTACGTAAATCATTTGAGTAAATATTGACGAAGTTGTGTTATTTCTGTCGAGATGATGAAATTCATACAATGCTGTCGGGGTTATTGAAGGTGGACAATGGCGTGACGAAACGTGGGGTTGGATGCTATTTTTATGAATTATTCAGTGTGACGGTGTTGTTCAACTCGTGCGTGACTTAGGGATGACAAAACGGCCGAACTCACCGAGTTTTTATGTGCACATACAACGCTAATTAAAATAATTGGGGCTAATTTTAGAGTCTTGTACACGTTGCGCGGTTATTTTCATACACAAAAATTCACACTGGATGATGATGACAAGAACATTAATAATAGACGAGGAACAACTTCAATATTGAATTTATATCAGACTAATGCGAGTGCGCAAAATTACTTCGATTAGAAAACTCTGATTCGTATTGATACTTCTATGTCTGATACTAAACGCTAATATTGATGAAATTCGACACAAATACTAAAAATAACGCCTGAACATCCTCCTGCCAGCTATCAATACCTAATTTGTGGCTTTTAATAAACTGTATTGATGTTTTTTGGTTTAATATCGATCCATCTTAAGTCACCCCGAAATCCTGAAAAGTTGAGACTTTTAAACCCCTAAAATCTGGTCCCAATAAATCAAACAATGAAAAATCATGTGAAAAAAAGTGTAACAAAACTATTTTTCCTCGTGTCACACGAATAATTACAATTATCAACGCCATGAATACTAATGCACATGCAGTATACTACGCCAACTCCAAACCAAACAAATTCGAACAAAAGCCGTTCGTTTTCGTCCCTTTTATCACATATCTACTCACCTTGACCACTTGCAATAAAATTTTAAACATATCAAAAACGCTATAACTGATTATTATCCACAAACTCGCGCCGTATTGAACCAATCACAACTCAACAAAGCCGTTTGCTATAATTTTTTGTAGATTGCGATAAGATGGTTGTTGGAAATTCGTGTCGTCGAACTTACATGCAACTTTTCCTAATGATTTTTTTCAACAATCTCGCACACCTGTTTTAATAAAGCATTACGTGGTTGAGGTAAATAAGGTACAATGCCCATGAGGTTAATGATTAATAAGAGAAGGAACGACGGTCGATATTATCATTATCGAACGTCGTATGATACAATAAAGGATGGAAATAAACCGTTTTATTAATAATTTACGGCCGTGGCGTATTGATCGCGGTTTGTGTATATCGAAATGAAAAAGGCGCCAAAATCCGAGAAAAACGCGAATCAAATTGCCGTGACCTACAAAACGTATGTCGTTAATTAACTGTTACTGATATAAAACGATTTCTCAATATTCTTCAGTCTATTTTCACTAGGGCTCCCTTCATTTCGAATCTTGTCACCGGAAATGAAGCGACAGCGAAAATCACTAAGCCATTTTCTTTAATTAAGAGAAAGCGCCTTAAAATGGCGTCGATTGACCCAATTAAATCGATCGATTTTCAGATCGCCGGCGCCGGTCTTCTAGCCTTGGGAATTCTTCTAAAACTGCGAAACAATGACATCCAGAATTTCATCCCTGACAAATACCATCTGGGTCTGCCGCCCATCATCCTCATCATCATCGGGTCTGTTATCTTCATCACGGCGTTCTTTGGCTGCTGTGGGGCCATCAGGGAAAGTACCTGCATGCTGACAACGGTACCTCCGTCAATTCAGTTGAATTTGTATTGATTTTTGGTGTTTCAGTTCGCCATCATTCTTCTTACTCTTCTCATCGTGCAGATTGCAATCGGAGCTTACGCGTTCCTTCAAGTTGGCGACAGTGTTGATCTCAAGTCGTCGGTGACGCAAGTGGTGGATAAGTCATTCCATCAGTACAACAGTTCGAAGAGTGTCCAAGAAGAATTTGATTTTCTTCAGAATTTCGTAGGCGCGAATACCGTGGTTTAAAATTTTCCTTGATCAAATTGTTTTCAGTTACACTGCTGCGGCGTCAAGGGTGTGAATGACTGGGGGTGGGAAGGCGGCAAACTTCCCCCTGCCTGCTGCGGCAACAACAATAAGAACTGTACAATCGGTTCCAGTAACGCCTTCAAAGACGGCTGCGGCGAAAAGACATACCAGTGGTTCAAAAATGGTTTGGACCTTTTAGGGATTTTAGCCGTGGCTATCGCATCAATCGAGGTAATAACGGGGGCGGCGCAATCACGTGTTTGGCACTTCCGAGTTATGTAAATTCGGTAACAGGTGGTTGCGTCGTGGAAGAAAAAGCGCGTTTGGAATTTACATTTTTTTTTATTTTAGATTATCGGTGCCATTTTCGCCTTGTGCCTTTCGAGCTCCATCAAAAATCAACTGCGTCGTGAAGCCTACGCTTAAAAACAATAATAATAGTAAAATAAATGTTCATGTTTGTTCGTTCACCCTCTAGATTTATGCAAGAAAAGTATTATGTAAATACGTTGTTCCCTTTAAATGATATAAACCTCAATGTACAAATTCTCAACACAAGCACCGCTCCCTGCTGTTTCGGGGGCGGCGTTCTTATTACACAAGTGCATTTCACCTTAACGTTACTGTGTCAAATTGAATGTGATAATATTTTTTGTGTATTTTCCGATTTTTTGGGTCTGATTTTGTACGTTCGACTGATAGTAGAAACTAGATGTTATGTTACCAAAGAGATAATAAAAGCGACATTCTAAAATCTTTACTTGGATAACACACGACAGATGTCACACAACACTGTTGGTATTACTTTTGTATTATTTGTATCTGAATAAATTTCTATATGTGTACTCGGCTTTTGAATTGCCAACTGTCAAAAACTGCAGTGCTACCAACGCCTACAACATAAACTGAAAGTAAAAAGTGCATTCCAATCTATTTTTACATCTCTGTTTATTTCATCATCAAATTCCCCTGAAAAATAGCTCTCCCAACCTTGACATTCTCTTTCAGCTCTCTTCACCCTGCTAATAACACCATAAACTCTAATTTATTGTGTAAACTCTCCGTTTTTCCCCACTTCCTCCACTCCGCCACTGAAAACTGTGTCGTTCCTGTCCGCTTCCCGTTTATTCAGTCTTGGCGGCGCCTTGCGTCGATCCAAAACATCCAACGATTTAAAAATAAAATGTTTCGGGATCGTGTTGTTCCTTAAAAATGAGTTGCGGCGAGTTGTTCCTCAAAGGTGCTAGCAGCACATTTACTGGATATTTTTTGGTAAGGAAACTAGAGTAGTTTGAAGGGCTATAAAATGACGTAAGAGATCGATAATGTAACAAAACGATCCTTTATTAACAGTGAAAAATCATAATGTGTCTATAATATTCAAATTTGGCGCCGAGAAAACGTGGCGCGATTTTTAAAAACTTATCTGTTGTACTTTCCGTACACCCTGTCATAATTTCTGATGCTGTTGACCAAACTTTGGGAAAACGTAGCTCCAATGACCTACAACCTTAGATTACCACGAATCACTTTGTATTTTTATATACCTGGAGAGGTGCCAGAGCCAGGATCACGGTACCACTGAACCTTATCGTCCACGATAAGAACTGAAAGAACGCAATTTGGCACCCTTGTTGGTACAATTTTTTATCATCGTGGAAGCAACTCTTTGGTAGTGGTTGGTTCTTCCAAAAAGTTGGTCCAGAAGTACCACAACACTCGAATTTTGACTGCATGAAGTTTATAACGTCCATGTTATCACTGTAGTCTTTAAAAACAGTTTCCACTGTGTTGTTGACAGTCACTGCGAAATCGTTGTGATTGGTCACTGCCCAAAACGTGCTTATACTAAGAATGATGTGAAGAAGAAAGATGATGATCAGGAATACGGTGTACTGGAAAGAAATTAGATAAAACGCGAAGAAAAGTGGTGTGGTTTTACTGTGTTTAGAAGAAATAAGTTCCATTTGACGACGCCGATGGTTCCGAAAATTGACACTAAAATTACAATGGAACCCAGAACTAATAGAATGGTCGGAGTGGCGGATAAGTAATGGTACGATGGTGGAATGACTTTGTTAAGATCGTTCATGTTGGTTTTTGATATTGCGCCAATAACTATCATTCCGATGCCTACAAGCTGAGAAACTTTGTTAGAACCTTTGAGATTGATTGGTACTTTACCAGGAAAATGATGTTGAAGATTAGAACAGTAATGTTCCTGAATTTTCCACAGAACCCCATTTTTAAGAATGTTCAAAACTAGGCCACTGCAAGTAATTAAATGAAACGTGGTGATGTAACTGATAAATGATAAACTGATAAAAGTAGCACTTATATACACATTAGGAGTCATCTTATTTGCTTATCAAAAAGGAGCCACAATAATTAGTCGGCTTTGATTTTTTCGAGTTGGCAGCTCTGGCTTCCCAATTATCAACATCCATCCAAAAATAGCGTAATTTTTTACGTCAGTAAACATAATTAATCCACTTAAAATAATTCATATGAGAACCGCCCAACGGATGTCTAAATAAAACTCGCATTTCATGCAGATCGTCAGTATCGCCTTCATTTTTTATGGCCTCACCAGCGCCTTCATCCTCCTCAAAACCAACAGCGTAGAAACTCTCGACCAGGAACTCGTGGCTGTCCCCTCACTCTGCCTGATCTTCATTGGAGTCATACTCTTCCTCGTCATCATCCTTGGATGCTGTGCAGTGTGTCGGGAAATCCCCTGCTGTCTAGAAACGGTAAGCTCCTCCTTCCGCCGCCATTTTCCTAACTTAACTTTTCACAGTACTCGATCTTCCTCAGTCTACTCGCCGCGGCTCAGATCGGCCTAGGGATTTTCGCTTTAATCAGTTTCAGTGTCAACAACGAGGACTTCCAAATTAAAATTTACGACGATGTGTACGACTCATTTTCAATGTACGAAGAAGCACCCAAGCAAATGGATACCATTCAAGAATGGGTATGTACCCATGAGATTTGAATTTTGCGCCAATTAACGTTTCAGATGACGTGCTGTGGGTTCAGTGAGGCGGGTGCCGCTGATTGGTTGAAAAATGGTACCATTCCGCTGTCGTGTTGTGAGAGCGGAACTCAAAATTGTACAATGGCGTCCGGAAATGTGTATTCCGAGGGATGCGCGTTGAAAGTGTACAGTTATATCGTTGGAACAAACTATATAATCGGACTGTCTTTGATTGTGACAGCTGTCACTGAGGTAACCAATGAGCTTGAGTTGTTTTGGCGCTAAATTTGAAGTTGCAGTTGATTGGAGCTGTGATGGGAATCGGATTGTCTTGTGCCTTTTGGAGGAATAGCAGGATTATGTGGATTTGAAGATTAAATACGCTTTAAAATATGTAGTAATAAAGTTAGAGTATAGAAAATAATAAATGTCCGTTTTTATACTGGTGAAAAATAGATACACTTCACCTCCTTGTTGTTTAAATGAGTATTTCAGTGGCAACAGGTGAGTATTGTTGGTTGCCTACATTAAACCCCATTGGCGCTTAACTTTCTAGAAATATTTGTTTACAAGTGCTTGTCTTGTAATTCCAACACTAATCACATCATCTCTATGACAACAATGCGTACTGGAATAAAGTAGACTATGACTCACAAGTCATAGACAATGTTTTGTTCTTCATCGACATATTTACATTGATGATCAAATATTATCGCGCGGCTTATGACTAATAACAGTGGCAAATCCACGCCACCGATTCCAGTAAAAATCTCGGAAAAGTCCGCAATTTTTGGCGCGTGATTGTACTCTCCCCTCTCTTCACTGTTAATTTAACACACTCTTCCCTCTTCCACAAGTGCTCGCCGTCGCTGAAAGTAACAAAACCAGTTTTACAACTAATAACACGCAGTCACTGGTTCGTCGCAGTTGGCCAAGCGCGATTCTTCGTTATCTAGGTTACGCGTTATAAAAATACTCTTTTGTTTTGGTGCAAAGGACCGCTGTGGGTGTCAAGATGGGCTGTGCAACTGGACTCGTCAAGTATTTCGTCTTTCTCGCCAATCTTATCTTCGCGGTAAGTGCGTGATGGTGTTTTGTTTCAACTTTTTGTGGATTACACAAGAACTAGTTGGCGTTGATGTCACAGGGAGGCGCCGTCATGACATCATTGGGAAGTCAGGGGTCACTAGATGCAGATACTCTGAAACTATTGCGCTTAATGATAAGAGATCAAGTTGGCAAGTCGAAAGCGGTTCTTGTTTTTTCCATTTGGTTTTGTGTGGAGTTGGCTGCGAGCAATGGCTTCTTGATACCAATAAGATGATAAAATTGTCTGACCTTAAGGGGACTTACGTGGGTTCGGTTACAGGAGCTTGCGTGAATTGGGACATTTTCTCATTTTTGCTGGAAAAGTGTTGTCAACTTACAGCCTTGGGATATTAGTAATAGTCTATTTTTTAAGCGTAAATAAAATGAGTAATGTTTTTCCATGCATCGTAAATAAGAGGAAAAAGGAGTGCCAACTTAATAAACAATGACATCGGGATCAAAGTTTCTATCTTTCCGGCAGATGTTTTTGTTTTTTACTCAGATTTCAAGTCTTATTGTAACAGAAGAATAAAAGCGTCTCTAATCATTCTAATCACTTCAGGCAACCTAGAAACAGGTGCATGGCCTTCCACAACCGAAAAGATTGCGAATGTTTCTAGTAGGCAGATTATAGATTACAGGTAGTTACTTACCACTGACCTTGACTTTTTTCGTGTCTATAAGCCAATTTTCGCCTCTTGCAAAACTAATAATCTGACTTTCACTCATTTAAACATTAATAACGACACTTTCATTTATTTCAAACACCACTATTAAATGTCAAATTTGGCGTCTTTTCTTGCCAAAGGTGCCAATAGTGCCAAACAAGCGGAACGAAATTTACTGAAAGGAAGCAGGGGGGCAACCGTTAATCGTCAAATTGTCGGTAAAGCAGGTAGCTGTAAAATTCAAAGATTAACGGTATGCTTAAAAAAATTAATAAATTCTGTTAGTGGTAAGGGTTTTTGAGGTTTTTAAGTAGCGTAACGCCAGGGTTGCCAACTAACAAGGTTTTCTAGGTAGTATGTTCAAAACTCAAGAACAATGTCAAAATTTGCATTAATAAAACTATTGTTTATTATTACTTGTACATTATTTAGAGTCCTTGGTGGTATTCTTACTATAATTACGATGTGTCAATACTTCGGCCTGAAAGTGTACAACATTACTTTTATTAATATCCAAAATTGGTACCTACATATTTAAAAATGATTAAAGTCATCAATATTGAGAGTGAAATTATTTATAATCATAGTTATCAGCTCAATAAAGCGGAAAATCAAGGTGAATACATCAATGTGTTACGGTGACACGAAATTGGGAATTAATAACTTATCGAATTTGTTTGTTGAATACCGTGAAAAAAAATGTGTCAATGTGTCTAAGACATACTTTGTGTTATTTCTGAGTAAACAAGGTTCAAATGTGTACAGTTGATTCTGGGTTGTATGAATTAAGCGCGTCCTACGTCTTTCGCCTACTGAGAATTGAAGTTTCTCTACTGCACTTGAAATTAAACTAGAACCAATATTGCCAACTGAATCATTTTATGGCTACTGTGAGTCTGCGTCATTAAAAGTTCAAAATTCAAGGGGTTTCCCCATTGCCAACTGTATAAACAGTAACAAGTTTATGTTTATGTTTGCTAATCATTGTAGCCAACTAAAAAATATAGGAAAAATTTAAGATTATCTAATACCGGATACTCACATTTGAAACCATTCGCAGGCTACCGATAATCATTTTATAAAAGAAACAACACGATAATTGTATTATATTCCGCCATTACAAGCAACGTGGGATTACAACACCGAATGACGTGTTTTTACGTTCCTTAAATTAAAAGAACAATCAAGTTTTATGAGTTCTTCTCTAAACGCCACTGTAATAAAACGCGTGAAAACGCATTAAATCAACAGTCTATTGTATTACTACATGAGCTATCGATAACAATTAAGGTGCAAAACATGCCCCAATTATCGGTCCGCCATTTTGTCAATCTTCTTGCACAACCCGAAATTCCAGCTGTCCCAGTTGTAAATTCCACACCCAGTTGTTCGTCCCCGTTGTTTTTAATAAATTACGCAATCCCAGGGGTACCATTTGCATAATCATCGCATTTATTTCATGTTAGCAACCGTCTTCAATCATTTCACGTCAAGGCTATTGTATTTCATGGGCTGCAATCAACAGTTTCCGGATCAGGTTTTACAAACAGGGTTACCAATATTTACAGCGTGAATCAGTGTCACGTCACGGTTGCATTTCTGTGGCAAAGGTTGGCATTAGTCATTTAGCCTTAATTGACCAATTGATGGGGCTGAGGGTTTTAATTGTGGTTTGGCAAGGGTGCCATGACCTCGAGCTGCACTCCTCGGAGGTCGAAGTATCTTGAATCTAAATATTGACAGTCTATTTCTACTGCAAACACTTTAAAAATACACAATTAGGGCAAAAAATCAGTTCTACCAACAATGTAGTCACGCCTATAAATATCTGTTAGTAGACGCAACACGTACATGGAAACCTTTGACATTCTCGCATAATGTGACCTTGATACATGATTCTTATTTTTTATAGTTGGCGGGATTGGCACTCATCATCATCGGGGTGCTTTACAAATTTAACTACAGTGAAGCCACCGATGCTCTTCCGTCGAATTTCGGGGTTGCACCAATCCTCTCCATCATCATCGGAGCCGTAGTTTTCGTCACAGCCTTCCTGGGATGTTGTGGAGCCGTAAAAGAAAGCACCTGCATGTTGACAACTGTAAGTACCAAAACACACTAAATTTCACCTAATTTGAAATTTCCAGTACGCCATCATTCTCCTGGTGATTTTCATCATCCAAGTCGCTATTGGTGTCTACGTTTTCATTAAAATCAACCAGGACGAAGGAGATTTCCGCAGGATGGTTCGCGAAGGTCTTGAAAAGACCTTCGATGGTTATTATACCAATAATGAGAAGAGGGAAACCGTCGATGCCATGCAAAGCTGGGTAAGTTGCAGGGGTGCCAACTAATTGTCTATATTCACTAACTCTGGTTACTTTTGGTCTTGATTTTTCATATCCTGTCGCTTCTTTTTTACATTCTCTGTCTGAAAAAGACTTTTTATAGTTGCATTGCTGCGGTCTTGATAAATACAGCACAATGACTGCTCAAAATGGAGATTTACCTCGCAGTTGCTGTCGGGAAGGAATTGAGGTGTGCAGGAGCACCAGTTACAATTCGTTTTACGATAAACCATGCATTGACGCCGTTAGGGACTTTTTGCATAAAAGCTCGCACGTAATCGGAGGTGTTGCTATTGGCATCGCCGTCATCGAGGTACCAAAATTCCGCAATTTTTCTTTTTTTTTGTTATTTTTGTGTTTTTAGATTCTCGGTGCCGTTTTCGGCTTGTGTCTCTCTAGTTCGATAAGGAACCACTACAGAAGAAACATTTACACATAATTTAAACCCAACTTTGTTTGTTTACTTCAAATTTTAATTTTAGTTGTTTTTATATGTAGATTTAACCATTCCATTTGTTACACAGCGTTTTTAAGTACAATAAAGTAGTATTAACAGTAATTTTATCGCTTTCATGGCTGCCCTGTACCGTGTGCTCAGTCGTACCAACAGGATATGAAAAATTAGAGCAATCAGAGCACGCGTTGTATGTCTAATCGTGATTTTTAGCTCCACTGCTGTGGTCTTGATGGTCCTGATGGTTACCACAACGACACTAAACCAGACTCATGTTGTCCCGATAATATCCGTCCGTGTTTCAAAAACGAACCGAAAATTTATCATATCGGTTGCTCTGATGCCCTCCGAGAGTTCTTGTACGACAGTGGAAAAGTCGTTGGAGGCGTCGCGTTGGGAGTCGCTGTGATTGAGGTACTGCCAACCGCCGAAATTCCCCCAAATGTAAAAACTCTGTTGCAGATCATCGGTGCGTTCTTTGGCTTTTGTCTCTCTTGTTCCATCAACAATCAGTACCGAAGAAGTCTCTATGCTTGAAATGGTTATTTATTGTGTTTAGCACGCTTTATTTTTATAATGTCTGCTGTATGTTGTTAATAAAAAACGTAACTTTTGAAGTAATTTTAGTTGAAGTCGAAACATTGTAATACATAATTCGATGGTAATCTTTGCAACAACGATAGAAGCATAAATCGCAATATATTGGTTAAAACGATATTCAATATTTATAGATATCACATTAAATATGGAAATTTCAATTGTGCATATTAGTTGTGCTAAGAGAGAAAGTGATAAGATATTTTTTCCCGTTTTTGTACATGGTTTTATAAAAAAACGACTACTACCAACTTAAGAGCTAATGGTGTTAAGGTTCCGATGCCATTCGAATTCTGGCGGATTCTCTCGATCGGTTGTGCACTTCCGCAGTTCGCAAAGTTATCCCGAAGATGTCCTCGTGGTATCTGTTCTCGTCCTGAAAAGAAATAAGTCGTACCAACATAACGACAAAAAATCACTTACTCTCAGTGACAAAAGATAGGCCTCCACCTGCTTCTCACTCATTCCTCCATACTTTTGAATTATAGTTTTCAGAGTTTGGTAGACATGTTCCGCCATTGTACAATCCCCACAGACATAAAAGTGTCCCTTTTCCAAAACCAGTATTCTGTATATTTCCGCGGCTTCTTTCAAGGCCAAATTTTGAACATAAGTCTGTAAAGAGAGGGTTGAAAAAGGGGATTGAAATGATAACTCGTCCTCTTACTTTAGGAACATCAGTTTCTCGTGACAGCGCCAAAAATACTTTGTCTAAAACACCTCTCCTCAACATCTCGTTCTTTTCGTCCTTGTATAAGTCAAGATCGCGGGTACGGCAACCGAAGAACAACCAAATTTTCCCAACTCTCTTGTTGGCGAGGACTTGATGGAGGCGATGTTGCCAGAAGGCTCTAAACGGAGCGATTCCTGTCCCTGGTCCCACTAGAATAACAGGTTTGAGGGGGTCATTGGGGAGGTGGAAATTAGGGGCGCCTCTGACAAAGTGGGACACTTCTTCTCCTACTGGGACTTCTTGTAGATAACTGGAGCAGACGCCATAATGTATGGGACCTTCGCCATCTTGGGTTTTATACACCACCACGGCGACGGTCAAGTGGACTTGATTCGGGTGGAGAAGAGGACTGGAGGAAATGGAGTAGAAACGCGGTTGGAGGATGCTAAGTTGAGCAACGAGAAGAGGGGCGTACGGGGACACAGATGGGAACTCCTCCAAAACTTCGAGGAGATTCGGGTAGCGCCAGTGACGCCAGTCTTCGTACGCTGCAGAATCCTGTAAAATCATCTATATTACCAGTGGTCTCTAAAAACACCCGTACTTACCGTGGCAAGAAGCTCCAACTTGCGCTGATCCTCCGGATCAGTGGCTATAGACGCGAAGTGTTGCAACAAATTCGGAGTTGGAGGAGTCGTAATATCCATGAATCGCGACAACAGTGTTCGCAGAGAACACGAAGGGAGGCGTTCATGAGGAGTCCAAGTTTTCATCACGCCATTAGAAGTATGGGTTTCCTTCAAGACCTGCAGCTCTATGGGGGTATCCGGATTATCGACTCCTTTGAGTCTCAAGATAATTTTGTCGACCAACTCGGGCCGGTTTGCGGCGTAGACCCCCAGGTGATCCCCCGGTTTGTACGGGAGGTTGTTCTCAAATTCCAAGAGAAGAGTAGCTCGCGTGGATTTTTCTCCATGGAGGTTGGTACGCTTGAGGAGGCGGCTCGCGTGCACTTTCTTGTTGTGGCACTTTGCTAGAGCCGTGGTGATCGTGTCGGCCTTGGAGTCAACAAATCTGACAGTTTGGGATGTTAGAGAGTCACTTTGTAGGGTCATGGTGGCCTCCAAGAAGGTGTCGTCGTCATCAAGGCAAAAAGTCTCACACGCAATCTGTACATAAAAAAATTACAAAGTTACAAAGTTACGCACACTAGTTTTTTCTACCTTGAAAATTTGCGGTGCCCACTTTCTAAACGCTTGCTCCTGGCCACACATCTCATCTCCTGATGCTAATTTTGCCAACCTCTCACCACCTAACTCCCCTAAAAGATTATCGACATACTTTCCAAAGGCGCAGAAGTTGGGATAAGCACTTGAGCCCAACGCGAAAACTGCAAATCTGCATAACAACAGTTAATTTTGTTCTTAGGGAAGGTATTAGAGCAAGCAGAAGCGGAAGCCACACTTACCTAACGTTACTGAGGGGTCCGAAAGTGTCTTCCAGTAATGGTTCACTCAAAGACCCTCTCAGAGAGTCCAACCGATCTAATCTTTTGGCGGTAGCGATTTCGCTCTGACTGTTTGCTTTAATGAAGGACTTTGATGTAGCCATCGTCATACTGCGCCGCCACCGTGAGAAAAGCAAAATTATACCGCCACCATGTACATTAGTAAGCCTATGAGTGAGAAGCAAATGGCGGACAAACAAAATGGCGCTTACCTGAGCTTCGCTGCGTCTCCATTAGGAATCCCACTTTCGCTCAACTTCAACGTGTACAAGTTCTTTGCGAACTCCTGAAAGCACCCATGCAATCACCAACACTAACAACTCCACACTCACCTCTCCATTCTCCGGGGGATCCCCGTTACCAAAAGTCGAAGTAACAACGAGAAGCAGAGCTTCATGCTCTATGCTTGAGATATCATAGTCGGCCATGCAATAAACTTGGGCGTTGAAAGCATGTCCGAAAATTTCCACCAACTTCTTTGCGTAACTCTCGGACTTTCCGGTTTCAGTGGCGTAGAGGATTGTTGCTTTAATGCGACGCGAGAGGGCTCGACCGAACAACTTGGATGTGAACTTCACAGCTCTGAAACAGGATAAGAGGGAATTTGATTTTGAAGTGTTGGCGGTTACCTCGCGATCTGCTTGAAGTGGAATTTGCGACGCGGTTTCTTGCTTTTGCCGGAGTCGCGGCCCTTTTTCCAGATGTGGCACTTCCAAGCCGGCTCCTGCAGAAATATAATAGCTAAAGATTAAGGAGCAAGCAAAGGAAGAACTATAAATATGAACTAACTGTGCGTTTTTTAATTTGTTTCATTAGGCGACAAAATTTCCCTGTTGACCGCAACAATGTTACGCCACTGTTAATTAAAATTATGTAGTTTGACGACCCTGTGTTCAATGTTTAAGTTTTGTTTTACGATAAAAAATTGTAATAAATTCAATATAATTCGATTAAATTATTTAAATTAGTAATTTATTAAAAAAAACAATGAATTTGTTTTGGAGCCACCGGAGACTTATCTTCCCGCTTTCACTTCATAGCACGTACGTCCCTGTGGCGCAGTGGATAGCGCGTTGGACTTCTAATCCAAAGGTCGTGGGTTCGATCCCCACCAGGGATGCGGTTCTTCCAACTTTTTTTTCTCACATTTTCTTATTTTTTTTAACCAGACTCCTTCGAGACAATAAATTCCACAAATCTTTTTTATTTATTCATTTTTATTTGTCGCTTCTTAAATTAGATTACTCCTCGATTTGTTTGCGTGCAAAGCCGGCAAAATCCTGGCAATTTGTACGGTTTAGTTGGCGGCGGCTTGAAATCGAATAATCGTGATGAGAAAAAATGTAATTTTTCACCCCCGACTAGTTCAAAAAAATAACATTTGATGGAGAGCTGCGTGGGATACACTTAATTATTCGGCTGACCGTAATGGGGGCGGGGGGCGGTCGTTTGTAACTTGATGGACACACAAGTTGAGAAAAATGCGAGCTCATCAAGTGAGCTGGGGTGGATGTCGATTGCTATCGTGATAATAAAGCGAAGTAAAAAACCGTGTTGTTTAGCAATCACTCTGTATATTGCCTGTGCCGGTGTATATAATACTATTACTTCCAATAATACAATCCAGTTCTCGGCTAAATTGAATTACCACCCCTATGTCAATAGTCGCTGTCGAAATCAAGCAACAATTGTCCTTGACAGGTTTTCCCTCCGCTCATTACACCCCTGGTGAAATTTTTACAGGGGTGACATTAAGGAGGTGATAAAAGCTGTGTTATCAACGAGAATGACTAGAATCGCAGTCAAAACAAACAATAATGTCGACGTTTTTGTCACAAATCCTTTAATATGAAGGAAATGTGTGTACATGAGGGTAATCGGAAGTTGAAGCTGAGTGTATATTTCACACCTTTCGTGACAGTTATTACGGGTGGTTTCGACGAAACGAGCGCTGCTTGGAGGATAAAAAGAAAAAAATAAAAAATCCCTGGGGTGTAGGCAACACATTTTACACATATGGATTAAGTCCGGTTTGGAGTATAATTGGGCAATTCCGACGAATAAAAATATACAAGGAGATTGATAAAAAACGGTACTTACTTGGTATTCATACGAGGGTTTCAGATAGTACAGCGCCATTTCCTGGTGGAACACCGGTGTCGCCGATCCACTTAGCGGTGGTACAATCCAGACCCAATCAGCCGGACATCCGTTCCTCAGCCTGACTTCATTCTCCAGATGTTTCATAAACGACTCTGACGCTGTATGGTGGTCGACAATAGTCACCCCCTTCTGTTGAAAACTATGCAAAACCGCCACATTCACCTCCACCATAGCCTTATCCTTCCACAACGTCACCGGAGTGCGTGTATCCAACCCCATCGCCAACGCCACCGGCTCCAACATATTCAATCTATGCGAATCGCAAATATTCCTGCAACCGATTTCCGTGCTCATATACCACCCGTTGAAAGGAGCCGCTGTAAACTGGAGACCTCCCACATCGAACATCATGTTGGAGACCGCCGGCAAAGCGTACCATTTCAGCCCCAGGTCTTCGAACCAATCGAGACTGAAAGTTGCCATTAGAGGGTTTAAGAGGGTGGGAATGACTTACGTTGGGTGAGTTAGAGGGATTTCCAGGATCAAATCTGAGGGTACATCGAAGTAATCGGGGTCGTGGCCGTTGGCGGAAAGAACGAGAGGGAGGATATCCCATCGGGTGCCTTTGCTGCGCCAACCGAGACGGAGGCAGACTTCGGTGAACTCAACGTTGAGGGGATCGCCGAGGATTGAGCCGTCGGGTTGGCGGTAACCGGCGAAACTGACCAGTTGGGGGTTCCAGACGCGGTAGTCGTGGCGGCTGTCGGTCCTCTGCGGGAAGATCGTGATAGCAGAACTGAAAGAAAAAAATATGTAACTGTCAGAACAACTAAATCGTATTTTCCCCCTCATTTCATCCCGTTCGTTCATCGCATTTCCTACAATTGTCTGCAAACAGTGAATATTTCCAAGATTTACACGAAATGAAGTTGCAGTCCTTGCACTGTCTGGATCCGAAATTGCAAATCCTGTAGAGCTCATTCCTCAGGGACTTTTCCGCATCTGGGAATAACCTGTTTAAATAAAAAATAAACTGGTCCCATGAGCGACGCAAATCCGGTTCTTCGCGATAATAATTTATCACACTTTTCGTTATCATTCACTTTTTCTCATGAACACTAAAAGACAATATGTCGGTTATCACGTGTCCTTCGGGCAAATCCAATCTAAATCAAACCAAGTTTGACAGTGGTGGATATAGGAAATTTATGGCCTTCCAAATTCCGGTCGGTCATTTCGAATTTCAACACGACGCGGAATTTTTCTCGCAGCGACTAAATGAGACTTCATTAACAAATAATTCAAACCTAATTAAAACTCGAATTCATTAAATGGGCCTGCTTTAATTAAACAACAAAAATCGCCATCTTTCGTCAACATCTGGCGTCTTTGTTGAGTTATTAATGGAGATGGTGGCGAAAACGCGACACTTTCAGTGCGAAATTAGTATGCTCCCGGATTAATTCCCTTACTTTTTAATTTATATAAATGGCGCAGTCGCACGTTTAAATCGAACTTTGGGTTTTTGTATGTAAATGGCTTTATTGCACGGAGAAAATCCCGCTAGGAGTCTAATCTAGATTCAAAGGTTTACCGGTGGCTGAAGAAAACATTGGATGTCGGACGTACATTTAAAAAAAATCCGCGAATGGTCCTATAACGTCGGAAAAAGAGATAAATGGGAATCGAAATGTTCGGGATTTTTCTTCCCGTGCCATCCAAAAAGTATTTAATTTCAACCCTTCATCAGTGACGACGAATTAAAAATTTTCCGCTCAATTTCCCCTCTGTCTTCACACAGATTTCCTAATTTTTTCCCGGGAATTAAGCTACCTGCCACTCCGGCTCCAACTCTGAAGAAGTCGAAACTTTGTGCGCTCCTCCGCCTCCTCGTTTACGTAATAACCGTTTAGTTAGGTTAGCAGTTTGGGCCGCTTCCTCCGCCGACATCCTATTAATTTTTATAACAAGACAGTAAATCCATTAGTCAAAAAACGCGACAGCTTGACAATATCAAATGATTAAACCATCTGTGGTGCCCTCCAGTTGTCGGATTCACATTGTCGGAGACTTTCTTAAAACTTTTCCGTTTGTAAACTAAAACGTTTTTATGCAGAAATTACGCCGCTAGCTGGAAATAATCCGGTTTTTGTCTGTTTCAACCGGAAAACTCCCGAATGTTTAAGTAGGAAGGGATTAGCGGGATGTCGTCGCAAGAGCTTTTTTGGTGCAATCAGGAATTTATTCAAATTTTTGAGGATTATAAGTAATAGGAAATACTGTGAATCTGAAGGAAGTTGAGGGATAACTAGTTCAATTTGTTTTTTTTAACAGCATTTTTTTGTTTCTTTAGCAGCTGTGTCCAAGATGGCGCATCCTTAAACTCTGATTATTCCGAATTCTCGTCACACATCGAAAAAACAAATCTCGAATTTCCCCGCTTTCTCCCAAAGCCGTCAATAAATATGTACATTGAAAGTCGACACAATCAATAGCGATCAAATCAAGCCTTAAATTTTGAGCAACAAAGGAAACTTTCAAGTTTCCTGGTGTTTTGTCTACAATCTGAGCATAATTTCGCATTAATATGTATAAACAAGCTGTCAGAACGGTCCTGGCAAATCACAGATGGATATTCGAGGAGACACGTAGTATAAACAGACGAATATATTAGCCGAAAGCTGAAATTTATCCTTCAAACTTTATCTTTCTTAACGGGCCGGAAGTGAGTCTCAAATATTTATTCTTCGTAATTGTTCCTAGGATCGCTTTTCATTAATTCTCGAGGATTAGAGCTACGTGTGGATGAAAAATGTCAATGGCTTCAATAGTGGTGGTTTGACGTCGACGAAGAAAATTGAAAATCAACGATAGATGCCGGTTAAACATGAATAGATAAAGTTGTATTATGGATGGAATATTGTTGATCGGAATGAATAGAGGCAATGGAAATTATGCGTTCAATCTCGCGGCACTTGCCTGGAATGCTGACAAAACTTCTTTCAGACGAGACAGCAATATTGCCTGCACCTGCACTCTGCTTAAATTAACTCCAGAGAGTTTCTCAACTCCAAAAATCTGCACCAAATCGTCAAAACTCCTGAGTTAAACCGCGCCCGTTCGTGCAAGTGCAGACGGACCCTCAGAGAGGCGTTTTTTGTTTACTTTACAGTGAGAGCTCTAAATGGAAGTGCAAACGCGACACATTGCCAGCCCGTCTTCTTAATAGACTTAGATAAATTTAGGGTCAAAGCTCTGATCTTACCGTATATTGCCTTTGTTGGTGCTGTATTTGATGTGGTTGCACAGCGCCTCGAACATTCCGCTCGTCGTGGTGACATAACGGCAGTCAAAAACCTGAAAGCAAATTTTAGTGTGATTTGTCCAGCTCATACATGCTGGTCCGAGCGCAAACAGAGATCTAACTTCTCAAATAGTTCGATCAAAACGATTGTGTTTTTTCTTACTTTCGTGTTAATCTCAAGATTGCGTGTGTTGGTGGAATGCCAACGATGCTTAAGACGGAAAATTACAGCGTTCAACTCTTGTACTGTAATAATCTTCGTGGAGCAAAGTTTCGGCTGACATGAGAAAGGAGTAGCAGAAGCGAAATCGTGCTGTTTTACGAAGACGAGGAAGTGATGTGGTTAATTATGTTGAATTGGTGGATGCGCCGGGTCAAGTTGTGATTTTTCCATTCAGACTGTTCGATCGGCTCGAGTGGCGGCTCTCGAGCAACAAAAGATTGACAGGTTAAAAAACAATGGCAGTCCTTTAACGCGAAAATTATCTCTCCCTCTGTATATCATCACCTAATTCTCCCATTTCGCGAAACTTAACTACTTGAGAGCTTTCAAGAGACGCTTTTTGCTCTGTGGCATGTTGCCAACATTTACTTGAACAAGCTTTCTATGAAGTTATTCCACTCCCACTCGTGTTTATTGCGTTTGGAATATGTATGAGACCACGACGGATTTCTTCCCCGAAAAATTTGACAATAAATGACACACTAAAGTCTACAAAGAGATGACGAGTGTCCTTTGCGAAAAAGGAATGTCGAAACGCTGATTCAGGCTAATCATGTTGAATCCGAACGTCAATAAGACGAATCTCTTGTTTGCTTTATATTCAAACTAGTCACGCTTGAGTTGAGTTGGATTTGTACCGGATGATTTTCATGCTTAGTTTATTTTGAGACTCTTTTAATCTAACCGAGATTTCCACCGCGTCGCCGCGCGCCCTACTCACACAGATAAACTCGGAATTGCTTCTTTACAGTGGGAAAACGATGCTTAATGGCCGTGTTATTGCAAGAGGGACGAGAATTTTTTTGCCTGCCGCAACGGTAAACATAAGACGCGTCCGAAACTTTGCTTCATTTAATCTCCTCAATTTTCTTTACTTAGCACTTGTAGACGACACTGCCTCTCAACGTCATGTATAAATCACAATCACACAACTTGTGACGCCTCCTATCTCATAGCCACCCTTATTATCTCGTCCACGGTGTTCCTTTGTTATTGAAAGCAAACGCAAACACTCGAGACTAACGTGAATAGCTGTGTAAACTCAAAGCTCTCACCTGCAACTTGGACCATTGGATCCGGCCAATGCATCTGACGGAATTCCTCCAAGCTAATTTTGCACCATAGATGAGCTCCGTCTCTGTGAGTTGATACGTTCCCGTCGCAGAGATCTCCTTCTGGACTTGCTCCCAGCGAGAGGTGTGCGAGGGGCTGTTGGACCTAGAAAAAAATCGCCGTCACAAATGGTGGATGCGCCCTTCGCCCTTTCTCTTTGTTTTTCCGTATTCCCCTCGGCCGAAAATCACACAATCATCCAACCCCATCTCCCCAAAGACTTATAAAAGTCGTACGTTGACACATCGACACCACCCCCATTTAACAGTCCGCAAAGGAATTCAGATTATTCCGACGTTCTCGAACAAATCAGATTCCCGTTCGCTGACGTTCTTAGAAAAAGTGCAAGAATTTCAATTTTTAAACAAAGACGGTGATATTTCTTTTGTTTCGAACGCAGCCACCTGCGTTTTATTTCACCCTCGAGTGTAATTGCGACTTGACGTGGTCATGTATTTTTGGAAATCCGGAGTTTGGCTTCATTCATCATAATTTTACGTGGAATTGGGAAATAATTGGCGGCGGGTTATTTTAAAGCGGTTTTTGCGTCATACTGCAGTGGATACGCGAATAGTTTTTTATTACGAGATTAAAGTGATTAATACTGATTTACAGTGATTGCAATTTTGATAAAATAAATAAAAATCGTATTGACAGGGAGTTTGGTTTTGGGAAACTAACAAAATGTTGGTATTACTAATTAATCGAGCTGATTTTATTGATATTGTTAATTCGGAGCGCTTGTAATGTAGGCAATAATTTGTTTCTCGCTATAAAATGGGAGGAGGAATTTAGTCAAATATTTCAACTCTTTTAAATTAGAATGGAATTTGCCTACAATTCGCAAGAGTTTTTGGCATCAGGTACAGGAAATTTAGTGAAATATTTCACTGATTTCCGCAGTCTATTTCACTAATTCTTTATTACAAAAGAAACTAGATTTTCGCTCCAATATTTAGCCATTTTTTATACCAACTTTTAATTACTGAAATCTAACCCCCATTGTTTCACAAATTAAAACCAAAACTTTGTGAATGATTGCATACTTTCGTAAGCATCTGAAACTCCAGTTAATGAACCATATCGCAGAAAATTGCCGGCCAACTTGGCAATTTTTTCACCCTCACATCCCGAGGCAAAAAACGTTAAAATTCCACCCCTAACGCAACAAATCTCCAAGTCGCGCGAGAAACACAATCTTAATGAAATAATTTTGTTGTAAAACATGCATGCTTGCATTGTGGCGATTTTACATGTAATTAAGTCCAGGGAATGTGGAGATAAGCGGATTTTTTGCTCGATTGTGTGGGAAATTTATAAGTAAAATATGCGCACCTCTAAAATTCAGAGTCCCAAAACTTGCTCTTTAATCCCCGCCATCACATTCTTGAAGTTAATTTATCTCTCCTATGTCCTGCAACCCTTCTGAAATTACTTAATAAATTTCCGCCTCGTCTCCACAAACAATAAAATTCAAAATCCGCTCCTCACATCTAAAGCTTATTATTTAAACTGTCGTTTTTATCGCCGCTATAAAATTTAGCATAATTTTTCACATCGTAATGACATTGTGTAAACGCCTGTGAAAAATTCACGTCTGGGTTTTTATTGCGACAAGATACGGCCGAAATGACATAAAACAACATATTTTTTGCCTAGCTAAATCCCTTATTTTTCATTCCTCATTATTTAGACTTCGTGCAATCAAATTTACAAATTGTAAAATGTAGAGCGGAAGATCAAACTGTAGAAATTTTTATTTTTAAGACCTAGTAAAAATTACCAATATTTTTTGCTAAAATTCCTAATTAAATAAGTAAATTTGGAAAACCTAACACTCTTTTTTAAATTCGGTATTAAGGCGGTTTGACACGATTTTGACACATTTTTTCTGAAATATTTATTCGTAAAAAGAATTTTTCTGTCAAATTGACGTTCAAAATTTGTCACAAAATTAATGCAGGAAAATGTTTCCTGTTTGCTAAAACCTCCAAAATCAGCGATTTCGCTTCACTTGGCGCATTGTTACTTTTGCCTCAAAATAAGCGGATTTCTCTAAGAATTTTGATGATTTCGTGCAGATTTCAGCTGTTTTCTTGCAATTCAGCCGTCAAATCTGGATAAAAAGTAATGATTTTGTAGATTTCAAGCTCTTCTTTGCGAATTCAAGCCAGAAAACATCGAAAATCAGCGAGAAAACGTAATTTTTCATCGAAATAAGCGGATTTCTCTAAGAATTTTGATGATTTCGGCAAGATTTCCGCTGTTTTCTTGCAATTCAGCCGTTGAATCTTGATAAAAAGTGATGGTTTTGTAGATTTCGAGCTCTTCTTTGCGAATTCAAGCCAGAAAACATCGAAAATCAGCGAGAAAACGTAGTTTTTCATCGAAATAAGCGGATTTCTTTAAGAATTTTGATGATTTTGAATTGTGAAATTATTTATGATTTTGTGTTTTAAATTTGTTTGTACAAATATTTTTGCAAAAATATTTTCTCCAATTTGGCTGTTTATCACGAGAATATTTGTTTGAAAATAAATTCTCAAATTTTTATTCGTATAAATTTGAGAAAAAATGTGATCGTGTCAATCCGCCTTTAACCGTACAAAATTGCAAAATTGTAGGAAAAAACTTAAATTTTAAAAATTTCGTTTTTAAAACCAAGCACAAATGGTCAATATTTTCAACTTGAAGAAGTTACTCTTCTCAAATAGTTAACTCATCAAATTGCAAAATTGTAGATCAAAAGTCTCTAATATTAGAAATTTTTATTTTTTAATTTAAACCATATAACTACTGCCGACATCTTTTTTTGCTAATTTTAATAATTTTAGTTCTACAACTACGAAATTTAAGAACGTAACTTTTTTCGAATAGTTTATTAACGCTACCAAATTGCAAAATTGTAGACCAAAAGACTTTTTAGAAGTTCTCATTTTTCAGATCATATAAGAATAGCCAACACCTTTTGCTAAAGTTCGTAATTTTGGTAATTTGAGTGCCACAGCTACGAAATTTGGGAACATTACTCTTGGCAAATAGTTTATTAGCTTTACCAAATTGCAAAATTGTAGATTAAAAGACTCAAGTTTTAGAAATTTTTCTTTTTAAGATCAAGCAAAAATTGCCAGTACTTTTTGTTAAAATTCGTAATTTTGATAATTTTAATTTTAGTGCAATAGCAACAAAATTTGGATTCGTTACTCTTTTAGACTAGTTTATTAACTCTACCAAATTGGAAAATTGTAGCTTAAAAGGCTTAAATTTTAGAAATTTTTATTTTTAAGATCAGGCAAATTGCCAATATTGCCAACAATTCGTAATTTTGATAATTTTAGTGCTACACCTACGAAATTTGGGGAAGTAGAAGAACTCCCAAATTTTAAAAACAGATTTCAATTCAACATGAAATTTAACGTAAAATAAGCACAAATTGCAGCACATTTACCACCTAAATAAACGAAATATTGGCAATACACTACAATACATTTTAAAATATTGCTGAAGTTGACAGGACGAGTATGATTTAATGAAATGAGAGGAAACTTGGTTCTATTAAAACGGCTCGATTTCTTGTTATCCTAATGTCCTGTATTTTAGCCGGATGTGACGGCTGTAATAATTCTGATCCAGAAGTGGAACGAAATTGGAACAGCCGGAATTGTATGGTCTGCGGTGAAATATTTTCGGTCAGGTTGGTATGATTCCAGAGAGCTTTAACCAAGACACCTGATCAAATAAAGACTTTTAAATCCTCTCCTATAAAGCCTCTAAGAAAAACAAAAGCGCTTCCGTTTTCTATAACCATTGTATCCCCACAAGTGGATAATTTGCGTTGTAAAAATTTAAATGAAACTCGCATCGACGTTTCGATATCCCCAAGATCGCCATAAAACCTCCCAGAAGCGTAAAACCCTTTATCTTTATGTACGCAACGAAAATATTGATGGAAATTGAATCATAATCTCGCATCTTACCGTCTTATCGATGTGAAATACTGGTCTAGGAAGTCTTTGGCTTGGTGGAGAATTTCTTGCGGCGTTCTGACTTCGTTGCGCCCTGTTTGGGCCATCATGCTTCCAAGACATATTTGATTGGAGCAGACGGTGTTCTGAAATGAAATAAAAGAATTGAGTTGCACTTAATCTGATTAAACCTTAGACGGGTGTAACATGCCAGTAAAATTTTCTATCCGCTAGGAATAATTAAACTAATTAAGTAACGTTTTTAAGTACACTTAGAGCTCACTTTTCTACGGAATTTAATAAGTGTTTTAAGTGTACTTGATTATACTTTGTTGAAACTTTTTTAATCGAAGAGTCCGGGCTGTTGGATTCGTCATCTTACGTTCTAAAGTTATCAGGTTTTAAGCTTTAGAGAACGGAAATTTAATAACGATTTTAGGATGTTCACAATTGTTGGGATTATACAGATTACTTTTTAAATTTTAACTTGACACGTTGTGTTTGTTCTCCTTTTATTTTTAGCATAGGCTCTGGAAGAAAAAGAGCCAAAAAGCTTGAAATTTCTTGTCAGTCATTGTCAAATACTTCACCCCAAAAATCTCCCGTTTCTCTCGTCACCGTGACTACTCAAAACGCCCAAAACTTCCAACGTCAAACTCTGTAAAACTTCCTCGAAATGGCCATAATCACCGCCACTTCAACCCCCCAAATCGAGGCCGACCGCCGTCTGCTCCAGTTCGAAACCTACGAAGACTATTTGGACTCGTTAATAACGGACGACGATCGCTGTTATCTTCAGGACACAGCCGCCGCTCGCACTATCGCAGAAATGGGTTACAGGTAAAACTTGTAAATCCAATATTATTACTGATTTCCTTTGCAGGAGCTCGGGGGAAACCCTGAGCCGACAACAGTTTGAAAAACGTTTAGCTGCTGTCATAAACTTCCTCTATCCGCCTTATAGACCTTACGAATTAGCAAGTGAAGGGATACTGAGTGGGGATCCTATACAGAAAGAGTTGGCGGTGAGAGAAAGACCAAATCGAGTGGGGATACTTTCGGTAAAAAAATAGAAAGGAATCGAAATTCACAGAAAATTTCACAGCTCAACAAAAAATTTTTTTTTTGTTGCCCTGAATATCTCTGCGGATTTCTGTTTTCAAAGCCGTAGTTTTCGAATATATTCTTGAAAGTACTGAATTGGCTCTGGTTTTTATGATTTTGGCGTATTTTATATTTTTAATAATTTAGACTTTGAGTCGGCTCTTCAAAACACGATGATAATAAAGTCTTTATTATCATGTTAAAATTCGCTTTATGCACGCCACGTGACCAACAAAAGTTGGAATTCTTCAAGATTTTCAGTAAATATGGGCATAAAGTTACAACTTCTATGTACATTAATTAACCATTCAAACGAGAGAGTTTTTAATCATTTCCAAAAAAATAGTATATTAAAGAACGTGTTCTATAATGGCCAATTATGCCATTATAAAACACGTCCTTTTCGAATTTGCACCCTTTTTTTAATAAAAAATTAAAATTTTCCAATTATAAGAGTTTTCGTGTTACACGATTGGTAATGATTTTGTAACCACGACTTGCCACTTGATTTTCAAATTCAATTTAAAATTTGACATTTATTGAGTTTCACTATCACCGAATTTTAACCTAACGTAACCTAACCTCACAACCTGCATTCACATCTATTATACAAGGTGTTTATAAATGTTTCTGGCATCAAGCGTGGCTTTGGAATATTGGAAACGCAAACGCGTTTCACAATAAAAACAATTGTTTTTATTATAGCACGCAAAACAGTTTTTTTTTTGGTTATGTTGGCCATGTTATTATGCCGACACTTAAACGTTGAATCAAAGCCTGAATGATGATCATCATCATGATCACGAAAATGTGAATTTAGGAATAATGAATCAGAAGAAAAGCAAACGTTGTAATACCTAATTTTGCAAAATTAAACAGAAAACGTCAGTAATTATTTGAATTGAAATTTTGTTAGACAAATGTCATTACCTCTTTTATCACAAACCTAACTTGTCAAAAATCTCTAATCGAAAATATTTTTTTTCAAATGCAATTTTTACATTTATTTACAATGCAAAGTAGAAAAAATAGTATATTACACTCATTTCATAAGACGACTTGTAGCACTCATTCTATTTGACACCTCCTCGCTGCGCTCGTCGTGGTCAAAACCCATTCGTGCTACAATACTCGCCTTATGAAATACGTGTAATAATGTACTATATTATGTTATTTACTTCAATCACATTTTAGTTACGGTTTTGTATCCAAGTTTTTGATTTTTATGTTTTAAACCACAACTATAGTATATCCGGTGAGAGATTGGGAGATTTCGACAGTTGATATATAGATTGGTAGCAAATTATGCTACAAAATACACTAAAAACACTAAATTCCTACGCAAAATGGGTTGACAGGGTTGTCAGTAACTGGGGTAATTTTGTTATTTTAAATTTCGCGCGTATGGTACACTTTTTATTGCGTAGATTTAGTGACTTTTCTGTCATTCAAACTCTCACTGTACGCACTATAGAACAGTTTATTTCTCAAAACTTACTTTGCTTCATGTTTAAGGTTAACTACAAATGTCAGTTGACAAATCGAAACCCACATTTGTAATGATCGTCAAATTTCTTTGACATTTCATAGTCACCCTTGATGCTAGAAACATTTATAAACACGTTGTATTTAGGTACATACATTGTTGGCCGCAAAGGACAATTCAATTATATTGATTCATTTTTTATTCACGCAGCAATTTATTAAACACGAATCGTAAAATCCGTAATGTGAAATTGACCAAAAACTTGACAGGAAACAGGTGACACCCAGACTAATTAGTTCTGCCAACTCTTTAAAAACAAAATTTCCCACTTTGAGTTCTCTTATATTAAAAAAAATATTTTTTTAATATTAGCGATTCACGTTCGACAGAAGTAACTAATAGATATTTTTTATCGCTACGTTAAATTTCTGAAATAACTAGGAATTAAACATTGGCATCATTGTCTATCAAATAAATTTGTCATTCAAATTTGACAATACAACGAGATGGAATCAACTATTACAAGACAAGCAGTTTCAAAAGGAAGAAAACAGGATCGGAAGGAACAAAGTCAGAAATTTATGGTTAAAATCAATATACAATCATTGTAACACTAACAAAGTCAGATTCAGAAGATAAAATCGATGAACTAGTTTTGAATCTGATTCGGAGCTCTGATGATTTACTTCTTTTTCGTTTGGAAAATAAATATTTACCTTTAATGACAAACCAAAAACTGTCATTTGGATGACATCTGTTTTACAAGACATTACACTAGAAAAATTATAACCTTAGTTACACAACTCAAAAATAAAAGTTATTAAATTTATAAAGTTACTTCTACCGAACGTGAATCTTTAATAGATATACTTTGTACAGTGAGAGTTTGAATGACAGAAAAGTCACTAAATCTACACAATAAAAAGTGTACCATACGCGCGAAATTTAAAATAACAGAATAACCCCAGTTACTATAGTCTGTCCAACGAATAAATAGATGACAGTTTTCTAACCAAATTTAAAATAGTTGTCATGATGCTAATTTTAAAATTCATTATTTTTACTAAATTTACTGCTATAAAAATGGCTCCTATTACTTGATTATAGAAAGGGAATTAACAAACTAACTAATTCGGTGTTTTGTCATTAATTTGGTAACGTAGAGAAAACCTCAAAAACCCTCAATTTTTACACACTGTAAAGCTGTGTGTCAGGTAAGGAAATCGCCAGGAAATCGAGAGGCACACAAAACTTTATTAGCAGTCCAGTTGTTACAAATCTTTCATTATCAACATTCTAATTAGGAAACTTCGGTCAAGTTGACGAACAGATCTTGAATCTACTCATCATGAAACTTGCAAAAGACAATTTGCACAAGAGAAAAACCGAAAAACTAGTAATTAGACACTATTTTACCAACAAAACTCAAGAAACAGTGCAAAAAGTGGATCTTAAAGTGGTCAAGAATGAGGAATGTCAGTGAATGTCAAATCATTGACAAATTTCTAAAAAAGGCGGGAAGGCGTAGTGGCATAACCAACTTAAATCGAGATTAATATCCCCAAAAAGACGGAAAATTTTAGAGTATTTCAAGTTGCCATGTTTCATGGCATAAAATTCAAATCATTCTATTTACTCGCTGGATTTACTATAACAACCGTGTCAACCCATTTTGTGTAGGAATTTAGTGTTTTTAGTGTATTTTGTAGCATAATTTGCTGCCAACCTATATGTCAACTGTCGAAATCTCTTAACCTCTCACCGGATATACTATACCTATAAACGACTTCAAATTGAGTACTCTAATGGACCTATTAAAGCGGCAAATTCGAAAAAGATATTTAAGAATATATTTGTTATTTCTTTCTTAATTTTACCGATATTTTTAGTAAAATCTGAAAATCAAGATTGAAAAAAAAATCAGAGCCAATCTTCCAAAACCATCCATAGTTTCGTGAATTGTTGGCATAGAAGTATTCGAAACCACTCAAGGGTAACAAAATCATTGTTGACCAGTGTTTTTTACAGACGATCATTTTTCTGCGATACCAAACCAAGCAAGGCTTCGAAGTGTCTGGATACATTGACTACGCTCATCGGTTGGCCAACCAAGACTGGAAGCCGTTTTTTAAATGTAAGTCAGGGAGGTTGTTAAAAATTGCGCTCGTTGCAATATCGCGTAAATGAAATTTGGAACGAACTGGAGAATGGGAGTAGTATTTCCTAGAATTGTTTTAATGAGGTGTAGATGTGCAAACAAGAGAATGATTTGCAAACATTGGGTGTTTGCTCGACTAATTTTGTTCCGTTTCAAGGCGGATGCACTCTGGTAACGCTATATATGTTGCGGGATTAATATAATTTGGCAATTTTTGGAGTTACTGTAAACTGGACCGCGTGTCAAAACAATGAACACGTCTATTGCCGCCCCCGTCAAACAACAAACTCCCCCCCGCCTCCCACCGTAATTCAAACTTATCAACTGAAGAAAATCCCTCGAATACACCCTTCTCTCTCCCTTTCCAACCCTTCGAACTCGGGCCGAAAACTAGCCGTCCCTTTATTAATTCCGGCTGACGCCGCTCCCAATACCTAAAACATTTTAACGAGTTTAATTTTCACAGACGGCCAACAAGTCCTCCCGCAACCGTCAGATCTCGGCTACTATCATTGGAAATTAGGAAAAACTATGTCCAACAACTCGATTAATTACAAGGTAAGTGCCACATAACCGATAATTCAACGCCTCCGAACCGAATTCCCCAAACTTTGTAATTTCCCCATGTTGCAGGAGGAATCCGAGCAGTTTTTTTAGTTTATCGGAAGAGGATTTACTACGCGACGTGAGGTGATAATTATCGGATCGTTTTGGGAGTGGGGTCAGGGGGCACAGCGCGAATAAATAATTTTGATGGGGGAGAGATAAGGCACGAGGTCCACGTGGAAATTGCGTGTGTGCTGGATGGAAGATTAGACTGTATCGGTGTGGTTGTCTTTTTTCTGGGGGCGGCTGTTTTTAATTAAGTTTGATGAATATTCAAAAATGTCCATAAAGGAAATGACTTTGGATTCGTTTGTTTCGGAGGATTTATTGGATAAAATGCGACGTGACGAGGCACTTTTAGTTGTTTTATCGGTGTTCGATAGATTTTTTTGTCCGCAAAATTGAATTCTCCAAGTCTAGACCAGAATTTTTCGAAAAATTGCCAAATATTCACGTTTCTAGAAAGTTTGCGGATGAAATTCAGCTCCAATCGATCGGGCTGCAAATATATTTCTATTTCTCTCCACTGCAATCCCAAGCTAATGGTGGCTCATTTCCGCCTTCATACAAATGAAAAATAACGACTCGAGTCATGCAATAACAAAAATCGTATTTTTCTATTAGTAGTGGTTCCTTAATAACGCAAATGGAAAGAGAATTAGCTGATGCTTGTCGCGAATTTTCTTTGAGAGTTATCATCATTTTGGAACAGATTAATTATTTTCGTCGAGTTTTTTTGCGTTGTTTCGTGAAATGGACGATAATCTGACAAATGAATGACGGTGGTAATATTTACAGATGGCGTGCAGCAGCTGACATTTCCTCAACTAATAGAAATGTTACACAATGCTACCAACTCATGCAAGATTAAAACTCACTCGAAAGAAAAATTTTGGGAAAACTCGAAAGAAACTAAAATTGTCAAAACCGGCTGCACTCTAATTAGCATCACTCTGATCGCTATATCCCGTTTCCGCCGTCACACACGCCCTGAAATTTATGACGCCGCCAACTTGACACATCGCTAATCTTCCTTCAGGCACTAATCCGTCGCTGTTAATCCGCCATTAATTAATCGATCAAGATTTTTGAAGCTGATCGTGTTTCAGGTATGCGTCGATCCAGTCAAAGGTTTGGTATTCCAGAATCGTTACGACAGGAGAATAATTTGCGTTGATCCAGCTCAAGAGCCAGGCGCGAACACGACGAGAAAAAGAATAGAATCCGATTTGTACGAACATGTTGTAGTGTACGATCATGTCGTACGACAGAGGATTTAAATCAAATAAAACTTATTTGGAAACGTTTGGATTTAATCAACTTTAACGAGCGGACTAATTACGGAAGATTTTACGGCAATTTAAGGGGCGCTATTAATTTTTATTTATTGCCGGGGACAGATTGAATTTGTCTTGGGGAAAGTGGAGAGAAAATTAAAAATGTCATAATTCGCGACGTGACGTGGGTTGCTTACACTCTCGATACGCAATATACAGTTCTGGACAGACCAATATATTTTTACCTAGCCTTCTCACTACATTGTCGGTCGTGCTGACCACTATATAGATTTTTTAATAAAACCACGACAGCGTCGAGATGCCTGTTATTAAAAAAATATTGTTCGTCCATGCGGAAGACGCGGAAATACAATAAATAAAAATTATAACTTGGTCGAGATCTGGAGTAATCGAGGGATAAAGAAAATTGCTTACTCATTGCTAATTGAGGACTTTTAATTATTCAAAAAGGAAAGAAGTTCTAATTACCCTGACGGTGCCGGAAATTACTTTTCTAACTACGATTATCAAGACGTCTAAGTGTTCACTTATTTTACTTTATTTTTTAATTATGGAAATGTCTTTGTGGCTGCTGGGATTTAAAATGTTACGATTTCCATCGAAAATATAAACTACACCCACGCCTGGGCGGAAATCGCACTCTTTTATCCCTGTTGAGCAAATAAATATCCACCATTGTTATATTTAAATAAGTTTAAAATTTACTTAGGTGACGAGAATGTACACAATAAATATAATTTTACTGAGATAAGAATCCCGTTTTAGGGGATTTCACGAAAAAAAAAGTAAATTAATTAAAAAAAAAATCCGTACCTCTTTCAGCCCCGCGCTATGTAAAGAATCGTACATATCCTTCTCCCTATCCGCGTAGTTCTTCGTACAAATCGAGACATTTCGATTCCTCGTATTCTTCTTCATCACATCCATCTTCTCCATATTTATTTACTCTTCCTTCTTTCTCACAGTTTCGTCAAGGCCGCGATAACAACACAATGAGCGTGAGAAAATGCGATCGCGGGCTAAATCGAAACAAAACTAAAACTCGGTTGCGCTTTTGCAATTTTATATATAGTGCGTGGAAAGGAAAAAAATCCGACTCGACAATAAACGACAGTCACGAGGTCACGTACCAGATGTATATTTTCAGAAACACACCGGAGATGATCGGAAAAATGAGGAAAGAGTGAAGAGTGTGGTCGAAAATTCCACCACAGAGGTGAATCGGAGGTCCTATTCTTTCCGGGCAATGATAGAATTTTATTGGGTGTGTTTTCCAATTCGTAATAAGAAAATTTTGTCAATATTTGCAGACAGGTCATGCACCTAGCGCAGCGTGTAATCTTTGAAGTGGCGGACTAGATTTGATTTTTAATTTGTCAAAT
The DNA here is from genome assembly GCA_029298725.1 of Gnatocerus cornutus. Taxonomy (NCBI): domain Eukaryota; kingdom Metazoa; phylum Arthropoda; class Insecta; order Coleoptera; family Tenebrionidae; genus Gnatocerus; species Gnatocerus cornutus. The sequence continues at coordinate 3,915,751 of CM055517.1, forward strand.
TATAAGGAATATTAAACTTAATGACACTTCACAGAGAAAAATGCTCTAAAAAATTTTTGCACAACGTTAGGTGATTGTAAATTGGAACAACTTTTTTTCTAACTGCGTTAATTTTTTTCAAAACGCTGTTTACTTTATTTCAAATTAATTGTGTGGTTTTTGTTTGTATTTTAGTTCGACGAATTGTGTAAAATTGTTAAAACCAAGTGAGAGAATTGACTGGAACACAAATTACGTTTCTTATTCACATACATTACTTATCGAATATTTAATTAATAATAATTATTTATTTATTTATTAATCTTGATAATTTTTCCTCGTTTGGTTAAATTCTCGCATTTTTAAATGAAGTCCTAAACGAAATTAAGAACGGCATAGTCGAATGGAATCAACTGGATATTTGTCACCAATTTTCTGGTAAGAATACAATTGTTTGATAGGTTTAACATAAAGGATGCAATACATATTCATGTAACACCCAGAAGTTGGTCTCTTTTGTCAACTTTAGCAGCGAACTTATAAGTTATAACTTAAGTAAAAATATTTTTTCAGGTTAAAAGCAATTTGAGGCAAAAACTAGAATAAATTAGTGTTCCAAGTCTAAAACTTTAATCTTCAGGAATCAACATCACAGCCTTACTATTTGTATCAAAAGGTATTTACAACATTTACACTACATATTGTTTATTAGATTTAAATGCTCCGATTGCGTTCATTATTGGCATTTTTTTTTTCGTTTATTGTTAAAATTATAATTATAAAGCATGTTTCGTTGTTTTAAATGTAATAATGAACATTTTACTGACATCAATGTGTATATAAAACATTTAAGAAAGGAGCATTTTTTAAAGGATAATGATAGTTAGCATTGTAGTCTAGAACAGTGTTGGCGAATTTATAATAGTTTTAATTCATTTAGGAAACATTTGAAATCTCATGCTAAAAATCAAATGATAATTAATATCAAAAATACAAATTAATTTGAGATTTCAGACAAATTAACTTGTAATTACTTATAAAACATTATTAGATATGTTTATTAAATGAATATTTTGAAAAACATGAGACTTGAACATTTACGTAGCGACCTTACATCTTAAATTAATGTGCCCCAGAGTATTGCAAATGTAAATGATAAGTCTTTTGTTTCTTTTATACAATATTTATGTTTTGCAGTTTATATTTTTGTAATATATTAGAAGTAGTTCATTTGTACAGGTAAAGTAAATAAAAGTTTTTAAAAAATGTGCACAATTTCTGTTCACCTTTTTCCTTAAATCCTATGTACAAATATAACACATAATTGAGCAATTTTTATAAACAAATTTTAAAATGATTGTATATATTTAAAACAATATTGGGGAGGAAATTTTTATAGTGTGGTTTCAAAATTCACCCAATATTATGCAAACAAAATGAATACATTTGAATGAACTGAAACCGACATTGTGCAAAATTATTTTACAATAAATTGAGTTACGAATGAACAAAATTGTAGAAAAGTGAAAGATGTATTGTACAGAAAAGCAAAACAATTCATTTCTTGTCACCGGATTACACACAAATTGTCATCGATTTATAAACATTTGTAGACAAAATTTACATCAATTTTTCTGTGTTTTCGTTAAAAAATTGGAAAGTTTTAGGCCCAAATTGTACCTTTCCCCATTACATTACTCGAAATTGTGATTGCCTAAAACTCATCTCTCAACTGTCTCATCCCGTATGGGTAAAGTGTCATGTGATTAGCATTCAAATCCTTTGGGAACCATCTTGAAATCCTCATATGTTACCATGACACACCGGCGGCAAATGTGCCTCCAAATTACCATGCAATATACTCACAACTAAACCAATTATTATTATTTTTCGTAATTAATCTTCCATTTTGCGGCACTGCCAACATTTCCACCGTTCGATTATTATCATTTTCAATTGCGAATATTAATTATGCGTGGAAATTTCTTGTCACTATCAACATCAAACGGATTAGTATTACTCGGCTCCCATGTATGCTCCAAATAATTTTTTATTGTCTATAGGACAATTTTACAAAGGTCACCGAATCAAACTTTGTTTAGATATTTTCGTAGTAAAAGTGCCATAGTTGATTCCAGAAAAAGCAATTGTGGTTTTATGCGGCATTTTATATTGTCTGCAATAAATGGGGATTTTTGCGTTTTGTCGACACTGTGTACAACAAAAGGAACTATGTATCTTGTGACAAAGTTAAAGCGGCCAATTTTTCAACAAGATTAAAATAAGCTTGCGAATAATTATAATTTTCACGCGCAGATTGCCAAACTTATTATAAATACAACTTTCAACTGAAGTTTTAAGTACTGAGACAGGCTTTAATAGAGTTTTATAGTTAAGTAAACAGAGTTTTCTTGAGATAGTTGGAGGAGAAACAATGTCTTAATTAAATTTTTTCTCTTTATAAAAAGATTTTTAGTTGGGTAATTTGTAGCGATGCACCTCAAAAAATTTAATTTGTATCGTAAGCAATAGAAAAAATTTAAATTGCATTGTAACAACAAATTTGAATCAGAGAGCTGAATTTCTTGGATGTTTAAGCAAGAAACTAGCAAATTAGCTCAAAAAATGCGTTTGTTTTCCACCCTCCTCGTGAATTCCCGCACATCTGTGGCTTCCTGCGAAGCCCCATCGCCACCGTCATTAAACCAAATTCGTTTTTACAGAAGTCTAAAGTATTACATGCAATTCAATAAGCTTTTCTCGCTGAATTCGATCAACTCAATTCGTTTTATCACTATTTAAACCAGCTTTTTTAGAAAAAGCCTCATCATAATCTAATCCGCCCTTTTGTTTTGATTAATGTCGCCTTAAAGCTACATTTAATTTGTAGGCAAATATTTGTCAAGTTGATTAATTGTCGGCCTACAGCTCTACAAGTGCATCCTTGTCCGGGGTAATTATCTGTTAATTTCGGCGGAGACTGTACAACCCTCGTTTCATTACAGTCGTGCTATTTTTTACTGGAGGACTCCTGGGGATGTTTACGATGTGTTTGAAAGTGGTTTACAGTGAATTAAATCACCGACAATAAAAACTTATCTTTATTGTTGCAGAAATCTTGTTGGTTCCAGTTAAAAAACAGTTACGAGAGGAAAATAGATGTGGCGTAGGTGGGAAAAGGGAAATAATATATGCGTTTGTAATGTCAGTCATTTAAAATGAGGTATATATAAGAGCACGACAAATATAAAGATTTTCCTGATAGAAAAACCCCGACTGATTAGTTGTTAATCAACGACAAATTTAAATTACTGAACGACAGAGTATGAACGATGAAATGAGGTAATTAATAAAAATTTTAGCGACAAAAAAAATATGTGATCGACAGTTATTAATGTTTTCAACGACTGTTAATGTTTTCTTTGACAGAATGGCTAAAATCAGCGACAAACACAACAAGTAAATAAATTACCAGTCGTGCAATTATAAAAATGGCAAACTAATGTTTTTCAACTGTTGTGCAAGATATTTTGAAAATTTGTTTGTCTGATTTTGAGTTTTTTTCTACCTCTTACGTTCGGCCGTTTGCTGGTTTTATTTTGTTGTTCTGCTGTGCCTGTCGAAAAATTTAAATTTATGTCGTTAAAAAATTGTTTAGTCTGTCATTGTTGCATTCTGTCGTTGAAGTTATTAAACAACCAGGTGGAATCAATTAATTGTCTGGAGAATATCTTTAATAACTTGCCGCCCGATTTTTTTATTTTACTGGGAAATAAAATTTCACGTCGTTCAATCTTTTATTTTGCCGTTTTATATAAATAGTGTCTTGCAACTGATAATTTGGTCGATTTTTAAATTATTTCCATCGTTAATTTCATATTATCTGTCGTGCTGAAAAATGCCACCCATTTAAAATGGCAAGACAATTTTTGAACATCTAATTTTTTTTTATTTGTATGAATAATAGTCGGTAGAGTCCCTTTCCTCGTTTAAATGGTAATAGTTTTAACATTTCCCCATTACATAAACCACGATTCCCAGCCCACAATATGAACCACAAACCACGACGCATATCCAGTTCTTTGTTTATTTTCTATTTCGACTTCCGTAAAGTTTATGTAAAAAAAATTTTACTTAAAAATATCCTTGACACTGCTATGCTGCGAATGCCAACTGTTCAACAACACTATTTGCAAGCTCTTCCATCAAGGTTCTGCAAAATCAACACAAAACACCAAAATCCTGTACATTAATTTCTTATATAACAATTAATTGATTAGATTAAATATTGAAAGAAGCACGAACATCCTTAAATTAAGCTTATGCAAGCTGCTGAATCATTCGATATTTTTATTAACATTTAATTTGCGGTTTGATATATCATGATATTTTATGATCCAATGGTGAAAACCTCAGAAATAAACAATTTTTCATGTGATTAAAGTGATTTTACACGACTTGGTACTTATCGGGTGCAAGTTTGGTGACGTTGGTCTTTAATTTCACGTGTCCAACATGAATATTAATTAAATGGTCACAAGATCTTTTGGTCAACAGTTAGCTGTTTATTCACGTGTTAATTCGATAGTGACCTAATGATTTGTCAAAATCCTGAAATCTATTAGATCTTAAACGGTCTGTTTGCTCTCATGTGATGATTTATTTGTCTTTTATTTACTGTGCACATGCAATGTGACTAATTCATTGAACAAAGTTACTTAAATTTGCATGCACGTGACTTTGTCAGAAAATGTAGGTATTGTTTGTTTAAAACGACGAAATTTCTGTTATCGACGTTGGTAAATATAAATATAAATGTGTGTTGTTAAAATTATAACGATGCAGTGAGAAGGGGGCAATGGCTTCTGGGAATTTGCGAAGACAAAAACAGGCTGCGAAAAATATCGATCATTAAATTAATCGAGTAAAAACGTTATATTTAGAAGCACCCCTAACGCAAAACTGAGCTTCATTTCATTAATTGTTTTTTCTTAATCAGCTTAAAGAAAACTGCCTTTTCGCATCGTTGGACACAATCAACCCGCCGAGGCATAAGCCATGTCAAACCTAAAAAAGCAAAAAATTCCCACTTACTTCACAAGGCCTCAAATGCAGCGAGTCGAAGTTTTCAGCTTTGGAGATGACATTTTTCAATCGTATCGGTTTCTTATGAGTCCCAGGCGAATTCTGATTTTGGAAATTTTCGTGGATCGCCGACACATGATTACTGTTTACCATCGACATTTTCAAAAAAGAATTCACGGCATTGTGACTCTCATGCCAAGACGCCGAACAACTAGAGAACTACACTTTGTGTAATTCCTTCGTATAAATTAGTCAATACAATCGGCAATTTAGTGCTCTTTTATAATGCCATAAAATTTCCAAGCGTTCGAAACTAATTAAGTCGCTCGAAAATGTCAATCTCCGGTAGACCGCCACTAAAGTTTGACGAGTTTCCAAGTTTGGAATTTTATTTTTAATTTTAATTTCGATTGTTGTGGAAATTTTCCGGTACGGTCGCGATGGGGTTATTTTCTTTTCTCGGTTTGTTTTTGGCTTTTTGCATATTTTTATTTATTTTTTTAATAGCCGATGTTTGTGACGCGGAGGAATAATGTTGACTGTATGCAATCCAATGTGCGTTCCGGTTACCGGAGTCGGACACGGATTTCTGCGCTACGCTCCGGAGTGCGAAACCGTACCAACACGCTCCTCCCCACCATTCATCCCTTATCACTGCACCCCCACTACGAGACTTCGTCACCTGTTGACAGTATTGCATTCAGCTTTAGAGCCGAACGGATGTTGGAAGGGGTGGTTTAAATTATTCATTTTGCTTGGAGGGACGCTGCTAATGAAACTGAAAAAACACGACTTTAAATGCTTGTTAGTCCTGTAAAAAATTCGCTTTTACGTCTTCAAAATTTGGACTGTTTTCTAGTCAAAGCTTTATATTAATTATTCCCTTATTTTATAATTGTAATTCCAGGTAATTTTCCTGGCCATATATTTGAACTTTTGACCACAATAAACACAGCCAAATTACATTCGTCTTCTGGAGACAGTTCCTCAAGTTTACGTTACGACCACCGGGATTACTTCTTTTATTGCGCAGTTTATGGGTCCACCTCACGTCACTTCAACCCCCTTAATAGTTTAGACAATCGTAAATCCCCTAAAAACTTGTCCATCAACAATGTAAGTCCCACAGGTGGTCAAAAAACTTATTTATTAACAGATTTATGTAAGTCGTGGAAGAAGGCTTAACAAGACCCTGAATTATGGATGCTGGTTTTTCGGTCGCCATCCATCAGGATTAGCGCTAGCTGACGTCACATTCGTAATTTGGGTTGTCTACATATCAGGCGTTTTTCCTTATCGGGAATGTGCGGAATTCCTCTAACTTCGTTAAATCAGCCTTCGACGTTTCAGCATCCGAAAAACTTTCCAATTACATTTCAAATAAATGCAGACCACCTGTTAAAGTCACGCACCCTACAAAGCACCTTCAATTATTAAATCAAGTCAATTAATAGCGCACTACGCTTAATTGATGTTCATTAAACATAACATCCTCCCGTCTCCAGGAGGAGAATTTATGGGAACTGAAGCGCTCGGAATGAATGAATAACGGGCGAAATGAATGAACAAAACAAAACCTGATTAATTGACCAATTTGCGTCCATCACGAGACCTCCGGAATCGAGTTAAGGAAAAATCCGGATAGGAAGGGATGATTACACATGTTAGGGGTCAGGGAGATCCCGAGGGATGTTTGTATAGGCGATGAAGTGAGATTCTCGGCTCGGAACTGACATCGGGAACGCTGACCACTGACATTTGTTACATATTTAATCGAGTTGAATTGACCCAGGGGTGGTCTAGGCTATTTGAACGGGGCGATTTCAGTTGTCGAAGAATGGTGGATGCGCCGGGTCAAATTTGCGTCGAAAACAAATCCTCGTGCCCAAGTTTACAACTCTCATAATTGTATAATTGAATCTGGTTAATAAGACGTTCATTCCACCCCGGCTGAAATTAATCCGTCGTGTGCGTGTAACTTTATCAATAACTCAATTATAAGCGGAGATTTATTAGGTTGGTGGAAATGCGCCAGTCACCGCAACTACTTTCGAGTTTCATAGAAATAGTCAGTTAGGAAAATTAGATGCCATCTTGTATTAACAAAGCGATATCAGTCAAAACAATGAGAACAGACGGTTCAATTATGTTTTTTATCATCCGCAACGGAACGAATTAAGTTTGCGGTTTTCCGCTTTGACTTGAGAATACAGCGCGATCAGTTTTTCGCAAATTAAATCGAGCAAAAGTTCCATTGCCACTTTTCACGCCAACAATTTTAATTATTCGGGCGGTGGTGGAAAAAGTGACCATTTTCCCAAAAGTTGGTTCATCTACAAGTGAAATGACCCAACTTTCCCGTGAAAGCTCCGACGAGCTCAAATATTAGTTTGATTTAATAGCCTCTCAAACCGTTCCGACAATGGATGCATTCCGAAACCTATTTGCAGTTAATCTGCCAATTATTGGATTATAAACACGTTGATTATTCTATACCACGAACGCCGATATTACATCGACAATAGCATGTGACAAGTCAGGATTCCGGTCGAATCAGTTTTGTGTTGATAACGCTTATAAACCACTGAAAGCTCGCTGGATAAATACAGTTCAAATACATATTTTTTGGGAGCTTGAAGCGCAGATTTAATGGAAACGTCATGCAAACGCCATTTTTCAAGCATGAGTTATTTGCTTGCACTTTTTTATTTGGCGGCGGAGTAAAAGTGAAATATTTGGAGCGATGGGATTGATAAAATGCGACAAGTATGAAAATACTTTCCTAGCCCGGCGCATCCACCAAATTTAAATTCTGATTTCATAATTCCTACAAACTACCACTTTCTCTCAAAGCCCTCTTCCGCCTTATTTAAATCGAGGCAAAACCCCGCAAACACCTGTAAATGACTCGACAACAGTAAACTTGGAAATGTTCATGACAAGTTCAACAAAAGTCTTAAGCTGGCTTTAGCGCACTGTAACGTTTAATTTATTATCCATAACGTAGTTGCGCAATCCTTTCTTTGAGGAAAAATCCCGGAGAAAACACTCGTTTAACAAGAAAGTTGTTTTAGAACCGGCTGATCCCACGATCGACCGTAATGGGCTGCATTGTGTGGTCATTCAAGGTCCTGAAAGAAACACGGCAACGAACCTTTTCATGAATACATCAGCGTGGCTTTTCAGAGTCATCGTTACGAGGAAAGTTTAGATCAAAGCGATTTTTCTTCGTTATCAAATCCAAAGCGCTGCTGAAAATTGAAGTGCATTCGAATAAGTAGGCAACCAACAATGCGGTTGTTGCGTCATCTGCTGGGAAACGTAGTAGAAAATTGCCCAATAACTTGGAGAGTACGGAGAAAGAGATTGACGATTAGTCCTTTAAATTTGACAATGAGTTTTGACAGAGTCGCGTATTTGAGTAGGCGGAAATGCTAGATTAAGCGATCTGGAGCGACGGGCTTTATGGGATCACGTTTTCCGATAGGAGATTACTGAATATTATGCATCCAGAAAACTGGACGAGAAGTTGGAAGCGAGTGTTTCTAAATATATGGTGGAATCGATAGCAGCTTAGACTGAAATTAAAAAGTTTGCTACATTAAACAGTGCAGCTGACAAAACGATTTATTTCTTAGAAAACTCGACTTCAGAATTGTTACTTTTCTAGACGTTAACTTAGCGAGAATTGCCTAAAAAATTGTAGAGCAGACCATTTTTTTGGCCACAAACAAATTTTGGGTAAGAGTGATTTTCAACTTTTATTAAACGCGTCTGAAAGATTTTAGTTTTTCCAAGATTTTTTAGCTCAACACAGCGGAAATTTTAAAGACAGCAAATTATTACTTTGTTTCTGTTGCAAACTTGAGCAAATTTGCCTTTTAAATGACTAAATTCCACGTTTTATGAATTTTTATTATTTTATGTTGGTACGTTTTTATTTATTTCTCATTTCTCCCGAGCAGGTAATAAACGTACTCCAATATGAAAACGTTTCACATTATTACTCCTTTCGCCCTCCTCGAGAAATTCCAAATAGCACAGAAACAATTTTTGCCACAGACAAATAGCACTGTCAGGTAAATTCTGTGTAGGCAGATAGATAGGGTAAGACTTTCTCTCAACTTCCTTCCGGTTCCGGTTTTGTATCTGTTTATCGCCCCAGTTTACACCGTTTTGTCTGTGTTGTGTTTTGTCCGTGTAATTATGACTCGTGAATGAAAAGTTGGATAAAAAAAAACGAAAGTTTAGGCAACCAATTATTCCTTTTTTGTACAATATCCATTATTCGGATTAATTCTATTGTCCCTGGTCATGACGCAGCTTCCGTCTACTTCATCAAATCGGAAACCGTCTCGCGATGGAAAACTTGAGAGAATCATCAAATATCCGAAGATATCGAGAATACGAATGGAAGTTTTCAGTAATAACAATAGGAAAAGGTAAGTCGTTGCACAAAAGCACTGGCGAGGTCTTCACGCTGTAATTCGATAAGTAGAGGAGAAATAAAGATGTCGTAGTACCAGAAGACTCTCATTATCCGCCTTCGTTTCTCAAGTCACGGCTTTGTTAGACTGTTTGTCTTATGACGTACTTACGGAAGTTTGCTTTTTGGAAATATTGACTTTAGATCGCGGGCTAAATTACATTAGGCGACTTTTCCATCTGGCTATACTCCAACAACTCCAACAGTTGTTTTCATTGTAGATTGATACGGTCTTGGGGAATTTAAGATTTAAAAAATTAAGGTTTCCGCCGGAAGCCATTTGTTCCAGGTAAAGCCCGGAATGACCTAATGAGGCTAATGGAGATTGCAGGATTTGGGGAAGTGGAAGATTATTAGAATTACCGAAAAAAGTCAGAATTGTGTTCATAAAACCACTGACTAATACAACAAACACGAAGTCGATGATTTCAGCGTTCTTGCAACCATAATCTCGCATTACTCTAATTAGCACATTTATAAAACTGGAAAACAACACTGATATTTGTTTATTCAAACTACATCATTAAAACAAAATTTATGACCTGCATCCATTTTGGTTTGTTTATTCGAATAATATTTATTTCTCTGAAATTTATTCCTTGTAAAGAATTATTACTCATTTCTAACCAACTAAATTATTCATAATGACGCAATGATGATGACGGGTGACGTCATATTCCCCGGCGTTGCCTTCAACCAACTAGACTTCTATTCGAATTGAACGTTTCGAAACGGTCGGTTTTTAATAAAAGTGTTGAACGTTACTGCAAAATGAAGTGGAAAAACGAAATACCAAATAAAACGGAATTCATGAAAATCAACAGTTTTAATTTCATCGAATGCGAAAAGTTTCATAGTGAACTAGTGCACGAAGAGAATGCGGAATGGAGCCGGCAACCGGCGGTGGTTGGGGGTGGTAAGTTGAGGCAAACTAGTTTGGGATTATCTCTTTGAATTTTTTACTGAGTAAATTGCGATTTCGATCTACATTGCGTGGTTTTACGGTACCACGCGACCTTGAATTGCATTCAAACGGAGGAAAATGTCGCACTGATTTGTCAGAGTCAATTCTACTGATAAGATAGTAGTTTATATTATGAGTCGTTGCAAAATTGGGTGTTTAATTGTTGTAAAAACTTTTGTTTAAGGTCAGAGAAAAGAGGTTAAAGAAACAAGAAGCCACGATAACGCAGCTGTTGCTACACAACTAGAGGAGAAAAACAAAGAACGGTAAAATAAATATAATAATATTATTGTTTGTTTTACGAAGGTGATAAGAAAAGCAGTTTTGTATTGTTGGTTGCATATGCTTCACCATCGTTGAAAGAAATTAGATTGTATTTCAAGAAACTTGTTGGTAACTCTGCCTGTCATCACAACTACCAACTTAGAAAAAATTTCAAAGTCCACTAGACGTCAGTGATGGAAAAATATAACCTTTTACGCGTGACATTTTAGATTAATGACTTATTGACACACAGTGTGCAAATTTTGCATTATTCATATCGAAAACTGTCGATAGTGAATTAATCAATTACAAACTGAATGATCAATTTGAATTATTAGCTCCCGAACAGCACGCTTTTTTTAAGAATCCTGATCTGATAAAACATCCAATTCACGTTTATAATTTTGATACAAAATCGTTTCATATAAATTATGTACACGTTTCTGGTTGTATAAAACCAAACACGTCAACAATTCCACAGAAAATCATTACAGCGAATTTAAACAATACCGATATGAATATTTAATTTTTCAGAGCCATGAGCGAAACCATCATTCTCTCTCAGTCAAGCACCGACTTTTTGGGCTCAGCTCCCAAGAACTACATTACTAAATGCTTCATCAAACCTGTGACAACTCCGGTCTGGTATACTGAGTCTTTATTTTTAACAATCGGCTCAACTAAGCGGAAATACGACGAGAAAATTTACTTTAAAGTAAGAAGGTGCGGTTGTTGTAGTCACTTTTTCACAGAACATGTTTCAGGAGAAATTTGTGCCTTTTAAGTGGTCCGAAAGTATGACTACAGAAGTGAAAACCGCCCCAAAGTGTATTTATTCAGAGTTTGTTGCTCCAGTTGAGGATTTTAGGGATGAGGTACATGTCATTTCGTTGGAAGGACAACAAAGGGCGCAATCTACTGAACTGTGATTTGTAAATAAACGTTTTGGTTTGAAAATTGCGGTTTTATTGAAGTGGAAGACGATGTGAGGTAGATAACCAGTTTTACACTTAGCGGATGCTGGTGGTCTATCAGAGGATACTGATAAAGACAATAATGTCATCTGTTCGGGGGGTCGATCAAATTTGGGAATCTGTTGGCAGCGCTGCAAAATCGTGATTTAAGATATGGACAGCTCTAAATTTGCAGTCAATAAATGGAATGATGATATCATGTGAGCTACAAAATTTTTGTTTAGGGTAGGCCATGAAAGAAACAGACAAACATAGAAGTCATGTCGGAGTGAAATTTTGTTTTTGATATAACCTCAATTTTTTGATGAAAATATGTAACATGGAGTGCGGGCACTACCCAAGGTTCCTAAATTTAACAGGTTTGCTCGTTACTAAGGCTGAAACTTTACCCCCTTTTGGTTGCTAGGGACGTGCGACCATAAATGACGTCACAAGAAAGTTCTGTCAATCGTTCAATTGTTCTGTGATGTAAAAACATTGCTGATCGTCATTGTTGTTTAACAAAGTTCTTGTAGAAACATCAGAGTGTTAAATATTGCTGTTTTAAATAATACTACCAATGAAAAAAATCGGAATTTAAAAGAGCTTTCCGATGACGTATTCGCGCCAGGTCAAGAGGCCTGCTTCTATTGGCTCAAAACTTTATAGCAAACCTGTTAATTTTAGTAATCTTGGGCACTATCGCCCGTAAAATATGGAACCTCCCACTCTGGAGGATCAACAAACCGTGCCGGTCCCTTTAAATACCATTGAAAGAGTTGTTTAGATGCAGTATTTAATTTTTTTTTGTATTGTAGTTGGGTTGCAACTTCTTAAAATGTATTGCTTTAATGATAATTTTGATAAGTGAATGGTAAATGTTTAATTTCAGCCAGAATACAAGCTGCTATCTCTATTAATTTTTGGTATATTTAGTTAAATTTTGATAAAAGCGTAAAGTTCTTTTTTTAGGGATATTTATATGCAACTTGCAACTTTGCAAAGGAGGATACTAAATACAGCAGATATGGCAAATTCAATCTATTAGGAATTTTAAAATAAAGCTATTTTCTTGTAATTTACTTCGCGTTGGGAATATCTCTAAAAGTTAGGTATTATTCCAAGAGAAGTCGCTTAGAATCGAATTTTAACTTCATTTACACCAAATGAGGAGTTTTTAAACGAAAAATTTCCAATTTTTATTTGATCAAATACAGTTCTTTTAAGCAGTAATACATTGTATAATAAGAATTGGCGAACCAAAATGAGCCATGAATTCTTTAGTACATACAATGTTGTCTATGCTCTCTTACACAATTTTCAACCACTTTCAACTTTAAATTTTGAGTTCCCATTAAGTATAATTTAATGCGAACTAAAAAATAAACAAGATCATTTATTTAGCAGAAATGAACAAAATAATAATATTTCATTATCAATTATTAACGATTAAATTTAAAGATTTTAATATTTAAAAAAAATCGAAATAAGAATTTTAAGTTGAAATTTTGTAAGGGATGTATTCTGAGTAACTTTTCTTAAAAATCGAAGATGTCCAACACCAAGGAAAAGTTCACTTTATTTAAAAACTCGTGGACAATCTATCATTTTCAAATTCTTTCTTCTAAAATTAAGAAAGATAAAAGCTTATTCATTTAAAGTACAAAGCAATGTATTATTTTTTTGTCTAATCTGCAGATATTTCTATTTTATTGTAATTTTTATCGTCAAGCGACAAACGCCTGTAATTTTTTTTGCGATTTTTAAAATATCAAATTTGGAAAGACGTCATTTGTTGGCGTTTTTGGACCACTAATGACGCCAAAATTGTCTTAAAATAAACAATTACTACTCAATGGCAGTATATATAATACATATTAAAAGATTTCAACCCACCATAGTAAAACACAGTCAAAAATAATTAAATTCTGCATCTAAACAACGCTTTCAATGGTATTTAAATGGACCGGCACGGTTTGTTGATCCTCCAGACTGGGAGGTTGCATGCTTTACCGGCGGTAGTGCCCGCACTCTTAAGAGAAAATGTATCGAGTCTCCCTCCAGAATCAATAATGTATTGAGAACTAATTGAAATTAAATCAAATGACAAATGTCAAAACTACTGTCAAATTTTTTCTCGACTTACGTAAATTTTGTCAAAGGTTACCCTTTATAAAAATTTTGTGGATCACACGTTATAATTATTGTTATGTCTCCTTGTGTGTTTTTTTTTATTACATTTTAACGGATTCGGGAAACGCTGATCTCTGATCTCTAAATCTATTGGATTTTGTTTGAAAACTTGAAATAACAAAAACCTAAACGTCAATTTTTCTATTACTCTTTAATTGAAGCGAAAAAAACAGTGTAATGTGTTTATTGTACCTATGATGGCCATCAGAATACTGATGATGCGATAGATAGGTATGTTTTATAAGCATTTACACATTGCTTGTGATCTTTATGTGCCGCTTAAACGTAAGTTAAAATCTAGTTATCCTACTTGGTTTAACTCTATAGTTATTAAATTAATTAAAGAGAAAAAACTTGCTCATCGTAACTTTAAGAGGTCTAATAACCCTAACGATTATAAATTGTTTTCTGATTTACGAAAATTGTGCAGAATTCATATTAAAAAGGCCTATGATGAGTACTTGTACCAGGTTGAAAACAATCTTATTATCAATCCCAGTCACTTCTGGAAGTACGTAAAAAGAAAATCAAAATCTAGTCATGTTTCATCACCAATAAAGAATAGAGATAAAGAGTTCACCTCATATTCCGACGCTTGTACTTGTTTTAGTGAATATTTTTACTCCATGTACTCTGACGCTTCTTGTTGTGACTTTAATATTGCTTACGATCACGATGTTAATATCAACATTGACCTATACATAACTTTTGAAGATGTACTTACATCATTGTCTGGTCTGAATGTTAACAAAGGTCCAGGTCCTGATAAAATACCTCCAATTCTATATAAAGAGTGTAAACAAGCTTTAGCACTGCCATTACAGATCATTTTCAATATTTCTTTATCCGCTGGTCAATTTCCATCCTTATGGAAACAAGCTTACGTAGTTCCTGTGTTTAAATCTGGGTCCAAACGCAATGTTGAAAACTATCGTTCTGTGTCTATCCTGTCAACACTGTCTAAGGTTTTTGAATCTATTGTTTCGAAGTATATCTTTTCTAAGTTTAAAAACATTATTTCCATAAATCAACACGGATTTTTTGGCAAGCGCTCGACAATCACTAATCTATTAAGTTTTACGAATGTAGTTATTGATGCTATCAGTGAGGGTTTAGAAGTACATACAGTTTATACAGACTTTAGTAAGGCCTTTGATAGACTTAATCATAATTTGCTATTGAAAAAGTAAGCAGCATACGGTGTTTCGGGAAGTATTCTTAAATGGTTCAGGTCCTACTTATGTGGCAGGTTTCAAATGATTAAGTTAGAGTCACATATCTCGGATAAATCACATGTGCCTTCAGGTGTCCCTCAAGGATCTATCTTGGGTCCTCTGCTATTTGCAATTTTTGTAAATGATATTAGTAGAGGATTTATTTGTAATTTTGAAATGTTTGCTGATGACTTAAAAATATATAATGTAATCAATAATGTCAGTGACTGTATAATGATTCAACATGATCTGTTAGTCTTATCTGAGTGGTGTAAAAATAACTCAATGTTTCTTAACTGCGACAAGTGTCATGTCATCAATTTTAGACGCAAGATTTATCCTTCTATGCCTCGTTACACTATCAACATGATCTTACAATTTTGAAAAGAAGACACCTGTTCAAAACGGTTCTAATAACTTACTCACCTTTAAAGATCTTCGTTGTTTTTCTTAAACCAACTTCCAACTGGCCCAAGGCACTTTGCATGAAACTTTACACACTTGTTTCATAAATGCTCACTTATGCTTTTGTATTGATTTTCTATTGCAAATAATTAATTCTGATTTCAAAATCATCACAAAACTACACCGACACTCGCGCATCTGCAATTAATCATGACGTCAATAGAGTTGCCAGGTTAAAATTTCAGTAATGCCACATGCTTCTAGCTTAAAAATTCATAGAAATTCTCTAGACACTAGGAATTCCATAAGTCAAAACATTTTGGAAACTACAAACAAAGAAAATGTCTTTTTTAATTAATAATGTACTGTAGGTAAATAGGTATTGTTATGTAGAATAGTACCTATTTCGTCAAAGCATCATTTCGAATATTTTTTACGAAAGCCTTCATTTTCAGTTGCCAGACTGTTATAAACCTAATTTCCCTGCTGAAAATTTTTTTCACAGTTGGTTTAGCTTGCAAATGTCGACCCAAGGTCGATTTTGAAATTTCCATCGTTCCTGTTGCAAATGTGGCAATTGAGGTGTTATGGAATTGAGTTTCAGGGTACAAAAGTCGAATCTGAGAAAATTTTACTTCACTTGGACTATCTTGAAGAGCTCGCACTAATAATTAAAGTCCATTTTTTTATTAAAAAACCACCAACACCGCACTCTCCCAGCACTTTCCAACCGGCAACATCGTCAATGGTGACTTTTGGGTGATAAAATCAAATAGGTTAGCTGCCTAATTGACAATTTGATTACACAAAACGGCCTTTCAGGCTGTGCCTAGTCTTTTCACTATTAAATAATTTGATTTGCAATCCAACAGGCTGTAAAAGAAACGTTTTTAACGGAAACACTGCCTAATTTTCAGAAATGTCAAAAATTTGACAACTATTTTCGCACCAAAAATCTCCCTAGGCAACGTTGCCGGTTGTAATGCAGGGGAAGATTTTCAAAAAAAACGGACTTTGGGTAACTTTAATACACAGCAAATTTCACATCAAAATGGCAAATGTCAAATTCTGGGAGACAAAGATGCCAACCTTGTCATCTCAAAATTTCCAAACCTAGTTAATTCATTAAGGCCCAGTTTCATAATCAAATTAAAGGCGTCTTTTTTAAATTTAAAATTGTGTTTCATAATCGGACTTTAAGGGGATATCGAACAAATTTCAGTATAGGACAAATTCAATGTATTTTTCCAAACACGATTACTCGAAAACTATTTGAGTAAATTGCTTTCTGTTTTTTGCATATGAATCTGTTCAACGTGCACTATGTTGAATGCTACATATAATTTTTGTAAAATGATTCTTTAATGACTTTTTGATTAATTAAATACGAAAACTTGGCTGAAAGCGAAATAATTTTTAGCATTCCACATGCGTAGGGTGGGTTTCACCAACCGCAGTTAAATAACTTAACTGTCGAATAACGCTATTTTTTAAATAAATGTGACAGCTGTCGTTTCACCAACTTCAGTTAACGTTTATTAATCAAATAAAACCACAAATAAACTAACTGGGCAAAGTCGGTCGGTTAAATCAAAGTTAAATCAAATTCAATTTTTTGTGCAATGGATCCATTTTCTGTTTTCTAAATCTCAACTTGTATATAATAAACACACATATTTTATTTGTATTACAAGCTTTGTAGGCATAGATTTACAACACAACTGCAAATATTCCACCTTTTGCACTATCGACCTCCAAAAACCTCGGTCTGTAACTACTTCCATCCACTCTTTCAAGATCCTCCTCGACCTTTTCTAACCATCGTTTTCTTAGTCTCCCTTTTCTTGTTTTACCTATCGGTCTCCTGCATAAGACTTGCTCATGGTAGAGTGCATACACACCTCTTGGTTAATTCTTCTCTGCCATCCCAAAATTTACATTTCAACGTAGCTTTTAAACTTCCCTATTTTCAGTTTCCCTTTGCAACTCTGGCTTTTAGTTCTTTCTCTTCTTTCCCCTCTTTTCATACTTGGACTAGATACACGAAGTCTTCAACATCTTCAAAAATATATTTTCTATTAATTTCGCCGCCTCTCACTTCACATTGTCCAGCTCATTCTCTATCTGGACTCGCTATCACCATGTATTTTGTTTTTTTCTCATTAATTTCCAGTCCAACTTCAAATACTTCTCCTTATTCTAATTTTCTTACCACCCCCTTTAGCTCTTTTTCCGATTTAACTAACACACAGACATTTATAAAGCGATTCGTCAACCCAAACTTTCCTATCAATTGCTTGATTTCCTCAGAATTTAGGACCACCATTTTGCCAATAATGCAATGTCGTTCGCAAATGCAATGCACTACCTCATTTCTTGTTTCTACCAGCGTCATTCTTGTTAATCTTACTGATTTTTTCGGTATTACCAACTGTAGCATTGCGTGATAAACTTATTCTCTCTTGATACAGACATAACAAGGAGTTTTGGTATAATTTGTTGACTGTTTTCAAAAACGTAAACTTTTATATAACTGTCAACGATGGCACTTCAATCACACTTCAATGTACACTCTAGGCAAAAATAACACTCTAGTTAACTATTCGTTAAATAATAAACCAGACGTCAAAATATTTTGGTGAAACAAAATTTTACTTAACTGACAAATAAAATTTAGTCATGACAATTCTGAATTGACAACTTGTAAATACTTTGATGTTTTAAACGTCAGTAATGACAATGACAGTAATGCACAGACTACACTGAAATTTTTGAAACGTCAAAAAAATGACGTCTAAGATTTTGTGTCCGCGACTGTATTTTGATATTGTAGAGGTGCAAATATCTATTACATAACAAGCAAGTACGGAAAGTGACCAATTTCGCACGAGTGTAAATGTAGACGCACGAGGCGCCAGCTGAGTGCAGATATTACACGAGTGTAAGAAAAACACTTTCCGACGAGTTATTTACACTATTTTTCGTACGACCTTCCATAGAAACCATAAGTCTTGACAATAGTTCATTTTTTATCTATTCTAAATATCATTTTTCTACGACCTCATATCAAAGTGACGTAAAGTGACGTATTCCACATATTTAGATGGTTAAGGTTTTTGTACATCAATTTATACCTTATTTCAATTGATAGCGAGGCCCCCATTTTAGTGTCAACGGGTATATAAACCTCATTTATTTTGAATACCACATTTCAAGGTCATTATTCGTCGAAATTTTGGGACTGTACACGAAATTTGACAGAATTTATGTATTGGGTTGTACTGTGAAAGGGTAGTTTTACGACTGTATGTTGGCACTGGTGTTGTCATCATCTTGTCATCAGATGACAGACACTTGACAGAAATAATAACAACGATGAAGTTTATCAATTTTCGATGAATTGCATTACAAATAAAGTGGTATTGCGTTTTATTCCATTGTGATTAAAAGTTTAGGACTTTAACTTCACAACAAATTAGGTAGACGAGACATTTATTAAGGATACAAATGTAGTGATGCTATTGTTTACAATGAACAGTTTGAAATGTGATAATGCCTGTTAATACAAATTAGGAAGTTCTGAATTTTGACAAAAACTTGAATAGTTGCATAGTTTTTTGTTAAATCTAGAAAGTGTAAAGTAGCTCGATATACGAAATGGTTATCATCATCAGCAAGTTCTTCTAGTTCGTTGTTCGTAATGAAGATAGTACCAGCAGTACCTTGGTCGTAATTTCAAAAAACAGTCCTCGTTTTTGTAAAAGACATCGCCAGTGTCAATAGATGATGTGTTCAGTACAACAATAAATGAAAAATAATGCTTTTCTTTAGGCGCACTTGCCTTGACTGTATTTTTTCTACTTGTAGTTAAACTCGGGATGTGGAATGGCTCTACCGTGGATTGTTTTTGAACCAACTTATCAGAGTGAATACGCGAAGTCTACGTGAAATTACATAAAATTAAAAACTTTTCAGGTTATAGTAAACAAATTTATTTTGACAGTGCCCCACTCCACCCCCAGTTTAAACGTATTGCCAACGGCCGCTAATTACCCTAAAGTCTACATACACTGCGCGCTCACATACACCTTCCGCCACTAAAATTTGCACGGAGGTATAGGTTCTTAACAAGGAGTATGAGTGAGCAGTATATTGTACATTGCTAGGAAATTTTGGAAGAGTTGGTGCCACCTGGAATGTAATGATGTAGAGGGGGATGACATTGTCAAATTCAGAAATCTGTCAGTTTGTGCGAATGGTGCGAACTTGGCGAAGGGATTTATTTACTTTAACCAATTAATTAGAATTGCTAAAGTTGCTGGTTTTCAAAAAGTGAACTGAAAACGCTTTCATCAACGAAACAACAAATTATGACGGTGCTGTCAAAGTGATTGCAGACAAGGTCGGCAACTTTTGGTTTATAAAAATGTCCCTATAAAGTACACTTCTCCACACAATTTTTTGGTACAGTCCCAAATTTCGGGCTAGGTTTGACATTTGAACCTCGCTAAGGTTTGAAATGAAGAATACGAAAGTAAAAGTCACTAGTGGTATATGAATATACCCGCACAGACCTGTCAAAACTGATTTGTCAGAAACGACCTAACCAATTCATTTTTATCATTATGCGTGTTGTTTTACAGTGAATCGTCTAGATATTTGAGACAAAAATTCAAGAGTTACATTTGTATTTGACAGGTCTGTGCGGATATATTCATATCACACTAATGTCTTTTACTTTCGGAAGTGGATGTACGAAATCATCAACTTTCGGAGTCATTTAACCGTATGGAAAACGCCACTTTCATATGAGGTTGTAGGAAAGTATGTTAATTACAGTTGCGGATTTTGTTGCTGTTTCAAAATCGTGGCTTCTAGAATTATAAAAAGTGTTTCAAATGCTATTGCTCAATTACAACCTGGGTACATTAACCAATAACAATAGGTAAATGGAACTAGCTGCACAATTTTTTTTTGCCATAGCAAGATTTGCCAAACTTATCGGAGCCATTGATGGAACGTTAATTCTTAATTACACAGAATTCAAAAGTGAAGTATTTCTTTGTTTTTTTGTCCATACTGTTTTGCTTTACCTTTATTACTCTTTTTTTTTTATTTTTTCCTATAGTTGCTGTTTTTGTCACCATTTTAATTTTTTCTATCTAGCATTTCTTTTTTGTTCAGTTCAAGACTTCAAAAGTGCCAAGATGTGTCAAAAGGTAAGAAAAACACGTCAAAACATTAATCAAATAAAAGCAATAATCATAATAAATATGTATTTAGAATTTTATGAAATAAAAATGGTGAAGGCGCCTGTTTCCAGTAGGTGCCAACTCAAAACAAAACATTATTTAATCACTACTAGCCCCCTGTTTTTGAAATTGCAACAAGACGATTACATTCATCGCCGTAGACCCTAAAAGATTATACAGAGTCTTGTAATTAACCGTTAAGAATCCTCCAACACTAAATTTAATTCGCCTCTGACTGACTTGTTCCGCTAGCCTCAAAAGTTCGTTTCTCAGTGCTCGTTCGTGTCCACATTTCGGCGTCACAGGAACATTCAGTAATAACTTGTAACAGATTGTTGAAGTCCTTCTTACTTCATGACCGGCTGCTGTGCAAGACACTGTCACCATTACACCAAAAATCTACAAAACGACAGTTAAATGGGTTCAATTCGAAATATCGACTTACAGTGAAAATTAAGCAGAAATTGATGTAGACTAGAAGAATATAAATGACACTGATCTCGGTTTTTAGTTTGGCTCTACCACTAGCGTAGACTAGAAGCAAGTAAAGGGTATAAGTTGTATGAACAACACCGA
Source organism: Gnatocerus cornutus (assembly GCA_029298725.1). NCBI lineage: Eukaryota > Metazoa > Arthropoda > Insecta > Coleoptera > Tenebrionidae > Gnatocerus > Gnatocerus cornutus. The sequence goes on from CM055517.1 coordinate 3,937,122, forward strand.
TGAAAAAAACTCCGAAGATCTGAAAACCGTAGCATTCATTGAAGGAATCAATGACGTTACACAGTTGATTATGGGCATCCAAGTATCTTGTGAGTACAACTGGCTCATTCTTGTCAAGAAAATCTTTCACGAAATGAACAAGTGAGGAATTAAGAGCTGTAATTTTGTAATTAATAGACACCGCGTAGTTAGAGATGACCAGTACTGCCAAAGCCATGATGTACTCATTTAAGTAGTCTGGAACTTTTAACAAGAAATTTCTGTTGAATGCCACAACACCTATGAATATGTCGTAACCACACGCAGTGAACAAAAAAATGTGAACTGCTACCAACTGAACAGTTATAAGTCTTTGGCGCCGCTGCAGAAGTTTCTTACTATGACCATCCATCAAGTAATCCAACTCTCTTAAACTTGCGAGAAGTGTCGTCACGGTTTTCTCTTCCAAAAAATTCCTCTTTACGATTTCCACAACGCTGAATAAAGTTAAAAGTGCTAAAGTGACGACTTCGAATAAAAACACGCATTTGGAGCTGTAATTTTCTTGGTGTGCGAACTTGTTAAACTCGGACCAACAGCAAAGGGCTAAAACTGTGGTTATAACAAGTAGTGGGTATATTTTGCACCACTTTGAAGTTGTGGGGTGGATGGCGCAAATTCGGCCAAATGTGGCTAAATGGTTGAAAACTGCATCTTCGGTATATCTTAAGGAAATTTGGTTTTTGACAGTGCGTTTGGTGCGCATCATTGTTGGGAACTTGGAGTAACAACGTGTCTAATGAAAAAAAAACACTTTTAGGATGATTGGTGTGGGGAGGTGAGGTGTTTTAATAGTATTTACATAACATTACTTGTCGTTTCATGAAAAACAACTTACGAAATTGCGTGTTTACCTCTTAACAAGTGTAAACAAAACGGCAAAAAAATAAAATTTTTAATGAAATTTTGTGTTGAGAGATAGTTTTAGGTAGGGTAAGTAGATAGCCTTTCAACTTTTATTCATTATTTTTTTTTAGTTAAAAATACACAATGCATAATCAGTTTCTTATCATCTTGTTGTCAATCATTAATTGCTTATAACATTAGAATAGTCTTGACTATTAAAAGAATTTATTACTTTTCCATGTCAACGTTTTAAAACAGACTTTGAACATTTTTTTGTTTTGTAGTTGTGATAAGACCAACTCTGTTGGTAAACTACTCAGTTGAGTGGCGCCTGTTATTAATTCAACATGAGTGATAGAACCATTTTAGGTCCTCCTGATAATAAACAACTCCCGAAGACTTCACTGGGTGTCATATTTTACAATGCGTTAAAAAAATGGGATTCTAATAGAGTTGCAGTTGTTAGTGCATTCCTGAAGATTCTACTTCCAATAATAAAAATCTTATTTACAGGTGGACACAGGTAATAAAGAGATAACTTATGGAGACTTCCTGCGGTTATCAGTGAAGGTGGCAAAAAAACTCCAGTTTTTAGGAGTGAAAAAAGGAGATGTTATTACGATAATTTCTCAGAATCGATGGAAATCCTTGGCGAGTGCTGTCGCTGGATTTTACATTGGGGCCGTTGTGAATCACCTCAATCACGATTATAGTGCCGGTAGGTGCAAATTTTTATTATCTAAAAGTTTTTGTATCAACATGTTTTAACATGGTTAAACGAGTTCAAAGAATGTGTTTGTACATACATACATAATTTAATAAACTTGTGCAAACAATGCGAAATTGTCCTCAGGTGAACTGAAACACTTTTTATCCATCTGCCGCCCCGCCGTGATCTTCTGCTCGTCGAAAACGCTGAAGAGTCTTCTTCCCCTCCAGGAAGAAGCGTTCTACCCTCCTCACGTCGTAAACTATGAGAACGACGAGTCTTCAATCTGTTTCGACGACTTTATTGCAGACGTCACTGATGATTGTACTTTTGAACCTGTTGAGCTCAATCCTGAAGAAAGCGTCGCTTTGATTCTAACTTCTTCAGGAACGACGGGTCTTCCAAAATGCGTGCAGCTCACTCATGCTAACTTTCGCATCACCATGCTTTATACTGGTGACGAAAACTTTCTTGATATTAACGAAACTGATTCAATAATTGGATTTTTGCCATTCTTTCACATTTTTGGTAACGCGCTGGCTTTAGCAACTGTTTTGTATGGAGGAAGATTGTCTATTTTGGAGCAGTTTGTTTCGGAGCGCTTCTTGGAGATCCTTCAGGATCAGAAGGTGACGAAGTTGTTTGTAGTACCACCGATTCTCCTGTTTTTAATCAAACATCCGTTGGTGCAAAAGTACGATCTTAGTTCTATCAACGACGTGTTAGTAGGAGCTGCTCCTGTCACCATGGAGTTGGAGACGATAGAAAAGAAATTGAATGTTAAAAGCGTGCGTCAGGTGTACGGAATGACTGAAGTCTGCGGAGGCGCCACCATAACTCCAAAAAATATAAGAAAGCAAGGATCTACAGGGAAAGTCACCACAAGTCACGAAATCAAAGTATGTGACCCGGACACTGGTAAAATCTTACCACCCAGAGAAGTCGGGGAGTTACGTATAAAAGGCGGAGGAGTCATGAAAGGTTATTTGGGGAACGACGTTGAGACAGCCAACGCTTTTGACGAAGAGGGTTTTGTAAAGAGCGGCGATCTAGGATATTACGATGAGGAAGGATATTTCTACATTGTCGATCGTTTGAAAGAAATTATCAAGTACAAGGGCTTCCAGGTATCTCCGAGCGAACTGGAAACTCTTTTGATTCAACACGAAGCGGTGAAAGATGCAGGAGTTGTAGGGAAACCTGATGAAAGAGCTGGAGAACTCCCGATGGCGTTTATTACTAAACAACCCGGTAAAGAGGTGACAGAGGAGGAACTGATGAAATTTGTTGCCGGTAATTTTTACTTTGATTTGATTTATTTATTGTTGTGGCATTTTTAGAGAATTTGTCGGTTCAAAAACATCTGTATGGAGGCGTCAGATTTCTGGACGAGATTCCTAAAAACGCGAGTGGTAAAATCTTGAGGAGGAAATTGCGAGAAATGGTGTAAATAAACAAACCTTTGTTTTATGTTTCCATTGATAAATACATTATTGATTGTGATTAAAATCTTCGATAAATAAATTGTCTTTGTTGCTTATTGAATCAAGAACATGATCCTGAGGGGATTATCGGTTTAACAAAGCCGACACGTGTAAATTGTCCCCAATTAATCTGCGCAGTTTTAAATTAAGAAGTCAACAAACAGAAGATGGAGTACGAAGTTTTGATGACCTAGAATTTCCCCATTTTTCTAAGTTTTCCACTTGAAGCTACATTACCGAAACAAAAAGCGGAAACGAGAGAACCCCAAAAGGACCGGCGCTGATAAAGAAAATCTTCTGCGTCCTTGCAAGCATAAAAACTACGTCTTTTTGTGTGGTAACATCAGCCTTGTACCATTTTGAAAACCACAACGCCGTGGGTACAATTTCGTTCTAAAATAAAAGTCCTCAAGTTTTCTCATTATGTGTTTTCTTTTATACCGCATTTAGAAAGAGTTGTCCTCCGAAGCAACCAACAAACAACGCCATGATCCAGCCAATGAAATGTAAAATTCCCGGAATTACATTAATGCCCTTAAAACTTGATCGTAACGAAATATTAAAACTGTAGCTCTTACATCAGCAATCTGTTTCTCCAAGCATGCACAAATAGCGCCAGTTAGAAGAAAGTGGCCGAACATACTGTTGAAAAATGCGTCGTGCAGTCGAGCAGCGAAACTAAAACAAATTCAGTCGTACCAACTTGTTCCTAAAAAACTTACTTCAGAACTTCGGAGTGATAGGAAATACATTGTTTAAAGCGGGCGCGTTGTAGTTTATCATCCTCCGGATCAAAGCAGGTGGCAATTAATCCTTTCAAATGATTTAATCTCAACACGATGTGTTGTCCAATTTCTAAAGCGTTAAGTGAGATGTTGAGAGGTAATTTTAGAACTATCTGAACACCAACTAGAAGATAAATTTCCAATAAGTAGAAGACAGGTGGACAATCGAGTTGGGAGGGAATCCAAGCCGGAGCAATGAGTCCGCAGTATGTTCCTTTCGATCCTAACTTTTCTAGAGTTTTCTTGCAATTCTCTTTATCCAAAAACTGCACTAATGCGTACAATAATATTGTCATAAAAACGTACACATTGAAAAAAGACGTGTAAAAATTCAATCGTTTGTCAAGTTCGTCGAATCCTGGCGGTTTTCCAAACCGCTGAAAATTCGACAAGTCGCGAAGAAGAAAAGCTATTTCTTGGCGATTTCTCAGATAAGCAGAAGCCATGTAGATTGATCCATACCCGGCAATCAACAATGCAATGTCTTCAGGATTAAACGGTTCATTACCTACAATTAAAAATCAGACTGAAGAAACAATATCGTTGTCGTGCCTGTAAAAACCAGTCCAACATGAATCGTTACGAGTAAAGTAGGAATCGAACAGATCACATAAAAGCAGAAAATTCGCCATTTGAATTTATTTCCTGGATTTAATTCGTGATCAGGATCTGGCCATAGCAAGCAGACTTGCAGAGTTCTTCTGCTGGCACGACAAATTCTTATAGAATTATTTGACTCTCGCATTGTCTTCAAAGAGACTGCTGAAATTGAATCGAAATGCACCCAGAATAATTTTACGGAACGTGTAATTTTCGAACGAGTGTGCAATTATGTGGGCGATGAAATCGATACGACTCAGATCGTTATTTTCTTGGTTTTATCGGGGAGTCACGCGATGGATGGTACAGATGCAGTGTGAAAAAACGAAGAAAATAACAAAGGAGAGTTATTGTTAGACAGTCAATTGAAGGATTATAAAATTCTATAAAAACTGCCGAAAATACACCTAATTTTTGTTATCTTAATAATCTTGTTATCAATCCATCACTCTTAATCATTTCTGTATTTTTAACTAATTCTAACTGGAAATCCCCTAAAAATAGGAATACATACACCATCTTGCTTTTCCTGTCTTTAGTTTGGGCCATTTGCACAAACTTTTGATAAGTTATCGCAAGTCTAAGGCCCGTATTCCTAGTCAGTTCTCAAGTCATTGCTTGAGTCGAACTTATTGAATAAGTCTGTCTTATTCAGAGTACTGTTCCATAGTTGCAATATAAGTATGACTTGATTACGAAATGCTTGTTTCTTATTTCTTTCTTTGAAATAAGTTTTTCTTGAATAAGTCGAAATAAGAAGACGTTTTGTATATTGACGTGAAATAATTTGTCAAATATAAAAAGACTGGTTTATACAATTTTACCGGAGAATTGTGCAGTGATTCCTGAAGGGAAATCGCCTTGTCATATTGAAATCTAAGCCTATTTTGCGTTCTCCTTTCAGAAATTCGAGTATAGGTTCTCCGTTAATATTGATTTTCTTCAGTTCTAACCCAAAAAAAGAAATGCCATTTTACAAAATATTAGGAGTAGTTAATAAACTTATCATTTTGTCTGTTTTTTGGGATCTCTAACGCTAATAAAATGGTAAATAATAGTTTATACAATGTAGGTATACATTTTTGCCTGCATTAATTACAGTCGACTGTCGATAATTTGAATTACTGAGTAGTTTGATTTAGCAAGTTTTGTTTCTTTTGAAATCATTTTTCTACAAAATTTTGGTCGAATAAGAAAAATAAAATTTAAATACAGAGAAATCGTTAATTTTTGCATAAAACTTTGCCTCTTTAATCCATCATATCTCAAAAAATTGAAGACAAGGATTTTTTTTAACATTTTTCCGGTGATCTATGGCATTGTCCGATGATACAGTTTCACGGTGGTGCGCGACTTTCCGGACACCTGTATAAACATAAAACAATAATTAAAAATGTTTTGCTGAATAATCATGACAAAAAACAACAAGAATTTTTTTAAACCTTTTGGAAAATTTTGAGTTATAAAGAAAGAAGTAAAAGTATCTGTTCGAATTATCAATCAATTCTTCTCGTTTCCAAAAAAAAATCGTTTTATCGAGTAATAAATTCACATGGTTTGTTCGAATTATAGGAGCCAAGCGTTTATTTCCAATAATCGGAAAATTCGAATTATCGAGAGTGGATGGTACTATAGCATCAAAATGCTCTAGAATACTAGAATAGAAATCTAAAATGTTAAAGACTGATACATGTTTAAGTTTTTAATTTTCATAATTTTATAAGACATTATAACCAAAAGAATTACTTGTATTTCAATGTAACCGTTGTAAATTTACAAAAAATTTCAAAATTGTAAGTGCATGCAAGATTTGTGGTCCGCATTTAGAAATATAATACAACTTGCGATAATGTGCACGATTTAACGTAACTATAAATACAATCGACTGAAAAGTTTTAAGTTAATTGAACAATAGACCAAAAATTAAAAAAAAATAAGTTAAAAGCAAATGCTCAAGCTGTGACTATAAAACCGTATGTGCTTGGAAACTTATTCATTTAACTTAAGACACGACTATGAAACATAATAAGTTTCTCTTCAAATAAGATTTACTTCATTAAGTTTTTTCAAATATGAACTACTTGTGTGGCGATTATGAATCAATAACGTCGCCTTAAGCATGCAAATAAAATCGACTTGATCAAGCAATTGCTTAAGCAACGACTATGAATTCGGGCCTAAGTAATTTATTTAATTTGTCCTTAGGTAATTAAAATTATTATTAATGAAAAAGAAGCTAAAGACGCCGGTCAGTTCCCCAGGCAGGTGGTAATAATTTGAAGATCCACTACTATTTCCTTGTATATTTGTGGCAGTGCTCTGATTAGTGAAGAGTGGTTTTTGACGGAGGGGCACTGCGTCGCAGAGTACCGTTAATACAGGGTGAACCCAAATAAAGTGCAAAAATTAAATTTGTACCACAATATCAGGCACGGCAGTTTGAAATCGGGACCAAATTTCGCGTTCCAAATCATTACCGTTTCCAAAAAAAATGTTTAAAGTTTTTAACAGAAATCGCTGTGCGCCACTGTATCGTTGGGATAGGCTAATTTCAATGCCAATGTCAGTCCAGACCATTAAGAAGTTGGGAATAAAAACGCAAATAAACAAGTGGCAAAAATGCCTTTATCGGAATTCCAGTCAGTTTCGCAATAATCATGTAGAGCAATATGGATTTTACAGTGCCAAATTGTTCAAATTTGGATTATTTTCTGTTTAGTTTTTTGTTTCTTAAAAAGTGTTGTGATCAATCTAAAATTATAAAATGTATTTTGTTTACAGGTAAAACTGCATTTACGCGTGATGATATTGTAGATTATTGATAATTTTTTGTAATAATTTCAGATAACTTTTTTATTATTTTCTTTCTAATTAAATTTTTAGTTTGGTCCACAAAGCAAGTAGGAAAAATCTCCAGCCAGAAGTTAGACTGAAAAAACAAAGAGGTTATCGTGCCTGTAAAAACCAGCCCAACATGAATCATTACGAGTATAGGAGGAATCGAACAGATCACATAGAAGCAGAAAATACGACATTTAGGATTATTTCCAGGATTTAATTCGTGGTCAGGATTTGGCCATATCAAGGAGAATTGCAAAGTTCTTCTGCTGGTAAGACAAATTCTTATAGAATTGTTTGATTCTTCTATCGCCTTCAAAAGGACTGTTTAAATTCAATTGAAATGCACCCGGAATTTCACGGTGGATTGGAACATGTAATTTTCGAACGAGTGTGCCATTATATGGGCGAAGAAATCGATGCGACCTATATTGTTATTTTCTTTGTTTTATCGGGGAGTCACGCGATGGATGGTACAGATGCAGTGTGAAAAAACGAAGAAAACAACAAAGGAGAGTTATTATTAGACAGTCAATTGAAGAATGATAAAATTCTATGAAGGCTACTTGAAATACACGGAATTTTTGTTATCTCATAAGGTTTAAAATATCAATCAATCCATCACTCTTAATCATTTCTATATTTTTAACTAATTCTAACCGGAAATCTCCTAAAAATACTCTTACAAATCCGAGTATAAATAAACTTTTTCGTCGTTTTTAACTTTAGTAAAATGTTGCGTTCCACCACTTTGCTTCTCCTGTCTTTAGTTTGGGCCACCTCGCACAAACTAGAGCCAGTTCAAACTTTCGGTAAGTCGTCGAATGTCTAACTGGTTGAAAAAAATTTTCTTTAGATAGTAGAATTATTAATGGAGAAGAAGCTAAAGATGGTCAGTTCCCATGGCAGGTGGTAATAATGGGAAGATCCTCTACCATCCCCTCGTATATTTGTGGCGGTGCTCTGATTAGTGAAGAGTGGATTTTAACGGCGGGACACTGCATCGCAGGGTACTTATAATAAGAAATCAAATTTTTTGTAAGTCATTTTGGTGATTCCAGCGCCATATCTGCCACCATTTATTCAGGAACCACGAAAATTTCCGCTCGCAATAAAACAACGAGTCACGCTGCTGAGTTTATTCTTCACGAATACTTCGACGAAATGTACTACAATAATGATATCGGATTGATTCGTTTGAGAAATGCCCTCACATTTAATGGTAGTGTCTTTAACTTCCATGCCATTTAAATTAAGTTGTGCTTTTAGATTACACGCAACCCATCAAACTCGCCGAAGAAGAGTTAGAAGACACTGTTAACGTGACGGTTAGTGGATGGGGAGTTGTCAGTGACTTAGACCCGGAACCTTACAGTGACACTCTAAACTATGCCAATGTTTCCACTATTCCCAACATCGAATGCATGCAAATTTTTGGCTACCAAGTTGTGTATCCAGGATTGGTTTGCACAGGCACTGGACGTCCTCTCAGAACTCCCTGTCTTGGAGATAGTGGAGCTCCTGTTGTTGCAGACATTGATACAGATCCTGTTCATGTTGCTGTGTTCAGTTTTGTTAATAGTTATGGGTGTGAGTTTCCCTATCCTGCTGGAAATACGAGAACTGCGTATTTCCGAGACTGGATTAGAAACCACACCGGCATTTGAATTTAAATAAACATTTTGTGACATTTATCATATCAAATTTTGTCACTGACCTTCACAGAATTATCCAAGATAATCCTTATACTGTTTTATTTATTTTCTACTGTTCTATAAGTACGCGATTTTTAAAACTCGACCTCTTTAGTTTCGGCTAACACAACACACGATGGACTTGGATAAAATTATTCAAGAGAAATGCACAGTTTCACACCGCTCTAGTCTGAAGATTATCGATGGTTGTGTGTTACCAGAACAGTTCGAAGATATGAGAAACGAATACGACAATTTGGAGATAAATGATAACGATATTTGGATCAGCACTTTTCCAAAATGTGGTAACAATTCCAGTTAATTTTTTGAATTAGATATTTTTAATCCAATTTTAAAAGGTACAACGTGGACCCAGGAAATGGTGTGGTTAATTGCCAATAATTTGGACTACGAAGGAGCAAAAAAGAACTTAGACCAACGAATACCGTTTTTGGAGTAAGTTAATCTTATTAATTACATATTAGTAGTGGTGAAAACTGTTCTTTTAGACTTGATATAGTTTTTGATGTGGACGCCGCGGCAAAAGATTTGAATTTGGGAGTTTCGAAACTTGTCAACAGTTCTTTAGACGCGGTGAAAAGAAACAAGGATATTGTTAAAACGCACTTGCCGATGCAATGTTTACCCCGGCAAATTCGAGAAGGCCTCAGCAAACCTAAAGTGAGTAACTGCACCTTAATTAAAATAATTAATTACAATTAACATTTTAGATCATTTACGTGGCACGCAATCCTAAAGACGTTTGCGTTTCTTATTACCATCATTCTAAACTTATCGACAATTTTAGTGTCACTTTCGAGGAATTCTGCGAATTATTCCTAGCTGGAAAAGGTGTGTAAAACTTTTCATTTCACTTTTATAACGTGTTTAGTATAGTGCTGTGGGGACCGTTTTGGGACCACCTTTTGCCTTTTTGGAACCAGCGTCTTTCCCCCAATATCCTCTTTTTAAAATATGAAGACATGAAAAAAGACTTGGAAGAAGTAATCCACCAAGTAGCAACATTTCTGGGTCGATCTTTAAACAGTGAAGATGTTGAAAAGTTGTCAAAACATTTGAGTTTCGAGTCTATGAGTAAAAATTTAGCTGTAAATAAAGACGAGGTGGTTGAACTGGCCAACAAGCTTCATCAGCGCCAAGAGAAAAGTGGTAAATTTATGAGGAAAGGTGTTGTCGGAGATCACAAGGAAAAAATGAGTCCGGCGATGGTCAAGCGGTTTGATGAGTGGATCCGCAAGAATATCGCTGGGAGCGATTATACTATTTGAGCAAGAACGGGAAAATATTGACGTGTATTATTGAGGGGAATAAAATGTTTAAATTATTCGGAAATTTTTGTCACTCTTAAGATTTGGATAAACATGTTGTTTTCTCGCTTGAAAACACTCATTTAGTAATAAAAATTTAGATAACAGTTTAAAAACAATTTCTAAAAAAAAGTATAAGATATTTTGAAAATTTAGAATTTGTATATTCAACTTTCTACTTTGTTAGAAGGGCAAATAAACGTTTGAAAATGGCGCGCATACACCGTGGTCCACGAGTGATAATGAGCCTGACCAAACTCAAACTGCAACCCAACATACATTTTCATAGCATTCGTTGCAAAAATTATATTTACAATAAGACAGCTGTCAGAGTTTCGACAAATTCTTTCACTCAAGACAGTTTCTAATCGCATGTGGAATCTCTGAACCCTTAAGCAGGTAAAAGCGTTGTTAAAACTTAGCAGTCTTCATAAATTAAAGGCATAATAGCGTGAGTAGATTGTTCTGAAAAATTTGTCAACTTTGACGTTCATTTCAAATATCTACGACAGCTATGAAAATGTATGTTGGGTTGCAGTTTGAGTTTAATCAGGCTCATTATCACTCGTGGACCACGGTGTATAAAAGGTATAGTTCAGCCAAGTTGGTCTGAGCTACCATAAAGGCATAAAAATTTGCGGGCTACCGCAACGGGACAGCTTCAAAAGATTCTCAAGTGCACATAATGAGGGTTTATTTGCTCAAGTTTGCACCCTGCGATAAGAACAGCATCTCTAAACAGGCCAGATGTCTCGTCGTAAATGACAAAAATACCGCAAACTGTCCGGTTGCGGTTGCGATCTAATTTTTATGATTGTATGGTGGCTCAGACCAACTTGGCTGAACTATACAGAAATTACAGTTTTGTATAGGCAACCAACATTACTCTTGGTGGATGCGCATAGCCAATCACAAAATTCCCAGATTTCCGTTTTATTTACTCTAAAAGTTTTTGTTGCATTTTCATCGATACTTTGGCAATGCTGTACTTAAAATCGCTCGTTTTACTATGTAGTTCAACTTGCGACTCACATTATCTAATTTAAGCTTTTCTGACCCTTGGATTTTCCTGTCACGCTGCTTTTAGAATCGGCCATATTGAATTAAACGTCACATTGACATCCGAAGGTGACGTGATGAGGTTAAGATTTCTAAACCCATAAAGATATAAGAGAAAGTGTTTATTTTCCATTAAAAACGGTTTTCCATGTTTACCGATTTTCCATTGTAACGCTCCATAAATCTCTGAAATAAACAAAGAAAATTTAAAATACGTGTATCGACCTTAGGTTGCAATTTTATCAGCAAAAACTGAGTCATTTCAAAGGAACATTGTAGTCTACTTGAACACTTGAACAGCATTATTAGATAAGACAAAAATTTTAAAACAATAAATTTCTGGGATCTTTAATAGTTCAAGTTCCCACAGCAGTTCAATAGGATTCAGCATTGTCAGACCAACGGTCGAGTTCACAACGATAAGCGTCCGTGGCTCAGTGGTTTGCTGACTTCAGTGGTGTACAGTTCAACTTGTTTTACTTCCTCAACAAAACAATGAAACTCCAAATACTCACAACCGTACTTTTCATAGGTAAGTTGTAATTTTCCCTGATCAATTCCCCACTTGACCTCCGACCTCGAAACTCCCCGAATTAACTATAATTAAATAACTAGTTAATACTGAACTTTGATCTGCAATTTGTATTAAAAATACCTGTTCTCATTACATTACAGGCTATGGTCTTTGTCAAATAAGCAATGATTTGGACAAGGACGAGCTTGAAAAACAACTTAAAGAGAATATTCCTGGACTAGAAAACTTCAATTCTAGCGCCGTTAACGTTGAAGACGTTGAACGAGCTTTAAAAGAAAAATGTGAGAAAAACGGTGGAGGTGAAGAGGCATATAATGCGCTCAAGGTGAGTACAAAGGACAAGAAACTGTCATCTTTATTGTTTTTCTTGAGGAAAAAAATTGAATCACAAACTGGTTTAGTGTCAAGGACGGAAATTTTAAAACTTAATTTCTGGATTTTCGTAACGTTTTATTATCAATTATAAGTGGTACAGATAAAGGGCAAGGTTGAAATTTTTTGCTGTGTAATATTGGAATTGCGTCGCTCAGGAGGCTTTACGTTAAGTTTCATGTTGGTAGCCCTGTCTTGACACTTCAGAGCACAAATGCCAACATGTAAATTAAATTAGACCAACCTGTAGAATGCACATCATTGACTTTTGGAATATCCCGTCATTTCTTATCAGTCCTGATAAATTTTACAGTAGTTGAATCGAAGTAGAATAAATTACATTATAATGCGATGTTGTGCAAAGGTAATTTTACTCCGCTTGAGCATGGAAAGTTACAGGAATTTTCAATGATTTCAACATGAAAACGAATCTTTCCAGAATCAGCAGGCCGAAATCCAGTCTTGCCTGGAAGCTCAACTCAACGCTACCGAAATCCAAGCCGAAGTGGAAGAAGCCAAAAAAACCGGCTCCATGGACGAGGTCTTCGGCAAATATTGCAAGAAGTACCCGGAAATTTACAAATGTGCAGAAAACATAATCGAAAAAGTGAAACCATGCCTAGAAAGCAAGGAACAAGTCACGCTAAACCAGACTCTGGTACTCATTGATGAGTTGAAAGAGTTCGTGTGTTACAAGGACGGTGACCGCATCGCCAGTATGATAACAATGATAACAACATCCGATGACTAACCTAATCTCTTGTAGTGTTTATCGCCGAAGGAGGAGTCGAGTGTCTGGAAGAGAAGAAAGATCAATTACAAGAATGCGCCAACAAGACAATCGGAGGGCGGATTCCCACCGACATGTCACTGAATAGCTTGCCAATGTTCTTGTTTACTGACAGAGAGTGCAAGTGAGTCGCGGTCGAAACATCTTAAGATATTACAATTTTGTTTGCAGAGATTTCGATGAGATTCGTTTGTGTTTCAACCAAGAGCTGGAGAAGTGCAAAGACAGCACTCCAGCCAACATCATTGATGCTTTCTTCAAATTCTTAAAGAAGCACATGCCGTGTTCCGGTACTGGGGATGGAGCGAACGTACAGAAACTTACTGAGAAGAAAGACGCGGGGAGTTCGTCTTCTAGTACCACCATGTCGCTACTTATTATCACAGTTTCGACTGTTTTCTCAAAATTCTTGTGATTTTAGTTGAGGCGTTTGTATTTTATTGATATCTAATCTGTTATTTAGGTGTTAGTCATATTGTGATTGGAGTGTCTGTTGTTATAAAGATATTTTTATATGAAATACGTAAAAATAAAACTTTTTAGTATATTTTGTTGTTTTGTTGTTGTGGCGGTCAACGTTCACCAAATTACATTACGTAATCTGTCTCTAAATTAATTATAATTATTAACCTTGACCGTAATGATGATTAGAGGTATCTTCACAGAGCTATCTTTTTTAATTCACTTACTCGTTTAGTCGTATCAAACATGTTTCTCGTTGTTTTTGTGGCGTGTTTCCTTAGTATCCGCGCACAAAACTTTGATTTCAACAGTGCTACCGAAACACTTAGAAACAGATGTGTGGAGAATGGAGCCGGTAAAAACACAACTTCTCTTCTTACAGTGAGTTCTACTCGTACCCGACTTTAGAAACTTACGGACAGTTCCAGACAGCCCCCATGGAGTTAAACTCGTGTCTACAATCTCAAATTGATTACTCCATAGTTCAAACAGAGCTAGAAGAAGCTAAAAAGACAGGCTCTATGGACGAAGTGGCCCAAAAGTACTGTTTAAGGTACCCCCAAATCACACAGTGTTTGATAACTATGACCGACACTTTCAAACCTTGTTTGAATTCTTCCGAACAAGAATATATAGGTAAAAGTTTCGTATTCCTCCAACTGTTGAAGGACCACTTTTGTTCAAATAGTGGTAACAACATGGCGAGTGAGTACTAAAGTAAATTAGTGGCGACAACTAATGAGGTTCAGTGTTTATTGCTCAAGGGGGTGTGGAGTGTTTGGAGAAGATAAAAGACGACGTTGCACAATGTTTTAATGGTACTGATGAAGCCCAGTTGATGTCGCTGTCGGAAGAAGCGTGCGGGTATGTTGGTCGAATCCTCGAGACACAATTGAATTACTATTTCAGAGATCTAATGGTGATCCGCCACTGCTTCTATGGAAAACTTCTAAATTGTGAAGGCGACATTCCTGCGAATATCGTAGACGCTTTTTTTAAACATCTAAGGAAAAAGTCAGGCTGTGCTATCCATTACACATCTTTCATTGAAGAAGACGATAATTTCTGGATTCGGGTGGTGATAATCGCAGGATACTTTATTGTAGCTTCAGTTATTTGTTACAAACTTGCTGTTTAAAAAAATCGTTTTGAAGTAATTTAAACTGTTTTTAAGAGGACGCTCTCATTAAATTCAGGTACGAATAAGCAGTCCGCAACACCTAAAACCAACAATAAGTAAATCATGCAAAAAAATCACAACTTACGGATAGAATAAGAAGCAACGACAGATATTATCACTGACAAGTTTTTTTGAAAACTGAAATCGAGTGTTGTACACAGCCGCTGCAACCGACAAAGACTACAAGAAATAGTAACTTCAGTTGGTCATTAATACCTCGTCCATGAGATGCTGACCTCCTATACAAACCACTGTTAAACAAACAAACCATCCATTAAACAACGATAAGGTGTCGATGCTGAATCCGAACTTAAATAAAAGAAGTTACAAGTGGTATAAACTGTCGATTGTGTACCTTGATGAGCTTGTAGGCAAGCATTCCGAAAAGAAGAGCAGCGACGACGACATGGCTGATTAAAGCACCGCCGCAGCTCTTGCTGATTTTGCGTGTCAAACTAAAAGAACTAAAATCGTACGGTTTATTTTTTTACTTACTTGTAAATAAACACGTGGTATTCCACCCATCGCCCCAGTAGCTCGTTTCTTGTCATTTTATCAGGTTCTTCGACGACTTCTACTATTACCATGTTCAAGTGTTGGATACGGATGACTAAATGTTCCATAACTTCCATCATCGCCATGGAAATTAACCCTCCGGAGCCATAAGCTACCATGCAACAGTAGCTTTGCCAACTAAAGATGATTTGTTTGATGGGAGTCCTTTCATAGTTGAAAGGCAACCATATTGGGGCTATCAACCCACAAACTTCTTCTTCACAGTCGATGTGGAGTGAACGCCAAACAATGAAAGCTCCCACGAGTATGTAGGTCATGACTTTGTAACTTTTAGATAGAGTTTCTAAAGTTTTGCTGCTTTTTCGAAGTGAGGCGGTTTTCCAAATTTTTGGAAATCCGACAAATCCTTGATAACTTCCATTAGGATACGTTGATTTTTTAAAAAGATGCCGGCGATGTACAGCGCGCCGGTTTGACTGACGACAGTTTCCAAGCTTGCAAAATTATCTACCGAGTTATAAGTGGTGACAAAAAGTACTTACTTTGTGTGTTTACTGCAAGGTCTAAGAGACTTCCAATGAGAAGAAAAGACCCAGAAACGAGCAATAAAAAAGCTGGCGTTTTGGAAATGCGGTCTGATTTCGGCCACAGAAAGACTCTTTGTAAGTTCCCGAGAGTTGATTGCATTATGACCAACATTTTGTGAATAATGCAGGAAACGAAGTGGATGTCGGTTTTATGGAAGGCGTTGAGCAGGTGTCGATTTCTCAGGATTTCAGCTTGTGGTAATTTAGATTCTACATATTTGACGAGAGGAAATGCAATTTGAATTGATTAACTTAGAATAACTAAATAAATAGAAATTAAATAAATAAAAATCGAAGGATGGTTTTTAGGTTTTGCTAAAAATGGTAAAGGCGCCAAGCTGCAGTTTTGTTTTTTATGCTTAAATCAAAATTTGTCGTTTGCTGGTTAAATTTAATAACTGTCATAAAATCTGTTTGCATGGCATATAGCATGGAACACATGATACGTTCTCATTGGTTATACGCCCATTTTCTTATAACGTTTCACGTTATTTTATCAATAAATGCATTTTATTGACTTGAGACATAATACATAATTTATATAATATTTGATTGCTGCTAAAACGCTATTTCTAAACATTGGTAAAATACTGCTATTGTCTTGTCTATTTATATCTCTGTATAATTGTAATTACTCACGAAAATAAAAGTAAGCAATAACATTTCAAGGATAGAGTGTACAAAATTACAGATTTTTTCAAAGGTACGAATAGTAGAATTTTCTATTCGTAGAACGCACTCAAAATTCAAAAATTTTGATTAAATTTGGCAATTTAATTTCTTCGAGTGTAGGTGCAAAGTGCACGAGAAGGAATTATAGGACAATTTGACGTGCACGAGAGGAAATTGTATCTTTAAAAATTAGTTTTAAAATACGCCCCATAACAGTCATCATATTTGTACTAAATTTGTATCTAAGGTGATTTGCTGACAACAGTTTTGTTTGTGACAAAATTATTTCAAAATAAATTCTTGTTTTGCGCAGAATTCCGCGCAAGTAATAGACGCCGCAGTGGATAAACTAACTCTACTAAAAGATTCAGAAAGTGCATCTTCCTTTCCAGCACAAAAAAATTATAAAAATTATTATTATTATAAAATGTGTTCAAATTTGTAAGTTTTTTCCTATTGCTTTATATAAACTGACATAAAGAGGAGGAGAAAGAAGCATGTGATTGTCTTCAGTGTTACTTTAAAGAAGACTTCGACAACTGCGGCAAACCGACAGACCGAACAGCTTACCTATACTGCCGTACTAAGCAAAAATGACTTATCTACATTTTTTTGGAAAATGGAGTTCTTTATAAATACAAACTGTTAAACCCAAGTATTATTATTCCAATAAACAAAAAATTACGAATATTCACTCTATGTAATGAAAAAACTGTTATGAATTATACCTTATCTGCAGTTTTTATAAGTAAGACCTATCTGCATTTTCACTAAGTTCATTGTGCAACAAAAACTTATCTGGTAGATTTCAAGAATTCAATTTTATATTTGTCATTTTTATTTGGTTGGACAACGCTATAATTACTTGTGTACGGATTTGTTGTTTGTTTAATTCTTAAGTTAAGCTGAGTTGTTTCAAGGTAAATTAAAATTACTTCAAAAAATGCCATTTCCATTATGGCATGTTTTATTAATTTTTATGACCATGGTAATTATAATTAATTGTTATAATAATGCAGTTATTAAAAGTAATAGGCGGATTTTGTTTATCCGTCAAATTATAGATAGCACTTTCTGTGACAGTTGTAGTAGTAATGCTATTAACACTTTGTATGGTGCAATTATTCTTGTTAATTAATTTTACAATTTTTCTTCCTCGTTCTAACTTGTTATTTATGTTGTCGTCAATGTAACCTTCGGCAACTGCGGTTGATTTCCATCCCCCTGGTTTTTTCACGGCTGTGGTGTCACCACCTCCGCTCACACAAATTGTTGCCGAAGATCGACGAAATGAATGACCCGTATAAAGTTCAGGATTTTCAAGTTTCAAATACATAGCTATTTGTTTGCCCATAGCAGCTAACTTATTAATGCCAACTTTGTGAATAGTGCATTTACCATTCTGGTAATTTAAAAATAAACAGCCTGATGTAGCATGTGGTGGTCGCAGTGCAAGATATTTTCTACAAATTTCGTAAAATTCACCAGAAACGGTAAACGATCTAGACGTCTTTGTTTTAGTGATAGGTATAATGACGATAAGAGCTCCATTGTAATCTTTTATATCTTCAATTTTCATAGAATGCAATTCATTAGTGCGGCAGGCTCCCATTAAACCCATGATTAATGCTACCTGTAAAAAACATTACGGCTTGGGAAATTTTACAATTTCAATTTCGATCATTTACTTTGGTCAGAAGAAATGGATGATCTGGTGCCTCTTTAAGAAATGTATTCAGTTCCTCCGGTGTAAAAGTCTTGGCTTTTTTTGGTCGATGGCCTTCGGACTGGGGTTTTAGAAACGTCTGCAACTTCATGTAATGTTCGAGGTGGATGTTATGATGAATATTCAGGGTACTTTTAAGCATTGAGTAGAAAGACCATAGTGAGGAAGACTTGTACTTCTTAGCTAATTCAGCAAAATACACAACTAACACATTTTCCGAGAAAGAAGTCGTTTTTTGTCTTGACTGCCAATCCATAAAATTCTTATATGCGGCATCATACTTCTTTTTTTATTTTGTCGGCAACAAATTCTCTGTTGTGCTTGGGGCTAATTGTAATATTTTGGTAGGTGTACAGCTACGCATTTCGTCTTCATCAGAAGTATTCGTATCACTCATCTTGTACGCGAAACAAACGGAAACAAGAGTTGACTTCACAAAATTCACCAAATTAGTAATATTTGTAAAAACCAGAGATTTGGAAAATAATAGATCCGGTTACCATATGGAAATTTGGACATACGTTACACAAAACATGTGCAACAAGAATTTTTATTTCCGTCTCTACCTATTGCACTGATTCCTCTTGCTGATACGCTTATGCAGTATTGTCTCTCTCGTCAGGATGGAACCAATCAGAGATTATGACGTAGATCGTTACTCGAATTTCAAATGGCAAATCCAAATTGTCATAGCTAATGTCAGTAAAGAGCTTTGAATGCAAAGTTTTGCGAATTTAAAGGTTTTAGACGTTATTTCTCTTGTATGTTGCTAAATTTTGTGACAAGGTTCTTTCATCACTAGTTTGATTTCGTTTTGCTGTCTTTTAATATTGAAACTTTCATTCCTTAATAGGCCGAAGTTCTTCTACATCAAGTGGAGACTCCCACAATATGAATGCGGTGAAACCGATCATTTATAGCTCCACAATTAAACGATATTGATACAATTCTCAGTGTGCATAACATAGTTTTCAATAGGTTTAAGGTCAAACACTAATGACAAAATCAAAATTACCAACGTGTGACTAACACTTCTAGTCTGACACCAGAAACCTGGCAAAATGGAAAAACTAATTCAAACAGCCTAGATTAATTGTAAGAACATAGAAAACTTTACATTAGACCCAGACTTTTAAAGAAGAAAATGCAGAAAGTCTCTTTTAAGATGTATTTGCCACTATTTATATCAATTTGATTTTGTTCCTCGTCCGAGTGTAAGAAAAAAGCGCAGTCTTCTCTCGGTCTGCCACGATCTTCTTTTACTCCTTTCTACTCATTGTCAACCTTTTTGCCTCTGTCCAAATCTTAAACAGGATCTTATTTGCTACAATGTCACAGGTTTCCTAGCGTGTTCTTCTTTCTGTTCTTACTTGTCGTCAGAGCTGTCCATTATTTTGTTAACCAGTTCTGAGCTTCATATTCTTTTGATGTTCTCAACAATCTACTTGTCCCTTTATAATGTATTTTTTACTGCTTTCATGTATATTTCTTCAATACTTTGAACATTTCTCCATTCATCCAATTCAGTTAGGTACACCTTGGATTTTTATTAACTAGGATATTTCTTTCAATTGAATCTTGATCTTTTCTTTCTTCGTCAAAATCCATGTTTTTCTTCCTCTCCGTATGTTTGGTGACTTCCGTTTCAATTATAAATCATCTGCTAATCGCATAATAATTCACTTTCTTTGCACTTTGTAGTCTGTGGTTAATTTTCATATTTTGCTTCTCAATTTCTCCACAGACGACAATTTAGTTCAGAAACATGCCACTTGTAATATTCCATTGATTTTTATTTCACTAGTTAGCCCTTATTTGTACCATTTCTATTCTACGCTTATTACAAAATCTGTTTCCACAATTCTCGCACAAATTTGTTCAAATGCGTCTTGAGCCAAAAATTCCTCTTTGAACTCACTTTTTGCCGTCTGTAGTATGGGACGTCGGTAGTTTTATGGTGCTGAGAGAACTTGTTGTGTTCCAGTACGTTGGATTACTCATTTTGCTGTGAACTGTCACACATTACAATTGTTGTCAATCTGTTGTCAAGTTTTAAAATTACCCAATCAAAAACTCTCCATCCTGGCGAGAGAGATAGGTATACATTGTATCCAGTGAATGCGTGCAACAGACAAGGACGAAAGTTGTAAAGCTAGTCGTAGATATGTTTCTAAGACTTTTGACTATGTCCCCCCATCTATTAATTCCCAAATCTCTGGTAAAAACTAATGTCATCGTTATAACAACATCGTGCCAAAACAATGCATATCATTAAATTTTGACGTAAGGATTGAGTAATATTACTCCACCGAATTGTCAATATTATTCAATTGACAATAGTAATAACTGTCATTACGTGCCAAAATCGGTTTAGTAATTCATAGATTATGCGATAGTTGTAGATAAAGTTAGTTGTCTGCAATAATTTACAAGTTTTATTTCATTTCCTAGAACATTAAAAACACTAAATAATCAATAACACAGCTCAACAAAAAAATTTTTTTTTTTGTTGCCCTGAATATCTCTGTAGATTTCTATGTTTTCAAGACCATAGTTTTCGAATATATTCTTGAAAGTACTGAATTGGCTCTGGTTTTTATGATTTTGGCGTATTTTATATTTTTAATAATTTAGACTTTGAGTCGGCTCTTCAGAACACGAATTATAATAAACTGTTCATTATCATGTTAGAATTCGCTTTTTGCACGCCACGTGACCAACAAAAGTTGGAATGCTTCAAGATTTTCAGTAAATAAAGGCATAAAAAATATAAAAGACCCGCTTATAAAATGCGTTTCATTAAAGTTTAACATAAGTTTTATATTTTTTTTTCTTTTTCAACTTTTATGTACATTAATTAATTAACCATTCAAACGAAACAATTTGTAAAAATTTCCAAAAAAAATATTTGAGAATATACTTGCTATTTCTTTCTCAATTTTACAGATTTTTAGTAAAATATGAAAATCAAGATTGAAAAAAAATCAGAGCCAATTCGTTTCGTGAATTGTTGGCATAGAAGTATTCGAAACCACTCTTACATCAAGGGCAACAAAATCACTGTTGACCAGTGTAATCAATCAATTGACCAATTACTATTAGTGTTAAGGCGAAGAATGTCCACGTCGTGGTGGCTAGAAATTGATTTTTCACTCACCCGAGTTTACGGCTATACTTAGCGATCAATGACTGAAATTATGGTTTATTGTTCGACCAATCACTCGAGATGTTATAGTAAATACTGTAATAGCACATGGTTTTCTTTCATTTTATTGGAGAATATTACTGCTTTTCGAAAAAATCGATTCGATGCAATTGAGATAATCACAGTGGTTGAAACGCAGAAGCGCTTTCTTTATAAGAAATTGCTACAAGAGAACACGAAATTTTAAGCGAATATTCCCCAAACTTCGTTAGGATAAATTAAGAAGTGAGCTAAATCGACATAAGTGACTGTTTTCTGCATAAGCATATCGACCGTCGCGACTCCTCCAACTTCATAAAATATTGATTCCTAACTTTGTTAACTTTACTCAACAACTGCATTTTTATCTAAATTTACCCTATTTAAATAAATTTAAAATTCTGCAAAACTGGTAATTTTCACATAATTTATTAAGAATCAAAGTTTACCTAAGAAAGCAGTTTGAAGAAAATTTAGTTTGCATTATGCCCTGACCAGTATCTTCACGCGATTTCTTCATATATGTTAACTAAATCAAAGTATGTAGTTAACATCATACTAACTGTAGAATTGCCTAATTTTTTGAAACTCATTTCTTTCTCTCCGAATTAATTTTAACTGACCCAATTACCTCTTGTCAGTGTCACTTTCTCAAAAATGTCCATAAAAGTTCTCTCAGCCACTCTAAGTTATCTCAGGCTGAATTGTATCTGGCCTAGCAAAGGCCAGGAGCTCAATCCCAATCGATTTTTCTACATCAGATTCGTTCTAATGATGATTTCCACTTCCGTCGTTTTGTTTGGAAGTACAAGTCATTTAATCGTGTCGATTCAAAGTAAGTGTTGATTTTGGTGGCTTCCGTGACATTTTTTCCAGATGGTTCCAACAACATTACAGAAGATTTGGTTATAATGATAGCAGAGATCGGTGTGTATTATTTTATTTCTACTTTTGTATCGCATCAGAAACGAATTGCGGAGATTTACGTCCAACTTTCCGATTTTGAGAAGTTTGAGAAACCGTTCCATTTCGATGAAGGCAACAAGAAGTTGGTGGCCATGTCAAATGCCTATAAGATGTTTATCGATTTTGCTATAATTGGTTTTTGTTTGAACCCCTTTTTGACTAAGAGACTGTGTGAAAAACAGAACAAAATTCGTGATTTTAAAGAAATTTGTGGGATACCAGTGACCACATGGATGCCTTTTAACATCGATTTTTTCCCAGTCAAACAAATTATGTACCTGTGGCAATGTTACTGTATCGTTTTCACCATGAAAGGCGCAGCCGTTATTTCCTTCGCCATCATGGAATCAATGGAGCACCTCGTCCTCAGAATCCAACACTTGAAGAAAAAGCTAACGGAAGCTGTGAATACTGAAGACGCGGCGTTACGAAACGAGAGATTTACAGCTTGTGTCAAATACCACATCCATATTTTTGAGTACGGCTCTTGTTTCCACCAATTCCAACTAAAAACTCGTTTGTAGTTTGGGTAAAAAAATCGACTACAACTATACAGGGTGTTTATTTCTACATGTCTTACTGACGGGAGCTCTTTTCGGCTGCATTGGTTACCGTTTCATGGAGGTAATGCAAAAGTATTCCAACAACAATCACATTGTCAATTTCAGAGTTTTTCTTTAAATTCCTTGTGCATTTTCAACGGTTGGGTCCTCTCCTTAATTATTGTTTGCATGAGTGGCCAACATTTGCTAGATGAAGTATGTTTGGTACGAAAAGAAAAACATTCGATTTTGAGATTTTAGGCGGTGTCGGTTGTTGACGCGGCCTATAACAGCAATTGGTACAATACAGACGCTGAATTTCAGAAAAACATCGCTTTTTTGATTTTGAGGTCTCAGAGACCCATTGTGGTACATGGTGGACCCTTCAGTTATGTTTCACACGTCATTATTCTGACGGTGAGAAGTTTCGACCGTTGGCTGACTTAGAAAGACTTTTTCTAGATTTTTAAAACTGCGTATTCTTATTTAACGTTGCTCAACACTGCAGAGAAGTGAACTTGTTTTTTCTAAGGTAAGAGAACTTGAAAAAATACTAAAATTAGGTCGTACAGTATTTAAATTAAAATGGTGGATGCGCCGGGCATTTATATTTCTATTTATATTCTTCAAAAGTGTTAATTAATTTTTACGATACAGTAGAAAATCGATT
Organism: Gnatocerus cornutus; assembly: GCA_029298725.1. NCBI lineage: Eukaryota > Metazoa > Arthropoda > Insecta > Coleoptera > Tenebrionidae > Gnatocerus > Gnatocerus cornutus. Next base: position 3,960,706 of record CM055517.1, read on the forward strand.
ATCTGTGACAACAAGTAAAAGTAGAAGAGAAAAAGTTCCAGCTTTATTATAAAGAACCTAAAAATTAGTCAATAAATTTCTTCCTCTTGCGCAATTCTTTTATAAAATATAACAGCAAATTACAACCCTTTCTCTCATAGCGGCCATGAAAAAATAATTATAATTGATTCAACTCAGTTAATATTCTCTTTAAAGTGTGTGCATAATATTTTCCCTCTTGGCAACTGACAAGAGTCATATCAAACATGGAAACGTCTAGTTTCCAAGTGTCTTTGCAGTGGCAATACAATAAATTTCAATTTCTTACAATTTTGTTGTTATTTAATTTGGTGCCTTGTCTGGTACGTACCAGGGACTCTAGTTTTTTTATACTTAATCAAAGGTAAAATTGGTAGTTAAAGTTAGACATTTTTTAGATTTGTTTCAGATGAAAACTTCAATACAAGTGATGACTTTAATAGTGATGATCATAATTTATTGTACGTATCTACATATAAAGAAAAGAAACGTATTGGCAGTGTTAGACAAATTGCGATCAGTTCTTGTAAATTGTTTGAACAATGAAGATGGAAAAATGTATTTAAATTACAAAGTTTTTTGCTGGTTTTATTGGTACATCTCTAAAATTTACGAAAGTGACACTGCTGGAGCACCGTAAAAGTTAGATTTGAAGGATGAGCTGTATTGCGGCGGCACTTCATAACAATTTTGAGCACAGTAGAGTCTTATTTACAATTTTCCTTTGACATTCGTTTTCAATCACTTTGCTGTTTCCTGATTATAAAACTGTAGCAATTCTGTAAATTGTTAGTGCAATGTAGATTATTTTTATGTACTTATCTAATGTATGGTAATGAATTAAAGTTGTGCGTAAATACACTTGTTCAAATAGCATTGTTCTAATTCTTTGTTTCCCATCAATTTTCATACAGAGATAAGTAATAAAGGAGATTCACTAGGGTCTAATCATTCTTTATTGTTAAGAAAAGAATTAACACTAATAAAACAAGATTCTGTTCAGTCTGCCCTTCTCCTCAGTCTTGTACTTCGATTGTTTTTATTATGATTTTCTGGATTATTAATAATTATTTGGTGCCCTAGGGTGAACAAAGTTCATTTGTAAATGCAAAAAAGTGGTGAAATCCAAGTATTTCCAAAGCATTTTTCAGACGTGTTAAACACAAGATTTTGTGCGCCTCCGTCATTTTTCATAGCATTTGTGATACTCATTTGCGGCAAGAAAATCACCTTTTGAATGTCTAGGCAGTCAAAAGTGACATTTCGAATAGTTGGTTTTATTTTGCAGGTTGGCATCGCTGCATAAATGTCAATTGTGTCAATTTGTGTGCCGATTTGGAGGCCAATGACCTTCGAAAATAATAAAGGTAGACTAATTAAGCAAAGATACCACAAAAATTTGCAATCGTTTGATTTGAGTGGGATGCTACCAACCTATTTCCCAGCTGATAAAATTCCCCTAAATGAGGGAATGACGTTTCAAATTCAAACCAAAAATCAAAATAAGTAACTATTAATAATTGTCGGCGCACAAAATTTCGTGTTTGACACGGCTAGAAAATGTTTTGGAAATGCTCGAAAATTGAAATCCTGGCCCTCCGGGCTCGGATTTCAATACTTTCCTTGCATTTCCAAAAGACCATTTTCTAGCCTAGTGAAACAAATAACTATTGTGCGCCGACAATAATTTATTAGTTATCTACATATTTTGACTTTTGGTATTAATTTAAAACGTCATTTACTCATTTAGGGAAATTTTATTAGTAGGAAAATAGGTTGGTGCTCTTTTAAAAACGTTAATAGAGAACGGCGGCTTAGAAAAAAATATTTTCTCGTCGCAAAGAGTAATCAAATGCCATGAAAAATAAACGACATGAATCGTATAAAAGGAACTTAATTTTAAAAGCAAAATTAAACTGGAATAAATAATTTATCCACATCTGAACCAAAACCCGGCGCCTCCACCATTTTTGTGAATTTATAAAATGCACCAATTTAGTACATAATAGTTATTTGTTTCACTAGGCTAGAAAATGGTATTTTGGAAATGTAAGGAAAGTATTGAAATCCGAGCCCGGAGGGCTCGGATTTCAATTTCCAAGCGTTTCCAAAACATTTTCCAGCCGTGTCAAACACGAAATTTTGTGCGCCGACAATTATTAATAGTTATTTATTTTGACTTTTGGTTTGAATTTGAAATGTCATGCCCTAATTTTCTTGCCGCAAATAAGTAACACAAATCTCATGAAAAATGACGGAGGCGCACAAAAAAAATTGATATCATTTTCCACTTTACAAGAGAGAAAAAAATGCTTTTCCTTCACTTCAAGTCTCTCGGAAATGTAATTAAGTTTCTCGTGCTTATGGCTATGGCTTTAGTAAATTCGATTATATCTTGCCATAATTTTCTAGTTATGACATCTTAGAATAGTCAATAAGTTTATTTTATTTTATTTAAGCAAAAAAAAAACGTAAGATATGCATCTCAAAATGGTCAGATTCGACACTTTCTGGAGATTTAAATGCTAGAGTAGGAAACGAAAAGCACGATTAGATATTTTAGGGGTCAATTTCAAGTTTTTTAGCGACGCCGACGTCGCTAAAGGTGTTTGCGACGTAGCAACGTCAATCACATCACAGCTACCTTAGCAACGTCGCTAAATAGCGACGTCGCAAACAACTTGAAATTGACCTCTCAGTCTGTATAATTTAAATACATTGACCACTTTATACAAGTTTGGTTTTTAAACTGTTAAGAATTGAGTAAGTGAGAAATGCAAAAATAAAAAAAGGTTTCAATGAATTTTTTTCTACTGTTAAATAAATTAATAAATGGACGGATGTTTTAAAATTAATCCGTTCCATTTTACCACGTTCTCGATAAAAACAAAACGTCGTAAACAATATCATTACTTCTTAAATCAATTTATTTTAACCAGAAGAATTATAATTTTCCCCGTGGAGAAACGCATACCCTCCACTGTCAAGCAGTGAATTCTTCCGGAATAATGAAACTACATATAATTTCTGCAGTGATAAACAGGGCGAACCCGAATCAAGTGCAAAAATTTTAACCACAATATCAGACACCGCTGTAGATGATTGTTCTGCAAAAAAAAATCAAAATTCGAATTGGGCAAAACCAACTTGGATTACCCGTTATTCGACGCTTATAGAACTGAATTTAACCACTTTTTCCCAAAGACTGCAAAAACCGTTCGACCAAAAACGTTTACGCCTGCTCTTTGTGTTTAACTTTCACTTAATTACAGATTTTAAAGGCAAGACATATTTCAAAAATCAAGTACTATAGGGAAAAATTAATTTTTAGGCGACTTAAACTGAAAATGGATGTTTTAGGTCTCAAAACCGGTCGAAAAGTAAGTCTTTTCTGGCCGCAAACATTTTTGACCGATTTATAGTGGCGCCATCTAGCCATAGTTCTGAATATTACATAAAGATACCAATATTATCCTCAATTTTATAATTATTTTGTAAAATCAAATCGACAAACTGCTGTAAAGTGCAACAAATACGTGTTGAATTATTGAAAATGGACATGTCTAGCTGTTGCAACAACATCAAAAAGCACATCAAACCTAATTCATACAAATTGTAAAGCTACACATGCCAAAAGACCACTGACATAATTAAACTAAACACAACAATAAGTATTTATGTATTTTATCCATTTAATTTTAATTAATTAAATGATCGAGCCCTGCATCCAGCCGGAATGGAACAATTGACACAAAATTGACAGTTTTTATTGTTAATCCAAATAAAATGAATTTCACTGTTATAATTAAACGGAATTTGTTTCTTTAGATAAGCAAAAACGTATCAAAACAGCCTTAATTCGAAGGCAAATTAGAAAAAAAAAACATTATAATCATACGGTAAAAATTGCTGGATGCGCCTTAATGACATAAACTCAATTTCAAAATCGAGAAAAAACTGAAATAGTTCATTCAAAACTAAACTACAAACCGGCGCATCCACCATTTTTGTAAATTTATAAAATGCGCCTGTTCACATAAAAGCGGGGCCGCATGTACATCAATAACAGATCAAAATAAAAACTAAAAAACTAATAAAAAGCCCCTTTAACATGTTCTCAATAACAGTCCGACAATTCCAGACATTAAACGGCGGCACCGAAAACATTATCATTACGTCTCACATAAAAAATCGATATCTACTTTTTTACAAGAAAGAGAGAAATGCTCATTGAAAATGCCATTGGAATTGAGTTTCTCATACATATGGCTGTGGTTCTAGTAAATTTGATTATGGCTTGCCATAATTTACTACTTGTGGCTTCCTATTGTTAGAATAGTGTATAAATTCAATCACAATGCAACGTTTTCTGTTTTTGTATTTTTTTATTTTGACCTAAAATATTACGTCGTAGAATCGCACAAAATTATCGCACAGATTAAACATTTCACATCAGATTTAATTGAGAGAGTAAGCAACAAAAGCTGCTGATTTTTATTAAAACTTTCATACAGAATATAATGGAAATTTTTAAATTTACTCTCTCGGGTTCCAAAACGTTTAAGCTACAGTGCGATCAATTAAATTATTAATTAAGTCAATTGATAAAAAATTTATATGTTGTCATAAATTGGTTACTTCTTTTAAATAATAAATAAATAGACGAACAATTAAAATTTAATTCGTTCTATTTTACCACGTCCTCGATAAAACAGAGCATCATAAACAATATCATTACTTCTCGAATCGATTTTTTCTAACCAGAAGTACTAATTTTCCCCGACTAGAAGCGCATCCCCTCTACTGTAAGAGGGTGAATTCTTCCGGAATTATGACACAAGCTGTATTTTCTGCAATGGTATATAAAGAAACTTGTCTTTGAAAAATCAGTTTGTCTTCAATCAGTCATGGCGAAAGACCGCCAGTTGCGTCTTTGTATCTCAAGTTGTTATCATCTGAAATCAAGTCTGATTTGGCCGCGTCTCGGTGAGGAGTTGAATCCATCAAAACGGTTTTACTTAATTGTGGGATTTTTTTTTATTGGTCCGTTTTTGTATATTCTGGTGTTAATGTTTTTGCATTTGATAGAGACGTACAAAGGTATGTTGCAAATATCCATTCCGTCTATTTACTAAATTAAATTTATAGCCGGTGAAAATCTCATTGAGGATATATCTCTTTTTGTTTCCACTCTTGAAATTGCTGTCTCCATGCTGTTGTACTTGGAAAAGCAGAAAAAAATGGCCGTGTTACTCCGAGAATTAAGCGATTTCGGGAGGTTTGACAAACCGCCGGGTTTTGACGAGTTGAATAAGAAATTTGAGCGTTTTACAAGATTTGCGGCCGTCTACGCGGGTGCCTTGGCTGTTACTTATTCTTTATATAAAATTCATCAAATCCCCGAATGCAGAAAACTGACGAAAATTGCTGAAATTTGTGGAACCGTGTTTCCAGCGTGGTCTCCAATTCAAATCAACGAGCCTATTTCGATCGGAATTAGTATTTTTGTCATTTTAACTATTGTTCGAGTTAATCCTATTTTCGCATGCCAGACTTTAGAAATATCCTGCAATATGAAACTGCGAATTGACCATTTAAAGTCTCTACTGCTGGACTGTTTCTGCGGAAATTTTGAAGAAGACTGCAGACGAATATTTAATTGTATTCGCTACCACAACTTTATAATCAGGTAAATTAATTTTTTGTACTGAAAGAAGTTTAACGTGTGGTTTTACATTTCAGATGCAGCAAACTGTTCGATGAGTGCGTGACAAACTTGATGTTTTCCTTCCTCATCAGTTTGAGTGCCATTTGTGGTTTGGTCCTGAGCGACTTTCTTAAGGTAAAACACAAATTTAAATTCTCATAATCGTTGTAATTTTTAGCACCATGATTGGGGTTCCCTCATTCACATATCATCTTGGCTCCCTCACTTTTTCGTGACTTGCATCAGTGGTCAAATTCTTGCAGATTCGGTAATGTTGCCAAAATGATTTTCCACAAATTTTTTTTTAGACTTTTTCCGTAGCTGACGGTGCTTTTGGTTCACGATGGTACGACGCCGACGTCCGGTTGCAAAAAAACCTGATTCTGATCATCATGAGAAGTCAGAAACGTTTGTACATTACCACGGGAGCTTTTGGAGTGATCGATCTTGCTCTTTTTGTTGGGGTAAGAAATAAAACACTGTTATAAAATTTATTAAATTATTGATTTCAGATCATGAAAATGTCGTATTCGATTTTAAGTGTGGTTCAGTAGGACAAATAGTCATCATTTAGGTTTAGAGTTAAAGTTAAAGTTATAGTTAAAGTGTAACATGTTACATTTATGTATTAAAACTGCAATATTTTGTAATCAATTTAAATAAAATTTACACGGCGTATCCATCACTGTAGTCGAAATAATAATAAACATGCATATACTAATTCATTTTTTTTAAAACCTCACAAAAAAAAAATCACGTCCTTGCAGTGTTAAGCAATGTCAAGTAAGAGTACGCAGTTTTAAAAATCTACAAAAAATCTGTCAAAATCAGTCATCGAATAAAATTCCTTACCGTCAGAATAATGACGTGTGAAACATAACTAAAAGGTCCAGCATGTACGACTATAGGCCTTTGAGATCTCAAGATCAAAAAAGTAATCTTCTTCTGAAACTCAGCGTCTGTATTGTACCAATTACTGTTGTAAGCAGCGTCACCGACCGACAACGCCTAAAACCCAACACTTGCTCTTCTTTCTTTTCTTACTCCACTTACTTCATCCAGCAGATGTTGGCCACTCATGCAAACAATAATTAAAGAAAGAACCCAACCGTTGAAAATACACAAAGAATTTAAAGAAAAACTCTGAAATTAACAACGTGATTGTTGTTGGAACACTTTTGCATTACCTCCATGAAACGGTAACCAATGCAGCCGAAGAGAGCTCCTGACAGTAAAACATGTAGAAATAAACACCCTGTATAATTGGAATCGATCTTTTTACCTAAACTACAAAAAAGCCTTTAGTTTAAATCGGTGAAAACAAGAGCCGTACTCGAAAATATGGATGTGGTATTTGACACAAGCTGTAAATCTCTCGTTTCGTAACGCCGCGTCTTCAGTATCCACAGCTTCCGTTAGCTTTTTCTTCAAGTGTTGGATTCTGAGGACGAGGTGCTCCATCGATTCCATGATGGCGAAGGAAATGACGGCTGCGCCTTTCATTGTAAAAAGAACACAGTAACATTGCCACATGTACATGATTTGTTTGACCGGGAAGAAATCGATGTTAAAAGGCATCCATGTGGTCACCAGAATCCCACAAATCTCCTTAAAATCACGAATTTCGTTCTGTTTTTCACACAGACCCGTTGTCAAAAAGGGGTTCGCCCAAAAACCAGTTATAGCAAGATCGATGAACATCTTATAAGCCTTCGACAGAGCCACCAATTTCTTGTTGCCTTCATCGAAATGAAACGGTTTTTCAAAGTTATCAAAATCGGAAAGATCAACGTAAATCTCCGCAATTCTCTTCTGATGCGACATGAAAGTACCAATGAAGTAATACACACCGATCTCCGCTATCATTATAACCAAATCTTCTGTAATGTTGTTGGAACCATCTAAAAAAAATGTCACGGAAGCAACCAGAATCAACACTTACATTGAATCGACACGATTAAGTGACTTGTACTTCCAAGCAAAACCACGGAAGTGGAAATCATCATTAGAACGAATCTGATATAGAAGAATCGACTCGGATTGAGCTCCTGGCCTTTGCTAGGCCAGATACAGTTCAGCCTGAGATAACTCAGAGTCGCTGAGAGAATTTTGATGGACATTTTCGGGAAAGTGAGAGTGGTGAGAGGTGGCGTTTAATTTATAACAGACTGTGGTGTAATTAGGGGGTTAATATTTGATAACACGAAATAAAAATGATGTAGGGAGTGAAATTGGTCAGGAATAATTGATTGGAAAGGAAGAACGTACATTTTTTCTACGTACGAAGTATCAAATTAAAATGAGAAAATTAGGAAAACAGAGTAACGTTATCAACACTGAAATTTAAACTAATTTGGATTAACAAACAATTTAAATAGACTACAATACCAAGTATCAAGTGTCATTATAACTATTTGAAAATTAAAATTATGTGGTTTGTTATAAAGTGATTTATCTAATGCTAACTTAGAATTTACATAACAATTTGACGTTTGAGCATGTTAAAAAGGATGTGAAGCCGAGCATTGCAACAACAAACTGTCTTTTGAGCGTTTAGCGGCGTTGAAATGAAAACATTTCTGTTACCAATAAAACAATTAAACTATAACAACTACAACAAGTAAATATTCACAAAAAAATTGTCTTATAATTCATCATAAAGTCTCTAGATGCTCACTGGGTTCTATTAAAATTCTCATGATTCATTTTAAATTTTTCCGAAATTATTGGGACTTAGATTTTGCTCGTATTGCTGACCATTCTTGAATACTTTAGATCGGTCTTAATTTTGTGGATTCTTTCAGAAGTTTTGCCTAAATTTCTTCAAATTTTATCTCGATTCACTTTAGATTTTGATGATTTTGTACAGGGTGTTTCACAATCCGTGATCCCCAAAAATAAGCCAGATATCCACCGAAATCGATTCACACAATTTAATAGTCAGAAAATTGTTTATTTGTTGATGTACGGGAAAACATTGTACCGTTTTGAATTTTGCGTAAAATTCTGTGTCAAATTCCATTCCAAAACGTTGTAAATGCCAATTTTCGCAAAAACAGGTTTTTTGGAGGGTTTAATGTCAAATCTATGTTTTGCTGCAACTAAGCTCTAGGAACTGACGCAAAAATTTGTTTTTATCACCAATAGTTTTGGCGTCGCGACGCCTTAAAAATGTAATTTTTAGCTAATTGTGATGATTTGTGAAATCAACCGTTAATTTTTTTTTTTTTTCAATATAAATGTGTAAAAAATAACTTTGTTGCCATTTAATGCAAATTGTATTCAAAATTTGAGAAAAAAAGCTGTTTTATGAAGTTAATTTAAAATTTCAAAATTGACCCATACTAGCGAATGTGAAAATTTGGTGTAAACGTAGTGTGCCCTGCGCCGTCATAATTTTGACAACTATCTTGATAAAACAGCGTTTTTTTCGCAAATTTTAAAAACAATTCGCAGTAGATTTAAAATAAAAACTCAAATTTTTGCATCACAGTTATGTTGCAAAAAAATAGCTAAAAATTATACTTTCTAGGCATCGCAAATTGTCAAAATTTTGTCTTTAAAATTAAAGGCGATTTTGAGGGTGAACACAAGTGTTAGGACCCTGTAGGTGTCGGGAAAGTTGCTCACCACCGTGACATTGTATAATCGGATAATGCCATAGATCACCGAAAAAATGTTAAAAAAAGTCTTCAATTTTTTGAGATATGAGGGGATTAAAGAGTAAAAGTTAAATTCCAAAATTTTTCAAATAAATTTGTTACCTAAAGGATACTTTGCGCAAAGGCATGGTGCAAAAAAATTGGAAAAATTTTGTGAAAAATCGCTGAAAACTGTTAACAAGATTTGTGAATCAACAATACTGATCAGTGTGCCATCGTTCCCATGAAACTATGGTAACATTACTCGTTCATGAGCCAACAATACAACAGTAACGTTACTATCTATGCTTTCAATACTGTAAATTAAAATTATTGGGGGAACAATTTAGTAATGTTGCCATTTTTTCCTAATTTTATTTTATTCCTACTGAGAAAACAGTGAGTGTGGATTTTTTTTTAAATTTTTTAGGTACCTCTGGGGAACCACCCAATTACATACCCTCTTTCAAGGTGGTGCGCGCCACTTGCCGGACACCTGTATGTATTGATCGAAAAAAGTTTTCAGGATGTCTTTTGAGCTGATTCTCAACTAAGTTTTTAGGGCAAAAACTACATTAAATACCTTTGAGTTATGAATTAATCAAAAGATCAGCTCGAGATCTAACAACAAACGAAAAATTTATTTGAACTTGAGTTGAACTTTTTTTTAACTCACCATCGAATTTAGGACATCTGAGAGCGGATTCTAAGCAACAACAATTAAAATTGTGTGATTTGTTATGAAGCAATTATCTAATCCTAACTTGGAATTTACATAACAAGGGGTTGTAACACTCTGAAACCGAGCATTGCTACAAAAAAGTGTCTTTTGAGGGTTTAGCGGCATTGAAATGACAACATTTTTGTTGTCTATAAAACAACTACAATATACAAGGTGTTTACAAATGTTTCTAGCATCAAGGGTGGCCATGAATTGTCAAAGAAATTAGCCGCTTATTACAAATGTGGTTTTAGATTTTTCAACTGACGTTTGTAGTTAACCTCAATCATGGACCAAAGTAAATTTTGAAAAAAACTGTTCTAGTTGTGGTTTGAAACCTAAAAATCATAAACTTGGACACAAAACCGTAACTGAAACGTCGTTGGCGCAAGTGGCATTATAAATCATTTTCAGGATAGTTTTTTTCACTATGAAAACAAAGCGGTAAAGTAAGGCATGACAGAAATTCCAGAGTCATCTTTGATGCTAGAAACATTTATAAACACCTTATAAAAACTCCTAATTAAATATTTGCAAAGGAAATTCCATGAGTACAACTTGCAATTTTGGTGGATGAGCCAATTGCCAATTCCACTTCTAGTTGAAGAGTGTCAGCATCGAATAGGACATCTTCATCATCTATCAATCTCAACCATAGATACCGCTTGTACCATTGTACAGCTTTCCTACTTACAGAAAGAAACAGAGGAAACGACAGATAATCGAAATTTCCAGTCGTCAGATATAGAGGTCTCTGGCTTCTCATTATCATCAAAACTAGACCTTTTTGAAGTCGCAGATCAGCGTTGTACCATTTGGAATTATAAGCAGCGTCTCCCACAGTCAAACTCTAAAAAACTAATTAAGTTGGGAGAAATAAAAAGTAAGATTGTTACAGCATTTGTTAGTTGTTGCCCCGCTAAACAAGCAATGAAGAAGGCGCCACTCCAACCGACAACGTAAGGAACAAAACCAATTGAAAACTCCTGTAATAGAACGAGATTCTAAAGAGAAAAAGAGTAAAAAGCGTACCTTTAGAATGTGGTGAAGAAGAACAGCAAGAATGATGGCTAGCAGAGCCAAATACGACAACAAAGTCGTGGAGAAACACTCATTAATCCATTTGGAGTAACTGCAACAAAATCTTACCAAAATCCCTAAAGTACAAGAAAAGCTTTACTCAATAATCTGGTTGTGATACTCCACACATTTGGCGAATCTTTCTTGTGCGATTTTATAATCTTCAGTTTCTAGACACTCCACGATGAGTTTGTTCAAGTGTTTGAATCTCAAGACAATGTGCTGGACTAACTCAAGAATTAAATATAAAATTGAAAGAGGTACTTTACAGAAAATTCCCAGTATCGTCGTTTCACCGAGAAAACAAATAATAAAAAGCGCTGGATTTTCATCAAAAGCCAGCACCACCCATGGTGTAGAACTGGAGAGAAAACCACAGTTTTCATGAAGATGTCTCGCTCTGCATTCAGGAATCGTGAGAAATCTGAAACCAACTTGCATGCCGAATCCTACGAGGACGTAGTAAAAAATTATCTTGACGTAGAAGTCGTGTCTTTTATTGAGTTGTTGAAAGTCTTCAGGTTCTCCGAATTCAAAATAGGACAACTTCAACATGAGAGTCGCGACATTTCGGCGGTTTATGTAATAAAAAATAAGCATAAGATGAATCTCAATACCTGAAGTTACCATAATATAATCTTCACTAATGGCACTGATACTGTAGCCAGCTAAAAATAAAGTTATAAAAAAAAGTTCCAGAAACACAAAATCACTAAAAGTAACGACCTTCTAGTAAAATCTTCACGTGGTAAATAGCAACCAACTCCACGACAAAGCTAAGGACAAATGGAACGTACATTGCAAGGAGATACTTCACTGGGGGGTTGGAACCACCCCTCAAAGGCCACAAACATGTACATTTTAAATATTCGCGGCAGTTGCGACAAATTCTTATTTCTTGCTGTGGTTGCATTGTAACTGAACATTTCTTGGTCAGGAAGTCTTTTATAAATTGCAAAGGGGTGGTTCTCCACTGCTCCACTGTCATTATGTAATTGTGCCGTAATGACTAATAACAGTCGAGATTAGAGAGGAGAGAAGTAGAAAACAGAAAAACAGCGGAAGTTCTATTTTTCTCCAATTGTTTAAGTTGATAATAATCGATATGGAGCTATAAAACAGTAATGCGAAAACTAACTACGGGTAGTTTTAAAAAAACTGGGGACAAAAATACCTATGTATTCAGGCTGGCCCACCTGAGGCTTTCGGGCCCAATATCTTTGCTATTTGTAAACGGATTTTAATGTAATTTTAAAGAAAAATTATTAATAACTTGAAGCTTAATTAAATGGTGTTATGCAACAAAGATCTAACGCAAAAAAAAGTACTTCTTCGCGTTATTAAATCGATTAAAACTGCCACCATCTGTAAAGCTCCCTGTGGATCTAAAATTCTTCAAGATAATAGTTTAACTACTAAAGTGTTACTGCAATTTTGCACTACAGAATCGGTAAAATTAAGGCTTGAATAGCCATGATCTCCGTTTTTAGACGACAGTGGCTAGATCTTTGTTGCGTAACACTATTCAATTAGACGTTAACTACTTCACCGTTAAAAATGCAATTTTAGTCACTGTTTTAATGAGTGAATTTATTCAGAGTGTTAACTATCACATCAAGTATAAAAAATTAAATTTATTAACCAAAAATAACTATCACATCAAGTATAAAAAATTAAATTTATTAACCAAAAATTGTCTGGATTCTTGTTTCCATTTAGGAGAATTAGTCGATTTTGCCATTAAAAATTGTTTTTTTCTTAAAACGATTTAGTAATGATCGATTTTCTTTGAGACAACAAATGAAGGCGTTGATTTTGTGCACCCCTGCTGATTTTACTTTTTGACAAGTTAGAATTTCTACACATTTTAACAGTTTCTCTGTCAACCAATTGCAAAAATTTCCAAAAGATTAACATAATAAACCATAATAGGTAGAGACGAAATAAGCTTGTTAGGTTGAAATTAATCATAATAAGGGTCCGATTTCAAGTCACTGGCGCAAAATTGCGATGACGCAGTTGCTAATTAGACAATAATCTGTCAAAAACAACAAATTGAAACAAATATCAGGTCTGTTGCCCGTTATTTTATAGCCAGAGATGATTTTGTAGCTTTTGGAAATGTTGGGTTAATGTTTGGCCTTTTTCTTGAAAACTGGACCTGCTAGACGATTGATTTTCAGTAAACGCATGTTATATTAGTGCAGTTTTATAAATAAGAAAAGAATAATTTTAAATGATTTAAATTTAAGTTAAAAATAAATTAACTTTTCAAGAAAAATGCGTCGTCTTTACCTTTTTAGTTATCTTGATTTAAATTTAATTAAAATCCGTTCACAAATAACAAAAATATTGGGCTCAAAAGTTAAAGATGGGCCATCTTGTATAATAAACACCACAATTTAGGTGTTTGAGAATGAGCCCTCAAATTTAGTCCAATAAATAGAGAGAGTTTGCAAACCCCTAATTATATACGAATTACATACTATGCTTTACGTTCGATTATAAAGAGAACTATTTTCTTTCAAAATAATGCGATTTGACATCAAAACTTATTTTAGTGTTACGGTAATAAACTTTGTTCACATTTAAAATGCAAGTAAAAAACTTAAATCGTGCATAAAAAAAGAAAATAGTGAAATGGCGTCTAAAAGTAAGGACTCTCTTTTTCCTACCAAGTCCTGAAGTGTTTATAAAGAAATTTACAACGCATAGAAGAGGTTAAATTGTATTTTGTCAATAACTAACAAGCAGCCGTTTTACTTTATTATTACGGAAGCCGTCCATAAAAATACAAGTGGGCACTTTTCCTGCAATTGATTTAAATTTAACAGATTTAACTCTCTTACACTTATGAAAGTACAAAAGTCCAAACTTTGAAATAATAAAATTTCTTCGAAGTTTGAGCTAATAGCATAAAACAGCCTATTTAAAATTCAAAATCAGTTTTATTTCCAAAAGGCCTAGTCGTCGTCATCTAACTTTATAGTCTCAACGTCACCTGGCGCATCCACCATTTTTAACTAAACTAAATACAAGAAAGGTTTAATAATTTTAATTCGTTGTGACTTAATTAATTTTAAATGTAAATTCTGCAAAAGAACGTCCGGAAAATTCAATTTTATGTCCTCTAAACGCTTATTGATTACTCGATAAAAAATGATACGAAGACCTAGTTAATAATACCAACGTCCCGCCCATGTATTGCAACAGCAGCACGCGCGCCATAAACTATTAAAGAAAATTACACACCACATAAAATGGCTAAGCTAGTTTAATATCGGCCCAATTCACGGTCTCGTTATTTGAAATCAATTTTCTGCAAGGTCACACTTAATAATTGAAGTCGTCGATGCACTAATTTATTTATACAAAAAGAGAACTAAGAAGCGCATATTTGGTTGCCTAACATGACGTAAAAGGAGTTCTTTGTTATTACGGACGAACAATGTCTAATTTTGCACCCTTTTATTACGGGAAGCTCTAATTTGAATAAGGACTATAAAAGTGGGTCATAACTAGAGCACCAGAAGAAAATGCAGTCTGACAAGAACAACTTCATGATGCACAGCTTAAGAGAGCTAGGAAATCGGTGGATGTGGCCAAAAAAAGGAGAAGAGGGCTCTTTCAAATACTATTTTAGTTATTTCTTAGTTGTGTTGGGTGCAGCACCAATTTGGGTGGGTTTACTGTTGCATCTCATCGTCGTCTTAAAAGGTAAGATAAAGTCTTGGGGACAAATTTAACACGTCTTCCAGACCATCTCGAAATCGACATCAGCGTGCACATCTCCGTCTTGTGGTCTTTAGCAGGCATGCATTTCATGCTAACAATGTTTGTCTGGGGCCAAGAAAAAATCGCTCAACTTTTTAACATCTTAACGGACTTCTCTCGTTTTGGCAAACCCAACAATTTTGAAAAAGTGACGCGTCGGTTAAACTTATTCTCGAAGATGTACTCAACGTACTGTCTTACTGGTACTATTATTTACATCTCCTTAATGCAGCTGGAAATCCCAGCATGTCGTCGCTTCAATGAAAAAATGGGCTACAAAGAAATCTGTGGACTTTTTGTCCCTTTTTGGACGCCTTTCAATCTCGACTATTTTCCAATTAATAAAATGCTCATCGCGATCCAATTCTTTGGTGTTCATATGATTATAAATGGCGGCGCTGCGATGTCTTTCACCACTTATGAAGTCGCGATGGTTATAGTTCTGCACATTCGGCACTTCAGAAAGATGCTGACGGCAGTTTTTGATGAACCTTGTTATGAATTGAGGAAGAAACAATTCGTGCATTGTGTGAAGTACCACCATCATATTATACGGTACAACTTTCTGTGATGAAAATGGTGTGAGAATAATTCTGTTCTAGTCTTCAGGAAATGTTCGATGACCGCTACAAGTATTGCAACGGCAGCTACGTCCTCATGGTTGGAATTATCATAGCAGGACTGGCAAATCAATACATGAAAGTAATATCTTCGTATATTTACAATAAAGTTTGTTAATTTTGATCTATGGTTCAGGAGAAGAATATAGGAGCCCTCATTCACCTCGGAGGGTGGATTTTCAGTTTCTTCATTTGTTGTCACGCTGGACAGATTATACTGACAGAAGTACTGACTTGTTCAGCTGACTTGTAATAACACTGATTTTAGAGTGGGGAAATACCAACGGCGGCTTTAAACTCCAAGTGGTACGAAGCTCCAGTTGATCTCCAAAGAGATCTTTTGATGGTCATTACATACTCGCAGAGAGTTCTAGAGCTGCACGCCGCCCCCATTGGGGTCATGTCGTACGAACTCTACATCACTGTAAGTAGTAAGAAGGAAAGATCATTAAAAAGAGAAATTTTCAGCTTGTGAAAACCTCAACTTCGTATTTCGCACTCCTCAATCACACTACTTAGATTCCAAGTTAATAACTTAAGAAAGAATGTTAAAATAAATAAATATCTTCGGTAAACACGCTTCATAACAAGAAAATTATTTAGCTGCACCAGAGTCATCTAAAATCGATAAAACAGTTTAAGTAAACGGTGGGTAAATTGTAGTTTCCGTAAATGCCGCAAAGCGTTTTATAACAGTATCAATTATTCTACATATTACTATTCTAGTTAATTCTTAACTAATAACAATTTCCGGCGAATTAGAATCTTGAAAATGTAAAAATTATGTTGTTGAGTGTTTGAAATAAATAAATAAATTTCTTAAGATTTCCCAGCGATTTTTCCGACTCTGCAGATAGTTTACATTTTCTAAACATTCTAAATATTTCGACTTTTTGAAAGAGTTTCACAGCCCTTGATTCTTTAGAAAAATCGACCCGTTTATAGCTTTTAACTCTTCGAATTCATTATTTTAAAAGGGTAACTAAATAACTTAATTACAAATAATTTTTATGGTTTGCTTGTTCACTTTTACTGCGATTTATTATGAAAAATTTTGAATTCGGTTTTAGGAATCGCAAGATTGCTTTGCCTTGCATCTATGACTACGTTTTGTGTTGGCAACAGAATTATTTGAAATTTTTTTAAAACGTTTTTGTGCGCTGCGTAATGGAAGCAGGTATTCCGCAAGCAATAAAAAGAAAGGGTCTAACTAGCAGATGAGGAATTACACCAATAGCATCAGACGCAAATTTGAACAACGGAGGATCAAAAATTCAGTTCAAACCGTCATGCATCAGTGAGGCAAGTCTAATGGGATATTTTCAGAATTTAGTACGTATTGTTTAAAATGCTTTAATTTAATTATCAAGACTCACAATTTTACAGTCTGAAAAAACATTTGGACCAAATCCATTCCTTGACAGCCCAGCCGCGTACATTCAGCAGCAAAAGAAAAAGCTCTCAACGGGTGGTGTCGATAATCTGCACCCTCAAACTATTGATATTTGTAAGTTTTCGTTTTAATGTTGTTTTACATAGTTTACCAGAGCTCATTACTATCGGTCCACTCATTAAAAAGTTAAGTTGACAGCAGCCTTTAGCGATTTTTGTCGGTAACTGTTGGCCGCAAAAGCGTTTGACTTTGACGCACCTTGGCATGTGTAAACGCTAATCGTCTTGCGCAAGATTGCAAAATCTTATTAAATCTTTATTGAAATCTTTCTTTTGCATCAAATTTTTAATTTCAGTAAATCCTCGTTTTATTACGAACAAGTTTTATCTTATGAAAATTTTCGATATATTTCTATAGCAATTTCTTTCATTATGTTATAACGAAATTTCTTTATAACGAACTGCGAACAATTTATTGACCCCCAGGATTTAAAATACGTAGAAAAAATTACCGTTTTTACGAGTAAAAATTTGAGTCGTTTCATGTTTTTCTATTTCATTGAACTGAAAGTTAACGTCTCGAGTTACAATTATTTTGTCTAAAGATTGCTGATAGCGTCGCCGTCCTATGCCATTTTTAAGACGTCAAATTCGGGGAAAACTTTTTCGTTCAGTTCATACTTTACGTACTGCAAAAATGAGTGTAAAAAGATCATCAGTGTCTTTAAAGCAAAAAATTAAATTACAAATTTTAAAAGAAGTTGAAAAAATGTGCTTACTAAAACTGAAATTGCAAAAAAAAATATAAATATCTTAATCAACATTGTCTACCTTAATGAAAAAAATAATTCTTATGACGGTAATGACTTTTACCAGACCGTACTAAGGATTTTAAGGACAAAACGCGTCATGAGGGTGTTAAAACACATAATGACGTTTTTTTTTTTTATATAACAAATTACAAATCTACCTAGAAATTTGTCGGCTTGCCACCCTTTACAAATTATACTTAAGGCCGTCTGACACGGTCCACAATTATGAACAAAAATGTGAACAGAATTTGGGATATATTTCTGATTTAAAAAATGAATAGTATTTTTGAAGATATTTTGTGCACATGTATGACACGGCTTCCAAATTCTGTGCTTATTTCTGTTTTTGCGCTTGCGCATTCGAAAATATTTTGACGTTTAACTTAGGGATTTTGTTTTTGCTCAGAAAAAGAGTGCATCAATTCCTGACAATTTAAAACCATAAAAAATATACATATTTTTTTAATTGTTTCATATATAGGTAATAAGATATGGACAACGAGTTGTTTTACTCTTCGGCGATTAAATTATCAATTGTGTTAATTTCCCGTGGTTTGCTAAAGTTAAAACAAAAGAGAAAAAAAAAGCGACGACTTTGGTATAGACGATGGTTACAACGACGTCACCAAGGAAAAGATGTTTATTAAACAAAGAGCTGTTAGTGGAAGATCCGAATTTGTACAAAAATTTTCTTCGCTTAACAAACGATCAATTTGAATATCTGCTGAAGTTCATAGAACCTCATATATCAAAGCAAGATACTTTAATGCTGGATGTATACTTTTTGTATACATTCAGAAAATTGATCCTCAAAGCACCTGTCTTTATTTCTTGGGTGGTAATATTTGGCCGCAATGGCCTTAATGACGCTTGAATTTTTTCAAGTGCTGCTTGCCGAGCATGCAGATTTTTGTACAGCGGCGTCTTTACGGCGTACAAATATGTATGTTTTTGATATTCTTCAATTAGAAGCGTAACTTGATCTCTAGACCACGAAATTATTATTTGAGCACAACACACGTTAGTTGATTTCAAGCGCAATGACTCAACTTCATGCGCAACTTTGCCGCGCACTTTCTGTACAGAATTCTGGAAGAATTTAGAACATGTTCTAAAAATTTTTCTTCACACAGAATTATGTACAAAATTGTGTGCAAAGTGTGTATGACACGATGAAGATTTCTGGACATAATTTTTCAGACTAAATTTTGTGCATAATTGTGGACCGTGTCAGACGGCCTTTACAGAAGTACTGACTTTTTAAACTGACTAATAACGACACTGTAATTTTAGAGTGGAAAAATAACAACGGCTGCTTTGAACTCCAAGTGATACAAAGCTCCCGTTGATCTCCAAAGAGATTTTTTTATAGTTATTCTCATTACATACGCTCGCAGATAGTTCTAGAGTTAGACACCGCCTCTACTCTACAGTATGTCCCCGGATTGAGTTCACAAGAGGAAAAAAAAAATTAATTTTTCATTTTACAAAAAAATGACAAAGGAATAACATTTTTTGCTTATTTCAAAACAGATAAATCTGCAATTAAAATTTCAAAATTATTAGTTTGTACTCTTAAAATTAATTTTTTCATTATTTTTATTTATTAAATTTTGTAATCGTATTCAAATAATAGCAGGCTGTGGATTCACAAAATCAAATAGTGCGTTAAAGATTAAAGAAAAATTTTCCTAATAATGTATAAGTATTAAAAAATTGGAAAAAAATGCAATTGCATCCTTAACAATAATTGAGAAAATTCGAAACAGTCGAAAAAATTACGAGTTAGAATTGAACTATGTGCTAAAACAGGTAATGGGCCAGTCAAATAGTAGAAATTGGTTTGAGTTAAGAAACAAATTTCATTCCTTTGACATTTTTTGCTAAATTAAAATAAAAAAGTTCTTCGTTATTTTTTTGTTTTTTTCGATTTCCAGAACACAGCTTGATAATATTAAAGTTTTAATTAAAGATTTATTTATTTTAAATTAAGCAAAAAATATTATTCCTTTGTCATTTTTCTGTAAAATGAAAAATAAAGTTTTTTTCCCTCTTGTGAACTCAATCCGGGGACATACTGTACATCCCTGTAAGTAGTAAAATAGAAGAATAATTGACAGGGAAAAGTTTCAGCTTATGAAAACTTAAACTGGGTATTTTGCACTTCTCAATTATGCTACTTACAATTAGATTCCAAGTTGATAACTCAACAAAGAATGTTAAAATAAATAAATATCTTCGATAAAGACCCTTCATAAAAAGTTAATTATTTAGTCACCAAAGTCCTTTCAATCAATACAACGGTTTAAATAAACGGTGGGTAAATTGTAGTTTCCGTAAAAGCCGCAAATTCAAGCGCCTTATAACAATATTAATTTTTATTATTCGTGTTCATTCTTAATTGATAATTTTCGGCGAAATAAAATGCCGAATATGCAGACAATTTTAATTTTCATCAGGTTCTGAATCCTTTGACTTTTTGAAAGAATTGCACAGTCTTTGATCACGATTTTAAAAATAACTTAAGGTTTTTAGATTTTTCATCAAAATGTATAAAATAAAATCAAAGTTTGAGCTTAATGACAAATAATTTTGTAAAATTGCACACCACTTGAAATTCACGTTCTCCATATTTGAATTTTTTTGCAAGGTCATAATTAATAATAATAAATCGAAGGCAATTAAAAATTGAAGTCACCAATGCACTAATTTATTTATAAAGAGAACTAAACGGCGCACATGTGGATGACAAACATGAATCAAAAGGAATTATTAAAAACAACGCTTCTTTGTTATCAAGGTATCGACAATATAATTTTACACCCTTTCATTACTATCGCTATTGCTGCAAGCTCTAATTTGAATAAGGTCTATAAATACGGGTTGCAACAACTGTTGCGTCTGTCGTCTGTGAAAAAATGCAGTCTGAAAAGAATAAGTTTATGATGCACAGCATGAAGCAGCTGAGCATTCGGTGTTTGTGGCCTAAGAAAGGCGAAGAGGGCTCCTTCAAGTTCTATTTCAGTTACCTCGTAATTATGTTTTTATCGGCGCCATTTTGGTTTGGTTTACTGTTGCATTTGATCGTCGTTTTGAAAGGTAGGATAAAGACACACAACTCTCTGGTCACCAAGTTTGACACCCTTCTAGACCACCTCGAAATCAACATCAGCGTGCACATCTCTATGTTGTGCCCCATGTTAGGAATGCATTTCATGCTCACGATGTTTGTCTGGGGCCACAAACAACTGGCTGAACTTTTCTACAATTTAACCGACTTTTCTCGTTTTGGAAAACCAGAGAATTTTGAAAAAGTGGTTGACCGTTTGAATTTACACTCGAAGATGTACGCACTTTATTGTACGGTGGGCGTACTTACTTATCTCCTCGTGATGCAGCTAGGTATCCCAAAGTGTAATCGCTTTAACGAAGAAAAAGGCTACCATGAGATTTGTGGACTTATCGTTCCTTTTTGGTCGCCTTACAATCTCAACTTTTTTCCAGCCAACTACGGCGTCATCTTGATACAATTGTTTAGTCTTTTTATGTTCCTAAATGGAGGGGCAGCGGTTTCATTCACCACTTATGAAGTCGCTATGGTTATAGTTCTGCACATTCGGCACTTCAGAAAGATGTTGACGGCAGTTTTTGATGAGCCTTCTCACGACCTCAAGAAGAAACAATTCTTGCATTGTATGAAGTACCACTATCATATTTTGCGGTACTATTTTCCGTGCTAGAAAACCAATAATTCTTTTGTGCTAGACTTCAGGAGATATTTGACGACCTCTACAAGTATTGCAACGGGAGCTACATTGTCATGCTTGGAATCATCGTAGCAGGACTGGCTAACCTATACATGAAAGTGCGACTTTTAGGTGGTCGTACCAAACTTCACATTCTTGTTTTAGGAGAAAAATATTGGAATCCTACTGCACCTCGGAGGGTGGCTTATCAGTTTCTTTTTTTGTTGCCACGCTGGACAAATGATGATAACAGAAGTACTAACTTTTTTAACTGACTATAGTCATAACATCGTCATTTTAGAGTGAGGAGATAGCAATGGCAGCTCTGAACTCCAAGTGGCAAGAAGCTCCACTTGATCTCCAAAGAGATCTTCTGATGGTCATTACGTTCTCACAGAGAGCCCTAGAATTGCATGCCGCTCCCCTTGGTGTCATGTCGTACGAACTCTACATTACCGTAAGTAGGAAGAATAAAAAATTATAAAAAAAAGAAATTTTCAGCTTTTGAAAACTTCAACTTCTTATTTTGCGCTCCTTCGACATACTACTTAGACTGCAAGTTGATAACTCGATAAGAAATGTTAAAATATATACCTTAGGTAAACACATTTTATTATTTAGCTTTGAGGCATCTAAATCAATAAGTTTAACAGCTTAGCACATGAGCGTACACATAGTGTTCTAACAAAATTTTTGTTTTTGTAATAGCTCTATATGATCTGCATGTTCTTCTCTCCTTATAGTTGAATAAATGATATATCACTGAAAATTTGCATATTTTATGGTGTGAGTTTCCAGCACAAGCGATGGATTGAATTCATCTTAAATATAAAAAATAAATACTCATATAATTAATTACTTGATAGAGCCTCAAAATACTTTCTGGATTTCCTAGAGATTCTCATGATTCACTTTTAATTTTTTCGAAATTATTTGCATTGACTAGATTTTGCTCATGTTGCAAATCTTTCTTAGATAAATTAGAAGGGTGTAAATTTGTTGTTGTTTTTTCTAAATTTTCATCAAATTGTCCCTTCAATTTCCTCAATTTTTAAAAATCCAATTCCAAAAATTTCGCGGTTTACTATTGGTTGTCTTACGGTGGTTTTTAAGTGTTGACCTTTACCCTTCTCTAAATTAATGGGTTTTTTTAGTTATTTTAAGGAGCGGCTTGACTCAGAGACAAGTGAAACTTTTCTCTAAATTAATTATTTTTTACCTCAATTTATAGCAAGTCTGGCTAGCAATAGGGTAAGGTTTTATTTAGAATAAAATGTATAACTTATTAACTTGATTGTATGAGTCATCAATTCGATAAAGGATCTTTACAGTTTACTGGAAAACACTTGTAGAAACAAAAAGGGTTGATATATTAATTTATTTTGTGGCATCTAAAATAAGGGTGTAACTAGGTTTGATTTCTAAAATTTAATTAGAAAAGTCAAGGAATTGGCTGTTAAAAAATTAGTGTTATCTAAATAAAACTTGTTAATTAATTAAATCAAAGATTGTTCAAAAAGGCTTGATTATGAAGTCAAAATTGCCATAAGTAGGGTGCTACAAGATACCAAAAAAATTAGTACCGTTTTGGATTCTGCTTGAAATTCTACGTTAAATGAATATCATTAGTCTTTTTAGGGTAATTTTCCACGAACTTTTTTATGGCGAAAATCACGTTTAATGTCTTCCAGGCTATACATCAATCAAAAGAGCAGCTCGAGATTTATGCACATCTCAGATCGATAGGTCAAGTAGTTCATAAGAGGCGATCAAAAAATCGACCATCGAATTTTGTATTTCTGAGAGCAGATTCTAAGCAATAAAAACACAAGCCTAATTCTACCATATTAATAAAAAAATCCTTGCACAGTGTTAAAGAATGGTTTTGTGTTATTAGAGGCGTTTAAATGTAGTTTCCTACAAATGGCACTTTTACGAGTTTTGAATAATTCGAAAATACACAACGACAGTGGACAACCTTGATCATTAGCTTTGGCGAGCTTTGACAAGTTTCGACTGTCTGGTTCAAACCAAGCCCTATGTTTGCATTGCTTTTATTTTTCAAGGATAACTAAATCTGAAATTTTTTGAATCACTATGGTATTTTGAATGCGCGTTAACGCAAATCGTAATTACTTGTTTACCCATGTTTTAAACAATAGCGACGTTGGACAATGCTTTAGCGCCTTTTGTTTTGCAATTGACTTTGCTGCTGCGGCAATGAATTTTAATTGACCCCTAATTAATCAATACAACAGTTTAAATAAACAGTAGGTAAACTGTAGTGTCCGTAAATACCGAGAAACCATGCGCCTTATAACAGTTGCGTTTGTACTATGTGGATAAATGCAGGCTGAAAAAAATAAGTTTATGATGCACAGCATGAAGCAGCTGAGCATTCGCTGTTTGTGGCCTAAGAAAGGGGAAGAAGGCTCCTTCAAGTTTTATTTCAGTTACATCTTAATTATGATGCTTTCAGCACCATTTTGGTTGGGTTTACTGCTGCATTTAATCGTTGTTTTGAAAGGTAAGATGAAATCATATAACTGGCCACCAAGTTTGACACCTTCTAGACCACCTCGAAATCAACATCAGCGTGCACATTTCCATGTTATGCCCCATGTTAGGAATGCATTTCATGCTCACGATGTTTGTCTGGGGGCACAAACAATTCGCTAAACTTTTTAACAACATAACCGACTTTTCTCGTTTTGGAAAACCCAAGAATTTTGAAAAAGTGATCCACCGTTTGAATTTACACTCGAAGATGTACTCATTTTATTGTACGGCGGGTGTTCTCATTTATCTCGTCGTGATGCAACTAGATATCCCAAAGTGTCGTCGCTTTAACGAAGAAAAAGGCTACAACGAGATTTGTGGACTTATCGTTCCTTTTTGGACGCCTTACAATCTCAATTATTTTCCAGCCAACTACCTCGTCATCTTGATCCAGCTGATTAGCCTTTTTATGTTCCTAAATGGGGGCGCCGCGGTATCATTCACCACTTATGAAGTCGCTATGGTAATAGTTTTGCAAATTCGACACTTCAGAAAGATGTTGACAGCAGTTTTTGATGAGCCTTGTTACGAATTTAGGAAGAAACAAATCGCGCGTTGTGTCAAGTACCACTATCATATTATGCGGTACTATTTCTAGTGGTAAAAAACGAATAATTCTTTTGTGCTAGACTTCAGGAGATATTTGACAACCTTTACAAATATTGTAACGGAAGCTACATTGTCATGCTTGGAATCATCGTAGCAGGACTGGCGAATCTATACGTGAAAGTGCGACTTTCAGACGCTCGTACAAAACATCTAATTTTTGTTTCAGGAGATGAATATTGGAATCCTACTGCATCTCGGGGGGTGGCTAATCAGTTCCTTCTTCTGTTGCCACGCTGGACAACTGATAATGACAGAGGTACTGCCTTTTTTAACTGACTAGTCATAACACCGTAATTTTAGAGTGAGCAGATAGCAATGGCAGCTCTGAAGTCCAAGTGGCACGAAGCTCCAATTGATCTCCAAAGAGATCTCTTGATAGTCATTACGTTCTCACAGAGAGCCCTAGAATTGCATGCTGCTCCCATTGGAGTCATGTCGTACGAACTCTATATTACCGTAAGTAGGTAGGATGAATGAAAAATTATTAAAAAAGGAAATTTTCAGCTTTTGAAAACATCAACTTCGTATTTTGCACTTCTTAGACATACTACTTAGACTCTAAGTTGATGATAGCTCGACAAGAAATGTTAAAATAAATATCTTTGGTAACGTTTCATTACTTAGCTTTAGCTGGGACGCTTAAATCAATAAGTTTAACACTTAGCACATGAGCCGTACACATAGTGTCTAATAAATAAAATTGTTTATATTAGCTCTATATGATCTGCACGATCTTCTGATTTTATTGCTTAATAAATAATAATCCATCATTAAAAGTTGGCATTTTTTATGGTTTCCAGCACAATCGCGGATTGAAATCACCTTAAATAAAAGAAATAAATAATCTTATAATTCTTTATAGAGTCTCTAAATGCTCCCTAGCTTCTTTTGAGATTTTCATGAATCACCTTGAATTTTTCTGAAATTATGCACGCATTGGGGACTTTTTTTAAATACTACGTACTTTAAATCGGTTTAGATTTAATAGATTCTTTTAAGATTTTCCCATATTTTTTTTTAAATGTCTCTCCAATTTTTTTAAATTATAATTAGATTCACATTAAATTTTGAAGATTCTGTACAGGGTGTTTCACAAATAGACGACAATTCTTGATTTCCAAAAATAAGCCAGATATAGACAATTGTACAGTTTTGAAGTCTGTGTAAAATTCTGTGTCAAATGAATACAAATACATAACTTAGGTTTGCTTTACTAAACTAAATATTAACCGAAATAGGTTTTCAAAAGGTCTTTTGAGGTGATTTTCAACGAACTTTTTCAGTGCAATAACCACGTTTCATGCCTTCGAGTTATACATCAATCAAAAAAGCAGTTCGACATCTATTAACTGGCAAAATCTGAAATCGGTAGGTCCTGTAGTTTATGAAAGGCGATTAAAAACCGATTAATTCAATTTTTTATCGTTTGAGTCAATTTTTTTTTAAAGTTGACCATCTAATTTTGGGTATCTGGGGGCAGATTTTAACCAAGAAAAATTAAAATTGTGTGATTTGTTAAGAAGTGATTATCTAATCCTAACTTAGAATTTCGAACAATTTAACTATTGAGCATGACAAAGAGAAAGTAACACTATGAAGCCAAGCACTGCTATAATAAATTGTCCGTTTAGCTGCATTGAAATGACATTTCTGTTGCCAATAAAACAAGTAAAATATAAAAAATCCTAATTCCACGAATAAGTAATTTTGGTGGATGCGCCCAATTCCACTTCTGGTTAAAGAGTGTCGGCTCCAAATTGTACATCTTCATTACCTATCAATCTCAACCATATACAGTATGTCCCCGGATTGAGTTCACAAGAGGAAAAAAAACGTTTTTTATTTTACAAAAAAATTACAAAGAAATAATATTGTTTGCCTAATTTAAAATAAATAAATCTTTAATTAAAACTTTGATGTTATCAAGCTGTGTTCTTAAAATAAATGAAAACAAAAAATAACAAAGAACTTTTTTATTTTTAATTTTGCAAAAAATGTCAAAGGAATGAAATTTGTTCCTTAACTCAAACCAATTTCCACTATTTGATTGACCCATTATCTGTTTTAGCACATCGTTCATTTCTAACTCGTAATTCTTTAAGACTGTTTCGAATTTCCTCAATTATTTCCAATTTTTTAATACTTACACATTATTGGGTAAATTTTCCTTTAATCTTTAACGCACTATTTGATATTGTGAATTCACAGCCTGCTATTATTTAAATGCGATTACAAAATTTAATAAATAAAAATAATGAAAAAATTAATTTTAAGAGTTACAAACATTTTAAAATTTTAATTGCAGATTTATCTGTTTTGAAATAAGCAAAAAATGTTATTTCTTTGTCATTTTTTTGTTTTTCCCTCTTGTGAACTCAATCCGGGGACATACTGTAGATACCAAGCTTGAAGGTTTCCTGCTTACAGAAGAAATGACAAATAATTCCAGTCTTCAGATATAGAAGTCTCTGGCTTCATTGTAATCAATACTAGAACTTTTTAAAGTTGCCGATTGACGTTGTATAATTTGTAATTATATGCAGCCTCGTCCACAATCAGTCTAACAAACTATTTATGTTGGAGAAAAGAAAATTTAAAATTGTCATTTGTTAGTTGTTCACCCGCTAAACAAGCAATGAAAGAGGCGCATCCGAACTGACAACGTAAGGAACAAAACCGATTGAAAACTCCTGTAAAAACAACGAGATTTTTAAGAGGAACAGTAAAAACCGTACCTTCAGAATGTGGTGAAGAAGAACTGCAAGAATGAAGGCTAACAGAGCCAAAGTTTTGGAGAATCAATAGTTAATCCAATTGGGGTAACTGCAACAAAATCGTACAAATATTCCTAAAATATAAAAAAATTGTGATACTCCACACATTTAGCGAATTTCCCTTGCGCGGTTTGGTAATCCTCAGTTTCTATCCATGGTATAGAATTGGTGACAAAACCACACCATTTGGTATCAAGCATCAGTTTTACTGTCAATAGATCTGCCCTACTTGCCAGTGAATTTTTTTAACACAACGTTCACCTGGCGCATCCACCATAAATAAATACAAAATACAAAAAAGTTGTAATAGTTTAAGTTCTTTGAGAACTAATTTTAAACCGCAATTCTTCAAAAAAACGTCCGAAAGAGTCCTCTGAAAGTTTATTGACGTCTTTATAAAAAATGATACAAAAACCTTTTGGGCCAGTTGATTCCCTTTGCAAAAGTTTTCTATACTGTTAATATTGATCAGAAGTCGGGCTAGAAATGTCTACACATTAGAAGATGAAACATCATTAAAATGGACTCTTGCAAATTGTAAACCTTCGTGACAGACAGTAGTGCTGTGCAAGTTATGATGTCGTGTTGAGTAAACGAAACCTGCTATTCCTTGCTTCGTCAAATTCAAAACGTCTTTTGTTCATGTGGGCAGAGTTAAACCAAAGTTACGAAATTCCGACAATACCGATAATACCAACGTCCCGCCCATGTATTGCAACAACAGTAGCACGCGCGCCATAAACTATTAAAGAAAATTACACACCACATCATAAAATGACTAAGCTAGTTTAATATCGGCCCAATTCACGGTCTCGTTATTTGAAATCAATTTTCTGCAAGGTCATACCTAATAATTGAAGTCGCCGTTGCAATAATTTATTTAAACAAAAAACGAACTAAAAAGCGCATCTTTGGTTGCCTAACATGACGTAAAAACAGTTTTTCTTTGTCATTACGTCTAATTTTACACCTGTTCATGACTGTAAGCGCAAATTCAAATAAGGACTATAAAAGTGGGTCGTAACTGAAGCGCCTGAAGAAAATGCAGTCAGAGAACTGGGAAATCGGTGTATGTGGCAAAAAATAGGAGAAGAGGGAGTTTCAAATACAATTCTAGTCATTTATTCATTGTGTTTGATTCAGCAACAATAGTTGAATCTCATCGCCGTCTTAATTGTAATATAAAATCAGGATACGACCCCGACAGTTTGTACCCGTCAATTGGTTCCCGACAATTTGTCTCCCGGTCAGGTCAGTTCGTGCCTTTCTTTTTCGTCCCCAATGCAATTTGCCTCCTATTACATCACTGTAAGTAGTAAGATGGAAAGATAATTAAAAAGTAAATTTCCAACTTGTGAAAACCTCTACTTCGTATTTCGTTTTCCTTAATCGTATTACTTAAATTCCGAGTTGATAACTCAACAAAGAATGTAAAATAAATAAATATCTTCGGTACGCTTCATGAAAAGTAACAGTATACGGTTTTAGTACTATTAGTACTTAATAAATTACCTTAATAACAATTTCTGACATAATAAATCATAAAAATGTATAAATCATGTTGTACAGTAGGTACTGAAATAAATATCACAAAGATTTCTTAGATTTCTTAGTGATTTTTGTAATCCTGGAGATAGTTTACATTTTCTAAACTTTCTGAATCCTTCGACTTTTTTAAAGAATTTCACAGCCCTTGATTCTTGAACATGACTTGACATGACATGAATGACGGGATTATAGATTTTAACGCGTGATTATCATCAATATGAAGGATTGTATAAATCGCGATTTTAAAAACAACCAAGAATCATTAGAGGTTTTTCACGGTTTTTAAAACAACAAAAATTTTTAGATTTTCCCCCTAAATATTTGAATTAAATCAAAGTTTGAGCATAATGAGTAGACTTCGGGCAAAATATTTAGCCTAATTCGGTCCTGAGCACATCACAGCGCGATCGAACCCCCACCTTATCAATACCTAATTATGATAGGGAGATCTAGGCGGAGCAAGACAACAGTGGGAAAGAGTGAGGGATAATCTTAGCGATAACCGAATATTTTGTCCGAATTCTGAATAATGACAATGACTAACAATTTTATAAAATTGCACACCACTTAAAATTCACATTTTCCTTATTTGAACTGTGAGGTCATAATTAATAATACTGAATTGGATGCAACCACAAGATTCAAGTCGCTAATTCACTAATTTATTTATAAACAGAACTAAGCAGCGCGCGTTTGGTTGCCTAACATAATTCAAAAGGAATTATTAAAAACTACGCTTCTTTGTTATCAACGTATCGACAATGTAATTTTGCACCCTTTCATTACCATCGGTTTTACTGCAAGCTCTAATTTAAATTAGATCTATAAATACGGGTCACACCAACTGTTGCGCCTGTGGAAAATGCAGTCCGAAAAGAATAAGTTTATGATGCACAGCATGAAGCAGCTGAGCATTCGGTGTTTGTGGCCTAAGAAAGGGGAAGAGGGCTCCTTCAAGTTCTATTTCAGTTACTTCTTAGTTGTGGTGTTTTCAGCACCACTTTGGTTGGGTTTACTGTTGCATTTCATCATCGTTTTAAAAGGTAGGATAAAGTCACGTAAATGGGCACCAAGTATGACACCTTCTAGACCACCTCGAAATCGATATCAGCGTGCACATCTCCGTATTATGCGCTTTGCTAGGAATGCATTTCATGCTGACGATGTTTGTTTGGGGTCACAAAAAATTGGCTGAACTTTTTAACATAATAACCGACTTTTCTCGTTTTGGAAAACCAGACAATGTTGAAAAAGTAATTCATCGTTTGAATTTACACTCGAAGATGTACGCATTTTACTGTGTGATGGGCCAACTCACTTATCTCCTCGTGATGCGGCTAGAAATCCCAAACTGTCGTCGCTTTAACGAAGAAAAAGGCTACAACGAGATTTGTGGACTTATCGTTCCTTTTTGGACGCCTTTCAATCTCAACTATTTTCCAGCTAACTACCTCATCGTCTTGGTTCAGCTGTTTGGTCTCTTTATGTTTCTAAATGGGGGCGCCGTGGTATCATTCACGACTTATGAAGTCGCTGTGGTTATAGTTCTGCAAATTCGGCACTTCAGAAAGATGTTGACAGCAGTTTTTGACGAGCCTTGTTACGAACTTAGGAAGAAACAAATCGCGCGTTGTGTCAAATACCACTATCATATTATGCGGTACTATTTCTAGTGGTAAAAAACGAATAATTTTTTTTGTGCTAGACTTCAGGAGATTTTTGACGACCGATACAAGTACTGCAACGGGAGCTACATTCTCATGCTTGGAATCATCGTAGCCGGACTGGCTAATCAATACATGAAAGTACGACTTTCGGGTGGTCGTACCAAACTTCTCATTTTTGTTTCAGGAGAGGAACTTTGGAGTTTTAATGCACCTTGGAGGGTGGCTTTTCAGTTTCTTTATTTGTTGCCACGCTGGACAACTTATGATGACAGAAGTACTGACTTTTTTAACAGACTAGTCATAACACCGTACTTTTAGAGTGAGGAAATAGCAATAGCAGCTCTGAACTCCAAGTGGCACGAAGCTCCAACTGATCTCCAAAGAGATATTCTGAGGGTTATTACGTTCTCACAGAGAGCTCTAGAACTGCATGCCGCTCCCATTGGAGTCATGTCGTACGAACTTTACATTATTGTAAGTAGAAAAAAGGGAAAATTATTAAAAAGGAAATTTTTTAGCTTTTGAAAACTTCTACTTCGTACTTTGCACTCCTCCAACAAACTACTTAGACTTCGAGTTGATCAACAAGGAATGTTAAAATAAATATCTTCGGTAAACACGTTTCATTACTTAGCTTTAGCTGAGACACCTAAATGAGTAAGTTTAACAGCTTAGCACATGAGCTGTACACATAGTATCTAATAAAATGATACCTAATTTGCACACTAGGCCGTTTGTAATAGGTCTCCTCAAATAAAAGAAATAGTTGGTATATTTTATGGTGTGAGTTAAATAAAAGAAATTATTATTTAAATAATTCTTTATAGGGTCTCTAGATGCTTTCTGGGTTTTTTTGAGAGTCTTATGATTCACTTTTCAAAAATTATTTACACTAGATTTTGCTCGTGTTGCAGACCTTCCTTAGATACTTTAGATCGGTCTAAACTTCTATCAAAATTGATTAACATAGTCAAAGATTTTTGAAAAAACGAAAACCGCAAGTCTCTATCTGTCATAGCTTCTGAGAATAGACCCATTGATATTCCCAGACCTTTAAAATTTTGGTGCTCTAGCAACAACTCGAAATTTTAATCGGCCATAACTCAGTTATTTGTTGACGTACCGGCAAGATTAGTACAATTTGCGTCAAATCATTACCAATAAATTAAGTTTACTTCATTCAAGTTTTTAATCCGGTTAGATATTGACCGCCATATGTAGGTTTTCAGAAGGTCCTTTTAAGGTGATTTTCATCTAACTTTTGTAGGGGCGAAAACCACGTGTAATGCCTTTAAGTTATACGTCAATTAAAGAAGAAGCTCGAGATCTATTAACTGGCCAAATCTCAGATCGGTAGGACAAGTAGTGTACGAGAGACGATTAAAAAACGAAACTTTTTTTTTCGATAATTCAGTCATCGATTTTTGGATTTCTGAACGGATTCTAAGCAACAGAAGCACGAAAAAAACTTTCTAGCTTTCTATTTGGCTTAGTTTTGGTGATTTGGAGCATTAAACATTTAAGAACTGAAAATTCACTATCCGAAACTTTGCTCCTAATTTAGGCTAGGTTTTTCCATCTTTAGTTAACTTACAATTTTTATTAACCAATAGTTAACTACCATATAAGTGTTCTTCCATTGTCCTGAACTAATAGTTCTGAGTTAACTCACAATTTAATTTGACTAGTACATACATGAAGTTCGAGTTAACTTATAGTTTAACGTTAATTGTGTCACAATAGATAATTGATATTATATAAATGTGTACAGTAATGGTGACGATTATTTGCCTTTTTGGGGGTAAAAATGAAACTTTTGTGAGTAAAAAGTATATATTTTTAATTTGCTATATTATAAACCTGTTAGTATTTTTTTCAACTAAAAATAACAAGAAATTATTATTTACTTAAATTTTCTGTGCGGGCGAATTTTTTTTCCTCAACTGTATGTAAATTACTTATACTACTGTTATTACCGTTATGTATTACTAGGTAATTACATTAATAAATTGAATAAATGATGTTTAAATTAAATTTTTAGTTATTGTTTTCTTTTCAAAATTATCATGGGGACTATAATATAAGATATGCTAAAAAGAGGCGATTTCGTTTTTTTTTGCTCTTCGCCATGGGGTAATATCAACTTACACAAAAATATTTTGGGGTAATGATTGAAAAAGTTCCCGACCGCTGATTTATACAGAAACCAAAAACAATATTTCTCATTCAATGTGCAAACTATCACAAACATTTTAGATATTGTTCTTCTTATGATGCGCATATTTTTTGTTATTTTTTACTGATCTATAGGTTTACATAATAAATTATAAAAATTATAAAATTTGGAAAATGGCGCTTATCTTGGTGAAGTCCTACTTGTTTACGCTAAACTTGAAATATGGCAGAAAATTTATACAACGAATCACAGATCAAAACAAAAAATGTTGTAGAGATCTTTTGGATTTTGGAAAAAAAGTCAAAAATTAGCCAAGAATTAGAAACCGTCATTTAAATTTTGACAATTTTTTTGGTTAACTATCAGTTTACTAACTCTAAGCTGAAATATTGTGGAAAAACACTTCAATTTTTACTTAGAAGTTAACTTCTAGCTATTTTTAACTGTTAGTTGCGTAACTATAAGTTAACTAAAAGTTGACAAAACCCACCCTTAGTTATTTGTAGACATACGTTAAAGAATAGCATATGTTTGGATCCTGCGTAAAATTGTGCCTAAAATGAGTATCAATTATTTAAGTTTGCTACACAAATACACGAGAAATTGACTAAATTAGGTTTTCAGAATATTTTTTGGGGTCATTTTTAACGAGAAAAAAATGCGAGTAAAACGTCAGCGTCTTTCTATTTCTCGTAGTTCCGGAGATATAAAGCACCGCTATTAAAACAGAAATACTTGCGACCTACTTATTATACACTATTTTTATTCCAAATGATATTTTTGCAACATTAAATTTACCACGACAGAATAAGAGCATCAAAAAGGGCCGCTGGCGTCCCAAGCTCGCCGCACAAGTGCTTTATTTACTTTTAATAATAAAAACACGAAATCTCGTTGTTTACTTAAAATCATCGCCAAGTATTATTTGATTTGAACTCAAATTTCGAAAAAACACTTCTTTAGCCACTTAAATTTGAAGGTTTCTTCGAAATATAATTTCCAATCTGCAACGATTCCACCGTTTTGAGTCTACGTCTGATTCACAAAAATATTGACACTAGGTAAATCCCGACCCCATAAATAACGTTACGCGAATAATAAGAAAATTAGTGTCAGTGACGTCACAGAAATCTATTTATACCTTCACTTATCGAAATAGAGCAATCGATAAGGAAGATTGTACCTAAGTCCCATATCAAAATTAAAGTACTTGAAGTGTAAACAATGACTAAGTTTCATTCTGATTTCGGTACTACATAACCGAAAAGCTTCTAGTATTTTCAAATTGAAATATCATAATGCGTCAGTCATTATCACGCTCGGAAAGTTCTTACAAACCCGTTCCTGGGGTACTACGTTGTAGAAAAAAAGGTGTACGTCACACTGTTGATACGATGACTAGAAGAACACAATTAACAAGAACTAAATGAAAAGACGTGACGTGCTAATCGTTCCACAGGTTTTCAATGGGACTCGGCACAGGCGAGTTCAAGGTAACTGACTGGTTCTGCTACCAATTAATATGATGTAAATCCGCGCAATTTGGCGAAAAATTGATAGAACCACTCGCGATTACAAGGAATCAAATCTGCAAAATCTACGATCAACAGGATGTCACTTCTTGGATTGTTGCACAAGTTGCGCATTAATATTAATTGAAAAATGCAAACAGAGACTGCCCTGGTTTTATATTTAGGCTATTATAAAATTAATTTCGACGTGTGAACGGACATGTTCCGTGCCACAAATTTTCCGCGTTTGGGAAAACATGTTTTGCAGATTCTTATCAGATAACAGGAATTTTGTTAATAACCCCTGAACTTTTTCCCCAAGGTTGTTTTAACTTCTTTGTCGCAACTTCTTCTTCTTCTTTGCGAAATGTTTGTTCGCAGCACACCTCTAAAACGCTAATCCCAATTATCATCTCACCTCTTTTACAACATCTCCAGTTTGTTCAAGCTCATACATAAACAAATTGTGACAATGTGAGGTCAAAAACCCACTAGAGGGTTCTATTTGTTCCGAACTAAAGTCTTACAGGATATTATTGAAATAGATAATATGTGATCGAGGACTTGGACTTGATAAAAAATCGAAAAAATATTTTTGTCTCGACGATAGAGATATCGGTGCATAAACAACGGACAAACAGGTTGTTTTTTCGAAGGATTAATTCGTCTGCTTGGTTTAATTTTTTGACATTTGAGTTAAAACTGTTGCTATGCCCACAGAGAACAATTACCACCAAAAGTTCCATCCGCAAAGCTCCATCCTTTGGTTTCCACTGGCTCTACTATTCCTAATGGATCTAAAACTAGTACTTCATCTTAAGTGTAAAACGACCTTGACACCTATCCCTTAATGTGTCCTAATTACTATCTGGGTTAATTAATAGCTTGCTGGGATTTAGTTCATTTTAATTAAAGCTATCCCATCTTTGTTCTAATATGAACCACAATGCACAGAAATTTCGCAATAAAAAGGTACAGGACCTGTCAACAAATCTGAATAATTGGAACAAGCTTGCGTAAGCTCATTGTGATAATCAGTTCAAGAGATATGGAAATTTAATGATAAGCGAATAATTTGGTTCTCTTTTGTTGTTACTATGTGACACCGTTGGATCAATAGTTCTAGTTTTTGTTCTAATGATACTTACTAGAGCTGAACCCAAAACAACACATGGTCAAATCTTCACGTTCGAAAAATGGGACAATCAATATCGGTAGCCGTCACGTCCGCCAGATTTGGCACAGTTAGAAAAGTTATAGAAGACTGAAGGCAACGTGGACGTGCTAATAACAATTTGAGTATACATAGATAGTTAGTGGACACGTCAAAAGAATACTTGACCACTTTGACCAAATTCGTGATGTATGCAATGCTAGAATTAAAAGAAACCCTAACTTGTCACCCATTAACCTTTTACTTGCTGTTTAAAACAGACATCTCGCCATTTTTTATAATTTGAACGCACTTTAAACGTTTGTCTAACTTAAATGATTATCACACTTAAGCTATTTCCAAATAAAGATTAAAGATAATTTTGATTCAATATTTTAACTAAATATCTTAGAAATCCGGTCTAGTTAAATTTATCCAAACTTTTGTTGTTTTTTTCCAATAAATCCCCCAAAATATGGCCAGTTTAGTACCGTTTAGAGCCTGAAGAAACAATTTAATTGATGCTAATTTTCTTAAATAGATTTAGTTAATTTTGGAAAAATTTCATCTCATCCCGACTCGGTCTAACACAATTTAATTCATTTAACACAATTAAGTCTGACTCAGATTTAGTTAATTAGTCCACTTCGTCTCACCTACGCCACTTTAGATTAATCCGCTTAATCCCGTGAATAATTCGGTTTAATCCCAGAGTTGCAAAATTATAGAACAATAGGTGGGAACAAAACTGTGCGTAAAAAAAACGACATTCGTCCTCGTGATAAAAAAATCTCCGTACGCGCGGTGCATTTTCACCCCTCTTTGTTTTGACTGCCAAAGAGGCGGCGCCTCTTCAGGCGCGCATCGCGAAAATGATGTAAACAAATTTCTAAATTTATCAACGCATTAGCATTTAATAAGAAAGTAATTGCACTCTAACCTCAGTTACAACTTCCGTTCTTAATGTCCGTTAGTAATTACAGGTCAGCGTTAGCCTTCGACGCAACATGCAACTGATTTTATTTTTAACAATTGTCCTAGTCCAGATCCAGGTTCTCCGTAGTTTTAACACTGACCCTGAGAACCATTCGAAAGTTTTACTACAGAAATCATAGTTTTGGGTTTATTAATAACTCTAGTGGCGTCGAGTGGGAAAATAAGCCAAGACCCTTCATCTGGGTTCAGCGAGCGCTTCACCTAGCGACTACGAAGTGGTCCATGGTGACGCCGCGATCCCCACATGGATACCATGGATGATAATCGCAGCACTGATAAGAACGAACAGGTACAAAACCGAGTGACTCGCGGCGTCTACTTCATTCCGAATTTACACACATAGAGTAGAGTGGTTTGGTGTGGTTCGCGGCAAACGCAATGGGTCTTCCGTGGTACAAATGGGTGCTTTTGTTGTTGTGTGTGGTGGAAATTTATGGCTTCAATACGGAGCGTTTAGGTAAGTGATCCACTTCTGGCACATTGTCAATTGCAAAAATTTGTTTGGACATTCCCGGGAGTGTGCGAAAATATCGAACCGATTCTTATTTTAAATCAGAGGCCAAAGGGGCTCAACGCAATTTTCGGGAAATTACTTGAGTCATGATCCTCCCTAATTACAGTAACAGTTAACCGCGAATTGCACAATTCCACAAAGAAGTTAGTCACAGGAAACAATTGTGGGAAACGGGAATCCGCCACACGATAATTATAACACAGTTTGTTGACACGATCTTCATTTCTATTTTTGTTGATTTTTTTAGTTATGTAAGGTTAAGTGCGACCTTAATTACTCCAGTTTCACTGCCGAATCTTAACTGCAAAGTTCACGATAATTGAACTTTCAAATTAATCAACGAAAGGTCCGATTTTAAATGATCTGATACAGTTAGAGAACTCGTGCCAATATCGTGGCACGGATTACGCTCATTTAACTCATTGGGCTCGTTATTGATAATTAGAGGCTTTCAAGATTTAACATAATATTGACGTAACTGTTAATTTAATTACTGTCAATTTTGGTGCTCGAATTGTCGCGATTTGATTGATGCTAATATTGTGATGAAGCGAGTTTTCAGGACTGCATTATCTGTTTCGGCCAAAATTTCTTTACCTTGTATTAACGATCTAATATTGAAAGGTCACTTTATCGTCTTTTAAATTACTCATAATGGAGTTAATGGTTTCGACTACTAAATAATAGAACGCATTAATGATTACCATAAGCGCTAATGGTGGAAAATTATATTGGAAACAAAACATTGTCACTCCACTTTGACAATTTTAAAACTTCATAAACTTCCCTTTAGCGGAAAGTTAATTTAATTTAGAAGAGAGATTTATAACCGCATGACTCATTTTGCATCGCAGAATTTCCAAACAAACTCATCACAATCATGATTATTAATTTATGACTACAAATAAATTCCTTTTTTTATAGAAAGAGAAGATTTTAACTTCCAAAAGGACTCCTTTACAAACACACAAGACGAATACCTCGATGATCTCGAAAAGCCCATCCCCGTCGAAACTTTTCATCCAATCAGAGTCGGTGATACAACTCACCCTCCAGGTTAGTACCGCCTCTAGCTCCACCTCTTATTAATTATTCTTTTGTTAGGTAAAAAACAATTGTACCTGTTTTTTGTTACCAACGATTACTACACTGGAGGTAAAATAAATAAAGTCTCTAGTCTAGTATCGTAGTATCGTAGTATTGTAGTTGGCTCTTTCGTAATTCCCATCAATAATTTTTTTTTCTTTCTGTAGCGAACAACGAAACGACTCCTTTGGATTCGTGGTCTGTGATTTGGTACATCGCCTCCTTCGGCGGTTTGATAGTCTTCTTCCTCATCGTGTCGTGTTCGGAATGGTGCTGTCGGAGAGCCATCCGTAACCACCAACAGAGCTGTAACAGGACCGCCCCGAGCAACACCCCCAGTGTTCCAGACACACCCCCGCCGTCGTACGAACAGTTCGCTCCTCCTTCATATGAGAGCATATGTTTGGGGAGGAATAATGGGGAGAAGAGCGAGTACGATATTTACGTGGTTCCTGTTCACACTTTGGGGAGTTTAGTGGAAAGCAGACGGGAGGACTCTCCTCCTTCGTATTTGAGCGCTTCTGGTGGCGTCGTGCCGAGATTACAAAACAATCGGGTCTCAAGAGTGACGTGAAGGAAAACAATGAGTTTATTGCTTGATAAGAAATCCAAGCAGTAAATCTTAATGACCAAATGGAGATTATCTTCAGTGGCGGCGATATCGCGATTGTGATATAGTGTTAGGGAAAAGTATTCGATTCTCAGGGTATAGAGTTGAACAGTATTTCGATTCTGACCAAAGACTTTATATCCGTTCTAGTGCCTTAATTTATTAAGACTGTGGTTGAGATACGTAGATTTAAGTATTTTGTACCTGCTTGTAAATTATTTATTTTTATCTTGTGATATTAAACTTTTAGTGACGCAGTCCGAGAAATGTCACTAAGTCAATAAAACATTGTCCAATAGAAATGCCTAAAACTTCCACACCAAAACAATTGCAGTAATTACGTATGCCAATCGCTCCTACATTAAAAATTCAAGGTAAAATACATATCGCACTGTAGATACCTACTCGCCCAACGATAATTGAAGAACAAATTAAATCTTCTAATAATATCCACACTTAACACTTGTGACGTTGCAACTGTAATAAATCACGTCTTGTTCCGGATTCTAATTTATCACCAATAAACGTGTTCAATCGCTTTTAAGGAAAACTACCGGTTTTGTTTAATTTACCCACACGACACTGAATTCTTGAGCAATAAACAAAAAAAACTTTGATAGAAACTATGGCGTCATTTCAATTGACAATGCGATAATTTCCAGTCAACTTGATGCAACTCTATTGCAACAAGGTCAAGTTTTTGATAATACCAGTGGCGTGGAAGCTTTTCCCAGATTTCACTAATTTACCATGTCGAATTACAATTAAGAACGTTACCACACGAAGGTCGTATACATTTTGGTGTTCCTAATTGTAAATTTGTTAACGGACAATGTGTACAAGAATTGCGAAATTTTGTCGAGTTGAGAAATTGCATTTTTTGAAGAAAACAGGGTATCCTGTAAACTAGTTTGACCTTGCCAAGGTTATAAAAGTAACATTCTTATCGTTTATGGATATATCATGGTTGGAAAAAATACGGAAAACGATTTCAACCTGTTCCAGGTGCGTATTAGCACACTTGACACTACACTACACCCATAAATCGGGCCAAAATCGGAGAAGTTTTTGTTGTTTGTCGTGAGCATGAATTTTAAATGTGTTGATACAGGTGCTATTGTTCTAATAAATCTAATCGTATTTTTAGAACTGAAGACAAAACATGTCAGATTGAAATATTGAAAAAGCAATTCAAAATAGTTTATCAAACGCTGATAAAAATAGATACATAATAAAAAAACTATAAATTAGCCTTGTTGAAAATTTCTAATTTTCATATTTCGATGCAGTTTGACGTTCACAATTCAAATTAGTTTTACATCCAATTGAATTTAATTTCAAATTTTCCAATGATACTTGTAAAAAAAGTTTAATGTGTGCTCATTAAATTTTGAACAGGAATTTTACGTTACGCCAAAAAAAAACAAATGTGACCATACTTTAATGTCATTATGATTGATGTTTCAAAACTTTAAACTTGACTTTTCATAGGGATTATTAAGGTCATTTCACATTTGACAGTTGGGATTGTCCAAAAGTGACCAAAAATATAATCCTAAAACCTCAGTCTGATTTAATTCAATTTTATGCCTTAATTAATCTCAATATTCATTTATCATCTCAGATTTTGATGGAGAATTTCTCATTAAAAGAAAATGCGAACGTTCTGGGACATCCTGTATAATCAATGTTAATTAACGCTAAGTTTAATTTAATCAAATTTAACGAATTAGTCAATCACTCAGCAAAATCCAGTAAAATTTGGCTCAATTTAAAATTAGTCCCGTTTGGTCGAGTAGGGGAACGCCGGGTAATGGGAGCCATCGGGTAATGGGAGCGATTGTAATTGAATGAAAAGCAGGCAAATTTGCGCGATCGTAAGCACTCGACCGCTTCCGTCAACCATCGTCAAACTTCGCCCGAAAAACATTAGTCGTTAACGCCATCCGTTAAGTCACGAAGATCGAACTGCCGATTGCCAGCGCAAGGTAAGCATGAAGTTATATTCTATATTTATTTTTTACTTTTGTTACAAATAGTTCATTGTATTAATAACTAACATCTCATTTAAAGTATGTTTAGTTGAATTTTCGGGGCAGAGTAAATATTATGGTCCAATTTCCCAAAAAACGTTAAGTGGGCTCTCATTACCCGCATGGTCGGGTAATGGCAGCGATTGACTTTTTTTTTGTAAAATCGATATTGGACCTTAACTTATGACTGTAATTTATTATACATATTTGTGATTGAAATAGACTTAATAATGAATGTAAGAGTTCCTAATTAAAAATTATAAGAATGTTAACAAATGTGGTTTTTATCAACATTTTCCTTTAGTAGGCTCCCATTACCCTGGTTTCCCCTACTACAGAAAAAAGGTCCTGGCCTGTTTATTTTTTTACGTCCGATTGTATAATAATTGATGTTTTATGATATCGTTTAGCGGCCATAAAGTGGTTTTTTATTAGCGGCAACCATAATAATAAAGAAAAATAGCTGCTTGTCAGTGTCAAATATTTATAAAACAATTAATGTTAAAATGCAATTTTACCTCATCTATGCGTTGTATCGTTGGCGACACCAAAATGTGACCGATTTTTTGCAGCGATTTCTACCATTTTATGCACGGTTTATGTTTTTCCTACTTTATCTTCAAAAGTAAACACAGTTTGTAATCATAACACTAAAAGCAGGACACTTTGAAACGTCACAATTTTCGATGTCAAATCTTATTCTTTTGAAAGAAAATTATCTTCACTAAAATCGAACAGAAAGCCTTGTATGTAATTCGTACATAATTAATTGGGCTTTGTAGACTCGCCCTATTTATATAAACTATAGGGCTCGTCCACAAATACCTAAATTATGAATTTACAAACAACATTTTAATTTAATTTAGGCTACATTAGTGCAGTTTTGAGCAATTGGCGTCTAATTTATTCTAATTAAGTTTAGTTTTTTTCTGCTTCTTCTGAATTACCTCAAATATCAATCAATTAGTTCACTTTACACCGATTTGGATTTCAGTTCCATTATAATCAAACTTTGAAAGAACGAAATGGAATTTACCAATTTCTATTATCTATCAATTCGCAGATGTAGCGCTTTTCAATAAATCGAAGCATTTGTGTCATTTGCCAAAAATATCTTGTAGTTTTAAAAATTGACAACTAGTTTGTATATTGCACAAGTTGTTGGAAAGTTACATTTGATGTTTGAGAAATTTGTCTGCATGTATATTCTAATTGTTAGTATTGATTATCTTTTTTAAAATCAACTCGAAAGCCTGCAATGACGTCAAAAATCGCTAAATCCCAGCCGTTTAGAATAATGTGGAAACCGAATAAAAATACG
The DNA here is from genome assembly GCA_029298725.1 of Gnatocerus cornutus. NCBI lineage: Eukaryota > Metazoa > Arthropoda > Insecta > Coleoptera > Tenebrionidae > Gnatocerus > Gnatocerus cornutus. The sequence goes on from CM055517.1 coordinate 4,002,774, forward strand.
TCACAATACCACAAAACCGCAATTAAGTGCCATAAAAAGACAAGTTATGAATGAAGTTTTCCGGTGGAAACAATACTATGTAATAAAAAAATAATACGGCTTATTTACGAACTTACAAGAAGCGCAAATTAAATACAATAGTATCGCAAATATTTACGTGGCTATGAAATTTTATGTAGACAATAGCCAAATCATTAGTATGTATCAGAAATATAGACTACTACAGCAATAGTAGCCTTGAAGTAAAATTATCTTATCACAGAGTCGTTAATTAGAGGAAGAAAATGAAAATGATTTTCCTCACTCTTAAAGGCTCATAGACGCCAAGATAAGATAAATGTGTGATGTGACACTCATTTAAATTTCCGAGATCGTGAATGTATTCATAAAACAATGATGCATCAAGGCTACGAAAATCTCGTTTTCCCACGTATTTCCCGCGCGTATGCAGCCAATAATACAGCGGTGTCGCCGCGAGCTCTCGAGCTGAAAAATGTGGTCAACCTTGCCTTTTCAACCTGAAAACGTCGGTACCAAACAACTTTACGATTGAATAAAGGTCTCGTTTTGTTACCGTGCGATCCACAAGCTATTTTTAGTTGAAATCTGCATAAGCAGAAATTTTCGCCTTGGTTGACCTTGCCAATAATTGATCCTTCGGCTGATATCATTTCGGTAGAAAGGGACTATTATGGCCGCGATATAATTACATGCAATTAAACTTCGCGTTGAATTTTTCCAAGTTGAAGTCCGATGGACTTTGTCATATTGCATAATTGCGACGAGAGAGACACTCCATTGCCGCAGACGAAGAGTAGTAGTGTATCATGTGACTCCCCACAACCCGGCAATCTAGAATTTCAAAGAACCAATCCTTAAACGCTAGTGTTTGGTGCGGACGTGCGACCGGAACGTCGTACCGGTTTTTCGGTAAAAAAATGTCCAAACTAACAGTGAAAGTGTGCTTTTAATGACACGAAAAAAGAAGAAAAAAAGTGTACCTGAAGTGTTCCTACAAACTCAAAATGTGCAGGTTACAATTTCTAGCGTGTGTGCTTTTACTAGTCAGTTGCGAAGACGTCATACGGACCACTGATTCTTCGCGTAAGTCGGAAAAGGAGCATTTTACACGCTTCGTGGAGAAATTTCAATGAGCGAATGCGACCTTTACCCAACTTTTACCTTAGTTCCTCTAAAGTTTGCGAAAAAAAGTACCCAAAGGCGCGACTTTTCAAAAGGCCATCTTTCAAGATGGCGCCTCGTATTAAAGTCTTCAGGCTTCCTGTTAATTCCAATTGTAAACTGTTTACACTTTCTCTCCATAAAAGGGGTCACACATTCTTGGCGGTTTTTCCGACGTGTTTTTCTCAAAAAAACTATAACCTCACACTTGTACGTGTGAATGTAGGTGCAGAACCTTGAATTCGTAGAATTTGGTAATTCTGCTTAATTTGTGAAACCCACCTTAACTCCAAAACGTGAATACTTAAGGTTGGCTCATTATCACTTTCGAGCCATTAATGGGCCGACATAAAATGCATTCCTTTATTTTATTATTAAAAGTGACCTGTGCGATCAATTATATTGTTTTTGTTTTTTTCTGGTGATCAAAAGCAGTACCATAATAGAAACCTTGATATAAAATGAAAACACTGATAAATGGATAATTGGTATGTAGAGGTCAGAAAAGACATACATTTGTTCTTAAAAGTTTTTTGTTTGTTTTCCTTTATTTAAACAATCAATATCGCATGTGAAGTCCGGTAATGTGAAATCACAAAATTTTTTGTAGTTTCTTGCTGGTTAAAAACGTACACTTTATGGTGTTTAAAAATGATCTTTTATAATTGGCAGAACCAGTAATCAAATGGACGATAAATTCCGATAAAAATGACGTAACCAGCTTTTCCTGAAAGAAAACAAATTGAACAGGATTTGATAATTTCAAGTCGCAGAAATTTTTTGCAATGTTGCTCTGATTTCTCAGGGACAACTAAATGCAGTTATTTAAACCCCAAAACCATTTTTTATCTGTTTTTATGTCAGCACTTAAAACTGTTTGAAAACAAGTGGAAACGGCCATAACCGATAAGAATAATCAAAACATAAATAAACTAGCACAGGTCATGGATGTGCGAATTTGGCTGTGATAATAATTAAAAAAATAGTACGAAGGCTTGATATGGTTCCAAGGAGCAAAACAAGAACAATTCCGGTAATTTGATATGATTATCTTAAAGTCGGAAAAGGGGACAAAAATGAAAACAACAACAAACTAATAAAAATATAAAAATAAAAGAATGGGTGAAAGTCACTGTAAGATGTCGACGTCAACTCGACGATAAATTCCTATAAACGAAAATAACCGATAACGAAAGAGAACGCCAGTAAATGCAAAACAATTTAAAAGAGATAGCGGACAGAACTAAATGTCTCCCCATGCGGAAATTTTCAAGTCGAGTCGATAACGAATTTAAGTCGTACCACACGAACGTCTTATCGTTTTATTTACTTGCAGGGGTTATCTTTAATGGTCACATTACAAGTATTCTTGTCTAATGGTGTTGGTTTAATAGTCGATTTTATGGTCGTCATAGTCCAAGGAAAAAACGTGCGAGCTAGCAAAACCGACGAATTTTTTGGGAAATCGTACCAATCAAAGTTGCCCGTTATGGGATGATCCGTTACCGGAAGGCGCGCATTTCCTGGTCGCGGAGTACCGAAAACGTCGTACTATATTTTTCTAGCGGTAGTATTAACGGGACGCTGTAATTTGGCCCCGCCATAACAACTCCAATTTGATTATAATTGCACAAAAAACGGTCACCATACATCTCTCATGTTTTCGAGACTGCCATTAGCTTTCTCTCTATTTTTAGCCGGAATTTTTCCCATTAGTGTCGATAAACCTGTTTTAATTAAGACTTTTACGTAACGAAGCTCAAGCTTCAATAATTTTAGATTTAGTACTTCTAGTACGCAACAGACTGGTACTTTCTATGGTTTTTGCGGCCTTGACGAGCTTTCCATAACCTGATCAGTGGAAGTGAACAATGGGATATAGGAACTATAAAAATGTTCTTATGATTGTTTTTCTCATGAATGAGTCATCAGATGCGAAAACACGTCGAGTCCGAGAAAAACAATAGCCTGCAGTCATAAAAGCTTGGACACAAAAATTGATAAATAGCCTTTAGTGAAGGTCGACGACAAACGAATCAGATCAGGTCAATAACAAGTACCGGTCGGTAAAAAGCGCTGCTTTTTGGAAATTTTGGCTCTGGGGGACGCTGCTATTTTTAGACTTTTTGCGGTGATATCAATGCAAATACTCGCCGGTACTAACTTTAAATTTGTTGACTAGCAGTTCTTTTGCGTTGAAGGTTAAGATATTCAAGAGGCTATAAAAATTCTTTGGAAATGTGAAAAGCCACATTTCTTTAATATGGGCAGTAATAAAAATTCCAGTATAACCGAACAACATTGAAAATACTGAAGTTTTTTATTAACCATACTTCTTGAGCAAGAGAGACTCAAATCTTTCTTTATAACAAAACGGAGAATGACTCAAATCACTCATGGGCTATTGAAAATCTGAATTATTTGTACTTAAACCAATGATATTAATTAAGAAGATGAAAGTCGGAATTAAAGACCACCTGAAGGATCGATAAAACCGGCAATAAATAATTCAAAAAAATGCTTTCAAAACCATGAAATTCAAGTGACAACACTGATAACTTTCAACCGTTGCAAAATTTTAATTTTAACGATATGAAAATGTTAATTCATTTAATTTTAGATGATTGCTCAAAGCTGAATCTCGACATTGCAGGCTATTTTTCCCTCTTCCCAGTCCGTTATCACGATTACCGTAATCGGTCGTTTGCTATCAAAGTTCATCGCAACGTCCTCAAACAGTCGCGATAACACGATCCAAATATACAAACAGAAGCGATTTTCTTAAGGAACTTTGCGTATGACATACTCTCATTGGCATTTCTTTGTTCTAGTAATCAGCGCCAGTACAGAGCTATGCGGTTCCGATACAGAAATAGAATTGACCAAGTCTGGAGAGACATCAACGGCGACAGTCACGTTAGCACCCATCGAACATACCAATGTTTGTCAAATGCGCGTGACGGCGCCATCCACGCATGTAATTTACATGCAATTTGTGGAGCCGCCCGTGGAAGTCAAGAGAGCACTGATGGTGAACAATTCCGAGGCGCATCCACCATGCGTGATGAGCATTGTAAGTTGAGGTCTCGTGACCGTGGTCGTGTTTTTAATGAAGTTGCAGTTTCTACCAAAGAACCCGAAGGTTCCTGTATGGAAAGGGGATCCATGCTCTGAGAATGCCCTGACGGAGGTGGATTTACTGACACCGGATTTTAGGATAATGTGGAACCCACCGGCGGATCCGACCTTCACTAAAGGAAGGAAATTCGTACTCACTGCAGTGGGACAAGGTAAATTCCGTCTCGGTTTCTTCTTTTGCTAACAATGATTTTAACAGGTCAAGTGTGTAAAGAAGAGGGGCAACACACGTGCATGAGGATAGGATGGGACCCCATGATGTGCGTGGCGGACACTCTTCTTTGCAACGGCTTCCCGAATTGCCCCAAAAGCTCCACCACGAGCGACGAAGACGAGAAACTTTGCAAAAAGAGCTTCTTCGCCCCCACATCTCTAGAACAACTCGCCGTGGAGTTGTTCAAGAAGTGGAAAGGACCCGAAGTGAGCAACAAGTGGCTGCAAGACAAATTAGAGCAACATGCTTCGACGGCTAACCCTCGGAGGACATTCTACAGTTGGAGGGAATGGCGTGACAACAAACAAAGTAAGATTGAAAGAATGTCTCTGTTGATTTTAACTGAGGTTTCAGGTTCCACCACGTCGACGACCACCACAGAGAGTTTCCCCAAAAGACCTCCCAAAGCCACAGACTCCATCTCCCAAGTCCTCTCGAAATACGGTCCCTGGGGATACTTGATGCTCGGCATGCTCATCTGTGGAACAGTCCTCATGTTCTGCGGCCTCTGGGAGTGCTGCTTTAGAAAACCAAAGACGGAGATTGAACCTCCCATTTCACCCACTCAACCCACGACGGTGTTAATTATTAATCCTCAGGAGGAGGCAGCGCCGAGTCCGCCGAATTATGACGAACTGGACCAACCACCTTCTTACAATATTCTTTTCCCGAATTTCAAAGTCGATCAAGATTGTAGTGATAGTGGACATAGTGAAGAAAATAACTCTTGTGAACGAGTGAATGAGGACATTCCCGAAAACTCTTGTGAACGAGTGAACGAAGACAGTCCTGAAAACTCGTGTGAAACAATTCCAGAGAACGTGTGTGAGGAAGAAAATAGAGAGAACGTGGACGAAACTTGAGATTGGCGTGACTTTAGGAACGTATTGTGATAATCAAATTCTCGACTGACTTATTTTAATGTTAAAAATTTTGTAATAAACTTTATAGACGGTTTCTATTTATTTAACGCGACTATTTATTTACCACCAAAAGTCAATAAAAAGGTACGCAACATTTCCAGAGCTCGATTTCTTTGGTTTCGTACGTGTTTTGTTATCAATATCCAATGAATTGATTGTTTTTTCTGCACGACTTAATTAGCTAAAAATGTATCCAATAAACGACAGTTTTGGACATCTCTGGCCAATGAATGAAAAGTTACGAGCGAGTTGGTGGTCCCAGTCCGTTTTTTGTTATAAAAACCGCTTTGATAAGGACCATCCCAGCCAATAGAATGAATTATTTTTTGTGTCTTGATCGGATTTCATTCACACTCTCCATTTTGTAATGAAGAAAGGGTGGATCTTTGAATTAGGATTTAAAACGTTGTTATCTAGTAGTCTAAACGTGACCGACATAAAATTCATGTCATCCAAAACCAAAAAAAGCAAGAAAAAGACCAAAACTCTCAACGATGTAACCAAAAGCAAAGACAGTCTGACCAACAAAAAAATTCACACTTATTTCAGCAATGACGAGATTGTAGAAATGAAATCCGTTTTGAAAATAAAGGACGTGGTAAGATCAACTCGAAATCCATCAAGTGACTGTTTCAATGCCCAGACAGGAGTCCCGTTTATCATCGCGGCGACTTTTTTGTACAAATTCGACCTCCTGAAGGAACTCGTGAAAGATGGCTACAACGTCAACCAAACCGGCCAGGTAAAGTGTAGTTAGTCAAACCACTTGTGACGAGTTTTTAGAATAACATGACGGCTCTCATGTGGGCCGTCAAATGTAAATATTTGGACATGGTGGAGTACCTCCTCTCCATCGGAGCTGATCCGACTATCAAGACTGATAGTGGTGACAACGTGCTGATTCTAGCTCTAGAGCACAAGCTGTGGGACGAACAGTCGACGATCAGTCTTTGGAAAACTGTAAAACGCGTGAGTTTCGTTGATGTGAACTTCACGAACAAGAACGGACACAATATGTTGCACATGTGCGTGCGGAGAGACTGGGAGGAGTTGTTAAAACTTTTTCTCCACGACAAGGTATCCTAAGCAATCTTAAGACAATTCTAATTAAAATTGAAGCCAAATATAGACGCGGGTAACTCAAATGGAGTCACTCCTTTGATGCTCGCGTGTTTTCGTAACAACATCAACATTATCAACATTTTGATCAACAACGGTGCTAACACTCTTAAAGAAGACAATCATGGAAGAATGACGTTGTGTTATGCCATCACCTCGATCACCAAACCTCCTTTCGTTGCAACTGAAAGAATCATATCAGAGCTCCGCAAGAAATCCTTGATGGACACTTATTTGAAGCGTCGGGTTGAGCTCGTTGTCACCACAGCACTAAAGAACGAAATCTCTTGTGCCACCGCGGATATGTTAATCAAAATCGTACAGTTCTCAGTGCAACACATTGAAGAAGCTGTCGGTGTATTTTTAGAATGCAACGTGTTTGCTCAGCTCTTACAAGTAAGGTGAGGAATTTTAATTACCATTATGCAAATGTTGGTTTGTTTAAGATTCTCGAAACGCAGCTAGGGAACACGTCCATCGTTAAGTTCCTTCTAGAAGTGTGCACGGAGATTCTTCACTACAACGAACAAAGCGTCGGATATAAACCGGAGATGTCTAATCGTGTCCTTGACAGTTTCTACAAGACTGGCTTTGCGAATGTCGTGCTGGAAATCATGCGCAACCAAACGGAAGAGGGCAAAATCGCCTTCAATGTCTTGGTTTTGGCATTCACGAATGACTCGCATTGGGAAAAGCTCCTGGAAGAAAACTGCAACGTCATTCTAGCGTTTTTGAATGACGGTCAGGATGAGAACCAAGGAAGACTAGTAATCTCGCTCTTTCTCCACTTTTCCGTTCACTCTCCCCTTCTCTAGTTGAAGAATAAGAAGCGTCGACTAAAGAAGATTTTCGAGAGTCTAGAAATTGTACCTTTTCCCCGGAGCGACTCCTCTGAGAAAATCGAAGCAAAAAAGAGCGACTGTGTCAAGAAAGCGCGCCGGAGATCCAAAACCATCAAAGCTAAACTCTCGAAGATCAAAAGCGCGGAACTCACTAAACGACTCAGTTTTAGCGGGAAGAAGACCCTCAAAATGAACAAAAGCGAGACGTTCGATCAAATCCAGGTTCTCTTCAAAGCGAAAGATTTTCGCGTCGAAAATCCCATTGCTGCGTCATTTCAACACCTTCTTACCTGGGAGGAGGACAACTTCGAGGAGACGTCAGACCGTGAGGTGTACCCTATTTGGAAAAAGCAAATAAAGAAATTATCGCGTTTGGAGGTGTCAAAGAATTTAGTCATCGACGAAGAGAAGTTGGCGCAGAGCATCTCCCATCTCCAAGGGAGGCACAAGTTTGACTCCAACATCAGCAGGTCGGTTAATGTGGTGGTCGACTACTTGAGACAGTTGGGGCAGATGATAATTCGCAAGTACCAGGAGCACTGGGAGAATGATAGGATGACGGGGGACTGCAACTGCGTTGATATAGACGGTGAGTCTTAGTTGTGGGCGCGGTTCATGTTGAAGTCTTCTAGAGCACGTTCCTTGGTTGATAAGCCACCACCTAGAGAAAATCGAAGTTCGTGAGAAAGACGTCCTTCAAAACCTCCAGAAGAACTTTGACGAGTTGCTCAAAGCCATCAAAGACTTGGCTCATAAAGATCCGAATCAGTGTCTTAAATCGATCAAGAAACTAGAGTCTACCATTTTGAATTACGACATCAGGGGAATCAAACTGATGTCATACGTCTGTGGCATGGAAAACTTTACCATGAAGTACACGACCACGAATCCGATGGTGGATGACAAAAGCGTCATTAATTACGTTCAGAACGTGGTGAATGATGAAGAGGACCCTCGCAGAGACTTAGAAATTGAAATCATTGATGATGTTGACGACATCACATTCTCAGAAACCTACAAATCTGAGACTCCCATCGAATTATACTACCGCGAAATGTCGTTGGTTGGTAAAGCGACCCCTAGAAACAAGAGCAAAGAGATCGAAGCCAAACTTAACACCATCGCCAACGGGTTTCACTTAATCAACTCGATAATGTCAGTCTGCGAAGATGATGTGAACCACCAAAAGATCTATGGGGTGTCCGATCTTAACCATCCTCTCCGAAACAAGTACCAGAAAACTGTGCACTACTCGGGGATGTCCGAGTTTATGCCAAAGAGACTCAAATCGCAAATCGCGAGTCTTCAGAATGGGAAAAGCTTCCAGGAGCTCTTAGGAGGGAAGATTCGTATCGCCACCAAAGAACAAAGGCTCAATTATATTATTTCAGCCGGAATCAACTTCAACGTTGTTGAATTAGGTCTCGATACCACCAATCAACCACTGGCTGTGAAGAGAATTCCCCGGACGGCTTGGGTGGGGAAAATGATGAAGACTCTAATTGATCCACTTTTGGGGTTGATGAATAACCAGATTCTTCACTATTTCGCTTGCGACTACGAAAGCGACCAGTTGATTATAGCTACGCCTTTGTGTAAGTGGAACATCGCGCAGTACATACAACTGTTGAGACAAAGCAGCGTCGCCACCATGCCAGGGCTGACAACTATCCAAATCGTAAAACAGTTCCTTGATGGTCTCACAGTACTTCACAAGTGTCCCATTCCCATCATTCATGGCAACCTCAAGCCATCGAATATTTTCATTGACTTCAACGGCTTGGTGAAGATTGCAGAATTCGGAATTCACAAGGTGAGTTCCAGGAATCGAGACCTCAGTACGTTTTCTTTGTAGGCACTGTATAAAATCATCGAAGCGCCGAAGAGTTCTTTGATTTGGTTCGCTAAAGAAACTCTCGACATCTACAGAAGCAGCTCTATTGTTGAATGTTCAATCAAATCCGACATTTGTGTCGCTGGCATGCTTTTTTATTTTATTGTGACTTGTGGAAAGCATCCGTTCGGTGAGGACACTGATGAAATATTAAGGAATGCCCACCGATGGATCCCGAAATTGAGTGTACGGAATCAGGATCTTCTGGATCTGCTGTTATGGATGATGTTTAGTGATTTTAATCAACGGCCTTGTATAGAACAAGTTCAGTCGTTAGTACACTGAAAGTTATTGGGGGCCAAGTCTAAAATTTCTTTTCAGACATCCGTTCTTCTGGTCACCTGCCAAGAAATGGAGCTTCGTTCTTTCATGTGCTGGGGTCAACCAGACTGAGTACGTTTTACCCATCAACATCGACAAGTTCTATCAAAGTATTGACGAGTTATGCAGTGCTTATATAACGATCGAATGGCACCAAGTTGTCGCGAATAAATATCCAAATATTCGTATTACTGAAAGTAACACGGTCGTTGGTTTTTTGAAATTTATCAAGAACTGTCACGACCGTCAATTGAAGAACGACTCGGAGTTGAGTTGTATGGTTTTATCTTTGTTTCCCGTTCTTCCTGTGGCACTCTACAGGACTTTACAGCAAACGAATTGGATGAAGCATCCCGTTTTTATGCCTTTTACAGAAGTTTTGTAATGGTTTTATTTATACTTTGGGAATTGTGATATTTTACGTGGAATAAAGAAAATTGAAATAAGTAGGTGGTTTGTATTAATCGCTTTTATTTTAGAGATTGGTCAACGGCAATGCATTAATTACATTTAATTAATAATTGAAAGCAAAGCGTTTGGCTACTTAATACAAAGTAGATCAGGTCTTAACTGAATTTCCCGCTTGGTATTCTTAAGGCAACATCTAGATAACGCCAGCGCAGATGTTGATGCGTCAGCGGAAAACTTGATAATTGAGAAAAATTGCTATAATGCTCTATAATAATATAAATAGCTCGCTATAAATAAATAAGTGTGTAATAAAGGAGATCCACATATGTATAAATGCTTTGGTTATACTCTCAGGTCTAATGGTCCTACAACTAAACTTGTAAAAAATCTTTGGCCAAATAAAACCGGTACAAATCAACGAAAAAGAATGCTCATCGTACCTACTTCGTTATATACTTATCACCTTGTTTAAAGCTCTTGTTTAAAGCGAAAATTGAGATCATATGACCACCGCGCCAGCCTCCGCCCTTGTCTCCGACAAAGGCGGACACTCCGCCCACGAATTCATAATCGGATCGAAACACTCCACTGATGATATGGTACACTGGGCCCTGTAAAAGGGCGTGGCGTGAGTTTGAGCTCCACCTATGACGTACAAAAGCCCATCCATCGCAGCCACCGCAGGACCACTCCTTTCCACCGACATCGGCGGCACTGTACTCCACTTATTCTGAAACAACTCCTGTAACGTCCCATGGGACAAAAGTAAAAGCGCATACCGTTTTAAACGAGTATCTCTCAACTGAATTCAAGACCTGTTGTCGATTGGTACCGCCGACTACGTAGAGGTAGTCGTCGAGAACGGCTACACCCATTTGGAAACGAGCTACGGACATGGGAGGGAGTTTTTTCCACTCCCCGGAGAAGGGGTTGTAGCTGATGAGGTCTTGGAGGTAGCGCTGATTAAGTGAGCAGCCTCCCACCATATAGATTAAGCCTGATGTGCGTATACAGATCTTACAGAAAGAAAGGACGCAAAGTCCCCTTACCTTCGTAAGAGACGAGTCCCATGCTGAATCTTGGCTCTGGTAAGCTCCCGACGAGTCTCCATTCGTCGATTTTCGGGTCGTATCTCTCGATGGAACCGCTGATGTCCGTGTCAACCCATCCACCCATGGCATATAGGTACCCTCCAAGGGCACACAACCCAAATTCGCATCTTGACACCACCATACTGGCAACTTGCGTCCATTGATTTGTCTGTGGTTCAAAGCGCTCACAACTTGACAAGATCGATGATCCTTCTTCTCCACCTACTACGTATATGTGGCCGTTGAGAGCAGCTACCCCTGGCACAAGTCGATTCACGGTCATATCAGAAACTTTGTTCCACGTTCTAGTAAAAGTGTTGAATTTCTCCACCGAAACGTAATTCATTTCCAAGCCTCGATCCCAAAGGCTATGAAGTTCGCGTTTGGAACCGCCGATTACATATATGTCTTTTTTGGCACATTTTCGAGGAGCTACGTTCAAAGGGACAAGGCAACCTTTTTGGTTGAAGAGGTCGCTATGGATCGACTTTAGAGCGACTCTCAAACTGCTGTCGTTGCATTGGGTAATGGCACGTTCAAGGAGACCTAAGAAAAACTCATTTAAAGTCTAGACTCCACATTGGGCGTTAATCTTACCAAGTGGAAGGAGTGGTAATCTGACATTTTTTAAGATATCAAAGACGTACTGGCGGCGTCCGATGATGTCGTGGTTGATCCATCTCAAAGCAGTTTGAAAAACTTGAAATTCCGAGTCAATTTTTAAATTTTCAGACGATAGAAACTTGGTTATGGTATCTTTGTGGAGATCGTAGACCTCGTCTTCTTTGCACACATTGGGGAAATTATTTTCTATGTACTGGACGGCTGCTGTTTTCAATTCCGTCCAATTGTGGTCGTCGGCAAATCTAAACAAAAAAAATAGAGAGATCTGATTGGTGTTCAGCGTTTTTCAATAGTAGTTACATAAAAGAAAAAACAAGATTAAAGGTTGAAAAATGCGGGACAGGCAGTTAATTGCAGTATTTTTGATCAATAAAAAATAAGCAATAAAACTGTTTTGAAAAACATGGTAAACACATTACACTGTGATAAAGTAGGAAAAAAATGTTTTTATCTAAAAACTCAATTTACCTATAAATTCCAATGGCATTCAGTGGGTGTAATTCTTTAATTAGAAACTCAGTGCACCCCAAAACAATCTCGCTGAGTCCAACCATATCAGCTGCAATCATCAGTTCCTGGACATTATTCTGTGTAATATTAACCTCCCCTGAATAAATAAAGTTGATCAAAATGTCGAAAATATACGCCGAAATTCCGTGCAACTCCACTGACTGCTGGTCCTTCTCACATAGCCCCCCCGTGAACATGGCTTGGAAATATGGACTGCTGGCAGCAAGAACAGCCCTATGAGCCTAAAAATCACCTTTAGAAGAAATTAACCCTTTTATTCCTCTAACCTGAAAGATCTTATCCTCTGCTATAATTTCCACATCACAAAACCGATTGCTTCGCCTCAATTCATTCAAATTTGTTAACACTTTTGTGATGTAGTTCCTGCAACAGTGTTGGGTGTTCCTGCTGCCGCATTCGATGGGCAAACTTGATAAAAAAATGTTGTCATTTCTAGATTGTGCCACATCCGACATGCACTTGCTGATTTTGAGGGGCGGCATTATAAAATCCATCAGGAATTTCATCAAGAACTATTTTTAACATAAAACAACGCACCAGAATCACGGCAGACACGCCTTAAAGCTTCAAAAGCGCTGATTTTCGTTTAAAACACGTCGAAACAGCCTTCAGACATTTAAAGTGCAGTTTTACTAGCGAATTAACCATGGAATTAAGTGTTCATTGCTCTTTTTGTTAAAATTATTCAATAATAACAAAATTAGGACGTCATTTTTGACAACTGACAGCAATCTGACAGCAGACGGGGAGGTACCAACCGAGCCAAACAAAAATTCAAATTGGTGTTTTATTTCCCAAAAGTTAAAAAAGTTAATCAACAATAATTAAGAAGTTAGTTGAGACCGATGGAGTTGATCAGTTCTTGGACTTTGGCAATGTATTGTTCTTTCGCTGCGTCTTTGGAAGTGCCTTTTTTGGCGTTCCAGGCGTCCCATTTCGCTTTTCCTTTCAAGTCCAGCATACCAGGACGATCTGAAACTCGCTCATTTAAAAATGAAGACAGTTAAATAAGATAGAAATACCTGTATTTACGTCTCCAATTGAACCTTGCTTGAACAAAGCGTAAATTTCCAACAATTGCTGGTCAGTCGGTTTGGATTTGAGGTTCTTCACATCCTCCGCAGCTTTGTTGAATTTCTGCAAAAAACAAATAATTTAAAAAAAGTAAATTAATTTCGTTATTTTAGTTTAAATTTCCCGCAATCCGCGCTCGCTCGTGATTGGCCCGACACAAGTGCCGGCACGCTTCAACCAGTGCTTCAACGATAACAATGCTTGCCTCTTGAAAACGGCAAAAATGAGTGAAAATTCCGAAATTGTGCCATTTCCGCGTGATCTTAATGTTCCTCAATGCCCATTGATCATTTTTAGAAGAAATTCGTGGATTGCCAACACTTTTATGAGGATTCCCGGACTATCTGAGGTGAGCAAAATTTTTCTAGAATTGACCGGAAATTCCCAATTTCGAGACACAAGAAAGGGAGAAAACGCTGAAAGTGGGACTTTTGCATGAATTCATTGATTGGGGGCAGTCGATATAATGTTTGTTTATTACGAATAGTTAGTCCCTTTTAACCTAAGAAATGCGAGAAAAATCACGAAAACTATAAACTACGCAGGTTTACCAACTGAATATACAGAGTGTGACGTAAAAACTTAAAAAATTCAGTTCGAATAGCAAATTTCAAGATTGGCAAACTAGCATAAACGCACGGTTAAATTATTATCAGAGAAACTAAACCTTCATTGAGGTTTTTTTGATAATTTTGCGCTTTTATCTTGGAACTTGCCTTCAAAGTAAAAACACTTAAAAATTTTGAATAAATTAAATTGATTGCTCTGCCTAACTCAATAATAATTATGTTATTGAGCTTTGAATGTACTAACTTCCCGTACTTTCTCAGTTTACGTACCGACCTTTGATAATTACAACGTTAGCAACAGTATTGATACTGAAAAAGTCAATATTTAAGTTAACATTGTAGCATGAATCTTCAGTTTCTTTGATTTGTTCCAATATTGACAATTTTGTAGCAAAAGAGAGTTAAAATTGATTGCGAAATAAAAAAAAAGTTGGATTAATTATTATCCTCACTCAGACTATATTTCGTATTTTGGCTTGTCAGTATCAGTTTTGTGTTTACGTAATTAAGGAGGGGACTAAAATGCTTTAACTAATAAAACTTTACGACTTACCTCGTCCAGCGACATTATTCTGGAAAAAAAAGACAATTAGTAAAGAAAACCTATAATTTCTAAAACTAAGTAAGTAACAAAACTCAAGAATGCTAAAAATAAACTTAGAATTGGTTTATCTAAAAGTAAATACTTGTTTTGTAAATATCGAAATAATCTAATCCATCAAATTATCTTTGAAGTAACACGCGACGGTACAAAAATCACAAAGTTCTTATAAGATCCTAGGTAACGGTAAAACGACATGAAGAATTTCCGCGTGTAAACATAGGAATTTCGGGTCAAATAACCACAAATGGCAATTTTATTGCAATTATTGCCGCTTGATGTATTTTCCAGAAGCTCTGTCAACTCCCGTAATTATTGAATACAAAAAAGAACAATGGGTTTAACTGAATATTTTCGATTATTGAATAAAAATAGATGCATGAATTTTTGTGACTGTCTAAATAAACAATACCGTTGATTAAAAAATTTGAATACCGCCACCAAACCGGTTCTGAATTAGATCTAGCCACAAAAATATAACAATTTAAGAGGTTATCCTGAAACCAGCGTCTCTTTCTAACCCGCTACAAACACCATCTCGCACATCTTCTATAAACTCATCCATAAAAATAATTATTTTTAAATCAAGGGGTGTAACACGTGATTAGGGAGAAATAAACTCATATTTCATTCATACTCACATTGATTATGTTTAAGGCAAGGGCGTAATATAAGAACGTCTTCACGATACCTCTCAAGCACTTCTGCGTATGCCGATCGTTGGAGGACACGTATATACTTGGAAAAACGGTGGAAAGGGAAAATGAAACAAGTGGATGAGTATGCAATTGAGTTGTGGTGTTTGCCGGTGAGTAGCCGCAACTGATTGTAAACGAACGTCACGTGATTATTTCCATGTTCAAGGTGAAAAGCATGAATAAACACAGTTGATAAATAGGAAAAGGTGGCGTTTCTAAAGATAATTGAATATGTTAATTCGTTTGTGGGGTTTGAAGGACGGAATTTTGATAATCAATAAGGCGGTGGTTAGGCAACCAATAAAACATGCGGCAGTAACACGCCGCGTGATCAAAGTTCAATTATTCCTTAATTGATTCGTCGAGATATTGGATGATTAAAATACCAAAAGCGTACACTTCAAAAAATTTTATATAAATAAGAAAAATGGACACAATTTAGCTTCATTTATGACTTTGGAAGGAAACTTTTTAAAAACAGTAAAATAAAACCACGACATGATATAACAAGTGTTTTATATTGTGTCCAAGTGCAGTGTGCCTAGTCTATTTTTCAAAGCACAGTCGGTGTTGCCAGTTCCACGCTTTTAAGCGTAATTTCCTGCCAAAGTCTTCACCTTCGGTGTATATTGTTCCTTTGCGGTATTTCCGCCGTCTCCTTTTTTGCTAGCCCTAGCAATTCGTTTTTCCTTTCAGATGGTTCGCTGTTTATGAAGAGTCATCATATTTTAACGACCACATAATGCCACTTACGAATGTTAAATTTTTACAAAGAACAAGAAGTGGGAACCTTGAGGTTTCACCAGCTTCTGGAAAAATAATATAACTAGACAACCAACTAAACACGCTCACCTTTTCTCAGTGATGAAGGTATTATAGCAACAACGTGGTGATTTCCGTCGGCGGCATGTTAATACTAGCGGCGAGGACAGGAAGCGCTTGACCTTTTCGGATCACGAAGACTCTGATGACCTGTCCTGTCATAACTTCACCACTACTTACAACATCGGTGACTTTGGTTGCGAGTTTGTAGGACAACCCCGGCGGGATCAAAGGAACCTAATTATCCGTCATTTCAACCGCAATCTTTCTTTCTACTTACCATGCTCACGTAGGATGATAGCTTGTACTCCATCGGCTTTGCGTGGAACACCACCGAGAAGTTAAACACCGCCTTCTCATTGTTCATGTTCTCTAGAGTTAAAATCAGAGTGAACTTAGGTCCCAATCCCAAAACCTGAGCTGATAGTTTGATTTGTTCTTCTGCGTTACCAGTTCCTGATTGGTCGCTCAGGTTTTGTACCAAAGCTCGCGCTGCTGTGAGTCTGAGCTTCACGAGATCCTGTTGGAAGCTTTGGTGCATTTCGACAGGGTTCTGTCGTTCTCTCATGCTCTGTTCGATGAAGAGTTTACTTCGTTTAGGGAGCGGAAGAGGCTTGCTTTGTAACGTTGGAGTTGCCAACTTGTCTTGAGTTGATAAGTTAAAATCAGCGGTTCGTTTCAAGATCTTGAAGTTGATGGTACCTCCTTGAAGTTAAATTACGAAAGTAACTTTCTGGGTGTAGTACCACGTACCCATGGTGATGATGACCAAGACGTGTTCTTCTTGACCCAACTGCCCGAAAACCAACGTGGAGGGAGTATCTGGAGAGTTCGTGTAATCCACGACGTGGCGACCGTGAAAGAGATTAATAGAGCCACCTTTGAGCCCCACTGCTATCAAATGCGTGCTCAAGTGTTTTAAAGGTACCAAACAGAGACACGTTATCGGGCTATTGGTGGCCGAAGACCACACTCTTTGTCCCTGCAAATTAAAGTTAGACACTATCTTTACAAGTTATTTGTTACTCTCTTGGTATAGCAGTGCAGCATTTTGGAAGCCGTCGCCACGACTATTAGGTAGTCGCCAGGGACGAGCACCATGTCTACTATGTCTTCAGTTAACTGTACCACCGGTTTACCTTCCAACCAGCTTCGTCTAAGGGTACAAATACTGTTCTCTCGACATGCTACCATAATTCGGAACTCAACGTCGTACATTCCAGAGGTCTGGATGATGGCTGGTGTTAACTTAACATTGCTGATGTTGGCCTTTAAGCAAAGAGTTAGTGAAAGATCAACTTCATCAAGATCATTACTTGATGGAGAATAGTGTAAGTCTGCGGATCCAAGACGTAAAGAACCCCACTTTCCGTTCCCAAGACCGGACAGGCGACAGCACCACTCTCTTGGGAGCTTCGATTAAGCATAGACATACACACAATTGGTGAAGTCTTCAGCGGAGGTAATCCCACATACCGCTGAATAAACTCCTGCGTGTGGTGTCCCTGCAAACTCAACAATTCCTGACTCCTTCCGCTCAACTGATTAAAATTAATCGTTTTAAGATCAGCAATGAGTCTCTCAGTGTTACAGTGAGGCTCTGCAAACAACTTCCAACATTCCTCCTCGAGTGGCGTAATGGGACATGGAGGAACACAAAACTTATAAAACGGTTTATTATTTTTGTAGATCAACAAGTCGGAGTTGCACGCCACTGCAATCGCTGGAACTCTCGGTTCAATATCGTCGGAATAATAACTGATGATGGCACTAGGAATATCAGGTAACACTTGATCTGATGTAAGAAGCGTCCCTTTGTAAACTTTCAGTCGACTTCTTTTATCAGGTTGAAGTTTCACGTCGGTGAGGACGAGACGGTGGTCGCCATCCCCAGAGACATCAGCCAGAATAGCGCTTCGGGCAAAAGTCGTTAGACCAGCACTGCGGTCGCTGTGAGCTTCTAACCATCGTGAGATATTCAGGTCACTAAAAAGGTGGAAATTACAAGAAATTAAGCTGAGATTCTTTACCCTCGGCTCATGATGGATGGTTTTGTTTGTGTGCTGTTGCTGGGATACCAGGGATCGATGGGGGCGCCACAGGGGCGGAGTAAGTGAATTAAAGAGTTTTAGCTCAAGGGTGATAATTGATAAGAAATGTTGGGATTAGACAAATTGACGCATTTCTGGTCGGTTTATAATGATAACGAATCAGAATCGGTTGTAAATACTTCTCGTGATATTCACATTGTGCGTCTGTTACGAAATTCGAAAGATAACCGACTTTTAAAATTGTTTCTATAAATAAATTGCATGGTCATAGGGGGCTAAAACGTCGTAAAAAGATCCTCCAAGTCCTCAAGGCCGTCCTTGGCGTGACCGTTCAACCAAGCAGGTGTTTATGACGACCAAACAGTGACCATTGACAACTTTTGAGTACTAATATGATCGTTGATGGTAGCAGCAGACAAAGGCACGTGTGCTTTTCCCTAAAAAATCCGCCACCCACGTGACCATCGTCAAAACAAACGAACCCATCGCCCCTCTTAAATCCTTACACCTGAGGAATGTTAAATCGGTCGGTGGCTGAGTCTGGCGTTGTTCGCCGAAGAAAAACGAGTAAATGTCAAACAACAGTATAGAGTTAGTCGCCGAGCAACAGACGCGCGAAATATGCTATTAACAGTTTTATCGGTGCGGATCCGGTTCAAAAAGACCATTTTTTGAGAAAAAATTCAATTTGTCTGAAAATTGTGGTGTGATAAGGAGGAATTTTCAAGAGTGACGTGGATAATGTGATAACGGGCAAGGTGAGACTGGAGCTTTTTTTTTAAACTTTTTTTTGAAAAATGAGTGGCGAGTTGTGGTCGGAAAATACGGGATGTGGTGGAAATCGATTAAAGCTCGTGTCATTTCCTCGTCAGCTGTTTTTCCACGACTTTGTTTCCCACGTGACCCATGTCCAGTAACAGTATTTTGTTTGTGCTATAATCTATGTCGTTATATTCATGCTGGGCAAACTTATAACCGCACGTTAAGCAAATTAATATTTATTTGCAATAAAACAGTAAACGCCGACGTTCGCAAAACAGTTTGTTGACATTGCATGAGTGCTAAAACTGGTAATTTAGCTGACTTTTGCAATGCGTGTCTTTGTTACAAAACAAACCCAAACGAAGGCTAAAATTCTTGTTGTATTAATCGGTTCTCATAATTGTTCATTTTTCTTGCGTCACTTGAAAAATTCTCTAGGTAAAGGAAAGTGAAGAATTTGTAATAAATCGATGCGATTGCATGCGGGTTTGGGATTATTCTTAATTATATAAGTTTACTTCCTAGAGAATTGTTATACATTTGAAGTGGAACAATTGTCTTCGGGGCTTCGCGCGGTCAGCTTAGTAGACCATGAAAATGTTGACAGATTCGAGATTAGACAAAAATATGCTAAAGATAGGTCAGAGAGGATCGATGATATCACTACTAATTGCGCTTTCTACATAATATGATGGTAACACTGCCATAATTATCGCAAGTCTGATGGTTTTAAGGAATTCCAACGTGGAAGTATGCAAATCCATGAAAATTGCGTTACCTCACCACCATAAAAATTATCTGACTTTGTAGGAGTTTATGCTACTACCTACAGCACCGGTGCTCTTGTTCCAATTTTTTTCAGTTCGATTTGCTAAAGAAATCACGTCCGCGATTTTGTGGTCATTTTTCGTAATTCTGTAACTGTTGGAAACACTCACAGACTACAAATTGCAAGTTCTGTGTCAGGTCATTGTCTTGTTGCAATGATTAGGGTTTTCTGTTTTGTAAAGTTAGATATGTTATTACAGGCCGCTCAAGCTAGTTTATTTAGTTGCATTGTGGTAGTACTGCATTATTATACTCAACTCGAACCTTTATTTTGTTTTGCAATGCACCGTTCATCCGAAGAAAGGAGATATTTGTTCTACATTGTGAATATTCTATGGTCTTTTTTCAACAAAATCCATGGTTTTAATACGGTACTCAAACACTTTCTTCAGACGCGTGCGTTTTACAAATATTTAAAGTTATTTTGTTAGTAGTTAGCATGAATTGATGTCTATTTTGTGTTAATTTGACCACAGAAGACCAAAAATGACAAAATTATGTTTCACAACTGTGCGAGTTACTTTTTACAAATTTGTGACTGTTTGAATACAAATTATGGTGGCGGTACTACCTATTACAGTCTACAAACTGTACTAAGTGGGGAGTAAAATTTTCAGAGCCAAAATGAAAAATTTCGTGCTCCTTTTACTGCCTAGTTACACTTTTTAATATTATTTTTATAGCAGCTAAACACTTTCCAAGCAATGTTTGTTTGGTAGTTAACGAGTTTTATTGATCTCTGTTCTTTGGTACTTAGCACAACGGAAATGCCAGCACTAAATATGAAATCACGATCAAGTTTCACAAATCTGTAAATACGTGAATCATTGACACCGTTGGTACCACGTAAAGACTAATTTTTAAAGTAGTACCAGACGAGGATAAGATTGATCTCTTGGTGTGACAGTTATACCAACAGTACTAACAACAAAAGAATAGTTTGTTGATGAAATCATGTGTAACGTGTTTACATTTTTCATAATCCTGCACCAGATTGAATCACCGATTAGTGTCACGAAAGAAGCTCCTAATTAACAATGGCCCCCGAAGAGCTCCTTGCGGCACTTTTCTTTTGAATAGTCCAATTTCACGTCGGTTTCATAAGACGTTACACAACTCCGATCATTATACTGATATCTCGTGGTCGAGTGTAATTTTATTAGTAAAATTCTTCCACCGTCCCCAAGTTTCGCAAGGGAAATTTCGATTAGTCGTTCACCGCAAACGTTTTGGTATTCAAGTGACGGCGCAGCTTCAGCAGCCACTCCTCAAGAATCGCAAAGTTCGAACAACACAAGAATTTGTGTTAACTGTTAAAAACAGTGCAGAAAGTCGGTTCGGTTGATAAGTAAAGCTTTGGTACCACTGGGGACTTAATTAAAGTCTGGAATTATGAGAAAGTATGAGCATAACAAAGAGTACAGTTATAGGAGCAGCACAATTAGCATCCGAGGTTACTGGCCACAGTTGTCCGTTTAAAAAGTCAAAGTGAAATATAATTATTGCGTACTTTCATGACTTTTGGAATGCGAGAAAAACAAACTTGCGAAATTGTGGGAAATCGGTGATTTTTAATGACGACGAAAGCATCTTCCGCGTGCTCACTTTTACTAGTCATTAATAAAACCAGCGCGAAAAACCATCAGTCATGATTAGAATGACCGATGGACGTGTGAAAAGTGGAATTTTTATTATTATTGATTTGTCTGGTAGAAATTTGTTTTCCCAAAATAGGGGTCAACTTTTACCGAAAACTGTTGGGATGATTGATGGGACCTTGGGGACATTTTGCAATGTTGCCTTGACTGAATTGAGTTGATAAGTGGATTGAATTTATCAGAAGTACCACGGCAGACTTTTTGACACGATTCCTCTTAGCACGTTCGCAGCGTAACCCAATTCTCGTCTTCTCGTGAAAGGACAATAAATGTAGTACCCACTATCGTAATACATTACAACCAGCATTTCCTTATAAGATTGATCTAAGCCACAACTTTCAATTTCCACTTTTCGATACCAAAACATTTTAACTTTTCTCTCAGACCTCACATCAACCATCTCGATAAATTAACATAAAATTTCTCTGTCGACTCGTGCACGCTGCATCTGTAACCCATTTCTGTATCCCTTTCACCTTCAAGGTTATTAATTGGTCAATTCATCCATTTTTCCGGTGCGACAAAGGCAATAAAATATTCACAACTTGTCGCATCCTCTCGGCCTTCGACAACTTTCGCGACTTTTTTAGTTGTCTTCGTATGATGTGATAAACTGCGGTTTAAGAAACAGAACATTGAACTTGAATACACGTTTAATTGATTTTTTCGGGAAATTAGTAAGAAATGTGGACGGAATGTTGGTAGGATGAGTCAGACCAGCCCAGCGGAATGCGTTTTTGCCCATGGGTGTGATTCATATCCATGATGGGTGAAAATAAGAGCAGATGTGCCCTTTGTTTTGTAAACAGTCATGCTGTATGTTATGGTTATGATTAATTAAAAATAAATGTTGGCATTAGGTACAAGTTTTATCTAAAACCCTGACTCATTCTAACTACTATTTTAATTAATAATTGTGTTCTAATAAGACTGGACCGCTTGTTTGATAAGAGCTGATAGCAGAGCAGTAAAATCATATCCGGCTCCACGAATATAAAGAAGAAATTCATGTGGAAACAGTTCTGATAACTGGTCGAAAAGTAGAAAATATCAATATTGAAACAGCAAAATTTGTTTAGTCTTGGGGAGATAATTACTATTGATTTGAAAAAAGAAGAGCAACTGGTTAAACAAAGTGACAGGAAACGTCGAAAGCCGCATTTTTCTTCAGAAAGTTTTTGGTTTGTTTGCAGCGTTTTTTAACGTTTTTTTGTATTAATAAACGCGAAATTGTTTACAAGAATTTCGGAATTATTTTGTATGTTTCTTCAAATCATAAACAACCCATTTCTTGTCATAAATAAATATGTCGTAAAGAGTAAACGTTTGCTTACATAAATCAATTAAATTAGTATTTAAGATTGTTCTTACAAAACTTGTAATCAAAGGGAGCCTTGCAGTTATTTACAAGTTGGTAGTACTGATTTCGACTTCAGCGCTACCGACTTATGGAACGTGGTCTAATTTTATCAAATAATAGTGTTTGTATGCTCTAGAAAAATCGTTAAATAAACATCTGGTAACCACAAAAGTCGAATCATGGTGTGAACACAAAAATTACCATGATAACCTCAATTTAGAATGACAGAACTGCATTTGTATGCTGTTATAAGCGACATACTCAATGATCACACCTGAGGCCATTGTTTATTCATCTTTATTAACATACTCTGACCTCACAGGTTATTAATTTCGCGGATTTTTTTAAAAAGGTCACTCAAAATTGTTCTAAATTAATTCAATTAACAAAATGTATTTTGGGACACCATGTATCCCCAAACTTGATTAACTGCATTTTAAGCTAAGCTCACATAAATCATAAATAGGGTCACTGGATTGCCTTATCTGCACGTGTGAAAACAATTGCATTTCTAAGATTCTCGAGTTGGATTAAAATAGCCCCAAGCCGACGCCCAGTGCAGTTTCGCCACCAACCATGAGAGCGCCCAATGGACAATTTGAATAAAAAAGTTAGTGGCCTCGGATAAGCACTAGTTCACGAACACGTTAGACGCAACTAGAATTTTAATACGGCGACCAACAATTCGGTAATTTTTCCAAACCACAGAGGTCACACTACAATACAAAGGTCGGCTTTGATGAAGAATTCGGACGCGTTGGCAAATGGATTGTTGCTTAATTCGATTCAATTAAAGTGTCAGTTTCCTTGCAGGGTGAAAATAAGAAAGTGATTGCTTAATGCAAGTCGAGTTTTAGAAATTGCCATATCGGATCGTGAACAAAATGTGAATTTATAATTGAGTTGGTGGTAACGAGTTGATAAGAACGACAATGGTTTAGGTACGCTGCTGTGTGTGGTATAACATTACAAACCTATATTCTATTGTTCGCGTAACACATTTCAACAGAACCCACGTTGTAAATCTAGATAAGATAACATAACGTTTGTTGTTTTCAGAGCGATGGCAGCTCGTTTAGCGCCAGTTCAGTGGGAGAGTCCCCCTCGTCCAAGTCCGCTCTTGGACTTCACCCCCATCACTTCCTCATTCTTACACTCGCAACGTCTCCGCGCTAACTTATCCGAGTCCCGGAAGGCGTTCCTCCACTCCATCAGCGCCGAAGAAACGGAAACACCACCAGAACCCAGCCATGAACCTCCCAAAAAAGCCCCCGTGAAGAAAATCAGCTTCAAAATAAAAAAAACCGCGTCGACGTACCGTCGGAACACCCCTAAAATGAATAAAGTCGCAGAGCTCACAAAAAAGTTCAACATGATCACTGAAGAGAAACACATTTTGGAGCAACCAAAGTACCGGAAGTTGGTGCAAAGAGTCAACAGCCAAAGGAGTTTGGGCAGCGACAAAGTGACGCGGAAGGCGAGTGTCAAGGGTGTAACGCGGAAACCTAGTGTTAAAACGAAACCGCTAAGTGACGATAAAGTTGTGATAGTGAAACGGAAACCGGTGATCAAAAGTGCCAAAAACGAACAAACCGGAACTGTACGAGCTGCTATCGAAATCTTCGAAAGACGATCCAGTGTGCCAAAACCGAAAGTGCCTGAGAAACCTGCAAAGTTGAAAGAAAAAAAGACTGAAGAAGTACAACGCGACCTGGCACCTCCTCAAACTTTAAACATCACTAAAAACGAAGAAGTGACGATTAAACCCCAACCGAACACGTCGTTTCTTTGGAGTATCAACCAGGATAAGTCGCCTTCGTCCAAAGACGATTGGAAAGATCTCTATGACTTTGTCGACCCTTCGCCGCTAATTCCTCCCCGCTCGCTCCCACAGAAGCCGCCGACTCTTCCGAAGAAGAGTTTCAAGAAAGAAGAGAAGATTTACGAAGAGCTGAATGTGAGTCGTGACGAAGACACAGTGAGCCACAGCTACGAGTATTGCGACGATGGTTACGAAATCTGCTCCAAAGAAAACATTTATGAGACTCTTCCACCTCCTCAACTACCAAGGAGGCAACAGTTAGAGCCTCTTCCTCCACGACCTCCTTCCAGAAGCAGGAGTCAAAACTCGCTGAACGTTTCAAATTGTTACGAATCCATTTATAATCCCGAATCAAAATCGATCGATGTTGAAAGTACCTATGAAAGTATTTATGGTTGTCAGATAAGAGAAGGTGGATCTAATCGCGATTCACTAATCTCTTCCGATCAACAAAGTAACAGTTTGTATGGAAGAGTGGGATGGGGAGACGATTCAACCAATCTCTACTCTGGAAAGGCTACCAGCGACTTAAGTACAAGCGACAGGAGCGACGATTGGGTCGACTTGACCGATAATGAAGATAACGACAACAACAACTCGGAACTCATCATGTGAGTTAGTCATATTCGTGACACTTTTTTTTGTAATAGAAAGGTATCATTAATGGACCTTATCAGAAAATCTCTCCTGTTTTTAAGCTCGTTTAACCTTAAACTGTAAATAATTACTCGATGCTCCTGGCTTGGAGCAAAGATCTTCAGACCGGTTCTGGTGACGTCAATTTTGCTAACTGCAGCAAAAATCAATCAACAGAGAAAGGAGTAAAACCACCGTGGAATTTTCTGTTTTATTAATGCCATGTCACTATAGGTCCGATAATTGTGTTTAACGAACAGGAAATGTTAGTTTTTGTGCTATTTTTATTACAAGGAAGCTGGATAATAAACGTCCTTGTGATTATACACGATGTCGTCACCGATGTATATCTGGTTGCCTACACCTAATTCGTCCATGACTCGGTTCTCAAAATTAAAATAATCACAGCATTTCTATACAATGCACTTACCAAACGCTACGGTGGTAATTAAGGCAACAATACCCAAGTCCGTTTTATGATAATGGAAAACTTGCATTCTCTGTTGCGGTTTTTGTGAAAGTCTGTAAAAATCTTTCAGAAATCTTACTAATAGACACTTTCGATGGATTTGTAAGGATTTTGCACGTTTGTAATTTTGTTACAGAATTAGAGAACGGCAGAAACCGAAAAAGACGACTGGATGGTCGCAGCAATGTAGGGAACAGTGGTCCAAAGCGCCGCGGAAACCCCCAGCGGATCTGTGTAAGTATTGGTGGTACGTTGGAGTGATTTTGTTATTCCACTCTTGTATTAATTTGATTGCTTTTAACAACTTTCTCGCTGTTAAAATTATGCGTCACGAGCTCCTCGCACTTCATCGATCCGTGACCAGTCACCCAATTGCTTTTTAATAACACAAATATATTTTTTTTGTTTAATTTTAAGTTCAAACACAAGCCATTGAAATAGTTACGCAGCGAATCTAGAACTCGACTTGTTTTGAGTTGTTCGTTTTTTGTTATCAAAATCCAATGATTTTAGATAGAAATTTATCCAATAAACATCAGTTTTAAAACTTTAGCCAATGAACGTAAAGTTGCGATAAAATTGGTTGCTTTGGTGCGTTTTTTGTTATAAAAACTACATACTTTGATAACAATGCGAGCCAATAAATGCACTCTTTTTTTGGATTACCATTTTGTTATCAAGAAAGGGTGGATCTTTGAATTAGAACCTCTAAGATGTGTTTCTTTTCTCTAGAATTTTGCAATTGGGTACGATAACTTCTAATAAAAGACCCATTAGAAACGCCAGTGGATTGGTCTTCATCACTGTCAGCCTTGGCAGCGTTTTATGTCTCCCATTCCTAAATCATTCTTAACCCCGTTTCGGCTACTTTCATACATCTTCACTAGCACGATCAATTACGTCATGCTTTTTCTCTTCTCTGATTGTTAATTGTAAATGTTCGCGTTTTCCCGTACTTAGAAATCTTGAGAACGATCGTCTTTGTTGTGTTAGATCTTGTCAAAACACGCGGAAACGTTGGGTTAAGGTCAAAACATTTCTGAATTAATTGCATGGGAATTTGGACATTCGGACATTGTATAAAAACCCAAGGAAGAGGAGTTGTTCCTGGTCAGCTAATTACGGATTTTCCTGGTGTTTCACTTTCCCTGAAGAAATTTCCGATTTGTATGTATAAGGAATGAGTACGTGAGTGAAATTAAGTAGTACCGGGGTGGTACCAGAATTGGAGCACAAAGCGCAATCTGAGCATCAAAGTTTTCTCTTCGAGGAAGATTTCCAGCCAATGGTTGTAACAAATGGCGTAATTTTCGCGCAACCGTTGCCCAATCCAACTTTTTGTTGTTGTTCAAGGTGCGGAGCAGGTTGTTGATTTTCAATGACAACCACAGTTATTAACATTTCGTGCAGACTCGTATCGCGTCGTGTCCATTCTTTGCACAATGCATCAGAAGGTGAAACCTAAAAGTACCATTGTTGCGCTCTTCTAAACAAAACTTCTCCAAATTGCTAACTTTTACAAGAACTCATCGGTTTTGACCACGCTACAATCACCGTCATGTTCATTATTCAGTGCTGCATCAAGTGAAAGTTTCGTGTTCAGTACTCGGGCGTAGTGCAGTGAGCGCACTTGCGATCAATCGATTTCGATAAATTTGGCCTTTGGTGATGGAATTTCTTGTGTGGGTTGTCATGTGATGATGTCATCTGTATCAGTCGGGATGTGGTTAAATCGGCGTCCGGTGATTATCTAATATGTTATGATGAGTGTTGGTGAAAATCCGCGTCACAGGCGGTCGGTCTCGTCGAGTTCCACTCGAGGGAACGAGAAAATTGCCCCGGTGGCGCCCCCCAGGTCAGCGCCCACGACTTGGAGGAGGCCTCGACGCAACGTAGGGGACAGAGTCTTTGTGTCGTCATCGAGCAAAGTGTACATCGACTACGTCGATGAAAACTCCAAACAAGTAGTTGATCAAGATAATGGCGATGAGGATAAAGTTGACGAGCAGGCCATCGCCGAGACCATCCGCAACTCCAAAGACATCCCGAAGATCCGAAGCAGGATTTTTGAAGAAAGTCTTGAAAGCCAAGAAATCAGCTTTTACATAGGTTGGAAGAGAATGTGAAAAAATAAAATCACTCCAATTAGCATAAGCGAGAGAAATTGCATTTTCTTGTAGATTCTTAGTTTTTGTATTATTTGCGCTTACGTAAAAACTTGCACAATTCATGTATCTGGGTTATTAGGCGCAAAATTGCACAAGGTCGGCTTTTATGGAAATTTATAACTCTGGAAATTTTCAGGTACTGACAGCGATCCTGATCATTTCTACGAAAGTCTCTATAATGAGTCTAAAGAAGAGTGTCCTGATGATGACTACGACTCGTTCGACAGCGACACGGAGTCGGAGGGCTCCTTCACCAAGGTGAATTCGGTGAGTGTCCCCACTATCAAAACCAAACACGAATCTGAGCCTTTTTCTCTATAGAACGACAGCGGCTTGGATATCCCCAACAGCCAGCTGCCAGAGCCCCCGAACAACCAAGCGTACGCGTTAACCCGTCTCGCCGCCACCGTGACGCGCAAACTCCGCCGCAATTGGTCTCTCACCAAGAACGACATTAGCAAATCTCTTAGTCGCATGACCAAGCGCAAATCTCGAACGTCTCTCGACATGTCCAAAGACAAACACAGGAAATCTAGTCCAGAAATCGAAGTCCCCAACTGTGAATGTCCGGAACCAGAAACCAAAAGTCTCCCCAGGAAGAGTTTCTTGACAAAATTCCGAAGAAGTATGTCGCTAAGTGCGGAAACGGCCAGTGAACTCACATCGAATCTAGATAACAAGCCCAAGAGCACGTTTTATCTGACTGAAGAGATTGATGTTGATAAAAACGAGTCGGAGCAGGACAGTGGGGCGTCGTTGTCACCAGTGCAGAGAACTTCGAAGGTGATCATGCGACCACAGAGTCCTCCACCACCGGCGCCGGTGAATAACAAAAAAGATAAAAGATCGACCTCGTGGTACGCGGAGGTGGGGTTGTTCAAAAATGCTGACAATGCGCCGAGGAGATCCAACACTTTTTGGTACGCGGAGGTGGGGTTATACCAGTCTTCCAGAAGTACTCCGAGCACTAGTTCCGCTGAAAACAGTGGTAACACGGGGAATATCAAACCCGACGACTTTATCAACCAAGACAACAGCGAAGAGTATTACAACATGAAGAACGGTACCGATTACTACAACGACAGCATTAACAGTTTCAGTAGCACGGAAACAAAGAAGGACTCCTTCCCGAGCTTGACCACCGATAAACACTTGAGGCTTGAAGACGAACCTTTGTACCAATTCTACGACGCTGCGGTTCTTGAGGTACAGTAACTCTTAACGGTTATCATCACGTTAATTTAGTCTGCTTGTCAGGAAAGCACTTCAGATTTCGACTCTGATGGCTACGATGAAGTGACTAATCATTCCGAATCGCGGTTGTCTTTACGACCGTCGGCTATGGAGTTGGTCTTACCAAGCAAGAACTCTTCAGTGTCGAGGACGCTGTGGTGCGAGATTCCAGAGGTTATCCACTCATCCGTTCTAAGTAAGTTACGGTGATTGTTAAATCCATACTAATTTTTCTGGTAGGTACTTTGAGTACTCATCAAAAGAAGCTACAAGAAGCTAAATTCGAGATGGTTACTTCGGAGGCTTCGTATTTGAACTCCCTCAACGTCCTGCACAATCATTTTATTAAGAATTTGGAGAACTCTGAGATTTTGACCAAAGAGGAGTTTAACACGTTGTTTGGGAAGGTTTCTGCTGTGAAAAACAGCTCGGAAAAGCTTCTCTACGACTTGGAGAAGTGTTGGCAGGAGAACATCCTCCTCCACGGAGTGTGCGACATCGTTAAGAAGCACGCAGAGGAGAACTTCCACGTCTATGTGCCGTATTGTGAAAATCAAGTTCTTTACGACGACACCTTGAAGCGACTAAAGTATGTCTTCACGTGGTTACATGAAAAGGTACTAATTTCCAATTCCAGGGAAAAACCGGTGTTCTTGGAGCTTTTAAAACAGATGGAAGCGAGCTCCACGTGTCAATCCCTCACTTTATACTCATTCCTCATGTTACCAATGCAGCGGATAACAAGATGGCCTCTTCTTGTAGACGCCGTCTTAAAACGCTTATCTCCGCAAGATTCAGAATACCTGACCTGTCAATACTCTCTCGCCATCATCAACAAAGTGAGAATTTCAGAGTGAAAATCAATTTCCTAACAGGTTTTTTAGATCGTGAGCCAGTGCAACGAAGGCGCTCGTCTCAAAGAACGTGAAAACGAAATGAAGAAAATCGCCTCTCAGTTGGAGTTCGCGAAAGGAGTGCCTCCTATCGAAATCCGAAAAGATAGTCGATGGCTCATTCGCTCAGGTACTGTCACACACATGCAGCAGAGAACTGACGAGATCAAACTGACTTTTGGGAGGAGATTCAGCAAAGTCAGTCTTCACCTGATTTTGTTCAACGATCTTTTGCTCGTCACAAAACAGAAGAGGTGAGTTAAACTGAGTCAAACTCCGGGGTTTACTAATTTTCGTAGCGAAAACACGTACAATGTCGTCCATTACTGCCCCCGGAACTTGGTGGAGCTCTGCAGCTCCGACTCGGTGGCCACTCTCCCTATGAAGGACACCCAAGGCCGCCACTTGTTCTTCCTGACGATCTTGGAAAACCAAAACGAGAAGACTGTTGAATTTGTAGGTTTTCGAGTGTTTGATTGGAGGAAATTGAAATTTTCTTTTGTAGCTATTGTCTTGCAGCAGTGAAAGCGACAAAGAACGCTGGATTGAGGCGCTGACGCCCCCCAAGTCCGAAGATCCCGACGAGACGCTCTACGAATGTTGGGATTGCCCTCAAGTAACTGCCATTCATAATTACTCAGCTAGTCAACCAGACGAATTGGCGTTGTCGAAAGGTGACAACATCAACGTCCTCCGGAAAATGGCGGATGGTACGACTAACGCGACGTGATTCTTTGTTCTAATTTGTGTTGTAGGTTGGTACCATGGAGAGAGAATAAGAGATCGCCAAACTGGCTGGTTCCCTGCGAATTATACGGCAGAAATAGCGAATCCTCATGTTAGATCCAGGAATTTAAAACAGAGATATAGGTTGCTGGCGTTTTCGGAGAATTATTTAAAAACAAAATAAACAAAATATTGTTATTATGATATAGACAACAAAGGTAGTGATATCAAATGTTTTATTATTCGATAACATGAACAAAATGTGTATAATAAAGGAATAGAAAATAAATTTATTACATTTTTAAACTTTGTTTCTTTCCGTACGTACCACAACAGCCTTTGATTCGTTAAAATAAATAAAGATCTATATTCTGGACCTACTACTTCCGCCCTTGATATCAAACAGCTTTCTAACAAAGTAAACTTGGACACACGTCGTCGCAGCGATGACTAAAATCTGAATAATCGACCAACGAACAACGTAAGAATTGTTGTCTTGCAGGAGATTAAAGTCCCAAGCTTCTCGGGCTCTGGAGTGGTGTTGAAACTGCATGATGTCATTAATGTTCCTATCAACAGTCACAATAGTGTGCTAAAAAAGGAAAAATCAACAAAAAGTGGTTTGCAGGACGAGAGTACCGTAAAGTTCTCCATGTTCATGTTAAGTTCATCAATCTCTTTCGTGTACTTCTCCCACATGTCATACCGAACGACGGTGAGGTAGATATTGACGAGTTTACCAGCAAATCTCGAAAACTGGTTGTCTATACAGACGGAGTAGTACCCTCCGGTGGAAGTTTGGTCTTGGTACTCGCTGTTGGGCTTCCATTGGTAAGGATGCACGATTTGACCAGAAGGGTGGCGCACGGCAAAGCCAGCCATGCCGTCGCCGCCCCTCACGACCTGGGAAGTTAAGAAAATTCAATATTTCCAGAAATGAGCGAATGTTTCATTGATCTACGTCATTCAATTCTTAGGAGAGTGTAAAAAGTCACGTATTTAGTCATTTATAATTTAATTGGTTCCATATCGCAATCCGCTGCTTTTTATCTTATTTACCAAATCGGAATTATAAAAAAGTTTCTTGCCAATTAATTTCAATTAAACGGCTCATAACTGACTCACAAAAAAGTGATAACGAGGCGAAAATTGCAACAATACGATTTCTGCAATGGCCGACCGACTTTGGCTACTAATCGTCAAAATTATCCACGTCCTGCAAATCAAATTTAAAGTTTCAGCGCCTTGAATATTTCGCTTATCCCCTCCTTTCCGACTCTCCACGTTTTTTCGCTCAATGGTGTTACCCATTATTTATTTTTTTTATCTCACTGATAAATACTTATAAATTTTAAAATGATTGTTATCATTCTTGTTGTGAACTTTCCCTCATTCTATAACAATTTTAAGCTGTACGTACCTGGAAACTGACATAAAAAGTAGCCCCTGGATTAACATATTGAAAGTAACAATCTTCCTTTCCTGGGTCTATGTGCACTTTATAGTCCATGGCGACCGCTGGTAGATTTTCGTACCATGGTACTGTAGATTGGGCGCTAATCTCACATAATAAAAAACACAGAAAAATTGTACTTATCGTAAAACATGAAATAAACGTGGCACGGCATTGACCCATGTTGTGTGTAATGCGGGTTGCGGAAGACTGAGCTTTAGCAAAGATTAGAAAGTTGCTAAACCTTCAGATTGCCGATGCTAAATGAATTATTGAAAACAACTAAACGACACTACGAGCTTTTTAATTATTTTATTTAAACATTTATTAATAAGTTATTTGTATCACTGCGCTTGCGACGCTGAAGCCTCCTGCGAATTCTTGTAAACAATCTCCAACGCTGTTGTGATCGTTCTTACATCGCCTTCGATGGTTTTCGCCCAATTTTCTACGTCCCCCAGTTCCTTCAACGCGCTACTGAAAGACTCCACGAGGTTCAACCATTGCTGGGTCTGTTTGGAAAAATTGGTGGCACTTGCATGCAGTTGCTTGGCTTCAGCATCCAGTTTCTTCTGGTTTAAATAGGCTTGGGCCACTCTAAAAAGCAACTTTATGACGATTTCAATAAAGGGGGCACATACCCCACATTCAGGTGATCTACTAGAGCCTGGGTCAAGTCACTGGCGGCTGCACAGGCTTCTTTACGCTTGGATTCTGAAACGGGGATTCTTAAACAAGGGGGTTACTTTTAAGGGTTCACACCTTGGACTTCCTTCTTGGCGCTCTGTCGAGACTGGTGCTCTTTCACCATAGAGGACAACATTGTGCTCTGTTTTCACCGAGTTAACCCCCAGGTGTTTGTAAATAAACGTCAGGGTGACAGTGACAGTAGGCTAAATGACCATGTACAATTGAACTACATCAAATAACATTTTTGGTCACAAATCGAGTTGCAAATCATCATGTATGCATTAATTTGCGCCAAATATTCAACCGTCGCAATTGTCTTTGTTTATTATTATTACTTGTAATAATAAATCAACAATCAAGACGAACAAAATCTTTACCATTGGAGCTACTATCACGTTTCGGCCTATTGACTTGACCTAACCTAAGTTTTTTCGCACCATGAACGAGTTTTTGAAATTGACCTGGTAAGACCATTTTCAATTTTTTCGTTGTTTTAAGGCTAATTTCAGGGAAAAGGACATGTCAGACGAAGCGTTGGGCATAACTTTTCTCAGCGACGAAGCAATCTCTGATCTTCATGTGTATAAAAGTTTTGAAAATGGTCTGAAGTTCAAAGAGAAAAAATCAGTAAAGTTGCACTTCTCCAACGAGAAGTTCATCCCGGGCTTGAAATACTACCGTTTAATTAAGAAAAGATCTGTTTTGACCAAACTTCAAAAGCGTCACTGTTTGGATGCTTTGAAATTAATTCAAAGTGGGAAAAGACAGGATTTGTTGACTGAGAATGAGAAATACAGCCTGAAAGTATACAATGTAAGATCTGTAGCTGTTTTACTGCGTTTTGATGCGTTTTTGTAGGAGCATCATGGTATGATTGTTGAGGAAAACAAACTTTTTAATAACTACATTAAAAGTGTTTGGATCAAGCACAAGAACACTAAAGCAAGGACTAAAGCGGGTATCTTCAACTTTGCGTGGAACAACTGGAAGAAGAAAATTAGTAGATATTTGGAGTATCCGCAGTTTTATAAAGAGTGTGCTTCTCTTTGCTTGAATTTTAATGAAAATGAATCTACTATTGACTTTCAACATGTTGTTCAACCTCTGGAAACAGGAACTTTGGCGCGCTTTGTCCACACTAATCTCAAAGAACAATGCATTTTGAAGTTCAATACTTTGAAGAAACTAGTTGAAGGACCTTTGTTGAATTCTAAATTATCAGGTGAGTTTCTCCAGTAGCTACAGTTATCTAAACCGTTGTTTTTAGTGAGTCAAGATGATAACATTACTAAGCTGTTGGAAAACCACAATTTTGACGCTGCTATATCCTCAAGTGCCTTAAAACAATTAGTTGATTATACTGACACTAGAAACAAATGGATTATTCCTGTGGTAGTCAGAGAGGTAGAAGTTGAGCAAGATGGGAAGAAACTTAACAAGAAAGTAATTTTTATTGATAAAGTTCTACCAAAAGCCACTCCAACAGTTCACGATCTTAATATTTACACTTTTAAACGACTGTTAAAGGCGAATTTTTGCGAATATGAAGCTTTCAGGTTTGTATCACTCTTTTTGTGGCAGCATTAGTTTTTGTTAACTTTAGTTATCCCACGGAGGAGACACCAATTGAACCCCGTGAAGAACAATCTGAAGAGGGTGAAAATGAGGATGGAGAAATGACCACATCTGAACCTGCAGAAACTAAAGTGATTCACCACAACGCGAATTATAGAATTTGGAACATTAAGAAATCCACAGTCCAAAATACACTCATGAAGAATCAAGTCAAAGATAAAGAAATTAATCTTCTTGTGAGATGTAAACTGGATGGATGTGAGGTAATATCTGCGGCGTCAGTTTTACTTGTAATTTACTTTGATTTGATTTCACAGGAAACGGAGCAGGGTGTTCTTTACCCCGTCGTAATTCGCCCCAAAATTGAGCAGCAAATTCAATACGGCGCCAACATTCCCTCCAAAAGTGAGCTGGCGCGGGACTGGACTTCTCTGTTCTTCCGTTTGTACTCCACTGCTTATAGAGCACGAATTTACAAGCCAATGAACGAAATAATTACAGTCGAAAAGTGCTCAATGCAAAGAATCAACAGTGATGCTCACATTCACTACGAATACAAGCCTATCCTCGGCTTGGGGGTTTTACAAAAAATCTTATCCCATTTATTAGACTTGGAGTGTGGAACTTACCTCCTCCACCACCTCCCCAAGAACGAATCGTTTTTATCAGTGATGAAACAATGCGACGACGAGTATGTTGAAAATTTCGTGGAAAACTTTTCATCCTTTGATTTTTAGGACGGAAAATGCGTACAATTTACATGAGGAGTGTTCTGAGATTCACGTGGATACGACGGCGACACAGAGTTGGTTACCGATTGATATGAACTACATTTTGCCTGCCCATCAAGCGCACCGAACCATTCCTGGGTTGTTCCATGGGTTTGACAGTATGAATTCTAATGTAAGTAGACAATTTTATTTAATTAAGTTACATAGCAACAAACTCTTGTTCTAACGTTTGCACTTCTTGTAAGTGTTGTTTTTTAATTCCGGTCGCAGGTGAAGCCGCCACTGGTCGGCCCAAGTAGTTCACTTTTCGTTGCTCTTGCAACAACGTGTTCATTCTGAGTAAAACATACGTATACGCTCCGTAATTTTTCGGTTCTTCTTGTGCCCACCAAATTGTCGCTTTTGGATACTTTTCGCATTCTTCCTTTACTAAATCATAAGGAAACGGCGATATCTGCTCCACTCTCGCTACCGCGATCTCTTTCTCCACGTTGTGTTTTTTGAGCGCTCGAATAATATCATAATAGACTTTTCCTGAACAAAACATCAACTTCTTTACATTTTCTTGGTTTTTGCACGCTTCGCCTTCTTCGGGAATCATTCGTAGAAATTCCGTGCCTTCGATCATGTCGTTGAAAGAACTGCGACATTCCCGTAGTCGCAGGAGACTCTTCGGAGTGAGAATCAACAAAGGTTTGCGAAAGGAAAGGTAGATTTGACGACGGAGAAGGTGAAACATGTTTGCTGGATTGCTGGGGTTGGCGATTACCCAGTTGCAATTGAAGAGTTGTTTGATTGCGAAATCGGGGGTTAGTTCGGGAATGGTGTCGGGGTCGTCTTCACACATTTGGAGAAAGCGTTCGGGACGAGCGTGGGAGTGTTCAGAGCCCATTCCCTCGAAACCGTGGGGGAGAAGGACGACGATGCCGTTTTGGCGGCCCCATTTTGATTCGCCTGTGGGAAATGGGGACAATGAGTATCTTTTGTGTTGAGAGTCTGTTTTCCTAAGACGGAGCTGAAAATATGCGTGGGGAGACTTAAAACCCCATGCTAGTAGCGTTCATAGTTTAAAACTGCACTGCTGAACAAACAAACAAGCGTCCAAATATAATGCACCATGGTATGAACAGAATATGCACCCAACAATACATTTTACCCCTTGAACTTTTTATTTACAACTTATTACTCGACAACTTACAGTTCACCAAACGCTCTAGTGCGGTTATGGCTTTGACTTTTTAAATCGTTTACAGCCATCTTACCGCAAACCCCCATAAACATAATAATCCTCAAGTGGTTGGGTCTTATCTGCTTTGAAATGATCCGTAATAAATATTTTTACCCAACTGGTCAGTCTTACAAATCGAAACAATAAATAGATTTTGTTATACGGCAGAAAAGTAGTACTTTTTGTCGAGCAACTAAATTTTGGTAGCGAGGCGAAGCGTAGCGTATGCAAAATTGCGAAACAGCAAAGCCACTTTTCGGCCAAATAACAAATACTATACTAAAATATTGGTTTCAAAGAGTTTCAAAGTTAAGATCGTGCAAGTGCCGTACAAAATGTAAGTTTCAAATAGTAACCGTCACAAAAAGTACTTTTTCTGCCTTGGCAGCAAATGTGTTGCCATGTCAACGAGTGCTTTTCATTGCTTATAATAAAATTGCTGTCTAAAAACGACTAAAAAATAGTGACTTTTCATGACGTTTGGAGAAAAAATATTGTTCTTTTAATTTTTACATCAAAATACACTTTTTCTGTTATTGTTTCAGACCTAAGAAACTCAAATTTTCTTCATTTTTTTTACTAGTAATTAACTTATATTTCTACTAAGTAGTAAGTTAATTGTACCAGCAGGTACGCACTGAAGATAGGCAAGCGCGAGCAGCATTGTTTCAAACTTCGGTTCTACGTTCGTTTATGGCTGTGTACCTCTTAGAAAAACAGACTTTACCACCACTTACCGGAACAGAGGTACTGGTCGAAGATCGGCTGTGCCCCGTTGAAAAAATCCCCAAACTGCGCTTCCCATATGACTAAACAATTCGGGTTTGCCTGTGCATATCCAGTTTCGAACGCCAAAACCCCAAACTCTGATAAAGAACTGTTACAAACAAAATAGGGGGCCTGGTTTGGGAACAAGTTCTGTAGCGCTATATAAGTTACTTTATCCTTCGTCTGGTGATGTATAACATGATGACGATGGGAGAAAGTTCCTCGTTGGACATCTTCCCCGGATAATCTAACAGGAATACCTTCTTTAACCAACGATCCAATAGCGAAGGCCTCTCCTAAGCTCCAGTCAGCCATTCGATTCTCTACCATTTTCTTTTTGTCTTCAAGAAGTTTCAGTAATTTTGGATGCACGACAAAGTCTAAATTCGCCGGTGGTGGTGAAGAGAACTTATTCCCGATGTGCTGAAGTATCTCCTCCGCAACGCCCGTCGGCGTCGTCTTCAACGGGTCTTTCCCATTATAGAACCCTGTCCACAACGTATCTATCCAATCTTTAATATAAATTGTCGTTTGTTTGGTCGCTTTCACGAATTGTTTTTCCATAAACTGGTGCACTTCATTTTGGATCTTCTTAACTTCTTCCGAAGTCACCACGTTCTCTCCAACCAACTGCTCAGTATATTTAACCATGACAGGTTTCAGTTGCTTGATCTTCGTATACATGACTGGCTGTGTAAACATTGGCTCGTCGCCCTCGTTGTGCCCATGTCTTCGATAGCCCACCAAGTCGATAACAACGTCTTTGTGGAACTTGAAGCGGTATTCTGCTGCGATTTGACACACGCGGACGACGCTTTCGACGTCGTCGGCGTTCACATGGAAAATCGGAGCGTTCACAACACGCGCAAGGTCTGAGCAGTACCGGGAAGAGCGGGAAAATCTGGGATCAGTGGTGAAGCCGATTTGGTTGTTGATAATGAAGCAGATGATCCCGTGGGTTGTGTAATCTGGGAGATAGGAGAGACCTAAACACTCGTAGTTGCTGCCTTGGCCGCTAAAGGCAGCGTCGCCGTGGATGAGAATGGCCATATTCTTCTGGCCTTTGACATCGCCTAAAAATGGTGCTAAAATGTCTGAATTGTGGGAAGATCAACTAACCTTGCATTATCTGCTCTGCCCTCGTGCGCCCCAAAACACAAGCATTGACCGTTTCCAAATGCGAAGCATTGGACATCATTGTCAGTTTGTATTTCTTTCGTGTCGTGATGTTGGTCCGCTCAGTGTGGCACCCGTAATGATATTTAACATCCCCAGCCCCATCATCTCCGGGGTCTAAGGGTGCAAACTGATTGAAAATCTGATAGAGAGGTTTTTGGAAAATATTGGACAAGACATTAAGACGTCCTCTGTGGGCATTACCAAGGAAAAAATGCTCGCACCCCAGTGCAGTTGATACATCAATGATTGCTTTCATTCCGGGGATGAACGTGTCGCAACCTTCCAAACCAAACCGTTTTTCCGAAGCCCACTTTTTACCTAAGAAATTCTCAAACTCCGAAGACCAAAGTAGACGTCTCAAAATCACTTTTTTTTGCTCATGAGTAAAGTAGAGACTGCCGGGACTTTCTAATTTCTCTCTTATAAATCGTCGTTCGTGCAAATTATCGATGTACATGTACTCTACCCCGATGGAGCGACAGTACACTTCCTCCAACCGTTTCAAGATCTCACGTATCGGAAGCTTCTTGTCCTTACCACCGATAAAGGTACTGTCAGTTAGTGTGACAACTTGGTCCAAATCCTCAAATTTGAACTTCTTCACGAGTTCACTGGGAGGTGTTCCTATATGAGTCCAACTAGCTTCGGTTGTCGCAATTCCCAGAGGATCTAACTGTGCAAGAAGATGACCGCGCGCTTGAAAACTCCTAACAACCGTTTGCATCGCTAAATGAAGATCAATGTTGCTTTGCCCGACAACCTCAGGCGCGGCCACCGATGGTGATGAAGAGGGTCTTTTTGCAGGTTCACTTGAAGAAGCCAAAGAGTTGGGTTTTGCAAAAGATTTAAAGTAACCATCCCAAGAAGCATTCACACTTTTGGGGTCCTTGAGCCAGGAATTGTACAAATCTTCCAAGTACTGTGCTGACGTTCCGGTCAGAAACGATTCTTGAGAGTGTTGCCGAATTATATTTAAACATGTTGCGAATTTTGGTCTAAAAAACTCGAAGATTTTTGACATGATAATTTTGACAAGAACGCGGGATTTCTATGGAAATTTAAACGTGCCGCTAAAAATGGGCTCTGGTTTTTTGTGCCAAATGCTGTTTGCACGACCTAAATATAAAATGCAGTTATTTTAAGCTTTAAAGGAAAATTTGGGTGTGTTTGCATTTACGACACTCGTCGTCTTTAAAAATGTGAAACTCCCGGTTTCCAGGGCGGTATGTCGCTTTTGGTGGGGGAGGGTGTTAAATTTAGCTTCAATTTATTTAGACAATGAGTTTTGGACGCTCACGACTCGAAAAACACAGTCGTAATAAGTTTTTGGTTCATTTCCAATAAGTTTTGTCGAATTAACTTGTTTTTATCAACATACTTAAGATAAGCAAACACGTACTTTTAAATAGTCGCATTGTTTGTAAACTACGTTATTTTGGCGTAACCACAACAACATCGTGACGTCAGTCATAAGTCAGCGCCCACTCGGAAACCCACAACTTTTAAAAGTGCCCAATTTCTTTGTTGTCCGGTATACTAACAGCCTTGTATTTTTACAGTACGTTGTCCTGATGACATTGCTTTCATTACAGAATAGCGCGAAACGAAAGTAAGACAGCGTGTTTTATTAAAAATGAACAACAATTGAGCGAAGCTTTTAAACTGCTAATTTAATAAACAAAAATGACAAAAAGTGACGAAAATAACACTTTGTCATCAATCAGTGGAAAGTTTCATTTAGCGCTGATTTTGTGACTTTATTTTCATCGCAAGGTTGCGATTTCAAATGACCGATGAAGGGCGTTAATTCAGGAAGCTATCTGACCTACTTAATTTCATTTTTTAGTGTGAAAATGAATTTGGAACTCGCAGAGTCAACGGAAAATTTCTACATACACTCGTTGAATATGAAATTGTTGGTTGACGTGGAATGAAAATTCCCCCGTCATGTTTATTTTCAGCGTTTCTTTGTCGATGAATCACGTTTTTGTTTCAGGTGACGAAATTGAAACCGAAAAGGACGAAGAAAAAGAGGGTATTGAAGAACTTTCTATAAATATTTTATTGTGATCTTTTTACAATGTTTAAGCATAATAATTATCAAAATACAACTTGAATGAAAATTGTCATTCAACAGTAGACACACAACAATCGCACGTAGGATTATGAGAGAATGGCGAGTTTAAAAAGCAAAATAAAAAACCCAAAATCCTGTTAATATGTACACCTATGTTAATGAGGGAAGGGGAGTTGTTAACATGGAGGTAAAATTCTCAAATGTAGGAAAAATACAGTCTGTTTACTTTATTTTTTCTGTTTTTCTTTTAATAATTACAAATAACCTATGACAATTTTTTAGCTTTTTGATAAAGCGTATCTACTACTTTACTCATACTTTGTATAGTTTCTAACGCCATTTCGTATGTTTTATCTACAGGTGTTTCCTCAAACACTATCAAGACCCCTGAAAATGTCATAATTAGAAAGTGCGACTTGTCGTCAGATAGTTTACCTTCTCCTTGGTCTAGAATTCCGTGAAACTTGGCGTCGAGAATCATCTGTGAGAGCTTCTTCTCCACCTGGGGCATGGGTAGCTTTATCGTCTTGGCGACGTAGTCCACTTGAACTCTCGAATAAGGCTCGATGATCCTGCACAAATTCTGCTCCAACATGTTGTCATACAAAGTGCCCAAATGTGCCCTGACAATGACGTCATCCTCCAACTCGTGCTTAAACTGTTTAACAGCCTGCTGGAAGTCAGCCAGCGACCTTTTGTGTGAAGCTTGTGCAACCGCCTTCATGGCATCAATATCTCTGCCGGCATACTTAATCGCGAGTTTCCCGCTCACGATCTGTTGTACGTCTTCAGGATTATTGAGCATAATTTTCGACAAGAGCATGTACTTCAAAGCGGTGAGAGCTTTTGGGGACTCGACGCTATCAAAGCCTTCGAAGGCCTCGTAGAAGTAAGAGTAAGCCGTCTTGAAATCCTTCTCATCGGCCGCGTGGAGGATACCGGATTGGAGGTCGAGGGCAGCTTGCATTTTCGGGGGGCAGTAGATGGCATTAGCCGTGGTACGTGCGGAGGTCAAGGCGGCTCTTGCCTTAGGGAGGTTACTCAAGGCGTGATATGTCTTACTCTCAAGAAGTTGCACCTCCACCAGCAGATTCTTGTCGTCGAGCTTCTTCAGCTCTTTGAGAAGAGTCGAACCCAGCTGGAGGGCCTCTGCGAACATGCCTGTGTCGAAATACAACGCGATGAGACGGGCCTCCAACGATTGTCGCAGAAAAGTTCTTCTTTCTTCCTTCGCCCATTCTATGCACTCCTTGCAAAGCTGTACTTCGATGCCGATACCCGCTTCCAAGTCCAAGAAGAAGTCCACGAGGCTGCGAACCAGTTTTGCCGCCTTTGCTTTGCTGATCATACTCAGGAACGGCCTGGTGGCTTTGATCAAATCGGCGAGTTCTTTGGCCTTACCCTCCTTCTTGTACTGCTCCCCCAAGTTGAGGATATCTTGCTCTTTACTTTTAATATTTTCTTCGTCATTGTCTGGATCTTCACTTTCACGTTTTAATTTCAATAATTTGTCGTGATTGGAGTTGGAAACAGATTGCGCTCGTTCAAACAACATTGCACCCGCCATATTAGTTGTCTAGAAAAGCACTGTCATTCGGGGAGACATGTCTGCGGAAGTGGAGGGAAGTGGCTAAGGTTACGGCGAAAATGCTGTCAAAATTCAACGGTTTTACAGAGAACGAAGCAAAGAATTGCTAATTAAACACAAAAGAAGTTCAATTTAGAGGGAAAACTAACTGACATATAAATTTGACGGTTTATTTATTGTTGTCAAGGAATTTTAATTAGCGTATAGTTGGTTGCATAACATTGACACCACTGACTTAAATAGGCAACACACTAAACAGTGAAATTCCAGAACAGTTAAATTTATGCACAAAACTTGTGTTTATTTCGGAATGTTTGGTCTATTTTAGGAGCGCCTTAAGATCTACAGAGGAATAAATTATATCGCATGTAATTAAGGCGAGCGAATTTCTAAAAGCAAAGATTTTGTTTCGCCTCTGCCGATCGACCTCATTGAAAAAAACGGATCATTTTTTGTTTCATAAATTTATTTTAAGCGTTTAAAAATACATTACAAATAAATATTCATTGAGCTCCTATAATTTTGTACTTTTTGCCAATTACTGTGAATTTTTAATCGACCTTCCTTCTCCCAGCGTCGCCTCATCGGTGGATCCCCGAATCCTCGCAGCTAAATTACTAGCCAATCGACCAATGTCAAATCTACATGACAAAATTAAAATTCTGCGACCATTTCTATGAACAACTCACTGATGCTGATGTGCGGGCCGTCTGACTCTCCTGCATCTTCCTCTCTTGTCTCTTGCATACCCATTAGCGCATCGTCTGTAATGAAGAACTTCCCCAAGAGTTGGAGGACTACCGACTCCCAAGTCATCTGAAGGAACTATCGCAAGGTTCGGTTCTTCGATTATTTGCACCTTGATTCTGTCCGGCGAACTGGTACTAAATGGCACAGATTCTACTTTTTCCGTCGTTTTCGTCGTACCAGCGGATGTAGTTTCTAATTTTTCGGTAGTTGAAATTGTGCTGTCCGGTTTGGACGATGGACTAGTAATATTAATGTCTTCTGGAGGTGGTTTTAAGGTTACGTTCCCTGCCGGGGGCTTTATCGTAAAGTCCGAGTAGTCATAATTATAGTCATAATCCTAATTAAAGATTTATAATTGAGTTTTTAGACGATTTTTTGACTCACCCCTAAGGCATCATCGCCTAAAAGTGCGATGATTTGGAGGTCTTTTAAATGGACTTGGATGTTGTAGTCTCCAGTTTGTTTCTGATCGTAGACCGTGCGTACAGGCTCTTGCATTGGGGCAGCAAATATGACTGCAAAGAAAGTGGTCAGTAAGATGAGCTTCATTTCTGCAGGAGTGTCTTGTGGCGACTGAAATCAACAGTGATGGTCGAGGAATTCTTTAGTGGATGCAAGGCTAAGGAAGGTCAAGATCGGACCCAAGTGGGAGCTGTTTGATTGGTAATATTTACCGTTAGGTTCAGGGAACTACAGCGAGAAAAGTTCAGATTTTTTTTTTCAAAATTTTACAGCAGGAAGCGAGCCGTTACTTTTTTGGCAAATAATTACAGGTTGACTGTCCCGTAATGACCCTAAATCTATTTTTTCTTGGTAACCTTCCGCGTCCACGATAAGCGCCTATTTCGGTCCGCAGATAACACTTTATTTTGTTATGCAATTAACAGTTAGTTGCGTCTCAGAATCATCTTCGCAACTGCAAGTGCACCATTTCCAGAGGTCAGACACCTCTGTTAACT
Source organism: Gnatocerus cornutus (assembly GCA_029298725.1). Lineage (NCBI taxonomy): Eukaryota > Metazoa > Arthropoda > Insecta > Coleoptera > Tenebrionidae > Gnatocerus > Gnatocerus cornutus. The sequence continues at coordinate 4,046,432 of CM055517.1, forward strand.
GTGAAGTGATCAACGGTAAAATTTCTTGACCAAAAACACACATCTCAGTTAATCTTCAATAGTCATCCCGTAAACATGCTAGTACTAACGCTCTTGTTTGTTGGGGTTACCACGGTACTATCAACACCGCTCAGAGTACTTTACGACCAACGCCAAGATGGTGAGTGGAATGTCAATGCAGACTTTAAGAACATCGTCGTCATGGTCATTCCGACTCAATCTTCACCAAGCACCCCAAGTACTGGGACTCTTCTCGATTTGTTGGCCAAGGCGGTACCTAAGAGGGGCCATCTGAAGAAGCTCCAAAAGAAGGTGGTTCCAGGCGAAGAAACCATGCATTTTATAGAGTCGAAAACGGCGCCGTACCATGTCGATATCAGCAGAAGTAAGAGCCATTTGGCGAAGTTGCATCCAGAGGTACCAGCCCCGGCGGTGATCAACGCCGAAGAAATTGTAGTTGCCAAGTCACCAACGGTGGAGTTGGTCAAGGACGCACTCCACGCGAGAGTCGCAAGAGCGTTTATTGTAACAGTTCCTGAAGAGGAAAAGAAGAAGGAAGCTAGGAAGAAGAACGTTTCCAAATCAGTTTTGAAACTGCTGGGGGCAGAAAACGAGCAATGTGGGCCTGGACTCGCCAGAGACGCCGAGGGCGTTTGCAGAACCATCAAAGATTGATTTGTTAATTTATTTTATTTTATATTCGTTTTGATTAAAATACAACTTTAAAGAAACAAATTTTATTATTTTTGAAACATAATCACAACATAAATTAAACATTTTGGCTCAAGACTGCATGGGACTTCTCCTCAAGAAGGGCCGCAGGAATCCCGGAACTTTCAACCTCCTGAAAAACCAACTTAGATTAGTCAACACAGAACTGCAACTACCTTTTACTCCCAACACTTGTAACAGTGGTGTTACTAGTCTCTGGTGGTTTCGTAGCCTCCGGTTTGATCACCACGGTTTCTTCAGGTTTCTCAGGCTTGTAGAACCCCTCTGGATCTGGAAACTCTTCTCCGAATAGTCCCGGCTCTGCCAACAACGCTGCTGTTAGTAACCCTCCAGGTGGGCTCCACACCAAAACGATCTTGTCCAGATTCACCCTCCAGTTCTCGGTCCCATTTTGCCGCTGGTCGTGGACTTCATCAAACAAAGATACGTCGTATGTTTGCGTTGAAGTCTCATTACTTTGGATGGGAGCACTTTGTACACATAACAAAGACGTGACAAGGAACAAGATTGGAAACATTGTTCTTGGAGTGGTCGAGTTGAAATGAAGACAAGTTCGACATGTATGGAGGAGCCCCACAGAATGCAAATAGTGAAGAGGGGAGACATGATGGATTTGCAGAAGCTTGAGGCTATTTTGGTATGCGGGAAATTGGTGACCGTCTTGGAGTTCGAGTAACGGGAAATCTTGATAGTTGGTACACAAACAGGATTGATAAAAACGCGATTTCCGAGGGTCAAGGTGATGTTAAACACGTAGGCAACCAATCATACTTTTACTGCATTTTCAAGACCACATCTAAATTCATTATTGTTTGTCGTAACTCCTCTTTTTCTTCTTCGCTCTTGAGCCCCACGCAATACTCATCGAATTTCCTCTGTTGATACCGCTGTATAAACTTATAACATTGCTTAATAGTCGCTCCCATGTACAAGGTATTTACCACAACTCTCTTTTTATCAATAGTCCTAAGTAAGGGTAAACTACTCGCTACAAGTTTATGGGGGCCGTGTCTACACCTTATGATGGCAACTCTTGTTTTCTCATTACAGTATCTTGCTGATAATGCCGCCGTCGTGGCCGCCACCCCAAAATCGCCATGGACTTTCTGGATCATGTTTACAACTGAATGAAAAAGAGCATTGGATTTGAGCTGCAGAGGGTCCGTGTGTTTTTTTGATTCTTCGTTGATTTCTATCACCATGTATCTGTAAATTCGAAGTGACAACAAGGAGGCCACGAGGAGGTAAAACAAACCTGTTTTTGTGTCGAACCATCGTAAGGAAAATGTGTCAAACTGACAGTTACATAACCTCAACAAATATTGAAAGCGAGCGCTGCGGCCATTGGTGGAAATTCTGGAATAAATGAACACCAATAAGATTTTTAGGGAACTTTTTCGCGGCGAAAACGATGTTTAATATATTTAAGTTATACATTAATCGAAAAAGCAGCTCGAGATCTATCAACTAGAGAAATTTCATTGCACTAGGAAAAGTAGCTTAGGAGAGGTGCTCAAAAAATGTAAAATTCAATGTTTTCATCGTTTAATTAAGTCGCATTGTTTTACAAATCGATCATCGAATTTTGTATATCTAAAAGAGCGGATTATAAGCAAAAAAAATGCGAGAAAAACGATGGCGAATAGCGCATCTTTTTATGTCGGTATACCTAGTAGTTTCAGAAAAGTTTAACTTTGAAAATTTCGAAAATAAAAATTAATTATCCCAAAATTTAATCGGCAATAAATCGGTTATTTGTTGTTGTGTGTGGATTTTCAATCTGCGTGAAATTCTGTGTTAAATATGTACCCATACATAATTTAATTTGCTCCAAAAAAATGCAAGATACCGACCGAAAGAAGATTCATATACATACCTAGTTTTAGTCTAGTTCATTTATTTATTTACTATTGTATTTTAAAAGGTTTTTGCGCTTTTGTCAATTTTCCTGACATTTGTGATATGTATAGGGGAGAGGGGGGCATAGTGGGGTACTTAACATTCAATTAGCCACGCATGTTAAAATAATAGAAATTAACAATTTTTTTTTACTAAATATCATAGACTAATGTATTGCGGATGATTTTTGTTGAACTTTTTTTGATTACCATAAAAAACTTACGACTTGTGAGCATTATTTTAAAAAATGGGATTTGCCCCGCTTTGCCCTGCACATAGGGGTAAAGTGGGGTACCCTATGGGGAAATCAAATTTTTGAATTACTGTGTACCTACTTAGAAAAAGTAACATTTTAAAATTACTTAGGCATCAATGCCAATTGCACATAAATGAGCAGGTTCATCATAATTAGCCACAACATTTGTATGACTAAATTTGAAAAAAACTTGCTCCCTAACTTCGCGAATTTTTTAACGAAAACACTGAATTTCACATTTTGTTTTATAAAACATATAGGTTTTAACATTTTGTTTTATAAAACACACGTGGTTAACTGTCAACTAACAACCAATCAAAACACGCTATTCGACTTTTTTCACAGCGTTTGATTTGAGCAGCAGGAGTGTTACCCCGCTATGCCCCGGTACCCCACTATGCCCCCCTCTCCCCTACTCATTTGAGACAAGAAAATCATTTTTTTAGCTTTTAGCTTATTATTTACGAACTTATTTGAGTTCGTAAAATTAGTCTTTTTCAGACTAAAATACCAACATGGTGGTTCAATACAACAATTAATCAACCTTATTCAATCTAAGTTACATGAATATGTATAAATTATTAAGTTTTACAAGTAAGTCATGATTTTCTTCGTGTTTTTGGTATTTTTTAGGTTGCTATATTTTATGCAAGACAACTACAGCAGTTCCACATGAACTGAACCTGACACATTAAAAACTAAAACATCTTGCAGAAACATAATTTTGTTAAAAATCGAATATATAAACCTTAAATTAACCAAAACCATGAATGGTTGAATTAATTGTTTGCTTCTTGATACTTTAAATAACCACCTTCTTTTAACTATACTTTCGTTCATCTAGTTTAATTAAATTTTTCGCTTAACTTCACTTTTTTCATTCAAAATATAAATTCCAAGAATTTAAAATTAGTGGACAAATCAGTTTGAACTATTTACTTAACACATCAGAAACTGAATATATAAAAAAGTAATTTCATAATTGGTTTTTGAATTAAAACTTTGTTAAGAAAATTGTCACACCCGTGACAATATTTTAACAAAAGTTGGCAAAACTGGTTGAAATCTGTGGAGTTAAAAATTGATAATTGGTATACAAAGTAACAAATTGATAATGCAGTTTTTGCACTAATTAAAGTTAAAAGATATATTAGAGAAATACTGAAAATAAATGTCACGGGTGTGACAATTGTTAGATCGGACTTTCCAAATTTGATGATTTAAGGCTTAAACATGTACACACTGTTGGTTTTAACAACTCTTATTAAAATGCTCACATGTTAAAGAAACTCTGGATGGTATAGGAGGCACAAATAAACGTATCGTTCGCAGAAAGATAATCAACAATTCTGCTAAGGATTTCTTCTTGAAAGCAAAAGATCAATTAATAATATAAATATTTTGTATACTGGTGAATTCAAAGTCAAAATATCTAAATCAACTAAGTAAAAATATTCAAGCAATCAATACCAAATATCCAACAATATCTCATATTTTGTCCAAATAAATAAGTTAGTTTAGGGTGGATGTCGGTATGTTTAACGGATATAAGTACACTCGACCAATTTGTGAAACCGAAACTGGGGGCTGTGGGCGCCTTCGCCTGTGTAAAATATAACTTACTTTGTTCAAAATGTTACAAGCATTAATAAAATTAGTCTTTCTGCTACATTATTTTCATTTTTTAGCAACGTTTATTTAACAAGTTTTGCTTTGTCACGCCCGTTACAAATGTATGTCACACCCGTTACAGTTTTCTAAAATATACAGTGCACAATTGAATTGGTAATTCTAATTGCAAAGAGGCTTAAAATGTGTGCCTATAGTTCATATATTTGTGTACTAAAGGAGAAGGAATCTGACTTTTGTGATGCGCAGAAATATAGAAAAATGTTATTAAAAACAATAAATTTAATTTGTACGCGTCACACCCGTGACACCACAAATTAATTTGCTGCTCTATGATCTGCATCCTAACTTAACAAATTTTATTTAGATAATTTGCAGCACTTTAATCTACCTGATAACAGTGTACTTCTGCTTGAAAAAGCCCTTAGTCGTAAATAAATTAAAAAAATGTTGTCATTTTGTCACACCCGTGACATATGGAATTGCTGACTATCTTTTTGTGTTTATTTTAAATAGTCTGATTATTATTAAGGTGGCGCGTTTTTTCCAGAAAGAATAAATCGTACATAGTAAGAGATCTGAATTTGTTTTTGCTAGTTTTTATTAAAAAATGTTGTTTGTAACACGCACCTAAAAAGTTTTTGCGCACTCATCTGCAAAAGGTACTTGTAACAAAAATAACTATTTGAAAGTCTAGGCAATCAAACGTGATATTTAGAATAGTTGGTGGTTTTATTTTAATAATTGTGATGCTAATGACCTTCGAAAATAATAGATAAAGAAATTACATAAAAAATTTCCGGAAACATATTTGTATTTAAATTAATTCGAATGCGGCGCTACCAACCTATTTCCATACTGATAAAATTTCCCTAAATGTGTGAATGACGTTTGAAATTCATTCCAAAATTCAAAATAGATATTGAATGCTCCTATGAGTTATTATTATTGTTTTCGCACAAAATTTTGTGTTTCACACGTCTCAGAGGGCTCGGATTTCAACATTTTTCTTGCATTTCCAAAGAACATTTTCTCAGTTTACCAAAATTATTTGTACTACGTTTCAAATTGGCCAGTCAAAACCTCAAATGCCCCAAATAGATAAACATCTATTCGCTTTCGAATCGGCCTTCCTTATTTACAAATAATCAAATTGAATAGACATCACCTACTTTAATAATATGAGTTCATGGCTTTAATGAATTAATTACCATTATAAGCCCTTATCTGCCGGCTACTTTCTGGCTTAAATTAATCCCTTTTATCGTTATGATAACAAAGTAAACCCAATAAAACCACCATTTTATTATTCTGCTCCATTGACGTAGTCATCTTTATCTGTTTTAACGATGCGAAGCTATCACCGACCTCTCGCTCTTCGTTTCGAGTTCAACTTTGTCCCCACTCGCTGATTGTGTTTTCAATGTAATAAAAAGAACCTTGAAAGCTCATTTATAGTCGATTCTGTCATGCCTGTTGCGTATTTCATAGGTGTAGATGTTGGTACCGGCAGTGCAAGAGCTGCACTTGTGACCGACAATGGAAGAATTGTTAAGAGTGCCGTACAAACAATACAAACTTGGAATCCTCAACAAGATTTCTATGAGCAGTCCTCGGAAGACATTTGGAATGCATGCGTGACTTGTATTAAGGTAAACATTACGGTATTGTTAACTTGTATTATTTGTTGTTTTTGTAGAATGTAACCCAAGGGGTGAAACCTGAAGATGTTAAAGGCGTCGGATTTGACGCAACTTGTTCTTTGGTTGCGTTGGATCAATCTGGAAATCCATCGAGTGTTAGTCCGTCTGGGAATAACCAACAGAATGTTATTCTGTGGTTGGACCATCGCGCTTCCAAGGAAGCTGCCTTAATCAACAGTTTCAACCATTCCGTCCTTCAGTACGTTGGAGGGAAAATCTCGTTGGAAATGGAAACTCCGAAGCTGCTCTGGTTGAAAAACCACCTCAAATCGAAATGGGAAAATTTCGGTCTCTTCTTCGACTTGCCTGATTTTTTGACCTGGAAGGCCACAAACTGCGAATCTAGATCTCTCTGCTCCTTGGTCTGTAAGTGGACTTACGAGATTACCATCGACGGTAAAGAAGGCTGGAACTCCAAATACTTCGATGATATCGGATTGGGAGACTTGCAACAGGACAAATGGCGCAAAATCGGCAGTAAAGTTCTACCTCCGGGGACTCCTATCGGTAATGGTCTGAGCGAGAGAGCTGCCAAAGAACTAGGACTTCGAGTTGGTACTCCTGTGGGTACTTCTATCATTGACGCCCATGCAGGAGGGCTGGGACTTGTAGGATGTCGCGTTCCCAATATAAGCCCAAACTTTGGAACCAGACTTGGTCTGATTTGTGGCACCTCTACTTGTCACATGGCTGTGTCTCAAGAACCAGTGTTCACTCCTGGAGTATGGGGGCCTTATTTTAGCGCCATGGTCCCGGGGATGTGGCTCAATGAAGGCGGACAAAGCGCCACGGGCAAATTAATAGACCACGTGATAGATTCCCATCCTTCATCAGCTTCAATCCGAAGAAAAATCGGAAACATGTAAGATTACAATAAGTGTGGTTCCTCAAACTAAACTAATTTGAAGGCACATCCAAACTTATCTAAGCACGCTATTAAGCGACTTAGCAAAGAAAGCTAATGTTGATAACATAGCCTTCCTAACTAAAGATCTCCACGTTTGGCCGGATTTTCACGGAAACCGTTCACCACTAGCAGATCCAACACTAAAAGGCGCTGTAAGTAGACACTTTTTTAGATGTTTTGTATCAATTGTTTGTAGATCAGTGGTCTGACTCTCGCTGAAGATGAAGAGAGCTTGGCTCTTCTCTACTTGGCCACGGTTCAAGCTCTCGCGGTATGAATCTTTCACTCGTTTTTATGTACTGAACTTTGTTTCCAGTACGGTACTCGTCACATTTTGGAGTCTCTCGTCATGTCAGGATACTCTTCAATTGAATCGATCTTAATTTGTGGCGGATTAAGTAAAAATATCTTGTTTACTCAAACTCAAGCAGATGTCGTCAATTTACCTGTGATTTGCCCAGAGGAAGTCGAGTCTGTTCTTTTAGGATCGGCGATTTTGGGCGCTTGTGCTGCTGGCTACTTCCCTGACATGACCACAGCCATAAAAACGATGGGAGGTGAAGGAAAAGTCGTGAGCCCCGACGCCAAGGTTGTTGAATACCACAACAAGAAGTATAAAGTGTTTTTGAAGATGTATGAGCATCAGATGGAATATCGAAAAATTCTGGGTTGTTAAACAAAATTTGAAAAGGTTTAGTTTCGCGCCTTGCATCAGTGGGTACCAACTTTAATGAAGTAACTAAAAGTTCCTTATTTTGTTATTAAATTTAAATAAAAATAAATTTTGCTCCAGTCTTTAGGCCCTTTTTAATAGGTAACAGTTTTTGTTTTGTTTTTGCAAAGTATCTCAACAAAAATTGAAATATTTTAATTTATAGATTACAGATTTTGATGTTACCGACAGCGACCCATAATACCCGACGAATCTAGTGGCGTTGGTTCATGCGCGTGTTCCAAATTTAAAATTAAGGTGTTTTCCTTAGTTTTTCCATCCAAAACAAACTGTTTTCCTGTTCTTTTAAGTAAAAGAACTCAGTGAAAAACTTGATCATATTTCTGAATTTTCTGAAGTGAACAATTTTTTGGGTGGTGAATGAGAAAGACTTGGGACAGTAAACCGACAAAATACGTAAGTTTTATTCTTTAATACTAATTCGAGGGTAACTGGAAGTTGTCCCTCCCTTCGGGCAGTTGCAACACTTGAGAAATCTTTATTTTCCGTTTAGGTGAAAATTTGGGAAAGAAATTGCAAAATGGCAGCGGAAGCGATGATTCGAGGTGGCTGTGGACAAGAAATGGGGGTTGTCATTTCGACTTGTCAAAGGTAAGTTTAGACATAAAATATGACTAAAAAAGCGATTGTATCTGTTTTCGTTAACACGAGAGATGTCAATTTATTAGTCGTATCTTGAAATTTATTGGTACAAAATGACAGGACCTCCAATTTTAAAAATGATGTATAATTGGTTGCATACTCGACAATGCAACTTCACAGGGGGTATTGTACGTATTCAGATTATGTAAGAGCGCAACAATAAGTCTCATGCAATTAAGAATACTCGTGGTCGGCTTTTGATATTCTTCTGTAACTGATTTTACTATTACGTAACTCGTTTACCTTTGAAACTCTACAACAAAAAGCAATAAATTACAGAAAAGGTAGAATAATATACTGCATTTATTTTTTGTGTAAATGTTTACTATTCTATATAGCTGTGACATTTTCGTGTTATGGAAATTACCCGTGCGGCAATTTCAGGAGGCTTTTATAATAGATGTTATCCGTTTGAACATAGTTTTTTAAAACTTATTAAACATAAAAACTGCTAGACAATAGAGTGTCGGTCAAGGTTGCATGCACGGATAATAGTTGTAACAAACATGTGATTTACTGGTTAAATAAAACTAGATACTCTCAATACATTTATTAAAACTTATAAATAGTTGTACACATTTATTTACTTTGCACGTCATATAGTCTATGATATAATCTAATTTACTGGAATTAAAATATAAATATAACAAATATAGAAGAAACAACAAATTTATATAATGAACGCGTTGTAAATGTTTATTGGTCCTTTAAAAAAATTGTACTTATTTTTTTCAACGATGAATACGGAACTGGAAGTAACATTTACAAGTAGTGACGATGAACGTTCTAATTTATAACATTGAATCGTACGTTTGAAACGGATTGCTTTGAGAATAGAGCTACTACAACAAACATCTCTACATTGTTCTATAAAACGTAATATAAATATCTCAACAAATCTTTAAATATTTATAAAATGCTCTATTATAGTCTTAAATATAGAATAGCACACACAGCTATGAGTATTTGATTATAATACATTGAGTGAATTTGAGCTTTCCGTGTTAACAATTTCGTTTCTGTACAATGTTAATAGGTTAATTTAAAGATGAAGATAAAGGACAGACGTGCACACTTATGGCAACGTTTCGTCGCAATCCGTCATCGGTGTGCCCGATATCCCATGATTAGCTACACTACGATGCTATTTAGTAATGCTGACCTTTGTTTTGGCATATTTATGAAAAACGATTCGAATTAAACACCAAAACAAACACAATTTACACATGCAAAATCATGTCTGTTTGTTATAAAAAATCAGGATCCTAGTGTTGGTGTTAGAAACGTTCTGGTTCTTGAGAAGCGTTCACATCCGAGACTTTGGCGCTTGAAAGCGCACTGTCCTACAATCTCTCGGTAACACACACCTTCGTATCGCCGCGAAGAGTCGGACTGCGAACTGCGAAAGATACTAATATACCAAGTGCCACCAGCACCATAGCAAGAGCGTTCACTATTATGGGTTCTTCCGCGAGATCCTCTTGCCATTTTGAGTAAGTATTCCTGAAATTGTTAGTGTTAAGAAAATTGCTATGTACAGAGCCCCATGCGATTTGAAGAGAGCATGCAGAGTATCGTTAGTTGTAGCATCGAGAAACGTGTGCTTTTACAATATAAAAATACAAAATTATCACTAATCGAAATTTATAAATCCCCGGAGCGGATAAGGATGTGTGCCCGGAATCGGAACTCCTCTCTCTGCAGGATATATCCTGTAACAATAGCTAGCGCCACAAGGACCATTCCTAACGCGTTTACTACATATCCTTCTGGAGGGAATGTGGTATAGTACGACCTAATCAGGAACAGAAAATTCATTAGTGGCAGGCAACTCTTCATTATCATAATTGATAACCTTGACATTTTTACCCGTTCTTGCGCTCGAATTTATTTGCAACGTGCAACGATAACATGCTCTCTAGCTCTTGTGATACTTACGATAACGAGAAGAATACTTTTTCGGTCAGTCCTGTCAGACATGCAGCGATGGCCAACATGAACGTTGTCAGCCCGAAAGAAGCATGGATAGGAACCAGAGATGCCCGGAAACCGGCCGTGGCTCCCTCACAGCACAGAAGAATCAGAAAGCTGAAGAAGCCCACCACAAACTGGAAGAACACGTAAATTAAGATGACTTCTTGGGTGTTCGACTGGAAAACCGCAATTCAACGCATTTGTGGGATTCCAAGAGCCGCACCTTCTCTCTAGGAAACGACGCTCTGCGGTGGCAAAATGGACCCCATTTCAATTACTTTATTCGGGTCAATTGTTGTTAATATAACGTGAAAAACCACATTAAACGAGATTTTGTCTCCTTTACATATCCAATTGTGTCGACCCGTGTTTCTTGATGCGGAAGACGAGTATAATATCGTTCAAAAATTGTGCACCCACATCAGTAAATTGATAACAATTGTTCAATTGCGCTCGTTACGGAATACGGCGTCATCACGAAATGAGTCCCTAGAAAAATGTTTTTCTGTGTAATCCGTCACGTTATATCACGAAGCTTTGACCTTAGGGTGAATTGAATATCCACTTTGTGGTGTTAAAACGTTGACTTTGAGTAGGCAGGCTGTGATTACTTTCAGTGACTAGTATTAAATTGAAACACTCTTTTTATCTGACTGTACGAAAAAATTGAAATGGTCTGTTAACTTTGACTATGCGTGTCAAGATTGTAAAAGCACCTACACAACAAGTGTCTGGCATGAATCAATTTATTGAACGCACGATTTTCGTGACAGCGGAGTATTCTTCCATTTCTTCATAATGAAATAATTAGCCAATTCTAAACAAATTAAATCGAATGTTCATTACTATAATTAGTTTTCGTTTTTATTGACCATTAATTTCAGTATCAACACCAGTGGCAAATCTGAATTCGCTTTGAGTCGTTTCTTCATTCTAAGTTGACGCTGGAGCAAAAACAAACACGTTTGTTTACTTTTGTGGTTCATTCTTCGCTCCCTAGCCGTCACCATCTCCTCGATAAATACCAGCAAAGGCATCGCACCCGCGTTAGTTTTCTGTCTTAGCGACTATGGTACAGTTTCAGGGCGCCGCAGGGCAACAGCAGCCTTGAAATAACTGTATTTTTACAGCTTCACCTGTACTCACTTGCACGGCGAAGAGGCCCATCGTGACGAGGCCGATCCAGCTGTGAAGGGAGTAAAAGTTGGGAATGGGTGGCTGTGCAAGGTTATGCGAATCCAGCACCGTCAAGAAGCCCACGGCGACGCAAGGAATCGCCAACGCATGAAAGACGGTGTGAAGGAGTTTCACGTAGATCCTTCGGCAGCACCGACATATTCTGTATAGTAAAATGGCTGAAAAAGAAAGTCAACGTAAACAATAAAAAGTGGAGTAGAAACGATGTTAGTTTAGCCTTGATAAGAATTTTTGGGTGGATTTGTGAAGGAGGAAGCGAGAAATTGGGAGTGATCTACTTTTTCGCTTCATCGAACTGTGATTTCGTCGTGAAAGGTGATCGTGCACCTTGTAGAAATCACGTTACGCAAAGTACTCACAGAATCCACTGAATGTAATGAAGCCGGCTACCATTAGAACCGGATGGAAATTGAACTGTTTCATGGGGTCATCTCGCCATGCGAAGCCTCCTCGGTGTTTGATCACCCAGTAGAGTGTTAGAGCCAAGGAGGCGAGGAGGAGGATACAGGCCAGGATCATCACCAGGGCGTACTCCAGCCAGCTGCCGCAGCCCCATTGGTTCTCCTCCTCGTAGTGCCGATGTCTGCAAGACAAGTTCAAGTTCAACTTTTCTCTAGATGATTCAAGTTCTAGAGTTACTACCATAGCGACATAAAATTACAGAGCCATTTTTCCGATTGCCGTCACAAGTGGGGCAAGTGTGCGAAATGGCTACATCTAGGTCTAGTCCAAGAAGCATTTCTCCGCCAAACTGAGCTGTCACACCTTTCAGCCTCAACTATATGGAAAGTATACCAATATTTACCAACAAAAGCCAGAGTGACCAAGTAACACGCTTTTGATCGATGCGAGAAACGCGGCGCACATCTGTTGAGCAATTTCCAGCGCATTTCACTCATTGTAATTTTGCGATGGTTGATTCTAATAAAAGTGAAGTCAGACCGATTTATGTTTTCACTTCTAGTGCGCTTTCTCTGCAAGGATGGACACACGATTTTCTCATTTTCTGTCAAAAATACAACAAAAGGTGTAGCTTGGCCGAAACCGTGGGTGCTTCCCTGCACCGTTCCACTTTCTCTTTGTTATTTTTCTAAACATGGAATTGCCGGAAAGGTCAAAGACGCAAGAAAATGTTTGAACATGAGCTGAACACAAATTTAATCGTTACCTTTCCAATTTGCACGAAGATGTAGCTTTGAACTTTATTGTGTAAATACGTAGCAGAACAAGTGTAACGCGGTGACCCCTGTCGGTCTCTCTTTGAACCATTAACTAGTGAATCACCGAGATCGGGACCTCTCGTAATGGAAATGAAATGAATTTCCTGAAAAAAGCCAAGTCGGATCGTTCGCTCGTCATTAGCTGGCTTTTGTTCGATGGAGTGTAAAGCAAACGGTCGTCGACCCGATTCTTGTGCAACGTCTTCTCATTCATTTTCTGCGTTTTCGTCAAGTTTTTCAAAAGGATTCCGTGCGCGTACGTTAATTAGCGTGATCCAGACGGATCTCGCCCTTTCACACGCTCATCTACTACCATTTATTCATTCATTGCGAATTATTTAGTTAAAGCTGTGGCACTGCCGTCTCTCATTTATCACCGGTGCAATTCTGAGCCATCACAACTGTTTAATATTGCACCAGAGAAGTGAGACACCCACGCTTTGTAAGTGATAAAAATTTCATGCTCCGTCTTTCCAGTTTCTCGGCTTTTTCGTGGGAAATGCTAAACGGTCACGGTTAATGGAAGTGTCGTGTTTCAACTTTCTACTGATCAAGCCATCTCCAACCGGAAATGAAGATGCAACGAGACGGCGAATTTTTTACCTCCCCTGCCGTCGCCATGAGTCAAACGGAAATGCAGGTTCGTAGAGAGAACCTCCCCTACCGCGGCCATTAAAATAGCCGCCTTGATGCAGGTGTTTCGTAGTAACACGCATTGGCCGTGGGTTCATTGTGAAATCAAACTTGCCCAACAAGATCTCACAACTTGCATTTCCTATAAACCTGTTGAGAATGATTCAATTCGGGCGGAGAATTCAATTGTGCATTACATAAATGTGGTCAAAAAGTAAAAGTGAACCAAAAGAAGGAAGAAAAAACGGAACTGCAGAAGATTGATCATCGATGCAGAAGTGAAAAAGTTATAGGAAGTGATTTAGGACCTAGAAATAGTCCTAACTTTTTTTGCAACCTACTTACTAAATTTCTTGGCAAGAGACACAACTTGTTTACCGACGTCGAGAAAATAGACTTCCGTGAAAAAATATGGACTTTTATCAAGGTTCGAATAACAGAAATATCAACTTAACGCCATGGATACTAGACGTTCCAAGTGCTTTATCTAATTTCAATTAATGGATGGGTTGTTTAAGCAAGACATGACTGTGATTATAGCTGCTTGCGTAACTACCATTCCTTAAAGAGAATTGCATACATGTTAACACTCCTTCAGACTCGAATAAATCAGACGATTCAAGAGGAAATGAAGCTGTGGGTCGACTACTTTTCCTTGGACAAAAGAACCACGCATTCATGTCGATTTGGCAACGTTTCTTGTTCTCATTTTGTTTTTCGTTTGACAATATTCACTTTCCATTATATCAATAAAAAAGTCAATTCAATGACCTAAACAACAATAAAAATGTGGCTGTCATTGAACTGTTATTTTTTTTAAGAAATCTAAGTAGACCACAGTGGCGGACAATTGAAGTAAGCCACAAGGTTACATTTTTGTGTATAAATCAAGTTTTAACAGACTCGTTTCATGGCTCAATCAAGTTTACCATAACGAACTTATCTCGCTGCGATCGCTGTTGGAAAGAATTTTATATTTATAATTAACTACATTTCGAAATTCTAACTGTTTTGTTCATCAGGAATTTTCAGAGTGTACGATTTTGACATCGATACGTAAAAGCGCATTTCCATTGTTTGCTATAGCTATTAGCCCAATCGTCGTATCTACAAGTACAATAATTAACAGTTGTTCCGTAAATGTCTGCAATAACAATAAAAAGTACATAAAATTCGAAAGGTAATGACTTCCGATTTAGAGATTAGTGTGAAAGCTGCTTTACGAGTTTAGTAAGTTCAAGTTGTGGCTTGTGGCAGAGCTTTTTGGAAACTGTAACGTCTGATCCTATTTTTCTGTGCGATTAACGTAAATTCTCAAATTTACCTAACGGTGAGTCAGCTTCACACAGAATGACGTGTAATTAGCAAGTTCACTTACTAATTTAGTTACTGTAAATATTAATTATATTCCCACATTGTGACAAAAAAATGTGATGAAAGCCCTGATTACATAAAAACATGACATTCTCTTCTGTTTACAACCCTCAAATCCGTTGAATTAAAGCTATAAAATTAAAGTATCTATCTGCGGATTTATTAGAAATAAGAAGGTCAAAACAAATTAAAATTGATTGTAGTGAGTACGTAGTATCATTAGAAACAAAACTATTAATTTTGATACGCGACTTCTATGGTTGATTGTTTTATAATTATACAGTGCCAACGATGATCGAATAAAAATAACGTGGGAGTAGGCTTCGAAATTTGGGATATGTTGGTAGCCCTGCATGACAAATAAGGTTAAATAATTTGAAAATCAAGGACGAAAAATGGACTATTTGAACTACAGGAGAAGATGCCAAATTCGATTTAATTAAATTGGGCTAAATAAAACAAAGCTAAACTAAACTACACATAACTTTTAGAAAAATTGTTTGACATCCCCCCATTTAGTATTGCCTTGTAATAAAATATAGCTCTTGGAGGAGTCATAGCTCGATGTGTAACTTCTACCTACATCAATCTATCAATTTAGCTAAAGTCATTAAATAAACGTCTGCCGGTCTGTTGATTCCAAGACTGTCATAAAAATGGCGTTAATAATTTTTACAACATGTAACGATTTAGTAGGCGATCATGGTGGTAATGAATGACAATAGAAATTCTAACAATAGATGCCAGTTTCTACAGCAATTAAGTGAAACTGACTCGGAAATTTAAATTCTCAAGAACTCAGGAAGTGCCGGGAAGTTCATTATTTTAAAACTGCTGTTTTTAAATATTCAAAGGAGAAATAAAACGTTGCTTCTTGTATGACGAGAATCCTCGTCCTAAAATTTTGATCAGTTGTACAAAGTTTTACGAAGTTTGTATTCCATTTGTTAATGAAGAACTGACTTTTGACATTTTATCTCCTTATATTAAAGATAGTAACTTCTGCGGACTATCCAAGTAAACTGAAACTTTATGAAATGGAGACTAAACTTGAGAAGTTCGGAATTCATAAATTGCATTACAGGTGATCCACAACCATCAACGTCAAACCCACGGAAATACCCATCTAAATGCAATTTCGCCACAATTTTATTCCTAATAAAATATTTCCAATGCACTACCGTAATAACCTGGCGTCCTTGAAATAATCTAACATTTTGCTTAATTAACACCGCATTGTTTGCACTAGTGAGTAATGGCAGCAAATATGTAAACTGTCGCACTTCTTAGGGAAGGACTCGTTCAAACACCCTTTGTTTGTTTGTTTTTTTAACGGTATAAATCGCGTTTAAACAAATTTGCTCTGATGGCAGCGAACTGTAAAAATTAGCACCATGGATGGCCCCGTTTTCTTGTACTCCGATGGGTAGTAATTTGTAATGATAATACACCAAGCCCACTTTGCTTTGCCAACAAAATCACAGTTACGATGTTTGTTGGATATTTTTTTCAAACAAGATATTGCTGCAATGAGATAACATTTACGTGATCGTCATTATAAATAGCCTCTGACTTAATTTAAAATTAATTTTTCCGGCTAAGGTCATCGATGGTACAGGTTCTTCAGAAGTAACTGTGAAGGCAATTTAAATTCATGTTGCCAAATTACACGTATCATTCCGACATTTTTTTTCGATCCGACTTGTTTGTCCGCATGGTGGTATGAAATGCACAATTAGGCGCAATTATTTTTAGTCATTTAATAGAGCACTTAGTCACATCCTGTTTAGCACCAAGTTTTTCCCTTAAATTGTTATTTCGATTTACGTAATTGAGAGTTTTAATAATTAATTATTCACGTGTGAATGGTAAAGTGTTTTCAGTTGAAACACGGAATTATCATGTTTATTAATAATAGAGAATCAATCAAGGTCTTGTTTACCAGGATGCAACAGCCAAATCGTCGCATTAGGGGTTGTAAAATTGTTAATCCCCGCATTGTTTCGTAATCAGTGTGATTATAAATAAATCTGTTTGAAAGCACCACGGACAAGGTCAAAGTTTGCAACGAAAGGAGGAAAAGAGAAAATGGTTAAGGGAGTAGCCTGAGGCTCGTTTGTTTTACGTAACAGGTGTAACGCGTTGTTTGTCTAGTTTATTGTGTTGATAACATCGTCGTCATTACCTCCCCTTCCGCCGCCATGATTTAGACCCTCCCCTAAAGACATGATTGGTTAATGATGGATGTGTGTCAATTACTTAAGTGATGAGAGCATCAATCAGCGTCGCAAAAAATAAGTCGCTAATTTAAATTAAAAAAAAAAGAATCACGGGAGTTGTTTCTATGTTGAGTGATAAAAGTTACATAAAGTTTATTTATGACCGACGCAAATATTCTCTTGGAAGATTTTCGATATCAACAGGTTTGAAAAATGTGCCGAAGGCTACATTCGTCCGGTGAACATGAATTGACCTTTGGTTCTAAACTTACGTGTGCATTTTATTCTTCGCCATGGTCCCTTTTTGTCAGATTTTCAAATTTCTTGAACTTTACACTGTTTACATGTACCACAACATGCGCACATACACCACGCAGAACGAGCGACACCGAACTAAATAAAATCAAGAAGAAGAGGACAACAAGAAACCCACTTGCTTTTGAGTTTAGAGCGGGACTGCGCGTGAGTTTTACGACGACATCTGTGGTTTGAAAGCGAATTAAAAACCGTTGTTTTAATTGGTTTGATAATAGGATGAATTGGTTCGATAATGGGATAATTCGATCAGTGGGACTAGACGCGTTTGATTTTTTTTTTCAGGAGGGTCACGTGGGGTACGTGGGAGATGTAGGATGTAGGGGATTACGACAATGAGGAAGAACAATCAGCTGCTTTTATATGGTAATTGAAGTTTGCTGCACCGCGTCATGGTCAAACGAGCGATTATAGGCTAATTCAGGGTTGCTAGAGTAATTTGATTTTGGTGTATAGGCAACTCATTATACAAGAGGGGGAGGTGGACTTGATTCACGGTCGTTATTGTTATTTATCTGTCATCTAGAAAATACGCTCAGAAGTTCAATAAACCGTGCAAGATTGATTGACAAAAGCATTATAGTACGTCGGTAAGTGACCCTGCCACAATAAAGGGCAGTGGCGGCGTTGATTTTTTTTACGTTCATTCATTGTTTGCCCGAAGCCTCTTTTGTCGAACGATCCATAAATTCCAGAGTATGTAATTATTGCATATTTTAAAGTTATGGATCGTTCATTATCGATTTCCTGGAAATATTATCCTCCATTTCTTGTCCTCGGTGTACTCATTATTTGTTTATTTATTTACAAGCTATAAACAATAACTATACAGGATTCGGAGAATTTCGCTTTTTATTACAGTTGTTATTTATAAAATTTACCAATTCTTCTCTCAGTTTTCGAATTTAATGGTGTGTTCATTGTGTGTGCATAGTCATCTGTAACAAGTGCAATTGAAAGTAGGAGAAAATTGAATAAAATTGCTCTCATGCAAGGTATTAAACAGTTTCTTGCAAATTATGCTAGTCTTAGAGAGTTAATTTCACTTCTACCTGAACTATTTGCTAAGAGGTTTGATTTTAACATTTATTTTTTGCAACTGCAAATTTACCAAAACTAAATAAATTTGCAGATGGGGAGATAAAGAACTAATAAAGCACCAATAAATTACTAATCTTGTTGAGAAGTAAATAATAAATATTGTTGATTGGTTAAAATTATCTCCAACGAAAGCCGACATGGCCATCACCCAATAACAGAAGGCAGGCGCTGTTTTTTTGGCACCAATCAAAACAGCCTCATTTTTTGTGTGCGCTCCCTTTTTTGTTGGCTAAACATCCTCAATTTTATCATGTTTGCTCTTTGCTCGGCCCACAACTTCAAGGCTAATTCTAATTTATTAAATGCGAACATCGTAAAGTCATGGAGGTGAAAGACCAAAATGGGATTGTACCCAACAATTATGCAGGAAGACATGAGAATGCAAAACACGTTTCTTGGGAACGAACTGTCTTGAATAGAAAATGACAATGGTAGTGAGAGTACAGGAAGAATGTAACAACCTAACAATTAAAATAAATTCTCATGGATGTCGGAGACGCCGCTGATTTGATGTAGTCAAGGGGTGACAATAAAAACAAATGATAATAGAGTTCAACCACACAAAAGAGTTTGAGTAATGGCTCACTCCAATCAATTTAATTGGATGGAATGAATAGCAAAAGGGTGAAACAACGCAGGAATGTCAATGTCAATATTGCGGGAAAGGGTGAAACGGTCATCACAGCAAAAGGGTGAAAGTTTCTATGAGTGAAACGTAAAAACTCCAATGAAGAGTGACGTGGACTTTCGATAAATAATGAAATGATGATGTACCGAGCGATATTTTATTCATGTCTGACCCGATTCGCACGGAAAAATCCATTGTACTCACGCTTCCTTCTCTTTTTCCTCTTGGACGGTGACGGTGGTGGGCGGCGGTGGCAGATCATCCATGGGGAGAGTATCCTCTGGTGGGGTGGGAGGAGTCTTGTCGAATTCCGCAATGGGGGCCATATCCGGCATGGGGGACACTGAGTTGCTTTCCATTGTCTCGTTTCAAACTCTTCAACGAACTGAGCACTGACACTGATCACACCATTGTGGGGTTGGGGCGGCGGGACATGGGGGGTTCCTGGGGAGTGAAAGGCGGCGTTATTTTCATACACATTTCTAAAAATAACCTTCGATTAATAACTCATGGGAGACTGTAATGGAATTTCGAAACGAATCCCGAAGGGGGTGATAACTCAGAGGTGCAGTATCGTAATATGGTGGATGCGCCAGGTGAGACGCATAAATCGCGAAGAATTCCTTCTTTGTTCGGACGAAAATAAAACACATGTCAATGGCAACGTCCTCGTAAACTCAAAATCCACCTCTCAATTGCTTTCCGAAAATAACTTGATGAAGAATTCATCTTTACCGACTATTCGAACGAGTCCTTGCTTGGATTAATTGCTTTTTAATAAATATTTAACAAGGTGAGGTTCTGGAAAACAGTACGTCATAATTAAGGTGAACAATTAATTAAGCTCCCGAGGGTGGATGATTGGAATCGTAGACAATTGAAAATAGAACGCGGGAGTGGCACCCACCTGTTATGAACAGACCTGGATACCGTGGAATACTTGGAATTTTAAGTGGAACCTAAATTGTACATTCAATTGAGCCAGTGGCGGCGATGTCGTTTGAAAACAATTAGAAAAATTGAAAGCGAAATTCGACCCTGAAGGGGCTAGGACTGTTAGCCGACCTTGCTGATAATTACGCAAAAGAAGAAGTGATTTCACTTGTGCATTATATTCAAAATAGTTGAAATAACTTATATTTGCCATGGGAGCGAGGAGTGCAACCGTAACGGCCTAAAATTCATTAGCGAATTAATTAAATACAACTTCAAAGTCAAGGCGGTAGATAATAGTGCTGCCAATATGCAAAAGAATACAATGCCTCCTCGAAGATTTTAATTAAGGATTAAAGAGGCGCCTTTTCTGTTTGTTTATTAATATTTTCTTTTTCTACGAAAGTTCAAAAATGAAAGCTGTCGTGCCACCCAATTGCGCCTTATGTCGATGTCACTAAAATCTCATCCATTTATTTTTATGGTTGACATTTCACGATTTAAGTTCCTTCTGTTAACAATGTGTGAACCGATAAAGTAAAAAATGATGATCTGAAGAAAGCTTATGTCGTAACATGTGAAAATATGGAGAGAAACTCGCATTATCCCGTACGAAAAACGAGCGTAGAATCGTAATCCGAATCAATCCTCCTCTGCCAACCACCGGAAAGTTTTCCCTTAAAAGAAATCCGCTAAAACAACAGGCGAAAATAACTGGCAATAAAATAAAATCAAGCAGTCATCTGTGCGGCAATAAACATAACATAGAAAACTTTACAAGGCCGAGTCGCGCGTTTTTCTTTTCATTCCTTCGTGCGCCACTGCTGTCCCAGACTTCCATTAAAACTTAATTGAAGGACGTAAATTTGTGAGTTTTCACATGTAAAACGTGAGCGCGAAGTATGCGAAGCACTTGATTAATTCAGAGCGTTAAATCCAACAACAAACTTGGCGAAACGGGTCGGGAATTATCCTGTTCCGGGTCCCGCAGGAGAATGATCCAAAGGGCGTGGCATTGCCCGGGAAACATCCTTTCGGTGAGAAAAAAAAGGAATTTTTGGAAATGGAGGAGTGGGAGGAATATGCGCCCACCCCAAGCAAGTTCGTTGCTCCCAAGTTTGGAGAATGTAAGGATAAACAAAAACTCGATTCGGGTCTGGTTGTGGCTTCATACGGAAGCGAGGATCTTTAAGGCAGTAAATCATTGCGAAAAGAAGCGGGACGCTGACGTGATGAGACAGATTTTTTTGGGAGATTCTAAAGTTCTCACGGTTTGAGAAACTGAAATCTTATCTAACTCTATGAATTGTGCCCCATTTTTGGGGACACGGGACGTTACAATTATCTTGAATAAAACATTATAAAGTGATCGATTGGGGTTGAAAATCTCGCGAAGGAAATTATGATTTACCGCTTCCGCTCGCGTCCCGTCACCAAAACACATGTCCGCATTTAAAACACAAATGTGCGTTTGTGTATAATTTCGTCCCGCTCCCCTTCCACCCCCAACGAACAAAGAGCTTTTTGCGCAAAAAATGAAAAATTGCGCGCCTAAAATTACCATCAATTGCGGACTATTTTTAACTTACAATTCACTTTGGTTGTCATGTCGCACACGTACAATCCAATGATTAACAACGTATCCACACAAAACGGAAACAAAACACTGATGATTAAACCAAGCTTGCTGCGATGTAAACTGGAAGGGTGTGTGGACTCTTTGGCTCAAATCGCTGCTTTGACGCACTCGCAGAGGCTGCTCTTGCTCTCTCGAATCGTCATGGAGACGGCAGCGCCGCGGCGTAAATGCCCGATTTCGGGGGGCCCCCGGCGCAAAATCCATAAACTGACCACCAGACGCCGAAGTCCTCCAAACTCCTTTCGCCCAATTCTTTATTCCTCCTCATTAAATAAACAAGACGAAATAAGACGCTATTATTTCCGTAATGTATGCACATATGCACGGGAACAATCCAAGGCCGGCTTTGATCGCATCGCGGTCATAACAACCGAAACGAGATCTTTTTCGGAAATACGATTTGAAAAACAAATATTTCCTTGAAATTATTATTTCAGCGCGGAAGCTTTGATGTGCCGTAAAATGTTTGAGTAGACACAAGCGACGATGAAGACACAGATGTTACTTGAATGGTAATAAAACGAATGTTTAAAAGAGTTAGGTGAGGGTGAGCAGCGTTGCGTGGTTCGCAGCCTTGGAAAGAGGGTCTCATCAGATTTTCGTGTGAAAGTCATGGAACGGAAATGGGTGTAAAAAATCATCGATAAAGCGCAAAAGTGGGACATTCATTAAAAATTCGTAGGGTGAGCGCTGCGTGCTGGGTTTAACTCTTTGGGGGGAAATTAATATTCACAGAAGAGGAAATTAGTTAATTAATTTACTAATTAATTAGCTAATGAATTGAACAGTATTTATGCTTATGATGTGGGCACGTTTTATGGGAAAATCCGGGATTAAGTGGTACCGTCCTAGACAACCAGTAATACACAATTTCCACGAATAAAATTTTCTTCTGCTTGAATTAATCAGATTAATCTCAGCAATTTCTTTTCATTTTTTTCGTCCGTTTCTTCAACAAATCCGCTTTTGGCTGTTTCATTATTTATAATGTGAATTTGGCGAGTTTTCCGTGGAAAATGGTTCTATAACAGTAACAATTTCGTACCGTTTCCACGGATTAAAATTGGAATATTTGATGAGGTCGTTTTTCTCCCATATTAAAATTTCAAGTTTCCAGTTAATAAAACTGTGAGGGGTGTCTTGAAAGCGGGCGATTAGGTGATTAAAGATTACTTTATCTGTCCTCGTTTGAGGGGTGTGCCATCAGTGAAAAGAATAAATCAGACGTGAGTTTCCAGGATTTAATAGCCCTAGTCTGGGTGTCTGTACAGGAAACTGGGTCAGGATTAAAAGACAAAATAACAACTAGTATGCTGTATACATACAATTAGTTTACATTATACTATTCTAATTCAGATAAATTCAGTACATTAATGATTTAATACATAACATTATCTGACAAAATATAGTTAGTTGACATTATAGCATAGAACATTTGTAATTATACCTCTTTATCTCTTTAACGTCTAATCGTCAAGTTTTTGTCATCTCTCATAATATAATAAACGACTGAAACGAGAGTCGCTTCTGGGTTGATGATAGAATAGGGAAGTCCCCTCGCTTCAGTCTCTCTTTATGATTTTAATAAAACTCCATAAAAAATAAATAAAGTTACATTTCTCCTTAACTTCAGTCTGAATTATTATGGTAAGCGTCGAGTTGAATCAAAGGGAGGAAACAGAAGAGAGAAGTTGTGCAGTATCAACATTTTTGGGAGGCTGGTGACCAAAAACATTAATACATGTAATCTTCCGCATTGAATCCAAGCAAAAGTGATTGTAGGCTCGTGATTAAAACGCGAAGAATTGACTCTATCATGGATCGAGAAAAATAGTAGCTCTGACGTTGATACATTTATACACAAAATATATATCTTTACAGATAATTATATAAGTCGAAACATATCTCTGTAACATCAATAGACTGCAACTTTGATGCGAGAAAAATAAACCTGCGGATTTGGCGAACCGATATGTAATCAGACATGTGAA
Organism: Gnatocerus cornutus; assembly: GCA_029298725.1. Taxonomy (NCBI): domain Eukaryota; kingdom Metazoa; phylum Arthropoda; class Insecta; order Coleoptera; family Tenebrionidae; genus Gnatocerus; species Gnatocerus cornutus. Next base: position 4,070,157 of record CM055517.1, read on the forward strand.
ACCAGCAGCAAGGTACGTGCGAAGATGAAGAATTTGTCAGGTCTGAAGGAAACAACGAGTAACCCCAAACAGGGCTGGTTGTTGGGAGTTGCTCGTAAAAAATCAATTTACTGTTTGTCAGCCTGAGCGGGCGAAGGTTGCGGAGGCAAAGCTTTCAAGATTGCGTGGACTTCTTCAGCGACGGCGGTTAAAACAAATTCAAATTGTTGTTTAGTCGCAACCATGCGTGGTCTTTGATCGCGGAGATGTTCCAATGTTGCGGCGATGTCAATCTCTTTTGCGCCTTTCGCCATTCTACTCAACACCATGTCGATGAGACAATACGTTCCGGTTCGGCCAGCGCCATCACTGCAGTGGACGACGATGGGACAAGAGCGACCACGGTACGATTTGTTAACTTTGCGTCGGAATTCAAGGAGGGCTTTAGTAGACGCCGGGACTCCAGATTCGGGCCAGGATAAGAAGTGGAATTGAGTGACGGTTCGGGTTTCGCCAGTGCGCACGTTCTTCAGGTAGAAAGAGCGGACCAGGTAGTCATCACACCAAATGTGCTCGCTGACGAGGTGGACCTCGTAGATGTGATAGAGCTCAGAGCCTTCTTCAGGCCAATAGCGATGGCACATGGCGGCACCGCCTTCTGTCAAGCGAGTAAGCATGACGATGACGACAGCGCCTTGTTCCCAAATGAGTTGCCAGAAGTCGGGGGCGGTGTGTGGGAGAGGACCTTGGGTAGCAATGTAAGCAGGGTTGCGGGGGTCGTGGTCGGTAATACTTGAAGCATTGATGTAATCAGAGCTCGCAGCGTTGGACAGCTCGTTCAGGACAACTCGGGAATGGTCATAGGGAATGATCTCTGGGTATCTATTCTTCTCAATGTTCTCCTTCTTGGTGGCGATGGTGGATTCGCACGGCTCTGCTACGTAAGCGCACAAAGCTACCCATTCCTGTTCGAGGCGATCTTTGTTCTTTAAATGGTCTTCCATATAGCTCAACACCATGTGTCCGGTGGAGATGTCCATGTTGTGTAGAGCTGGCTCTTCACTCCACGAAGAAGTGCTCGAGCGACTTGACGGACTTTGTTCTGATTCCCGTGACAACGAGGTTATCCTTCCGTGGATCGTCTCTCCCGCTGGCTGTCCTTTAGCAGCCATTCGAGCTCGACACAGATCCTGATAATCCTTACTTGCTTCGGTATCTGGACGGGTTAATCCTTGTAGTTTCTCTCTGGATTTCAGATGACGTTTGATCAGGATCAAGAGGGTGGCTGCGACTATCATCGCCCCTAACACCCCACATACCATGAAGATTACTATGTAAAATTCGTTGTCGTAGATTGGGGCTGATATAACCGTGCGCCTTTTCGTCTACGAATGTTAGAATAAGGAGAGAGCAAACTATCGGTAAATGTTACCTTGTCCCCGATCCCAGCTGCCGTAATGACAATACCTGTGGCCTCTTTCAGCTCCTCCTTAATTAATCCTGCAAACAAAATCACATCAAATAAAGTCAAACACCCCAATAATGACCTAACCGATTTGCTCGGCCACTTGAGTAGAATTCCACCCTTTATTATTGGGTTCCACTTTGAACGTAACTTCATTGTGGTCCACACTACAACGAAATGAGAATTCCCTAAACAAAAGAAACTCATTTTCTGCTTACCGCCCGTGACTGAAAGACGTCGGTTCTAATCCCAGGAGGTTGGAAATGTTACCGATCAATTGTTTACCCTCCGCCCATTTATACACGCTAAAAATACAACTTTGACCTGAAAACTTCCCCGAAATTGTGACTTACTTGTTTTCAAACTCCACGTAGACATAGTCTGTATCTACGACGTACGACTCTTGAGGGTTCACTTCGTTTGAGATTTTGCGGGGGTGGAAATTCTCGTGGATGTTCGGAAGGGCTGCAAGGAATTCTCAGAATAACCGCACAGAAAAAACAGCATCCCTTACCTCTTTTGTCGTCTGAAATCTGTGCGTTAAACCGAGGCCCCGGCTTTTTAACGTCCAATCTCTCCGGTCGTTTAAACCCCAAATTGTATTTGGTCAAAAGCTTGTCGATGTTCTCCCTCACTTCTTGGTCCTCTTCAGACCTAGGGGCGTAGACCACTCCACCCTCGGTGTAGATTCCAGGTTTGTGTTGAAGTTCCCGAAAGATCTCTTTGGTATTAAAATTATTGTCGTCGCGCTCGTACTGGTTCTTCAATTCTCTGAAAGCGCCCATATTGTATCCACTTCCATACTCTTCATTTGATTCGTCATTTTCATCAAAGTAAATCCGGGACTCCGGAAACTCGTCGTTGTATCCCAAAGTGTCTCTAGACTCCCATCCCGCGCGAAAGTTGTCAGGGGTGTTGTACGACAACGTAAACTTCTCAAAAGGGTCGCTCTCTTCAACCTCTTCAGCTTCTTCATCGCGCATCTTCAAGTTCGTTGCTTCAATCTCCTCCAACAACTTTGAGAGTTTCTCGTAGCCTTGTGGTGATAATGTCTCTTGGATTTCTTCAGGACTCAGTTTCATCTTACTCAAATATTTGATCAGAGGAAACATCTCGCGGAGATCGTCAACAGTTAAATCATCAGCTGGAGGAGGAAGGTACTCGAGGTCGTCTCTCGTCTCCCTCCCTTGTCTAAAATCACTGGGAGTGTTGTAATTTTCGCTAAAGTAACCGAGAGGGGTAGAGCGTCGGTGCATTTGTGGGATCCAGGTGCGTTTGACAACTTCGTATTGTGCGTAAGGGTCTTCCATGTCAAAAACTAGCAAACAATTAGAGATGGTAACTGAAGGAAAAGGTGCACTTACGATCTACCGCATTGGGGGCAAGAATTTTCTCTCGGAGGGTTTGCTGGGTTTCTTCAACAGGGGGGTAGTAGACCTCGTCTGCAAAGTCGGCGTGTGGGTTTTCAATACTGGGAGTGTACTTGACGATGGCCATTTCTTGGGGATCTAGCGGGTCTTGGCCTTCGAGAGCTTTGAGGGCGCCCTCTAGATCCTGGTCGACAAGATGGGAGCAGGCGTTGTTCTCAAACGAGATGCTAAACGAATAGTTTAGAATTCCAGAAGACGGAAGAAAGAAACTTACTCGTTCTTGGTGGCATACAACATCGCCTGAAGCCGACATTGCGTGTATCCATGACTCCACCTGTACCCCAACGCGAAAAGCCGCCTCAACTCTTGACTTATCTGGTGCAAGACTTCCCTCTCGAGATTGTACCTACAATTCACACATCAGCAAAAAATTCAAATCAATAAAAGGTCCAAGACCTGAATAAGTCGTCTTCGTCTACGTCCGCAGCTGGCGGCAAACAACGTCCGAAGGCGTAATCTGAAATTGTAATTTTCAAATCACTGTCGACTCAGTTTGCGTTTTGCTTACCGTCGAAGCACCATTCTTCCTCCAGACAAAGCCTCTCACTGAACAAACAACCTGAAAATTGCAAAAGGATTATTTTTCAGTCCTTTAATTGCTCTAGATGCTGTTGGAGAGTGAGTCCTACCAGTCACGCAATGCGATAAAAGAGGGTTGGATTTCCAAAATTCGCTTTCATGAATGGGGCGAGTTTCATTGATCAGTATACCTACGCTAAAACGGCCGAATTCTGACGTCAGAATGTGAAGCGTGGGTGGCTCTAACCGGGGAAATGTTGGAACATTGTTATATTTACACTCCGGAACTGTTTTGTTTTAAGCGAAGAATTATCACATTGAAAAAGCTCTGATATTCTGATGGTCTAAATAAAGCTAAAAATAAATAATCCGACTGCAGTCGTCGAAGCTTAATCCAACTTTAGACATGACATTAAAAAGTTGAGCGAACACAAAGCTGTGCCTCAGTTGGATGCTACTTACGTCAGCAGGTGGAACAATCGATATATCGATTGGAACATAAAAAGCAGCCACGGAATGGAACAAACGACCAAATAATAAGCATCTGATACAATTTTCACGTTTTGATTAAACCTCGGGGGTGCGATTTACGACACTGATAGGATTCCTGACGGATGTTTCAATTAAATGGACGCCGCGAATGGCATTTCGCATGAATATTTCATGGCTGTGACAACAAAAGTAAAAATTTATATTCCGTAGAGCCGGTAAACTCAAAATTATATGCTAATCCAATTCTGCGTTTAATATTCACTTGGTGAATGTTTAACGCGTCACTTACCGACGTTTCCTTCAGGACAGACCCCAGGAGGACCGACGGTGGCTATCAGGAGGAGAAGAGCGATCCGTAATGGTACGCCCGGCCACGGCATGGCCTTTAATGAGAAAACATTATTAAATTAAAGAAGCGAGCTTTGATGATAAATTTTTCGTTTTGATCTTCGGATGATTAATACCGAAGCCAATAACTTGTTTACTGTTTCAAATTAAACGAAAACCAATTACAAGAGTAAATCCTTTAATACCACCAATGTTGAACCCGAGGAGTTAATAGAAATCATCATAAACCCTCTATTACCCAGTATTGATCTCCAGAAGCTGCAGACACGTAACACTGGTACATAAAAAGAATAACAAGATTATGTCATCGCTGGAAGATATCAGAGAGTGTCTTGTTGCGATAAGTTAATTGGAGGGTCGTGCCGAAAAATGTCATGTTATCAGCAACACAGAAATCGAGTGGGAGGATAATTTTTGATGTTGTGTGGGGGAGTTGACTTTGTGAACACCTGCGATGATTCCATTTATCGTCACATTAGAAAAATATTGGTCTGTGGAGCCGGATTTGCTTTTTATGCAAAAACTGTCCTTCGAGCCGGATTTGAACCAGCGACCTATGGATATCCCTTGTTTTAACATCTACAGTCCACCGCTCTACCAACTGAGCTATCGAAGGTTGATAATTTACTTTTTCGTAGTGCTCCAAATTCAGTGAAATTAAATTCGGTCAATAAAAAATGATTCCTTCGAGCCGGATTTGAACCAGCGACCTATGGATATCCCCTGTTTTACCATCTACAGTCCACCGCTCTACCAACTGAGCTATCGAAGGTTACTAATCAACTTTCGCTCGAGTAATATTGAATTTCTGATTAAAACGTTGGTCCATCGAGCCGGATTTAGTTTTGTGGCAAAAAATCTCCTTCGAGCCGGATTTGAACCAGCGACCTATGGATGTCCACTCTTGTAACCGCTACAGTCCACCGCTCTACCAACTGAGCTATCGAAGGTTGATAATTTACTTTCTCGTAGTGCTCCAAATTCAGTGAAATTAAACTCGGTCAATAAAAAATGATTCCTTCGAGCCGGATTTGAACCAGCGACCTATGGATATCCCCCGTTTTAACATCTACAGTCCACCGCTCTACCAACTGAGCTATCGAAGGTTATTAATCAACTTTCGCTGGCGTAAACACGAATTTCTGATAACAACAAGAGTAATTTGTCGAGCTTCGTGGTTTTACTAGCGATTTTCCGGATATTCATAGTGGAGTAACTCATCTATCATAGCTTTTAGCTGCGACGTCCAAAGTGCTTCGCTTTGGTTTTTTGGTGCTAATGGAACATACAGAGATTGTATTTTCCATTAACCCTTCCGTGGTTTAAATCAAATTAAACCCCAATGTAGGTGAACCGAAATTATGCAAATTCCAACAAGAGCGTCAACGATCTGTTATCTCTTGTATTATCTCTTAACACTTCTTCGGGGAAAAACACTCAAAATAAACATGCCAACGGGAACGCAATAAATTCGAAACAGGTGGGTGCTGACATATTCCCGATGTCGCCCCGTAAAGTCACATAAAAGCGCACTCACCTGGTGTGCAGAAGATGCCGTTCACAGCATCGCTTCCTTTGATACGTCGATCACAAAATAACCAGAAAATTCCGATCAGAATTTGGGCTTCGGGACGCCGTCACCTAGCCCTCAAAAATTTCTGTTCTATTAAGTCTTCAGTTTCGAGATGACGCTGGGCGCCGGCGCTCTGGCGTCTTGCGAAGGCGTACGTAGGTTGAAAATCGATTATTTCAAGGGACTGTACTCGGTTTAAATATTACGAGTTGGCCCATTCAAGTCGCGTACATTTTTCAGCGATCGATTTTCACCGACTGGTGATAAGGGACTGTATTTCAGGATGTATCAACGACCAATTTTCATGATAAGGACAACTTATCGAGAGACGTGGTCTGATTCGTGTTTCTGTGCTCCATGATTGATTAATGGGTTTATTGCGGTGTAATTGGGGCCCTTATCGGGATTAACTAATCGCGAGGGGGGAAATACTCGAAAATTAAGAGTCGGGGGGGTTTTATTTTTGTGGAAACTCGTTATGAAGCGCTGAAACTTTGATGCCGTCGTGAGAGTTTAGACTAATTAAAACAGATTGAGGGCTTAATCTTTGATAAGAGAGCGGGTCAGAGAAACGCTGCAAAAACTGGATAAATTGAAAATATATTTACAATTTTCACAAGATACAACAACACATACAATTTGTACTTAAAACTATAAAAAACAATAACAGGCAAGAATATGCGCAGCCTATAAAATGACCTTTATACACCAAATTCACAAGCAAATAAACAATATTTACAAAAGGTTAGCTATACGTTTTGGCACAGTATTCAATAATACTGTTTCATGTGTCAAAAGAACGTGGTAATGAAAGCGATCAAAACTCGTGAAAGAATAAAACAACACAATTATGTACAAGCCTAAATCACTATATTTTTATCACAAATTTAATTGCTTCACCTTGGAATAGAATTATTTTAGAATCACATACATTTAAAGAAGCAAAACCTAAAATTACCAACAGATAAATGCTGTAGAAATAAAACTTGCGTCGCAATAATTAGAAATTACATTTCCGTCTTTTTCAAAGATCAAAAAAACAAACCTTCTTAGCCTACTTTCACACTCAACGAAAGCAACTTCCATTCTATTTAATTTACCCTAAATAAATAATGATTATCAATGCACATGCGTATTGCACATCAGCTCAGTCTACTCCCTTAAGGCACCCTTAAACGTGAGATTCGAGCGGTACTTTGAACACCGTAGTATCAGGAAAACTCTGCGGTCTCGCCCCCATCAAATGCTGCTTAAGAGCCACCACCATATTCTCAGGTCCTATAAGATTTATTTCGAAACATAACTTCTCGCGACGCGTCGAACTCAAGTCTGGAGAACTGGTCCTCAAGTTCTTCTCCTTGTTCTCTTTGTTCGATGACACTTCTTCTTGGTATTTCTTGTTATCCCACCAGGTCACTTTGTCAGGATCTTTGGTACCACCGACGGTGTGTCGTCGTTTGATTGACCTGTCCGGCATTCCGTTCTTCCTCTTCAGTTTCGTCACGTCTTTGGAACGTCGCACTGATGTCGCGATTTCTCTTCTTTTATTCAAGTTACTTTCCGTTTTCTCCGTCTTGGTTAGACTGTCAGACCTTTTAAGTTTATCCCCGGGTTTATTCAAACTTTCCGATCTCTTCAGTTTGTTGTTGAGAGGAGATACCGTGCGCTCGGGTTTGTTTAAAGATTCCGAACGCTTCAGTATCGAATTTGTGGTTTTATTCTTCATGAGTTTGTTGGATATGTTTTTTTCTTTGTCAGGTACATCTGGCGACATGGTCGAATCTTCGTCCTTCTCCGTCTCGTTATTAGTTTCTTTAGCTTTGGTGTCGTGAAGATAATTGGACTTGTTGGTGTATTGATTCTTGTGTAAACTCGGATTTCTATAGAGGTCATTTAAGTTTGGGACGTTTTCTTTGTCGGAGAGTGGATGTGAGAGGATCCGAGGCGTCTTCTCCGGAGACTCGTCGGCATAAGGGAGTCCGTCGCCGGAGAGGAGATTCTCTGTGGAAGCCTTCAACTTCTTGTCGAAGAGGGTGATGACCGACGTCAGATCAGTCGCTAAAAAACAAGCTCGTTAGAATTCTAGCTACCACAGAAACCATGAGCCAAAACGTCACGTATTTTGTTAAGCGTTTTGGCTCTGAAGATGAAACGGCGGTCTCCGCCCTCCGTGTGAGACATAGAAAGCGATTAACATGGTTACGAGAAAACAAGTAAAAAGAATTAATGAGGCGTCTGTGCATCAGTCACGTGTTACGCTAAGCTAAAAAAAGGGTGCTGAAGCTTGTCGTTTGCACGGCTGTCTACCTCACATTCTGTTGTACAAGTGCCGCGTACGTGGAGGACGCTGTGGCGGTGCGCTAGCTGGTGGCCTCACCGGCCGCCACCCTCTAACAGGAGGCAGAGGTGCACTACACCCTAATACACCCAAAAAAGTTGTCACAATCTACACTATCAACAAGAGACTCAGCTCTGTCACAACTTACCATCGTCTGTCACTTTATGGAGAGAATCCGAAGAGCCCAACCGCTGCGCCATGTCGCTCTAAAACAATCATCATCAATTAACTACCAAAGAACGTTTCAGACTTACCTCGTTTTCGTATCTCACTTTCTTCATCGCTCCGTTAGCGTTTAGGTCCGTTGAACTGGCGTTAACATTTTCCACCGAACTTCCGCGTCGTATCACAAAACGTCCGTTAGTACCGACACTCTCGTTTCTGTTCGTGTCGCGTAAACTGCCCCCGAACTCACTACCACTGTTTGTATATTGCACTGTGTAAGAATTGTCCAAGCTGTGTCTATTATCGAGATGTGTAGTTCTAGCGAATACGTTGGAAGCACTGTGTGTTTTAAGTAAATGGGAGTCGACCGGTTTCGTGGTGAGACGAGGGTGGCTCACGTTGCTCACTGAAGTACTCAGATTCGGGGATTTCGTCGCTGGAAAGTTATAATTAGACGGTGACGAGCGCCGAAATCTGGTACTCACGAATATTATTAACGGAAATTTCGACGTTTCGGGGCATTTGAAGCATTGCTTGCGTTTCCTGGCGGAAATTCTCGATGCGTTTGTGGAAATCCTCTTTGTCCGTGGAGTAGTTGAACCAAGGCACTTTTTCTGATTTGGGGACTTTTTCCATCTCGGTTACTGTAGTTGGTATGACGCTAAGCTTACCGTCAGTGCTCTAAAAAAATTATTACAAGTTCTGCATGCGATGTACAACGAGACTCACATCTTTGAGATCAGTATGTGAAAATGATCCTGAAGAAAATCCTCCGCTTTCGTTCGGAGATGTCTCTTCTTCTTTGCTTTCATTTAAGGAACACGAACCTTTGGTAGTTTTTCGTTTGACCTTGCGCTGCGCCGCCGATATTATCGATGAGAACAATGCACCATTCTTTTCCTTCTCCTTGAAAGCTGTGGAAGGCTCCAATTAATACAAAAAAAAAAGTTATGTGTGGGCTTACCCTCAAATTTGCTAATATTATCCAACAACAAAGCTTGACTCGTCGGCTCAGATTCATCGTGGGTATCGGATATAACGGCGGGCACAGGCAATGCTTCTGAATCGTCTTCACAGAAGAACCACTCAGCCTAAAGGAGAAAAGTCAATACTGATTTTACACGTTAGTTTTGTACTTACTCCAGTCAACAACGTTTCGACGATTTTACATTGATGCGTCATGTTGTTGACCATGGTTTCCATATTATCATCTTCAGGTCTTACGATGTTAGGCCCGAACACGATCGCTAAATTTTTAGCTTCCATTTTATTCACTCCAGCATTGTCGCAAACTCTCTTCAAATGCAATACGATATGCTTCAGCGTGTGATAGTTATGAGGCGGAAGACTCTTGACTAACCTCTTCAATTCCTTTGATCTTTCCCGAGGATCTTCAATTTTATCCGCTTTAATAAAGCACGGATACAACGTACTCGTCACTAAAGAGTCAGGAATTTTCCTGAAGTATGCCTTCAACAAACTGCTAACAACATGAAGATCATTCCATCGTGGATCCTCTTGGGGCACCTCGTCGTAATTTCTGTTAATTTCCTCCGTTAGCGCTGTGATGGAGGCGTTGTTGCCGGGAACTCGATAAATCCCAACTGTTTGTAAACCTTTGGCATCGACGATATCCGTGCAGGCTTCCACCAGTCGAGGAACGTACGGATTGGTGGTGGATGGTAGACATTGATCAAGAGGTATTCCAAACGTTGAGCCTTCTGGAGCTGTTGGAGAGCTGGGAGAACTGGCCCCGTGCATCTTGCGGAACTGTTTGACGACGCGACCCCTCCATGTCTTAACTTTTGGGCTGGCGGTAGGATCGATAATTTGTGACGGTTTGCGAGTTTTGCTCACTGGAGATTGTCCCGTTGGAGAGCGGTTGCGAGAGGTTGAAGCTTTGGATTTGGAGGGTTGGGGAGAAAGGCGGGCGTTACCTTGAACTAAGATTGAGGTAGAGGCGGGGTTAGTTTGAGGGACTGCTTGCTGAGTGCTTCCAGATAACGGGTCCTGAAAAAAAAAATTGTTAATTGAAAAATTCCCCATTTCAATTAGTGTCGTTGGGGGTATGTATACCTCCAAAACAGCCCAACATAACAGAGATCGAGATCGTCTTCGTTTTGCGGGGCTCATAGCACTAAGACTGATTTTTTGCACTTATCTAATCAGAGATAAGATGTAGAGCAAGGTTAACTTACAAATTTAGCTTCAGCGTCCGTGTTAGTGGCCATTTGTTCTTGCAACGCTTTGAACCAATCGGTGAAGTCTTCAGTGCTTTCTGCTTGAAGGAGGAACTCAGAGCGACATGGATTGACGGATGAAACTCGTAACACATGTTTTCTTTTGGTGTAGTCTTCGGCTACTCGCACTTCACTGGCCCTCATGTCGACGCCACTGGCTAGCGAGTGTTCCACGGCGTCGGACGTCCCCATTGGACTCTGTATCATTGAATTATCAAAAAAATGAATATCGATAAACCACAAGTGTGCAAAGATTAAAATTCCAAAGTTAGTAATTTTCATCATCGTCCGTTTCGCGATTAATGTTAATCCAGCAAGCTACAAGTACTTGAAATTGGTTTAATCGTTCTTTTTCTTTGGTTTACATTCCATACCATGAAGACCTTGAAGGCTCAACATTTAGTAATGTTTTTCGCAACCGCCTCGCGCATCAGAAAATCCTCAAAATCACCTTCAACGCATTGACGTAACGCATTTCCACCACGCATACAAATCACGCTAAATTACCCAAGATCCAGTGGACCCCCATCTTCGTAACCTCCTTGGAAAAAATCCGTGCGAAAAGTGGAGTTGTAAAGGGATGCACGACACCGTCCCCGACTTGTTCCTATGCTGTTCCGTGAGGGTGTTCATCACTACTGCGCGTCGGGGATGTGAAATTATAACAGGTCGAACGAGATTTTCAAGACCTGCCTTTTAACGAACGCGCAAGTAGGTGGTCGACGAGAGATCTCATTAAGAAGCTTCGACGCTTCGAACGCGACTGGCGAGACCGACACGCGCCAAAGTAAAAGTTTCGTAATGGACGAGGAGGCGCATGTGGGGCTCTTGAGCCGTTTTTACATTTCGTAAGTAGCATACGGGCGGAAGTTACCATATTGCGCGGGGCACACGTCACGGAGACCAAATAGGGAGGAAGAATTCGCCAAACCGCGAACTACATACCAATGGGGTTACTGGCTGAACTTGGCGTCGAAATCACCAGAAATTTCCGCTTGGAAAATTGACGACTTTCAGAAATGTGGACACGCTTCTTGAATACAATACACTGAAGATATTTAGTATCACAGGCGACCCTCTTTATACCTCGTTGAAGGTAATAAACCACGATTTGCATACAGTTATGAATAACGTCACCACAGAGTTAAGAACCTTTCTATGTTTTATTATTTTTCTCTATTGTATTTTTGTTTGGTTCTTTAAATGACGCTTTTTTATGGTGGTGACACTGATAACACCGCAGCGGTATGTCAGCACTAAAATTTTTAATACTCGGGTCATGGCACTAATAACAAACAATTTTTGACAAAAGAAAATCACTGATATTGCAATTCGTATTACCAAATTTCGCATTGTTTTTGGTCAATCTTCGGGCTAACCTCGATGTCTCGAAAGCGCAAAATCTTAATCTTCCATCTGTTTGGTTCGAACAATAGAACACCGCTGATCCAAAGTTATCATCGCGTAATTACCACGGATGAGTTTCTCTCTTTTGCCGCTGATTCATTAATTTCATGATCGGGAACGCAATCGTAAAAACAAGTGAAAGTGTGCGATAGTCTTAATGGGTTAGTTAAGTAGTCTTGGAAATTATCGTGTTCGGGTAAGTATAGAAAGGAAAAGTAATTGGTTTCTGTAGGGATTCGGTTAAGTGAACACGCCATATGGACTTGAACTCACCTGGTGATGTTTATCTTTGAAGAGGAACAATTTCGGACCCTTTAGAGCCGCCCATATTTGCTTCCAGGAGCGGTCGCCGGAACGCTGCAAGAAACAGTTATATTAATGACATGATAAGCTGGTTTCACGAAAATACTCGGTGAACTAAAAACACAGCCAACAGATGTGTGGGTCAAACTTTGACATTACACGACCAGAAAAGTTGCTGGTAATTTGGTTCGGGCAGAAAATAGTAATTTGAGGAAAACTTTCTTCGGATAATTGTATGTTGCAATTTTACCTTTCCGTCAATTTCGGTGATCTTGCAATGCAGATGTCCCTCCTTGATCAGCGCATGTTTTTCTTTATCCAAAGGACTGCCGGTGGCCTTTTCGCGGTCCAAAGAGGCGCTACTGCTGCTGCTACCACTACAAAAATTCCAAATTAGTCACGGTCCGCGACATGGTAACCTCATGTTAGTTTAGTTTTTCGGTGGCGTGATTACCCAAAACAACATTATTTCACTTTCCCTTTTCCGTTTCCGATTTCTCCCCGGTTTTTAAAACCACTGGAGCATTCTGCCGTTGTGCAATACAAAGAGGAGCGATTTTTTCTCCTTGACGCGTCGAAGAAGACGCAATAACATGTTTATATGGATAGCATAGAAAGTTTGAGCACGTTTTGCGTTAATGAAATACGAACACGTCGCAATGCATTAACAGGCGATGAACTCGGGACAGATAGAGAATTAGAGAGAATGCAACACCACAAGAAGACAAGAGAAGAGAAGAGAAGAAAGAGAAGTTTACGTAGGAGCTTGCAGCCACCAGTCAGCGCGATTCATCTTGAAACAACTGGTTTCGTTGTCCAATCAAGTTAATTAATAGTGACTACCAAGGATCTACTGTTAGAAAAGCGCCAACTGAAACCCTCAGACACCATTTGGCGCGACGAGGACCGTGAAATGAGTCTCGAATCTACCCCAACATCGCAAGCAGCCGTTAGACAATGTCTACTTGGGGTTAGTCGTGTTAGCAAACTCCAGCTCACCCCAAAGAGGAAGCAGCGTCTTCGAAGAGCCTACGAAGTTGCTGAATGTCCCCGGGAAACAAAGGCGGTCGCCAACGTCTGTGCGCGCTAAACGCCAGAAGGAGATTAACAATTTATGTGGCGACATGACACCAAACAGTCGAACCGTAAGCAACATGCTGTGTGAAAATAGGGGATGTGGGTGGACGAGTCGCGGAAAAAACTCACCTTCGTAAGACCTGGGGCGAAACATCGCCGTCGCTTAGATCGCTGTCGATGTGCATCCTGCCGCCTTCTGTTGCCTTCAAGTACGACTCGCGTCTGGTGATGCGCTCGTCGTCGGCTAAAAATTGATTATTGAAAGAGAGCCCTTAGTATTGATGACAAAAGCAACACTTGGTCAATTTAAATTAGTTGTTAATTGAGCGGACGGATACTCACCTAGGTTAGTATTTTTAGTTCTTCGTTTTACCACAACTGGTTTATCTTCCCCAATGACTGCAACATCGAACGTATTTATTAGATTGAGACATGGTACAAAGGCACAAATAGCAAACAATTATAAAAGAGATAAATGAGATGCTGACACCAAGTTAGTAAAGTTAAGTGAACCATAAAGATTCAAAAACACCGACCGTGAAAAGGGCGAGGCGGCGCCGTGTTAACTTTTTTTTTCATTTTTTACTTATAAACTGAAGATTGCTCACAATCCACGTGGGCAATCCTCCGTTCTGCGCCGCCTTTCGCCCTTGGTTAGTATAGGTTAGCAGCCACGAGCAGTGATCGCTACCTGGTGAAACGGGACGACGCATCGGCGTGTCAACTGTTGAAGTAGGTGGTTTGAGGTGTCTAGCAGGCCTAACAGGCCCTTCCAAATCTAGCTGATTGGGCCGGATGGCCCTCGAAGTCTGAGGGGTTATGATAGTAGGTGCTGGAGTAATAGAAACGGTAGGAGTAAAATGCATGTGTTCAACGGATTCAGGGATAAGAGGAGGCAGGTCGGCGTACGGGATCTGGCCCGGATCGTCCACCTGATGGTCTGAGGAAGCAAGTGTTGAAATACATGTTCAAATTTCACCCGTTAAAGTCGGCTCTTTTTGTTTGTTTATCGTAAAAGGACAAAGACTCACCTTTCGTTTTGCTACCATCCTCGGAGATCGCGTCCTGTCGGCTGATCCTCTTATTTTCCGGTTTAATGTCTTGAGCATCGACGACTACCCACGATTCCGCCGAGTGGGAACGGGCGCATATTCGATTCGCCTGGTTCTCTGACGATTCTGTAAGATTTAACACTTTGAAGACACAGACTAGAAACCAACTAACTGTTTTTACACTACGGGAAATCTGACAATGCAGTGAAAGCATTTTGGAAAAGTTCAAGACCTCGCTAGAAAAGTAAAGATCATTGTTAACAACGGAAGTAAATTTTTTGCAATCTCTGGGACATGGCGTCAACTTTAAAGGATGTTATCTTTGTTAATTCGAAAGTTACGACACAAAAACAACAAACAAAATTATTTAGTTTTTATTACTGCGATATAACCAAACTACGATTAGTAGAGGATTAAACAACAATTTTTCGTCATTCAGTTTTAAAAGTCGGGGCGCCATTGTTAGCACACGCATTATAGAGTGATTCGAAAGGGAAAGAAATCTGAATTTGTGATAGTTTTCATCAAGAATTCAATTGATAAGATGATAGTTGGTGTTAATCCTGTTGTAGAGAAACTTGAACGGAAATTGGCTTGAATGAAGATCGCAATCTGAATCTAGATCGCTTATTTGTAAATTCCTGAGTCATAATTCATGTTTTTATTCTGTTATCGCTGCCTGCATGTTTGATAAACGAACTATTTTGTTAAGGAAACTTTTATATGAGCACCGCCTTATCAATTAACTCGATCCTAATTTCAGTTTTAAATTTAGATGCATGTGCAGGCTTAAACTGCCTCAAATCCAGTTTGCGTCTTTCCACTTTTTCCTCCTCGAATCACCAGTGGGCGTGACATCTAAATTTGAAGCCCCCCGATGCAATTTACACCGCAAAACTCCATAATTGATGACCACGTCTGCATCGAGATTAATCGCGCAATATGTAGATGTATTTTTGCACCATCACACGTTCCGCGCTAAACATCCCACTTTAGTCCAAGTCAATGAATTTAATTGTCACGCCCCCGCTCCATTAATAAACTTCGCGCCAACACCTATTTCTAACCTGTGGGCTTGCCGTATTCTGAGGGCGGTGGACAGTGAATATATTTACTTCCAGTGGAAATCATTACATTTCCTGAAAGTCGTTTGCCGACCAACTCGCCGATGCTCATTCCGATGCTACCAGTACTGCTAGAGCTCTCTTTACCATGATCAGTATCGATTTGTTAACGACTCGGAATCAACTTACCGTTACTTTCTAAAGATCTTGAGTCGCGCTGCATTTTTCGAAGGCCAGTAGGAGTCGCTTCGCGTCGGGGTTCGGAACGAATTTCATACTCCTGGGCTCTTTCGGTGACGTTAGGAACCACTCTTTTGGAGCTAAGCCGCGCTAATTCCGAGCGGTGGTAGCTGGTGCGGTCGCTGAGGAGAGGATCGTCTTCGGGAAGAGGGCGACCGCTCTCGAACTGACGAGCTCTCTTGTGCACCATTTGGAGACTAGGCGGGTACATGCTGAAAACAAATAATGACACCAAAAACTAATGGCTGTTGGCTCTTACCGTTTGTCATCGAAGATATCCATGTCTTCGGCGGTAAAAGACCCATTCAGCTGCTCTCCGTTATCAAGCCCGCTAGGGGCGGTCGCCGCCTCCTTCATCTTATCCTGATAGGTAGTTGACGACTTATCATTCGGTGATTTGGCACCTTTTTGTTGTGGTACGTTTAAGGGGACTCCCCCTTGCAATTCCCTCTCATTCTCAATCTCATTCTTTACTCTTTGGAAGTGGTGATGTGTCGGTTTGGTCTTTGATGGTGACTCCATTGGAGGCCACGTCGGCTTTTCGAATTTCTTAGGCCGACTATAAAACTCCCTCGGTTTGGCCGCCTCCGGAGTCATCTTCAAGAACGCCTCTTTCTGTTGCAAACTCTTCTTCAACCTCCAACTCATAGCGGAATCGTCCGTCTCGTGCCCCGTCATGGTCGACGTTGAATCACACGAATTCAAACTATCTTTACTACCATCGACCAGCGATGACGCCAACGACGACGACGATTCTCTTCTCCCCGCGTCTAGACTTAACCGACACCCGGCGGTGTTCGGATACCTCAAAGTTGATAAATCCTGACCCTGGGGCTCTCTCTGTATCGTCTTCATATCCTCGTACACCGTCAGTTGCGGGTAATCGGACAACGCACAGCCGTCGCTCGCTCTGCGACCCATTTTTCGAAGCGGAGGCACTTGGGGTTGCGCCCGCGCTCTCTGACGATAATACGCCTCATCGGGATAGTAACCAAGACTCACCGTGTCTTTCAAATCGAGGTTATCGACACTTCGTTGGGTTCGGTACGGTTTGTAGTCATAACCGTAGGAGTTTTGGAGCGACCTCCAGGAGAGGGCGTCCACTTGTAATTCGCGCGGATACAAATTCTGCGCGAGGAAGTGTTGAGCTGCTTGACGATCGTTGAGAAGACGAGGGACGTCTTGGTTGCTCACGGGGTTGTAGGCCGTCTCCGCAAAGTACTGGAATCAAAAGAAAAGTAAATCAATTGGAGGTGGAATCGATAAGAAGTGTCAAGAGTAAATAAGTGACGTGTGGGAGGATAAATAATATGCGGCTCAAATTTATGTACGTGACAGTTTGCCAGTTTTTCTGTTTGACTTATGGTCGGTGATAGTTGGTTATCAATTTCTTGTCACATGCGATGGTTCTGTGTTGGTAAAAGAAAATTTTTGTTGAGTTTAGAGATAGGCATATCTAAATATATCATATTTATACAGGGTAAATTGAACACTAACTCAGAATCTATTAAAATAAGAAGAACGTGAAGCTCTCATGGCAACTGATGCAGGACTGTATTTTCCAAGAAGATACTGGTAGAAAAATCTTCATTTCGGGCCTTGAACTCTATTCTAAAATGGGATTTACATGAAGATAAAATTGGATCAAAACTCAAAGCGGCTATAAATATCCATATTTATTTAGCGTCATGCATTACATCTTCCTTAATGGCTATTGCAAAAGTTCCGGGAACAGCCCAGTTACAAAACAGAGACCTCTTATGCAGAATTTAAACAATTTCACGATGGAAAATTCACATTCTGAAACATCATCAGCTTGAAAATATTTACTACCCAGAATCATAAGTTAACGTTTATGGTCCGATATCGGTGTAGGTTATCGCCATTTCGTGGTCGAAATATTTTATTAATTGCAGATACTATTCATAAGGAAAAAAACAAATTACATTCATATTCCGAAGTTGGAAGTCAAACCAATAGAGATAAAATGGTTTGTTTTTATAAAACATTAACACACTGATAATAAGAGCTAAATAATGACACAATGTCGGACTTATTTTTTAAACGTATCTAAGAGGCGGTGCTTTAAGAAAAATTGTAAACCTAGAACTATATTATCTAATCGATGTGATAACTTACTGTACACTCATAGAGTTTCAAAGTGTCAAAAATCTAAATTGCACAATATTGATGCATTAGTTGCAAGCAAAACAAACATACTTTCCTCAAGATTAGTGATAAATGATAACAATTGAGTACCGGAAACCTGAGGATTATTGCAAAAAAGTTTTATTTTTCCTACTCACCCTCTGTAAAATGTCATCCTCCTTTGGCACCACCAGCAGTTGTAAGAACTCGGGAGTGTTGGCTATCAACTGTACGACTTGCGAGTAAGACTTATTGGTGACCAAAACGTTATTCACTTTAATTAAACGATCTCCTTGTCGTAATCCTGCTTGTTTTGCCGGACTTGGGTCCTTGACATGCTTCACGAAGATGGTGTCCATAGGTTCGGACAAAGCACCCACAGCCGCGTACCTCCCATCGCTCTCCTATGAAAGAACCTTCTTTAAAAGGGTCGACACAAAAACGAATACTTACAGCGATCGAATTTGGAGGATAAACAATAAAATGGCGTAGCGTAAACCCAAAACTGTCGCCGTTGCGTCTTATGTTGAGGCTTTTAGGTCCTCTAGGCCTTGGTGCTATCCCGGCTGTGTTATTCTGCAACAAGAATAATGAGGTTTTAATATTAGACATCGTGGTTGCTTTCCCATTGATTATGTCAGTTGACGTAATGAAATTAATGAAATTACCCAATGAGAATAGGTATTGTTTTAAATTTGATACGCCCTAAGTATAGTCGGGTTTAATGGCACATTCCGTTCTAAATTAAGCGAATCTGCGTGCACGTCTCCGAGACTTTGCTAGATAACTGACTTTGCCTCATGTTTTTACAGGAGTGGATACGCAAATGTTATCAGAAATTAAATTGAGTGGTTTTTGTTGTTATTTTTTTGTAGACAAGCTCCATCGATCAAAATTTTATACGGCCGCAATAACAACATTGCTGGGATCCGATTTGATGGAGTAGGAGTGATTACAATTATCGGTTTAATTAAAATTTAATGGTAAAGTGAAATGCACTTTGTCAAGCAAACCACTTGAAATATATCAATTGTGGTGTGGGTTCTGTTGAAAAAACTGTGTCAAATGGTGGAACCAGAACAAGAACTGAGGATACAGTAAAATGCTAAAGCCATGATACCAATAATTGTTAAATTGTGTTAATTTGTTAAGTGCATGGGTAAAAATGAGATTCTACTATTGGCGGCAAAGGTCAAAAAACGTAGAAAAGAGTTCAAACAATATAGAACCCATTTGAGAGATGGATTATGCAATAACTATTGAGGCAACCAGAGCAACAATATTAAACGGTACACAACATTAAAAAACCATTTACAACAGAAAAAATGTGTAAACTTCCACGTAATGACAAAATGGTGTCAAAACATGTTTATATTATCCACCCATACGCAGCAAAATCTGGGAACTCTCTTCATTCTCATTCAGAAGGTGCCCAGTTTTTTCTTTTCCACCTGTGACAAGTTACAAAACTGGTGCAATGAAAGTGTCAACGAAAAGAAACCTCATTAATAAAATATCAGTGAAAATTATCAAAGAGAAACTTGACTTCGGAAAAACAAACACACATTCAATGACCGCTAAGAACCGTCCCCACGACCGCCAAGGACATTTTTTCAGGAACCGCGATCAAGTGTGCGAAAAAACAACATCAGTGTTTACATTGTTTTAAATGGTTTTTCCGCCAGACTGAAACCTTCCAAGAGATTTTAATTTTAAACCCCCAAGCCCTACAAAATCAAGTGTAACGACATGGTGACCCTTCGATTTCGGAGATTGCTCGACAATGGCGGCCTTCGAGCTCTTGTTCTCTGGTCATGACACAGATACTTTTAACGGTGCTCGGCAACAGCAAATATCAAAGTAAATTGCGATATCGACTGGAAGAGATGCGAGATTTTTCCCGGAGATTATTGAGGAACGTGTTGCGCACTTTGACGTTACGAAAGATGGAAACGTTGCGTCAAACGATAAGAAAATTGTAATGAGGGGAGATAAGAGGAGGTTCATTCATAAAACGCTTGGTTTATGGAGAAAAGTGGACGGGTTGATGGCGTTGTATCATTTCCTCGACAATAACCCTTTGTTTCAATTGGCCTTCCTCTGGGCATGTTTCCCAAACATTTATCCACCTTTCTACTCGTTTATCTTTCGCGTTAAGTGTGAATTTTCAAGAATGTGATTAAGCGCTTTCATAAATATCAATGTTATTGTAATTATGTTGGTTTTTGTTGATAAATGCGCACCTGCAAGTCACTTATTACGAAAGTTAATTTATATTTTGTCCGATGGTATATACACCTGTTTGATCGTTGGTCTTTTTTTATGCCAAAGTGTAGTCCCGACGTGGGACGTCGACGACAGACAATGAACCACTTTATTGTATCGATATTGTGGGAACATTCTTCGTTGCGAATAAATTACCAAAGCAAACGTAATTAAAATTATTCACGCATAAATAACTGGTAGAGGCCAAGCGAAGGCAATTATCGAAGGGGATAGTAAGATTTTTCTTGACGAAAACTTGGGATCGCATTCCTTCTCCCGAGCAATTAAATCTACACCTTCTGATTAGCACTTACAATGGACTTGGAGTCGTTAATCGGAAGAGTTATTGGTTCGAGACCTACACCTCTGACACCATCGACACCCACTCGGTCCGAAAAACCCACCTCGGATGTCGATTTTTTCTGTGTCAGCCGATCGCAGACAGCCTGGCGACATTGCCGCAACACTCTCGTTTCGAACTGCTCTGCGTGGAGGTTGTCTCAATTCATAAAGGACGATTATTTATTGGATCTGTAATTTATATGCCTCTCCTCGATAAATCATAACAAGCTGCTATTTAGCGTGTCTGATACATGTGTTCTTTCGCGGCGAGACAATTTAACCAATTAAGCTTGACATTTTTTAGTCAATAACGACGGGACTCTCCAAAAATTGATGATAATATGTGGAAGGAAAAAAGTCGTTGCGTAAAAGCTTTCTGGAACGCGAATTGACGTTCTGTTTGATGTTACGTTGGCCTTGGAGATGGTGATGTTGAGATTTCGGGGAAGGAAGTGTTGACGCGAAGATGGGTAAAGAATCCGATGATGTACACAGCTCAATCGTGGGGTTTAAATTAGACTCGGGGAGAGAGTACTCCAGGAACACGTCTGGTTTCTTCATCTCAAACTAATTGCGACGGTGAATATCCTGATAAATTTTATTGTCACTAAACGATATTGCCAAGTCATAAAATCGATTTGATTTTACTTCACATAAAACCAAGTTTAATGAAATTAATAATACAGTTTTAAAAATAGAGAAATGGGTTTGTTAAACAACACTTTTAGTTCTAATTACGTATTAAGTTTTCAATAAACAATATGCAGAAGAGCGAATGGTATATTCCGTTTTAAAAATAACGCGAGCGTATGTAAGCGTGGGTTTATATCTTCTTCATTAAAATATGACTACAACGATGTCATTTATAACGTAACGGGTGCACATAAGTTTTAAGTAGTTTACTATAAATTAGTGCAGAAAGCAAATTTGCTGCGTCAACTGGAAAAAACTGGTTTTCTTTAAATGGATTTATGAAATTAATTGCATTTTTGTGCTACAACTACGAAACTTTAGGAAGTTTATTATCTCTACTAAATTGCAAAATTGTAGAGCAGAAAACCCAAATTTAGAATAAAAAACTTTTTAAGACCAAGCAAAAATTGCCCACATCTTTTACTAAAATTCCTGATTAGCATACTTTTTGTGCTAGTAGAGCTACGAAATTTGGGGAAGTTTCTCTTATTGAATAGTTTATTAACTCTACCAAATTGCAACATTATAGTGGAAGACTCAAATTTAAAAAAATAATTTTTAAGACCAAGCAAAAATTGGCAACATCTTCTGATAAAATTCGGGGACGTTACTCTTTTTGAATAGTACAAGGTGTTTATAAATGTTCCTAGCATCAAGGGTGGCTTTGGAATTCCTGTCGTACACTATTTTGCCGCTTTGTTTTCATAGTGAATATAACTATCTTGAAAATTGTTTATAATGTTATTTACGTTAATGACGTTTCAGTTACAGTTTTGTGCCCAAGTTTCAAACCACAACTAGAACAGTTTATTTCGCAAAACTTACTTTGCTCCATGTTTGAGGTTAACTGCAAATGTCAGTTGAAAAATCGAAATCCACATTTGTAATGAGCGGCAAATTTCTTTGACATTTCATACCCACTCTTGATGCTAGAAACATTTATAAACACCTTGTACTATTAACTCCACGAAATTGAAAAATTGAAACATTTGAAAAAGGTACTCTTCTTGAATAGTTTATTAACGTAGCCAAATTGCAAAATTGCAGAGCAGAAATAAAAAAAAGCAAATATTGCCTATATCTTTTACTAAAATTCCTGATTATCATACTTTTTGTACTAATAGAGCTACAAAATTTGGGGAAGTTACTCTTATTGAATAGTTTCTTAACTCTACCAAACTGCAAAATTATAGAGTGGAAGACTCCAATTTAAAAAAAAATATTTTTTAAGCAAAAATTGGCAACATCTGATAAAATTCGGAGAAGTTACTCTTTTTGAATATCTACTCTACGCAATTGAAAACTTAAAACATTTGAAGAAGGTACTCTTCTTGAATAGTTTATTAACGTAGCCAAATTGCAAAATTGCAGAGCGGAAGACTCAAATTTTAAAGACCAAGCAAAAATATTTTTTCGTTTTAAGACTCATTTCTCCAATGTTTAAAATTAAGAAATAAGATTTTGCATATACATAGTCCCAATTTTTACAAAAATTGAAAGTCCTTTCGAAGCTTCTGGGTTTAGGCAATCAAAATTTTTACGCTTCGCGCTTATCGTTTTCTATTCACTTGCTTTATAGTCGCTATGTGAAAACCCATTCTTGTTAATTTATTTATTAACCATTGTTTCTTCACCCACATCACATCTGGAGCGTTGATGCAATTTGATAGAACGCCATAAACTTTACACTATTACATACATCCCATAAATAGCAGTGTTCCCTCAGGGTCACGTTCGGTTCCCCATTCTTTAACGTTATAATCACGCGATGATGGCAACATGACTTTTTGATTGAGACGAAATTCCCACATGGAATGCAGTCCGATTACCTTCTCGGCCTTGGTGGCAACCTTCACCCTGAGTCGATCCGATCAAATAAGGGTTGATGGCACATAACGCACGCTCCTTGTCTTGGACGCGACGTTCTTTTCCAGTCTGGACGTAATTTATCGCATTTTTGCAGACGTTAATGCACGGTCTCGACGGCGACGATTTATCTGCGTGTGTAGCCAGACGGAGTAAAAGAATTTTTCCGAAATTATTGGTACGGTTGGAAATGACGAGGCGTAATACGGTTGGATGATTTAGCAGAGCAACGTACCGAAAATGGGTCGGACGATTTGTTATGGCAGATATTCGCCCTACCTCTACTTTCCAGGAGATAAGAATCTATTATGCTTAATTAATTCATTAATGGAGATAATCACTTACCGGAAACTTGTGCTCGACTGGCGTTTCCTGTGCTCTGTGGAATGTTTCCTGCAAAAAAATTCAAAGTTAGAATCTTGGAAACGTCGAGTTTTTCGCTAGACCAAGCGCGGTCTAGATGATCAAATCTGGAAATATTCGCGGCCTATTTACAACAATGTGGTTGGTTATCTGAGAAACGCGCTTGCAGATCTGGCCCAGATGCCCAATTTGGCAAAAACTCCAAGGGAAAGTTAGTGACATCATCCAGCACACGTCGATGTTAATTTACACCACGAATCTCACCTCTTCTAATCTCGTTGCGGAGATGATTTATGAAAAATTTAAACACCTCGTCATAACGTTTCAACCGTTACCGCTCCTTAACAAAGACTGATTTATAGCCATCACACACTCCATGTACTCGCCGTTACAATACCTATAAATAATAAGAGCTTGGAAATATGAAGTAGTATAAATGGTAAAAATGCCGGCTGTCACTTATCACCGATCAGGAAGCCACTTTGATACTCTCGGAACAGTAGAGACAAGGATAAAGTTGTGATTTATCGGATCGATTCAGGTTCCAGATTTCGACAGACACACGTTTATTAAACTTTTAGATCACGTAGTGGCCTACTACTCGTTGCAAAAGCTTACCGCCACCGCTGCAATGCAGCAGATACTCCGCAAACAGAAGCTGTCGGCGTTTTATGAAAACGTTTATTATTTATTGCGGCTGTAAAGAGAATGTCGCCGCTGTATGACACGGCATGAGGCAACACAACCACTGACCTTTCACTAGCGAATCCCTGTCAAAAGGGTTCCAAAAATGACGAAACACGACCATTGTTTGACAATATCGTCTCATCTTGGGTGCAAATGGATGTGTGGGACCATTGCGATTTACCTTCACCGACAAGAACACTACTGACGAAATCTGCGGGGTCAATACTGTTGTATAATAATAGGTGTTTATTGATTTTAGTTGGCTGCGTTTCAAGACACGTTCCTACGCGATGTGACATTCTTCCATCACTGCATAACAGTGGTAGATAAATGAATTGACAGCGGAAGAGTAATGATACGTCTCTTAACAGAATCATAGAGAGGCGGAACTTATGACGCTGAAAAAGGACCAAAATAATCAAATTGAACGACAAGCGATGCCTGCATCCCGTGGTTGCGTCAAGTTGAATTTTTTGACAAACCAATCTTGGCGTTTGAAGAAATGATTCAAAAGTCTACGCCGTCTGACATGTCTGCCTGTAAAAATCGCTATGAACAAATCATTTGTTTTCGACGAGCTAATTTAATTAGAGCTAGATTGGTGGCACCTGCGAGTCTAAAACGACGCAAAACCAGGCGGAAATATTTGTAACAACAAAACGACCACAATTGAGTCACAACAAAGCGAATAAAGAGATGACCAAGTGTGAGTAATACGTTACGCATGGGTCAATAATCGTAAAAACAGTATCTCACGATAATAAGTGAATAAAAATACCACTCAGAGTTCCATTTTTCACTCGGCTAATAAAAACGAGACACAGTAACCCAGTTGGCGACCCCTCAATTTTTTTCGATCGTCAAAATTGGCATTAATCCACTCGAATTAGTCGCATCCATCTCTGGATTCCACTTAGTTCGTGTTTATCAAGTTACAAGAATGTTTGTTTATGCGTTCAGTGTATAAACGCGGTATTTATTTATAAAAAGATTTCTTAGGATGCTTGAGCATGTTTGATGCCATCTTATATAAATAGTGTAAATTAATGTTTGCTTAACATTAACCGAGCTAATTATTTATTTACACATGACTAACGTCCCGCCGTGACTAAGGAATTTGCGAAAAAAAAATTAGCACAATTTTTGACGAACTTGACACATTTCGGATTGGTCCACGAGATGTAAATCAGGTTGTCTTGGCGGCAATTACGAGAAAATTTCCTCGACGTCCGCGCTTGACTTAATAAATTATATTTTCAAAGCCGACACCTGACACTCCACCGTTCGCTATTAATTACAGACTCCCGTGGTAATAAATATGGGCGCGTTAAAAGGGGCGCTCGAACCAAATCGAAGTAGGTCTAACGGAAAGGCAAATAAATTAATGCGTTGTATTTGCATGTTGTTAACTTTCTAAGGCCGATTAATGGTGGATTCGTACGATTTTTAGAGGGAAAATCGGGAGAGCGAAAGCGTAGGGTTTCGAGGAAAGTGGCGGTTTTTACTACGAATTTCTATTTGATTTATGGTAAAATCGCAATGGAAAGTCTTCACGAGTGGACGTAATTCAATGTTCGCGTGGCAGTTGGTTCAAGTAGGTAAATAAACAATTGTGTGGCAGGAGGACGTCGGATGCGAACGGCATGTGTAATGATACATGGGACCCGATTAACATATTTAAATGGTTTATAAAGAATCACTTAGCATACTGCATTTATTATAATGAGAGAAATCCGAGCGGGCATCCGGACGCGCACTGCTCATAAATCAAGCGCGCTCGGCACGAAAATCGATTGGGTTTCCTTTCATGCAGGTTATTGTAGGTATGATTACCACCGAAAATTAATCTGAACTTGCTCACTTGTGCTATGCAGAAGACGACGTCACTATGCCGTCTAAAATGCCGTTATGCCGTCTGAATTAAAAAAAGGATTTAACGAGTGTTGGCGACTGCCATCCGACAACTTTCATGGCTGTCTTTAAAAGTTTCAGTGGTCAAGTAATAAACGTCCGTTACGACTCAAAAATTGGTGCTCTTTTCCGCCTTTCTCTGGACTTTTTCGTTTCGCGAAAATTCTTCCACTACTTTCGTTTTGGCATCAAAGCTTCAACAGATCATGCAGCACCTTACACGTCCACAGCTACTACATTTTCCCAAGTCGAATAACCAAACATGTGTGTTTAGATAACTACAAATTGAGGAAGCGACAGCTTACGTTAAACCGTCGGCCGACTTTATTACAAACAACTAAAAATCCAAGTTTCATGTCTTCCCGTACGTCAGTCGGAAAGCGCCCGTGACGTAATCGTGACGTTTTCGCGACAATGGAGAGTCTTCCAGTGATTACTTCTCGTTGATCATTAATCAACTTTCTTCCTGCTGCAGCATAATGCGGACAAAGCAAGCGGATTATTAATGATGACCATTGAGGAAATGGTTGTTAATCAGAAGAGGTAAACTTTGATCGCGTTTTTCTACCTGAATGATAAATTGATGGGCTATGCGGGTCATTGTGGTGATTAGCGAAGACGTGTTCGAGTCGGTACCTCCATAAATTATGCAAATTCTTGATGGTTGCGATAAGTCGGAGTCATTAGTGGTTAATAATAACGCGTATCATCGATAAATCCGCTGGGTGTGTGGTAATTTATGGCGATTTTCAGCCGATTTAAATATAATGGTCGTCCCATGTACGATTCGACTTGAGCTTCTTGTTGAAAATACCGGACCATTCAAGTCAATACGTTGTCGGCATTTAAAACAAAACCTAACAGTACACCAGATTCGAGTGGAAAAAACGTCGCAAGTGGTACGATTGTGACCAGAACAGTTATATGCATTTGCATGTTAATTCCAGACGTCAATATATTCCAAGGTTCTCTGATGGTTTATATATAGACACCATTATCAATACCTGTTTGCCAACTTGTCCGCGAACAAATTGCCACACCAATAATAATTATAGACGTTCCATCTATGGAATAGGACGCTCATTCGTATCCAGACGACTGACGCAACGCTCCAGACATAAACACGTTCTTTTCCACAAAACCACCGTGTCGCTCATTTCCAATTACGCACCCGTAAACTTTCATGTGTTTCGCTTCAAAATAAGTCTCAATATCTCAATAAATAAGAAATTACGTTACGACACTGGCTCCGATCCAGCTAATTTGATTTATTAATACTTGGCCAAATTACCGCAATAAAACGACTCTTTCGTTCAGTTTGCTCAAAAACGAACCAAAAAAAAACAGGAGAAGCGTGTTTTTGCCCACGCCGACACGCGAAAACATCATAATCGCGCCGACAATCGCCAAAATAAAAAAGAATTAACCTACATGGCACCGAGATGAGGTTTGCGCCCACGATTTTTGGCAACCGGAGGCTCTAGACTGGTGCATAGATGATGATTTGATGAAAAATCTAGATAATTCTCGAGGTGAGCTCCTAGACCAGCCTACGTGGTGGATTCACTCCAAGAATTTCAGAAATATGCACACAATGGTGCCATTTCCTCTAAAAAAGTGGCCATCATGAAGAAAAATGGTCGTGGGAAGCTGCGAAAAGCATTGCCGTCTGAAAAACTTGGACTTGAATTTAACGGTAAACTTCCCGAATTGTGTAGAAAACGACAGGATTATTGCCTTCTAAAAAATGTGGTGAAAAGAAAGCGCAAATTTTTGTTTAATTAAAGAATCTAGTTTTTCTAATAAATTTTTGCGCACTTTAAGACACGGCTTTCACTGCTATGGAAAATGAAACAAAATACCTGTCATCGAATTGTCCATATTCGGAATTCCTGACTTTCACGATTTTTACGTGAATCTTGAAAAAAACCCGATGAAATTCGTTCGCGCCGCGACAATAGACTTTCTAATTAATTTTCTGGCCCATTATTCTTCCGGTTGGATAAGAAATTCGCAACGACGGAAAATTGAGCAGCTCCCAAGAATGAATCATCGTCCGAACACATGTTTTATTAAACGAGCGCTATAAAACACATCAAAAGACAACAAAAATCGGCTGTAATTTTTACGGCTTATTAATAACGTGTTGTTTACCGAGTCAGAAGCTGTTTCCAATTAAACCAGTCCTGATTTATGCCACCAACGATGTGCTCATTAGAACAACGTACTACTTCTAACACTTGTGTGAGATTTCAGCCGTTTTTGCAGCGATCTATTGACGGACTCGATTACTAATTACGTTCCGTTGGATGGGTTCTGATTCAATTAGCAGATGGGAGCTTGAACGATGTCCCGAGGGTTATATAATCTGGATTGCATCAGACGAAAATCCAAGTGCAACGATCCATTACCACCTGACTACTCGACGTGAACGGGTTTGTGCAATTTAATTGGAATCGGAGGGGTTAATTGAATTTTCCGATCGGGAGGCGCTTTCCTCGGCAGTTTGTTTGAAAGGATTGAGAAACGGCCGTGTTGAAACATTTTTTTATCGTTGTGTTTGGACGATCTTGAACGTGTGCAGACGCAAACATGCCATAGACCCATTTCGAAAATAAGTCGGATAAACCGAAGAAAAGTGTGGATTTTGGTGGTTGCGCAATGGCCAGACCAGACGGACAATTACTCATAAACATTAGTCACGGCTTTTTCTGTTTTGGGCGAATCGTAAATAGGATTATTTTTAAACCGATTTCCCAAGCACATAAAAAATCTTTAATAACAATAATTACCATTTACTTTTGACAATTTAATGGGACGAATCAAATAACGAATCAGCTTTCTATTAGATAGCTTGACCGGGCTCTGATGTCATTGCCAACACGAGATCACGATTTGACGGAATCTACGAGAATGGTAATTTTGGGTAAAGGAAGAGCGCCAGGATTTCATACCAAAAACGAAAAGTGAAAGTGGTGGTCAAAACAACAACTGTTTTTTCTAAGCCAGGTGACTAATAAAAAATTCTGTTTTCTCCCGCAGGTGCGATCAAGTGTCTCTTGCGCAAAGGGATAAAGTTTCAAAGGTTTACAAACAGTTGTCCACTTTCACGTTCGATACAAGTAGAAATTAAGTGGAAAGCTAGAGACATGATCGGGTGACACGACAAAACCCAAATTCTGACTTCTGACCGGTGTAAAATTAGAACTTCCGCGCCGGTCCAAAATCAACATGAGCTCCCGTTGTTTTAGAACAAACCATCACCTGTCACGTAGATTTTTCTATCGTTCTTAATTGAGCAATAAACATAAATAATTATCAACATTAATAACGCGGTCGACGATTGACGTTGATGAATCGCGTTACCATCTAAAAATAACCACTCACCAGAGATTCCCTCCACTTTACCACTCACAAAACAATGCACAAAACAGAAAAATCGGTAATTTCGACGGACGACTCGGAAAGAAATCGTCTTGCACGATCATCGACGCGCACTGCTGCTGGAAAACAGTAGAACCAGCACGGCACACTTGGATCCCCTCTCCGATGCGTACACTTGGTCGTGGAGCGCGGTTTTCGAGCGGGCCTTCGACCAAATCGCACAGAGAGGGCTTTATCTCTCTTGATTGCTCCATTAGAGAGGCAATATGGAAATGGACATAATTGAATCAATTAATAGATGCCAACGGATTTAATGAATACGTGTCGGAGTAAATTGAGCCATATTTCATCGTTGAGTGCTTTCTGATAGCTGTCGAAGGGTGAAGATGGCTCTTCAAGGAGAAAACAATGAAGATATGCATCAAGGTCACGGTGAAAGAAGACACTGCTTCCGAAACTATCGCGATGGAAAAATGAAGATGTATGATAATTGAAGACGATGAGTATCAAGGACGTTCACTGCAAATTTAACACCTATACAATGTCAACTGAGAGGCGGAGATGCAAATGAGGATCCGAATATGAACGGCTTTGGACCATGTTTATATAAACAACACGAATTAGGCACCAAAATCGATGCCAAAAAAAAAACAAATAACTAAATCAGTTTTCAATATCTATGTAGTTCCTTTCTCTTGTGGTACTTAACCAACCCATTTAGCCGTTAAAATGAACAGTTAAAAGTTATAACTACAAATTACTATTACGGGCACTAAACAGCGTTATTT
Source organism: Gnatocerus cornutus (assembly GCA_029298725.1). Taxonomy (NCBI): domain Eukaryota; kingdom Metazoa; phylum Arthropoda; class Insecta; order Coleoptera; family Tenebrionidae; genus Gnatocerus; species Gnatocerus cornutus. Next base: position 4,100,296 of record CM055517.1, read on the forward strand.
CTATTCAAATAATCATTATCTGTCAACAAAAATTCAAAATTAAATTTGCTATTTAAAATATCGGCACTAATTAAAATTAAGTGTTTGCAGACTATTACTAATGCTAACCATGAATTGCTAATGATAATATTCAGACCATATTATGTATGCTTTGTGGACTTCATTCTACTTTTAGGCTAATTGAAAATGGGATTTTCAGGTTAATAAGAATGAACGAATCGCACGTGCAATCTGGATTTAAATTCAAATCTCCGTATCCTCTGATCATAAATCTAATTTAATTCAATCTACCTGTGTATCTCATTTTTTTGGCTAATTTATTAGTCTCGACCTGTTTAAACTTACCAGTAACAAAAATCTGAGTAATGTCAACAAAAGTCATTAAATCCTCTAACGCGAGAGAAAGCTGTCGTAATAAATTACCTGCACTTAACGATGTCTTCAAAAACTTAATTTGTAGAAATTATAATTTTTGCTAACTTTTTGGTTGGTAGTGATCTCACAGTCTCTCTCATACTCGTTCTCCGATTCAAGTTCAATGTGAACAACCGATTAGCCATCGCCGTGAAACTTTGCCCCAACCAGTCCAAATATGTACACCAACTCAAGCAAATATTTTCTCTTTGGCCAAAAATGTTTAGCGATGATAAAATAACGACAGGGCGCTCAGAGTAGTGAAAGTATTACAATTAATGACATAAAAAGTAAAGTGAGCTTTTCTGGGTCACTATTTACATATTATCCGATAACGTAATTCAGTTCGACGACGGAGAAGGTTTTAATTAAAAAAAACTTTATTGGATGCATCGATCACGGGGTCTTATCAAAGGAAAAAATCCAAGTTTCCTGTGGTGTATAATGCATGCTGATGGGATCGACCGGTTTCGACAATATTTCATGTATTAGATCATGAAAATGTGATGATAAGGGCGAGCCCACGGGCCTGTTATCTAAACAATTGAGAGAAAGTCGAGCAAAAATCGACTCTCTACACGCTCATTAATAAGAAATTAATTGATCAACGATGATCCAAGGCTATAATTTTAGACAATCTACTTACAAGCGATGTGTGGTTAATAATGTCGTAAAATTCACAGGTCGCATGTATCGGCAGTAAAAATTTTACGAGTACGATTAAATGAATGTTGTTTGAAAATGGTCAAAGTGGCGTATTTACCAGATAAAGATGGGCGTCCATACCTTGACATATTTGGAAGGGTTTTCAAAGGAGTTCATCATAGACTAATGCATCACGACAAACAGAAAACTTTTGATTATCTTATCGAGGATTGATACCGAAAAATAACAGTATGTGTCAATATGAATAAATAAAGTAATCTACGATAAAAAAATTGGGGAATACAATGTGGAGAGATTGAGGAATTTTGGTAGCTAATCTGTTGCCTCCTCTGTTTGGCGGCTTCTACGCACTCATAAGCTCAAGAATCGAGTAAAACTGACATTACTTTATGATTTGTTTGTTTAGACTAAAATTGTTGCAATAGTTATTACCGGGAATTTGTACGAAGGCGGGGAAAATCAAACTCCGTGCCAGCATCTTTCAAAATTGCCGTTTTATTGTTTTGGAAAGCACTGCACAACAAAAATCTTCCTGCAATTGGACAAATGCAGGAAATCACAAATGTGGGCAATGTTCTCTTAATTGAATTAGCTCAAAGGTGACTGAAAGTCTCGCTATCGCGTTACAAAAACTGTGGGTTTATAATCTCCCCCTTCATAATATAATCACCAGCTATCGGGTTTCCTCACGGCACGTGGTCGTTTTCCGGCAAAATGCCCGTGAAATGCCGCGGCAAATACCAAGCATCGACCTTTCCATCTTGACTTCTTGTGCTTCCATTATCGATCGTAATTATCAGCATGTATGTGTTCTCTTCCGCGTCCGCGAATCTAAGCACAAGCTCGAAATAACTCTTGATAATTGACATGTTGGAACTGGTCCAGCCTTGACAAAGCACTCATACATTTCCGAAAAACCACTGCAACTCGCAGACGTTTCTTGGCAGGTATTCACCTAAATAGACAGACGATTGAGCGGTTCCGTGAACCATCCGCGTAAACAAAGTGACAGCGATGGGTGTTCTGGGAAAAAACGCAAGATTTGCCTCCATTAAATTTCAATTGGCATCAGATCCGGCGTGTGAGGGTCGAGGTGACAATAATCACCCAAATCGGGCGAAACAATAGACGATTAACTTTTTGGTCGTGGGTTGGAAACTGGCACTGTCCACTTATCTCTAGGATTACCCGCGTCTTCTATCTCAATGTTTTCGTACATCACGACCTTGCTAATAATGAAATTCCCCTCTAGATTCAGCACGAATTGCGTTTGAAATGAAACTTATTAAAATTTTTGTCGCCTCACATCATAACACCGATTCTTAGATGATAGATGACTGATGATTGAGAGGTGTGTTCAATTCACACGTTTTTCTGCGTCATTCGCAATGCAACGTTAAGGTCAATCTTTATCCGAGGATTGAAATCTTAAATTGCATATCAAATGGAGGCCTTTTCGATCTATCGGAGATTAATTAATCGCGATTAGGACTGGGCGCTTTAAGGCCAACACTTTTCCGCATGGTAGCTTTAAGCTTATCATAATCATCAGTTATTAACGTCTCAGGAAAACCTCCAATTAGGTATCAAAGATAAGAATTCGAGGATGTTTTTTAAGTATGCGGAAATTTCACAGTTCAAAGTTCTCTGACTTTGATGATTAATTTATAGACGGCGTCTCTATTTTTAGAAACGAGTATAATATGCCAAGTTTGCGTATTTTTTGTCTTTTAGATACATATTATGAATAATGCCTTAGGTAACGTAAAACTATGTGTTTTGCAAATAATTGTTTATAAACACTACGGCACTACACGGTTAGTTTATGGATTTACTATCAATCACTTGATTTATTACCTTTGGGTTGAATGTTATAAATCACGCTTCGAAATAACTTCTAAGCGAATTTATATACAATTTAATTTAAACTATATTTTATGCTGTGCTTAAATGATTACATTTCAATTAAACCATTATTATAACTTGTATAAATATTTAGAGTGGTAGCCGCACAATTATAAAATTTGAACACATTTTCGATTATGAGATTAAAGGAATTTTCGAGTTTCAAGCCGTGTTTTTAATTAGAAATTTGAGAAGGCAACAATCTTAATTTCTAGTATTTAAATATTCCCCATGTCCAAACTACGTAACAATCCAAAAAGAAGCAAAGAAACGGAATGTGGCCCCACGCCAAATATTTCGACGGAAGCGTGAAAATGCCACAAAATAAAGCACGACAAGAAGAGATGAAAGAACGCAAATTGAAATGTCAGTAACAATAGAATTACTCAACAATTAAGGAGTGAAAAAGACGTACAAAGCAACAATAGAATAAGTGCTATTTTAGAATGTTTATTTTTCCATCGGCAAAGAAAAATCTGCCGTTCGCGTGTCCGTTACTTTCATATCAAACTGTTTTAAAATTTGTCAAGAGATAGCCGATGAGTCATTTTGCACTTTCTCCCGAAGCCGAAAGTCATTGATGGTTTCGTGCAAACATGCAAAGTGATCAAGCGATAAAAACCAAAGTAAAATTTCAGGTCTTTTCATTACGGTAATTAAGAGTAGCTAAAGATGGCAGGCAGAGCGGTGATAGTGATGTTAGGATGATGGTCAGTAGGTGGCGCCGCTCTCCATTCGCCAAATCCACAGCACGTGTGATAAAAGCGTGATATGTAATTAAATTTCATGTCGGTCAACACACTTTTCCTATATTCGTTATTTATTTTCTCGGGAAGATCGTAAATTATGTTCGACGATTTCTTTGTTTACGAATCTTGCATTTAATAAGAAGGCAAAATAAATCATTGATGTGATAACGTCCGACCCACGATTGACGATAAGCGGCCGAATTTAACGGTAAAATTCAATACAATCCGTGACTTGGGCCCAATGCAAATGAAGGCACAATGGGTGAAAGCATAGTTCGGATTTACATCACAGATCGCGACCTTCTTTATGTCGAACTTTCCAAAACAATCAAATTTTTTGGGGGATAGACGGTGGAGACAACGGTTTTAGGGATTATAAATATTTAGATTTAGAATTTTTTGTTTTACGACCAGTACTCCAATTCTACATTCTCACGCCAGTGTACGCTCATCCCAGCCCAGACATAAAAGGGTGAATTAATTCCACATACTGACAGGGGTTGCATAATGGGGCCACCCGACCACTCGTTCCCACCCCTAGAGAATCACATTAAGTTATCACAATCCCAGAAATAATCATGCTAGTCCTGTCAGCGACTTTTATTGTGTCGAACAATTCTCGAACCGATTTTCGGGGATGCACGTGTTTGGAGGGTGGTCTCCACCACTTGTTTGCTCATTTCTAACAAAGAAAATCCTCGCTAACGTTCTTGCACGTATTTAACGACTTTAATTCGTTCCACAGAAGCATTAAAACCCACTGCGAATTTTTATGGGCGTTTTATCTTTGCGATTTGTGTTAGTTTCTCCAAGGTTTGAGCGTATTGATCGCGTCCTTAAAAATTTTAAGCCGACGCTTCTACATTATTCAAGATAGTGACGTGTCATCGGGTTGTTTGTTTTGATAGGAAAGAATTTGTAGAACGCTTAGTTTCCTGCCAACAAACCCGCAAATGGGATAACGACCCAATGGTGGTATTAGCTCAGTCAGGTAAAGCGATTATGGCCTAATATAACGACTGCAACTTCCTTTATGTTGGAATGTTGACAAGACGTTTTGTAGAGAGAGGGTCAGCAGCGGCGAAAAATGGGTGCAAAAAACTAGGCAAACCACAGTTAGGTTTCTAACTTTATTGACTTTTGGGAACATGTAAGCGACTTTTGCGTGACTGGAAATCATTTTTGCCAACATGCAAGACAGTTTTTCTCTGTAAGGTTGTTCACTTATTGATTTAAACAACTTGTGCTAAATAGCAACAGTAGCCACAACTTACCACAAAACGAATGAAAACTATTGTTATAATCACTAATAATATTTCATGTATTTGTAATTAATTTTTATTCATATTACTTAAAGTATAGTGGGTGGTAGGTTTATCTCTGATAACTAAGCTTAACCTTTGCTCCTGATACTACCCTAATATAGACGTCTGCCCTTTGATCCGGGTAGATATTCTTAATTTGTATTTCTAATAGAAATTATGTATTTGATCTTTGATCCGGATGCGACCCCCATTAGACATTTGGTCTTTAACCCATTTTTATCTGTTAGAACTCATATAAAACCACCACCACCCTGTTATAATTCAATTCCGTTTTTACCATCGTACGTTGCGGTTACCCTGTAAACGTATTTTTGTCGAATATACATTTTAATTAAGTACATTGAGTGTCTCTGTGAGTGCCCATCACTGATTTCCCTTTTTGACGACGACAAGTCCCAAGAAGGTCCCATAACAAAAAATTGGTGTCAGAAGTGGGATTGGGAACATTTAATTGGAAGATTAGAAGCATTCGATTGGGAGCATTGGAAGATTGAAACCATCGGGATCAACATTCCAAAGAAAACGCAGGATTCTTTCGCGGTAAGCAGAGATTTATTTTTCTTGCTGTTTTTTGTGCTACTTGTTATTGCTTGTTATAATCATGCCTGAAACTCCAACAACTCCAGCAACTCCAGTCCATAATTTCTCTGATATAAGGTCTTTAATACCTGATTCATTTTCGGGAGATCGACGAGATTTTTATGAGTTTCTTCAAAACTGTGAGAACGCTTATAAGTTGTGTGAAGGTACACAAAAAAGTTTAATGCTTGTTTATATTGTGTCAAAACTAAAGGGATCAGCTAGAGCTCAAATTCAGGAAAAAGAATTTACTAATTGGGATGACTTAAAAAATGTTTTAACCGAAGCTTTTTCTGATAATAGAGACTTAACTCAGTTGCTTGAAGATTTAAATAATATTAGACAAAACAGAACGGAATCAGTACATTCATTTCACACTAGGTTAGACCAGATTCGAACTCGTGTTTTAAATGCAATTTCTCTTAAACATAGAGGTGATATAAATTTACAAGGTAGATTAGATTCAATTCGCGAGATGGCTTTACAACGATTCATTCTTCATTCATCAGACGAAATTTCTACAGCTCTTCGTCGTAGTAAACCATCTACATTAGCATCTGCACTTTCGGAAGCTTTATTAGAAGAAAAACATTTGCAAGTTCGAAAAATTAACAATTTTAACTCTGTAAAAATTTGTAACTTCTGCAAAAAACCTGGTCATTTACTTAAAGATTGTCGAACGAGAAAAAAAGGCAACGATAATAACGTGAATTTCAATAATCAAAACGCATCCAGCGCGAGCAATCAAAATTCAAATCAAAATAAAACATGTAATTATTGCAAAAAATCTGGACATTTGATTCACGAATGTCGAAAACGCGAATATAACAATAACAAAAAACGACAAAATCAAACTACAACTTCCCAAGCCGATGTACATTTAAACTCCGTACAGTCCCAGGTAACTGCCGTACCTGTGGACTTACTCTAAATCTTAAATCGGCAAGAAGTCAAAACGAAAATCTAAATGTTTGTAAATGCATTATTAATAATAATAATAATCATCATGAGTCTGAAAATAATCGAGTCGAGAACTCCAATAATCATAAACTAAAAATAGAAAACGTCTTCTTATCTCATAATGATAGTGCCTGTTATTTATCGGTTAATCACCAAAATTTGGATTTCAAATTTCTTGTAGACACAGGGGCAAGTGTAAGTCTAATTAAAGTGGATAAATTACGAAAACTAAAAGGTGTTTTTTATAATCCTCAAGATAAAGTTTCGCTGAACGGTTTGAGTGCAAACGGTTTAGTTGACACAGTCGGTAGCGTATCTTTAGATTTAAATTTCTTTAATCGCAAGATAACGATTAAATTTTACATTGTTAAAGACAATACGAATATTCCATTCGACGGTTTAATTGGCAACGATTTTCTACTAACTCAACAAAAAGCCGAAATCAATTACGAAAAATCTGAATTAAAACTTAAAGATCTGCCATTTCCTTTAAAACTCAGTTTTAATTCAAATGTTGTCAACAATAACTGCTATTATCTTCCACCTCGTTCTGAGACAATAGTTGAAGCTAACATTCTAAATAAAAATATTTCAGAAGGTCTAACTCCTGAAATCAAAATTCTTGACGATGTCTATCTTGCTAAGGCAATTCTGAAAGTTAATGAAAACGGAAAAGCATTAACCACAATTCTTAATTCTTCTAATAAAATAATCAAAATCGAGAAAATCGACTTAGTATTAGAGGAATTCGACAGTCATGCATGTTTCACGATAAACAAAGACTCTGTAAACAAAAGCCAAAATTTAAAAAATAGATCGGATCTATTACAAACCAATTTACGATTGGAACATTTAAATCCAGAAGAGAAATTTACACTCATGGATCTCTGTAAATCATATGACGATATCTTTTATCTTCCGGGTGATAATTTAACACATACGGAAACGGTTCAACACGAAATAATAACAACAAATGTAAAACCGATTTCATCCAAAATCTATCGTTATCCAAAAGTTCACGAAATCGAAGTTGAAAATCAGATAAATCAAATGCTAAAAGACAATATAATCAGACCATCAAAGAGTCCATACAACAGCCCACTTTGGGTTGTGCCTAAAACTAGAACAGACACTTCAGGTAAACGTAAATGGCGCATTGTAACAGATTATCGTCAACTTAATAATTTCACAGTAGGCGATTCCTTTCCAATTCCAAATATAGACCATATTTTGGATCAGTTGGGACATAGTAAATATTTCACTACTCTGGACTTAGCAATGGGATTTAATCAAATATTAGTAAGACCTGAAGACGTCAATAAAACAGCTTTTTCAACACCTAATGGGCATTACGAATATCTTCGCATGCCTTTCGGACTAAAAAATGCACCTGCAACTTTTAGTAGATTAATGAAATCAGTATTAACTGGTCTTGAAGGAAGTCAATGCTTCACATATTTAGACGACATCATAATATATGCCTCTTCATTACAGGAACATAACGACAAATTGCAAAACGTTTTCGAACGGTTAAGAACAAACAATTTAAAATTACAACCCGACAAATGCGAATTTTTACATAAGGAAATCTCATATTTGGGTCATGTTATTACTGATAATGGCGTAAAACCAAATCCTGAAAAGATTCGTGCAATTGTCGACTATCCTACACCTGTCGATCAAAAATCGATTAAACAATTTCTCGGTTTAATGGGATATTATAGAAAATTTGTTAAAGACTTTTCGTCTATTGCAAAACCATTAACAACTTTGTTAAAAAAGGGTGTAAAATTTGTTTGGAATACAGAACAAGAAAACGCTTTCCAGCATTTCAAAAATGCCTTAATAAATGAACCAATTTTGCAATATCCTGATTACACGAAACCTTTTATTTTAACTACGGACGCTTCAAATTACGCGATAGGCGCTGTTTTATCACAAGGTGAGCTAGGTAAAGACTTACCAATCTCATTCGCGTCTCGTACACTCAATAAGGCTGAAACTAACTACAGTACAACAGAAAAAGAATTACTTGCGATTGTTTGGGCTACAAAACACTTTCGACCATACCTCTATGGCCAAAAATTTGTAATCATCACTGATCATCGACCATTAACTTGGTTATTCAATTGTAAAGATCCGTCTTCGCGACTCATACGTTGGCGCTTAAAATTAGAGGAATACGACTACGAAATTCATTACAAACCGGGTCGTATAAATTCAAATGCTGACGCTCTTTCAAGAAACCCCATAATGATGATAAACAACGAATCATATGATGATTTTATTCGTTTTCATTATCAAAATCAAGATTTAATCGAAATCAATCACATTCGCGAAAAACCATTTTCCAAATTTCCAAACGCTTTCTTCATTTCAAAAGACCTTAATCAAAATAACAAATATTTTAATTCAATCTCTGAACGTTATGATTTAAACTTAATTCCTCACGAAATCGACAGTTATGATACAATAACTTTGAAGAATGATCAGACGCAACAAACTACATTTTTAATGATATCACATCTTAACCACTTTGACGTACCATCCTATAAAGATGTCTTTTATAAAGTGGTCCAAAAGGTATAAGGCTATATGGTGGCAGTAAAATTCTCCCATTGTGTAAAAGTTAACTGGCTTACAATAGAAAACATCCCAGAGTTGTAAACCATCTGGTTGCACCACAGCGTTTATTTTTGTCACTTTGACCAGTTCCGGACTTAATACTATTTAGAAATCATCGAAACTTGTGCGTACATTATATCAAACTTGTAACGAGATTATTAATTTTTTTTTTAAGTAATAAATGATTAAATACCTGCTATTTCATTTGATTTCATAAAAACAGCCATTGTCAAAACTCAGGTAGAAAGTAAGTACAAGAAACGATGTTCGTAAATTTAGCTTACTAAATAAATCCTGATCCCTCTGTAATAAGAACAGGTAAATTGAGCTCAGGCTATGTTTTGCAGAGGGTGACAGGTAGGTAAAGGATTAGAAACAAACCTAACACATATTTGATATAATTTTGATATTTTGATTTTTTCAAATTGCAAACACGAAATTTAAAAAATGTGTAAAAACTCCTTGAAACCACTGGTATACATTAGGCATTTTCAAACAAAGGTCTTTAATTACACCCGATAACTACTAGTCCCATCATCTGCGTGTATCTGCTTCTCATTACTGGGGATTAGAAATTTTGTTGACTTAATTGGTTTTTACTTTACCAGCGACCTTCTCAGAAAGCCCTACCACTATTTCAAAATCTGTTGTTGTTTAACCATTCCACCCTTAAACTATCATTACCTTATCATTACGTTTGGTAACGTCGCTGTGTGCAGTACATGCTAAATATTTCGCTGAGTTTTTCTTCGTTTGCCACTGATTTTTAAAATTAAACAGTGTTTTCGTATTCGTTTTTAGACAAGGTAAGGTTTGTTTTTTTTAAGACAATTGACGCTACAAATCCTTTTCTCTTTAGTTTGTAAATCGAATTTTTGGAATGTTTCGTCCATGGGAAATCGCTGGAAGTTCATTTGCTCCAGAAATTCAGATCCATAATGCGATCGTTGTGGAAGACGAGGTTGAAACAGTCTCCAATAACCGTCATCATCTTTCAGAAGGCGAGAAACGAATTATTTTTAATGTTTATCAAGGACTCATTGCTAAAGAATGTGCCGCTCCGGTTAAAGTTACCAGTGAACTTACGCAGGTGCCATATTCGACGGTGCAAAACATAATAAAAAACAATGGCAGACCAAGGAAAGAACGCTTATTCACGAAATTTCGTAAATTTGATGAAAATATAGGAGTAGAAATAAAGGAAATTATTTACGATTCCTATAAAAAGAATATTATTCCAACTACAGAAAGAGTTATGCAAGTGATGAAGGAAAAAGACTTTCCAATCGAATGCTCTGCGGAAACACTTAGGCTTTATTTAAGAAGTATTGGCTTTTTTTATAAAGTCATTAATCAAAGAGCCTCCATAATGGAGAGTCCTCGGCTAAAAAAACTACGTTTTGAATACATTCTGGACATTAGAAGATTTAGATCCGAAGGAAGACCTATAATTTACTTGGATGAAACGTGGTTCGATACACACGATGTCGTCAAAAAAGGCATAACCGATAGTAGCAATAATTGTGTATTAAACATCCCCCCTAGTCGTGGAAAACGGATTATAATACTCAACGCGGGAAATGAAAATGGCTGGGTACCTGGAGCTCTACTTCTATCAGCAAAAAACATCAAAAATTGCTCTGCCGATTACCACCAGGACATGGATGGACTCCTGTTTGAAACGTGGTTTGAAAACCAATTGTTACCCAACATCCCGTCCAATTCGATCATCGTCATGGACAATGCAAAATATCATTCGAGGCAACTATGTAAGAAGCCCTGTCAAAACACAAGAAAAGATGATATTCTATATTATTTGCGTAAAAATAATATTGATGTTCCTACTGGAAAGGTGTTACGAAAGGATTTGCTAGATATAGTTAAGCGAAATGATCTTCCAGTCAAATACGTGGTGGATGAATGTGCCAAAAGAAGTGGCCACACTGTCCTGAGGCTGCCGCCCTATTATTGTGTGCTTAATCCCATCGAAATGATGTGGAGCACTTTGAAACGCAACATTCGAAAATATAATACTCAGCCAAATCTTAGTGCAGGAGTGGTTGATCTCATAAGGCAACAAGTGGCAAAAACCAAGGTTGATTCTTGGAAAAACTGCGTGCGGCATGTGGTAGATGTGGAGAACCAATATTTGTCACCTAATGTACAGGAGATTATTATAAATTTGGATCAAGAAAGTGATGATGATAACCAGTTCGATTTGGACAGCGAGGGAGATGACGACGAATCCTGAATATAATGTACCGGAACCAATGTACCTAATAGTATATAAATAAACATGTTTGGAATGCTTTATAATTTTATTATTACCAAAATATTTTAAAGCCGGTCCTGGTAAGTTCACGCAAACCATGATTTATTGTAGGGGCACGCGCTTGCCGATAAGGGTACAAAAGGGACGGTAATTCGCGGTCAACAACTTTTATTGAGGCTATATAGCCTTATACCTCTTGGACCACTTTAGTTTGCTCAATTTGAGAAAGAAAATTCGGGAAGCTAACTTAAGAAAAATTTTCATTGAAAATCCACGATTACTAAATAAGAAATTTAAAATAGATTTAATACACGAAATGATTCATTATATTTTCAATCAGACTGATGTTGAAGTTTCCATAACTGACCGTTGCAAATTAGAGCCAAAAGACGAAGAAGAAATTAACAACATTTTGAAAGAAAATCATTGTACTGCCATCGCAGGACATCGGGGATTTTTCAAAACGTATCAGATAATCAAAGAAATATACAAATGGAAAAACATGAAAAAGGACATACGAAAATTTATAAAAAGTTGTAAAGATTGTCAGTTAAACAAAACAAATCGTCACCCTCTTAAAGCACCGATGGAAATAACTTCCACCGCAACTCAACCATTTGAAAAATTATTTCTCGATATCGTAGGTCCATTACCTATCACCGAAAGTAATAATCGATTCATCCTAACTCTTCAAGACGATTTAACAAAATTTTCATACGCATATCCAATTCCAAATCATGAAGCTCAGCAGATTGCTGAAAAATTATGCGAATTCATCATGATTTTCGGCATACCTAAATCGATTGTAACCGATAACTCCACTGATTTTACCTCTAATTTGATTAAAGAAGTTAATAAACTTTTCAAGATCCGTCACATTACTACTTCACCATATCATCCACAAAGCAATGGAGCTCTAGAACGTTCACATTCCACACTTAAAGATTACCTCAAACACTTTATTAACAAAACACAAACCGATTGGGATAAGTTTGTATCAAGTGCCATGTTTTCGTATAACACATCAATTCACACAACAACTAAATTTACTCCATTTGAGCTAGTTTTCGGAAATAAAGCTATTTTACCACAAACAGTAACTTCTTCACCAGAATTCAGATATAGTTATGATGACTACCATCAACAATTAAAACTCCGACTAAACAAAACATTCGAAATTGCCCGCGAAAATTCAGGAAAAAGCAAAGAAAAATCCAAAATTAGATATGACAGAAATTCGCACGACTATAATTTTAAGAAAGATGATTTGGTACTTATCCAAGATAGAGCAAATAAGCCAGGATATAGTAAAAAACTATCACCGACTTATAAAGGTCCCTATAAAATAGAAAAAATTAATCCAAACCAAACAGTCGTCGTAATTATTAAGAAACAACGGAAAACATATCACAAAAATCTATTGAAACCATTTGTTTCAGATTAGGAACAAAACAACCAGTACTAATATGCTCAAATATCTCATCATCATTATCCTTTTTAACCATTTTCCAATATCTATTTTTTGTCTTAATTCCCATAAAGTCACGCAGCTTCCTAAAAATGCCGGAATATATTACCAAAACTTGGGACATGTCAAAACATATAACAGCTTTCTATCGTTATTGTCTTATACAAATCTCACATTTTCACATGAAAAGCTTACTTTAATTGAAAAAGTTTATGTTGATAGTCTAGATTTATGCGACCGGTGCGAAAACCATAATGGACAAAGGATTACATGTAGAAAATCTTTAGCCTTTTTAAAAATTCAAATTTCCCAGGTTTACAAGAAATTCGAAACTATTTTGCATTTAACTGACCACACACTTAAAGTCACACGTAAGCGTCGAGGTCTCATTGACGGTATATCTACCGGTATGAAATGGCTGTTTGGCACACCAGACGCAAATGATGCAAAATTCTATTCAGAATCCATTACGGCTTTACAAGACAAGCATCGCGAAACAATAAATTTAATGCGACAACAGGTTCATGTTTTGACTTCTGCCATAGTAAATTATAACAGCTCTGTTCAGTCTCTTAAATCAAATGAAAATAAGCTCAATGATAACATTAATAAATTCAACTCGTTTAGTAAATCAGTATCGGAAAATATTAACAATATCGTATCAGCTCAAGCTGTTCTTAATCATCTAACTTTATTGGAAGAACTAATTGTCGAGCTAAATGAAGAATGCGACACAATAATATCTTCAATATTATTTGCAAAGCAAAATATTCTACATCCATTCATTGTCACTCCGACCGATTTTAAGAATGAACTAAGTAACATCAAACTTAAATCGAATACTCAACTTCCAATTCCTCTAGATCAAGAATTTAAAATTCACAATTATTTTGCATTAAGTAAAATTTCAGTAATTTATGATAATGATGTTCTAATTTATGTTATCAGAATTCCTTTAGTAGATAACATTAGATACTTTTTATATAAATTAATTCCTCTCCCTTCACCATCAAATCATTCGACTGTCTATTCCTATATCAATCCTAGTTTTTCCTTCCTAATGATGAGCATTACAAGGACGCACTACGGACAGTTGGAAGATCTCTCTGTTTGCTTGGAACTGCTGAATTCCGAATATCTTTGTCCAAGACCTGTCATACGTCTAACGTCACAACAACCAATCTGCGAAGTGAAACTTAGAGTTGAAGATGTCCAGTCCATACCTGAAGATTGTATGACAAGAACCATCAAGGCAAACATCGAAGTTTGGCATCAATTATCTAGTAATCAATGGTTATATGCTATGAGCCATGCAACACCAGCTACGATCTCATGCGACTCTGATTTCGAAAACGCCATCGAAATTACGTTCAAAGATGTTGGAATTTTGGAATTGGCACCTCACTGTCACTGCTACACGATGACTACAAACTTGGTTGCTTCATCCAATATTTCCCACAACTTCACGAACTACATTCCACATGTCGACATCAATTCCGACGATTGCTGTGTAGAAAATCAGAAGATTTTGGTAGCTTCGCAAATGGATCCTATTCACATCGACAGCAATAATTTGGACGAACTTCGGCATGCGAACCTCAAACTTCAAAAGTTCGATGACGCCCTGGAAACCGAGATGAACAACTCCTTTGGCAGTCATCAGTACTTCAACTTTTTCGGATTCTCGATCGCAGTGCTTTTCGTTCTCGTTGTCGTATTCTCTATCTGCTGCTGCATATCGAGATACTGCTGCGATTGCACCTGGATTCCTTGTGTCGGACGGTTTCTCCCAAAGAAATGTTCTGGAAAACTTCTGTCCAACTTTTGGGTACCTCGAAATAGACGTGACTCCATTGCACTGTCTGTCCACACTGGAGAACGTTTCGAAACAACTACAAGTCCAGCGGTTCCAATGGAAGAAAACAATGAACAAACTCCTGTTATTAGTAATCCTTATAATTTGCGATCAAGAAATAGTAGTTTATCTAAATTGTAAATTTTGTAGGTATATCAAAACTCTTAGGGAGGAAGAGTGTTATAATCACTAATAATATTTCATGTATTTGTAATTAATTTTTATTCATATTACTTAAAGTATAGTGGGTGGTAGGTTTATCTCTGATAACTAAGCTTAACCTTTGCTCCTGATACTACCCTAATATAGACGTCTGCCCTTTGATCCGGGTAGATATTCTTAATTTGTATTTCTAATAGAAATTATGTATTTGATCTTTGATCCGGATGCGACCCCCATTAGACATTTGGTCTTTAACCCATTTTTATCTGTTAGAACTCATATAAAACCACCACCACCCTGTTATAATTCAATTCCGTTTTTACCATCGTACGTTGCGGTTACCCTGTAAACGTATTTTTGTCGAATATACATTTTAATTAAGTACATTGAGTGTCTCTGTGAGTGCCCATCACTGATTTCCCTTTTTGACGACGACAAGTCCCAAGAAGGTCCCATAACACTATTCGTTGAGAGTGGAGATATTATTTCACTGTTGCTACTTTAATCGATACTCGAGATTTCGTTGACAAAACTACCACAAATCAAAATTGATTAAAGATATAGCTGGATAACGTCGAGTTCATGATTAGATCAAATGAGAAGTCAAAAAAACTTAGAAAGCTCTTATACCAGTTCTTATTATATTTTCCATCATTCTATAAATCCTGGAGATTGTAGTATCCTTTTGTGTTGTTTCCCATGGCTCGCAGCGTTTTTATATATTCTTTATTCATCGGCTATAATTTAATCCGCCACAAATAATTGAACTATTCATCTCTAAACGTGTCGATCTCCAGCTTACATCATCGCTCTCTTCATTTAGTCAATATTAAAATTTGCTGTACGATTTCTTTGCATCCTTGACATATGAGTCAATCAAAGCAGCTGCCGCTCGGTCTGTTTGATTGTTTCTGAGCATTACCACTTGTTAACTGGATCAAATATTGACTATTGTATCAGATGTTGTTTTCCTTCCTGATTAGACGTCGCATGACCCTTTGTCCTTGCTTTATGGAGTCCCACCTGTGGGCGAAGTCTCGATTAAGTCTGTTCCAAGAAAGACGATAAAATCAGGATATAGGTGTTTCCCAAGACTGTGTCATTTCTACCGGGCAATTTTTGCGCATTCTTGAGGGTAGTAGACGAGACGTAGGTGGATGATTCAGGTTTGAATGGTCTTTGTGTGCCAGTCGACCCCACGTTGGGCGCCAGAATTTCAGTATGTAAAGGTCACGGAAAAAAGAGTTTTTTCATTGAAATTCCACGGAGATAATTATTAACTTCAAGGTAATGCAGGTATAAATCAACATCTTCTAAATATGCATGTTTACAGTTTACATTGTTGTTAGTGTCTGTTATTGATAGCTTATCCGGTATTTAGGCGCCGACGAAGCTTGCAATCAATTAAAAGAAGAAATAAGCGTTTTTATCGAGTTGCGTCACCCACAAATTCCTCTGATAACCTCCCTTCACGAAGTGATTCAGTGCACATGCTTCACCCAAATCGGGACGAGGCGAGGGTGCGCCAGAATACCCCAGAAAGGAGTTGTTGACCTAAATGTTCGAGACAGTGAAGCGTTTGTTGGATCGCGAAAAAACGACGTTTAGGAGCAGTTAACGCTATCGTAAAGCCTCGACATAATATTTACGTCGTCGTCTCGCATTCCACAGTTGGCAACGGGAATTTCGGAGTTTTTCTAGAAAAAATGTCGAAAATCCCAAACAGTTCACGTAACATCACACCCTACGTTCAAACAAACTTTTTACCCGCGAAGATTTTTACCAGATGCCCGTTTATTTGAAACCGGTAGTACTTTATGTAACTGCAGCATGTTTGTTGTAAACACACTCTTCCTTCTCTAAACCGAAGCCGAAGTGTTTGGACAAGACTTGGACGGATTAAAATTAATAAGACTCTTAAAATACGTTTATTTTTTGTACGTGAAAAACGAGCGGGTGTTGCGAAAATCGTAACCTTCAGGTGCAGGCATCACGGTTCGGCACTGCCTTCCATTATTTTTCTATATTAGAAGTTGGTACGTGCACGCTTCGAGGCAGTTCTCGCAATTGTAATTAAACGCACTCGAGTTTTTTCTCCGACAAACAATACGCCTTCACTCGCTTGAATAATAATTGGGAAAAAAGCAAAAGCGTGATTTCGAAAATTTCAAAATACGTAATTAATGGCGGAAAAACCGAAAGGGAAAAATTCTGCAGTTGAACCGCACCTTGCGGTTTATGAATTTGCACGGGATTGGCTAGGCGGAAAATGGGAAAAGAACAACAAAAAAATATTTAAGAATTAAAGAAATATTTAAGAATTAAAACAACCCCTCGGGTTAATTAGCCCCATATTTGAGTGACAACACCATAAAAGACAGGGGTTGATACTTCACAAAAATGGCATACACCTGAGTGAGTTCCCCTGATTTTCTCGCTGATTTCCTTGTGATTTCGTATAACTTCCCCTGATTTTCTTGTGATTTCGCGTGACTTTGCTTGATTTCGTAGTGATATCTTCTTCTTATTGATTGCCCTTGATATCCTAATAATTTCCCCTGGTTTTCTATTTCGTCTAACTCCCTCTGATTTCCTTGTAATTTCGTCTAACTTGCCCTAATTTCCTTGCGATTTTGTTTAACTTCCCCTGATTTTCTTGTGATTTCGCATGACTTCCCATGATTTTCTAGTGATATCTTCTGATTTCCTATTGATTACCCCTGGAGTTCGATCTAATGATTTCCCCTGATTTTCTAGTAATTTCGTTTAACTTTCCCTGATTTCCTTGTGATTTCGTATAACTTCCCCCGATTTCCTTGCGATTTCGTTTAAATTCTCCTGATTTTCTAGTGATTTCGTCTTCCCCTGATTTATGTTTGATAACGTCTAACTTCCCCTGATTTCCTTGTAATTTCGTCTAACTTCTCCGGATTTCCTTGTGATTTCGTATAACTTCCCCTGATTTTCTTGTGATTTCGCGTGACTTCGCTTGATTTCGTAGTGATATCCTCTGTTTTCCTGTTGATTGCCCTTGATGTCCTAATAATTTCCCATGATTTTCTAGTGATATCTTCTGATTTCCTATTGATTACCCCTGATGTTCGATCTAATGATTTCCCCTGATTTTCTAGTAATTTCGTTCAATTTTCCCTAATTTCCTTGTGATTTCGTATAACTTCCCCCGATTTCCTTGCGATTTCGTAAAAATTCTCCTGATTTCGTCTTTCCCTGATTTACGTTTGATAACGCCTAACTTTTCTTAATTTCCTTGTGATTTCGTCTAACTTCCCCTGATTTCCTTGTAATTTCGTCTAACTTCTCCTGATTTCCTTGTAATTTCGTCTAACTTCCCCTGATTTCCTTGTGATTTCGTATAACTTCCCCTGATTTTCTTGTGATTTCGCGTGACTTCGCTTGATTTCGTAGTGATATCCTCTGTTTTCCTGTTGATTGCCCTTGATGTCCTAATAATTTCCCCTGATTTTCTAGTGATTTCGTCTAACTTCCTCTGATTTCCTTGTGATTTCGTCTAACTTGCCCTGATTTTCTTGCGATTTTGTTTAACTTTCCCTAATTTTCTTGTGATTTCCCATGATTTTCTAGTGATATCTTCTGATTTCCTATTGATTACCCCTGATGTTCGATCTAATGATTTCCCCTGATTTTCTAGTAATTTCGTTCAATTTTCCCTAATTTCCTTGTGATTTCGTATAACTTCCCCCGATTTTCTTGCGATTTCGTTTAAATTCTCCTGATTTTCTAATGATTTCGTCTAACTTCCCCTGATTTACGTTCGATAACGTCTAACTTTCCATAATTTCCTTGTGATTTCGTCTAACTTTCCCTGATTTTCTAGTAATTTCGACTGGCTTCCCCTGATTTCCTACTGATTGCCCCTGATTTTCTTGTGATTTCGTTTAACTTCCCCAGATTTTTTAGTGATATTCTCTGATTTCATAATGATTGCTTACGTCCTAATGAATTCCTCTGTTTTCCTAAGACTCATACTCCGATTTTCCAAAGAGGTTAAGCCCTCGATAAAAAAAAGTAGAAACAGAAATTCGCGAACAAGCATTGTGTGTCGTAATTCCGGAGAGATGGAGCACGAAAATTCCGGAAAAAATATCCATTACAATACTTTACGGCCACACTATGACGACGTTGTTTTAACCTTTCGGCAGTTTAATGTCCCTACATTATTAGAAATTGCTCTATGTAAAACACATTCAACAACCGTAGAAATTGCGTCATTTTTCACTACTTCCTTGGTATGGCCGACTGCGGTAAATCAAGCACTGAATATGATGAACATTATTGGTCAATAAAACAGCGTGAAACACATTAAATTGAAATAATTAACGTTGACCACTGACGTAATCCAAAATATCAACTTTCAATACCTCAACGTTATACCTCCGTTTTTGTAAATATCTCTCAATAAACGTCAAAACTGCGTCATATTTTCGTTACTTCTGTGGTTACGGTGAGACCACAAATCTGTTATTGAAACTGATCTTTGGTGACGACCGAAGTGAAGTAAGATTTGGTGCAATGGCGGTAATTGTGCCATTAGTTTTTATTAACAAATAGAGCTGTTATACCAGGGTGTCAATTTTAGTAACTTTACGACCCTTGCTCGTTCGAAATTTAGCTTTTATTCGTATTGGAGACATCAAACGCTTCCTACTTGCTTCAGCCATTGTTGCAAACAAATCCACGTCAATAAATGTATTTTTAGATCGTACCGACAATTAACACAACTACTAAGTCGGTTAATGGCGTATACAACAAAAAAAAACGAAAATAGTTTCGGCGAAACAATCAAACCGAACGCGAAATGGTTAGGTGTAAAAATAATCCGTCGCGAATTTTTGTTTTTCTGTAAAATCCACTCTGACAGGAGTTTCGCTTCGTTGAGTACCAACAAAGCCCCAGCATTACAGCACCTGCATAAAGCGCTACTGAGTACGCGAGAAAAACTAATGTCGGCCGCGTTCGGATTATTAAATTATACGTTCACCTGAAAGGTGTGCGAAGAATGACTAATTTTTGTTTGTTTCGTTCTTCTACGTCTTGAGCAATGTTTTTTTCGTTGCGCCATCACGAACATCGGTAGTTAAATCATAACATCGATGTCGCAATGAAAATAATCAAGGACGCTAAGCCGACCTGTGATTTTTTTAACACTTTCTCTGGAAAAATTAATGGCTGGGTCACACCCGCGGCGACGAGATGGAAGCGTGTGGGCACATCACCTCGGAAACAAGACGTGTCATCGTATAAATAATAATTACTTATCCATTCATATCGGTAATGGCGGGATTAACAATATAAATCATACTTGCCTGTGGTCGGTGCGGCTTGGGCTTGCTCGCTGCCTCGCCATCATCAGCCATTGGTGTCTGAAAAACAAAAAATTACAAAAACAAAACTCTAACTAGATTCATCAAAAAGGCCGTGGTAGCAAGTTAGTTAGTGATCCTCAATTTTTTCTGTTTTTATACAGGTGTCCCAGAATTCGCGCCCCAGAGAAAAAGAGCTTATGGAGGCAACAATTCTGAACTAAAATTTCGAAACTATAATTTTTTAACTCAAAAAATAACCGAGAAAAGACAAAAAAACTGAAGCCAATCCTGAAGCTGTACAGAATTTGAAAATTGGTAACTATGGACACATACTATCATCCATTGGTCAGATGAATATTAGACTCTCGTTGCCTAGGAAATTGGGTGGCCTTTTACCCCACTTTTCCAATAAGCTTTCGGGATTCGGGATTGGTTGTTAACTTTTTATCAGTTCTTGAATACTATTAAACTTAGTCAATTTTTGTTTTGAAATTTACCATCTGTATTGCTGTCGGCACCCTCCCTTGCTCTATGGAGCGCGAGTTCTGGGACGCCCCGTATAAAACGTTCTTGTATTGTTATCTGCGAGAAATTCAGCGATGGCGGATTTCGTGACGGAAAGTCTGCTTATTCCCGGAATGAAAAAGTACCAGCGGATATGTGGGAAGGTAATTTAAAACTCGCAAACAAATACCACCACAGAAGATGAAATGAAAAATGGCGATGTGGGCAAAATCGAGAGCCATCGACCCAAAAAAGGACCATACACAACAATTACGCAACAAGTGAAAAAATGGAGGTTGGTCTTAGCTAGAGGCTGTGGAATGTAAATTGCTCGTTCAGCTTAGCACTGATGACTTCAGGAAATCTTCAATCACTTTGGACTTACACTGCATTAATTACTTGTCCGGACGCACTCGTGCAGTAATTATTACACCGATAATTGTGGGTTTACAAGAATAAAGCCAATTGTTGCCGAAATTCAGACAAAAAAAACAATGAGGACAACACATTGCGTGCACGCAAGTGCTACAGTGCGTGACTAGTTATAATGTCAAAACACGTAAATCCGCCTCCGGGGAACTAATGCGAATTTTTGATCTGTTGATACGTGTTGTGCAAGACCAGTAGTTTGTATAATTGTAGTTTTAGTTTGATTGACAGTTTATTGATTTTTTTGGGGTAGAAAATAACCTTGCGAATCGAGAAAAAGTGTGCTAAATTTCACAATGAGTGAAGGAGAACAATTAGACCAGGAACTCGTTCCGTGTCAAAACATACGTAATTAATTCCGTGTTTCTTTCTGCTTTTTGTTAAATGGTAGCTCCACCTCCGTCGTTTGGGCGGAGCAAACAAGGATTGAGGTAAAAAAGTGACAAAAACGCGTAAAAATAGCGTAATTGGATAATTGCTTTTCCCAATGGAGGATTAATTCTACTCGTGTTTTGTAATTTTTTTTTATTTTAATCCGGGATACAGGCGTGGCTTTTATTTGGCCAGTTTTGATAGAAAATGAACGTGTCTTCAGGCATCTCCCATGCTCGAACGACATCTCCAGAGGTGAAACCCAGACAAAACCTTTGAATTTGTGCCAATTTACGTCGTCCCACACGACAATTAACTCGTATATTCGCTCGTAATAATTAAAATTTCAATACATAATTGCCGTGCTTTCTCTAGTCGTCGTACCCAATAAGGCTCTAGATTTTTCCGAATTGCCAGACGACATTTTCCCCTCTACCAATGACTCATTTTAGACTTTAGGAAGTTATTATAGCGGTGTCAAGTTTCATAGTCGATTAATAATTGCAAAGGTGCATTAATTTTCCTGTCTCGTTAATTTCCTATTGGCTTATGTAAACATGTAACAAAGGGTAAAAGAAAAATGGCGTGTGTGCTTTCTAATACCATCACAAAGACGTCAAAATGTAGGTTTGAAGGTAACCCAATTCACGTTTTATTTTCGACAAGATCTAAAATAGTGTAACGGAACGTCGTATACAAAGACAATTCTCTATTTTCCAATGTAATGACAAACAACGTGACTCATGTATACACAGTGCGTGCGTGAAATACTACACCGATGCGTTTGTTTGTATGTTTGTAACCTTGACGTTTTGCAATGACACCTCCAAAATGGCGGCTCTATTGAAGAAGTCCATCACGATTACATAACGTGCCCCTTCAGGATTTTTTCAGTCGAAACATAACGGCATTCAAATCTGACTCATCAGCTCATCACATTCAGGTTAACTTTTCTTCCGTGGTGTTGATGAATGGTATTTCACGTGGGCAGTTTTACTTTAAATACGACATACCTGGCTAATGATTAGATTGTATATACCACCCACGACAAGCACTCCAAATTCATACCATTGTGTTTCAAGATGGAACATCATCGGCAAAACAAACTTGTGCTTACTGATGAGGGATTTACATGACGAATTACCATACCAAAGGCTGGACATGCACACGAGGGAGGATTGGGTCTTTGATACTGACAAATGACGAGGGTGCATAATATTGCCTGTAGACGTGTCGCAACACGTTCGAAACGCCGAATTTATTTAGAAAAGGCGATCGTTTATTAAAATTTAATAAGATTATCAAAAGATCTTTGTTCGTGCAGACGGGTTTTGTGGTGTGTCATTCGAACTTGAAGGGTTTATCGCCTGATTTAATCTCACGAATCGCACGCGATCGCTAGTTTTGTAAGAAATTTATGCCAGTATTTATGGGGGCAAACGTTAAAGAAATTTACCAGTTATATCAAATATTTCAAAGTAAGGAATTGAAAGACTACACCAGCACTCATCTGTCATCAGTGGCGTGACCAAAAGGGGATGCAACCAAGCAATTATCCTTCCCTCCTCCTGATATCAATCTCTTTGTTTAATCTGCAATTTAAATGAGCAGTTTCGTTACCCGAACAGTTACAGTAGGATTTCAACACTAATTTAACAGAAGAAACACCGCAAAGAAAGAAATACACGTGTTAAATGTGAAGTCGTTTGCAATGAAATCGGTGATTATAGTTAGATAACGAAAATACCGACATTACAGGAAATTTTCTTGAAGAATACATGTATTCTCACGTAAGCATGTAATCAAATCACACAATAATTCATTTTATAGATTTTCATTACTTAAAAATAGAAAGTCAATACGTTTTCACAGAGTAATCATAAAAGCTTGTTTGATCAAATTGGAAGTCAAAATTTCAGCATTTGTTGCAACGGGAATGAGGTCAAGTTTTGAAATATTCTCTAACCCTGAAAGCACAGAATTATGTATCATTTCGAGCAATTATCCTACTCTTTAAATTTCGGGCACAGATCCTCGGTTTGACCCAAATTCTGGAGCACGTTTCTTTTAGTTAATAGATCAAGAAATGTATTTATAATAGATTTTAAGATTAGCTCAAAATTACCGTTTCCTCGAGCCATTATAAGTCGCTTACCAATCTTGTGGCGTAACATATTTTATCTTATGTTGTGGCTAAACAAAAAAGGGTAACTAATTTCAATTATTGTCGGAGAATTTTAAATATTAGGGTAAAACGAATTTTGTTCTCTCGAAAGTTTTCCATCGACTGGTTTGGTTGTAAACATCAACATGTAATAAAAATGTTTAGCTTTAAAGTGATCTACGTTTCGTCCTCCGTCAGTATTCCCAAAGCTCTGTCTATAATTTCACATTCTTATCTCTTTCTTGCTACATGGTAATTTATAGCCACACTCGGTGGCACCTTTCATCTTGATATTCTTACTTTTTAAAGCTCCATTCTTACGTGAATTTCTTGTTCTCATTGACTTTCTCCCCATTTCCGGAATTCTCAAAACGATCTCACTCTTGCCCAAAACCCATTTTCACTTTCAACAAGCCAAATGCGTTAATTGGGACAATCCCCAGACCAGTTTCGACATTATCGTTTTTATCGGCTTCTGTGGCGTTTGTTTATTGTTATAAAAATGTAAATAATGAAGTGTCGCGGTGAAAATTAACATGAAATTCGTGTAAACAAACAGATACAATTTTAACACTTGACAGGAAAAGTTTATAGAATAAAGGAGCCAAAACTAGAGCAATGATTTCATTCGGTGCGTCAACAATAGATTTATTCGTGTGATGAGCTTAAAAGCTGTCGTTCTTATCTATTTTAAATTATAACAGCTGTAAAGAGACAAATATTTGCTCTAGCGGCTCGTATACAACAGCAACGGAAAAACTGACATGCCACGTGAAATGAAGATTTAAAAGCCACTCAAAATTTAGGTTTAGGCGCCGAAAACAAAACACCAAACAACCTGTTAATTAACGGTTCTTGAAGTTAGGAAGCAGCGATGCAACATCGATCCAAACAATGAAGATAAAGTTTGCCAGGTGACGCACACCGCTTTTTCCAGGTCAACATTTCAGTGATAACGCTGCATTTCTGATAAATCGTCTAATTTGATCAACTTACCCGAAAGCAGTCGTCGATTTTATCCCGGGTTATTGGCGGCTCAACTCCAGATCTGCATCCATTTCACGCAACTTCCACACCAAACTCACTTCAAACACTTTTCGCACGGGAGCACTTTAAATAACGACACATTCTAATATACATTCTAAATTTACACTCTTTCCATCTCGCTCGAAACACGTCTGAATAAGTACCGAACACGATTGTACGTACACGAAGATGGCGACGCAGCGACTGGACTGATTCGAATCGAGGGAAAAACAGAAGCGAATGATGCGACATCTGGAAATAGGAGCTTTGACTCGAGTTTACAGCAAGTTGGGAACCTGTACGAAGCGCTAGGTGTAGGGGATATCGATTTTTCCCCAGAAAGGGTACCACAAGGGTCTACTTTGGGACCCATTCTGTTTCATAAACGCATATACGATCGATTTTTTGTCCAATTCAAACCCAAAAGGTCTAAACGAAACGAATTAAGCTTTCTAAGTAAACCTTCCACTCGTTCTTTTAGTTTTGAGACCCTCAGCTTCCAATTTCATTTTTTACTTCAAACTTCGCGCAACGTCAAACTGACAGTTTCCTCATCGACCTTGAAAATGGTGTAAACAAACAACCATGTTTTTCCTTATTGTGGCCCTAATTTCCACAACTTTCCAAGAATCTCATTGTTCCTTAGGCGATCACTCCCCTTATTACCAACGATGTGTGGAAAAATGCGGAATTTTGAACTGCACTGAGGGTATGGGAAAGTGAGGTTATCTAAACGTCAAAACTTTTTTCTAGACGGACTGCACTTTCGTGATTATGAACAACCCCTTTATCTAGAATTATTACAATGGTCGTGCGAAGACGAATGTAGATACGAATGCATGTGGAAAACCGTGGAGGCTTTCCATGAACGAAAATGGAGAACTCCACAGTTTTACGGCAAAGTAAATTCTATCCCGGGAATTTTTTTTGTTAACAAAGTTTTTTAGTGGCCTTTTGTACGTTTTTTTGGGGTTCAAGAGCCAGCGTCTGCATTTTTTTCAATACTCAATTTTTACGCTCATAGTAAGATGATAAGTAAATTTAGGAAGGAGGTGCCAAGTGATAGCCCCCTTTATTGGTTGTGGCACAGTTTTTGTATTGTAAAAATTATATTCTGGTGCGCTATCAGTCGTTACAAGGACTGTTTTAGGTGAGCCTGAATGCTTGGATGTGGTCCACAATTTTCCATACTAGAGATTTTCCTATAACCGAATTTATGGATTATGCCTGTGCATTTTCTGTTGTTCTAATGAGCTGTTATTGTATGGTTATGAGGTAACTGCATCAATTCTAATGAATTAAGGCTAAAATTGAGATTGCAGGTTGTTCAGTAAAGGGCCACCTTTTCTTCTAGTCACTGTGTCTACATTTTTTGTTGCATTTTTAGCAAACCACATCGCCTATCTGTTTATGGGAAACTTTGATTATGGTTACAACATGAAACTCAATATTTACTTAGGTTGGTAATCAGAGCTACCAACATTTTTCAAATTCCAAAGTCTACTTTTATATTTTTAGGGACTTTTACAGCAATTTGCTGGTTTGGTTGGAGCACCTACAATAGAATCCGCCAACCATACGTGAAAAAATGTGCAATATTTGTAGTATTAGGAGGCCTAGTCATGTTACTCGAAATAATCGATACTCCCCCAATCTGGTGGACTTTTGATTGTCACTCTTTGTGGCACCTATCAACAGCTCCTCTCACTTGTCTTTTTTACAGTTTTATAATCGACGACTGCAAATACTTACGTAAGCTCGAGCAGCAAAACGAGAATAAAAAACTCAATTGATTTTAACGTTTTTTTTATTATAAACACCACGGAAAGCGTTTTTTTTTCTTAGATCCTTTGCCCGACTCGTCTTTGTAAGTCAAAGAATTTCGTTTTGGAGGTGGAATCACTTCACTCACTTGTTCAGTCAGAGACAAAGAGTTGCTTTTTCGTTCCAGACTACAAAAAAAGTACTCGTCTCTAATTTTTATACCTAAAACTTACTTATTTTTTCGACACATGTCGTCAATGAGTTCATTTTTTCCTTTTCCGAAAGTTGAAATGAATAACTGTTCGCGCACTGATCTAGCCACCATATCTAACATCTCTTTTAATTCGTTGAGGTCTCGCTTTTGTTTATGGAGCTCGGTGAGGATGTCCTCCAGGTTCATGCGGTTAATTTTTGCCTCCATTCTAAGAAATGTTTCTAAACTCGTGTAACCATCACCTTTGGATTTGTCTTTTGGGGACACTCTCGGGGTTGGTGGTTTTTGGGGACCTCGAGAGTTGTCTCCAACGTTGGCGTCTAAATTAAGCGTTTGTTCTAAATTGTCTTTCGTTTCTGGAGGTTTGTCGGTTTTTTGAGACACCTCTTCTTGATTTTCTTTTTCTGCTAATACTTCTGTTTTTTTCTTCTTTTTACCACACCATCCAAAGCAGTTAAATTGGCTGCTTTCCGTATCCTCAGCTGCTTCGGTTTGCAAGTTTTTATTAGCGCTGGGTTCGACTTGCGGTTTTTCCTTTGGTTGATACTTTTCAGCTTCTGTTTGTATCGTTTTCGATTGTTCAAGAACTAAAATATAATGGAAGTTTTTTTGACACTTGAGGAAACTCTTACGTTTAGACACAGCAGGAGAACTTGTCTGAGTAGCATAGGAGCTTCTGTCATCATCTCTGCAGACTCCTTTCACATAAATTTTGATGGTTTCATGGCAGTTTGCGGGGATTACAAGCCCTTCAGTACTTGACTGGTCTGGATTTTGATTAATCTTGAA
Source organism: Gnatocerus cornutus (assembly GCA_029298725.1). Taxonomy (NCBI): domain Eukaryota; kingdom Metazoa; phylum Arthropoda; class Insecta; order Coleoptera; family Tenebrionidae; genus Gnatocerus; species Gnatocerus cornutus. Next base: position 4,127,883 of record CM055517.1, read on the forward strand.
GCAGTTTTCTTGCCCCGGTACAAATCGACAGTCACATTTTCCACACTGTTTCGTACTGAGTTCATTCGTTTTAGCCATTTCTAACAGGAATTTTTATGAACGATAAATTTTGGAATGACACATTTTGAGGTTGATGAGAGGTTGCTGGATCAGGACTTGGGGATTCAAGAAAAAGACTCGTTCTCATTAGGTTAGTATATTTCCCTAAGTGTTATTGTCCCAGTCACTTAATTTTGGATCCAATAGTTCAAACATTGAAGATAGCCAGCCAATTGGTCGTTTCGGGACGGCCAATTCGCGAGATGAACATTTGGCAGTGCCCGATATTAGTCGAAATTAAAATTAAGTACAGTTTGGTTAAACAATATCACATCGGCATACTTAACTTAGGCTAAACTAAGTAGCAAACAAAGCCTTTGTTAAGAAGGACGGCAAAATTCAAAGTACATAGAAAAAGTATACCTCGGCCGTGGAAACAACCAAACTGATTACATTAGTGCTGTTATGAACACATCTTACATACTGTGGTTTAGGCAGGACATTTGGAAGTATAGTCTGTCCAGGACGGAGCTGAGTCTGTCTTGGACAGTTATATCGACTACGTAGCATAGGTACTGCTGAGGTAAACTAGTAAGCTCTTTCGAATAGATTAAGGTTGCGTTATACACTGTAAAAGATTTATAAACTCCTACAATTGTCCTAACATTAAATGTTATGATTGCAGCAATATACTGTACGATATTTACACATAAGTCCCATTTTTGTACAACTTTACTACCCTATAATTGACTTCTATTCTCTTCAACTAGTAAGACTGAACACGGCGACAAGCTCCGAAATGTTGAAGCACCGGGCTCGCTTCAACAAAAAACGTACTATGTACAAAACAGCCAGTGCAAAAAGCCCAGTCACGTTTCAAAACCTGTCGCCTTTGCGTTTCAAATCTATGCGACCGTGTGGATTTTTGAGTTTGATATAAGTCTAAGATTGTCAGTCGTTTGAATTCAAGCCCTTTTGAGCCGTTTTGAGAGTGTACTAAAGAAGTCGCTCAGATTCGAAACTTTAAGGTATAAATGTACAAAATCTCGGTCCCGAACGAAATTTGGCTGTTCGAAACTCCTAAATCGGATACTGAAGCTTTATCGTAACAACCTATCAATAAACAACGAAAATAAACTCTGAAGAAGCTAATTTGGTCCAACAAACAATCGTAGCCACCATTAACAAAACTGGGGTACAGTGGACAGAACTGATTAGAGAAAACAAGGAGGGATTAGAATTCTGTCCACTATTATTTTAAATGTTGAGAATTCTTAGAGTGGGTAAAATATGGCACTCGCAAATAAAAAGTAATACTGATCGACAATATCACACAGTCAGCTTCAGATCGTTCCAACTAAAAACCATGCCTGGAATCTAAGAACCCTCAACATCCCAACAACCTCTAATTATGGGCTGCTCTTTTTCCAGCCATGTACCCAATCCACCTTTCAGCGGTTTGAGCAAACAACGGCTCGTTTTCTATAGTACTTAGTAACAAAAGTTGATTAATATGAGTAGCATGATAGTCCCATCTCGCCAAATTCGGAGCGACACCTAACGTAATGTGTCTTAAATCATACGAAGTCACACTACCCATATCGTAAAACAATAACATTCCTTTTAACGAGATCATTCCTTCTCTGAAAAGAAACTCAGCTTCATCGGCTTGACCAGGTGGCGCTATAGTCATAAGGTCGTACAATCCAAGAAGCGAATAAATAAAACCGTTGAGTACAAACGAAGCTGGTTTTGTGGGATACTCTTCGTACCAGTGGTACTTGTTGAGAAAAGTAGCCAAGACGCCACCTTCGTGACTTGGTAATTGGAATGGTTTGAGACCGGCGAGAGCAGCGTTCAAGTAGCGGATGTCGCCGCCGGAATGGTGATAAGCGCGGGATAAGACGGAGATGGCGTGGCCTTGGCCCATGGCCGAGTACCAACCTAAATTCAAATTTGAATTAGCTCCCACAAACTAGTTTTCTTTTTAACTAACCTGCTGGCAAATCGTGGAATCCTGACGCGAGCTTCCTTTTGACCGGAATAGGCCAGCCGCCAGTCTCCGTGTCTTGATGTCTCACGAACCACTCCGCAGCGTCGTAAAACTGTTGAATGTGTTCAGAAGAAGACAAAGTGAGATTGTCAATGGCGCCATAGCCCCTCAGCGACATCGCGATTATTTTCAGCTTTGATCTGGGTATCTTATGTTTAGATTTGTCCTTATCGAGGTAGTTTAAGCCTTTTTGTAAGTCAACAATGAGATCACGAGTTAGTTTTTTCCATTCTTGAATAACTCCAAGTCCGTGATATACGTTGTTATCCTAAAAGCACGAGTTGTACAAAAAAAAACTAATTTTATAATGTTATTTTTACTTGGACTGTGATGAGGACGTCGGATGTAATGTAATGCAAATTATAAACCTCCCGAGTTTCTCGATTCTGCAGTACTATACTGAAGCTACTATTCCCGCTCAGTACAATATTAAGAGACATGATAAAGTCAAGTACGTGCTCCATTTTGAGTTTGATCGCGTCCAAGTAAAGCTCGCCGGTTTTGAACTTCAAGACTTTACTTCCCGCGGACTTGTCATAGACCCTTTCGATGACCCCCGGGTGCGGTACCACCCATTTTCCTAATTCTTTATCTCCATCTTCTATGAGTTTTCGTCGGGGTTCAGGCTCCGTGAGATTCTTACTGTAGTGAGACAACCCAAACTGGGCTATTTGAGTGGGATAGTAATAACCTTGACTCTCCCATTGAGTTGAGATTGGCACACCCTCCACAGCGCTAACGCATTTTACCCTGTCCCTAACTTCAACGTTGTAGTTTTCAAAATACATGAAAACACCACGCGGGTCATATTTGCCTTTTGGGTGGTAAACTTTACTATAACTGTGCGACCATTCAAACCTTTCTAAGCCATCATAAGTCGCCAGTTTGCCATAAACTTCGAAATATTTATGCAAAAATGAGAAGGGTAAATAAACTTCATCCCCTTCTTTCCTACAGCCCAAAACGTACTCCCCGTTGATATCGCAGTCAATTTCTTCAGCTCCTTGTAATTCTGCTAGTCTATCGAGATTGTAGCGACCATGCCGGCGCCAGTCTTGTGAGTTCTTAGGATCCTTGCCACAAACTGACCAGAGGACCAAAATGGTGAAAAAACCGATTGTCGTCAGGAACAGTAAAGCGACTTTTACATTCAGGCGCATCATAATAAAAAACAAAGGAGGATCCTATAGAAAAAGTGCTATATAAGAGAAAAAAATTGATTGTTTTGTACCTTTGTGCTGTGGTAGATTTTCTGGCTTGCCACAGAGCCAATCGCTTTTGGTTGGCTGCTCATCAGTTTCTCACATTTTAAAGAGCACCAATATTGGAGTTAAATGAGTATTTTGTCTAGTTTCATTTTGAGTTAGAACGTGGAAAAGTAGAACGGATTGTTATTGATGCGAAATGTCAACATTGTATGAAATGTCAAATGTCAAACGTTGGCATTTGTCAGTTGTCAAAATCTTGGAAAAGTTAAATGAAGGACACGGACACCTCTGGATATTAACTGGTTGCATAACTAAAATATACAAACGGAGATAATTATTGCTTATTGTTCGCTTTAAAAGAAAAACTACTTGAAATGATGTTTTACAGTAACATTTAGTTAATTTAGTTATTTATAAGACGCTTTCATTTTGCCAAAGGGCCGTAATATGGCTGCATGGTGAGGCACTAATTTTAAATGCCTTATTTTGAACTCAAAACTTTACATTGAATTTGTTTAAACGAAATTTTTATGCATTAATTTTGTTACAGATACATGTAAAAAGAGAAACTACTCAAGTGGATATAAACTTGCAAGGTCGGTGCCTATTTTAATTTTCTTTACAATATTTCTTCATTTTTTTATCAAAATTTACATCATTGCTTCTTTTATTAAAGAATAGTTGATTTTATTCTTTCAAATTTCCGTTGACTTTAAGTAAAAATAGAAAATGAAAAAATTTTCCCGGCGCATCCACCATTCTTCGAGCGTCTTTTTTGTTTTTTTCCCGTGTAAGAGTGCGATAATCGTGTGTGAAATGTGTGAAAAGTGCGTCGTGGCGCTGCGGAGCGTGTGGCGTTGGCGTGAAAAGTTTTGAGAAAAGTCCAAGAAGTAGTCGGTCGTGATCAGGAGGCGCAGGTCGTCCGCCTACCCTTCGTGAAGTGGGCAAGAATGCGCGTTTGGATGCGCGAAGGCAGGCGCCGCGCCGCACCTTGAACGTAATCGATCGGACGATAGGGGGCGCGTTTGTCGGGGCAGTTTGCAGGGTTGCTGCTTGTAGGGGTCACAGATAGTCCGATTGAATTTTGGTTCAGAATGGACAAAAAAAGACGGATCGGTCTGAGAATATGCGGTGCCGTTGTCTAGTGACTGTGCCGGTGCCATAGAGGAGTGTGCGGGTCAGCGGCGGGACGACGGCCGCACCATAAGAGATGCCGTGATGGCAAGAGAGGTATAAGTGCAATAAGCGATTAGATATAATTTTTGAATTTGCTATGGTTGCATGGTCGGATGGTATGAGCGTTGATTGGTATGTGTGTATGTGTGGGTATGGGAGATGATGGTACATGTTGGTAGTAGTGGTGGTGGTGGTGGTGGTGGTGTTGTTGGCAAGTGTGAGTGTGTCTCTGCGTGTGTGTGAGGGCGCGCTTGAGCGGCTAGAACGGCAACTAGCTGGTTATAGAGGGTGGTAGGTGTGGAGTAGGTCAGGTTTGGTCGGGATGCGGTCGAGTGCACATTGACGACAAGTCGACGGCGGTTGATGAGCGATGGGTGTGTTGCAGGAATCCCGCGGAAAGAGACCCTTCAAGCTATGGGACGGGCGTCGTAGCGTGCGCAAGGGGCTGGTGGTGGGGAGCCTCGACGAGCTAGTGCAACGCGGCCGAGACAAGCTCGGGGTGTCCGTAGCCGAGCCGGTGCGCGTGGTTTTAGAGAGCGACGGGACCCAAGTCGAAGACGCCGAGTACTTCCGCACCCTCCCGGCCAACACCATCCTACTTTTGCTGCGGCCGGGTGAGCGATGGCTTCCCGCTGGAGTAGACGTCATCCGAGCAGGTAGGTAATCGTCAGCGGCGAAACGCAATAGCACCGCGTGTTTGTTAGTAGCCATCTCGGCGATTCCGAAGATCGTGTGCGAAACTATCCACGCCCTGGAGCTGCACGACGAGACGCCTTCATGGAAGATCATGGACAACAAGGGTCGCGTCACCGTCGTGCTGCACTGGGACCAGCGTTCGGGCGCGCAGCGTGCCCCCTCCGAAGCATCGTCGCCGGCGCCAGGCAAGTTTTCGCCGAGCAAAAGACCGTCGTTGGTAGGAAAGAAGGAGACGTTGATCAACGACGCGTACGTGCCGCAGCCGCGTTACCCCAGCCCCCAGATCACTGTGATAAACCACGACGACGTCAAACCCGCGCACCGGTTGCCGAAGCAAGCGGGTTCGCTCGAAGGCGCCGCCATCCACGTCCATACGCCAGAGTGTGCTCACCACGTGCACATGCCGAGGGCCGGAAGCCCGCAGAGCAACGGCGCTATCGAGTGCGACTTTCATTGCTGCGCCCTGCACGAGGAGGGACGTAAGATTGCGGTCCACAAGAGCGTCGCCACCTCGCCGATACAAGACGCTCAACAGCAAACTTCCCCACAACCGCCTTCGAGACACGTGCGTTTTTTAGACGTTGAAGGTGGCGGCCGACAAGGCGGCGGGCAGTCCGAGCACGAGAGCTCCGAAAGCGAAACGGAGAATACCGTGATGGAGGACGAGGCCGTCACCTCTGAAAAATTCCTGCTATTGATCGATCAACTTAGTGTCGATCAGAAACGACACCTGACCATCAAAGACATTGGGATTATACTCGAAAGGTTGAGTTCAAAAATCCTCGATGTCGAAAGATTGGACAGGGAGAGTGAAAGCGACGATTGTTACAACTGGACGATTAAGGCGACGATACGCGGAGACGTGCTGCGCGAATTGGGCGTCATCTACAACGGTAACTATTACGCCATCTCCGAGCATCCAGGTTACAAGGAGGAGAACGAGGGCGTCATCGAGGAGGCTGAAGAAGAGGAAGAGGAAGAAGATAGGCTGTGAACCCGACAGCTAACGACTGCCATTCGCTAAATGTCCCATTGCACAAAGCAGACTCTCTAGTAATAAGCCCTGGTGCGAAATACTCACATATCGGATGTGAACTTTGTAAACCGTACGTACACTCCGTACTGACTTGCCATGGTGATCGATCCTTAACACGCGTGCGAGTTGTGCGGGGCTACGACTGCCACACCGTTCAGTAGTATTAATGAAAAAAAAAAAAAATTATAAAAAAAGTAATACATTCATACAACTACACAAAGATAAAAAGGAAAAATTAATTTAAAAAGAAATAGAAAGAAAATTTACGATACACACACGTCATTGAACTAGTTGTATAGGGTTGACAATCGATTCTCGATCGGTGCGTTTCGATTCGTTCGTCTAAACGAGTTTTTAAGTCACCGACGATGATTACACGAATACTGAAAGAACATGAGAAAAAAAATTGTGTTTGTATAGGTATCCTTGTTAATCATGTAAAATCATTTATAAATAATAAAACTATTCGCTTAGATGGTTGTTTGTTGTGCGCGCGAGTACGCGAAACGCGTCGCAGGACTCTCTCATCATCATGACTCTCTTTGATTTCGATAATAATTGCAGAAATTGGTGAAAAGAAATCAACACACGGCCACCGGTATGGAAGCGGCTTGTGGCCGCACCGGGGGCATCTAGATTATTATATTATGATAAACGCTTTGTACTTTTTATAATTATGTGGATTGTACGAGTACTTAGCCAATTTAAAGTTAATTATTTTTAAGGAACCATTAGCGAGGGACACTTAGATGAGACTCATGAGAATTCATATTTATATAAAGTATTATATAAGTATATAAGACGAGTTGTTTAGGGTTACTGAGATGTTTATAACTGGGTTAAAAACGATTGATTGATTGTACATTGCTCAATTGTCCTTTTGTTTTTGTATAATCATATAAAACCACCACGGTCGGGTACGTTGTGATAAGAGAAAAGCGTGTGTTATATATATTGTGAGATTAAATATAATATATATATATACGTATATATAGTAAGCGCAGAAGAGGTGATGAAGCGGCAGAAACGACTGGGACACTTGGTGATTTTTCATGCGAAATGAAAAGCAAACGTAGGTCTATATTAGATAAATTAATTATAAATGAATGAAAATGGAATTTTTGCAAAACTTGAAGAAACTGCTACGGCTGGGGGGCGATAGGGCGCGCCTAGGGGCCTACACCGCGCGCCGCTTGTCTCGTTGGGCGCGCGGGGCGCGTAGGCGCCCCCGTTGGATGGTCCCGTCCAGCGAACGACGTCGAGTCCATCCTCCGCCAACATGTTCTAAAATCTAATTACCACTGCCATCATCCTGTACCATGGATCAGCTGAGCTGCTGAGGAGGGGGGCGGGGCGGCGACCCGGGCCCCCATCGATCGAGTGAGTGCACCGTGTCTTGTGTTTGTTGCAAGTTGGTCAACTGCACTGCGAAATCTGGACGTGTGGGGGGCGGTTCGGGAGCGGCCGGGTCGTTGACTCCTGCGAGGGGAAGACCTGTCACGGCACACTGCCCTACTTCCGAGCGGAGGGGCGAACCTATCATTCGGCCTCCGGTGTTATTATGCAATACGTGATAATTCTCATCACTACTTCCATCACGAACCGCCGGTATAATCGTCGTACGAGTGAATATTATTTATTGCGGCGGCATTAACCAAACATTGCGCGGTTAGTATTATTATTATCATCATCATTACGTTTCGTTTTACGTTGGTTGGCGTTCCTTCGGTCAATGTTTTATACCGAAACGATAAACTTTCTATTATTATAATTATTACTTATTATTATTATTAATAACGACGTTTCATCATCGTTACTTTATACATTGTTCATCAATCATTGTTTTACATTCGGATAGGACAATTAATGTTAACTAGATAAAATTCTATTATTATCATTTATTTATTTATTTTATTCTACATTATTCAAATAAACAAATTAACGAAAGTAGGACTTTATTCAATTTTATAATGTTCTTGGTTTACATTTATAAAACGAACATGTAACTTTATATATAAATTTATAAGTCGAAAAAATATAACAGTACAAAAATTAAAACGCCTCTTTCTGTCCAAGAAGCGTGCAGATGCCACACGACCTCTCCAATATCTTTTTTGACGCACCCACCAAAGAACAAATCTTTTTTCAAAATTCATAATTTTTTATTAACCACTTTTCGCCCACACTTCCGTACAAGAGGGATGGATGGAAATCGCCTACGACACACAAAAATCATTGCAATCAATAAACGTAATTTTATGGAATCTCCTGAAAACGCCCAACTTATACCCACTTCCATTAGAAAACATAAACATTACGAAATCAAAATAAAATATCTCCCAGGAAACAAGAGCAAACGCCCACAAAAGTTCAAAAGTTATGACCTTTGCGAAACACCTTTATTTGGAGATTTAATTAAATCACCCTGTATAATAGAAGCTGGCAGGTGGAGAGAATTGTTGCACTTTAGAAGAAGTATCGATCGCCGTCTTGGGTCGAAATTCGGCGTTCATTCATAAAAAAGAGGAACAGGAGCGCAGCTCAGGTTCTATGGTAATTAGTGTAATATTTTGTCGTGTGAACGTTTCGCGTTGAGCTCTGAAGATTCCGCGAAATTCCTCAAGAATCGATTTGAAAAAAGTCACCACAAAAAGAAAGTAGTCTCCCGGCGCATCCACCATTTTCCCCGAGTTCATGCACTCTAGTGTCCTGCTGTTGCAGGAAAGGGAGTACGCGAGAAAGTAGCGCGTGGGCGGTTTGCAGGATGCAGGAGTTGGCCCGGGCCGCATGAATGAAGCGTGGGTGTGTGGGCGGGGTCCAACGTGGGCGCGCCGGGGATCTCATATTTCAAAATCCCCATCAAAACCCCTTGGGATGCACATCTTTCGTTAATACGAGAGAATGTCAAATGTGAAGTTCGGGGGCGAGTTTTGTTGTAAAAGTAAACATGTAATTAGTTTTTAGAAAATTTCGAGTTGGAAATATCGGAGGGTGAAGTGTGTAGGACTACGCAGGTACCAAGGATTTGGATGTTTCACCTTTGGGGTTTAATTAAGGGTGTGGGCGAAAAGGATTTCACGAGCTGGGGAATAAACTTTAAATTTTAAGTATGTTAATGTTGTAGTGGTTTTTTTTAACACTCGCGTCGTGTTGTAAAAAAGGACTTTTTTGCTCTGTTGGTTTGTTTTAAAATTTGTAAGCTTTGGGATTAGGGAAAGAAAATGTCACTATTAATCATATATTTTGTAAACATTTCAACAGTATAACGATTATAAAAATACAGGGCGTTTGGGGTTTTGAGTGCCAAATTTAGTACATAGATAAATAATTTGGACAAACTGAGAAAAAAACTTTATATACAGGGTCCGGCAACACTTGTGTCCACCCCCAAAATCGTCTTTAATTTTAAAGATAAAATTTTCAAAATTTGCATACACTCACAGTTGACAAAGCTCTAGAAGCTGACGCAAAAATTTGTTTTTTATCACCCATAGTTTTGGCGTCGCGACGCCTTAAAAATGTAATTTTTAGTTAATTGTGAGGGTTTGTAATATCAACCCCTAATTTATTATTTTTTCAATATAAATGTGTTAAAAATATCTCAGTTGTTATTTTAGATTCAATGCAAATTGTGTTCAAAATTTGAGAAAAAAATGCTGTTTTATCAAGTTTTCATTACGTCAAAATTGGGAACTACGTTTACACCCATCTGTCAACATCTTGTGTCACTAATGACATCTATCCTTTGGCTCGCTTTAGATTGTAACTAAAGTCTTACTTGGTGAAATTGCCGCTTTGTCGATGTTAATTAACGATTTCTGGTGTCCATAAAGTCCAACATGCCCCAGTTTGCCGCTGCGCTGTCATAATTTTGAAAACTAACTTGATAAAACAACGTTTTCTGCATTAGATTTAAAACAAAAACTCAGATATTTGTATCACAGTTATGTTGAAAAAAAATTGAATTCGCGAGTATTTCCGCAAAAACTCAAAAATCGATGAAAATTATACTTCTTAGGCGTCGCGACGCCAACCAAACCGTGATAAAAAACAAATTTTTGCGTCAGCATTTTTGTGAACAATAAGCGTATGCAAAGTTTCAAAATTGTAACTTTAAAATTAAAGACGATTTTGGGGGTGGACACAAGTGTTGCCGGACCCTGTATAGTCTAATTTTAGACTCCCACCTCAATTTAATATTGAGTGGTAGAAAGTTAAAAACCTAAAACCGCCGGACCTAAGTGATTAACTGATAAGAAAATTCATAGCGTAACTCACCATTTTTTGCAGAAAAAATTTTGCTTTGATAATTTACATAAATATCAACAGATTCTTTAGTTACTTGCCGTCTTTCGCCCGGGAATGATTGTGTGATACTCGTGATGGTTTATCGTGGTTTTTTTTAAATCAGTAAGTTGTTTATCAAGGATTATTTGTTGCGTCTTTCGGGAAACAGGACCTCGCCTGGAATTTTGAAACTGTTAAGTAAGGTAAGAATCAATGGTGGCATGTCTTTTTCCGATTTAACTTTGGCGCTCCAAACACCCTGTATATATTCTTAAAAAGTAATAATTGCACTTTGAAAACATGATTATGAAGCTTTCTGTATTAAATTATTTAAAGAGGAAAACACGGAAGTCATCGTCGGTCTTGGTTGTTTCTTCTCTTGCAAGCAATCTTGGGCAATCTCGTACAGTTTTTGGCCCAAATTTATATCATTCGCTGTCCAGGACCCCACTGATGTGTCCAACAGAGGCTTTATTTCTCCTTCCTTGCAATATTCTTCAACGTGAGATGCCTACAAAACCCTAAATTAAACTTTTAATAATTTAAATGATAATTTATTGTATAAACCACTGGATATTTTACAGTAATACCAACCAAGTCTCTGCCTTCTCTGTTGTCATCATAAGGCGGTTTAGACGTTAGAAGCTCAAGTAAAACCACACCGAAACTAAATGTGTCCAACTTCACTGAAATATCTCCCCTAAAATCAACAAAGCGATTACGAAAAAAATGTTTTAATGTTTTAACAAACCTGAAGGCCTCAGGAGCCATATAGGCCGATGTGCCAATTATTGAGGTCGCGGTGTGAGTGCTTTGACTCATACAATGTTTGATCAGGCCAAAATCACACAACTGAAAAAAATAAAGTTAATGTTGGTCTCTCAAGAGTTTTATTTTACCTTGGGTTTATTTGTCCCATCTAATAAAATGTTTGCGCTTTTTATATCCCTATGGATCAACGGGGTGTTATACTCGGTATGTAAGTAAGCGACAGCTTTGGCAGTACCAAACGCAATATACAAGCGCTCCGTCCAAATTAGCGCACGAGTCTACAAATTGAAGGTGAGAAAAGTCAACACTTTTAAAATACCCACCTCTAGTCGATCTTTCAGTGATCCACCAGGTACGTATTCGTACACTAAACAGTACGTTAGACCATCGCAAGAATAACCCAACAAAGCCACCAAGTTTTCATGCTTGTACTTGCTTAAGATCTCCACTTCTGTTTTAAATTGTTTTGTGATTCGATCGTCGACTTCCACAATTTCTGTGTTCTCAAGAAAGAGCTTTTTAACAGCGACTGGTTTGGTTAGTAGATCAGTGGCTAAATATACTTTGCCGAAGCTTCCGCCTCCCAAAAGTCGTCCTCCTTCACTGCTTGGAATCTCGTTGAAGTTTTCCGTCGATGTCTCCAGCTCCGCGTAGGTAAAATGAGGTAGAGGAGTGTTGAGAGAAAGATTGGGCAACGGTGACGTGCACGAGCGTGATTTGCTCGTCTTGGAGTCGTCGATAAGAAGCTGACTCAGGGCCGGGAGGTTTGTTGAAGACTCTGAGTTGAGAATAGAGAGATTTGGGGTGTTGCTTGATGGGAAACTTTCATCTGAGGTTTGTTTGATTGAGGAGTCCTTTAAAAGGGAGAAATTAGGCACATTGGAGTTTGTACTCCCAATATCTGACTGGGAAAAAGCTATCATATCACTTTGTGACTCGTCTGAATTTTGTATGACCACAGGAATGTTAGAGTCAGAGTCACTGAAGCTGGATGGAGTATCAGATTCAGAGTCATTTCTATAATTCTGTATGACCAAAGGTACATTGAATGACGGCTTTGGTTCTTCAACATCAGGTGACTCACTTATGATGATCTTAGGTATGGCTTTAGAGACACCTGAGTCAGGGTAATTTATATTGGGATCAACAGAATTCAGTTTATGAATGTTCTCAATGGCAGAACTTGGATAGTTCATTTCATCCAGCAACTTTTCGAATCTTTGAGCCTCACTGTCGTTGATGTCATCCAAATTAAAAGAAATTGGAGCTGCTGGTCCTTTTGTAGGTCTAGCAGATGGGTTTTGTTTCAGAACGTCCACAGTTATAAAATCAGCCGCATGAAAGAGTTGCGCTTTTTCAAGAAGGTATTTTAAGTGGCCCAAAGTGGGCCGAACTCGCCCGGAGTGGCCCCATTCTCGCAGGAGGATCTCTGAGCAAAAACGCTTGGTGATATTGGAAATGTTCTGGGCTATACTACAATAATATTGTCAATTAATAATAAAAACTGTATTTATGACCTACTGGAAATGTTCCGTGCGGTATTTTGCAGGATTATTGACGGAAATATCACAGTTGTAATTGTCTTTGAATAAAACTTGAGGAATTATTGACATAAGTTTTTTCCATGATTCTTGCTCTTCAAGGAATTGAATTAAAATGCTTTTTTCCCTGACTGGTAGTTTTCTTATTTCTAGGTCTATATTCATTGTGGGGAGGACGGACAAAAGGCACACAATTTATAACCTCAAACATTAAAGAAATGTCAGTTTGACAGAACATCCAAGGTTTTGCTACAACGTCTCAAGCCAATAGCAGCACGCCTTTTGAATTGCGTCACTAGAACTAGCTCAACAGATCCAGCTGTTTTAGTACGAGACAACCTTCTTAACTTATTAACCTTGGTCAAAAGTTGTGTTGACAATCACAAGTCCAGTGGAAAGTGGATAACTGTCTAGTGGAATTTAATTTCTACCAACCTAAATTATCAACATAACCTTATTCCGGTTGTGTGGTTTTCTTTCAAATGTAGCACGTGTGTTTTCTGTTTTGTGACGATTACTTAAAAATGGGTAGAAAAGCAAAATTCAACGATGGTGTCCTTGTCAAGCGAGGTCCTGGCAAAAAAGCGAAAAAGCAGAAAGATCCAACTTTTCCTAAAACTCTACAAGGTAAAATTTTAATGATTTTTACGTTGTAAAGTAGCACGTTGTTTTAGATGATTCTACGTCTAAGAAGTTGAGTCATCGCCAGAAGCAGCGACAACAAAAAAGGCTTAAGAAGAAAGCTCGTCCTGACAAAGCAGCCCCTCCAAAAAGTGAGAGCAGTGAATCAGAAGCTGAGGAAGAAACTGCTGCTTGGTTGAAACCTTCTGTTAGTCAAAATGATACTAAAGTTCTTCCTGATAGTGATGGCGAGGACGACAAAGGCTATACTGATGATAACAAAAAGTGGTTGAAGCCCAAAAGACAAGTTGTTATAGAGTCAGAGTCTGATGAAGACACTGATGAGTTAAAAATGGGGACTTTGGATGACGTAACGGATGATTCTTCAGACGATGATGAACTCCTCCCCATTGAACAACAAAACAAAGAGTTGCGCCAACAGCAAGAGGAGGATGATCAACTTGCAGAAGAAGAATTACAAATGAACATCGGAAATCAGGAGAAATTTCAGTTTCCTTCAAGAAAAGAACGAGAAAACACAGCGAGTTTGCAGGAGGTTCAACAACGTATTCGCGATGTCATTGGGGTGCTTTCAGACTTTAGTAAACAACGCGACCAGAAACATTCACGATCTGACTACCTTGAGATGTTAAAAACTGATCTTTGTACTTATTATAGTTATAATGAATTTCTTATGGAGAAATTCATGCAGCTGTTCCCACTTACAGAGCTTTTGGAGTTTCTTGAAGCCAGCGAGGTTCAGCGCCCTCTTACGATTCGGACTAACAGTTTGAAAACTCGTAGACGAGATTTGGCTCAAGCTTTAATCAATAGAGGCGTAAACTTGGATCCTGTAGGAAAGTGGAGCAAAGTGGGACTTGTCATTTATTCCTCTCAAGTCCCGATTGGTGCAACTCCTGAATATCTCGCTGGTCATTACATAATCCAAGGAGCGTCAAGTCTTCTTCCTGTAATGGCGCTCGCTCCCCAGGAAAACGAGAGAATTCTGGATATGTCGGCCGCCCCCGGTGGCAAAGCCTCTCACATAGCGGCTTTGATGAAAAACACTGGAGTATTGTTCGCTAATGATATTAACCGCGAGCGCATAAAGGCTATTGTAGGGAATTTCCACAGGATGGGGGTTGTTAATTCCGTGATCACGTGTATGGATGGAAGGAAATACCCTTCGACTTTGAAGAACTTTGACAGGGTTTTATTAGATGCTCCATGTTCCGGGACTGGAGTCATCGCTAAAGATCAAAGCGTCAAGACTAGTAAAGATGAGCAAGATGTCCAGAGATGTTATAATCTACAACGGGAGTTACTGCTGGCTGCAATTGATTGCGTGAGCGCTAAGTCTGAAAGTGGCGGATATTTAGTCTACTCTACTTGTTCCATTTTACCCGAAGAAAACGAATGGGTTGTCGATTACGCTTTGAAGAAAAGAAATGTAAAATTAGTCGATACAGGTCTAGAGTTTGGGACTGAAGGCTTCACCAATTTTAGACAGCACCGATTTCACCCAAGCTTGAAACTAACGAAGAGGTTTTACCCCCACACTCATAACATGGACGGATTCTTTGTCGCTAAATTTAGAAAATTCTCCAATGTAATACCAAAATCTGGAGGAGATGATGAAAAGACCGAGGAGAAAGAGGTAGAAAACGAAGACGAACATGAAGATAATGCTACCGAGGAAACGAAGAATCAGAAGCGAAAAGTGGGTGAAGAAACAGTGGAGACCAGTTCAAAAAAAGTAGCCAATGATAAAAATGTGACAAAGAAACAGAAGAAGTTGAAGCAGAATGAAACAAACAAGTCGTCTCCTTTGTTGAACGGAAATTCGCAAAAAAAGAAAAAGAAAAATAAGAATGAAGGGAAAACAAAACATAACAAACCGGATAAGAACAGTCCACAAAAAGGATCTAATATAAAGAAAGATCAAGTAAGTGGCGAGTCAACAGGAGCGAAAATTAATTGGCAGGATGTTCCTAAGGAAGCTGGTGTTAAATTGGGAAAGAAGATGAAGAAAAATAAGAAGAAACAACTTGGAGCATTAAAAAGTAATAAGAAACAGAAATAATGTTTTACTTTCTCGATTTATGTATATTATGTAACACTTGTTTGCGATAGTTGAGTTTCCAAGAAAAAATAAACTTTTTTATTTCTACCTTAAACTTTTACAAATTCTGCATAATTATCTTTACAAGGATCAAAAGAAGTTTCCTTGACTTGCACTCCCTCTAAAGCTTTCCTTATCTCATTTCCAAACTCCTGGAGCTCCTTATCTCGATGATTTACCACAAACTTTTGATTTTCGATTAAAAGTATCCCATTTGGGGCAATCCCGTGATTAAAAAAGTCCTTACATAAATGTTTCACATAAAAACACCCAAAATAAGCGACGTGAAAAAACTCGTGATATTCGTCCTTGTGCTTCATCAGTGGCAATGAAGACAACGAAATAAACTTGATTTTTACATTATCTACAGTAAAACACTTGTTTTTCTGACTAGTCACATTATCGCCGGCTTTAATATCCACGACACGTTTCTCGCCCATGTTCATAACCACAGGACCTAATTTAATATCAGACGTCGTTTGATGGACGTATTTTTCTCCATATTCTATTTCATGGAAGACTTGACAAAGGTTTCGTTCAGTGACGTCGGTGGCTCGGTAGACATTTTGGCCATTGGAATGTTTCGAAAAATTGGGATCTTCACATTCCAACCCGTAACTTATGAACGGTCCCGTTTGCATATCGCCCAAGTATCCATAATGGATGAAGTTTTCACCGTTCGGGGCAACCACACAGACCATGGACCTGTTGGGCTTGGAAACTTCCGATTCTAACCAGTTGAATGCGACACCCATCAGTCGGAAATTGCGGTACTCTTGGTTGCAAATTTGTTGAGCACCGATGGAGTGTAGACGCATGTGGAGGTCCCAATCGAAGGCTCCCACTTTGCTGTCGTATCTCACGCCTAAATTTTTTCGGAGACGGTTGTCCCACGAACGACAGATGTCGAAGTCGTCGCGGCCGCACCAGAATTTTAACAAGTTTTCTAGGTAGTCGCGTTCCTTGTATTTTAGCTCCAGGGTGATGAATGGGACAATTTGAGCGAAGTAGTCGTAGTTTGTTACCATTTTCACCATTTGGTGGGCTGCGGTGGTTAAATATTTGGCCACCGATGGTCGCACTAGGGTGTTACCGTACAGCTCCATGAACATCTTCACCTTGGGGACTAAGCCCATGACTGATGAGTCCTGGAAGGCGATGTTTAAAAGGAGGAGTTGTTTGGCGATGGTTTCGACGCTCGCTTCAGCAACAAAGAAGTTGAGTTTGGTAGGGGCATGTCTGTATCGCCGCGCCAGAGTCTGGAGGATGTGACGACTGTCTGTGCCTCCAACGAGGAGGATGTTGAGCTCAGTTGGGAGAATTTGGTTGTGTTGTAAATAAAGATCTAAGAGATCGAGGGCTGGAGTAAACCCCCAAAACATGTTGAGCGTTGGCACTGACAGTTATCGACCCAACAACGGTCGCTATGGTGGTATAATGAAACGTCGCTAGGTAATAATTTATTTATTTAGGCAGTGTATATCATCATAACACTATATTTACATCCATCTGTTTTTCCTTAGAAAACTTGCAAGTGATTCCGCATACACGTGAATTTTTGTATATTTTACCCTGAAATCTTGTACCCTCTTACAAATAAACTTCAACATACATAAATTTATTAATACAGTGTAGTCATAAGATATTCGATTATAAACATAACATGGTGTATAGAGAGTACAAGATTTAAACAAATAATACAACAATGAGCAATTTTTCCATTGGGTTTTTCTTTACAATATAATTTAACATTCGGTTGTCATGTCTTTCAAATTGTGTGTTTTTGCGAAAATTGTGCCTTCACTTGTGCAAAAAAAAAGAAACGAGTTCGTGCGTGTTTGGCAGCAAAAATGAGTAACGATGTTCTTGTGTCTATTGTGTGATGGACCAGTTTTGGCACTGTTCTTCTCCCAGTTAACTGAAAAACGAATATTGTACAGCAACTTCTAAGCTACACAATTATTATTTTTGGTTCAGAAACTGAATCTTACATTTGTTCTTAGGTTATTATTATTTGGACGTTATAATTGACATTCAATTATTTATAACGTAGTGCCGTGATAAAAAGCAACCAAACATCTTTGATTTTCGTCGTTCGAACGGTTTGCTCATAGACAGGCACTTACAACTCATATATAAAAAATCAATCGAAACAAAGGTGCCAACCGATGAGCCCCGCAAACAAAAAATGCGCGGACCTTGTCAATTATATCAATGCAACAATTTCTATCGTTCCTGTAACGTCATACGGTTACCACTGTTTTTCTTATTTACATTGCACACTACTTGCGCTGGACTATTTTCTCATATGTCTCCTTAAAATCTGCAGACTTGTTCTACTGAGCATTTAGAATTGTTTTAGTCGTGGTGAGATCCAGGATCTTGAGCCGCGACCTAAACTCCATTTTAGGATATGTCGGAATGAAAGGGACACTCGGACCGCGGCGCCAACGATCAACCACTAAACGAATCGGGTAATTTGCTATCTTCTATGTCAATTCGTCAGGAGACTGTACTCACCAACGACTTTTGAAAGGTACTGTACAAGAGCGAGTCGTGCGATTTCCATGACGCGAATTCGAGTGTGAGCCCAGCTTAAGATCAAATTCGCGGCGAATCGCGCACAACGCTCGCTTACAATCTTGACCGAAATGGATGGAGAGCGTAAAAAATATTCAACAATATGTATATTTTAACAAAATCTTCAGACAGTTCAATTGATGCAACGTAGCGTAACGTAAAAGAATTGGTGTAACGTACGCGTAGAGCTAGGTGACACGAATCGACTGTCTTGAACAAAACTGCGTTAAACGGATGATTTAGGCCTTCGCCTCCGTGAAATATCACTAAAGAGAAACTGGAGACTAACTTACATACTAGAATAAAAAAAATCGCCTCGTGGAACGATTTCGTATCCTTTTATTTATTTTATTCAACGTTTTCTCAGGCGGACGTCACCTCTCGAGCGTTCTAGGCTAGGGAAGCAAGGGCGCCGACAACTAAGGCAGAATCGGGAATCTTCCAACATTATACACACCACGGATTTAGAATTATGCATGCATCTTTTCATTAATTTTGGTAAAATGCACGGTCGCAGATGAATACTGTTTGTTGTAAACAATTGTCAACAACTATAAAAGTCAGCCGGAAAAGTCGGCCGCACAACACTTAACACGGGGAGAACTGTTCGTGTCACTCCAGCGATTCTTGTGGGGATTTTTGGGGCGAGGTCGTCGTCTTGACAGTGGTTCAGTCTTTTGTGGTGGTTTCGGTGCGAACGCGGTTAACTACCTGGCGATGACGACGTTTAGTAACAGAAGATCGAACTCGAGAGCTCTGCACGGAGGAATGAAAGCAAAGAAACGTCGAATTCGTTAATATCTTTGAGTCCAGTCTTACGAGAAACTTTCATATTTAATAAACATTTTCAGCTACCTTAACACGCCTTAATGGCTCTTAGCATTTTGATTTTGAGTACACATTTTAACAATATATTAGTAAGCTGGAATTGGATAGCAGCCGTTTCATATTAACGAATAGAATTTTGAAACTTAATGAAAGAATAGAAAAATGAATCAGTCGTGCAGGGCCCTCCGGTCGTCATTTGAATTTAGAATATTCCCTACGTAAGTACGTTGATCAGTCACCATCACACGTATAGTTATGTACAGATCGTGTCACTGGGCGCTTTATCGTTGCGAGTCTACCCTGTTTTAGTCACTATCAGTGTTTATATTCCGGATATCGTTTGGGTCTGTGGATGGTGGCGTGTTCTGGATGTGGGGGTCCCACGGGTGGCCCCGGTGCGGGGACGGGCGCTCGGGCGATGCTCGGTGGCTCCTCGCTCGTCGAACTGCTCGGTGACGGGAAGTATTCTCGTGGTACGGCGCCTCCGCCCCCGACGCCGCTTCCGCTCGCCTGTCCCATTGCGTCCTCACTCGCCCATCGGGCCATCTGTTGCTGAGCTTGAATAAATTCATCACTAGAAAACAATAACTATAGAACTACCAGATTCTGGTAGCGGGGGTGAATCCGGTAAGATCAGGCTCAATGTCTTAATCTTAGCGGTTCGGAAATATTGATTACCTTTCGCTGTCGGGGGTGTCGCCGCAAGGAGCTCCTCTGTCGTGGTCCGCGCTTTCGTAGATGCTCTCCTCCTCCGCCTGGTGGTGGGAATGCGGGTGTGGATAGGGCAGCCGTCCCGTGGGCTGTCTGTATCGACCATAAACGAACCTGCTTTCGCGATGGGATTGGTGACTACTTTCGCTGCAGGCGGAGGAGGACTCTTGGCGGTAGTGACGATCGGCTTCCGTTTCTGACATTCGAATGTCTTCAGAACCGCTCGGGCTCATGTGACGAGAATGGTGCTCGAGTTGGCGGATTAAGTCTTCTAAATTGCGGATTCTGATTGGACCACACGGAGGTACCTCGTCTTCGTCTTCTTCTTCCGCTTCGACGACCACCTAAATTTTTTCTACTAGTAATCACACTAAAACACTGGACCACTTCCTCACCTGTGGTTCGCAAACCTTTTCCTGACTACTGCTCCTCTTGTATTCAGAGTAGCTGTCGGCGCACTGCTGCAAACTCCTTCGTAAAAGTTCTTCACTTAACGCACTGCTGCTTCCCGACGGAGTGGAAGTGCCTCGATGCGAAGCAGCCTTCCTTAAAGCTGTTATAATATCTTCGTGGTAACCATTCAAAGTTTTGAGTGTGCGCTCCACTTCTGAAGCACCACCGCCAGCCATGAGCTGGGTCATCGTAGCTTCCGCTTGACTCATCAACTCTTCGGATTGAGCACCATCACCCATCGACAAACAGTAATCGTGCTTTTTCAAAATTCCTTTCTTTTCCGGAAGCTTGAGATTGTTGTGTTGAAGATCAATGAACGAAACTGATTCTTCTTCTGTTAAAACCAAACGTTATCAAAACGATTTAAAAATGACTCATGCCCGTTTGCACCGGTTACAGTTAAGTCTAAAGATTAAGTTAAACGCAGATTAACTTATAGATTGCGTTGTACCGGTTCCTAATCTTTCATAAATGACATCTATCTGTCAGTTAATTTAATCCCTGGAGAAGGTACGGTTTAAAACTTAAATATAAAGTAATTGTTCATTATTTTGTAAAAATTGACTTCAAAAAGTGCCGAAATGGCTTTAATTTATAATAATTTCAATGTAATGGTGTTGGACGACGACGACGACCTTAAAGAAATAGATTTTATTTTAAATGGCTTACCGCGGCAAGTATGTACAAGAAATAACAGTTTCGACCCGTACGATTTCGAGATTTCGTTTATCGATAGCTTGTTGCCTAAGGTTGTTGATGTTGATAGAAGAACGTTTGGAGTACCCTTACGATAGGTGTGAATTCATGTTAATCGACATCGTTAATTCAAACGTAGCATCTCTTTTCGTTTGATCTAACGACACTGAACCTCCGCCCGTTTTCATGATTTCTCTCTTCTCCGTCGCAGCAAAATTTCTAATCACTTTCTTCTTATTTTCGTAAAATCTTTTTAATACTTCTTTACTGCGCCGAACATTTATGATATTTTGAGCGATAAATTCATCAGAGATTTGATTCCATACATTCCTTTTGTTTCCACGAGCAAGAATCAGTTTTTTTTAATTTCCAATAACATTATCATACTTTTTGATCAAGCTCAAACACAACATTTTTTCGCCTGGTGTAAAATTCGTCGAACGAATTCGTTTTGCTTGCAATTCCTATAACCCGAGCAACGTAAACTTAAATGAAAAGTAGAGGAAATTGTACCATTACCATTTTAAATCACTTTAACTTCTGGCTTTTTTCTAATGGTTTTTTCAAAATGTCAAACACTGTGTTACCCTATATTACCTTACGTTTCCTCCAGTTAGTTAACTGGCAGATCGAAAAGTGTGGTGCAACGCAATTTAACTTTAACGAACGTTTAGTTAATCCAAACCCTTAACTGTAACAGGTGCAAACGGGCATCACATACCTGAATGTCCTTGGTCCTCTTCGCTCGCTGAACCAACACCCATTCGTTTAAGCTGTTGCATTTTATGTTCCCTGATGGTCCAGAGTGACACACAGATAAACAGTTTTGGTTAGTGCTTAGTCGGGGGGTAACAACCGAAACATTGATGGCATGCAAGCGTGCAAAAATAAAATGAAAAGGCAGAAATTTTGGGGTGAAATATTGTATGCATAAAAACCAAAACGAATCAGAAATAAAATGTGGTTAAACACAGTTGGATGCAACATTGAGAGTGTAACATTACATAAATGTCACTAACTGGTAATGGGATGGTCCTCCGGCCCCCATGTGGTTCGACGAGCGAAATAACACCCGTTGCGAATCGGCCCGGCTGACAAAAAATAGCGTCTTAGTATTTTTGTGGATTTGTAGTGTTTGACATGATCGGTGAAATGCACTTCTGAGTGCAAGCTTTAAGGCACCTGTTTACGGTTGCCTTATTATATGCTTGTACCGAAAAGTGCTCAACCGCTGTAACTCCTTTAAAAAAATATTATTTATTAAAGCTTAGTTCGTCAAATTGATTTTGTAATAATATTTTTCTCTGGAGCTTCGAACGTCAGCTTAAATCTATACAGAGGAGACGATGCCGTTTTACAAAGCTTTCTCATAAAATCATTCACCAACTAAAATGAACATCCACAGAATGACCTAACAGTGAACATCTCTAAGATGACCGCTCATTCAAAAGGAAAACGAAAAACGCATAGCGAAAGGAAAAAACGAAATGGGCACCCATCCTGCCGTCATTCTCACTAGGTGTTTGGGTTGGATGATGACTTACCCGAAAGCTGTGACCCCAGCGCCCAACGTCAAGATCTTGTTAGCGTTATCTAAACTGTCCTCTTGCGAGTGGTTGCCAGCAGTGTGGACGTAGTTTTTCGGAATAGGCTTTTTGTACGGTTTTTCATATTTGCGAATGGTTGTCTTCCTTCCAGTGGTAAATTTACATAACCCGAGTAAAAAGAGGGGGAAACGAAGAACCGGATTAATAATGGAGCTTTAAGGACGCGACGAAGACGACTCGATCCGTGTATGAAATTTACCGGATGAGTCGAGTCGGTTCGCCGGGCCTCACAACGAACATAAAGAAGAGTACAGAGGACATGCCCACTTATGTGGTAAAAAAGTGAGATTGGTGGAGAAAAAAAAACGTGTTTGTGTTTTTTCTCTGCAGGTGGAAGCTGCGTGTTTGTGAGTGGAATAATTTATGTAAGTGTGTTGTGTTGGGTGATTTCGGGGGGGTTGAAAGGGCGCATACACTCTGCTCGCATTCATAAGGCAGCAGTGGCTAATAGAGACAGAAACATACATTCCCACATTGCATAACTCGCACTTATGCATATATACATGACATTAAAACCAGAGCTCGTGCATTGGACAAAACACCACCAAACGGCGGACATGACCGCCAAATATCTGTAGTACTTGAAGGTGTTTCGTTTTTTTCGGAAGAGAGATGGCGCATGCAGCATGCATGAGTTTTTTTCTGCTATAAAGATTTACAATTTTACCGCAGCATCCCATTCTGTAACGGTGGGAGGGGGTTGCCATACACGATTCATAATTAAAATGACGTCCAACTTGATGGGGCTTTTATTGACTGCGTCAATTATACTGGCGTAAAATACGAACTCAAATTGGAAGTTGACGTGATTTCGAATTTTCATTCGGCCGACGCGGGAGAACCGGGGAATGAGTGTCACCGATTCACGCCAGGTCAAGGATGTGGAATTTTGATAACTGAATGGCCTCAGGTGTCAAGGCGCTATGACTACATAGTCATAGAGCCTTAAGATGTGTGAAGCATGGAAGTATCTGTGTCGTTCAATATGTAGTCGATGTAATCTGTAATAATTTCGACTTTAGCTCCCGTCTTGTCGATACATCATCCCGTTTGATTGACGTTTCCGTTGAGTTCGTATTTCGCCGCCGGGTCTGCGAGCATCCCGATGCGGCCCATTGTAAATCTGTGTAGTGCGTCGTACAAGGTAATAGAGTCAACAGACACACATTTAGACACATATTCTCTCGAGTGACAGATCTAGAGGCGATCGGTCATCGAGAGCGCTCGTACAGCTACACACATCTAGCTTAGAGGCAAATGAAACGAGAAGTAAAACGGATCGCATCGCAACGTAACGTAAGAAGCGACAGCGGATGCTGAGTAAACGTGGATCGCTACCTGGATGGTCTGCTCACTAACCTGAGACAGAGCGAGAAGTTTTTGTGTACTACGACTGACCTGTAGCATAGTGCCATAGTTGCAAACAGAATGAACACACCCCCTACCACCGACATGAGCGTACCCACGAGAAAAATCGTGTTGGACCCGTGATAGTCCGCTGATGGTCCAGCAGCGCAGCGCAGAGGGAGGCGGCGGTGCGACGCACGGCGTTGTCAGTCATCATGCATCAACACACAGGCGAAGAGAGAGAAGGAAAGCACCATGAGACAATATACAAGACACATTGTATTTTTTATCATCAAGTTATCGTGAGGTCGGTATATACAGTACACACAGAGCAAACACATTAGATATCGATACAATATAAATATAGTGTCACGTTTATGTAAGCCTATGTACAGGACATTGCGCAAACTGTACTCGATCACGTCACGATCTTCTAGGTACCTGTAGCAAACGGCCACTACGGCAAAACAAATGAAGACTCCCTTCACCACGCCTACAAGGATGAACACCATGGTCAGTGTTTCCAGGTTGCTCGAATTGTTGTTGCCTGCGAACGACATGCAAATCCTGAACCGACTCACAGGGGCAAAGACTCTTTGCTGCTGGCCAAAATTCCAATTGTTTACTTTGTACATTTACTATTATTTGCTCCCTTTAATCTGCCCTTAATACAGGACCTCGCATTCCACCTTCTGAATAAATGATTACAAGTTAATGAAAATTGCTTCATATTTTAAATGAATTTTGGCCATGTCGTGTTTTGCCCACCGTGTGGCCGTCATAATATGCTCTGTGTCTGTACTAAATCAAGTCAAGAAGTGACGTTCGACACCCGGCTTGGCAGCGTGTCGAACGCATTTCCGCTTGACACATGTTACGGCACTCGTTCCTTCGGGACGCCTCAATCACACGCATACCTACCGTAGGGGGTTTCTTTCTTCTGCATGCTCTTCGTCAGGTCGATCGGAGTGGTATCGGGAGGTCGCGTTGACATCGGCGCCAACGCCACTTCCACTTGAAGGGAGCAATCGGGCCCGCCCCAACCCAAGTCGCAATAGCACTTGTTCAGGTTCGTACAGAACTGAAAACGCAAACATCAAACACACGAATTTTATTTGTCTCTACGAAACTAACCCCATGGCCCGAACATTCCACATTGTTGTTATTCGTAGGACACTTTGTTTGGTCGATGTATGGAAAAATGCTTGAACATGTTTGATTAAGGCAAATGAGGTTTTCGCCGCACGGTGTTCCGTCCCAGACTAAGCCGGCCATTCGCTGGGTCTCCGCATCATCGTTGCTGCCGGAAGGCCTGTGGATAGACCTAGTCTGGGGTTATGACTGAACTTAATGACATTGTTCGAATACTCACTTGCATTCGTATTCCGTCCCTTGAATGGTGATAAATGTCCTCGAGAATGGAGGTTGGTCAGCGCCCGGACCCAAAATAGGCTGTCTTTTACCTTTCTGACAGTGTAAGGTCCCACATTTGACGTTTTCGGGAGAGCATTTAACAAACGTACCGCTTCCGGAGCTGCCGCAATGGCCATTGATCGAACCCTTTGAATTGAACTTTTCGAAGCATTGCTCGTCGGCCGCGGTGCCACCTAAACAGACGTTTAAAATGATGAAATGATTTCGGGCGCATCCACCATTTCTAAAAATCTTACCGTAGCCCCAGATGTTCTGGCACTGCAGCGTTAATGTGGGACAGACCCCGTTAAAGCAATATCCATGGTATCCACACGGATGACCATTCTTCTTGAAAACATCCAAAGGACACTCTCCGCTGTCTCCCGAGCAATATTCCGGCAAGTCACATTCATTCGACGGTTCTCTACACACAACGCCTCGCGGCATCAACATGCACTTATCGCAACAAGGCCCAGAAGCACACTGCGCTTCCGTGGTTAACTTGCACGTTATCGGATCACAACAAGGATCCACACTAGGACATTCATCTATAGTTCCACAATCGCAGTCTTCTCCATCTTCAACAATCCGATTCCCGCACGTCCTTCGCACTTCGAGTTCGTTCGGTTTGTTGAGAAGGCAAATTCCGTTCCCCGTCCTCAACCTGTCGATGTAGTCCGATCGACTACACTCCGAAAATTTATAAGGTTGCACGTTGTCCAACCCCACTATTGCTTGCGCCATGATGCACCCATGCCAATCTCTGCAGAAGCACTCTTTTCTCCCGTCGTCGTGCCCCATCCCTATGTTATGTCCGATCATGTGCGCCATGGTTCCCGCGAGTAAATGTGGCTCGTAGGTGTTGATATCCACGCTGATACCCACCGCTTTGGCAGTGCACACTGTCGCAGGAACCGCCATCCCAGCCTCGCCCCCGACAAAAACCTCCCCCGTGAGCAACTGGGTGGTATCTTTATCAATCTTGAACAATTTCCTCGAAGTGTAGTCGTTGAAGTTGGTCAACGCTCGACCGATATCTTCGTTCCTGTTGATCTGAGCTTGATTGCCACCTTGCCACGTTTCGATGTACACCACCGACACTCTTGTGTTGAGAGTGCGGAAGTACAGATCGGCGATGTTGGCCACTTGGATCGAGTCGTGCACCACGTCCATTCGAGTGCTACCGTTGCGTTTTTCGAACATAGCTTTGTCTATCACGATCGCTGTTTCTATGTATTTGGTTGCTTCGCGAACGTCACGTCTTATTCGCAGGTTTTCCGTCGGAAAGAAGCCAGCGTGAGTGTTCAAACGCCATTCCATGTTCCCAGAATTGGCGCAACCTTTGTTGGCGTTCGTTCGAGCTTCAAATATCACGTGTGGATGTTTCTGCTAAAAAAGAGTGAAGCTGTGCAGTCACATTTGGTTCCGCAACGGAAGCTAAGGTCTGCCGCTGCAAGCTCGCTTAAAAAATAAAGAAAAGGACCCATCGCGAATCCCTGGAGTGCTTCGCTCATTTTGTTATTTTATGAAAGAAGCTCCAGTTCAGGCGTGTTTGCGTGTCCGTTCCAATTAGAACGATATTGTTGATAATTAATTAGCCGGCTCTCGTACGCCTGATATGTTAGAAGCATCACCCGTTCACGTTGACGTAATTATTTCTGTTTGCGTTGTTTCGTCGTTGGTCGTCTTCGTTCCCCTCGTTGTCGGGGCGTGTTGGTTTTCCGTGTCCGAAAGGACGCTGTGCATAATGCGTTCGTCGTTAATTCCGGTTAAAAACGGCGGCACGCGGAATAATGGCCGTCTATCGCAACTAGAATTGACAATCAGCTAAGCATCTGGTCCCCTGGGAATGTTGTCTGAGGCGGACGAAACGGGTCAGAGCAATCCCTTGATTAGAAACACGCCAGTGTGGCCATTAAAAGAGGATTAGGCCGTTAATTCCGACTACTTCAAGCGCAGAGTGCCCGCCACGTTGCCCCTTTCGTCCATTCGCAAAACTCTCAACTTTTATAATTTTATGGTGGTGCAGATTATGCGATAAAAGGACAGCTCATTGTTCGTTTACCATTGTTTCGATGGAATGCCGCGCACGGAAAACCAGCTTATCGGATTAAAATTCGCATTGTAATTGGGGCCGTGTGGTGCATATTAAAACCGCTAGATTGTTGGAAAAAAATCACCGGTCATCCTCAAGTCTGCGTGTTTGCGTACACAATGGGACGTAATTTATGACGGGATTGCAGCACTTTCGGGCCTAATTGGGACGAAAACTCTGCGACGAGTATACATGCCACATATATAATTAGAACAAGACACAATTGGGTGATCTCAAGACCCGGGGACGGAAGCAAAAACAAACAGCCGCCGCTCGTAAGGAATAATTACGGTCCTGGGGGACCTCGTTCGATCTACGGACAAAAACCCGGACATTTCAAATGTCACAGTTTCAACGATTGATTTAATCGGCGGTGTTAAGGACTAAGGACATTCTCTACACTCTTTTCTAGAATCACGACAGTTTCAGCCCCTAATAAACGACTTATTTTACAAGTTTGTCCGGGTGAGAAGGAAATTCGAGAAATTTTTATATTCAAAGAAGAAATGGGTTAAAAGCCACAGAAATAAATGATGACTCTTCAACGTTTGTACCATTTAAAACTGTCCATCCTTCAGGAAGCTTTACGACACTTTTACGTTGGCTACTAAGAAATTTAGAGACAAATATAAAATTAGATGAAACTACTTTGGAAATTCATGGCGCTGAGACCCATAAAAATTGAAAAGTCCAACCCTTATCGCAATTTTGGAAAAATTTAGGATCACAACGGGCATCCATGTTCCCCGAAAACGATTAATTGGGGTTGTAATAATTTAAGGGGGGTCTCTCAATGTGTTTGTAGTTTATTAGGCCATAATCTCTTATCGGGTAACGTATTATGCGTCCCGGTTCCCTGTAAACAGCATTTAGGTTAGCTCCATTGACAGCTGAGCGAAAGAGAAACATCACCTCCCCATTTCTTTTGCTCGTTTAGCGTCAATACTCACCGTAATAGATCGCCCCCCATAAAAGTATAAGAGTTACAATATTTAAAAGGCTTTCTTCCCGATATTTATAGAGGACTAATAAAAGCGCTTTTCCCTGGTCTTTTTTTTTATTTATTTAG
Organism: Gnatocerus cornutus; assembly: GCA_029298725.1. Classification (NCBI taxonomy): domain Eukaryota; kingdom Metazoa; phylum Arthropoda; class Insecta; order Coleoptera; family Tenebrionidae; genus Gnatocerus; species Gnatocerus cornutus. The sequence goes on from CM055517.1 coordinate 4,156,232, forward strand.
TCTATAAATTATTACGGTCCGCGATAAAACCGTTTAATATCAATTATTCAGTGTAATTGAGTACGGGGGCTTTCCTAAATCCACGGGCCATCTGTGAAATCGTAAAATGGACTCGTTGCTTTCAGCGTTTAGAACGTTTGATCGGGTTTTACGGGTGTTTAGAAAGAGTGTTTTCGTTGGGACATAAACTCAATTTGGATAGCCGCTAAAAAAAGTTTCACTCATTTCTAGAACAGCTTGTGTAATTAAAGGTTGAAAAGTTGAAAGTCGAACAATCCTTTTTCAAACCCTTGGTATTGACGTTACTAAATTAACATCTGATTGAGGAAAAGTTTTTGATGGCACGGCGGATTTAATCGTGTTCGTGTTATCGACAGGGCTTTCTAAGAGGGCTGGTGTACCACCAAAAAGGGATGGGGGTAATTGGCTGTCAGTTGTCACCGAGCCCAGACATCCGTACGGACGTGTTCATTAAAACTTATTCCAATTAATTTTAATTAATCCAGTGAAACTCGGCATTTGAATCGTCGCAAGCGGTCATTTTTAGCATTAGAGAGCATAAAGCCGATGCGCTTAAGCCGATGGAATTATGTTTGCTTATGCGTCTAGCGATTTTCCGCCGGTTTTATTAAAATTCTCTCGACTGTTGGTGGACCTTGCTCCGCCGCATTCTTCTGACCGGAGATTGGCATTTTAATTGATAATAGCCGGGATATGAATTCGCCCCTCGATTTTAGTGATTTGTAATTGCTTCTGGACCCTGCCAGACTGTATTCGCCTTAATTACCGTTTCGTGTAAGCCGTGAATATTTCACCGACACTTTTTATTAATTGTCGTGAGCTTGTAGCAGCAGCCTGCATTGTTCCGAAATAAGTTTAGATAAGTACTGACCGAGAGATCTCCTCCATAGAACGGGTGGATGACAAATGTCTCGTTGCCCACGTGGATGACCCCGCTGACACCGTTGCACGTGTGGAAGGCGGCTGTGGCACCAGGGTAGTCCTGGACGGTCCCGTGGTAGTAGCAATGTTCGATATCCTGTCAAAAGACGTTAATAGTTTAGATCTTGTTCGGTAAACGTGACGTTCGACGAAAGCTCGGCTTCGATTTAATTATTATCGGAGGTCCCGAGGTCCAATTCAAATCTTGTCGTTCCATTAATGGATACTCCCTTAAGCTAATAGGGATGATTTGGTATTTAAATAAATTCTGTTTACTTTAACCCGACTCCAATCTAATTGACTAACACTATTTTCTGATTCGGAAAAGTTTAGATTGTTTGATTCAAACCGCACCCCATATTGATTGCTTTTTTAATTAATTTTTTCATCGAGAGCGTTCAAGACTCAAATGTGTGAAATTTACATTACGTCGAATGATTTATGACGATCACTTGTTTGTTATTCTCGTGATTTGCAAATTTGTTGGAAATTAAAACCGCACCTTGGGTCAAAATCAACTATTTCATTTCATAACTGATGCTTCGAACAGGACTATAAAATGCCCGTCATTTTTGGGAATGTCCTGAATATGCATAATGCTCTGATAATATTCAAACGTGCGTTTGTGGCACAACATTATCATTAAATGCAAATAAATTAACGTTTCCGATAGATTTTTAACGTATTGCTGGAAACAGTGAACATAATGAGGCAATAAATTATGTTTCCGGAAAATTTGCATAGTTCGTGGATACTAGTAAATTACATTGATTTTTTCCGATGCTTGAAATTTACTTTCCTATTTCTGTCACCTTGTTGGATTCCCTAATTGCCGTTATTAACCCTCGTTGTATTGATGTAAAGCAATACAGCTGCAACAACATTGCTAAATCTGAAACTAAATCCAATAACAACAAACTTGTGATATTTAAGCCCTTCAATCCGGTCGTTAGACTAAACTTCTCAGTATACCATAACAGTTTACTTGTGGTTATCATAAAATCCCTTTCATAATAGTCCAATTTGAAAAGAGTAAATATTTACTGCGATCATCCACCTCTATTTAATCCAAGATTATCTTAAACCTGCGTCCAGAAAACAAAAAACTCCAAATCAGTACAATGTTTTTTTCATGGACTGTGTCTGTTTTCCTTTTTACATTTATTTCTTTGGGTGAGTTGACAAATGATGCGCTTCACTTAAACTTTGCGTGATAGTTGTAGGCTTCGAAGACAGCGACGTAACCTTTTATTTATTCACGTCGGAAAATCCGGAAAATTACGTTGAAATCACTAAAGAAAATGCCATGGTGGACGCAGACTCTGCTGTTATTTTTCTTATCCATGGTTGGCAGGAAAACAGAAATAGGTCGTGGTACGAAGACTTAAAAAACGCATTCTTATCTAAACCTACTAAAACCAGCATCGTTCAAGTCGACTGGGCTAAACCAGCCTCACAATTCTACCCGATTGCAGTTTACGACTGCACTAAAACTGGTAAAATGCAAACGTCATCAACGAAATCCCTAATAAAACCGTAATTGCAGGAGAAATAATCGCGGACTTTATCATAAACCTGGTAGAAAATCACAGCGTTCCCATAAGCAACGTCCACGTCGTTGGACACTCGCTGGGAAGTCACGTCGCAGGATTTGCAGGGAAATATCTCCAGAAGTACGGTTTAAAGTTACCGAGAATCACGGGATTAGATCCTGCAGGAATTCTTTTTTGGGATATTTTAAAACCGGAAACGCAAAAGTTGAGTAAAAGTGACGCTGAAGTTGTTGTTGCCATCCATACAGATACATGGGCATATGGGTATTATGGCTCTTTTGGATCAGTGGATATTTACCCAAACGGCCGCCCTATTGTTCAACCAGGGTGTCCTATTAATGGGGGAATTAATTGGGTGATGTGCAGTCACGAAAGGAGTTCCCAGTTTTTTATAGATGCGTTGGAAAATCCAGGGACTCTTTTAGCCACGCAATGTTGGTGTCAGATCGCGTTGATTCTCGGGTTGTGTGACGGAAATAAAAGGGTAGATTTGGGGGGTGAATTTCGAATGGATGATGTTGGGGATTATTTCTTGGTGACTAATGCAAAGAAGCCGTATGGGAAAACTAAAGTTTAATAATTTGTGCTTCAACGCTCGATTTCCTAGTATTCATAATATAAGAGTTAATGGTAATGGATAAATATGGTTTTTAGTGTTAGTTGGAACAACGGATATACAGTATGTCCCCGGATTGAGTTCACAAGAGAAAAAAAAAACGTTATTTTTCATTTTACAAAATTATGACAAAAGAATAATATTTTTTGCTTAATTTAAAATAAATAAATCTTTATTTAAAACTTTAATATTATCAAGCTGTGTTCTTAAAATCGAAAAAAACAAAAAATAACGAAGAACTTTTTTATTTTTAATTTTGCAAAAAATGTCAAAAAAATTAAATTTGTTCCTTAACTCAAACCAATTTCCACTATTTGATTGATAGAATTGAACTGGTAATTCTTTAAGACTCGAAATTTTCTCAATTATTGTTAAGGATGCAATTGCACTTCTTTTCCAATTTTTTAATATTTAGGCATTATTGGGTAAATTTTCCTTTAATCTTTAATGCACTATTTGATATTGTGAATTCACAGCCTGCTATTATTTAAATACGATTACAAAATTTAATAAATAAAAAAACTGAAAACATTAATTTTAAGAGTTCAAACTAATAATTTTGAAATTTTAATTGCAGATTTATCTGTTTTGAAATAAGCAAATAATGTTATTTATTTGTCATTTTTTTGTAAAATGAAAAATAAACTTTTTTTCCCTCGTGTGAACTCAATCCAGGGACATACTGTAGTTTATTAATTGTGACCAAGCTTAGCGCATAAATAGATGAGTCAAAACTGGAGTACACCTCAAGGGAAGTCGTCAGTTTGATGGATTTTCTGATACCACAACTTGGAGTAGTTTCGTTAAAATGTACAAACGTAAGAAAGTTCCGCCCCGCTGAGATGTTGTGATCAAAACTACCTCATTTTTTATTAAATATTCCTCAATTAATAATATCTATTTATTGATTATGGTGCTCAGATAGATATCAATGTGCTCAACTGCCACATGTTATTTATTTAGCACCACTGGATTCTGGTGCGGGAAGCGACGAAAACGGCAAATCTGTAGATGTCGCCAAAAAGTATTTCCCTGCATCCGCTTTAGTTAGATCTCCACCGATATCAATTTTCCTTGATTTGTTGCATTTCCCGTCCAAAAAGTCCTTATAATTTGCACACTTCGCTGCAATAAGCCGCCCAGGATTCACAACAGCGATTGAATAAAACATCCAACTTCTATCTTGACTACAACTGTCTAAAATACTGTGTTAGATTCGAAACTTTTCTAAAAAAAAACAGTTTACAAGGAAATTTCCTGATTGGGCACCCTGGCTGGGGTCCAACGCCCCCATTTGGATAAATATCAACAGTACCGACAGTTTCAACAGTTTCAGAAGTGCCCATCGCGGTGTGTATTGCAACAACAACTTCTGCATTACTCGCGTTTAAATGTCTCCCATTTATTACCAAGGGCGGTTCAAATAATGGTCCCATGGGACCCAGCCCTGTTATCCTTGGTAATTTTTTACCCACTTTGTTGAAAATGTATTCACCAAGGTAACCAGCAATGTGAGCTCCAATAGAAAAACCGATCGGTTGAATGGTCTTCAATGCCACTCCTTTTGCAGTCAAGTTCAAAACAAGTTCTCCGATTTGTTCAGCTGATTAAATTAATTGTAGATTAGGTACAAAATCGCGAGCTCTTACCGATTTGAGGCGTAGCTAAAACCGCTTGTACGTAAGGGCCTTTAGAAACGGTACTATAATCGACAACGATAACGTTAAAATTCCCACGAGAAAACAGTGCGGGTCTTAACGTTAACTCAAAACTGCTGCTTGTCAACCATCCAGGGATTAGAATTCGAGTTTCCGAACTGTTTGATACATATTCGCTGGCGTTGTTTGGACCTATTATTACAGGGTCGTCTTGATTCTCGGCCGTGTATAATAAAAATTGGACCAAATACGCATCGGTAGCTGAAACTAGATAACTAAAAAGTTATGTTGGTTATTTTTAAGTTTAGTTATTATTACTGATGGTTATGGTAAGCAGTACAAAAAACTTCATTTTACCTACGTGCAACTAAAACTTAGTGTTTATTCTAGTGCGCGTTCATATAAGTACATATTATTCTATGAGGTATTTAGAAAATGTTCTGTTTCATAATAACACACTTGTTATTCCCCATGGAATAATTTACTGCGTATTTGCATACTCCTTCAAATTTCTTGAATTACGCTGCGATAATTTACTTAATCCTCTTTTATGAGCTACCAGTATATGCCTGCAAACCACGTATTTATTATGCAATTTAGGTTGAACCGAATTACGATGAATTAGTAAAGTGGCAATTTGGGAATTGTTTTTTAATGAAAAAGTGAGTGTCAGCTGAAATCGCGCCAGTTTCACAACCAGAAAACTGTTTTGCTTTATTTATTGTTGCGTATCCAATAAATTTCACAATATGTACGGTTTCTTCGCCGAGGTTCTTAGAAAGTACGACCCTGCATCGTTATACGTAACATCCCCTCCAATGTCTATTGTTCTTTCTCTTCCACACTTTCCTGCAAGAAACCTCTGGTAACTATCACATTTCGTTGCAACAAACGCTCCTGGATTTTCTAATGCTGAGATGTAGTACCAATAGCTCCGATGGTGGCTACAAAATTCTATTTTTGGTAGTACTGCAGAACTTTATCGCACATGACCACTTACTGACATCATTCCCTTCCGGACATCCAGGCTGGACTGCGTATCCACCATTCGGAAAAATATCAATGGTACCAATGGTGTTGCGTTGTCCGAACTCAAAACGATCTGTATGAATGATTACCACAATGTCAGCAGCTGCCCGATCAACGGCGTTTTTGTGGAGTTTGATAAAGTCCTGGAATAAAGGTCCAGCAGGATCTAGAGCTGTTATTTTGGGGATTTTTTTAGATATGGTTTTTTGGACGTAGTGACCAGCGAACCCTGCAACTTGTCCTCCGAGTGAGTGTCCAATGATTTGGATATTAGACAAAGGAACACCCTCTCTAGCCAGTCCAATAACAAAATCTCCGATTTCTTCACCTGTGATTTGGATTTCAGATTCAGTTAGTTGTCGCGTTGTTTTTACCGATTCGAGGGGAATCAAGAGCGGCCGTGAGATATCCTTGAGAGGCAAACTTGTGGTAGTCTGTTTGAATGACGACGTAGTCTTTCCGGTACAATAGGGCGTTTTTTAAGGGCTCATACCAAGGAGTTGTGCGATTTTCTGTCCAGCCATGGATTATAATCACCACTTCCCTATCATCACCGACGTAGAAATGGGCATCTTTAGGTGCAACTTCAATGTAATCGTGAGGGTTATCTCTGGTGAACATGTAAAATGTCACATCCTGGGCCACAATAACTAAAAGAACACTTTGGGGCTATCGTTCAAGATAGAGGAAACTACCTGTAGCCACGGCTAATAAAACACACGTCTGTATTAACGCGTTCATTTTCTACAAATCTCTGCAAGCATGAAAGAAACCCACCAGACACGATTGGTACTATTTTCGTAATTGCCATTGTTACGTTATCTTCCAACTTCGATTTGAGAGAATCTAAACGACCTAACGATTACATTTAAATAGATATGACCGCTATTAATGGTATTAAATTATCATTAAACAAATGCAAAGAGTGCGTAATTAGCACTTGCCCTTAATTTTAATTGTTAATAATTAACATTATGTTATCGGATCGATAATTTCGCAAACACCCAGTTTTAATTGAATTTAAATCCAAGTTAAAATAAGAATTTACGCCGTGATTACCGAATTTTGTTGCTTGAATTCCCACAATTCTTATGTAGATTAATTATGGTTTTATTACTCAAACAACACAAACATGCAAGAGTAATTTGATACGGAAGACTTGTTTGAAAACAGAGAAATGACAATGTTGTGCAAAGTATAATTCATTAATAAACAAATTTTACTAAAGTTACACAAAAACGTAAAAAACATGCACGAGCAGAAATATTTCATCGTCGCAAAGAGAATAAAAGTGCAAAACAGTGAATAAAACTCTAACGGTGCAGAAAGAATTGAATTAATGTATTTCCTATAGCGGAAATATACCGAGTAAAAAAAATCTGCGCTTTTAGTGTGTTAAATTTTCAATAGTTTACTACAACGGAATGATAAACGAGTTTAATGAAACCTTGTTGGCATTGTAATTCCGTTTTAATTTAAATTGTCAGCGACATTTAATATGTTGGATGAAAAATGATATCGATATTAGGGCCACGATCTAATCATCCCCTGCAAAAAATTAGTTGTGGTTTCGTGAAAATTGCATTCAGCGTTTTCGTTTTATTTCATTTAATTTTTAAACTAAATTCGACTTTGAAGACGGAAAAAATTGTATATTTAATTAAGCGACCACTGTAATTCGCGCAAATCTACTCAACTCCTTTTTCATTAGCTGTTATGTTTTAGTATCTACGCATTTGACAGAATTTTAATTTTTCCCCGGATAATAGAGTGAACATTGTTAGCAATATTGTGGTTGCGTTCATTGCAAAAAACATTGCGCGTCTATTTTTGGTAAATATTTGTGTTGGTCTTTAATGCCGAGTTGTTTTTGTTCATTCCGCAAACGCATTCATTTCAAAATTCTGCAATGTATTCCTGTCAAAGCATTTTTTTTTTTCAACAAATGATAAAATTCCATTACACAAATGAGGGAAAACGTGAATACTTTGAATGGCGCTGATTTGATTTTTTTCCTAGAAAGTTACGATGTGGTCGCAATAGCAACACAGGGCTTATCTTTTAATTTGCTTATTATTATAAATGAAGCAATTACGGGAAAGAAACAGTTCATTACGGCTCGAATTTACGTCTGTGTTTGTTTTGTGTTTCGAAATAACACATCAAGCAAAAATTAATCCCTTTGTGAGTTGCGTTGATAAGATTGGAGCAATGAAAAGACTTAATTATCTCTCTATTAAGGATTAAAATGATATTTATTAGGCAAATCCGAGTCCTTGAAACTATCATGTCCAATTACGCGTTGATTTATGTACGATTTGTTTTTGTGTTTAAGCGTGAAAATGAGCTTTTATATTTAATAATCAAGACAATTAAACGGAACGGTGTAGGTTTCTCTTTTATTAATAAAGCTTCAATATTGAAGAGATAAGTTACACAGGAATTGCTGTTGCACAAATTGTAATTAACTCCTTCAAAGGCAAAGGTTTTCATTAAAATATTTCGAGTCGGAAAAACAGAAATAGAGATCGGTTTCATTTCCAAGACGTTCCGAATTAAAACTTTAATTTTACACTTGTCTACGTTTTAAGCTTTCAATTGAAATGGCAATTTTGTGATTTTTCATGAGTGGAGTTTTATTTCTGGTTCACGAGCGACCCGTTATTCACAGAATCAAAATGGATGCTCAGAATTATTGTGGTCGTCATGGAGGTGTTGGTCGCTAGGGACGATAACCAACGTCGCTTCTTTTATGTACGCTTTTCCAGTTTTTCCGTATTTTCACGACACAGGTAAATTTAACAATGAAAGGGATTTATGCAACAAATTGTGGTAAACCGCTTTATTACTGCTAGATGGTAATTGGAGTAGACACTGAAAGGTTTCGGAGATCACCTGACAATTTCTACCCGCTTATCATTTTGGTGTCAAAATAAGACATCCGGTGCTCCCTCAAAAGCACGATTTCAAACATGAACTATGCAATTCGAGTTTAACGAGATCAATTCTCTCAGATTGTGACAGAATGTTCCTTTCACTGTGATTCGATTTAATTAAATTTTATATGATGGGGTGGAATTTTGACACGAAGGTGAAAGCGAGCAGTTCGTTAAGGAAGCGACGAGAAAGCTCACAGACAGACCGAGTTTTACGACCAATAAAAAACATCTCGAGGATTCAAATGTCGCCGTTAAAATATTACAAGAAATTAAACGGGTCGTTTTTTGACATTTAAAATGGGTAATTTGGCACAAGACGATACAAGAAGTGGTTACGATGTGATAAATATCAATAGAGAAGACTATATGGGCGATTACGACAAAGTGGATGTTATGATCTGGAACGTATGTCACTGGGAAATAAAAAATGTTTTACTGACCTGCTTCGAAACTTGTTCGGCTCCATTGGCTAGGAAATGTTTTTGCATGATGTTGGGGGCGATGAGTTGCCTGGAAAAACATCAATTAATTAATTGGTGTGCTGTTGATTTATTACATCCATTGCAATAATTAACTGTACATTATTAATCGCTTACAGCAGTATAATAAACCGTATGATTACAATATGAAATGTTCAATGTTCAATCTAAAAACTTCTGAAATTGTCCAATTCGAAAGTTTCCCCTTTGTCGTTATCATCCCCCTCCCCAAAGATTTCCGAAGCGGTATAAGAATTTATCGATAGAACTGAGACAAAAAGGACATCGTAACGATGCGAATAGATCAAGGTTTGTTGCGTGAGGCCCGGTGGCAATCCCATAAAAACCAAAATAAACCCCATTTCCTATTCTCGGTTAATGAAGGGGTCGGAGGCGCGTAGATTCTAGAAATGTCATTATTTATCAAAATGATTCGCAATGAAATCGTGCGCCGCTGCCCATTGATTGACAAATAATTGATATGAAACCCCGTGGCCATAATAGATAGATATGAACGTGATTATCCGCATTACAGAGGCAATTTAGGAAGGGCTATTTACGAGATCGGTTCAGCATTAGTGCGTCGACCTAAAAACGGGCAAAGCGTGACATTTTCCCCAGCAAAAAAATAAGGCCGTTAAGCGTTCGAATGGGTTTAGATCTGAAGGGGCAAAAACGTTATAATTTTCATACATTAGTTCTAATGGACTTTTATGATCCCGGAGCTAATTAATCGTCGACGATGGGGTATAAAACTAGAGAGTGAGGGAGGTTAAGAGGGTTCTTTTTTTTAAATAATCGACAAACTTCCGAGGTTGATAGCTAGCCTTGTGATAAATTAATTGGTAGACGGTAAATAGGTTCTAATAAATTGCGATGGCAACAGATTAATTTGTTTGCATCATCCGAAAAAGAGGCGGAAAATCAGACAGTTCGTTAGCCGGAACGGAATTTATTCGTACAAATTAACTTAGGGAACACTCAAAAAATTACGTTTTCGATTAATTTGTTTGTCGACGGAAGTAATGAACTGATGCTCTTAAAACGCATCGTTGGCGACTTTTTGTCCAATTAATCGACTCGTTTTCAAGCTGCTTTCCACGAATATTACAAAAAAAGCCAATTTTATCGTCTTTAGCAGGAATTTTTTCATAAATACTCGTCATCTAACAAACAAGCATAAATCTATTGACACGGTACACTAATTCAACATCATCCGCAGCCACATTACTTATCAGAAATTAATGATTTTCTTTTCAGCCGTACCCAAAAAAAACAGCTCTTCTAATTAAGTCCTAAACCATTCCTATTTCAAATCATGTCTGTCTGCTTTTTATTATTTTTCAAAATTAAAACATGCAGCTGAAACTGTCATCTTTCGTTTCTCGATGTGTTGACTAAATTTTTAACTGCGCATTTATTTTGAAACTTTTAAACAAAAACCCATAACAGATTTCTCTGTTGAGCGTCGAAAAATGTGACCAATGAGGTTTTGTTTGATTTCCAGCAAATAAAATGACAGTTTTAACAAAAATTGCCAAAAATTTATTTTTGTTTCAATTCATAATCAATATAAATCAGCATTCCTGGGTTTATTTAATAGCACAGTCCCCAGTCATATGAATAATAAATTTATTCTGTCTAGTTTTAATTAGCTTTTGTCCAGTAATGTGTAATATATTTCAACCATCATCAATCTCGCAGATAAATTTCTAGGCGTGAATGCATATATTTCTGCAAACCATCTCGACCTCAACTAATCTTCGCGGTGACTCGGTATAATAAATTCCAGCTGTGCAGAATTATTCCTGCGGTTTGAGTAAAAGTGTGTCAATGTCACTACTAATCGCAGACTTTGGCCTTTGTCTCGTCGCAATAAAACAATACAACATGTCAATTTTTCACTCTTCTTTACGAGTGCTCCGCTCAAATTCAGTTTTATAAAAATGGTGGAGGCGCCGGGATTCCGAGCCATAAACCCGCCGCAATATTTTCATTTGGTGATTTTTTCCCGTTGCATTCTTAAAATGGTGGATTTTCGACCTCGTTCTCGTTTAGTTACGAAGAAGAGTGACATAACTTGTTTTATGAGCCACGGTGTAAAATCTTCGGTGTGAATAAGCCGATTTCCGTAATGTTTCAGACAAAGTTTTCCTCTTCTTTCGTTCAATCGAGTTGAAAAACTTCCAACAACTTTATTTATGTATCGAATTTGTTTGTCGATTTACGCAGAGTTGAGAAGGAAAAAAATAATAAATAAGTAATTCCGGTCCCATCTGGCGCCGTGATTCTCCACTAGGTGAGATTTATTTGGGTGGCGCGCGGCGCCACCGCCCCCGTTACTGAAAATTCTCCAACACAAATTGAAAAGTGCAGAAACGTTCCGGGCGTGTACGTGAGGTTTCCCTATATTATACAGGAAACGGAAAGGAAAGCCAACTATCAATCACTGTCCAGAAGAGCCTTCTTAACCTCGGCACTGTGTTTGTGTGATCCTTTTTTATCCTGTCGACCCTCGGGCAACACTTATACAGACCGCCCTGAAATGGAACAGAAAAAACGCTGTACAACACAGCTGCGAATAAGTTTCTTCCAGTCGACCGAATAGAACACTACCGGATGACTTTCAGGAATTAATTATCTCCAAGCTTTAATCGGGACGCGATGACACTTTTACACCGACTAGTGCACGACGTCCATTAGCCCGTTTCTAATTTCGTTATCGCTTGATGGAGGTGAAAAGAGATTTGCGTTGAGCACAACGAAAAAAAACCCTCGCTTTACCACCGAATTTATATAAATTTACGTGAGGAGAAGGCTTAACACGGCATTAATATGCGACACTTGATTTAACCCCCGTCACCTTTACCCTCTGCTGTGAGTTATTTTCTTTCCAAGCCGGAAACTTTTAATTAATCGGACATGCGACTGGATAAGGCCAGGGCCGGATTAACGTGGTGCCGACCTACCGAATAAAAAACGCGCGCTAATTTTAACAAAGAAGCGTAACAACGTGCGACAAGCAAAAAATTCCTAGCCACATCGTCATCCGTCTGGATTTAACAGGTTTCCTTTGCGAAAAAACGCGCCGCGACATTTTTACGTGAATTTCAAGGTCACTTTACTTTAGGAATTTAATGACACGGTCAAAGAAATGCTGTTAAATTTTACGATAGGTTTCATGATATTAAGTTAAAGACTTTCATGGTGGGTCAAGCAGTCAAATTTCGAGCTCACAGCGAATAGCTTTCTAGCTCAACTAGAGAGTTTTAATACCTCCCATCCAACTTTTGTGACGTGAGCTTTTATAAAATTTATTTCGTTTGAAGCTTCAAATTAAAACAAAAATTTTAAAGTGCCAGGGAGTGAATAAAATATTCGTGTTGTGAAACTAGTGAACTGAATTTTACATTTGAAAGTTTGATCTTAATATTTCTTGAAATTAAATCAATACTCGTAAAATTCTTAAAATATAAAAGTCTGCAATTCCGTTCACTTCAAAAGAAGTTTGAGCTTCAACGGAAAAATCTTGTGACATTTTCGTCTACAACACAAACTTGGAACTCGGCATTCGAATTTGCAGGCAGTTACCTTGTTACAGCAGTTTTTAGGTAGAGTGCTAATACTGAATAAGCACTAAAATTAGGAAGCTCTGATCAAAATCGTATTTTAACAAGTCTGGAACACTAAGTATCTGCCGAAGTTGGTAAATCCATTTTAAGTCGATATTCAGGTCAAATCTGGATGAGCTAAAAACTTTATAAAGACAACGAACTTGGCTATAATGAGCTTTATAGCAACAACAACAGGTCCAGTGATGAAAACTTAATTCCCCGATTGCAAAGAAACAACTTCCGTCGACCTTCGTCCAGCTTCCGACCATCAATAATTTCTCCTTTTTACGATAGTTTCCAAGATTTTCCAACAAAGTCATAAAAGTTATCTGAACATTCGAAATTCTCGTAGATATTTTTCGGTTTCTGTGGTACCATTATCTCTTGGCCCATCGAACCGGCAAACAATACAACATTCGAAATCGTTAGTGTTGCAAAACGAAATAACTCACACCAGTGAGAGAACGAGGCGAGGCGGTCATTTTTCACGGGCTTTTCCTTCAAAAACTGGACACTGACAGAGCACTTCAAACGCTCAGAAAATTTATTATTGTTGGAAATTATTAATAAAAGCACGAACGTCGACGAAAGAGACCCTTCCAAAACATGATATCGCCTGTGTGAAAACACTCTCCAGTTTTACACTTCCTTTGAACGGAACAAGGTCTCGGCGGCGTCGTGTACAATGGCTTGTATATCATATTCGACGTGACTGAAATTGAAAACCCGCAAGCGAAAACAACGGGCGCCCTTTGCCGTCCTGCAGGTGCAAAATCGCCAAAAAAATAATCGCTGGTTCATGAATTCTCCCATTGCCTGGAAACCCAATAAAAAGCCACAACACGTCCTCACTTAATTTCGATCATCCAACGTCGAATGCAAAATTGGTATTTTAAGCACTCGCTCGTAAAAACTGCGTCGAATTAATTCGATAGTCGTAAAAGTTATTACGCAGCTATTAACATTTCGCTCTTTTATGTTATTGCAATCGATGATACTTCGTCTCTTTCGTTCAATTATGGAACAGCGCACTTTATCTTGGTGAAATTTCGCTTGTTTAACTTACGTGTTAAGCTCAAGATCCAGGCGAAACTTGTGGTTGAAGGCTTTGATGAGAAGCGAGGTGCGATGGAAGTGCTTGCCGGTCTGAAACAATAATACTATTTTACAACAAAGCCACTTTCAAATTGATTTAGTTGTATTTTTCTTAATCAATTAGGAGGTTTCGCCTCCGTTGCGAATTATCTAGTTCTTGCTTGAGTGTGTACCTTATGGTAAACAGCTTCCTAGATAAAGTGTATTTGCATATCTATAGCGAAATAAGCAGAGACAGCATAATGAGGAATAATTAGACAATCAAGAATATTAATAACAGTTTGCAAGTTAGAAACAAGCAGCAAGACAAGAGAAGTGTTACGCGCAGTTATCGCTCTTTTAAGGCCCAAGGACGAGTTATTATAAACGCGTGCGTTTGGGAGAACTGGGAGATGAAAGTCGTCGAATCGATTTATTTTTAATTTTCCTGTTTGGATTCTGCGGAAGTAATCCGATTTGGAACCATAAAAGTAAATCAAAGCGATTGTTAATGAATCGAAGAGAAACATTTATCGGACCTCAACACTGTTTTCGGTGGATTTATTGACGTGATGCTAATTGTAAACTTCCCGAAGCCATAAAACACAAGGAAAATAATCAAAAGAAAACAACATACATGGTCGGCCCAATTGTTCTTTCATTAAAACGGGAAATATGTTCGATCTGTTTCAACATCGATCTGCGACTTTTCCGCTTGCTAAAGTCGCTGAAGTAGGACCGCAATAACGCCAAACGTAACGACTTTTTCTCGTTACATTCCGCCTCACTAACAGTTCTTAAAGAATAATAAAATTTAGAACAGTCGAGTGAACGCCTCGTCGATTCGCAGATGGAATTATTAACCCGAGTTAGAATAAGGACGACCGTCCGACAACACGAGCAAAATAAAATTACCTTCCATCAATAACAGCCTTGTATTGTCAAATACAAATTTAATATCCGCCGTACTAGAATTGCTTCTTGGGGCGATACATCTAGGACTTGTTGCATCGGTAAAATTCCCCGTCGCAAATACATAAATTTCCCATGCTATTAAGATTGAAAGGCCATTTTGATGGTTAATTTACTCGAAACTGGGGAGATAAAAGTGAATTAAATTGGGCAGGAACAAAGTTTTTTCATGTTCGCCTCCGAATTAATCGAATTCTTTGTTAAATCTAATTAATTTCGACAGAGGCCGTCCGGCTTTTGAAACGATGGAGTGCGGGCAAAAAAAAATCTCGAAAAATTAAGAAGACAAACAGAAATGATGATAATGTAACCAGGAGAGTAAAAAATGGAGATGAAAATGTATATCACTGGGGGTGTTGATGAACATCCATCTCGAAATAATGTGGCCTAAAAATGGTGGAGGCGCCGGGTTAATAAAAGTCGTTTTGCTTTAATTGTTGATTTTTGTTTATCCCGCCTTCAAGTTTTGACATCTCGTTTTAAATTTCCTGCCTTACAAATTTCAATCAACATTAAATCCCTCTTGTATACACGACGAGATTTTACGGTGTGGTGCGCTTTTAGTTCCTAGCTTGGAATAATGCTTGAACTGGGATAAAAGAACGAATGCATCGCCAAGTATAAAGCACTTAAAAACTACAATTCTCTTTTGCCCGTTTGAAATAATTTAGAAGCGTGGGGTTCTCCACTATTTTACGCTTTTTTAAAGAATATTGTTTCGTTTCATGTTAGAGAAAATCCGATTAATTTCATTATTCGCAGAGCGCCTTTATCTCCATCTATTATGTAAGACGAGTACAGAAAAAAAGTAGAAAGCTAAATTGCTGTTCGGTATTATTGCTGGATTAGTCGTGTCAGATTTAAAGCTGAACTTTCCATGTCAGTAATAGATTGAAATTGAAATGGCCCCGTGAAAAACGCCGGCGTACCACGCCTGATAAAACTTTTATAGACAATATAAGAGACATTACGTTATTTTTATGGGAGATACTACATTCATTGTAACAAACTCATATTTATTCATGACCGAATCAGAATAACATATCTACATGCCAAACAAGCTATAAATTTTATATTTCTCAATCAAAAAGATTGACGGATCTCGGTTTCTAACCAAAATGGATACATTGTTGATGATTACTAATTGTGTAAAAAATCAATCAATGCCAGCGCGATTATTATTGTTTTAAAATGGGGCGGGTTGTGTGAAGAATAATAAGAGGGCCGGGGCTCTGGAGGATTCTGCTCGTCACTCGCTAACTCATTTGTCGACGCTTTGACAGCTACATTTTCCCGATAGGCAAACCTCTGGACTATTTATCAAATCCGACCTGACTCATTCTTTCTTTAATGCTTGCCAAAACGAGACGCCTTTTATATACTTGTTCCAACTTTTTAGCCTCGACAGACTCACTAAAACTGCTCTAATTATTATAGAGCGTTAATCACTAGCCAGACAAAAACGGAATTTCACATTGTCATCAATTTTCATGCAAAATTCGCCCAAAAACATTCGCTTATATCTGTTTTGGAAATTACGTTTGAAATTATGCAGCGACTTTATTAAAGTCTTTATTTCCAACTGAAACGAGCCGCACGATTAAAATGATATTTTTCGTTTAATGAAGCCCTAAAGTGCACTTAATTAGCATCCGCCAATAGTGACTAGAGCCAGGTCGAGCGAAACCCAAATGATATTTCACATAATTTATAAATCTCGCTGAATAATTTTGCGTAATTCTAAAATGAAAATCATTGAATAAAACATCACCTGAGAGAGCTAGCGTTGAACATCTGTTGCCGTCAAAACAACAAAACAATTACAATACAATTGTAACACGAATGTATCTTCTGCTCGAGCGATTTTCATAACGTGGAGGTTACCGTCGCAGAAATAACGAGAGGAAAAGAACGCGTGGACGTCCTCCATTTCGTTGTGTAATGTACCCTGAAACTCTTAAAGCTGATAAAAGTGCTGACTCATTTACCGTTTTTATCCAATCAATTTCAGCTGGACGTACTATTTGTATAGGTCTAATTATCCTTCAGACGCTTCGTCCACTTTCGTTGTCCTGGACGAAGGAGGACAGGAAATTTGAATCGAATTCTACGATATTCACATAATTCTGATGCTTTCACGTGAGTAACTACGAGTTTTTCGACGAGGATCTCGCAAAACGACGACTGTTTTATTCAAGAGGTGGCCAGGATTCGATAACAAAAAAAATATCTGTCATTGGCAGGGTGACGTCATTTTAGTGCGTTCCAGTTAAATGCCATTAAAATTCCTCGTGAATTTTGATTAAGACGAAAAATATGATGATAATCTTAATTTAATTTCGGCATTTGTTTACTCACATTCTTCTCGGGGAAAACTTTACCTAAGTAGGATACGGCGAGAATTTATGAATTTAATAACTGGAGAGTACCAGCTCGTGAATTTTATCAACAACTGTTTCGCGTTTTTTTGTTAAATTTTAATCAACAGTCGCAGACTTAAATGTGATGGAACAAAGAAAATTCACTGCTAGACTTCAACAACAGCTATAAAAACTGTATCTACTAAGAGAAGCTGTTAACCGATTTGCACGTTCACATTAAACATGACCTGTAATCAAAGAAATGAGAAGAAAACGCTTGTAACTTTGTATTTCCCGCAGAGAAGTAGACGTCCGCCTGTGATTATTGCTCGTTTTGCCGTATAAAACCCCCTTTCATCCGAAGATTCCGAACCTCTGGAAAATTCTCTCTCTTGGTCCTTAGTAATTATAATGCGGTGTAGGGCATGAGGTGAAGCATGCAAAACATGTGGATGATTCTGAATCTCACCGCAGGCGGCAGCATTGCCACGAGCACCCGTTCCCCTGGTAACCACTTGCTCTTAATTGAAAACCAACCTGATGACGAATCAATAAAGAGAACCAGAGCACCACGCCCAAGTTGACGGCACGCTTTATCTTTGCCTTTTCTCGCGCCGTTTTTTCTTTCAAATTGTGGGGACGTACCTCACCGAAACCCTGTCAAAAATTATAGCAGATTTGAGATGAATCTAGGCGTCATGGAGATTGAGCACGTGGTGACTAGAAAGGCGAGTGATGTTTATTTTACCCGTATTTTAATTGGTTTAAATAAGAGGATACCCCGTTACGACACAAATCACTTACGCACGTTTAAAGAGGTTGTTTTAGATCGCAATCTAATTTCAGCGATGTGAGATACGTTTATGAGTTAATAATTACGTGAGAGCTTTTGGGGACGGTGGTTGGGGAGTACATCCTAAAATAATGTCTCAAATTTGGTAATTATAATGTTACAGACGTTAAAAATTATGGAGGCGCCGGGACCACCGTTTCTTCTCTTGCTTTATTATTATTCGCGGGAAATGGGATACACCAAAACAAAGAAGCCGCTCCTCGAGAATATATAACGCCAAGTTATAGAAATCTTGTGTTTAGCAAACACTTTAGAACAAGCGCTGTGGTTTTAGAAGTGCATTAGCTTTATAATGAATAATGCTAAAATGAGAACCACCGAAGTTTTGAGGAGGAACAACTTGAACATGCAGATTACATAGTAAGGCAGACTAAGTATGCAAAGATTAAATTTTCATAAATAAATTAGGAAAAGTGAATGAAAATCTGCACGGAACACTAATAATAAGTTGCAAGTTTGAATTATTAAAGTTTCGGAGTTCGCAGGTAGTGCACCCGTTAAGAAAAAATAGAGCAAAATTTATTCAAACTTGTGCAAGAATCCGCCAAAGTTGCCCGCGAAAATTGTGATTCAGGTAGGCATGTGGTCACTTGTTTATTACAGAATCGATTTTCCATTTCCTTCTAAATGTGTCCAATTCCTTAAAATGTAGCAAGCGCACGTAGGATCCAGGAAAACCATCTTTTTATATAACGCCTTATTTCCTCAATTGCTTCTATTTTTATAGCCTCCTGTATAGTCTCATAAACACCAAACGCCTTTAAAATGTATGATAGAGTGTACTTTGAGGGTGTTTACGGTCGTGACAATTTGATTACTTGCAGATGCGCTTTCAAGACGTTGCATGGACTTTTTGACATTTTATCTCCACATTTTATAAATCAAAAAGGGTGTGATGGGCGTTGAAAGAAATACGAAACACGAACGATAAATGTCAGTGAAATAAAAACTGCGGCTCGAAATGGTATCGGCGTAGGTGTTTTTATAAACTGCTAGGATTATATTTTTGAATTTTATGTTGTCGGACCCGCAAAAAGCAAAACCAGCCTGGCGCATCCACCATTTTTCAAATAATTGAATTTTTTGTTTGAGTGAAATTGGCGGGTATAATAATAGCTAGAGTATCGAAATGTCTCGTTCACCTCGCGATCGATCGTCAACGTCGGAATATGTCTTTACAAGACGCAATTTTGTTCAAATTACGTTGAATGCAACGTGCCTCTGACATCTCACTAGGAAACTATCGCCAGTTGACGGAAATAAACAAAGTTATACGCCCGGAGCACTTTCTAATTCCCGTTTTCACGAATCTCTAAGCGAATATTATCCACTAGAAATGAAATCGAGATAAAATTAAATTCGGTCAAAGTAATTGGGAAAGCACCGAGCGAATTTAACTTTGAACCGTTGCGGTCGCTGTTGCACGTATCTGCTCCACAAAAGGGTACTCATGTGAGTTTCTGTTAAAAAAACTTTTTAATTTCAACGGCGCCCATAATTAGGCGAAGCCGTAAAGTTATTAACGAAATTGGCGCGATGGAAATATGTAGGACGAAGGCGTGCACTGAAAGCCATAAGTTAGCAGTCGGAAACGGAAAAAACAAATAAGTAAAAATACAGCAGCTGACCGGGGTTGGACGCCATTAAGTTGACAGACTGCTGATGGCGCTCTTATAGATAGTAGGGCACTTACCCGCCACTTCTCCGCTCTCTCTGAAATATCCCCTGCACAAAAAAACCCAACTCGGAGTCGTAAATTTGCTGGGAAAACGAAACTCAGGTGGTCGCTCGTTAAACGCTACAAATCGAGTATAAACAAAGAAGACCGACATACTTAGATAAGGGTAAAAGAGGAGGGTTTCTGATACGATGACAGCTGGATGACTGATGGGGGAATGGAAGGCTTATCTCTGGTGCTACATTGAGAGAGAACTGGAATTGTCTTATTTTTAGACGAAACAAGAGAAGTTCATTTGACGGATGCTGCGGGCAAAAATTCCAGGACAGGATTCGCAAATTTCTCGTCCTAATGACCGGAATTAGCTCCCGTCTCGGTGGAAAATGATTTTAATCCGAGTTGACGAAATTGCCATCGAGATTAAAAAAGCTATTTCTGGACGTATCTCACGTGGGATTTTCATCGCTTAATATGATAATCCACGCCCTAAAAAAGTTCAAGTAAAGTGTGTTTTATTGGTCCATAAACGAGGAATCGAAAGGTACCCGCTCACACATATATCGTGAGTATAACAGTGCGCTTTGCGTTTCCTTTCTCTAGAATCTGTAAATTACTGTGCGCTATGATGCATGGCTTCCTTTCCGCAACCATTGAAACTGTTCCAACCTCATGTGATGAATTAAGTTGGGCGTATGAATAGAAACGTTCTGGGAGTAAGAAGAGGGACCGAGAGGGGACGTTTGATGAATAAGGTATTAAAGGTCTCGAGTCAGACGACGACATCGACTTTGGATAATCATTTCTTTAATTAAATGCGATTTTATGTGCGTGTTACGGTTGAATTTTGATGGGAAATTAAATTGTTAATAAGACCGGAAGCTGGCGTTGTAATGATCCAATCAAAATACGAGCGCGCTGCTATCGATATTGTGGATTAATAGACATGTGTAGGGGGACCCTTGCATGTATAATGGAGTTCGGATACTGACCTGAACCCCAGAAGAGTGGTAGCTTTATCAAACAACGCAGAATGCCAAGAAACGGCCACAAGACAAGGCCGTTTATTAATCGGAGAGGGTCAAACAAGGGAACGTAATTTGTTGCGTTAGGATTTCCAAATGTTATAGACATCCACAGTGTTCCATTAACATCCACTCCAAGAACAATTCATGTGGTGCCGCGATGGATGGCTTACAATTAACACCCTGTAAATTGAGTGCCTCGCCGGGATTCTTCGTTTCACACAAAACTGATCGAGAGACAGATTTCTAGCGCTTCGCTTATTTTCTACGAAAAGAAAAAAAAAGTTCGCAGCCGTAATAGCATTGCTAAATTAAATCTAGGAAAGCAATACCTTGTATGTCTCTCGCAATCTTTTATTCGATAAGATATCAAAGGCTCTGGGTCTTTTGGCAAACAAGTCGCCTCTCTATAAACTACTTTACAGACGTTTTTCCTAACTATTAGAAACTTCCAAATTCAGTTTGAGTATCTCTCATGTCGACTTCTTTCGCCAAAGAGGAACCAAGTGAAAAATAAAAAAAGCTCGCGACTTTCGACTTTTAATTCCATAGCTAACAGGCGTAGTAACTAAACGTTGTCGAGATTTTCCCGAGAATCCTATTATTCAGTCAGGAGCTCCTAGTCTCTTTAACTCTCTTAAGAATCTTGTATAATAGCAGCAAACAAGTTATTGCGTGCACGCATTTGCATATCAACTTAACGTAATTGAGTTAGAGTGCGTGACGATCACCCCGGAGAAGACTCGGAGTTTGTTGGGCCATAATAACTTCCGAAAATGTGCACTTACTTAAATTGTGTCTCGTGTATATCATGAAAACAAACCTATTTATCGCGGGTGGGAGTGAAACGAAGAAAAGAAAGGAGAAAAAAACTGTAAAGAACTCAATTACACAGTCGCGCATAAATTCCGAATGGGTCCGAACAGAAAAGGATATAGATAGATCGGAATTGTTTTTCGCGTGTATATTTTAATTGTTTTCGTTCCTTTTCAACGACATTCGTAAGCTTGGGACGTACGGCTCGTAGAGTGGGCTGTAATTGTTTTATTTAGCGACTCTAATGAATAAAAGTGCTATATTTTATGCGGCCTTAACGATACGGCCCTGGGACGATTATATCTGTCTTTCGACGCCTATCTGATTCGACTCGAGATTTTAGGAACTAACTGCGAAAATTAAGTCTCACAGAACATCGCCGCTAATTCGAAGGCTATCAATTCAACATCAAGTTATGTTCCGAAAGCTGTTCGCATCCTCGAGCAAAATATCGATTGATTGGTCCTCTCCTATGTTATTGTATGCTGATACAGAGAGCTTCGTAATTTATGTCTACTAACTCGACTTTATCTATTCGATGCAATTTTTTGTTAGCTTGTACCAATAACTTTGTGTTTTCTGACACAAACTGCTCGCACATGCTGGAATAAATGAACCGATCGGGCGAAAAACGGCGGGAACTTTTTATGTTAATGGTCACATAAATATCCTGTTGTCCAGGCATAATGGCGCGAAACAGTCAATTTTATTCCACCTTCTTGATCCAACAAAGCTCGGATTCTTCCCTGGACTTGAAAGTGGTAATTAAAGCATTAATTTCGCTGAGCCACTCGAGTAAAATGAAAAACAAGTACCATCTCATTGATTAGCGCCTTGTTGAGCCTTATAATTATCATATTTCATACGTAATTGGTGCCTCTCTAGGTATATTAACTTGATGAAACGTTAAAACGACCATCTTTGTTGAGCGTGTCGGATGATTAAAGCAATTGTGCGAAATTAAAGTTGTACGGTGCATTAAATAATTCCAAGGATATAATGAAATTGTTGACGAAAAGAGCGGATAAATTGCAAGCATTTTTCCTGCACTTCATTTTACAATGTGAACGTCGAAATAAACTCTCAGACTCGCAGTTTGCGTGTTCCCTTGCACAAAGACCGAGCTTTATAATTACGGAAACAAAGCTCCTATTTTATAAAGCAGGTACGCACCGTACTTGTAGATATGAAAAAGGAAAATGTAGCGCGTAGGGCGGAACTCGGCAAAATCAAATGCAGACTGCATATTTCTTAGGGAGATGGGGAATTGATCTTCGCAGCCACAAAGGACGTCATCGCTGTCAATATTTGTCGTATGCGAATGGACAGGGATTATTTCGAGAAATCGGGAAAGCGAGGAATGGAAGCCTCCAAGAATGGACGGAGATCGATAAGCCGAAATTTCTAAGGCTGCGCTTATAACAGATTTGAAGGCCGATTTCTGCGGATTTGCCGTCATTAATACGTGGGGCTACACAAAAGAACCGGAAATCACAACGGACGAAATTAAATATCCATAAATTGAACAAAAATTTCTAATTTCAGATTGGTCAGCGTTTTATGAATGAATTCAGTCTTTTATAAAAGGGAATGCTAAGGTCTAATTAAAATCCTAGTCTTTTGACTCTGTGCCGTCCTACTTGACTAAGCATAGCTGATCACCCGCAAACTGACGAGGGTTCAGAAAGGTCGCATCCTATCAAAGCGAGAAGATTAACATCGTCTTAAACGAACTTATTAAAATTAAAAACTCCGTTCCGTTATTAAACTCACAAATTAACTTGGGCCCGGAAAAATTCCAGATACATCGTGTTTAACGAGCATTACTCAAAAGAGCGTTAAATTTATGTCCATTGTCAGATTAAAATTAACGATTCGTTCGAAGAAAAACACAAGAGACGTCATCGTTAGTTTCATGGCAATTAAGCCGACGAGAGAAAAGTCGCCAACTCTAATTCATTCAGGAATTATTCCGATGACGTGATGCTAGTGGTGGCGAAGGTAGCGAAACATGTCATTATTACATGGGTTTTGGTACGTTCGCAAACTATTAAATGTCAGTAGCTGTCAATGGAGCATTACAACTTCACTAATTGGTAATTACAAGCTGTGAGGGAGAGGGCGGTTTGGAGTAGTTATGTTCATAACAAATGCGTCGTGGGGTGCCATTATCATAAGGGGGCTCCAAACTAGTGTAGCCAGATTTTAATGAGGACATTGGCAGTCTGCGACAAGACCCAGAATAAGACATATCCGTTAACACAAAGGTCATTCCGATGGTGGATGCGCCGGGACATTGAAAATAATATATTCCATCGCATTCGATACGAAAATATCCGGCAGAAAGCATCCAATTCTCGCAAATAAAAAGCAACCGGCAGCTTTTAATGCACGCAGTTGTATAAGTTGAGCCTTTTTACATGAACAGAGAGCGGGGGCTAGTGATGGCTCCCCGAGGAAACAGCACTGGAGGAATTTAAATTCCAATCCAAGAGATCAATATTTTATTTATATTCGAGGCACAGAACGTTCCCAAGTTCTTTACACAATAATACTGATTCGTCATGATTAAAAGGAAGCGGTAAGACAAAAACTTCCCAGGCTCTGACCGTCTCGCTTTTGAAAGATAATAAGGGTCACAGTCCCCAAGAGAACAAGTCCTTGAGGACATAACCCCGGATCGGACCGGAATGTCGAAATTAGAATCCAGAATCCTGATTGAATATGACAGAGACTCGAGTAAACAGTGTTTCCTCGTGAAAACATTTCGCTTTCCCAAAGTCAAGTCGAGTTAAGACAAATAGCTGAACCGTGGTCGTAAACAAACCAGCATCGTTTCGATGTTCATTTGTCGGCCGAAAATGAGAATTAATGCTGGAAAAACCGTAAAACGTTTATGAGCAATGGCTCCGATATAATGATTACTATTCAGAACAACGATTTCGGAGCGACCATTCTGATGGTGGTCATAAATTTTCGACGAGAGAGAAGATTAATCGAGGCGGTTCCCCACATGACCGATTAAATTCGTTGAAATAAATTGCGCAAGTGTTTGCTTTTTCTGTTACAATCGGTGTATTTAATCGAAGTTTACACCTTTAAAGCGAGAAAGCTCATCTCGGAGCTTAACGACACCAGAGAACCGACGCTAAATTCGATCGCTTCTATTTACCGGAGATCGTTTTAATTTGTTTCTCTTCCAACCTTTTCACGACGATCATCGACGGATTTTCAATCAAAGTTTTAATTGCCGAGCAGGTAACTTGCCCGAAACGTCACACAATGCACCCTTTTCCAATTTCTTGGAGCTTTTCAAGAGGAAGATTACAAGTGTTATTCGCGATCGCGCTAATGCCAGGTTTAGATGCAAGCAAAGGGGCTGCGGGATTTCAAGCAAAGCTGCACCTTTGCACAATAAATTAACGATGGAAATTTCTTAGGTGGCTCGTAAAATTCTGTTTGGATTTTCCGGAGAGGAGCGTCGTCATATAATTTGGTTGATCCTGCTGCATTTGAGTATCCTAAAGTGACGACAGCTCTGCATACATCTATTTTAACCATTTAAGGATTCCATCGGTTTACAAGCGTGTTCGGAATGTAATACACCGGATAACTTTCCATCTCACTCTTGTTCTCCCGAGCTTCTTTTAAATTGCATTTTGATACTATAAAGTAAATTCAGACGATGAAACACCTGTTTTTTTCGGTTGTGTCGAATAGAAAATAAGACGCCATCAAGTAAATGCGTGGATCGTGTGGCAGATCTCGGAATACCCGTTTTAATTCATTGGGGAATAGAGAATTGCGAACTCCAGCCAGGACACGCGATAAATATTTAAATAGAAAAAGTGGAATAGCTGGAGCCCGTTGAGCTTTACTCGTCTCTCCCGCTTTAGAGATTAGTGCGTGACGAAGTTTATAAATACCACTAAACGAAAAAGCAATCTATTTCGAAATGCAATGGAAGATGGCTCTGCATGAAACTATCCCAAGAGTGGGAAATAATCAGAAAGGAGCAGACAGGTTTCCACCCGTGGCTTTTTTGCGTGGACGCTTGGAGGGTTGCAAGTATCTAATTTTGTTCTGGTTTTGCCGAGATTCAAGGTGAAAGAACCGCGTTGGGCAATTTATTTTCGTCCATCGTTGATGACAATCTTTAATATCTTAAGATTGAACGTGAAAGCCATTTTCTGTAATTAATATTTATGGTGTGCAAAAACGTCACGAAAACCGCCCGACACTGTTACATCGAATGGAACATTGTCACGTATTTCTTATAACATCAATCTCGTCGCCTCAACTCTAGGGAATTCTCATGACAAATGAAAATTTTAGCCACCTGTTGTGGTAATTAATACTCCGTGAGGCAACCAATTCCGTAAATGAATTCAAGCAAGCAATTCAATACCAGCTAGTGGATTATGTCTTGCCGGACCATTTCGGATTACCAATGAGAAAGGGTCCTTCGGCGTGCCGAGAATAGACGAACGTTCGATTGTTTTCGACGTTCGGGTCTTAGATTGATGAAAATGCCAGCAATAAAAAAATCGAGAACGAGCAGTGCTTTCTTCACTTTGAAATATTTCGAAATTATGTCGAAAGAAAAATTTATCGCAAAAATCCTAATTAAAGAAGGGTTAAGATTGTTTGTTGACTAAGTTAATAAAATAATTCAAGCAAAGTTTTAACGAAAACTCACACAACGAGAGGCAGAGTTTACTTTATGGAGGCTCCCAGATTAAAAAATTTAATAACTTTGCGTAACGCTAATAAATCCTTTCGCGTTCCTATCTCTGGCACTATCTAAAATAGGATCCGTTTCACTATGCACAGTTTCAAGCCGATTGGGAGGTGAGGAATCTATCAGTCGTAAACATATTTCAAGAGTTATAAGAAGAATTTAAAGATCGCCGGGTGGCTAATTCTTCACTTTGATTTTTGATCGATAGCGTTTTGCAACAAACCAAACTCCGCCTTTCGCCCCAATAAACCTTCGGCTTTTTCTACCAGTTCACGTGGAAGTAATATACTAACTAGTCCGCCTAGTCGACACTCCTCTCCATTAACTCGGTCGTTTTAAAACAGGAGTTGAATTTATCGAAGGCACTAAACAGCAAACCGCTACTATGTACACACAAAATTAAAAGAAAATAACGAAAAAGTATCGTGAATATAAAAAAAGCCTCTAATGCCCCCGATTAACCCCAAATAATTGCAAGCTCTCACCCAATCGCGCTTCGAAACCGAGTCGAAATGAAAAATGATAATGTCTTCCTCCAGCTCCATCGACCATAAAAATAATGAAGAGTAAAATTTCGAATAAACACGAACGAAATTTAATACTTTAATGTTACTGTGGACTCTTTAATAACAATTCAAGCTCACTGTGGATTTTTTTTCAGCAATTTAACTGTTGTAATACGAAACTGAAATTAAATTGCGTCGTTAGCAGCAATTATTCTTTTTCTGATCGTGTTGTACCAAACGAGAGAATTTGAATTTTTAAATCCACGTTGTGTGGGTACAAATTGGGTTGAAGTGCTTTATCCGTATGGAAATCTCGCATGGACGGGGCGCGCACAATAGAGATAAGATTGAGGTATTAAAGTGTAAAGTGGTGTATTATAGAGATAACGTGGACGTCTCTTTTTGTCGCCGCTCCACGAACTACACCCATCTCAATCTTAATTTATGTGGGATGAAGACGTGTTTTGTTAATTATTTATTTAATTAGGTCGAAACCCTCTGCAAGGGTGTTAACATGACAATGTAAAAATCCTGGATGCGTCTCGAGACTTCTTTATGTAATTTCGCATAATTTTCTTTGGAGGAGTTTTTAAACTTTCAGATTGTACAACTTTTTAATTAGAGTTTTTCTTAATGTTGAAGAGTTGCTGAGTTAATACTGCCTCCATAATTAACTGTCTAGATTTCTGTAGATATAACGAGCACCTTATAAAAATATTTAGATTAATTTTTGACAGTTGAAAAAAATTGTATCGAAACCGTCAAAACGGCAAAATTAATTTCCGAACAAGCAAGAACTTGCCGTCGACAGCGTACCCAGGAAAAAACATTAATTACAAGAATTTAATTTAGAGTTGTTCCGATGGAATAATTACAGGGATGGTGAAAAGTTACGTTACATCTTGTCTGTCGGAATTTTTTCTTTTCTCTGATGACTTAACTGGAAGCAATCTGTGCGTTGAAAATTGGCTGTAAACATCGCGTATTTGCGAGAAGTTTCCCTTCGAGGATAATTAGTGTTTACGTTATCATCATATCACGTCTCACGTTATGATATAATGTATCGTGACGTTGAACCAACATCAAACCGTGGATGAACATTTCCGACATCTGAGGAGTGCAATTAACGCAAACATTCAATACAAATTCGCAATGATGGTGGTGGTTTTTCCGTGATATATTTTTTCAGACCTCTCAGATTCTTCGAAATTTCATTTTTTTGATTCTTTGAAGTAAGCAGCCTTCCTTTCAGAACAACTCTGAATATAATGATGGATCTTTCAACAAAGAAAAGTCGTAGAATTCTTCATGAATTTCTTGGATTTATGTGAAGATAAATGTCAACATTTAACAAATAACAAACCTACATAAAAAAGTCGAGCAACTTCGACCCCCGTAAAAATTTTATTCATGTCCTTGCCTACGTCTGATTCAATTGTTGAAATAACAACCTCAGCCATTCGGTCGAGATTTATATTATTTTTGAAGACGTGATCATTACTCGAGTTCTATTTTGGTTCGTGTTTTTTGTTTTGATTATTACCGTCTCGTATTGAATTGTAAATTTCTTTGAGTTCTTACAGTGGCGCAGATAATTGTATTTATGCAACCGACGGGCGGGCGCTGTGTTTATTTTCCATCTGCGGGTTTTTCCATCGACGCGCATGCAAACCGTATTTAACAAACTCAATTTGAAGACTTACTTTAGCTGGCCGACCCCTTCCCTGGTATCCTCCATCGACCTGGCCTCTCTGCAAAGATAAATCAAATTTATTCCGAACTAACCACACAAGAAAAAGAGCGTTTCAACATGTAAATCGCCTTTCAAGCATATAAATACAGTTGGTATTAAACAAAGCTCAGATCCAGTAAAACTTGGACGTTAACTACACACATCAAAGGACAGAGGAATTTCAATGGGAAAAAAAACTGTTTTTAATCCAAGTTCTGGTGCAATTCTAGCATTGCGGAGTTGGAAATTCTCGTGTTTCCGGAACGATCAGGTTAGCAATACAAACGTCCGAAAATAGTTGCTTTTGTGACGGGTCTAGTGGACCGGTTTTTATCTATTGTTAGCCTTTCGACGATCTGATGGATTCGCAGGGATAATTCTAAATTGGGATTCTATTATGTCCGTGTTGGAGCTCGGTGCGGGAATGACGGTCTGGACCCATCTGCTTCAAGGGTTTATTCAATCGAAGGAACTCCGTTTCGAAAACTGACAACTTCTGCAAATATGCGTCCTTTTGATCCCGAAATGTTGCCATTGTCGATACGAAAATCTCACGCCTTGAGGAAGGAATTCAAAAAATTTAATTCCTCGAAATTACAACATCCTTTCCTTCTTAAGTAAATGCCTGAAAACACCGTTGATGAGCTCCAAAGTGCAAATTTCTCCCTTTTAAAACGAGTTATGACAGGAAGAGGAATTTTAAAATTCAAGAGTCAGGCGTCGAGACCTACTTACTAATTATAATATTTTATGAACCACGAGACGCTTTTGTCTCCTGTAAAAAGCGACTTGTTTGGAAAAGATGCGATCGTTTTTATTCACAAAATCTGCTTACAAAGACTTTTTACTGACCGCACGCGCTTCAAGGAGATGATGCATTTTGCCCAGTTCGAGCATAATTTATTGTTGCCGGTCATAATCACATTCTGTGGAAAATAGCCAAATTCCAATTTATGTGCTTCGTAAAAACGCGCATATACGCTTGGATGCTCTCGACTAGTACATTTAGTAATATAGACGGTTATTAATCATTATAATCATGTTCGTGCAATCAACCAAAGTTCGATCAATACTTTGTTTTAACTAAATGTGACAATAACTTTGGGGCGAAAATATTCATAACGACGAATTCACGTTTATTGATAATATGATTACAGGCTCGTTAGTCAAATTGACAGAAACATACAAATTATTTTATACTTTTTATGAATTAAATAGGAAATTGAATGATGATGAGTGATCCTCAAGTTTTAGATAATCTCACGTAATTATATTGTACTTGAATGAAATTACTTACTTCCGCAAGAAATGAGCAATCAGTTTCGCCAACATAAGTGGAGTTTAAATTTGAGCAGTTTTTGCTAAGGCCTTAATGAGCAAGTTTTTCGTCCTTGTATTTTGATTAGTCCAAGTACTTGGCAAACTTGGAGAGTTGTCCAAGTTCGGCAAAGCATAGTTGGCTATTTCTAGGAGAATGCACTTGAATTTAGACATTTACTGCTACTAATATGACCGGCACGTTAGTTGCTTTGGAGTTTAGTTTAATAATTAAGTGTTCAATAGACCGAAACTTGAGTGCCGAGCTTTCATCCCAGCAAGCAGCTTATGAACGTTACAATTTAATATTAATCAACTATTAATAGTAGTTGGGCCAAGTTGGTTATTGAATTTCGCCAATGTAACACTGTCATTTCCATCGTAGCTTTTCCATTTGTTGTTTTTTGATTGTGCAAGTCGCGTTCGGGTTTTGATTAAACATAAATTAACTCTGATGTAATCGGGTTGCATTGATGTTTGCGGATTTTTTTCTTTACACCGATTTGTGGGAATGCTGATGTATCGAACTCTCTACACTGTGCAACTAGTAATTAGTATTTGCGTTTCGTCGGAATTAATTAGTGAATTAAAATTCGCTAATTTAGGCTCGAATACAATGACGCCACAGATTTTTAATTAGTGTCAGGTTAGCATCATATCTCCTGTGAACCGTGGCGTTAATTCGACTTTAAAATTTCATCGAGTTTATGGCTGGAACTAAATGCGTGATATAAATATAAATGGTCGAGTTTAGAGAGAAGTTGCGGTCGTGACCGCAGGACCATATGTCAGGAAAGGATTGAAACTCATGCAAGCGAAACCGTTGCCGCATGTCTACGCCACGCTAGCCAATTACTAGTCCCACTGTGAAAATTAACGAATATTCAATATCCAATTTACACCGATAGAATTCCACGGTTGATCATTTCGTCGAAATTGATCCCGGATTTTACCCATGCGTGCGTTCGTTGTTGTTTTAACTGTAATTTCAAACTTTCTGTTCGTCTCTACGTGTACACTTAAATCAAATCACCGACGAGTAATTTAATCTGACCTCTGCATTGACGGCAACGCTACGAATAATTGACTGCTATTGAGTGCGCATTATGCTGAAATAATTTAATTAGTGGCAAGGTACACGACGCTTCATTAGAGTTTTCTTTGTTTCGTAAAACACGCCCTTAATTAACTTAATCGACGCTAAAAACACGAGACTAAAAAAATGGTGGATGCGCCGGGCTGCTGAATCTAAATTCCGCATTCTGTTGAAGATGTTGAAGCCTGTTTGGAACTCGGGTACATTTCTCCCTGCGAGACAAAGAAACTCTGTTCCAAGACGCGTGTTTGGTCGTCGCCGTAATTTTCCTAGGGTATTGAATCCATACAAGTGAAGAGGGATTTGACGCTGCAGTTGATTTGGGGGTGTAATAATTCACAGTCAGTGAAGATGAAAGGGTGTCAGAGCAATGTTAGTCGGAAAACGGAAACCGAGAAGCCCATGAGAGCTTAATTCAGAATAACAAGTATATGGGTCCGACAGATCCGGTCGGATTAACGACTTGTGCCGGTGATCGATTAACTTATTAGCCTGAAATAATTCAAGTTGGTCAAGTGAAATCTGCATTAATTGAGCGTACGATGGAGTGTCGATTTTCTTGTATCGTACTTTGGTGAAAGGTCGGATGTGAGTGCCATTTCTCATCGTCTTGATTTATTCACCTGCGCCTCGTTTAAGACCAACTTGGAGTGTAGGTAGCTCTATTTTTAACCGAGAATGGAGGATTTTGATTTAGGTTGATACGATAAATTACTTTCAATGGTTATCGGTGGAGGCGTGAACGGTATCATCGTCTTCTGGTGTGTATACAATAAAGCGGTACAAAGGATGATGTGCACGTATTTCACCGAGAAAAACACGTACAGTTAAGTAGACAGTCTGACATTAACAAAGGCACCACGCCAACCTCCATTGTTTAGAGTTTCTCTTGTTTTTAGTTACAATCACTATCTGCCTTCACGAGCCGTATTGAGTTTCCACCCCTTTCTCTCCGACTACGGTTAACATCTTTGAGATCGCTCCTCGATCCAATTACCATAAACTTGTTTCAAAACGCCACTTATAATAGCCATTTTTTGACCAACTAGCTGCATTGACAACGACTCTTCATGCAGACAATAATACAACTGTTGCTTGTCAGCCCGGAATTTGTAAAAGTTGAAATACATGTTTGCGGGAGCATCCCGCATCCCTCCGTCGTAAATTTTTAAAATACTTCCCGAATCTAAATAACACTGGAACTTTAATAAGACGAAACTTCGTAAATAAGGAGCACTCAGAAACTCGTGAAAGTTGAGGAATCTTTGAAACCTTAATTGCAATTTTGCTTATAAGGAACCATGCGATGCCTACCGTGACGCGAAATTGATCGATGGTTCGAGGATTTAAAAAAAATTTAGTTTAAAAAATTATTCCCACTTCGGCTGTATAAAAATAAAGGGAAGCTGTAAATTTTCTTAAAAAGTTTTCTGTATATCCTCCTGCAAGGGTGTATTAGTTTACCTTTCTCCTCAAAGAACGGCAAATTTTCGCTTTGATCTCCGAATAAATATTCAGGACGTACAATTCGAGAATTTCCCCCGTTTTCGTAGATTTATTAAATTTGGCGTTTAAAACGTCCGCTAGCGACAAATTGCACATGACAGAAATGGTGGATGGATGATGAACAATTAATGAAGTGTTCGCTGTATAATTGAACAGAAGACGGAAGTTGCATTCGCTTCGACAGTCGAAACGATTGCAAATTCTCTTTTAACAGTTGGACGGGTAAATGAGGGTGAGAAATGAGATGAACAAGTGCTGTGACATACCGTACTCCGCTCATAGCGTACCTTAGACGACCCTATCTCCCTAGTGGAGATGCCCATCTTCTTGTGCTGGCGTAACTGTACGGGATATATGATCTGGTAGTAATGAGCGCCGATGTTTCTGACCATCTCTTGGTTCTGCGTGTACTCCCGGAGGAGTCGCTCCACCTCTCCTGTAAAATTACAAATCACTTGCTTGATAAATAGTCGAGGCAACAAACAAACACGTTCGGTGCTTATACAGAGTGATCATAAGCAAACAGCGCCGTAGCGTGTATTTTATTACAACATTGGGCAAATATTGAGTTGGCTGTTGACAATATAACGTTAATTCCTGTCAACAAATAAAACCACTAACTTTAATTACGGCAGGACGCCACTAAAACTACACGAATTGATCGATGACAACTGTACATACAGAGTGATCGAAAATAATTCATGTCGTTCTTAGGTTTTATTATTGAGCGTGGAATCTCACAGCCGCCTCCGACGTTCGAATCATTTATGAACGCAGTGTATATGTTACTCCCTTCATTATTTCATAAATAACGACGCAAAGAAATTGCTTTGGAACATTTTTCATTGTCAGACTCGGTGCGAAGCAGGAAAGCGGGTGAAATAACATAAATTCCAAAAATTTACCATCGGATGCAAGCCAACACAACACAATCATAACTTAACCTTACTAGAAAATCATTTTAGCGGCACATTAATACCGAGACCCTTTTTCCATGGTCACCCCACGCACTTTCAACAAGTGAAACGCGACCCTTCGTCGCACACTTGGCTTATTTACCAACTTTATTCTTCTAATTAAAACCAGCGAGCGTTGAAATTTTTACAAATTGCTGCGTCCACCTGTAAGCACGCACGTGATGATGATGCGACACTTTTAACGATTGTCCACGCGGACATCTACATTATCACCACTTTGTAAATGTCGGACACCTGTGGAACGGAAATAAAACACGATCGCCGTAAATTTAATTAGCCACGACCACCGCAGAATCAAGGGCTCAAAATTTAATTAAAAAAAAATTGCACGCGGCGGAGGAAGACGTGGTCGGTACCTGAAAAGGAAAATCGGAAGAGAAGTACATAAATTCGCAATGATCGTCAAAATGAGGATTCGGGTTGGTAATTGGCCCTTTCGTGACCACCGCTCTTTTGCGTGAGGTGTTAAAGAGCGACCGTTATAAGAAGCAAGGTAATAACACAAAGACGAACAAAAAAGAAAAATACCGATGGCATCGCGTCGAAGAGAAGTGGAGCGAATCATGCCGTTTGAAAATAACAAATCCCGCCCATTGTATGCGGCTTTGTTCGATTTGAATCCGCCAATGTTACGTTTTGTACTAGACAGACAATGCGACTCTCACAAAGAATCCCTAATACGTATCGAAAATATACTATCGGTGTCGTTGGTAATTTTACCTTCCTTTGATGTTTTTTTTCCCTTCAGAGTGCCTGCCTTTAATTAAACCCACCTTGATTGAACTAATCGCAAATAATTCCGTGTTACTGGTGGAATTCTGCGGTTCGGTTTGTAAACAGTTGCGGTGAACGCTAGGTAATGAAAGCTCTAGAAAAGCTCGGTCCGACGGATATTAGATTGTTACTGTAACCGCATGTCGTACATACGTGGATGAGTTTGTCGCGTTTTATTATAGCCCGTCGGCAACGGTTAGTTCTAATTGCTTGTTAACTCTTGGCGGAGGAAAAATACCGTTTTATTAATTTAGATCGCAGTTGAATGCACTCTCTCTTATTAACAATGCAGCGTTAATAATCGCACATGGGATAAAATGCTCGAGATTCGACGATTTACGATCCGCGCAAGCACTTTCTGGCTATTATATCTCGGGAGGAATGTTAAAACACACGATTTTAGTTACGGCTTTACTGCATTATCCTTACATAACACCTAATCGAGAATCTCCGTCCGTAATAACTACGCTAATAAGAGTGATGAACTCGCGCTAGTAACCTGAAATTTCCGTGAAAAGCTACAAGAAACTCTAAGAAAACTTTGTATCGGGCTTAAAGTGGCAATATCGACACACGTTTAATTCACTCGGCTCTCCTCACGCATTTTCTGCGAGCCGTAAATTTCTCGTATGTCGTTGGTGTTGCGCTTTTAATTTTGATTTATCTCTCGTTCTTTTTCGTCCATTGCTCGTGTTTTATTTTCGGTGGAGCGTTGTTATTTATGTCTCATTCAAAAAGCCGTTTTTGTTGGTCTAGATAAGTTGCTTTGCACTGGTGCCTTTAGCGGTTTAACTAATAGCGAAGCCGTTTTGTGTCCGCGGTTTCATTACGACTGACGTTCCCTACGGCCCTGTTGGCTTTATCCTGTCATTCCGCAACACCTTGTCTGACATATTCGCGGTGCTATTAAATTACAAAACGCGCGGCAGATGCGGTTTTTTCTTTCCAGGCTAATTTTTAAGAGTCGCGTAATAACACCGCGTTTAATTAATCTCAACGAGAGAGTTGCTACGTCACTCGGAGTTTATTTACGACATTTTCTTGTTCATTTTTCCGACACATATTGCCGATAAAATCGACCCCTGCGGCAAAAAATCTTCCGATTTTTATTGACGGCGGGAGTATTATGTTTTAACGACCTCATTGCTTGTCCAAGCTATAAACACGATGAGGTGCTGTTGCGATCGCGTTGATAAGATGATTTTATACATGAATTATGCATAACAATTTTCCCGTTAACAAACAATAATTTATTTCATGGCTTGGCGAACGAAAACAACAGTGTTACATAAATCCCGGTAATCTTCGAATTTATTAAGTGTGCAGTGGATAATGTGAGGACGATCCTTTATAATTCGACATCTGCTTTTATTTATGGCTCTGGAGCTTATTATGGAGCTTTCCGGGCAAGTTGTCACGATAAAAAAATTGAAAATCCGCAGATAGATTTATTGGAGTGGAAATGGAGCAATATGAAAAAAATGGTGGATGCGCAACTTCGCACTTGGAACTAGTAAAAACAAGTCACTATGGTAATCTGCTTAAAGTTGAAAATGGAGTTCCGATGATGTAGCACAGAGAATGTCTAACCTAAAATAAACTCTGTCGGTAACAAGGCTCTCAGTACGCATTATAGTTGCTTCATTGTATTTGCACAAGAGCGACTCTAGTTTCGTCGCATAAACAGAATCAAGCGAAATCTTGTTTCCATTCAAAGCATTTTATCCTAACAAGATCCTATTGAATTTTCGGCATCTTAACAACATATTAAAATTCGTTAAAGAATGACGAAACTTTGTTAGGAAGTTGTTAATATTTCGTGCGTTACAAGACTTTGATTATATTGACTCAAAGCCAAAGTTTCGCTGTAATATAAAAACTTGGCTGACAACTTGACGAGAGAATATTATCAACTTTCGTCAGACAATGCCGTCCGTGTGAAAAATTCCACCACCACCCCTTGTTATCCGAGGGGGTTAATTACGTAAATTCGATCTCTTATCCGGCTCTTCCATCTCGGCCACTAAAAGCAAACAATTTTGATTTCGTTCCGTTATCCAGCGACGTGCATGTATTATTAATGTGCCGGAGGCGCCCCCTGCCGAGGGGAAATTCGCCAATAAATCGCGAGCTCAGGTAATCTCGCGGCAGACCCAACCACTTTCGGATGAATTAAATATTTGGTGAAGGCACAACTCTCCCTGACGGGCAGATTGATGGCGTCACGCTTCTGACGTGATCACCCGGCAAACAACTGCAATCTAAAAGGGCTAGTACGTGTCTGTCCTCGGGATTAGGCGCTCTCTACACACGGTCCTTCGCATTACTCATGTCGAGCCGGACCTGAACACAGCGGGGATTTTAAGCACTCGAAACTTATAACGTCATCATTGGTTTTAAGAGCCAAAAAGTGGATGTTGTTTCGCCAACTAATGTTTCCAAGATAAGTTTCACTATTAACGATACAACTTTCGACGGGTAAAGTAAGTAAACATGTGAGTTTCCAGATTCAATTTTTCAGACGTTAAGAATCATCGTTCCACTCGGTTCCACATAATTGGATTTCAAAAATAACTTGCATGAGACTTGTTTTCTCACAAAGCGGATTCTGACGTCAGACTCGATATGTACTAAAGTTTCAATATAAGGAACTTTTTGATAAAACTGACTTATTCTCGGAGCGGTTACGAGCCATTAAAAGTAATCTTTCGACGTAACAACTTGTAATATTCTTGAAAAATGTACAATATATTTTATATTGCTACTTGGAATTGAAAGCAACTTTTGCGGAGTAGCTACGACGAATTGTCCAAGTTGGTTAATAAACTTTTAATAGAAAGAGGCTGCGAATATTGCGAAAACCCAAAATTTCCGTTTCGGCGCATCCGCCAATTTTATTCATACTCTTCCAGGCGTTTATTAAACGATGAAATTTACTAGTGTAAAAGTGTACAGTTAAATTGAAGGTTCTAAACTAGTTTTGAACATTCTAGGACCGTAAATTGTGCAGGTGTGCCTCCATTTCCGCTACCATTTAACAAATTCCGACTAAATGGATTCTAAACTTTGATTTTAGTTCGTGCCCAATGTAAACTTTCAATTTTGTGACGTGCAAAAACTAGTGCCATTATCAAGCAAAGTATGTTGCTGACAGTTTATTTGAGTTTAAACATTTCTATAAATATTGGACTTTTCCGTAAGATTAACTCGAAACGCAGCAATAAAATTTCAATGGGGCGATCTCTTCGCAGCGATTTATTTTTCTAACATTAAACTTAGAAAAACATAACGTAAATATCAGAGAGGACTATATTTAAGAAGCGCTCTCGCTAAAAATTTCCAGTCGAATGTTCTTTCTTTGCTTTCGAATAGAACTATAAACGAGCAGTCGGCAAAAATCAAAGCTCCCGATTGAAAATATCAATGTTTACCTTCCTAATAATTCCGTCGGAAGAAAAACCTTCCTTTGATCAGTAATTTGTGTCCGATTCTCTGAAAATTCATCGTCCATACTCCTAATTGTCCTTTGACCCAAATTCGCGTTTGAAACTTGCCATTTTTATACCATCAGTCGCATAAATCGAACTCCATCGCAACCGTGTACACTGCAGTCCAATTCCGGTGATATGTTCACCTGACTGACTCCCCGAAAAACCTCGTTGCTGTTTGTGTATTTTTCCCTCCGCAAGGACGAAATAAGCCTCGACTTTGTCGTTATAATTAAATTCGCCTTAGGTGTGTTAATGAACGACATCGCCAAGGGTCGAGCCATGCCCGGGCTCCACGCATAACAACCCCCAGATTCTCCGGGTCATTTGAGGTTAATGTTTCACATTGGTTTAACGATTACCCCTCGTCATCAAATGTCAGCACTATTGTTCCCCTTCTTGTATTACTCAAAGAACGAGATGCACACGATACAACCAAAAATCGAGCCGTTTTTCACGTTCGATTAATTTGCAAACGAACATCACCTATCGGGAAATTATTCGAACGAAAAACCGCATCTTCCGACCGAATGGAATCATAAATCAAGCGAAATGCAGTTGCTCGCATCTTATCAGTAATAACTCGTGGCTTGTGTGCTCACCGACTATATCAGGGTAGTCAGATGGGAATTCGAATGGCCAAAGGATTCTGTCACGTTGATTAAGTTAGTGCAGCTGCAGACCGATGTGGGACCTAAGATGTCGTAATCTGCATGTTGGAGGAACCCGAAAATGGGGCCCGGGGACGAGCTAGACTCTGTTTTGTCGCGATAAAAGCTATGATTGTTTCATAGATCATTTTTTGTGCGCCTCCGTCATTTTTCATGGCATTTGTGATACTCATTTGCGACAAGAAAATCACCTTTTGAATGTCTAGGCAGTCAAACGTGACATTTTGTTAGTTGGTTTTATTTTGCAAGTTGGTATCGGTGCATAAATGTCAATTGTGTCAATTTGTGTGCCGATTTGAAGGCCAATGACTTTCGAAAATAATAAAGGTAGATTAATTACGAAAAGATACCACAAAGATTTGCTGAAACACATTTAAATTTAAATTAATCTGCAATCGTTTGATTTGAATGGAGTGCTACCAACCTATTACCCAGCTGATGAAATTCCCCTAAATGAGGGAATGAGTGAAACAAATAACTATTATTTTAGGGTTGAAATTGCAGAGGTGCCGCGAAAACACGTTGGTTCGACAACTATTTTGATAGTGTTTGGGGTTTTCGGTACCAAATTTAACCAAAGCGAAAAAATTTAACGAATGCGGGGGTGTAATGTAAATCAACTGTATTATGCAAATACTTATCATTCCAGCCTCAGAACCGCGATAATTCGTCGGGAATAATATCAAACAACCACGACGAAAGCCGGCAGTTAACCGAAAATCTATTGGCGGAAAAACCCATTCGAGTGTAAACAAAGACAAACCTTTTTTGGTAGAAAATGTGAAAAGACGGAAAAGAATTTTATCGTTACCAATTGATGAGCGATTTTTATCAGCGCATCACTAATTAACAGTACAAAACATTTTCATAAAACTAGAAGCGGGACAAGACGTTTAGTGGTAATGAAAGGGAACAATGGGCCCCTAAATGAAAAGAAGTGGGGATAATTTTGACTACCGTTCTATTCGGAGCTGTAAGATTCCGATTTCCAATAAATCCTTCCATCGAAAAAATTTCAAGACAAGCTCAATTTTCCCCATTTAAACTAATTCCAGAATGTAACCGCCTCGCCTGGGATAAAATAGCTCCATATTTGTAATAGTTGTGTTCTATCTGCTATAAAACTCATTCCACGAAGATTACCAAGCAATTCCGTTTGGTAAAACGCTCGGTAAAACGTCTTGATGCATTTTGAAGGCGTCTCAACAGACATCGAACCTTGCGGATCGGCCCTCCAGTTACAAATTACCTAATTCTGTCGGGTTTTGAGCTAAATCATTCTATGGTACCCAATCCTATTGAAATAAATTATACAACCGGATTATATTCGCTCGTCCATTTCCAAATTTGAATAATTGCACGATCGACATTTAATTCTGCATGATGGCTAACATTTTCTGGGCGAGAATAAGAGGCAATTTGGTTATTGGATTTAGTATTATTGTCGGTAGTTTTCCACGTGGGACTTTTCCAGCATACAAATTGCCCTTAAAAAAATATAGTAGAGTAATACTTCAAAGCCATCCATAAATATTAGAGGGCGTAATAACCTTAAAATGCGACCGGAGGGTTTCCATAAAGCATAAAATAGCGAAAAAGAAGGACCATTGGCGATATGCTAAACCCGAGATCATTCAAATCGGATCGCTTGGGCGGATTAAATGTGTTTCACCTGTTTATATAATAAATTCAACGAGTGAACGTGTCTCGGATTAATTTTACAATAAACTCGCTCCGAAGCGAGTCAACGGAAGTAAAATAATTTACGGCGGGCGTTATTTTATTCCATTTTCATGTTAATTGGAGTCCCACTAGTTTATTGTCCAAGAGTTCTAACTCAATTTAAATTACACAGTGCGACAAGAAGGGGGCGGATTGAACCCAAACAGCGAGATTTTACACCTGTTTGACGTAATAAATAATGTTCCTCGGCAAGAAAATGTGGCACTATTCCTTTTCGTGCTGTTGTACATTGTACGTCATTTATTAGCAAGAGGGGTAAGCAGAGAGTTTTATACACACTACGTTCTACCTTTAGCCAACAATCACAAACATTCACAACATCAAAGAGAAAGAAATGTTGGAAAGAGCGTGTTTACTCACCAGCCGGGCTTTCTTCGATCCAAAATGATTCATCCAAAGTATAATCGGCTTCTGAAATGGATAAGGAAAGTGCATTAGACAAAGCAGTCATGTGTGTGTGTGTAAAAAGGACAAGAGTTGTGTACATTAAGTGCAATAAAACAATACTCGCTTTACCGTCGACGAAACATACAATGCGATTAGAGTTGCACATCTCAAAAGAACCGAACGTAAAGCCAACGACTGCATGGACGAGATCTTACGAAACAAACAAATAAATGAAATATGTAAAGTGTATTGATTCTCGGCAGGGAGCTTTGTGGATTTAAGGCAAAAACGTAATGGCGTCGGATTCGAATGTATTTGCGTATGTTGGTGGAATATATTTACTACATAAATTTCTTATTTTGTATCAATAAGTAAATGTTTCATCGACTCTTCGAGTTCATTTGAATAGAAAGAATCCTCCGAGACTCGAGCCAAGGTCGTGCGAGCAATAGAACACTTTTTCAGAACTATAACGTCGGAAAATAGCTCCGAGGTGTCTATTAAAAATGTATTACCCGAGCATATTCGTGCTGAAAGAAGTACAAAGGGTCTGTTGATCACGTGTGTACAAATAACGAGCTTATTTTATGGTCTAGTGACTCAAAGGATAGTAGAAAAAATTGAAAAAATATCATAGATAGTCTAAACTGGTTTTTGGGAAAAGTTTTTTTAAACTGTTTTTATACATTATCACCAAAACTACAAGAAAAACTCGGCTACTTGTAAAAGTAAAACAAGGTATCAAACTAGTTTCACGATTAGTGCACCAACACAAACCATAAAATTTCAAGAAACATCAACTTTTTATGAACTGAAAAACCATAAAACACCACATAGTAAATTTTCCATACACATAACATCTTTTTCCTTTATACCTCCTAAGCTATAACAGTCGAACGGTCTTGTCTTCAGGTGCAGCAAACTTTCAACATAAAAACCTTTTCCTACTTTGGTAAGAAATCGCTACCACTTGATAGTAATAGGATTACTGAGTTTGTAGAGCGACTACTCTACGCAAGCTCTTTTATTAAAGGTGAACACTCAAAAAAAACCTGCCAGAATGAGAGGTTAATTTTGACGCCTACACAGCTCGCTGTCAAATTAGATTTTCTTTAAGCTGCAGCATCACCCTCGATTAGATAATCTTGTGATTTCGAACAGCGGCAAGCACTTTCCCTTAAAATGATCGTTTTGGGGGAATATTATGTCCCACGCAATTCTGAAAAATATTTTTAGGTTTCAGGCACCTGCTGATTCGGCAATGTTTCATGGTTCCTATAAATCCTCGCGATCTCGATCACATTCCGTTTAAAGAAAAAAATCCCGTTGTCTAAGTGGCGCCCTAAATCCGTAAAAAATAACTTTGGAAGCTGTTATGGAATTAAATGAGTTTGCTGAAAAGCTCCCGTTTCTCGGATTCCTCAGGAATTGGTCCTGTAATGAAATACGTGAGCGATGCATCGTTTTTTCCGATAGTCACGTTTTTGTCTTCTATAACCTTAAAGTGAAACGGCATTTTTCTTGTGTAACTAAAAGTAACATGTTGGACAAACACTCTCAAGTATTATAAATGGATTGAGAATTATTTGAGTAGCATGTAACGATAATCCGACAAGTTGATGGATCATTTTGGAACATTAGTGGCTCTGTGACATGCAAAGCGATGATAAATCGTCGTTTAAACTGACCAATTTCGAAATTTCACGTCTTGCAAAGATGAACTTGGAAAAAGGGCCAATTTTACCAAAGCTTGGATAATAGGGATCGGGACGATGTCTTTATCTAGCGGGGCATCGCTGATGGAACATTGCATACGTGACCGGATTACAGTTATTACGTTTTAACTCTGTTCACTGATCTGATGCAAGAGATATGTTGCCATGGAACTTGGTCGGATGCAAGCACCTTGATCGCGACCGCGGAAATTCTCGCTATTTTGCTTTTTCAAATGGCTTTTCCTCGCTACTTTCATTATGTATAAACTTTCGTCTAACTTAATAAAGCTGATTGATTTTTACTCCTGGAATTCACAATAAATCGAGCTTCAAAATTTAAATTTAATTTGTGTGCTTTGCCGGTGGGGGCGGCCTCAACCACGCACAACATTTTATGAGATGTTTACACAATTTCCATTCCGATTCAAAGAAGTCGTTTTAATTTAATTTCGTACAGGTAAGCGACCGCAAAGGGCAAACGATGTTGCGAAATCCCTGATTCTGCACGACTTGTTCAAATCACCGTCACGAAGAAGAGTTAAGTGACGCCAATTAGGAAAGGTGTCAAGTCAACAAAAAAGTCAACAAAATGGCGCTGCTGCCAGAACTCAACTCGATAATCTCCAAGAAAGAAGGAAAATAATTCCGAACTGCAGATGTTTCTCGTGGAGCAGGTGTTTAGCTATCATTGCGGCCGAAACATGTCCGTTAAAAACAAATCTGCTTGTAATATTCCTTTTATTCTTGTTTTACGATTCTGTAACTTTATTTTTCCGCGGAATATCTAATAAATCCATTCCTGTGCAATATCTTCAAGTTTGGTGGAAGTCTTTATTTCCATTTCTCCCCAAATTTATTAGCATCATCATCATTTTACGGTTCTAGTTTACATTTTTGGGAATCCCGCAGTTTCGCCTCCGATCGTGAAAAAACTTTGCACCTCCGGAACAGTTATGAAATTAAACGAGCTTCCGATGAAGGAAAAATCCACATTCTTTCGACTTTATTATTGCAGACGCGGGTGGGTTTTGTATTTTAAAACAGGACCTCGGAGTCTCAACTTCTTTAGTTCTCAACTTTGTTACAACAAATGCAAATTGGAGTCTAGAAACTTTAAATTAAAACCCGGACGTGATGTAGTATCTTAAATATGTCACTTGGTTGTTTATGGGTCGAATTCATGATAAAAATTTAAATTAACAAAACCAACTAATCGGAACTAAGGAATTCGCTGTGGAAGAAATAAATAAATTTGAGCGCGCACCTCAAAGTACGATGTCCGATCGATATAGGAATTATATTGAAATTCCCGGCATTCCCCAGTCAATTTGAAGCATTGTTTTACCATTAGCGAAGTGTTCCAACAATGCGAACTTACGTGCCTTTCTTATTGCCAACTAATTTAGGGACCATTGTTATCATAAAATGCACAATTTCGACGAAAAATTCGACAGCACAGAATGGAGGCCATCTATAAAAGTTGAGATACCATCAATTAATTTTAACAAAGATTCAATCAAGCCAATCATTATCTACGCAATGGATTAGGGGAAAATATTCTCAAGCTCGAAGAAAAAGAGTTTTCTTCATCAGATCAATATCTGAAAAAGTTGGAAATGACATGCCCACGTCCTCGTAGTTTATTTAAATTTTTGATCACGGAAAAGTTCGCCCTAGAGGCTGTATAAATTAATAAACTCGTTCAATTTTTTGTAATAATTGAAGTTGGAACGTGGAATTTTCAACGTCTCCCATTTCCATTAAAATCCATTAAAGATACTTAAAGTGTTCACAAAAATCAAAGTTTGGAACGGAAGAAACATTAGCCTTAACCCAAAAGTGCATTCAGCATCAATTACTTTGTAACAAAGCTCCTAAAATTCGTTCAATTCTTGCGATTTCTGCTCAGATATTGGCCTCGGTTTGTTATCGTAATAATGGAGAATGGCTCCCTTCCAATTTTCCGTTTGTGTCGTCATTTTTTCCTCGCAAAATAATAGGGAAAAACGGTAAACAATTTTAGGTTAACAAGGTTTTTATTACAATTCCGAGACATGAGTGCATGAATAATTCCACAGCTC
Source organism: Gnatocerus cornutus (assembly GCA_029298725.1). Lineage (NCBI taxonomy): Eukaryota > Metazoa > Arthropoda > Insecta > Coleoptera > Tenebrionidae > Gnatocerus > Gnatocerus cornutus. The sequence goes on from CM055517.1 coordinate 4,200,571, forward strand.
CTTATGTAATATACTTTGTACTTATATCATGGAACCGCCCTGACGTTTAAAATTTTTATGAAGCCAAGCCACAGAAGCTACGACGGACGGAGTTGAAAATTTTTAAATGAATTCATCCAACTTTCGCGTCGGTGTAATTTCTGAAAGTTTCACGCAATCGGCCACGATTCATGAATATTTTTCAGCGACTACTTCTCGAGCCGTTAAACAGGAATATTACATAAATCATGTTAACTCTAGCTAATTTGTCGTTTTGACGAGCTAACTTCACACGACGTGTACATGTTATATTTATACAGGGACGGTCTTAATGAGCTTGTTTATTGAGGATGCGATTTATGTTATTCTAGTCCGTTGTTGACGTTATTTATGAGTGAATGAGCAAAATTGTAGTTGTTATTAACTTAATGTGTTGTTGAGCTCAAAACTCGCGCCAATCTAGACGCAGAATGACATTAAATTTAACTAATTCTGCGACGCATTTGTGTCGCTGGGGAAACGGGACCAGAAATGGAACCATTTCAACTAACTGAATCCTGGGAGAAAATACAGAGTGCAACTTGGCTTTCTCGTTGAAAAAAAGAAAGCTAATGAAACCTCATATCGTTGCAGTTTTAACCACAACAAAGTTTCTGCTTGTTACCACCCATGATGAGAAAATGAAAAATAAATTCCAACCGAGCCGAAGTCGTACATCAGTAATCCTGCTACAGCTCAAACCTGCTGGTTGCCAACTTTGAAGTATGACATTAATGTCAGCTATAATAGCTTGGATATAAGCCAGCTCTTGCATCTTCATTTGTTCCGTGATGTCAGAAATTGCTGGGAGAACTTTGAACAAAGTCGGACTAGACCGCGTAGGTGTAATACAAAAATGAAATCCAATGAAAGACGTGCTGACAATAGGCGGACAACAAAAGAGAAATTGGAGTGCACAAGATCATTTATTTTGTAGTGAGCTTCAAGTTCCTCAAGTCCCTTAAGAAGTGTTTAACTGTCTAGCAATCATTTTTTTAATTTGTGTGATGGAGTCGCAGTGCGGTTCGCGTAATTATAAAATTTACTAAATTTATACGGAACTGAGTTAATTTGAATGCAAATGCGGGCGGTTTTTCGCGGTTTTATGTCAGTCCTTTTAGTGGCCATTTGTATGTTTATGTTGCAGAATCACAAATTTTTTTTTCTTAATGGGATGAAAGTTCGTCTCGTCAAAGGATTTCATTCACGGGTGCACATATTTCAGCTCCATCGAACGAGTTCGGATTCAATTTTCGTCCGGAAATAAATTAGACGAGCATAACAGCGGTCACTTAAGAGGTTTTTCAAAGGATTATTGGATTTGTGAGGACGAGCATACGATGCACCATCTCGACGGTTTCTGGGTCGAGAAGTTGAAAATATCGCTGTTTGAAATTATAGAGGAATGCACAAGAAGCGTTGCAGTTAATGGCAATCTAAAATGAGCACTGACGCGGATAACAGAAATGCTCGCGTTACTCGTATTCCTAGTATAGAAATCTAATGTACCTGTCGAGGGTTGAGTAGGTGATTCATAATACGCTAAGACGTACACAATCCTATTATTCCGAGTTGGCACAGTTGGCAATCTTGAGTGTGCTTGGTATTCAAAGACGTGCGTCTGCAATGATGGAATGAATCCGTATTCGGCGGAAGGTTTTTACGGGACAGGTGTGCAACCACCGGAGTTCATGATTCAATTTTGGAAAGAGAGCCCGTTGCACAGACTTACATCCAAAGACAACTCTTGGCACCTGAATATGAATAGGCAAACACATTTTACAACTACAAGAGTTTGTTAAGGTGCCACGATTGATTTACATGACTGCCTTCACAAATGTGAGAATAATTCACGGTGAAGCCAGCTGGAAAAATGTAACTAGTTTGTTCCTGGAACGTATCTACGTTATTTGAAAGAGCAAAGTAAAGTTATCCTTTCGAAAGAGATTTGTGAGCACGGAAAAGGTCAATATTATGAAACATAAAATTGTGTTGAACTAGAACGTAAACTGCACAAGTTGTTCCGCTTGTTCTCGAAAGGAGTTGATCTCAGCATCAACGTTACTGCTTTTGTCTTTACCCACACTGCACTCAGTAAATATTAGATTGTCTTTCCGCAGTCTCTAGATTTTACCTTTTTAGCATCGATAAATGAATGGAATTTCAAATTAAAGAGGACTAATTAAATAAAGTGCATGCACCATTTATAACATGAAATGTATTAGCTAGGTATTCTCCTATTCTAGTTTGCATTTATATTTTACTGTAAATAGACACCAAAATTAGTTTCCAACTGAAATACGAGCGAGGTCGCGTCCAAGTTAATTTCAAACTTTATTAATTTCAAGCTTAATTACATTAAAAATCAATACAGCATTAAAAATATTTGATTCTATGAAAAATATATAAAACTACAATTTCATTCCAACTTACCACCCTCAACTAACAAAGGAAGGTTTGCTTTTCTAGTTTTATGCCTTTCACAAATAGAATCAGAGTAGTGGAAAACAAATTTAGTCAAATAAAAATCTCTACTTTTTTTAAGGTCTTTGAGAAAAACCATCATCGATCGTTAAAAAGTTGTTTATAATGCACAACCGCCGCATTCGCGAACGACAGGAAGCAAATATGTTCCTCACGTTGCAACAAGCTTAAGAGTAATTCATATGGGAAAAGATTCCCAACAAAAATAGCAAAAGCCACGACAGCGGCAACTCATTTGTTGTAGTTTCTGCCAGGCAGGAAAAATTGCATTTGAAAAGGCCACGAATTTTCTTCGTTGAAATTAACTGTTCAATTCAAAGTCCGAATTCAGTTTAGTGCAAGAGCAAATTAAAAATTTCAGTCACAACGACCCTCTGTCAATATAAATGAATTTGTGTGTATGGGAATTTATTTAATTTATGTCGGATAATCATCATTAGTCGAGCGCACTCACAATTTCAACAATAAATATAACGAATGTTTATGTAGAGTTTTATCAACTGCATGATGTTTCCCGTGTCAGCTTGATGTCCGTTGTTGTAGATAATCATAATTGTTGGGAGATTGATGTGTTTGAATTTTCAAATAAATAAAAAATCCCGTCGGAAATAAATTGGGGGTAAAGTGTCGACGCACTAAAATAACCGATCGATGCTTCATTAGGCGCATTGAGAAGAGTCCGACCCTGGTCACAGAAAGATTACGAAGTGGCTACTTGTTGCTTGATTATTTTTTTCGTCGTTTCGGCTTTCGCAAGGTACGTTGTACGGACATAAAGTTCACGTTTAGACCCGTGTACTGGATTACGGTGATCCGTGTGCATCGCGATAAGTCCGGTTTGAATATTAGGATCGAAATAAAAAAGTTCCGGGGATGCTTAAACGGACCGAATTAAAGTTTCATCCGCACTTAAGTTTCAATTCGTCGGAAATTTCCCTCGGCAATTTGCTGGCATGGCGGCTTGCGGTCTGCAAGAGGTAAGTTAATGGTAACCATCATTTAGCAAGGGAATTGTGTGGTGGAAATGAGTCTTCGTCACGCGGCGTTTTAACGGCCTTATTAGACTTGGGACGTGTGTATGTGTGCGTGTGTACTTGAAAGTTTTAACAGCAGTTTACTTACGCGTCTTAGGCTTAATTAAAACCGGCGACTTTGTGCCACAGGTTCGATTCAGAATCCAAACGCTTTGCCAGTCCTTAACACGGTAAAGCGTAGGAATTCTAAACCGAAACACGGCAAAAACCCTCTTCACTCACTAGTAAACAATCAAATCAACAATTCAAAAACTAATCACGTGGGTATTGTTAATTAAAAAATTGATTTGTTGCCCTACAGTTATGGAAATATGTTAAACAAACACAATGGCTGACCGGAGGCGGCAACTAGGCATGAATACAAATACGAATTTTTGCCACTGATGAACCGGGATTTAATGGGAGCAAAGCTGGCACACGTCAAATAATTTTTCAACTTTCTATAATCGATCACAACCGTTGAACTTTTGAACAACGAAATGCACTTTTTCAGACTTGTCATTAAAACTGACGAGTGCAGTTGTCACTTCCAAATGGCGAACTTCTTTGAACACGTCATTGTAGGCGAAAATGAAGGTATAAAAGTCGAGGGTACTTTGACGAATAGGTGCACGGAGATGAGAAGCAAAGCGTCCACTGCTGGCGACAGTTTTAAAATTAAGCAGAGAAAACTCAATTTTCTCTTTTTGGGTCCTCTTTGTTTAGCTAAAAGAAATTTCTTCTTTTTTACGAAACAAACACTTTTCAGTTCTCATGGCTTTAATTTTAAAAGCTCAAAAACCGCCACCCCCGTTTTGTTTGCCGGTCAATCGAACGAATTGTGTGAAGAAAAAAGGACAAAACTGACAATTTATTATTGATCTGGAAATGTACTGCGAATTGCATTTGGGTCGTGGATTCATGTTTTTCTTTATTAAAAAAAAAGTATTGTATTGTGTTCTATTGCGACCGATAATGTCCATTCGACACTGGACAAAGGTCACGCTAATGCCCATGTCCCGATGTATCCGCATTATTTACCGCAGGAAGTCAATGGAGGAATAAAGTTCCTTTTTTTATGAAATACATACGAAAAAAGTAATCAAGGAGTGTCTGTTTTTCTCTGGAGACAGGAAGCCGCACCTTAAATTATCGTCGGTCCTATCCCGGTTAAGTGCAAAGTTCCCAAGTTTACGAAATTTATGTATACGAATGCAGTAAATGTTGATTATTATACCCAAAGTGGTACTTTTTTCCGCCCTCTGAAATTAGGTTGGTTTGTTTAGGCATGTTCCTGGGACAGAGTGAATTTCGTCTCACATAAATTTGATCCGCACCTGAAGAAATAATTCCCCTGTATAAATTCCGCTCTAATGCCCGTATCATTAGAGTTGTAGTCCCTGAACCATCGTTAGGATTAGGTTTCTAAAGGGTCCCATGTGGAGAGCGTTAATTTGGCTCAACTTCCTCCCGCTGTAAATATGACAATGATTATTTTAATCCCTGTTTAATCTCGTGTAAGAAACTTCCTTAAAAAATCCTAAATTACCCATGCACGACCTCCTTCAGTCGCGTTTAAATGACACTTGGGAGATATTCGATAATGAAGGCGATTTAAGAATCCGTCTGAATCATAATTAAATCTGAGTTTAACATCAAACTTTTTTAAAGAAAATCGGATTCTTCCCTCTTCGAGCAAACTTTCAGCGGGGATATCTCAGAGTTTTAAAAGTTTTTCGAGACGGTTTAACACTCATCCTTATCTCTTGACTGCTTCGTGTCGGACCAGGGCCGGACTCAATCAACAACGAGCTCATTACTAATTTATTTTTAAAAAGACCGCTTTTATCGCAAGTTCACGTGTCATTGGCTCGAATCGGACACTCAAAATTTGTATTTCGCAGACGCCCGACTTTGCAAAAAGTTTACAGTTTCTGATAACGCGTTAAATGGTGATGAATGCGAACCGTGCTTAACAAGTCTTAAAGTTTTCGTGTTTTTACCACTTTCTCATTCTCCTTTAATATCTGCAAATGTAGGACATAAATTCTGCATACTTTATGGACGCCGCAGCCGAGATTGTAATGTTCGTAATATCTCGGGTTCTTCAAACGAATATGATACACTTTTACGATTTATATATTTTCAAGAAACGCCTACGCTGTTGACTGAATTATTATCGACAAGAAAAATGTAAAAACATCACAAAAGCAGCGAAGAAATCATTTGTGGAACTCGAGAAAAAACGACTGACGTCTAAATGTAGACGATTTAATCAGAGCTGATGTGGATTTAGTCGTCTAATTTCTAAGAGACCCAATTAGTCGTCTTCTAATTATAAATTGACATCACTGAATCCTTGATTGAATTATAGCTCAAACTGATCAAATAATATGATCAGTGACGCAGCTGATTTAATTTGGTTAGGAAACGTGCGAAGAGTTGAAGAAGTTTTCATTACAACGCTAGAAACATTCAGTTCAAAGCAAGTGCCGTTTTGTTTAATTAAAAAACGGAGGTGAAAATGGTGGATGCGCCGGGCCTGCAATACTAAAACAATCATTTCAATAATTATTATCGGTTTTAATTAATGAAATTTATTCCGTTTTAAAACCATCATGAGAAATCTAAATTAGCATGTTTAAACAAAAAGGCATGAACATCATTAAAATTAGCTTCAAGGGATTACATATAATTGCACCTAATGAGAGAACACTATATGTTTAGTATTTACTTTGGTAATTTATTTGTATATAAAATTGATTCAAAACCCCAACCTCTATTATAACCCAATTAATTAGACTATTTATGACAATTTGAATTTCTCTCTTCGAGAATACGAATGAGCACTTTGTTCTAAAATTCAATACGAACGAAGCAATTTCGAGTTCTCGAGATTCTAATTTTAACTATTGAAAAATTGGAATTACGAAGCAAGAATTTCGTTTTAAAATTTTTAGTTTAAGCTCGAAGCGAAATCAAGATAGGGCGTTCAAAGCGAACCGTTAACCGTCGGTAATTTCCACCTTTATCTCTGAATAATGTAAATTATTCCGTTCTTCAAAGACTTATTTTAAATTAAGATGACTGCAGAGCGCCTGTATGAATATTAATTTATTAAAATATAACATCCAAGTGAGGTCTTCCTAATGATTTTCATTGTGAGATGCTAATTCCCGTTGCAGCAATTTAAATAATTTTCGGTCATGGCGAAGGACAGAGAAGGAAGAAAACTCGAAACAACAAAATATCGAGTCGCTAGACGTGATTTAGAGCGCGAAGAATCGATAAAAATCAAATCTCTCCCTTTTATTCATCCCGTCAACATTATATAATGTTTGCCATAACAATTTAAAATTGAAAAACTCGTAAACTCATAAATCAAATATTTGTCCGCCCATTTTACTGGTTGCAAACATTTAGACGGAGTAACAATGGCTTCCTCCCCTTTATCTGTTATCAATAACTGACGAAAAGCGGGCTGGTTCGGGTCGAGATAGAAATGTCAGATAGCAAAAGAGGACGGTGATTCACAAGACTCGTTTACCATCCAACGAAATACCGGAATAGAGTTATTCTTCCAATGGAGTTCCCGTCGTTCTTTGTCGACTTTAAGATTGATAATAATTAATTCGGCATTGCACTCGGAATTCCCCTTGTAACATCCACCTGGTGTCAGACACGTTGTAAATTCTCCAAAGACAGACGATTTACAAGAACGAATTAATTTCGCTCAAGAGAACATTGGCTGGGATGTATAAAAGAATATAAAAATGTAATTTGCATGATCTTAAAACTAATTGGATTATCCGTCTTTCATCCTTTTATACGTTCCTGTTTCAGTTTTAAAATATTAATAAAAAAGGAAAAGGCACTTTCGATTCTTAATAATGTATTATTGTGTCTTGTCGACAATTTCGTTTGACGAGCACTCCTCCTATCACGGCGAGAAAATGGAAATTAGTCTTTTGTGTCGCAAAGTTTAATAAAGAGACGATGATAAAAATGTAATAAAACGTTCAACTGTTGCTCTCAAACAATACCGAGGAATGTTACGAGCAAGGAAATGTCACACTTCAATCCGCAGCATGTAGAACTGCCAACAATAAACTGACACTTAAAATTTTTCTCAACTACGGAAGCGTCGCACAGATATGGAAGCAACAATTTAAAATGTTGATCAATCAAAGCAATCAACCCAATCTCCTGTACAAATAAATAAATGTAATGTAAATCAGTAACACGTTGTGCAGATTCAAATTAACTTCCAACGCAAATAGAAATTCCCATTAGGCAAAATAATTCATGTCTGGTGATGTAATAACAACAATTTTGCAGTAAACTCACTGATTGTTCGAAATCCGCATTTATTTTAATCGCTTCCTTGCAGGGAATAAAGCATCATCCCCCATTAACCACCCCATTTCGACCAGTCCTTTTATTAGCCGGAGACAACGTATGTCGAGTAATTTTTGCAAACGGGCCTGAAATTAACGTAATCCGGTCTTTAGGGCGATTTTACGACCTGGCCTTTCCGGATCGTTGAACAGTCTGCCGCTAATTTGAACGATATGATTCGAAACCAGATAACACTTTTTTGGAGGGACTTAGAAATTGTCAAAGGAAGATAATCCGTTTACAAGTCCCAGAAGCTGGGCTTCTCTGTCAGAATATGAATTTACACAAACATAAATCTTGACGGGTGTGCCAGAGTGGCACGGGACGAGGGAGATAGGTAGCTACTTAGAGACGAATCTCTGTCCCATATTCGAGCATCCGCTCCACGGCCACAATTTTATAACGTCGCAAATATATCAAAGTTGCTTTTCTTTGATTTATGGAATTTATGGGAAACGTATGTGCGGTTACGTAGTTGAAAAGTCTCGGCTTCTTAGCGCTTCGACAACGGATGATGATTTGTACCTTCGTGAGTTACATTTAGATTGTAAAAATGGTGGAGGCGCCGGGTATCTCAATTACTCTAAATGGGAGCTTTATGGATGTCACCAATACTTAACACGACGTAAAAAGTGGAATTCGCTTGACACAATCTGTTGCCCCTCGTCGTGACCAAAAATGTACGGTAAAAAGTCCGTTTCAGCCCGTAACATCGCGTTGTTTTCGTTTCTCTCGTGCCGATGGTTTGATTTATCGTCTTATTTTTGGTCCATTGTAGATCGACCTTATGTATAAATCAGCATATGTGAATATTACATTCTGCATTTGCCACGGACCCTTTTTTCTCTATCTCTCCTCTATGCCGAATCCTTTCCAACAATTTTAATATCCCGGGTATAAAGTCTGATTTCCATCAGATCCCATCAATATCAGCGAACGTTAATGGAGTGGAAGTAAACTTTCTTATAAAGAGTTATTAAACATTTCGCGAAAGCAAGAAAAGCCTATAAAAACAGATGCTGGAAGTTGCGAACCGCGTGATTATCGACCGACAGCTCCGTCGCCTCAAAATGTACAGAAAATGCTTAAATTTTAGGATGCATGTCTTGTTTTCACCGGGTTCCAATTAAAATCTCAATTTTCCTCAAGCTCGTGCTTCAGAGCCCCACATAACAAAACCGGTATCGAGACTATTATTTATCTTGTGACATTCGATAATCTTGTCTCCATAGACCTCTTCAATTAATTCTTAGCGCGTCGTAATGGTGGTTTATGTCTTAATCCAACCATATTATGAACGAGCATGAACGTTGTCATTGAGCGCGTGTATCATTTAAATATTCAACAGACAAACTCGGGACCGAAATCGGAGTGGTTCCGGAATTCCAGGGATTAGAAGACACCGCACACTTTTTTCTGATTAATTCCGCGGGTGGCACTAACACTGAATTTAGACTAAAATGGATACTGTTTTTTGTGACTGCGCCGACTTAACGGCATCTTAAATGGTGGAGCGCTGCCAACAAAGAAAATTAATTTCAAAACCCGTATGTGTATTTCTATAACGTCGAGCAAAGTTCGCTATAATTAAAATGAAATGCAGCTTGTTGGATTTAATTTAGCGCCACTTAGAATAATGAAAACCGGAGTATATGTGTTTTGAAACACGCCGTGAGTTGCTAAATTCGACAAAAAATGACCAAAACAGACTTTGATCCTTCGGGAAGTGCGTGATTACGAGTGAACCTAGAAAGTAAATTCTGAAAAATGAGGCAAACAGATTAATCCCAATCCGAAAGAAACAGTTTAAACTATTTTTCGTCGGACACGCTCACAATCATAGGACTAATGAATGGAAATTCCTGGAGTTGAAAAGTTGTGCCACAACTGGGAAAAACAGTGATTATCGGAAGTCGTAACGAGTTAGGAACTACGGGAAATAAGTGACGCATTCACCATATATCACGGAAAATTATCAACATTCGTAGCCCGGAATTGGGATTTCCCCGGAGGAAATTATCGCCTGCAATACGACTCCATGGACTAAACAACCTTCCTCTCCGAGGGACACGTGGGGAATTGCGAAAAGCCGACTTTTCTAATCACTCCCATTTCGTTTCCTGCAAATTTAAACTTTGTTGGAGATGGGAAAATATTAAAACTCGACGTCTTTTCACAAATACAAAACAAATTTTTCTTTTCTCCGGATTAGTATTAAATGAGAACGCCTTCCGCCGACAAACGTGACTGATGAATACTTTTTGTGGAAACGTATGCACCTGTGTTTAAATTTCAAACTTAGCGCAACAATAACGTAACGAGACTGCAACAAAAGCTGCTTTAGTCATGCTTCGATTCCAACTCCGACAAGTTCAAGATGACAACTCGTATGGAAATTTATTTGCATCGCTGGCTGTTCTTTATTTCGCTTCCGAGTTTGTTTTCGAGCGAATTTTCGATTTTTCATCGACCGACGCCAATTAAGTTGCGCTTTGATTGCGATCGAAATCAACGCAGGTAAGTTGGTAATTAATCTTGTTCGCAGAAATCCCAAATTAGATTAGCCTCGTAATGAGCAAGTTCTTGTTTAAGGTAAACAGACTTTGCGTCGATTAATTAGGATAACTTTGGACCATACGCCTCGGAGAACTTACATGCGTGGTTAGTGCAAGATTTGCAAATTGGCGCGTCTGACTGCTCCTCAAAAGGATGCCATTGTACGCTCGTCTTAATTGCTGAAGCCGTCGATAATTTAATCGTTCCAATTTTAGTGTCGTAGTGAAATTACAAAGCTAATATTTTCGTGATGAAACAAAATATTTGATTAATTAGCCAATAATGGATGCTGGAAGCGGCTTGTTGATGGAGCGGTGGGATTTTATGCCGGCGCCATCTCTACATAGGTTAGTAATTAATTTTTCCAATAGTCGTCAATAATTTATTTGATTTTTGCTGGACGGTCCTATTTTTAGTCGGTGCACTGAATTTAACCATGTAACGTTTATGAAGATGAACCGACTGGAAACCAGTATCGCTTGCACTCGCGATTAATGAAAGAGATAGCAGGAAAATTTTCATGCTCTACAAAGATGTGTCATGTTGTATTTTGGTTTTGGGCTCTTGACATCGCGTCAGCAAAACAAACATTGCGCTCTCGTTGCGATATTACCCTAAAACAATCAGCCGATTCGTCGTGATTGTTCCTAGTTGGAGCACCTGACATAATGTGTTCGTTATCAGATATGCAAATTGGACGCTGTAGGGCACTCGAGTTAACCCTCTGCTATACACTAGTAGGCGTGAACTTCACAATGGAGCAAATCTTTTCCCAGTCGAAAACAGCTCCTCTTGTCATCCGCCGTTCGAAGGAAATTATAGCGGTTCGAGTCGTCTAATTAGGTTAACATCCACGTATCCTCTTAAGTTGGGTAATTAACCTGGCAATATTTATAGGCAGGGGTTGTTCAGAGTTTGTGATGTGAGCGGGAAGTATCAGAGCCAATTTATTGAAGTCAGATTTTCGCCAAGTTTCCACGGGAATATCTGGCATATAAGCAAAGTTTCCTTTTCAATCAAGCAAGTGTAAATAAATTTTATCTAAAATTCGAGCTTAGCGAGAAAATTCGGGACGTCCTATCGATTAGAATGTGTTTCCTGCATACATTAGACCCGCACCACTTAAGAGGGTGTTTGAATATTTAAATTGCCGCCTCCGCGATTATCGCTTATTGATTCGGCGGCGGTAATTTAGACAACTTGGCGCGAGCACGGAAGCAAATTACATGTCTTCTGTTTTAATCTCCTAAAAGTAAATCCCATGCTCTGGGAAATATTGCGGCGCTTTTTGTTCTTTTCTCATGTTCTAGCGATGGCGTAATTCATCAACTTTTAGGATGTTGGCCAAGCCACAAAACGTCAAATAATTTCCAACAATGAATGAAAAATCCCCACAGACTGATATATCGACTGTTTAAGTGCCCCATCGAAAAGTAATTATTTTCCACCAAAAGAAAAAAACCACGTTGTATTCTTGCGAAATTGGAGCAAATATTGATAGATGAGCACTAAAGGGTCCTTATGACCATTCCAGAAAACCGCGAATTTGCACTGGTCTTGTCGTAGCTAATTGATGAATCGGCGGAAAGTAAATAAATCTCTCGATTACCGCCGACAATAAATTTCCAAGATGTTGATTGTGGTCACGATGGGTTCCCAAATTAATTCCATTGTTTGCTATGTCACGATAAATCAGATTTGCCGTCGAATGTTGCCGATTCGGTCCTTTTTAATTGCTAATCAGAACACTGTCCGAAAAATTTAATTAACACGGGGGGAAAATCTGCCAACTTAATAAAAATGTCTCGAAAATATTTGGGAATAATATCGGGGACAATACCACCGTCGAAGTAAAAGAGACCTGTTAATAATCGTGCTCCATCTACGGGCATATTTCCAGCCTCCAAATACGCTTTGGAAACCCCCGCCTTCACCTACCTCGATTCATTCGCCTGGGGACTGACTGATTGCTTTCCCCGATTTGATCCACAACATATCTGCTGGATAAATAGAAACCTTTTACCTCGGATTCTTCGATACAAACTCCGCCACGCAACAACCCTCTTAGTTATACAACGAGTTTCAATCTTGGAAATATTTATTAGTGTTTTCATCGCACATTCCAAGTAAATTCGAGAAAACGAGTCAAATGTGAGAAAGCTTTTCACACATTTTAAAAATGTTTGCTAAACAAATTGATTCTGCTAGTTAATTAATATTTCAGGGCTCGTCTCGTTGGCGTGGCAACATTTTTCTAAAGCTTCCCCGCTCAAGTCAATCTCGTTTCGGTGTCGATAAATCGAAAACTGCAAATTGGTGTCTTCTCAATACTTCATATCAGTCGTCGGATTCGCCCGACTCTTCCGACTTCCGGCCATTTGAAGCCGTTACGTCTTTCAAACAGTGTTAAAAACAAGCGGTGTCGACTTGATCTTTCCGGCCGATAAATTTTTCTCTTTATCCTTCGCAATCTCGGCGTCGTTATGAATTTAAACCGCTCCACCTCAAAGTAGTGTTATTACTGCATCCCATCGCGGATCGATATAGCCAAAGTTTGTTTATACAAGTAGATTTTTCCGCCCCGAGTTTCTTGCAGTGACGCTCAATCTGTTACAATTCAACACTTTTATCTCCTCACCCTCGAATTACTCGGAGAAACTTAATAACGAGAGCGAGTTTTTGGAAGGAAACGTCGTTTTTCCTAGAGGTTTTTCTAGACTTAATAAAGAACCCTTCTGCATGAATGGTCCGACGCGCGTAGCAAATTCCACCTACAGTTGACATGGAACTCAAAACGAGTTCGAGTGTTATTCTAATTTCATGCAAAACAAAACTTTTGTAAAACAAACGTATTCATCCGGTTCTCCGCTTGTAAATTGTGCGGTTATACGAGGACGTAAGGTCACAAGTTTCAATTTCCAACCAGTGCCGGCGGTGGCTACAGTCGTTATCCAGCAAACAACATAAATACAAAGCGCGCTCCATTTTTAATTGCAAATAAGGTAGTCCCGAATGTTATGTTTGTAATCTGGGATTACGTCGTGCGAGCTGCGCTTCTTTTAATGGAATACTCATTTTACGAAAGCTGGAAAAGATCAAAGTGTACAAATTATAAACTAGAAAGTTTGCGATGTAACTTTCCCGGTCCTGAAATCAATAATTATCGAAAAAAGTTAATGATCAACTGCGCAGAGTTGCCACACCAGCACGCACATTAATTAATAGATGTCGCCCATGTGGAGATCCTATCTGGTCTTCGGGGATGCGAAACGCTACAATTTGGCTCTGAAGGCACATTTATCACGCCAAAGAAGACTGTTTTTAAGTACAATACAATTTTAAACAAAAATGGTGGATGCGCCGGGAAAAAATCCAGAACTGGACCGCCACTGGGGAACGAAGTCAGTGAATATAAGTTGTTTTTTATTCCAATGAGATGTGGCCATTCGTCACGCTCGGTTTGGGTGTAAACTGGATCGTTCAGCGCCATCTGTACCTCCCGCAGTTCGCCAAGTTACTTCCAATTCCCTTACTGCTTATCATTGAATTTTGCGACCGCATATGCGCCGTCCAAACTTCGTAATAGAAAACGTTCCAGTCATTCCAACCTCTTAAATAATGTAAGTCCCCGGATTATTGTCTAAGAAAACGTCTCAGCGCCCAACGTAAATATTTGCAATAATTTAAAACGCGCATAATCCTCAAACATGCTAACTTTGTACAATTAAAGCCGCGTTATTATGAGAATTTCATTAGTTTTGTTCCGTACTGTTCGGCGTACGTTTTGCTTTAGAAATTCCGCTTATTACCACGTTTCCACAAAGCGGCGAGACAATAATTTCGCTCTGGACCGTCCTGTTTATCCTGGCCAGCGCTTGCGCCACATATTATTCCAGGGATCATATCTGTACTTCACAGGCATCTGAACGAGACTTAATTACTGGAAACAACTCGGGCCTGAATAGAGCCACATCAAATTGATTGTTCGATTTCGTCTGCCGTAAAAACTCCAACACGATTAATATTCGTTAGGACCCAAAATACCTCCGAAACAAATCGAACTAATCCCGACACCAATTCGACCATTCATTTTTCTTCAAGTAACAACTCGTGAAAACCCGCAGCCCGCATGAGGATTAATCGGTTAGATGCAATCTTAGTGAGGTTGGAAAAATAGCGATTACACAATTACAGCGTCATGCCGTTTTTTTTTTGCTTTATCGACAAGCGATGCACATTATTGACGATCTGTCGAAAACTTGTTGAAACGTGAAAACTTTCAGCAGATTTTCAATTTGAATACGCATGAAAAATTAAAAATAAAAATGATAGCGAGAGGGTGATAATAAATGTCGTAATATTCAGCACAGGATCATTTTTTTGATTGACAAACTCGTTTAAACAATGCGGGGGAAATTTTCACGTTTCCGAGCACTCGCTCAGAAATATGGACAAAGCACCCCATAAAGAAGGCAGGTGAGTATATCGAGAGAATAAAAGTAAAAACTGGCCTCACTTTATCGATGATGGTGCGCGAATGGCATAATATTTACGAAATGTGTATCGACCTAGCGTTTACAGCCCCTCTATACAATATTTCACAAGGATTTGGGTCATTTGTTATCGCGCCGTTGAAAGATAATACAGATTACGTGCAGCGACTATAGATATAATATAGTAATAGATATTTAGGACGTAACTCAATAACGGTCCAATAAACTAATTGTGGGAAAAAAATTATGGCACATTCGCTTTTGTCGTTTATCGATTGAACTACGTTTGGCTGGTTTAAAATTTAAAAAGAACGCTCGCTCCTTCATTTTCTCGTCTTTCTTCCAAAGACCTCATTTAATTTAAAAAACTATTCGTTGGTGGCCGAATTTAAATAAAGACCGACTAAAAAAGAGATAAATAAAGTGGAGGACCCTCGAACTTGTACTACAGCATAACCTAAATATATAGTATTCGGCGTCGACGGGAGGTAACGGAGCTATAAACATCTCGTGCGTGTGCCATCTTGAGAAATATGTCGTTGTAAATATACGTGATGGAACGCCCGATTCTGCTGCTCCAAAAGGCTTTTTTTTCGGAAAAGTCTTGTGCTCTGAATGCAACTCTAAGGATGGAATTCTATTTATTTTTTTGTGGTGTCCTTTTGAGACGATCATGGGCCACTTGACGGTGGAAGCAATGTCTTATTACGTTTATCAGTTGTAGCGTATGAAGAGATTTCCGTGTGCGCATCGTCGGTCCCGTTTCTCATATCATATCGTTGGGTTCGTTGACGCGCAAATGCTAACATCTATGTCGTTCGCATAACCGATTTTCATATGGAAAGTCATTCCTCACAATCGAATCGAGTAAAATTAAATTGACCGAGGAAAGAGGGAAGAGAAGAGAAAGAAAAACGGTGCCAATAGCCCTGATTTGAATTTTTAATTCGTGGAAGAACCTGACAGTTCCAATTACTCGGGCACGTGCCCGTAAAAATTCGCCCTAATTAATTTATCCTTTTAGCCTCTCAAAATAAAAGTGAACGAGAATAAAAGCGTAACGCATAAATTGACGGCTCCGAAGCCATTTGTTATGTTATCGCTCTAGGTAATTGGATTTTAGCTACGCCCTACGTCACAGAATATGAGGCTGCCGACCGCTGATTGTCGAACATACAGATTTCTGGCGCTGACAACCTAAAACATTATCTGTCACGTCATTCAGCTCTGGACTGACACACACACGCATTCGGGAAAAAGAACGCTTTTAATTCCCACCGATGGACACAATTTCGGTCCAAGTTACGCCAATAAGCCACGGATTACGATTTTCACTTTTAGTTTTTATGGCCAATCATGACCGAAGGCAAGAGATGATTTTTATTCGCTCCCTTGACCGAGAGTGGAAAAATGTAGCACCCAATCGGGCTGACGTCATAAAATCAATCGCGCATTACCCCAATCAGGATGTCCCTTGTATAACTCAATTACATCTCTAATTGCGACGAGCTGGCGCTGCAGTGCCTCCGCTGGTAGCTGTCAAAAGACTTATTTGCTATTAGCTGGATGTCTAAAACTTGGATCAACACCTTGGAAACTTGATCGCCGCATGCGGCTAAACTACGCTTGAAACGGTCGGATTAAAGATGAACTTTACTCACAAAAACTCACACAGTTGACATTTCACCAAACCATAATTGCACCTATTAATAAATTCAATTTGGCGAAAAACTTTCTCTGGGAGCGAAAAAAATATTTCGTCTGTAAACTAACATAAACCAGATTTATGACAGCGATAAAAATGGTGGATGCGTCCGGCTAAAGCAACGTAAACAAGAAAGTTTTGACAAAATTTTAATTCATTTATTTACGGGACTGAACCAGAATGGACATTCGGTGTTTCTGTGCTGTAGATAAAAAACGGAACAAAGAGTCAAATGAAATTTAAATTGAATCAGTAATGTAGGGCTGATTTGTTGATGTATTTTTAGAAGGCAGAAAAATAACCACTAAAATAACAGAATTGAGGCGAGTTTCCGAAGCGAAAATATTAGACGGTGAACTCGCAATTTAATTTGAATCGTTGCCTTGATGAAGGAACAACAATCTAGAATTAAATTAATGCATTTAAGAAGCGTGCACTTTTCCATTTGCTTTTCTCTATAGCACGAAGCGCTGACATGTCTTTTATCGAAACTCATCACTTTAGCTATAAAACTGGAAAAGTTATGAATAGCTAAAAACAGTTAGCATAAACTGTTTATTTCTCACCGAGTAGTCCAATAATTTTGAAACTGCAGCGACTTTTTTTATGTTATTACGGTAGTAAAGTAACGTACAAACTCCCCCTACGTGAAAATGGGAAAACTCGTTATCCAAGATCAACAATGTTTCACTTGAAGCATTTGTGTAAATATGTTTTCGGCAATCATCAAAATCATGCTGATTTAATTTCCCCCAATAAAATTATCGCATTATTTCGATTTGCTTTGTCAGATTAGCGAGCGACAATTTTTCCAGCAAACACTCGACTTTACAGCTAAATCCGACCATTTTAGAGCGAAATCCGCTCTGCTAATCAACACCTAGCTAGTTTCAGCGGTAAGAAAAACCTGTTGATTCTTGAAAAATAAAGCGAGTCTTTTGCTATCTAAATTTTTGAGTGTGCATCTAACGACCATCAACAAACAGTAGAGTTGGTTTTATTGTGTGGTCTTTATTCGCACGTCTTATGGCGAGTCGTCCTGTTATCAAAAAAAAGAAAAATAAATCCGTTGCGAAAGGATAACGACGCAACTTCTCGACTAGCGAGCTTGTTAAATTGCGACGTGGGCACTGGAGGATGGCCATTGGAAACGGCCGTTGTGGCCAGGATTGAAAATATGGAATAGCACAGTGCTTGGAGGGTCGCAACAAGGGTGTGGTTGGGATAGCGAGTCCAGAAATGTCGTCCTTTTTAATTTTTAAAATTGCAGAGACCGTAGAAGCACGGAAGCAATTAAACGTTTCTTATTTCGGCGTTGACAGGTACCTTAAAATTGGGTTTTCTGCTCGGTGGAAATGTGAAATTTCCACATTAGTCACCGTCGACATGTTTAATCGTCGAGTCGTTGAAAAGGTGGATGAAGGACATCTTTCGTCCTTTTCAGTGATTCGGTTGAGAGTGTCGTCCAAATTGAAGGGAGTTTCGTCCAATATTGCCCCTCGTCGTTTCGCTCTTGTGCGTTTTCGATTCGAGATCCGCTGAAACCTTATCATGTGGAAAATACTTTAAATTTACATCAGTGCTCTCGTAATGCGCCACGGGAATAAGGTATAACGGAATTGTTTTATATTTTACACGACGATAAAAATTTAAATCCTTACCCATCCAATTTATTCGCAAGCTGCCGTCTCCATTTAAGCGCGTTCGCTCGACCGAGATTATTAACCGAGAAAGGAAAGAAATGCCCGAAAGATGACGCATTCTTTGAGAGAATGAAGATGGGCGACTAATTGGGGTCGAAGGAGGGTGAAACGCAGCCTTTGGGGTATTACGTTTAATAGTTTCCGTTAAACTGATCAATAACGTAAGCAGTTTACCCCATATAATCTTTCTCCAACAGGTTGTAAAGTGTTTAAGAAGGCTTTCGACGCTAATTCACAGAGAACCAAATTGAATTCATAATCGCGAGTTTTATTAATATTCATTATGTGATGGTTGTGCATTCTTCAATTAGACGAGTAATTCGGCGTTATAGCCTCTCTCACTTGGCTTCGTAACGATTTCTAGTCACGTATTCTTCAGTTACTGCATTGGCACTGTCGTTCGCTCGCCAAAAGAAAAACTTGGACAATATGGGATTATAAAAGAGTTTTCGTCGGGCGCGCTTATTGTTAGGAATATCAGTGGAAACTACCATGAAAATTTGAATATAAATCACGACGAATCTGCGACGAAAGGAAAGATTTTTTAACCGTCGCCGAATAAAGATTACATAAAAGAACGGTGAGAAAAAGGATTCGTTTTTTACGACGACTGGTGTAGATTTTCAAACCGGCCACGTCACTACAACATTCCAAGAAGTGAAAGAACATCTCGTGCGGTAATTCGATCCTTTAACCAGTTTTGTGTAACAGAATTTTTGTCATATCGAAAACGTGTCGTATAACGACCAAATCACGTTCGATTTTATTGTGAAAACTGACAACAAACTCGGAAACCTTCCGAAATTAATTAAATTTCATCGGTCTTTGACGCTGCCTCGTTTTCGATGCGTCTGAATATAACACGTTCGATTTTGCATAATCTAAATACAGGCGTCGACGTCAGCTTGTCGTTGTATGCTTACGAGTACGCAATTTACAAAAAAACTGACGTCAAACTTACTGTTAACACGGTGCTTTGCATATTATTGGCATATGAACATCCTACCCTCATATACTGTCATCGGAAAGAATTTTTTTTAATATCGAAAGAGGGGCGGACCAAAACCGGTGTTGGATGAAAATATACACAAATATCGGAGTGCTCTCAAATTAGTTTTCTCTTTGTGGAAATTTCAAAATTGACCGAAAATGATGAATGCGTTTTTTATATTAATTAATGAATGTTCGTTTGGGGTTGCAATTTTTCCACAAATTGTCGATACAGCCACAAAATAATACCAAATAAAACTCAGCAAGGATCACTTTCAACACTGACCACTCCTAATCAGGAATAAGGTTCATTGTGGGACGAATTCCGAAAATCGCTGATATTTTATTAGTGCCATTCCGTCGCTTCTCATAATCAGTATCAAACGACGGCATCGTAAACTCCGAAAATCGATCCACACACGTCGCAAGGACGATTCCTTTATCTTCGAATAAATCTTCGGTCGCCTTAACCGTCCACAATAAATCCAATACTGGGGCCTTTTTCTCGTATGAAAATAATTTAATTGATGCAAAGTCTAGTGCGTAAATCTCTGGGCATATACTTGTCACAGAGAATGTTGGTTAAGATTTTATTAAGAGTAGGCAAAGCGCAGGATAACTCATTCTGAAGTCGAGCGGATTTAACGTAGGTAATGTACGTTAATCTTCAAGACCGACGGGACTTTACAGACGCTTTATGTAATGTATGTTTCATGACCCTTCAGTAAACACACGCGAAATACACAAGACAGTCGTCTTGTTAATCATCAACGTATATTCTCTTTCGCACACACACGGATTCGTTAATAATCCGGGCGCGACATATTAAGTGTTTTTCGTAGGATAACGCCTCAAGGGTTCGATCATTCGTCATTTAACGCCCCGCCAATCATTATCAGGTTATATTTCCATCAGCGTTCGCCTTTTTAAGTGAACGCTTCGTCGATCAGTGGATTTTTTATAAGGAAATTGACACGCCAAAGATTTGACAATTAAGCGTGCAGGTGCGTTGAATGCATACAATCTCGTCTTAATTCCAACGCGCATGCATTAGAAATGTGTTGGAGGAGCCATTAGGATAATTGCGCCCGCGATTTTAGTATCGCTTAATTTCAAACTTAAGCTAGTAAGAATCTCTTTTATTATGCATACATTTTCATACATAATGCACTCAGGTGAATCGTGGACTCGGAAAGGGAGCATCCAGTTTATTGGGATTTATTCAAATTTACTCTTAGGGTTAGTGCTTTATAATCAACTCAACTTTATTATATTTACGGGCAGAGTTGTATAATAAAAGACGTGTAGCATCCTGTTGAATATTATATTTTAATAAGTACGAGTACATTAAGTTCCTCAGTTTTTGTTAGCTTTGTATCTCGTTGCGAAATTAAATTCCTCAGACTCGCTATTGTCGCTTTATAAAGATGCCGAAATTGTTGCCGAGCCTCAAACTTCGAAATAGTTGGCTTTAATTTCAGGTAAACTACCTACTAACTGATAGAAGAAACTAAAAACGATGACCTCATTGTGAGTCAAGAGACTCTTATGCAATAACCTTTGCAAGAAACTAATTTCCACTTTTTTATAAAAAGTCGCTAGTAAAAATACAGGAAGCTGGTGGAATTACATTTTCTTGCTATCGCCTCTGGATCATGTTTTCCAATTACATAATTTCTTCGTTCTCGACATTTTATCTAATCCACAAACCGCTAATAAAAAGGCGTTTTGTTTTATTTCACGTTTGCTGGGAGTGCAATACGCAACAGCACGTAATTACTCAGACTGAGTACACAGTAGAAAAATTAGTTGCAACGTGCATCAAAAAGTGCAATGAAATAAAGTCGCAGCAAAAAATTCCCATTATTAATGCAGGAACGGTTTTAGCTGAAAAATCGTACATATCAGTTGGTCTGAAGCACCTACTATTCCATTAAAACTTTCCGCTAAATAACTCACCATTGCGGTCACTTGACTGGTTTTATTCACAGACGCCCCCATCTTTAATCAACGAAATATTTGATTTAGCAGTTGGAGGGTTGTTTTTTCATGTGTGGAGAGAGCGAAGGTCCTAATTAGATTTGGTCTTATTAATTTCGTCATGCTTGCAAAGCACGGTCGTTTTCATTAGGATGATGTCAGTAGGTATTGTGTCAGGGAACGTTGACAAACTTAGTCGATGCGAAACTTGGAGGACAAGCTTGACTTGGTTATATTAATACGGTAAATCCAAAGCCGCGACTAGTTGCAAACAACAACGAACTCGACATAAAAGCTCCCTCGTGCCACACCTTTGCGAGTTTCGATTGTGCGAATGAGGACTTGTATAATACCTGTCAGCGATGTAGTGTATCTTTGTGACCATAATTACTGATCGGATTTAGGGACGTGCTAGTGTGTAATACGATCAACGATATTATAAAAGGTGGCCTCCGGGGACGCGCCAAAGTTTAATTTCTGAAATAATGAACCTCACCCTACAATCCTCCGAGAGATTATGTCGCAGAAATGACGACAAAAGGCACAATGGTAGCAGCTCTTTCGTGTTTCTTACCAGAATAATAAATTTGATTAATAAGCTTCGGGAAACAATAAAACTAATTCTCTGGAGATAGACTGACGAAAAATAATGACGGCTTCGAGGCTGGACGACCTTTAACAATGAAGACGTTTAACGGAACGCGACAAAGGCGACTTAATAAATAATAAGGGAGAGGGAAGCCAATTTGTCGGACTGGATGAAAAGCAGAGGCGTAGTTTCGAGAACAACTACAAAAAACAACGTCAAATTGCGCCAGCGAGCATAACGAACCTTATCCTCAATCTAAATCAGGCACATCATTAATTACCATCTCTCATCTTCCAATAAATATTGATATGGTCGGTTAAATTTCTGTTGATTGTAGAAACTGACGATCCATTTTCGTTCAAAATTAACCCCAGAATTGAATGTCATTCCCAAATAGATTGCAGCTGCATTAGAGATGACTCAAACTGAGACAACTCTTGATTAAGGAGTCTCTAAAAATAATGAAATATCTACATTTGTTTGGCGCATCCACCATTTCTGAATCTGTTATACTGACTCAAATATTTGCAAGAAATTTAATATAAGCTAAATGGAAGCTTCATTTTCTGAATAACAATTACTTTATTACTTTACGAGCGTCCAATAAATTCCTCGGTCGAGAATTAGTAAACCTCCCCGTTATAACATCATTATTCCAAGTGCAAAGTTCGAATTTTTGCGGGTTTACAGGTTGAATTAATTCCTAACGACCCCACTTTCCGAACAGTGCCTTGAAACAGTTGGAAACGAAGCTCTTACAGCTTTCCAAGGAAAAGAGCAACCCTTGGGATAATCGCCACGAAATTAACTTTATACGAGACGAAGGGAGTTACAGAGTGTGACAAAAGCTATTTTATGGAGAACCTCCTAGAAAGGTGTGGAAATTAAGCTTGTACCAATCTAGAGAGAAAAGCAGAATTAAAATCCAAGTCGTGCCGCAGAATTTAGCATTATTTTTTATTGTTTGATTTTACAGTTTGCTCGCGTTGGCGGCATTATTTTATATCGTCCATAAAGTGAAGGCAATTAGGTCACAACTGGAAGAAGCCCATGTGAAAACTTTTCGCATGTCAAAAGATAAAAAGCGGGCAATAAAAAATAATGTCGCTAGTCGTAAAGAGGTTAAGGCGACTTTATACGACAAACCGCGTATGTTTTTCTACTTAGTCACGTTCAGTGTTCTTTTACCTTTCGACAACTAGCAGTAAACAGGATGAAACTATCGATTTGTCCTGACAGTTTGTGTCAAGCTTACGTTATTACCGACAATGCAATTTGTATTCGCTGCGCATTAAACCATAGTTTTTATTATAAAGAGAGCGTAGAAAGAGTTTTATTATTCGTCCCCAACTGCACAAGCGTTAATTCCGGCTAAATTGAATTTTTTCTCTCTTCCAGTTGTCGCATTTATGTTTTATGTCCGTTGTACATAAACTTCAATATCACGAGTCGACGACTTGCCTCGCCTCAAAAACGCTTAAATGTAACAAATGGCTGTTTAAATTATTTAAAAACGCGAGCGATACAACGAAAACTTGCTCTAAACAACCATCAATTTCGAGCCAACTTTTATTGTTGCATTTTTCATTTTTCCAAATAATAATGTCGGCAATAATGTCCGTCCCACGAACAAAGCAATAAAACTTGCAACAATACACTCAGGTATGAGGGTAAATGGGGGTGTGTCGTCGCCGCCCATGTCAATTCGAAAAATGCCAGAATGTGATTATCGGATTCCCAGCCTAACAAGTGTTTGAATGGTCCGGGATGTATGACGTCATTCTTGCATCGAAGTGACGTCATGGTTGCCGGGACGACGCTCCGGTTGCATCCGGGAGGGTGGAAAGGCGTCGTGACCCTTTCCTTGTAAACAAAATCGACGGCTCCATCGATTCCGTTCGGATTTCGAAACTGTGGAAAAATGCAAGGATGACTGGTCCCTGTTTAGTTCTAATGATGTGATACATCTGCATTGTTTCGTCAGGCGCGAAGACTCGTCCTTTGTCTTTGGTCGGCAAACACAAAGGACTCGCCAGGAACAAAAAAAGAATGCTGTTTGATAGCAGTTCTTCCCAGTCCTGTCGTAATTGAAGGAAATTAATGAAGCGTTGCCGTTAAATAAGGCTTTTTCTTTTGATTCGGCGTTCAACACAGGATAACCACTTTACGTCCACCTATAAATAAAAAACGCAACGATCGAATCTTATCAGCGATGCACACGACGAAACCGGAGGATTTACGGAATTCCGCACAAACACACCGAATAAAAATGTTTATTCGCAGAAGTCGATATCCGCGTTGCAAACCACTGACAGTTAATAATTGGACGAGCAAAAACGGACCCACTTACTATAAATTATCTAACCTCAATGCTCCTATGGGATTCGATTCTCTGTCCTCTTCGGTTGCATTTTACCAAGTGCAAAATTAGCAAAGGGACGTTCGCTCCGTCCGTTACCGCAGGACTATCGACTATTCCTGTACACCACAGCCATTCCGAAAATTTTATCAAAAACAAACTATACCCAACGGATGGCCTGCGAGCCCTCTAATTAAATATGATAGGATCGAATTAATTTTAACGCGACCAAATAAAACTCGACATGCTTTTATCTGATCTAAGTTGCGTCGCTAATAAAAGAAAACCCTGCATTTTTAACGTTCCATTTTTTTAATGGCATAATCAAATCATTTAGATAATTCCAAGCGTTAACCGCAACGGAGCTTAACGAACCTCGTTTCATCACAATGTCCGTCTCTTGAGCATTTTTACAACACCACAAAGCGTAATTCGAGTGCTGAGGTAATTTTTTAGACCCATTAGCTTGGTAAGTTGTCGGTTCTGGTTAAATTCTACAGGGAAGGCGTTGTTCGAACAAAAGAAAAAAACAGCGAAATTTGCGTGAGCTGACCAAACGTCACGTTCGCTCGCCAATTAGGAAAGCTTGTCTGGATCACGTGAGCTGGTGTAACAAATCGTTTATAATCAAGTTGTCTCTTCTAATGTTAAATAACGCGCAATGAATCATAAGTGCTACCGTAAGCGTTCTGACATTTTGAATGGTCGTTGAAAAGAAGCCGCCTGTCTGTCTCTCCGCCCATCACACAAACGGAGGCGGCTATGATACATGATTACCACTGCGTGTACCTAGTATGGTTTTCCTTTGTTGGCAGATATACTCGCTCTTTTGTACGACAGAACACGCTAATTGAATACATCCCTTGATTAATGAATACCCGCCAGGTTTCCTCTCATCCTGTGTCTATGCCGTCTACTTTCGTTGTTCCCCATGTGCCTGACGTTTTTTCTGCCTCCACATAATATCACTCAATAAGCGCATTTTTTGTGTTTGTCGACCCACGAAAGGAAACTAATTAAATCTGGACAACACAAAAAAGGGAACAAACGATTTCGGTTTTAATTAATAAAATCTCCGAAAGCTGATTGATTCTTAAATTAATGGTGTATTAAAATGAAACTCGCTTGTCTCGTAAACTGGAAATCTTTGGGTGTCCGTGAGTTGGTGCAGCATTTTGTGGAGTTTATGTACGCCGTTCATCAAGCCAAGTGGTCTGTCAGCGACGAAGAAAAGCAGTACGCATCCTTCGGTGTGCCAAAACATAAACCGGAAAATTCAATGAAAGGGCGGTCGACATGTTTATGTAACGAAAAAATTTAATTAATTGCTGGAGGACCCAATCAATTTCACATGTGAGGGGGAAAATCAGCCACGCAAGCAATTACGTAATATAGATCTTCCTTCCCAGAATAGAACACAGCGAAAAATGGTGAATGCGCCGTAAACATTCCACTATTTCGAGCCAAATTGCAATTAATTTTTGGAATGCACAAATCTATTAAGTGGCGGTATATTCAATTTGAGTTCAGAATGTCCGACGGCAATGAATTTTAACGGCGTCCGTTAGTCCCCATGACGGCTAATTAGACGAGATAATATCGCAATCAATTGGCGGATGACCGATCAATTAGTGGATTTCAATGTGATTCGTTGTGATGTTGTCATTTAGACCGCAAAAACCATATCCTTCCACACTGTCAGCAATTTCGACCACATTTACAGGTCCGACAACTTCCAAACAACAACCACACCGTCGATTCTTGTTTCATAGCGAAATGACCGCGTCGGCAAAAACCGCATCAGAATTCCCTCTGGTGTGGTCGAAAGAAAATGTCGCTGACGCCGTCTTTTTTTCTCGGGATGTTTTATTATTTCTGTTCAAATGAAAATAAAGTATTATCGCCTCGTCATTTTTACTCGTTATTGTCTATGTGGTCATGAAAGCTCGTTCTTAATTAATGTTTTACGTGTTGGAGAGGCGGTGTCTGCGCCGGATCTTATTTATATTCTTTTTTTCGTAAGGAGAAAGCATTTGAGAATGTACGTATTTTACAGTTTCTAAAGAGCGACGCGCATTTCACACGTTTTTCCTTTTCCTTCCATTAGGCGAGTAATGCCTCGGCTTGTGTATATTTTAGAGTGTATTTCCTTATTTCTTCCGGCGGCGCATTGATCTTGAGGGCTCTCATTATGGTGCTGCCAACTGCACGGCCAAATTTCCACGAGCTAGAAGGTACACCTGAATTTTCCATTTCCATCGTGTATCCGACTCTGTTTTGATTCCAACTATTTACGGTACTTATTCTTATTGCAAGGTTGGCAAATACGCTTCGTCTGCGACATATTAACAAAATCCGAAACGAAGCATGTAATTTGCGTAACTACTTCTTTGACAAACTTCTAGCACTCTAGACCCTGCAAAGGTCTCGTTATGCAACGCCTGCAACCATGGCATAAACAAATTACCAACTGAGTCTCGACTTACTCCTCACAGACAATCCACTTTTTTGTTAAAATTTGCTCATGTTCTGAACAATAATGTGCACAATCTCGTCGGGATGAGTATAAACATAGTCGGGGATAAAACGGCTCCGCACTAAAGACTATCGCCTTGTAGCAAGCTCAACTTTGCAACATTCAAAGGTTTTTCAATAGTTTTTCACAGACCGTAAAATGTTTGAGATTCTGCATCGCACCAAAGATTCTTGTTAATATTGAATGAAGCCGACTCAATAAAAGTACATATGCTTCGAACTAAATTCCTGCTGAGCAGCCATTTGGAAAAATTTAATCTCCTGCAAGTTGATCGTTGTTATGTAAATTGCACGCGAACACGTTGCAGAAACCGTTCGGCCGAAGATTATGACGTTTTCTCGTTAAGAAAGCATGGGGCTTTCAGTCTGACGAGCGTAAAAAGTGCGATAGAGAAATTACAGGATTGTTCGAAAGAAAAACTGCAAGGTGAAGCATCAAATTTAAAAGTCATAAATCCTCCGATGTTATATTGCCGTTCGGGCAACCCTTGACAAGAGAGATACATCAGTCAACATAAACTGCACCGATAAACTTCTTGCAGTGGATTTATTACCTTGGCTGAATAGAAACAATTTTTTGAGGAAGGCATTAGAAAACCGGTTGATTTATCGAATTGGTCCGGATAAAACGGCAAAAAAGCATGTTGAATCGATGTGTAGTTGAGAAAGTTGGCGACTAACAGTAGTAAATCCAACAAACCGTTGCCGAACACATTAATTTGAACGGCGCGGCGACGGGGGCGGCCAAAGACAGACGTCAGTCAAACTGTAGTCACAAACTTGGATCGTTTGGGTTGGGACGAAGGTTCGATATTATCCGGACAAAGCAATCATATGATTTTAACAAGTGGAAGGTGCGTTCCGCGCTTTTTTCCCTCAGTCATTTGTTTGTTTAATATGTCGCGTTTCCACCCCCCATGTCGTTTTATTTGGTGTAAAAGGGTCGTGAAAATTCGTGTCAGATGACAAGAATAGCAATCGTCGATGTATCGACGAATTTACGACGCTTCGCGTTAGCGGCTGTCATGTACATCACGTCTTTGGAATATGGACGAGGCTCAGTATGGGTGTCCCAAAAAATCTAGAGTCGTGTAACAAAACATGTGTCCTTAAATTTCCTCCGTGCGACGACGGTGCCGAATAAAATATACAAAGGGAGGATTTATAACGTGTCGCTGAATCTGTGTATCACCCCTAAACGATAGTGGCGCATTTGCGTATAAACAAACGAAATAGGGCGTCATAAAGCTGCGTTATCACCTTAACGCACGTATCTGGAATGAAGCGTCACGCAAAAGCTCACTGACTGGATACGTGCCCCAACTGGAAATGTTACGACAAATCGCATCAACTTCGTCATCGAAATATGAACAGACCGCCGATTAATCTCTAATCCGTCGATATTTTTGTGCAAATTCCAACGAACGATATGAAAATTTCGCTTTGATATCCGTAAATCTTTGATCTCGAGGATTTCTTTCTCGAACATGTGTCGAGTCTCGAAAAGAAATTCCGAAAGAAAATCTCCCGGTTTTTAATATCACTTCCAATGTCATTCTTGTTTTCGACGAAGAGGAACATTTTCGAGGGTTCTGATGGAATGGGCGGCAATGCACGTCTACTCACGCCATTGATAATTAAGTGGTCCGTCGTTTCCGCCATTTTCACGTGTTTTTGTAGCGGAAAGGGACGTCCTGCCATCACGATGCCCTTTATGGTTCCCTAGGTGGTGTGTATTTATTGCCTGTCTTTTCGGGATGCGGCGGTGATTATCCAGATGATAACAACCGAGCCGGAAAAATCACATACACGATACGTCACAAAAAAGATACATCCCCAATCATGTCAAATTTATTTCTTCAGAGCGAAATTCTTTTTCTCAACTTTTCGCCTTGCTATCGAGAAGCTATTATTTCGTAAAAATTAGTTTACAAGATCAGCTCCTCATCGCATGCATAATGCGGCTCTTTGGTCATTAAAATGAGAATGAGGGCACGTACTGGAAACTTGAACAAATCAGATTGCCAAACTTTATAAAAGTTAATTAACACTACATTCTAGAGACGTTGACAACACCACAAAGCTATGTTTAAATTAAATATGGAATACGGCAGCACGGCAGTGCCGACATTAAAACCACATCTGAACTAGGAACTATTCAAATCTGTGAGGCGTAAAAAGCGTCAGCTCACTCTCTTGCTAATCTGGAAAATGTCAACTCTGAACTTTGAACGTGGGACGATTTTAAAACATTAAATATGTTACTGGCGTTTGATTTTATTTTTAGCAAACTTGGTGCGCACTTTGAAAGTTCTTGGGTTAAAATTTTAAATGTGAACTTGAGCGAGAAAAAACTTTTAATTGCAACTAAACAAACAAGTCGGGTTTACTTGCAAAGATTCAGTTTTTTTAAAAAGTCGAGCGAGTATGGTGATAATTTACGTCAGATCCGTGATAAAATCGCCCCATAATAATAAAGAATGAAATGTGCCCTAAAAAGACGTTTATTTGTCTTGTTGTATTGGTCACAAATCATCCGAAAAAAGTAATTTCTCAGCAGACACGGCATTTTCCCAATCTAAATTCTGAACCTGTATCGATTCGTTTATATAAAACAGTGACAGAACCTACCAACAACCTAATATAATAATTCAGTTCAGTGAATCGATCTCGGATACTTGTTAAAGTTTTATGTTCTTCTTTATCTCCATCATTATTGTATTTTATAAGAGAAACAATTCTGCAAACGTGTCCAAACTTTCGGTCCCGGAGGAGCCCAGACCTCAATACAACCGAACTAAGACAATTTCGAGTTTCACGTATGCGTGACTGCTTCAAGCGCGAATTGGGACTTAATATGAATTCACAAATATAATACACAAACCCGGAAAATACCTCATTCATTTCGTTTGAGTGACAGCGCGAAAAAATTATATACAGAATTCCGTTGGGTGTATATTCTTTCAAATCATTCTGTTGGTGTCACGACGATGGAGATACAAATTATGTCTCGTCGTATTTATGTGACAGATAGATTTTTAATCTCGGATTAATCCTTTCCTGCGTCGGGAAAGCATGAAAAATTCGCGCCCGGTTCCAACCGCATTGGATTACTCAAAAGGAAAACATTCCTTGGGTTTTACGACCTTCCTAACAGCTTGTTTCAATATTTTTATGTGTGTCCTAGATTTCCGACGGCGGTCTTTGATAGAAAACATTGACGTTTTACTACTGCAGTCGAGCAATAATACAATAGAAAGTAGATTTTCGAATTTTCAAGTGTTTTTGTGTGCATGTGCATTACAGTCTGACCGTTGCTTGCACCTCGCCACAGATGGCTGCACTTTATGGTTCTTATCTATGCAATCTCCAGTGGGATTTAGATCTGGTTTAATTTACGGCTTGGAAAAGTTATCTCGGAAGTTTACGTTCGCCGTTACATCTGCATTATTTACAAACGTTTGGAGTTTATCGTACAAAGAAAGCTTCATGTGGAGGCGCCGGGTTAACACTAATGAAGTCATGAAAAGATGTTAATTTCGAGCCGAGAAAAGTGAGACATCACCGCGCCCACATCCGTGCAAGGCGTTTCGTAAAGCCGTAATTATGTCGGAATTATGCAACCAAATGTGCTTATTAACCATAATCGGCCTCTCCCTTGGATTACCATAAAAAGGTGAAATGTGGGTTTCCGAGTTAATTTCAAAGGCGATTTTCCGTCTGTCCCTTCCAGTCGTGAGCGTATCCGAGCTGAAAATAGTTTATCACGTCTGTGTCAAGCGGGATGGAATGTTTTTTCAGAAATGACGAATTCCAATAACATTACAGCGCGACTTTTATAAATGACGGGGTTATTTCTGTTTGTTCGTCATCCCCACGAGGCCTACCTACTCTGAGTATAAAATTCAAGAAATAGTTGAGCAAGTAGTTTCTAGAATTCGGAACGTGCTCTCGACCAACTCGTGAGGATGAAATCCACCAGTAGGTGATGGCAGTCAAAGGGACTGACAGTTAATTGCTCGCCAATCGATGACGGAACACAATTCTCATTTTAAGATTTTTTCCAGCCTCCGAAAATAAACAACCTGCACAAATCATTAGAAAGTATAAAGTTACTCTTTCAATTATATTTCTCATGCTGCCGTTAAAAGCGAGCATGTTGAATCTCTTTGCTACAGCCATTACTTCAAAGCTGATTTTTTGTGCGCGCTTTCAGTAAATTTCAGAGTGTGAAATTTAGCTAATAGGTATAATTAATTACAGTTGTCTCTTTGGCTTACTCTTTGACGTCTTGGAAATTCAGGTTATGGAAAATTAAATCAAATAAATTTCAATTCGGTTGCACAAATGCTATTTGAATAATATGTGGATGTTCGTAGTTTGAATATTTAGTTGGAGTGGCGCATGCACCAATTTGATCGGGAAATTTGCCATGTCTAAATAAGTTCGAAATTAGTAAGATCACGTTTATTGCCTTTTTCCCAACGAAGCGTAAAGCATTGTTATGATCCATTTTACAAAGACAAAGCTCCCATTTCAGCAAGATATGAAGTTGAAAATCCGGCATGTCTCCGTACTCTAGCTTCAGAAAATGTGCTGATCAAAGCAGGACGTAAATCCGATTGGTTGTGTGTAAAATATGGCGTTCGGTGGCAACAAATCAGCCACTTCAACGATTCGAGTGTAAATTCTTGTCTATTAGCCTCGGGGGCGTTAGAGAGCGGTTTGTTAATTATTCTTCTACATGGAAGGAGATTGTATTTCTAACTTAATAAGGTTTAATGATGTTTCCTGTGGAAGTGGATGTAAATTAGTTCCGCGTTTACATCGACGAAATACCAATCTAAATTTATAATATGCATTACAGATTTGGCAGACCGATTGTCCTGGGATTGATCTGGACCCTTGTCCGCGAACTCCGGAGACCGACTTTATCCCCAGCTTACTGCGATTCGCCTAATTTGATTTATGGAATGGCGTCTATCTCAAGGATCACACGAGACAATCGTATTAAAGTCATTATGGACCCCGTCTCCACCTAGCAATCCCCAACACCTGACACTGGCCCAGCGTCATATATAAATAAGTACAAGTGATAAACAGGGCGCTTGTACGGTGTGAAAGCACAGCGAGAGGGTGCGGTACACGTAGCCCGGGGGTACGTTGCCAAGCAACCCCGGCTGCAGCTTCCGACAGACAGTTGCCTACCTGACGCTGTCCTGCAACGCGTATGCGAGCTTTCGGAAAAGCTTTCACTTGAACGAAGATGTGATTGCGGATCATGAAAAACAATGAGCGATGCCAAAATAAAGAACACTTGGGCGAAAAATCGAAAGGTGGGAAAAACTCGACTCGCCTCCTGTAATAAATCGGTGCAGTATATATCCGGAGCAGCCCCAAATTGTTTATTCTGGGCCCAGGACGTCCGGATAGTGACCCAAACAGGATATTTAAATACACAATATAACTTTATGATGGTACAGAGTGATATTCAGATTAGGGCCATATTTCGACTACAACTTAGTTCGGGTTCGACCGTAAACCTATTTATGTGGAGTTGGTAATAATGTGGTGAAAGTACACTGCATATATTTGAAACGTCATCAAAATTCATATCCTTTAATTGAAAACCAGAGGAAAACGAGGGCTCCCCCTCAAAGGCATTATTCAAAGCTTTTTCCGATGGTCAGATTTCATCATATCAGTATATATTTGTTCGTTGCTCTTCTTATTCTGTCTCTGTGGAGCCGACCCTTGTTATGTTCTCTTCGTCGTATTGCATTATTTGTGTCTGTTTATGTTGTGGAAGCTCAATAGCTCTAATTGACGTTATCTCTTCTATAATTGCTTCTTCAATTCGAGTTCGTCCCTTGATGAGTCAGAATTCGGTTCATGTTCGGTTCGTAAGAGCTAGAGCTCTAATTAGCGACCGCTTTTTTGTTCCGAAAATTTTAGATCAATGACAGACCAAATTCTGTAGCATTCAAGTTCAGTTGTAACAATCCCGAACTAATTGTTGCTTGTCATAAACACAGCAACATCCAAAGTCAATCAACCACATTCTGCACAAAATTCAACGAAAGTTGAAAATGCAACTTTCCAAAGCTGCAAAACTGTTATTGCTTGCACAACATAATAAAAACATGCACGCGCGTCATTTAGAGGTTTCCGTTTCGCTGCAAACCCATCTAAATGTGAAATTCGACCAGGCAATTCTTTTCACGGTTGGTCAGCCAGATTTTCTGAATTTTTAATGGTTTGGTGAATGCGGAATCAACGATAACTTCAAAAAACCAAGCGGATGCGTTAGATGTGAAAATATTTGTTTGGGACCAATCAAATAAAGTCAAATATTATTCCTGAAGAAATTAAAAAAAAACACAAGTC
The DNA here is from genome assembly GCA_029298725.1 of Gnatocerus cornutus. Classification (NCBI taxonomy): domain Eukaryota; kingdom Metazoa; phylum Arthropoda; class Insecta; order Coleoptera; family Tenebrionidae; genus Gnatocerus; species Gnatocerus cornutus. The sequence goes on from CM055517.1 coordinate 4,233,781, forward strand.
GACCTCAGAAAACAAATTGGGGGCTCGTGTTGACTTTGTTCAGGGATCAATGTTTCCTCGTGAATAAAAATACAGTCTTGTAACAGAAAAGCTAATAGGAGAGGGGTCGTGTTTAGTTATACATTAAGAGATCGAATTTGCAGCTTTTTCACTTGGTCGAAACAACTGTAAACGTGTTTCTTCTCCTGTCTCCGAATTTATTTTAGCAGTCTTTGTTTCCAACTAACTAATTTCTTTATCACCAGTTCCATTTTTATCAGAAATTACCCCTAAGATACTCGAGTCCCAACAGCATTGTTCATTGTTTCGCAAAGATAAGACCGCTCTTACACAATTACACTGTTTTCAGATTAATTCATTGTACCGTACCGTTCGTTGTATTCTTTTGAAACTGATTGTAACGAAAAGAAATAAAGTTGACATGTCGTTTAAATCAAACAATACCTAATTTAATGACTTTATAAAGAAAGGCAGGGATTTCGAGTTGACGAGTCCCCTTCAGTGAAAAAAATTTCATTATTTCGGGAGTTAATTTGGTCGCCGCTAAGAACGTGAGTCTCTCGTCTCAAGTCTCTCGAGCACAAAAAAATTCGTCGAGTTGCTGAAACAACTTGAAATGTCCCGCACTCGCCAATCCTTGAGTTAGTGGTGGTTTCACCTCCGATAACTGCCGCTGGTGTAAATCTGGCCTAAGGTAAAGTGCGATAATTTATTTAAGGTTTTATCCCGAGCTCGTAATCCTTTTCGGTCGCGCGCCGCCCTATCTACCATCTGAAAGCGTGTGTACTCAGGTGGGAGTATTATCATCAACTCCATAAACTATGCAATCTCGGTCAGGTCCTTGTTGTGGCTGGTTGCATACCGTTAAAGGTGCACAACATTCTAAATTTAAAAGGGATCACCTGGTTTGAGGTGAGTTGTTTTACAAAGTTTTATTAATTGTTTGGAATTAACTTGAAATTAAGTTGGAAACTTTGTCGGCGCTTGGCGAATTCCTCCGGGCTTACGTCGGTTTCGATGTTTTATTTCTATACACTAGCAGGGTTTGATAAAATTTTAACGCCCTCTGTCGAACTCTTTTCAACTCGTTCGCACAATCTGTGCCGCAGAAACCGATTGAGGGGGAATAAAACTGACGGTTGAGCACACCGAAAGTTGGATCAGGCAGAACCCAAAGAAGGAATTTTAATTCGACAGAACGGGCCATCGAGTTTAGCAAGCAATTACTTTTCCCTAACCAGAGCTGTTTATTGTAATCTTGAGATTAGGCATAAAAAAATGTCGTTTCAAAAAACTCGCTCTTTCTGTCATCAATTAGTCCACGTCTCTTGTCCTGAGAGTTTCATCTTCGAGTCGTACACATGAAAAGACGCTTTCCGTGGAAAAGTTGCGGTGAAAATCTTAGTCCATTACGGACAAAAACTAAGCGCTCAGTTCAAAGGCCGCTTTGGGGCCTAATGGACAAGAACTCACTTAAACTAACGTAAAGAGCCCCACATTGCTACTTCACATAACGAGCCAGGTCAACTGGACAAGCCATAATTTTATTACCCGGAATAGCGTCAGACAACAGTTCATCAGATAAAAAATCTCCACGACCGACGTGACGACAAATCAAGTTATTTATTTTCTCCCACAATAAATGAGCTCTGCTCAATTAACCTCATGAGCGTAATAAAATTCGAAAAACAGGAAGTTTTGGTCCTTTCTCGAAAACGCGGAAAAGCGACTTCCTCCGAGAAGAAAAACAAATTAAAATAGCAAAAGTAATAATTTTTCTCGAGTGACATGATAAAAGGCGAGTAGCGTTCCGGTCGTCGTAAAATAATTCCGTCTTAGGTCGATTATTTCGTCCGGGCATTTTCCAGGTGAGCTTTCCGGTCGGCTAGTCAGTTCTCGTTCGAGGGTATTTAAGCGGTTTAGTACATAAACGATACGATTCAATATTTTATAATTCCAGACGAGTCCCTACCCAACTGCGCTATCTCACACGGAGATTCATTAGAAGTTTTTAATTAAATAAAAATTTCCCAGGGTGCGCGTGACCGCTTTAACAATCTCGTAACACAAAATACTAATTTCAAATGCTACAAAAATATCACAGTTTCGCTAATTACCTGTGCAATTTGCAATCGTATCCAGCGCTAATTACTTTTTCATTATATCGTTTAAACAAAGAGCCCGAGCAAACTTGGAATGGATTTTATTAACTTGTCTAGGAAAGTTTAATTTATTTTCGGCGCTTATCACACAAAAATCATCGGAATTATTAAATGGGACCGTAATTCTCTGGCAATCAATATTGATTGTAGTACTTATGCAAAACTTTCAAACTTCCCAGAATTCTAGACTGGTATTAATAAGACTCCCCGAACTCGGACGATCGTATTTATAAAGTCTTGGATCCAACACGGGATTGCCCTAGAGCTTAACACGCCGCAGGAACCCTTATAAATATGTACAACAGGGTGTATTTCGTCTTGGCAGAATCGAAACCCGCCACCAGATGGTGTTGAACTCACTTTTTTAACCTCGTTTTCTAAGACTATCAACAGGAGCGCATCTATAAGGATGTAACACTATTTTACGTAGCGAGCATAAATAAAATATGATAAAATATGGAGGACTCTTTGAAGAAAGGAAGTTACCGTGCTTGGGGCAAATTTTTGACTGGCGATTCTAATATCCAACTCACTGGCGAACGGAACAATAAAGACCCTTCAGGGACGGAAGACGATGTGTCGTTTCCTTAGTCGAAAACTAAAAATTCGTATTCTTAATAATAATTGTTTCTCACTGACCATTCGCTTTTTTATTCATTCTTTGCCTTTGTGGACTATTAAAAATGTTATAGAAATAGCCAAGCATCTGCAGATTTCAAATTAAAGCAAACGTACCTAAGCGAAGAGTAATAAAAAGCCATAACGACGCCGGTCGTTTCCAGGCAAAGCTAATATTTCATCAAAGAGGTTCTCGTCTCTCGTCGATCTCGAGTTGGCAATTCCAAATCGAAACTCGGTCCAGGTGGATCTGGATGGTTATTGTGGAAAGGATTATGTAATAATTTCGCCAAACCAACAACAAAAAGAAAGCAAAGACGAGAAGGAAAAAATAAATCGTATCAACAAAATTTCTCGTGAAACTCTCATCCGGAAGCATAATTCAAAAGCACAGTGGACGACTATCTCCACAATTGCCACATATTTGTCCCGCACATAATGCCTTCCCGTCCTCTCTTATCTCTGCGCCTTCGTCGGGACGCCCGTCGAGAGCATTCAGGACGGAAGAAATAAAAACAGCGCTCTATTTCGTTGAGGGTGAAATTTTTTCGGGTGGTTACAAGCGCGATCATCAACAAATCGACCAATCAATATGGAGATGTGGAAGCGATTGGATCATTTTTCACCTGCAGGAAGATCCAAAGCTGTATCGAAAATAAACGCCGCCATCACTATATCGAAAGAGAATACATCAATTTCCGGGTTAAACGCACGCAAAACAATAAATAAGGAGAACTGCGTTACCGACTTGACAACTCAATAAAACAGCGTCAGAAATTTTACAGTGAAATTAACGATGCATTAGCGCCGGAGCCATTAATTCTCCAATTTAAATAGTTGAAATTCTAGTCTGGAAAACAACTCTGAACTTCGATGAACGTAATAGCGACACAGCAAACGGCAATCAGAGCGTAGACAAACAAAGGTGGAGAAAAAAGCGCAACATTCATCAGGAGAAAAAACAATGTTATGTGACACAACAAAAATTGGAGTGCGTTCTCGTTTCGCTCCGGGGATGTTGTTCCAACTTACAGTGCCGGATTAAAATCTAAATTAATATTTGTTCAAACAGAACGTAAATTTCAATCTGAACAACCCCGAATCTGGAAAGAAGGGAGCAAAAAAATACGACCCCAACACATACATAATTTGTTAATCTGAAACGCAACAACGCCGGAGGAGCTTCGAGCACGATGAATTTCCCGTAATAAAACAAAATTACCCCAGCTAAGACCTTTTAAATAGACATAAATCACAAGTATTTTAAGATGGCGGCGTGAGATTTACTCAGGTAATAACGGCCCAACTCCGTAATTCGATACAGTTAAGACGTTTTATTGCAAACAATAACCCAATTAAGTGAAGATCGTAAATCTGATAACGTTCGCCGAATTTTTCAAGTAGCGTTCATTAAACGAGAGCTTCGGATTCTTCACTTCATTAGTGCCTCAAACGTTAGTTGTTCCTCGTGTGTGTTTTAAAGTGCTGCCACCTGCGGGCCATTCGAGTTAACGACCAAAGTGCCGGCGCACATCTTCAAGAATCGAGCCGAGAGGTGAGAGATTCCGCTGTTTTATTTGCGCCGCAGGCGCATTTTCCTAATTACGATGTTTAAGCGAGAGTTATTAAGAAAATACCCTTTCGACCCTTTTATCAGAGTCGAAACACAATCCGACTTTTCTTTGTATTTTATTATTTTTGGAAACGTCTCGTTTTGTGTAAACGCTTTCGAGTCGACTCTAACAAGGAAAGACACAAAAGAAACGACGATGATTGAGGTAAAGAATCCAAGAACATGATTACAACTCGTCGCTTTCTATATACTGCGGAGGAGCCACATTAATCGTGACGAACAGACACACGCGCCATCTCATGTCATGTGATAATGCCTTCAAGGACTTGAGGAATTTCTTCACATCAACATTAAAAAATACACCAAAATAGCATGGAATTACCTACGGGGATGCGTAAAACGTGTTCATCAATCCACGTCGCAAAATTTCCTATATCACCTTGTCAATACACTACTCATCAATTTGTCAATAAACTGGTGTTGAATGGACAAATGTATCCAAAGGGACTATCACTTTTAAAAAGAATACGCACTTTGACGGTTTTTTGGCGTGATTCATTAAAAACTAGGATGAAAAAACTTTGGACCACTGGGGAATACACAGAACCCTTTACACGATTTTAGAACAGTTAAAGTTTTAAATGGTAAAAGGAATTTAACTGACATTGACATGAATTGGTCATTTCTACTCGTCGAAACTCTCCTATAACAATATATCTTTAAACGTGCTGTTCCTGTCAAAGTAATAGATGCATGCGACGTTTCTCTAGTTGCCTCAGATGTTATTCTGCACTTTCGTTAAACGGCCATACATGTAGAACGTTTATCCATGAAAATTGCTGTTTTCCCCATTTTGCGCTTATGCACAAACAGTTTTAAATTATGTGCCATAAACCACTTAGTTCTTGTTTTCTATGTAAAAATGCAGGTTTTATCATCAATAAATGATTATGATTATTAAGGTCATCGCTGTGATTTATGAAACATTTCGAATTCTGATGCATCATCGACGCGAATTTAATTGAACTTCGAACAAATCCGTCATTTGAATAGTGTGCACGTGCAGTAAATCCGAAACGTGTGCAAGCTAAATAAAAACGTTACAACTTTTCATTGCATTTTATGTGAAGCGGGTGCAGTCGAGGAAATTGCACGAGCGAACGAGTTTGGGGAAATCCGCGAAACAATTTTCTTCAGGCACGTATAAGGCAACAGTATTTTGCATGTAAAAACGCACCTTCAACGTTTAAGCGCGAGGTACCAAGGGCCCGAAACGGTTTTATTGTGTTTTGGTCGAGAATATCGGAGATTCGGTTTAGTTCGTAAATAAAATACGCCACATGTTGCTCTGCGCCATTAAGGTCAATTAGCAATGGAGACATCAAACGGGCCGTAATGAACTTATGGACAACCGTAAACCGGACTATAATCAAATGCGATATCGTTAATTATTCCAAGGTTTCAAGTGGATGGTACTTCAAGTTTTAATGCAGATTCTTATGTCTGATCAATTTTGTAACAGCTATGACAGGGATAAACTGCACTTTTATTGTCTCTCATATTACATCACATTTCTTGTAATGCAACTTTTAAAATTGCTGAACTCAATCCCTCGTTGTTGCTTCTCCAGCAATTTCTCATCGCGACGTGCAACTTTTGCGTTTATCGAATTTGTCAACTCACAAATAAAGACAATTCGCTAGATGCCTTTAGTTCAACAAATAATGCATCTTTTCGCTGGCTCCCACAGCACGCCAGGACGGAAGAAAAATTGATTTTGTCTAAGTTATTTTTTATTTAATGCAGCAGAGTGGGGTTTTATTAAAATCAGATTCCCGGGGGAGATTTTTTTATTATTTTTGCGTATCCTGTTATTTTCCTCCCCGCTTTAATATAACTCATTTTCATTTCTTACTGCCACGGTCATAGCTCAACGTTTTCATCTTGTTGTAAGTATATTAATTATTCTTGAACTCTTTCGAGACATATTTTTCCGTAAACAATATAAATTTCATTCTGAACGCAAGTGTAACGAGATTGTTTCATGGCCGCCTGACACATTTCGGTTCTTCGGCGCTTTTTCCAGAGCACACGTGCCTTCTAATTGGAAACATGTTCTATCCATCGCAGGACTTTATTAAATTGAGGTGAGCTCTGTGATGGAACGCCGCCCCGAACACATACACACATAATTCGATTCGAATTTAAAATGACATTTTAAAAGACCGACTGGTGTGTGTCAAAAAGGTCCCAATCCAGAGCTGAATTAGATTACCGAGATTATGATCTAATTTTATTCCCGCATTACATGTCTCCGTGTCGAGGAACCGACACAGCAGATTAATTCCAGACAAACTCCAAATTACGTCAACGTTTTTATGCGTCAGTCAAGGCCGGTGAACGAGGAAATTACATTTGCGGCTCTTGGAAAATCTGGACGGCCGTGACACGTCTATTTTCGACAAACGAGGATCGATCGGCGTCTCGCACGGGTCCGTCTCTGGACCTATGTTATGTCGCTTAATGACACTAGTCATCGTCAGACGACGCCTACGTGATTTATGCGCAATGTTATTTCGACGACGTTTCTGCAAACACCATCATTAGTGGTCGTGGCTTAATATCGGTGTGATACTGCGTTTGCTTTGATTTATGAAAGTCTGAACACGGGATTCCCGGGTGGGTTTCGTCTCTGCGACTCGAACAAAGGTGGAAGATATGCCATGCCTGATCATCTATAATTCAGATGCCGTCACCGTTCCCAGATGCATTACTCCTTCCGCGAAGAACATTACTAAATGGAAGAAATCTAAATCGAGCCCTCCGTGTAACATTTCAATTCCGATCAGATTAGTGCAAATATGTCCCCACCGCTGCCGCCATTATGTCTAATCATGCGGTGACAGTGAGAACTAGCCCGTTAGGACCGTATCGGTTCGATTTTCCTCCCTCGTTCATAAACAGCGTGATTATCGTCGCCCGATGGGTGGTCGTCCAACCGACGATAACGAACACACCAAACAATAATCATGGCAATTGTTTACGAATCAAATCCTGAATGCAATTTCCGCTTCCGCGCAGAGGCGTACGACTACAGTTTCGAGCGGGTTGATATTTTTAATAAGTCGTTATTGTGGCGATTTCCTCCGGGGATATTCGATCTTTTTGACGTCGGATATTCGATCATTCTGAGTCACGTTTCAGAACCAACATGTCAATCGAAAACAGTGTTAAGATTTGTGATCTGCGAGTGATAGAAAATGTGATTTCTCCTGTCGCTGCCATTACTTGCTACAGCCGATTCCATTAAAGCTCGCATCTCGGGAAATTGTTTTCGGATGTCTTGACACAGACAAAGTTAAATTATACCTTCTGGTGATACTTTGACAAATAAAGCAAAAGACATGAGTGATATTGTGGACAAGGAGGCTGAAGAAGCGTTTCTATTTAATCCCAGCTCGAAAATTACGGTGCAAACTACACGACAGCTCGAAATAATAAAATGCGAAGTAAGCTGCATTGCGGTCTACGTAATGGATTTAAATATTTTAAAAGTGCAGAGAATGCCTCATCTTCTCACTGGCAAATTTGACCAATTAAATCTCGACACGTTCCAAAATGCTAATGGATCTCTCCTTTTTTCATCGCCTTTCTATAACACAGCAAAAATTAATCACTCGCCCTTTCCTTTTCGACGTTATTTATCACATCTTTTATCGTGACCGACAGCTCTCGTGTGCAAATGTATATTTCCGGAAGCACCTGTGCATCCCAACGACAAAGCTTGGTTACTTATTTGATTAAAGTCTAAAGTTCCCGGTGGATTTATCGGAGCTCGCGAACTCCTCAAAGCGTTCGGAGCTTAATTGCTTTTGGAATGCGAATCCTTGATCATTTTTAGATCCCAACGACTTTACGTGCGGTTAAAATCGAGATAGTCCACGTCAATCTCACTTGAAAAAACTCACATTAATCAAAAAGTATTAAGAGACCTCTTAATTAAAACAGAATTGAAACAATGCCGACGTAATCATGAAAAACATCAACAATTTTATCTATCCACAACACCTGAAGCTACCTCGCTGAAATATTACGTTAATTAAGGAAGATGATAAAGCCGATTTGGACCCCGAGAATATTACAGAGGCGCTGGAAAAGCGACGCTGTTGTAAACAAGAAATTATAGGCGATATTGTCGGAATGGCCATCACAGCGACTGACGCGAATTCTGAATATATTTACATCATTAAATTATGCTTTAGCACCGCTTTGTTGTTATGGACGAAAATTAACTTTGTATAAATTTAAAAATTATTCATTAGATTTGACAGGATAATTGGGTGATAAAAGACATAATTTAATCTAGTTTTAAATTATCACTAAACAGTAAAATACGCCGTTAAAATGTAATACAAATTAATTCATTGTCACGACTTAAATAACTCGCAAATAACAAAACAAATGCCAATTAATTCGAGTTTAATCGCGAATAAATAAAATGAGTTGAAATATTTTATAAACAATCCATGTATTTTCATAACAAAGCTTTCAAAAAAAAATTTAGATCGTCAAAAGAGAAATTGGCGCAATAACAAGAACTTTCAAAATTTGGTGGATGCGCCGGGCAAAATTACTTTAAATTTCCACTCCACTTTTTCTCAGAAATTTTTCTCGCCAACTTTTCATATCGCCATAAAACCTAACCTGTCTTGATTAATTATAAATGGAATAGTAAGTCTCGCGCAAGTTTCTGACAGGTGGCAGGCCACGTCACGTGTCCCGGACTTCATGCTCTTTGTTGGAAATGAGTTTGGTAGAGTTAAGAGAAAACGTTGCATATCTCCTTTCCAAGTTTCCTCGTACTTACTTTAGAAAGTTTATGTACCTCGTGCTCTAGAATTTCAAATAGCGCAAAATTTCATGCCACAAACTAATTTAACAAATAAATTTTCATGAGGGAATAAGATAAAATTTAAAAATAGTTGAGTTTCCCTGACGCGTAACAAATTAATTCAAACTACAGGCTGAAAGCACGTCAGGTATGAATGGACGTGTGAAAAAAGTTCGGAATGTAGCAGCGTTTGCGGTTCTCGGGATTGGAAAACCATTCGAACGGAAACTATTCATAATCTCGAGCTTAGCGTGAAAATCAGTGTCAACAGGATAACACGGCTTTTATCTCTAATTAATTTGTGATTTTTCCAGGAAATAAGCGGTTCAACAGGTCGGGCGGTGACAAAGTTCCAGGTGATTTAGCCATGAAATTTGGTTTACCAACGAAACGCGGTTATTTTCGTCCTCGGCGCTCCTGCGTTTTAATTAAAAATTAAGAAATCGCGAGAAACTCATTAAAATGTATGTATTCAGTTTTGTTATCGCCGAGGAATTTTCTTTGTGGCGATAATAATTCTGGAAATCCCCGAAAATGTGTCGGGTAATAAAAAATATCGTTGGGGATTTTTTTGAGCGACAGTTGATTAAGGGTGGTGTTTTACGGGGGTGTTGCGATTGTCGAGGTGGCCGTCGCTGACGCTATCGCCTCGTTTATCACAACCTCTTCAGCAAGGATGATCTTCTTACGGCTTCACTCGTCGACAGAATAACAATACACCGCTAGAAGAGACAGGCTCTCCACTCCCATTCTTTCGCCACTTCTTTTCTAGTATCGGAAGCAACTTACGATGGCCCACTTTACGTCGCTTGCTTTCATTTAGATCAGGGTTGGAAAAAGCGATCGAAACTGGAGAAAAATCCACCTTTGGAATGTTGACTTGTATTAAAAAATCCTCCCCGGGAAAGTGTGCCAAAGTGGTTGTTCTCCCCATAAAACCTTACCCGGCGCTTCCCCCCAGTTCTGCGGTTTTATTTTAAACAAATTCTCTCCGCTCTCCCCACAATCCAATTTGCAATTTTTGCGCCGTCGTAACGAGATCAGTCGACAAGTTCAAAGACGTTTTGGCCCGAAATAACTGCGTCCTAATGTCATTCCATGGCGAAATGACGCAAATTGAGTCATTTTATGATCTCAGACATGCGTTATCTTCCGACACTCGAGGCGAAATTATGTAAACAACGTCGAATTAAAAGAGTCACTCAGTAAACTGTGCAACCGGCGCTGAAAAACTTTCTTTGACACCTTAACTCTTAATGGCGCGGTTAACAATTTCAGAGAAATTGGTTTTGAAGATGGCGGGATCTCTTTTGGACTTTACATGTGGCGAAGGGTCGCACCTGACTCGATTTAATAAAATTTTAGAGGGCAACAAATGAGGAAAAATTACGAAAAGGGGATCGATATTGGGGGCGAGATAAGAGATTGCGGGGTGGAAATGGAACGTTTTAAATTGGAGATCAGAGATGCTTGTAAAGGAATTCACTGAGACGGGATTTCTGGAACTTGTCCAGACTTTTGAAATAGTACTCGTATGGCACGGCTCTAATTAATCACGAGTGCTCGAGACAGAGGGCGGGGGATTTCTTCGTTTCATGCACTGAGAAAATAAATTATGGGCTGTTATCGCAATTTGATAAAAAAACAGGGTTAAGAACGGCAAAGATTTTCGAACCAACGACAACATGAAGAACGCGATTTTATCCTCCCACAGATGAAATGTTTCCAGAAATTTTTCTCTCTGTACATGACTATGGCCGTTGGCATCGACCGCCGCGATTAATTTTGGTGCGTAATTTATTTGGGCGTACCCTTTTTTCCCGCCCACTCTAAAAAAAATGTATTTCTTCGACATCGTGCTCAGAAGAAGTGTCGGTAAAGAATTTCCTCGAGTCCTTTATCCAAAATGCGATATTGCTGTGGAAATGACATCTAGATAAAAGATGTCGTTTGAAGGGGAACCGAGAGTTCCGTCCGGAAGCTATTAATAGGTGAAAAAGCTCACGACCGAATCCATTCCGTATTGTTATACACCGGTTCGTCTTAGTTTCATTAATTCCGTCCGTAAAAATCTCGCGATAAGAGTAGTCCCTAGATAATTCCGGAAAATCTATTATGGTTCCGCATCGGCTGATGGGCACAATGGTCAGCCCGCACGCACTAGTGTTGAATATTTCAGGCGAGTCTTCTATCTTGATGAAAGGATGTAACCCGCTGACCCGAAGCCCGATTGTTCGAGTCTTGGTAGACGACGTCGTCGTAATCAGCCTCCAGGGCTACCATCCACCTATTCAGGGCCGAGGGTGGCTTGATTAAGTGATGCTCTTAAGCCGATGGCCTAGTTTACATGATACACCCATTTCCAGTTTATAGCAGGAATCTACACGGTGAATAGAATCGTCGATAGATTAAATCGAATGAGAACTACAATGGATAAACGAATTCTTTCCTGAAGAAATAGTTTGCGAAAGAAGGGAGCGGCACGTCCGAAACATAATACTTGCAAGTTGCCAACTGAAAAACGAAAGAAACACTTTTGTCTCGGGTTTCGACAATTAGGAGCCGAGTTTCCAGCTTCAACTCTGCCGTTAGTAATAGTTTTAAGTATTCACTTATTAAGAGTCTCTTGTGAAAGTTTGGGATTCTTTCCATGCACCGTCGCTGGCAGCATTGTCTCTGCTGAGGTGGAAAACGATCATTATGAGCGAAGTTTACAATAGGAAAAAAACTTCGACCTGAGCGCGAATTTCATTTTAATCGCAAGAAAAATGCTCGCAGCTAAAAACGTCGGAATTCCAATAAACACCCTTCCTGCTAATTCGAAACATTACTTGTAATTCCACGGCAATTAATCTAATGGGATGGCCCGACCGCATTAACAGTTAGAGCAATAACAACACACAACTAATTGATTCGACCCGACGGAAAATTTGACTAAATTCTCCCTCGCACGAAAGCTTTTCTGCTTGGAATAGTTGGAAAAAATGGCCGCCATTACGCAACGCACGATTAATAATTCATCGACTTTCCGGTCTGTCCGCCGGAATTAATAAAATATCAAAACGAGACACTGAAGATAACCTCTTTCCGGACACATGTAATTTCCGCTAATTTCCAAACTGGATCTTTGACGGGTTTTTCACAGCGATCTTCGGAAATAGGACCGACCCTGCACGCTAAAACGTTAAATCACAAAAAATAAAATTATCACCAATCGAGTTAATCTGGGATGGAATCTAGCCAAAGTGGGCGCCAGCAGTCTCCAGAACTAAACTTTGACCTACGATATCACACAACACTCGGAGCTATAATTCCTGATCAACTGTGAATGGGAAGTCCGACTTTCGCAAACAATGGGGCGAGTGCGGCTCTGTACATTTCAAGTGCACACATACAAAAAAAGCAGACAAAACTTGAAATAACACAGTCGCGAGTCGCGGTCAAATAATTTTGGACGTCGAAGTCATTTAATTGACATAAAGTGTAAAGCACCCTTTATTTATTCTCTTATTACTCACTTTTGTCACTTTTGACAAAATTGCGTCAATTTCGCATGTCAAATTGACAGTAATGCATAGAATTCAAACCAAGATGTCAAAAAAATGACGTCCAAAATACTTCGATTGCGACTATAGTTGTTTGTTTCATTAGGCTGGAAAATGTTCTTTTGGAAATGCGAAGAAAGTGTTGAAATCCAAGCCCGGAGGGCGAGGATTTTAATTTCCGAGCATTTGCAAAGCATTTTCCAGACATGCTAAACACAAAATTTTGTGCGCCGACAATAGTATTGATAGTTATCTACTTTGACTTTTGGTATGAATTTAAAACGCCATTCACTCATTTTGGGAAATTTTATCAATAGGAAAACAAGTTAGTGGCACTAGATTTAAATCCACAAACCAAAGAAATAAAGATTAAATTCAAATGTGTTTCAGTTAATTTTTGTTGAAACTTTACTTAATTAGTGTTCTTTTATTATTTTTGAAGGTAATGGTCCCGAAAACGGCACACAAATTGACACAAATTGAGAATTGCAGCGATGCCAACTTGCAAAATATTCAAAATGTCACTCAAAAGGTAATTATCAAGATATTTTTTGTGCGCCTCTCATTTTTCATGGATTTTGTGATCCTCATTTGCGGCAAGAAAATAATCTTTTGTAAGTCAAACGTAACATTTATAATACACTCTGTTTCACGATCTTATCCCGATTTCCCATAAAAGCGTTCAGAGCAAGAAATGAAGTACGTTTATGGTTTTATCTCTTTCTATCCGATAACTGAAGCTAAAGCAAACCAAGAACGTATAGCAATAAGATTGTGTTTCTCTCTGTTCTTTTCCAATTTAAGAAGTAAAGAGAGACGGAAGCTCTCAAATATGCCGAGTGTTAGATCAGTTCTCAGGGTGCAACTAGGAATGCTAACACCGACAACAATAGGACACAAAAATCACTAAAGAATTGCACAAAATTTACTCTAAGAAAACATAAAAAAATTTACCTCCATGTAAGTTCACTTAAGTACCTGAGGGATTAGTACGGGTGACTCACTGAACCTGACTTATAACAAAATAATGAAAATTTAAATTTTTAAAAATAAAGTAATATTTGACAGCGTACTGTCAAATACAGACAGAGCGGGATGTCGGTACTTGAACCATACTCTTAAATTTTTATGAGAAATCGGGATAAGTTGGTGAAATAAACTGTAGTTGTTTTTATTTTGCTGGTTGGCATCGCTGCGTAAATGTCAATTGTGTCAATTTGTTGCTGTTTTGGAGACCAATGACCTTCGAAAATAATTAAAGAAATCTAATTAAGTAAAGTTAAGACAAAAATTTACGGAAACCCATTTAAATCTTCAATTATTCGAGTTGAATTCTGTGCTACCAATCTATTTTTATACTGATAAAATTTCCCTAAATGAGTGAATAACGTTTCAAATTCACACCAAAAGTTAGAATACAACATAACTATTATTTTTTTGTCTGCCCACAAAAGTATGAGTTTAACACGTCTGGAAAAAGCTAGGATTTCAACACTTTTCTTGCATTTTAAAAAGAAAATTTTCCAGGATATTGGAAGAAATAACTATACAGGGTGTCCCAAAACAGGCGTGCCAAAGTGTCGGTACGTTGTTAATTAGGGTCCCAGCAGCTCGAGAAAATTATTTAAAAAAATTCATTTTCATATTCAGAGTTTTGTAAGAGTAAATTTCTAAGAGTAAATTTGGCAACATGATACATAAGAATATTGTACCCACCTACACATTTTTTTTGTATCCATAGAAATTAGAAGGAACAATGAAGAAGCAAAATTTGACATTTAAAAAGTCAAAAGCCAAAAGCCAAATTTTGAAGCATTTCAAAACGAATTATACCTAGTATTAGAGATCGATTTGGGAGAAAATCATGATAGTGGGAGACCAAGAACCACAAGAACCCCTTAACTTGAAGAAGTTGTTCTTGATCAGGTTAAAGAATTTTCAAATAAATGCATTCGCCAAATTGCTCGAGAACTAGAAGTCAATTCTAGCTTAGTAGGAAGAATCTTAAGGACCGAGAGATTGCACCCTTACACGAGTTCAAGCTCTGGAACCTGACGATTATAATCGAAGGTTGAATTCTTGCAACTGGGTAATGGATCAGCAGAATCAAAATCCTGAATTTAGTGCTCTTTTTGACATACACAACATTGACTTCAACTAACAATGAAATTTTTGATTGTTATGGTTATGACGTGGGGTGGAAAAGCAATGTTGTCAAATGATTTTTCAGGTGAAATCGACACCTAAATCTTCTGAAAATACAAGAAACAATGTAATAAATTACGCTCAAAAGCATCTTATATCATTCAAAGGTGTTAACAGAACCCAATGCAGGAGCTCTAATACTGATAATAATTTCAAACATAAAAATAAAAGTGTTCAAATGTGTCTCTTTGGAACCCTGTATCTTAAAAACTACAACAGATTGAATTTTTTTAACACTTTTCTAGGGTTTTTAGAACCTTCACCACCAACGTAATAATAATTTGGCACGCCTGTTTTGGGACACCCTGTATGTAATTCGCTTTAATTAAACTTTTCCGCAAAATCGTCGTTTATTCTATTTCTCCATTTCGTGGATTTTCGGCTGTCACCTTATGCAATTTTTCTGGAAAAAGCTGAAACCATTCGAAACACTCACTCCGCGCTTCCCGAGAACGTAAACATGTTTATTTGCATCGAAACCTATTTATTGTGGCTTATTGGAATATGAAAGCTTTGAATCTGATAGAAACGGCGAAAACAGATTCGCTATTTCGATGAAACGACCATTTCAAGGCGTTTATTTCAAACGTAGTGTCGTAAAATGAAATTTAAGAGTATTGCAGTTTGAGTGGTCAAAGAAGTCGCCTTGCTTGAAATATCGCTAATCAAAATTGTCAGGTTTAAAACGCCCGGAATCGTGTAGATACTTGAGGCTACTATAAAAGTTTAAACACGAAAGAAGAATCTATTATTTACAACATTTATGGAGTCGGAAGTTTCCGCTCAAACTTTATGCTCTTCTCGGTGGTGATTTTTCTTCCAGAAATAACAATTGTTTTTGTGAAAAGTTAAGCGCCGATTTAGCACATTTCTTTGTCGAAATTGGCTCCGTTTCGAAGTGTTGTCTACTTTCAGGGTGATCCACTTCTTGGAATTTTATTACGGTGTTGACGCGTTTAGCAAGTCTGGGGAGTAACTCAATTTGCATCCGTAGTTAGATGAAAAAGTCGCTGATGTAATTAGAATATCTCAGAGACCCGAATACGTGCTGCAACTACGAAAATGCAATTTCTTTCGACCGGAAATCGGTTAATAAGAATGTCGGTTGGCCGGCACAATGCGCACATAATTTTCCAACTTTGTTTAAGAATAGCGCATACAAGTTTTCTCATTACAGCGAGACACACTTTTCGCAAACACGAATTTACGGTTAAGACATTTTTTGGAGTGTGCAATTTTCCCCGAAATTTATGTCTGCAAACAATATCAAAGAAGTGTTCTTTATACAGACCGGTGAAATTTAATCCACCAAAACACGTTGACAAAATTCCGAACTTGGCGCGACATTTGATTAACCGAGTCGGGCAAAAAAGAGAAAAAACTGAATGGCTCGCGTGATGTTTGAATAAAACGGATTGATTAATCGTTCCGAATCGAAACTCAAACATGAAATATAACTCGGCCGCGTTTAAATACAAACAATTTGTCATCATTTTTTCACGACGACGTGCCTCTATCCATCTTCTTTTTCTATTTTGTATAAATAGACGAAAAAAGTCGACTTTAATAAGTGACTTGATTTCAGAGAGTCAACGAAACACGTTCGATGTGTGCGATAAGTTGGCGGGAATTTATGGCGGCTTTACCCATTTGATATATTTACTTTTGGAAAGTTGCAATACCTGCTGCTTTGTTCCGCCACCTCCTGTTCTTAAAAGCTTTGCGCGATTAAAATTGTCAAAGTTCCACGCAAATACTAAACAATAATTAATAGTAGTTCCCTTTACATGAGATAAATTATTCCAACAATGGAGGTTGTCGACTCGCGCCATGAATTATTGCCGCCGCCAAAAAGTTGCTGAAAAAGTGATAAAATGATTTTATAATATAAATCTCAGTCATCGGCAGCTTCATTTCAACGTACACAAAATGTAAATAGATCACTATGCAACTAAATTGTAGTAAAAAAGTTCGACAAGGGCTTAGTCCAGTCTCTCTAGACAAGAGCTTCAATCCTATTCACTCTGATTTGATTTAGCAGCTTTGATAAAATATGGTGAATGCGCTGCTCTAAAAATTTGAAGAAATTTATATTGCTTTGAACTATAAAATGTAATCTACCTTAAATATTCGCAATAAAGAAAAATGTAGCCCATAATGTAATTTGAAACAATGTTCATTCTACATCAGGTTACAAAATAACTTTAAAGTTGCTACTCATTTTGGTTTTATTTATACTCCACGTCTATCCATAAAGTGTAGAACATATTGCATTGTATTTTCCAGACAAAGCGCTTTATTTTTATTCTCCGACTTTTCTGGACCTTTTGGCTCTCTGGCGACAACCAAAAACGACAATCGGCTATAATTTAGATATACGTAAAAGCAGTTGCAGTTTTAAATATTTCGTGAAATTCTGCTTCAAATGAGTATAAACAAGATAAAGGTCTTGCGTCACAAATCGACTATATAGGCTGTCCCTAAATGTCACACTACCTTTTAATCGGAACTCCATCCATTTATCCATTTATAGTATTCAAGTCACAAGCATTTTAGGTTGATCTATCACAGCGCACTTGCGTGTAATATAGGAAAACAATTTTGTTGGTGACTTAGTACGGGACACTATCTAGCGATTGGTCAATTTAAAATGCTTAAAAACTATAAGTCTCTAATATTGAATATTGAACGAAATAGGTTTTCGTACTTTTACTCAAAAAAATTAAATTTTGAAATTCCGGAAAATGTATGAGCGATTTCTTTCCAAACAAAATGCGGGAAAGACGATCGTATCTCTCTGTCTGTCGCAAGTTTTCAAGCACCGCTATTTCCGGACCGCCAAAATGTAACCCTGTAACGACAACTCAAAATTTTAACCGCTCAGAACTTGTTGACATACGAGAAAAATTAACACAGTTTTGGATTCTGCCTGAAATTTTGCGTTAAATAAGCACCAATATCTTGCTTTGCTTCACAAATAAACGAGATTATAATGTCCGTAATATGTTTTTAGGAGGCCTTTTTGGTTAATGTTTAAGGAACTTTTTCGAGGCAAAAAGGAAGTTTGATACTTTTGAGCCTACATCAATCGAAAGACTAGCTTGAAATCCCATCAACATCCCATCTCATTACGAGAGGCGAAGAAAAAACGAAAAGTTCAGAGAAACAATACTGCCGTACTAAGCAAAAATGACCTATCTACATTTTTTTGGAAAATGGAGTTTTTGATAAATACAAGCTATTAAACCCAAGTACCTATTATTGTTCCAATAAACAAAAAATTACGAATATTCACTCTATGTAATGAAAAAACTGTTATGAATTATACCTTATCTGCAGTTTTTATAAGTTTGCTAAACAATTAAGACCTATCTGCATTTTCACTAAATTCATTGTGCAACAAAAACTTTTCTGGTAGATTTCAAGAATTCAATTTTATATTTGTCATTTTTATTTGGTTGGACAACGCTGTAATTACTTGTGTACGGATTTGTTGTTTGTTTAATTAGTTAAGCTTAATTAAGTTAAGCAGAGTTGTTTCAAGGTAAATTAAAATTACTTCAAAAAATGCCATTTCCATTATATCGGTTCGCAGATGCATTTTATGTATGTGAGCGACAATGAGAGCACGGATTGTGGTATTCAGGAAAACATGTAAAGTAAAAAGCTAGAGAAGAAACATTATTTCACAAAAAAAAGAATTTCAAGGAAAAGAAGACGTTGCGACAAATCTTTAAGTGAACGAAACAAAAAGAAGCAAACTGCAATGCGAGCTTAGCACTGTCAAAGACGCATGTAAATGTAAGAAAAACTGCAGAAATAGTGTAGGGAAAGACAGACAATGTGAAATAAACGAAGAGTTTTGGATGTTAAATTATGATAATAATAATAAGAATTGGGCTTTATTTTCCTTCTTCTTTTACTTAGTTAATTGCCAGAAAGTGCAACTTGCAGTAGTACAAATTAAATCAACAGGATTTCAACAAATGCTATAAGAATAAATCTTCTAAAACGAATATTTTTTTTACATAAACGAATGTTATCAGTTTATTTAAAGTAAATAAGCTAAATCTTCGTTCAATATTTACATAAGTTTGTAACGGTGAAATTCCAAAGAGAGACAAAACACTTAAATACAAAATAGATTTTAAACAGGCTTAATTTGTCTACAAGAACGGTCGATTCAAATTTAGATAATTTAATTTTTTGTTCATAACTTGTTAAAAAAAATTATTCCATTTGTTTATATGCAATTGTTAAATTCATTAATGACATAATGACAATAAAGTTAAACTATGGAGAACAATATTAATAATTATTTGATTTGCAGATAAGGTATTTGTGCTTAGTAAATGTGGAATATTTTGTTCAAAGAAACGCTTGAAGTGCAAAATTAACTAATCCGAAAGAAATAATTGAATGACAAGTTTAGGGTTATATTTTAAAGCGCTTTTAAAAAATATACTTAGGATTTTGAAGTACAAGATCATAAGATAAATAGTGGAACCAAATATAAACCCAAATAGTTCTATATCTCAGTTTGGACTTTTATGTTTTTATTTTGCTTAGTGCGGCAGAATAGCAAATACGACTTCTTTCTATCTGTCTTAATTTCGAAGATATGATCTTTAAAAAAAGGCTGTTTAACCAAATTCTAAATTGAAAAAGATTGATTTCATGAATTCGGTCCAAGGGCGAGAAAAACGATGGCGCGAACCGCGAACCGACAAACCGAAATTTCAATCTCTCAAGTCGGTTATTTGTTGAGGAAAATGAAAGATTCGTACAGTTTTGGAATCTGCGTGAAATTCTGCGTTAAATGGACATAATTAGTTTGAGTTTGCTTCACAAATAAACGAGATATTGACCTAATTAAGTTGTCAGAGGTTCTTTTCTGAGGCATTTTTAACGTACTGTTTTGGTAGGAAAATTACCTTCAATACCTTTGAGTTATACATCGATCGAAAGAACAGCTCGAGATCTGTCAACTGGCCAAATCTTATATCGGTAGGTCAAATAGTTTTGAACATTTGAGAGCGGATTCTAAGCAAAAAAAAGCACGAGAAAATGGAGTGCACAAACTCCATCTCTCTATCTGTCGTAGTTTTCGAGATATATTATTAATTACAATTTGACGTTGGTGAAGCTCTCCGCCTTGCAAAGCTTTATCTGGTGCCTTGACGTCAATTCACATTAGAGAGTATTGACGCATACCCGACATACTAGAAAGTCTATTGAAATACTTTGGGGTCACATATTTTACAGTTTAGGTCCGTCGTCTCGTTCTAATGAGATCCAGCAAACCTGAAGCATCCCTTGAACAATCACAAGTACACATCAAAAGAACGTGAATTCTCGATCTTAATATAAAAGTTGGACAGGAATTGTGCCTGGAAATAACACGCAAATATTTCCATCGCTGATTGACACTTAACTAAGGCTCAACTGCCTCGAAGAATTCCCTTAATTTCGAGTTAGTGGATGCTGAAGCGAGCTAATTAAATTTTATCAACCGGGAAGCTTGTAGTTGTGCATAATCGCAATTATATTGAAAGTAACATCTGGGCCACTTAAGTTAATTAGTTACATGTGTGCCCTCGAGTAGGTGCAATATGTCGACTGCAAGGAACGATAAGGAGCTGCGACGGTTATTGGCAATTAATCCCGTCTTAGATGCGATCGAATTACCCCTAGCAAGGCGAAACGGCTTTCATAAATATGGAAGCCAAACATGAATGGTCCGTCCGTTTCCGAAAAGACTTTGTGCGTAATCTATCGGGGATTACCCCACTAAACTGACAATTAGTTGTTTACCAGCGGCCAGATTCGATAGGGTTAATCGAGATCGCTAAACCGCAGATTAGGTTTGATGGAGAACCATGAAATTTTTTCACTAATGATCGACGTGATTTGCTGGAGGAAGCCATTTCAACATCATAATTATACAGGGTGAGAGGGAGTCTCGACGCCATAGCAGTGCATCTAAGGCCACCTCGGAGTGAACGAGCATAAAAAGAGCAAATAATGCTCCTCCAGAGGGAGTACAGCCGCCAAGAGATTCGTTCGTAACGTCGTGTTGGAAATATGAAGATAAATCCAGTTCTTCATTTGTAAGCAGTAGATATTTTGCATCCATTCCGTCGCTAATGGAAGCTTAAGTCCCGTCGGTCTTATAAGGCCGACATCTGAATCCATCTACAAATTAAATATTCTCGCTGTTTAGTCTATTTGCGTTTTAAATATCAATCCGTTCCCGGGGAAATATTTTGATTCTTTTCCGAGAATACTAAATCAACGTTGTTAGCCTTCGGATTAAATTTTATTCCGGATTGGAATCGAATTAAATAGGATTTTCGCCGTCCGGACCTGGAGGACTTGAAGAGGTCCCATTAAGAATAACAGACCCGTTTTCTAGCCATGGAGACTCGATTCTGTCCGCTTCCCTAGCAAACATTTTGCGATTATTGGCACTCTGCGAAATTTCCAGTTTACAATAAATAAAATCCCGAAAGGAGCACTAGCCGCTTTCTTATTCCCTCTTTTAAATTCCCATGTGTAGCCATGACTACAACTTCGTCTTTTTTTCCCTTCATTTCTTAACAAACAACCCAATGAACGATCCAGCAAAAGTATTTCGTTCGGAAATCTGCAGAAAACTTCCGGTTTTTCCACCAAGAATGCTTGTTTCAATTTTTCGACCATGCAAAATTGATTTTATCGTTTTGAAAGTCAGTTAGGGAGGCTAAACTTGAACGCTTGGTTTAGGCAAAGTTCCAAGTAGGGGAAATCGAAACCGTGCAACTGCTGTAACGCGGAAAACTGGTAATTGGAATTTTTACTGTTGACAATGGGTTTTGCCACAACCGGGGGCTATTACGACTATTTACGACGCCTTGTTACAGCGTAGGTAACAATTAAAAGGATAGGAATTTATTGTAAAATGAAAAAATTGAATTTTAGAATTCGGTATATGTAAAACCGGATTCTTATCAACAAAACGATGACAAAAGTCTGTTCTACAAGGGCCTAATTTTGTAGAAAATCATCAACAAACTCCACTTTGAGTCTCGCGATGTTTTATTGTAACCGAAACCTTTTTGACCTTATGTTTGGGTATCTGAAATAGGCAAAAAGCGGCTACATAAAGTGCAAAATTGCAAAAATTTAATTAAAGCATTTGTGACTCATAAAATTAGTGTCATAGCTCAAATCTACACACACAATTTTATGTCAAACATCAATTTTTATTCCCTTTTCACTTCGCCTTCGAGATATTGCAATTCGACGTCAGCATCTTATAAATGCAAGTTTATGGTGGGAGTTATCACTGAGAGGGAGTTTCCGATACAACAAAAGTAGATAATTTATCGATCTTTTCCACTCTCACATGCTCTTTACTGTTTTAATAAAGCTCATTTCCCTGGTCGAATTTAGATAGATGTGCCCTTTTGGCATCCTGGCAAATCGCAGCGCAGGCCACAATCCGGAATAATTTTGTCCCCTCTTCAATATTCATATGTGACAGAGCATTAGGCACAGCATACGTAATACTATTTGCTAATTGAGTTTCGGCGGGCACCCCACCATCGAGGGTTCCATGTGGTAAACAGTTACTAAGTTGTTATCGGAATTGATGCCAACTTTAGTAATTTACTTTATAATAGGAAAATTTGGAGGATGTCCCGCTTAATCTAATAAAAGTATTTCAAGGGTATAAAGACGAAATTAGCAAGTTACACACGAACTCGCATAATTCCTGGTATTTGCAGAAACCGGAGGAAAGTGCAGAACTAAAACACAATGATCTGCCAGTGTTTACTCCTCTCTCGGTTTGAAGGTTTTACGTGCACGTTAACCAAATAAAACGTTTCAGAAATTTGGGAAATGAGTCCGGCGAACTCACCAACAATTCAGTTTATCTTCCAATTCCGTCCCTTATATTTATATAATTTATTTAAACAACTCGGACACTTTTCGCAAAGTCAATAACTCACCGAAATTAAGCAAACATAACTCTGAAATTAGCAAATTAAAAGAACTGGGTAAACTTTTCTAGAAAAATCAGATGCGCGTTAATCGAACAGTCGACTAATTGAAAAATTCTGTCTTAAACTGGAAAATTCCGCGCCATACATCTAAATGATTCAAACGTTGTCACGTTGCACAAAGAATAGAGCGGTTGAGGGTGTTTCTTTTTTATGATGTATCGTCTTGTCAGATCTTTCGTTATAACGATTTGCCTGGAACATTTCCGAAAATAATTATCTGTAATGGAGACCGTTTTAAGGTGGCAGCTGTTGGGATAATTAAATTGTTGTAGCGCTTAAAAAGAACCTAAATGTCATTTGTCCTCAGAGGGTTATTTATTTTTACCTAAAAACACAGAGTGCGCGCGGAAAAGAAAACTGACTCTCGTCGGTGGTGCTTTATTTGCTTTTTTAGCACATATTGTATTCAGCAGGAGAAGCGCGATTAAAGGCTTGAGCGACAAAGTCGCTGCAAGGAAGTAATTTAATTTAAGCCTGGATTTTAATTAATTTTTAACCTATGTTCGTGTCTCGTAAAAGCCTAGGAAAGACACTTTCGCGGCATCGATTGCAAAATCAGCGCCATAACTCGACACCATAAACAACTAATTACGGGAATAAACGAAGAGAATCACCGACTGAGCTCCATAATACACCTGTACGTAGTTCGGTGGCAATTGGGTAATACCGAAAGCATTAAACCGCATTGTATGCTGGTTTACAACCCTTAAAAGTTTTAAAGGTGAACATTCCAAGTGGAAAATCAACATCTCGTTGTAGGCAGATGACGTCAGATGGTTGGTTTACCCACGGACCGTTACTTTTACCATCAGCTTCACCCCCTTGGGACATTATACGGGACTTACCTGAAACAACAGAATTCCATTAATATTTTATGAGATCTATAGAGAGCTTTTTATTTTTATTCAAATCACGTAACGAAATGGACTTTTCAGGCAAACCGGCTACTCAGAATTAATAATGGATCCATCACAATATGTAAATAAATTTCGCCCAAACTTTATAAGATCCTCCGTCAAATATTTCCGAAACAACAATTAAAATGCAAAATAAGCCAGCCGGGCATTTATTTGGGTTATTTGAATTTGATTTTACCATTCGAGAAGGGAACGCCTTTCTTCCTAAATAATAAATTAATGCTTTTCAATGGAAAACTTCAATTACTTTGTGCCGTTTCCATAACGGTTTGTTAATACTATTAAAAGATTAAGGTCTTTGTTTTTGCCACTCCAAACCTTAAAAGCGTCAAATTAATTTACGTATTGCTGCCGAAATCCGACGAGGTAGAAAACGGCAAAAAAAACACAAGTACCTAGACAAGGATTTGTCCTAATACCCGGGCGCACCCGCCTTTTTCAAACCGATTGGCAATGTATGTTCCATTGAATTGTGTCCGCTTGTTCTTGTCCAGATTAACATACAATTCATGTCGTCAAAAGACCGAAATTTATGGTTTGTCAATGTTCGCAGATGTAGAATTTGATGAGCCAACAGTTACAGCACATTTAGTAATTGTATAACAGTTGTAATTATTGTTTTACTGTTTGAATCAGCAGTCATAAAAATGTTTCATATATTTATTGCCGCATGAATCAGCGTAAATCACCTCTCTAACTCCAAATATTGTACAAATTGATTAAACCGTCAGTTCAGTCCACGATAAAAAATGTATCAAAACGTTGGTGTAACTTTTTTATTTTAGCTTTCACATCGTGCATCGGATTTCCATTTTGGTTAGAAAACGGCAAACGTACGTAACATGAGCGGAAGCTCTTGATTGCAGCCGTCACTCCGGAACGACGAGACGTTGCTTAAAAGTCTCACTTGCTCCCCTAGATATTACAATTTCAATAATAAAGTGGTTGAATTTAAAAAATCCGAAAGTATCCCTTCATGTGTAGCACTGACGGGTTTTTCAATTCGGTGGCCTATTAATTTTGTGCAGGAGTGGAACAAAATCCGTGAATAACGAGTGGCCATTTCGTGCGCGTCTCGACTACACAAAGTAAACTCCAATCGACACAATATCCAATCGAACGGAATGGCAAGAGAGAAATATATCAGAGATGAAAATATTTTTCTTATGTTTGGAACACCTGGCCAAAGACGTGTTGCCTCAGTAACAAGCACACAATTGACAAGGAAAAAGCCGTTCAACTCTCTCGAAATTACGTTTATTCAAAACTTGATCGATTGCGGAGAGTTTCTCTACCCAAGCAATGATGGTTTGCTTTTCACATCGTCGGAAGAGCAAATATCACCATCGGATGAGATAATGAGAGGAGATGGCCTTATTAGATTCAGAACGCGCTGCTGCTTAAACCCGAGACTGTTTAACAGATAAAAAGATAGAGGAGAGTGGATAAGATGATTCTAAATGGAACATCGTGTCGTTGAATCTTCGCTCAGGGAGGTGATCCTTGCTTGTAGAGATCGATTGTACACATCCCCAGGGTCGCACCGCGCTTTAAAGCACAATTTTACTACTCCGACAAGAAGAATATTGAATTTTAAAGCGGGGAACGAAATGTCCGGTGAAAGCGGACAGTGGAAACGTGTTTGCCAAGCTCAAAATCCATGATCATCGCTGATGGAGTTGCCTGAAGTACTGATGTAGACCTCGATTTATGGAGAGCGAAAATGGTGGATGCGCCCGGAATGTTTTCTTACCAAATTGATTTCTCTCCAACGTTTTCACGTTCTAATTTTTCTACGATCTATTATTTTAAATTAAACAAAAAAATCCGAAAGTTTCAACGATCAAATTTATACAAGGGACCGAAAAATGATGAAACGAGGCGTAAGACGCATTTACAAAGAATCTGTTTACTGTGTAGAGAGGCAAAGTTTGTTGGACCAAAATGTAACTGTAGTGTACCAAACTTGTTAAAAAGGTCTGTTCACTCGTGTGACTTTCGCATTCAACGTCCCGTGCGTGAACACGTGTGTTCTTCAGAGTTAAAGATGACTGTTTCAAAGTGGAACGTTCGGATTTTCCAATTTTAATACTTTGCTTTAAAAACGTACGACTGTGTTTTATGACTCACATTGTATAGTAATGACAGTTTCACCTCACACTTTACAATGGTTGCAACGAAATGAATTACGCTAGTAAATAAACTAGATCGTTCGTGATTCTTGAGGAAAATGCTTTCTTTAAATGGATTTTATGGGGCTTAGAAGGTGTAAAGTACAATTTACGGCGTTGTCACACAAATAAACGTTTAGTTTGAATTATGCAAAACTGGTGCATTTCTAGAAAAAAGTTTGCTTGCGTCACGAGTTGCGTCATCTCTGACGCCGGAGTTTGACGACCTACTTGGTAAACGCATGCTCCCCGTGCGCCGCCACCGTTAATTTGAAAAATCGCAATTGCAGATTGAATTAAAGAGAAGAGAGGATCTGCGTGTCGGTAGCCTCGAACGCAATCTGTTAGCCGACTGTTAAATATATGGCCTATATTCTTCCTCAACCCTAAGATTTATTTTGGCAATTTGCTGTCAAGATCCCGAACGTATTGCATAAAAGACCACCGGCGTGGATTTTTCAAGCTCCTTTTTCTGACGCAATGAGAAAAAATGGTTGGCTTGTACATGTCGCCCGACAAAACTAATCTAAACTTGTCTTGTACAAACAGGACACTGACAAACTTAAACTTATCAAGAACTGCAAAGTCGCTTTGGAATATTTCGCGTCGGGACCAAAGGACATCGGTCCAGGACTATCCATCGTCCTGGCCTGCTTCGATCAATAGCCGCTCTCGCGATGCTCGACTGTCGCACTCCAAAACCCACTTCATTTTGCTCGGCGGTACCGAACTGACTTATCTCGGGGATTAACTATTGTGTGTACCTAGGGCCAAGATCGGGCTTGTCCTGGAATTGAAAGGATGCACTGCAATTGTGTGAGTGGCGGTGGGCGGCGGACATCGATTTTTGTGTGTGCACGTTCTTTGTGCGGCGGACGCTGTGTCGCCAATAATGGACGGGATTATGGAACCAATAACCCATTTTGAGATGCCGTCTCCACAACACACGAACCAAAAAATTATCGCAACAAACTGAAACGAGAGTGCATCGCTTTTTTGTCACTGTCACAATACAAAAAAGCCTATCTGTCTAAAATAATCCGGTTCCGGTGTTCAGCTCCGGATTTGCATATAAAATATTAATAGCGAGTTACACAATTTTGGCCCGCTAACATGTGCTTTGCTCGCGAATGCACTCGTATTCGATTTGCATTAAAGTAATCTATTTCCCTTTTCATAGCAATTTGCATTAATTTACACCGAGTACCATTTGGAGTGTGGTGTTGTAATTCTCGTTGAGAGTACGTCAGTCTATAGAGAAGAGGTTAATATTTTATCTCTATTTCTGACGAAGACTCTGTAATCCCAGCGTTTGCTCGGCACACACGCATACCTGCAAGATACTGATTCACTAACGGAATCCCAGCACTTAGTGGAATGTGTTAAAGAATTCTACATTTACCCAGTTTATTTTTACGGATTTCAAGCGCCGCAAGGAAATGGAATTATTTAGATATTTCGGAGCTGAGACGTTTACGCAATTACCGCTAAGTCGAGATTAAGAGACGACGAGCGCGGTTGCCGCAATTAAACCAAATAAATTATCGCCGAATGTTTAGTTTTTCATTTTACCAACCGGGCGAAAAATTGTAAAAATCGATAAACCAAGAAAAACCCAAATCACAAGTAAATATAAATTTATTTTTGGTTATTTCCAATATTGCCGGCGGTTGCGAGCATTATGAAAAAATGTCAAGTGGATCGCCGCCCCCAACCATACTTTCAATTTGAGATTTAAATTCTGATATGGTGGCATTTTAATATCCGACCCCTTCAACAATATGTTTTCGGGCTTCCGACGGGATTTTTTTAAATATAGGGTGCCACCTTATCGACAAGTGACATGGAAATGTGTTCTGGGGGTAATTTGTGATGCTCATTTCAGATTGAACGGAAAAGATGATTTGAGGGTTGACCGGTCAGCTAATTGGACTTGAGTAAAAGCGTTTTTTTGTGTCTTCCCCAGAAAAAAAGATGAGCGTTAATTAACCTTATCATTCGTGAACGTGGGTAATCCCGTTCGTCCCCATATTCATTACAAAAGTCTCACAAATCCGAACATCTCGTCATTTCGCCGAAATCTCCCTCCGGTATTGAATGCACTTTTCTCTCGTCTCTATCCCAGCTTATTAAATTCATCTACATAAAAGCTTTTTTCTTGTTATCTCGACTGAGCTTTTGGCGCGTTCTCTAATTCTTGAGTCGGAGGTCATGGCAACTTTTAATAGTAGAAATGATCAAACATCTTTCAAAAGGTAAAGTTTCGAATGCGCTGCTATAAATTTGAGAAATTTCATGTAGCTAAATTTACATGAGGGTAGTCGACTATAAAATATCACAAGTTCGAACCACCTCCTAGACCCGGAGGGTTCGCGAATCGCTTGAAATATAGACTAAAAGGGAAGTAGTTGAAATTTTATGTCATTCCGAACCGGTGCAATTGGAAAGTTCTCATCCGATCGTAACGTAATTGCGAAAAGACCTCGAGAAACCTCAGCCCTTAATTAATTATGTAATATGTTTAATGACATCCGCGAGTTCTTGTGAACACCGACAGATATTATAATCACATTCTAGATAATTATTATTTGAGGTGCGCCCTTTACGCTGAGTTTCATGCCTAAGGCGTTAAGCTTTAGGATAATCTACCATCGAATTTACGTTTTAAACGAGCATTAGTTATTCTGCGTCAGTTAGACGATAGTTAATGTTTAAGCCGCGCTTTACGCCAGACAGAGGCGAAGAAGGGGTAATTAGCACTTTTTACAGCCACCGAAAACGTTGGAATTTCGAGATTTTTAGCAAAAAGTTGGCAGGGCGTGCTTCAAATACATTCCTTTGACGGTTTTTCGGTAATATTCAGGGAAATTTTTAGCGGGTTATTTACAACATCCTCATTCGTTGTGAAGTTATTACAGTTATTAGAATTTCCCCAGGGCTGGATCCGGCCCTGACTTGAATTTCTCATCATGGTTATTTCCATTATAAAAAGAACTTGACATTTCAAACCGGCTCCTGTCATCCTTGTTTCCAAATCAATTTTCGCATCCGCTATTAGTTCAAATGATAGCTTTCACGCTCTTTCCCTGTAATTTCGCGCTATCGATTTCAGCGCATTTTATTTTATATTTTTCATCTGTCCACAGAACCCGCCTCGACGAGAACAAATTTCGGTTGCAGTACTTTATGCAATCCTTAATAAATCAGCGTTGCGACTCCATAACACGACATTTTAACGCCGTTTTAATAACCCGAGTAGTTCGTGAGGCGGCGATGCTGTCGTGTAAACACACAGAACGCAACTTCATTATTCAGCGTCTGCATTCCGGAATCCGAAAGAAATAAGTTTTCTTGTGAGAAAAGTAACGAGCAAAAAGCGTCCTGTATATAAATCAAATTAAAATAAAGCTAGGGAGAATATAGTGCGCTTTACATTAAAACGAAACATGGAGAAAGGAGGGTTAGTTTCTGGGGCATTTTTCTTACTATCTTGCCCGATTTAAATTTATTTTCTATCCGTTTAGAAGGCATCATTTCTCAAAGCTGAAGTAATTTTCATTCTTTTTCTCGTTGAACACGTTATCAGTTAAGCAGTTTTTGTGGATGTAGAGTTTTTGTCGGAGATGGAAGAAACGATAACGTATTTTTAAAGGATACGTTATTTCAAGCATTAAATTATGCGAATGGAGCTCGGAGGTGATGACTCGGCGGTTTCTTATAGGAAACCAATTATTTCCTCTCTTGTTCGAGACAAGAGTGATTTTTTCAACGTCCAGACCAACAGCATCGTAGTAATTAAGAAATATTTCATTAGAGTCCCGCGGTCTTATTATCCTCTGGTTTATGTTCAGAATTCCGTGCAGTTAACGCTTGAGTTTTTCGCAATGCCAGCTAAATTGTAAATGCAAATTCGACAATTTGTACTCATCTCAGTCTTCAAATAATACTGAACTATTTACATAGCACCGGAATGGAGGTACGGAATTACTAAATATACATACGTCTTCCTGTGAGAAGACGTCTCGTTAACGTTTCACCAACATAAAGAAAATTAATTAGTTCCGTAGTTGCGAGGCCACGAAATCTATTCAAAAACGACGCTCTAATCGAAAACATCTCTATTGACGAATCCACGACTCGGTCTAATTCGATTCCCAAATAGATAGTCCCTGTTGATGGCTATGGCGACGATAACACGGTTAAGACGTTGCCGTTTAATGGAGAAAACTGAATTATTTTGCTTCTGTCTCGCAACACGACCAAAGACACAATCAAACATCGCAATTACTGGAGTTCCTCCTGCTCTTCTTTGTCTCGACGTGGATTTTCTCTGTTTCATATTATAATCCGACCCAATTTCCGGCGTCTGCTATCCTGTATCCGCAACGAGGTGCACGAATTAATTTGAAATTGGACACGAGAAGACTTGCGTTAATCAGACCCAAACAGGTGACGCAATTATAAACGTCCATTTTATCTCGATTAAGACAAATTCGCCAAAAACTGGACATGATGTATTATTGCGGAGTCCGACCGGGGCTAATTAAATTATAAAAACCACAACAATTTCCCTTTGAAGAGTCCACTTAATTAGTTACTAGTTTCACATACCTACATACATGAAAATACCAAACCAAATTAAATTAGCCTAGCAAATGATAAAAATAGTGAGAAAATGGATCAAAAATGATGAAATTTGGAGAGTTCAATGCTTGAGTTTTAAGTACACTTAAAATTCCCAATCGTCTAATTCCGTTTCCCCCTATTTGTCAATTCCACCGTCGAATTCCACCTTCAATGAGAGCAATACGCATTTTGAGCATTTCGAAAGAAAAGGCAGCCCGGGGCGTTTGCGGCAACGAAACGCGTCGATTACCATTGTAAATTGATGTTAAAAACGTTAAAACGAGAGAAAAGTGCCTAAATCGAAAACCCAGTCACATACGATCCTGTGTATAAAACTTTTCTTTCAATAGAAATTCGATTTTAACCGAAGCTAAATTGCGTCCTAAAACTCGCATAATAATAAAAATTTAAATAAAATTCCTTGGATGGTATCGGCCTAAAAGTCCGCAAATGTGTTTTTCTTTATAAATCGGACCATTCGCGGTCGAATTTCCATAAACAAGCCAAATTTCCCCCGTAAATCGCTCGCAGTAAGAATTTACGATGTAATACATTATCCAAACCAGTGTAATTGTAATGATGATTATTTAGGACGGGTGGACATTTTGATTGTCGGTTTGTCATCATTGTGCGGTGGTTCCATCTGGCGGTGGCTTCCATGCACGCTCATCATTGGATGTCGATACAACATATGGGGTGACAAATTGAGACCGCAACAAACCTGCTTACTATCCAACACAGACAGGATTGTTATTTATGTGACGTCCATCGATAGGATTTCTTGAAAATATTTAATTTCAAAGGATCCGAGCATTTTAAAATATTCCCCAAATTTTCTCTTTGAACGCCAAGATATTACGCTTGAATATTCAAAGTACAAGAGACAACGTTTCGGCACATCCTATTAAATTTCAGAGATAGTCAAATTGGGTCGCCACTAGTCACCCGTCCCTGTCTTAATGAACTTTTACTTCCGGAATCTTTCTTTAAACTTCACAGCAAACAGACGGAGCTTTGAATTTAGTTATTCGCATTTTCGGATATTATTAGAGCGAACGTAATAATAACACCGCCGCAAACACATTCATAAACCTTATGTGAACTAGGAGATAAAACAGGCTACAAAGCAGATTATAATCTAATTTAACTAGTCATTAAAAGGAATTTAATGAGAATGTTTTGTACATTTTGTAGTTTAATATTAAACGCCTTAAAAGCTTTTATTCATGCCCTTTCAATTTTAAAACGTACGTATTGATGTAGATAAAATTATAACGCCAATCTCCTTTCAATTTTCCCGTTTCACTTTTCTTATTATGTCAATTTTCAATCATTTAAGACTAGAAACATGTCACGTTTTCCAATATCTGTTGAGCATTCATCATACGAGTCATTGGAGAATACAACTAATATAGAACCATTTGTTACAAAATATAGGACGAGGTTTGTTCCTGATTTCGGCTTAACAGTTTTGAATCTGCTAACCGCAAAAAGCGTCAAAATAAAACTCCATTATTGATTTAAAAAGTATTTAAAATTTTGATGATTTCAGTTTGGAACTCCCAATTCATAAATTTTAAATAAAGTGCTCTTTACCGTGATAATTTCCCGGTAAAATCACAGAATTATTAGTAACGATTCTGATTGCAACACTAAAATTCAATTTATTTGTTGTTACGGAACAAACTCCAAAGTAAGGTTTAATTAATAATGGTGGATGCGCCGGGTTAGGTACATGATTTTCATAAGTGATGTGTTTTTTTTAGACTCTGTTAGCCCGCTGTTAATTTTAAGGTAATCGAAAAACGAAATTCTATTCAGATTTATTGTAATTTAATTTACTTACTCGCCTGTTGCAAATACACTTCCTGCACGACTTTGCGTGCAGGAAGGAAGTCGTTACCATACGGGAAATGAATGTTACTTATGCGAAAATACATAATAGCAGCTAGTAACTTTTCTGTTTTTTTCAATTGCGTACGCAAAATAATTATTGTCGTCGGAAGTTTAAAAAAACAGCTCGAGAATAACGGAAATTGTTCGTAAATGGTAGAATCTTTCAAAAATAGAAATTCAGATTCTCATATTTCAACTTGGTCACAATGTGATTTTAGTCGTGCCCCCCATTCCTATTTTTTTTCTCCTGCGAAAATAGTGCCGTGATTCGTCTTGGCGAACGTTGGATGATTAACTTCGTGTTATTGTAACAAATTGATTTCCTGTCAAATATTATGCAAAGTTCCAATTTTTCTCTTTTGTTTTTACCGCATTTCCTGTCAGATTAGAGAATATTAAGGATCAACCATAACAACGTTATCGAAGCAAAGTGTGATAAAACGAAGACACAACAAGATTAAGGACGCCGTAAAAAAATATGTCAATTACAGCTCTGATCTGTAATCTCATTACAAGTTTTTTTTCTGTACGCAGTTAATTGAGGAGTGAATTTACGTTGTTTTGTGTCCATCGTGGAAGATGTCAGATTAACGAGGTGACAGTTTTAATTTTTTTTCTATTGGAGCTTTTAGTGACTGCGTTCTAAATTCATGAAACACATTATTACAACTCTTTGTGCTTGTACGTCCCTAATTGAATTCAAATAAACTGTCGGCAGCCGCTAAATGCGATTTGCGTGTTTAAAAGCAACGAATTTTCCAACTATAACAGAATTATGAAGGGATTTAGGCCGGGTCTCGAAGATGAAACGGCCTAACTAATTACGCGGACGTAATAAAATTATCGGCTCAACGACGACACATTATAAATTTTTTAAGTGATCGTGGTCGACGTTTAACCCAAAGTCACGTAAATTGCCCAATTAGCGTTTGACGTAAGCACTTAATTATGAATATAACACGAATCGTCTAACAAGGGGTGGATTTTTTACGTGACGACGCCGACCAAAATAACGCGTTCGTGTCCGCTCACATTAGCGACAAATATATAATTATAGAAATGCGTTTTTTATAGACAATTTACGACGTGATAATCATTTTCTGGATTGATTATTTCCCCGATGATTTGTGTTTTTTTGTTTCATAGCGCGAATGGGCTTAATTAAGAAAGAATCAATGTCAAAAACCGACCTTTGCTATTACCGCATTATGACATCACGGAAATTACTCGATTAATTAATGTGAGGAAACGGAAATGGGGTTGACGCAAGCGGGGATTGTTTCATTAGCAATGTTGATTTTTCCACCCTCGATGTAGTACGAAATTTTTATCTCGTCACACATATGTTATATTTTTTTGGAAAGTTGAGTCTTTGACGGCATTAAGTCCGCTGATTGATCGATTGTGACTGGAATACAAAAGTAGTTGCTTTAAAAAAAAGACGGTGACAAGGGTTTATACTCTTTAGGACATCAGTCTTCAGTGGCCTTTGTCGAGTAAGAAACTTTCTCTAACACATTTACAAATTGATCTGTTTTCATCTTGAAAAGGGGCGGCACGGAATAGAAAAAAAGGACATCAAATAATAGGATGTCGGCTGAAACAAGGTCTCTTAAGGGGTCAGTTCAAACATATTACTTTGATGTATCCAGATTTGAACGCGATTCAGACGAAAAAGATGAGCTTTCGGGATTGGTCACGTGATGTAAGTCGATCCTTTTATGGCAAACTTCTTAGGGCAGTTTTTCCGACCGCACAATAAGAGTTAGGCGAAGAATCGCGCAGTCAAAAAATGAGTTTCCGTGTTTTTGCCGCACAAGCTCCTCCATCAAAAACTATATAATTGATCGTGACGTATTAACTGGGAAATTGTATACGATAACACTTTTTTCCACTAAAAGAAAATCAAGTTGCCACCAAAAAATATATTTATTTCTTACTACTCTGCCGGCGCATCCACCAAAAATTGAAAATTCTATTTCTATACAAGTACAGAGTTCCCATGAAAGAACCGAGTTTCTGCGAAATGTAACTTTAATAAATAACATCCAGGCGCAAATAAAATTAAAATAGCTACTGGTAAATATTTACCAACATTGAAATTACTTAAGCTGAAGGCCATTGTTTATTTTTACTCTTCGAAAAAGCTAAATAAACATAGCGCTCAAACTGAACCAAGAGTCACAATTTAAGAAATATTTTCTTCTCACTGTGTCCAAGGGAAATAGTTTTTTCCGAGCAAAAGGATCAAAATTACAATTGCTGAAAGTATTCCACTTAGTGAGGCTTTCAACCAAATTGATTTCCATGGTTGATCGAAAGTGAATAAACAACCCAAGAAAACCCTGTAAATATGATTGAAATCGAGTGTGAATAATGGCATAAAAACGATCAGCTTAATCAATGATGCACCCGCTCGTATATTTTGCATGTTGATTTTCAGCCGTTGCATCATTGCATGCCGATCAGGGACGGTCACAGGGCGGCGACGAATTTGTATTCCAGTCCCGGGCCCAGAGTAAGTCGTCTTGGTTGTCTCGCTGGAATTTGGAATGCAGCCAACATTTTTATTGACCGGTTTTAAAGAGTCGCTTTAGGTAAACTCGATTGAAATTAAGCTCCGTGTCGCGGATGTTGCATATTCTGCACACCTTCGTGGCATGAATCATGATTAATGCCGAGATTATGCCCGAGCTACATATGCGTCTGTTTGGACAATAAAACTGTCTAAGTTTTTTCGAGGCACAATTAATGATTCGGACTCTTGAATTTGAATGTTGGAGGCACGCGTTTACGACTATCGAATTTATATTAAATACTGCCGTAAAAGAAGACATTATGGGTGATAAAGGAGAATACCTCAATATCGTTTTATCGGCGTGGATCATACTAAAAAAATTATGCCTCGTAAAATTCTATAACTTGGCAAGAATTCTTTCTTATTCTGCAACTGCGGTGCGGTTTTGCTTAGTTTTTTCGTTGTTTCGTAACTGACGCCTCATTTATTCTTACTTAATTTAATTGTTAGGTATCAGTTTTACTCATGAGTGGTAATGTTATTGCAACTAATTATTATTTTGCCTTTGATCTCATCAGTACAATGCGATCGATTTTGATGAATAATTCTAGCAGCCAATAATTTGTACTTAATGGGTTTGGAATTCACGTATCCGATGACAAATTAGTGATTAAATTAGTCGTGGCCCGAGTGCTGACCTAAGGATTGTCGTCATTACTGTCCATAATTTTCGAAATTCATTCCCGGCCATCAATTGTAGGGTAATAGTTACTAATTTCGCACTGATTCGACGAGAAATCAATTTGTGTTAGCTTAATTTTTATTGCACACTTTTTGTTAAATCGTAAAGCCGCTCCAATCGAGTTATTTAATTTCAGTTAAACAATGGCATTTAAACAATTGTTTTATCCGTTTTATAATTTCCAATTTGACGAGTTGCGGTCCCATTACAGGAATC
Source organism: Gnatocerus cornutus (assembly GCA_029298725.1). Taxonomy (NCBI): domain Eukaryota; kingdom Metazoa; phylum Arthropoda; class Insecta; order Coleoptera; family Tenebrionidae; genus Gnatocerus; species Gnatocerus cornutus. The sequence continues at coordinate 4,269,909 of CM055517.1, forward strand.
ATCATGCATAAATTCGTAACTAATAAATCTTAGAGGTGGTATTTTATTGACTTAAAACTCGTGAATTAAATATTTACAAGTCTATAAAATTCGCAGATTGAGTTAGGAATTTCTTACCCGTAGGAATTAGATTACCGGAGAAACTTAACAGTGACTGGCGAAAATTAAAGTTTCAAATATTTGATTTAATATATTAAATTCACGAGTAAACATGACATTCCATTAAATCCATTCGACAAGGTAAATTGTACAATTTATACTCGTTTCTTGTTTATCTATTTCCATTGTGTGTTTTCGTATAGTGACTATAATGGATGGTATCGATCGAGTCACACTTTCGTTTGCCGCCGAAATGTCTATATTTCAAACTTTGATACAAATGGTTATTTTCCTTCCCACAATGCAAAATTTCGTCTTTGAAAATCCCTGCTTGAAAATGAATTCTCACATCCTCCCTAATGATCTGCCATTACGTAAAATTTCTTTCATATCTCCAAGCACATTCACAAATACGATTCAACAACTGCAGCGTCTCAACAGCGCATCCGCCAAAGTCAACGTTGTTAAAAGCTTTTCTTTTTAAAAGTCGCGTTTGAACTTTCAGCTTCACTTATTTAAACTGAAACTGTTCTCCAGTGCTTACTCACAAGTTGTAAATTTTATATCAGAGCATGTAACGGAATTCTTGATGAAACGACTCGAACCAGATTGATTATAAATTGATTTGTTAAGTTTGGCCAAAACGAGAACTAACCCTTTGCGAGTTTTTCCCAAAAACAACATTATAACTTTTTAGTGGCTCGAACGGGAATTTCCATTTGAGCCCGTTAAAGTTTAATTGACGCATTTGCGGGTAAAATTTCAGAAAATTTATCGATCCTGCTGCGAGTTAAGCCAGGATTTTTTATCTGGCGCACTCGTGCATTTTGCCTGCGGTGCCGTCAGGCAATTTCAACTTGAATGTCGCCTTCCTCTGCGATATGCAGCAGCAATTCGTATTGTGTTTATAATACATCATGTTCTGTTATGCATTATAGAGGGTGTAGAGGAGCTGCAGTAAAAGCTTGAGGCATGTTCTGACCTCATATGACCCGTTCTTAACCAAAATGTGGCTAAATGAAAGTTTTATGCGGCACTGGAGGTCCATAAACCACTTTAGTGCTAAATACATTTCACGTTGTCAAGATTACTTTAAGGATAACCATTCCGGTTTTCGGAAGGGCAATAAAAAGAGACTGAGGGTTGTGGTTTATTTGGTTATAATTAGGTTTATGTTTCGATCGATCCGAGTGAATTTTTTATCAACGCTCCAATGGTCCGTGTAATTTTCGTTTCAATAGATAATTTATTATTAATAATAACACCAACTATGTATTAGTTTTTTAGACGTGAATGAGCAGTATTTTATCCAGGCAATTTTACGAGCGTTTTAATGCGCCCTATAGCTTGATTTTGAAGTATTTATTATGTAAATTAGGGTGATGTATTTTGTTTGAAAAATTAAAGAGGTACTTGAGATGCAAAGGACGAAGCAATAAAAGTGAAACTTTGGTTCTTACTTTAATGAAGTCGGTTTTAATTAAGAAGGGTCATTATTATTAATTCACATTTACGTAAACATTATGTTCCGTTTTATTAAGAGAAAGGTCGTTAATTTATATTAGTATTAGAGACAGGTTGTAAACTAATAAAGTAAAAAGGCCACCACAAAAGCCGTGAAACAACATGAAAAATAAGTCGTTTCACTTTTAAGTTTGATCTTTATGGGCCAAGTTTTCTAATAATTGATTGCTCATTTCCTACCAACGTATTCTCTCGCTGCCAAGTGTAATTGAAAATTTTTCTAAATTTATTCCCGAGTAGTAACGTAGTTAGGGTGTTTTAATAGGCACGGCGTAAAAAGACTTAAAAATGATCTTAACTTTTAGGCAAAGTTAATTTAAAAGTTGCTCCTCTTTTTATTGCATTTTAAAATTAACCGACTTCCTTAGTATTTCCAAGAGTTTTATAGCGAAAAATCTTAACCGGGGATATTTCTATAGTCGGTGATAATTTATTTCGCTGCCGTTGGCAGCCTCTCACCGCGATTTTTTCTCCCTCATCCCCGAATAGTTTGAACAATAACTTGGCGCAAACAAACCACCAACCGCAACAATCAACCCCTTCTTTGTGTCCCCATCAAAGAACCAAATTAAACCCCGTCGAAGATTAAACGCAATTTTCGATTTAATTCTAGTTTTCAGGTTCCGAACGAAATGCGTGACGTAAGTTTGCGGTTCGCCGTTGACTGCCTCCAAATTGGGCTCCCTTTGCCGAATGATTTAAATTCATTATTTCGTTGGAAAGTTGAGTTTTACAACGACGAGCGAATTTGACCCTTTCTTAAGACTGGTATTATTAGAAAACGGACATTTTGCGGCTTGTCTTGAGACAGGTGACGCGGTAAGTACCAGAAACCGACCCTTTCTAGTCACGGAAGATTAATTATCGTCTCCGAGTTCCCAGTTAACGTGGATTAACAGAAGGGAGAAGGAATTTTCTTACTTTAAAAGACGCGAGAAAAAAGTTAATCAAATTTAGGACGGACGGAGCTAATTCGATTACGCCGATAGAAATTAGGGTCGGCGGGGGCACAACTGCTCGATTTTCCATATAAAATCTCAAGTTGTGATGAAGATATTGTCAAAATATAGAAAAAGAAAAACGAAAGAAGAAAATTGCACATATCGATCGTCTCGAGTCTAACTCGATTTTGAATATAGAAATTACGGAAGCGAAAAGTTGAGAAATAATTTAAATTTTAAGCATTCGGGGGGCTCATTCTCATCAAATGATGTTGAACACCTTTTTGCATGAAAACTCTTTCCATTTGGGATTAAAAAACTCAAATTTTGCCGATGTAACTCGAGGCGTAAAGCCGTCACAACTACACAAATAACGCGGAAAGAAGACTAATTAACAGAATTGTTTCATATTTACATAAATTATTCATGTTCTTTGAAGCTACAAAGTTTGTTCCACAATAATTTTCCACTTTGAACAAAAAACCCATTTCTGGCAATGACGTCAGGGAGTAAAAACCACACATATACCTACTTTAAATAAATGTGAACATTCCATTATTGTGTCATTATGTCTAAAATTAACATCGATTTTGTTATGAAGACAACATTTTTATCGAAACACGATTATTTGCATGTCGATATTTCCAAACTGGTTTAGTTGCGTCGGCACAACCCTAGGAGAGCCAATGTTTGGGCTGGAGGCCCTAGCAAAATACTGCCTAAACAACTCATATCTACGCATCACTTGCAAATTTCGCAAAGACTTCACCGGCCCCATCGCAAACCGTTAAACTGCAGCCGATGGCTGTGTTTATCTTCCAAATCTGAACCGTGGACGGGTGTTGCCGAGTTGACACTTTGTCAACAACAGCAAACACGGGGCGGTTCGACGTGCCGTGTACTTCAGAATGCAAATAGACAGTGTTAACATTCCCTGGCTACGCCCTGGCTCTATCGATTAATAACATCGATACCGAATGACTACACTGAAACGAAGAAAAAAAAAACAATGACAGCGTGCCTTTCTTAGATATCGCCTGTCAGTCATTTTAGAAAAGGAAACGGGCGCGCCCTCCTTCACCGCCCTTCCTTGTAATTAGATGCCGAAACTAAATTCGTTTTTTCCCAAACGTGTTTATCGAAGATTGTGGACACTCTGCAGTTTACCTATTGCTTTAAACTGAACCAAAGCTTAATAATACACAAAGGAACAATATGTGTGGCTACTCTCAAGCCCATATTAAAGCCATTGTAAACAGAGGAGCTGCCTTTGTTCGAAACGTTGTTTTTATTCGAGAGATAGAAATTTCGACGAAATTCGCCGTTGCGAACAATGGCCGTGCTTCGCTCTGGACCGCAAACACATGTTATGCCGAGCTCCTTAACCTTCGTCGGAAAGAGGCTTTTTTCAAGCTTACAAAGCGAGAAACGCGCATAAATTAAAAGATACAGCAGTAACGAGAGACCCAAATCAGTTTAGTCTTTGACTCTTCACCACGAACTCATGTTCTTTCGTCCTCATGATGTCTGCAAAGTTTCGTGAGGTTATCGCCTCGGACCTGGACCTAAATAAGAGAAATCATAGAAAGCACAGTTGGTTGCCTCCTTGAACTTAATTCCGAGTCAAACTTTCCGAAATGCTCTGTAAATGTTTACAAAGTAGAGGAACGCAACGAACCAAATACATGCAGAAAGTCAACCTCACTCTGTTACGCTCAGGGCACACCAAACGTCAACTTGTAACATATTTAAATTTGCAACCCTTGATTGGAGGCAAAAATAGCTGAAAAATCCCGCATCGATTTGGGGCTAAATTTGAGGTGATCGGGCAATTAGTCTCGCGCAGACTTGTTCGAGTTAAAAAATAAATCCGAGTCTGAAAACCCTCTGTAATCAGTTACGAGGCCACTATGCAAACCGCAGCGGGTCAAAAACTTGTGATGACCTCAGTTTAAACCAATTTCTCTTTTGAAGGAAACAAAGCCAATCGAAGAGAAAGACGCGATCCTCCCGGAATATGGCATTCTTTTGTGTGAAAATTGTAGAGCTTTTTGCGCCCACTTTGTCCCGAATTTGCGTCTCCCACAGGGAACCGTGTTCGATAACGACCAAGAAACTTTCTCACATCAAAGACAAACATTACCTGAAGAATACAATTAACGTGGTCCAATTATCCACGCCTCGACATTTAACTTTTCCAGTATTTATGAAGCAATCAGTTTCGGTTGACATGTTGATATTCTCATTACGGAGATATATTGCTTCTTACTTCGACTTTTGAGCATCATTTATTATTCCAGGAGCTTTTTTTCATTATATCGCTCCACTTTCTCGAATAATTGTCTCGGATGCGAGCTCGAGCTCACTTGGCAATTGAAAACAATACAATTTTCACCGTTATTGCGTTGAATTTTTTTCGGCTTTCATTTCTAGACCTTTCAAATCAAAGCTTTGCACACAAACGAAAAATGTAATATCATTTTGCGACGACGTGACACATTGATTAATTGCAACGCAATGACGTTAAATTTACTTGGCTTTATTCTATAGGCAGCACAAAGGCCGGACGTCGTTTTGTTACGCCACTGCATTAATACCCAAATTATTAATCAGCTTAATTGGTCAAAATTTAAAATAACGCAAACATCTGCACCCAATCCCGAGTCCTCTCTTTTTAATTAAATTTGTTCGACTTTGACTTTTTCATAATTAAATTTCCGACAAGTGTAAATAAGGAATGAAAGGTTTGTTTGGGGCGCCATCTCTTCTATAAATAGAATTCTGAAACAATTAATCTGGGTTTAATTAACCGCGTAAAAAATCGCAGAGATGATTAATTTCAGAGGTGAGTAGTGCAAGAAAATTGACGAAATTCTATTAAAGGTAGTAACCATCAGAGTGCACTTGTGGGAGCTTATTAAATTATGGCAGCTTCCGTCTTGGCGATACTTGGGCGACGTTCTCCGATTTGCGTTTTGCTTTTAAACTTTTCAGTGGTATTGATTGTGGGGTATTTTCGTTCGGGCTTCTCCTCGTTTCCATAAAAACAATATTATCGTCGCGGATATTTGCCCCGGAATTATTTTAATTCCGCCGGTTTCGGCTTGTTATCCCCGCAATTTTCATCTTCGCAGCTATCGACCTTGAGAAACATTTTAAAACAAAATGTGTTGAATCGATAAAACGGACTAATCTGAATTGACGGTAATTTCCCATAAAACAAAGCCTCATGGGTTTTTATCGTTCCATTCAGGATGCACCAATAAAACCGGCTGAGGAAAATAAAATTGCAAAATTATACAATGCCTCGTATAAATTGTGTCGACTTGGAAAGAAGTGATCCTCATCATTAATTACGTAAGCCACAACATAAAACGCTGATCCCTCTTTTCAGCATCCTTCAATGATGACTATGCCGCAATAATGACACATATATAACTTTAATTTGTCAATTTGAGCAGTCAGCAAAAGACATTGAGAGAGGATGAAGCAGTCATCTAGGGGCGTCTTCTAGTCTACGTCAGCATACGCCCTGACAGATGCCCTCGCCAAACTAAGGTAATAATGTCTCTCATTTGTCTTCATTTGCCTAAGACCTAACAAACATCGTTTACTTTGTTAGTGGAGATATTAAGAAAGGAGAGACTCTGGTAATTTATTCACCGAGATCATTGAGCCGACTCTGATAGGGGAAATCCTTGACCCACGCATTTTCTAAAACTCAAAATTTCACCACAGTGTAAATGGCAATTGCTTGTCACACTTTCCGAGATAAATGGCTGGCAACCTAAGGGTCACAGAAGCGATTTACCACGCGTGCGTCATAAACTATAGTGGAACGAGCCAGGACAAAATGTTTACACTATTGTTAGTTTGTATCCTGGCAAGATTTTTAAGTAACAACAATCATATAAAAGACAGTTAAGACTTGAACGAACTTTGTTCTTCCAACTAGCGTGTGATGGACCAGCTGCGCCACTTTTTCCGTCAGATCATGTCCGATAGTGGAACTAGCGCTAAACTCTTTCTTGCATGTTGTGCCCCCGAATTTTTCCCTTGGAAACATCCCCAAACAAGTGTCGTGCGTGCTAGTGAAACTCACCCCCGCATGCACTAACAAAGTGTCACACTTGTAGTTTGATTGTTATCAAACTCAATAAAGACGCCAACTTTCCGTCCGCCTAAGTAACAACAACTTAACGAAGCTTGAATTTATGACGACGTATTAGCTAATACAACCGCAACAGCTTGCGGCTAAAGCCCTTGATAACAAAGTTACGACGTGTGTTAAATTGCTCGATCGAATTTATTTTTTAATTGAGTGTCAACGTTATTTCGCCCTCGAGATTAAGACGAAGTTCGTATGGTAATGAACGTGCGAGAAGGCGACGATATTGTCGGTGTATATTGGTTTGAATTTCTCGCATGAATGAACACTCTCATTACCGAGTTTCGATTGGTTTTCTTCGGAAAAATGAAGAAAACCGTTAGATGGGAAGCTGTATGACTGATAATTACTCCAACATGTTTAATCATCGGACTGGGAATTTATTGTGAGGGACAATAGAAACTATAAATGGGATCTTTTCAATTACGGTTAATGATTCATACGATCTGAAGCAAAAGCTGTAGAGGACACTCGAGGAATTGTCGACTTTGAAATCATTATTTCTGCTTTTTAAATCTGAGAGCGTTTTTCAAATAAAACTTGACAGCAGAAAAAGAAGAATCATCTCATTAGTTATAAATTTCTCTTCCTCTATACTGGAAACGTTCTAAATGTGTTCTGCACCGCTGAGATCAGCCGAAACTAAATGACATCTGGAAACAACCAGCTCTGAATTTTTGAAAGAAACGCGGTCTTCTCCGAATCCGAATGTTGCTGTAAACTCATCAGGAAATCTCCGTTTGGCACAGCCCTTCTTTAAACTTTCATTCGAAGACTCTCTCTAAATACCGTCGCATTTTTGGGTGTCACATGAATATTTTAACAGTTGCATGATCGATCTTTAAAGCGCATCACATCCATATTTCATGTCACATCGATTTACCCATTACGTGAATATTTTCCCAGAGACGTCTCATTTTCTAATAACAGTTTATGTGTTATGAAACCTGTGCTTTTTACGGTTGCATAAACGTAAACAAGAATGACTCTCACTTATGGCGGCACATTAACGGATCCAAATTTTCTTCCAAGAGTTTTATCGACGTTCGCGCTTCGGAGTGAAAGTAAATGGAAGAGCCGGTGATTTATGGAGACAAAGGGATTTTCCCTGTAACATCTCCGATGAATTGCATGTGCATAAACCGTCGCGGATGCTTCCATGCATCTAAATGAGCCATCAATCAACCGGGGATTAAAATATAAACGACAGCTTTCCAACAGGTTCTTTCAATTCTTAAACAAACAAACCTAATTAAAAAATCGCGTTGTTGGATGACAAACAAGCGGCGACCCCGTTGTTTGAAGAGGCTTCGACTTTATCTTTAGCGGTTCGCGAAAGACAAATTTTATTTTTTCTCTCTCCCGGCGCATCCACCATTCTTTCGCTCGTAAAAATATAAAGACGAGACAAATTAGGGAGAGTGAGGATATCTTTTGGCGTGGTCGGCGCGGCATCTCCAGGAGAGGTTAGGTGTGGGTTCCGGCGTTAGCTTACCTCTTTTAGACGTGACTGAGACGGCCAGCGCGGCTTCGAGCAGGGCCGAGGCCAGAAAAACCAGTCCACAATATATCCACATGTTTTACGTGTAAAACGCATGATTCACAGCCATAGTCGGATAGTTTTAGAGGCGAGCGATCGGACACTGCATTAGGCACGACGCGCACCCTGCCTGATGTGTACCACTGCAAGCTTCATCGCGAAGTGCGTGCGCGGATCCCGGTCTCGAGAGCTTCGCGGCGGCGCTTTCGGTGCAGCCCTACCCTGCCCGGCTCACACCCTCAGCTTCCAGCATCCACCGTCCGACACTACTCCCCGGCTGAGCTCAGCTCGACAAGGATGCTCACCACGCCTGAGCGTGGGCTGGTGCACAGCTCGACCATGGAGACGGTGGCCAGAGCAACGACTAACGTGCTCGTTTATTTCCAAGCGACACAAAACTGCACAACTTCTCTCTTAGATTATCCTCACTTATCGTACTTTTGGGTAATCTTCTAAGCTAAACTAAATGCCAACAGAACAAAACACATTAGAAAATTATGCAGTTTGGTTAGGCACTGAAGAGTTATTTGTCAGGACATGTGGCAATGTTAACGCTCAGATCAAACATATAGTTCGATTCACTTTGGATTAAGCTCGCGAGCTAACGTATAGGTTGACAGAATAAAGTTTCTAAACACCAAGTAAACGCTCACTTGTATCGATTCTTAATGTCTCTCTTGGCAGTTTAGCTCATTTTTACTTTTTTGAGAAAGTTTAGATCGCCATTATCTAAACATGTCCCGGCGCATCCTCCATTTTACTATACTTAATAAATTTTTATTTCCATTGTCACACTACAATACTCGTCTAAAACAAATTAAAATAACGTCTTCATGATCTCATTCTGCTGAAATATAGGTTTCTGATTTGAAATATTTTCTAATGGAAATTAAGTTGAGAAATTAAATTGAATATAAGCATCCTGCTTCCTGGATTCACCCTGCAATTTAATTTAAAATATTAGTTCGATTCAAAGCAAGCAAGTAATAAAGTTCACTTTGAATTATGCTTTCATGAAAATTTGGAACTGCTGGAAATTTAAAAAAAACTGAGTTTGGAAAGGAAAACCAACTTTATAAAAAAATTGTCGTTCTGCTTTGTTGGGTATTTACTAAGTGCTAAATGAAAAGTGCAAAATGATGAGAAAAAATTCAATAATAAATTTATAATTAGTATCCTACATTTTGTACCAGTCCATTAAATTCTATAAGTAGCTTATCATTTTTAGATTATAAAAAACTCCATTACAGTTTTTAATGCAAAGAAAATGCATACTTTCAGACCATTTTCTCAAATAAAACGTTGTAAATAATAACTCGTAAGTTGCAAACTTCATTTCTATTCCCAGTCAAGTAAATTAAATTGTTTGTTCAAATGCAGCACGAGCACAACAGTTGGAATAGCGTTACAGAAACTTTAAAAAGAAGTTACATTTTATTTCAGTTTATCCTAAGCACCGAAAAAATATGCTAACGGAAAGAATTAAATTTATTAAAGTGCCATAGATGAAAATTATTTTATAAATTTGCAAATACATGAATGTTGATAAAGTTCGAATTAGATAAATTCGTGAAACGATATATTTAATTTTGTTATGCAAACAAAAGGGTTTTATATTATATCATATCGCGATCAATGCATAGAGAAAATAAAATAATAAACTCATAATAATGAGCTAATGAGAGCCACAGTGCGGAAAACTAGTCTCGGGTTAACCAAACCTCAATGGCACACAAACGCTCTAATTAATAATTTAGAAATCAATTGCACTCTTTTATTAAAACTTGTTATTTACATTACTCTATGGACAGTTTGAAATTTAATAGCAACATTATTGCGCAAAAATCTCCACTTTATCTTTCTGAAAATATTATATGATTATGTATTAAAAATATTCTCATGAACCTCAAAATCCATCATCATCAGTGAAACAAATGTAGTAGCAGTTTTGCTTGCCTCTCTGCTTAATGTTTCATCATTATAATCATTAAACACCCCCAAAACCTGAATCTCGGCCATTTGTCTTTGTGAGCGTTGTAAACACAGCACAGCTTCCGTCAGTTGTAAATTTTCATTACAACCGAGAATATGCATCGCATTGCTCGCGAAAAATGCAATTTTGGTGTAATCCGCTTTTGCATCTCCAACGTGTAAAACTCAACGCTTTGCTCAAAAAAATTAACCTTTCATGCTCTTGTTTCACGAAATTCGGCGCTATAATTTATTTTGATGAATAGCCTCGTCCCTTGGAATTAAGTAATTTTTAATATAGCTAAAACCGAGTTGAAGCTCTCGGCATTATGTAAAAGACGGGCGAGTCTTGAACAATAATACAGTTACTCTTTGATGTCGGTGTGCTAAAGAAGCGAATAACTGGGCGCGACTTTGATTAGCATTTTGTCTCGACGTCTCGTTTTTTTAGTCTTATTATGATGACCTATCGAGGGTTGGTACTACTGAAATATGAAAAGAACAAGAATTATCGAAAGAATAGGGAACTTTCGTTTCAAAACAAAATTATAATTTCTATAAAGGCGGGAGACGCTCGGATGTAGCTTGATCCTCCGCATCTCACCAACTAAATCCACTACACTAACTCCCAACTTGCAAGTATTGGTGGTGGCTTATGCTGATTCTTTCAATCTGAACTAAGCCGGATACTTACACCTGCCGTCGACAATGGCAATTCCTTGTTGGTTCTTTTTGGGAATCTTGACATTCTTTCCGCGCTCTAATCTTTTATTCAACGGAATTATTATTGAAATACGAAATACGCGCAAAAAATCCATTTCGGGAGCGCTCCAACAATAGAACCAGAAAAAATAAAAACTCGCAAATACACGATCGATTAGTTTGACTTCTGTATATTGTTGAGTAAACAAACTATTGTTCGATACATTGCACACAATTCGCAACCAAAAGATCAATACAAACTATGCACAATGCACACTTTACACCGATTATATCTTACAATAACCATGGTCGAATATCAAAGAACCACATGGGAAACCCTGTGGGACACAAAAACACCAAGAAGTCGCTCGACTATTTTATTATAAAATCGTAAATTTTAACAGTATGATCGCTTCCACAGCTCGCCAATTGTAGAACCTCCTCATCTCCACGATTCGGTCGAAACGCCAACTTCTTCACCGTTAAATGATGCGCAAAACTAAAATAAAACTTCAGACGCACTCCTACATTTATACCTCAAACTCACGATTTCTCCAGAACTAAAATGCTCTCCCAAGCTTTAACTGACCATTTGAAACAATGAATTATTCCAGTTTCTAACCCAACAGCTACTAAATAACTCTCGGAAATCAACCTCGGCGCAAACGCAACCGCCGTCACTGATTCACCTTTCAATTCCAAGTGTTTAGAAGCAGCTTCGTACTCCCCCAAAACACTCTTCTCTTGTTTTTTTTCGTTTCGGGTCCAGACTACGACTTTGCCATCTCTAGAGCCCGTCGCGAAAAAGTTAGAGTCGTGACTCCAGCTACAACACCAAATTATTCTACTGTGAATTGAAGTCTTCTTGTCCGTTGTGGCAACGAGCTCAAATAAATTTTGGGGGGTTTTAGAGAAAAGAGACCATCTGCGGTCGCGGGAGACTGAAAGGAGATGCTCAGAGTTTGGGGAGAACGAAATTTGGGCTACTGTTAAAGTGTGGGATATCAACTTCTGGAACTGCTTCCAATTCGTCGTGTCCCAAAGTAAAATCGCGGCGTGTTCCGCAGTCGTCGCTTTACACGCCGAGGCTAAAAACTGACCATCCGGAGACGACGCTAAAGAGTACACTTCGTAGCCGTGACCATAGAGTTTCTGCATCTCAGGCCATAAAGTGTTTTGAAGAAGAGTTTCTTCAGTTGGGGGTTCTAAAATCTTGAAGTTAAAATAACACTGACGGTTATCCAGACAAACCTGTGAGAGACACAGCAGTGAAATGGGAATCCTCACCGCCTCCCTCGCTCTCATTACTAAACACAGCCTTATTAGATAACCCTAACGAAGGAACAGAAGCTCCCTTAGGACCACTCTCACCGCCTCCATCATCCACAACGTTACAAATTCTTGTGAAATTCTCTACAAAGTTTCTAGGAGATTGAAACGTTCTTATCACTTTTTCTTCCGCAGAGGAAGCAAATTGGTAACGCGATATCATCGCAATTGAACTCAAATCGTAACCGTGGATTTGGGGGCGAGCAATTTCGTGCCATGTCGCCTAAAACTCTCGATCAATGAAAATGAACCTTTAAACCGAGTTCTTACTGGTTGTTGTGATTTGGACCACGGAGCATGAATTCGCGTCGTTTGATCCGTTGACACTGTTACCAAAAACTCTCCCTGAGGCTCCCAAGCCAAGTCTGTAACTTCTCCAAAGTGCCCCCCTACTGTAACACACGGGCTCCATTCTTCATTTTCGTTACTCCAAATGTGAAAAGCGCCGTTGTAACTGTGAGCTAGAATACTGCGGCCATCGGGGCTAAAAACGCCCCCGTAGAAACCCAAAGTGTTACCGCCGACTTCCCCAACGCGGATTTTCTCCACCCATAAGTTACTGTCTTTATCTAGCTCCCAGATAATCATGGATTTGTCAAGAGAAGACGATAGTAACTGAGAGGAGGTAAGACTCCAATTAACTGAGTAGACCCACCCTTCGTGACCTGTTAAAATAGAGTCGGTGAAGACTCTGTAGGTCCTGTCCTTGGTTTTTATTATGTCGTCAAGGTGAAACTCGGAGTTGTGAGGAGTTATGCGCCAGAGACGGATATAACAGTCTTGGGATGACGATGCCAAAATTAAATCATCTTTGTCTAAAAAACGAGCTAAGAGTTTATCTTTAAAGACTGAATTGTACCTGTTGTAAAATCTAGTCCTCTGACCCAATCTTCGTGCCCCTTCAAAGTTACAGCGTGTTCAAACTGCTCTTGATCAACATACAAATCAATTTTAGAGTTGTCAACAGCACAGGCAAGAATCAACGTGTCTTGAGCCAAAAACGACAATTTTACGCCTACGCAAATCGAGTACCCGTAATTAATGTTTTGATATGATAAAAACTCATCTAAAACCCACAATTAGATTATTGTCGCAGTGACAACAGGCTGTACAACCTGATCCTGTTTTCCTCAACCAAATCCTCACTGTTGAATCCATTCCCGCGGTGACAACAGTAGCGCCGTTTCCGGTATACAAACCATCAACTAAATTCACGTTACTTTCGTGTCCTTTAAGAACAACAGAAGAATATGTGCCTCCATGGTAGCTCCAAACAATAGCTGTGTGGTCAGTGGAGCCTGAAACTAGCTCATTCTCATCTCTAGCTCCTGTCAACCACCTGACAGAATTCACACGTTTCGTGTGTTGGATTAGAGTAGCGACCACTTTGCCCCCGGAGCCCCACTACGAGAAAAAGAGTAAAAACGTGAGAATTTCACTACATAACCTCACTTTTGGGTCGTAGATCATCACTGCGTTACATGCTGCGTAACAAATTAAATCGTTTTCGCCCCAATGAGCCGCTGTGGGTGTTTGATTGCAGTTACAAGACACGTACGACACGTCGTGTTGCATTTTTTGATATTTAACCTAAAAAACCTAACCTCAAATGTCATGACAGAAATTCCACTGGACTTATGAGAAGGTAAGTGAAGTGGAAGGTGAAACTTCAGCGTCTCCGTTTTGACATCTGTCAAACTGAACGTCTTGTTTTGAAAATGGAAACAACCAACAAAATATTCGTAAAATGGAGTGGAAAAGAGTACGAAATCGAATTAACAGAGAACGATACGGTCGCGGTGTTAAAAAGCGCGATAGAAAAAGAAACGGGGGTGCGCCCGGAAAGACAGAAACTCCTGAACCTCAAACTGAAAGGTTTGGGCCCTTTTGTGGCGTTCCCAGGCTAATAAAGTTTTTCTAGGGAAGACCCCGGACGAGGAGTGTAAAATCGGTCAACTGAAGCTGAAGCCCGGTTTTAAAATCATGATGATGGGGTCTTTAGAGGAGGATATAGTGGAGGCAAACACAGCTCCTCAAGATTTGCCAGAAGTAGTAAACGACTTAGATATAGAAGACGAAGAAATCGCGATGGAAAATCAAGAAGTTTATTTAGCCAAGATAGAAAAGAGGATTAAGGAATATAAAATAAATATACTAAATGAGCCAAGACCAGACAAGAAACTCCTAGTGTTGGACATAGATTATACTTTGTTTGACCACAGGTCAACTGCTCAGACGGGCGCCGAACTCATGAGGCCTTATTTACACGAGTTTCTAACGTCCGCTTACGATGACTACGATATTGTCATCTGGTCAGCCACTGGAATGAAGTGGATTGAAGAAAAAATGAAGTTATTGGGAGTATCCACCAATAGCAACTATAAAATCGCGTTTTATTTAGATTCCTGGGCAATGATCTCGGTGCACACCCCTAAATACGGGGTCATGGATGTAACTATTTCTCTTGTTTTAGTCCCAAACTCACTGTTTTTTCCAGGTGAAGCCTCTCGGGGTAATTTGGGGGAAGTTTGAGCAATACAACGCGAAAAACACAATCATGTTTGATGATATCCGCCGGAATTTCATAATGAATCCTAAAAATGGACTAAGAATCCGCCCTTTCCGCCAAGCCCACTTGAATCGGGATAAAGATACTGAACTTCTCAAACTATCCAAATACTTAAAAGACTTGGCTGAAAACTGTCCAGACTTCTCCTCAGTCAACCACCGGCACTGGGAGAAGTACAAGCCGAAGAAAAGACGCACACAAAGGCAATAATGTAGTTTTCCGAATAAAAGTTGACATTTATCAATGTTTTTCTTTCCCTCTGACGTCACTCTTTTCCCGAAATCTCCTGAATGAAATCATTTTCGTAGAATTGGGCAAGATGCGCAAGCGTACGCGCATCGATTGTAGCTTTCGAAGTGGGAAAGTGGGAAGACGTGTTGGTGTTGTCCCTCTTTGTTTACAGTAACAGAATGACAACAAATTGTGCAGTTTCGTGTGACAAGGTGGACGTTGGTTGTCGATAAGTTGACAACATGGAATTATTTCGGACAAACGATTTTTATATATTTATAAGTGGTGAATATTCTTTGTGGTGGGACAGACAAACTGGTGCATTCATACCGAAAACAGGTAAAAATCACGAAGATCTGACATTCCAACACATGATGTAACGTGTGAGGCTATTATTATTTAATTGCGGGTTGTGTTTTGGTAATTTGATAGGCGGCGGGACCCCATAAAACCGTGATTTCACATTTCGCTTATTTTTATTTATAGCCCATTGTCACTAATTAAATTGACGACTGGAAAAAATGAATGTCACCCTTTTTTTGAATGAAATTGGAATTTTTAAAGAGAGATTATGTAGAGCGTGAAATGGGACTATGATAAAAATTGAACTTTCACGAGTTTTTTGTTTTGTTATCATTTATTACAGAAAAGTGACGACGTCAGTGCAAAAGCAGTTCAAACAATCAACATGTAGGTACTCCAAATTCCAGTGGCAGCACATGTGGGATCGGAATCTCGTTATCTATTTGCTCAATGTTAATCCAATGGAAAACCTACATCGTCGTGGTCTCTAGGTTTACCAAAAATAGATACACATCGAATGTTCGTACATTATTGAGGACACTTGCTTAGATCAATAAAGCACCACCGGAAAATCCTTTGTAAACATATCAGGATTAACAGAACGCCTGAGACTCGTGTTTGATAAATGGCTTCATTGTTAAATCTTTTAGGAAGTTTTTTTATAACTCGTAGTAAATTGCGGTTTGCGTTCAATGGAGCATCCACTCCATTTACTAAATCTTTGAAACTTTCTAAAATAATACACAGTAATCCCAGAAGTATTATAGCGCAGCAGTTTTCGTGTCTCCACATTGTTAACGAAGAGAAATAAACTCTTGAGGTTCAATTCTACTCCTTTTTTGTTCTTCCGCGTCTAAACAAAACATACAATCAATTTAAAATCACCTTGCGCCCCCAAACCCCCCAAGCAAGTTGCGTCTTCTATGGAAAATAATTAAACTTGTGCGCATCAATTAACTTCACTTTCTAGCTCACTTTCTTCTTCGTCACGTGTCCATTAGCACGCAAAACTCGCACTTTAGACCTTATCAAAATAAATTACCGGAAGTTCATGTTTACCGCGAGGTCATTTAATTTTTCAATTTCTAGGTTGGGACTTGGCCGACGCTGACGACCCGATCTGTCTCGGTTTTTGCGACGGAATCATCGGAAAAATTGAGCACTCTTCAGTTTTTGAACCTCGTCTTCTTCTTATCAAAGAAAGTCTTCCAGTGGGGAAACTCCACGGCCATAATGATGTCTTCAAAATAAAGTCAGTAGTTTTCGTGCCGTTGGGACCAGAAAATGTGGAACTCAACCTACAGACATGTCCAAAACATAAAAGTTATACTCAGAAAAAAAACACGAATTCGATTTTTGATATTCAGAAAAATGCAGCTTTGACGAAGACGTGGGGGACGTTGAAGAGTGCGGGGAACACAATCAGGTCGACGACGCAACAAGCGGCTGCGATGGCCACCGGGACTCCCAAAAAGAAGGATTTTAAAGATAAGGAAAGATTCGAGCGGCAAATCGTGGAGGAGTTTCACAAGATCTTTACTGATACGAATTCTTTTTACTTTTCGCGGACTACGGACTTGACGAACTCTTTACAAAGGTTGTGTGTGTTGGACAAACAGAATTTGGAGGGTTCGATGGGGTGGAAGACAATCGATGACCGGTTCTTCTGGAATAAACACATGCTGAAGGACCTCCTAGATCTTGATGTAAGTAGTCGTTTAACAAAAACAAATGTTAGTGATTTCTTTGTAGAACCCTCTGTGTAATCCTTGGATTCTCCCCATCATCCAAGGCTACATTCAAATCGAAAATTGCCGTGTGGATCTCCCCAAAGACTTCCAGTCGAATAATGAAGACTACGAAATCTTCACTCTCTGCATTTTGTCTCGCCGGAGTCGCTTCCGTGCTGGCACGAGATATAAAAGAAGAGGAGTTGATGAAGATGGTCAATGCGCAAACTACGTTGAAACAGAGCAACTGGTAGCTTATAAATCACACGAAGTTTCTTTCGTACAAGTCCGAGGTTCGGTACCAGTCTACTGGTCACAACCAGGGTACAAATACAGACCTCCTCCTCGAATCGATAAGGGGGAAGCCGAAACTAAGGTCGCTTTCGAGAAGCATTTTTCCAACGAAGTCCAAAAGTACGGTCCTATTTGTGCCATCAACCTCATCGACCAAACAGGCAAAGAAAAGGTGATTTTCGACGCCTATTCAACGTACATCTTGCATTATAATAGTCCTTTTCTCACTTATGTTACTTTCGATTTCCACGAGTATTGGTGAGTAGTTACCTCACCGAGTTTCATGGTCTAATTCTTTGTTTAGTAGAGGAATGCATTTCGAAAACGTGTCCATCTTGATCAACGCCCTTGGTGATGTGATTAAAGATATGAATTACTGTTGGAGGGACAAACAAGGTCATATTTGCTCACAGAATGGGGTTTTTCGTGTCAACTGTATCGATTGCCTCGATCGGACGAACGTGGTTCAGGTTTGTTGGTGTTAAGGCTCCAAATCTATTTTTGTTGATAGACTGCAATAGGTAAAGCTGTGATGGAGATGCAATTTTGTAAGCTAGGATTAATTACCCCCGAGGGTGTTATGCCGAACAGCATCAAGAGCACGTTTCAACTGCTTTGGGCTAACAACGGGGACACCATCAGCAGGCAGTATGCTGGTACCAACGCTCTCAAGGTAAATGCAACTAGGATAAACTAGAAACACGCAAAATATTTTTTTCCAGGGTGACTACACTAGGACTGGCGAGCGCAAGTTCACCGGAATCATGAAAGATGGCATGAACTCAGCCAATAGGTAAGTCTCGACGATGGAACTTCCCCAAACTATCGCTCCATTTATGTGTAGATACTACAAAAATCACTTTAAAGACTCGCTTCGCCAGTGTTGTTTAGATATAATGCAAGGCAGCCGGTTGAACGATGTCGAAATCCAAGATTTTTGGGCGAATTTGAGAACCTTAGGTTGTATTGCGAGCGAAATTCTGCCTAATGAACCTCCATCGTACTCGCCTCAAATAGCACTCCAACAGGAATTCGAATTCGCGAACGTCTTATACCAGTTCTCTAGGTCAGTTTTGACAGTGTTGACGATTAACATAGAACAAGACTGAAGCTGTGTTAGTTCTTCGGTACCTAACATCACTCACAATCTTAATCATTAATTTCATTTCCTCCTTTTCACCTTTTCAACATTTGTCACGTTCTAGGTACTATCTTAGCCGTTTCAAAGACTCGACTCGTCAAGGCACCATCGACCTCATGCTCGGTAAGTCTCAAATCTTCACTCTTCCTGTACTTACTTACTTCTTTCTTCAGGCAACGTCGTGTCCGAAGAGAATTTCAACGAATCCAAAACGCAGCTCGAAGAAGATAGTGCTGCCACCGCCGAACACGTTAAACTCCTAATCGAAGACTGCAAGAAAATGTTGATCAACCAACCCGAGCTGGTCTTGGGTTCTTGGGGTTTAATCAACGCAGACCCGTCGACGGGTGACCCCAACGAGACCGAAATGGACTCGATTTTAATCTTAACGAAAGATTCGTACTTTGTCGCCGATTACGACGACCAAGTTGATAAAGTTACCAAGTACCAAAGAGTTCTGTTGAAAGATGTAACGTTGCTTGAGTGTGGCGTTCCAGAGGCTGGAGCCTCGTTGTTTAAAGCAACGAAAAATCGGTTCTGCATTCGAATAAACTACAAAGTTGATGACGTTCTGGGGTACTACCACATGTTCCGATCGACGCATTTGAGGTTCTTTAATAACATGGCAGTGATTATAAAGAATGAAGAGGAAGAAATCGGTAAGGGAGGTCGTGTTGCATGTTAAATCTTACGCTTCATTTTTGTAGAATCCTTGAAGGCGATTTGTGAGGCATTCATCGTAGCTCTGGATATTTGCGGGTTACCACCAATTCCCTTCAGTTCCGTCAAGTGTCTGGATCGCCGGAAGTCGAAAGTCATCAACGACGACGGTCATAGAACCGGCATTTATCTGGATATCGTTGGCTTGCCTCAAATGACTCGCAACGTGTCAGAGGGTCAGTTATTATCCCTTCGAAATGTCGGTAAGTTCTCCCAAAACTGACTTAAGCTTTGTTAAAATCGCATTTCTAAAGGTTCCAAAGCTATTTCAAACATGACCCAACAATTCAGTAAGCTAAATAAAATCGGCAACACGTTTAAGAAGAACAAATTCAGGAAAGCAAATTTCACCATTGGAATGAACAAAGAGTCTTCCAGCGACACTGACGACGACTACGAAAACTCCATTTTCCAGCCAAACACGACGGAAACCGGCTCTTTACATTTCGCCACCGATTCTAGCTCTAGCGGAAACCGAAGCATCGAGCAAGCTGAAGAAGTAACCGAGAACACCATTTTGACCGGCGAAGTCAAAAGCGACGCTTTTTTACCGAGCGTTGGCATCGTGATGGGCAACACCAGCGACACTCTCGAAGTGACTCTCGAACCAAAACAGAATCTGTTGACTCGCGAAGACTCTTCACAAGTTGACAGTGTACAACTTAGCAGTATAATGCAAAATGTGTCGCTACAAAACGCAGCGCCCGAAATTCAAATCAACTCTGAGGGGTTCGACACCAAGAAGCAACCGCCGAACACGCTAAGACTCGACAAGAAACTTAGCCACTCGTCTGGCGAAGTCGACGATCCCGAACTGAAACCATCGGAGCAAAGGTTCGAGAAACGTTCCAATTCAGAATATGATGTCGCTTTGAATATTTCACAGTCTCAAAGCGAGTCAGCATTGAAGAACAAGCTGACCAACATCACGAGTCCAGTTGCTAGTGCCACCAAAGATCTCGTTTTTTCACCTCTTACCAAGTTTGCAAAAGGAATGCAGAACTTGGGGGCGAATTTAGACCCCAGGAAGATTGGGCAGGTGAGACAAATCACAGAGAAGGACATGGAGGAGCACAGGAAGCTGCAAGAGAAGTGGCAGAACAGCAAAACCAGGCTGATCGCGCTGTAATTAGTCAATTTTTCGTTATGTTGCCGAATTTTCTTTAGGGATCCTGACACCAAAAGATTGTAAAATTAAGTAGTAGTGAGGTACAATGGCTGTTTTATAGGTTAATCGTGAAGTGAGACGCATTCAGATAGACGCTTTAAAATGTTGTAGTGATAGTTTCGAGTGTAGATTGGCTGTTTTAGTTGTAAAGGTGAAAGTGAACACCCACGCTACACTCTTGATAGCTGTAAAATATGGAGATGAAGCATTAAGTTATAATTTTCACTTGTTCTCATTTAAAATTCGACAAAATGAAATTAATTCATGTGCTCGTGCTACAGAGACTCGTACGACTTTTCAGCGGAAACACTTATAGTTAATTGAATTTATTGCGTGTTTGTAGCACACTTGAGACGAAATTACTTAAGAGCACTCAACGCGACTTAATTCAATTTAATATTTGCGATACATTTTTAATCGAAGCATTTAGTTTGATACCGAAATGTCCATTAAGGGCTAAACTGACTTGTTTAAAGTAAATGTTATGTAAATCTATAATGGAATTTCTGGAAACAAGCTAGGCAAAAGTTACACTAATCCCATTGCTCCAGGTCTATGAACCGTAGTTTGAGAATAAATGTTCGGTTTATCCCAAATCAGTTTTTACCGCTCTGTAGCACGAGACCTCTAATTCCGCGTGTCATTGTCAATTAAGCCCCGAAAGTAAGAGAACCTACCTTGTGATGGTGCAACACAAAACTGGCAAATTCGCACTTGTTTATTCAGACTTTGATGGAGCAAAAAACTGTGTTTAATAATTCATGACTGACCTTTCCATTTCTCTATATTTACCCTTGGTCCTTCAATTTTTTACGAGCGTTCATTATAATTACCGCGTTTCGATATCTGTTTTTAGAGGACATTCCTAAAAAAAGCAGAAAAAGTTTTAATTTAATTTTGCCTATTGTTGGAGTGTTATGAAAACAGTTTTGTTGGCGGCCGGGTTGCTCTAAAAGCAAATGAGAAATTTTCATTATCGCAACAGTTTTCTATTGAGTCCGATAAGGCTTTGACGTTACCACTCATTCAGTATTATGTGAGAAAGTGCGAGTTAGTATTTGCGTAGGTTGACTACTTAGCTGAAAGCTTTAATAAATAAAAGCACAAAGCTTTTTAGGATCTACATGTGATACTTTAGATGTAGCGTTGAAATCATATCTATTGTTTTGTTGGTGGAAGAATTAAGAAACTTAACTTCTACCGCCAACAGTTTTCTCTTGGTGTACTTAATTTTAAGTCTAGACACGAACAAAGTCAATTACTCGACATTCCTAATTCTGTGACATATTGTTATTGTTTCGCTGGATTATTTATTGTTTTACTATTAGAGGATTTACAATCAGCTGTTGTCTTTCTGTTTTCCCTCCCCAAAGCTTTGATGTTATCAAGTTTCGAACACGGCTCGCAGGGTTCTTCAGGGAGTATCCGTCACTGTCAACTCACACCTGTCAAAATTAACTTCGTGACGGGAAATCCCCCGATCCTAGTATATTTTGCCGGCGCTACCGGAGATTTATGAAGCCGTTTCCGTAATGATAAACAGGTCGCGATTTTGAGAGATCCCAACTACTTTACGTACTTGAAGAGGATCAATATGCCAAACGTACACCTAAGGCACCGTCTGGAATTGATGCATCCGGAAAATCCGGGCTTAACGGGCGTGCAAAGTTTGTTCTAGTTGACGAAGAGGTAAAGTTGTGATTATCTACATTTTCGTTCCGGTCTCGACGACGAAAACGGTAATTAGAAAGGCGTAAAAATACGACCAGCACCAGCGGGACGGAGCTAACACCGAAAAGTTTCTGGGAGAGATCCCTGGATACTACCTCTTTTCGGGAAATTTATTTAAAAATGAATCGTGATGGAGCCGTAATTGTCCCGAAATAAACTTCCGAAATTAATCCCCAAGCGATAATACGTTACTTTATTTGGTTCGACCTCCTAATCGATGAAAAATTGCGCGGATCGGACGCGGACCATTTAATTCGATTCAATTTCCAAATATACAGACAATGGCTAGTCAAACTACTGCTAAAAATAGAAAACAGAGGAGAGGTATCGATTGTGCAATCCAAAGGTAAAACTGATCAACTCCTTAAAGAGACCACAGTGTTTTCAAAAAAATTAGAACAACCAAATACATATCAAATATCGTCCAAGGAACAAGTTTACTGATTAAAGTGCCTCTGGATTTGATGTTATGAGATATCTTCATTATGCTTATTATGATCTTTCAATGCCTGCAAAGAATCTCGAGCCCATTTCAATTTCACTATAATCACAGCAAAACTCCCTTCTGCACCAAAATAATAAAGTTAATTCCGCCAAACCAGCTCAAACAAAACTAACGAGGCCTTTCATTAGTACGATGCATCCCAGTTTCAATTTCTTAACACGTACATCCTTTTTGTGGCAGTGAGGACGATTCTTCAACAATAAAAAAACTTCCTCTCAATGCTCACAAAAAGAAGTACGAGAAGATTTTTGTAAACAGCCGCTTCAAAGACTCGCATTTTTCCCTCGAATTTCCCTCGCAATGAACCGGAAACTTCCGTTCCGTCACGCGAAAATCACCCCGACTGATCCCGACATAATTACGGGAATCATTCATTACAACACGGAAAACTAGTGAGAATGATTGGGGTAAAAAAAGTAACTGGGTTAAGGTTCATGGGGTGAAATGGAGCAGCGCTTTGCAAATTACCTCATTATCACGGGTTTAGAACGGGAAGTAGTTGACTTGGATGACGTCCGGTGGATAAGAGACTGAGATTTTTATGTCAACAGCATTGAATTTTTATCGGAACAGACGTGTCCCCAAAATGGGCCATAAATAAAAAGTTCGGATTATAAAAGTAATGGAGTGTTTTATGAGATGGGGGCAAGAGGCTGCAATGAAAATAATAAATCTTCCGAAAACACTACTAAATACTACAGCGGCTATAAAAGCGCCAGCTTAGCTTAAAATGTAACGCCGCATACCTGTATGCGTGGATCCCTCTGTATACAAGTGGCTACATCCCATTTTTGACGGAGTTGCTAATGAGCCGAGTGTTTGTGTTGTCGCAACTTACTAAAGGAATCAAGAATTTTTGTTAGTACAACCCTTGCTTTGAATATTTTTACATATTCTTACCCCATTTGCTCCGAGTCTCGGTCCCCGCTAGGACACTAGGGGCCACCACCACCACCACAATTCACATTGAATTAAAAGTCCAGAAACAAAGTTTGAACTTAAATTATTCACAAGCACGAATTTGATTACAAACTGGCACTAAATTATCAAATAAAGAATTTTACAACTCCATTTTGGTTCGTTCCACAGCACACTTTGATGACTTACTTGAACTTAGCGCTGAAGTGCAAGGGTGCCAACGTGGGCATTAAACTAGTCACTAGTTAATTTAATTGGTTTCAATTTACAGACCGGTTTTAGGGTCGTGGGACACAATCTAAGGCCGCCGTGTGTGTATTTTCTGTTTAGAATAAATTTTGAATGAACTTTAATTTAGATAATTCTTGCACTACTGACTCGGGTATTTTTGTCTATTTTTAATTTTTTGATTTTGTTGTATTTTCAAACTAAGCACAATTCAGAGAAACTACACACTTTTATTAATTTCAATAAATTTAAATTTAAATAACACGCATCGGAACAGAGTTTTTTTCTGCGTTGGGTTGGCGATCCAATGACGTATGTCGCGGTAAGTTCAACCTGTGGTCTGAGAAGGCTGTGATTTTAAGTGAAGTTGTAAAAAAACTGCGATTTTACAGTTAATTGTGTTGTCAAGTGGAGTTGGAGTTTTTGGAGGCTCATAAGACTTTTCTGTGAATTGTGGAGCCAAAATTGTGCCAAGGTCGCTGTCAAGAACTAACCTCACTCCTCAGTTGCAAGAGGCACCACTTGTAAGTAAACACTAAACTGTACATAGTTAAACACCTTTGATACGATTGCCAAGACAATGGCAACCATGGAATTTAACCAGAACTTAAAGTTAAAGTTAAAGTAAAAGCGGTCTTGGCGTTTCTAGCTAACCTTAGTACCTACTTTGTCTGTACTTGATGAGATTTATCAAAAATGGATCGAGAACAGTCCTGGCATTGGCGTAAGCGCTTCGATCGCTTGAGCGGATATTATTAAAGGTATGTGAACTACCAATACTAAAACTCAGGATAGCCAACAGGGTATTCAATACGTGCATTACAAAAGGTAAAAGAAAGCGTCCAGGTTTTAGATGTCGCTGTTGCTACATTATCTCTAAATTTTTAAACTTTGGGTTCTTTCGTAGAATTTCATTCAAAGCCGAATCGAATTCAATACGTCAGTTTGACAGGTCAGACGTGAAAAGCACGTTCCGTTGGTTAGAATACAGTTGCTTGCGCACTAATAAATGTATTTTTTAGGAACCAGCGCTACTAACACCTTACAGTAGATCGTCGTATTTTGGTCAACCCTCACCACTTAAGTTATGCCTTCTTAGTTGTAAATTTTCTTAAGGAAAACCAAACTCATTTTTCCATAAGAAAGACAATAAATGTATGTAACGCAAGTTGTTTCGTCAACTGCAGATTTGTTGATTTCTGTGCACAAGCTACTCGAGCACCTAGTGTGATGTCACAAAGCAGCTTTGGTATGTTTTACATTTTTAAAGACTGCTTTAATAAAGTTTATGATTTTTTAACGAGAAAAAAGAGGTAATAATAAAATAAATATAAACGTGATTAGGTAGGGCGAAATGGGGCGAAGCATCTTTGAAAGCTTCATGGTATTCACTCACGCTTATCACACTATTTTTTATTTTATTGCTTCACTTACTGTCCTACACTTTCTACTTCTACTCTACCTGCCAGAGTAGCTTAAGCTACACGAATCTGCACTTGGACAGGCTGCTCTGTACAAACAAACAGAAAATAGCTTCACTTTTTGCTCAGAGGACCTGGGTGTAGACAAAACAACAAACCTTATGTGCCTATCTCAGATTTCAAAAAAATAGCTGCGCTCGACAAGTAGATTTTTGGAGGTTGTTAGTCTTCGTTTTTAAAAATATTTCGGTAACCGTGCTGATTAAGATTTGTTGACATTTTAACAATATGCTCAAAATTAATTCAGGCTTTTGATGTTTTGTAATTGGCAAAATTTTAATAACAAAGACGTGATGAAAATGTACACGTGTACAGCGTTCCTGCGCATATACAGCGTGAGCAATTTCTTTGAATATGTTCGTTAACAACTCACTTAAAGTTAACTAAACAGTGACCCTTTGTTCAAACTTAAAGTCCAGCCTCCATAGTTTGTAATTAGTTGGCAACATCACGTCCATTCAGGTGTACAAACATTGAAAATTTAATGTCTACTTTGATGCCCCATAATTGCTTATGCGTCTAATATAATTGGCTAATTGACGAGCCAATCAAACGTTAATTGAGGTCAAGTCTACGCACAAGTTCCGAATCTCCATTTTTTTACTCTTCATCCGTGATAATCCATAATTTACCTGAAGCGGGCACGTGTGCTCGCTTGACATTTAGCCAAGATGCAGCCGTTTTTCCAATATAGGTCGTACATGCGGCAATGAAAATTTTGCGTGTGCGACGAAGGAAACTGCTCGAGGAAGTGCCTCTAGAGAGTGGAAACAATTAGGAATGGTTCGTTTAACATACTTTGACTACGACCTTAAACCATTCGATTTGGAAGGAAAGTCATTTTTCGAGGAAGATAACGCTTTAATACAAATAAAATAGATCTAATTGCGTTTATCATTCTGAATTCGTTGAAATAATAAAATCAATTATGTCGGAACGAGAACTGGGAGAATTGCCTTCGGTGGTGGCAAAGCAAACGACTTTTTTGCGCTTTCAGTGGTGAGGAGACGTTATGAAATTATATCGTTATATGTAAAGGCCAGACGATTTTTCTTTCGTCTATTATTTGCAGATAAATCTCACTAGTGTCGACGGTTTTTCTGTAGGGGGTCGTTTATCATGGGTTTTTAACTTTTTCACGATTTATATTAATCACGTTCTAATAAATGTAGTCGCTGAAAGTTGGCATTCGGTTGAAAGTGAATAATATAACTTTGCAGACAAATCATACTTTGGATTCAAAAGTGGTAAGATAAATACCGGGCTAATGGAAAAAGTTTTTTGTTTATTTTACATTTGGTAAAATATTAAAACAAACCCATTTTATATGTAGATTTCGGAATAATTCGCTGATGATCTAAGCTTGTTATTCGACTTGTGAAAGTAAACATTTGGTGGATGCGCCGGGCGAGTTGCAATAATCTTTTCAATGCTACTAATTGCTCTTGAACTGCATCGCCGTCTAGCGATTATCTCTAAAGCAAATCAATACTAAGAACTTGTCCACTTGGATAGATTCTCTCTGTTCCAAGCATTATAAGACTGCATTTTAGAAGCCCTGTTGGTGACACAGATTCTTTGTCTTTTTCGGAGCTTTTTACTAAACCTTAAATTAACTTTTGACGAAGATAAGGTCGTTGGATGTGAAACAAACTGTTTTATTAGAGCACAGCTGCTTGAGCAAGGTAACTGTGCTGATGACGTTTAACGAGATTTTGCAACTTTATGTCGGCGATTTTCCTCGAATTAGTTAATAAAATGTAATGACTTTGACATGGTCTCACTTGCAGGTATGTAGTTAGACGCAATTTTGTTTTGAAGCTAAAGTACGAATCTTTGACCTCCCACAAGCATTACACCACAAATGACTGGGAGAAGGATTCCGGCTGTTTATACTTCGTTACAAGTTAATTGTAAACTTTGCACATTAAAAGTTCAAACGATGCGTGGGCAGGTCGTACGTTCCAATTTTTTATGTTTTGTTGTTTTATCGAGAGTACACAAATCGCGTGACAATCACAAGCAATACATGATATTAAGGACTGGGGAAATTATAACGACACGTCGTAATGTTTTTATCGGGTCAAGGCTACTCCGGATCATAACTAAAAAAACTCCCTCGCCGGACATCGAGGAACAATTCGTCACGAAAACAAGATTATGTCTTTTACTCAATTTCCTCTGAAAGCGTATCGCTGCATTTCTCGAAACAAAGTTATCGAAATGTTCATGGATTTCGCTTGCAGTCTTGCATCGGAATCCGAGTCTCTTCTTTTCGAATTATTTCGAATTTCGTGCTCTGCATAATATTCAAATTTATTTGCGTTGGCGTCAAAATTAATCAACTTAAAAATACACCGAATCGTGACCTCCGCGTGGTTTCATCGCGACAAGGGATGCAATTACGGACAAGTGGATGCGGATTTTCCAAGACATTGGAAAAATTGCGGGTGGAGCAGAAGTGGCGATAAGACAAAGTTAATAGGTGGATAGGCAACTGATTATACAGACGGATTTTTATTATTCGTTGTTTCCAATTAAACTTTCCTCTCCATTTCGCACTAAAATAATTTCCATATTTAATTGCCTGTGCGTACAGAGGTCAATTTGCTCCCCACCGAATCGAATTAAACCAATTTCGTTCTGTTTATATTAACGAGATTAATATGGGGCTTTTATGAGAGTCGGGGCGCCTGAGGTGTATCCGATGCAAAATTTATCTAGCGAACTCAGGCAAGAACGAATGATCAGAACGGACCATAAATCTACCTCTTCCTCGCACCTAACTATTATTACAAATATATTCGAGCACCTGAAGTCCGTCGATAAATTACAAGGGCGAAGGTGTAATTCTCAACCCTCTCAGTCTCACTGAAGTTAAAACTATTTGTTCGCCGAGAGAACAACAGTAGAGCAATTTTTTCAGTAGCTTCAATTTCGGGATGCGATGAACTTCGAAATATCCAGACATATAATTCCCAATGGAATTTAATAAACCTAAGACTAGAATCGCACTGACGGAAGTGGAATCATCAAGAATTTCGGTCAATAAAAAACGCATTAATTGTGAAAAATTGCAAGGAGAATTTTTGACACTTGCTGGAGTTGGGAGAAATGGAAGCTATTTCGACGATCAAATGTGATGAACGTGCGCCATGAGCCGAGCAGAAAAAAGGAAAAATTTATTTGCGCTTGCGAAAACTTGGGACAGACGCATAAATTCAAAGTTGCTTACGTGTTGGTACCATGTGAAGGGAAACCTTAAATTCCAACAGTGCCGCCAACATGTAAGCAAAAACAGAGCCTGTATTATCTTTTTTGTATCTCAATTCGTTCAGAAAGCGTCAATTTCCTTTCGCTGAAATATTTTTTGTCGGTGCGAATAGGTAGCAATAATCTGGTTGGGTTCGATCGATCATCGTTTATTCCAATAAAGTCTGGCCACAAATGCACTTCAAGCTTGATAGATCTCGCATTTGTAGCGTTGTGCGTGAAAGCGTCGGTCCCAGCAGCGTTTTAACATTGTAAATTGAACAAAGCTCGTAAAAGCCGTTGTTCCAAATTCGACAAGACATATTTCGAAGCGTAAAAAAATTCATGGCAGCGAAGTGTCCGCAATTAAATTTAATTGCGGTGTGTCGAAGGCCTCGTAATGATATTATCGATTAAAGTTTTACAACGTTTATTTGAAAATAAATACATTTTCGACATAAATCCATTTGGCAATAAAAATGAAAATTGTACAGAATGTCTCATTAAAATTGGTTTCTCTTTCTTTGAGTATGCGATTGCTCCTTCTTGTATCACAAATTGTAGTTACAAAATATGTTTTTATTACGTGATTATCGAGATACACTCCATACAAGGGTTTTAGTCTATGGACGTTTATACAAGTAAAATTTCGGTGACAAAATGGCGATGGCGCCATGTTGTCGCGTCCACTGAACGAAAGAAACAACATTTAGGTGTGTCTGAAAAGTCGACGCAGAAATTTTGCTCGCTGGTTCTTTTGAGACACACAATTTTTGATTGTACATTGTTACATTCTATACACTTTGGTGTTACATTTAAGGGTTTTATCATACAACAATGATTGGAGTTTTACTTAAGTTGTCTAATGGATTGTTTCCGTCTTGGTCAATTTTCTGCTATGATATGAAACATCTACAGGTAACGTTCATTTTTACATTTGAAGCTTGATGACGACGACATTAGAACCGAAACGTGCCGCAACTCCGTTATCTAATCTAAATATAGAACATATCATGAATGGCTTATTTATTAGTTTCAATTGCTGGTAAGACCTCGGCCTTATAAATAATTAAAGAGGATTGATTCCAACGTTTCTAACGATTTTAGTCACGCCATCAATTTTTCTATGATGGTTCGGACAGACAAACTCTCTCCGAACAATCGATTAAAATATTAATACGGGCACGTAGATGACCTTCTCGAGGAGAAGAGCGTTTGCAGGAAACTACTACGACAGGTATTATAGCACTAAATCATAACGCAAAGCCCATAATGATGTTCGCATGCTACTCTGCACCTTGAACCTAATATTTTGTCACGCGCGACCTGACCCTTGAAACTACGCTATTCATTCAAGAGCACTGTTACAGAAGTCATCACGAATGCTGGCTTTGAGACCACAATGGAAATGACTGACATATTTTAACTTGCTGATATGCAGACAATATTACGGTGCAGCGATTCATATTTATTCCGGAAAAGGTAATAACACTTTGCCACTGTAAGTTTAGAAGGGAAAGAACGGTTCTTGCTGAAACATGTTTTTACATAGCTCGTACATCCTGCTGTTATCATCAGTTTTACAGTTATTGTTGGATTTTTTTACAC
This sequence comes from Gnatocerus cornutus, assembly GCA_029298725.1. Taxonomy (NCBI): domain Eukaryota; kingdom Metazoa; phylum Arthropoda; class Insecta; order Coleoptera; family Tenebrionidae; genus Gnatocerus; species Gnatocerus cornutus. The sequence goes on from CM055517.1 coordinate 4,300,062, forward strand.
TCTCGGTAATATTGTCTTTAAATGATACGCTATTAATATTCAGTAAAGATTGCTTCAGTCTATAGAGGAAGTAAAATTAAAGCTTTTTATTTTAAATAATAAGTACAGCAGAGTTTTTTTGGACGCCATATCTCTTCAATTTAACGATATTTATTGTTATCAGTGAGGTTTTAAATACCTACACAAGTTGACATACCGGGTGTTCCGTGAATTGTTGATATAGGGAAATATTTTATTTTTTCATGCTTTCCCCGTACCGTCAAATTAAATTTTGTTAATGGCGAATTGTGCTCTAGAAAATTCTTAATCTGAACATTTCAAATTTTCTGCTTGAAATTTCTAAAGTTGTATGACTGCAAAATGAAGGTCGTTACTGTGTAACGTCGCTTTGTGCCTAAACTTAACTTTTTACTGTAAATAGTCTTTCTAAAGCAGTTTTATGGTCCCTGTTTATCTTTGGTACTATCCATGCACAACTAAATTTAAAAAGTTAGGTTAGTTCTACAATTTTAAGTAACACCGTCTTTTAAAATTTCAAGTGGGAAATTTTGCTAATAATTCTTCAATAACAGTGACTTCTAAAAATGGCTCTCAAATTAGGAATCTCATATAGCACAATCCACTATTAATTCAATTTAATTTGGAGGTTCGAGCAACAATCCGCGGAGCACTCGGTATATCTATTTTTTTTAATACAAATATTTTATCTTCGATCGTTTGGAAAGTATACTAGAGCTCATTACTACCAATCCATTTAAAAAAAATAATGGCAGCAGCCTTTACCAATTTTTATTTTCAATTACGGCAGCAAAAGCGTTTGATCTTGTCGCAACACTGACAGACCCAGAATAGAAGCTAACCAAACTGCTCATTAATTCTATGCAAGTTTGTCAAAACTTGTTAAATCCTTATTTATATCTGTATTTAGGTATAAATCCTTAATTAATTATTAATTAATTTTAAATGTTGGCGCTTTAACAAAGGTTTAAAATTAAAAATTGCTACATTCAATTTTCCTCTAATTAACTCCCTAAATAATAAAAGCCTAATTTGCACCAATTTTCGAAAATTTACGTAGTAGAGTGGACTGATAGCAATGAGCTCAAGTTTAGGCACTTTTTGCACGTAGTTTTGTTTAAAAAAATAGACGTTTAGTGTACTTTGCAATAATAGCTATTTGTGTACGTATTAACATCGCGAAGATTCACATTGCCGATTGAAAGAGAGATTGAGTTAGGAGTTGTCGGCAATGTGAATTTGCGCACGTTATTTTTTTCTACAATTTTGTAATGTAAGCAATTAAAAACTACTTCTAGTTGCAATTTTTTGGTTAACAAAACCTAACTGCACTTCACCTTCAATCAAATTGACTCGTTGTTGTGGAAAAATCGACCCATGAAATAGGTGATTTATTGAAAAAAAATCGAGAACGAGCGTTTTTTTTAATTTTGTCGGACTATTAAGCGGCCAAGTAACAGTACTCAGAAAACGTCTACTTTGCGTTGTAAAATGCAAGCGCAAATGTCTACTTTTTATGTGGATTGTAGACAAAAGTTTTATTGCACGTTTTTTGTTTAGATACGACAAATCAGCAGTCGACTTGTATTTATTACGACATTTGATAATAGATGATTTTTAATTATCTGTTTCTTACAAATTTGAGACGTTTAAAAGGTTTCTTCATGGCATTTGTGGTCTTTAAAACACTCATAAACTTGTATTTTAAATTAGCCACTCATACAATAAAAACCACGTTTTTACACTTGTATCTTAAAAAAATTGACACATAAAAATTGATGGATAAAAAACACATCTATTATAGTAATGCGAAGTCTACAACATATCAATCATTTTTTTTCTATTTTAAAGAATTCTCATCCAATTTTTATTGATATTTGTATTTATTTGAAACTTCACAATAAAATACCGTTAAATTGAAGACATGTGGTGTACCAACACCTATTTTTTTACTAAATAAGAATATTTAAAACAAAGTTTTTGTAAATATGTCTATTAAAAATTTGAGGCATAAAATTGGTGGATGCGCCAGGCCTAATATGAAAACACATCTATTATAGTAATGTTCAGTTCAAAGAATTCTCATTATCTAATTTTCATTGACATTTCTATTTATATCAGTTTTATTTTTGTTATCAATTTAGTAAATACTTTTCGACCATTACCTTCCTTTAATTCACATTTGGTGGCATTTGATATGTCGATGTTCAGATCGATTACATGTTTGAACCAACTCGTAGAAACTAACTTTATTACTAAACTTTGATGAATTTACAATTACAACATACTTTGATTCAAATCAAGGTGCGTCTTCTCCATTACGACGGCGACGCTCTACAGGGTGTTAGGTAACGTTACGGCCATAGACTAATGGGTAATTAAGGAAGGCAAACTGTCTTGGAATCCGCGATTAACTTTATTTTTTTCGTTTTAGTTAAAAGCTACAAGGCTTTAAAATTGACCAATAGAATGGCGTCAAATAATTTTTCAATTTTGCAGAAATCCAAGTAGCTTTTGGACCAAACGAATAATTTGTCACTTTCCCGTCACATTTGAAGTTTTAAATCAGTGGCGTCAATAAAAGGGAAAAACAACGCAATTTTATTCAAAAAACAGACAATAAAGCAACACTACAATAGATGTTCAAAATGGCCACCATCTTGTTGAACACATTGTTGATTATAAACGACGCAACAATGTTTCCTTTATTGTACCCAACACATTTTCGTTTTGACGAACTTGATTTGTGATGTCCACAAAAATGGAACAAGTACGCCACTGATAAAAAATAAGAACTGTCAGTTTGACTTCAAATAAAAAATTTCCTTCAGAAACTCTGATTCAAATTTTTGTAACCTTATGCAAATTGTTCCCTGATTGGTCACATTCAAAGCCTTCCAGCTCTTAAACGGTTCAAGAAAACCCGAAAAAAACTTCGAAACATTACTTTCCACGGTTGCCTCCATCACCCTTTTTTCTATGGCCGTAACGCTACCTAACACCCTGTATAAATATCATGTGTTGGTTGACTCTGAAAATACATTCTCTCGTTGAAGAAATCTTAGTTAACTCTTTACATTTCTCGTGCAGGTGGAGCACTCCCAAGAGCTTTGTACTTTCATCCGGAAAAACCAACATCTCGTGTTTTTCCCTTTTTCTACGTTTTAATTGTTGTTGTTGCAAGACCTACGACGCTTGTGTGCGTCAGTAGCTTCCACGTGCTTTTGGTATGCTAATATCCCTATTATGAGTGTAACTCGCCCGGTTAAATAGACTGCCTAATGGATCCCCGTTACAGTTCCACGCCCCCAAAACTCAGAAACTAGCGTTGAGGGACGGGGAATTTTTATTTTCATAGTTGGTATGCTATATAAAGTGAGGCGACAAAAATTTTAATGAAATCTTCGAAGAAGGGGAAACTTGACGGTGATAAGTGGAGAGAAAACTCAAGTAGATTATTTTGTCGGCGGGGTTATTATGGGGTTATTTTTAGATGTTCATGGCAATTAATTTTTACCAACGGGTTGGGATAGATGCGATGCGCTTTATAAGTCGGTCTCCCGGAAAAATTGTAATTTGTGAAAGGGGAAATGGAAATTCGCGAAATGAGCGAATTCGTAAACAAGTGTACAAGAGCCTTAATTGCGTTATGTCGAAGTACTTAATATCGTGTTACGGCTTCTTGGCCGCTTTGTTGTTCTTAGACGGTGAAGCGCTCCAAATCGGAGATTGGATTTCAAAACAATGCGACTTGATGAGATTGTTTTTCCAACTTGGCAAAGTTGTAACTTCGCGTCTACTTTCCCAGTGAAACTAATAAGTAAACCATTTTTAACACCATCGATCGTATACTGAAGATGATAGTCTCGTTTATTGATTTATTGACTGTGGAAGAAGTGCACCGACGAGTACAGATGAAAATTGAATGAGAGCACGGCTCGAAGGAAAAAAGAGTCTTGACCCATCAGTGCACCCGATACCCTTTGATATGTCAAAGAAACAACCGAAGAAAACCGCAAGTTAGATGGCCTCCTCGCTCTGCAAATTAATAATTTCGCCTTCGGAAATGTTGTAGCTGAACCTCTGGACCATTCCTTCGGCCCTTAGATCTGTCCTTAGATGATTATTAACGTGCATTTCGCTCGACGCGTTGCTGTAATTCACCTGATGATCGCCTCTTGACCTCCGCCATTTCCAGCAAACCATTTTCGAACAGAATTGGCAACAGCTCTGCAACGTCTTCTTGAATGCCACACGGAATTCTCGGTTGAAATAGGCGTAGATTAACGGGTTCAAAGCCGAGTTGAAGTAGCCGATCCAGAAAACCAACGTGATTACAGACGGGGGACTGTAGCAATGTTTGGAGCCGCACAGAGACGTTATCACGTACCTGAGGGCGAAGCAACTAATTATTAAACTGGTTTGAGTAAACATAAGATTACAAACAACGTTAACTGAGGCAGACACGATTAATACAAATCAAACAGTTCCTAAGAAACTTCTTTCTTTGCGCAACGTGTGGTCGGATGATTTTCCAACACGTGTTATCCAATCTTGTTATGCACGTTACCAACATTATAGGTAATTGCATTAAGAGCGTCGTGGGTTAACGTGTCCCAAGAAGTTTGCACAGATGAGTGCTTTGGAGGGCGATAAGTGAAAAGTACTCGTTCGAGAGTTGAGAGTTTTTTTCAGGATTGGAGGAATAATTGTGTCGTTTGGATTAATGGATTAGCGATTTCAATCCCCCTGAAACAATATTCTGATGAATCGCTTCTCCGATTTTCGTAATGAAAAAGATGGAAAGGAACGAAAGAGACGCTTTTAACCACTTTTTTTCTTTTGATCACGAAAAAAACAACTTTAATATCAAGTATTTCAAGAATATGCGGACAAATATCAACTCTCGCTCATGAAATGATAAAATAACAAGGAATTCGGGGGGAAACTCTGCTTATCATGATAACATTTTCATTTTAATTGCGAGTTAATTCCATGAATTGAAGTGCAAAATCTTTTGAGATATTGAGCTAATTTTGAACGAACTTTTCATTTAATTTTGCTGCTTTGCCCGGATTTTCTTTGTGCTTTCAAACAGAACGGCTCCAAATTTACACAGTGCAAGACACGTTTGTTTACCTCTGATGACATTAACAATTTCGAGGAACTTTAGAATGGAATTTTTCAAATCAGAGTGCACAACTCAGATCAAAGTTAAATATTTGGTTTTCTATATTGGGACTCTGGATATATTCTCTGAAAACAACAGACATTTTCATTTACCTGTCCATGTTTGTTTTCACTTCGATTATGCTTGATTATAAATTCCTGTGAAACAGAGGTCCATACAGACCTGTGTTTTTTATTTATTTTATATCACACACTTCTGTGAAATTTCTGGCAATGATTGTTCTCTATTTAGATAGGTTTTATAAAAATGAAATGATTTGCATCAACAATTTTGCCAATGGCATAAGTTTTATCTAAAAAACTTTCGTACTAACATTTCGTCGGTTGAGAGTGTTAACCTGTTAACTCCACTTTTGGTCATTTTTGGAATTTTCGTCTATTTTAATTTTAAATAATGTTGCGCATTGCTACGAAAAACATTTTACTCAATTTTTGACTCTAAAGAGTAAAATGTTGATGATACGAATACCTGCTAACTTCAGAGTTTGCGGTTGAGCCCGAATTGCTGCTATATCCAGTAACAACAATTTTGTGTCGACGCTGATATTTTTGTGACTTTAAAAATTGATCTTTGTAGTTTGCAAAATAGTCAATGATTAATTTTTTTTTTGAGAATTCAACTCACCATAGATTCGACCAATAAGAGACATTTATTTTTTCAAATAAACCAATCACAGCAAACTTTTCTTGGAAATTTTGGACGAATATAACTCGGGAGCTCGAAATTGTGGGAAGTTTTTCCTCCAGTACTCGTAGTTTGTTTCTCCAGACAATTGGCACTCGTTCGCTTCGCTCACTCGTGCAATTGATCGTCGAAAAAACTACTCGTCTGTCGGAAAAATTTCCGACAATTTCGAGCCCACTTGTTATATTACTTATGAAAATTAGCTTAAAGATAAGGCCACTTTTATAATATAAAGATTTAACAGGCATAAGGAGACATTGTTTTACGTATTTAAAAAAATAATTTTAGATGGCTATAACAGTTGGTTTTAATAATGTTGATTTAAATAATAGTCACAAAAATGTTTTATTACTGTAGACCTCTACGTCTTAATATTTTATTTATTTTTAATAACCTAAAATGACATTTTTGACACTCCTTACGAACGTCAAAAGTATGGCTTTTTCGAGGAGCGTTAAATTTTTTTTTTTTTCACGGCGTGATAAAAAACTTGAACATTAGATTAGAACATGTAATTGTAAATAATTCAAGCTGCAATTAATAATTTAACCATTTTTAATAAGATTTTATTCAACATTCAAGTACAAATATTTAAAATTCTTAAAAAAAACATAAAAACTTGTTAACGAAAAGTAATGTGGATTGTACTATTTTGAACATTATTAATGTTTATTCCTGGAAGTAAAGCTTCCGAGGAGCATGTAATATTAGGGCCACGTATCTCACACTGAGCTGAAGGTTCTGGATCAGGAATATTAACTTCATTTTTCTCAGTATCAACAGAACTATTTTCACCTTTACTAGAAACATTTTTTTTTGCTGTTTCCACTTTCGTATGGACACTTTCTTCCACGTATCCTTCAGCAACACTTGACGACTTCCACCCTCCTAGTCATTTTAATGTTAAGATGTCTGTCCCAGAACTAAAACTGTGCCCGGTGTACCGTTCGGGATTAGGTAACTTTAGGTAATGAGCTATTAAACTTGGTATTTTTGAAAACTGGTTAATCCCAACACATTGTACGGCACATTTTCCTTTCTGATACTGTAGGAAAAACCGTCTGTGTTTCACATGAACCGGACGTAGAGCAGCGTATTTTTCGTAAACATCGAGTAGATTTATTCCGTTAACTTTCTCACCTATGACAGTAAATGTCCGTTCAGTATGTGTTTTAGAATCCGGGATCTTGGCGAGAAGAATTCACTCTTTTTTGACAATGTCATCGATAGTCATGTTGCAAAGTTCTTTCCGACGACAAGCCCCTGCTAGTCCCATTATTAACGTCACTTTGTTCAGCAACTACGTGTCATCTGGAGCATTCAACAAAAATTTTTCCACATCTTCCCTAAAAAACACTTTAGATTTCTTCGGTCAATATCCGACAGACTGTCTCTTCAAAAATGCCTTCAGTTTATAGTATTTAGTCACATCAACATGATCCTTAACGTATAATACTGACTTTAACATTGAGAATTTGGACCACAATGTTGAAGATTTGTATGTTCTCGACTTTTCACTCAAGTACGCTAGAAGAACGGATTCCGATATTTTGCTTGCGGTCTTCTGTTCGCACCACTGCTTAAATCCTTCATACTCCTTTTCGTATAAAATACGTGACTTTCTTGGTAATAAATCGAGAGATCCATCATTTGCTTCTTGTCAAATTTCAGGAGGAGTACAAGCAAAATCTGTTTCGCTATCACTCATTATTGACAATTTTTCCTTAGTAACATCAACAACGACGACTGGATTAAATTCAGGAAATTTTGATCAAAAATTCCTGTCCGTTTTTAGAAAGATGCTGACATGGAGGACCATTCTTCGCATTTAGAAAAGCTTTGGATACAAGATTCTTCATTTTTATTTAATGTAGCTTACGTTCCATTCATAGTTTATAAATTACTTTGACTTAAATTAAAATAATTAGATTAGATTAGAAGTATTATGTTAAATTATGGTCGTACAAAAAGTATTGTATACAACACGTGGCTAAATAGTACTTTTTTTTACTTGTGGGCTTTATAGCACTCGCCTACGGCTCGTGCATATAAATAGCCCACGCGTAAAAAAAGCACTATTTTAGCCACTTGTTGTATAAAATACTATTTTTGACGTGACGTAATATTTTTTTTGGCCTCATGAATTGTAAACGTCAAATTAACATTCAATTGACATCTTCGGAAACATTATATTTACAAGCGCCCTGGACGTTTACACAAGCTGTGCGGTAAAAATTGCCCAAATCGTCTGCTCTTCAGATGCGTTCATAAATTAAAATCACTTTACCATAATGAAGATTGATCACTAAAGTGGTATTTACCTAAATTATTATCTCAATTAAGACAATATTTCTATTTTTAAAGTCAGATTAAAACATTGTTTATACAGCGCCATCTTGTGTACTTTTTGTGCACCAACTACAAAATTGACAGAATTGACAGATGATGAAATTTATAAACGTCAGATGTGACAGTTTTGATGAATTTTGAAAAACTCAATTATTTAAATTAAAAGTTTTTCGGCCAAAAAGGTTAATACAACTTCTTGTGCGTTAACCATTTTACAGCGCTCAATCATTAAAACACTCCGGCTACGCCGTCGTGCTTCAAACTGATTTCGCGGTGTAGAATGTAGGTTACCACACGCGACTGTAAATAACTATTTTGGCCTCATGAATTGTAAACGTCAAATTAACATTCAATTGACATCTTCGGAAACACTAGGTTTACAAGCGCCCTGGACGTTTACACTCGCCGTGCGGTAAAAATTGCCCAAATCGTCTGCTCTTCAGATGCGTTTATAAATTAAAATCACTTTACCATAATGAAGATTGATCACCAAAGTGGAATCTACCTAAATTCTTATCTCAATGAAGACAATATTTCTATTTTTAAAGTAATATTAAAACGTTTTTTATACAGCGTCATCTTGTGTACTTTTTGTGCACCAACTACAAAATTGAGAGAATTGACTGATGATGAAATTTACAAATGTCAGATGTGACAATTCTCATGAGTTGTGAAAAACCCAATTATTTAAATTAAAATTTTTCGGCCAAAAAGTTTAATACAACTCTTGTGCGTTAACCATTTTACAGCGCTCAATCATTAAAGCACTCTGGCTACGCCGTCGTGCTTCAATCTGATTTCACGCTGTAACATGTAAGTTACCACACGCGACTGTAAATAACTATTCTGTAACGGTAAATAATAATTATTACAACAAGACATTTATTTTAAATGTAGTAATTATTACTATTCCTATTATTAAATTTAGCCAATACATCTAATAATACGTCGTTGCTCAGTAAATATTTCAATTTATTTTTATTTACCGTTTTTATATTCAGAAAACCTATTAAATCCTAAGTTTTAAAAAAATCATAGAAAGATCGCCTGCTTTCTCCAATTATATGTACAATGCTACAAGTTTTATTTTGGGAGTTATTTTTAAATTATTACTATGTATAATTTGTAGCCGAACAATTTTAACCCGTTCGTAATTTAAGTTCTTTTATAAATCTATTTTTAATAAAATTCTTAAGTTTTTTTAACCTCCTGTAAAATTTGTCTTACTGGAATTAGCAGGTTAACACTCTTAACCGACGATTTATAGTTTTGAAGGAACTTAAGATAAAACCGCATGGTCTTAAAATCTCCGCTTACCACAGAAAAAACGGAAGCCAACAAGCTAAGAACGCCGACACAATGATCCCCAACGTCCTGGCAGCTTTTCTTTCCCTCTTCATTTTGCTGCTAGCTCCAGGATCCGGAGGTTTCTCCGGAGCGAGTCCTCCGTCGACAGATTGTCTGAGTGACGTCAGTCCTGCAGAAATCCCGTTGATTTGAAGGTGTTTGTTGAGCAGTGCCGCCGCTACTTTGCTTCTGAAAGAAACAAAGAGAAAAAAAGATGAACATCAATTTGAATTGGCAACAAAAATAAAATACGGAAGAGCGTACGGACGGATCTATTTTTACATATGCGATTTCTTTCTCGAAACAAAAGGAGGAACGGATCTATATTTCCGGCGGAAGAGGCAAAGGGGGATTTACAAAAGGAATCGTTTTCTGAGTAGGTGTTGATGCGCTTGAATCAGGAGTGTTTATATTATTCGATACTCGCCGCGATTCTCATTAAAAGGTATCCAGTTTTGGATTTATTTGATGGCTTTGTTCGAGAGCTTCCTCTCCACGATTTTTCAGAATAAATTAAATGTGAAACGGGGAAGTTAATTCAATTATTTTAACAATACTGGAGTTGTTATTATTACTCTGGGGCGGGGAAGTAGCTTCGTTATAAATTATGAGCACGACAGTGAAGCCGGTCATGGCTCGTTCTTGAAAGAGTGAAACTTGAACGTTGAACAATCACGACATTAAAATCTCGAGCTTTGGGAAATTGATTTTCGTTATTTCTGGGAAAAATCAGGCGGTTTACAGTATTCCGCACTTTACGTGCTAACGGTTTTAATTCAGGTAAATATTAGGATGGCTCATTGTACGTTGTGTGTTTTGTATTCTGAGGTGGTAACGTGAAGGATATATTACAAGGGTTGCTTTGCGGCAAAATACTAAACAATTGTCCTGATCCTTTCGGGGACTTTTATACATTGCTCCACTTGCAGGAACGTGCTACATATTTATCGCATGGAAAGTAGAACTGATTCTGGATGCGTACGGCTTAACGTTTACCCCCGTAGATACGAACGATTTACCATTTTTTTCCACTATGAGCGTGATATATTTGCTATCAATCGGAAAAAACGATCTGAGCGCATCTACGATTTTTACAGACAGTTTGTCAATGAAATTTTCTCCGTTCATCACCGTACATTAAAGTTCTAAACATTAAGATGCTTATTGCCCATGCATATTTTACAGCTAGCAACATGATTAATTTAATAGCTTGAGTGCTTCTGCTTAATGAGAGGGTCCGTTAAGACTCAGGTATTCATGTGTCTTAATTAGCAGCGTTTTTTTGCTCTCGACGACGCTCTAATTGCCGCCCAACGGTCCGCGAAATCCCCATCAACAGCTCCGATTGACAACACAGCTATCAAAACAATGAGTTAATTAATGTTTTCAGTGTTTTTATCCAGATACAGTTGCTATTGTTTACTAATGATGTCACAGGTCTCTCCCATTCAAAATGATTAATGATAAGCAAACGCAAAGGTCAAGTGAAAGCTCGTTTGTGTTATCATCTGAAATCTGGAGAACGAATTTTTCAATTGACGTGACGACAGATGCTTTTTGGGCAACATCTGTACCCAGCTTTCACGTAGCTTTCCGAATTAATTATAACCTGAAATTGTCGATGATTCGTGATGTCAGAATTAGAAGGCACGTCACGGTCGATCGGATTCAACCCTTTGTGCTCCCCTACTAAACAAAATACCACTGTTTAATGGTGGTAATTTCACATGCAAGATGCTTTCCGGTTGGTTTGAAAGCTTTCGCACAATGCTTGCTCTTTTTGCTCATAAAACGGTCGTTGCCGTGTGACGCTTATTTATGGCTTGTCCATCAGTGAAAGTTTGAGGATGATGGCTTACACCTGACACAGTTTTCAAAGTTTCCTCGAGGAAGAGCTTTATTTTAAAGCGGAAGCGAGAATTGACATTGTTGTTAAAATTCACTGGAGAAGCGCCGGACTTTCCGCTCAATTGGGTGACTATTGCAACGCTGCAATTTGAGTTGTTGCGGTTTAAGAAAGGTTCAGTGGAATGGATGATAGGAGAGCTTTCATATGATGAATAGAAATAGGTTTTACGGTTTAGGTTCGGCGAAAAGGTGGATCTCAATTGGAAATCTCAGATTTGAGAAGTCAGCGAAGACAATAAGAAATAGGGGATTTCGCGGATTATCTGTAGCTACATAACGACCGCTTCTTGTTAGCTACTTCATTCTTGAGTTAACAACTTTTGATGTAATTTTCAGTAGCTGATTTCCACCCACTTCTAATCTGGCTCTTGATATTCATACGAGCTCTTTTAAAGCATTGTCCCGTTTTCCTCGTCTTTTATCGGACAGTCATTCAGAAGGACATAAAGAGGACACAAAACGTTTCAACGTTTTTATTCCCGTATTTATGGCATTTTATGCTTACAGGAAGTAATGTTTTCGTAACATGACGTCCGAATATCAGATAAAGGATGAAGCAGTTAGGAGAACGCTAGAATTGATTTATTATGTTATATCCGCGCACTGCAACGTACAAAATTGCAACATTCTTTCCAGCTATTGTTGACTTACAGCCTGCACCTGCCACTGTCTTGTCCGATTCCTCCTTTTGTTGGTTTCTCTATGGTCATTTCCACTAAATGCGTTTGTATAACGCGGGCAAATCTAGTTATTAATAACTCAACGTTGGTTATTTAGGACGGCAGACCGCAATTAACAAACAAAGAAAGGATAACTAAATTAATTATAATTACGCAAACAATTTAATTAAATTAATAACGAAAGGTTTCAGTTGGCGGTGTTTTTCGTTTTGAACGTTGAAAGGAAAAGTCGTGTTGCGACGTTTTTGGACCTACGGCACTTTGAAAGTTTGAAAATCTCAGTTTTTGTGACATATCATGGGGGCGCGGCACTCCAAGCTGTCTTCTCAAAGAGTCTGGAAGCACATAAATCCCCGGAAGAAAATAGACGAGAAGGAAAATAAAATAGACGTGGCAATGGCGACTTTTATATGTCTCACTTCGGTTTACGTTGCTGTTTCTACCTTCTGGAATAAACCTTAGCCTCTCAGAGCGAGTATTTATCAAGTTTAGACAACCGATAGCCATATTTATCGTCCTCAGTTACTGAATTAGTTGTAAGTCCACTTGAGGCCAGCTCTTGCATATTTAATACGGTAACCCGGGTCCGGGTATTACTTGCAGTAATTAACAAACACAAGATGTAGTGTTTCAAACCTTGGACTAATTTTATTATACAATGCTGCTGCGTGGATCTCCAGTTTAGTTGATAAATCGTTATATATGGGTGCATTTTTCCGGTAGTTAGACCCGAAAAATGGAAGTTTTGAAGAGTCGTTAACTTTTAATGAAGTTTTCGGAAACTCGGCAATTTCATTCGGCGAGCAGCTGAGATTAATGGAAAAGCACACCGAAAACTCTCATAATTAGGTGTATAATTGTTGTTTAAAGTCGCTTTTAATTAATTGGAGCAGTTCGCGCAAACTGCGGTGCAGGTGATAGATATCCAGAATACGATTTGAAAAAATTTGATGACGCAACTGAATGGTGGATGCGCCGGGAGAAAACCTAATTAATAAATCTCCTGTTGACTCATTTAAAAAAACATGTAAATGTCTGGAATTTTTTCGATGAATTTCAAAAGTGTCGGAGCACGATTGCGGGTAAAAATACACCGCAGAGGTTTGCGAAAACCGCATATATCCTTCTGGAATTCGCGTCTAGAGTATATCAAATATGTGGCTCGTATATTATTAAAGTTGAACGTATTTATTTCCCTGGTGTATTTTACAAGTAGGGTAATTTGTCAACATGTGACGCTCCGGCAAGAGGCGTTGAAAGCAGATATAACAAGACCGCAGTTGGAGTGCTGAGGTCTTGGATTAGAGATGGATCTTGAGAACACAGTTGACCAAGTGCGAGCTTCACCAGAGTTCTTTTTTAGTACGAGAACGTCATTGTTCGGTCATCTACTAACAGAGTATTCAGGTGAGAGCTGGATAACCCGGAGGGACTTGTTCCATCGTCGTGACGGTAATTGAAAAGAAAACACACGGAAGCAAAAAAAGAAAAACAGCGTACGGATAAATAAACAATGTTATTTTATTGTAAACTGTCATTCCTGTCTCTCCAGTGAAATTTTGATGTTCTCTCGGGCCATTGAAGCATCACTCATTTTTATGGAACTAGAAGCGTGGTTTTGGGTGGTGGACAAATTAGCATAAAAGACGTGTCCGTGGCGCGTTGTTGAGGATTCGTCAGCTGGGACAAATAGCGGAATTGTCAGTGCGTTCGCTTATGTGCACTAAACACATTCATGGCTGATTTCACATTTTCGATCTGAAATGTAAATGTATTCGCCTTTGTGCATTTTCGTGATTACTTTTCAATAAAAGCAGTCGTAAACCGAACGTAGTTCTCTCTCGTCTGGTTGGTAATTGAAAAGAAAACACAGACGCGAAGAAATAAATAAAGTGCTCGTATAAATAAACAACGCATCGTTCTCTTTTACAGACAGAAGCTTTTCATCAGTTTTTCTCCGGATTACGTTGTCATATCTTCATGCATTATGTAACTACATGTGATACCAGATGTTTAATTCAGCGTTTACACTTGCCATCACCACCTTTGGCATCGATCTTCACTTACTGACGCCTAAATGAATTAATTATAAATTTAGCAGATGCACGAAAAAAACGAAAAACGCAACACTCGGATCGATTCGGAGACGATGCTGTTTGCATGACGTGGAGGGACCGTTCGAGGGAATCATTTCCTTTAACTTAACTTGATCGGGAGCCTGCACACGCTCCATCGAGCAACATAAATAAGGAAAGCAGCCGGCTTGCAAACCCGTATATTCATTACAGGTTTGGGCGTCTTTTGTTTACGAGCTTGTCAAAGAGAACAAGCTTTTAATTGATAATTCGGACTTCATTATGAGAGAAAAATGGAAGAGATTGCGATGAAAAGGAAGCCGCGAGTAGGAATTTCAAACCCACTACGGAGGTGGAAATAAAGTGATACGAAGAAATTAATTTTAGAATTTATGTTTTTTTAGTGCTTGGTTTTTTTCCTGCCTGTTTATGAGATTCATATTAAATTAACTCTTAAATCCAGTTGGGCTCAAGTTTGTATCGAGTTTGTGTTGGCGGAGCTTTTAGAAAGAACTGAGGGAATGTTAACAAAACGGTGAGATTTAGAAGCATATTATATTATCGAAAACACCAATTTCTCGTCTTCGACAAATTTATGTGGGTGGATAGAGTGGGTATGCAAATTTTACCAACAAGAAAAAATAAGGGCCAGGTCGAGCTTTTCCCCATCTGCGTATACAAATATCTCAACATTACCACTACTGCGATTTATAATCGGAACTTTTATACGAAAATTGGTGGATGCGCCGACAAAAACTCGATGGCTTTGATAAACAATTTTAACACTGCGACAGGTTTTGAAATTTCCAATGCTCTTCAGTTTATATGCATCTATTAGAAATTTCCTCTTTTATAATTTTTCTCGAATGTGACGGATCAAACGATCGTCCTCGCAATATTATCGGTATCGCTGAGCACATCCTTTGTTTAAAACAATGGCCGGATACTGGGTCATCAACTTGAATATTTGCTGATTTTCGGGATCAAAAACTTGGTTATTGATCTAGAAAAAGCGGAATTCTTGTCGGACCGAGCTTATCCTCGATGCCATCAGAATATATTTTGGAATGTGCTTACTGAAAATAAATCCGCGAGGAAAGTTGGAGTTTTTCCGACGGACACGTTTGTTCTGGAAACATAAATATGCATTAAAAAACACAACGTTTCCAAGTACGTGGGGTGCAGGTGAATTGGGGCAGAATGGATTCCACATGTGCAGCCATATTTTCAAACCTGTTCTGAGCTGTTCAGGGATGAATAAAATAACATTCCGTTAACATTACTAATGAATTAAATTCGGTGGTTAAATATTAGGATTCTGATCGCATTAAAGATGAAATTTATTCAGTAGTCACAAAAGCAAACAGATTTTTTTAGCAACCACCAATACACGCATTACTTTACAAGGGGGTCTTCTTAAACCATTTCTATCTGTTTGGAGCTTCCTTCGTACAAATATTGAAACAAAGTTCGACTTAATTCAGAAATGATTAATGAAGCTTTAAGCCTTCTTAATCAATACTTTACGAGAGTTTTAAAGCACGAAGGAATTTTTTTAGCGCCCAACCTGAAAAACCTGCGGTCCAGACCTCTCAAATATTGACGCGTCTACCTTTTTGATCCTGTTGCGGTCTGAGAGTTTTACAACATCGTAACTTGGGAAATTCGTGAAAATTGAGCAAATCAGTTGTGAAAGTTGTAATTTAAATCAGGTTGATTGAAATTTCTTGACGGCTGGGATAACGGGGCGTTAATGAACCGTAAGGTGAATGAGCAATGTTTTATTCAGGGGGTGGTTATGTATACGAATTTTGATTCTGAAATTAGCTCCGGGTGAAATATTAATAAGTTACGAAAGAGGGTGAAGTTTAGTCTATTTTTTCCGGTTCAAAGTTATTTCTGCAAGTTTTGCGTCCCAGGGAAAGAATTTAATATTTTTCGGATTTTTTAAATACTTGAAGTGGTCGGATTCTGTCTGTCGGTGCTTAAGAAAAAAACAGAATCTAATGTTCAACTTGCATATTTTATATTCATTTAACCACCCGCTTTGCATATTTCCACATGGAATGAAACTCATGATAAATCGTCCAAAACGGAAAAGTGGGTTTAAAATGTAAATTAATGATATTAACATCGCAAAAGTTGCGGTTTTAGCACCCACACGACAAAGCCCGTTTATCGGAAATTTCAATTAAAGCGTTGTCACTAGAAAATTTAACCTCCACTCCAAGTCTCATGTGCACAATGTCGAAAACCGATGACACAACAACTGAAACAATACCTCCCATTGTCCTTTCATCTATTTTTCCTCTCGTCGACCGCAAACTTTCGCAAAATTGCTTACTTTTGCTTTATTGTTCGACACCAAACCTTCTCTCGTCAAGTTTTAACATAAACTTTCCTCGGATTAATTAGTAACTTAGTCTAAGTTCACAAAAAGCGAGCGTTTGCACCTTCGAAAGACGATTATTTCGAACAAACTTTTACTAGAAAAAGGACGAATTGAATTATGTTGATACAGACGGTGGCGGCTCTTTGACTCTTTTGCTTCAAATGGAATCGATTTAACGTGTTGAGTTTACTTTACGCCTGTATGTTTTGCTCGAGTTTTTACAAGTTGGAACGAATTTGGGTTTAGTAGAGATGATTTTTTGTCTTGATGTAGGTAAAAGTTGAAGTAGTGTGGGGGAGGAGCTCGGGAGAGTTTGTACATTTCCAACTGAAACTCTGAATTGTGGGTGTAATTGTGAATGTTGCTTTTGTTGTAAAAGCACTTCAAAGTTCATGTAATTATTGAAATGTTATGAATGTAGCCAAGCAGATTTACATATGTGACGTAATATTTTTATATGTTGTAGCCTGCAGCACTTTGTAGAATTATAACGGTAAATCAAACTCAGCAGGCGGCAAAGTTTTGATTAAATTTAGTTACCTAATATTGGCTTACCACATTTTATTTTTTCGAGCGTTTCGAATTTTCTCTTTTTATCGTTGTGAATTTTTCAAATATCTCGGGGTTTTAATGTTGTAAATAAAGCTGACTTTTCATTAGATATGGACGTGTTTTTCTCATTGCCCGTGTCATTAGTTCGCTGGTTTACGATGTGAACTAACAGGTGCTATAAGTAAACTTTGTACTATTTTATGACTTCTCTTCATCAACTTTGAAGCCGCTTAAAATATTCAGCAACGTCTAGTTTTCATCCTAGAAAAAGAAAAGAACTTAAACGTCGACTGTAAAATTCCTCGAGTATTAATGGTCTTTTACATTCGTTGTAACTTAATATCTTGCCGCAACTAGACAACGCCCAATTAGGGCTGATTATAGTCTATTTTTAACAACACAAAGAACACAAGTTTTTATTCCAGATTTATGTATATTTCCATTATAAACTTTGGAAGCCATTTTTGTAATCTCATATCCTTTTAATGCTCTTTCACGTCAAACTTTGCAACTTTGTGTTTAAGCATGATGAAAGCTGTGCTGCTGATGTTTATTGAAATCGCTGGAAAACGTGCTCTGAGTTTTTATCAATCACGCGATAATTGTGTCAGAAAAAATAATCGCGGCTTTACGTGTTAGTAACAATAAACAAAGGTTTACTAACATTACAACGGGAGCAATAGAATTTAGTGTCGCTCTGAGTCGCACTCCCACTGCCAATTTTGGCCACAAATAGCCATTATTTTATAATTTACTTGGGGCATGCCGGTTTATTGCAAGGGTAACATCAGTGGTGGCGGATGAAGGGCGCATCGGGAATTGAATCGTAATACGGATACAGAAATGTGTCGGAATGAATGTCAAGCTTGATGCCATGAGATCATTGCAGGATTTATAACTTATCGCACTGTCAGTTTTGGGGTGCAACATTTAGTTTTTCCTGCTACTGTTTGGAGTTTATATAATTACCGCCACCACTGCCCGCCACAGTGAATTGAATGAATTCTATGAATAGTGACCCGTCTCTGTTTACAGTAAAAAGTTATATGCTGGTATGCACGAACTAACAACATAGTTTACGGCCGATGAATATCAAAGGCTATAGCCACCATCGCTCTTCAAACGTAATGTTTACCGAGATATTAGGGCCGAACAAACTTACATAGCCATCGAGATTACCACTTTTACGCCAACTCGAGATGAAGAGTTACTACTCCTCCTTAATGGACCGAGGCAATTACATCGATCGATTTGAAAATGCAATTTTTAACAAGAAAAAATCAGAAAAGTTGGTCAGTGATTTCGTTGAATGTTCTCAAATATAGGACTTGAAGAAAAGTTGAAAAGTTTGTCCCAAGAGATGACAATTTTTCTTATTTCCTTGCGGACTCTTTACATCATTTTTCGCGGTGCTGGTAATAGAAAAATGTGAATGGAAATTCCTGGCATCGAAAATTACGGATCGGTTTTCGGTAAAGTTGTTTGAAGTTCTCATTACTGCGATCACCGGGCTATTATTTTTATTAAAACGAGCGTAGCAAGGGAAATATTTGCTTTGGAGGGTTGAAATGTGCATTTTTTTGGTGAAATCTGGCAACGAAAGGATTAGCTAGGAAAATAATATACAGAAATTTAATTTCAGTTCATTTGCTCAGCAGTTTTTTTCAGTTATAATTTGCGCTCTTCGTTTTGATTTGAATTGATTTTCCACAGTTATCATCACTCAGACTCACTTAACTTGACACGATCCAATAAATTTATTTATTCTCTACGTTGTCTCTAATTTTCATCGAGACTATTTTTTATTATGAATCGATAAATGGCGGACGCCGCCATAAATTAGCAGCTGTGATTGTATGTTTATGAAAGAGTTTTTTGTTGCTTGCTATTTATAGATTTATTCTTGTTTCCTCCACATTTTCCGGCTCTGGGTTTACCCCTGTATCAAGTTGACTAAACAAGTCGCAGACTGTGGAGCTTTTCCTCTCTTCGGTATCGACTGGAAACTTCTCCATTATTTATCGTGCAATATTCAAAGGAATAAACTTGATAATCTCATTTCACGAGATGTTCACCATCATAAAATTGCTCACAAACTAAATCTTCAACTTAAGAGAGGTACTGCACAGTCTGCGTTTCCATTATATAAATCAAACCATTTTTCGCGATTGATTTAATATGAAATTTACCGAGCAATCTTCCGAATTTCCCAAGACGAGGTAATTGCTGACGTTACTATATTTTCTTCAGAATCACGATCCCAATTAAAGTAATATCTCTAAATTCAGCGAAAATTCGGGAGCCGATGATGAAAGATGAAACTGGGGGCGCATGTGGGTCAAGTTTTACCAAGAAAAACTCGGTTAGACTATAATCTCACCTCGTGACTTATCGATTACATTTCTGTAAAGGAAAATAAGTTAGAGACAAAACCATCCAAGAGTAAAATATAAGTTAGAGAATGCCCTGAAGACTAGTAACCTTATTTTGAGTTCTTGGAGGTTGCTCGAGTCGAGTGATAAAAACTAATATTTACTTACTCGTCTCGAGATCTGATATTATTTAATAGTTCAGAAGCGTAATTATTACAGTAAACAGTTTAATAAAACTAATTTCAACCGTTCGCTCGGTACCTACCTAAATTTCACGTTTTCCTCGGGCAAGAAACGCAATAAAGAGTCTTTCGCTCCAAATCTCAGAAAAAAGGGCATTAACATGCAAATTAAAAGTTCTGTTTGACGATGAAACGTCGTGACTGTTCGAATTCACGCTTGGTTTCTCTAGCATAATAGTCTTTTTTAACCCGCAGTGAAATGTGTCACTGATATCAATAGATTCACTGATAACGTTCCCCTATAACCGGATAAAAGCTCCACGAACAGATTAAATTATTAAAGCTCTTCCTAAATCGCAAGAAATCCATTCGAGTTAGTTGAAGCTGCCACAGTTTTTAATTTGTCAGGATTAGGTGATCTAAGAGTGGTTTTATTTCCGGCTCGGAGACAGCTTTCAGATTCATAACAATCGATAATGGAGGTAGCGATGCTTATTAAAGCTGTAACTCAATCTTGAGGAGTTTTCAATAATTTTAACGACTGGAGAGCTGTTTTTGTGAAACAAGCCCAAAAGTAATGATTTTTCCTGGTGGAGTTTTGTTACATTTCGTTTTCAAATTTGGGGAGAACACGTGTCAAATTCCATGAAGACAGCAGGAGTCCAATTTTCTTAAGGTTCGGAATGTTTGTTTATTAATGCGGGTCATTTCTTTGATCAATTTGACTTGCGTGCGTGAGGAAATCTCGTTTAATCATGACAATTGATTCCACTTATTACGTTTTGAAAGGTTATTGTGTCTTATTGTCATTGCATTTTGATAAAGAGTGGAACCATTCTTTCATTCTTTCAAGTTTTGAAGGAGTTTCAACTTTCTGTTGTCTGCACTTTCTAAATTTCTGTGATCGATAGTTGAGTCAGTTTTTTTTTCTTATTACCTTACATGTTGCAAGGGCCGAGTTTCCGTTATGGTTTAATCGCGATTTGATCCGACAAGTCTGCCTATTCATGAATATTAATCGTTTGCTTTGTTTCCCTTGTCTGCGTCGCCGGATTTATGCAAAAAGCATAGTTTTGCACTCGAGAAGATTGCTAAAATATAAGTGTAAACATGATAAGATTCCAAGCAGATGGTCTGAATCGTCGACTAATTAAACCTGTTATTATGGCAGCGCCGGTGCAAGGAAATTGAGGCTTTCAATTTATAATACAATTAACGATAATGAGGTATTGTTTTACAATAATCAGTGGAGGTGGAAGTCGTGCAGCCATTTCACCGATAGCGATGAAATTGTCAAGTGGATGTTGGTGTTTTTCATAATTAAGCACCATCGCGATTTTATATCAGAATATTAGAATTTGTTGGGTCGTCTCGCGATTTTCACCGGCAAATAAATCAAAGAGAATTTTTAATGTTGAAATGTTTGACTTTCGATTTCGGTACCGAATGGATTCGAAATGTTTATGTTTTTGCTCGAAGCGGATTTTGAGCCGAGGTCGCTTTTCAAACTTGTTTCTTTGCAATTACCAATTTTTTATCGATGGCAAAAACTTGCCACTTTCGCAGTGTAAACAAAATAAATCCCAGCTTTTGTGTCGGGAAAATAACGTAGGTCAAGCTGTCTGAGCCCCCCCAAGATCTAACTACAAAAAATTCACTCTCCAAGTGTTATTTTTGTGTCGCCTTATCTCTGCCTAAATCGTTGAGGTTTTCTTCTCACCCCCGCGATATTCAATTTCCCTTTTTGTATGGAGAATGCAGATATTGTGTTACTCATGATTGAAACATTACCATAACTCCCTCGAGGATCCACTCTCAGGGAATTACGCAATTTCGGTATGAATTTACATCAAATTTCCCAAACAGACTTATTGGAATGTTCAAGAGGCTCAAATTATTCGAAATAAGAACGAGCTCCTCTCAACATTCTTTATTACTTTCCTATAAAAAAAGCTCCAGGGAGACCTCAATTTTAGACGAATTTAAATTTTGATGACAAAGAAGGGCAGGGAATTGACTGTAAAAAATTGGTTAAACTGTTGCTTGAGAAAACACAAAGAGAAGCGTCTTTTGAAATGGACAATTTAGCTTTACCTGTCGCATCGATCGTTTAAATTATTCAAAAATCGAATCGGTGCATCCACCATATTTCACACTTAATAAATAAAGACATCTTATCAACCGTGCAAGTTCTTGGGTCTAAGTTCGTGTTGTTCTGGGAAAAATTTAATACGTGGCCACTGTCTTGTGTGAATAAATCATGGGATGTTTCTTACCGGTAGAGCATCCTTTCCTGCCTGTCCGCCTCCACATAAATTCTGTAGTACATGAATATCATGACCATCCCGGGCACCCAGAAGCTGACGCTCGAGGAAATAACAGAGTAGGCCCTGTTTACTACGAAATTACACACGTGAGGATGTTTCCTCCTGAATTGTAGATGCTCTTCTGTTGTGTACCACTCCAATAAGATTGGTAGGAACGACACTAGAGCAGGACTACACCACACAACCGCTAACATGACAGCAAGCCTTGCATTGGTCATAATCAAAGGATAATCCAAAGGTTGTACTATGGCATAGTATCTGTCCACACTGATACAGCACAGATGCAAGATCGACGCCGTCGAAAAATACACGTCTAAAGAGTTCCACACGTCACACATAAAGTACCCGAATATCCATCGACCACCGGTTATCTCCACACTGAAGTTAAAACACATGGCCCAAATGGCGACCAGCATATCCGCCAGAGCCAAGCTCACGACGAAGTAGTTGGTGATGACTCGAAGCTTTCGGTGACGCATCACTGAAACGATCACGAGAAGATTTCCAAACAAAGCTGCGATTATGATCAACGCCATCACCGTCGTCTTCAGCGTGAATAAAAAACAGAGCAACCAAGAATTCGTAGGCCATGTTTGGTCAAATCCGATGAAATTATTCGATATGTGCACGGCTTCCAACGTTTCGTTCGTTTCATTTGAGCTCTTCAGAGATGACTGCGTCACCAAATCTGTGATGACGACGATCCCATTCATGGTGCCTCAAGTTACAAGCTCCATCTGAAAAAAAATCAACAATTCAACATACTTGCAACACTTTATTGAGCTTTTGAAATTTTAACGCGGTCATAAAAGTTTTATAGCGCGGCGGAATTACCCTTCCAAATTTAGATCAAACTATTATAAATAATTTCGATACTTTCATTGATTTGACTGCAATCCCAACAATAGCGCCTATAATAATTAATTGGGGGATGATTGCACTTACTGTTGCTTTTGAGATTTTTGAAAAGTCGGCACTTTTCGGACTTTTGTTACCGCAGAGGGTAGTTTTTCGTCGACAACGCGCGGCAAACTGTACTGTTTAGGGGTAACTCCGAGCTTTTCGCGGCTTTGCGGCGATGCAAGCGACCTCTTCTGGAAACGCGAGCTTTAAACCGAACGTGGGTTATTACCTATTATTGTTGATTCTTTTTTTAGAAAAGTCTCAAGCCAACTTGAGATCGGGGGCGGTTAAAATGATATTTGATCTAAAAGGTCGACATACTTACTTTGTGGAAGTTTTCAAACTTTAGCAAAACGTGACAACAGTGAACTTACATTGTATACCGAGCTTTTATGAGCTTAATTGCAACAAATCGGTAATCGTTACATGGAATAATTCACGCACGTAATGTTTTGAGAATTAATGTGCTTTTAATGGCAAGCTAACATTATTAAAAAGCTAGCTGCTGCTGTTATTTATTACTTTTTTCCGGGTTGTGTAATGTGGCCAGTCTATTAAGGTATAAAGTAATAAGAACGATGTTCTCTGGAATTAAAAAATATTAGTATTGCGATGTTTGGGTTTTGAGAACCGCGCGCCCTCTTTTGGCCATTTGTGAGGGTGAGCAGGATTCTCCATAAAACTCCAGAAAACTTCCGGGATCCAGTTAGAAAAATATTCCTTTAATTTTCTGTAATGTTGCGCCATCTCTCTTTCAATCAATTTGTCTGTTACTTCTTAGCTCGAAAGCTCCATCTGGTGGTGGTTTTCGACTTTATTAATTAACGTCATTCATACTATTCTGCTCAACATCTCCAAAAGTAGAGATCTGGCGGCACATAATAACTTTTCAAAGAAGACTTTATTGTCTTTCTTTGGCGTATGATAAAACGCTTTTTCGCATTATAAAACGTCTTTTGCGGTTTATGACTTTAGGGTGTTTCCTAATAATAAAGTTTTAGGACTTGGGCATTTATTTTGTTTCTAAAGAAAGAAATCTTTATGACCCCATTGTGATTATTTCGCCGTTAAATTCAGATTTTTCAGGTTACGATTATGATGTTTTATTAAGACATTTTTTATTTGCGGTTCTTTTCGAATTGCTTGTATTATAGTCACATTATAATTTAATTATGTTGTTGGAAAGTAATTTTTCCTTCGACCCCATATGAAAGTGGCATTTTCCACACGGTTAAATGACTCCGAAAGTTGATGTTTTCGTACATCCATTTCCAAAAGTAAAAGTCACTAGTGTGATATGAATATATCCGCACAGTCCTGTCAAAATTGACAGTTATTTTCAAATACAAATGTAACTCCTGAATTTTTGTCTCAAATATCTAGACCATTCACTGTAAAAGAACATGCATAATGATAAAAATGAATTAGTTAGGTCGTTTTTGACAAATCAGTTTTGACAGGCCTGTGCGGATATATTCATATCACACTAGTGACTTTTACTTTCGGAAATGGATGTACAAAAACATGAACCATCTAAATATGTGGAATTCGTCACTTTTTTATAAGGTTGTAGAAAAATGACATTTAGAGTGGATAAGAAATGAACTATTGTTGAAACTTATGGTTTCTTCCTGATGATGAAAGGTCGTAGGAAAAATAGAGTACATAACTCGTCGGAAAGTGTCTTTCTTGCATTCGTGTAATATCTGCACTCGACTGGCGCCTCGTGTTTCTACCCTCGTGCGAAATTACACTTTCCGTACTTGTTATGTAAATATCTATTCCCGGCGCATCCACCATTTTTGCACCATAAAATTTTGCGTCGCCTCCACAATTTGTGATCGTTTTCGTCGTCGTTCCATTTTCCTTTAAGGAGTTTGCATTGTTGACCACAAGCACCTTTTTAAAACTTTACGAACAAATCCTCTCGCCGTGTTCACATTGAAATTCTTTGTGTAACTTTCGGATGGCATCTTTAGATTTGTGTCATTGCATTTGTGTAATGTTTTAGTGCTTCTTTTTGTAGAGGTCTTTGTATTCATAAATTAATAAGTCTGTTTACCGAAGAAATTTATAAGGGAATCGTGCTCAAAGAAAACAAGCCAAAGAGCGGCTGATTCAACAAACAATATATTTGCAGTATATTTTTATACATGACATGTAACACGAATGATAATTAGTTGATGACATTCGACATAAAACTTGTTACAAAATAGGCCTACAAGATTGTCTCTGCCTTTTTTTTACAATATACACCTAGACAACAAACTAATAAAAATATAAACATACAAAACAATTTATTGTTTCGTGATTTATTGGTTTCGGCTTAACAATAATAGTCGTCGAAAAAATGCAACAATGAGCGTCGGAGCTACCGATGTTACTGTTGGATACCGATCTAAATATAAAATTGTCTCTTGAGAAATCCGTTGTGTACCAATTTAAAACGGTAAAAATTTTCCCTGGTTTTCCGCCAAAATTACACGAATGAACTGAGATGATTAAATTTTTCATGACGATTCCCAACAGCAACTTTTTCGATGGATCTAAAACAGGAATGTTGAAAACAGTTGAGCAAAAGAAAACAGGAAGACCAAAAACATTAACTACGTGAAACGGAAAAGTACATTAAACGTACATTTTCAGCTATATAGGCGTTTTATTTACAAAATAAAAATCACATCTTCTTATCACACATTCGTTAACAAACTATTTACAACCAATCAAATCAAACTTTATTGTAATATCACAGAACTAGTGATTTTTTCGGTTGGGAACGATCTTTACGTATTTGTGTCCTTGAGAACGTGACAAAAGCCAAAAGTCTTTATTTATTGCTTTTTGTAGTCAGGGCGACGGCTAAAACCGCGCCCCGTTAAAAATAGTGCGCTTCTATTGCCTGGAAAATGAACAAATCGAGTCGTTGCATCGGAGTGCCTTTGGCATCACCCTGTATATGTCGGAAAACAAAAACAGAAAAATCAATTCTCACGCCCCGAAATGGAGATGAAAGCTTAAAGCTTCTCTAGCAAACTTTGTTATCTAATAGAAGCTGTGTTTTCCCCGACTTATTAGAGTTTCTCGTCCTGATAAGCCGGTGGCGAGTCTTGCGGCTAAAGGAATCTTGCAGGGTTTTTCCAGCATGTGAAGCAGCAAGGCATCGCACAAAGTAGGGTATCTTTGAAAGCTTCTCGGAAGTCGCGGTTGAAGTAGGCGTAGATCAGTGGATTAAGGGCCGAATTGAAGTAGCCAACCCAGAATAACATCCCTATTAACCAATCAGGGGTTGGACAAATGACGTCGCCACACACCGTCGTTATCACGTACCTGTTGGACAGAAAAAAAGACATTTAAAGTGGAGAAAATTTGAAATGGGACGCACTATTGAAATTCCGGACGCGTTTCTACCGCAACTGCGACGTTGTTTCCCGTTTTTTTCTCATACTAAAGTAGCTAAACTGATTTGACGTGTTATGGAAACTATGCTTTCACATTTGAAGAACGGATTTATGACCGTTTTTGTTTGAGGGAAATTCGGAGTGACGGCTTGTCATGAATCATCGACTTTGCGAGCGGTATTAACACGTAAAATGATGCTTTTTCAGGTGCTGATGTGTTGGTTTTAAACAGCGAGTCAAATGCTTTATTTCTTTAAATATGGAAAATGAAATTATCTCGGAAACTCTTAAAGTTTAAAGTTCTGTGAATGTGCAAAAAAATCGTCATTTTGTTGTTTAGATCGAGGAAATCTACTAGAAAATGGACAGTTCTTTGAGGATCCGCATTTGGGAAAGACCTTTTAAAAAAGCTTTACATTGGGCGACAAGTCATAAACATTTTACTACGAATCTCACGTTCCATTGCCTCCAAGTTAAGCAAATTTGCTGACTGAAAACACGATCGTTTGATCTCGAACGGCATCATAAAAAATCGCTTTAATCGATTCCACTCCAACCCCGCCCCCGAAAATCTGTCGCCTTTAATAAATTATAGTTAGCCTGTTGTGGTTCGAGAAAGTCGCCTCCAATAACGCCGCCATCTGCCGAAGAAAAAAACCTGAGCGTCGTGGTTTCTAACGAAATGTCTGATTTTATATTAGTTTTTCTTTTGTTTCCGGAAAACCTTCACTGTCAGAAGTAAGATTCTTACGATTTTTGAATCAACAGCTGCTTTATGAGCTTATCAAAAACCTTCGTTGAGCTCCTGTCAATTTGGTTCTTTTCTTGGGAGCAATCAGAACAAAGCGAGTGGCTTCGATAAGTTGGTTGGTAATTGTACGATCAGTGTACAAATTTGCACATATTGAACAAAAGCGAATTCGATATTATTGAAACGAGAGACAGATGAGTCTGTCACACTAGTTGACGTTGGCGTATTGTTGTAATGACATATTTGCTCAGTTTGAGCTACACCGATTATTTTAGTTGCGAGGGCGTCGATTTTTCCTATTTAATGCGCTTTGGGCGCCTTGTTTAATTCTGCATTCGTTGGAACGACCAATTTGTCTAATGTAGCGCTTTCTTACTGCGGCAGTTAATCTTTACGTTTCCCGCCTTTAATAGACGAGGTGGTTTATCTCATGTTTGAGTTTTCCAAGTGGGGTGCGTTTTTAAAGTGGCTTTTGGGTTTCAGATAACTGATTTAAACGTGGAAATGTGCCACAACGTTGCAACCGGCGTGAATACACAATTTCATTCCCCTGGTCCCCTAACAACAATGTTAATGATTCAGAGTGTACCTTTGAAATGCAAACCCGACAAATAACTTAGTTAGCTCCAACTTTAACTGATTCGGTTATGCAGAATGTTTTTGGGCTAGTTTCCCCAACAGGAATGACGCCTACAAAAGTCAAAATTTCCACCTGTAACACATCTAAACTCACGTTTATTCTCTAATTAATCGATGAGATATTCTCGGTCGGCATTATTAACCCTGCCTGAGCTTGAGGGAATTCCAAGCCATTAGGTTACGATTTTGCGTTTCAGGCTTTGTTTATAGTTGCAACCAATCTCTATAAATACTCGCATATAATCGATTTTGATGCAAGCACGTGCATTAAGAGTTGGTAACGGTAAAAGTTTAATGGGGCTAACTTTCCTAATCTTACATCTAACAAACTGTGAAGTTCTCAGGGGATTTCTGGGGCGTACAAATTTGATTTGTGTCCATTTCGCCATTGTCTTTGTGGCAGAGAAAATGTGTAGAAGCAGAAATCAGAAAACTAAGCCGGGATCGACTTTAGACTCTAATCATAACAGAGAGTTTCGTGGTGGATTGATATCTTGGAAAAAGTCATGTTTATCTGACTTATTACGAAGAAGAGAGAAGACGAGATGTTACAATCGATCGAAATCCCGGAGCTACGACTTAAAAGCTGTGTAAAGCTTGTTAATATGAAAGCTGCTGGTGTTCTTCGAGCGCTTACGCGTTTGATGAGCGCGTTTAACATTGTTCAACGACACTTTTTGGATGTCACGTGTAATCTCTGGTAGCTTAAACCATATTAATTGCAAGGTGATTAAATCCTTTCAGGTTTTCAACATAATCCCATTACAGGCTGCCGCAGCTTACTACCTTTTTGTTTGTTTGCTCGTTTCCGGGCAGGCAGGAGTTTAAGATAATGACTGCGATATTCAAGCGATTTCCTCAAAATTTTGAATTTTCCAAATAGATCCGTTCTCAATCAAGCTCCAAAGAAAATCTCTCATCATCCCTCTATTGTGCAAACCACTACAACCGAGCTTTCTTCCGGGCAAAGCTCCTTCAAAGGGTTAGGTATGATACGTCGATTGTGATTTACACAACGTCGGATCCTCATTGATCAAAACTGTAATTAGCTCTTGAACTTGAAGCTTTGGGGACTCGTCTTGATTGATGAGAATTTTTCTTGGTTTATTCAAACCTCATTATAATCAATTATTGCGAATATTTTTAGATTCTCTTGGGGTTTTAGAAGCTTTCACTGGAGGCACTCCGGAGGCGAAAAGTGCGAACTTGTATATTTTAAGCTCAAGGGTGTTAGCAGACGAAATTTGAAAAAGCTTCTTTGTGGGCGTACGCGGTTTTTACAACTTTCAGCTTCTTTGAAAGACGATACATTTTGTGACTACTTACCATAAGAAAAAAGGAAGCCAGCATAACATGAAAGCGCCCATTATGATGCCCAGAGTGCGAGCAGCCTTGTGTTCGGCCCTCCAGCTCTTTGATTGTTGGCGAATGGACGTTCCTGCAAGAAAAACGTTTTTGCTAAATTTTTTTAATACCACATTATAATAAAGCAAATTTTTGGTGGGTTTTTAGGAAATTTAAAGTTCACTGCCAGACTGCGAAATTAGTCAGATGTTATGTAAAGAAAACCCATCCATCATTTCTTTGACGTGATCTGAGCGAGCTGGATTACATAATTTCAATTTGCGCGAAAAGGACGAAAAAAAAGTGAAGTAAATTTTTTTGGGACGTCAATTAACTAAAATTGTAGGCAAAAAACGTGATAATTCAATTTTAGCTTGTCTTTAATCTGATAAATAAAATTGTGCGATCACTAATCAGTAATCAGTTATATCGAAAGCAGTGAATATTTTGGTCACAACTA
Source organism: Gnatocerus cornutus (assembly GCA_029298725.1). Classification (NCBI taxonomy): domain Eukaryota; kingdom Metazoa; phylum Arthropoda; class Insecta; order Coleoptera; family Tenebrionidae; genus Gnatocerus; species Gnatocerus cornutus. The sequence continues at coordinate 4,329,634 of CM055517.1, forward strand.
AAAATAGAAATGTGGAGCAAAAGGACGTGAATGAATTTAAATAATAAATAAACTTTAACTGCCGCATATCAACAAAGCGAGTTCAATAAAGCGCGAACAGGTCTCGTTGCTACTAAATTACAGGCTGGCAGTTGAAACGAAAATAGATAAAATGTATTGCAATATTGATGGAAAGGTACGTTGATTCATTTAATAACAACCTAAATTTGAAAAAAAATACGCGGGACGGTTTCATTAAATAATAACTGGCAACATAATTAGTTAAATTGCTTTGTTTCATTGATATAGTTACCGATAAGTGTATAAATAAAATCGATATTTCAATTTGGAGTCCAAAGTGGAAACCGCAACAATTTGTTTTGTTCTGTTTAAATTTCATGGCGTTGAATAGAGTCAAATTGTCTCGACAACTTGATATTTTTCGCCCTTGACATACAGTGCACGAATGTATTAATTAAGGATGATTTATTGTCTTATCGATGACCGAATGGTTTATTATCCGTTCCATGGCAATTGATCGAACGCCCTCTCTAAGATAAAACACAACATTCCTAAATTGGTCCTTTATTAAATCAATAGAACCCCATACTCGTCTTGATTAAATTATTAACATATTAGTCGCATATCGATTTCTCACAAGTACTTTGAATTGGGGTTAAGCAGGGTTCCTTAACAATCTGTTTTCCAATTAATTCAATATCTTCAATGAAAACGAAGTACTGACGCTCTTAAATGGAAGTGTTAAATCCGACGCGAAGTGTCAGTCTTAACTAGCTTCCTGGTGTTAATTAACCCCTTTAATTCCATTGTGATCTGTACGTACAACACTAACCGACAACTTGCAACTATCCGCACGCTGCAATTCCCTTAATTATTCCTATTCCGACTTGTAGCTAAATGCAAATCAATCTACGAGCTCGGGTTCCGCTGTTTTTAGTCTTAATTGTATAATGCGACCTGGGCACGAATGTTCAGCCCGATCTTATTAAAAACTTGGCTAAACTTTACGGCATTTCACGGGATAATTTCTAGCGTTTTAGTGAAGAGATATAGCCAACGTCACCGCTTGCTAACTAATAGATAACATTACCATTTGCTACGTGATGTGATTTTGATATCACATGTATTGCATTACGAGACAGAATAGAATGATCTTCCACTAAACAATTGTAACCACAAATATCCAATTCTGTGCCGTCAAGCAGTTTCGGTATGATGCGGCAATGCCTTCATGGCGTGACTATGTCTTCACCACAATTTCGATAGGACACATGCAATTTTTGCACGACTGAACTTTTGCGTCAAAGTATCAATTGAAATCCTGATACTGCATGTAGACAGACGAAAATTACACTAGTCATCAGTAGAAATTTGTTTGTAATAGTAGAATTGTCTTCTAATTCTGAATCAGAAGTTTATTTTGCTTATTTTCAACAAATCGGCTATCAAATTTCGGTCGAAACTGTGACGAAGACCGCATTTTTCTCCCTGTCTTAATTTCGAAGATATCGAGCATAATCATTTTATGAACTTAACATTCAATATCCGAAACTTACATTAAATAACTGAATTTATTTGCGTACGTTCGCTAACGAATAGCATAAAGTATGTTTTTAGTTCTGCGTGAAATTGTGCGTAAAATGAGTACCAGTAATAACACTAGTCCGCCAATTGTTAAAGTAGAATTGCCTTCTGATTCTAAATTCGAAACCCGTTTTGTTTTATCAAGTGAGATCAGTCACTCCGAAACACTTTTTTTCACCCCGCGTTTATTTTAGTTTTTTTAGTTTTGCTCAACACCTTGCCAATTAATCAAACACTTTAAATACAGAGTGTCTCAAAAATTAGCGAATTCCGAATTCAGAGCGCCGGTAGGGGAACCCAGTTATGCCCGCAAATACTTATAAAAAGAAACATTCACACTTCCTGAAGAAGATGTTAAGCACTTTAATGTGCATCCTGATCTATCTTTATGATTTCTATTTGTATTGCTTAAATACGTTTCATACTACATAACTGGCTTTGCCAAGTAATGTCAATTTTGCCACTTTTTTTTTTCTAAAAAATTCCACCCTCTAATTTTTTTGGTCCGTAAGCAAACTATTGGCACTTTATAATTGCGTCCATATGCATAACGTTTAAATAATTACTTTATTTTTTTTAAGTAACTGCTATCCAAGTAAGCATATACAAGGTGTTTATAAATGTTTCTAGCATCAAGGGGGGCTTTGGAATTTCTGTGCTGCGCTATTTTGCCGCTTTGTTTTCATACTGAATATAACTATGTTAACAATTATTTCAAATTTCACTTGCGTCTACGACTTTTCAGTTACGGTTTTGTGTCAAAATTTTGGATTTTCAGCCTTCAAACTACAACTTGAACAGTTTGTTTTCAAAACTAACTTTGTTCAATAATTGAGGTTAACTACAAATGTCAGTTGAAAAATCTAAACCCACATTAGTAACGAGCGGCAAATTTATTTGACATTTCATAGCCACCCTTGATGCTAGAAACATTTATAAACACCTTGTACTTGTTTACTAAGGGCTCGATTTCATGTTGACTTGCTTCATTGCAAATCAGAGTTGCATCTTAACAACCCCAATCAAACTGATACTACCTTAGCAACAGCGTCAACGCAATTTTGCGCCACTCACTTGAAATCGGGCCCTTAATGTTTACTTAAACTTATGGATATGAACGCAATTAATTAACAATTTTTTCTTTTCTTAAATTGGTACAATTAGAAAAAAACTGTATGGATATGGGCGAACCGTTTTCAATAAATTGCGAATTATTAGCTATGCGTTTAGTTGGATATCTAGTTCAAATATGCCATAGAACGATCCTGTAATTTACGACCTCAATATGTTTGATCATGGAGCGAAAAGTAAACTAAACTCACCCTCGATCAGTATCAGCATGGGCAATTTATACAATTCTCAATTTATTTAAGATTACATAATGACACACTACTACAATTGCAAAATTTAATTAAGCAATTAATTAGAAACAGGCTGCTCCAAATCTGTTTTACGAATTATTAGATAAGCGGATTGATAGTTCTAATGTTCCAATTAATATACTAAAATTTACAGCTTCAATCTGTTTGACTGGTTACAATGCGCCTCAATTAACAACACTTTACTCGTAGATAACGAAAGAACGAGCGAGAGACTACAATTTTAGGGTCAATAGTCAATAACTGAAAAATCGGAGGCAGAAGTAAATCAGATTTTAAAGAAAACAGAGAAAACTTGGAGTGTTTTGAAATGTAATTGTTGAGAAATAAAAACAGACGGCTAAAAGAACCACAGATTCTGTGCAATCGTGTTTAGAACATCTCAAACAATGGCAAACGAGTTTTGTTAACAGAAATCTTTTCAGTCAAGTAAAATATTTAAACATTACCTCTAAGTTTTGTCCTGACACAGACATAATTTGTAAGAAAGTTTTGTACAAGACAGTATGAAACATAAGCTCGACAAATTCAATTAAAATAAATTTCAGTCAAGGCACGGCCTCAAAAGTTAGTAAAATTAAATGAAAAATCTCTCTTTGATACTTTTTATCAAAGCAAATTCCCTAATAAATCATTGTAATTGCATGAAAGAATTATTTGATTTTGAATCTCCCCCGGTCTATTGAACGAAATGTAAACTCACGCCTTTATAGTCTCTGAAATTAATATCTGAAGAGAACAGAACTAATCAATGATCAAACAATCAAGTCAAACTTATTAATAGCGGCATTAAGAAAATTGAGTAATTCAGCCGAACTTCGACGATTGGGATCAAGAGGTGGACTGAACTAACCTTTAACAAACCGCTTTTGATTTGCCAAATCCGTTACCATCCATCAATGCCGATAATGATGACGCGTGAAGAAAAAAATGTAAAGATACTCTTAACCCTAAAGCATTTACAAAACCATCACTCTTTGTGACAAACTGTCAGTATGATATACTTGACGAGTTATTAAATCTTACCAAAATCTTCCCCCTTTCATTTAAATAATTTCCCGCTTGCGAATTATAGAAAATTTCGCTTTAACGTCGCCGAGGGTTACATTAATCGCATACCAGCTGTAACGAGCTCTCTTGTTCTTTTAATTTAATATTAAGTTTGCTCGTTCCAAGCTTTTAACGCACTGTTTTAGCTTCCTTTCAGATGGTGAAATTAAGTAGACACAGTAGCTTTAGTTTTATGCCTGCAATTAGATTGGGGAAATGGAAACTCGTCAGAATAAACAAGCGCCTTATAACAACGCGTTTTGAGGTGAAGAACAGCATAAAAAGAAAAATAAAGTGGCGAGGAAGTAGGTAAGAAAATAGAGTTAAATTGCACCAAGTTGAAAAACACGATAAAAATCTCCAGGAAATAAGGAAGTTAGCACATGATAAAAACTTGTATCGTTTTGTTTTTCTAAGCGGGGTGCACGTTTCAATGATACACTTTCCGAATGAATTCCTCGTCTAATTTTACTTCAAGCCACGACATTTATATTATGCCTAAAACAGTGTCTCTTCTCTGCCCAACTCCCATTTTAATAAATTTCGTTATTAAACGAGCACAAAAGGAAATTGTATTTGTTTCGTTGCTTGTGAGTTTATATTACCGTAATGTTCTTCGAAGAATTGCAAAATTTTAAATTTATCACAGACGCACGCACAATTCAATTCAAAACTCGTATCTCTTTGCCTACTAAACAAGTTCAGCCATGAATCGTTGAAGTTATCAATAAATTTCGTCTCTTCAACGAGTTATTTCCAGAGAACGGAAACCGGTGCCATACTGAAAAGACTCTTCTTTTACTCATTGAGCGAATTTAAATTGTCTAGTTTTAGACGTCGAAAGCACCGAGGCGTGAATGTCTTGAAATTCCCATTTTCGAGCTTAACGAAATAGTTTTCAAGGGCAGAACTCGTTCGTGTCGAAATACGAAATCAAGGTTTCTCCTGGAAAATTCTTAATCCGATTGATTATGATTCTGGTCACGATGAAAAATCAATGTAGATATAAGTTCGTTTGGCTGTATGTGGAAATGCATAGAGGCCGTAGTTCGGAGGAAACGATCAATCAGGTGATCGTTCAGGGAGAAGCGTATCATCGATCAATGGAGAATCGATTTGAGTTTCTTGAGATACACGTGACGACCTTGCGGCTGGAATTTTCTAACTTTCGTTAATTTTTTTTCATGTTGGTACGTTTGTTATCTGCCGATTTCAGAATTGACATGAGAGGCAACAATGGACGGTCTTTTGTAATGGATTCACGGTCATAATAAATCGATGAAATCCATTCTTAAGAAGTCAGTTTCTGTTTGAGGACTCTGCTGATCTCACAAAATTTTATCAATCATCTGGAGTTTTTCCAGGCCAAGTTCCAAGGTGACCATTATGTTCAAGAAAGACGATTATCTAAGATTAACGACGTCTCATAAAAAACGACAAATTTCTTCTCATCCTGCGTAATTTATGTTATTCTCTGTCCCCTCGACCCATCTCGCGTATTATACTTATTATTATAATCGATGATATGATCGACAAAGGCGTGACTGATTCAAGAACCGCCTCGTTCGTTGCGACGCGAAACTCGCCAACGTCGCTATTTTTAGTTTTGGGGTGCAATTTTCAACTTTCTACCCGGCTGTCGCCCCTATTTTCACGCTTCAACAACTCCAACGAGGGAAACATTTTTCGCGATTTTTTTTCAATGTCAAGTGACAAAGAATGTTGCTTATTCGTATCGATACAGATTTGCATCGATGTTGAAACGTCAGATTTTGATTTAAAACTCCCAAGCTGTTCACTTTGGGATTTTTTGTTGGAAAGTTTTCTGGCACATTTGAATGCATGTTTCGGCCCTTTTCGTGGTCAAGTTTCCAACTATTGGAATGTACTGTTGAAAGGCAATCAGTGTCATTTGAACTTGTTTGTTGAGAGAATGGTGTTTTATTGGTTCGATAGATCTGGGGAAAGTAGCTGTGGTGGTTTTGTCGATGTAATAATGTTGACGTTAATAGCCGTGTTTATTAAAACATCAATCTTGGGATGGTAAAGCGGTGGAATTTTACTGTAGATGGACGTGAATGGGTGATTCTACTGATTTATGTTATGGTTTTATAAGAAGGGACAAGTTGGGGAATCATCATCAGGATATGCCGTCGGGGGCAGATTTTACAAGTTTACCATCTTCTCGAACTAATTTAGTAATGCTGCACATGAGAGAATGCGCTCCATTTTACATGAACTGCATCTAAATACTGGAACGTGTAGAAATGCCTCAACTCGATTTCAAGTGTTGATCTAATTATCCTCTTTTCTGTTTAAATGCGCTTTATAAATTTACTTTGTTTCCATGTTGTACAATAAACTAAAAAAAGAGTTGTCAGCGAACTAATTCTCTTGTGCTTTCCGGCACGTTCGTAACGCAACACCTGCTTTAAAATGAATGCGCGATTTTGCTTTGATAAATATTTTTTCTTTGAATGACATAAACAATGAAGTTGCCGACAGGTAGAAACTCAAACGTCAAAGGTAAAAGAAATATTAATATTTCGCGATGAAGCTCCGATAAGGTTTCAATACGGGAGTCTTTCATGACGATTGATTATGTTCGATGGAAAGCATCAAAGTTGACTCACGTGCGTGTTACTCTCAGCTTTTATCAGAACTTTTCAATATCGGATATTACACGGAAAGCGCATGTAATCCCGGAGGCCCGAAGAAAAACGTCTGGAATTGTAATTCTTAAAATTCTGAAAGCTCGTCGCTAATTTCGTCGTATCGCAAATTTCAAAATTTCATCTACCCTGTCCGGATCCTAGGTAATCCGCACGTTTCATTCCACGTCCTAGTGCTTTAATTTCAGGGCAAATAACTCTCCACGATACGGCTCAAAAACTCCAGGACACAGATTTTATCAAACCGTTTTAATTTCGTTTATCGTGTCCGATTGAAATGCGAAGGAAACCGTTTAAGGTTCAACGGTCTCGCGTGTGGCCCAAAAAAAATAACTATAAGGAAGATCAAGTTCAGGTGCCGTCACGTGAAGCAAGCAAAGCATGTTTTCATGTTAATTTCCCATTCCTTTGCGTGTTGCTCGTACGTTATGGTTGCAATTTCAAACTATAAATAGAACTCTAGGCTAGGGATTTAATTACGGGTTGATTTATACCGTTTTTCAGTCGGTCATTGGGAAATTTCCCGCCAAAACGAACGGGCCCGGCGAAGACTTCCTAGCCAACCAAGTGAGACAGAGAGACCCGTTTAATACTCGGAGAATTCCTATTGATTTTCCTGCTGGGTCCGAAAGCTCACTCTCGGGCCTTAAGGACGTAGAGTCTTTAGGCAGGAAACGATCGGACAGGAAATTTAGTCAAGTCCAACAACTGTATACATTCACGTTTTAATTGGGGCAATATTTGAATAATTACGGAACGCCCGGATCAAGCTGGAGCCTTTGTACTCAAAAGCGCTAATCAAGCAGGCAATCCTGATGTAAACAATACCATTTGAAGAATGAACTAGTGAAGTCTGCAGCATATCCGATGCGCGCACGATTTTTTTATGTTTTATAAGATTTTTTTGTCGTACTGGAATTTCTTGGTTTTAGCAACGTTGCTTGATCTAGCCACTTGATTTAGATTATGAAGTTTAGCGTATTTTTGTCGCTACAAGCGCCTTGGAAGAATAAAAATTGCATTTGTTCTTTTAAGTGTAGTTTACGAATTACGAAGCAGATGAAAATTGCAGTTTTACTTTGACGTTGTTATAGCTACAGCGCCATTAACTTAATCTAAAGCCCTTAAAGTTGGAGGAACAAAAAATTCCTACTACAGTCATAACAAAAACTGCTGCAATTGCCACGAAAACTGTAAATCCTCTAATTTAATTTTACTATTTTTGAAACAGAACCACTAAAACGTTATTTGAAAGTTTAGATTCAACTCTCATTTAAACTGTTCTTTTCGTTTAATTTATTAGAGTGCAATGCCTGCTTGCCACTATTAGGCCACTTTACTCTGCAATTGAGCCACACCTATCTTCCTGGGATTTTACCCGTCCTAATCTTATTTTTATCGGTTGTTTGTTTTAAAGCGCGATCGTCGTGTCGAGTTGCAAATGGCATCCCATCAAATTTCTGGAATAAATATTTTATTGCCGTTTTATGTAGGTAACGTGCGCTTCTTGACCATATTTAAACGGCGCCATTGTAGTGAATAATTAAATAAATGCTGGATCGTTTTTCCCTGGAGAAAAACGCCAATAATTTAATATTATCCACCAACAAAAAGCGTATTTTTTTGAGGGATTTTTGCCCCCAGGACTATGGGTATATGTCGAGTACGTGCCTCGCGTACTAATTACAATAAAAAAATCAATATCCGCCATCACAATAACCGATAAATTCCATCTGTAATAGTTGGAGCGGAAACGGACATAAATTTGCCGAATTTTTCGGTAGTGGAATAATATTTGCGTAAACGATCTCCGACGAAAATTCTTACGAAAATAACCAAAGGTAAAACTAAGCGTTGTAATTGGATTTCCTGGCAAAAATACCGAGCCCTGATAAATAATTCCGAGCGTAACATGTTAGCTCTTTCGGTTGCTTTGATAGATAAATGGATTATCATTTGGAAAAAGAGACGAATCAAACTAGACAAAATTGAATTACTGAGTGGGGAGATCACTTAAAAAAATGTGAACATTTTAATCGGATTCCCGTGTGACAAACAGAACGCCCATAATTCGCGATTAAATCTAAATCCAAATCCAAGAACAAAGCCATAAAATAAAATCGGACGTACAAGAACGAGCGCGGCGTCATCAACGATAAAAATGACCCTCACGCACCCCCTTAGAAGCAAAAATATTAGAACTTTTGTTCGGATCGCTGTAAAGAGCTTTCAGCTGGGATGTGGAAAATTGCAGCGCAAAAGCTCTTTCATGCAAAAGGATTCAATAAAAAGCTGTTTTTTTAAGTCTATCCAAGAACGAAGGAGTAATAAATACTTGAAGTTATTGAGACGTATCAATACATAATACATAAATTTTTTCGCCTCGTGTCAAGATTAACCCTCGGTGGTGCTGAGACGTTACAAGAGCTCGTCAGCTCTCGACTTCATCTCTCCTTTATTGTACCTCGTGGACTAGACGTGAATACGAAATTGTATTATGTACTTGAAGCAAACAACTCTAGAATCATAAATGGTTCTGTTTGCCCGAGAAAGCCCTTCAAAGCACCATCGGCGTGATTTCGACCGTCCTTCCAATTAAATCCGTTCCAACTCTTTTTTCTCTCGCTCGCTAAAGTAATTAAAATTTTCTTCAAACTTGCCGAGCTACCCTGTTAATTAGATCGAAAAACGAAACAAAAATTCAAAAGATGTCGAGTTGCAGCGAAGCAAAGATCGTCCCACCTCTTCAATCGATATCGATCGTCTCTAATTGCGCCAGAAAAACAATTTCATTGAGTTCAACGGCAACTTTCTCGTGACTGCTTCGGGATGCAGAAATTTAAATAATCGATTCTTGAAGGTGGATTTGCCGGTAGGCTTTATTTCTGTAGATTACCATAATTAAGGAAATAAGTAAACAGAAACTCTGTGAACTTTTGCAAATTTGATGAGTGCTTTCGCCGTTGTTAATTGTAGTGATTGGTAAATCTGTAAATATTTGATTGAAGTTGTTGGCTGTTTGTTGTTCTTTGAGAAATAATGTAAACCGTGGCGTAAGCCGTTAAGCACGTCAAGTGGCTTCGAGTGAAATTGAAAAGTTGCTTAAAACCCCTTAAAATTCTTCGGGGGTGCTCGAAATAGGAAAAAAGATTAAAGCGGACGAGGTTGATGGTTTTTGCCAAAGGATGCGAAATAAAGGAAAAAGGTTCAGCTTGTTCGGTCGAATGACAAAAAAGATTTGTTTAGAAATGAATGGGAAATGAGGGATTGCAACGCTGTGCGCATAAATATCGGAAATGAATTGTTTTGTAACAAAAAAAATACTGGTTTTGATAACGGGATGGTCTAGACTGACATTATAAGTCCGCTACAACGTGCGCCGGTCCGAGAGAGCACTTCATTCAGATAATAGACGTTAATAGTCTCTATTATCCATAATATTCAGTTCAACACCTCAGGCATACGCGGCATAATAGCCGTGTAAATGCCCTCTTAGCGCTCCCAGACATCGAAAACGGAAGTCGTGCCGGGAGCATTCAAGTTATAACCATCGTTACATCAATCAAATTCACACCTTCGGGCCACAGATGCTTATTTACTCAATACACGGGCTAAAGATGCGGATTTTAAGAAGTTTGGGGAAAACACGATAAAAATTTCATCAATAATGCGAGCAGAACGCACTCTTCGAATCTAATTTCACCCATGAGCAAATCTGACAAGGGACGCTTTCGACATATTCTTCCTGTCAACTAAGAACTTAAGATATCGTCTAGAGCCACGTTGGAAGTTATGATGGAGGGTAATTAATTTAGGAATTAGAGTGACTAATAGTGAGGGTTAGAAGGACGGGTTTATTACTTTTTGTGTGTTATACATTTTTAAAGAGGATATCGCTGTCTAAGTGGCAACTGCCTCTATCTCAATTTTGACGATTTTTCGTTTTTGCTAGTTTTCGAATTGTTTCTTCGTGGGGAATGTCGTGACGGAGTCTGTTTTTTGAATTTCGCTACATTTTATGCTCTACGCGAAAATTTTACAACATCCGCTATCTCAATACGTAAGGCAAAATACGCTACTTCATTCTCAATTCAAAATGAGGTAGAATAAAAGTGTATGTCAGATTAAGTTAAAAGTGTGTTAAGTGAGCAGAAAAATGTTTGATGGTGGTTCCAACATAGATCGTCCTATGTTCCTTCATATCGTAAGTTAACAATACCTCTTATAAAAAATTATTAATTCGATTTAAAATAATCCACTCATAGCACCAATAACCATAAGATTTCTATTTTAAAGTAATAAATCTACAGGTCATTAAATAATATTAAAAAAAATTTTTTTTAAAGCAATGTAATTAATTCGAAAAAAAGGTCAGCGCAAAGGTTTGAACACGCATGAAAAAAGAGTCTACGTTTTTTATTATTACATACGGCGAGTTTGTAAAATTATACCTAATCTAATTGCCTAATTGAACATCCACAAAAATGGAAGTTAGCGATGGCTCTTTATATTATGTTCCAAGTGAACTAATACGTTCTTAAATGGCCAACCAATTAACGCTTATAGCTTTTTCTGTCACATAGAATTGGATGTACTTTAAGCTTTATTGTGATTATGACTGATGTTTAAAATAATTTGGAATAAGTTGTCTATTTATGTTATGCTCTCCATCGATGCCAGAAGGTTGTCGATGTCGACGGTGGTCCGTTCATAAATTACAGCAATACCCGAAATTCCATGCTCGCAACTGTATTCACAATTGAAATGGTTAAAAGGATGAGATTTGTCATTTAACACAAAAAAAGTTGTTTGTTGTTTGTATAGTATTGAAAACGTAAACTGCAACTTGCTCTATCTCAGGCAAAAATTAAGGCAACACCCTCTATCTCAAGCATTTCTTCAGAAAATTGTTTTATTTTATTGAAACTTTTAATAATCGTTTGAAACACAATAAAAATCAAATGTAGAGGATTACTATTTGAAAATAGTTATTTACAGTCGCGTGTGGTAACTTACATTTTACAGCGCGAAATCAGTTTGAAGCACGACTGCGTAGCCGGAGTGCTTTAATGATTGAGCGCTGTAAAATGGTTAACGCACAAGAGTTGTATTAAACTTTTTGGCCGAAAAACTTTTAATTTAAATAATTGGGTTTTTCAAAATTCATGAGAATTGTCACATTGTCACATTTGTAAATTTCATCATCTGTCAATTCTGTCAATTTTGTAGTTGCTGCACAAAAAGTACACAAGATGGCGCTGTATAAAAAACGTTTTAATATTACTTTAAAAATAGAAATATTGTCTTAATTGAGATAATAATTTAGGTAGATTCCACTTTGGTGATCAATCTTCATTATGGTAAAGTGATTTTAATTTATAAACGCATCTGAAGAGCAGACGATTTGGGCAATTTTTACCGCACGGCGTGTGTAAACGTCCAGGGCGCTTGTAAATCTAGTGTTTCCGAAGATGTCAATTGAATGTTAATTTGACGTTTACAATTCATCTTCATCTAATCTAAAAATAAAAACAGTTTTTTTATTGTCCTGTAAAGTTGCAAAAATTGAGATTGCGTAAGTTACCACTTAGACGACGATATGATACGTTGTGAAAAGGTCGGTCTGGGCCCAAATTAAGCAGGACGAAAGCTCATTACTTTTTGTCTAATAATATAAGTGACTAAAATGACGGCGGTTCACCGATTATCCGAAATAATTAGGATGTCTGTTTTAGGTTGTCTTAGGAAACACCCCTGAAAAAATGCTCACCCCAGCTCGACATTTTTTCCATGCAAAAAGCAATTATCTAATTGCTCTTACAAAGCGCGCGAGCTCTACAATCCCAGGTATTTGTTTACGAGCTCGTTTTCTCAGAAATGCCAACATTTATCCTGTAGTGTCCTTTTGTCGAAGTTCGTTTGACGGCCAAGTGAAGGATATAACGCCCCATTGTCTTACGTCGTACAATAAACTCGATTGTCACACTTCAAGAACTTGATAAGTGTTGGGACCACAAAGCAACTCTTTCAAGATAACAGCCGAAATAAATTTATTCAAATATTGTGTCTACAATGTCGTCACCAGAACTTGGGTCACACGTCGCTGGTTTTCCAATACCCGCTGCATCAGCACTGTGGTGGTCGCGTTCACTTGGAGAGCCATACGTTGGAGAGTCCGCAAACTTGCAGACATCTCCCGCTGAGATAAACCTGTGAGGAATCCAGAGTCGCCGACGCCGATTTGATAGATTGCGGCGCCGTCACCTTCAAGGAGACGCCATTTTAATTGCGTGACGAGATGTTGGAACCTTTGATGAGTTGGGTTGATGATTTTTAGCTTGTATTCGACGTTGCCGTGTTGGGGTTCCGGAGGGAGGCAAGTTCGGTTGTTCGCATTGTCTAACGCGAAATCATCTACACTGTAATCCACCGGAGGATTCGGATTGAAAAGACTCACGGACCAGTCCATAATCATTCTCCCGTTCATTGTTGAAGTTGACATTGACATGTGTCATTTGTGCGTTGAAAGGGAAAAGTCCGATTCAGATTTACTGATGAAAGAGCACTTCCCAGACATCAATGACAATTAATTACGAAGCAGATATTTCTTTAGGTGTGTACAAAGAGGAGACGGAATCGCCCATTTTTCTGGGAAGGTAGCACAGGTCTTTGGTCTCTTATACAAGTTTATTGAAGGCACGATCTCGGTAATGAACTTTCGCGACGTGAAGAAATAAGATTTTTGATGGAAACGAAGCAGGTCGATACTTTTCGCTGGATATTCACTGTTTGTTTTCATCATTAGAGACGTACAAGCAAACTCTTGTTATTTTTATTGTTCGTACTTTGTCTCAGCTAACATCCAAAACTCATGAATAAAATAACTCTACCGCCTTCCACATCACCGCTCATCGAAACACGAGTCCCAATTTAAAACTGGAACTCCAATTAGGCAAATCGTTAAGCCGGTATTAGTCAGGCCTAAATCCTGGATAAAAACAAATCGAACGAGAAAAATTGGTCGGGAGAGTTTCCAAAGATATCGAGCAACTGGGAAAATTATTAGTGACATACTGTATACATCAGTTTGTTGAATAAGAGGCAGTCCTATTTTATATTCCGATGGCGGTGAAGAACGAGCGACCATCTTCAAGAATTGCTCGATTAAATATTCAAACCGCTCGACTACAGGAATTCGGGCAGGAATTTTTTCGCGCCTCGTTTACATGCTCTTTAATGAAGTCGTAAATTCGTCCGATTAATTATTAAAGTAACAAGGGCCGGATTATTAGTTTTGAGCCCGCGTCACGATATTCCTGAATTAGCTTTTGCTCTGCACCTGCTGTCTCTGTGTCATATTAATTATGAAAATGGGGCCTTTCTTATCGTTAAAAAACGAATCACCATTCATCATCGCTGTTTTTCTATACTAATTCGTTTAATGTTACTCGAGCGAGTCGTAATTATTGTCACCTCTTGGAATCGATTTTTCCCGGTTCTTCCAGGCTGTCCCGGAGATTATCAGTCTGAACCGTGTCCCAACATAAATTCTTTCATTGTCATATTTGATGATGTAGGGGGAAAAACGTGCCTCGGGGTTTGAAAATTCGCGTTTACAAAGTGTGTTTTAGAACGTCTACACCATCACCTTTCAACACCTCTTCTGTTCGTTTTATATGTAAATATCTCCCTGTGCCTCTATATACGTTTTTATTCCCTAGATCCTCGACGATTCGATCTGAGTGAATTCCCAGTTCTTTCCGCGTCGAATTTCGGTGTTCACTCCGCTTGACGAGGGACCCGCGATAATTATTTTCACCGCACAGATCTACTACCTACACTGTCTTAAAGCGAGAGAAATCCGCTTATTTGGATGCAAAACGACGATTTCTCGCTGATTTTCGCCGTTTTCTGGCTTGAATTCGCAAAGAAGAGCTCGAAATCTACAAATCCATTAATTTTTATCAAGATTCAATGGCTGAATTAGAAGAAAACAGCAGAAAACTGCACGAAATCATCAAATTTTTTAAGGAAATCCGCTTATTTCGATGCAATATGACGAAGAAGGTGTCTTAAAGCGACAATAACTATAACGAGCGAAAGAAATGGGAAAAAGTGGGAAAAAGCTGCAGCGAGCGAATAAATGAGCTTTTATTAAAAAGTTTTATTAAAAGCCGCATGCTTTATGCAGGTACGCCAATGGCATGATCGAGAGTATTGAAAAAGTGGTCGTCCAAAATGATGTTTGAAGCACAAACGGGAATTCCATCGGCTTTGAACGAGTATAAAGTCCATCGATTAAATTCTTCTATTAAAAATACGTCGGAATCCTAGCAGATATTGATTTATGGCGTGCAGTCTTCAACAGTTGATCAGCTGGTATTAAACGAAATTGGTTTCTTTCGAACGGAAGCAGCTCGAGACGAAAAAAGCATCTCGAATAAATTACAACACGTCAAGGTTTTTTAAAAGACGCTAAAACTATCGCAAGCGAACGTTCACTCTCGCTTTTAATGAAACGTTTCCATTGGAATAATAATAATGCCGAGAAAAGACGAAAAAACACGTTCAGCGTTAATTTAGTTTGTTCGAAATCGATAGGGAAAGCTCGAGCATCCGTATGAAAGTTAATAAAAACATGAAGCCGGACTGAAAGCTCAACTAACGACATCAGAAAACTGATCTAAAGCTCTCAATTAAAGCGATTGAAAGCAGGAATTTCTATTCGTCAAAGTCTCGCTTTACTTTAATCGCGTAAGTTGAAAGGCCGTGCAATCGTTCTTCGTTAAGTTAGTAAGCGAGAAGTAATATTAGGACGGAAATGGAGGAGCCGATGCACCCATAAATTCTTTACTAAACGGTAGAATGTGCATGAGTTCGAAAAACGCATTTCTTATCGTTATGTTGATAACGCGGAAGCGACACAATAGACGCTTTTTTGTGTTTGTTGGGTCTTTTATGGAATTGTGTGCATTTTATCACAACGCAACCTGAGGACATCTCATTTAGACAGAAAGTGAAAACGCGGGGAACTTTCGATAGGAAATCCGATTTGTTATTTTTAGATTTCCTTGCCAGAATCATCATGCAAACGTATATATTTTAAGACTTCAGGAAATTGAAAACACATTTTCCCTGACAAAACTACAACTTACCATTGAGGTTCAGTTCTGTCGCTGCCTTGCTGTTGTCTCTGCTATTCATCGCTGTATTATATTCAGTGACTGTTGTCCCATAAGAAACCGCAGAGCCAGAGCTGGTACTTCGTCTTCCATTGATTTGTCCCACGGTGGTCAGTTCTCCGTCCGATGGGTGGAGGTAATGGTCGCCGTACCGATCCCTGTAGGAAGTCCGATGTTGATGGATTGAATTTAAGATAATGTTTGAAGAGGTTCGAGAGAGCGCTTTTCTTTGTCTGACGGCTTCCTTGTAAATTCTGCAATACATGGTGACCATGACGATTCCCGGTATCCAGAAGCTGATGGAGCTGCTGATGAGGGCGTAGTACTCATTGACCACAAATTTGCAGACGTTCGGATGCTTCTCTCGGTACAAAATATAGTCATCCGTGGTGTACCACCCCAGAAAAATGGGGGTGAAACTGATCAACGCCGGAAGAATCCACACATTTGCTAGCATGAAGCTAACGGTCCGATGGGTCATGGTAATAGGATACTCCAGTGGTCTGACAATCGCATAGTACCTATCCACACTGATACAACACAGATGTAAAATAGACGCAGTGGAAAAGTAGACATCTAAAGAGTTCCACACGTCGCACATGAAATACCCAAACAGCCATTTTCCCCCAGTCAACTCCACGCTAGCATTGAACGTCATCGCGCACAGTGCTACCAACATATCGGCCATAGCCAAGCTGACAACGTAGTAATTTGTAATCACTCGCAGTTTTCTATGTCGATGGACGCTGATTATCACCAGAGCGTTGCCCAGCACGGCACTCACGATTATCGTTCCGAAAATAAACCCTTTCAGAATCAACACCAACAGTTCTGTCCAATGAGGATGAGGGCTGAGGGTGGCCACGTTGGTGTCGTTTGATGTGGCGTTTTGGATCAAACTAGGAAGGTTCGTCGATGTCGCCGTCAATGTTGCTGAAAACGAAGCCATTGCCTTCACTATCATCGTTTCGTCGTTTGAAAGACGATCGGAGTCAGATATTACGATCTCGCATCCTCATTTCTGGAACAGAAAAGCAGAAAACTCACTTCTGACATTTAAATATGACGCGCCAGAAGACAAAATGAATGTGTTGTTTTGGGATTATAATAACATTGTCACGGGTTGGGATTAAAATGCGACAGAGGAGACAAATTTACTTAAAACCTGGAATTTGGGTTTTTCAGCAATGAATGTCGTGTTTGTGTAACCGAATTATGACGAGAGTTACTGCAAAATTTATCTAAAGACACAAAAATACAAACATTACGATTTTCACAGTTTCAGCTAAAATACACACGGAATTTCAACAGTTTTATTTGACAGAGCTTCACTCGTTTATTATCCAAACCGCGGATTTTGCAGAAACTACAAGTGCCAGTAGAATAACACATTTTGTTTAAGATTGTCTTAATTTTACGAGGGGCGAGCTCCTCTAATTTATCCTGAAATTTAAATAAATTTCAGACTACACCTGCTCAGATCTGTAAGTTTTAAGTTATAATGAAAGTGCATTATGTAAAGCTTATCAGAAGGGAGAAATACCGGAGTCTTATATAAAAAATCGTCAATTTTAATTTACTTTAATCTTCAAAAGATGAATTTCAGAATCTTCCAAACGTCAGGTTTTATTATTTCGCTTTGGAACTGTAATTCTGAAACAGATTGATAAAAAGAGAGCTTTATAACGTATCTACTCATTTAAAACATGAATAATTTGGTATGACTCTTCGTAGCGATTATTACTCCGCTCTTAAACATTTAATATGTAAAACCAAAAATACTGTACGATACCTTCATTCACTGAAGGGTTTCAGTTATTAAACGCTCTAAGAGCATTCATGTAAAGTAGAGGATGTAAAATATTTGGCTTCTTTCAAAATTTAGCGATAGATAAATGTTAAAGTTTCGCTTTATTGAGCTCTAAAACGGAACATTTTTATTGGAGGTTAAATCTGCAGAAACTTTGGTTGTAAATTCTGATTCTAATACAGGACCGATATAAAGTTGGTGTTTTTAACGAAACCGAAAGACATTACTTGTTTTAAGTTCAATTGGTTTACAATTTTCGGAGTTTAGAAATGGTGAATGCGCCGAATCACATGGTCAAACTTTGTCTGATGAATTAGTTTGTAATGTAATATGTTTCAAAATCCTGCGCTTCAAGTTGTAGTATTTAGTCGCAACAGAACAAACTTTTCGTCGGAATTATGTGTTTCCTGCAAGTTTTCCTATATTTAAACTTGGTACGCGTTTGAAATGTAATATTAGTCTGCAATGATATTATATATTGTTAAAGAATCCGGTTTTGCCACGCAACAGTGTCGGAATTCACAGCCGAAATTTGTTGAGTCAGGGACAACTTCTAGGTTGTAATATCTCCTGTAACAAAACCTCCTGCTGCTAGTTCTATGCCCATCACCATAACACCCCGGATATTAATTGTTTTGGTTCCAGTCCAACAATTCAGCAATTTCATGAAACTCAGCTATTGATTCCGACTCTCTCAATACCGGTTTTGTTCACTAAGACTGTAGCCGAACAACATTCCGTCCCAATTTAGCACCAAATTGCTTAAATGAGTAGCCGTGAATGATAGTATGGAGAAATATGACGTGGCAATATGGAAATGGGGCCAAAGTAATGGAAATTGCAACAAGCAGACGCGACACAATATGTGAGAAACATTTTAAGAAATTGAATCGAAACTTGAAACATGGCATGAAACATTCATACCTTTGCAACCGTTTAATTATCCGTCTCTGAAAAAAATGCGAGTAAGCCGTGTCAACCCCTGAAGACGCATTAAAACTTCACCATTGTTTTGGATAACAAGATTTCGCATCTCGCGAGACCGACCTCCAAAAATAAAACATGCAAAACGAATTGCATAAACTTTCAGCATGAAACTAAATAGCTTTTGTTACGCTTGGGAAAGTTTCAGGGCAATTTCGGTACATTTTACCGGAGCATCGTGGAGGATTTATGTCATCAATCAGACAATTAAGCGCGCAATGCATCAACATACTGCGGTCAGAGCCTCAAAGCACCACTGGCGAATCGATTCGATATATAAAAGCTCGAATCTCGCGAAATAGCTTTAATTAAGCATGAAAAAGCCTAATTGACGTTCATCAAAAGCCGCAGCTGTTATTTTAAAGCCGCCCCCGCTTTAACCACTCTCAAGTGCAACATAATAGGCAAGATGCATCAAGACTCGAGTTAAATGAGGAAAGTCATACTCTTGGGAAAAACTTCATCTCCACAAAACTGACTCAATGGTTCACATTTTATACAATTAAGAACGTAATTATTTCTTGTTATAATTAATGGGCTGCTTTGTACTTTGTTAAAACTTGTTCAACAAAGATAATTCAAAAATTGCGGTTTTCGGACGATTAAAAATTCTGTAATTCACTTAATGTAAACACGTCTGCAATGTTTTAACTTTGCGGCAACATAAATTATCGTTGGTTGAAACAACATGAGGTTAGGTAATTTACGTTTTTGCTGCGGAAATCTGGCCGCGCCGATACGAAAAATTAACGCAAGAAAAGGAAATTGCGAATTTTCTTGCCAGTGGAAACGAGCTACGTGAATTATGGGAGAAAATGTGTTTAGTATCGATCATGCACGATACAAAGTGTGGGAAATATTTGTTTAGCAGGAAAACAAACAGTTTTTGTTGTTGGCTGACACCTTTTCAGAAAACAGAACTTTATTAAGAGATCACTTCAAGTCAGAAGTCTTGTTTTCCGCGCTACAATTTTGGTAGTATCGTTCCCAAAATTCATTGTTTTACCATCAAAATAACCAGATTGTCCCGGCGCATCCACCATTTTTTAATTTATTTTTTACTGTTTACTTGCCAGTTTGTTCCTTTAAACATATTCGCTCAAAATTCCGGAAATTCCGCCAAATCCGGCGTCAACTATCCAATCATTCAAGTCCTGTCACAATATTATTTCTCATCATTGCGAGTATCCGGAATACGTTTCAACATTAACGAAACACTGAATTATTCCTCAATTACTCCCTCCGCCAATGCGATTCCGCTTTTATTATATCTGTCACATCCGCAGCTTACAAAAAATAAAAGGGGGATCAATAATCATCATAGCTTTGTTAAAATTCATGTCGAATAACAAATTGACATCAGCCTGTGGTTAAAAAATTAATAGCAAAAATAGGAATTACGATATTGTGCTAAATATAAGCACTCGATTTCCCGCTTTTATTATTAAAGAGACGACTCGACCTGTGTCATTGTCACACTCATCTCATGAAAAATTTCTTACATTTTTACGGTTACGTCGCAAAACCAACAAGAACTAAAAGCTAAAAGCAAAGTTTTGGGAAGTTGGAAAGAGTGACCGCCAAAATGGCGGACGTCGATAAAGATCGTAAACAGATTTAATTCAGAGATTATAAACGGGAAAATGCAGTGGGCTGTAGAGAGATAAAATATATCGGCAGGTGCTATTTTTCAAACAGGAATTATAAAAATGGAAACGGCCTCTGAGAATTTTTTTGTTAGTTATAATTATGTCTCGTTAGGGGTTGTAATGCGAGGAATTTAGACGGATGAAACTCAGTTTTAGATTGCGGGGGATGAAAATTACTTTCGGCTCGTACAATCCGGTTTTTTAGCGTGAAGGGAAAATGAAAAATACAATTACTTACATGTAGTTGGGAATTAAGCTGACTCGAAGCTATTATCATACTCGTTTGGAAGTTGGCGTGGCGTTTTAAGTCTTTTTGGTTGCGCAAAGTTGTGTTTTAGTGACTAAACTAAATTAGAAGTCACAGCAGGGTGGAGAGAATCTCGCGTTTCTTGATAGTTTTCTTGTTAATCAAATCCGACTTTTAAGAATTTATGGTTTCTGTTGGAAATGTATACCGCTTTTAGAAGTAATTATTTGCAACGCTCAGAGAAGTGGAAGAAAATTTAACATATTGCTTGTCAGAAAACTATTTTTACTTTGCGTTAACAATCCAATGCACGTTCAAACATTTCATTTCATTTCAAAAAAAGGTTGTAACGAATAACAGGATTTGCCTTCTGCTTAAATTTTGATTTAAACATAGACATAAAAAAATACAAAATAAATAGAATATTGAAGTAGCGGTGATATTATCGGGGATAATTGAAGTTATAAAATTTGTTCAATTTTTTGCTGTTGGCGTTAAGTTTGAGAAGCTGTGGTACCTGTCATGTTCCAACCATTTTATGACTTAGCGGACACTAACTCAGAAATCGCCTTAATTAGTGTGGAATTCCATGAATTGAACTGTCTTTCTTCAAAAACTGAGAATCAAAATAATGTGTAATTGCACGAGTTTAAGAAAGAGCGCAAATAAGCCGAGAGGTTAACCTCCCAGGGAAATCACGAGGAAATCAGGTAAATTAATAAGAAATCACTTAAAAATTAGGGTCAATCAATAGGAGATCAGAGGAAATTATTTGATCAAGGAAAGTTAGACGAAATCACTAAAAAATCAGGGGAAAATATTAGAACATCAGGGGCCAATCAAAAGAAATTCAGAGGAAATCATTAGAATATCAGGGAAAGTTATACGAAATCATAAAAAAATCAGGAGAATTTGGTCGAAAAAAACTTAGACACAAATAAATACAAGGAAATCAAGGGATGTTCGGCGTATGCCAATTTAGAAAAATTTAAATTCTGAGATTAATGTTCCTGGGAAATTAGAGTATCAGTCTTAGTAAATCACTATAAATCAGAGGAATTCGTTACGAAATCAAGGAAACTTATTGGACGAAATTAAAAAAATGTTTGACGAAATAATTGGAAATTCATTAGTACATCAGAGGCAATCAATAGGAAACCGGGAAAAGTCAGACGAAATCACAAGAAAATCAGGAAAAGTTTGTCGAAATCTAAAGGAAATCAGGGAAAATTAGCGAGGAAATAAGAGGAAGTTAAGTGTATGCCATTTTTGAAAAGTATTAACCTTTGACAAGTTATGTCATCAATGGGAAATCACTAGACAATAAGGAAAAATCATTATGCTATTTACATATTAAGATATTAAGATATCAATAGGAAATCAGAGAATATTACTTGAAAATCAGGTGTTAGACGACATCAAAAGAAAATGACAAGGCAGTCAGCGAGGAAATCGGGTCAATACCAATTTATGAATGAATAAACTTAAACAAACGGGTCGTTTTCAAAATATAAATTATCGTAGCCCATTTATAATTATTGCTGAAATCTCAAAATGTTCTAAAGTTTTTTGACTCGGCAATTTTTCTGTATGTCTGTTTTAAATATGGCAGCGAAAATGCCAAACACTCTGTGTAAATAATTATTCTTATTATCGAGGATTATTGAAATGCAATGTTTATTTGCGAATTTGAATGAATTTATTCATAGAAACTCACCAATTTATATAAATTCGCGAAATTCTGTTATATCTTTTTTTCTTGACATGACGTAGTGCCTAAATGAGGGACTTCACCGTGTGTCTTACATTTTTTCTTCTTTGATTGTAGTAGAATTTGCAATGGGCTCAGAAACCATGAAAGGTGCAGCCTACCTGATTTATGAAGTTTCTGTGTAGTACTGTTAAATTTTTAATAGCGAAGCCCGTTGATTATTTTCTTTTAAATATTTAAGTCTGTTTTTTATTTGAAAATTTTCAGGAAATTGTACATTTTGTCATGCGTAATTATTTGTGTCAGAGTTTCAAAAATCGAAAAACACAAAATTTGAATTATCAAAATTACAATTTATTCCCAAACACTAAATTTTGTCAAAAAATGCTTACGCGCGTTTCGATAGCAACAGAGCGATGATTAAAACAAAATTTGAAGTTATTTTAAAACTTTCTTTACTAAATGTTAAATGTCAAAATACAATTAACTAGGTGGCCCTCAGAATTCTGTAAAACTCGCCTTTTTTGTTTCATAATATAACAAATAAACAATCTCAAATTAATATTCAACGCCACGGAAAAGCAAGGTTCACGAAAAAAACGAGATCTACAGAATTCCGAGGGCCACCTAGTTTAACATATTACTTGTCAGAAAACAATTTTTACTTTGCGTTAACAATCCAATGCACGTTCAAACATGAATTTGAACAAAGAGGATGTTTATTGATCCTTCATGGTGCCCGTTTATCTGAGACAAAGCCTATTTTTTCATGTGTCCGTCGTGTCTATATTTCGCGGCAATTTTGCGTCCGATAAAGGATCCATTGTTTGATTCGGCCGTATTGTCTAACAGTTTATAACAGCTAAATCCCAACAAACTATTATTTTATCAGTTAATTGAGCCGTGGGTGGAATATCCGGTTTTGGGTCAATCACGATAAATGGCCGCTATTTTAAGAAGCTGTTGATCAATGAAATTATCTGGAAGACATAAACAGGCGGTCAATCGATCACTGTATTTTTTCCGAGACACGTCCCGAAATAAACCCGAGCTGTGGCGGGTGATAAAGTTTAGGGATTGAGTCAACGTGGGGGGAGACGAAATAAATAAATGGAAAATGTAACAAAGAAAATGAAATAGGTGGGCTTTGTAGCGTCGAGCTGAGCTAGAAAGGATTCCAGTTTAATTCAGAAAGTATCCTACTTATTGTTGCACTTACATAAAGGATAAGGATTTTTTCCAGGGCGAATCCGGATCCTTCTCATCATTAGCTTGACCCTTTTAAGGATTCACGAGATGATCCTTTTGTCTCCTAGGATTTATTTCGTTTATTTTCGGTCACACTAGAATGACAGACGGGAAATATTGGCGAGTTACGATATCGCGACTCTTTTGGCGGTTGGCCAATTGATAATTTATAAAATATTAACACGAACATATCGATCACAGTGCAGACTTTTCACAGTCTTGTTACAGAAAAAGGGTTTAAATAATGTAAGGGTGTCAGAATGATTGATCGGACGAAACAATCGGTTTGACTTTGGTGGCGGTGATGGCTCATAAAATTTTCAACGTCCGCGGCGAGAGGGATCTCGTGATGTGTTCCGGATTTTTTTTTAGTTTAGTTCCGCCAATCAATAGTGCTCTAAAGTTTAACATCGATTCTCCACCACGAAACAAAGATTCCGCTTATAGTTTCCACTTAAACTTTCATTTCCTAAATCGATCGCTGACGAAATCGCTTTAATTAAACTACCGGGTCATCAACTCGTTCGAAAAATTAAATTTCGATATCTCACGTCCGGAACGACAAGCTCTTATTTATTTATATCGAAACCCCAATGTAAATCGATTCATTTCTTAAGTTACGGCCGGATATTTGTATTATAGTGAAGCGAATCGATTCTTATTCATTTTCGTTCAGTGAATGAAGTCGGAGCTGTGCGTCGACAAAAACAGGTATAATAGCAGCATTTATAGCGGGGTTTGAGCGAAAGTGCTGAAATTATTTTAAAAATAAACGGCGGAGTAAACTCTGGCTAATTATCCTTCGTTTTTTCTCAACCTTGACCTCGTCTATTATGTTATCATCGTTCATTGGTGATGTAACCGTGACGTACCTATGACGTTCCCACCTCCGTCTTTTCCGATCCATTGCATAAGTTATGATGATGCCGTGTCGCACGCTTTTCTCACAAAAAAATTCTTGACCTAAACGCGATTAAAATTTAATGCGTTTGAAACACGCTCGAATATCGACGAAATTGTTTGCGGATTGAAGCGATCGGATCTGTCATCCATGGTTTTGTAGGTGGGAAATTGTTTTCACATTTTTTGGATAATTTCAATTTGGTTTAAACAGCGTTCGATTTGACCGTTTTTATGTCAAGTGATTTTCATTTTTATGAAGAGGAGGTGCTATGTTGTGGGATATATTTGGATGTAAAATCGCGTATGTTTCCAAAACAAGTGATTAAGATTGTTTACAAATTTGTTTCAAACTGGTCGTAACTGAAAATTTTATTGCTTTTTTATTACATGTAAAAAGACAAAAAACTCGAGCAAATATCAGAGACAACTTGTAGCATAACATCATATTATTGAATGAAATTACTTTCGTCGCTCACGAAAAATGCTTGAATTTCTCCGAATTTTATTCATTCAGTTCGGGTGGTTTTTATCCTAGAATTGGGTCACCGTGCGAGCTTTACTCTGCAGACCTCACAATAAGAAAACTAGGATTTTATAGCGAGGTGCATCTCGAGATCTGCGCCGCGAAAATTACGACTTGTCAGATCCAGAAAGAAATATCACCGAGAGAAACTGTACGTTCAAATCTCTGACAATTTCGCTCATCTTTAGATCGATCCAATCGATGATTTTTTCCCTTTGTTTTTTTGTGGAAAGACGGAAATGAAACACGTATGGTTGGGACCGACGTTAACGTCTCGTTCCTCGAAGCTAAAGCCCAGCTTTTTATTTATGTGAAGGACGTATACAGGGTCCGGCAACACTTGTGTCCACCCCCAAAATCGTCTTTAATTTTAAAGATAAAATTTTGAAAATTTGCATACGCTCATAGTTGACAAAGCTCTAGAAGCTGACGTAAAAATTTGTTTTTTTATCACGGTTTGGTTGGCGTCGCGACGCCTAAGAAGTATAATTTTTAGCGATTTTTGAGTTTTTGCGGAAATATACGCGAATTCAATTTTATTTCAACATAACTGTGGTACAAATATCTGAGTTTTTATTTTAAATCTAATGCAAATTGTGTTTAAAATTTGCGAAAAAAACGTTGCTTTATCAAGTTAGTTTTCAAAATTATGACAGTGCAGCGGCAATCTACGTTTACACCAAAATTTCACAAGTCACTTCACTCACTTTTATAAAGGTTAATTTTGATTACCACGGGCATGTTGCACTTTATGGACACCAGAAATCGTTAATTAACATCGACAAAGTGACAATTTCACCAAGTAAGACTTTTGTTACAATCTAAAGCGAGCCAAAGAATAGATGTCATTTGTGACACAAGATGTTGACAGATGGGTGTATACGTAGTTCCCAATTTTGACATAATAAAATTGGAAACTAACTTGATAAAACAGCATTTTTTCCTCAAATTTTGAAGACAATTTGCATTGAATCTAAAATAATAACTCAGATATTTTTAACATATTTATATTGAAAAAAAAATTAAATTAGGGGTTGATATCACAAACCCTCACAATTACCTAACAATTACATTTTTAAGGCGTCGCGACGCCAAAACTATCAGTGATAAAAAACAAATTTTTACGTCAGCTTCTAGAGCTTTGTCAACTGTGAGCGTATGCAAATTTTCAAAATTTTATCTTTAAAATTAAAGACGATTTTGGGGGTGGACACAAGTGTTGCCGGACCCTGTATAATAACATGAAGGCACGTCGCCGGCGTGTTTTGTTCGAGTAAGAAACTCTCTGGCTGGAATTAATGGGACCCGAGGGACTCTGCGTTTTTATTTATTATTGTTATTCCTGTTTTATTTGCCTCACCGGATTTCGGCGATTTTTCTCAGGCTAGGGTAAGTTCTACCATCAATTAGTCTGACCAGCGCAGATTTAAATTGGACGGATTCGCATTGTCAAAACAGTAATCTTGGGAGTCTGAACGTGTTTGTCGTTTTAATGCTACGAGAGACGGTTAGGTGGCTGCTTTGTTTGCCTGCAACTGTTTACCGAGAAGGAAGAAAGACGGGAGGACCGTTTTTTAATAGGAGCAGAGGAGACAAAAACTTGTTGCGATCTCAAAAGGGAATGAAAAAAAGGGCAAAAAAAATGTCACAGCTCTGATTTTCACGAATTTTCTTCACCGACTCCCACATTCTTAACGTCATGTTTTTCGTATAGAAAACGACATAGTTCTGAACTGACAAAAATTAAAAAGTTTTGTTCCCAGAGGAGACAAATCCACTTTTTGGTATCAAAAATATTTCGTACCAACTTCTTAATTCCTTTATTGTGAGTAAACTTTCTCAGAAATTCCATCTTGGGATTTTATAGTTGTTTATTTTATCATTGCTTTACGTTTCTTTCAAGCTTCTATCTTCAACTCCAGACACAAATTGAGTTAAGTCAGATTAGTGAAACAGCGGTTGAAAATCTGTTTTGTTACATCACTAATTGTCTAATTAGTAGAGCCAATCTTTTTCTAATTTTCGGAAAAGGTGTCGTTTCAGGCCAATAAATTTTTTTATGGGTCAATTCGCCTCAATGGCGTCCAGGTATTATTATGACAAAGCTCATTCACCCCAAATCGCCCGTCTTCGAGAGCTTCAAAGTACCAATCTCATAAAAATTTCCTTCTCTTGTTCAGATTTTAATCTAATCTAACGTCGATTGCATCTCCGTTTAATGTTGCATAATAGGAAACAGTATCAAAGACGATCTAATGAAAAGTAACAAAATCCGCTTGAATCCTCGCTCCATCTCCGTAATGAAAATACTAAAAAAAGTGCAAATTTAATTTGACGTCTTATACACTCAAAAGTTGGCGCGTTTCCTTAGTCCTTAAATTAGGCAATTTATCTCTCCGGAAGCGTGTTCATATTTCATTTTGGCGCTTATCTCTTAACCACCAGTTTTTAAAAACGACAAGATGTGAATCTACTTACTGGTTTTGGGCAGTGTGCACTCGACTTAAAAATTGTCCGTGTTATGTAACTCCCGACCAACAAGTTTTTCATTGAGTGCTTGAACGACGGCCGAAGAGCGCGGATCGCGAGACCTTGGCGTCCGTAGACAGACTGGATGGCGTCCCGGCGCTCAACTCGCTAACGTCGAGACGCTTGCGCTATCTACAAAACCATGGATTTCCATATCAAAACTCTTAAATTACAACGGCCCAAACTTCGCTGATAATACCCGGGGAGGAAATGAAAATCAACTCTACTGGCTAATATTAAATGTTAATTATCGTCACGGAGAAACTATTAGTTTTGTCTGGTGGGGCGGCGGCGGATTCATTAAACCGACACCTTAAGGCCTCGGATGAATACGAAGAGATTACCATCGGCCCAAAGTTGCAGAATTTCGGCTGATAAACACATAATATGATTAAGTTATGGGAGCAAAAGTTGGTCTGAGACGCGATGTTTGCCTTTGCTGAATTTCGGGAGTTTTGCTGAGTAATTACTTAAAGGGACAAAAAGGAGTTATTACAACGTTGCGTAGTTATTTAATCGAAACAGAAAGTTACCAAGTTACGCCTAGAGGCTGAATTCTTGACTGTAATTAAGGAAAAAAAATAAGCGTGAAAATGTCACCACAAATACTCAAACTCTGAGACTTTTCGTGGAAAATGCATGATTTTAATTACATTTTCTTCAGGGCCGCAAAGAAAGAGATTTAGGTCACTGGGAGTTTAGCAACTGTGCAAGGTTTACCTACTTTTTCCTCGGCGCATCCACCATTTGTACCTATAGACATGATGAGTTTTTCCCCCTGAAAAATGGCTTGGAAATCGCTCCTGTTTTCCTCAAGTGTTTCAAATTGTGGCAAGATGAACTTCCCAACTTGACCAGTGTTGTGAAATTCATTTGAGTAGTTTGTATCCTCTTGAGAAAAACTCCGGTGTTACAATTAATTTAAACGAAACTCCGGTAAATCCACCATTGTCCCTCCGGAGCAACACATTCCGGAAGATCAGGTGGTGAAACCAAACCATTATCCTCGTCCACTTTTGTCCGTGCGATTCCTTATCCTTGAGCAAACATAAACGTTGTTAAGGAAACGCAAATAAACACAGCTTTCCCAGATGACACTCCATTTATTTCGGCTGAAAGCTAATTACAATAAAACAAGACAGATGCTTTCCTTCAAATATTAAAACAACAAACTCGAGAAGTATTATCGAAATCACATCCTGACCTAAATGCGAAATAATTTTGCGTTCTTGTTTCGAAAGTGTTGACAGTGGTAACTGGGAAAAGGGTCGTCCAAACTGGAGAAATTCGCTTTGTCTGAACGCCTACGCTCAACTTTGTGGAGTTAATGTGGGGTATTGCAAAATAGAATTTAACGGAAGAGATCTCTTCAATTTACTTTGACTAATGAAAAATGCAAAAGTGCGGAATTTGTTTGCGGAGTGCGATTTTTCTAGACCGGCGCATCCACCATTTAATTTGTGATGCAAAGTCGGAGCGGCTTCAGAAGTTGACTCCTAGCAATTAAATTTTTATGAAAAGTCAGGAAGTCGTGGTTCAACAACCTCAAGTTTTCCTGTTCAGTTTAGCAATTTTTATTGTGTAGTGTTATTGCGACCCCTTGTAAACTAGTGGTAATTTTTTATTTCCATTTTAATATTCCCTGCTCACCGCGGGCGCTCGAACATTTATCCACCCCACACAAAAGCTCGCACCTTTGAATATCATCATAAAATAAAACCACTTGAATACGAACGTTATCATTATAAATTTGAAAGCTCATAAACACCGACCTCTTCGCTCCCGTTTTACGACCTCCCCCAACCGCTTTCATACAAGGGTTCACCCAATAACATCTCCATTATTCCCTTGCAAAAATGCAATTCCTGCAGGAAGCTGCCCGTATCGATTTTCCTAGTGAAATTTTGGCATTCCACGTTCCATTTCTTGAAGGTCAGCAGGAATGTGTACATTTTGAATGGGAAAAGAGGCCATCATATTGGAAGGTGAAAATGGGAGCGCCACGCTTGTGACTTGGTGGCGCTCAGTTGTTGACCTAGTGCAGCTGCAACTGGATTCAATCAATATGCTCCAGCTACGGTCCTTGATTTGCATTCTGTTCCATCACAGTCGACCCACTTTAGACTAATATTTATTTATCAGCCCAGAGCGGCCATTACCCTAAAAGAGGATTCTAATAGGCCGAAGTGAGAGAAAATTGAAGATGACTTGGGTTCAGTTGCAAAAAATCACCACCAGGCATGTCAGGGTCACTTAAAAATTAATTTAGTTGCGTCGGCGACGTTGCCAAAAACAAACACTGAAACAATTAAGATAATCTCGCTTCATTTAAAACCACGAAATCAACGACGACGAATTTAAATCTTGATAGATAATAATCTGGGACTGGTATTATTTTCGCGTGCAGATCCGGATTGAAGATTATTCTATTATTAGCTTAGCGGGATGTGTGCGGATGATTGTTTCATTTCGAGGGAAATGGGAAGCTTTTAGGATTAACAAGATTGTACAAATGAAGATTTTCCACATTTTTTCGAGTAGTAAATAGAAACATTGCGTTAACTGAAATACAATACATTTTTCTAATTTTCATTACATTAAAACATTTTCTTTGTGAATTTTAAACAGCGGAAAATCCTCGTGTTTGCCCCCGATAACAACAATGTTCTTTGAGGCGTCTTCATGCTCGTAAATTCATCATAAACCGCCTTTCCTCGCCTTCGCACATTATTTTTCTTACGAAATTAATAAACCTACGCCGATTAACTCCTCGAGTGTGTGCTTGCATTCAACGAATTTGTAATATAAGGACGGAGGACTTCACGATTAAGCAAAGTTTTACGAAGCGAAGGCGCCTGCTTGTTGGAAAAACTGACAGCTGGACGAAAGTTGTCGATAAAAAATTGCGGTTATAAATAAAATGAGTTTAGAATAAGAGCAGCTTGGCTCGCCGCTCCTCTATTGTTTTAAGATTAAATGGATTTTTTATAACACTCGTGTCGGTTGTTGGAATTATCATAATTACGTCGAGTTTAATTTTTATTGCTCCCTACAAGTTTGTTGCTTTGTTCGAACAAGAATCGAGGAAGAATTCTCGCACGGCGACTCCTCCATTTATTAAAAATTGAGTTGTTTTTAAAAATCCTCTCTCTGTGAAGTTTTTGCACGGTTTTTACGTCGCGTCGAGATTTATGTAAGGACGATAACATTTCAGCTTGAAAGAAACTATTGAACTTAGATTTGGTATTGAGCTGACCGATAAGTCTGTGACAAATATTGCAGTCGGGAAAATCTGATAATAATTGAAATTTCTTCAAGCGTGAGATGAACATGTGTTCCAAATTATGTAATTTTATATGCATCCATGTCATATTCTTTCTATATTAACTTTGAAGCGAGTCAATAACTGAGTTCTGGAGTCTTTTGAAAAGCTCGCATAATATAGTCTCTTGCAAACTGTAAACAATATAGCCTTAATATCAGCAAACTCACTTTATTTGCACATAGTAGATAAATAGGTTTATTTATTTTATGGAACAACAAACTCTAACATATTCGGTATTTGTTACCATGTTGAAAACAAGTTTGTAGCCGAAGGAATTGTCTTTTAAAGGGTTATTATGAATCCACCCTTTAAAAATAACTGCGTCTGAAATAGTCGCGACAAATAAACAACTTGTTTACGTTCGCTATTTCGAGTGTAACTGTTTATTCTTCTAAATTTAGTCAAAATTATTTTGCTACCTACAGTTGATACAATAATAATACAACTTTGTTTTATTTTATTTCAGATTTCGCATGGAAGTCGTTTTGGTGAGTTCTTTTACCTTATCGCGCCCTCTTTCTTTACGCAAACAAAGTGCTAAATTAATAACGTTGGTTCTAATTAATATTCAATCAGCGGACGTCGATAACACTTAATTACCTTTTTTTCGCAATTCCAACTCACGCTCTCTTGTTTCTGACCGGAACAATGTAGTCATCAAAGACGAAAGGCCATAAATTAAAAAGAGGCGCAATTTAAAATCAAATTATCTTTTTTTTAAGAGTTTGAGAGAGCGTTGTGTTAAACGAAGCGGCGAAAATTTGCATTTTCTCAATTAGGGGTGAGTGTTTGCCCCATACTCAAACATTTTTGCATTCTGGACGTTGTCTTAAATATTTATACAGAGCCGTGGGTGAAACGAGTTAATTATTTTTTTCGACCGCTGTAGCAGTGTCTAAAAAACCGAGTTAATAAGTTCGAATCGATGTTATCAAGGAACTCATTTACCACCGGGAAACTTTTCTAGGAGAACGCAACCTTCACGAAATTGCTCTTTAGAATGATTTGTTGAACTACGAGTCCGAATAAAGTTGTGTAGCTTCGCCAATTTTTTTGCCGATGGTTATTT
This sequence comes from Gnatocerus cornutus, assembly GCA_029298725.1. Classification (NCBI taxonomy): domain Eukaryota; kingdom Metazoa; phylum Arthropoda; class Insecta; order Coleoptera; family Tenebrionidae; genus Gnatocerus; species Gnatocerus cornutus. The sequence continues at coordinate 4,361,499 of CM055517.1, forward strand.
CTATTAAAAAGCAATCACTTTAAAAGCTGCGTGGGACAATAAATAGCGAACAAATTGAAATTACTTTTAAAATATCGACGTTATCAGAATGGTAATTTCGTACGAGTTGGGCATAAATTCTCTGAAGAGCACTAGTTCTAAATTAATTTTTCTTGAGGGAGTGTGAGGTTTTCGTTTTTGTGCAAAGTTGCGAGAGTTCGACGCTTTTTTATGAACTCTGAACTTTAGCTTTCGACCACTCAGGTTGAAAGTTGATAACTGTAAGAATGCTAGTCTTTGTGGCAAACGGGGGCAGTAAATTTAGAAATTTTAGATCTAAAATGGTAACGCAACTAACTCAGTTTTAGTTTAACAAAAAACTGGAAACATCCTTGCCACATTACGAACTAAAGGCGTAACTTTTCATACTTTTAAAACACTCTCCACTTTTGAGATATTTTATTCCGAAACTTAACACATTATATAGTTTGAAACTTTGTTCACATGGCGAGAACTCCCACTACTCTAAAACTTGATAGTTGTCCAACATTTCAGACTTTTGCTTTGAAATTAATAAATTTACGCCAATTGAATTAGAATCCTCCCATAGTAGCTCATTTGAAAACTTTCCGAATTCCGAGGTGTTGACCTGGAATCGGTGACTCATCCTCTTTCCATTCTTGCGTCGACCCTCCCCTTTCAGGAAGCAAAGTTTACGGCACAGTAGACTTACTCCTCCGGTAAACATTGTTGGAATCATAAAGATAGCAAAAATCGCAGGTCTCTAATACCCATCAAATTTATTAAATTTCCAGCTTTTCGAACACGAGTCAAACTATCCTTTTGAGAGTCGAATCGGGAATTAACCAACGGAAGCACTATAAACAAACCTGAACTATTTACATAAAGTAAAGGCAAACTCTCTTTGAGCATCATCCCTGTTTGATGAGTAAAAGACTAGAAGATTGCGACTTAATTTTTTTCTTTCGTCATTTCTAGATATCTTCAATTATTTCGTTTATTTTTAGAACTGTGTTTCGTTGGACGTTGACCTAATTTGAACGAATAAACCCTCACGAGGTGCAAATTAGGGCACTCGCTTCAAAGAACTGCAACCTCGTTCTCATTATTAATTTATAACGTAATAAAGTCATCTCTGTTTTAATTTCACGCTGTAATTAAAAAACGAATTTTGCCTTGAAACAACGAAATTAAACGCCGTTTATGGCGGGGTGCAACAGCGCCGCTAGTAAACTTGCCATTATTAGGATAAATATTATTATTATTTACCGACTATAAAGACGCCAATTTTAAAACTGCCTGAAAAATCTCGCAAATTTCATCAGCCCGACGAATAGAAACGGATCTCAAAACGGATTAAGAAATGAATGAGAATTTCGTCTGTCTGTTGCGAAACTCTATCTTCGTTTTTCATTTTACTTAACGCAATTGCAGTGCGAGCTCAACGGATTAAGTTTTAAAACGACTTTTATGCGTCTATATCGTTAAATTTTGTTCAAACTACAATCGTAAACTTCTAAGCTAAGAACCTGCAATCTCATAATGGAGTATACAGCTGGGCTGTAAGATAACTTGTGTACCTAATTTTAGAAATAAAAGCTGAAAGCCCGGAGTTTCCATTGTCAAGAAGAGCACGCTCATATTATTATTGATAACGACTGAAATATTAACGCGATTGTTTTAATTTGTTTAACAAATATGACAGGACAATGTTTGATTATTTTATTGCTAATTGAAGCCGAGAGCGGATAATAAAATCGGAAAATTGCTGACAGAATGAAATTCAGTTTTGCATTAAATATGTTGAAAGTTCTATCGAGCTCGTTTGGCTTCCAAATTAAATATTTAATGAATGCTTGTTTTGAGAAAAACTGTTTTTGTTGTTAGGCAATAATTTTAGAAACGACGCTTCCGACAATTCCTGTTTTAGACAAAGTGCAAACAAAACTTCAGCAGAGCTAATTTTAGAAGCAGGAAATTTTATGACAAATTGGCGACAATAAACAGAAAGTTCCACATAAAATGTGGTGCCAAAATGAACGAAACGATTGTACTTAATCATGTATTTAATTACTGTAGAAAACCCTCTAAGTGAAAATATTCAAATTATTTACAGTTGAATAATTTTGATTTTATGTGGCTAATAATAAAACGTGACACAAGGTTTTGTGAAATAAGTAAATTAACATTTCGATCTGTTGTGTAGACAAGTCTAAGCAGCTTTCGTTTAAGCCTCCGCAACTATCTCAACCATTTATCAAGTGTTCGCCCGTGGATAATTAATCCCTAATCAACTTTGAACGAAAATCATTTCTGACTTTGATTTTGAATTATTCCGTCGTCCTTCATCACGACATTCCAATTCCTCTATAGAAATTTAATGTGGCAGCTAATTAGATAATGTTCCTTTGTCAACATTTTCCATCCAAACTTAAGACAAGAAGTTGGGAGCTTCTTGTGGTTTGTACGTTTCAAACTCATGTGGGATTGAAGTTGTTGCCGCAAGTCTAAGTTAGTTCAAGTTCACAAGTGTAGCAATGTTCTAATTATAAAAGATTTTGTTTCATCCTCGCGTTATTGTTGATCGGCATTTTTGTTTTCATTCAAGAATCGTTTCAGTGTCCCGCTGGTCTGTCTTTGGCACGTTTCGTCGAGCAAGCAACACAAATCCGGTAAATAAATTGATTTTGTCGATTGTTTATTGGCCGTCATTATAAGCACCGGAGGCCAGCTTTGGTATCGATTAGTTCATTTTTTAGCTAACCTTCAAACTGGTGATCTTAACCGACCTACACCTACTTCGTGCAAGTTGCACTTGCTAAAACCATCAATCATTCTCGCTACGAATGTTTGATTAAGGTCGACTCGTGCCCGGAATTAACCCTCAACGGACACATCCCGGAATTTACATACGAGTTAAGATTCGACCGATAAAAATGGGATTTAAAGGAGCTTTTTCCGGGTTTTCAATGCTGGGCGGGGCGGTTTCAATTTACATTTATTTGCGGTGAAAATATTGAGACACCATTTTGGATTGAATTTTTAAAAGTATTTCATTAGTTTGGTCAGTAAATATTTGCTAATCCTTGAATGGTATTAACTCTCCTCCCTAAATCATTTTTAATTATCGTTGCTAGTGTTTGCACACAGCTCTCTTCCGCTTTTTTCCTCGTATTCTTGCACGCCAACAAAAACAAGTATTATTCTTACAACTTCTCCCGATCGATGAAACCAATTTAAATTCCTACTCCGAACAGCCCCAAATCGAAAAACACAATCTGTTATATCATTCGACATCCATATATCAATCATGGAATCTTCGCGTTTAAAAAAGTGCACACGTGGCGTCGAAACACTCCTCGTAATTCAAGATCAGCTTCGTTCGGTATTTAAAGTGAGCCCGGGGCTAACTTACAATTTCTCTTGATTTATTTCATGCGTCAGTGCTGTTGTTGACGTTACCGCAGCTCTTTACATCACTTCTTGGCATGTTACATCGCGTATCTTATGAGAATTTTCCACTATCGGTCTTGAACAATGTTGAGATAATAGAGGCAACAGCTGACGGTTTTTTAGGCGCGGCAGTGATCGGATTCTGGCCCAAAATGCTAAAACTCAAACAGATATATGAGCCTGTCGGCGAAAGATTTTAGAAATTTGTGGCGCATCCACCATTTTGCTTTAATCGTTTTCCTCGACGCAACTCAACTATTAACGAAATACTTTCGAATCCAATAAATGACCGTTGGAGTGCTCGGGTCTAGTGAGATTACACTTTCATTAGCTTTTAGTGTGAAAATGAAGTTCCGACAATAAAGTCCGTGAAAATTGATCTGGACGGCGCAAAGTTCTCACCTTTGAACTTTCTGATTTCTTTACCGGCGTGCGTCGTGTGTTATTATAAAGTTTATACAGCTTCCATTGAAAACTTTCCGAAGAATTAAGGAATGTCAAATTATAAATTCTGCCTCTAAATTAATTGAAACAAGACGAAATGAACCGAGCCAATGGAAGTGATTTCGAAACAGTCAATTTTTCAAGCGGAATGACGAAGAGAAGAGTAGACATAATTGACAGACGGAAAAGTTGTAAATGAAATAAGATTATGCCGGGTTAAAATGGAGAAATAAAGGAGAGATAGGCGGCAACGACTGTTTTGTTATAAATTTTAATAATCTTTATTGAATTCATTGAATTAGATCTCATGTTTATTAGTCACTTCATTTTCTTTGTGACATTACAGCTCTAATTAAAAGTCTTTGAACGAGTCGAGATGCAAAACTCAATCACATTCTTATTTTATTTTGTAGTGTCTTGCATAAGGAATTATTGATCGCAAAGATGCTACCGCCATATTGGCTTCAGTTCGTTAAATTAAAAAGACTCACTCTAATCATATTACTGCAGTACAGTGAGTTCTTTCGCTATAAAAATGAATATCGGTTTAGTGACTCTTACGACTGCTGAGTGATTTTAGAAGGGCTTCAAAGCCATATTTTTAATTACACACCAACATGCGGCAAAAGATAATCATAATGCGAGTAGCGAGCGATGAATTTTTACAAACATTTCAATGAAGCTGGCGCTTCCACTATATTTGCTAAATTCCAAAGATTTTTTACATATTCTATCAGTAAAATGCGTTATTGATTTTAGATGCAACGACGAGAATAATGGTGTATCTCGTTTTCGCTGATTTATGCTTTCAGCCCAATGGAAAATGAAACAGAAGTCAAAAAGCAGAAACATAAATCACAGATGTATTTGGTGTCTCATTTCCTCGAGTTTTCAATGCCACACGGTTTGAGACAAAATACAGAAAATTGTTGCATAATATCCAAAATATTGAAAATTTATTTCACTGCACTTTCCAGTTTCGCATGGAACAAACTTTATGTTAAAAGAAGGCGGATAATAATCGGCTGGAATTTAAAAAGGATCGAAGAGAAAAGCATTCATTATATACGCGAGTTTGTCTATTTTCTGTTCTTTTTTTATTGCCTAATATCTGAAATTGCGATTTTCATGAGCTGCAAATTGATTACAAGTATGTTTAATGAAAGGGTATTAATTTCCGAGCACCAAATCCGTCATTTCCAAATTACTTTTTGATTAATTAATTCAAATCCAAAGACAAAAAAGTTATTTCTCAAACATAATTCTACCATTCAGTTTGCCCTTGCTGTTCAGACCCCGTAATAATTTTTCGGACGTGCTGTATAAACACAATTCCACCTCTTTCATCATTTAAAATCCTAAATTGCTTTTTCTAGTTTGATTAAAACTGAAAATGAAACAAATAATTATCCCGTAAAAATTAATAACCGCCCGTCAACCTGTCAGAACTTGCTGAAAGTTTATTTTTGATTAAAAATGCGATTAATACGTCCGTGAATTTGAGCAAACACTGCAACTTTCTTGCTGTTCGATGAATGAAAAGTTGAAAGAAAACACGCGATTTTCTTTTACGAGTACGTAAATCGCAATAAACCCGAAAGGTCCTGTCGGTAATGTTTTATCATTATCTTGCTGCCATTATCGTTAAAATCGCAGTTTACAATCTTGAGAACAGAATGTAATAAAATGACTAAATCAAATCCGTGGTGATGTTGTAGATTACTACAATAGTCCGGAAAGTCCTTACAGGATTCCGGAAGTGGTGGCGCCATCTAACTTGCCGGAATCCGCACGTATAGGATTGGAATCTGAAAGAGAGCTGTGCACCTGTTTGTTTCCATCCAAATCACTAGATGTCGCCTCGATTCAACAAATGAAAATCGCCGCTTAAACATCTGAATCGCAGACCGTGATTAATGAGCTTTAATGGAGCTTTGGGAACTTTCAATCTACCTAACCAATTAGTAGAGTTTTTTCCACTGATTTCCTGAGTCGAAAACTAGTTAGCGCAACATGGAACAAATTGCCACCTCGACCTTGCAATGTTTTTGCTTTAATCGCTGATTTACGTGAGCGGGATAAAATTTCTCTGGTATAAATAACAGGAATTACAAAAAAGTGCAGGAATTCGACAGACACGCAACCACTGACCTTGCCTGTAATTAAAAAGGCGTTTTTTAAGAAAAAGGGGCGACTTTTTAATCTGCCCTTGGTGTGATAGCTTGAATTTATTATGCAAATTGAGAAAGGGTGCCCTAATCGGGTTAAAAATTAATTACTCGTGCCAATTGCGGTGAGGTTTTGTTATTTTGGTTAAAGGGAGGGCTTTGAAGGGTTTTAATTTATGGACAATGCCGAGAAATCTTGATTTACTACGTTTGCGTTATTCGTTTTGAAAACTAGTTTTTTATAGTGTCATAACTTTAACGCGTATGCTAATGACGTCCAAACAAAATTTAAATTGACGCAGTTAATAATTTGTTCCAAGAGCTACAATTAGTGAAAACGAGTTGGGCTGTAAAAAATTCACACCTAATTTCTGGTGGCCGGAAGCGACATTTTCTGCGTGTTACTCTCAACAAAATAGTTTGTGCTTAGCACGTCGTTTAAAATGTTTGGAGGAAACTGCTGCACAAAAATGCAACGTTCTCTACTTTAAATTCTTTAATGTCGCAGTTTTTTTCTGGGAGCTACAACTCCCACGTTTGTTTGTAAAATGAGTTATCAAAAAAATGGTCATTTTGACTGGTTTTAACTGACAAGGCTGTTAATATTCAAATTCTCCGTTTTCTTCCCTCACTAAACCGACGATGGTGCAAAGACTCCCCAAAATTGTCTTTCGTGTCTCTAATTAAATCCATTAATATCGGTGCCACCTGTGAATTTTAACGACTCGATATTTTCATATTACACCCTTTCCGCCTTCAACATCTCCCGGAGCTGACTTAATTTGAAACTAGGCTGGTAAAAACATCTAAACTATCTCCGCTTCTGCGAAGTTCGAACATTCTGGTTCGTATTTTATTTGGTATAAGAGCAAATTACATTAAAAACGTTTTGTGGAAGAATGTGCGTCAGTTTTTGAGGCGAGGATATTAGCAATCAGGAGTTTTTTCGTGCTGAATGGAAATCCAGCCAACAAATTAAATTTTCATCTGATATCAATCATTTCAGGAATACTAATACACAGCTTTGAATGACATAAAAATCCGGGGGTTGAGAAAAAAATTACTTACTGCCGTTCTAATCATAGCTCGCTCTCTGATCAATATTGAAAGAGAGCAGCAAATATTTGACTCCAGGAGACGAAATCCGGGACTAAGGCAACGTTCACAGGATTGTATCGCAGGCTATTAATTATAATTAACGGATCGCCACGTCTACAGTTTGTTAATTTATAACGGCTTCTCTACTCAAATCGGTTTTAAATCGGCTTTAATTATCCAGAACTCTCGCTTCCGGAGTCTTAAAGAGGATTTGCTTTGGAGAAATTTATGGTTGGAAAAAAATATTCGTACGCACGACTCTTGCGTCTTCCCACGACTACCCTTCTAATAACGGCTCATAAATCACAAACTAAGGTCTAGTGCCTTTTGTAAATAACTTATGCAATTTGTTAAACATTTAAGAGCTCGTTGCTCGGGCGAATACTCATTAAAATGAGCGATTGCTCTCATGTTAACTTTGTTGGTAAACTAATGCGATTTACGGCCTTCATTATCAAATTTAAATCGAAATTAATCACGGACAACAATAAAATTTAATTTAACTTGAACAATTCGGAAGAGGGGGATGAAAAATTGAGATCAAGGGGAGAAGTGATAAAAAGATTACACGAAAGGGGTAAAAGAAAACGAAACAACTATTCCGGGCAAAAACTCTCATTATCACGCTCCAACTTCAAGGAATAAAAATAAATAAATTCCGAATCATGACGCCCCAGCTTCTGAATAAATAATAGAACTACTTCTATTTATTGTTATGCTTGACCTAACTCTATAACTAGAGTCAACAAATCTCTTTTACTGCTAAAATAAGTTCTGTTTCCAATTAAGCACAACAAAAAAACAACCGTTTTTTTCTCGTCTTCAACACATACAAATCCGCAGCTTAAAATTTATATTCCCATCGCTGAAGCATTAAATAAAAACTTCAAACGAGCCGCTATATTTCCGCGACGCCGGGCCGCCACCCATTTGTTTAAATAAAAATACAATTTCCATATTTTCAGTATTTCCCGCGCTTCAAAAACAATCCACCCGAGATTTCTTTTTCTCTTTTGATGTTTCTCAACACATCGACACCAAAAATCTAAAGTTATTTCGGTTCGAGGTTGTGAGAATTACAGCCAATTTCTTGTTGTAATCCTGAAGGATCAAGGATAACATCGTTGCAAAAGGTCGATCTCAAACTAGGTCAATACAGAAAAAATTAAAATTTTTGTTGGAGCCCCAGGATCATAGCTCAAAGTGATTGCACCGTATCGAAATTCGAGATGGGACCGTGTCAATATTATCCTGTCAGCCTTTCGAGATTGAAAAGGATAAAGGATGCGAGTCGCACGTTCACGGTGTCAATTTACGAATCGTTTAAACGTCACCAAGGCTTGAAAGAGCGCTATTTCAAAAGGTAACGTATTTTTGGGTGGAAATGCAATCGAACTGGAACAACAAGGGATTAGGTTTTTTGCTACGTCGCTGCCATTTTCGGGGTTAAATACGTCTCATCCTTTATATAATCCGAGGATTATTTGGGCCGGAGCCAAGTCCTCCCGCTCAGGGATAATCCCGGACCATTCCGGGTAAACGGCGGTGTTCTCGGGACGTGCGATAGAAATTTGAAGGACTACACCTCTTGTAACTAGATATTTATGTAGATACAGAGCTTGTCTCACAAAGTTGAGTTGATTTTGCAGTCTAGCCACGGTACCCAGTTTATTGCAGATTGCCAGAGCTACTTTGTAACAAATGGAACGAACGGAAAGAATAATGACTAGAGCTTGAGGATAAAATCTCCTAGATCAATTAGGTTAATATTTTAGTCTGACTCTATAAAAAGCTCATCTTCATCCAACCCCTCTAGATTAATTGCAGCAATGACGAAAACCGCTCGGAATTCTGTTCATTTATCATAATGACAATTCGCATTCCACTTATTGTGCCCGAATTGGTCTGATACCATCTCGTTGCAATAAATTACACTTAAAGCGTCATTTTTAAACGGTTTAAACGGTCCGGCCTCATTTAAGCAATTTAAGGCGAGCGTTTTCATAAAAAGTCCGTTTGAATTAATTATTGAAAATTTAATATCGCTGCAACATGTGGCGTTCACCTGGGAGAAGGACGAAGTAACATCGTTAAAAACGAACATCTCGTTCGTTATTATCCTCGACTGTTAAAGCTCGCATCCGACGAAGATTTTTCTTGGGAAATAGAGTGTACTTACCTGCATCGAGCTTTCAGGAAGTTTCATTTTTTGGTTTAAATGGCATTCCCGGAGAGCTTATGTGTAGTTAAGCCGAGTTTCGGATTGTTTCGGAAAAAAATTGGTATTTGTAAGTGGGATTATGTTTCATGCTATGCGAACTATAAGCTAGATTTGGATTACATTGATCTGGCTTCCAAACTCTGTTTTCAACATTCTTACTAATGCCACCACATGAAGTTACACTTTGTTGTTTTGAGAAATTACTCGTCAACTAGGATTTAGGGTAATTTCAACGATCAAAGGAGCTTTTTCGAGGAAACTTGGAAATTACGAATTAAAAGTTAGGAGTATCTTCAACGGTTAGAAAAATTCGAACTGACGTTTTTGCTATGTGATTAAAAAGTTCAGTCCGTGCAGTTTGAAAAAGTTTCACTAATAAAGCTTTGATGCAATTTTACAATCTCGTTATATATTTAATTATCAAAACTGTTCCGACCATTTGTATCAATAGCCATCAACAACATGAAAATTAAAGTAACGATTTCATGTGTTCAATTTTATTTAATTTAATCTGCTGCTCGTTTTGGGAATTTGTAACATAGTCATGCTTCAATGGCCACATCAAAATATTTTGCGCATTTGTATTGAGGGGTTTACATGGGAATTAAATCCTAAAATTAAATTCTGACATTCAGGATGGCACCACGAAGAGGTTTATTAATTTGACGCTTTGAAAGGAATTCTTTGGAATATGATACGTGTGACGTTTCGTGTAACAAATTCGGGTGAAATGAATTCTGAACGCTGGTGTGAGAAAGGGGACAAATAAAGCACACATGACGAAAATATTAATGTTATTTTATTGAATTCTGTCCTGTTTGTCAAAAGCAAATTGTCAGTTTATGTCGGAAGCATCTTTACAAATGTACAAACTAAACTTAGAAAAATTCAACAAACAATAAATACGTTTTTAAGTAAAGTGACTATGTACAAAATACTTAAAAAACTAAAATTATTTGGTATGCAAGCACTCAATCAACTAAATCGTCTTAAGTGTTTTTTAATTTTTTTTGTACATGGAACATTTATTCTTGACATCGATCATCAACAAGTCGATAGTTGTATTTGAACACTGATACTGTAGGGGAAGACAATACAGAAAAATATTTATATCATGTGCGTTTCCGAGATAAAAAATAATCTGAGAGATTCTCTTCGATGTAGACCTTCCTGTAGGTTCATTTCAAAATTTATTGCTTCTTCAAATTCACGATTGGTCGATCTTCACTAAGATTAAGTTCCTAATGTAATTGCACATTTTTTTAAAACTCTAATTATGATTGTATATCGCTACAATTTGTTTTGATAGTTTCAAAATTTTCCACACTTACACATCGAAAAACATTTATCTATTTTTTTTAATACGAGTATGAATTAAGTCTAGTAGAAAAATTGTTTCTTCATTGGAGTATTTCGCGAAATGATCTGCAGTCTTAAATTAAGTCTTCAGTAAAATTATCCTTTACAAAAAAAGTCATACATTTACACATCCATTAAGATCGTGAAACTAAAAATAAATACAAAAGGACTCGTTCTGTTTGGCTTTATGTACAAGGATTAGTAGCTACTACTAGAAGATTTATCACACACTCTATCACGTTTCTCGCACTCGACTTACAAGTTACCCAAAAACTAGCAGCACCAGTGATCGTAGAACTAGCAGCAGACTAGAAACTAGTAGTCGTGAGTCTGCTGCTAGTTAGGTCTACTCAGAGACTTGATCCAAACTCCGAACTCCTCCTCCTATCAATGTGTTTTAAGTAAGTTTCCGAATAGATGCTTCTAGTTCTATCGTCATACCTTATCGACGGCCTTCGAATATCGAACTTGTCTAAGTCGGATGGCGGACGGCGGCACAAACTACAAAAAGCACACTGGAGCGTGTTCTTGAACGCTTCCCTGAAGTCCTTGTTGAAGTAGGCATAAATGAGCGGGTTGAGTGTCGAGTTGAAGTACCCGATCCAGAAGAGGATCCCGACGACGGTGTCGGAACACTCGCACGTGGTGCACAGTGAGATCGAAACGTACCACAAGAAGAACGGCAACCAGCACAAGATAAAAGTACCCATGATGATGCTCAAAGTCCTTGCTGCCTTGTGCTCACGCTTCATCTTGTTGATGTTGCGTTCTTTGGTAGGAGTATGATGCATGTCTTGGTTTATCTCGTGGAGGGTTAACGTTTTCGAAGAACCTCCAGAGTTGGACAACATGTCGCCGTTGGTGTTGTTCTGATGGAGCAGCAACGCCGCTCCGTGACGATTATACATGTCTTTCTCTTGCTTGTTGGCCTCGCGGAAGATCGCCAAGTACATGTAAATCATGATGGTGCATGGTATCCAAAAGGACATGCTACTACTGGCTATAGCGTACAACTTGTTGACTTTAAAGTCGCACGATTCTGGATGTTCAGATCGATTCTGAAGGTGCTCCTCCGTCGCGTACCACCCCATGAAGATTGGCAAGAAACTCAAAAACGCCGGACTAACCCACGTCGCTAGTAACATCATCGCTACCACTTTCTTCGTCATACTAAGAGCGTACTTCAGCGGCTTCACTATCGCGATGTAGCGATCGACACTGATGCAGCAGAGATGTAAAATCGAAACAGTAGAGAAGTAAACGTCCAAGGAGTTCCACACGTCACACATAAAGTATCCGAACAACCACTCATCGAAGATTTGAACGCTGAAGTTGAAAGTCATCGCGAACATGGCGACCAACATATCGGCAAATGCTAGGGAGATTACGTAGTAGTTGGTGATGATACGAAGCTTGCGGTGGCGCATAACTGAAACGATGACGAGGAGGTTGCCGAAGATCGACACGACGATGATGGAACCCATGATGGTGGCTTTGAGGAACACGATCAAGTAGTGGGTCCATTCTTGCTCTGGGGTTTTTGCAATCTGAGTCGTGGCGGTGCTGTAATATGTGTCGTTCTCCATAACAGATGTTTACACTGGATGGCTAGTGTGGAGTGGTAGACACATGATGCATGGTTGCGGGGTCGTACGACCGACCTGGAAAGAAATACCAACACTGTTAGATAAATCACTAATTAGTGATTACACTGGTCAAGAATGATTTTGTTGCCCTTGATGTAAGAGTGGTTTCGAATGCCAACAATTCACGAAACGAATTGGCTCTGATTTTTTTTCAATCTTGATTTTCATATTTTACAAAAAATAATAACAAGTACATTCTAATTTTTTTTTCTGGTAATTATTAAAAATTGTTTCGTTTGAGTTAATTAATGTGCGTAGAAGCTGAAAAAGAAAAAAAATTAAAACTTATATTAAACTTTAACAAAACGCATTTTACATTTTTTTGGTAGAAATCTCTTTTTAAAGATTAGCAGTAATCTGCCATCAAGTGACGATCCCATCTACCTTGACAACATTCTTTCATCACTTTTCGAAGCTCTTTTCCTGTTCGTCACTATAATTTCCTAGATTTTTAGGAAATCTATCTAGATGACTGGAGAAAGTGTAATTTTATGCCCATATTTACTGAAATCTTGAAGAATTCCAACTTTTGTTGGTCACGTGGCGTGCACAAAGCGAATTTTAACATGATAATAAAGCCGACTCAAAGTCTAAAGTAGTAAAAATATAAAGTACGCTAAAATCATTAAAACCAGAGCCAATTCAGTACTTTTAAGAATACATTAGAAAACTATGGTCTTGAAAACAGAAATCCGCAAAGATATTCAGGGCAACAAAAAATAGTAATTTTGTTATACGACAGAAAATTGGTACTTTTTGTCGAGCAAATTTATGTAAAATTGCGAGACAGCAAAGCCACTTTTCGGCATAACAATTACTACTTTTTCTCCAAACGTTAAATTCAGTTTCACGACCGACAGAGAATAAGTGAACGCCAATTGAACCAAAAACATGGACGGCTATGCATGTAGTTGTCATTGATAACATTTATTGAGAATATTGGTTTCAAAGAGTTTCAAAGTTAAGATCGTGCAAGTGCCTTACAAAATGTAAATCTCAAATAGTAGCCATCACAAAATAGTTATTTACAGTCGCGTGCGGTAACTTACATTTTACAGCGCGAAATCAGTTTGAAGCACGACGGCGTAGCCGTTAAATGGTTAACGCACAAGAGTTGTATTAAACTTTTTGGCCGAAAAATTTTAATTTAATAATTAGGTTTTTCAAAATTCATGAGTACTGTCACATCTCACATTTATAAATTTTATCATCTGTCAATTCTGTCAATTTTGTAGTTGGTGCACAAAAAGTACACAAGATGGGGCTGTATAAAAAACGTTTTAATTTGACTTAAATATTGTCTTAATTGAGATAATAATTTAGGTAGATTCCACTTTATTGATCAATCTTCATTATGGCAAAGTGATTTTAATTTATAAACGCATCTGAAAAGCAGACGATTTGAGCAATTTTTACCGCACGGCGTGTGTAAACGTCCAGGGCGCTTGTAAATATAATGTTTCCGAAGATGTCAATTGAATGTTAATTTGACGTTTACAATTCATGAGGCCAAAAATTACTTTTTCAGCCTAGGCAGCAAGTGTTTCTATGTCAACGAGCGCTTTTCATTACTCATAACAAAATTGCCTACTGTACCGTCTAAAAACGACTAAAAATAGTGACTTTTTTGTGACGTTTGGAGAAATTTTTTTTTTGCTGAGTTGTGTTATAGAAGCCACCTGTTATGATTACACAAAAGGAACGAGATTTTCATTAGGTCTATAAATCGGGAAGAGCGACATCTTAATAAACACGATAAATTTCGGGGCGATGAAACTAAAAAAGGAATAAACTCATTATTGCCTATATAAAGTTGCTTCCCGTGTCTCAACTTTCATAATTAAGAAACTTTCCGAGACGAGAAGACATTATCTACTTTGACAATAGGGAAAAAAACCCAAATCGATTTATGTTTTGGTTTATTTTAACAGCAACAGATGGTCTCTATAAATTCGCCGCAGTTCTAGAGAAAATTATATCTCAAATTGCCCCGGACACACGACTCCTCCATTAAATGGAAAAATAACAAAACTCGTTATTTCAATGGGTTTACACACTGCAGCATTCAATTTGTGGTCTGATGGAAATTTAGGTAAATAGAACGTAATAAATTGTTAAAGTTTGACAACTTGGACCAGAAACATTCAGGTCAAGTATGCGCCTATTACAGAGGGTGTAATTCATAAATCCGGACGAGATTTCAGAAATTCGAACGTGCAATCGAACTTTTCCAACAAAGTGTGCAATTACTCGAAGATTATTTGTCATGTTCTTCAATAATTTTGTTACAAAAGTAGCTGCTCCGAAATAAGACTGGAGAGAGTCCAACAATTTTCAAGTAAGTAGCAGATTTCTCGGCTAATTTGTTCCACACGTCACGAGCTTTTGTTCTAAGAGGCGAAATTGAGATTTTATTCTGCGACACCGCGCCGTGTTTTTTAAACTTGGCAGCACTGAGCTCGTATCACTATTACTTTTGAGTGGTCTGGTTCCACCGTATTGTCCAGATTTAATGCGCGAAAAAACTCCGTCTGTCGTAATTAAAATCGGTCTCATCGTTGCATTAACTAATTACCGTCTGTGTTTAATCCCGCTGCTAATTGGACGAATTTTTAATTAAAGAACGTCCGGACGAAGAAGGAGAAAGAATCGCGATATCTCCGACTCAGACCGCACTAACGACTGCTGTATCGCAATTAATAAAGTTTAATTGGTTTTCTGGTAGTTTGTTGCAAATTCGATAAACGCAATTTATGATAAAACGCGATGTAGAGGAACTTGCTTCGTGAAAAAGGACAATCCAGGATGTGACATTATCCTTGCGGCGCCCATGCAAATAAAGCTCAGGTTTACCAGAATTAGCGCAGTGCGGTAGTTTGCACTTGCATAATTATGGTGTGTACAGTTGGGGGTGTTAAAAACGGGCAAAGTAATCGTCGTTAACCCTCAGCGGTTGACTTAACACCGCCAAGACGCGGGAGTTATGGTATTAATATTCCAAGAACACAATAGTCGTGTGTCTCAAAGGAGCCGTCTTCTAATTTCCTCTCGATAATTGAGCAAAATAAATCTTTATTCCAAGAGGCTGCATTCCTCTAATGATGGTGTGCGTGTATGAATACTGAAGACGCGCCCATTTCCAGAGACATTCGTGATTATAACAAGAACTATTCAGAAAATTCACCCTCCACTGACTGAATATAAGAGGGTTAATTTGGTGAGATGTTTGTGGAAATTAAGACGAATAGTCGAGATTAAATTGTACCAATTAGCGATAAGTCGGATACGGGATTATTTTCGTTACTTTATCCCCAAGACAATTAGAACCAATAACCAGACGATTGTCTTTAAATCCTATTATGAGCGATGATGTTTGGGTTCAACCCCGTAGAGATTAATGACGCTGAAACTGAAACTTTAACTTAACAATAACAGAGGATAGACCACAAGAACTTGCGATACGACTACCAAACTTCGAGGCCGTCTCCCAATGGAAGTGGGGTCAATTAAGAAGTTGAAAAACGATGGGCGAAACTTATTAGAAAACCGGAGAGAAAGGGGCGGAAGAACGGTCATAGTCGGTAACAATAAAGAGAATAAAAGGAGGAAAGTTCGGAGTCAGATTACATAAAACCGCAGGATTTTTAAGACCGCCAATTTTCACATAACTTTCCGAGCAAATTTTCTTTAGATTTTCAATTCTCCCATTGGATTTTCCGAAATGCTCGATCGGTTTCTTCCAATTTTCCGTACAAAATCCGCATCCTAAATCCGCGCCGTAACCTTAATAAGGAAATTACCCAAACAGGCGGGACGTTTTGTATTTTTGCTGTATCAGCCATTCGTATTCTTAAGTGGTTCAATTTTAGCACATCACGATAAAAACTGCTTTGAGAGCTGCCAAAATGTGTACAATTATTCAAATGTGCGCAACATAAAACAAAATTAATTTAGTCTAAAGACTTTAAACCGCGGGTCACGCATTAATTTTTTGGCCCGAAAAGACAAATGAAAATGCTCTCCTTCCGGCAGTGAAAACCCTTCGTGCGTTAAATACCGCAATGCGCGCCACGAATTTTCCAGGGACAAAGAAAATAAGCTCTGTCTTCACCAAGATCCGGTTGACACTACCTCGTTTTCTGTCGGTTGCATTCGTGCATTTTCTTCTAATATAGTATCGTCGTTATGAATAACATTGTTATTTTTGTTCAATGACGGAGGCAACCAAGCAAAAAGACACCTGTTTTGGCATATCCCCAACACAATGATTTAATATAACCGACTGTAATTGTATGGTTGCGTAAGCATAGTCAAAAGGTTCACATTATGGCTTGTGATTGGATGCGGAAACATCACGAAGACGTGCTGACCGAGATGTTCCAGGATTTAGAGCCAATCGATTCGGTGCAACCGACCTAATCGAACTGGGGTCTATAATCTAACCGGACATCAAATATTTGTGCGCTTCCGGCAAACATATGACGGCAGTAGCATTGATGCGCTTTATTCAGTCATGAAATGTATAGAGTCAAGTGGAAATTAGGTGATGGAATCAAAGATGATGAGAGAAGAGTCTTATTGTTCAATTTCCCGCTGCTTCAAACTGCACTGTAGCACAATATTGCAGAGATCATTTGAATACTTTAAACTTTCGAGTCTCGAAGGCCTCGAAGGTGAAAATATCTAAGTTTGATACCGTAGATGAATTGGCAATGAATACCTACATAAAATACAGGATGACAGCGCTTTTGATATCTGCGTTTCCTTTCGCCCACAGACATCAACTCGGAAACGCGTTTTATGTTCACAGAGACCGGAAGTTGTGGTGGTTGCTACAACAAAACCATAACCACATCCCAAACGAATCCGAATTTCATTCAAAGCAATTTCCTAAATTTAAAACGTGAATATCAGAATCCAATTGTTTTGGGAAAATTGATTTCTTATCAGAGCAGTGTTTGTAAATTAATTAAAAGGTAGTTTTATACGATTTCGCTGCAAACTTCAGAGATGTTTTCATCCGGAGATGCACGCTCGAGCAGGTTGCATCAAGGTTATAATAGGATTCCTAAGGAAGTGCGTTTCTGAGGTTTGCAGCCTCAAGGCTCCATATTTTTCAATATTTTAGGTCTGGAAGTCGCCTTATTTAAGGTCATGGGTTCGTGTGATAGCCGGAAGCTTTTGATGGTCGTTAACAAGGGAGGAAATATACATCCACCTACACTAATATAAACACTGAACTAGTAGGAGGGAAACCTCATTTTCGCAAGTAACGCGTACAATATCCTTCGAAAATAAAGTGATTTGAATGAAGAGGTAATTAGACGCTTTGATTAAAGTTTTTCAGTCATTCTGGATTAAGGACGCAATCGGATTTTTCTGATGGGTTTCGCTTTGAAAGGAAGAGATTTGAATTTAAACTAGTTTAATTACTTTTCAAAGAATAGCTAAAAAGAGTGCATTTATCTTATCAGGTTTTTTAGTCCGCCGAGAAAATAGCAGGTGATCTCTAATATTAGTTCGAACTTGAGGACCTTGCCAACTTATTTATGTCCGAGCTTTTCGCGGTTAAAAATACGCCAAAATGGCGCTACCACTTTATGCCTCTTCATGATATTCAATTATGAGAAACTGCTGCTTTCGAGGTTAAGCATTCTCATTTAAAGAATTCCTCGACATTGTTCCCATCAAATAAATAAATTCCTGGAGTGACGCTAGATTTAATTAAGGAACGAGGAGTGTAGTTAACAATTATTAGTTGTTGCCAACCTTGGGAGAAATTTATAATGGAATTTTCCCTGGTTGAGATCTCCAAAGTTTGATAACTCTATGATAAAAACGCCGCACATTTACGGAGATATTAGGCTTAATAGCTTTAAAATAAATCAAGATGTGGATGGTGGAAGGCTTTACGCGGAGCTGCACTGATGGGAGAGAAACTCATTGATCCACGAAATGAGTGTAGAATTTTATGTGGTTTCGTGGAGTTGGAGAACGGTTTGCTTGTTTGGCTAGAATTGTGAACTTGACCTAGAAAAATAATTGGAAATTGATAATAAAAACGAATAGGATGGAATCGAGCTTTTGGGCGGTTTAAAAAGGTGACATTTTTAGCATGCTAATTAACTTTATACGTTTGAATAATTTACCGCAGCGCTTTTATCCCCATAACAACCGATTTTCGAACCAATAATTAAAAAAGTTATTCGTCAAAGTAAGCAAGTAATTGATTAAAAAATAAAACTAATTAAATTCCACTCTGTAGCAGATATTGGCTCTCAGGTGCAATAACTCAGCATCCCAAATATCGAGGGATTTTTAAAAATTAATTACATTCTCATTAACCTCGTCGATAGAACGTTTTTCATTTAAACTTAAAGCTCCAGATGAAAGACTAACCTTTTAAAAGTAAAAGCGTCTACTTTGCAGCTAAAATATTGACTTTTCTGTTTAAACCAACAAATCAACTCAGCTCAAGCTTATTTCGTTATAACAGATGAATGGCTTCGTTACGCTCTTATTTTCATCGTTTTTACTGTAAAATCATATTTGGTTGAGAATGAATGAAGAGAGCTCCCACCTCCTGCCAAAGTCCATCAGAACTCAAGACTCGCGACAGCCGTGAAGAAGTAAAAGCACGTAAACCGTTTATATATTGAAAAGCCAGCATTCTTTCTAGCACGTCGCCAGAACTTTCTTATTGCCGTCGTTTGCAAGATCAGAATTATGTACCGAGTCTGGTACTGATTACAATTGCAAATGGCCATTTTCGGAGGTGTAATCGTCGAATCCAATTACGTTACACAATTGTCAGGAAGTAAACAAGTCGGAACATTTTCAACCAACGTTGCCGCATTATCAGAATGATTCATATAGCCTCAAACTCAACAGTATTATTGTTAACTAGTTGCATGTTCGGAAATTGAAAAAAATCTTTTCTTTTTGAAGCAGCCAGTATCAGGGATATCGATGCTAATCACCACTACACCATTACACACTGTTGAATATTTAACATGATTTTTACTGTATAACACACGCTTCAATTTCAATTAATTTGCATGCGAAAAGGGATTTCGACTACAAATGTGCGATTAACTCGCCGTATCCGATTAAGAGATTGATGGAAAAGTGCCACAAAGTTGTTCATGTTTTTCTCTATTTAAACGTGATTGTTTCGAGCGAGAAAAAGTTTTAGATTAAGTAAATTTACAAAGTTTAGTCAGGAGAACGGAGGAGACGAAACGAGACGATATTCCGATTGGAATTTTATTAGCGAATCAATTCTGCTAGTCTGTAAAAATATTTGTGTTTGATATGAGATCGTGATGACGTTTGTGTGTTAAACGGGACTTTACGGCACTGTTCGGTGGCAGAAAATCCAATTTGCTGGATTAAACAAAGTCTAAACGTTGAAATATGATTGCGAAGTGCATGGTATTTTGCATCACCACGCTACAGTAACCGCAGTTTATTACGTGACCTTTCTTTACTAGCTACAAATAGTGATGAAAATGGATGCTGTTGTCATGAGAGAGTTTTTGGAAAAAATATTTATGAATATTTGATATAAATTTAAAACGGGATCTGGTCGTAAATTATGGACACCACGTGCAAGTGTGAATACAAATTGCTTGGATTAGAGCTACATTTGAATTTATTATTAATTAATATATTGGGACTTAATGCTGTGTATGATTTTGGTAGAGTTATTCTAATGAATATGTTAATAATGCGCGAATTATTAATTTGTTTTCTTGTGTGATACTAATGCGTGATGAGGTGCAAACGAGGCATTCTATTCATTCTGTGCACGAAATCATCAAAATTCTTAGAGAAATCCGCTTATTTCGATGCAAAACGACGATTTCTCGCTGATTCTTGCCGTTTTCTGGCTTGGATTTGCAAAGAAGAGCTCGAAATCTACAAAACTACCAATTTTTATCAAGATTCAACGGCTGAATTGCAAGAAAACAGCAGAAATCTGCACGAAATCATCAAATTTCTTAGAGAAATCCGCTTATTTTGATGCAAAACTACGATTTCTCGCTGATTTTTGCCGTTTTTTGGCTTGAGTTCGCAAAGAAAAGCTCGAAATCTACAAAATCACCAATTTTTATCAAGATTCAACGGCTGAATTACAAGAAAACAGCAAAAATCTGCACGAAATCATCAAAATTCTTAATGAAATCTATTCAAAAAATTCAATTAAAAACAAGCAATATACACTACCGCTCAAAAGTAATTGCCCACTTAAAAATGTTATTATTTATTTTTCGATTTCGCGGTTATTTCTGCTGATTCTGTGGTAAGCGATAATCATTGCACGCGTTTCCACACCTAACTTAACTTTCTTCACCATTTCTGTACAAAACTGTCACTATTTTTTTGAGAAAATCTTGAAGAACAATAAACTTCTGCAACCAAAAATTAAAGAAGTTTTGTTGTCAAACACCTTCTCGATATTAAAAAAATGGTAAACGTCAATCAACACTTTCGTTTTTGCATTTATAGACTGATGGATTGTGAAAATAGGTGAAACGATAACTTTTTCAAAATTTCTAAAAGTACATTAAAAAACAAAAAAATTGATATTTTCTAAAAAATCAAAAAAAAGAAAAAAATTGCTGTTAGCATCGATGGAGTATATAAACATGAAAATAAAAAACGACAAACAAAAGCGGAAGAAAGAAATTATTTTGGAGTTACTTAAAAAAATGTTAGTGGGCAAATACTTTTGAACGGGAGTGTAGATTTAGTAAAAATATAATCATCGTCTCATTCTTTATGCAAAATGTATTTTTAGACTACAGAGACTTTATAAATTAATAATATTTATTAAAAATTAATGTGTCCTGACGTGACTAGCCTCGTTACGTCTTACATCCATGGCGTCAGTGTCGACTAAATTAATTTTTATTAAACACTATTTGGGCGGTTTGCACAACAGTTTAATTGAAATTAAATTAATTTCACAACGATTGGTGACATTTGATTGGGCGGAACAATCACATGTCACTTTAAGTTGATGTTGAATAATTAATCGAAATCGCATCTGTAAACCGGCCCTTTGTGAATTAAAAATAAGTATTAACTTTCTAGACTACTCAATTCTCGTCATTTAGAGTAAATTAATTTGTACCTCTCCATTTTTTGCGAAAAAAACGTGTGTAAGGATTTTTTGCTCTTTTGAGAAGTTACGAAACTAAATGTGTAAATTCTTCAGATTCAGGGTAGATCTAGCCGAAGTAAGATGTGTTTTATTTATTACGGCGAAATTGAAGTGAATTTTGTTGGTGTGGCGTGGTTTTGTGAAAAGGAACTGTAGGCAGTGCAAAACCTCCTCATCGCAATCTGAATCTCCATGAACAAACCAACTGGTCCTCATGGGAATTCCTGTAAGTGGAATCACATTATTTACATTTGTCGTTTGGTATGTTAAAGTTCGACGTTTGTTATCATTCAGTGATGGGTGGAACTGTAGTCGATCAATGATAATTATAAATATTTAAAGACTGTAGCAACTCGAAGCTGCAACGATAATTTAATCTAAATATAAACCCATTTGCGAGTTTTCAACTTTATTATTCAACCTTTTATGGTAAGTTTTAATCTCCAGATAAGAAATAAAAAGAACCATTTCGCTGCATAAATTAGTCACGTGCAAAAAGAAAAATTCTTTTTTATTAATAGAATAGGTGGTAGTAAACTTTCGCAAATTATATGTGATTTTGCCAGAATTCTAACATTATTTTCGCATTTCTTTAACAGAAATCCACTTAGCTCAGAACTTCCTGACTACCATGTTTAATGTTTTTCAAATAAACAATTACGGCTGCAATAAAACTCACTTAAACACCGACAAAATTAGATTGCTTTGCAAACACACTTTGTGCTTTGAAGCTCGTTAGGTAAGTTACGTCAAACTGGAGTTTTTGCCCATATTTAGATCATTTAGAAATGTGGTTATTATTAAACTTAAATGAGTGAGTTGAAAAAACCATGGTCACTTGCCATTACGACGGAATTCCGCCAGAAGCGTCCAATTAAAACCATATGAACGCGAAAATGGTGGAGTCACGCCTCCTCAAAGGTCGTCCATTAACATTTACCAAGATTTATAACATCCCTCCCCTACTAAGTGGATGCAATAATTTTTACAACCCCTCCATGCACGATGGATGAACTTGCAAACTTGCCTTCTCATTTATTATTAACTAGAATTTGACGGAGTGACATGATCGAAGATCGCGCGAACGCATTGCCATCGCAACAAAAACTGACATTGACATCGTGTTCAATTATTTAGCATCAGATTAGCACGAGTCCCCGATCAAACTTCTGTTTTATTTATCTGTTTTGAAACAATCGTTCTATTCTAACGTCAAACAATTCAATTTTTATGGGCGTCGTGGCACCGATTGGTGCAATAATGATTCCTTTGGGAGCTTGTTATACAATATTAATCTGCGGAATGCCAGCGGGCTCTACGTGCAACCACAAGGATTCGCGTCCTGCAGGATAACGCCGTTAAATCATCGGTTATCGAGGTAAATTCATAATAGCGCTGGAAGCTAAAGAAAATCTATTTTTAGAGCCGTTATCATCTCGTTTACAAACACTTAGCGCACAAAAAATATCATTACAACTTTTATTGTTATCGGTGGGTTTCGCGGCTTTTACGTTAAAAGTAAACCCAAGGACTTCGATAACCCCACGTTTATTCATTCAAAATCGCGAAAACTACTTTATATTTTAGAACGTGTTATTTCATCCCCTTCAATTTACATTTTTAAATAAAAAAAATCGGAAGCTGCGTTCGATGTGCATAGAAATCGACTGTTTAAACTCACAGCAGCCGCATGCTAAATATTAATCAGGAGGGTTTTTCTCCTGGTTGGGGCGAAAATTAACCGACAAACATGAAAGAAAGTCCGGTGATGTCACCAGCATGTGCAGGTGGGTTGAGTTTGTAAACTAAAACTCTATTATATAAACAAGCGAGTGGAAAGTCGGAGGACAATGGGTTATCTATGGGAAAATGCGGCGATGCGGAAAACACGTCGAAATGCGTTTTGAGAAAAAGAAGAGTTTTAGTTGAGTTGGATTTACACTTGCAGCTATTTTGTCAATGTTTTACATAAGCTCCTTTGATGCTTCTTCAGATTGAATTTACCGGATTTGTGGTTTGTTGTGGCAGATCAGGTTTTTAGTTTTTTAGTTTCTACCTTCAATTTTTAATACAGTTTCGCTGGCATTCTCACGCAAACTAAACTTTGGTTCTTTTAGTCTCCAGTTGATTCAAATTTCGATATGTTTAGATAGACCTTTCCAAGTTTTCAGTGCCCCTTCACCCCCACATGAATAATTCAAGAATTGTTGGCAAAAACATTCGTCGCGATAAAACTTGCTGAAACTAAAGAAAAAGTCATAAAACTTCCACAATACACGCAGACTATTAAATCCTCATAAAATTATTGATAGACAATTTCATCAATACAATCAAATTAATGGTCTGGTACAAATTTATTACAAGATTTGTGTGGAGCCATTAGATCTTACTAAATTAAATACCCATTGTGCTAATTAACACATAAATCATTGAAAGTGTGACGTGGATGATCGAAAAGTCTTTGGTCAATGACTGGCACTTGTTCGCAATCAAGTTACACGTGGTTTAAATAATCTTGCGGTTACTGTTTTTGAATCATGCCGCGTTGATAACGTAATTTTTAATTAGAAGTCTGTTTTTCTGACGCATTTCAATTAAACTAATTTTAACAACAAACAAACAAAATGTAACGAAATGCTTCCAGTCATTGGTGTTTAGTCATCACAAAAGCACTGAAATTATCTACAGGGTGACTCAAATTGCCCCTATAAACAATAAATTAGACGCTAATTCACACTATCACTTTATCAATTTATCTCACTAACTTGAGCTAACTCTACAAATCAGTTTGCAAATACAATAACCGGATAGATGTAAACGAAGCTCATTGGAACTGGATACTTGGCTTTTTCACTCAGTTAATTCCGAATTTTATATGTTTATGTTACCATTTTATGTTTCTATAAAAATAAACTCGCTGTTTTTACACCTCTTTACGAATTCTTCGCTTTTAGTACTCCACAACAAACAATTGAAAGTGATGACGATACTAGTCACGTGCTCTTTCTAATTAAAAACTGGCCTATTGTCATTTATTTCAATCCGCACTACGACTATAATGCGGAAGTTATTGCATCATAATAGAGAATTTATTGCTGCAACAAAGTGGATATCGTATCCAGGATTATTGTTTTAAAGCAAAACCGATTCACGTGTAACGGAAAAAAGGGACGAAGAAACAATGTAAATTTAAATGTGGTCATAAAACGTTCAATAACATTTAATTGCAGTTCATTTTGGTCAGCGGTTATAAATAGATGTACTTATAATTATGTCAGTCCGGAGCGTTTCAAACAAAGCATAACGTGACGATATTTTGGTGTCCAACGCCCTTGAGGTGTCAACAAGCGGTAATTTTTGCGGCGCTGAGAGTGAGAGTTTTCGCAATTTTGACGATAACGAAGCCAAAAAAATTGGTCTCAGTTCAAATGTCAGGAAAATACGAAACAACGATAAGATAGTCTCCAGCGTTGCCAAATCTTTAACAAGCTTCTAAATTCGCCGGTTATTTATTTGGTTTTAGTGTCAAATTAATAATAAATGAAAATGGCCACTAATGGGCTGTAATGAATGAAAAAAGCCGCCTGTTGGGGCTAATTATAGCGCGTAATAACTGAAACTTTCAATTGATCTAGACGACTCAACTGGCGAAAAAAAAAAGAAAATTCAACATCTGGCGAGGATTTATCACTGTTATTATATGTGAGTAATTGAAACAAACAATTTTAATAATAGCCTATGAATAAATGGATTGTGCGTCGGCCTTGAACCTCGATAAAATGGCGATCGACTTCCTCGATAATTAGGAGGTGGTTATTGGTGTTGATAATCGGAAAACATCACCGCCTCGAAATTGAGACAAGTCGGAGCAATTAAGCGAACGATGGAAAATTGGAAGAGGAATTCTGAAGCAGAGGAAAAGTCTAGAGACTTAGGAAATATATTCCAACATTACCGTCGAAACTTGCTTGGAACGACTGTTGTAAAATTCAACTAACATTACAGTTTAAAAGTCAAATTTGGAAAGGAGACGTTACAGTTGAAAAGCGCATTGATGAGAACTGGAGCTTAATAGAGAAATTTTAGTTGGGAGCTCGGAACTTTGATTCGGTTTGAAGGTATTAAGAGCTCGATTAAAAGGTAATACGAATTGAAAGAAAGAAAGAACGGAATGTGTTAGTCAGACGTTGCCGATTCTAGGAATTTTTACTGGTGGCATTTAAAACTAATCACTAGAAATTAATGCACATGGCGGTGATAAGCGCACAAATATTTAGAAACATCATATTTATCAGTTATGAAAATAGAAAACTGTTTTATTTTTAGACGGCGACCGACATTGAAGCAGTATATAAAATAAAAAAAAAGGTTTAGAGCCAGAGGCTTCAAAACGGAGTAAAATTTTCAAAAATAAAAAGAATCGAAATATATACTACCCTATAATCTCCTAAACAACTTTGCTCTTGCTCCTTCACTTTTAGAATATTTTCCCCGGAAATCAATTCCCTATTTAGCATTTTTCCGCTCGACTGCTCCACTTTTTGTCAGTTTTATTCTTATTTATCTCGTCGGTTTTCAAACCAGGTTGTTGCTTTACGTCAGATTCACCTACTTCAGGTTATTTTCGCTTCAAATTTTCTCAATCGTGCAAAGGTAAACACGTTCCTGCATCAATCATGGGAATATTAAATGACTGGGCGATTTTTTGAGCGGAATAAAATAATTACGTTTTGGCACAGCGGCCGAATTTAGAGGTCCTTGATGTAAACATGTTTTCTTCAAAGTAAACTTTCTCCGATTCCGGTCGTCTCAATTTAATGAATCTTGGCACTAATTTGATTTGGTTGTGAGGGGGCGGCACTATCAAGACAACGATCTGCATGTCTTTTTCGGCGAGTGTTTGAGTTACCTCAAGTGATTGAAATTAACGGTAAATCTCCTTGAAAATGAGCTAAGGCCCTTTTAAGTGTTTGTGGTAATGTCAGAGGTCGTGTTTCCGAAATACGATCCTATTTCTATCGTAATCTCCGTCTTCGGCCAAAATCCGCCTCCTTCAACTCCCACAATAACAGGCTTCAATCAGCGTAAGCCACTAGGGCATTATTCATGAAAATCGCTGAAAACTGTCGGGATCCGATCGGAATTCCTTCACAGAACAGAAGAAACTTCGTGTTCTGAGCACATAAAGGAAACAATATTTTTAAAAGCGCATTATTTCGACTATGATACCAGGGGCAATAAATCTACCGACTCAGGTCCTGTTAGATCCTCTCTGGATTCCTAAAGCCCCACGACCGGGGGCGGGAGGCCATTAGGGACGTTAGGGTTCCACCAACCAGGATTTCCAGTTCTAAATTCGACCGTGAGGAATTACCTATCTGTCTCTCGCTTCTCTGTTTTAATGTCTAATTCCGATACAAATTCACTCAAACAAGGAAGGAGAAAAGGATGCAAGAAGAGGGTTACTGCACTGCGATTTCAGCAGGATTATGTATTAATGGATCTGAAGGAAACTGCATCGCTTTGAGAGCTTTGCAGGAATGTGGTTGCTCAAATTTTGGGGCAACATAAAAGGGTTTTTACAGATTCTGGTACTTATCGCTCGAAATTGTTCCTTTGTGTTATACCCTTGAAAAAACATGATTATACAAGAACTCACGATAGAATTGAACGTGTGCGTGTTTTACATATTTGCGTTAAACCTCTCGAATTTCGACGGGCGCGTTCCACAGACAAAAGCTCTCATTTAAATATTTAACTAAACAACTTAAATTTCAATTTGCGCAAAGCCGCTTCGTCGTAATGAACCCAGCTTTCAAGCAGCTACTGGATTTTTCTCAAGTTTCTACTTTTAAATAACCTATTCATCAGGGTAATTACACTACATTGAGGTGAAAAAATTAACAGTTCCTGATTCACGCAATTAGGTTATGTTTGTAATTTTATCAAGAAACTTGGAACAGAACGGTGCCAGAAGAATCTATTTTTAATAAGTCGAGATGACGCCAGACAATCAAAAACGTTTCGTTCCACTGGAAATTTTCACAACTGATAAAACACGACGAAAAAAGACAGTTGGGAAAGTTTTCGTCGTCGCCTATTGTTCCCTTTTACGAACTTGTCCTATTTTTATTAAAATGGAAACCGATAAAAAGACGATTGGCGGCCCATACCACCACTGCCACAAGACATCAAGATATTGTTTGAAACATTAAAGAAACATCTTGGCAGTTTAAACGTCCCAAGCCAGGAAAATGAAGTCAGAAAAGTTGACCAGAGAGTTGTCATTTCATTACAATCCGATTTATGTGATAATATTTTTAGCAAAAATTGTATTTACATTCGAATTTAGTTAATTGAAAACAGTGAAAATGTATGAAATGTTTGCCCTTCGTTATTTTTTGCTGAAATTCACGGTAGTTTTTGCTACACAAAGCGAAAAAAACGCAATAAATATAGCAGAAATTACGGATTTTAAAATGAAATACGTCCTTTTATTACCACTTTTGCAATGTTAAAATAACACATTCGGTATTCGCCACCCCCGACATAGAGATAATTACCTCACTTAATTAATCTTGGAAATCAACCCTCGTGAAAAATCCTCACAAAACATCCCAGCCTTAAGGCTAATTAAACCGGAAATGATATTCTTCCCGGTCCGTGAAGCCCCGAAAGTCATCGATCTTTTTTTCTTCGTTTCTCCGCAGGAAGCAACGTTCAAGTTTCGTATTAAAAAAGGGGAAAAATATGAACGATGTCATTTCAGTCAACACAAACTGTAATCAATAGACATGCATCGCTAAAATAGACAAAACGTGTTCATGGATAAATGCAATGGTTATGAAAAGCATGTCGTGATGGGTAGGAAAACCTTGAATGTAAACGTTATCGCGTTACTCGTGTTATTATATAACGTAAATCCAAAGTGAAGTGTACGAGGAAAGACATTAAAATAACGTAAATTGGTACAGGTCTGGATTTGAAATTTTCAATGGGAAGTGTTCACAACGTTCCCGACGTAGTTTATTAATAGCAACATTGTTTCCGCAAACACAACTCTCTCCACCGGGCAAGTTGTCCAACTTCAACAACAGCGACCGCTGAAGAAGTCACAAAGCATCCTTATCGCAGGAAATGACACAAACTTCGTTTTACCTCTTGACCCTCGAACATGCAAACGTGTTTAACGGATCGGAGAAGTAATCTTGCCACCATTGTGCCCATTTTCATTGTTATTTTTCCCCGGGAAGAGCTTACGAATTTAATGAAAGCTTTTGCTGTGTAAATATCTATTTTTTGTGGGAAACGCGGCCGCTTTATCGCCGATAACATGCAATGTAAAATTACCCATTTCGAGGGCGTTTAATCAACAGACTGAGAGGAACACTCCAGAGGAGTTTATTGCAGCGTTTTCATGAGACAGTGAATTATTTGTAGGTTTAGGCGGTTTGTTAACGGCAGATTTACGCTGTTGGATCGTCGCGAGAAAATAAAATTTCGGGGGTTTAAAGTGGAAATGCGAAATTTTATAGTTAAATAACGCGTGGAAACGACAGGAATTTCATAGTGGCTTTCGAGTTTTAATTTTGGAGAGGATTAACCCCGAATTTGCCCCATTTTCTGAAAATTGACAGAACTGGATATTAAAAACACAGCAGCCAACAATTTTCTTGTCCTAGAAGTAATAATAGCTTAATTATAATTGGAATAATAGTTGAGAATAATCATTGAACGCACATCCAGAGAATTAACTTTTTTGAGCTGGTTTGTGCAAATACAGACGTATCGACTGAAATGAATTATTAACAGTGAAGCACAAATCCGTAATTCGAGCATTTTGTGTGGATTTAACATGGAATATCCTTGAAATTTCGTTATAAATTACAGTTTATACCCAAATATTAGTCCTCTATTTCACATAATTGCTACAATTTAAGGAATTAACTTTTTTAAACAAATTTCCATTGCCGTCACTTTCGTGAAATAAGCCACTTTTCCCTCCCATGATGAATTTGTTGTAGCGTCACTTTCCCTCCACGGAAATGCGGTTAAGTCTTGCCGAGGAAAATTAAGGAAAACCGTCAACGCCGTCATAAATAACCTTTGAAACTTGATGTATTAGCGCAATGTCAACGCAACTTAACTTGATCAACTTTGAAAACTTTTGAGAAATATTTGACATGCAACGTCTGCAACGCTACGTGTCATAATTTCCATCCGTGGAACATGAAAATTTTTATCGTGCTCTTTTCTGCTTCACCCCTGTAAATATTTAGCTAGCAGGATGAATTCAAATAATTTAGTGTCTGCGCAGCTGGATTTTACGGGCGGTAATTAATTTTTTTTATCGTGCATTTATTTGAAATGATTATCACATGGATGAGTAATTTTTCACTCAGGGTCTTGTGCAGTTTTTTTTGTTGAGTACACAATAAATTCGGTCTGGATTTGATTGGAATGGAAAATGGAAAGGGAGGATTAATATTTTCTGAAATTGCACACAATGAACGAGCTTTGAGGTAAATTATGTTGCAGTAAAAATAAGAAAGGAAGTTTAGATGTGCAAAAATGGATGTAAGCAGGGCGGTATTTGTGTAGCAAACGAGAATGAAAATTAGAAGAGGAGCGAAATGGTGGAGTTTGAAGGTGAGCGCGCCGCAAGAACATGAATTCCGAGTACTAATTTTACGATTTTTAAGTGGATAATTTACGACCATTTTCCAGGCTATTGTATGTATGTATGTTCGATGTAATGAGTGTTTAACATTGAGCTCTTGACCTTGACATCGGAAAACATATTTCCAGGAAACAATTTTATGTTTTATACCTCTAATAAAATTTTCATCTGTCAGATCAGTTTGAAACATGTGGGCAGCCGCAAAACTAGCGGGAAATTTAAATATTTACTCCTCATTTATAGCCCGCCTTATGTTCATAATTCACTGGAAAGTGCCGCTATCACCGTAGAATATTTATGAAGAGACTTATCATCAATTCGGCTTTTCCCCACACCCACCACGTATCAATTTTTCCAAACGATTTATAGGGGCGCAATAAATCGACTGTATTCGCTGAAATTGGTTTGCATGAAGGAGACGAAGCGCTGTTTTAAGTCAGGTGAAAGTTTGGGGGTGATCGCCAAGTGTTTGAATATTCATGAAACGAAGGACCGTGTTGTTTTGACGCTAATTTTGAACGTCAATCAACGTCTGCTGCACGGAGTTTGCAACAAATTAGATTTGAATTTGAGATGCGATTCGGTTTTTCTGTAACAGTCACATTATCTGTCAATTAATAATGATGGCCATTCGCAGTAAATTACATTTCAAGCACACATATCTCTGGTTGTTGCTTTCCGTCCAGACCGAAGACATGCCGTCGCATTTCCGTCATTACGGTTCGCCATTTCCATCTAAAACAGCATCGCTGTCAGTGCAACTACAATGCGAAATGAATAACGACAAAGGTCGCCAGTTGATGAATGGAAACGGCCCTAACCGCTTACATGAATATCCAGCTCGTGCGTATTCATTACAACAGTATAAAGTAGACATGCTGTAGATAATAAAACACGCTGCTAGCTCCAAACGAATGTGTGCATGTTTGTAGACGATTGTTTCAATGGAAATGTGAGATTTATCGTTTCAATTTCGACGGCGTGGTCGCGGCGACACGCTATACAAGAGATTGACGCTGATATGCTCGCGACACTGCTAAAGTGGATTTAGACATACGAGAAATTAAATATGAGAAGATATCGACGAGAAATTCTAGAAATTGAACAAGGCTGCTAAGAGATCTCTGTTTATTTGAACACACTGTAGAAGCTTGTTGAGCTACGTCATTATCTTAACGAAGATTAAATTACATACGAGCCACTTGCAATTAAATGATAATAATTTGCCTAATTCCAGATTCATTACGAATGCGAATTTTTTTCAACCTCAAAACTACCTATTTTTTTAGGGGAATTTTCCGACTAAAATTTGTAATTTTGGTAATTTTAGTACCAAATTGTTGAAATTTCGGGAAGTTACTATTCTTGAGTCGTGGGTTAACTGTACCAACTGCAAAATTTTAGAGCGAAAGACACAAATTTCAGAAATAACAATTTTAAAACTTGGCAAATAATTCCGACTTTCTTTAATAAAATTCGAAACTTCAGTAATTTTATTGCTACAGCTATTAAGTTTGAGAAGGTTACTATTTTGGAGTGCTGTATTAACTCTACTAATTTGCCAGAATGTGGAACGAAAGATACAAATTTTAGAAAATTTTATATTATTTGGCAAACGAAGCAAAAATTTACGCCATGTTCCATTAAAATTCGTAATTTTGGCAATTTTGATGTTACAGCTATGAAATTTGAGAAAGTTACTAACTATTGGTCATGCATTAACTGTACCTACTAAAATTGCAAAATTGTAGAGTAACAGACACAAACTTTAAAACTTTCATTTTAAAACGAAAAATCTCGTATCCTTCATGAAAATTCCTTTATTTTTGGCAATTTTAGTCCTATACTATTTTACTATTACTACTACTTACTATTTTTGAGCCATGTTTACTTTATTAAATTTCAAAAGTGTGGAACAAAAGGCACGAATATAGAGGTGACTACTTCAAAAATTACACTTTGGAATGCGAATTGACTCTACTAATTTGCAAAATTTTCTTTATTAAGACTTTGCAAAAATTTCCTTCTCTAAAATTATTATTTATTATTTATTTATTTATTATTTTGGTTGTTTTAATGCTACAACTATAGAATTTACTACTGTAGAGTCGTGTATTACCAATTTTCAAGACTGTAAAATGAAAGACACAAATTTAAGAAATTTTATTTGGAAATAAATCAAAACTTTTCTGCATCCTTCATTAAAATTAGTAATTTCGCCAATTTTGCTGTTGCAGCTATTAAATTTGGGGAAGTTACGATTCTTTAATCGTGTATTAACTCTACGAATATACAAGATTGTGGAGCAAAAGGCACAAATTTTAAATACTTTTATTTTGAAAACGAAGTAAAAATTTCCGGCTTTCTTCATTAATATTCGTAATTTTGGCAATTTTGGCGTTGCAACTAGGAAATTTGGGGAAGTCACTATTTTTAAGTCGTGTAAAAACTGTACCAAATTTCAAACTTTTAAAGCAAAAGACACAAATTTTTGAAATTTTTATTTTGAAAATGGAGATAAAATTTCCGGCATCCTTTATTACTTTTGTACTTCGTACTTCTGGAAATTTTGGTGTTACAATTATGAAATTTGGTCAAGTTACTATTTTTAAGTCGTGTATTAACTCAACCAATTCGCATGATTGTGGAGCAAAAAACACGAATTTTAGAATTTTTTTTTTTGGGAAAAAGCAAATCTTTCGTAATTTTGGCAATTTTAGTGTTACAACTAATAAACTTAGGGTCACTATTTTTTAAGTAGTGTGTTAACTTTACCAAATTGCAAAATTCTAGAACAGAATACTAAAATTATAGAAATTTTCATTTTTAAGGAGATAGAAAATTTCAGATATCTGTCACTAAAACTCGCAATTTTGATAGTTTTCGTGCTACAGCTATGAAATTTGGGGAAGTTACTATGTTAAACTCGTATATTAGCTCAAAATTCTAAAATTATTGTAGAGCGAAAGAAACAAATTTCATTTTGACGTAATAAAAACTCTCTAACACGACATATTCATAATACCAAAATAAATTAAATCTTCGAAGGGACTCATTTTATTAGGAAATCTAAATGTTTTTTTTTTAGATCAATTCAATAAAAAATCATCAATTACAATTGAATGGTGTTATGCAACAAAGATCCAATCCACAAAAAATGTTTGATATATCTCTTCGCGTTATTAAATCGATTAAAACTGTCACCATCTGTTAGCCTCATATGTATGTACCTAAAATTCTTAAAGCTAATAGTCCAACTGAGGTGCTACATCAGTGTTACTGCAATTTTGCACTACAAAATCGGTAAAATTAAGGCTTGAATAGCCATGATTTCCGGTTTTAGACAACTGTGGCTAGAATTTTGTTGCGTAACACTATTCAACTAAGCAAAATATCGAGAAATTTTGTCCATAACTTTACATACGATGCAATTACCATAAGCGAAAATCAGCTGAAAACCCCTTAAAGTATAAATTAACGCATTGACGTTATAGTCTGACGTTAGAAACTGCTTTATGCCTAGAAGTGCTAATTTTGTGATAAATAATAACCCATTCAAAATAGACACTTTGGAATAATTCAAATTATCATTGAAATATCAAAAAGTTTATTTTAACTAGACTATTTCCAATTCCAATTTTAAGTTTATTTATAATTTCCGCTTGAATTCTTGCTGATCACGAGTCTGCTCAAATTTGCACTCTACAGAGTGCTAAAATATAAAATTGAATCAGCAAAACGTAAAAGAATTGTAAGAGACTCGGACTCGGACACAACAATACATTTTGCTACCAAACAAAGAATCAAAGAGAATGAATTCAATCCGTAATTGTATTTTAATCCAATCGTGATTCTTTAATTTTCAATGTGGAAAAATTGTTTCCTTTGCCCAAAGGACGATACTAAATTGAAAGCCGTTTGGTGTTACGTTCTTGTGAAGTATTAATTTATCGGGAAAACTAAACCTGAATCGAACTTGGAAGTAAAATCTAGTTACAGGTCGCCTAAATATGGCATTCTATTATTAGATTGAATGAACAATTTAAGACAGTCAGAACTCATTTACAAAAAATATAGGATCGATGATTCTAATGAGATATGATCATGAATGAATAAACATTTTAATAGTAGAGTTTTTATTATTAATTACGAGCTAATTTGGAGCCACCACAACCGACCTGATGCAAGAAATGACCGTGAAACGAAGCTTAGAGAAAAAAATGTAATTATGTTGACGTTTCTGTTGCATCTTTTATAGAATTGACGTGTAATCAAACAAATTAAATCAATCGTGATCTTATTGCTTGGTTGATTTTTTAAAACAGTAAACAAGTAAAAAAAATTAATGTGTTTTTAAACACACATTCATATGTGTACTTAAATTTATTTTTTGTGTGAAATTGTTTTGTATTGAAGGAGTTTTACCCAGGATCATTTCGAGAACAATGTCCCGCGATTGTTACTCCTCAATTAAAGTGTAATTGCTCGTAAATAAAATCGACAACAAACCATAAGTGTTTTGACTTTGTTGTCGTTTTAGTTTGTTAGTTTAACTAAGAAGAATTTGTTATTTATCCGGTAAAACTTTAAATCCACCTCCATTCTTCCCCAAACTAATTTATCCTCAGAATCGCAACCAACAAAACCGAAACAAATTATTCGCCGAGACCAAATTGGCCGTGAAACTACCGTGTTTCATGGCAAAAACACAAAGCACCGCCACTGATCAAATAAAAATCTTGAAAATAATTCGCACTGTTTACAACATTTGCAGAGTTGGTATGTTGCCAACGATTACGTTTTCACGAGCACCTGTTTTATTCATCTAATGGGAATAACCTTCTTTCGGATTTATGTTGACTAGATCGATTGATTATGTTTGTGAAATTGGTTTTTTGATTGGTTGAGAGCTTTGTTGACACAAACGCA
The DNA here is from genome assembly GCA_029298725.1 of Gnatocerus cornutus. Taxonomy (NCBI): domain Eukaryota; kingdom Metazoa; phylum Arthropoda; class Insecta; order Coleoptera; family Tenebrionidae; genus Gnatocerus; species Gnatocerus cornutus. The sequence goes on from CM055517.1 coordinate 4,396,666, forward strand.
GTTGCATTGTAACTGTCATGGCTCCGGGATTAAAATGTTTCCCAACAATACTAAAAGACATTGTCCCTGTGGAGAATCGAGGAGCGTGACGTTGACATAACAATCATTCTGTGATTCCCCAGCTCGACTTCTTCAAGAGCCGTCATGGCAAAACAGTCGTTCAGAGGTCGACAAATATTTTTCATATTTTACATCCTACTTGTTATAAACGAGTAATTATTAACAGCGTTACACGTGTTATTTGCGTCATCCGTCAATTTTCCAAAAACAGGAATTTCAACGCTTGGTTTGAGGAACCACCGAAACTATGAAAATGTATTTTGTGATAACCTTATCGTACGTTCGTTTTGCTTTTTAGTGGAGACTCAAAACGAGAAGTTTGTCCATTTCTAAAATCCGACCTTCTTTTTTCATTACCGTTATCGAAGTCGTAAAAGTGTTATTATTTATCCATAACTTTTTCCATTATAACCGAGGTAATATGAGTTACCAACTCGTACTGTATAGTCTATTAATTTTGTTTTCGTTGCTCACCGCAATTGCCAATTATTATACTCGAACAATATTACTTTATTATAATTTTGTTAGTTCAGCTTTTAGTTTTTGGGGGTGTGGGCTGAAACTGTAATTTACCAGGCATTTCATGGAAACGGCTTATTTGGCAACTTTTAATTGATTAACACACTGCGCGGAAATTGAAATGCGAATGTCCTGTTTTTACATAAAAATACAAAAATAGGATAATTTAGGCTGCCCATCGCACAAACAAAAACAGGAAATACACAAGAGATTACGGTGTTTTTCAAAATTTAGTCATTTATTTATTCGCGAAATTATTCCATGTTATTCAAAAACTGGTAGAAATTTGAATGAACGCCATTCAAAAAAGGTTGTTGAAACTTTGACGCGAAACCTTGAGAATTCTGTCGCAAAAATGGTTCATTTTTAAAGTACGTTTTTATATCAGCACGGTTATGAATATTCCCGTCAAGTCTGACGTAAGCACTTATTTTTATAGTCGACCCTGTATCATTTTCCACTTATCGTTTTTATGTACAGCATCCTTCTTCAATTGTACGTTTAAAATGAATCTCCAGTTTCGTTTTCCTTATCTTTGTTATCGGAAAAATGTATTTGCTCTCAAGGGAAAAGTGCTCCTTTAGTGCATTTGTCAGGATAGATAAAAGTGGTAAAAATTGTAGTTTTCCATAACAAAGCTAATCGCGAAAACTGTTTGGATGAGATTATCATTTATTTATTCCCTGCTAACTTTAATCCCGCCTGAGTATTATTGATCAGGAGAAAATCCATTTTTTTATCCATTATAATCGTCATTTCGTTATCCAAATTTTTTACACGGTCATGAAGAAATTGGCAATTTTAAGGTTCAATGCAGGCAATTTAAAAATGAAACTCATAAGGTTAAATACGTTGATGAAATTCATTAAATTTTCAGTTTGTTTAAGAAATAGAACCCCGGCCCATTTTAATGTTTATAACATCTTCTGTCATGAATGATGAAGCACAGTTGAAATTTGACAAGAGATTGACACATGACGGAAAATTCCAGTATTAGATGTATTGATTTAAACAGATGTCTTTTGCTACGATTGAAAATATAATAATCTTTGTCGGCCGCGAAATGAAAAACGTAATTTTTGGCTGGTCATAGCTGTAGGACACATTTATAAAAACTTCGCGTTTGGTAATTAAATACTCGTCAGAATCATAAAAACGTTAAACTAATACATTTCCAATTATTTCCATTTGGGTTTACTGAAATAATTGCAGAAATCAATAAATGAGCCCAGGGTGTGGACAAAAAGCTCTGATTAAAAATGAATCTCTTGGAATTCTAAAATAAAACTGGTTGAAATAAATGTTTGCTACAGTATAAATTAAATAACACAAAAATTTGCGAACAAAGTCTTGACAAACATTTAAATAGTGGGTAACGAAACTCGTGAGAGCTTTTCCGCCCCCTCGTATTTTCGTTGACAATTAATTGCGATGACATCAAAACATTCATAAAATTCTAATAATGATAAAATGCGTCAGTTAATAAGAGGTATTGAAATTTATAACAGTTCCATGTTTTCCATTGTCATGTCATAAAACTTCCAATAATGTGAGTTTTTGAAATATTGTATTGTACTCTTGTTTTTGACATGAACTCGGAGATCGTTGATAAAAGTTTATTCAACGAAATATTTCATACATGGAACGATAACATTTGCACAACCTTCTTTGTTTGTAAAAGCGAAAATATTTTGATATTGGAATTATCGGTACTATTGGCGCGACAATGATGATGCGGAAGAATTTAAAACAGAAAACATGCGTTAGACATAAACTATCACTATCTCACACTAATGAATTTAAATTACATTATTAAGTTCGTTGTGAAGCCATAAACTAGTCATTACGACATAATAACTATCAACACGAGTTGTTCGTTTTCATTTTTGTACTAAAATTAGACAATGCTACTTGTGTACGTTTTATGACCATTTTCATAATGACTGTTTATGTTCAGTATTAGTTTCTTGAGGGTTATAAATCCCCAATCAGAGTTGGAGTCGGAAAAAAGCGATAATTTAACTCGGCCAAGTGTCAGACTTTGCAATTAATTAAAGTTAGGACTTACGAGAGCGAGTTGACGCTGATTAACTTTCCTTAACCTCATCCATAAATCGAGTCCCGGGTTATTAGCTACGGGATACTGTTTCACATTCACTGGACCAACACTAGAGTAAGTGATAACACAATACACTGATCACTGCAGTGAGAATTTTCGTTGCTTGCCCTGGACTATATATTTTTATTTCTCTAGTCGTGTTGACATTTCCTTCACGTCCCACTTTCGGGCCATTAATTATGCCATTTTCGACCTGCAATTTTTTGCTTTAGTTCGCTCGATAATGAGTGAAAAATGAGCGGGGATCCCCCCAAATGATTTTTTTTCAAATTTTCCCATTTTTGGGACCTACCGTTTTCGTGTGCTGGATCGTACGTTCTTTCTTGATAGAAGTACAGACCTGCCACTGAAGCGGCGCGCGAACACAGACTGAACTCGGAGCACGAAACGGACGCTGGCGGCGTCTGTACGCTCGCTGTGTGGTTTAACATTGATCAAACGCGTTGCAGTTGCACCTGCAATAATACCTTATCATTCCTGCACAGCAGGATGCCCGCGAGCGCCGGTCTATCGTCAACTGACGATTACGTCCGACTCGAGAAGGTAATGACGACATTGGTTGTTGATATGTGATTGTTATACCTTTGCTATTGTTTCGCCGATGACGTTATTTATAGCCGAGAGAAATTACAAACGAGGGCGGCGATTACAAACCCTTAAACTCTTAACGACCGGTTAAAGATGGAGTAATCGAGCGAATTTACGAGCAGTGGCTAAGGAAACTGTCATAACTATCACAGAAATAAATTTCATATTGAGGACCGAGCGGGTTTGATAGTTTTTGCAAGACCCTTAAGAATTTTAGAATGGAGGAAATTTTCAGAGGATATAAACTGAAACTACAATAACTATTTATTTGTGACACTTCGATATTTATAGGAAACTGGGGGCGGCTGTTACAGCCTCTTAAACTGCTGAAGCAATAACAAACAAGTAGTGGCGGCGATCATCCCCTTATTAACCTCAATAGATCCAACTGCATACTATAAATAAAAAAAATAATTTGTCACACTTATCGTTACACATTTCTATTGCTAAGCGTAGGCGGCGTCAGATATATTTATAACGGAAAATTTAAAACAGGCGGCGGCTATTAGACGCTATTAGACGTTAGGATCGCTGGTAGCCAACTTAAAAAATAATAAAATGAGAACAGTCATTTGTCTTGCCGGGTCGTCTGCTACAATTTTGTTGTCTAAATTACTGCTGAAATTTTTTTTCAACTTGATTGCTTTTCTTTTTAGTTTATTTCCGACGAGTAATATCTGTACTAAAAGCATGTTTACCATATGACATGAAATACCCGTTTGATGGGTTTGGTAAATTGTTTTTATATCGCGTTTAACAACAAATTATGGTGACGTGGATCTAGTTGAGTTATTGAAGTCGGAACTTGTAAATTAGTTTCCTGTCGTCGTTATCTGTCGTTTGTTGATGCTAATAACTAAATTAGGACATTATTAACTGAATTAATTTTAGTAAGAGTGTCAGTTTTACACCCGCGTTTTTACCTCTTTTTTATCAAAATATTTATTGTTGTTTATTTTGGCACTACTGCATCGTATTATCATTAGAATATTTCATTTGTACTTTTCGTCGTAATTTATAGTCATTTATTAAAATGTCCGGAAAATTAATGCCCACTAAATTACAGAAAATTCCGTCTCGTAAATGAATTAATTTGCAAATTTCGCGTGAAGTTTTCAATCTCCAATAATTCTGAACACTCGGTACGAATTAATTGCTTTGCATTTAGATCTTGATTAATCGTTGATTCACTGAAAAAATTGCTCAAACTAGGCCGAGTGTTGGTAGTTAGTTGCTTTCCAGCTCTATTTTACGGTTCGCTGTATCAATCTATTCAGATATTGTTTTATTTGGCTCCAATCTACGCATTATATCGTATTGATTTAGTGACCCCGGAAACATTTAACGGCCCGACCTTGTTATGTGCAATGCTAACAATGAATTTTGAAGTCTCTCATTGCGAAAACGTTGTATTTAGGTCCTGTTTGAATTATCCTTTGTAAATATTTTTAACAGTACCAATAATTCGATTACTAATCAATTGGTATTCATAAACATATCCTGTGGTTAATTGTGTATTGATTACTGTTGATTAGTTCGATGGAGAGTCACTTGTCAATACTATTGACAGGAAGCAGTGTTATTTCTGCTTTTAACGCAACCGGAAGTTTTCTGCATAGTTCGGGTCGCTTTGCTGTTATTTCCAACGAAACACAAAAAATTAACAAATGTACTTAACAAGCACTCGTCAGTGCGATTTTCAACAAAACTAGACTAATCTGCAAGGCTTGTTTTTTGGGAGATCAAAGCAGAAGTTTAATAGTGTACAGGAAATAATCGGATAGAAGCAAAATCACTGAGACTTATTTCCGTTACTGTAAGCAGACATTCACAATGACATGCTTTTGGAACTGAAAATCGTTTTTATGTGATGTCAAGAGTTCATGTTGGAGGATAACTTTGTTGCAGTAAACTGTGACAACATAGTCTCATGTTTCATGATTAAAATGGGACGATTCTGAAATATTAACCAGTTTTACGGCTATGCACATTATGAGCTAGTTCCTTGCAATTATGAGGAAAACACACCAGAGGGTTTTATTAATTGAGTATTCAGCGGTCATCTACAGTGTGGCATTTTATTGCAACATTGAATTACCCTCGTCTGAAGCTGTGGAGAATTATCTTGACATCGGCAAAACCAGAATTTCACTTTACGTTTCCTGGCATATGTGAAATGTTCCCGGATCTTGGGAAGTGGGCAATTAAAAAGAAAGTTTGCTGATAGTCCCGACATGTAAATCTCTCTTATGTGACATTTCTCGCATTGGACGACCACTCGGATTATCTCCATCCACTGCCAAGAATCTCACTGGAATTGATGTGTTAGTTGTGTCGGAAAGAAATTCGATCGAGAGCTCCCCATTTCTTGCAAAGAATCATATGTTGTCCTTATTTACTGCAATTTTTCATGTGATTTGTCGCATATAGCCAATCGGAACGTCCTTTCGCTTTTATTGATTCGCCATTCTTTTCTCTCGTAAATACTTTTTTCTGCGAATTTATTCCAGCTACTTTGAGCGTTTTTCTATGACGCCGCCGATTTATTATAAAACAATCCGCCCCTTCAAAGGCCTCCTCCTCGGATTATTTCACATGAATCAGCTCTTGGAATTTTTTCGCCGACGAACCAGTTCGAATTCTGCGAAAACCCAATTGAAAGATGATAAAATCAAATCCACTACATCTGTTACTCAATATTAAATTTACATGAGCCGCCACCGAACATCTTTCATATTTATTATTTCTTAGACACAAAAGAAATTGTTCGTGCAGTTAGAAACTCAATTTCACGAACGAATTGCTTAGTACGGACAACGCCAAATCACACGGAAAATTCACAGATTTTTCACCTTGTTTTAATGGAAGCGCGACCGCATTAATATTGAATCTGCGAATGGGACGAGGGATGACAATTCTTTAATTGTTGATGGAGAGTTGGATCATTTTTTCGCCGCCATCGTTCGATCGATTCAGCTGGTGTTAATACCAGAGACGCACTCATGGGGTTTAATTTCCTGCACTCTACCATATTAAGAGATTACTCAAAGTTTAACAATCTAAAGATGAAATTATTCCAAGTGTAATTCGGAGCCGAGGATTAAAATCGACTTGTAATTCAGTGTTATTACCCGCGGCTTAGACCTTCTGGATGGATTTAAGCCGATTTTCCAACACAGGGGAAATGGGATTATTCAGTAATCATATAGTGAGCGAATGCGCGAACTGGCGAATGATGGGGCGAATTATTGTCTTTCATCGCAGCATTTTGATTTTTTTTTGTTCCTCTCTTTCAGGGTGACGTTACAATCTATTCATAAATAGAACAATGAGTAATTAAATTATCTAATAAACGCACAATGTAATAAAGTCTTACTCGATAGTAATCTCTAGTTTCTAACACTTTATTATCTGGTTTATACACTTATCTGACGTGTAAACTCCCGCACTAAGCTCTGCTTTTGTCAAACTATTTCACTACACTAACTCGTTAGGTTTGGCCATCTTAAGTGTTCTTATTTCCTTCTTTTTCAAAAGAAGTCAAATTTTAAATCATCGTGTAGGTTGAATTACTTACATTTTGAAAATTTATGTTTCAATAATTGCATTTTTTTATTTTTTTTTATTTTTGATGGTTTAACTGTCACAACTTTTGTCATATTTGTGTTAAATCAGAAACTGTTTAGTTCTGAATGCATTGCAAAACTTTAATATGCAATTTTGAATTGTTCTATAAATGTTCTACAAACTAAAGTAATCGTCATTAATTTTTTAAACCTATTTTTAAAATTAATAGGCCGATTTTGGGTTAATTTTGCTGAAAAGTGTACAAAGTTAAAATATATAGAATGTGCGCGTTTTTCTTAACAATTTTCCAGTTTGCTAAAGTTAATATACGAGTGAAAATTCCCCAATATTCATAGCTGTGACACAAAAATTAGAAAAATTATTACTAATTTTAGTAGTGGATGTCAGAACATTTTGCTTCTTCTTGAAAATTAAAATTTCCAAATATTGTGTTTTTTCATCTACAATTTAGCAATTTGGTAGGCTCTAAAGTAGTTGTTTTCCCAAAATTCATGCTGAAGCAATAAAAATTACCAAAATTTAATGGTGGATGTCGGAAATGTTTGCAATGTTTTTAAAATAAAATTTTTAAATTCTGTGTCTTCCGTTCTAGACTTTTGGAATTTATTAAAATTAGTACATAACTCATGGGTAGTAACTATTCCAAGTTTTGTTTCTGGAAAAGAATCCATCTTTTACATCTTTGGTTGTCACAGCAAACATACTGTTGTCGATTATAGAATTTTAAACGGCTAAGCCATCAAAAGTTTAAAAAATAAGGAAAATTCAAATTTTTCTTCCAGCGCCTATTTTCTCTATTATATTGATAATCTTGTGCACTTGGTCAATTGTTGAATGATTTTCTCTAAAACCAAATTGATGTGCTGGTATTAGGTTTTTTTCTTCTATAATTACTTGTTTGAGAGGTTTCAGCCGCAGTTTTTTGTAGAGCTTAGACATTACGGGAAGTATTTTAAAAATCTGAAAGCCAAAAGATTTAAAGGTCGCAGAAACAAATAAGTGGAGCGAATGAGTGGCTGTTTCTTTGCACCCCTCGCTCACCACCATCTTCCCCGAGTAACTAATCTTTCTTACAAATATTCGTGAAAAGTGAGACGAAGAATCCTTGTCAAGTAATTAATTTTTAATTGCGAAAATGAGAAAGTATGGCACTTAATTATTGATAAAATCCCTGTTTTGCGCTCGTGTACCTACTCTCCCCCGCCTTGCCTGGGAAAAATCGTTGAATTTCCAGGCGTGTTTCCTTCAGGTATTTAGGAAATAATTGGTTTGAAGTCGGTCGTTTTCGGTAATTGTTATTGCTTCGCTTTGATGCAAAATGGCTTTGTGAATTTAACACCGGACCGGCGTTTGTTTTCGCGAATTCATTAACAAGACCTAACGATTTTTTAGCGTGAAACTTTAAGTAAGATGTATTAGGATTTCTTCGGTGCTTCATCACTTGGAGATCTTTTTTTCAGCGAGTCGGAACGTTGATAAAGCGATTGCGGTGCAAATAACTCAAGAAAATCGAGTCGCATAGGAAAAGGATTTATCAAAGGTTTGAGATGTACATTTCAAGTGTTGAGTGTCAACGCTCCCTTGGGTTGTTCGTATTCACTGGTCTGAGATAAAAGTGTGGTTCAATATGTCGGTTTTCATTGGATGAGATTCAGTTGGCTGATTCGCCCGACATCTCAGCTCAGTCTAATCAAAACTTATTAATTACCGTAAACATGCAATGTAACTCATACGTCAGCGTCACTAGGAAATTCGAACATCCCTCTGAGGGAAATGTAGCGCGAGTTTAACCGTTTCCTGTTTAGCTCAACATGCATCAAGATTCTCGCGCCTTCTTTCCGAAATAAATCACGCTATTAACTAGTTTTACGGGCATTATTAAACGCACACTGAGGTAGTAAAGCGACCGTCTTATCTTCAGCGTAATCGAATTTGATAACAAAGTGTTCATTAATATTTTATTGGGGAGCTTTACGATCTCCAGCCACAATACTGGCGGAGTATAAAGTTGAACGCACGCCATACAGAATACTTTTATCAAAAAGACGAGTTACGACTATGCTTTCTTTTTATTATCCCGTTAGTGAAGAAGCGGCTTTATTTTTTCTCGTACTCCGGTGATAAACCCACCTTGGCGCTGACAGGATCGATCGCTCCAGAAAATTGTCACACATCTCCGTGCCCACAATCGAATTATTTAACTTGTAGGTATTGAGCTTTCACGCCACGAACGCGTTGGTTGCAACCAGATATAAATATCTTGAGGTTAAAGCTTATAAATAAAACATTGCGCTTTTGAAAGCCTCGCGTTGTTGTTTTAGAAGCATTCGAGTGGCTGCCTTTACTCGGATACAAATAAATAAACAAACATTCTAAAAGAATTTTCTTCTTTCTTTTCTTACGTCCCTTTCAAGACCCGAGTTTTCGGTTATGTTTAATTTAATCTCTTGTCGGGGGGTCCACCACAATAAATCGCGGCTCCCTCGACGATCGGAGAAGATGGTATTGAGCCGGAATGTCAACTCCAATCTGTGCTTATTGTTCGAGATTTTATCCGAATCGGTGTCACGCACCCTGGAGATTCTCCAGATTCTGCAGACTAAGACTGAAAAATCCCACTGACGACTTATTAAACTTCACGACAAGAAATTTTTAAGCGCACGAACTTTCACGTTTTTCCTAGGACAGATGTCCCAAATTGAGAAAGCTCGAAATTGAATAGTGCCCTGGAAAAGTCGACTTGTTGTCAGCGATAAAATAGATCGATGTACTTTCCCTCTTTCGCTCCCGGAAATAATCCGATTTCGTTGCCGGTTCTGCGATCCGGAAATGATTTTTTCGCATTATCAAAAAATTGGAACGTTTCTTAGGAAAATTAAACGCGAGCTTTGAAGTTCGGACCAAAGGCAAGTAATTACACACATGTTTAATTTCGGGGAGTGGAGCTCTGGATATTTATTTACAACAGTTAGATTTGCGAAAGGGGTTGCTGAGAGGGTTTTACGAGAATTTTACGAGCAACTGGAATGGAGATTTGTAGAGGCGATTCGCTCCATTCGAAGATACAAATTGGTAAAATTGTTGTGTTAGCGTCACGTCGCGCGTACACTGAATTTTACCGGCGATAAAATTTAAGAAATATGGTGACAATATTTATCCTTATATGGCTATAAAGTGGAATTATGGCTGGACGTGAATAAGCATGCGTCTGAGAGGGTGCCAAAAGGCTAAATCAAGCTTAATTATGTTTGCACGTTTCAACGAACAATAACCTTTTGCGAGACGTTTTCGGGTGTCCTTAAATTTACATTTGTAATAAGTCTCATTTAACAATCGTCGGATACATTCATAGCTCATCAAATTCTATTATTATGACTGGTACGTTATTTATACAAAAATAACTGGATAATTTTAGAGCACACTTTTTTGACATTGTGCCTAACTCATGACAACACTCCTCGCAATTAAATTCCCTTCAACGTGTGAAGTTATATCCTTTGACACTGACACTGAATTTCTTTTTGTAGCTTGTTCCAATTATAAGCCGGTTAGTTTGAAGACATTCCTCTTTTTAAAAAATATCCAAATTATCACTTTAATTGAAATCTCAACATCAGTCTGCTGTTCTAACTACATTCTTTACAAACTACATCCTATCAGCACCAACAATAATCAACGCTCCATCTCTCGCCGAAGAATTGAACGCATGCAATTAGTCGCGAGCTTCAAAGCTCATTATTTTCCTTTCAAGCGAAATTAGATCTTTCTAAAAACATTTCAATTGTAAACTTTCTTCGGACTGTAAAAGCTCAGTTACGTCAAAGAGACCTCGAATTAAGATAAGATAAGTACGTGGTCTTGCAAGATTCCAGTCTTTGTGTCGTTATTCCGTGTCAAATCCCGGAGAGCCCGGAAACATTGTAACGCGTAAATAAGTCGCTACATCCAGGAAAGCTTTCGTTTTATTCGCTCGTAAAGTCCGAAAGTTGATTTTGGACGAACCGATGAAATCGTACTCAAAGATTTGAAAAGAGGATATTTGTGTGCAAGGACTGCACAGTCCGAGCACAACACTGTAATTAGCTTTTACGGCAGCCATTAAATGTTTACAGCCCAAGGAAAAACAAACAAGAAAACCGATGGAGCGTTTTATAAAGTATTACACTTAAAAGCTCCGCGTTGGGATGGGAGCGATGCATTTTTCATTGCTTTGTTATTAAATGTATGAATCTTGTTTGTTTTGTTTATTTCACCTTGGAGAATGGTAAAATTTACGACATGGACAGTGAAAAAATGCGGACGTGATTTATACCACAAAATTTAAAGCTACTTCACACCAAGTGGTCGTATATCGGTATTAGACGCGGTATTTTGGATGATTTTACGTTTAATATCTCAGCCTAAAGTGGATTTTAACGGAGCGAATGTGTCGGGATGCACAGATGGTCGTAAAAAAGTGAAGTAGGACACTTGGAAATACACATCACGGTCAAGTTATGAAGTTTAAAAACAAACTGTGATATTTTCCGTTTTTCTTTTTGGTCGGAAATCAATAAAAGCACACTTTCCCGCAGTTATTTTCGTCGAGGTTTCAGTCAACCCAGAAATTTACGTTTATATGAAAATGAACGAAGCCCATAGCGAAGTGCATTATATATGGTAATTAAAATTAGTATAATACAATAGTAGCATCGGAAATGCATGATGATTACTTCCAGAGGTGACCAACGCTTCGGTAGGGTAAAGCGTCCTAATTAAAAATAGCAAAAATGGTGGAGGCGCCGGTTCCGCTTGATTTTTCTTAAATTCTCATGAATCGCCTTTGCTATGTTGCTTTCCGTCTTGATAAAATTACCGCAACTGGCTGTCGTTTGCACCACTTTTGATTAAATTTAACTTTTAATTAAATTGCATAGTTACCATTGTCGCTCCAATTGGATCTAAGAAGTTTAACTAAAAGTTAGTTAGTCATAAGCGGCGCAAACGTGTTGAATCATTTATGTTTCCATTTTGATTAGCGGTCGTTTTTAGGCCACTTTGCTCTACTCGCGACTATCTCATTATTGAACAGCGAAATTCGGAAATATTCCCACATCTGCTAGCTGTTTGTGGGATTATAGAGCATCAAATTAATTTTATATTCAGTGTATAAAACGACGCATAATTAATTAAGTAGAACCGTAGAATTCAATGCGCTTTCATTAATACGAGATGTAATCACCAATAATTCGGTGCAAACTAATTATTTGTGATAGTATGGGAATAGGGCTCTGGGAAATAATGATCGCTATTGCAACATTATTATCGTGAAATTGATCGAATGACCAAAAGTACTCCACTTCTCGCGTTCGGCTCGTTTAACTCAGAAAATTAGTTCTTGGCTGTTAACGAAGCAATCCCCCCTGATTGCGTAATAACAGTTTATCTTTTCTAGTTGCACCCAAGCTCGGATTAACGAATTTTGGCAGAGAGCAGGCGTGGTAAAAAATACTTTAAAATAATGGATGCTTTTTGGCAGAAAATCGGTCGAGAGGGGACAACAACATTTTAATTTCCTCGTCGGCCATGAATATTTATGGATTTTCGTCGAAGAACAACTGCTAATTTCATTTTTTAAAGACGATTCAGAAGAAAAAATGTCTTGATTAATTCATATCAGGGCGCTGTTATTAGTTAGTTAAAATGGAAGGAAAAAGGCCGCATCCGAAGACCCTCGGAATGACTTCTTGATCTAATAAAAGCCGTTTTGCATAAAGCTGGCCCGGTGCACCGGGAAAACGCTATTCTTAGCAGAAATCATCGTACTTTATTTTTAATTAATTTCATTGTCTGTGCCATCGAATGACAGTTCTTTCTCAACCGTGAGAGATAAGCTATGCACGGACTTGACGTTATTTTATTACGCTCAAACTTTCTATCATTTCTTTCGTGTGCGTCTGAAATTAGTTCTGGTCTTTTGAGAATTATTTCGCTGTCAGCGCAACTTCAATTACCAAAGTTTGCGGCTCTCGACTAATTTTTTTTTCTGTAGCATTGTCCAAATTTAATTAGTCTCCAAACTCGCAAAAATCTACGCGAATTATTTATCGACGCTCACGTCAAAGAACTGATTATTTATTCCTCAATTAGCAATTAGATAATCGGCAAATAAGAGCGGTGGCTAATGGTAATTGGTCCTTGATTTATGGAGTGTTATAATTGGCGATAATTTATTGTATTATCAGATTGTGCAATTGCATGTTTTTTCCAATAAGAGGCGGAGAAACTTGAATGATTGTAGGATTATAAATAAAATTCTTGCCTGAATGAAAGGTACGCGATAATCGATAACAATAATAAAGCAGAATAAATATTGACGCTGATGATAGAAGAACAAACAGGGATTTAATTTACCATGTAAAATAAATATTTTGTCTGCTCAAATACCGAATATAATACATGTTTTGTTATTCTAAATTTTGCCGGACCTTTGGTTGTAGCAAAAAACGGCTCTAAAGTGAAACTGTGTCAATAATGCCTTACTGAGTAAACTTAATGAAAGCTAACTTCCAGATGCTCACATAACAGGGTCTCGTGTCACCCTATTCTGCTTAAACTCGAATGATAAATTAATTTAATGCATACGCATGTCATGCACACATGTTGTACCATGATTAATGTTCTGCTAACTATTCGCATAATTCCTCGCTTAAATCGCGCAATAAAGTAAAAAAATTCCAAAAAAAACGCTCTTGTTATTACCGTGAATGCACCAACTCTTCACGGTCTTTTCAGCTCCTCATCTACATTGTAGATGGCGCTTCGAGATTCTAAAAGCCGGAATGAAATCCTTTGTTCTGCCTTATCCGAAATTATGTTTTAAGTGCGTGATTTTAAAAGTGTAAAAATTGGCAATATTGGAGGTACAAGACCGGAAGTGGCGTGCATCCGCCAATCAGCCACGTTGATTTCTACCAGGATAAACATCCGCCTTGTGCCTTTTACGATTTAATCTTGTGGAAGTAATCAGCGGCGAAAATATCGCACAAGAAATTTCGTTCAGTATCTTTCGGACGTCAAAGATTCCGAGATCATTTTATGGCTTGTCGACGAGATACATTCACGGTTTATGTGCTTTTAACGAACGCACAAGAGGAATCGGTTTAAAATCGAGGATGAAAAGATGAAAGGGGCAGAAATATGAAAAACCTTCTACGAGATTTTTACATCTTAATACTGTACAAGTTGAAAACTCTTGTCGACGTTGTTTCCCATCACAATCGACATGAAAAAGTTTGATTTATTCTCCCTGCAAACCCCCCAGGAGATCCAAATTTCGCTCGTTTATACATTTAACACCCTCCGGCTTTGCAGGCTCACATAAATTATTGAAAAAACTTTCTGGGTCAACTTGAAATTTGGCAATGGACCTCCGCATATCTGATGGAATGTTCCCGTGAACAGATAGACCCACGACAGCTTCATTAGAATTCCGCTCTGCAACCGCTACCGTCTTAAGTCCCTTTGCCCCCCAAAGCTTCAATCTTCCGGAGCTGAACGTGGTTCCATTAGCAATATATTAAGTGGAGCTTTCGGCACATGCATTGCGCGGTTTTTAAAGCAAAGACGGTTCGTAACGATTTTTACGTAGAGTCAAGTGTCCTAATTGTGGGCGCCTTGTTCGAACGCCGTTCAGAGACTCATTAAACATTTATTAAAACATGAAATATGCAACGTCGGAATCACAGTGGAGCTTTATTTAGCGTCATGATATCAACACAAAGTGGGTCGTTGTTTCACCGGTATAAAACGGTTTGTGTAGATATCACAATCCGACTATTCACCTGTCACTCATAATTTGTAATCTGTTAGTGAAAAGCAGATCACTCGACGAACTCATACTAGTCGATAAAACGTTGCAGGAAAGGTTTGACAGCCAGGGGACGCAGGAAACGCAATTTTTCGACACGACGCGACGGTTTTCTTTGATGTTGATTAGAATAAATAATGCAAAAATAATTATAGAAAATTAGTCAAGGTAGAAACGGATTTACGCTTAATCTCGTCGACAAATATTTACAGCTTGTCTTCAATTCCAGTTATTTGAACCAGGCGACAAGTTGCAGCTAATTGTCTCTCTCATTAAATGGGTGTTTGTGTTGCAACGAAGCGCTATTAACACGATCAAAGACACGGCTCAAAATTGGAGCAGGAGACACATCACAACCGAAAATCCGATTTCCGGGGGATGCTGACGGCAGTTTCTGCGGGGATGACGCGGTTTTTATTACAATACGTTATTTCTACTTTTTGCTTATTGTCGATGCTGACGACGGAAATTACAGAATTTGTGGAAGGCTTGAAAAGTTTCTTCATTACCTGAAGTGCAGAAAAGTGGCTAAATTGATTTCACTGCAAACGCACTGCAACTTTTCACACGTCCGCGGGATAAAAGGAAAACCAATCTACTTTGACATGTCGAAATAACAATAATTCTGGAGGATCGAAGAAAGTTGTATTGAAATCAATGTTAGCATAAAGAATTTTAAACTTCTAAATTGGAAACCATTTAAAACTATTAGCTTGCGTCGTTTCTTTAACGAAACCTTCAACGCTCAAATAAATCTCAAACGCCGTACCTCCGGAGAATATGAAACAAAATTGTCTCTATTTATACTAATCATAAATGTGGAGGCTCTAATGAAACTTTATTATGTCTGCTTTCCACCTCTAATTACGCTTTACGTATGTACAAGCTTTAAATCTTCCGCACATCTTGGATTTCAACTCACACGTCCCACACGAATATTTTAAAGCCCCACGTTCTCTTACAAGTCCTCCGTGGATGTAATTCGTTCAAGTGCATCGTTCCGTCTTATTTATTAAAGCGGCAATAACAGTTAAGCTCTTGAAAACAAGCGTAACTTGACCCAGTTGGGTCTTCCGTTAATAGCAGCGCCCGAGTCCAACCCTGGAAATTGACAAATGGCAGAAAGGACAGCCAAAAACGACAAAAAGTTCGAACAGAAGCGACATTAATAACTGACACCGGCAGGAACTTCTTGTGTTGGGATTTTTGCCAGGGGTGAAAAATTTTTGATTTTTAATTGTATTTCACGGGGAAAATAGCAGATGGTGACATTGTTGCAAACGGAGCGGTTTAAGAGTTGATGGCGGCAAATTGGCTTTGTTTTATGGCGCAGGTGCTTCGTGGGAAGGGTGATGTGTTTTAGAGGGATTGGCACTACTTTGCGGGCTCATTTCGGAGGAATTTCATCACAATAGCTTATAGTTATGTGCAACGTGCAACATGTATTTTCGTATTTTCATTGGGACACTGTAGGTACGAACGTCGTTATTAATTTAAGATATTTACTTCATCTAATTAGTTGTTAGTTTAAATTTAATTGGACTAGTTCTGATTGTTTTGTTACTTCAAACGGACTTACTTATTTTGAAACAAAACCGGAATGCATTCGACTATAACAAATAAAACGAACTGAGATTTTCATGCAATTTAAGACGAGCTTTAAAGTAGATTTTCTTTATTACATAATAAAGCGAACGGATGTAGTTTAAAAAATTTAGGAACTCTAGTCTCTAAAATAAGTTAAAAATTAGTGCTTTACATTATGCATTTTCACATTCAAACTTTAATAGCTCATTCAATTTTCCCACAAAAATGGTATTTTAGTTTCTTTTTATTATCCATTTTGTTTCGTTTCTTTGGTCGGTTTTGTTTAGCTTACATTAGCATTATCTAACTAATTTCAACTTAGCTGCATTACCGATTGGTGTTACTTCAAAGAAAAATCCTTTTATCTCCCGAAACTACCATTAACCACTTAGAAACTAACCGAGAAGTAGTAACAATAAAAATAGAATGTTCTAGAATTTTATATCTACGTTTCAAAGCTGCTACTACAAAAATAAAAACAAAACTTTAAGACCCTCAAGACCTTTGACACTTTAGCTGTGAAGATTTCGTCCATTTTCTAATGCCAAGTTCCATAAAAATTGCTGGAATATTTCCTCCCGCCGACATCAATTTCACCTGTCCTCCACCTGCGTCAAAATATTACCCTTTCGGACTCAATTTCCAACAGAATAACGAATTCCACCCTTAAACGAATTAACCGCCGCCGCAGTCCTCGTTTTTTAAACCGTAACTTTACAGTTTCAACCAGTAACAAATCTGCTTCCATATTTCAAACAAATTGCTGGAAGGTGTCTGGTGGCTTACACGATAAAAATTTGTTTGCTCAAGAAAATACGTTAATACCAACATGACAAAATGACGCATCTCTTCGCCTTCTTCACCTTTCACGACTACATTTACTTTCGCCCCCGTGATTATATTTTTTTGCGAAGCTTTCAGTTATTCAATGTTTGATTAGAGTGATTGTTTTGAGTTAATGAGATTTAGGTGGTCTAGGGTGGATTTTCAAGTTTATGGCAGTTAACTTGGTCGCTTTTGCGATTTATTGCCGACACTGTGCACTCGCTGCTCGTAAACACATCCATCGGTTGGTGGAAGCCTTAATTTATTACGCGAAATATGAGGGAAAGCTAATAATTATCATACTTCCGGATTGTCTACAACAGAGTTTGAAATGAAACAGAGACTAAACTATGTACGTTTTCGTAATTATGAAATAGCTACACGCTTCAACAACTTTTTCGCTACATAGTTTCGCCGGGAATTTTCCCGCGCCTCTGGAAAAACACACTTTTCACACTCGCGACTTAATTTAGAATTCTCTCGCGAAATATAAATATTAAGTGACGAGGAAATCTGTCATTTTCTTGCGCCAGTCGTCGGAAGAGCTCAACTATTTCCCGGATCAGATCTCGGTCATAAATAAAATCTGCATTGCAGAGATACGAATTTTGCGGGCCCGAGCAGGAATAGTTGGATTGTTTTTAATTGGAGGAAAAGCACTGCGGTAAAGGAGTTTGAAGGAAGGCTCTAAGGAATTCGGATGTTTATAAAGAGTTAAGGGAAATAGACCTTTAGGGCTTCGGCATCGATTTCAAGTTCATGACCGGGATGTTGCTGGGAATTCGGACAAAACGGAGCTTTTAAAGGAAGAGATTGAACGGATTGGCTTGAGAGGGTGCCAATTTAGTTTTCCAGTTGGGCAGATTTAGTTTTAAATTTTTTTTTCGTTTGCTATCTAATATCTGACTGAAATAGTCGTGAGTGGTTTTTGAGCTACTTTTAGCGAGACCTTGTCTGTTTTTGTTGTGATTATTTATCGCCTCTATTGAGTAATAATAGCAACAATGATATTTTTGTTTTGTAATTTGTAACATGTGCCATTGGCTCCGGTCCAAAACCGTGGATTAAATATTCAAAATTCTCTAGATCGAAGACACTAGCGTAATTATAGCAACTCATAATTTGTATTTATAACAACCTATTTTCATAAAATTGCACGAATAGAGGACGTCAAACGCAAGCTGTAACGAAGTTTATCTAATTCTTGCTTTAATGATGTGTGGCGGAATGCAGTAAAATTGTTCCATTTCCAACTTTGTCAGCATTGACAGTTTTTCCGCGTTATTTGAGCGGATGAGTCAGAGTTAAGGAGCTTTAGTTGTGCAAGCTCATAATTTTCGTTAAATTCAGCGACTTGTGCTCTCTAATTCCTAGCGAAATTAATTGAACCCACTTATCGTTAAAACGAAAATTATTCCGTCCGTTGATCTTTATAATTCATCAAGACGATTACACTCGTTGAAGTTTCCAACTTTTCCAAAATGGGAGAAGAAGCCTTGGATTGATTGTTTGTTTTCCGTAGGCGGTAGGTTAAGTCGTAATTATAGCAGCGTCAACACGGGAACATTTTGTTTAAAGTGGAGCTTCGGCCATTAATTATTTCGTATTTCAGAGCGAATTTAGGTGTCTCTTGTCCCTTTTCCCTTCATTGAAAATTTTATTTCCGAATCACTTATAGCGCTACATCTCGCTCCGGCAATTTGCATATTAAACTCGTTTTTAATGAGCTTAGGCTTTAAGCGTTTGCGCAATTTAAGCGAGAAACTATTGCCCTAGACGCGCTTCTGCTCATCAAACTTCAATTAAGGCGATTATGGTTTTTTTATCGGGGAAATGCGATCCTTCAAACTTCCAACGTAATTGCACCACGTGGATTTTTCGTCATTTATTGAAATAAACGTTATGACTTTGTGTAAAGCGGTTGGAGCGAGAAGTGCCCTCGGAGCTTTCGTCTTCTTAAATATTTAACCTGAGCTTGCAAAGCTCCACTCGTTCTTAACCGCAGCACATCTTAAAGCACGATGACAGTCTCTGAAAACCATATATTATTCACTGGCTATTTTAGGACTAAAGGACTGTCTTCCCTCGCGAATCCTTTTTGCCTGCATTCACTAATTCCGCATTATCTATTTTGAAAACATAAGCGGCTTGAAAAAATCTTCACCAACGCTGACAGATTACTTTTTATGATGTTATAAATGCCGTTTTATGGTCTCGTGAACATTCCGAATCAATTGCCAAATTAATGTGATCATTTTGGGATGTTTTCGCGAACGAATTCAATTAAAATTCTCGGAAGTGACGGAGTGAATGATTATTAAAACATTTCCTTGCGAAAATAATAAAAAAGGGACAAGGACTTTTAATAATTAGGGCGATGTGAATGTAAGGAATTTTATTATGTCGTAGATTGCGAGGTTCCGGAAATATTATTCCAGGACTCGGGAATTTAGAGCGCGTTTATTATGCAAATAAGAGACTGACCGACATGGGATCGTACGACAGATTTGTCTTCAGAGAACCGAAATTGGGATGAAGGGCTTTAAATATTCGAATTACATACAACCTGGAGTTGGTTGAAGCTCCAGTTTTTATTTATAACGGATACATGTTTGATTAGTTAATCCGTACTCGCCCTAAATCCAGTGTTTATCCTCTTGTAATTAATAAAATTACTTTTAATCAGTGATTTTAACGAAACATTAAAATTTCAATATTCTGAAGCATGCAAACAACAATCTACTCTTCTGATTGCTAATCTCTTCTGTAATAATTAACGTCTTGGGCGTTATGATGGATGGCGACTTGAGAGTCTTGAAGAGTCCACTGAGAGAGCCATAGATTATGCATGGTTGGCAATCATAAGCTGTCACGAAGAACCACCCTCATGTCGAGAACACTCGAATACTCCTTTGAGTCAAGGGACCTGGTCCTGGCGCTTCTAGGCATATCCGAATTTAAATGGCGAGAAAGCTTTGTGTTTATTTTACACATTTATTCGTTTTGCCTCGTATAAACAGAGAAAGTTAGGAGAAAAAGATTCGCCATTTTGGAGAATTTCTGTCCAACAGTATATCATCCTCCGCCCCCAGTCAATAAATTATTTTTTAACAGAGCGAAATTTCGAACGCCCGTAAATTTAGAGAGAGTGATAAATTCATCTTGTATAATATATTCAGACGTTACGGTTCATCATCACGCCAAGGTGTTTCGACTGAAAGAACACGGTTTTCCTCGAAAGTAAACTTAGCGCTGCTGAAGCTTTCCTTCATTTTTGTCTCTCGGCTAATCAAAGGTTGGTCATCACGCCAAGTTGGAAAATCCTTCTTTCTTCGAAAATAAACTTGGCGTTGTCGCCGCCAAGCTTATCATTTCAATCGAGGCGGTGTTTATTACGTGGCGTGTTCGCAACGTCTATTTCGGTCATTTAGAAAAATATTTTCGTGGCTAGGCGCTGATGATGTATCTATTTTTGTTGCCCAATGTGTACAAATTTTGAACCGCACATTAACAACTCTCCCGTCACTTCTTTTAGTAGTTCAAGGCTCGATTTATTATCGCTGGACTGATGAATCAACTTAAATTGCGGGAATTACTTGCGGAGACGCGGCGGCCTCGCACGAGGGTGTTTATTGGTTAATAATGCAACTTATCGCTGAAAACAAAACTCTCAAAGAAGCCGTCATGAACGAGAAATCGCCCAGCTTGGACTTAATTCAGCTTCCATGTTCACGAGTGTATTAATGACAGCCCATTTCGCCAAATTGAAACTTGGATGTTTCCTTAGAAAATCCACCGTAAAGATATCGGGACTGGGAAAAGTTTTCGAAACACAACTTCGGGTGAGTTTATAAATCCGGACGCACCCGGAATATCGGTGCTCCGGGGGTTAGGATCATAAAATCAGATAATAAGTAACACTCTTGTGACACATTTTGTTCCCGTGTACGCTTTCAATCCGTTCCGCCACTAATTGGTTTATCGATCGTATCGGGGGTTGAAGTTACAGAGAAAAATTGCGAAATTATAGCGAGTTCGCTACGTATGGAAATTCCGGTTAGTGGGGAAAAGGTGCCGATGGCTAAATAAAACATAAAGATGTGGGTTGAATCGAGTTTTCAGCGGGGGCGAAGCGAGGGTGGACAAGTTCATGAATTAGCCACAAAGAGAGATTTGCGGTTATTTTCGTACAGTCAAAATAGGAAAAAAGTAGTCTTTTCGAAGTGTTTTATTTATTTCCAACCTCCAATGTACAAATTTCAGTTTCTGCAGAAGGAAAATAATAAATTAGGGCAATCATCGCCGATGGAGTTTTTACTGTAGATTAATGATGCCGTCGTTTCCACCATAAATCATCCAATCAGTCACATCGCTAAAAAGCAACATAACACGAAACCCAAGAAAAAGTCTAATCCGAAATCAATCCTAACTTCATACCAACAAAACAATGACCGTCGCCATTTTCACTGCAATTCTACATCATTAGTTGTGGTAAAAAGTCCATTTGTCACTGCGCATAATAAATTACGATTACGACAGTCGCGGATGGCGTCGATAACATCCGACCATTAAAAATCTTCCAAATTGGACCGA
Organism: Gnatocerus cornutus; assembly: GCA_029298725.1. NCBI lineage: Eukaryota > Metazoa > Arthropoda > Insecta > Coleoptera > Tenebrionidae > Gnatocerus > Gnatocerus cornutus. The sequence goes on from CM055517.1 coordinate 4,418,394, forward strand.
AACACGCTAGACAAACATTATGATGAATGGGAGGGCAGGGAAACTGGCAAAAATGAAAACAAATGCGAACGTCTTACGCGATTTTCGCACAGGGGAAAACGTGGCCGCGTGAAAAACGCCGATGTATCTCATGCTAATGGGAGGTTCTTCCAGTTTTCCTATTTCCCGAGGGATATCGGGATGAATTCGCGACGCATCCTCGATAGGAATATTGCATTGGAATTGGGTGAATATTAATAGGATTTTGAAGAAAATTTGAAGTACATACATGCAAGCGAAAAGGGAAAATGATCTTAGTTTAGTAAAATCCTTTTTGTAATTGCACCTAGTTTGAAACTGTCATCTCAAGAAACAAATGGCTCTTCCTCAAGCTCCCCCGTCTTGAATTAGCCATGGGCAGGTGTTTTCGACATAAAATAAAATTGCTTTCCGTGCCTCCAACACAATCGAACAAACTGACTCTTATATTTCACGGGACATCGGTGGCGTCGAAATGACATGTTCTTCGATCACCGAGAAAGTATCAAATTATATCTAAAATTTGCTCCCGTTCCATGAATATACAACGTTTCAGTTTGGGTTCACATTACCGACGCAAATTTATGTATTTATTTACCTCCGCACTAAAATATTTAGATATCTGTTACACAGCCAACCCCCCGACCTTAGGTTAAAGGCCTGAAGTTGCAATTAAGTTGGCACGATTGGCAAACTGTTATTTTTCACACAATGGACTTAACAAACTTCACACATAACTGTCCAACTTCGGATGTATCCTGTGGAACCATAAAAAATAATTATTAGAAATGTTCCTGACGGCTTTCGCAAGTTATAACACGATGGGGAGAAATTAGCAGCGTTACGAGGGTTAATCAGCGGCGGGTGCACGATGGGGGCCACGACAAGGTTTCTTTCAACATGTTTATTAAAGCGGGAAGATTTTCATTGGGGATTTCTTAGCTCACCTGCTAGTTGGAGGTTTCCGAGCGTAAAATGATCATTAGACTGTCTATTAAACTAAATGGCTTATTATTCGAAAATGATTGGGCCTCAAATTTCATAAATGGGGAGTAAAAATCGTGGAAAACTCCCAGAGGAGTGATAGTTTTGGTATTAGATCTCCACCTTAGATTGGGGATGTAAAGTAATAATTCTCCCGTTATAGACATTAAGAAGCAATTTACTATTAATACATGTGAAAACTTGCATACATTTCTAGATTTAAGAGCCCCCTGCGGTCGCGCCACTGAGACTAATAATAAAGTTTGTGTTAAATTCGTGTCCCGACAAGTACGCGAGCTTTAAGCACATCAGGGATAGACGTTTACGCTCGGATTATTGCATTAAGTCGAGAAAATGACATACAACGCATAGAGCGTCTTCTTTTGGCAAACGCCATCTATCCACAGATTCCTTCTTCGGCGTCTGGTAACTTTGATCGTTTATGTCTTGTTCGGGTCCAAGTTGCCATGCAACTCGTTCGAATACTCCGAAATCAAGTTACTGGAGCAATGTAGTTACCAATTACACGCAGAGTGGAAACAAATGCAGCATCTGAAGGGCCGCACTAGGCCTGGGAAGGCTGAATCGATCGCAGTTAGCGTAGAAAGCTCATCCAGTCGCACGATCGCAGGACCGCCGAGCTTAGTCGACCGAGAATCACAACCATTTGGGACTCACTGATACGCATAAACACAAGAACTGATCTTAAGACATAAAGTACCAAAGTCGTAAGTTGGATGTGAAATGTTACTTCTGGGCCAGGTCGTTTGGCGCGTTAAAAACCAGAGCAGAATCCTAAAAGTTTAGTTGTTTTCCGAAAGTAAACAACCAAAAAAGAAGTCCTAAAATCTTTCAAAAATTACTTTATTATGCATCCCAAAAATACCCAAACATTGACATTACAATCGTTTCTTTTATAAAAATTTTTCTTTTTTTCTTTGAAACAATTTTGACATTCTCAATTGTGATTTTGATGGGCTGCTTAGGATTAAATAAAACTGAGTCGTTTTCTAGCGAGTGGTGTAGAAAGTTCGTGGACTGAGGTTGATTTTTCCTTATCACTTTTTCATTTAAAAATTGGTTTTTCATATTTCATACTTCTGAAATGACGCAGAACTGTTTTGTACATGCATTTCAGAAACATCCTGTATATCGTTAGGTATTAGTTGTTGTTCGTGTACAAGGTGTTTATAAATGTTCCTGGCATCTATGGTGGCTAAGAAATGTCAAATAAATTTGCCGCTCTTTACAAATGTGTGTTTAGATTTTTCAACTGACATTTGCAGTTAACCTCAATCATAAAACAAAATCGTAACTGTAACGTCGTTGACGTAAGTGACATTTTAAGTGTATGTAGTTACATAGTTATATTTACTATGAAAACAAAGCGGCAAAATGAAACATGGCAGAAATTCCAGAGCCGCTCTTGATGCTAGAAACATTTATAAACACCTTGTAGAACCCAAAAAAAAATCACTAAAAATTATAAATAAAATGTTAAAAAAATCCACACTCTGTTTTCGCCGTAGGACCAAAATAATATTAGGAAAATGGCAACATTGCTGAACTGTTTTCCAAATAATTAAAATTTTCAGTATTCAAAGCCATAGCAACGAAAATGTTGTATTGTTGGCGTTAGTCTGCGTCTGCTCATGAACGAGTAATGTAAATATGGTTTCATGTGCCACAGTGATGGAGATTGTTGATTCAAAATCTTGTTAACAATTTTCAACCATTTTCACAAGACTTTTCCGATTTTTTTTTGCATCCTGCCTTTGCGCAAAATGTTCTTTTAGCAACAAGTTTATTTGAACATGAAATTTTTGCACAAAAATCGTTAATTTTCTTAAACTTTCACTCTTCAACTTGTCATATCTCGAAAAATTGAAGACATAGATTTTGGCATTGTCCGATGATACAGTATCACTGTGGTGCGCGACTTTCCGGACATTCTGTATGTACATAGTTATCCCTAATTGAATTAAGTGCATTTCAAATTATCAAAGCCCAGTAGAGTAGGTGCTAATTGCCTGATATTGGATTTTAGTTGGCCAGCATCGGTTTTTAGTTGGTCTTGCTTCCTTTCTATAGTTGAAAAAAACTAATTTTAAACCATCGCCTACTTTATCTTATACCAAGTCTGTCCAAATTTAATTCCTCCCCTATAAAAAATCAAAATCTGGTGATAACTCTGTGATTTAGGTGACATTTCCGTCACTTTGATAGTTGCCCAATGAATTGGTAAGGAATGTCGCGTTATTTCATCAAAAATTTCAGCACCTGGAATGCAAGGAAAACGGTTACTCTAAATTTCCGTAAAAAAAATATTTTATTCTTATCGCGTAAACAGTTTCTAACCAAGAATATAAAATTAAATTTCATAAACCGTGTTTCAACAAATCGTCGAAAGTGGCGCTGGCATATGTACTCATCGCGTACTCATGGCCTACTTCGCTAGAACAGACTTTGGAAGTTATTGGGCAGGCTTGTTATAAGAATGAAGTGAATGATGCTTAAAACATGCCCCTTTCGCTCTTCGATATTTCGTTTTTGTTGGAAACTTTCTAGCCCTTCGACTTTGATTGTAGCCGCCTGTAATAATATGCATTAACAAAATCACATAATTTAGACTGACATACCATTAATGAACATGAGGTTAAATATCATCGGCTTAAGTCGTTAAGTTGCTAAGTCTATTTGAATTTTTTTAACGGAGGTCGAGAAATCTTAATTGAAAACTTGAGAACTGAAAATACGTAGAATGTTTCTTAATTCTGAAATAAAACTTTTTGTTTTTGTTATTACAAACTCATTTTATTTTAAAATGGACTTAACGACTTAAGCCTACTATAAATATAATAAATCATTAAAAAAAACATTTCCGCAGGCCCTGGAGTGTTATCTATTTCTTAATGGATTCAGAAACGTTGGGAACTTAAGTTGTCTTTAGGGGAAATTAACAATATTAATTGAGCTAAACCAAAATGACTCCCCTAGACAAATTTCGATTAAATTTAAACGATCATAGCTTACTTAAAAGGAAAATTTTGTAGTTATTTGTTAACATCCAGTCACTGTGTCACTTAGTCTATGATATTTAGTGAAAAAAATTCCTATTATTTTAGGATGCGTGATTAATTGATTGTTAAGTTCCCCACTATGCCCCCCTTTCCCCTACTTACGTTAAAAAATATTTTTGTACGACCCAGGCAAAATTGGTATTATGATGGTAGTCTATGTCAAGGAAGTGAAAATAACGAATGATAACAATCTTTATTAACGGAAAAAAAATTTTACATGCAAAATGGTCCCGATATAACGCGCCAAAAGGAAATCAGTAATAGGGGATGATGAATAGAACTCATATACAAAAAAAAATCTAATCAAAGTCGTTTTATTTTCGAATAAAGCGAATTGCAATTTTAATCAAAATTATCTGCACGCTAATGAATTGATTAGATAATAATTCTGGATGTGTATCAACGATAATTGCAATTTATTTAACAACCTTGGCTGTAACAACTTTTTGTCAATTTCAAATTTGCGAATCTAGTGAAAGGATCGGTTTCTATCACGTTTTATCGACTAGAATCACATATAGCGGCGTTGAGTATTTTTAATAAATTTTATTAATTTGATTCAGTTTGTCATCTTTAATAGTTATTTTTTGGCCATCAATAGCACTTTTGCTCCGTTATCAGAAACTTGAGATAATTATGCTTGATTTTCCACGATTCTCGACGATTTTCTCGTATGCCCAATTTCCGGTGGTCTGATAGATATTTGGGTATTTTTTGGGTGTATAAACAACACGAAAACAGTTGAATTTGTAAGATTTTGCTTTGTTTTTTAACACACCAAATGTCGTAGTCTAGAAGTAACATTTTACAACCTACTAATGTCGTACACTTGAGGGCATTAGTTACGTGAAATTTTAACGCTGTTTTAATAAGATCCTGTCGTGTTTCCTTCCTCTAATTGAGTTAGAACAGTTTTCTACAAGGGAGGAACGAGCGAATTCACCAAATGAACAATATTCGAGGGACGCGAGACGCGAACGGACGGATAATTTCACGTTTAATTTATTTACGAGTTAAGACTGTAAGTATACCATTCATTTTCGTAATAAATTGGTGACGGGGCAAAACCAATTAAGGGCGGTGAAAAATTGACAATTCCTACCCTGGAATGGAATGTGTAGCAGGAATACGAAGCATGTGGAAAGGTGTTTTTTTGTTCCAATTACTGGAATTTTCTGGAAGCGGAGATCCTAAACATCTGTTGTGAAATAAAACTTGGATACGCTGGCTTAAGTTGGATAAAACTACATCAAACTATAATAACCGCAATAGGAGGATATTTTTAGAAAACTCTGTCAATGGGAGACACTGCACAATAGAATCAATAAATTTGTACTCACACTGCAGTTCATAAGTTCACAGGTTTGCCGCTTTAAAGCTGTGGCTGGCAGAATTAGCGAAAATGTTATAAACAATGTTCAATTTTGTAATTTTGTTTTGTTCGTTTGCCGAGTAAAACATGTTAAATTATTACGTTAATTTTTGAAATTGCACACTGCTGGTTATTTAGTTTGAATTCTTTTCTAAGGAGCGGAACTTTGCTGAATGAATAAGTTGGAAAGTCGTGATCAGGAAAATTGACCCAGCGCATCCACCATTTTTACAAATAAACATTTTCAATGTAACGTGTCTTAGGATTATCTACTAACTAAACTGCAACTCCCAGAAATAATGTGTAGGAAAATACGAACATTTTAATGCCGCATAACGACTCTAATTTTCCCCGAACAATGTGGACACAGAGAGTATGAACTCGTAGATAGAAATTTCATTCCAGGCAGTAACTACCGTAACCAGGATTTCCTTTAGACTTTCCTAGAAAATTGTACTTTATTTTCTGCAGAAAAGTACACTGAGATTTTGCATGTCATTTACCTATACAATTGCAGGAGCACATTGTGTATTTTTATCCCGTAGTTGCAACAGAGGATATTCCACGTCTAGATTACACTAACTTTTTTGTCATAGTCATCCGGCTTTCCCAGTTCAGCCTTGGCGCAGCGAACTGGAAAGCGCAAAAACCATAAAACTCGCAAAAGAAGTGAATTCCGCTGACACATCCCGAGCATGCATAAAGTTCAGCTGATGACCTCTTCGACATTAACGGCTGAAAAATTTCTCTCCGTTTAAAAGGGAGCGACACATCCAAACGCTAGACTACTTTAATCGACACCCGGAATTTACATTCTGTGCGAGACGTCGTCGTGCCTCATATATGGGGCAAAATAAAGACATATTTTATAGAAGAGCGCGGTATTACTGTGCAAGAGACATTTGCATAGTCGTGTTAAATTACATATTCTTTTGGAAGCCATTTGCATATTTCTAAAAGAGAACAACACGCTTCGATAGAAAGTGTTGTTCGCGAAGGGAGGCTTTCTGAAAGGAGCACGCGTTGTAAAACATCATTTTGTGTTATTGGCCTTCTGATAAAAGACGCATACTTCATGTTTCAGTGGGTTTAATTTGCTAATGTTTCATCTTTCTGTCATAAACTGGATATGAAAAACATCGACCAAAGTTTTATCGAAATTCTGAGCTCAGAAAATTATTTCCAAAGTTTCAGTGATGCTGAAAAATAAATTGTTGAGATGAGAGTGCGTTATTATTCGAGATAATTTCAATCTTATTAAGTAGAGCTTTACGTCGTTAGGGATTTTAGCTTTATATGGAAAGTTGCGAAGCAATAACAAAGTTTTACATTATGTACGCAGAGTTTTGATTACTGAACGAACAATTTTATCACGTGTGCGTTATTATTAGATTGGAACTTTTACCCTAATTTAAAGTGTCGCTACGAGTTTTAATTTAATAATAATTTCACGGCCTGTTAATAATTCAGGTACAAAATTAAAAAATTACTCTGTCATTGTCAGTGGGATCCGAAAACGAAAGCGTCTGTCGATTCTTGGTCAAAATTGCCACTCTCGCTACTGAAATGCAACCCGCCATATGTTTTCTTTGAAAACAAATAAGAATGTATTGTAAAAGCCTGCCAAAGTTTCCAAACTGTAATCCTACTTTTTGGGAAGCCCTTTGGCGCTTTAAAACAGAAAAAAAATACTCGATGGTTATCATACGTTTCTTTAATTGTTTGCTAAGAAATTGCTTGCTATTTTCTTCTTTTTTCTTTCAAAGAATGATGAAACGATAAGTAACATCTTGTCAAAATCCATTTCTCCTCAGTAATGTCTTCATATTTGAAACCAACTTAAAGTTACTAGCACAAAATATCAAAAAATCCATCTTGAAAAGAAAACGAAAAAGAAAATTGTCTAAGAGTCGAAAAAGACAAGAAATTAAGAGAGAAAAAAAGCCGAAAGCAAACGTGCTATTCTGAACCAGAAAGAAAAAAACTAGAAAAAGGGACTTTTTCAATAAATAATTTTTATTAGAATTATAAATATTCATTATACCAATTTTACAATTTTGCAATTTTGGTAATCTCCTAGTGTGTATGCCAACTATTAGTCAAGAACGATGCCGACTATTGGCAAAAAAGGTGCCCATTATTAGCTGAATGCTGTGTCTTGTGAATTTTGAAGACTGACGAGTTTTTAACATTATCTGGAGGTTTACAATTATTTTTACAACAAATTAAAATTTTTCTAAGGAAAATGACAACAATCATACAGGCGTAGAACAAAAAATCAGTTTTATACAGCGTTTTGAAGATGACAAATCTGCTAATGGTGCCGATTATTGCTAGTTTTACCCTATTTGTTACAATACAAGAAGTTGACCTACAAAAACAGTTCTCACGTTCATTCAAGGTCGTCCACTTTTGCAATTCCTCATGGAGCGTACGCTCAAGGTCGTCTAAGTCGTCCTTCCGGAACTGGTAAGTGGGCGTGGCTCTAAACTACGATTCTTCGGGGTGTTATGATTATGAATGACTCGATACTACTAGGTGAAAGTCAGCGTAATAACTGTCAGTGAGAGGCATGAAAATTTGGAAAACTCTGAAACGGTAGTACCCGCCATTTATTAATGAATTCTGGGCGAAATCTTCGAGTAGTGTTTCGACAATTTTGTTTTACAAATAGAATTCTCTTCAATTTGCTAGCTTCGTCTGAGAGCACAAAATTTCACCCGCATAGCACGTTTAAAGCTCTTGTTTTTCGCCCCCAGTTGCTCAGATTTCAGGGTGAGAATATCAAGTTGGAGAGACCATCCAGCCGCCGTCAAAAACGAAATTAACGTCACGCGCACTCACCTTTTAATTTAACATCAGGCGAAAAAAACCTCTTTTTTGTGTTTTTTCAGAGATGAGTGACAACGATGTGACGCGGTTCCCATTACTGAAATGTAGTTTCCGCCGTTATCGCCCAAATGTTTACAGTGATTGCCACTGTTTCGGACGTTTTATTACACCATTATCAACCCTCACGACATCCATAACGTGTTCCGAACTTATGAATTATCGCTAATGGAATTTGGGGGTTTTAGGCAAAACGCAATTCGATAGAAATCGAGGGAAAAATTAGTTTTACTCGCAAACTAATCGATTCGTAATTGGTTGTTATTCTAGCGTCTACATGAAGGGTGGTTGTGAGCACAAAGGTGAAAAGAAACTTTGATCTCTCCTGCACTGTCAACCGTAATGAAAATTCACGTTTAATCAGAGGAAAATTCTGAGAAAAAAAACGCGAAACATCCCCGTACATAAGAGTACGTGTTGTATTCACTTCCGACTTAATTGCGTCAGGACGGAGAACAATGAGATTGTATACGTTGATTTGAACGGGGAATAAGTGACAAAAGGTGATTATCTCCAAACATCTCCCATCTACCACAACGCTTAAAGACACGACGCCTCTTCGTTTTAATTAGAACTTAAACTGCAATTTTCGAGTAAGTTGAAGCACACGGGTAATCTGAAGTTTTAAGCACTTGCTCAAGCTTTGTTAGCGATTATTATTGAAGCAGGTGCACGGAGGGAACTATACATCATGTGCACAAGTTCACCTTTGTGGAAATGTTGTCTTAGAGCAGATAAAGTTTTTGTGTCGGCAAGTTTATTACAAGTTGACACTTCAAAGGATTGTATCGCTGCTATTTATTTAGTTATTGTTGGAAACTTCATTATAAACAAGACCGTACAAACACAAAAAAGTTTTCTTTTAATCAATGTTTACTGAGCTGTGTATTCTCCAAACTTGTGGATCTAAATTCCAATTTAATTTTTAGTATTTGTCTTACGCTTTTGTCAAAGAAATACTGTGAATGTATCAATGACAATTTTTTGTGGTGGCTTTCATTGATTTGAATTCATTGAATAAGCAAAAAATTAAGGGCGCCTGCTCTGTAGGCAACCAACAATACTGTGTCTGTTTGCGTGCTTGCGTCACTTTCAAGTGATTAGTCAACTCTCAACTGTTTTCTTGTACTTTTGGGGCGTGCCTGCCCTAACCCTCCGAAATCGTCTTAATGTGATAAAAATGTTGATATTACTGTGTCAATCCGTCCTGTTATCGTCATTCCTTTTATCAGTAACCAGTAAGTATCAGTCTACCCTTATCTAAACCAACTAAATTTGATTCAAATTTTGAGGTTATGTTTACGTCAAAACTTTTGCTATTTTCTTCCTGTAGCTCCGGTCGTTGAATCTCGCTGCACCATTCCCGTAATAATCCGAGGAAAATGGTTTTCCCGTGAAAATAACGTCAATAACCATGTGGATATCGACGATAAAACGATGACAGACCGTGGAGAGTGTGTTGACATCCGCGACAGGTTCCATGTGAACTACACCATGGTTTTTAAGAGTTTCAAGTGCTACTATTGCGTTAAAATCATCGTCAGGACCGTCAACGTTATTGAGAAGATTGAAAGTTAGTGTTGAAATGGAGTAAGGTTAGTCCTCACATTTTTCATTACAGCCCCTTGCATAAACGTCGCTGACTATGACGCAAGCGTTGAGCGTGTTTGCCGCAATTTGGATAGTAGCCAACAGATCGTTACATTATTTTCTGAAAATTATATCCCCGTTAACTGCCGGTCGTCACTTGAAGGAGTCTGGAATTTTGCCTACCAGAACAGGTTCAAGTTTACTGGTGAATGTAGCAATCCAGATGCGCAAATCAGGTCATGTCAAACTGCGGGGTCACAGTTCTTGATATCTAACCAAAAGTTCAACATTACGTACAAGAAGTGCCAAGGAATGACGGGGACATTTGATGGAGGTACTAAAGTCTTTCACTCTTTAACTAATTTCATTGTATTAACTTGAGTTTTTTAGTGGTTGAGTACAGTTGCTTGGGGGCATGGTTTGTCGGTAAGAACCATTATTTCGCTGTAGCCAACACGAAAGAGTCTCGTGACGACGAGAAGTATCGCTGCTTGCTGAAGAACCGAGACGACGACTTGTACATTGGTGTCTCCATAACGGCGGAGTGTAACACTCTGAAAACCGTGGAGCAGAGCCCTGAGCGGTTACACATTTGGCCAAGTAATTATCACCTTTACGTATTCACGTTTTACGTTCTTTTTCTCCAGTTAAAAGTGAGGTGGTGGAGCCTGGATGTAGGTTGCCTCAAAACTTCACCGGCGATTGGATAAACACTGCCAACATCGACGCCGATATCGCTATAAATGAGACTCATATCATTGAAACATATTATCCCGATGAAGGTCGTTTCAGAAGGACCATTTACGTTTGTAGAGAACAAAGGGACACGAGGGTCATGATGGCCCGATTGACCGTCGATGGGTGGTAAGTGGTAATAGAAAAGCGGTGCCCTCCCATTTATTTTTTGCTCAGTCAAAAGGACTACGTCTGTTTCGACTTCGTTCCTCAACATCACAATATAATTCGCTACAGAAAAGGAATAGCCGTGATCAAAGACGACTTCAGCACCGTCTGTTCGTGGGTACAGTTCCAGAACAAAGAAAAATGGAAGTACGAGCTGTATTTGAAGAAAAATCCAGTTCCGATACGTTGTCCAGTCGCCGGAAAATTCAATTTTACACAAAAGGGGGAGGTTCCTTTTGAAACACGGTAAAATCGCATCGATTTGTTCATTTTGAATATTTACTTTTCGTTTTACAGTATATTAGGTGGTGTTACTTTGAGTCCTCGACCGAACACCTACTGCAAACAGAACATTTCCGATTTTTCGGTTTGCGACACTGAACAAAAAGAAGTAGCGATCGATGAAAATTACTGCTTGTCTGTCGATCATCTCGGTCGACCGGTTGACATCTACAGCGATCCCGATTATAGAATGAAGTGCATAGGCTTCTGGAAAGAAAATCTCAAGTCTTATTTGATCACGTACGACGCTCTCGATCCATACTCCAAGTATCGGTGCTGGGTTTACCAACGAGCCGACTTGAATCGAATCTTGATGTCCCAAGGTTGGTATTTCATTATCGCCGAGTTTCAGGAGAATTATATCGCCTCCTTGCAGCTATTGGTCCCTTCTGCGACTTGAAACAGGACGTCACTTCGTGGAACCATACCGAGGGCGCCGCCGTCGCCATCGATATGCAGGAGTATGAGCGTGAACGTAAGTACTCTGATTTGGTAAATTTCCGGTGCATTGTCTATGGATGATAATTAGGTGACCAATGTCCCATGCACTTCGACGACGGCAGCAATCCGTGGCTCGAATCTGAAAGTGTGATTCAAGTTTTTACGTTTGGTTTCCTTGGAGCCGACACTGCCGTTATCAGCAAATCTGTTGGTATAACTCTCATCTTTGCGTGCGTCATTTTGAGAATTTTTAGCTAGGGATTTAGAAATCGACATATTGTCGTTATCTACATCATGACTTTAAGCGAATCTCCAATCTACTTAGCAATGGATACTGTAAATGTTGAATCTCATGGTGGGTAGTACCTAATGTCTTTATAGTTGTGTAAAATTGGTGTTCATATTCCATGATAATTGCATTAAAAAGTGGCCTTGAATCGCCTTGAACTGCTGAGCAATTTGCATCATTAGTTCAATTCTCGTTGTTGTGACAATTGATCCGTCCATTTGATGACATTATTTTTTATATTATTTTTTTTATTAATTATTTAGTTTTTTATGGAATGTACTAACGAATTCGCACTCGTCACGTCGTCAATTGATGGACACTGACATTATTAGTCGACGGAATTTTATGTTAGTGTTAAGTATCTTTGTAATTTTTTTTAAATAAAAAAAGTAAACATTTGTTGATAAAGAGGTGGATGTAAAAAAAAGAGTCGTTAAAATGGAGAGAGCTTTACTTGTGTAACATAGCTGACATGACACATAGTACCTATACATAGATGGGGCTGAGTATTACACCGACAGACATTATGAAATATATACAGATGTATAATCAGTAGGGGCGGTGTCTTCCTACGTAAGGCATGACGAGGGTCGTGGAAAGGCAGAAAAATAAACTTAAAAAGAAAGAACGAGTAATGACTTAAACATAATGTACACTCCCAGGAACTTGCGGGGACAGGCTGCGCGCGAGCCCGGAGATTCAGTCAAAGCGATGCAAACATAACAAACGCCGCGCCAGCGCGGGGTGGCCGACAGAAGACGCCAGCGTCTTACTGTCGTACGCGCCACCACTGCTGCACCTTCTCGGTCAGCTTCCGACAGAGGCCCAGCAGCCTCCGTCACATCGGAGCTTCCGCCTCGGCTTCGCCTTCTCCCTCTTCGAGGGTGACTTGAAAGCGAATACCGGGCCGTTGTTGGTCGGGCACATCATCAGCTGGCGGGCTGGGAGGGATCGCGCTCTGATACCAGTCGCGGTTTTCTTCGAGGGTATCTAGGATATCTTGGGCGTCGGGATGCACCAAGTCGGCCCACGTCTCCCACAGCGGATGGACGATGTAGTCGATGAAGCCGACTTGCGACTTTTCGATCGTTGCCGAGTGTCGGTCACACATCGGACTGATGTCCATCTTCGCCTCGCGTTCTTTATCACCCTGTTGGAAGAACTCCTCCATCAACAACTCCACCCAACGTTTGTACAACGTCAACGGCTTTGTCGGGTTACTTAAGTCGGCGCAGTGCACCAAATTTTCTAATACTTGGATCCGGTCGGTGTAGTTGTCCAGCAACAGCACTCCAGAGCCGGCTACTTTTTTAGTTTCTACCATCGTCTTCAGATCTGCCAGCAGACTCATGTGTTTCGACATGTCGGTGCTCAACACCATGTCTATCACCATCTTTCTAAAAGTCTGACGCTGCTTTTTAGTCATGTTGATGAAGATATCACATCCCTCGTTTTGTAAAAGTTTAAAAGCCACCGCCAAGTGGTGGTTTTCTAAGACGCTTTCATCATTGTACATTAGCGCCAACTCCGAACTAGAATTGATCAAGAATTGGTTCGTCAGTCCAGGATGATCCACATCGTGGACGCAAGCGGCAAAAAGCGCCGCCGTCACTTCTAACGGAGTGAATACAGACTCCAAAGCCGGCGTGTTCAACAGCACGTGCGTGCTCTGTGTAACATCGGCCGCATGGAGCGAATTATGAAACGGATTGTCCTTGACATAATGATCTTCCAGAGTCATCATGAACGTTATGAACGTCTTCGGAGGGATCATCATCGCCTTCAGGAGCTCCCTAGACGTGAAGGTCGTATAAGCCACGCAAGTGAGGGGTCGTCCGTTGCTCAGTTCACCAATTCGGAATATGTCGATACCCCATCGGTCTACCTCGGCCAAAGATTTACCGAGCTCTTCTTCACACGGCGTTTCCACCCCGTGCAATGGCAAACGTTCGCCAGTAAACGAATTGGTGTGACACAAAGGCTTCCGGTTAACCCCCGAGATCTGGGACATAGTACTATGCGGTGGTCGAGGCCGCTGCTCCTTCCGCTGAGGACCTTTCGTCGGGGGTTCGACACCTTCATCGACACGGAGCGACGGAATGTCCAACTCTTGTTGTTTATCTAGAAAAACAATCCAAAATCAACGGGGAGCTCTTTATAAAAACCTATCTGAAACTTACCAAGGAAAGTTGAACAGATGTACTCCGAGATTTGGTTGCCGGATTTGCTGGACTCGGAAAAGTGTGACAGTTCTTTGTTCAACATCCGTTTGAACTGCAAACAAAAATTTCGTTAGAATGGCTTTCAAAGAGATCGTAAGAGGACTGACGCTTCTTTCTAAGGGCACCGCAGTGTCCACAAGGGCCACGAATAAACGCATCATGAAAACCCGTCCGATTTGGTCGAGGGCAAACATGAGAAAAGACGCGATCACCCAACGATGCCTCCGAGTCTCCCTAATAAATTTAAAGCCGACTCAACACAAGAACAATGCTTTTACGTAATCATTTCACCAATTTAATCCGAGGAGCAAACAAAGTGATTAATTTATGTCGTTGTTTGCTATCGTTTCCACATTATTAGCGAACGAAGTCAGTTGCCAGCTGAAAATAAGAGAAACACATTAAAAATGTGTTTTCCTTTAATCCCAGTCGATAGGTTTATTACGGGTAAGCTCTAGAAGAGATTAAAATTATTTATCGAGATTAAACGATTTGAAAAGTGGAAGTTTATTTATAAACGATCGATTAAGTGGAACTTGCAACTCGAAGACATGCATGCCTCCAGCTAGTGTTATTGACGTAGGTTACTATCTTATTTTTTCTTCACGCCCGTTCCGATAGCAATTATTACTAATAAGACAGATTTGTTTAAAATCACGGCTCTGCAGCGTGTCTGGTAATCAACTCGAAGAATTTATTTATCGATGATCCATAAGATCCGCAACGAACACGTGTTCCGGAGGACCCGGAAGACTTGACTCGAAATTTCGTACATCAACTTTTGGTTTTGACCGGTAAGTAAATTAATTTATTTTGTATCCATACCTTAATTTCGGCAATAGCCGCCGTTATGGCGAGATCAGCCATGATGTTCATCCAAGGTAAGTTATCAAAGAGTTTATCAGAGTCCGGGGGGATTCTATCAACCACCAAAGCTTCGTCCTGCGAGAGCGTCTTCGTCAAACCCTTTCTGCGGGCTTTCGGATTTTCATCCGATGATAACATCTTAACAATCCACGGTCACGCACCCGGTCGTCTTTTGGTTCCACACAACAAAGCTCACTTAGTATGTGCGAAAGCTCAACTACTCACGGCTTGCGCTAAGTCGCGACTGAAACCGACCATTAAGCGCGTTTTCTTAAATACATTCGCTCGCGCCGCCTACTACGTTTTCCGATTATAACGAAACGTACAATAGAGTTCGGACTATTGTTGACTCACGAATGTGTGTCACTATCTGTTATGTTTTTCGATCGCAGGATCGTCGTTATCAGGTGCAAATGTTACGCTAGACGATAATTGACAATTTGGGGTTCTGTCAATTGTTTTTCGAGTGATTTGTTTTTTGGCACTTGTACGAATAGATTTAGGACTTTGCAAACATCTGGCGTTTTGTTTTTTCCGAAAATAAAAGAGTTTAAATATTGTAAAGGGGTCGCTTCCTACAAACCTTGTTATAAAAATAAAACGATCGCTTAAAAATTGATATTGTCAGTTTATGGGTGACGTCACAACTCGGATAATAGATGGCTAGCAATTACAACGACACGAAATTTATTGTTACGACTTTCCTTAACGGAAAAAATAAACAGTTGAGGGTGAACCAGCCTTGATCGAAATTTTCGCAAAATTGAGGAAGTGTTGTCTAATAGTTCCCCGAGGGAAAGAAGCTACGTCAGCAACGTTCGCGTTTATGATCGATGATATTATCGACGACTATTTCGAAAAAGTTCAACGCAGGTCGGTCGGCTCTACATCAAAACATTCAACATTAACCAGACCTTGGCGGACATAAAATCCAGAAGAATTTCGTAAACTCCCGAAAAGATTGTAGTCTGTCTATTATCGCCTCTAAACCACGCCTCGATATTTTTATTATTGGATAAAAGTAGTATTTTTAAACGACCGTGATGAATTGCGGCTTTCTGGAAAATGCGTTCAAACAAAGAACACAACACCGGATTTCGAGCTCACTTCTGAAACGCAAGAATGTGTACATTTGTGGTGGAACAACATTATAGAGTCAATATAGGAGTTCATACGAAATGTTTTGGGAATATCGGACAAATATTTGCGCTATTGGGCTAACAAGCGGAGAGGGTCGAGGAACCATCTCGATTGGGAACATTGATTTTACCAATAGCCATAGTTTGCAGCCAAATATTTGGTGTTATTCGAATCGAAGCTGATTTGAACGCCACGAAAAAAAAGTTTTTTAAAACGTTTACTTTCATTTGAGTACCTGTGCTAATTGTTCAATTAATCAGTTTTTTTTTGATACGAAACTGACTTTCTTAGAGAGGATTTCACTCCACAAAATTGCATCTAATCTAACAGATGAATCCAATTGATACACAAGCGCAAGGAGAAGAGTCCAACTGACAAAAAATCTAACAAAAAGAAGAAGAGTAAACCACATCTTTAACTATTTTTCACTACATAAGATTAAAAAAATGCAATTTTTAACAAATTAAAAAAAAAAAAGTAATTAAATCTATAAGTATTTTTCTCTAATTTTAAGAAATTTACACAATTTTTTTAACATTATTCAAAGCTATAGCTATTTTTAACCAATTAAAAAACTATCTAAAAGTCTTTACTGATCTTTTACTGATTTTGAGAAATTTTTACACTTTTTAACCAGTTCTTTAGAAAATTATTTAAAATAGTTTAAAAATTTTAATTTTCTAAAAAAATATTAAAAAGAAAAACAGATTTTAAAGTTAATTGGTTTAAAAACCTATTTTCACCATTTTTTTAGAAAGTTAATTAAAAATTATAAAAGGTTTTGAAAGTTACTGAAAGTTTGTTAGTTAAGGTTCGTTAAAACTAATTAAGATTTTGAAAATTGGTTAAAAATAAGTAAAAACTCTTATTATAGTTTTGTTAATATTAGTTAAAGTTAAAGTTATTTAAAAATTACCTAAGATATTTAAGGTGGGTTTACACAATAATTTAATTGAAATAATGGTTATTTGGATCACAAGGCCGGAAAATGCTATTTTGGAAATCTGACTGAAATCGCAATTTCACTCAGACTTCCAAAGGCATCTTCGGACTTGTGATCCACACTACTTTTTGGGCCAACAAAATTTGAAAATTAAGAAAAAAAAATTAGTCTAGTGACTTTTATGCTGCCAGATTGCTCGACTAGCGACTATGTCTATTGATGACAATCTGATACCAACCGTTAAACAATAAAACTAACCATTTTCTTTTTTGGAGACCTATGCCGCCAAACGCCGTTTTGCGGTCTATTTAACATACATGTCTCCAAAAACGTTTTTAATCAAAATTAAAGATTTAATGTAACTTCTGTAGTCCGGCTTTAAAAGTTAGTTAAAACTAGTTAAGAACGTAATTCCCCTACTTTTGGCAAACGTTGACACAGTTTGGTAAGATTGATACTTTGGTTAATTCGACATTTGCATATACAGTGTAGGTGGTTTTTATTGCCATGCCACACCAAAACGTGGTACATAGTTTCATGTCAGAAAGTTGATTTAACAGTACAATAGTAATTTTCAGCACGAGCTTGTTAATTTTTGCCCCGTTTACTCACTAGTTTTACTACACCTTTCCCCGTGTACATTTTACACTTGTTAAATTTCGCAGTTTTATAATTTTAAATCACAAATCAAACAGTTACGTTCAATCATGTGCTGTGTGAAAACATCACGAAATCCAGAAGCAGATAAATGTTTTGCTCCCATTGCGTCTGTTATGTCTTCCATTTCCTTATTGTGCTCCACATTTTGAATAAAAATCTGTTGAACGTCTCAAATACGGAAGTAAACAAAAGGGGGAGACAACCGCTCTTTTAGCATCTCTTACGTAATTCTTTCAATCGCGGAGAATGAAGGAAATATCAGGCGAGCTTATTAACACCTTGTCAATGTCAATGCGCGTGCAATAATTTCGATGAATACAATTAATTCGTTCCCTTTTCAATCGTCTTGACGTCACTTTCCTCCCTCACACCACACCCTCAGAACGGGATTTGAATAATCGAATCCATTAGAAGCTCCAAACTGTCTGAACATTGGGCGAGTTGTTAAAGCCTTCGTGGTCGACGGAAAAAACAAACAATCGAACTCGGTTAACCGCCATGTTACTTTCAAATTTGACTTCCTGCGATTGATTTCCATTTTCAAAGAAATCTACGTCAATTCGCCAAAAGCTGAATCATCTACAATGCCATCGACAATATCTCGATGTCAAGAACGCTCGCATTTTTCTTCCGCACTAACGAAGATCATATTGGGGACAAACCTTTCATCGCGACCTTATTTCTATATTATTAACCTCATTAGTTGTCAATCAGCGAATTTGGGATTACATTTGCGTTGAGTACAAAAACAACAATGACGTCTCTGATAACGTCTAGATTAAATTTAGGTAGATAGTATTTATGAAAGATTATAACCGTATCAAACACACCCACAATCATCGAAATTTGGGGTAAATATTTGAGGTTATCTACGTTGAAAAAGCAAATCGACCTCCTTTAACGCTGCAAATATTTGCGCTGCGTAAAAGGAGAGACGACTTACCTCCTGGTTATGTAATGATGGGCATCATTACGTGGGATCGAGCAATTTCCTCGATCAAGGAGGAGGATCCTGTTTTGATCCAAACAGAATTTGATTAACGACAGAATGTTTTAGCAATTTCTAAACAGGATCTCGAAGTTAGAGACGAAAGTGAAACGTCTTTCTTTGATCCAAGGTTTAATTACGGAGAAAGTCGCTTTTATAATGGAAAGCGGGAAAAATTCACTACAAACAATAAACTTGATCCAAGGTTCATGTAATAGAATACACCGTAGAGGGAAAAAACCGATTTGATGACGACAAACCGACGTCATACGTTTACCCTTAACACTGGAATCCGCAGTTGATTTCTCGAGAGATCGCACATACCGGAGAACGTTGTAAATATTTTTCGCGTTTTTAATTTAACCGAGGTCTCCGCAGTCGCAATAAACCGTTTTTACTACTCTCTTTGAAATATCACCTTTGACGGTTCTTTGTTTACTATTAATCTAAGGTTAAACACTCCAAGTGGAATTTTTTAGATTTCATTAAACTTTACGGCCCTTAATCCGGACCTGCCTACATCGGAACGATCAGATTATAAATCTACGTTCAATGTTTATTCGAAGCGAAAGCTTCAACTTGTGTGAAAAACTTTTGATTTCCGATTGCGACTAGTTTTGAAGAGATGTTAGCTTGAAAGAAGTACGGATCGTCAAAGCTTTGAAATGATGTCTGAGGATTAGTTTCGATGTAAACAACAGAGAGGTTATTTTTGGCCCAAGAACGGGACTCGATTTAATTTAATTTTCATTGATCCGAATTTCTCCGGTCTCCCAGGACATGACTTTTCCGAGAAACGCTCCGTTGACGTTTTTTTTGTAATTCTGTAAGATGTTGTAAGTGACAATTTGAAAAGTCAATTGCCGGTCTTTCACACCTCCGCGTAATTTTTTTGTGTGCTATCAGTCACGTCTTCCTGGGATCTTTAGCAGGAAAATCCTTAATAGCCAATTACGCAAACGTCGCGAAATTTCCAAGGTAAAAACCAATTTCGCTCGATTGGATAATTACAACTTAATATCAACCGTGACAGTGAGTAATAATAAAAGTACATTGTCGCCTGGTAACGTTGACTCATAAAACAAACGCAAAAGACGAAAATAGATTAAGGGAATTTTTGAAAGGGGATTGGGACAATAAAATAAATTGGGGCATAAACTATGCCGTCATCGAACCGAACATTTACAATCCTAGAACCCCGTTATTCAAATTGTGTACTTTAAAGACGTAAATTAATCGGGAACAAGGCGATTGTCTTCCGAGAATTTGCAAGTACTATGGACCCGACTACACTGGTGGGAAATTTCTTCTTGTTTAATTTAATAGGTCGACGTCATCGCCCCTCTGAGTTCAACAATTCCTATTAATAAAATCAACAAATTTTCGCGCACGACATGTTTTCGCCGAAATGGCGACCAACTGGCCGTTCTCAAAATATCGGATTTATGTATTTCACAGCTGAATGAATAACATACTATTTTCATTCATTTTTCCTTAAGTATTGATTGTGATTTTAACACATTTCTATTTCCGTTAGAAACTATTGTTACCGATATGAACGTACTCGTTGTCGATACAAATAAACACGACAATAAAATATTTATGTGTAGCAGGACGATCACGATTAAAGTATATTTACGTCGATCGAGCTAAAAATACTTCCTTCTTTGGCCATAATTAGTAGAGCAAAAGTCAGGGTCCGCGCATTCTCGGGTTTATCATGACCTCTGGCCTTGTCGAAATCGGAAAAAATGCCGATTTCTGCCCAGACAAACCGACGACGGGCTAGATGTTATTTCAGTTGCATTTTTACAATGTTGGTAAACATGAATAAATAAACACAAATTGATTTTAGTTTGAATAGACTAATTTTGGTGGAGGCGAAACCATCGTTTTTGTTTGTATGACGTTGGAAGCCGAAATATTGTCAGAATGACGTCGAGATATTCTTCAGACCAGTTTTTCGCGTCGGATGGAAAGAGCAAGGTTTTTGTTAGACTGACATGACGTCGCAGTGACGTAACTAATTCGATAGTAAAAGGTTTAGGAGCACTCGTGACCCAGCGAACGTGCAATGACTTTTGCATATTTGAAACCTAAGCGTTTTAAACGTTTTAAGGTGCTAGTAAACAGCTTGTTTTTGTCCTGATTTTTTGGCACAAGAAATGTTAGAATGACTGTATGCATTATTGTAAACATTGACGTAGTAAAGAATTACCTATTATTTTGTAAAGAATTGCACTTGTCAGCAGCCCCACTTTCAAGTATTTTTTCCGCAGTTCGATGCAATAAACGAGTGCAATATATCTACGACTCTTTTAATTGATAACGATTATTATTAAATTTAATCTGATTAAAACAGATGGTCATTGTTTGGAAATTTTATCTCTTACAAAAACGTTTTGTTCTCATTCTTTAGCATTTTTTGTTTTCTTTATATTTCAAACTTTCTAATCTTACCCTCATTTCTTTTCTTTTTTTTTTTCCACCCAAGAGATCTGTCAGACCCAAGACCGATTTAGCAACGCGATTGGTCAATCTAACGTCTTAGAACCTACGTCATTATTTCGAAATTTGCACTAATCGTCCAGTTACAACTGTATACCAATTCTCCATACAAAAGCCAAAGTGGTTATTAATCATAACATCCTGCGACTCATTTGCATACTGGCGCTACTATTCATTTTAACCAGAACAAGTACAAGTTCTTAAACCAATTAAAACCACTCCTGTTCATTTAAAGGATTTATGAGTCGAAAACAATGCTAATTATATCCTAGCTTTCAGCGAGGATTTGTCAAACGTCTATCACGGTGAAAATTGAAATTCCCAGAGATTAACACCGTTTGTTTGCGTAAGGTTTTTAGATGTTGAAATGAGGAGGTTGACACGTATGAAGACACCGCTAGATCCACTGTCACGAGGAATAATAAATTTTCATAAATCACACAGCTAACATTTGTTTAGTGAGGAAAAAAGGAAAAACCTTAATTCCAAAAAGATCGCCATAAACTTGACTAACTGTGCAAACGGTGAGTCGAAAAGAATGCGGTCAGACGATAACGCAACGAAAGGCCTTAACGGCCCCGTATGTGTATCGAGGTCGATTTTCGTGTTTTCAGAAATCGTGAAAATGCTTCGGAAAAAAACACCCGACCAAGAATAAACTCTTGAATACGTGCCAGATATCAAAATCTTTGTTTATTATAACTATAGTTGTTGCATAACTTCGATTACCGTCACCTTCAAACTATTTTTTTCAGATTTATTATCTTTCTAAATAGACAAGGATTTTTTGTTTGATATGATAATTGTTCGATTTTAAAAGCACTCAGGATGGCGCCGGTCAAAAAGTATAAACATCCCAAAAATTATTGCACTAAAACACGCGGCTGCGCTTATTTTCCTCAATTAAATATAACGCTCCCATAACGGAAAAGTTCGACTTGTGCAGTGTCAAAAATGAGTTATTACCTTTAAATATTGACAGTATAAGTACCAGAAATAGATTCCATAATACCGAAATAAATTTGAGATTTAACGCGCGAAATCACAAACCATTAAAAAAACATTCATCTTAATAAACAGCCTTAAATTTTGATAGAAACAGATTTATGTCAATCCATCAACGAGCATAACGACTGGAGAAACTCGCGATCTATTGTTACGAACTCGCAATATTTATGACAGATGTTTCTTCTTAACAGCATCGTCTGTATTTATAACCGCATTAAGGGGAACAATGTTCTAAAATCAAATTGGGTTTACAACGAACCACTTGCTTTGATTCGGAGCCAAAAAATTTTCTCGGAAGCAATCAAACAAAAATCTCATCACCTTTCTTCATTATAATAAACGAATCGAGTGAGTTTAAACAGAATAAATCAAAGATCAAAAATTCGAAACAAACGTAATTGGCGCCGAATCTAATTAAATTGGACGATCGTCTATTTGGATCGCTTGAAAAATTCACCGCGTTGCCTGTCACTACTTTATTAAAATTTCTCAACCGTGTTCGGTGAAAAATTAACGAGGCCAAAAAAAGAAAGGTTTTCTACAACGTGAACATGATCACGTTCGATTTTCCGCGAGTTCATTTCAAATTCCACGCTCTAAATTGTTCAGTTTTATGATTCTCATGGCAAATATTTGCGTTCATCAGCCATTGTCGCGCACTTACGCCCCAATTGCTGGCACGACCTAAATTCACGCTCACCTTCGGCACCCAGAAAAGCTCGTAATTAATGCGAATACCTGTCTGGAAAATCAAAACAAATTTTGTTTTTATTTGGACTGAATGTGGGTTGTGGATTTTCATAAACAAAACGTGTCGCTTGTAACTGCGTTTTTAAGCGAGCTTTTGCATTTTTTATCGTCGAGTGCCACTTCAAAGGAACACGACAATCGTTTTAAACAACACCAAACAAGCTACCGATAAAATTGTGGAAAATTCGATGCGAGTTTATAAGGGCCCTTGTGCACTTTTTGATGGGTACTCACCTTCAGCGATGCCATGTCAGAGACGGACCGGTGGGTTTGGATGGTTTCAAGCTGATCCAGACACCAATCGAGCTCTTCCATCGTCTCCATTGCCATTTTCATGTAAGCTTCATCTGCAAGCATTGTTGGTTTAGTGACCCAGACTTCACTAGAAATTTTAGTGTGTTCAAATAAACATCCGCGGAAAATTGGAAAAGTTATGTAATTCTCCTCCCGGTATTGATAATTTTGGAGAATTCGCAACTGATAAATAAACTTCCGTTTTAATAGGTACATTGTTTTGGAGATCCTGAACTGACGCAGTTGCAGTTTTCTCGTAAAGACTCCAAAAGATTATCAAAACAAATGTTGTTTATCACACCTGGAGTATTATTCTTATCAGTTTGGATAGTAAAAAACAAAAATTAATTAGGAACGTCCCGGCATCACGTAATCAAGCTTCGTGGAAAGTGTAATTTTCGATGAGTACAAAATAAAACGCCACAATGTGAAATACAAGACTGCAATAAAACGTGCAATTTTGGGAAAAAAAATCATTTTTTTATTATAGAAGCGTCATATTGTTAGAATTAAATTTTGAAGGATTAACGATCTCCTTGAACATTCATTTTAAAATATTATAAAGTTAAATTTTCAAAAACCCACGTCAAAAGTTACTAATGTAATGATAACAATTTGCGTAGAAGACCACTTAATGATGACAATAAAGAAAAGGGACTTTACATTGATTTTAGAAAAAGTAAAAAAAAAATAAACCCGTGGGTGCGATGATGGATTTAATAAAAAACAAACTCTCATTATCGACCTTGTGTTATAGCATTCCACGTGTATTTTACCCTTTAATTATACAAAATCCTAGGAAATGCGCCACGTGTCGGCTGGTTACATAAACATGAATGTAAACAAATCCGATTTTGGTCAAAATCGTTGGTGAGAGTAAACTGCGCATAAAGCAGAATTTGTAAGCACACACCCACAAGGTATATTATGGTAATCACCATCCACGTGTTAAAAACATTTTATAATTTGTTTGTCAGTCCCTCTTCTTTTTCCTAATTTAAAATTTCGAATTCCCGTTCCGGGGCCATTACTCCAATTTATTGGAGCGAAAATAAAACAAATCAGGGTGAGCTCTCTCGTTCAATCTCTTCAATAATAAATTGCGGAGGTCAAAGCTTTGCGACCCATCATCACCCCGTGACGTCAAAGAATTTTTTCTCGAGATTTACCAGTTGCTTATCGCTTTCAAAATTAATCGGATAAATCCGGTTCGCTAATTGTCAAAGGCAAAAATTATTGTAACATCACGCGTCCGAGACATGCGTGTTTTAGTTAGATAAGAAGTTACCTCCAGGAGCAAGATTTCTGGGTTGAGGCGTGGCGGACGTCGCAGCTCCCGAAGAACGGCGAGACCTGGAATAATTCAAGTTGAGACAGGGCTTGAAATTAACTTGTTGGGAAAATTGTTTTTCGGAAGCACTTACTTGTTGGTGGGCACGTTGGTAAGACATTGGAAATTGTTGCGTACGCTGCGCAAACTGGCAAGAACTTGTGCGAACGGTGTGACAATAAGATCTTCTCCATGACTGCAAACAGAACAACCATACAAGAATCAAGAAAAAACTAATCAAGAACAGCTTCGTTTTTTCATTGAATCGGATTTAATTTCACCCCACCCCGAAGCTTCGTTCGAATTCCTTCGGCATATTTCAGTTTGAGCAGATGTAATATTCATCCCCATCACATATCTGTAGTGGTGGAGAGGTCCTTTTCCCCGTACTTGTTTTGAATCTGCAGTCGTTTCTATGACAACCGCCCGTTTCAGCGAACAAGCTGAAAAGCGCTCCAGAGACGACTCGTCTCGTTTGTTCATTACAAACAAGCACCCTAAGAGCAAAAAAAATAAGGGCGAAACTCAGCCTCCACTTGAACGTCGTCGGCAAACAAACCCCCACGTAATGGAGTCGTCCGATGGGAGTAGAAGCGAAAAAAACGGTATGCGGAGGCATCGTCAGGCACGCCACTGCCGTGAAGCTCGCCCGGAATATGAATAGAGCCATTTATAGAGGCTGCAGTAAATATCAATGAGTGTACGTCGATGAAGATCGCCGGTCGCCGTAATTAAAACTCCAGGTCTCGGTTCCGGGTGAGGTCAAGGAGCTCTCTCTAATTAGAGAAGAATCCCGAGCTTCCATTGTCCGAAATAAGATAAGAGCTTTATCGATTCGAGTCTTATTAGTTTTAACAACCTCGGTGATTATTATATCGCGACGAGCTTTATTTTGGTAAATGTAATACGTTTTAATGGCTCGTTCGAAAGCAATTAATCTTGAATTTCAAAATATAGCTGCCAGGAACAGCAATTATGATAGTTTGTGTGCGAGCTTGTTTGTGAAATAGGGAGGCGCAATTTCCATAAACTTGTCTTTAATGTAACAATGTAGTCGTTCCGCTCGGTTTGATGAACAAAATCGCAAATCCTTCAATACGGTTAAAGCTCTTTCGGTAGCGCCCTTATAGAGGAACTCCGGCTTTACTCTCTTATTTAAATAACCCGATTTTCGCCGGGTCTCTATCACGGTTAACCTGCCAGAAATGCAAATTATTAATTATCATGTTGTTGACTTCCTACGAACTCAAATCCTGGCAGGAGCTGATACTTTTTTCAGCTTCATCCTGAAATGTCAACGAAAACAACGCCGCCGTCGTCCCGTCCGTTTAATTAATTTTATTTACGTCGATGTAAAATTCAGGTATTCGACGAACTGCGTCTGTAATAATTATTATTTTAACGAAAAACAGATAATGACGCGACTTTGTTCAAACACATAAATTTCAAGCACCTTCTTTGCGGTAAATCGACAAGCACGAGACAACAGATCGGTGATAATGAATTTAGCAGGTTTTTGTTTTCCCGGTGTTAACAAAAAAGTGGCAACATCCAAGTTTTTCTTACGGGAAAATGAGACGCTTGCCCTCGTTTCAAAATTAGCCAGTTTTCATCGAAGCAATTTTCCTTCGAATTCCTAGCATGTGTTCTTTACGAGCGACACTATTATTTCTCGTTATTTTTTCTTTGAAATTTCACAGTCGACGTTGGAGGCCATTGTTTCTTACTCAATATTTATTTTGCCTAGACCGTGCAATTTCTCTCGTGGGACATTAAAATATCACCAACTCAATTGCGATTGTCGTTGAGTTGTTAATGCTGTCGTGGGATTCTTGAAATTTTTGGCTTTCTCTTCAATGACGTGTCCCGAGTTTCGAATTTTCATGAAAAATTCCTGTTTGTCGCAGTCTATTCGTAGCAACACAAATCGAGCTAAATTTAACACTTGACAGTTCCTTTTATCTTTTTCCCTTCTCGAGACGGCTTCTTTTATTCACCACCCATTTAAAATTAGAGTGAGGGCCTGAGATCGATAGAACAAAACCAATTCGTGTCGTGGAACACATGTTCATGTCATCTCCAAATGAGTCAGTTTAAGTTCTGTTGAAACTTCAAGCTTAATCCTACGAAAATTACGCCCGTTATTTTGTGTTAATTTACCGTTATTCCATTAAACTTTCGGAGGAATGTAAAACAAATTTATTGATAACTTGTTTATCTAATACTCGTATGTCTGCTTGATTGGGTTTAATGTTGTTTACTTGTGCTAAAAATTATCCATTTTGGTTGCACGATAAATGATTGGTGATGATCAGAAAAATTGACATAATAATCGCTGGTGACACTATTTCGTTGTTTAAATTTAGAATTAGACTCGGTTCATCCAAGTTTAATAATTGACGTCAGAGAATAAAAACTTCCCAATTTTTATTTCAGGTTCATACTTTATGTGTTGCTGCAGACTATTTTGTACTGCTGTATTTATAACTCTTTCTCCAATTGTGAACTTGGCGGAAGTCGGAAGCTGCAATTACCATTTTCACTGCAACGTTTATTGCCCTTCTGGTTCAAGATTCAATTTAAAGATCAACGAAGGAGCATTACGCGATTTGCTGAAATTGCAATTCTATTGTGATTTATAACAAAAGAGTGACAAACGTGACAGCAAAAAAATGACTGTTCTAATTGTGAAACTATCAATGATTCAGTACTCTGTTCTGCCGCTTCCCTATAGGTACATCTGCTCCCACAATATAATGTATGAAACAAGAAAATCGCGCTCGGAATACAACACTGCAGCTTTTCCGACCTCAAACTCTTAAATATGTGACATTTATGTAATCGCATTCGAGACGAATCCGTTAGAGCAGAGAGTCGAGAATTGAAATTTCCTTTCCGCGGCAAACGTATTTTCTCATTTTACCAAGAATTTAATCTCCCGCCATTTTCTTTTATTTAGTGCCATTACAAAGTACTGAAAATGAATATAAATAAACCGAAACATCTGGCATTCTCATCTTGGAAATCGAAACTTTCGGGCCAACAGAATTATAGGTATCGTTCATTTTCTAAATAAACGAAAATGTTGTTTTTTTAGCTGCAGTATCCTAAAATAACCAACCAGAAATAAAACGACAAAACAATTGATCCAGACATGACGTCACGGGTTAATCGTCCTAATTATATTGCGCTTTTGTTTGTATTTTATTTCGGTTTGGGCCGCTGTTTGCAATTTGTCTTCCCGTCAGAAAACAAAAGAGCTCGTGCATCGACCGTTTTTAAAATGCGGCGGGTTCTTACGTCAACACGCCAACGCTGATTGAATGTGCAGGAACATAATTCGAGTGTAGGCAACCAATAAAACGACCGCAAAGTTTACAGGACACTGTAATTAACATGGTGACGTGAATTCGGTTATCTACCCACTACCTGTCATTATTGAAATGCAACCAACACAACACGAACTAACAACCACTATTTTAATTGAATAATTCAGACAATGGAATTGGCGCGCTCACTTGTTCCAAGGGATAAAAATCGCAATATTTCAGTGGGACTTACAAATCTCTTTTGTTCTTCTCATGCCAGAACTTGTCCCAGAATGATGTTCGGTGTTTGATCCTGAGGACCGAGGTGGAGAGAGTTCGCGGTAACGTGGGGTGTTCTGGTTGAGGGGAGGCCATCAGCAGCGACGGACTAGAACAATTTCCTAGGGAGGATCGGGACAAGGAGCCCCTCTGTGTTGAGAGCTTCCTGGATGGGGGGGATTCGGGGGTCGAGGGAGTCGAGCTGCTCTCCGAAGAGGCCAGATTGGTAAATCGTTTCAACACACAACGTCAGACCATCATCGCACTGACACTCGATTAGGTCCCACGTTTTTCATTTATTCCACGCACTAACCCATCACGGGACGAAGCAAAAGTTCCACTGACAATGTTGTCCCATTGCTGACGGGTTAATTCCCGATAAAGTGGCCAAGCTGAATCGCCCCACTAGGAACATAGATAACATCCTGGAAACGTTATCTTGTTATTTTATGTAGCGTTTCGTCTAATCCGGAAGAAACAATCGATAGATTTCGTACTTTTACCAAATAAGAGATTAAGGTGTAGCGTTGCGGTCGAACGACCAAAAAACCCTTGAGATGATTCTCGAGAAAAAAACGCACTCGGTGGCGAAAACGGTGATCTTATAAAGATGAGGAGAGAAAGCTGAACTTCCGTTCACGAGTTCAATTTCCGGATAATGAGGAGGAACCATTGTTAGATGTTGATTGAGATTTCAATTTTCCGTCAAGAGCCAATAAAATATCGCAGTTAATGTTTGCGACAATTTCCACTTGTGTGTCGTTGAACCTAACTTTTTTCCACCATTGGAATTTTATCGTAGCTACTACGAATAGATTTCATCTAGAAATTTATTCATTTACGCTTCTAATTCAAAACTTCATGTCGACTCCAATTCTATACGCAGAAATTACATTTTAAACTAAATGATTTGTTGAATTAATGAAACGACTTTACAGTTAAAACAGGCAATCGATAAACGCTGACGGCGTACGCGGCTTAATAACTACATAATTTTACAAAATGTTGCCGATGGGACGATAAACAAAAATATTTACAACAGGAGAGATTTCAATCATGGACATCTTGTTGAAAACTTGATACAAATCGACCAGTAATATTTTCTTGACTTTGCGACACGTGTTCCAAGGTGCGATTCTTTCATCAATTCAACAACATACTTCGAAAGCCACAAATTAATTTTCAACCGTAAAAGAAAACAATGCTGTACCGTTATGAAGCTATTAGTTTTCATTGTTCGCGCCTTATTACAACAGCCGACATTTAATAATAGGAATATCTTTTACTTAAATTTAACCATCTACTTCTTTTGTACGTATTTTATTCGTTTTGCTACAATTCCAACTAACCAGTTCTTCTTGATAATCGAGACTTCAAAAGGATAATGTCGGCAACAATATAATAGTCGTGGAAGTTGAACCTGATAGAAGCTAGAAATTGATATCGAATGTAACACAGACAACTGCAATGTTAAACTGACAGAACATTGTCATTCCAGCATACTTGTGTTAGTTTGCTCCCTCTCAAGTAGATGACCGCTTTGCCTTCCCCGAAATGAATTAATTTCCAGGCGAATTAATTAAATTTAGCAGCAGCCATAACTCAAACCACACACATAAATATTAAATGATTCGAATTAATCTCACCTAGAAGTGCGCCCAAAGCAATAAAATATGTTAATTATGAGTTTACATTAATTTTGCTGTTTCAACATTGGCACCATCAATCTTTAAAATTAAATATGGACGCAGCACCCTAAGCTCTCATTTTTGTTATGTCGTCCGACTAAGTAGAAATCTTGTAATTGTTAATTTGTGCTTTCAATTTAAGAGTTAAGAGGCTAATATCACAGCTCCCAGACGTCAATTAAGATACTCTCGACATTTTTAGGGTTCGTCGAGATTTCTATTTTGGGAATCCTCGAGAAAATGTCGTTACTTTCCATATCTCGGATAAAAGATGACCGAAACGCCGCCAAACTGTTAAAATTCGCGATTTAGGGTAAGCCCAAAGTGAAAAGTTGAGTATTTTTGTGTGAAAAATACCGATTAGGTGGAAGTTTTATGTGATTTCCAGGGCAGTCGACTCCGAAACAAAGTAATTATCTTCATCCTCTTTAACCTTCTTATTTTTAGAGTGTTGACGTCACGTGCGTCGTTTCCTAGACAATATCATTAGGCACAGAACAATTGGTACTAGTGTCCACGATTTCCTTTGCACGACTCTAAATCGAAGAGTTTATGTGACGAAAATTATCTGAAATCGCATCGAAATGTCGAACTACGCTGTTAATAAGAGTTTTTATGGCGCCTGGTTTCACGAGAACCGCATCACATGAATTTAAATGCTTTTAAGCGGCCCGTGAATCGTTGCCGAAAAATCCGAATCCATATTTTTCCCGAAAATCGATTGAGCTCTCTATATTTGGTGGCGTTTCGGTGTGAAAATTGGACGAGGTGAAAATTTCGTTCACGACACACCTTCAGCACAAGATTCGGTGGTCCACTTGGAGTTATTTCACTGTTTCTCACCGCGCCACGACTGAATGCAGGACGTTGTCGTTGATTCGATTATGCAATCAACGACATAAATAAATTGTCCGGAAAAACGAGAACCATCAAGGGTCAGAGAGAGTGCACGCTCTCAGTTCGAAGCGCCCGGAGTTCGAATCGACACTGACGGACCGGAGTTTGTCTTCGATGCGTTCGTTGTCGGGGGTGGGGACATCCCCTGTGGCTCGCCCCATTCACTAAAAACCGCCGATCGAGAGGGATGCACGGATCGGAATTTCGCGCCTCCATGGAAGAGCCTTGATTAAAATATCCGCGATAACAACATTCCGTATGTTTATTATGACAACGACAATTAATGGTTATTGTTATTGCAGATGACGTCAGGGACGTGAAACGCGCAGTTTTCATCCTATTTGGAGAGTGTGCAATAATGAAACGATGATTATTTCGACAAAGATCAAAGCCTAAGGCACTCTGATCGTGATTTCAAAGTATACACGCTTTTGCTGAATTTTAGAGGTTTTATGTTATTACTTTAAGGTTAATTCGCATTCCAGGACTCGAAAGGTTAAAGGTAATTATGACCGAGATAGAAACGTAAGGTTAGGATCGTCTTCAAAAACATATTTTCGATCAAACGCAATCCTTCTTCCGTGGAGCGGAAATTCTGGAGATTGAGAAATCGAATGTGACAGGCGCCTCCACCATTATTTCCACCAAACGATGTGATTAAATATTTAAACGGGGATCGCGGCTTTTGGAATTTCGGGAAAATGTACAAGGTTTATTAACTTGTTTCAAACGCGCAAAAATTGCCACTGTTTAAAAATATTATCAAGTTTTGCTTTACGAATCGATCGAATAATAAAAACGTATCTGTTCTACATTTGTTTTTGATTAAACTGTTATTTTAAGCTTGGTATTTCCGTTACAGCGATTAACTCTGCTATTTTGCTAAACTATTCTGTTTGCAGCTACAATTCAATAATATAATTCCTTCTACGACTTGCTCTAGAAACCTAATCAGTGAAATCTGTTAAGACAAGATTTTATCAAACCGACATAATCAGTAAGTCAATAGTTGTTAGTTACTAGCAAAATGAAAATATGTGGAGTTTTAATGCATTTTTTATTTAACTAGAACGAACTCAGAATCCACTTAGATCCTCTAAAAGCGTTTTTACAATATTTCAATTTTTAACCAAATATTACAAGCTCTTTTTGTGGTAAAAATATAGCGAAGCCTCGTTTTACTCAGAAAAATTCAGATTCACGGGATTTAAACTTCTTTTATTTAACCAATTAAGAGTGTAATTAATTGTTAATAAAGATTAATGTTGGCCGTTGCTCTAATTACTCAATTGGTGGCATTACGATGTAAACTAATGTTGTTTGTGCTTTTTCCAACTGCGCCTGAATTAATATCAGTCGACTGTAATTCAAAAACTTTTTAATCACTTGGAAGTCGATTTGTAGTGGAACCGTAACTGATATTGCTAGTTGAACTTTAATTTAAGTTCATTAGTTTTAACGAATATAGTTTTTGTTGCTTTTGGCAAAAGTTTGAAAAACTGAACTACGCTCTACACATATTGTGGTAGAAAATGTGTCAACAAACTTCTTTTCAAAGTGAAATTCCGACACGAAACCGTTGACACTTCTCTAATTTTAGTTCGCATCGAAAACATGCAAAATACAAAAACACTACGCGCTTATCATCCGAAATCTCTTTTCCCTACTGCAAATATTTTAAGCTTTGTTTAACATTCTGTTTTACATGAGAAAAAAATCAAGTGTGTTATTTGTTGAAGAGAGATTACACCTTTTTATCGATTACTATCACTTTCGGTATCGTTAGTTTTCGTAATTTCGCAACCACGTAAAAACCCGTCCGAGAGAATATGAACGCTTTTATGCGTCCATCATCCCGAAAAACCTCTAAATCAAGCGCTTACGGCTAGCCATGATCCGGCGCGCGTGGTCCTGGAATTTTAATATTTCAAATGTGATCCTTTGAAGTCCTTTTTCATCGGCAGTGCGAGTATTATGTCGAACGTGACGTGCCCGACAATCCCGCAGGATATCATCGATTTAATCACTGATAGCCTCCCATTCTTATATGTATTTATTTCAGGAACATGTTTGCGATAAGTGTGTTTACCAAAAGTGATAACACCTTTGATTCTTTTCGAATATGTGTTAACACAACTCTTATCTTCTGGTTTAATGTTTTTATCACCTGTTGTTGTTCCTAGAGGTGTGTTAGTGACACACACTCTGAAGGCGGGACCGAAGTCGTCGTTGACGTCATCGAGATTGATCAACGAGACCCCAGACGCTTTTTTTTCTCCTCCCGTAAACTTTTAATTAGATTCGCGAACCAAACCGGGGCGGTTTCATAAAAACGACCCTTTAACGATCAAGCTTTAGGAACGCCAAACTGAAATCGGGCATCGAAGGAGCTTCTATAACTTGTCGAAAACGCTTTCATATTTCTAGCACCTATTGAACAAGAATAGAATATTGTTTTGTTCAAGACCGAAAAGTTCTTGAAACAAAATGTTACAAAGACAAGACTTTTTTTAAGTGAGATGCTGAAAATCAGAATGCGCTTTCGGTAAGCTACAACTCCTTTTATGTCGTACATCTCTACAAGCTCAACTAAGCTAAAATGCTAAACTCTAAAGGTGTGTAAACGTGAAGCTCGAGTTTTAATTGACGCTTCAAAACCTCCAGATTCCACCAAACACACAAATAAAAACATACATAAAACATTTTATAGATGACACATATTATGGTAAAAACAGCGATAAAAACTGAAATGGAGGGTTCAGATTGTAGCATGCGATCCACATCGCGCTATCATGCATCCACAAAAGGATCAGAATCTGAAGGTCTATTTTCGGTGAAAAACAAAAAAAAAGAAGATAAAAAAGTGTTAAAAGGGTGCAAAAATAAAACAATCCAAAATCACAAAAGTACATACGATCTTTCCAATATGTTTTCTGTCTCCTTGAATCTGCAAAATAGATCGTTTTTTTATCATTCATGACCAGTGAAAGAAGAAGAAAACTAAAGCATGTAAATAAAACATGACTGATGAAAGAAGTAAGTGCATGAAGCAACAAAAGTGATCGACATTAGCATCTGCTCAAAACTTATTGATCGTCGGCACGATTCCTGAAATACCGACGCAATATAACTT
Source organism: Gnatocerus cornutus (assembly GCA_029298725.1). NCBI lineage: Eukaryota > Metazoa > Arthropoda > Insecta > Coleoptera > Tenebrionidae > Gnatocerus > Gnatocerus cornutus. Next base: position 4,452,257 of record CM055517.1, read on the forward strand.
GACGGCGGCAGATGGCCGTACTTCACAGGATACTACACTACAGTTTCCTGCAACGAGCACGCTCTCTCAAACTCAAAAATTATCTCGTATTTAAAAACTAGATCTTTACCTTTCGCTAGCGATCGACGAGTTCCTAGACATAGACTTCGGAGACATCTCGAAATCGCTATCGGATCTGTACAAGAAACTCTCCCTCCTTTGGGGGAGATTTTGAAGGACCAGACCGGCGGAGGGGGATGCTGCCCCGTCGAGAGGACTCCTCCCCGGACTCGCTCCATTTTCAACGTCGAAACTGGAAAACAAAAACAAACACATTAACATGCGAAACGCACCCCTCGAGTAAATTAATTTTTTGAGGCACCCCCATCCCAACGCTAGCTTAAGCCCAATTTTTATGCAAATCCGTCAATATGACGCGCGAACTGACGCAAACCGCAGCAGTTGGTTTTTCGTTTTGATTTGTTCCAACCTTAAGATGTGAGCGGTTCGTCCCACCATGAAGTCTGAGTTCCTCCGAGGGATTTTCATGGGTTTTCGGAATGATATATTTATGGGCATCGCGATCGTGTACTTTCACTTGCCACATAACAACACAATTACCGACATTACCGTCTCTATTAACTGTAAATAAATTAGTTATTAAGATAAGATAACACAATCTGAAGATTATTTTATCGTATCGAACGTGCGGAAATAGAAGTCGCCAGAGTCACCACGTGCACCGTCCGAAACTCTTAAAATTGCGTAATAATTATCGTAAGATTCAATTAAAAAGTAATTACTTAACCCTTGATAAAGGTACGAAGATAATGCACACCTTAAAATTCACATGCACTTAGTAAATGTGGTAATAGTATTTAATATTTCGATCAATCACTGATAACCTTGGAACAATGGACTGGTGAAGTGGGAGTGCCTGATAAGGGTGTTGCCCTTCAGTGAGCTGATAGGGTTTTTTGTGGTGGCAATGGAACGAGAACTCGTGCGAAGTTTGATTGATGCTACTTGTCAGGCCTCACAATATCGTGGTTTGAGACTAAATGCTGGAACTCTAAAGTTCCCCAAAACTATAATTAGAAGCGAGCTGCAAAACGATAAACAAATAAATAAATGAAAATGTACAATGCGCTAAGACTTTTCAAGTCAATGGTGATTTTATTCAGGGTTACTAAATTAAAACGTTATCTGATAGCGAGAGATCCATCTAGCAGATAGTTGAAATGGAGATCCTTGAACTTGTTCCCTCATATGATTCAACAAGAGAGCTTCTTTGCATAAATTGCGTAAACTGTATTGATTCGTATGTAAATCCGGGCAAATTGATCATCATCCATTTTAATCCGTTTAAATTAAAAAGAACATTGTACAAACGACAAAAAAAGTGGTACGGTAAAACGTTTGACATCATAAAAACGTCATTGAAAAAATATACAGGACGTTTCTGCAAGAAAAAATCCCAGACGGAGATAACATACTACTTGTCATTGAGTCGAATTATCATCATCAAGGTGACGAGTAAGATTTAATCAATAATTTTGACGTGAAACAGAAATCAGCGACCTCATTTCCCATATCTCAGAATGAACCAAAGACCAAACCATAGCGGCAGATGTGATGTGTAAAGCCTTCCTGCTGATGGTAACCACTTGTGAGGCCTGTACCTGCCCGGCCCTTCCTCATACAAACCTCCCAGTAGTTCTCCGCCTATCATAAGTTAAAGGAAACCTCCTAGTGTGTCTCCTAACTTGCGACGATCTGACCGAAGACCTCCTCCGCCTTCCCAAACCTTCAGAATGTCGCCTGGAACCATCAGACGACATTATGCTTCCGGCAGAGGCGAACGACGCCCTTGAGTCGGTCGAGTCCACCTCGTGCTCTGGTATAGCTTCGGAGTCTCTCCTCGACATATCTGAAGACCATAAGCTGGTGACGCTGGCTCTGGAATCGATCGATCTCTGGCCGATGATTTCGTATCGTCTCGACGATGTCGAAAATGACGATATACTGGTGACGGAATGCCGACTTTCGTTGCCCACGTCGACGGACGATTCCCTCGAGAAGGGGGAATACCGTGAGCGATAACTCTCGGTGGTCGACATCCGCGTCGACATGGAGAGTTCGCTGTGGAAGTCGATCGGTTCCGGGGAGGGCGATTGGGTGGTCGGCGAGGGTGGTGCGGGTGTGGGGGTATGTGAGGAAGAAGGTTTTCTGAGACCGCGAATCAGGGACCATAACAGAAATAACAATGTCAGCATTATAATGCAAGAATCGTCCGTATCGCACCCATCGGAGGAAGAAAAATTTTCCGGCGTACGGAGCAACAGTATATTGATCGAGGTTGGCCGGGGATCGAGACGACCTCGACAAAATGTCGCATCGGTCTTCTACATGTTTCTTTCAAGAGGAAACCGGCGTCGAAACAACACTTGGAACCAGGTCTTTCAGCGTGGAAGTCTCCCTCCCCCGGCCGTCGTCGCGTCTCACGCCATTTTGGAGATTGCGTGCGGCACTCATTGCACCACACTCATACACCCCAAGTAATTAACATGATTAAAAAAGTTTCATAACCGACGTTTCGAACTCGATCTTCCACCGGCACTGCCTCAACCCGACCAACAAGTCCTCATTTATAATGCAAGACGGGCAAAATGACACACACGTCCCGCATAAACAAACCGATTAGACCATTTGTTTTATTGGAACTTTGACCATTCTCCCCACCACGACACACACACAAACGCACGCTTTGGCGTCCCCCACAGGAATAACATAATCAAATGACAATGGAGCGAACAATTTGAAAAAAAAGTGAAAACAAAACAAACGTGAGAGTCTTTAAGCGCGTCTGGTTTTCACTGTGACGTAACGAAAGGTAAATTTTTTCTTAGAACAAGACCGTTTTTGTCGGCTTTCGGTCTTCACTAAATCACTGCGGGAAATTGTTTGTGGAAAATAGGTTGTGTAGAGTAGGAGCGTGCCGTATCGTGGCCGCCATGACAAAACCCATTCGCGCATGTCCCATCTCTACCACCCCGGAGCCTGGCACTAGACTGGATGCGAACCACGCGATTCGCCCCCTTTTAGCGACCCTCAGAGACCAGCAGGAAGTGGATAAGGTCCAAATGGACACCCTCCCACCATCACAAATCAACACCGTTCCTCCAGACCTGAATTGATTATTATTATTAGCAGACACGGCACTGGAAAAAAAACTGGGAACTTTCTCGGAAAATCCGCGCGGAAAACCCCTCAAATTGAGTTTACCCAGAATCTAATAGTCGTTCGCTTTCTACACAGACGACACGGAAGCAACTGCGAAGCGCGGACGAGGAAACGACAAACAATACAAGTAATTTCAAGTATTTAATAAAAGTCAATGATGAGAGGATTTTTCTCTGAAGAAAAAGACGCAATTTTCCAACGACACGAGCACCTCTTGAAAATATTTCGCAATCATCCGTCTTTTAAGCGCCGAGACGGATTAAAGCGATATTAAATTTTTCGACGGGGAAAGCGAGCGGAAAAATTATCTTATATTTTCGCAGAGAATTCGGGGTAGCAGAACCGTTCCCGATTATTAATTTTTCCAATTCCTGCGAGGAAAATACCCGGAAAATGCGGTTGCCAGCGGGTGATACTTTTTTACCCTAAGGTTCGTGTGTGGTCACCTAAATGGAATTTGACGTCAGTCGCTTTTCGAGAACTCCGTCCGGAAATCCCGAATTTTTCAGACGAGGTAAACAAATTCTTTCAGTGTTTTCCTGTGCCTACTTCCTTCTACCGAGCGCATAAAAAATCCGCCGCACCACCAAAGACACATGGCCGATAATAGCGCCCAACACCTTCCCTCGAGGCCACCCCTTTTCATCGATTAGAACGAGGGAGAAACGAAGCGACAAGATGCGGTAAAAATAGTCCAAAGATGAAATTGCTGAATTGATGAAAGCCCATCATCACCGAACCCTTCGTGACGTCCAAGGAGAAAGAGGAGAGAATGCGAAAAAAAGCAATCTGCGTAAACCTGACGCAACAGTGCGATAGTAATCGTAATTTAAACCCTTTCCTACAAAGGCCATGCCAACAATAGTCACGACACATGCAAAACTTCCCGGTTTAGTTTTGATGACGTCTGCAGGATCGCGTTTGACGTCACGCGGACCCAACCAACTATAATCGCGACCTATCTCAATGCAGCGAAAGTAATAAGTGTGTGGTCGACACTCGAGGACGTTATAAAGATCCGATGACATGTTTTATTTTTAAAGCTCCGAACAATCAAACTTTGAAGCTCTCGACGATGGATTCGTCCTGTGACGTGCAAGGGAGCTGCACATGTGAAGAGTGAGAGAGCACCAACCTCGGCAATAGCGGAAATTGATGGCGTAATTAAATCTGTTACGCCACTGGTATAACCTAATCAGTTCCACGAATAGCCACCGGAAAGGGCAAGGAAATGTCGGTTCCCATTCGGGCACTTTCCAAAATTCCTGGAAAGATAAAACAGAGCTTTTTCATTAGAGAGGCGCAGATTTTATTTTTTAATAAAGAACATGGGCCGGATTCAAAAATAATGCGCTTCATTAAGTTTTTAGATTAAAAATTCGCGATTAAGTTTGAAGGTAGGCGGAAACAATGGAGGTCATTCAATTAAAGTTATGGAAAAATGAGTGTCTGGGAGATCCAGCGAAAATTCATTTAAAAGTTTGTCTCATAATTTCATTAATAATAAATCAGCAGAAAAGCGAAGTTTAGGAAAAAGCGACAAAAATACGTGAACAGGCGCATCCACCATTTTTATGATGCGAAGTAATTTGAATTACTATAAAATAATAACTGTTGATATTTAATTTTAATGCTACTTATAAATCGTTGTCCAACAAATTTGTCAAATTTCATTCTGTGGATACAAAAACTTAATTATTAAGATAACTTTTAAGGTTCAATTTACCAAGAAAGCATCAATTTGGCTGGGAACCCAAGTTAATCAATAATTTCGAGAGAATTCATTAAATTGGTAGATATTTTCTCAATTTCGATCTTGGGTTAATCCTAGAAGCGTTCAAATCTGTTATGTAGCCTTTGTACCTCACGATGACGCAAATGTAAATTTATTCATGTCCAACCGCTGCAACCCGAGGAAAATCCTTCACTTTTCCTTCAATGTTTAATGCGGTACATAAAGCAAAGTTTACAAGAGCAAAAAACTAATCTTGAAAAATCTCCCGGCGCATCCACCATTTTCACGCGCCTACTCCGATGTTCGAAGAGTTTTACAATATACATAAACATGAAAAATAAAGTTCATAGTGCGTTTGACCAATTAATTTTCAATGTAAAAAACCGGAAAACGCACCCTCGAGTATATAAACCAAAATTGTTTACCGTGAGGGATGAACCCTTAATCCTGGTCCGCAAGGACAGCATGTGGTTCCGGTCCGCTTCCGTTTCTTGCGCACACACCAGTCCTGTCCCATGCCTGTGGATTTTTTTCGAGTCACTCCACACGTATTATTATAACACCACAAGGGCGGTGACCCGTTTCACAAAGCGTCCATCGGGGCGCACTTAACACCCTCACGTCGTGTGTCAGTGCAGCGGATTGCATCACTGCGAGCGGGCAAAAAAATTCTCACGAGAGATGTACTAATGGTTCGCCTCGATTCTCGTCATCATTTCCTTCGGGGGGTTGGGGCTTTTTATTAGCGGCGTTGAAGCGATAATGCTTCGGGAGACCCCGGTGGGGACTTAATAAAATATCGAACGCACGACGACGACGACGTTATGACGTCATGAGGCGGTCAGGATTTTCAGCAGGAGCGTGACGTGCTATACGAATCGAATTTCCTGCGAGATTACGGGCGAGTGTTTATGGCGAGCACGACAGATGTCGGACACAGGTGCGGATAAAGAAAACACAACCCTCGCGCCACACCAGAAATAAACTAATTTAAATTTTAAGCGGGAAATTTATGCCGCGGCCTTGCCGGGGGCTATTTTTGCTAGCAGACGTGATTTATGCCGCCGCATTTACGAGGGAATAATTTAAATTATAAAATTAATATGTTAATAACGAACGATGCGTATTCTACGATACTATATAGTACGAGAAAATCGCTAGAAACGTGCGTCGCTACTGATTGGCGGAAATCGCAATAACCACTTTCGGTGAGCCTGAATTGCACATTTTGTTTACAAAGCACTCGGGAACACGTTCGACAATAATGCGCTAGTTGGCAAGTCGAAAGCGCGGTTACAACTAGAGACACTATCGGGGGTAACCCGAACTGCGGCGGCCATCTTGAAATGCAACCAGCATCCGGGGGGTGTGTTCCGGACAGCTCATCTCTTCATTCAACAGAAAAAAAATACACAACCCCAACGACAACCACGAGACCTTCAACCCACCACAACCAAAACCCGACTACGGCGCCCCAATAAGAAAAACGTCATTTTGTCATGTTCGTCTTCCGGAAATGATATTTCCGTGATCAAAAATTGGATCTAGTTGCGTGATGGTATAATCAAACAATATTGATTCGAATTTGTCAAAAGGCAATGTTAGTGGGTCGATAGAAGTCGGCGCCCTCTAGACCCGAGTTCACTCAACCAGATCACTCTTCAAATTTTCAGCAGGTTGGAGGCTTCGTTCCACTAATACTCCGATGTTGTGAGAGATGGCGCTCGATGTACAAATCCACCCCACGACTCAAAAAAATTTGCGGGAGTTTGATGCGTGGGTTCGAGCTTTGTGGCATGAGTCAGATTGTAAACATGATGGAACAGCTGTCACCGTTTTGGTTTCGGTGAAACATGCCAGTGCCAAAAGTGGCGTACATGAATTTTTAGATTTCGACTTGACGTGCCACACTTTTTAAAACATGATTCACCCTACGCCTGATTCCTCGAGAATTGCGACAGAACCACGCGCGATGAAAGATGGATACGCTCTTTAGGACTCAGTCCAAATTTCGCTGCGCGTCATCTAATTTATTTATTTTCCGAGAGTCTTTCAATTTGCCGCTTTTTATGAGGCAAAAATCTTTGCCCAGTTCTCCATGACATAATTAAATTAAGGCGACTAATTGGAAATTTTCATAATGGAAAAATTCTAAAAGTCTACTTCACCGACTGCTGACTTTCCCCGTCTCCTTCTTACTCCAACTCACCTAGAAAAGAAAGAAAAGAGTTACTTTAAAAGTATTTATGAAAAAGTTAAATGCAAACAGAAAAGCAAAACCAGCAGATCCGGCGGAAGAATAAAGCTCAAGTTGTTTATTTGCAAAAAGCAATTTTTTTGTGGGTGTTTGTTCAATACTTGGCGGGTTACAGCTGCGGCATGTCATAATCAATAAAAATTTAATTACAGAAAAAATGATCGATGCTGAGCCAGCACGCACAAAGATGATGATATTCTACATAAAGTGTCTATGTTAGTGAAATGAAGGTTATCGATAGTGTGATTAAATCTTGATCGACACAGTGAGTGGACTGTTAACCGTGGGAAATTGTCTTATTGATTTCATAAAATTGAATTTCTTTTCTAGAGAATAAATAAGTGCGTTGGTTAATATTCGAAGAACTTACAATTTATTATTATTAATTTGAACAGACACGTGAACGATCGATGAGTAGGAACTAAATAATTGATTGTTGTAAGCGCGTTTGTTTTGTTCATTACTGACACGCCTAACATTATTATCGTTTGTCGATACCTAATAAAATAAAAAAATAGGTCTTTCTGCTATATTAAGATTAAAATCAAACTTTACCAAATGGTTGTAGATTAAGGAAAAAAGATTATTTTTATTTTAGTTGTAAATAATTCACAAAATCATCACAGATTTTTAGTGTTTTTAAGACGCTTGAATCGTTTAAAACTCAAACTACTTACAATAATTAGTTATTGTATTGTTATTATAAATATTATAGTTAATTAATATTATTGATTTAACATGGTAATTCAGTACAAAAACGTTATAAAAGACCAAACACACTCTCATTGTCCCTCTAAATTAAATTACAGGAAAAACAACAAATGCAAACATGTTTATACACCCTTCCATACAAGCCTTTTATTTAGTTAATATGAGCATTTTTAAGGCAACGTTAAACGTAATAAAACCAGATTAATTTTCCCGGCGTTGCTAAATCCCCAAAAAGACAGAGTAGTCCTACGCCATTAATGCAAAAGCATGTAAGAACATAGAGAAAAAGTTAGGTGAAATGTCGCTTCTTCATCGCATTAACTAATTCTTGATTAAGCTCCACATTTCGTCGGTTTAAGTCGTTAAGTCCATTTTGATTTTTTTTTGACGGAGATCGATGAATCTTTATTTTTCTCATATTTGTCGTCAAATCTGACATTTGAAAACTTGTAAACAGAAAATAGAATATTTCTTAATTCTGAAATAATAACTCACTTTTACACTTTTAAGGAGTTTTTTCGTAGCAAAAACGACATCAAATACCTTTTGGTTACATATCACTCAAATGAGCATCTCGAGATCTATCAATTTTCCAAATCTGAGATCGGTAGGCTCAAGTAGTTTACGAGGGCCGGTGAATAAAATAAAAATTCAATTTGTTCCATGATTTGAGCCGGATTTTTTTTTACGAAAATAAATGAAATTTTCATTTCGGAATTTGTAAGACCGGATTTTTAGCAAACGAAATGCTAGGACATACCTACTTCCGGAGATATCAAGCACTAAGTATTAAAAATTTATAAAATAAAATTTTACCTTCTGGCGACAACCCAATATTTCAAACGCTTCTAATTCAATTATTTGTTGATGTACGTTAAAAAATCGCGCAGTTTTGTATTTCAAAAATTGAATTCTGCATCTGTAAGCCGTATTCTTAGCAAGAAAAATAAAAAAAACGCATTTTTTTATCTCTCGTAATTCCGTAGATGTGGAGCACCAAATAAGAGCTTCAAAATTTTTGCCCTTTGGTGACTATCCAAAATTTTAATAGCTTCTAATTCAGTATTTGTTGATACGGAAATGTTTAGCACAGTTTTGGAAAGCGTAGAAAATTCTACGGAAATGAACACCAATAACTTAATAGAAGAAACAGTAATTTTCATAAAATCGAGCACAATAAAATCCCAAAAATAGACCACCATAGTATCGTTGAAGTATAATAAAGCTGTGTATGTACTACCCAATATTTCCCATTGAAACTGCGGCAACAAAAAGACGCCCCATTTTTCGACGTCGACCGTCCCGCGCCAGAAGCTTTTGTTCCCTCCAAGTTTTATAAACTGAATTTTCATTGAATCTGGGGTAGGTTATAAACTTTCACCCCTGACGCGAAGGATTATTAACTTTCATCCTCTCTAATTCACATTTTTGAAATATGAGCAACGTCAGAAAGACAAACAATTAAATTCAATCATTTGAGGAAGACGTTGACGCGAATTTATCCTGCAATCGATAACGTTTTTCGTCCGACATTATCCACGTTTGTCATCACGTCAAATCCTCCAGGATTTTTGTAAAAAGCTAATCCTCGTTGAATTTTAAGTGACACGTTGGGCCGAGGTAATACCTTATGTCGCGCCGGTGTAATCTAAATTATTTCATTGCTTTTTAAAAAACGAAACGAGGGAAAGCTTAGGGTTTTCTATTTTTTTTTCAACAGCTCGTGTCGTGAACCCTTTAAGATAACTGAGGGTTTAATTTCTAAACCACCCCAACCATGTCCGTTCAACGGCGCATTCCCTCACCTGACGAATCGATAAATGCCGTGTACCGGATCAACCCCCGACATAACAATTATAGACTGAATCGAATTTTTCCGTACGTGACTCGAACGTTAGAGATATCGTGCTATTTCATCCCTTATTTGCATATATCAAAGGTCGAAGACGACGCTAAATAATCGTTTTAACCTAGGAAGGAATGCAAAATACCGACGATTCGTCACGACTTGTTTACTCGTTATCTCGAAGATATAGTTTTCCGAGGGGTAATTTGTGTTTGCTTTTATTATAATGCAAATGCACACGGAATTGTTTCAATGCAGAGTTCAAGGATATACCTACACAGAGCTTTATTGATATTACTGGGGAAAAATCCTGCTGAGCTAGTCAAATTAATAACGCAATTAAAACTTGCGTTTGTGTTAAAATTGTCCGGAGATAAAAGCTTCAAATTGAGTTTAGAGACGATGCTGAAGCTCGTTTGAAAAGCATTAAGGTGCGACTGTATGTTGGATACAGTTACAAAACCACCCCGAAAATGACAAGTGTTTGAAATAGAGAAGACGACGATAACGATCCCAACGAGAGCTTTTTCTGATGACAGTGTGGAATTTTCGTGATCGGATAACGTGCCATATTACGTAATGAGATCAACAGGAATCTTTATGCTTTATAATATAAAATTTCTGCCATAAATCATTTCCCTGGGTTATTATTAAAATGGCATTCAGAGCTGTAACCGTCACGTCTCCAGTACCCTATGGAGACAAGCGTAAAAAGTGTTTTATAAAGAAACGCCCCAACCTGTTGAAATGAAATATTTCAGAGCTTAACAAACCCCGGTAAGTCTAGAACATTTCGTTCGACCTCTCGTGAAAGTCGAAGCTAGAATATTCCGTATAAAGCAAGTGAAAAATTCATGACTTTTCAGCTTTATTAATTTATAAACATCTCGTTCTCTGAAGCACTTATATGAGTCTTGGCCATTAATCAATATGATAATTCCTTTTTTTCACTCATAGATCAGGAACAACGATTTCGCGCATAGCAACCATCACCGGTAACTAAGGCTTTCGAGCACTAGTGCGGGAACATGCACGCAAAAATTTTGCCATAGAAGCCATATAGAAAATATCGGTTACTACAAATTTAAAGAAACACGCATTGGGATCCTCTTCCATTAATATTTATTTAAATAAGTTAACAAATTACAAGAAAATTAATATTTTTTGAGAAAAAGTTCATCAGCGCCATCTATTAGCAACTTAATCATTGTTGCTCTTTTGTAAAAACATAACCTCAAAATAACATTAACAAGTTTTATGATTTTAACGATTAATAAAATTAAGCTTTTGTGAAACGTTTTATTTTACAAATACTCAAGTAATCGATGTTGGTCATCAAGTAAGTATACTCAGTACTTTTAATTTTTATTATTATAGATGTTTATGTTGAATGTGCAGTTGCTGCACGAAGCAAACGACACACCAGAAACTCCAGCAGTGTTTTCAGTTCTCACGGCGTTACTAATATTGTACGAATTGTTGGAATTGGATCTTACAGGTTCCGTGTCTGTCAAAGTGTCTGCTACTTCTATTTTATTTTTTAAAGAATCTTGGATATATCCCTCCGCTACTGCGGAAGATTTCCAACCACCATGTCTTTTAACGGCTAGAAAGTCAAGCCCCTTGTTTGCTAATAAAGTAGCACTGCTCCTACGAAAACAATGGCCAGTATATTGATGAGGGTTTGGAAGTTCAAGATATTTGGCGATCAATGATGGAATTTTCCCAATGGTGTTTATACCAATAGGTAAATTTATACATTTTCCTGCACGATAAGTTAGAAATAGTCTCCTGTTGTCAGTCACAACTTGTAGTCTTAATTTCACAAATTGCTTTATTATTTCGACCCATTCCCTTTTGGTTATGGCAAATTCCCGTTTAACCTTAGTTTTTGTTTCAGGAATAGAAACCAAAATTATGTCATCTTTAAAGATAACATCACCAATCATCATCTTACAAATTTCTTCTCGGCGGCAGGCTCCAGAAATTCCCATAATCAAAATCGTCTAAAATATAAATGTTAAATTTTTGAATGTAAATTTCTAAATAAAGACAAACCACTCACTTTCATCAAAAAATATTCTTTGTTAGGGGCCTCTGTCAAAAATTTTGTAATATGTTCTCCTTCAAGTATTTGTGACTTTTTTGGAATGTGTTGTTCCGTTTTCCTTTTAAGAAGGGCAAGCAATTTTGGATATTTCGAGATATCTATATTCTTCTTAATATTCAAGCAAGATCGTATCATGCTATAAATTGGCCACAATGTTTTTTTAGTAGAACCTATTTCTTCAAAATAGGCCACCAAGACGTTTTCAGAGTAATTTTTGATCTTTTTATCTTCGCACCATTTGACAAACTGAGAAAACGTACTCTCATATCTGGGGCGTGATTTTGTCGGCAATAAATTGTTTATTGCAGCAGTTGCCGCACTTTTCACTTCGGGTGGTGTACACTCGAATTCAAACTCTTCTTCCGAAGACATGGTACAAATCAATACAAATCTTTATTTTTGAACTTTTTGCTTGACAGAATTGACAACTGTCAACTGGAAACTTCAGCGACTTGATTTTTTATACCAATAAATGCGAACTATATATGATGGCGAAAATTTGTTACAAACTTCGTGCAAAAAATGTTATACAAGAGACGTGCGGGAATAATTTTGCCTGATTCGTGCGACATTCCTTCACTCGTGCGCGGGGCGCACTCGTGTTGAAAGAGTCGCACTTATCTGCAAAAATTGTATTCCCGCACTAATCATGTAAAATACTATTTCGACGCAAAACTGCGACAAAGTGCTTCCGATCGAAGCTTAATTTCACGGCTGGGTAACGTAACTATCGCAGGTTTTTAACGCTGGCATAAATTGGGAACGACACGAGGAGGTATTTTATCTTGTCGGGCTTATTCTGTAGAAAAAGCTGACTTAACGAGCTTCGCCACGACCTCAACTGAACAATGTTAGCTTATTATAAATGAAGATTGCCGCTTTGCATAGTCCTACTTTCCTAAAAGTTCTCGCTCGACAAGACGATTAAAATTTTTCCAAATTAACTCGTATCAAAGTTTGAGTTTATTATTACGTCCTCTGGAGTGAATCCGGGAGAAACTTTTCTAATCAATCAAGACTTTGTCGGCGCGAAAATCATTCAAGGGAAATGCACGCACGACCAGAACTAATCTCGACAGAAATAGGCCTTTACAACACTCAAATGAGAAGAGCGAACTCTGGGGATTTCCAGGGAAATTCGTCTAGCGTCGGAGCGGACACGATTGTTTGTGGAGTAAAAGAATTTCCGTTTGCCAATCGCAAATTCCGGACACAAAAGCTAAAAGCCAATTAAAAGAGGACGACACAGAACATGTAACCAATAATGGGATCTACAAGCTTGTGCAAAAAGACGTCTCCGAATTGCGATCAAAGCGGTGAAAAGTGAACAGCAAAGTAGAGGAAAGGCACATCAAATTTAAACGAGGATATAGCGCTTAACGTTTTAAGTTTATAACCTAGCCGCCACAACAGGCAATAAAAATTGGGGAGCAGACGGTCAGAAGGATCTAAAATCTAAAATTAAACGCCCGTTTATTATTTAAAAAAATTCTATTCGAATAGAATAAAACTAAATTAATTATTTCAGTATTATATTTTACGCTCCGGGCATAAAAACGACCAATTGTTACGTAGTATGACATACAAATTTCATGGTTCAGTAAATTATTTAATTCTATCAGTGAAGATACCATATAAATACAGACAAAGAATTTAGCATTTATTCATTCAGCACTAGATTTTTTCCACTGAAATTGTTTATAAACTCGAATTGGTATCCCAATTGGTTTACTAATTTCATCTGCACAAATAAACCGACGATTTCATGATTGATGTTGAATTTTCTAGTTTTATAATACTTCGGTAAAAGAAGCGATTGTGAAGTTCAAACCGGCCGCGTCAAGCTCAAAGCTTTGAAATAAATCCAAACAGGGCTGATAAGAGCAGTTAGTTCGATCCATCGAAAGGTGTTAACGTGACGTTCCGCAAATTAAGCGTTAGCACAATTGACTGTCCAACGAAACGTCATAAATTTAACGTTCAATGCACCCGCGAGGAAAATATCATTTTTCCTTTAGATTCATAATATATGTATGAAACCGTGCTCGTTTCCGTGTGTAACTCGGAAAAATTACGATGCTTGTTGCTGAAAATGGAATGGAAAGAAACTCGCCAGATGCTGCGTTCCGGAAGCATATTACTGATAGAAGATTGGTCATAGTTAATAGAAGAGAGGAAATTGCAGTGCTGTAATGACACACAAGAAGCAAAGCTACATCAAAATCGTGTAACCTTAAAAATCTCCTGTAATATCTAGCGTCGCTTGTGGAAATGGACATGTTCCTGTTGGTGACAACTTCATTAGTTTTCGGCTCGACAATTCGTCCTGGAACCAGAATCATCGTTCTTCGATGGTTGTTTCCAGATAGCGGCGATATATTCTCGTCAGAAGCGGCTTTAAATCCCGTCGAAAGAACGATAATTTTGGAACCTTCGTCAAGATTAGTTAGATTCTAGATCAACGAAATTGCCTCACTTTTCAAATAAAAACGGCAACTTTTTGATCTACACCTAGATCCCGACTTACTCGAGACTGTGTTCGGAGAAGACCTCGCTGATATCCGAGTCGCTCCTCGGCAGCACCAGCCGAGGCAACACCATCGCCTTTTTCCTCCTCGTTTTCAAGGTGGCTTGCGACAGGTGCATCAAATCCGGCATTCTATGCGGCGAATGCGGGGACAGTATTGTCAGTTTTCGGTCGCCGGGACTCAAATTAAGATACCCAGCCGGTGGTGGCAGACTCAAATGCGAAGGTGCCCGCATCTTCCCCGCCCACAACCCTCGTCTTTTCTCCGCGTTGATAGTCTCGTCAGACCCTAACATCGAACCCGAAGATGTTAACATGGAGCCTTCACCACTCACCGCGTGTCTTTTGAGCCTCATTTCGCGCTCCAAATTGTCCAACGACTTAGTTTCGACACTCTCCGAGAACATTTTTCTGACGTCTCTTTCGCTCGTCGACAAAAACGACTTGCTCGACGTCCGAAGACTTTCCATACTTCTCGCGGTTTCCGTGCGAACCGCAGCTGAGAGGTACTGTCCTTTGTTTGCGTGTTTAGGATCGGGTTCATAGTCTTCTTGTGATGAACTAGAATGCGGCGATTTCGAAAGTAGGGAATACCGTGGTGAGACTCTTTGGGAAATGGACGAAGACTCCTCGCTTTCAAGGGAATCTCCGCTCGCTTGTTGCGTGATGATCTGACACTGCGGTTGAGTTTCAGAGACGAAGGTTGAGGTGGATGTGCGAGAGATGGAGTGTTGAGTGAGGGTGACCGTGGAGGCCGTTCTGGAGGTGGTTTCATCTTCGTCTTCTTCCATTTTCGTTTGGAGCATTAGAGTTTTAATTGAGGCGTCATAAAATCATGATTGTTTCCCTGCAAGTGAGAGTTTCAGAACGTGTCGCTCTGATGTGGTGTGGTGGCTGGTTGTCTCGAGCGCACTCTCCTAGTTTGAAAGAGCTAAATTTAACGATCTTTTTTTACGAGCGGCGTTGAAATAAAACAGATAATCAACATTAATTGCGAGTTTGGAAAGATGTCATGAGGAGATGTGTAGGTGCATTGTGGCAAGAGCTCATCGATTATTTCACTCCCTGAAGTGTGTTGTAATTGGTTTGATCGGCAGGCAATGTAAACAAAAGTCGTGTTTGTTCTGCCGACTACGCCGCTAATCGATCAGATATGAATTGGAAACAAGAGTCTATTTTTTTTTTATTTTTTAATTTAACGATATAGTGAACAGAAAATTCAAATAAACTACTTGGCGAGTGTCCTACAAGGTTAGTTTTATTTTTATTTCTTTCCGAATCGAAATAAACGGTTTTTGCCAAAACGCACGTGATGTAACGTTTAGTGGCAAACAAAGTATTGCTCTTTGTTACCGCTATAAATTCCAAAACAAATATTTGGTGCCACCGTGTCACATTAACTCGTTTATACAAACTACATATTTGGATAGCTTAGTGTTTACGTCACTCCTTAGTTACTGCCTTTTCAGTAGCACCGCTCTGAAATTATATTTTCAGAAGCTCATACAATTTTCTCATTTTAAATTTTCTAGAAGTCTCCTGGAGATTCTCCCACTTTGACAGGGTATGCAATTTCCATTAAAGCTCCATTATCCCATCAAAAAAGCGACAAATTCTTGATTGCTGCGTTAAGCGCGGGTAACAATTCTGAGCACGTACGAATTTAGTGCAAAGTACATTGAGAATATGTCGTGATGAACGCGATTTGAATAAAACGCAACTTTTTACGACAATTGTACTCCGGAAAAGCTCAGATCATTCAATTACTCCACACAAAAGATGTATTATTTTGGACAAAGAAAACAGATTTGAAAAGAAAAATTACTAAGAACTCGGTAACTTTTCGATACCCTTCTTAATACCCTCAAGAAAAAATAAAAATGAATTAATGTCGCGCCATGCAGGGGGCGAAATCGAATTTTTCCGTCGGAGCTTTCTGTAGTCGCCGATAAGTTTGAAATAAGATGGAATAGTCGAAATGATTGAAATCCTCCACAGCCCGAGGACAACAAAAATGAATCGTTCAACGAAAAAAATCAAAATATTGGTGTTATTAACCCGAGAAGACATTAATTATGCACTTAACTGTACATGACTCCACTCCTGAACGATGCAGGTAATCATTAACTTTGATTAAGCGTCGCTATGGTAACGAACCACGGAAATCTCTTGACCCTGCAGCCGTTCTAGTGTTTAGTTTCACTCAGTTATAACAATGTGTGAAGACCCATGAGTCTAAAGCGACTCTATAAACACAGATCGCAAGATGATTACAGATTGTCAAATCGAGCGTCGAGCGCAATTAAACCTCATTTGTGTTCCAAAGGAGGGTGTGCACTCGAAGATCGGTTCAATTAAACGTAATTAAATTCTAACGGACACTTTGGTTTTAATTAAAAAAGCAAAGCTGATTAGCTCGATTGTCAATTAATTACTGAGCTAAAATTGGATTCGAAAATTATCATTTCCACTCGAATTCGATGGGGGATGAAGTGATTTCACTTAATTAAAGATCTCCATAGATTGGGTTTGAGGGTGACCAATTCGTGGCGTACCAACCGCGCGCGTAACGCGACGCCCTAAATAATAAAACACTTCGTTAGCGAAATCCCTGACATAATCTCGGCATCGACGGATTGTCTAGGTCCTAACGAGAGCTTCTTTTAAGAACTTTCCAGCAAGAACGCGATCTCGTGGATTTCCTCAAATAACAGCGCGAATAAGAACTTTTAATTGATATAAAGAAACAAGAAAGATAATCCACCCTTTAAATTAATTAAGACTTAGTTTGAAGGTCGCTACAATTATTTAGTTAAAAATGTCTCAGACCCATCCTAAATTAAAATTTTATATTACCTATCCCGAACGAATTTTAAATTAATTAAAAGCAAATGATGAACAGAGTAAGGTGATTTACATTTTAACCCTCTGCCGACCTCCATCTTCTAATTGCCGTTCCGAAACATCCGCAATCTCTATGAAGGCGCGCTTAATCGTCTGTTGGTGAAAATAAAGAGTTGGGGGTTTTTAAAATCCTGTTCATGAATTAAGTGCTCCCAAAGTTCAAGCGATGATTACAGCAGTACACGAAGTTCAAATTAAAATCGTCGAGACCGCTCATCTTGAAAAGAGTAAATTTGAACTGCCGCTCAGGACAGTGTTTTCCCACCCATTGACGCTATTTAAGTAAAAAAAGAAACGCTTAATCTGTCGGTAAATACCAATTTCTGGTTAGACAAACAGTAGTGTGGTCATGTCTCCAACCGTCTGCGACTGTAAACAACAGAATTTCACCGTTTCCAAAGACACAAAATCGATAAACAATCACAGCAAAATCCTGACGACCCGTTGAAATTTTTCCTCCCTGTGATTATTCACGAATCAAGAATATAATTTCCCCAAGTTTAAAAACGACAAAGAGTGAAATCCGAGCGCCTTGATTCATCTTGAGCGAGTCTCATCCTCTCCAACTGAAATATTCAAATCATCCATCACTTAAATATTTCAAAATAAACTCCGACTGAAAAACTGCCACGAGAAAAAGCATCTCGCTGTAGAAATCAGTAACGCAATTGTGAAACGACAAAAGACACCATTAGTACGGACTAAACGAATTAAAAAATCGAGCGTTTACGTTACTGCAACCCTTTTGAACCCACAAGAAATAAATAGCAATCAGATCCTCAAATCGTCTGATTAAGATCCGGGGGTGGCGAGATTGGCAATTAAGAAGCCGGACGACGAAAGTAAATATTTGAGGCAAACATGCAAACCAGGGGTTATTTATGTAACGAAGAAGCTTGTTTTTACGCTCTAGAATTGATGTGACAATTTGTGGCGAGACCTCGCGATTATCACGATCGTCTTATCAGCGAGTTTTTTTATGTCCAATTTCGGTGTTATTAACGGCACGCGATCTTTTTCTATTTTTTCCAGCCCCTAGTTAGTATCGGGTACAAACTGGAACTGAAAAACATTTTCGAACAGGATTTGCGTCATGTTAAATCGTACAAAGCAACAATTGGCGTTGCCCTCGTCACGGAGTTTATCACAGTTTCCGCCTTTCCCAGACAATGGGGTCGCAATCATTTTTAAATAAGAGAACTGGACGAATGCCAGAATAGACACAATCGTGATAAACATCAGCATAATGGCCACTTCTAAATTTGCAAATCTGGCACGAGTCGCTGTTTTACATATAGAATCGTGGTCATTATGAACTGCAAGTCGTACTTCTTCTCTTTATGTGGAAGTCATTTCAGAAATTGTGGTACTGTTCGAATTATGAACTTATAATGAGACAAGTATTTCACGTAAATCGATACAGTGCATATGTCAACTAATCAATTCTAGTTATTGTATTAGTTCATTCTTCTATTGTTACAAGTTGTGCATAGGGCGTAAAGTTATCACCGCACCGTACACCAATCGAATTCAACTCTCGGCTTTCTCTATTAATTAACACCAACTAGAAACTCACACTGTGATCTCTGTCTGCTGCAGTTCCTTACCATAAAAAAACTGTCAAGCTCGTCATGACGACGACGCAAACATTAATATTTACGTTAAGAACTAAAAGCTCCTTACGGTCTCATGAAATTTGGATAAGTTACAAATGGTGTGCGTCTCGACACGAAACAATGACTCGTGCGGAATTTCCTAAATTAAGCAGTGTAATCGAAACTCTGAGTATATTCAGCACTTATTTGATTGGCAACGGAGAAATTTGACGTCAGACAGGAAGACAAATTCAACATACGACTATTAATCCACACTTGACATTGACAAGGATGTAACGATTAAAAATTAAAACGATTTTGTGGGACGAAAAGTTGCATTTTTGGCACAATGCTCAATTTGCAAATGAGTACGTAATTACGAACTAACAAATTTCAACGAGTTGGTAGCTCCTGAAAACATTTCTCTCTTGGGAGTGTAATGTAAACGGTGGCACGCATAGCTCTTACTAAACGACCTATCATTTTGAAGTTTTTCAATTAAAATTCTGTAAGTACATCTATTTTTCCAAACCTGGAGGATCCTTTTTTGTACAAAACTTTGTGATTTTATTTAAATTGAATTGTTTGAACAGAGCAAGGAGCGCCCTAAAGACACACTTTCGTACTACAATATTACAGACTTGAGATTATTCAACTGCGAAGAGGATATTTCATTGGCGGTCGTAATTTCTCGAAAGAAAACAAGTCTATTTGAGTTGTGGTGATATTAATAATAGCGAAATATTAAATCTAACCAGCTGAGCGGGTTTTATGTAACAGTGACGTATGCAAAAAGACTTTTAATTTAATATCTGCAGTTTTTGAATACCTCCATAATATGCTCCAGATCTGGAAATTTTCTCAAGTACGTTTACCGATCTTTGACATTTAAACTACACCAAAGAATCATAAATTTCAAGTTTTTGCTCAGGTCTAGAGTGAGTTTTATTTTATTCTACAACACCTCCACAGTCATTTGAAAACATCGATTGGACTAGTTCAAATGCAACTCAATTCTCATTTGGGTAGTTTAAACTGGAAACTAACGCAAAGTAGTTTGTTTTGACTTGTTACAACTACACCAACTCCGTCATGAAATGGCCCAAACATTATTCAGATTTTGTCGTGCAAGATGAAACAATGATCAAATATGACAGAGGATAATCAGTTTAAAACTAAACTAATTCAAATGAAATTAAATTGCTCGCGTGTGTGCACGTCAAGGAAATATTCAATTGTCTGAATTAAAATAGAACAACATTCATCCTTGCGATTCCTTCGCATATAATTTCAAGAAACTTCAAGTATCATGGAGATAAAAACTCCGAGTTACCATTGTAATAAACAATGAACAGAGTACTTTACTACGAAGTGTAAACATTACGCTACCATATTGGTTAATTTCCAGCGAGCATGTCATCAATGATTCAGAATGTTGACGTTTGTGAAAAAAAAAATAAAAAAAAAGGACAAAGACGAGGGAAAATGATTTTTGTAGGGTCTGAATAAGTGGAAAAACGTGTAATTTCTGTTAGAAGCGATTGCTTAATGACCGGCTTTCGCAAGAACATCATCCATAAAACGACTCCGACTATTATCGTTCAATTATCGTCATTGTCCGTGCAACCGTGTCAAGAAAAAATCAGCAATTACATCGCGTGCGTTCGTCAAATATGGCGAAAGTAAAACACCGCAACTTCTTCGTAGACCGCGCCTCGAGTCCAACCAACACCACCTTCTTCAACCTGTGTCGTCCACCTGATATTTTCCTCCCTTCGAAAATAATCCCTGTCCTTGGTGATTATATAAAGGCCGTTGAAACAAACCACACGCACACAGAGCACACTTTGACCACGTTATTCGAGTTGACTAGTTTCACAGGCGGCGCGGATCGTCCTTTTCAAAGGCCACTAGATATCCCGCGTTCGGCGCGTTCTATGAATGCACTGGGTTTTCGAATCCGGGAGCTCTCTAACCGGAACGCGACGATCACAGTCGATGGTGCGCGACACACTAAAAACAAAATTTTCACGGCGATCGGACATTGTGCCCACCACCTGTCGACTTGATCCGGACTGAAAAACTGGAATGGCAAAATTTTCGGGAAAACGATTTTTCGGTATTTTTAGCGACCGGAACATGCGTACCTCCCACGAGAGAGAGGATTGTTTGATTTCGATTGGTGTAAGGCTTTCACGGACAGATATTTTTATTACATTTTACATACTTACGAGAAACGGAAGATACGATTTGAATCGACGTCTCTTAATCTCATGTGCTTCGGCATCGCCGTTGGTTTGTTCGAAACTAC
Organism: Gnatocerus cornutus; assembly: GCA_029298725.1. NCBI lineage: Eukaryota > Metazoa > Arthropoda > Insecta > Coleoptera > Tenebrionidae > Gnatocerus > Gnatocerus cornutus. The sequence goes on from CM055517.1 coordinate 4,473,475, forward strand.
CAAAATTTTGGCGGAGGAGATCAGAATGGGCGATTAATTACGTGGCGACAGAGCTAGTTTTCACCTGTTTCACATAATTTTTGAAGGCCTTGGAGACCAAACAGTTATCAATTAAATATTTGCTCTCCTGAGGTCAAATCAACAAAAATTACTTTTGAGATTTACGGGGCTCTTTAAACTAACAGAAAAACTTAATTCATCCAGTTTGCTGATGTCGTTGGTATTAATAAGCAAAGTTTCTCCACATTCCATACCATAATAATAATAATAATACATAACTCAGGCATTTTATCTTCAATTTACCTCTATGGCAATTTGCAATGACGACATAAACAACAACGTTTTATTATTTCAGAGTTTCCTATTCTATAGGTTTCATATACAGAGTGTCATGCTTTTCGAACCGTCGAAATGAAACTGTTTTAACGTGTTAAAATGGTGGATGCGCCGGTTTCAGCTCTAACATTTTGTCCACATCAGCAACGCAGAGGATGTTCCCAATTACGTTCAACCCCGAAAATATGACAATAATTTTCCCTGAGGCAAACACAGCAGTAACCCTCAAGAATCTCATTCTCCACCGCCATGTGCCCCCATAATCCTAAACTAATATTTAAACAATATTTAAAGAGCTAATTGAATTCTCCTTGAGATTAGATTATCAATGATTTACAATCAGCATTTCGCGTAGAAAATTAATTCGTCATAAATAAATGATAAAAATGAATATATCATCCAAACAAGGGAGGACAGTCATTAAAATTTTATAGCCCTTTAATAGTAATAATAGCCGCCAATGCGCCACGTATAGAGCCAGAGCTGAATCATTTATCTGGTTTTAGCAGCATCCAGAATTTTATTGGTTTATTTGTCGCGGGGCTAAAATTAATATCATTCTTGTGATGTATATTTAGCCAGTAAATTCTTACGAGTTTATTGACCATAATCTTAAGAGTCCTAATTAAAATGAAAAGTACTAATTAATTAAAATTGCTAATAAACTGTCGTTACTTACTCACGGCTTTGTGGCCTTTGAAGCTGTAATGAACAGCTGAAACTTGATTAATTTTAGACGAAATTCAACAGTAGAAAGTCGAAACAAACGCTCTGTATTGTACCGTGCACGAGATACCTCAAATTAATTTCCCCGAGCCACTGACAAACATCCTAGCTCGTTTTATTGGCACGATGGAAATTGTCCTAGACGAAAAATATTGTCGTGTTAATGGAATTGTAAGGGTAAATAAATTATCTTGACGTTAGTTTTCGCACATCATTTGGGAAATTGACTTAACTCTACTTAGTTAGATAGTAGCTGTAACTAATGATTTTGACACAATTAACGACTATCCTTTGTGCGGCTAATTCATTATTAACTATTTAACAATTCCCCAAAGCAGCACTTAGCACATAACAACATTCCCTTCATCCCCAATTCATCTCAATAGAGAGGGTAGTCTTGAGACTAAAGAAACAATACGTTATTCGCCCTAGAAATGTCACCCTTAATCAAAATAAACACGCTTACCTTTCGGTCTAATACATACTAACGTCTGATTTCGGTGGCCAAAAGCCGCCACTTTACGGTGTGACATCCCTAAACCGATCACTTCTCGTTCATTTACTTCCACTTGAATACGAGAAATTTAAAATCTCACGTTAAAGGTGAGAAGGTACTTTCTCTAATTATTTATGAAATTAAATAAAGATGAGTCCCTGTCGCACAAGATGAATTTAATTAAGGGATGAAAGCGAGCTCGCTATTTATTCATAACAATGCGATCAGCCTTCGGGGTTCTATTAATTAAAAGTCTGCGACGAGATGCAACATACATTTTCGATTAATCGTTTCGTAACAGAGTTCGTTTCCTTGTAACGTTAAGGGTAGTTTCTTTCTGTCTGAAAAAGTCTTCTAATAATGTTCGGAAGTTGAATGATTTTCAAAGTGAATCCTCTGGAGTAATTTACTGAGTTTATCGGATAGAAAAGTCCGCCGGAAGAATTCCAGATTCGCAAGTTATCTTAAAAATACGCGCCCGTTTCTTATTGTTTCTGAAAGAATACGAGAATAAATTCATTTCCTCGTAAAATTAACTTGTCTTTTTATTAGGCGCAAAACGGGGAAACTAATTGAAGGATTACTTTCGCTAAAACTAAGCTCCGGTGACCACAAATCCAGGCTCAGACAACTAATCAAAGTTTTGAATGTGTAATCCGTACCCTATGAGGTTCCTCGCCGTTCCGATTAAGAACAAAGAGTTAAAAATAGGTCGGTCAGAGGCAACAGGTTTCACAGGACGATCTTCCTTAATCCGATTGATCAGGAGGTTCAAAAAGGATTTGATACACATAACAGCTAGAAATACGACGCACTTGTTCCCTTGTTTGGATATAATCTCCATTTTACGTCACGGTTGCGGTAGGTGTACTATTCATTTTAATTATTCATAAATATCGACGCCATTCCGATGTGAAAGGCAACAGATTATGCGGTCACTTTCCGGTTCATCACGATTATTCCAGAATTAAAACGAATTGTTTGTAATTATAGTAAATCAATAGATCAATGTAACTCGGGAGTTAATTAAGTATAGTTTGCGACGTTTATTGTTGGAAGATGGTTTATAATTAACCATTCTGATCCTTACACAAAAGGCCCTTTAAACAAAACCTTCTAGTTAACATGTAAATAAATCAATTGTTGCGACACTCTACAACCCTGACAACTAGGGGTGAAAACCACACTGTTCCTTCCACATTTTGAGCAACAAACATCCCTCATCATCACTTAAGCAGATTAAGGGAATACTAGATAAATTAACGATGGAGATAAACAAGTTCAGAAATGAACTCCTAATTTCTTGAAACCGACGAATAAACTTACTAATTTAATTAGATGTTGTTCAGAGTTAGAAAACGCTTTCAAGATATTTTTTGCAGGTGAGGTAGAAGCTTTTTACTTGACTAACGTAAACATGTTCCTGGTCTAACTGATCGTTCAAATATACCGCTGAGCACTAATTATAATGCATTTAATCTGTCATTACAACAACAATAAATTCATAATTATTATGCGGCAAAGAGAAATTCCCAAACCAAATTAATACTTAATTAATAACAACAATTTCCCATAGTTCCAATTAATAAACCACAGGTATAAAACGTAAAAAAACCTTGAATTAATAGCATTTCTTCGTAATCTACGTATTTTAATTGCACCTGTCATAATTATCCACATTGCGATAATGTGTGTCATAACAGTACAGGTAAAAAAACTGCAACTTCTCTGCAATTTCTACGTCAGAAGTGAATCGATTCGCGAAATGCATTACCACTTCTCGAGAAGAAAAATTCAAATCTCTCGAGACGAAGTTCACATTTCAATTTAACCAAAAGCTCCACGACGCGGATAAACGCTCAAGCTGCGGAGCGTGATTTTCAGGAAATTTCAGCGAGTTTCGTCCACTCACCGCTAGAGAGCGCTGATTTTTTTCAGCGAGCTTATGCGGTGGCGGGAAATTCATGTTCTGGCACGGGATTGAAACACCCACTTTACGAATTAATAATTTTACGTAACTTACCGAAGCGAAAGAAAAGCAAGTGTTGAACTTACCTGTAAAAGAAAAAATAATTAGTTAATAAACATACAAACAGTGAGTTGGGTCAATATTTATTTATCGCTTTTTATCGTTTGTTTGTTGACTTTGTGGAGGACTCAAAACCGGTTTGTTTTTCCAATTATCGTAGTAATTGCCCTTAAGATAATATTTATCCATCTGGAAGCTCGCTCGCTTTGGATTTATTTTCTTAAAGCTCTCATGGACTATTGTGAAAAGCCGCTTGAATAATTCATGAACTCGTGGGGTAATTATGGTATAGTAAAAATTACCCTCTTCGTAATTCCGGTCCGACCACCACTGTCCACCCTCGCCGCCTCCGCAACACTCTTTGTTCGAAGGCCGCAAAGTCGTCGTTATGCTTCTTTCGAAACTGGTGAGCTGACATTTTATATATTAATTTTTCCGACGTTTCGTCAATATCAATAGCACATCGTTACACTTCTTTCGCGTGTTGTTGACACGACATTTTCGGACTGCTGTCCTCGCGACGGAAATGTGGCAAAAACCTCCCAAGATAGCGTTTTCAGCAACATTTGTCATACAAACTGAGTGTCCGCTCGTCGTTGGAATTCGAAATAGAAAAATAGTCGGTGTCAGAGACAGCGAGCGGCAAAAATTTAAACGACTCGATGTGAAAATTTTAACACATAACCGCTCATCTCGATTTGTGTCAGAGCGGAATAGTTGACAAAATGCCATGATTGGGTGTTGGCAAGCAAAAAACGCGGACGACGCGAAACGAAGTTAAATCGACGACAGATAAACACATTTGTGTACCACCGCTTATCGCTGTTTAGAAAATTTTTACTAAAAATACACGAAATTAGTCAGAGTCCGATATTTTAGGAACGGAATGGGCGCCGGGTACTTTACGAACACCACTAGATGGAGCGATTAAACTTGTTTTGTTTATTTTCGAAAATGAGTGCAATTAAGCAGAAAATAGCGAAAGCTGGATCGACTATTGCGACATTAAAAATTCATTCTCCACAAAGCTGTCTTAAAAGCATCACTTTCCGGGCGCCCCAAAGCTTTTAAGACTGCCGGAATTTGAAATAAAACCGTTTCCATATTATTTAATTGCATTCGATTTTAATATATGCACGGAATATTAAATGAGAAAATTTTCAGACTTCCAAATGGAAGAAACAAAGACTTGCACCAAGCATTGTAGATAGCGGAGACATTAGAGTAGTCATTATCTAGAAAATGTGACCTTTATGTCTTCCGGTTCATCCGGATCTTGCGTATTTCACTCAGCAATTTACGTTTACCAGGGCGAATAATGGTGTGGAAACGCGTCCTGCTTACGACTTTTTTTACAACGAAACATTAGAACCTTACTATCAAAAGTTATCCACAACAAACGACTTTTTAAGAGCTTTTTAAATATACAGCAAGTCGTCCGAGGAAACCTTTCAAAAAAGGAGCGAATTAAATTAACGCAACAGGCCCAACAATAAAAAAGAACGCCCTGATATAAAAGCTAGACATGTGGAGCACTCTCAAAGACACACATCAGTTTTTCTGCCCGGACTTTTACCAGAAGGCTTAATTTTTGTTTTATTTGCCCCTAAACTTGATACGTTTTTCGGCATCGTCTGACGAAAAACCCTTTAGACCGGGATGTTATGTAACTCCGGACCGCTCCGGGAGATCGATCCGGAGTCGGGATAGGGTTGCAGCTGCACAACCCGGATTTCGGCAGTCATGCTCATGCTGACTCGCTGTTATTTCGTTTTTTGTATATCCACTTTTAATTGTCGCCCGAGGTGGTTACAAAAAATTCGAAGGGCACGTGGCTGAAATATGACACCGTTGTGTGCCTCGTTTGTCCCGATATAAATTGTTCCTCCTGCAAGTTGAAGAGGGAATGTTGAATAAAGCTTGATAAATGACAAGTTTCAGCCAACGTTCATTTTTCAGCACGGAAGGGATAGTCTGTTGTGTGGCTGAAGAAGTGGCTGATGAATTTATTCGCTCGACAAAGCAACAAAAAACACTATATTGGGGTGGTAATGGAAGATGTCCGCAGGAATAGTTGATGGTGTGCGTTGTTCATTCGGAAAAAAACACACAAATAGGAAAGTTTCAGTCAGGTATTTCCTTCTGACTGTGGATTGTCCGATAAATTCGCACTGAAGCGGCAAGTTTTTCAGGTATTGCGAGAGGGAACAGTGTTTGTTTGAGATAAGCGCGATTTACGACTCGGATCGTTCTGTTTTATAGCAAATTTGTTGCATCAGGTCAGAAATGAAATTTGAGTTTCGAAATCAGCGGCGTGACCAAAAATTTCTTCCCCGTCTGTATTTTATTTAATCGTCTAAACTACCCTCATACACACCATATAAATTTCTCCTTTCAGTGGCACTCACAACCTCACCACTTTACCCCATTTCCTAATATATCATATACTCACCCACAGATCCAGCTGTGCCTTCGACGAGGGGCCGACGGAGAAGGCGGCACAAGTAGATGGCTGCCCCCTTCCGGCGGCCCCAATCGCAGTTCGGGGACGCGAAGTTCCCCGCTCATCATGTCACACGTACGCCACTGACCGTGCACATATCGGCGCGGCCTTCCTATAAATTATCTTTCGTGTATATAACGCTACCACAATGGAAAATGCGACGTTTCGGCTCAACTTTTTGTCATCTGCAAGTAATAAATTCGAAAGGAAAGGGGATTTTACGAGTGGCGGTAATAAAGGGGGATGAAGAAGGCTCTGCGACTACGTGGCCGGATTGTAAGTTTCGAAAGAAACGCAATGAGACCACGGGGTTGTTAACATTTTATTTTTTGTGGATTAATGCAAACTGGAAATTGCGGCTTTGTTTCATTACAAAGAGCTTAGGGTTTGTTTTCGAGAACCCGCCTTTATTCACCCCACAAACATGTTATAAGTTAGTTAAGACCGTTTTTGCAACCCTAATTTTAGTTTGAGTGATAAAAACACCACGCACACTTCGATGAAACTGAAGTTGGATCTCGGTCATTTAAAACTGTTTCAGGTGTTTGAGCCCCTCCAAATGGTAGAGGGGTTAAAATAACACCTCCCATAAATTTATCCAACGGGTTACATCAATTATAATCCGCAAAAAATCTAGATCGAAAATAACCGTTTGGATCATTATTTTTATAAGCGACCTTTTCGTCATATCTCAAATTTATTACTAAAGAATCGGACGCATTTCGAGGCCGCTAAAGACCGGTACTTGACAGTTTAATCATCATCGCTGGTCGTGTTTTTGGCAGAAACTCCACTTCGCATTATTCATATTATATCTGTCACGCAGTAAGTTGAACTTTTTTTTTATTAATATGACACTTAAAAAATTCCTTGACGTTGGAACCACATTTTAACTCCTGAAACCACAGAGTTAGGAAACGTTTTCAGTTATAAATGCCAGAAAATATCAGCGTCCGATTTATTTTCGCAAGGTGAGGCTTCTTTTACTTTTTATTTCTCGCTCGACGGAGAAAAACACATTTTAAAAGCCAGCCAGCGATTCGACACGGATCGTTAATCAGAAAACTTTTCGGAACCATTTGAGAATGTATCTTGATGAGCTCGTATTCAATGAATGTTTATTGAACAGACTGCTGATTTCAAAAAATTCTATTCTCATTTCATCCGGACGTAAATTTTCGTAATTCCAACGGACGTGACATTCAAAGCTCGTTCTTTTGGCGGCGCTGCTAATTCGACACCACATGAAATTAATAATTAGTTTTGCTTAAAATTCAGAGATCAAAAGGGTTTCGTGTTGGCGGAATTTTGAGCGTCAATCAAAAGTGACAGCTGCGAACGTATCGCAATAAAAACAGCTTTTTCTCTAATCTGTTGATAGGCTGTGTACAAAAATCGTGTCACGCAGTATTGTAAGATTAATGGGAGCGTATATAGACAAGTAATTTTACAGACACGTATAAGTGGTTGCATAACGAAGAATAATGAACGCAATATTGACCAATAATTTTATTGACAGCAAACGTATTATTACGTACAAAATACTGACGACAATCGGAGATTATAAAAAACACATATTCCAAGAAATCCCAGCGGAAAATATTTAAAATAATTAGATTAAAAACGCAATTTGTGGAAAATTAATTAGTTATTTTACCCAACTTGGAAAACAAAAATAGTCGATTCGGGATAACTAGGCTAACTGCAATATAGTGAAGTGGTTCAGTTGCGAAAACGCAATCCCTGGAATAATTTAATTGCTGCACGGTTAGAAAATGTAGAAAATATAAGTTATGATCAACAAACACTCGAATAAAATTTTTGACCCAAGTCTTAATTCATTGTCCCTGTTAGTCATTTCGCTTCATTATAATACAAAGCGTCCTGAAATTTTCAACCGGTGACCCCAGCAAAGGTTGAACCTTTTAGATTTGCAAATTAATTTAGACACTTCCGCCACATCCAAAGTGGCGCAATTAAAAATAAATTGGAGTTTAAAAAACATGACGTAACCATCCCATACGAAAAGGAAGTCAATCCAGCAACCCTCGCCGGTCTTCCGCAAAAAATCTCAATTTCGCAAAAGCACGAGAATGTCCACGAAACCTTAAAATTCGCTTGTGATTGGGCAATAAATCGTACGACCCGGAGCGAACCACAAGTATTACCGGATTCACGAACTTCGTATCAAGAGAAACCTAAGCGTGATATTTTCAAATTCTGAATTATGCGAATTTAAAATAACAACACGAGAATAATGAATGGAAGCGAGCAGCTGCGTTTATTATTGTTGCCAACGTTGATTTCGTTGAGTTGGGTCTTTAAGGTGGTTGCGGAAGATAATGTCTTGCCAAGAAAAAACACACGTGGCTTGTCTTGTCGATTCCAATGTCGTAGTGAGTTAATTCGAATTGGAAAATGTAGGACACGTACACTTCTCTAGACGAGAACATGAGGAGAATAAGATGTTTTATGTTATGCAAACGTGTACAGAGCGAACTTGTACATGTCGAAGCGAATAAAGATGCAAAAGAAGATGGAAAAAACGTCGTGCGCCGATGGCCCATCAAGAAAATCATTGCTGGAAAAATACAGCATGTATTTTACCCATAAAATTGTCACAAAAAACGTAAACCAGTAACTTTTAACTGTTACAAAAGTTATGCAAAAATTAATATATTTTCTTATCCGTCTCCTGTTTTCTTTCCCACCTACTTTTCGTTCACGAAAGTTTCAGAGGCCACTTGTTGTGTGCTAACAAAGTATGGAAATTTTACACAACTTTTGATGGAAAATGAAAGTTAAACTTCAGCATAAAAACATAAATTTACAAGGCATTATTGTCTCACACCGAGCAATGAAGAAGCTCAATACCAGCACAATTATTTCAGAAATTCTAGCCGATGGAATTTAAAATTTGCTACTATCGTGAAACGGTGTTTAGTTTCCCACACGTCTACTTAGCGAAAAACTGGGAATCGGATTTGGAACCTTTACCATGAATTGGTAATATCCAAAGCCGCTTTTGTCGCATTAACTCGGGATCAATATCGCAATTAATGCCATTACGATGCATAGCTAATGTTTCAGCAGCGTAACAGAATTCTGGTAATGACGTTTGGTTTTGTCCGTGTACTCTGAAAAGCCTGTTTAAATTAATAAAATGTTACATAACCCAACGCGGAATTTTGTAAATAAATAATGGCAAAAAACTGCCAACAGGTGTAATTGAGGATTTTAAAAATAAGTTTATGATGCAGGTTTTGTTGAAAGATGGCGCACAACATTTAAGATAAAACGGTTTCTGCTTCATTAAGAAGACCCGGAGTCATTTCATCGACTGATTTAGGTGAAATTAAGATAAGATGACATGCGAGATTCGGTCAGTTGGAGTCATTGAGCAGATAATTATTGTCACAGCCTAAGAAAAAATACTGTTTACATTATTCAGGTGTATTTACATATTTGTGCTACCTTGGAACTACTTCGCTGTCGATGAATATTAATGAACGGAGCAACAAAATTCCGGATTCGACGACAAAATACACATTTAAATAATCATTTCAGATCACCTATGGAAGGAACACAAACACAAAAAATAAAAGGGCTCGATCTTTCAATAGAATTAGCATTTTGACTGAAATTTTTTCCCACCCCCGACCATTTGCATGATGAATAACCCACCTGTTTCCCATCCATAATTAATCCGGGTATGGAAAATGCGCGTCCTGGATCCGTTTCTCCTCCAGGTATTTCTCAAAGTAATTAACTTCAGTGCCGTGAACAATGGATAGTAGAGAATTCGTAATCCTGGAGAATAACGTGATCCAATAAAGCAAACCGTATGTTTGTAGGACCCAACCGCAATGTGACACTTGTGCCGCGTGTGCCAAACCCGGAAAGTAGTTGCCTTTGTACCAGTAAATCCGATGAAGCCCCCCCGTATTGTTCCACTAAAATTAATTTTCTTTTCGGCCGTGCGTTTCCTCCATGTCGTGCTAACTACCCTCCAACACTGACATTAGTAGAAAGGTCAGGGTCTTGAAAATGTTGAGTAATCAATCCGCAAGATGTTTTTAATGCCAGATCGATGATCAGGGGGGCAAACATGGATTCTGACAAAGCTGTTTCATTCCTCGACTCGCATTATTCTTGGCTTTGTCGGGACAGATTGGACTATTTCATCTATTTGATTTATCTTATTGAGGGTGTGGGGAGGCTACCAGTTGAATGTGGAGGGTTGAAACGCAAACATCTCTGGTTTTATTATTATTAATCGAGTTTCAAATGGCGTTGCGGTGCCAAATCGTCTCGTACCAAAGATAATAAACGATCAAAGATAATCACAATAATGGACGCACCCCATATTTTGAGACTTTAGTGCTGTGGAGGGTTGTTAATTTTCGCAAACTTATCGATTGGATTTTATTTGCTTTGTAGCGGCACCTTCGTGCACTATTAGACCGGATCGATGTTTAAATGTTTGTCTTGAAAACTGCTCAATGTTAATTTATCTGTTTGTTCAAGAACTTTACTTCCGATGAACAAAAATGACCAAAATGGTTGTTTGTTCCTTTCTTCGACGCTGTGTTCTATGATATAAATTTATGACACGCTTTCGTGATTAATTCAGACTTTTGTGATACCGAGAATGTCGTTCATATGTCATAAAACCTGTCTTCGACACATAAAACGAGGTAACTAGAGATCCTGAGATATCTTTGGCTGTTGATGTATTATTCAATTTCCACTCAGACTTGGTGAACAAACGGTTGTTGAGATTTTTTCCGTAAAACTGGGCCGCTGTCATAATTGGGCGAGTAAATTATTTCGCAGCTGTTCAACTTTATTTTTTTACTCGCGTTTAGTACCTAAAAGAGTTTCAACTGTTGCATTTTTGACAAGACCTTCAAATTCATTTCTACTTTGTGGTCAATAAATCGATTTCCCCAAAGATTACACCCGTGCCGTGCACTCGTTATCGGTGCCATGAAAATAACTATAAAATCGGATTAATGCACCAACGGTCTAGATTTATATCACACGCGCATTAGAAAAAGCAAAAACATAATTCATAAATTTTTGCGCCACAGGTGAAGTTTGTAAAAAATGTCGTTCGTCCTTCGCGATGGTTCCTTTTTTATCTTGATTTACCTTCGGGTTATTTATCTTTTTTTTTCAAATTATTGACGTAATGATCGTGCAGAGGACGTCTATTTTTCGTAACGGGCAAGTTTCCAGAAAAGTCACGACCTAGCAAAACCGTGACAAATGATAGAAAATCGCGGAAGTAACGCAATTTTTTTACTCTTCTTGGTATTAAAAGAAAAGGAGAATGGAACATGTTGAGCTAATTAATCAAAATGTTCCAAAGCTGAACAACAGACCTTGAACTGTAAAATCTCTAATTGACCAATTATAATGTTTGGCCAGGTCTTCGAGTGGCGTCATTCGGCTTTGTTAAAAAAATCCAATTTCTTTCTAAAAAAAACAGCGCTTTGATTGTTCCCATCACAAAGTGACGTTTCGTGGCAGGACGACACAACCATTGACGTAACAGGCAATTAGCTCGTAAACTTCAGGTTTATTTATCCCGGAGTGCGTTAAAAAACGGCAATAAATCTAAACAAACGATATTTCTCGGGCATGCCAGCATACAATCGACTGTTAAATTTGCACAAACAGAAAAAAAGACGATTAATCACGTGCTCGCCTATAAACACGCTAAACCGACGGATTTCAAGGGGAGGTTCTAACCTGTTTACCATGCAATATCTGGGGCACCCTTCTAATCCCCCCAAAACGGATTATCCGCGACGACGGAATGTAAAATCCAAAATATATATCCCGAACCAATTAAATCGAGATCCATCGATCAAGAAACATCTCTTGAGAAAACGATTTCGTTCATTATAAATGACGTAATCACGAATTATGGACTTTTCAAAGGGTTGCTGCTTGCTCGGCGATTAAAAATTCACGACCGGATGCCGCCGCCACCGAACAACCTCCGGGATAAAAGGGCGGATTAAACTTATCCTTGAACCGAAAAAAGCGGAGATTGATCGCGTGCACGGCGAAGAACGAAGATCGTCGCGAAAGTATAGCTGTTTTGGTTGTCGGGTCATTTTCCCTCCGCCACTGGGTTCATTCATCATCTCGTGGCATCATCGATCAATTTCGATTCACGGCCTTGACCACCGTTACGTAATAGCGCTGTCAACTGAAAAAATCTGCACGAGTTTCAAGTGCACAAAAATCACTTGAATTTTCATAGTTAATTGAGTTGGCCGTTTTCTTTTAAGTATCTTCGATAGAACAGTGCCGGTGGATTAATTATCTAAGTTAATTAAACCGTTAGGGATTAGCAGACTGGCACGATGATGAATTTTCACAGCCCGTGCGCTAATTGCATGAATGTGAAGACAATCATAATTTCCTTTTTCGAATCGGTTTTAATCGTTGTTGACGTTTCAAATTGTATCGACCAATAATCACCAGTTCGTAAACCGGCGCTAAAGCGATAATTACGATTTGCAACAAACTGTTAATAATTTACATAAACATAATCATTAAAAACACATTTAAAGTGAAACAAATTGTGATTATTCCAGGACATGGTCGCAACGTTTTTTCACTCATCTCCATCTCCATGCGGAATTTAACCGACAAATTACGTACATATGAACTACTGAATCCATCTGCAATGTTTATCAGTGGCGCGCAAGAAATTCTAAAAAGTTTCATAGAAATCTACGGTCGACATAAATTATTTCTTCACGACCAGTTAAAGCTACATTCACACTTGCAAAACTTTATAAACACAAAACTATCAATATTCCGCGACGTTGGTTTTACAAACTAATTTATGAGCCAACGCAGTTTTAATTATGACGCCATTTTCATAATTTATGACCCCAATTATTTCCCCGCACGGTTGCCACTGGTTTAAGCTCGGTTATCCATTTCTGTTCTCGTGTCGTCATTACAATATAGATGTACTCCGCCTCTGCTGATGTATTTTAGATGCTTTGTGGTCCGATTGGAAATAGAATTTCCTCGCAATAAATATGGAAACTAAGAAAGGTCGGCATGAAGATCAAGGGGAAGAAATGGTGATAGAACCGACAAAAGAAAAACTTTGAGTGAGGTCAGAAGAGGAAGTACGTTGTACGATTTGTGACCCCAAGATCAAAGTTGTTTAAATAATGAAGATAATAAAGAAAGTGCGACTTGTAGGTGTAAAGAGTAAACATCATTAAGAATTTAATGATTGCAAAAGGAATGACGGGTAAGTTGGATCGAATTAAAAAGAAGCAACGGTAAATGCGATAAAGTTTTTATTCTCGTCATTTCTCAACATTGTTTCAACATCATAAGCTATTGTACGATAAAACATAAATTGTACAAGAAAATAGAAGCAATGAACGACCACACGGGAAGACAGTAATACCATGACTTCCAGACTTTTTTAATTACAACGTCATCAAATTGATTATTCTTGAAGACACTTGATGAAAAATCAAAGACAATGGGTTTGCAAGGACGGTCAACGATAAATACCTATAGATAATCACTCTTTGTTGCTACATGATTAATTCCCGTTTACATTTGATTATGCGTTTAGCCGACATTTCAAAAATATCCTGTGTTTATTTTCGGTTATGAAAGTTTTATATAAGCTAGTTTAGAAATATGTTTATTTATTTTTACTTCGTCCTATCAATATGGTACAACGAAGTTCATTTTTCACTTTACGTTTCCACAAAAATATACAACAAACTGTATATTCAGAATTTCATTCAGTGGCACTTATTACCGAGAGGCTAGCCGCAATACCCTGTATATTAAAAATACACATGTTTACTATTAAGTACCCGACAATTTTCCAATGAACGACAGTATTATTGATCGAGTAATACCAACGTAACGCAATATCGTTTGTATATTTAATTTGCGAAATGACACGTTAATGTTTGAATATAAACAAAATGCAAATTTGTTGCTGTTAAAAAGCTTTAAAAATAAATATCCACATGCGAGTCAATAAAAAATTCGAAAACTTTCGAAACATGTCTATGAAGAACTTTGTATTTCTCCGGTTTCAGCGGAAAGAACATCGAACGCACAAGATCAATTGGATTTCCGAAGTGCCTACTCACTTTTTCGTCCTAGAACTTTTGGGTCAACTAAAGAGCAACGATTTTCGTACAAAATTCTTGCAAAGTCCAACCTCCTGACGTCGCTAATAAATTTTGTTAACTGATTAGAATTGAATTTCGTATCATATCGAGATAACAAAATGACGCTGTAAAATCGTACATTCGTCTAATTTTGGTAATTTATCCAGTGCCGTTCGTGTTATAGGTTATCGACTAAACTATCTCGTCACGTAACCGTGCAAATCTCCCGTTTTACACCCTCTCCATTAATATTTGATAAATCTACGATCTTCAAGATTAAACATCGATCACTAATCCAAGGTCTGCCCCGGTTTTACTAATGCCGTATATTGACCTAACTGAGTTTGTTAATCCTCCCAAATATTCCATATCCCTATGAATTACTTTACATAAGAATGTGTTCCTTTTATTATCATATCATGTATAATAAATAAGTTTGTTAATAAAACTTCAAGTTATTACGAAACAACTCTCAAGGGCGATGAGATTAGATTTTCCAATAACCAAAGGTGGTGAAAAAGGACAATTCGCGTTGATTATCCTTGACATTGTCCATTTTAATTGTTATCAGTAAAGACGAATGCGATTTTGCAATTAAAAAAAACTAACTAACGCAATAAACCGGTTGTGTCCATTAGACGATAATTAAACCGAATTAGATTACTTATTTTGATAATGAAAATACGAGCGTCCACATGATCTTAATTAAATCTCAATGTCGCAAAAAATGGGAGAAAAATATTTCTGAAAAAAGTATTGAGCCGAAACGTCAGACGACTTGCAAATTTTTCTACCTTTCTACTGTCCGGTCAATAATCCCCTCCGGACGTCATAGGGTGTAAAAATGCCCCCAGAGCAGTCACCACACTGGAACACGTGCGTTATTTTGAGAACATTCGCATATTCGCACACGGTTCAAAGCAACCCGACCGAACACTATACTGAATCAACACAATGTGTCATTCCAGCGGTACCGCGAAAACCGGCGAACACTTCCGCCAAACTCCGATCAGCAGGCGCCTCGGACAAGAAGCAAATGTGAAAGAAGGTCGAAAAAAGCAGGAAAACATTTCAGAAAGAGAATTCATGAAAACCTTTCCTTTTTATTGATAAGTCTACCTTCACTAATAACTTTATGCGTATTTGATAAGGGATTAACCTTTGTATCTAATGAATTAATAAACATTCGACGAAAGTCCTTTGAAGACGATTAATTTGCGGGAAATTCGAATCGAGGGTTGAACCAGTGACCTTAAGGGAAAATCCAGGGGCACAATTTACATAAGACGTTTCACAAACTGGCCAACTTTTAATGTTAATGTAACTTTATGGAAATTCAGGACGAGCGTAATTTGCATAAGATAAATAGGGGTTCTTTTTGGGGATGCAACGGGGAAAAATACTTGTTTAGACGTAAAATATTCAAAAGCGTCGTAATTGAGTGCTCCGATGAGGCAATCGGTCATACATGAAGCGGTTGGAAAAATGTGTAGAAGCCGTTAGGCATGAAATGATGGAAATAATTATCAAAGTTTAATGAGAACAACTTTTGCGGAATTGGAAATTTTGTAATTATTGAAAACTGAGTTTCATTAGTTCCTGAATATTTGAACGCATTAAAATTTTATATTTTCAAATCAAATATTCAGCTCTGAAACTCGATCCTGTTAGTTTCAATTTAGCTTTGTCGAATTTATCAATTAACTATAATGCACTCAAAATTGTACAGTCCATGGTATCTATGGTAAAATTGGTAAAACGACCCTGACGGTTAGCTACCAGTTTTAGCGTTGATACGATTAGAATCGCGGACAGTGGCAGTTTAATCGCTTTTCGAAGTTTCACTTTGAGGTTTGATAAATTGGAGTTAAAGCCATAATTTAGTACATTTTCGCACCAAAATGGTACAAAAAATAAGACCAACGTTAAATTAGAATTCTGGGATTTTTATTTCCTCAATTTTGAATGTACATATTTACAATAATTTATGTTTTCATGTCAAACCGAAGCGACTTGCTGCATCGTTCTGGCGCCAAAGTGATACATATCGAATCAAATTACATAAATTGACAGCGTAACTGCAAATATAATTGCAGTTACATCGTTTAACTTGAGTCATGGAAACAACCGCACATCAAATTGTAAAAAGCCAAGGAAACACAACAAGAAAGAAGATAAGAATAAATAAAAGTAAAGTACCTAAAGATAACACCAATTATATGATATGAGGTAAGTCGATTTTTAATTAAAGGAAAAATAATCCTGTGAACCTTAAATTTAAAGAATATCTCATCTAGCTTCACTCATTTGTTTTATTAGTTGATTACTGCTCTAGCAATCTCATTTTCGATAAACTGCACATAAATATAATCTCTATTTGTTCCATAAAATAAACAATTGTATTGGGAAAAACAGTGAAATTGATCTAGCGCGTGTTTTATTTTAGACTCTATCGACAGGCGAATTTGTTTATATTTGCGCAGTAGATACATAACTTTGATAAGAAAATAAAATGCACAACAAGGAAGAAAACGTTTTTAAATTCCACAAGTCGTAATCAAAGTAAAGAATACCTCGCAATTACCATAAAACAAAAATAATGGTGGATCGATAATTTTTTTAATTGCTATCGTGCAAGTCGTTAAAAGTGGTAATTAGAGACCATACACGTCTCTCAAACGTCACACATTCCATCCCATTCGGGACAAAGTGTCAGGGATCTCTGTAATAAAAGAATTTTCGGATCGCGCCTTTCCATAAAAGGGATTCTTCCTTTTTCCTCGGTGGAAATCTACTTTCCGTAACAATAGTGGTCCATTAATATCCAGAAAATAGACAAAAGGAACAAACAATTACAAGATGAGAATGGTGTAACAATCGCCCAATAAAAAGCGTACATGCTCAGTTTTCCGATGTGTTTCGTTATTTTCCTTCCTTGTAGGGCTAATTAAGTTTTTAATGGTTTGCGTTGGGCCATTAGAACAAACAACAACTGGATAAAACGTTCCCCAAACGCTTTAGGGCAAAAAAAACAAAATGGGCTCCATCAGGGGTGAACTACCTGCCTCTTGGCGTGTACAGTGAGCTGTTGAGGACAATTGAGAAATCGCGACGTCTGCAAGGACATCCTCCAATCCTCGGAATCGACGAGACACAAAAATTAGTTTAGTTTGGCCATAATGTCGTTGTGATCCACAACAAATCGTGAATTTCACAAGACTGCCAGGTCAGCCAGTGTTTCATGTCCGGAATCGATTAGGATCCCCTTCTGCGATGTTAACCGGAGCGTAATTTTTATTGTTGAGTAAATTTTTGCTTTTATGGACATTTAATGGAGCTCGAACGCCGGCCACCCCCTCTTTCCACATTTAATTAAAACCACCAAAGCTGAGTTGCGATTTAATTAAAGATGAGACGCTTAAATCGAATTCATAGTGGCGGCGCCGAGGATGAAGCTTGTTTGCATTCCAAGAAATGTGACAACGAACGTTGCGAGGAGATAAATGAGAAGCGAGAAGAGCCTGGTCCCGCAGGGGACGGATTAGATTTCTTTTTCCCAAGCATGAAATGAAGAGTAGCGGAAGCAACATCTGCTGGTTTCGGGAATGGGGAAAACTTCCGAATTTTTATTATGTACGGAAACTTTGACAGAATAGAAGAATTTTTATAAATGTACCATCATACCGTGCCATCTTCTTGGAAAAATTTCACATCACTGCACACTACCACAACAGTACTGGACTACAGCAGAGAATTTTTGTCAAGTACTTAGTGTCCAATTAGTACTAGTACAGATCGCTAATTTATGCGTCATAAGTAACTATTTATTTACACAAATTATCTGGAAACCATCTCTTTCTGTGTACAATTTTTTTCCTCTAAAACGGTCTATCCTTCCATATTTTACTTCCATGTTTATTAGCACGTTCTTTATTTATACATCCTATTTATAAAATAAACCCGATTCGTCCTTTCCCGCCCTTTCGATTTTATTGCCTACACCTTTTTAAACCCTCCTTGCGTGCTCTTAATTCAATTAAGGGTGAGGCCGCTCCAAGGCCGCCGTCGTTTCGCCGTCTGATTAGTGCGAACTCCTGTCGTAGAAAACACCCTTAAAGTAGCGCTTAAGAAGATATACGACACCCTCTGGTTCACCTTAAACGTCAGATATTAAGAAGAAGAACCGCCGCCGACAAATTTACATTTCCTCGCCGGCGTTTCCGTAAAAAATACGTCATAGCACGAGCAGGATAACGACGTCCAAGGTCATCGGGGCTCGTCCCCGTGACGTTATCTTTGATGGCAGTGATAACGGGCAAAAATATGTCACTATTAAATGGTGTTGACGTAATTTATAACATGGGAAATTCGACAGATGGTGCTTATGTTAGAATTAATTGTGACGGAACGTGGCGAAACGAAGTACGATTTTGACGAGAGAGGTGAACATTTAATTATTACATAAGTTATTTAACAGGAACCTGTTTGTATTGTAGAGATAAGTTTGGAGGCAGTAGCGCAGTTAATGGGATCATAAATATAGATATCGTCGGATCAAAAAAAAAACACAAAGACTGTTCAAAAGAACGATCTCATCTTGAGTTGTGGTCACACTAAAGTGACGCCAACAATAGCGCCATGAAATATTCGTTATTGCCAAAACTGTGTTACGCCACTGTGCAAATATGCAACCTTGGTGCTTCTCCACCTTTTATCACCCAGCAGGTACTAATTAAAGACCCAAAACATAAAACTGTCGGTGATATGATGCAAGAAAGTCCACATGACCACGTCTATTACCAAAATACACATCGTTATAATTCTATTAGTGAATACAACAGGGAAATGAAACGAACAAATAGCAACCGTTTCCATAAACATTGTCGAATCGAAAGCGTAAATATTTACTTAAAAATCCACCAACATTGAAACTTTTTTTCATCTCCGCTCGAAAAAAGAGAAAAACCATCCACGAAACTCTCCCAAGGGAAATACGAGACACTATTTACTTAAAATTAGAATTCAAGAATATTGGAAAACGTATCAAAAAGTTGGTCTCTCCGCACACACCGACATTCTTGCTGTGGAAACTTTTTTCTTCATTCACCGGAGATATTCATAATTAAACGATCTGAGCAACAGATTCGGCTGAGAAGACTAGGTAAACGCCGTTAAAATTAAATTTAATGATCTTTTCAAATTTCAATGTTTGGTTTTAAAATCCCCAAACAAGAATTGTGGTTTTCGCGTTTCGAATTACGCCGCTGTCGTTTCTTGTTTACTTTGCAACTTTCTGGTAATTGGTATTCATAGTTTGCGACTTTGTTGCAAAAACAGCGGAATTTTAGAACTGTGTTTATGTGGTGCTAAATACGGGAAAATGAAACACGCAGAGGTGGGAAAAGCTGATAAATGGAAAGAAAGTCTTCACCACCTCACCTGCAAGAGAACAGAGTAGTAAAACTGTTGGCGAGAGAATTTAACATCAAGAAGGATTGCCAACGTTGTGGTTTGAAACAGTAAACTTTAGTTTATTAGTTGATATAACTGTCAATTGGGAGCTCCAAGCTTGAGCGGCAGTAATATCTGAAGGCCTGAAATTTTGATTTAATTAAAAAACTAGAAAATGATCATAGGTCTATAAGAGAAGAATTTGAAGATCTTGAACGAAAAGCGAGGAAGATCTTTATTGATGACACAGTCCAAGTTATTTTCAACAGAAATCCATCAACAAAACAATGAAACTCCAATCCTGCATCTTCCCGTAAATTTTGGGAGATTACTCTGCACTAAAATGTCGCCTGAAATTCAGTTGAATGCTAATGCATGATAATATCATAAATTACACGACAAAAGCGTCTATGCTAGAATTAATAACAAAGAGTGATGGGGATATTAACTACAACACGTAGACATATCCAAATGCTATTAATGAAATAATTTTGGTAGTCTTTTTCCTCCCCGCAATGAAAAGATAACGGCCCCACTCGTCCTTGAATGTTCAACTAGATAGCAAATTGAATAATTTCGAAGATATATGATAGGGTCCCCACACCTGACACCGTTGTTATGTAAATGAATTCTTCAAGGATAAATTCCTCGCAATGAAATGAATCAGTAATGCAGGAAAAGAGATCAGAAGATTTTTTTTTGGATAATCGGTGAGTGACCCCGAAAAAACAAGCACGAAGAAAAAGAACAAATATCTTAGAGGAATGCGCGCTGCGAGAGACGTCACTTGTATAAACACGAGCGAATATATTTTTAAATTAATGTGTTTTGAGTTGTAAATTAGTACAGAGTCAATGCTTCTCTTGCCAAATCTCGCGTAAATCTAATAAACCCGATTGTGTACGACGCATAATCCAAAAATACGACCGAAAATATGTTCGCTCACCCCATCTAACAACGAAATAACTGCACAAGAACGCAGACGTTGGCAGAGATTATCCTGTCAGGATTGGAGCGCAGGATGCTTTCAGGAACATTTACATAACCCGCCTAGGTGCGAGGGAGGTTAGAGATATCGACCGATGTAGATTTACATAGTTTTGGTCGGAAATTGTTTTTTCAAAAAAAATAAATTTTCGAATTCCGGAATGCAAAAAAACGATGGCAAAGACCGCATCTTTTTCTCTGTCTTAGTTTCGGAGATATGGAGCGTTAAACATTTCGGAACTGAAAATTCACAAAGTACCTATTTGAAACTTTAATCGCTTCTAACTCAGTTATTTGTGGACCTATGTTAAAAATTGGCATATGTTTTTGATTCTGCGTCAAATGAGCACCAGTTATTTAAGCTTGCTCCACAGATAAGCGAGATATCGACCGAATTAGATTTTATCTACAAAACTTGAAAAAATTGAAATTTCGAATCCGGGACATGTAACACCGGATTCTTATCAGCTCAAGAAAGGAAAAAAAGATGGCACCAACCGCATCTTTCTATCTGTCGTAGTTCCGAAGATATGAAACTTACAAAAATTAAAAAAAAAACTGCAAACTTCCAAGTTAAAAAAAAACAAATTTGCCATATGTAAGACCGATTCTTGTAAAAAAATGCAATGACAACGATGCCGCAAACCGCATCTTTCTATCTGTCGTCCGGAAACTCGGAAAAAATGTCCACCGAAATACATACCAATAAATCTTAGTAGCGAATGTGAGCCGTTCAAGTTGTAAAATTTTTTACGGTGATGGGCCACACTTGAATTTTATGTATCCTTTGTTTAACTGTTAGGCTATTCTAAAGAGAACCAATAAAAAGTCTAAGTATACATCTAAATATCGTCGAAAAGTGTTTGAGTGATCCCCAAAACAAAGCATATTTTTTAATTTACCAAATTCTAGCCTTATCGATTCGGTCCACAAATGCTCATAGTTTCAGTCTAGGGGTGGCGGTAAGGGGTGGCTGTTGCGTCACCGGATAAGAGCCTGGTCGATACTCTGTCCGGGATGAACGAGACCCGAATGCGGGCTCCGTCCCGAAAATAATCCCGAAAGATCTCGCAACGATAAAATAAAGAGCGCGTTTTTTGTTTGTAATAATTGGCGCCATCACTCCACCAACTAAATAGACTTCTCTAAAATGTAATGAGTACTTCCCGGAGAAACTGCTGGCGCCCTCTTCCGTCGAGTGGCCAAACTTCACGAGTGTTCTCGCAGAAACCTCGTTGTGGTAATTCGCATGTTGTCCGCTTGAGGGTCGATCGATGATGACCTCTGACCGCGGCCAAGGATGGGTATGTAAGGTCAAGTTTTTTTCAGTGATGGCTTGTTGCCAATATCTCTTAGTCAAAACATTTTTTAGATGTTAAAACAAGCCGTGATAATTTGCTCGCTGTGAGATTTTGGAACTTAATTGATTTAATATTGGGGTGAAAGCCTCGATGTTGCGAATTTAATCCCATTAAACGCAAACAAACCGGCGAATTTCCTACACCAGTTTCAAAGATAAATTATTTAGGCAGTGTCGGAGGCGATAAGGCTGGTTTTCCCCCGGTGCGAGCTGATGGAATGTTCCGAATGGTGTTTTCTTTGATTGTTGATTAACAAACAGCTACATGAACGCGATATTAATAGCTTTCAAATTACGAAATGAGCTCTAGTCGGTTTTGATAATTGAATTATTTCGGTTATTAGCGATATCGATTTTACCCCTCGCTGTTACCCGCCCAGATTCGATAAATTTCAAGGCGTTCGAATCAATATAACCGATTCATTATTTACCGATTTAATAATTTAAATTGTCTTGCTTGTGTCGGGTAATGATCGCCTTTTCTGGGGTTTCTTTTCCGGTTTTTTTAATTGTGGCTCTCAAAGGCGCGAAACCTCTTCTTTCTTCTCCTTTTACTGTCTAATTTTATCGTATCAACTCCGCTCCGATTGTTATAATTTCTGAAACAACTCGAGAACGAAACCAGCTGAAAATTCTAAATTTCCGGGGCGCTCGTTATTTATTCAAAGTCTTGATGGAATCTGATAGGTTTTTTATGAGTGTATTTCTTTCTAGACGTGGTACTAAAAACGATTAGATGTTATCGCGTCAACCGTCATAACTTGGCGGTTTTTTTTCTTTGAAACTCAAGGAAATTTTCATATTTCGTCTGTCAGTCTTAATTAGACAAATAAAAAAGACCGTTTCTAATAATTTTAAAGCGAATCTCAAACTGTCGACTTGTTTTTCTCCGCATCCTTTTGATGAATATATGACGGTCGTGAAATTTTTTATCGTAAAATTCACGACGATATTTCAACGTGACGCTAACAGAATGGTTGAAAAACTGACTTTCATAAATATCACGTGACAAACCCTGACTTCTCGCGATAATCACCAACACGGCTAAAATATCCGTATTTTATTCAATCAGCCACTCGCATGACGATAAATTCCAATCTCCATAAATCTCGTTGGGGAAATTCCTTTCATTACTCTATGGTCTGAAGGAGTACCATGTGTTGCGGTCATTTTTTAAATGAAAATAAACCGAAAGAGCCAACGTCTCTGCCTTTTTCCAGTTCGGAATTACAGATCCTCAGGTGAAAAATTCACATCGTAAATCTCGGAATAAAATTGCGATTCCTTGCTGCAATGTAGCGAGAAAATTCTAAACACAAAACAAAACGACGGCGGTTCTATGAGACGAACTGCTGTGTCATCCAATATACGAGGATGACGATGTAGATAAAAATAATTATTAAAATTTAAGCTATGAAAATAATTAGCTGTCCGACCAGGATATTTGCGGTTTCACGGCTCATTTGCTTTCGACAAATGGAAGAAAATTCAGCTTCTTCCGCAACCAAGTGTGAAACGAAATTTCAAGCGATAATGCATAGAACATTAGAGTTTAAAATGGGAGTTATATTTATATTTTTGCTCTATAATTGTGAAATAAAAGGACAACGCTTTTGTTGAACAATTGCCTTTGAAATTCTCATTGGTTTTCTAGGAAGTATCTCTACGAAGTTTGTCTGAAACTCAAACTTAGTAAACTAAGTTTTGGATTAATAATAATGGAACGAGCATAGAGCAAACAACGGAACACAGTCACTAAATAACGCTCTAAAACATGTTTGAATATTTCAATTACCAGGTAAGAAGAACAAGCGAAATGAGCATCTTCATTAGTGCAATGCCAAGCTCTCTCCACGTCACTTCCCATTTCGCTCTTCACCCACCATAAAGATAATAAAATACAAGCATATAACTCATTTTCCCTTCAAATATTGACGAGCATTTCTTTCGTCGCGTCCAATCCTCAACGAAAAACTACCCTCAGACAAAATTCCTACGACGTCTCGACGTCGATAAGAGCAAATATTAGAACCGATGGGAATGTGTGAGGTCGACACTTTGCGGAAAAGCCGCGGAATTTCTCTAAAGCACACTTTCACTACACCCACGTATCGAACAAAAGCTTCGGGGTGGATGCACCGATTCGAGAGGAATCATTTCAGTTCCAGAAGACTTCATAAAAGTGTCAGCTGGGTTAGGAACGCCGGCATAAATTAATACCGTATGAACCATCATTTTGATGAGCTCCAGCTGAGTCTAAACCGATCGATAGCTTCTTCACTGCATAATACGGCCTCTGAGGCGTACGAACGCAGGAAATGACACAGAGAGTAAAATACTGGTTGTGCTCAAGCTCGTAAATTCATTAGGTTCTTGTTTCGGGAGGAAAAAACGTCACTTAATCGGTTTAGAAAAACAAACACCTGACGGGAGAGGGAAAATCCGCGCTTAAAAAGGCCGGGGATTAGGATCACGCGCTGTTTAGACTCCGGGCAAATTTACACAGATGTCATGGAATTTATTATATAAAAATTGTGAACAACTTCCAAACTTGTTACGGGAAAAGATGAAAATTTTTATCACGATCCATGAACACTCACCTTTAAGATACACGACGTGCCAATCGCATGACTTCGGGGAGAGATTAGCTATTGATTTAGTTAATGAGTAGTGCAGGATCGTCACCGCCACACACAAAACATTCCTGCAGGCTCTGTCCTTGTTAGCGAGCGCAACAAGCTTATTATTCCCGACAGTCGTTTACATAATCTTATTATCGGGTTACGATAATGAGATTTGTTTGTACTTCGCTTCCGATGAATGAGATTTGGACGAATCTCGCCAATAAATCATCAAGGGACACACCGGAACTAGTGGATATTTAATCCACTTCCTGATCGATAAATTTAGACACAATGCAATTTAGATTTGTAGTGGTAACATGGAAGGAATTTGTCGATATCACACGCTTAAAGTCGCAATTTGGAAGACGTGAGGCCGTTACCATTACCAATCTGGACGACTTCTATAAATCTAAAGCTACCGACAGCGACCTGTTGCAACAATCTGTTCAGACCAGAAGCACTTACGCTGCGTTTAATAAAATTTGCACAAGAAATTCATTTTAATTAATCGAGTCGATATTTACCGCCTTTAAATTCGATGGTTAACGCACCAGGACTACTGTGGAACAACACCTGACAAAGAAGAGACGAATGAAACAAAAAGAGAGTCCAGAAACGACGACACTTCAGACTCAAATCGATAAAAGCCAACAATAAAAGCGAAAGAAAAACTCGTCATTGCTGCATTTATTGAGATTCTGCTCTAATCACCATAGCGACTGCATCATTAATTGACAGGCGAGCCTCATAATAAAAAAACAAAAGGAAAATCAATAAGCGTTCCAAGCTAGACGATGAAAATTTAAAGGAACCTCTCCGACTGTCGTAATTAGAAGAATAAGAGGAAGTCACGCAGCGCAGAAACCACGCAATTAATTTTTTTCTTGCGCAACGTCAATACTGAAACAATCACAAGATTCCCCGTGTTAATTATTCGGGATAATCGTCACTTTCGCCCGGAATGAATAAAGTCCGGACCTAATTCGTCTTTTCCCAAGAGTATGATTTTCGGGTCGAATTTCCAAATTCAATGGCAATTAAACGGACGACAATACAATGAAGATAAGTGACATTTCAATTAATTTGCCGTTTCAATTTTCCAACAATGCCATCATATGGAGGGTAAGGACCATTTCTAGCTTTTAAGAGGACGAATCTCGTATTGTAGTCTCTTGTCGAAATGTTATGGCAGCGATAAAGCAACATCGAATTCAATTTGAATTAACGCCGAGATGGAGTAACTCCGGGCCCGGATCCTTTTTCCGGGAGGCCCTTGTTATGAAATAATTTACTGTTACTCGAGGGTGAGGTTTAATAGAACGCTCAAGAATAACCGGCGATAAAAAAGAAAATTAAAGGTCATGAATTCAGTCGCAATTGCCGAATTGCCGTTGGAGGAAAATCTGGTTTTCATTCGGTTAGTAAGGAAAAGGGGGAAATTTTATATTTCAACCAAGTTCGTCGAATCAAAAAAATTCACAACTTTGATACCTATCGATAAGATCTCCACGTCAATTCCAAACCCGCGTCCTTCATTCAATCTCTTTCATTCAAATACGTCGAATCTCGTCCGATTCATGGAAAAATTTTCAATTTTCTTCGCAATTAGGGCGCTCTTTAAATCCCTTCTCCGTCTAAACCCCCCATATCACTCGAGAAATCAAGGAGGCGTCCCGGAATTAAACGAGGCGGTTGGCCATCCTCAACCCTAAACAAATAAAACGTTTCTTTTGATCGAAAGCCGCGTTTTCATTGCTTCACGGTTTTCGTCTATCTGCAAGGCAAATTTTCAACACCGAGTCGGGAACCCTCTAGTCTACTTTCCCTTTTTCTCGGTATAAATCAGAAGTTATGCAAATATATCGAACAGGAGCGAAGGCTTCCATTAAGATTTCATCGTGCGTTTGACATTTTTTTTTGAAGAAAGGAAGTTCCAATCGTGACAAGTTTGTGGCTCGTCATCGTCAAAAGCTCGGTTCAAATCAAGACATAACAATAAACTTGGATTATGGGGGTATTTGTAATGGAGAGCTTTTCAGCAAAAAGCTCGTTAACGGTTCGAGTCGGCGCTTTCCTGATCTATTCTTACCGTCATGTTTCGGAGACGTGATGCTTACCTGCAACAAAAAGAAGTGTCAAAAATGTTACATAGTTGGAAGCTTTTTCTTATAAAGTGCCGCAACAGTTTGAAGTCTTTTGATGTGGTTCTTTAATCTCGGCGGTTGCAACAGTGATAACTCTGTGAAAAACTCGGTAAACTCGGAGGTTAACGGCACAAAGTGTGAACCTTATTCACCGATAAATTGTTTAATATTTCTCGGTGGGGGTTTTAGAGAAGCTCTGAAAGCTCGACTCCTGAATCTCGAGGGTAAATAATGGAATATGGGAGTGAGTACGCTTATTCTTACGTAGAATTATTCAGGCGATTTCACTAGGAAATTAAACGACCCAAGCATATAGCGGTTTCCTTTGAACTTAGTTGGAGCACTACAAGAAAACTGGAACAGCTTTCCAGCTTATTTTTCTTCGTATTCTTTTCAGCGCAGACGTCTTTGTTAATAACGGAAATTAAAAATTCCCCCCCAGAAAGTGAAAAAAGTCCAGAGAACAAGACTTATTAACGACTTTATTCAAACAACCTTTAGATATTGTCACCGAGATAATTAGGGGATTTCAGCTAAAACCTCCCAAGTCTAATTCGAGATTTCTCCTTCCATCTCATGGGAGATTAACAATTAAATTTAATTAAACTTTGTCATGTGAATGCAACTATTTCCCGTTTTGTATAATGAGATCGATGCAAAATGTTACGTCATCACCTCTTCTATGCGTGCTTTTTAATCAGATTAAAAGCTTTAGTTGGGACAATTGATACTCGATGACATGTTAAACTAGATCAAGAGCATTTTTAATCAGTTAGTTTGATGTCCGAACATAATTCGTGACGAAAATTAAAGATCCTTATCGTTTTCAACATAACGTTTGTTGACCGTAACGGTCGATGATAAAGAAATAGAAAATAGGACAAAACCCACTCTACAGAAAAATATGCACAAAGAGCTTTCTGCTGTCAAAAATTTAAGAAACGTTTTATCAGCAACAGGTCACTACGCTATGGAATCCAGAAAATGTTTTTCAATAGTTGATTCATTTTTGATAATTATTCATAGGAGTTCTAATGGTGAGTTGACACGCTCTACTAAAACCATTTTTATTAGTGCAAAAAAAGTTTTTCTTTAAATTTATTGGAGAAATTACCTCCGCTATTGATTTTTCAAACACTGTAACAGGTCGATAAATTAAATATTTAGTGTTATCGATGTCGATGAAACATTAGAAATTTAGATAAACGCGAAGAAACTCTAACCTTATTAGCATTTCGCATATTAATTACTTGCTTAAATTCGGCATAACAACCTAATAAACCCATCATCACGTCAGGTTCTGTATATTTCTTAAGATAATATTATTTCTCGTACTTAAATTTTTAATCAAAGTTTTCGTTTTGTAAATACCTGCCTATTTATTGGAGTCCGAAATTAACGATGAAGCTTGGCTACATTTTAAAACCTCCACACCCTGTAGACGAGAGATGTACAGCACTCACGTTTCTGGTGCACTTAAAACAATTTCCCCAACTGACATTTAATCTACTAGCAAAAAACGAGCGAAACTTTGCATGTTAAAGTTATTGCATCAGTAGATTCCCTCGTACATTCAAGAATTTTGATTTTATCACAAATGAGCTTGATGCTACCGACAAGAAATATTAACTGAATTATGCGAAAAAAGATGGACCCATGATGATAGTAAATCATAATTACATTCCACTCTAGGCATTAGCATTATGATTATGAACCTAAATGACTTATAAAAAAGCTAACGAGTTCATAAGACTGTCTGAATTCCCTTGCAACCTCTGATAACTAAATAACCATGATAATGGCTCCTATGACTTCATTTTATTGATTAGCATTAAGAGCACGTTTTGGGAGAGTCCCTTTCTTTTTCACTGAATTCGAAATAATTGCGGAATATTCCTAGCGGTTATCAAAAGTTGAAGCTCTCTGAGGCTCTAACAGAGATATTTCGCTGTTTCTCGTTTCACCACATGTGGTCACGAGAGGTACATTTACAGTCATATTTATTCGCCTCACAAGGTGTATACATGACGCTATAGCCTGTAAATATTTAAAATAAAGACTCAAGACAATAATAAAGTGCAGAAAACGTCTATGCTTTCAATTCCGCTCTATAATTTCTTCATTCTTATTGAGATTTGAACGATAACGGATAATGATCGCACTAATTAGATCATAGCGAAGACAAAACTTTCAAAGATCAAAAATTGTATAACCTTCACGTGAGAAAAATTCGTTTTAGCACATGCGTAATAATTACTTAAAACTCGTTAATAAGTACCTGCCATTAGCGGGTCACGGGTGTTGTATTTATGACATTGTTTTGATTAATTAAACCGCATCGTGAGCACTGACAAATATACGCAATATATTTGAAAATAAAATTGACACAGTCATAAAGAAAATGAGACTCTGTTGGCTGAATGATTAAACTTTTCAGGACAACTGCTTTGACTTTTGCTCAATATATCATTCGTTATGACATTTTCGCACGGCGTTCAATCGAAACAATCTCTTTTTTTCGGTGTGATTTTTTCCTTTCCTCACTTTAATTACGAGGCAGTGCACACTAATGCCTTTCCGAATTTTCGGCAGCTGTTGGATGCAAAAACGGGCGATTTGATCAATTGTTTCCGCCCAGCCCGCATGACCCATTTTTCTAATGAAACGTAGCCCCCAGCCCCAATTCTCCGCGTTTTTTCTCCTCAACTGCTTCGTATTGAAATGAATACAAAATGATGAACTGTGCCGAGTTTGCAACGATAATACAACCGCACACCTCCACACTTCCAATAACCATTTAAAAAAGTTAAAAAGCGTCAAAAACAACAAACCCAAACAAGTTACACAATAAAGACTCCGGATTTAATCGCGTCGAAATACGTCGTCGCGTGTAACTGATTCCCGACTTTTATTAAAAAACTTCTCATCGAATTTAAACGTGATAAATAAACGTCGCAAGTTTAATAAGAACTCGACGAATATACGGAGATTTAGTCGGGGACCCTTAATCTTACAAGTAAATAACGCAAGGCACGCATATACGACGTACGACTTCCTCCCCGGAGAATCCGGAAACTTCACGCGTTAAACGTTCGAGAAAGTCGACCGGAAACCGGACTAATTTCGAGTCGATCGCGATCGGACCAACCTGCGAAAACAGGAAATGAGGAAAAAGGGACCAGCGACCTTCGCAACGAAAGTGTTTAATTAAAACTCGAAATGCGAACTCATTTCCGACGGGGTGCACCGCAGGGAGCTCTTCACGGACCATTATATCAGCAAGATGCACTTTTCCTAAAGTTAGATGTTTCTTTGGCATCCGGAAATGTTCGTAGTGGGTGGCTGTCAAAGTTATAAATGTCGCACCTGTTCTCTAATTTGTAACTGTTATTTTGACTTGTTGCAATGTAAATCTCCAGTAGTTTAGTCAGCAGTGCGAAATTTTCGTCAAGTCGTGTTATAACGTGAATCTCGTAAAGCTATTTATGAATTTATGACTATCGTAATCTAATTGATCCCGTTTTATGTAATTTTAACGCCCTAAGAAATAAGTGAAGCAAATAGCCGCAATTTCTAGGTATATTGTCGCAGAAATAGTTATTACTTCCTCCAGTTTTGTGTACAATAAAAGACTTTGAATCATTTCCTTATTACATCAAATTCGGTATGTATAATTCCCGTTGAAAACGTTGCATTAGTCATCCTTAGAAAACTACACAACAGGTCTAATTTTATGTCTCCAATTAGAGACATTCAAAGGTTAAACAAAGACCAGATGCGTGAAAATGAATTAATTTCCGTGGAAATTCGAATAACCTCGTAAACTTGTTATTCCTGTATTTATGACAGTCATGTTCTACTTGATTACACAAACTAATTTAATAGATATTTTGGTTGCTTTAATAGACCGAGAATAAACTAGACAATAATTTCGCTCCTTAGAACAGGAGGACGCATAAACTGTTACTAGAATATTGGCCATTCCAATCATCTCGTAACCATTATGCTCCCTCTTGATCCTCCGCCATCATGCGTCTCGCAAATTCTCATCTTTAATGGTTCTTAACCACCACTTGCTTATCTCCCTTTCGTAAAAATAACTCTTGATTTATATCCCTGTCCCCGGTTAATAAATCACTCGAGAATTACCAAGTACGCCAATTTTTGCATGTCTACCAACCCAATTAAACTGATGACATCCAGAATCGCATGTTTCATTACAATTCCCTGTAATTCCCCCGAGTGTAGCGTGAACCGAAAAAGCTGCTAGAATCGCGTCACGATGGCAAAAACGACAAAAAAATAAATACAAGTTCACTTTAGCTAAACGAACAACAGTACGTGAAATTGTAAAAAGGAAGAGAATAAAATAGTTAGACTTTCTGCATGGTTGTCTTTACGTTTCAAGTGAAAAAGACGAGTTACAAAGTTAATATTCCGCCATAATATAATCCCAAACAAATTTCCGCTTATTTCGAGTCTGCTGTAACTAATCCAATTAATATGTTTCCCTTGTCCAGATGTTTTAGATTTGTTTATTTAATATACCGGGCCGGAACGAACGTCCCTGTCGGCGTCCACCGCTCCGAATTTAGATGAGTCCGGAACGAATTCCTGAAGGAGTAACCTCGAAGAATTCGGGAACGAAAGTGGAACCTTGTTGCACTCTCCCTCTCGTCATTGATCGCTTCCAACGTCGTCCGTATTTTTATCGATTCGTAATAACCTCAAGTGTTTGAATTTCGGTCAGAAAACACACACATAAATATTTCATGGGTAAAAGTTATTTTCCACCTCTTCAGTCTCAATGAGAGCGAACGTCATCATAAAAAAAATTGGCAGTGAAAAGTTGAGATTCACACGCGATATTTTCTTTATTGCTGCGTTCTAAGAAAAATTAGTTGGTATTTCTGGACGTTTCTCTTCGATCTAGCGAGTGATCCCTCTATAAATAAGGCAGAGAATGTCGGCAATTACAATAATTACAGTTTCGAAGGAACGTGAACGAATAAAAATAACGTCTGTGCGCAACGATGGATCGAAAACGTGATACGAGAAGAGGGTTCTTGTAATAAAAAATTAATCCAAGGGGGAAGAAACATACATAGAACAGAGCCATTCTCGTTTTTTCGCATCCGAAATGTGGTTTACATCATCTAATGGTTGCGTTTATTAACTTAATTAGTCGCCAGGACGTTCTTTTGTCCGTCCGGAAGACGGAATCTTGGACCCTTCATCAATCGCGCATCGATTTTCGGTGACGCAGACAGGAAACTGATAGAAAAGACAATTATTACGTGGATGAAAGGAACAATAATGAAAATCTCCCCGGATTAGTGTAAAGAGAACTCTTTGAAGTCCCTGAATTAAATTAGGATGATTCTTCCAAGTCCGAAGACTTGAAACTGCTCTCTTCTAAAACCGATCGGGCATTAACATATTGCCCAATATTTCGCTTCTCTTGTAATTCCATCCCTGTGCTCTTGACTTAATCAGGCACGTCCCGTGACGTCATCGTCTTGATGAGGAAGATCCCTGGGATAATTCTGCTTCTCGAGTTCGCGGTTTCAGATCCTGCGTCCGAATATGTGCCCGCAATGAAAACGTTAACGAATTTGAAGGGGCCGCTCGTTAACGTAATTATTCATAACTAGTGCGGATGTTGTCGTAACGTTCTTTGAGGTGGTATAAATCGAAAGCATCGAGCTTTTGATGTTTGCCAATGGCAAGTGAATCGTATCAGCTTAAACCGCATATGACAGGGAAATTTTATGGTTTCCTAACGTGTGGGTGATGAATTATTGGCGAGTTGCCACACGACGAATGTATCTTTTAATTAGGATGCCAGCGATGATGGGCGCGTTTTTGAAACGCCGACGCGGTGCCAGGACCGGGTCAAAAGACAATTTTTTCATTTCAAAAATTACATAAATCATTTTAAAATATTACACAATTTCATTTTATGGCTTTTAACCATGAAAAATAATGAGTCATTTGTATTTTGAAAATTTTGACATTTATACATAATTTGAAATCTTAAAATAAAGCGTGTAATGATCCTGAACATAACGAAGGTAGTAAACTTTCAAAATATCCCTAATCTAAACATAAGGAAAACCTTGGGAATTGTAATGTTATTTACGCAATAAGTTTCGTAACTTTTCATATTACGAACTAAATGGGAAAACTGTCAAACAAATTTAATAACCCATCTAGGATCATAATATAATTTTATGAAAGGATTATGTACTTATTTTTACTCTCATCTAGGGAAAAACAAAGGTAATTAATTTTGAATTTTCACCTTTTCTCTACATTTTACTGGGAGTGGGAGTTTCAACGTAATTATCATAGGTCATTTTAAACAATTGATTCATGTTTTCACAAGCCGCCCCTGGCATCCGTGGGCGTAAACACAGAAAATTGCCCACTTATTGCAGAAATCATCAGTAAAAACAATAGAGCAAGAGGAACACATTGCAGAGCCGAAAACCGCTACATTCATTTAAACTCTATGAAAGTGGAAAATACGCCCAAAGCTCTATCCGAAGCGTCAGAAACACGATAATAGTCTCTGCCCTGATCCTGTCTGATGTCCTTTAAGGACTCGAATTGTGATATTTACGATCTCCCCGTTTCATAATGATGATATAGTGTCGGTTTGCGTAGAGATTTCACATTTCTAATGGAATGTGTGATAATAACGAACGAAACAGAGAAGTCAGAGGCGTTCCGAAAAAACATTTATCAAAAAATAGGTGGACACTAGTTAAGGATGTTGAACTAATTAAAAACATAATAATATTTGAAATTTATTCGCCTATCGATCGCATAAATTTCGACTTTTTCTCTCTCGCCATTAAAACGTGACCCGCCTTATGGCCTCGTCATAACAAATTAATATTCATATTTCTGCTTATATCCCGTCTCAATTTCCATTCTATTCTGATTGGGTAAATAATGACACGAGCATGTAATAACTCATTTCTTTATTACGAGTGCGGACTGGAAAATTATTCAAACACCGAAAACTGTTGTGCTTTCGCTTTCGGCGTTTGTTGTTTTATTAACTAGGAAGCGAGCTTTTTCAAAAGCTGCGTTTACATAATTACGCAATTAAAACGGGAAATGAAAAGTTCGTTGCAAAATAGCATCTCTAAAACCTACATTTTTTAATAACCACGTCAACGTTTCGTATTTTACGAGCGTCCCTCAGGCTCTATTAGCAAAACCAACAAATCAGCTCTAGGTAAACTAATCCAAGCAAATTTTATCTACTCGGTGCTTTTAGAAAGTTCTCTCTTTTCTTCCGCACGAAACTACACCGGAATCGTGCCGGATCGCGCACAACACCGAATAAATCGACACGACAGATGTCACGTGACGCGCAACTGAAATACCGGAAACAAATATGAGTGCGCCATCAAACTGTCAAAATTACGATTAAAGTCGCTTAAAATTATTGTTCTGGGCTTACGCCAAATGTGATTCAGATGCAGGTGCAGCCGCAAATGATCGTAATTTTGGGAAATCAAAGACTGATCGAAATTAAATTATGGACGAACGGTGCCACATCAAAGGAGTGTAATTAAATTCGAAAGTAATTTTCTTGTGACGCTCATTCATTCTAGCAGTTTCTAGACAGATGATGGCGGTTTAATGAATGGCCTGCAATTATTTGGAAATGGAGGAATCCGGGACACGTTCCGGGCGAAGGTGGAAGTTCTATTAGACTGAGATTTTTTAGTTACGCAGAAGTGGGCCAAGTGGCTTGCAAACCAAAAACAAAGCTATAAACTTCAAAGTTGTTAACCGGAACCATTCAGCTACGCCATTAATAATGTGAAAACCAAACAGATAATCTAGCAATAATAATAAATTAAAAATCAGACGAACCGGTGGAGTTTCAGCAAAAAACTTCAAAACTTTGGCCTTAGTACAGTGAAAACGTGTGAAACTCCGGGCGCGCGCTGATAACAAAATAAGAGCGATAAAAGTGTATAACATAATAATTTTACTTTTTTAATGGATCTTTTGCCTTTTTCATGGCACGTATAAAACTATCCATAATTTCCTTGCACGTTTTTTGACAACATAAAATCGATAATTTATGTTGGTTTGCCAAAAGCGTTTTAATTAAAATCTGGTTCGTCCAACAGCTCCTAACATACATCTACCTCCTGAAATTAATTACTAGACTATCACATTACTAGTCCAAAACTAGAAGCACTGACGGCATTATTAACCCATAAATTTTGCCGTGACGAGCCGAAACTGCGCATTCGATCAACAGAAATAACCGGCGATTTATGAAAAACTGTAAATTTATCGCGACAATTTGGCAAAACCACAAACAGGTAAAACTCGCCTCAATCAATTGATAAACGGCGTATAAATGAAAATTCGTTGTGGAAATGTCAGATGTAAGAGCAGCGAAGTACACACGCCCAGTAACATGCAAGTACACACCTAGCAATTAATTTAGGTTTTACTCGATTAAAACAAGCTTTTCAAATTTATCGTTCGGCGAAGAACAAGGGAAAAGACACTAGAACAAACATACAATGGACGGTTATTAGAGTTAAAATTGGCTTAAGCAAATATTTATACAGTGTTCGATGAGAAAATATTTATTCCGAAACGTGAGGCGCGTGCGTTGCCGGATTATTTACGATTGGGGCCGACGTACGCCACTGCACACACATTCAGAAGACGACTCATTTTCCGTGCAAGTTTGAATCAAATTGTAAATAATAATAACTTGTTTTACAACTCTAAACTTATGATTGTACATTTACTGTGAAGTACCAACTTTCGTCGAAGTTAGAACAACTCCAACGCTCAGAACTTCAGGAGTGGTCCGTTAACTTCTTGGCCTTCCACCCTAAAATTTCCCTGTTATAATAAAAATAATTTGTATTTTTAAAAAGTGCACCGTGAAGGTAAAAAACGAGCCGCAGTTTCCGGATCTACCCCGCCACGTTCTTTCTGCAATCTGTCGGTTAATTTGAAAGTTTCATCAAACTTACGCACCCCTTTGTATGCGGTAAACCTCTGCAACTTGGCGAGATTATTAATAAGACGTTTGCTCCAATAATCTCGCAACTATTGAACAGTTTCCCGACATCAAAGCAACATCCCTCTTGTGCCACATACCGAAAAATCGATCCTCTATTTTTATCTACTGAATGAAAACACATTCCTGAAGACAACTTTAATAGACGACTGTGCGCTATGCGTGTGGTAATAAAATTTCAATATGGAGAAGAGTTTGATCTTGTTACATGATGTCTTTTCGACGATGGTGGTCTCATATTATTTTTGCCATTAGATTCGAGCCTTGTTAGATTTTAACGAGAGTCGTGGATAAAGACAGCTTGTATCAGCAGGAAGCTGTTAGAACACTAATTGCAGGATTTAAGTAACGATACCTGATATGCTTCGATTAATTAGAAAATTAGCGACACGAAGCGAAGACCGAAATTACTGTTTCAGGTCTGTAAAGATTTACTCAGTTCACGTCGAAAAAGCCGACAAAAAAATTGATTCGAACATAACTAAATTACAATAGTCCGAAAATACAGACTTGAAATCAATTTGTCCTCACGTGTACAGCATGAAATCCATCTATTTCCAGCCACAAAAAAGACACCCTTTATTATTAATAAAAATCGGGGGTTGTTTTTTATTTCTATCGTAAATGGGATGTCATGTTGGAAAAAGTTATTTCTATTTAGTGATAATAAAACATATTGAAAATAACGCGGTTTATGTCGCGATGGCGCCGGAATAATTTTTGTGATAGTGGTCAATTGTCAGGCGAGCTGCGATTTATTAATCGAGAATTAAAACTTAAAAGTCGGCGTGAAAATTGCGCAATTATTTCCAACAAGCGTTAATTTGTTTCATTTGAATTCATTGATGTTAAAATTATGGCTCAACGATTTGTTGTGTCGCTCCAACAGCTCTGGAAATTCGCCTTTTACCGACAGAACTGGGATATTATTCTGACATTTCCAACTGTGGTTTTCAGGAATCGTCGCGTCTTCTGGCATTCAATTCGATTTCCGTCTTTCGCCACCAGCAGGTAGAATTTTTCGCAATGTTCAAAACAAAATCTCTTGCTCTGCTCATAAAAAGCTCGTAATGAAGTTAGTCGCTTTTCTCATTTATCTTTCACTCATTACAAGTGTAAAGTTTCAAGTTTTGTACTTTCATTTGCGAGTCTCGGTGACGTTGATTTCTATTCTTTTCGACCAACGACCACATTAACTATAAATCTTCACACCATAATCGCCCTTAACCTTCCGCTTTGTGTCTCCGAGATGTGTCGCTGCCATTTATCAACAGCTGTGATAATTAACTTGTTGCGCTACGTCGAGTTGCACCATTATCTATTCAACCAAAATTGACGACTCACGACTTGAGAAATAGTTGAAGAGTTTATGATGTGAAATTATAGAGCACAATTCGCGATTTTCTTGGCAAACCGCTCTGAAAAAGAGACTAGTTAGTGTTCCATAACATTTTTATGTGGCAGAACTGTTATTTTGAATTTATCTTACCAACCATGAAAACTTGGTTATATTATGCTAGTTTATAGGATTTATTTCTGTTTATATTTTTGTTTTGTGGGGAACTGGTGTGCCAACAAAAATGTTATTAGAGTAACGATCGGACAATTTGATGAGGTCAAAATATGAATCTTTCAATTTATGCTGTTGGAGTGTGAATTTGACCAAGTGAAACGTAGAGCGAAGTAAATTAATAATAATAAAAACTCGATGACGTTAAAACCGTGACAGCTCAATGACATAACATTTCATCTAATTGTTAAACACGCTCTCTGGAGCATAAAATTTTACATCAACGTTACGTTCAGTTGTTTGAAAATTCAGCGAGCTCTTTTAAAAGTGTTAACTATCGCAGTAATTTTCCAATCAGTTAGTAACAGGTGGCTATGAAGAGTTCCCCCATCTCCGAAAATCTAAGCGTTGTAACTAAACTATGTATAAAGTTTTGATGTACATATATTAATTATACGTTGGCGTTGCTTTTTGTTGATTGTAAACTTTTAAATTTGTAGGTAATTGGAATATAACCTTTAGCAATGGTATCATAAAAAAAATTCACCATACGCTCCCATCTCTATCAAAGTAATTACAGTTCGTTCTATCCACTGATTAGGCCTCGGCATGCGTCATCGGCAATTGCATAATAACATAATGATCTTTGTTTTGTTCTCTTACCGAACATTGGCGAGAGTGTGTCTTCTGTTTCTTAAATATCTGTTGTGGTACTTCTGCAGCTCTCCGATAGAGCCTTGTTCGGCTTGCATTTTGACAGTGGTCGTGGATGAGCCCTCGCTGGACGTCGTACTCGTCACCGAGCGCGTCCTCTGCGACTTCCTCGCTTTCACTGACAACGTCGGCGACGGCGACTGCACATTCCGCCTCTTGTTCTTGTAACTCTGTCTGTTGGCAAGCGGTTGTAATGTGGCCTGCTCTTCGTCGGTTTCCTCGAACGACTCCTCTTCGGCGATGTCCTGTAGGTGAGGCGACGGTTGACGAGCTCTTATCGGACTCTCTAACGAAGGGACTGGCGGGGAAGGGGGGGCCGCCTTGCCCTCGGCCGGGCCGCACCAAGGCAAGCAGCACTTCCAAACCCCGACCAGCGTGGCGAGTTACGCACCCTTCACCAGAACAACATCACTATACCTGTTGCCGCCACGTTTAATACAACCACTTGGACGAGGAGTTCGACACGACGACAACGACGTTCACGAGGTGGTCCACTGGGACATCGGCGCGACCATGGTGACCACGTGCACCGAACTGAGCGCGTCTCCCTGTCTCCGCCGGCGCTATTTCCGACCGACTGTAGGAGGTACGAAGGTCGCGTGGTCGGGGCCCGCGCTCCGGGTCCCGGAATCACCCCCGCATCTTATGATTTTTTGGAGGTTAGGTCCCACTCCGCCACCAAACACCGAAAACGAGTACAATCCGCCTCTGTGACGGTCACATGGTAAAGGATCGCTCGATTTCAACAAGATACATCACGAATTTTGGCGTATTTTTTGGTGTTTATTTTTTTGAGAGGAGAGAGGCGCCTGACGCGCCGCGTCGAACAGCTGGACTAGTACTAAACGACGCCGGCAGTGGCGCTACTCCCCTCCGTCCGCACGGAAAGCGTCGATGCACGACTATGGCAAGAGGGATGTTTACCCGCTTCGGGTTAAATTCGGTTAATCTTCAACGACGAGATCAGGTGTACCATGCGACCTGCACTCGATAACTGATAATAACCAACCACGATAGTAACTCAAAAACCACATCAAGGATGCCCATTCGATCGGTCATAAAATCTTGAGCGAACAACTGCTTGTGAAACTGAGATCACTTCAAATTTGACTTTTAAATAGACGAGCGCCAATAAGCGGTATTTTGCATAAATTTATTTCCATTTAATTAACTAATATGAAAGTCCAGTGCACACAAATGAACGTACACAGTTTTTATATGTACATATAGTTCCGTCATTCCACTCGCCGTAACTATAAATAGCCCAAATAATATCTTTTCATAAAAGCATAAAACTGACCTATCCACCATGCTATAAAACTGACGAATGTATGGATTTAGCAGCTTTATACTCAAAAAACATCTCGTCGTGTCAATCTCTCTTAACTCTTCATTAAGAGCTGATTAAAATCGGAAAAAGTGCTCGCCTCATCTAGAATATTTTCTACGTTGGCGATAACAATGAAGCCGATATATCCATTGTGGTTCCGTGTCTGGAATTTTAAGCGAGTCGGCTTCCGATACGATACATTTTCGTGGTTGCCTCGCTATAAGAGCTTTCATCTCGACCCACATATCACAAAAACAGCTTCCGCGAGCTTTAATAACAAAATGTTATTATCCGAGTCCATTATGCTAACATTACAATCATTCCCAATACAACGAACTAACGTTTGTTTTTCATTCGCTGTACAAACACTGTTATTAAATCGGATAAGAAAACTATTTGAGGGAAACCTGGAGGGGTTGGAAAGCGTTACGTAAACACGAACACGAGAGAAAGCACTTAAAAAATACCTCTGCTCGATACTTTGTCGAGGCAGTCGATTCGATTATACGTTAATTAAAACCGAAGATTCGAAATCGTTGCTTTGCTGTTTTCAAATTGCTGAGCTTTAATTGTTACGAGGAAATATTCAACGAGATTGATTCTGACTCGCGTTTATGATGCGAGAAATGGCCGAATTTTGTCTCCACTCTTCCATTAATTTTCTTCTAGTGCTTGTTACTCTGTTCTTTCGTTTGTTCAGCAACTTGCGATAAATCGTCGGTTTTAAACAAGATTGATGACTAAATTGATTTTTTTGGCGCAAAAACTAACGAGTTTATCAACACTCACTAGGCGGTGTTTTACATCGACTTAAACAAACGTTCGTGATTATTTATACAGCTCTCAGGGACATAGGCGTCCGTCCGTTTTTTCACGCTTTCCACGAATAGATTACCATAAATCGCAATATAGAAAATGACGACGCAGAAACTCGCTCTATTCGCTTTATTCGCTCGTGCATTTTCCCTGTCTCGCGTTGACGTTTTTATTGAGCTGTTGTTTTTCTACAACGGACGAGCACCGATGACCTTATCCAATAAATCAACGTAACGAAAATGATTAAATTGACGGCTTTACAACGCTTTTAAGCGTTTCAATTGTGATGTTGTGACGAGAATGCGGTTATTGTGTGGAGCAATTTACTTTTGTACGTTCTATCAATTGTCGTTTTGGTTCCGACGACTTATTTGCCATTAATATTTATGTGTGGGAATGTTGCGCATCGATTAGCGACCATCGCGCAAAAGCTCAAACATTAGCACAGAGGAATTGGCACTGAGCGGGTAAAAAGGTTTATTTATTTATGGAAAGTGTTTGGAATGAAATTCGTACATTAGTGATTTGTTTCACGTTTTTTCTTTGGACAGATAAAGTGAACACTGAAAAAATCTGGAAGTTGTTTACTTGCCTAAGAAACTCAATTTTGAAAGTAAATATATTCACACTTTATCCGCTGGAGAGGATATCATTATAAGGATACGACGTCGAAGGATACACTTAATTGATATTCAGACCATTTCGGTGAGATATTTATCGAGGAATACAATTGGCTACATTCCTCTCTTCTTATATTAAAAACGACACAATTGTAACAATTCGTGCATAAACGAAACAAAGGAATTTCCACGGATTGCAGGAATCATCTGCAGGAATTTGATGCATTCAAAATTGACGATAATAACATGTGTTTGCTTTCCGAGAATACCGCAAAAACTGACCATTCCTCTCCTTGCGAAGGAGCATCTTGAATAGAATCTCGATCTATCAAAAAGATTTAAAATCGTTTTGAGTAACTTCTCTACCGCTGGTAAGGAACAATTTTAAAAGGATTCCTGAAAGGAAAAGCGCTCACCAAATATGAGTAATACAGAAAAGAAACAAGTAAGTCTTATGGATAAAAAAAGGACTCGCTTGCCAAGCTCGAGAGTATAAAATTCGACGTTTGTATGATCTGCGTTGAAATGTGAGGGGCAACCAAAAAAGGCTCCGTCGTGGAATTGAACTTTCATTCATTTGTGAGAAGAGAAGACCTTCGGGGTTCGTTCAATGAAATCTCGTTCGCTTTTCTTATAAAACGATTGATTAACAATCTCCGCTTTCACCAGCAATTATAGACATTAAAGGGGTTCCAGTTTTGTTGTACAGAAAACCTTTGTTTTTCCTTCGCTAATTACCTTAATTTGTCCCAACCTTTTTTGAATGTTTTCCGTGGCTGCACAAAAGCAAGAATCAAGCGAGCGTCCCAGAATAGTTTCCCGATACTGCTTCGCAAATTATCTCGACAGTTAATTATTTGGTTCGAGTTTTCCTCTTGTAATTTTCCAGAATTATTAGCTGCTAATTCAGAACCCGAGAAAAGTAGGAACGTACGGAGTTGGTTAAGGTCATGGAATTAATTATGACCCCCCCAAACAATGAGATTTGTTCCATCAGTCCTGAACTTAATCCGATAACGCGGTTTCGTCCTTTCTCTTTCGGGTCAAAGGATAATTTTTCTTCGATCCCCCTCCTTTTCGTCCTCGTTTCATGATTTATGTTGATTCCCCACGTTTGTTGATTACGTTCGAGGCGCCGCCGCCACGTCCACGTCATCCACGGAGGAGACCCAACAACTCGGTGGCGGTGACAGAATGCCAATATAGAAACCGCACAGAATTGACTATGTTAAAGCCACCATGCGGTAGTCTTCTGCCCACTTATTACTGCCCTACTTTTCCGTATGATCAATAAATTTAATAAATTTTAACGAGGTAACGAAGTGACGTTTTGTATTTCACGGTGAATGGGGCACGCGTTGCTTCATTAGACTTGACTAGAATGTTGTTTATAATGTTTTCTTGTTTCTGGATTACCTACTTCTTGCAATAGATTCTTTTTTCGTTCATTGTCTCCTCGATTTTCTTCACCACTCATCATCTTGACATTCCTATCAGAGAAAAGCTACTCGTTTTACCGCGTGCTTATTCCGTCGTGTTGTTTTAAGTTTGATTTTCCATGTTTATGTAACACAGCCCCCAGTTACGTGAAATATTTCTGGACTCCCCGGAGCACCACCGGAATAGTTTCCCCAGTTTCCATTAAGCGTCATGTTATTATTACCTTCCCCAACTAAATTTCATTTAAAATTAGCCTGTGACGATGGGCCGAAGATGTATCCCGATGTTATTTTCAAAGGTTGGTGGTGTCATGGATTGATCGATAAAGAGAGGAGGCGATGCTGGCGTTGGGCGCATGTACCACGGACTCATTTCCTCTTTCTCGTCAACATATTTCGTTTCACACTCTTTGAATTTCCACCCCGTGTCTATCAAAAGACTCTGGTTACATTTATGGAGGTGTAAATAAACGCTTTGTTCGGGAATTTTCGCGCTACAGAGCTGAAACAGAGATGGAAACGCCGAC
The DNA here is from genome assembly GCA_029298725.1 of Gnatocerus cornutus. Classification (NCBI taxonomy): domain Eukaryota; kingdom Metazoa; phylum Arthropoda; class Insecta; order Coleoptera; family Tenebrionidae; genus Gnatocerus; species Gnatocerus cornutus. Next base: position 4,516,346 of record CM055517.1, read on the forward strand.
GTTGATGAGGAACGGACATGGATCGTGATGGGTCAAAGTAGAAATGGAGTAGTCAGAAATCGAACACCTTTGATCATGTCTGGATGTGAAATGCGACAAACGGCAACTTTGTCTGTTGAAGGACCATCACGGAAGCTTACTTACATAGAAAAAAAAGTAGAGAGCTCATTGTGGTCTCTTGCGGGGCGAGTGAAAATATCACATCAATTCGTATTCGACCATTAGCCGCCTTAGCTGTCAAATTCCATTCACCCTGCCCGCATTTATATTTTTCACCCCCCAATGATTCAATTTAAACAAGTTTGCTCTGATTCAAGGGGGTATAAAAGCCTTTTGTATGTGTTGCAACGCGGCGCCCGAAACCGGGCCACAATAAGCCGTCAGTCCATCTTCATTAAAACGACACATGATTGATGGATCTGTCTTATTCTCCCCAAATATAAAAAACAACCGCCACCGGAGAGTTCAGATAAGTTACCCTTTTGAAAAATTACTCTCGTCGACACTAGGGCAAACGCATAACTTTGTTTGTTTTTCATTATGTTGTAAAACCTGACCACTGACGATGATGAGGTTTTCAACGGCGCCATAGGGTGTGATTAAATTTGGAACGGGATGGTTTTTGAGTTTGCAGGTCGAGGATAAATTCCTGCGAGTTCTGATTAATGATAGGAGACACGAGAACAGAGCGAACCATTTCAGGTTGTGCATTTTTAAACGCAATCTTCGGGAAAATGCGGTGCCAGAGGGAAATTAACATGGGAAAAAATAACCAGCTAAAAGGACGAAAAGATTCTTTAATACTACCAAAGCATTATAAGGATAATATTTCATGCAATCATTTTTCATAATCGTGGATTCTATTACCTCTTCAACAAGAGGGATATAAACGTAAATGACACGATAAATGCGAAACTGTGTTAAAACTCCCCAACTACCAGACGAAATGGAAATTTTTATACTTTACTTTATCATAGTTTTACGTAATATTACCTGAAAACTTGAGTTTCCCACAATCCTTTTCAGCTCCTTTAAAAGTGTAATAAAAATTTAGATCCGGTTATCTGCATTTTTATGGTAATTGTTCCGGTAATATCTTCTCCGGATAATTTCTCTGCTTTTTTCTGAATTAATTACACAACTAGTCAAAACCATTCTCTTTCTCCCCAAACAAATGAAAGGAATAGATGTTGGACATATTTGACGCGTTTCTTTTCCAACCTCTTCACATAAAAGACCCCAAATTGTATTACGGCACCCCGTGATATCAACCCAAGAAAGAAAATAAAAGTATCATCCCGTAATCCCGTCATATATTATTGATCATCATTGAGTACATACGACATTTTCCATTTTCCCCATAATTCACCGCATTCAGCAATTCTGAGCCTCCGTTCCTTCTCCTTTAAATCCCGCAGGTGTACCAATTCATCCACATCAAAACTGCGACTTTCTAAATACAGCACGGAGCGCAAGCGACGTCGTTTTAGATATTCATTTTAAAAGAAGAAACGTTTTCTGGGCTTGATCCTTTTCGAAATTAAATTACGAGCATCTAGCGGTCAACGTGGGGTAAAGAAAGCGTCGCCAATTGTACTGCCACCTGCGACAAAGCCGTCTGAAAATAATCAGAGCGCAACAACTACCGTCTGGATTTGCGCTTTCGTTTGTGACTCCCTAAGAGGTTTTACCCAAGTTAGTTGATTTCTTGGGGTTGTCGTGACGACAAATTGCAGGCAATATGAACCGTGACGTCAACTACAAGAGGTGAAAAAAAGGATAGGTATTGTTGGTGGGTAAACACAATGCTGGATTTACGTTCGTTCGTTGTTTGGACATTAAGTACCTCCTTTCGCATGAGAAGAATCTATTCGCGTGAGATTAAACAAGCAATAACGAGATGAAATATCGGTTTGTGCGTTTATTTGCGCTAATTTCTGACGTCGACGCATCTTTAAATATAGAAGCAATAAATTCAAATCAACCATCTTGAAATTAAACTAGATAATCGCCATTCGCTAGTCAACCGCTAAAACCCATCTGGTTCTGAATACGAAATCGATTCTCCCCTTGTTCACAAGGAATTGCAATCATCTGATCTATTTCCGCTTCGCACCCTTCATCATCTCAAACCCAAAAAACGTCCACAAAAACCTCCCCCATTCAACTCTCGTTGCTCACCCCGTGTCTATTGTCCAGTTATTAAACGTCCTCATCAAAACCGGGAAAACTCTCCAAATCGATCATTCACTCTTAATATTCATACCGCAAAAAACCATCTTCGACAACAAAACTTCGGTGCGTTCTCTCGAGAAATAAAACGCAATCCCCGCACACATCCCAGAATATCCCTCGTATTGTCGATGCGAAATCTGGGACACGTCTCTTTTTCCCTTTCCCGGAGGGTTCCATAGGGACGAGATGCGCCTTACGTCAATTAAAATATTCCATAGTGGGTTGTTTTTTAATTAAAATAGTCGCTTCGCTACAGGCTCCACGGGATCCTGCCAGGACGTGTCGACGTTATCCTATTCCATATGCAACGAAACGTCGGTGAAGTCTTGTCAGAAACGGGACAAGCGGAGCGGAAGGAGAGCGGCGCCTTCTGCGATAACGTTATCGCCCCATCCACCTGTGGACCACCCATGCGACACAATTCGCGACAGACTAATCGTACGACATGGGGTTGCGCTTCCCCCACTGAGAATTCTCGCATAGTAACAAGGAACACTCTTCCATTTGTCTCTCGCAGGAATAAACCCCAATCCTCTTCAAATTCAAAACTAAATAAATTCGGGCAAGGTGTGGGTCAATATGCTCGAGGTTTTTCTAAAACTTTCAATCGTGAACTCACCCAGGAGATTTGACATCCGCTACATATGCTTGCATTGTAGCGCGTCGGTGTGAGGGAGCTGCCAACCCTGGCGCCACCTGCCGGCCCCCTTGTTTTGCATTTGAATGAAAGCAACAAACATGAAAGTCGAAACTCGCAATATAAATAATAACTCTTTCAACTCACGTCATAACCAAACAGCTTGTAATTTTAATTACCTGCTCGTGTAAACAAATGAAATAATTCCCATTAACGATGTTATTTTTTCATGAAAAAACAAAGGGTTTCAGATTTTATGTCGAACATTTTTAAGCAAGTAACAAGAGCTCCCGCGGAAGGCAAAAAAGGGAGCGATGCTGAATTTAGAGTCCGTCACTTGAACGGAATAGGGTAGGCCGTGGCGGCGGTAGTTTTATTGATCTTGCAGCCTGTTGCTCGCTCCCTACCTACAAAACGGAGTGAACCGGTACTTGACCTTCTTGCACGTCCCCTAACTCCTATCATAGTAAACAAAATTATCCAGAGATAAAAAATTCAAACGAGAAAACTATCGTCGAAAACACGCAGATAAGTAACTTGCTCCCCTAATTCAAACAGACCAGGCAATTACCGATAATTTACGAACACAACGAATCGATTGACGTCATGGTGTGAAGTGGTCTTCATTACAAAGTTGAAAGTGTGGTCAAAAATGGCGCCTTGCGGAGAAGAAATCTGTTGGATCGACGCCAGAGCCCTCTAACGATTTGATATTATACCAATAAGAGCGAACAGACTTCATCATGAAGATTCAACTCACAACTACATGTTGGAGCACTGCTTCAGAGATGGCGCGCTACACATTTCTATTTGAAACTTCTATAGTTATTATTATTAATACCACAAATGCTTAGTTGAGTCGTGAGCAAAGTGTCGTTACTTTATTAAAATGTAAATAAATAGTCGGTGGATTTAAACTCCAGCTACTGAAACAATTAATATTTTAACGAGGCGCCTGGTCTATTTATCTCCACCCCTCGTACACAGACAAAAGAAATCGAAATTAAGGACGCGTAACATGGGATTAGAAATTTCTAACACACATAATAGAGTTTGTGTCGTCAAGAGATTAGTATTGTTGCCGACATTTAATTAAAATCGCTCCAGCCAACAGTTGAGCTTCCCCAAAAACGACTGAAATGTGGTGGAGAACGTAAAGTTGTTTCAATGAAAATAAAAAGAATGCAATTATGCGGACAGTTCTAATCACTTTAATTGCAAACGATCCAATTGCAATAATTACGTACATGGAAACAAAACAACCACATACTTTTCCAGTGCTTTCTAATCAAATCGATGCATGTTGGACTAGGCTCGAAAGCTGAGCTTTTCTTGTTTACGTTTTGTTGATCCTTCTTAAATTCACTTCTGTTTGGCACGACATCGAATGCATGTCCGGATTGATTGTTAGCAAAAATCGCAGGTCTAAAAATCAAATCAACAGAACGTCAACCCTTGTTGCTTCAACAGAGATTATTGATTCGATCGAATGCCCTTCGGGTTGAATAACACTTGGAGCACGTTGCACGTTACGAACGAACTATTTATTGACGAGACACTTTATGAGCTTTAGTGGATGAAAAAAATGACAGACTCTCAACACCTGAAACGGGAATTCCCTTTCCAACTGAACTGAAACGAGCGCATGAGTTCCGTTCCTTAAAACTGTTACATGAAGCGTACGGAAACGCGAAAAGCGAAATGGGTGACATCTATAACTCCACCATTAACAAAGTTTGTATCAAAGTGAAAATAAACTATGCGGCTGACGGGGGATTTTTGTCGTTAATAATGAATCAACAATCGAATTCTGAGCTTTTAGAGCTCATTAAATTAAAAGCGACCCCTTTGTTCGAGTATAAGTTGTGCCTAAGCATTAAACATGCACAATAACCGAATAACCGCAAAAAATTGGTGGAGGTGCACCTCCTCGCTTTTAGTAAAATTCCGGAAGAGCACACAATAATCGAGTGTGAGGGACTTGGTTAATACAGGTCGTGCATAAATCCTTAAGTAAATAAGTTTGAACGTGCACTTAGTAAAGGTCGGACGGTGTTAATTCCGTCTAAAACCATTCTGGACCGCTAATAGAACCACTCGAGGATCTTCTTGGAGAGGTTGTCGGCGCGGTCGTGCAAATTTACTCCGTCGATTGTGTTATTAACAAGATTGGTATCATATTTATTCCACTTGGGGGTACTTTTCTATATTCGAACTGCGTCACTTGTTGATGGAAATCAATTTTTTACCACAACAAGAGATCAATCGAATTGATACGATAGTAATTAATTTATCGCTTGCTTTTTTCGCGAGCTTTCAAAAGCTTTGTGTATTAAATTATTAAGAGGAGAAAAACGCAACAATAATGACTCAGTTCGAATTAGCATCAGCTTTGAAAGCTTTACCCGCTGACTTTTATCGTCGACCTATCTCGTGTTTAAAAACCGAATCGGCCGCGCTGAAAGCTCAAAGCTTGAATTTTACATGTCAAAATTTCGTCGCACTCAGTAGATTTCAACGACTTATTGCTAACGAAAGACAGAAATCTAATTATTTTGCTTCGATGATAGCGCTGATTAACGAGACTTGTCACAATTAAAAAACTCACTCTGAGAAATGGAAAAGCCATCCAATTCCAACTTTTCCATGCTCTGCGGGCATTCAATGTGCTCGTGTTTACTTGCGTCATTACGAGGTGGTTGAGATACTCCAATTTGTAATTAACTACACTAGATAATCAAAGAGAGTTGCATTTCGGCAAAGGACTAAAACACGCTCTCAAGGGAAGTGTGAATTCCGCACAAGCTCTATATTTTTCACGTTTTATTGGAAAACATTTTTTGTGAAGCATAAAATTTTACGTAGAAAACCTAACCTTCGACATAATCCAACACACGTCGACAATTTTACGTCAAAAGTGGATTCAAGTATCGACACAAGAGACGGAGGAGCTCCATCGAGAGCATAGAAAATGCACGGCTGTTAGACATTACTAAAATGAGGGTGTATACTCGACAATAAAAAATTTAGAGGCGAAAAATAAAATTGCAGAGAGACACTGTAGGTTACTGTAGGATTGATTTACATGTGAGATTAAGAATAACATTATTTTGTTCAAAAACTGAGATTCTTACGAGTGAGTAAAGCACCAAATGTAGGACAAATTTATTGAAACGTAAATGTGCTAAGCGGATCACGGACCGACAGATGCAATCGAGAATTTATGTCACTGAAAATCGAGCTATTAATAATATGGGATAAAACTTCTGAAAATTGTAAGTCTTCTTTATAGTTATCTCTGTATGTGTCTAGAATTTCACTAAAAGCTACTGCTACTGCACATCACTAAGTCGATAGTATAAAATATAATAAACAAACTAAATTGTTTTTCCACAGATCGATCGTCATTCATTTTTTACCTAAAGCAACAGAATAAAATACGTTTTCTCGCACATTTCAATATAAAGAAGTGCCTGTGGAAAACACATCCTCATAATCCCGAACCTTAGAAAATTGCGACCATAATGTTGAATCAGCTGTCAAAGAACAACGCCACCAAAATAAACATTAATCAGGCTTACCGTCCAACCCTTGGCCCCCATCAAACTTTGCAAATCTTGTTCAAACGACCAAGATTAGATAGACCCTTAAATAATAAATCCACCGAAATGCAGAGTTGAATTTGCTGTTTGACCCATCGTATTCAAGTTTGCAACGAAATGAAAATGCCTACCTATGTAGCTCGTGGCGGGCCAGGAATTTATCGAATAAAATCATAGCGTTTCTATGACAACAAATTGTTTCTAACTAACGATATAAAATTGCAGAAGCGAAATAAATCTGGGGAGCTTACATTTTTGCGTTACCCAGGCGATATGAGAACAACGCTCGACATCAAGTCACAAAAAACAAGAAATGTCGCTCATTAAAACTGGAGGTTACACTGAACATAGAAAACAAACGACATAACGAGTTGGGAAATCGCAGTTTTTCCTTTGAGGTGGCGGTAAAGTTGCAAAATTGGTGAAGTCTAAACGGTATAAAATCTATTTACACACTTGGTAATTACATCGTAAATCTTGATCCGTCGTAAATGTCAGTCGATAGGTTAAAGCCTGGAATAATTGTATCTCCTACGAAAAGCTTCCATTTATTCATTAACTTTGAATTTGATACAAATGAATAATTAAATGGTTTGAACGCTGTATACCGACGAAAAAGGAACAAGGAAAACCGGAAGTTTTCGATCGACGCCGACCGACGGTGGGATAAAAAGACCAACTCTTAAATAATTTCACGTTAAAGTTGTGAAAATAAAAACATCACTCATTGCCTAGTTCCAGGGACACTTATTAAAATGAGATTAGCTCTTTTTGGATATGAAATTTCACGATTTTGAAGCGACAAAGTCGGCTAACCATGTCAACAAAACACATAGTGACATTTTCAAGAGTAAATGACTTTCCTAAGAGGATTATTCAACTATGGAAACCCTGGAGGACCCTTAAACCAAAAGTTTCTGTTAATTCGACAGGCAAGAAATCACTTGATGAAGAAAGCCGATCTAATAATTTTGATTAAATTCAGAACAAGAGGTGATAATTTTATTAACCATCCTGTATCCCTTGATATAACACAGGACGCTATAATTTTCCTGATTAGATTAGAGGAACAAATGTATACAATTAGAATGAGGTAATTAAAACCTATTGTCAGATAATTGTTTAAAAATAACAGGGAACCGATCGCTTCAAGTGTACAACATAATAATTGATATCCGAATCCAAAATAACGTTGTCATATGTTAATGTCACGTGTCCATTAGTGTCACATAAAATCGATAAAGCAAGTGTTCTACAGCCATAATGGTGGTGTCAATTTACGAAATTGGAGTACCACTTCAATTTTTTGAAAAAAAAGCTCTCCCCGATTTAAAATTAGATCGCCCCATATGATCCAGAACCGTAAAATGCGTAGATCCTTGAACCTGGTGCTCCCCCAATCAATAACAACCCAGCTAGGTGTCTGTCTATAAGCGTTGTCGACGCTTTATAAATAAAATACACGTCGTCGAACCGCCACTTTTTCAACCACAAAGGGGCGCATGCGTCCCTATAATTGTCGCTAATCGAGAGGAATTAAAACCTTATCCCCAAGCTTTTCCGAATAAACAAGTTAGTTTTTCACTTGTTCGAGTTCGTTAAAACTCTTTTCGTTCAAAAGATTCGAAAGTGAATAAAACAACGGAGGACCGCTTTTTGATTTATGAAATTTCAGAGCTTTGTGAGGAAAATATGGACAGGAGGTGGTGGATTGAATAGGGGATGATTCTTTCGATTTGGCATGTGGGACGACTGGAAATAAAGGCGAGGGTTAGGAAAGGGATGAAGACGTCGAGGAGGATCCGTTTGTTAGATTTGGGAAGAAAAGTGAAAAGATTTTTTTCAGGATGTGCCACTTCTTTAGCGCCACATCGAGACGAAGTCGGAATTTATTTGAGATTATCGGCAACGCGAGATTATTTAGCGACAATAATTCGGAAAAAGCGCCCAAGATTCCAATGTTTTCTTTATTAGATACTATCAAAACAGGCTAAACGGTCGCATTTCATTAGGAAGGCGATATATGACACCGGTAGATAAACCAAATGGTATAATGAATAAAATTTTTATAGAACAATATAGTAGTTCATAATTCATTCGATTTCCGATATCAACACCAATAAATACTGACTAATTTATCAAACATTCGTTTTTCTCTCCCTGTCAAACTTTGGCTCAACTAACTTCTATCGTCATCCAGCTTATAAAAACCTATTTATTAACCGTCTTAACTTCCTTGCCATTCTTCGTTTCTTAGAACAAGCGATCCATAAAGACATACAAAAGCTCAATCGCTTTAAATAAAGAAACTTATCAAAGTGCCTATCCAGATTGGAAATGTAGATTTTCAATCAAGCGAGATCAAACGGTCGCGTTGATCGCACCAACTCAACCAAACAAGATTAATTATCGTGGCTGTTAAAATAATACATCTTACAATTTCTGCAGCTTAGATATTTAGAATAGTAACAATAACAGCGAAGCGAATATTCAAAAATTACTCTATTGTTATCGCACGAAAGCACTTTTGTTAGCGTCGAATGTATGATTTTATCACCAAAAGAGTAAAAAATTATCAATCTGGAAAATTCCGGCTTTTGAAGAGAAGCTGATTAGCATTTCCCTGTCATATTCAGGGAAATCCACATTTCCGCCTTGATGATGTTTCAGACGCGTTATATATTACAGCCGCAGGAGTTGCGAGAGTATCGACAAAGAAAAGTTCGTGATGCGTTGAGAATAGACCTGTTGAATTTTTGGGGAGTTCGTATGATCAATATAAGAGTGGCTTTTTGTACTGTCTCTGGTCATGGGATACTAAAATTTATTATGTTTATATTTGTCGATGGAAATAGCCGAGTAATAGAGACGGTTGGACGATAAATCCGTGTCATCTTAGGTTAGAACCACTGCTTTATTGGGACTTTTATGGATGACAAAGAGGACGAAGCTGTTATCAAAAATTTATAGGTGCGGATGAAATATCTGGAAGGCGACGAAGTGATGCATGCTCGTCGTATGCATACAAACTGTTTATACCAATTTCTAACTTTAAAATTAAAATTTAACGGTCGCAAAGTATTTTGAATTTGACCTTTTCACGTGGTCTGATTTCGACTGGCAAAGTTTATAATAAATCAAACAATTTGCAAATTATAAATAAACAACAGAGAAATTACCCCAACTTTATTTTATTTCACATTAAAATGAAATTATTATTTGGAGTCGGCGGTTTGTGTTTTTGGACATTTTTTTCAATTTGCTCTTGTCAATATTAATTAAATAGAACACTAAACCTGTTAACCGTTATTTAAACGTCATTTTTATTTATCACCTCGCTATGCAAACGCTAATAAATTTTATTCCTTCACATAAATAAATTGTTAAATAGTGTAAATACATTTAATTTTAAAAATACCTCAAATCGTGGGAAGACTGTTGATACGTAATAAAGATATTTTACCTGCTAGACGCTACAGGAGCCACCGGCCATGACCTTCTAGACCTAAGAATTAGGGCTGTTCTAGGTTGAGCCCCCATCTGTGGAGCCGACGTTCTCTTCCTCGACCTCTTGGTACCCCAAAGATGGTACCCTGGATGAGGTCCTTGTTCCGAAGCCGATCTATGGCTCCTCGCACATAATTTACCGTCTTTCTCCAAACGTGCGGCTATTTCGCGTTGGACTTCAATGGCAGCCGACATGTCACTCTACGACGGTGTTTCCTAGTGCACTTATCGAGGTAGTTTCCTCGATCGATATACGAATCCGTGTGGTCGTAAAAGGCTCTATATTCGATTATTGTAATTAACAGCCGGTGAGGGTAATCACATTTCCAATTAGCGCAACGGATTTCAGAGGGTGGATGATGGACCCCTTCGGATCGATGAATTTAATAACGGACTGTTTTTGGGGGAAAATTTCGAAAAGATGGCACGAAAAGGTGAGAAGCATCGTTTGTAATTAATTCAGGGGTTGGAAGGGAGATTTTTTTCGGGGAGGCGGTTGTTTGGCGGTGTATTGATGCACGCAGATACGAAAAAGACTTATGTGAAAACTTGGTGGATTAGCTTTTCATACTTCACAAAGAGGCGACTCGTGGGTTTTTATTAGGTCGTAATTGGTATTTCTATCCTCGTTGAATTGCAGATTTAGGGGATTTTATACCTTTTTAATAACTAGTATGTTAATGAGGGAAGTTTGAAAGATTACGTTCTAGCGAGATCAAATTGCAGACAAACATGGGTGCAAGCGTTACACTGGAGGAAATTAAAATATGAATTTCATCATTACACTGTCAGAACCAACAAAATTATGTTCCAACTTATTAAAATTGGAAAATAGCTAGTGCAAAAACTAGATTTCATGTTCTGATAAACGGGCTATTTTTTAGGATCAATGGCAATTCGTCACATAATTTGTGGCAAATCTAAATATTTTGACCGTGTTATAGAATAATTGATTGACCAAAGCAAGTTTTAGAGAACCAACCCACAAAATGTTAAACTTTTATTTAGCATAAAACATGACAACCAACATAAATCAAAACATTTTCTTTGATCTTTCTTATTTTTCGTTTTCAAACAAGTAGGTAAACACTAAAAATGATGTCTTAGTATGGCAGACTTCTTTGTATTTAGATTTGGTCCAAGTTGAACAAAGGTAATTCACTGTAAATAAAGAACTTCTGGAATTATATAGATGTCTCATTACTGACTAGAAACCTCAAAGGTATCATCAAGCTTAATAAGAAATCTCTTTTAAGGCAACATTAAACCGCACAGAACAGGAATCATTTCGCGCAATTAGTCTTCTATTTTAGCACCCACTCTTTGACCTTCCTCCCATAATTTCATCATTTTGCTCTTTTTACAATAATAAAAATACGGAAAAAAAAGGTGACATTTTCATATAAAGAAAATTTGTATCATCAAAGAGTCAAAATGTTGTTTTTGAAACTCCCACAATTAGAACTTCGAATTTGTTATTGGCCTGTGCTTTACATCCATTTCCAGTCGTACTTCCTCTAAGCGGCTAATCACGAATATAGCAAATTACATCCAAAGCGATTACATTACTAACAAAACAAAAACAAACGCAAAAGTTCTGTACAAAACATAAAAGCATTGTAATTTAAACCTCCAGCGTATTATCCCCCCAATAGAAATTCCTGAAATTTTTCATTTCATTGTTTATTATTTTCCCATTTCTCTTTCAACATCTTTCGCAAAAACACACAAAAAAAAAGGTTATTAATGATTTGCCGCCCGCACTTTACATCCACCTCTCCGCTGTCAAATGACAAAAAAAACTTAACATTGAAAGAGACAATTCCGCTATTGTCTCCTCATGAAGAAATCATCTACCTGATAAATGCACTGGAAAGTTTACACCGAAAACAAAACTAAAGCAAACAATAATTGCCCCAGTTTTGTGCCAGTCAATGTTAATGCCCGCGGTAGCTTCGGCACTTTCACCACACTTCACAGAGCCACATTTTCGTCAGCGGCGCGGATGACTTCATATCGTACGATCTCTTGCAAAATTTTTCGTTTATGTCTGAAGCCTCGTTCATACGACCACTTCCGTTGCGTTTTATCGCGAAAGCACGATTAGACTGCCAGGTAGGCGAATGTTTCTCCACGTGGTTGAGCGGTGCGCTTGCGTTGCATAAAGACGCGTGAAAACAAAGGGTGAATCACCCGAATTGATTTCCCTTTTTCGCGAAACGATCGAATTTAATAGGAAACGATCCATTCCTCGCGAAAAAACCGCATCGATTGAAGTTGGAATCAATGTGGGGTACCCCCGGGCTTCGTAGTGCTCCCGTCCACTTTTTCCATCAGAAAACAATTAATTAGTTAACGAAAGTAAACGAGGCTTTGTTTTTGTTTGGTTGGTACACTGAAGGCGCGTCAGGATGCAGGAATTGTTATTCTACCGGTTATTGGTCGGAGTTTGTTAATACGGATTTCCATGAGTGATTGCATTCCGGTGGCGGTGCTGAGGTCGTAAATTTTCTTGGGTAACCTTGTCTCTTTGATATACTGGCGAGGATATTCGATCTTCGAACCCTTAGTTTCGACGTGGACCAGAAATATGGGGGCGAAATTGTCAGCATCAAGGTGAGTTTCCACAATAAAAGTCAAAAAACGGATTCGCAATTATTTTCTTTATTCCAGAGAGCAAAACATAGGCGAGCCACCGGCCACCGTTGATTTTATTTTTAGTTATTACAAAATGTTGACATTTCTTTTATGTTCGCCCCACGTTTGCGATGCTAACAAAATTAACGATATTTGAAGAAAACTGGAAGAAATAAAAATACCTAAGTATAGGTTCTATTTTTAACAAATTGGACTTTATAAAAATCAACGTAAAACTTTGTTTCGGTCATGCAATAAAACCGGATAAAAATTCCTCCAACGAATCAAAGTCGGGTTCAACAGGTGGTAAACAAACGCAGCTAGCTCTTCAGTATCGCGGCAAAATACTTTTAATTACATCGTATATTTCATTAAAATTAATTTTTTAATTAACAAACTGGCCAGTGAAAACAGCTCACAATATTTTGTCGCAATTTCAATCATCACCTTGTTTTCCTTCCCTAGCACCTCCAACTTCCGTGACTTACGTCACGTTTCATCGCTGAATATTGCCGAATTAATCCTTACCACTTCCACAATTAAGACTCGCTTCAAAGAAAATCCGATCCGAACAACAAGGATAATTAAGTGTATAAAAGCTCCGAAGTTGACGGAATTTAATTGGGCTGGAATTTGCATATCGAACCTCCCGCCAAAAGCAGACGCTCGAATTTCGCCAAAACAGCTTTTTCCAAGTTCGTCTTGATTATTGTTTTATACATAGCACAAAAGCAACCTGAGATAATAATTGTGTTCATTATAAACAATTCATTGCTAAAACTCGAGTTCCTTAGTATGCCAAACGCACGACCGCACGAAAATACAGAAGAGAAACGTTGTACTAACATGTAACAGAAATCGATGCGGTCTTTTGTGTCTGAAGACACAACCATAAATATATAAAGCCACTATCGAAAGGTTATCGTCTAATTATGTAAAGGAAAAGTTCTTCGAGCTTTGTTCTCAATATAGCGAACTATTCACTATATGTATGACAAGTTCGTTATGGTGCTGAAGAGGCATCGCAAAGTTTTGATTGGGTTTTGTGTGACAAACACTTTTCCTGTGCCTTGCTACTTGCACTTTTTTAAATATGAAAGACTTCGTTAAAGGGAACGAAAGTTTCTCAAAGTTGGAATTAAAAAGCGCGAAAACTTTACGAAAATCATGATCTATGTATGCAAACAGTTTATACCGAGACTTGTTTATTACGAAAATAAGAGGAGCAAAAATTGTGATAAAAGGAAGTCGTAAGAGTGGATCTGATGTAGGCACTCCACAACTGCGATTTAATTTCCACATTTTACACCTTGCGGAGTTTGCACATGGGCTCTTCGACAGTGTTAGATTTCATCGTCGGTCGACATAATCGAATCATGACATTTGATCTTTTCTTTATCGAAGAAAAAAAAAGTTATTTCGATAAAACACTTCGTGTTGACTAGAACAGAATATCGGATTTTCATCAAATGTGGTTGTCACAAAACTAGCAAAAAATCAGTGAGATTTTCGAATTTTGCGCACTTGATGTGATGAAATTTTCGGAGTTCAGCCCTTAATATAAAAAGAGAATATTACTCGTCCACCGTTTCACATTATCTCTTTATAATGTAAATAAACTTGTTTGCTGTTACTTTTTTGCTAATCCTCTTACGTCAAGCCCGAAAAAGAAATTTCCATCGTACATACAGCACACGTTCCCTCTAGTTCTATTAAATTTTAATCTCTAGAATTTTCATTCAAAGTGTTCAAACACGACGTCACTATGTCAACAAATTTCCACGGTAAAATCGATGCAAATGACTAAACCCGGAACTGTTGACATAATTTCAGTTTTAATTAATTCATCAAAACTGAAGAGAAAAAAACTACGCATTCCAGTTATTGTGATCTAATTTGAGCAATAAATATTTAGATGAAGCGACATTAAGTATAAGCAAGGCACGGAGGCCACAAACACAATATTTTATCGCTCTGTTGAACTTTTCATTTATATTTTCCCAGAGAAAAAATAAATGTCAGTCTCGAGAAAACGGCGAAACATCTCTAATAACTTTCCCCGCGTCTTAATATTTAAGTGTTTCCACTTAAGATATCCGTTTCATCCGGACTAGAAGAATAGAAACTTGCGGAATTACCTTTCATTCTTCTATAACAACGCAATTAAGAAGTTTCTTTCTTTTGCTTATTTTTCCTTTCGCTCAATTAGGTAGTTTATTGATTTTCGTTTTTCTTCGCCACTTACCTTACACTAGGCCACTCCCCCTCCGTGGTCGAAGCTGGCGCTGAAGTACTCCTGGCGGGAAGACTCATACTCAAACGCGGCATGATTCTCAACGTGATGGGGCGCCTCCTCCTGGTCGTACATTCTATCAAACAAACCGAACTCTGTATTACCGAGGTTGGCAACACCACTACTTTACAGAAACCTGTAATGTACTCCCAAAAAGTATATTCCGGTTATTCACTCACCGTTCACGGATGACAGAGAATTCCGGGGTGCCAATAGATGAGGCGTCAACAATTCACCGGAAGACGTTGGCACCGTTATTGAATGCGTCTCTTCGCGAGTCACTTTGAATTTTATCGAGGTTCCTTTCATTTTGACGGATGGAAGACGACACGATCTGGAACAATAAAAGAAAAAATTTTATTAATACAAAAGGGATGATCATGATGGAGTGGCGTTTTTAATCTTGTCGGTTTTCGTTCCTTTTTTTTAACCTTATCGATTAAAAGAATTAGAAAAGAGACGAATATGAATATTGAAAGACATGACGAAGATTGGGGAGTGGGCAGATACGCCTGGAAGGAAATGCATAAGATTGAGCTAAAATTAGAGAGCTCAATGTGGAAGAAATGTTGTGTTAAATTTGGGTTTTTTCTGACGCACGGACTAGAAAAACAAGACAAAAATTCATTGCCGATGGCCCGGCGCATCCACCATTATTAACAACAGTTAGAAGTATTGTCGCATAATTAAAGTTTTGTAAATTGAAATCAACAAGAATTGTAGGTATAGAATCCTTGATCATCATTCTAAAATTGGTGGTCAATGTATATCGCTCGTAACTTCTTTATCGACTGTTAAATTCAGTTCGCAATAAAACTCAATCATTTGAAAGCACAGTAAATGTTTGTTGCGTAAATTCCGTTGCCGTAGCTACCACCAGGTACGTAGGTATAAAAACCAGAAATGTGTCATTTTTTTATCTTGTTCAACAAGAAGCCTAACGCATGAAAATTTGATTATTCCAAATCGAATCACTCAATCCAAGTATTTATAAAGCAGCCAGCAGCAAACCCAATTAAACGACTGCATGATGTTTTATAGCCGGCGGTCGCTTAATAGAAATCTTTAGTTAACCACCCCTGACGACGTATCAATTGACTCGTGAAATCTCTTTCTGGTTTAGTGTTATTTATTAACGACTCCCAGAGCGGTGACCATTGTCGGCCGAATAAAGTCAATCTCGAACGTACTTCCGACTTGCCGAAGGAGGAAAAACACCTGTTATGTCCGTGTATCAGACTGATATTAACCAAGTAATTGATTTATCGACTGAAGGCCTTTGACGAATAGATTACGTTCCTTCGGACGTAGGACGCCGCCCCCGACAGCTTTTGTCAAAAGAAGTAATTAAGTGTGCTGAACGCGCCTGTTTCCAATCAACATGAAATCAGAAACGTTCAAATCAAAAGGCGAAATGATAATAGCATTGTCTGATAACAAATTAATCACGGCACACACCCTTAAAATTCCACCCATTCTGGATAAATACGAAACTGCTGGAACTAAAATCCACCACTAGTTGCGGCAAATTCCCCAACTTATTTAATAAAGTCAATTTGCATCGACAAGAATTTCGCTCCAGATAATAATTGGGTCTGATCGAGAAAATGAATATTTCAAGGGATGTCCGCTGACGGAAAAAAAATCAGTTTTCTCGACCTCAATGATGCCAAACATGAAGTTTCTTCGGTCAAAGAACATAAATTGATGGAAATAATACAAATGCCGCCGGGGGGACGAGAGGAGGAGCAAAAAGTTATTTGAAGAATTCTCCCTCTGGGAAACTACAGATCCGAGACGATTGAATTTCAAAATTTAAGGAATTTCTTGTTTACATAGCCCATTTTAATTGCCAAAATGTCGGAACGCGCTAATAAGAAGAGATTTGATTCATTTATCTATTGATTGCTGTATCCAAACAAGGCGATAGTAGGGATTATCGAGTTCTTGCGTTATTGATTTTTTCTTAAATGTGACTTATTTTTAGACAGATTTAGAGATAGAGATAAAATGTACCATCATCTACTCATAAAAAGTACCGGAAAACCGGACCCTTCCTGTCGGTTCCAAAGGTAAAGTAGGTAAAAATAAGTGCAATTTAATTATATTCTTTTTCTACTAAAAATCTGGCTGACAGTTCGGCAAACCTCCATCACCTAAACAGTGTTTAATATTCACACTTTGATCTTAAAAGCAACGGAAAAAAGCCATTAGCCCCGACCATTTTCAGCAAATTTCAATTCAACCACAACTCCAAATTTAAAAATAGCACTGATTTATTCGATCGCATCCGCGGATCACTTTCAAGTGTAGAAGCTTTTAACCTTATTGTGTTTACCAAGTACACAGGCTAATTAATTTGTCGTAGAACCATCAACCTTCTGTTGCATATTATGTTATATAGCATCCCTTCATAATTATAAACATGTCAAGCGATATCCCCCACAGAACGTAGCAAAAAATTCTGAAAAGTCAATCGATTCTGCCTACATCAAAAATGCATCGAATCTCTCCCTGTCAATCAAACACACTTCTTATGTATTATTTATGCCATTTCTGGATAAACAAGCACAAAAGTAAAAGCTGTGTTAATCCGACACGTGATACGAATTTTTTTTCTCGTCTTTATATTTGCTAAATCAATCCAGAAAAAGGTAACACAATTAAACAAGGACGCTTTTCGACAATAACAGGATTAGTTTGTTTGTTTTCGCGCGCTTATCTAAAATTTTAAGTCATCTTACGTTCGCAAAACTGACGACTATTTTTTTCTCCTGTCACACACTTAGCACCACTTTAATTTAACGAACCGCACCGGTTAGCGCGAAAATTAACACTGCTATCATAATAAGTTGTCAGTCGGTTAATATAACAGTTTCCGAAAAACGTAACGAAATTCGAAGGTTTTTTTAAACGAAACGGTCGTGCATGTTCGCGAACTGACAAGACGAATTTAACTCGACCACATGCTTTTCCGACTTGTTTTCCCGAGATGGACGTTTAGCGCTTGCGTTACGACTTGATAAATGAACGTTTTCGAAAAAACGATGAATTGAAGAGGAAATTCTTAATATTGGACTTAATTTATTATTTAGGAGCGACGAGAAAAAAATCACGGGGGTAATTTAGTTAGGGAAAGTGATGGGAAAAATTAAAATTTTACGCTGAAAGTTCGCGGTTTCGGGATAAAAACAAGTTTTATTGTTGAAAGTGCTGATATACAGGGTCCGGCAACACTTGTGGTTTGTGGTCAACCGTCTTTAATTTTAAAGATATAATTTTGAAAATTTGCATATTATGCTAGAAGTTGACGAAGCTCTAAAATCTGACGCCATTTTTTTTTAATTAATAATTTTAGCGTCGGGACGCCTTAACGATGTAATATTTTAAGATATTCCACGCGCTAATTCAATTTTTTTTTAATACAGGGTGATTTTTGTAAAACGGCAGGCGTTGTAGAATTTTTATTTATGAACCGATTTCAAAAATTTTAAAAACAAATTAAATGGTTTTTAATTTACTATAAACTGATGATTTTAAAATTTTTCTAAATGTCTTAGTATTTTTTGGGCGATACTCAACTTTCTTATTTTAAATTGGAACCTATATTATTTTTTTTCATAATTTGAAAGATATTAATTTTCTTGATTCAGAAATGTGTAATATGTTCTACTTTTAACCAAAAATATTTTTAAAAAAATTATCAAAGTTGAAAAAAAATAAGCAATAAAAGTTAATAAAATCTAGGTGCATGGTGTCAAATAAAAGAATGCCGTTATTGTAATGTCAAAAAGCAGCAAATAACAGAAAGGATCGGCATTTTTTTTTTAAATTATTAATAACAAAAGACAATAATAATTACAAATCAGGAAAAACAACTACCTAATTTAATTAAAATACTGTTGAAATGCCATCCCGTTTTTTTTATTGCACAATTGAAACCTACGAGAAATGCATTGTGCATTGTAAGGTGTAGCCCCATCTTGTTGAAAGAAAACTTGTTCTTTCTGTTATTTGGTGTTTTTTGACATTACAATAACGATATTGTGTTATTTGACACCACGCACCTAGATTTTATTAACTTTTATTGCCTAATTTTTTTCATTTTTGATATTTTTTTTTAAATATTTTTTGTAAAAGTAGAACATATTACACATTTCTGAATCAAGAAAATTAATATCTTTCAAATTATGAAAAAAAAAATACGGGTGTCAATTTAAAATAAGAAAGTTGAGTATTGCCCAAAAGATACTAAGACATTTAGAAAACTTTTAAAATCATCAGTTTATAGGAAATTAAAAACCATTTAATTTGTTTTTTAAATTTTTGAAATCGGTTCATAAATAAAAATTCAACAACGCCTGCCGTTTAAAAAAAATCACCCTGTATAAATTATACAAAAACTGATTTAAAAATGAACAAAAAATCTAGTTTCTGGTTGCTTAGGAAACAAGTCATTCCAAGTGATTTTTTGCCAATGGCGTAGAAAAAAGTACGTGGATTGGGGTTAATTTTCCCTCGTCAGTTTTTGATTTAAAAATTGGTTTTTCACACTCCTTCTGGAATAGCGCAAAACTGTTCTGTACAAGCATTTCAAAAACATACTATATTTTCCAAAATTACCATGTCACTGCTAATCTTAATCTTGAACCTTAAATTTTGAGCACTCAACAACGCATAATGTGTAATTTAATTACCATATTATTTAGACCGTCGTCTGATTTTAACGTTTTTGCAGACATGTAAATAATCCAAAAGGAGACCTTTTTTTCTTTAACGGTTGGTATCGCACGGTTATGTCATAATCTGCTGCACGGCGCTGTCACTATTGAAACTTTTAAAGCTCGAAAATAGAACCTACAAATTTTGAAAATCAATCTAAATCAATAAAAACAATAAACAATTTACTTCCAATTTAGCTTTTAACAACAGAAAAAAAAACATTTTGCACAATTTTAAAACAATTGAATCAAAAGTCAAAATTTGTAAGAAAGAGTGCGAGTGGCAGCAATGTAAAAAATGAGAATTTCCCTAAAGATTTAATTGTTGCAGATTATTCGTCTACATATTTGCAATTTTAATGAAGAGTTCATATTAGTTCGAAAGTGAATAAAGAAATGCGAAAAACATTGCAATCGAACAACAATTAATTTAATATTTAAATGTTTTAGATTTAAAAAGTATTTTTGATTTTTTTTTAATTTTGTTCACCTATAAAATAGTGTCCATCTCACTTCTTAAAATGCTTTAGGCAGTCTTTGTGTTGCTGCAACTCGGCTTCGCAATTTCACTCAGACTTCCAAAAGAGCATTTTCCGGTCTTGTGATCCAAATTACTATTTTTCAAAACCTACATCCATACTATTTGCTTTCTTTTTTTTTAAACCAAATCGCTGCATTTTCAAGAACAATTTAGTTGGGAAAAAATTTGAAATGAAAATAAATAGATAAATAACTAGAAAATAACTAGAACTGCGGTTTTATGCACATTTTTTGTTTAGAATAACAATTACTGTCCTGATAGCAGCGAATACATTTCCGGGTATTCAAATTTGTAGTATTTTTACTTATTCGACCTCCAGGAAATTGTTAAAACTCTCGTCTAGATACAAATTCTTGATTTAATATTTTTATAGATGATTTTAATTCTTTAGATTTTAACATTTTTAGAAGTTGAAACTATTTTCACTTAGGGGAGAGGAGGGCATAGTGGGGAACTTAACAATCAATTAGCCACACATCTTAAAATAATAGAAATGACAAATTTTTTTTACTAAATATCATAGACTAATGTATTGCGGATGATTTTTGTTGTACTTTTTTTGATTACAATAAAAAAATTACGACATGTGAGCATTATTTTGAAAAATGGGATTTGCCCCGCTTTGCCACGCACATAGGGGTAAAGTGGGTATCTTATGGGGAAATCAAATTTTTGAATAACTGTGTACCTACTTAGAAAAAGTGACATTTTAAAATTACTTAGGCATCAATGCATATTGCACATAAATGAGCAGGTTCATCATATTTAGCCACTACATTTGTATGACTAGATTTGAAAAAAACTTGCTCCCTAACTTCGCGAATTTTTTAACGAAAACACTAAATTTCACATTTTGTTTTATAAAACATAGGTTTTCACACTTTGTTTTATAGAACACACATGGTTAACTGTCAACTGACAACCAATCAAAACACGCTATTCGACTTTTTTCACGGCGTCTGATTTGAGCAGCAGGAGTGTTGCCCCGCTATGCCCCGGTACCCCACTATGCCCCCCTCTCCCCTACATATTTTTTATTTAATTATACAGTGGCGGTCCAAATAAAGTGGTACAAGTCTCGGACCGCATTTTTTTTGTAATTGAGCTGTGTAAACAGGCTTTTAAAGTATGCTTACTATAATAACTATTGTAGGCTTAACAATGTCATTAATAAAACAAAAGAAAAAAAAAGACATTGAGGCATGTAGACTTATACAGTGGTTTGCTTTATTTCTTTCACTTTAAAATGCATTTGCAATCTACAAAAATACATTTACATTGTAGGCACAGTTTACCCCTTGGTGGTTAATGCATGATATTGGTAGTTACGATAACGTCCGATTCGTAGTTCAACAGTTTAATTTTTGGCCTATGGCCTGGATTACAATGTCGTTCAAGACATTGTTTCTTTTATCGTTTCTTTTCTAGAACACTTTGTATATTAAGCAATTATTGTGGAAAATAGAACAAGGTAAATATTTGGCCACACGGTATCTTTGAAACTTTCTGATTTCGCTGCCAGGTGACAATAAATTACCGACAATTTAAACCTCCATGGAATTTTTAGACAAATGTTGAAACAAAAAATTTAGGTATTAACGTTCTATTCAAACCCACTGAAAGAATTACCTACACTTACGTTAGTAGTTCAATATTTACTTCTCATTCGCACACATCTTAATAACACTTCGGTTAAGTAGGTAGTAAGCTGTGATTTACAACGCATCAAAATTCTCTCATCGCGCTATCCATGGAAATTCGGAAAACAATTTTCTCGAATTAAATGGAATAGAATGGAAAATTAGTGAAAAGTTACTTACAAAGCGAAAAATAGCGGTGAGTACAGAACGATGCAACTTGTACTCGATCACGAGACCGGCGGTTCCATGTCGTCAAAATGGTTTGAAAGTCATTAATAGGCACTGTTTTATTGTAAGAAACACTCGGGGAATCTGTGGGGCACATTTCCGCGATAGCCGGCGCAAATGCACGCAAATGTAATCAGAAATTAATTCGAATTCGAAAGCACAACGCGAGCGTGACGTAGGACCCGCGGTACTGTGTGAAGTTGGCGGATGGTGCCAACCTAAGGACATTAAATTAAAAATTGAATATTTAAAAGGCACTGGCTCTTTGAATAAAATTTATTCCTTTCGTTCTTAGCACATTTTTTATAGACTGATGTAATTGTCTTTCCTTCTTGTTCCCCAATCACCTCTTCCGCTCTCATCCTGAATTTAAAAGATGCGTGAATTATTTCGCTTTCTCAAGGTCTTCAGAGTTTATGATTTCGAGGGTAACTTTATGTTTTCTATGATAGCCTGGACAAACTCTTGAGAACCACAGTTACCTCCGATGTCAACCGTCCGGACTTTTCCTTCTTGCAACACCTTCGTAACTGCTTGACTGAGAGCATCCGCGTAAAGACCAAGATTAACGTGGCGGAGTAGCTTCACTGCAGACATAATTATTGCAGTGGGATTAGCAACGTTTTTTCCAACAGCTTCAGTGTAAGGGTGACGTGCAGCCTAAAAATACAATAAAAAAAGAGCCCCTTTGAGACAAGTTACCTGTTCGAACACGGCGCACTTCGGCGAGTAACAAACCCCGGGCACCATTCCCGCACCGCCTATCAACCCCGTTCCAATGTTATTCAAAAGACTTCCGTACAAATTCGAAGTTACTACGACGTCGAACTGTTGGGGCAATGACACGAGTTGCATTGTACTGTTATCAACAATCATACTCTCGAATTTGATTTTCGGGTACAATTTCCCGATGTCTTGGCAACTCTTGAGGAACAACCCATCGCCTAACTTCATAATATTGGCTTTATGGACACACGTAACTTTTTTTCTTTGATGTCGGGTGGCGAAGTCATACGCGAATTTGGCGATTCTGCGAGCCTTCTTGGCCGTAACGATCTTCAGCGACTCCACTATGCCTTTAACGCCCTCATGTTCTAGAGCAGAGAACGCGTCTTCCGTTTTTTCACGGATTATATAACAGTCAACGTTCTCGTGGCGTGTCTTCACCGAAGGAAATGACTTCAAATGTACTACCTGGGCGTACAAGTCAAGGGCTATACCCAGCTTCATGCTAATGTTCTGTAGGTCACCTGTGGGACTGAACGAAGGAACTGCAAGAGTACCCTTAAGACAAACGCCGTTATTGCTGATTGACTTGACGACGTCTTTAATGGAGGCGCTTTTCGCGGGGTCTAACTCTGAGAGGAAGATTGGTTCGAAATCGACAGGGATCTTGGCGGCTGTAAAAATGTTTTGAACTCCCGCTAAGAGTTCCGGAAAGACACCATCGCCAGGGATAAGAGTGCACTTGATGCGCGAGGACGTCGTGCGAGAGCTACTGGACTTGGAACGGACGAAAATTTTGAGAAAACGCGACATGGCGTGTCAAGACTGACAATTCTAAATTCTTTATTGTTCAGGCATTTCATCATCTAATAATAAATCGTCGAATTACAATAAATATTGAGTACTCTATTGATCAATTTAGGACCTATTTACAATATACACATTGAGACGCGAAATAAATTAAACACGAAACAACACACCTAAGCCTTAGGCATATTTAAATTGTGGATCACTGCGTATGTAAATTCCTGGGTACTAGACTGTCCCCCAATGTCTTTAGTTCTCACTTTCCCGTCCTGGAGGACCTGATCAACGGCGTTTCGAATCATATCACCATAAACTGGAAGATTGACGTGTCTCAATAGTTTGGCAGAGCAGAGAAGCATCGCCGTGGGATTAGCCACGTTCTTTCCCACAGCCTCTGAGTAGGTGTGACGTGCCCCCTGAAAAATTCAAATTAGAAACGGAAAAAACGACTCCAATTAGATTCTTACTGGTTCGAAAACGACACAGTTGGCGGAGTACGACGCCCCCGCGACCACCCCGGCGCCTCCCACAAGCCCCGAAGCCAAATTATCCACAATATTGCCATACAAATTCGGCGTGACCATAACATCGAATTGTTGCGGTTTAGACACCATTTGCATGGTGCAATTATCAACAATCATTTTCTCAAATTCGATTTTAGGGTACAACTTGGCCATCTCCTCGCAGCTCCGCAAGAAAAGCCCATCTCCAAGTTTCATAATGTTGGCTTTGTGCACCGCAGTGACTTTTTTCCTGTTGTTCTTCGTCGCGTAATCAAAAGCGAATTTCGCGATTCTCTGAGATTTTTTCGCCGTGACGATCTTGAGACATTCCACGATTCCTTTAACGCCTTCGTGTTCCAACGCCGAGTATTCGCCCTCCGTCTGTTCTCTAATAATAACGCAATCGATGCCCTCGTGGCGCCGCTTCACCCCTGGAAGCGACTTCACGTGAACAACATTCGCGTACAAGTCAAGAGAGTTTCTGAGTTTCATATTCAAAGTTTGGAGCTCCCCTGTGTGGCTGTAATCCGGAGTTGCTAAAATCCCTTTCAAACAAACACGGTTTTTAGAAATCGACTCCGCTACTGTATCTAAGGGGGCACTTAAAGTCGGGTTAACTTCAGAGAAAAAATAAGATTCAAAATCGACAGGAACTCCAGCAGCTTTGAAGACTTCTTGCACGGAGTAGACGAGCTCGGGCCCCACGCCATCGCCTGGAATGAGCGTGCACTTGATGCGGGTATCGGGCCGCTCCGAAATACCCTTCAAGCAAAAAATGTTAAAAAAACGCAAAAAGCGCTGAAAATCTTACGGTCTCTGAGAGGGCTGGTAATGTGGTGTGGAGGCCCCTGATTGTCGCGGATCCCGTAGCCTGCAAACAACCACGTGCAAAAACCGTTCGAAGAAGTTGGAGAAAAACTCACTTGAAGTGCGATTTTGGAGATGTTTCTTGCAATCAGCGACATTGTTGGCGTAATTCCCGACAAATTTAGACTGACTGTTTAAAGGTTATGTCGGTTATGTCACTCTGATCATGACAGTTGATAAGTGACAGGTAATACAGCGCCATCTAGGGTTTAAAAAAAATCCAAGTAGAATTCTGTAATAAAAAAAATGTAAAACTCAATAAATTTGAAGGCATCAGAATTCGATTCTGCTTTAATTTATTCCTTTCAGTTTAAAGTTTCAAGCTTTTTAATTATATCATTTTTAAGCTATGGGTAGCGACATTTAAACTTTGGAGTTGTATAATGTGTTGCCTGTATACGTAAAGCGCGCAAATTTTTTTTTAATTATTGTTCATGGAAAATGCGAAAAATACATAATAAATTGTACTAAAAAACAGATATTTTATTATAGATTAGTTTAAAAAACGTATATTTGATAATACTTTCGTAACTTGAACTTTAGTGGAGCTGATAAAAAATTTAATTCCCGAATTGTATTTACCGCAAGAAAATTTCTCAAATTGTTTTGCTCAGCTCTGCCCGAAAAAAAGTCCCCAGACTTCTTTTCCGAGCGCCGCGACCACGTTCCACCAACGCAATTTCGTATTAGCGTCCCAGGGGTCCATCGACCGAATAATACGCTTAGGAGAAGGTTTCCATCCCCTCTTCGTACTCATTTCTCAACATTAACAGATTGCATTTTGTCTACGACCCCATAAAAACTTTATGTACTGTTCGCTTCAGCATCTTGTTTATAAAACAAAGTTGGTTTACATTTAGCCACAGTTAAAATTTTCGATCCGTGCCGTTTCTTCTCAAAAAGTCTTTCTGCAAGATAACGAACGCGCGTGTGACAAATCCGCGGCGGCATCAAGACTCCCTAAAATAGAATCATTCATCATTGGCAATTTTTCTGTTAGCGAAGAAGTCGGATGGCTGCGGGCGCTAAAAATACTTGGCCGAAAATAAGGGGTGATTCGCCGCGATGAAATCACCCCAAAGTCAATTTACAAATTCCACGTTTCTTTTACACGTATAATTTTTATCGCTTTTTTAACGAGCGGAGGTTCTGGCTTTTCCTCACCCAAATCTTATCTAAACTTGTCACCCCGAGTGAAACACACATATGTTTGTCTGTATTCGCTAAGTCTTGCGTCTGCCGCCCCGAAATCATGCTCGACTTCAGTCAAATTCCGTCGTTCCACGTGTTTACACTTAGCGGAGACGATTCGGTGGTATGAGTGTTAAAGGAAGAAAAGTTTTCGCGTTACCAACTTAGTGGCACCACGTGAAGATGAAGCTGTGGAAGGTACTCGCGAGGAATAGTCACATTTACGCGAATCGGACGAAGGAACAACAGTTGATGGAACTCCATGGTTAGTTTTCTGTTTTTTTTTTTGAGTCGGATGAATGAAACAATGTGTTACTTGAAGATTTTATATTTTTTTTCAATTCAGTAAGTTTTTAATGGGGTTTCGCACGCCGGGCACTCAAAGTGCAAAAGGTGGAAGTCCTACAAAAAATACATTAAGAGTTGATTATACGTTAAATGAATATCGACAAACATTATTGGTATTGACAGAGTTCGAAGTTCCTGTTATGCGAATAAAAATGACTGGTGTTTCCAAAAAACGTAACAATTGCCAGGAACGAGATTCTTCATTTCGGTGGTCCGCAATTACGGTCCAATCGGACTTGTTAGTTGAGACTTCAATGTAATATTTGTACGTTCTTTTATCATTATCCCAAAGAAGTAGTTTCATGCTTGAAAGCATAAATGGTTGCGCTAAAAAATTAAAACAGCGAAATTTTTCTTTGAATCATTTTTGTTACTCACCCAGTTGTACTACAATGTTGCCTGCACCGATTTTGTGCCAAGTAAAATTTGAATAATTGCTTGTAATTCCATCTAGCAACGCGTTACCATTTGTGCTACAAATTAAATTTTACCCAGAAATTTTTGGTTTTGGCAACTTTTACCCTGCAATGACAACTGCTTTTTCGGCTACGGTTGCAACATTTGTGGTTGGGACGACTACACCATTTATAACTCTAGGAATGGAACTCTTGTAATACATTTCCACGTATATCAAATGAAAATCCTACAAAACAGTAGCAGTCTGTTAGATTTTACAGAACTAATTGTCAGTAATACTGTATTTGCACTGTTGTAGGTACCAACAATCCGCACGTACTGTGCGATCTCCTCTTCAAAAAAACATTTTTGTACAGAGCGACAAGGGTAGTTTTGGTAATCAATCACTCTTTTCCACGTTTTTCGATCAACAGACAATTCGATGTAATACTTATACGTTCTAAAGTTTCCTTTCATTAAAATGAATGATTCGCATGAAAAGTACAAACCTGAGATCTCCGTCATATAATTGCATATGAATATGATTAATAAATGTTGGAGATCCAAGTTTAAACGTAAATCCGTCTTTATCGTTAACATTGCAATGAGCATACGCGTTTATATCTCTATTGCCCGTCAGCAAATTTGATTGTCGAATCGTTCCAGTGAGTCCAATGGCTTTCAATTGGGGGGTTGCCACATTGACGTCCTTCACTTGAAGGCAGATCTAGACAAATAATAACAATAAGCAAGTTCTTACATAATTTTCCTCGAGGGTTTGTGGTTTGCGGTCTAACTTCCACAATCTCAGCAATAGCTTGTAGCAAATCATCGCAACTATTAAGTTTTCTGGGCCACACTATAGACACAATGTCCTCCACAGTTAACCAAGACAGTCGTACGCATTTCAGTACCAAATCCTTGACGTCGTTGTTCTCTTGACACCATTCGGACACTTTTTTAAAGATTTCGAGTTCGGGAGCAAAAAACGTGTCTCTTTCCAACAGTTTAATCAATGATTTCTGTAACAATAACATAAGAATAGAGTGAGTGGTTCATTCCGCTTCTACTTCAGTGAAATCCTTGAAGCACTTATTGGCCAGAATTTCGGAAGAATGTTGGTCCATGAAGGAGAGACAGGCGTCTCTAAGATCGCTCAAATTGTGCTCATTTGCCGTGTTAAAGACAGAACAGATATTTTTGAGGTTGAGGAGTGACTTCAGTTCTTTCACTATAGCTTGCTCCAATTCGCTGAGGGAGCCCTGGTGTGCTAAAATCATCACTTCAAGAGTGGGCTTCACTTTTAAAGGGTTTATCACGATGATGCCTAAAAAAAACGTTGTAAAAGTTTCACTAAATTAAAATCTAAAAAAACCTGTGTAGAGAAACTTCAGAATGTCTTTGAACACATCAGGAGAAGTACTCAGTTGTAGGCGAAGTTCAGACTGTTCGATCTCTTCCCCACCATCGTACAAGAGGTCTTCAAAGTATGAGCTTCTTGCGGCTAGGATGACCTGAGTGACTATAATTTAAGGGTATTCTAATTTGATTTAATTACTTTGTGTGCAGGAATTCGTTCCTCATCCACAATTAGAGTGATATCGGAAAACTTCTCGCTTAAGTAGAGTGCTGAGATGTCTTTCGTTATCTTGGAACTGTCGTTAACAGTGACGATACCTCCTTTGGCGGTACTCATCTTTGGATTTACACGTGAAAAACTGATCAAATTCAATGTTGGCGAATTAATTTATAACTGGGAGGAAAGGAAATGCGGTTGAATCCACCAAAACATGTTTTTTTCGGATTATCACTATGTGGTCATTGTAACCTTGCTTTGTGTTTTTGTTTGCTTATCCTGTTCTTCTAGTTTCTCTGTCTATTTCGAGCTGGAATTCTAACAAACTCGGAAATTGTCTGGCTAACGTCTGTTTTCTTAATCAACTCTTAATGAGGCGTTCAGATGGTCGCGTAAAAAACAAAGCGACACATCTGCGACGAACGCCACTGCTTAACCCTTCATTTTTTCCGTTTCCAACCCTGCTAAGTGCCACAAAAAGTCAAGTGTCTGTGTGAGATTTTTATGGGCTTGTTAAATGACAGATTGCCGCGATTTGTATATTTTAAAGGCGTTTTCGACAGACGTTTTTAGCGCAGCGACATGCTTAATAGACCTTTTATTTATGTTTATTCAACTCTGTTCACTTTGTAGAGTTCAAGTCCCGCTCGCCGACGTTCTCGGAGGACTCCGGTCGACATTCCAGTAGCGTCCTGGACCCGCAGAGCGTCCTCTTGACCATGGTCCAGTTGAAGAAACGCGCAGGGGAATCCCTAGGAATCGTCCTCACTGCAGGTAATGTAAATAAACCGCAAGGTTCCATTTTCAGTCCCTTTCTTCCGACGCAAATAGCAGCAGAGTCAATAAAGATACTGTAGCAACTTCCGAAAAGCCATTTGAACCGGATACAGAGCACCATCTTGAGGTTATAAATAGGCGACGGTCGGCGTCTTCGTACCTGACGGCGTCGCGCCGCCACGTGAAAATTACGCCATTTTCCATGTTCTCAGGGATTAAGGGATGATTTACATTCGATGTTATCGCGGGTCTTTATCTGTTTTATGCGAGCAATATCGAGAAGCTTGCGCAGGGTTTATGATCGAAGATAAAAAATTCATCACAAGACAAGACGCCGGAATCGGTGCAATTTAAAGCGGGCGGGGTTGTTTCAAGGTCCATAAAAAAGATTGATCCCGAGTCCGGCCCTGGTCCAATTAAACGTAACATTTCCTTAGCCAGACCTCCGTTTATTAATAGTTTTGTCAATTTTTATGATTTATCTTAGGTGGCAGCTGCGAGAAAAACTACTAAAAATAGTAAGACCTGTAAAGTTGGAAGCAATTAAACGTACAAAGTTGGCATTGATGGACTAAATGCGCCATTTGAAATCGCAACAGCAACAAGGCTCGGCTTTCAGCAAAATACAAGAATTTAATTAAATTCGCTAGTGAAAAAACGGCCAAGATTAATTGACTCCACTTTTTTCTTGCTGTCTATAGTTTATGTTAATTGTGACGTGAAACAGACTCTGTGAAACGGAACACTTTAATTCCCGGATAAATCGGGAGATGGACGCAACTTACTGTTGATTTTCCGCATTTTTTCGGGCGTGATGTGATTGCAGCTGTTACTGTTGTTATTTAATTGGAGTAAACAAAGCTGGAAATGCGTAAACCTGGAATTCTTGGAAGAGCCGCGAGGGGAAAATAGACAATTAATGGTTCTGGTCTGGCGATTTGTACGGTCGAGAGTTTTGTTATTTTCAGGAGGCCACCTCTGGAGAAGAAAATGTTGGATTTACAATGTAAATTAAATAAAAATAAATTTTTGAATTCTGAATATGTAAGACCAGATTCTTATCCATAAAGTGCAAGAAAAACGATGACGCAAATCTCTTCTTTCTATCAAACACTAAATATTTGGGAGCGTCAAAATTTTTGGCGGCAATCGGAAACTTCAACGGCTTCTAATTTGTTTATTTGTTGACGTACGTTAAACATTCGCACAGTTTTGGATTCTGCGAGAAATTCTGTGATAAATGAGCGCCAATAAATTAAATTTGCTGCAGAAATAAACTAATATTGACCGAATTAGGTTCTCAGAGGGATTTTTTAGGATTATTAACATATATTAATAAACTGTTTTATACCTTTGAGTTATACATCAATCGAAAGAGCAGCTCGAGATCTATCAAGTAGCCAATTATCAGATAGGTAGGACAAGTAGTTTACGAGTGGTGGTTATGTATTTGCTGAAGTACGTTAAAAACAGTTTTGGATTCTGCTTTAAATGAGCACAATTATTTTGAGTTTGCTTCACAAATAAGCCAAAAATTGACCGAATTAGATTTTCAGAGGTTCATTTTTAACAAAAGTTTTTGCAGCAAAAGCAAGATTTAATTTCTTTGAGTTATGCATTAATCGAAAGGGCAGCTCGAGGTCTATCAAGTGCTAAATCTCAGATCGGTAGGACAAGTCGTTTACCAGAGACGATCAAAAAACGAAAAATTCAAAAAAATTTTTGGTTTGAAGTCTATTTTTTTTTAAATGCGTTAAGAAGAGAATCATAAGCAAAAAAACGCGGAGAACAACGGTAGTAAAAACCGCATCTTTCTTTTTGTCGTAGTTTTGGAGATATGGAGCGTTAAACATTTCGCATCTCAAAATTCATTATCCAAAACTTTAATCGCTTCTTATCAGTTATTTGTGAACCCAAATTAAAGGATAGCATATGTTTTGGATTCAGCGTAAAATTCTGCGTACAATGAGCATTAATAATAATAATTTAAGTTCGCTCCGCAGGTAAGGGAGGTATCGACCGAATTAGATTTACCTATATGTATAATATAAAAAAAAATTGAATTTTTAAATTGGAAACTATTTTTATAGTGCTTTTGTTTTTCAAAGTATTCGGTCTTACATATCCCAAATTCAATGTTTTCTTTTCCGTAGTTGGCAGTTTTCATTCTAAAAGAAGAATTCATTGTTTGTTGTCTGTTCGAAGGACCATTGAAGAAAAATACTGACGTTTTCTGCTAACTTGGTTTATTCGGTTTTATGTAATTCTAGAGAGGGTCCTTCCTCTTGCCTGGTATGAGTTAGATATGTTGACTCTTTGACTATTTTTCGCAGACTCTCTTTCCCCCGCTTCCTGAGGGCGCAAGGTCCTCTTACATAATGAAGTAGGGGTTGAAGATGACCAATAAATGAATTGGACAGTGAATGAATGAAGTATGAATGGATTGTGAAATAACGATGAATAAACTCTTTTTACTTCTTTATCGACTGCGCCAGAATACAAAAAAAACAAACACGATTTTTTTTTAATTTTTCCAGGTATTGACTAAAAATAATAATAAACTTGTAAACGTAATTTGGGAAACCATTAAAAGAATTTTGAGCGTCTCTGAAAAATGAAAAATTGAAGTGCTAAAGAGTCGAGGAACCAATAGTAACAATCGTAAATTTTCTAAAACTGTTTTTATTTATTGTTCAGAATGCTGCAGCTAAGAAAAAATCGACATCCTTCCTCTTCAATAATCTATAAACAGTTTTTCTGGCTGGCATAAGATAACAGGATGCGGCCTTCTCAGAATCGCTGTAAATAATTTGCATCGAAAATTGCGTTTGTTCCAATTTAGCCAAAAGAGGTCAAAATTAGCGCAAACTAGCACTCCTCCCCCGCCCACGTCCAATAACCAATTTGTGATGATTTTATTATTCCCGCGTCTATTTCTAGAAAATCCGTCTGGCTATTTATACATGCCAGATGTACCAACCCGAAAACCGTGAAAAACTGACAATAGTATCGTGGAAAATGGGCCTCTGAGGGCATCGCTCTTTCCGCCGTTGATGCGAACACGCAACAAAACTGTAATGATGTTGTGGTAAACTAAATTAGACGCGCAAACATAACAGGTAAGACTTAACAGAAAAATGAAGAAACTGTTGGTGTGCCAACACACCTAACGTCTTTCCGGCGTCGCGCACCATCTCTGAAACTAAGGAGGTTAAAAATAAACAGATTTCGCTATGACTGGCAACAGGAACGACAACACAACTACTAGAACCCGAAACGTTACTCTCATCTCGCGACGGCACGCCAAAGACGCCGCATCTTTGAAAAAAAAGCGAGAAAAATCCGCAAAAAGTGTAGTGAAATGACGGGCGCAAACACTAAACTATTTAACTGGAGTGTTTACATTCGCAGCTAATAATAAAGTGCTTAGCGCTGTTTTACGAGGTATATTTAGTCCATTCATTGGGACAATGGACTTGACGATGAGGTGAAGTGTTCAATATGTTCGGATCTTTTAAACTGTCTTCATTAAGACCGAGGGCGAGGAGTTTGTCGGAGGAGGCGCCCCCCAGCATTCTCTGTAAACCCCCCAAGACACCAGTGGGGTCGCCTAAGCAGAAACATCACAAGAAAAGTACGTATTTGCAAGAGGGTGGGGGGAGAGGGCGGAGCCGCAAACACGTGACATCGACTACTTGTGATTGCTGCTAATTATCGAGATTGTTTTTCTTGGCAAAGGGGATATCCAGGTTAAGCGATGAAAATTATCGACACGTTATTGTTGCATTGTAAATAAGTTCTTGTTGATCTTCTGTATTTTTAGTGCGCTCTTTGGAGCCCCACCTTGGCTGCGACTGATATTACTGTCAATTTTCTTTTGATTTGTTGGCCGGCATTTCTTTTATAGCTTTACATCAAAGTCTAAGAATGCCCAGGAAATTCTAGAGAACAAAAACTGGAACTTTAGAACATGAAGCTAAAAGTCCGAGAATCAAATTGTTTATTATTTATTTAGTGGTGATGAGTTTACAAAGAATTTTTATTTTCGGAGATTTTTCCCAAACTATTTCCACCTTGTAGCCAACATCTTGTCACCAGATGTATAATTTCGCACTTTATATTTTTATTAAATAATAAAAATCTTCAAGTTCGTTTTATTTATCAGCTGATGATTCACGACATTACAACCATCTGCGTTTTGGCATAAATCATTTTCTTAGAAAAACATCATCACAGTCTGACGACCTGGTTTCACTCAATTTTCATCAATTAAGACAAACTAACCGTAAATAACGATCTGTTTAAAGGGAACTCTGAATTGGAGCCGTGCCCCAGTATCGCCTCGCTTCGTCCAGGTTCCGTGGCCTTGACTAGTGAAAATTTGGTACCAGGAGATCGTATTTATAGTGTTAATGGGATAAACACCTCAAGGATGCGACCTGAAGATGTCTCAAAGCTTCTGGATAATATCGACGGGAACGCGATGTTGGAGATCCAGTATTCGCTCCCCAATTATGGTCAGTACTATTCATAATTTGGCACCACCGAACAAAATCGTTCTTTGCAGCGTCCCAGAATTCCCTCTGTGTGACATCTAAGCTGACTGAAATCACCTTGGAGCGTGTGGATGGGTCTTTGGGGATAACTTTAAGGGGCGGAGCTGTCCCTGAACATCCTCATTTAAGTCGTCCATTGGTCATAACTCACGTCAGATCTAATGGCCCCGCCCACAGAACTGGTTTGATTAGAGTGGGGGATCGACTATTAAAGGTCGACCATCAGCCCCTTGTCCATAAATCTTTGCTGGAAGCCCAACAAGTACTTAAAGACAACGCGTCGTTTGCTCTGGCGACGCTGACCATCGAATATGATGTCAGTATCATGGAGTCTGTCAAATATGCCCATGGACCTCTCTTGGTGGAGATCGACAGACAAACCGAGGAAGACTTTGGTTTGATTCTGACCAACTGTTGCGAATTGGGACCTGATGAGATTTTGGCAGCTGGGTACTTTATAGACCATGTAGTACCAGCCAGTACTGCCGACCGCTGTGGTGCTTTGAGTGCTGGTGACCAAATTTTGGCAATCGACGATTTGGTGTTGGAAAATTGGAACGGTAGTACCAACGACGCGGAGAGGTTGCTGCGGAGAGCGACGAAGTTGCAGATTTTACCTTACCACACAGTCCAGAGAGCGAGTTCTCGGAATTACGTCACGAGTTTTAGTACTTTGAACTCGCGACGCTCCAGAAGGGGTAAAAGGCAGAGCATTTTTCATAAGTCGGTTGATGGGGACTCCGGGAGTAATTATTGTGGGTGCTCTGGAAACATGGGAGTGTGTCATACCGAAACTCTCAGCACCACTCTTGTAGCTGATAGAGGGTACGGAATAACAGTCTCTGTAGGAGAGCACAGCGAAAATCGAACTGCTGACATCTTAATTTCGAGGATATCGCAAGATTCTCCAGCTTACAGGTAGGTACTTTGGCGAAAACTACCATAAATTAACATTCTGTTAAGATGTGGGTGCCTCCAAGTGGGTGATCGCATCATCGCCGTGAACCACCAACCAAACCTCACTCTTCAAGAGATCAACTCGATTCTAGACCTCGGGAATGACTCCAACTCCAAACTTACGCTTGAAATCGAGTTTGATGTCGCCGACACCATCGTTCCTTCAAGTGGAATTTTTACTGTGAAGCTCCCAAAGCGCGGTCCAGGTCTTGGAATTACAATAACAGCGTCCAAGACCCGCCCAGATGAACCTTTTCTCATCTCGGAGATCCGTCGTGGTTCTATCGCTCATAGATTAGGTACTCTGCATGCCGGCGACAGACTTTTAGCCATCGATAACCGGCCGTTGGATCATTTGAGTTTAGAGAGCGCCTTTGATATTTTGCAAAGCTCTACAAATGACATTGTTACGCTAAAGATTGAGAAAACTGAAACGGAAAACGCGAACTTGTTTCTGGATAGTGTTGTGTACACCGTGGAGCTGCATCGATATGGGGGGGCTTTAGGGATCACAATTTCGGGGAGTGAAGATTGCAATGAACCCATAGTTCTGTCTAGGCTAACTGAAGGGGGTTTGGCGGAGAAAACGGGGGCTTTGCATGTCGGGGATCGTATTTTGGCAATCAATGGAGAGAGTCTGGAGAATCGACCTTTGAGCGACGCCATCAGGTTGTTGCAGACTTCTGGAGATCGAGTCCAGTTGAAGATCGCGAGGACGATCAAGAACTCAGGTAAGGTTTAAAAGTACCTCATCCAAACGAGTCATTGTTTATTGCAGAGACCAACATGGAAGAAGGGAGGTGCACTTATTCCAGTCCTGGAGTCTTGAGTGTAGATAGTGCAGTTCACTCTTGGGACAGCAACACTGTTGATAACCCCGATCCAGATCCCATCAAAGACGAAGAAAGCGTCTTCAGCGAACCCATCTCCTACCAAGAACCCGACAAGAAGAAAAAGCACGACTCCCAACTCCAATTCTACTCAGACACTGAAGACATGTTCTGTCCAAGTCCTCTTCCTCTCCCAAATTACAACTTCTCCAATTCCAACACATACCAGTCTTCTGGGAACTTCGTGAATCGTCTTCAAGGGACATACAGCAACGAAAGCATCCAAGACAACGAAATTTACCACGTAACTCTGTACAAAGACTCAATTTACGACGACTACGGATTCAGTGTCAGTGACGGACTCTACGAGAAAGGAGTCTACGTAAACAGGATAAGAAAAGGAGGTCCTGCCGACATTGTCGGTCTCTTAAAACCGTACGACAGGATAATACAAGTGAACGACACGAAAACCAAAGACTTCGATTGCTGTTTAACAGTGCCGCTGATAGCATCAGCTGGAGATAGAATCGAGCTGCTTATAGCGAGGAACCCTTATCTCAATTTTGCGGAACGGGTGGGTAGTTGCGACCGATAGAAGATAACTCTCTAAATGCGGTTTTTCAGGATCATCAGGATAACATCTCTAAGAAGTCGTTTCCGACGAACCAGAACACGATAACCAAGACTTTGTAACGAAGTGTATAATTCCAAATGCTAATTAAATATTTATTTTTTATCAGTGTAAGATAACGTTGTGTCATGAATAAATGTGAACAGATTGTACCAATTTTTGAAGCGTTTTTAACTTTCTTGGCGAAAAAAAACTGTTTTTTTTGTTACCGACGGCAGATTTTGAAGCGCCATCTATTGAGAATCCCGAGAAGCTTCATGTAATATTTACATCTCCGCCGCTGGAAAGCAAGCCAGCGAAAGTTGCATGTCCCACATTTCGTTTCGGAGCCCCCGCATCTCGTGATTTTCAAGTTAGGCAGGTTCTGGTGACTTTCGCGCTGTTTTCCGCCACGTTTTCCCCACCCGTCCGTGATTGGCTCAAGTCCACATGACAAGCGACAGCTCATTGACAGTTGTGACTGCCAGCATGGCTGACCGCAAACACACAAGAGAAATTCTCACGGTTTTATTTTTGTGTGTTTTGTGGTACATTGTCAGCTCCAGCAATAATGTCATCGGGAAAACGGTACTCAACGAATTTCCATATCCCATGACGATGACAATGGTCCAGCTGCTGTCAATCACAGTTTTTAGTGGACCCTTGTTCAATTTGTGGGGCATCAGGAAATATGTGGATATTTCGTGGCGGTACTACTTCAGTATAATTGTTCCTTTGGCTTTTGGCAAGTTTATAGCGTCTGTGTTCTCTCATGTCAGTATTTGGAAAGTGCCCGTTTCCTACGCACACACAGGTTTGAGGTTAAGTTTTACTAAACATATGTTAACTAGCGATTTTTCAGTGAAAGCCACCATGCCTCTGTTTACAGTCGTCTTGTCTCGAGTGTTGATGAAGGAAAAGCAAACAATGAGAGTTTATTTCAGCTTAATCCCGATAATTGCGGGTGTCGCAATTGCAACAATAACAGAAATCAGCTTTGACATCATTGGATTAATTAGCGCTCTCGTGGCAACGATGGGATTTTCCCTGATGAACATATTTTCGAAAAAAGTGCTCCACGACACGAACGTCCACCATTTACGCCTTTTACACATTCTCGGCCGCCTCGCTCTTTTTATGTTCCTCCCTGTATGGATTTGTGTGGACTTATTCCGCCTGCTAAACGACGACTCAGTTGTCAGTAACACACCCCTGAAATACCACCTCAAATAACTCATATTTTTTCAGAAATACCACGACTACCGGGTAGTGGGGCTCCTCATCATAGACGGCATCCTCAACTGGCTGCAGAACATCATAGCATTCAGCGTTTTGTCTTTAGTCACTCCTTTGACCTACGCCGTCGCCAATGCCAGTAAAAGAATCTTTGTCATCGCCGTGTCGCTTTTTATTTTGGGGAACCCAGTGACGGGTGCCAACGTTTTCGGAATGCTGTTGGCGATT
The DNA here is from genome assembly GCA_029298725.1 of Gnatocerus cornutus. NCBI lineage: Eukaryota > Metazoa > Arthropoda > Insecta > Coleoptera > Tenebrionidae > Gnatocerus > Gnatocerus cornutus. The sequence continues at coordinate 4,553,995 of CM055517.1, forward strand.
TTCGGCGTTCTTTTTTACAACAAAGCGAAATACGATGCCAAAAAGACCGAGAAGAAGCAAACGCTTCTTCCATTCAGTCAAAACAGTTGGCAGGACCGGACTGGGTACACTATTCTTCAGAATGGTGACTCTAAACAGTCGTCCAATGGTTTTGTTACCAACGGGACTGTCGTCAACACCTCAAATAATAATTCGTTTATTTATAACTCAAAGTCTAGCAGTAGTAATTTATTGTTTGTGTGAAAGATAAGCTTAACGAGTTTTTGTTTTATAATAATAATGGGATATAATCCTTGAAGCAATACTGAATTGTTATTACAGCGTGATCTGGGGGCGAGCTAGTCACGAAAGTGCTTAATTTTTTATTTGCTCATGTTACCATTTATGACGGTTAAAATTGATAATGCCAATTGGTGCTGTTTTATTCTATTTTTTTAAGTAATTTATTGTAGTTGAGAAAAGAATCTCGTTTATTCCGCTATTTATAAATAAGTAGCTAATTGAATTGTACGTAATGTATATATTTTCTCATTTATATATTTATTTACTGAGTGCAGTATTGTATATTTCTCGATTAGAACAGTGTATATAAACGAAAAATACAGTCATATTTTTTTATCACAGGTTTTATTTCACTTCACTACAAAAAGGGAGCCACAGCTCAACAGGACTTGTCAGTGTCATTCCTACAACTATCACTAAATTGACAAGAGAAACGGTTTATTGAGGATTAAGCTTATTTGAGACTAAGCCGCAGATATTTATTGCTCCACGTTAATTCCACGAAGAACGTGACGCGAAAGATAAAAGAAGCAGACAAGAATGGAGATAGGTAATCCAATTTCAAATAAAATCTTTCGCGAATTGCTGAACTTAATTTCCTCTATCAAGGATAAATTTTAGATAAAATAACATAAATAAATCAGATTTCAAAAAACCGTCAATTCGCATTTACATTAACCTAGCTTTTTCACATGTGACAGCATCACTTCGAATTTTAAGGCGGGAAGTTTGAAATTGTTTAATAATGCAGTAATATTTCGGTCAAAAATAACCAAATATCTTAAAACACAAAGTTCAAAAGAACACGTAGTGTGTATATTAACAAAACAACGTAAAACTATAAACTAAATAAATTACGTAAAGTTTACATTGTACGACAAACCGCACATTCCTCCAGTTCAGAGTTAACATTCCTTTGAGTATTACATTTCAAAATGCATTTCCCAGATATCTCAGTCTGCACTTGAACATTAACTTTCCATTACTGAAACTACTGATATTTGCCAAGTTTTCGATAAACAGCTATTGATAATCAGCCCGTGTGTGTTTTTCTACTTATCGCACATAAAAATAAGGTCAGTATTACATCACTTCAGTCTCCGACCGATAAAAAGACTCGTGCCATTTCACTTTCTCAATTTCCAAGTTTTTTATCTTTTAAGTTTGACCAATTTCCGCTCATGTTAGGAAATTACGAAAATCCATCGATATTTTAGCGTCGGCGCTTAAAATCTCCGGGAAAATTTTCCCCGAGCCGGTCTGTAACCTCTCCAGAGCAATATCAAAGTTCAATAAAGATAGTCTCTATCGATAATAGTGTTAAACTTGATCAAGGCTGTCGGAAAACGATAATTGACTTACAAAGTTTTAGCTATTAGCACATAATGAGTGGAAGTGGTTGCTTGTAACTGGTCATTTTAGAAAATTTCAACTATGAGTATCAACATTAATATCGACAAACCGCGGTACGACCAAGAAACCTACGTTGGAAGAGCTAAACATTTTTTTTTGACCACCAACCCCTTGAATGTGTTTGCCACGGATAGCCAACTGGAAGACGCTAAATGCTTAGTAAACACATACAGGTAAGTGACACTTTCTCTTTGAATCGATAGTAAATGATCGAATTCTTGTAGGAATAAGAAGTCCCTTCCCCCAGGTTGCACTGAAGAAGACTTATGGCGCGCCAAAACTCTCTACGACTCGGCTTTCCACCCCGATACGGGCGAAAAAATGATGCTTATCGGCCGCATGTCCGCCCAAGTACCCATGAACATGCTTATCACCGGCGGCATGATGTCTTTTTATAAATCAACTCCAGCTGTTGTGTTCTGGCAATGGTTGAATCAGTCTTTCAACGCCCTCGTGAATTATACAAATCGAAGCGGTGACGCTGTTTTCACTGAAAAGCAGCTCGCGACTTCTTATGTTTTCGCGACAGGAGGAGCTGTGGCAACAGCGCTTAGTTTAAACCGGTTGTGCCGTGTAAGTATTGGTTGGTTTCGGGTTTACTGTGATTCTATTGGTTGGTTTCAGAACGCGCCGCCCCTTTTGGGACGCTTAGTGCCATTAGCGGCTGTCGCTGCTGCCAATTGTATCAACATTCCAATGATGAGAATGCAGGAGTTGACTGATGGGACTCCGATTTTTGATCCTAATGATAATAAGTTGGGGTATTCGACAAAAGCGGCGCAGAGCGGGATCGCGCAGGTTACTTTCAGTAGAATTTGTATGGCAACGCCAGGAATGGGTGAGTTTTTTGGGACTTTCGAAGTTGGCGCGATTCTAAAGAGGGGTTTTAGTACTAACGCCGATTTTGATGAACTATTTGGATAAGAAAGGGGTTTTAAAGAGACGACCTTGGATTAATTTACCTGTCCAAGTCGCTTTTGTGGGGCTGTGCATTACGTTTGCTACGCCACTGGCTTGTGCTTTCTTCAAACAAAAAGCGCAAATAGCCTACAAGAATTTGGAACCGGAATTAAGGGTAAGATATTTCAAAGGTGTTCAGCTATTTATAAGTTTGCCAACAGGAACAGCTTGATAAGAAGTTGGGTGAAAAGGCACCAGAGTACGTTTTCTTCAATAAGGGACTTTGAGACAAATCGAATAACACTGCCAGTCTTCTCCCTCACAACCTTATGACAATAATGTCGTTTCCAGTCTGTAGATAACATGTTGCACATAATAAAATCTATTTGTTTTTAGTCTTGATCGTCTTGATTTTCACCAAACGCCTGTCACTGTCATTGTCATTTTATGTGAACTCAAGTTTTGTCACGAAAGTACCAAACGGTCATGCTCAGCCCGGCACTGTTCACCTTTTAAATTACAGTCACTATGTGTACTACCGACGAAGTTCTTCATCTAGATCAGCCTCACTATGACCAAGACAGCTACTGGGGCCGTGTTCAGACGTACTTCGAGTTGTACAACCCACTCAACATCTTCAGAACGTCTTACCAAATAGCCGAAGCCAGATGTTTATATTTAAAATACAGGTACTACCGCAAGTACATTCCTGTTTATACATTTCTTTAAAGGTGCGGAGAGCCTATACCCGACAACCTCGACGAACAAGAGCTGTGGAAAGCTAAAGCCATATATGAATCCACGTACAACCCAGAAACTGGAGGAAAAATCCCGTTTTTAGCCAGACCCAGCACTCAAGTTCCCGTAAATGCGCTCCTGGCTGGAGGAATGATGGCGTACTACAGCTCTACAGTCGGTGTCATCGTGTGGCAGACTCTAAATCAAGCTTATAATGCTTTTGTCACGTCTAAACAAAACGCAGGAAACGATACAATTACAGATCAGCAGCTAAAAGTAGCGTACGCTGCAGCTACAGGAACGGCAGTTGGTACAGCTCTTGGTCTTAATCATCTGTTCCGGGGCTCTTCACCACTTGTACGAAGAAGTGTGTCTTTGCTGGCGGTGGCGGCGGCGCACTGTGTCAGCGTACCGCTCTTAAGAGCGCAGTGAGTAATCTAATTCATCTTATTCCATTCTCAATATTAGTTGAAGATTGCTCAAGAATGGTACCCCCATTTATGACGACTGTAATGTTAAAATCGGGTACTCTAAAATGGCAGCCCAAGCGGGAATTAGTGGTGCTATCTCCAATAAAATTGCGTATGCGATACCACCAACTAGTGAGTATTATCTTAGTACCACAAAATGTTCGATAGAGAGTTTCAGTACTGACACCTCTTTTCATACATTACTATTTGGATGGAAGAGGTACCCTGTGTAGATATCCATGGTCGAACTTTCCCATCCACGCCGCAATGGCTCTTTTATTTTTAACCTTCATCTCGCCGCTGGTTTCTGCTTGCTACGAGCGGAAAGGTTTAATAATGTCCAAGCACTTGGAACCAGAGCTACAGGTGCGTTCAAAAAGACGATTCATTGGTACATTTTTTAGTTGTAGAGCTTCTTATGTAAGAAATTTTACGAACGGCCCCCGAAATACGTGCATTTTGACAAGTACATGTACTAATAGATGTAAAATTAAACGGATATATAGTAAAACGTTTTTTTCCGCGAGAAAATTATAATAAGAGGTATATTCTTTATTTCGCCTGTGTTTGTTTATACTAACAACACCGAATCCTCAGAGAAAACTTTTGGTTGAACGGCTTTCCAGGCTCTATGCAGAACCTCGCTTGGGGTCCTAGAAATCTTGACAATTTCAGTTAAATGAGGAAAAGCCGACATATATCCTGAAAGTTTTATAAACACGAGCCCGCAACACAACAGACACATACCAGGGAACCATTTGGGTAATTTGGAACCCCGAATCTGAATTTTGTTTTCGTACGGTACCGCGTCGGCATCAAGGATATAATCGATTCCTTTGGATAATTCCTTGGAGATATCAGAGCTTTGAAGTGCTGAGAAATCACTTGATTCTAAGAGATTCATCGGATAAGCTCCGACCAAAGCTGAGAGTTTCTGAACCGTTGCATCTTCCCAAGGAGCAGCTTCAGTCTCTATGTTCAACGGATCTTTGAGTTTCCCTAGAAAACTGTGTTAGCTACTTTTAATAATAAAAATTGAACACCTGGTGACAACGGCACCGCTGCGAGGTTGCTTTCAGTGCAGATGTTGTCTTTGGGTAACTCTTCTTTGTTCTGTATTTCATTCAGCAGGAAATCTTCCATTTCTTGGGTCAACATCTCGTCAACGAGCCGACTAGGGGCGCTTGTAGGTATCACGATATCTTCCAGAGGTCCGGGAGCAACAGAACTGCAGACATAGGATCAATTTATTGGTACAGTGTGCACAATTAATTATTACCTGACACCAATTCGTTTTTCTTCAACTTCCGGGAAGAGGCTATTAAAAAGCTCATTGGGAGCAGAATCTGGCGAAGCACCTTTCTCTACGGCGTCCATCACCGAGGCCAAAACCTCAGGAGGAGCTTCAGCGTCAACCTCATCAGCCGTCGGCGTCGGATTTACAACACTCTCCGTTAACAGACTCATCGGTGCGGCACTAAGCCTCAACTTCTGAATTTTCTTCTTCATAGGGAACTTGTCCACGGAAGTAGAGACCAAATTTGGTGGCACCATCTTCAGCGTGTTTTCCACGTCCTCGTTTTCTTCTTTTACCAATCGTTTGAGGTGATGAGGGTTCATGTTCGGTTTCGACCGAAAGCTATCCGCCTAAAAATGGTTTTAAAAAAGGGGACGTGATGAGTGGTACCTTACAATGACGGTACTCTTTTTGAAGGATTTTTTGATTTGTTTTCCTGAAGCGGTGACTGAGAGGCTGCTGGTGGCGGAGACGGTCGCGTTGATTCCTACCGATTCCGTGGCGAATCGTGGGTCTCTGCAATACCGACGTTAAATTAGTTAGTTCGAGGAAGTAACTTACATTTCTTGTTTTGTCATTTCGATCTTGTGGGCTCGGCCACTGGGGCCCACATCTATCCCGGTTAAAGTTTTCCCAATGTATTCTCCACGTGGCGTTCTTTGCACTACTTTCTTCACTTTCAGTTGTTGAATGGCCAATTCTTTCCCTTGCTTTGTTTTTACATAAGGGGCGGGAATTGGGGCTCTTGTACTTCCCACGGCACGGACTTTTTTCCCCGGCTGTTGCGCTGATTGAGAAAGAGCCTGTTTAAAGACTCTTTTTTGCAATGCTGATGGTACCTTTAACATTCACTTAGTGCTGGAATCAAGTTGGAAGAGACTTACTTCAATTTGGTCATCACTGGCTTTCACGATTGCGATTTGTCGTCCTGCCGCAACTGAAGCCCGCGGAGTGGGGATGGCTGTCTTTCTCTGGGTTTTTGGAGCGGGAATACGAGACATTTTGAAAGGGGTTTGATCTGGAAATGTCAAAATTGGGTTGACCACGACGACGTGATATTGGTGGTGGAAAATAGTGCAGTGAGGAAAAAAGTAGGAAATTTGTAACCCGGCGCATCCACCATTTGTAGTAATAAAGGATACGAAAAAAGTCAAAATGTGTAACATTTATTATATTTAAACATTCTTTTTACAAATTTTTCTTGGAAAAAAAAACAATATGACACAAAACTCAAATAGTCTAACATAACGGTGACAAGGTCGCTTATCACAATACATAGAAGACATAATCTCTGTGTGTAAAAACCGTAGAGCCTTCTACTTAACACATAAAATATGATAGTACTCCCATCTGAACGAAGTCAATATCATACGTACAAAAAATAGTTGATAAGGACTTTATCACAGTCTAAACAGCGTCTTCGTGACGGCAATACAAGAGCAAAAATCTCGCCTTACTCACTTTCTGTCCATAGAATCCGGTTCACTGCATGAATATACGCAAAAAAAAACAGAACAAAACGCTGCAAACAAATTCTACTCTGTCGACGTCACACGCCTTGTATAAATTTGAATCAGTGGAAGTATTTCTATCATCCGAGTCACCCCTTTAGGGTCGAATAAAAATAAATAGAATTTATGTTTTAGTTAACGAGTTTTTGACATGGTTTCCTCGCTCAGCCACTGGGTCCGATATTCCGTTATTGCTTCGCAAATAATATTCGATAAAAAAATAGGATTTCGATGGTGGTTAGTGGAAAAATCGCCAACAGTCGATGGATACTGAAATATCGAACGTCGCCGGTTTCTTTACGTCTAATTACACTAGTGCTGTATTGTCAAACATGCATTTCCAGCTTACCAAACCAAAAGAATCAACGTCTAAACTAACTTTCGGTAAGCCGCAACGCGCTCTATTTACAATTTGAAATGAAAGTTAAGAAAACCATGTTCGGTGACCGGTCTAATACTTACGTATGTAAATAATAAAAAATCGAAATAATACAACTAAGTATGGACGATATCGAGAATCGAGTCTTTCCTTCTGTTCGTGTACCCCGTGTCTGAATGCATCGTATTGAAGGAGATGGACCCATAAAGCCCCGCCCCCGACATCGCAGGCAACTCCCTTGGTTTTAAATTGATTTTTTCGATTTGTTCCATCCGGGGTGGTGGCGGAGCCTCCGCCTCCACCACCGCGGTGGCCGCCACCCTAATTTCCGTCGTGCTTCCTAACAAATACTTGAAGAACTCGTACGTCGACCAACAAATAGCCGTCGCTGGCATTTGATACATCACTCTTGCTTGTAAACCCCTGAAATATCCCATGGGCCCCCCGAATAAATACACTTTTTTCACAGCTTCCACCAAACCGGTAGTAGCGCCTTCTTGTTGAGTGTTTAGAAGCGTTTTACAGACATCCAGGGGGGTTGTGATGGCGGCTGCTATGGCGCCTGCCAAGGCGCCACTGACCATGTGAGCTGAGGGGTTGTATGTTCCCTCTTTGTTTGTTATTTTCTGACAAACTTCATACACCATGAAATGTATGCTTTGGAATGGTATGTTCATTGTGAGTTGCGTGGTGTATGAACGGTAGAAGGCGGAGGCGCCTTCTCGTCGGTATACGTCGACAAAACAGGATACTGCGGATCTATACGGGGAGTTGAGCATTTGCATGCGCTGTTTTACCACTGGAAGAACAAAGTTAACCCTCTGAAGAGAGGAAGGATGTTTTACCTTCGGCGGGGTTCATGATGCCGTCGTGGAGGAGAGTGGATATGCAACCGGAGGCCCCTATAAAGATTTAGATTTCAAAAATTACAATTTGGAACAAAATCATTACGCATTCACTTGGTCATGGGGCGATTGAATTCATCTGCATAACTTTGAATTCTATTCTACTTTTTCCGGCATTGATTAAATTTAGACGCAAAAATTACTTAAATGACTAAAACAACTTTTTTGTTAAGACAGACATAAAGTTTACATTACATGACAAAATAATTTTGATTGTGATCTCATCACAAATGACTTGAAATTGTGGATATTATTAAATTACGGATTTATTTGTTACCAATAGACCGCTCAGAATTTATGATACGTTATAGCAATAAAGACATTATAAATTATAAGTCTCTTGTCGGAATTGGAGGTGCATTATAAATCAATTATGCCTCGTAAAAAATATAGTTACGTGAGCGCAGGTTGGAATTTTTTTATAATGCACAAAGCGTCGTTGATGCTTATCTTAAGATCTATACATCAATAATTTATGAACTCAATTTTACCAACAAAATATTCAATTGTGAAAAATAAATCAGGAAAATATTGCATTGTTAGAATTTTAATATATATCAAAGTCGATTGTGTGAGTTCGCGGAAAATCGTGACAATAATTATTCCGCTAGGAAATGCAAGTAACGATGAAACAGTACTGCAATTTCCATTATTTGCGAATCTGGCAGCAACTAATGAAATTCAAGGTCGTTTTGCTGATAAGAACCGAATTTAAGAGTGGTACTAGAAATCAGATCTGCTCCAGGATAAGATAATGATTTGTCATTAAACCAAAATTACAGACGCTCTTACTTTCGGTAAAAATTTGCTGGTAATGCAAGAAGTACAATTCATGTAATAGTGAGCAATCAAAATCCGCATGAAAAAAATAACCTTCACCGTCGAAACTCCAACAAAATAGCGTATAATTTGCTATGCAAATGTCTAATGATTGAATTATGATCGTGTGGTTAATGCAGAGCATTCTTCAGCAAATAAGATAAGTGCTGCACATGTTTGTACAATTGTAATCTGTCTGATAACTGACACAAAAATCCCGTTTGTCCTCTCATGAACTTAGAAAAAAAGAAAAATTACATAACCGTACCGTAAACGAATGTATGATATCTAGGCGTCGTGGTGTATTTGATCATCGTATTTTTGAGGTATTCATAACAGCTGAAGTACAGGGCATGTGAAGGGCCAGCCCCCACAACCATCACCGAGAGCCCCCTTACAGGCCTCAAAACCCCTTCCTGTTTGATCATCCTCAAAAAAGTCCCAACAATGCCTTCTTGTCCTCCCGTGGAAAACGACTGCATCCTCGTCTGCAAAAAGCGAAATTTTGACATAACCTTAAAGGGACTTAACCTAAAAACATCTGACATTTGGCAGAGAACTTGACCGAAGACTGTTTCTACAAAATCTACTTACTTTAACCGAATCTAGAGGATACATTACGCAATGTTCCATAATTCCGGCTATGGCTCCGGCGGTCATATGCGTAACAACATTGTTAGTTGGAAGAGACTCATAATCTTCAAAATTCATAATAAACCACAAAACAGTCGGGTTTTAGGGTTAACACGTGCGTCTGGGGGCAAATTTTGGAGTGACAACTTGTCCGGGGAGAGTTTTCGTGTTATGAAATGGTCACACGAAGAATTTTGTTCACACAAGATGACACCACGCTCGAAAGTAAAAGAAAGAGAAACTTGACAGGTCGCGGCAATGCTGCCAATGCCACGGTCGCAATCGCACTAACAGTCCAAGGAAGCGCGACACGATTTCACACCTTTCAAACCCAAACACCGTCAAACTTTACAACAAATCAAACAACAATTAAATTCAGACGAGTACCCATAACTGTCATTTCGGTTTTTTACGTAAAAATGACGACAAGTCGGTGACAGTTCTGATTTTTGACAAAACGTGGCAACGTTGGCTCCCCTCCCTCAATTTACTGTCATGTGGTGATGACAAGCGCGGGGTTTTCGCGCTGAAAATACTTTTCTTATACCAGTTCCTAATTCAGGATGTCTTGCCAAGGTCTATAATAACCCCTTCCATTACCTAATTGGTGCACTGCAATTTTTATTTACAGCAGCCTCTTATGTAATCTACCAGTGGCGGCGCCGCGAAATTCGGTGCGGTAATGTGGGTCATGGTCATTTTTCACTGGCACGACCGGGGTGGGAGCGCAATTCGCGAAATTCGTGCAGTTTTTCTCATCTATGATTATTATTATTATTATTCATTGAAACGTCATTTTTTTACAATAAATCCAGTGACCTTACACCTCGAGACTTGTCAAAATAATTCAAAATTTACTCTGAAACGTGTCAAATTGTGCCATATCATCTAAATTTTCTGTCAAGATGCCTCATCGCAAACCCCTCAAAAGATCCACCGCCCGATCTAAAATTCTCCCCAACCCTTGTCAAATCGAGTACAAAATCGTAAACGTAAAATGCAATGTCCCATCCGCGGTGGCAATCAATAAGAAGAATTCCAGAAGAGCAGAACCCGTCAGAACCGAGAAACCAAACAGGCATAAAATAAAAAATAAGCACCCCCCCAAATTGCAGGAACTCTACGTGAATTCCAACGAAAATCATATGGACAAAAGTAGCCCCCTCTTTGAGCCCAACATTTCTACCAGTGATCCGATGATCGTCCCTCACGTTACGGTGAGTTTCCCCTCCCAAATTTAAACGGTGATGTTTTATTACAGGATCTGGAGGAACAAAAAGCGGCTGCGAATAAAATAGTCTCTGATGCCCATAGAATGATTTGGTTTTGGCTCTTCAATGGTCTTTTCCCCCCCAACTTACGCAAAAATATGAGCCCGCCCTGAGCATTGATAAATTTAAAGTACGTTTTTGTTATCATTTCGCCGTGGGATTCACGTAGAGATAATTCAAATCTCTAACAACTTCACTAATACTGTAATTTGTAATTATTTATAGAAACGTTTATCATTGTGGTTAAATGAGTTATCGTTTTGGAGCAGAGTGAAGGACGTGATGACCTGATGACTCGAATAATAAAACGGCAAAATAATGATGACAACACGATAAAAGCGGCGCGATTAATAAAAACTGATCAATACGTTACTGATGGCAGGGATTCCGACCAAAAACAAAATCATTGTATTTAAATCGTCACAAATTTTTATTAGTCATGCTTAGTTGAGGTATCTGTGGTCTGGGGTCTCCATTACTAGAATTTTAATTGCTTTTCTGATGAGATGTCTAATTGTTTTTAGCATGTTTACTTAAAACAGAAAAGAACGGAAAATTGGAAATTTCCGTTTTTATTGTTATTGTTATTATGTCTAGGAAAACCACAACAATACTTTTTATTTATATTAAAGTATCGGAGAGTTGACCACAAAGCGTTGATGATATGATATCTATATGTAGTATATTGTGATAGGAGTGAGAAAACTTGTCTTTTTTATTACAGGAAGACTTTCACAGAGTTTGACAATTTTAAAATATTGGTGCGCCACTGTCAATGTCCATGAGTACAGAGGGGTAAACGGAGTCATACTGAACCTTGCACTTGACGTTGCGTCTTTATTTTTTTTTTTTTTTTTTTTTTTTTTTTTTTTTTTCCGAGGAGACCCTTTAAGAGCCGCACGCTGAGGTCTATTGACCCATTGTGTGCAATCCTCGTTTACGGGACGACCTATAAGAGCCCTGTTGTCTTTGCAAACGCCAGGATGCTCTTTATGGGTGCTTCCCGAATCTCAGATGGTTCCAAAATATGAAAATCCATATGTTCCTTCCTCAGTTCAGAAAGATTTGGACAGAGGCATAATATGTGTAGTGGAGTTTCCGTGTCCTCCATACACGCTCTACACATGTCGTCAGTCTTGAGACCGATTGATTGCGTCTTTATGTGCAAACTTGTACTGGTATAGTTTGTACGGTGAGAGATTGAATGACAGAAAAGTCACTAAATCTACGCGATAAAAAGTGTACCAAACGCGCGAAATTTAAAATAACAAAATAACCCCAGTTACTGACAACCCTGTCAACCCATTTCGCGTAGGAATTTAGTGTTTTTAGTGTATTTTGTAGCATAATTTGCTACCAACCTATATGTCAACTGTCGAAATATCCCAATCTCTCATCGGATAAACTATAGATTGTAGCGATGCTTAGGTATAGTCTAAACGCTTTCTGCGGTAGAACGGACCACGCAAAAATAGACCAAAAATGTCCATTTTTCTGTGTGCCGCTCCAACGATAACGAAAGATTGGTAGGTCCATTTCTGTATGGCAAAACCTCTAGTTGGTCAGGCGCCGGCGAACTACGCACATTCTCGAACGAGTAGCAGAGCGACCACAACTAAGTTTGAAAAAATTTTTGTTTCTTTAACTCACGATGAATTATTTTCTGCCCTTGTGCGTTTTGGTAGCGTTTGCGGCGTCGACAGCGGCATTGCAATGTTATCAGTGCGGCGAGTATAACCTAGAGATAGGTTCCATAACACCCTGTATTAATGAGACATATACGGAGCTCAAGGAGTGTCCACGAAAGGACGACGTTTATTGTATTGTAAGTACGAGAAATCGCGAAGTGGTATAATATTATAGAAATAACATAATACAGGTGTCCCAGAACTCATGCCTAGCCGAAAACCGGGCATATCGGGAAAAGCTGTGAATGTGTAAATTGCTGAAAAAAAAGTTCCAACTCCAACAGAAACTGAGAAAAGACGTGACAAAGTTGACCAATCACAAGGCCGTGAGGACATGGTCTGGAGGATAAACTCGCGTGTTCCTAAGAGACCAACATTATTACCTAGCAACATTATTATTATTTGTGCTTGAGCTTCTAGGATCGGTCATTTTCGTTAAACAATTTCTCAATTTTAATGCACATCAGGACAAAACAAATTGCATTTTTGGCGTCCTGATTGCTGTCGGCATCCGCCCTTTTTCGGCTAGGCGTGAGTTCTGGGACACTCTGTATATGTATAATAATAATTGATTTATAATGGAATAGATTCTGGGCTGGGTGAGTTATGGAAAAGTTGAAAGTTTATCTAATTAACTAATTTGCTAAGATAACCTCAGACTGCCCTAATAAACTTAAAGCACATACAAGTAATGCATTTTAAGATGGCGATAATGAGCCCAGTCAAATAGTGATGAATTTTATTTCAGTAACCGCTCAAATCTCAATGTTTTAAATTCATCGCCCATTCCCATAAAAAAATGAGAGTGCGCTGTTAATGCGCATCAATCACTCTTGCCATGCTATAACGCGCGACCTGTACATTATTATGTTTTTCTTATCATTTCCCTGTGAGATTTCCGTAAATATAATTCAAATCTCAACAACTCTACTAAAGACTTTTTTTCTGTTGAGAATTTCTTGTAGGCGTCAAACTAAAAATGCGGCTGTGTGATTGGTCGTTCAGCAGAGCGTGTTACACAGCGCTTATTTTTAAACTTGTGCAATTCCTACGAAATGTCAAACAAAAACTCTCACATTTGTTAAATTGGCACAAAATTGTAGGACCATCAGCAATTTTTGTGTTTTTTCGATATGTCATTATAACTTTATGTTTTTCATCATTATATCGTGCGTTCAAAAAAAAACGGATCAAAGTCACTTTTGACATGTTTTGACAGCATGGAAGTATGTCGTTGCCTAAGCTTTTTGAGAATGACGCTAGTAACAAGTAATTAATGTGAAGGTCCACGGAGGAATTGCATGACGACTAATTGCAACTACTTTCAGCAGGATGGAGCAACTTTTTATTGCACACAAGAAACACGCTCTATTGAGATTTTTTTTTAAGGATAGAATTGGTCGAAACCCTGCAAATCTTTGGTCTGTGACTTTATTCCTGCGACTTGTAGCTTCACATCAAAAACAACTTTCTCATAAATTGCGTTTAATTAATTCTTTTAGTCTGTGAATAAAGTGAAGTTATCAATACAATTAGTATTGTCAAGTGTCATTTCAACATGAGCCATGCAACATACCCTACGAAAAACTTCATAGGTGATTTTATCCCTTTTTTTTTAAAGCTCGATTTTTTGGAATAACTAAAAAACTGGTCAGTTGCTTGTGGAGCTATCTGTCAATCAAAATTGGCATGGTTCCATTACAGGTATCTATTTCTAACCTTTCAAATCCTGTTAATTTCTAAAATTGCTCTTTTGTAAAATTGGTAAATTTTCTGCAAGAAAAATGACGTATAAAAACTATTTTTTTTGCAGAGAATTTTTGTAAACGCTAAATTTAAAATGCGGATCTGATTGATCGTTCAGCAGAGCGAGTTACACAATGCTGATTTTTTAAATTCCTGCAAGTAAAAACTGCCACATTTGTCAAATTGTCACCAAATTGTAAGACCATCAGCAGTAAACTTGTTTTTGCTATTTTCAGTGCAGATTAGTTTATTATAAATTTATGTTTTTTTATCATTGTTATTATCATTATATTTTGCGATTGTTTATAAACTTGACGCTTATTAGTTGTAGAACCATCTATTAATCAAATTTGACATGTGAATCTACTACAGGAATCTAACTTATGCCCTCAACTCCTGATGACGCCTAAAATTGCTTCTTTGTAAATCGGTAAATTCTCCGCAGGTAAAATAATACTGGAATTTGTAATTATTTATAAAAACGTTTAACGTTGTCATTAAATGAAGTATCATTTTGGAGCAAAGTGAGGTGTTGACCCAATGACTCGAATAATAAAACAGTAAAATAATGATGACACCACAATAAAAGCGACGCGATTAATAAAAAACTGATCAATACGTCCTGATTGCAGGGATTCTGACCAAAAAACAATCATTGTATTTAAATCATCACTATTTTTTCTTACTCATTCTTATTTGAGGTATCTGTGGTCTGGAGTCTCCAGGCGGACACTGTTGGAATTAATTGATTCTCTGATGAGATGTCTGGATGATATTTGCATGTATTTACTAAAAACAGTGAAGAACGAAAAATTGTAAACTTCCATTCTTATTGTTATCATGTCTAGGAAAACCACAACAATACTCTTTATTTGTATTAAAATTATATTGGAGATTTGACCACAAAGCGTTGATGATATTCCACTTTGCAAAGTCATGGTTCTGTCTCGATTATAGAAGAGTAAACAATAGTATATTGTTATATAAGTGAGAAAGCTGGTCTTTTCTCCCACAGGAAGACTTTAGATACGAGTTGAAGGCGAAAAATTGGCTAGTTTAGGTCTCACGCCTCCACAAGCATTCGAGAACTCCAGACTAAATTCCCCCATTCAACTTACTTTCATTAATCATCACACCTCCCCCTACTTTGAAAACATTAAATTAATGAAACTCTAAACTCCCAAAAACGCCCTCCGCGCTGAAACAATCTAAAACCGCCCCCGCATTTTTTACGAGCGGTCAAGGAAGCCGCCGCCGTAAACAAAACCTTTCTGTCTGTCATACAGCCCGAAATTCCCCAAATGAAACGGAAAAAGTGCACAATTTCGGCGTCGACGCAGGCCAATTCGCAAACTCGTCGCCAAGTTAAAGTTAGTTGGTCTGGCGGCGGCGAACGGCGCACACCCTCGAACGAGAAGCAGAGCGAGCGCGCCAACTAACTTTCAAAGAAATTTTTTTCTTTCACTCACGATGAATTATTTTACGCCGTTGTGCGTTTTGGTTGCGTTTGCGGCGTCGGCGGCGGCATTGCAATGTTATCAGTGCGGCCAGTATAACGATGGGGTGGGTTCCATAACACCCTGTATTAATGAGACACATATGGAACTCAAGGAGTGTCCCCGTCTGGAGCAAGTTTATTGTATTGTAAGTATGAGAAATCGCGAAGTGGTAATTGACTTGTGATGGATTGGATTCTGGAGTGTTTTGATTCGGGCTGAATTATGGAGGAGTTGAAAGTTTATCTAATTTGCTAAGATAACCTCGGACGGTTCAGGGAAGGGACACTCATCCAATTTACGAGATAATTGAATGGAAGACTTTAAAGTTACAACGTTTCGGATGGTTTTATTGAAATTTCGAAAAGTGGTGGTGATGGAAAGACAATTACAACTTCTCAGTTTCGAAGTAAGACAATACGGGAGTTGGCAAGAATTTCGTAAAAACGACTCGAATTAAACAACACTGGAGGGCTTCTAAATCATTTCAGAGCTTATTCAGATGCAGCCAGCGGTTTTTCTTTTATTGGGTTGGCAGCAATATTTTAATCAGTCTTTTACAATAAAAAAATTGTCGAACATCTAAAATCAACTTTTAAAAAAGTGTAAAATTGGTGGAGGCGCCGGTCAAAAACTAAAAATTCAATTAATTAAAAAATAATTAGAAAGTTTAGTATTCTAAAATCCTGCAAAAAATTGTCCAGTCTAAACTAGTTAAATTAATTATAAACAAACAAAACTAAGAGCCTTTAAAAACTACAAAGATATCTTTGAAAAAAAAAATGAATGCAGATACGAAGTTACAAACAATTTAAAAAATTCTTTAAAACACTGGAATTACAAAAAAATAAAAAATCTAAATAAAACACAAATTAATTGGTTTCTGATTATATTAAAAGTCAAAGAATCTAAAGAATTCCGACAATCTTAGAAATCAAAAAAAGGTAAAACATTCGATGTATTTTTAAAATAATAAACTGAAAAACAAAAAAAAGTGTTTCAAAAGTAATGAATTGGATTCAAAACAGTTGGAAATTACCATGCAGTTATTACCTAATAGATACTTGAAACTTTAAGATGAGTGAATAAAGCTGAAAAGAATACAAAACATTTCCAATAACGTGCAAGAGAAGCAATCAGTGTCACACGGTTGAAAAATGATGTTAATTAAATACATGGAAGATATCTTAAGACAAAAGATAATTAAAACTTTCTACTTTGAAATATTTAATCAAGAAAATACTGTGCTTGTCAGTTTGCAGGAATATATTCATAACGTTTCACTAAAAAAAAAACAATTTTCGTTTACTCTTTCTTCTACCATCTAAGAAAAGTCAACATTCCTCGATCTACATCCAAGTGAGCTTATTTCGATGCAGTCAACATGTTTGTTTGTGTTGCGTTGGCTGTGGATGCACCAGATTCAATTAGTTTAATGTAATAGTGTTGGTACAAAAAATCCAATTTTAGGCGAAATTACAGTGAACTAAATTTGCGTGAAATATTGCAGCCCTTGTCAAAAAGTGCTTAATGACAAAATAGGGGTGTTTTTCAAGCACATAAAATGTTTAATCCATTCAACGAAAACGGCCGGTTGTAAAATAAACGCGCTTTGAAACCTGCAAATAAAATATTTTAGTTGACATTGCGTTTAAACGCAAACTGCGATCTTTTATCACGCACAAATAAAATAAATCCATGAATATTCAAATGGTGGATGCGCGCGTGAACTGCCAGAACTGTATCAGTTAAGTTTCTTTCGTGAACTTCTTTCACAATGCGATTTCAAACTAAGCGCACCTTCCCTATCACCAGCATAATAGCCCCCGAGATATTGCTTGTTTGTTGACATATCGCAATGGAAGCTCGATTCTTACGTTTGCTCGCAACCGTTGGCGTTTGCGATAAAAGCCGAATGAAAAAAGTCGTTTCTTGTCAGATCGATGCTTCTGTCAATAGATAATCTTTGTGTCCTAACAAATTGCCGAATGGATGATTAATCATTTCTGCAGGGATTTATCTTAAGCAAATGTCAAATTATGACATCTTTTCTAATTCTTCTAAGAAAAATAGCCAAAGACAGAATGAAAGCGAAGTTTTTAATTAATCGCCCTGATCCGAATTTCGTGTTGATCCCCGGAGTCGCGGCGGAATTTTAATGAAAAATATTTATTCAGCTTTTTGTCTGCAAGTAATAAGCTCCTTAATTCTCGCCAGTTACTTTTTTAATTAGTTAATTGGCGTGGGTTTTTATTTAGTCCCCTAAACCTAAGCTCCCTTCTTCGCAAATGATTCCGAGAGCGATTTTTAACATCTGTCCTATAAAAATTGATCGCCGACAAGGAGTAGGAATAGCCCTGTTTTTAAAGCCTTAAATCTGTTTGTCTATTTTTCATCATTTTACTACAAAAACAGAGACGGGATGTACTTGAAGTGCTTTTCGAAGGGATTTCTTTGCCAATTTGTTTTTTATGAGTGTTTTATAGAGACATTGACTGAAAGCAGACGAATATAAATCGCAAAAATAATGGGACTAAAAACAAACAACTAGAACAAAAATACAAAATGGTATCGTTTATCTCAGGACTTTGATCGATGGGTTACTTTTAGACCCCATATCTCGGCTAGATTTAGCTGCATGCAAAATTTTATTACCATCAAGGCAGTATTTTGAGAAGACTTTCAGTCATGGACATCCTCAAAATCGCTTTTAATTACAAACTAAACATTGGCAAATTTGCATACGTTAATAATTGGGCAAGCTTCTGGATCCGACGTAAAAATTTGTTTTTTATCACCGTTAGTTTGGCGTCGCGACGACTAAGAAGTGTAATATTTAACAATTTTTTGAGTTATTGAGGAACCATTACTTAATTCAAACTCTTTTCTACTTACATAACTATAATAAAAATATATCAGGATTTATTTTAAATCCAATGCAAATTTTCTTTACAATATAAAAAAACACTGATTTATTAAGTTAGTTTTTAAAACCATGACGCAGCAGTTGCAAATTACGTTTACACTAAATTTCCACAAGTCACTTCATTCATTCGTATAAAGGTTAATTTTGATTAAAGCGGGCGTGTTTCCTTTTTGGACACTAAAAATCAATGAAATCATTATTTAACTAGAAAAAGCGACAATTTCACCAAGTAAAACTTTTATTACCATCGAAATCGAACTAAAGGATAAGTGACAGTTTTGTGTAAACGTAGTTTTCAATTTGACGTTATGAATTTGGAAACTAACTTGATAAGATAACAATTTTTCCTTAACTTTTAAACACAATTTGCATAAAATCTAGAATGACAAGTGAGATTTCGTTGATGTTTTTTCTAGAAATTTGGAAACTTGGTGTATTTGAAATTGATTTCGAAAATCCACTTCAAGATAAAAAAATTTAAATGGCAATGGCGGTTAATTTTTTTGTTAATATTTTTGTTGAAATTGAAAAATTGAGGCTCTTTGGGATCACTGATGTCGAATATAACAAAAAGTTGACAAAATATAACGAATAACCAGCAGTCTCCATGTTAACTTGGGAAAAATAGATTCGCCTGAAGATTCCTTTTTTGTCTCCAAATTGAAAACGGTTCATAACACGCTCACACAATTTTATATTATTTCGATCAGCATTAAAAGAGCACTTAAAATATGGGGCGTTAAAAAAATACTAATTTGTTTAGCCACTCAGTAGATGAACTCCTGTATAAGTAAAAATATTTCATTTATATAGAGTGGCCCACCTAAACTTTCGAGCCTAATATACAGGTGTCTGCAAAGTGGCGCACCACTTTGAAAGGGGGTAATTGAGTGGTCCGCCAAAGTGCGAAAAAAATTATTCTCTCTGTTTTCGCAGTAGGACCAAAATTAAATTAGGAAAATGGCAACATTGCTGAACTGTTCCCTCAATAATTTAAATTTTCAGTTTTCAAAGCCATATTAACGTTGCTAATGTATTGTTGGCGACATTGTTGATACAAAAATCTTGTTAACAGTATTCAGCTATGTTTCACAAGTATTTTAATTTTTTTTTGCACCATGCCTTTGCACAAAATGTCCTTTAAAAGTAACAAATTCTTTCGAATATGAAATTATTGCACAGAAATCGATAAATTTGGCATTAAACTTATACTCTTCAATCCATCATATCTCGAAAAATTGAAGACATGCATTTTTTTCATCATTTTTCCGGTAATCTATGGCATTGTCCTTTCATACAGTATCACGGTGGGGTGCAACATTCCTGACACCTGTATGTATTTGTTATTTTTAAACGGATTTTAATCAAATTTAAATCCAAGATAAATGAAGAGGTACAGATTGATTTGGCATTGCAGACGACACCTCTTTCTTCAAAAGGTTAATGTTATTCGTCTTAATTTAAGCTGAAATCATTTAAAATTGAATAATTTTATCTTAAAAAAGCGGCAATAATAACACGCGTTTGCTGAAAAAAACTAAGTCAACATTTACCAAAGAAACAAAATCATCTCCAGCTATGAATTCAAGGGCAATTTTGCATATCCCTGAAATTTGTTTCAGTCTGTCGATTTTGGAGTTTCTCGGTTGATTAATTTCAACTTACAAAGGTTCATTCCGGTTCTATTATGGTTTGTTATTTGGATCTTTTAGCAATTATTGAAATGCATTGACAACAGAGACCGTTAGAATGTGCAGAAATTCAAATTTGTCCAAAAGCAGGATCAGCAGGGGTGCACAAAATCAACGCTCTCATTTGTTATTTCAAAGATATCATAACTAAATTATTTCAAGAAAATTTCAATTTTTTTATGGCAAA
This sequence comes from Gnatocerus cornutus, assembly GCA_029298725.1. NCBI lineage: Eukaryota > Metazoa > Arthropoda > Insecta > Coleoptera > Tenebrionidae > Gnatocerus > Gnatocerus cornutus. Next base: position 4,574,347 of record CM055517.1, read on the forward strand.
ATCGATCAATTCTCTTAAACGGAAACAAGGACCCAGCCGACTTTTGGTAATTAAATTTAATGTTTTATAGTTGACGTAACCAATAACCATTCTGAATAAATTTACCCTTTAAAAAAATGGCTAAAATTGCATTTTTAACGGTAGTTTAATTAACGGCAAATAAAGCCTTACGTATTAATAATCTTAATATTAAAATTAAATAATCTTGTATTCCTAATAAGTTTCAGCACTTATGCGAAATTACTATTAGTAGGTACAGGAGTAATGCTCTCTCTACAAACCGTTGAAACACCTGTACATCTCTTTCAAATATTTTACAATCGCTTTCTTGTGATAAAAAAGAAGAAGAAACAGAAATAATAATTTTTCGGTTCGTAGAACATAATTCTACATGGAAAGTCGTAATGCAGCCAGCGTATTCTTTCCGTAGGCATAGAGCAAAAATTGCTAAAATTTGAAAAACTTTTTTTTATTCTGGAAATACATATGTGAAACTCATAACATTTTACAACAGTTTAGATTAATTCGTTTATTCTCACCTGCTTCAGTATAAACCTATAATACTGCTGAAATGAGACGTCTTATGAGGGTCATAAAACACTGAAGTTTTATAATTTATGTCTTAAAGCTTTAGTGTTTTCCAATTTATGAGACAGACGTTAGAAAACAATTAAAGTTAGAATATATTTATTTACTGATTTTTACATAAATGTTATTACAGGCTGATTCACGTAACTTTACGACCATGAGGAACAGATGCTGCAACCAGTAATAAGAAATTAAAAGCCAAAACTCACCAGATTCTCGCGCGAGAAACTTGCAGTATTTCTCGCAAACAGTGAAAACACGTATAAACAAGAACTCTCGCGAGAAGTCACGCAAGTTTCTCGCAAGCCTATTTCCGTCTTTAGAGCTTTGTCAGCTGTCAATTAATTTTTAAGGATTATTTAGAATTTTTAGACGAAAAACTAAATTCTAAATAAAATGAAAAATTAAACAGATTTAAAAAGTTTTACCCTCTACTTGCTAGTACTTACATACAAAGAAATGCAAAGAACCTCATTTTGATAGTGCATAGTTTTTAAGCCAGTGGCTCCAAACTTTGCACAGTCGTCTAGCAAACTCTGCAACTAATTTATGCAGAATCTCATGTCTTGTAATAACAGTTCCACAGTACATATTAGGATTGTTGTTTGGGCTTAAAGTTACTCTAAAACGTGGTTGGGTACTGCTGTATGTTGAATATTATCCAGCGGGAAACTGGTGCAGTTTGTTAAACATTCAAGTGGTGGTGCTATGTCATTTCAGTTATACTTCTCACGTCTCATCACTTGTCATGCGTATTTATCGGGCAAAGTTTCAAGGTTTTGATCGCTCCCTTCGAGGGAGTAACCTTCCCTCATCACAGTTCTCAGAATTTCCCTTGATCCTGTTCAATTTTTCGTTACCTGTCAAAGCGTTTTATTACGAATGTATTATGTTATATTTCCCTGTTTTTAAAGTTTGGACGAGTATTATTATTCCATCACACGTCGGCGTAATGCGGCAAATTTCATCCAACATTCCCATTCCGATTGTGGCGCATTGTTTGAAAACGAGCTAAGTTTCGGTCTGAATCGTGATTAACAGGACCGGAGTGCTCTCCACAAGGGGGTTGGTTAATTAAAAATTGAGAACTGGAGCCGACGCGAGACTCGAAGGGGATAAAAGTTATTTCCCGAATGGCGGAACAATAATATTGGCCTTGCATAATGTAAGGATCTTGTAAAAATCTAATTTCGTAGAGATCCCGAATGGATTTGCAAATTTTAAGTTGAGAGGCGTTTAAATTGTATCGAAATAATGAAGAGCGACGCGACGATGCAAGAAATGACAAGAAGCGAGCGGTTTTGCAAGAAAATTTTATTATAGATGAGGTTATGACGTCACTTTATGATATGTATTGTGCTTCGTTCTGATAATGACAGATTTCGCTCGGTTGCTGTTGTTGAGCCTCAACACGCCTCAAATATTTCATTTTTTCTGGGATGAAAAACAAAACAGACAGAGAACAAAGCGCAGCCGGAAATAAGCTCAAGACTAAATTCTCTCTTCATAATAGAGACAAATGTTCACAAAGTGTCGCGAATTAAGTAATTCCGTCGTCATTTTTCGCGAATTCCCTTTGAAGCGCTCCATTAGTTTTTCATAACCGAACTTTTCGGGGAGTTATTGACTGGGCCAGCTGAGAGCTCCTTATGATATTTACATTATCCCATTTTCTCCGGAACAAATGGGATAAATTTCCTATAAGGAGGAACAGATTTTCCGATCATGGTTCTAAACGGACTTTTATTCAATATATTAAAAAAATGTGTTGCAGTCTTTAATAAAAACGGTACAGACTCCTATATTTTCGTTTTCCAATCGATTTTTACGAGGAGTTACACCAGATGCTGGAGATCGTCTTAAAAGTGATCTGTCGAAAATGAAACGAAGGAGGATGAAACGGGATAAGGATTTCGATAACGTGGGAAAACTCGAGGAAAATAAAACGGGGATAATTAAGTAATTAAATTTACGACGGGGCGCTTATTTGCAAGGCGTTTCTTCCGAGGATATTTTTACTGTTTACAGACGAGTTCGAAGTTAAAACGTATCAAATTTTCTCTTGTCTTGCAGCTGCACGTTCTAACATCGCCCATTTCTTTAAACTGGAAGCTCATCAGCTCCTTTCATCCGGTGAACGTCCGTCTAAACACCGTTTCTTCGCTGTTTATGCCACAATTTCCTCAACCGGCACGTCCCCATTTTCTCAACAAAAATCGCCAGTTTCTTGGTCCTCGACACTGTCCAGTCTTCCATTCTTATTTAAATGTCATTCCCGAAGCACAAAACCCGCAATCCCACCGGATTCCACAGTGAAAATTGTATGCAAATGCAAAAATGGTGTGTCGCCGACCCAATGCTCACCTAACTGAATAATAAAATGGTCCTATCTTGGACCGGAAATTAGGGCCTACTTGACGATTTGGGCTAATGCTTGAGTCAACTTGACGATTTCTTGACTCGGAAGGCCCGAGTAAATAAACGCGACGATTCCGAGTCGTTAAAAATTAAAATGCGGAAAAAAACGCGGCGATTCCCGGAGGCAGCGTCGCCCCAGTCGGATTCAATTTTCTTCAGATTAAATGTTTAGTCAACGAGGGGGTCATTTTAAAAATGTAAAATAAAATTAGTTGATTCTACACCGGCACTTTGTTTCTTGTTCCGGAAGCAGGTATTTCGTCACGCGACGCCGTTCTTTTCGACGAAAAATTGAGCCGATATTTCAAAACTGATACTAAATATTTCCATGAATAAAATTGTAATTTCCGCGACGTTGACTTATTATTGAAAAAGAGAGTTATAATTTTGATAAAATTCATTAAGCATTTAAATTCTCAGTTATCATTTTGATTACATCTGAACTAATTACGGTCTATGGAGGTCGAAAGTGGTCATTTCCGTGCCCTTTTCGCCGCAAATCGAATCCAATCGACCTTGGCTCGTGTAGGAAATAATTTAAATTATGTCGGCCGTTCTTATGCAGTGAATAACTAATTTCATGCACAGTTTCATGACAAGCTAATGTTTTAAAATTTCCATACACCTCTCACGAAAATTGAATATTGCATTATCACACTCGTTTCTCTTGCATTATGCATGACGGCGCCGCCAACTGACAGATTTACCAGAACCGGCCTTATAATGACAAAGAGCAGATCCAGCTTATTAGAAAATTCTCCTCTTCGCGATTTTTTCCGCAATTGCGCCATAAATGGCGCGAGAGCTCGCTCGACATCATACATAATTTCATCCTTCGTTGAAAGCTCGCGTTTTCACAAAGCCAGATAACGCAAGTGTCGTCCTTTGTTTCAGAAATACGTAAGCGAAGGGTCGACAGTGAGGGACTGCGTTCCAAAGTGTACAGAAAGAGGTAAGTGTTGTACTTGAAAATTTTTTTTGACCCTTGTCACTTTTTGTCGGTAATGCGATACAGAGAGCACGGCGTTTAAAGGAAAAAAAATGTCATTCATCCTCGAACGCCACCGAACCGCAATTACTCTCTGGTTGGGGCGTTACACTTAAACTTTACAAGTGGAGGAGGCGGAAAAACGGGCAAAACACGCCTGTCGGCGACACTCTTTCAAATTTAGGCAATGATCTTTGGAATTCAACTCTCCCATTGTTAAGAAGCAATTTCGCCCATCTAATTGCATTACAAAACACACATATCAGAGATAAAAGGGCCCCGATTACATTGTTAACTCATAACTTCGCGGTTAAACCAAAATGGAATGTCTTTCCCGCACGAAAATTGGTGGATGCGCCGGGCCAAACTCGTAACAACGTGCCAAAAGCTGCATTAATTCGATCCCTTTAACCACCGAGAATAAATAATTGAAGCCGCCCTAATTATTTAAGGGAGTTATCCCGCAATCCCCATTAAATCCGAGGAAAAACAGCCTGGTCTATTTAAACTGTCACCGTTAAATCGAATCCAAGTTCATATTTTATCCCAGATATGAGCGAGAGTTGATGAAAAATTTACGGTGATGTCGGACGATAATGGTCATAAATTACAGCACCGGACAAATCCGGGACGGGTTCAAGCCCTTTCGGAAATTCGGTTATGGCGAACATTAGGAGATGCAACGACCGCACGAATTTAATCATTTTCCTGATTGAGTAAAACGATGCAGTAATCACATTGGAAAGTTAAAACTTTCATTTATTGTAATAGTGAAGTTAAAGTGCTTTGAGATTCTTCCTCGAGAGTTTTAAGAGAGTGGTACTTAATGAGAATAACCGTAGGCGGCTGGGGGAATCGGTTCGATTGTTTCATTTTCATTACGATGTTATGAAAGATAAAAGAGAGGCGGAGCGCGACAGTGTCAATATTTGAACACTGATTTGACCTCGATTCTGTCTAATACGCTTTTTTAGGAACGGCAAATTCCCGTGAAAATGCAATTGAAAATTGGAAAAAACAGTTAATTTTATCTATTTTCGTACTCGTCTGATTTGCGTCAGGAATTATCAATGCGACGGTTTTTAACAATTTACAGAGTTCATGCAAAAATATATTACAGTTTTAAACCCTCCAAGTTTTACAAAATAAATAAATTAATTCACAACTGCCTGAAATTATCGTACGAATTCCTATTTTTGCAGTAATCCGTGCGAAAACCCCAACACGTAATTAAATCGGAAAAATCTCCAAAAATAAAACCGTGTCTCTGATCCTAATTACACAGCAATTTCATTTACCCGTTCGTACCCTCCGCCCTCGAACGGATTTTTAATAATTAAAATGACACCTAAAATGGCGCCTTTTCCGGAAGTGACACAATCTCGCTCCTACTTGACTGCTCGTCTATTATTGTTATATTAAAATCCCGGCGAATTAACTTCATCATTCCGCTTCTCAGTCATCTTTAAGCACTCCTGTTGGAACTCGTAACGTCTTCATTACACCTCCGGATTTTCCCGAATCTATTCAGCTGTCGCGTCATGTCTTGACAAGTGTTTCTGCTTGTTTACATCCCGGAGGATCTCGCTCGATACTCCCAAATAAGGGAATAAAATTTTACGTGTTAAGTGGAAAATTGCAACGGATGATGAATGAAGGCCGAAAGTTTTTTTACCGCTTTCCTGAGCAAACTTTGCCACAATTTGTCGGAAAGTTTCTCAATTCCGGGACGGGTTTTCTTATTTTAAATAGAAGGTTCGTTGTAAAAAGCTGAAATAGGTTATTTTCCAAATTTATACTAATAGTATCCACTTCAAAAAGAAAACTTTATTAAATCGATTTACGGATGGCGATATTTCCCGAGGCGGTGGCGGCAGTTTTACAACTTCTAATGTTGTTCGAGTTCTGTCAGTAAAAGCTTTTATTGACTCCTGTTGGCAGCACTGTGTCGGTAGAAGGCGTAAATTCGTGCCGGTGTGTCTTTCTGACACCAATTTGGAGCAAATAATCATCATGTATTGAAAATCGATCTCGTAGTTCCGCCCTAATTAAATAGTTATTCCTGTTGTTACTATTCATCTGGGGGTAACTCACCCTTGTTTGTCCCGAACTACACCTGACGCCGGCAAACTTGTAACAAATCCATTGGAAACGTACTAATAAAAGTAGGTAGTTATAGGCTTTTCTACACCCCCTATTTCGCTTGCATTCCTTTAAGGTTTTTATGTAGTGCTCCGCCAAAGAAAATTGATAAACCACTAAAACAACAGTATCCTGCTGCGATAAAGCTCTTCCGGGTGTTATTTCGATTACGCCGCCCCCACTCTCGCAAGCACATAATTGTTTTATCCCTCGGAAAGCTTAATTCCTCGAGAAAAACAAGAAAACGCTCGTTTCGATTTCCGCCCTCTCATTGTCCGTTATAATGGCCCTATTGTAATGATCGACGAGCGGATAAAAATCCGGGGGATCACCGCGATTTCCGGACGTGCGGCGAAAGAACAATAAGCCAATTACACCGATAATCGGTGACTTCATCCCCAACTGTAAAAACTGCATCAATCGCGATATAATGTGACCGAGATTTTATTATGCAGGAGGAGAAAGAATACGTTTTATCTGAAATAAAAGTAAGGAGGGCTGAGCCGGCTCTGACTAGAATAACGAACAAGGTTGGAAGGATACAGTCTGTGTAGTTTTCGGCGGAAAATCCCAAATATATTGTACAGCAAATCGATGATATTTTAAACAGTTTAAAGTGGCTTTCCTAGTTTCCCGTCAACACCCGATAAGCCGATATTGTAGTCACATCCACAGGGTGAATTGTTGGTTGCATAGGCAGAAAATGCAAACGAGCTCAGTTTTCTTCAATTCGTGTCCACGTCCGTCAATCTTTGATGAACAGCCGACCAACTTAATTAATCTGAATAAAGTTGATGAAGGTGTTTTCCCGAAGCGATGCTTTCGTCCGATCTCATTTACGGAGGCAGCCAGATTTGACGTTGAATAATGCGACTCTAGCGGAATTTATCAAGGGTTTCGAGTCCTAATAACCTACTGAGGAGAATCAGGTGGGGTCCTTGTACGTGCCGGGATTTTTGAGCCCGTTTCTGACAGGGAATGATTAATTTTGCTGCCCATTTCACACGTTATTAGTCGTGAAACGCAACTCGGAATCCCTAATTAATAGAGTGAATACTAATAAGACTCAGGTTGGACAAACAATAACAATATTCAAATTGGGCATTTAAGGGAATCCGGAATTTAGTGAAAATTTGAGACAAATACGCCGACATTTCATGCGAAATTCGGTAGATTTGGAGGGTCAGGTCATCATACATCGCAAAAAAATATTAAACATTTTGTAATTTGTTTTTGGCTGCAATTCTTATATTCTGTGCCCTTTTCGTTTTCAAAATATGTACTTGAAAAACAAAAATTAAGCTCAAACTTGAAGCAGAGCATCATATGTCATAAAAGTTAATCAAACCGCTGGTCTTATAATTTTGTACTAATTTGTGCTGTAATTTTTAAATTCTGTGCTCTTTTTCTTTTCGAATTATTATCAATTGACGCTAAGCACCATATGTCACAAAAATGAGTTAGATTGGTCTTCTAATTTAGTGCTAATTATGAGCTAATTTGTGCTGTCAATTTCAAATTTTGTGCGTATTTCTCAAATACATTGTACATAATTCGAAAACGGAAAAAGCCCAGAATTTAAAAATAATTCCATGATAACGGGCGGGACATTTAGACAAATTTTTTTGTTAATTTTGCCCCTCTTACAAGTATTATTATCATAATGAACAAAGCAAAATATACAAATTTTAGTAGACCCAAAACACTTTCATAGTTGACCTACAAATGGTTCACATACTTCTGTTTTTAACAATATATTTTTTATGATAATGAACGGGACACAATATAACCCTCTTTAAAATTGGCATAATTTTAGTTAAAACTTTCTGCGGAGATTTGTAAGCATTTATCTATGAAGTGATTGATATATACAGGTGGTCCTGAATGTGACGCACCACCTTGAAAGGGGGTAATTGTGTGGTCTCGCACAGTACCAAAAAAATTTAAAAAAAAATTCCAAACTCTCTGTTTTCGAAGGAGGAGCAAAAGAAAATTAGGAAAATGGCAACATTGCAGAACTGTACCCCCCTATAATTTAAATTTCCAGTATTCAAAGCCATAGTAACGTTGCTGTTGTATTGTTGGCGTTAGTCAGGTCGGCTCATGAAAGAGTAATGTAACTATGGTTTCATGTGAACGATCGAGATTGTTGATTCAAAAATTTTGATAACAGTTTTCAGGCATTTCTTACAAGATTTTTCCGATTTTTTTTGCCTCATGCCTTTGCGCAAAATGTTCTTTAGGTAACAAATTTATTTGAACGTAAAATTATTGCACAGAAATCGTTAATTTTTGCATCAAACTTTGCCTCTTCAACCCATCAATCTCGAAAAATTGAAGACATGGATTTTTTTTAACATTTTTCCGGTGATCTATGACATTGTCCGATGATACAGTTTCACGGTGGTGCGCGACTTTCCGGACACCCTGTATAGATTGAACCAAAATTCAGCAATTATACAGGTGTCCTAGAACTCGTGACTTAGAAAAAAAATGCTTATGAAGGCAACAACTCTGAACGAAAATTTCGAAACAAAAATTTTCTTGCTCAAAACATAATCGAGTTAAGACAAAAAAACGTTAGCCAATCCGGAAGCTGAGTTGAATTTGAAAATCGGTAACTATGGACACATACTATCGTCCATTGGTCAGGTGAACATTACACTCTCGTTGCCTAGGAAATTTTACTCCATCTCTAGAATAAGCTTCTGGGATTGGTTGTTAATTTTTTATCTTTTCTCGAATACTATTAAACTTAAGCAATTTTTGTTTTAAAATTTATCATCTGCATTGCTGCCGGCACCCTCTTTTCTATGGGTCATGAGTTCTGGGACACCTGTATAACACTATATTAAATTTAATGGTTGTTAAGAAATCGCTTTATAACTTTTGGGGCGGGACAAACAAATTAAACTTATTTTCTTCAACAAACTATTTAAAAACAGAACAATTTTTTTTCCGAGCACATGTCCAAAATGTTCTTTCACAGCTTTACCCAATAATTGGGGACATTTATGAAGAAATATTGCGTCTTTTATTTTGTTTCGATGTTTTTTTCAGTTTCAATAGTTACATTATTTTACGTTGAGCTATTTTTTGTTTCTTTAATCTTTTATAAAACTGAATTTTTGAACAGAAAACTTTTTTCTGCAGCTTATTTTTCTTTACGTCTTTTGTGAGCGTCCTTATCAATGTACAATCTTGTTTTACCGCATTTACTTTTAGACTTTGCTGATAACGACGCTTTAATTCAAGATTTTTTTACATCCTACCTCTGAGTCCATACCTAGACAACATAAATGAAAAAGGATCATGTAATATCCTTAAATTTAAATGTGTTTTAAAAAAAAATAAAATTATGATATCGGACGGGCCAAATTTTGGAAAAAAATATTTTTTTTATGTTTTCATCTTTAAATGATTAAAACTTTGGAAAGAAACTGTATTAAATAAAGAACATATAACAACAACTTCTTTTAAAAGTGGACACTGTGCTTATAAATATTTTTAACATTTGCGTGTTTTTGATAACGGACGGAATATCTATGCAATGCAAGTTTAAAACTAAGGTATTCTACCAAAATGCATACTTATTTTTTGTGACAAATTTTGACACAACCGACGAAATGAATGCACGTCCTAATAAATAATAATCTTGTCACTGTCAACATCGAACAAATCAGTACACATTAATTTAATAAATTTGTACCAAAAACTGTTGCGAAATTGTTTGGCACATTTTACATTTTTTAATGCAATTATCATACAAAATATTTAATAGGAAATTCATATATTCATCACACATATTGTAAAAATCATAATGTTAAAAATGATCACCAAAATAGTTTCCGTCGTGGAATGGCTGTGATGTATGATGCTCAAACTTGACGCACCTGGGGAAACAATTTCATTTCTTAATACTTGTATAATTTCCTAGTTTAAAATTATAAATTATGATCATATACAAATCATTTATCTTTCCAAAAGAAATTATGTAAATTTTAAAATATCTGCGGAATTAGGAAAAATTTGGAAACACTGCAAAAGTGGTGGATGCGCCGGGTTACTCATTTCTCATTTTTTACATTGTCAAAAATTAAATAAGTTTTCCTTTGCCAAAATCAAATTTTGAAGCTTTTAAAATTCCGTAAGTCCAGTGTATCTTTTTTTGTCATTTCTCCTAGTTCCAAAGATATTAAATTCTCAGACTTGCGAAAATTACAAACTTTCTCTCCGCGGAAAGACAAATGGAATTGAATTTTTAACTTCAACTGCAGAAAAGTATCACCGTCGCATTCACAATTTTCCTGTATAAAATGCCTTGTACCATCGTGGTAGGTTTGTAGTATAAGAAAAATGTTTCGATATCGGTGTTGAATTCCATTTAAATGCATTAAAACTTGGAGACAAATTTTCCATAAAATTGCTTTGACAAATTGTGCTTGTATCTGGAGCGACAGCCACTTTTTTAATAAAAGAGCCATTTTTTGTGATTAGTTCTTTTCTATAAACGACAAATAGATCTACCGACGTGACCCAACTTTAACACTAGAAGCGATCGTTGCGGAAACTCGAGATAATAAAAAGAAGAAATACGAGCAGATTAAGAAATTAGGGCAACAACTGCCGTCGTTTTTTTTGTAATTTTCAAGTTACGGCTTCTTCACCTGGCCGTGTTTATTAACGCTCATTATCTTCCAACGCAATGCTCTGATCATAAAGTCTTAACGTCCAGCCAGGTGTTGCAAAACTTCGCTAATTAGCGTGCAGACTTTCCTTCCGTTAAAAATGAACTCCGGAGTGATTAATGAAATTAAAAGCCAAGTTGTCGAGTCATCGTCCAAGAAGTTGGAGTAGGTCCAACACACGTGTTCTGAAGCAACTTCACATCTTCATACATAAATCGTTTTGTGGGCACTTTTTAATTCTGTGCCAACGTGAGCTCGTGCCCAAGTCGTTGCGTTATTATTATGATAAATTTTCCCACTTTCGCTCATTAAGCGGGTACGAGTTGAGCAGAATCTGCTCTAATTACCACAGAGAAATATAATCGTGCCAATTAAGTTAATTCAGGATTCTTCTGATACAAAATAGTGTAATGCGGTCCTGGTTTTAGGGCAGGTTTAAATTATCCCAGACGGAACAACTTTACGAGGAGAGTGTTTTTGGAGGTTTAGTTCTCAGCTGCAAACGCAGGGAAGAATTGTACAAACAGTAATAAGAACTAATTTTCTTCAAACACGCTTTGTAAGCTTTGCTGAACAAAATTATTTTTGTAAACAAGAAAAAAATGGTTGAACGCGGAAAGAATGATTAATCATCTTAAAGAATATCGTTATCCCGTCAACGTTCCATCAAATTCGCAAGTTTATCATGGTCACAAGTATCGATTCGACCCTTGCCTTCATTTAACAATATTGAAAAAACTCTTGCAAAGGACAACGATAAAATCTTCGGATTCGTGAGCAAACAGCTCCTTTCAGCTGTTAAATGTCCAAACTTTGCTACCGGATAAGGTCTTCGATCGCATTAACACTAAAGCTTCCTTCACACCGATAGAGATCTGGTGCAGCAACGAGATACTTAAACTCGTATTTGCATGGAAAACTTTGACAAAGCACTGTTACAGCAGAGTTTTGGGTTCTTTATTCACCACGTAATTTAGCTTGATTTACTTAAACAATACGTTGGACTGATTATTTTAATTAACAACGACGCAGTTGGGTCTGTGGAACTGCTCTAGTCTCTTTACTTTTGATGTTAGGATGCAATTAGTTCGAAGGACTTTCTGCTCGCCGGCTATTTATTTACCAGTTCTATTGAAAACGCTTAGGAGCTTCCATTTTCAATTTGAATAGAGATAGTTGTCATTGGGGTGCTCGTTCAAAATCCTATTAAAGTCTTACACTTCTTTTTAAAAAATCCTCTCGTTGAAGTGCGCAACTTTAAGCTAAAAATTTAAAATTTAAGAAATTGTAAAATTCCAATTGGTGGCAGGGTATAGCTATCGAACTGACCTACTTCCAGTTTTTTGGCACTTTGTAACAATTATTGTACAGATACTTCTATGAAATTTACGCTGATCAATCAGAAAGCTGCCTCAAGGACGTACGCCCAAGTGGTTCGTACGTGTTTACACATCCTTGAAAGCGAAAGCTGACTTGATTCTGTTTACTTTTATTTAGTTATTTCAAAAGTATTCTGACAGAATTTTGCGATTTCTTTTCAAAATCTGTGTTTTTAGAATGGAAAAAAAAGATTTTCGTTGATCTACCTAAAAAAAGGGGATTCAATGCTTACTGGATTATTTCTGACTTTTCTTAGAATGGTACAACCATTTAAGTTAATGAGAGCAAAATTGAATTTTTAAATTCGAGATGTGTATAAGATCGGCTTCTAGTCAAAAAAATGCAAAAACTACGTCTTCCTATCTGTTGAAGTTAAAAAAATACCACCAAATAATCTATATAGCTTTAAAATTTTCCTCCACTGCCGGCAACTCAGAACTTCAATCGCTCCTAATTCAGTTTTATTTGTTTTTCTATCATTAACATCTTAAACCGTTTCTAAGGTGTATTTAAACTCAATTGTTGAGTTGTTGTTCCCTATAAAGTACGTCGCTAATCGTAACGTACCTACTTTATACTATTTAAAGGACGCTACTTCCTTAAGTTAAAGTAAAAGTTAAAGTGTAGTTAAAAACTACAATATTTTACTTAACAATATTAACTAAGTTTTGTTACAGAAATACTATAAACTAGATATTGACGGAAATAGGTTTTCAAAGGGTCTTTTCGCTGAAATTACCCTCACTCTTTCCCAAAGCTGATTAGATTTATCACCAGCCCTAATTTAATACAGGGTGTCCGGAAAGTAGCGTACCACCTTAAAAGGGGGTAATTGGGTGATCCCCCAGAGTACCAAAAAAATGTTAAAAAAAAATTCGGACTCTGTTTTCGCAGGAGGACCAAAAGAAAATTAGGAAAATGGCAACATTGCTCAACTGTTCCCCCAATAATTTAAATTTCTAGTATTTAAAGCCATAGTAACGTTGCTGTTGTATTGTTGGCGTTAGTCAGGTCGGTTCATGAACGAGTAATGTAACTATGGTTTCAAGTGAACGATGCCACACTGATCGACATTGTTGATTCAAAAATTTTGTAAACAGTTTTCAGGCATTTCTCAGAAGATTTTTCTGATTTTTTTGCACTATGCCTTTGCGCAAAATGTCCTTTAGGTAACAAATTCCTTTAAACCTAAAATAATTGCACAGAAATCGTTAACTTTGACATTAAACTTTTCCTCTTCAGTCCATCATATGTCGAAAAATGGAAGACATGATTTTTTTTAACATTTTTCCGGTGAGCTATGGCATTGTTCTATGATACAGTATCACGGTGGTGCGCGACTTTCCGGACACCCTGTATATCGAAAAATAAGAGTACGCGAAAGTTTTGAAGGAAGTATACATAGACCGAAGTATGTAAATTTTCATGCCTACATATTTTTGTCGAAAAAATCAAATTTTTAATCCGGGATATGCAACACAAGATTCTTATCAAAAAAAGCGCGAGAAAGACATTGGCTCAAACTGCTTTCTCTGTGTTTCAAACTGAATTTTTGAATTCGGGAGATCAGATTCTTAGCAAGAAAAGTGCGTGAAAAACGATGGCAAACATTATTGGGAATTATTCAGCCGATGGTAGTTAATTGGTAGTGGAAAATATTGTTTATGACCGTCTTTTCTAGCCTGGCAAAATAGTTTTTGATATGAAGTGTTTAAGAGGGTAAATTGAATAATTATTTAACACTGCCATTTCAACGATTTTTCAAAATTAACTAAAGAAAAATTTTTATATGATAATCTTGCAAATCAATCTTTTAATCACCTAGCCGTCTTGTATTTAAACGATGTAAAAATTGTTTTTTTGACCGCTTTTCGAAAAACTATTGATCTAAGAGTTGTCCAAATGATAGATCTCGAGTTGTTGTTTCGACTGATTGAACTTAAGGCATTACACGTCGTTTTCGCCCTGAAAAAGCTCGTTAAAATTATACCGATAACCGAATATTTTGTCCAAACTCTGGTCATAAAGCATAACCTAAATGTCAAAATAAACGTTTACACAAGAAAAAACTTTATTATTTGATTTTGAAAGTGTACGCGAAACTTTTGAAAACAACAGTATATGTCGCTTATTGTTACGCAGAATTTTTTTTGCAAAACATCTGCGATTTCTTAACAAAAAACTGAATTAGAAACGATTAGGTTTGAATAGTGATTTTTAATGCTTGATATCTCCGAAACTACGACAGATAGAGAGATGCGGTTTTTACCATCTTTGTGAGGTAATCTCACGGTAAGAATAACTCAAAAAGTGTCCTGCAAAAATTGGAAAATTCTTCCATTGTGTGAACTCGAGGACACTTAGCCCTTTTATACGAAGTGGGATAGCCCTAAAAGCCCGAAAGTGAAGGTAGAGTCAAGTAAAACCAATATCTATATTTATTTTTGAATAGTTTTCTTTTAGTTTTCAATTTTTTAGATTATCGAAAAATCTTTATTTTAAAATAAATTCGATAATAAATGAACAACAAACAGCAAAATACTCATAGATTTCATGTTTTTCGAGATATTTTGTTATAACTTTACATTGCAATTCCCATAAGCGAAATATGGGTGGAATCCCCTTAACATCATCTGCAAGAATCAGTGTTCACAGCACTTCGTCGCCAATTAACCCCGCGACTTCCTAATTAAATTCCATTTCTCCCCCATTAACGCCCTCTTTACACTCGTAGAAGATAATAATAAACCCGAGCACATCTGCGCCTGTTTTTCCTTTCAACTATCAATCTCTCTGATATATTATGACACAATAGATACATAAACATTTCACTTGTGTGATAAATGCGTGGCGTGAATTCCACAATGCTCGTTCACTTATTACACGTCTTAGGCCCCTTCTGCAACGTCCTGATTTTTCCCATTCGTCCGAACGAAAGCTACTCGCGATAAATCAACTCACATTGTTCCATTTCACCTTCGGCCGTAATTACCTTCTATTAATTACTGAGTAACCTGCTGTTGGCCTCTTAATTATGACATCGTGGCAGACGGAAAGTTCGTCTCGTTATTGTCGTGTCGTTATAGTCGAGACGTTTCCTGCAGGATGCGCACGAGATTGCACAAACGTCGACGTTAATTAACACGAATGGCGCCAGTTTTTGTTTGAAATGTAATTAATGCGGATATAAGGAGAAGAGCATTCTTGTGTTAGAGGGGAACGTCAGCTCGAGTTGTCACTTTCTACAACGAAAATCCTTCAGAAGGAATTTTCAACGAGTGACTAAACAAAAAAAGATGGATTTTCTCCGCAATATTAAACCACCGGAAAATTCTGCGCTGATATCGTTTTACTCAATTGCGATTCAATTTCCTGGACAGATATTGCCTGCACCTTCTTATAATCAGAAACGTTAAAAACGTGGATATTTATGGTGGTCGTGGAAGCGAGCAGCTGCATTATGCTCCAAAAACAACTTCCCAGAAACTAATCAAAGCGAGTTAATAAAACTCCAAACTCAAGAGGAAATTGGACACGTATCTTTTAAATTGTCTCCTCACATTTTCGTTTTTACCTCTATAAAGTCCATCTGCGTTTATTGCGCTAATTTTTCGCTCATTATAATCCGTTGATGTTGTCAAAGTTACCCTCGTTAGCCGCTATTATCCCCGGAAAAATATTTGAGGGATCGCCTCCTGTTTTCCCAAACTTGCGCGATATTTCCGTAGTGAATAGAGATTTGATAAATAGTGCAGTGGCGTTGCAAAAAATTTATGACCGTTATAAACCTCCATGAATTATTATAATAACGAAAACATTTTCCCAAAAACTGACTACCAAATAAAGAACGCCTCTGTCACAAGCCCTACGAACCGGAAATAATTCCATCTCGAAAAATTCCTAAATTAATTGAATCAGTCAATTCGACTCGGCGAACTCAACTTCACTCAACACTAATTAGTTGGAGTTTTTGCGCCAGAATCATAATAAAGATACGGAGGGATTTTATTCGGGAAAAAACAAGAGATGAGTGTAATTATGGTAAATGGGAGCGACATTGGTGTCACATACATGTTCTATTGTCACATTAGGATTCACATTGTCTGCTAGTCGGAATGCTAGTGATAACGATCCATGTCTTTGTTCTGACGACGACCTTTGAACTCGGGGGGCTGACATAACAGCGATACATTATTCAATTGGCGCTCCGCTCAAATGGGGATGATTTTTTATTGAATGTCTGATATGTGGGGAATGAAGGATGAAATTTACGTTATTTTTCATGCATCGACTGATTTATGGTGCGATTAGCCACGAATTAGCCACTCCACGAGGACGGCTATTATTTGCAGACCCTCGTGAAGCGGAAAAATTCGGTTTTTGACGGCAGTGAGAGGCCTGTTCTAAAAGTGCCACCGTTCAGCTTGGCGTGAAGTTATCATCATAATTACTAGCTTGAATGGGCCTACTTTTACACGCCGCTAAATGATTGTAATATACAGATTGACGCTTAGATTTTAGATCTTAGAAACTGCGGTCCACCCCCAAAATCGTCTTTAATTTTAAAGATAAAATTTTGAAAATTTGCATACACCCATAATAGTTGACAAAGCTCTAGAAGCTGACGCAAAAATTTGTTTCTTTATTACGGTTCGTTTGGCGTCGCGACCTCTATGAAGTATAATTTTAAGCGATTTTTCAGATTTTGCGGAAATACTCGCGATTTAAAACTTCTTTCAACATAACTGTGATACAAATATTTGAGTTTTTATTTTAAATCGACTGCAAATTGTGTTTAAAATTTGCGGAAAAAAAACTCTGTTTTATCAAGTTTTCAAAATTACAACAACGCAGTGGCAAACTACGTTTACACCAAATTTCATTTGCTCGTATGAAGGTCAACTTTGTTTAACTAGGGCATGTTGCACTTTTTGGACATTAGAAATCGTTAATTAACATCAATAAAGCAACAATTTTACCAAGTAAGACTTTTGTTACAATTTAAAGCGAACCAACCAAAGAATAGATGACATTTGTGACACAAGATGTTGACAGATGAGTGTAAACGTAGTTCCCAATTTTGACGTAATGAAATTGGAAACTAACTTGATAAACTGCATTTTTCCCCAAATTTTGAATGCAATTTGTATTAAATCTAAAATCGACTGAGATATTTTTATCACATTTATGTTCAAAAAAATAAAATTGGCGGTTCATTTCACAGACCCTCAAATTAGCTAAAAATTACATTGGCGACACCAAAACTATAGGGTGATAAAAAAACAAATTTTTGCGTCAGCTTCTAAAGCTTTTTCGACTATGAGCGTAATAATTGTTTCAGTACACAAAATTTATTTTCTTCACTTTTCCTTGAAATCCTGCAAATTTATGAAAACTAATTTAATTAGTTTTCCAACAACCTATAAAACTCATCCGCTTCGGTGAGAACTTTCTATGATATTTTTGAAAAACAGATGTCATGTTCCAAAAAAAGGCAATTTTTAGTAATTTTAATATGCAATTTTGCATATAACTCAAGAATTATTACATCGATTTTTTATTATAATGCATCAATAAAATGATTGAAATTTTGCCTGTGTGACGCGCTGACAAATACATTGTTGTCTCTTATCATTTAGAAGTTATAAGCCAAAAATATTGAGAAATATTTCAAAAAAATAAAACTTTTTTATTTTTTTTGTGTTATAAAAAAAACCAATGCCATTGCTTAGAAAATTCTAATTTCTAGACACAGTGAGTTTTAAATATCTGTAATGATAACGCAGCGCAGAATAATACATTTTAGAAAACTTCTTTATGATGAAAAATTCTTAGTTTGCTAATGGAGCAACAAAATTAGAGGGTGGAAATCTTTGAGGTTTGATCAAATACTTGCTAATCTTTTGGAAATATTTATTTACAGTCAGTGTTTATGATTTTCAAATATTGAAGTAACTTCATTTCCTCATTGTTTCTAGGAAACCGTATGTTTAAATTGCTTGATTAATTTGAATTTGAGCTTTGAAGTTATCCTTTCACAAAAAACAGGTTTGGAAGAAAAATTTCGTTTCACTTCTGGAATAAACATACTAAATCCCTCACTTATAATCTCGGGATTAATATGAAAGTTTATTCCCTTAATGAATAAATAACTATTAAAACCGTTCTTTTTTCAAAATTTTTCTCAGTTTTTTCTCAAATATCTTGACACAGACTAACTTTCTCGGCGACTTCTGTAGTTCATTCTGAAGCTTATTTAATTACCTTTCCAATTAAATATGATTTTGCAAGTTGTTAAACAAAACTGAAAAATACAAAAGTGAACGCTGTGTATCAAAAAAAATGTTTACAAATAACTCCCAGTCCTGACCTTATGGAGCAAAACGAGCTTAGCATTCAGAATAATTAATAATAATTTCGTCTAAAATTGGTGGCTAGTGTAGTTAAATCAGGAAAAACCTCAAAATCTAAAATTTCCCCAAAATAAAAAAAACAAATTGCCCTCAGATTTGACCAACACAGCTCTCCGCGCCAGATTAATCCCTAGCTTTTATTTGTTTGTTTATTTAAGTTCGCGGCCCTCCAAATGTGTTTACGTTAGTAAGCAACTCCGGGAGTTGCCGGAACCGGAACTGAGTTAGAAGAGTTCCACAGTTACAGAGACCGCATTGATCACGCGTTATTACAGAACAAGCAAAGTCGAAATTTCACAGTTGATAAAACTGCCCGGAAAAAATTCAGACGGGGTCTAACGACAATTCGTGCCTCGAAAACAAATTTTTAATTTATTTATAAAAACCACAACAGATGGAATTTTAATTTGAATCGATATTAGCCCTCGTTCTGTTTTAATTACTTCGTTTAATTGTAAATGACAGGATTTTTGGGGTTTATGAGAATTTTCGCCCCAGGTAAGGTAGTAACGTACGTTAAGATCTAATCATCTTTGGCCAATTACGGATATTTTTGGCACAATAACCGAACTTTAGCCATTAGGAACGTGCTAATGAGATTTGCAAGCACGGTAAGCTCGCCGTGGGCTTTTATTTAAGCGTTAGTACGAGAAACATTCTGATTGTCTCGTAAGCCACATACATTTTTCATTTGTTATTCGTTATGGCCGCCGACGCCATCATGAATTATTCATTTTATCTAAAAATTTTTACTACCGGAGACACAGCATCCAAGACCGTGCGATTATTAATAATGTATCGCTCTTTGGAGAAGAGAACTACGTGCCACGATGTAATTGAGTTAAAGCAGAATCCAATAAAAGTGTGCAGAGAACCACTTTGTTTCAAAAATGTCAAACTTTTTATGACACGAATTAAAATTTCGTACCTCTGTCAATTATTCCAGGGATAAGTCCACGAAATGGATGTATTTTCTCATCTCCGCATAATCCGTGTTTCCTTTTTATTCCGCACGCATTAAAGCCATAAATCTCGTTTTTTGTAAAGCTTTTAGCCACGAAACACGCGCACAATTGTCTGCGGAAGTAATGGTAAAATGACAATTCTTGAAACAACTAGCATGGGTGGCACAACGGTGTCATGTTTCATATTTTTCATCTCGACCGAGAGTATTATTACTTGAAAGTGAAGCCATTATAAAAGTTTCAACGGTGCACTGAAGACCTCGACATTGTTAAAATTAAATCATGAATAAAAAGATTATTCTCTTTGATATAGAAATTTATTTAGATAGGTATTCTTTGTGGCTGGATATCACGAATCTCGAATCCACATACTCGAACATTAATCGAAATTTAAAAATGAATGAAGTAAAACCGCGTTCATATTAAAAAATGATCGAGTGTGTCCAATTTTACGCCAATTAGCAATTTTTCAATTGGTACGAAAAATACGCATAACCGCTGATGAAATTTTTAAATCGCTTTACCGCGATTTATTTACGAATATAAAAATTCTATGCGGGAAAAAACGATACTCGAATTCGATTGAAAATTTTAAATTGTAAGTTTAGAAAAAATCTATTTGAGCCCGAGAAAAAATATATAAAAGATGAGAAAAAAATCACGAGTACTGGGAAACTTATGGGAAATGAAGAACTTGAAATGAAAACCTTTTTGTTCTTTTCGACAAGAATTTTTTTTACTACTAATTTACTTTTTAAACCGCAAATGTACCGCAAATGTGTCGCAGATAAAACCAAACTTTTGAAAACAGATCAATAAGTCGCACATTGAGAAAATTAGATTCCAACCTTTTTAGAAAAATAAAATTTGAATTATGAAACGTGCTCACAGATATTAAAAATTAATCCTCCAATTCAATAAACGAACTGTGTTCAGCAGCTAACTTCACAAAAAAAAACAGTTGTAAAGTTGCAAACTTCGATTCTAAACATTATAAACTCGACCAGAATTCTAAATCGAATTTAAAAAGTTTGTAAAATCGGTGCTCTTAAAACAAAAGCAACTTTTATTTTAATTTATGATGGACTTAAAGTGCGACGCAAAAATATAAATTTTAGGTGTTCGATAAGCTTTATTAACCACAAGTTTCATGTCCTAGAAACGATCATAAAAGTACAAATTTTATATAGTTTTACCAATTTCCAAGTTTATGGGAGTTTTGGTATGATATGGTATTATGGGGGAGGGTGATATTATGCCTCATATGGGAGTTTTATTTACGAGAATTTAATAATTTTTCCAGTCACTTGAAATTTTTATAAGAATCTCCACAAATTTATGACAAAATTGTTATTGGAGAACACGCTCAATTTTAACTTAAAACACATGCTTAGAAAACTAAACTTTGTTAAAAATAAATCAATACTACCACCGCAAAAATATTTAAACAACAAAAGGCTGAATTGACAGCAAATCGAATGAATGCACAATACTGTGAAGCTTCAGGTGGTATTGCATTTAATAAAACTACTAGGAAGGCCTCTTCGGAACACCCCACTTTTTTAAGAAATTAACCCTGTTTTATAGGTACCTAATGTATTAAAAGTTAATAGGGGAAAAGCTCCTATATTGTACCGGTTTGCATATTTTCTCAAATAAAATAAAAATCTGTTAACGTATCATAATCATAATAAAGGTTTATATCGCAACCATAACTTTAAAGTTTTTCTATTGTCTGGATTTTTTTTGTACAGATTTTGTAAATTTAGAACAAACCCTGCAAAAGGTACAATATAAGAACTGAGGTTTATAAATTGTACCACCAATATCTTAAATTGTACCGCCTGATACAGAATGATACAGAATGTACCTGAAGCGTTGAAAAAACATACAATCGTTGTATGTATCCCTCTTTCTCCGCCCGTAAGTACCCCAATCTGGTTTTTTTCTTTTTTCCCTAAAATTTTTGTAGGTTTTTTCTGTACAGTAGAGAAACCATACTCATCTAAATTAAAAACTCGGGTTGCATCCAGTTGATGTTCATTAACAATACGTTCATATCAAATCAAAAAATTCCTATTAAATTTCGATTAAAGCCTTTTGCACATGCTAGTGATGTTTTTTTTCGGAAGTTGCAGTGCCAACTTAGGATGTCTTGAATTTGGGATACCATTTCTTGCCAGCTCGTCCTAAATTTTTACTAAATCTGTGTGGTAATTTGTCTTTTTTAGTCAACTGATAGGCTAAGCGCATAACATCTTTTCTAGATATTCCAAATAAACACGATTCTAATCGTAAGAGGTGCTGTACTAAATCCTCTTCTATATTGTGTGGAAATGTTGTAGGGCAGCCTTTTATTTGAGTACTGCTATTAGCAATTTTGTTTTTACTATCAAGGTGCTTTTTTGATGTTAGTTTAGGAATGCCAAATTGCCTGCAGCATTTATTGAAACCTAGTTAGCTTTTCCGAAAAGCATTGATCGCATTTTTCATGTCTTCTTCTTTCCATGTATATTTTCGTTTTAATTTACAACCTTCAGCATCCATGTACAAATACCTAATGTTTAATCAGTTAATAACAATTTTTTCTCGTATTGTATTAAATACATATATGTATAATACTCCTTAATTGTACTGGTACAAAAGAGGAGACCATAAGGAGGTACAATTTAGATGAGGGCTCATAGTTTATTTTGTTCTGAAACTATTTTTTTGTAGTGGGATCAAAAGCGTTTCTTTATAGGTTAGCATCTTTAATATGCTTTAGTTTAATAATTCCAGCTTTTGCCAATCATATTTATTTAATACCTTTTATACTATGACCTTACAAAATGATGACAAAAACTATACACCAACATTCATAAAATTTCTTTTCATTCTGACATGAAAAATACTTACTTTGAGATTACGAAACTTCTCTCAACACAGTTTTGGCGGTTAAACTTTTGAAGACTGTTCACTAAATGTCGTTTATTATCTCAGATTTTAAAAAAACAGCAGTGGTACAAATGAGGAGCTGGTACAATATAGGGGCCTTTCCCCTATATCGAGTTATGTCGGCCAATGGTACCTATTGATTAAAAAGTTAAAATTGGCCTTTGGCTCATAATCCTCTGCTGAATTTCAAGGCATTTCGGTCTGTTTGTCTTTAAAAATTAAGTAACTAAATGAAAAACACACAGTTGCCTAAAGTGTCCAAGAAATGGATGACTGCTCTGCATACTAAAGTTGTTTCATTACCTGGTAATAAATTAGGTTCATCATGTCTTTTCGATTTAGAATTTAGAAAAGAATTATTTAATAATGCAACAATCACGGACAGAACAAAGCGCATAAAATTATCATAACCGATGCACTCACTTTAAACTAGTAAAATGATAAATAACTTACGAGCAAGTTATAAGAATAATTCACTCTCAAATTAATTGAAACCCTTGCCGTAATAATAATTAATTAAGTAATTAAAACTAACTTTTGTTTAATACAGCAATTCAATTAACAATGGACATTTTATCAGAATAAAATTTGAAATGGTTTATAAAATAGTGAATGTGGAGAATTTTCATGAGCGACAATGGGTCGATTACGTCCTTTGTCAACCACGCCAAACCTTTTTAAATGGAATGAGTTTTTCGAGTTGATTTAGAAATTCAAATTATTGTGCCTCCTAGGAGATATTTGTAGAGGAGTTGGATAAAATATTATATGGAAATGATGTGTTATGACAACAAGTCGCTCGAGACTAAACTTTTTCTTGCATGACTTATTAGCTACACAACACACTTGTCGCATAAATAACTATTTACTGTGTAAGTGTCTTATTAGGCTTATAAAACACGAAAGCAAAGGGTAGATATGAGTGTTTTCGGTCAATAAGATACGAATGCAATACAAAATTTTATCTGCAACCGCGACAACAAACATAACAATGACTCTTTTTACAATTTACTTATTTGTAGAAAATTAAAAGATTTTATTAATTTTCGTAATAACATAAGCCAAAATTCAGTTTGGAACATCGGGAAAAATCAACGTTAAGTTGCACTCTATAGCTTGAAGACATTCCAAAGACTTTTTTATCATATTCTTTAACACTAACGTTAAGGCAAACACTTAAAAATGCGTTTTTTGAATTCTCGACGTCACAATTTTGTTGTGCTTCTGGTTTGTAAGTATAGTATAGAAGTTCCCAACCCCAAGGATGTTTTCCGTTTCCTAAGCACCTATTTAAATATTCCTTTAAAACAGAATAAAAGTCTTAAAAAAGTGTTGTATTCAGAATAAAAACAGGTTTTAGTATAAGTGCGCTATAAAAGTATCTCATAAATCGCGGATTTAACGTTATAATAACAATATTATATAAGTTTATATGCGCTTTTAGTTCACATCAAGATCCGAGTTAAGCGAGTGCAACGTCAGTTACACTCATACTTATCAGGTAAAACGTGAGAGCTTTCAGAATTGTTTCTGTTGTCATTTATTCCCGAAATCACGACAACGCTCAAAGCAAAATGTCTGAAAAGTTGTTTAACAAAACTTGAGCGCTTCAACTCACATTTATGTCTCGTCATGTCAAGTTGATACTTCATAAATTACTTTCTTTCTAATAACCGCGCTCGGAAAAAGAAGCAAATCGCATCAAGATGGATAGAGCGTAACCCAGTACAATAATATTGACAAATAAAAGAACGAACGAGGAGGGCAAAGGGAAGTTGTAGATAATTGTTTTAGTTTATTCAATTATCTATAACTTTCAACTTTGGAAATTTAATTTCGCTCCAAGTTTCCAGGCTTAATGATTCAGGCGTGTAGGTTTTAAAGTGGGCTCTAGTTGCTGGGGCTATTGGAACGCTTAGGATAATGCGATTTCCGGAAAACGCTTAACAGCAAACACCTGAATAATAGAAATTGCCCGGCGCATCCACCAAAATTCGTACTGTGGCAAATTACGAAGTGCCCCTTTAATTTTGTTTTATTAAAAATAACGCCCTGGCTCGTGCAAATTGAAAGAGAAAACTGTTTTTCTTCGTCGACATTACATAAATCTTGTCAATTATTCTTTATTAACGGTGAAATTACAATCCTGCGCGCAAATCGAATTAAGGCCTATAAATAAATAACCGGAAAATTAACAATATTAGGTGCAAATCCCTTCATAAATTAAGGATTATGACAGAGCGTCGTGCCCTTTGTTTCGAACAAAAACGCAGTTTCATTTTGGCCATCGATAAAACACAGCTGTGCTTTATTTTGAGGGCATTTATTATCCCGTTTTTTAAGGCAGTACGTGTCTTCTCCGGGGTTAGGAGGGAACTTTTAAAATGTTTTATCGGTTGGACTAAAATCCAATCGATACGAATTTACTCAGAGAAAAATAAATTTCAGGATAAGAGCCTAACCCCACTTAACAATGGGAAGTTTTTGTGAGAAGAGGAATTAAATTTGAACGAACTTTAATAATAAGTAATGGAGAAATGTAATTGGGTTATAAAACCTCTTAAACGTCTTAATGCAAGGCTTGTAAACAAAAGTTCGACGATACAAAGCGTGACTTTGAATAACATCGAACGTGTTTCGTTACGGAGCTTACAGGAATTAAGCAGACGCAAGAAATGGGGCGTGGGCAACTGGGCAAGCGACGTTTATTATTTAAGCCTGTAAGTCAACACTAAGTTTTTTGGTGACTCGTATAAATTTTGCAAGAGGGTGAAGAAGTGTTTTTTATGGAGATAAAAAAGGTTGTCAATGCAAACAGGACAACAAGGGGCGGATTAGCTTCATAAATCAACTATTGCCGTTCGAGCAGAATCTGAATAAAAACTCGACTCTATCAATTTATCCTTCAACTAATTACAAAGAAATCTCCTCTAAACTTGGAATCCTCAACAGCGTAAAAATCCGCGGGTTTGGATTTTCCAAGCCGATTCGCCCTTGTTTTTCTTTAATACAATTTTGCATACGGTAATTGCGTCGTTCGAACTCGGAAAGCACATTCCTGGTGATTATTTTCCCGCCGCGTTCACTCTATCTCTTGAAAAAATGTACGGTCTGGCCGAATGATGAATGTCTTTTTTTCCCTGTAACAGTGTGGCGGTAAATCTCTGCCTGCAGCATCAATCGATCAAATCTCGACACTGCCACCATCTGTCGGTTAGCACTGATTGCAGATGTCCTTCTCCGTGTTAACACAACCCTCGCAATCCTGAATATGAATCGTTTGCGTCTTAGACCAGCAAATTCAAATTAATTCGATTTGATTAATGCACAGCCGCTCCGTAGCAAACTTGCTGAATCGGTCGAAAACATAAATGGCGAAGGGCTTCCTGTATTTATGGCCCGCACCACCCTCCAGCAAATATTTTATTATTTCGAAGGGTGGTTTTCATTTTTTAACAATTGTTGCGGCAATGAAACGGTAAATAACAGAGGTGGTGAATAAATTCGAGTTAGTAGTTGAAGCAGTCAAAATCGTGCGCAAATGGGTAAAAAATGTGGTTCTCGACCGCGCCCACCGCCCCCGCCGAAATTTAGATTTATGACATCCCTTATTCCAAACAGAACACGATTATTACAGACGCGCCGCCACCGGAAGAAACAATTTATCGTTGTTGTAATATTTAAATGATATATTAAGAGAGAAATGCTCCCTCACGTGCCGCCCATAAACAAAAACTCCGGGATTTCACCCTCGTTTCAACCAAATATGGCATTTTCATAACGTTGACGCGATTACACATCTTTATGTCAAACTCCATTGTGCCAACAGTGATAAGATAATAGCACGATGCTTCCGGAAACAGCGTCCGATATCTGACGTTTAACACCTCGAGAATTCGAGGAATCTCACTGATTTTCTTGTGGTATGACGAAAATTAGGCATGGAGGATCGAGGAAAATCTTGAATAATGTATCAAAGTCAGGGCGTGCAGTTTAGGGTTAATTGAGTGGGAAAAACCCACTCAGGACATCAATAATGAAAGAATGCACACGATTAGCCGCTCTAAATTAACTTATCAGGGAAATGTGTCGCGGTTCGTGGGGGATTCCCACAGGGGTCGTTGTCTCTGGGAGTAATAGATGTACGACAGGGGGCTCGTAAGACCGCGGGATGATGGCCTGCATAATTTCGGTGGAGAATTAAAAATTAAAGGGTTGATTTACACCCGCGGGAAGGAAACTTGAGAATTGTAGTTATGTATTTTAATTCCTGGAGATACAAGGGCAAAGGAAAAATTAAACTTTTGTATGTATCTTTAAAATTCCATTAACTCGAGTTGCAAATTTTAAACGAAACTCTCTCCAGTTAAACTTTTACAATTATTTTTACGAGTTTGCCAACCGCAACTACAATTTCTTTGACAACATTAAACAACAATTTGCGGTAATGTTAGATTAATGTTTCGTTTTGCATTGCCAAAGCTGTGTATTTCAAAAGCAGATCGGGCTAGATTCGCAATTTATCACCAGAGACTTGTTAAAATTGTCTGCTGAAAGCTACATAAATACTTTCACGTCCCATTTATTTTTCTGCTTATAGTTCCCACATTTCACACCTATTTCTATTCCAGTATTTACGCGCCATGTTCGACATCCGTTTTAAAACCCATTTCAAAATCATAAATCTCGAAATGAATAATGACACTGCGTAGTTTATTTACAGAGCGTTCATATTTAACAACGTGTAATTGCACGTAATTTAAACTGCAATTACATGCGAAAAGCTTAGTTGTGCACTCACATTACTTTCCGGGACTGGTTTTTATTTCCGGGCTCAAAGCGACACAAAAAGACGCCTCAGTATTAATCATTTTTAATTCACTGTTTCGTAAATGCTAATAAAATCTTGCTTTTGGGCGATGGAAATGAAAATTACCACCCCGGCTCCCAATTCTCCATCCAAATCATTTTTTAATTTAGAAGATTATCGTTTTTTTTATGGAGAGCTTTTAAAGTTTTGTTCTTTTTAATCTCGCCGGCGTGCAACTTTGCTTTTGCTTATTTTTAGTCCGATTATCGTCGGATTATGTGCAACTTTTAGTTTAGATATCACTATAGATATTGCATCTTGTTTCTAAACGAAAAATGCAACCGTGCACATCTAATATTTTGTGCAATCTGCATATTCCCAGTTCCGGCTATCTCTAAAATTCCAGGTGCATCCTGAACCAATTTTAAACACAACTGCATCTGAGTTTTTGTTTTGTTTACCTCAAACAACCCCCAATTTATGTTTGCTTTCCAGTTCTGAAACTGCACTTTCCGCCGCCTCCGCTGATCAGAGCTCACTTAAGTAACGAACTCCGGCGCAATCATTTCATAATTAATCGTCCCGCCTAGACTCCCCTTGCTTGATTAATGACCGCAGCTAAATCGCAACGTTTTCTTGCGACAATTCGGGACAATATCGTTGTCGTTCTGAAGACAAAGGGCTCTTCTCGTATTCGTCTCGCTTTAATTTAATTTTTTCAATGCCAGGAAACTTCCTGTTTATGTCACTAGAATTCGAAGTGACGCCTGATAACGTCGACAAAGCCCAAAGAGACTGGACGTCGGTGGAAATTGGATCGTCTGTGGCTATCGGATTGGCCGAGGGCAGCTAACGAGACGAGAACGCGGATTTAAACTATGTGAAAAATTACAGGCTCGCGATGCATCTTAGACGTTTATAAAGTGCACGAGATAAAGCTGATATAAACTAGATTGCGGGATTTTTCTTTCGGGAATTTACATTCGGGATGTCCCAGGACTGATGTTGCCAATTTGCGATTGATCAGAGCCAAAGCGGAGGAAAAATAGAAGCAGAGATGAAAAATGGAAATCGATGTTCGATGCAGTCTCTCGAGTGTTAATAAAGTTTTTCTAATAATATAATACAAGCCACAAAATTCGTCTCCGAGTTCCATTAGCGCGTATATGATTTTTTGTGCCATTTTCGAGGGTTTCGGCCAAATGTAATTCAAAGCAGATTGTCGCCTCCTCAATGAACCTCCTCCCCATCAGAGTGTTTGTCCCAAAGTTGGCTCAGTTCTACATACCGTAAACTTTCTTCAGTGTGTCTGACTGCCGTGCCAACTTTTAAATTGATATTTCAATCCCTTCTCAACTCTCAGTGTTTACAACGAGACGTGATGGATGGATAGTTAAAGTGAAATGAAAGCGAAAAATTATCCTTTTTGTGGGAGTCGGTTTCCATTTCACAAAGTAGAAAAAGTGATGAGATGACTTTTTATTGACTGCATTATGTCGAGTGCCTTTAATTTGGCGTCATCCGCAGTGTGATGGACAACGGAAGGCACACATCGATGAATTTTGTGGTCGATAAACGGGAACAGACGCTTTTCGACGCTTTTACTGCTAGAATTACGGTTATTTGTGGTAATGCGGGGTTAATGCGTTGTTTTAGTTTTCCAAAGCGGTTTTATTTCAGAGGGAGGTAGCTGTTTTGTACTTTATAGGTCGGAGGGATGAAAGCTGAAACTGACGACTAAAAGCTACGAGTCGGCCTTCCAGTTCCTGATAGTTTTTTAATTTATATTCTCCGGGCTCTGTTTTCTTCGTATTGATTTTATACTGTCCGAGTGTTAATGTGTGTTATTTTTGTTGCAGAGGACTGGGGCGCGAAAACCTTCTGCTGTACAGAACACGGCTGCAACGGGGCCTTCATGAAGTCATCCAGTCTTCTATTATTGTTGGTATTGACAACTGCGCTGATCCACTGAGAGTTGTCGTTCGTTCGCAACTAGATAAGCACATTCCTGAATGATATTCTAAATCGTTTTCTATAGTCTTCCTCGTTCATAAGAGTTTTTTTCTCCATTTCGAGTTCATTATTATCACACACTCACGCGCGCGTGCATTGAAATGTTAATTGGCGGCCTGAGATGCTGGAAGGCGGTTTTAAGGAGATGTACGAAAGCGGAGATTCTTAGACTAATATGTCATTTTCAATTAGTGTTTACAACAGTTGATGTTTTCAAAGATATGGAAATTAGAGTCAATGAAAGCGCGAATGCTAATTTTGCCTCTGCTGTTTCGTCTGTTTGTCTGACCTAGATTGGCCGGAAAAAAAACTCTCGGTTTCAAATGTTGTAAACGTCGTTAATTAGTATTCACAATTTGTGCATCTCCACGGAAACAAGAATATCACACATCAGCATCGGGGCCAGTCAGCACTTTTGAATTAAGTCACATTTTCAGTTTTTCCACGTAATGAAACTTTCACAAAAGAAAACTTACCGGAAGAACTGAAATCTCACAAAATGTTTTATTACTCTAGAATTAATATCGTAATTTAGGACTGTAGAACTACACATTCGTTATATTAATAATCATCCAGATAAATTTATAAAGTAAGAGTAATAAGTAAGCTTTATTAATTAACAATCTATATATATTCTAAATAAATCACAAATTCTAATTATAAGAGAAACGACCCTTGAAACCAGGATACTTTTCCAACAGCTTCCAGGACAATTATTTCAAGCAAAACGCCTTAGAGTCTGGCGTTGAAACTTTATTTAGGCACATGTTAATTGTACTAATTAAGTCTTGATCATGTTTTTCCCCGAGTGGGTGCTTTGTAATTGCCGGCAATGAGAAAAAGCACAAGAAGCACCTCAGTGTATATAAGTAATTGTAACCGTTTAGGAACCATTTGTAAGTGCTTTCGTACAAAAATTATGTCACATGGTCATTGATGTAACACGCTGTAACGATTTGTGTAACGACAGAAAAATGTTATTATAAATAAATCATCATAAATCTGATGACTTTCTCTTCATTATCCTGCGATAAATAACGCAAAAAGCTCCCGGATATTGCCGACTTCTTGTAGATAATTTTCCCCTGATTATTATGTTGGTTTAATTTAATTCGTACACGTTATAATTGCCATCACGACCGCCGAAACCGCTCCTTTGCAAAAACATTCGAAATAAATCATCCCCGTGGCCTGTTTTAATCCGAACTTTTCCTCATCCTTTGCTTTATTTCGTTTCGGGCCAGCATCGGTGCGCTTTTCATTAAACATCTCCTTTGTGTTGAATCCTGAGATCAAAATTTAAATGGGACACGTTGTATAATGCCGCCCTTCGAGTTTTAGAATCTGTACGCTTTGTTGTTATTTCAAAATCACAGAGTTTACGGATTCTCGGACTGGTGGGGCGTCACACATCCGAGTTAATTAAGGGCTGGTGGGGGTTGAAAACGAAAGCGACTACCATAAAAAGAAAATTGGAAGCGATAAGGAATGGACAATGAAACAACTTGGATTGTCACGAAATCGTGGTTGTTTTTTTGGGGGTTTTAAAGTGTGAGCGCGGAACTAATTGGATGAAGGTAGTAATGGGGTTGATTGATTTGGTGTAATTGAGTAAACATTAACGAAGAGTTGCTAATGAGGGTGCGATTCATTTTCAGGAGGAGATGAGCGCGAAATGTGGACTGAAGCTGATATTAATTTGCACATCAAAGTGCGAAAAACAGTCGTTATTTTAATTTTGTGTTTTCACAACTACGTTGATTGCAGACTGTAATTTCATTACGACCAAAAAAAGTATAAAACCTAATAAAACCATTTTTTTATTAATAAAATTTCGGGTTGTTAATCAGAACCACCAGTTTTAAAATTTTAAAAATCCCACATACCTACTTCAAAATACATTTAAAATTTTCAAATAACAAGTTGAAATGTCAGACTACGACGATCGTGCTTGCAAAAATAAATATTTGAATTGTGTCTGCTTCATGTCTTATTTAAACATCTAATTGAAATTTGGATTAGCTCGACTCTGCGGATTTCCACACATTTCCGAGTTTCAGTCTTCATTAATGCGGTTTTTCGAGCAAACACAATATCGACTCAAACATAACATAAATTAGAAAACTAGAAATATTTCCGTCCGATTTCCCGAGCCATAATATAGAATTTTATGTGTTTCCATAAAGTTGTCCGAACCTGACTTTCTTCGCCACCGACTTTAACAATATCTCGATTCATTCGCTCTTTGATGTGAAAACAAAATCCCCTCCATTCTTCGTCCATGAACCAACCCCAAACAAATGCAAATAATCTCTCTCTAATAAAATGAGTTAAATGCGGCTATTAACCGAACCGAGGGCTTTTGACGTGTAAAAACTTCCGCTCTTAACTGCTAGCCCGGAAGCAGTACGTCTCTGTCATCCTTGAGCTCTTCACATGTACACAAAGCTTTCAAGATGGCGTTTGCAACATTGTCGAAGAGCTTTACATAACTCATCCAGCCGATAAAGGTATGTCGGTTGACTATTGAGCGGTTGGAACGTGTCCAGGTCCGATATATTGACACGTGGATTTTTTTTATGGACCCAGTGCCGTACTATTGGGAAATTGGGCTGATTTATTTGAGATGAGAAACGAGCCCCTGGATGAAAAAGTACATATTTTAGGGTTTCGTTTTTATGTGTCTCTGCTGCATCGACATAAAGATAATGGAAGTGGTTGGTTAGGGAGCACTTTTTGACACTTTGTAGATGTTTTCAATTTGGCCGGTTTATAATTAGTTCTTTCCAAGGGATAAAAATTGGCGCTCCGCAGGGACGAAATTTCTTCGCATCTCCGCAATCCTCAACCTTTGAATATTGCAACCAGTCGGCTTTTACCGGTTCTCATTTGCACATCAATGTTGCTGTTCCATCGTGTTTATATGTTCGGCAGTGGATCCATAAAAACCTCTACTATCAACCCTCATAGAGGACTAAATAATTCAAGCGCAAAATTGAAATAGACACCGCCGGTGTTCGCGAAATCCTCAAGGTGTCGACTACAGTTTCTGGGAAATAAAAATTTAAGAGCGCCGGAAAAATGATCCAAAAAGTTGATGCCGCATTCCGAGAAATTACTTGAACGAATCACTTTCGACGATATTTAAAAAAGACGTTAATTTTTACAATTTATGTGCTTAAAGGCTCTCGCCCCGCGATCATTAAACTTTTCCTCGCCGCCACTGGGACCATATCAGCCCGCTTTTCTCTAAATGAACAATTTAAAAGAGTGCTTCAGGAGACACTCGGCAAACTCCCCGAATCAAACTTTTTTATACTTTAATCTGTTTCCGTTGAAATTATTGTGTCCCGATATTGAGGTAACAAATTCATGGGAATTTCGCAGTGATAAATCACAAAGTTTTCGCGGTTGCTGACCGATCGAAATGGATATTTGGGTCGCCGGTGATTGAAAAAAGCAATCGAAAATTAATTTTTGTTCAATTTCATTAAAAATTGTTGAGCGTTCATTAATTTAGACTATGTCAGTGGGAACGTCAAATAATCTACATCATAAATCCCAATTAGGGAAGCGATCGTTAGTGTGAAGCTTTGAATATGTATTGGTCAGCCAAATCGATTCATCGCGAAAAAATTAGTAATTAATTAGAGTGGTGCAAAGATTTAATTGAAACTATGATGTGTCGATGGCAGCGTTGTAGTGGAAAGCGGTTTTCAGAATGTTCATTTTTCAAGCTGTCAGAAATAGGAGGCAAATCGTTATTTATGGGTGCAAAGCGGATTTTATGCAAAATGCATACCTATAACATTATTAGATATTTGCTATTCTTGTACCGATTGCATTCAAAAACCTTGAAACAATCTGATTAAGTCGTAGAATTCAAACCACTGAAATGGATGGGATTTAAAATGATCCCCAAAAAACTAGACAAAACATGCCGTTATCAATAATACATGTCTTACCTAGCCCCTGGTCCTATAATAATATTACCATACCGCTAAAATTAGTGTTAAGCTGTTAAGCCGATAAAGTGGGAGTACGATAGCAATGTAGACCCGTACAGTTCACCAAACGATTTAGTGCGATTATGGCTTTGACTTTTTAAATCGTTTACAGCCACCTTACCGCAAACCCCCAAAAACATAAACATCCTTAAGTGGTTGGGTCTTATCTGCATTAAAATGAAGCGCTAGGCTACATGTATTTTGAGGAATTCCATTGTTTCGATTTGTAAGACTGACCAGCTGGATAAAAATATTTATTGCGGTTCAGACCCAACCACTCGAGGATGATTATGTTTATGAGGGTTTGCGGTAAGATGGCTGTAAACGATTTAAAAAGTCAAAGCCATAACCGCACTAGATCGTTTGGTAAACTGTACAGGGTTGCATATTTTGTGCAAACTCTTCCTGTTGCTTTTACAGAATTGAATATTACGTAGGTACTCTACAAATTCGCTGATGCTACTGTGAAGATAATCTCCGAAATGAGAGATTTTTGTTTTTGAAAAACTACAAAAAAATAGTAAACAAAGCAAATTTCGCGCGTTTTATTGTCCGAAAAAAGAGATTTATGCCATCGTAAATGAGTTGGTTTAACGTCGTAGGTCAATGTATCGTACTTAATTTTTGAGGAAAATATCTCGGTTTTATTAGTAAGTTTTTACGACCTGCTGGAATTCAATTATGTATAGACAAGAATCCATCAACAAAACAACAGCCGGGCAGACTCATTGCACACAATATTAAAAATTTATTAACCGAACTAATGTTACACTTTAGTGCAACTACTACATTTACACTGAAATTGTAAAACAAGATGCAGCAATTTTTCAGACTACAAAAAAGTGTAGAGAAATTTAATTTTGCACTTGAGCGAATTTTAATTGTTATGTTATGTCTACAGTTTTTCGGTCAACACTGCAAATATTGACATTGAAAAGTAAATGTACCGCTGAACAAAATATGAAGAGAAAAGTTAACAAACAAAATAGCGAATGCGCCAAATGATGCAGCACTTCAAAAGAATGCAAAATTTCGATCGATTAATTAGCACAAAATTGGAACGCCGAAACCGCAGTTCTTTTCCTTTTGATGCATAATTCAGATTAATGTATATTTATGACCCACCTTTTAACTTTTAACAGCGGTCATTTAGCACCCTCGGGCTATTTGGCAAGCAAATTTTACCGCTTCTCCCGATTATTTACATTTATTTGTCGAAAAATCACCCGATAAATCCAATAAGTCTGTAAAAACCCATTTAATATGTAAAACCCAACCTCACTAAAGAGTAAACTGGGAACGTTTTGCACTAAATTTAAAACACGGCTGAATATTTTACTAGCACACCCGTGAATTATTACTGGAGTAAGACACAATATTCTGGAAATTCGTAATTGCCCGCGCTTTTATTACCACTGCATTTTTAATATCACACGCTTTTTTTGTTATCTCAAACGTAATTTTCTCTCGTTTGTTTGTTTTTACATGTGCGAGTCCGAGTCAAGAAGATGAAAATTTTAATTCGAGCCAAAGCATCAAAAGGGGAATATGTTTTCAGTTTTCATTTCGTTATAGAAACGGTGAGAAAAATGTAACAGAATGACCTAATTATTGTACTTTTCACTTATTCTTCTTCCGTGGTGTTAAAGTTTCGTTCGACCCGTGACGTGAGAGAAATATTCTTTAATTAAAAGGAGAAACAGAGATGTTGGATAATGTGTCCGGGTAAAATTTGCATGCACCGAATTCTTGAAACACGAGCGGGAGTTTGAAGATTTTACTTTTAAATTCGCGTTAATACAGCAAATCCTTCGAAACATGTGTCTTTCGTGTTCTTCCAATTTTAAATATTACCTGAGCGTATTTTGCTCGAATTTATGAAAATTTATGTGTTTACGTGCTTGGATCTACTCGAGATATTGCAGGAAGTTGTCCTTTCCGCATATGTGCAATTAGATTCCATTTTTAAAAGCTCCAAATCCGGCTTTTGAATTATCACCGACGAGCTCGGCAGCGAAAACTGCGGTAATAAACACGACAGTCTCCGTAGGTGCTTGGCGTCGGCAATTTCTTAATTTTTTACGAGGAGCAATAAAGATCTTAATTTACGGCCTCCTCGACACGGCCTTTGTATTTTTGATATCGATGTTAGTTTTACTCATCGCCAACATTAAAAATCTTTCCAATTTCCTGTCTTGCTCTTACAAAATTAAATGCGCATTGCGGCGTGACATTATTTATCGCCGTAATCTTCAAAAATCACACCTGAAGTCTAGAGCTTTCGCGAAAAATGACACACAAAAGTAAACTTTTTACGTTTCTAATACATCTAACTTATCGGACAGTCATAATCCCCGATGTCTTGTGTCGAGACTTAAATAATTTATCCCATCGATCGAACGTTTCGGCGTGGGATAGAATTTTTAATTACCACACGTTTGTTCCGGGTTTGGAGAAGTATTGATTCCGGGATTTACGGAATATTCTTGTCGTTGATAGATTATCTTAAAAGCTTTTTTGAGCGCGGATTTGTCGTTTCGCGAAATTTTAAATTATAATGCGGCGGAATAAGTGACAATTTGCGAACGAAAACTATGCACCGGTGCAGCGCCTCATTAATTTCAGATTAGGGCGCCACTTAACTGAGAAAAGTAGTCACACAGATGCCGTTACATGCAATGTTTACCATTTACATAATTAACTAGTTCAGTTTGCTTAAACCGCTTTACCGCGATAGAAAAAAATTAATACCCTTAACTAAGCGATTTAGACGGAATGTATACAAAATCTCATCGAGATAATTAAATAGAAAAAACGCACCTACCTCGACAAAATCGTTTTTCTTCGAATAAGTCTTCGCGTTCATTTATTTCACAAGACATGTTTTCGCGCGTGACATTTCATTTAGAATTACGAATCTTCGGCTATAAAAATAAGATAAAAAACAGGTAAACTCTAACATCTAAAATACCTTTATTACCAACATAAACTCTTCAAACTTCGTAAACTGTCTCGTTTCAAAACATCGATACTCTTGACGTTCACTAAAATGTAGTCAAATATTCTTCAAGTGCGCTTTCTCTGAATCCATCAAACTTTAATACGGAAAGCGTGAAATTTTCATTGCACAAGACATTCATGACCTCCGATCTCGACCATAAAGCAAACAGTTAATCGAAATGCCCGTTCCAACTACTCCAGCGTGTAAATATTTAAATCTAGATCCTGGTCCTTTAAGGGATTACACACATAACATATGTTTGCGTTTCATTAGAGCTTCGACCTTCTAATGCAAGAATCGGAAGGAAAGGGACCAAAGACAAAGACAAACAGGAGAGTAATCACGCATAGCCTTCAAAATACGTGATTTATTCATTAAATAGAAAATTAAAACCATTTAAAACTTCAGACTAAACCCAGCGCCGATTCTGCTGTTGTCAGTTTCCACGCCTATTCTGAACCCGTCTTCATCCCCCTGGAAAAAAAAGTAGTAAACACCATGAAAACAACCCACTGCAACAACTTACCAGTTTTTTGTACTCGCCGCCACCAGATGGGGGCTTGGGACTGGCGGCAGTCGCCCTCTTGTGATTCATCTCGCTTTTAGCAGGCCACTTTGGAAACTGTGAGGGATCGATAGGGGGAGGAAATTCGCTAAAATAGGGATGTTTTAAGGCCTCTTCGGCCGTGATTCTTTGGTGGGGATCATAAGTCAAGAAATTTAATAAGAAATTCAAACCGAGATCGTTCAACATTTGAAACCTTTTACGGAGATTTGAGGGGGTATGATAGGTCAATTTCAATTTTTGGACTGCAGGAAATTTGTTGAAGCCGGGCCAGATCTTCTCAGTCGGAGTACCCAAACACTGCAAATGGTTTATTTGAATCAAGTTCGTTTAAAGGAACTACCAACCTTGAAAATTCGGTTCAGCTGCTCCACTTCTGACTTCCCAGGAAACATTGCATTCATTTGAAGAAATTCTGCGAAAATGCAGCCAACTGACCAGAGATCAATAGGTGTGGAGTATTCCTTGGCCCCTAGAATCAATTCAGGTGCTCTATACCATAAAGTTACCACAATTGGAGTGTACGGTTTCAATGGAGATCCATATTCCCTCGCGAGTCCGAAATCTCCAACCTTTAAAATCCCGTTGTGCGACAACAATAAATTCGAAGTCTTCAAATCTCTGTGTAAAATCCAATTGTCGTGCAAATGTGCAACTGCTGCCAACAACTGTTTAAGAAGACACTTGACTTCGCCTGGCGAGAAATGCAAGTCCTTCCGCCTCATCGCCTCAATAAGAGACTTTAGATCGTGTTCTATATAGTCCATGACTATGAAAATCTTATCCATGTTGCTCCCGACGACGATTTCTCTCACCGTGACAATATTAGGATGTTGACCTTTGAGCAGAGTGTTAATTTCTCTCAACGACGTTATAGGAAACCCTTCTTTCTCCTTTTCCATCTTGAGCTTCTTCAGCGCGACGATGTCGTCCGTCCTTTTATCCTTAAACCGATAAACCACTCCATAAGTACCCTCAGCGATGCGATTGAGACATTGGAACTCATCCAATGACCGGCACCCCTCAATCGCCGGATAATACGGCGGCAAACTCTCATCAAACTCTCGTTTTTCTTCTTCCTCTTTTTCTAAATCAACGGATTTGCCGCTTTCTGTCTCAAGACTGACGTCACTCTCCTCCTCTTCTACATCGTCTTCTTCTAATTTTATTCGTTTCTCGGTCGGTGTTGTGGGCTCGTCGTCAAAATCTTTTAAATCATCTTCTAGAATCTCACTGAATGATTTAGTTTCTTCAGGTGCCACCTCTGACACTGTACTATTCTCGTTTATCCTATGATTCTCTGAGTCACGATTTGAATTTCTAAAATCTTTCACTCTCTGTACATCATACTTACATGAATCGGGTTCTGATCCTAGTAAGTTACCTTTATCTCTTTCGTTTTTATGAGATTTTTTGCGGTGGTGGTGGCGAGATCTGTCGCGCTCTTGAGAGTGGTGGCGTCGGTCTCTGAAAAGAATCGATTACCATGTTTTTGATCAAACGATAAAAACCAAATGCATGCAAAAATACACAATAAGTGAGGTAATATGTAAAAAACAAGTAAAGAAATGTTGGATTATACACAGAAATCACATCAGTGTGTGACGAAGCAGTTATTAGCCTAATTCACGTAATATAAAAGAAAACTGATTATAACAATGACATAACAACTGTTTAAAAAACACAATTCAAAAATCAGTGTAAACTGTTGAAATATAGTCGTAAACACTTCTAAAATTGCACTCAGGTAAGAAGAAGTTGTATAATAACGTAAACATATGCTTTTGAAACTTTGTCAGTGTAACCCCCACCTGTGGTGCCTGTCCCGATGGTAGTGCCTCTTATCCCGATAACCCTCCGACCTATCATGTCGAAAGTGCCCCCTGTGGTCTTCTCGATACCTTCGTTTGATGCCATCAGACTGTCTCTCCGCGCTGTCTTCCATCGTCCTGTTAAAAACCACTTTGAAACACATTTTACAACCAAAACGTAAACCTAACCTCAAATTCCAACTTTCGTCTCGCAACGACGACGCGTCTCGATTGTCTTCTTCCTTCGCCCCCAAACTATCCTTATTTATTACCCGATCAGTCATGATCAATTATACACCACTAATTCATTGATTTTCGGTTTAAATGATTGTAAACGCAAACATCACGAACTGAACTTGATAAATGTCAATACCAACATGGCGGTATACTGAGCAAAATTCCCCAGATTGAACTGGAAGGTTTGGAAAGATTCAAATTAAATCTACTTATTAATGTATTATAAATATAATCATGGACTAGTCCTAAAATTTGAGACTGAATCCGCCCCCCATTCGTCTGTCGACACCGCCTATCCTGAAGCCGTAGCCGTCGTCGTCTTCGCCCCCCTGTAACACAGACAATGTATAAAAGCAAAGTTATCAAACAAAGACGTACAAGTTTCTTGTATTCGCCGCCCCCGCTGGGTGGTTTTGGGCTGGCCGCCAACGCCCGTTTTTGCCCCAACTCGCTTTTCGCCGGCCAGGTTGGGAACATTGCCGGATCTATGGGCAAAGGCGCTTCGTTGAAGTACTGATGTTGTAAAGCCTCTTCGGCCGTGACTCTTTGTGCAGGGTCAAAAGTTAGAAATTTCGTCAGAAGATTTAATCCAAGATCTGTCAGCATATGGAATTTCGACCGTAAATTCGACACGGGGTAGTCGCTGAATTTCATTTTTTGTACGGCGGGGAGTTTGTTGAAGCCCGGCCAGATTTTCTCGCTGGGAGTTCCCAAGTCTCTAAATATTCTATTCAGTTGATCTACTTCGGATTTCCCGGGAAAAAGCGCATTCATGAGGAGGAGCTCGGCGAAAATACATCCCACTGACCACATATCGATGGGAGTGGAGTACTCTTTAGTACAGAGAAGAAGTTCGGGGGCTCGGTACCAAAGAGTGACAACGATAGGAGTGTAGGCTTTCAGGGGGGATCCGTATTCGCGCGCTAAACCGAAGTCTCCGACTTTTAAGATTCCTTTGTGTGAGAGAAGAAGATTCGAAGTCTTAAGATCGCGATGAAGAATCCAGTTGTCGTGCAAATGCGCAACTGCAAGCAACAACTGCTTGAGAAGACACTTTACTTCTCCCGGCATAAAGTTCTGTTTCTTGTGCCTCATAGTTTCCATCAAACTTTTCAAATCGTGCTCTACGTAATCCATGACGATGAAAATCTTATCCATATTGCTTCCAACGACGATTTCCCTTACTGTTACGATATTCGGGTGTTGTCCTTTCAACAAAGTGTTAATTTCCCGAAGCGAAGTAATCGGAAATCCTTCCTTTTCCTTCTCCATCTTCAGTCTTTTTAACGCCACTATATCTTCCGTGCGCTTATCTTTAGCTCGGTATACCACGCCGTACGTCCCTTCTTCAATTCTATTCAAACACTGGAATTCTTCAACAGAGCGACATCCCTGCACCGCCGGATAATAAGGTGGAAGTTGCTCATCGATCTTCGGTTTAGGTTCTTCTTTCTCGACCTCTTCAGGCTCGTTCTCTTCAGACTGTTGTCCGTTCTTTGGAGAAGCGGAAGCAGAGCGCTCACTGCTCGCACTGGGACTTCTTGACTTCCGCTCTGACGACACACTTTGCTCTCTCGAGTCGGAACTCCGATCGCTCCGATCGGATCTTCGGGAATTGGTACTACTCCTTCCGCTTTCTTCACTGTGCTCGCTTTTATTGTCGTTTTCTTCATATTGCGTCTCCATTTCCTCGTCGGAATTGTCTGAAACCGTGACGACGTTCTCTTCCATTCGTAGTCGTTTATTGTAGAACTCTTCCTCTTCTTGCTGTTTCCTCTTCGCGGCTTTTTCCATGTGTCGCCTTTCCCGTTCCATCCGTGACTGTTCTTTCATTCGTGCCATTTCCCGCTCCGCTTCCAGGAGTTTCTCTTTTCGGAGCTCCTGTTGGACGCGATCTTCCTCGCTCAGTTTCTCCTCCTCTTTCTTGTCGTCTCTTTTGTGTCTTTTGTGCTCTTCGACCGTGCTAATGTTGATAATCTCTTTGACAAACATCCCCGCTTCACCCTGCAACGCGCTATCGATAGTCTCTTCTTTATACCTCCTCTCTTTCTCCCTGTCGGCTCTCAAAATATCCTCATCCCCTTTACTAGTCCTTTTACTTAGCAGTCTCTCCCTTAAATCCTGAAGAGTTTTATCAGCACGGTCCCTCTTCTCTTCTTCATAGCGCCGATGTTTTTCACCTCCACGTCCTTCCCTCACCTTCTTTTCTTCGTATTTACGTGAATCTGAATGGCGAGACCTCGAGGGCTCTTCTTTCCGGTCACGGTAGTACTGCATCTCACTGTAAGTTAGTTGTTCGCGGTAGTACCGCTCTTTTTCCCTTTGATAGTGCTCGCGCTCTTTGTTCGAGCGCGCTGACTTGTCTCGGTGGTGTTTTTCCCGATGTGAGTGTCGTTCTTCACGATGACGCTCCGACCTCTTGTGATGGGAACGACTCTCGTGATCACGACGCTTTCTGGAAGCTTGGGAAGAGACGCGAGCTTGTGGGGGCTTAATATCGAGGGAGTCGACGTTCTCACCGTCTTCTTCTGACAAACTGTGAAAAAAAGGAAAAATCAAAAAACTATTGCACACAATTCATTGACATTTCGACGTTTAAATATTAGTCAAGATAAGAGACGTGTACACAGCCTACCCAACAAAAACGTTTATTTTATGGCCAACAAAAAGTCCCATTTTGCCAAGTTAATAACAGTGGAAGGCCATACAAGGAGGCTCTTAGAGGTCAATTAATTTGTTGGTAGGATATTAATTGAGAGCCCGTTTAGGACATAAATGCAGCCCCCATTATGAGTCAATAAACTGACCTAAAATCAAGAGTCTCGTTTTTCTGACGCGGCACCTCCGGGCTCTGTCGTAGTTCGCCATCTTCACTTTGTTCATCACCAGAATTATAAGACATCTTAAATATATAGTTTTATCACACAGTTATACACGATTGTTTACCAAATTCATGATTTTTAGGTTAAATTCACTTTACTGGAATGAAGTTAGCCTGATGCAACTACCAACTTACGTAGCTGTCACTCTATAAATTGTTATTTCGGAAAGAACATATACAATAAAAATCGTGGAACCGTTTAAAAAACTTGCCATAATTGCACGAGTTTTTCGTATTGATACAAATGTGGATAAATGTTGTTTTACGAGATTTGATATTTTAGGTTGGTTGCACTTTGTGCTGCTAAGGAAACTTCCACTGAAGTTGTGATTTCTGTATTTTGATTCGCTGGTGCAAACCGTGCTTTCGCGGTAAATTTGAAATAGTAGATCTAAAATTGAGTTTAATTGTGTTAGAAGTTGCATTTTTTTCATGAAAGTAAAGAACACAAACAAGTACAAAAGGTAAGTGGCGAGAATTAGCGAAACTTTTATTTTATCGTTTATAATGTAACACATGTCGATTGAGTCTGTTACAAATCAAGTGGAATTAGAAATACGGCTTGACAGTTTGACAGTTATTGTTAGCTAACCTCTGCATGTGATTATCGCGATTCCACCCTTTTTTATTATCAAATATTGTAAACAATGCTTAGTCACAGTGACCTCTCGAGTTAGCGCAGTACTTTCGTATGGAACAGCCCCAGACATTGCAAGTTACCATGTGAAAAACTAACCTAGAATTGTGAAGGTTTTGGATGGAAATCGCGCCGCGCCCCAATGAAGAATAAGAATTTCATTAGGTTTTTCTTGGGGATAACTATCGTTAGTTTATTTTTGATCATCTTCAGGCAGCATAAACCAGAGACGATCCAGAATATCGTGTCCACAACGCACCAACAAATTCGTAATTTCAAAGTAAGTTTGAGTGTTAATCGATTTCGTTTGTATTTGAAAGATTTAGGATACGTTTCGAGATGCTGATACGAAGAGCCTTATCGCTGACGAGAAGTATTTGAGTTTGTTGGGGTTCACCAATAGCCCCAGGTTGTACCCTAATGATATTTGGAGAAACACTTCTTTGCCGGTGATTGTGACGTACGTGATGGAGGGACAGGAGAGTCAGGCCGTAGGGCTCATCAACAACATAGGGCGTGTCTTGCCTAATAACACAATCCTTGTGTACAACTTAGGATTGGGTAATTACGGCTTAAAAACGGTAATTAAGAGATTCATACGTGGGTTTGGATTAATTGGAGGTTGCCCCCAGCTTTTGAACTATTGCAACAACAGTAGATGCCAGGCGGTGAGTTTCAGCTTGTCGGATTTTCCGTCACACGTGGACGAAGAGAGTATCCGCGCCTTTAGACCCCTGATAATCCAGGTAGAATTTAATTTTTAGTTTTAATTGAAGACACTTTGTGGGTTGTTTAGGATGCGCTGCATCGTACCGGCGCCGTGTTGTTCCTCGAGTGTAGTTACCGCTTCTCCCGCCATCTCACCCATGACATCTTCATGGATCTCTTTGAAAAGCACGTCAAAACCACCGGCATTCTTACGTGGCCCATGTCGTTGAAGAATCCCGTCTCCAGCCTCACGCACAAGAAAATGTTCCAATACTTCCACACCGACGCCGAAAACTTTTTCTTCTTGCAGATGATAAACGCAGATATTCTGTTGATTGTCAACACCGCGGGGATCCACAACGACATTATGTTGCCTTGGGTTAAATGCGCGCTCATCCAAGACTGTATAGTCCCGATCGGGGCGCAATCGGCGGGCTGTCGTTACGACAAAAAGCCGCAGTTTAGATATTCAGGGTGCCATAGCTACGATACATCAGCGCTCAATATAGTTTTAGGACTAAAGTTCAATATGGAGTGCAGTCGGTATATGTACAGCGAAAGGGACAAGCTTTTCGAGACCGTCGAGTTGAGCAAAGCGGAGGCTTTGTTGCGAGAATTCGAACAAAATATTACCACGGAAGGCAGGTTTCTGTCTTTCGACGCGTAAACCTGATAATGTATCGGACCAAATTCAGTGTGATAATAATGTAAAGCGTAAGAGTTATTCCTTTTCGAAACCAAATATTGCCAAGCACTTGTTGATAGAATCGATTTTTGTTCTCAGGGCCAAGACCTGAAGGTGTGATTTTTGTTCTTGTTATGCATTTTTCGTGTTATTGAGGCATCTTCCTTGTCAATAGTGGCAGTTGTACATAAAGACAAATTATTTC
This sequence comes from Gnatocerus cornutus, assembly GCA_029298725.1. Classification (NCBI taxonomy): domain Eukaryota; kingdom Metazoa; phylum Arthropoda; class Insecta; order Coleoptera; family Tenebrionidae; genus Gnatocerus; species Gnatocerus cornutus. The sequence continues at coordinate 4,618,426 of CM055517.1, forward strand.
AACGTGTACATTCATTTTGTACGTTGCAGTTTGTAAATAGTTATTTATTTTTGTTGTAATTGGACTGCTTATTTAAATAAATACATTAAAAGCCACCCATTTTTTTTTACTTTATTTGCATGATGGAATTTAAGTTTATCTAGCTATATCACAATATTCTTTTAATTCCTTAAAATTACATTTGTGGATACTTCAAATTCTATCTTCACTAACTTAAGGAATGTTCAAGTCACTACTCTTTGGTATCATCACAAACTACTCTCATTCACTGGTTTTTCCTCCTCGTTCTGCTTCGGCGAGAGATTGATTTCAAGATGTGACGTGAACTCTACTGATTCTCGACTTGTCTCGGAGCTCTCTACATTCTCTTTCTTTTCTTCTACGTTTGTACTGTCGTTCATTTCTTCCCCTTGCAGTCCTTCTTCAATGATGGTACCATTTTGAGCATTGTTTTTGAGCATGTCTTCTCTCGAGTTGTTTTTGTGTCTAGGCATCTTATCTATGTTCAAAATGATCGGTTTTTGCACGTGGTTGATCTTCTCCAAGTTGAATTGGTGTACCGTAGGCACGCGATTCAGTGGAATGTAAAAAGGTACAGAATTCCCTTCTTTGGGGTCTGGTTTGTGCATCACCAACATTGGCTCGATTTCGTCAGGTTTGATGACGCAATCACAGTCGATTTCTTCGCATTTTGGACACTTGTCATAGAGGTCGGATTTGAGACTGTTCTTCAATTTCTGTAACCACAAGAGTAGAATTATGAGAATCCAAAGGGTTGACTCACCTCCAAGAATGTGTTTCCGGTGGAGTTCAAAAAGACGTACACCATGTAAATCGGAATGCACAAAATGGAGAGGGAGGAAATAATCCAACCAAGGACTATAGCCCACGTGGGGTAATGGTACTCCCCGTTGTTGTAAGTGGGTGACTCATAGTCGATCATGCAGAACACCCATACTGAGAAAATCATAAGGGGCGTAGTCACCAACCAAGAAAATTTGAAGTAGACGCTAGGCTGTCGCCCCGTCATTGTCTTGACGTTTTTGCTCAAACTTCGAACTCCGTAGAACCACGCGATTGCCACAACTTCGAAGAACGCAAGATACATGATGGAGATGGAGGCGGCGTAGTGGTCAATCAACTGAAAGAAGTAGATGCCGCCCTGGAATCACAATTAGAGATTTTGTCTTAAAAGCGACGCTTCTTACTTGTGTGACGTTCGGTAGCCCACAAACCAGAGACACGACGCAAATTATCAAGACAAGCACCTCATGGCACATTAGGTTTTTCTTGATCCAGCCTGGGAAGCCGTCTTGGATTGACGTTACCACAACTTCAACGATAGCGAACTGGAAGAATCTAGATGAAGCAATTTTACAATACTTATTTCGTTCATTTGTATTACTTGGCTGTTTAGAGCTAGACATATGAGCATGAAGAAGAAGAGTACAGCCCAGAGTTGGGCAGCGGGCATCTTCGCCATGGCTTGTGGGTACACAACGAAGATCAAGCCCGGACCTGGCGAAAAACTATTAGTTTCTAGACACTTTCATCGGATGATTTACCATCATCAATGACGTCTTCTATCGAAGTTCCTTGCTCTAGCGCGATGTTGCCGATTGTGGCAAACGCGAAGATACCTACTAATAGACTCGTGATGGCATTGACGAAAGACACAGCCAGAGTATCGTGAAGGATATTATTGTTATATTTGCTGTAACTGGCGAAAGAGATCATGGAACCGAAAGCTATTCCCATGGAATTGAACGTTTGGGCGGCGGCGTTCACCCACACTTTCGCTTCCAACAACCGCTCAAATTTAGGCCTGAAGAAATACCGCATTCCTTTGTCTGCACCTTCGAGAGTGAGTGACTTGGCTAGGAAAACTATGATGAGAAGGAACGGCAACGTCGCGGTAAAGTACCGGACTTTCGCCGATGATTTGATGCTCTTCCAAATTGCGAAGTACACCAAGACCCACGCGCAGATTAGACAGGCCACCAATTCCCATCGTATGCTGTCAAAGTCCTCGATGCCGTTCCCAATTTGCAAAACCTTTTTACTGGAAATTTCTTAGGTAGTACCAACTACAGGTGTGGTTTAGTTCTTACTCATAAAATTGTTCCGCTGGTGTTTGACTGCTGTCTGGTTTCGACACATTCGCTGAAGATTTACTTGGAACCCAGCACGCTCCATTGTTCCAAGGATGAGAGCAATCCTCCCAAGGTTGCTTCGGTTTGAAAGAAGTAAAAAAGTAAAAAATCCCGTACGCTATTATCACACTATAGTACGTTGACATCAGAAACGAGATAACTACGCTACCTAAACCGGTCCCTGTGGAAAGAACAAGTAGTTTGATGAATGTGGAATGTCATTTTGTACCTTTTAATAAAGGGCATAAGTGACCCAGAGCGCCGATCGGGCCACGACCTGTGTATTGACCGACAGCCAGTTCCATATACAGCATGGGAACTCCACACACTATCATGGTTATAGCATACGGAATAAGGAAAACTCCTGAAAATAGAAAACATTGATTCAGTGTCATGCTTTTGTTTAACTGTGTCTCAAGTTATGACGCTTATGATTCAAGGAAAGTAACAATGAACAATGAGTGGCTGTGTGCCAAAGCAGATATGTGGGATGTGGATCATGGCTATGAAAATGACAACGTTCTGTGTATTTTTGAGCAGGGATTTTCTATTTTCACAGTTCGGGTTATTGTTTCTTGCACAAAAAGATCGCGGTCCTAATTTTTCCTTATCTTTCCACCGTTTACATAGTTGTAACTCATTTTTGTGCCATATTTGTTAAAATTACGTTTCTAATATTATCTTATCTTCTGTTTTTTTCAGTTTGTTGTATATAAATATTTTTAAGAAACTATAGATATTGAGCATCCTTGAACTTTGCAGGAGCGATGTAGTCTTCCACAACACACCATAATGCTCAAATTAAAGTTTTTTTTAAAGCAAAGTGCGTCCGGCGTAGGATGAACTTTGATTCATCTGGGACTCTGAATTTTTACAAGTTTGGCTCAAAAGTCATAAAACTTAATCAAGTTCAAACAATGTTAATGGGAAGATAAAACTGACTCATACTACAGAATCTCCATTTAATTCGTCTAAAAGCGTCATTTGTGGGGAGTTTGACTTTTAATTTGTCGATGAAATTGTTTTTTTTGCGTTGTGAAAAAAAAAATGATAAAAACCACGGAAAACTGACGTTTTACGAGCTAAAGCTGTATGAATTAGCAAGAATATTAGTTAACAATAGAGCAAAACAATATAAAAAAATGAAGCCCCAGATAATTGTGGTGTTAGGTAGTTATTTGGAATTTTTTTATATACACAAACACAAACATGTGACAGTAAATTTGGTCAGTTAATTTAGATTGGATAGAAATCCACTCAAATATAAAATAGATAAGACTAGCAATTTTGTCATATTATACCACGAATGTCACAATAAAATTGAAGAGAATAATAAAATTTTCGAAACAAGAATATTAAGAAACATGTTTTTTTAATTGCAATTTTTTTAAATCAATCAAATGATCGATCGCTCCCGTTTAGATATCATTATCATCACAATACGATAAAACGTGTATCTTACGAAATCAGTCTGTGCACAAATAAGCTATTCCCGCAATCTGTACAGATAAATCTCATAATTGACACAACACTTTAAAGCGGCTAGAAATCTGTGTCAATTAAAATATTTCTTTATCAAGCCAGGCTAGAGCTCAATGACTAAAACCATCGATGACTAACATTACCAAATCCCAGAACTCGAATCAAGTTTCAGAAAAAAAAGTGAAGGTGGTATCGTCGTATTTATTTATTATGTCATTGGCTAATTTGCTGAACTTCATTACCATTTCCCACCGGTTATGAATGACTCAACTTTACTACTATTTTTCAATGGCGTACGATTTGCTTTTGGTGTCACAATTCGGACTATAAAATCCCAAAAATCAAACAATTTTACGGCTGTACCACCCTGAAACGTTTCGCAATTGTTTTAGTCATCCCTGAGGAGGGATTACCGTGACGCACGCCCCCAAAGTTCATTTTACGCAAGTCGACCTTATCCTGACACAGTTTTCGTGATAATTTTACACCTAGACCTTATTTCAGAATTGTTTACCTCCGCCACTTTTGTAACATAAATACGGAAACCTCCAGACCGAGCCTAGACCAACACTGTACCCAACACAGGCCAGCACAAATTGGAGTTTGTTGGACCAAGTTTGTCGTCGTGGCTTGATGTAGACGCTGTCTTCATCATCGCCGCTGCCGTCGTCGGTGTCAGGGTCGTATAAGTATTCCTCAGGTGGTCTGAAACAGAAACAGGATAAGAAAAATGCGCGACCTTCCGGTTTTGCGGTTTGAAAAATGATCGTTATCTTGGATCGAACGCGTAATTATTGCCGCCACCTGTCAAGACCACAATGCGCTCTAGTTAATTAAAATTATTCTAATCCCACTCTGGACGTGGAAATAGTCTTCATTGTGTTGCAGCCTCGCGCTTTCATTATTATTTCATTCAATGGTTCACCTTGCCACACATAACTGTTCTTATTTTTTAATACTTACAACACTGTGGGGAATATGAATCCGTATTGGTCTCTCCTTGGATGGGGTTTTATATAGTACACTTTACCCATTCTCGCAGCACAAACTCTTACAATTGAGTGGTAAAATTTGTTGATTTCGATCATTTATAAAGTGAGAATCTCGATATTAACACTTCTTTATGAATTTTATCTGTCAACAATTGATCATTGTGAGAATTTATCATGAAGGGTATAGCGAGTTGGGTTTATGCCAAGAGAAAAAAATTAAATTAAATTTTGCCTTGTCGCGGCGTATTTTAAAGACACCACACAACCGTAAAATTGACTATTTTTGATTTTATTGCCACGGAGTTCAACAAAACTGCCTTTCTCCTGATTTGTTGAGGCAGTAAACATATTATCAGACTGCTATACTATTTTCTTGGCAAGAAAACTGCTTTTAATAAAGTGAGCACAGATAATTTACCTTCATCTCAGAGCACATCAAAAATCGGAGACGATTTTATAAACAGAAACTAAAAATAATACACGTAAACATGCTTACATTAATAATTTAGTTATCACCAGTTGTGACAAAAATGAAAGTAATTATTTTGAATTATTAGCATGATTACGGTTGGCATGCAGGTTTTTTGTGTGTGGTTTTATTACAGTTAGACGATAAAACGCCCAATGTTGAGAATTCATTCAGTTTTTTTTTTATCCTGAAAATACCACTTTAGCAGACTAGTCCGTTAATCTTAACAGCCTCTTTAGCAGACTAGTTTCACAATACATTTTTTCGTATACGCTTATTTACAGACTTATCTGAGTCTCTAAAATGAGTCTTTTTCGGACCCAATCCCAAAAAGTTGCCTTGACAACTAATAAAGTATAGTGGATTAATACAACTGATTAATTAATTAAGGTTTGTAAGTAAATCTTCGCGTTTTCCGTAATTTTTTCAGAATTCTGCATTTTATGCAAAAAAGTCAATTTTTTATGTTTATAAATAATCTGATGGTTACTAGAGAGGTATGAGAAATGATTAGTCATACATTGTAAGAGTTTTGAATTTGTTTTTGGAGCTTTAACTAAAACGTTCCTAAAAAGCTTTTGCGGACTCGTCTGCTATACCAGACTTTTTTACGCCTCGTCCGTAAACAGCAACGATTAGTCTGGAAAAACTGTATTTTCAGTACTTGTAACAAAAATAACTATTACCGTACTGACAGAACAGAAACTTATCGTACATTTTTTATTAATTTGACGTACTTTTCGTCACAGCAATCATATTGTTTGTTTTTTGACATTAATTCACAGTCACACTTCCCATTTATGATATTTTCACAACGTTTTATCTGTTTTCCTCGGATGTACTCATAAATTCTAAACTGAATGAAACACATGATAGTCATCTAAATCCGTGCTCACGTCAATTTCTTTGTAAAACAATTGTTAAACATCCGGGATTTTACCTGGCAATTAATATGGGGAATATGAAAAGAAAAATATTCGTTTTTTCCAGTAGCAAATTAAACATGCAAGGCAAATGGGGAATTCGGATTTTTACAATGTAATCATTTGGTATACAATCGACGTATTGACACACTTCTGATAGTGGAGATATGAAGACAACGCAAGAACGCTCGTCCACGTCAAGGCTGGAAGAAAAAACGGTTATTTAAAGAGCTAATTTTGTGATTGTTTAAAGAGTCATTTATAGACGTTCATTTTGGGTACTAGTCGTAATCGAAATTATCATTTTGTTTTATTTACACTTCAATCACAAACACTCAACGTCATCAACATTGCGATTGCTTAATAAATTATGATAAATGTGTAAAGTAATTTGTTTATAACGAGGTGTAAATATTTAAAAAGAGTATTGTGTAAAAGTTAGACAAAGCACGTGACAAATTAGATGTTAATTATTTATTAGTAGCTTCGAGAATCCCGTCCATGAATTTGTGCCTGCAGACTTATTAAAGGGTTAGTGCACAATTTGTATCTCCCAATGCCGCTGCAGGACTAAAGCGGCAACTTCCTGCAGAGGATGCGCTAATTGCCGACCTTGCTGGCCAATCTGACCTCTAATTTTCTCATTCCTGTCGAGGAATGTGGCCCTCTTTTGGAAAATTTGCGCCCATCGAGGGTCAAAAAACCTCAGACGTTTCTTATAATAGTAATTCATCATATCCTCCAGCAGTCACGTCATATTCGATTCGTGAGACGATGTATTAATGAAAGACAGTCTTCAAGGTTCGCTTTTGTCTTCATGCAACAGGTTTGCACGTCTTCGGGGGAAAAAATCAAAAGTTTTTACATGAGGGCATTGATCCAAAGTCACAACGTTTTTCGACTTTAACGGACCGTAAATTTTTATGATTTTCGCGTGCCGTGTGCGGTATTATGTCAATGTAGAACTGGTGTATGACCAACAAGGTCGACAATCTTGCTTGGTGTAAAACTGGCCGGTTGGCAATGTCAAGCTTATAGGGGTCCCTGATTTTAGCAGCGAAATTTAAAAAACCACCGGAAGCTCGAAGAATGAATGAATCTAATTCACTTGGTCCATTCAGTATAAGTAGATTATGAGCTCCACGGGATTTCAATGCGGCTCAAATCGGGTACCAGTCTATTTCAGTAGTTACAACCATTTAGAGTTAACATAACTGTTCAACTAATCAAAAATACAGTTCTAATATTCAATTAACCTCAAAATGGAGATATAATGAAACGGAAAATAACCAGAGTTTGCAGTAAATCTCAGTAATGATCAACATGAATTTTCACTTCGAGCGAGATCATGCAGTCGTTGCGTCAGTCAAAGACTTCTTGTTTGCCAACCGCTTAAATTAACCACAACTAAATCACATTGGTTCAGGTAACAATAGTAGAATTACTAAGGATAAACGTGCTAAACTACATAATCCTTTCAATGCGAGTCGACGAGATTTCAATAAGGCTCAAATCTGGAGTTGCAATGGATTTTTGTATTTGCGCTTCAAATCTCTGGCCTAATTTGGCTAGAAATAACGTCATTTTCAATGAAGAAAATGAGCAATTTGTTTTTCAGATTTGTTGCCTTTTTTTAATCGTCGCGTCACTGAAAAAAATAGGTTTTAACTTAATCCAAACTTAAACAGTAAATTTAGCTACTGAAGCCTTCTTTATGATGTATTCACTGGTGTTAATCCCCAGACTAGAGATGAAAGATTGGCACTCGAATTGAGTCAAGAAAGGAAAAATATACACGCATAAATCGTCTGGCCCCGATTATTTTATTTAATCATGCCAACGTGTGACGAAAATGCATGGAAACTCAACAGAGTTTGTTATCTGTATTTATTAATTTATTCCTGGTGGCTTTAGGTTATCATTTTGAGGAGAATTTAAAATGTCAGTGACATAAAGAAGTTACTTTTGGAGATATAAGATTATTTTCTAGATTTTAAAATAAGTTGCACGTCAAAAAGTCTGGAATATAAATACATTGTGGGGGTTTCGAAATTGGAGGAGTTTCGAAATCTTAATTTAGATTTAAAGTGGGGCACCAAGGAATCAAGTAATTTAATAATTTTTACACAGATCGCGTGTCTTAAATGATTACATTATTTGAGTGTCTCTTTTTCTGAAAATGCTCGACAAAATCTTTTGGATTCAATTAAAATAGACGCTTTTTTATACAAATGGAATATTTTAATTCTGAAGCAAGCAATTATTCTTAGTTTCGATAGAACACATAAATCTGTATCCACTTTTAAATAGAATAAAGAAATAAATTTACACGACCAAACCACGAATCTTTGACTCCTGACAAAAATAGCATTTCCCATGTTTACTGTCCTCTGTTCGCTAAAATAATCATCGTCAAATATTCCAAGAATAGTCGTGATGAATTGCCGTTGTCAAAAATGATGATATTCTAATTTCTCTGTCTGCAATTCAGTAATTACATAATCAAAGTTTCTGGTTTAAATTAAATCTCGCATAAAAACAACGTGTTCCATCAAAGAAATGTTTAGTTTCTCTCCTCACTCAACGTTTTAGAAATTCGGCAAATTTTCCACAACTGTGAAATAGCGTGGGTCCAAAACAGACCCTTGCGGCGCTTCCGGCGCCCGTGCCAAGAATGCAGCTTTCATTCAGCAACAACGCTTCACTAGTTCAAACTACTTTTCCTCCGACCAACCTAACATTTCTCAACTTACGTCGGTGGGTTGACAATATTGAAGAGTTCAACCGGCGACGTCGGCACCCTCCTCACGATCATCTTCTTGCCATCGGTGGATCCCATCCCGACCGACGCCCACGATCTAACCGACGCCGCGTCCGAGAACGGTTTCGACATGTAACTTCCAGCATCACTTCCATAGACTAACTTCAACGACCTGGTGCTGTTCTCCCGACGAAAACCTGGTGATCCTCCAGGTGAAGATTCATGAATTTCTTCAATATCACTATGTCTTTCTTCGTCGTTTTTGAGCGCTGTGAGTCGCTTCGGTACCACACTGGACTCCATCCGGAAGGGTTTCTTAGACTGACTTGTTCCTTGCTTGGGGTCCATTATTATAAGAAAATTGTCCAATTTGAGCCTACACTGTCGTTAAATTCATAGCACTTCATGGTTACGTGTTGAAACTTTTGTGCATGGTGAACACGCTAAAGCCACGGCAAGACTGAGAGAGCGGTTGAAATCGCAGTCCCACTCTCTAGTTTATCGTGATGGGTTTATTAATAATTGCGGATTTTATCTCGCGCTTGGGAGGTTTGGGACTTTTGTGGAAGAGGTAGCGTGGTCGACGTTCCGCTCAGGTGGGGTTTGTAATTGACGAAGTTCCGTTATTTACCAATATGGATTTCGACATTTTGTTCCGTTGCGCCAAATTCAGACCACGAGGAAGGCAACCAGACATTCACCAGAGTGTGGGACAACCAAACACCGCTTTGACGAAATCCTTGGATATTGGACCATGAACCAACGGAAATATGCTGTTGATAAACTTACATGACAAATTTTCCAGTTTAGTTGGTTAACCGTTGTCGCGTCCAGTTTGAAAGATTGTTCTGCTTCCATGCAGAAACATTGACTTTGTTAAAAATACGAATTTTCTCAGCTTCCTAAAGTCGTAAAATCTTTAATTTTAGAAGTTTAAATTTGTGGCAAAAGCAATAAGAAATATGAAACATCGTTTTCAGCTTCGACCAATATTTACCTCTGTCGATCTGAACAAGTTAAAATTAAATGAGATTTTTGCAAATTGTGCAAAAATGGTGGATGCGCCACCTGGTAAAGTTTGAGCATCATACATCGCATTTTTTTTTAAACGTGTATGATAATTTTGTGCTAAGTAGTGATGCAATATTCAAATTCTGTGCTTTTTTCGATTTTGAGCAATTTCAAAAGACATACAGTGCATAAAAAGCAACTCAAAATACAGATTTTAACGGATTCTCTTTGAAGAAGCGACAAGTTTGATCATCATGCATCACAAAACTTATTAAGAGATACGCCATAATTTTTAACTAATTCTGTGCTAAATAGTGCTGCAATTTTCAAATTATGTGCTCTTTTCATTTGTGAGTTATGCCAAAAAACAAATTAAAAGAAGCAACCCAAAATACAGATTGCAACGGATTCTGAATTCTAAATATTATTTTTACATTAAACTTTATTTTGTGCAAGATTCTAAAAACTCAATTATGATTTGATTTGTCATTAATGTTGATTAGTAAATATGATTAGAAAGGTAGGAGTCCTATGTCTTTTAGAAAACCTTCAATGGGCAATGACGAATTTGCTGTGCTAATGCTCCAAACTCTGTGCTCTTCTCGTTTTTGAGTTATACCAAAACACAAATTTTAAGGTGCGTCGAGTTTTAGCATCAAGCATCAGAAAATAGATTAAGTAATAGGTATTTTTTGACCTTCGATAATAATAGGCCGTAAACCATATCTTTTTTAATTACTATTTAAATTTCCTTAGTAGGAGTTTTATTCTTAATTTTTATTTTATAAGAAAGATTTCTATCATCTTGAAAAACATTAATTCCTCTTAATATATTTATGTACAATTTAACGGAATTTCTGTGTTAATATTTAGCGATTTTCTACATCCGGCTTAAATCCTCAAAAATATAAATGATCCAGATACAGTAGAATTTCCTTAAATCTTTTAATTGTTTACCGTAAACAAAATAAAAAGATAATTAAATTAACCTACATTAAATCTGGTACATAATTAAATTGAGATGTAAAACTATTATATTTTAATTTATATTTAAATTTAAAAATCATAAACTCTTCTCAGGAGACCTATAATCATTTTATTCTAATGCTTAGACCTTTTTTAATCAAAAAACCTCACAAAATACCTCAAATTAATAGTTCCAAACTCAAAGTGTTGCGATAATGTCAATTTTTGAATCATTGAATGTAAAATTAGTATATTAAAACACCGATTTTCATAAGACAAATTTTAAGAGACGAATCCAAGTTTACAAAACGAGCACCGAAGCCGCGAGTTTTATAATGGATGAGTGCCTTAATGGCCTTATGAACGAGGTTTTTATACCATTTTTCTAATTTGTTCTTGTAACAGAGCTATTTTCGCTATTTCCTCATTCGTTTTCAGTGTTATAATATCCCATTTCGATATGCGATGCTATAATAGCTTTGTGTCCATAGCAACATGGGAATCTTTAGAAAACAAATTAGGAAAATACAAGGTGTTTATAAATGTTTCTAGCATCAAAGGTGGCTCTGGAATTCTTATCATGCACTATTTTGCCGCTTTGTCTTCATAGTGAATATAACTATCTTGAATTTTTTTTTATGTTACTTACGTCAATGACGTTTCAGTTACGATTTTGTGTAAAAGTTTTTCATTTTCAGGTTTTAAACCATAACTAACACAGTTTATTTCTCAAAACTTACTTTACTCCAAGGTTTCTAAATTAACCAGGTTTGCTCGTTACTAAGGCTGAAACTCCACCCTTTTTTGGTTGCTAGGGTCGTTCGAACGTAAATGACGTCACAAGAAAGTTCTGTCAATTGTTCTGCGGTGTAAAAACATTGTTGATTGTCATTATTGTTTAACAAAGTTCTTGTAGAAATATCAGAGTGTTAAGTAATGCTATTTTAAATAATATTAGCAACGAAAAAGTTGAATCGGAATTTAAAAGAGCTTTCCGATGACGTATTCGCGCCAGTTCGAGAGGCTTGCTTCTATTGGTTCAATACTTTGTAGCAAACCTGTTAATTTTAGTAACCTTGACTTTACTCTATGTTTGAGGTTAACTGCAAATGTCAGTTGAAAAATTGAAACTCACATTTGTAATGAGCGGCAAATTTCTATAAGATTTCATAGCCACTCTTGATGCTAGAAACATTTATAAACACCTTGTATTATTTAAAATTTAATCATTCGAATCGAAATCTGTATTTTACCTTTTATTTTCTGTATGTTTTTTGAAATACATAATTTGAAACTGAAAAAAGCACAGAATTTGAAAATTGCAGCATTAATTAGCAGAGAAGTAGGACAAATTTTAACCTATTACTTAATCTATTTTGAGATGAATGATGCTCAAACTTGAAGCTTTTTCTAATTTGTATTTTAGTATAACTCAGAAACGAATATAGCACAGAATTTGGAAATTGCATTATTAATTAGCATTAAATTATGGCATATAAATTAAGCTGTTTCGTGATGTATGATGCTTAAAGACGAAAAGAGTAGCACAAATTAGCACAAAATTATAAGACCAATATATATATTATATAACCAAAAACGACAAGAGCACAGAATTTAAGAATTGCAGCACAAGTTAGCGCAGAATTCGCACAAACTTGACGCACCTACCTAATTAGTACCGAAATTTTACATTTTTGTGAATTTAACCCATCTAAATCCAACAAAGTAAAATTAACCAAAACATTTAAAGAATTAACAAAAAGGCGAAAAGTTGGTACTCCAGGCAGGTGTTTCTCGCAGCGTCCACGCCCAACTGGCCCAGTCTGATAAGCGCGCGATAAGCTATCTCGAATTCCTGATTATCTTCATTGTCAGTAAACATGAGAGTGTCTCTCGCTCCCGAAAAACTGCTTCAAATTCAAAAAAACACAGTAAAACATGGCAAAAACCAAACGCGTCTTCATCGTCGCCGCAACTTTTTTATCCGGCGCCGCCGCCATTCTCTCACTTGCTGCTTTAGGAACTGAAGGATGGATAACATCCCAAGCGGTAAACGGCGACGACAACAATGCAAGAGACAAAGATTTCATCAGCGTGGGATTGTTTAGTGGTGTTTTTGTGCAGACAACAGCAATTCGTGCTATTTATCAGCTCACAAGTAAAATAAAGTAGTGTTAATTGTACAATCTTTTTACTTTTTTTTTAGTGGCGTGTGCTTACGATTTAAACATTTGCGCTTTACTTTGTGGCGAGAACATGGTGAAGAACTTGAAGAGATTGTACCGTGAAGAACCACCATCCGCGGAAGACATGATTCATTGTCCTGTTATCGGTGATGAAGCTGATTACCACGCGCCTAGGAGACCTTTCATACGTCAGCCCGGCTACAATAGAGGTACAATTTGGCCTATGAGTTTACCTTCATTATTTTGTTATTTTCAGATAAAGTTTTCATCAACGCTGGAGTCCGGCTCTGTACTATCATTTTTATGATTCTGTCAGGCGTTTCAGGTACACTCGCTGCAGCTCTATCGGTATTGAACACAGTGACAACTCCTTCAATCTCTTATTTTAACATTCTGGGACTTTACATTTGTAATGGTGTCGCGTTTTTTAGTACCTCGATGGCACTGATTCTCTGGGCCGTTTTATACGTGAAGGATCTCCTGAAAAATATTCCAACGTATCAAACGTTTGTGGACGGTTTTTCCACATATAATTATGCTAAAATGGGGTATTCTTATTGGTGATATAAACACAATTATTTGGTTGCTTGCTAAAAATCATGTTTTAGGATGGTTTTAGTGGCTTTATTCCTCTACATGGGTAGTATTGCCCTGCTTTATTATCGAAATTATTCGATTGAGAAGGATTTCAAAAGGCAAGCGCAAGATCGGGCAGAACGAGAGCCCCTGTAATGTGTACCGACTTGAAGTTTTTAATAATTTTTTTTTACAAAAGAATGTTAAAATTTGTATTGTTGCCTTGTATTTGTGAAAATAATACTACTCAACTGGTTCTAAATCCGAAATCCGTTTTGCTCCATCAGGTCAGGACTCTTCAATCGCTTAAATGCAAAACCCCACATTTGCATATGTTACAACCCTAATTTATTGAGCAATAGAAACAGCTCTACTAGCGCCTTTACTTTTAAATGTTGTAAGTAAAAATTAGTCACAATTACGGTATTTTGATTGCTATGTAAAATTTCGGTCTGATGTAAATGTTGGTTTTTGCATTTAGACGACTGATTTGTAAAATAAGTTTTTTTTGAGAAGCCCTCTTTAACTTTTGAATAAAACTCTATAAAATCTTATTGGAAAGGTAATTAAATAAGTTTCCTAACCAATGATCGCTGAGAATTAATTTTTAACAAGATTTTTAAGAAAACCTGATATAAATTTCGAAAAACGAAAGTTTTAAAAAACTTTTTACAGTTTTTTTTCAAAGAACTTCCAAATTGGTACGTTGATTTTTTATTGTAATTCGTCATTATAAAGGATGAGTTTTTTGTTTTCTAACGCGGTGTTAAGCAAGTTATTATCTCTTGCCATTTAAGGTAAAACTACTAATAGTCGGCATCCCCCACACCTAATACTCGGCACCCGCCATACGTTTTTCTGAAAATCAGAGTTGGGTATATTGTTATAGCCTGTCGAACATTCTAAACGGTAATCCTACTTTTTGGGAAGCCCTTTAGTACTTTAAAACGCCGCTAAGAAGTATGACGACAGCTATTTTAAAAACTATTTTACTCGATGATTATCATACGTTTCTAAAAGTGAGCTCTCTTTAATTGTCTGCTATTTTTTTTTGAACTTTTTGGACTCTTCGTGACAACGTGTTATCCTAGGTTTTAGCTTTCCATACAGATACTTTTAAATTAAATTTATAAAATAATAGTGTAAGTGTTTGGTATGCCCAGTATTAGATTAAATCAAACTCATTTTTCTATAGTCGGGATAGGAGTGCCCTCTATTAATTAAATAACGATGTTTTTCGATCTCTTTTGAAGTTTTTAGTTTTCTTTTAGTTGATTTTTGTTTTCTAAATTACTTGTTTAGTTACTAAAGTTACTTGTTTTCCCAGGTGTTCTTCCACATTTCGGCACACTACATAACTAATAATGGGCAGTGCCGACTATTGAATAACCAGCATGTCTACTTATGATGAAGTTTCCAAATAAAAATTAACATTTAACATTTAACACTGTTTGTATCGATTTTAAGAGGTGAAGTGTACTTCTCAAAAAAAAAGAATCATAAAAAGATAAGTAACAATGTGTCAAAATCGATTTCCCCTCAATAATGTCTTCATATTTCATACCAAAGTAAGGTTACTACCACAGAATTTAAAAAAAAATCCATTTTGCAAAGAAAGCGAAAAAGAAAATTGTCTAAGAGTGGAAAAAGACAAAGAAAATTGAGAGAGAAAAGAAGCAGAAAGCAAATGTGCTATTCTGGGCCAAAAATAAAAAACAAGGAAAAAATACTTTTGCAATAAATAATTTTTACAGAATTATAATTATAGTTATACCAATTTGCAATTTTGCTTAATTCTCTAGAGTGTTGTGAAATGGTGCCCACTATTAGTGTTCGAGTTTTCAACATTACCTGGAGGTTTACAACCATTTTTACAACAAATTAAAGTTTTTCTAAGGAAAATTACAACAATCATGCAGACGTAGAACAAAAATTCAATTTTATACACCGTTTTGAAGTTGAATGGTGCCGATTATTGCTAGTTTTACCCTAATCACATAATAAAGAAAACCTGTTTTGTTAAGTTTTGAAGATTTGGCAAAAAATTGAATTTGAATACCCACCAAATTGTAGTTTTTCGGTAAATCGCGCATTTTTAATAGATTTCACTGGTCTGAATTTGAAGATCAGAACTGTTATCAAAAATCAAAAAGTTATTGGTCGAGTTTTTTATAATTTAAATAAATTTGACGACGTTTTCGTATCAATATAGATAATTTTTTATCCCATATAAAAGTTTTGTAAAATGGATGATATTTTTATCGGTTGCTGGCACCTGATTGTCCGGAAAAAAGTTCAAGATACAAAAAATAAATTTTCGGTGATATTCACCTCCACATTTTAAGCTAACTTTTCAACAGATTGTCGAGTATTTAAGTTTTTCCAAAAAAAATTCCTTAGAAAGATTTCCACTTTCTATTTGTTTTTTGGTTTATAAGCAAACTTAGAACATTTCATCAACAAGAAGTTTTCAAAAATTTATTATTCTGTATTATTCTAGACATCACGTTAGCTTTAGTCATTTTAAAATGCAATATGTGTCTAGAAATTTAAATTTTTTTGAAGCAATCGCATTGATTTTTTTATGGAATCGCCAAAAAAATTAAAAATACTTTTTTTGTTAAAAACTTTACAATGTTTTTCGTCCTGTAACTTCTAAATGATAAGAGATAGCAATGCATTTGTCGGCGCTTCAAAAAGACAAGATCTCAATCTTTTCAATGATGCATTACAATAAAAAATCGATGTAATAATTCTTGGGTTATACAAAAAAGTCATTAAAATTGGTTTAGCTTTTTAAAACACCGTAATTTTGCCGACCCCATAATTTTGCAAGTTTTAAAAAAAAAACAGAAGAATTGTTTTCAAAATTTATTGAGTATTGTAATTTGAAATGATCGAATATGAATAATTGTTGGAACACTCTGAATATTCGGGTTGATTTTAAAAACGCTAACATTTAATCTTTTGGAAACTCATGGCTCATGGCAATATAGCGCCAACGGATTAATTTTTTGTTTGATAGGCAAAAATGTATGACACAATTTTTTATTAATCCCTTTATTGTGATCAAGGTGCTGTTCTGAGAAGTCAGAGAAGTCTTTAATCACAACTCAATAAATACACTAAAAAAAGTAAGTAGTCATACCTAATGATAGTACTAACTAAATTCCTGAAATTTCTATCTTTCACGAAGATTAGTTTTATATTAATCACGAGATAAAATCCGAATTGTTTCACGGCCAATCACCACTGATAACCTATCTCTAGTTCCTGATAAACCTAATTCTGCAGCAAATCTAACAAAAAGTGTCCCAACTTTATACTCAGTTGTGCAAATATTAACTTGAATGTAAATAAAAACATTGCAAAATGGCAAGAACAAAACGTGAATATATCCTCGCGACGTGTTTCTTATCCGGCGCCGCCGCCATTCTTTCGTTTGTGGCTTTAGGAACTGAGGCATGGGTAACGTCACCAGGCATCGTCAGCACACTTATTCCACCAGACAACCACACCGAAGTTGATTCCAGTTCTTTCTTTACTTTTGGATTATTTGGAGGAACTTTTGATCAGAAATTTGGTCAGAATGCTCGATATCGTCTTACCAGTAATCAAAAAATTTGTTTTGTTGTTTGTTAAGTTTCAATACTGTAATTTGTTTTAGCTGTTTGCGCGTACGATTTAAACATTTGTGGACTACTTTGTGGTGACAATATGGAACATTATCTTAAAATTATGCATGATGGAGGATCAGTTGACGCAGGATTGAGAACCTGTGTAATTTCAGAATTAACTAAATCGTACCATTCTTTGTCCGTTCGTGCTTCTGAGAAAAATGGTAAAGAAAAATCGTCGGCTTAGGTCTTTAAGTTGCTAAGTCCATTTAGAATTTTTTTAATCTTAATTTTTACATATTTGTCGTCAAATCTGGGATTTGAAAATATGGAGAATGAAAATATAATGTTTCTTAATTTTCAAATAATAACACATAAAAGGATCCAACGCTGTACCATTCGGTTATCCTTTTTTGAAAAATTGAAAACGTATTTTGTTCAAAAATGGACTTAGCAACTTAACTTAAGCCGACGAAATACGGAAACGTACTTATTTACAATTTTGCATTTAGATACTGTTTTTCTCAATACTGGAGTGTGGTTGTGTACCATCTTCTTTTTGGTCTTGTCAGCAGTCATGGGTTTGTTTTGTGCTGGTTTATCAGTGTGGAACACAGCCACTAGTCCTTATCAAGCCTACTTTAGCACTTTTGGACTTTATATTTACAATGCTATTGCATTTGTTTTGCTACTTCTGGCTATGATACTATGGGGCGTCGTTTTTGCACAAACTTTTACTAAAAACATCCCGACT
Organism: Gnatocerus cornutus; assembly: GCA_029298725.1. NCBI lineage: Eukaryota > Metazoa > Arthropoda > Insecta > Coleoptera > Tenebrionidae > Gnatocerus > Gnatocerus cornutus. The sequence goes on from CM055517.1 coordinate 4,636,316, forward strand.
TACAAGACGTACGCAGAAAGTTTCACCACAGACGCCAGCCTGGGATATTCCTATTGGTAAATTAGTATTGATGTAGGTTCTCGACTAATTTTAGACAAATTTCAGGTTACTTATTGTGTCACTGTGTTTCTATCCACTCAGTATATGTTCCCTGTATGTTCGACAATATTTGATTGCGAAGGAGCCAAAAGTTAATCTTCAATTGGAGGACAATGCAGACCCTGTTATCTATTTGTATTAAGTTAAATTAATTATTGAATGTCTGTCTAGAAAAATACTAATAAATTATTTTTTTATTTACTCTACCAAACTCCAAAATTGTTGAGCGAAAAACACAAATTTCAATAATTTTCATTTTTAAGACGAAGAAAAAATTTCCGATACTTTTCTCTAAAGTTCGTAATTTTAGCAATTTTGGTGCTACTGTTATAAAATTAAGGAAAGTTACTATTTGAGTTGATTCTACCAAGTTGCAAAACTGTAGAGCAAAAGACGCAAATTTTAGAAATTTTTATTTGGGATGGGAAGAAAAACTTGCCGACATCTTTCACTAAAATTTGTAATTTTGCTAATTTAAGTGCTGCACCTATGAATTTTAAAAAATTTACTGTTTAGTATTCGTGTATTAACTCCACAAAATTGCAAAAGTGTAGAACGAATGGCACAAGTTTTAAAAATTTGTATTTTGAAGACGGAGCAAAATATTCCGACATTCTACACTAAAATTCGTAATTTGAGTAATTCTAGTGCTGCAGTTATAAAATTTAGAGAGCTTGTTACTTTGGATTCGTGTATTAACTCCACGAAATTGCAAAATTGTAGGGCAAAAGACACAAATTTTAGCATGTTTTAATGCTTAATTATTGATTACATTAATAATTTAAATTATACATATATGCATTTTTGAATTACTCACTTGTTAACAGTTTAAGAATCAACATTGTACAGAGTGATCAAATGAATTAAATTGTACAGAGTGAAAAGTCTTTTGATGGGTTTCGTTTCTTACTCTATCGTACAAATCTCTTGTGTACCTAATTAATGTCTATTCTGTGCGATAATACTTTTGCATGAATCTATCACGTATTTTGCTCTGCTGAAATAAAAAATTTAGAAAAACGTAAAATGTTGCACTAGCAAAAATGTATTCACTATTCTAAGGTGTCACAACTAGAAAATTACGGCTAGCTGTAATCGGATCCACTAGAGCCACAGCCATAAGTAAGAGAAATTTAATTCTAATTTCATTTCCGCGATACCTGAAATGAAGGGAGAGCTTTTGTGTTTTTTTCTGGAAAGTGGAAGACATTAATTAACAGACGCATTTTATAAATTGATGAAAATGGTGGATGCGCCGAAACCATAATAAAAATAACCTAAAAATCAGCAAAAGGAGGACGAAGCGAACAGAATCTTATTTTCTTTTTATTTATTTTCTTATGTATTACACATTTAAACTCGTTTAGTGTTAATTCCATTGTTAACAATAAAGGAGTATTGGAGCACTGGTTGAGACGGCTTCATTACTTCGTTTTCAATGAAAAGTGGTGGGAACTAACAGTTCAAGCCAAAAAATAAGAACAATGCTCTTTTATAAGAATGTATTTATGTACAAATTTAATACAAGATATATTTGACAATTAATATAATCTACATTGCTGTAATCCATCTACATAACTGCTACAGTTTTATTATCAGCAAACAGCAAACAGTAAATGAAATCAATCAAAAAAGTGTAAATAACGACTCAACTGTGCTCAAAATTGTTATAAAGTGCCATAATACCTACAACTCATACCTTAAAATCTGACTTTCACGGTGTTCCAGCCTTACTTTCGTAAACTTTAGAAATGTACCAATAAAGCCAGCAAAACACTTTGTTATTGAAATATTTTTTACCTTCTTCATTGTCCAAACAATTTACAAAAACTGTTTGCAATCTATCCAACACTACCAACTCGTTTTTTCTCTTGATATGAAGATACCTCCAATAAATTATTATCATCGCTATTGAAGTAAGGACTGTATTTACATCACTTTTATTTAAGTTTTCAACTGAAACAAATCAAAAAAACGTCTAACTTTACACAATCAACTTTACCTTTGATTTTGTAGAACAGAATTAGAGTCGCTGGAACTACACAAGGAACCAAATTAAATAACAACAAAATTGTAAGAAATTGGAAATTTTTGTGTTGCCACTGCAAAGACACTTGTAAACTAGACGTTCTCATGTTTGATATGACATTTGTCAATAAATTCCCATATTTATATGCGGCGGAAGTAAAGAAGTGTGATTGGTCCAAGTCATAACAACAGATGCTTTATCTCATGTAATCAATTTTTAATGGAGGAAAATATACATACAATTTAAAGAGAATATTAACTGAATTGAATCAATTATAATTATTTTTTCATGGCCGCTATGAGAGAAAGGGTTGTAATTTGCTGTTATTTTCTATTGAATATTTCTATTGACTCATTTTTAGGAAGTTGCTCAAAGCACTCGCAAAATGATATTTCTAACTTTCTATTCCTGTTCAAATTCTCAATTTTTTTGCTTAGTCGTCACCGATAATCGAGATTCTACTACTGTATTGTGAAAATTATTTAACATTGAGATACTCTTTTGTTGAAAATTATATATAAATTATGGCGCATCCACCATTTTAAATAAAATAAAAAAACATTAACGTTCTAATTGTGCCATATTTTCAAGTCCTCTTGAAGTCCTCACCCGCCAAAAAACAAATTCACTTCCCTGCAGTCAAGTCAAGTAAGAGTAGGCAATTATAAAGACCTAGAATAAAATTTTCTCAAGTCTATCAAATGAAAAAATTCCTTGAATCAGCTTCTTAGGTAAACTTTAATTCATAATAAATTAGGTGAAACCGAACAGTTTTGAAAAATCTTAAATTTATTAAAATAGACTAAATTTAGAAAAAAAAACAGTTGGGGGTTGAATAAAGTTAATGAAGTTAAAAATTAATATTTCATAAAGTTGGAGGAGTCACGACGGTCGATATGATTATGCAGAAAACAATCATTTATCTCGATTTAGCTCACTTTTAAAGTTTTGCTAACGCAGTAAAAATGCGTTTATTAAATTCTTATTTAGTATTTTAAAAAGCAATGGCTATTACAGTGTTTTCTATGACATCTCGAGTTATTGGACGAACAATAAACAATAATTTTAGTCATTTGTCGCTAAGTACCTTAAGTTTAAATGTCCAGTGAGTTAAAATCTATTTATCCAAAATGTACTAATAAAGTAGTACTTTATTCACTCATTTTAGACAAATAAAGTACTCTTTTACTCTCTAAACACTTTAATAGTTAATTATTATACAAGCGTCTAAAATGAATGTTTAGCAAACAGTCACTTTAAAATGTAAGAGCCGAAGGCTCGCGCGTTTTAATGACTGCAAGTTAAACATTCATTTTAGGCGCGCGTGTAATACAAACTTTTATTCAATTTTGACCACCCTAAGCCCCAAAAATAGTGATTGAAAAAGGTTACATTCGAGAAACGTCAGAATTGACAACTACCAAATAAAAATTTTATGAGCGTAAAAATTCGTCTACAATATCAAGTGTGCATGTGCAGTGACTCTGGCAACGGTGTTTGTTTGTTTCAAAAAGCTAAAAATTGTCAAAAATTCATCCAAAAGTTCAAAAATCATGCAAGATTCCGAAGAAATAATGGAAAACTTGCTTTCATTAAAGAGTCGAGATGCTTATAAAAAGCGTATCAAAAGTTTCTTGGATGGAAAGAGCAGCAAGGCGTTATCATAACCATGGTTTCAAAACACCAAAATAAATTTTTTATTTAGCTTGTGGATTAAAATTTTTATACCGCTAGCGGATAAACCAAAGCTTTAGTGGCCTACTAACAGCAAAATAAAGGTCTGTTTAAATGTCAAAATTGAATAAAGAAAATTATGCCACATTTTCATGACAACAATGCAAGCATGGCTTTCTAAACGCTAAAAATTGTCTGCTGTCATTTCTGTCAATTCTTTTAATGCCTTAATTAAATCGAGTATTATATTCGAGTGTAAGGACAAATTATTCACTCCAAAAATCTGACTTTTGTCGTGAATAATTTGCGTCTTTACACTCTTATACAGGGTCCGGCTTGTGTCCACCCCCAAATTCGTCTTTAATTTTAAAGATAAAATTTTGAAAATTTGCATACGCTTATAGTTGACAAAGCTCTAGAAGCTGACGCAAAAATTTATTTTTTATCACAGTTTGGTTGGCGTCGCGACGCCTAAGAAGTATAATTTTTAGCGAATATTGAGTTTTTGCGGAAATATTCGCGAATTCAATTTTTTTCCAACATAACTGTGATACAAATATCTAAGTTTTTATTTTAAATCTAATGCAAATTGTTCTAAAAATTTGCGAAAAAAACGTTGTTTTATCAAGTTAGTTTTCAAAATTATGACAGTGCAGCGGCAAACTACGTTTACACCAAAATTTCACAAGTCACTACATTCACTTTTATAAAGGTTAATTTTGATTAACACGGGCATGTTGCACTTTATTGACACCAGAAATCGTTAATTAACATCGACAAAGCGACAATTTTACCAAGTAAGACTTTTGTTACAATCTAAAGCGAGCCAAAGAATAGATGTCATTTGTGACACAAGATGTTGACAGATAGGTGTAAACGTAGTTCCCAGTTTTGACGTAACGAAATTGGAAACTAACTTGTTAAAGCAGCATTTTTTTCTCAAATTTTGAAGTCAATTTGCATTGAATCTAAAATAACAACTTAGATATTTTTAACATATTTATATTGAAAAAAAAATAAATTAGGGGTTGATATCACAAACCCTTTCAATTACCTAAAAATTACATTTTTAAGGCGTAGCGACGCCAAAACTATCAGTGATAAAAAACAAATTTTTGCGTCAGCTTCTAGAGCTTTGTCAACTGTGAGCGTATGCAAATTTTCAAAATTTTATCTTTAAAATTAAAGACGATTTTGGGGGTGGACACAAGTGTTGCCGGACCCTGTATAATAAATATGTATTATAGTCACTACGACGTGAATATGCTCTGCAAAAGCTTTTAGTGTTCTTAGTACTAATAAGTAATCAATTGAATTATTTATGTAAGTGGCTTATGCTCTAAGCGTACGTTTTGATATTTCGCCGATTTAGAATGACAAGGTTCTAACTGCATTGAAATTAATTAGTGAAAATACAAATTCTAACTTGAAACATTAAGTTAATCCATAGCAGAGAGAACTTTCCTACTCCCGGAATTTTGAAAAGGCATCAAGCTACGTTCTTTCCGATTAAGAAAACAAAATAGCAATGTTAAAAAGAGTAGAATTTTATGAAAATCTTAATTTTCGTAAGAAATGCATATAGAACTTTGTTATTCCAAACCCGCGATTTGTCAATCCCTAACATCTGTCAAGTTCCGACACATGTTCACTTCATCACTTCTTAACTTGAATTTAGTGGTTTTAATGTGACCAATGCATCAAAACTAATGAGGCCTTGTAGAAAATGAAATAAATCTTGTTAATTATTGCAATCAACTAACTTTATTACTATTTGATTTCAATCAAAGGTACGACAGTTGTATCCGTCTTAAGAGGTTGCGTTTAGTAAATTCATGTACGAGCTAGTGGCTCGTATCACCTAAAAATTTTGTTAAAACCGTTGACTTTCAAGTTACTTACCATTAAAATTAGAAGAAACGACAAATAATTGAAAGGTCCGGCCGAAATGAAGACAGCTTTTTGTGATCGCACCACCAACAGCAACACATTCTTTTGAAATGTTGTATCTATGAAGTACCACTGGGTGTTGTACACAGCAGTTACTACCGACAAAGACTACAGGAAATGCAAACTTGTTCATGTATAGAATACTTCGTCTATCACATGTTGACCTCCTATACACACCACGCAGAAACTAGTAAACCATCCACTAAATAACATAATTAATTCAATAGTCAGGCCAGTCTTGATGATGCTGTGACCGATGATCGCAAAAAGTAAAGCAGCAACTGCTACATAAGCAGTGAGAGCCGCCCTGTAACTTTTGCTCAGTTTTTCGGCGATTCTACAAAGACTAAGTCGCACATGTTTCATTTCTTTTAATTCTTACGTAAACGTAAAGGTATGGTACTCTACCCAGCGCGCTAGTCGCTTCTTTCTCATAGCCAAATCCGGTTCTTCCACAACTCCATCAATCAACATCTTTAAATGTTGGATTCTCACTACTAAATGCTCCATAGATTCCATCATCCCAATTGATATCGTTCCAGCAGCTCCATACGTCACTAAACAACAGTAACCCTGCCAGCAATACACGAATTGTTTCATGGAACTGCTCTTGTAATCGAAAGGCAACCATAAAGGGGCTGCTAACAACTCATGAGTGTACAGAATAGGCCAAACAAAAAAAACAGTAACAATGACGTAGAGAGCAATTTTGAAAACTCTCGCTATGGTCTCGAGCTCTTCACTACGTCGATCAAAATGGGGCGGTTTTCCAAACTTTTTGAAATCAGACAAGTCTCTGATAACATCCATGAGAATGTGTTGATTTTTGAGAAAATTGAAATCAAAATATATCACTCCGATTTGACTCACGACGTGTTGCAAGCTTCCAAACACGTCTACGGAATTATACGTGGTGTAAAAAAATACTTACTCTGTTTGTGAACCACGAGCTCTAACATGCTCCCAACAAGAAGGAAAGAAGCAGAAAAAAGTTGTAAAGCAGCTGGTTTCTTAGAAAAGTGTTCTGATTTAGACCAGAAATAAAGGTGTTGTAAGTGAGTGAGCGTGGATTTCATTATCACGAACGTGTTATCAGTTTGAGGTGAGAGATTTTTGTAAAGAAAGTTGGGTAAGAGTTTCATTTTGTACAGAGATGCTTTTGTTGACGAGACAAGAATTGAAATGAGGATTGTTGTTTATAAAAGAGGCTTTCCACAGATGGTGGTTCTCATCATTTCAACAAGGGCAGGCTGGTATAATTTAATGTAAATACATATTTTAAAAGAAATGCAATGCATTTTTTATTGATTACACTGAAAATGTAATTTTTAAATTTAAAGAGTAGGGGAGAGGGGGGCATAGTGGGGAACTTAACAATCAATTAGTCACGCATCCTAAAATAATAAGAATTAACGACATTTTTTTACTAAATATCATAGACTAATATATTGCGGATATTTTTTGATGTATTTTTTTTGGATACAATAAAAAACTTACGACATGTGAGCATAATTTTGAAAAATGAGTTTTGCCCCGCTTTGCCCCGTATACAGGGTCCGGCAACACTTGTGTCCACCCCTAAAATCGTCTTTAATTTTAAAGTTACAATTTTGAAAATTTGCATACGCTTATAGTTGACAAAGCTCTAGAAGCTGACGCAAAAATTTGTTTTTTATCACGGTTTGGTTGGCGTCGCGACGTCTAAGAAATATAATTTTTAGCGATTTTCAAGTTTTTGCGGAAATATTCGCGAATTCAATTTTTTTCCAACGTAATTGTAATACAAATATCTGAGTTTTTATTTTAAATCTAATGCAAATTGTGTTTAAAATTTGCGAAAAAAACGCTGCTTTATCAAGTTAGTTTTCAAAATTATGACAGCGCAGCGGCAAACTACGTTTACACCAAAATTTCACAAGTAACTTCATTCCGTCTTATAAAGATTAATTTTGATTAACACGGGCATGTTGCACTTTATGGACACCAGAAATCGTTAATTAACATCGACAAAGCGACAATTTCACCAATTAAGACTTTTGTTACAATCTAAAGCGAACCAAAGGATAGAAGCCATTTGTGACACAAGATGTTGACAGATGGGTGTAAACGTAGTTCCCAATTTTGACCTAATGAAATTGGAAACAAACTTGATAAAACAGCATTTTTTTTCTCAAATTTTGAAGACAATTTGCATTGAATCTAAAACGACAACTGAGATATTTTTAACACATTTATATTGAAAAAAATTAAATTAGGGGTTGATATCACAAACCTTAACAATTAACCAAAAATTACATTTTTAAGGCGTCGCGACGACAAAACTATCAGTGATAAAACCAAATTTTTGCGTCAGCTTCTAGAGCTTTGTCAACTGTGAGCGTATGCAAATTTTCAAAATTTAATCTTTAAAATTAAAGACGATTTTGGGGGTGGACACAAGTGTTGCCGGACCCTGTATAGGGGTAAAGTGGGGTACCCCATGGGGCAATGTGGGGCAATAAAAGTCCAACAGAAAAACATAATAAAGTAGTTATATTATCAAAATAATAATTTCTTAAATCAACATAAAGTATTATTCTCAATATATAATTCCCTTCTTATGCTCGTAATTAACTTAAAATTAAAAAGGAACTAAAAGTTCTTGGCACAAATATATATATTTTTTCAAATTTCAACACAAAGAAACCTCAGTCAATAACGCATTTTACACATAAATGAGTAGCTTCATCATCCTCGTCATCTTCACCTGCACAAGAGCAGTGTGCCCAACGATAACATTTTCGACATTGAATCCACCCCTCTGTTGACTCTGACCACTTGTAGTTGCAGTACATACATTCAGCATCTTCATCATCGTCATCCTCGGTCACCGCATTTTGACTGTTTTTTTTCTTGGTAATCTTTCTCTTTTTCTGTTTTCCAGATTTCAAGTTCAAGACTTTAGAAGCTCTTTTTTTCTCTTGCTTTGATTCGACGATCTTTTTTAGGGACATAAGCTCATTTTTGTAAGGTGACCCTGTAATGATAGCCGTTTTACCTCTTCGCTTAGTAATTCTTTTCTTTGTTCTACTCTCTTTAGGTAGTGGCATTATATGTTCAGGAGTGGTTTGGAAAGACGAAGGCCTATCAATCATCCAAGAACAACCAGGTCGTGGAGAACATTGGTTATTGTTGTTCTGTTGATGTGTTGATGAAGGTATCTTGCTACCTCTGAATGTATCGGCTACAACTGATACAATATTGGAACCAGTAGAGGCTTCTAGGATTAAATGTCTAGGCGAAGTGTTGTCGCCAGTCTCACATTCTAGAATTTCTTGTCTGGTTGGTGTAGTGTCATTTTGCAAATTAGCCTCATCATCTAAAGGCGCCTGAGCAGGTTCAGGATTATCTGTAGTATCGGCGGGTGCAAAGTCTGCATCAGTAAATATGTATGGATTTATAGGCCAAATACCCGCGGCTCTAAATGCATTAATAGCAGTAGTCATTGTTCCGGCAGTTACGAAAGCCTTTCCAAATAAAGCAGCGACTTGAAATTGGGTCACCACACGTCCTGGATGACATCTCAGCCAATTCTTAACTACGTTGGCATAATAAGTGCTGATAGGCTTCATAAAACCAACATCTAATGGCTGGAGTCGGTGTGTGCAATGAGGTGGAAAGCACAATAAAATAACACCATGTTGGCGCGCCAAATCTATGACCTCTAAAGATTTCACATGGGTTGCATGACCATCTAATAACAAAAGTACTGGATCATCCTTGGTAGAATGAGACCACTCAATAAATCTTTTTAGCCAGAGGACGAATAAGTGGCTTTGGATCCAGCCAGATTCGTGACATTCACCCCAAGATCCATCTGGTGCTCCATCAAGCAATTCTGCTCTCATACGTTTTCTGGGGAATATAAACATAGGCGGCATATAGTTTCCTACTGCGCTAAAGCAGACAATCGTGGTCATTAATTTTCCTCTTTCTGCAGAGGTCAATGTCCCAACTTGTCGTTTACCACAGGAAGCCAGAATCTTAGAATGACTTTTTGGGACTGTCGATACGCCCGTTTCATCAACATTAAATATGCGCTGTGCAGTAAGTTTGTGTTTGTCGTAAATTTGACCTAAAAGTTCAAAAAATTTGGCAACAGCTACTTTGTTGAAACCCATAGCTCTGGCTGCTGATGTTGGTTCCGGTTTTCTATAACTGATATCTGGATGTCTTTTAACAAATCCTTTCAACCAATCTTTACCAGCCAGACCACTCTGCAAATCAAATTTATGAGTAATCCCATTTCTGTTTGCTAGTTCAAAAGCAAGTTTTCGCAAATCATGAGAAGTTAGTCCATGAAAGCGTGCTTCCATAAATTTTATATGTTTAATTAGTTCTTCCTCTTGTTCGGATGAAAATACGGTTTTGAAATGACCCAATTTCTTTTTAAATATACTGTCGTTTGGATCAGCCCGATATTTAGCAACATATCGTTCTAATGTGGTTTGTGGAACGCCATGCAAAGTTGCTGCTTTCTTGTAGCCCATTTCTCCAGACACAACACTGTGGACAGCTTTTCTCATTGCTTCCATAGACCAGGAATGTTGATTTGTGGTCCTTTTATAAGTACGCACCATTTTGGCTAAAAATAAAATACCCCATTATTCTCTTTTTGGTGTACCCCACTATGCCCCAATGGTACTTCAGTAGCAAAACACAGACTAACACCATCTTACCTGTTTTATAAGCAATTTTGTGCTTGTAATTACAAAATTTGACAACGTTGCTAATAAACAAAATATTTAGCCACTAGACTTACATGACTAAATCTGAAAATAACTTGCTGTCTAATTTCAGGATTTTTTTAACAAAAGCACTGATTTTTACACTTTGTTTTATAAAACATGAACGGCTGTTAATACGATGGGTGTCACTCAACAAGTTCAAGTGTCAACTGATAAGTAATCAAAATCTGCCATTCGATTCTTTACATGGCTTTTGATTTAAGCAGCAGGGGTGTTGCCCCGCTATGCCCCGCTACCCCGCTATGCCCCCCCCTCCCCTATAATTTGACGGGCATGAACGTAATAATGTTCTATTACATAATTTAAATATTAAGAGAGTTTTATTATGCAAAGTTGCACACACTTAGATTTAAATAAAGGAAATAATAAATAATTACAAATCTAACAGGGTCGATAATACAGTACATAATTTATCTCCGCGTTGCTACACATTTTTCTACGTTTCAAAGTATCTCATTTTCATTAGTTTGGTGGATTTACAGGCTGGCCCAGAACTCATGACTTAGAGAGCCAACTTCAATACAGATTGCAAATTTTAAACCAAAATTATCTAACAAGAGGTCTATCAGAGATGGGAATCACGGATTCTTTATAGTTTTTATTTAGGTTATAAAAGGCGGTCTTCTTAGGATGTTCCTAAAATAATTTAACGCGACGGGCTCTAGTTCTCAAGACATGGAGGTTCAAAGTTTAACAACATTTTATAACCAAGTAAAATAACACTCCGCAAAATTGGTTCTAGAGTATTTGATAACATTATTGGTTTCAAATCACCCAAACAGAACTACCAAACCCTTGTAAGGAGGAAACCTAACCTAAGAACAGGGTTTTTTTTGAAATACGAGCAATTTTATTGTAATTGCAATTAATGAAAACATGAAATGTAAATATGTACCTATTATAACAAAACCACCTGTTAAAATAGCTAAGCAAAGCAACTTTGCCAGGCATTAACTGAAAGCAACTTGATATAAATAGCATATAAATAACTGACATGTTTTTTAATTAAAAAAAAAAGATTTTAAAGCTAATGACTGGAGTTCGAATCTCCTTCACGACTTTTTTTAAATATCGTAATGATTGTATGATCGATCATTTTCTAAATTTTTTTATTTTTAACAGTTTAAAGAATTTTATTGGATCAATTCTTGGTGTTGACAAAAATTATCAAAAATACAATTTATTCCCAAACACCAAATTTCGTTAAAAAATGCTGACGCGCGTTTCTGTAGCAATGCTACCATCATCGGAGCGATGATTAAACTAAAAACTAACAAATAATTCGTCCTTATGTTTTTGACAATGACCACCACATTGATGAAAGTTGTCTTCGTTTAATTAAAAATGTAAATAATTGTAAATTTCTTTTAGTATATAAGGACGAATTATTTGTTAGTTTTTAGTTTAATCGTCGCTCTGATGATTGCTACCGAAACGCGCGTCAGCATTTTTTGACGAAATTTGGTGTTTGGGAATAAATTGTATTTTTGATAATTTAACAGTTTAGCACAGGAGGCCAAGCCGAGTGCGATAATGTTTTTGATTCGATAAAATTTGTTTATTCAGGTCATACATGATTACATCATACATGATTTTTTCCCATTCAGAAAAAGTTTTGTTCAGGTAATTTATTTTGATTTTTTTGGCAATAAATTAGACATTGCAGCTTCATTCAGTTATTTGTAATTTCAGTCACCCTTTTACAGAATCTTGGAAATATTTGTGTGAAGTGTCACAAATTTTACAAACAAACCATCCATAGCAACGAAAATTTTAGTGGTAGTGCGAATTTTTAGTTTTTTTAGTTTATTTGTGTTATCAAGGATAGTGCGAATAAAGTGTAGATATAAACATTTTGTTCACCCTTTGGATTAAACTATTATTGTTTTAATAGCGAGATTTAACATTTTATTAGTAGACATTTGAAAAATATATTTTCTCCGTTATAATTAGAATCTTTTCATAAACAAATTATATACAAATAATGCTCAAGCATTATGCACATACAAATTGCTTTTCGTTGTTTAGTTTTGATAAAAATTAAAAAAATGCGCAAAACAAACAATTTAAATTCTCGCAAAAAGCACAAACTTTTCTTGGAAGACTTTTATTTAAAATTTGGTGGTCCTTTAATCAGATCTTTGATTGGTCACAAATAAAGCTTTCCAGCTCTTAAACGGTTAAAGAAAAACTGATAAAAACTTCAAAACATTACTTTTCACATCTGCCTCCATCACCCCTTTCGCTATGGCCGTAACATTACCTAAACACTCTGTATTTTAGAAACTGCTTCAAAGAATATAAAATTAATAAATTTATTTGAAAAAATATATTTTCTAATTTGGCGCTCATTTTGCTGTATCATAATCATTATGACACCTTAAGATTTTAGTAAAACATTTTTTATGTGACATTGAAAAAAAGAGTCATATTCCAGAAAGAATCTAACCGTAGTCAACAAAGTTAACAATATTCTCTACTACACTGGAAATGTTTTTACGTAAAGAGTTGTTTAATTTTGTTATGCTATAAACTGTTACAAAACTTTCAACTCTTATATCATTGGAACCAAAGCCCGTCGCGTATTTTTTTTTTAGGTTTTGACTAAAGAAATCGTCCCCTTACAGCCTATTTTCTCTGGGTCACGAGTTCTGGGTCACTCTGTATGTACGGAACCACTTGTACTATCGGCAAAATTGTCTAGTATAATTTTCACTTTAAATCATAGGCGTACTTCTAATTGTCATTTATGACAATTGATGACAGTAGTTAGTTAAAATCGGCTAAACATTGAACTGTAGACAAAAACCAAGATCAATTGCAAAATTTCATGAAAATCGGTCGCTAAGAGCAGTGGCTGCTGTTTAGTAAGAATTGTATAAGTAAAATAAAATGTTTAAAGAAAAAGCAAAAAGAACGCTACTGCCCAAAGTCTAATTTACATTATGAAAATTCAGAAAAAATCCATGACAACGAAAAAGTCGTTCACATTTCGGTGTCGTCAATAGTATGACAACGAACGAATTTTATAAATTGATAAAAATGGTGATGCACAGGAATCATAATAAAAAATAACCTAAATAAAAACCTGCAAAAAAAAACAAGAAAGGTTCAGAATCTTGTTTTATTTTTACCATTTATTTAACATCTAAAGTCCTTTAACTTGTGTTAATACCTTTGTTAACAATGAAGAAGTATTGGACCTCTTTTTGGGACGGCGTCATTATTTCTTTTTTTTATAAGAAAAGGTTACTCAATGACAAATAACAGTCCAAACCGAAGAATAAGAACAATGCTTTTATAAAAATGTATTTACCTACAAATTTAATACATTACAAGATGTATTTTACTATTAATATAATTTACACGGCAGTAATCATGCATCTAAAAAACTACAACAGTTTTATTACCAGCAAACAGCAAAGTTATTGGAAACTTATAAAAAAAAATAAACAAAGGCTCTACTGTGATCAAAATTGTTCTATAGTGCCAAAATATACCTTCAAATCTAAGTTTTATGGTGCTCCAGGAGTCTCACTTTCGTAAACTTTAGAAATGTACCAATAAAACCAGCAAAAAACTTTGTTATTTAAGTAACTTCTACCTTCTTCATTGTTTAAACAATATACAAGAACTGATCGCAATCTTTCCAACACTACAAGTTCGTTTCTTCTCTTGACATGTAGGTACCTCCAATAAATAATTATTACCATTGAAGTCAAGACTGTATTCCCATCACTTTTATTGAAATTTTCATCTGAAACAAATCGAAAAGACGTCTAACTTTACACTACTAACTTTACCTTTGATTTTGTAGAAAAGAATTAGAGTCGCTGGAACCACACAAGGAACCAAATTAAATAACAACAAAATTGTAAGAAATTGGAAATTTTTATGTTGGCACTGCAAAGACACTTGTGAACTAGACGTTCCCATGATTGATATGACACTTGTCAATAAATTCCCATATTTATATGCGGCGGAAATAAAGAAGTGTGTGTTGTCATTGGTCCAAGTCATAACAACAGACGCTTTATCTCATGCAATGAATTTTATATGAGAGAAAAATATGCATACACTTTAAAGAGAATATTAACAGAATTGAATCAATTATAATTATTTTTTCATGGGCGCTATGAGAGGAAAGGTTGTAATTTGCTGTTATTTTCTATAAAGGAATTACGCGAGGCAAAACAGCTGCAATAAAATGTGAAATTTTTTTATTGATTAATATCTAAATCCCACATGAAAACATTTGACAACTGGAGCTTCCGACTTGTTCTATTGCTGCCCAAATTCTTAGTTTCTTTCTTGCTTGTTACGAATAATCGAAGTTCTACTGTATTGTGAAAATTTATTAACACTGCAATATACTTTTATAGAATATTAGATATAAATGCACGGCGCATCCACCATTTTAATTTAAATAAAAAATAAACATACACGTTCTAATTCAAGTCCGCTCGCCGAAGAAATAACAAATTCATTTCCCTGCATTGATGAGCAGAATAAAAAAAATGGAGTCTAGAAAAAACTTACCAAGTCAGCCATCAAATAAGATTATTTCTTGAAACTGCCTTCTTAGGTATATTTAGTTCTTAATAAATTATGTGGAAACTGTCAGTTTTCCAGAATTTTAAATTTATTTAAAAGGAGTAAATTTCAATAAAAATGCAGTTGTTAAAAAAGTTAACAAAGTTGGGAATCGAAGTTTCATGGAGCTTTGGAGGAGTTGCGACGGTCGATATGATTATGCAGAAAACAGTAATTTATGTCGATTTAGCTCACTTTTGAAGTGTTGCTAACGAAGTTTAGGAAAGCTTCTTATTTAAACGAAATTTGGCGGATTCTCTGAAAATTTCGTCACCCTTTTTATCAATTTCAAATAAAGAAAGGTTTTCTGCGTCCCAACCACAGTGATTATCTCAATTGCGTCGAATCAATTTTTACGAAAAGCAGTAATATTCGTCAATAAAACGAAAAAAAGCATGTGCTACTACAGTATTTACTATAACATCTCAAGTGAGTGGACAAGCAATAAATAATAATTGCAGTTATTCTCTGCAAGAGCTTTTGTTACTTCTAATAGGTGATCAATTGAATTATTTGACTAGTTTTGATATTAATCATTCCTTAGCATCTGTCCATTATTTGACGTTGAAAAATCAAGTGCAACACACGTTTAATTCATTACCACTTAACTTAAATTTAGTGTTATTACAATCTAATTTGATTAAAAACTGCACCAGTTGTATTCATCTTAAGAGGTTGCACTTAATAAATTCATGTAGGAGTAAGCAGTCCGCATCACCTTCAATATTTTATTAAAACCGTAGATTTCCAAATTATGTACTTACAATTAAAATTAAAAGAAACGACAAATAATTGAAGGGTCCGGCAGAAATGAAGACAGCTTTTTGTGATCGCACTATCAACAGCAACAGATTCTTTTGAAACATTGTATCTATGAAGTACCACTGGGTGTTGTACACAGAAGTTGCTACTGACAAAGACTTCAAAAAATGCAAACTTGTTCATATAAAGAATACTTCGTCCATCACATGCTGTCCTCCTATACACACCACGGAGAAACAAGTAAACCATCCACTAAATAACGAAATTGATTCAATAGTCAGACCAGTTTTGATGATGGTGTGACCGATGATCGCAAACAGTAAACCAGCAACAGCTACGTGAACAGTGAGAGACACACTGTAGCTTTTGCTCAGTTTTTCGGCAATTCTACAAGAAATAAATCGCACATGTTTCATTTCTTTTAACTCTTACTTAAAAGTGAAGCTATGGTACTCCACCCAGCGCGCTAGTCGCTTCTTTCTCACAGCTAGATCGGGTTCTTTCACGACTCCATCAATCAACATCTTCAAATGTTGAATTCTTACTACTAAATGCTCCATGGATTCCAACATCCCAATTGATATCATCCCGGCAGCTCCGTACGTCACTAAACAACAGTAACACTGCCAAGAGTACACGAATTGTTTCATTGGAGTGCTCTTGTAGTCCAAAGGCAACCACAGAGGGGCTGCTAACAACTCATCAGTGTACAGAGTGGGCCAAACAAAAAAAACAGCAGTCGTGACATAGAGGGCAATTTTGAAAACTCTTGCTATGGTCTCGAGCTCTTCACTACGTCGATCGAAATGGGGCGGTTTTCCAAACTTTTCGAAATCAGACAAGTCTCTGATAACATCCACGAGAATGTGTTGATTCTTGAGAAAACTCGAAGCAAAATACATCACTCCAATTTGACTCACGACGTTTTCCAAGCTTCCAAACACGTCTACGAAATTATAAGCAGCGTGAAAAAAATACTTACTCTGCTTGTGGACCACGAGTTCTAAGGTGCTCCCAATGAGAAGGAAAGATGCAGAAAAAAGTGATAAAATTGCTGGTTTCTTAGAAAAGTGTTCTGATTTAGGCCATAAATAAATGCGTTGAAAATGAGTGAGCGTGGATTTCATTATCACGAAAGTGTTATCAGTTGGAGAAGAGAGATTTTTGTGAAGAAAGTTATGTATAAGTTTCATTCTGCACAGAGATGGTTTTGTGGACGAGACAAGAAAAGAAATGAGAGGGTTGGATTATTGTTTATATAAGAGGCTTTACCCAGATGGTGGTTCTCAGGATTTCAATAGTTTATATGTAAATCCATAATTTAACAGAAAAGTAATTTTTTATTGATCACACAGAAAATAACATTTTACATTTAAACGAATTAAATTGACGAGTATAAAACGAAATAAAGGTCTATTATTTAAAATTTAGGGAAGTTTTATCATGCGAAGTTGCACACACTTAGATCTAAGTAAAGGAAATAAATAATTAAAAATCTCACATGGTCGATAATACATTACATAGCTTATCATCGCGTCGCTGCACATTTTTCCACGATTCAAAGTATAGACTATATTGATTGAATTGCAAAATTTCGATGTTAATGCCACAGCTAAAAAATTACTATTTTTGAGTCGCATATTAACTTTAGCAAATTATAAAATTTGTATTTTCGAGACCATGCAAAAATTTTTCCACATTCTTCACTAAAATTCAATTCTGGTAATTTTTGTGTCATAGCCATAAAATTTACGAAAGTTACTATTTATAAGTTAAGTATTAACTCTACGAAGTTGCACAAACTTTAGAATTTTTTATTTTCAAGATCATGCAAAATTTTTCTGTATTATTCATTAAAATTCGTAATTTTGGTGGCATCTTAGTGCTAGAGCAATGAAATTTGGAGAAACCACTATTTTTGAGCAGTGTATTAACTCTACCAAATCGCAAAACGCTAGAGCTAGAGACGCAAGTTCTAGAAATTTACATTTTTATGTCCAAGCAAAAAAATTCGTAATTTTGGTAAATTTAGTGCCACAACTATGAAATTTGGGAAATTTACTATTTTTGAGTCGCATATTAATTCTAAGTTAAAATGCAAAAGACGCAGATTTTAGAATTTTTCTTTTTTAGAGCAAGCAAAAATTCCCGACATCCTTCACTAAAATTCATAGTTTTGGTAATTCTTATGCCACAGCTATGAAATTTGAGAAATTTACTATTTATGAATCACATATGAACTCTACCAAAATGCTAATTTAAAGAACAAAAGACTAAACTAAAAAATAACAATTTCTATTTTTTGCCTTTTTGACGAAATTTGGTGTTTTGGAATAAAATGTATTTTTGATAACTTTTGTCAACACAAGAATTGTTACAATAAATTTCTTTGGAAAAAATTTAGAAATTACGCAATTCGTTATATAAAATAATAGTACCTAAATAATAATAAATATAAATAGTTTTGGTAATTTTTGCACCACAGCTACGGACTTTAATGAAGTTATTAAATTTGCAAAATTAAAGAGGAAAAAACACAAATTTTAGAATTTTTTTTTTATTTTAAGATCAACCAAAAATTTTTGACTTCATTCACTAAAATTCTTATTTTTAATCCCAATGGTAAGAAATTTAAGAAATTTACTATTTTTGAATCACGTTTTAAGACTAACAAATTGCAAAAATAAAAAGCGAAAGACGAAGAAAACGAAACAAAAATTTCTAAAATCTGTGTCATTTGCTTTTTATTCTTGCAATTTGCTAGTGTTAAAATGCTAAAATTCGTAATTTTGGTAATTTTAGTCCCAAAGCTATGAAATTGAGATATTTTATTACTATGCCTGAATTGTGGATTAACTCTGACAAATCGTATAATTAAGCAGTAAAAGACACATTTCAAAAATTTTAATTTTTAAGATAAACCAAAAAATGTTGATATCATTCTCTAAAATTTGTAAATTTGGCAATTTTGTTGCCCCAACTATGAAATTTGAGGAAGTTGCTATTATTTGCTATCTTGAGATTTCAATCGTAGTGTTTAAAAATAAAGATATATAAAATGATGAATCGATATCTAATATAATCTATATCAATATAAAACTCACTGTAAATTAATTAATAAGAAGCTTTTAATGACTTCAAAGGTTGCGAAACAATGACTGTTGACATTGACCTTATCAGAAAGTATCATATTATCAGATTTTTTGTAAATGAATGATTGGCGCGAGATTATATTTTGACCAAGTCAAATCACTCCCTCATTAAATAATATTCTAGAACCTTCGTTTTTCAATGTTTCTCTAACTTTCGCTAGAACTTTGAAAGAAATTCGTTTCCACATAAATTTTCCAATTTGAGCAAACAACAATAATTACGCACTTTTCCTTTTAATCCTGAGAAAACCAGTGTCGTGACAAGAAAACCAGTCAAATCACACGCAATATTCAAAATATCTTCCACCACTTTGAAAACAATAATTATAGCAACAACCAAACCGGAACTTGGTATTAAGTGAACACTAAACCAGCATAACCCAAAGATAAAAATGCTCGTGTTTACCTTAAACTGACCTTAATTTTTCCCGAAAACGCCACAATTACCTTGCCCGGAACACGTTACCCGAGAAACTCCGGAAAGTAACGAGTAACTCGCGACCTCACCATCATGACAGCTTCAATCTTCAGTTCTTCAAGTTGGGCATCTGAAAGTGGTAACTGTTGGTGATCAAGTCGTGTGAAAAAGTAACATTTTGTGTTAAACTCAGTTTCCGGCCACAAGTGCGTCTCCGGACTACCTCTAAATCGTTCCGAGTGTTAAAAAATGAGTGTTGTGACGCAGCCATATCTTCTTCATCCAAAGTAGGACAAATATGCAAAGAATTCATCTCAACAAATGATGGATGAATGAGAAAAGACACCGCAGAAAATGACTGTTACGGTTTTCCAGTGACTTCAACGCCAAGTCAGACCGGATCCATGCTCGAGTGCTTAAATACGATTTCCGTCCATCCCAAGAAAACCACTAGAAAGTAATTTTTGGCGATCTTCAGGTGAAATTGTGTCACTGGAAGATGTCAAAATGAACCTGTTCAAGCGTGGAATGATCTTCGTAACGTTTTTCGGCGCTTGCATCGCCATGGCCTTGTTGGTTGCAAGTTTGGGAACCAAACAATGGGTGAATGCCAAAGCAAAACGTGTAAAAAACCCACATGAAAGCGACGGAAAGATCAGTTTTGGACTATTTGACGGGAAAAAGGAACTCAATGTTGCCTACGGTTGGAGGACTTACGAAATCGACGGTGAGGTTCTCATTATATGACAATTAGATGTGGATTAGTTGGAAAAACGAAAGTGGCTTTGTTAAAATTCCAAAAGCGTACAAGACATGGACGAATTACGTCACGTTTATTCCGGGGTTTGGTTATGTGATGACAATACAAACATGACGAGCGCATATTGGGCGAAAATTGAAAGCTGGAAGAGGAAATTTGCGGTTTCACAAGTATCGGAAAAAAGCACAAATTAATCGAGTAATTTTTACAAAACGCGAATTTTGCACAATTCTAACTCAAGCATTACAAAAACGTATTATGTAGAATCAGTCTCCGGTAAAGTCGCGTGTTTATTCTTGTGCAAAAACTGCAGCGGAACCAAAGAGGGTATTCACTTATGGAAATTGCTCATTTTGTATACTAATAATAATAATATTAAAGGCAAAGACACGCCTACACAAGGTTAAAGAAAACCACCAAAGTGCACAAATAAGACGTTGACTTTGTCGTTCTGTTTCAAAGAGACCGAGGTCACGTTCAAACTCCAGTTATGAAATTACACGGAAATTCAGAAATGTGGTCGGAATGTAAAAGGGCAGAAGTCAGTCGTTTGCTCGCAAATATTTCTGTAGAAGTCAGTCGTAAATCAGGAGCGGATTCAACAAAGAAACATAATTTGAGGAATTAAAACATCTGGAGAAAACAAGAATCCAAGGAATCTAAGAGTTTTTAAATGAAACTGTTGTCTCTTAACAAACTCTCAAGTTTCTTGGCTTCAAAATTGATCATTTGGATTTTAATTGGCTCTCGTTGGTACGAATTAGCTAAAGAAGAAACATTGAAGGAAAGAAATGTGAGGAGTTGAGACAAGTTAGTCATAAATATGAGAAAACTGAGCCTGCAGCAGACTTTCTTGCGGTTCGTTCCCACCGGAAATGACCCTACGAAATTTCGGTTTTTTTTCTCAATTTTAAAAGACATCGCCGGTGGCTACAAGATGAAAGCGATAAAGGCAAAAATAAGCGAAAAAACTACTTTCACTCCATGTCCAATACTTTTTATTAATCTATCCACAAAAAATGTATTACGAACGAGGTTATGACACCCATTTTTCGGTTACTACATTTAAAAATCAAGGAAAACCCGTTATATCCACATTGAATTTCTCGTCGGTCGTGTGCAGGGCCACCATCGTGTCAGGAGGTCACGAAATCCGTTTGGTCTCCTCCTAAATTTAACAATCTACGAAATTATCCAACAAATCCGTTATTGTTTGATTGATAATCTAATTACGTTATTCGTTTTCTGTTAGGCTTCGCTTACAAAGAACCGATAGATATTTACAGTTAGATACGTTCACTTCTTGAGTTAATAAAATTGCTTAGAAAATGAGTTGACATCCTAATAATATACACTTAAGATAATGACAAAGTCTTGCATGTATTATTTCCATATTTGTATGTCAATAAATCGTTAGATGCTAAACAAAACCTCGCCTAATTTTAATTAACCAGAAGAAACTTCTTACAATTAAAAAAACGTCGAAAATGAAAGTACCTAACGAATCGACAGATTTATTACTTCTTTATTCAAATTCGATCAGATAATGAATATTTTCACAGCGTAATCAGACTCGTATCTTTCGTTAAATTTGTTGAAAATATTTTCTCCACGCTTCAAGACACCATCAATTTTTCTAATTACTCGTTTTGTGCCTATAACCCACATCCAAAAACAAGTATAAATGCGTGCCACACTGTTAACTTCTTTGCAGTAATCGACCTCCTCAAATACGAACCAGAATTTTTAATTTACTGGTTTTGGCTGGGAAGCGTCATTGGAGTCTGTGGGGGCCTCTTATTCTCAGGACTCAGCGCGGTGTTTGCCGCCATTAACACCGCCACGTCCACCTCCCAGAGATTGAGCTCTCCTTTGGGACTCTACGTCTGGAATACTTTAGCTCGTGAGTTGAAACAGTTGCACGAATTCTTTTGATTCGGTGGTTTTAGTGTTTGCCGATGTCATTGCCATAGCGTTTTGGATAGCACAGTTTTATCTAAGGATACAGTTCAATGTGCTATCCCGTGAGGATAGAGACAACGACTGGACGTCGGAGAACATGGCAGATTTGGGATATTCCTTCTGGTGAGTTGGTGAATTGTTAAGGGGCTTTCTCACGTTGTTTTGCAGGTTTGTCGTGGGAGCAGCTGTAGCCTCATTTGTAAATATTATCATAATTTTCATAGCGAGTAGTGAAAAAGAAGTTGACACCGTAATACCGGTTCTTGAAGAAAAAACCAACGGCGCCATCATGTTGTACTAACAGCTCTGTGAATAATTGCTTGTAAAAAATTATTTATAACTTTTTTTAGACTTTTTTAGAATAAAACATGAAAATAGAACAACCTCATTTGGTTCGCAGCCTTCGTCTGCTTGTGATTAAACTTTCACTGAATTCCTCCGCAATTACAATACCACATTAAATTACATGTGTTTTCTCTGTCAAGCGGTGGTATTTCCAATAAAAAACTGTTTTGAATTTAAAATTTATTGAGGATATAAAATAAATGTAAAGCGCCCACAACTACCCCTCAATCTTTGCTAAAATGAGGATACAATTCTTCCAATACAATTATAGAATGTTCTACATAATAAAATTACTCCTCAACGCCGTTTAACTTCAGCCCATCCTTCGTCTTCTTCCGACTGAGTTTGTTCACGTGCTGAAAACAAAATCACAATTTTTTGACCGCGTCTCAAATTCACTTACGTTTCTCCTTCGGTGGTGGTGGCGCTCTTCTCTCTTCTGTTCCTTTTCTCGAAGGATCATCTCTTCTAGTAAACGACCTCCAGTCCGATTGCCCCTCTCGGCCTCCTCCACCGCCTCCTGCTCCTCCACCTCCTCCACCTCTTGGTGGTTGAGGACGTCTCGGTCCATCCTCTTCAGCTCTCCTGCTTCTCCACGAACCCATGTCACGTTCACCGCCTCTGCGATCTTCGCGATCTCCTCCTCTGCGATCCTCGCGATCACCACCTCTGCGATCTTCGCGATCTCCTCCTCTACGATCTTCGCGATCACCTCGACGATCATCACGATCTCGTCGGTCTTCGCGATCTCCGCCTCGATCACGTCGATCATCTCTCCTCTCACGATCATCGCGATCGCGCCTTTCAAAGCCACGTCCCACTTCTCTGCGGTCCTCGCGACGGTCGCGTTCTCGCTCGCGCTCAGGCTCACGATCATCATCAGCTTCGCGACTTCTCCAAGCGTCGGCGGGTTTCGAGTCTTCCTGACTTGCACGCATATTTCCTAAGTTAGAACATTAGAAATGAATTGAAAATTTAGATCGTTACTTACGAGGTCTCCAGGCTTCCACCTTTTTCGGTTCTTCAGTTCTTTCAGTTCGTTCAGATCGTTCAGATCTTCTCCAGGAATCTCCGCCTTCTCTTTTGGGGGCGGGTGCTGCGGCGGCGGCTGCTTCGCGCTCTGCAACTTTGTTACGCCACGACGAATCCTTCGGTTTGGGATCTCGTGTTGTTTTCTCGCTTTCTTCAGCTAACCTCTTTTCGATCTCCTCCAAACGCTGTCTTTGTTTAGCTCCAGTTCTATCCAACATCTCTTGTTGCTCTTTTGCTCTCTTTTCTTGTTCTTCGCGCTCAGTACGTTCTTTCTCCTCGCGTTCTTTTCGTACCATTTCTTCTAAACGAGCTCTTTCTTCCTCCTCTTTTCGCTTTTGTTCCGCCAACTTCCTTTCTTCTTCCTCTTCTTTCTCCTTGATGTAGTGAGTGCGTCTGTCTTCCTTGCGTTTTAGCTTCCGATCCAATAAGCGTTTCTGACGCTCTTCAGTCATGTGTTTTTCGAATTCTTTCAGTTTATCCTCGTAGACAATATTACGTTCCTTCTTCAACTTCTCTAAGAACGCGTCTTTGTCAGGCTTCATTCTAGTCAACCTGTCTCTTGCGGCGACCGCTAATTTACGCTCTTCGATAGCAGCAGCGATGCGTTCCTTTTCTTGTTGCTCCCAGAACGCTTGGTCTTGCAACTGGCGCTCTTTCATACTCGACTGAAGAAGAGGGATTTCCTCCAATCGTTTGGCACGTTCAAAGTAATCGACCTTCTTCTCCTGGGACTTGAGTTTGGCCTGGAGTTCGCGACGTTCCTTTTGGAGTTCTTCAGCTTCTTTAGCCGCGATCTGATCGGCATCTAACTTCTTGATATCCTAGAAATAAAAAGTTACACTAATTTTTTCGCAACATTTCAACCTACATCTTCGTCGAGTTTCTTCAAAATCTTCTGTCCATGACCGGTTTGACTAATCTGTTGCAACTTCTCTTTAAGATGTCTGTCCTTGATCTGTTGGATTTCATTTTGAGCTCTCTTCTTTTCTCTCTCCTCACGTTCGTGTTCTAGACGTTTCTGCTCAGCTAAGGCTTGTTGCCTAGCTAACTCTTCTAATCTCCTTTGTTCCTCTTCTTCGCGAACGGTGTTAAGACGCTCGATGTACTCTTTACGATCTTCGATGATTTTGTGGCGTTGTAAGATCTTCTCGTGCTCCTGTGCTTTGGTGTCATGGTAGTTCTTGACCATCATGTTCCGCATCTTCTCTCTTTCCGCTCTCTTCTTATTGGGATTGATTATGCTGATAGCTTGGTTCAAAACAGTTGACATATTCACTAGCTGGTTCCTGACTTGCTCGCTCGGCATCACTTGGAGAGTCGGACCTTCTGGCTTGTCTTCTCTTTGACTTTCGCTTAGATCCATACCGAAATGAACACAGTGTTTTCCATGGTCGATTCTAATCTGCATGTCGTTGTGGCGAACGCAATCTACCAGAAGACGTTCCAAATGGAATGCGTCCGTAAACAAAGATAACTCAATCAGTCTCGAGAACTCAATGGTCTGATACACTTGAGCGATCTGTCGGACCAAACGAACGAGCGTTACGTCTTGTAAAGCTGGAATATACTGCTGGAGGAGATTCTCTTCGGCTTGCAACGACTGAATAACAGTGTTCACTCTCGAGCACAGCAACAACGGATGGAAGTCAACCTCCAACCAATTGTACAAATCCTGGAGTTGCGGCGACGCCAAATTCACCACGTTTACTCTAACAAGATCCTTCAGCAAACTTGCTCTAGTCGGAGGTTGGAACAGTCCCAACAACACCGCCAAACGTTGAGCTTTCTCCAAAGGCGATTTATCTGTTTCAATAAACCGATCAAATTCCGGATGAGCCGATGGGAGCGGAATTGAAAGTGTTGCGATCAAGACGCGACAAGCCATCCGTTGGAGTTCTTCTTGAGTGATGTTCTTCTTCATTTCTTTAGACAGTTGGAATAGTTTGAAGAGCGCGGCAGCGTGGAAGAGGTAGTTTCCAGCTTTCCAGAAGACCATGGCGAGTTTTTGGTAGTAGTTCGCCATGGTTTTGGGGACGGGCATCTTCTTGGACATGTTCATGAGGTTGTGGATGTCCTCGATGGCTTTGTAGGCTTCCTGTAATGGAAAAATTCTACGTCAGACTTGAAATTCTTTGTGAGAAAAGTCTTGAGACCAGCAAAGAACAAAAAATAAGAAATTTATCGATCTGGAGAATGTAAAAACCAACTTTAGTAAATGACAGGAGGATTTTAGAGGCCGCGTACGTCAAATTTAAGTCCGAGACAAAACCAGTAATAAAAAAAAGAACAATTGCGTAATTTCAAGTGTTCTTTATAACTTTTTACCTGCCACAGCTCCATTTGTATAGCAAAGTCCAGCTGATGTAGTCTGGTCTCTAAGTTCAGCTGTTGGGTTTCTGGCTTAGACATGGAAACATTGGCCACTTGTGCTGGAAGTTTGCAGATATCCTCCAAGTGCTTCCTCAACTTATCACACAACTTTCTAAACTCAGTCTTGCGATTATACTTGAGACAGAATTGGAACGCCATTCTTGCAATATCATGATAAAGGTTTTCAACATGTGCGTTGGTTCTTAGCAGCTCTAAACATTGGCAGTATGACTCCCACAAGAATTTGACCCAAGGAGTCAAAATCGTGCGGTCTGAGCGGTCTTGCGCGTCTTCCCCAGAAACGGCACTAAAATTGGGAGATATAGAAAGTTTTTAAGGGGCTGTGAGTCCAATACCTTAAAAGTATACTTTCAGGGGTCGCCAAGTTATCAAGATCATCGATGTCAATAACCGCTTGCGCCGACTGTTCCCTCGCATTTTCTGTTTTTTCCTCCGCCATTCGCAAGTACCCCCTGATAACATTCTCAAGAGATCCCACATTGACGGATTGGAACATGTTTCGGTATTGAAAGAGCCCCTCTTTGGCAATATGGGACTTTTTCAGCTCCACACACAAATCGAGGTACTTGAACATGATGGGTTCCAGAACGGACTCCGACCAGTTGTAGGCCCATTTCTTATTACGAAAGACTTCTTGAAGAGTGTCCAAAGCCCTCGCCGGTTTCCCGACTTCGATAAATTCTACAAAAAGCGAAAAAACTCGTCATGTTATATAAATACACATGGTCAGGCGTGCGTAGCATATGCGGCGGGTTTTGGGCTTACCGTTTGCCCTTTTTAGGGCGTTTTCAGGTCGTTGACCGTAACGAGCCATTTCTTATCACTTTGTAACGCACTTTATTCACATTTAAACGTATTTTCAAAGAAAATAAGCAGATCCGTGTGGAAACGTCAAAAATTTCCACAAGGCACCTGCAGTATGGCGACCGGAAATGGGAGCGTGTTTGACAATGACAAGTGACAGCTTGACAGATTCAGTTCCGGCGCAGCGGGAAAAATTAGAAAAAAAGAAAAATCTACTCGTTTTTATACAAAATAAATAGTAAAAATTTGCTACGTGCTCTATAACAGTTATAGTTCTCAAGTCTCTACTTTTTTTATTGATTATGCAAATGCAATGTTTGGTGTATAATTGGTTGCCTATGCGCGGGTAATCAAAAATTGTTAATTTACGGTATCATTTAAATCCCTAAAATAAAGCTTCTTCGGACTGGATTCCAAAAAGTTTATATGATAACTAATTAAGCATAGTAACTCAATACAACAATTAAACAACTTTATTTAATCCAAAAAGGTACTTCACTATGAATAAATTATTAGATTTGCAAATAAATTAACACAATTTTCTTCACGTTTTTAGTTGTGTTTAGTTATAGGTTTGACTGTGTTTTTGGAGCTTTAACTGCAAAATGTTTGTAAACACGTGCCTAAAAGTTTTGCGGATTCAAAGAACTAAACTCATTCACAGCAATAATTAGTCCGTAAAAACTGTATTTTAGGTTCTTGTAACAAAAATAACTATTTTTTTGGATTCATTTCAATTTTTGCTGGTTAGAAAGAATGAGAGAGATACTTTTTTTCACAGTAAATTTATTTAAATAAACTTTGATAACTAGCGTACACTTACAGGACGACCTAAAATGGAGTCAATGAGAAATTCAAATACCATAGTCCAAATAAACTATTGTTTTACAAAGTGAAAAATATATATTACAAAAGGCACTCCAATAAATGAATTGTTTTAAATTGCATAAATAACCACTCGCACCAAAGATGCGTAGCTCCAATTATGAGATGCATTTAAAAAAGTTAAACTACATCGTAATGAGAAAAATTGAATATAAAACACTGAAAGTACCATTTAAAAACACCTAAATGCGCAATATATAAACGTTCGCTATTCTACCATAACGCTACAATTTGTTTAAAATATAAAAATTTATAACAACTATAACATGAAATAAAGTTAAATCAACATGATACAGAGTATCCTAAATATTTTTATATAAGTACAGATCACACGGTCAAATTTCAAATCGAAAATACGATTATTTACAATTGAATATTATTGTCGATTCATTCCATGCACATTAAGCCAATTGCGTAAATAAAGAGTTTTTGTTAGCATCAATTGCAACGTTATCTTAAGTAATTGACGCTGTTAGTTCAATACCCAAAAAACTTTCAAGTTTTGGTGTCTATCCATCTTATTGTCGCTATTTTGATCGTGTGAACATTGAATGAAATACAGATACACACTATTATTGTCGTAAAACGTATATGGATATGTGTGATACCTAGTTGAACACCATCAATTTAAAATGTAATAAATGTTACAAAATAACTGTTATTGTCAGCGAAAACAGCCTTAGAATTAGCTCACTATATATATTACAAATATTCAGAAATTATTGTCAAATTTGTGCACATATTCTTACTTAGTTTACGGTAAGTACATCATTATTGTCATTTGTATATTTCAGTAATTCTAAATTGACTTTAATGGGTTGAAATTAAAGTCATGTGGAGGCCATCCGAGACATTTCGAGAAACCGAGCGATGTGTTGCAACAAACTTTTATAAAGAGCCCTGATGATGTAGGGCTGCAATCGTTTGGTTAAGACTTTTTCTAACACTATTTCTACAATCTATAATAGTGTCTACAACCAGCAGCTCAAACCGTTAAAACCTGAGCTGCTAGCACTAGACACCGGAAATCTACAACCAAAAATCTACAAAGTCTTTGATATGTTTGCGCGATAACTTTCTTGGTTCGTCAGATATGTCGCTTTGTACTCGCTCTCGAAAATTCCCGCAATTTCCCACGTTTCCTCTAGCTATTTTCATTTCTGAAACGTCTCGGGAGACCTCGTGACCGATATGAAAAATTGTACCACGATAGAGCAACTGATATGGACGCTTTAGAAAGATAAAGTTATTGTCTTGTCACAGAAATCATCAGTCATCATTAAAAATTATTGTCAGCTGTTTCGTTCGTTAGAAAATACGACCGCGGGAATGAATTGTGAGAGCCGAAACTGTTAATAGACAGATGGCCGCAATTGCGATTATGGACACGCTTTTGGAAGGGGCTTCGCCGTTGCTGGGAAGAGCTCCTGGATTGACTACGTGGATTTTCCAGCCGAGGTTGTTGTGGGTGTAGCACTGGAAAAAAGTGTTTAATAACGTGTCGTTGTAATTTTTATTTCCACCTGATAGTAAAGAAGGTCGGGCGCGTCCAGCGGCACTGTCCAGTTGAGGTATCCCGGCTCTCCCTCGTCGCATTCTAGTCTTAAAGTCTTCATGTAGTCTTCAAAAGTCTCCGATTCTAGAGATTTGTCCACGCTTTTGTGGGCCCACTCGCAGTACCGCC
Source organism: Gnatocerus cornutus (assembly GCA_029298725.1). Lineage (NCBI taxonomy): Eukaryota > Metazoa > Arthropoda > Insecta > Coleoptera > Tenebrionidae > Gnatocerus > Gnatocerus cornutus. The sequence continues at coordinate 4,665,643 of CM055517.1, forward strand.
CTGAAGCGGTCGGGTACGGATACCCAGCGTTGTCGTACTCAACTCCAGCGTAAACTTTCTGTTTTCTCCTCTCCTCTTCGCTCTTCTGTTCGTAACCACCTTCTGAAGAGTCGGTGATGTAGAAAGGATGATACCTCGCTGGATTACTACTATCGCTACCACCTTCCACTTTGAAGGTGTAACTCAGTCCGCGCTCTACTGTAATCTCAGGAATCAAAAGGTCGTTGATATACCACGCAATGCCCCAAGAAGGATGCTTCGTGATGGCCGTATATCCACGTTTTCCTCCAGTCGGTCCGATCCTCGCGTTGAAATTATTCTCACCTATAATCTTCGCTTGTGGCCACGGCTTCGGTCCATCCTCATCCTCCAAATCAAACAGATTACCCGTACACTGATTATCATCAAAATCGCTAAAATCGATCTTGATGTCGTCTTCCGTCTTATCTCGAATCGAATGAGCGTTCGCTTCCTTTCTGGAATTAAGAGGCCCAAAAGCTGCGATTACCGCGACATCGCCTTGCGTCGGAATGGGCCTATCGTTAACAGCTTCGTTTGTTTGGAGAGGTCTCGTGAATGTGATGGTGGTGACGCCGTTTTTACGCTCGCCAGAAATTAATGTGACGTCGTTTCTACCACCTATTCGTTCGTCGGGACAAACGCCGGATTTTCCGTCGCATTGCGAAGTGTGGGACATGTAGTAGTCGACAGCTTTGAAGGAACGAGAGTCCGTGTCATAGAAGGCTACAGTGACGTCCCCACCTACCTAAAAGACGAAAAAGGGAAAAATCATAAACGTGAAGCGCGAAATTTAAATAATCAATAAAAGTGCAAACCACTTTAAACTTTCTCTTTACCTACATGAGGCCGCAGCCCGTATTTGCTACGCAACTACTAAAAATAGAATCAACAATGCACCTATCAATCGCCCCGCTTAAAAATCCGTGCTCAATTACCATTTGCGACCTATTGGGAGCCCCCGATAATCCAAACGCAACGTATTGATCTTCACGGATTTTGGCAGAGAGTGTGATTTCTATTTGATCTCCTTTCAACTCCCATCGCACTTGTAAACGTTTGTCTAAGAACTCTCGACAGTTTGTCGCAGGACTCGTCGGTTTTGACGTGCTCGTCTAGAGGGAAGAAAACAAAATAAGTAAGACAGCAGTTAAAACAGAACGTACTAAGCTAAAAGCTTACTCACATTGTTTAGTAACAATAAAAGCATTAACCCTTTCTGTTGTACGTTTTGACATTTTTCTCAAAAAATGCAAATGATAAGAATTTGAAATTTTGGAGACAAAAGTAAGCGGATAAGACGAATCAAATAAATAGATTCACATTTGCGTAATACTTCTGGTTATGCCGGAAGTGGCAGGCAACTTGCTTATTTTTAATTGAACTCCCTTTATTTTATTGCATTTTTGAATTCTACAGGGTCCGGCAACACTTGTGTCCACCCCTAAAAATGTCTTTAATTTTAAAGATAAAATTTTGAAAGTTTGCGTCCGTTTAATGGTTGGCAAAGCTCTAGAAGCTGACGCAAAAATTTGATTTTTATCACCGATAGTTTTGGACGCCTTAAAAATGTAATTTTTAGCTAATTGTTTGTGGAATCAACCTTTAATTTATTTTTTTTTAATTTAAATCTGTTGAAAATATCTCAGTTGTCATTTTAGATGTAATGCAAATTGTATTCAAAATTTGAGGAAAAAATGCTGTTTTATCAAGTTAGTTTCCAATTTCATTACGTCAAAATTGGAAACTACGTTTACACCTATCTGTGGACATCTTGTGTCACAAATGACATCTATCCTTTGGTTCGCTATAGATTGTAAAAAAAGTCTTACTTGGTGTAATTGTCACTTTGTCGATGTTAACTAACGGTTTCTGGTGTCCAAAAAGTGCAAACATGTCCGAGTTAATCAAAATTAACCTCTATAAGAGTGAATGAAGTGACTTGTGAATTTTTGGTGTAAACTTAGTCTGCTACAGCGCCATCATAATTTTGAAAACTAACTTGATAAAACAGCGTTTTTTTCGCAATTTTTAAACACAATTTAGATTAAATCTAAAATAAAAACTCAAATATTTGTATCGCTGTTATTTTGAAAAAAATTTGAATTCGCGAATATTTCCGCAAAAACTGAAAAATCGCTAAAAATTAAACTTCTTAAGCGTCGCGACACTAAACAAACCGTTAAAAAATAGAAATTTTTGCGTCAGCTTCTAGAGCTTTGTCAACTATGAGCGTATGCAAATTTTCAAAATTTTGTCTCTAAAATTAAAGACGATTTTGGGGGTGGACACAAGTGTTGCTGGACCCTGTATATGCAAATTGAAGATCACTTTATAAATGTATACCGTGCTATACCTAAATTGTATCATTTCTGAAATATACCTAAATTGTATCATTTCTGAAACATCTCAATTTTTCAAAAAAAAAAATTAAATTTGCTTTACAAAAAAATAGTTATTTGTGTACCAAGGCCAAAAACTGTTTCTTTTTGGCCGAGCCTTTTTTTAATGGCCGAAGAAAGAAAAAAGTGGCACTTTTTGCCGTGATACACACAAGATTTTCTAGGCGACATCATTAAATTTACAAGTTAATTAATTTTTAATTATGATTTATTGATTTAATGATTTATAACAAGTAAATAATTGTAAATATTTATGAATCCTTCAGAAAAGATCATATTTTCTTTGTTTACATTTGCAATTTCGGCATGAATAGCTTTGTATACAATTTGTATGAATTGGGTTTGATGTGCTTTTTGATGTTATTGCAGCGGCACTCCTAGACATGTTCATTTTCAATAATTCAACGTCTTTGTTGCACTTGATAGCAGTTCGTCGATTTGATTTTACCCAAATAATTATAAAATTGAGGGTATTATCGGTATCTTGATTTAATATGCAAAACTATGGATAGATGGCGCCACCATAGATCGGCCAAAAATGTTTGCGGCTAGAAAAGACTTACTTTTAGGCCGCTTTTCAGGCTTAAAAATTCCATTTTCAGTTAAAATCGCCTAAAATAGTTATTATTATTATAGTTAAATAGTTGTTATTATTATGTTATATTATTGTAATGTGTACCAAGGCCAAAAAGTGTTTCTTTTTTGGCCGAGCCTTTTTTTAATGGCCGAGTCGATAGCCGAGGCCAGAAAGAAGGCGAGGGCAAAATGGCATTTTTTGGCCGTGATACACAACACAAGATTTTTTAGGCGACATCATTAAATTTACAAGTTAATTAATTTTTATTTATGATTTATTGATTTAATCATTTATAACAACTGAATAATTGTAAATATTTACGAATCCTTCAGAAAAGTTCATATTTTCATTGTTTACATTTGTAGTTTCGGCATGTATAGCTTTACAATTTGTATGAATTGGGTTTGATGTGCTTTTAGATGTTATTGCAGCAGCACTGCTAGACATGTTCATTTTCAATAATTCAACACGTCTTTGTTGCACTTTACAGCAGTTTGTCGATAATAATATCGGTAAATTGATGTAATATGTAAGATGTAATATGGTTAGATGGCGCCAACATAGATCGGGAAAAAGTGTTTGCGGCCAGAAAAAACTTACTTTTAGGTCGCTTTTGACGCCTAAAAATTCCATTTTCAAATTAAGTCGCCTAAAAAAATATTTCCATAAAATATTTTTAAGATTTTTTTATTTCTATTACACCACCAAATTTGATTATAAAAAATCCGCATAAAATTGAATTGTCACCATTCCAAAGCATGCTAAAAAAATTGAAAAGAAAAGAGTAAAAACACTTCTTTTTTCCCTATTTTTAGAAGGAAATAGGTGTCCAATACATAAAGTTAACGCAAAGTTTTATTGTGCGTTTATATAGTGCTTATTTTCCAATTAACGTGGTGATTTTAAAATAGATTATAGGGTACTTATTTCGGAAAAACAATTTCACTTTTGTTGGGCAATTTTTTTACAAAAATCAAAATGTCTCTGAACTGGTTCAATTTAAGTATGGCACATTATACATAAAATCACCCTTAATTTGGATGTAAAATCTGAAAACGCAATAATATATGGGGTGTTTCATTTTAAATAAGCAAGATGACTACTACTTCCTGTATAACCGGAAGTGTCACAAATATGTAAATGTTGTCATTCGATCTGTCTTATTCGCTTATTTTTGTTTCCAAAATTTTAAATCATTCTCTTTTGTAGTTTATGCGAGAAATGTATTTACGTTTACAACAGTTAAACGGTTAACCATTAAAAAAAAAGAAACATTACTTAAATTAACACAAAGAGCGCTACTGTACTTACAGGATTGTACCACCAGGGAGGCTATAAATGCAACACAATAACAGTACAATCGACTAGATTACAATCAAATTGATTCTTACCGAAATTTTCGTCTGCCCCAGCGCCGGAGGGACGTCCAGATCCTTCGGGATGAGCACATGTCCAAAATTGTGCCGATACTGGACGCACCAGACCGCTAACCAGTCAATGTCGTAAACCGTGAGAGATCCTGGAAGTTGTATTTCGATATCTTCGCCTTGGTAGCCTCGGAGAGGATCTAGAGACCCCATTTCGTTGGGTACTTTGATCCCGAAGGACGATGGTTCGCTGCCGTTCCCAACCCAAAAATAGGCGTCAGGACCGGCTCCGTCGTAGTGTAAATTAGGGATGTAAAAGGTTTTGGCATCTAAAATGCTGATGTTGTCGGAGCGGAGGCCGTGAGCTAGGCGTTTAAACTCCGGAAGAACTCGGGGTTTAGGTACTTCGAGGTTTGGAGGGATGAAAACTTCGCCAAAGTCCACCTGGGGACAATACATTTTTGAGGGTGAAAATGGTGGATGCGCCTAGACAAAACTCTAAGATCAAAGTATAATCCGGGAATTGAATTTTTAGTGCTAAGGTACGTGTCCTACGAGGAGGAAATCAATTTTTAATTTCTTCGTCGCTCGATCAAAAAGGATGATAATTTACTTTAGTCATTGCGAAAAAGCTGGAAGTAAATTACTTCGATAAAGTTAAGGGCGCTGATTGAGAACTGGCCTGAAGGGAACTAAGACGTTAAATAAGTAGTTGAAATGGTAATAAATTTACTTTTGGGGGGGCAGGTAGCCATTTTGGTAAATGTATCTCAATTCTAAACGTATCAGTCTAGTTGGAGACTAAATGCGTCTACTCTTGGCGCAGGTCGATAATATGATACTGTAACTCCAGGGTCTAGCACCACCTTCTGGACGACCCACCGAAGAGGGAAAATCAACCCTAATATCCAAATGCAAACGGCCCAAGTCCAACAACATTGTATGAAATCGTCGAATTTCCACGGAAATTTATGCTTCGGCCGTTTCGAAATAATGCCCAACGTGTTTGTTAATTATTTTAGCAAGATGAGGGAATTAATTTGACCTGAAAGGTTCAATGAACAAAAAGCTTTTTTCCGTTCAGACCTAATGTGACGTGATTTATGGATAAAAGGGTGTGACAAAAACGCATCGGCCAAATATCACAATTTTGATTTTTTAATGATGCGAATTGTGTCCAATTTATCAAAATGGCAATAATCGATAATCATTCAAGTTCGGCGTGGTCACAGAATTAAAAGAAAATTGTGACAGACCCCCATTCATCGATCTTTTACTGTTACAATAGTGCAAAAAACCGCATGCTAATGCTCGATTTAATCAAAACTGTTAAATTTGTTGTCCAACTTGGGTCATTTAAATTCTAGACTCGTATGCGCTCAGACTGTTTCCTTTCATCATAAATTTTAGCCGTCAGCGAAATAAATTTAAAAAGAAAGAAAAAGAGCTTCATGTGGAAAAGGGGCCAAATACACAAAATTTACAGGCTAATAAAACGTAGCGGTGCAAAAACAAGAATTGTTGTAAAATTCTTGTGTTTTTTTGACGTTCATCTGCAAAGTGTCCTCTTTTTGGTAATTGAATTGTTAATTGTGTGTCACAATGAAGAAGACGTTTATATGCAAATGTGAGAAACACTTGAAACAAATTAGAGTCACGTCCAAAAACAAAAGACCACCGGAAACGTTCACAATACAAGTGTCAGTGTGTGTCACGGCTGTTGGTGATGGGAAATAATACTCGAAGGGGGCGCTCAGAACTCAGAAAATGGAGGGGCAGCGCTTATGTTCCACTCTGATAGCTCCGCTGAAAAGCTTTTATAATTCATGAATTTCAGTAGAGCTTTCAGTGATTATTATTACATTACCCAACTTTGGACTATTGCGTTTCCTAGTTTATTCCATAACTATTGTTGCGGTAGAAGTTTCGCGTTATCTTTTTGAAAAACCAACGGATGTCTTCCATTTTTCCACAATAAGAGTAAGAGGCGTAAGAGAGATAAGTGAGCAACAATGGGCCGAACAAACGAGTACCTTTGTCGAGTACAGAATTAGCATTTTATCTAATATGCAATAAATAGCTTCGGAGGCGTCGCGACGCGTCCCTCCTGTGATTTACTGACGCGACGTAAATGGAACCAGTTTAGCATGACGGACACAACAGGGGCAATGGGACGCAAGGATTAATCAGGAAGTGGGGACTCCACCGCCCTGCATAAAAGTAAAAATTTCTTTTTCTTTGCTTACCGTAAAACGGCGGCACCAGACGGATAACCATCGGATATCTCTAATTCTTTTACCCATCGGCAGGCGGAGGATTATGTTCGTGTTGTTGTGAGCTCGTAATACCGGAGGATCCCTGAAACAAAGAAGCGGAATAAAGTCTACACGAAAGAAGGATAATGTGGCGTGTTGGAATTAAATTTACTGTTTTTTTTTGCTCCTTTGTCGCACTAATAATAGTCATAACAGAACTAAATACAACTGCACAAAATAGTTGACAAATTAATAAATTTCTCATCAAGAGCCGTCGCCTACACTCTCCCAAAATTTACACTTTATTAAATTCCTCCCGAGTTTTTCCAATATAACAGCGCCTTCCACGTTTTTCTAGCAACAATCCAAACATTTATTTTTCTCAGATTGATCATAAAACTATCCAAGAGTTTTTAGAGAAGGAAAATCCACACGTTTCTCGTCCTTTGTAACGTCGTATACTCACTTAGCAGTTAATAAAGATGTTGAGCTGACTTCATCACAATTACAGCCGCTCCTGAAACGTGTTCCCTCCTTTTTCGACGACGGTACTCCCTTCTCTGTTTATTCCCGTGACTGCAGGGCATTTTCCCCCTTTGAAAGCTCAATATTCCCAAGTTGCCATGTCATCAGTTACCAGTCTGTTGTGGGATGATTGTATGGGATGTTTCAAACTTTCAATATCATTTAGTACGCTATGAATTTAATCTCGCTTAATGACATCCAGACCCTCAACAAGTCGAACGTAGAGAAAGGAAAAATGCACTTCTCGAAAATAAAAAAATATTCGTGGAAGTAGTCGAAATCTAGAAAAGTTCAGTCGTGAAATATTTCAAGAATTGGCGTATTTGTTATAATTTGTAATCTTTGAAAATTTAGTCCTTTTATAATATTCGATTCTTGTAACTTTTAATATGAGAAAAACGATGATGAAAACCGCATCTTTTTTTGCCCTAGTTCCGGAAATATCATGTTTCAAAAATACGAGATTTTCAATTCAATTGGTTCTAAATCGATTATTTTTTGTCTTAGAAAAACTCTAATAACAGATTTATATTCTAAGTGAAATTCGGCGTAAAATACTGACAATTATTATCAGATTTAACGTGCAAATAACATAGATATTGAAATCAATGAATTGTTGGAATTAAATTTAGAGGTAATTTTGAAAAATCACTTTCAGTACAAAAACATTTTTAAATCTATTTGTATTCTATATCAATCAAAAGAGCAGCTCAAGATTTTTAAATGAACCGAATTTAAAGAAAGAATTTGAAGACGAACCAAAAATTGACACCGTTTTCTATTAAAACCGCCACTTTGGCAGTTTTAATTCTAACATAATGAACTTTAAAGTTTTACTATTTTCTAGTTGTTTATCAACTGGGATGAATTTTAAAGCTAGAAACTTTCATTTAAAAGACGAATCAAAAATATCCATTGATTTTTTTAAATTAAGTAATTTTGCCAGTTTGAATCCAAAAATATTAAAATTTCGAAATTTTACCATTTTCTAGTTGCTTATAACCTGGGATAAATTTCAAAATTTTAGAGCAAGAAACATTTTTTTTATTTTTATTTGGAAGACGAATTAAAAATATCTACCGTTTCCTATTAAACTCAGAAACTTTGTCAATTTTATTCCTAAAATAATGAAATTTCGAGATTTTACTATTTTCTATTCGCATACAAACTGGAGTAAATTTAAAAATTTTAGAGCTAGAAACAGGATTTTTAGAAATTTTTATTTGAAGGACGAACCAAAAATTTCCACCGTTTTCTATTAAATTTCGTAACTTTGCCAGTTTTAATCCTAAAATAGTGAAATTTGGTGGTTTTACTATTTTCTAGTTATTTATCAACTGAGGTAAATTTCAAAATTTTAGAGTTAGAAACAGAATTATTAGAAATTTTTGTTTGAAAAACGAATCAAGAATTTTACCGTTTTCTATTAAATTCTTTGCTAATTTAAATTTTAAAATAGTGAAATTTTGTGGTTTTGCTATATTCTAGTCGCTTACCACTAGAGTAAATTTCAAAATTTAAAGCTAGAAACAAAATTTTTTAAAATTTTAATTTGAAAGACGAATCAAAAATTTCCATCGTTTTCTATTAAATCCGGTAACTTTGCCAGTTTTAATCCTGAAATAGTGAAAATTTAGAGATTTTATTATTTTCTAATCGCTTATCAGTTAGGCTAAATTTCAAAATTTTAAAGCTAGAAACAAAAATTTTATAGATTTTAATTTTGAAGACGAGTCAAAAATTTTGCCCGTTTTCTATTCGATTTAATAAATTTGCCAGTTTTAACCCTGAAATTGTTAAATTTGGAGATATAAACTATTTTAGAAATTCGAGATAAAAAGCAAACATTTTTTCGTAGTTAGGACTTTAATCATTTTCCTTAAAGAAATTAAATTTCCAAATGGAGTCAAAACCGGATTCTTATCATTTAAAATTAAAGAAAAACGATCACACAAACTGCAACTTTGGCTATGTTTTAATTCGAAGAAACCTCAAATTACCAGATTTTCAATAAATTCATATAAACTGCATTATATTATAGCCTACAACTAATTAAATACTCTTTTCTTTGACTTCATTAATATAAAAGAATTATTTCTAAACTTTGAAGTAGTTCCTTTAAGATAAGAAAGCGTTGTAAAAAAATACCTTATTAAATTTTTGTGTTTTAAAAAAATGGTGGATGCGCCGGGTAAAAATTTACATTAAAATTTTCGTTCCAGCTAAAATGTTATGTATATTTGAGTGTTTTTGGTCCAACTTGTAGCTAAGAGACTTTTTTGCAAGCACAAAAATTAGTCCTCAGTGGTTACAGATTTCGACAAGGAAATGAGAAAAATAAGTTATTTTCGGTCCGTCCTTTGTTATTTATTCTGTTTTATTTCTAATCCCCATTTCGTAATCTTGTAATACCAAGCTAGTTTTGTCTTCCCTTTGTAAAAATTGTTAATAAAAAATCTGCATCCACTACTCTTGCGTTGTCATAGCTACTCATAATCGGCTTAGACCGTTAGCGACGATAGCTGTAAGCCGTTTAATGAGAGCAGGATGGCCTTATGCATGAAAAAGGGATTAGAAGAAGAGCACAGAAGCCCCGTTGCTATGATAACTCCAAAGGGCTTATTGTAAAGAACTCCGTCGAGGGAATAGATTTTTATACGGGTTGCAAATCCCCCTTAAACGTTGTGATGTTTATTTTATTTACTCGAAAATAGCGTGTGTGCAAACGCCTGTTCTTCTGATTTTTTAATGAACCATCCGGTTATACGTCCAAGTTAAATAGCAGTGTAATGTACACGTCTCAATTGAGGAAATCAGATTCCAAACAGAAGTCTTCATTGCCGGTAAACCATTGTGTCCATTTAAATGTAAATGAGGACTATCATAGTCATTCATCTTCCCCTTTCGCTTTGATTAAATATAGTGTAAGCGCAGTCGGGCGTCGCTCAGCGTCGGGGCGCCCCGACATAGAGAAACACCCACCATTAAAATCATCAAGCGGATACGATTATTATTATTATTGAGACAATAATCAACTGACAGTGAAATATGACCAACCACATTACCATTTCAACAAGTCAAAGAACTACGAATTTAATATTTGACGTACCTGCCAACGTAGTCTTCCGGATATGGAATAATAATCCCGTCAGGACTCGGCCTCAGCGTATTTCCAATCCAGAAGAAGGCGTCTGGACCTGTTCCATCGTACGAGAATCCTTTGATGAAAATCGTGCTTTCGTCCACTGCATAAACTGTTCCTTTTATTCCATGAGCATACTCTTGTAAGGGACCTATAAGACGCCCAAAGTACGGTTCCGGATGTCTTCCTCCTAGACCTGAAATTTAAAAAAATGTAAAACTTGTTACCCGTAACTGAACCAATTTGCTGGTTACAATGATCATTATTGCCGACACCCTCGGTACAACCCAATAAAAATCTATATAATATATTGAGTTAGAGACCTCGCACTACTGATTTCCCCTTGCTTAGGGTGAAGTTTATGTTCGTGTTGGCACATTTCTGACCACCGATGCTCGTTATAGAGAGAAATCATGTGCGGAAATGCGATAAGGGTGCATTTAAATCGACGTTATAGTTAAAAAATTTAAGGGAGGCGGGATGACAAATTCGAAATTTCTTGTATAACGACTAGTTATTAAAGACAGATTCCATCATTGTTTTTAACAAACTGTCAGAAAGGCTAATGGTTCCAATTTCCTGTCAGGGTTAGATGATTATCGGGAAATACATGAACGCTTTATGCGTATTACACGCACTAAATTACTGTTATTGTAGGGCAAATATTTGTTTAAATTACCTTTTATAGGCATAAATGTTTTGTGTTGTGGAAGTTTTAAAAGTCTTATTTATTTATTATTCTGTTTTTTGGTTCTAAAAACTTTTCTGTTATGCCATAGGTGATTTTTTCTGTAGAGAATTTAGTGATTTACAAAGGTGCAATATTAGACATCAGCAGAATTTGAAAGAGATAAGTTAGATACCTGTAATCAATACATGCTAATTTAGATGAATAGATGGTTCCACAGCTAAATGACTGGTTTCAAAATTTTCGCCTAGTTACCTTTGGAATGTTATTCTTTTGATGCGGCTCGCATTGGCCTGCGTTTGAACTAGTTCTGTCACTTTGGATTCTTGTCAAAGAATTTGAACAACAAACAAAAAAATTAAGCAGATACTGAGTGAGTCAGTTTTATCCTTCAGCGATCCAGTTGTCCTAGATTGGTAACCTACCAAATATTTTTGAAAAGTATTGTAAAGTTATACAGAGTGATAAAAAAAAGCGTCTATGCTACCTATCATGTTGCAGCTAAATTTTTCTAGAACCCAACAATAAAAACCAAAACGAAATTTGTGCTTTTTTAACTAAGATAGATCAAGTTTATTTGGTAAAAATTTTTACAACAGTTTCATTATTAAATATTAGATTTTTTACAATTAATGATATTCCGTAACAAAAAAAGGAAAAAAAGTGCTTTAAACCAAGTTTCTGATTGAATTTTTAAAAGTTCCATTTCTTGGCTTTAAAGAAAATTCTTCAATGTTGCAACATTGTGAAGCTCTTAATATTAGTTGCTTAGTTACGAAGACTGCCGGATGTGAAATTGTATTAGAAAGTGTTGAGCAGCATTGCCAAGTTTTAACTTTGAAAAATTTTATATTGTAAAAAAATAGAATTAGATTAATTTTGCTTTGATTTCTGAGACGGTTTAACAGAAAAGAACATGGTAATTATACTCATAGACGCTTTTTTATCACTACCCTGGATAAAAACTAAATTGGTAGGTTCCTATAGATAAAAAAAATCGTACTGTACGGAAAGTCTAAAGATCAGAGAAAATATGAACAGATAATCCACTTCTAAATTTACTGCCAATTGTTATTAAAATAATTAGATTAACAAGGTTGTACACATCTTAGGGCCGATTGCAGAAACGCTGATTAAACAACGGACTATAAAATCCTGGATTAAATTTAGTCCTGAACTATATTTTGATCCTATTGCAGAAACGTGGTGTATAGATGGGATTACGTAATCCAGGATGAAACGTTTTTGATTGTGAACGAACCACATTTTTGACAGGTAACTTCACGGATTAATCCAAATAATGGGTACTGCAGGTTAGAAAATAAAAAATTACCCGCATTTAAAATTATTTCTTATGTAAATATTGTAATGATGGTTATAAAATGTCGTTTTAACTGGATATGTACCAACTGTGACACTAGTGTAAGTAGAAGATTTATTTTGCTTGGAGATCTCAGCAAAACTAAGGGGTTATGGGGGTTACTAAAACCACTGAATTATTGTAAAAATAGCGATATTCCTAACAAGACTTTCAAATCATAGAAATGAGTTTTTATTTGTAAAATTATTCATAATTTACTGTCTCAAAGTTACAACTTGTACATTATTTTAGAATAAGGTTATTCTCGAGTTTATCTTTTTAAAAGACCATGAATTGAGATGTTCAAAATACTAAATTGCACTTTCTTACTTCTATTATGGAAATCACCATTTTAGAGAGTTTTTCTATACAGGGTCCGCCAACACTTGTGTCCACCCCCAAAATCGTCTTTAATTTTAAAGATAAAATTTTGAAAATTTGCTTACGCTCATAGTTGACAAAGCTCTAGAAGCTGACGCAAACATTTGTTTTTTATCACTAATAGTTTTGGCGTCGCGACGCCTTAAAAATGTAATTTTTGGTTGTGAGGGTTTGTGATATCAACCTCTAATTTAATTTTTTTTCAATATAAATGTGTTAAAAATATCTCAGTTGTCATTTTAGATTCAATGCAAATTGTGTTCAAAATTAGAGAAAAAAATGCTGTTTTATCAAGTTAGTTTCCAATTTTATTACGTCAAAATTGATAACTACGTTTACACCCATCTGTCAACTTCTTGTGTCACAAATGACATCTATCCTTTGGCTAGCTTTAGTTTGTAACAAAAGTCTTACTTGGTGAAATTGTGGCTTTGTCGATGTTAATTAACAATTTCTGGTGTCCATAAAGTGCAACATGCCCGAGTTAATCAAAATTAACCTTTATAAGAGTGAATGAAGTGACTTGTGAAATTTTGGTGTAAACGTAGTTTGCCAATGCGCTGTCATAATTTTGAAAACTAACTTGATAAAACAACGTTTATTTCGCAAATTTTAAACACAATTTGCATTAGATTTAAAATAAAAACTCAGATATTTGTATCACAGTTATGTTGAAAAAATTGAATTTGCGAATTTTTCCGCAAAAACTCAAAAATCGATAAAAATTATACTTCTTAGGCGTCGCGACGCCAACCAAACCGTGATAAAAAATAAATTTTTGCGTCAGCTTCTAGAGCTTTGTCAACTATGAGCGTATGTGAAGTTTCAAAATTTTATCTTTAAAATTGAAGACGATTTTAGGGGTGGACACAAGTGTTGCCGGACCCTGTATATTAAACGCTATAAAAACTAATTAAAACGGTAAGGAAATAACAAAGTTACGATAAAAGAAAAAAGTTAGAAACATACATATTTCTTCGATTGCAGTTAGTTATGAATTGTATCCAGACTATTACAGAGAATTTATGCCTAGATTTGATGTAATTAGTTAGTTTTTCGATTTTTTACCTTGTAAAGGTTTTCCAGTGTAGGGTCTTGTATAATACGTTTTTCAAAACTTTGGTCAAAAAGTCGTCTAGAGATTTTTTCTCTTTCAAAAGCTATTAAAACGAACGAAATCGGTTAAAAAATAACGAAGTTACTTAATTAAGTTAATGAATGGGGCAGGTATGCACGTATACATTTTTGATTTTTAAACAAAATGCTTAAATTGATTTGAATTCGAAATGAACATCCTTTTGGTCAGTTGTTTTTACTCTACATTTTTGCTTAGATTCAAAAAATTGTAAAATATGAGCTTACTTTATTTGGGTGAGCTAGCTAGCTCATAAGCTGTTGTGGTCCACCTATGTTTGATTCCGGAAAACGCATAATACGCGTACATCCAAAAATCATGTTTAGTTGAACATCCAGAGCTATAATAAAAAAGTGCCTGTCACCTTTTTCATTAATTAAGACTGTTTTGCCTTTATTTCAACATCCACAAGTCGCAAAACCACATTGTGTCAAATTTGAAATGCGGCTCTGTGATTAGTCAGTCAGCAGAACGAGTGAGTTACACAATGCCATAGAAGCAATGCTGATTTTTTAAACTCCTGCAGTTCCTGCGAAATGTCAAATAAAAACTGTCCCATTTGTTAGAATGTCATCAAATTGTAGGACCATCAGCCAATAAACAAACTTATTGTTGTTATTTTCAATACAAATTTTATTTTACCATTTGCAATTACCAAAAAAATTGCTTGTGGAGCCATCTATTAATCCAAATTGACATGTATTTATTACAGGTATCCAACTTATTCCTTCCAAATCCTGCTGATTTCTAAAATTGCTCCTTTGTAAAACGGTAAAAATTGTCTACAGAAAAAATAACGTATAGAAAAAAATCTTTTTGAAGCCCGGTGTATAATGACGAAAAACATAAAGTTACACAATAAAGAATCTGCAAAAATAACAAAAACAAATTGATTGTGGATGCTCCTACAGTTCTTGTTTGACATTCCCCAGGAGGCATTATAAATATGGCGTCTACAAAAATTCTCTGCAGGAAAAATTGCCTTTAGTCTTTATTCTAAATTCAAGCTAAAAATTGAAGAAATCTAACAGGTTCAATAAATTTATCGAATAGAAAGAATCTTAAAAATCTGAAAATTACAAAATAATTCAAAAAATTCTACGAATAAATTGATCAATCCAAATTAAATAAATCTGACATCAAATCGACGAAAAGAAAACATTAAAATAGCATTAAGCTCATATTTCTCAAAGAAAATCTTATATGAACGGTGTAACTCGTAATTTTTCGTCTAAATTTTCCCCATGTATTGCAAGTAATTGTTCGTTAAAATCCTTTTCCTCGTCGACCAGTAACAGTGGCGTACTCCAGCTTAGGGTTTATAGCTTCCGTAAATACTCCGCCTTTCATGTTCCAGCAATATCTCGAAAATCCCTCGAACCCGAACGCATTGTAAACGGGACCGTATGAATATCAGGCGGATTTCCCCTGTAAAAACGTTAAAAGCCTTCATGTCTGCTTTTATTTGACCGGGTGTCTACTCTCCTGTCTATTATTCCCCCAATCGACGGCGATACGACTACATTTCAGGCAAAGAGGAGAAATCAAATCACATCCACACAAAAATCACACTTCCGTGTATGTAGGAAACGGCAGTGGTTCTTCTCGACCGTAAAAATACGAAAAAGAAATAAATAAGTGGAGTTATCAGAACGTATATTACAGTCTGCACTCGAATCGAACGGCCATAATCAAGGAGTTCATGTGCGAATGCGATAAGGATTCTGGGGGGATCGATAGTGACGGTTTCAGGACTACGCTTTCTGTTAATCTCGTAATGTGTGCTGGACTCCAGTTGGGACTCCTACGACTCAAACAATCACCCTCGCAAATTGATCTCTAATCCTGCATTTAGCCGCACTAACATACAACAATTTATGGCCGTTGCAGCAACAGGCACTGCCACCATCAGCAACTTTGGGAATGGACAGTCATTAACGATGGTTTCCTCTGAGGTGCCAATCATGGACAATTGTTGGAAGAGAAGGATTACTTGGCCGTCAGTACACATTCGTTCTCTGAAACTAGTTTTAATCACAGATGGAAACCACCACTTTAAAATGTTTAATTTCGCCGACATGTTTGCTAAGCACACAATTCTCCGTCATAAAATAACAGACTATCATTTACTCAGCTCGGCATGTTGTTCCCCTTTCTTCTTTCGATGTAATCTGCATGAAAAGATTGACAGATAGCTTTGAAGTGCAAACAAGCTCCCTTATATCCCTCCCAAATCTCAGTTACGAAAAGCACAAAACGAAATAAGAAACTGTTTTATATCTTTTAAGTGTTTTATGGATGTAGGAAAATCCCGGTTAAGTCCGAAATAAAAATTTCCTCCTCGATCCAAACGATAATAATTTATTCTCAGAGAGGTTAAAGTGACAAGACGACTGAGGAAGATAAATCATATCGAAGTGATCGGTATTGATTGCTGGAGGAGCATTTCGAGGCATTTCCGCAATTTCCAGAGTGCTCCGACAGGATTCCAAGTGTCAAGAGTCACAATAAACGACATAATCGAGTCAGATCAGATCGACAATGGCCAAGGCAAACAATTTTTCCTTTTGTTGGAGCAAAAACTAATTACAGAAGAGACTGAAATTCACACTTTTTTCATCAAATCTCGAGAGCTGATTTTACTCTGTGACTAAGCGTAACGTTGGCCGATCGCCGTCACCGCAACCGCCTCCACAGTCGAACGCAACAAACGATGGACGAATATGCCGCGGGGGATTCCGCACAATAGATGACGCATCGATCCAATGACGTATTCATTTGTCTTCTGCCTCATTGCGGCCCCCGTTCTGCTACTATAATGTCGTCGACTCTTTCTCAACACGTGCGATTTTGTAGACATGGAAAGTTCGATAAAACGAATTTAGAGATTGCTTTATCAGAAATGTTTACTGAATTTTGTGGCGTGACGAAATTAATGAGTCGGAGAAGACTTTAAAATTTAGATTTGATTGGAGGCCCTGTTGGCACACTGAGCACAAAAAACGGAAAATATCCGACAATTTTCAATAATTTTATTATTCTTTCAACTTCAAATAAGAATTTCTTAATTTTGAACCCCCACTTATGTTATGCCTTGTGCCTTCAGGAAAAAGTTTGCTGGACACACGTTCACGTATGGTGTTGCAGTTTTCAGTTGTAATAATGGAATAATTTACTTATGTTTGGAGTTGTGACGCCAAATTAAAATGTATAAAGATCTTGACACCAGTAGGTAAAAAGGTCGGAACTCAGAGATATTTGCAAAATATTTTTTTAGTATACCTTTTATTTTATCTATCATACATTATTGAAAAGGTTATTAAATTAATAGACTTCCAAGCAAACTATAGAAGTCGCCGAGAGAATTAAACTTTTGCATAGAACTCTTAAATTAGTACTTTCATTTTTTATTTTAATACGTCATTGTAAAAGTTAAGATCTAAGTTTTCTAGCGCGGTATTGAACAAGTTATTACCTCTTGCCGTTTAGAAGTTACATGACAAAGACCATGGAATGATTTAAAAAATCTATACTTAGTTAACTTTCGAAAAAAAAATTAGTTTAAACACGCATAAAGTTGTAATTTTTCAAAAAATATCGCGTTTCTAAATGATTTCAATGGCAGAATAAAAGATCATAGACAGCAACTGTTAAAAAGTTTTTTTTTATAATTTAAATCAATTTGAAGACGTTTTCGTATCAATCTAGATAATTTATTTGTCCCAGATAAAATTTGAATAAAATTGATAATATCTTCATTTGCTTAGGTGTTTAGACTGTTTTACTGCAAGTTTCTACCGCGAGAGTTTGGAGAGTTCTGGCTTTTGCAATTTCTCACAGACCCGTTTACACTGGCAACAAAGAGATCTCACTTACTATTTTATATTTTTGAGTCGTGGATTAACTCTACCAAATTGTCAAATCGTACAGAAAAAAACTCAAATTTTAGAAATGTTGACTTTGCAGTCGAACCAAGAATTTCCGACATCCTCAAAGTAAAATTTATAATTTTGATCATCTTAGAGCTGCAGCTACGAAATTTGGGGAAGTTACTATTTTTTAGTCGTGCATTAACTCCACCAAATTTCAAAATCATAAAGCAAAAAACTCAATTTTAAAAATTTTGAATGAATGACATTTTTTGTGCACGATTTAATTAGCTAAGAAGTCGATCCAATAAACTACAGTTTAGAGTTTTTTATTATAAAAACATCTTTAATAAACAGAATGCCAGCCAATCGCACTAATTCTTTTTTTGGTTTTAATCCGATTTAATCACTTTTTCGTTTTGTTATGAGGAACGAGTGGATCTTTAAATATAAATTTATAAAGTATTTCTTTTGCTATAAACGTTTGAAATTTGGCACAATTAATAAGCATGTAAAAAGTCGTAACCATGGCAAATTTTGTTACTGTAGCATTAAAAGTAACATAATTTACATTTTTTTTTAAATCTTCAAAATTTACAATAATAAAAGGAAAGCATTCGAAAGACAAAAAACACAAAAAATAACTAATAAAAGCATAATAACAACAATAAACAAAAAATAAAAAAAAAAACCACAGTACCAAATGATTAAATAGACCGCAAAAAACACAAAAAAATTGACATTTGAAAAGTGGCAAAATGAGTATCAAGCACAAAATAGAAGAATTTCTGAACTGTCAACAAAACTTTGGTATGGAAGGCCTTACAAATCTTGTCATGTTGGCAGCTCTGTTAAATTTTATCACAAAAAAAATGATAGTGTTGGGATTGAATTAACCCAACATTAGTTAACAAAGAGGAATTTTGGGGAATAAGACAAATTGTCTTCTGTTCTTTTATTGAATTTGTGAATTTTTTTCATAAAAGAAAATTAAGGTTTTTACATCGTCTGCACTCTATGACTTGTCCGTTGTCAAAATCTTTATTGTGTGGAGACCGAACTCGCAGGATTGTCTTGCATCCACATCGAAATCATTTGATGCAAGAACTTGGGCAAGATCAAAAATGCTTATAGAATCGCTCGCGCCAGAACTTCTGCAAGTTCCAGAGAGTCAACTTGCAATGGTAGTTGCACTAGTCCGACAATAACTTAGTATTCTATTCCCGCCTTGAGCAAACGAAAAACTTTTCATGAAGAAATTTTCTAAAATGCATTATTCTGGTCTACGCATTAAAATCATTTTACAACTTAATATGTGCCTAGAAATTACAATTCTGTAAGCAATGGCATTAATTTTTTATTCATATCAACAAAAAAAAACAAAAAGTTTCAGTTTTTTAAAAACTTCTTAATGGTTTTTGTTCTGTAACTTCTAAACGATAAGAGAGAGCAAGGCTCACGAGTCAAAAAGGCAAGAACTCACTTTTTTCAATGATGCATTACAATGAAAAATCGATCTAATATATAATTCTTGAACTATAATTATTCAAGATTGCATATGTAAAAGAATAAAAAAATCGTTTTGATTTTTAAACTCGTGAACAGTTTTTCAAAAATATAATGGGAAGTACAAACCCTAGCGAGGAATTTTATAGATCGTTGGAAATCTTATTAAATTCCTTCCAAAACACTGTCAATCATTCCCATAACTTTGCAAGTTTTCAAGAAAAACGAAAGAAGATACATTTTTGCCCAACAAAACCTAAAAAAATCGGTTTTCAAAAACATCTCAGAGTCGGAATGAGGAGGCCATTCCACTTTCCAGTACAATTTTTTTCCAAAATATAAGAAAAAATTGATAAAGATAAGAAAATTTGTACTGTACCATTTCACCGTTTTTTTGTCTTCCTCTTAATAAATAATTTTGATCTGTTAGTATTTTGTGCATCTATCGTTCAATAATTAAAAAAAAAACTGAAAAAAAGACCCTGAAAAAGTAAAATCCAGAAAGTCTGAGGACCTGAGAAATTATGAGTAGAAAATCCAGTTTTAAATTTATTAATTAAAATAATTACAATAACAAGGTTGTACACATCTTAGCCTTAACTGTACAAACTAATTTCGATACCTTGTTTTAATGCGTGTACTCATCACACAAAGGCTTCTCATGACCTCAACCAACTTTCACATCAGAGCACTGTCCTCTGAGGTTGCTAACCTGAATTTCGTAACAAAATCGAAACAGGAAATCTACAATTGAAACAAAATCCTACATTAAAAATTCCCAACACAATAGATTCAATTTAAGTAATGTACTAAGAGCTTATTTATTAGACCAGCGCTAGTACAGTAGGGGAATTGATTCTAAATTTCCGCGATGCAGCCCTTCTGCCTCCATTAACTGATTAAAATAAAGCGTTTTGTCGAAATGAAAATCCAAGCGTTCATCTCGTGTCGCATGTTACGTTAAATAAAATCAAAACGGAAATTTCAACGCGAAGACAAGATGTGACAGCCGAAAGCGATGTCGGCAACAAAAATCGAAGGAGAAAATAGACGCAAGTGTTAACAGTTTTTACAATTGGATGAGGTATTGACCTCTAAAGAAATGCAAATTAATGCACGTTCCACTTTCATGTCTCACCTTGACATTGTATTCTTTCGAATTTCTGGGTCAGACTCACTATTGATTAGACAAATTGAGTTAAAAATCAGAATGAGCTGAAGAGCTTCTCTTCAAACACACAAAAGGGCGCATTCTCGCTCAATCCGTCCGAAAATTGAGACTCGTTACGTTTTATTAGTTCTCTTGCTTTCATATAGCCTAAAGACATAGAATTCATCCCTTTTCAACAAGTTTTGAAGTTTGATTTGGCTTGAAGTGAAGTCTATATTAGTGTTTGCGAACGTTGTGGTTATATGTTGACTTTCAACTTGGAACTTGATATCGTCCTTTCCCTTCCTTACATCATCATACATCGCCGTTTAGTCGCCTACTTTTCACAACAAACCCGTCAATTCTCGATTTGACATTTCAAAATTCCAGTCTAAATTCTAAATTCCAGTGTATTTTCTCAAAAAAAAATGTTTGTTTGCTGTACCGAAACCGAAGCAAAACAACGTCTAGACAAATTACAAAACCTCAAAAACCTCGTCGAAGAAATTGAAGATAAAATAACAATTCCTTGTGCCCTCGTTGCATGTCCTCGCTGTGCTCCACTCGCCGCCCCCGAAGTGAAAGAAATGGCGGCGGTTTCCAACCCTCCTGATGTCATGGTGTTTACCATCCAAAAATGAACTTTTCTCAATGTTTGTGTTAGGTCTGCTACAAAACTGAACATGTCGAAAAAAAGAAAACCAAGAAAGTTGTTAAACCACGTGTCCGGAAACGTGCCAAATCTCGTGAATTACGAGCGGGAATACTGTACGCGGGGTGTGACTGCGAAAAGCGGTATGGTTTGCAAGATGACTGCCGAAGAACGGAGTGTCATGGGTCTCCGGAGTGTCTTACAAAACCAGAGCCTATTTGTGGACCCAGCGAGTTTAGTAATGGGAAACATTTGGGGAAGAAGTACAAGTATAGTTTTGGGCGCAGTGGCAATGACGAGGACGACGAGGGCAACGGAAAAGTTACAGTTTGTTATAACTGTTATCCTGCAAAAGTAACATGTTGAAGGTAATTTTAAGAGTAAATGAAATATTCGTAATAAAATTCAAAAATTTTACAATTTAGAATAGAATTTAGAATAAAATTAGGACTAACTACCAGTACGTCTGTGATAAAGTCACAATGCAACAGTCATTTAAACTAAATTCATGTAATCAAAATTGACTGCATAAAAGTGGACGTACGTCGTAAATATTTTATGTTTTTTTAATAATTAATTCACTTTTATTGCTGCCTGAGCGCAGTCTTTGAATAAAATTCCACTCTGACTAATTTTCCAATTATGGTCAATTTTCAAGACTATTCGACAGGTAGCTGCGAGCGTCTTAAAAGTTTCTAGTTATTTTTGAATTACAATTTGTTATTGCCCGTATTTTACCTGCACAGACGAAGAGAAGAATGGCTAACAGAGGCTGAAGCATCGTTCCTACTTTTCGAAAATTTTACGTAAAATTCGATCGCTTACAATCACAAACTTCACAAACTACATTCACAACGCACTATATAAACCAACAAAAAAACAAACAATAATAATTGAAAGAATCACTTAAACATTACATGTCAGTACCGGAGGTACCTGCGACCAGGCTAGCGTTAGCAAACGCGGGAAACGGACTGCGTTTGAGCTGGTGGCGGCGGCTTTCACCGGGAACGGGGCGGGAAATCGGGGGCGTTACATTCCAAACTTACGCCCACAATCCCTGCTACAGTTGCAAACAGGAGCAGGAACAGCAGGAGTGTCGATCAAAACTCCGGGAGCTCGCTAAAGTCGCCAAAAATTAAACTGTTTGGTGAAGGGTGTTGTGTCACCTTTGCAGGATTTCTTGGAGGAGTTATGTATTTTTATGATTGGGGTGGTTATTCCAGGCACGTCTAGGCCGGGCCGGGGTGCAAGGATGTCTTGTTTGCGGATGCAACATTTGACAAGTGGCCAGATCAATACGGGGTTTTAGGTGGAGTAGTTCCCAGAAAATTTTACCAAGAAATAAAGATTTTCATGTTCTCTGGGAACTTTCTCGATAGTGTCTATTGACAATACAAACAACTTTAAGCAGCTGAGTTGGAATAGAAAGGCGAGTCAATTTCTAGAGCTCATCCGACCGCATTTTTTTTTGACTGCCCAATTCGATAATGTAAATGCCCCATCAGTGTGCGAGCGGTTGTAACTAGCCATAAAATTTCCATAATTTACACCCGGAAGAAATCGAAACAAGTAAAAGTAAATCTCGCCGCCGAAACGCACTGTGTTAATAAAAATTCCAATCTTAATTTTTCCATTAGACTCACGAGATTTCTTTCGCATTGCTATAAAAGTGCATCTCCAGACAAGATCATTGAACGGTTAGAATGTTAGTGGGTCATTTTCAACGAGAGCAACGTCTTAGCACCTGTGTTCCCTCTCGACGTTGTTGAGTTAAATTAAAAGATGCCGTTTCATATCCTCCGCGAAATATGCGTTTTAATTATAGTGAAGTTGTAATATGAGCCTTCGTGTTTCGGCGCAATTTCCCGGCATCATTTTCAATCGAGCACTAAGAATGAGAATTAATTAAATAATCATGAAAGGAAATCGTTGTGTATTTCACATTTCTTTTTTGTGATTCCGCGGATAACTTTTTGGGAGCAAGTTCAGCTCGAAATTTTCTTCAACATAATTTGCTTTGATGTGTTCTCTTATGAGATTACTGTTTTATACATAAAGGAACAGCATAGAACACTGTCGACATCAAAGAGACGACTTTAGCTTTAAAAACATGTATGTTGGGTATCTTTGACGGAAAACGACCAAAAAGTGTGTCGGTTCGCTTTCACAACAGCGGATTATTTGTATGGACTTGGCGTGCGTTGTTGGCACGAATCGACAATTATTATCAGTTCGAAAGTCTTTAACCAATGAGTACATATTTTGGAATGTTGAGAAAGGAAATAATGCAAAGTGATAAACTTCCTGCGGTGGAATTTTTCATACCATACAAACGTCATGTAATATGGTCAAATGAATACGTAAGTTGGTGCCTGAAGGAAAACCGCAGCGGACGTGCTTATTTTAATTAATGACTAATCAAGACACCACAAAAGGAAAACTATTAGATGCGAGATTTTCGGGTTACACAGTTCTCTTATTGTTAGATTTTTTCCAATAGAACTAGTTTTAGGAAACCATACATTTCAGGTTTTGTAGTTCAGTCTCCAAGATTTCAGGCCCCCAATTTGTTTTTTTTAAGCTTTTCAAATTCTAAGGTTGTCAGGTACTTTCCGTGGTTTCACAATTCAAAATTTTACAATTCTAAAATACAAATCTAAATTTACAAATCTAAAAATATACGAATTATGGAAAGTCAAACTTGAAGTTTGTTTGTATATCTCAAGACAAATTAAAGCCTCAAAAATCCCAAAATCTGACAAAAAAATTAGTCTAATCGCTGCCAATCCAGCCTAAAAACGTCAAAAAAAAGGGTCAAAATTAAATTCCTGAAAAATCCAAGCAACATGACTAAACTAACCTTCCTCTACTAATTTACCCCTAAAGCCTCAAAGCCAGAGCATTAGAAATTGCTGAAAGCTGCGCTCCAAACATTAGTTTAACGTAATTTGCCGTCACTAATCCATTAATATATTCGAAACGGCAGAATGTTTGTAAGAAACCACGCCAAGTTTCTAACTTGCAACTGTAACGTGATTAGTGCATTGACTGTTTCCCCTGACAGGCGTAACATGTCATTAACGCCGCACCGGGACGCCATTGATACGCTTTGACGGTCGCCGAAAACTAAGGGTTGGTTTGGGGGTGCTTTCCTTAATTTCCTTAGACAGCATCCAATTGAGTTATGTTAATCGATAAATATCAAGAAGGATGTTGAGTTTTCACAAAATAAGAACCGCTTCTTCTTCTTGGATTTTTTTGACATGATGTGAAAATTGGTTAATTTAATTAGTTGATTAGAGAGAATGGGTCGTGAAGATATTCGAAATAATGCGTGGTGTAAATGCAGCTTTACACCCTAGTTTAAGGCTTTTGTCAACCCCGCGTCGCATTAGTCTATTAGAATGGGGGACAACCCTATCATTTAGTAATCTTTGGTAATCGGCTATGCATTAAAACATTACGTTAATAGCCGTGCAGCCATGTAAATTACTCTATTGATTTGCCAAACCGCTCTGGATGACAAACATTTTGCGGGAGAGGCGTTACCACTCGTCGTTATAAAGGAAAAATAAATATGATAAATTCGGGAATCAATAAATCGGTGGTAATTATAGCTATTTATTTGAGAAGGATATTAAGTAATTCATAATGAACGAGGACGTTACTTGTTAACGTCCGAGTTTTTTATGAATTACTTAATATCCGTAGTAAATACAAAGCTTTATCGAAACATGGACGAAGGTGGCAATGTTACCACTCAACAGTTCTGCAAATTTCCAATTTTTGACGGAAGTTTTGAACGCGATGAAACAGCGAGAAAAGCATTTTCCAAGATATTTTATGTTAGAATTAATATAAATAAATGCAGATCTTCAGAATGTCTTTAATTTTGGTCTTTGGAGTTGCTTTCGTTTGCATAAAAACGTTGAATATTATGGATTAATGGCAACTATGCTATTATGAGATGGTAACTATGCTATTATGAAACAGTAACTATGTTATTATGAATTATTTGTATCATCACTATTATGATGTACTTTACACGTAAGCATACAAAGGTATTAGATACATCTTAATCATCATGTTTCGATAAACACTTTTTATAACACTGTGGCAATGTTGTATGTAAAAGCAAGTAAAAAAAAAGTGATATAAAAGTGTGTAGACAACAAAAAAAACAAGGAAATAAGTGCATAATCTGTGGCATTGTTCCCTCGCTTTCGTGACCTGATAAATAACATTAAAATCTGCATAAATGCCAGTTTCACAATATTTTCTCATCTAATTGAAATTCCACAACAGTTTTTACTACTCAAGCTCTCTAGTTCTAAAAAAAAATCTTAAATGGCTTGAAGGTAATTCTAAGAATAGCCTTTATTATAATAAAACTTAAGTATGAAATAAAATACCATAGTTGCACAAGCTGTGAAATTGTTGGAATTACATTATCTTTTGTTCATTTTCCCAATAATTAACAGATCCCCAAGGTCTACAAGAAAAGAAAGGCGTCGAATTAACTGCTCCTGTTGGGTAGTCAACCAGTTATACAGCACCGCGCTGCTTCTAGCCGATTTAGTAACTTTAGCGTCTCCCCGTTGGTAACTGACGCTTGTCAACAACTTGTCACCCGGCAAATGTCAAACCGCCACATAACCTAATTTGTCTTTTTCGTTTTTTCATTAATTTTCTTTGAATATGTCTGGAATGTTGTATGGCGGTGACGAAATCGGAGCTCTCGTTTTCGACCCTGGCCATCATTCTCTCCGTGTAGGTTATGCCCAAGAAGACACTCCGAAAGCCGAAATTCCTGCTGTGGTTGGCGTAGCACCTGATGATACTCTTAAAATCGAGCCTGAAGTCAAACCCGACGAGAGCAATGTGTCTTCGACTGCTCCAGGTACTGAATTATCATTTCTCTGTTAGAAATTCATGACCGCTTCTAGCTTGGAAATATTACATTGATACGACTTTCTTGCACTCTCCGCGGCCAAGCATGGAGCTCCACAGCTACATGAAAGATGGTATGATCGAAAATTGGGATTTGTTTGAAAAAATTATCGATTATTCGTATGAAAAAGTAAGTTTGGAGAGTGTGAGGTTAAATGGTGATGGTGTTTTTTAGATTATTCAATCAGAGTCGCAGTATCACCCAATTCTCTTCTCGGAGTGTCCTTGGAACTTGCGTTACAAGCGCGAGAAACTCACAGAAATCATGTTTGAAAAGTACAAAGTACCTGCTTTTTATCTTGTGAAAAACGCAGCATTAGCGGCTTTCGCCAACGGACGGGCTACAGCACTAGTGATTGACAGTGGGGCCACCCACACTTCAGCGGTACCTGTTTTAGACGGTTACGTGATCACTAACGCCGTCGTGAAATCACCGCTTGGTGGTGACTACCTCATTCTCAAAGCCCGCGAAATGTTGGAACACATGGGGATTGATCTCACGCCTGCCACTTTAATAGCAAGCAAAGAAGTCGTCAGGGACAAAGATAAACCAAAATATACCAAAAAGAAGCTCTCTTTCCAACCCACAAACAGTTGGATGGCTTACATGATCAAAAAAACAGTTCAAGATTTCCAACAGAGTGTCATTCAAGTCTCTGAATCTCCTTTTGATGAGAGGATAGCGGCAGGGTTTCCCACTCTTCAACACGAGTTCCCGACAGGGTATCGCCAGGACTTTGGCCCTGAGAGGTACAAGCTGGCGGAGGTGTTGTTCGACCATGCGATGCTCGGCGCTGGACACATCGGTGGGTTTTCATCTGGAATCACTTTAGTTTGATTGGTTGTTTTTAGCGGCGACGAGTGCTGGAATGTGCGACGTAGACATCAGACCGGCTCTGTACAGCTCCGTGGTCCTCACAGGCGGCAATTCCTTAGTGCAAGGGTTCAGCGATCGCTTAAGTCGGGACTTGTCATCCAGAACTCCCGGATCTCTGCGATTGAAAATGATCGCAGCCAACGGGACGGTGGAACGACGTTTCGGATCGTGGGTTGGCGGGTCCATTCTTGCATCCATTGGGACATTCCAACAGATGTGGATGTCCATGCAGGAGTACCAAGAGGCAGGGAAAGCCCAGATTGATAGAAAGTGCCCTTAAATTAACTTTAAGTATAAACATTTCCACTTTGTTTGACGTCTCAGTATTTTTTAGGATTTTTAATTGTAAGGCAGTTTGTATAAGATTCAAAGTAACACTTTTTTAATTATTTTTGAAAAATAAATAGACACTCTAAATTGGTTTTTACTCTGATAAGAAAAAAGACAGTCAACATTAAACGTTTTATTTCAAAAATAAAAACAGTCTCAACAATTATTTACAACTCAGTCTTTACACTATGTACAAATTGCAAAATTTCATCACAGAGTTCTTCTAAGGCGTTGAAAAAAGCAACATCTTCATCGTCTCTTCCACCCAAAGTCTCCCCCGCTAAGACGTGATATCTCTTCTTCAAACTCACCAGTAAGTCTCGTTCGAACTTGTCACCACAATGTCCTCTCAAAGAATGCATAGCCGTTAAACACTTCTCCACTGAATCATGATCGTCCTTATCAGTGATAAGTAACCCTAACAACAACTTATCTAATTTTTTACACCAATCATGTTCAATAATACGCGCGGTTAAATCAAAATTCGCGTAGAACGGACTCAGCTTGTCGTCAGTCACCGCAAACATGTGTTCAACGACAAGATCGGAAATCATTGTCACCAATCTAATCTGAATTTTAATATTATCAGTATTGAAAAAGTCAGAGAGGACAGCTAAGCCTCCGGTGTCCACGAACTTCTTTTGCGCCGCTGGAAACGACCGCAACAAAGCTCCAAGAGCTGTTAAAGCGCGGTGTTTCACACTCGAATCAGCCTCGGTGTTTATCAGTCGAAGGAGAGTGGTAACTGAGCCTGTCTCCAGAGCGTGGACTTTGGGAGCGACGTTGTTTTGCATGAGGGCCGCCATCAACTTGAGTGTCTCCTTTTTAACACCAACATCCGTCGAGTTTAAATTCTTATAAATGACATTCTGGAAACCGTTTTGTTTAACAAACTCGTGCGCGTTGTCGTACTGATGCACCAAATAATCCAAATCCTCGATGATCGTCAACAACTCTTCGTTATCCACCACTTCTTTGTGCCGCTTCAACAACTCTGTTATAACTTCAGCGTCCATCTTCGGGGATAAGTTCAAGTCGCCTAGACTCTTCTTGATCTCGTCGTAGGTCCTGAATTTATCTTTGATGGTTTTTAAGTCCTCGGGAGTGAAGAGGTCGTCGTTCTTCAGGTTTTTAACGGCTTCCACTAAGGTAGATTTTGGAATGGTCTTTTCAGGCTCCTCTGAGTCTTGGGGGACGGCTGAAAGAGCGGTTTTTTTGTCCGAGGCTTCATTCTCGTCAAGTAATTTCGCCTCGGTTTGGCCCGTTTCTAGATTTATTCGAACGTGGAGCCCCTTTGGAATTTTTTGACCTGTCGTGAAAAAATGCACGCTTATGTTACTGTACAGGGGCGGAAACGTTGCCGAAAGCGGAGGTCTTGCTGAGACAGCAGAGGAAAAAACATAAATAAACATGAAAAAAAAAACAAAAGCAAAACCAAGAGAATTCATTTTGAGACCCCCAAATTTAGTAACCAAAATAAAGTTAAAAGGAATTTGGAGCATATTTCACCAAGACCGGTCTTCACAACTCGAGCAACGTTTCCCCAAGATCCGTGTTAGTACTCAAGCCCAAAGTGCAAAGGTGTCCTCAACTTGTCTACTCTCGTTCTATACTCTGCAGTCATTCAATCTACGTGAAACTACGTGATAATACGTGAGATTGTGCCTACTGTTAGTCCCAAAAGCTACACGTGAAAGCGTGCGGTGCCCCAAAAATACCCCTAAAATGTGCTGCTAAAAGCGCTACTTCTTCGTGAAACTGCGTGGACAAACAATATTCTCGACAACATGCATAATGTGCCGCAATCAATCAAATCACTCTAATAAGACGATCACATTTGGAAAATTCGAGAAACTACCACTTACCTTTCTTCACAGTTTGCCAGTGTTTGGAAGGAACAAAATCAGGTTCTTCGTTGCACTGAATTACAAAAATAAATAGGAAGAGAAGGAAAACACTCGACTTTTTTAACATCATTCTTATTTCAGCTCACCAACGAAAGAAAACATTGTTGTTCACGGAAACGAATTTGGAGGTTATAAATGCACATCAAAATGACAGATCGGATTTGTGTCCATTTTATTGGTCCACGTTGGATGTTGTTTTGACTATTTTCGCGTTATTGGGAAATTGTCACGGAATTTTGAGAAATGTTACGAAAATGTACCGGAAATTAAACGAGGAGGTTGTTGTCGAATTTTACGAGTTTTATTCGCAAAAGCTGGAATCACAAAACGTTTTTCGAAATGATTTTAGATTTTGATTTGAATTTAGGCGTCGCGCAGTTGGCGGTCTGCGCAGGATGTGGCTCGAAGCCCAACCCGGCAAAAATTTCAATCTCTGTAGTAAAAAAACGGTACAACCACTGTAAGCTCTATTCCACGAATTGATGCAAATGATCAACTGCTTTTGTCTACATTAACTGAAAGGTGTAAATATGATGCAGTATTAAATAAAAATTTGGTGCTTTTGACGGTGTGTATGTAGCCACAGTGTTTGGCCCCGCCCTCTTGTCATTTGTTAACGGCATTCGCCATTAGCAAACGCACTCTCTTTTCGTCTTCGATCCGTTTGCTTTGCCGGCTTCTAGTCACGTGCAGTGCTCTAATTATCCACAAACATCTATTAAACACAATGGCCGATGAATATTTCTTTGGTAAGTGATGACTCAGAAAATATCCTTCTTTCTGTTCCACCCAATCTTTTTTTCACATTTCTTGTTTTTGCTGTAGAAAATCTCGTTAAAAATTGTTATGATGCCGGCTATTTGCGCGCCATTATTGACGGCCATTGTTTACATTTTTCCGGCAATTTGTTGTAATCAACCAGAATTTCATCAACACTGACTCGGTTTGTTGATTCTTTGAATTTTCCGATGTGAAATTAGGATTTTCGTGATTTAATGGAGTTTGTGCTTGTTTTTCCAGCGCTGACGCTGAAAGGGGCGAAGGCAAGTGAAGTGTGGGATCCTGAAGCAAAGGGCGCTGAAGACTACCAAGGGGGGCACAAACTAATCATCAAACAGGCTTTAATTGGACCTGAAGCCACAGAGGGAGAAGTAAATGTTGTGCAAGTTGAAGCCATGACTTGGAAAGACTCTGTTAAAATACCGATAGCTTCGTTGAAAGCCGGCGGAGCAAACAACCAAGTTCTTTTAGATTTGTCATTTCCGGATCCTCCAGTTACGTTCAGTCTTGTCCAAGGAACAGGTCCTGTTCACATAATAGGACATCATTTGATTGGTAGCCCAATTGAAGAATTTGATGAAATGGACGAGATGGAAGAAGAGATGATTGAAGATGAGGAAGGAGAAGAAGGAGCTGTAAGTTGTTGTTTCTTTGTCTGTGTTGTTAATTCTACTATTCATCATTCATGGAAGTTTTGGACATAACTGAGTTGTATTTGTAGGATGAAATGAAGAATAGTAGAACAAACAAAAGAAAAATTTCAAACGGAAAATCTAATGATCAGGTGTGACTCTTTTCATTTCCTTCAATTCACTAAATCTTCTTTTGTAGGAAGAGGATGAAGAGGATGATGAACCTAAAAACAAAAAAGCTAAAACAGTGAATAATTCAAAAGGGAAGACTCCTGTGAAGAACAACAGCAAGGCAAAGAAGTAATTAAGTTTTCTATTAACTTTTTTAATCATTTCACTTTATCATTAATTGTCATCCAAATTGGATTTTATTTTTAAGATCTATTTCAAAGGACCATTATAATTTGTAGGAGATCTGTGTATATGTCGACTTGTTTGGTATATTTGTCGAATTTCCGTTTATTCCGTAATTTAAATGTAAAGTATGTAAGACTAAACCTTTTCAGGTATTTATTTGTGAAATTCAGTTGTTTGTATATACTACAATCTCATTAAACTAGTTTTTTTCTAATAATACAGTGTTTTTTTTATTGATTTTCCATTTTTCAAGAGTTTTAAAACAGATATGCGGTACAAAAATCGAGTTCGTTTCCACATGGCGAACCTTAAAGTCGTCGAAAACCCTAACTTGAGAACCAACTGTAGGATTGGGGCTGTACCAGCGAGTAGGCTAGCAGGGATGACTGCTGAAGAGATGGTCAACGAAGAAATTAAACAGTTGAGGGAGAAATTCACTAAAAAAGCAATCAATGATGATGATACAACCAGATCCAAACAAGGTCAGCTAATGAACCAATGACTACATCTGTTCTATGTTCAGTTCACCAAACGCTCTAGTGCGGTTATGGCTTTGACTTTTTAAATCGTTTACAGCCACCTTACCGCAAACCCCTATAAACCTAATAACGCTCAAGTGGTTGGGTTTCATCTGCCTTGAAATGAACCGTAATAAATATTTTTACCCAGCTGGTCAGCCTTACAAATCGAAACAATGAAATTCCTGAAAGTAGCTAGCGTTTATCATTCTGATAGAAGGTACAATTACAATTATTTTTGAAAAAGTTTTTAAAATGATTGTTTTTCAATAAATCATCAACATTCATTTATATAAAGCGATGAATGATTATGAATTAACATTAATTTTTATAACTATCTGATTTTAGACGTCTATTTATTGATTGCTATACGTAATAGAGCTGACCGATAACAATAATGAAGACACAACATTCAAAACACGTCTAGGAATTCTGGATTACCGGAAGTTTCAATGTTTTTTCAGCATATTTGATTTTTGACCCTTATAAACTGCAAAGAAAGGGCTAATGAGGGGATGAGATTTTCTTGGACAGTGGATAAAAATGGATGGTATAATCTGATTATCTCAGGTATATAAACTCACCAAGACGCCAAGTTTCCAGTTTCTTTAATTATGTCGGTTTAAAAATAAAGTAAAAGGGCAAATGTGGGAGTGAGAATTTATTTAGTGCTTACACTTTTGAAAAGAATCAGTAAAGAATCAGTTTCTAGTAAAATTCAGCTTCGTCAACGTGTGTCTTCCCTTTTTTCTGTTTTGTTTTTGGTTCCTGAGTTTCGAGTTCGAATTTCAAACAGTCTTTCTCAAGACTAACAATAGCAGATCTTTATTTTCATAAAGGTATGTTTTATATAAAATTAGAACTACATTTATTATAATTAAAGAATCATTATGTGGAGACCTTGGAATCACAACGAATTTGATCTTCAAGAAAATGGCGACAACATGGAATTTATCGAAATCGATGAGGTAGTTCAGGATGAGATACGAATATCTTAATAATAAATAAAACAGAATAATTGGCTATCTTGTTATAGTTTACGTGAGATAATAAGTTCATTCCACAAGTTCACCGTGTCAATCAATCGAGTTATAAGATAATTATTATA
Organism: Gnatocerus cornutus; assembly: GCA_029298725.1. NCBI lineage: Eukaryota > Metazoa > Arthropoda > Insecta > Coleoptera > Tenebrionidae > Gnatocerus > Gnatocerus cornutus. The sequence goes on from CM055517.1 coordinate 4,698,132, forward strand.
ATTCTATTTGTAAGTTTCATATAATTGCACTTCAAGTCGTATTTTGAAGAATTTCATTATTTCGATTTGTAAGACTGACCAGTTGCGTAAAAATATTTATTACGGTTCATTTCAAGGCAGATAAGACCCAACCACTTGAGGGTTATTATGTTTATGGGGGTTTGCGGTAAAGTGGCTGTAAACGATTTAAAAAGTCAAAGCCATAACCGCACTAGAGCGTTTGATGAACTGTAGTAAGTGTGGCAACAGGTGGAAATTCTGTTGATTTTATTTCCTTTAGGTGACTTAAGTTGTATGGTTTCATTCATGAGTCAACTAGGGAAATCTACACTTGTTAATGTTACACAATGTTAATTCACAAGACATTTTAAGTAAACCTAAACAGAATAACTACAAAACTATCAACCGTTTAGTTGATTTTAATTTTATGGCTTGGTTGGGCCGCCCAGAAGGTTCCACCATCTTCAGCGACAGTCACACTGAAAACCAACAAATAAAACGTCTTATTTACCTCTAAAAACCACTTACAAGACTTGGTAGTTTCCGGTAGCTTCCGGCGCCTTCCACTTCAGAACAAGATTGTTTTTATCGACGGCATTTTTATGAGTAGCGGCGCTCTAAATAACAACATTAATTACACCCTATTACCTCTCCACAACTTACCTTTTTGGTTCCATGACAGTTTATGGTCTTCGCGAACTTATCGGTGTCGGGAATGTTAAGTCCAACTGCTTTGTTTCCGTTCCTAACTTGCAATAAGAATCCTTTGAATGGTTTGCCTCTGATGGTGATGTCGATCACGTCATTTGGTTTAGCTTTTTTAGCGCTCAGAGTTATTGTGTAAGAGAGCGGAGACTTGGGGCTCCACGGGATGTTTTGGAGTTAAATCATCACAGACCGATTCTGGGGCCCCAGCGGAGTAACCCCACGCGGTGGATATGAGAGCAGACACGAATACCAGAGCGACCTTCATTTCTCTAAAACCAAAAAAAAAAAAATTGAGCAAAAAGTTTGCACTACTATTGGCGCGCAGTTTCCAATCATTTATTAGTAACAAGACGAATTCTAACCAATTATTTAGAAGAAATTGTAATTTAATCCAAAAATATAAAATCAACAAATATAAGAATGTGCTTAAAATTAATAGACATTAGTTGGGTACAATTTATACAAATTATTCAGCAGTTGGTGATTCTTGTCTCAGCCTCTCCACGTCGTTAAAAATGACTTGAGCTCCTCCACTACAAGTTGGCAAGATATCTCCTTTGTACACTTTGGTTTCCACTTCGCCTTCAGCTCCTTGTTCTTGTGCAACTAGGCAGTATTTGCTTTGTGTCGGATTGGTGACATCGCTGACTTTACTTAGCTTGGTAACAGTTTTTCGTTTCTTCATGGACGGTTGCAGGACGGTACCTAAAGGCACTGGTTTTATAGCGTTGTGCTCTAACCAGACCTGAAACAAAACAGATTAGTGCCTATATTCACACCACTCATATTAATACCTCTCCAGCGGATCGCGATCTTCGGTGTCGTGGCGCAGGAGTCCCCATAGGCCTCCTGGTCTGATGGATCGGAGTCTCCGGCGAAGGTGAATCTCGCTTCTCTTCAATTTCAGGTGGCGTAATGTCACTCTCAAGAATCTGCCGGACTTTTTCGAGCTTGTTTTCTTTCGCTTTCGTTGCAGCTTGGAGATGTTCCCTTTGACGACGAAGCTTGGCGTCCAATTCCTGCGTCATTTTCTCGTTGTGCAGCTCGAATTTTTGTTTGATCTTCTGTTTCTCCACGACGTTCTTGTTAATCTTCAAATTCTTTTCCGCAATTATGCTGCGCAATAATGAGATTTCCTCTTCTTGGGTTCGCAGTTTTGAACTCAGCTCTAGATTCCGGGCTTCCGACTCGCCTAACTTGGACTTGACGTTGAAATATTGCTGCTTGTTTTTCTTCAAAAGAGCCTTCGTACTCTTTATTTCTGATTTACTCAAAATGTTTTCTTGCTGGACGTCGATCAGCCGTTTTCTGAAGTGATTTATTCGCTCGTCGTCTTCTGACTGCGCATTTTGGATGATCTGTTGTCTTGTTTTGAGGGCGTTGATGAGTTTCTCGAAAGCGGGTTGAGCTTCTTCGATGTTAAGGAAGGACATTTGGATGTCGGGCAATTTCGGACCCACGCTTACAATGCTGTTAGTTTTAACTGAAGCAGGAGTCGCTGTTTTCTTCTGAATTTTCTTCTTACAAGGAGTGAACTTGGGTTCAGATCGAGTGACTTTAACATCTTGAGTGGTCTCAGCGAATTTCATTACCTGCAAGTTCTCGTCAAAGTCCGCATTTGAAGGGTTAATGCAAACAATCATTTCCACGCGTCCTTCACCTTCGAAGAAATTTTTGAAGAACAGAGTTAAGCGGCTGTCTCTATATGGGACCAATTTGTTAGAACCACTCAATTGGTTTTCTCTTAGAATCTCTAAACAAGTCCTCAGAGAGAGCAAGGAATTATTAATTTGGCTCGCTTCTCTTAGTAACGCTCCCGTATTCTGAGTTCTGTTAGTTCTTTCTGATCCTGCCAAGTCAACCAAACTCAGCTGCCCGACTTTAAGCAGATTCGAGTCGGGGATGACTTGTTGGAACTGTACAACTCTTATGGTAAAAATGGAATGGCTACGACTAGATACAGAATTTAAAACGGTGTTGGCCATTTTCTTGCGTTTTTGGCCAATGCTAAATAGCTCAAAAGCTTCCTCTGCTGATTTTACCTCAGATTCGATCACCCCATTCACATACATATTCTTTTGCGAATCCTCGCGTAAAATTTTCCCTTGAATGGTTTTTCCCGTGTTTTCATCCAACAAATCAAAGACCGTGTTGTTGTAAATTTCAATATAGCTCACAAAAACCGAGTACAGATTGCTTGCGTTGACATCCATGACTTTAATTCCGTCGTTGATGTAAGTCTTATCGCGGCTGTGCTTCTTGTGAGTGCTTTTAGGCTTTGATCGCAGAGTTGCTAACTGATCTTCCATGGCATCCTCCTGTGACTGAATTTCGAAACCATTCATTCTATCAGATTTAATAACATATTTCCGCGCTTGATACGACGAAATCGTGTTGAAAATCGTATGAATACATTTGGGCATAATGCCAGGATTCTGCTGGTCCCCTGTTAACGTGTAAGTTTTGCCCGATCCTGTAACTCCGTAGGTGAAAAGGAGACCATTTTTCCCTTTGAGTAAGTCTTCAAGCAACGGATACGCAACATGTTCAAAAATCTCCTTTTGACCAGCAAAAGCAGTGAAAATATGCTTGAATTGATAATGCAATTCCCTTCTAACGATCTTAGACGCGGACGGTGTTGTCAATGAAAGAATTGTTGGAGAAAGAAGTTTAATACTCGTAGATTCCTCGTGGTTTTTCAGCGGTCGCAATCGACAAAAAACACTTACTGCATCTTTCTTTTTCCCAGAATCTGGAGTTCTCTCGCGGCGAATTCTCGGGGTAAACTTGCTAACAGGATTCATCTTAACGTGCTTCAGCAAAACTTTTATAAAACCAATTAAACGATACACTTTTCAAGTACACGAAACGAGGGACTTGCACAGTTTGACGTTTTTTTTTAAATGCTTTAAATTCAAAAGAAATGTGTCAACGCGGTCGGTAAACACGGTTACTGTAGAGGTGGTAGGTAAACACGGCTTCTGTAAAGGCACTCGAAAGTTCAAATTTCCCAAATATTCAGTTTGTCGTTTTGGCAGTTGACAGTAAAACAAAACGTGAACATAACCTTTAATGTTAAAGTGATAAAAGGAAAATATAATTGATAAGTTTTCTCATTGTGCGGTTATAACTTATAATTTTATTTGATTGTCTTTTGTTGCTCATGGTGGGGACACGGTTTAGTTTCGCTGCCTTTTAGCAGGTGGCGCTGATTAAAATAAACTATAGGCAACTAAATATACACCTCAAAATTAAAATTTAAAAAGTTTTTGTTATTTATAATAAAATAAACAGAACTTATTTGTTGAAGTTTATAAAAAAAGCAGATTTTCAAATTAAGTAAGAATGCTTCTTCTGGAATTAGCTGATTTGGATATCAATTAAGACATTTTAAGGAGTATGAGCTATTTAAAAGCCATAGGAGTAATAAAATTGAGACACCAAAGAGTAAACAAATTTTCCCAAACCAGAAACATTTATAAATTGCTCAATACTTGATAATCCATTCTGTGAATATCACAAGATCCCACTGACCCCTAGCATGTAAGCAAAGAGTGATCTTTGTTTCCATTATCAGTTATATAAATACCCTCGATTATCCCTGCATTCATTTAGTCAGTGCGAGTTTAATCAAGATGAAAGCAATCGCAGTTATTGGATTTTTAGCTGGTAAATCCTACAATAATTAAAATTTCTTCGGAAATTGCATTTTTTTTTCAGCCCTTGGCGCAGTCTCTTGTTCGCTCTTTTCGGACGAGGACAGCTCCGTCGGTTCCTCCAGATACCTGGAATACTTGCGCCAACGAAGCCAAATCGAGCGTTTGCGTCGTAACTTCGCCGCGATTTGCCCTGGAAAAGACGACGAGCTCGACAACGCCATCCTAAAAGTCAAAGAATGCTCCGACGAAATCAACGAAAATTCAGAAACTGCTTGCTCTATCGTGAAAAATTACTTTATGCGGTGCTCAAAACCGTTTATCACCCTTTTTGAAAGCTGCTTGCCGGCAGAATCGCAAGAAGTTCCGAAACTAATCTTCAGCGCAATTGATAGCGGTGCTAAGTATATCTGCAAAACTGACGGAGAACACATCTTTGGTGAGTTGGTAGTTTTGTTTTTCTTAAATTTATTGGTAAATTGTAGAACTTGCCAACACTTGCATCTTCAAATTCGATGCGCGCTTCTCTTCATGCGAGCGCAGAGTAAAGGCCAAGCTTCAACAGTACAAGAACAAAACACCCACCAAAACTGAGATTTGTGACCTGGCGCAGTCGATGAAGCCGTGCTTACTTAACCATCTCAAGTCTTCTTGTGGTAACACCATCACCAGAGACTCGTTCATGGGAATATTTGACGCGATGGTGTCCTCATGCCAAAGCTCTGCCACCGAAGTGGAATTCAACGGAGAGAACGAAGTTGAGCTTTTCAAATAGATTTGTTAGAAATTGATGGTGATGGGTTTATTCAATTATTGTGATTGTTTTATTGTAACGTTAAGGGAAATAAATATATTTATAACAAGGAAAAGACGAAGTTTATCTCTAAGCGACCTTTTCTGTATCCGCAATATTTACACTTTAAGGAAAACACTGTTATCGGGCGTGTGCTTTGTTATAAAAGAAAAAAAAATGAAATGACAATGCTAGAAAAAAATTTACTCCGCCCCAGTTGTCTCGGCAATAAAAATAATATTTACAGTTCCATTTAGAAAATTTACTTAATTCTTGACATCTAATGCAAATTGGATTCTACTTTGAATAAGCAATTGAAACTTTAATGTTTTAATTACGACTTCTATATAACCTTCGACCCACAATTTATCGAGTAAAATATTTTTAACACTTCAGATAAGACAATATTACGAAAATAGGTATATTAATAATAAGGTCAAACAAAAAAATTGAATCTTAATCATTTCTCTGAACAAAAATATTAATATTGTGATTTTATTTCTTCTCGTGAAAATAGGTTTTATCCCAATCAAAGTTGACCTCTATGCATATCTGCGTCGTATTAAAATATACAATCGAAAAACAATTAAGAAAATCGAAAAGATCTACTCAAGATATACAGACTGTCCCAGAACTCGCGCCCCAGAGAAAAAGGGCTTATGAAAGCAACAATTCTGAACTAAAATTTAAATTAAAAAAATAATAATTTTCATGCTTTTAGCGAATACTATCGAACTTAATTTTTATTTTAAAATTTACCATCTGTATTGCTGTCGGCGCCCTTTTTTGATTTCTGGGATGCGAGTTCTAGGATATCTGTAAGATTTACAGAACGTAGGGAAATCAGAGAAGAGCACAAAAAGTGGGCTAGAGAATGTGAAGAGTTAAAGTTAAAGACTCTCCAAAGACTCCAGTAGAAAATAAGAAGAGGCACTTTTCATTTATTTTGAATACCACATTTCAAGATCAAAATTTTTGAAAAATTTGGAGCTCTACCGCAAATTTGATAGGATTTATGTATCGAATTGGATCACGAACGGGTGTTTGGGTGTTAAAGAACTCTTTATGTGTAATCCAATGCATAAATCTACTCAAATTTGCCGGAGAGCACCACAATTTTCACAAATTATGACTTTAAAATGTAGTTTTTAAAATAATTAAAGTGTAAATGCATGTAAAGAATAAAGGCGATCAAAAGCATGGGAATAGAATCTCAAATCTTTATAGAGGATTTATTAAACTTTAGAAAACTAAAAAAGGGTTTCCATCCAACGGAAGATTCTTTTTCAAGCATCAAATTCTCGATCACAGGTGAACGTTTCTTTAATTTTATATTGGTAGCACTTTTTGTGTTCGAGGCACAACACAATAAAAACCTTTATCTTCAGCATTGCTACCATTTCAAATTTCAAAGTCGAAAAACTGTATCAAACTTTTTACTCCATTCAGCGAATCTTCCATTTTTATGTTTGTAATCAATTTTATTCTTTTAACATAAACACATATTTTTTGTTTTTGTCCATCGACAACTGCTGAAATTAATTGGACTTATATAATGAACTATAGTCAACAGTGATAACCTCACGTATCAAAATGGAAATATTTGATCTGACTAGTACGTTTATATAAAGCGAACTGTTAAGCGCGAGCTCAAATTTGTGCGAACAAAGAAAGTCACCATGAACAAGTCCGCTTTAATCGTCTTCGCTCTCTTCGCTGGTAGGTGTACCTAAATCTCCTTTTATATTGCTTTAAATTCGAATTTAGTTAGCAGCGTTTTGTGCGACTCCAGCGAAGAAGTCTTGGAGAAAGTTAAATCTAAGCATGTTCGCCAGTACCTTTCAGCCAACCGCGAACACATTGATAGTGGTTTGGAAAAGTTGGACAAACATTGCCCAGGAGCCAGCGCTAAACTTAAAGTAAGTTATTAACGCGAGTTTGCAAGAATTAACAGTTGCCATCAGACAGCTTTGGTTGCGTTCCACGAATGCGATGAGAAAGTCGACGAATCTTTGACAATGTGCCAGGCCATCCAAACTTACACTTTGAACTGCACAAAGCCTCTTCTTAAAGTGGTCGATGACTGCTTACCAGAGAAAGCCAAAGGTTTGCCTAATTTGGGTGTGAAGAGTCTTCTTTCCGTTGCTGATTTCTTGTGCAAACAAACTGGAGAATCCATCTTCGGTGAGTTTCGATTTTTTAGTTTCAACCCCTAAAGTCATTTTTACAGAACTCGCCAACCCCTGTCTGTGGGAGGACTCTGCCGAATCCACCGAGGAAGAAGATGAATGCGAGAAGAAAGTGAAAGACCTCGCAAAGAAATATGAAAATGAAGACACCATTCCTACACAGAGCGAGATTTGCACGTAAGTTATTATGTTAAAGAAAAAACTTGGTTTTTATTAATTGGTTATTTTGTCTAGTGCTGTTACTGGTCTGAGGGGGTGCATCCAAAGCCACTCTGGAACTTCTTGTAAGAATCCCAAGACCAAAACCGTCATTCTTGGACTCTTCGATGCCTTAGTAGCTCCTTGTAGTAATATCAATGAAGTCTAAGTTGTGTTCGAAAGAAGTTGGTTGAAATAAAATTGTTAATAATTACTTAAATTGTTTTTTTTCGAAGAAGCGCGTTCATTTTTCACTCGAAAACTGATTAGGTATCAGCTGCTGGTATCAATTTGTTGATGCAAGATTAACAAAAGTGTGATTTGACTTCTGACCTTATTATATCTTACATTAAGACCTTTTGAATAAATTAATGATAAGGCCATGCAATTCTTAACTTTGAAATTAAGAGATATGTTGGAAACTATGTTTCCCATCTTGTTTAAATATCTACATTGATTAAGAGCAAGAAATGGTATTTAAGAAAAACAAAACGGTATCTATTAACTGGAAATATTTATTGAGCAAGAAATATTAAAATCGGGTAAACAACTAGAAAAACTTAAAAAATATTTACAACTTTTGGCTGTTAACAAACCGAATCAAACCAGTTTATATTAATATTCTAAATAACTGATACTGTCCACAAGACAGTAGCTGTGTTCTGTGTTATCATAGCAGAGCGTGCAGCATTTAACGAAGAAATGGCGAGATACCTCCTTATATTTCTCTCTCGTAAGTAGCTCTCTTATTATAAAAACGCATTTTTTTTTAAATTTTAGTTCTTGTCGTTGCTTCCTGTGAGAGTCATGTAAAACACGTTAAGAAAATTATTCACAATCATGTAAAGGAGCATTACCATTCCAATAGAGGCGCAGCTCTGAAATGGCATGCTGAAACTCAAGAAGAAACATGCCCTGGATTTACCGAGAAATTAAACGTACTAAGCAAACACCCTAAAGAAATATTTACACTTAAATTTTCATCTCCAGCAAGCGGACATCGAATTTCATGAATGTGCATCCAAAATTGACGACTATTTGACTTTGTGTGAACGTGCCAAGTCCTTTTTTCTCAACTGTACAGCGCCTTTGATTAAAGTATCTGATGATTGTTTACCAGAAGATCGCAGAGGGTTGAGTTCTTTGTTATTTCAGTCTATTTATTCGATAATTCATCACCTTTGCCAACTAAAAGGAGAAACGCTTCTCGGTACATATTTCGCAATATGACTGGTTTTTATTTAATTAATTTTTTAGAATTATTTCGGTCGTGCCTGTGGAATGATTTACAAAATTCAAACGAACAATTAAAAAAATGTGCAAAATTTGCGGGAGATATTGCGGCAAAATACAAGATTGAAGGAGCGAAACCGGTGGAGGTTTGCAAGTAAGAATACATTTTATTTGTAACAAACAAATTAATTTTTCGTCTGTGCAGAGATATTAAACAGTTCCGACACTGTTTTAAAACTCGGGTGGACTTCACTTGCAAGAATCCAAGACTAACTGATATTTTCTTGGGAGTGTATGATGCGATGGAAGAACCATGTAAACATTTTAAGGGAGTGTAAAAACACCAGATTTGTAGTGAAAAAATAAAAATAGTTGTAGTTTTTCATGGTATTTTTATGAACGGTTACGTAACAAAATGTATGGAGCCTTGTACACTTCCTCCATTCTTCTGGTTTTGTTAGTGACTTTTGACCCGCAGTGTTGGTGATACTGCCAGATAACCTAAATTTTCGAAACAAAACAATCTAATGTTATTAACTGAAGAAATCAACTGATATGTATTCTAGACCAACGCCACAAGAAACCGACGAAGATTTAATTCGCCTCCAAGAAGAATTCACTCGCCAACATGCCGAAAACAAGGTCAAACTGGCAGCTTCAGTTGTCAACGAAAAGAAAGGTTAGGTTTTTATTTTGCGTTTTATTTTATCCACAAACTCTGTTTTTTAGATGAAAATCTTGAAAATGATGATGGTTCGACTTTGACAGAGATTCAAGACCAACTTGCTAACACTTTTGAAGCAATTCCCGAGCACAGTAACGTGGGAAATATTGTTGAGAAAACCCCTCAAAATTGCAATCTCCCTCGTTTAAATTTTAATGCAAATCGTGGATTTCCCGTACCTAAACGTCGCGAAGTTCAGGGAGAGAGTTCCAGTCAAGGCAGCATTTTTGCTCAACAATTTAAAAGAGTGAAAAAAGAAACTTCTGTATTGTCTCCAGAGACATGTTTACCCAGTCAGAGCTTTGTGGTGACCGGCAGCGAAAGAGCCGAAATTCACGAGGAAAATATACAGAAACTGAAAAGAATGTCAGAAGCAGAAATTTTGGAAGAAAAAGAGCGACTTATTTCAACTATGGATCCCGCGATTATCGCGTTTTTAAAGTCGCGGAGGCGCAAAGAAGTTGAGACCAACAGAACACCAACAATTAGGGAACAAAACGAAGCGGCTGAAAACATGGAAATTGATGATATTCAAACAACAAATGACATTTTGAAGGACCCTGAAGCTGAGAAGTGGCTGAATTTTTCAACGTTGGAAACGACAAAGTTGGCATGGATGAAAGACGTTGAGCGGCTTAAAATTGATAAAAACAAAAGTTTTGAAGCAAGGTGATATAAGTCTTTCTATTGGCTGATGTAAACTTAACTTTAATGTAATTTGTAGATTTGATTTTGAGGGGTGGCTACTCCCGTACGCTGAAGCTGAAATTACGGAAAAGTCTAGAATTTTATACCATCACGGGGAGGAGGCGGGCAGGCCTGGCTACACTTTACAGGAGCTGTTTCAATTATCAAGGTACCAACTCTTAATTCAAAAAATTACTGAGAGACAAACTATTGTAGATCCAACGTTACTCAACAGAAGATCGTAGCTTTGAACAGTATTGGCAATATTTTATCGCTATATTCAACAGGGGTGTACGATGATGTCATTGATTTACCCATAGAACAAATCTTTTTTGTTCTGCGCTTCTGCTTGGATGATAACACCCCAACTGTGCTCACCGCGAGCATAAAAGCAATGAGAAATTTATTTTATAGTAAAATTGATGAGTCGTGTTTGGATTGTTTGCTAGGGTTTGGTTTGGGCCAAGTGCAACCAACTTTAGCAATTTATAATGACCCTGAAGATGATGATAGAGTCAACGACCAACAGTTGGCAGAAACGAATTTGGTTAAATGTCTGGCAAGGACTGAGATCTTGGTCAGAATAAGGTGGGAAGACCTTTTTGTTATTTTTTAGCTAATGTTGTTATTTTTAGATACATCATTAATACAGTGCGGCCAACTATCGAAACTATAGTTCACTGTTTAGATATCTTAACTCGCTTAGCTCGTGATTCTGTATTTATTTTTACCAAAGTTCACAAATGCGAGAATCTTGTTTCTAGTATCATTGAGCATTTTATTCCTGGTGGCGTAGTTCGCCCTACAGATCCAAACTCTCCATACGGCCTCCCTTTAATTCAAGCCCTGAAATTTTTGCGGATTTTGGCGGGTCGTAGTAAAACCATTGCTACCAATTTAGTAGAACAACATCGTATCATAGATTCTCTAATTGTGTACTTATCTAACAACGAGTACTCCAGTAATGCCAACGGTTTAAAACTTCAAACCGAAAGTATGCACCTGTGGACGGTTTTTCTCCATTACGGTTTAGCCAAAGAGCATCTTCAGTGAGTACTTTCCTAGAGCTATTTAGTAATTCTGGTTTTTAGAATTTTACAGCCTGTTCTTCTCGAGTTACTCAGTTATCATTTCAAGAATACCAACCTTGATATGAAAACAACCTACGTTAGGCAGGGTCACGTGTCGGCACTGCTTATTCTGGTTGGCTGTTTTACACCGAATTCAATTTCGCCCTATCAGGAACTCCTTCAAAGTTGCGCCAGCAAGTGGTTTAGTCAGTTTATGACCTTAACAGAATTCGCTGTAAGTTTTGTAACTGCAAAAACTATCAAAAACTTTAATTTTTTAGTGTGGGAAACTTCAAATTGCCGCTGCTATGTTTTACTGCCTTGCAGCTTTAAATAATGCGGGGGAAGTTCTCCTAATTTTGAAACTTTTGACTTCAGAAGGATTTAAAACAATAACTAGAACTATCACGTAAGTTGGCGTGTTTAATTTCGACAAATAAAAATGTGTTGTAGTGAAGGCTCGATGTTGCTGAACAACTACCAACCTCACAAAAGTAGTGCCAACTTAAAAACTCTAGAATGCGCCGCCTGGTTCACTTCAGAACATGTCGTTCCTTTAGTACAATCAAGTAGCCCTTTACCTTTTCTGAGTGCTTTATCGAAGTTTGTGGTCGCCTCTGGTAACAAAGATGTAATTTACTCTAATAAGAAGCAGTCGGATGGGGAATTAAAACGAGTGTTTTAGGTGAAGTTGTCGTTTTTACGTAGCAAACATGTTGACGAGTATTTGAAGGAGTTGTTGAAACTACACAAGTATTATCTGACCGGTCATTGGTTGACGAGGGTTGAAAGTTTCTTAGTTATGAACGTTCTGAAGATATCCATACAAGTGAGGGAGGAGTTGGAAACTCGAACTTTCTATGAGCTCGCAGTCAAATGTTTGAGTATTTTCACGACTGATCAAAAACCGGACATTGAATTAGTTCTGAAAAACATTATATTGAGCCCTCAATTTTACCCAAGCGAAGTCTTGATGGGAAATTTGAGTATAGAGCAGCGCCACGATTGTTTAGCGACATCTTTGGAAAACTTGGAGGAGATTCTACAGGTTTACGTTCGAGTTTTGGGTCTTAAAATGGTAACTAAATTCTAAATCATGTATACCAAAGATGACATTAATATTTACAGGACATTCCAACGTTTATGACGAATTTATCTCTAGACCAATCCAAAGGGAACGTCGTTCCCATTGACTGGATTTACACCCCCATCATTGTTTTATACTCCAACCAACAGCAAAACAAACAGAATTTAACAGAACAAGAGCAAGTTTTTATCATCCGAAATTGTTTGCGTTGGATTCTAATCTACCAAACTTATTTCCCTGAGCTTGCAAAGGCGGTGAATCCCACAGATCGGTTTTGTCGCATTGCTTGTGTTTTCTTAGGAAGCGACAATTTGTTTCTAATTGAGGAAATACACAGTTTGCTTCAGTTATGCCTTAACAATATCATAAAGTGCGAAAACGAAATAAACTTTAACAAGGAAATAGAAGGTGCGATTGTAATAAAATCACGATCTGTTAAAAGTTTTATTTTTAGGCTTGAACAGCTTTCAGGACTTTTACACGCAACTGTTGGAACAGTACCAGGGGGTGAGCTACGGGGATGTTCTTTTCGGTAATTTTATTTTGGTGCCTTTGGTGCAACGACACAGTGTCAAGTGGAGGAAGATTCTGTGGTCTGAGTACTTGGGAGTCGTCGAAATCTTTAACGTAACTGAAGAACAAAGTGTCTGCCCTGTGGAACTCTTCATGGAGCCTAGAGAAGACGATTTGTCGCTTTTGAAGTGTTATCGACGCGCGATTGTTAGCAGTAGTGTTAGGAAACATTCTATTTTGTACAAAGTAGCGAAACATCATGTTGAACAATTTGTCGTCAACCAAAATAGATAATAACAAAGCACACAAAAAAAAATTTCCCTTCGTCGTGCTTTTTTTGACGCTGTTAATTTGTTGAAACAAATCTCACTTTCTCATAAGAAAGATTGATTAGAATACCTTTTAAAAAGTGTTCTGATTTTGTGTTGTTATTAAGTTCGTTTATTATGCTTTTTAATTATACCAGAGCTCATTACTATCAGTCCACTCATTAAAAAGTTAAGTTGGTATCTTTTGAGAATGTAAAGATTACCTTAAAAATTACATAACAATGACATTAGGCAACCAATAATACACAATTGATGTGTTTTTTTGGAGTGCTACAGGTATCTAACTTATCCTCTGACATTAAATTTGACAGCTGTCACTAAACTATCATAATATAACCTAACTTTCTTACTTTTCATTTAAATCGCGATTTTGGGGTGCACTATGAATAACACCCTATAAAACCGAAGATCTCGACTTCTTCCCATGTCCGCTATGTTTGACAAGTCTGACATGGATCAAGTTCTTTTAGCAACCGGAGGATATGACCACACCATCAAACTTTGGCATACTCACTCCGGAATTTGTTACCGGACAATGCAGCATGCTGAATCTGTAAAACTGTGCGTCTCATCTTGAAAAACTAACTAAAATCATTTTATAGCAAGTTAATGCTCTGGAAATAACACCGGATAAACAGCTTTTGGCGGCGGCAAGTTATCAGCACATTTACATGTATGATCTCAATTCTAACAACCCCAATGCTATAGTGAATTACGACGGAACCACTAAGAATGTGACCGACGTAGGTTTTCAAATCGACGGCAAGTGGATGTATTCAGGGGGTGAAGACTGCAGAGTTAGAATTTGGGATTTGAGGTCCAAAGGGACACAGTGTCCTAAAATTTTCGAAGTTTTGGCCCCCGTTACGTGCGTGTGCCTTCATCCAAATCAGGTGGAGCTATTTGTAGGGGATCAAAGCGGAATCATACATAGATGGGACCTGAAAACTGACCACAATGAGCAGCTAGTAAGGCAGTCCTATTTATATTCCTTGAAATAATCGGAGGATTCTAGATTCCCGAGAGCGACGCTATGATTCTAGATATTGCGATAGACCCACTGGGAACCCACATGGCTGCTGTGAACAACAAAGGCAGATGCTACATTTGGAGTTTAAAGTCAGGAAAAATAGACGAACCCACCAAAATGAACCCTAAGCATAAATTCGAGGCCCATAAAAGACACGCACTAAAGTGCGAATTCAGCCCGGATTCTGGGTAAGATCCCTTCACTCCACCCACAAAAGCGCTTACTTTTGGTGTAGTTACTTGGTAACGACGTCGGCGGACCAGACGGCGAAGATTTGGAATACAAGCGATTTTTCGCTCCGACAGGAATTGAAACAGGAAAACCAAAGATGGGTGTGGGATGCCGCTTTCAGTTCCGACTCGCAGTATGTCTTTACAGGTAAAATAATCCAGTTTTGGCGCCCATGATTTAGTAATTGTAGCTTCATCGGATGGATGTGCAAAAATATGGAATATTGAGAGTGGAACCATGGAAAAGGAGTACGCGGGACACCAGAAAGCAGTGACAGCGTTAGCATTCAGGGACTGTGCTATTTAAGGAGAAAGTTAAATAAATCTTGCGCGCTATATCATGTTTTATTTGAGAAAAAATACTCCTAAATATACTTATCAGTCTCTAAGTACTCGAAATAAATTAAATTATGGGGGAACTATAAAAAGCCGCGCACTGTCGGTGCTTCACCGAAAGACAAAAGTGCCTTTAGTTGAAGCGCATGCGTACAACAGCAGACTAAAGTTGTATAAAGATATCTTTGAATTCTGAATACAGTTACACTAAAACGACACTAATCCCGTGACTTAAATTGACTCCAATGAGTTGAATCCTTAACAGTAAAGCACATTGATATAATTTTATTATGTTATAAAGAAAAAATATACTTTTGACTAATTTGTGATATTAATGCTTAACTTAAGTACTTTAGACCAATGGAAGATTTTCAACTTCGCCCATTTCCGTGCACGTTTCATCGTCCATCACGAAACTGACGATGAATTTGAGAAACAGTTGTACATCATCAGGACACGCAATCAGCATTATTTGCGTAATAGCCGAGGGCGGCAAAAAAGGGTTATGAGGAGGAAGAGTAGTAGCAGACGGCGCTTGCAGCTTAAGTTTACACCCCTGAAACAACCAATCAGAAGCAGTTCCACCAATTGTTTTCCTACCTTTGGCACCACTGCTTGAAACAGAAAATTCGTTAAAGGCAACTCATTTTTACTAATCGTCGTCACGACAAAAACATGAACATCCTCTCTGGGTTTGTCTTTGACGAAATGCAGAGTTATCGTGATCCCGCTTCGGTCGTTCAAAATAGTCAAAGGGGGTACCGTGCTCGGTTTAATATCTTCAAGATTGATGAAAATATCAGTTAATTTGACTTCTTGGCTTTTCGCGGGGGTTTCATTGACTGGTTTCGCGTGGTTAGTGATGTCGTCGTTAGCTTCTAACATTTTCTCGTCGGCGATGTCGACTAAACAATCGTCAATCGAGTTCTCCAGACTTGGAGTTTTTGGTTCATCCTTTGGTTTGTTAATTAAGTAGTCGAGATTTAGACATTCGTTGACAGAGTTCTCTTTCTTTGGAGGAAGTTTAACTTCTGACAACTTCGGGAGGAGATTCATTGGGATTTTTTCCGGGTTCCTACGCAAGAATTATTAAAGGAGTCAAGAAGAACAACTGGACATACTTGTTAAAGCTGGTCTGCCGGCTCGACAGAAGATTTTCCTTGAATAAGTGCTCGCTCAAAACATCCAAATCTTCCAAAGCTTTGAACTTATTGACTTCACCATCGGTTCCGTCATTTTTATCTACAAAAAACCTTTGGATTCAGTAATTCAACACCTACTAAACATACCACAAGTTAATACTGAGATAGGTTGCAAAACGTCAGCAGAATCGGGAATGTTACTACTATTAAAAATATCACATAGAACATCAATTTCTTTGGTTTCGCTACTTTGGCATTTCGCACCGTCATTCGAGGGATTCACAGAGTTATCAAAATCCAGCAATGAGTTACTGCCATCATCAGAGGCACTAATTCTCTTAATAATAACTTTGTTAAATTTACTAAAAACCTGACTCAACTCATCACTAGTTTGTAAAACATCACCTGCAACAAAGCATTACCACTGTCCCAAAAAACTTTGGTCAATACCTAAAATTTCCTCATTCTGATGAGTTTCTGCAGCTAACTTCATCAAACTCGGTCTGAGGCGTTCACAACTTTGATGGAGCTCTTTGATCAGGTCTAATTCGTCACTAGACGAAATTCCTGGTTTGTAAGAGTCCAGCATTTCATTCAACAACCTCACGTTGTTTTGGACTGATTCCAGCTCAGAGATCCGCCTACTTTTAAGCTCCGCCCTCTTGTCGTCCTAAAGTGACTAATAAAATATCGAAATTACAGTCACGTGTCGTTACCTCTTTAACCATGCTTTTAATGAGCCAATTAGCGGCTTGAATGTCTTCAGGATCTTTACTTTGCAACAACTTTTGCAAAATTTTTGATTTCTCTTCGTCTTGAAACACGGAATTCGCGACTTTCCTGCGTGGAATGTTTGCATTTTGTACTGTGATGTTGGGGTTGGGAATTTCCTTAATCACGCCCTGTTTTCTCAACATATCATAAGCTTCTTTAATTTTACTTTCTTTGGGGTAGTCTAATGTCCACACATACATAAGTTGCAACACTTTTTGCTTGACCACCAGCGGCGTTTGAGATCCTAAATATTTCGGTGAGACTAACTTGATCATTTCGTTGAGGAAACGAAACTTCCCCACTTCTGACTGAAATAAAGTTCCACATTTACTCATACAAGTATCAAGGATATTCAGAGTTTGTAACAGCTCCTTTTCATTTCCAGAAGGCAGTCTATTTGCTATAACCTTGACGCCGATGTGTGCCCCATCTTTCTCTTTATTTATAAGGGCGCAAAAAGCTTCCACTGCCGCTGTGTCTATGTTTTGATTTTGAGAATTTGTTGCTTTTACTAAAAATGAAACACGTTTTTTTCGCAAAGCTAAACCTGGGGACTTACAAAGAAGTGCTTCGAGACTAGTTTGAGTGACTAAATCCATTTTTGAGGATTTTGTTAGTTTATTTTAACCATTATTTTCATGTCGCTTGGACAGAAACGTCAAAACTGTCAAAGCTTGGTTGATCTAACCTCAATTTATGGGGACTTTTCATCCGTTAGGTTGGTAGCTAGTTTAAACTAAGATTCGAATTACGAATTTCGTGCGTTTTTTTTATTCTGATATTGGCTTTGGAAAGTTTATCAACATCTTAATTTCTCACGAAATTGCAAGCGGCAACTTGAAGTAGTAATAAGAAAGACATAATTTTGTTGACACTTGACAATTTTTTGCCATGAAATCGAGCCTGTGTTTTGAGAAATTCAGATTTTTTGTCTAGAAAAACCACTATTTTGTGTCTTATGATCAATTTTCTTACATTTTAATCTATTGATAGTGAAACCTGGTGCTTTTATGACGATAATAATAAATTTCCTTTTTCTTACTTTGCGTCATGTGCGTCGTCATTTTTAATTTTTTCGTATTCCATTATCAGTAAATTGGTGTTGTTTGAATTGATGCCATGATAAAAATTTCCAGCCCATAACTTCACTTTAACCATATAGTGCATCTTATCGCAAAATTACCTTTTAACATTCCAAAACTGCAATAAAAATGCGGTGAACTTTTCACTGCATTGTCATTGCATTGTACTATGCATTATTGCAATGTTTCAATAGCCTAATTATGTCGGTTTCGATTATTTTAATTCTTTGCATTTTTATTTCAGGAACTTTTTCCGGTAAATATCACTCAATTCAGCACAAAACATATTTTTTTCTTAAGATTGTTTCCAGAATGAGACACAAGGCGTACTTATGAGCTGCGAAAAAAGTTGTCGAGACGGAAAGTTGGCTTGTGAGTTTAAATCTAAGTGTGTTTGTAGATCCGAACTTTATCGAGATAATAAAAATGGTTTGTGTGTTATGAAAGAAAAATGTTCGAATTATATGATTTTACATCTCCAGGAGCAATGTAAGTTGAATTTTCTAGAGAAAAATTTGTGTACGCAGTTTTTCAGTTCAAAAAGATATGATGGAGATGTGGAAAAAGATTGAACCCATTTTGCCAAGGTAATAATGTTTGGGAGTTTTCATTTTTTAATAAAAATAAAATTTTAGGTTTATAACTTCTTTTATACAGAGAATTAAAGAAATGATTAATTTGTTGATTATGGCAAACAAGGTCCGTAAGTTTGTTATATAATTTCTTTTCACGGATAAATGAAAAAGTTTAACCTGATTGTTTTTTTTATTAAATAATCACATGAATATACATGATGAATAAAATTTTTATACATTTATAATAGAAGAATAACAATATTGCATTGGCGTTTTTATCATTCTCAGGGCTCGAAAGTATGATAATAACGTTCCAAATGTTCGTTTTAATTAAACAATATCACATGAGACATACACTATTAAGGGAAGCACTTTTTTCAAATTTCCTCCTTCCAACAAATTTAGAATCGGATAGGGAAAACTATTAAAATTCCACAAAATTATATGACAGACCATAATTACTCAGGACCAAGTAAACAAACCGAAAAATATTAATTATGGCCCGATGTTTTCCCTGGTTGATTGTACATCACATTTTCACTAACGACCTAACATCACAAATAAAATTTTCAGTGTATAACTTTATTGCATTTGCAGTGTTTAGTCTAACTCTATTTTAATGATACGTAAGCTATGTACAGACTATTCTATAATAATCTTATCTTAATTTGTTAGTCTTTTATTTGGTTTGATAAAAATACACGTTGGTCTCTTTAAAAGGGCGCCCCATGGCAAAGTTGGCCTATAATGTGTTGCTTACCTCCCAGCGCACATTTTTTATGGCCGGAAACTTTGCCCTGCAGCACCTCATTAATGGAACTGAAAATGTACAAAACACGTTTTGATGTAAAGAATCAGTCGTGGATGAGTGTTAAAAACCCTCATAGTCCGTATACCCGTTTTAAAGTGGTTTCATTTCAAGAGTGACTCGTCTAAGTTCATGGTCGCTACTACTACTGTCACAGTCTATGGGCGAAACCGAGCTCCGTGATCGTTTCTCGTCGGATCAGTCACATTTGAAGGTGACATTTCTTGGACCAGAAGCGACCGCGGTCGCGGCGACACTGGCCGCCAACCTAGCAGCTACTGGATGATCTGTATCCGACGGCAAACGATCACTTTGCCGCCATCATTGAAAGTGGCGAATCCCAAATTGTTTGTTTCTTCGAGCATAATTCCTCCCACATAAAATCTTCTTGAAAGCGTGCCGGAACTCCGGACTAAAAATCGTGTAAATGATGGGATTCAACGTGGAGTTAAAGTATCCCAGCCACAGACATATCGAAATCATGTACTTTTTAAATAAGTTTGGGTTTATTGGTAACAGGACCGCCATTATGAAAAATGGCAGCCAACACAGCACGAAAGCACCAGTAATAATCGCTAGCGTCTTCGCGGCTTTGCGCTCGCGTTTAGAGTCTGCACTGTCTCGCGATTTCCGCTTCACGGGATAATGTTGGGGTTGATACGACATGCTACAGTCGGTAGTGGTGGGCATGTCTGCCTCCAAACCATTAGCGAACGACGTCTTCTCAGGACTCGAGTTATTGGAAGAGACGGTCGTGAACGCCGTCGTGGTCTCAGAGATTGTAGGGAGAGGACGACCGATGATTGTCACTACAGCGGCGGCGATGCCGCCAGTGCCACTTGCGGCGGCTAACCCTCCTGCGATGCCACCGGCTGCAGGATTTTGCGAAGAAGTGTTGGCACCACTACCAATCACTTGGCGGCGGCGGATGCGTTTGCGGGCGGTCTGGAATATCCTCCAGTAAAGGATGAGAATGACGAGAAGAGGCAGGTAGAAAGAGGAAGCTGTCGCGAAGATTTGATAGTAGAGGTCTTGGCTGATCAGGCATTCTTTGTCCCGGATTCGATCGTTCCATTGAGGATCTTTCCAGCCGAGGAGAGGAGCGATGCACACGAAGAACGAAACCAACCAAATTATGAAGATCATTATTCCGATGCGTTTGGAGGTTCTTTGGTGGATGTAATCGATGTTAGTGACAGCCCAATATCTGGAAATTGTAAGGAAATGTTTTAGAATGTTATTGCAGAAATGAAATTAAACAGTGAAATTGCTTCAAGTTTGAATACCTTCCGGGTCTTTTAATATTAAAAGTTTGGGTTAAGTTGTTCGTTTTGTGTAATAGTTTTGCTAGCAATAACAATTGTGCTCCTTCCTGAACGAAGACACTGTTATAACAATGCAAACTAAGTTCTCGAAGACAAATATCTTTAGTTTTTCGGCACGAAAAAGTCGCCTGAACTTTGTGTTGTTAATTTCAGAAAACGAGCTTCTGGAGGTTCATAAAATCTAAAATTTAGAGCACGATTCAGTTACTACTCGTTTAATCTTCATAAAAAATAGTTTTTTGCAGGAGCAAAATTCCATTTAAATTGTAAAACCTTTGTCAAAGGCACAAGTGAAACCGACACGTGTAGCATTGTCTGTTTTTAACTTGGAGCTACAATTAAATGTTCTCTTTACCTGCTAATGAAAGACAAAATTAGGTTCAGCACCTTTATTTTTCCCCAAATTAATAAAAGGTTTTTTCGAACGGACTGCTTATTTTACAACTTTGGTAATTTAACACTCGAGACAATTTAAATCCAAAATGAACTTTTGCGAACCTCGAGCTCATTACGAGAACCGGACAAAATCAGCTGTGGCTTGCTGAACTTACTTCCTGGAAAGATAAAACTTTTCCTAACATCATTTAAAGAGATAAACTCAAAAAAAATGTACCAAACTTTGCGGTATCGCAAAGCTGCCAATGTCGAATAATTTGAATGTTGGCTGGGTATGTATTTAGTGAAAGTCTGCCTCGGCTTTGACACTATGTGAAAGAGAATAATGTTCAAATGGCGTTTTACACTTGACTGCTTTATGCAAATACACAGAGAAAAACTCATTCGAGCGGTAACTCCGTCTATTGGTTGTGATACAAATCCATATTTATGCTGATCCTGTTGGAGGGAGCAGAAACTCAACTCTCAGCAAAAGTTTTTTAATAGCCACAACATATGTCAGAATTAATTGACGCGAAATTAATTAATTTTGACCTGTCGGTCGGTGCTTTATCAGTCTAATAATCACTAATTTTATTAATAGAAGTCAATTGTGGAAACGATTACGAATTGTGGCTGCAATAATAATTTATTTCCGAACTAAATATTTAAGTCTCCTTTTGCCCGCGGTCTCTTTCAATAAAACCATACAAGGAACATTTTATCTTAATTAATTTCGTTTCGACACCTTTCGCATTTACTCTCCAAACTTAATTAAAATAGCAGATTTGATTTTCTCAAGAGAAATTCCTCAAATATCATTTTCAAAGGGCGTTGAATTTAGGGAGCTAATTTAGTTTTTAATTCGTAGTTTTTAGAGTGACCCGGCGCATCCACCATTTTCGTTACCAATTTTTTTTATTGTATTTAAAATCCAACACGTTCTGAAGGCTGTGAATTTGGTTTTAATTGAATGAATGAATATGGATTTTCCCGTAAAAATTAGCCACGTGCGCCCATATTTGCAGAAAAAGTTTGAATAATCCGAGCTCATTTTAGTTAATCCTGCTCTTTTCTCTTCCGCTTCCAAAATGGGAGCGCCCTCATCTCTTTTCTTAACTCAATTAAACATAATGAAATCAGGTAAGAATTCTTCGACACTTTAATGAATAACTCAATCCCAGAAGATAATACAAACTTCTGAAACAGTCTTTCAGGATAATTGTGTTTCATTCGATCAAATTATCCAGCGTTTAAAGCAGCGTTAAATTCGATTATGTAAAAAGATTTATTATCGCCGTGGACTAGGATTTTTTGTGAGAATTCGGGGATGATTTAACAAAAAGCGTTGACCGCAACATGAAAATAATCCGGTCAAAGCGGTGCTTTGTAAGTGGATCTGAGGGGTTGCCGATTTTATTTATGGGAGATTAAATTACCTGTCGAGGGCGATGGCTACCAGGTGCAGGATCGAAGCGGTACAGCAGAGTACGTCGCTGGATGTCCACATGTCGCATAATTCGGGCCCCAGAGTCCATTCCTGGCTTACTTCATACACGGCTCCCAGAGGCATTACTAAGCAGGCTACAAGAAGATCGGCCACCGCTAGGGACAGTATGAGGTAGTTGGCGACGTTTTGCAGATTGCGCTCGAGGAGGATGGCTGCTATCACGAAGACGTTTCCTAAAAATGGAAATATTCGTTTCAGAAGGCTGGAAATTATGTAATAACACAATCGATTTAGGTACAAAACGGCAACTCCATTAAGTTTCTGCTGTTTAATTATTGATTACAAATTAATGTCTTCGTGTTATAAATAGTTGGAAGCGTCTGAAACTATCTTGTCTGAGTAATTGCAATTAGTCCAAGAATAATGGATGCAAGATTGACGTCACACGTATTATAATATTTTAAAAAAATTCCTAAAGAAAATCTTGTAGGACCTTACAAAGTCCAGATGCAATTTAAAGTGTAATAAAAAATCGTTCCTAGAAAACACAATGAGAAAACGGCGAAAACTTGAAGATTTGATATCTTCGAGACACGTACTAAATGTGAAAAAGAAAAAAAAATTAGAACAAAAAAGTCAAATTTTAGAAATTTTGTGATTTACGATCACAAATATTTTAAAATTTGTCTAAAGTTCCATTACTTTGGCAATTTCAAAGCTAAAACACTTAAATTTGCAAACAAATTAAATACATGACATTTAGTAGCTGAGCCAAGTTACAAAATTTTAGAAGAAATAGGGATTTTTTTATTAAAGATTATAAAATTTTTAAATTTTGAATTAAATTCTTAAAACAAAATTGAAATTTTACAAATTTACAGCGTCATTGCTTTTAGGACGTTTATTAATTCTGCAAAATTACAAAAATTTTAGAACAAAAAATCAATTTTAGATTTTTGGGTAAAATTTATTGGTATAATAATTACAAAATTTGTATTAAATTTTATTGCGAAGCTCAAATAGCAAAAATTCATTTAATTGTGGAGAGTTACAAAATTGTAGATCAACAAAGTCAAATTTTCGAATTTTTTATTTTTGTGATTACTTTACAATTTTTGAATTTGTATTATTTTTATTTACCGCGACAATTGTGAAAATAAAACAGAAAAGATTTGCAGAGTTAGTGTTTCTGAGACGCGTATTAAATGTGGAAAAGCAAAAAATTTTAGAACAGAAAAGTTTTAGATATTTAGAATTTTCAAATTTTTACAAGAAAACTCTTAAAATTAATCGTAAAAGTTCCATAACTTTTACAATTTTAAGACACCAAAAAATTGCAGAACTGTTGTTTTTTAAACATTTATTAATTGTACAGAATTGCAAAATTGCAAAGTGAAATTTTAGAATTTTTTGTTTTGATATCAACCATTAAATTTTGAAAAATTGTAATCATTTTTATTGTTACGACAATTTTAAAGATAAAACGGGGAAATTGGGCAGAGTTAGTGCTTTTGTGAGTACAAAGTATGAAATTTTTGAACAAATAGTAAAAATTTTAGATTTTTTCAGATTTACGACAATCACAAATATTTTAAAATTTATATAAAATTTCATTGCTTTGATAACTATAAAGCTTAACCAACTAAAATTATCAAACAAATTGAATTCTCTCGACATTTAGCAATTGAGCCTAATTACAAAGTTTTAGAACAAACAAGAGGTACATAGATAGTTTTTTTTTATTAAAGAGAATAGAAATTTTGAATTTTGAATTACATAAATTCTTTAAACAAAGTTGAAATTTTAAAAATTTTGCAGCGTTATTGCTTCTAGGGCGTTTATTAATTCTTCAAGATTAAAAAATTTTAGAACAAAAAACCCAATTTTTAATTTATTGGGGAGAATTTATTATTATTTCATTACAAAATTTGTATAAAAAATAGCAAAAATTTATTACTTGTTCAGAATTATAAAATTATAAATCAACGAAGTTAAATTTTAGAATATTTAATTTTTATCATAACCTAATTCCCATAATCAATAGCCTAATTCCAAAATTACATATTTAGATTTACGACGTTCGCAAATATTTTAATATTTGTATAAAATCTTATAAATCTTGGAGAAAATTTGAAGAAAATTTGAGAATCTACAACTAGTACAATTCTTGATAACCATAACTAAAGAATCTAGAAAAATTTGAAACTGCGTTTGGCCTACGAATTCGCAAAAAACAGCGAATCAATTAAGTTTATGTGTTTAACTATAGGTGACAAATTAATGTCTTCATGTAATAAATACCCGCGACCGTCTGAAACTAACTTGTCTGAGTAATTGCAATTAGTCAACGAAATATGGACGTAAGTTTGACGTCACATTTGGTAACAACATAACATGCCGTCAATAACACGAACACTGAAAGGAAGGAAGGAAGGAGAGAAAGGCTTTGCATTTTGACTTCCAATAATAGATAATGACGCCTCAAATTTAATACGTATTAATGTAATAACAGCTCCACTGTCTCTTGTGCACTGTAATTGCTACCTAACCTTTCTCGAATCGTGCAGACACGTTTTTTCTTAATTAGTGCCGAAAGTGAATTTTTACATGCGAGAATCTAGGAATTGCAAATTTCTC
Source organism: Gnatocerus cornutus (assembly GCA_029298725.1). Lineage (NCBI taxonomy): Eukaryota > Metazoa > Arthropoda > Insecta > Coleoptera > Tenebrionidae > Gnatocerus > Gnatocerus cornutus. The sequence goes on from CM055517.1 coordinate 4,723,083, forward strand.
ACTCTCTGACGTCAGAGGGTGTAACACCAACGACCCCAGTAGGTTACTGAGAGTCAAGTTGCGCGAAATTAGCTGAATGTGCAGCGTCGATGTGAGGCTTGAGAAATTGGGTTGTGTTACTTGAAATTGACCGGGTGTCAACCTCGTCAAAGCCAAAGAAACTCCCTGAAGTGCCACGAGAGGAAACTGATAGCGTTCTAGCCCGCAATATCCTAAAATTCGTAATTTCTCCAATTTATTTATATGCACATATTTTTGCCTCTCTCGCACACCCTACATCGCCTAATTCTGAATTACACCGCTGAGGATTTGTGGTACACGTTTCGGTCGTGATCATTTTTCACAACTTGCTCTTCAAATGATTGTTCGTACAGATAATGCCGTGGAACGTGGTAGAAATATTTTTGTCCACAAGGGAATACACCTCTACAATAAATACATTATTTATATTTCGAAGGAGCAGTGCGATTACCCTTATCAAATTTTCAAAAAGCTACACCGTACCAAGCTCGTAAACACATCGAAGTTCTTCCCAGGAAATCATTATTAAAACTACCTTAAAACAGGAGGAATTTATGGAAGGTTTGCTGTGTCGCTTGAATACTAAACGCCCAACTGTTGGTAAAAAGGTAGTCTTATTTATTTTCATTGTAAAAGGAAACGTTTGTGTTGTATTCGTAGGTTGACAATGCTTGTGACTGGAATACTAAATTAAAACAGAAAAAGTAAATGAGGGCTTTTATTAAAAGAATGACAATGGGGGGGCAATAATCAGGTTTCAAATCAATCATTTTTAGAGGCTTGTTAATTTCTGCAGAGAATAAAATCGCGGAGGAAATTGAAAAAGGAACATTTATGAAGGTTATCTAATATCACTCCGGAGAGAAAGTTGCTGATTTAACTCGAGCTTTATTATAATATGTCAGATGACAGACTGCCATTCTTTCTTTTACTTTGAATTTTGAATTTGCAGAGACGAGCATAAATAAATAAATAAACGTCAGTTTGTAACGGTTGAAATAGGTTGAACAATTTAAAAATTTCGAAATAGAGATACGGCTGATCCAGGGAAGTTTTTGCATAATTATCTAATGGTTAAAAAACTAAAATTTATTGAGCATCGTATAGTTTAGCCAAGTTAAGGGCCGGTTTTTCAATTGCTGATTAATTAGCTGATCACGTAATTGACAATTTTTGATTAACCAAAAGTTAACTTTTGGAAATCGAAAATGGCGTTTTTTAATGATTTTTTAATTCTTAATTAGCCGATTCTCAATTAATCAAAAAGTCGTTAAGTTGGTACAACTGTGTGTTGCATGAAACGTTAAACATTTGACATTGTCAAACAAAAGTTACTTCAACATTTTATTAAAAGTGAAACGGAAAAGTGTTCCTGTGCGATGGAAAAGCCTAGCAACGATCCACCAACTTTACTGTAGAAGAGGAAACACTGCTAGTTGCATTAGTAGACCAAAATAGAAATGTTATTGAGTGTAAAAAGTCTGGAAATGTTACATGGAAAGAAAAAGAACACGTATGGAAGAAAATTGAAAGAGAATTTAACTGCCGCAGTGGCAAAACCTATTTTCGTAATGTGAAAGGGCTAAAAGAAAAATGTGCTAAGCTAATGCGAACGACGAAACAAAAATACGCCCATAACAAACAAATTTTTTTAAAAACAGGTGGTGGAAATTCTGAAGAAGTTACACTAACTTTAGTGGATAAGGCAATAAAAGAAATGGGCGAACAGATTGAAGGTTTATGTAATAATTACGGCAGCGATTCAAATAACACCAATGGTAAATAATTTAAATTCGTTTATCTGCTATTTGAACGCACACTTTTTAGAAGTTGCTTCAAGAAGAGAGTCTCTGATGGATCTGATCACAACACCAGCAGTTATAGACACGGTTTCTGGTGCTGTTGACGTTGAAGATATTACAATTCTCGACTCAAATGGTAAAAAAGTAAATATATATTTACATTATAATGATTATAATTAATTTAATCAATCAGGTGAAGAATTGGATCCGATACCTAGTACATCAAATAATGACCCATCTTCTGAAACAAATTAGAGTTCATATGCAACAAGAAATTTGAGAGAACCTGTGACTAAAAAACTTCAAAGTAAAAAAGTTACTCCAACACAAATTCTTAAATCTTTAATTAACATGACTACAGGTAGAAAAATTGATAAAACAAAAGGTACCAAAAAATATATTGGCCCCGGACTTATACTTATAGAAGAAAAATTAAATTTTGTGAAATTGCGGCGAGAAAAATTCTTAGAAGAACACGAACTTAGGATGAAAATTTTAGAACAAAAGCTGCTAATAAATGAAAAAAAAATTCAGAATCTCTGCAGTTAAATTCGAAGTTTTCTTTTTATTTGTTTATTAGCAGATTTTGTTGTAAAAAATACTTCATAATATTTAGTAAATTTCTTTGAATTTGGTTTAAATAAATGTTACAATCTTTCAAAATAACTATGTATCAAGTTATATCTTGTAATATTATTAATTCCACCTCTTATTTCTTCAGCATTTTGAACGCCAACATTATTAACAATATTAACAGTGGCTTCTTGTTCTTCATTGACCACAGGTTCTGGTTCATCCTCACCACAAGTAATGTTATGGAAAACCGCAGTTGCAACTATTACGGCTTGTATGGTTTCCAATTTTAATCTTAAACCTAAGGCAAGTGACGGAAATTTTCTCTCCAAACTCCATATGAACGTTCCACCACATTCCTTGTGCGAATTAAAGATTCATTAAACAAATTTTCCGCTTGATTTTGAACTTGGAGCAAAGGAGTCATTAAATAGCGCCTTACGGAATAGCCACTGTCCCCTACCAGAAGACTGTCTGCAAAATGTCCCATTTCAAATTTTCCACATAGCGAAGAATTTCTAAAAATATGGGAGTCGTGTGCTGAGCCCGGCCATCAAACGACAATTTCTTGAATTTTTAAATTCGCATTAGAAACTGTCTGTACATTTAAAGAAAAAAAATGTTTTCTGTTTCTGTAAATTTCTGCGTTGTCACCTCCTGGGGACTGTATGTTAACATGGCTACAGTCTATTGCCCCGATACATCTTGGAAATTTTGCTATATTGTAAAATCTTTGTTTACACTCTGTTAACTCTTCTACGTTTTGTAGCATTTTAATATAATTTTCTCTCAGACCTGCTAAAACCATGCTTACACGTCGAATTGTTTTGCAAGCAGTAGTTTTGTGCACCCCACAAAAATCTCCAGCCACACTTAAAAAGGAGCCAGTAGGATAAAATCGCAGAGTTAACTGCAACTGATTTTCGGGCGATAAACAGTCATTTTTAGACCCAAAAACTGCTATAAACATTATTCGTTTTCACAATACTGACAAAATTTACCTTCTAGTGGAAAAAGAAATTGCTTCTTCTATCTCTTCTAATAAGTGATGTACCGTCCGTGGCCTCAACCGAAATCGGGCAAAAAAATTTTTTTGGTCCCACTCTTCAAAATGATTGGGTTTATATCTAACAGTTTTCGGTCTACGAATCTCTTCGTCACTGCTGCATGCGTTTATGTCGTAATCCCACATAATGGAGATTCAGATTGATGTTTTCAATATTTTGTTTGACATTAGAAAATTGGAAGTTTATTACTACTTGTTGCAATGATTAAGTAAACTGCACGTTAACATAAACTTTTTGATTAATTGACACTTGTAAAACTGACAAATTTCGTTAATTACAAATTAAAGGCTAACTAACAATTAATTAGCGGTTGAAAAACCGGCCCTTAAGGCCACCATAAAATCATAAAAATTAGACGACAACCGCAACCGGACAGTTTGCGGTATTTTGTAATTTATGACGAGACATCTGGTCTGTTTAGGGATGCTGTTCTTATCACAGGGTGCGAACTTGAGCAAATAAACTCTCATTATGTGCACTTGAGAATCTTTTGAAGCTGTTCCGTTGCGGTAGTCCGCAAATTTTTATGCTTTTATAGTAGCTCAGACCAACTTGGCTGAACTATAACACCAAAATAAGCCTTCTTAATGTCTCCCCTCATGTTTTATTCAAGGCAATCAATTCTTGATTGATCTGAAAGAGACATCATAACAGACACAAACCCGAACACCATAACCATTTACTCTCTCTGACAGCTTGAGTAAAGCGCCGACAAATGTAAACTAAGATTTCCATACGATATTAATAACTTTCAGTCCTCCGCAATCAATCCTAATAAATTAAACTATACTGCACCTGCCCTCTATCCAATTCAAATTTCAACTTTCCCCAAAAACAATGTAAGTTCCTGTACCATCCCATCGATATTTTATCATCTTTTGTGAGTGGAAAATTTCTGCGGGAGAAAAATGCTTTATTAATGCCATCAATCACGCAAAGCTGACGTGTGGATTTTTCACCGCAGTTTCAAATAAAACTTACCAAATGATGTGTACATAAATCTCTGTATCATAACGAGTTAATTTCGATTATCCTTAAGAATTAAAAGATTGGAATTTTCCGAGCAATCAAACTTTTTAAAAGTTCGTGGATTTTCTTCGCTCTAAACATTTAAAAGAGCTTTTTATTAATCTCAAATCGAATCTGTAATTCCATTGCGATGCGAATTCGGTATAATAACGTTAAGTGCTTACATGGGTGAATGAAATTGTGAAGTGAAAAGTCGTGGGGTCAACATGTCGCACGTCATATGGAGCTTTTAAAGAACTCAATTTGAATGCCTGCAGCGTTTCGATTTTCTTTGTTTATTTATTTAACGGAGCTTTGTAATATTAATCTTAAAAGAAAGACTTTTTTGATTATGCACAACAATACCAGTCATTATGATAATTCGTCTTTCTCTCCGGAAAATATGCGCCTGTTTATACTAGGCCTTTGTTTACGAGGATATTGATGGAATATAAACAGGACGAGCATGAAGGGGTTTATGTACATTGTGTTAATTTTTTTTTTCAATTAGGACATTTATTGTGTTTGTAAGCAAATACTAATCACACATATTGATTGGGTTCAAATAATTTTTTAATCTCAGTGGACTCTTTTATAAATTAATTTCTTCCATTCTAGACATAAATTTGTAAATTAGTTTATTACACTCACTAATTACAAAATCCTGTAAATATCGAAAATTCCAAATTTCTAAATTAAAAATTGTTTAATTTTTAGGACTGAACTTAAGTTTTGGGAAAAAAATGCTAATTTTTGCTTGATTTTGAAGTACATATTATTTAAAATTTTTCCTTCTGCTATCATTTCACAAATTAGTTGTCACTGACTGAAACACATAAATCCTGAAAATTGTAACTTTTTAACTTGAAAATTGTTTAATTTAGAGAACCGAAATTTAATGTTGAAAAAAAATTGCTATTTTCTGCCTAAATTTGAAATATTGTTTTTTTTCATCTTTAAATCACTGACTGAAGCCTATAAATCTTAAAAAATTCAACTTTTTAACTTGAAAATTGTTTAATTTATAAGAGTAAACTTTAGTTTTTGTAAAAAATAGTTTTTTCTGCCTGTTTTTTATTTTTTTTTTAATTTGTGTCATTATTTCACAATTTAGTTTGTCCAATATATTGATTGAAGCCTATAAGTCCTAAGTATTTAAACTTTTTTACTTTTAAATTCTTTAATTTATAGTTACCACTGAATTTTAGTTTTCGAAAAAAAATTTTAATTTTTGATTAAGTTTAAAATATCTGTGCAATACACTGGCTAAAACCTATAAATCCAGAAAATTACAACTTTAAATTACAACTATGAATTGTCTAATTTATAGGACTGAACTTTAGTTTTGTAAAAAATTAAGATTTTTTTGCTTGACATAAATTTTTTTTGTGCGCTTCCGTCATTTTGCATAGCATTTGTGATACTCATTTGCGGCAAGAAAATCACCTTTTGAATGTCTAGGCAGTCAAAAGTGACATTTCGAATAGTTGGATCTGCAATCGTTTGATTTGAGTGGGATGCTACCAACCTATTTCCCAGCTGATAAAATTCCTCTAAATGAGGGAATGACGCTTCAAATTCAAATCAAAAGTCGAAATAAATAACTATTAATAATTGTCGGCGCACAAAATTTCGTGTTTGACACGGCTAGAAAATGTTTTGGAAATGCTCGGAAATTGAAATCCTCGCCCTCCGGGCTCGGATTTCAATACTTTCCTCGCATTTCCAAAAGACCATTTTCTAGCCTAGTGAAACAAATAACTATTGTGCGCCTCCGTCATTTTTCATGAGATTTGTGATACTCAGTTGCGGCAAGAAAATCACCTTTTGAATGTCTAGGCAGTCAAAAGTGACATTTCGAATAGTTGGTTTTTGCAGGTTGGCATCGCTGCATAAAATGTCAATTGTGTCAATTTGTGTGCCGATTTGGAGGCCAATGACCTTCGAAAATAATAAAGGTAGACTAATTAAGCAAAGATACCACAAAAATTTGCTGAAACACATTTGAATTTAAATTAATCTGCAATCGTTTGATTTGAGTGGGATGCTACCAACCTATTTCCCAGCTGATAAAATTCCCCTAAATTAGGGAATGACGTTTCAAATTCAAATCAAAAGTCAAAATAAATAACTATTAATAATTGTCGGCGCACAAAATTTCGTGTTTGACACGGCTAGAAAATGTTTTGGAAATGCTCGGAAATTGAAATCCTCGCCCTCCGGGCTCGGATTTCAATACTTTCCTCGCATTTCCAAAAGACCATTTTCTAGCCTAGTGAAACAAATAACTATTTTAATCTCTTTCTTTGCTCCTATTATTTCACAATTTAGTCTTTTTAATACATTGGCTTAAACGTATAAATTCAGAAAATTGTTTAATTTACTGTACAAACATTATGGTGTCTCTCTTATCTTGAAATAAAATTATTATTATAGTTTTTATTATTTTAATTTCCTCTGACTGCAGCCATAATTTTTTAATTTAGTCCTTTTAGTGTAATTGCAAATCTAAAAGAAAAAAAAATCCAACAGTATCCGGACAGCTCTTCTAATTAAAAAATATTCCATTTCTACCGCCCATTATGGGTGCAAGTTTATAAACTTTTATTGCAGCACCCTGCCATATTTCGATATAAAATTGCTATTAGCGAACCTCAAGACAGCCCGTTACGTAATCCGCAATAAAATATTACGGTCACAATAAAATTGCTATCGCTATCAGCCGCAGACTTTTCCTAGTCTCGAGAAAACTATTTCGATTTTCATTCCATTCGGTAATAAATATCAGGTCCAGATCTAGGCCTTTATTTAGAAATTCTCATTAAATTTACGAAATAAAATCCACCGATCTCAAAGTCCAAAAATGGATCATAAATTCTGCTATGGCAGAAGGAAAGGAAATACGAATGGATGAACAAGTTTGAATATCAAGCGCGGATCATATAAAGAAAACAAGTCATGAATAAGCTTCTCTGACACGTGAAAGCCTCAGAAACAATATTGTACACTAGTGGTTTATTTTATAAGAAAATTCGTTTATGCTTGAGATGACAGGTCGTGTAGTGAAGAAGATTAAGTCTCAGCTGGACAGTTGCCAACGCTAAAATAGGGCCACATGTGAACCAAAAAAATCGGGAGTAAAAAAAATGTATTTAAAACGATTTTCTCAGAACTTCAGTCCGAACGTGATCACCAAATAATGAAGCTACCGAGCTAAAGTTTGGATCTTCATATTGTGGCAAAATTTTAACAGCTCCCTTTATGGGTATCCGGAAAGTATCGATATCCCGTGACCTTTGCTGTAACGAAATTCTACAATAAGTGCACTTTTATATAGATCAATACAAGCAAGGTTAAAATATCTGTGGTTTGATAGCACGGCAGTAATGACAGATCTTGAAACACTGCACCAAAGCGGAGCCGTAAATTTGTAAAGTTTGAAACAATGTTAGCGCCTTGGAGACGAAATTTATGGTTGCTTTAAGAAAATAAAGACATATTTATGTTTAACTTTTATCAAAAACGAAAAATACCTAAATTGATTTACAGTCGTTGAGGGGAAATTGTGGTATCTTGCAAAGATAATAAAACCAACTCGAAGTTTTTGATGGTTTTACATTGAACGCTGGAGGAAATGGTGGATGCGTCTCAGATAATTTTAATCCGTGGTAACGCTTGATTTATTTATGTTAAAAAACTCGGAAAACACGAATCTTTGGTAAAAACATCTTTGATACAGCTTGTACATCACAAACTGTCAGAACAGTAAATAAATTGTGATTACAACGCAATTTATTAGTTAATAAGGAAACAAATTGTAAGAGCAGCGGTGTGCTAACTCGAAAACTGGAAGCAAACAACATTTTCAAGAGAAACACTTAACGGGGCTACAGAATCGTAAACTTGCTAGACATTTTCATTAGCATCTACATTTTAAAGTAGCAAAATTGCGTTGTGCAGTCTGTTTCATCTTTGAAATAAATAAATAAAATTGCACGGTTCGTCGATTTATTAGCCATTGGTGCATAGGTACATTTATTGTTTTATTTAGTATAAAAAACTCGTTTCATTAATTTACTTTGTATGAGCGTATATTTTCATTGATTTAATCTTTTTTTATAAGTTTGTTAATTAGGCGTGCAGTTAAAGCGTTTGTTGCCTGTGGGGAAACATACATCATTATGGAACAGGACAGGAAAGTAATGATTTTTTTAATGCATTTTTTCTCTTCATGGCTTGATAATAGCACCGTTTACCTATCGACAGCAGAAAAATACGTTCATTTAGAGACAAATGGGTGGAATAAACGTGTTATTGATAAAATTTTGGCTGCTATAAAACACGAAAACGATATGCGTTTGAACTAAAAATGGCACACCTGAGACAAATTTTACACCTCATTCTTCTGGTACAACATCAAACCAAATAACATTACAAATTCAGATACCATTTGCGAAGCGACAAAAGCATCTTACTAAATTAAATTAAGAAAACGCGCCGGTCCGGAACAAAATGACTGCGTTGTCAGATTTTTTAAAATTCGATTTTGATTTAAATTACGCGCAATTTTTTTCAACCAATCAGAACGCAGCATATGATTTCTAATCCGAGCGTGCTGCGCAAACGGTGTGACTCGTATTTGTGCTTGTTTAGTGTTTTGTGTTTATAAATTTAAAGAAATTGGCGTTAAAAGACAAGAAAATGTAAGTTGTTATGTACATTAATCTTCATTTTCTTGTTGTATTCTGTCATTTTAATGTATTTGTTGTTTTTCAGGTTACGGTAAATGGAGGCAAGCAAATTTGCCGGTTTCCATAGAAACTAGAAACTGGTATACCCGCAGATAAAGGTAGGCAACAACTTGGTATATTTTTTAATTTTAACCATATTATTTAGCTCTTTTTCACATTCCCAACATCAAATGGGGTGGTGATTTTTAAAATAGGGCTGTTACAGGGGGAAAATTTTACTTTTTTGCGATGTTGGTAAAACTGTTACGAAGTGGGACTGTCGGATGCGTTAGTTATTTATTAGTTTCCATTTTTTGGTATCCTCCTCCTTTGGCTCCCTCAATTTTTCTTCAAGTCGAGGCGTTCCTTGAAATTTCCAGCTCAGGTTTCTTTATTTTTTTAAAGGTTTCGTTTGTATCTGATGTAGCTTTTCTCTTTTCCTTTCTCTCCTTATTTCTTGACAAAATTCTTTAGCTTGTTTATTTTTGTATTTGTAATTCTTTCTTGTAATTCTACCTGCATATCAATTTTTCCGATAGTTCAAACATTGTTTATTATACAAGATGTCCCAGAACTCACGCTCCAGAGAGCAAAAGAGGGTGCCGACAGCAATGCAAATGGTAAATTTCAAATCAAAAATTTAAGAAGTTTACTAGTACTCGAGAAAGGATAAAAAATTAACAACCAATCTTGAAAGTTCATTCTAGAGGTGGAGTAAAAGGCCATCGCAACGAGAGTGTAATGTTCATTTGACCAATGGATGATGGTATGTGTTCATAGTTAACGATTTTCAAATTCTGTTCAACTTCGGGATTGGCTACCGTTTTTTTGTCTTAACTCAATTATTATTTTTGAAGTAAAAAATTTTAATTTAGAAATTTTGATTTAGAATAGTTGCCTCAATAAGCTCTTTCTTTCTGGGGCGCGAGTTTTAGGACACCTGTATACCACATTTTGAAACACAGTGACGGCCAAAATAAAGTGGTACAGTTTTTGAACGACATTGTAATCCAAGTCAAAAATTAAACTGTTTATCTACAATGTAAAGGTGTTTTGAAGATTGTAGATACATTTAAATGTTAAAGACTGTAGCATGCATCGATGTCTTTTTTTTTGTTTTATGTCATTTGAAAGCCTACAAAAATTATTATTCTGTCTACTCTAAAAGCCTGTTTTACACAGTTCAATTTTTCAAAATTTTCAATTTTCAAAAAATGTGGTCGAAGACATGTACAAGTTTATTTTGGCCGCCACTGTATGTTGGACTTGGACTTATCAGTAGCAATGCTACCACCAAGTAGAAACCACAAGCCCTACTACACACGTTCCTGTCCGACTATCGAACAGCTAACGAGATGATGTCAGCACTGTCTTTTTAGTAATTTTTTACTAATCGATTGCTCTTAAAAGCGATGTGGTTTCCAATCACGATTGATGCTTAGAACGCTAGGCACAGTTAAATTGCCAATTTAATTAGTTTAGCATTGTGACATTTGGACATGTTGACAATAGTTCCACGTGAAGGCATATAAAATAAACGTTGGTCTGAAGTATTACCCACTAAAGTAAATTTGCAGTACATATTACGTTCGGTACCCATTGTTGGGCTAACAATTTACAAATAAATTCTCGGTGACTTTTGGAGTGTACGTATATTCCCAGCACTAATAGAATTTCTAAAATGATTTTCATAGCGTTGTAGTCCATTCTAAACCAACTGGTAATTGCATTAAACAGGATAGTGCTCGGACAAATTTCCCCTAAATTAACACAAGCTCTCCTTTTTTTGTAGGTGCACTGTATTAATAGTAAAGTAAATGGAAAACGGTTCAACCTTATGGTTATCACACATGACGAGTTGTTCATTGATAAACAAAACGAACCTCACTGCACATGAAGCTTTTATAATTGAATCTACTAAAACAGTAGTGCGGTGATGTATCCCAGCAAATATTTCAAAATTCAATTTGAAACTTATCTCTGTCGGGGAATTTTTATATAGCTTGTGGGATTCGAAACAATTTCCGCTAAGCGTGACTGTAATATTGTTGTTTCTTCGCTTTATTAAGAACAACGCTGACTCAAGATTCAACAATCATAACTCATATTTTCTTTGATTTATGAATGCTGGATGTGGTCCTACTTAATATTTTAGTCCACTGTAATCGGGAGAAGGAGAGCTCGTGTGTGTGTTATCCCGGAAAGATTTATACTGGCTTGGGTCTAGCCGGTAATTTATGATTTTAGGGACCGAATATTATAATTCTGCGTGAAAAGTGCTTAGTACATAAATAACGCTTTTGAAGGAGTATGGAGACTTGGGTTAAATCCATGCTCTATTGATTGCGCTATCTTCTTTGTAATAGACTCACTTTATACTCCTAAGCCCCCAATTGTTTCGTCAAATTTCCCCAGCAGGCGACACATTTACATAAAACAAGTCGGCCTAAGATGGAGTTAAGAATTAGAACTTGGCGCTACTATAAATCAATAAAATTTGTTTTAATTAAAACCTTCTTTCTTCATTTAAATCTGTGAATCCGTTCCTTAATGATTCTTGTCATAATCGGCTATAAAATCGTCAAAGTGTCAGCCTCGATATTACTTCAGTAATTGACTCTTTCATTTCATTACTGAAGCTGTCTTTATAGTAACCTCACGAACTTGCCGCGTTCAATTCTCGCGCGATTGAAAACAAAATCAGTCAATATGGATTAATTTAATTCAGCATCCTATTGATATTTTGATCAATAATTAAATTAAGGAGTATTAAAACTTGTTTGGTATGCAACCAATTATACGCATACTCGTGCCGAATTAACTGAGTATCGCGTTGAGAGTGGTTTGTTTTTTATCAAAGCGATAGCGATAAGTTGGCTAACCTGCAATTTTAACGTGACAAAAACTAGGTTCGTAGTATAAGTTTTTATTTATAGCGTTTTTGTTTCACTTTTTGTTTGTCTTCCCGTAAACTTGATTCCACAACAATCGAAATGAAATAACAAAGCCCAAAGAAATTTAATCAAATTGTTGATTTTGTTTCCGATCACTCGCAGAGACACAATATTTACCGTCTGTGTGTAAAAGTAGCTTTTTCTTGCAAGATTTTGCCGTTTTATAATCTGAGATATTATAGGCACTTGTAGCTTAATCCTCAATATAAGTTTGTGAGTGATCGATAATGCCCATTTGCAGTCTAATTTCGCATTTATGGGATAATAAAGTCCCAGTTCGCTCCGTACGTATAAATCATGAATTAAAACCGTTGTATCGTTTATAGTGCCCACGGGTGTTCTACCAGTTTGCACTTTCGGCCAAGAAGTAATTATTCACTGTTGTACATCTCGGAGGATGCACTCTAGCTATAACACAATTAACTAAGTTCATTATTAGGTTAAAACTATTGATTTTCGATAGGTTGTTTCTATTAAGTTTATTATTACTTAGGAGGTAATGTTATACCGCTATAGTTAATTATACGAGTATGGCAATAATTCAGCCATAGGAGGATCTCCGCCAAGCTGTAAACAACTTTTATCTATGAGTCTCGTGCGGTGAGTGAATTCGAGTGAAAATCAAAGCCGAATACAATATTCTCCTTTCGTGGAAAGAGTGGGATACATAATCTTAGATTGAAATTGAATACGAGGTGGTGAATTTGATATGGTTCACAAAGGGAATGGTGTGGGGGGTTTTAATTAATTGGCTGCTATCACGCGGATTTATTAGATTTGAGGGCGGGGCGAGGCATTAAATTCAAAGAAACATTACTATGCATCCAAAAAGAACAATTAAAAACAGCCACCGAATCACAGGAATAAATCAAAAAATGCTGTATCGCCACAGGTATAAATTCACATCTCTCGTCGGGTTATAAATCTGCGGTTGTGCAAATTAGGCAATGAAAATATAGGGTAGTTCCAGACTTGTTTCCCCCAGAGATGCAACTAGCGACATCTCAGTTTTCGGACATAGAACGCCAGGGAACAAAATGTTTTATACGAAGCAACAGATAAACTTCGAAAATTCACGCTTCGTGCTCCCTAGTCATAAGTCAAATGGCTGATGAAAACAATAGACACGCTCGTTTTCTAGTTATTAAAAAAGTTTGGGAATTTAGTGACAAACTTTTATCTTAATTTCATTAATTAAAAACCTTGTTAAAAATTTGCATTATGCTGGAAATTTTAATGAACGCCAAAGAATTCAAACACTTCAATGCAAGCGCATCATGCAAGCTTTATATTCATTTCAAGTAATTCATTCAGTTCAGTTTGTTTTTCTGCACGCTTTTCTCGGGAATTTGGGCTGAAATGTTGATTCAAGTTTTCTGTGATTGAGCGTTTATCTAAATTGGGTTGGAATGGACCAAAATCTATAATATAAAGATTAAAATCTCACAAGTCCACAATATTTGAAATTTAATCTAAATATCAGTAAACTGCATCAATTGTAAACTGCTCTCTTATTTATTTATTTTTTTATACATTTTCTGTTTATGCTTTTTACTACTTAAGTATTAGTTATTAATTTATTGATTTGACCTTAATTTTTGCAGAACTAGAGTAGATTGGATGCGACTAGACTTAATTAATTCGACTCGATAGGGTTTTTCTGGAGTAAAACTTTTTGGTCTCGATTATCCACCCTCCCATGACACTAATCTATTACCTCCTCCCCGATATTTTCCGCCCCCCACCCCTTAATGTGTAAGTAATCAAGTAATAAAAAACCCCGAGGTTAATGTCAAACGATATATCGTGTCGATAACAAATTGCCGCAGAAGTTAACACACCACCGCATAATTGTTTCCTTCATGACATTCCCTCACTTTCTGACGTCAGTACCTTCACTTTCTCCGTTTGTCGTATAGCTTCACCTTTAACTAACGCTTGAATAATCCAAACTAATTGGAAATGAACCGACACTTGGATTTGAAATAGGAAATCCGCAATCAGCCGTGCTCTTCCCTTATAATGAGTGGATCAGTGTCAGATAATTGCATCATTGTTAGTTTTATTCCACTCGTAAGCGAGAACGGTTTCGTGGTGGTGACAAAATTCCGAATTAAAATACTTTCGGGCTTTTTGGAGGAGATTCAATGGGCTTGTTAGAGCACGAGTTCAGGTTCTTGAATTAGATTTTTTGTTTGCTTGTATGCGACTAATTACGACACATTGTGGGGAAAAGTGCAGTGAAAAATTACACCGCAATTACGAACCAACCAGAAAGTGTGTTGTAACAATTGGACGGTAAACTTCCGTAATTAGTTCCATCGGATAAAAATGTTTTGTGTCTATTAATAGAAAAACGCCTTCAATATTAAGCCTTGAGCTTCCCTAAAGTTCTTTAGCTTTGCAAACTTTCTCTTACATTGTAGTTTTAACTAAACCTTTAAGAGAACCGAATTTACTCGTTTTTTCTATCAAACACTCTGTAATCTCAAAAGCAAACGTAACTTCTCACCACATTATCAATTTATCAAGTTCTCCCTTTTTTCTGCCGACATCAGTTACTGGAAATTGAATCAACGAGACACTTTTCTAATTATAATGATGCATGTACAGCTTTGGTTTAATTTCCGGATTCGATTTTTTATCCGCTTAGATGGTGACATTCTTCCAGGTTTCAGATGGCTTTCCTACAGTTTTCATGCAAATGATGCGAAGATCGGTGCCGAATGTATTTTTAAGAGGAAATATGCTTGGAGGAAACAGGAGCGTTATTAAGCTACATAATATAAAACAGTTGTGCTTTGATGCATGGAAATAAGGCGATTTTAATTCAGTCGTTGTGGGACGAACTTTATACGCTGTGATCCAAGAATCTCCGTCATCTACAGGTGTCTATTATAAACATTTTAATTGCATTCATTAGAGCCTCATCAAGTGGCGGTTTCGCTCTTCCGAACGTGACATTTTTAATATTTCCTCTACGGGTCAAGAGTCTTCCTTCATCAAATAAAATTCTTGAAAAGGTAATTAATCACCGTAAATTAACGAGGCGACTTTCACCCTTATAATGGTTCGATCATGTGTGCATCCCCATTTCGCCTTTCAGAGTTAACGACAGAATTCTGGTGAAAATAAGACGGTCTTTGGACAAACCCCCGGGATTCATCCTGGTATCAAAAATAGTCCTTTCAATTTATTATTTGAAAAGCAAGTGTCTGACCTATACTTATCTTTTCCTCGAAAAACGTCATCATCACCGCCAGCACGGATCTCCAGAGAGTCTCTTTAACAACGATACATTTCTTTCATCACAAAAGTTGCTCTCAAAGGTCTGTCATACAAAAATTTGCAGAGGAAATATCGGAAAAGCTGAGGTTTTAATGATGCCAAGTGGAATTCTTCGCATTTTATATATTTTACCAGACGACAAGAATCTGGAGATTATAATCCTTGAGGATAAAGTAGTATTTGCAACTTTCTCCAAGTTGTTACTTAAATAATTACAGTGTAAGTCGGCGGAACAAAAGAGAAAAAGTGGAATAAATTAGTGCATTAGCATTAATCTCTCTACCTTCAAACTTGCTAATATTGGGATTTTATTAAATGGAGGGCAAAGTTATACAGCTTAATTTCACTCGTGGCGCACTTCACTGCATTGATTTGAAAAGTTAATGAGAAAAGATGTCCTCGGCATTGACTTTTTTTTAACCAACTCAAATATTTATGAACAGTTGTAAATTACAGTTACGCTAGACGGTTCAAATACTCCTCTGACCTAATTACGGTATGTTTAATTTAATTCAGATAATTACCCTGCGCGGAAATTATACGGTTTGCAACGTCGCAGTTCGTTTTCTTTCTTAACAAAAATTATGAAAAGATTACATTCATTAGAATATAACCTTCTGAATATAACGACGTTTTGTTAAATATTGACGTCAACATGTTTTACATAAAAGAAAACTTGAAACGATGTTTGTAAAGAACTGAATTCCGATTTTTAGATACAGAGTTGCGATTCACATGCTTCACAAATATTTGCTGCAGTTTGAATTTTATTTCATTCATGATTTACTGCATTTATTGATTTCAACGGCGATGCATGGAAAATGAAAAGTTAGAGGCAGGTGGATTAGTTCTCATGTTGAAATTTTGTGAACTTTAGAAATTGGCTCGAATTCTGTTGGACTCTCAGCTCAGGAAGAGGTGCTCAAGAAAACGTAATATTTATCAGATGTTCAGTCCCTTAAATCCAAATTTCGGTTTTCCAGATTTTTGTATATTCTAGCGACAACGCGAATAAGAATATTGATCATCACCATATTGCCACGTTTATTAGTCAAGCGAAATTTGGCGCACGGTAATTTGTTCGTAGAAACTTGAGGATCCTTAATTTGATCTGACTACCGCAAATTCGTAACCAATTTTGTTCAAAACTAACCTAGAAGACATTGTCGTCAGTAGAATTGTTAATTAGCATTCAGTCTCATGGAAGATCATAGTTTATTCGCCTGTAACATAAAATTTTGGTAATGGACGGAATTTTCAAAACCATATTTTAATTATTGCCATTAACTGGTACATCGCTCACTGTTGACTTTGTGATAAAATTCTGATAATTGCCACACCCCCTTTCAAATTTATCGTGGAGTCAACAAACAATAACCGAACAACTTCATTAAACCGAAATTTAGTGTATCACAGGATTATATAACAAATGTGCCGTGTTGAAGTGAAATATGTATACCACACGCAGTAACACTATTCAAACAAAATGGGCCCGACAAATTGGCAAGATTTATATTCCTTACATATTCCAGTTGTGAAATTAGGGGTGCTTTTGAAGAAACAATAAATTATTGAATAAGACGGCGATTATCCCCGCGTTAACCCCGAATCGCATTAACCCTCAGATCTTGGGTAATAAGTGAAAATTGGAATTCCCAACACCTGAAATAATTCATTTAGCAGCAAAGTGACTCCCATTTACTTAATAAATGGAAGTTATCGATCGTTTAGTGCTTTATTTTTGAAATATAGGCGAACGGTATCAACAACTGGCAGGAGCAAAAGTCCAGGATTAATCGCACAGGGTCAAAAACTCCGGACTTTAAACTAATTGACTTGGGTGTGCGTTGACAAACATTCAAAGGTTAAAAACCACAACAACACAGCACGAGACTTGTATCAAGTCTTCTTTCACGTCAACAACAAAGCTGCATTTGTCTAATTCTGCAATAATAGCTTTAAATTCGATTGTCTGTGTGCTTTGAATACATATGAACCGGATACGGTTCAACTCGGATTTACGTAAACGAATTAGTTTTACACTAAAACTTCCCAAACATATTTCGTTGAAATTTTCCCAAGCGGGAAAATGGAAATGTTCCGAAAGTTTCAGTTTTATTAAAGTCGTTCCTTAAAAATTACAACTAATGAAAATAACATTTTGCTGTATGAAACAATACGTCCCGAATGAGAAGTCTCAACTCCAACTGAAGTTATGTTTTGCACTAGTTCATGTTTTATTCACATCTTTTTATCACCCTTTGGCATTTCTAAGCGTGCTATACTTAATCAGGTTAATGCAGAGTTTGTGCAAATTGTAGTTAATTTGTTTCATTATTTATGAAAGGTAGCACTAACGGTAATTTGGGAGTTATAGATGAACATAGATGTGTTTTAATTATTTATGGCGGAACTGCACCTGGTGCACTGTTGCAGTGATCTTCGGTGTTATAAAACTTTCCCATAAACAACAGTGGCGTAGTTGTAGAGCACGCTGAGGTCGGCGAGCTTTTTTGAGAGTAATTCACTAGAAAAATTTACCTTTTATTTACATAACCCGGCGCATTCACCATTTCGTCGAATTAAAAATCCTAGTTTTCTTCATTAGAATGCATAGCTTGTGCAATAAAACCGTGTTTTCTAATTTATTCACATTAACATTGCACATAGGAAGCCGAAGTATCTCATATGTGACCCTAAAATTATGGAATGTGGAGATGTTTTGGAATGTAAATTGCAGTTTTACCACTTAACTGGAGCTGCAAATATTAATTTTGATGCATCCAATTTTATTGTTTGTTTTGTGGGTTTTGTAATGTGCGAAGTTTTCTTTTAAAATAAAATAACACTTTCTACATTGCCGAGTCGATTTACCGCATGAATTTTGTATGTCAACTACGTCTATAAAAGGTTGTAAACACGACTTGAAGACGGAGCATGTAGCAGCAAATGGTACAATTCCAAATTAACGTGTTTGCTGGAATAGGAGACATAAATAAAAATTACTTGGATTAGGACTTAATTAAATTGCTTGAGATACACCCCAATCTCTAGAATTGCAAACACATATTGTGCGTAATATTCCTCGAATCCCGAATATTAGTCACGCCATTAAACTCGTTTATTCCACCACATGCGAGACTGAAACAAAAAAATTCCCAATAAAAACAATCCATCATGTTTCGCTCTTATTACTTGTGGGGTTGTAAAACCTCACTTCTGCGGCGGACATATAGACGTCTGGGGATTAGTTTAAAGACAATTTGACGTGAATGCACTTCACATGATGGCGGAAAAGAGCACCGGCTGTTGTTGCACAAAATCACAATAACGGATGTTCTTGATCAAAACATCTAATTACTGACATAACGTTCGAATGCCTTCAATGCAGAAGAGGAACATAGATAAGTCTGGCTTTGACAAGCCGCTTCATTGTCCTATGATTGCTTCGAAATCCTTATGCTTGATGATAAGACTGTTCCCTCTCAGACATTCAAGAGGAGATGCCACAATGGATGGCTATTGACGACAAAACAAACTCGACTCGGAATTTTTATAATCCTTCTCTAGTGTTTTTGTGGGATGAATAATGACGAAGAACCAAAAATGGGACAAAATAAAAGTCAATTTCTAAAGCAGCTTCTGGTTATTAAACTTGGTTTTTCGCAATTGAAAGACCGTCGAGAAAGGTTTTTATATTAACGATCATGAATTTTGTATAAAAATGAATTTTAAAGGTGTTTCACGGGTCTTAATTAGACTTTCTAGAATGTGAAATTCCCGTTGATTAAAAGTGTAAACTGGTTTTTGTCCTTTGTGGGGAAAACAGCGCCCTAGAAAGTGTAGGAAACAAATGGTGCAATTTCCCAAAACCAATTTGTAGCGCGTCTCCTAAATGAAGTACATATAAGCCATGTAAGAATATCAAAAGCCCTTCAAGTTCCCATCAATTTTTCGACTCAGCTGGATTGAAACTTAATCATATTTTCAGTAAAACGTTTAGAGATTGTATCCTATTAGCGTGAAAGCAACAAAACCTGCTTATACGAAGAGGATAATTAGTCTAGTCATTCCTTGAGTGGTCTCTTACTGCTTCCACCCTTCTTTACTCGGTTTTCATGAACAAGATACTGTTTAGCAACAACCTGCATCCTATCAAATTTAATACTCGAAATTCCCATCACCACCGGATGTGTCGTATTTACGAGCTCCAGGAGCACATAAATGTAATTATTGCTTTTTTTTCCCGATTCCCCGTCGGTAAAAGGTCAAAAAATTTAAATAATGTAAGTCTAAATGAAGATTTTATGTTTGATAACCGCACGCGGACGAGTTTCCGGGTCAGTTGTTTGTTATTTATGAGTAATTAAGGTGCTCCGGAGTGGCGCCAATGCTCTTCGACTGTAACAAAAAAGAAGGACGTTGTGTTTTGTACACGAGTAAAATAGGAGAAAAAGAGAGCAGTGTTGACGTCATACTATGAAAATTCTATGTTGAAACCGGAAAATTTTGGTGGGTGAAACCGACGCCAGATGTGACGTCAGTGAAATTGCCCAGAATTCAATCAGTGGGGTCATGTATTATGCAGCTGATAGATAAACTGTTGTGTTTTGAAATTGGGTGTTTCATCTCCTCGGATTGAACTGTCTTGTGAATGATGGGAATGTAAAAAAATCAAGATTTGTAGCCTAGGAAAACTTTGGGGATGGAATCCAAGATTTGTATCTAGCTCAAGCCGAGAGCGAGCTCTTCATAACTCTGCATACATTCGAGTGTTTTTTCGAGAGCAAGTGAAGATTAATGCAGGAGGTTGTGATGTAAAGCGCAAGCAACAGTTCCACAAAAGCTCCACGCGTTAGCGTTATCAAAGCTCAGGAAATGTGTGCTTTTTTCTTCTCGTGAAAAATTCCCCGCGTCACTTGATTCATTTCGCAATTACCCGCTTCAGCAAATTATCTTTATGACCGTGATTGATACTTTATTTGTGTAATTTCTTGCCAAGCACCGGAGAATGTATCGATTTTGAGCCTTGAGGCTGTGTTATTAACGCTGCTCCGCTCGATGCAACATAAATAAAATTCCATTCCTCATCTAATAACAATCCTTATTGCAACAATAATTCACTGAAAGGCAGATGGAAAACAAACAATTCCTGCAGAAGTTTGGGAATGTTTGTCACGGGTGGAATTTTCTATAATTTTTGTCATCAAAGGATTATAACGCAAACTTTATTCAAATGAGCTCGCACTGGGGGACTTATTAATTCACTGACGTCACCCAGTTAACAAGCGATATGACGTCATAATATTTTAAGTAAACTTTGTTCTCTCACGTTTGCCGTAAAACTAACTTTGTACTTGTTAATATCGCTCGCATGCCTGTCATAGCACGGAGAATCTGATAAACACCGAGTTAAGGCAAATTCTGATTTAATACGATAAACCGGCGTCGAGAAGTGTGATGTTCAGTTTTGAACAAAAAGAACACTTTTGGCATTTACATCACGGGATTTGCCATCTTTTATTTCAATTAACACAGACGAGAGTGAGGTTTACACGCTTTAACAGATTCTGGAGATATTCATAGGGGAGATACACACACATTGTTGGACAGGACAATAAGCGGTACCAAGTTACGGGGACAGTATTCAAAATCTCTGGTCAGAATTCAAATTTTGGTTATCTCCATTCAAATTTAAATATCCCCCGTCGACGAATTTGTGGTGTAATCTCAATTCAAATATCCTTCCCCTCAAAATTGAATAATAAAGAATTCGCTGGCAAAAGTTGGCGAATAAATTCCGCGACACTTCAGTAGTTTACATTTAATTATGACACGGAGACGGAAAAATCCAACATCTTCGTTATCACTCCACCATGAATTATTCACTTCAAATAGTAGGATAAATCCGAGCCCAAACACCCTGAAGCCAAATTAAAATTACGAATCTGCATAAATTTCGGCGGGAGCAAATGTAAACGTAGCGACCTTGTATCGGGTTGTATTTATTAGACAAACATTGTTAGGGTCATTTTATTCCAACCCAAGAACTTCTGTAACAATCTCAATATTTGGTTTAGTCATTTCAGAGTAGCGTGGAAAAATATATTAGAATCGCGGAAACGGAGAATTAATGGGAGAGAGTTTTCTCCCACTTGGAGAAAAAAAGGAACTAAACGCCTTCCTGCTGTTTAAACGATCAATAACCAACCATTAGACTTCTTCTAATAGGAATTTAATAATAATCAACTTGTGTTTTCGCTTTAATTGAATTCCTTGTTGCATAAACAAGCATAAACTGACTGATGTAGGCCGGAATATTTTGGAACTTGACAGTTATTTACTTAATGAGATCATAAACTGACTTATTATTAGCTCCCAATGACTGAATATTTCAACGACTTCGGCCACTTTGCTGCACTTTACTGACCCGATTAATAAAAGAGTTGGAGCCGAGCCAAATTATGTGTGAAAGCAAAACGATTGTCGAATGAACGGAAATGAAGGGATTGATAACGGCACGTGCTAAAGATAAGCACAAAAAGTAGACTTGTGTTTATTTCTGCTGCCCCAAACTTGCCCTAGATTGAGCTTTCTAGAAGATATATCAATGGCGTCATAAAACTGTTATTGCAATTTGTGTGATAGCCACCTAATTTCATTTTCTCGTTCACGACGCTATGAAAGGGTCAAGAATAACTTTGTCTCCATAAGTTTTATGTTCGGCATTCTTACAGAGATCAATTCCCCTCCCTGTACGCTTTCAAGAAATTGAATTACAGTCGACGGGGTAAATTGGCATCTTTAGCCATTACGCGAGAAATTTACAACCTCCACGTGTACAATGATCGATTTTTAAAAAGGATCGCCTTGTAAATACTTTTTTAGTTGAAAAAAAAAAGTCAAAGGTCGCACACGCAAGACTTTGCAAGATAACTTGTATGTTGTATTGGGGAGTGTTCACGGAATGGCAAACTGTGGTCGTTGGGGATGAATTATTCAGACTTTGTCTAAACGAAGGAGATGGCCGTATTAAAGCGACTTGGTTCAGAAATGAAAGGGCTAATCAACATTTTGCGAGTGATGTAAACTTATATGGTGGTATTACGAGAGTGCAATTAGAGTTGGACAAACATGCAAGATGGAAACCAGTTAATATGTCTTTCAAGTCGCACCGCTATTAGGATAATTATAACTAGTTCTTCAGATGTCTTAAATGTTTCAAACGGATTCTTGTCTTTGATCAACCATTAATACTTAATTAACCCAATGGGCTCTTTCATGTATTGGTGCTGAGCTTAAATACTCCTTATATTTTATCGGAACTTTTTCATACTGATCCAACATGTTGATTAAAGTGAACGCCTGAAAAAAATATCGTGGGAAACCCATTTCCTGTAGGCGTATTAACATCATATTGTTTGTATGTTTTTTTCGCTATCAATCAAAAGCAAGTTCGAATGTCGTGCCTTTTAGTGGTCGCCGCAGCACGTGGGCGTCTAATGTTTCAAATCGTTCGCAGTAAATACCGGAACTTTTCCGGTGATTTGTCAATTTTCTTGAATAATACATCAGAAGTGTTATTAAGCAATCAACTCGATCGTTTGGTTATTATACCGTGCGGATTAGTCCGGCAATTACGAGCCGCCTTGACATTCTTTCTTGATTAAATTTTGACGTAGGTCTTAAGGATTAAACTCGGTTAATGACTGTCAAAGTTATAAACTTTTTATCGTCATTTGAAAGCGCGACGTGGTGCAAATAACTAGAAAGGGATAACTTCGCAAGTCCTTGACGAGGGTGGCTAAGTTTCCAGTCGACATCAACTAATAATGTTATCCGCAGAATATACAGTCTTGTGAATCGAAATGAATCAAACCTCGAATGATATCGATCAAAGCGTCGAAACTATAGTGGCGGCTTTTCCGACGCCCTAATCTTAACTATTTATCAAAGCTGACAACATCATCGATTTTTCAATTCGTTTTAATTAAACGGGAATTTTGATTTATTGTGCCATGAGGGCATAGGCAAATAAGAGCCTTGTTCATTTTACGACAATCTCGAGCGTTTCGACCGAGACTGCACAACTTTAGCTTCAAAAGACATTACAGATCAGCGAAATATTTAAAGAATCTTTACAAAGAAACTTTTATGTCTAAGCAGATTTGCGCAATTCCTTGACGGAAGGGCTCTACTGGAGAGATTTGCAGAAAAACACTTCCAACAAGCTGAACTGGGATAAAAACGAATGTGGAACTCGGTCAATAATCAAAAATTCTCGTTAAAATACTTTTGATATCTGTACGGGCATTAAGTCAAGCTTTTGGATCATTTGATCTACTTAGGCATATCTGAACACATTTTCCCTTTGTGGTAGTTCTTTCGTTATTATACTTTTCTTCGTGTTCTCCATAATCGCGACTTCCCTAAATTGGAGTTTTCGCAGACAAAAATCGCATTACGATTGATGATAAGTTTCCGTGCACAAGTTGCTGCGGAAGCTTTCGGTCGCTTTGAAGTCATTTTATTATCTTATTAAGCAGCCACAACACTCTGAAACACTCTCTGAAAAATAAAGAAGCGGGCTTTTATCTGAAGCTTCGGTGTTACTGAAGGTATTTACGTTGCTTTAAAATAGGGCTCGAAACCATTAGAGATGCAATAAAACCGTGTTCTAAACTTGATTTATAGGAAAATGTCTGCTTGAAAGTAAGGAAATTTGCCCTGTGGTTGGTTCAAAAAGCGTATGTACCTCCAAATTATTGCTTCGTGTCTGCGACGATAAATCGTGGGGTTCCAACCACCTTGTTGCGTATTAATTTCACCCTGAAGAAGCATTTTTTAGAGATACCGGTGGCGGTGTTTTAACCCCACTAAAGTAACAAAAGCTCTTGGCTTTCGAAAATGTTTATAAGGATTGACAGA
This sequence comes from Gnatocerus cornutus, assembly GCA_029298725.1. NCBI lineage: Eukaryota > Metazoa > Arthropoda > Insecta > Coleoptera > Tenebrionidae > Gnatocerus > Gnatocerus cornutus. The sequence continues at coordinate 4,747,454 of CM055517.1, forward strand.
TAGCCGCTTGGGGAGGATCGTTTTTCTTTTAGAAGGAAACCCTCGAAAGCCGCGACACTGAGTGCACCAATATTTTTATTAACGGAATTTTAATATTCCATTGATCTCCGGGTCAGGGAATATTAAAAAAGTAAGCTTTGATGAGAGCTCTTTCAATTACCGCTCCGTTTTCTGAAATACATTTTTATCTTTCGTTTCCTTCGATATTAATTAATTCTCAATTTTATTGACGAAGATGCTCGAGTTTAATGTATTTAACAGCATGCTTGAATGATGTTTGCGCCATTTAAAAGTCGCATGAAATTATCGTCTACTTTATTTTACTCTTTGCATCATCGGGAAATATAGATTTTATGTCACTCGGCGCTGGGAAACTCTTTCGCTTAAATATTTTACGCCCAAATTACGCTCAAGTTTTGCATCAAATGCAATTTCGAACAGGGTTTTCTCCATTCTTTTTAACTTCCAATGGAATACAAAAAATTTAGATGAATTTAAAAGTGCCGCAAGAAAATGTTTCAAGAAAATAATCCCCGAGATGATTAAGGGTAGTTTCTTAACGCGAATTGATCATGATTGGTTTGGATTTCCAATATTTCTGGACAGAAATTTAATTAAGATTAGTCTTTTCATTCCTACTGTAGCTCTACCAAGTCTAATAAGACCTATTTTTATTCGGTTGGGTAATATATTCTTTGACATTACTGTAAAAAAAGATAAAAACCCGAGGGATTCTCATATCTGTCTCTATTGATGTATCTCAACGATTAAAGTCTTCAAACTATCAGATTTCGAAAAAAATATGCCAAACTTTCAAATCGCTTTCCGGTCTCTTGTGCCCTATTACCATCTGTGACTAATGAAAGCTCTGCGTTTCAGAAGGAAAAAAGTTCATGTAGAAAGTATATAAAGTTTGTATTAAAATTCCGCTTCCTAAAAGTTTGAATTATGGATTTTGAAGAAAATTCATCCAGAGTTGATTAGACGAACTCTGTTTTTAGATAGTTTAATCTAAACTGTTCGTGACAGCTTTAACTGACCCTAAATGTAATTATTATCCTTTTTTTAAGAGTATCGGTACACAGCCGTGAACAAACAAACTTGAAAGAAAATCTATCAAAAGAATTAAAGTAAACATTAACTTCCATCGTTAGCCTGTTGTTTCGCCACATTTCATTACCTCCAACTTTTGTTGTGTTCAAAAGCTCCGGGTTTGAATTTTTTGCGCGTTTTTTGTAAACTGTAAATTACAGGTAAATTGTTGATTGGCTCGGTGGTTAAAAATAGTCTGCAAATTTTTCCTAGGTCATATCAGAGTTCTTCGAAAATTTTGTTTAAAGAGATATCAAGGTGGAAGCTTTCAAATTTAAACAACATCAAAGGTTTCCCCCTTCGATCAGATTATTCGAGGAAATATTTGATTAACAAATTATTTCTTTAAAAATCGAGCGTTCGAAAAATTACAGAGTAAACGACACATTTTTAACCGTCTGTGTGAAACAAATGCGACTTCTTGTTAGCTGTCAGTAAAGAGGTATTTTTCGCGTTAAGTCATTGCTCGGCATGCATTTCCTGCAAGTGTCGTGTTGAAAATAAGCATTTTGTCACGGCTTTAATTACAACGTAACAAATGAGAAACTAGTTCAGAGGGACGGAGGCTTGTTTTAGAAACATTATTATGATTTTTTATGTTTTGTTTTTCTACAAACTTCAATCTTGGTCGTTCTCGTTTCATATAAAAGATCTTTCACTCTTCTAGTAAACAAACTCCTCGAACTCGGCAGAGTATTGTTTGAAATACGAATTGAAACCTCTCAACTTACATTAAACGTCAATTTAGAGTTGTCATGAAACCTGGACTATATTGAGTGCACTTTGAACTTTACATTGCACAAAATTAATGAAAATCGTATCACTGTCGTGATCTGTCCAAAAGTTGGGTTGTCCAAATATGTGCTTCTCTTTCTCCTGTTTGATTTCAGCCGAAGTGGAAACAGATAATAGAAAGAATTGTTATTTCGACCGTTTTACAAAAAAGTGAAATTTACTTATGGTCCCAACAGGCAAAAAAACTGCTTTCTCTCATTTCTTTTTTGTTTTAAAAACAAATGTTTTCTTTTCGTGTCAAACTCGCAGCGATGTCAGAGCAAACGATTTGACTTCATTTCAACATATTCAATTTGGAAAGAAATCCGACGAATCCGATAACTATCCGTTTAGATTTTGCAATGCGATGCATTTCCTCGCAGAAACCAATTCGTTTCAGTTCAACCGTGAACGGATCGCTAATCTGTTTAAAGCAGATGCCCAAGAATTAAAAAAAATCACCTAAATTTTCGTTCGCTTCTAACGTGTGGTTTTTTCTTCCAACTTTCGACTCGATATTGGATTCGTTTTACGCTTCCGTTCCCTTGGCTTGTAAGCTTAATTATAATGGTATAAATTGAGATAGAATGGCGAAATTATAAAGCAGACAAAGCATGTTTTAGTTCTATTTGACCCAGTTTTAAGCTCTAATACGTCCAATTAACAGCCATGATTCATTATCGCTGGTCTTCGACAGTCCAAACACGCCTGGGGTGCATTTCCGCTTCATTTTCAAATTGTCCCATTTATAGAATTAATTCTGTAATCCATCAATGCAACCGCTAATAATAGCTACCATGATTATAATGCTGGTAGCTGCACTGGGCAAAAACTGCAACTAAATACAACTGAAATGTCAGAAGTCGTCATTAAACTGCACTAAACTTCCCTAACTAGTTGGGAATAATATACTGATTTTCTGCTAGCGTGTTTGCAGATTCATAATTATTATTCATCTTGATTGGACATTCGTGTTTCATGGTGTTTAATTAAAATTTACACATAAATTGAACAATGTGATGTTTAACATGTCTTATCTAATGTAAGTCACGCAGTACAAAGTGTTTCATTTTGCAACTTTAATATGTGTACTTAAAGTCATAAGAAACGATTTAGTTTGTTCCGGCGCATCCACCATTTTTCCTTTCCGACTGTTGCACTTTCTTCCATCGCCAAACAAAACCTCGACCCTTAATTTCAGTCGATTTTATTACGTAATATGTTTGTGACAAGGTTATATTGTTTATTTAATGGCACGCTCAAACCGCGCTTATTCCCGGTTTATGGCCAAAACAATAAAAACGAATAAATATTTGTCCTGGTACCACAATCTATGACGCGAGTTTAATTTAAAAAGAGCGTTCATCGAGGATAAATTATTTGACAAGTTTCTTTACAGCAGCGGCTTTTTTCCATATAATGGTAGTTTCAGAAACAATGCGCGCTCCAACTGTTACTTTAACTACCGCGGCCGAAATTTGGTTTTAAAAGGGATTTTATGTCGCGACTGTTAAAAAACACGCCAAGTTCATCAACATTGCGTTCATTACCATCGAAATTGAATTTATGCGTCAATATTTATACGTTTTACAGCGAAATTGAATGTGACTAAACTGACAACAACTGTATTCCAACACATGCACGCAATTTGAAATACTGTCGCGAACAAGATATCGGCTTAATAAGAAAATATCTCACGCTAGCTTATATTCTTCATCACACGCTTTCAGGTAAAAACACGTTCTTGACTTTACGTAAAACCCAGACGTGATTCTCCTTACTCCAACTTTGAAGCACGTGAAAATCGCAATCGGTTCAAATTAATTTCGCATTAAAATATGGCCCCGTCAAAGTGTCGTCATAGTGTGTCTTTTACGACCTATCAAAGATTTTATCTCTGACATGAAAGTTGAGATTTTGACAAAGATTATGTTCCCATTGTTACGTGGATGCAGCGGAAGCTTTGTAGTCTTGTGCTTTGTGCCTAAATGATTTGCGCTGGAACGAGAATAAAATTCCTGCATTCCGTCGTGGCAGAGTATAGTTTTCATGTACTGTTTTATAATACTCCTATAATTTAGCATTGCAGGAAGATCGGCGCATTCACCAGAAACGCTCACTTTTTGCCTTTTTTAAAGTTAAGACAACAGGTGATGGCATTTAACCTGGCGCCCCCACCATTTGCACGAGCGTCCTCTTTTCTTGGTAATTTGCCAAACTGCAAATACATAAAATTTCGGACAAGTGTCCACTCCTCTCAGTTGATTGCTCCATTACTCGAGCAAACATGGACTAATTTCATTTCAAATGACGGATGTGGACCTATATAAAAAACCTAATGGTTGTAATGTGCTCCAAGCGGCCTTGTATATAACCGAAAACAGTTAACAGCTGCACTTGTTCACACAGAACTTTCACAGAAATTAACTAACCAACTAGTGATTTATTTGAGGTGTCACAGAGACGAGAATCTGAGGAAAAATGGGGAAAATGGATTAAAACGATTTATTTTTTATGCACGGGGTTTGTTCGAAGTAATTTGAACTAATGTACGATTAATTTAATATTTTAGCGCGAGCAGGAGGTACAATAATTCTCCGATCGGATTTATTATTACAAACGATTTCATAGTCATGGCATCTGTTTATTAGTACAGTTGGGCATATTTTGAGTACGTGAGCAATGAATGTTTAATTTAATGCCAGGAAAACCACAATAATCTTTATCATGTTATTTTCGTATTGATTTTCAATACAAATATTTTAATATTTATAATACTCGTAGCAAACATGAATTTACTATTTTGGATTCCGTTAATTGTGGGTTTGACGTAACTACTACAAAGTAATAAAAGCATACTTAAATTAGTCATTTTGCATCTATGTAATAATTAAGTGTCATCCCACACGCCCTAGTTTAATAAAGTTTTATTAAACCAAAGTTAAGTTATTACAGTGTAGAATATATTATGATGTTCCAAATTTAATCAAACTTAATTAGAAGAATGCCGCTGTTTTATGATAAATATAAATCTCAAAATTCAACTTTTGATGGAAACTATATTTCTGCCTTGCCTCCGAGTTGAGAAAATTCTAAAGTAACCGTCCGTATTTCCAACAATTTTCTCCTCAGACCCCTCATTTTCAACCTCACTTTTATTTCCTAGTAAAAGAAATAAGTTTCTTTACGTGGAACATACTTTAACTCAGAAGAAGTTTAAACTTTAACTAAAGAAACTTTTGATGCTGTGTGAAAAGTTTCATTGAGGGTTGAATGACAGAAAAGAGCATCCGAGTCTTTCAATCAAATTTATTTAAGCATTTCCTGCGTAGGTAAACAGGATAGATCACAGAGCGCCAAGTGTTAATTGCCGCCTCGACAAATTGTTGGTGGTGATCCCTAACACCATCCTGAGCCGTATGTTTATCATACTTTAAAGGGAAAGTTACCTAAACTTGGCGAACTTTGATGGTTGTGCCGCTCTAAACCGTCAAAATTATACAAATACCTCTAGTCAAACCAAAAATGGAAAATTTTGGTCGAACAATGCAGCCAAGTTAACACTACGCAAGCAGTTCTCTGGTAACATTGGAATGTGTGGCATACCGATTAAATGCCATATTAATTAGAATGTTCCTTATGGAATCTGAAAATTCCCACGGGGAACATGATGTGTCTTAAAACCTGTTTCATTTAATTTAAGGATCTCAATCTCGTTAAAGAAAATTAAATTTAGGGTTCGTTTGGTTTGCCTTGCGAAATCAACGGGTTCCGGTTGAAATTTATTGATACGAGAGCGACACTGGGCGCTAATTTTAGGGTCAGTACTACCTGACAAGAGATTGCTCTTAAGCTCTCGCGTTGACCTCGTTACTTGAGATAAAACGGAATTCACAGCAATTTAATTAAAGCCAACAATTAAATATGGTAATCGAGCGGTAATTTACTGCATTGGAGGTGGAAAAAGGGGGAAAATTGTATTGGCGGAAATAAAGGGAGGGAGAAACGCCGGGGCTGTATTTTAGTCAAATTTTAACACTTACCTATCACCGTTGCAAGTATGATGAACCCCAATAAAGCGGCGATCCCGACCATTGTAACAATTCTGATAGTTTCATCGTGAGGGTTGTAACTAAAAGTCCTGTTGACACTAAAGTTCGAACTAAAATTGTTCCCCAACGAACTGTCATTGGGGTAGAAATAAAAGTCGTCGGCTTTTTTAAAATAAAAACTCGAATTTTCATTGAAAGTGATGGGATACCACACATCGTTACTCTCTTCAGTCGACGATGCAATGGTTATGATGTTATGAAAAATTGTAGATTTCAAAGAAACATTTTCGGTGGGGGCTGTTATAAGCGAGGGTTGTTGTTCTTTTCCAGACATCGCAGCGAGAGGTTGCCACAAATGATGTCTTCTAACGTAATCCATTTTCACCCACTAGAATTCAATTAACACTTCACATTGTAGTTTATTTAGTATAGCTGCTGTTGTTACTTCCTCCATTGCAGCACATCTGGAATTAAATGAGAGGCATTATGGAAATAATTCACGTCAAATTGCGGTTTATAGTGCACTTTTTTTAATACAATTTCAACGGTTTTTGTGTAAACTACAACAAAGAACGTGATTGTTGAAGTTTCATTCCAAGTCTCGCAGAAGAATTTTCATATAAATGAGAAAATCAGAAGACGATTAAAAAACGGAGAAAATTATTATTTTTAAGACTACCCCTTCATTTCACGATAAACAAACAAAAGAAAACGATTTAAAATGGCAAAGGGGGCAAGATGAAGATAAGCTACAAATAGGACATAAAGGAGAGAGGAATTTAGTTGCTAAATATTATGATAACGTGTTCGCCAAAACGCTCTGATAGTATTTTTTTTCTATGTTAAATTGTCGAGGGTTGCACGTAAATCAAGAGTGAAAGCGTGCAATGTTTACAAAGGGAATATCGGGAAGAATCAAAAAATAATAATAGCTTCTAATAGAGGAAGATACGTGACTGGTTTCGATGTTGTAAAAACATTAATATGTGAGGAACACGTTCGCTTTTATATACACTTCATATAATGCTTCACGGTCAGATTGGCTTCGTATAACCATTTTACCACTGACCTGGCACACCCAAAGTACAGAGGGGTGGCCAATATAGTACTTGTACTCAGTTCGAGTTAATTCATTGGAAATAACAACGAGGCGCTATTTAGACCACAATGGACGATTTGCATTATATATTTTGGACTAAATCATTCAATTGAATAATTTAAAGTTTAACTTAGCATACCTTGAAATTGGGGTCGTATAGAAGCGGTAGTTCGACTGCTGGATGGCGGCCAAACAGTTATGCAGATTTCCAGGTATTGGAAACACCGGGCATCATTACATTTTTTATTGTGTAAAGTTTTAAGTATGAAAGATAAATAATTTGCCCCGAACTATCGTTCCAACCGCGTTAATTTTATAATGTAGAATTTATAATTATGATGAAGGTGAGGTTTCTCTGAATTTGCCAGGTACTTTGTATTTAATTAGAGATGGTATAATGTTCATGCTGTCTACAATTCTACCTAATTAGTGAAGAAGCTCATACAAATCGTAATTTTGGCAATTAATGGAACTTTCCAAAGCTTACGTTTTGGACTAGAAAAAGGTGTTTTGAAACTGTTGAAATTTAATCTTACCGGCAAAAAATGGTTGTAACAATTGTTTTGTTCAATAAGTGAAAAAACTTTATTTAGTTATTTAGTTATTTTTAATTAAAAATTTTCACCGTACGACGCACTATTTGTTGCTTCAGTGCGTTGAATGTAAATAAAAATATAATAAAAAAATGGCAATGGGAAGTTTGCTTATTGAGGCCAAACTCATTCATCATCCCAATAAAATTTTATTTTAGCTGTCTGAAAATTAGGGAAATGTTTCCACTTTTTGGAAACTAATCGCAACAAAATAGTACTTTCACACTCACTAATCCAAGAGATAAAATGACCGGAATATAATCAGAATTGTCAATATTTCGGGATATCGTGAATATGTGTTCTATTTGTAGTGACCGTAAATACCGTTATCTATGATCATAAATTTAAACATAAATGTCAATTTCTGGGTTAAATGAAACATTAACAAAAATTACTGCCCTTGTATAGTTCCTCGCTTCAAAACCGAATTCCGTGAGGTGTTGATCAATCTATTATAAAATAAAATCCCTATAATACCGTTAATTTAGTGAGAATGTAAACCAGCGTGTGTACTTTGTACATACAATCCCGTCAATGCGGTGAAGAGATCAAACTATAAAATTCAATTACCCCACAATGTTGTGGTTACCTTCATAAACTTTTAAACCTCCGATAAAAAAATAATTAAAAACCCCATTCTTCCCTTCTTCAGCACTCAACCTCTTCTCTATAATTATATTGTCTCCGGTCTTTATGCTCTTGAAAGCCGTTCCCATCGCACAATAAATGTAAAATTAACTCGAATAAAAATAAATTTGATCGACACAAATAAGCCATCCTTTTCAACTTACCCCATTAACGTGACGCGGTAAAAATCTCAATCTATCTGTGAATAGTTCACGTCAAGCGACTTCCCAATTTGGATGTTTGCTCTCGAACACCTTTAGCTTATTGTGAAGCTCCGGAGTTTTCCATCAAATTGATTTCGATTCGATCGATCTTGGTGAAAATCCGCTAATGGGGACAAGTCGTTTGTTCAATTTTGGGACGTTGTAAAATTTTAACGATGTGTGTGTTCTGGGAACGTTGAAAATTATAAATTTAGCGAACGGATTAGTCGGATAGCGGGAAAACAGAACACAAAAGTGAAGTTTACGGTGCATTTATGTTTTAAATAAACAAACATTGACAGATTTGTGCAGTTTTACTCGAGCCACTTAAATCACGAGTTTAAACAAGCATTGCCCCAAAATGTAAATACAAATGAAATAAAATTTATACTTTTGTTGCTTGAATTTCTTATCGAATTAATTGGAATTTTCATCATAAATCAACTAGGATTTAATTATCAAATAAAATTATACCGCTTAATGTAAGCACTTACAAATAAAAGTAATACCGACAGTTTGATTTACACTTAAATTTTACGAGGGGCAAACATTGATCTTTGGCTTAAAGTTACAAATAACCAATATTACGTATTAAAAAATATTGTTATGGCTTATTTGCCTTGGCTGTTTTTTACTAACTTTAAATTTCTGTGAAGTATTGTAACGGGGGATTAACAGTCTGCAAAAATTAAGCAAAGCAGGGTCATTCTGAGGTTTTTCCAGTGGCGATAAAGTTGGAATATTCATGAAATGTTAACATTCTAATTTTCATTAGTTAGGAATGTCTTTTCTAATTTTACGAAGCCAAAAGTGCACTCAACATTGTTGTTATTTATTTAGTTCACACTTGAAATAAAATTTTCGCTATACATAAATTATTATATTAATGTAAATTATCGCTCAATTATTCTCTCATTCGAAAAATTAACTTAATGCATAAACACTATTTGCCTATTTTATGCATTGACACGATGCTACATTTCTTTTTTATTGTTTTTTTTGTAAATAAAGATCTTTGTTCAACTTCTCACTTGAAGACTTGTCTTACATAAAAAATTCCTCAGTCTATTTAAAATAAGACCAAGAGTTTTAAAGTTATTTCGACTTAAATTGATTTCTCTCCACTCGATTATCTGACTTATTTTCAAGAGGCAGAAATAGAACAGCGATTCAATGCTAATGTTTTATTTTAATGATTTGTCTTGAGTCGACGTGAATCATAATTTGTTTTCCATGTTTTTTTCAAGCAAAGCAAAAATATCTTTTATTAATGCACGAATGGAAAGTTTTAAACAAATTGTGATATTAATTTGTTTAATCCGCCTATTTGTTTTTACAAATTTTAATTAATACCAACCAACTGAACTGATCAAAAATTAACGTTTATTGTACATAATTTAACATTTAATGTAACATGAATCCTAAATTTGACTAGTTAATCTAAAAAGCTTTAGGGGAAGCACAATTTTGGGAAATCGATTTGCCAATTTAAATTCTATTTGAAACCATTCATACTTTTATGCAAATATGTGGAATATTAATTAAAATTAAATTAAAATGACTCCGTCCTTATCAGAATCTGATTGTGTTTCGTGAACATAAAACTCGAAAACTACTCAATTGGATTGTTAAAAAAACTTGCAGTACAAGTCATTTCTGTGTGAGCATCAAAGAAGTTCAGATGCTAATGTAACTTCTTAATCCGTCTCGATACAACGTGATCCATAATTTATGCCCAGGAAACGGTCGCTCCTGCTTAATATTTGAAATCATTCTAAATATTTTATTTCGTGTGATCTCAACTGGTCACTCGAGCACAAAAATTTATTTCGTGTCCGTGTCGGGGTAATTTTGTCTATTTAGGACATTTTTATTTCCTTTTACTTGCCTTATCGCACAGTCTTCTTTGTTTGTCCCCAGGATAAAGCGTCCCCGAAACTATTTCCTAATGCACATCCTCGTTCGAATCCTTTCACAAAAAAGTGTTTTATTAAATTCAAACGTTTTCGCGGGTCTCCGATAAGTTTGTTTTGATAACACCTCTCGCTCGCAGGACGCCCGGTGAGAATCTACAAGTTTAACAAAACCGACGCTCCTGTTGTATACGTCGCGACGCATACGCAAGCGTAGCTTCCGTCTCTTTCTGCTCGTGTTTCCACTATGACGTACTCTTAGTGCAACATCGTGTATGGATTAGACTGGAGCCGCGCAGTTTATCGATGGATGCTGTATCGACAATCCAATAAAAATTAATCACATTATTCGTTGGCATACAAATTGGCAAAAAGTTGGGCCAAACCTTTTCGACATTAATTAGAGGTTGGATGAAAATTCCATGTTGCTAGTTTCAAACGTTTGCTTTCAAAGTCGCTTCCAAAGTTGACTGAATTGAGTCAGGATATTTTACAAATAGTCCTTTTACTGCTTCAGGGAGTTGCTACTCTACCGCTTTATTCTATAAGCTACCAGAGAAGACTGTAGCTACAATGTTGAAATGAAATTATTAGAGAAAGCTGGAGCTGACATCGACCGAATTTAGTTCTGTATTTATCTGTTAATCTAATAGTTTTGTGGGTGTTCAATACCATTAAATTCGAAATAACTACTTTTTTGTGCCGCAGATTCAAAAATGTCGATACGGTAAATTAATATAGATTAGTGTGAGTGAAAAACCAATAATTAAAAGGCAACCTTTTAACTTTTTTTCTTAAATCATATAATTATCATTTGTATTGCAAAATCTGTTTCTATTGTTTTTTTTTTATTTGCAAAATTCCTGCCGCAGTGCAGTGTGTACATTCAGTTTTTTAATAACTAAAATATGCATGCAGAGTTTTGTCCAGCGCCGAAATGAGAGAATTAGAAATATTTCAAGTTTTTTTATATGCACTTTCTGGCAAAAGACGCTGAAATTACGTTACTTCTAATTCTGTTAAATCCTGAAAAGTCGTCAATGCACCTTCCGAAAAGCATAACTTGGTAAAAAACAACTCATCATTTAAATTCTCGTCGAGTCGAAGTTCCTGTAGTTCCTTTACGACGTGAATATTTCATAAATTCGAACAGAAAAAAATTCCGGCTGTTACAGATGGCTGTAACTGCTAACAAAGTAGATTTGACATAGTAACGCCTGTTTTATTAGAGCAACAAAATGAATATTGCATGAAATTTTGTTATTTTATGAATTACAGTCTCATTAAACCTGTGCGTGTTTAATCAAACGGGATTTCAACTGTAATCTGAAATGATTCGGGATAATGTGATATTCTTGTGAAATGTCCAGGAAATTATGGAAAATGCTTATAAAGCTCATTGTGTTAGTTGTGTTGAGTTTGGCGTTATACAACTTTTCGCTTTTTAATTATACTTGTTTATTTAGTGCAATTATTATTGCGGTTGTTTGAATATGCTGAACACTTCCTCAAAGCATGAGTGCTTTTTTTTCACAAAGATTAAATAGATTTGTTAAACATAAACTGAAGCATCGCTGAAAACGCAATAAAAAAAAATAAAAGAGCTTCCGAGTGAGTGAAAGGCTGCAAACTTCCCACTAGTAGCAGTACTTTTAATAAATTGTTAAACCCTATCGCTTTGAAGTTTCAACATAAAATATAAACAATGGTGATAAATCCGTGCTGAGCAGCAAAAACTTTAATACAGATTTACTCAGTTTCTGTAAAGCACATTTATTTAAAAAAACTCGACAAAAATTATGAATCTTGACGGTTTCAAATTACCACTTTAGAAGAGTCTGAAACAAACCACAGAACAATGTATTATCGTCCGGAATAAAAACAAGAAATGGAAGGGAAATAATCGGCGCAATTAAGCGGTACACATTTTAAAACGTTTTGCGGCTATAACGTTTTTATGTTTCATATCGAACATGACACTGTAACCGAAAACTTATTTCCCTCATGTCACAGTATGATTCTTCAATGTCATATTTTACCTTCAATTTAAGAAAACTAGCCTTACATAAAGTGTCGGTCTAGATAGCAGTTTTCTCTATTTCGTTCAACACGTTCCATAAAAATAGTATGATTTCGAAAGAACATGAAAAATCGATAATTAATCCCGCAACATATTTCGGAAAAATGTGTGGCTGACATAAATCCCATATCCATCTTCGTAATGTCATTCCAGCCGGATAAACGTAAGGGTTTATGTACCGGAACAATTTTTCTTCGTAATGTAGAATATTTATTTTCAATTACGAAAAAATCCAGTTGTTTAATCGCAACGCAGAATGTCGCTTTTGTGCGGGTTCAAATACTTTTATTTACTGTGAGCGTAATATTTCAGTGATCGATGAATCCGCAAATTAAATGTGTTGTTAGAAAATGTAGGATTACGTTATTAATTGTCCGTCGGCACACGCAATAATTTTGTGAACACGTACCCTCCCTTAATAATGCTTTTGTTCAAGTGTCGGGTTTGACGTTGAAACAGAACACTCCATTGTGTTCAAATTTAACTAAAACACAGTTTAGTGTCTTTCATTAATAAAAGGAAGCGAATTTATGTGGTTTCGCACTGTAAAAAATCACACTTCTCGGAGAACGAACTTCATGTCAGCGAATAACGGGAAGCTGTTTTTTCTTCGTTAATTGGGCGGTCAAGTTTATTATTGCTTTGTCGTTATTAAGGTCATAATAAAAGACTTCTTGCTTCGTTTCACACGCGAATACATAACGATCCGGAAAATTGTTGTGAATGTTGAAATTCCTAATTGAAATTTATTAAGATGTCTTCGCTTTTTTTCCCAGTTTTATGAACTCAAGATAAATAAAAGCTCTATCGATCAGAATTTCATTTCTTTGGTTTCTGGTAATTGAAAACGCTATTTGGAATCCCCTTTTGTTCTCGGCTCTGGATGTGAACCATTTTTCAGGATTACAGTAAAAGGTGCAACTGCATCAAAGCTCAACTTAATTCACCGTTTCCTACTGGCAATAAATTATGAAGTGCGGTAAAATATGTTTAATATTGTTATTTGAAAATGTTGTGCAAACAAAGAAGATATGAATGGTAATTTTGTTAAACCAAACAGCAGGAATTTTAGCGCTAAAATGAAAGCACAACATGTTATTTACATGCGTTTTGATCAATTCGATTTGCTTAAAAATTGGTAAATTTGGATGAACAAGAAATTAGGTGGTGTTTTTTTGATAAATGGTGGATGCGCCGGGTCAACTATACATATATTGTATTGGATCATTTTATTGAATTCTTCAGTTTCTTAGGATTCTGTAGTTCTTTTTATTTTTTAATCATTTACATTTTTTAACTGTTTTGATTAACCAGACTCCTAAATTTTCTTGGTTAGATCGTCTGCATGTCTTCAGAACTTTTTCATTTTTTTTTACTTTTTTTTACGTCTTGAAATTCACAGATGATCTGTGTTGTTGTTTCCTAAATTCGTCTGGATTTTAAGAATTTTTCAAATATCGATCGAAAAATTATCGTGCAAAACACAAATTTTTCAAACAATTCAATGTCACTACTAAGTCAATACTACTTTTTTACTACATAAATAAAAAGTTGATGTGCTTTCCATTCCCGAAATGTTTTAGTGTCATGTGTAATAAAAATAGCTTGATGAGTTTAAAATTTAAACTATGTTTTATGTCGAAACACAAAATGAACATTTCACTTTAATTCCTCGTTTTTATTACGTTTTTAGGGACTTTAAATTGGGTACTTGTTTAACTAACTGTAACCGATGGCTCTACCTTTCAAAATTAAATAAAGTCCAAATATATGTATATGTAATATATATACATAATAATAGAATAATAACGCATATTTATTGGGGTCAAAATTCTGTTTTGTTCGTAATTTCCCTGCAAAATTGGAATACTAGAGCCGCCCAAAATCGATTTGACCGTCAATATAAAATTTTATGGAGTTCTAATTTCAGAAACGAAAATAGCCAAACAAATGACCAGATGATTTGTTGGAAAAGTTTCCATGACGGGTGGACTGGTTTAAATATTTCTTTTAAATAACTATTTTCTGAAATTAAACGCTCTGTAAAGAGCAAAGGTTTCCGTATAAAACCAAATACAATTTTCAAATTAAAGTAGTAAACACACTACGAGTGTAGGAAAGCAATATTTAGTCGCGTAGTTAGCAGCTTTCCGTAAAAAGGGCTCAAGCCCATTTGGTAAATGCCTTCATATTTTAGTCCTAATTACCTCGAATTACTTGGATTGTGGACCCAGATGTGAACTTCAGCAAGTCCCACTAACGAACTTTCACTCTGACCTTTAGTTGTCTTATTTAATAAATCGTTTTCTTATTCTAAAGTGAAATAAACACCGATAGCGCTAAGTGGCATCAGGTGTAGTAGAGATAAATCGGAAACTCTGGATCCAGTTTCAGACGTTTAATCGACGAGTGAAATACTCAAAGGAGTTGGTGAATACCGCCTAAGTTTTTTTCAAAATTATCTCAAGAGTAATCCAAATTTTATCAGTGACACCTCGACAAAGATTGGAGTCGTTCCCGCATAAAACTCCATTAAACAAGACAAAATGAGATGCAAATTTAGTTCCACTTTTCATTTGACTACAATAATTAAAGTTTAATTAAGTCGAAGGGAAAAAATCTAATCATTTTGTGTTGTCCTTTTGCGAATGGAAATGGAATTTTGTTGTCGAGCATTTCGCTTCAGACACACTATTTCAAGTGGAACAAGAATTTGCTTGAGAATTACAATCTGGCAAAAAGTGTTGCTTTGTAAAGTGGAAGATAGCGACTTGAACTGAAAAACGAATAGTTTGTAGTGGTTCTAAGGATTAGCGGCTTTTCCTAGTAATTATTTTAAATACGAAGATCGCTTTCAGGAAAGCGCTGACTTGAAAGTGCTTTGCTATGCAGGAAATAACCTCAAAAGGGAAAGGGTTGCAAACTTCCAACAACTTTTAACTATCTTGTGGTAATTCTGGGAAACGATTGGAATCAGCTGAATCGTTCGAAGGTTCCTCAAGTTTTGCTAATGCGGTCGAATCATTTTCAAATTAAGGGACGGCAGAAAATCAACCAACTTGAAATATTGAAAATCCAGGAATAACTTTCTTTAAAGAGTCGCTACATTCATATTTCTTAAAGCGAATTGTCGCTGGCCGTCGCGACATTCTAAAAAACTGATTCCTATCCTTGGAAAAGTACTTACCTCGACTTGAAAACGCGACATTACTTCGGTTTGTGTGGGATGAAATCAATCATCTTCAGAAGGGAATGTGGCTTCGAAAAATTCATAATATGCTAAGAGAAACCGTGAATAATTCGGATGTGGCGGGACAATTTATCACCGGACCGCAGCAACGGGGTGCACTTTCCTCACATAAATTGATGTTTACTTATGAAGAAAACGCCAAATTTTGAAGAGGACACCATTTCGAAATTAGTTAGATTCAGCTCTGAAACTTGTAAACAGAAAATTTAATTGCCATAAACCTAAAGTTTACCTCACGCGCCGCCTATTGTTGTGGCTTAAGGCAATAAATCATTAATTACGACTGTAAAGAAACCCAATTTGCAAAGTTTTTGATAAAAGATTCAGGTGGCCTCGTTAGGAATCTAATTAAAATAACGCGTTTTATGAAACAACTAAACTACTTCAACTTTTTGCCCTCTTTACAAATTTAATTTCGTTCTTATGTTAACTGAGCGATGACGCACTTAGACACAAATTTCCTCCCTGGGCTAATTTGTTCGGAGAAAAAATCGTTTACGGAAATTAGTTTACAACTAGGTTAGGCAAATTATAAACTGATAAAGTTAAATTGCTCTTATCGTCCTTAATTACATTTAATTTTGTTGAATTAAAACGAAACGGTAGTCGGACTGCTGACCTCTGTTTTAATAAATCATATTTGACCTACCAAAGTTGGTATTTTCAGCAGACGATTTTCTGATTCCAACACAAATTTCAATTATAAACTTTCAGCAAAACCACACATTTGTGTTCAAGTGTTGAGTACGAGTTGCTTAAAATTAGCAGAATAATCAAATCTGCTGCAATTTCTGGATTATTTTAGTCTTTCTGATCACATTTAGCCTTTTTCTCTCGTTACGCAAATTAAAAGTTCGTTTGAACGAAAAATTATTCGACAGTGACGTCAATCTCGTGTACATCTAAAGTCAGGGGTTCTCAACCACTGGTTTAATTTTCCAGGTGCAAAGAACTTTCATTGTGGGAAATTGTTGACGACTGCTGGAAATACAAGAAAACTGATAAAGCGGCCCACGTCAATACATCTTTTTTCTAATGATCACATTTTAACCACTGTCACGCTATTATTTCAGCATTTGACAAAATTTCATATTATCCTTTGTAACCACGCATTAGCATAAACACGATTTAAACTTCATTGTGTTGATTTCCCATTCGGAAATTTCATACGTTATTCGCATACATTTCGTCGCTTGTGTCTGTCAAATAAAATATAAAATGAGAAATTGGTGGATATTTACAATACAGTAAACAGCAAAGTTAGAACAAATAAAATACATTTTGAACTGCTGCAAATATTCCAGTGTTTTATTTTTTTTAGAAGATAAAAGGGAAGCGCATTGATATCAGAGCACTTTAGAAGCTTTTCCTGGAAAGATTTAATTTCGTTAGTGCCGTACCCACTTCCAAGACGAAATTGAAATGAAATTTTATAGGCGTCGAAATACAGATTACGCGGAATAATTTCCTTACATGGACGTTACTTTTTCAACCATTTCTAGCATAAAAACGAACTAAACGTCAATATTTGCAGTTCTGTGAATGTAGGCAACATACAATACACGACGATTATTCGCGTGAAAATGGGCGAACGAAAAGAGCGTTGTTTACAGTTCATTTCGACGCAAATAAACTGAAAAGTCGATGTTCAAGCAAAAATATGCTTTCGTTGTTTATTTCATTGGGGGGAATGAGAACATAACAAAACGAATGAAGTTCACAAAGCGAGAAAAAAGTGATTAGATGTCGTTTTCGTGGTAGACATGCAAATGTCTACTTGACGTTATTAAAACTTCCCTATCTTATTTGACATGAAGGACGAGCAAATATTAATTTAGTCCAACAAACACACGTTCTAATATTGTCGAAAAGAAGTTTAAACAACTCCTCTTAAGAGGATTCTGTTCGAAAGATAACTGTAAAATTGAAAACACAAATTTCGGTCTGTCATATCCCGAATTTGCAAATTCACTTTTTTTAATTTTCGGTGTGAAGCTATTCCGGTCGATATTTTTCCGGAATTTTCGTCATCGTTTTTCTCGCCTTATTGTAGTTAAAAATCCGATCTTACATATCAAAAATTCTAAAATACAATTTGTTTTTTCCACTTGCTTCTTAAGATATTTTGTAATAACTTAACATTGCAATTTCCATAAGCGAAATACAGCTGGAATCCCCTTAATCGCCTCAGCAAACCCCAACGCGAATTCTAACAAAGGCTTCACTTTTTGACGAACTTTCAGGTTTCAGTTGTTGTTGCAAGAATCCCCGACGTGGTGTCAAACTTTCTTCTTAATTAATGTGGTGTGTGGACATTATAAAAACAACAATGACTATAAAATCGTTAATCTTAATTAAATTGTGTTGTAGAGGAATTTAGACAGTTTAATCCAAAGATAAATTAATTTCTTTAATGAATTCGGACATTATTTGGTAGTTGCATTATTTGCCGGTCTAAATGTAATTAATTAGTCGTCACAAAGCAAATAGTCATTTTAATAATTGCGTTGTCGACGTTCTTCTTTTATCGTTTAGATTATTGCGACAATAACGTGGGTGCAGGTAATATTAAGTCGAATTTTATTTGACAAGCTGACAAGGAGATGAAAAATAAAAAAGATAATAATTTATGTCAAACGAAAAAGAAGCATAATCGGGTGAATCCGCCTACAGTAAATACATACATTTATTAATATTAGAAAGCATGATGCGTGCTTATTATTTTTTTGAACATAAAAACTTCCTTATCAGCCAAGTTACAATTAAGTTGATAAAAAGTGCCATTTTGAAAGTAGCTCACTGCCATTTATGTTTACACCAAAAATATCGTATTTATGTGGCAAGGACATGACAGTTTTTTAGCGAATGAAGCGAAGGTTGACTGAAATCGCTGGGATTTTGATTGTCGTCCCGAGAAAATTGCAACTAAACATGAATAATTGGACTTGTGTACTTACAGAAATCAGCCGAGCGTGTAAATATTAATGTTTATCCGGAATATATTTTACTACGTTTTATTTGAGTAATGGCCGTGATAATGGACAGTAAATAAATAGTTATCTGAAATTACAAGGTAGTCAGTCGAGTATTTCAACAAAAAGAATTTACACTTCTAGGCGTTTATTATTCGCAGTTTTGGTCAGTAGAGCCAAGAAATTGAAATTGCAATTACTAAAACTACTTAATCTTGCGAGATTAAATTTATTGAGTAACGAGTATTATAATAGGCATGTGGTATGCGATAACATGCAATACTTTGTCAATGAGTAATACATTTTGGAAACAAAAATATATTTCTAAGCTTAATTCTAGATCACACAATTTTAAGCATTCGTAAGATTCTCGGTTACACCTTCCTCTTTACGTACGACTTTCTCGCCTTTGAGCAAAATCTGTATCTCCTCCAATGTTTTTCCTTTGGTTTCTGGAATGATTACAGCAGTAAACACAGCTGTCATGAAAGACAGCGCCGAAAAGAGATAAAATGGCGTATGATACCCATACGCCGCACTGAGCCCTTTATACAGTTCTATAGATAACAGTCCAAAAATCAAATACATAGCATCTGATATAGTCATTCCCATAGCTTTGACTTTATTTGAAAAGAGTTCTGCGGATACCACGATGGGTACAATGCCCAGACCTATCTTGAAAACTGCTGCATACGCCATGACGCACGCTATTGGTATCCAACTCAAAGATGTCACATCAGATCCGGCACTCTTCATGTTGAAATAAACCGCTAGAACTAAAAGACAGATTCCTGTTAAGACACCAGAAGTGGTGAGCAGAACTTTTCTTCCGTATTTATCGACCCAGAAGGAGGAGCAGGTTGCTGCCACGAACATGAAAGCGGAGAAGAGTATTGCTGTGGTGTTTGAAGAGAGATACACAGAACCGGCTTCTGTTAGAATCATGTGCATGTTCATTAGCATGACGCTAATGCCGCAGAAATGCTGGGCGCCGTTGAGCACCGTCATGATGATGATGGCTCGTCTGTTGCTTCTAACTAGAAGTAAATCTTGGGGGCGTCCTTTTTCCTGACGTTGTCGTTCTATCGCTGTTCTGATTTCTTCGAGTTCGATTTCGTTGTTTTTCGTTGTCCGGAGCCGGTTCAAGGCTTTTCTTGCCGCTTCTTCTTTTCTTTTCGAGAGTAAATAGTAGGGAGATTTTGGCATAAATGGGAATGAAACTAGTTGAGCGATGAGTAGAGCGCCTCCAACTATCGAAGGGACGTAAAATGGTGTGAACGGTGCTACTACATATATCAAGAGGATCCCAAAAAGCATCATTAGATAGATAAGACTTGATAACAATCCTCGTATCTTTTGATCGGCGATCTCTGCTACATACATCGGTGTAGCAACGAAGGCCATGTCTCCAGCCAATCCTGACAAAAATCTGGCAACATGTAAGCATGCGACGTTGGGTGCCAAAGCTATTAAAATCCACGACAGCAAACTAGTGCATGATGAAACAATGGTGGAGTTTTTCCGCCCTATTTTATCGACAAGGTAAATCGTCACAGGCAACCCCGCAATTCCACCAATCAGATAAATTGTCTCCAACCAATTTTCATCGGTTTTGGAGATTTTGATGGGAGAGTCTTCAGCTTCGAGGATGGGAATCACTGGAGCCGACCAACCATAGTGCATCCCATCGTTGATTGCACTGATGGTCCCTAAACTCATCGTTAGGTAAACCCAAAAAAAAAAATCAACTCACCTGTGATGGATGCAATGATTTGTGGAAGAGTTCCAGTGAACATGTATCGAATTCCAGTCTTTTCTTTCTGCATTTTGTGTCATTCCACGTTAACCGATTTTGATTGTGTTCAATGCGAAATAGTGGGCGCGATTACGTCGGAGGAAAGTTCACAGGTACGAAGTTTTCCACACTTTACATTTGCCACTTGTGATACGTGATACGAGGAAGGGAGATAATGAATATGGTATTTGAGTTGCATTGACACGTAATGGGACTGCTATGGTATGGTATTGTTGAGGTTACATAAAAGTTTTCGTAGCAACTTTTCTGCTGGGTCATTTTTATTTTATAAATAGACACGTTTGGACTACGTTGGAGTGACGTCAGTTTTGGCTAGCACGTGGAAGCTGCATAGTTGCTAGTGATGCGATAAAATCTATCGATTGATCTTCGTGATTTTCGAAGACACCAGATCTTGATTAGACACTTTGTCTAAGTCATTCTGTTTTTTAAAAATGTTTTAATTATGCAAAACGAATTTTTTGACGTTACTTTACGACGTAAACAAAAACAAAAAATTATCGCAACGTTATTATTTGCTGAGTATGAGAACGAGTGAAATAATTTCATTTCTGTTTTAGTTATGTTGTCTTGTAGTTTTTTAATTAGCTAATTAATTTAGCATACATCCTAGTCATGTAGTTCATTCACTTTTCCTTTGATTAAGCTAAAAGTTTTTTTTCAATGATTTTTTTTTTAATTACCTATGAAAATTAGCTAATAAAAAAGGTTAAATTGCAACACCGGTTCTGCTTTGACGCTTTTTTAAGATATGCAACCAACAATTATAATATAAAGATAATTTATTTTGTGTAAAAGCGAAATTTGGCGGCTAGAGAAAAGGTCAAATATTCTAAAATTGTGTTTTTTTTACAGAAAATTAGTCAGAAAAAAATTTTTTGGTTTTTCTTTGTTTGCTTTTTCAAAGTTCGTCAAATCCTAAATAGTTTGCTTTTGCTACCTTACTTGCAACCAGCCCTGCACTTTTGCATTAATTCTGGTTACATTAATAAATGGATTCATATTCTTCTTGTTTGATTTTCCTTCATTATTGATTTATTGGTTACACTGAGCAACAATGGTTTTGTTACCCTTCATATAAGAATGGTTTAGAATCTTTCTATGCCAACAATTCACGAAACTATGGATGGTTTTGGAAGATTGGCTCTGATTTTTTTTAATCTTGATTTTCATATTTTACTAATAAGTCGGTAAAACTGGGAAGGAAATAAGTATATTCTTAATTTTTTTTTGCAAATCATTACTAAATTACTAATTGTATCGTTTTCGTGTTTTATTTATGTACAGTATGTCCCCAGATTGAGTTCACAAGAGGAAAAAAAACGTTATTTTTCATTTTACAAAAAAATGACAAAGGAATAATATTTTTTGCTTAATTTAAAATGAATAAATCTTTAATTACAACTTTAATATTATCAAGCTGTGATCTTAAAATCGAAAAAACCAAAAAATAACGAACTTTTTTATTTTTAATTTTGCAAAAAATGACAAAGGAATGAAATTTGTTCCTTAACTCAAACCAATTTCCACTATTTGATTAATCCATTACCTGTTTCAGCACATAGTTCAATTCTAATTCTTTAAGACTGTTTCGAATTTTCTCAATTATTGTTAAGGATGTATCTGCATGTCTTATCCAATTTTTTAATACTTACACATTATTGGGTAAATTTATCTTTAATCTTTAACGCACTATTTGATATTGTAAATCAGCCAGCTATTATTTAAATACGATTGCAAAATTTAATAAATAAAAATAATGAAAAAATTCATTTTAAGAGTACAACATAAAAATTTTGAAATTTTAATTGCAGATTTATCTGTTTTAAAATAAGCAAAAAATGTTATTCTTTTGTCATTTTTTTGTAAAATACAAAATAAGCTTTTTTTTTTCCTCTTGTTAACTCAATCTGGGGACATACGGTATATAAAAATTGAAAAAGAAAAAAATTGAGTAAAACTTTAATAAAACGCCTTTTATAAGCATTTTTTTTATCTGCCATTATGTGACGATTCCGTTTACCTTGGTACCTTTCTTTCATCACTTTTAACATGATAAAAGCTCTCTTCTTCCTCACTATAATTTCCCATATTCTCACTAAAACTATCTGGATGACTGAAGAAAATGAACGTTATGCCCATATTTGCTCCCAAAATCTTGAAGCTTTCCAACTTTTGTTGGTCACGTGGCGTGCAGAAAGCGAATTTTAACATGTTAATAAACACTTTATTATAATTCATGTTCTGAAGAGCTGATTTAAAGTGTAAATTATAAAAAATATAAAATACCCCAAAATCATAAAAACCAGAGCCAATTTCAAGAATAATATTCGAAAATTATGGTCTTGAAACATAGAAATCCGCAGAGATGTTTAGGGCAACAAAAAATATTTTTTTGTTGAGCTGTGTTATAGGTACATAAAGATCTTGCTCGATTTAAAATGTTTAATAAGCTTATAAAAAAAGAGACTTTTTAAGTAACTCGATGTATTACAAAATATACTGTCGTCCTACAAATCCAAATCACATTTGAACTTTAACAACCGATTCGTAGGAAAATCACCGGTACATAAGTAAGCTCTATAACTATTAGAAAATATCAATTTAACTATTCTAAATCACAATAGATTCTCTTAACCTATGAGCTACTGATGCGCGTCAGCAACAGAGAATTGAATTTTCTCAAAGAATTGATAGGTACAATGTCATTGAAATCAGTCGTTATCACCGTCCGAGTGGACTCTATCCAATATTGTCGATCGCAGTTTCCAAAGAATTAACTAAAAACTAGGAAAAACCTACAGCGACGTTTCTCATAAGCGTGTGACATCGCACATTTTATTTTCAATGATTTCCTCCTTTTTCACTCCATTTTCTACGAGTTCTGGGGGTTGATATGGTTCGCCTTTCAAAATGAATTGTATTTCGTCCAAAGTTTTTCCTTTAGTTTCTGGAATAACGAAGGCACAAAACGCTGCCGTGAGCAAACAGGAAGCAGCGAACATGAAGAAAGGGACTTGTATTCCGTAAGTTTCGCTCAAGACGTGGTATAATTCAATAGAGATTAACCCGAAAAGTAAGTACATCAAGTCTGAGAGTGTCATTCCGATTGCTTTAACTTTTGCTGGGAACAATTCGGCTGTCATGACGATGGGGACCATGCCCAAGCCGAATTTAAAAACAGCGGCGTAGATCATGACGGAAGCGATGGGGATCCAACTGACGCCGCTGACGTCGACGCCGGAGTTTTGGAGTTGGAAGTATATGGCGATAAGAAGCAGTGAAAATCCAGTTAAGAGACTCGAAGTGGTCAGGAGAATTTTTCTGCCGTACCTGTCGATGACAAACGATGCTGAAGAAGCGGAGATTAACATGAAAGCGGCGAATATGATAGCTGCCACTTTGGAGTCCATGTAAATGGAGCCCGCAGCTTCGAGGATCCTGTGAAGGTTCATAAGGATGACGCTGATACTACTGAGATGTTGCGCCGCGTTGAGCACGCTCATGATAATGAACGCTTTGCGATTGCTCTTGATGAGGATGAGATCTTGGGGTCGTCCGCGCTCGCTCCTTTGGCGCTCTACTGCATGCGAGATTTCCTGAAGTTCTTTATCTACGTCCATAGTTCCTCGGAGACGACGCAAAGACTTCTGAGCTGCTTCGAATTTTCCTTTACCCAGGAGGTAGTAAGGTGATTCTGGCATGAACGGATAAGTGAACAGCTCGAAAACGAGGAGACCGGCGCCAACGACGCACGACGCATAGACAGGGACGAAGGGACCGACTGAATAAATTACCAATATTCCTAAAAGCATCATTAAGTAGATAATGCCGGAGAGGAATCCCCTGATTTTCTGATCGGCAATTTCGGCGATGTACATGGGGGCTGCAACGAAATTCACATCTCCGGCTAAGCCGGCTAAGAACCTCGCCACGAGCACATATTCTACTGAGTTTGCGACGGCGATGATGATCCAAGCGATTAGATTCGTGATGCAAGCACCGATTATTGTTTTTTGGCGCCCGATTCTGTCGACGCAATAGATGGTTATGGGTAAGCCAGCCATGCCCCCTATCATGTAGATATTCTCCAGCCATACTGCGTCGGTTTCGGTGATTTTCACAGGACTATCTTCCAATTGCAGGACCGGGATTAAGGGAGCAGACCAACCGTATTGCATGCCATCGGATATTGCACTCACGGTACCTGGAAGAAACAAATTGGTTGTAAGAGATAGCCGGAAATTGATAATGGACGGACAATTAAGATAATAAAGAACACTTAATTGCCAGTCAACAGAATGATCACGAAAACGCAGTTCAAACTAGAAACGTTAAAATACAACTAGGACAAAGGAGATGATATTCATTTTATCGCCCATTAGGACACAGTCGGAGATAATCTAACGGAATAACAAAAATTAAAGGAATTGAACTACCCCGAATAACCGTTTGGGCTTGTTTAGTTACACCTAGCATTTCTACCAACAAAAAATTACGCCAAGACGTGTCTTTGAAGTGTGGCAAGTTTAGGTTGTTTGTGTAACTCAATGCACAAAAACATTTTCACGCTGGCAAACATCAAAGAAATAGTCAATGTATCTCCACAGTGTTCGCTCTTCTTAATTAGAGACGATATTAAGGATAAGAAGGAATTACACTTTTTTTAATTTAGTTGCTTTAACGTGCTGGAAACTCATCCGGGTTTCGGGACTTTTTAAGTAAACTGAAAGTCTCTTTTATATATTTTCCGGCGATCGTTTGTTTTTAGGTACTATTAATTTGTCGGCTGAAATCATGCATTAAAGTGGGTTATTAATGAATTATTTAATGTGTTTATCCAAAATGCACTAATAAAGTGATCTTTATTCACTCATTTGAGACAGATAAAGAACTCTATTACTCTCCAGAGACCATACAGAAAATTATGCTGCATTTCCATGACAACAACGCAGGCATAGCTTTCTAAATGGTAAAAATTTGTCACTTCTGTCAATTTTTTTAATGCTTTAGTTGCAACCAACAGAGGCTTTGGATAAAATCTAGTATTATATTCGAGTGTAAGGGCAAATTATTCACTCCAAAAATCTTATTCTCTTGATCTACGATCTCGAGATTAACTGATTTTTGCCGTGAATAATTTGCGTCCTTACACTCTTATCTCATAAATATTTATTATTATAGGCAACCAATTACACACGCAATTCAATTAATAATAATGATGTGAAGACGCGGTTTTGAAGGCCCTGGATTTATTTGTTTACTAATACCAAATCTAAACACGATTTTTACACTTCACATAGAGACTCCTAATCATCGTTTGAAATTTGACAACTGCGGACACATCGGGCACATCCATCATACACATATCCTCACTTTGGTTTTGTATTTTTGGTTGCATAACCACATTTGTACCAATTTTCTTTTTTTGGCGAATTTTTCAATATTCGATCACCGGAAAAGTTTTGTAATTAACTGGTTAATGGGCGTCTAAAAATCTCGCTTATTAACGTTCGTGCCGGTTAAAATCGCTCAATTATTAATCGCTTTCATTAAACAACTTGTTTGTTAAATAGTTGTTAACTTAATTTAGAGTTACTGCATTTAAATCGTCATCACATTTTTTCACTTTTTTTTTTAATTTGAGAGTCCTTGATTTAGGCCACGAAATATTTTGTCCCTCGCCTTTCAAAACTGAACGCTCAGCAACAATTTATGTTTTTTAAGCTCCACAATATGTGCAACTTCATTACCATAAGCTCTTTTACATATTGCTCGCAGTTTGCTACATCTAACAATCCGTGCTTCTGGAATGTGCGGTAATAAATCTACCAGCACGCGTCAGGTCTTCATCTGGAAAGCTAAATGCATCTAGTTAGATGTACCTTTATGCTCTATGGAAATTCCAGACCACAAATAGCTTTCTAATGTTGTTCGTTGTCAATTCCAGACGCATCGCGTCTGCAATCTCCAAAGCTTTCCTTGCCCACACAAGACACAACACTGTAATGTTTCCTTTGGAATACCAATGTTTATTTTCAACATGTGAACAGCACTGACAAAAGTGTTGTTACCTTAATTGGTGTAAATTGATTTACCAATATTGATCAGAAGAAGTGATGATTTCGTGTGTAGTATTGCAAAGGTCACATTCGCGATCGATGAAGTGTGGCTGTGGGAACGTTGTTACCGAATTTAATATCCTGTTGTAAAATCGCAACTATTTTAAAAGGTTTTAACCAAACAAAAAATAAAGCTTTCCCTCTAATTAAAAAAGGGATCCAAACAAAATAAAAATAAGATAATTAATATAATTAAATCTATTTTCAAAGCACTTAGCTCTGAGTCAACAACGTAATTTTCTCCTATTACCGATCCTTAGTCGAATATTTCATGTTGGCTGTGCTTTCCATGCACACAACCTAGATGCGCATGCAGATTAAAAATTCAGCGAATTTCCGCATATTTCCGTAATTTCATTGCCTATGCAGATGACCGCGGGGAATTCAGTTCTCCACACAAGAAGGTCACTACTACTGGACTTTACCCTTTTTGTCTCCATTTTATTAATCACACTTCTCCAGAACACTCAGCACGAAGAACCGATTAAGAATTCTTATCACAACTGACCTGACGTTTCTTACTCTACCGTGGATTTTCCTGTTTGTTACTCACACGAATTGTGTAGATTACCATACAGCGAACATGCGAAAATTTAACTTTGACGTCACAGAAATAAGGCCAACAGTTAAAAATCTTTCACTTGACGCCAACAATGATTGACTGGCAGTGAGAAAGTGCTGCAACGAGTTCTGCCACCCCTAAATTGCCAAAAGAGCAAAATAAATTACACTCGGAGTGGATTTTCCTTTGTGCATACGCGTTCTTTCTGGTTAATTTTATTCCATTTTTGCACATGGCAGCTGCACTAGAATGTCCTTGTTTGGTCATAATTCTTCGGGGAAATTAGGTGGAAAAATGTTTTTTGTTTTATCTGGAAAGTATCGATTCTAAGAAAACGATACGGGGTCTAAGGGTGTTAATCTTAAGTGAAAACGTGCAGAGAGGAAGTGAATGAGGTGTGGAAAATTATAAAGTCAAGAGGGTCTGAATATTTAAATAGATTTTTTCTACGTGGTTACGACGAGGGAAAACCGAAAAACGGATAAATTCAATGAGTTTTTAATTTCACAGATGTTAAGAAAAAATAAGGTGTTAGACACAGTTTTGTTTGTTTTTCATTTTCCGATCACTGGAGCGAGACAATACTAAGAATAGGAAGGTGCTTACAATTTTTGTTTGCTCATAGTTCATCAAAAAATAAAACAATCGTCACTTTAAAGTGGCAAGCAAATTAAATTTTAATCTAAATTAAATATTTATTGCGAACATAAATTTTCAGTGGTTTAGTCTTACCTAAGAAAATTCTCACTCGTTTAATCATAATAATCCGCGATTATTTTGCAATTCAATTATAACTAATCCATATTTAGCAACTGGTTGTTAATTTAGTTTTTGATTTACGTCAGTGTTAAGTAATTAGTCTCATGTTCCAGCCGTCAAAATCTGAATTTAATCTTTGATGAACTTAGTGGATGCCATCTGGTCACAATTTCATTGGAACGTGGTGCGTGCATTATAAATTTTAGTCTTAATTTATAGTGTATGCACTATAATTGATCCTTGTAGTTATTAATTCACAATTAGAATTCTCGTGGAAAAATTTAATTCGAGATAAAAATTGCATTTCACTCAAAAGTAATTACAACAGTAATAGCTGCCGGCTTTAGGTACACAAATTTGAATAACTATTCTGGTTTATTAGTCATAACAGTGATCATGCTTGCGTGAAGACACTTATATTTGCATAACTTGTTCTGTTCATTAATCGTTATAGACAGTATTTAGTAATTATTGTTTGTAATTGTAATTACACTTTGTTTGGCGCCGAATTTAATATTTAGTCTAAAATCTCCGCAGCAAAAACTAACAAAAAATCGTAAAAAAACGCGAATTGTATATTATCCTTCATGAAAAGTGGAAATTATATTTTATAACAGTGTACAGAAAGCTTTTAAAATTTTAGTACTAAGATAAAAAAGCATTAAAATTTTTCAAATATACTTACTTTGGTATTAAAATGGGTAACTTGACAACTAATCAGTTGTTGTTTAGCCGAAAGTATGTATTTACACACTTCCACAACTTTTTTATTTAATACAATTGCTTGCTTTTAGATAAAAGTAAAATTTTTATGATAACTGTTATTAATAATTGTGCCATTTATGCCATTTATGTTGTACATGTTTTTATTATTTTTAATGAAAGTTGGCAAGCAGCCCCGGGCTGCGGATTTTCTGCTTCATCGTCATTAACCAACGTAAGATTTGGTAGTTGTTTTATGTCGAAATCTGGGTATCTCCGTAGAGAATACATAATTTTGTAAAGTTTCCAGATGAAGTTCTACCATAAACGTGCAGAGTTGCTGTTTATTATTGTTTAGATATATGGAGGTACATATTTTTACAAAAAACTACTAGATAGAACCTTTTATTATTCTCTTTAATTTATTCTAAAACGTAGTTTTAAATTTTTTGATCGTCAAATTGAGATTTTTATGTTCGACAATCGATGCTTTGGTATTTGTGCCATTAGTGCTGGGCAAATAATTGTTTAATGAAAGTTGACAGGCTTCAGGTCACGGTTTTTCTACTTCACCGTCACAAATTGAACAACATAACAGAATTGGCATCCAGTTTTTTAATATCGAAACCTGTTTCCAAAAACTCATTACAACCGCACATTTACGAAAATTATAACAAAGAAGACAATGGCCATGTTGAAGAAGCCCAACGCGTGTTTTTCCACGAGCCAAAAATAGCCCAAACTAAAGCTGTAGATCGATTTTAAACAAGTAAAGCACGATTTGAAAAATTATCACATCAAAATCTCGGCAAATACCGTAGCCTTGACCATTGATCTTCGCGCACGTGTAAAATACAGTCCAAAATTAATGAAAAAATGTGGTTATCCTCCAATTCTGTACTCACCTGTTATAACAGCAATCAGCTGAGGAAGAGTTCCTTTGAACATATGAGCAACACTTGTTTCCCGCATTGTCACTGAACCACGAATCCAGACTGAAGAGCAGCTGTTGTCAGTTAACAATCATCAACAGTTTACAGATCCAATAATTAGATGAAATTGTTGTGCATCGGCAACACTTTGCCGCTAAACTTGAGGAATGTTCACTGTCGTATCGATTCGCTGAAGTTGGTGCTATTGGTGTACCGTTGTGCCACTCTGACGAGGTCTACCTGCGTTCAAGTTCATAGATTATTTTACCATGCAAAACTTAAGAGGGGAGTTTTTGGAATTGGAAAGACACTTCCTGGGAAATGCGGGGAAATACGTAACTGATCTCGTGACGCAAGAACGTTCTAATTGACACTAATTTTTCTAGTGGTGAAGCGATTAGTGTGGTGTCTACCGTCTACACAAATAAATTATTAATTCCGGTATGTGCAAGGGTTGTTTGTACGCCCTTCGCTAAAATAATCCCTTACTTAGGGGGAAGCAAATTACCAGTTCTGGGATCAAATAAATGAAAGCGAAAACGTTGCTGATTTATGACCCTACCTCTGTCTAATACATAATCGGTGGATTGGTTTGGTGTAGGTAATATCACCCCTCAAACTCAATTTGACAAAAATAGAATCTCAACGACATTGACACCGTTTTATCAAATTGATACAAGTGCTTTCTTCGAGAATAACACAATAAACGACAATTAAAAGGTGTAATATCAAGTCAATTGAACTAATTGAAGGATCTTCCAGCCATAAAGTCACAAGTGGCGAACTCACCTAATAACGCGACGCTTTTGTCCAAGAATTTCTGTCAGCTCATCTCTCTTAAAGGCTCGGCGATTAAAACGAACAATTAATTATTTAACTTATAAGCTCTTTATTGCTGCAATTTCTATTGTGCGTAATGATAATTTTTATAATAAGACAAAGTAAACATCAAATTATTTCATAAACATGGCTTAGAAAGAATCTGCCTCACCTAATTCTGTTCTGGAGACTTTTAATTACTATTGAAAAAATGCTGTTAACATGTTCCTGATAACGGTCAGTGTCACTAGCTAAACGACTCAGCTGTGACAACCATTAAAATCTAATTTAAATCGTTTGTTCGTGCTAAAAATGTGCTTTATTGTTGTAGCATTGATTATTTGATTTATTGATAATCGCGAAGAGGATGCTTTCGCCCTACTTTTCTCTCTTTGTCTGCCTTAAGTAAATACTTTCAGAAAAAAAACTTGATGAGGTACAGCAGGAAGAAAATGAGTTTAATAATTCCACGGTGAAACAGACTGTTTGCCACTTCATTAAAAATATTACGAACAACAAATTACTTATATTACAACCCAAAAGGTGTAAATTACAATTTTATGAATAAAAAGGGCCAACGTTTGGTTTATTAATTTGAAGCGTTATTAACACACGCCTGAGACTTGGCTAAATTAAATTATCTTCGGTTTAAAGTGGAACTTTTAGTGCTATTTTCGGTTATTATTACTATTTCCTTGTGACTGCGTATAACTCAGCCATTTCCTGTACGAATTTAGTTGTTTCAGCTTTCTAGTAATTATTCCCAAAATCTTATTATTAGACTCACAACTTCTGTAATATGAATAATATTCTGGTTTCTAAAAGTCGATTAAAATCAATGAGAATATGGAAATGTTTCAAAACACAAAAGGGCGCAAACTATTCCGCTCTTTTCTTTATTTTTATTGGACACTGTGTCTACAACTTCGGTGGTATTCGTAGCTTTTTTCAACATGATTCTGTTAATTTCATTGTAGCGTGACTCTGCGATATTATCTGTACCTATTATAGAATTAATTAGAATATAAAAATGATTATAATTTGTGTAGAATCCCAATAATTGAGGTTTTCGGTGCTTTCAATTTTTTTCTGATGTGATTGTAGACCTATGACGTCACAATGTCCCGAAGGTTAAACCATAGCTTAAATTAAAAATCATTGATTTTAATATACCTACATATTTCTTCCTTGTACAAAATTAATAATTGCTTTTATATTTTAAAACAGTTTTTACGTTCCCCGGAAGTTTTGTTTTGTCTACAGGTTTTTACGTTTTTTTATAACTTTTATTTTCTTTTCATGAAAAATTAATCGAGCGTCTGAATTTGTTCCAGAAATTGTACAATAAATATTAATGTATCAAAGTACATATCGCACTTTAATCTTTATTGTCTTAACGCTGTTTGTCAATTATATTATCACTGTCTAAATGTCACATTTATTCAAGCTTAACCACGTGTCTCAAAATAAAAAAGTATCAACATAATAATAACCGAGATCATCTATATCTCAGGCCTTCGGATTAAATTACCACAACGTATAAGCACACTTCAACCAATTATGCATATGTGAATTAATTATTAAAATGACAAATTTGCCTCGGCCGCTTTCTGAATTCACCCAATTATTGGATTACTGCACGAGTGTTTAATTATTCACGATTTATGTCACGACGGGGGAACAATAAATAAGCTGGAGGGAGGGAGCTCTATTCAAAAACTAAAGAAAAATCGATTAATTTTCGAAAATATAAGGTGGTGGAAGTTTGGAGGTATCGATTAGCCATTACCCTACAGTAGCAGCTTCGTTTATTGTGATGTCAACGCTTTTGTTCGGGGTGGATTGCGAAAAACGATGAAAATTCATTCAGCTGACGTAATAATACACTTGCAATTTTTCCGAACAAAGAAGACTCAGTTTTTTCTTCGATTTTGGTATTTTCATAACTGACGGGCTGGGGCTGTAAGACTGTTATTATAAGATTTCTTTATATTCTAGTTCTTTATTGTTAACACGCTATTTTGATCGATATCGAAAAGTTGACCTAAATCTTAGCTTCGCAGTCTTGTGGAATTAAGAAAACGACAAATTATGTAAATATTCTTTCCCGAAGGTTCTTTTACTGAATATGAGTGAGTCTGATAAAATCGACTTACATAAGTGACGTCAAAGTTACTTGTTTAAGTAGTGTTCATTTAAATGTAGTAAACCGAAGTCTGTTTGATTAAAAGTGAGAGGTTGGGATTTTCCAACACATGGTGGCCCCAGTCGGAATGAATGAGCGAATATCTGGGAAAATATTATTGACCTCAATTGTAATCTCGAAAAGTCATTCCTACCACTGTTGACAACGAGATAAACGAGAAAATTATGAAACTAGAAAAAGATTAGTTTGGATTAAAATTTTATTTTTAGACCTTAGAATACCTATTGAGACTATTAGAAAATAGGAAAACCGAGCGAAGGCCGGCGGTTTTGTGGTTTCGGTCATAATAATGTAAAGAACGTAAAAAGTGCATCTTTCATCCTGCGATCTAGTGTCCAAACGTGGCGCTTGAATTCACACAACAGTTTTCAATTTGTCAGTTAACGCGTAAATTAGCACAAAACCTTGCAAACAAGCAATCACAATGGAAAATTAACGTAGTAATGTATCAACAGAGTTTCTATTGTTGGGATCAATTAGTGACGACAACTCCATTGTGGGCTCCTGCCAGAACTAGTTAACGTTTTCTTAGATATCAGTAATCAAGGAATAATAATTTTATCGACCGTAAAAATGAAATAACAACAATATGAGCTGACGTTTTAAGGAAAATCGTTTATTATCGCACGTTCCTGTAATACATTTTTTAATTTTATTGAGTTGGCAAGAGATTTTTGATGAGAAAAAACATGTTTTTTGCCTGGTTTGTTTGGAAACTAGTCTGAAAGGAACACAATTAAAACATGACGGGTGTTTCAAAATTTATCTGGTGATCACATTGAAGCCACTGGAGAGAACTAGCCATTTTTATTAATCCAAAACAAAACACGTTATCCAATCTCTCAATTTGAATCAACAATGGAAATTTTTCGTGTCATCCTTAAAAGGGATATCCTGTAAATTTAATAATTCGGTTTTTCCTTGATAATGTAACACATTCTATGAATACGTTTTCACACAAAGCTTTTCTCTACAATACCTAATATTGAACCTGTTTTGACCTCAGGTGCACTGCAAATAGACACGTAAAACCAATAAGTTGGTTTTGGAAACATTTATAGACGCAAGTTTGGTAAAAGTCTTTTTTCAAAAAAAGTTTCACACATTCGTTTCATTTTTCCCGTGGTTTGATCAATAAGCTTGCAACTGTAGAAAACTTGGAGACTTTCTTTGATGTGATTTTCTTTGTGTGAAAGTTGGGCTATGAATATTGTCAGGAGAATTTATGTGTGCATTATCCAAGCGTAAATATTTTATTTAATCATGAAAATGGACAAGTAAATTCTAAGCGTATCTAGTTCTTTTTAAGAAATTACCCTCTGGGGTTGAGGCTGTATATTACACCTTTAGCACCTTTCATTACGGTCTCAAACACATGGAACTGTCAAGATTTCGCCAATAAAATTCTCATCAAGTCTTTGAGATGTGCGTCGATCGGTTGGGGTTTAATACTTGTCAGTTTCGTTAAAAGGGTAGTTTTCGAGGTTCTAACTCCTCAACTTTCCGGTTATCGCAATCAATTACCGTTTTTTCCTAGTGAAGAGATGATTTTTAACTTACCGATGATGTTCGTTCACTCCACGATAACGAATGATAGAGCATTGTTATCAGCGAACAAAAATGTCAAAACGTTCCATTGTGTTAATTATATTCACCCAAAAAAACATGACAGCTATTCCGAAAATAAACAATTTGGATGCGAACCCGTGACGTGGAACCATTGTGTTAATATTCCAGGCCACGATGAAATTGAAGAAAAATGAGAGTGGACGAAAAAATGAAACAGGTGGGAATCCCATTTACAGCGCAGATCGTTGTCCAGCATGATTCTCTGAAGGGATAATACACTGTCTACGCAGCTTATACAGGACCTGGAGCGACTAAATTTCCCAGGATCTTCTGACGTCACCGCGTTCTCTCGGGACTCAAACGGGAGAGAGGATCGGCTTTTAACTTGTTACTTACGACCAAAAATGCGTTTTTTAAAACGAAATGAATTTCTTGGAATGGAAAATTGATCGCTTAGTGTCGCGAATGATTGAGGGAGGTCTTTCTGGGAGCATATTTATTTTTCTTTATTTTCTTTAGGAACTGCTGTTAAATATTTATGCGGAGAGCGACAGAACTCTTCCTTTAGGCAAGATACTGCTCCATTTGCAAGAGTAGTTTTATGAGTGAAAGTTGGCGAAGAAGCCGAGGGAGAAACTCACCCTTTGGAACGACAAATTCAAAAATATGGGGCTACCTAATTCAATTTAAATGTTCAACGGCACCGGGCGGGATTATTAAAATTCTAAACTCTCTAAAGTATTGTCTACCCGTTTGTAATAATATTTATTGAAAATTCACGTGACCTTTTAAAGAATTTAATCAATTTTTTGCTGCTTTTTCATTGAGAAGAATATTGAGAAGATTCTATAAAAACGTGGATAATTAAAGGACAAGTTCAGATTCTAGGAAATACTGAAGATTGGGAAAAAGTAATTAAACCTTGATTTATTGAAAAATGTAGCATTGTGATTGAAATATTTATTGACCATGAAGAATTTTAATTATTTATAGATAAAAAAGGTGTACTAAATGGGAAATGTAACAATACGTTTCATTTTTAATTCATTGCAATACTACAGAATTTCCAATCAATTTTTGACCTCAATTAATTGTTAACCATAAAAAAGATTCGGGAAATTATCTGTCCGTTTAAGGTTAAAAGTTGAAATATCATGACCTGAGACGACAAATTATATCAAGATGATGAAATTGGCAAATTAAAATATTCCTCGCAATCTGGTCGACCAATTCCACCCCTCTAACACAATTCAGCACTTCGCTGATCCTAAGGGGATGCTTCTGATTAGTGTGATAAGATTCAGCAGGCGCCGTAATTAGTGCGTCTAACTAGGAATGATAAAAAGGTGAGAAAAAATCCAAGCCAAGCTTTAAGAATTTAATTGTGCATCTCCAAGAATTTTAAGCCAACTTACCGAGGCGGATGGTCCGACAACTTTTCTGTTGTAGACGCATTGCGGCTATGTGGAAGCGGGAACTGTTGTAGATGCAAGAAAATCAGTACCACTTTACAGGCGCAACTTCCTCTCTCTTTCTGCGCTCCTGATACAAAACTGCCACGGAATTTTGAAACCGAAAGTAGAGATGAACCGGTTAGCTATTTCTTTGTTTTTCTTGTGGATTTTTGCGGTTGTAGCTTGCTCACGGGATGTTCGCGGATTTAGATATTAAGAATTCAGAAATTTTAAAGTGATTCTGTCTTCATTCAGATAATGAATAGTCAGACTTGCGGAAAATGAGAGCTGTAAGTTGGGGCAATTAATTTCAGAGTAATTGTTGTAGTAAAATTTTCGAGATTCTTTGAATTATTGAAATTGGAAAAATGATTCTAATTTTGCTATTGTGAGGTCAATAATTCGTCTAAAATTGGAGTTCGTGACATTGAAGGCCATCTGGTGATGAATAGCTAAAGACATGATGATCAAGAGTCATTGTGTTTGAGATAACTTTAGTCTCAATTTTCTTTAATTCAGTATGTACAGGATCCGCCAACACTAGTGTCCCGGGCCAAAATCGCTATTAATTATGAAGCTATAAAAATATTTTTTTTGTACATGAAGAGAAAACTGAGCGCTACAAATTGATGTTACCAGTTGTACTCTTGTGTTGACCATATGTGAAATAAACGCAAAAAACTACGTTTTTCAAAAATCAAAATGGAGAAAATAGTGGAAAACTCCACCTGTCTTGTCCCATTTTTCGTCAAATAATGTGAATACAGAAAAGAGGGAAAGACATACGTTGACGAAGCTGAATTTTACTAGAAACTGATTCTTTTTAAAAGTGTAAGCACTAAAGTGAACTCTCACCACCACATTTGCCCTTTTACTTTAAAAAAAACTGGAAAGTCCCAAAAAATTGGTGAGTTTATATGCCTGAGATAATTAAATTATGCCATCCATTTTCATCCAACGTCCAAGAAAATCTCATCCCCTTATTAGCTCTTTCTCTGCAGTTTTTGAGGGTCAAAAATTAAAGATGCCGAAAAAACATAGAAACTCCCGGTAATCCAGAATTCCTAGACGTGTTTTGAATGTAGTGTCTTGATTATTATTATCGGTCAGCTCTATTAAGTATAGCAATCAATAAATAGACGTCTAAAATCAGATCAGTTTCAAAAATGAATGATAATTTATAATCATTCATCGCTTTAGATAAATTAATGTCGTTAATAATTTATTCAAAAAGAATCATTTTAAGAATTTTTTCCTGTGAGGCAGATAAGACCCAACCACTTATTATTGTTTATTATGGGTTATTATGTTAATGGGGGTTTGCGGTAAGGTGGCTGTATACGATTTAAAAAGTCAAAGCCATAACCGCACTAGAGCGTTTGGTAAACTGTAGTTTCATTATTAATTTTACCAATTACTTAAAAATTTTGCTTTGAGGAATTGTTAGGGATAAACGATTAAAGAACTTTGACACTTACATAACTTTATTTATCTTCAATTTAATAAGATAACATCTCTAATCAGTCTTTGATTTGGTGCCCTTCGAGCACACTCTTCGATAAACCCATTTGATCAGAAGCCAAGAGACAAACAACCAAGTCAAAACTATGACCGCCAGGACCGCAATGACGTCCAAAAGCAAATATTTGTACCACGGAAGTTCCACTCCTGCGACTTTCAAATGTGGGGCTCCCCGATGTCTTATTACGTACTCCACCCAATAAACTGCAGTGTCCATCGGTTTGACTGGACGATCGTGGAAAAGTTCCGATCTTCGTTTCGCGTTTTCTTTATAACTGGGATTATTAATGATTTCGTTGATATTTTCCAAAAGAAAATCTTCTTTAATTTGAGGGAAAGTTACGAATCTTCCGAAACCATTGGTCATGGCGAAATGGGCGTTCTGGAACTGATCCCCGTAGATAGGGATTACTAGAATTGGTACCCCACTGTAGGCAGTCTCGCAGGAGCTTACAAAACCTCCATGGGTGATGAAGAGTTTTACATTGGGATGAGCTGATGAGAACGCAATGTTACAAAGGTTTTTATTACTAATAAATACTTACCAAGAATGTCAGCTTGGGGTGCCCATTTGATGATTTTAACATTATCCGGTTTTCCGGGAAGTTCGTCATCTTCCCATTTCCACAGAACTTTTTGCTTCAGTTTCGAAAAGGCGTTAATAAACTCTTGGCGTTTTTCCACGGGGAACTTTGTTCCTTGTAAATTCGATCCCATGCTAAAGTAAATAACACCATCTTTAGCACTGTCGAAGTACTCCTGTAATTCCTTGGGGAGCTTCTTTGGAGGTTTCATGTGAAAACCTCCCACTTCAACCATATTAGGAACGGAAGGAACAGGTTGGTTAAGACTGGGATGTCCATTTAACAATACCAAAGACGTGTTGTAAAGAATGTCATTCAAGTCACCACCTCGAGGAATGTATTTTTTCACATACTCATTTTGTTGAGGGTAAAAAATATAGTGGTAGAGTAGATAATTAAACCCATCGAGAAGGGTGTTGGTAAGTCTGTCGCAGAATCCCATGGGATGATAGTACGTACTTAGCATGTTAGGAATGTAAGAAGGTGGTGACGGGTTGCCCATTAGTGGGTTAATCCAAAAGTTCTGCCATACTGGATTGAGGACGACTAGAGGCGCGTCATAATGCGTAGCGAAAGCTTTGAAAGCATCGCTAAGAAAATTATCCGTGACGACTAAATCGAATTTTTCGTCAGAGTGTAACAGGTTTTGGATGTTGGTATGGTTAAGGAGCACCTCCATGAATTTTCCAGTCATTGCAGCTACAAAGTATGCACCCACAAATGGATTCAACCCTTCTCTTTTAAACATGTTGTGTTCTTTGGTTTTATCTTCTAAAAAAGAAAAATTATATTAAAATAAAGACGGAAAAATAAGACTTACTAGATTTTTCTTCGAATAGATCAGAAAGTAGAACTTCTTTGAATCGTCCATGCTTTGGAGGCTCCTTTTCACCAAATGTGTTTATAAAAGTAACTTCGTGTCCTCTGTCAGCAAGCTCTAATAAAAGAGCTCTGGCGAGGTTGTAGTGGCTCGTTCCAGGCAGGGGCCAAATGCCCAAAATTCGGGCACTGAATGTAGAAGACGCAAGAACTAAAAAGAAAGTGGCAAATAAAGTTATATTTGCCATTTCGTGTATTGACTTTGACAGTGAAGTAGCTTAGAAATGTTCCTATTATATTACGAATTATGAAAGTTATCTTGTTTGCACTTCAGAAGATAAAATTAGACACGTAGCATTCAAAAGGTCGTCGATAAGTTAAATTTACCTGTTAGCTACGTGTACTTTTAATAATTATATTACTAATGTTTTCTTCAAAATTCAAGATACGATGAGAACTCAAGTGTGTCTTTGTTTAAACATACACTAGAGTCAACAGACACCTAATGTATGTACGATTGCTATGCTATGAAAAAATTGTTTTAGTTTGTAGAAACTAAGGTGTTATTTTAAAATCTAAAAATGGTGGATGCGCTTAGTGAACAAACTGTTTGCTTAATTTAGGAGTTTTACTTTTTTTATACTCCTATCTACATTACACAATATGAGACATTAATTCAATGACTAATCATAAATAGATAAAAGGTGTTTTCGGTTACTTCAAGTTACGAAATCTTTTAATTCAACCAACTCTGGTTTAAAATTACGTAACATTTTGTAAGATGGAATAATAAAAGCGATATTAATTGACACATAAGTTTTATTTTATCTTACGTTTTTACAGTCCTACGATTTCTTAACTTTTTTACTTTTGCTTTTGCTTTTTGAACAGAATTTATGACAAACTAACTTAATACAGTAGCATGAAACTAATCCCCAAGCGGCTGCTATCACGGATAGGAAGCCTATGACGTCCAGAAGGTGGTACTTGTACCAAGGAAGGTCAACTCCTGCTACTCTCAAGTGTGGCGCCCCTTTATGACGAGCGACATACTCAATCCAATAAATCGCAGTATCCATGGGGCTTCTTTCGCGGTCATGAAACAGCTCAGACTTCTTCTTTGCGTTTTTCGCATATCTAAAGAATTTTGTTAAAACTGTTTATAATATTCCTTTTATCTTACTTGGGATTGTTCAACAGTTCTTGGAGTTTTCCAGTCAATGCTTCTTCCGTTATCTCGTTGTAGGGTAACATTAGACCGAAACCATTCTTTTCAGCATTTTTGGCGTTTAATTTTTGGTCTCCAAAAATGGGAATTGCTAAAATTGGGACACCATGGTAAATAGTTTCAGTGGTACTCAAATAACCACCATGCGTAATGAAAAGCTTGACGTTAGGGTGTGCTAAAACATTTTGGTTATTGACAACGAAACCACAGATCTAAAAATTTACCAAGAATATCCTGCTGCGGTAACCATTTTCCAAGCTTAACGTTTGAAGGTTGTCCAGGTAAGACATCTTCCTCCCATTTCCACAAGACTTTGTATTTTAATTTCGCGAATGTCTTCAAAATAGCGTCTCTTTTTTCTACTGGAAATTCCGCGCTTTTTAAATTAGAACCCATACTGAAGTAGATCACTCCTTCTTTAGAACCATCAAGAAATTCTTGTAAGTCTTGCGGGAGTTTTTTTGGGGGTTTAACATGGAACCCCCCAATATTAATCATATTAGGCACGTACGGAACCGCTTGGTTAATGCTGTCATGAGAATTCAATAACACGATGGACGCATTGTAAATGACGTCATTAATATGTGGACCATTTGGTATGTATTTTTGAATGACGGCATTTTGCTCAGGTATAATGTAGAGATCAAAGAAAAGTTTGTCAAAGATGGTCACAAAAGTATTTTTCACTCTATCACAGAATGACATAGGCACAGGGTAGTCTGTTATCACGTTGGGAATATACGATGGAGGTGATGGATTACCCACAAAACCATTTATCCAAGAATTAGGACCGACGGTGCTCAATACAATTAATGATGCTCCAAAATGTGTGGCCAATGCTTTCTGGGCATCATTGAAAAATTGTTCAACTATTACAACATCAAATTTCTCGTCGGAATGAATTAATTTTTGGACTTCTTCATTTTTGAGTACAAGTTCTTGCATTTTCGGCATAAGATATCCAATAAAAAGAAGGCTTACCAACGGATTCGAATCCGCACGATCGAACATAGAGTTTTTGTCATCTTTTTTCCATTCTGTGTAATTTTTGTGGTAAAACTTGTTCCGTTAATAATACAAATGTCAACTCACCTTGCATGTAATCTACGGTCTCTTTGACGACAATATCGCGGTAACGACCATTTTTTCCAACTTTTGGTGGCTCTTTTTCGCCTAAAGCACTAATCATGGTGACATCGTGTCCTTTTTCAGCCAATGCTTTTGTTAAACTACTTCCAAGGTTGTAATGGCTGCGAGCAGGAGCAGGAATTAGGGCCAAAATTCTGGCGCAATCTCCAAGGTATATACAGAGTAGAAAACACAATATAGTCTTCATGGTTTGGACGATAAACTTCCACTATCATGTTTGGTGAAAGATTTATACGTTATCAACAAAGTGCTTATATGTTTTATCTTGACTGAACCGCAGTCTCATCATTCAGAAATGTTATGGCTTGTCATCAGATGACATAACAAAATACATCTAGAGATACAGGCGCACGT
The DNA here is from genome assembly GCA_029298725.1 of Gnatocerus cornutus. Classification (NCBI taxonomy): domain Eukaryota; kingdom Metazoa; phylum Arthropoda; class Insecta; order Coleoptera; family Tenebrionidae; genus Gnatocerus; species Gnatocerus cornutus. Next base: position 4,788,705 of record CM055517.1, read on the forward strand.
GGTGCTAATTTTTAGTTGAGTACCAATAAATTCCAATCTCTATCTATTTGAAGTTTTGTTGTTAAAAATAAACTTCCAATAAGTCGGTTATTGAAATACTCCTAATTGTTAAAAAATCCCAATAAATGAAATCTAATTAATCAGTACATTTTGTTCTAATGTTTTCTGATAGGGAGTAATAAAGGTGATACAATACTTATTTTATACTTTTATTTTTATTTTATCTTACATTGTTTATCAGCCTTACGATTTCTTCACTTTTTGACTTTTATTTTTTTTGGAACAGAGTTTACGACAAACCAATTTAATACAGTAGAATGAAATAAATGCCCAAGCGGCAACTACCACGGATAGGAAGCCTATGACGTCCAGAAGATGGTACTTGTACCAAGGAAGGTCAACTCCTGCTACCCTCAAATGTGGCGCCCCTTTATGACGAGCGACATACTCAATCCAATAAATCGCAGTATCCATGGGGCTTCTCTCGCGGTCATGGAATAGTTTACACTTCTTTTTTGCGTTTTTCGCATATCTAAAGAATTTTGTTATAACTGTTTATATTATTCCTTTTATCTTACTTGGGATTGTTTAAGAGTTCTTGGAGCTTTTCGGACAATGCTTTTTCCGTTATCTCATTGTAGGGTAACATTAGACCGAAACCATTCTTTTCAGCATTTTTGGCGTTTAATTTTTGGTCTCCAAAAATGGGTATTGCTAAAATCGGGACACCGTGGTAAACAGTTTCAGTGGTACTCAAATAACCACCATGCGTAATGAAAAGCTTGACGTTAGGGTGTGCTAAAACATTTTGGTTATTGACAACGAAACCACAGATCTAAAAATTTACCAAGAATATCCTGCTGCGGTAACCATTTTCCAAGCTTAACGTTTGAAGGTTGTCCAGGTAAGACCTTTTCCTACCATTTCCACAAGACTTTGTATTTTAATTTCGCGAATGTCTTCAAAATAGCGTCTCTTTTTTCTACTGGAAATTTCGCGCTTTTTAAATTAGAACCCATACTGAAGTAGATCACTCCTTTTTTAGAACCATCAAGAAATTCTTGTAAGTCTTGCGGGAGTTTTTTTGGGGGTTTAACATGGAACCCCCCAATATTAATCATATTAGGCACGTACGGAACCGCTTGGTTAATGCTGTCATGAGAATTCAATAACACGATGGACGCATTGTAAATGACGTCATTAATATGTGGACCATTTGGTATGTATTTTTGAATGACGGCATTTTGCTCAGGTATAATTTTGGTACAATTGTTTAAAATACGATTATAAACAAACCCTGAAAGTTCCCCATCATTCCCGTGTATGAAATTTTTTTTATTTAAGGTCAAAGGTCAAAAAATGAGTTTCGCGATTTTCAGCAAAACGGTAAGTTTTATCATAAAAATACCTTAAACTAAAATTGTAGATCATAAAATTATCTATAAAAATATATCAACACTTTTTTTCCTACAAGCTACCGTTTCAGAGATAAAGCGATTCAAAAAGTTGTAACAGTTGTAATCGTCATAACATGTATGAGTACCGCCACGTATATTTATCTCTAGAGTTGTAATATTATATAAGTATAGGTTAAAATATTTTTCTATCGGTCATTGTAACTTTCACTTAAAATATAAAATATCAGGTATAAAATGAAACCCAGTCCCTTCATTTAATGAATAAAATACCGTGAGTTTAGTCTGAAGCACTGCGCTATAGTGAAGAGCTTGTCTTCCTCCAACCTCGGCTGCTGCTCACCAACATCTTCTTCGGGTATATTACCAAGTTCAAGTGTGGCTTGGTTTTCAGAAAGACCCAAGAGACTGGGGTTGGAAGTTAGTAAACAATGAATTCGAACCAGTTCCAACTTTGCTTCCACCTGCGGCGGAAAAATTACTAAACGCAATTTTTTGCAACTGCAAAAAGGGATGCAGCGCTAAATGTGGTTGCAAAAAAGTGGGACTGTTCTGTTCTCTGGGGTGTACAAGTTGCCAAGGCAAGTCATGCTCTAATGTTAAATTATCAACAATTGATGATAATAAACCTAAAACGAGAATGAAGCTGAAGAAGAACAAGAAGAAAATCGAGAAGCAGAATTGGAAAATTACGACTCAGATGAATAAATGTCTCAACTTTTTTTTATCAACATCGCTTTTTTTGCTAATATCCATTATTTACAATAATTTCAATTAAACAGGATCGTTACTGACTTGTGGAGTAGGCCTACTGGGGAAACCACGTTAAAAAAAACGCGCCAAGTACACTATCTCATAGGTGGCTGTTACAACTGTTTGAATCGCTATATCTCTGAAACGGTGGCTTGTAGGAAAAAAAGTGTTGATATATTTTTTATAGATAATTTTATGATCTACAATTTTTGTTTGAAGTATTTTTATGATAAAACTACCGTTTTGCTGAAAATCGCGAAAAACTCATTTTGTTGACCTTTGATCTTAAATAAAAAAAATTCCATACACGGGAATGATGGGAAACTTTCAGAGTTTGTTTATAATTGTATTTTGAACAATTGTACCAATATTCAGCTTGTTGCGAATTTATGTAGCACCGAATGTCTAATTTGACCGGACTAGTACATTTTGTCCTAATGTTTTCTGACAGGGAGTATTAAAGGTGATACAATACTTATTTTATACTTTTATTTTTATTTTATCTTACTTTTTTTATCAGCCTTACGATTGCTTCACTTTTTTACTTTTATTTTTTTTTGGAACAGAGTTTACGATAAACCAATTTAATACAGTAGCATGAAATAAAAGCCCAAGCGGTAACCACCACGGATAGGAAGCCAATGACGTCTAGAAGATGGTACTTGTACCAAGGAAGGTCAACTCCTGCTACCCTTAAATGAGGCGCCCCTTTATGACGAGCAACATACTCAATCCAATAAATCGCAGTATCCATGGGGTTTCTCTCGCGGTCATGAAACAACTCAGACTTCTTCTTTGCGTTCTTAGCATATCTAAAGAATTTTGTTAAAACACTTTGTATTTTAGTTTCGAGAAGCTTCTCAAAATTGCGTCTCTTTTCTCCACCGGAAATTCCGCACTTTGTAAATTAGAACCCATACTGAAGTAGATCACGCCTTCTTTCGCATCATCAAGAAACTCTTGTAAATCTTGAGGTAATTTTTGGGGGGGTTTGACATGGAACCCCCCAATATCAATCATATTAGGCACGTAGGGTACCGGTTGGTTAATGCTATTATGAGAATTCAATAACACGATAGATGCGTTGTAAATGACGTCATTAATATGTGGACCATTCGGTATGTATTTTTGGATGACAGCATTTTGTCCAGGAATAACATACAAATCAAATAAAAGTTGGTTAAAGATGTTCAACATCGTATTTCCCACTCTATGGCAGAATGACATGGGAATAGGGTAGTCTGCTATCATATGAGGAATATACGATGAAGGTGAAGGGTTACCCACAAAACCATTTATCCAAGCATTAGCACCAACTGCGTTCAATATAACTAATGATGCCCCAAAATGGGTGGCCAATGCTTTTTGCGCATCGTTGAAAAATTGCTCCACTATTACAACATCAAATTTTTCGTCGGAATGAATTAATGTTTGGACTTCTTTATTCTTGAACATAAGTTCTTGCACTTTTGGTATTAGAAACCCAATAAAAAGAAGGTTAAGCAAGGGATTTGAATCCGCACGATCGAACATAATGTGGCTGTCATCCTTTTTCCATTCTGGGTAATTGTTGTGAAAATTTTGGTTACATTAGCAGTACAAATCTCAACTTACCTTGCATGTAATCTACAGGTTCTTTGACGACAATATCGCGGTAGCGACCATTTTTCCCAACTTTTGGTGGCTCTTTTTCACCAAAAGCACTAATCATAGTCACATCGTGTCCTTTTTCAGCTAGTGCTTTTGTTAAACTGCTTCCAAGGTTGTAATGGCTTCGAGCAGGAACAGGAATTACAGCCAGAATTCTGGCGCAATCACCAAAATACATACAGAGTAAAAAACATAAAGTGGTCTTCATGATTTGGATGGTAAACAACAACTGTCATGTTTAGTGAACTTTTTATACATTATCAACCTAGGACGCGCTTATCTCGACTGAACCGCAATTTCATACTCATAATTTAGAAGTAGTACTGCATGTCATTTGATGATATAACGAAATAAATAGAGTAAATGACAATGTCAAGCAACTTTTAGTTGAGTACTTTTACGGAATTTTGTAAGTTTGGTTTAACTTTGTTTACATCAATGAAAGACGATGTGAATTTGACAAATCAAAAGAACGCCAGGCCTTGTTTACCTAGCACATTATGCCTAATTATATAAATTTCACGATTCTACTGTCACACACGTTCAGAAGATATGCAATTTATTAATCAATTCAATTAATCGTGAGATTTTTTTATCCATATAAATACTGTTTCATCTTCTAATTTGTGGACATTTCTGGTCTGACATCTGACAAATAATAACAGAATAGAAAAAATAAATAAAATAAGGTTTTTTACAACCCCGAAACCAATACATACTAATCTTTGCGCTAATAATATAAGCTCTCTAAAGGCTGTTAGGTAACATTACAGTTATAGACTAATGGCTAATCATGGAAGATAAAAATTTTGCGAAAATCCAGTTGTCTTTCGACCAAATGATTAATATATATGTCACTGAAATCAGTGGCGCTAATAAGAGGAAGAAATAGTAGTGCAAATTTGTTTGCAGAAAGGAGAGAAAACCAATTTTCAATAAATGTTCAAAGTGGCCATATTTTTGGTTAATGCAAACATATGACCGCCGTCATAACGGTATGTTTATTGGGCGCCAGATGAGTATATTTTCACAATTACGAACCAACTACTGTTTCAGCACTTTCAGTGATACAAAATAATAACTGTCAATTTGACATTTATCAAAAACTACCTAGAATGACTTTGATTCAAAATTCAGTGTTTTTTTTGCAAATTGATCTCCGATTGGTTAGAAATAAAGGCTTCTAGCTTTTAAACGGTTGAAGATAACTCAAAAAAAACTTTGAATTATTACTTTTTACGACTGCTTCCATCACCTCTTTTGCTATATTCGTAACGTTACCTAACACTCTGTTTACTTTCTTCTTTTTCATGGTGTTTTTTTTACCAATTAGTAATGATGCCTAGACACTGTATAGTAACTTATTAATTATAGAGAAGATAATATGTGGCGCCCTATAACAATTTTATCGAAACATGAATATTAAGAGGTATTTAATGCGTTTCTATGCTTACATTTAAAGTAAATCATAATAGTAATGATACAAATAATTCATAATAACATAGTTACTGTTTCATAACAGCATAGTTACCGTTTCATAATAGCATAATTAGTTGCACTTAATCCATAATATTCAATGTATTTTCGGAAATGAAAGCGACTCCAAAGACCAAAAATTTGAAGATTTCTATTTATTTATCTTAATTGTATCATAAAATATTTTGGAAAATCTTTCCTCGCTGTTTCATCGCGTTCAAAACTCAAGTAAAAAATTGGAAATTTGTAGAACTTTTTTGTGCTAGCATTGCAACCTTCGTGCATGTTTCGATAAAGCTTTGTATTTACTACGGATATTAACTAATTCATAAAAAAAACTCGGACGTTAACAAGTAACGTTCTCGTTTATTATGAATTACTTAATATCCTTCTCAAATAAATAGCTATTATGATGAACTATTGGTAGAATCAGGTTGCTTGAAGTTTAATAATTTGAACCTGCCGAGCTTTTATCATTTTATTTCTGTTTCGATGAAAACTTTTCACTGGCATCCTGGAGAAAATTATTTAGTGATTTTAATTATTAGCTTTTTCTTAGAAATGTTATTGGTTGTAGGAAGATAAATTAATTAGAAGTACCTAATAAACATTTAAAGCGAATAAAATTATTATTTACTGTTTGAATATAACTTAATTAGCTGAGAAATGTAACATCTTTTTAAAATAGCGTGCAAAAATTCTTATTGCGATGAATGAGAGTTTGTCATCGGTGGCAATCGATTGTACTCAATATCTTCTAAGATGGGGTAATAAAGGTGATAAAATACTTATTAAATCTTTTATTTTATCTTACATTTTTCATCAGCCTTACGATTTCTTTACTTTTTTACTTTTATTTTTTTTGGAACAGAGTTTACGACAAACCAACTTAATGCAGTAGCATGAAATTAATGCCCAAACAGCAGTCACCACGAATAGGAAGCCTATGACGTCTAGAAGATGGTACTTGTACCAAGGGAGGTCAACTCCTGCTACCCTTAAATGTGGCGCCCCTTTATGACGAGCGACATACTCTATCCAATAAATGGCCGTATCCATGGGGCTCCTCTCACGGTCATGGAATAGCTCAGACTTCTTTTTTGCGTTTTTGGCATATCTAAAGAATTTTGTAAAAACTATTTATATCATTCCTTTTGTCTTACTTGGGATTGATCAACAGTTCTTGGAGTTTTCCGGTCAATGCTTCTTCCGTTATATCGTTATAGGGTAACATTAGACCAAAACCACCCTTTTCAGCATTTTTGGCGTTTAATTTTTGATCTCCAAAAATGGGTATTGCCAAAACCGGAACACCGTGGTAAATTGTTTCAGTAGTACTCAAATAACCACCATGCGTAATAAAAAGCTTGACGTTGGGATGTGCTGAATAATACATTTCAATTCATCGTTAGCATAATCAAATACTTTGAAATTTACCAAGAATATCCTGCTGGGGTAACCATTTTCCAAGCTTGACGTTTGAGGGTTGTCCAGGTAAAACATCTTCTTCCCATTTCCACAAGACTTTGTATTTTAGTTTCGAGAATGTTCTCAAAATAGCGTCTCTTTTCTCTACCGGAAAATCCGCACTTTTTAGATTAGAACCCATACTGAAATAGATCACGCCTTCTTTTGCACCATCAAGAAACTCTTGTAAATCTTGAGGTAATTTTTTAGGGGGCTTGACATGGTACCCGCCAATATCAATCATATTAGGCACGTAGGGTACCGGTTGGTTAATGCTACTATGGGAATTTAACAACACGATGGATGCGTTGTAAATTACATCATTAATATGTGGACCATTCGGTATATATTTTTGTATCAGCGTATTCTGCCCAGGTATAACGTAGAGATCAAATAAAAGTTGGCTAGCGATGCTCAAAATAGTATTTTTCACTCTATTACAGAATGACATGGGTACAGGGTAGTCTGCTATCATGTGAGGAATATAGGATGGAGGTGAGGGGTTTCCCACAAAACCATTTATCCAAGCATTAGCACCGACTGTGCTCAATACAACTAATGATGCCCCAAAATGGGTGGCCAAAGCTTTCTGGGCATCGTTGAAAAATTGTTCCACTATTACAACATCGAATTTCTCATCGGAATGAATTAATGTTTGGACTTCTTGATTCTTAAGCACAAGTTCTTGCACTTTCGGTATTAAATATCCAATAAAAAGAAGGCTAAACAACGGATTCGCATCCGCACGATCAAACATATTGTTTTTGTCATCTTTTTTCCATTCTGTGTAATTGTTGTGGAAAAATTAGATACATTAACAGTGCAAATCTCAACTTACCTTGCATGTAATCTACAGTTTCTTTGACGACAATATCGCGGTAGCGACCATTTTTCCCAACTTTTGGTGGCTCTTTTTCACCAAAAGCACTAATCATAGTCACATCGTGTCCTTTTTCAGCTAGTGCTTTTGTTAAACTACTTCCAAGATTGTAATGGCTGCGAGCAGGAACAGGAACTAGAGCCAGAATTTTGACGCAATCTCCAAAATATACACAGAGTAGAAAACATAAGATTCTCTTCATGATTAGAACGGTAAACAACAACTGTCATGTTTGGTAAACCTTTTAAACATTAATACCAATAATCTACGATGCGCTGAAATATTTTATCTCGACTGAACCGTAACCTCATACGCAACATTTAGAAGTACACTATTGCATGTCATTTGATGACATAACAAAGTAAATAGAGTCGAGGCCAAGGACAGGCTAATTTTAGTTGAGTACTATTTAGGAGTAATAAATTCCAGATTAAAATATGATGGTTCAAATTTAAACTCGGCATTGTATGAGAGTGTACCCTTGTCTAAAAGTTGAGTTACTACAGGATGATACTTAATCAATGACTGCTGTTGTAGCTTTACAGCCCCAAAACCAATAATTACTAATCTTTGAGGTAATAGTCATTGCAGGGCCGTACTAATGAAATTCTCTACTTCCTTCTTCCTTCTCTCTAAACCTCCTTATTTTTAGTGGTGTTTTTTCAATCGATGATGTGATGACTAGTCATTGTATATTACTTATAAAAGATAAGATGAGAGACAACAACACCTACATGGCGCCTTATGACATTTTTTGCGATGAACTATTGGGTGAATGAGGTTTATGTATTTGAAATTCAGTAATTTGAACCTGCCGATTTCTTATCATTTTGTTTTAAACAAAATTTTTTCACTGGCTTTCTTGGAAAAGATTATTTTTTATTTTGCTGATTTTTATTACTCGTTTTTTATTAGAAATGTTATTTGATTGATTCGTGTTAGGAAAATAAACTAATTACATATTATTATTGAACATGTAAAGCTAATCAGACTATTGTTTATTGATTGTACAAGGTGTTCCGCGGAAATAACATGAAAATTTGAATTTTATTTTTTTTCTGCTCTCCGGAACCTTTAAATTTCGGTTATTGAAGGATTGTATTTTCAGAGGTTCTAAATTTGAGAGCCATTTTTAGGATCCAATGTTATTGTGGGATTATTTAAAAAATTGAATTAAAAATGTAAAATTTCAAATTTCCTACTCGAAATTCCAAAGTTGGTGTTACTGATAAATTGAAAAGCAGTCACGACATTGTCTAAGCTAACCTTACTTACAAATCTTTATTTTGCAGTCAGTCTTTGAAATTTCGAACGGAATTTTTAAAATTTTAGATTTTTGAATTCCATTTTTTCACTAATGCCGTAATAACAGAATTCTAAAAATAGTTCTCTGAATTAAAATTTTCTAGAGCACAATCCGCAATAAATTAAATTTAATTTGAAGGTTCGATAGAACAGAAAAAAAAAAATTCAAATTTCCATGTTATTTCCCCTATGTTCAGCAATCCGCGCGGAACACCCGGTATATGATTTAATTAGCTGAGGCATGTAACTTTTTAAAAAGCGTGCATAGTCATTGGCAATCGAATGTCGCTTATTTTGTACCTTATGTTTTCTAAGATGGGGTAATAAAGGTGATAGAGTACTAAGGAGTTTTATTTTATCTTACATTTTCTATCAGTCTTATTTATGATTTCTTCACTTTTTTACTTTTATTTTTTTTGCAACAGAGTTTACGACAAACCAACTTAATGGGTAGCATGAAATTAATGCCCAACCACGAGTAGGAAGCCTATGACGTCTAGAAGATCGTACTTGTACCAAGGAAGGTCAACTCCTGCTACCCTTAAATGTGGCGCCCTTTTATGACGAGCGACATACATTTTTTCCAACTTTTGCTCTTTTTCACCAAAAGCACTAATCATGATAACATCGTGTCCTTTTTCGACCAATGGTTTGGTAAACTACTTCCAAGGTGATAGTGGCTGCGAGCAGGAACAGGAACTAGAGCCAGAATTCAGGCACAATCTCTAAAATATATACAAAGGAAAAAGCATAGTATGGTCTTCATGTTGTGGATGGTAAATTTTAACTGTCATGTTTGGTGAAGATTTTATAGTACGTGGTCAACAACGTGCTTAAATGTTTTATCTCAACTGAACTTAAGTCTCATACTGTAGAAGTATTATTGCATGTCATGTGATGTTGTAACAAGTACAGGATCCGACAACACCTAATTCTCAGAGGTATTTATACTAAAATCAAAGATGCCAGAAATTGAAAGTAGGTACTTTATTTATAAATATAAACGATGAATCTCACATAATCGCTTATTTTAGTTAATTTTTCTTTACTTTCTTATTTTTCTTCGAACACAAACTTCGACTTACTTTTCTTAGAAGAACGCAAGTTAAAACAACCCCCAATAAAGTTCCTATTGCAAGAATTGCAATAACATCAAGCAGCAAGTACTGATACCAAGGCAAGTCAGTTGCTGCAACTCTCAAATGAGGTGCCCCTTGATGACGAATAACATAGTCAACCCAGTACAGAGCCATATCCATTGGTTTGACTTCGCGATCGTGAAAAACCTTGGATATTTTTTTTGCATTATTTGTGTACCTATAAAAAACATTAGTTTAGTAAACTTCAGTTTTTCAAAACGCACTTGTGGTTGTTTAAGAGTTCCGTGATCTTTGTTGTCAGGGTTTCTTCATTCAACTCTTTGAAAGGCAATACAAGTCCAAAACCTTTGAGAACCGCAAGTTGTGCATTCAACGGTTGGTCTCCATAAATTGGTATTGCGAGCACTGGCACTCCGTGGTACACCGTTTCTGTGGTGCTCAGTAATCCGCCGTGGGTGATGAAGAGCTTAATATTAGGATGTGCTGGAATTAAGACACATAGTCAAATAATAAGGAGACAGAGAAGTGGAGTACCCAGAATGTCTTGTTGCGGCAACCATTTTCCCAGTTTGACATTCTCTGGTTGTTCGGGTAAGACATCGTCTTCCCATTTCCACAAAACCTTTTGTTTTAACTTGGAGAATGTCTTGAGAATCGCTTCGCGTTTTTCAGCAGGAAGCTCGGAGCTTTGTAAGTTAGAACCCATGCTAAAATAGATAACGCCTTCTTTGGCATCATCTAAAAACTTCTGCAAGTTTTCCGGTAGTTTCTTCGGAGGTTTAATATGAAATCCTCCAATTTCAATCATATTAGGTACATGTGGCACTGCTTGATGTATGCTCGGGTGCGAATTTAACAAAACCAAAGAAGTATTATACATGACGTCGTAAAAGTCAGGAGCGTTGGGTAAGTATTTCTGAGCAATTTTTTTGTATTTGGGATATAAATATAGATGATGAACTGCTTCATTTAGTAGACGTATCAAAGTATTTTTCACTCTTTCGCAGAATGTCATTTGAGGAGAAAAACTCAGAAATGTGTCCGGTACATAAGAAGTTGGCGATGGATTGCCCACGGTTGGATTTACCCAAAAGTTCGCTCCATGGGAAGTGAACACAATTTGGACTGCATCGAAGTGTGCAGCGAGAGATTTATGAGAGTCGCTATAGAACTGTTCGACTATAACAGCGTCGAATTTTTCGCCAGAATTAATGAGTTCTTGGACCGCTGGTTCTCGGAGCGATAAATCGCTGAGGTCGCTTATCAAATAAGCAATAAAGGGGACACTTATAAAAGCACTCAATTCGCCTATGTCGAACATGTTGATATTATCTTCCTTTTTTCGTTCTGGAAAAAGTTGACAAATTGCATTTTAATTACAAATATTTATTTTAAAGTTTACCTTCATATTCTTTCACTAATTGTTGAAGTACAATGTCTCTGTATTTTCCTCCTTTTGGTGGTGTTTTTTCACCGTAAGGACTAATGACAGTTACATCATGACCACGTTCTGCCAAGGCTTTCATTAACGCGCTGCCAAGAATGTAGTGACTTTTGCCGGGTAAAGGAAAAATTCCAAGAATACGCGCACTCTCTGCAGTCCATGTTAAAAAAAAGAAAACCGACACGAAGAAAAAGATTTTCATTTTGTTATGAAGTGCTTAATACTCTCGTTTTCAGACTAGTGTACAGTCAATCATGACTAGACACTGTGCTTTAAAAAGAAAAGATAAGATAAGGTCAATATTGCCATTAGTCATTTCATTACATTGTCAAAATTTTCTGCGAGCTTCTATCGTTGGCTCAGAATCTTTATCTTTTTAAGTATGTTCTTGACAATTCTATTTTTTCATTAGAAGTGTTCATATTAATAGGTATAAGTAATTTAACTAATTTATTATTATTATTGAACAACGAAAGTCATTGAATTTTTTTTTTACACGGGGCTTAATAATTAGGTTTGATTGGCTAATTGCATCTCTAAAGGCGGAAATAGACTTTCGAGAAACTTGCGTGAATTCTAGCCCGAGTTCTTGCTTACGTGTTTACACTGTTTTCGAGAAATTCTGCAAGTTTCTCGCGCGAGAATCTGGTGAGTTGTGGCTTTTGCAATTTCTCACAGACCTCTAATTTGGAAAAGTTGAGGGAACTCGCGCGAAATCAAAAATGCTTGTATACACTGGAGCGAAAATTTCGCGTGAGTTCTTATAGGCCAGTCAACAAGAACATCGGGTATACGTGAAAAATAAACAAAATTCCAAAAATTTTGAAATTTTCGTCAAATGTGTATTAAGTAAGAAGAATGATAAATCTCAATTTGCAGCATCGTAGGAGGTCCGGAAGTTACTTAAAAAAATTGAAACGCGTTATTTTCTTTAACCATGCGAACAAAATTACAAAAGTCTTGCAAACTTAATACAATGAAAAACAGTATTGTTTGTATCTTGTATTAAATTTGCAGCTATTTTTGACATCCGGAACTTGATGATTTAGTAAAAATTAATGTTTCTATTAATAACTCAGAGAAAAAAATTGCAAAAGTTTTGCAAATTTGTTAAATTGTGCTTAAAGTGGCTTTGGATATTGACGTAAATTTGCAGCATTACAGAATGTACGGAACATATTGCAATTCTATTTGACAATTCGATATTAACAATTTTCGATCGAAATAGCCGAACAAAATTCCAAAAGTTTTGCTAACAAGTTGCAAATGACGAGAATTCAATTACAAACACATTCTTAAATTTGCAGCTTCTATGAGCTCCGGAACATTGTTATATCACAATAAACATTAAATTTTTGACGAATTTAAAAGCGATGTCGCTCGTTACGAGAGTGCAACAAAACAACAATACATATTTACTCACCTCAGTAACATAAATTACCTATTTCAATTTTTCGTGGGCCAATGAAATTATTCTTTTTTTCGGTTCTAATCCGAATTCATTTCGTTCCTCCGTTTTAGAATGAAGAAAGGAGTGTATCTTTAAATCCATTGATAAAATCCGAGTTTGAATGTATTTTTTAATAAAACTTGAAACAAATACATTTTTTAATAACCGTCATTACAATAATAAACAATTCTTCTCTAAAATCATTTATTTTGGTTAATTTTTTTTCACTTTTTTAACTTTCTTCGAACAAAACCTTCGAAAAATCTTTCTCAAAACAACATAAGTCACAAAAGTTGCCAATAAAATTGCCACTCCAAGAACTGCAATAACATCCAGTAGCAAATACTGATACCAAGGCAAGTCAATTGCTGCAACTCTCAAATGAGGTGCCCCTTTATGGCGGATTACGTAGTCTATCCAATACAGAGCCGTATCCATTGGTCCGGCCTCCCGATCGTGGAACACTTTAGATATTTTTTTCGCATTATTAGCGTACCTATAAATAACTAGTTAAATAGTTACGAAAATTTTTGTCTTTGGGGACGAACCTGGGGTTGGTTAACAGTTCTGTGAGTTTTTCCGTCAAAGTTTGTTCATTTAATTCTTGATATGGTAGAGAAAGTCCAAAACCGTTTAGGATCGCAGTTTGGGCGTTCAATTTTTGGTCCCCATAAATGGGTATTACGAGTACTGGTACTCCATTGTACACTGTTTCGGTGGTACTTGATAACCCACCGTGGGTGATAAAGAGTTTTATATTAGGGTGTGCTAAAATCTAGATGGTTAAAATGTGAAGACATGAAGAAAATGAGAACCTAGAATGTCTTGTTGCGGCAACCATTTTCCCAGTTTGACATTTTTTGGTTGTCTGGGCAAAACGTCATCTTCCCACTTCCATAAAATCTTCTGCTTTAATTTGGAAAATGTGTTAAGGATCGCTTCGCGTTTTTCAACTGGAAACTCGGCGCTTTTTAAATTAGAGCCCATGCTAAAATAGATGGCACCCTCTTTAGCACTATCCAAAAACTTCTTAAGGTCTTCTGGTAGCTCCTTCGGTGGTTTTATATGAAACCCTCCGATTTCAACCATGTTAGGAACGTGTGGTACTGCTTGGTGCAGACTCGGATGTGAATTTAACAACGCCAGCGATGTATTATACAAAGAGTCGTAAAAGTCAGGAGCTTTGGGTATAGTCTGCTGGACTACTTTTGCATATTTTGGGTATAAATAAAGATTATGAACTCCTACATTCAGCAAGTAAACCAAAGCGTTTGTTAGTCGCTCACAGAATGTCATGTGTGGGGGATAGCTAAGAAACGTATCTGGGACATAAGAAAGCGGCGATGGATTTCCTACCGTCGGATTCAACCAAAAATTCGCTCCAACCGAACTGAACACAATCTGAACCGCATCAAAGTGTGCGGCAAGAGATTTATGGACGTCGCTATAGAACTGCTCGACTATAACAGCGTCGAATTTTTCTCCAGAATTGATAAGTTCTTGAACTACGGCTTCTTTAAGCGCGATCTCACCAAAACCGCCCATCAAAACAGCAACAAATGGGACGCTGACGAAGGCGCTCATTTCACCTACATCGAATAAACTTTTATTCTGCTGTTCTTTCCTGCGTTCTGCAACATATTTATTTAAAATTGACGACTTTAGGTACGGTTTATTTTACCTTGATGTTGTTTTGTTACTTCGGTAAGAATGATGTCTCTGTACTTTCCTCCTTTTGGTGGTTCTTGTTCTCCAAAAGGACTGATGACAGTAACATCATGTCCATGCTCTACAAGAGCTCTCATCAATGCGATACCAAGAATATAATGACTTCTGCCAGGAAAAGGAAATATTCCGAGAATACGCGCACTGTCGACTGTCCAGGTTAATAGCAACAAAATTGATAACAGCGAAAAGGTTTGCATTTTGTCATGCAACAGTCAGTTTTATCGATGTTGGACTACTATGTATATAAAATCACTTTGCCAATGCAATACTTCACTTGGAATTACGGTACGTGAACTAATTTAACGAGGAACGAGGAGACAAGATTGCCTTTTAATTTGCACTTAGTGATATGAGTTAACCTTTTTTTACATTAAATCATAT
The DNA here is from genome assembly GCA_029298725.1 of Gnatocerus cornutus. Lineage (NCBI taxonomy): Eukaryota > Metazoa > Arthropoda > Insecta > Coleoptera > Tenebrionidae > Gnatocerus > Gnatocerus cornutus. The sequence goes on from CM055517.1 coordinate 4,803,754, forward strand.
GTTGGATAAGATTTCAAGTCCACCGATTTGTTGCGCCAATCAGATTTCTGATTACAAAACGATCTTAACTCACCGCAAATTCAAATCCTATGATACTCAATTGATATTAGACATAATGATTGGCAAGTTAACATTATACTGGTGATAATAATGTGTGAGTTAGCTATTATTATCACAGCCAATTGGACTATTAATAGACCAAGGAATTTAAAGAAAACAACATTTATTTATAATTTGTTTACTAAATGAATGCTCAATTCTTTTTTATCTTCTTATTTTTCTTCGAACACAACTTTTGACATACTTTCTTTGCGACAATGCAAGTGATGGCAGTAGCCAATATGCCTCCTAATGCAAGAACTGTAAGAACATCCAATAATAAGTACTGGTACCACGGCAAATCAATTGCTGCAACTCTCAAATGAGGTGCCCCCTTATGGCGAATAACGTAATCGACCCAGTACCGGGCCTTATCAGCTGGTTTGACTTCCCTATCGTGGAAGAGTTTAGATACTCTCTTCGCGTTAATGCCGTACCTGAAAAAACCATAAATAAGTCTGGCAAACTTCAGATTTTCAATAGATACTTGGGGTTGGCTAAGAGTTCCGCGACTTTAGCTGTCAGAGCTTCTTCGGTCAACTCTTGGTATGGTAATGAAAGTCCAAAACCTTTGAGGATTGCAGTTTGAGCATTCAATTTTTGATCTCCAAAAATTGGTATTGCCAAAACTGGGACTCCGTGGTAGACCGCTTCAGTGGTACTCAATAAACCACCGTGAGTAATGAAGAGTTTTACGTTAGGGTGTGCTGCAATCAGATAATTAAGGAATGAGGATATAAATAGAGCAAGTACCTAAAATGTCTTGTTGCGGTAACCACTTCCCTAGCTTAACATTTTCGGGTTGTCCAGGCAAAACATCGTCCTCCCACTTCCACAAAACCTTTTGCTTCAGTTTGGCGAATGTCTTGAGAATGGCTTCGCGTTTCTCAATGGGAAGTTCAGCACTTTTTAGATTCGAACCCATGCTAAAATAAATAACTCCTTCTTTAGCACCGTCCAAGAACTTCTGTAAGTCTTCAGGTAGTTTCTTTGGTGGTTTAATATGGAATCCTCCAATTTCAACCATGTTGGGTACTTGTGGCACAGGCTGATTTATACTCGGATGCGAATTCAGTAAAACTAACGAAGAATTGTACAAAACGTCGTAGAATTCCGGGGCGTTGGGTATGTACTGTTGGGCAACTTTTGCGTGTTTTGGGTACAAATACAAATGGTGAAGTCCCACATTAAGTACGTAAATTAAAGTGTTCGTCAGTCTCTCGCAAAATGTCATATGAGGGGGATAACTCAGGAATACGTCAGGGACATAAGCAAGCGGTGATGGGTTCCCTACCATCGGGTTTAACCAAAAGTTGGGTCCAATGGTACTGAAGATAATTTGTACGGCATCAAAGTGTGCAGCGAGGGATTTATGGGCGTCGTTATAAAATTGTTCAACTATAACAGCATCAAATTTCTCGTTAGATTTGATGAGTTCTTGAACTGATGGTTCTTTGAGCGTCATTTCGCCGATACCTCCCATTAAAGCAGCCGTAAAAGTGATGGCGAAAAAAGCGTTCGCATCTCCCATTTCAAACATGTTTTGATCGGACGTTTCATGAAGTTCTGGAATTGTTATTATAAAACCACCAGAGGCCACAATAATTTTTTTACTTACTTTCATATTCTTTTTTCAGGTCGCTAAGAAGAATATCTCGATATTTACCACCTTTTGGTGGTGTTTTTTCACCAAAAGGACTGATCACAGTGACATCATGACCACCTTCTGCTAAGGCCCTCATTAACGCGCTACCAAGAATATAGTGACTTCTACCGGGTAAGGGAAATATTCCAAGAATTCTCGCACTGTTTGCAGTACATGTTAAAAATAACAAAATTAACACCACTGAAGTTATTTTCATTTTAGCATGCAACGTTTAATGCTGTCGATTTTACACTGGTTTGTGATAATGTGAGCACTAGTGATGTTTGTCTATCAAATCGCTCTGACTGAAGGGCAAGGTCTGTAGTAGGATAGGTAGAGAAACATGCTATCTTTTCAGTCATTGGTGGGATTGTTTAGGAACGTCATAAATACAGAGTAACATTGGGTGAAGGTCAATAACTCAAATTAAGTCTAGATGAGAAGATTTGTGGTTTAATAATTATATTATATTATTACACACATTGATGGCGGTGAGTCGACGCTTCTTTATCTTCAAAATTAGACTTGATAGTGTAGGTACTTGTTTAGAGTATTGAGTAATAAACGTTTGAGTTACGCAATGACTTCAAATGATTGCGTAATATTGAAAAATGAGGAGTTGGTGAACCCACGCCAAAGTCTCGTCCTAAACAAAGTCAAGAAGATCGATAACGTTAGCGGAACAACAAGTCCGAGAAGTAAAAATTTTATGAATTCGGTTACTTTTCTTGCAAAAAAAACCTAATTCTTTTTTACTTTATTTTTCTTCGGACACAACCTTCGATACACTTTTCTTGCAAGAACCCAAATGAGCGAGGATCCCAAAAAAGTTCCAACTGCGAGAACAACAATAACATCCAACAACAAGTATCGATACCATGGTAAATCAATTGCTGCAACTCTCAAATGAGGTGCCCCTTGATGACGGATAACATAGTTTATCCAGTACAGAGCCGTATCCATTGGTTTGACTTCCCGATCGTGGAAGAGTTCAGATGCTTTTTTTGCGTTGTTTACATATCTACAACAAACGTATAAGTTTGATAATCTCCAGTTTTTAGAAACATGCTTGGGGGTGGTTAAGAGTTCTTTGAGTGACGTTGTTAGAGTTTCTTCATTCAGGTCGCGGAAAGGTAGTAAAAGCCCAAAACCGTTAATATTGACGGTTTGAGCATTCATATTTTGGTCCCCAAAAATTGGTATTACCAGTACTGGGACTCCATGGTAAACAGTTTCTGTGATGCTCAATAACCCACCATGAGTGATGAATAGTTTTACGTTAGGGTGTGCTAAGATTCGTAACAATTAAAAAGAATGAACACATGAGGAATTACCTAGGATGTCTTGTTGAGGCAACCATTTTTCCACTCTGACATTTTTTGGAGCTGACAAGCTAATATCGTCCCACTTCCATAAAACTTTCTGCTTCAGTTTGGAGAATGTCCTGAGAATTGCGTTAAGTTTCTCAACAGGAAACCCAGCGCTTGCAATGTTCGAACCTAGGCTAAAATAAATGACACCGTCTTTAGCATCATCTACAAACTTCTGCAAGTCCTGAGGTAGTTTCTTCGGTGGTTTAACGTGAAAACCTCCGATCTCAACCATGTTAGGCACATGTGGCACTGGTTGATTTACACTCGTATGTGAATTCAACAAAACTAAAGAAGTATTATGCAAAACGTCGTAAAAATTATGGGTGGTGGGTATGTACCGTTGGGCAGCTTCTGCGTATTTTGGGTACAAATAAAGATAATAAATTCCAACATTCAGTAGGTAAACCAAAATGTTTGTTAGTCTTTCATTGAAAGTCATAGGATACCCCGCGAATAAAGTTGGGACATATGAAAGCGGCGATGGATTCCCCACCAGTGTATTTACCCAAAAGTTTGCCCCAACAGTACTGAACACAATTTGAACTGCGTCGAAGTGTGCAGCTAAGGGTTTATGAGCATCGGAAAAAAATTGTTCAATAATAACAGCATCGAACTTTTCGCCAGAATTGACCAGTTCTTGGACTACTGGTTCTTTAAGCGAAATTTCCCCGAAATCAGCCATGAGGGTGGCAATAAGAAGATCGCTAAAAAGGGGGTTCATTTCACCTATTTCAAAATAGTTGACGGTTTCATTTCTTTTATGTTCTGGAAAAATTGTATACCATTATTATAAGTTCACCTACTTTTAACTTACTTTCATAATGTTTCATCATTTCGCTAAATCGAATTTCTCGGTACTGTCCCCCTCTTGGGGGTTGTTTCTCTTCAAAAGCACTGATAACAGTGACATCATGTCCCTGTTCTGTGAGGGCTCTCATTAAAGCACTACCAAGAATGTAGTGACTCCTGCTTGGGAAGGGAAAAATACCAAGAATTCGCGCACTGTCTGTTGTCCATGTAAAAGACAAAAAAATTAACACCGGGATAGATGCATACATTTCGTGATGGTGTTAATGCTGTTGATTTTACAATAGTCTAACTTGGACTTTCGCGTTTGCTTATGCATTTTATCAAGGTGAAAAATGTGAAATGGATGAAGGTCAGTTTAAAAAAACAACGTAAAAAAAGATTTGTGGTTAAGATTACATTTATTTAAAATACGAATGGACAGACTAAATTTTTTTATGGCCAATGCTAGAAACGTAAACGTGCAATTTTCTCGTCCTTTGAATTTTTATGTAGAGAAGGTTTTCTTCTGCTTTGGTTAAGATTTTATTGTAAAACAAGGAGTAACATTAAATGCCAAGAAAATTTAATATAAATTGAATTATAATTAATTAGTATTAATCTATAAAAAGTATAAAATATCATTTATAGACCGTGTCGGCTCTGCAACTCTCACAACATTTTTTCCTATTATTTTCAAATTTAAAACACTTCGCGCTTTTCAGTTATGACAGCCAGTGCAACCAATCCACCTAAATTTCTCGTAAAATCACCTAAAATTGTCAGTTTTATTAGCTCAAATTTTGATACTAAAACTAATTTTTATCAGTAATGATTTAACCAGATTACCCCTTTGACGCATAATGGAACTATAGTAAAGCCCCATTCGAAAGTCCGACATAACCACCATGGATTACCTAACGGAGGGCATAGCCTTAGGAGTGGATCTTGTGATTCTCGCAATATGTGTAAAACAATACTACAAAAACAAAAATGCTATGACTATGATACAGGTAGATTCATCTTGCCAAATATCGCCTCTGCATGATTTTTTTAGGGGGCTCCTTACCTCACCATCAACAAAGAATTAAAAGATATAGTAGACACGCATCCTGAGAAAAAACTGTCTTACGTCTCGATACGTGGAACTGTTAAACCCCTTGGAAAACCCATTGTCAGTAGCAACAACGCAAATGTCAGTGGGGTGGTCCAACTGTTGTGTATTAAAGAGCATGTGATTCAAAGGAGCACCACAGGGTTCTGGTCTGATTCTGAACGCGTTGTACAAGAGGTGTACAATGTGATGCCTTTTGCTGTTGCGAATAAGGGGGTACAGGTGGAGATCGCGGACCCCTTATATGCTGATGTTTTAGGTAAAAACCTCAACTAACATCTCCATTATGTAGAAATGTTTTCATAGATATGGATGTAATTTCTGACGTTTTTACTCCCACTGTCCCAAGCATGATGGACCACATTTGGGGCTTTTTCGCCGGGATTCGACAGCGAGGGGTCCAATCAACTGAAAAAATGTTAAGAGAGGGCACTAATATCACTGGAATTGGAGAACTGGTCTATTCCCAAGACTCTAAATCACTTAGATTACAACCACCATCTAACGGGGCCCCCTTTTATTTAACGAACATGCAAGTGACGTCTCTAATTAAGAAGTTGAACCTTTCCAAAAGAAACTACAGACTTTTGTGTTTACTTTTTGGGACTATTGGAATAGTAATTGGAGGTTTTATCATTAGAAAATATTTGAAACAGAAGGATAGGCTGGTGGAGGAGAATAAAAGAAAACGGCAAAGGGACGAATTTAGACGAAAACGGAGACGGGAAATGCGCGATCAGAATCTTCCAGATAGCCAAATTTGCGTAGTTTGTAAAAATAATCCCATAGAGGTAACTTATAAGGTTGACTGTCAGTATTGGCAACTTTACATATCTTTTTTAGATTATTTTGCTACCCTGTGGACACGTGTGTCTGTGTGAAGACTGTTCCATAGATATTTCATCAAATTGTCCTATTTGTAGAGCTACTATTGAAGAAAAATCGGTGGCTTACGTCGCCTAGCTATTTATTTTATTGTTACATGGATTGTTTTCTGGTAGTTGACTTTTCCTACTAAATCTGCAGTTTCTTTCAAACCTATTCATCTATTCCTTTTATATTTTTCTTTATTTTCTTATTGTCTTTCATTGTTACTGGAAAATTTTCATATTCAACTAATGTTTTCCTGCCTAACCTCACTTTTTTACTAGTTCAAGTGACAGATGACAGATTTATGTCAAAATTTCTAACACGTGTCGGTAAAGCAGGTGGCTTCATTCGCCATTTTGAATTGTCATTTAAAAAGCGGTTTGTGTTGTGGAAGACGCTGTAGATTTACCGGTGTTATTTTGAATGAAAATAGTATAGAACGGTAAGAATTTTAATCTAATTATCACGTAGAAACGTTCATTTCACATTTTGAAGTGAATGTAGCGAATTAGCAACAATTTTCGAGCGTAATTTAAAGAACTCTCCCGTGTGCAATTACCGTGGTAATTTAACCATCAACATGATTGTGATGCTGCGAGAATTGTTGAGTTATTTATTAGTTGGTGTGTTTGTAAATAGCTCTGCTAGAAATATCCATCTCACATTCCACGCAACTCAAAACTTACATCCTTTCTGTATAATTACTTGTGGTTCATGTAGACACTCCTCGTTTGTTATTAGAGCGAAATAAAAAAGGGCAAAGGCATTGAACTCTGTCCGCAGTTAGCGAGACAAAAACGTATTTTTATCTTTGTGTTATGCAAGGATTTTTCCTTTATGTTAACAGTTCTTTAGATAATTGGAATTCTTATCGCCAACGGGCGCGCATTTTTTATCTAGGAAAACAAGTTATTTGCAGCGGATATCACTATTTCAACCGGAGAAAATTCTAGGTCACTAGAAACTTAACAGAATCAGGGTTAAATGTACAGACGGCATACTTGACTATTACCGGTGGTACAACCACTAGGTCAATGCCTTCTTTGATATATTTTTACCAGACCTTGAAATAAATAAAAACCTGTCGTTATCGGATATAAACATCTGTTATGTAAATATTCGGAACTCCATACGATAAGTTTCCGCTTATCATCGCACCAAGCCATCGTGATTTTTTTATTATTATTATTATAACCGAGATCCAAATGTAGTTATTACGCTTTACATGTTTGTATTGTCACATCCTTTTTGTGCATGTTGTGGTTGTGGTGGTAGTGACCTCGCCTTATCAAGAACCCATAAGCCGCTCCCTTCCATTCTTTGTGATCGTTTCATTTATCATTCCGTTTGTTACAATTGACTGGCTGCTTCCAGGAAAATGAGCCAGGTATCTACTCGGCGCTCTCGCCGCCAAACCCACGACGATGACTCGGCGTCGTCCAAATCCTCAACACCCAAACCCAACGGCATTGAAGAATCTATCCAAGAAAAACCCCCCAAAGAGCCCACACCAATCCCCGAAGAAAAAGAAAAGGAGCCAACACCAAAGGAAGCAGGAAACGACATCGTACCAGAGGCGAAAACAGTCACGAACGGTCACGAAGAACCTCTTGACACCTCAACAAAGGAAGAGGATCCGATCATTATATCAGATGAACCCGATCCTGAGTTGGTTTTCGAAGAAAATTCTGATCTGGAATCAGGACGTGACTCTCCGGTATTGAGTCGTTGCAAAACAAGGCGCTCACTTACCAGGAATATTCCGACGCCAAAGACACCGAAGTCTTTGGAAGATGAACAACCGGTAGAGGCGGAGCAACGCGATGGAGGGGAAGAGTTAAACATGACGTTCGAATCGTGTTCTACGTCTACTTACACAGAGCCGCTCTCAGAGAATCTCTCAACGAAAGTTGAAGTTGGTAGCGACTCTACGCGTTTAAACTACAGCGAGTCCAATCTGGAAAGCAACAGTTTTTTGCAAGAAGTAAAGAATAAATCGTTCGGTGACACATTAAAGTGTCTCTCGCGGCGAAGGACAATCCGACCAATCAGTGAGGACTACAGAAGGACTATCCTGCAAAATAACTTGGAGAAGCAAGATTTAGGGGCGGCTTATTTCAGTCGAAACTCTGTGGATAGAGTGTCGTTGGTTGGCATCAAAAGGAAGAATTCTGATGATGATGAAGAAGAGGAACTAACAAAGAGGTTTAAAAGTGACTCTCCGGGATTTTTCGCACGTTTGACAAGTCCATTGGCTAGTATTAGAAATCCGTTCCGATCGGATTTGGCTTCGAGCACCCCGAAATTAACGGGGTATAAAGATGAAAATTGTCTTATTGAAGAAGGCGCTGTTAACTCGAAAATGTGTGACGTTAAAGACGGAGAGCGACGTTGGTGCTCAATAATGTAAGAATTTTATGTTATAACGATATTTATGTTTATATCAGTCTGTATATGAAAGGTTCACAAGTACAAAAATTTATTCGTTTGACTTTACGTTTTTACTTTTACTTAATTGATGTATTGTATGACCAATTGAAATAGCAAATTTAAAATTTTACTCAACAATGTATTATCCTAGTGTAGGTAGGTTAAGAAGTTACTCATATAAGTCAGTGTAGAAAATTTTTGGAGAGTTATGTTGGATACATTTTATAAAAAAAAAACGCAAAAAATGTATGCTTTTTTTTCTCACCTTTTCCAACGTTGTATGTACTTTCACGGCATAAGTTGAATTGCAAAAAACTTTCTTTATTTTTAAGAATTTTATTTACATTCCAACATTAAGTGCAGTTATAGTTGATTCTAACGTGCTACGGATTTTTTTGTTTTTTGTTTTAAAGAAACAGCTCACAATCAACGATCATAATAAGCATTTTTTGTAATCGACGACCGAATTTATACTCGTCGATCAGATAAACTTTGTAAATACCAAACATTAACTACAATCATCAAGCATTGATTTACATTTTTTTTCTCCAAAACTACTAATGTACTTTCAGGAAGAAATAATTTTGACTTTACCAAGAAGCATTTTGAAATGAATATTGTATATGCTTACAATATGTGTATTTTATTCTAATTCGTTTATATGTAAAAGGTCCAGGAATTATTGGCAAGTGTTGTAGATGGACAAAAAATATAGCGACCAGTCTTTTGAATTTTTCTTTTCAATTTTGTTGCCAATAGTTCGTGGTTTGTCGTTTTCGACGTTAAAATTCTATAATTATTCTACTCTATTGACCATAAGGCGGTATTATTGTCGTAGTTTCACTAAATTATAGTTTTCATCGACTTGCATTGTTATAGACGAAAACTGCAACCTCTTTGGGTACGATCTGGAAAGGCTACGCACAAAATTCAAAATTTACTTAAAAAAGGTCTTACAATAGCCTCACCGCTCAACAAGAAAAAATCACAGTTAAAATTATCGTCTGAACTATAAACAAACAAGAAAAATACAAAAATAGTATGAATATTTTATAACTAAATAACTCAGTCTTAAAACTTAGGAATAAAATAAAGCTATACATGGGGAATTTTCTTCCTCTGTATAGACCAACATTCGATGTAATATACACTATTGCGGATTATTACTCTACGTATTCATAAGTATTTTGTACAGCCTGCCTGAACAAAATTATCAGCGACCAACACCCAAGGTACTATTGACTTACAATAATTGAACAGCTATGGAAGCCTTTTCTTATCAACACTATAAGAAAAAGCTCAATTACAACTATATTATTGACTAGCCATCATTATAGTTTTTTTAGACACATTGTATATTTTTTACATAACGAATTTGAATTTAAGGACGGCTACTAACAATACTAAACGACTAACATCTAAGTCATACTTTGGGTAACATTTCAAAACGTTTAACACTCTCTTTATAGTATTTTTGAGCAGTATATAAGCATAAGACTGAATAAGGTTAATAGTCACTGGGACATTCCGGGGGGTTAAGATAACCAAAGACATTCAACTCATACATGCTAGCAAACGTGATAAATATTAAATACCAGGCCATTAATATTATGCCGTACTTTCGATCTAATTTCCAACCATTAAGATGCGTTGCTCCCACCAAGAAGACCACCGTAGAAAGGAGAGACAGAGTCGAGTAGGTCAAGCCTAGAAAAGATGAGAACAATTTTTATTGCAGTTGGAAGGAATTCCACTTTACCTTTGCTAATGACAGGAACATCGGAGCCCGGCTTAATAATAGCGGTTTCAATGAACCAGGGAAGTCCTAGACAGATCAAAATATCGAAAACGTTTGATCCCACGGCATTAGACACCGCCATGTCTCCATATCTGCAAAAAATATTAATTCTGGACCTGGATAATTTTTCCAATTTACCCTTCTTTTATCACTGCTATGCTGGAAAGTGCGTCTGGTACAGACACACCAGCGGCTACAAACGTCAAACCCATTACAGTATCCGGAATACCACACGTGGTACCAATAACTGTGATCATCCAGACCATAAAATAGGAGTAGAAGGAAATCCAGAACATTGACATGAAGAAAGTGAAAGGATACCAATTCCGGTATTTTTCCGCTCGACAATCGGGCATTGTTTTTCGGCAAAGGAAATGAATAGGGAAAACTATCACCCACGTCACTTGCCTGGTCATTCCTCCCTCTACAAGAGTGTAATGTATTCTTAAATAATAATGCCACTACAGTACCAGTGGGTTTAACTAAAGGATCAATGGCGTTGGCAGGGTCGTACTCTTTAGGCCTGTAGTAGTCCAGCTGAACAGGGGCGGGTGTTGGGGTGGGACCTCCTCCACTAGCTTGGTTCAAAGCGGGGCCACTGACTTGGTTCTCGTAGCCTAAAGGAGCGGGTACTAACAATAGCACTCTACATACTCATTACCTACCTTCCACGTCAAAACCTTCTTCAATCGCTTGCTCAGGACTACCATAAGTCGGATGTTTACCTTCCTCCTCCAAGGTCTTGTAACTAACCAATCCCGATTTTTCATCAGGAGCTAATTTTTTGCATGGAATTGGAAGAGTGTGCGCCCATTGTTCAAGAACACTATTATAATGAAGCGCAATACAATAAACAACATACATCAGCAACATAAACAGAGATTCCACCCAAGAAATCATCTTATCCTGAATAGTGACAAGCATCACCAGAATTGACACAGCATAAAAGAAACAATCTCGAATCAGTGGCCACCAGTTGAGGTAGATCACGGTTGTCGTGCAAAGGGCACAGACCGATATCACGAACATTATGTTGAAGACGGCAGAACCTATCACTCCGGAAATGCCTAAGAAAGAAAGTTTACCGTAAAAGCAGTAAAAACTTCAAGCTCACCAATGTCATCTTTCGCAAAGAAAACTCCAATGATTACAGTCGCTAATTCCGGAGCGGAGCTTCCGGCAGCCATGAAAGTAGCTCCGGCGACATCGGGTGACATTTTCAGTTCTACAAAGAACCAATTTATTTTCGTTCGAGATCTGAATTTGTACCTTCGCATATTCGGTCCAACGACGCCACGAAATACTCATCACAGACTATTGCCAAGCCGAGGAATGTGTAAATTGCCACTATTATGTGGATTATTATGCCTCCGTGTTTTCGTTGTGTTGGCCCTATTAACGGTTTTGGAAACTGCAAATTAGCGACAGTCATTAAATACATCTTTAACGCAATCAGGAGGTTTTTGTTATCACGTAGGTGGAAAATAAATGAACAAACTGTGGGTGACAAGAAGACGGCGACGTGGAGGCGGTCAATTTGGCATTGCAGTCGCGTTAGAGAGATTTTTCAAACAGAGGAGAATTGAATCAAACTTAATAACAAGCGAAATTAAAACTGAAGCCGCCGGAGCTTAGTTTTATCAGCGCCAGAAATTAAAGCTTTCAGTTATTCAACAAACCCGATCCGATAATTAAAATCATGTTAGTGTCTAAAATTTCAGTATTTTGTGTAACAAAAGCAGTAATGGCGATCTGTTTTGTGTGTTTAAATTAAATTAAGTACAGGAAGATAACATTTTCTGTTATGAAAAAGAAGAATAAAAGCTGGACTAGCATTAAATCAATATTAATTATGTACTGTATTATAAAGGTAGCAAAAATGGTGGATGCGCCGGGTTCCGTTTTATACAATCATCTTCCCCTTACGTAGTCAATTTTTCCCCAGAATTCAAATATAGGAATTTTGTAGCCACAATAAAGCAAGCATTAAATTTTGTATCACCGATATTTTTCCTGGAACGCGGTGATCATAAACATAACATTGGATAAACACTTATGCAAACTATCTTTAAAATTGCAAAGGTTTAGGGTTTATATTATAACAGGGTAACTTTTTCTCATCAAAAACCGAGTTTGATTGAAAAAATCAGAGGCGTTAAAAGGATTAATAACTTGTCTCTCACCCTGCATAATCCCGAGATAATCAGTTAATCAAATAGCTTGTTTGAACAGTTTATATCGATTGTAATGGTTTCGCAGCGAGGTCGTCAGTGATTTAATGGTGTTTCCGATACCGAAATTAGAAAAGAACTTGGAGGAATATAATCTAATTTGACTCGAGGGGTCTTGTGATGTTTGCAATGGTCGATACCCCGATTGAGCACAACTTGTAACCCAATTAGAAATTCATCCAAGAATCGATTTGCTCGTTAAGAGTATTGCAATTACAACTGTAGAAATCAGTTTTACAGTCTCATTTTAATTTAAACAGGCGCATCCATCACATGTTACTTTTAAAAGCAACTCCAATAAACCGTAAACGATGTAATTACATCCGACTTCTGGTGTGTTGACGCAAAAATTGCTATTCCCTAACGAACAATTATTTCCATCAAAAAGCAGTTTTTGATAATCGCGTCCTTTGAACAGACTTCCATCAATTACGTGGAAGATCAAAAGCCATCGCATGTTTGTCTTTATGCTTGAAACAGTGAACAAACAGAGCGACGCTGATGACAGTTTGCTCGGACGAGAATTTTAACTAAAAATCAAACGATTTTCCCTACCTGTATTATTGCCGGATTGTAACACGGTACTTCTGTGGTACTGGGAAGAGTTTGATTCGTAGTGTTAACACCTTCCGCAACCGGTATTGGTTTCACCGCTTTTAGCACTTTTTTCGGTTTTTTAGTGTGTTTTGTGGTTGGTGTTTTCTTGGTTGTCTGTGGTGTTGTTTTGATTGTTTGTTGTGGTGCAGTAGTGCTGGATTGTGTCTTCGTGTTTTGCAAAGTGTTTTTGAAATGGTCAATCCAATCGGTTAAATACCGGTTTTTGTTGAATACGCTTTGACGTCGAAAGCGCTTTAGCTAAGAATTGTGTTGTTTCGTAATAAAGAAACTTGTTGGCGAACTTACTTGTTGTATCGCAGGCGGAGTGCAAGGTGGCAATTCATTTGTCTTGTTCTTCGTCGCTTTTGTTGATTTTGGTGTTGTAGTAATATTTCTCGTTATGCTAACGGTGGATTTTTCCGTTGTTGGTCTTGTCACGACTGTGGTGCTCGATTCTTTCTCCGTACTTTTGTCGAGGAGTTGAGACGAACTTTCAGAGAGAACGTGTATTATCGAATAGATTAGAACGAACACGGAAATTTGGAGGAATTTATGCCGGCCTGTGCGTCTCATGATCTGGGAAAAAAGTAAAATGATCGTATCATCAAAGGTGGCTTCCGAGAACAGTAACACCAACATATCAAAATAATGTTAAGCCTACTTGTTGGATTAATGAGTCTGTTGACAAAATTTGTTTCTACATGTCCTTTATGTGTTTATCATTCGCCAAAGCAAATGTTGATCCCTCATTAAAAACGGATATTAATGAAAATCCCCAATCTGTGTTATATTAACAGAACGAATGCACAGTTGTCACGCTGACCCTTTATCATGATTGGTAGCAAAAATCAATGGATTTCACATTTATCAAGCATTCAACCAATAAAACATTTCGATGGGAAAACTCGCATTTTCATGTCATTAAAATTATATTTACTTTATTGTACAGCAGTTAACTTAGCGTGATGCGTTTGCGGCGTCAGTTAGGCGTCTCCGAAAATTCCAATTTAAAGCAAAGATCCCTTGGTTGAATCGATACCAATATTTACCAACTTAACAAGAACCTTGTTGATTACTAAAAGTAATTCAAGATCTCGGAACCTATCAGGTGTACCCTTCTCGACTATAAGTTGAGCAGGCCGGGAATTGAACATTTCCGACTTTCTCATCCTTTTTCGTCATTCCTTCATAAATTACCGGATGATCTCGCCTTGTGTAAATCTCTTCCGTTTTATCGAGAAAGGTAATCAGAATTTTGGAGACGTTCAACTTGGCAAGTACGTCTCTGCTTGCAGCGTTCACTTTTGATCAATAAACCGAGTGTGTATAGAAAACGAGCCGACAACGTGGAAACATTATACTAATACTTTAATGGAGTTCTGTTTGCGGTAAAATGGGATATGTTGTACAGGAACGGAGTTGATAGATTTCCACCGAGATGTAATTAAGGCGTTGGGTTTCCAGCGCAATATTTTCGCAAGTTCCTTGATTTAATTTTGGAGGGGAGCGACGGGAGATTTGCTAATTAAAACTGTGTTATGAAAGTTAAATAATCTACCTGGGGATTGTGTGCGAATTTTCCTTTTATTGTTAGCGATCGACGAAGCGGAATAAGGAAGGAAAGAATGACTGTCTTCCAGGAATTCATTTAGACGCCCAACGAAATTAAAAGGATTTTCATCGATTTATAACTTTATGCTGAAAATACAGAAAAAGAAGGAAAAATAGCTCGAAAATTACCACCTAATCAAGGTAATTATGTACTCAAGTCAAATAACTGAAAATTTGGAAGAAGACTTCAGACTAATTAGCATCCAGAAGTGCAACAACTTCCTCTTCATAAGCACTAAAACTGAGTGTTCGCATTATTGGAGAAGCGGCGGTGTGACGTGAAATAAAAAGAAAAACCTAAGAGGATCTCTCGGAAAATATAAATTGATTTTCCTCTCGTCTCCCATTATTAAAAATTCTGTTTTGACAGGAAAAGACGGGTCAATATGACATCAAAAAGTCTCTCAGTGTCATCTTTAAATTGTGATTGCTGATTTCGTTTCACATCCGAAATCGTTTTTCAATTTCCAATCGCTTTGAAAGCTCTGAGAAATTGTCTCACAGATCCTACAATGAATCTAACTTATTTGTTAAGGAAAAATTGCCCTTTCGCTCGGAAACGTCACGAAAATCGCATTCCTGTGGGTGTATAAACCGTTCATTTCTCTACCCCGACTTTCCCGGTTGCACCCAATTCGGAAAACAGATAATTATGTACCTGTGTATATCCGTAATGTGGCACTGGAAAACTCGTCACTCGACGGGAAATTTCACCGGGAAGCTGTCGTTGAGACGGTTTTATTCACCAAACTACTGAAACCAATATTTTCCTGACCATGGAACAGTGACGGCGCGCATGCGACATTTTAGAAGCTTTTCATACACTGTTACGGACAAACCGATTCAGGCTAAACAATGAGAATTGGATTTCTTCGTGAATGAAAGAACAAAAGCGACGGCGATAATGCTTTTCTTTTTATTGACCTAATTCGCTTTTCCTGACCCCGCCAATGAAATGCAGAATTGAAATCGATTTTTTATTTACTAAAATTACAAAATATTAGAAACGAGTCTATATTCGATCTAAAGCTTCCAACATTACGATACTGTTGCCCCGGATCACCTAAAACCAATACATAACCTCAAAAAAAAAATTGGAAAAACGGGGAAAACGTACCACCATGCCAATGTTGTTCTTCTTGCCATCTCGGCACTCTTCTATGCTTTCATCGACCACGAGGTTCATGAATGGGTCGAAACCACGCAGAATTCCTACGACTTGCCGGCCTCCGTTCAGTTTGAGGCATAACTTCTTATCCATAAATCTACCAAAAAGAGAAGTTAGCATATGAATTTACAATGACAAAATGCTCACTTTTTTAACTCTGGAGGATGAGCCTTCGACATTGTGTACTTTAAATATTGTTTGAAAATAAATTAACGCTACACGACGTTTGATTTGGAAGTGACAGATCGCGATTCCGTCCTGTTGACAGACTCAACTAAATTCCCCTAACCGAAGTGCGGTATGAGATTGATATTATCAGCGCTTTTGTACTATTTGCTACACTCTTTTGGATACAATTTTACTAAAATAGCCTAGGAAAGGTTTACATCCGAATTAAACCAGAATTTGGAGTCTTCATGTAGCGTTTCAATACATCTTGACAACTAGCGTCCTTTCGTTAGTGCAATATCGAAACCTCAAGGCCACCAAAATCCCTGCTAATGACATTTGCGCCCCTCAATTTTGACGTTTCTCTCTAGTCAACAAAATATCTTTCGTTCCAAAATTTGGACGAAGATCAAGACTATAGTTTAGTAAAGGTAAAAAATATCTCAGTAACAACAAATGTTAACTTTTCCCCACTCGTTCTGTTTAGTAAGGTAGCCTCCATCGCTACCCCCTTGTCTAGTCTAAGCAGGCTCCATCCCCATGGAAGAAGCTGAATTATCGCCGCCCCCACCGCCGTCCATTAAAAACAGTTCATCATCAAACGAAGGAGACTGGACATGTTCCGACTGTGGCAACGTGAATTTTGCACGTCGTAGCAGTTGCAATCGTTGCCACAAAAACCGGGGTCCTACTATAGGATCAAAAAAACGGAAATTAGGTCATGAAATCGGCAAAGCCGCTGCCGAAAAAAGTCGAGGGTTGTTTAGTGCAGACGACTGGCAGTGTAATAAATGTGGGAATGTAAATTGGGCAAGGCGACAACAGTGTAATGTTTGTAACGCCCCCAAGTTTGGGGAGGTAGAGGAGAGGACTGGATTTGGGGGAGGGTATAATGATCGCGGAGTCGTGGAGTACAAAGAACATGCCGATACGGATGACGAATATGACGAGTTTGGGAGGAAGAAAAAGAAGAAAGGAGAGAAGGATGATAAGACTTCAGGCGAGGAGGACGAGGAAGAAGAAGAAGAGGATGAGGATGATGGGGATGGGGATTTGTCCAAATATGATCTGTCAGATTGGGGGGATGCGGGAGAGGCGAATAATAAAGAGAATCATTCAAAGTCCAGGTCGCGGTCGAGATCACCACATGAAAAACGGAGAAATTAGTCTTCAATGTAAATTTTGAATTGATTTTTAGGATACAAAATGCGGCTTTGTATAAATAAGTCAAGCTAGAAACATTAGAACAATTTCCAATGACGCCGAGTTCAAAAAGCTACTATTTCCAAGGCGCCTGTAAGATAACAAGATCGGTATTAATTCTCCTTTGATAAAAAATGTTAGCTGTTTTAATTTAAAACCGTTACTTAGAGAAATGACGGAATAGCGAATGTATAGATCGTTCTTTTATATTTTTTTTTATTTCCTTTTTAACCTGATGAATATAAAGGCCATTTCTGTACTTTAGAAAATAATTTGCATTAACGTGAATGTTTCAGTGACTGCAGGTTTTCACGATTCTTCTACAATAAGCACTTATGTATATTTATGAGAACTGAATAAAAGGTAATAAGATATTATTTTTTAGTTGCTTTACCACATCTAGAGGTGCACGAAAAGTTACCATATATGGTGGATGCGCCGGGTAACAAACCTTTTAAAACAAAATTTTACTATTACGGTTCTTTTTTTATTTGAGAACTGCTCCTCTTAACAACCTCATTTGCAGATCTTTAACCTCTATGTCTACTTTCAACATTTTTTCTTCTCAAGTATTAATACTCCAGTTTGCCGCTCACCAAAGCTGCAATCTCCATCCATTTATATTTATGAATCACTTGCCAATAGATTAATGCCTGTTCCGCCTTTAAATAACTCGTGATGTTAAGAGCCGGCGTCGCGACGCCTCATCATCGCCCTTAAATCGTTTAGAATTATTGGCCCACCTCAGACATCTCAATCGTCCGAAATCACCGATAATCATAAGCATAGCACTCAAGCATCGTTATTAAAA
The DNA here is from genome assembly GCA_029298725.1 of Gnatocerus cornutus. Lineage (NCBI taxonomy): Eukaryota > Metazoa > Arthropoda > Insecta > Coleoptera > Tenebrionidae > Gnatocerus > Gnatocerus cornutus. Next base: position 4,821,658 of record CM055517.1, read on the forward strand.
GAAAGAAAAGAGCGCCGTCCGAGCGCTCGTCGACGTCGGAGAGCGTCGAGCTGCCAATTCTAAAATTAAGTTGGTTAAGAAGGGGGTAACGTACAGCTTTGGCTAGTGTATGTCTAGATTTTGCAGTTTTTGGTGTTGTCCACGACGGGACACATCCGTGTGTGTGTTGTACAGCGATTTTTGACGGTAATTTCGGGGGTTGATTCGTGGTGGAAAGTTCTCGAATTTTTTATTTTAAGCTGTGACCAGTGGAGGATTATTTTAAAGTCTTGACATAACATTGCAAAAATACGAATTTTAAAAGTCAGAAATAGAGTTGCGGGCTAAAAATATAGAAACTTATTTCGAAAATAAATTTTGAGATGTTGTGGGCGAGTAGACGATTAAGTGCCGATTGGACAATTGTTACAATTTTATGGATTGAGAACGATGATTTTTTAAAAGTCGTCAGTCAATAAGTGGCTCAGCGAAAAAATATACAAGAGATGTTGAAAGTAGACTCTTAGTGCCGTTGGTAATAAAGAAACCGTTGCGTTGGTGGCAATTATCATAAAATATTTTATAGACACCTATAGTCCTTCACGTCGACTTTGATGGCGGTGTCTATAAAATAATATTTGCAAACCTGAAATTAATTAAATTGATTTTGCTGTAATTTTAATAAGAATCATAAATACTTAGTTCGTTTTTTATCGCATGTTAAATATAGAGACATGTATACAAAAACATAATTCATTCATTTTAATTTCCCGTTCTAAATGTTTCTGTTAGTTGGCAGTTACATGCATATTTTGATATTTTCCGAGATAAATTATCCGTTCAGATATCTTGTACGTACGTGGGAAAGTTGAAAAGTTTCCAGAAATCGTGAATTTGAACTAGAAAAACACGTTGGTGAAAAGTTTGATTATTCAATACAAAAAATAATTCAAGCTCGGCTATAAAAAAGTAATTTTTAGAAGATTCTGAGCCACCTCCGCAAACGCTGTATAAATTTAAATTTAATTGCATAGTTAATTTAATTTGTCGTAAATTGCCGAAAAAAAAGCCTCAGCCTGACACTCATAAATTGGTGATTTTACAATTGCCTACTGACTATTTATAATCGATTTCATTTCCGCTAGTTTCCAATAAGCTGGAAGGAAAAACAAACTTTTGACTCATAGGAAATCCAAATATTTATCCTTCGCTCGTGCGTCTAGTGTTAATAATTTTTCAAAAACCCCGACTCAAACTCTGCTCTATTTTTATTCCATTTGTTAATCGCACAGTATTCCACGTACCAAGAACATGAATAAACTCGACAAATCCTAAAAATAGGACGTCTCTGACCTTAATTTCACAACACGGATTTGCATTCGCGAAATTTCCTTCCTAAGAAATCACGCCGCTGCCGTCACAAATCGCTGAAACGCTCTTTTGTCTTAGAACCGATGTCCGTTATTTGTTTGTGAAAGTGTATAAATGTCTGGCCACGGGGGCCGCGGTGGGGGCGGCAAATCGCCGCACCATTTCCGCCCACCGTCCCCTTACACCCATTCGCCGCCACCGAGACTTGGAAGTCCCGGGATGAACATGTTTGGCAACAGGCTGCCATATATGGCATGTCCTAGACCTAGGTGGCCTTCGGCGATGTCTCCGGTTCCTCCGGGATTTTCGCCTCCCCCAGGACCCAGACCTTTCAGGATGCCCATGCACCCAGTAAGTACAAGAGTGACGGAGTGTTTATTGGGTCAGTAGCAATAAGAGAATAATACATGAAAAATGGAGAAATGAGGGCAAAGCGGCCGGCTTACTCTTGTTTCTGTCGGAACTGACGAAAAGTGCGCGTCGGTTTCTTTTGATTTTAACTCCACTGAAGTAACTTCCTGGGAACAAAAAGGTGTTTTAGGGGAGCCTACATTATCACAATTGAGAATTTTCCAGTTGGTTTATTATTATCGCCGTAAAATATGATCCGTGAGATTTAGAGTCCATAAACTTTAACGACTCGGAACATAATAGTACTTGATTTAAATAATCAGTTATTTTTATAAAAGTAATGCCTCAACACTGGTATTAAATTTAACATCTTGAAACTATGCATAAACGATTTTTCTCACCTCCGTTCATGTCAGTTAGAAAATTTTTTATTGCATAGGGTACATCGTACAGTTGGTCCAAAATCGATATAGAAGAAATTTTAGGGGGCCCTTTTACAAAAACGGGAATCAGACTCTGTCTTGTTCGATCATAGGCTGATTCAATCAACGGACATGATCCCGTGACCACAATCAAAGTATTGTCTTCGTCGGTACTTTCAAGGACGTGTTTCACACTTTGCATGAGAGGCGAATATATGTCATTAATATCACTGAGCTCGCCACCCAAAACAATCATCAGGAAACCATCTTTCGTATCTTGAAGATTAGCTAGAGTTTCTTTAACCACATCGAAAAGGGCATTTTTTGATATTGTTCCTAGTTGCTCGATCAAATCATTGTGAGGACGCTTGTTCTGATCGTTCTCGAACAGCTTTCCAAAGAAAGTTAGTTTTATGTTGGCTATAACTCCGAAGATATCCCATCCGGGACCCGGAGTGTCTTCTTGAAGACTTGAAGGGTCTGGATACTGTCGCTTGGGGGTCCTTTTTGTTCTGATTTTGAACACCTCTGTGTGTTCAGGTTGGGTAATGAAATTAGACGCTGACATGGAACGACCTCGTCTAGGGTTGTTGTATTGAACCTCTAGGTCTTCGGAAGATTTCTTGAACCTTAATCCATTGCTAAAAGTGTCGTTGTCAACGGAAGCTACAGCGGTAGTCATACCCATCACATTTCTACAGAAAATAATTAACGCGAAAATGGCACTTTTCAGGAGTTGTTTACAGTCGCTGTTCAAAGAAACGGAAGAATCTTCATCTTCTGGAACACAATGCTAAAAGTGGGTGTGCCACAGAAAGCTCACTCAACAGTACTTTGACTCTAGTTTTTTCTTCGAACTTCAGAAGTTTCATTCCGGAGTCTTCATTATAGCTGTCCTTGGCACTACTCTTTGCTAGAAACAACACAACACTCATTTTTTTCTCATCTTCGCTCTTATTAATTTTAACAAAAACTAGAAGAATAATAAGCGTGCAGATGTGACACATTGTCACTTTTGAACAACATTCTAGATCTTGCTTTTGTTTCAGCCGTCCCCAGCACCTCGCGGCGCTTCCCCTGAGTACTTCCGCGGCATCCACCCTTACTCCCCCACTCCCGATCATTTCCGTCCTCATCCTTTTTCCCCGGATTTTGGTCCCCCATCTCGAGAATTTGAGTATGTGGGTGTACCTTTGGAACCACCACCTCTACCCCAAAACTACGAACCCGACGACGAAGAAAGCGGCCCCTCCACCGCTGAAATCATAGCAAATCAGTCTCAGGACTACATCGATGAAAAATTGGCGGAATATCAAGCCACCATCTACCAGTTGCAAGGTAAGAAATCAAAGTCGCTTTGGCAAGGTCTATTTTCGCGGTCGACTGTACGTTACGTAATAAATGGAAGAAAAAAAATCGAGAGGTATTAAATTGTCTGGACCACCTTGAAATGGGTTGTTTGCGTTGATGCAAATTGAGGACTTGTGTGGGCTTAGAATTGCACATCGGCGATATTAAAATCGGGTTTTGATGTAAAGGAGGTTGTTAACCCAATATTTTTGAGTTTTGGCAGCAGATGATGTCTAATTTTGTTGTATGATTGTAAAGGTTTCATTTGCGTAAATATTTGGAATTGGGACTGGCTAATTTTGGGCCCATTTTTTTCTCACGACTGAAGATGTGTACGGCTAGTGAAATATTTGTTAGTCGGGAAAGTAAGAGACCGACAGACCAAGCGATCGATCTTCAGTCAGTTCTAGTCTAGACTAAATTCTGAGTTGGCACAGAAAACATACTAAATCAAGTTCTTTGGACTAAAACATGCTTAAGCAAGCTAGAATAGGCTACTTAGAGTAGGTAGAGCCAATTAAATCAAGGCAAATCTAACTAACCATGACGGAACTACAATGCACTAAAAATAAACCTAATTGGAGTGAAACCTAAAAAATATCTAAATTAAAATGAGTCAGACTAAGGATAAGACAGAATGGTCTCTCTAAAACTAGTCAAAACGTAACAAATTAGGTCTCACCCAATGTTTCATTTCAAGTAAATTTAGACTTTGTCAAAATGTATGCCAAATTTAACTAATAACTCGAATTGGAACTAATTTGAACACAACTATTTTAAGTCAAATTTGACTAAATTAAGTATCTGACGTGATTAAGTTTAAGATCTTACTAGTTTTTCATTTTAATATTGTCAAATTTTTAGCTAACGAAGAATCTTAGAATTCCTTGTTTAAAAACGAAAGAAATTGTTAGTGCTTATGGACCAGAAAGCCTGTAAGACTTTGTAAGAATCAGAGAAACAAAAAGAAATTTGTTTATATAATAAGCTAATAATAATTATAAATAACCGACACTCTCAATAAAAACCAAATCGAATTGATTAAACGCCTGGTCAAGTTCATTATTATGTAAATTCCGCACTGAAACAGGTGCACGTGCGACAACACATCTCATGACAATGACGTAGATAACACTATTTTAAGCACAATCAGTAAAGTTACTTCTGACCGTGGTCGAACTCGTTAATAAATTCGCATTTTTGCAATTTAGAAAACATGCTGATTCTTCATTTTGCCGACAACCTTCAAAATAATTCAACCTATTAACTGCTAAATTATTTAGTATTGTTCGCTCTGAGAAACTTGCTTTGGTATGTAACGAATTCCAAAGTTCATTTGTCACCACAACCAATCTGTGTTCTCTACTAGCCAATCGAAAATTAATTTCATATCCCTCGATAGTACCTTGTGCTCTGATACCTGGTCATTATCAAGGTAAACACACAGTTCATGGAGATAATCCAAAGTACACGACTCTCGTTTGCCCCACTCGTTTTCTTTATAATCGCTTTTTTATTAAAAGTTCAGTAGTCACAATGACTGATACGGTGATGGACGAGTGGCGTGAATTGAGCGAGGATTTCAAGAAACTTGAAGCTGTTAATAAAATTTACCATGAGAAACTTCAAGAAGTTGACAAGTATCAAAAGGAGTGCGAGAAGCAAATTCAGCATCAGAAGTACCGTATTAGTGTCATCAGCCAGACAGTCGGCAAAAAAGGGAAGAAGTTCGATGAGCTCAAAGAGGAGATTCTAAGACGAGAGGTGCAGTTAAATGAGATTCAACAAAGCTTACCGAAAGAAAGTGATAATTACTTGAAGGTCATCCTAGGAAACGTTAACGTCTCTATTTTGAATAAAGAAGAGAAGCTTAAATACAAGACTGAGTACGAGAAATTCAAGTTAATTATAAGTATAGTAGCGTTCGCGCTTGCCGTGTTAAATCTAGTGTTTATAAGTAGAAGATTCGAACGGCTCTACTTGTTTCTTCTAGTTTGGTACTACTTTACTCTGACTATTCGTGAAACTATACTAAAAGTCAATGGGTCCAGAATCAAGGGTTGGTGGAGAACCCATCACTTCTTGTCCGTGGCTACTGCAGCGATACTTCTAATCTGGCCCGAAAGCGAAACTTGGAACCAATTTAGAACGTCCTTCATGGTGTTTAACGCATATTTGAGCGTGGTGCAGTTCCTACAATTTAGATATCAAAAAGGAGTACTCTACAGATTGAAAGCCTTAGGAGAACGTGATAACATGGACATCACAGTGGAAGGATTTCATCGCTGGATGTGGAAAGGACTCAGTTTCTTGTTTCCTTTCTTGTTCGTTGTTTACTTTTTTCAACTTTATCTAGCTTACAGCCTGTACATTTTGAGTGATGTGAAAGGTGCAACGTGGCACGTTTGGATTTTATCTTACTTGTTTTTTACGTTATCTGCTGGAAATATAACGACAATGATATTGATTATCCCTGATAAAATAAAAAAAAATGTAATGTTAAAATATCAATTGCTGAGTCAGCGATTATGGAATTCTCCCAACGACAACAAACTTAAATAAAGTGTTAATGTACACGGAATTGTTTTATTTGTTTGTAGTTCTTGTCATTTTTTATGAGTCACTAATTTATCTAAATTTTATAAAAAACAAATATCTCTAATTTAGGTCGTTTTTATTTGATGCCGTTGTCGATAAATCCTCATTTTTTGATTCTTCGTCTTTTATTTTTGGCTCGTGTTCTTCTTCATCGTCATTTTCTTCGCTCTCATCCGTCAGTGTCATCTTAATTTCGTTCGGCTCTGTATCTTCCAATCCTTCAGTACTGTCCGTAGTACCATCGTCACCATCGATATCACAGTCGATCATCTCAGCGTCCTCTTCGATTTCTGTTTCCTTGAGTTTCAACTCTATTTCTTCCTCTATCCTCTGCAAATCGTCTTCACTTATCTCGGACAAGCGTTCCTGCACCCATCCTTGATCTACTTCCTTCTTCACTTCGGAGTTAAAACTTCGGACAAGATCCAACGTCATCTTTGCTCGTTTTTGAACATTCTCAACAGGGTCTTCTAGTAACAGCTTCACCGCCTTGACGAAGTCTTTAACGAGCATCACAAGAACACCTTCTAAGTAACATTCTTCTATTTCTTCATCTTTGACGGAGAATATCACCATTTTATGTTCTTTTCGCAAGTTTTCTAAAGTATCCTCCGCGTAAAAGTTTAGATTGTCTTTAGTTACATCGTCTGCTTCGTCTTCATCGGTGCCATCGAGCTCTTCCTGTAACTTCTGGTTGAGTTTGGAAATTTTTACCAACGCCTCAGCAGATTCTTTAGATGTGATGTCGATGAAATCTCTTAAATATCTTCCTTTTTCGTTGTCATTATCATTGTCATGGTTCAGTGTAGGTGCAATTAATTCTTCGATGGCGAAGAGTGTCGTGTATCTATAAAGATATTTCTCATCTCTGGCGAAGGGTTGGAAAATTGGGAAAAGCGAGTTTTCGGCCCACTTCGTTCCAAATTGTTTTACTAAAAGTGGTAAAATCAGAGGTGCAGTTCTTCGGATTGCATAAATAGAATCATTTAGTAGGTATTGGTAGAAAACCAACAAATTTCTGTCGAAGAATTCGCTCGAACTGTTTTTACTAATATGCATCAGAGCTAGAAGAAGGTTTCTTCTAGTTCGCCAGTGCATTTGTGACTTCTCCAAAAGATTCTGGAAGACATCTCTGATTGATTTCAACGATTTTGTGATATCTACGTTTTGGGGAAGAAAATTCAAATTCTTCAGCATGTTTTCTTTAAATGGCATGTACTCTTCATTCTCCAAAGCATCAATAATAAGAGGTAAAATGTTCGCATTGAAGCACTCATTGGTAAGAAGACCGCTTAGCGACAAAATATTTGTTGATAAGGCAACTCTGACTTCTTCGCTTGGATCCCGTAGCAGGTAATGAATTTCTGGAAACACGTTCTCTTCAAAGAACTTTTCAAAGATGTTTTGACACTCTTCTTGGTCTTTCTTGAAACCTTCAAGTAAATTCGCAGTGAGACTGAACACATTCTGAGCCGCGAAGACTCGCACTTCTGTTTCTTTATCTCTGACGCACTGGTTGTAAATACTGATGATTTCAGCACGGTTTGATTCATTGGTTTGGATTTCGTGAATTTTTCTCGCGACTGCTTGTCGAACTCTCCAAGAATCTTCTTCGCTTAGCATCTTGAAGGTCCGCAAGAGGTAGTCGTACACTTCGAACTCTTTCAAAGTTTTAGCAATCGCGATCCCGACGTCTACTGCTAAGGTCCTGACAGAGTCCTAGAAAGTTCAATTGACAGAAAGAAGAAGTGAGGTTGAGCTTACTTGGTCGTCTTGCGCTAAATTATCATAAATTGGTACAAACTCAGATTTGATCTCTTCAACATCGAGAAATGGAATTAGATCGACCAAACTTGTGGCAGTGGAGCGCCTCACCATCGGCGAGTCGTCTTGTATTAAATTCCTGAAATAATTTCGTAGCTCGTTTTGTTTTTCTGGTGACATCTTCGCGTAGCAAATCTAGAAGAAGGTGTTAACATGTAAAATGCTGAAGTGGTACCTACAGCAATCAAACATCCTGCGGAACATTTCGTGGTGAACCAGTCGCTTGTTATCATCTTTTCAATGAGGGTAAAAAACGAAGCCTCGCATTGTTCGTTGTTCAAGTTATTACAAATTGATTTCATTGCTTTCACCGCTCGCTCTCTTACGAAGACTTCGTCTTCACACGCCAACCTTACTAAGATATCCAATAAAATTCCTACGTGGTCGTTTCCTCCAACGAATGGTACCATTAGTTCCAGTTGCTCTGCTAAGTTGAAGGACGTTTCTTCAGGCATAGCATCCACGCAGTTGATTAGGCACGGGATGAGCTCTTCTCGTGTTCGTTGGACACCTATGGAGGCGGCCAAGGCTGGCAGTCTTTTGATGGCATCAACTTGGATCTGGAATTGTCACTGAAGAGATTTTGTGTTTAAAGTAGTATTTACCGAGATGTTGTCTTCCATGAGGGCATCTTTAAACACCTCAATTTCGTAGCTGCTATCCGCTTCTACCATTTTCGTGTTTTTTTCGCATTAGTTTCGACTGAATGGTAGGTTCGTGATTTATTATCTTATCGTTGGATAAGATAGGATTTTTATGTGATTATTGCTAGAGGTACAAGGCGGGATTTTTCTAACATGACACGTGGACTTGGACTATAAATTTTCAGAGAAAGTAACTGACGGAAGAAGGATTTTCTGAACGGTGTTACCAATTTGTTAGTGCAGTTCGTATTTAGATTTAATTGCATAATCGTTAGTGTAGGGAACACTTGTCATTTGTTTTATATCGTAGCCTCAGCTGTTCAAACTTGTCGTTGAAGCAGAAGCGATCTATTTTCAGTTTGCTTGTTTGATGTTTCATAATTGGGTGTTGGGCTTCCTTATTGGTTTCCCACAAGGGTCTATATTGAGGTCCGAGTTTTGTATGAGAATCATACAGTTCTGGCCCACTTTATTAGTGCGTTCAATGCTTGTAGGGAACGCAATCCGAACTTTGAATCTCCTGGTGATATAGTCTGGTGGTAGATGGCGTGCAACTGTAGATCGTATCGTGTTTCCAACTCGTTAATCTCTTTGATCTAACTACTCTGTATGCATGCATTTGTAAAAAGTCGTTTATTTTACATTCGAATGACAGTAAAATATTAATAAACCGAAGCATATGAAGGATGAATCAGCCGCAGCTGAGTTCACGTTTATATTGGTCAGTTACATAATTTTTGTCACGTAGATCCAAACAAATCAATTTGTATTCAGACAGTGTATTTTCGTCTTTCACAATATCGACGAAAATAAACACTATCGATCCGCAGAGTGGCACATAATTAAAACGCCACTAAGAAGATGGTTTTTTAATTAATTAATCGCACGAAAAATCAGAGAGCATCGTTGTAAAAGCATCGTCGATTTAATTAGAGAGCCTGACAGAGTTATAGAATATAACCAACGCAGCCTTGACACCGTTGCTCGCTCCGGTCCAACTTTCACTCTCAAAACTGCCCAAAATCCGGTGACGTCATCTATAGCGTGCTTGCGTGCACGATGCGCTTTTATTTTGGGACTTTTCTACAAGAAGACCCACCACTAGAGTCGTTCACCTTTTCCGATGCATTCGCATCGATTTTCCATTTTTCATTAGTTGACCTACTTGTGTATCGAAAGCACATTTCCGGTTATGGGATTAGCAAGGGACCGCGAACGCACCTTTGGGAAACTCCCCTGTTCTCATCGAAGGGGTTCTTAGTGGGTCAGGGGTGATCTTAACCGAAGAGATCAATATAGAAATTGCGTCAGTGTATTGCTATTTTTGGGATTAACGAAATGTTTACGAAGGGAAAAATGCAAATAGACGACTACTGCTGGTATTTTTACCGTTGACGAGAATTATATAATTGTTTTTTTTTTTTGTGGGAGAACTGGTTTTTAAGGATCATCAGTCACTAAGGCGCGGTGGCGTTTATAGTAAAAATCCACAAGTGCATTGAAAGCTGACCTTCAGGTGTGAAGGTGATGCGAAAATGCTAAACAGATGCGATAATTTTTTTGTTTCTTAATGTTTGGGTCGTGTCGAAATGGGGAGGGTCTGACATTTTGATTTGTAGACAGTTGTAACTTTTTCCAGGTTTGAATTGACCTGAATTCTCAAAATTTTCGGAAAAAGTGAGGCAAGAGATAGTTGCACCAAAAGGAATTGGAAACAATAATTTGGAAACGTTTTATCTCGAGTTACATTTGTAGTGGTCGCGATTGTCGGAAAAGAACCGAAAAGTCAACAATGTATTGTCTATAAAACTATCAGCATGATTGATAAATTGCAACATTAAATCCATTAACACACACCTTGAAGCGATATCAAGCGGTTACGATGCATTTCTGCCTGTTTTATAAGTGTGTGAAATTGCTGGTTTGATGATTTTGAAAAGTTGTTGCGGCGCGACTTCAAAGCAAAAATTGTCAAGTTATGTAAAAATTACGTGGATTTAGAGATGCTTCCGTGAAAATAAATACTCAGTTTTAAGTTTTTCAAAAGATTAATTTTTGAGAGACAAAAGTAGCTATTTTTCAGTTTTCTATGATACAAGATCAATAAAAGATAATAAGAAACTTTTATTCTTATCTTATCCACAATTTTGTAAAATATGTTCTATTTATATCTGCTTTTACTATTATTTACTAACGCCCTAATAGGCCAATGCGGTGTCCAATAATACGGTTTAATTGGCTTATCTAAAGGTTAGCGCATTACAAATAAATTACTTCTTTTTGCGTAGCGAGCGTTCCGAAATGGGGTCAGTTAAAAAAAATGGCCCCTTTGTATGATTTTGTTGTAAATTTTGGGTCCTTAAAGTTTAATTTGATAAAATTATTTAGTAAACTCGCTTTTGTTTATATCCCTTCGACTTCGTCGTCTCCTCGTCGAGTCCATCCGACAAAATCCACTCTTTCCACGGTGCCGTGGTCTCGTCCTTCTACTCATGTTCACTTCAGTATCGAACGGTGTCGCGCCTCGCAACAACGCAAACTCTACGCCAAAGTAACTCTAAAGCACCGATGACAGATGCGTGGTCCAAACCACCAGTATGAGTGCACCCAAAAAAGACGTCCCCGAAGGGCCAAAGCGCCCTCCGGAGAGTCCTTCGAAGCTTCGGGATCGCGTTAGCTTCTTTGAGAAGGTGTGGACCGGCGGTCGCTCGGGGGTGGTGGATGCGGTGAGCACCGTCGACGTAGAGGAGTTTGAAAAACGTCTCGCTGAAGAACGGGCGAGGAATGTGGAGAGGAGTTGTCTGGAACAAGTTTCTTTAAGACATACGCCTACGAGTTCACCAAGACGGATTCTGCACCGCCAAGAAGTGCAGCCGGATGGCAGCATCCAGGCAAGGGTTTGGGGGTGACAGCCTGTTTACGTCTCGGGGAAAGATTGATTTTTTAAGAGGGTGGGATTTTTTTGGAAAAAAATCACCGGTTCTTGGTGCACGGTGACGTCATAACTTGTACAATCAATGGTTACACCCACGTGGCGCAAATGGGCTGTGAGATCTTGATGGAGGGTCAGGTTGCGGCGAGGGTGCAATTTTGGGAAAATTAAGGGATAGTTTGGTATCTAGTCGATATGACATCAAATATGCAGTAAGTCCATACCATATTGGGGCACTTGAGATCAATAACGAAGTCATGACTTTTTTTAAGATTATTTAAGACTGGTTTACTTACCGAGTTTGCTAATGATATCGTCTTGAGCAAATGTTATCGTTATCAGAACGTTAAAAAAAGAACTTCTGTCATTTTGCAAATACAAATCTCAGTGGCTGTTATCAGGTTTATTTTTCTAATGTTGGAAGAATGATTCAACTTGCTTGTTATAATAATTTATGTCATAAAAATAATATTTTGGGTCACGACTTTCTGACAAACACAAATAACACACGTAACTTTCGAGTAAAACCAGCTAAGCTAAGCATAATTTTATGAAGATAAATTACCAACTTTGTGGTTTCTACTGTCATATTGCAAACATGAAACAATTGAATTTTTCTTCAATTCAGATGTTGGTAACTTTTAAATTTCAGGTCATTAAAATGTAAATAAACATTTTTTAATTTTGCAATAATAAAATATAAATAATATTGGGTAATGATTGACGCCTGCCGCACCCTCGACCACCCCCAAATCGGCGTAGCTTCTAACCCACCCCTTGCAGGAAACCATTACCACCACGACCGAAGAAGGCGATCTCGCTTCTGGCGTGAAAACCGTAAAATTCGAGAAAGTAACCGTCCGAAAATCGGTTCGTCAGATCTCCTCGACTTCCAGCACCACCAGCGTGCGTAAAATTACCAGTAGGACACCATCGGAAGAATTTTTATTAGAAGATTCGGCTTATGTAACCCAATCAAATGGTAATCTGGCGACCAGTTCGAAAACTTCGAGTATATCGAGTCTTGGAGGACGTTTTCCTTCGGAGGAGAGCCTAAGGAGGACGCCTTCCAGGGAAGGATTAAATCGAGACGAATGGGACAATGCCAGCAATAGTAGTAGTAAAGTGACTAGTTCTAGTTCGGAATGGTACAGCGAGTATAGGACTCAGAGTTTACATAGTGGCGGCAGCAAATTGGAATTTGTTAGAAGCAAGTCGCAGTATGACGAGCACATCGCTAGTATCAGAGGTTTGTGAAGACTTTCTTGGCTTACATAGAAACCCCATAAAGCGTTTATGAATGTGATAACCAACAAAACGACTACACGAGTATAATTACACCGTAAAACTCTTAATTAATGCTAATGTCATACGTTCTATTTATAAACATTAACGCAACTCTATAGCTATCTCGGTTACCGATCGCTAAGGACAAATACGGGACGCAAACAGTTCTCATATTTAAAAAAATCTCGAATAATTTAACAGGGCTTACATCATCAGGTGCATTTAGTTGTTTATTTGAGCCTACTTTGTTTAATGATAATGATACTCGTTAAAACGGAAAGCAGCAATGATAACGCGTGATGTACCAGAAGGTGCAATTTGTTAGCGAAATTAATTAGAGACAGAGGCGCCTGTTTAGGTTGCTGATGATTCGTAATGAATACGAAACGTGTTATTTTCGAATGCTTTGTGTGAAGGTTGAGGTCGTTTCCTGAGAAATCGATAACGCCAATTCTAAAATTAGATCGATTTTTTGATGGAGAATTTGCGGTGAAGTCGGCGCCTATGAACTTAATGTGCCTATTGATTTCAATTAGTGCAGATTTTCAAGGATCTCAAATATTCAAATCTTAATATTACCTACTCTCAAAAATTGACAAAAATTTTATTTATTTTAATTTATTTATTCAAAATTAACATTTCATTCAGTTTCTGGGTGCTTTTCCAATGATTTAATTTTTAAAACCAATTTTCTGTATCTTAACATGTTTTTAGATCTTTACGACTAATTATCCATCTTCTGTTGTTTTAATGATCTATTAACTTAAATAGTAAATAATAAACAATCGTCCTGGGATGTTTACATCCTATTTGATGGTTTTTGCTCTAACATACAATTTCTTATGTATAGGTGCGTTAAATTCCAATTACCGAAAACAACAAATTGGCGTGAAATAGTTGTTACAGTTAATCTGTTTGGGCCACTAAACTAAAAGCCATGACAATTACCTGTAAGTGTGTATTTATAAACTAAATATTATCTGAAATATGTTGGCAGGACTGTCTATCTCAAGCGTTTCTATATAAAAATCTGTAAATAAAAAAGTCCTGCTCTATTCTGACAATTTCTTTTTATACAAATTTTAGTCAGACCCGAAGAATTGCAAAAACGAGAAAAAGCGAGATCTACTCTATTTTAAAGTCGGCTAAAATAATAAATTATTTATCAAGTTTCAGAACAAAGTGCTTGTCATTCTAAAATTAAATGTACTCATTTGAAACCTAAATTTAAGCTGATCAGATTTTGCATGTGGGATACCGACTTTCCCACACGATATAATGGCCCACAATTTTTCTTTTTTCCCTATTTTCCTGCTGCCAATTTCTTCGAATTGCAACTGCAAGCATGAGATTTGATAACCTGTAATTATCCGCTTTTCCTACTTTCCGTGATCGCCTCCCTGTTCATTTTCCCCGACGCAACCGTCAACAAACAAAAGTTCCGTGCGAAGAAAACCGCAAGCACCTCCTTTCTTCGTTACCTCACCTCATTCACCTGTTTTGATTTTTTTACCTGCAATTTGTCGCACACAATTACTTCATCCGCAAAGCAAACATCACCATTATTTATAAAAATTTATCAATGTTTGTTTTTTTGTGCCAACTCGTGGGGGACGCTAATCTCGCGTGTAAAAATGAGAAAAGCGTGCATTTGATTCACTTTTATGGAATTTCGACAGTAAATCACAATTTTGATTTATTATCAATATGTCCACACGCAATTCTCAGCCAGAATCGAGAATTTTGAACCCGAGGGAGACATCTGTGTCATCTTCTGTTGCCTGTAACAACAAAATAATGATCGATTCAGATGAGAGCGATGAAATTACGTCGCAAGAATTCTGAATATCCGTAGTGTGCTGTTATCAAACAACGTTATCTTAATTTGTTGTCGCTTGATAGTGATCTCGTGTAAAACAAGTCACTTGACATATATCGCGGCGATAATTTAATTAAAAGAGATCAAATTACGAGAGTGCAACTTTAGTTTGGATGCAAAGCCATAAAAGTTTGCTTTAGACGTGAATTTATAAACATTTCATTTGTTGCTTATTTATACAGGACTGACACAAAAATTCTGAAGGTCAGACGGAATGCGTTCGGCAGCCTTGTCTCAGACACATTTTAAAAATTATTACAGCTGACAAAAAGTGCACATCCTGGTCACATATTTATTCTGCAAACAATGAGGCAAATAATAATTGATAAAACACACATTTTTTTTAATGTTTGCTTTATTGCAAAATGTCTAAAAGCGTTTTTTTTTCATAATTAACGCAAATACATTCTGTTATCGGTTTGCATGTTTACTGTTTTCTTTAAATTTTAGGAACGCTTTTAGATGGTATCAAGGCCGCGGATGTGTTAACTTAAAAAATATAGTTATCGCTTCATTTAATTAATCTTTTATGTAAATTGTGTCAAATTTGACATTTACAAAGAGGCGCCGGCTTTGATAGGCTAATTTTGAATGTTGTAAGTTTTTAAGTTGTTTTGATAGCTTGTCAAGTTGCTATCTTGTGAGTTTTTCAATTTTCTTCAATTCATTTTATTCCCGACTTGATATTTTAGATCATTCGGTTTAGTGTATAAAATATTCTGCTTCTTTTTGTGTACATAAGTTAAAAACTTCAAAATTCTGGGCAGGAAGTAAGATAACAATCTCGCAGCACCTCGCGAAGCACCTGTATGTTATTTGCACCTGTTGGACACCACTGACCCAATACTTCCACCAAACTTAAAATATCTTTCTAAATTTCCTATTGTTTTGCTCATGCAATTAGTCGGATTACTATCAAATTAAATTAACTTCAATTAAAGCAGCTGAATTTTAATTGCAGCCATCATAATTATTGTTATTTCATTACTCTTGGACACGAATTTTCCTTTTAGCAAAAGCTCCTGTAGCCAAATAATGTAATTAAAGCACAATCGGAGTTCTCCCATTTTGATTAAACTTGATTAAACCCTTTTCAATCTGTAATTATGTAGATGTGAACAATATGTAACTATTTAATTAATGCGAACGAAACTTTGCAAAATTAGAATGCCAAAACTTTATTACAGTTATTAAATAATTATTCAAATTGGTTTCATTGAAATTCGAACATTACAAAAAGTGTAGTAAACTTGACCAAGGTTTGCGCTTACAGGTAACGATATGCACTGCTGCCCAACTTGTAATGGCTGACGTAATAAACTAATAAATCAGCTTTTGAAGGCTTGATGTGAAGATTGACCACAGATACAATTATATAATAAAGTTATAGATCATGGGAACACCTCGACATCGAAACACTGCTGTTGTAACGTTGTACTGCTGATAATAAATTACCATCTCATTATGGTTAGATTGTTTATAAATTCGCAGACGCGACGTTTTTTGTTGAGGAAGGATCAATTGTCTGAACTCATGCAAATTTCTAATAACACACTGCGATCGTAGGTTTGCAAGTAGGGGCCAAGCCCGTTGAACTACAAAACAGAGATATTGCTAATTGTGTAGATTATTATTACTGTAATTCCAAGCAAACACTTTTACTGAATGTCTGAAAATAAACGTCTCGTTTTCCGAAAATAAACCATGAAACCATGAAACCGATTGTTTCATTTCACAGCCATTCTAAAAAGTTCAAAAACAATTAAGCCAAAAATAGGATGAACCGACAACGAATTTAAATCAACAAATCAGCAAATTAAGATCTACTAAGGTTGGTTTAATGGCTTATTGTGTACAAGGTCTCCTTTTCATGATCACTTGACCTTTATAGTTAGTAGTGTTTACCTATTTTTTTCTTCTAGAGTTAGATCGTTCTTGGCACAAGAATCGTCATTCGTTACGTTTGTAGATTTTGTAGGAAAGTTGTGGCACGCGAAAAATGTCAAAACGATGAAAGTTCAGAGGTCGGAGCGCCCTGCATGGAAATCTCGATCTGATACGATCAATTTGAACTAAAATTAACTGTTTGCTAGAGTTTGAGATAACAGTTGACTTTTCTCACGAGTCAAGGATGGACGAGTAATCGGTGCATGTCAAGTGCATTAGATCTTAACCCATTTTCTAAAGAAAGACACAAAAATAGACCATGACGGTTGTGGTGACTTCAATTATTGCGATAAGAGCTATGTGGGCTGAAAGTTATATTAAACGATGAGATAACGTCCAGATTTTTTAATAATAAATAATTAATGTGCCTTTATTGGAGACGAAATGTTGAGTCTTCCGGTTGATTTACATAATTTATTTAGATTTATGTATTTATTTTACCTCAAAAGACTAAATTTAATTTTTTTTAAATATCTGAATTTACGTAATGCGGAATTCTGTTTTGAAATGCAATATTTTCCGACATTTTTGGCTGGACGAAAATAACCAAAGTACTGACTATTTTTTTTTTTTCGTTGCAGACGAACAAGAACGAGTTCAGAAGAAAACGTTTGTCAACTGGATCAATTCATATCTATCCAAGGTAATTGCTTGTAGGTGTACAACTTTTGTAATTAGTGAATGAAATCACCTCAACCGGTGCTAGGTACCGGATTAGAACACACGCAACTCAAGTCGTATTAATAGTGACGTCATTATATTTTTCTAGCGAGTTCCACCGCTCCGGGTAGACGATTTGATCGACGATCTAAAAGACGGAACCAAATTGCTCGCATTGCTCGAGGTTCTTTCAGGAGAGAAATTGGTACTTTAATTTTTTATTTACTTTCGTTTGTTCTATGAAATTCTTTTTAGCCTGTGGAGAGAGGCAGAATCCTACGAAGACCTCATTTTCTAAGTAACGCCAATACGGCCCTGCAATTCCTTACGAGTAAACGTATCAAATTGGTTAATATTAACGCAAGCGATCTGGTGGACGGGAGACCACCGGTAGTTCTTGGCTTAATCTGGACCATCATCTTGTACTTCCAGGTAATGCTTTTCACGTAATTTGATTTAGTGCTTGGTTGGGTAAAGTCGTAAGCTTTCGCACTTACTATTCTTGTAATCTTAAGCTCCGCAAGGAATGGGGACTGCGTTGGGTAAGTCGTAGGCTCGCTACAACTCCCTAATTTTCCTTGTCTGACTGTTGGTTTCTTTCTCAGATCGAAGAAAACAGCAGGGCGCTTCAATATCTCGCCCAATGGGACAGCACCAGCAGTCTGGAGAGCGCTGGAACCAGCTCGTCCAAAGACAAATGGAAACAAGGAGCTCGCAAGACGCTCCTTCAATGGGTTTCCAACGCCCTTCCAAGCGACGCCGGCATAGAAATCAAAGATTTCGGGTCGAGTTGGCGCGACGGCGTTGCGTTCCTCGCCATCATCGACGCTATCAAAAAGAACTTGGTCAACATTGCCGAAATGAAAAAAGCATCAAACAGAGCTCGTCTTCAGACTGCTTTCGATGTCGCTGAAAGCGAATTAGGCATCACGAAATTGTTAGATCCTGAAGACGTCGACGTTCCGAAACCTGACGAGAAATCGATCATGACTTACGTCGCGCAGTTCTTGCACAAATATCCAGAGCCCAAAAGCACAGGACCGGACGCTATCGCGGCCATACAACAGGAATATAGCGAGTTTTTGGCGTGGTTGATGAAGAAAACACAGTATTTAGAGCATTTACAACAAACTAATGCGCTACCGTTGGATTATTCGGAGTATTTAGCTTTCAAAGCTGAAGTTGACGGTAAAGAAAAACTCTTCAACAAGTTAAAACATCTTATTGAGGGTCAAGGGTTAATTTCTATCACGAAAGAGTCGTGGTTTGACATCAGCAAGTTGTGGAATAAACTCCATAATCAACTTCTTTACTGGTTGTGGTTGCTTGATTCCCATTTACCGGGAGATTTCAAGTTCGTCGGTGAGTGGTTGGCTAAAGCTGAAAAAATGATTTATTGTGACGAAATTCCCACAATTATGAACGAAGAGACTGCTTCTATTATTAGTAGGAAGTTAGAGGATCACAAGGCTTTCTTCGCCGATTTGCCTACGGTACAAGAAAAGTTTGCACAAGCTTGTCAAAGTCCTCTAGCTAGTGAAGTGCCTTCTGAACAGTTACAAAATATGGCTGTTAGACTGAACGAAATTGGACCTAAAGCTGCTCAAAGACGAGTCAGACTCAAGTTCCTTGAACATAAGGTGAGTTTTCATTTTTTTCTGGCATTAATTCGACTGGATTATCTAACTTTTTAGTTAAATAATATTTAATAATTCTTATAATTATTATAAGACGTATCCATGCTAGTCACTAATCTTAAATTAAATTTTACGTAACATTACTTAGTATATGGATAAAAAAATTATCGTAGACTTAACTTTAGCTTTTGGCCACTTAAAATTCAGAACACATTACGTAATTATTTCTTATTTTTCAGTGTTGCCTTATTGCATTTTTGCAACTCACCGAGACCAAACTGAAAGTATGGAGCGGAAAATACGGACGTTTAGAAAAAGTCGTACAACTCTTAGAACAGTATCGTAATTTTGTTTCGAAGAATCACATTTTCCAAGAATTTACAAAAGCATTCATTGACATGCAAGCGGTGGTGGAGGAATACAAACGTGACGGAGGAATAGGTAACCTAGGACGTTTTTCCCGATATCTAAATTAACTCACCCTTTTTTAGACAAACGAGAATCTGCTGACATCGACAGATTCTTACGCGAAA
Source organism: Gnatocerus cornutus (assembly GCA_029298725.1). Classification (NCBI taxonomy): domain Eukaryota; kingdom Metazoa; phylum Arthropoda; class Insecta; order Coleoptera; family Tenebrionidae; genus Gnatocerus; species Gnatocerus cornutus. The sequence continues at coordinate 4,841,072 of CM055517.1, forward strand.
CCGCAGACCGTTGGAAGAACGTCTCTATGGAGCTACGTTGCGTCCAGAGCATGCTGGAGGAAGTGGTAGCTTACTGGCGTCGCTGGGACTCCCTCTCTGGAGAGTTTGAAAACTGGCTCTCTCAAGCAGAAAAGTCTCTCAACTTACCAGAAGAAGAAAAGATGGAGTTCTTCCAAGACATAAGTGTCTGGAGAGATAACTACCAATTATTGGGTGACACAGTGAGCTTCCTCATTGCTACCTGCGAAGACAAAATCGCCCTTGAACTCAAAATCCGTTATCAAAACATGACAGATCGTTGGGAGAAGTTGTATCCGTTGGTCGGGAAGTACAGCCATGCCGGCGACTTACTGCGTAACCGCAAAGACTTCAGATCTGGAGTTGACATTTTATCGAACTGGCTACGAAAAGCTGAAACTGTCTTAACCTCGCCCCAGCTCGGATCCACTGATCGAATCAAACAACATATCGAGAACTTGATGAAACTCCAGAGCGAAGTTGAAGAAATTGAAAACCTGTTCAAGAACGTCAGTAAGACTTTCCAGACTTTAATTCAAGACTTGTCACGAGAAGACGTCGATAAAATGATGCTAACTCTGAAGCACGAAAAAGAGAGCCTCGTTAAAGTCCGCGCGTTGATTCCTTCTCAAATTCACACGTACAATCAACTTTTAGTCCAACAAGAATCCCTCGAGAGCGGCCAAAAAGAAATCAACAATTGGTTGGACACTGCTGAAGCTCTTCTAAGTAGTTTGACTCTAGAAGCTGACAAAGACAGCCTCAAAGAACAATTAGACAAACTTAAACAATTCTTCACGAGAACTTTGTATTATAAATCCATGTTAGATAGCAAAAATAAAGTTATGGCTAACATAGTCAAGTCTGTGGACCAATCCGAAAACACTGATGTCGCTCAGATGACTGCAAAAATGGAACAATTGAACGACAGATTTGCGTACGTTGCCCAAAACGCACAACTTTGGGAACAAAGACTTCAAGAAGCCATCCGGTGTTGGTTTAACTTCTCCGAGTGCGAGCGCGTCATTTCCAGTTGGTTGAACACTGCCGAGAAACTTATCGGAGAAAAGCGCATCGACAGCAAAGAAATCGTCGAAGAACACAAAAACTTCTTCCAGAGCGTCAACGAGAGATGGATCCACGATTTGGTGCAAAGCGCTCAAGACTTATGTTCATGTCTTCCCAAAGACCAGCACAAACCGATTTTGAGCTCGGTCCATCAACTTCAAAACAAATGGAAAGAGATTCTCTCATTTGCGCCTCTACACTTGATGAGACTGGAATTCAGACTCGACGAAACCACTTTTAATTATTATATTAAAGAGATTGAGAAAGAAATCAGTACAGAGTATCTGGCGTTTAGTAAACAAGAGAATATCGAATCGATTTTGACGAGAAACAAACAGTTCTTTGCTGGTAAAGGTCCAATGTCGGAGACTCACAGATGTCTTGAAAATTTGAAGAAGATCTCCGAGTCGTACATTCAGCATCATCCAGGTGACAGAAGCATCGTGGAGTCTGTTGAGAAAGCCGAACAACAATGGGCGAGTCTTAACACCAAAGTTGAGACTCTCAGACAACAATTGGATCAAATTCCAGAGAAGTGGGAGCGATACAATCAACGCTTCGACGCGATGGTTAAATGGATGGATGATGTAGACAACACGTTGAAGAACATCTTCAATGAGATCAACACAATGGAGGATTTCGAGCGAGAAAAGGCCATCTTTCAGGTAAGTACCACTCATTGTTTTTATCCAACTTCATGTAACTTCTTTGTTAATGCTGACAGTTGAAGAGACTTATGGTAACCTCTTTTTATTTTTATTAACAACTAGTTTTTAAATTTATGTGTCTTTTAGAACATTTGCAAGGAGGCTGACTCGAAGCGTGAAGACATGAAATGGCTCGTCCAAACTCTCGACTCCTTAGCATCCCATTGTCCTGAAAACCAAGCTCACACCGAACAAAAGAAACTAGAATCTTTAATAACGCGATACAAGAACTTGATACCATCGCTTGAGATAACTATGGTCAAAACCGACACTCTTTCCAAGTGCTATACTTATCGACGTGATGTTAAAGAAGTATGCAGCTTGTTGAAACGCGTCCGCGAGCAATCTAAGCGCGAAGCTCAACCCCATAGTTTGGACAGCGTCAATGAGTTGATTCGACACCAGGAAGTGGCAATTACGCAGCTCGACCAACAGAGACCCCACATTATGTCTATGTTACAAAAAGGTAAAGAACTGATCAAAGATAGCAACGCTCCTCCTTTCGTCCAAGAAGAAGTCCGAGTTTTGGAGAGTGGTTGGACTGAAACGTATGACGAAACCGTGGAACGCCTCCACAAACTTTTAGGAACTCAACATCTCTGGGTCAATTACTCAGAGCAAAAACAAGAAATTCTAGATCTTCTTCATAGAGCTGAACAAGAACTAAAGCGAATCTCTCCGAGTCAGTACAATTCGAGTAATCTTCCAGCGGAGTTACTAGCTAAACAAGAAATGGCAGTACGCCTGAGAGAAGCAACAGAAGAAATGTTGAGACGTTTACGCGACTTGTCACAGAACTTGAGTAAAGTAACTCCAGTTGACCAAAATATTGTCAAAGAAGTCACGGAAATTGAACAGCGCTTGAATACCACTCTCGAGAATGTCCAAGAACGCGTTGTGTTCTTGGAGCAATACAGTACGAAATGGGGTGACTTCCAAAGCAAACTCGGGGAATTACAAAGTTGGTCTGCACAAAACGCACCTCAGCTGTTATCAGCAGTTCAAGAAGAGAACATTCCTCCGGAAGACCGCGTCACTAAGACAACTCTTCTCCAGTCTGAACTTTCCCATAAAATCAAACTGTTGGATCAACTCAACGCTGAAGCATCTCAATTAATGATCGGAGACAACCCCGACGTTCGCCAGCTTCAAGCTCAAGTAGTGGAGTTGCAAGATCGCGTGGTGGCCATCAACAGAAACGTAGAAAGTCAAGCTGTTTCTGTCGCTAAAGACATGAAGAACTGGCAGGTGTACCAATCGAGCATCCAAGATATCAAGCCATGGATTGAGAAGGCAGAAACTCGCATTCAGATGGGAGTGCCGAAACCAACGAATTTAGAAGAAGCTGTAGCGTTCCAGAACAGCAACCAACAATTTGCGAAAGAGTGTGATCTCCAATTCGGAAAACTGCAAGGTGTGGCCAACTTAAGCCAACAAATTACCTCTAAAACGAACGCTCCTGACGAAGTCGACGCAATTCACACTAGATGGACCATCATCAACGAGACCACGACTCAATGGGGACAAAAAGTAGACAAATTAGTCGTCACCTGGCACGATTTTGACAAGAACGCCCAAAATTTGGAGGCATGGGTGGCACAAAAGCACAAAGCTCTGATCGAGCGACCCATCAATATCAACACGCCCCATGTCGAAAAACTCGAAAAAGAATTAGCCAAACTGAAAGCTTTCAACAATGAAATTTCAGAGCAACAAGCTAAAGTCATCGCGTTGACTCAAAGTGCGGACTCCATTAGTCACCACGTCAACCCTGAAGGCGCCACCATCGTCAAAGGTAAAGTCCAAGAGTTGAAGGGCCAAGTTGGCCAGCTCGCTGAGGCAGTAAGAGCCAAAATCAACGAAGTCTCCGACGCGATTTTAGTTAAACACGATTTCCAAACAAAAATGATAGATTTCTCAAATTGGGTCGATCAGTTCAAAAGTAACGTGGCTCAGATCGATCAGATTCCTGCTGATAAAGTAGAGTCTGCATTGATTAACGTGCACGCTTTGATGCAAGAACATTCTGAGAAGCAGCCGGTGTTTAACGCTATTTATGGGGAAATCAAAGATATTACGCTCCGGGCGACTCCTGAGGAATCACAGACTTTGAATCAAGAGTACAGCACATTGGTCAGCAATTACCAAGATGTCGATAATAAATTACAGAATAAGAAAGCAGCACTGGAAAAGTGGGGTGATTTGATAAATTGGCACGGAGAGACTCTCAGTCAGTTAAATCACATTAAATATCAGTTGGACAGTGGGAAAGTTTCTCCAGATAACATTCCGAAGCTTCTTCAAGAAACGGAGACCATCATTTCAAAGATCGTCATTTGGAAACAAGCAGCACCGGTGATCGACAATATGAAAGATATTGTTATTTTGGATAGGCAAACCGGTCTGCCGAGAAGTGCAGAGCACATGGTTAGAGACGTTGAAGTTAGAGCAATAAATCTAAAGTCGCAACTTGGCGATAAGTTGGATAACGTCCAAAAGGTCAAGGCGCACTGGAAACACTTCGAAGATCTCCAAAGCAAAGTGAACGACGGCTTGACCTTGAACGAGAGTAAATTGAACTCGATTTTGAGCAACGTTCGAACTTCCAACGATCTGCCAGCAGCAGTAGAAGAGCTAAATCTTCTCCTAGAAGACCAAATCGAAAAATCCCCAATTAAAGAAGAGTTGCGCAAAGAAGCTCTTCAGCTCATGAAAGATGACATCCAGAATGTCTCCGTCATCCAAAACGCGGTCTCTGAAATTGAAAGCAATTGGAACAGAGTCAATGAGAACATCAAAGAACACAAATTGAAGTTGGCCGACACAATTTTTGCCTGGAACGACTTCCAGGAAGCTAAAGACCGTGTAATCAAAGACATTCAAAGAATCGAGCAGATCGTTGAAGGTCTAGAAGTCCCCAATGATCTGATCCAAGCGAACATGAACAGCGAGAAAGCTAAAAAGGCTCTAGACGCCCTGAAAAAGACCAAAGCTAATCTTGATCGTGTTGATTTGAAAGGTCAAGCTATAGTGAAAAAGGCAGATATCATTCCTGAGATTGAACATGAGGTTCGAAGCGAAGTCCAAGAAGTCAACGAGGTGTGGTCGCGCGTGTACGAAAAAATAATGAACGTGGTGCAAACGTCAGAATCTCAAGCGACCATCTGGAAGCACATCGAAGACACCAAAAACAATCTCCTTCAGTGGTTGAGCGAACAGAACACGATTCTTGCTCTAGCTGTTGAGAAACCAAATGAAGTCGAAGCGGCAAACGCGAAACTCGCTAAATACCGCGAAGAATTACCAGCGCATCAACGACTTTACCAAAGCATCCCAACGAAGTACGCGCAATTGGTTAAACTAACTGATGGCAAAGAAATCCCGACTCTTCAATCATTGGTAACTTTACTTGACGATCAATTCAAAGATGTTGAAGCCAACGCGCAAAAACTAGAAGGAGTGGCTTCTAGATACGGCAGTAAAGAACAAGAAATCAGAGAAAGTATTAAGACAGTCGGAACAAAGATCTCTGGATTGCGTGAAGGTATAATCAAATGTGAAGACTTGTCTGGTGACAACTCGAAGATCTTAGAACGTCTTCTTGTGGTACGACAACTCAAAGGCGAGGTTTTAGCATCCGAAGGCGAAATCAGGAAAATCGACCAGGAAATTCAGCAAATGAAGAGCGCGTATCCTAGTTTCTGCGAGAGTAATTTGCCGAAAGAACAACAACTGTTGAAGAAGAGATTTGAGAGCATTATCACTCATGCGAATAAGATCGAGAATAGTTTATTGAGCTTCTTGAAGAAGTTCCATAATGAAAAGTACGGAGCTTTACAGAGAATTATTGCCACTCATAAAGAGAAAATTCAGTGGTGTTTACCCGAGCCCGCTAGTGATAAGTACAACCTTGAAGTAAAACTTAAGTCTTTGGTCCCTATACAGAACGCTCTGGAAGACTGCGAAAAACGTCGCACAGAGCTAGAGCAATCATTGCTCTTGTTAGAGAAAATTGAATCCCCAGAAACTCTAAAATTGCTCATCGCCGAAAAGGATCATCTTTTCTTAGACCTGGAGGACCTTAAAGAGAGCTACATTAAGACCAAAGCGCTGCTTGAACGCAATATTCTTCTCCACGAACAGTACGAACAACTCAGTGAAACTATCTCTAACTGGTTAAAAGACATGGAAAATAGAGTCAAGGCCGAAAGTACCACACAAATCGATTTAAATTCCATTGATTCTAAAATTACCGAAATTCAAGCGTTGCAAAAAGAAGTCCTCTCCCATGAGAGTGAAATCCAGAAATTAGTACCCATGAGTGAGAACTTGGTTAAAGAAGTACCAGAATCGCGCGTCGGTCAATACGTCCAACATTTGAACACTCGGTACCAAACTGTGACGAAATTCTTGACCAACTATTTAGAGAAACTTCACGAGTTGAATAGATACAAAGATTTGTACAGAGGAAGCATCAAAGATGTAGAGGCATGGTTGGTTCAAGCGGAGGAAAAAGTGAAGAACTTCTCAGACTTTACATCAAAACCCAACCAAGCAACTCTTCAAGAGCTGAAGAACTTTGCTAGTGAGAAAGAAAAAGGTCAATTGTTGTTAGGCAAAGCTGTCACACACGGAGAAGCTCTTTTCTCTGGGATCACTCCGGAAAATAGAGACGCTATTCGTACAGAATTGAGAAACTTAAGAGACAAATCAGAGGCTTTAATCGACAAAGTTAACAACATCTACAAGCAAGTTGAAGGAATTTTACTACAGAGACACTCATTTGATGATAATTTGCAACAAGTGAGGTTGTGGATCAACGACGCAGAAACCAAACTAGGTCCAGAAATGAAACTAGACGCGACTTTGGCTGAGAAAAAGCAGACGTTGCACAACTATAAGACCCTCGCACAAGATGTGAATCTCCACAAGAACATTTTAAAGCAACTCCAAGATAAAATCGGGCAACTGGCTGATGCAGACGCTGAATCTACACTCGACGAGAACTTGGCCAGTTACAACAAAGTAGCACAAGAAGTAACAAATCGAATTGAACTAGTTGAAGACTTTGTCGCCAATCACGAGGCTTACAATCAAGCTATCGAAAAATGTCACGATTGGTTAAGCGCTTTGACTTCAGAGGCGGCGCTCTTAGTAGACGAATCTTCCACTGAAGCACCTGAGGCGAAATTAGCAATGGTGGAAAACCTCTTGGCTCAAAAAGTTGAAGGTGACAAGATAATCGGTTCTTGTAAAGAACAACTAGAAGTTGTCTTGGTTCAAACAGCGCCTTCTGGACATCCGCAACTTATTAATAGCTTCGAAGAGCAAGAGAAGTCATGGAAACTTTTCCTAGAATTGTGTTCCGATGCTCAAGAAAAGCTACAGAGTATTCACTTTAAGTATGCAGAGGTTGAGAAGCTAATCCAAGATCTTGAGACTTGGTTGAAACAGAAAGAAGCACAAGCGAAAGACCAGAGTTTGAAGAGCACGGAAGAAACGAAAAGAGCTCATTTGGAGAAACTCCGGAGTTTGGAGAAGGAGGTCCTGACTAAAGAGCCTGACTTTGCTAATGTTAACGATCTCGCGAGTAAAATTGAAGGAGATATTAAAGTCTCGCAACTATTAACGCGATATCAAGGCCTCAAGAACGTTCTAAAAGAAGCCATTAATAGATACAAAGGTTTTGTTAGTGAGCACCAACGCTTTAACGAAAAGTACTCAGATTTTGTGCAATGGTTGTCGGACAAAGCTGAAGAGTTATCCGAATTGAGCCATATTGTTGGTGATTTAGATATTCTCCAAAATCGCCAGAAGGAAATCAAAAGTCTTATTGAAGCACGAAACTTGAAGAGCGAAGCATTTGAAAATCTCATTGAAAATGGGGAGAAATTGTACGCGCATACTTCACCAGATGGTCGTGAAATCATTAGACAACAACTCAGGAATTTGAGAACAATATGGGACACTTTGACTGATGATCTACAAAACGCAACCAACAAATTAGATCAATGCTTGGTTCAGTTTTCTGATTTCTCTTCAACACAGGAACAGCTGACCAAGTGGCTGAAAGACGTAGAAAAAGCGATGCAACAACACACTGAGTTGAAGACCACGCTGCAGGAAAAGAGAGCACAGCTGCAAAATCACAAAATCATGCATCAAGAAATCATGTCTCATCAACAACTCGTTGAGTCTGTCTGCGATAAAGCTCAACAATTAGTCGATCAAACTCAAGATCGGTCTTTAAATGTCTATCTCCAATCAATTAAACATCTATTTTTAAGCATTGTCAGCAAATCAGAGGAATTGCTTACTAACTTGGAGGACTGCGTCGAAAAACACAGTCAGTACAACCAGCAAGTTGCTGCTTTTAAAGATTGGTTAGTCGAACAATCAGAAAAGTTGCAGGAATTCAATGTAATCAGTGGTGAGAAAACCGAAGTTGCTAAAAGAATAACACAAATACAGAACTTGAAGGAAAGCAACGAAGAAGAAGGAAGCCGACTTTTGGAAAACTTAAAACAGCAGTTTATTGTCGTTGCTAAGAGCACAGCGCCGAAAGGTGTTGAATTGTTGAAAAAAGAGCTTGAGGACTTATATGGGATGCTAAGCCAACATTTAGAAGATATGGGTAAGTAAAACAATGGTTAATACTTTCAAAATACAGTTATTTTCATAGATAACATCATGGAGAAACAAGAAAATGCCCTCAAACAATGGCAAGAGTTTGACTCAGAGTTGGAAGGCCTCAATCAGTGGTTCAAGACGGCAGAACTGAAATTCAGGGATCAGTCTCTCCAGGCTACCCTTGCAGACAAGGAAAACCAACTGAAACTCTTCTCAAAAGATCGCGAACTGTTTTCCGCCAAAGAAAAAGAAATCGATGTCTTTGTCGATAAAAGCCACGCTCTTCTTCATACCAGCGGTGTTCAAAGAATAAAACCTTTGATTTCTCAAATTAGCAATCGCTACCAAAGTCTGCACAGTTCGACTAAGGATGTGATAAATCGCTGGCAGAGCATAGTCGATGACCATCAAAAGTACCAAAATAAATTAGATGAAACGTCGAATTGGTTGCAACACCTTGAAGACAATCTCGACGTGCTCCGAAAAGGTGAATTTGCGACGAATCTTGAGGCTATCACCAATAGACTTCAAGTGTTATTGAGCGAGAAAGACCAAGGCGAACATAAAATCAACTCCTTGACTTTATTAGGTGAGAGAATTCTACCAGAGACTGCGACTCAAGGACGTGAAATCATCCGAAATGAGTTGAGAGAGATTCGCGAGCGCTGGGATCGATTAGCTGAAGGAATTAAAGAGCAGCAGAAATTGCAAGACGCGCAGAGTTTGCAATTGTCGAGTTACCAAGACATTCTGCAACAGACTTTGGCGTGGTTGGATGCCATGGAAAAACAGATACAAGTAGACCCGGCGTCGTGGGTCTCCATTCAAGAAGTTAGATCAAAACTCTTGAAACACAGAACAATTCAACAAGAAATAGTCTCGCATAAGAGAATCATTGATGGCGTAACTGAGAAAGCCCAAATTTTAGTCCAATTGACCAATAATAAAGAGAAAACCGCTGAAGTTGAAGACAGTGTTAAGTCTATTAACGATCGCTACAAGAACTTGGTGCAAGCGGTTCAGAACAACCTCAAGCAGCTTGATAATTGTCTGGAAGTGTACCAACAGTTTTACGACATGCAGAAAGCGCACCAAGACAACCAGAAGCAGCTCTGGGATCGTCTTAACAGTTACTCTGACTTGAGTGGTAATAAACAAGCTTTACAAGAGCGTCTCGATAACGTCATCGACATTCATGAACATCTCCCAGAGACCAACATAAAGTTAAAAGAGTTGGAGGAGCATGTCAATAATAAGATCTCGGTTCTCCCTGGACGTGCTCAAGAAAACATGCACCGAGATGTTGCTAACTTGAAGTTTGACCAAGAGAAATTTGTCGCTGCTTTGGTCGACATCAAATCGGGTCTAGAAGGTCGCTTGAAGCTATGGAAAGACTACGAAGAAACTCTTGAGAAACTCCTCTCATGGTTGGCTGATGCCGAAGTTGCTTTGAAGAACTACAGTCCCAAGAATACTGTAGAAGAGAAACAAGAACAGTTGGAAAAATATCAGGTAAGTCTTTAGAAACTACGACTTATTCCAGTTGTTTGATAACACCAATTCTTAGGATCTGACTAGGTTGATAGAATCCCGTAGTAGGGACGTGAAGGATTTTGTTGTGATCACTGACCATTTGGAGCAAGTAAGACATTTCAATGTTTAGAGCACTCTTCTCTTTAGCAGTTCTTGTCTCTTTTTGGTGGTGGTCTTCTTATTTCTTATCTTGATGTTAAAACCTTCTTTTTGAATTCATTCTTAAGTTATCAATTCTTACAGGCTCTCATCTTGAATCTCAGACAGAACGAAACCGAATTTGACAAAATGTCTGACGATTCTACGGAACTGATACAGAGCAGCGGCGACAGTCGGATTTCTGTCAACGTCCAGCAGATTTCTTCGCGATTCCAATCCATCCAGGCCACCGCGAAAGAAGTTGTGAAAAAGTGCGAGCAAAACGTTGCCGACCACAAACTTTATAATGAGAAGTACCGCCAGTGTTCCGACTGGATCGCTGTTGCTCAAGGCAGATTCGACACATGCAAGGAAAACATCAAGAAAGGAGCGCGCAATATTCTCACCGAACAGTACAAAGTTCTTGAGGAATTGTTGTCTCAGAAAAACAGTGCCACTCTTCTTCTCAACAACACCATCGAGCTCGGAGAGAAGTTGTACTTAAGTACGGCCCCTGAAGGCCGGGAGGTCATTAGTAACCAGCTACAAGAGCTACAACAGGCTTTTGAGTCTCTGTTCGATGGAATCAACAGCACTGATCGAGAACTGAAGGCAAAATTAACAAGGTGAGTCTTTTTTTTTCTTTTGATTTAGGTGATAACAGTTTTCTCAGATGGACGGGCTTCGAAGAGTGCGCGAAAAACATCCGCACGTGGCTCAAAGAAGTCGATTTACCTCAAGAACTTGAGCTTAAAGCAACTTTGGATGAGAAACGGGCTCAGCTTCAAATTTATCGGACTTTGTTGCATGATGCTTTAGCGCATCAGCAGGATGTTGTCGATTTACGTGATAAAGTCGAGAGCCTTCCTGAACGCAACGAAAGCATCGACCAACAGCTGAACTCTATTATTGAACAACACGAGAAGCTTCTTAAGAGAGCTCAGAATTTCGTGGAGCGTTACGAGACCATAGTGAGCGACCATCAAGAGTACAGTAAAGTCGTTGAAGACGCGAAAGATTGGATGAGTGCCACTCTAGCTACCGTTAACACGTTAGGCGATCTTGATTTGGAGAGAATATCTCTTCATTCTAATCTCGAGAGATTGAAGAACTTGCAAAACAGTCTTAAAGACGAAGAGTGTAGAATTGAAAAGGTACGGAAATTGGGTGATCGAGTTCTTTCCGGTACCATCGATTATGGCCAACCAGCTGTTAGATCCCAGATCGACACTTCTCAACAAGAATGGGCTGCTTTGGTGTCAACAATAGCCCAAATTATAGCCCAGCTAGAAACGCGATTAGAGCACTGGTCTGAATATGAAACTCTAAAAGAACAATGCATGGCATGGATTCGAGCAATGGACAATAAATTGCACTCTGTAGACTTGAAGGCGACAGCTGTCCAAAAGAAATCACAATTAGAATCACTAAAGGCCCTCCAAGGAGAAATCAGAGCCAAAGAACTTGAAATTGACGCCGTCACCGAAAAAGCTCAACAAGTCAACAAAGGTCTCTGCAACCGCAACTCCCAAATCTCAGAACTTGGAGTTAAATACCAACAAGTTTCTCACAAAGTCAAAGATCTGACTACTCGCTGGCAACAGTACGTCAACAGCCATCAAGATTTTGACTCCAAGATTAGTTCGTGCGAACAGTGGTTGGGCGACATCAATGATAAACTCACCTACTGCTCCGACATTGGGTCTTCTAACCAGAAAGAACTGGAAGCGAAACTAGAAACTGTCCAAGAACTTCTCCTATCGAAGGAAGAAGGTTTTGCTAGGATACAAAACTTGGTAGAGTTAGCTCAAATCGTTTTAGCCAATACGTCACCAAACGGTCACGACGCCATCAATCAAGCCTTGGCCAACATTCAAGAACTTTGGTCAAACTTAGCGTCACGAATGATTGAGACGAAGACAATAATCGATGAAGCTTTGACTAAATGGGCTGGACTCCTCGAACAAATCCGAGATTTCGATAAAACCGTGGAATGGATAGAAAATCAACTAAAAGAACTATCAGTATTACAAGGAACTGCTTCTGAAAAGAAGACACAGTTGGACCAAATTAAGAACGTTGAAGAAAAAGTCCGTTGCGAGAAAATTGAGATTGATAATCTCAAATCAATGGCGGCTGAAGTGTTGAGAACAAAGAAAGCCGAGAAGGAAGACGCTCAAAGAATTTTCCAAAGATTTGATGATTGCTTCCAGAAAATTTCCAAACTTTTGTACGCAAGGGAGAACCAGTATCGTGACCATAAAGTTTACAAAGACGCGTATGAAGAGGTACAAAGATGGATGACTCGCGCTCAGGAGAAGGTTCCACAGTTGAAACAGAGACCTCTGGGAGAGAAGTTGACTATTGAAAACTTCTCAGGTCCTTTGGATCATCTTTTGAACAAGCAAGCACAAGGTGAAGTGCTGTTAGAAAACTTGGAGCACGCAGCTCAAGTTGTGTTGCCCAACACTAGCACCCACGGACAAGAACTAATCAAGAACGATATTAGAGCACTGAGAGAAAGCTTTGAACGTCTTTTCAAAGATCTTCAGCAGCAGCGGGACCAACTCGAAGTTGTTATTCAGTACTACAGAGACTACAGAGACGACTACGAGCGCATCTCTGATTGGATCCAGCAAGTGGCGATTTTAATCAAGAGCCAAAAGATCGCACTGTTTGCAACTCTACCAGAAAAAGTCAAACAAGTTGAAGATGTCAAAGACATTCTTAAGAAATTTGACGAAGGTAAACGTCAACTCGATGACTTGAACGAATCCGCGAAAATTCTTTTGAAGTCACCCCTAGAGATCCATGTCAGTAATCAATTACAGCAACTCAACTCTCGGTATCAAGTAGAGTTAAGTTTAGCAAAAGATGTGCTCAAAAAAGTTGAGACTAACAGAGACCAGCACCAAGAATACGCGGACAACTTGGAGAAGAGCCGTCATTGGATCGACGAAGCGCGCGAGTTGATCAGAAGTTGTTCGGAGGCGGCGTCCAACAGTAGTAAAGATGTGCTTCAATCCCACCTAAGGAAGATTCAAGAGTTGATCCAAAGACGTGAAGAAGGTCAAAATTTAATCCATGCGACTGTGAACTGCGGAGAAAAAGTTCTAAGAAACACGCGCTCCGATGGCAGGGAAGCTATCAACAACGAACTCAGAGAAATTCAAAGTGATTGGGATAGAATCGTGAAGAAGATGTCAACTGTTAAAGTCCACTTAGAAACCGCTCTTTTGCAATGGGCGGACTATGACAGTTCCTACACTCAACTGCAGCAATGGATAACTGACCGTGAAGCTAAACTACAACAAGTTTCCGAACAAAAAGTTGTGAAAATCAATAAGAGTCAAACAGGTCTCAGCTCGTTACCAATCGGAGAAAGAAAAGCGACTCTTAGAGAGACCGGAAGCATTGTCCAAGACATTGTTTCTTTTGAACCCATGATTCAGAGTGTCACCTCTAAAGCTGAAGACTTGAAGCAAGCAGCTCCAGCTTCTGAAATTTCCACAAAATACGAAAGCCTTTCCAAGCACGCTAAAGAACTCTACGAGAAGCAAAAGGAAACTGTTGAGCAACACCAAGCTTTTGTAGACGCCGACAACGATTTTGTACAATGGATTCGTTTAGCGAAAGAACGCTTGAGCAAGTGCTCGGAACCAACAGGCGACAAAGAAAGTCTTGGAAGCAAACTCTCACAACTAAAAGCTCTCCAAAACGAGCTTCCAGAAGGAGAGAAGAAACTAGAGACCGCGTTAGAACAAGGCGACAAAGCCTGTCAGTACGCCGATGAAGAAGACCGCGAGATTATCGAAGAAGAAGTCGGTTTATTACAAGAGGAATTCGATACATACGTCGAGTGTTTAACCAACACTAAAAACCTACTGGAAGTCGGCATCGTCAAGTGGACTGAATACCAAGAGCAGTACCAAGAAGCGCTAGATTGGTTGGCTCAAACTGAGAACTTAGTACAATCGTACAACAAACTTCAAGACAGTTTGGAAGAAAAACGCGCACTTCTCGAGCAGTTCCAGCTACAACTCCAAACAGTTTTTGACTGGCAGTCTGAACTTGACCGGCTTAACATGAAAGCGCAAGTTTTACTCGAAACGTGCGCGGATACCAGAATAAGTAACGCCGTGACTCAACTTTCTACAAAATACAATGCGATATTATCGTTAGCAAAAGAAGTGATGCGTCGCTTGGAGTTGCATTATCAAGAACACCAACAACACAGCACTTTGTACCAAGAGTGCCAGGACTGGATTGATCGCACCAGAGACAAGTTGAATTCTTGCCAAGAAGTACCAAACACATTAGCTGAAGTTAACAGCAAACTTCAAGCTGTTAAGAACATCCGCACGTCTCTGGAGCAAGGTCAAAATAAATTACGCTACATCACTGAGTTGAAGGAACGAGTCATCATGAACACGGAACAGACAGGTGCTGCTAAAATTCACGAAGACACTGAAAACTTGAAGCAAGATATGGAAAAACTCTTGACTGACGTCCAAGAGGCGCGTAACAAATTAACGAATCGCGCCGCGCAACTAGAAGAAATCGCGAAAATTCACGCGATGCTGGTAGATTGGTTGCAAGACATCGAGCACCAAGTACAATCAGACGATGATTTCTTGAATGATCTCAGCGAGAAGAAGGCCAAGTTGGAGAAGTTCAGATCTGTGAAAAAGGAAATTAAAACACACAGCGATTTAGTGGACAAACTGAAGAACAAACTCTCCGAAGACTCCACTTTGAAGACCGCCGATTATGATGGTTCGTTTAAGAAGTATGAGAGCTTGAAACAGTTGGTAAACAACTCGATTTCTGATTTGGAGAAACAAGTCGGTGATCATGAACTCTACAAGACTTCGTACAATAACTCGATGGAATTGATACGAAACTCGTGCGTGCAAGTGCAAACTTGTTCCGATCTTCATGACGAACTCGATAAGATTCTTGAGAAAGAAGCGAAGATTTCGGACATTGCCACGTCGTTACCAGAGTGTGATAATCTGGTGCACAAAACTATAGAATTGAGCATTTTGGTCATGAAAACTACCGGAGAGGAAGGAAAAGACACCATCAAACAAGAAATCGAACAATTGAACATGGACTGGGAAGGTCTCCACTTGATCTGCAATGAAACCCAAAAGTCCATCTCTAAATGTAAGGAGGCGTGGAAAGAATTCAAGAGCAATTACGACAAGATGAAGAAATGTATCGATGAGTTCCAGAAAAGAGTCGACAAAGAGAACGAGCTTGAAAAGAAGACACCGGAAGATTTGGAGAGGTGTCGTCAACTTCTTAACGAGATCGTCTCTGAGAAGCCCAATTTGGAGACTCTCACTGATTCTTGTGAGACTTTGATGGAACTAAGCGCTGTTGGTTGGGTTCGCGACAAAACTGTGCAACTACAGACCGCGTATACCAACTTGTTAACAAATGCTCAAAGTCTAGTTTCCAAGATCGAAAAGAACTTATCAGACCACAGTGAGTTCCTTAAAGTAAAGAACGAACTAGAGAAATGGTTGCAATCTGCGCACAAAAATGTTCAAGACTGTATCGGCGTTGGTGACGAAAACAGCATAAGAGAGAAACTCGAAACTATAAGAACCATTTCGGCGAAGACTCCAGAAGGTCAAAAACTTCTAACGAAGCTGCAGGATGCCTTCTCTAAAGCAATCAATACCACTCCAGCTGATAAACAAGAAAATCTCCGTGAGAGCATGACAAGCTTGAGAAACAGTTGGGATCAACTTAACATGGACTTAACATCAATCCAAGCACAGTTGAAAGCAGCGTTGGCTCGGTGGGATGATTTCAACGACACGAAGAAGCGTCTTCAGGACTGGCTAAGCCAAACTGAGCGCGTGTTGAAAGAAAAACCACACACCCGAGGAGAACTAAGTGAAATGAAGACGTTGCAAGAACGTTACAAGAATTTGCAACAAGAAATTAAAAACAAACAAGGCGACTTGAACAGACTTAAAGATGAAGCGCTCGAACTAAGTTCTTGGGCGAAGCAACCACGAGTTGTTGAGGAAGTGAAACAACTTCAGACCCTCTATGACAATCTGAACTCTGCCTGCGACGCTCAAAAGGAAAGACTTGAACTTGAGATGCAGGAGTACAACAATTACCACCAGAGTCTGCAAGAAACCGAAAAGTGGCTGCTGCAGATTTCCTTCCAGTTGATGGCGCACAACTCTTTGTACATTACCAACAGGGAACAAACGGAGGAGCAGTTAGCCCAACACGAAATTCTCTTGAAGGAAATACAAAATTACCAAAAGACTTTAGACGACGTCAAGTCCAAAGGGCACGGTCAGATCGAAAGATACGTAAAAGAAGCGCCTGCGATTAAAGACACCATTGAGAAGCAGTTGAGTAATGTCCAGGAGAGTTACAACTCGTTGTTGCAAACCGCTGTTCAAATCAAGAATCGATTGGTGGATTCTTTGGCCAAATTCAAAGAATACGAAGACACTCTGGAAAGTATCATGCAAAATTTGGACGAGTACGAGCCTATCGTCGCTGAAGAAATGGACAAGGAAGCTGAGACTCTCGAAGAGGCTCTAAGTCAGCTTGAAACAGCTAAAGTAAGTCATTTTAACACCGTTGATAGTTTTACTAATTTCTATTCTGTAGTCGCTTCACAACAAACTCCAAGGCGAAAAATCCCGATTAGCTCTCGCGGTGCAAGCTTGCGAGGCTGCTACGGCCTCCATCAGTCGCCCGAGTAGCCCACGTGACGCTCTTCCGCCACCTGTTCCGATCAAAGAACTGGAATGTAGAGCTCGCTTGGAAGACCTTATCGATCAGGTAAATTTGTGTTTCTGTTGTTATTGTAGATTTGCTGTTGTGGTGTTTTGCACATGTTTGCTTTTGCACTTAGACGCACGAGGAATCAGCATGTTCAGAAGATTCCAAACTGAAAATGCTTGTGGATGAACTCACAGCGCGTGGTTTTACTAAAAAATTGCATAACCAAATCGATAAGGTAGGTTGCTGTCGCACCCAAACGTCTTTTCTAGTTTATTAAATAATATTGTGTGACTAGGTACAATCTCATCTCAGCAACGTAACCGCATCTGTTGCTGATTTTGAAGAAAAGGACAAACACAGAGATGCACTCAAGAGTTGGATCGTGAACCAGAAGACTGTCGTGGCGGACTGGAAGAACAAACCTACTAAACTCCGAGCGGACGCTGCGAAACAAGAACTTAACAGCATGAACGATTTGATGGCAGCTATCGACCAACGAAGGACTCAGTTGATTACTGAGTTTGCTAGCCCGAAGAACGCAACTCTGGAGCGGATGCTGGACGAGCTGGAAAACGACCTGTCAGCGACCATCGCGGCGAAACATGCCAACAACGAAATCATGGACGAATACAGACAAAACGTCCAAGTTATCAACAATTGGTTTGACAATCTGGTTAAAAGAATCGATGCTATCGACAAAGGCTCGGGTTTGAACTGCCAACAAAAACAAGCAGCTATTGTTGAACTCCAAGCCGAGTTTGAAGATCAAGGTCCTAAACGTTTGGACGAAGTGAAACGCATCGCCGGGCAAGTGTTGGAATGCGTCAACAACTTAGATGCTCAACAAGTCGAAGAACAATTAAAATCGATTGATCGTCGCTACAACGATATTGGAAAACGTCTCCAAAGAAAACTCCAAATCCTCGACATGACGCGAAAAGGCATTGATGACACGCGAGGCGAAATTGAGCAAGCGCGCGATTGGGTAAAAGCGCGTCTTATGGAGTTGCAACGACCACCGCCGTTAGGGTATGAAACTCGCAAGGTTGAAGACAAACTTGGTGCTCTGAAAGCCTTGTTAAAAGAAGCGGACAATAAATTAGTACTGAAAGAGACACTCATGAAACGTGTTAGTAACATGACGAATGAGCTCGAACCTCAAGAACAACAACAACTGGAAGCGGCTCTCCGTAATTTAGGAACTGAACAAGAACAGTTGGTGGAAAAAATCAAATCTGAAATTGAGCGTGTGGGTGCTGCGGCAAACACAAGGCGAAACTTGGAACTAAATTTGGAGAAAGCAAAGTCTTGGCTCAAAGCGAAGAACGCAGAGATTCGCAAGCTTAGTGGATACTTACCGCTGAAGGCGCTTCAAGTTGAAGATGAGATTTCTCAGCACAGAATTTACGAAGCCGAGATTAAAGAATTCAGCGACGGTGATTTGAACGATTTGCTCAAGTTGGGTAGCAGCGTCCTCAAAGAGTGTGATGATAAAGATCGGGAACGCCTTCAAGCTCTATTAGATGAAGTCAAGGAAGAGTACGATACGTTAACAGGAGAGTCGCAACAGAAGATTAGTGCGTTGAGTGATCTCTTGCAAGGTCGCCGCCAATTCGAGAACGACATCGACAAATGTGCGAATTGGCTCAAAGAAGCAGAAGTGGCCACAGCGTCGGACATCCGCGCGCCCAATATTCAAGTTCTTGAAGAACAGCTTGCGAAATACGAAACTCTCGGTAATGAAGCGCGACGAGTTCAAGGCGATATTGATAAGATCTTCGAACAAGCTAAAGCGATCAATCCTACGATCAGCGAAGCGGACAAACTTATCTTAAACGAGCTTTTGACTAATATGAAAGACCGCCATGGACGCATCTCTGCCTTGATTCAAGACAGAACCAACGCTTTGAAACAGAACATCCAGCAACTCAAGGATGCGCAATCCAGAATTCAAGAAAGCGTCCAGTTTGTGAACGAGATCCAAGGACAGTTGAAAGAATTAAACAAACCCATTGGAAATAAAGTCGAGGATGTTCAAAACGTTCTTTCTTCCTATGAGCGCATTTTGGCAGATCTGAAAGCGAATAAAGCCAAATTGGGTAACGTCCCATCGTCACACTCCGGAGATCTCCAGAACGTGCTCGCCACTCAAGACGAGTTAATCAAATCTATTGAAGACCAAATCGCGCGCCTCCGTCAACTGTTGCTTCTTCGCGAACAATATCTGGCTCTTATTACAGAAATTATGACGTTTATCACCAAGTACACTGAAATCGTCCGCGACATCGAGCGTTCCGGTGGCACACCTGAAGAAAAAATCAAGAAATACGACGATGCTATTGTTAAAATACAAGAGTGTGAAGCTATGTTGGCATCCGCCGCCGATAAAGGTCAACAGATCGCGGTGGATTGTTCAGTCCAAGACCGTAACAGCATCACTGAGCAAATCCAGTCGCTGAAACAATCGTTGCATAATCTTAGACGTGCTGTTGAGAAACAACGACAAGAACACGAGAACACCGCTGCTGAACACAGGAAGTTAGCTGCAGAACTCGAGGAAATCTTAGACTGGTTACATGCTAATGAAGGTCTAGTTCGCTCGAGACCTCTGTTAAGTCGCGATGTGAAAAGCGTGGAAAAGGAACTAAACAATCATCATCAACTTACCCAGAATGTAAACGGATATTTGAGTAAAATCAAAAAAATCCAAGAGGCGACAAGACACGATGATAGCATGCCCGGGTCTCTCCTGGAACAGCTCTCGGAAGCGAACTCACTCCTGACGTCGCTTCCTCGTGAACTTGAAGACCGCGAAAAGTACTTAGATAACAACAAACAATTGAGAGAAGAGTACGCTAAACTTAAGGAGAAACTCAGCGAATGGGTGAAGGAAGCGGAAATTCGATTATCGAGTCATAAAGATGGTGTCGATTTCGAAAATATTCTCACGGACTTGGAAGAACACAAAATTTTCTTTAGTACTGAATCAAACATGAAGGAGTTGGTCTCTCAAAATATACAACAAGCTGCGGATAAGATTTGGCCTAGTTTGACACCTTACGAACAAGAAGAGTTGAGTAGAGAGCAACAACATCACACTCAATTGTTGAAAAATACGCTGAATTCGGCCAAGTCGCAAAGGGCACAGTTAGAACAAGATGCTGAGATCTGGAAGGACTACTGCCAGATTTTCGATAAAGTCAAGGCTGTTATTGGGCGGACGAAGTTCACAGATGAGCCAGTTACCACTTTGGCGGGACTGCATTTCAACATCCAGAAGATTTCTCACGCTTTGAATGATGTCCAGGTGAGCATTTTTTGTTTTTTTTTTTACTTGTCATTGCATTAAAATCACCAGAGGTACAAGTTTTATTAACAAGAAAAAAATTGGATTTTATAGATCAATTGAAAGATCCATTTTTTCTTCATGTTAAAATGGAGAATGGGAGTGACTTTTGATTAACAGGGCAATAAGAATTATTTCATTGGCGCGGCTTGTTTTTATCAAAATAGTTTTTATAACAAAAAACGGACAAAACAACCGCTGGTTTCATGCATAACTTTTCATTGGCTGAATTTCCGAGGGTTGGACAAAAAAGAATCAATTCATTGGCTTTTATTGATAACTACAGTTCGGACAAAAACTGCGTCATCGCGGTCTTGCTCCGCCTAATGATAATAGGAACAATAAATTGATAATACATAAAATATAATAATATTAATAGTTTGATAAGATAGTGGACCCTTCAAACGTATTTTGAAGTAATTCCTTATTTTTCTTTTGCACTTCATTTGGGCGGAACTGACTTAATAAAGATAATATAAAATTTTGCTTACCCACCGTGAAATTAATTTAAGAATGAACCGAACTCGCTAATATGAACCACATTTCCCTACCAGATTTCATTCATCACTTTTGTTGTGACCTTCAATTTTGCTATCACTAATTTAGATCTATGATCCACAAAAAATAATTATTTTTATCAGAAAGAATCTCCAACAATGCTTTCATGGTTCGCGTAAAAATAGAAATATAGAAATAAAACACACTTAAGACAGTTGGAACATTTAAAATTATCGCAGTTGAACCAATTTTATTTATAATACATTGCATTACGACAGGAAATGAGATAATTTCTGTTTTTGTGTTGCTTTCTCAGTATGTGAGCTGATAATGTCAGGTGTTTACAGAAATAAACCTAAATAAATCTGATATTACAGAAGAATTTCACTTATCTGGTGCCAACATTTTATGAGTACCAATTTGTTTTGGAATTTCTAACCTTATGCTTTCTCATTTGGCAACCTCAGAACTTAAAAGTCAAGGAACCTAAATGCCTAAAAACATTAAATAGAGAATTGGGATCTCAGAATTGCAACCGAAAAGAATAAAAGCTTAAAAATTGGGAACCGGCGGAATAATGGAAATTTGAAATTTGTGGAGTAAACTCGTTTTTAGGCAACCAAGAATTTATGGTAAACAGCAATGATGCCGTTCTATTTTTAAACTCGTGATATCATGCGACTTACATCACTGATATAAGAATATGTGCATTTCATATTATGTGTAATATTCTCAAGGACACTTTCCCGCTAAAATCTCCTTAATATTATGCGCGAATTATCGCGAGAATGCTCGCGAGTTTACCAAATTCCATCAGTGTCGCTCGTCACGTTTCGTCGAAACCGGCCAAGATAATCAAAAAGATTTTTAATCAAGATTATCTCAAATCGTTGATTTGTTGATTTTAGATTTTTTTTAATATTGTGTTAACCGTGTGGTGAGGGTAAACAGAGGAGATAAGGTAAACTGTTTGCGATTTCTATTAAGTAACTCGATCGTCGATAGTACACTGGTCGGAAATAATTCGAAACAAAAAAAATAAATAAGCTGTCAAGATAACGCGGGTGGAGTCGCGCATTTGTGGAATCTAATATTGTGGTCTTTCGCTTGTACTTATCATATTACTTTTCCCGCAGAACCAACAACTGGAACTGGACTTGCTCCTCGAACGCGCCAACGAAATAATAAAACAAGCAGACGAGCGGAACAGAACCAAAACTCAAAACCAGACCAGCGAAGTATCATCAGAATGGACTTCTTTAGTTAGTAATCTCGAAAATCGCAGAGACACCTTGACCAAGTTGGCGCAGATTTGGGAGAATTTCGAAGGACGTTGGCAACATTTCGAGAGTCTCCTCTCAGGAATCGAAGAACGGACAAAACATGTCGATAACATTGTTAGAAACAAAGAACATGTGATTGCCACAAATAATAGCATTTTGGTAAGTTATTACGGTTTTATTGTGCATTGTTCTCAAGGTGATTTACAGGAACTGCAGTCGGAAGCAGAGTCCTTGAACAAGTTCAAAAACGAAGTTCTAGAACTGTCCGAAAACGTTCTCTTGTTCCTGAAAGAGTGCTCTAATACCTCAGCTACAGCGCTCAAAGAAAAACTGAAGCAGTTGCAGCAGAGTTACCAGAGGTGAGGATTTCAATGATAATTTTAGCACACATTCATCGCTCATGAATCACTAGTTTCGCATAAATTCATGTAAATCGAATATCACATGTGCTTTAACCTTAAACTAAAAACTTTACGATGGAGCAGGACCGGCTTCAGACAGCATGCAAAGTAAATTCGCCTATAGCGTATCCAACCTAAAATCGACATTACTTAATCGAAACTAAACATTCAATTTGTTTCCGAGAGAATTAAAAATACCTCTCTTTGGAAATAATGTCTTTAAAAATATTGTTCGCAGCGAATACCCGCCGCCGCTCCTGCAATAAACAATCAGTGTTGTCTTCCCGTTCTATCTTTAAACTTGACTCCGCTCCAAGTAGGTTTTCACGCGTAAATCCTCTTATTATTTTATTTTTTTATTGCTTCGTAAACGGTTTTAATGGTTCGATTTGAAGAAGAGGTCTATTTTTACCGCGGAATCGATTTGTAGAAAAAAACCAGCTTTCACTCATCTGGCTCCGAAATTAGATGCACGACTAAATTCAAATTGATCGACTCTATCAATGCGCTCGCATGATTTTTTCTCTGCTGCCGCTCCCCAAAAAGCCCACGTTTTTCTTCAAACGAGGTCCTGGTGCATGCGCGTCGCGGCGCCGACGTCTCCTCAATTCAAATTTACACAACGTACGATAAAGTCGAACTGGATGGCTGGATAGTCCCTCCGCTCGGGTATTTTCTCTGCCTGGTACCGCATCTGACGCACGTCATTTCTAAACACCCTAACGGAATATTAAGTAGAAAATTGAGGGTAGTTTGAGTGTCTTTGGTGTTTTTGTGAGCCGGAATTTTGAGGTAAAGCACTATTCTTAACATCGTATCCGCGCGTTATTTTGGCTCACCGAAAATGTACCAGGTCGGAGATTAAAAATAGTTTGGTGCAAAAATAAACGCTTAAAACACGTTTCACGTTGTTGTTGCAGGCTTCTGGACAGTTTGGACGAGAAAAGAAAGAAGACCGACGACGACCTCAGGGAGATTATTGAAGCTCTGAACAGTGTCGCGAAGGAGAAAACCGAACTAAACAAACTCAAGCTTGAAGTTGAAAACTTCTACGTCTTCAGCGCCGATCTTGAGAAGACCGAACAGAGTTTGAAGCAGCTCCGAAGTCGCGTCGATTCTCGTTGCAGACAAGCCAAAGACTTATCTTCGAGACTCAAAGAGAAGTATAACAAAGCCCAACAGTTGGTTCCTTCCGACGTCGCACAGGAACTCAACCAATTGGAGCTTTTGACTGAAGCAATCACCAGTGCCATGGAGGAGAAAGATCGAGAATTCAAGAAAGCACGCACCATTAGAACTGATTATCTCAACGATGTTGACGAAGTGCAAAGTTGGATCAAAGATGCGGAACTTAAAGTGCAAGATCGTTCCATTGAACCGCAACTGTTGCATCAACATCTCCAACAAATCCAATCGGAGATCGGAACAATCACCGATCGCCTGGAAAAGTTGATCAAGAATGGTAAAGTAATCATCGAGAAGACCAAAGACGAAGAAGAGAAACGCGTGGTGGAATCAACCATGAATGAATTAGCCGATCAGTTGCAACAGGTGCGATCGTGGTTAGAAGAAAAGAGGCAACAAGTCGGGGAAACTCTCGACGCTTGGCAACGCTTCCTTAGCCTTTACCAGACGGTGATGCTGTGGGTGCAAGAAAAACGGGCCTTCCTCTCAGAACCTTTGTACATCACAACACTCACAGAAGCACGCCAGAAACTCCACGACTATTCTGTAAGTACTCAAATTTCCACATTCCCGTCTCATCTTTTTTGTTAAAGAACGCCGTGAAGAGTTGCAAGACTGCTACCAAGAATCTGAGTGAAATGGCCAAAGAACTTGAACACATCGGAAGCGTGACAAGTGTAGGAGACCTTCCAGCCAAAATGGAGGAAGCTGAAGAAGCCAAAACCGAAGTCGAAGGATCCATCCTCGAACGCAACGCCCTCCTTCAAGAAACATCCGAGGAGTGGGAACAATGCGAGAAGAAGATGAAGGACGTTCGTGGATGGATCGAAAAGACAACTGCAGCTCTGGAGTCTCAACAGAACAAGAAGAAACCGTTACGCGACCAACATGCCCTATGCGAGAAGTTGTTGGCCGACAGCCAAATCCAAAAAACCAAGATTTCGCTTTCTGTTGAGAAGCTTCAGGTATTTTCATGTAAACTTGTTATGAGTTTCTGACGTCTTTTTACAGCTACATTTCCGTTCCGGCGTCGGTGGCGACGCCCGCGTGACTCAATCGGCCCAAGAGCTCCTCAAAGAGCTCGACGACCTTAACCGGACAATCCGAGATCAGAGTGGTAAGCTCGAAGAAGCGATCGCTCAAGTTGAGCAGTACCAAGTCGAGGTGCAGCAATTGCGTCAACAAATCGTTCAAGTCGAGCAGCAGCTGAGGACGGCGATGGCTCCGACGCATTTACCTCATGATCGTGACCAAGCTGTCCGAGAACAACAGGTACGTTTTGGTGTGTTTATTAATGATATTGGATGGAAGTGGCATGTATTGTGACGTCACCAACACCATAAAGAGCAGAGGTGTATTCTTGTGACTAAGACTAACATTGCCACCTTCATCTTAAATCGCTCAAGCCGCACCGCAGCCGTAGTGAAGCCAAAAAAAAATTGTATCGTGATGACGTTTGAAGAGAACTCCCAACCAATTCCTGACGTTGGCAAAATTGTTTGGAAACATTTTGATGAATTATTAAAAGGGCGCTGCAGAGGTGATTGATGCGCCATCAAGGTGTTTCCGCTCCCCTCTCCTCGAGGCAGCTGGGGATTGTGTTTGTTTTGGTTTCGGGCTCTTTTCTATTGGTTTGATTATGCTTCATTTACTGCTTTTACCGCTTCTTTACCATCTGCTTGGTTAATAGCTTGAGTTTCACCACCATTTTGTTAATTTGTATATTTTGTGTTCACTCTCTTTCTCATGCCTCACGGTTGTTGGGATCACTCATTTCTTAGCGCCACCACTGTCGCTTGTTCACTTGTTTATCTGGGATGAGCCAGAAAGCGAACACAATCTTAAGTTATGTTTACTTGTTTCTCACGGAGCGTTTTTGTTTTGTTCTTTTTGTCATTATTGCTGCACTCCTTTCTGCTCCTCGAGTGTAGGCGTGCAGAGATCGTGCGCGTGCCTTGCAGAACAAGTTAACAGCTCGAAATGAGCGCATCAAGCTCATTCTGCAACGGGGCGCCCCGGACTCGGAACCGCTTGACACTTAACCAAACCGATCTTTCCCTCCCCGATCACGACCTCCACCACCCGATCTTGACCTCAAACACCTAAAACGACGTGCGTTTCAGCCACCATCTTGCATCGCGCGATACTCTCTATTCACTCCATGTGAAACGCGTTTACTGATTTCTTGCATTCTTGCTGCGTAAACAGGCGCGGATTGAGGCCTTCCGGCAAAGGATCGATGTTCTCACCGGCAAGATCCAACGCGTGGATCCCTATTTCGTCCAATCCACTTCCCTTCTCGGGATTACGTACGCGGACATTGCCGCCGGACGGTCCAAATCGCAGGAACGCCGATCCGAATCACGCGAAAAAATGGAAAAGCAAGTTGTTGAGACGAAAATTGAAACGGTCGTAAAACCGGAAGTTCAAAACAAACCACCGAGGAAAAGTCGCTCACCGAGAAGACGCGATGACAGGCCCAAACCGGAACCCCAAGTGCCCAAAGAACCCAAAGTGGAGGAAGAGAGGGTGTATCTGAAACCTGAAGTGGTACATCCACGAGCACGATCTCCAAGTCCAATGTGGGAACCAGGCTCCAGCACCTATGCAGATGTTCTACGAGGTCAATACAGTATCAACGAGCCTGAACAAACAATAGCTTGTGAAGAAGTTGAAATCATACCACCAGTTGAAGTGAAGACAGTGGTAACAAAAACAGAACCGGAGCCTGAGATTGTAGCGGTACAACCGCAGTACAACTTCGTGCATCCACAACAGACTTGGAGTCAGTACACGCAGCCTCATTACCAGTACCCCATTCCTACAGATCAAACCTTTTATCCTCACCAACAAGGAATCTTTGACTACATTCAACCGATTCCAGACATGGTAAATTTTATAGCTTCTGGACAACAGTTGATGGGTTCCGGTTTAGGCACCTATTTGTACCAAGACCAATACAACCAGTCTTATCAACCCACGGTGATAACTCAAGTTCCCCATTATGAAAACTACCAACAAACAACACCACAAGCTATCGAGACACCTCCAACTCCTCCTCCTGCACGGAAGGAGGAGGTTGATTCAGCTCCGAAACCCGAAGTTGAAGAAACTCCAAAGCTTGATTCCGGTAGCCAATTTTCCTACGCCCAAATTTTGTCTCAAGGACTTGGTCCAAAGCCTCTCCAGCCATCCAGTGTAGCGGCAACGACTATCAATCGACCTCCCCGACGTAAATCTCCAGTGCATGGACGCGAATCCAAGCAAAAGGACGAAACGAAGTCGACGGAGTCGCAAAATCGTCAAAAGGAGTATCCTCCAGATGTTGGTAGACAACATAAAAAGACACAAAAGAAACGATACGGACGCCTCGAAACTAAAGAAGTTCCATCAGATGGTCATCATGGAGAGCTCGTCGATGTGACGAGTGGTGACGATGCTGATGAATCTCCTAACGTACAAGACTTAAAAACATTTAGTGATGTAAGTAGTTATAGTGTTCCCCAAAATACAGATGAGAAATCGGACCACGAAACTCAAATCAGCCAAAAGAACAAGTCGCATGTAAAACAAATTACGGTTGTCAAAACAACCACGAAAACCATTTTTGAAGACGTGAAACCACCACAGAAGATCATTGCAGAGACTAAAGTCAAAACTGTTACCGAATTACCAGACGAAGAGAAAAAATCCAAACCTAAAAAGAAGAAAGGTGGCAAACCTGAAGAACTCAACAAAGAAAACGTCGCAACTGACGAGAAAATGGAAAGGACTGAAGCTCCGAAGAAGCGAAGACCTCTCATGAAGTCCGATACAGTCATCGAGATGACTGACGTCGTTGAAGAACCAGTCAAACCAAAGAAGAAATCTAAGTCGAAATCTAGTCCAGAACAGCCACTTAGTGAAAACACTAGTCCTGAAGAAACACAAAGCGGCGAAGAGGCCGCTAAAAAGTCAAAGAAAAAGTCGAAGAAATCTAAGTCAAAATCTGAGCCTCCTACAGTCGAAGAAACTGCAGAGATACAAGAAACAGTTGAAATTATTGAAACCCAGTCTCCTGTTGTTGAGACTGAAACTTCGGTGAAAACACTTGAGCGTGTTGAAGAAACTGAAACTCTCCAAGGAGATGACGTAGGGAAGGAAACCAAGTCAAAAAAGAAACGAATGAAGTCAAAACAAAATGAAGAATCTACAACGACAGAAAATTTCATTACAGTGGAGAAAACAGTGTCCGAAGATATTCCGAAAAAATCTAAGAAATCTAAAGCCAAACCTGCGCCAGAGCCTCAAGAGGAAGTGTTTAAAGACGTAGTCACAACTTTTATTGAAACCGAAAAATCTGAAGTATTGGATGACTCTAAACAAGAAACAGTACCCAAACCCAAGAAGAAATCGAAGAAAAACAAAAAACACTTCGATTCTAAACTACTTGACGAAGAAAAAGAAGGCACGTCTTTGGTGGAAGTACAAGTTACCGAAGACGCGCGAAATTTAACCACTGAAAAAGAAGAAACTCAAATTGTCAGCTCAGTCACTATTGTTGAGAAGAATGTTGAAATATTAGCCACGACGGAGAACCAACCTGCTATTATGCACGAAACAGAGATTGTAGAAACACAAGAAATTGTAGACCCGCAAACACCAAATGAAGAAAGCGTTGTTCTGCAAGAGCCCACATCTGAAGAAGTAAAACCTGAAGAACTAGTGGTGGCTCCACCTGTGCGTAAGAATAAAAAGAAGTCAAAGAAAGTAAAAACTAAAGAAGAACTTCCTAGTGAAATTGTCCCTGAAAAAACCGAAATTGACACTACGGATGGAAACCAAGAATCCACTACTTCTGTGTCTTCTAATGATTTTGTTCAAACTTTTATCAACACTGAAGTAACGCATTCCACTGAACTTGTTTTGAAAGAAACTGAAAGTCAAGACAGCAACCAAACTTTCATAAGCTCTGAAATAACTCATTCTACTCAAGTAGCACCAAAAGAACTTGAAGAATTAGCACCACCTATAGAATCAAAAGAACCAGAAGAAACTCCAACACCAAAAGAGAAAAAAGCAAAGAAAAAGAAGCTGAAGAAAACAGAAGAAGATATCAAAAAGCCAAAATCTGTTAACACAGTTACCACAGTTACTAGTCTTACTAAAACACCTCTTGTTACCGAAACTGTTAGTTTATCACAACCTATGGTTACCTCTCGGGAAAGTAAAACAACTGTCACGCAAGAAGAGCACATAATAAAAACTACTGAAACTGTTAAAGAAGACAGTCTGCAAAAGACAGAATCTGATGTGACGTTAGGTCCAGCTAAGAAGTTTGTTTTTATAACTCACGAAGAAGTTCGAATGAAACCTGTTGTTTCAATAAACATGGAATTTGTTGAAACACCTATAGAAACAATTCATTACATCGAGGAGGTTGCAAAAGACACAACTGAAGCACAGAAAGAAGTTTCTCAGACTGTTGAAACTACTGAGCTTGTGACTCAGTCTGTTCTAGAAGAACCAAAAGAAGATGAACGAGTTATAGAAACAACTTGCTCGCTACCAGAGGAGGTTCTTCAGACTTCTACTATTGCAGTAACTGAAAAAGAGACTGTCGTAACGTCTACATGTACAGAAAAGAGCAACGAAGAGGTGCAAGACCTTCAAACCGAAAATGTAGAAACAGTTACAGCATCTTCTAAAAAAGAAGTAGAAAAGCCAGCTTATAAAGGTTTGCCTATAGATTCGTCTTCAGAACTTTGGATGGACATCTTGGACGAACCTATGGTACTCTCTGATGATGAGGATGAAACAAGTAAACCTCCAAAAACAGAAGGGAATGTAATAAAGGAAGAGAAAGTTGTTGATTTGGTTGAAAAAGAATCACAACCACAAAAGTTAATTGAACTGAAGGAAGAAACTCAGAAGTCTATAGACAAACCAGCATACAAAGGATTACCCATAGACTCATCAAGTGAGCTTTGGATGGACATTTTGGATGAACCGATGGTAATGTCTGAAGATGAAGACGAAGTTCCAAAACCTTCAGAAACAGTAGAGCCCGAGAAAAATAAACCTATAAAGGATCTTTCAGAACGTGAATCTGTAACTAGCATCACCACTGAAAAAGTTAAAACAACCGAAATCACAAGTGAAACACCTGAAACTGAACTTGTATCACCTTCAGAAGAAGATAAACTTCTAACTAAATCCGACTCTGCCATAGAATCACTTTCTGAAACTTGTGTTACTGAAACTGAATTCTCAGAACTTATAGACACCAAATCTTTAGATCTGCCCGAAGATCTAATTCCTGTCGCTAAACAAGATGAAGCGTCTCTGAAAGTTGTGACCAATTCCACGGAAACGCTTCCCACTGAAAAAGTTGTAACAGAAGCAACACCCATCGAAAGTGAAACTCTAATAACTGAGCCACCACGTGATGAAGTTCTTGATATAGAACTGGAGCAAGTGATTTTTGGATCAGTACAACAACGTCCAAGTCAGAAAGCTAAGCAGAAAAAGGAGAAAAAGAAAGCTGCTCCTGAACCAGAAGTGTTCACAACTGAAGAACAAGAGGCTTGTAAGGTCTTCGAAGAGAAGATGAAAAAGAAAAAGAAGAGACAAGGGATTCCTTTGGAATTTTTGCTAGAATCTCAAGCTGCTCCTGAAGTTGTCGATGAGATCAAGTCGCCTCCATTTGACAGTAGTCAAACGTCATTAACACGACTTGAGTCTGTCGATTTTGAAGTTGGTAATTTCGAAGACGTCATGAACGTTGTGTCGGGCAAAGATTACAAGAAAATTCAAAGTGGAACGGTTACTGAGGTTCAACCAAAAGAAGACAGTTTGCCCGTGAATGGTAACCTTGCTGAAGGTTTTGAAACTAAACCGAGTAGTAAAGGTGCGTCTTTAGATGAAACAACGAATGTTCAAGTTGAACTTGCAGGTAAAGAAGAGAAAACAAAGTCGAAAAAGAAATCCAAAAAATCGAAAATACCACAGGAAGTAATTGTGGAAAATAAAGATGACGTGATTATTTCTGTTTGTGAAGGTATGACTGTTAGTGTCGATGAAGACAAAACTACGTCATGGGCAAATATTGTAGGTTCTAAACCACCACCGCCAAAGATCGGTACTGAAGAAGTGAAAACTGTTACTGCAACGACCACTAAAGTTACTCCCATCGTGACAGAATCTCTCCGTGAAAGCTCTCCGCAAGAATCAGACAAAAAATCTAAAAAGAAAAAGCATAAAAGGAAGCAGGTTGAAAGTGATGAACCTTTTGTTGAACAACCACCTGAGGAATCAGAACCTGTTGTTAGTATAGAACTGAAGGAAACACCAGTTGAAATTGAGTTACCACCAGTAGAAGAACCAGAGGAAGATACAACAAAATCTAAGAAGAAGAAGTACAAGAAGAAACAAATTGAATTAACAGAGGAACCAGTTCCGAAACTTGAGGTTGAGGTAGAACACGTAGAGGAAGCACAAGATGCTCCAAAATCAAAAAAGAAGAAGCAGAAAAAGAAGTCAAAAGAGCAACAACCTCAGGAACCAGAACCAGTTGAGACGATAGAAGAAACAAAAGTTGAACAAGTTGAAAATGAGGTACCTGTCGTTACAGAACCAGAACCAGTTGAGACGACAGAGAAAACAAAAGTTGAACAAATTGAAAATGAGGTACCTGTCGTTATAGAACCAGAAGCAGTTGAGATGACAGAGGAAACAAAAGTTGAACAAGTTGAAAATGAGGTACCTGTTGTTACTGAACCAGAACCAGTTGAGACGTCAGAGGAAACAAAAGTTGAACAAGTTGAAAATGAGGTACTTGTTGTTACTGAACCAGAACCAGTCGAGACGACAGAGGAAACAAAAGTTGAACAAGTTGAAAAGGTACCTGTCGTTACTGAACCAAAACCACTTGAAACTAAACTCGAAGAGACGAGATTTGAAGTTGAGGTGGTAGCTCCTGAGGAACCAATGAAACCTAAGAGAAAGAAACATAAGAAGAAACACGTTGCTATCGAAGAACCTCAAGAAGAACCACAACCAGAGGGACCAGTTATAGTGGAGTTAGAACAAGCTCCCGAAGAACCAGAAGATGAGACTTCAAAATCCAAAAAGAAAAAGAAGAAAAATAAGAAGAAAGAGGATGCAGGACAAGACGAACCTATAGTTTTAGTTCAGGAGCTACAAAGTGAAGAAACTAACATAGATAAAAAGAAGCAAAAGCGAGAGAAAGACGCTGAGATTATTGATAACATACTTGAGGAAGCTAAGCCTAAACGAAAGTCGAGTAAAAAAGAGAAAACTGTCTCGTTCGAGGAACATCCACAGATCATTAGCTTTGAAGAGGAAACACCAGTGGACGAAACGTTGACTTCAACATCTGAAATCACTAAATTATTGGACAGCACATCTGAAAATCTGATAGGTGAAGAGTTTATATTTATTCCAAACGTCATGGCTGATCAATTGGGTGAACTTATGTCGGATAAACAAGAAACAGAGAGATTTATTAACGAACAAAGGAAAACAGAAGAAGAATGGGTGAGATTTGACCAGCCAGAAGAAGAAGAAAATAAAACAGTGTACAAGGGTTTGCCTATTGATAAAACCACCGATATGTGGCTCGATGTGCTGGAAGATACTTCAATCACACTAGACGAAGAAAGTGAAGAATCGAAAAATGATAACACTAAGGAAGAAAAGGTGCAACCTCAAAAAACGGAACCATCGAAAGAACCAGTGGTGGAAAAACCAGCGTACAAAGGTCTTCCTCTAGATCCAAGTAGTGATCTGTGGATTGACATTTTAGACGAACCCATGGTACTCTCAGATGATGACGTTGAACCACCAAAGCTTCCGGAGAAAGTGGAAGAAGAAAAAGAGAAGGAAACAAACATCGAAATTGTGCATGAAAAAGTAGAACCTGTGCCACCACAAGAGAAAGTTGCTTATAAAGGCTTACCAGTGGATGCAAGTACGGATTTGTGGATTGACATGTTGGATGAACCTATAGAATTGTCAGATGAAGAAACTGATATACCTGTGTCCAAAGAAGAAAAACCTGTTGAACATCAAAAGGAAGAAGAACCAGAGAAACTTAAAGTTGAAGAACAGCCTAAATCAGCTTACAAAGGACTACCTCTGGATAGCACAAGTGATCTGTGGATGGACGTCTTGGACGATGAAATGGTTTTTTCAGATGAAGAACCAGTTGAGATTGTAGACACACCCAAAGAAGTGATAACAACTGTTGAAGATGTGAGTCTTCAACTTCCAGAAGTACCAAGTGATGAAATAACTGTTGAAAAGTCTCCAGAACCACTGAAAATCGTCTGTAACTTACCACAAGACCAAAATATTGAATCGATAGTTCATCAGTTAGAATTCGGCCCAGACGAGAAAGTAGAGTCTTCAGTTCTAGAAGCTGATATCATCAAATACGACGTTATCGATCAGAGAAAAGCAGAAACAGATTATTATCTTCAACAGTCTTCTCAATCGCAACTGAATGAAGAAATTGAAGAAACGAACAAACTTTCTTCAGTATTCATCGACGACAATTTAGTGCGTTACGATATTTTATCAATGTTAAAAGCGGAAAGTGAATATTACATCAACACTCAAAACGAAAGTCCAGAAGTTGAGGAAGAGGACAACTCTTTAAAATATTTCTTTTTGGAGTCTCCAAAGTACGATATTGTTCAACTGTTAAATGCCGAAATCGCTTGGTACGAACAGCAAGC
Organism: Gnatocerus cornutus; assembly: GCA_029298725.1. Lineage (NCBI taxonomy): Eukaryota > Metazoa > Arthropoda > Insecta > Coleoptera > Tenebrionidae > Gnatocerus > Gnatocerus cornutus. Next base: position 4,874,387 of record CM055517.1, read on the forward strand.
AAAGATCGTGGAACCTGAAGTAATCGAAGAACTTCAAGAGGTCACCCCGGAAATTGAGAAACCTAAAGAAACGGACATGCTCTTGGAGTTTATAGCTCAAGAAAAATTTGACACAGAAGTACAACCAGTCGTGATTACTTCAGAACAAATCACGGATTTAGATGAACCGTGGACTGATCTTGACGATCCGGCCTTCAATCTGCCACAAACTCAAGAAAGTGTTATAACTACAGACTTGGATGAACCGTATCTGCAAACAACCGAGGAGCAACCAATTGAAGATGCAACTCTAAACGTGTTTGAGGCGCAATCAGAAGTATGTACACAAGAAAATCAAGCTGTTGTGCAAGATATCTCTTCGGTGGTAACAGAAGAACTGCAGACGATGGAAGCGTTACCAGTTACTGAGAAGGTGGAAGACAAACTACAACCTGAAGCAATAGAAGAAATAGAGATAGTTCTGGAGGAACCCAAATCTGTGGTTATTTCTACGGAGCAACTTGAGCCAGTCGAAGAAACAGTGACTGTCTCCGCGGAACCAAAACCTGTGGAACCAACAAAAGAAGTAGTGACAGTTTCAGTACAACAAAAACCTGTGACCAAAAAGCATCATGAGGTTCCCGATGAAATTCCGGAAGTCTCTTTACTGACTTTAGAAGACGCTGAAGAACTAATCCTTCCAACTAAGGAATCGTTGAGACCATCACAGTTCGAGGCCATTTTGGCTAAAGCGACCGAATTTGTGCCGAAATTAGAACACTCACGCTTGAATCCAAACGCTGCGGAATTTATTCCTGGTGCCGAACACCGAACGCAATTTGTAGAGTTTGAAATAGACTTCAAAGATGAAGAATCTGAGTTTGATGAAAGTTCTACGCAAATGTTGAGTTATGGAGAACGGATTTATAATGACATCGTGGACAATCAGCAGGATTCAGGATTTACTACTTCCGAACCACCGAGTAGCGTGTGGACTGAAGAAGTGACTACGTCTTCTCAAGCAGAAGACACAAAGGAAGATCTAGTGCAGGACCTACCTGAAGAAAAAGAGGAGATTGAGAGTCTTCTTCCTAAGGAACTAGTGAGTGAAGTGACTGAAGTTACTAAAGTTACTGAAGTTACTGAAGATATTCCTGAAAATGAAGAAGTTGCTAAAGAGGAAAGTTTAAAACCGAAGAAATCTCCAAGAAGGCGTAAGAGTAAATCTCCTAAGCCTCCATCAAAAGAAGACGCCGTTGTGGAAGAAACGCCAACACCTCCATCAGCTCCTGCCAACGTTTGGGAAACTCTGATGAAAGGAGATAAAACTTACGCCGAAGTAGTGGCCAGCAAAGTTACTTCTTCCGAATCTGAAGACAATGATAGAGACACAGTGGTACAAAAAACTGAAGTTACTGTGACACCAACCGTGGAAATCACAATAACAGAACCAATCAAATCGAAATATGACGATGATACAGACGAAGACGGATTCAGGGAGTTTGTACCTAGAAGATCACGATCTCGGTCTCACTCTAAACAAAGGGACGTGGAACCTCAACCTCAAACCACAGACGAAGAAAAGAAGTCCAAACGAAAATCAAGAAGACGACACCGCTCACCAAATGAAGAATGTGAAGTTAGTGTAGATCTATCTGAAGAAATTTCTGCAACGGTGGAAGAAGAGAAACCAACTGATGCAGTCAAAAAGTCAAAGAAAAAGAAGAAGACTAAACCTGTTGAGGAAAAAGTGCCAGAGAAAGCGGTTGAAGAAATAGAGGTCACTTTGAGTACCAGTGATGACACTCTTGATGATAATAGTCTAAGAACTTACGCCGATGCTGTGAGTGGTCGAAGTAGAGACCCATCACCTTGCGTTGTTACAAGAGATTTGTCTAAAGAAGAGATCGTAATAAATGTGGTGGAAGAACCCGAAATTCAGAAGCTCACAGAATCTACAGAGATTGACAAGGTAGAGGAAGAAGTGGCTGACATAAAGAAACCGAAAAGAAAATCCAGGAAAAGAGAAAAATCCCCGAAGCCTGTCGACATTGCTGAAACTACCGTTTTCCATGAAAGTGACTTTACTGAATCGTTGGCTGAAACTAATCTAAAAACATACGCCAACATTGTGGCTTCTAGCAGAAGTCGTGAACCGTCACCTGTCGTAGTTACTGCACCAACAGAAGCTCCTAAAAAGCCTGTTCAAATTCAAATACAAGTTCTGGAAACAAACGAGCCCAAACCAGAACCACCTATAATAGACCAAGAAGGTTTTACCACACTGGTACCCAAAAAAGAGCGTCGTAGCAGGTCCAGGTCGCGTTCAACATCTAAAGTTGAACAACAACCTAAAGTTGATAGTCACAGCTTCTTAGAAAATGAACGACAATATGAAACGAATATGAAGAGTTGGGCTTCTGTGGTCAGTACGAAAAGTGATGATAAAAAAGAAAATGTGATGAAGGAACCTGAAGTACCGAGAATTGAAAAGATCGCAATGGAAGAACCTAAGGTTGAAGCTAAATCTAAAAGTAAAAAGAAGGACAAGAAAGAAGAAAAAACAGGAATTTTCGGCGGTATTTTGTCTTCTGTTAAGAGTGTGTTAGGAGGATCGAAAAGTAAAGAAATTGTCACGGAAGAGGAGACACATGAACCTGCAGATCACAAGAAAAAGAAGAAGCATAAGAAAAGCAAGGGTGCAAAACATGATAAAGATGTGGAACCAACTGTGGAGGAGCCAAAGTTGGAAGTTGTGGTTAAAAAAGACGTAGTACTAGAGTTTCAAGCTCCACAAGAACTGAAAGAAGAAACTCTTCAGCAAATTAACACCGAATTGGAACGACCAGTGCTAGAAGAAACAACTGAACTTAAACCTACCGAAAATGTTGCCTCAGACGTTTCTGAAAAGACCCACAATGACACGCCAGACAAAGAAAATGTGCCAGTTGAACCAGAAATTGAAAGTCAAATACAAGAGAGTACTTTTGAGATTACTGATGCAGTAGAACAGAAATCTGACACCGTAGAAGAAAATACCGCGGAAACTGGACACGAAGAGCAAAAACCACAGCCTCAACCACATGAAGAAATTTTTGTTTCTGAAATTGAAGAAGTAACTGTTATTCACGAACCAGAGCAAGAGTTCCTGATTGTTGAGAAACCTATTGAACCTCCAATTGCGAAAGAAATCATCACTGAATTTATTCAACGAGAGCAGTCGTTTGAACCTGAAATACTCAAACCACCAGTTGAAAAACGCAGTGGTTTCTTTGATACTCTCAAGTCTAAAGTAACCAGTTCAAAGTCTGAAGAAAAAGAAGAAAAGGGCAAGAAAAAGAAGCGAAAAGATAAGAAACCTGAGAAATCATCTGAGCCCGAAGATATTGTACCGAAAGATATTAAACCAACAGTGGAAATTGTAGAAGAAAAGAAAGACTCCGACTTTGATATTGCGGTCGCTGAATTTGAAAAAGAAAAGTTGACTGAATTGACTCCTAGCGAAGAAGTCGCGATGATAAAAGAAGAAGAAACGAAGAAAAAGAAGAAAACGAAGAAACAGAAGTCGTCAGAATCAGATGTCGAAGAGAAGCAGAGCATGTTCGATACAATTGTCTCGAAGATCTCTGAAGTTTTTTCTCATAAGAAAACAGACGAAGTTATTTTGTCGCCTGAAGAAGTGTTAGCAATAAACTTGAACCTTGACGGCCCATTCTGGCTTACTAAGCCAATATACGACGACGCAGAAGAGAGTTATTATATCGACCTCGGAAAGAAGAAAGCCGCGGATGAAGACGTTGTTCGAAATAATCTTGATGAGTCTCCAGACAAAGATGGAGATTCTGATAGTTCTAGCGGTCGTGGCTCTCCAAGCCCCGCTCACCAAAATGGAGACATTCACGGTCCTGTTCCTCAAAGTGAATACAGGATGTACTCTTTACCTGGCGGCGTTGGCGGTTGGAAAGATCGCAGCACGTACTTAGAACCCGAACCGGTGACTAAAATAAAAACCGCGGATGAGCATTTACGCGCGGCGAAACGTTTATCTGAAAGTATCGCGGAAGATGTAATTGCGGAATCCTCCCAAAATCCTCCTCTAGGGCCTCCAATGCAGCCAACGATATCAACGGGGGTTGCTGACAGTCCACCAGGAGGTGACAATCAGCTCAAGAAGGTGAAATATTGTGTGTTCTTATAGGGTGTCGTTTTAAGTGCATGACTGCTTATTTGTTTTATTTTTGGTAATAAAAATGTTGTAACATGCATTTTATGGGGGTTAATTTTGCGTGTGTGGTGTCTTTTGGGGGGGGTTCCTGATATGGCTTATTAATTTCGATAGCTGGCTTATGTCACTGTCAATAATGTCACTACGTTCGCTCATTTTGACTTATCCGCAGGACCTAACTGAGGACGTTGCCAAACTCCAGAAGTTGCTCCAAACCACTGAAATTTCCATAGAATATTTACCACGAGAAGGTTTCGATCAAATGATCGATGCATTAGAAGTAAGTAGATCACTAGGATTAGGTCAGTTAGCATGTGAGTCATAATTGCCTGATGCATCTGTGACCTCATTTTCCACTTCGCTTGTTTGGTGTTTTCTTAAAACAGTCTCCGTCCTTGTACGTAGCAATGAACCAGCGAAGAGGTCGCGACCGGATTTCCATTTTGTTATCCAATCCATGAGATCATTATTTTAATTTTAACAATGATTCTAACACGATTTGGCAAACCGCTACAACTATTTATATTCGTTACATTAAATCATTTTAAATCGTGCCACGATTTCAAGAAGTTTTTTCTGACTATTACATCGCCATTCAAACATTCTGTTTACAAAATAGAACATGCGTAATGTTGCGACGAGGACGACGCGTGTCTGGTCGCGTCAAAAAAAAGCTTTATTAAGGTCACATATTTGGACCTGGACCAGAAGATGGACCTTTCTATTGGCACAATTGATGGATTATCGAGATGCCGCGACGTGGTTTAGACTCAATGAATGAAAAAGATACAAAATTATAGATTTATAGGAGCGTGGGTTTAATGCTAGCATTTGGACACCAACGCTGAGCTATAATGTGTGTTAAATTTATTAGAGTTTGATAGAGAATGGGGTGACGTCAGGGTTGAGTCAGATCCACCTGTCACGAGCACTTGTGCTTGTTTCTTAACGTAAGCGGCGATCACGGGACGGCGATTTTTTTTTGGTATTTTGAACAATTTTCTTTTGCCCGATTTTTTCACTCGAATTTTTAGAGAATTGCTGCATTTTCGCTGCGCCCGATTTCGCCGTCACTTAAAATTTACGACCGCCGTCATTTCTGAGGCATTTTTAGTGCTACCTTGACTGACCTATGCGAAGGCCGGCTTTACCATATTCCGCGGCTGTTGCTTAATGCATTTTCCTTAAAAATGTTGACCTATAAACGAAAATTCTCGTTGAATGAAACGAGCACGTGCCGGTTCCAATTTCGTCCGATTTGTTGATAGGCATTAACAGCCATTAATTCTGTAATTACCGTTAAATTGAACATCCTTTGCATCTTAATTGGTGTCTTTGAAGTGATCTGTCGGTACGATTTTAATGGATTCAATTAGCGCCCATCACATCACACAGGCGCCCCTGCCTAAAAATAGAAAATCTCAGTCCGTCGTGTGCATTATCTTCACCGCATCTTCATAAATAAACAAAGTTCCACCGGCGATGTTCGATCTCGGTTCGCGGTCAGTCTATCGTTAGCCGCTTTAACATTCAGTACTCGTTGCAAATCTCCGGTATGTTTACATTTAACGATAATTCCAAAAATAACGCTTGCTCATAGTCTTTCTTCTGATGACATCATTTTGTAGGAAATAACGAGTGACTTGAAGAAACATGCGGCTCAAGCTATCAGCCTCGAAGGTCAGGTGCTGGAATTGAAGTCGGACCACGAGACTCAAGCTTTGGCGGTGCATTTGGCAGGAATAAGGACGAGGATTGCCACTTTGCTGTCGCAAGCGGAACACGGCAGGATCGCTGTGACGGTAAGCACTAAATTTAACGTCGAGTTACATAATCTCACGCCTAATTCCAGAGTGCTCGAGAGTCGCACGTGAAGCGACAGGAAGAGTTAAGTGAGTACCAATTACTGTTGACGGAAATAGAAACTTGGCTGGAAAGGACTCGCGTGACGATAAGCACACTTGACGTGAATACCGAAGCACAGATCGAGACGTCCATTGAGGATCTCAAGAGACTCAACGCTGAGTTGGACGAGAAGGAGAAGAAATTGGAAGAGTTGTCACGAGTTTGTGGCGAGTTTAAGAAGTATCCTGATTTAAAACAGTTAGCCCAGACTTTGGTCGAACAATTGCGGACGCTGACGCTCATCTTCACCGAGCAGCGCGTTATCATAACGACGAAAATAGACTCCTTACGTGTGCATCTGATTGAGTTGAAAGAGAAGACTCCTGATCACTCTCTCGAGAACACGCTCGATTCGGCGTCTATGCCCATTGAAGAAACTCCAGTAGTGGGAGTTCATATTGAGACACAAACTGGGAGGAGTTTAGCGTCTCCGCAAGAACAAGTGGTGACGCGAGACTTTACGGTCACTTACAACGAGCCTGTGGACGTACAAATCCAAACTCAATTGTCTGAATCCTCAGATGTTGAGCCCAGTAAGCGCAAAGAAACTATAGTCATTTCGAAGACGATAGCTGACGGTGAAGAGACTATCCAGATTGCGACCAAGCCCATGGCGGAGTCACAACCCATTATTGAGGAGCCGGATGACCTCCTCGTAGAAGCCAACTATCGGAAACAAACTCAAACTGAAGGAGGATCCACAGAGTTGAACATCAACACTAAACCGAATCAACCATTCGAGACTGTTTTTGTCGAACCCGATGAAACAACAACTGAGGTGATAGTGGATGCTGATGGTACCAAGCGAATTATCGTGAAGAAGTTGCACAGAACTGTAGTAAGACACCAACAAACACTACAGCAGCAACAACTCACCAGTACTAGTACTATTACTGATGGTGCCCAACCTGTGACTCAGTCCTTCTCTCAAGTCACACTAAAAGAACAACAAAGCAGTACAACACTTGCTCGCGGCGATGGTAGCCGACAAACTGTGACCAGCAAGCAGTATGGTGGCAAGGTTGTTTCCGGGGTTCCTGGAGGCGACGTCGACGTGCAAGAGTTTGAGACTGATCCTGAAACGCACTACACAGTCGTTGAAGGTGACAAACCCGAAGAGGTCGAGATTGAAGGTATCAAGCTCCATGAAGGCGACGTCACTTTCGTTGACCAGCAGAACAAACTTGTTCCTCCTTATGATGGTAGTGAAATACACACTTCCAGCTCGAGTGTCCGAGCAGTCGTCCAACAAGTCACGCGAAGAATAATAAGAAAGACCCGACGCATCATCCGCAGAACTGTTATAATCGACGGTAAAGAACACGTAACTGAAGAAATAGTCGAAGAGCCCGAAGAAGTCGAGGTGACTGAAGAAGGTATCCCTAGAGTCAGCATCAACGTGACTCGAACCGAAGACGGTAAAGTCGTGCAAGAACAACAGTTTGGTGAACCAACTGTTGTAGTTGAGGAACCAGGAACTGTAGTCACTGAGACTTTAACTGGTGCAGTATTCGAAGGACAACCCATCGAAGCATTGACTGAAGTGACAGAAGATGGCGAGAGGTATGTCGTAGAACAGTCCACTGCACTTCCGCCTCAATTCGCTAGTAAAGATTTCCTAGAAAACGAGAGACTTGCACTTAGTAGCGTTGAAGCACCTAGAGTTGGCGATGCACCAGCGAAAGACGTGCAAACTCCACGTGACGAGTCACAGAGAAGTAGTACTGATGTTGTTCTTGAAACAGTCACTCCGGTGATAATGCCGAAGAAAACTCCAAGTGAAGACCCTCCTCGAGAGGAAATCTCGACTTTGCTCACTCCACCGAGCGATAAAATAGAAGTACCCTCGGAAATACCAATCGTCGAGGCCATCAAAGAGACGGTACTTGAAAAACCAGAAGTCACTCAAGTCGTTGTTCAAACAGTTTCGACGCCAGTGACTAGCATTAGAGAAGTCGAGAAAGTTACAAGAGAACCAGAAACCGGTCAAGCAACCACCACAATCGAGGTTAAGGAGAAAGTCATGACAAAACCAGAAATCATCGCCGAAGAAATACAAAAACCGTCTGTCAATGGTGACGTAAAGAACATTCACGTCCTCACTCAAGAGTTCCTAACGTCTCAACAGTACCACGAACCTGAAATACTCCCACCGACTCCAGAAAAGTCCCGCAAAAATGACAAGAAAAAGAAAAAGTCCAAAAAGGGTACTCCTACCACCCCTGAGGATAAGAACGTGGAAATCGAACTTTCTTTAAAGGAGAAAGCTCCAGGAGCCGCAATCACCTCAACGCCTCAAGTCATCGAAAAACCGCAAGAGATCGAGATTGCACTTTCATTACAAGAGATGCAGGCCGATTCGTCGCTTGTTTCTCCCCAAGTTGCCATGTCCATGACCCTGGAAGGAAAACCAACAGTCCCGACCGAATTGATTCAGAAAGACATTCATGTTACTCTACCAGCAGTGACTCATTCAACCACAGCTGCCGTCAAGTCAGTTGCTCTCTCACCGAAGGAACACCAAGAATCAATGTCAACCGTTGCTATCACTCCAAAGCTTGAAAGTGAACATATCGAGTCACCAACTCCGAGTGATCTCGATCATGGCGGACGAGGCAGTAAAAAGAAAAAGAAACACAAAGAAGACACTCCAACCGAAGAAGAAAAAGACATATCGATTGCAACTTCCGTTGCTGAATCAACTGAAATTATCGTTCCAGATGACTCCTTACCATCTGAAGAAACACCGAAACCCACCGAGGAGGTATTCGAACCTTTAACATCTGAAGAAGAAGAAGCAAAAGACACGGGCTATGAAGCTGATAAGACGACTGTTGATGAAAGCCTCGCTGACGATGACAATCAAGAACACAAAAAGAAAAGGAGGAAAAAGAAGAAACAAAAAATTAAAGTTAAAGATTTGGAGGAGTCGAATATACCACGATCTGCTTACGAGTCGTCTCCCATCGGTGACTCCATTGCGTTCACAGATGAAGAATCTGTTAAACCACAAATCGTTAAAGTTGACGAAACCAAAAAAGCAAAGAAGAAACGTAAAGGAAAACGTGGCGAGAATAAACAAACTGAGAGTGACCCAGAAGTGGAGTCCGAGCATCCATCAGAACTAGAAAGAGAACATAAGGTTCAAGAAGCGCGGGACGAAGAGATCGTGTCTCCCAACGACTCGTACCACACATTGTCAACCCAATCAGACTTGGGTACTGTCAAAATTATCGAAGAAAGTGTTGTTAGATCTCTCAGTCAGTCACCTCAAGATATTACAGAAAAAATCGTTACCACTGTACCAGTCCTAGAAGCCGTTCTTACTCAAGAATCTCTCTCGCAAACATCTCCAGAAGTTGTTCAAGAGTTTATCGCTCACGAACAAGTAACAACTGAGCCGGTTTCTGTGCAAACATCACCAGAAATCCCTAAAGAAGTTGTTATGACTTCTGTACAAACATCCAGAGAACCGTCCCCAGAAGTTGTTAAGCCAGAAATCCAAGAAAGTTCTAGCCAAGTTGAGATCGAGACCACTGAAATTGTCACACAAACAGAAGCACCAGAAGAAGTTGAAAAAGTTGAGGTGGTAACGTCTGAGACTGCGATACAGACCGCAACTCCTGAGAAAGTAGATCTCGTGGAAGAAGCAGCTCAGACTGTGTCTCCTGAGACTGTAGAACTCCCAAGAAGCGAATCTGCAATGCAGACAACAATTGTCGAGAGTCAAGAGGAATTCGCTCAGACTCAAAGCCCTGCTGAACGTGCCGATAGTGCGGTTCAAGCACAAGCCACACCTGCGGAGCACTCGGCGCAAACATCTCCGGAACCTTCCGCGCCTCCATTTGTGGAAGTTTTTGCCGAAGAGATAGCTCAAGAAGTTCCGTTAGTCGTAGAAACAATTCCAGAAAACGTACCAGAAACTTCCGAAACTGTTACTCAAACTAGTCCGTGTCAAATTTATGGAATCAACGAACTAACACCTCCTAGCAGCTTGTCAGAGCAATATGAAGTTCACGTGGAGGCGTCGGTCATGTTACCATCAGAAAGCACCGAAAGCGAGAAAACAGAAACTCTCGTGGAACCCGAAGAACTATCTTCAGAAGGTTCTTCGCCGTCTGACGTAGATGTTGAAGTTTATGTCGATGGTGAGCCAGTACGAAAACCGCGACGGCGCCGGCGTCACAAAAAAGGAAAGAAAGAACCAAAAGATCAAGGACCATCAATCGAAAAAGACTTTTTATCTTCCTTTAAACGAACAGACGATTCGGCACATTTAGATCCCAAGGAACTCTACGCAGAAGTGGCCAAAAGACACTCGAGATCGTCATCCCCGATGCCGTTCGAAGAAACTGACGAAGACATTGTTGTTGGTAAAGTTATAACAGACTTGGATGAAGACAAAGTGAGGAAATTGGCTGCTAAAAAGCAGCCCAAGAGTGACAAAAAGTTCAATATTAAAGTTGAAACGGAGGCTCCGGACGACTTTGAAATTATATCTGAAGACATCGTGTCAAAACGTCCAGGACAAGAGGACTTTGAGATTACTTCTACCATCAAAGTAATGACGCCTGAAGAGGGTGAACAGAAGTTTATGAGTCGTGAAGAAGTTTCTCTGGTTCAAAGCGGCAGTCCAAAAGTCGCTGATTTTATTGCAGCCGAAAGAGCTGCGGCTCACGAAGAAGTCGATAGTACGAAAAAACAGAAAGACGAAGCTCCAAAAGGAGAACAACCTAAAAAATCTAAGAAATCCAAGAAGGGCAAGGGTAAAACCAAATCTGAGGATGTTAGTTCACCTGAAACGCAAGTTTTGCATCCACAGTCGCCTGAAGATAGTCAAGAGGCAGAGACGATCGAAATTAAAGTGGAATTACAAATTGATGGAGAAGAAAAATCTGAAGCTGCGAAAGAAGAAAAGCCTGCTGAAGAGAAAAAATCAGAACCTCCAAAACCCGCTGCTGTTCAACCTAAACCACAAGATGCTCCAGTTATCGAAGATGTTACAGCGACGCAAATCCTAACACAAGAATCAGCATCTAAACCTCAAGAAACAACATCGGAAAAACCTGTTGATCCGCAATTTACAATTTTTGAAGATATTAAAGTTGCGGAAACAACATCGCAACCTGAGTTCTTGCAACAACTTAAAGAAGATGAGCTTAGACAACAATCTAGTGAATCTCCGAATCGACTTTCTCCAGAAACGAACCGCAAGCCCAAATCACCTTCTCCAAAGACGAAACGCAAATCTAAACATGTCTCTACCGTTACAATCGAAGAAGTAGAATCTCCAATTCCCGCTCCAGAACTTCCCATATCTCCACCAGCTGATTATCCTCTGTCACCTACTGAATTCATTCCTCCGAAACCTGTCTGGCAAAAGCGCCCCTCATCTTCAACTCAACTTATCGAGAGTGAGAGACAACGCAGTCCTGTTACTGCTCAGGATTTGGAGATAAGATGGACGCACACGCAGACATTGGAAAGAGTAAAGAATCTTCAAAATGCCAGAAAGACGACTCATTTGAGCGATGTGCTGTATTTGGCGACTTTGCATGAAGTGATCACAGATGAGTCCATCGAACAAAGAAATTACGACGTCCAGGAGAAGTTGAACGCTTTGAAAGAAGCAGTGGAGAAGCGCGACGTCGTTGTGATCCAACAGAGCATTATAACCACAGTTGAGACTATAACCACGTGGTTAGAGACAATCGAATACCGCATCTACGTTAACAGACAACAAACCGCTGATGGTCCTTCCAAAGAACGTGTCCAAGAATTCAACAATCTCAAAGAAGAGATTATTCACATTGAAGACAAAGTCGAGCAATTACAATCAGTGATGAGACAAGCCGACGACATTTACAACGAAGAAGACCGACAAAGAATGAAGAGCTACATTGATTCCCTCCAACAACAAGTCCGAGTCATTGAAGAAGTTACCAGCGAAAACGAGCAGCTCGCTGCTGGTGATTTGCAACGTTGGGAAGAATTTTTAAGAGGCGTTACAGAGCTCACTGGTGTTATCGACAAGGTGAAGAAACAACTCGATGACTTGAAAGAGTCCGATGCTGCTCCTCAAACCAAACTCAACGAGTTAGACAAGATCGAACACGCAAATCGGTGCAACATGTTGAAGGCAGTTCATTTGAAAGCGACTGCGAAGGGCTTGATGAGGGACTTCCCCACGAGGGAGATCCCGAAGGATGTCTACAGCAACCATGAGAGCACTAAAGTGACTGAACAACAAGTCATTGTTGAGAGAGAAAAAGCGTTGCAGTTCTTGTCTTTAGCCGATGAGTACGAACAGACATTGCGTGAGTTTGAACAGATTATTGACGTGGCGGAAGCACTTGTGGAAAGTCCGATCAATGTTAGTAGTCTTGAACATCTCGAAGATGCCATGCAGAACCACCGCAAATTCTTTGTAAATTTGAGTCATTGTCGCGCTATTTTGGAGTCATTGGAGGAGAATCTCGATTCGGAGACGAGGTTGCAACATTCGACATTGCATTGCAATTTGTATGATCGAGCGAAGGTTATTCTTGACCGGGCCACTGGAAGGTTCCAGCAGATGTCGTTAGCGGCATCACGTTGGACGATTCTAGAGCAAGGTATGAGAGAAGAAATGAGATGGTTGCAAGTGGCACAACAACGCGTTCCTGATTTAAGTAACGTGACGTCATCGGATTATGATCGATATATCGATTTGTATCAGTCTTTAGCGTTGGATATAGCTCACCATCAAGCTAGAATCACCCACTTAAACAGCGTTGCACAGAAACTACAAGAACTGGTTGTATGTTTTGGATTGGAGGAGGCTTATATTGAATCGCTGGAAATTATCCTCAAGTTGCAAGACGACGTTCAAAACAATTTGAAGAGGTTACTGGTGTTCCGCGATTTGTGGACTAGTTACAACTTGTTGAGCGACAAAATTGAGTACTGGTTGAGAGACGCGGAGCAACAACTCCAGCAGTTGGAAGTTCCAGGTCCCCGAGGTCACATGAGACAGTTCTGGGAGTTGAAAGCGCAACACGAAGTCCATAATAATACCCGCCAAGACGCGACTAACAACCTGGAGAAGGCTCTTCAGATAGTTCCCATTTCCGACGAGATGATCCAAAGAAAATTCCACACAGAAATGCAAGACCAGTGGAACAAAGTCTCTGCTAAAATCAATGATATGCAGTTGAGCATCGTCGGAACGATTTCGGCGAATGACGTCCCGATGAACGACAAACTCAAACTATTAGAGCAAGAACTCGAAGATCTGAAAATAGACGTAGACAATTTGAGGGGAATCATCAAAACGGAAGAGGAATTGAACTTGTTTATCGAGCGCCTCCAGGTGATGTCCACGCGTTTGGAGACGACCCAAAACGAGCTGGGGCGCTTGGGCTTGTTGTCAGCTACCGAATCCGACAAAGTTGGCGCTCTTCTAGCGCTCTCGAAACGACTCGAGCTCCAAATCTGCGAAGAACTCGAAGGCGCAATCGTGCTCAAAGACCGAATACAAAACATCCAAAAGGGAATCGCTAGAGTCCGCCGTAAACACTTTTCCTTGAACGAGGCATTAGACCAATGCGAAAAGAGTGAGAAGTTGGGCAGCGAAGCTGTCGAAAAATCCGTCAATGATTGCTACCAAGTCGAGGAGGAACTAGTCACCCTATGGCAAGACTTAATGGGTCTCCGCCAACTCCTCCACACTCTCCCCATGCGTCTTCGCGTGACCGTTTCCCCCGTGAAAGTCGAACGCGACATCTCTCAACTCCAAGATGACCACACAGTTCTTGAGAAGAGATGCGGCCAACTTCTTGGATTATTACGTAACCGTCTAGCTCTATGGCAGCGGTTCGAGCGTCAACTCGAGCTGGTGCAACAAAGCGTCCAAGAAGCCGACTTCATGATGGAGCTCCTCACCGTACAAGGAACAGTCGATTACGATAGGTTGAGGAAAGCAACGGAGAGGCTCGAGGTGAGTAGTGTCTTTAATTTATTGGAACAACGTAGCGATAAGCGCGGCGAAAATCACAACAGTTTTAGTTTGTTGCTCGAAACGGTGCGTGTTTCACGTTAATTGCTCGGTTTAAGAATTATTTCGGAAATCGCCGAAATGACGGTTAGACTACAGATTCGGTGATGATGTAATGTGTTGGTTTGTAATTGCGGTGATAACACGACCTTTGTGTTCATGAATATTTAAAATTGCAGAGGTGGAACATTGGAGGTTTTAGTTTTCGTGACTTTTTATCGAACGATAACAGTTCTTAAGGTGACAATAGAAAGTCGACGTGCTTCAAAATTACTGCTGACTATTATTACTGACGGTTAGTCAACTTATAGATGTACATATTAACGCAATTAATAAACGGAAATGACACTGTGAATAAATATTTAGTGGTGATTGGGTTATTTACGGTTGATATTGATAGACGTGATATGAGAAAAATTATAGTTTTATTTGAAATTAGCAGTTTTTATCAATAAAGGAAGTTAGATGCTACAAAAATCCTTTTAGGTTTAATGGAACAGGAAATACGATAAATTGTGGGAGTGAAATCTCTTTTTTTGTCTTTTGTTTGTTAAGAATATAAACTGAATTATTTGAATTTTAGAAATTATAAACAAATGACCAAAATTCAATATTCTTTAACTTCGTAATAATGTTTTATATTGATTTATTTGAAAATTTGTTTTTGATCATAACTAATCTAATTAAAAAGCAATGCACTAATGAGGTCGTTTTATTAATTTGGCTGCATAATGAGAAGAAAAATTATGTGAAATTCCTGCTTTTTTTGTGTCAATATTTGGTCGAAACTCAGCTATTCCAAAACCTTGGAAATTGAACTTTGATGACAATTTTAAATATTTTCTACCTCCAACCCAAATTAACGTAAAAGATAACTAAAACGTCCAATTTGAAAATGTTTATCCACCTAATTAACCCATCTCCATTATCTTATCAGCAATACGTTTTGTAAACACATCGTTTTCGAAAGAACTGCAAATAACAGTCTCATTAAACATTTCCAAGATGACAACACCGTCCCAACACAACACTTCCTTATCTCAATCACACGCCACAGTGACTCATTTTTGGTCTTCCAGAGCGTCGCCGTAGACTTAACATCCCGCGAGAATCTCGTAGAAGAACTAAAAGCAGCCGCTAAACCTCTCGCCGACAGCTGCAATCCGGAAATTTCAGCACGCGTCGAAGCCGCCGTCCAAGAAGCCGTCACCGCTTACTCCACCACCTGCACGAACCTCAAAGATTTGTGCTCGAAGTATCAAAATGCGGCAGAGTTGTGGAAGAGGTATCGAGAAGCCAGCGACCTGGTGAACGAATGGGTGGAAAATCACATGGAGTCTGTCGGAGATCTTGAGCCGGAGGAAGCCATCAAGGCGGTGAAGGTAATTTTTGTAATACCCCGGTAGTGTTGCCACCACCCGCTAAGATATTTTTAAACCCTCGGTATTTTCCCCTCGCGCACGGTCCATTCGTCGTCAGACGCAGCTTCTTCATTCCGATCGATGGAGTTAAAGAGGAACAGTCGGTATTTTTGAAATTCTAGTGCGAAATTTATAAATAACGTGCGGGCACTCGGCCAGACACGGTCGGGAGTGTTGAGGCGGGTTTATTATTCAGGAAATTTCGAAAGTTGCCCTTATTTTGATAGGAAATTAGAAGACTGTTTAACGGTTTTACGCGGAAATTGTGTGATAGTTTTGTGCCTTTTTTACGAGTAGTGTGATAACGTAGGATAAATGTGTACACGAGAAGAGTTAAAGGTAGGACAACAAAAAAGTTGATTGATGAGAAAGACAAGCGCGATCGTTCATTGGGGGAATTTTTCATTGATAAGTACATCCGTCCCTTTTCCTCTCGTGCTATTTTTGCGGATGTCTGCTTTTATTGA
Source organism: Gnatocerus cornutus (assembly GCA_029298725.1). NCBI lineage: Eukaryota > Metazoa > Arthropoda > Insecta > Coleoptera > Tenebrionidae > Gnatocerus > Gnatocerus cornutus. Next base: position 4,890,419 of record CM055517.1, read on the forward strand.
CCCTCTCATGCAGTCAATGGATTGTTATTCTTTGGCAACGGAGCGAATAAAAATAGCGGACTGGACTAATTTTTAATTTGTGATCATTAGTAGGTCGCTCACACAAAAAACACTGTCACGGATTGATAATTTCAACTATTTACAAGAGACTTTTTATTATAATCTTCCGTTCGTCATTTTCCGAAGAATCCCCGACAACCATAAAATCCACCGCACCAGCTCGAATATCTGCATAAATGCAATTGTTATTTTAATTGCGCACGCAAACATTTTTCTTCTACAACTTCCCAACAAACAAACCCCAAGTCACGTTTTTTCCCCTATCAAATTCCTCATTAAAATATCCCCCATGAAAAATTTAAACTGGAATTTTCCAAAAAGATCCCACGTCGGAAGCACACAATTTCCGTTCCAAAGCCAATCATTATGAATGGAAAGTGATTAGAAATCGCGTGTTTGCCCCAAATTATTCTCACACTTGTATTTCGATCTAATTGAAATTGGTCAAGGTTAATGTGGATTGGATTTTCCAGGTTTGCGAGGAAACTTTGTCTGCTCACACCGAACGCCTAGCTGAATTAAAGCAGCTGGTTTCTGGTATCGCCGCAGCTGTTGGTTTGGATGCAAGCGCTCTTTTGGGTGGTGAAGTTGAAGCTTTGGGGAAGAAACTACAAGATGTTCGAGAGTCGCTTACGGCTCTTGCGGATGTCGCGGAAGCCAGAGCGCAATCACGCGAGGAGACGAACAATGAGATTAACGGTACGAGAACTTACTTAGACAGTGTGCAGAGATGCGTTGATAGTATTGAAGAAAGTCCTGATACGGATAGCGAAGAGAAGTTAGTCACGTTACGCGAGCACCTTCTCGCGTTGAGCAAAGCAGAAGGACAAATACAGAAAATCAAAGACAAGACTCTAGAAATGACGGAAACAACAAAAACCGAAACGTCGGTCATCGAGATTCTAGAACTCTGGCAACAAGTGTTCAGAGAGACGTTCCAACAGTACCACAGACTGAGTACGAGGTTGATTAAGAATGAAGATGGCGCCGCGGCGCTTAGACTATGGCAAGAGTACTTATTAAACGTGCAACAGTTCCTTCAAGGTACCATTCCTGGAGATTATCACAGTCTGTCTGAACACCAGCACTTGTGCCAAGTTCATCAGAATCTTTTGACCACGCAACAGAACGTTCTGAAGCCGATGGACAAGAAAGAACCGCTCGGAAGTGGTTTAGTTGAGAGCAGCGTCATGGAACAGTTCAATTCCTTAACGAATCTGCACAACGAAACGTTGTCGAGGATAATGGAAAGACATAAAGAAGTTCAAACGCGTCTTAACGCGTGGGATGACTATAAACAAGACCAAAATAAATTATTGACTTGGCTCAAAAACATCGAAAAAGAACGCGAAAAAATGCAGTTGAAGTACGTTCACATCCGGCGCATTCCCAAGTTGATGACACGAATTCAAACACTTCTTAACAAGATTCCTGAAGGTGAAGAACAAGCTGACAATCTTCAAACGCAACAAAATCTCCTTCTTCAGTTCTGCGATGACGCTTTAGCCACGTCCATTCGCATGGAGCACGCTGCTATCAAACAAAGAATCTCTAATCTTCAAGCAGGTCTTCAAACCTGGCTCCAATTCCTCGAGCGCATCTCCTCTCTTCTGAAGACCCACGAAGAGAACGTCCAAAAAGTCCAGAATTTATACGACGAAATCCAAGACATCATAACAGAATCGGCGGCGCAAATTCCAAACTCGCATTCAGGAGTCAGCAACAAACTTGAAGTGCTACAAAGAGCGCGCCTGCGTCTCAACAACGCCACCAAAGACTTGGAGCAGTTAGGTTTGACACAAGAACAACTTAAAGAGTGTCTAAGTCCCAGTGACATCAAGACCATCAATCAGCGGATGTGGATTCTGTGGCACCAACAAGGCGACCTCGACCACCAACTAGCTATTCTTTCACACCAACTGGAAGAAAAACTGGGTTTGAGATCGATGTTTGAGACGAGGCAAGCACGCTTCGTGGCGTGGACCGATGAGATCGAACGACGTCTGGACGAAGAGAGTGAAGGATCCATTTCTTCATTCAAGGATCCCCAAGAACTGTTGCGAAAACTAGAAACTGAATTACAAGCTGAAATATCGCTAAAAGAACGCGAGTATAATTGGTTGGTTGCCACCGGTCGGGAGCTCGTCGCTAATTGCGGTGAAGAGTACAGCGACGTCACGGCTAAGCAAATCCTCCAAGCCAAAACAGACGTGGTGCTCGATCGATGGGAGCGACTAGACAACATCGGGAAGAGTCGCAGGAACAAGTTACACGACATGATGCAAACTATGTCACAGTTGGAGCAACGAATCGCAGAAATCCGAGCGTGGTTAACACAGATCGAGGCGCAGTTGGCCAAACCTTTGGTCTTTGAAGCGTCCACGAAGGATGTCATCGATCGCAAGCTGCAAGAACATGAGAAGTTGAAGAAGTCGATTGAAAACGAAAGTGGAAACATTGGTGAAGTGTTGAATTTATGCGAATTGTTGTTGAGCGATGCCGACGTTTATAAAGCTCACTTCTCGACAGAGAACATCACTGCGGCTATACAAAACCTGGAGAAGAGGTGGAAGGTTGTGTGTGGACAATCAGCTGATCGCAAGCGCAAAATTAACTTCATTTGGAAGCTCCTCCAAGAAGTGATAAGACTGAGCAACGATCAAGAAACGTGGCTTACTAAAAAAGAGCACAAAATCAAAGACTTGGATAAATCGGTGAAGAAGCTCAACCGGGAAGAAATCCAAGAACTTATTTATTTAGTCGAGAACCAGTTAAAAGACATAGAGTCGAGAGGCCCCACTTTTGAGATCTTAGAACAAACTTACTCGAAGTTAGCAACCGTGAGCGGTTTAGAACCTGAAAACATCCAAGAACTAACCTCTAAAGCAAGAGTTGTCATCACACGGTGGAACAATTTGTTACCACGTGTTCAGAGTTTACTCCAACGTCTCCAAGAAGAGATTGTTCTTTTCAAAGAATTTTCATTAGCTCACGAAGACGCAGTTATCGGTTTAACCAAAGTCGACGCTCAGTTGACCGAACTCCAACACCTTACAACTCAAAAAGTCCCACCTAAAGAACGTTTAGAAAAATTAGAGGTTTTAGAACAACAACTGGCGTCTCAAAACTCAACTCTAGAGTCTGCAGACAAGCTCGGTCTAGAAATCATGAAGAAAATCAAAAAGAACGAAGTCACAAAATACCAAGAAATGATAGATGAATACCAACTACTTTGGAAGGACATCCAAACCAGGATAACAACTTTACGCAGCGAGTTAAAGAAAGAGATTAAAGAACGCAAACAACCGAAAGAAGTCGACGAAGGTGTGCAAGTCGAAACTTTGAAATTTGAGCAAGACACTGCAGTGCAAGTTAATACATTGCCTCCCCTGCAGAGAATGACATCGATAAGCGCTAAAGACGCGTACCTGATGGAGCTTACAAGTGCAATAAATGAATGTCGTACCAACATTGACAACCTTGAAGAAATTCTGGCGAAGGACATTCCTCAGCAAGGATCACCCGAGCTTCTGACTAGTGCCAAAAGAATAGCGCGAGTATCAGCAAGTTGTCAATCTAACGTGGAACTACTAAAACATCTACACGATCTCCTCATCAAAGAATGCGACGCTACCGAAGAAGAGGCGCTGAGTGAGGAAGTCCACTTTTTAATTGAACGTTTCCAAACTCTTCTAGTCACAGCAAAAGAAAAGGAACAGAAAATTAGGGAACTTAGGTAAGATGTGTAGATTTTGGTATTAACACGACTAACTTGGTGTTTGTTTCTTCTTTTAACTCCTCTTCAGGTCTACCATTTCTGATGCTTATAAACTATCATGCAATCAGTAAGTGTCTCGTTCTCTTTCGAGTTGTTATGTTAATGCTGTTGTTTTTAACAGTGAGGCTGGACGCCTTCTTTGTCCTCTTTGTACCACACGCAACTGGGCCCAATTGGACAACGACCTCTGGAGGCTTGAAAAGTGGTTACAAGTAGCCGAAGGAACGCAAAAGACACAGACATCTCCTCCGTCCAACATCGAACATCTTGAGGATGTCATCCAAGACCACCGCGAGTTCTTGTTGGATTTGGACAGTCACAAGAGCATCGTCAGATCACTGAACATCGTTGGAACACACTTGGCAGATCACACTGAAGATACTGACAGAGCCGATCAATTGAGAGCGAGATTGGAAACCGACAATAAGAGGTGGGAAATGGTGTGTAAGAACGCCGCCGCCTGGGAAACTCTCCTCCAGAAGGCTCTCATGGATGTGCGTACCAAAAAACACCCAAAGACTTCAATATTAACGTGTTTTTTACAGAACCAGCAGTTCCACGCCATCATCACGGAGTTGTGCGCATGGCTCGAAAAGACTGAGCAGAGAATAAAAGTCTCAGAGCCTGTAGACCTGACAGCCGACCGCGAAACTATAGAAGCAAAGTATCAGAACTTCCGGGAGTTGCGAGCCGAGTTAGAGCGATGTGAACCGAGAGTTATGAGTTTGCAAGAAGCAGCCAATCAGCTTCTCCGGCATGAAGATGCTCCGAATGGCTCTAGCTCGACTTGCGCCAGACTAACAGAGTTGCGACTTAAGTTGCAAAGTCTGATTCGTCTGACTGGAGTTTATATCTTGAAGTTGGGGGCTGTGCTAGGACGAGATCCCAACGAACGCGGTCCTATCGTCGCTTCAAATACTGTAAGCGCACCTCTCCACTATGACGTAAGTTTGACAAATCGTTGCGTTATTTTGTAATAAACTCGTTAGCGATGTCTAGTCGATTTCTTTTGTACTAGTTTTTAGTTTAGTTGTGTAAATATATTATTTAAAAAAACAGTATTGTTGTGTGGCTAATATTTTGTTAAAGTTTGTCACCTGTAGCTTTGTGGTATTTTTTAAGTTGAGTAGCACTGTTAGGATAAGATACGTTGTCAAGGCACTGTTTCACATTTCATTTGCCTGTTTTGGACAGCTTGTGGACCATCCGAGCCAGGACCATCCATCTGCCTCGGCACTCGACGAATCCGCTCACAAGTAAATATTTTTTTTCTTTCTCTAGTTGCTAGTATGAATTTTGCTTTTGCACTCGGTTTTGTCCTCTAGAATTTGCGTTGATTTACACTTTGCCTTTCAGTGGTGGTTCTTCAGATGAATTGGGAATAAACACGTCAGTCCTTCGAAGAGGTTGTCGTTTCTTAGGTAGAGTTGTGAGAGCTTCTTTACCGATTCAAGCCTTAATGCTGCTCATGTTGGGAGCAGCGTCTCTAGTCCCTTATTCAGAAGACGATTATTCATGTTCGCTAGTCAACAGTATTGCCAACAGTCTAACTCCTACATTGCGATATAACGACGGACCGCCTCCTGTTTAAACCGATAATACTCCTCCCGTTATGTTGTAGTCTCGTGAAATTCATTCCAGTTTAGTAATTTTAGTTGTTTTATGTTTTGTACGATTTTTTTGTAAATACATGCGACTTAATGTAAAACTGGCAGCTGATACGTTTAAAATATACGACGGGCCATCAAATGGCTAAAGGAAAACATAATGTAGAATAGTTTTTATATTCATTGCAAGAGAGAATCACTTTATCTGTATATTGGGGAAGACGCACAAGCGTATATATATTTTATATTGTTGTTTTATAAATTTTATGTGATGGTTGTGTAAGAAATTAATGATTGGAAACCAAAGGAGTGGAACATTTTGGTTTTCAAAACGATTTAATTTTTTTCTGTGATGTCACCTCGATGTCCAAACGTAATACGTACTCTCCAACGGTTACGTTTGCGTCAACTTATTCTCCAAAGTTGCACGAATTAAATTCTCCCGATTTAGTTCACGCGCGACGAAATCGAGGTGAGCAAATTTCATAATGCCTTAATTTTTTATTATATTGTTGCTTTAATGCGTTATCTTGTTTTATCGGTCATGGTGCTATCAACTTATTTTAACATGTAGACGAAAAAAAATCCATTTTTGCTTTGACCATTGCTTCGGATGTAATATGTGTTTAGAAACATTTATTAAAAGAAAAATATAGGATTGTTTTTGCTATAATTTAATACTGGTTAGGACTTTATTTCGCCACTTATTATACGAATAAACGCTGTTTTCATTTATAAAATATATCGTTTCAAAAATTGCCGATGTTTCTTTACCCTGTCAAACCATTTCCTAATTCCCTGAAAAAAGTCGACCTTATTGTGGGCAAAATTATTATTTCAACCTTGGATAAAGAAATAATTGTCAAGTCACTTTTATAAAACCTCCTAATAAATTCGTCACTAATATAAAATCGATAATTGGCACAGTTCTTTTGTTTTGGTACATAATGATAATGGGAAACCAATAAACCATAAATTTTTAACAGTACTATGGCTAATGAACTTTTGACCAAACTTCAGGCAAAGAATTTGCGATAAATTTTTTTAAAGAAATCAATTCCCCACCCACCCACGAGCAGCCCATCGATGGGTGTCGTCCCATCACCGCCTCCTTGCATAATTCATAACCGATAATTTGAAAATCAAGTGAGCGCGCTTCAAAACTTCAAACGCTCGCAGCGCCTCTCACGTCAAAATCCCCCATTAGTCAGTAATGCCGTGTTAAAGCAGTGTTGATTTGTGGTGTTTTGTCGCCCTTTTTAGGTTTTTGAACCCTTTGGGTTCGTCTTGGGGTTGCTGCAACCCCTGAGAGGGGCGGTCCGGTGTTGGCGTGATGATCGTCAGAGTGTGTGTCATCGTAAAAGAAGAGTCGAAAGTAGTGACAATTCCGCTGGTGTTTCGGTGTTATTAATAATTAAAGACCACTTGGCGTTAATTGTCAATGGGGGTGTAATTGGAAATATGAGGGGTTGTTTCGTGAAGGTGCTCAAAGGGACGGCAAGTGACGAGAGCCGGTCCAGCAATGAATGAAATGGCGCTCGATTCAAATGTCAATGTAAACAAACAATTCAAGTGGTGAAAATGGAGCCGATTTTGCAGAGATTTGGGGATGTTACGATCCAAAGGCTCGAGAAGCCCAAAGTTGGACCTCCAAGTGACGGCGGGTCGGTAGAGAAAGGGAAGGATGAGGGCTCCAGTAGCCCTGAAGATGAAAGCAATGATGAGACACTCAATCTCAAAAGATCCTTCCCACAATCACAGATTTCAGTCAAAAGGTATAAATTCGACCCCAACAACATCACTTTGGAGAAAAAAGCTATGGAGGAACCTCCCAATGATCCAAAGAAGCTTAGTGATGATATGAGTGAGAAGAAAAAGTTTGTGAGTAGTGATGAGAACTTTAGTGATACGGAATTCTCGGACTTTAATAGTGAATCAGAACTGGAATCAGACAGTGAACTCGGACTTGGTGATAAAATCGCGGCGAAAGTGAACTCTGACGACGATTTCACCAATTCCTCTTTCTTGGAGAAGTTTGTTGATGACGAGCCGTTTGTCGCCTCTGAACCTGAGACTCCAAAACCCCCCGAGAGCAACGCGACTGACACGGAAGACTACGACTTTGACATCAAAGAAAAACTCAAAGAAATGGGCGAAATTAGCTTCCAAACCGTCAAAAAAGGCGAAGTCAAACCGAAAAAAGTGGAAGTGGCCACCGAGAACGAAGTCGTGGTGACGCCCGCCCGAAAACCGGGTTAGTCTCTTTGTTTTTCACCCCTTCATTTTTAACAATCTTTCTTTTAGGCACCACCGACGAAGAAACCGGCGAACGAAAAGGCCTCAACCTCCGCCGCAACATCCGCGAAGTCATGGACGAGACAAAGCTCGATGAATCCACTCTTGCAGCTCAACGGCAAGAAATGGAACGTCTCCAGCGAGTACAAGAACAACAAAGACTTCTTCGCGAGTTTCAACGACAAGCGGCCCAAGAACGCATGCAAAATAAAGTTATTTCGCTCCTTCAAGGCAATAATTTCTCTAAGCCGGGGACGTCGAGCACTAGAATTGGCAATACTGTGTTGGTAAAACTGCCTAATGGACAAACAAAACCCATGACGAGGTTGCCGAAGAGACCTTTCGATTTAGTGAGAGTACAAAAGAGCATCACGCAGGGGATTCCTAGTCCTATTAAAAATCAAAAGAGCTTGTCACCGGTGAAGAAGCCCACGACTAATCTAACACCCAGTGTTAGTATAGCGCCGGTGGCGAAGAAGTTCTCTCCAACGAAGGTTAGGAGCGATAGCGAGAGCGAGGAGGATGTGAAACCGGATATTAAACCGATAAAACGTAAGAATGCAATGTTAATCATTTCTGACATATTTTTTCATTCGTTTCTTTATAACTGTATGATTAAAGCAATTGCTAATTAGGTACTCATTGAAATCGTTTTTTCAAAGAATTTAACAGTGTTATTTCTATGTTGTGTGTAAGGCAGCATAGGTGTCGCTACGTGCTGCCTTCTTCCAACACTTGACTGCTGCAGCACCCATAACATCAGAAATAATACTTCTTTTATTACATCTCATAAGGTGACTTTTGAGCGAATTTTTAATTTGTGATTTTGTCGAGAAAGAGGTGAGGGTCTCTGACCGCGCCTCATCAAATCAATAAAACATAATGACATATTTTTGTCTTCATCACAATAAATTAGCACACTACATAATTTTGTGTTATTATTTCCAGTGTCGCCAAAAGAGCCCGTAACGACCATCGACATCTCCTCCGACGAAGACTGCATCGTCGTCTCCGAGCCAGAAGCTGAACAAGATGACGAACCTGAAGATGACCCTAGCAATTCTGGTATGCACACAAATGATGAATTCAATCAACCAGATGAACAAGGCCGAGTTGTGGTCAACATCGGTCATCCAGAAAACGAACCCGACCTCTTCCTTGCACCCCAAATCGCTAGAATTATCAAACCTCATCAAATCGGTGGCGTGCGATTTCTTTACGACAACGTCATCGAGAGCACAACGAGATATGAGAGTTCTGCTGGTAAATCTTTCGTTGAAGTAGTTCTCTTGTTTTTAATTAGCGTGATTTAGGTTTTGGATGCATCCTTGCCCATTCCATGGGTCTTGGAAAAACGCTACAAGTGGTTTGTTTTTCGGATATTTTCCTAAGGCACACGCCGGCGAGGACTATCCTCTGTATAATGCCGATAAACACTCTGCAGAATTGGATGGCGGAGTACAATATGTGGGTACCAACTGAAGAAGCTATGGCCAATAGCCCGTTGATGGTCCACGGTGAAGTTAGACCCAGGAATTTTAATCTCCACGTTTTAAATGATAGTCACAAGACTTTAACGGCGAGGCATAAAGTGATCCATGCGTGGAGAACTGGAGGCGGCGTACTTCTCATTGGATATGAACAGTTTCGCTTGTTGTCGTTAAGAAAACATCCTAAGTCGAGAAGAAAACCGAGCATCGTCGAGCCGGCGGACGATGACAAGAACAAGGCGCTTTTCGACGGTAAAAAATTCATTACGAAATTCTTTTATACATTGTTTTTTATTACAGACGTGCACGAAGCTCTTGTTAAACCAGGCCCAGATCTAGTGATCTGTGATGAAGGCCACCGAATCAAAAACTCCCACGCGTCGATATCCCAAGCTTTAAAACAAATGCGCACCAAGAGGAGAGTGGTTTTAACCGGATATCCACTACAAAATAACTTGATGGAATATTGGTGCATGGTAGACTTTGTCCGTCCCAATTATCTCGGCTCCAAGACTGAATTCTGCAACATGTTCGAACGACCGATTATGAATGGTCAATGTATAGACTCCACGGAAGCAGATATCAAATTAATGCGTTACAGAGCGCACGTTCTGCACTCTTTGTTGGTCGGTTTCGTGCAAAGGAGGTCACACGCTGTTCTTCAGACAGCTCTTCCACAAAAAGAAGAGTACGTTTTGTTGGTAAGGATGTTACCATTCCAGCGAAAATTGTACGAAACCTTCATGGACGAGTTTGTGAGATCACAGGCTGTACCCAACCCTCTGAAAGCGTTCGCTGTTTGTTGTAAAATTTGGAACCACCCTGACGTACTGTACAACTTCTTGAAAAAAAGAGCGCGGGGTGACGCCGTTGATATCGACTTGGAAGAAGTCGCGAGTACAACTGGAGTACCAACAAAGACTGACAAGACGAAAAAAGCGCCATCGAGAGCAAGGCGCAGTACCGCGAAAGACAAAAAAGGGGCGAAACCAGCAGCTTCTATAACACCTTACAATACAAACACACCAGTGGAAATTCCTCAGAACCAACCATCAGGGACGAATCCACCAACAGCACCAATCAGTGACACCTCCAACTTCCAACAAAACAATTTCTTTGAGGGAAATTCGCAACAGTTCAATAATTTCGACAATACTAACAGCTTTAATAGTTTCGGACAAGAACCGTCAACAGATTTTATGAATTCTCAGAACAGCTTCGTCAACAATATCTCGGATAACTCTCAATTTGGCCCCGGTTTTAACCGGAGCGAGAACCAACAGAATTTTAACTTTGAGAGTTCTTACCAGAACTACCCGCAGAATTTTTGGGCTCAGCGGAATGAGAATTTCAACCAATCTAACGAGTTCTACAACCAACAACAGTACAATCCGAATTTTAGTAGTAATAATGCGAACCAGTCGTGGGTTAAAAAGGAGGGAATGGAAACACCGAGCCCCATCAAGTCCGAAAACAGCAACGAAGCAAAGCCGAAAATCAACATAATTAGCGATATTAAATTGCCGTCGGTTTTTAACAGTCCGGACAAGAAAATCAAGATTTTGAGCGACATTAAATTGGAGCCAAAATTGGAAGAGTTGGACGACAAGTCCGATATTAAACCTGAAATGAGAAAGTTGATCAAAGAGGAGCTGAAGAACGAACTCAATTTGAATGATGAAAACGTAAGCGAGACTCCGCTCGTTCCGAAGTTACCTGTGAAGGATATTAAAGAAGACAGCGGAATTCCCTACGATTGGGTAATGTAGTTTTTCTATTAAATTAGCACTCATGGTTGTTTTTAGGCTATTGAATTATTGAAAGATTACATCCCTGGTCGGATCGAAAACTCGGCAAAGATGGAGATTCTTTTCTGTATTATCAAGGAAAGCATCGCATTGGGTGATAGACTTCTAGTGTTTAGTCAGTCTTTGATTACGTTGGATTTGATCGAGCAGTTCTTGCAAATGAATTTAGTCCCGGGCGATACGCAAAAGTGGAGTCGCAACACGAGTTATTATCGTAAGTTTCTACAAAAAAATTGAATTGAAATTACGTGTTTTTTTCAGGTTTGGATGGCTCCACTAGCGCTCTAGAACGCGAGAAACTTATAAATGAATTCAACTCAAACCCAAAAATCCACTTGTTCCTAGTCTCAACTCGAGCAGGTTCCCTAGGGATCAACTTGATCGGAGCGAATCGCGTCGTTGTCCTGGACGCTTCCTGGAATCCGTGCCATGATACTCAAGCCGTTTGCAGAGTGTACAGATACGGCCAACGCAAACCTTGTTTTGTCTATCGTTTAGTCGTTGATAACTGTCTGGAAAAGAAAATCTACGATCGACAAATCAACAAACAAGGAATGTCTGATCGCGTTGTTGACGAGTGTAATCCTGACGCACATTTGACAATGAAAGACGTGAGCACGTTGTGTTGGGACGACAAGAAAGACGAAGGAGAAGAGAAAGATTGGATGCACGTCAAAGATAACTACATTGATGTGGTTTTACAGAAAGTTATTGAAAATCATGGCCGGAGGTTGAATAAAGAGCCGTTCCAACATGAGTCGCTGCTGGTTGATAGAAAAGAGAAGCAGTTGTCGCAACAGGAGAAAAGATTAGCGAAAAAAGGTTACGAAAGGGAGAAGCAAGCAGCACGACAACCTTCTTATAATCTGTTGGCGGGCGGTCGTGGTCACAGACCGGTGGCGTCGGTGAGGCCGATGTTGCAGGGCAATGAACGACCGTCGAGGTGGATACCCGCAGAGCATTGGCAACGGCAAGGAATGACGGCGCAGGAAATGACATTGCCTCTCGATGTCGTCATTCCAACCAACCAACCGGAAAAAGGAAATATCGTTTTGAAAGCTGGACAAAAAGTGCTCGTCTTAAAATCACCGAAAGGCGTGTATATGCAGTTGGAAAGCGGCAAGATCGTCGCTATTAAGACCGCAATCAAAGTTAAAGGTAAAGCTGAGGATAATCACGATCCGACGAAGATGCTCAAACCAACGTTGCCTCCTACGATGAAGGTTAACCCGTCTTTGTCGGTGATGCCGCAGAAGAGAGTCGTTAAACCGTTCACTCCAGGCGTCGCCAAGATGAACGTGAGGAGTATACGGCAATCTGTTCCGAATTTGGTCTCTCGGATCCAAAGCTTTTCGAAAAAGGAACTACCGTTCACTTCCAAGCCTATATTTGATAGGAAAGATATTGAGCGCAAGCTGGCGAAACCCAAGGACGTGGAAGCTTTTCCTGGGAGTAGTAGTGATGAAGAGCACATGCAAGAAAGGAGTAGACAAAGTAGAGACCGATTACCAAATGCGACGGCCGTCCCTGAAGATCTCCACAAAAAGATCAACATGCTAAAGAAACAGGTTTCTATCAAACGGTTGCCGAATCAACCGGAACCAAAGAATACGTCCGCTTTGCAAAGACTGGAACAAGCAACAACGTCGGTGATAAATGAAAACACGCCATTCCAGGTACTGGACAAATTTCATGTTGATTGTAATAATAATGATGATTGCAGGAAACGCTCGACAGCATAACTAATTCGTACAAAGACGACGCCCTCGACGACGACGGCTCCGCTTCCTCCAAACAACCGTCTCAAATTCCGAGTGATGCGAGCGACCACAGTGATGAAGTCACATACGTCTCTGAGCAACCTCCACCGCAACCTTACCAACAGGCGACAAATTCAGAGATGAAGACCGAAAATCCTTCAAATGAATATTATAATTATTACAATTATAATATGCAACCGTACCATGCGCCCCCGCCTCCCCCACCGCAAGGCTACGGTTATCCTCCTGCCCAGCCTCCTTACGAGATGATGGGTTATCCTCCTCAGCCCCAACAGCCACAGTACAATTACGGCTACCAGGGTTATCCTCCGCCTCCACAGTCGCATTATCCGCCGCCGCCTCCCCAACCCGGTGCCTATGACTATAACGCCCCGTACGGCGGCTATCACAATCCATATCCTCAGCAGTATCCGCCTCCTCCGCCCCCACAAGGTATGTATCCTCCTCCTCCAGCCCCTAATAATACACAAGGGTATCAAGAGTTTCAGTACCCACAAATGAATAATGCGGCAAATACGGGGAACTACTATCCTAATACTTAAAGAGACGATTCCTGTTTTTATTTTATGTAAGTAGTGCAATGATTGTTGAGACTTTATTGTATTTAAGATAATTTCTTCTGTCCTCTCTGAACGTATACCAGATGTTGCATGGTAGGTTTTTTCGCGTTTTTACGTTGATAGATGGTAGATCTGTGTTAACGGAATATGTTAGAAGAGGTTTTTCGCTTAATAGTATTACTCTCCATGTTGATAAATGTGTTTAATTTATCTTGTAACAAGATATTTCAAATGCGAACTGATATTTTGTATTGTTTGAATCTGATTCTTGTTTTTCTTCGTTCAAGCATTTATGTAAAACTACAAATAAGATTAATTTAGACTATTTCTAATTAAATTATATTATTTACAGCAAATTTTTTATGGTTTAAATTCCATCCAATCACAATATATTGTGGTTTGCCTTTTAAATAGTCTTCTTGACTGTTTGTCCACACCCTAGATGAAGACGCAAAACTAATAAAAATTGTAACGACTTTAGCATCATTCCGCGAGGTGGCTTTTATCTAGAAATGTAAAAATCAAAATTTTTATTTTATCTTCATGTGTAACTGTGACCAGTATAGGTGTTGTTTGATCAGTATTTGAATTGTCGTGTATAATTCTTTTATTGGTCATTTTAACATTTTAGTATACTAGAGCTCATTACTATCGGTCCACAATCATTTTTAACATTGTGATTAGGCAACCAGTAATACAACTAGCCGCCGAATGTTACATTCGATTGTGTGCAACGGACTTGGTAGTGGGGATTTAGAAAGCCAAGTTCACACTATTCGTTTAGTTTATGACGTTTAGCTGTCAAGTGGCTGTCATTTTTTGTTTACTCACAATCCCAAAGCCAAAGTAAATTATCAAAATACTGAAATGGCCCACGCTCAGTACATTGACGAACTAGTTCGAGAATACTTATTGTTTAGAGGTTTTGGTTCGACATTAAGAGCATTCGATTCAGAGTTGAAAGTTGACAAAGAGAAGAGTTTCAGGGTTGACAAAATCATCGAACAACTCTTGCAATTCATCGCTAATTATGATTTAAACGCGTTACGAGAGTTGTGGAGTCATTTGGATGCTCACATGTTCAGTAAACTAGAAAGTCACTTCATTCCAGGTACGAATTTCTCCAAGTTTTGATGTACATAACGTCACTTTTTAGGAGTCAAAAAACTGGAGAACGCCGTGTTAAAGTTGTATTTAGTTAACAGTGTTGTTAATAATAAGCCGGATAAAGTCGTCGATTTCTTCGTGAAAATGACGCCAGAATTACAAACTCAAAGTGAGTGGAGAGATTGGTTTGGTAAGTAAAAGGATGCTGTTGAACTCTTGGTAAAACAATTATTTTTAGTTTTTCCGTACATTAAGAACCATGAAGAGAACCCCACATTTTCGGTGTATTTTAGTAAGCAGTGGCAAGACACTCTTTTAGTGTCTTTGCATAATTTTCTTGCGTCCATTTTCCAGGTTTGTATTTTTTACATTATAAGCTTATACTTAAATTGTTGATACCAGTACATGCCAACCCCCACGCTGATGCATTTTGAAGAGGACGCAACAAAAATTAATAAACTAGAGCAAAGAAACGAATCTCTGAGAAACAGATTGGCACTGCTGATTGATAAAGGCTCTGAAGTGAACGTCACGCCATGTTCAGTGGAGCCCCCGCCGCACCTGCTCGACGACTTCTACATCATAGCCCAAGAAAACATCGTGGATAGTCAGGCTAAAAGTCTCAAGAGTTTGATTCGCAATATGGGAACTGGGTCTAGTCCAGTGTTGGGACGAAAGGAGAACAGTGGGGCTAAAAAGCGTCTTAATTCTACCTCGCGTACACCTAAAACTAGTCACTTTTATGATTCCTAAAACGATATATTTACAGTAATAAATAACAAAATATTGCATGAATGGAACAATTCGAAACCTATGTACATAGAGTCCACATCAGTGCTTCAAGTCGAAAATTTCAATGAGTAGAGGTTCCACTTGTGATGGATTTACGTCTAAGTAGACGTTGATGAGTTCTTCGTTGAACTTGTGTAGCTCTGCGATTTTTTGTATGAGTTTAAGGAATGTCGATTTCGCCTCACATCCAGGATAAATACTTTCTAAATATCGGCGCAGTAGGTAATAATAAGCGTTTTGTTCGAGTTTTATGACGTCCTGGTGAACCACGCGAGGTCTGTCTGGTGTGAAGAGAGTTATGGCACATAATATTAGCACAATATTTTCGTCAGATCGCCATTTTGGGTCAAAGGTGTTTATAAAGCGTTCGTGCTCTTGGTACACGTTGCCTTTGGCGAGTTTCAGAATGTCGACGTTAAGATTAAAGGTCTCCTGACTGTGGGGGATCTAAAAACTTAATTATTGCCACGTCTTACTCTCGAGTAACTTTTACCTTCCAGGTTTGTTTTGTGGGGTCGTAGTTCATGGCGCTCCTTAACAGCATAATCTCCGTGCACCCCCCTTTGAGCAACGCAACTTGGTCCTCCTGACACATGTTTTTGAAAGCGTTAATCTTCTTCGCCATTTTTATAAGACGCCTGATAACGATCGCCGTCAGGTTTATAACCCCGACGAGGGCCGGATCTGTATGTAGCGCCTGTTGTGGGCTACCCTGCAATGGAGACTAAAATGGAGTTGGTGGTGAAAAAGTCCTCAATTGTACACAATCCGACGAAACACAACACGAAGAAAAAATTATCGACCTCTTACCCGGAATTTGTACTCGTTTCCTATGAGGGTGTTCAACTCATCGTCCAGAGGACCCAAGAGGGCTTTATTGGCAACGATTAACTCATTGAGTTTCGCTCTTTCGGCGTCGTTTAATTCACGGGAATTGGAATGGCATTGGGCAATTGAAGAATACGCTTCATATTCTAGTTTTATTGCTTCACAAAGGATGGACTCGATGGAGTTTGGTTCGACTGAGACCCTGCAAGGGAGGAAGGTCAAGTTTTTTTTTGTATTGTCATTATCAATTAACACTCAGTTTTGTTTACGTTGTTCACCGGTTATTGCAAAAATGACGTCAATCGCTAGGAGTGCTCGAAGATTTGTTGATCTCACGCCGGCTTAAATTTCTTTTGATGATCGATAACATACTTAAAAGAGCTTAACTTCAGATCTGAGTACCTACTAGAATGGACAATGGGAGGAAATTAAGACTGACGTCGACTATTAACAAGCACAAAAAATTACATAATTACAATGCGTTGAATACAGGGTGTTTGATTTATTAATTCGAGATACTAAGGTTCAACGAGATGAAAAATTTGGTTTGTTGACTGTTTGATAGAGTTGACACCGCTAGATAAGTATAAAAAATGAATTGTCATTTTTTATTAATTGTTCTAATTTATTTATCAGAAGTCAAAGAGTTATCAAACTATTTCAAGCACAAAATGACCCATTTTAAGTCTCCAATTTGATACTTTTGTCACGTTGTAGCACAATTTTTTAATCGTTAAAACGCGCATATCATCGCTCAATAATACTGCTGATTCGCAACAAAGTTCACAAGATCGCTATCTGTGACTTTGTCCCATTTCCTGCGATTTCGTAACCCAAACAAACAGGTGTTATTTGATCTTTCATTATCGTTGTTGATATTTACCTGTGCACGTCTTCGACGACGTCTTTAGTGACATCCAAAGTGCCCCTTTGAGTCGAGGACGTGGGGTCGTTATTATTACAATTAACTTCATTATTGTTGATAAGGGTGGTGAAACCGCTGTCGTCCACTGTCTTCTGAGCTTCATTGGGAGTGGTGTTCAACATAGTTCTGATCATAGAGACGTCATCACTGGACGTGACTAATCTCTCACTTCCCATATCATTGTAATTGATCTCGTTTACGACGTTTTGCCCCCCATTGGGTTGATATGTATCTTTGGAGTTGTCCGAATCAAAAACCGTCGATGACTCGTGAGAATCTGAATCTACATCCAGCTTGTCTTCCCTTTTGACTTTCTTGAACGTTTTGAATCCATGGAACTTCGTTCGTTTCCGGGCTCTGTTTTCTTCAATTTTCTGTCTTTTTATGTTCTTGTCCTCCTCGGACATGATCAAATCTTTGCACATACCGATCGCAAAACACTTGTCCAGTCGACATTTCTGGCAGAAGCGTCGGGTGATGGTGGTAATCTCACAATTGGCGTTGAAAGGGCACTTGAACTGTTTCTGGACGAGGGCGTTGCGACGAAAGAAAGCTTTACAGCTTTCACAGGTGACAGCATTGAAATTGTATCCAAGGGCTTTATCCCCGCACACACCGCACACTTTCGGGTCCACTTTTGCTTTCATTGCAAAGGGATCATTGAAGGGACTCGTGACAAGTGTGGAAGAAATGTGTATTTTGGATGTGATAAGGTGTAATCATTCTAAGATAGGTACAGGTTCGGATTTGCGATGATTGGTGAAGTTTTAAGTGATTTGACCTTCGAGAATTGATGAGTTTGAGGAGTTATCAGTCACGGACAAGACGATTGGGTTTGTTATGACGTTTTGTTGATCGCGAGGTGACGTTTGACGTTGGGGAAAAACGAAAGAAACTAGGCGGAGAAAACCACCAAACGCTTATGTATTGTTGGTTGCCTACATGCAAGATTAAATTGATTATTTATTGTGAATAATGATTGACAAATTCCTCCTGTTTCTCTTTAGAAGTTAGGAGAAAGATTATAATTTGCAGAACAGATTAAAGCAAAGAAGAAAAATTTAGAAATGCCAACAGAAAAGACAGTTGAATTTTCAGCTTCTCAACTTGTCCTGGCGCCTCCACCATTTTTATCAACTGGTGAATCTCAAATATGAAGTAACAATCGTCATTATTTAACTGTGTATTCTACGAGATTGACTGTTTTAAAATCAAGAATCTAGTGCAGACATGGCAAATAAGTACTTTTGTTTTACCGAGCTGTGAACAGACTACACAGCTCTTGTAATTAAAATGTGATGTCTTCTTTTTTCAAACAATAAACCGAAGCGTGCTGTAATTAAAAATACATAAAAGAAAACGTCGCCTTCCGGTCTGCATGTTTTTCAAAGCAGTAATCCCGTAAGTCTTCTAATTAGCTTGTTATTATTAAAAACATTATCTCCTTGAAATTCAAATATGTATTTTAGTGAAAAAGTGGGTCGATCTTATCTCGTAATAGAATTTCTGAATCAACATTCATCCTTTATTCCAAATGATCTCGAAAGGAATTTTCTTCTTTCAAGTGGATACCGCTGAATCCGATGAAATTCTTGTGTTGTTTGGAAACCTTTGATTCTCTCTTACTCGCTTTCCAAACTTGAGCTCATTCCAGGATACAGTTACCTATTTCGCAATTTGTCAGTTGATGTTACGAATGTTAATCAGCCACCGAGCGAAATAATGCGAAAGGGGAGGTTATCAAAACAACGAATTTCAAGGCTCAACACGTTTTTACATAAGGATAATTAAAAGTTTGGTAATTTACAAAATATCATTTTTTATTCATCACAACAAATTACCCACAAGAACAACAAAAGTGCAAGTGAACCCGTTACGAATTCATGAGAGGGCGTAATTTATCATCCCACTGTGCTTTTTGTTCATTTAAAAAAACGGTTCGTACGGAAAATACGTTTATACAGATGAAAGCATGGATTGCATTTGTTCGGCCAATTTCAACGAATTTGCGAAGTTTTGGCAAACTCGATTAGGGAAGGTCGGCCTGTAATTATTACAATAATCCGCTTAAACCAATCGCGCCCAACACCAAGGTTTTATATTAATCTCCACAAATAATAGGGTAAACTTCTTGCAAGTATTGGGAAAATGGTAGTTTGTGATGGGATTTTCATTTTTTATTTCAACTTCGATAATATTGCGCAGTATTCCAGCTATTTGGCCTGCTTATAAATTCAAACACCAACATAAATAATCGATTGCAAACTATTGCAGGAAACGTATTATTAAAACACGAAACTCGCTGACGCTGCATCTCGTGGAATTCTAGCAGTAACGAGCGATAATAATTCAGTTCGAATGTCCGACCCGACGATGCCTTTTGCATTCGTTTTCCTCGTTCTCCTTTGGGCTCCATCTTTCGGGCAACACTTTGCCGACGAAGTAATCTACACAATAAACGGCATAAAAGTCCTTCACACAGTCAACGAGAAATTCGTGAGCTTTTCAATCGATCCTGCTATTCTCCTCACCGGTTTAAACTTGAGGTAGGTTAATGTAGTTCTTCGTAACAAAATAACGAGGAATTTTGTAGTGACACCACTTTGCGGATGACAAAGCGTTTGGCACCTGCTTTCGTAAGAATCGCCGGACCGTCGACGCAATTCGTCAAATACCAGAAGGAAAATTGGAATGACCCAGAAAATGGGTTCATTGCGGTGACACCGACGATGTGGTTCGGGATAAATGAGTGGTTGGTGTCGGCCAATCTAACTCCTGTTTTCGGGATTAATGATGCTGCGACGGGAAACGACGGATGGAATCCGCAAGAGGCCATGGAAGTGCTGGATTTAGCGGATAAGTTCAATGTTAGCTGTTACTGGCAGCTGGGATTTGGTATTTGGATTAAGACAAAGTTTCCAGTTATTAGTCTCAAGCTTTGTAGATTGTTCCAACAAAAACGAAAGTCAATACGGGACGGAGCTGAAGAGGTTACAACACGTCCTAGACGCGTTTCCGAAGCGAAAAAACCAGTGGAAAGTTGTGGGAAGCGACTTAAGACGATGCGTGGCCGATCCTAGAAAAACTCTCGATGAACTAAGCGACGTGTTAGCAGCGGTGGTCTTGGAACAGTAAGAATTATTCTAAGTAAACTTTATTACCCCCACGGTCTAATTTTAGACCATCAGCAATGGAAAACCCATTTTTTATCCTCCTCAAACCCAAAGTCCCAATTTGGGCCACATCTCCAAAGCCTGTGCACCCATCTTTCGCTTCGGCGATTTCCTGGGCCAGAGACTTGGGAGACGCGGCAAAGAACGGTTTCGAAGTCATCCTCCGCCAACCACGTCTTCACGAAATCTACTCGGAAACTCCCCCTTTCTGGGTTTCCGCTCTTCACAAGATGTTGATGGGTCGTAACGTTTTGGAGGTCAAAACCACCGTATCTCACCCCCAGTTATCACTCTATGCCCATTGTACCAAATACCAAAACGAGTTTATAAGAAGCGGTGCCATGACAGTCTTCGTGGTCAATAACTGCACCTCCAATCACACCGTTTTTCTGAAGTTTGGTTCTATTCTGTTGAAAAGTACCGAAGTTCAGTCGTACGTGCTTACAGCGGAGAATGAAGACGCCACGTAAATTCCCTCCAACTTCGCGGTACTTAAAATAATGTTGTTCTTTCAGAGAGGTCTTCCTCAATGGGGAAAAATTGAGTTTAAACAAGTTTACAGGCGACAAACTCAACGTGGTGCCAAAGCTAAGACGCGCTAAGATCGTGAATTATTTATCTCTCTTTTTACCTCCGAAATCTGTAGGTTTTTTCGTCTTACCAGGTGCACAAATTCCAGCCTGCGCCAACGAAGAATCCGACATGAAGCTCCTGTTGGAAGAAATTCGCGATGACCAAAACATTCCGTTTGCTGAAGAAAGAGTGTCGTCGGCGATCCATCCGAGGTTTTCTCTTCATCATGCTCCAACCCTCCACGAACTGCAGAATGTGATGGAAAAAGAACTAGAGTCAGATGAGCGATACTACAAACAAATCAGGAAGAAAACGAGTGGAAGAAACATGTTTGTACAAAGAGCTAAAGATAACGCGAAAAAAGCTGAAGAAGTAAGAAAGTTTGAAGAACCGAAAAAATTCGAATTTATGCACAGACCGCTGAAAAAAGAAGAACCAAAGAAGATTTTCGACCTCGAACTCACAAGTGTTGAGATTAGCAAAGTTTTAGCAGATCGCGCTAAAGTAAAGGCGGCAAAAAAAAACATAATTTTCACAAGCGGAGAACTCGAAGAAATCATGAATAAAGCCACACAAAGGTTCCTGAAGGATAAAAACACGTCGATAAGATTGCGTAAGAAGGAGAAACGTGACACGACGCGTGATAAAAAGGATATCAACATGCGCCTGTTGAAACTCAAAGGAATGGACAACAGGAAATTCCTGCGGGAAACTTTGAGGAACAGGACGAAGGTGCGCGCGAAAAGGGACATAAACATGGACTTACTGAAACTGAAAACAGAGCCGCTGAGCTATAAGCAGAAGAAATTGAAGATGCAGAAGAAGGATGAAAGCGAATCTGAAGAACAAGAAGAGAAGAAAGAAAACGCACTGCCTGTGAAAGACGCCTTCGCAGAAGTCGCCGAGTCGGATGATGAGGTTGAAGTTACGACCACAAAGAAGCCCAAAATCGTTTTAAAGAAGAAGTGGAAACTAGATGTGCCTAAAATTCAGGTGCAACCAATTACTGAAAGCGTGAAAATTGAAGACGACGACGATTTTAAAGTCAGTTCCGACCAAAATGAAGACTTTGGAGCGTTTGACTTTATTCACGAGTTCTATGGCAAACCTGATGATCTAGAAGTTGAAAAAAACTCTGCGGAATTGGGGGAAGTTGCGCAAGGATTGGTTGAAGAAATACCGTCACTAACAAGTCGGCTCTTCAAGGTAAGTGCTGTTCAACCATGAAGATTGTACTAATGCCCAGTTTAGGAGGACGACACAATGAAGTTCAGAGACATGAGTTTGAGCGAAGATATGGACTGTATGGACTACGGTAATCTCGAAAGTGACGAAATTAGTCCAGTTCGTCTAAGGCGTCACATCAAGAACGAAGACATTCTCGGACAAACGTACGACCCTGCGCGCGTAAAAATCGATGAAGACATAAAAAAGCAACAGTTTCGAATTCTCAAAGATCACCTCGTCCAAAAGAAGAAGTTGCACTTCATCGACAAAACTTCGCGCCCAAGTCGATCCCTTTTGAACAAACACCCTTTCAGCGAAAGATACAAGTCTCGTACTGAAGGCTTGAAGGAATGGAGACGTGACGATATTTTAACCCTGCAGAATCCCAAGAAGGATAAGAAACGTAGTATTGATCACGACGTGGAGTCTGTGGAAAACGACATCGGTGGGTTTATGACCGAGTGGTTAAAGGACCAAACGGTGGTCAAACCCCAACTGGATATGGAAAATGGAGACTACCAGTTGGTATTTCCCAATCAGGATAAAATCGAAGTTGTTGAAAATAAAGGAGAGACCGAAGTCAAACTGATTATTCACGGAAATGCGACGGAGAATGAAAGTATGGAAAACGCAACAGGGACAAACATACAGAAGATTTCCAAGCACCATTCAGACAACTTTTGGAAGAAACTTTTCCGGAAGGTGTCGAAATTCTTTCAAGGTTTGAGTAGCAAACTGAAGCAATGTATAATGGAAGATTTGCTCAATAGTGCCTAGTTTTGTAATGAATTTTTCTAATAAATAATTTTGAATTGTGGCAAACTATTTACTGGTTTTTGTGGTTGTAATTTGACTGCATTAACAAGTTGGAGTGGTGAAACGTTCAGTTGATGCAATGATAAATGAGGAAAAATGCGAGCCGTATTGATTTTTAATAAAAGCGATAACCGAAATGAGTTCTTTTCCACGCTTCGTTTTAAAAATTCACATGCGGAGCGGTGATGAAAATAGATGTGTCCTTTCCCGTAACATGGAAAAAGAATAGTTTTACCTAAACTGTAATATTTTATTAAGTCCTTTCTTTTCACAATAACGTTGCAGGTGGTTTTACAACTAACAACAATCAAGTCGATCGACTAAGACTTATCAATAATATTATTATATAACAACGTGAACAGCCCTTACTAACTATAGGTACTCAGGCAACTACAAACGTGTTGTTTCATGGCTCATGAAACAATTACTGTTAATAAGTGTATAAATACAAAAGTTTTTGACTACACAGCTTTTCAAATCGGCCTACAACAAAATTACGGAAGAATCAATCGAAAAAAAGGTAAAACCGAAAACCGAGTAATTTGTTGTAGGTAATTGGTTAAAAGCTCATGTCGAACTAAATAATCTTCGAATCAACAACAATATCTACAATACATGATAATATATACTTGCGAATATCATTTTGTAATAACAATACAACATTGATCATTTCTTTAACGAGTTTCAGTTTTTTGCATAAATTTATCACTAGCTTTTATTTAAATACGTCACTTAAGCAGAAGCCTCGTGGAGATGAAAACGTTCGAATGGTGTTCGAGCGTTCTCGCATCCACCATCCACGTATTTCCGTGGCGACCTTTATAGATTAGAAATTACAGATTCCCTTTGTTTTATTCTTTAAATATACGTGTCGTTGTCTCTAGAATTTAGATATTAACAAACGCAATCGTCACAAAAGTGTCTTGAGTACACGGAATTCGGCGGTCGGCGGCGTTGGCGCCAACTTGAAAAGACTTTGGTAACAATACGAAAAGACAAAAAACATACATTTATAATATTATCACACACCAGACTAAGTCGTACTACATTGCTTATGTTTTTGTGAGGAGATTAATAACAACAGACAAAGTAGGAACAACAATCCGGCCGACGAAGATCGTCGGACGAACGCGAAAAAACCTTGACAACCGGGTCAACAATTTGAGATTCATCTAATGTAGAAAAACCTACGAAAGTGTTTGCATTGTCTTGCATTTGCGTGTTCTTTGTTTGTATTAAAATGTAGATTCTCACGTTGATTTCACCCAAATTCCACATTGAACATTGCGTTTTGCCAAAAAGACACATTTGAGCAACGACACCTATAGTATTAAATACATTGATACAGTCTAGATTCTACCCCCAACTAGAGTTAAGATAGACATAGATTACGCTACTCCTACTAGAGAATGATATATAGAATTTAATTGACACATAGACAACAGGATCGTGAAGGCGCCGACCAGACTAACACAAAACAACAAAAAACACTCAAACTGAAACCTTTACGAAAACGTCCGGTTCTAATGCCACTTGTGCTGTGAAATTCGAACCGGGAAATATAGTGGTTTCGGTGGAGGTAGTGCAGGGGTGAAGCGGTGCGTCTACACAAATCACAATCCAAACAACAGAGTTTGTTTTCTGCTCTAGTCGAGCCCATCCGTAGAAACGAAGCACGCCTGTTCTTTAAATTATCGTAGAAAATAACGGCTGAAGTAGTCGTCGGGATTCATTATTATCCTGGTGTTACGAACTTGGTCATTTTTTGTCGAAGAGAATGGTACAGGAAGAGAGTATCCACAAAGAGACAGATACAACAACAATGAACAACGAACAATCATTGAATGACATGCTACACCGAAACAAAAGCGGTTGCCATAGACTAGAGTGACGTCAAAAAGATTTTTTTCGGCAGATTGTCGTCTAGATGTGCTAATTTTACAAAATATATCATGAAAGAGAGAGAGAGTACAGTACAGTAAGCGCAGAAACAAAGATCGCTGTCGAGTCCGGCGAAGGTTTTGAGCATTTTTTTTTGGTACAAAAGTGTGTTGTTGTCTCGGTGCAAACCTCGACGGACTCGATGGAACACCAAAGGCGAACTTTAAGGAATTTGGATGACCAATCACGGTGTGCTTGGAGGATGAGAAAGTGAAGATATCATCTTCGGAAAGTGAGTGAATGTAAAAAGCCTCGAACATTCCTCATTGTTTCATTTTAAAAACTACATGCGTCCTCAAAAAATACAAAAAGGGAAAAGAATAAGTCTCGTTATGCACAATGTTTTTGGTTGACGTTACAAAAAAATAGGTTCAAGACTATCATATATCTACAAAAACTTTGGTAACAATTGATTACACTACTACAAAAGTATTATGACAACAGTGTATCGGTATCTAATGTCATCATAATATTTTTGTTATTTGTTAATTGTTTATCGCAGTCTCTTTTGTTTGTGTTTTTGGGGCTTATTCCTGCACGGCTTTCGTCATTTCTAATTCAAATAAACTCATTTTAACGCGCCCGTCAGCGGAGGAACCGGCGCGAGGTCCTGGACCGGTTAAGGCAAGTCGTTTTTTTGTTCACCATTTTTAAACCCTATCAAAATTTGGACGCGCCATTATTTCTCCACTGAAGGTAGCGATTTGATCACAGGTTACACGCCTACAACTTATACGGCACCTAACTAATTGAGTATCTTAAAATTATTATTTTTTATTTCTGTGACGTTCTCTAGAAGAAGACGGCCCGCAGAAATTGCCTTGTGGATGTCCCCGGAATTCATTGCATAACACATTTACTCTCTATTTGTGACTTGAGTTCGTTAACTTGTGTCTCTATCGTGTTCTTCAACTCTGAAATCGAAAAAAAAACACACACATTTAACTAACGAGCGTAAGTGTGATGAAAAATGCGTCCCGGACCTAATTCGATACTAATTCATCGAGTAGGCCCTGAAGGGTCAGGGTAAATAACCGGATGCTTTGTGACCTGAATTCGCCCGGCATTGTAGTCATAAAGGTCTGTCAAGGGTTCGACCCTTCGGCAACCCCTGACAACCCACCACCAATAATACAAAAATGCAACACGCACGTGCATTGTTGGTGGCTCGCAACATGGAATTGTAAAACTAGCACTCGTCCGTCATGCGGGGAAACCAAAGAAATCAACTGGGAGAGGGTCAAAAACAAACAAAAATAATGTAAAATATATTAAAAAAAAATCATACATCAAACTACCAAGAGCAAGGGTACATTTCAACAGTGAGAAGTACAAAACAAGAATAGGTACATCAAAGAAGAAGATTTAGTCAATTTTGGCAACACGTAATAATATTGTCTTAAACACTGATAGGCCACGAAAGGCACAAAAGTTTTTTTTTCGAATTTCTTTTATTGTTGGTTTGTACTTAGGCATTAGGTGAGGTGGTTTTAAGTGTGAATTGACTTAGTGCTAGTGCCAAAACATCTACAATTTCTGCTTATACTCTAAACGACTACGGTAAAATTTTTCAACAACATTTAGAATCTTTTTCAACGAGTAAAATAGCCAAAAACACCAATAAATCGCAAAATGATTCGTTGTCGATCGGTTTAAAGTAAGACGCATCGTTTATTCAACCGTTTAAACCCGTTTATGCACTCACTTGTGAATTCGTCCTCCTCTTCTGCTTCCGCTTCCCTCGCGAGTTCTTCCGGCGTCTTCTTTTTACGCATCAGAGGATTCGGTTCTTCTTGTACGGGCTCTACGATTTCTTCTTTCTTTTTGATATTATACTGAAACAAAAGGTCGACAAGTTTAATACAAGGGATGGCACGAACATCGTAAAGACCACGTGACCTCTTAATTATTTACGTTATCGGTGTGTATCGCACGATTACACAACGGGATAATAAAGTTTTCGTCTACACGAATGGAAGAGAAAGTGAATTAACAATAAACATGACATTCAGGAACATACAATGCCCGCCTCTTCCTAAATTCCATCGTTATTGTTTAATGAAACGCACTAAATAACGTTACAAGTACGACGGCTAATTCCCTTTGTAACCACAAATGGGGCGAAATGCGGTTTTATTTTTATCCCTATTGTTATTGCAACTATCAGGGGTGTACTGTGTTATAATCATATTTCATAATTTACGAACGTTTTTTTTTTCAAATTACAGGAAAAATATTTAATCAGGCGCTGAATCGCTTTTATTCGAAGAATCGCCCATAAACAAACTTCGTTAAGTACATAATAAACACGAATTTAAAAGGAGAAAATGGCGTTAATTACAACTTCGCATTTTAAGTTTTAGTTTCGGCTTAAAGTAGCCGAGCCCGCTCGGTTAGGGCGAAGTTTGTACAAATCCCAATTGAAAGTCGGAGGCAGGCTGCCGCCACCGCCGTTCACACACACAAGTATTTTCATGAAAATTTGCATTGTAAATGGGTCACGTCGAAATCAAACTGGTGCCCCAATGAACAAGGGAACAAATATTATTAAGTGACAGTTTAAAACTTTGTTGTTGAATAATTGCGTTTTGAAAGACGTGGAGATTTTTTTAGACGTAACCGGCAACTTAATTAAGCTCCCGCTTTTTCGGTGAAGAGCTTCTCCAGGTGTAAATTTCCCTCAAAGGGAGTCAACCTGACTCCGTTAGGGAGTCGCTATAAAGTAACGGACTCCCTACTAGAGTCAATTTGACCCCGATTAAGATGCCCGTCTTCTTAAAAGCTTTCTTTCTCCATTTTCACGTCCTTCCTTCCCTTCTCTGTGAAAAAATAATTAGATTGAAACTCTCACCTTTTGTGTGTTATGTGTTTTGTATTGGGGTCCATTTCCCTCTGCCCGGAATTAATAAATTCTCTTTGCACCTTCGATTTGATTGAAGATGGAGCAGAGGAGAAAATGCCAATTATTTTTCCACCAGGATGACTAGGACTTAATTGAATCATTCTGGGAGGTTCTTCAATGGACGCTTCTTCTATTCCCTTGACGTTCTTTTCGGTTAATTTATTCTAATTGCTTATTATGCTTTATTCGCTAATTCGTTTTATTATCGCCACGGAATTCCATAAAAACTTGACTAGAATTTATTCGTTTCAACACTGATTAAACTTCAGATCAAATTATTCGATGTTTTATCGCGAAAGTATCCGAGGTTGGAAGCTTCAGGCCCTTGCCTAATAAATTTCGTTTCCTGAAATGTGCAAGTCGCCTAAAGCGACGCAATAAATCCTCATAACATTTCTGTGAGCGCTTATGAAAATATGTTTTAAAGTTATAGCTTTTTTGATAACGGGGGCTCCGGTAAAATATCTGTCGCCTTAATACATCGGACCGTAATAAAAACGATTTTTTTCTTGTTGTTCGTTTCGATAAGATCCGTTTCGGGCCGCGACGTTGAGAAATTTTGGTAATTAAGTCTGATAAAGCGTTCTCAAAATTGAGAAACATTAAATTCCCAGACACGTCGCTTCGAAATTGCTTAGACTCTGCTGATTTTTCATTTAAGTTTTAGATTTGGAGGATGAGATAATCCGTTGTCTTAATCGTAGGTGGTGGAAATTAATACTTACCACGCTAACAAATCAAAGATTTTGAAAACTGGTTATGATATAAAAAATTAATTTCGGCATCGATTCTCGCCGTTTGGAATTCATTTCGAACAACGAACATCCGACCGGATAATGGCGGCTGAATCGTGAACAATACAACAAAGCAAACGATCCAATTTGTAGTCAAATGAGGAAACAAGACTGTAGTCGAACGGAATTCTCGCAGATGAAAAATGTATTTCGGTCAAATCAAAAGTCGCAAAAAAAGTTTTAAAAAATCGGAGAATAAGAGTGCTTATCTAGAAATCCGTAATTAAATCTGAAGCGTTTTTGTTGTTCGTAATTGCTTACATGAAATCCGGTCTAATTCGATTCGCGTTATTAAAACTGGCAAAACTTTTCTGACGTGGATGTTGTTTGTTAGCGAATTGTTTCAACGTGTATGAAAACGAGTGAAATTCGAAAAACGTCGCAACGCCACAAGCAGTTATTTTCGAAAGACAATGGAGACGCGGTGCGTTTTCATAAATACTAATTAAAATACGAACAAAGGGAAGTGACAAGTGAAAATTAGATATTAAAAGACGAAGTTGTAGGTGATAATCATCCACTTGAGGGAGAGATATTGTTGAGCACAGTTAACCAGCTTTTTTCAGAGAAATTAAACCTAATTGTGTTTCCCAAGGACATTAAACTTTACAACAATCATTTCTATGTTTAATTAGTGTTATGGTATTATGCAGCTAATAATTTCAGTAACTAGACAACGTTTGAATAGTAGCTTTATGACCGCAGCTCATGAAATCGATTTTGAATACTATAGACTCGGGTTTCCATTTCACGCTGGTTGTACGTTCCATAAAAGATGCATTTTAATTATAAACTACTGAGAATTATTTACAAAAGAGAAAAGAGAGATCATTACTGTCTTCCCAAAAGTTTTCATTAACTATTCAAGACTTGTGCAATTATAAGTAACGTAATAAGTTGGCCGTCCTTTCTGTAAAACTGCAGTAAAATTTCAATTTCGCCCAGACAAGGTGGAAACCGTCTCTTGCCTTCCTTATCGGGCGGCGCAATTAAAGATGGCCGATAAGACTAGGTCGTGCACGCAATTTTATCACGCGTTTCCTCATCACGAACGCACACATCAAATGCATCAAAACCCAGTCGGAAACAACTTTTTTATTGGGTCTATCCTCCTTTAAGTAATTTCACGTTTGGAATGGAAAGGAGCAAAGCGATCGACGCGTCACTCTATGAAAGTGAATTTTAAGGGGATTCTGTTCGAAGGATAACGTAAAATTGAAAACAGCACAAATTTCGGTCGACGTGGCATAAAAATTATAACAACCCTTCGCGCCAATAACGCCCATATTTGAGTGACAACATAAAAAAGTAGAAACAGACACCCAATTTGCATTTCAAGGACTCTATTTTTCGAATTCTGGATATAAAGACGATGGCAAAAACCGCATCGAGGTTCCGGACACAATGCCCACGGAAATACATAAATGCATCAAAAATTCCACTTGGTTTTCGAGATAGTTTGTTATAACTTAACATTGCAACTCCCATAAGCGAAATACGGCTGGAAATCCCTTTAACATGGTCGCTTTTCCGAGAAAGACTCTCACGTTTACGCCGCGTTCTTTCCCTATTTCACGTGCCGGTAATTGTAAAAAAAACTTCGATATTAAAGAAAAAATCAGCCGACATTATGCAAGCGTGTGGATTGCGTTCATCACGGAACGATTAAATTTGCAATTTCTCCCATGGTAATTTATTCAAATTGACCAGAATTGTATTATCTTGACCGCGTGATGGAGAGATTTGTGTTGGAACACTTACCCGATGGTCTCTTTTAATTGTAATAATTCGATTTTGCAAAACTCTTCAAATATTTGACGCGGATTTTGCTGATGACATCTAATTTCGTGATTGTCGGGAGAGTTGCCATCCCGAGGGTCAGTACAAAGAGATTGCTTTGCACTGAGATGCAAATTGTTGCCAGGACGAGGGTGGACGGAAGAGGGAAAAACATGTTTGAACAGGGTAGTCATTAATCTGTGGGAGAACACGAGGAGGGTCTTGTCAAAATCGAAAAAATGCTTGTGCTTAGAGAAGAGCGATTTGCTGTTTGTCGGGTTTCGCCGCACTGAAGTACACGTGAGTTCAATAAGTTTGCGTCGTTATTACAGTGCACACGCTACCGAACTTAATAATAATAATACAAAAATGCATGTTCTTCCCAGAATATATTACAAGATTCAATATCTCGCAGACAGAAATTATAGCTTCCAAAGCTGTGACCAACACTAAAATTTATAGCAACACTTATGACGTATAAGGTCCAATAATTAATATTCTACCTGTAAAATACAGGGTGCTCGGAGTTTCAATTGCCAAACTTTAACAGAGCGTTTATCTATCTTGAAATGTTGCACAAACATTTTCGATATTGGGTGGATCTAAAGTTTATAAGAGGAGTAACCATTGATTGAGAACCACTGGCGCTTACCTTACCCCCAGTTCTTCGAGATTCTGACGATTAGGAAAAGGCGACTTACCCATTCCTCGCACTTCACCATAAATAACATTTTGCCCTCAGTAACACCGCGATTATCCGCCATAAATATCAGACAATCATTCCAGCATGAAAAACAGCGATTAACTAAAGAATGTATTGATAGATATGTAAATTATTATCAAGCAAAGCGTAAAAAACTATCAGGACGTAAACAAAGAATAAGAATTTCCTTTCTCTACCAATTCATTTATTACATTATCATTATAAACAAACCACACAACTGAATGTCTGACTTGCCACTGGTAATTACTGAAGTAACAAAATGAAAGACGCATAACATTGTGACTATTTACAATTGCAATGATGCACTCAAATTACATTTTAGGAGCAGTATTTATTTAGAATCAAAGTCAACAGGAATTTTATTTATTATGTATTAACAAAAGGTTTAAAATCGTATTGACATTTTTTTAAACGCTGCAGGCTTTTAATTGTCCACATCGATTTACAATATCTGTGGTAAAGTGAATTGCAAATACCTAAAAATACTGTTCTAAAACGCAATTGCTTGAAATGCGTACATTTGTAATCAATTGAATTTATCACCTAATTATCATACAAAACAATTTTTGTTGAAAGCTACAATGGAAGCCCGCTATGTATAAATTATGGTTAATTTTATTCCGACATGGTTATGTTAATAAAACATTGTTATTAAAACAATATATTTAAAACGTTCGCTCAGAAACTTTAGTTATTTGTTTCGAGTAAATAAAGCAATCGTTTGAAGCTCCCTGCAATAATACGAGCCACGTTATAAATATTTTTGCGCAAGCTTTTTAAGATATGAGAGTGTTCATAAGCTCACTTCCGTGCACAGTTTTAGTGACGCTGCAAAATTTACGCCGTAAAAAAGAAACGTAATATTGCAAGGAGAAACGCCGCCGCTGATCCTCTTTTTCGCTTGAACAAACACAACACACGAGCGCTTCGAGAAAAAATGGAACTAATAATCAAAGTAAAACTCAAGAAAATTGGTATTAAAGCGGTCCAACGATCGCAATAAAACCGGTAAACATTTTATTATTTTATAAGGACGAAGAAAACCGATCCGACATAAATCTATAAATAAAGACAAAGCAGGCGATCAGGGAGTTCCCGAAAAAGAAACCGTATGTAGGGATGAATTATACAACCATTACGCTTTTCGGAGAGAGCAGGCTTTTTTCCTCATTTCGTTTTTCAAACAATTTACGTAATCGCTACACATTTGCATATCGTAATTCGAGGGTGGGATCGTGATTTATGGAGGTGGGTTTTTAAAGGGAGAAAAATACGGGTGTATTATCATTAACATACGAATTCTATACGTGAAATCACCGCCCGTTTCTGCATAGTCATTGTGGGTTTTTCTTTAATTAGGTTGGTACGAAACCACTATTAATAGATTAAGAGGGGAAAATTTCCGTAAAACGCAATCAACGTTGTTAGTATTTTCATTTTAAAAGGTAGGTTTACACGTCGGATTATCCCTTATTGAAAGACGTACACAGAAAGAGTGTGTTTTCTGAAAAACGACTAATCCTCTTAGCAGCAGAGGGTCTCTTGAAAACGTCATACTTTTTACGCTTTATTGACAGATAGTCCATAAGCGCATTAATCATGTCGTCAAATTAACGAGCGAGGTGAATTTATTTGAAATTTTTCAAATATCCCTAATCTTATCCGGGATTCGCTCATCTGTTCCACTGTCCCTCATAATACCGTAATGAGAATTATCGAAATGTCAACCAATCGACATTGATCCCACTTTACGTTTAAAATTTCAAAGTTGAACTCACCTTGGCCTCGATTTTATTATTGTATTCCTGAAATAACCGCGCTGATATTTTTAATGTTCTTCGGCACGCCCCAAACCAACATATTTTCGTCTGTTATCGCTGCATATTTCCCTGTTTGAATAATTAAATATTTCTTTATTTCCCCGACTTAAAATTCCCAAACGACACGAACTATTTTTTGATTAACGACGAGCTCGTGACCCGGCGCATCCACCATTTCTTAGTTTGATCGATTCCCGTGAGTGCTCAATTTGATCTGTGCGTGTAATTGTGTAGCGTGTGCCTTCATAATGCTGTTATTAACAAGCCATTTGCTCAAGAGATACAGTTCACATATTACACAGATTATAATAGCCGTAATCAGCTTTGCGGAGTTGACTATTGAAAATTGTTCAATGTTGTAGCGACAATCGGATTTGGCAGAACGTTTCGAAAGCTTAAACTGTAAAATAATCTCGATACAACTCTCGTGAATTTTAGTACGTCAGTGTACTTGCTCTGGGAAAAAAAATGACCATTTTTTCCCTCAACCAACCCTATAAATCCGCACATTAGTCTGCACCCCAGTGAATCGTAACACAACGGAGCTGGATTTTCCTAATTATCCAAACAGGGAGCGTGTTTAGGCGTAATTTATGCGCTGCCACCCTTTGAATTACAACCCCTATCAGGAACCGACGTGATTTTCTTCATTGTAGCCCAAGAACTATATTAATGGTGGCGCACATGTGGCCACCACTAAACCATTTATGACGGAACTGTTATGATAAGTGAGCACTAATCTTAACTGTTGTGTAAACTTTACGAACACCATTATATTGTGTGCCAAACAATAATCTTTTATTACTCTCCAAGATAAATATGCTTTCCTAACAAAGCGTGGACGAAATGTGGGTAATTGGAAATTTTTGAATCTAGCACAGTTCTATGCAAAACCAATTAATTCGTGATTAATTTCGTTTCACCTCACCCCCA
Organism: Gnatocerus cornutus; assembly: GCA_029298725.1. Lineage (NCBI taxonomy): Eukaryota > Metazoa > Arthropoda > Insecta > Coleoptera > Tenebrionidae > Gnatocerus > Gnatocerus cornutus. Next base: position 4,924,132 of record CM055517.1, read on the forward strand.
TCGAGCAATCGCTCCCGCTGTCATGTCATACGAAAACGTCACGGTTCGTTAAGTCATGTACAGGGCGTCGCGAAACAACAACGTTGATTAATTGTCTGTCATTCGCGAAATTACGGAAATGACTCTGCAATTGTATTGACTGACTAACCTTGTCCCTGATTTCTTGTCTCATCTTTTCCCGTTCTTCCTCCATCTTCCTGTGTTTTTCCTTCCTTCGTTCTTCAGCTTCGCGGATGGCTTCCAACCGTTCTCTTTCGGCCTCCTCCTCTTTTTCTTTATCGTCGCCATCGTCGCCGCCATCGCCACCGACCGCTCCTGCAAAGAAACGTCAATTATTCACATTAAGAATCGATAGCGAAGGGAAAACGATTTCGTCTTTGACAAACCGAGTTAATCCACGAAATGAGCATTAAAGCGAGGGTAAATATTTGGACGATTTCTTCCGAAGTCGAACGGACGGACGGAGCCAAGAAAATATAAATGCAAAACGAAGGGTAACTGACTTGTACATTGGAGGAAAATAAAAGTTTTCCTTGTAATAAAGCGAACGCTAAACAAATAGAGTCGGTAAACAAGAAACGAAAAGTCGAACGTTGTCGGATTTATTAGGTCGACATTTCGTAGTGAGCATACAATTATTTATTTTTGAAAAACAGAGATCGCGTTTCTTTTCACCGATAGGTCTTCCCCTTCTGTGTTTTAATCAGGTCGCCTATCCGATGCAGGTTCCACTCGAATTCGATCTATATCATCTCGACAAAAGGCGAAATTAAACCTTAAACAAGATGTAAGGGTGGGCCCTATAACGCTGGCCATTTATCCTCAAGTGCAAAGCGTCGTCATCACGGTTCTATATCATATCAGAACCAATACAAACGGCACATTGAAATGTGATTTCCCTTCATGTCATGGTGTAATTAGATCGAGCTTTCAAAGGGACTCTCTTCGTCACTTACCAGTCGCGTTCTGTGTATGACGTCACGCAGGGAAACCATGGAGAGCCCTTTTGTTATAAAGCGACCGGAGATTGGAACATCCGCGATAAGAACCAAGTCTGGTTCATTGTTTACATGGGACAGCACAGATAGGCAAATGCGTTTTTCCGTTACCGCCAGCGACGCGGCGCACATAAATCGCCGAATTACTGTTTCGGAAAATACGATCTAGTTTAACTTACGATGTTTGTGCATTTGACCTACTACCTTAAATCATACAACTTGATCACAAAAACTCTGGGAACAATCGATTACTAAACGACCACTAAATATTCTCGTCAAACAAAAAATTCCGCGCCAAATGTGAAAGGAAACGTGTCAGATTATAAAGGGAAGTTCAAAAAAAAAAATTCACAAGGGAATCGACCACGCAAAGTTTTCGGATGATCGAGCAAAGGAAAAGAAAGCAGACACCCAAAATAAAGTGGATCAGGAGAATATCAAGTTATGAAAATATCTTCTCCAGACCCCGCATCAATGTGAAATAATGCAATTCCTAATGTCATCGATATTGGCCGTGGAATCAAGTACAACACGGTAATGTACACCCGACGAATGGAGAGGAAATCTCAATTTCCCAAGCGGAGACAACCCCTCCCCTCCACTATTCAATTAATCCTGAATCCTTCAAACAAAACGTGTTAGAAAATCCACTCAACAGCTTATGACGTCGGTGCAATCAAGCCGGTAAATGGTCTGCGGTTTCCATTGCCAAACACACGAGACAAAGAAAAAATCTCCCCAAGCAGACGTAAAACTCCCGAGCCTGGAAGAGTTTTTATGATTTGTAAAAATGCAACGGAATGCGAAACGGTCCTCAACGGACACTCTCGCAATTAAAAGAAGGGAAAAGTTCGGTCGTTGAGTACATGTAGTTAATTAAAATCCGCTCGTCTTCTTGTACGGTAAGTGGATTTTAGTAGACCATATGGTGACAACCGCCGGTCGCATCTGCTGCAATAAAATCCGGAATTGAATTCATCGAATTCATCCCTATCATTTTCCAGACGAAATTAGTGCTGGAATTGAAAGGTGCCGTTGTAAATGTAAGTTAAAACGCCTGTCGAAGCTGCAACTCTCTCGGAACTGATCGTAATCGACAAAGGAAAAAAGTCGAAGCATTTTCCGCAACACATCATCGACTAATAGGAAACGTTTTCGCCACGACAAGATTATTATTTCAATGAAAAAAAAAACATGACTCGACTCCATCACGCGCTTCCTCATAATTCAAGAGATATCGAATTTTAAATTCTATTGTGGCGCATCACCGCCCTTTTCTAATTAGAGACGCGGCAATGCTATATTATTAAAGAGCAAAAGTTCTTCCTTTGACGCAACGATAATTATTTCCTTCCTCCGCGAATTAAGACACACACAAAAATGATCAAAAGAGACGCATATGTATGGAAAACATCTCGGAAATTCTCCACCACCTTTAATCGTCACGGACGGCTTTGTGCGGTGCATGTCGTGGAATGTGAGGGGAAAATTCCTGGAATCCGGGTGAAAATCGAATTAAATTTTCTGTTTTATTAAACGGATCTAGAGCATCATCGTCGCGAACGCTGTGCGGTTTTACGCCCGGAGGGGCGGGAAGTACAAACACACACACTCCTTGTTCCCGGATCATCCCGGGATAAGTTCACTAGACATTTCAGTGCCACACTTTATTGCATTTGACAGTTCCGGGGTTGCTCCTCCCTCAAGTGGTAAGAAAAAAAGATTTCTCTAGGAGGGAAATATTAAAAATGCGAGCTTATAGAGTAAACAATTTGGGCCGAGCTTCCGTCCCTATAAATTTCAGATTTTATTACATCAAGCGGGACTTTGTTCCCAAGTTACACAAAATCGAATTTGCGCCTTCTTTGTGACATCACAACATTTTTGCGCGACGTTAATGCCCCCGAGGCAATCACTTGAACTTCCTGAAATTACGTCACGATAAAATCGCACTTCATCGTGGCAACTTGAACAACTTTGAAATGGAAATGCTAAATCAACCACGAATCGAAACGATTTCTCTTCTATTTGAATTAGCGAAGCGCCCGTTATGGCCTCGCTTCGCATTATTTTCCACAACACAAAGGCTACCACATTAAGTCGAGTGTGGAATGCATCAAAATAATCCGAGAGAGAGAAAAATGGATGGATGTTTCGCCATTATCGCCGCATGCAACGTAATGAGAACAAGATAACATCAAAGTGTAGTTTATGAACAAAAGTTCCGGCTGATAACGGGTATTGTGGCCGCGACACTATTTGATAAAAAGTTTCAAATTTTGAAGATGGAAAATTATAAATTAATTTTACCAATACGAAATAATGAAGATCTTTTGTTGGCGCGGAAATTCAAAAGGGAACCCAATATAATTGAAATCGTTGACAACACGTAGAACAAAAGGACAAAAGAAGACTTTGCAATACAGACAGCGGCGCCTCTCTATATGCACAAGCATATTTTCTTACAATAGCTTTCTGGGAAAACTGGGAAAACGTATCTCTCCCTGACGGACACATAAAGCCAAGCTTCGATGCTAATTCACGTTCTCTAATTACACCATGACTTAAAAGAAAAATGACAAAAATTCTCGATGTTCAGAGCTAATTTCAGCATCAGGCTGTAAACAGGACGAGAGATACTAATTAAATTAACCCTAGCAATAAAAGAAATGCAAACGAGGTAGACATTATCGTATCCACAAAGAGATGAGCATGTTTACTTCTCAATTAGTTCTAGTACAAAGCGTTCCGCATCTTCATTACAAGGATATCCATATACAGCTTTGAAATTTAAAACCCGATTTCGGCACGTTTTCTCCGCTTACCATAGTCGCAACACATAACATGCTCAAGTTGAAATAAAAGACAGAAAGAAATTTGCAGACATGCTTTTACGAACAGATGCGATCTGACTTTTTTACTAACATAGCGCAAACTTGGAATTAAACTGTTCAAAAAGTCGTTAGTGTGCACGTTCTTTAATTAAATACAAAAATGACGACGGTTTGTGTTCTACCCCAATGGTCGTACGGAGACGCTAGAGGCATTTAACTCTGTGTAGTTCATATAACTTTATTTTAGTCAGCCTGTAAAATGTTTACGTTAAACTAAACCACGTTTTTACGCAACTAATATTATTTGAACTTCCGTCCATCCAACAACAAAGTTGTTTTAGTTGGTTAACAACTCAATTCTATGATTTATGTATTTACAACAATGTTCTCGACAACTGACATTGAAATGTGAGATTTCTCTTGTCTACATTTTTTCGCACATACGCACACAGAAACATATTATATTTCCTCGTTGCCTGAAATAATTACCAAGTAGAATAAATGGTGGATGCGCCGGGAAAAAAATCCTCCATTGTTGCGTTTGCAATAAAACGCGCGTTGAGAATCATATTTAAATATCTCTGCGAGTCGTTGAAAGAAAAAAGACCACCATAAATCTCCCCAGATGCAATTTTCGCCAATGAATGCCCCCAACCGCCTCAACTCTAATATTCCACATTTGCATGTAATAACTCGCAAGGACGCCTCCATAACTCCCCACTTTGGAAAATTTTTACGAGCCTTAAATAGGCGATTTTTCGTCGTTCCATCTGGCGGCAATAAAAAACGAGCATTGTTCTGGCCAAGTTCACGCCGACAATTATATGCTTCTGGCGTAATTTTTGCGAGCCTGCTTTTGTTGTTTTGCTACATTAAGCTTGATACACACGAAAGGAACATGGCATTCGCAAAACCCGTTCTATACAGATTGCCGGGATAAAAATAATGATGACAATGAAGTGGCACAAGAGGTGAAATCTCGCATAATGAAAACACTCAAAAACACATGCCATCGGATCGCGTCAATCAACTCAGCGGTCTCTCGATGACAGGTGAAGCTTATTGTTTCGAGAAAATCGATAGGGCGAAATCCGATTCATCGGGGAAGAGGGAGCATCCAGTGGGAAAGTTTAACATTGTCATGCAGTCATGTAGCACGTCGTAAACAGGGGAAAAGCGCTTACAGCGAGCTATCCCACAGACTTGCTATAATAATCACAACGAGAGCTTTTCTAGGCTTTCCTATTGAAAACGCATCGATTTCCCGATCGGGAATTAATTAAAACAGGTTTAATTCGATACTTTAGCGACTAGACCGGAAATAAAATTGTTTATTTTATTTTTCTCTGAGCCCACTTAGTGAAATTATGTCGACGCACTTACGGCTTTACGGCTCTCGCAGCAACATTGTTAAATGGGTACCATTTACTCGGTTCGATCGTTAAGCGAATTACGGCCGCATTTAGTGCACTTTTTACGTCTTGACTCAATGTCGGCTTTATGGTCATTCTTGATTGGTTTTTAATCCCGAAATGCTTCCGACAGGGATTATTCACACACACGCGACCGCAAAAAATGTCACGAGATAATATACTTAGAGAGAGGGCGCAAAAACGGACATCTTCAGAGGGCTACTGTTACAAAAAGGGTTTAATTTCGTGCGTCTGTGGCAAGAAATTGGGTTTTTGTCCCCACGAGATTGCAGAAATCCAGATGAACTGAATTCATTTTGTAAAGTAAAACCTTTTGTGTGAAACACTGAAAAAATATGTCCTGCTAACATAATAAACATGAGCGGGTAATATTTTTATGAAAACATTCCCACCGATATTACTTTTTTAAAGGGTTTTAACACATTCCATGTCCTCCCGTTTGCGCCATCGCATCCGACACAGAAACTTATAAACTCGTGACAGTTTTCAAACTTAGTACATGTTAGCAACTGAGACACTTCGATTAAACGCAAAGACTCAGAAGGAAAATCGAACAATTTCCCTACGATAACCCGGAATACGATTTTCGGATCAAGGCCAAGAATATAACACCCCTATAATCCGCTCCCGTGTCAGGAAACGTCGATAGGAGCAGTAGACAATCGAAAATGCCACGGAATGACATAACTCGGCTGTGTTAGGTGTCCTCATAAATTCTTTTCGAGGAAAAAATCCGTTTCGGAATACAATGTGTCGTAGATTATGTCAGAGGGTCGAGTCGATAAATGGAATGTTTTGTTGAACATTACAAAGTAGAAACGCTGTGTTTCGCAATTCTTGACAGGACAGAAAGAAATTGTTCGGACGCGCATCACATTTCAGGAAATGATGTTTTCTCAAAGTTTCTAACGATTTGATGTTTCCGAATTAAAAAATTAGTGGACTAATGGATTAAAGCTTTAGCAAATAACTCATATGCAAAGCTCTTTTGCCGTTGATGGCGCTTTAAAGTTTGGGTTACAAACTCGGCTAGCTAAATTAAAGTAAACCTTGAGTACTGCTTATACAAATTGAACTATAACTTGTCCCTGCTAGTTAATTATGGTGGATGCGCCGGGTTAGTCTCGCCATTTCTTCGAAATGGTTGTTCCATTCGTCAAAGTTTGAAATGCGATTATTACGGAATTTTTAGTCGGGATATCGTCTCTTCGCCAATTAGATTGGCGAGTAATCTCGTTCCCGACTCTAAGATTAATTGCGCTCACAATCAAATTAGGTCTTGGCATGCGAGTGTATATGTGTCCTATTCACGATACTCCTAAGTGAATTAATCCCGACAAACGCGTCTCTTGGAAAACTTCAATGCTCACAACTTCAATTATAGAAGAGAACCGAGATTTTGAACGATGACATAAACTGGAGGAAATTTAATTACAGACGGTTGTTTAGTCGAAAATAATTGATTCGAGTCTGCTATACTTCTGTTTAATCGAAACTGTTAATTAGTCCAGAACCTACAATGGCAACGAGGAGAATTATTGTAGACCGCATTGGGATTTACGCAAGGAACGGTTATTGACGGATGTTGGTCGAATAGTTTGCTCGCTTGGAATTAATTGGATTCCTTTCCCTTTGTAACAAATATTACTGCACTTGTGCCGACACATGCGTATGTATGTGAAACGTATTTTAGTTAAAGTTGGCAGCAATTTGAGTGATTTAGAGCTTTGCAAAGTGGGTTCGCCTTGGATTAAAGCGGGTTTGAGGAGAGCACGTGCTGCTTTATCGTATAAGACATAATTTGGAGGTCTTGCTTTTCGCTACAACCCTCCAAAGACATTACTAAAGACACTGAATCGATCAAAGTTCCCCACTATTGTTCCTCGACTGCTGACATTTATCGCTAAATAATTAAAGAGACAAGGAAAAACGCTCCAGACACTATAAGCAGATTTCGTTTTCATTTAACAAGCAAAAACTCGGCTTGTCTTTTATTAATGAGGTCGGAGACGTTCGCGAAAATCTCATTTTATCCCCGGATGTAGAACTTTTAATTTACGAATTATTGTAGCCACTAATTCCACTAATTTAAATCTGTTTACAGGGCATCTCTAAAACCGAATATCCCATTTTGGAGCCGGTCCAAGTTGAGTTTGCATAATGCAAATCGTGCAAAAATTGCGCCCTTTTCCATACACAAACGAGCGAATTATTGATGGGACATGAACGTGGCGACCCAATAAAAACTCCGATCCCTCTCTTCGTTCGTCTCCGGGAAAATCCCGTTGTCATTTGATTAATGAAAGAAGTTGGTGGAGAGAAAATGTGTCGTGGCCGTTTTTTTTAAACTTCTTCACCAATTATTCTTTTTGAAATCATAAAGTCGTTCGAGCGGCGAAGAAAGATGACGATCGCTTGTTTTACTTCATAGATTTTCGCTTTATTTCGGAACTCTGGCGCCAACTACGATTTATTAACATCAAGTAGAAAGTCGAAAGTACACACAACACAGAGAGAATCGAAATGAAAGTTTCACATCCATGCACAAGTCGCACCGATTGAAAAAGAAAATAAAGACAACAAGCAAAAGACCACAACTAAAAAATTTTAATCAAAAAATTCAGTCGTACCAATTGACCCAACCAAGCACTCGAGGGACCGAGGATGAGGCAAGTCACGGCTTACCTAGAATGTTCATATCTCGACCGTAGAACACTAGATGTCGGACTGGTTCTCCGCACGCTAGTGTTTTGTTCCGCACTGCGTGTTACGTCACTTCTCCCCACCCTGAGGATACCGAAACCGAAGCAAGGGAGGGGAAGGGCGAAGTGAGTGGGGCGGAAAGGGAGATATTTTAGGTTAGCGGAGCTTTCTCAGCTAAGTGGTGCATTTCTATTTTATACTATTTCACAAAAGGGGGGAAGAAACCGGGAGAGGGCGGGAATTGGTACTATTACAACTTTTCCTCGCGTGTCGAGGGGATTATGAATAAGTTAATAACTTGGGACATACAAAGCTCGACTTCATTATCACGGTAACCGGGACTTCTTCTACAACTCAGTGGGGGTGAAGTGTCTCTTCCGACAAATTAACGAAATCAAACAGACCACAATGTTTCGGTCCTTTGACGAAATTGCCAGTTGTTAACAAGAAAGCGCAATTTCGAGCGTAATTGTAGCCGCGATGAAGCTACTAATTGATACTTGACGATTTTCAGATAAAATTGGTGGATGCGCCGGACGAACAAAGAGCTCTGTCCGTCTACAATGCGTTTAATTTTTAATCTCCAGTAATTTATACGCGGGACAGCCCGTCCTAAAGCCCTTAAACCCAAGTAAAATCTTTATTTATCGCACGATCTTTATGCTATTCAAAATTGCGGGCATTACGTGATGTCCCACGTGCATCCTATTTCATGGGGAATTTGGGACGGATTAGCACCCCCGCAACGCCTAAATTTGTTTGTGCAAAACGAACGGTCATTAGCGAAAAATGAGAAGAATACAAAATGTGCCTCTCTGGAAACTTCAACGAGCGAAAGTATGTATGATTGTTGGTAATGAATTTTCTACCGCGATTTTGAAATTTATAACATTCGCATGACTGTAATTTATACTCATACTTCAGTAAAGCAAAATAAATTATACTTGGTCTGTAATTAAGAAAACATACAATTCGCATGTCAACCGGTGATATTTCACCACCTTAAAACTCGAAAAAAAATTGCGCTGACCCCCCATGTAAATCTATCGCCTTTTTCGTTACAACCAGTAAAATCTCCATTCATCTTAAAGCATCCGATGGCACCCATTTGAAATTCAAAACGTTTTCATTCGGCGTAAGAGCTTTCCTGACTAAATCACTGTTCATGGGCATTACCAACCGTCACAGAAGTATACAAATACTCGAATTAAACGGGAAATCAACACTCGGTATAATAATTCAGAGAGGGCACAATGAACCATTCTTCTGCTTCCATAACAGATACGTATGAGAGTGTTATAGATAATGGCGCGGTCTCGGCTTACACGGCAATTGCATTTGGGTCAAAAGTGGATTAGATTAGTGTTTGGATTTTCCAATTTTTTATCCTTCGTCTACCATCACACGTCATGTGATTTCCGGAAGCAGAAACGCACCCTTCTTTTTGATTTATGGCCCAACGCTGTTAAAAAACGATACAGCACGCGCGAAAAAACCGTCATTGTGAGTGTGGTGCGGGTTCAATTTATTCTGCGTCACAAAAATACGCGAAGAGTTATTCTGTTATTTTTATTACATTTAAAAAGTCGCTTTTCGCGCCAGTTGGATATAACCTATTAACATTTTCGACTGCATTCAGCACGGTTCTCGGGCGAGTCCTGTGATATAAAACTACTCCTTACAGCTCGGTGCGCGCTTATGACACCCCGTAGCGTTCTAAAACGTCCCTTAATTAATTCCAGTGGCCCAATAAAACATGGCGGAAAGTTTCGATAAAGATAAGGAAGGGAATTACGTATAATGCAGTTTTTTCCCTTTTTTTCCGCATAAAGGGTGAAAAGTTCTCAGGTCGGGCTTTCTTCGGCACGGCTTTTCATTCCGATTGCATCTAGATTAAGGTGGCCATTTGCGGCGGAAATATATCTAAGTGCCGTTACATCGTGAATAAGGCATCCTCTCGACACTGAAAATACATTTTGCGAGTCGCATCGTCTTCGCCAAATAATACGTGCCGTTGTAAAGTGGTCGTGCGCTCATCTCGACCATTCTTTAAGATAATGCATCGGCAATGATTTAAGATTAGGAGCAATGGAGCGTGCTCAGATTAGAATCCCCGCGTTTATTCGAATCGAGGATTTATTATTTTTGTGTGCGAAGGTTGGGTCGGCACGATTTACGCTTTTCCGACTCCCTTTTCTACAGAAAAACTTCATTTTTAAGTTTGCATCCAAAACGCAACTTATTTAAATAAAGCGAAAAGCAGAGAAATGACGAAGGTTGACGTGAGGCCACAATTGGTCCAAACTTTCGCTACCGAACTTAGTTAAGTTATTTTTTGAACTTATGTCAAAAAGTCATCTAGAGAATTCTTTAGACATTCCAATCGAAAATTAACTTGAACTGATTTTCTAACCGATAGGAAAGTGCTGTTTTATTATTCAATTTCTCCCACTGCAAGATTTCTTTTTCCCGAGTCAGAAAGTGTTTAATTGAAGCCGATAATCTGTCATATTCGGTCATATCTTCAGCTGAAGTAAATTGACTTCCTTTCCTCGAGATCAGATTAGACGGATCGCTTCTCAGACTCAGGCAAGTAGAACGACCTTATGACAGATTGTATCGCGTTGACATAAAGCTTGTTCATTGTCTTAGTGGACCCTTAACTGAATATCTCAACGTACGGGCACATTGTTAAATGGTTTTTGCGGATCGTCGACTTGCACAAAATCCACAACTATAATGAACTTCGGCACAGTGTAATATGTATTGAAGATTAGTTCGCTGAAGGACTCTATACGGGATTAATCAAGTCGAGTGTCTTCAAACTTGGGCAGCCGTGTATAATTCAAGACGGAAACTAACGGGGTGAAGGAAGCGACTTAATCATACGAGAATCATAATTAAAAGTTTTCAAATGACCATTTACCCGTAAGAGAATTATAATATCTAATAAATCGATCCGACCTATATAAATCATCAAAACTGTCATTTTAACTGCCTGGTTGTAATGACGTCGATATTATATTTTACATTATCAAAATTAGTACATCTGCTGTTGTAGGCAAACATGCATTGATTGAAATATGAATGATTGAAAACTTTGACGTATATTTATCGTGCATTTTCCCGCATGCGAACTGAGCGAATCGCATGCGAGTGAGTAAAAGGCCTCGGTCACTTTACCCCTCGTTCTTCATTAATCACGTGTGCCAGAGCTAAGGCTTATCGTTCTCGTTTCATCTTAATTCATCATTGTTCCGCCCGCGGCTCTATCTACTTCCATTTGTCATCAGCTTAAAAATCGCCCTCGTTAAATATTTAAAATCTCTAGTGCACTTGGATGTGCTCCCGACTAAATTTGAAACGTGTCAATCGCGATAGATACTCGTTTATATCGAAAATCTGCAAGTCCGACGAAGCGTTCGTTGAATTATGTATATGTAAACGTTTAATGGAACGCGGCCACTTGATGGATTTATAGATTGTTGAATGTTGAATCACATTCGGACGTTCTTCAAGAGAAAAGGAATCATGAAAATGTATCAGGCTTCACGCTCTTTCCGATTTTTATTCTCCTTATTCGCTTCTTATCGCCGGGTGAATAATAGAGAGGCGCAAAAACTGACGCTACCGTTTTAATTTAAACAGCCAGAGATATACACGTCGAACGTGTGAAATATTGTAACAGAAGCATTAGCTGATATCGTATCTGTTTGTGATTTATTCGAGTGTATGGATACTGATTAAATCGTCCAACTCAAATTGACCAACAAAAACGGGCGTCAGCGATTTTCATGCGACGCAACGCCAAGAATCACACTCGTGCATTTTTATTTGACGTACGCGTCATTATAACTGAATCCTTTATAATCTCTACACAACTAGGGTTATGTAAATTAAACGATTTAGTTATCCATCCGACCCGTGTCCTTAACGCTCGCCGCGTCTGAACATAGTTTAACAACGTTTTCAACTATAATTGGATCAGATGAGCCCCACACTGGCTCATACGTACACCGAACGCTCATCATCGTATGATTAATTAAAGGTTACGTTAAGGCTGCAATATACGCAATCCCGGCAAAAAACCACGAAAGGAGATAACTCTGAGATTTGATTATCCCGATCCTGACCACTACTTTCCAATATAACTTTGACGTTTAAGAAAAGAAACATGTACAGCCCGTCCCTAGACAACACTAATTTTCCTGGGAGGGTAAATTGCTACAGCTGAAGGGTTGGGTTATAATGAAGACGACGAAAAGTAACCTGTTTTTGTCGTGTCAAAACATACTTATTATTATTAGGGTCTTCTCCAGAGATCTGGAATTCCAGAGGACTAAAAGGTAGGAAAACTTGAAAGTTATTATCAAAACGGGATAAGACTGGTTTTATTGAGTCATACAGAGAGTTGGAATTCTGCCAGCACAGATAAAAACGAATAAGCAGAGAATCTTGTCGGACATTCGCAAAGACCCTCTTCATAATGCGTGCTATTGCAGGTTCAATTGTTAACGCCATTGTTCCTTACAATTAGCGTGAGTGGTAACTCATCCCAGGTGTCATGTTTATGGCTTATAGCAAATTTACCACGACAAACAGGTGTCGGTCATGCAGCACCTCCAAGATAAGGAAATAATAAAACGTATGATAAAAGAAGCGAGCGATTACTCGTTCATTCGCTTCATATCCGATTTTTATGTGCTTTCACTCGATTTACCCAACCTGAACAAATATTTGCTCTTCTCTTTTTCCCAAGTCCGGTCCTTAACATTTGCAAACTTTAAATTCATCGAGTATTTCCCGTTATCTCCGCTAGTTGTTCTTTTTGTCTTCTGAAATCTGTCTAATCTCATAATCTGCAGTAAACCAACTTTGAATCGAAGATTCCCGTCTGTTCCGGCGTTCGGTCCTTAAAGACAATTTGTGCTCGCGTCCTTTTCTTCCCACGGGACCCTGTCACAGTGACAGAAACCGAGCCTATAACCCGCCCGAGAACAATAGCTTTCTCCTTGTAAAACAGCTTCGGATGTTTCGTCCGGTCGCAAGTGTCACTGACAAAGTTGAACTTTCGAAAATCCTTCACCGAAAATAAATCATTTCGAGGGAATAAGTGGGTCAAGAGATCGCTGGGCTACGCTTCCTCCATGTACCGCCGCCAGTGAAAACTCTTCCTTTTCGTCTTGGCAGCTGGCCAAAAATGTCACCGCCAGTATCGAACGGATTTCGTTGAACCATCGCCGAATTTCGCCATACGCTGGCCGCCGACGAGCGTAATCGATGACGGTTTCGTAATAAAATAGACGTCATCAGGGGAAAGGGGCGGTCGCGATATTAAATAGGTGCCTTTCTGATCAGGGAGCTGTTTCGCTTTTTGAATAATTGGGGCACACGTGGGATTAAGGACGTTAGTCATAAGCGTTAATTAAGCTAGCAGAGTGGAATCCGTGCTTAAAGGCGATATTTTCTTAACGAGTACCGTTTTTAGTCTTATTACATTAAAAGCTTCTCATAGAATTTTCAACGTAAGCGGCTGGAAGGAGATGCGTATAATTGGATTCGTAAGAAGACTGTAAAAGGCCTTACCGGAACACTTGTAAGTTCAACTCGGCGTACTACGTAAATGAATTTTGTCGAACATGGTTAAGAACTCGCTAAATACTACCGAGAAGGGAACAACGAAGAAAAATCACCATCGTGAAACGGAAGGAAGTCGATATAAGAGCATTGAAATGTAGCCAGATATATCGCACAATACCTTGAAACGTCTCCAAAGCTTCGGCCACGGATAAAAAATATGTGAAAACTAAGTTGAGCACGCCTGTGTCAGCAATAAATAAAAATGGAAATCGAGTTTATTACGTGTGCAATAGAAGGACTCAGGACAGGTCAAAAATGGAAATACTTCAAACCAATTAATCACTTGACTAGTTTTGGTGTTTGAAAAAACAACCAGCATGCTGTCCAGGCACTTCTTTAACAAAAATACTGAGACAAAAGAAGAAATTTCCGCTTCAGAAATAAAATTACCCAGAACAACAAAAACAATTCTTTTATCCGACAAAGCAAAACGATTATGGTACGGGTTAGCCGACGCATCCACCTTTGTTTATGTTTAGAACAAACAATAGAGTGTTTTACCCTCACATCTTTACTTTTTTGACACAATCAACTCGTCGTTTTATGTCGAGAGTACGAGCCTTATCTGTAATGCCCATTCATTTCATTTAGCATAAAACATTGTACGAAACGGTAAACAAAGAAAAATAACAATAAATTGTAAAACAGAATTTTGTCGTTCTTTTAAAGTAGCGAATTAAGTAATTTCAAGTTGAATTTTTCTTTTGAGCTCTTCGAAAGTTTGCGCAAAGAGAATTGTTTGACTTTGCGATTACACGTAAACGTCGCATCTGTCTTTTACTTAATCTGAAGCATCGCTGAAAAATAGATTCTGAAAGTTTTCACGGAAATACAGGATGGCAAGTTTTCTTGTGTTAAGTGCAGTAAGCTGAATTTTTTCTCGGGATAATGCAATTTAAAAATAAGTCCAAGCTCGACGTTTAATTTTCCTTGTTCGTTTATTTGCCGGCAGTAAATCTTGACGAAATCTTTCGTCGCCACATAAAACGGCAGTAACATAATTAAATTTGCAGTTGTGCCGTCGTCGTATTAAAGAGAAACCAAGGCGGCTGCACACTTGCAACCGCAACATCGTCGCTGCAACTGAACTTAATGCATTTTCGAGTTTCACTGAAGTTGAGCGAGCAACAAAACCAAGATTGACTGGGATATATAAACGTATGGAGAATTAGTGGATTATTACCGTCTTGACGATGTCAAAATCCGTTTCGGTGTTGCACAAAAGCAATTGAGATTGTCAATAAATGCAGTGTGGCATGAAAAATGCATTAACGCGTGCCAGCCGTTGATAAACAGATTATCGCAGGATCAGGGTTTCCGTTATGAAGGGAGGGAAAGCACCACAGCGAACACATTAATTCGCTATGAAAAATTATATTTGGCCACCCCGACATGTGGAATAGGTTTAATAAATGTGCTTGCACGACGAGTTTTAATCTACACAAGAATCGAAGCACAATATTTCATCAGCTTACAACGAAATAAGTCAAAAATGCATCGAAAAACACCAAATAAAACAATCATCGTTAATCAGAATCGATGTTTTCCGAGGCAACGGTGCGAAAAATTGACGTGCCAGGGTGTTTACACATGATAAGGGCCGATTTATGACTTAAGTTATTTACGCCGCTCCTGCTGCTATATTGTCGTTGAAATAACGCATGAAATCACGTGACCTGCTTGCAAAACGAAGAAATAGGGGAGATCCTCCACGTCATATCCCGATGGATTTCTCGCGATTTTTCCGAAACTTTCTTAAACTCGGGGAACCGTAAATTATTCCTTTTATGTTCGTATTTAAATTTCGAGGTCCTCGATGGGGAGTCCTGAAAACTACGTGCTCGTAGATCCATCGTTTGTTTTATTTCAGACCTTAAAACCGACTTTCGCGACGCTTAGACACAAATAAATTTCAGCTACGTGAGAAATATCGCGTCCTTATGGTGACTTTATTGTATCTGCTTTCCTTTGACGTCATGTTTCCTCAAGGAAGGGAGATAATGTCTAAAGTAGAAAGTTTGGTGATAAGCAGAGTGGTCTAAAACACGAAAATTATACCGTAAATGAAAGATGCCGCTACACCAGTTAGTCACGTATAGATAATAGTTCGTTCGAAAAGTGATCTGTTCATGAAATTTGCAAACCCATCCGCCTCCAAATTACTGCATAATTGCCCATTTCGTGCCCCCAACTAATTCCCATTTAATTGTAACATTTCGAAAAATATGACAAGCATGAAAACATGATTTGTTGAAATCCGATCGTTGTAAATTAAACGAGAAATCTAACCAATGCACAATACCACGAGAACGTATTATCACTTTGATTGGATGCACTAAATGGCTGTGCACTTATCAAACTCAATCCGACCACCTCCAAGAAACCACGTAATCAGTTTTAGGTGGGTATACGTTGAGTAAGCGCAAGTTTTTATGTAATAATTCACTAGGATAATGCATTAGCTGGATAATGTCCATCTAATTGGATATAATGGATTGGTGCAATCATATACTCCGTGGTTTGACCGATTTCACGGTAAACCTAAATCCACGATTGGCTTAATGGACTTATGCACGGTGCATCTTTTCGAATTTGATGTTTGCGGTCGGAATTCGACAAACGTTGAGTAATTGAAATCTCCGGAGAGCTTTTAATTATATTCAGAAAAGAGGCCCTCCCTTCGAGTTTATTATAATCCTTTCTCGATTCTCCAATCGAAATGCAAATCCAATTCTGCGGCACTTTTAACAAGGACTTCGGACAAATTAATTCTGCTAGATAATCGCCGAGCGAATACCGATTACTTCTCAATATCCTTATTTAATATCGCCTAGATATTGCGTCTTGTTGGATTCAGGACGTGCCTCTTCGCACACCAGGCACCCATCATTGCATTCCTAAATGCCAATAAAGGCGTGAGAATTCCACTCATCAACGGAAAAAAGCGCAATACCGGCCAATTTCAACGCACACGTGTATTGTGGGGGATAATAGAAATTATTTCCACGAACAAGAAAAATTGGAATTCTTAGTAAATTTTATTTCCACCAACAAATATGCATAATGGCAGCATATTTCAGTGAAGGAATCTTTCCAATTAATTAAATAACTCGACTTTATTATCTGACTAGTTATAAAAAGCTATAACAAAAACATAAAGTACATAAAAACAACCATTATTTGGGTTTTTCCGGCGTCAAGAATCTGTTTATTTGTAGCGGCCTTATCTGGCTTACTGACTCGGAAAGAGTTGGTATAGTAAATTTACACGCCCTTCACAGTCGAGTTAAAAATTAACTGGGACAACTGGGATAAATAGTCCATCCAACTATCTCAAAATCTGCATTGCTGGCACATTAAACACTGAAAACTTCATTCACACTTTACATCTTAACACTGTACGTTCGCCTCTTTGGTTTGTGCACTAATTGGAACATCGAGCATTTCCGATCCCAAATAACGAGTTAAAAATGTAGCCGGGGCTCCAACCCGATGTAATCAAAGGCTCCAATCATCACTTCATCCAAGTAGTAATCTACACGTAACGAAGTTACGATTGGCAGTCGCTTCCTTCCCGAGTTCATCGCTACTTGCAATTAACAACGCTGTTATCTGAACACTACCGGTTTATTGTATTAAATTTCCCGACGACGTTTTATTCGATTATTGCAAAATTAAGGACGAGATGGATGCAATCGTGTAACGCTTTGGAAAAAAGAGAAATAAATTTGCGTTGCGAAGTGAATATTCTCGCAAAAAACGATTGCAAAGAGAATTACACACTTTGTTACGTCGACAAATTAAATTAAACAATTGCAAACGAAGTGATACACAAAAGAGACGCGGGATTTTTTTAATGTCAAGAGAATTTTTGGTCGGATTGGTCGAGATCACGCTTCACTAGTTACGTGGGGGGTTTTAAACGCTGGAAGTTAAACACTTCTTCAACAATTTTCTGTTAATTATTTAACTCAAATTGGTTTCAAATGTCAGGTCACCAGAGACGAGTCGTTTTTAATTTAAAATGTTGTATACAGGTAAACAACGAAGCGAAAAAACGTGGCTAGGTATTATTGTAAAACAGAAATTTTGTTTCCCGTTGTGGCCCCGTTAATGCTTTATGTGAGGTAATTCGGCCCTTAACCTATTAAGCCTTTATAGTACTGCGAGGCACTTTTCGTCTGTTTCCTATTTCGCGGGCTCATTTTTAGTGCCCTTTTACTAGACCGGAGAGCATTTATGGTAATATACATAAACGAGTGGCACTCGACCTGCCCTTAATCGCAAAAATTCCGTCATTCTCTGCGTCTCAATTTTCGCAGACCGGTTCCGGTTAATAATTTCAAAAGGGCTCTTCTCGAGTTTAATCGTTTTTCAGTCCGACTCGTGCGGATTCCGAGCAGTTAAACGAATAGACGATCATTGTAACGTTTAACGTAATGTGTCTCACAATTTATCATCTTGACTAGGACGAGATAAAGAGAGACGAAACGAAGGTTTCTTCACTATACTCCGCGTATAAAGCATTCATCACTATCAGAGTCCTATTCGGAGGTCTCTTATCTCTAATAAACAGAACCTAGGACGCATTCAACTGTCTAAAAGTGTCAGTCATCGTGGCGCCACTCACCGGGAAATGGATGTCGTTAAATTTTAAGTTTTCCATCCATTCGGCCGATGTGCGATGGATGATGTGATATCTTCTGCGAACACAATTACGGAAAATGAAGGAGAAGTTAACAACTCATGAAGTCACCGTGTCGTATGCATTGTTCAAAATTAGGGTAAATCAAAGAAACTTGAGCTATAACTTTCACTAACTCAAACAAGAACGGCAGCCATTTAGAGATGGTGGATGCGCCGGGAAAGTTCGTCATATCTTTGATAAATTGCTAGTTTCACTGATAAGCAACTGCGTTAATTAAAACTGATCCTTTTGTTTTGAAAAGTTATTTTGCGGTGAAAATTTCGACCAACTGCCCCGTTAATTAATATAACATTTGATATTGGCATCTGGAATTAATTAGTTGAATTTTTCAACCTCCGAATTTAATAATGAAATTATCCATTGATGAAAATTCCCTGTGGAAATTTTTACACCCTCCCGTGAGTGGAATTCCATCTCGGGAACGTCAAGGAATGTCGACAATTGGATTATTGCATACGCCAAAGGATTAGTTCCTCAAGAATTTTCATCTTGGAACAATAAGTCCGCAATTCCATAACTCGTCTTCTTAACCTTAGCCGCCGACGTCACCGAATGAATTATAATGCGAACACTGCCGATAAGAGAAAATTACCAATTTGTTCAATGACCCATGGCGCATTTCAATAAAAGCCATATTTCACTAGTTGTGCTCGCTTATAAATCCAGCGATATCAGACGGATCCAGACGACCATCACGAGGAAAATCACTGAAGCGTCAATGTTGCCACTACACGAAACGTAACGGCCTTAAACCTTATGACTAGCTGGGCGGAAAGGTGGTTCCTATACAGGTTCATTCTAACTACTCGTCCCGTGAAAGAATTATGTGTGATCTTAGAATGGGGGGTTCCGGACGTCGATTCTACCGCGTCCGTCACATTCAATGCGATACTCTTATCGGTCGTAAACAGCAACCAGGACGCGTTCGCTCGGCTTAGAGAGTCAATGGGAAAAGTAGCAAAAGCCTTCTAATCATAAAAGCTCGCTTTAACATCAAGGATGCAAAAACTAACAAAATATAACCTTGACTCAGTTTCTCCCACAATTAACGGATTAGTAACCGAAAGACGCCACTGCCGGCTCTTCTTAGATTCTCCCTTTCTCCAATTTTCGTGACCTGTTTATCCACAGTTGTAACACAGTCAACACTGCATATGACGGCACACAAAGTAATTGCCAGTTTGAGGCGGCAGTAACGCTGTAGCTTTGATGAGAACCCACTCAAAACTATCGGTAAACAATGTGGAGAGGTAGACACGCTCCGATGACTGCGAAATTTCCACATCTGCATACAAAGGGTTGTTGCTGGTTCAATCTCAGTTCTTTTAACGAAGAAATACCCACATTTAAAAAATTTAAGCAACCCTCCTTAATCTGAAGAGATCGAGTTTCAGGTCAGTGTAACAAAGTTTCGATTACCTGCCAGGACACGATATCCTTTCTCAAGGACGTGAAGGGGATAATTTCAACTCCACAGTAATCGATTTTCAACGGGGAAAATCAGTCAAAACATTTCTGTAGAAAGTTTTAAATACCTGGATTTGATGGGAAACAAATTGAAGCACATTTTAACCAACGCTGATTTAATACATTATTAACCAGATTTATGAATGTAGTTACAATAAATTTATTCTGTCGAATTCGTTCTCATATTTTATACTATTTTCGCATGTCCAAATTCGATAACATTTTCCGGGAAAAAACAAAGTGGTTGAGTAACGTTGTCGTATAAATGGATTAGTGCCTAGTGATAAAATATTTCAATTTCTCTTTAAAAACATAATGAATATAATAATTGAAATGCCGTGCTTGTTCGTTGGTTTCAATTAATTAGTAAATTCCATTTTGTGAATTCGCTATTAATTTTATGTATTGTTATAAAATTATTGAATG
Source organism: Gnatocerus cornutus (assembly GCA_029298725.1). Classification (NCBI taxonomy): domain Eukaryota; kingdom Metazoa; phylum Arthropoda; class Insecta; order Coleoptera; family Tenebrionidae; genus Gnatocerus; species Gnatocerus cornutus. The sequence goes on from CM055517.1 coordinate 4,944,341, forward strand.
CATACGTCAAGCTAAAATACACTCTAAATTCGACCGATTTACAGCGGTTTTATGCGAGTCTGCAATAGATTTTTTATGCCAAATACAAAATTCTAGAACAGAAGGGGTGACTTTTAGAACAACTATACTTTTTAGCAATCTGGCAGTACCGCTTCTGACAACTGTTGAAATTTAGAGCTTTTCATTAAAACTCAATAGTGTTATGGTGAATAACTTCCATTTTTTAAAGTGTCAATTATAAACCAGTTGCAAATGAAGTCACTTCACAATTTATGGTTGTATTTTACCCTATAAGCCACCATTTTATAACGTTCCGAGCTCTATTTATCATCACAAATCGAAGTACTGACTCTTGTTACATTGTTTTCAATACATTCGTAACATGTGGAAAGTCCAAATCCATGTAGCTTTGTTAATTTACGTCAAAATTGGAAATCTGTATGTAATGGCAAAACATGATTTGAACGATTCATGTACCTAGTTTCTAAAATGGCCCGTCCAGCAAATTTCGGCGCTCCGCCGACGACGACGCCCGTTCGATATCCGAGCGTCTACTAACCATTTTGATAATGTCAGTGCTCGTCGCGATGCTATCTCCCAAGTCGCTAATATGGAAATATTACACCTAGAAGTGATCGGAGATGTGCTAGTCTTCTTAATCAACTTCCGCATTCTTCTCATTTTATTGGATCAGTAAAGTTTGGTTAGAGGGGAATAAACGGTGTCAGCAGAAGCTCGGATATTAAAAAAGAAAAGGGGAATTCGAACCCTTGTTCGGCGATAAAACGGGAAAACAAAAAAAAGAAGAAAAATCTCAAACAGCAGCATCATCAATCCCAACTTGTTCCTTCGATTTAAAGCAGTTCTTCTTCCGGCGTTGTTAAATAGATTCATAGAAGGAGTTTAACGGTTTCGATACGTCGATGTCATCGACAAAGTCACGTCCTAAAAATGCGATCTACAGCCCCTTAAAAGTCGAAACTTTGCATCGGGATAGGCTAAATGTGAAAGAATCACGTTTCGTATAACGCCAATTTCGGTGAAATAAAAAGGATGACATCAATCGAACATTGCAACGGAAACAACCTACACAACAGCTTAGCGCGATACGTCGTCGAGGCACAGTTTTCTTGTCTCATTTGTCACAATAACCGCGCAAAATGCAATTGGAAAAACGAAGACATACAACGCTACAACACCAAAAACAACACAATAATCACGCCACCTTGAGATCGTCCAGATGATGCAAAATGGTGAATGTGCCACATCTTAATAAATTCCACTTTGCATATCTACCTACTATTTGCATACATCCATTTTATCTCCGGTCGAAAATACAGAAAGAAATTTCAATTTCCACCCACGTCGCAGATGCAACCGCTATTACTCCAATATCGGTCCTCTCCCAGGAAATTCATCGGGAATTTTTGCCCCTGTGGTCAACAACCAACTAGTGAAAAATGTCGGAATATGTGAAAAATTCCCTTCGTTCTTGAGTGCACGTTCGATGGCCAGATTAATAGCCGACAACTTGAACTCGGAACGGAAAGTTCGTCGGTTCATTATCGTGATAAAAATGGCGGAAAATGAAATCACGTCACGGAACTATTTAGGACTTGATGTCCGAAAAAATCAAGCAAAGTATTAAGTGGCGTGAAATTGATGCTGCTGAAACAATGTAGTCGTTAGGTTGAAAACAGTGTTTGCATGTTGTTGTAATATGTTTAGAGAAGTGAACCACAATCGGAGATATCCATGAGGACCGAATCGGATGTAATCGAATGTGTTGTTCCATAATTAGAGATTGTGGATAACATGGTGTGTGGACAATGCAATTTGTTTGACATTTGGTCCAAGATATTCAATATATCTGAGTCAACCCATTTTATAATTTAAAATGAGCGCGAGATAATCTCCCGGTTTACCCGGCGCAGTCACTCAAATCTTTTTGTTCTGTTAAAACATTATGAAGATTTTCGAACTTAATCCCGCTTAATTTTAAGATAATGGCTGAAATTTGAATATAAATACCAAAGTCTATCCCCAGAGTACATTATTTATGGCGTATGTTATTACTTTTTTTAATGGATTCTTATTTTGGTTTTTCCTCAGCACGAAAAAAAAGTCTCAAAAGTAAGTGCTTTTACGTTTTCCTTTTTGTTGGAAGCCTTTCTCCCGATTAACGTCTCGGATATTAAAAAGTCAATATCTCTCTATGTGTAAAATCTGCAAACGGTTTTCATGTCTTCAATAAAACATGAGATTATAACTTGTACCATTCAAATCCTGCCGTTAGTGTGTATTCGACTTTGTATTTTTAAACTACAATAATCCCGTACTTTTACAACTCCTCCGAGAAGCACGAACATTATTAAATCTCAGCAAATACATTGTAAAACTTGCAAGTTCCTTGAAACCCAGTATATCAATTGTTGAAGCAGATAATGGTAAGCAAGAACCCTACATTTATCATATTAGTTGGCAGAGGACATAAATCGTGACTATTATCAGATTATTACCGTTACCACGCAGCGGTTGCGTTGTATTAAATGGAAATTTGTGGCATTGTGGTAAAGATACACCGTGTTGATATTATCTATCGAGTACTCAAGTAAACAACTTTATTAATTATGTCGATTCGGCACTTGAACACAAAAACTACCAATTAAGCCGACCTCTTACAACCATCCAATCAAAATGCAAGCATGTCTTCCGGAGCCGTTCGGAAGAGGGCTTACCTACACCAATTAGCGAGGATGGAGCTTACAGTTAAGCGGTTCGCCACCAAGACCCGAAGCGCCAACAGCCTCGGATTTAACTTGTTTTACAAGTCAAATACGCGTCAAGAATTCTTTGGGAAAACTTATGATGTCGGCGAAATTATTTCTGATGGGACATTTGGTCCCCGCGAAGGATAAGATTAGGTAATTCGTCCCAGGACAGGAATTTGTTTTCTGGAAATGGCCGCGGAGAGCACGCGTAGGCTCCCAACGACCGTTCAAAGATGTGATGGTACATGATGAGGTGATTACTAAGTTACCAACAATAACCGGGTGGAAAAATCAATTAGGGAGTAAGTCCTTGTGAAAATAAACGTGAAATGGAGTTGGATCCGATTCTGTTCAAAATACACCACTGCAATTAAAATATCGCCCTAGAGACGTTCTGGCTTATTATAATCGGCGATTAAATTTGAAACACAGCAAAACTCGCCAACTCGGAATCGCTGTTGTGTTTTTTTCATTAGGATCGATCCGATTGCAAACATTGGCCTCAAAGATTGTCCAAATATTGAATTGAAAACACAATCACGGGTTATTTTTAAAATGGGCTAAAACCAGTGACGTTTTCAATTTGAATAAAACCATCATTAGCATTGTATTTGTTCGATACATGAAATAGATAGTTTCTCAATATGAATAAACCAATATGTAATTTTTTTGATTACGATCTAATCGAAGCAATAACAGTCAATCATTCACGAGACTGAACTTTTAATGCGCACCTTCCTCCATTAATATCGATGCAGAAATTAGGTATTAATTGACCCGAGTTAGATTTATTCAGCTAAAGTTAAGTAATCATGTGCTCGTCGAAACGCACCCCTAAACATAAACAAAAGGGTTGTTACCATAAATCAAACTAAAACTACAACAGTGGAGATTTGTGTTTAATAGGATTACACAGAACGACGAAAGGGAATTTCTTTGGCAAGTAATTAACGCAATTCGTAAGAAATTTCTCATTAAAATCTCTGAAAATCGGATCGAAGTTTTAAATAAAAAACACTCGGGAATATGCTTTACGATTTGAAAGTCTTTAATAAGCCCTTAGAACTTTATCGCTCCCTTTGTGCCCAATAGCAAGGTCACAGCTAAGGTTAAGGGCTCGTGGGTGTCGTTCCGAGCCAAACGGACACAGCAAATTGCTCGTGATTACCCTGCATTAGAAACGGCCGAATAAATTACGGATTCTCTCCGCTTTCGCGAGAAAAAAGGCGTTAGAATTTGCAAAACCAATGTCTCGACTCACTTTGGAAAATTGTATTTGCCTTTCTTATTCGAGAGCTTTACAAGAATCGAAAGAAGTCACACAGAAAATCTTCAACAAACGGAAGCTACTGTTTGTATCTGTTTTAGAATGTGACCGGCTTAGTCTTGAAACTAAACACTAAAAGCACGCTCACATTACCACTGTCCCGCTGTTTTATTGTTTATTTCGCTTTTAATTTATGGCTTCGGTTTCATTTCGTACGAGTGCTTTTCCTTACGTACAAATACAAAATTTAATAACACCGCGAACAGTATTTGTCGTTTTACGCTTTTCGGAAATACAAGAAATATTATTATTATGTACTCACCTTTAACCGCGTTTAATTTGTTTCCAACCATTTGTTTCGCTACGAACGCTGCCATTTTTCGGGATTATCTGGAACAAAAACTTCAATTATTTCCATTCGCCAACGTGGGCACAAATGGACGACAAAAAATAAGCGGATTAAAAAATGGCTTTTACATAAATGTGGTGACTCTCCATTTTGCAAAAATTTTCATATTATGTTATGATAACTAAAATATTTCAACATTTTATAAACCACACAGAGATATTTTATTTAATAACACAACATTGAACTAAACATATAAAGGGCTTTTGAAATGATTTACTGGTTTTTCAACAAAACAAAAACGTAAATTGGGGTCCTATTCCAAAAAACAGTTAGTTTAATGTGAAGCTTTAACAACAGATAACTAAACGCGCAAAAGCAGCTTTAAAAACGACTGCACTTTTTAATGTCCAGTGTCGCAACGTGACAATGTTCCTCTACTCCAGCAAACAATCTAAAATAAGGGTCGCAAAGAACTGAACGAGAGTTCTGATAAGCAAAATACGAATAAAATTTAGTTCTGGCTTTAACGTTCTCAAACAAAAATCTCATTTTTATAAGTACATTGGTATGAACTACTTCTACTTTTTACGACCATATAGCATCAATTTTCAGAGACTTTTTAGTGCCGGGCGTTAAAGTTGGAGATGGCCACCCTTGTACTGTACTATTGATGAAAACTTTAAAACCGGAAGTAGCCATAATTTGAGATTGCATTGAAATAGCGAATTCATGTCGGATATGACAAGTAAAAATTAGAATGTCAATTGATTCTGATCTCAAAAGCATTACGACACGATGCCATGACAAATTATCGCAATCAATAGAAGTAACCATGCCGTTATAAAAATGGTGAATGCGCCGGGATAGTATAAATTTCTCCCTCGAACCGCTAATAAGAATTCGAAGAAGAGATCAAATTAATAATCTTTTCTTTTTTGATCTCATGCAACTCAATCCCTCGCAACAAAGCGGCTTGTTGTATTTTTTTTAATTATAGCTCGCAATAAAATCCCCAGCACTCCAAAGCAACCCTTCATTCTCAAAGTAAATATTTAATTTACTATTTCCACTAGAAAAATTCAATATAATCTCATTCTAGAATATTGCGCACTGTGTTAAAATCTAATTAAATTTTGACTAGGGTCGTGACAGAAGAGTTTTTGTCGAAAAACCAACACAACGTCCTTTGATGGGTTAACCTCGTTTCGTGAATTTGACATAGTTTTGGGTCAGACACACAACCGTACTAAATCGTTTGGCGCCATATTGCTAACGGGACGTCTGCCAAGCTGGCGCCAGTTGACGTCACAAGATTTCCCCATCGTGTGTGAGCATGACATTTTCCGAGGAAAAAAAGACAACAGAGTCATTGTTTAAGTTAGAATAAAGGATGAACTGATCGAGAAACATAATTCATGCGGTACAAAGAACAAACTGAATATTCAATCGACAAAACGACAATTTATGGGAATCATTGTGCTTTGTGGTTTATTACCAGCTTCATTTATGCACCAATAGATGGTTATTAGCGCTGACGGTTTTGTTGTTCTGCATATTGCTTCAGGTTATGCAGTTCGTCGTCGCAACCTGTCCGCTTTAAGAACGACTTTGTCGTCCCCCGATAAAATTTCATTTAATTTATTCATTTAATAATATTCATAACGAAGGCAGGGCGAGGTCTATGACATCACGTCTACTCGAAATGGCACGCAATGTTTCATTCATTCGCACACGAAACAGTTTTTGATCAAAGCAACAAAGTTCATAATATATCGCAGTTTCGGGGGAAAACTAATGAGAAAAGACCAGTTTAACTGATAAGATAACTAATGAGATGCCATCAAATAATACTCTTGTATTTATTTGAAAATGGTTACGGTTATTACTTTGACAAATTACCGAGTTATGTTGGTATTTTTTCCATTCAGTTGAGTGGTTCACTACTTTTCAATAATTTTTAATACTTAGAACAGGTGGGATGGATCGATAACAAAATGCTTATTAATATAATAATGTGATGACAAATTTAGAACACAATGTCTAAGTAAATTGAAATGTTAATTCTAGAACGGAATTATACTAATTCAGTTCAGCACAAAGTAATATAAATTTAAGGCTGTATACGATAATGCAACTAATCTAATTGCTTACAATTTCAGGACAGCATTTTAACACCCAATTTGTTAGGCTTTAATCTGCTGCTAATGAATTTTTTTACGTGGTGGACTAAACTGGGCTTCCTAACTATAAAAATTTAATATTAATAACGTCAATCTCAAATTTTGTATTTTATAATATGGTTGGTCATTAAAATAAACAAGTAGCTTGAAAAAGTTCCTAAAGTGAAAATTATGTTACATTGTATAATATTATGATTTTAAAGCCTTAGATGCTTTGAGCAAAGTACTCATACAAAGGTTATTAGCAATTTGAGAATGTCGCCGAGCTGTTGCAACTTTGTTCAACATTCACGTGTCGCGTATTTTCAATTAAGCTGGCTTACCAGTGTCTGGTTAAAGTGCTCGAAAAGTAAAGCTTCAAAGATGAGACGTCTTCTAATCAGTAAAACATGTTTCCGTTCTTAAAGTTCCCTTTTAAAAACACGAACGTAGAGTTTTTATTCAATAAGTCTACTATGCAAATAGTCGAGTATTCAGCATTCTCACTTTAATATAGGGGAAGCGTTCGAGTAGTTGGAAATTGACAGAAAAGATGTGGAAAATGTACTCGAACCACTTCCAGACGGCCCCAATCATAGTGAAAACGACATTCTAATTAAGGTTCATTCACTGGCATCATTAATTTGATCAAGAATCTGCTCGAATTTATATTGAAATTTGTCCTTTTAAATGATTTAATTGGACGTGCCTTTGTGGCATCCCTTCGACACGTGTGAGGAAGGAATACAATATAAATCGAACTGTTGTTGTGGATGTCCCCGGGGCTTGAAATCTGCATAATGTAAAAGGAAAAAATTGCTTTTTATTCGTGGTCGGACCGACGAGTGGAAACTGTTTGAATCGCAATTACAGCTCGAGCGTCTGGACTTGTATCCTGGGATTCGTCGAGCTCTTCCCAATGTTATCCTCAGGTTAAGTGAGAGATAATGACTATAAGTTGTCATATCTTCATACGGTGAGCGTAGTAATTTACATAACGACTCCGAGGCGATAACTTTGTCGTAGCAAAGTTTACATGCTGGAAAACCGTGTCGACTATTCCAATTTCTAGAGAGGAAACGGAATCTGCTTCGGTAATTTGCATAGAATTGGGGATTAACCTGCGTTCAAGTGCCGGTTCACTCTCGTGTCGCTGTGTGTGTATCCGTTCTCCCGGGAAACACACATACAAAACGACCCATCTATTGAATTATATTTAAATTTATTTGCATGGAATTAAACCGTGGAAAGGCAAGAATATTGTTATTTAAGTTTTTGGCTCAAATCCTATCACTGCTTCAGCCTTTTTCCCTCTTTGTTTTGGCCTTTATGTGATCGCTGAACCTGAAGCAACCATAAATACCACAAAAGTTCATTGGGTAGATAAAGGAACTCATTAAAATTGGTCCATCGAACGATTTTATTACTGCAATGAAAATCATTTCAGTCCTAATCGACACAGCCCTTCTTTAAAGGATTCATTTTATTAATGAACTGGGTACCCAATAAATTTCATCAAAAATTTGCTGTACAAATAATTTAGTTGTAAATTCAATAAACTAGACAAGTTCTCCAACAGTATTTAAAAATGTGTTCACTTAATCACATGCAGGCGAAATTTTGCACAGAAAAAGCTGATTTTAAAAACAACCGATTTTTTCAGCTTGATATAACTAACGGCCGAAATATTAATAAATCGCAAAAGTTCATAAAATTTACTGTGTGTTGTTCATGTAAAATCGACATTTTTTACCGACTATTGAAATGAAATACATTAATAGCGGAATGAGCTCATATCAAATAAAATAAAAAAAAAACGTTTTGCTTCATTTCGGTAATGGTCAAAATATTATTCAGCCGTTTTGACAGGCTCCTCCAAATTTAAACAAGCCGTGGACATGTCGGCCAACCAAGCGAGTATTAAACGAAGAAAACTAATCAGCGTTATTCTATCGTGAATTTCCGTTATGTCCATTTTCATGTGTTTATGTGATTATAGGTCATCTCAGAATGGCATTCACATTTCGTCCATTTCCAACGACCCGTTCATCGCCTCTTTTACGGCTTTATCGATCTGCCATAATGTAGTTTAAATTTGTTTTGATAAATGTGTGCGAAAATAGGACGAACATTCAATTTTAGTGGCGCGAGACGTTTTATGAAATATGCCACGGATGGAATAACACGTCGAAAAATAAAAGCGACGCACGATTGAAATTTCGCGCGGGGTTTGGATTGACCGACATGCCGTAAATTCGAATATAGCGAAAATTATTTATTTTCTACACCAAGCGGTTTTTGTTGTCTTGGTATAAGCGGTCCAGGAAATTGGATCGTGGACAGCATATCTGTCATGTTATGGTTTTAGATGTATTGTTTCATGAAATATCCGCTTTATCTAACTGTCTAGAATTCGCGATTAAGAATATTTGTACGGAGATAATTTATTACTGAGATCCGAATCAACCGAAATGACGTGAAAATGTGGAGCGTCGCAATTAATAAATGAAAATATTTCAACTTGCAGTCGTTTTAATTATTCAAAAATCGTTGGTGTCAAAATCAGCGCGACGTGTGACTGGTGAACTGAAAATCCGTAACCTTTTAACCTATTGATTCAAATTTATCCAAATATTTGATGATTTACTTTAAGTCCCTCTTACAAATGCGCTTGAATTTAAATTATTCAATGGGTCAATGATTTTCGTAAAATATCCCATTGTAACAGTCCAGAGGCTATAAATTCAAATAATACTGAAACGATGAATTTTTAAACAATTTAAGCAGGAGCAAGGATTTGATCAAATATCATAGAATATTAATTTCACCAAGGATCCTGCTTCTAATTCTACTCCTCTAATAAGTAGATGGAAATCTATGTTAATTTAAACTAATTTTACGACTAAATTATTGATTCAGAAAAACAGAGTGCCAGTGTGGTTTTGTTTAAATCAAAGTCGGAGAAAACTAAGCTTAAAATCGGCATTTTTGTTCAGAACTAAAACACGAAACGGCGAACAAAGCAAAAGTCACGTATTTACTGTCGTTTTGCACGTTCCAATTACCGAAACTAGTTACAAAAAAGAAACTGATAATGTTTGTATTCAGCGCTTGTTCCCATTCCCATAATTTTTAGACAGAAACTGCTATAAATCGGAAATTTAAAAATATCTATTAGATATTACGTTATTAGATTGTGATAAATAACGAGCGTCAGCTTGCGAAACTTTTCCACATCTTTCAAAATTGGAAGTTTAAATGCTTGATTTGGAGAGCTGCGGGTACAAAAGAATTTATGATATTGGAAACCTCTAAAAATTTTAGCTGCTACACGTGACAGTGAGATAATCTAATTTAATGTTTCCTGAATTTATTACCTTTTAAAAAATGTATATTTAACAGCGTGGATGTCGAGATCGAAGTGTGCTTTTCAGAAATGTTTGTTTGAGGTTAAGCACTGACGTCATTGTTTCAATTCCGTGAAAAATCAATAGATAATAACGGATCAAGAGTCCGAAGTGTTACTAAGTGAACAAAAATATACAACTAATTATCATTGGAGCCGTGCCCGTCTCAAATTCCCATATTGTGATTTCCTTTGGATTTCTGGGATTGGATTCCTATTATCCCTGCGGTAAATTACAGTCTGAACTTCAGGGCATGAACAATAATACAAGAGATCAGTTGTAAAATAGCGCAGCAATGCCGTACTTTCCTGAACTTTGTGGTCCAGAGTTTGTTACAATTACGTCATCATAAGTGTTAAGAGAATTCAGTTAAAGTTCCGTAAAGCCGTTAGATGCACTTCACAAACGTGTTACGCATAACTGAATCCGGCGCAAAACCTGGTTAACCGTTTTAAAACGATTATACTCAGTTAAATATTCTCTTATTTCCGCAACAAAGCAAGTCACAAATGACTTTCGCACAAATCAAACCACGTCAGCACTTCGCAACTTTCGAGCTTACATTTTTTCCTCCCCTCGGTTCGTCCTGATTCATAATTTACATTGCTCCCTCATATTCCTCGACTCTTACGCCAAGATAAAAGCTACATCAAGACTCGTTTGAAAATGATGTAGCGGCTTTATACTTGAGTTTGTTAAAAATTCAACTAGGGATGAAAATTATTAGCGGAGGTTGTGTTAGTCCTCGGTTTTAACTTTCACCCCTTTGTAAATGTGGTTTACATTTTTTTTCAAACGATTTTTACGAGCGAAGAATGCACGGTGCTCCAATTTTTTCAGGTTAAACTTGACTCCTGATTATACGTGATAACGACCGTCATTACACGTGTGCTACAAAGAGTCGGCAAGCAAAAGCTATTCTCACACACGTACTAGGTTATTACCGCGAATTAAAGTTGCGTCACATCAAACTTTGCTTACGACTGTGAAAATATAAAATATGGCGTTTCTATGGTGGAAAAATGCTGAATAAAGCCTCAGTGCTTTTTTTATTCCTCATAAACTATTTATGGTTTACTCGTTACTTTGTCCGAGTTGTAAAATTATTACGAGCGACAACATCAATTCTGCCCAAATTCGAATCGATAATGAACGACAATTAAAACGGGTGCCATCTCTTTACGAACGAATGTTTGAACAGTGTAAATTATTTTCACTATTAAATTACAAAAGAGAATAGAGTTCGCTTGTGGGGTATAAAGTTGAGCTGTATTATAACATATGGAATAATAATTTTGCTCCCAGAGGAATCCGTTGGAGTAAAGACTAAAACGAAGCCGGAACTAGTCCCAGGTTTTTTTCTTTATCTCGTAACGGTCTCCTGGTATAGTGTAGCGACTAAATTGGTGTCAGACTTCCAGGACACATTCCCAATTTATTTCCCGCAGACATAAAAGCAACATTTTGCGTGAACTATTTCCGCAATCCATTCCGGAAGTTATATAATCGTGATATTATCTAGATAATTATACAGAATGACCGTTAAAAGCGTCGAAATGCTTTGGAAACTTTGCAACAGACCCAAACTCCAACTTTGGGGCCTAATCGAAATGTCGACACCCAATAATAAAGTCCGGAGTTTATTATGCACTCTGCTGCAGCGGCTTCAAATCATTTTTCTAACTTAATATGGACAATTCGATTTATGGAGACTCGAATAATATTTTCTTTTTCGCTCTTCATCAGTTTAAGCTGGGATATAAAGAACTGCGATTTATTCCTTTGTCATATAACTGATTCTGATTGTGCAATTTTCATTCTACTTTCCTCCCCAAGCTCTGAAATTTGCAACTAAACCACGTAACTGACTTTATATTGCACATAGAAAGCTGCGGACCAGTTGGGTCTATTTCAGCTGTATCTATTTGCATTTTTCATCTACTTATTTGAAGTTCCTACAAAACGAAAAAATGGTAGAAGCGCAGGATCTGATTTAGATTTAACACAACTTATGACAAATTTCACTGAATTTACATCGAAAAGACAGATCTTGTTATCCGCTCCCGTTTGAAGCTCAAGCCAATTGACCCGAACGATATTAGGAAGATTTTTCGAATTAATAATCGATTCGATTTGTCCCTAGTTCGAAATTGAATCACTCCGGAACCGGATTTGTCTCGTGAGTTATGGATCTTGGTCGGAGGGACAAAGTGAATATTGCAATTTCGACGGAAAAGGATTTGTCATTCGGACCGCTTTGATAGGACGCGATTTGTCATTTCCCGAATTAGTTTTAAACTCTACCAACTTTTCATCCGTTCCGTGACACACATCGCTTTTGCTCCGTCAAAGCCAGTCGAGAGCTTGTTTTCTGTTTTAAATTATAGTCGCGGAAGTCTAAATCGCCACAAAGGGTTTTACGACAGACACAAAAACTCAAAGAAAGTTCAACCAACTGCTGTGATAAACGACAGATGGCGGTCGCGTGTTTAACTCACCCGTAATGTTTGACCTGTGCGCGTACAAGATGCAGAGCACGATGCAACGCGTTTGGTTTATCTAATTAATGAAAGAGTGACATTGGAAAATAAATTACAGAGCTGTCTTGGGAAACAAACTAGAGCAGGTGTGTTCGTACATAATTCGATTTTAACGAGAATTTCATTTAAGAAACTCGAAATGGTTGTGCAGTGTCGAAGTTTTCAGGACGTTCCCCTCGAGTTTTTGCCGAGGTTTCGATTTTAAGGAACGGGTTAGAATTCACTCAGGATAGGGGCTGACTTGTCCAATAAAACAGGTAAAGAATGGCACTTTGGAGCAACAATTTGCAAGGTCTTGATAGGAAAATGCAGAGCACCACTTCGTCCAGAATGCCAACGATGTGGGGCACGCGAAATCAAAGCAAAGGAGATGCTTACTCAAGTATTTTAATTCTCCCGGAAAATCTTGGAGATGAGTGATGGCACTGGTGCCGAGAAGTCAAACACGACCGAAAAGAACCAGAACAAACTCAATTAAGACGGAAATTTTCACTCCTAATTAAGCGCCAGGATAATAAATGAAATAAGAAGTAGCAGCGATGCGATATTATGATTAGAAATCTCTTGCGGTTAATTCATCAACAACAGGAGAAAAGAAAAGAAAATAAAAACAGACTACAACACAAGTCCCCAACAGCAACTTTTAATTCCGGACTTTGATTAAACCGTAAGCGTAAATAAAGGCCGCTGAACTTTTCATTTTAAATAACGTGCACGCTTTATTTTCGTGTTTCCGAATTTACCGGTTGAGTTTCCATTCGCATTTATGGTCTCGTGGAGGAAGAAAGAATGGCTCGGAGGTGTTTTCATTATTCCATCGCGAAATTATCTTATTTCTTTAGGGTGTTTTTCGCGCCTCGGTCGAGACGAGAAAAAACATAAATTGTCTCAAAAATGGGACACAGTCTCGAGGCACTCGTAATGCGCAAATACCCCACAAAATCGGAAAGAATACGAGAGTTTTATGGATAACTTTGAAAAGTCGAGTTTCGATACAATTTTCTTTAGGAAAACTCCACTTTTATGCAGACCTCATTAATTTGAAGGCGTAATTTCCTTGTCAACGCCGAGTAGTTTTTCTCGCACTTTAATAAACCGAGCGGGAGATGTCGCCAACGGGCGCTTTACATAGATACTTAAAGCAGTGAAATTTGAAGATGAGTTAGAAAAAAAATTGCGGACTCTTTCCTCTATTGATCGTGGAAATTACAAACGGGACAATTGCGTCAACCCGGCCCTGTGTGGACACAACACCAATCACCGTTCGCACCGTGAAACATCTGGCGCGGTCAACGAGGTCAACGACGAAAAACTGGCAGAAAATTGTTTCTGACGAATCAAATGTATCGTAATCATTTGAAAGGTAATCCATCAAAAATCGAATCGTGAAATTTTCATGACATGTCGATCAAAATTCTGCAAACGTGGTGGGAAATGAAGACATTCGTCAGTGCCGACTGTGATGTAGAAACTTCAGGGACTGCGTTATGCCGAACGCAAAAATTACATCATTTTTCTTCCGAAAATTCTCTGCTCGAGAGTTTTCCTCCCAAGGACATCTCCAAGCAAATTGCGTTATCCTGTTGTTGTCCTTTTATCCATCCCTCAAGGCTCAGTTATAACTAATTTCGATCTTGAAAATTCTGATCTGATTTATCGCGGGATAAAAACGACTCGAGACGTAAAACGTTATGGATATTGATATGGACGATGATAAAAGTTTTATTAAATAGCTACCGATCGGCCTTTTATTGAAAAGGAAATATTGAAAAATCGACGAGTTACCGACACAGATTTAATCGTCCGCGAGTTACGATCGTAACTTTTTTCAAAAGGGAAAAGACGCTTCGAGGCGCAAATCTACAACACTTGGCAAACTTGAAACATTTGGTTTGTATGCTGAGAACTCTTAGATATCGCATCGAAACTGAACAGGGCGAATGTTTCACTTCAAGTCGAACAAAAGAGCCCCAGTTTACGAAAATATCCACACTTTGAAGATAAAACTTTTTTTATTGGATTAAAAGTAGGGCGTAATCCAAGATAAGGTCGCTGTTCTTAGCCCTGGGAACGAAAGGAATGAGAAAAATTAAGGACAACTCAATTTCAGTTTAAAAACCGACTTGATTATGGAAGATGAGACTTTGAAGACACGAAAATTTTTGTGCTACATTTTAGTACTAAATAATTTAAAATGCGTTAATCAAAATAACATTGTTAAATCTGCCGTTACTGAACTACAATGTAATTTATTATTAAAATTCGTGTTTTCATTAAAGTTGCTAATGTTGCGCATAATAAAAAAAATGAAACGAGAAAATTAGTTTTGCCCTGACCTTTCCCGCTACAATAGGCATAAATTAAACATAAAACGTATTTAAATCACGGAATTTTATGTAAGAGCTTTCCAGAGCGTGACTCTGCGAAACTTCAAATCAAACAGTGACATCTGCGAGTTGACTAATCCGAATTTGAATTTCTTCTTTGTATGCGTATGTTGGTGGTTCCACACCGCTGATTTGCATCCAGATGTGGAATTTCCCCGATAGAATTTATAAAAACGAAGACGCAGACTTGTTTATTTATTAATGAGGAAACAAGACTATTTTTACAGGACGCTCAACTGCTTTGTTTTTGCTCGTTTTTATGGTAATGCATAGCCGGGCAGCGTTATCTTACATAAATAACATTTTCCAGTCGATAATCACATGCAAACTGGAGTTTTTTTTTCATTGCTAATTTCCATTCTGCGCTGCGAAAATCTATAACCAGCCGAATGTTATTAATTTTAATTATGTACAAAATTCCATTTTCAGCAACTAACAACGGATGTGACGGCTTCCAAATCGCTTGGTTTCAGAGCGGCCTCGACGCTGAATTATTTCAGCTCGTCTCGTCGAAGTTTAAGTCTTGGGGAATTATTCCCTTTATTCCAGTTAAAATGCCACAGTAGGAGAGGATCAAAGAGACGAACCTTGACGATCCAACTCAAGCATGACAGAGCTCCATACAATTGCGTCATCGGATGGTGTAGAAAAATACACAATGAATATGAGATCGCGAAGAAAACGGCTTCGATCGACCCCTTGTCAACTGATTAATTCATAAACAACGTAAATATAGACTTAGGTCGAATTTATGCTTGAGATACAAACTTGTGGGGACCGAAAATGGCGGATCCAATCAAGAGGTCAACGGTTTCATTAAAATTTATTCATTAAAAAGTCACAAATTACCTAGTCTGGGTGACTAATTAAGAAAAGTTGGGAAAAGTTTTCAGGACGAAACCCGAGAGGCGCTGTCTGTGTTTGGGCTATTAAAAGCAACCCCCCAATCAAAACAACGCATCGAATGAGGCAACGCAAATTTGAAAGAAGTTAGTAAAATTTTCCAACTCTGCAGTATTATAATTCACCACTCCCAACACTGCACACATAATCTAATTTTAATCTACAAAAAATTAACCGGAATTGCAAATTTACTTCTACAGTAAAACTTGGAATGCAATGTAACTGTAATAAAGGAACGAACACACGGAATGTCTCGTAATAAACCAACAACTACACGATTTATCTCGAGCGACTAATTCCGAAATTTGTTAAAATCCGTCTTGACTAACATTAGATTCTAAAATTCCCTCGAGAATCACGCGTCCATAAAACGGGATTTTTTGTTAGTTAACGAAGTTTGTTAATTTATCGGCTCCTGCACTTGATGAGCAAAAAGTGCAGATCAAAGATAAAACGCCCGGAGGTATTCCAATAGAAGAAAATTCTGTAGGAACGTAGCTACATAAATCACACCGGAAGGAAAAATTCAGAGTGAAGTGGAAAAAGCAGTATCAGTAAATAACGATAATGGAACGCGGGAAAAATGTAAATAGGTCTATTACTCACTAAAAAAAATTAAATCGTAAACTCACCTGTGTCCTATCCGGCGAAGAAAATTCGTTACGATCTGAAACGAAAGAAGCAATGAAAAAAATTGCATAAAACTAAAACAAGCGGTTTTGTTCGACTTGATTAAAACCATGTAAAACCTGCATTGGACGGCGAGATTTATTTTCCAGCATCTGTTTTTAGTTCGTCTACGATTCGCTTTGATTATTAGAAACAAAAAAGATGTGAACAAATTAGTGCCCTTTGTTTTTCTCAGGCGTTCATCTGAGAAAACTTTCCTCAACTAATTCCGATCTCGATGCTTTATGCGTCAAGTTTCACCGACCGGTGTTAACTCCACTTTATTTCGACTTTCATCTCCATTTCTTTTATTTGGGGGGAGTTTTTACGGACTCGTTCGACAACGAAGGCGACGCGTCGAAAAAGCAAAGAAAAAGAGCGACAGAAAGACAACGAGCTTTCTTTATATTCGAGAAACATTATTGATAGACACAAAAAACGTCGTTCTTAATTAGAAACCTTTAAAATTGGAGGATGCGCCATGTCAATAAATTTCCGCAACCTGGGCAATTTAAATTCCCTGACTCGCTCACATTTCCGCGTTGTTGCAGGTACCACCGTCTACAGTTTCGTGCCACCATGCCATCAAATGGCACATTAGTGCTAGATCTATACGAAAAATCCGTTTGGAGCACTCTCGTCGTGTGTACATCAAATAAAATTCCGTTTATTGTTGGGCTCGTGTTTACAGAATCGTCAATCGATATTGTTACAGGACTTGTATCCTTCGACATATATTATTCATGTGTCATTTTATTTTCGGTAAATACTCGTCTCGTGAGGTGTGCGCCTCTAGTCTATTTGCTTAAGAGAAGAGTTGCCAATTTTATTAGTGTTTAATCTCCGTAGATTCAGAGCAAAACACGGGACCTTTTAGTAAAATGTAATTTCGTTACTTAATAGAATGCTTTTAGAGAGCAGTATTTAATTACACGAGTCCACTCGTGCACCTTCTCTGCTCTTTTTTCGTGCCAAAAGGGAGTTGATTCGTACAATTATGCAAAGAATCGACGAATGACTACCCCTGCGCCACTATCTTTATAAAAAAGTCACAAATGATGTTAAAAAGCTTCTAAAGTTGTACAATTCTCTTTGAAATGGCTAAAGATGGTGGATGCGCCCGGTCATTCCACTTTTCCGAGCGTATCAAAAAATTAATGTCCCAATTTCAATAACTATTTACAACTTTCCTCACTCCGCCATCCCCTCCCATCTTTTTTTACGTTCAATTTCATTACATTCACGTTCCTTTCGAACATCATAAAATCCTAAAAGCATTTATCCATCTTCTTGCGAACATCAGAAAGCCATCTAACGATCTCGAACCATACAAAGTGACTTCTATGTCGACATATTGATATTTCATTTGGCGATAGATCGCAGGTGCGCCTGGCATCAAATAGGCCAACATCGTCAAAAACAGACGGCTCATTAAATATTTATCTGTTTTTTCGCGAGGTAATTTAGGAGAAAATTCGCTGTGAGAAAAGAAGGTGGTAAACTCGAAGAGACGGCTTGTTTGGGGAACAGTTTATTTTGCGTTGTTTTTCAATTAACAAAATGTAAATAAAACAGGAGCATGAGCCTCTCGATATTGGCTACGCAGTTAACTGCCAGATAAAGGGAGTTTAGCAGTGTTTGTGTTTGTCTTAACTTGAGGCAAAGTTCTCGCGCTGCCTAATGAACCGAACACCTTGGAAGATGGCGTTATTGGCTAGAAACGCTGCCAGATATATCGGAGAAATTATAACAGATTAGCGCCTCGAAATTTGGGGGTTTTTACGAGATTCGCATCATACAAAAAAATATTGACGTTCGATTTTGGCGAATTGTTCTCGCTGATTTTCCCGACTATTTGGAAGAAGTTGTGATTTATTGACCTAAGGAATTAGCGTTCTTTCGCCGGGGCGCAATTTTCTCATTCAAGCGGTTTCATTTTGTGTTATATAGGAGTCCGAGGGATCAAACGAGGCGCGAATTATTTCGTGGCAAGCTGGCGTCGCCGTTGTAAATATTTTTCTCGAAATTAAAGGGAACATTTTTGCATAATATGATGATTTTATTTTACGGGATTGTGTGATTAAAATTCTGAGATGGAAAGAAAACAATGTTAGCGTGGACGTGGAAGGAAATCAAACCGGAGCAAAAGGACGAGGAATTACTCTTCTGTCTTTCGCTAAGAAGAAGGACTTAAGATTTATTCCCTAATAAACTAAGTCCCGAGGATGGTCTTTTAAATTGCCTAAAGAGGATTGACAAAATTAAAACAGTGGGACTGCTCAAGGCGAACTAACTATATCCCTCGGGAAATTGGAGCAATGTTGGCAGCCTTGTTCGAGTCGATAGCCTCGACGACTCGACCCTTAATCCTGAATATTTCATTATTCGCCATTATTTTACATCCTCCATAATATCAGTTGATTTTTATAAAGAAACTCAGATTCAGGAATCGTAATGGGATAAATTAAACATGGAGCTCTTCGATTGCATTGTTCCAGAACTCTTCCGTTTGATGAATGTTAAATATTTCCTCAGTTTTTAGATCGGTTCGGCCTAAATGCTCGTCAAATATCCGAACCGCGCCATAACCACGTTCTGTCCATATTTGAGCAAGGACACGAACATTTATAGTCGAAGAAGAGAAGCGCCACCAGCAGATGTCAAAAACCCTTTTAACGCTCCTTTGACGGCTTCGTTCGCCATTACACATTAATATCCCTCATCTAACAGACAATTTTGCGGCAATTTCAACACGAAACCCTCACTTCAACGTGCACCCGTTGTTATCGCTGCTCCTGACGGGAATTAGAAGAGAAGAAAAAATCGGAGAACACACATATCGATCTGTGCTATTTCTTTCAAACCCTCTTCAACCAGTGTCGCGTGTAATAAAGCTTTGTCAGCTCAGACCATCAAAGATTAAACTTTTACTCAGCAAAAAAACATACCATTTGGGGAAGAGGCTTCAGTCACGATGCAGCACACAATCAAGCGTGAAACATTAACCCACAAACTTTTACAGTAGGAAGCCATTGCTTCCGGTTAACACACAAAAATTGCTGGAGTAATTTTCAATAAAAACCATTAAAAAGCCAATCATTCAGCCGTAATAGAGCGGTAAATTTCTGTTAAAATGGTGGATGCGCCGGGCCAGCTCACACACTAATTCCTGATATTTTAAACAAGTTAACGGATTCTTCAAACAATTTGTAAACTTTTAAAGTCCCAAATGAGAATTCTGGAATAAATTGGGCTCATATAGTCTATGAAACGTAATAAGTTCAAACCAGCTTCATTTTTCAGAAGCCAACGTCAAAGTACACCCAATAATTTTTTAGTTTTAGAACGGAAACCCCAGAACTTGTTTTTTAACGTTATAAATCTCATCGCGCAGTAGATCAACATGTACACACGTTCTAATTAGGTTTGCCGAAACAACAACTTCTAAACTTCCACCACCGCCAACAACATCCCGCTCGGTTTTGCGATATTTTTCCCGAGTTCTCGGCTCGAACTACTCAGATTTATTTATATTTCCCTTCATAAAGTTTAAATGGGAATTGCATTATGCAAACCTTAAACAACGCCAAAGTTCTTAAAAGAAAACTCAAGATCATATCGGGTGGTGATGGTGTAGTCTCGCTTCTAAATATTTCACCAAGTCGTCCAAGTTTAATGGAACAGAAATATGGTCGAAATTCTCATTACGGAACATCTATAAAGTAAAGAGGAATGCCTGGTGAAACTAAGATAGAATAGATAAACAGGATGTTCCGAGGAGGAAGAATAATCCATCATCGGTGTGAGGAAAGTGCATTTTGGCAATCTCGGATGCAAAGTCATCTATTTTGTAACACACGGAAGTTTTTCGTGTTTGAATATTTGCTCAAGTCCTATTCCGCCAAGTCAGGGAAATATGAGGAAAATTCTGATTAAACTAGCTAATACTGGAGGGATGGAATCTTAATAATCTCACATTGCATAAAGTTAACGTTGCGCCAGCATCCCTCAGGACACGAGTGGTGGAGTGCACATCGAAGCGATCTCAAATGGACGCTTTTGTTTTCAAAGCAATTGATTATTTTTTCGAGCACGGTTTCCAATGTCAACACAAACTTTTAAATTGCTTCCTGAATTTTATTTAAATACGTAATACCACATCCTAGTGAGAAAAAGGGTGTCGTGTAGGGACCACCTTGTTTACATTCCAGTAGACTTTTTTCTAAGACAAACTGCTCGCTTCGTGGCAGCTGACGCCAGCCATCGTCCATTACAAGTTCGAATTTCGATTTATCAAATAGAATTTCCTTCGCTCGAGTGTCCCTTCGATTTCGTGGACAAAACTTACGTTTTAATAAGCCGGCAATAAATTCGAGACGTTCGTATTTCCGTCCCATGGATTTGCAGGCTTAGAATCGGAATTCCTTCGAATTAAGTGATTTCGGACCACGACGATCTGCCCGAAGGGAAATCAATAGATATTTAAACAGTCTGTGTGGAGTTGATGGTGGTTCGTGTGTGCAGATGGCGGAGTCGGCGAGGTGTTAAGATTGAAAACCTCACCTCACTGAGAGAACAACTCGACCGAGAAATAACACGACCTCGGAATTCTAGCACGGATCCTGCATCTAACACGCACCACGAACCACGTCCGTGTTACCCTTTAAACGTGGACGTATGTGTTCAGTAGATGCAGCAACATCTGTAAAGGAAGAGCGGCCAGCGATTGGGATGCCACATTTCCAACGATTAATGCACGGAAGGGTCATGGAAGCCATTCGGAATTATCGGACAACCGAGCAGAGTCAATGCCGAGATACATAAATGCAGATCGATTTAATTAATGGAAATTATGGACAGCGAATTCATCGAATAGTCCAGATTTGCATTCGAGTCTGGAAAAGTGAACGGAGAAAACCCTGCTAACAATTCACCAAATGTTTAAAGTACTTACTTGGATTCTCTAGCCCTTAGTCGCAGGGTTCGTTTACTTTATGACCGACAGAATCGACGTCGAACCCATAATGTCGCAAATAATAAAGTTGCCACTTTACTTGTGCTGAATTAGGTTACGTGTGTGGTCCAAAGCCACTTGGCCTCTTTTCCAGAGTATAAATTTGCTCGGGGTTATGTTGTTTTGATGTCAAAACAAAAATATTTTCGTTATTCCGCACAGGATATCGGTTTTGCCTGGTTCTAGCAGCGCATAGTTTGAGTCGGAAAAATGTTGTTATTTTTCAATTTTAGTCACTCCTAATTCAGTTATTAGTAGAGGTACGTGAAAAATTAGCATACTTTTGGATTCTGTGTGAAATTGTGCCTTAAATGAGAACCCATAACTTAAGTTTGCTTCACAATTAACGAGATATTGGCCTAAATACGTTTTAAGAAAACTTTTTTAGGTGGAAATAATGTTTCGTGTTTTTAAGTCATCTATCAATTGAAAGAGCCGCTCCAAGTTTATCATCTAGTCAAATTTCAAATCGGTAGAACAAGTAGTTTACGAGAAGCGGTCGAAAAACCAAATATTCAATTTTTTTACATCGTGTATTACATGGTACCTTTATTTATGGTAACAAATTTGATACAAGAAACGGTATGAATCAAACCAATCTAAATGAAAATCTCTTTAAACGCCTATAGGTTGGTCCTTTATGCGTGAACACTGTAGATATAATCACAGAGAATAGCTCACACGAGTCGGGCACTCAGACAAAACCTCACCCTTCTGTCTTTCACGTAAAATTCCCTTTGATAAATTACCGCAATCCGTAATAAAACACACCTACTGTGTCTAATTACGTCTCTTTTGATGTAATCGAATATAGCGGGCACCCCTACCAAGTTCATACACGATTTCATAGATTGGATAAATTGGAGGTTTTCGAGACGAATTAGCGACGTCGTTGAAGGGTTGATCCCCGTTCGATTTGAGTTTGACAAAAACAACACAAGACATAATTGAAAATTAAGTAGGCGAGAGAAAGAGGGAATCCCCGAGATATTGAGAAAAACACTCGAGGGTCGTTGCTATTATTGCCATACTTGCGGGAAATTCTGTGGAAATAATCGGATTAAATTATTTATGATTATGATCGCTATTAGATCTAATCAAATTTGGAAAGGTAGTCCACCGGGAAGCGACGGGATAAGACACATAAATATGTTCACTAAGTCACTGGGCTTCCTCATCGCGAGAAAGTGCTTTGGCTGCTTTTATTACATGAAAGAACATTTTAGGGGATACTGTGGAATATAGTCTCGTAATGGAATCTGAAATTGTAGTCACGTTTTTATTTCTATGGGAATTTGGAGAAAATGTAATAAATCAAAAAAGATTAGTTTGTTTAAAGGTGCTAACATGGAAACCTAAAAATACTCGAATCTCCTTCGAGACAATATAAAAAAATCGTACAGACTTTGTTTGTTATTACTGCAATCAATGCGCCGCGCCGGTTTTCGTCTAAATATGAAATTTTGCAGTGATTGAAAGCTGAGTATTGTCTGCTGGCAAGCTTTTATCTTCAGAGAAAAGTTGCGCTTTATAATAGAACATGAGCACTATTAAAACATCACGGTAGCTGCCCGCGTTTTATACTCTGACGCAATTATCCAAATGTTAGATGAATTGTTTATAAAGATTCAGTTCATACAAAGTTTTATTTACCGTTTTTTGTAAGTGCATTCGAACTTTTACAATAACAGTATAAGCAACTATGTTTACTTTACATTTACTCAAGTAGTCGATAAACGTAGAATCCATAGAGGTAGAGAAAACTTTTCGATGTTTTCACCGTTCGTCAAAGCACAACAACACAGAAATTATACGGGGTAGTTTTTAAGCGTTGTTCACAGTTGCAACTTTTTACAGCCTTTGTGGTCCATAAACACTTTTAAATAAAATTGTCTGAAGTAGATCGGCTTTGAAGATTTCCCTTCCTTCTCGTTTTTGTCGATTGAAATCCGTTTATAGATTCTAATTCCGCTGACCAAATAGTAATTCACCACATCCGGTTCTTTGTTTTTTGTCGTGTTTGATTCAATTCGGCCAATTTTTCGATTCCGGCCATTGCACGACTCGCTTGCATCTTTAGCTACGTGACCGAAATTCATTGCCCGGTCTGTCCATGATTAGTTCATCGGCTTTTCCACCAATCAACACAAGTTCCGTTGAGCAAAGCCGATTATTTCTAACAGGGGTGCTCTCTGATCTATTTCGAAAAATGTGCCACCTTGCGGCGCATAATTCCTCTTGCGTCCAGAGATGGCCGGGTGCCATCAAACATTATTTAATAAAGTGAGAATTAGGTAAATGTTGCCCGTAGGAGCCAGACCTAAAACGCCGCTAATATCATCAACCATCGACGACTTTAATTAGTCGGGCATATAGTAGATTAAAGGGTAATTTGTGAGCGCCATCTTTCGCCTTCTGGCAACGGGAAGCAGTTACGGGATCTCACCACCCGCTCTTCGTTCTGTACACACCATCATTATAACACATCGCTAATAAATAACGACGGATTAATTGGATGGGTGATTGATGGCAGCGGGAGAAGGGAGATTTGTTTGCTTTTTGAAACGTTTCTCGTGTTTCTGTAAGCTAAACGAGGTTTGCTCCTTTTCGCGAACTGTTAGTGTGCTCATGACTTAATGTCTTTTCGTGATTGCCGAGATGCAATGGGAGAAAAGGGGGTTTAATTGACAGGGCGGCGAATAAGGGATGTCAAGCTTTCTTCAGCAGTTGTTAAACAACGCAATAAGCCATTCGGGGCGTTATTCAAACCAATCCATTAATTTTAACTGATGACGCAAATCGAGAAAGATCTCACTTAAATGTGGTCCGACTACAGTTGTTTTCAGCCATTTTAAACTAAATAAACTCTCTTTAAAAGAATATCCAGCTAATACGTGTTTTTAACGTTAAAACCTGGTGGACTGGTGTAAGATAAAAACATTTAAACTTTTGTGCAATTTCCAGTGTCCCATTACCCGTTCGCTTCACAAGTACTCTGAAAACTTTTCCCGACCAAAAGAAAACTCGCAGCCCTTGAATCAAATAGATCTGATGTAATATACAGTGAAACTAAATCCGCCAAAGAAATACAAAATCGATGGTCGTTTTCATTAAACGTGTGTCTCGAGTCATGCAATAAATGTCCCGTTGGAAATAAACCCCCGTTTATGAAAAACCAATTTGTCTCTTTTTCCAATAAAATTTAATAGACAAATAACAATAAATCTACTATTATTAGTCTTCGCGAATTCGATCCCGCATTCCGTGGACTATTATTAATTCTTCGATCCCGCCTTTCCTATAGCAGTTCTAAAACTCCAATGAAAGCGATTACAACTTTCTGACAGGTGAAATTAATCGCGTGGTATGCAAGGGAAATTTTAAGAACCGGATATGGTCCCGGGTTAAAGTTTGACTTCCTCTCGCTCCATTTTAACGGTCATTTAAAACAAATTAGGAAACGAAGTTTGTGTACACATAAATTTTAGCCAAGATGGTTGACGTGAAAAACAAAAAACTCGAGTCTTTAATTGTTCTTTTGCCGCTAACGAAGCAATTTAGATAAAAAAGGCGTCTTGTAATTTCGAACGATTACACGGGACAAAATTTTAAAAATGCCTTGTTGTGAACACCAAAATAGCGCGAAACCGGCTGATCCGAGACAACATGAAAAACTACGTGGAAAACTTAATTAAAGTGTTCAAGCTCTGGCATTTTAATTTCGGTGTAATTAATTTCTAAAGTGTACTTTTGGACACAGTTGTAGATGCCCATTCAAAGACGGAATTTATCAACACAAACGAGTTTTTCCAAGCTTGCAAATTCGCAAAATTACTTTGATGACCGGCTCATTTGGAAAAGCGGCATTTTTCTTGTAGCAAAAGCGAGAAAAATCGCATTTCATTAAACTCCGAGCTTCCTCTTTTAGAAAAATCCAAAACCCCATTTGGCGCATGGCCAGTTGCTGATGTGAAATATACCAGAGTTTGGCCTAAATTCCCTTCTTAAGCGCTCGTTTTCTGGCAAGATCGCGTTCTGTATCAATAGATCTAGGGTTGTTTTTATAGGCGACCCCGGCGAATTGCATCAGATATCCCAAGGAAAATTGCGATTTTTACTCACCTTTCACTCCACAGTTTCGTCGACACCTGCAGCAAGAACGAGAACAATTAGTAAAGTTCTGGAGAAGACATGCGAAAAAAATGGCAGCCAAGTTTTGCTGCAGACAAGATATAAAGTTTTCTTGTTTGGGGAAACAGAAAGGCAGGTGGGTATATATTATTATTTAAGATAGGACGTTGACGGAAACGGAAGACAGATAAAGCAGTGTACAAAGAGAACGTGCCTACAAAAGCTGCTCTGACGTATAATAGAATTTGAAATAATACCAAAAGACCTGAATAAATGAAATAGTTCTTACGGAACAACTCGACATCAAGTCGGAAAATGCACGAAGCCAGTTCTTTCGTCGTCTTAACCAAACATGTGACGTGATTGTATTACAATCCCACATCAAGAGAGAGACTAATAATTAAGTAAAAAGCAAAGACTCCGCTAGCGACTTGGCTCTTTTATAATTTAACATCCACCATTTTTATAGAGGCATGTCACCGTTCCAAAATTAAAAAACCGCAGAGCTTTTAATAAAATTTTACCGAACTCATCCCTAACAATATTTTATGATTTACCTTTTTCCGCGAAACAATTTTACAAAATCCAATTTATCTGGAACAACTATACTAACGTTAGATTGATGCTGTTTATTATGTAGAACAAAATCAAGTTAAAAAATACTCTCCGGAGCAAGCGAGAATGGAAGAGATTTGATTTAGAGGTTGTAGTAAGTAGAATAATAATAAGTGTTGAGTTCTGGTATTTTTATAAGATCTTTTATTGAACTTTTCTCTTCCGGCGCATCCACCATTTTTTCAGGCCGAATTCCGACCACATCATCCTAACAAAATCGATGAAAAAAGCCCCAAACCTTAGAAAGCGAACAACTCCGACTATCGTTTCACTGTTAAAAAAACCACAACACAACTCGACGCTTTCAAAGCCAACGAAACGGCAAAGAATGCCTGCGATTGTTTCAACCCAACTCTACTTATTCCAATTTCAATATTCTTCAAATTATAGCTTTGATGTCTGAATCCGAACTCGCAACAAAAGTTTGAGACATCAAAGTTCTAAATTTTCGTTTTTAATTTTTTGTACGAAACGCGAAACATTAAGTAAAAAGTGATGTTCTACGGAATCATCCTCACACTCGAGAGTTTCGCTCTTCCTTATCCGGTTGTCAACGAAGGTAATTAAAATTGATGGAACAAATAAATTTCCGCAGTTGTTTACACGACACACAATGTTAAGAGGAGGCCGCGTAATTACAGCGTTGCTTCTTGCGTCTTTGGTCGGTATTGTGCTTTGGTTGAAATTTAAAACGTGTGTGTTGTATGCCGAGACCCCAATTTGAAACAAGACAGCTTGATAAGTCCGGGATTGTTTATGAGGGAAGAACGGACATAATTGTACGAGGGCAATCCTTATTACGTCAGCTCCAATAAATTATGTTGGTAGTACGGAAAATCCGTTCATTGTCTTAGAGTTTATATTAATTAAGAGTGGAACTTGGAGGATCATATTTATTAGAGAGACAAGACAGCGCCGCATGCATCCATCACAAGCAGATGCTTAAAAATGTATGAAAGGAGGAAAACTTAATTGAAACATCTTTGGATCGTTAAATTTGACCTCTTCAGATCGCTAATTTAGAAATGCGAGATTCACAGTGAAAGCGAGGTCAATGCTGAAGTATCTGTTACTTCCGACTGAATTAGTTTAGCTCCAGGTGATTCAAAACTTTGCAAAGTGCAAATAGATGCTGCCACAAGAACAACAGCGCTTAGGGATAGTTACATGAAGATATTCGTACCCAGAGAACCCGGCAAATTAGTCCGAAAAAGGAAGAGCAATTGAACGAAAGAAATGGGAATTGCGCGTTCTCTTTTCCCACCTGAATTCCGCCGAGTCATAAGACATCAATTAGAATCGCCTCTCCACTGTCAAAATCGTAAACGATCCTCCGTCACTTCCAGTCCGTTCCCGTCAAAAAGGGCTCCACCCAAAATGAAAACAAAGCGCGCTAATTTCGCTCGCGTTTCGACCGATTAACCACGTCGATTCCCATCGGCTTTGAAAATGGATGCAAGCAATCAACGTGATCCGCAATGATGACGGCGGTAGAGAATTGTAAAACTGCCACTCTTCCATTATTAATACCACCCTCCGTCTTTGGAGGATCATCCTCCTGGAATGCCCACTTGTACGAGAAACTCCCCCAGGATGGGACTACATGAAATATTAAAGAACCGAAGCCGCAAGAATGCGAACAACATCCACTCATTACGAAAGCGACGGTAATTGATAACTCCCTCGTCGTGGTGCCTTATGAAGACGCGGGGAAGTGTTTAATTACAAGAAAACGTCGCTGAAGATATCGTCGACAAACAATTGCGCGGTGTGGCGAATAAAAAATGAATCAGTGGTTTGAGAGCGTACCAATTACGTTAAGAGTTTCCTCTTTTAACGTCGAGGATTCGTTACTTAAACCCTTTTTTCTTCGTTTCGGAGAGATAAGAAAAGCACACATACGACCGAGGGTTTAATTACAATCGCAAATACACGGTTATCGGAGGAGACTTCTTCTTCGAGAAGAGGGATTTCGAATAATAAAACCATTTAACAAACGAGAGACCATCATTATTTGTTCCCCAATCAACTAGAAAGAGGTCTATCGATCTTAGGATGTTGGATGGAACGCACGACGAGATTGGTAGACGATGGTTTACGTCACTGGTGGCAAGCGCAGCTGGAATAATAATTAGATGATTGGAACGACTGAAAAAAATGCCGTTATAAACAGATGCATTTTAAAGAAAACTACATAAAAAGGTGAAATAAACTTGCTACAGAGCGTTATGGTAACTACCAGATAATTTATAACGCTACTACGGACAACCATATTTCATTCGGAACCAGAAGAGGTAATATTTTTCGCTCAAGAAATTGCGGTATCTGTTGTTACAATTAAACCAAAGCTATTTTGCCAGATAAACCATGTAAGAACTATTACATAAATCTTCGTGTAAAACACTGCACACTGAAGGAAATAACAATGAACTTTTAAGAGCTCTCTGAAATTGTTGTGAACTGTTAGTTGCTGTCTCCAAAGATAAACCGGTAGGTTTTAGGTAAAATCAATTTTAGAAATTTTGTAGTGTTCATCTGCACAATAAAATCAAATTAGAGTAGTTCAAAACTTCGTATGAAATTTATTAATATGCACGTGTCATATACCTGTAACCCATTTTAGTTTAATTCTCCCTACTTACAAAAGAAATAATAGACGTAAAACATGATAATAAAAACATGAGATCAAGTCACAGGCGAGAAAATTCATAAAGAAAAAGGAAATGATGATGAGGTGATGCAGGTAAAATGGTGTGAATTTCACAATTTAAAATATAAAACGCAACATAAAATGAAAATTACACTAAAAGTGAGCGAATTTCGTTTCCAAGAAAGTATTTCATTCTGCCGGTTGAGTACATACGTGAGATTAACTTGCAATCCTCTACAATATGACCGCTATGATCAAAAATTAATTATCTCAGGTCGTGGAAAGAGCTTAGTTAGATTTTTTAATTCTTCAAAGTCAGTGAAAAAAATTAAATTTGTGTCGTACAAGTTTTTTAAATGATAAATGGCCCTACTGCAGTGAATAATGGAGCTAGTTTTATAGGTGGCACAATCTCTCCACTTTTATTTATAGCCCAGCCTTTAGCCACTATAAAGATTTTTAATAATTATGCAAAACCGACAGTTGTAAAATGGAATATGAAAATATTCCAACACACTAATTAAATAATAAAATGAAAATTCATCTTTTTATGTGTGTTTTATTACATCATTCTATACACTAAAAATAACAATTTGCACATTAGAGTTAAAACGAATAAACATATTATTAAGAGGATACGTGCAATTGAAAAGTTGTGGAAAAAATAAGCTCAATTCTCTCCCCTTTTACGCGAGTGGTGAACCTCTCGTGGCTTTTCTAATGTGTCCAAAGCGCCCCTAAACGCCAATTCGCCCTCCTGAAATCATCCCTCTCCGCCATCACGTAACTAAAGAATGCCATCAATCTGTCTCTAAATTTCAGTAGTGATCCCTTCAATTGAAACTTTGGACGCTTAATTACATCGAAAAAGGGATTTCGCAGTAAAACTAGGACTCTATATTAAAAGCCCATCCATCGGATGTTCCTGACAGATAATTGTTACCTATTTGGGCCCTCATCAAAGTAATAAAACCAATTATCTATTGGCTTTTATCGGATCAATATGCATCGAAAATGTTTAATACAACAACTCCAACGTTCTATAATCGGAAGTTATCGAGTGGTGTACATTTTTTCAATGTTTTCTGAATAAAACAAACAAAAACTCGATTCCAAGTCGCACGAGCAAATCTCCGGCGTATAACACAAAGACAGAATAAACTTGGAAAGAACTCCATTTTGTATTTGCTTAGCTTCCGTCAAGATGGCGGCCGGTATTAATTTCAACTAGTGTGACACGAGTATTCATTTC
Source organism: Gnatocerus cornutus (assembly GCA_029298725.1). Lineage (NCBI taxonomy): Eukaryota > Metazoa > Arthropoda > Insecta > Coleoptera > Tenebrionidae > Gnatocerus > Gnatocerus cornutus. The sequence goes on from CM055517.1 coordinate 4,974,455, forward strand.
CGTTATGTATGTGTTTACTTTTCTTCCTTGCGTAGAATGTATGCAAAGCTACACAATAAAACCGCTTGCAATTTTACAATGTCGCTACTTTTTGCGGATGTTTTATCCGCGTCGAAACTTCAAGCTTTAAACTTCTCACGCCATTTATTTCTATTTTTTTTTATAGCAAACGCAGCCAGAAATGACGAGGGTATTTCAATACACCCTAATGATTTGTACCGACGATTTCAGCTCTAAAATTTTCAACAAGTCAATCAACGCTTGATGAATGATGATCTGAATCTCTCGAGAAAAATTACGACGCCATAAAATTTTTATGAACATTTCAATTTGCATAGACTCGCAATTTTCTTGCTTAGAATATTAAAAATAAGGCAAGCGGTGTCATGAAACCCGAATCAATCAAAACTTGTCAAGATTTTTTGTTTAGTTTAGACAGCTTTGAAGCTTAATTAATTGCGTTTATTCCCAGAGGCGGTTTCAACGTTTACACATGTGGCGAAGTGATGATGAGCACATTCAAATCCACCAACATTTACTTCCACCGTTGCGTGTAAAAACGTAAACAAACGCAACGGTTGCCGATACGAACGAAAAACTCTTGTCTTATTAAAGACCAATCAAAGCAGAGTGCCATAATTAATTGGTCGGTAATCTCCGCCGTGACGTCTTTATGGCATTACAAATGAGCCCTAGGGGATGAAATATCTTTTCTCCAAACAAGTTTACAATTAGTCAGGCGTAAAATGCAACGTGGCAATAAATACACGCGACAGCAACGTCAACATGGCGGCTGGTTATATCGTCACGCGCCATCTTACTGACTCTATAAGCCCTCCAACTCAAACAAAACTTCCCCAACCCCATGAATTGTTGCGGGAAAATGCTAATTCGGTATCAGCGTTACATACAAACATAAGTCCGGTGGGCCCAGAGATGCAATTCTTGGGTGAATTATTCAAAAGAGGCAAAACCTCTCATTATGTATGCGTATTAAAGGTGCCAATTATGGCGGAACAAAATTTTTATAAAACCTTCGGACCCAATGACTGGAATCTGGCTAATTCGAAAAGATCCCTCTTATCACCAACAAAAATATTCGATATTCAAACCAGCGAGACCTCCGATTAAGTATGCGCACTAAAGGTGCGAATTCCAGCGGAAAGGAATTTTCAAAGTTGTACCGGAACTCTTTTTCAATTAAACTTGTTCGAGAGCGGAGTGTCCTCAAGTTCGTACAAACCGACAAAAAAGGCTTTGAGGGGATCGGTTTTATTTCCAGAAGGAACTCCATTTGGAAATCTCAATTTCCATTTCATTTAGAAATTATCAATTAGGAGACTAAATGGACAATCTTCAGTAATAAGAATTACCGTCTCCCTGGAATTAATTTGCAATAAAAAGCAAACTTCCGATGGTATCTTTTTTACCACTTATCGGGGAAAGTACACACACTTATCTTAAAAACGTAATTTAAAGTTTTATGAAAACAAGTTTTACGACCACGGGAGCTCTGCACGTGACATCATCGATAAAAAAAAATCTGCAACTTGGGAAATTAAAGTTAATAATAAAAAGTGAACCGACGTCAATTTTTTTTAAATACTGTGTAGATTATTTACAGCTCTCCATTCTAAATCCGGAAAAATAAGGTGCTTAACTTTGTAAACAGATGTGACGGGAGAGCTTTATGCTTTGAAAAGCTGGATTTTCCGCAAATGAAAATTATAAAGGTATTTAAGACTGTCACATGCAATATTGTCGGTACGGAATTCCAGGATCAACCTTTGTATGCTGACAAAACAAAACGCACGTACATATGATTCTTTTTAGTCTATTTTTTAACAGGCTGTGATTTTATTAATCCATTTGTACTTCCTGAAATGCAAGTTAATGAATAATAAACAGTGCGGCCGTCAATTCTCGATTATGAACAGGCTGAGGAGGTAATCGTAAACGCTGCCATAGACTGACATCTCTTTGAAACGTGTCAAACCGTGATTTGATATGACTAAAGAGCAAAACATGCCATTTCCCAACGACAGGAAATTATTGTAGATTAAAGAACTTAGTTTGCAGCAAACTCGACGGAAGTGAAACGAAATATGACAACATGCAATAAACATAAATACTAGTTTGCTTATTCAATATAAATGATACAGATCTGTTTAAACTAATCTAATTATCGCTTATAGAACACGTTACAACACAATTAAAACTGGAGTATGATGGATAGTGCAGGTGTCAGGCAACGAGGTGAGGATCACGAAACTAAAATTTCCATCAGTAGCTTAATCGTCGCAATAAACAATTATTACGACTGGTAAATAATAGTTTAGCACACTCAGTCTGCTTTTGATAAAATTTACTAGCACTAAAAATAATACTTCCAACTCGTGAAAACCAATTACTTTCTTTCTACATAAAATACGGTTTATTATAGTACCACAATAAAAACGTGTTCAATAGGGCCAGAATGAGGGTGTCATGATTTTAATCTGCATATAGGGTCAAGTATTTTTCCACGGAAAACAGTCAATAACAGACACGATTTAAAAATTGTTAAAAGTTCACCCGGCGCATCCACCATTTTTAACAAACTTGAAAATTCATGATTGCGGTCATTTAATTATGTATTAACGTAAAGTCTGGATCAAATTCAACGACTTCATTATCATAATGTCAACTTACAAGCTATAAATTACTCGAGAAATCGATCCTGACGGAAATTGAAAATGGGAATCTAATATTTTTAGCTTTAACGAAGCAAGGCAGGTTTAAACGTTTAAATAAGCATTAAAAATGTCAAGTTTAATTTATTACAACTAGAAGAGCTAAGTCATAAAAGATAAAACCCTTTCACGTCTTTCAAGTATTTTACAATCCGGGAAAGAACAAGTCACAGGTTTACTTTTTTTAATTGAAAGAAGGTCTGCGTTAATCCCATTTCTGCAATTGTATGCTCGAGTTTATGTGGTAATAACTAATTTAAACCCTATTAATTTGCGTTTTTATGTTTGGTTTCAAGGGCTAGTGCCCTGCTCAATTTCCTTTAAATTTAACATAGTAAAGTCTAATCTGTTTTTAAACTCGACACCTGCAATGGGCTAAATGCAACTTGAAATCTAAAAATTAAAACCTTAATCCAAAGTTTAAACTTTTAACGTTAATTAAAAGATTAAACTTAACTGAGTAATTTAGAAGATTAAACTAAACTTGGCCGTAAATTTTTATAGTTTACTTAAATTCGTTTGGCGGTAGATTAAAAGTTCGATATTTGATTTACAGCTTTCATGTTTAAAAATTCGTAATTAATTTAATTAAAAGTCTTAAGTCTTTCACCCCAATTAATTAAAACCATAAAACCTAAGATCCAAAGCTTGCTTTGAAATTATAACATGTTGACGCTTAATTTACAGTTTACTTAATTAAAGCTCTTTTACCCAATTAAACCTCGTTCTCTACTTTACTTTAACCCACCATAAATTGGATTTTTTCGCTTATGAAAAAATTCAGTAATTTTCATGACCCGAAAAGGATTATTTACGTATTCAATTTTCTCCAAAAATATTTACAATCAATAAATTGAGGCACGTGTCGATGCATGTAACCTAGTCACCAAATAAATCCCGTTTAATCAAATAAAACCAACCATGGAAAATCTATGCTTACATTTTTATTCGCAGATAAATTATAAGATATATAATTTTTATATAATTGATTTAATTCGCATAAATTGTGAAAAAATAAGTTCTAAAGTTTCGTGTTAACATGCTTTATTTACACTCTACATGCAATATATTCCGGATTAAAATAGATGCTTGAGTTTGTAAAGTTTTAGTCAGAGTACAAGACAAACCGTAAACTTTAAGGCCGCTCTCTAGTATTTATCGCTCTATGCTAAACAAACTGATAGCGCATCTCGCGAAACTCAACAATTTTTCCAACAAATTTGAAGGTAATCATGAGAAGTTAAAACCCGGCAACAATAGCTTACTCATTCAAATGACTCACGCACACACCTTTATCACGAAATGCAAAAATAACTTTCGATGAACACGTCTAAACGAATAGGCATCTAAAAATAATAACAATTTTCCGGCTGAAAAAAAATCGAGCCGAAACCAATTCGGGTTCATTCATTCATGAAGCTCGTAATCGCGTAATTAAAAGCATACAATTGGAATTGTCTACGTAAAAATCGATCGAGGTTAAGTAACTTCATTCAATAATCATAAAAATCTCACCCCTTCCGGCAAAAAAGCACGAAATTGAACCAATCACTACACCGGAATGTTTAACGTGATTGGTACGACTATTGTAATTAAACTCGATGGAACAATGGAGCTACCGGTAATAACGAAGCGAAGTTTATCAGACATTATCGTTTCCGGTGCAGAAAATAAGAAGCGATTTTCACCAATCATATTTGTTTGTAAAATCGGAGAAAATCTGGAATGATTCGGCTTGTTTGCAAAGCTTTATTACCAAGGCGAGAAGATATCGTAAACATATTTTCGTTGTTCCGTGGAAAATGTGGTGATTCCTGGGAATAAACGACTTGTATAAATGGTTGCATAGCTCTAATTGAGATATAACGAGTTTTCTTAAACAGTGGCGTAGCGTAGTAGTTCGATTCATTACTCATTTGCCATGAACTGTAATCTTGTTCTCACAATCGACACATGAACTGTGACCTTTTGTTTTATTAGTTTACCGGTGACATTTCTATGTCCATTATCCTTTCTTTGTATTTTTATAAAGCCATTAAATTATAGAAACAAAAAATAAATTGACGTACACCTAATGGCCATCGACAATTTTCATAGCCAAGTTTGATCTCAACGTTGCCAATTTTAAAATCGATACTTCATAATTAACAGCGATGAAAAGCAGCACAATTTAAGGTCATATTTGAAAGAATTTTTATGAAAACTATTCCCATAACTTATTTGCAAAACGTGACACTTTCATATGACACATCAAAAGTAACATATTAACTGGGAAAGTTGTAGTTGAAAATTGCCTTTGTTTGTCTCAAAGGCGTTATGACAAGTCAGCAAAAGCTGGCAGTGTATAAATAATAAAATAAGAGTATAGAAACAGTTGACTTTAATGTTGAAATTTATTTACAAACACCGACACCTATTGACAATGCTTAAAACCAGTGAGTAATAAAATAGCACGTACGCCTCTGTCTCGTGTCTTTTTAATTGAAAATGCAGTAGACGTGTTTAAACATCAAACGGCGAATTTTCGATTCACCGAATGGCAATTTTGCCAAAGTTCGTGATTAAAATCGAAACGATATCGTTGTCGTTTTGGTTTCCGCACCGGTGAACTCGTGAACTTCTTCCGAGTTTATTTAAACGTGAAAGTTTTGTTTGCATAGATATGTACTTTGTAGGATTCTGTAAGATACGTCGATGACATCGCGACGTCGACGCCTGACGTGGTACGATCGATGTCTTTAATTAACGAGTGGTCTGTTTTTCGCGCCGCAATTGAAACGGCTACTCACCGGGTTCCGAGATGAACCTAATGAGTTCCATTAATAATTTCCGGACGCACCGGAGAAATCCGGCGACTGGCGAACTGAATCAGAGCAGACGTAAATAATTAAATTATGAGCATGTCGAGTGTAAATCGCCGTATTCGACAAAGGTGCAAAAAAAGCCCCCACAGAATCGATCGAGACGAAAATACACCGGAAACATCCGTCTTTGGTGAAAAATAGCTGATAGGAGTGCAAAAAAGCGCGTAGGGTTAGAAACACTCTCCCTGCGGCGACAAATTGTAAATATTGACTCGTAAATGCGACAAAAAAGACGCTCCAACAATCGTTTCCCTCTCTCCTTTTCGAAAAAAATCGATCGTAGAAAAATTTCGATCGGTGGAGAGGGGGAGGAACCGGCGGGGAGATGTGCGGCGTGCAACGTGCCTGGATTCGATGAAAAACTTACCCAAACCAAAATTCAGTCGAGTTTTCGATTTTTCAATTTTATTTTAACGCCAACCACCCTCGGAGCAGCACGGTAGCCAACTTAGTGCGACCAAATAGCACCGAAAACGTGAAATAACCAAAAACTCATTGCGCATATTCGTGCCCGGAGTCGCAGGAGCGATCGGACGGTTCCGGGCGGTCGCACCGGAGCCGATGCAGCAGGATCCCGTCGTGCTTCTACAGGATCTCGATCGGTTAGTGGCGCCCTCTCGCACACAAATCTTCGATATTGATTTTCCCGCCCTTCGTTTCGTCTTTCTCTAGTAAATGAGCTATAAATTATTGTGCCTTCTCCCTTTGCATGCAAAAAACCGAGCGGATGATGATGATGATCTACCAAGTCGCGATCAATAGTCCTGTGAACCTAATTGTGCCTTAAAATCGCTGATTTATCGTCGACAATGGCTCTATATTGTTCCCGTAACGGATGTTTCACCTCCATTCTCTTCAAACTTTCTGGATAATTGTTTCGATCTATAACTGGCTCTATTGTCCAGCGATATTTCCATCAATTACAAAAACAAAGAAGTTAGACCATGGGTGAAACGATATCGCAACGGAAACGGCAAAAACACAATTCCTTTTGTGGATAGAAGAGCTTTTTCAGAGCTTGCATATACGGAATGTCGAGATTAAACCTGTTTCTGACATTAATATTACCGGGCATAACGTTTTATTGATAAAGTAGGATGTAAACGATGTTAACAGGCTCCATTTCATAACGACGACCACTAGTGTACGATTTAGCGATACATACAACCTAAAAAGAAAAAGCCAGCTTTTGATGGATTAATACGGATGGGAACAGTTTAAGCTCTTGGATAAAGCCGGATTCACCTACAAGCTGATTTTTTCTCTGTACCTGCAATGATTTCATTTTCTCTTCTGACAACAACAATCCGATTAAGAAAATTCATATTCTACAGAAATTTTACGTCGTTTTTCTCCAAAACGGTAGGATTAAACATGAATAACCATTTATATAATCCTTCTAAAGCTCGCAGCTTCCGTTAACGACATAAATATCAAAAAAGAGGCTATGCAAAATGGTCCATCGAGCCGGATTTCTCTCCGCTGTTTGATTAGAAATCACCACATCTGTATGAAATCAAGTATAAATTCGGATCGTTGTTAAACCGCCCTTAATAATACATCGGGCTAAGCTGTAAACTCGGCACCAGAGGCCTGTGGCGATGCGTGAAAGCATAAATTTCGGCGTCCCACCACCGGTGAAATACACACGTGAGGTCCAGTTTTATTGTCAGAAACTTGATCGATAAAAATCAGACCATCCATCACTTTTATCCTCATTAATACAATCGTCTTGAGGTCAAGCAATTAAACTTTAGCTGACGTCGAATGTACGTGTGGAGAATAGCAAACGTCTAGCATTTCTCGAAAAGGCAAGAAACACTCCAAAATCGCTTTTGTGCAATGGAATAATGCTGATCTAATTGAATATAATGAAGCATCGGAGTAAATTATCCCATTACTGCTTCCAATTCACACAAAAATAAATCTCTCGTGATGGTGTTTAAAAAGGGGGAAAGAAAAAAGTTCATTTAACCCACATTCAAAGCACAGGACGTCGTTACTACTAATTACTTCGTAGTTTTGTAAGTCGCATTCTCTCGAAAAGTACAAACTCATTACCAAAAGACGTTTTCTTCATTTACCCTCATTATGTTAATCGTTCACAGTTTCTACGCAAATATTTTCGAACAACGATTAAAATATTACACCGAACGAGTTCAAGGTTCTGTTTGCCCGTCGTCTGTGCAAAAGAAAAATGACGTGAATTTAATTTAGCGACACTGTTAGAGTCTTCATAGACTGAGAAAAATCCCTAATCGGATTAGACGGAGTAAATTATGGAATATTACGAACCGAAATGAATATCCGAGCAATTTATCACAAATCATCAAAAAGTCTTCTTAACGAAAGCGTTTAAAAGACACTTTTACGATGAAAACTTCAAGATATGTCCTCTTAAGGTGGAAAGATTACGTTTCCTCCGAGTTTGATAAATACAAGGTTTGCGTCGTTTCTTTTTGGATAAAAAAAAATGCAATAATCCGTGTCACCATAGAGTTCTTGTTGAACGACAACGTGTGTGACAAGATCGAACCTAAAAGCTTATTGAAGTTGTGCTTTTAACGTGTGAGGGTGGTGGTAAATCCGAAAATGTTAATATACTCGTAGTAAACATAAATATTCAAACGAGCTAAGCTAAAAACCATGGGATTTGCGGTCAACCTAAGCTGCCCATTATAGGTGGTTTTATCATGTTAATGAATAATGGCTGTTTAATAATGCAGTAAAAGATTCATCAAAAATTTTGAAAATAGATTGAGGTAGAATTCTAAAAAAACTTCATTACTATGGATAACACATAAATGTCAGCTTTAGCGACCTAGTCCGGTAAAACGATCAGTTTTCGTAATAATAGACATAAATAAGCAATAGTATTTAAAGATTTTCTTTTTAAAAATAGTCACCTGAATAACAATAGAATTAAAATTCTGAAATATTCGTATATATTTACATTTCCCAGCAATATTTGCCTTGTCAACGCAACAAAGTAACTATGCAATATTTTGTTTAATAGTTACAGTGCCTTCTGTTGTGCAACTGAGACATAATAAAAATAACAATTAGAGATTTTAAAATGTGGTCAAAAGTCTTGACTTTCTAAATCTCGGGCGTTAGCAAAAGACTTGCTTTTTAAATTCCACAGTCATGAGAAATACAACATTCTTCCGTCTAATTATCGTCAGTAGTAAATAAAATTCACACTTGATAACACTTTCCACAATCATAAATTTTCTTTCCATCGTTGCCTCAACGATAACTCTTTAACGCAAGAATGAGGTTCGTAATAAAAATTTAATTAGTATCTCTTCTTCACGGCTTCGTGTTTTATTAACAATCGCCATTATGGCCTTGAAAATTACCAAGTAAATACAAATAATTTCTCCAAATCCAATTTACTAAGCTATTGAATGAAAGGTTGAAGCGAATTCCTGACCACAACTCAAAATTTATGTTTTACACGCACTCTGTAGATTCTGACACAACTAAACCGAGCAAACACAAAGCGTTTGTAAATGTTGATTTACTCTGAATGCAGAAATTAAATTATTTCATTGAATTATGTTTGAGATAAGTGAAATTTCATCAGCGGGATGGAAACTCAAAAGCATTGATCGAACTATTGATAAATGTATAACCAATCACGAATAACGCCCATAAAATTATAAATCCCCTTTACCCTTTCATAATGATTGTTATTAAGCTCCCTTCGGCGATTGTGGATAACGATAATCACGACCTTGACACGCCTCCCATGGTAGAAAGCGCGGTAGTGACATTTGGTCAATTAACCGGAATGTTCTTCTAACCGAATCTTGTAAAGTCTTCACAAGTGCGTGATTTCGCAACAATGATGCTAGCCATTTGTTCACAACTGGTTCACCTACTTAATGATTAAGTGAGAGTTGCAGTCCCCGCCACTGGTCATCGCCATCCTAAGGTCGTGCTCTTTACAATGAACAGAACTAGAAAAATCCGTGAACGAAAGATCTCAACTTTCAACTTAAAATAAAATTGATGGTTTGTCATTTCGCTTTCGCCGCTTGCTCTAATTATAAAATTAAATGACCAAAAGAACTGGTATGTCCCGAAGTCGCGTCGCAATCTTCTAATTGCAAAATTTCAATGAGTGCTGTTTTGACTCCCGACTGAAATATGGCGTTAATATTGCGAAATATTCCGATCCTTAGAGACGACTGCTCTGCTGCTGTTTGAATTAAATTTTAAAATCAATAGTTATTAAATTTTCATGAAAGGAGCTTGCTAAAGAGACCCGGAAAATAAGCATGACTTTTATGGCTCAGTTGGTACGGTCGTATCCGAAGAAGATAATGCCAATGGAAAAATTCACATTCGATTATCGCAATTAACTGTTTTTACGACCTAAACCTTAAGAGGCACTCCACCGTCGTAAATTTCAGACAATACGAACAATTGCTATAAACGAAAAAATGCACTGGTTTGGAATTCGACAAATGAACGTTTAAACTAATCGGTCTGCACACCAATTGCTTCGTAATTTCGTGATTATGTCCCAATTAGGGCTTCAGGGACACTTTTTACCTTATGACTTACGTAATTGAGCTAATTTGTTAAATCAAATAATCAGATTCTGTGATAAATTTGAATAGAAACGGAAACAAGACAATTTCGCAAGTGACAGTGGGAATTTAGAGGCCTCAATTCCTTAGACCTCGTTAAAAGGGGCTTTAAAAAGACGAAGAAATGTCGGCGGGATGAACAAACTCTTGCACTTGAAAATGAAGGTCGACGTGCATTCAAAAAGCAATCATCCTGTATATAAATTAATCAGTCCTAATACTTTTGTCCTGACTTTCTGTCTCCACTTTTTATGCTGTTTCACTAACTCACATGCTCTCTTCTTGCTTGCGGAGTTCATTTTTCCAAACGAATCTTGAGCTTGTGCAACAACTTGACTAGAGGAATTTAAAACAGTGTACTGTGGGCGTTCCAATCCTATAGTCCATTGTTATTTATGAGTATCATTACCTTGTAATCTTCGCAAAATCAAAATACGCGTCCTTTACCATCCGTCACCATATTTATCTTAGGATCATTTTAACTTTTATCTAAGAAACAAGGTCGGCACTTTAACGGGACACGTCATCTATCCCGTTAATGCAGCCTTGATTGAACATCACAATTCGTCATTTGTGTAATTGAGCATCGATGTACCCACTAATTCTAAGACATTGAATTCATCCGAAAGGCTGGTAATTATCTCTTGAAAGTAACGAAAACCTCTTGTCAATATAAATTACGGATGGATTCTAGGCCGCTCGTATTATTGATGAGAAAAATTCAAATTCTCGACGGCATTATTGACCCAAATCTCTGCTTATACTTGAGTGGTTTCAAAAATTTGTACAAGTACACTTCCTGATGATGGAGCGCATTCACTCCGTAACCTTCCAAGCTGGAGATTCTTCTAACAATTATGTCAGCCTTGTTGATTGTTTTGTTAAGAAGTGGCCTTCCGCAAAGACCTCAATATATTACGTTTATTCGGTCATCTTTAATTTCCTGTTGAGAGGATTACGCGATTTCCTTGCACTTTTCTAGCCAAAGGTCGGTTCAAATTGCGAAGAAAAGTGAACGCGAGTTCAAGGACAACGAAAGCGATAATGTAAACATGCACGACGAAAAAAAATTGATACTTTCACGATAATTTCGACGGCGCACCTTCGAGCAATTTTAGAAACTTTTTTTCTACAGCTTCATCTCACATCTCAATGCTCGTACCAACTAGATTAGAAAAGTTGATAAGACTAACCCCCGGAAGGCACGCCGAAACTTGCGACAAAATGGACAAGAAACTTCCGTTCAATCATATCCGCTGAATTAATTAACGAAAAATCAGAACCGTGACGATTTTTCCATAACGATGCTAATAAATCATCTGGGGCGTCCCCTACCAGGGTGGTTTCTAATGCAACAAGAACAACGAAGAGAGAAGTACATGTATAAAATGGGACTGCAAAAGGAGAGGGGTCCATAATAGTTGTACTGTCCAGTTCTTGTACACGTTTCCAACATATGAAATTTAAGTGAAAGACATCGAAGGTGTTGAGCCAGTGTTTGTGAGTTCAGTCGTGCAGCGGACATGACGGTGGCCACCATGAGGCCCATCATTGCATTCGCGATTATCAGCTGGATGACTGGTGAGTACTTTTTGCTGCAAGACCAGTTCGCGCGCAACCTTGACTCCTGCGGACTATTCTAGTACAGCTTCCTTTTACAGAAAAACTAGTCTAATTGTTGTTGCAACACTAATTAATTGCAAATTAAAGAATTATCTGCATCTGTCCTTAAAAAGCATCTGTCGTGTCCTGTCCCACTTTACATATTTTCTTTTTGTTGAACTTTTAATTTCCGTCAAAATAAAACCATATCACTTCCTCGTGATTTCTCTCGACAGCATCCGCAAAAAACAATAACTGCCGTTCCGTTTTGATAAAAATCAAATTCAGACCGAGAATTTAAAGTCATCTTCCTTCGTTTTGTCAATCTTCTTATATTTTTTCTATTCATGACCTTATTGCATCTACAAAACCTTGCGTGATCTAGTCCGAAAGAACCGCTCTCTCTAGGTCAAAAAAGTATAATTTTTCGTACTCTATCCTAGATTCTGAACAAGTGCAACATGTTGCACGCAACGATTATAGACAATTAAATTGGCAGATGAAACCGCATGGTTTTATTTACAAAGAAAACATAAACATATTTACCTACTTTAAAAGTTCAGACCAGAAGCGTTGAGGATTACTAACACACTTTCACTAGTTGCACACCTAAACAATTGTAAAATATGATGATTTTTTCATTTGTCATCTCGGTATCGTCAATTATATAACCATTGCCATTAGTGTGATATAAGAGAATTTTGCGGTCGATAAAAAATTGGATTTATGAAAGTTTCCAACAAGCTTCCTTGGTAAAACTGAAGCATGCTTGGAAAGAAGAGTCCAGTATCGACGAGCATCAATTATTTATTGAACTCGAGGGAAATTCTGATCCGGCATGGAATTGAAGTTGACATTTCAATGTAACAAATAAGCGCTGGTTACTAACAAAACAATTATCGAAGAAGACGTGAAAGCATAAAACAACCGCGTGCTTAATACCATCCCTGAAACGATTCAGTGCGGAAAGTCAGGCGTCATGAGAGTAATTAAAAATCATCAAGGTGGCTGTCGTTCTTTCAATCGAAAAATTTGCATATCTATCAAGTGGGCGTTACATCAACATAATGAAAGATGCTCGACAATTGATTGCATAAGAACAGGCCCCATTTCCACTTTCCTGTCAATTGTTGCTATGACAATAGGCGAAGTTTCTCATCCAAATCCCGAATTCCAAGAAAATTGAATTTGATTTCGAGGAGGTCGACTCCGTTTTTAACGACATTCTCTGCTTCAGGTGCAGTTTATGGCGCCCCATATTATGGCAAGTTCATAGGGAAACTTTCCGAATTACATCACGGCGTTTCTGGTGAAGTATACGCCGTCGACGGAAGAACTTTATACCTCAAAGACTTCACTTACGACGGTCAAGGCCCAGGTAAGATATTTTTAAAGGTAATTCGATCAAATCACAAGACATTTTCTCTTACAGCTGCTTATTTCTACGCGAGCACTGGGAGAAACGCCAATAGTGCCGGATTTAGACTTAGGGATGAAAACGGCAGTCCTGAGGTCATCAGGAGGTACAGAAAAGAAGGCGTCACTCTGACTCTCCCCGAAGGAAAAACTCTTAACAACATCAAGATTTTTTACGTCTGGTGCGAGGAGTTTGAGGTAAGCGTGGAAATTAACGGCCTTGATGAGAATTTCACCAAAAAAGGTTTTTGTTGAAATTTACACCGGCGAATTTGCAATTTAAATATAATGCATATCTCATCTGCTTTTGCGAGATTTTAATAAATATACGATTTCATTTGCATAATGAGTACAAGAACGGCCTTCAAATTTAACGTTTCGTGATTTGGATAAGCAGGACTGTTGGGTGATTTTGTCGCCGGCGAACAACTGGCAATGACATCCAGGACAAAAATCAACACCGGTTACATCATTTCATTAATAAATTTCACAGATTGCAAAATATTCAAATGAGATCTAACGAAACTATGAATGGACACCGGTTTATCTGCGATATTTACAATAGATTTCGTAACACGGTCTTATAATATCACAATTTTCGCAATAACAATGTTTGACGAGGTAACTCATCAATTTGACCTCCTGCTGCGATTTAAATAGATCAGGGAATGCTCCAGCGGTCGGACCAACTAAACCTTGGCGCCCTCTGTTGATGCAGCATCCAGAGTACCGCAATTATGCAAGCGTATGCTAATAATCCTTCATAAATGAAATATTTACGCTGCACATGAACCGGTGGAATTCGAAGCATTTCCTTTTCCGCGTTAAGCATAGCCGCTGGCGCAAACAATCCTATTATTGTCCTCTAAAAAAATCATTCTTTTCAGGTTAACTTCGGAGACATCAAAATCCCTCGCGGCTTCGAATACCCCCGCCCCCAGAAAGTAGACGCATTGAAGGGAGTGCACGCTGTCTCATCCGATCCTATCGTCATCGTGGACGCACAAACTCTCCTCGTGCCCAACTTATCGTACGACGGGGAAGCACCTGGTGAGATTTTTAGCTCTTTCCCCACACTCCCACGCTAGATATAAATTACGTTGACGCGTCGACCATTGAAGTTGATGGCTAGGGCTACGTGACCCCGTTGATACTTTGAAATTGTCGACAAAAAACTCTCTGATTTATGGAGAAACGGTCCTGACAGCGAAACATGTTAGAAAACAATTCCGAGACTCGCGTACGGCAATTCTGGATCAGATTTGTGGAGTGCACAAATGCACTTTATTGGCTGGAAGCTTTTCGCGATCCATAATAATTACGGAAGAGACACAATCTCTCGGATGCATAATACAATTTGCGAAAGACGTAATAAAGAAAGGAGTATTGCTGGCACTGCTTGAAGCACCGAATGTTACGTAACGTTCAATGAAAATGGAAAAGTTACGATCCGAGGTCGTGGCGTGTAAACAATTTTTTTATCGATGCATTTTTTTGCAACGTATGTAAATACGAATCTTCTGGAGGAAGATACAGAGTGGCAAGGTCTGCCACTGACATTTCCTCACATTTTTTTAAAAGACCTTACTTCCTTGTGAGAGCGACACACGGCCTCGACTTATCAGCAAAATCGCCGCTATTCAAGCGAAAAACTCATAAACTACGATTTAAATGCCGGCTGACCGAGAAGCTGAAAGCTGCAAGATGCAGTTTCGCTTTACTCTGAATAAAAGAGTTGCTTCAACCACAAAAGAATGGATTAGAAAACGAGCTTACTGTTTTATATTAGTATAACACTCTGTATATGTATTTGTCGCCAAGGTGCGAACGGTGCTCGATGAAATCAACACAATTTAGTGAAACACGTTATCAAGCGTACTTCAGGGTGCTCTTGAGCAAGTTTTAATCGTTCTATTGTAGGCAACTTGGAAGTTAAAACCCGCAATTCGCCGACCGTTGCACGCCACAAAAGCCCCTGTTAAAGACCATTGTGTCGAAAACAGCCGGATGGAAACCGTGTTGCAACAAAAATACCAAAGCTAATATTACGAGGTTAATGGACTCCCGACCAGTTTTCTGCAAGAATAAATACAATCCTGCTTGTTTTTTGTCACAATTAAGACCACACAATAAACCTGGTAACAAGTTTGCAGTGGTCTAGAGTTTTTATTTTCCAGATGCGAAATTCTGGGTAGGAAGAGGGCCGAAGCCGTCGCCACAAGGAATAAGAGTTCCAGACGAAAACGGAAAAGAAGTACCCTTGAGGAGGTACGACAGAAAAACAGTGGTCTTGACATTGCCCGGTGATCTAACCGTGTTCGATATCGGGCACTTCGGTATCTGGTGCGAAGCTTTCACTGTGGACTTTGGCCACGTGCAGATTCCTCAAAGTGTGAATGTACCACCATCGCTGAAGATGTTAGGAGTTAGTCCGCAGGTAGGATAGATTTCCAGGGTGAAAATAGTTACAGCGACAGACTCTGGCCCCTTGAAATTAACTGCTTCTGCTGGTCGGGTGGTTGTGCTTCTGCTTGTTCTTCAAAATTGAAGAAACTAACCATGTTTCTGGTTGTTACAGAAGCGACCCCGTAACTTTGACATCTCTAGAGAGGTGTCGAAGCCCCGAGTGCCGCTCATAGGGGGACAATTAGAAGCAACAACCTTCCGACCGCATCGACAAAATTTCTTCCAACCACCAAATCAAAATTTTTTACCTTTCGTTCAACAACAGCACTTGCTGACGCCACAGCAAATTTTCGCTCAGCAACAACAGGCGCAACAAAGAATCGACCAAAACGTGTACCAACCGCAACAGCGTCAACCGGTTCCTTACACTCCTTTAAATTTGCAACAAAGGCAGTACCAAGAACAGCTCGCTTATAATCAGCTGTTGCAAAACAGGAGGTTCCTGGAGGAACAGCAGATTAAAGCGCAGTTGAACCGACAACATAACAGATTTGACTTGGCCGCCGGCGGTCAAAATGCGTATGCGCCCTTCGGTTAACGTTCTTTAATTCCAGCTTTATCTAACTATTTATTCTAATATTTATGTGACGACTTCAGTGATGGGCAGTATTATTCTAGGCTTATTTCATTTAATACCGGTGATATTTGAAATTGATTGAAGAATGGACGTGAGCTCGGGGCTATGCTATAAATACTCAAACAGTCTCACCTGAATGCACTTTAACGTTTCACCTTGAAAACAGATTAAGGTTAGAATAAAATTATCGCACAATCGGACATATTCGTGGTCTTTTTCATGGCAGAGTGAGCAAAAATGTGCCCCAATATCGCAAAGTCACTCCTCTCTTCTTTAACCAGTGACAAAGTACGCTTTATTCGAATTTCATGCGATGATGGATTGATTTTTGAAAATTGGGTCGTGGTGCTGCACTTGATTCAATAACAAACTGAATTATTATATTAAGGTTGACGAGATTAAATTTTAATTGAAACTAATGAGAGTGCATGAAATTCGTACAGGCCAGTCTCTATCAGCTGTAATATATTTTTATACTCTAGTTTGTAATTTATACTTTTTTTACTACAAAATAAAGGCTTTTGTAAGAATACTTGATTAATTTATTTGTGAGTTTAGTGTTCACTCAGGCCTTAATTATGTATTATTCCCCCGTCGCCATTCACACCGTTCATTTGTTTCAGTCTAAGCTCAACTGCGAAGTCTTGTACGACGACCTGGCATTTGAAGTGCGATGGGCGGTGGCAGGAGACAGCATTGTGTTGCAACTGGTTGCAAAATTAGGTAAGTCCATGTGGGTGCAACATCACAACGATATTGACCCCTTTGTAAAACCGGCTCCTCCACCAAAATTCCACCCACGTTACGACGCTCCTCGATTGTTTTAATATCACGTCTGAGAAGCAAAAATTGCACAATTCACTTCTCGCAAACTTGTCGTGACAGATGTAAATGAAAATTGCGGGAATACAGGGACATTCCCCAAGTTATAAATATAGTATTCGGGATGTCGTAAATGGGACACGCGAAGTGATAAAATGCGTATACACGAACGTGCTGATTAAATTATGAAAATGCGAGAATTTCGGCTTGTTTTAATGCGATTTGTTAAAAAGCGACACACGGATATGTGAGTCCCAAAAACGGGGAGAAAGTACTTTTCATATCCGATCAAAAACTGGTTCTGGCGAACTTGTCTAGTCGGAAGTAATTTGCTGAGTTAATTGCAGAGTATTTATAGCGTGAAAAGTGACATTTGTCCGCTTGACCCAAAAACAACCATCTGTCGAACGTAGCGTGACTGCATCTTCTAATTTATTTAATTTTCGGCTTCGACCTGACCCTGAACTTCTTTCCTTCCATTTGCTAAATAATGGAACAATAAAGCAGCCGTGATTGTTCTGATTATGACCGTCAGATCATGCTAATTTGTACACGACCTGACGCCCATATCTGTTAAACGCACGCATCAAAAGTTAATTGGGTTAGAACTAACAATAGTTTTACAAATTAGTTTATTTATGAGGATTGTGATCGATCCCTTCACCGGCCCTGACCACCCGATAGTAGTTGCCTAAGAATTAAAGTTCACGGAGAAAAAAAGCTCCCTTCATAAAACCCCTATAATATGCAATAAAATTTGCATTTTCGTGCGATTTATCGTACACAATGTGCGATTATGAAAAATACGAATCATTGCATAATGCCACTCGACGGTGTGTTGACCTGACAAATTGTGCAATTTGAGTAATTAAAAATCCATTCAGTTGGTTTTTGGCCTTAATTGAACGCTTGTTTTTTTTCTTTCCGGTTTACCAATGAGTGGTCATTTTCGAAATCAATTTGAACAAACAAGAAACTGACTGTTTTAATCAATGATTTCATAAAAATTCCGCGTTAAATTTCTCAATCATAACATTTTTTCGTTAATTCACCGAAGACAAATTACGGCACGAAAGGCAACTTAATGACAACTACTGAATTCATAAGTTGGCAAATACAGTGACATCACGTACAATATTATCCCTCGCGAGTTTATTACATTTTTTATTCGTCCACGTTACGACTTTTTCATAGCTCTGTTATGCTATCATTCTTTTCGAAAATTTTATGATTTATGGAGATACAAACGAAATGAAAGACATAGGACCATTCGCAAAAATCGTTTTCTTGTAACAATGTCCGCGACTACCCACTCGCAAGTTTAACGACCGATCTGATGAGAGAGAAAGTTCATTTCACTTTTATGCGACCGCTTTTTTCAATAGAAATGAAAAAACAAGTGCGATGGTGGCATAGAACTGAAGGTCAGCAATTGAAAGGTAAATCCGCAAAAAATCGCAACAATTAACAGGCGCTGAAGAAATAGTATAAATAAAAATCCTTTCTTTTAAAGAGAAATTAAATGAGCTGTATTTAATCTTAATTATGTTTAATTGAGTTGCGTGGACTTAAACGATTGTTTGCACGTATGACACACTTTGCGCGAGAGACTTTTTACAGAAATCACTCGGTGGTAATCTTTTCTTTCAACAGAGCCAACTCAAACGCTTAAACATTTTCCAATTAAAATTAATTTTGTTTTGATTTGAGCATTGAGCATTGATTTTGAGCATTGATTTATTTTAAACAGACGGAAAGTGTCACAAGAAAGGCAATTTTTTTGTTACCACCAAATCGTAGAACTTCACATCTAATTTAATACAAAAGAAACATAAACAGAAATCAAAAGTAAGAAACGGCAAAACGCTACAAATTAAAGCGTTCTACTACAAAAATAAAAAAACAATCGGCGAAAGTCGCACGAAATAATTATTAAAAACTCCTAAATTTTCAGACGAGCGCGAATACATGTCTTTCGGCATCTCCGGCGACGACTCTCGCAGCGAAATGATCGGAGGAGACGTTGTGGTAGCATGGGTCAACAAAGAAACCCTCAAAGGCTACGCAGAGGACTACTACTTAGGCGCTAAATCTCAGTGCTCAGGTCCTACAGGTTCCTGTCCTGATGCGAGATTAAGAGAAAACAGTAACAATGTCAGATTATTGAACGCTGCCATGGTCAACGGTTACTCCATCGTAACATACCAACGTCCATTGAAACCGTCCGACGAGTTCGATCGACAAATTCATACAAATCGTTCACAAGCTATAATTTGGGCAATTGGACCCCTCAACCAAAGAGATGAAGTTTCATTCCATAGCCACTACACCAAAGGAAATCAATTCATAGATTTCGGACGACCGGCGAAATGGAACTGTCCCATGCCGGAAGGAGAACAACCAGCAATGAAAGCTGTTGCTTCTACCACGACGACCACTGCTGCGCCTTCACGGTCACGAACTCCAGAGAGGAGACGTGGAGGAAATAGGAAAGAAGTTGCAGATAGTGAGAAAAGCGCGTCCAAGACCAAACAAACGGAGCGTAGAGGAAGCACGAGAAGAGGTACCAGCAACAGTGTAAAAGCGGTACCAACGCCGGCACCTGTTGCGAAACGAGACGCTTGGGACATACCGCCAATTAAGTGTTACGAGCCTGAGGATGGTGTTTTTTACGCCCAGATGGGACCAACAGGTGGAAAGAGAGGATACCCGGCAATCACCGGTCACGTTGGATGGGGCATCTCGTGGTACATTAACGGATTATTGATTCCCGAAATTAACGTGGTCAGAGGTAAAACCTACACGTTCGTCGTTGAAGGAGGTTTTGACCCTGAAGTCGCCGCAAAATACCACCCCTTCTACATCACCGACGATTCTGTTGGCGGTTACGAGTATAAAACTCCAGAAGAACGAAAGAACATCACCATCTTCGCTGGGGCTGTCTTTGCGAAAGATGGGACAGCGAAACCTACAGGGACTGGACGTCTTTGCCACTGGACTCAGCAAGGAGATTCTGAAGCCGACGATTTTGCTTCTTTTGGTGCTTACCAACGTACGTTAGAACTGAAATGCGATCAAGGTGAACCTGGTGTTATTCAATGGACGCCTGATCGAAACACTCCCGATACAGTTTACTATCAGGTACGGTATTCAGGTCAAAGAGTGGTAATTAATTTGTTATTTTCAGTGCTTCACGCATCGTTATTTGGGCTGGAAAATAAACGTACACGACTTTTGCGACGAGCAACCTGCAGCTAGTGAACCCGAAGCTTCCATTGTGCCAGCGCCAGATTTGGAGGAAAGTCCGTCAGTCAGGATCGAAACAAGGGTAAAACCAAATGCTTTAATTGTTGAAGACAAAGAAGATACGAATAATACACCAATTTCAGAAAAAAAGGTCGTCCCTCCTGTAACAAACCTACCAAACTTTTTCCACACTCCTGAGGTAGTCCCGGCATCCATCTACGTACCTATTTTCACCGCCTACGAAACCAACCCTTTCTATACTCAACAAGCCTTCAAACCTAGCCCTACCTTAAGCGAGGATCTCAGACTTGACCCTTCTTCAGAAGCACCAAAAGAATCTACTCTTCTACTTTCTACCACTGCTGCTACTACTACTACTACTACTTCCACTAGTACTATCACTTCCACTGAAAGACTTGGCGAAAAAGTAATTGGCGCTCCTTCCGATGTTAAGCCACTAAACCAAAGTTTCTTTGTTCCTCCTCTAATATTCAAGAATAACTTTATAATGCGTAGGCCTTCAATACCCAAACGTCGGCCCTACCACCCTGTAATCGTTCGTCCTTCTATGTACCATAAGAAACCGATTTACCGACCCATGAAAGTTAATGTTCAAAGACGCCCACCTCTGATGGAACCACTTTACTTTTCAGAGTCGCAAGTAAAATACAGGCGACCAATTAATACGCTAATGGTAAAACCACCACTCACTAAACCGATAAAAGCATTACCACCCCCTAAAATCAAAACCTTAGCACCACAGAATGTTAAACCACCTCCAAAAGTGAAAGTCCAACATGTCGAGATTTCACCCCAACAAACTTCTACAGAGAAACAACCCGACCAACAAATGGTTTCCTCGTCACCATTAGACGTGGTGAAGCCAGTGAAAGAAGTGTATTTGCTCCCTCTACAACCAGCGCAGAATACCGGTTTTCGCCCTGAATCCGTGGTCATAGAGGGTGGTTTTAAACCAATCATTAACAGAGATTTCCAAGATCGTATGTCGGAAGACGAGCCGGAATTAGAATACGAAAGCGAGATCGGAGTAATTGACCAAGACCGACTCCCCCAAGTCCCTGAAAACTTCGAACCAATGTTTGTACCGTCTCCAGTTGACAAAATCAAGCATAAACGTCCCATAATAAAAAAAGTCATAGTCAAACACTCTAGAAGCATTGAAAACGAAGACATGGAGAGTAGTAAAGCACCTGACCAAGACGAGCCTGTAGCTGCTGCCGCAGAAAGAGTAGAATCTTACTACTTGCCCCCCCAAGGTACACCTCCGCAAATCAGTGCCTCCCGACAACCATCAAACATTGACATAGAAAATCCAATGATAGATTTAGCGTCACCACCGGATGTCGTGGTGACTTACGATGGTAAAAGAGTCTCTGGTGCGAGTTTAACAGCGCGCATCGCAGACCGCTCCAGCATTTTGGATATGCGAGCTTCAAAAGCTGCCGAGCTTATTAAAGCTCGACCCCAGTTTGCACCTTTCAAGGGTGAATTGCCCCCACTAAATCCGGAAATTATTAATAAGAATGCTCCGCAATTGCAAGCTCGTGGTTTAATTCGAGATCTTGAAACTCCACCCGCTTCCACGCGACTTCGCCCCGTCAGACAAAAAAGATCGGTGAAAATGTGGTACCATCAGAGTGTGGCTTTCTAATGCTTAATTGTTAAATAGTTGATAGGTTTTATTGTGTTTGTAAATAAAAATTTTTTATCAAGTGTTATCGTTTTTTTTACATTTACCAATCATACAAAAATTACTGTGGGAACAAAAAAGAATATGTCAAATTGAAATGACTAGGTTTCATTTTAGTGTTTCTTAAAAGTAGCGTATAAAATGTCATTTCTAGAAAAGGAGATTTCGCATTCGGGGAACGAAAAACGACCAAAAATCAATGAAAGTGCTTTTTACATGGGTCAATTGAGATGATCCTAAAGTAAAAGAGATGTTAGGCCGTTCAACGATTTTTCAGTTTCTTTATGATTTTTTTTCATATGCCAAATATCCTGGTCCAGAAATAACATTTTAGACACTAATAAATAATTTTTTTTATCAAGTGTGATTATATTTTTTATACACTAAACACTTCTAGTAAGACAAGTGCATCATTGCAAGTACTGACAACTTAATATGGCATACAAAACTGAAACACGCAAAATTAAATAAGAAACATGTATCCTAATCTTTTTCTGTTGCGTTCCCATTTTCTTTGGGCGCAGAACGACTGCGAGATCTAGATCTAGAATTTTTATCACCGCTGCGTGATCGGCTTCTGCTTCTTTTTCCAGATCCAGAACGTGATCTGGAACGATTACGTGACCTACTCCTGGATCTTGAGTTACTCCTGGATCGACTCCTGCGATCACGCGAGCGGCTTCTAGAACGACTGCGTGACCTGTGAACATATAACAAAATTGACGTGAAGAACCGTCAGTCAAAATATGGTTTCATATAAACAAAAACCCAAAAAAGGGGTTTTGTTTAAATGAGTCCTTTTGGAGACTACGAGTAAGTACGAAATTGGTTATTAATCGTTTCCTCGAGTACAATTTGGGAAAGAAAAGGTGAAATACTAACCTGAAAACGTAAAAGTGTCGGTTTGTGGAAAATTTAAGAATTTAAGTCACGACTGCAAATTTGAAGCACGTAAATAAAAATGAGTTGGTATTAAATTTGGTTATTATTGAAGCTTGGTGCTCCAATAATAGTTCAAATTGATCGAATATTGTTAATAACTGTGTAGATAGAGAGGATCGAGTCAAATGTTAAAGAGAGATATTTAGATGTAAGTTTTTACCATTGTCTGTGAGCTCGTGAGACGTGAAGTTAACATTGTAGGTAGAGGTAGAGTAAATCAACTAGGTAGGGCTACACCCGAAAGAGCTGGTAACTCACTGGCTCACTAGCAGTCTCGTATGTATAATGCAGTCGTGTGCAGACAGAGTGAGCGATGTACTACGTGGCAGCTCTACGCAGTCAGCGGGAGAGGCATACAACGAGACGAGAATGAACTCAACGCTTTACCTTACTATCGGCCACAGACTATACCTATAAACATGGCATCACTGTCAGCCAATCACCTCACACAGTACACCGCCAGGCGGCTCGCTTTTTATACGCCCTTCACTGCACAACTGGATCGCCCCATGACAAACAAAAAATAAAGAAAAACTACAATCCAGTTGTCCAGCAAGTTGATCATGAAATAAAAAAATAAATGAAACAAAATTAAACTGACTTAATAACTAGACCAAGCTGTCTGCGTATACGAACCTATGACGCCCCCCGCGTCTGTATCTATGACAATCCCGAGCATAGTGCCCCCTGTCGCCGCATTCGTAACACCGATCATCAGGATGGAACGGGCGCCCTCGGGACCTAGGCGGGGGCCCCCGGTAGCGCCCATTCCCGCTCTTCCCATTAGACATCTCCACACGAGCTCTACGCCCACATATAGTACGTCCATCTACAAGAAAACAATCAATATTGATCAGAAAGCGAACCAACACTATACCTAGGCCCCTTATTGCATCTTCAGCGTCCCGGGCGTCCTCAAATTCGACAAAAGCGAATCCTGGTGGGTTGCGAGCAACCCAAACATTTCGCAAAGGCCCGTAATACCTAAAAGCGTCCTCTAATTCTTGTTTAGAGGCACTGTTCCCCAAATCTCCAACATAAACTTTACAATCAGATCCATAACGAGACATTTTCCTGAAAAATCAAAGAGGGTAAACTTATTGATCGCCAAGGACGCACCCGGTGTTTGTTTACACCGTGCGATTTTCCTCGTTGTACAAAATACTAACCGAAAGGATCAATTTCTTCACAAATCACTAATTACACACACAATTACTGAAGAAATTGGGTTTTTATTCTTTATATTCGCGGTAATACTGAAAATTATACAGTCGAAAGAGGTGAAACTCGACTCAACATTTTTTCTCGGGGGCGATTACGCCGACCAATGACAATACAGCGATTTGTTGACATGACGACATACCAACATAACGGCCAAGCCCGCGATATTCAAAACGAAAGTAAAAACAACCGATAAATAAAACAAGATTGATTATGTCGAAAAAAGTTTAGATTTAAATCTTAGTTCCGTTCGAATTTATATTACAAACATTTCTAAAACATGTTTAACTTCTCATCAAATCTCCATTAAAATAAAAGTCGGGTTATGTAATTCTACCAATCAGAGAGCAGTTATTCGTAAAAAAATAAAGCCGCGAAATTTCAATTGCAATAAAAAAATCAGGAAAATAAACAGCAACTCACGTTATCACCTGACCCTAAATTAACACAACAGTTTTTCTGAAGCATGTTACAACTTAATCAGTGGATTGTCTATTTACAGCTTACGATAGTGAAAGCGATAAGCAATATATCTGACCTCTATTTAACACGAAATATTAATTCAAATTTAATTTACTTCATTCAAGAACAAGGTAAGTAAAAGTTACGAGCGTGAATCCAACAAAAAATGTTAAAAGCCCTCATAACATATCTTTCATTTTTGTTTCTACCTTTTAGGTTAGCAAGGTAAGTAAAGTGGGGACCACGCTGACCTCTACTCTTTAAATTTTTCCATTAGCACCATGTCGGTTGATTACAACACTCTGTCCATTGAAAAAAAATCCTTAGACCGCCCTCCACTGGAGGAGCTAGCAAAAGGTCAGTACTTCCCACCCTCAAAACTGTCATTTTAACCTAAGTTTTACAGTCATAAATAAAGGGCTACTGAGCAATTTTCAAGAAGTCACAGTCGAAGTGGTGGACTGCCCTGATTTGACCCAAAAGCCCTTCACACTTGCCAAGCCAGGTACTTTTCTTATGCTTTTACCACCCCTCTGACGCCATTTTTGTAGGTTTGGGCGGTAAAACCAAACTTGTCGAAATCGGGGGAGTCCCCTATTTACTCCCACTCGTGAAAAGAGAAAAAGTCTATGACTTGAAAAAACTAGCACCCCTTGTTGATTCAAACCCTGCTTTTATCATAGGTGCCGGCGCAGGACCGTTTCCTTATGCAGGAGTTAATTGCGAAGTATGAATTTGAACTAAATTTCTAATAAATGCAGGCACAATTTTTAGGGCATTTTGAATTTGAACATTGCCAATGGTACAGTAGACCAACAGACGAGGATCTCTAAGGTTGATCAAAGCAACGAAGAAGTTTCAATTATGGAGATCTTGCCCAATAATGAGACAAGAGTGAGCCTTCTAGCTAATTTGTTTTTCAGTCAAGGGCAACCGGGAAAAGTGAGCACCTGTACATCCATTACTATAACTCACATTGTCATTTTTAGGTCTTAAAAGTGCACGCGAAGAAACGTACTGGTCAAAAAGACTTCATTGCATCAATCAGAGAAACGTTAGTCAATGAATACACCAACAAAGTCATCGGTATGTTTCTTAACTCCTCCCACCATGTCTAAGGCCCGCATTTTAGGTCTCGGGGGCGTGTTTTTAATGAAAGAAGGCAAGGCTAAACAGCACGTGATGAGGGACTTTTCTAAAACTCCCATCACCAACGACGAGCAACTGAACAATTGGTTGAAATTTTACAACATGAGTGCCCCATTGATAGCCGTTGGTACTCTAATCAATAATGACCACGTAATGAAGTCCTATGAAAATGAGTAGAGTTTGTAAGGTTGATTTTCAGGGTCTGGACTTGAGGGTACAACATTTTCACAGTTTTAGTCATCATGGGGAAGCAGGACATTACCATATTGATGTCACCCCTGATACGGTGGAGTACTTGGGGTACTTTAATACAGGCGAGGAGATATACAGGGTGGATAGACCAGTGGAGACTCATCAATTTGGCAGGGATTAACTTTATTTTTGTAAAAAACGAAATAAATGGTTGACTTTGGTACTATTTGCTTTGCCTATTTGTATGAAGATAAGTGACGTCAGTGATCTCTATTATAAGTACTCGGCATTGTTAATTGACAGCAATCTGCAGAAGAGCAGGCGCACCTATTCTGTGCTCATAACCTCCAAGTTCTGGTTTCTTTAGCACTTTTTTCATTCCAGATCCGGACTTGCAATGAACCCCAAATTTCTATATTTCGCATACGGTAGTAATTTATTAGCGCAAAGGATCCACATAAATAATCCAAGTGCTGTCAGGGTCGGAATCGGAAAATTGTTGGTAGGTTAACATATCATTTCTCCTCATTCCTGTCCTGACTACTTTTTAGAACTACCAACTGGATTTTCTAACATACTCTAAACGATGGCGAGGGGCTTCCGCTACCATCCTAAAAAGCGATAAGCGCCACGTTTGGGGGGCCATTTGGGAAATCGACCTCCAACATAAGGAGTCTCTAGACAGGCACATTACAACCTCAAGCAATAGAAACGTGATTTGTATCTAAATTTTACAGGCAGGAAGGCGTCGCGGATAAAATTTACTTTGCCATGGACGTTGATGTAGTGGTTCCTGAAGGCGGAACTAAAAAGTGTCGTGTTTACCAACAGTGCGCAGACCCACCGCTTACGGAAAAGATGGAAGACTTAGCTGAAGACCGCAAGCCATCGGCAGTATACTTAAACACAATCAAAGCTGGAGCCAAGGAATCTGACTTACCTGAAGAGTACCAGAAGTTCTTGGCGAGAATTCCAGATAATGGCTACAGCGGCAAAGTGGACATTGGAATTTCACTTTAACACGTTTTCACACATTCGTTTACACAAACTCGCGAAAAAAGTGCACTTTTGTGAACATTCAATGCGTATTTTAAAACAGGATCAATTTTTGGGGGAATGTGATGTTGTAATGTTGGTATTAAAATAAAGTTTCGTAAAGTTACAATTTAAAATAGAATAAAACTCATTCCCTCCTTATCAAACGATGTTTTTTAGTCCTTTAAACATTGCGAAAATTATCGCTAAATATTTATAAAGCAATTATTGAATTTCGAGATAAGATAGTTTAGTTCATTTGATTACAACAAGTGGCGCTACTGGTGATGACAGATGGTGACGTGTGCGACTTCAAAAAAATGAATTTATTTCTACTCTCCATTTTCGCTATATTTTCCCTTGTGAGTGCCCAAGGGAATACTCTGGTACTCTTAGACAACCAAGTCATCCGAGAAACCCATTCGATTTTCTTCAAATCTCTACAAGGTGAGCCTACACTAAATTTGAGGTTATGTTACCGGCAAATTTTTTGCAGAACGGGGCTATAATTTGGTATTTAAAATCGCCGATGACTCGTCTCTCGTTTTGTCAAAATACGGAGAGTACCTCTACGACAATCTGATCATTTTTGCCCCCTCTGTGGAAGAGTTTGGAGGCACTCTCAACGTGGACACCATCACGCAGTTCATAGATGAAGGAGGCAACGTTCTCGTCGCTGGAAACAGTGGAACTGGTGATGTATTACGTGAGCTTGCATCAGAATGCGGATTTGAGGTAAACAGAAATCGTAAAAAACTCGAAAAAAATCATGTTTTTTTCATAGATTGATGAAGAAGGAGCGTTTGTTATTGATCATTTGAATTACGACGTTAGTGACGAGGGTCAACACACTAAGCTGGTGATTACGCCAGACAACTTAATTGACGCCCCGGTAATCGTCGGATCAAGGAAAGATGTCAAACCAATGCTGTACCAAGGAACTGGAATCTTAGCGGACCCTGAGAATCCCCTAGTTTTACCATTCTTGTCCGCTGAGAGCACATCGTACAGTTTTATTCCCGAACAAACCATCAAAGAGGTAATTGTATGGAAATTACGAAAATTTGACTCTAGGGATTCATTTTAGTACCCTCATGCTGTTGGTCGCGACACCGTTCTCATCGCAGGACTTCAAGCACGCAACAACGCCAGAGTTGTTTTCAGTGGATCGCTCTCTTTCTTTTCTGATGAGTTTTTCACAACCGCGGTGGAAAAAGCTCATGGTGGGGCAAAGTCAGAGATATCTGGCAATAGAGACGTTGCCTTCGCCATCAGCCAATGGGTCTTCAAGGAACATGGTCAACTCAGAGTACGTTCTGTTAAACACAGCAAGGCTGGAGAAGACAAACCGCCTTCTTCCTACACTATCATGGATGACGTGGTGTACAAAATTGAAGTCGATATTTTGGAAGATGGTGAATGGAAACCCTTCAGTGCTGACGATGTCCAGTTGGAGTTTGTAAGAATCGATCCGTTTGTCCGCACGAATTTACAGAAAAAAGGAAAGGGATATGAAGCTAGGTTTAAGATCCCCGATGTGTATGGAGTGTACCAATTTAAAGTCGATTATGATAGAGTGGGGTACACCAGAATTTACCATACCACACAAGTTTCGGTAAGACCGTTACAGCACACTCAGTATGAGCGTTTCATTAGTTGCGCGTATCCGTATTATTCGGGAGCCTTCTCTATGATGATCGGTGTTTTCTTGTTTTCGTTTGTGTTTTTACATTTGAAGGATGATGAAGTAAAGAAATCAAAAAGTGATTAAGTAATGTAATACACTCTTTTTTTAATAAAGAATCAGTTACTTAGTATCTACTTTGAAGAATCCCGACGTGTTTGAGAAATACTTGGCGCTGGAGTCGTTCATTTTTACTTCCGCAGCTTGAGGGTTCACGATTTCAAGCCCTTGCAACGGCGTAAAAGCCACACTAGATGCGGTACCTGAAATCTGCTTTTTAACAGTAGTACTACCACCCCACACATTTTGCTTCTGCAAGTTCCTCTGCAAAGTTTTGGATATCCTAACTTTGGTTTTTTCGTCAACTTGGGGCAAACGGACTCGGCCGGTACCAGCTTTTCCTATCGTACCTCTGGTGTAACCCAAATCTTCTTGATAGGCATCGTCTTCAATCTGCAAAGAAGGAATCAGTAAAGTCGTACTAAATGCTTAATATACGTACATCGGCGAAGTTCATTCTATTCGCGTTCTTCCTCAACTCAGTCATCGCGTACCGTTCCTTCATCTTCCTGACTCTTTTACCCCCTCTCTTTTTCTTCGATTGGTCAATCGGTTTAGGTAAAGGCTTCACGAACTTAACAGGAGGCGGCTCTAACATCTTATCCAACTTCCTCTCGATTTCATCCCTTAGTTGTCTCCCTATTCTACCGTCTTTGCTTTCGTGACACGAGTCGACCCTCGCAGCCAACGTGCATTTCATCGCCACTAATCTGGCGGCTTTTCGCCTCAAATCAGGGGGTGTGTTTTGTACTATTTCAGCGAAATAAACGAAGCCAATATGAGGTAGCATGTTGACTTGTGAAAAACCAGCGAGTGTCTTTTTTTGCTGTCCCAACAACTGAACATTACATGCTGGTATTTTCGAAAGACGCGTTAAACCTCCAGCGATGCCCATTATTTTTGCGGCGATGGAGGAGCCCAATATTGCGGATAAATTAGGGGCTATAAAAGCCATGCGACTTTCCACATATTCGTAGATTTTTAATTTAAAGTTATTAAGATCCACTGCCATGTCACAGGCTTCGTCGATTTGTTGTCTCTCGAAGTCGGAAAGCATAGTGCTAAAAATATTAATTAAAATGAAGAACTTGAAATGATCAGGGGGTACTCACCCCTGCGTGGTCGACGCCGTCACTGAAACGACCATAATGGTCGCCTGGGTGAGAAACTGTTGGAGAATTTCGTTATTTTTAGCCTGATCCAAGTCGTTCCCGAGTTCTTTCACCGTTTTGACGTATTCAAGGGGGCTCACGACGAGGGAATCCAATTCTGGGAAACGCTTCTGGTATTTGTCCCGCACAAACTTATGCACGGTGGCTACAAAATAATGTAAGTCGTTGTAATGCAAAACCATTTTTTTACCTATTTCAGCGTCAATATCTGCGGCTATATTGTTCGCTTCCACAATGAGTTGATACTCAGGATCCAACTCAACGGGGCCGATTATATCGTAGGTTTTACGTGATTTTTTTACGTGCACCTCAATCTGTTCTAAAATCGACTTTAACTCCTCGGAGTCCCTCAATTTACAGAGCTCCCTGACTGAAGCTATTTGAGTAGTGTCCAGCTCCAAGGGGATCTGTTTAATGTCCGGTTTTTCTTCTTTAATGTCGGGCTTTTCCTCGACTTCCATCGCTTCCTCGACCTCATCTTGATCGTTTTCTTCTAAATCGGCCAGTAGTTCGTCAGCTAAAGACATTTTCACTGTATTGTGTTTTCACGTTATAAAACACAAACTTTTTGTTGGTTATGTGTCACTTTGACGTTTTGCTTCGGAGAGACTCGGTTTCTGATCGATAGCTGTTGCCATAACAACAGTGAAGCGCGAAATTTAAAAAGTTTCCTTTCTGCCATAATTGAATCAGTAAATTAATCTTAATGATAGCAATTATTTCCACCAAAGTATTAATTCAATTGTGTCATTAAGCCGGCAAATAACGGTGCCTCATTGGCCAGAAATTCCCGTTGTCATAGAAACGACATGGATGTCCGGCGGGAAATACGAACGCTTTTCTTTTCTTTTGGAAGTCGTCGGCGCTAATTTTGGTATTTCCGTTCTCCCGGCGGCCCCTCACATCTTGTCGTAGCGGTTTTAATGAATGAAATCGACCGGAAATATAAATCATTCCGGTCGCCCCGTAAGAAATGAGTCTCGACGTGTAAAAGATCCTTTTAATAAAAGATTTCTCATTTTTGCGCATCGAGGCGTGACTTTGCAACGTGCGAATTGTTGTTATTACTTGCATTGTTTGAAAATGTTCGAATTAGCCCCGGGACAAGTGGGAGTGTAGCCAAATTGAAAGTAAAACGAGAGCACCTGTCAAAGTTTCAATGATTAGCGGATTTCGGGGCATCTGCAACGAAGGGGAAAGTCTTCTTTTGGTGGGTTTGGTGGCTTAGAGGTCACGGGCGCACCCTTATGGTAGTCCGAGCATACCGTGCGCAGCCCATGCACCCATAGTACCACCTTTTTCACAGGTGCGTGTGGAGATCGTAAAAACAGGTACTCGCTCGTGACCACTGTGTAAGAAAGCACACAAGAAACAACAGTGCGCACGGCAAAAAGTGCACGTTTCTTCACTAAGCATGTGTGCTTCGGATCCCAAGTTTTAACCCGGTCGAATTTTCTTTTTGTGGAAAAGTGAAGGGTGTTCAATGGCAAACCACCAGGAGCTCCAAAAGGACTGGGCGGCGCTGTGCCAGGACTGTCCGGATTGTTGGAGCAATGAAGGTAAGTGCGCCTTTTTTTAAAGTGCCGTTGGTACTTGGACTTTTGTCCCATTTTTCTTTACTAGAAAATTGCATAACGAATCAAAACGGGTTTAACTGGTTGATAAAACGTGCCGAAATCAATCGAAGGCTGACTTTGAACCTCGTGTTTGGCCTGCAAATAAAGTAAAACAGCGATTTTTGTTTGGGTTTCTTTGACATCGTCACCTTGCGACTTGAATGCTAATAAATTTCAAAGAAATCACGCTTGGAATGTACGGGAATTTTTCTATAGAGTCCAGTTTGGCATTTATTTAACGGTACATCTATACAAACGTGTCAAGAACAGAGTTATTCAACATTTCGATTGGGAAATGGAGAGGCAATCAAATTAGCACTTTGTGATAAATACAGCCTAAACTCTCAACGGGGACTTTGTCCTACCAAGACCTAGTTTAATCTAAAGCAAACAACATTTTGCTGGGAGGCTTACGAAACCTATTGGGTTTATTTGCTTTTACTCAGATTTTAGAAAGAACTTTGGGTTGTGTGCTCATGCTTTTAGTCCCCACGAGGTAAAATCGACTAGAGGACTAGATATAAATGAAGAAGTGAAGAATTTTTCCGGGCCGCACAAGAATCAAAACCGAGTTTTTCACACGGTAAAAAATGCTTTGAAGATTTTGTAGAGATAGGGTACTCTTATGTTAATTTAATTATATTTTCTTCCGCTTCTTCTGCTTATTAGAACCGTTTCTTTAGCGTCCCTACAAAGTTTCTAATTTTTTATAGGACTATACAAGGAAATGCTGGTTTCACTCCACTTTCGGTTTTTTCACTGAATTTCGGACTTTCTTCACTTTTGTTTAAACCCAATTCGCAATTCACGTTGGTTTACATTGTTCTCTAATTTGTTATTATATTGGAGTTGTCTTTTTACATTCCGTTTCTATAATGACTTCGTCCTTTAGAAACCCGTCTTTACTTCTGAATTATATGAATTTTCATTTACTCTTTCTTTCGTTGTAATTATTTCGTTCCCGTTACCTACTCAAAGTTTTTCCAACATCATTAATAATTTTTCTTGGTTAATTGAACGCTGTTTTTCAGTTTCCAGATCTTGAATTTTAGTCTTCTTCTTCTTCTTATCTAACTTACTTATTAATCTTGCTCTCGTGGAGGCTCCATCTCCATTATTCTATTTTTCTTATCTAATACTCGGTGAACCGTTGAAATTACAGCACAAACCTCAAAATAGCGTTCCGCCACCCACTTATGAATATGTATCAGTGAATTCTTCAACTGACCCACATTGCAACAAAATGCAACAAATCGGTTTGGTTCATGAAAAAGCCCATGACTCGTCTCAATCAGCCGTAAACAACATCTTAACTGCCCTTTCAAACGTCGATTTTTCTGCACACTGACCTAGGAACCCCATTCTCCACTTTGTGCCGATCCTTTTACTATTTTCATTTCTTACGTTCTAGGATTTTAATTATTAACAATTACACAAGTTCGATTGAGTTGTTTCTGATGTAATGTTCGCGGTACCATAAATCCATTGTTTGTGGAATGTTGAACATGGAACGAGTACTGCTTTTTATGGCAGAGGTCAAAATCGAGATTACGAAAATTGGAAATGATGATGAAGGTCGATGGCCTGATGATAATAAATTTTACATTTGCTTTGGGGAGTGCTATTATGTTTCACTTGGTAATTGGAGTAGAAAATCTTGCAATTATTCACTTGCATAACGATAGTGAAGCATGTTAAGAAGCTAATGTGAAGAGGACAATCAATTCGGAATAGCAATGAGCGGATCATTACTAAAAATAAACACGATGTGCTAAAAATTAGTAATTATGCAACGCAATTCTTATGCAAGAAGTTGAAGACACTTTTAGACCCCTCGGGTAGTTCCTTGTAATTTCAATCTCCTGGAGATATTTGATGTATCCGTCGATTTTTGCAATTATCGTTTATTAGCGGAATGTAGTAAAAATCTTAACGACGCTATAAAAAGTTATAATTTTGATACAAGGATATTACTTCTATCGCTGAATAAACACGCTATTAGAGTAATGGCTAATAATATTAATAGGTGTTGAAATTCCCAAATAAGTCTCGAATCTTTGCTAATTTTAATTTAAGCTGGCAGTTTCTAATGTAGTCAGTTTCTCGAATCAATCAATTTCTTGCCACGCATTTAAATCAGTATTTCTCTTTTCTTTTTCCCATGTGTTTCCCTTACACTCATTGCATAAATCCCATTTGGCCGCAGTTTCCCTGAATCGTCCCACAAACTGCATCACAATAAAATCATGCATAAATCCAATACAATAGAACTATATTTCTACATATCTCGATCGACTGGTACAAAATCCAAGAACCGTTCCCACGTCTTCGATTTTTTCAATCTCAATTTATATTCAAATAGCGAAGGCAACGTTCCCAAAATTGCAACCGTGGTCTGTCGGCATTTGCATAAGCAAGCACCAGTGGCGTAACATTAGATAAATCATAGAAACTGATAGAGCCAGACGGAAGTAAGATTCCGCAGGTGTCAAGAAAGGTCATGCCGAAGAAAATTACACAACATCTGCCGAAGAGAGTAAAAAATGGCGTAATTATCGGTAATTGCAAGTGTTTTTACTGATCGAGTGACTCTGGTTTGCTCCCTAATTAAAAGCAGCGCTAGAAAGTGCATTATCATAATTATTAACCGTTTGCTGAAATTTTTGCGCCGGTGCTTACATGAATTATGCCGCGAATTAATAATATTTTATCGGTAAAATGGCAAAACAGCGTGAAAGTCCAGTGATATTTAACGTTCCCATTGTAGGGTTGCTCAATTTTTTTGCGGCTGATCTAGTATCTCCAAATCTTCGCCCAAGGCGTGCAACATCCACAAGTCATTACTTGTAATGATGTTGAAACGATTTATCGACATAATTAACAATGTTAATTGGGTTTTGTGGGAAGTGGGCGACATTCAAGCGCGAAAAGATTGGGTCGTGATCTTAGAAACATTTCAAATGTGTGTTGGAAGTTTTTTTGACAGGGATAACACAAAATCTGCAATCCTTCTAATGAGTCGAGGCAGTTTTGTCTTTTAATTAGTTATCAGTTGGTTTAATGGGTTCGTGCTCATTGATGGTATAAAATATGGTGTTTACACGCTTCACGCTCGATGGGCACAGGTGGAAATGGGACGAATGCTCACGACAGGTGGACATGTGTCGTTACTTTGCGGGTTTTCGTTGTTTTTAAAGGAAAAGACGAAAATGCGGCGTCATTTATGTTAATTTTAGGTTTGAAGAACTTGAGAGAATTCAAAACTCTGACTCGTGATTGTAGTAGTTTTGGCGATTCAGCAATAAATTCTTTGACTTACTTATGGTCTATGACAAGTTACAAAATTACAAAAGAAAAGAGATAAATTTTAGGGATCGGATAAAAAATGTAACTAGAAATTTTAATGACACAGCAATTAAATTTAGGAAACTTACTATTTATACTATGTAATTAGGTTATTAAAACTACCAAGTAATAAAATTATTAAGCAAAAGAGATTCATTTTAGAAATTTTCTGTTGTAGGTGGAACTAAAAAATGTTCAATGTTGTGTGATAAAATTTGTAATTCCGGTAATTTTAAAGTTATAATGATAATATTTGGACTTTCTTATTGACTGTGGCAAGTTATAAAATTATCGAGCAAAGGAAACTCATTTTAGAAATTCTCTGTCTTAGCTTAAACTATAAAATTTTCAATATTGTGTGTTAAAAATTGTAATTCCGGTAATTTTAAAGATATAACAATAAAATTTGCGGAAGTTAATATTTATAGCTTGCTTATTAACCGTGCCAAGTTACAACATTATCGAGCATCGGAGACTCATTTTAGAAATTTTCTCTCTTCGGGCGTTCTAAACAATTTTAAATATTGTGTATTAAAAGTTCTAATTCCGGTAATTTTAAAGATATGATAACGAAATTTGGGTAACTATGCCAAGTTAGAAAATTATCGAGCAAAGAAAACTCATTTTAGAAATTTTCTCTCTTAAAATCGTGTGTTAAAAGTTGTAACTCCGCTAATTTTAAAGATATGAATTACAATGAAATTTCGGGAACTTACTAATCTAAACTGCTTATTAACTGTGTAAAGTTACAAAATAATCGAGCAAAGGCGGCTCGTTTTAGAAATTTTCTGCCTTAAGTCGAACTAAAAAAATTCAATACCTATTGTTTTTTAAAAATTGTAATTGTAATTCCGGTAACTAAAAAATATGACGAAGCAATTTGGGAAATTTATTATGTCTGGCTAGCGAAGTTACAAAATTATCGAGCAAAGAAGACTTATTTTAGAAATTTTCTATCTTAGGTCGAAATAAAAAATGTTCAACATTGTGTGTTAACTTTAAAAATATGACAATAAATTTGGGGAATTTACTATGCCTGACTTCGTTTAGGTCGAATTAAAAAAAAACAATATTGTGTGGTAAAAATGTAATTCCAGTAATTTTAAAGACATGACAGTGCAATTTAGGGAATTTACTATTTCTGATTTATTTATTAACTGTGCCAAGCTACAAAATTATCGAGCAAAAATGACTCGTTTTAGAAAACTTTTATCTTTGATCGAACTAAAAATTTGTCAATATTTTGTGTTATAAACACCCACACCCGCAATAAAATCGTAAACTTAATTAGCACTATTAACCACACTAGACCATTTTATGGTTTAATCATTCGAAATTAAAGATCTTCATGGTTTACAGCGTTCTCTAGAAAATTCATTTCCGTCAGAATATCATTTAGATTGCTCTTTCATGCAATCAATCAAACTGTTTAACATAAATAAATACCGTGTCATCAACATCACTTATCGTGACCAAAATTTCACTAAATTCCGACCATCATAAGCCATATAAGTCCAACACTTTCAATAAAACCCAAGACAAAACTTGACAGGATACAATAAAGTCAAGACGAATTTAATATGTAGAGCACTTTCGACGTGTAAAAAAAGATCGCCTCAGGAGTCTCATCTTGTCTGAAAAATTTTTCGCAAAAACTGGAACCAAAGCAAACAATAGAAATTTCGGAAGTGAAATGTCGAAAGTAGATTTATTCTTTCCACATAATATGCACATCTGCTCATTATATCGTCTAATAATGGTAATTTCGGCTCGATTGACCGGAAAGTGTCCGTTTTTCCGTTCTTTACTTAATTTTTATTAATTAGAGTTAATTAAAAGTGCGTGTGAAAGATTTTTCGGTTGTTAGACGTAGACAATCAACCTTCACTTTTATAATTGCTGTTGGTAACCAATATGTTGTGATAACGTTAATTAGAGGAATCGATTATGTCTGCATGACTTCATTTACATAACGCGAAAGTAAACAATGCAAGTTTTAGTTTGTTCGTCTTGGGCCGGTGAACAATTAAAACAAGCTTCTGTGTTAGTTTAGAATATGTTTTGTAAACAATATGCCTATCCCGACAATAATAGTGAAAGTAAGTGCGGATGAGAGATGAAAATTTGAATACTAATGATAATTTGGACTAGATTTTAAGTCGACTATCTCTAGATAGTAAATTTGTGGCAGGTGTTAATCACCTGTTGAATGGAGAAAAAACGTTTAAATGACACGTGATGTCAAAAATTTAATATTCTGTGTCTTCAGGCTGATCGTTAAATAAACTGAAGGTTGTAAAGATGCTGTTTTATGAGTTCTTTCTTTTCAAATTAAAACTGGTCAAACATAAAGATGCGTCCATTGGTAATAATTTCTAAAAGTAAAGGTACTCCGCCACTATCACCGGTGGCAAATTGTCCCAATCTGATAACTCAACAATCGCCCATTAATAATTCTGACACAATCGCTCCATCTCCAATCGATACATTATTGGGAAAAGTACCACCGTAAAAAAGGTACCATTTCTCGTCGATACAAATCTGTGACCATATAAAGATACGACAGGTCGTAAACAGGACGTGGGTGTAATGCTCTCACTTTTAACATCTAAATTATAATGGCGATCCGATTTCGATAATCCTTTCTCTAAGTCGTCGATTTTTATTTATCGCCAATTCCCATTATGATATCAAAACGATCGCGCTATAAAAAGGGAAGACGAGAGAAAGTCAAACTCGTTCCGACAATGGTAGTTGCCGTTTTTGGTCATCATTTCCACAAAAAAGGTAAAATTAGAGTGAATGCACCCATAATAGCGTCTCATCAGAAACCACCAGATGGTCAGTAGTGAATTAACCGACCATCAAGTCGAGTAACGGATACAACGATCATGTGAATAAATTGTAAATTGAATTTTCGAAATTCTCATGTGAATGTTTGAACTGTTTTTATTTTTGAATGGGTACTACTATGCCGCCGGCAAACATTCTCTCGGAAGCGACCCATTCATGACCGTCACCACTAATTTACCATCGGCTACCGTAAAATAAACCTGTCATCGCAATGATTGGTCAAATTCAATAGCGGCCCCATGTAGCGTCCCGTCAACTTTGATGGATCGGTACCATCGTGGGCGTCTCGCACATGTACGCAAGAAAGTGAAATGGTGATCCATTACGTTGGATGGCAGCTACGTTTCATTAAGTCGCTCACGACTCCGCCAAAAGGTCGAGATCAATTTCACATTGTGTCCGGAAAAATCCGGGCTTTGGGTGGATTGCATCTAACACGCTTTCTCTTCACCCTGGGTGCGGATGGTACTTTTTCTCGGGGAGTGGCATGGTAAAATGTCATTGTGATGGGACTTTCGGATTTTGTAGGGAGAATTGGACCGCCTGCTGGTATAGAGAGGGTTATTATTTATCATTACTTGTCATTACCGGTGTGGTTACTTTTCTTTTCGTATTTCTTTTATTGTACCATTGTCTTGGGCCATTACTGATGACACGTAGAGGCAATCATGGTCGGGAAAAATAGAATTGAAGGTGCAGACGTGATGAAGTGGATGAAGTCATTTTTCCTAGTTTGAATTTAGAAACATTTCACTAGCTACGTCCCTCTAAAATTCTCTACATTCAAAATTTTTCAATATTCATTTTCACACAATACATTATGTAGAAATATTCATAGGTTTAATGGTTTTGTAAATATCTCCAGGTCTTCGAACCTCGAGGAATGTAAAGTTGACAGTTTTGCTGAATATTTTAAGAATCCACGGACTTGATTTGTGTAAATTAACTTTCAACTCAAATTTAAAAAATCTTACAACGGGAATCCTTCAATGGAACACTCATTTTCTCCGATTACCACACGAAAACCCCCCGAGGCTGACACTTTAAATTTATTTAAAACGGAAGCTACCAATTTTTCGTTTTTTGCTTATCCATCGATTAGATTCCAAGCCTCATCTCGTTAAATTTTTACTTCTCACTGAGGAAATACTGTAGTCACGTTTAACGTTCCTCGCTTTGATATAAAACGGCGATTAATTAAACGAATCACGACTTTACCGTTTTGCTAAAAAACCGCCTTTGACCTCTTCTTTAATGAATGAAACTCGCGGATTTTACTACCGGAAATCAAGTTAATCTCAACGGAAATGTCCAATTGATACCTTGTCGATTAATCGCTACAAATTGCAGCAGTGAATTCGAAATATGCGAGCTGTGGGCGCAATAAGGTTACCAACTTTTCTAAAGAAAAAAAAACGAGTCGACCGGTATTATAATTATCGTGTTACGTTCTTGATAGATAACAGAAATATTTATCGAGGCGGTGACACTTACGACTATCTATAACACTAGAGATAATTTATAAACGTGGGAATGAAAGGTAGAAAATGAAAGTAATAACACAAATGTATCTATTGTATGATGATGGTTTAAAAAGATGAAGCTAATGTCATACGCAATTACGACATTAATTGTTCTAAATGTTATGATCGTGGGACTTTTTTCTCTTTCGGGTGGCAACAATGGGTGTGTTTCCCCGATCGAAATTCTCAGCAATAACGCAAAAATCCCTATCGTAAATTTAAGTGACCACAAATAAATGCTTTCTCTAATTAACTTCCAATGCAAGATTTGTCGTGACCGTGCTATTATAAATACGTCACATTCTCTCATATTTTTGCCGGTGAGAGGACGTGCGCCACTGGGGATGTATAGTGGGTGGCCTACACATCACTTTTTTATTTATTATTACTGTTTATTTTGAATGAAAGTGCGTACTTAACAGATCACGATTCTATTCATACGTGACTGTAAAATTTCGCAAATATTTATACAAAAACTCCAAAGTGTATCGCACTAGTGAAAGAAGTGAAAGGCCCCAATGTGAAAAATTTGAATGAATTTATAAGACGTTTGGGCTTTTTCTTAGAACGTTTAACATCAATTATTTCTTTCAATAACTAATTGGCATCACGCGGATTAATGTAGTTTTGTTGGTAATTAAATTGAAATGGAATGGTAATTGGCGAGTGACATGAGTCATTTTTACATATTTTAATATGTTTACATAAACTCATTACTTTGTACTTTCAGTATTTGAATGGTACTGCATAATTTGAAGTGGAAAAAGGCAAAGAGAAAATGCTTTACTATTCAAAAACAATGTTAGGTCGATGTACAGTTAGTCCCTTTCTTTTTATCGGCGTGTTGTCCTACGCCTACATTCATTCCTAATCAGTAATTGCGGTTTTTTGCTAAATTATGTAGTCCAGACCAAAGATTAAGGAACTTTTAGGTCCAGAGACTTTGGATGCAAGATACAAGTTATCACATGAAAGATAATAAAGATAATTGCAATCAAAAATTAAAAATCTGTTTATCCTGAAATTGTCCGATACTTGAAAATTAAGTTGTGTTGGCAGCTTTGTCGCCATTGACAGTACGCAATGTTAAAATCAATAGATGCAATGCTACTACCAACATTCAAAATAATACGATCCGAACGGAATTTCAAAATATCAAGGTTGCTATAAATAAGCAGCAAATACTGTCATAAATAACTAGCAAATAATGCCATAAAACAACTTGATATGTAGGTCTATTAAAAATTTAAATAAAAGAACGATCAAAATATTAATTATTTTTACCACGATATAAATTACAATATACCGGTGATTCATTTAAATTATATTACAGTTAGGAGTAACAATTTAAATTTGAATCTGTTTAGACGGTTTGTCCATTGGGTGCGTAAGTCTTTAACCCTCAACTGTATGTCAAAAAATAACATTCTTGGAACTCTTTTTTTAAAACCTCAAGATCGCAAGTATTTATAGAGGAACTCAATCTTGAAATTCTTATCAGAGGCCGCAAACATGAAACATGTAACTGGCAAAATATCAAGCTCAAAATAACCGGAAAAATCGAAAAATCCATCAAAAACGCCAAAATTCAACTTTAGAACTTGAAGGGAAGAGTCAGGGAACAAACCAAGGCCGTCATATTTAACGTCTTATCCCTTTAGAGCTCTTTATCATTTTCTTTATCATCTTATTGTCAATCTAAATCGATTCTCGCCCCAGTTGTGCGCTTGTCCGGTTTCGACGGCTCGCCATGAACCTTGCCAAGCAAAACAGTAGGCTTTGCTTGCAACAGTCAGCTGTCTCGTCAAAGCACACTTGATTACGGTGAAAACAAAAGCCGGCCGGTCGAAACAAGTGTCTACGCCTACTTTTCACGCGTGCAAAAAATGATAAAGTGATAATAATAGTGCGATCGGAGAAATGGACGCGGGAAGCACACAAGAAGGCTTCAAGGATGACAACACCAGGAATATGCTGGACGGTAAA
Organism: Gnatocerus cornutus; assembly: GCA_029298725.1. Classification (NCBI taxonomy): domain Eukaryota; kingdom Metazoa; phylum Arthropoda; class Insecta; order Coleoptera; family Tenebrionidae; genus Gnatocerus; species Gnatocerus cornutus. The sequence goes on from CM055517.1 coordinate 5,015,732, forward strand.
TGCTACTAGCATGAGTCACGACAGATCATGCATGACAGGAATTTAAATTGGGAGAATTGTCGCTAATTTGTGTTTTTGTGGAATAAATAGGACTAGCGGCGGAGAATCTAGAGAGCGTTATTGATTTTTGGGGAACCCCCACTGGCGCACACGAGACGCTAGGCATGGGGGTTGCGATTTAAAGAGGGTGACGTGATCGATTACGACACACTTTTTGACTGAAGTTTTAATTATACAGTAAACATGTTTCATGCGTGTCGAATTTGGGTCGCTAGAAAAAACATTTTTCCGTGTGTGAAATGGGTTTCCAGGTTTTCGCAAATCGAGTATTTAGGTTATTTCCTAGATTTCAAATGATTCGGTTTTGCTAATTTCATGCTTTAAAAAACAATAACCGTTTATTGAGAATTGGCGTAGATTTCGATAAACCGGACCTGAATAAAAAAGACGATGAGATGAACCAAGGTCTTTGGACTGATGGACGGTAATTTGTTTTGAGATTTGGCAACACTGACAGCTTTTGTATTGTCAAAGCAATGACGCAAGTCATAATAGAAAATGAGTGACATTGACGAATTTATTAGATTTTCGCCAGTCACGACGACTTGAGGAATCGATGATGGGTCGGAAGGTCAGATTTTTGGCTAGCAGTAGGAAAAATGCAGCCATAACCACCGCAATGAAATTCATATTCCTTGACGCACTTCCTGCCAGCAGCCACAACTCTGTAAAAAATCCATGTCTTCTCGTGTAAAAGTAGCCTTTTCTTCACGCCCACTGAATCTTAGATATCTATTTTCGCGCAACCAACACCGAAACTCGATATTTCACATCTCCTAATTCCAAACAATTTGCCGGATTCTAATTGAAGGTTGTACGTTCTTGAATTACTAAAATTGTCGACATTTTTACCACAAATTGTAAGTAATTAAATTCGATAGCTCGTTGTGCGTCAGTGAACAGTGTGAGGCGGCCTTAACCGCAGACTATTTTTTTGATAGTGAAAACTTTCGAATTGATTTATTAGACAAAGTTTTCCATAAAGTTTTATGTAATTGTTGATGGTTTGTTGTGATAGTAAAAGTTGGAAGTTTAAGTATTTACGCAGATGCTGCAGTTCACAGATGGTGAAGATAGCAAGTGTTGTTTGAAGAGAAATGAACTGAGGTCACTCTTATGTAATCGGAAAAATGCGAGAATTATTTCAAGAAATCCAACTCACCGGCGTCAATCAAACTAATTGATGACCTAATAAACTAAACACTGAAAATTAAAATTTATGTAAGCCATGTTTTATTTAAGCGTGTAATATGGAAAGAATGAACTTTCCAACAAAGCGCTAATGGTGTCATTAAATGTAGCGTTATTTAAATTTTTACTACCAGTTGATGTGGAAATGTGACTTAGTAAAATACTCAGTTTAACCCATAAAACTGTCAATATCATTTACAGTACTGTTAACACTGTATTTATTTACATCGCCCACTCTGATTCCGTGGGTGTCCCATATTTGGTCAAAAAATTCATTCATTCGAAAAAGAACTCCTACTGTCTCATACATTAGGACACACCTTTTGATTGGGTCGACGAACTTTTCGCATACTTTAGATTACGATTATGACATAACATTTCATGTAGTCACTACGACACATTTTGATTTATTACAATGACATTTGCATAGAAAGCGAAATTTTGTAAAAACTTGAAAAGTCTGCCCGTTGCGCAACTTCGTTTTACTTATAATTATCCGTTTGTTCTTCGTGTATATTTTTCTAAACATTTCAGGAGTCGTTCATTACATTTAATAGCTGTTGTTATCAAACAATAGATTCTCTAATCATCTCTCAGAAATTCCAGGAAATCCGCAGTTGTAACACTTAGATTTGTTGAATAAAAATCTTATGCAGTGCCACGAAAGTAGTTGTTTCCGTAGGACTCCTTTCTATTGACTTTGCATTTAGTTGGGTATTATGCTGGATTTTTATCGAATTATCTACACGATTGTATATGGAAATGAGGACTAACCTTAATCATTTTAGTTGAATAGATAAAATTCTGTGTTTAGCTCAAAGGTTGCAATTACACCTTCAAAATCACTTATCAGAACATGGTGCATAGAATTCAACCTCAAGACTTTCTCTTTTTCATTAATAATTCCCAAATTTGGTTTACGACACAACCGAGCTAAATGCAAATTGGTCAAAAAAATCGAGACAAATCGGAGAAATTAATTCAACAGTTTTGATATTCTTGTAATTTCCTTAATTTTTTATATGTTCTTAGTTCTTTGGTCAAATTTTCATATTCGATCCTTTAACTAGTTATAAATCTTTGAATTCCTCAGAGGCTCGGGGTTTTCTAATTTTTTAAACTTTTTATATCGTAGTGATCCTTTCTTATATGATTTCAATTCTATGGACAAATTAGATCCTTTGAAAGATTCAGATTTTGGAAACGTTTAGACTTTGATCAAACAGAAAACGCAAACGTTTGAAACTTTATGACATTTCCTGTTAACAATTTTAATGGCACCACTGGAGGTGCAATCGTAACTTTTATAGCAAATTACAGAAGCGTGGTCGCAGAAAAACTAAATTTCCTGAGCAGCTCTTGAATGCACTTGAGGCTTCTAATTCAAATCTCAGTAATCCACTTATGTATGGAGAGTAAAACAAACAAACATTTCTTTTAATTACATCTTCTCTGCTCATTACAAATTTTCTCTCGTCACGAACCCGGTAGAGCACAACTTCCAGAATCCTGAAATGCCAACATCGCGAAAGTCTTCATAACCTCCGCGTCCTTGACTGTCCGGGTCAGTGCATCCGAAAATACCAAAAAACCGCCATCCATAATGCCCCCAAAACTGATGGTGCATATCGAAAATTTCGAGCGTGACATTACCGCAACCAGATCTTCAGTCCAACGGGATTCTGACGTGTCTGTGCACCCCGATGCAGTTATTGCATTAAGTGCATCCATGCGGAAATCGGAATTTCTTCGCAAATATGCTAACGCTGTGCGCTCTTTATGAGATAATTAAGACGAAAAAGTGATGGATACTGTTAGACAATGGTAGTAGATTAGATGCACCGTTTAGTGGGTGCAGCACGCATCGGGATTTTAGAGGAAATGATTCAGCAAACAATGGCCTTGCATATCCTGAGGAAATCGCAAGGAAGGACTAGAGTTGTGCAATTTTGCAGCGAAACCGTTAGCGAGAACAATATTCTTTTGAGATGTGATTATATGTGAGATTTATGCTAATCTTGAGTGGACAACGGGTTATTACACAATTATATCATTTTTCGAACCGATCAATTATTTATTATTATAATACTATTACTATAATGGCCCGAGGAGTACTGCACTCACGTAATTTTTCTTTACAATAATATAAAATCAAATTCCGAGACTCCGGCACTAATCTTTCTCCGATGGATCAGAAAAAATCTTCAAGGTTTCACGGTATTAAGGCTACAGCTCGGTCTAATCCAACTCCAACTGTAAATAGTAGGTTAAAGTGAAGACAGATTCTGTTAAAAATTGCTCGAGCATCGTAAAAATTTGCATTAGCGTTCATTAAACCATCAATTCAGCTAACAACAGACCGATTTGATTCTAATCAGATTTTTTGCCTTTAAAATGGAACAGTGAATTCTTCTGAATCTTTCCTCATTCTCTCACAAAAGGAACACTGCAATCTGCCTACCAACACGGAAACTTGCAGTAATTCATGCACATTCATTAATTACAACATCTGAAAATGTATAAGCAACAAATGGGCACAGTTGTCACTCGTTAGCCCAATTATTATCATTTCGTTTTTTGTGCATTGTAGAAAGTCTCGGTTATTACTGCAAATTTTGGTCTTTTAACTGCTTATTAGAGACAGTATATCAAGTGCGGTTAAACCAAAGCCAGGTCATGGATTTATTCTAATTTGCTTTCGTTGGCCGCTTTTGAGATGTGTCGCGTGAGTTTGGTTTGGAATTTGGGGTCCGACCACAATTTTCATAATTCACTTTCTTACTCGTGACTCGTGCTAATAAACCCATCACGATGTGCTCTTGCAATTTTAACATGACAATTCGCAGGATTCTAACAATTACAATTAATACCGCTCTGACATGGATTTTTACACGAGCGACCTGTTTTTTTTTCAGAGTTCAGAATTGTCACACGCTCCTGAAGAGGCGTCGAGTTAATTGAGTAATGCGAAGGAGAAAAGTCGTTGGCTTTTCGGGATTTTGACGTACGCCAGTTTGAGTTTTCAACTCCAATTCATTTAGTTCCCAGGTTATCTTTCCGGTTTTTTATTTCATATTAATACGTTTTCCCACATGGTCGCTTTACTATTTTCATTTTTGCAGATTGTCTATTGTATTAAAGGTTCATTATATCATTTACAAACTTTCAGGTATTCGAAATTAATTGCATTATTTAACGTTTGAATTATATTAATCGACACTTTGTTGAGTTTTAACAAATTAAGATCCACGCGAAGGTTTCCCATGCACTTTGTATGAACTTTAGCTCTGTTTGATTAATGTCTGACTTTTGAAAATGGCAGATCTCACAGCTTTATGATTTCCACTTCAGGTGTGTCCCATTTTCTTCAATTCAGTCAAAGTTTAGTTTAGTGATTTAGATTTATTCTAATTTGTCTTATTAAATCTAACAATGGCCCATTGATTTAGAGTGTGTTAGATTTGAATCATTAGTGAAATTTAGTCTGATGTAATTATTCTGTTTACTCCAATTATGCCAACTTAATCAAACTTATTCGGGTTCGTCTTACCCAGTCCAGATCCAACCTAATTTTTCGTAAATTTTATTTATATTTATTTTATTTTTTTTATCTGATTTGTCCAATTAAGATATTTTTTTCTTATTTCACTTTTGTTCTCTATTGTTCCTTTTTTCATTTCTCTTTTATGCTTTTACATCATCCATTAAATGTGTTGAAACAATGCATAAAACCAACTGATTGAATTGCAGTAGAAAATATGGCAAGCCTGTCAATCATAATTTCGACTTGAGGCTAGCGAAAAATGCAACGAATACTAATTAATAAGAGAAAATTGATTTGTCAGACACCAAATCACGATTTTCTAGTAACTCGAAGAAGCAATTGATATCACAATTGCAGTGTATTAGAAGCAATCAGCACGGTGGTAATTTCCGGGAATTAACAGAATTTCTACCTTTGATCGGTCAAAATTGTAAACTTACACAATGCAGTTCTCTCGAGTTTTTTCTATCGGTGGAGATAAAATTATAACCCGCGGTTCTCTTTATCTAAACAATTTATCGTTGTGACAATTTAACCGAAACAATAACTTTCACTTGTCCTTTCTGGTGTCCCGCCGGGATGGATCGTTGGTCCCTCTTTAAATCGGTCAAAGTGAAGAAAGTTTCGGCGATTAATCGATCATTTTAATTAACCACCCAGTGTATTAGAGAGGACCCACTTATCAACTAGACTGTGCGATTTATTAAAAAATAACACTCCACCGACAAATCATTTCATTTTTGTTGGGTTGATTTGAATGCGCTTTATCTTGCTAAAAATGAAAAGTCGTTATGAACTGTGAGATAACACTATCAGTGCTGTGATAATGAAAAATCTTTGATTTCGTGCTGAGCGATTGTTGAACTTCCACCTTCCCCCAATTCACCTTACTACCTGCAGACAAAGTCCACTGCAAGGCAGTTCAGCGAGTACCGCTGTGGTGAAGACAACTCTTGTGCTTTCAAACATGTTTTATGCTTTTTTGTGATAATGAGTGATGAACACGATTCGCTCCCTCTGAGTTCTTTGGACTGTTGGGATTATTCCATCGAATTGGAGTGCCTCCAGGGCACGCAAGGTTAGCCTTTATGAAACCGCTTTCCAACTTACATAAACTTCTATTGAATTTATGTAAAATTGTCATTTTTTATCATGATACTCCGTTTTGTTGTTTATCATCAGTCCTTGGACAATGAACTTCCCATAAATTGGCTACCTGTATTTTAATCAGTAGCTTGGCAATTAACTTGTTTGTTACCTCAAATTAATGGAGGTTGCTTGAGTTTTAATTTTATAGCACGTTGTTATTATTCGTCTTCATAATTTTGAAAGGAAGTCGGGCTAAATAAATTTTAAAATGATGCATTATGTATGATTTAGTTTCGTTGAATCGAAAGTTATATTGGAGCATGTCTAATAAACTTTATTCATATTTTGTATGCAAATCTTTGGAAAAACACTTTTAGTCCAAAACAAGAAATGTTAAGTGGAATTCAATTTAACTCGTTTTTACGCAAAAAAGACATAACTGCAGAATATCCGATTTTAAATTACATAATTTAAATTGGCAAATTTGCATTTTAAGGAAGTTTTAAACTTCCTTGTTTTTGATTTACCTGTCAGAGCGATGGTAATTAGAACATTAAAAAACTCGATAAAGGGCAAAATGTTGAAATACAAAATTTTAAAATTCAATAGTTCAAGTCTCTGGAAGCTCTAAAAAAATTCTCAAATTTCAGTTTTATTTAATTTTTATGGCCCAATAAAATTTAGTCGAGCTCACTTTAGATTTAGCCTAAATCAAATCAATTAATTCCAAATTAGGTCATATTTGCTCCAATTTGAGTTTAGTCGAGTACAGTCATAATTTAGTCATATTATTCCAATATAATCAACTTTTTTCGTGTAGATTATTCAATTTAGTCGCATTTTCTTTATTTTCTGTAATGTACTGTAATTGCACTGTAATTTTGTTTAATTAAATTCACGAGTCCAAATTAGGTCGACCTAGTGCTGAAAATTCTCAATTATTAATTTAATCTTCTTATTAATTTTGAATGTTTTATCAGAATTTTGCGACGAGAATTTTTTTTAAGCTTCGTATCCAATTTAATCCACGCGATTAAGATAATTTAATTGTCGATAAACAATCAAGGTGTAAAAATAGTCAAATTAAAATCCCCATTAGTGTGAAGTGAGCTTAATTATATGCTATTGACACTCTTTCGACTTTAATTGCTGAAAAAATAAGACGAGTTTCTTGTTTAATGTTAATTTCATTTTGTGGACGAATATTTTGTGGCAATAAAATCCTCATTAACCTTGCCCGAACATGTGATAGTTCCGCAACAGTGCAGTAATGGGAAAAACTATTTAAATTTTCCTCCTACGCCTCTGGTTCATGTAGTTCAAGGCCTTCCGTTCCCCGCACGAACGCCACTGTTTTCATCCGGCATTCTCTTGCGTTTTTCATTGATTCCGTGTCGTTTTGTGACGCGATTGTCGATTTTCCCGTGAAGCAATAACGCGTGTAATGAAGAAATCGCTATTAAAATTTCTTCAAGTTATTAGAATATGAAACGGTCGTGGGCAAAACTACCACTTTCGTGTTAATCGGGTGGATCTAAAGAAAGTCAAACATGACGAAGGATAAAAAGATCACAGTGTCTAGATAACAGGGATTTTCTGCTTTAGCAACAGTCGTGAGAACTAGGAGAAGACTTTATTATGTCATTTTTTCTTCTTTTTACAATGACAAGACGACTGGAGATGTTAACAATAAAAGAAAATGCTTGATTTGGTATTAAAATCCAAACTTTCACCGACTGGAACATTGTAATGAATTGAAAGAAAAAATCGATGTGAAATATGTTATTAAGTGGTTCAAATATCCGGCAACCACGAGAATTATGCGGAAACGGTTTGAATGTTTGCGATCATTTTTTTGGCGGGAAAAAGGAACAGGTCGTTCACTTGCTTTCCGAGAACGAAGGACTTTAGCCCAAATAAAACAGGTGCGTAAAAATCGTGGCATTCGAACTTATTGCCGATTCAAGGCAAATATTATTCTAAGCTTTCACAAAATTAGAAGTCTATTGATACAGGGTGAGCAACTGACCGCCGGACAGTGGCTAGAAGACCTTGGTTTTTTTGACTGTTGGGACAAGTCTTCGGCTTTCTCCATCAGATTTTCCTTATTAACTGAAACTTCACTACTTTTTCTTAGTTTTGCGGTCGGTTTTCCTTTTCACTTTCCACATTGTTCTGTTTTATTCAATCGATTTTCCAATTTTGGGTACCTGAAAAAAGTACTTCAGTTAAAAGGTTCGCCGGATGCGGAAGGAGAAGTCATTTCGAAAAAGAACAGTAAAACCAAACACTCTTTTTTTTAATTTCTCTTCATTTTTCTTCGCCCTACTAACCCACAGTGCCGCCCCCCATTTTACCAGGAAATCCACAAAACCCTACAATTTTCTTCAAAAAATAACGCCAAACAAGAACTGGACTGTGACGTTCCACCGACTTCCCTTTGATAATAAGTTTAATAACTCTTCAGTAATTTGCTAGAATTTTTCAATAAGTTCTCAATTAAAAGTAAAGAAATCCGGTTAATTAAAAAAATATGCAGTTTTACGCAATTGAAAGTGACTTTACGCAATAAAAATAGCGCAAATGACGTTTTTGTAAACTCGTTTGGTTTCCTTTCCAACGATATTAAGTAACATGCGGTCATTGAAAAAGACGAATATCTGCCTCGCGTTGCAGTGGAAGAATCCGACCTCCTCTTTGAACAAACAACAATTAACTTTCATAATTTGTTGGCTTGGAATTTTTAAATTCTTTCGATCACAATTGCGGCATCGCGTGCGTTAATTTCGATGTGCTCGTTTTCAAAATCCAGATTTAATAGAAAGTTTTGCAGATCTCCAGTTGGCAGCCGAACTCGGAAAAACTCTCCTAGAACGAAACAAAGAACTCGAAGTCGCCCTCAACCAAGGCCGCAATGTCATCGAAGACCAAGCGCAAGAAATCGAGGTAAAGTCGGGAACCACCAAACGATTATCTAACGTTGTTTTTTATAGTACCTCACCAAACAATTAGTGGCGCTACGAGAGGCCAACGAATCTCGGCTACGATTCTACGAAGGTTTGGAAGGAAGTATCCAAAACTTGGAACGCACCAATCATCGACTGGTTCTTGAGAATTCGACGCTGAAGAAGCATAACAAGTCGTTGACGGGGAACACTGAGAGTTTGGAAACGCGATGCGAAGAGCTACAATCGACGATCGATGACCTAAGACTGCAACTGGACATACTCAGACGGAGAGCGCAAAGGCCTGAAGAAAACACGATTCCGGTGGTGGTTAGGCACACGGAGGAGAGCACGCTGAAGAGTCCGGAGATCAAGCTCGCGCACACGAAAGAAATCGTGAGTGTTATTGAGTTATTAATTTTTTGTGAATTATTTTTATTTTTGCAGGTACAGTGTGTCAACAACTCCTCAACTCCTATCAAGACTGAAAGCACGAAGCCCGCCGCCGGTGACTCCGAATTGGACCAAGTTCCTCAACTTCTTGCCCAATTGCGCGAGACCAAAACGCAACTAAGCCGTCAGCAATGGAGGATCGTGGAACTGGAAGAAGAACTATCGACAATAACACAACAAAACCAGACTCTGGAAAACCAAGTCATCCAACTCCATCACCGCGATGAGAACATGAAGAGTATGTATGACGAGCTCAGCACCCTCGAAGAAGTGCGGTAAGTTGTTGGACACCGTTGAGAACTCCGATTTTCATTGGTTTACAGGAAGGGCAAGATGTGCAAGAAGTGTCTACGCAATGTAGACAAATCCGGCGACGACACCCTTGAAGATGATGGTCCAAAAGAAGAGATGCTCGAAGACGACGATTCAAGCATTCTGGATATTTTGATGAGGTCTCCTTCTCCGACGGTGTTCCGTTCTTCGCTTCACATGGAAGTACAGGTGAGACCCGAGATCGTTCGCGCGCTTGGCTTTCTCTCTCTGTCGCAGTGCTTTTTCTAGTGAGTGTTTGTAATTTTTGAATAAAGCAAATTTTATGAATGCTCCATTTTTTTCTTTCTTTGAATGGTGCATGTTTTAGTTGTTGTGTTTGTTTCACAGGGCGAAAACGAATTGAAGGATATGCTCCGTAGGGAGATGTCCGTTGTATGGATTTCGCCTTCTGCAAGTTTATTGTCCTTACTTATTGACTTTTGCCTCTATATTAGAGACTTTTATTTGGTTCCGTTCCTGTACAAACCCTTCAAAATACCCTTTATCCTTATACACTACTGCCTCAAACACAATAAGTTACACTGAAGGTACGTAGAGGATTTTTTAATGGTGAAAGTGTTTGCAAGTCTTCAAATCACACATACACTACACTTAAGTCTTCCATGAGACAAGCATTGTAGTTTTCTAGAGCAAGACTTCTTCTCTGTGTCTTCCCATTTTCATTATAGTCTCGTTCTTAATTTTTCTAAATTCAGTATTAGAATCAAGTGGTGCCATCTTCGCCAGTGGCGTACGCAAGTTCACAGAAATTCAAAAGTTCCTCGATTTTATCAAACTCTCTGCCTACGCCACTGCCCCAGACTATAATGAAACCTGACCTGTACTTAACTTAGCCTTAAGCCTTAATTGTATTGTTGTTCCAATAAATTTTATTCCCCGTTTACTTCGAGTTTCACTAATCCATTTCACCTGCCGAAACCCTTTCGCCAACTCATTTACTTTCTGTTTCTAGGAATGGGCTTCCCCTGGTCATAAAGACACTTCTGGGAACAAAGAGTCCCCCGCCAACTTGTACAAAGACCTCGTCGAAAAATACGAAGCCCTCCTTGAAGTCTATAGACAGCCATTACGTAACAACAGCCCCAAACGCAACAACTGCGTCTCCCTCCTTGAAGAACTCCAAATGTCGGGTGATTTCGATGCTGCCAACACCAAAGACACAGACGAAGAGAGTGGAGTTGATAGTCTTAAACCCGTGCACTCTAAAGCTAGAATGACGTTCTCACACACTCCAACTGACTTCTCGGAAGCTGAAACTAGCAGTTCCGGTTTCCCGGAAGAAACGAGTAATAAGCACACGCAAACAAACGGACGCTCTGGTTGCTTCTTGTGTCGGTTAGCAGACAGAGATGACACTCTGAATATTTGTAACGACGCCAACACCATCTCAACAAGGTTCAACAACCAACCAGAGTACCAAGAACTGTTCAAAGAGATCTTCACAGTTTTGAAGAACACCCCCGTGAAGGTGGACACCACGCCGAAGTCAGAAGACCTAGAAACTTCCTCCATCGCCCCTGAAGAAGTCTCAAACATTACAGATCTGAACGATGACTCCCAGAGTGTCGTTCTATCGACAATGTCCGAAACATCACTTTCTCAGAACGAGCTCAACACCGTCATCGAAGACGCAGGTCCAACCCCCGACAAAGCTGCCCCAGAAGTACAAGAAAAACCAGAGCGAGTTCTCAGACCCCTCGTCCGACCACCGTTGGATATGACAGTGGAAGTCCGAAAACGATCCTCGAGTAGACGCAAGAACAAGTTCGCCGATCGCTCTGATTCTCCAGTGACGCCAATTATTGGAAGTCCTAAAATTAACTACTCGAGCAGACCGACGTCGGGACGCAGACGACGCGATTTTAAGAACACGAATCAAGAGGTCGAGACTGCGTGGAATGGGAATACGATTCAGTTTTGGTCAACCAATCGAAACGTGGCGTCGCCTACACCGAGTCAAGGCAGTGGGAAGTTCGAGTTTAAGCCTAGTCTGGCGTCGCAAGAACTACACAAGTTGAAGAAGTTGGATATGTCGTATGCAGAGGTTGTGAGAAAGGCTGATACCCGCAAACAAGCGGCGAGACAGAGAAGGAAATAGTTTTAATTTTGTATTATTTGTTTATAAACTGATTTTAATTTGTGCGTCGTGGTTTGTCTGGAAACGCATTTTTGTGCCAATCGTAAAATTTTAAAATGATACGTATATAATCACAAAGTATTACAGCACTTATTTAAGAAAGTTACATTCCATTTTTATTTATAGGATTGGAGTAGGAAGTAGCATTTTTACTCGTTAAATAGGAGGAAGGAACATATACATTTGTGATTATATTGCTATATTTGAAATAAAAACATTCTATGTATTAAGGAATTTTATTTTCTAACATAAAAAAAAAGTTGCACAATTAGATTTACTTTACAGAAAAAAAAAGGAAAAGCGTTAAAAAACAAATCTACTTCCTCTGAAACAATACTTTGTGGATTGTAGATAAATCCGGGACTAACTTATTGGAAGTGACCGAACTAGAGACTTCCATGGTATTTATTAATCTGCAACAGAGGAAAATAATTTTAAAGACACCACAAAAGAAAATACGACAATTAAAAAACGCAATAGTTACCTTCAACAACAATAGAATTCATAATTTTTAACCCTAAAAACCAAAAATAAGATAACAAAATCAAGATATTTGATCTACTTTACATTTTAATCAAAAAAACTGATTCATTTTTTTATTGCTACGTCCAAAGAACCTAAAACAAGCAAATTAGTATATTAACTGTCTAATATTACACAACAAACCAAACGTGCTGTGTTTATGAATATCTCAGATTACTTTGATTACGCAAATAAGCAGAAAAAATGAATGTATAAGCCGTGGTAACTTAGTGATTTCTAGCCACGTAATCAACTTAAAAAGTGTAGCGATTTGTACTCAACTCACCCTTGAGTCTCCATTTTGCTCAGTGGCGGTGCAGTGGGATTATTCAAGGGTCTCTTATTGACGAGAAGACATTTCATGGGTTGGCCGTCCAACTGGCGGTTATGATAAGTATCAACCGCTTTCTGAGCGTCCTTTAAGTTCTTATAAATGACTTCTGCAACTCCAGGGCGTACCAACCTAGCTGCCAACAACTGTCCAATATCTTCAAATAATTCCTGCCGACAAAAAATTAAACTCAAATCGCGACTTTTTTGGCAAAACTACCTTTACGTCATCTTGAGTGACCGTGGGCTGCAAATTTGAGACGACGATTCTGTGCCCGGCCGGGACGACCACTTTAGTCTTGGGTTGTCCGAAAATCCCATGCGTTTCTGGTTCAATAGGGCTGCTATCAAGCCTTGAATGTATGTTTGATATTCTCGAAGATCCTTGAAGGGTAATTGTTTGTTTTATTGGGACCATTGGCATTTCTTCGTCGTCAACAGCATCTAAGTCGACATAAGCGTTGGGTAACCTGAGAGGCTTCGCGACTGGGAAATTCTGCCAATTTTGTGATCTCATTCTTGTTTCTAAAGACCCAATTATTTGGGAAGCTGTTCTAGTTCCTGGTTTTGACCACTTGTACAAAGATGGTTCATAACCGCGCCCCAACAACTGGCTATAAACTGGATCAAGTTCATTCAAAACTGCTTGTCTAACAGTTGGTGGAACCCGAGAAGTTGATAGTGGTCTTCTAGCTACGGGTTTCTTTGGTGGGCTGATCAGCCCCAGTTCCTTTTGGATGGCAACGTTCATTCCTGTTGTGGTCTTGCCTTTGTTAGTCACCAAACTAATTTTTCCATCTCTATCTGTCTTTTGGAGAATATTGTGCCCAATAACTTTAATATTACCATTAGAAGTGGTGATTCCACCTCGGTTTTGGCGTAGCTTGTTTATCTTATTACGGGCGTCCTGCCCTTTAGCAATTTTGGCCAAAACGTCTCTCGCGTCTTTAACGTTTGTGCGTTTTTTCTGGATGAGCTTCTGACGGGCATCTTGGACTTGGGGTTTCGTGAAAACCCTTTTTTTAATTCCGACGGGTTTACGATTAGGTTGGATTTTCTTTTTTGTGACAATATTTGATTTGTTGCTGACAGAAAAACAAATTGGAACAAGAACGAGCTTGGAAGGGATAGACTTACCGAATTGGCCTCTTTGCCATTGTACTTGATCTGTGAAAATTATATGGCTAACACTAAGATGACCCTATTTTTGGGTAAAAATAGGAAATTAGTAACAGTTGTTTGGAATTACGACACCACCAACAAACGCAACCCAAACACAAACTGACAAATCGTAATGGCAAAAACGCAGAAATGACAGACGACAGAAGAGTGGAGATCGTGTTCTCATTGGTGTTTTCAAAAAATACGTCACTGGGTGTTCAAAGTTGCAGGCTAGACAACCAAACTTACACATCTGCGTAAAATACAATATAAAAATAACTAAAATTATTAAAAGAGAGGTATTTAAAAATTTAATAACACATAATTTTATTAGGCATCATTAGAATGAAGTTTCATGTGATCTCCCGATTAGATTGTCACGTGACAATTTCCTGATGACGTTTCATGTTTAACAACTTTCCTAACCTTGAAATCATTACTGTCATTACAGTTGTCACAGATTTTCCAAATTGTAAACTTTTAAATTTCAAATTTACAAGTCAATTTGTTGTGTTTATTAAAATTATGAGTTTTATCACAGGCAGAGCGTTGCATTATGTTTTTAAAATTCCGGACCGAAAAAAAACGGCCCTTTTTTATCGCGAAATTTTGGGCATGAAAGTGTTGCGACACGAAGAATTTGCCGATGGATGTGAAGCAGCGTGCAATGGGTAAGATGTGAAAATGGCAACATTTTTTTGAGTTTATTAGATTTTTTTGAAACCCATTATGTAAACTGCGATTAATATCTATTGTACTGCTTTTTATTACAACTGTAATTAAAAAGGTTTAAACAGGGGATTAACTTAATCCTAATATGCCACCGTTTCTCTGTAACAAAAACTTCTTGGAACTGAGCAAAATTTCGCTTCTTTCAAGACCCCCTTAACCGCCCAACTCAATTTCCCCACCTCTAAACAAGTCGTTAGTGTAATTATGTTTGTTTTCTTCTCATTTAGCCCCTACGCCAACCGCTGGAGCAAAACCATGATAGGCTACGGCCCCGAATCCAACCATTTCGTGGTCGAATTGACCTACAATTACGGGATCAAATCCTACGACCTAGGCAACGATTTCCGCGGCATTACCATCCGTAGCCGTGAAGTTTTACAAAGAGCAAAAGAACAAAACTGGCCCATCCTTCCTGGCAACGTCCTCGAAGCTCCAGGTGGCTACAAATTCCACATCATCGACGAACCTCAGCCTACTGATCGTGGTACACTCTTAGCATCTATCAATACTCTTGCCTAATTTTCTTTTTAGACCCTGTTGAAAAAGTCACACTTTCTTCGTCTAATATGGCGAAATCGATAGAGTACTGGAACGGGATTCTGGGACTTCGTATTTTTAGTAAAAGCGATAAGAGCGTGGTTTTGGGGTTCAAAGAGAATGAAGCTAAATTGGAATTGGAGGATATAGGTGGACCTGTAGAAAGAGCGAAAGCGTATGGACGAATCGCTTTTGCTTGTCCGCTCGACCAGCAACCGGCAATCGCGAAAGTGATTGAGGAAAACAAACAGGCGATTTTGACGCCTTTGATTTCATTGGATACTCCGGGGAAGGCCACTGTCAGAGTTATTATTCTAGCGGATCCGGATGGGCACGAAATTTGCTTTGTTGATGAGGAAGGATTCTCCAAGTTGTCAGAGGTTGATCCAGAGGGTGATAAATTGTTGAACAGATACATAGAGAAGGATAAATCTTAAATATTTTACTCATATGAAACCGAGCACTGGTGACGGTTTAACTTTGCACTGTGGCTGTACTTCAAGAGAAACTTTGTATAAGAATAGTTTTATTTGTGTAATAAAATATATCAAAGATAACAAAATCATAACCAACCACCCAAAGAAAAAGTTCTCAAGCTATTTGATCACAATTTGTTACGAATTTGATTCCATTCTACAATATCGCGCCACCAACTGGGCCTGCTCATGGAGTATGGTGACCGGAAAATCGCCGATTTGAGTCGTTGGTACACCTGGCCATCTGAAGCTCCTAGAACTGAGTTTAACATGAAATCTGGAGGGGCTATCACATCAATCAAAGCAACAGCGTCGTCTTTAATATCGTTGCAGAGTTTAAGAATCGCTTCGTGTATAATTTGAGTCGGTTGCGAGCCTTTGATGTAACCGCCTTCGTACAACGTCCCCAAGAACTTTTCAAGACTCCAAAGGCCATACAAAGAGAATAATTTCAAGAGAACATTCCTTATGCTAGAATCGGTAGCTTCACTGATTACTTCCAGCATTTTTTGAAGGAAGAAATGCTGCAATTTAGGTGTCATTTTTATTTTTTCACTAAAGGTAAGTTCACCTGAATGAAAGCGATGCCCAAACTCTTAGCATAATAAACTTGAATGTTGTTTTTGGCCCAGAAGTCTCCTTGTTGGGGCGTCAGAGTATCAAGTTTGTTCTTTGTTTCCTTCAGAAGATAACAAACAAGCCACTGATATGCGTCCATGATGGCTACAAGAAAATCACTCAGTCTAGTTTGCCCATTTAGACTTGAGAACTTACTCTCAGGTCTGCACACGGCATCTACGCTGCCGGCCGTAAACCGATGGCTGAGGATTTGTAAGGACAAGAAGTTCGCCGACTTCATGGGAGTTGAGATCTTTTTACCTTTCTCGATGTCTGACCACACTTTGAGCAGCCAGTTGCTCGTCTGTTGAATCAACACATGATTTTCGCCCTCGTAGGTACAATTAGCGTCATTGTCGTTGCGAATATCCCCAATTCCGGCCACTAAAATCGTCATGAGAAATTGGAAGTGTTTGAATTTCTCTACCTTTGAGATATCCATGACCACCGCAAGCTTCTCTGCATTCTTGAATCGCGTCTCTGAACAACCATCCAGCTACGGGTTTGCAACCAGAGGACACAACATGAATTTCAAGTCCGAGATCGGCTGAAGATTCTTTGTTGCCACCCATAAGCGAATCAACAGTAAAACGATACGTGGTGTCCACCAAAAACGTGCTAAAGACTCTTACCACATAAGCGGCTGCTAAGTATGGTAAAAGTCGCATTTGCTACAGATCGAAAATAGTTACACTTCTTGGAATGATCGTAAACTTACATGCGACTGGTACTCTAAAATGGGTACTTCTTCGCCTCCGTCTGGACCAAATTGTTTTCGTACCGCTGCGTATCTGATGGCGATGGTAAGAGCTTTGCTGCCATAACTCTCAGCAATGCCAGTGATGTTAACACGTCCAATGGAAAGCGCGCCTAAGGCAGCCCCATGTCTGTCTTTCGCGGTTTTAAAAGGAGTCACATATTTTCCTTCAGGACTCACATCGGCATTCTTATTCAACAGGTACTCGCGGGGAATACGGTACTTATCAAAAACCAAAAAACTGGTAAAAATTAGTCGTGTTGTACAAATTGAATTTGAACGTACCCATTGTCGATCCCATTTAGACCAATTTTCTCCCCCATGTCTCCCACTGTGACCCCAGGATAAGGCAACAAAGTCTTAGGATCCCGAATAGGCACTATAAAAATGTGCAACCCGTAGGAAACCCCATCAATGTAAAGTTGAGCGTACACGGCTGCGTGCGATGCCATCTGACCTAAGCCCCCAGCCCAACATTTCGCAGCCTCAAAATCCGGCGTGTCCATAACAAATTGTTGGGTTTCTCTATCGTAAGTTGCGGTGGTCCTCATACCCTTGGTGTTGGTCCCGTGCCCAATTTCAGTCAAACAGAAACATCCATTGATCTAGAAGTTTTTAAGTGTGGTAACTGAAATTGGGATTGTAACAAACCTCGCCATCTTCCGACTGCTCTAGGATTTTGTAATGTCTTTCAGTCCCTTGACTCCTCAACACGCTTGAAAATAGACCTTTGCCCACTGAGTATTTAACGGAAGAGGAAGGACTGAGTTGCATCATCGCGCGGGTACTAGCAGCAGCCCTTTTGAAATCCTCCAGAAGGGTAGGTACCGAAAGTAGTTCAATATCTGCATGTGCCAACGACCGACGAGTGGCCGTACGTCTTTGTTCGTCAAAGCTTTGCATGAGAAGGTCCTGCTCGTACTCAGGATGATTCTTGAGCACTTCAAAGAGATCATTCTGCAAACACAAAATCAACCAGCAGCCATTTAACTCTTGTACTCACTTGATACTTGATTATGTCTTCAGTTTCTAGGAAAGTCTTGAGTTTCTTCCAGTCAAAAGACGCCTTTTTTCGGTAATAGTCCAAAGGACCCGGGGCAAAATCAGGTAGCGACATTGGTCAGTGGGTGCTCGGGAAGAGAGTTATCTTGTGACTGATAAGAATTGTTATTGTTTGTTGTAAAACTGGCTGTGTCATGGAATGTTGTCAGTTGTTATTACGATTACATGAAGTGTTCAAAAGGATGAACTTTATACTTTGGGCGAAAAAATAACCTCACTTACAAGTGTGACACGTTGTCCTTGACCTATTCACTCAATTAATGAAGAAACTGGATTTGTTTAGTGGGGGGCCAAAATAAAATTCAAACTAAATATGTCTTTTCGGTGTAAACCAGTATAAAACTAATAAAATATATTGTTAAAAGTTGGGAATTAAAATAAAAAATGAAGGACAACAGTGGTTTTAATCAGTGCCACATTTTCAAGAGGTGCAATCAATCATTTCATTTTAACTGATTTGCTTTCAATGGAAACCACTATCATGTTAAAAAATGTTTTATCAGTTCCTTGGTACGAACTTCACTTTGATATTCTCCATCGTCCGAAGAATTATATCAATTTTCAGAGCAATCGTTTCTGGGGTATCCACCGGTTCCAATACAAAGTTTCCTAAAATACCAGAAAAAATAGTTTTTAACTCCAACATTGCGAATTTTTGTCCTATACAGTTGCGCGGTCCCGCGCTAAAGGGAATGTACGCATAAGGGTGTCGGTCTTTACAGTTTTCAGGAAGGAACCTATCAGGATCAAACTTTTCGGGATCAGGATAAATATCAGGATTATGATGCAAATCATAGATATGAACTTGAACCATGGTCCCTTTCTTGAGTTTATAACCAGCAGAAGTGACGATGTCTGCACCCAGCACCCGGGAGATGAAAGGAACACTTGGATATAGCCGCATAATCTCTTTAATGCACCTCTCCATGAATCGAAGCTCTTGTAGTTCGTCGTAGCTGGGTTTCTTCGTAACGTCCCCTAAAACCGCTTGCATTTCTTTGAAGATTTTGTTCTGGAATCAAAATGTTGTGAGTTGTTTTGTTGATTCGTAATTACCTGGACTTCGGAGTGGTTAGCGATGACCATAAGTCCATAACAAATCGCAGTGGAAACAGTGTCGTGGCCTTCAAACATGAAAGTGTCCACTTCTTCGCGGATTCCAGAGTCGTCTATAATTCCTTCGTCTTTACTTCTGAAAAGTAAATCTAACATTGCTAGCCGCTTTTTCTTGTTATCCGCTGAAGCTAGAAGCCGCTTCTCTTGTTTTGTTATGACTTCGTTAGTGAAATCGTGTAAGATTTTAACCAATTTTAACTCCCTAAAGAAGTTACGAGTAAAGAAATACAAACAGTCGTATACTAAGTAAGTATTAAAAGCTCGATCGACAATAATTTGACCCAATTGATGGATGGCATTCTCATAAGCTCGTTCTTTCGAGGAGTTCAAGTCCATTTTTCGACCCATTGCAGTTTCTACAAAACCATTGTTGGATTCTCTAATTTATTACGCGATTCGTACCTCCAATGACTCTCAGGGTGAAATTCATGATAATTTCATTTACCTCCGTGTGAGGCTTATCTACCTCAGCTTTCAGCTTCTGTACCAAATCAGCGGTCCTTTCATTGAAGACATGGATAAAATCCACGAGAATAGAAAAATGAAAAGTAGGTGTTAAAATCTTCCTTCTTTGAGCCCACTTGTCGCCGCTGCTAGTCAGAAGACCGCTTTGCAACCACCGATGAAAAAAGGAGTAGAGGATACTTTTGCCACCGTGCCGCATCTCAGATAAAACAATCTACGATATTACAATTAAAAACTAAGAAATTTAGTTCGCAGTGCGTACGGCTGTGTCTTCAGGTGTCACGACGTTAAAAGCTGCCATGTGTGCAAGCCAGATCTTGTAACCTGTAGGGTAACGACGGGCCCATTGTCTTGCAATCTTAAATCCCACGTCTATTTTTTATTATTGGAGTAGTTTCAAAGTTTTTTTAACTTACCCCGGGGACCTAGAAGGACACCCATGTTGGTAAAAAAAATGTTTTCTATTGGAGGGCCTTCGACTTTGTGTACGTAGTACAAAGCAGAAAGATGATCGTAGACTCTCTTGCCATAGTAGAGAAATAGGAGTAACAAAATCAAAAGGACTAACAGTACCAACGCCATGATACTGAATATAATAATTATTGCATTTAGTTATTGATCTGATTCCAGTTAGTGCAGTAACCTTTGAACATGTTATCGTTTTCCAATTTTAGAAAATGTATGAAAGAATGAAAATATTGACTATTACTTTAATTTTCTAAATGAGAACCAGTAGCCTGCGGCGTGTGTTTGAAACTTTTTGCTTGTTGACTTAAAAAAAAGGAATTAAACCGATTTCGTTCCGAAATCTAAAATATTTTCATACTTTGTTGCATAAATTTGACCTAATTTTCCCGAAACTGTAGTTAATATTGTTATAGTTTTTTAAACATGCAAAAATGATTAAAAACAGTTTGTAATTACCACTAATGACTCTTATTTATACAACTGTTACCAATTACCAAAACGATATCAGTCAAAACAATTTATTCTGATACGATTGCATGTTTACATTCTTGATACAAATTTGACCTTAATCCCATCCTTGGTTCTAAAAACAATATCAAAAGTCGGAACAATCGTCTCCGGTGTATCCACAGGTTGTAAGACAAAATTCCCCAAAATACCACAAAACACCGCTTTTACCTCCAACATCGCGAATTTCTGCCCAATACAGTTCCGCGGTCCCGCGCTAAAAGGAATGTATGCATAAGGATGTCTGTCTTTACAATTTTCAGGGAGAAACCGATCGGGGTCAAACTTTTCAGGATCAGGATAAATATCAGGATTATGATGAATATCGTAGACATGAATATGGCTAATCGTGTTCTTCTTCAATTTGTAACCAGAAGACGTGACGATGTCTTCACCTAAAACCCGTGAGATGAACGGGACACTCGGATACAACCGCATGATCTCTTTAATGCATCTATCCATCAGGCGGAGTTCTTGTAGCTCTTCATACGTTGGTTTCTTTGTAACGTCGCCTAAAACTGCTTGCATTTCTTCGTAAACTGCGTCCTGGAAACAAAACATAGTCACTCGTAACGGATTCTTGAGATTACCTGAATTTGGGGATGACAAGCGATCATCATAAGTCCGAAGCAAATCGCGGCCGAAACCGTGTCGTGGCCTTCAAACATAAAAGTGTCGACTTCCTCGCGGATACCTGCATCGTCTATAATTCCCTCTTCTTTGCTACTAAAAAGTAAATCCAACATAGCTAATCGCTTTTTCTTGTTGTGACGAGGGGCTAGAAAATGCTTTTCTTGTTCCGAAATCACTTCTTTGGTAAAGTCATGTAAGATCTTAACAAGTTTTAACTCTCTGAAGAAGGTCGGCGTAAAACTGTACAGCCAATTGTACAGTAAATACGGGTGGAAAGTGCGGTAGACAAAAATTTCACCCAGACGATGAGTGGCTGTTTCATAAGCTTGTCCTTTTGAGGAATTAAACTCCATTTTTCGGCCCATCGCGGTTTCTATAATGAAGACTTGTTGAGTTTGTACAAACGAAATTTCCTTACCTCCAATGATTCTTAAAGTAAAACGGGTGATGACTTTATTTACATTCGTGTGAGGTTTAACTGTCTCCTCTTTTAATTCCTTGACTAAATCACTTGTCCGTTCGTTAAAAACGTGAAGAAAATCTTGGAGAATAGCAAAATGAAAAGCTGGTGTTAAAATTTTTCTTCTTTGGATCCACTTATCGCCGGTGCTCGTCAAAAGACCGCGTTGCATCCATCGATGAAGTACGACGTAGACAAGACTTTTAGTGTTGTGTTTCACATCGGACAAAACAATCTGCAAAGTACATAAAGTGAAATGTTACGATGAATACCACCGCACCACGTACACCTGCATCTTCTGGGTTTACAATGTTGAGTGAGCTAAAGTGTAAGAGCCATATTTTGTAGACGGGGTAGTACTGATTGGCCCATTGTCTCACAACCTGAAATCCCTTTTCTATTTCTCATTATTGAAATCAATTCGGAGTTTTAACTTACCCTGATTTACTAAGAGCGCTTTCATATTACCGATCATATTTTCCATCGGAGGACCTGGTAGTTTGTGTACGTAAAGCAAACCAATAACATGCTGAACAATTTCTCTAACACAATATAAAACAAGAAGAAGCACAAGTGCTAAAAGCACCCAAAACGTGAACGTCATGATTTAAAGTGTGGTTCCAAATCCATGAACTTCGACTCTTATCTAGGAATTTTGGGTATAATTGATAACATAAACGCTGCTTTCTTTACAAACAACTTTATTTGTCAAAGGAAACTTATCAAACTAATTGCTTTATAATTTGCTTTGATTGTTATCATTAACTATTTCCCGCCACCATTTTGGTCGGGTCATCGAATTTGGGAAATAAAGAAGGGCCGCCTGAAGTCGTTGATACACCTGTCCATCCGAAGCTCCAAGAACAGAATTTAATATAAAGTCAGGCGGCGCAACTGCATCTATTAGAGAAACGGCATCATCTTTAATTTCGCTACACAATTTCAAAATAGCCTCGTGAATAATTTGAGCCGGACGGGGACCTTGAAAGTAGCCCCCTTCATAAAACGTTGCCAAAAACTTTTCAAGACTCCAAAGACCGTACAAGGAGAATAATTTCAAAAGAATATTTCGTATGCTAGAATCGGTGGCTCTGTCAATCACTCCCAGCATCCGTTGAAGAAAGAAATGCTGAATAAACGAAATAGCGGCGTTTTTGGCGTAAAAAACCTGAGTGTTGTTCTTGGCGTGAAATTCGCCTTGTTTTGGTACCAAAGAGTCAAATTTACTCCTCGTTTCCTTCAGGAGGTAGCAAACGAGCCACCGATAAGCGTCGATGATGGCTACAAGTTTTGTCATTATCGTGTCTTCAAATGTGAAACTTACCTTCAGGTTTGCAGGCCGTGTCCACGTCGCTTGCCCTAAATCGATGAGTCAGGATCTGTAATGACAAGAAATTCGCGGATTTCATAGGTGTAGAAACCTTTACGCCTTTTTCGATTTCTGACCACAATTTGAGCAACCAGTTACTCGTCTGTTGGATCAAGACGTGATTTTCACCCTCGTAGGTACAATTAGCGTCGTTGTCATTGCGAATATCGCCAATTCCCGCCACTGAAATCTTCATGAGAAATTGCGAGTGTTTGAATTGAAGTACCTTTTAGGTATCCATGACCACCGCACGCTTCTCGACATTCTTGGATCGCATCTCTGAACAACCAAGTCGCTACTGGTTTAGAAGCTGAGGACACCACGTGAAGTTCAAATCCGATTTCCGGTAGAGACTCTTTGTTTTTTCCCAAAAGAGAATCAATCACAAATTGGCAAGTTGTCTCTAGTAAAAAAGTACTAAATGTCCTGATCACGTAAATAGCCGCTAAATAGGGCAAAAGTCGAACTTGCTGCAAGAATAAAACATTGGCGATGTTCGTAATTGTGGCAACGTACGTGTGATTGGTACTCTAGAATTGGTACTTCTTCACCTTCGCTTGGACCAAACTGTTTTCGGACCGCGGCGTATCTAATCGCAATAGTGAGGGCTTTGGTCCCATAAGCGTCAGCCATGGTGGTGATCCCTACACGCCCTACAGAGAGAGCCCCTAAAGTAGCCCCATATCTGTCTTTCGTCGTTTTAAGATGAGTCACGTACTTTCCATCAGGGGTTACATCAGCGTTCTTATTTAAAAGGTTTTCACGGGGAATCCGATACTTGTCGAAAATCAAAAAGCTGTACAAACGAAATTATTAGTTGCTCTTTACCACAGAACATACCCATTATCCATTCCATTGAGCCCAATTTTTTCGCCCATGTCCCCTACAGTGACTCTAGGAAACGGTTCCAAATTTTTGGGATTTCTAATGGGCACTACAAAAACATGCAGCCCATATAAAACCCCATCTACATAAAGCTGCGCATACACGATCGCATACGAAGACATCTGGCCTAAGCCTCCGGCCCAACATTTAGCCGCTTCAAAATCCGGCGTGTCCATAATAAACTGTTGGGTTTCTTTATCGTACGTCGCTGTGGTCCTCATACTTTTAATATTAGAGCCGTGTCCAATTTCGGTTAAACAAAAGCATCCGTGGATCTAAAACGGTGATTTTTACAAGACAAAACAATGGTTATTAACATACTTCGCCGTTTTCCACCTGCTCTAAAATTTCGGAGTGTCTTTCAGTACCCAGACTCCGCAAAACCCGGACAAATGTGTTCGTTCCGAGAAAAAACTTAATATTAGCAGAAGGAGTAAACTGTATCATGGTACGAGCGGTCGCTGCGGGTCTTTTCAAATTTTGGAACTGCTGAGGGGGCGACAGTAACTCAATGGTTGCTTGAGCAAGAGTACGACGTGTTGTAATGCGTCTTTTATCGTCCAAGCTTTGAAGAAAAGGCTCACATTGGAATTCCGGATGAGATTTAAGAACTTCCCAAAGATCATTCTATGAACAACTATTAGATTAATTGTCACTGGTCTTGAATACTTGCTTCAAATTGTACAATTTCTTCAGAGTCGATGAAAACTTTCAGTTTTTTCCAATCAAAAGAAGCTTTTTTGCGGTAGAAATCTAACGGACCTGGAGGGAAATTCTTTAATGACATTGTTACACGCAACGAACTTTCAGTCAACTGCAGTAAAAGTAACAGTCATTGATTTATGAATAAACAATTAACGGATGAATAATAAACAATCAACAATAGCGGGTGTTAACCTTCAAGTCTAATGGAACCTTTTTATTTTACATAACTCTACAAAAAGTGTTTACAACTTGTGCTGGATGCTCTTTTTCCAGTTAACGATTTCACGCCACCACGAAGGTCTATTCATAGAATCTGGAGACTGCAGTATGGCGGATTTTAGCCGCTTGTACACCTAAAAAAAATTCGTACTTTTTCAAAATCAGTTACTTTTACCTGTCCATCTGAAGCCCCCAAAACAGACTTTAAAATAAAATCAGGGGGCGCTATGACATCTATTAATGCAACAGCATCGTCTTTAATGTCACTGCATAATTTTAAAATCGCTTCGTGTATAATTTGAGTTGGTTGTGAGCCTTCCAGGTAACCTCCTTCGTACAATGTCGCCAAGAACTTTTCAAGGCTCCAAAGGCCATACAAAGAGAACAATGTCAAAAGTACGTTCTTAATGCTAGAATCAGTGGCTTCACTGATCAGTTCCAGCATTTTTTGAAGGAAGAAGTGCTACAATTAACCTGTACATCAATTTTTTGCTAAAATTAAATTTACCTGGATGAAGGCGATGCCCAAATTCTTGGCATAGAAAACTTGGATGTTGTTTTTTGCCCAGAATTCGCCCTGCTGTGGCGTTAGAGAATCGAGTTTGTTCTTCGTCTCCTTCAGGAGATAACACACAAGCCACTGATACGCATCGATGATGGCTACAAGTAACTCAGTCTAGTTCACGCATTCAAGACTATGAACTTACAATAAGGTTTGCAAACATCGTCTACACTTTTTGCCTTAAACCGATGAGTGAGAATCTGTAACGACAAGAAGTTCGCTGACTTCATAGGAGTTGAAATCTTCACGCCTTTTTCGATTTCTGGCCACATTTTGAGCAGCCAGTGGCTCGTCTGTTGGATCAAAACGTGGCTTTCACCTTCGTAGGTACAATTAGCGTCGTTGTCGTTGCGAATGTCGCCAATTCCCGCCACTAAAATCCGCATGAGAAATTGGGAGTGTTCGAATTGAGCTACCTTTAAGATATCCATGACCACCGCAAGCCTCTCTGCATTCTTGGATGGCATCTCTGAACAACCATCCGGCTACAGGTTTAGAACCTGAGGACACCGCATGGATTTCAAGTCCCAGCTCGTCTAAAGACTCTTTTTGGTCGTTCCAAAACGAGTTGATAGTAAAGCGGTATGTTTCCTCAATCAAAAATTCCGCAGAAACTCGAACGACATAAGCAGCCGCCAGGTATGGCAAAAGTCGGATTTGCTACAACTTAGAAATCGAAGAAATAGTTAAAAATTGTTATAACCTACGTGTGATTGGTACTCTAAAATGGGCACCTCTTCTTGTTCATCCGGACCGAACTGTCTTCGCACAGCTGCATATCTAATAGCAATAGTGATGGCTCTAGTGCCGTAGTTTTCAGCAAGAGCAGTAATGTTAACGCGCCCTATAGAGAGAGCCCCTAATAAAGTCCCCAGCGCGTTTTTCTTATTTTTAGGTGGGTTCAAATATAACCCTTCAGGGCTAACATCGACATTCTTATTCAAAAGATTTTCACGAGGAATGCAATAGTTGTCAAAAATCACAAACCCATTGTCGATTCCATTAAGCCCAATTTTCTCACCCATGTCTCCAACGATAATCCCTGGATAAGGTAACAAGGTTTTTGGATCCCTGATAGGGACTAAGAAAATGTGTAACCCCCGGCAAACCCCATCTAGGTAAAGCTGAGCATAGACAGCTGCATGTGTGCCCGTCTGACCCAGTCCTCCAGCCCAACATTTTGCTGCCTCGAAATCTGGAGTGTTCATAATGAATTGTTGAGTTTTTTTATCATACGTCGCGGTGGTTCGTAAATTTTTAGTATTGGAACCGTGCCCAATTTCAGTCATACAAAAAGAGCCCGAAATCTAAAAAAATCTAGAAGTGAAATCTGTTGAAAAAAAAGAAGACGAACCTCGCCGTTTTCGGCTTGTTCTAAGATTGTGGAGTGCCTTTGAGTACCGGAACTTCTTAAAACATTGACAAACAAATCTCTTGCTATAAAAAATTTCGCAGAAGAAACATTACAAATCTGCATCATCATGCGGATTCCAATAGGTAATTTTTTCAAATTTTCCAAAAAATGCGAAACTGAAAAAACTTCCATATCGATATACGCCAGCGAACGACGCGAAACTATGCGTCTCTGATTGTCAAAAGTTTGGGAAGACACGTCCTCTTGGAATTCAGGATGAGACTTCAAAACTTCGCAAATTTCGTTCTGAAAATCAAGGCTAAAAATGCCAAAACCAGTATCAACTTACTTGATATTTGATCATGTCTTCAGTCTCTAAAAAAATTTTCATTTTTTTCCAATCAAAAGAGGCCTTTTTGCGATAGAAGTCCAAAGGACCTGGGGAAAAATCAAGGAACATCATCGCTGGACAGTAAAATACTAGCGAGGAACATTGAACACTATAGACGTATATCTAATTATTGTTGTCGCTGACCTCGAAGTTAACTTGTTTATAGGAGAATTAAAGTAAAATAAAACGCTTGTTACAAAAGTAAGAATTTATTAACAATTCAAGCAGTTGAGGGGTTTCCGAAGGGATCCTTTTTGGCATTCAGAAGCGCTACGGAACTCTCACAGATCTTCTCCAAAATTTCCCCCAACTTCTCTTTTGAGTACACCTAAAACTTGATTTAAGTACAAATGAAAAATTACCAGTGAGTCTCACCTTATAAAGACTGTATTTTTCCGAGGCAATCAAATCCGCTAATTGTACTGCTTCTTCGTGTGAACTTGACTCTTGCAACACAGAGCACAGCAATAATACAATTTGAGGAATACAAATCGCTCTCAAGTACTCCGCGTCCTCTCTAACTTTAAGCCATCCTTGCGGAAACAACAGTACGTTATACAATAAAGTCGTGGCAGTTTTCGCTGTATGAGATGTCGTTAATTTCCACCGTTCCATCTCGGCAGAAAATTGTGAAACTTTGTGATTATGAGCCACCTTCTCAGTGAAATGAGCGTTCGAAGGGAGCTCAGGCGGCGGATTCGGTTTATTTCTAAACTGCGTAAACCACTCATTGAACGCCTCGTGAGCGTCTAAATACGTTTTATAACTCAGAAACTCTTGCAGGATCAGATCAATCTCATCGGAAATCTCTCCCTCGCTTTTAATCTTCCCGATTGAATCCGATGGGATTTTATTCACCGCCAATTGAGCCGCGTCTAATTTCCCAATTAACAAAAACTTGAAGACTAAAGAGTTGGTTTGGTTCAAAGCCTCAACGCGTTGCTCTTCGTAAAACATGAGCCAATCGAGAGAAGAAATTTTTACTTCGTCGACCGCGGTCAGTTTTTTTTGGAGATTTCCAGCGTTGTCTGTTTCAGTAGGCAAGTTGATTATTCGTTCAACTATGCATTCGGTGATAGCGAAGACATCGAGGTTGCAGTCTTCAGCAAAGCGGAGAGCGGCTTTACGGTCGTCGGTTGTGAGGAGTTTCTCGCAGTATTTGGCGTAAAGATAGATTTGTTTGCGCTTGCCGAGTTTGCTGACGTAGAATGCAACCAGCTGGGTTTCGTTCATTTCGCCGAGGTGGTTGATATAGCTGGAGAAATAAGATTTTTTTATCTTTTAACAAAGGTTTTAGTACACGTAAATCATGTTTTTTTTATCACACTTCACCCATTAATGATTTTTTAAAGGTCAAAACATGTTTAGTGCTCTACGCTTGGTTCAAAATTCGATAAAAAGTGAACTTCAGAGTGGTAAACAATTAAAATTTCTTACACTTCGCAAATAGAATATCAAGAAAAAAAAGTTTAAAACACATAGTTCAAACTCCCTAGTTTTTTTCGGCGGTTTTTAAAATGTTTATGTTAATTATTTTTTCAAAATAAAACGACTTACGCTTCAATAATTTTTTCGTAGGCTTTCCTATCAGTGGTCTGTCCCACGCTTTCCAGAAACAAGACCAAATGGGCAAAATACCTCAAAGACTGCGTGGTAACCGTGGGATTCTCTGAGTACTGTTCCAAAGTATTCATTAAAGCCGGAATGTCATCCAAGATAATATATTTCTGGATCAAGTGATCAATAAGTTGCGACTCTGAGGCTACCGCTTGCTTATTGATGGTTTCGAGAATTTTAAAAATGTCATCAAGAGACAACCTGAAACAAACAAATCAGCGAAAAACTAACAAATTTAAACTACAACTTTTCCTCCCAATATTCTTCAGGTAGTGGTTTATAATTTTTTGGTATACAATCTCGGATTTCTGATTCGACTCTCTTGTCGATCATGGTCCTCATGTACGCCCATAAAAAGTCTTCCCAGTTGTTGCACACTGGTAGAATACCTTCCAAGAAGCCACACAAGGAGGCAACAGCCGCTTTTTCGTGAATATCCAAATAAGGCTAAAAAAACATAAAAGAAAATGAAACGAAATAAAATTAACACACCTTTTTGCAAAACTCAAGGGCTGCGAATTTCCATAAATGACGATTACTGTTGCCTTCTACGTCCTGGTAGTCAGACCCATCATCCATTTTTACGTCTCCATTCTCAGAGATGTAGGGGTTGTGGTACAGTTTCCACCCTTCCAAAAGGGCGGCTCTCCAGGGATGACCGCTGGTGAAGCAATACTGAAAAAAAGTTGTTAATAGACTATTAAGTACGAATTTAGAAAAAACCTCTTGGGCGCCCTCTAGATTACCACATCTAATCTCCATGAAGATTCTTTGGCACAGTTTTTTGTCGTTAGCGCTATCCAAGTGATGTAACGACAACTCTTGTGAATGGGGGGCGTCTGGATGGATATTGTCTATAATATCAACAGTACTCCCAATTGCTATAGAATCAGGTGCAAACAACTGGTGTAGCGTGTTCTCCCAACCATAAGACGAATCAGAATAATGCAAAATGGGGTCGTCTCTATCCAGAGCGCTTCTTTCAAGCCAATCAATAACAAGCTGGCTCTCTCTAACTAAATTATCCTTTTTGAACAACTCATCCACACAGTTTTTCTCACTATGTCCTGAATATTGATTCGCGGGTTGTTGCTCTATCTGTTCCGCTTGCAATCTATCGTTGTACAAAACATAAATAAGCCTCCATGTGCTTTTCTCATTCTCCAGCCACTTTTCTTCTGGTATTTCCCCTACAGCCACCTTGGCCTTAAGAGAGTTAATTACAGCTAAAGCATCAGAACAGCATCTAGCTAAATCCTTCACCACTTCCAACATTTCAACATTGCCTGAGCATCCTTGCAGAGTATCAGCAAACTCTGTGTATAAATTATCAACGGTATTCGTCCAAGGCGAGCCCCCTTGTACAACGGAACCTATCATCGACTTGTTACCCAACAACTGTATGGTGTCAGAAAAAACTCTGCTTTCTGCTTCTGCCAACATTTGGAGCTCCTCGGGTGCTAAAGCCATTGTATCGTCGGTCAATTTTTGGTGCCGGAGACCAGTAGTTGATAATTTGAAGAGACCCTTCGTTGGAGTTTTGAGGGCATCTTCGAGGAGACGCACCGAGCGGTCTAAGTCGTTGTCCATTTTCAAGAAATATTAGAAATTTACCGGAAGACTTTTTTTATGATACACAACCTCAAACTTTTGAATTGGAGAAAGTTTGCGCATGACTTGTCTCTACGCATGACACTGGAATGACAGGTGAGAGTTTTTATTCCACTACATTTGTGAATACGTTTTTCGGTGGAATTTGTAAAGGGTGTTTAAAACCGCGCGTAATTTTTTTTTCAATATTTTTGTTTTCTTTTGAATAGAGCACTCATTAAATACGCAAAAATTTGAGATTTTTAAAGACAAACTATCAACCAATAAAGCCACGTTCACATCACCTTTTAAATGGTGGCGGAAGTATGGAATTCGCAATTTATTGCCAGTTTTTGGACGTAAAGTGTGGACAGGAAACGCGGAAAGCATTTTTTTGGCAAAATAAGATAACCGCCAACAAAAATGCGCATTAGTTTCTATTTTTTCTCCCACGTCCAAACAAAAATGACATTGAAGAAGTGATAAATACGTCTGGTGCATTTATACTCTAACACTGATAATAATAAAACTACATTTTGCGCATAATTTAGAATTTTTATTATCAGTTGAAACAGCTTTAACAAAATATTTTCACAACTTATCACAGAACTCGAAAATAACGACAAATAATTACACAAGTTCGATAACAACGGATTCTCCTGGCCACAACGAAACATCTTTAAACGATATACTCTCGCTTTGCCAGTTTGATCTTGGGCCAATAACGACAATTCCTGTGTACAATAAAGTTGATAAATCTTGATTTATGGTTCCATTTCCAAGGTTGCTAACGACCACGTACGATTTTTTTCGCGGGTACCACCTTTGAATCACCAGCAAGTTGTCGCGAGAGTAAATCACCTCAGAGTTGGCTTTATGATCACCTTCTTTAGTAATCGAGTTAAAAAAAATTGCCGGTGACTTGGATCGAAGTGTTGTCATGTGAGTGACCGCCTCTACTTGGTCTGTGTCGAGGTTTGTTTTACCACCGTACATCCAAGGGAGGACTTTCGATTTTTTCTTGTCGTTCCAAGCCATCACGGTTAAGTGGTGGAGGTGTTGCTGGTCCTTACGGTCACCTTCCACATCCAGCACTTTTTGGAGACCGATTTCATTACCGTAGAAGATGGAGGGAGTACCTGGGAGCATGAGTTGGAGTAAAGTAGCTCCAAGAGTTGCGTTGGCGTATGGAAGGATGTTGGCGAGACGGTGAGAAAATGATTCGTCTCCAAGACTCCAGTGAACCCATGGTAAGCCGGGTTTGGAGAAAAGAGTACCGTTTTGAACAGACTCGATTTGTTTAGTCACTGCTTGAAGACCTTTCTCGATTTCCAAGCGCACGTCGACCAAATCAACGTAATTAACAATGGTACCAAAAGCCTTACCGACGGAGTTGAAGAATCTGTCGCTGACTATGAAGATGCGGTCAATGCCGATTGTTCTTTTCCATCGTCTCAAAGATGGTATGAGATTAGGGTCGTCAATAAAGTACTCCATTCCTTTGAGATAGAACCCGCTGACTCCTTTACTAATCCAGTAAAGCAATGCTTCCTCCACCACATCCACACTGTCTTTATGTTTCGTCTCTGGAAGCTCCTGGTTGGTACTGTTGGTACCATCGTTCTTTTTCTTTAAGTGATCCACAACTGGAAACACAGGAAGATCCAGAACTAGTGAAATATTCTTGGGCTCGAGATAGTTTTTTATTAACTTCTCCAAGTCGTTGATTGTACCCAACTCCGGTGCGATATCAACCAAAGTTGACACGTTCTTGTAATCTTCTGGATAGTTCGGAGTCTTGAAGATCGAGTTGAGTCTCACGGCTCTGACTCCCAGAGAGTGAAGGTACTCGGTTTTGAGAGCAATTCCTTTAAAATCCCCGTATTCATCACCATTACTCGCGTAGAAACTCGCAGGGAAAATCTCGTAGAAGACTTTTCCTTGGTACCACTCAGTGTAGGGATCACAAGTGTTTGGTAGAGTGGAAATCATTGTAACAACTAGTCCTACCATGGCCACGAGACCTGAAATGAACAACCCCAGAGAACATTTTCGGATCAGCGGCCAATTCCAGGACATGAAAAAGTAGTTATCTGGAGGATTTCGAAAAGTAAGTTGAAGCGGCTGGACTTTCCCGGCCGTTTCCTAGAAAAGTTGACATTGTAAAATCACCAAGTCAATTTCAATCTAACCTCAGCTGCAGTGTTCTCATCCTTAGTAATATGATGATATGCGCTATTCCTGTGATTCAACAGTTGGGTACAAGCCGGTTCTGCCAAAGCCGAAGAACTCGAAGACGCAGAGTCTCCCGCACATTTATCATCATCTAAAATAAACCAATGTCATCTTTGTTCCCTTGTTTGTTTTCCCTAACCTTGAACATGTTTTTGTAACATGGTGGCCAATTCTTCTCCCATAGCATAATTAGTCTGACTAGACTCTGGTAATGCGTTAATTAGATCATTCGTTGGAGGCGAGGGTGTTATCAAGGGACAAATCGACGCCACCTCATCGGCAATAAAAGAGTTCGTGGGTGACAATGGTAAATTCGTGGAAGAGCTCACTTGTAAAAATCCATCCATGATGAATTCAAAACACCACTAAATTAACGCGTCTAACTTCAATTCGTTTTCAATTAAATGCATGTGATGTGCACAGCTGTTCGACCATTTATAGTAACGTCGCGACGCATGACGTCGCGGCGCTGACGGGCGGCACGTTTGAAAAACGTGGCTGCGATTTCGGAGAATGTTATTTTCCGATATTTGTTAATGCTGGGAAGTGAGAGAGGTCAGTTATGGCGATAACTGATAATTGATAAATATGACTCTTGATAAGAGGCGAAGAAAAATTTTAAAAAACGAACTATACGTATATTTAGATATTCATTTGTAAATTGTTAAAGTTTGTTTATTTCTCTGCTACTAAAATCTAAATTAAACAAATCTAAAAAAAAAGTTTAAAAATAAAAATTGTGTAATTAAAATTTGCCTCGGTTCTAGCGCATTCACCATTTTTCAAAATCTGTATTTTGTTAAAATATGACTAACAGATTTTCGATTAAAAAGAGTTTTTCAGATCAAGATTCCAAAAACATATTAAGAAAACTACTTTAAAGCAAAAAAGCCTGAAGCTAGTGCCAATTTGAGAATTCTACCAACTGAAATTAAAATTTTGACATATCTAACGAATTTAAATTGAATAACACAGGTAATTTTGAGATTAGACTCTGCTAACTGGACTATTTATTATTTTATGTACATTCCATTAAAACGATTCATGTGACGTGACTAGTCAAAATTTGCCAATTTGCGGTGGAAATTAAGAGTGTGAAGTATAAACTCCCAAGTTTAAGAAGTTACGGCTTGGATAAAATTGTCTAATTTTCGTCAGGTCTAGAGTTCAAGCTATTGTAGTCATCTCAAAATTTATCGGACAAATTTAAATTCTCAAGAAATATGCGTCTAAATATAGACACATAAAATATTTCAAAACAAAAAAACTTGATATTCGTTATTTTTCCAAATTTGCGTCAAGCCTAATCTATTCCCCAACTCTTTCAATAAATTGGCGTGTAACACGAAACTGTAGTTCAAAGTTTATTGATTGGAATTTTTACATTGTTAATTTATCGTCAGAATATTTCTCAATTTCAATGTTATTCAAGTGGAACGTGCTCACGTCGTGTCTTCTGCTTACAAAATTCGCGATGTAATTATTGGGAAACCTCAAAACTCATGTCGTAAAATAAAGAAATGTTTTATCAACTTGTTATTTTTTAACAATAAATGAAGAGGTGGATATGTTATCAAAAAAACTCTAATGATGCCAAAGCTTTACATCACCATGGAAACAAAATTACTTAAATATTGTTTATTGAACTCATTGATAAAAGAAGTTGAGATATTCGCAACAGGATATGGGGGCAATGTTCTGAATTTTTACCACACGTTTTGAGTCGGCGAAAAACTTTCTTCCAAAAGCGTAATAAAAGATTGTCGACGCGTCTAATGTTTTCCTGGAAATTTTTCGCACATGAAGCAAATAGAAGAAAAATCAGTATCAATGCAGCAATAAATAACCAATTTAAGATATGTTATCACCTGACCCTTGAATATTTCATGATGAGTTGAATATTCACAAGTCACTCTAAGCTGAGAGATTAACGAGAACAGAACGCACACTATTATGTGTTATTGTGTTTATGTCACTCACAAATATTGAAAGAAAAAGGTAACAAAAATGGAAAATGTGGCGCCCGAGTTAATGGAGTGTTTTAGCAGTACATGGAGACTAAATTTCCGCAAGTTTCTTCAATCGTCGCAAATCGGAATCATTTCATTTTTATTAGTTCGAACCCTTTGGAGTTAAGTGTTTTTGTGGACGTGTATCACATAGAAAGTCCCGGATATGGCTCTTGACTTTTTCGCTGGATGTCTTGGAGGTAAGATCGCCAAGAAACCAAAGAGCTTCGTTAAAAGTTCGTTTCAGGGTGTGCTGGTGTGGTAGTCGGTCATCCTCTGGATACAGTAAAAGTGCTTCTACAGACACAAGATGCGAAGAATCCTAGATACAGAGGAGCAGTCCATTGCTTGCGAACCCTTGTGGCCAAAGAAGGTCTCCGGGGTCTCTACAAAGGAATGTCAAGTCCTCTTGCTGGAGTTGCCGCGATCAATGCTATCGTCTTCGGAGTGTACGGCAACACCCAGAAGTACCTCAAATCTGACTCGTTAACATCTCATGGTATAGCCGGTGGAGTCGCCGGAATGGTCCAAAGTTTTATCTGTAGCCCCATGGAACTCGCCAAGTCTCGCTTGCAAGTCTCTGACGGTACCAAAGGTCCTCTTGATTGCCTCCGTAAGATCTACACCCATGAAGGCCTCCGTGGTGTCTTCAGAGGGTTGAACGTGACCATAGTTCGTGAAATTCCCGCATTTACATCGTATTTTATGACCTACGAATGGTTAACTCGAACTGAAGACAACCATCCAGTTTCGACAGCTACCATGCTACTCGCTGGAGGTACCGCTGGAACAGTTTCCTGGGTCATTGTTTATCCCGTCGACGTTATAAAATCCCGCATGCAAATCGAAACGAAATACCTCAACTCCTTCGACTGCTTAAGAAAAAGCGTCTCCACGGAAGGCTACCGATTTTTATACAAAGGTCTCGCGCCTACGATTGTACGAGCTTTTCCAGTAAATGCCGCCACTTTCGTCGTGGTTACGTGGACTATACGTTTGTTGGGTGATAATGATGTGACAGGGAAGGTTAGAGATGGGGAAATGTTGTGGGGGCGGTGTACGGATGCTGTTGTATACACTTAAAGTGTCAGAGGCGGCTCCCATTTGGTAAAATATGTCTGCTCAAGAAAATGTGCACTGCTTATTTAGTGATAAATTATACAAACTGATGTTTCATCACATGAATATGCAAAAATGGAGCTTTAGAACTATGTATTTATTAATGGAATCAGAATTACAAAAGACGAGGCGCCGTGAATGTAGAAAAGATGTGTAATTATTTTAACAGTAAAGGTCACTTTTATATCGTTGTTTTCTTTACGACCCTAACAAAGAAATCATTTGAATGAATGGTTTATTATTATTAGTTATTTGCAGTAAACTTATCACAATTTAAAAAAAAAGCCACGACTTGTGTTACGTGTTCTTAAATCAATTAAGACCTCCAACGTAATTAAAAAACTTGATAATTGTTACTTTGTACAACAACTAGCACGAACACAAATTATCTAGAATTAGTCCTACGCATTAAGTTCATTAATGATATTAGCTATTCGGTTATATCAGAATTTCGCGACTTTTATCATAAGCACAACAACGTCCAAAAAAAAGCAATCAATTAAATGAAGGCGAAGACTTTTACAGGAAGAAGTACCATAAGGTCATTACGATCAAGCATTTCAAATGAAAGCGATTCTGTTTACTATGAAGGACGTTTAGTTGAATCAAAACAATAACAAGTTTGTGGATGGGGTTTACCCATAACTGAGTTTCTTGTTATGCGACCTTGAGTAAGGGAAAAAACTAGTTCATAGTACTACGTCTGTAACTATAAACAAATAAAAAAATGAATGACAATTTGTCTCAAAATGAAAAAAATACGCACTGCTCAAACCAGAGGAAGGGACGGATAAAGAGTTAAATAGATAAAGAGGTTTTAGTTTAAGCAAAGTCTAAAAATAGTGTAAATAAAATCAAAAGTGTATCCATAGTTTAAAGCACCGTCAAAAAAAAAATCTAAAATGTCTAGAAGTTCCAAAAGTTTTAAAAATTTGTAAAAAATGGTGGATGCGCCAACTTGCTTCAACTAAATTCAATTTAAGTGATCAGAAAAGTGACTATTTTATAGTCAATTTTGTTGGTCAACACAATTATTCTCTATCAACATAATACTCGTATGTAACCTAGAAAATAGACAAAAACATTTATAAGACAAAATAAATCTAAATATGAAATAAAATTAGCCTGAAATCGTAAAAAAACAACCCGTGGAGTAAAATGATAACGCTGACCCTAGAAGATAAAATTTTGCTTATCTTAACATGCCTAAACTAACGGGTTAGAGAAAAAGATTAGTTTTGCAAAAACAAATTTTTATTACACAATATTTTATACACTTTTTTTTTATTCCTGCATCATTTTATGCTGCATCAGTTGGTAACAGAAGTGGAAAAAACTTTACGAATCTTGACTACAATCGTGTGTTATGGAAATCTACAAGAAACAATAGTTCTGTAGCAATATCTGAGATAAATAAATAAACTCGGTTTTATCATAAATGTCTAATCAAATGAAAAATGTAAATTCAATTTTATCTCTGGAAAGTTTCCCATTATAATAACAATTCTTATTACTTTTAATTAAGCTTGAAAACGGTTCGTAAAACTAGAAAACCGTTGTTTTAGATAATGAAAATTCAAACCTCAGAGATTTATTAATAACAGCACGAAAACCTTAAGATAACAAAGAGATAAGTGTTTAAATTTTAATTTGTTGTAGAAATAAAAACAATTTTGCATGTAATTCGACTAAAATTTCATTGGTCAGAGTTTTGATTATGTCATCGAGGTCTTTAGCTTGTGATGTTCTCATGAATTTCACCAGAAAACATCCCGGCATTTCTTATCGTCATGCGTCAGTTTGAACTTGAACTATTATCAACGAATTTGAGCGATTTCAACATGTTGCAGACTTTTCTATTGGAGATTCTATTTATAACAACGGTAAAATTGAAAACAGTTCAAATTATAACAATCCATTGGGCCAATAAAACTCATATTTGAGTCACTAATTTTCCCGACACATAGATTGATGAGGTTTGCGCCATTGTTTTCACACGCTTATGTTGCTAAGAATCCGGTCTTTAATATCCACCGAAATGGAAAAGCTTTTGTTTCGTCGCAACCAATTAGAAAACGAATTTTAAAACACAATAGCCATCTTGGACTTAAATGTCATTTTGACTTTAAACAAATTTCAAAAACTCAATCAAAATTACTTGTGTTCTTTACCTTCCGTGAAAGAGATCTAGCAAGACGCAGAAGTACGATGAGATGCAGGATGCAGAAACCGGTAAAGGGCGATGTATGAGCATGCAGGCGATGCAGACGTTGTACGACCTGAGGGAAAGCAACCAACTTTGTGATGCCATAATCGTTTTGGACGATGGGACTGAGATTCCCATTCATCGAGCTTTACTCTGTGCTTGTAGCTCCTACTTCAAGCATGTCGTTCTTAAGTTCTTATTCCTTGATAACTCTTTAATTTCAGAGCTGCTTTTACCACCCTCCTGCATAATAAAAACGAAACCAAAGTCCAAATCCCTGGGGTAAGTGCAGAGATGATGCACATCCTGCTGAATTACGTCTATTTGCGAAAGCTCGACCTCAATAAAAACAACGTTTTCGACGTGCTTATCACGGCAGATTACTTGAGTATGTTAGGAGCCTTAGAAATGTGCTGCAAATACCTCGAGAGCATCCTCAACCCAAAGAACTGTATTGGCATTCTTCTTTTCGCCCGCAATCATTTTTGTACAGATCTTGCACAAACATGCTGGAGATACATTATGAAAAACTTCATCCAGATCGCCCAACAGAGCGAAGAAATTTTATTGTTATCACTCAAGGACTTTCAAGAAATCATCAACGCAAACAATTTAAATGTAAAAAGTGAAGAAATTGTTTGGGACACCATTCTCAAGTGGATCAACCACGACGCGGAGCAGAGGAAGAGTCATATCGTAACGTTGATGAAGTGCATCAGACTGGGGCTGCTGGAAACACAGTTCTTCATGGAAAAAGTCAGAGACCACCCATACGTCTCTTCTTGCGAGGAATGTCGTCCCGTGGTCATCGAGACCCTCAAGTTCTTGTACGATCTTGAGAGGATCATGCATAAGTATATTCCAGTTGCTATTAGTTTTCGACTTATCAAGTTTTCTTTAGAAACGGCGAGGTGGTCACCCCGGAAATCGCTCGTCCCCGCCTCCCGCATGAAGTCCTTTTCGCCATCGGCGGCTGGAGCGGCGGGTCTCCGACCAACTACATCGAGACGTACGACACTCGAGCCGATCGTTGGGTAAAAATCGACGAAGTGGACCCATCAGGACCTAGAGCGTACCACGGAACCGCCGTCGTTGGTTTTAACATCTTCGTGATTGGAGGTTTCGACGGCATGGATTACTTCAATTCCTGCAGGTGTTTTGACCCCGTTGGCAAAGCGTGGAAAGAAATAGCCCCTATGCACGCTCGGAGGTGTTATGTTAGCACAGCGGTGCTAAACAACATAATCTTCGCTATGGGTGGTTATGATGGGCATCACCGGCAAAACACCGCGGAAAGATACGATTATAAAACTAATCAATGGTCGTTGATAGCGTCTATGAATATGCAACGATCCGACGCCAGTGCTTGTACATTGAACAGTAAGTGATTTCTGTTTTCAGGTAAAACATAACGAGTCTTTAATTAAATTGATGAAAGGGCTAAGGTCGTTACGCGAATTATTTGGTCAAAGTCGTTGAGTGAGTTCGTGTTACTAATCAACAATGAAAGGATAACTCACTGCATTAACGAACTTGTTTTAATGTTCTGTAACAGCTTAATGCTGTGGAGTTATGTTATTTGACGTCCGTCGTAAAAGCTGCACAAACGGTGATATGAAAGAAAATTGGAAAAAAACACGAAAATCATTCTACAATTCCACAACTTTCATTAAATATTCTTTTGTGTTTGGAAATGGCACGAAAATTTGTTTACACATTTGTTTTGCATTAACAAAAATTGGAAACCGCGCCAGGATATTTAATTATTGAATTTTTACTACATCTGTGACTGACAACAAAATAAAGGGGACTCTCATTTAAGTTTTACGAGGTTTTGAGAGAAAATTAAACATTTCCCAGCAGAAAAATGACGAAAGTTTTATAAATAAAAGAAACGTTTGCCAAGTGAATTAAAACTTTGCACGTTATGACTACTTATAGTTTCATTGTTTCAACAGCTTGAGACTGAGCAACAATAATTGTGTTGGTAGGACCTTGGAAAATTATGTGTTTATGAAGTGAAGCGCTAAAATAAAAGAAGAGAAATTCTAGTACTAAAACTAATCCAATAAAATTAGTTCTGCGGAGCTACCGAGCCATCATTAAAAGAAGGAATCGTATTACTTCACATTTATTCTTCAACTGCTCAAAAAAACTCACATTTTAACAATTTCACACTTCCTGACATCGGGAAACAGAGCCTGTAGTCAAGACCTGTCATGTAGGCGTCATATTTCACAAAACATAGTATTCATCAACACCTCATTTTCTTTAAAATTCACTTTTAAGAAAAAAAATTGACGTGTAAACTTCCAGATAAAATCTACATAACTGGAGGCTTCAACGGGCAGGAATGTATGCATTCGGCTGAAGTCTACGACCCAGAAGTCAACCAGTGGACGCTGATTGCCGCAATGAGATCTCGCCGTTCGGGAGTGTCTTGCATTGCTTACCACGACTTCGTTTATGTAATCGGTGGATTTAATGGCATTTCGCGAATGTGTAGTGGTGAAAAATACAACCCCCATACGAACACATGGACGCCCGTACCGGATATGTACAACCCTCGGAGTAACTTCGCAATTGAAGTGATTGACGATATGATTTTCGCAATCGGAGGGTTTAACGGGGTTACTACGATTTTCCACGTGGAGTGTTATGACGAAAAGACGAATGAGTGGTACGAAGCGACGGATATGAACATTTACAGATCGGCATTGTCGGCGTGTGTGGTGGATGGTCTGCCCAATATTGGAGATTACATTCATAAACACAGAGATAGACTAATGGAGGAGAAGAGGCAGAAGATGATAGCTCTGGAGAGCCAGAGACAAGGAACGGGAAATATTCCTCCTCCGCCTCCTAACCCCCCAGAAAATATCCTCACTGCAGCACATGGGAATCTACAACAGTTGAATATTCTTCAACAATTAAATAACAACAACAATGTTAATGACAATCAAGTAGTGCCTGTGGCTCAAGATCCGCTCCTGATGGAACTGGACGATGTCGAAAACGACGTAGAGTGATTCGAGGTTTTTATTATGGAAGGTATTCTGCATGGACTATGGTGTGGCCGTCTCTAGTTCTATCTAAATGTACTAATTAGATTTCATTGTATTTTATTTATACACATCTTTTACATTTAATATAACATTTTATTGAGTGTTCATGTTCATTATTTTTGCATATATGTATACACACACGTGTATGTTCCTCCTGGGTTTTACGACAAGACTGTTACTTGGAAGTCGGATACTAAAAGATGGTCTTCATGGTCATAAAGCTAATGAAAGGAAATTAAGTGTACACGTCTCGGTGCTACCCCAATTCTGTTTATTACAATAAAAGCTTTTTTGTGGAAACTGCGTCTTGTCGCAACTACAATTTTGCTTCCCATGTGAAAGGCAATGTCCTAAAAACGTAACATGGTTTTTCTTCTCTGTAATTCAAAAAATTGGAGCAAAAACAGCGCTAAGCGATTCATAAGAAACCAATAATAACAAAAAAATAGCGCAATCAAAATTTTATTAACTGCAACTTTGTGACCGGCGCCTCCACCAATTTTCTGAAAATTCCATACAGCAAATTGTGTCAGTTTGAGCTAACCGCGTTTATGTTTCACATTAATTGTTTTGGATTATATCAATTATACCATAAATTTTCGCCGCCACTCAAATCTCTAATAAAATAAAATTGACATGCCCGCTAATAAAACGCTGAGTATTCCGATTAAACCTCTCGTTAAATAGCCATCAAAATTTATTAATGACAGCATTAACACACTATCGTGTAAAATGTCTTTTTTTCCTACCTACACGAACTTCCTTCCGTTGTCTCATTAAAACTTAAAGGTGTACCATTAAAGGGAAGGTTGGATTTCCCGATAACTTAACACTGATCAACCGTAACCGAACTTAAGGTAAAACAACTCCTTTTGATTTTCTCGGAACCTCGTAACATTTTCATTGCTCCAGTCTGTGCATAAATTCGCGATAAGCAGTAAGTTGACTATAAGCAAGTCATTATTAAGTAATGACTTGCAAAGTACTTTTTAATTAAAACAGTCATCTTCGAAGACGAAGCTGTTATTTTTGCTTTTGGATGAGATTGTAAAGAAGAGCAATAAATTTTTCACACCTGAAGCGCTTGCGCTTTTGAAAACACGCCCTCCGGTGTATAATGAGCGCGGTACACAACTTTTATTAATCAGAAAGTTGTCTCACTGTCACCTTTAGAAGAACCCACCTCTTTACAGACAACAACAGGTGAGTTCAACGTGATTTTTGCTTGCTTAACTTTGATAATTGAGACACAGGTTTGATTTTAGCGCGAATTTAAACTGCTTTCGGTGTTAAGGAATGTTGTTATTTAATTGTAATGTTAACAAACACTTGGTTAACTAGTTTAGTCTTATTGTTAAAAAGTGGCAACTATTTAGAAAGTTTCCGGTCCAATTGAGACTATTTTCTTTAGTTTTCCGCAAGAAAAACTGTCCTGGGACAGCGTTTTGTTTGTTGAATTGGCAGTAATGACTGTGTTTTAATTAATTACTCCAAAATTCTCAAATTTGAAATTGATGTGATTAAACTATCAATCTTTAATTTTATAAATGAAAATATTTGTAAATTTCTACTTTTAATGGGGCGTCTCGACCGGAAGTACACTTGTTCAAATCGTTGAATATTTTATCATTATTCTCACAGCATGAAAATTTACGATTGTAATAAATATGTCGTAAACCACTGCAACGTATTTAAATCAAACATTTCCGCGAAAATGCACCGCATAATATTTAAACAAAATATATTTTCAACCTTTCAAAATTCAACTACGTTGTTACAGAAAAATCAATTTTTACGTTCGCGAATATATCAATCAAACTGGAACCGGCAATAATAAAATAAAATTTGACAAAGTCTTACTGGGGACAACACATTTGAAACCAATAAAAGTTAGTTTCTTAGAATAATTATTCTTTAATTGTATAATCTCGTTATTAAAATTATTGTACTGTCGTTCACTGAAGACTTCAGACAGTTTTACCAACATAAATGAGTAAAATGATAAAATATGTAATGATAACTAAACATGAATTTTGGGTATAATTATACGAGTTTTAAAACTTTTCAAGTTCCAAAGTTTTTAGGCTCAGAATCCTATTTTTTTTATTTAGAAGTTCCGAACCGATTCTTTGGAATCCTTAAGAGTTTGTTAAAATCTCTTCGAAGTTTTCTGGTGTTTCTATAACTTCTCAGACTTTTGCAAAACAATTTTAATGTATACAGGGATTCTCTAGAACTCTCTTTAGATTTTTTTTGGATTCTTTATGATTTTTAGTGTCTACATACAAATTTACAAACAACAAAATTTTAGAACTGTAAAAAAGAACCTAAAACTTTAACGATTTCATACAGAAAACCTGAAAAATTCAAAATTCAAACTCTAATTTGAAAAGCTGTAACTCTGGGAAACTACAAACTTAAAAAAAATCCCATTTACGAAAATATCTAGCAGTACCGAAACAATGGTTTGGCTAAAAATAGAATAGTGGACTGAATGAAATTTGCGATTTGTGATAAGTTCCGATAACTAATTAATTTAAATTAAACCGACAATTGAAATGACTGGGACAGACATAAAATATAATGAACGTAAAATTCAAATTCGTAATTATGTTAGCCGCATCACTCTGTGGTCCATTCGAACATCCTTAAACAGTCCTCCCACTTATTTCTTAATTAACTAGATGTAAGTAAAACTATAAAACGTTTAATCTTCCGAATTAAAAACCTCTCAAAGCAAACCAATCAAAAAACTTAAGACTAAACGAAGTTGCCTCTCCATGCTACCACTAATTAGAATTTTTTACACAATTTTCTACTTTTCGCATAAATTTTCTTGCTTTTAAGATTTCTCTTTGCATTATTAATACATCAAAGCTTCCTTTAGCAGATCATGTTCGTTGTTCAAGTGTGGATTCTGGTGGGTTTGACTGCTTTAGTTAGTTGTCAAAGTATCATAGAGGCCGGTCTTGAGCCTCTGGATGTATCAGCTACCATAGAATGCCACAGAAGGATGTATACATTTCGAGTAACACAGTCGGATGAGAATGGTAAACAATGTTGGGACACCCTTTCGGTGATGGCCTGTTGGGGTCGCTGCGATTCAAATGAGGTATGGATTTTTTCGATTTAATATCGTTTTGATTTGTTGGCGTTTTAATTGAAATTTCTGAGAGTATTTGACGCACAAAGCTAGAATTTATGTGTTATAAATGTGAAAATCTACAAGTGTATAAGAATGTTGGGAATCAATTTGCGGCGGGAACACCACAAAGAGAATTTCAGGATCGGGGAAAAACCGGACAAAGGAAAAAACCCATCGCTTCCGAAAAACTAAATTAGATATAAATAGCCACCGGCCGCTTAAAAGCTTAGGATAAGAGTTTTACTCTAAGCTTTAAGTATCACTTTTATGAAAAATTTTAGGTGGGAAATTATGACGCAATAAAACGCCTTCAAATTGTTTAATTATTGTTCTGATTTAACGGCCACCGCTCCATTTGTGCTTTTTAACAACCCATTTCACAGGTCATAAAACTAACCGATTAAATATGTCCATTAATGTCTGAAAAAACACAACAACACAACGCTCTTTTAATGAATGCATTTTTAAATCTCGTGTAGTAATCCATCGGTCGGACATTGGAAAACCGAGCAAATCTCTTAAGCGGCACAATAAATTTGGGTCACAGAAGAACGGAAACGTGCGTGATGTTGCAAGAAAAATCCATCAAAATTAATAATTAATA
This sequence comes from Gnatocerus cornutus, assembly GCA_029298725.1. Taxonomy (NCBI): domain Eukaryota; kingdom Metazoa; phylum Arthropoda; class Insecta; order Coleoptera; family Tenebrionidae; genus Gnatocerus; species Gnatocerus cornutus. Next base: position 5,060,403 of record CM055517.1, read on the forward strand.
TTCTAATAATTAGAGTAATCACTTCTTCAGGAATTAGAAGTGAAAAGGCGCGGCGATTTGCCCTTTTTGTGCAGCAATTGCCGCCAAAGTCGATTAACACTTTTTATCCGTATTAATGAAAATTGACTTGTCAGGGGACACGAGTTTGCATTTACAGACAATGAATCATATCAGCTAGCGCTCACACTCATTATCATTTATAATTGACAGCCAACGGTAGTAGAAATTCAGAACTTTAACCCGGCGCCTCCACCATTTCTATCTTTAAAACCAACATTTAAATCTCGCTATAAAAATAACAGTAAACGCGCTCCGCCGCTTATTCTACCGTAAACCCGCCCGGTTTCATTCCGAGATTGTTTTGCAACCCCAAGACATCTTAATTAAAGTTGATGGTACCTTATCGTTATAGATATCCGATTGGAGATTTCCCTACAAAAAATCGAGTCATCCCGTTTGTGTCCATTATGGCCGGAACCGCTCCGTTGTCACTTTAAGACACTGTGAAGAAGGTGCCAATCCAACAGCTGCCAGATACGAATATTTGGAAGCTGCTGGGTGTAAATGTCAACAATGTTCTTCGTCTGACACCAGTTGTGAAGGCTTAAGATATAGGCCACAACGATCTCATCCGGCTTCTCTAGGTTTCAGGATTAACTAATTTCACACGGATAATTAATGTACAGAACGTCAAAAAGAGTCGTGGCTGGAGAGAATTTGACGTTTTGTATGTTAACAGTGGCGATGTACTGGAGAAATAAGTCTATTTTTATAATGAGTTGAGAGAATGTTTTATTTATTTGTAGGAAAATGTGTATAATGTACATTTCTTCATGTTCTGATGTCAAGACTTGGTAGCCAGTATTAACTGTGTTTTATGTACGTATGTCTAAACGATTAATAAATAATTTGGAGTATTCATCAGCAAGTACATTTTTTTGTTGACACCCAATTTTAAGTTCTAGATAAACAAATTTAAAAAGGTAAGTACCATAAATTAAACTAAAGTTGAAATAAAATAGAATAAACATCAAATCTCAAACTGATTTATTGCAGTTTATGCGTTAAATAAACAAAATATTGCACACTTGCAAATAAATTTCAGGAACGCGGTGCATACAAAATTTCCTCGCGAAATTTTAGACTCTGAAAATAAAATCCAAGATGATATATGAGTTATTAATACTATATGTGCACAACACAGACGGCAAATTCTGTAAAAATTTGTTCAAAATTGTGCAGAGTAAAGCAAACAAAGTTTGTTTACAGAAAAATAAAGTATGAAAAATTTTTGGAGCAATTAATTTAGTAATTCAAACTCTAATAAAACTTAAATTGGTAAATACTGGAATTAATATAAGGGGTCAGTGCCGGTATCAAATCCATTCTTCCTGCAGCGAATTTTTTATTTGCATAAATTCTTAGTTTAAAAAATTTCAGGATTTCGTGGTGTCCATTTAAATACTTAAATAACTGAGAAATTAATTTAGATGTTCTCCTCAAATTTTTCAAAAGAACAAGTTGACCAAGCAAACCAAAATCACTTGAACAAAATTTGAAAATTTTCCTTCAAAAGTTAATTTATTTAAAACCCACGAGTACTGCGACCTAAAATTCCCAATTCCTCGATCTAATTTTACCGAAACTGCTAAAAATTTTCCGAATACGCATTTCATGTAAGCGTGTTAATAACATGAAACTTTTGAAGCTAGTTCGCGTGCACTTTTCCAAATTAATTAATGGAATAATAGTTGAAGAGTAAATGGGCGCGACACTGGACACGTCCCTTGAGAAAACCGTTGTAAAATGACCACAGTAGTAAAGCTATCCCGTCCAATCTTCCACACTTAACGAATCAATTACATTTATTTTATTTTAAAAGGTTCAGACAATAACTGACCAGAATGAAGGTCCTTGATCCTACAAAACAGGACTATCTTCGCCCACATTTCAGGTGCGATACACTTAATATATGCAGTACCACGGCATCGAGATTGTTAAGTAATACAGAAAGCTTCGAGCGATTTCACCGTTTGCTTGCTTGCATCGAAAAGCTCGTAAAATGGATCGTTTATTCGTGCTGAACCACAACTTTAATATCGTCTGCTAATATCGAAATTAAAAAGCTCGATTAAAACTATTTTAGGTTGCAAATATAAAGTTGTCTTATTTGCATTTTTATCATTTTTCCTCGGTACGGTACCCTCATCACAAAACATGTCCAAAGAGAAATATGTAAGGAATAACAATATTTGAGCTCCGGAGAAATCCGGGAAATTTTAGAATTAAACAAATAAGACGGAAAGGTTTCATATTAAGTATGTAAAAGCAGAGAGCTTTGCACGTCCGGTTTACATCACAAATCAGGCATTAAAATATTTTGTAATGAAAGTAAAATCAGTCAGAAAAAAATTGTCACTCAATATTTAAACACGTTTGTGATCAATCAGATGCTTGTGAAAATTTAAATTTGGGTCGAAATTTCGCCCGAATGCAATCACTGACAATTACATTGAGCAAACACGTAACTGGCAAACCGAAGCAAACTTTTTAAATTTCCATTTTCGCATGTAAGGAAAATTCAGCACAGTAATAAGACTCATACGTCTCCAAGGATTAAGCATAAATTAACGTAACTTTATTAAGTAATTTTGCACGTAATTGGTGCTTTTATGCGAAAATGAAAATGACATGCGATGGGAAAATGTTTTTCGAGAATCATCAATATGGTAATTAATTGAAAGTGGTGACTTTTTAGGGAAATAAAAAATCGATTGTGTCTGGAGAACCTGAATCATTTTGTGTAAAGTTATGCCTTGAGTGCAACAAATGCATTTCTTGTTGTACTCGGAATATACGGTTTCAAGACTCTAGGGATAAAAAGTCTTTTTTAATCGGTTTTTGCACGCGAAGGCCATAAATAATTTTGCTTTTTTGAGAATGAAAATGAAACCGCACCAATTCCAGTTATTCGTTTCATCAATTTAGGAAAAGCGTGCGGTCGACTAAATAGGTTGAATTATGTAGGCGGGAAAGAAATTAAAAAAGGACCACGATATAAATGTTGTATTACATTATATTTAGTTACTTTATCTACAAGCGCTTCGATCCTGCGGTGAATTATATTTATAACACACTAGTGAGTTACCGTTTAGTACCCACCCTTGTGAATAAATAACCGGTAAAATGGAAAAAAATCGCTACCTGTCATATCAATCAGCAAGTGCCGCCAGGATTTTCTGGTACGTTTGAAAGTCTCCGAGCTTCTGGTCTCCGCCAAGCCAAGAAAAAACTAAAATAAAAACGGAAAATGGTAAAAACTGAGGTTTTCTTTAAAATAGGAGACAATATTTTAAACAAACAATAATCTATACTTTTATTTATACAATTATGTACAAAAAGTCTGATAAGATGACTATTAATGAAGCACTTTATTAATTACGAAAAAAATATCTGACAAAGTCTAAAACGAAAAACATTAATGAAAGATAGTTTACAGTTCAGTCAGTCAGTATAATATTTACAACAATCCCCTATATTAAATGTACATAAACATTTACATAATCTAAAGTACTATATTAGTCTTGTGTCGAAATCCGTTTAATCCTTCTTACAATGATAACAAGAGCAGCTAACAGCGGATTTAAAAGTTAGCGTTCGCACACCATCCACGCATAAAACTCGAGCTTCAACAGGTTCGGTTTCCATAATGTTACAACATTGTCCAACAGACGTAACAGGTTGCGTTGGTGTAGATTTAGGACCTGATGGCACAGCCCAGCTTTCGCAAAATCCTCGACAGGCGTTTGTAGTCATTTGAAATTCTACACATTCTGGAATGCTGATCTTCCTCGTGTGTCCTAATGAAAATTAAAAGCTCATTAATTTCAAACGAAGTGGTGAATCTAAATCTACTCACCCACTCTATGACATCCGGGTTTCTGCCAAGCTTCTTTTGCATTAACAGTAGATACCATAAACGCATCGGATAATGATAAGAGGGTAAATAAGAGCCAGCATGCAAGCATCCTGAAAAAGTAACTCCAATCATTGAACTTTGATTGATGAAGTCAGAACAAAAACAGAACTTTTAATAAGTAAATCAGAGATACTCATTGCCGACGGCATTTTCAATTAGGGATGTTAAATCATCCCCTTCCCCAAATCCAACTTTGTTTAATTAAAGAATTTTAATAAGTGATACCCAATCGGAGTTTCTATGTTTGATTAATTTCTACGGAAAACTCACCTGGATCGCAGTCGATGCTGCGGCGTCAGCGTCGAAACTTGAAATGAAGGGATGAAACACCGGTATAATGTTTTCTATCTTTCTTCTACCCCCACTATTTCAGCACTACATACACCCCCGAGTTGTGACGTCCTTCTTCAAAGAATGAACAAAAAATTATTTTATGAAAATTGCTTTATTTCGTTTTTCCATTAACAGCTGAACGAAGGATAAATTGCTCTGTCCCGGAAACTAAATGATCCGTGTTGGATTATACGGCGCGAAGAGGATTTTTCCATATGCATGATGTTTTCGACCCACGCGATTTCACAAATTTTACAGACAAAAAACAGTGACTCGAGGGAATAGTAATTTTGAATTTTAGTGCTTAACGTATGAATTGCTAATAGCGCGCTAACTTTATGTAATAATTAAGCAGGACAATCACGACATTTCTTCAGGATATGTCTGTGTCTGGCATCGGAAAATGTTCAACATTCTCTGGGGCTATGCAGAGTTGTGCGTTGGACAAACCGTGGCAGTGAGATCCAACTTGACTTACAAATTAAAAAAAAATTAAAAAGCCAAAGCTAGAAACATGACTCCAAATTTTAAAATCGTAAAAGTTCGAAGCGTTAAAATTAAGTAAATCAAAACAAAAAACAACACATGGATACCTAAAGATAAATCCGTTCAATTTGACTAAAACCCGGAACAAGACAGCAAACATTACTCATGCGGAATTAAACGCGCTTTACAAGAAATAAATCATATCGACGTCTCCCACAAGGAGTATTATTACAACATTGGAATTAAATGGTGCTGCTTGCGACAATATACTCGTAGGAGGAAATCGAATTTGATTTACGTTTCCATTTAAAAACTGTATCACCATAAAAAAACAAATAAATTCCTCACAGTTGAACAAAGGCAGTCATCTTCGCGTTCATTAAATTAGTAAATCCAGCAGATTTTTATTTTCATTTTCTTTTAATTGAGTGTAATTTTGTGTTAATTTGTTGTGAATCTTATCTTCGATCTGTGCCCCCGGATAATAATAATAATAATAAAAATGTTGCAGTAACCCGACGCCACCTGTTATCAAGTTTGCACATTGTCGCGTTTGTCACTTTGACGTTTCAGTTCCGATCAGCTGATATTTGTAAACAATCCGTGGCAGCTCTCAAAATGATAGAAGACACTCTTGAAGAGGACCTCCTCCACGAGTTTAAGGGTGGAACTTTATCAATAAATCCTGAAACTAAATTAAACAATGATAAGCTGATAAAACCTGAATCTCCTGATAAAGCTCACGATAATGAATTACCGAAAACAAATAAAAATGATAACCGTTGGACCGCCAATTTCATATCTCCGTTAACGTCAATTCCAAATAAAAGTAAGTTATGGATAATGCAACTGCACTATGTCACTAAATACTGGGCTAATTTTGTGCCCTTCTGTGTTTAGTTTAAGTAGGTAACTTCTTCCTTAAGCACGTTTTCAATTTAACACTTTTTAGTTTCTACGACTTTGTGGAATAAGAATCCCAATCCCCAAACGCCCTCGAAAAATAACACCATTCAACAAACAATATGCATCACTGAAAACCCTAATAACTTCTTCACGTTTCGTGAAAGCGTTCTAGCGCGGGCTTTGAGTGAATGCAAGGAGCAATTCTTGGATGAAGAGACAGATGGGCCTCTACTTGAAGCTTTTCTTCTCACTCAGTATGAATAGCAATTAAACTAACATCAAAGACTTATTTCCTTTCTGTAGAATCAGCCACTGGAATTCTGATAAAGAGAGACTAATATTGCTGACTCCTCAAACTCTGGTTGTTTGTAAATACGACTTCATCGCTCTAAAAAGGTTGGGTTACAGAAAGCTGCCACTTGATATGATTGAAGAGATTATTTACGGGGAGCTGGTTTACCCCAGTGGATCGCTCATTCCGTAAGTTTTCTTCTTTTTGGTTGTTACAAATTAACAATCGTCTTTATCAAAATGCTCAGCCAAATGAACGGAATTGTGGATGGTCTCTCCAATGCGTTGGAGAATTGCCTAGTTTCCAGATGGTCGCGTACTGAAAACAGACAACTAAGTAACTTTTTCAGACCTAGGTATATGTAGATGTTGATATGCACTTGTTTTACTCACCAACATCCCTGCATGCTTTAATGTACTTCAGAATTGCATTAGTATCCCTCATCGACTGTTTTGGTGTCTTTTCAGTAACCGGAACGTGAAAGGTGTTCGCTTGGTGTGGAACAAAAACAAACCTCATAATTTTAGTTCCTATTGGAATCCCTTCAACGATGATGTTCCCTTCTGCACGTTCACATATCACCCTTTGTTCTTCCATCAAGGTTTGTAATGCTCCGCTATCACATTGTAAACATTGTAATTTTCAGAGTGCGTTGATGAAAAACTGAAGAATTTGTACTGTTTGGAAACATTTGTGGAGAAGCTCTCCAAAGCCGTAGCAGATCTACCACTGAACGAGCTAAGCAAAGAACCGTGTACTATACAAGAAAAAGATATTGTATTACAGACTTATGTCGGAATCGGGTCTGTCATCCATAATCGAAACGCTTTGGGATTCTTTAAAGTGAGAGGAAAATTTAGCTTCTAATGTGATATTTGAGATATTTCATTGTCAATTCTACTTGCACCTTTTTATGACTCTCGCAATACAAAACGCACCAATCTATAATACGATATCGATCTCGATGTGACACGGAACCAAATATTTGTACCTTCCCATTAGATGTTTTATCGGCCTATTGGTGTAATAAACAAAAATCAAGCAACTGATTGGTTTTATCTTCAGCTAAAGTCAGAAGACCCAAACAAACAATTCAAGACATCCGCTTTATCTTCATGGCTCATATGCGGGACCAACTTCTTTTTAAACTCATTCTGAATCTGTCGAACTATCAACAAATTTTCTTGATTGTATTGAACGGTTTCTGGTTCTTCAATTTGAATTGTAGCCACAGACTTTTTTTCTTCAAGATGCGTGATATTTTCCATAATCCCTCCAACCCACGCCTCAGTTTTATTGAAAAGTTCTTCAAATTCTTCAGTTAACTCTTCATTCGTGATGGTAAGATTATCGAACACATCAAGCACTTCTGGATCACTGCTAGAAGGAAACATCGCTTTGTACTCTTCATCCATACGCTCGAATGTTTTTCCAGTTTCAGTTTTCATTGCTTTATCTTCACTGGTCAGATTTTTCATCAAGTCGTAATTCTGTTGGGAAAATTGATACAGCGCCGAAACAGAGTCAGAGAACAAATCCTCAGAGCAGTTATAAATGTTTTCAACTTCCTCCATCGTAAAGAAATCATTGTTAGTCAGATATTTTGACGGGAACTCAGATTTTGACAAACTCTGAAACCGTGGAGATTCTGGTATGCTTCTGAAAGAGTTATCTCCTTGGGAAAACGACTTATCCAGAATTGTGATGTCTCCTTTAAGCAGCGAACCTTGGAAATCACCCCGTTTCTTCAAGACATACGTCAATAAACCACGGATTTTCATAAGGAGCCATCGAGCTTTAGTAGTGTCAGGGTTCACTGAGTTTGTTTGCTCCATAAGCTCTGTTAGTTCTTGTCGGGAAAGTTTCGACTTGTTTTTCAAATGCTGCAAAAGTCGGTCATGCATTTGTTCGAGAGCTGCAGTTATAGTGTTGGAAGTTTGGCTGTAACTGAGCTTTTTGATTGGTTTGCTGAGGACTGGGGACTCCTCGCTGAAGAGTAAACTGCTTTCACCCATCGCTGGGATGAGCTGGAAAGGAATCAAACAAGTGGAATATTGAAGGCATAGTAATTAAAAATGCGACAAAGGATGTAAAATGTTCTTGTTTTTTCATGTGAGGAGCTTGTAGAATCTAAAAAATGGAGAATTTTAGGAGAGCTTTTGAACAATCATCGAATGTAAACCATGATCTTGACTGGATTCATGGGATTCACAGAATTCAACTGGCTTTCATAACTCGCCATAAATTGTGTGGAGAGATTTGAAACTTAAGTAATAACGAGCTCTGTAGCTGCATATTGAAAAAACATAACCATATAACACAAAAACTTGATACAAATGGACAAAACAACCCAAACAAAAACATATCAAAGCAAACTCCAAAGAATTGAACAAATTGTTGTGCAAATATAACGATAAAAACGCTTTTTTATCGCAAAAAAGGATTTCACGACCGGCAATGGCCTCATTGCAGTCTTTAAAACCAAAAAACGCTGCTCCGGAACAAATTTTTGTTTAGGCGACGTTAACAGATACAAAAACAGAATTACATAAAGAACACAAATGCAATTAATACTCAGAAACTTCTTACGTTTTCTCTCAAACTCCCAAATTCGAATTCTACCACCAAATTCACAATTTTAACAAAACCACAAGCAAAATGTTGACCACCGGCCACTTGATCCAACTTTCAAATTTCTTGTCTAGCTACACTAGCGCCACCCGCGAAAAAACAGATCCCTGTAATATTTTTTTAGGTTAAGTTGTTCTCAATTTCATTTTACTTAAAAACATGTAGTTTGAAATGTTACGTTTTTTTACAAAAGCTTCATTCCTTGTTGGTATTTTCATAGGAGTTTTTCTGGCTGTGTTACTTAAAATCAAGACAAAAAACGATCCAGAGTCCCCAAGACTGTTCCAAGCAAAACCGTACAAGAAGTGGTTTGAATCGAAAAATCTGGTCCGGAATCCTCTACTTTTTGATTCTTTACGTTACTCGAATAAGACATTTTTACCAGAGTCTGATTACTTGGCTAACAAAATTAAAATTCTCTGTATGGTCTTGGTGAAGTCCACTAAAAATGCAGAAGCAATAGAAGACACGTGGGGGCGACATTGCAACAAGTTGGTTACCCTCACTTTGAGCAACGAAAGGAAAATTCAGATTAGGCGCAACAAGGAGGGATCTTCATGGGTTATTTTATGTAAAAAACTGAAAGAAGTGCCTTCTGAGTTCCACTGGGTGTTAGTGGTGAATGACTACACCTTTGCATTGGTTGAGAATTTGAGGTACTTTATTGCAAGTTTAGATCATGAAGAACCGTACTATTTAGGACATCCTGTGAGATTATGGAGTACTATCTACAATATGGGACAAGCAGGATATGTTCTTAGTAAAGGAGCTGTGGATGCCTTAAAGGAAAAATTTAACGGTTCTGAATCTTGCGCGAGAGTAATGACTTATAGGAACCAAGAAGATTACTTCTTGGGGCAAAATCTAGCGACACTAAATATCACTCCTGTAGACACCAGAGATGAAAATGAGTTGTCCACTTTCCATCCATACAACTTGTACCATGTGTTCTTCCCAAAGAAAAATAACTACAAATTAAGCGTGTTTCCACACAGGTGCTGCAGCCCCCACACTATCGCTTTTCAAGTACTATTTCCAACTTTTGTTGTATTTTTCTCATTTTTTTTGTTTACAGGGTATTGAAGGCGACAAGATGTATACTTACTACTATCTGTTGTATACAGTTCAGCTCTTCCATTATGGGGTTCATGGCAATAAGCCACCGCAGAAAATGTTTGCAGATGATGAGGTCTGTTTTTAACTGCCCTTGATACAATTTAAGGCATTTTTTTGTGCAGATCTGGAAAAACTTCTTGAAGGAGAGACAGATTTCGGAGAACATTTCGTCAGAGCAGTATTACAAGATCTGGGAGAACATCGTTGACGATCCGACTTCGTTTGCCAAGCATATGAAACGTGAAGAGTATTTTGATTATTTGTGATATTTGATAATGGTCCGTCCATAAGTATTTTGTAATTTTTAAAGGTTGTGAATAAATGGAAAAGTTGAGTTCGTTCGGTAGCAAACTTTTTTATCTAAAGACCTTTTTAAAAAATTTACGAATCTTGAAAGGTTACATTTATAATACCACAGATATTAAAAAAAAGAAATAAAATCCCCTTATTTTGGGGTCAAAAAAATAAATTTCTACATAAGTGGTTTCAACGTGACCATTCGGGTTTTTGTAATGTGACTTAATTGCAGTTGAATACATGGAAAAGAAAAACTTACTGAGAAGAGAACTTATAAAAGTAAAAACCAAAAGGAAAGTAATAGCAAAATCGCGACGTGAAAATTACATATAAGGTTCTAAGTGATTTTTTGTGATAAATTAAATTAAATTGTTTGTTTTGCGATTTTTATAAACATTTTCTATCAAGTATGAAAAAAAGTAAATTAATACTTTAACAAGCCAAAACGATCTTAATTAATCCTGTCTTTTTTTTTAAATAAAGATATAATAAATTAAAGAGATATCACTGTTTTCGTGAACACTGATCAATTTAATCCAAATGTTAGTTAGAACCTTATAGTTCTCAGGTCGCGAAATATTGAGCAAATACAAAAAGTGAATAGAATTTAAACCTAAAGGCGGGAATGGGCTGGCGAAAAATCTCGCGTGAGACAGTGATGACTACCATTGCAAGTTGACTCTCTGGAACTTGAGGAAGTTCTCGCGCAAGGATTCCCTCTTCAGTTTATACAAGCATTTTTGATCTTGCCCAAGTTTTTGCAACACTTCCAAATGAAGATTTCGGGAACAGACAACAAATCATGGAGTGTAGACCATGTAAAAACCTTAATTTCTGTGAAGAAAATTCACATCGGTAGAATTTTAAAGGCACCTACAAAAAGAACAGAAATAAAAATCAAAATTTTTGTGTCACTTTGTCATATTTCCTCAAAATTTCTCTTCACAATCAATTTTTTTTGCGATAAAATTTAGCGCTACTATTGCATCCGAAGTTCGAGCACGTTGATTTAGCCATGTTGCCCAGGGTAACTAAATCCAAAATTGCACAAAAAAGTGTCATTTATTCAAAATTTCCCAAATTTCGTAGCTGTAGTTTTAAAATGACCAAAATCACAAATTTTACTGAAGGACGTCGGGAATTTTTGTTTGAAGTTAAATGATGAAATTTCAGTTTTTCGTTTTTCGTTTTCATATTTATAAAAATGTAAGAAAGTACATAATTCTGAAATAAAAACAAAAATTACACTGGTCAACAGTGATTTTGTTGCCCTTGTAAGAGTGGTTTCGAATACTTCTATGCCAACAATTCACGAAACTATGAATGGTTTTGGAAAATTGGCTCTGATTTTTTTTCCAATCTTAATTTTCATATTTTACTAAAAATCTGTAAAATTGAGAAAGAAATAGCAAGTATATTCTGAAATATTTTTTTTTTTGGAAATTATTACAAATTGTTTCGTTTGAATGGTTAATTAATGTACATAGAAGTTGAAAAAGAAAAAAAATCATAAAACTTATGTTCAACATTAATGAAACGCATTTTATAAGTGCGTCTTTTATATTTTTTATGCTCTTATTTCCTGAAAGTCTTGAAGCATTCCAATTTTTGTTGATCACGTGGCGTGCACAAAAGCGAATTTTTATATGATAATGAACAGTTTATTATAATTCGTGTTCTGAAGAACCGACTTAAAGTCTAAATTATTAAAAATTTATTATTAAAAATTCTCTGGTAGAAAAAAAAAGATATTTGCCAGACTAAGATAATTATAAACAAAATCTGGTCGATCGTCGTTATACAAAATTAAACAACGCATGTGGAATGCTAAAAATGTTTCGTTTTCGTAATTATTATTAATCAAAAAGTCATTAACGAATCATTGTACCAAAATTTTATTGTATAGCATTCAACACAGTGAACTTTCAACATAGTCATATGCAAAAAAACCGCAATTTTCTAAAATAGTTTTTGTATAGTCCCGTTTGAAAAAATACATTGAATTTGCCCTATATGAGAAACTGTTCCTGATCCCTTTAAGAGAAGAAAGTAATGACAAAAAATAAAACTAAAGAAGAGAAGTCCTAGAAAAAACTGTCGAGACAAAGTAAATTCAATTCAACTTCGAAATGCATGCAACCTTGAGCTTTCTAAAAATGCAAGATATCTCCAGCACGCGCCACATTGTCCCCCAAATCTGACACACTTACTCATCTATCTTCCCACTGCATTTTTATCGACGAATTTTTTGCGTTCTAATTTTAAAATTCCCCTTGACATGTACTTTATCAATTGCTAAACTTGAATTTTTTGATATTCGTTTCCACTTCCCTTCCCACCTACAATAAAATTATTCACAATTTCTATCAAGCTCACGATAAAGCCTTTCACGAGAAACGTACTCAGACAGTTCGCGGAATTGTAGCTTGCATTTCGCGAGATAAATTCACCAATTAGTTCGCCTTAAATTCAGTCAATGATGTGGTGCGTAGTGTGACGGAGTAGCGATGAAGAGAATCTACTTCTTCGTTGTTTTATTGTCATTGTCAAGTTTTGTTAAACTTGAGGTTCCTCAGTACCTACAGGCGAAGTATGGAAGTGGTACATATGGAGGGCGCACTTCTAGTCCCGGAGCGAGGTGAGATTTTGGTGGATGCGCCGGAAGAATCATCGTCTTATTTCGACTCTGTTTATCTTTCAGTGGGGTGAAAACTAAAACCAAAACAGCGGTAAAATCCGCCCCTTCGCGCCACGGCTTCAGAGGAGGTAAATCTCACAATTATCAAGGAAATTGTGGTTTTGATACCACAATCTTAATTATTTCCGTACACGTTTTAATTGCGTTTTCTGCAGGATGCACTTCTGCTCCTCCCGCCCCCCAAAACGCCGGAATTCGATGTTCCCAATACAGTGGTTGCAAAGCTGATTGCCTCCCAAATTATCAATTCCCAAACGGTGCCACTCAATTATTTATCACTTGCGAGAACGGACAGTGGATAATCGAAGGAGGAATTTGGCAATATGTGCCTTCCTGTCAACGTATCTCTAACAAAAGATAAAAATTCGGGTTAATTAGTCTCGTTCTAGCTGTTTGTTTGCCGACTTGCGAAAACCGCGGAATTTGTGTGGCCCCCAATCAGTGCCAGTGCCCTGAGAACTTCTCGGGGCCGTTTTGTCAGTTTGAAAACAAGCCTTGTCTTGCGTATCCTGCTTTGCCGACAAACTCGCGAAGATCATGTACTTCGAAGTAACTATACCACTGCTGTTTCTTCTTTGATTTAACTATCTAAACGATAGGTCTTGTACTGTTTTTTGCCTGCGAGGACATCAATTCCCAGACGGCTCTGCGATAGCCACCTTAACATGCAAAAATGGGTTTTGGATCCCAGACAGGGAGAAATGGTCCTCTTTACCAGACTGCGAGCGTAAGTTTTTAAAAAGTGTTAATAAATCGCGCATTTTTTAAATTTAGCGACTTGTGACCCGCCGTGTTTAAATGGAGGAAATTGTATCGCTCTCGGGCATTGTCAGTGTCCTCAAGAGTTCCGTGGGCCCCAGTGTCAGTACAGTACGTAATTTATCCTAATTTTAACATTTTCGAACGTTTGAATTAACAGGAACGGACAGTTGTGAGGCTAAGAAGTTGCTGTTTAATGGAGGGTACAACTGCAGCGGCGACGAAGTAGGACTGATGTGCTCCCTGCATTGTCCTGAAGGAATGAATTTTGATTCCCCACCGTCACAGTATTACACCTGTTTGTACAACGAAGGAAGATTCACACCGACGCCGATTCCTCAATGCGTTTTCCGTAAAAACCACAAAGAGTTTGATTTTTCTTAGTAAAATTCCACTTTTAGCGGATTCTCAAGTACGGGCTAAAACACATTCGGGTCATTATTACAGCAGCGCGACAAACCATTCGAGTTTCAACGTCGACAGTCTTACAGTTAACGGATACCCAGAAGTTTCTTACATTCCCGCAGGCCAAAGGTGGAATCATGTACGAATTTCATCGAATTTGTTACCAATTCTTTGATTTGAAACTTTCAGGGCTATCAGCAACCACATTATATTCATTCCCACAACACAGAAATTGTGACGATGGCCCCCAGCGAACCCATGTTGGTCGTGCAAGAAAAACTTCCAGAGCCTGGAGCCTGCTTCACGTGGCAAGGGACTCATTACAAAACTTTCGATGGGAAAGTCTTCAGTTTTCATTCTAAGTGCGCCCATATTTTGGCCAGGGATGCTGTTGACAACATCTTCAGCGTTGTTGTGCAAAATGATCCTGAATGCAGCAGCGATCCCACGACATGTTCCAGAATAATAAAAGTTTATTTTGATAAGAAAGAGTATATTTTGAAGAGATCAAAGGATGGAATGCCCATTTTTGCTTCGCCTAAGAAAAGGTTGCCGATTCCCGCGCAGCTACCAGGACTGCGGGTGGAGATGTCGGCTCATTACATCATTCTGTCTTTGGATACTGTTGGAACGAAAATCCGCTGGGATGGACAGGTTTGTAAAAATGTTCCAAGACTTTGAAAAAGAACAAAAATACTAAAAACGTCTTTAATTTTTCCAGCAACTGGTCCAAATCGAGGTCCTGGAAAGCCTCTGGAACCGCACCGAAGGCCTCTGCGGCAACATCGATGGGAACCCCTCCAACGATATCCTCAACAAAAACGGCCAAAAACCTCAAACTATCGCAAACTTCGCCACAAGCTGGAAAATCGAGAATCTAGAAGAAGAATGCAACCACCTTCCATCCGAAGAACACGCCTGCACAGACAACCAAATCTTGGGTTCGAAAAGTCATGAAGCCACAACTTTCTGTAAAAAGCTTCTCAATGATCAAAGATTCGCGCCGTGTCATCATCTCGTTGATGTTTCTCTTCTCCTGGATGCTTGTCGGTGGGACTATTGTTCTTGTGAAGGACCAGACCCTTCGGCGTGTGCTTGCGAAACAATGAACGTTTACGTCAAAGCGTGTGCTCATAAAGGAGTGAAGTTGGCGACGTGGAGAGACGATAAAACTTGTCGTAAGTATTTTCTCTTTGGGTGGTTCTTTTCTAACACTACGCCTCAGCTATGAGTTGTACCGGAGGTCGCATCTATAAACCGTGTGGTTCAGCAGCCGGTCAACCTATTTGCGGGTCATCCACTCTCCACGAAGAAGAAGACAAAGAGAATTGCGTTGAGGGCTGTTATTGTCCTGCCGGGACCGTTCTCCACGAAGACCGCTGCATTACTAGAGATAAATGTCCCTGTAAACTCCGTTCCAAGAGTTTTCCACCGGGTGCTCAAGTCCCCAAAGAGTGCAACACGTGCACTTGCAGCGACGGAAAGTGGGTATGCACCCAAGTTTCTTGTGGCTCTCGATGTGCTGCCGTTGGTGATCCTCACTACGTCACCTTTGATGGTAAGAGGTTTGACTTCATGGGTCAGTGCTCATACTATCTGGTCAAAACTCCCACATTCTCCATTGAGGCCGAAAATGTTGCTTGCGCCGGTGCGATTTCAGAAGCTATGAATTTACCGAGCAGTGTAAGCTCGGGATTGCCTTCTTGTACCAAAACTGTGACAGTGAGGATCTTCGGACAAACGATCAAACTCAAGCAAAATCACGATGTTGTGGTCAATGGACAAGACGTTACTTCCGTACCTTATCAAATCGGTAACGTAACCATCAGGAGCGTCTCTTCGATTTTTCTGCAAGTAGAGTTACCCAACGGGATGGTCCTCTGGTGGGACGGTGTCACCAGAGCCTACATCGACATCCCTGCAAACTTTGGAGAGAAAACCAGAGGACTGTGTGGGACTTTTAACAGCAATCAAAAAGACGATTTCTTGACGCCTGAAGACGACATCGAACAATCCGTCATTCCTTTTGCGAACAAGTGGAAGACTAGCGAAAAATGTAACGACATTCCCGACGGCATTAAATCACACCCTTGCAGTTCTAACATCCAGAACCAGCCAACTGCTGAAAAGCACTGCCGGAAGCTCAAATCTGACTTATTTTCTTCTTGTCATTGGATTGTTGACCCCGAGCCTTATTACCAAGACTGTCTTTACGATATGTGCTCTTGCGAGTTTAAAATCTCAAAGTGTCTTTGTCCGACAGTAGCAGCATACGCTGCTGAGTGTTCACGTCAAGGTGTTAAAATCTCTTGGCGTGACAGTATAAGAGAATGTGGAGTGCATTGCCCAAGCGGACAAAAGTACCAAATATGTGGCAACTCGTGCACTCGCTCCTGTTTCGATATTTCCACAAGACCGGATTGTAAACCACAATGCGTGGAAGGCTGCAACTGTCCTGAAGGAGAAGCTCTTGATAATAATGGAGAGTGCGTCCCCATCGGGGACTGCCAATGTCAGTACGATGGTCTCCACTTCCATCCCGGTTACAAAGAAGTAAGACCAGCGAGCAAAGGCCCTGAGTTGTGCACTTGTATTAACGCCTTCTGGAGTTGTCGCCTTGCCACTCCTCACGAGCAAACGAGTTTTCCTCAAGCTAGCGATTTGAAGTCTCTTTGCGCCGCGTCGCAAAACATGGAGTTTACCACATGCGAGCCTGTGGAACCCGTCACTTGTAAAAACATGCATAATCCTGAATACTTCTCAGCGTCGGTTTGTCATGCTGGATGCAAATGTAAAGATGGCTATGTCTTGGATTCTTCAACCAAAAAGTGTGTTAGACCATCAGAGTGTCCGTGCCACCACGGAGGGAAAAGCTACAAAGAGAACGCGGTGGTGCAAAGCGACTGCAACACTTGGTAAGTTATCGTAAGTGTTAGACTAAATTATCTGAAGAGTTCTTGCAGTACTTGCCAAAACGGGAAGTGGACTTGCACTGATCGACCGTGCGCGGCTGAGTGCAGCGCTTGGGGAGACTCCCACTTTAAGACTTTTGATGGCAAACAATACGATTTCCAGGGACAGTGTGACTACGCGTTGGCTAAAGGAACTCTTGGAAAAGACTCTTTCGATGTCTCCACTCAGGTAAGTGCATCGCAAAGAAGACACGCAGTAAGAGACTGTTTGTAGAACGTACCATGTGGTTCTCTTGGTACAAGCTGCTCGAAATCCGTCACCATTCGCGTAAAGTCCGGTGAAGACCAAGACGTGTTAACTCTCACGAAAGACAAGTCATTGCCAGAGTTCACCGCGATGAAGCACTTAACAGTGCGACAGAAAGGACTCTTCGTGATAGTTGAAGCCCCAGATCTAGGTGTTGTGGTTCATTGGGACCGCGGAACAAGAGTTTACGTCAAAGCAGATCCACGATGGAAAGACAAAATGAAGGGATTATGTGGTAACTACAACGACAATGACGCGGATGACTTCCAGACGCCTTCCGGAGGAATGATCGAAGCGTCGCCTATTATTTTCGGGGACTCATGGAAGTTACAATCGTACTGTCCAGAAACTCTGGAAGTTACAGTAAGTCCCAGCGGTGTTAAAACAAAGATGATGTTCTCTTGTAGAGTACTTGCGAAGACCGCCCTGATCGAAAAGTGTGGGCTTTGAAGAAGTGCGGCATTCTGAAGTCGTCAACGTTTGCTCCTTGCCACTCTGAAGTCCCCGTGGACATCTACTTGGAAAAGTGTATCTTTGATTCATGTGCGTGCGACCAAGGAGGAGATTGTGAATGCTTGTGTACTGCTCTAGCGGCGTACGCCCATGAATGCAACACTCGAGGAGTCCCAATCAAGTGGAGGTCTCAACAACTCTGCCGTAAGTTGATTCGGAAGTAAATTAACTTTGTCTTAGTAACTTTCTTCTTTAGCAATGCAGTGTGACGAACGCTGCTCTAATTACAGTCCATGCATTTCCACGTGTCCTTCCGAAACTTGCGATAACCTCCTCACTGGCCAGATGAGCAAAATGTGCAAAGAGGACACTTGTATTGAAGGCTGCGTCCCTAAACCTTGTCCTCCAGATCAGATCTACCTCAATTCCTCCTTCTTAGAGTGTGTCCCTAGAAACATTTGCAAACCGATTTGTCTTGAAATCAATGGCGTGACTTACAATGAAGGAGACTACCTCGAAGGCGACGAATGTTACAGTTGTTATTGTTCACGTGGTGAAAAAGTCTGCAAAGGTCAACCGTGCTCTACTCAAGTATTTACAACGGTAACTCCTCCAGCGACGCATCAACATGAGCAACTGCTGAAGTGCGAAACTGGTTGGACTGCGTGGATAAATCAAGATAAAGCAAAACCCACGAAGACGAAGACGTCTGGAAAAAAACATAGCGATGTAGAGCCTCTTCCTACACCACTTATTTTGGTATTTACCCTGTTAAAAGTTTTGGATTTTCACATTTTATTCTTCTTTAGAACAACCTGCCTGGTCCCAAATGCAACAAAGATAAAATGATCGACATTGAATGTAGAACTGTCAGAACTCACAAATCACCCAAGGAAACAGGTCTGGACGTCGAGTGCTCTCTAGAAAGAGGTTTAGTGTGTCAATCATCAAACCGACCGTGCCAAGACTTCGAGATCCGTATTCTTTGTCAATGCGGTACAAAATAAAACATTCACTTTCCAGATTTCTGAATTTTTCTCTTTTAGAGGAGTTAACGACAGTTCCATCCACTTGTGATGTGCTCAAACCCCACCGAGAGCATCCAACGGATTGCCACATTTTCTATCACTGCGAGCAAGGTCTCAATGGCCCCACTTTTGTGGAAAAAACTTGTGGTCCTTCCATGTATTACAACCCGGTGACTATGGTCTGCGACTGGCCCTATGCTGTTGAAGAAATTAAACCTGAATGCAAAGCGCCTCCTGTGAAAACACCTGAAGAAGAACTGGTAACAGAAGTGTTTGTCTTACCTGTAGAAGCGGAAGCACCTCGTAAGTTGTTTTTATAAAATGCCTCGAATTTAACCAAATTTTAGGATGCCCTCCTGGAACTAAACTGAAAGACTGCGCAATCCAATGCGATCGCCTCTGTCTGTATTACTCTCATTTTATAGTCTCCAATGGTTATTGCGATGATAACAAGAAGTGTGATTCTAAGTGTGTAGAATCCGGAAAGGACTTAACATGTCCTGAGGGAATGGTGTGGGCGAACAATGAAACCTGCGTGAGCCTCAAAGACTGTTTGTGTAAATCCAGCGATGGTAAACCTGTCAAAGTCTGTCTTTTATTTTAGTTTTCTATTTTTTGACCAGAGAATTTTAGCCGGGGACTGTGTACCGCGAATCAGACTGTAAAGTCTGTCAGTGCGTGGACAATGAATACACCTGCGACGAATCAGCCTGTGAGGAAGAAGAAGCAGAAGAAGCAAGAACGATCCTAATGCGGCCAGAAGAACAGGTAGAATCGCTTCCAGCTTATATACGAGAAAACTCTGGAATGGAGATGTCTCAAGGGAAACCTTTAGTCAAACAAATCATGGAGGAAAGTTTCGTGCCGATTTTTACCACAGTAACCCCACCTGAAGAATGTGCTGAAGATCATCTCATTGATTTGATTCAAGGCGATCAAGCACTTCCTGATGTCGTTTTCAACGCCACCAGTGTGTTAAGTTCTGCGTTTACACCGGAAAACGCGAGGTTTGATAGTAAAGTAGACACCACGCACGGCGGCAGTTGGATTCCGCAATATTCTAACAATTTACAATACTTGGAGATTAATTTAGGTCAACAAGAACCGATCTATGGGGTTAAGATTAAAGGAAGTCCAATGTACGACGAGTACGTTACTAGTTATAAAGTGTCGTACAGTCCGGAGGGTGGTCATTTCTTACCAGTGCTCAACAAAGAGCGTCTGCCTCAAGTATAACGCTCTCTTAGAGTTGATAAGAAGTTACCATTTCCGATTTTAGGTGTTCAGAGGCTCAGTTGACGCCACCACGGTTGTGCAAGTAATTTTCGAAACACCTTTTGAAGCTCAGATTGTTAAGATCCATCCCGAGACGTGGCATATCGGAATTGCACTAAAAGTTGAATTGATTGGGTGTGGGGAACTTCTTACAACGACACCAGCTTATGAATTCATAACGGTAAGAACTGAATTTGCTCTGGAACTGCTCAAAATGTTAACTTTTTAGATACAAGCTGCAACTTTGGCTCCACCTCTTCTTTGCGACGACCCAATGGGTCTGGACGATGGAACGATGTTAGAACAGCAGATCTCTGTGAGTTCTGAAATTGATAGAAACCACACCAAGTCAGATCTTAGATTGAGCGAGGACGGTGCTTGGCAGCCTGTAACGAACTCTCGTACCGAATTTGTGCAGGTACCTCATTTGTTGCAAAGTGTTCATTAGCTAATTATATTTTTAGTTTGACTTCATGGAACCGCGCAACATTACAGGTGTGGAAACTAAAGGGGGTCCCAAAGGCTGGGTCACCGCTTTTACCGTCAAGTACTCCCATGACAATAAAGCGTGGAATCCAATCTTAGACCGAAAAACTCAAACCGAGAAAGTTTTCCTCGGAAATTACGACTCAAACACGCCACAAATCACCCATTTCGAGTTGCCCATCAATGCGAAGTACCTCAAGCTCGTACCAACGAAATGGATCGACAATATACAAATGAGAGTGGAAGTTCATGGGTGTTTCGAACCATATCGTGAGTTACTTACAAAATTCCGATCTTAGACACTTAAAACCTCCTTCCAGCTACCATTTCTGAAGAGTTTCTAACGACAATAATACCACCGTCGTGCAATATTTGCCCTGACGTCCCCGCAGAACCTTTGGAAATGGAGGCTTGTCGATGCTCCAATGACAAGTGGTGGGATGGCGAGAACTGCATTGCAAGAACTGAGTGCCCTTGTCTTGTTGGCCACATTTCGTTAGTTATTCAAACTCCTAGAAACTCCTTCTAAACTTTTTTGTAGGTACCCAGTCGGTACCTCATACAAGAAGGAAGACTGCTCCGAGTGCCTTTGTAAAATCGGCGGAGTGGCGCACTGCAGTCCTAAACACTGCGATCCGTGCGAAAAAGGTCTAAGAAGCACGGTAACCACCACGTGCCAGTGCACATGTAAACCGTGTCCTGACGGTACCACTTTATGCCCCACGAGCGATATCTGTATAAACTCAACTTTGTGGTGCAACGGATTCGAAGATTGTGCAGACGATGAAGTTCATTGCCTCACCACGACCACGAAGAAGACGGTAGTTACTACAACGACGAAGCCTCCGGTTTTCACCACTCAAAGTTAGTACAAAGAAATCGAGAGTCGGTTTAATTCTTTCGTTATAGAAGCGGTGAAGAAATGTCCGGAAATTCAGTGTCCCTCAGGCTTTACGAAAAAAATGAAAAAACCCACTAAAGGCCGTCTGTACCAATCGTCGATGTTTGCCAGTAGTAATCAGTTTGGTCGAAAAGGAGGGTACAGTCCTGGGGTCAAAACAGGAGGAGTTAAAACGAGCTTTAGAAAAACTCCTGTGCGAAGACCACAAAATGTTACTTCTTCGAAACCGCTAAATTGTACAGAATACGTCTGCGTATCAATAAAACCAGCACCGAACTACATTCACTCGAAGAAAGAGTGTCCTCCGACGAATTGTCCGGCGGGTTACACTGCAGTCTTTGAAAAAGAAGAAGATTTCACTACAAATACGTGCCCGGAGTACGTTTGTAACCCTGTGAGTCTTCCAGATGCCATTTGTAATGTGACTGGGCGCACTTTCAACACGTTCGATGACACAGAGTACAAGTACGATATTTGCAATCATATTCTAGCACGAGATTTGGAGAGCAGCGACTGGGAAATTGCCTGTAAGTTCTAAGTTAAACATTTCAGCGTATTAAAAACGATTGTAGTAAGAAAAACCTGCGAGAAAACCTGCTGGAGAGACCTCATCATCCAACACCACAACCACTTGGTGGTTCTTCACCCGAATCTCACCGCGGAGTACGACGGTTTTTCCTACACCGTCGAACAAACGAAGAAAATTGGGTCCAACACCAAAGCATTTACCATGACGCGTCTCGGGAATATTCTTCTCTTCGTTTCAAACCGATACGGCTTTTGGATTATTTGGGACGTTGAAGGCAACGTGAAGTTGGGAATCACGCGAAAACTCGTAGATAAAGTCGATGGACTTTGTGGGTACTTCAATGGGGTCCCTCAGGATGATAAAAAGAAACCTGATGGCTCAGTCGCAAGAACGACAGTGGAGTTTGGTGATAGTTGGGCTTATGGTGACGACTCCCGTGTTTGTGAGCCTCAAGTTTGTCCTTTGGATGTGCAGAACAAAGCTTGGCAGATCTGTCAGGTCAAGTAAGTGTGGTAGGTGCTCGTTTTTTTTTAAGAAGGTTCGACGATTTTTTTAGAGAGCGCGCTTTGGAGCCTTGCAATAAAGTCGTTGACAAAGACGCTTTTATCTCTCGGTGCATTGAAACAACTTGTGAGTGTCTTCAAGCAGCGGCCAAGAACCACACTGCTGAGGAAGAGTGTCGATGTCAGAGTTTGGAAGATTTCGTGGTGAATTGCTTGACGAGAGAACCAACAACTGATGTTTCAGAGTGGAGGACACAGTTGGATTGTCGTATGTAGTATATATAATCAAATTTCTTCAATGGATTTAAGGATCCACCCATTCTTCATCATATAATGGTGAAAAGGAGTGAAATCGCATATTAAAACCGAAAAAAGAATTATTTCATTGGCTCGCATTGTCGTTATCACAATAGTTTTTGTAGCAAAAAACAACAAACTCGAGCGCTAATTCCCCGCATAACATTTATTGATTTACTGGTTAAATTTTCATTGTCGTTTTATAATTTTTTATTATCACTTCAATTGCCTCCAGTTTTTATGGGAATAAACCATCTATGACCTAATTTTTCCAGCTGTAAGTTGCGAGGCTCCGCTGGTCTACCACGACTGCTACCAACGAAAATGCGAACCCACTTGCGAGTCCCTCTCAGATCCCGACGCCGCGTGCCCCAAATTACCGAACGTGTGCTTCCCCGGGTGTTATTGTCCCCCGGGAACCGTGAAAAAAGGCGACAAGTGTATAAGTCCCTCCAACTGCAGAGACTGCGAGTGTAACGTCCTTCCGCATCTTCAATACGTGACTTACGACGACACTAACTTCACTGTTAACGCGAACTGCGTCTACGTGATGTCTCGGGATGTCCTCGAAGGAAGTAACGCTCACAAATTCCAAGTAATTTCTGTATTACTTTCAATCAATTTCTCGAATCGCAATTTTAGGTTTTGATCACCAACGCCCCTTGCAAGAATAACCAAAGGAAAACCTGCGTAGGAAAAGTCACTGTTTTGTACGAAGGACACAAAATCCACGTCCTCAACGACATGATACGCAACAAGTTAAGAATGACGGTCGATGGGGAAAGAATCGACGACTTTGGAGAGATTTCTTGGGCTCGCGTTCTCGAAACCACCAGTAAACACATCAAGATGTACCTCACCGATATTCAGGTGGAAATCTCCGTTTATTTTCCTTCCTTAGGGGTATCAGTGAAGGCTCCTTCACAAAGATATGGAGGACGACTTGAAGGATTGTGTGGTGACTGCGACAGCAATCCTCGCGACGACCTTCGTGTTCCTTCCGGAGAAGTCATCACCGATCCCAATGATTTCGCTCTGAGTTGGTTGTACGAAAAACTCCCACAGTCCAGAGAAACCTGTGAGAGTAAACAGGAGCCGTGTCTTCCTCTCCCTCAGGAATCAGATCCTTGTAAAATCATCCTGGATTACCAAACCTTCGGGCAGTGTCTCAGAGTTTTGGACCCTTCACTCTTCTTGGAGTGGTGCCAGAAAGACACTTGCGACAACAATCCAGAACTAGCATGTGCTTCCATTGAAGCATACGCTAGGGACTGTGCCAGCGCCGGCTTCTGCGTCAACTGGAGGACCAACATTTGTCCACCGAAAGAGTGTCCTTCCGATAAAATCTACAATCCATGCGGAACGCGTTGTCCAAAGACATGTGAAAGCATCAAAGAGAAAGAAAAGAGTTGCGCTAACGTCCCTGTGGAAGGCTGCTTCTGTCCGGAAGGCAAAGTCCTCAGAAACGACACGTGCGTGGTTGAAGAAGACTGCGAAGTGTGTGACGAAGCAGGACATCGCCCCGGCGACGTCTGGAAGATGGATAAATGCACACTCTGTGCCTGCGATGGTACCACTTTGAAATGCGATACCGAACACTGCTCTGGAAGCGACAAAATCTGCCAGCAAGGGTATCAGGTGGTACAAATCCCGAGTAAACCAGACGAATGTTGCGATAAATACGCGTGTGGTAAGTCTTAAAACCGGTAAACTTGATCTACTTTTGCTTTTAGTACCTGAACCGACTGCCGGTCCCACTTGCGAGTCTCCCACCCCCATTTCCTGCGGCGGCGGCCAAGTGATGAAGTTAGCCACGAAACCAAACGGATGCCAACAATTCATTTGCGAGTGTAAACCAGTGGAAGAGTGCGAGCCTGTTGATACCAGCACCGACTCTCCTTTAGAAGACGGTTACGTCAGAACGATCGATTCCAGTGGGTGCTGTCCCGAAATCAAAACAGTTTGTAAGAAGGAACTTTGCGCTAAACCAAAACAGTGCCCTCAGTTCCACACTCTGAAGAATGAGACTGGGGAGCGGTGTTGTCCTTTCTACACGTGCGAACCACCAAGAAACCAGTGCATTTACGAAAACTTGTACACTTCCGCCAAAACGGGCGGGGAGAGAGGAAGAACAGATATGGAAAAGCAGAAAGTGTTGAAGAAGGCCAACGAAACGTGGCAAGATGGGCCGTGCCGACAGTGTAAATGCTCGTTTACTTCTCTTGAAAATTATCAGCCGACATGTACTCAGATTGATTGCTCCGCTATTGAGATATCACAAGACTATTTGGACTACGAGTTGGTGCCAGAGTTTGTCTACGACGAGTGCTGTCCGATCGTCAAAAGAGTCGCCTGTAAATACCACGACAAAATCTATAAAGTCGGAGAGAAATGGACTAAAGAAAACGACTTTTGCACGATCTTCGAGTGTGTCAACGAAACTTCCGGGGTTCAAAAAGAAACAAAAGTCACTACTTGCGACACGGAGTGCGATTTAGGCTTCAAATACGTACCCGCCGCCCCAGAATCGGAACAATGTTGCGGTTCTTGTAAACCCCACGCTTGTGTGTGCGAAGGAGTCGTGCACGAGGAAGGGGAAGAATGGACATCTCCTGATAAGTGCACAAAATATTTCTGTCTGAAAGTCAATGGATCGGTAATAAAACAACGACACCGAAACTCTTCTAATTTGGTAATTTCCAGATGCAAACTCAGTCCGTGCCGGTGCAGTGTCCGGAACCACCGAAAGACTACCTCGAGAACTACGTCTATGAAACTACCCCAATTGAAGGCGAGTGCTGCAAAGAACACAAAATGGTTGCTTGCAAAGTTGGAGGAAAAGTCTACAAAGTGAACGAAACGTGGCCGTCACCGGATGGTGACAAATGCAAGAAGTTGACGTGTGTTAAAAATAAGAACGGGGAGATTACCAAACAGGAGACCGTGGAGAATTGCAAGACCAACTGTTCAAAGGTGTCATAATAATTATTAAAAAACGAATTCTATAAAAAATGCGTTTTCAGGGATATGAGTACCACAAATCTAACGAAACCTGCTGCGGGGAATGTGTCCGCATCGCCTGTATCGTCAACGAAACTTTAAAACACCCCGGCGAAAACTGGACTTCCCCCGACAAATGCACAACATTCACATGCGAAAAATTCAGTGACGAGTTTATAGTGACCAGTCAACAAGAATCGTGCCCTTCACTCGAGGACTGTCCTGAAGAAAACATCTACGTCAAGGGCTGTTGTAAACATTGTAACATCACATCGTTGCCGCTGAGTAAGAGTACCACTCTTCAAACTAATTTTTATTGTCTCGTTTTCAGAGGATTGTACCCCTCAAGCTATCGCTCTAAACAAAACGCTGCATCTAATTAAAGCACATCGCGAAGACCACGGGAAATGTGTCAATAAAAAACCGATTTTATCGTTCACTGAGTGTGTGGGAGTTTGCCAGTCGTCGACGTTCTTTGATAAGAGTACGTTTTGAAGGGTTTTGAGTGGTTGATATTTTACCTTTTTTATAGGTAAAGGTTCACATGAAAGTAAATGTTCGTGTTGTCAAGCGACTCGTTACACGTCGCTCGAGGTGGAACTGGAATGTGAAGATGGTCACAAATTCAAGAAAATGGTTTCTGTGCCATCCGATTGTGGTTGTGAGGGTTGTGCCGCTCCACCCCGACACACAAATACCAAAAAAGCGCCTGTGAAAGCATAATTGTTCGTTCATTAAAATGATTTATTTTTATATGTTTGTAAAACCTTCTAAAAGCTTCAATAAATGCAAGGATTATAAAAGTCTTTTTATAGCAACACCAATTTTTATTATAATCTTTGGTAAAAAATTATAGCAACATTATTTACATGTTTTGATGTTGGAAATTATTGCTCCTAATAAAACAATCCCTAATAAGAATAAATAAACAAATGCGTATTGACAGCCTATTTACATATTTTACATGAAAAGCAAATTGATAAAGGCACTTGAAATAAAGGAGGCATAACTTAGTGCGGTACCAAAATCACAAATAAAAACAACTAATTTTAGTACAACAATAAAACAAGAAGTGTGGATAATGCTCAGTCTTCTAAATTGATAATATTGTCACTGCTCAGTGTATAAAGTCGTTCAAAGTACAATCTTTTAGCATAGTTTATCTGTTGTGATACTGACTTGGCCAAATCTGCCGATTTACAACGAACTCTGGGTTTTTTCACAGGATCCGGATTTACTAAAGCTGCGCTCGTTCCAGCGACGTGCATTATAATCTCGATATAGTATCTAGATTCAGAACCCTCTTTCTCCACGATGACTTCGCAAGACTCCAAATCACTAAGTAAAGTAATTAATTTAAGTCAACTTAAACTCTGACTTACCTTAAGTGGCAGTCGATCACTGGAGTGAGATCCGGTGCGTGTGTACTCGCCACTATTCTCAGCTTGAGATTTGAGACTATGCAGTGAAGATCTTCAGAAGCGCTGCCAAGGATTTCGTACGCCACGAGCTGTTCTTTGTAGTTTCTGAAAAAAAAACAGTCAGAAACAACACTAAGAAAATATCAACAACTTACTTATCGTTGACGATGTACAAGTAGAGCTGCCCTTGACTCTGCTTACCGCTATACCGCGGAAGCAAACTCCCCGGGCCGCAAACGCAGCGTGGGAGTCGTATTCTTTCAGGAACGGATTTGCTAAAACCTCAAGATTTATGCAAAGTTACCATTTTTCATATTTTACCTTCTGCTGGAATCCCGGACGGCCCGCGCCGTCTCCGAGGCAAAGTCCAGAACTCCGACCACCGGTTTGGTGACAGCTCCTACTAAGCCCTTCCCGATTCCTGAAATCACCCCCGGGATACCATCAGTGGATGCTCCTTCGTACACTTGTTTGAACAACCCCGTGGCTCCTCCTAGAATCCCGAAACCTAGTCCTTTAAAACCGGCAACGATGTGGTCTCTACTCCGACCGCTCTCAACTTGTCGGATTTTTTGTCGGACTTCTTCGTGGTGGTCGTCGAGGACTGCTCTTCCCAAACCATCGGAAATCGACTCGGTGACTTTCACGGCGCTGTTGGAAATTCCGTGGGTGACGTTTTTTACTAGTGCTCCGACGTTTCCTTCGAAGAGGAGACCGGAAAAGCCTTCAGAGACGTCGTTGACGAAGCCGAGGGGGTTTCCTAGGAAGTCCACGGAGACGAGGATGACACCGGCTTGCCACATTAGTTCCTTTAACATTGGAAATTAGACCTAGGCTATAGAAACGGCCAACTTACATCTTTGAAGTGTTTGATTATGGAGTTGATCAAAAACTGCCCGGTTTCGAAGAGGTGGCGCCGATCGAAAGCCTGCAAATCTACCGCGGCATCTTCAAATTTGATCAAAGTTAACCCAAGTTTCCTCTTAATTTTTTGCAAGTGTGATGGAAGCTTCGTGGCGGTTTTCACGCTCAGTCTTATCTGATCCAGAATCAACTGGATGACTCCAAAGTAGTAGCGCTTGGAGTGCGCAGCAGACACCTCCAGAAGGAGTCGCTGAACTTCATAGTCATTCTCGTCTTTGTTAATCAGTTCTTCCTCTCGCGAGTGGTAACCGATGAAGTCAAACAACTTCAACAAAAGCTTCTCTTCGAGGATAATTGTGATTTTCTTAAGACGCAAAATGAGGTACTATAAAAAAGTGTTGTCATTTAAGTAGTGGTGCTTTTAAACAGTACCTTGAAAATGTCGGCGTTGGTGGTCAACTTCTCTTGAAGCTCTGCCGTGAAATCAATCGCAGGAAGTTTGTGATTTACTTCGTCGTTGTTTCTGGAGCTTGGAGGTGTAACGTACAGTACCACCGGAACTGGAGTCTCAAACAACTACCAACAAACTTTTAATTCTTGTAAGAAAATCTCTTAAACCTACCTGATTATCAATCTGCACGTCGCCTACGCTTATACAAAACTGTTTTGAAGAAGACGTGATCACCGTCTCTCCAACGATGTTAGAAAACAACGCATATAGCAGTTCCTCCGGTGTTTTGCAACAGACTAAACTGATACCAACTCCTTCCAAGTTTACAGTAACTTGTAATTCTCTTTTGTTTACTTTCTCGTCGTCTTCACTCTCAATTGTTAAGTTTGGTCGTTGTTTGAGGGCAATGCTGCTCCATTCGCGTTCATCAGGCGTGGCGTAAGTTCGAGACTCTTTCATGTCTTTTATACTTAGCACGCGGGTAGGACCGTCCATTGCTATGTTCACTGAGAGTAAACCTGAGCCTGGTCGGAGCCTCTGGCGACTTATCGCCTGTTCTATTGGTATTCCTGAATCGGTAAGTTTGTGGCACACTGGTTGGGGGAAGCCCAGAACGGCCGAATTCCCTGGAAAATAAACACACTAATAAAAAAAATGACGTGAAAATCTAGGTGGGTTTTTGTTAGCACTGGAAACAGAACCGAAACTTTTAACTTCTTACTCAAAACATGCAAGGAAACACAAAAAATAAAAACATAAACGGGCTACATACACTGTTGCCAGCTTCCGGCTAATTTACCTAAAACCGTAAAAGCGATGACAATAAACCGTACTCATAATCTCCCTTACCTTGCCGCAGCCCAAAAAAGCCATCTTGAGCTTGTACGCACATGTTAAAATGAGCGCAACATAACCGCCCCTCTTCTGTGAATCTCCAGGTCTGTGTAGACCTTCTTCTTGGATCAACACGTCTTAAAACTAACTTAGAGTACGTGTTAGGTTGAGGAGCTGTGTTTTCGATGTCCAAAACCAGAATATTATCGCTTTTCGTCGGTTGGTGTGGGTGAGAAGGCGGGCTGCTGCCTTCGTGTTGTAAGCGACCTTCTGGAGTCATCCGCCATAGTTGTGACCTCAAACCCTGTCGCTTCCTGTTAAGAATAATCTGATTGGTTTTCACCACATCCAAGACGAGTTCTTGGCTCTCAACATCTAAAGGATCGAGAATGTCCTGAGTACTGAAACAAGAATGATAAAATCGCGTTGTGAGGATTGGTTAAGTTACTTTTTGAAAGTTCCTGTAAAGGCGATGTAGATGAAATTCTCGTAGGTCAATCCAGAGGCTTTCCCGAGCTTGTTGAGGTCGTACGTTTCGGAAACACCCCCAGGGGCTATTACAGTTAAAAACTGTCTTTCAGTGGGTTGGTCCCATGCGTAAGGAACGCTAGTGTGTGCCCGCACGGTACTCTGCATGGAATCCTTACAAGTCTGGGCAAAACTTATTGTGACTTCCGAGAAGTTGTCCACTCTTATCGGAGGCGGTAGCACATCGGCATCGGTAAAAATAATGAAGAAAGTGGCACCTTGAAGCAGCACCTCCAACCGCACAAAGTACACTCTGCTATTAGCATCTCTGATGTTAACATGAAGAGAGTTAATCTCGTCGATTTTTAAACCACCGGACCAACAACAGTCCGGGATGTCTTGAATAGAAACGCACAATAATTGGTCTTTGTCCAGCCGGGGCCAGTGAAACGGAATATGTGAGTTTGGCATGGCTTTGAGGCACGCTTTTTGAGATTTCGAGTCCATCTAAAACCACAAGTTAATCTAAACCTAGATTTGAGAAGAGGACGATCTCACCAAGTTCTTAGCGAAGCAGCTCTGGGTGAAAATGAGTTTGTACGAACTTTGATTGTACAGTTGATATCTTGGCGAAATTGTTATAATACTGGTAGATCTGTACTTTCCTCGACCCAGACGAACTTCAACTCCGACGATAAAAACGACGTCTGGCTTGCTGTCACGCATAGTCACGTGTAGTTTTTTCACTTGGATGCCTTTCTGCACATGGAAGTTTGAACACCACTAAAACAAAGCGTTTTTGTGGATTGCGTTAAGTCCTCTCAAATCACGGAAATATTGTATTTATAAATGTTTTTAGCATTATTGATATAAAAACTATCAAAAGAACAAATTTAAAAAAAAATCAATTAACAATTCTATTTAAGCAATGAAGTTAAAGACCCGCCCATTCTTCATTCTAAAATGGAGCAAAGGTGTGAAGTCGAATTAAAAAGCAAAAAACAAAATATTTCATTGGTTCGCATTGCACTTATCGCCGAAGTTTTTATAACAAAAAACAACCAGCTCGAACGCTAATCCGCTACGTAACATTTGATTGGCTAGAAGTCCCCAATTGTTTACTGGTTAAATTTGGAAGCTAATCAAGCAATGTACAATAAAGAAATAATTTCATTGGGTTTTATTAATACTAAATATAATTAGTACCCGGCGGATTTTTAGTATAGTACCTCCCGCATTGTAACCTTTCTATTTTCCCACTTTAGTTTAAGGGATTGTATTTTTTTCCTCCTAGGGTAAAACTACCAATAAATCGGCACCATTAGCAAATTTCTTAACTTCAAAACGCTGTATAAAAGTGAATTTTTGTTCTACGCCTGTATGGTTGTTATTTTCCTTATAAAAACTTTAATTTGTTGTAAAAATAGTCGTAAACCTCCAGTTAATGTTAAAAACTCGTAAATCTTCAAAATTCACAAGACACGGCATTAAGCTAATTATGAGCATCTTTTTTGCCAATAGTCGGCACCGCTCTCTATTAATAATGGGCACCATTTCAAAACATTGCAAAATTGTAAATTGGTATAATAATAGTTATTATTCTAACAAAAGTATTTATTGTAAAAGTTTTTTTTCCTAGTTTTTTCTTTTTGGCTCCGAATAGCACATTTGCTTTCTGCTTCTTTTCTCTCCCAATTTCTTTTGTCTTTTTCGTCTATTAGACAATTTTCGTTTTCGCTTTCTTTTCCAAATGGATTTTTTTTTATATTCTGTCGTAGTAACCTTCATTTTGTATGAAATATGAAGACATTACTGAGAAGAAATGAATTTTGACAGACTGTTACTTATCTTTCTACAATTCTTTTTTTGAGAAGTACACTTCACCATTTCAAATTAGTTACAAACAGTGTTAAATAAATGTTAAATGTTAATTTTTATTTGAGAATTTTATCAAAAGTAGGCATCAATCGGCACTGCCCATTATTAGTTATATGGTGCGCCAAAATGTGGAAGAACACATGGGAAAACAAAATAGATTTTGCAAGTGATATAGTAAACAAAAGTTAACTAAAAGAAAACCACAAACGTCAAAACGAATCGAAAAATATCGTCATCCAATAGTACTGGGCACACCAAATACTACCACTATTATTTTATAAATTTAATTAAAAACTATCTGAATGGAAAACTAGAATCCAGGATGACATGTTGTCACAAAGGGCCCAAGAAAAAATACGCACTGCAGGTCAAAAAAAAAGAAAATACTAAAAAATTTCTTAGCAAATAATTAAACACAGCTCACTTTTGGAAAAGTATGATAACCATCGAGTAAAATATTTTTTTTTAGCTGTCGTATACTTCTTAGAGAGGTCTTAAAGTACCAAAAGGCTTCCAATCTTATTTTCGGACAAAACGTATGGCGGGTATTGGGGGAGGTGCCGACTATTAGTCGTTTTACCCTTTGCCAAATTATAAAGATGTTGTCCAGAATAGACATTAATTATTAAGAATACAATTTATTCCCAAACACCAAATTACGTCAATAAAAAAGATGACGCGCGTTTCGATAGCAATGCTACTACCATCATCGGAGCGATGATTAAACTCATGTGTGTTTGTATTGTATTCTTAATAATTTTTGTCAACACCAAGATTTGATCCAATAAATTTCTTTGCAGAATAGACAATTTTATAAATTCTTAATCTAGTTCAATTCTTTTGAACATTTATTTTACCTGTGGAGACCCATCTCTGATGACATAATTCCCCACCCGCGCATTGATTGTAGGACTCGCTTCCTGATCGGAAAGACTAAAAAGCAGAGGACTGACCATCCTCGCGATCTCGTGTTCTTCGAATTGACCAGCGCCTTCATGAGACGTCCCAGCTTGCCGAAACACCAAGGGCAAACCAGTTTTGTTTATAATCCAATACGGGGCGGAAATTGTTATTTTCAGTTTGGCACCATTATTCGGAGACACGTGAGCGAGTAAGTAGAGTTTTCGCCCCCTTTCGTCCTCCAAGTTGATTCGACATTTGAAATCAATATTACAACCGACTGGAACTACGACTTTGCTCGTGGAGGTGAAGTTTTCCAGGAGAATGTCGAGTTCGACGGTGTCGTCGAGGTCCACCTACAAACAAAAAGCATGAAGAGATTTGTACGCGCCAAGACGACCATCGTACGTTGGTGACGGCGGCGTTGGATCCAGCAGTCACGCTCCCTTTATCCCCCGAAATATTATAATTAACATCAATAGGAAGAAGATTGCACAACTTCACCGCCGGGAGGAGAATTATTCTGTGCGCGGGCTGCCCCAAAGTGACTGTTCTTTCGCTGTTCTGTGCCTCTTTGACTAACTGAGCACAAAATCGGTAAAGATGCCCCTTGTGCGAATGACATATTCTCAGCTCATACACAGAATCGATGTAACTCGGCATTTGAGACCAAGACAACGTCGGGGAGCAATAAGTGTAATTATACGAAAATCCAGTTGGTCGCGCTGATATTAAAGAATGTGCGTGCACGACCGGTACAGCCAAACTGCTGCCACTTTCGATGGTGAAGATTTTACTTGCTGCCCACACCGTCACTAAAATCAAAGATTAAACAAACAAGTCATCAAGACAGAATGAGCACCTGAAGAGTGTGGTAGCTGACTTTCCAACTTCAAATCAACGGTGTGTGGTAACTTGTTGAAAATAACAAGAGATGATCTTACTGTTACCAACTTCCGGGCAGATCCTTCCAGTGATATATCAAAAACGATGCGAGCTGAAGGTTGCTCGCTTATTACCCTGTTTTGAACTTGCGCGTGTGTGATCCGGAAATATATCCCAACTTTATCGACAGTGACTGGACTTAGGGGTTCCCAGCCTTCCACTTTAACACCCAATTGATGCATCTTCATTTTGTGCGAGTCGTGATGCCGCATTTTAACTCGATTCCGGAAAGAAAATGGAATTGTTTCTCCCGGAGCCACAAGAACCCAGGAGTCGCTATTATAATCAGCCACAGCTTTGTATTTATTGATTTCCGTAATCAAAGTCGTGAAGTGAAGAGGCGAACCCGTGTCGTTCTTCAGAGCGAAAGGAACGAAAGGAGAGCGCCGACGGAACGGGATGTCCTTCTGGTTTCCGCTGTAGTAGTCCCGAGTCCAGTTTTCTTTCACCTGTTTATAGAGATCAACAAGAGTTGATGTGACGTTGATGTTGATCACGGCAGAGGACTCAACTTTGAGGTTCAGACGGTTTCTCTTCAGGTCTTTACTCAGAGACTTCTCCCAGGAGTATTTACACCTAAAAGATATGTTAACACTTGAATAACAGAAAAAAATATCGACGTACTTCCAAGGCTCTATGATAGGTTCCCACCCGGATAACACCCGATTGTAGTAGTCCCCTGTTAACACGCATTCCAGAGTTCCCTGAGGATACACCGGATCTTTGATATCAAACTCTGGTAACAACTGGTACAAATTCAGTTGTGAAAACGACAGTTCCAACAACGGGACATCGGAGTCTCCACAGTCATCGATTATACAAATAGAAATGCAGTTTGCTTTCACCTGAAAACAGCGATGTAAAATTTTGCAACTCTCACGTGAACTTACTTCAATCGCTTTGACGTTGAGAGACGTTTTACTGACTACTTCAACGTGGGAATGGGAAGCGTTTTGAGTCAGCCACAGAGCAGCGTCGTCTAGACTTTGCTCACATAGTTCCAGAGCTGTGAGACAGTCTTGTGTTTGGAACCCGAGCGCTGTTAGCCGAGCAATACGATCTAAAATTGTAAATGTAAGATAGTACTTTCCACCCGTGCAACAATTACTTTTCAGAGCGGCATCTTGAGCATCTGTCTCGTTCTCAGCGAACATTTGTCTTGGAATCGATTTCAACATCTGCAAGAACATGCATACATCGTGGTACGAGAGCCTCACTGTTAAAAACTGCAACTGCGCTTCCAAAACATTGTCTTTATTTATATCCATGTTTAGAGTGATCGGATCTATAATAGACAACGCCGTTTCGTCTTCCATTCCGAGGACACACGAAAACATCTCGCAGTTGTTAAGACTACAAGACAAAGGCTTCTCTGAGTTGAAAGGTTTGTAAGTCACCACAGTTGTGCTCTGAAACATTCTTTGTAAAAAAAACTTCGAAATTTAGTCGCATACTTTTAAAATCACGGCGTTAGAGTCCCACTGCGCTGTATCCTGAACCACCACAACCTCCGAGTCCGTGATGTTCAATTTCAGTTCAAAAGGAACATCGTCCGGTTTTTTGCTCGCAGGAACAACCTTCTGATGCTCGGGACTACTGGAAACATTTTCGATTTCCTGAAAAATGTACTTCTGAACGGCTTCCCACCAATCAAACACCGCCATAAGTCTCATGTTGTTCAACAGAATCGTGTACTTTGAGTGGTCTTGTCGTTTCCTGCTATGAATCTCAGCTTGTACCAAATTTTCTTGTTGTGAATCCTTGATCGGTTGGAGGATATTTTGAAAAACGTTAGGGCGCCCGTTTTCAATTCCATTGAACCTCGTATCCAAAATCTGAATCTCTTGAGATATTAGATCAACGTCTTGACTGAAATTACTGAAGGTCTCAACAGTTAACCGCGACTTTATGAAATTGATGCAAGTTAACGGCGCCGTGTTGTTGTCAGTTTGGAGGAGTAAAGTCACGTTTTGAAGGTCTAGTTTGAGGGAGGAGAGTGTCCACACGTCCCGAATGTTCGGCTGAAAGCTAATCTGTGAAAATATCGCGACTGTAGCACAACTTACATCAGCATTGACTGGAGGCGGCGTCACCGAGGGTAAGACTCTTTCCGTGTCTTCGCCGAGGTTAAAAGCGAGCAACCCGCGGATCAAACGGTACTGAGACAGATCCAGCATCCCTTCAAGAGTTGACAGTTGCCCGTAGATGCTCATGTCGGGAACTAAAGAAAAATTAACTCAAGTGGAGTCCAATTGTTTTACTCACCGTTGTGACAAACAGTATTGCTCAGATTGCGTTCAACTTGAAGCTTCAACTGGAACTTTTCTTTCAAAAGCGAAGCCCCTCGTTTTGTTACCTGGCCGTAGCCTAACGTAAAACTGGCTTTCGTGGGAGAGTTCAACTCGGTTTCTTTGATACCGGCGTACAGATCCATGTTGTCGAGTTGTATTACCATCACATCCAGAAGACACTTCTTGGTTTCATTGGTGGCGACACTGATTGTGTCGGAATCCCCGGAGAGTTTGAAGGAGTTTGTAACGAGCAACTGTCCCAAATCCACGATTAACAGATCTGAAGACTTCGAGCTCACCGGTAAGAGAATCATGGAAGAGCCCGCTTTCAGTACCAAAGAGAGTTTGAGAGGATCGTCGCGAACCTGAAAGCCACACTGTAGGACTGGTACAACAACGCAGAACTAACCGTTTGTCCGCTAGTCGCAGCTCTTATACTTTTCATGACAGCTTGCAATTGTGTGAAATGGTTAAAAAACGCTTGCAGCTCAGCAACAAATCGTTTAGTGTGCACATACATCACTGAAGACATGTCAATAGACAGTTGCGCGTCATAATTCAAACTCTTGTTCTCTGAATCTCTGCAAAAATCTGTCAGAATCTGAGCAACAACAAACTGTTAGCGTACCTCACGTACTGAAACTCCAAAGCTTGTTTTCCTGTTGTTATGAACCTTTCACGGTACAACTGGCCATGCAGCGTCAAGTCTAACAGCGACATTGAGCCAAACTTACCCTGAACTTCTTTAAACAAACCACTCATTTTCACGGAAATATCCACGTTGGAGATGTTCGCTTTTGCTACTTCTCTGTCGGAACGCAAGAGGACCAACGTCAAAGATCTAACGGTGACGTTCGTTTCCGAGTTTTCTTTTTTCGTCACTGGTAAAAACAAAGAAAGGTGTTATAAACTCGACAGTGGAACTCACCAGTTTGTGAATCATCACTAGCGGGAACGTTAACATTCACAGCTGATGCGCTACTAGGACTAGACGGTGAGGCACTAAAGAAGTCGATGACTACAACCCACGACTCGACGCTGATGACCAAATCCAGGCAGTT
Source organism: Gnatocerus cornutus (assembly GCA_029298725.1). Taxonomy (NCBI): domain Eukaryota; kingdom Metazoa; phylum Arthropoda; class Insecta; order Coleoptera; family Tenebrionidae; genus Gnatocerus; species Gnatocerus cornutus. Next base: position 5,097,109 of record CM055517.1, read on the forward strand.
AAAATCTACTGATGTTGAGCGTTGGATCTAGAAAATCCCACTAACATGAGTGTTGTATAACATCGAACTCACCGAATTGTAACTTGAAGCGAAGTTAGGCGCTGAAGGATCCACCAGAAGGGTACTAATTAGAACCAGATTCCTCTCGGGTCTGACTCTGCCTTGCGACGGACTGGGTGGTGGTGTACAAGGACAAACCACGTCAATTTTCTCCTGAATTTTCACAGGTTTCATTCCAAAGACCCGCGCGGTCTCTAAATGATCAGGAAGAGACCCGTGCGAAGGACTGTTGAAATGGGGCAGGTACGAAACATCCGGACAAGACCGGGAAACGCACACTGAACTCTGTGGGACGTGGCCTGAAGATGACACTACCATGGCTCTCTGTTTGGTGTTCTCCGGTTGGAGAAGATCCTCCATGAAAATTGATCGGAGCGAAACCTGAATGTTGGTTTCGTACAAGTGACACTTCTCGTAATTGAAGATGAAGTCGCGGAATGATAGATCGACTAGACCCTGTTCTCCAGTGGGAGAGTCTCCGCGGAGCTCAATTGTGAAGACGGGTAACTCAAACAAAACTCGAAGCGACACCATATTGTGAGGGTGACTCTTGACTCTTGTTTGCACGGATGGAAACAACTTCGCGCGGACGTGGGGATCCATGTTTAACGTGGTGACTCCCGTGTCTTCTTCGGTGATGTCTGCGAGCATTCCTGGAGGTTTGTAGTTGCGTGAGACGCCCTGGACGTCAAGCATAACCGGAGGAGAGGTGAGCCACTGGATCGTATCCAAGAGTTGCTCGTACTGTGTTCTCGTAAGAGAAACTTTCAAGTCATTGACCACGCTCCCTTTAATCTGAAAAAACAAATCAAAAAAAGAACCACAAGAAACTAACTTACATAAATGTGCTCGTTGAAAGGATGAGGATCAACATTTTCATCTTCATCTAACAGCAGATTGGACTCGCTGCTGTTCCTCGTGAGCCAACACTTATTAATCTCTCGCTCGACTTTCAGTTGAAGGATAGTGTCGTGTAAAATGGGTTTGGCTGACGACTTGCAATTGTACAAAACTTCAGGTTTACTGATCCTGAAAAAAATCACTTCAGAGACACGTTTTGATTACTTTCATCAATTTACATTGGTCCGGCGGTTCTTCTATTACTCGTATCAACCGAAAACAAATTCATGTCGCGGATTTCTATCACGTAGTGCTCAATGCGAACTTCAGAAATATCGTAGTCGTGACCATTTAGCTCGAAATCACTCTCGTATTTATTGTTGATGCTGATTTTCCCCAAATGCGCGACAAACACCTTCGGACTGTTGCTCGCTTGAGGCAGTACCACCACGGGACTGTCCAACTCCACATCCAACCTAAGGTCGATTATAAAGTTATCGTCATCCTCAGGACTATACGGAGTCTGCGGAATTGTATCTCTAGCCGAAGAGAAAGCCGAAGGATCCATGGAACTACTCCGTCGTCGTCTTCGCGGTGAAGAACACTCAGAGAATGACAGCGTGCTTCCATAGATCGACGTGGAGAGTCGAGCGTTCATGTACAAACTCTGAGCAAGAGCCTCCGCTCTAAAAACGAAACGACAATCGCAAAGTGACTTAAGTGCTTTCCTAACCTGGCGTGAACTAGTCCTAGAGCCATGTCGGTGGCGGCGGTCCTGATCGATCTCGCTAGATTCGATAAATATTGTTTAAATTCCGAAGCGCACGACTGTAATTCCATCACGAATTGTGGCGAATGAGTGTACCATAGCGAAGCCATCCGTACTGTGACGTCAGCTACGTCTTTATCGTTAATTTCAAGACTTCGCACGACTTTAAAACTGAAAGCGGTGCGCTCTTCTTCGTGAGACATAGACATGGTGTAAAGAGGGTGCATCGTTTCCATAAACGGGTCTCTACCAACGCTGATGATACGTTGGTGCATCTGGCCTTCCGGAGTTAAATCCAGGACTTGCAAGCCGCCCAAAGATCCCTCGATCTCGATTTTCTCGGCTAAAGACAAGAAGTAAGGCGATGATTTCATTAGGTTAGTCGATCTTACCGACAGTCGCTTGGATCTTCGCATCGCTCATAGTAGCCGTACAGATTTTCTTACCACAAAGAACTCCGTCTCTGACCACACCTCTGAGCAGCATCACATTTAGTCTATGGAAATCAAAAGTGAGCTCCGTGGAGGCTAACTTTGGCTCGTTTAAAAGCGACTCAGTGGATGCTGTCGTCTCGCGGACGGACGAAATTGTGGACGACAACGAGATGCTTGACGGTTTTTGCGACTTTGGGAAGACACGTTGGGTGAAACCGATCAACTCGACGAGAGTTTCTTGGTTTGCTACAAGAACTACAGTTAAAGCACGTTTTACAATACCAAAAAAACCTACCAATAATGTCAAGATTGTTGAACTGAATATTCGCGATTTGTACAGTCTCGGGGTCAGTGACTATAAGAACTTCAATGGAAATGAGGGCTTCTGCGTCTATGACCGTCGGTGGTCTGGGAGGTCCAAGAAAATTCGTCGGAGGCGACGTGGCCAAAGTACTTAAAGCCTGCTTTAACGCAATCGGTGATGTGGCCCCAGTCCGACCTAGAGTTGGATCAGGACTCGCTGGCGACGTTGGAGACGTCGGTTCACTGTCTCTCAAACTACCAGACATGGAATCCATTCCCACGTGCTTATGACTTGCTACCAACAGCTCGAAATCCGGTCCAAAATTCTGCAGGGCGTCCACCAACAACAAACTGTGCACTGTTAAAGTTACACTGATATCCCTTGGTCTCTTCGTGAAAGTGACTTTCACGCCAGCCACCTGCAGCTCGGCGACGCATCTCCCCCGACTTTGAACTTCCAAAGATAACTGATCCACCGTAAACTGCATCATTAACAACCTCGACATCTCGATGCTTGTATCGAAACTCGCGGAATCATCTTCGTCTTGTCCCGTATCCATGATAATCTCCACGGGATTATCAGGAGTTTTAAACGGCGACGGGAGCCCCGTCATCGTGATCATGTGCGCCAAAGTCCGAGCTGCGGTGATTTTACTTTCGTTTAAATGGGCTACTAGTTTTGGAAGATTGGTGTTGATGACCAAACTGGGATACAAAGGATCAGACGTGTGGACTAGACGCTTCTCAATCTGAAGAGAAATGTTAAAGCGGTCTAGCACGTGGAGGGTTGAGGAGCCTTTATTGTGAGCGTAGCGCCAGTTATCTTTGACTTTCCCGATTAAAATTTGGAGGTCTGTAAGCTCGACGTTGTACCGATCGTACAGTCTGCAATGAAGGGATTTTTCGGTGAAGGAGCCCTTCATATCGGGCTCCAGGTTGGGGAGGAGCTCCAGAGTGTGTTCTTCGGAGTCGCTCGCTTCGCTTGCAGGCGGAGTAGAGCAGGGAGTGAGGAATGTTTCTGTAAGAGAAACAAGTGGCTGGTTGCAAAACTAAAATTTTTTCTTTTTTACCATCGTCCTCGCTATCTTTGGTTATAAACTCAGGCTTAGCTTCGATTTTCACGGGATAATTGCTTAATTGAAGCCTTCCAAAATCTATCACAGCCATTGCTGAACTGTTATCAGTAAACAGTTCCACGAAGATAATTTGAGGTGCGGATATGTCCAGTTCAAGTTCCCACGTCGTTCTCGCCACCTAAAAACATCATCAAAATGTTTGTCAAATTTTTTGCGAGTTATTACATCTCGTCCGTCCAGTATTTGTTCCCAGTTCTTTATCAACTCCTTTTTCGTCCTAGTTTTCATTGCCTCTATCCGCGATTGCGTAATGTCCCTTTGGTGGGGTAAACACAAAAATTCACTGAGCCATCGAACGGCGTTTGGCTGATAAACGACGTCTAAGCATTTGGAACGAATACACAACCTGGAAAAAAACTTTAGAGGATTCTAAAGAGCTCCAAGTACCAACCTAAAATCACAGCCCGAGTTTTGCGGTTTCTTTTCGTATGCTAGGTAAAACAAGTGTTCATTGCTGTCCTCGAGTTTGCTGGCAAAACTAGTTCGAGGACTTGGGCCTTGGGATCTTCCAAAAGTGGTCCTTTCAAAGCCAGGTGGTCCCATCAACACAGGAAACATTGTATTTACAGTCATTTTGTCTTTTAAGTAAAGAGCACCAAGGGAGAGTTCGACTAAGTGCGAGGAAGTCCGAGGCTTGCTGAGTATGTTCAATGATAAGTTTTTGAACTCTAGTTCTAACATTGGAGAGCTAGAAAAAACACTTTAGAGTTGATTTTCTTTCCACGGTTAGATTATACCTCTCGCTAGTGTCTTCTTGAGAAGCGCACAGAGTGAGACAGCCCCGTTTCAAACAAAAATTAAAATGACCAAAAACCGCGTCTCGTTTCAGTATCGTGTTATTTTCAGCCGAGTCGCTCAAAACCTGTAAAATTTCACCTTCCAATTGCGTAGTTTCCGGCGAGGTGCTTTCCGTTTCCGGTTCTTGCGAAGAGTACCACCCCATCCATTGAGGAAACCACCTCACTAGCATGCTCCGTCCGGCGGAGTTTCCATTCGTTGAGTTCCTGTCAGGAAGTGGTACCGACTTCATTGCCACCTCTCTTAGAATCTTCAAATTATCGAATTCCCGATCCCACTCAACGTCATCCTTCAATTTCTTCTCTTCCGGTGTTAAAACAAGATTGGGGGTGGTCAAGATCTTCTTATAGATATCAACATATTTGACATTTTGTTTTGCTTTCAATAAACAAGACTCAAGGGTTGGTTTGGGGCGACAAATGGAGGGCGGACGCCCGGGGTAAAAACTATTGATGGCGTAACACCACCACGCTACTGGATCCTCTTTGACTGTACCATTTGGTTTGTATCTGCGGTAACTCCGGAGGCGGTCTATCGTATCGAGACCTTTGAAGCATTTGACGATTTGGTCGTATTGCCACTAAAATTGATCAATAATTCGAGGTGACGACAAAATGAGTTCTTACGTCTATTAAAGTTAATGGAACTTGGTCTAATATTAAATCACAGACTAAACGAGGGGTATCGCTGGATCTCAGTGGCTGCTCGCTCCGATTTCTTTTAACATGAGCTTGCGCGCTTACGGGGGCCAAAATGTGGTGGCGAACTTGCTTGGAGGTTCGATTGGGAGACAAGGCAATCTAGTAAAAAGTCAAGAATATTAGCGTCTGCGTGTTTCTATAGTCTACACTAACCGCCAGATCGCCTAACCCAAGCTTGGACAACAACTGACTAGCCTCCAGGTCAGTCCAATAAACAGCCAGTTTTTGCATTTCTAATATTTTGAAAGACTCGGGCCCTTTGGCCCAATGTGAGAAGCCCGGAATCCAGTTAGAATCACAGCTCTGCGCCGATAGCGACTCCATGGTAACACCAAAGGCCACGCATTTTTTTGGAATACTAACACAGTCTTCATACCTAATGTGCACATCTTGGATTTTTAACTAAAAAGGCTGAAATAGTGAGAAAAACGTGCGGCGGGATTTTACCTGTAAATTTTCTATAATATCTGAGACTAAACCTGCGCCAAAACTAAGCCAAGAAGAGTAACTAGAGCCATAGTAATTGGAACTTGATTCTTTAGCTTCTGTCTCTAAACGCCATCTAGCTTCAAGTATATCTAAAGAGCTCAATTTTATTTCCTGTGCTGCTAATTCTTCTGATTCTGCGTCCCACTGTATTTACAGAAGTTAGAAAATGTTAAGAAAGATAAAAATAAGTACCTCTTCCACTGGTAAAGGACTAGCAACTAGATAGAGCTGTTCTATGGCTATGACCCATGGTGCAGACCTAATTTGCCTAACAGGCACTTGTAACTTCACTTTTCCGATAAAACCCGCTTTGATTTCTATAGGTAACCCCAAGTGTCGCAGTGCATCTTTTCTTAAGGGTAAATTTTCAAGCTCAACCTTACCTACAACCTCACATTAAAGAAGAACCTCTCTGGACTTAGTCCCATTACCAGACAACAGCGCGATGCTCAACTGATCTGTATTTAAGTTTTCCACGTATTTTCCCAAGTAATTATTTAAAACCCATGCTACTAATCCTTCCAACATCTTGTAAGTGCTTCTATCACGTTACAACACATAACAGTACTTTAACCTATGACAAAACCATTAATTCTACTTCAATTGCTCCAATTATCGATGAAGTAATTATTATTAATTGTTATCTTTATTTAGAGCCGGTCACATTCAACGGGAAGATTTTATTTACACAACAAATCCTCACGTGAATAAGTTATGTAAAATGTGCCAACTCACACTACGCGACTATTTATTAGACAAAAGCAGAAGAACACACCATTTAGGTATACCTTGTTATCTGATGATTAATTTTGTCGCTTTTGTAATCGTTTTTGATAAAACTTCGACGTATTTTCAAAATAGAAACTTTTGACAATTTGACAATCATGACCTTGATGTTCACAAGGTCCGGGACTGTTGACAGCACCAGTGGCGGAGAGAGTCATCAGTGGAAGAGGAAAAGTGTAAATTTATTGCGCTTGCGCAGCTCATAGGCGCCATATTCTTTAATGGGTCCTAAATATCTCCAAAAAAAATCAATAAATCTGATAATTACCAATTTATTAACATTGATTTGAGTTCCGTCACTGTTTTAAAACACAGTTACGAACTAAAATCTCGCTTTTCATGTTTCTATCACCTTAAAAAAAAATTATAAAGAGTTACTGTAATTTTGATTAATATTTTTATGTAAAAGCAGCGGTAATAAAGATCTTAACAATTAGAAAACCTAACAGAATTCGCTAGGAAATCTGAAAACAATAAAAAAGCGGTTTTAATAAAGTAAGAATTAACGTAATCCAAGGCAATTTTCAAAAATGTAAAACAAACTAATTAAAAAATCTATTACAAAATCAAACAACTAAGAACTTCAAATACAGTCGTGGCCAAATTATTTTGGACATTATGTTTTTAAATTTTGAAAATCTGAGTGAAGTCAATAAACTTTGTCAAAAGTGACAGTATCAATGAAATTCATAAAAGATGCTTTTCACTGCACAACAACCAATTGACTTTGACGTCCAAAACCATTTGGCCGCGGCTGTAGAATTTCGAAAATACAAAAAATTAAGAAGCCTATACAATCAACAACTTGACAGAATTTTAAGTCAATTTAGAAATGGGAAATGAGTAAGAAAATACAAAGTGTTTATAAATGTTTCTAGCATCAAAGGTGGCTATGAAATGTCAAAGAAATTTGCCGCTCATTACAAATCTGGGTTTTGATTTTTCAACTGACTAAGTAAATTTTGAGAAATAAACTGTTCTAGTTGTAGTTTAAAACCTGAAAATCTAACACTTGGACACAAAACTGTAACTGAAACGTCATGCATGTAAGTTACATTATAAATAATTTTTAAGATAGTTATATTCACTATAAAAACAAAGCGGCAAAATAGTACACGGCAGGAATTCCAGAGCCACCCTTGATGCTAGAAACATTTATAAACACCTTGTATAAAAATCCCTAGGCATTTGAAAGAAAACTGATACAAGCAGTAAACTTTACGTATGAATTAAGAATGGCCTACAGCATCTTTAACATTAAAACATTAAAACCAACCAGAATGCTAAATTTATTGCTCGAAATGGTAATAAAAATAAATAACAAAATTTTGAAATTGTGCTAATATTTTGTGGAACAAAAGCAATCGTTGACTCACTATACTTTCAAACTGAAAATATAAATTAGAAAAACTTGTCAAAGCGATAAAATTATCAAAAACACCACTTTAAAACACAAAAATTGATAAAAGATATAGCTCATCATCACTTGCAAGCCACTTGTCGTCGTTGATTTTATAGTTCCCCCATCTTCGAATTTCTTGTCTTTTTTATCATCGATAAAGCGATAAAACCGATAAAAAACGCATTAACTCAAAGCTCACGTGACCTTGCGCCGCCACTGAGCTTTGGCCATCGCTTTTTGCAGCAGTGCTGCCATAAATGCGCAGTGTCAAAATATAAAAGCTTTTAATAATTTGGGCTCGCCCATTTTAGATTGACGTGAATGTCAAGTTTTTATAATAAATTATTAAAAAATATATTTTTTGAATGATTATTAAATAAACTATGCAGTTTTAACAACAAAAATCGGTGTAAAGTGTAATTTTGGTGTTAGTGTGTGAACCTTCATTGAAAATGGGTGAGTTTTAGCCGGTGTTTGGTTATGCTTTTTTATCGTTATTATTTGCATAATTTTCTGTTTGTCCTTTGAACATGTTTAGAGTTAATTGTTATGTCACTTATTTATGATGTCTGTTATCTGAAAGTGTCATGTAACGATGCTGTTATCAAGTCGTGACACCCCTTTGGTGACAGAGTAAATTTAGACATCGATCTCGGTTGGTTTTTTTTACTATTTTACTGCCAGTCTGTGGCTAGAATTAGCAAAACCGACTTTCCGATGTACAGAGGGTATTCCGAAGATCGATAATTTGTTACTAAGGCGACCCTACAACTCGCGCCCCAACGTGGGGTAGGACCCAGTGGGTCCCTTCCACAAACGCCATAAAACTGATTGTATGAATTGCGTTTTTACGACTACAGAAACCTTGACCCTTTTGATTAAACGTGTTCCATTTATGAGCTATACACACCTCAGGAACTTTTTTCCAGACAAAATTGAGCTATTAATATTCAAAGTTTGCTCCATTTTCTTAGAGCTTAAAACGTTTTAGTTTCAAGCTTTTCAAATTTACCTCCAGCACCGGTGCTTTCAACGTTGATTAAGTTGTTTGCAGTTTGGTTAAATATTCATGTATTCATTTCGGTTTGAAAACTTGTTTATGTTGGACAGTGCCATCAGCGTCATCCAAATCATAATAAATTAAACTTCAAAGATAAATGTATTTTTGGGGCTTGTGATAAAAAGTGGAGATATTTTGCCATAACAGTGTGGAATAAAATTAGAATTCCACCATCAAGGTTAGAAGTCAATCTTTAATGTAACTTCGTTATCAGAACAGAAATAAACACGTCCTTTCCTGAACAGTTTATTTAATTTTATTTCTATTGTTGCAGCAATGTAGTCTTTACCTGTGATAACAATGTTGGCTCAGATACTCTCGTATTTACTCTTTGTTCTCCTGATTTTTATTTAGAAACAACATTTTTCGAATTCTACGATCTCATTTAACGACTGCAGTTCCAGAATTATATTTTAGCTTCACATTCCACGCCACTTCCGTTTTCATCAAAGCTCAATTTTTCTTTGAATCGCACCAGAAGTCTGCAAATTTATGTTTTCCTTCCGAGAGTAATTAATTTTGTCGTTACAATTCCAGTTTTTAATTTCACTTTTCTTATTGCTTTTTAAAATTCCTCGTGCGTTTCCTCTGTGTTTACTTCCGGTCAAGGAGCGGAAGAGCAGAACATCAGTTTTTGTCGGCGTCGTGGACTTACCTAGCACACATTTTTAGTAATTTAAATTTTAGCATTACGTACTTATGTGTAGAAAAATTCTGTAGAGCAAAGGTCTTCAAAAAAGGTGACAATATTTTGTAGATAAGAGATAATTTTGCAGGTTTAGATAAAGATGACACAGACTTGTCAATTATTGCTCATTTTCTATCATTTCTACAGTTCCCTCGTATCTACTGTAGAGAGGAAGCAGCTCAATATTACCACAAAATGTCTCCTTCCACGTGAATTTCCAATTCAGAATTAATGATTTCCCAAAAATGGCGCCTCTTAGATGACTCATTTATGTCATTACATCCATTCCATTAGCATATTGTATCGACTTGAGTTGTAGTGGCACACCATTACGGGAATCCGTGTAATTTGTGATGTAAATAAGCTTAATTAATAACAATTAAAAAGCAATCAGACTAGTGGAAACATTATAAAAACTCCGTGATTTTGAAACTTTTGTCTTAATTTTTTTGCTACACCATGTAACAGCCTTTCACAACCGTCTGGTTTATTGATGAAAGCCTGTCCAATGACTTGTATTGTGGTTTAATTAAAATTGCGCCATAGCACCTGACTCGTGGATAAATTTAATTGTTAGAGGAAGCCAAGTTATTAACATTTTAATTCGACGAAACGTGTGTTTGGCCCATCACTATTATCAAGTGATTATCGAGACAATACTGGTTTCTAGCAGTAGGTGGTTACAACACAAACCCGTGGGTGCGACTAGTTTAACAAATTTCTTTTTCTGTTAACTGGAACAAGTCATCTACCTGCACCACACATGAATCAACGTTTTCACTTTCATGTCAAAGATGCTCAGATACTTAATCACTTTCTACCTCACTTGTGCTTCCTGGTTGAAAGACCCCGAAAGAGATTCCTCATCGGAAATCAATTTTTTGATCAAATTTAATTTTGCGCTTCGACGATGTTAAAGCTCATCGTTTCTAATCGTCGTCGCGTTTTTTCTTGATAACCACAATAGAGGTCTTCCCACATTTCAATGCAACGCGATTTGTTGTCCACATAATAAGTAAAAATAGAAGTGACTCGGTAAATTACGTCATGGATGGTAAATATTTGCATTCGAGTGATAGCTGCACAGGTGGCAAATTTGGGGGTCACTAATTTGGGTTTGGTTTTGCCATTGACGGGTTTTCGGGAGCTAATAATAATAATTGGTGGCTTTATGGTTTTCTTCCTTTTTCTAATTCAAATAGATGACGGCGACTGAAGGTCACTTTCAAGGATTTTATACACACGTAATGTAACTGGAAATTTTGTTGCCAAAGCACGTGGTCATACAAAGTTGAAAGTTCATCTTACAACATTTTGTGGGCGACACCTAAGATAATTAAAATAATTGTGGGAAATCATGAAATCAGCTCCAATTATGTGTTTTCAGTCTTTATCCACCGTCTTCCTCTTCGTGTTTATTTTTCAGGTGACAATGTAGACTTGGAAAGCGGGACTTGATGACATTCTTTTTGTTATATAATTCATTATTTACATTTGACGTACGTTTATGACTCACTGACGAGAATAATGTTAAATCTGTCAGCAAAGGTAATGACTTATTAGCAGTGATGTAACAGTAATGTTTCCTGCGAAATTTATTTGCTTTTCAATTAAGATAAAAGGTTCTCTGTTTTTCTAAAACAACACATTGTTGACCAAGCTTTTCGTGGCGTTTTACCTGCTTCTTAAAAATTTCACGTATTTTTCACATATTCAATAGCGAAAATAGATGCAGCCAAAATATATTTTCCCATTTTCTGTGATATGTAACACCGGATTCTTATCAGAAAAACCGCGAGAAAAACAAATACGCAAACCGCGTCTTTCTGTCTGTTGTAGTTCCGGAAATATGGAGCACCGAATATTCCAGAGCTTTAAAATTTTTGCCCTTTGGGGACAACCCTAAATTTGAATCCCTTCTAATTCATTTATTTGCGGACGTACGGAAAAAATTGGGTCAGTTTTCGATCCTGCGTTCAATGAATTTGCTTCACAAATTAACGAGATATTCACTGAAGTCAAATAACTTCAACTATTCAATAATTAAATAACTTCTCTTTTCATTACCCCAAAAATTCAAGAACAATGTGAAGTCATTATAATAACACGTTCCACCTGAAAAAGATTCACCTCTGACCAGCGAAATTTTTGGAATAGTTTACCTCGAGTTTACCTAACCTTTGGACTTGACCATTTAGCTCATAGTTAAATTGCGTGTACTACTTCTATTTTTTCACGGCTCGTTAATATAAAATGAATTGTTTCCTCCGTCGCCGGTATAAAATTATGACACATTGGTCAATAAAAAATTAGGCCATGTTTTCAGATCGAGCCGAGGGAATAAAGTCAAGAAATGATTTGCAGAAATCTATCAGAAATGTACACAACCCAGTTAATATTTGCAAGAGATAAGTGTTGCTATTTTCAATCAGTTAATAAACAAAAACGTCCTGTCGAGTCAATCTTCATGAACTTTTGGGCAGTTACAGTAATGTGCTTTCATCGGAAGTAAACAATAAGAGTTCATTCGGAGCTTCCTTTGAACAATCAAATTTCAAATTATTGACATTTGTGGAGAAAGTTTGTGTTTCCCGTCCTAAATGAAAACACGTAAAATATTTGTTGGTCTGAGTGAATGAACTGAAGATTCATTACAATGTTTATGTCTTGCGCTAAAACTAAATTTAGTCAGTTTATGTACACAGATTCCGCTGAAAACAACACTGATTTATCTTGTGATTATTAAATTGAAATGGAGCCGGAATAACGCAAAACGCCTCAAATTCGCTATTGAAAGGTAAACCTAAAATTACCAAGACATGTACGCGTGCAATGAACGGTCAAACATTTGACAATTTAAATTACTGCACTCACGTCTCTCCACTCCCGTTCAACTCGTTAGTCATCATCATCTGAACGAGGCTTCAGTCGGTGCTTTTGCTTTCAGTGTACCGTTTCCTTCTGTCGCTGCGTGTTAAAGAGCGGCTCACATGTAAAAATACGAGTGATGCATAGATAATTCGCTAAACAGGATACGCTGAAATCAATTTTGCGAAATACACAATCGGTATTTTTAGACAGTTTACAGTTCGAACGCGCCAACATTGCAGTTTTTACTTTCTCTGTGAGTGCGAACCATGAAAAATAAAAACGGGAAATCCGCGAGTGAGCACTTGATCCTATCAGAGAAAAGTGGTCAAGAAAAACCACCGCTTGATAAGAAAAAACTAGCGGCCCTCGAAAAAGAGAGGATCAAAAATGAAAAGAAGTTGAAGAAAGGTGAGTCGGTGCTTATGGGATTTGTTGCGAGGCTTCGCGGCCTTGGAAATTTATCAAAATTATTCCATGGATTTGCGTACTAAAGTTTTTCTATTTGTGTCAAACTTATTATTAATGGGCTGAGTCATACTCGTTTATTTATGTTTGGTACATTTATCACTCGACCAAAGAAAATCATCTTGAGCTGGATGAACAGAGGAGCCTTTGCTTGTGGGTTCCGCTCCATTGGAACTTCGAGTTCAGGAAACGCCACGAAAGCGACTTTATTCAAAAAGGGAAGAAAAACATCTCTATAATTGAATTATGGTAATTGACCCTCCACTTTTATAAAAGAGGTTAAGTAAAGCAGTTGACACGTAATACGGTTGAATACATTAACCGGGTCGATTAAAGAATGCTTTTTGAAATTGTTGAGGGGAAAAAAGTGGACTAGTTTTGCGAGGAACGTGGCTTGAAAATGATTATCAAACGGACCTGTTTAATTACACAACTTCAGGATGTTTTAACCTGATTTTGACCGGCCGAAAAAACATTTCCTTGTTTCGGGTCGGAAGTCAGAAATTATGCGACCTGAAAGTGTAAATATTTAGTTTTTTGGCTCTACAGCGGTTCGGTTATTCGGACCTACAAAATTAATTTTTTGATACGATCTTTCATCCATTTCAGATTACCACCGGTTGAAACGTTTCAGATTTCAACCTAGAATCTTATTAGAATCATCAAACTGCAAATTGAAATTTCATTATTTATTTGTGGTTAAAGTGCAGTTTTCTTGATGCTAAACCGCTCCAAAACAGTAAAACAATTCTACCAATATCCAATATAGTTCAAGGTCTGCTTGAATCAACTTTTCGCCATAATTCTTAGTTTCTAAAAAATGCAAATAATTTTTGACCTTGTTTAAATGACAAAATACACGAATATCGCTTCAGTGACATCATTTCAAGTGAGTTTATTTGTGACTGTAGTTTAATAAAAATTTTATTACTAAAACCACATAAAAACCTACGGCAATTATACATACTATCTAATTAATATTTCATGAACGTGGTATGTAATTAGATATCAGTTTACATTCCGATTAAATGAAACTAAAATTGTTTAATTGCACCAAACAATAAATAATTTATATTGGCTTTGCGGGGTACAAAGTCTGCACGTCCAAGTATTGCAGTTTTTCCTGTCACTGCTTAATTTACAAAAATTACCGAAGGCGATAACGTTATCAGGACTTGGCGTGTCAAATATTGTTCTTCCTATTAGTTAACTATTGTAGTACGGTACCAATTAGCAATTTTTAGCAACATGATGTAACGTCCGTTTCGCTTGAACCATTTTAGACACTTTTCCGACCCACAATTTACTTTAGACTTTTACCTCTAAAGGCAAATAAGAACATCAAGTCATCACGATCAAGGTTTACCACATGTACAAATAATTAATTCTCAACACAATAGGGACAGTCGTAACAATTTTAGCGCGGTTTTAAAATTATCCACTAACCTATTTCGCGTTTTTCAGTGAGATTTGAACGCACCCGGTTCGTAAATTTTTGAGCCAGGAGACGCGGGCGTCCTAAAATACATATTTAGTCTAATTTCATTCATGAGAACATGACTTTGTTTAATTTCAAGGCCGAAAACAAATTTTGGCTCTCCATTTCCCGCAATAAAGAGCATCGAGGTGTTTAATAAAAGCCCTGTATAAATGAGTTAAAAATAGAAATGATCGCGATTGAAACATGCCAGAGTTGAATGTATTTATATTATTATTAGAGGTATTTCATGGATGAACAATTTGGCCGTGGTTTTACAACAAAACCCACTGCTGTCATAACCGTAAATCACAATTAAACGCGAAAGTGGTTTTAGGATCTTAATCAAACTCTTTCAGGTCGGAGCTTATCCTGATTTCCTCTCAGTCGTGATAACTGTAATCAGTTTGTACACAGTGCAAATTGGAAAGTTAATTAGCAAACTGTAATTTTTCTAATCCGAAATTTTTGCTGGCGCCCGAACCGTAACTAATCAGCTAGGTCAATGCTAACTGAAGTACAGACATGCTATGTTCAACCCATCATTAGCCCACAATTTTTGGAAAACCAGGAGCAAAAACGCTCTAACTGTAAACTTTCAAATGCGTTTTTTAACGGAATTGTAATTATACGCGTCTATACACGTGTGGCACGCACGAAAAAAACTGATTTAGACAGGTGATTAAATTTAAAATATTTTACGATTCAAAAATAGTTTTGAGGCTAAGCGAATTACTAAAAAAGGTTATAAACATTCTAAAAATGTAATTAAATCATGAAGGTGTTTTGTGAAGAGGGTCGTAAACAAGTTGGGATTTCAAAATGTCACAGTTTAGATCAAATGATTGATATTGTGGACCACCTATTGGGATTTTTTGCGTTATCAAGGTGTAACTATTCAAAATAACTGGACCAGTTACTGATTTCTTTTGTAACCTCCAAGTTTTTAGGATGTTGAATTGATTTTGATTGGTTGAAATGTGTAATAGACTAATTTTGTGGGTTTCTACCATGGAGATTTTTTCTCATTGCGTGGTCTTACATAATATTATAGTATGTAATTTTCATTCCTAATTGTGCTTTATTTTTAATTAACTTTGCTTTGTGTTTTATAGTTGCTCTTAATAATTAAAACCTTTTTTTCTGTTAGACATTCTAAAATTTTGTTTTTTCTCTTCATTATTAGCAAAATTATTAATCTTCAAATTTTGTAGTTTCGCATATTTTGGATTCATATTCTAAATGCATATAAATTCATATATTTTAGAGGTGCAATTTTTTATCTAATTAGGGGAAAAATACATTCCCATTTCTATTTATAGTTTTGTGGATTGTCAAATTAAAATATAGTGTCAAAATTTGTCCAATGACAATTTTTTATTTATTTTTAGGTTTTGGAGTTTACATGATCAATATTCTCGTAAACTAATTGACAGAAATTTTGACCACTTTAAACAGGATTCAATTCAAGTTGATCAAATTAATCTATTTGCTCCAATTTAGTCTCATGTAATTTACAGTTAGTTCAATCATAAAAAATTGCAGATTTTTTGCTTTACAGAAGTGTTATCTGAAAACTAAAAGATATTGTCAAAATTTCTCAAATTTGATCAAAACTCAAAATGTTGCTTCCATTTTGGTTCAAAACACAGTAAAGTTGGACACAGTTTAGTCTATTTCGGCTAAATTTACTCCAATTGAATCTTCTAGAATCAAATGAAAATTACTTCTAACTGTCGGCAACGTGATTTTTGTATCTCAACTGGTTTTAATTTCACACAGTTTCTTGTAACTGTTAAATACTTTCGCATTTATGCAACAAATGAGGTGAAGGCTTCAAAAAAATCGTACGTGTGCAGTTTTCCACGGTAAAATATACATAAATAGAAGTTTTGTGGTTTCCATTTTACTATAAATTCCAACGTGGTAATGAATAAATTGCATTTTTTTTTACACAAAACCATTTCCTCCTCTGCCTTGAATGCGTCTCTCGTAAAGTAAACCTCAAATTATTTACGATTGTTTGTTTCCTCATTTGAAGCGATAACGGTCCAGTCATTACATTGAACCCTTTCCCGGTAAAAATGCAAATCCGTTGCACTAAACCATCAACATGCGAAATCTCCATTAAAACCATGTTAGTTCTAATGGAAAGAAATCTAAAACTAGGCGCCTCTCCTGTATTTTTATTGTGTTATCTGCGTTTAAATATTAATTTAGCGTGGGTTTATCTCAATGTAAATACAACGCTGCTATTTTCTCACGCACTAATTAATTATTTTTTTTCCAGGGAAAACTCTTTGTCAAGCATGCAAGAAAAAATGCTCCGGTGAAGTACTCCGAGTCCAAGATAAATACTTCCACACTCAATGTTTCAAATGCAAAGTTTGTTCGAATTCGCTAGCACAGGGTGGATTCTTTTCTAAAGATGGTGCTTATTATTGTACTGCTGATTACCAGAGGAATTTCGGGACGAAGTGTAGTACTTGCCATGATTACGTCGAAGGAGAGGTCTGTGATTTTTTCTTGTGACAACACCATTAATTCGATATTTAGGTCGTGACGGCTCTCGGCAAGACCTACCACAAGAAATGTTTCACGTGTGACCGCTGCCGACAGCCGCCCCCAGACGAGAAAGTCACCTATACAGGAAAAGAGATACTGTGCCAGAAATGTGTTCAGATTCCAGTCAGGGATGGCACGCCAAAAACTAGCCCAACGACTAATAATGCCAATGGTAAGACTAGTTAATTACTTAAGTGCATTGTTCTGAGTCAGAGGATTAGATCACAGATGCATTTTAGAGCAGTGAAAAGAAATTCACTTGTTGCGTTGTGAAATTCACAGTTGATTCCATTTCCGATAAAAACAGGATGTAGCGCATCTGGGGAATTTGCCAAGTTATTAGCAGTAAATTTGGAAAAGCTCGAATTTTCCGCTTCTCTTTGATCTTTCGTCGATGTTTTTGTTTATTCGGAAAAATACACGTGACAACAATATTTAGCGGCGGCGAGTTTGGTGATTTCCAGTAAATTCTGGACCATCGAGCCGGATATTGCCAAGTGCAAGGCGGAAAATATGTTGTGTGTTATTAGCGTTGCCATCAACTTTTTTGGTAAAACTGTTTTTAATGTTTGCATGCTTTTTACTCTATTTTAAAATGTAAGTTTACAACGCGCTGACATTTTGCCAAACAGTAAAAACGTTGTTAATTTTCTAGACATTCGTTGTGCTAGTTTTATTATACCGGAGCCCAAATTATCAGGAAATAAATAAAGTTTGTGCAATGATGAACGATGTTAACTTCAAATTGCACTACATGTTGAGCGATGATTTATTTTAATTTATACTTTAATTTAGAAATTTATTAGGTAAACATAAACTTTACGTGTTTGTGTTTTCATGGAACACTTGCGAAAAAACTAAATTTAATGAGTTGCAAGCAGAATTAATTATCAATATGACTAGTCAGAGTTACTGGTGTTTTTAGTCTCTGTAGATTTATTATAAAGTGTAATTTTGAAACTCTTTCATCTACAGTTTTTTTACTGATAAGATTTCAGTTCTACTGACTTGACTGGCAGCTGTGACACAGAGATTCCTCGAGCATGAAATTACAAATAAAATGACAGTTATTTGCGTAACATGTGTGAGAAATCTCTAATATAGGCCGCAACAACAAAAAACAATAACACTTTTGTTGAAATTGACGATGCAATGCACGCTGTGCGACTTCTCAATTATTACACGCTGCATCAAATAACTTTGATACGGATCTGAAAATCGCCGTCTCTTCGGTTTCACACCTCTCAAAATTCCCATTAAGTTCTGTGGGCTTGGGAACATTTTAATTAGTCTTCCCACACAACCCGAATTCCTACAAAATCGCTTTAAATTAAGATACGAAATTCTCCTCTTTTTTCGTGAATTCTGATCTACATTTGCGTTATCACACCCAGATAACCGCTGTCGTCACTACTATAAATACTCGGCCCGAATCAAATGTTTCCATTTTTTCAATTTGGTTAATTTCATCTCGCGATTAATGATGTTTTCTTTTGAAATTCCAGAGTGTGCCGGTTGTGGCAAGGAACTAAGTGAAGGCCAAGCTCTCGTTGCTCTGGATCAACAGTGGCACATATGGTGTTTCCAATGTGGCACTTGTGGTGTTGTATTACATGGAGAGTATATGGGAAGAAATGGAAAGCCGTATTGTGAAAGAGATTACCAGAAGCAGTTCGGGATTAAATGCGCTTATTGTAATAGATATATCAGTGGAAAGGTTTTACAGGTAAGATTGTGATTGATTTTGTATGTTGTTTATTTTACGAGTGCAAACGGTGTGTGGAATCTTTTCATATCGATTTGTTTACTCGATGTGGTCATTTTTAGTCATTACCAATCAGCGGGAATTTTGTTTTATTATGAATTTGGAACTGTGAGACTACTAAAATTGTGCTTTGGCGGAATTCGATGGATGCTATAAAAGAATTCCATTAAGATTCCAAATTTAATTTGACGACATTAATGTGGATGCTTTACGGGACATATTTATTACTATAACTGGGAAAAATTTGGGACTAAATTCTCTTGTTTTTGCAATTCCATCATTAAAAGTTTAACCCGTTTTTCATATCAAATAAGAAATCAGAGAGATTATGATTTTTTAACAATCCTTTATTTTTATATAATTGTTTGTTTTCGATAGCGTACTTATAATTTGCAATCTCATACTTCGTCTATTACTAGAGTAGGTCAACTACGTTACAATTTAAAGGATTTGATGAAATTTAAAGCGTTTTTTTAATTTTCTAGGCCGGTGACAACCACCATTTCCACCCAACCTGCGCGCGATGCACGAAATGCGGAGACCCCTTTGGCGACGGCGAGGAAATGTACCTCCAAGGTGGTGCAATCTGGCACCCTCGATGTGGTCCAGGTCCGACGGAAAACGGCCAAATCCTGAACGGTTCCGGGGAACCCAATGGTCATTGCACCGACACTGACGCTTCAGTAAGAGAGTTCGATAGGATGAGTAGTTCTGGAGTTAGCGAAATGCAGGTACTTTACCATTTCACGAATTTTCGTATTTCCCAGTTGGTTTGCATTGTAGTTGTTTTATTTTTTTGCATGATTTTTACAGTTCTCCATGCGCTCTCGCACCCCTAGCTTGAATGGTTCGTTATACAGTCCCACAAGCATGTCTCATAGGAAGGTTTGTTTCTTTTTTTTTAATTTATTTTTGCTCGACATCCCGTTGTTTATGTTTTATTGTTTTGGTTGATGGTTATAATATCGCCGCTTTTTCGCAGCATTTCAGTTACCGAACACCTTCGCCAGGCTTGATATTACGAGAACATAACAAATCAGCAACTTTAGCCGACGATATTTCGAGAATATACACTTATAGTTACCTTACAGAAGAACCGACTTTAGGCTATTTACGCCGACCTATTGATCCTTACGATAAAGCTCCCACTTCGCCACATTTCCATAGACCAACTTGTAAGTCGGTGGATTTGAACGAAATTTCTGAGTACAACAACATGACCATTCTTCCAGCACAAAATTCTTTAAGGGGTAGTCAAAGCGGGAGTAAAAGACACGGCTCTAGATCGGCAATGAAAGTGTTGGTTGACTCCATCAGGAGCGAGACGCCGAGGCCTAAATCCCCGCATATGAATAACGAGGAGCCCATTGAATTGGCGCATTTCCCGGCCGCGAAGCCACCGGTGCCTGGAGAACCGCCTAAGATCGAAAGGGATGACTTCCCGGCGCCTCCTTACCCGTACACTGATCCAGGTAAAAACTTTTTTTAGTTCGACACAAATCTCATTGGTTGTTTTTCCAGAGCGCCGGAAACGATGGTCGGATTCTTATAAAGGAGTTCCTGACTCCGACGAGGATGAAGTCGACGGGATGAGTCCCAAAGAGATCGAAGATTTGAAGTTGAAAAAAGAAGAAGAGGAGTTGAGTAAAATTTCTAGTGGCATCGGAAAAGTGTTCTTAAAGAGTGTACAGGATAGAGAGAAGTTGCGGCAGTGGAAAGCTGCTCATTTAGATCCCAGGAACGCGTCTAGGTGAGGTTTCACTGCATCTCCAATTGAGACTATTTGGGTTTTCCAGGACGCCCTCCGCCAACAAAGAGCCATCTTATAGACTGCGATACGATAATCCCATCGGTGCGAGTCCTTCCCGGAACATGGATCACCCCAAGCCGTTCGACGAAGACGAGTACGACAGATCCTACAGTGGTCGCTCTTCAGTGGGGCGCTCCCAAGCCTGGGCAGCCCCCAATTACAACGGTAACTACCAAACCCTATCTTCGCACAATTGTCTTGTTCTAAATTAGATCCTGACAGGTGTGGGCGTGCGAATTTGATTTCTTTTCGTTTTGAGATTGTTTGAGCGCGCCCACGCACGTCATCCGATGACTATATCTAATTTAAAATAAGAACCCCGAGGGTCTAAATTGTACCGGTTTGCAAAAAAAAAGTTTTTAGCGACAATTGGCAGATTCTTGTAAGGTGAGATGTGAATGTGATGATGAATCGTGAAATCTAAAGGCATGTACGTTCGTGGATAATTACAGAAATTTTGATAAGATTTGCTAGCAGTACTCACGAAGTCGCTTTTTTGTGTCTTGCATGATCGCTTTATAAAATAGCATCGATTTTTTTTATTATTTTGCATTTTATTTTGCGTGTTCAGTAGTCTCGTCGTTACGAAGTGTCCCTAGACCAGGTTATGGGTTAAAGTCGTCGACATTACCTGCTAGAAACGGATATGTAAGTAGTGATTTTAAGATTGAAGGCGCTTGAAAACTGCTTTCAAGCGTCTTGGAAACACATCAACATGCGGTCACACTTTGTCTTTTCTACTATCATTTGATCATGTATTTTCACTTCCTCTTTGCTATGCAGTTGTGAGCGCTCTGCGACATGTTCCTAAGCCAGGTTATGGTTTGGCGCCACGATCTCATACATTCAGTTCTTCTGCGGGTAGCTATCCTCAAATTCCTGTAAGTCTCAAGGCGCATGCTTTCGGAAAGCCTAGTGTGTAGACAGTCTCTAGTTGTTCAGCTTCATGCTTTCAAAACCTGTTAACTGTTGATGGTCGCTAAGACAGTCAGTCAGCATTTGAGAGGTCATGCTCTTTCTTTCATTTCCTTCTTCCCCAGTCAAGTCGTCTTTCTCACGCCCCCGCTCGCTCAGCTTCTTCATTCTTCATCGCATGTTATGTGTTTTTCAACAGATCTCCAAGAAATTGAGGATATTTAATTCATTACTATTCACAGGGCGATTATTCCTTTAGCGGGATGGGTGCTAAAACCCATAGCACCGACTTCAGTTGTGGAAAATCGGATAGTAAGTATCACACTGTAAAGTAGTCTCTTGCTTAAGCAGCTTATTATACACTTCGGTCGTTTCGAAAATCAATCTAAATTCTACCGTAGTAGGGTGTTGGTCGTCAAGCACGGTGCTTTCTCGACACAGAATTTTAACCATCTTTTCCAGTATTTTGACGCTGCTTACTTCTCTATGGTTTTCGAAAACCGTTTAGCTTTTATGCATGATCAACGCCTTCGACAAAATAGTTCCGAAAACGAAATTTTTACATTATAATTATCATGTTTTAAGAGCTAGAATGTTAAGTTAATGCTTTTTCTTCAGTTTCCACTGGATCCATCACGGATGTTGAAAGACGTGCTCTGGTATGTAAATAATGCTTTATCTAACTTTAATGTGCCCACAATAACTCGCTTTTTAATTTAACAATTGCGTTGTGTTTACTAAGTCACAGTTCTCTCACTACAAGACACCTTTTTAGTTGGCTTTTGTGATAGTTGGGCGGAGGGATTTTTGCGGAAGTGTGTAGAGCGACAAAATTTGATTTTAAGAGGATTTATAGTGGAGGCGATTTTTATTTAGAATTTAAAAAAAATTAATTAATTGTCTGGCTGGTTGTTACTCATTTCCCAAGATCGGTCAGTTTTTTGAGACTTTGATTTTATCAATGGATTTAAAGACCCACCTTTTCTTTATTTTAAAATGAAGAAACAGGAGGGAATTCGGATTAAAGCCAAAAAAAAATACTTTATTGGTTCTGCATGGCTCTTATCTCAATTGTTCTTCTAACAAAAAACGCATAAAACCACCTACTCGACCGCTAATCTTATACGTAAAATTTAATTGGCTACCAAATAGTTTACTGGTTAAATTTCGAAGCCAATTAAGTCATGCACAAAAAATTAATCAATTCATTGGCTTTTATTATTGATAATGATAACACTGCGCAACAGTACTTTTTTTCCAAAGATGTAAAAGGGGTTTCTGGATATACAGGGCGTTCTGATTACGAAACAGTAATCGGTTTTTCAAGATCAGCTCTAGTTTTCGAAAAAATAACTTTGCCAAAATCATTGAAAATTAAAAAACTAGAGCTGATATAATAACCGTTGAGATTTTTTCGCAAAATATAAAAAAGTTAAATTTTGTTGGACTGTGTTATGATAATGAATGACGACCAGTGCCCGGCGACTAGATAAATACTTCAATTGAGAAAGTGAATGAGTTCTGTATTTTTTATTGAAATCTCTTTTGGTTTCTTGAATTTCTTGGGTTCTTCCCTTTGAGAAAAAAAATAAGAATAAACATTTTTATCCTTTTGATCCTTTCCATTCATTGGAGTCCTTGAAGATTTCAATATAAATCTGGAACCTTTCAGTACTTGACACCACTCTAAGTCCTCGAAATCGTTCCTTCATTGGCTAATGAATTAGTGTAAAATTTCTTTCATATCTTTGTTCGGTGGTTATGTGGCAATGTTGTGTTTCCTTTCGTATCTGATTTGTTTTGTGGTGGTAGAATTCAGAAATGCCCGTGTCAACGACATACATGGGCGGTCTGGGACGTTACCCGGGCGGGTACTCGTCACAAGTACGACGATCCCTTCCAAACATGGCCCACACAATGCTAATCAACGAACCAGCCAAAATCTACCCATACCACTTACTTGTGATCACTAATTACAGACTGCCTGCGGATGTTGACAGGTGTAACCTCGAGGTAACTCTTCAGATGGTTGTGTTGGGTGTGCTGAAAAATCTTTTTTAGAGACACCTGTCGGATGCGGAATTCGAAGCGATTTTCCAAGTAGCAAGGACGGACTTTTACAGACTACCAACATGGCGTAGGAATGAATTAAAACGTAGAGCTCGCTTATTCTAAACTTTCCATATTCATGTGCTTCTATCTCCAAAGTTTAGATATTACTGCTTTGGGAGTGCTATTCAAGTCATCACGCTAAGAGCCGCTGTACACGGCTTGAAAAGTGTTTGGTTCCTTTTGACTGTTTTTGTTTTATCTTTAGATTTTATTGACTGGATCATACTTTGCCATAGTGTTAGTTTTCAAAGTTTGACATGGTCTTTTTAAGTGCTGAATTATGGTAGCTCTCATTTTATTACTTTTAACAGATCGTAGATCAAATCGATATTTTTCTACTGGTTAGTTTGATTTTATATTAATCGTATAAACTCTTGCGTGACTTTAGGAGAATTGGAAATTCAACCAAAATAAGGATTTTAAGCAATGGACAAATTGGCTATATTCAGAGATTGATATTTTTTCTATAGCATAAGTGTAACATTTAAGTAGTGCTAAGATCTAGTTAAAGTTAAAATCGGCATTTAGATTGCTTTAAACATAATTATTGCTTTGGGCTAGTCGTATATTCTTTTGTACAATCCGTTAGTGCTGTCAAATGGACTTCAAGGTGTACCTAAGGTATTTGTTTCTGAGATATTTATAAGTAAAGAATTTATTAAACCATGTAATTTTAATTAATAAATTCTTTCATTTTCTTTCAGCTACAGTCACTTTTTTTTCAATGTTTAAATTGTTACAATTATTTATTTATTGTAGGTATCATAACAGTTTAAAGCTTTAGGTAATCGAGATTTGTTAATATTGCTCTGATGAATAAAAAGAACAAGGAAATAGTTTTTTAATAACGCAAAAACGAGTTCAATAAAAACTTTATTCAGATGAATACAATAATCCTTCATAAAATCAGTAAAACCACATTAAATAAAAAGTCCTCAGAATGAGTATATCTACAATACAACAAAGCTCAGTTAGCTGATTCGCACGCGTCTATCCAGTCATTATACACGTCCAGAGGCTCCGATAAAAAGTTTATAGTCGTTTGAAAGTCCTCCAAACAAACTCGACACGTTATTCGTGCTGTATTTCGACCTTTATCCCTGAAACAATGACAATTAATACAAAAAAATACAATTATAGCAGTGGCTTACATCTTAACATCGCAAGACTTTTCGTGGTTACAAAAAGGGCAATTAAATTGCTGATCCAGGGGCTCCACTGCTTTTCGCTTTGATGGCGGTTTCCTCTTTGATTTTCTGCGACCCATTGTGATGAGATCACACTAATTTAAAATTGTTGAGTGTTTTGACCGGTTTGGACGAAATAAAGAATGAAAATTTGGATCAAAACAAACAACCAACTTCGGAGGTTGACATTTGCTGACAGGTGACAAATGACAGCAGTAACAAACACGAAAAAGTTCCTGTTATGATGGATTTTTTATATCTCTTAAGTTGGCGACATTGTCAACCGAGAAAAGTAGACGTAACCTCAAAGTTTCCCATCATTAAATTCCAATGAAATTGTAAAAACCAGTGCTGTTTGTAACAAAATACGCAATTTCTCGCTTTTTTTCCTGTCGAAACATCTCCTTCACCATGACCCTACAAGCGGAATTCCAGGCTGTTGTCTTGGCAGCTGGAAAGGGCTCCCGGATGCCTGAAATCACGTCGGGCAAGCCCAAGTGCCTCCTCCCCGTCGGAACGAAGCCTCTAGTCTGGTACCCTCTATACAAACTGCAACAGTCTGGTTTCACAGGTTTGTTACCACAAAATCTTCCTACTCTGATTTACCACTTCCAGATGTGATTCTCGTGGTGTTGGAGCACCAGAAGAGCGACATTCAGAACACCCTTGACAAGACTGAGTTAGAAATCAAAATTGACTACTTTTCAATTAGCGGCAAGGAGGATTTTGGTACCGCGGATTCTCTAAGAATGCTCAACGACCGGTTAAAATCCGACGTTTTAGTTCTATCATGCGATTTAATAACAGACGTGAATCTAAAATCAGTACTTGATATTTTTAGAATGCACGATGCGTCGGTAGCGTCGCTGTTTTTCCATACGCAAGCTGGCGAGAGTTTGGTAATTCCAGGACCAAAGTCTAAGCATAAACCTGAACGTGATTTAGTAGGAATTGATACACAAACAAATCGATTGGTATTTTTAGCGTCAGCTAGCGATTTTGAAACGGAATTAGCGCTGCCACGGTCGCTATTTAAAAAGCACACTCAGATTAAAATGTATAGTAATTTAGTTGATTCTCATATTTACGTCATCAAAAACTGGGTCATCAAGTATTTAAATAGTCAGCCAAATTTCTCTACGATTAAAGGGGAGCTTTTACCACATATCGTGAAAAAACAGTTGTCCAAACCCCCGAAGGTAACGGAAGGCAAATCGATTGTAAGCAAATGCGATAGCGAGGATATTTTTAATTACGCGAAAGAGGACGAGTTTAGTATTGCTATAAGAGAGACGTCGTCGTATAGTGACCATATTGGGGATTTCAAACCGACTTATCATGGTGACAGTATTCGGTGCTATGCTGTTTTAGCCCCCAAAGACTCTTACGGGGTCCGAGTGAACACCCTTCCAACATACTGGGCCACAAATAACAAAGTACCGTTTATTTAAGGTTCGTCAGCATCCTCATTTCTGTTTTTTAGGTCAAGGAAAAATGGGAGAAAATTACCAACGGGTTGCCTCTTACCCTCAAACATCCCAAGATTGAAAATAAATCATCTCAAGTCGATGATAAATGCGTGATTTGGGAAGGAGCCAACTTAAGTGAAAAAACTTCTTTCAAGAACTCTATTATAGGCAACAATACTCAAGTTTGCAGCTTCTCTCGTGTTTTTAATAGTATTATCATGAATAATGTTACCATAAAAGAAAAGTATGTCTCCAGTTTGAGTTTTCATTGAAGTAATGTGGTTTTTAGGGTCGCCTTGGAAAATTGTATTGTTTCAGATGGGGTTGTGATTGAGACAGGGTGTCAAATTAAGGGTTGTTTGATCGGGAGCAACCACACAGTGCCTGAAAATTCAGACCATAATCAGGAGGTGCTCACGGACTCTGATCGACTGATGGAGTTTTAACAGTGCAAAGGGGGGATGTTTGTATAAATAAAAGTTTATTTACGAAGATTGCAGTTTTTTTTGCCTTATAAGTCGGTTTTATATTTTTTGCGGGACATTTCATTTCTATTTTTTGTAAATAAAATATTAAACAAGTAATAGTTTTTTATTTTCAAGGTTTATTTTTTGTATTGTTGGCAGATTTCCTACTGCTAAAAACGAAAAGACGTTTTGTAAGTTTTGTAAGTTGTTTCTAATTTACGTGCTATGTTAAATAATTCTTCAATTTATTACCATAAAAGTCTGGATAATTTATTGCTTGTGGTTATCCGATAAAACTTTAATCCTTGTGGCCATTTAAAAATTCCAAACTTTTCTTGGATTCCCAAAATAAACCATTGAAACTCTGTCGAAATTTTCAACAATGCCGCACAGTTACGAAACCTATCGATTACTGTATTAATTAGCCCGAGAGCACTTAAGGACTCACATAAAAACCATCACGCCTCAAGTGTTTCTGTAGTGACAATTTACTAACAACCATTGCACAAGACCCGTTTTTACAAGTTTTTTATTAAAATTTACACGTTCTAGGGCAGGTCAACATAGACAAACGAATTATTTCGCCGTTCTAAAAATAATTTACGGAAAGCCCAAATTTTTTTGGAGATTAATATCCGTGCTGTGACGTCGATAATTATGAGAACTAGAAGTTCATGCATGGTCACTGTCAGGGGCCACTTACCAAATAATTGAATTTTTGCTAAGTGGGTCAGTTTTAATCAAAACTGTTTTAATATTGCCACAACTGTAACAAACGTGTTGAAAAGTAATCGATGAGATTGGAAAATAGTCGAGTTCTATTCAGAATTTTTAGACTATTATAATTCGTTTGAGTGAATACTCGACTATAAAAAATCACACTCCAGGTGATGCGTTAAATTTTAAATGACAGACCATCTTCAGTCGTAAATTTTTTACCTTTTCAAGAAACCAGATATAATGGAGAATACGGATAAGGACGGGCATGTTATACACAAAAATATTTTGTGTGTTATAATAGGTAAATCGCAAAAAATAAATTAGGTAGTTAATGCTCAACATTAATAAAATCAGTGTGATTAACCATTACAAGAAGTCTTATGATCCCAACCTGATTTTAGTTATATTTAAGTTTATTCTAGTAGCACATCATCAGATTTTATTATTGCTTTAGCTTAGATACGAAATTATTCGTCTGCCCTTTAGGCCCTTTGACTCTCTTTGCTCTTAAGCCCTTAAGGCCTTTAATCGTCCATGAATGAAGAATTCACTGTTGTCACGTAAACCTAGCTTATCGCACATTATATAAAGTCTTAAAAATAAGTTGTAAAGTAACTTCTGTATTGGGCTCGTTCCAATTCTATCTCCGAATTAAATTTTATTTTTTAAGTAAAAGAGTCAGTTATTATTGACAAAAGAACCCATAACAGGAGTTTAACGATTTTTGGCGGGGTTTTCTTGTTTGTAATTCCTTATATGATCAAAATTTGGAATCTGTATTTCTTACGTTTTTGGGTTTTGCACTGTGTAAACATTCTTTGATTCTAACTTGGACGAGTGTTTTTTTTAACTTCAGCCTTTAAAACACAGGTAATTTTAATTTGAGAGTTCGACTGTTTCTCCTTTTTATTTTCACCAAAATTTTTTTTATTTAATATGCGCATTTCGCCATCACTGAATAATTCAGACAAAATATTTTCCGTTTATGAATATAATTCTTCAGTTAACCGCGGCAATCAAGGCCAAAACGCACCGGTAATGTGACACGAAAACAAGCTCCAGGATGTAGTTTCGGAAATTTCCATGTTTTGACGCATTAGAACCAAGCGCTTGCTAAAGGGGGTCATATGTGGAGCCTAAAAAGGTACTTTTCGTTTTGCCCTTGTAAAGACACGAAACTTTCGAAATGAAAATTTCCAGTTTATTTCAATTTCAAGATCCTGAAGTATATACAAAAATACTATACAACTTTAAAACCTAAATAAATGCGCATGTATTATATACAATGATAAAACATTTATTACAGTGATACAAACACCGTTACACATTTTGAAACTGGAAAAGACGTACATAGAGAGCTGTTGATGTACGTGAATTACGCAGCTCGACGAATAAAAAATCGTAAGTACAAACAACCGGCAACGATTTGTAACAACAAGCTAAAGCTAGAGAATTTAGTGATTTTCAGGCACTAATGGCTGATAGACGAACTAAATTACCTTACGCGACATGACACTGTAAAAATGGTCCCTGCATCCGTAACCACAATAACGTTCATTTCGGGCCCTGAGTCACGAAATTCTTGCCAAAAAATAACAACAATGTAAAATTTTCAGAGTCTAATAAATTATTTATAATTAAACAATTATACAAAAAATTTTGTACCCAAAATTAAATAGATAAAACTTTAAACTAAAACTTAGTTGATTTTCTTTGAATGGCGCTGTACGACAAAGCCGTTTGTGCTTCCATTTGAATAACACGCTTTGTATGAATCTGTATATTCGCTCTTGATGTAGGTGTTGTTCAGAGTTCCGTTGCTGTCGGACTTCTTCACGGTTCCATTCGGGGTCTTCTCGTCATCAAGAACGGGCTAGAAACAACTTGTCATTCAAACACTTTCGAAATTTTGTCAACATACCATGCATGCTCCACTATTGCTATTCTTCACAGCCTTTTTGTCGTGGGTATACTTGACTTTATAAAAATCAGAAAATAAAAATAAGAACATAACACCATGAAGTGCAATCCAGATCATAAATCCCTTTGGGTAGTTACACTCGGTGAAAAGAAGTTGGAATTGGTGCGTGAAAATCGCCACGAATTGGACCATTTGGAAACTAGTGAGATACTTCTTCCACCAAATGTATTTTTGGTACTGGGGACCCATTGCGGCCAACATGTAGTAAAAGTACATGACAATATGTACGAAAGTGTTGAGCAAAGCAAAGAACGTGCTGTGACCACCTGAAGAAAAACACTAAAATTGCGACGTTTTGTTTATTTGGAGAACGTACCTGGTGCGAACTTCATGCCCATCCACACTGAAAATGGCATGCAACCGTGATGAATGACGTGAAGAGTGGACACGTGACTATTTTTCTTTCGGAGGATGAAAAATAAAGTGTCGAAGAATTCTGTGAATTTTGAGAAGTAGTACCACCAGCACGTTCGGGCCATCTGGAACGGAAATCAAATTTAGATGACTTATAATTGTTCTTTTTCTTCTTTTTAAAATGTTATTTTATATCAGGCTTCTTAGATTTAGATTTTTACCTTAGAAATTTTTGTACAGTCCAACGTCAGTACAAAGTTCATATTTTCTATCTATTCTCCAGCCCGTTGATTGGTTTCAATGAGAATTAGTAGTGTTACATGCATTTAAAGTTAACAGTGGCAATTTAATTTAATTGTAATAATTGCTACTAAAAGATAAAACTACACAAAAAAAGTGTTTTTCTGTGTCTGATCTTTTTTTTTAATTTCAACAGAACGGATACTTCTTATCCTGTTTATACGTGCTCATTAATCCGTTCTTTATAGATAATTAACACTTAAAGAAACATATTTACTGTCTGTGATTGTTGAATGTTATTGACTGAGAATAAGAATAGAATTCGTAGGACGACACAGCAATGCGAAATTATAAATACGCACCGCAATTGTAATACATTGTAAGCAATAATTGTATGGTAATTACATAAATAGCGAATTCCATGTAATTTTTTTACGAGCTCCAAACGCGTAATTCTGATTTTACGAGAACATTCTGTATGGAATTTCTCATTTGGCACCTTAATACTTACTCGCAAGGCCATCGGGCTATTCGTATAATCGACAGGTTGACACCTAAAACTGTAACTTCCCCACCATCCACTCATTAAGTACTGCAACAGAAATTTCGCAAATTAGGTACGTTCTAGAAACCTTAATCATTGTTAGAGCTCACCTCGTAAAATATCCACGCGCTGAATATCGTCTGTATTAAGTTATAAAAAATTAGAACTTTTCTTAAGTTGAATGGTTTTCTGTTTTCCATGAGTCTCGGTCCAAGGACTGTGGAGAAGTAGGCATAAAACAAGCAGATCAACAAAGTCGGGACCGGACTAGACATCATGGCCCATCCTTTCACCCTCGGGTCTGAAAATAAAGATTTTTCATTAAGATCGGAAAATTCAGAGAGAAAGCGACCCACATTCCGCCCGTTATGTCATCGCGATTTTTATTGTAAACCAGACAGAAATTCTATTTCCGCCGATTGATGAAATGATGAGCAAGGCCAAGTGCTCTATTGAGGTTGGTTTTTAGATTTAAAAGAAGAAATTCATAGCGCGTTCCGAACGGGTTCAACTTTTACTGCTAGTTCCTGTTCAAATACTTGCACGTTTCCTGTCTGCTGACGTTGAAGTGTGACACCATTGAAAATTTCTGAATATCAATTTAAAAAATTGGGGTGAACCAACACTATAACAATAGAATCAAAGGGAATACGTAATTGCAAAAATTTCCGGAAGTCACAACCGGTAAAGTTCCAGTGTTTACTCGAAATTGCACGCATTAATTGAGGTCAGTGCTATACAATTTATCTTATTAATTATTCATTCCGTTCATTAATTTTTCTCACATTTTTGTAAGCCGCTTGACCTTTGCTGGAGGAAGTCTCGAACAGTCCTCGCTACCTTTGCAGTGTTCTTGTAAAAACCAGTGCAAGGACCAAATTTTGTCGTATTTTCTCGGTCTCATTTTAATGCGTAAGAGAAACTCTTATTGATCAATAATCGTATTTCTTATTTATCATGTCGTGCAGTACTTCAGACTTCACTATATCTTAGATAATTATAAGTTTGGTGTCTCATGGTCTCGTTACATTTTTCAATACACACCTCCTCTGGTTATCGATTTGATTTGTAGGCTAATAAGACGCTTATTATCCTGCGAGTTTCCGCCAGACTATTTTTTCGCCCAGATCCTTAAGAGGGAGCAAGCATTTCTAACTGCTTGTAATTACTAATTAGCATGGATGACAAGGCATGCCTTTCTCTTGAGTGAAGAAAGCTCCCTTGAAATTTAACTTTAATTATATCGTCAAGATTGTTCTTCGTAATTTTCGAGCTTATTCAGATTTACGTAAAAGACGTTTCTAAATTCACTTTAACAAGACGTTTCCAGGACAAGGCCTCAAATACTAGATCCATCTTCTGTTCGCGGATGTGTTGGTTGAAGACAAAGAAGATTTCAGTTTACTGATCCACATTGGAATTTTTTTGAGCTAGATGCACGCGAAAACAAGACAAATTCTGTTAAAATGAAAGTGTTTATTTGCGACTGAAGTCGAGATAATAAATCTAATCAGTTAAACCTTCAGATTATGTAATTTCGACCAAGGTGCACTGAAGGTAAACTCCCATCATTTTGTCTTCTTTTCGATGTTTTCCCCCTGAATTTCAATTACATTAACATGGCTGCTTTTTTAAACGTGACATTGACGTGCGACACGCATTTTTCCATTGTACCACTTTTTTTATTAAAAAAATGAGTTTTCTAGCTCCGAGTACAAACTAGAACTATTATGTTTTACAAGCTGGAAAAATGCGAAGGTTGAAACTGTTAATTGCCTTCTCAAGACAAAACTTAAGTATATTTGTAGCACACCTTAAGAAAGTCTTTTGGTTTACAAACAAATAGAAATGCATACGGACAATTTACAGGGTAAATATTTACATTTCGTAATAACAAAAACAAACACCAGCCATTATTACTTAATAAATATCAACAAATCATTAAGAGATTCAAAACATAAAAGTGACTCAAGGTAGCGCAAAAAAATTGGAATTGGGTTAGATTTAAATAACTCAAACTTGACAATGAAGCGCAGTGTTGCACAATAATTTGAAGTCGAACATGTAATCGCCATTAAAATTTTCCATTATTTCAGTTACACCCCCGGGAGAAGTTAGAAAGCATGCATTTCCTGGTGACAAAACCGACACTTTCACTTGATTAATCGAATTTTTGCATTGCACTCCTCATTGTTCCCTCAATAACGAAGTCTCAGTGTCAACAATAAAAATTCCAATGTCAGCAAATTGGCAGTGTCCTGACCTTTCTTAATTATGAAATATTACGCAAGGATACGACTGTTATGCCAAAGAAAGTGAACTTAAGAAAACAAGAACTTCAATCCAGGTCGAATGATACAAACACCAGATGAAAGTTAAAAAATTTTGACTTGAGAACAGGTTACGTTGTCTTCGCGTGTTTATATTTTACGTAATAATTTCTTCGAGGTGTTCACAAATATAAACAACAATGGCCATCGATTTTACTTACCGCCTTGTTTGTCTAAGATATCTTGGTATTTATCAATCACGCTGGTGACGAGGTGAGCCATTTTGAAACCTGGAACAGAAAAATGCGTTTTGTTAATTGTTTGTTGACACGGAAGCGTCGGATCGAAACCGGCGCCCAGGTCGACAAAGGTCAAATCGATACTACCGGGAATTCTATGGCGAAATTTTATAATGGGAATTAGATCGTTTAAATTGAGGAATTCTTGACACATTTGGGGTTCATTTAAGTGTGATGTCAGTCATTAACATATCATTTGACGAATTAAATTTAATTCGCAGTGTGGGAAATGGATGGATGCTTTGATTAGGCGGTTGGCACGTGGTGCCAAAGTCTCAATGAGAAGACATGAAGAGAATAACATGGCCAATTCCGATCAAATTCCTAACAGTAAAAAGCAAAAGTTCCGGTCTTTAAATTTCCACATTGCCACGTCCTCGTTTCCTAAAATCCCCAGTTCCCCAAATATCGCACAGTAAACACGTATTTTCCTTTTTTGGGAACTTTCAGATTTCAATTTCAAGTGATTCCAATTAAGTTTTTTTGCTGCTAATCGAAGCAGAACATAATTCAAATAAACTGAAACGAAAGAAAGTTTGCTCCACCATCTTAAAATCCTGCATTGTCATGGTGGCACTACTGAAAACCACATGACGAATGTTGACTTGTCACAAGTAATACCTTTGTTTTATGATTAAATATGAACTCTCATTGTTCACATTTTTATTTCCTACCTCGGTTTTCTTTAATCAACTCCACGAACTTTAGCAACTCGTGAGGAACAAAAGCACTTTCGCTTATAGCGCCGTGGGATTAAATTCATGTGACACCAAATAATGAAAGTTTTTCTGGTTAAACCACAAGAGACAAATCCCAAAAATGTGAATTACGCAACAATGTTGAGAGATACAGATCTGTTTATCATCAATATGAATCATTATTGTGCAGAATTTCATTCTAGCTAATCTCTCGAAATATCCCATTAATCTCTATTTTCATATCTGTGTGGTGCCATTAATAGATACTAAACCGAAAATTGGCACACATGTGGCTGACAGAATGCAGATGTTGGTTAGCGTAAAAATATTGTGCACCTTTCCATAATATTTATGGAGATTGACATTAATTTGATGTAGAGAAATGGCCAGTTCTAACAATTAAACTTTATTAAGAAGAGCTTCTAGGTCTTCATTAAAACGTACTTTACCCTTTCTCTTTCTTATGGTGATGAAAACTAGGAAATGTTTGTTTTTGTACGTAATTTCCCTCGATTCCGGTATTAGTAGGCTCAGGAACATGAATTTCGTTGGTAGCACTGCGGCCCTTTGACGCGGGTATCTATGAAACTCTCTAACCCACTTAAAAATGATTCCTCTCGTTTTGTAAAAGTGTTTGCCATAGAACACCGTTGACTAACATTTTAGGTAACGACCTCAATACATGTGGACGTGGTGTTAATATTAAAACAAAAGGAAACTATCCACTGACCTCTCAAGATCTTCAAATTTTTTGTGGATCTTCGAAGGATAGTTGAATAAAGTGAATCAAAGCCTTATCTGATAAAACTAGATAATGGGATTAACAGGATCTGTGACGCGATAGATGTTACGTAATAAGGATGATAAGGATTTGGGCCAATCCGGGGTTTCAATTCAATGCAAAAATGTGCTTTGTAAAATTCAGTAGTGACACCAGGATATAATAGTCATCGAATATTTATTAGGAATCTAAATTTTGGACAATGGACCCTCTGTTTGAGAGGTTTTGCAACAACAGGATGTTACGACTAAAATATTTGACTTAATAACAACAGTATTAGCTTGGACAGTGCAAATTTGCGTTTCAAAATCGGACATAATTTTATTGCATGTTGTCACGAGTTTTTTTTATTTGAAAAAGATAAAATGAATCACAGACTATTCAAGAAATCAAGTTTATTGCACTCATAGTTATCTTCTAGCAATTAATATTTCGCAATTTTCATTAAAAAGAATTCACTACTACTCAAGGCGCGAAATTTGCCATTAATCTGGTGAAATGAAAGCGTGAAGACATCCAAAATAAATAAAATAATTCTGCATTTTGATGGAAAAGTCGGCGCGGTAAACAAACAGTTTCGTAACATCTCGTTACGCGACTCGGAAGCTTTGAAAATTGTTCCATGTCGCATAGGAATATGCATTATACAACGAGTGTCGTAACAACCACTGAACCAACGCACATAAAATATGGACTTGCAGAAAATTTTCGATTCGAGACAACTGTATTTTTCCACACTTTTACCGCCCTCGTTATATAATTGTGAAATAATAGCTCCAGAACATTCGGCGTGTAGAAATTTTATAAAAGTGCTAATTTGCAAATGAAAACCAATTCATTTTGAAGAATTAAAACATTCCGACCTCTTGTCCTCTTTTTGTGTCGGCGATGACCGCCTTGCGTGAAGTCTAGTTGGTCAAAATATCTCATCTATCACTTTTGACATGAAAAACCATGAGATTTAACACACTTTTGACGCATAATTTTAATCAACTGGAACTCTATTGATTAATAATGACATGATTAATTGAATCCAGCAGATGTTCACTATAATTTAATATAATAGTCTGAAGAAATGAAGAAAATTATACTGACTCTAGACTGCACTTAATCAAGTCGCCATCGGGAAATTGCATTCCCTCGCCAATTCCGGTCACTTTTTTTTTCATTTTCGTTGCAATGTGGAGACAGCTCTGATAATAATAACTTGTCGCTCCTTGGAGAAAGTGTAACTCGTTGACCCGCCAATAATGCGGAAAATTGTTAATTTATTATTATACAGTGACGACCAAAATTTAAAATATTAAGGGAGTAGACAAATTGACGATTTTATTGGAATCTGAAGCTTAAAATACGTGTCGCAGAGCGGCTATTTGTTTTGTGTTACTTTTTATTGCATCTGCAGGTTCTCTTAATTTAATTGCCTACTTAAAATTACTGGTTACGACGTCTCATTAGCAGTTCAATGGATTACATTTTGGCCCATTTTACAATGAGAAAAAGACTTGTAGGATAAACAAATGTGGGCTTTCCCACGAAACAATAAACCACAAATAAATGCGAACTTTGCCTCGTTGAATATTCGCTTTAGTTTCAGTGATTCAGTCACTGTTATTTTTGAAAAGCCGGCATTCCGAAGAAGTGAGGTTAGGTCAGGGCGTGCCGTAAAAGCTCGCGTCTGAAAAACTGGGTCAAGTTTTTAAGACGGCTTTTTCAGGGTTTTTGTTGTTATTTTTGGTTTTTTTATTCATAGTCGCGTCCTTGATTTTTTTTGAGCTTTTGATTTTTTTAGTGACAGCGACCTAACCTAATTTGGTCTATCTGTCAAATAACCGTCTTTTGGTATATGGGTCGATTATGTAAAATGGGCCATTCGAAGGGTGTGTCAATTAATGAAAATCGTCAGAATAAAGGACAAAGACTCACCTTTATCGAAATAATCAATAAAACAGCACGAAAACGTTTCTCACTCCACAGTTCTTTCCGGTATTTCACGCACTGTTGTAATTCGAAACCGGTGGACTTTTTAGGAAGATAAATTACCAATTTTATTACTCGGTTTATCACTGGTTTGAACACATTGTTGGTTTTTTCGGAACTTGAATTTTGTGAATAATAGGCGTGACAACGGATGTATGTGTCAGAGAGACATGCGACTAGTACCAACCACACTCGATCTCTGTACACCGCAACAAAGCAAGAACTAACTCTTCTGACTGCTTCTGACTGGGCTGGGGTTGGATGATTGTCGGATTCGTAGCGGTTATATATAGCTTTCAGACTCGTACATCGACGATCTTTACCGATTCGAGGTGTTCGATTATGAGTAAAGCTAGCTCTATATGCTGGAAATTCCGGTGCGATGGCGCCCCAGGACTGGATTTGGAAGTTTTCGGCCCCCGGACTCCGGAATTTGATAACTTTTGGGGGTCTTCATTTTTTGTAGGTTGATAGCTGTCATTTAGTTAACTGCTAATTCAAAACACCCTGTCGACATATTTAATAGTATATTATTATACGAGCATGTTATGAGGCCTTTTATTTACGAGAGTGAGTAAACCAACCGACTGAATAGGGGCCTTAACATGCGTGTGTAATACTATGCTTTATCTACGACCACAAAAAAGAACTTTGTTTTTTTTCGACAAGAGATTTAGGGTTTCGGCTGAACAATGTTTTGCAGAGTACTTATTAATTCATCAGAACTACTATCACTACTGTCATCCATGGTGAAACACATTTTTTTCTTTAAAATACAGAAAAACTTTAATAACTTTTGAAAATTTTTAGTTGTGAAAATAAAATCTGGCAGTTGTTTTCATTGGAAACTAGGATAAATTGATGAAAGATTGAGTTATAGTAATCATAACTAAATGAGATGAATTCATAACTACACGGGTTTTAGTTATGAGTTTCATAACAAAATAACTAAATGGTCGTAGATAAATTCTCAAAATTTAAGATGAAATATGCTCAATCTTTTGCCCTGTGATTTTTCATGCTATATTTCAGTTCCTTTCTTCCATTATTAGACCTTGAATCATCTGAAACTTTTACAAGAATTTAAAAATTTCAAAATGCATCTGAAAATTAAGTACATTTTTTAGATTCATGTTTTTGTTATTAGCATTACTATAAAGCCTTTTTAGAACGTGTTAAATTTCTCATTTTTTTAACGAACAAAAAATCCTAAATTTTCCATTTCATTCATACAATTTTCCTAAATATATTTTCATTTTTCAACTTCTGAATCTTTGATTTTTTCATTTCAGAGCTAAATTTTTATCTTTTAGTTTAGTTAATAATTTATGACCTCAGTAATAAATGGGGTCAAGCACTAAATAACTGATTTATGGCCAATTATTATGAAATGAAAAACTTTATTTCAAAAATATATTTATATTTACTTTCCGCTATCAACTTGCTAAAAAATCGTTGCAAATTAGCTACAAACATGAATCATATCGTTATTTTAATTATTTTCTTTTCCAATCAGAATAACAAATAAGAGCGATAATGATTAAATAAAAAGATAGTTGGTAAAACTGTTTGTTTCTTTAACGATGTGGAATTAAACACTTTGGCTTTTTTCTAATGAGATGAGTCATTATGGTCGTTAGATTGCAGTAAATGCATTTTTTGGAAATTTTTGGAAATACCTCCAATTGATTGTTAAAAATTCCAATGTTGCAATCATTTTTAAAGTTTAGATTTTTGGAGTAAATGGTATCAGATTTATCCGTGTCCTAATTTACGACCAAATTTAGATATTGATCATAAAATACATTTTAGGTTTATGACAACTGCCTAGAGAACTTTTATTGCAAGAAACAGGTTTATTGAAATATTTTAATAAAATACACAAATATTTGCATGATAAGGAGGCACGTATAATTTCAATAGCAAAGCATGCAACCATTATATTCAAGAATTAGACATTGTTATTCGATATTATTCTCAAATTAAACGTAATTTTGAATTTGTTATTGTACAGGAATTGACGAGTTTATTACGAATTCGGAGAAGTCTCATGCTAATTCATTTTCCAATGACGTCGAAAGAACCAACAGACATGAAAATAAAATAAAAGATATCATTATATTGTTCATCCAAATTTGACCGTTCACACAGATTTCGAGATAATTATATCGTGCAAACAAAAAGAGTTCATTAGTTGTTCGTATTGATTTGATTGTAATAACTCTACTTATTATACATGGAATATCCCGACTAATATCGAGTACAATTCCGCGGTATTGTTTTAACTGTAACGATTTCCCAATTTTTACATAGGTCGCATATTAAAATTAGAAGACAATACTAATTAATTTGTGGAATTTTTATTTAGATATCTGAAATAAATATTTTGTTACCATATTAAATGGCGTAACTAGTGAAAGTGTTTTTTTTTATTGTCATAATAATATTTTTGAGTCAGTGGGTGAAAGTCATCCAGGAAAAGGCAAAACGCTCTGGTCTAGAACAAATATATTTTTCTAGAATATTACTACGAGGATTCTTGCGTAACACCGAAATTGTGGCAAACGGTAACGACAAAATAATGTTGGTTCTTGCAATTCTAAACGACGTTTAATGTTCACCGAGATATTTGATTACAAAATATTTGGTGTTTTCAAATAGACGACTTTTCTTGTAAAAGGTTACATAATTGCTTTGTAAATGTTCACTTTGTGCAGAAGTTGAAGTTCAAGGCTATGGTTAAAACGCACCGTAAATTTTTTTAGTCTCATGGTTTCGGCAGAGGTTCCAGGATTTTTTGGTCGGTATGGTGAAAATTTGGCAGTAAAATTTTAAAATTTTTTTGGTTTTGGTAAACATTACGTGCCATGGATGGTAATTGTGTGTTGTTATCTTACAAATTTGCAGAGTCTAAAGTACAATAATACGACATTGTAATTATTTAGATTTCTACTTACAGTTTTAGTGTTTTCAAAATTTTTATTATTTTTTTGAGAATCTGAAGATTTTTGTCTAGAATGTCATTTTTTTATTTTCAATCTCAGAGTCTAAGGATTTAGACTAGTCATTATTGCAGAACATTTAACAGACGTCTAAACGATGTTAAAATTATAAATTTAAGTTCGTGAAGATTTAAAGAGACCAAAGAATTTAAAAACCCAAAAGATCCAATCAACCATTTAAACAAAAAAATTATAAAGATTTTAGGAATGGCACAAGAATATGCGTTAATAGAATGGAAAGAATACGAGAAATCTTAAAAAATTGAAGAAATCGTAGATAAGTCTTGGAAGAGAACTTGAAAAAGATGAGACATTTTTCAAAAAAAGAGAACCTAAAGACTCCGGTGAATTCCAGTCAAATATGAATAAACTCATAAAACTCGACTCTCTGGAGAAATAGTTGGGCAACACATAATACACTTCAGGTCGGCGCAATCAACAGGTTTTTGTTACCTGCAAAAGAGCAATTTTGCTGTCAACAGATGACGCCTGCAGTTCTCGATTTACCTTTAAATAAAAAACTGGGTTTCCTTATCGTCTATTTTTTATTAAGCCAATATAATAAAGACGTCCTAGCTTTGGTATCAATGTTAACGATTTTTGCCAACACCCGCAAAAATGCAACATCTTCAAAAATAATCTATTTTAACTGTATTCTTACAATTATTTTACAAAAATTTACAATAAATATAGTTATTCTAGTCCTAGAATTAAGATAGCAATCAGAAGCTAATACACTTCGTCTGTTTGAAAACAACAACGTATCTTACAGATACATAAAAAACGTCTTTAGATAAGACAATTCCATTATTCCAACTGCTTTTTGTACTAAATTACAACTTTTCGTACAACTAGTGTGATGAAATAAATCGGTAAGGTAAGCTGGCGTTATGCCCGTGGACTGTCGATAAAAACTCTATTCCTCAACCTGTTACCATCCGAAGTGTATCCTTCGGGCATTTCTTTGACATCGTTGGTTTTTTCGTACAGCGCCGTTTGCGTCGTGAAGCAAATCCCAATATTAGATCTCTTGGTTTTGATTTCATTATCGTTTTTGTCTTCGGATTTCAACTTATTCTTTCTTCTCTGCACATACGTCTCTTTGTAGAAATTCGAGAACAAGAAGTAGAACATAACTGCGTGAAGTCCAATCCACCAGACGAAGGCCTTAGGGTAGTTGCAATCAGTGAAGAGCAACTGGAAGGCGTGGACCATCACCAACACGAACTGAACCATTTGGATCGTGGTGAGATACTTCTTCCACCACAAGTACTTTTGGTACTGTGGACCAAGAGCCGCGATGAGATAGTACGAGTACATGATGATGTGCACGAAGGTGTTCAAGAAGCCGAAGAAGGTGGAGTGGCCACCGGGAGTGAATTTCACACCGAACCAAACAGACATAGGCATAACTCCATGGTGGATGACGTGGAGGGTCGAAATGTGGTCGTTTTTCTTACGCAGCACGAAGAAAATCTAGAATTGGTGTTAAAAAGAGGAGACAAAAACTCTGAAGAAACCTACCGTGTCGAAGAATTCCGTGAACTTGGAGATGTAGTACCACCAACAACCACGTGCCATCTGTAAAAAATCGGGGGAGTAAAAAGGGTGGTTGGTGGAGTTGGGGGACTTACCCGCATCGCGGTGGGACTTCTGCTGTAATCCACGGGCTGGCATCGAATGCTGTAGTGGGAGAGCCATCCTGCCACAGAGCTCTGCAAAGAGACCAACGGTATTGTCTAGTTCAAAAAACAATTCGCGCGACTCACCTCGTAGAACAAATATGTGCTAAAGATAACTTGGAATAAATTATAAAAGATTAAAATATATTTAAGATCGAATGGCTTTCGATTTTCCATCAATTTCGGGCCTATGACTTTGACAGTGTACGCGTAGGATAAACAAATAAATAATGTTGGAAATGGCGAACTCATAAGGAACCAGTCGTTGACCCTTGGATCTGAAAATAGACACGTTAACAATTTCCATAAAAGAAAATTTGCATACCTACCACTTTTATTGTCCATAAGATCGTGGTATCCATCTATCACATTTCGTATTAAGTGGGTCATTTTGTCTGGAACAAAAACAAGTCTTTTACACAACCGAAGACATCAACCGTCTGTAAAAAGCGCAATATGTTAATATAGAAAAACAGGAAACCTTCTAACGTGAAAGTACATATAATTGCAGCTAGAATTATTTAGTGTGTTTATTGAAATTTCCACCGTTTCGCACTGACACTCAAAGACTCAATGACGACGACTTTATACAAGCTGAAGCTTAAAAAAAGTTATTGCACTATTTGCCTCCGAAAAACGAATGATCGTGACTACATCTGATTGACTTCTGATTACCCAGTAGTAGAATTGGGTATTTAGGTGGAAAAATGACCGATCAAAACCACAATTACCTGATCTTCATCTTCGGAGATGAAAGGAGAGAATTGCAACGATATTTGTGGGTGTTTTCAGAGTGTTTACGGATGTGAAAGAATCTTAATAGAAAATTCTGTTGGTCCAGTCTTAAATTCAAAGTGGGACTCGAGGGCAGTAGAAAATTCTAACTTTCTTTTTGTATAGATATCTGAGATTTTTCCATTATATTCACGAAAACAAATTCCCAATTTGAATGAAAACTGGTTTGATCAATGTGTAACCTTTTACTCGTTTAATTAATTCAGCAAAACAACACGTCGGAAATTTTGTGAATAGGAAAAGGATACTGAAATTAGAAACAAGATGGAGATTCGCAGAATCTCTTTTCAAAGTACTAATTATTTTTTTGTTGTTGTTTATCTTGTTGTTAACATTAATACCCGAGCGTGCGTTCAAGACAACTTCTGTATTTATCTTTCCACGTGAATGTGTTGAGATTTGAGTTTCAACATAATTGCTGTTTAAAATTATGTAAAAACGATAAATTCAAGGTTCTTAATTAAGTAGGTAGGTCTTTGGTACAGAAAAATGGTATAATTTCCCCCGAGTCAATTTAGTAATCGTTTCTTTGTGTGTTTAGCTACTTCTTTGTTGATGATAATTTTCATTCAAGTCGTCAGTGAGCGATTTATTATTATATGTGTACGCTGAGACTGCAAATTGTTTTATTTAAATAACCGTAAATGACGTAATTTCAATGACCAATCGTATTTTCGAAACTGGCCGCCTCTTCCTGTAATCACCGAAAATCATGGATTAACAAAAAAGTGACATTGGCAAAAATCGCCTTGACTGAAATTTAAATTCATCATCAATAATAGCAATAAGAATAATAAAGCGTACGTTGTTTATTTAAATATATTTGCAGTAACAAAGTGTTTAGTAACAAACGATAAAATTAATGCTTCACACATTCGGTTTTCACTCACGTCGTCGGTTTCAACAACGGCATTCCTGGCTGAAAATTTTGTGGCGAATATGAGCGATTTTGTTGGTTTTCCGAATTCAGATCATCGCGTTGATTGCTTCATTTTAATGGCATTTAGGAATTGGAATGAAAGTTGGACAGAGGTAGACGACTAATTTTAAAATAATTTATAGGAAAATTCCGGTTATTGAAATTAAAAGTATGCAGTTATATAATTGAGTGCAATTACAGAGTAATGTGGGCCAACAGCCGTTCACACAGTAAGGAACGAAATGGAAAGTGCTACACCGTTCATAGGCAATCTCCGACAGTGTGTCCTAATCCATCATTTTGCAACAAATAAGAAAATGCCAGTTTCGTTTATGATGCATAAAATCTTGCGAAACAACACTTGTAATAAATCTGCTGTGTAGCAAGTTTTGTTGTAAAAATTAAGTACGTGCAAATTTCAACATTAGAAAGTCTTCACAGATTGATATGTCAAAGAATCAAACACTGGAAAAA
The DNA here is from genome assembly GCA_029298725.1 of Gnatocerus cornutus. Lineage (NCBI taxonomy): Eukaryota > Metazoa > Arthropoda > Insecta > Coleoptera > Tenebrionidae > Gnatocerus > Gnatocerus cornutus. Next base: position 5,140,417 of record CM055517.1, read on the forward strand.
CACTTACCTACTAACGTAAAAATTATCACAGATCACAATCACTTTGCATTCGTTTTTCTTGTAAAATCTCCAGCTCTAACTTTACTAAGCTACGACTGCAACGAACTTGAACAAAGTTTTCATCGAAGAGCGCGGGCATACTTTTATACTGCGTCCCCACCTGTTTTGAAAACTTGACCTATCTTACATGTCTTTTGGACTACGCTGTATATTGGGAATTTTTCGGATAATTGAGATGATAGCGGCGATACAATTTTTCCGATCAAGGGTTTTTTCGAAATTTTTACACATCAAACTAAAAGTGCTTGTTTACTCGAAGAAGCGTTCATCTAATATGCGAAATTTTACGTCGTTGATAAGGGCCTTGAAGTGGAGATTAAAATTCATTAGAACTAGACAATGATAATTGTCAGTGTGATTCAGATTGCAAAAATAACTTAAAATTTGTTTGAATTCAGCAAATTTTGTGTTTTTCGGTTTTATTATGGTCACTACTATTTTTGAATATTTTATGCTATTTTGTAAACAAACATACTTTGTTTGTGCATTAAAGAGAAACGCTAAAAGATAAAAACAAAATTTGTTAACAATGCAGCAGGAATTCTGAGTACAAAGTTGATAATAATATCGCGTGCATTTACCCTTAATTACACTTTTTCTTTTAATGAGTTTCTTTCTCTTATTCAGAAACTACTAATGCAGCAAAAACGGCATTACGCTTCTTCCAACATTTAAAAATTAAAAAAAAAAATCTGGCTGGGAAATCTTTTGAGAATATGAAGAACATGCAAGTTTAGATTGATGAATTTAATAAGGTCTAATCTCAAATTATTTGAAATCAAAAATGTTTTGAAGGTCATTCAAAATCTAATCGTAACAGAAAGGTTCAGCGTTGGATCCTTTTATGAGTTATTATTTCAGAATTAAGAAATATTCTATATTCATTCTTCAAACTTTTGCAACTCGGATTCGTCGGCAAATATGTAAAAAATAAAGATTTCTTGACCTGGCTTACAAAACTTCATAATGGAGTCAGCATCTTAACAACTTTAGTCGACGAATGGTCAAATTGAAGTTCTTTATTTTAAAAATCTCAAGGTTAGAACACAGTAGTGCTAGTGAAATTTGTGAAACTGAAAATCGACAAAGAAGTTCTTAGAGATTCGTTTAGAGATTATTGAGAGTCTTCATTTTTTAGCGATTTCTTGGAGATTTCATATAAATTTGTTGGAAATTCGTTGAAGAGAAAGATTTTTTAAATATTCTTCACAGCATTTTTATATGTACATATAAAGATTTGAAGGAAGTAATAAATTAGATTTGTTAAAAAACAGATTGTTCTGGAGCTTCTTTCTAGACTCCTCAGAGTTCTCAGAGGTTCTTTAAACATTTTTTATCGAAAATTTGAACAGAAGTTTATCAGAGCACTAAGTGGCTCTAAAATTTAGAAATTTAGAAACGGGCTCTGCTATTAGAAATGATGTCGCCGTTGAGGAATGTAAAATTTAGAAGTCAAAAGTTTGAGATTTCTAAGATTCCGAAACTTGAGTTTCTGACGTTTTCTCAGAATTTAAGAAACTGGTTTTAAATCATTATGCAATTTAAAAATCATCAAAAAACTGCCCAAAAAAATCAATGAGTGAATTTTTTCAAGGACTCGTGAATACAAATTTAGAAGTTGCGCAAAAAACCTTTTGCTTCAAAGTAATTATTATTCTTTAACTACATAGTTGCAAAGCACTTACTGATAATATTTTTACGATTCTAAAGTATTTTCAACTAGGTATTTCTATTCTCTTTTGATAACAAAAATGGTTTATTTTTGTGTGCAGCAAAAAAAGTGGTTTTCGGACTGGGTAGCGAAACTCGTTATACGGTATCGGAATTTTCATTGGAATTTGTGGTTGTGAAAGGGCGCGCAATGATTAATTGTTAGCTTCAGTATGAACTTGGCAGTACTTTAAGTACTCTCACTTTCTAATCTATCTTTAGAAGGAGTTAAGTTTGGTTGAACGCTTAAAAAGGTAGCGGTTTTGGCTTGAAATGGTGGCGGTTTCGGGGAGGAAACTTCAAATTTGTGTCGATTATAGCGGACCCTTTATTTTACTGTTAGCAAAAGTTGCGTTATAGGCGAAAAAAATGTTTTTCATAACAGAACTATTTGACTGATTTAACGGTTAATGACAGACTAATAAATACGGCGTGGAAAATTTTAGTTAAGAAAGCACAATTTTACTTTCATCTAGTTCTGTAATATTCCTATTTTTTTCTGACCACATGTTTGACCCGATGACACGGATTGTGTCTGTTTTGACCAAAACAACATGGATAATCTTTACAACTTTCACAAAATAAACAATTATGTATTGGGGGCGTAATTGGTCTAATTTTTTTGATAATTTATTTATTGTCGTATAAATCTTATCGGCACCATCCAATGGGGAAGTTTGAGATGGTGCTAGCACCATAAAGAGAAGACATTTATAACCTTCAGACTGTGCCAGACTCTTCCGCATTTTTTTGTATTTTTTTGCGGCGTAATTCTCAGGTCCCATTTTTGGCGAATTTTTTGTTATGTTGAACTTTGAAGTGATTCTCACCTTGTAACTTTTATTATGTTGACATTTTTATCATTGATCATTATTTTACACTTATACTCTTCTCGCTTGTACAATTATTACACTGATAAGTTATCCACAAAAATTTCCGAAATTAGTTAAAAGACACTTGTTTTCAACAGAAATTTAAGGGAATTTCCACGGAAGATTGTTAAGTCAATTACTAGCAAAAACTTTGAAATCCCAGCTACATAATTAGATTCAATCTCTTTTTTTTTAGTCTTGTGATCGGTGAATGAATTCTTGACGCATCATTGAAGTCTCCATTTCTGCGTCAGGTGTAAAAATAAACGCTGAATAAATTCTTGCGGCTTTTTTACCAATTTATAACTCCCAATCAATCTAATAAAAGACGCCGTTACATAAGGGAAAATTGTTTACAAAATGAAATCACGTTTAAAATCCGATCTACTGCTATCATAATTAACACTTTTTGTCAGTTTCCCCGGGGAATTCCCGTGCGTTCCACGCTACAAAAATCAAGTTCAAGTTCAACTCCTTTTTGTCGTCAGAACAAATAACGAATAGGAGTGCCATGCACATTCCGCAATTCGCTAAAAATGATAATTGCTCACGTTTTATTGACAAAATGATTCTGTGGTTTTCTTGTTAGTTGAAAATTTTACATGACATCGAGGTAACTTCATTTATACATCGATAAAGAAAGAATGATAAAAGCGTTTTCTTGTCCTTTTGTAATTTTCTGCATTGGCAATTGAGATTTGCACATTTTGCAATTTGGTCAACGATGAAGTTCGCAGCTGTTAAATTGTTGCTGCTTTGTCAATAAGGAAACCAAAGTTGGCAGTGTAAACTTGTAATACTAATAAATAATATTGAACGTGTAAGAAAAAAGTACCGAGAATTGAAGCAGTAAAAATTTAATTATATTTTTATGTGTATTTAAATCATCGTTTGTTATGTTATGATAGATTCTACAGTCATAAATTTACATATTTTTTTGACTCAAAAAAATATGGAAAGTCGAACCGCCTGCTGGTATTTGTTATTGCCTTATTGCTATTTTGAATGTTTTTTATATATCTACTATAAAATTGTAAAAAATCACTTGGCTGCAAAATATTGTAGAAACACATTTAGGCTTTGAACGCAGTTTTCAAAGTTATTTTTTTTTTATTTTTAATGATAAGTCGAATTTTTGAAAAAAGAATACAAATTTTTTTAAAGTTTACGATCTTTGTACGAATTTTTGCCGTAATTTGGAAAAATAGACGTAATTTCAAAAAGCAAAATTGGTCAGAAATATTTTTCATTGAAAAGAGCGACTCAGGATTTTTAAGTTTACCGTTTTATTCCAAGGAAATACAATATTGGGAAATTAGAAGGACAAACTTTTTTCAAGGAGTTATTTTTGAAGAGGAAAAAAATGTGCAAATTGACTCAATTAAAACTTTACTATAGTTTATGACTACATAAATTATAGTTATATGAACATCAATTTACAATTATTATGGTTTTGACCAAAGGCCATAAATAAGTTCGATCATAATCGCTTATGGCTCATTCAAAAAACAATGGAAAAGTAACGTAAATTTTTGTTTATTACTCTCATTAATCACAAACAAATAAATGACGGCCAGTGCAAGTATTCGCCAATAATTATTATTCTTGTTTTGACCGTCCCCTTATTTACAATAAAGCAACTTTTTGTCGACAAATTAAGATTCACCTTGTGTGGAAATACCCAGATCTATGGTAAAGGATATCGCCCTCGGCTGCATGTTCACAACATCAACAATTGCTATTTTCCCCATTTTAGGATGTTTGAATTTTTATTCCGTCAATTTAATTTACAGCTCTAATAGAAACATAAAAGTCCAATAACTCATCATAAATTAATTCCTTCTATCTCGGTCAACAATGTGGGTATGACCCATTCTTTTATTTTATTCCCAAACTTCAGCTTTCTATAATTCCAATAACCTTTGTGCTTAATAAATGATAATTGATAAGTTTCCGGTCGACATTGATTTACAATTTAGGTATTTTTACCCGAATTGCCCAAGTATCATTGGGCTATTAATTAGATTGAGTGAAAGCACCTGCTGAAATTTAAACTTTCCGCTAACCGTGACTTGTTTATATTCTGTGATTCTCTGCTGTAACTGTTATAGTTTAAAGATGCTAGTATTTGTTGATTTTCAAGGTTCCTCTCTCAAATTTTTAATCTGTTTGCAAAGTGAGATTCCAAAAAACTGATTCGGAGATTTAAAAAAAAATCAAGGATTTTGACACGTGTATGTTAACTAGATGTGCGTAGATTCTTTCAGAATAAGCAGTTTTTTGGGATCTGATTAGACGAAACTTTAACATCAAATTTAAATATTTGGTATAAATCGATATTTGATATGTTAATCTTCGATTTTCATGGTCAATTTTCGTTGCGATGGGAAGTGGAAAAAGCGTAACCCTGAATTTTCGGTGCTCCATTCCTATCTCTGACACTACGACAGATAAAAAGATGCGTGTTTGCCATCGTTTTTCTCGCTGTTATTGAAATTATATTTTTTAATTTATGATGTAGGTAAATAAATCTATTTCGGTGCTGAAAAAATCAAGACTTATTACTGTCATTACCAACATGAAAAACCGGAGAAAAGAAAAACAGGAAACCAGTCAACTTTTTTAATTTCACCATGGGGCAAGTCGGTTCGGCTCATGGTCAACATTTTCTCAACTCAATCAAGCTAATGCAAATTAAATAATTGTAAGCAATGACCAAAGACTGAAAGGAAACCTTTCTTGGCGACCTACTGACTCGTTGAATAGTCCGTAAATTACATTACCATGTAATCATAATAACATAACTGAAAACCGTTTAATTAAAAGTGCAAGCGTTCAATAACTCCTTCTAGAACGTTAGATTGCTTGTAAATGATGGTAATTTATAATAATTTCCAAACACGGATATTTAGAGTTAGGGCCATTGTCCTTCAATGGTTTGTATATTATTAAACAATGACGTTCTGGGAATGTCTTCTTCGACCGCATCCTATTTGTAAACAGAAGATAAAATTTTCCAAACTCATCATTACACGTGTAATTAATTGCCAGATAGGTATATAATTGTCTATGGGAACAATTTACGAACAATGGGGCTAAAACAAGTCAATTGGAATTGTTTTATGTATGCAGAGTAAACAACCAGAGTTCATTCAATTAAAATTTTGTTGACAACAGCGGAAAATACGCTGTGCTTTTTACCTAGTGTTGAATATTTTGTAAAAAACATTATTTATTAGTTTGAGGTGTCGTCTAAAAATACACGAGATGTGAGAAGAATCTTATTTTGTTTATATCGTGGAAGATAATGTTGATCGGAGCAGAGATTAGAACGGGTCAGTGTCCAGGTTCATTGCTGACCAGAATATTAAATTATAGTCTTGGATAGGCGAAATTTTGCAAATTGATTGATGATTACTGTAAAGCGTGCTTTAGATATGTGTAAAAAAGCCAATTCCGTCCCAAGATTCATTCTTAAAGTGTCCGAGATTTTCGTCATTTTAATGCAACATGCAACTTTCTCGTGAATATTTTTTATATCCATTCTTCTAACATTTTGGTTAGACGCTCGCCGGAGACCTGAATTAGTTTAAACTTAATAAATTATTCTGGAATATTTTTGGTTTTAGAAAGTTTTAAATATTCTACAAGACGTACTTAAATGGTTGATCTATAACATTTTTGACACATTCCGAAACGTGTTATCAGATACCGGCAATATTCTAATTTCGCCTAAAAGTTATTTAAAATATTATACAATATTTAGTCTATACCGTGAAAATATGTATCTACTTTAATTTCTTGCATAATTGTGCGCAGATTTAATTAATAAATTAGTAGCAAATCACCGGAATTTCAAACATTTGTCTTTTATTTCCGAGAACGTATTAAACAAATTTGTGTTTCTAATTCTGATTAGTCTTACATTTTAATAATATGCCATTGTATTTACCGTCGAATATTTGTTTGTAAAGTCAAGTTTAAACAGGTAGTCACCAATTAACTTACATGAACTTACATAATGTATGTTTACATACACACTTTTAACTTTTTTTCTGGTGACAACAGCGTGAAAAGTCGTCACTTTCGTATTGCGGTATTGAATGTTTGGGCAATAATATGTCCTATTAATTTCCAATCATCTTTATGTTCATCTAACAATGAGATAGCGATTTAAGAACTGGTTTCGTTTTCATTGCTCAATTCAGTGGCCTCAATTAAAGTTTGAATAGTCATTACCACTACGTCAAAAATTCATCAGGTTTTTATCTTTAGCAAGTCTAAACAAACAGAATTATGCAAAGGGTTGCTCAAGCTTATTGTTTACTGGTGGCCATCAATACACCCCGATTTGGGACCAACGGACTTTACCCTCAAACGCTGATTTGATGATAACCTCGAACTAGGTATTTGTAATACGTTGAAAATTTTCCAATTACCATCACCAGCGCACGGCATTTGTTAGGTAAGAAGTGGACCCCCTTGATTTGGTTGCAAACAATATGACTGAAATAAACACAGCGTTGGCACAGATTTAACTAATTAAATCTCAAGTTATTTCAAAAAAATTAGTCGAGTTATGTAAGGAATCGGAAATGTAGCTTTCCGAAAATTTCAGTTCAAGATCACGGTCACAGATTTTGTAAACTCTAGTCACTGACCTTATCGGATTTGGCAATTTGAAAATTTTGAAATTAGTCAAGGCCATTCAGTAGTCAGTAATGAGTTGAAATTATTATTTACAAAAAGTAACGGAAGCGTGTGTAGGTAAACATGACAATTAGGAATACGGTAAATTTGTCTCCTTTCTGTTATTACTTAACACTGTTACTCAACGTTGTTTAAACAAATTATGAAGTGTGCCTTTAGTCCAAAAATTCATCGAATTTTGCAATTCAAATGCAGCGTTTTTCCCAATTCTAGCGGCAAAAAATTCACACGCGTGGGTCTCATTTCCCGTTTTCTGAACCCAAAGATGAAGATAAACAATTTATTGGTCTACGCTATTATTAAGGATGAATGTAAATTTGAGAACAATGAAGTTTTTTTAGTCTTGACGCAAGTCTTTTGTCTCAAAATATTACGTTAATTCTTTTTTGTGGTAATTGCAAAAAAGTTGTAACTAATTACATATTTAAATTAAATGTTCCATCACCAACAGCGTTTGTTGCTATTAGCTCTCGGAAGCTAGAAAATTATGCAACTTCACGATTGTTTATTCAACATGAACTTTTTCGCTGTTTTTTTTCGCCCACGAGTTTGTTTGTTTCCGGAACCTAGCTCACTTTCTATAAACCACAGCGGAAACCTACATAGGTTACCCCAATACTTTGTGACCTTAGCAGGTTAATGGTCTGCTCAAGACGACCTTCTGCATGAATGCTGATCGGATTTATGCTTTTCGGAAGATTGTGGACTGTAAACTACGTAGCGTAAACCTACGCGTTTCTTCGGAAAAACTAGCAAAACGAGATAAAAGTGATAATTTTCCATGAGATGCATCTTCGATAATTTGCTGATTCATGGTATGAGTATGAGTACGATAGTGAGATGAGTTTCCTGTTCGACGACTTCCAGGACCGGATGACATTGTATTTCTTTAAATGCATTTTTTTTCAGACATTTGACGCAATTGTGGTACAAAGACGTCAGAGAACACGTGTGGACGAAGGCCCTTATCACGTGGAGGTAAATTATTCAGTGTGGAAGCGATGAATTGGATGATCAGAAAATGCAGCGAGCAAAAAAGGAAGCAGAAATGAGTAACGCTACCTTTAAAGAAAAAAGTGGAATACTCGGGAATTCCGCTTGTTATATCAAAAAGTTCATAAACATTAAAATTTATAAAATTTGTATCTTTTGTTCTACAATTTTGGAATTTAGTAGAGTTAATACACGACCCCGAAAAAATAAATCCTCTTAATTTTATAACCGTAGCATAAATATTACCAAAACTATAAATTTTAGTCGAGGGTAGGAACTTATCTGAAATTTTTGCTTCGGCTTAAAAATTAAAATGGTTAAAATTTCTGTCTTTTGCTCTACAATTTTGCAATTTGGTAAATTTGATACACGATTAAAAGAAATTTTCCAAATTTTATAGTCGTAGCACAAAAATTACCAAAACTATGAATTTTAGTCAAGGAGATCTGAAATTTTTTGCTCTGCTTTAAAAATTAATATTTCTAAAATGTGTGTCTTTTGCTCTACAATTTTGTAATTTGGTAGAGTTAATACTTCACTCAAAAACTTCAACTTCCTCAAACTTCATAGCTGTATCACTAAAATTACCAAAATAACGAATTTAGCGAAGGCTATCGAACATTTTTGCTTTGTCTCAAACATTAACATTTATAAAATTTGTGTCCTTTGCTCTACAATTTTGCAAATTGGTGGACTCAATATATGACTCAGAAAGAGTAATTTAGCCAAATTTCATTGCTGTAGCACTAAAATTACCCAAATTACAAATTTTTAGTGAACCTTCACGAAGATTTTTCCTCAGCCTTATTTATAAAATTGTGTTTTTTGCTTTACAAGTTTGCAAATTGGTAATTGGTAAATTGGTAAGTTAATAAACCACTCAGAATCAGTAGTTTTCCCAAATTTCATTGCTACAGCAGTAAAAACAAAATAACATATTTCAATAAAGGGTAATACAGAGTGTCCGGTAAGTCGCGCACCACCGTGAAACTGTATCATCGAACAATGCCATAGATCATCGGAAAAATGCTAAAAAAATCCATGTCTTCAATTTTTCGAGATATGATGGATTGAAGAGGCAAAGTTTGATGCGAAAATTAACGATTTCTGTGCAATAATTTTACGTTCAAATGAATTTGTTACCTAAAGGACATTTTGCTCAAAGACATGGTGCAAAAAAATCAGAAAAATCTTGTAAGAAATGCCTGAAAACTGTTAACAAGATTTTTGAATCAACAATCTCCATCAGTGTGGCATCGTTCACATGAAACCATAGTTACATTGCTCTTTCATGAGCCGATCTGACTAACGCCAACAATAGAACAGCAACGTTACTATGGCTTTGAATATTGGAAATTTAAATTATGGGGGTTACAGTTCTGCAATGTTGCCATTTTACAAATTTTCTTTTAGTCCTCCTGCGAAAACAGAGTCTGTAATTTTTTTTAACATTTTGTGGTACTCTGGTGGTGCGCCACTTTCCGGACACCTGTATGTTGAAAATTTTTGCTTCTTCTTAAAATTATTTTTTTTTTAAATTTGAGTCTTACGCTCTACAGTTTTGCAGTTTCGTAAAATAAATCGGTAAGTTTATTTCAATCGCAATTTTATAACAATAGTAATGCAAAACTTATCAAGAAGAAATCAAAAAAATGAGTTAAACTAGAACTTGTGATTAAAATCTAGGGAAAGAATTATAGAGACTAGAACAAATTCACTATTATTGTTCCAATACCTTCAAGCACAATAGTAAATAGAACAAGAGATAAATGTGAAGATATTGAAGAAGCAGAGTAGACCAGAATTGTTTTCCTGCTCCCACATGTTTAGTTTTCGTCTCTCTAATTTCATAAATTTTCGATATTAAATATATGCGGTTTAATTAATAAAGTTTTCACTGTCGACTTTAAATTGGAAACATTGACTTTTGCCGACAAACTAGTATCCCCTCTGGCTGCACCACTATTTCGCCATAACTCACTCCTGGCATGTATAAAATTACTGGAAAGTATTTTGAAGGACTCCGCCAAGCATTGACAGTGGATGATATTTCCGTAAAACAGAGCCCGCTTCCGATTTTATAATTGGGCACGAGAGGTCAAATATAATTATGAATTATATTGAATCTTTAGACTCGGTTCCCACAGAAATTCTCAAATAAAATGAATTACAAAATGACGGGTTTCTTCAGAAAGAAAAGCGTAGAACGCAACAACATTGTCTTGGTCTGAAAGTGACCTGAAATTTTCGATTTCTTTTTGCCGCAATATGAATATGAATTGATTCGTGATGCACCTTCCATAAACATGGAATTCAACTCGGAGGAAGTCCTTGCGTTAAGGATATTCTGAGCGGAAGTTGACCACGCATAACTCGTAGCCTTTTTAACAAATTTTTTACATAGTCGCCGAGACTGACTTGGAGGAAATGGCGAGTTTCTCTTGATAAGGTCTGTTTCGTGTCTCCGTTAACCAATTACAATTAAAAGTGGTTATCGTGGGGTAATGAGATATCTTCAAATCATTTCCGGTTTTACGAAACTTTATTGTGATGGTATTAATGCCACTGTATATGGACAAGGTGACGACTTAATGTACGAATATAGCTAAATTAGGCAATTTACAGTACGACAGTTATCTGAGCAGCCAGTGCTCGCACTTTTATTTAAATTTGCATAAGTAAACAAGGCGAGAACAGCAATTGCGTTCTTTATGTGGGTGGCATTATGTAATTGTATCTTCTTCCAGAGACTGTTTGAAGACAAAGTTCAGGTCTACCTACATTTTTACTTAGGATGATGTTCTAGAAGGCAGTAATTACTTTTTATGACTGTTTTTGTTTGCGTCGATAAATAATAAAAGACGCAGATAGTTCCAATACAATTATGTGCCTCTGGTTATTGAAAAATACGGCAATTAACACAAGTTGGAAAAAACCATTTGGAAAACTTTCAATTTTTTAATTCCGCTCAAAACGACCTCTCCAGTAAACAAGGGACTACTGACGTCAATGAATTAATTCAACTTCTTTGCTGAAAAAATGTTCACAATGCCTGTCTTGAGAATACCATTGTTGTAATGACGAAAAAGGAATCTCCGAAATTTCAAACAGAGATTATCGCACCATGGTTCTTTTATCTGTTTTTTTTGGCAAACACGCAATTACAAAAGGCATCATTAATTTTGTTTGCAGATTTTTTGCGCCAACCCGGAACTGAGAACAATAAACTCATTGTTTGATTTTTTAAAATTGCGCCAAATAGTGGTGGCGCCCTCTATCGTGGCCACTTGCTTTTGAAGTTACGAAAAAAACCCTGCATTATCGACAGCTCAGTTTACAAGAAAATCGTGTTTTTTGTTTATACAGTTTTTGTGAGCTACATGCACGAAAATGGTGAAACTAACAGCCGAAATTATTCAGAATTCCATGCAGTATATAAACCCAGTGAAGGATCGGGAATTGGACCTACGAGGTACGCACTAACGCTGTCAAGAAGTGAGGTTACGTCGTTTTTTTCCTAGGTTATAGAATCCCAGAGGTCGAGAATTTAGGGGCTACCGGTGATCAGTTTGATACTATAGACTTCTCCGATAATGACGTGAGGAAATTGGATGGTTTTCCGTATCTGAAACGCTTGAAATGTCTCTTGTTCAATAACAACAGGATTGTGTAAGTTGGTTGTCTTTGGGGACGCTGTGGACTCTGACTGTATTTTAGACGCATTGGGGAACACCTCGAGGAATACATCCCCAACTTGGAATGTCTAGTTTTGACAGGAAATCAAGTGGAGGAGTTGAGTGATATTGAGCCTCTCAGCACTTTAGAAAAGTTGACTTCATTAAGTTTGCTGCATAATCCCATTACATCAAAACCTCATTATAGACTATATTTAGTGTACAAATTACCACAGTTAAGGCTCCTCGACTTTCGTAAGATTTCCATGAAGGAGAGAGAAGAAGCAAAAACTTTGTTTAAGAGTAAGAAGGGTAAAGAGATTAGGAAGGAAATCGGGAAAAGAGCCAAGACATTTGTCCCTGGTGGCGCTGCTAACAATATCGCCAAAAGCAAAGGTGGTCATAATCAACTTTTTATTTAGATTGTAATAAATTTGTTTCAGGACTTACTGATGAAGAAGTTGCTAAAATCAGAGATGCAATCAACAAAGCAGGTTCTCTGGAAGAGGTGGAGCGCCTGCAGAAAATCCTACAATCTGGTCAGATACCTGGTCAAGAGGGTGTGAATGGTAATTAGTAACAAAAGTACAATAAGAAACTTACTCTTTTCTTAGGTTACCAAAATGGACAAGGCATGGAATATGAATAAGTTAATTAAAGGTAACTTTCTATACTCTGAGTTTCTTTCAGTTTACATCTTGTAGGTATTTTTATTTATAAATGGTTGATAAGAATGTTGTACTACACCTAAAATAAAGATTTGTAAGATACTAAAAGGTTGAGAAGCGATTTTCAAAATAAAGAAATTTTTTGGTGGAAGTGATAACTTTATTGGAAATCACTAAAACTCCTCTGTTCCAGAAACTCCTGTTTCCATATTTTAATGACCTCAAGACTGAAATCTGTAAGAAGTTGGCAGTCATAGGTTTAATTCCTGAACTTTTAAATCCTGAGAAGTTTTTATCCCTTTTGATTCCTAGAAAAAGAAGTGTAAAGCAGAAAGAAAGGATGAATAAAAAAGGGAATTCCAGAACAGTTTTTACATAAGTTTTTTTAGCATGAGGACCTTGAATCGTATTCGTACTTCGAATTATTAGTTTATTTGAAATTAACTACAAAAGGACATTGTTTCTTTTTTTAGTTTTCTATAACAAAACAAGTAAAATGTACTATCACAATTTGGTTCATTTATGTAATGGGTTCACTAAATGCAACTATTTCTTGCAAGTGCAATCGTGAATTCGTTATTTAACTTTACTGGATCATTTATGAGTGTATCTTTTTTGCAGAACTGCCACCTAAAAAACGTTATTACTTAATTTACGTTTCTTTGTTACAAAAAACTTACGAGTTGCTGTACATGTCCCTAATAACGATTTTATCGACGTAAACTGGAGGAACATATGTATTGTTATTCTCTTCTTCGTACTCCAGATCGATAAATTTCATAGTCGCTTCAATCGTTGTAACATTGGCGGAGAGAGTTCCATAGTCAGCAACACTTAAACCGCTCATTACAGTTCCGGTTAGAATAAAATCATCGGAGCTGCAACGTGAAATTACGACTTTTTCTATTCTAATTTGTAATTAACTTACTCGCATTCAATGTGGAACGACAGATTGTGATCCGGATACTTCAATTTCAGCATCAAAAGCCCTTTAATGGCTCCAGTTTTCGGTGAAACATGAATAGAAGCTTGTACTTGCGTGCCTGGAATAAATCACATTTATTTGCTACAATTGGGGGTGGGAAATACCGCAATACGGTGAGGTGGCTCGAGTAACGAAAAACATGACTCCTTCTCCTTTGATATCCTCTCCGAATCGTCCTATATCACTGCGGTAATTTGAAAGAGAAGCCAGGGAACTGTTTGGATTGGGTAAGTGAGGGAAACAGAACCCTCGCTCGAAGGATTTGAGTCCTCCAGGACAACTGAAGGCGGTGAATGAACAACTGTTTTCGGTTTTGGCGGCTTTGTTGAGGAGGGTTTCTTGGAAGAGGCGCCAGGCGCGAATGTGGCTACAGGCAACATCTCGAGTTAATGTTTTATCTAGAAAAAAAGGATTTAGCCGTTTGGGTTTTGTATCAAGAAGGATGTCGAACACAGTCCTCGGTAGTATAGTGGTTAGTATCCCCGCCTGTCACGCGGGAGACCGGGGTTCGATTCCCCGCCGGGGAGGATTTTTTTTCTTCCAGATTTCAGTTATTTAACATTATTTTTATAGTGCCAATTGAATCACCATCGATCTTTATTTTATATATTTTTTTTTAATTTTTGTTGTCTGATGTTTATGTTGTTGAACACTCTGTGTATGAAATAGTATGACCATCATCCTCGGTAGTATAGTGGTAAGTATCCCCGCCTGTCACGCGGGAGACCGGGGTTCGATTCCCCGCCGGGGAGGACTTTTTGCCCATTTTATCAACTTTTTTGTAGGTCTGTTTTTTTGTTTCCTTACCAAAATGTGTAACGACCACCGATTGCCGAGTGTCGGTGCATCCAGGTTGCTCCTGTCCACCATTCGGGAAGAAGTCAACATGTCCAATGGGTTGCCACAATCCAAATCCATCAGTAAACGACTACGACCACCAATAAATACTTATCTTTCATAAAATCTCCCTTACCGGACTGGAATCGGTGTGAATAACATCCACCAGGCGGGCATCAGCTTTGTCCAACTTCTTGTGTTGTTCCTTCAAGTGATTGGACCTAAATAAAGGACTCGCGGCATCTAATCCCGTTATCCTGCCAATCAAGTGTCCTTTTTTCTTCAAAACCTCTGACGCACTCCCAGCGACATGTGCTCCTAGAGAAAAACCCAACAAATGGATGTCGTCAGGTTTCAACCCTTTGTTTATCATTCTTAACAATAAAATTCCGAGTTGACGTCCGACGACTTCTGTATTCGCCGCCGCCATCGTATACTGGGGGCCTTTGGCGCCCACGCTCCAGTCCATCAACATCATATTGCAGTCGTACTGTAATTATAATTATATAGTTACACAACTAATTTAATAAAATTTGACTTCGTGATTAATCCGTTAGGTAATATAACTGACCTAGGATAACTAAGCTTAATTGAAGTAATGGAACCTTATTACCCACTTTCTTCATTAAATCCACAGATCATTACGAAAGTCTTATTTAATAAGGGTCAGAGGTTGGGCCTTGAATTTGCAAGAATACATATAAAATCGCGACAAATGTTCATCGACAGATTTTACGAAATTTGTACCAATTCTTTGTCAATATGTGCGTGTTTAACCTTCATGGTTGGTATTTTGAATGTTGTACTGCTAAATTGCATAATTGTGGATGAAATTATATGCAAAGTAGCGGCGTCAAGTGGTTTCGAATAGACGATAATGTGTTGTCGTTCTAATTTCAAAGGACGAGTTTAGGAAAAAATCGAATTGCGGCAATAAGTAGGCCTTGTAGTTTTACCCATGTTGGCAGGATTGTCAATAATGTTAAACATCAAATTGTCAAAGAAACGTGTATTGAAGTACGCAGAGCTACCAACAGATCTCAAAATCCAATATTTGCTTTGAATGATAGGAGTATTTGAGGAGTTATTTTTGAAAACTCAATAAATCCTATTTTGACTGACACTGAGTTTGATGTAAAGTTGGGATCATTTTGGATAAATATAATAATGTGTATTTTTTATTCAGTGAAAAACTTCTTGCAAAAAGATTGTGTTACCCTCTTCTGCCAAAATAGTTGAAGTAAATTTGAACAAAGTTGAACAAATTGTCGTTTTAATTAACCCTTTGTCAAAATTTATGAAATGCATTTATAAGTTCGAAAAATAACTCCTCATTTGTAAACATCAAGCTAATGTCAATACCAAATAAAAAAATCTCATTCATCGATTCGTGTTTTTCTCCAATCGCCCGCTGTAATAGTGAAAGTGATAAGTTGGTATGATCAGTGATTTACATGCCTGAAAAATGCGGAAAATATTTTAATAAAAATGATGACTAGAAAGTGGGTCTATAAAAAATATCTTGCACATTGTTGTCTTTCTTGTCGTGTCTTTTTCGTAAAAGTCAATCGTAAACTTTGGATTGTTGTAACAGCAAACATTTAATTAAGTAAACGTTCGTCAATCGTTACATAATAAAGGTATTTGCTCATTGAACGAATAAATAGACGCTAATAGACCCTACTTCGTTGTATTTAGGTTAGGAAAGTGTCTTAAAACCAAATTTTTCGTTCTGTTTTAACCGACCTTAACATCGATTCTTTCAGAAAAATCAGAGAACGCATTCGTGGTAACTAACCCAAGGTTACTTCACTTTTCCCTTTGAAATACTCACAATTTTCAAATAAGTGTTAGCTCCGACGAGTTGCCCTACATCGTTCCATTTCCCCATATAACCATGGATGATCATTTTCAACGGTAATGATGAATTAAAAGTCGAATTTTCGAGCGTCTTTCCTTCGTTATAACTTACAATTTCAGGGTTCGAGAAATTGTTTTTTCGGGTAAATAAAAAGAATTTCGTGTTCAGCATTTGTGGGTCTTGAGGGACTTTCTGTAGCGGCGATCTTTTATGAGGCAGTTCGAAGCAGCCGACGACATCTGTAAAAAATTACTTTCACAAGATACTTTGACCGGAAGTGGATGTTTGGAGTTAGTAATTCATCTTTTATGTAACAGTTCCGCTTTTTGACAAAAGGAAAATTTTCTCTGTGACAAAATTTTTGTAACATCCTGTTTGTCGCACTCTGAAAAGCATCGTTCAAATAGCACTTGTCGCAACACTTATTATTATTTTTTTTCATTCTAATTAACATAAACTCTCGTTTTCACCTACCATAACAAATTGTTTGGATCGATCGTTGTCTATACTGATTCAATTTTTCTTGTAACCTTTGTTTCAGTTTAAACCCTGATGGATTGTTGAGTCTTCGGAATCGTGTTTTTTGCAACATGATTTGGGCGTCACAATTAAACTGACCATTTAAAACTAACACTAATAATAAATAATTTAAAATAATCATCTTGTTTATAGTTTAAAGCGCACAGCACATTGTGTTTTTACAGTTTGAAGATCAACTAAAACAGAAACTTGTTACTGTTAACACCGGTAAAAATTACTCCTACCACTTTCACTTGGAAAGTTATGTCGGGGGCCTGCTTCAGTTTATTCCGTGGTGGTATTAATCGGTTTCTAAAAGAAGTTGGTAACATCACTTCAATGAATTTTACGGTTATGTAACACCGCGTGGATTTTTTTCGGTGTTTTAGCTCTGAAGAGGTGAATCGTTTCCGGTATTTTTAACATGAATTATGATGAGATTTATGATCCAAAGAAACTAACTACTTAACGAAATGTTTTATTCAAACACAACTTAAACGAGAACTCGACGAGCTAGTGCTTCAGCTCGTCTTATCTTAAACAACAACAACTTCAAACGCAAATTACACTTCTTCAAACACTTGCCCGTCTTTTCAGCTTCTCTGAAACACCGTTTCTCTTCATTAGTTATTTTGGTTTTGCTTGGAGACTCCTCCATTGCCGCCGCTCCCGTGAATTCATTCAGCATCAAATTGATGAAATTTGCGATCTTTTCAATATCATTTTCCGGTACTAATTTCACGCTTCCGCCTTTTTTGCAACCTTTGAAAAACACATCGACTTCATCGAACTTTTCTCTTTCTAAATGTAAGTCGCAAATTGCAAGCATCAAAAGAACATCAGATTTTGACAGCTCTCGCTTCTTTTTCTTCAGATTTTTTATTAATCGTTGCACCATGAATTTCATTACGTGAATTTTTTTGGTCGCGATCGACATACTGGTACTATAGAGGAACTTGTCGGATTTTGGGCTGACTTTGTATTTTTCGGATTGTCCTCCATACAGTCTTCCGTATTTGTATTTCAGCCACTTGGGGTAGTATGCAATTTTTTCTTGAATGAAGTGTTTTATGTTGTATACCTCTAACTCGCTCGAAAACTCTAACTGGGCGTCAAAGTACGCCGAGACGATGTTGGAGATTATAAGACAGACGGCCATTTTTAGAGACACACTGTATACGATTAGTTTGAACACAATTCCTCCGTACGGTAAATAATCAGCAAGTTTCATGTCGGCGGCTCTTAGCGTCATTCGTAGTAAAAGACTTGCCGCTTTTTTCACAGTACTAATTCTCTCGAACTCGTCTCCGATCAAGTATACGAGGGAAATTGCTGTAGCTGTTAGAATAATACAATAACTTGCAACTGTCATGCAGATTTTTTCGATGGCAAGAGATACAGTATGTTCCAAAACACGAAAGAGAAACGCAAAACGAAGAAATTTCCACAGTCGAATTGTTGAAACGCACACTAAGAGAGCTCCAACAAATGTTAGAAGATCCGCAACGTAGAAAAGATGTGCATAACTTAAAAATTCGTTGTGTTTCTTTTCCTCCAACTGATTCAGATAGATTCCCACGATGTATTCTCTTGCTATAGTCGAAGCAATGACGGCGAAACTTATTAAAATGATGAAGGTGTCGACAACCATCCACCGGTCTTTATAAAAATGTCTGAAATTTCTTATGATTCCGACGGATTGTTTGAAGAATAACATTCCGACCCAAACCAAGAAAAGGCCGAAAAACACCAAGGAAATGTGCTGGAGTTCGTTTTTGGCGAAGAGAAGTCGCGCTGTATACACCTAGAAAATCTCTCAGAAGAAGAACAACAAAATAAGAGTACCTGTATATTGTTGTGCACATATCCACTTGCACTCTGTTCGAATCGCAAGACAACAGAGCTAAAAACATTGTAGTCAACGTTGTACGATAAAAACTCGATGAAGACGACTCTGGTCTTTGCGTTGACCCACAAATGTGTTAATATCTTTCGGAAATTCATGAGGGAGTTGTACAGGGTGCGGCCTAAATAGGCGATGTAGCCGCCTCCAGAGTACGTCGCGAATTCACCTAAGGAAAAATGAGAAAAATAGTGGAGAAAAGAATACACACCGAACGCGGGAAATGTCTTTGTTTCCATCTGACTAGTGAATTTCCAGATAGATTCCATTCGGTCAAATTTTATATACCGAGAGAAATTTCCCCAGTTGTACCCAAACGATTTGGTCTCTGCATATCGCAAAGAGAACTCCGGATTGCATGAAATATTCAAGAACGCCATAGAGTCTGGAACGGTACAAAGTTTATGTACCAGTCTGTGTTGTCTTAATCTGACCACTCCGAGGAACTTGTCGACCACATCGACCATAATCGCTGGGTGTGGGATGACGTATTTGGCGTACCAGTGGGTGGGTTGAGTGGTTGGGATGAGAGTTTCATTGAGGTAAAGGTACAAACTGAAAACAATCCTGTGGTTTCAGACGCTAATTTAAGAGAGATTTACTCGTCCATTGTGGCGGAGTCTGAAAATTGTCGAGTTCTGGTGTGAACGCCTTCGACCATTTCCACCATTTCGGTTTTCCCATGGATGATGCCACTGTCTTTATCTACCCAGATTACGACGAAAAGCACTACAAGATAGATACTAAACATGACTAGGTCTTCGAAATCGGCAATGACTTGGAAGCGGTGTGATAAATGCTGCATTTTTCTCTAGAAAACACCAAAACTAACTGCATAGTTTCAGAAAAAAACAAACCTTGATTTGTTTCCGGCTCAGTGGTCGGTGCAAATGCGTGAAATAAGGCCTCAGGAGGTATTTTCCAAAGACTTGGTACAGGAAATTTCTCTGGATTTCTACGGACCTGTAAATTGCGTTGAATTTTTCTCTGAAGTTCTCGAACTAAGACTGTCTTAGTGTTGGGTTTAAAGTGGGAAACGACTCACTTGTCTGAATACGAAGAGGTTACTTTGGATGAGGAGAAAAAGACTTTCATGGACGAAGACTCCAAACGCTAAAGCTGAAAGAGACGTGAAGAGCCAGGCCATACTGGTGGTATGGGGTTCCCAAAACCCATAAAACATCAAAAGAGATGTGGAAATCGTAATAAAAATTAATATAGTCGCACTGAAAAAGACTTTTAAAGTGGGAATTTCGATGTTGAGTCGGACCAGCAAGCTAAGTTACACGCCGGTGGGATAAGAAAACTTCGTTTGTGAAGACCCAAAGTGTAGCGCAACCTGCAAGTGCCAGTTAAAATCAACTTTAATTAATCTCTTCGTACCGAAAGCACCACGCAAGAAGGAAATGAACCAGAAAAGTGACAAATGAAGTCAGAAAAGCAACCAAAACAAGTTTATTCTTTGACAAGTCGTTCAAATTATTTTCATCTATCCCATCTCGTAACTCCAGGCGTGGTAATCCAAGAACAATCATAACGGCAAGAAATGTCGTCAAAACCGTCGATAACATAACTCCCAGTTTTTTAGAGCGTGGAAAGTTTCTTTCGTTTTGCCAAATCGACCAAGTGTGGTACGCTAAAGAAAAGGACATTGAACCTAAGCAGGAACGAAGCTTCCTGCAGGACATTCTCGATTTGGGAGGTTTAATTTTAAGAAAGGAAGCGTGAGGAAAAATTCGCGCACACACAAAATTGTAAAATGCAAGCTTCGGGAAGTGTAAAATTTGGAAGAAGAGAATCCTTTTATTTGATATTGTTTCTTCAGGCTGTTCCTCTTGTCTAATAACCGTCTGTTTTACGACTACATAAGGATTGCTCTTTTTTATTGATAGACTTTTTTGCACGTTAAAGTACCACTCTTTTCTCAGCTGCATGTCGTAAACAGTAACGTCTCTACAGTACCTACAAAACGGTTACCTCCATTTGATTGAGTGGAATTTTTACCAAGACGGAGACGGTCCAACTAGATCAGACCACAACTCAATTTCTTTGATCTCTCCTAGGTGATTCGAGCTGGATAGTACAAACCTGTTGTTTCCGAACTGTTGTAACAATCGTAGCTTAGGATCAGGATAATTTAAAACATGCGGCTGTAAAACCCGAAGATTATAACCACAAAAACAAGTCAACACAAACTTCGCTGATTTTTTTATCTCCTGTTAGCCTAATCGTGATGTTAGAAGTAGTGCCTGATCTGAAACAGAATCCTGTGTTTACGACTATCACGTAAGCGAAGAGATCTTGTCGTTCGTTGTCTGCTAAGAAGTACACGGGATCCTAAAAGAGAGTCAGAAGTTTTCGATTGATGATTGACTCACTTCTTGTTTTAGTGTCCAAAGGATTAAGAGATAGAAGATTGCGAGAGTTGTGGCTAATGTTATAAATATGATATAACAGGATTGTAGTTCTAATTGTATGTTTGCTCTTGTAACTTGTTGTGGAGGCGAAGGGATGCTTTGGATGTAACCGGCGATAGTGTTTACTTCCTGGCACTCGCAGTGAATGGCGGATTCATTCCCGGATTTCCCGGGCTGGAAAATAACACTAATTCATGTACAGGATTAACAAAAAATAACGAACCCGACAAGTGTGCACCCACGAGCTGTTTAAATGTAGCCATTTTATGCAGAACCTTACAATCGTGTTGATTTTATAAGTCACTTGACTATGTAAGGTTTTGTTAACCAAAACCCCAAAAAAGACGAAAATGGGGTACTCATACTCATTCAGAAACGTCAAGGATGGTACGTTGTCTTTTGTAACAGTGACACTTTTTTTAAAATGCTCGATTGTAGGAAATTCGTTTGTAGCGAACACCACCTGAAACACTCATCTAAAAGACTGGAAATTTGAAAACTCCATTTTACATCAAGCGCATCACCATCCGTTAAATTTCGGATGTAAATATGAAGATTTTGGTGCGGTGGTAAAAATATGCGATGAGCTCTAATTTCGTAGTTTAGATCGGATGGGTTCATCGTCGCGTAGTTCGGCGTGACACTTATAGAATAACCGCTGAATACCTCGTTAATCAAAAGATTTGTCTTCACCCCTATGAAGAAGTTAACGGGATGGTCGAACCCCAGGACGCGATCTTTGCAGGTCGAGTGCCAAAATTGGCATACGATTATATTTGTGGCGACTTTCACCTTTTGAGGGTTCCACCACATAATATCTTGTTTGTAACTCACAACCTGGAATCAAACCAGTATCGAGAAAGAGTGCAAAAAAGAAGTACCAAAATATCATAGCTGTGGTCGTCGTCTTTGAAATCCTCCGATGGAAGAATGGTAACTCCATCCAAACTAAAAACTGTCTTGAAAAGTTCGTTTCCAATGTTCTTAGCGGTCAGTGATTCGCTTTGCTTGTTTTTTTTTAAGTTGTCTTCTCCGACCACTGCAGTCAAAGCCGTCATTTTTGCAGCGGTAGTGCTCACATTTATGACGTTGAACGTCGCTTCTTTCAGCTAAATCCATTAATGTTGTTGTACCAACAGTCTCATACTCACATTGTCAAGATTTTCGTAGTGTTTTTCATCAAAGTCTTCGTAATTTTCGTAATGCTCCTCTAGAACTGGTACCTTCAAAGACGGGACTGGTGTGGTGATATTCACCGTTATTGGTTGATTAATCTCGGGGTAAGGATGAGAGCTACTTTCGATACACCTCGCAAGAGATCTGCACGAAAATAAAAAGTGGTGACGTGGTTAGAGATGCTTACGCGGTGACTTTCTTGCCGTCTTCTAGCAAGTTAACGGGAGACTCAACTTTCTGCAAGATGTGCAGTGCATGTTCCCCCATTTTTTTACAGACTGATGTTGTTATTTTTTGTAACAACGGATGCGACCTCAGACCGAGTTCTTGTATCTTTGCCACGGAGTCGGTAAGGGATGTAACATCTCCTAGGGTTCTAATTGGTGTCTAAAAAAAGTTCATTTAAAAACAATCAACAAGTGAAGGACCAACATTTAGCACATCGATCCCGATTTTCATTTTGATTTCTTCAATAAACTCTATCATTCTCTCGTCTTTTATTTCCATTTCTTTAAGTTCGTCCGCTAGAGTTCTCAACGTGCCCAAACCTTCTTGTTTTACCACCGGATCGTTGCTGGAGATCTTCTCCGTGTTATTATACAGCTCATCAATAACTTCTATGGCTTCTTCTGTTGTTTTGTTTGCTACAAACGCGACTACGTTTGCTATCATTGGTACTTCAATTGCAGGTGTGTCAAATGCCTGGGATCTTGCCACGTAATTCCAGCTTTTGGAAGCGGGTAAATTAAAGATCTGTGACATCACTTCCGGAAAATGTCCGTAGATTATACATTCCATTTCATCGGGGTCGTTCTTGTTTATTGCGAAAACTTGATAATTGAATCCTTCACCTGGTGGGTTTTGGGTACATGTGAACTGAAATTTCGTCTTGAGCGTGTTTCCCCTGTCGGGAATCAGTTTACAGTCTTTTACATCTGGGGCTTCTTTAAGGAAAAATACTTTTTCCGATGTGTAGCCTTCGATACCCGTTGAACCTTTGAGTGAAACCGAAACGACGTATGGTGTTTTAGTTTTCAAGGTGCTTCCGGGGATTTCAAAAATTGTTCCTTTCCTTTTATAACTTCCTTTCGAATAATCGTAGTCTAGTGTAAGATTTTTATTTAAATATCGTACAGTCCATTCGTAGTCTTCACTTTGTAGTCCTTTGCAGTGTTCGATACAAGAAACTCCGAATACAGTTGGTTCAGTGTAGTACGGATATTGAAAAAGGGGAACGCAATTTCTAATGCAACTAAATCAAATCGTTAGAATAAGATAACAGAACTACAAGCTTACTTCAGCTCAATAACCGCCGTCATTTTTTTAACTTCGATGGTTTGATTCTTCTTTATAGATACTTCCTTATGGTTAAAATATAACTTTGTGTGATTCAATGTAACCTGCATTTCGAAAATAATGGTATCTCCAGGAGCCACTAATTCCCCCGGAAACGTGAACTTTGGTTCGGTTGAAAACGGTTTTTTTGCGCAAATCTTTGATGTATGGTGGCAAATCCAGTTAAACCTCAGGGTGTTGCTTCTCCGATCCATGAAATTCGGATCAAACGATGATTCTCCACTTACTACAATGTCGTCATTTGGCGGTACACGTCGTTCCAATCCACCGGAAATTATCAAAACAGGAAAGCTTGGAAGTATGTATATCTTACACGTTTTAACTCCGTTTGGGAGAAGAGATATCGGTCCAACCCGAACTTTGGGTTTACGTTTTGAGCGAATTGTTACAGTGTAAGTTTTCACTTGTGACGGGGCTAAAGCGAAGGGTCTAAATTCAAGTTGGAGCGTGTCCGGGGACATCTTGTCCAAGTATTGAGAAATATCGACATCATTTCCATTCTTCAAAAATTAATTAGTTCAAGTTTGTGTGATTAGTTGGACTTACAAAGTCTGTTAATTGGTAGGACCAATCATATTTGAATACTAATTTTTTTTCCTTTTCGTTTTTCCAGTCGGGTCTTATCATGAATGGGTAAGAAAGGGGTTTACTGGCGCCTGGTCCTTCACTAAAGTTATATTAAGTAGTACTATTGGAATTTTATAAATGCATTTACCAGTTCATTATATCCACAGTTTGTGCAACAACTGAAATTAATTTAGAAGATGACAATTATAGATGCTCAATAACTTACCGGCTAAAAAGGTTGAAGGCAGGAAAAGGTGTAACGCTAGAAAAGGGACTCATCAATTTAGAATTGCCTGCAGATTTTACTTACTTTTAAACAGTTTGCAGCACATCTTTTTTTGAAATTGACAAGTATTTTTTCAAAACCTTCTACGATTGGAAAGCAGAACTTTTAGAGAAAATTTTTTGATTTTCGAATTGGCCGATTTTTTTTTCGATTTCAAAATTCAAATGATTATAAAAAAGCTAAGAGGACACGCAAAAAATGATGGTGGAAATCTCTTCTTTCTGTTTGTTCTAATTCCTGAGATATCGGGCCTGGAAAATTCCGGAAAATGCGGTTTTCCTCATCGTTCGTTTTTGTTGCTAAGAATTCGGTCTCACATATCATCGGCCTAAAAGTCCATTTTGAATTTTGTAACCGAGGTCGCGAAATCTTAATTTTTTTTTTATATTTGTCGTCAAATCTGGGATTTGGGGAATAAAAATAGAAAGTTTCTTAATTCTGAAATAATAACACATAAAATGATCCAACGCCGTACCATTCTGTTATCCTTTTTATAAAATTAAAAACGCATTTTGTTCAAACATGGACTTTGAAATTTAACAGCTTAAGCCGACGATAAGCCGAATTCGAAAATTCAATTTTTATGATTTTATAATGTAAATCTAAATATTTTAGTGACACTTATCAATTTTTCCGGAATTTTCGGAGCTCCACATCTTGGGAAGTATGAAAGAGATAATTATGTGGTTTTCGCCATCGTTTTTCTCGCGCTTCGAAAATGTTAAGGAATTCTAAGGCATTGCATGAAATTTCTACAAAATATTAGAAATATGTATAATGAATTTTAAAGATTCCAAAATATGAGATTTTAAATTTAGAAGCCCCAAATTTCATGAATAATTCTGTAAAATTTGATAAAAACTTTAGAAAAATTGTTTTAAGTTTTTGAATGAGTATACATTGAAAGTTCAATTTCTTTGTATTTCCCTGATGATAAAATAACATAAAAAACATAAAAAAACATAAAAAAAATAAAAAAAATTACGTGCGTGTGTTATTCGGTCGATCAATGAAATGCTCTGTTGCAAAACGGTTTTAATACGTAACATGAAAACAATGCGTGCGATAAAAAATCTTCACAAAGCCGATTATATTATCTCACGTTTTTATTGTATAACTTTGAGTAAAACGTTTAAGGTTGAAAATCGGTGAATGAACGTGTTATTGCTCAACTGAATGATTTATTTATTCGTTATTTTGTAGTACATATTAGGAGGGTCTAGCCATTTGAGAAGCTATATTAAATACTGATAATTTATAGTTTAGTTTTAACATCTATATTTTCGATATATTTGAGAAATATTTTCAAATTACTTGAAAAATGCGCGCAACAAAAGCAAGACAAGGCAATTGGCAACTACGTGGGAATATTTAATAACGAAAGTATTGTCGTTGATTTTTTGCGAGACGAGGTTTCTATTTTGATTCTAAGCTGGTTGTAGAATAACGTGAAAATATTTCTAAATATATTTTGTATACATAACAATTTAATATTCTATAGGAGAGGAATGATTATTAGTTCGTGAAATATGAGATTTTGTCACGAAAACAACATGAATGAGAATCTGGATATATTTCTATAAAAAATGAACCCTGTAAATTGTAATATTGCATCCGTTATTTCACGAACTCTCTGTTTAGCTAAATGAGGGGTGTAAATGGTCGAGGCTTCACGTAATTATTGTACACACTTTTAAAACCCAGTCATGTAGGAAAGTATAAATTCTATCATGATATGTGCATACAACATCTCGCATTCGCCTTATTTTTAATAACTTTTCAATCATAAAGCCCAAGCCAGAAGCGAAAAATCGACTTTTTCACCCCTAGGATGAGCCGTCGCAAAATTTTATAGCCAAGTGCGTTCATGATAACATTCTAATAATATAACTACTTGTTCTAAAATTGACAAAACTCAAAATTGACTAGAGTATCTCTCTCCACAGCACACCTTTTTTTCTAACATATTATACATTTTTAGCCACATTTACTACTTAGGCGAGGGTGGCGGGGTTATTTGATATGGGCCCGCTCACCCTTTATTTGTTGTGTGCATTTACATCAAAACCTATTACCTGCATGCGTCTAGCACCGCAAAATAAGTACGGAAATTGGGAAAATAACACCCTTTTCACACACTCGTGGATGAGGGATCAACAGAAACCCCGCCGTTCCACGTTGATATTTACAACAATGATTAGCTGGAAGAGTTGGAACGACGGATTCGAAGATTCGATTATTGCCATACAAATATTTATAAACACTCAAAATTATATACAACATTGAGTAATAATATCGATAAACATTTTATTGGCAACAAAACAACGTCGATACATTTAAAATAAATTTTTGCATGGCAATCAAAATAACTAAACTGTACATTGATAAACAGTCACCAACAATTAAGTTAAATTAACGATGTTAAAAAAGTCACACCAGTCATTTTTACTTTAGTATTTATGTACACCTTGTAGAATTTACAAAAAGGGGACTAATTAGCGACTTAGAAACGGTTATTATTCATGACGACAGGATATTTCGTACAACGTGTGGGGCGCGTACAAATTTTTCTAAAATTCTAGATGGAAATCTGCCTAATTACATACGGTATATGGCAGTGACAATTTATTTATACATTACTCTTATTTGTGCAATCATTATTATTGAGGCCAAATTTTTAAACCGAACCCTACATTAAATTAACTTTTGCAGTAACTCAAAATTTTCGAGTTTTAGCAATTTTTATTCGATATTTTTTTATTTTGCACTTTCTGGATTTTTTTACAATTGTTGTTAATCTCCAGACATGAATTTGTAGACCTTTCTTAGTTAGTTAATGTTTTGATAAGAATTTTGGGAAGTTGGCGAATACTAGAAAACATAAATAAAAATGTTCTTATCCAGCGCGCCGGAGAGTGTATAGTGTGCTCCGATTACGCGAATGCATCGCGGTGTATAAATGATTTTATTTAAATATTAAAATGCGTTTTTGATAGAGAATTAAATAAATAAGACGACGGAATTTTTGTAAATTTACATCTTCCGATAACAGTTATACAATTTCGTTCTAAACATTCCACATTAAAAAAAACTTCGTGTTTATATTATTTTTTAGAAAGGAGGACCAGCTTTTGTAGATTATTTTTTGTCTTTGTTTTTGTTTCTCGTCACAATATTGCATTAAAATTGCTAAATCTGAAATTTTGCGAATTGATTTTTGATGGCTCAGTTTAGAAATTCTGCCTTGTTCCAAATAAAAACGTCATTAACATCAATCGAAAAAAGGGGTGAATATCACACTCTGAAATGATAAACTGATAAAATTGTGCAACACGCAACAACCATTTGTCTAGATTTTTCCACGTAGATACCTCTCTATTTTCATAAATATTTATTTGATCTACCAACTAAAATTATATGTATCGTATAATATAATTTAAATATTAGTTAACAATGATCCTAATTATTTAATTTGATTCTAATAAGCAAGTACATTTAGTTATACTAAGACGTTTTGTTTCGTATTTATAGTCATGTGATAATGGTAAATTACATCGATGATGGTGAAGTTACCCTAAATTTTGTCTTTTTTTACAGTGCTGCCACAATAAAAAGTGTTTTGTGCCCAAACCGCGCTAATGATTCAGTCGCTTTGTTCACCGTCACCTTCCACGTCCTTCTCACCAACTTCTCTGGTGTTGCTGTCTTCAGTTTCAATGCTACTTGTGGGCGTAGGAGTATCTTCAATACTCAACAAAGCCGAACTGTTGCTTTGTGTCACATTTGGACTTGTATCGAAGCTGCTACCTGATTTGGACTCCCTTCCAGGGCTGTACTTGTCAGTCGTATAAGTGGTGCTCAAATAACTCGTCTTTTCGGGATATTTACTTCCGATGGTGTTGTATTTGGTGTCTGTGGTCGGAAAAATGGACTCGCTGGGCTCATAACTCGGTTTAGTTGAGTATTTGGAATCACTCGCGTAGTTCTCAAAGAACGACTTTGTTTCCTTGATGGTGCCGATCGTGTTGAATTTATCTCCGTAGCTCATCTCTCCTGGTGTGTAGTTCAAATAAGCTCCGGTCAAAAATGGATTAGTACTGGCGTAAGTCGTCGGCGTGTACCCCAAACCGAACATGTTGTTCGCAGTGGTACTAATATTCGAAATGGTACTTTGTAAGCTTGTCAGTGTCGAAAAACTGGGTGTGGTACTCCCCAAAGTCACGTTCAAACCTGCCGAAGTTGCTTGCATGGCTGGAGAACTTGAGCGCGACACGTTTCCCCCCAGGATGGACGGGGAGGCTCGACTTAAACTCGAGATGGATGGGGAGTTTCTCGGACCTGGAGAATTAACGGACGTCGTCGATGGGGAGTTTCGTATCCCAGGAGAGCTGATGGTAACAGACGGAGAACTTCTCATCATCATGGTCTGGGTGGATGGGGAGGCGCGAATGGCGGGCGAACTGACACGGCTGGGCAGGCAGTGTTTAACGGAGTCGGAACCCGACTGGGAATCGCTACTGCTGCTTGGAGAACCTGGAGAAGAGACTATCACCTGACGTGGCTTGAGGCCGGTTGCTGCTGGTGGCGGACCGACTCGTGGAGAGAGCGGACGGTAGGGACCTTTGCTTGCTGATGATTGGCCCTTGAATAGAAAAATTAACATGGAATCGAGTTTGATTCTCTTCGAACTTACTAGTATCTGGAGTGATGGGCCCTGTGGCTGTGGGCCTCGCGGGCCCGAGACTGCTGAGCGAGGAGGAGGAGGAAACGGAGCCGCTGAGAGCCGAGACTGCTCTCGAGCTTGAGCCTGCAGTCCCGGAGGACACGCACTGCGATTGTCTCCACGCGGCCCGGGTGGCCTGCCGCGACGACCTGTCTGGAAAGGCCCCCTCTAAATACCATCGACACCCAAACACATCGATTCTAACTACAAAGTGAGCGAAGCCGCAAAGTCTAGGAGTCGAGGAAAGCACAAAAACAATACAAAGACAAGACGGGAAATCGAATCAAACTTTTCCTTCAATCACGAAAAGACATGGAGGTTGTGTGTTGTGTGTGTGGAATGCTCTTTCAACGGTGAACTACACATTACCTGAGTGAAGTTTGGGAGTAGGCCAGATCTGAAGGAGATATTTTAGCACGTTGATGGGTTGGTGATAATCTAAATCGAAGCTCTTCGCGGTTGCTGTCGGAGTGAGGATATCACTTGAATGAAGCATGAGTGGGGGAGCAAGGGCGGTAGCTAAGTTTTGAGCAGACATCTTGTTTCTATCTGACGCGGAAACAACAAGAGCCAGATGGTCCATCAAGAAGATCAAAGTCGCCTAAAACACACTCGTAACCCTAAATTTTCAATAACCGAAACTTACTCTGTTGATCCGCGGCAAACAGTCTAAAATGGAGAACATGAGCTTGGCATTGCCTTCGGGATCATCTGGAAGACAAACACCAAGCGCGTCAACCATCATTTGGTATAGGCATTTGGTGAATAGAGGTTCTGGAAGTTCCCTTAAATAATCCTTTAACACTCCCGTTATTACGTTGATATCGGGGACGTTATCTGGACTTAAATCTACTGATCGACTGTTACGTTCAAAGGCCTCTCGAAGGATACGTTTCTTAGTTGCTGATCCGCAAAGACGATATAAACCTACAAGAGAAGTCAAATCCAATGCGACCACATCGAGATCTCACCTATAATATCTAAACCTCTTCTTTCTACTTCTTCTACGCATCGTTTAATGATAATAGGAATTTGTTGAGTGCTAGAAACTAGACCGGTGGCTACACCTCCCGGGACTCCACCAGTTTTACATTCGCGATTTACCTAAAAAGTGCATTAATTCAACGTTATCCTTTTTTACATTTTAATTTACGTACCACCGACTCCAAGTCCACACCAAAAAGTGGCGTCGTCCTCGACAAAGCTAGCCCTGAGGAAGCCTTCCTCCGGTAAAGCGACGACGAATCCGTGTGTCGCAGTCTTAAATACAAAGTTCCTCGCGGTTCGATTTTAAGAGCGAGTTGGTGTATTGGACCGGACTTTAAGAGAGTTGGCAAATATACTGATCCTTTATAGCACAATTTATGTCTGTATTGTGGATCCCAGGAGTAGATTAGAAGGTCTAGTTCTCTGTTGTTGACCAAATCCAATTCGAAGCTTTCATCCCAGTCGAACACTAAATCGCCTGTCCTTACCTAATAACAGTCCAGGATTTACCATTGTCGTTTCCTTCATTTAATCCCAATTACTTACCACCGTCCTTGCTTTATGGACTCTGTCGCACTCCAGCACACAATACAAATCACGAAGACCCGTTGAACCTGTGATTTATTTGATAAGAGAGAATTTTACAGTGAAAAGTTAACTGACCGCTGATGCTCGGGGATCCTCCACTTGGAGTGACAGGGGTCGTTGCTGTGGAGGTTCCAGTCGAGGCTCTTAAGCCTCTACCGGCTAGTAAATGCACCCACAACATTCCACTGACGGGCTCGTCAGAGATCGACGCTAAAGCTCCACTTGTCAGAGATGACAGCCCCGCTATCGAAGAGCCTGCACTAGGAAGTCCAGGTTTCTCGATCTTATACTTTAAGAATTCAGCAGGATTTATATCTAATTGTCTGTGGCCTCTTGGAAGAGTGCCACTGGGAGTAGGAACAGGACTTGGAGCAGCCCCTGATCTCACCGAATCCAGATCTAAAAGCTGTCGCATTCTTCGCATGGAAGGTGAACGTGATGAACTCAACGCTGCAAAATATTCTTCGTCACAGGGTTGAGTTCCGGGATGTATCTTACGAGAAGATGAGGTGATGTGTTGCGTTGATAATGACCTAGCAGGGGCTGAAGGATGTTGTGATCGTGTAAAATGTCTGTCTAATGTTGATGTGGTACCTGGTCTTCCATAACTGTAGTAACCCCCTTCAATCTGTCAAAAATAACACCCACATTAAAAAACTGTACTTTTCAGGTGTTAAAATTGTAAAAAATTACGTTTTTCAGTGCATCGTGGATGTTTTCAGCGCTGTAAGTGAACCTGGCTGCTCTTTGTTGGTTCAGGACGTCTCTGGATGCTCTGATTTGCTCGTAAATAGCCGACGTGGACGGCGTCCGACTCAACCACTGTCTGTACTCATCTGAAGTGAATACACTAGGTGACGAGGGTATCCGCCCTTTTATGAAAATGAAACGTGTAAAAAGAAGCATGAGTAAAGTGGAAAGAAACCCTATAAATGAAGGGCTGCTGTCAAATCGAGGATGAGTGCGAATGGCAGAAGTCCTCGACGTGATTTAATGATTGTGTACCTGAGTGTTGTGTGTAATTGGGCTTTTTGGAAAGGACAAAGTGCTCGAACGCTCACAATTTGCCAAAAATTAATACGTGCACATGTGGTCACTTTTCGTCTCGAGTTCCCTCTTGTACATAATCAAGGACAGATGGGAAAAAGGAGTAAAAATCATTTTTCCATGGGTTTATTCGTGACATTTTGTGGCAAAGCGTGTCGCTTACCTCTGTCCCTTCGTATTGAAGGCATTTCTGGTGCAGAGAGAGTTCCATCCGATTCATCTTGTAAAAGACCGACGCTCCTATCTCCGAATCTTTTATTCATGGCCAATCTAAAAACCAACCATTATGTAATAACAGGTCTCGTCTCTGAAATTCACCGAAAATCTCTCACCTTGTAGACCCTCTTGTATCACGTGGGAGCGAGTTGAATTTTGTTGTAATATCGGTCGATGTTAGAGAATTTTGCCTTCCTAATGTAGGTATTGTACTGTGGGGAACTGAACTCTGATTCCTGTATCGGGAAAATCATTTTGACGGCTTGCATGATTTATTCTCAAGAGGAAATTTATCGCATCACCTACTTCCAAAAAATCACTCTATTGATGGCTTTTCCGGTTTTATGCCTACTTTATCCGCTAAGGGAAATTTCACTATGAATTTGAACAAGCTCGTCTTTGCGAGACTTTTGGTTTTCATTCTTTTTTTGTGTAAAAATTTATTTAATTGTTTATTTAGAAAGTGAGTGGGCGCATCCACCATTTTTACTCTTAAGTTTAATACCTTTAGCGCTACGGAGATTTTGGCTGGAATCTTATTATTCTTTGTTTTCGTTTCTGTTTTAATTTCCAGAAAAACGAAAGCCTGAAGACAGGTTTTACTCTAAATCTATATAAGCTCGTTGTTGAGATATTTACGGATTTTCAATGGAAATCTTTTTGAAGTTTAAAGAGTTTGAAGAGACAGTTTATTTGTAAAGTGTACCCGCTATTTTCATGTAAATAAAATTTAACGAAAATTGAATCCGTGTAATGTACACAAATAAAAAACCCTAATGAAAGTCTTATAAGCCTCTTCCACGTTATCTCATACATTTTTATTATTTTCAGTACAAGCAGCAAGAGCGTACAATTGTTTGCAAGGAAAATAATGTCGACTACGAGCATAGAATTCGTAATGTAAGAATAATAGAAATAATGCTCGTGTAGCTTAAAGCTTGTTTGCTAATTTAATCTTCTTATTCGAGCTAATCTTTTGGTGATGCGACAATTTCTGTTAGTATGTTTACCTGTAATAGTAATAGCTGCTTCTGGGTCCGGCGGTGGCTTCCGTGTCGCTGGAATAATCGAGGCTGCTCCTGTTCCTCCTCGACAGCGCGGCGCTAGTAGCATATTGCGCTGAAGAACCGTATTTCGCTTGTGCCAGTTGAGCAGCCACAGCCGCTTGGTCCACGTATCTCTGGTTGTACCTGCTAAGAGTTGATCCAGATTTGAGGCTAGATCTTAATAGGCTGTGTCTACCAGCTTGGGTTATACTAGTATAATCAGAATATTCCGTGTGAGGGAGGTGCTGATCGGATCCGGAACGGGGCATGATTCGCCGACTGCCCGTTCCGGTGTGCTGAACGTAATAATGAGATGAAGGGCTTTGTTGTGATGATAATCTAAAATTAATGGGAGGGGCATAACAACCACCGACGGAAACCACATAGACTACCTTGTCGGCATGGGTTGGGCTCCTGCTGACATCCTTCGTCCTGGTAAAGCGAAGGAATGGACTTTCTCGGCGAGGCTTTCCAAAGTGTTGGGATAGTTCCTTTCGTACGGTTGGAAGTGTTGCATACTAGACTTGGGCTGCTCGGTTATGACCGGTGGCGGCGGTTGGTACCCCCACGTGTTGGAATCGGGCGGTCTCGAATTATAGTACAAATCCAAACCGTTGCTATCTTGAGCTGTGTGTCTCGAGTCCATCGAAGGCAGACCAAGCCCGAGCCGAGAACGAGATTCGCTCATTTCTCTGCCGTCGCCAGTGTGCCGTTGACGCATCGATTCCCTAGAAAGCATTCTTGGAAATGTGAATATTTTAAAGAATTGATTACCTGTGTTGTCCGAGATCTCCTTCATCGGGTTCGTCTTCGCGTAAGTCTCGCTTTATCACAACGACGGGAGGGGGTTTGTGTTCGGATCGGGGCTGTACGTTTGGCGAACTTTGTCCTCCTTTGCTGCCTTTTCGCTGCCTCGTCGCCAGGACTAGTCTTCGGGGGATCGACATTATTATAACAACGTCGTCTAGGCTCATCCGAGTCACGTCCACCAGGTTGACCGCCAAAATTTCGTCGCCGACCTTCAAGAAAATTCGTTTTACGTTACGTAATTGTGTGATTTTATTGAACTCCTTTAGCCGTCGGAGATTAATCAGCCGCTTCTTCTGCTTTATTTCCCGATCAAATTTCCCCCCAAATTGGCTAACTCGATCCAACAAAAAGACGCCGGAAAAACCGTTAAGCTTACGATGTCCTTATTTACATGAACCATAAATGTAATTAGACATAAAATGCTTGGAGAGTTTGCTCCTTTCATTATGAGAAATTACGTGTTAAGACTGATAATCCCATAAACTTTCCTCCAGCCATCAAACAACCGATTTTATCCCAAGTAACTTCTGCTCTAAGATTTCCGCGAACACTTATTAAATTTCTTGGGAAAGCTCATTAATAATTTCCGATCCTCACTTGCCCCGACACTGTTACAAATATAATTTCAAAAACCAGAAGAAACTTCCCAACCATATTGGCCTACATTAAATCTTAAAGTGCATAGAAATTGAAATTTTAGGAACAAAAAGAGGGAATCTCTTGTTACAACATTTTGTGGATTTTTCTGAGAGGCCAAGGCAAATCTTTATTGCTTTTATTTCGGGATTTTCTTTCTCACACGGGTTCCCTGGGGCGCAGTAGGCGAAAATTGTCTTTGGGGCCATTAAAAGTTGTCGATTATGAGGCGAAGCGGCAATACATTTTTTCGGAAACTAAATAATCGCACGGTGTGGCTTTCAGTTTTGGAAAAAAAATTGTATAAACCGGCGCATCCACCATTTTTGTAATTCAAATTTTGTCTAATAAAACCATGTATGAACACAGTTCCATAATTATGTTGTCAATATGTTTTAAGAGGTCGTTTTCCCCTCATGCTCCCAGCTCTTAAGCTCCTTTGCCGCTAATTTACTGCAGTTTGCGTTCAATTCCCGATTAAACCCTGTTATCTAAACCTCTTACCTTAAGGCATCCACTGTTGTAGACGGCCGATTCCAGAGCTATTCTCGATATAAATACACCATCATTCCTATCAATCCCATTGCCTTCTCGTATGTACAAACCGAGGGTTTGCCCCGGTCTTTTAACAATCTCCACAAATTGCACCGTGTGTTTAGCATCTTGCATTGCCAAAAATCGCTTCGCTGCATCAGTCCCTGCTCTGCCTAAATGTCTCGCATCCAAAATTCTGACGATCATCTCGCCGAGTCTTTCCACGTGCTAAAAATAGTTGCAAAATTAATTTAACACCACTTTGATCTTTGCGATATTATAATTAGGGAAAAATTACTTTATAACGTTTTCTGTGAGTTCAAAGGGTGCGGAACGAAGCTAGTTAAGGTACATTCGTGAATTAATTTCAAGTTGCACAGTAACGGGCTGGTCTGTATGAATTAATTAGTGAGGCTCTAGGGAAGGACGGTGTATAAAGAGGACTGAGTTTAAACAGATTAAGGATTTTTTGGACTTACCTCCAAGGCGGCCGCAGTTGAAGCATCGTGATCGTTTTCTACGGCTTCTATCTGCTTGAAAATATCGCTACTGATTCCTGACACCTGCAAAAACGACACTACAATAACGTCTAATCCACAGAATTGTTATTAAAACACGTCTTGCATTTTTCATAGGCTATTTTTAGATCTGACATTAAACCAAAATCTCTTTATTAAAAACGAACGCTTTCCATATCTCATAGAAAAGTCATAAAATGCACGCCACTGCGTCAGTACATAAAGATCAAAAGAAACGCAAGCATTGAATAAAATTCTTATCAGTGCGTTTTGCTGAGGCAAAGCAAAATTGCCTACCTCAGTTGATTTTGTCCGCACTGCTCCGGTACACAAAAATGAAAAGTTTTAATTAATTAGTTTTGGAGAAATAGTTTTTATTAATTAATATTTTTACGCAAAGTGTTGGTGGAGAGTTAAATGTGGTTTTACTTGCCACAAGGTTTAAAGTTATTGTTTAAACGAGAATGAATTAAGTTTGTTGTGTGTTTTTAGTTCAGTTTATTGGAGTTTAACTCGAGTTACTAAAATCTGTGCAACTTCAAATTGAATTAAACATTTCGTAGGAAAAGTTTGTGATATTGTTGTTGATGCCTTGAATTTTTGTACTAGAATTTCAACATTGAAGCCACTTTTTCGGTGCTTTTATAATTATTCTGAAAATAGCTGTAAGGGTATCGTGTGTAAGTTGAAGTTGATTACAAGCAATCGATTGGTTGTTTCGTTGATTGTTACAAAAATTGTGGAATTCCAACTCCCCACTTAACATATTTAACAGAGTCCATAAAAAAGTAATTACGTTCATTAAAAATGCATTAAGCAATAAGTTATTTCGCCTATTGATTTCAAATTCGGGGCAAAGCCCCACGTAATACATTTCCAATTCACGGTTCGACAATTGTCGAATTGCGGGCATTATCAACATGACAACCCCTAATTACCTTCCTGAAGTCTCCCTGAATGACCATGGGCGGATGGTTAGTCCTGTTGTTGGGGGCTGGAGGTGCCCGCAGCGGAGAGGCAGTGAGATCCAAAGCCTCTCGCCCATTATCCTGAAACAAGATGAGCCAGTGTCACATCCATCTCTTTCAAAAACCACCTCTAACATTTTGTTTCAACGAAAAATACACACGTCAACCAACGAAAGTTATGAGCTTGTGTGTGATTTCATGTTGTGTTTACTTTAAATAATTTATGGATCTCTTGTTCGAGCTCGGATTTATGAGTGACGAATTCATCGCGGACTGTGATAGATGATGGAATTTTTATTGCTTAACTTAAATTTCGGTGGCGGTCGCGTGGACATTGCTATTCAAGCCGCGTCAAAACTATCCAACTTGCATATTTTTGCAAGAAATTATGTACTTTGTTATTAGCTTATCTCGGCGTTTCCTCACGAAATGAACCACCGTGGAAAAGGCAAAGTTTTCGGGGGGCATGACGCCATCAACCCCAAAACTCTACACCAATTTTAATAAGGCGCCAACGACATATTTTAATGTTAAAATAAATGCTTAATTTGAAACCGAAACTTTTCTTGGGGTTTTTTGTTGACTTTTTTACAAACACGCCATTTTCATGAATAAATTTGCATCGAAATTCGGAAATTGCGCTTATGCAGCTGTCAGATATAATAACTTGCATGTTATAAGAATCGAATTATGCTTAATAACGCCATTAACTACCTAGACGACAGTTTTTGTATTCGGAAGCTACAAAAGTTTAATTTTATATTTCTATAAGTTTCTGTAATGACTATCAGGCTAACGAAAGATAAAAGGTTCTGGAATATATGACGCGTGAACGATAAGAAAAACCAACGAAGTAAAGCAAATAGCAGAAAATTTGTAACTGCGAGGGCCAAAAGGAAAATGCGCCAAAAATCGATTTCAATAAATTAAGAAAGATTATGAATTTAGGTGTGGGTTTCAGTTTACAGAAATGAGGCTATTTTTTAATACATATTATCTGTCTTTGTACAGAAACAACAAAGTTTAAGTATATTTAGGAACAAAATTAAAAAATGGGAATTTTGGTGGATGCGCCATATGCAAAATTAAAAAAATTCTTTAAGTTTAGGTTTCATAAACTGAATCTTCATAAACTGCGAGGACCAAATGGAAAATGCGCCAAAAATCGATTTCAATAAATTGAGAAAGATTATAAATTTAGGTGTGGGTTTCAGTTTCCTGAAATGAGGCTATTTTCTAATACATATTATCTGTCTTTGTACAGAAACAACGTTTAAGTATATTTAGGAACAGAATTAAAAAATGGAAATTTTGGTGGATGCGCCATATGCAAAATAAAAAAAATGCTTTAAGTTTTCGTTTCATAAACTGAATCTTGATAAATATCTGTTTAGCGCAGAAACAAATAAAATTAATATAAAAATTTTAATGTGTTATATTGAAAATTAAAATAAAAAGCTTCAGATTTGTGAAATTTTGTCCGCAAAAACAAGAAATTTTTGAAGTATTAACAGAATTAAAAAAATATACATGTATAAAATTTTGAAATTAAACAAAAATTATGGGTGCGCCAAATTTAAAATAAAATCTAAATTTCCATCTGTAAACTTTTTTCGTTATAAAATAACACCATTGTTTAATGTAAATCTTCCAAAAAGCTTATTAACACAAAGAGAATTAATGAAAATATAGTTTTTTGATGTCGATGGAACAATTTTGGATTTGCCAAATTGAAAATAAAATTCATAATTTTTATGAGATGGGTTTTTTCCCAATTAATTACATCTATTAACCACAGAAACAAGAAATTTTGGTAATATGTATAGAATTAAGAAAGAAAATTTTGAAATGGACCAAATATGGTGGATGCGCTTAATTTAGAACAAAATCTCCAATTCTAGCTGTTTTTGTAAAATTAGACAATTTCGTAATAAAAAGGGCTAAAAACGCTCAAAGCGATGGTCAAGAACGATTCAATAACAAATAATTTCAACCTGTTTGTTTTAATTAATCAAAAATTTGAATAATTTAGCGTAAATATTTCCATTTCTCCGTTTATTTTACGTTCCAAATAAGCTCGTCAAGCTTTAATAATCAGAAGTGACTCGTTAGTAGAATATTTTTAAGTATCACTACTGTAAACTGAAACTTGAAAGTAGATTAAATTTAATCGCCTCAACCACTTTGTTTAACAAACTTTTCTTATCATCAAGCGACTTACCGACAGGCTGCGAGCTTAGTGTAAACTCAATTCGGCGTTAATTTCGTTGTATTAATTATTAATAATGATTCGATTCTGAATAATAAAATAAATTGGTTATCGATTCTTTGAACGATCAATCATCAGTGAAATTCGGCGGAAATTTTCGGTAACTTTCTATAAAGGAGATAAGGACTGAAAGGACACCCTCATTGTAATTCCCCCACAATGAATATTATGAAATTAATTAAACCTCAATTTGGCGGTGTATTGACGCAGAACTCCTCACATTTCATGGTTTTCCACCATTGGTACCGAAAAATTCACCTGTCGAGTGAGTCACAGCGAAATTTAGCTGTCGTTTACTTGTTGATTAAAATTTTTCAAATGACACTTTGGGGATTCAACGTGCACTTTCGATCAAGGAATCGGCTAACCTAATAATAAATCGTTCCCGATCAGTTTCTGTCAAGGATCCGGCATATATCCGGGAAAAATTGCCCGGAATCACAGAAAACTGGCGCCATTTTCAAAACCTCAACCGGAAATCACTAGACACTGCCATTTGAACAAACATTTAATTTACCTTTCTTGTAAAAAAGCAGCCTTTGCCATTTTTATCGCACATTAACTAAATCAACGTACTCGTAACCGCCAACTTGATTTCGCCTGCCTTGTTATTGATCTTCATCGTGACGTCACTTGCGAGTAAAATTGCGCGCGCAGAGGAGGTACGAGATTTGATTGGCTGACTAACAATTCCCGCCAAAATTCATGTGTCAATTCATTCCGGAGTAGAGTAGTCATGCGATTTTGATGGATTACTACCACGATGGTTCTAGAGATAAAGCTAATGGGAAGAATGTTTCTCATTTTTGACCGGAATTTCAATGAACTTAAAGAAGAAAAGTTCGAACCGCTTAGGCGAAATCGTTAGCGACAGACTCGCTCCTGCAGGTATTGTAATAATTAGACGAAAACTCTTCTTTGGTTTGAGATTTAAAGACAATTCCAGCTTTCTCTAAGCCGATTTGAAACTAGACGGATTTACTTCTTTTCTTAAGCTTTATTTAAATGTGGACGTTCGTACCATTTCCACAATTAACACTGAATTTAATTGCTCCAATATTTTTGCGGCAGGTGCAGGATTAAAAATAATCGGATTGGATTTTCAGGGTGCACATACTTTTAAATTCCGTGTGGCTGTTATTAAAAAACTCTGGACATAACAAAAAACGTCAATTTTAGCGTTGATTGCATTAAAATTCGAAATGCGCCGTGTTTTAAAAATTCACTAACAAAACTGGACTGATTAAAGTGTCAATGTGAAATCGATGAACTGAATTTTTAAACAGATAAACTAGGGCACTGTCATTGGAAGTTTGATAATGAAATATTTTTGTCGCAGGATCTTTTGATGAATTTCAAGATTTTAATTAAATTCAGTATAATTTTTCATCAGATCTAAGAGAATTAAGCGAGACCCTGAAAATGTTAATCTGTGACTTCTTTTCGGGGTGATGAGAGAGGAATGACTTACGTCCGGGATTATAATTAAAAGAAAAATTGGCGGTTCCAACATTTTTACCAACAATTTTAATTAATTTTTGTCTATAATTCCCATATTAGAAAGTCATTTCTGCACACAAATTGTCTAAATTTGACATTAAAAACAAGTCTTCAGAAGGAAGAATGTTTGCTGGTTGATATCCGTCTTTAAAAGTTCTGTTTGTTATCTGTATCCATGGAACTAATTTTACGATCTCTAAAGTGGCTGTAAAAGCGACTTTTACTTCCTAAAGTGTCATCGATAAACCTGTACACTTCGAAATGCACTCACTTATCTCAATACACATTGTTATGTAAAAACTTCTTCTATAAAAGCAATTATACCTTTTGTAGAAATACTCCCACTGTGTTAATCAAATGAATTTGCGTAGAAACATTTCTCCATTTATCTTGTCATCTTCTCTAGATTTTTTAGTAAAATAAGTAATTTCTCAGTTGGATGTTTTTGTTTAACGTCGCATCATAATGAAACCTCTTCATTATGACCATTAGTACATGACAGTTTGACAAATAGTGTGTTAACATTATTATGATCCAGTAATCAATTTCCAATTTTTATCTTCCTCTACAGCGACATTTATTATCCACCGTGTAAAAGCCCGTAAAAATCTTCGCAGTGATCCTTGTTTTTTATTTATGTTTACGTCTGCGAGCAGTTTTTACACTTATCTCCTTACTTTTATTACTTTACGTAAACTCTGAAAAGCGGCAAATTAGTGTCGGTAATATTAACATCGATGTTGTCGTAACTTCTCATTAAAACGGCAACTTAAGATATTTTTATAAGAAAACCAAACTCAGAGAGGGTAACTGTCGGCGTAAATGGATCCTTTTAAACTTTGCGAATTATAGTGACGGCAAAAGAAATTTCAGACTCTCATTAATTACACATTTGATTCCGTCACATAAAATGGTGATACTTTTGAT
Source organism: Gnatocerus cornutus (assembly GCA_029298725.1). NCBI lineage: Eukaryota > Metazoa > Arthropoda > Insecta > Coleoptera > Tenebrionidae > Gnatocerus > Gnatocerus cornutus. The sequence goes on from CM055517.1 coordinate 5,181,780, forward strand.
ATTTGTAGGGAGAGCTTTTAATAAATAAACTAGAAAAGCGAGGCTTTTATGTGCTTTTGGAATTGTTCGAGCGGCCCCATTAGATATGAAAAGACACAAGAAAGCGCGGATCATGGAAGAGTTGTCCTATTTAAATAATAAAAAGCAGGTGTGAACTCGAGAATTTGTAAATAAATTTTCCTTCAGTGAAGTGGTAGCCTACATCTGCTCGTATTTGTGTAAACTAATTCCTCACTCCCCCACGAACATTGTTATAGTTAGTTCATAAGCTGCAAACATATACTAGGGAAAAAGCAAATAATTGCTCGTAAAACATCCCCAAGTCGAGCGACAAAAAGAGGGTGGCATTTTCAGGCCGCGAAACAGTTTCGGTTATTTGCGCGATCTTGCCGTCGGTCGTTTGTCTTTTGGTTTTATTTGTGAAAAGTTCACTTCTCCCAGAGACGAGAATCGATACCGAGGGAGGCTTCCAGGATTTCCACAAGCCATATATCAAACTTGTACTTCAATGTGTGCATATTAAAGCGCGAAATAAATACTTTTCGAAGACACTCCTAACATTGGGGTTGCTCCACCTGATCCCTCAAATTAACGCAGGAAGAAGTCATGATGACGCGCAGGAAACACTCCCGGACAGACGCTTCCGATGCATTTCTTGGTCGAGGGGGAAAATGGTGGATGCGTCGGGATGATCAAATAAAGCGTTTCCTAGATCACATGGCTTTTTGTGGGCGACAACGCGATAAAATGCAAAAACATAATAGGGCGGAAATAACTTTACGGCTTCCGGAGGAAATTTTGCGGAATTTGAACACATTATCTTATCTGGGCAGGTTTGACATGTTTGGATGTACAGGGTGATTCACAGTAAACGCAAAAATCTTTAGTCTGTATTGTATTTTTTTGGTTCTGGTTTTCTAGACTTATTACATTTCTTTCATTCTTTTTTCGATTTTTATATCTTTACCATTGTTTGGTCACTGAATTTCTTTAATGTTTGTATGTTTCCGGATTTATTGAGAGTTTTTAGATTATTCAATTAATTTCGTGGATTATTTTGAATCTTACGATTAGATAAGATCTTTCAAATTTATAGAAATTTTCGGACCCTTTTGATCCTTACGCCCCTAAAAACGGTTGTTCTTCTTCTGTAGATTTTAGGTCAGGCCGAATTAATGAATTATTACGAATGCAACAAAAGCATAATGCAAAATAATGCATTTTCCATTCCGTCTTTTATTTATAATTTCCCGAAAGTCGGAGTAAAGTCGTAATTAATTCATACTTCTCCTCGGACTTAATTAGAGGTAAGCGAGCCCGAGGAGGGCGAATACTCCCAAGAATTTCTTCTAGCTGCTATATTGAAATAGCTGCTTGGCAGTCCGACAAAATAGCCCGATATTGCGCAGAACCACCCTTAAACCTCTTGAAAGAAAAGATAAATCATCGCCCCCACGCGTTATTGCATAATTAAGATTATGTAATTTTCAGTTTCATTTGCACGTGGTACTGAAATACCACCTCGTAAATATTTGTGTAGTAGAAGCGGAAACGGCGCTGCCACTCATTCATAATTAAACTATCGCAATTTTTAATGCAATTTTGATTCTTTTTTTAAATAATCGATGGTTTCGTGGGCTTTGTCCGGTGATTTTTTAATTAAGGTTTAGGTGAAGGCTGTTCCAATTTGGAACAGTTGCCAATAATTCACGAGGGATATGTGAACACGGGATTTTTCTCTCCATTTGTTTCGGAGCCAATTTCGGGACTTACTTCTTATGATGGTATCTACATGTTTAACCAACCAGAGTCTAGTGCAAAATGCGTGCGCCTGTGTCGCGATTCTTTCTGTGATCGGTTTTTATCTTAATGCCCTCTGACCTGAATTAAGGAAATGAAGTTGAAAAAAGGTGCTGCGTATCAAATGTACCATCGAATGTTGTTTTAAGTACTTTAATTATTAATCAACGAATCAGAGTATTAATTAATTAATCAACGTATTATTAATTCACATTTTCGACGGGAATAAATTTCACTTTTATATTTAGTCGTCAACTGAAGTGAGGGGTAACAAAAAATGTAAGTGGGTTTTGCTCCAACTCCTCCTCTTTACACTCTACGTAAAATCAATATTCCCTTGTTTAAAATCCAACTACTTGGAGCTAAATTACTAAGCGTGTCATTAACTATAACAGTAAACTTTTTAAAGCATTTATTGCATAAATTTAATGTCACTCTAATGCAGCTCGTTTGGATGCAAAACCATAAATGAAGATTGTAAACGAGGTGATTAAAGATTTTTACAACCTCCAACGACCCATGCACACATGAGATCCGTTGTAACAAGAACAGTTCATACCTTTCAACTGATCTGAATTTTGAATATTCGTTACTATAAATACGTGACCTCTTGGCAATGGTACTGTTTCACCCGGTAAAGTGTGTCATCACAGCGACACGAACGTGCAAATGAGGTAAAAAATCGAGCGAGGCGATTTTCGCCATGTTAAATTAGCAATGAGATCGGCCTAAACTCACGAAATTGTTTCTGTGATTGTTTGAGAAACAGTTTCCTTCCTTATCTCCGAATGTCATCCGTTTTTCCACTTCATCGCTTCACGGAAGGAACGCTGTTATTACAACGTAGCGCGATGATTGGTCGTCGTTATCGACTAAGTTACGGTTTACGTTTTCCTTTAATTACTATCGTGTGTACGTGGCCTCACGTGATGTTGATACATTCATAATGAGTAGTGCAAAGGGGAAAAGCGTGAATGGCATCGTAGCGCATTTTTCATTCTGGTCTACAGGGAGGACTGTACAATTTGCATCTAGTTGTACTACGAGAACACGTTCATATTTTAACCAGCAAACCTTTCACGGATGGATTGTTTATGAGAATTTAAATTACACCAAATTGAGTTACGAACTCACATGCAAATCCAATATAAGTGCGCTATGTTTTCAGTTGCTGCAGGCAAACACCCAATCAAAGGAAAAAGCTTCAAAGCTACATTGATTGGTGGGAATTCAAGTCGATACGCTTTGGAAAGTGTAGGGCATTTCACTGGAATTGGAAACATTATTTTTAGTCCACAAACATTTAAAAAAAAGTTGGCCCGGCGCATCCACCATTTTATCACAGTTTTTTTACTTTATTTCTTGTTTTGGATAAGTAACCTTTAAAAATTTTATTGGTATAGCTTTAAAATTTCCAGAATTACAGATTTTGTACAAAAGTTTTCAACATGCTCAATAATTTCCGCGTTTCAATGCCCCCAAGTTAAAAGTCTTTAATTTTCTCTCTAAAATAATTTCAGCAAGTTCATCGTGTTGCTAAAAGCAAAATTAAAGAAAAATAATTTAAAAGCTCACAAATTTGACTTCTGAAGATCCATTTCCAGCTCCTAAATTTCCAAAGCGAGGCTTCATTTTTAATTCTCTCAGTTGATAATAAATATTAAAAAATTTAAATCCCTAGACGTACAACATGTGGCTACTTAATCTCGACTGGTGATAAAAGCGGACACTTTATGGTGGTAGCAACGCAATTTTATTATCTATTATTAGTGATACAAAGATTTAATCCCACCGGAGACACTCTCATTTTATTAAGAAATAAAGAGGAAAGATAAACTTTGCCATCCATCACTCAGCATCTCCTGCTGACTGCAGCTAATTTCACATCAGAACCACATGAATGTTTTTAAGTGAAGAGAATTTACGAGGGACAAAAAGCAATTATTGTTAGGGTTAATAAATTTAATCTTCATTGCCAGACTCCGACAATTTTAGTTATCACGACAAGAGAGTTATCGAAAAAACAGTTTATTAATGGTAGAGCAAAGCATCGAGCTTCTGAAAATCACGTTTTTGATTGACTAATATTTCAAACGGCGAGACAAGTACATTATTGTCGAAATCTCTTTCGTGATCAGAAATTAAATTTCCTCGAGGAAAATATTTGTGTTTTCAACTGCACCGGCGCGAAATTTAAAAAGTCCGTTTTCTTGAAGCAACATTTCTTTGTAGTTTTATTTTAAGTGACTTGGAATAGCTTGGCACTTATCCTAGCTCTTCTCGTCCTCAAAGGAAATTCCTCTTTGTACAAAATATTACATAATAGCACTCACCTTCCTGCGACCACAGCAGAGCATATTGCGCGTGCGCGAACGACCGGATGTGATCTTCGAGCGCGCCAATTTCCGCCACTGCATACCAGATTAGCTCTGGGATGTCGTCCTGAAAAATAACAACCATATCCATTATTATACAAAGGACGCATGCTAGCCTCGGTACAATCACAATGATTGATGATGGCCGCAAATTTCAGATTATTTTTTTTTAAAACACCTGTTTGATGTTCACAATCAGATTTCATTTCTATCACTCTGTATTGATCTGTATTTGGGAAGTTTTATTTCTTTTTTGGAAAGCGTTCATGCATAGAGATGTGGCCAATTTGCTTCGGAATGATGTCAAAAGGGCTTTACACGGATGGCACTGGTGCTTTGAACTATTTCAATAGCCGTGAAATACGTTTGTGGAGATAGGGAAGGTTTTAATGGGGGTGTGTTTGTTAAACATGCAAGAATTTTTGTTTGGAAAAGATAGCTTTGAATTTACCCTGACGTTGCATAAATATTGGACTTATTTTTTCGCTACTGAACTACGAACTTTACATAAAATATTAAAAATAAATAAGCCACAAAACTGTGAACATTCCGGTCCACATAAAGTATTAAATTATGGACTGTAAATTTTAATTTCCCATAGCACTAAAACGGGAACTTTATCGACTAATAAACTGAGTTGACATTAGGAATTCTTGTTATAGACTAGCATAAATATTTTTAAATAGGACAGAAAGTAATATACGAGAAAAGTTTTGTAAAACAATCTCTAACGAATAGGCAAAAATGGTGGATGCGCCGGGGGCCACAAACGGATATTTTTTTTATAAATGTTTCTAATTTGACTTATAGAATCCAAAAGTTTTTTTGAACGTTCTTATGTTTGCATTTGACGTCTCCACCATTTTTGGAGCTTAACTAAAAATTATTTGAAACTGCTTTTTAGTAGGTACTTCGAGAAAATCCACTTGCTTATTATTTTGAAATTACCCGTTTTTCAGGACGGTCTAAGGCGTGAAGTTATTATTCCCCATTATAAAACCGCGATTAAAACCGACCTGACGTTAACAAATGACATTATAATGGACAAAAAAGAAAACAACAATGAAATTAGCATATTAAATTGAATGATAATTTGTTTATCGTCACGTGATGTTGTATTAATCCAATGTCTTAATTGTGTGAAATTTCATTAGCGTTATCAGCCACATTTAAGCTTAATAAAACGGCTTTTTCGGGCAACTAATAATAAACTTCGAACGGAAAACGGAACCGTTTTGACATTTGAAATATGAATGATGAAGTTCCGTTGTTTGGTAAACGGGCAGTGTGAACTCTCAATAATTAAAACAGTAAAGTTACGTATTCTAATTTTAGATTTAAATTAAACCTGCATCATTAATCAATTTAGGGTTTAATTATGAACTGAACTCATATCATTACTGAAAAAACGAAGAAAATGAATTAAGTTTGGGGCGCAAATTAATATCGATCTCAAGTAACGCCACAAATGTCTTTAAATCTTTTTTAAATATAAATAATGGTATTCGTGTAAACACGACCAAATGAAAAGCTTTTAGGATAATAGCACAAATCCATTTCTGAAGCCCCAGAAGGAAAGGTATTATTGTGAAGCGATTTATAAACATGTAGACTTTTCATGCTTTGATTAGCTTAAAAAGGCGGTTTCATTAATGTAAAAAACGTGCGCAGAGGGAAAATTTTATTTCTTGGCCTGGGAACGTGTCCTATTATAAAACATCTGGTCTTTGATCTGATAATTGACCGCGAGCTGTTCAAAGCGCGAGTTTAGGTCCAGAAGGGGAGTGTTAAGCTAAAGTTCTCGACATCGTATTTTTTATTCGAATTTTTTATCACTGTTGTGCTATAGCCACGAAATTTGGGGAACTATTTTTGAGGCGTCCTTAAGTCTACCAAATTGCAAACTTGTACATTGAAGGACACAAATTTTGGGAATTTTATTTTTAAAACCAAGCAAAAATATTTGTAATTTTGGAAATTTTAGTACTGCAGCAGTAAAATTTAGGAAAGTAACTATTTTTGAGTGATGTGTTAACTGTTCTAAATTGCAAAATTGTAGAGCGAAAGACACAAATTCTTATTTATAAGACGAATCAAACATTTTCGACATCCTTTACTATTACTAAAATTCCTAATTTTGGTAAGTTTAGATCCATAGCTATGAAATATAGAGAACTTTCTGTCTTTGACTATCGTGAATTGTAGAGCGAAAGACCCAACTTTTAGAAATTTTTATTTTTAAAACCAAGCAGAATTTCAAATTTCTGTGGCCTGCTTTCACTTGTATGTTAGATACTTTAAAAAGCCACAAATTAAAGAATCATTTTCCAGAGAATCAGCCCTTGAATGATGTTGTGCCTGTCGTTTTTCTTCCGCTTATCTCGTTTAAAATTCACAAGTTCTAAACTTGGACCTGAAAGTTTTGTTTAACCTTACAGTTAGTGCAAATATTGGCGGATGTTTCATCCAACTTTGTTATTTACTTTGCCACTAAAAACAACTGAAGAACAAAGGAATTAAAAAATATATTACTTCCCGATTTTCCATTACCTGCGTAATTTAGCTAAAATTACAATCTGGGTCAAAAGGCAATTACTTAAAATTGTTAATAAAAGATGTGCAACCCGGGGCATTTGCTGGAAAATGCCGCATCATTTCGAGTGAAGTTTATGGACAAAAATGGTTAAAATGAAGACCTCCTAAGGAATTAATCCATTTATTCAAGCTCCATTGTTTTATTTTCTGTTACATTGTGCATTACTGCTATAATTCTGCATGTGCACATTGTGGAAAGTAATTAGTCTAATAATAATGAACGTTAGAAGCCAGAGAAGATCTTTGCATGCAGCTCCGAGTTATGGCGAATCTAATATGAGCAAAAGTTGGACTAATTTGGGATTATGAATTAAAGTTTGGTCGTAATTAATTTTTTCAACAATGCCTCGGAAAAGACTTTCCACTTCTCTTGATTTATTTCCAGCACCATTGTTTTTGACATCCGAAAAATCGTCACCAACTGTTACATTTCCTCTAAACAAAAGACCCCTTCTAAATAATATGAAAGTAGAAATATCTTGAAAGTAGTGTAGCAAAGAATGACGTTTTAAATGACAACCTTTTTTTTAGGGCGTCGTAAAGTACCTTTAACCCAGCATAAAATTTCGCCTAGTTTCTCTGTAAAAATTTCGTGTCAGCGACAACATTAACGTCTTTATAAATTGGCAAAAAATCCATATCGAGATGCAGGAAAAGTTTGACACGGCTTATTTAATATTTTATCATTTCTCATCGTATTTGATTAAGCAATTTACGAGACACGCGCATTCAAGCTTGAATCTAAAAGATTTGAGCCGTACTGGGGCAATCTCGAAATGGGGCGAAATGGGGAAATTTGAGAGATGTGATGGACTGGAGGTATTGGTAACCTACATACATCATCAAAAATCAATAACAAAATGATTTTGATCCAAGGGGGCCGCTTTTGGCAAAACGTACCTGTATGAAAGCATGATCACCTATTTTCGAATTTCTTATTTAAGACCTTCCTGTGCCTCGTGATGAGTAAAATGGATCGCATTTCGTCCGAGATGATTTATTTGCGTAGGACCGAACAGGCTTCCAAGTTCTAGTGTTGTAGAACCTTAATCAATATTTCCAGTCTGGGTCCTACTTTATCATCATCGAATAAAAATTCCACACGAACCACGTCACTTCACTTTAACAAAACACAAAATAACCCGAAAGCTCCACCGTAGTTTCATCGACAAGTTCGCCACGATAGCATTTTCCGTAACTGTGCTTGTGCTCAATGAAAAATAGCAGGAAAAATGTCGACGCGCGCTACGAAAAACCACAAAATTGCTTAAATTAACGTGAATTATCGACTCTTACGATCTTGGACGGGTTTAACGAAGCAAACTAACACTTATGACGATCTAATCAACTCCTAATTAGTTAATAATTAAGTGAAATGCGTTTAAAACGGCTTGATTTAAATTTAGAGCAGCCCCGACGGCTAGTATACTACGGCCCCCTCCCTACTCGAGCTTTACCGAAAGCTCGCGGTATTGAACGAAAGCTCCCCGTTAAATTATCCTGATGCGCGATTTTACATCAGGATCACTAGAAAAAACGGATTTCGATACGGAAATTTTTCAATAATTCAAGATCTTGTCGCTGGAATTAATCTAATTACAAGCTTCCGAAAGTAATCTAATCCTGTTTCAGTCCGCAATTATTTATAAAAGGACGTTCATAAACAAATTACAGTTAAACAAGAGGATTGAAATTTTATCCTTTCATTCCCGTGAATGCACTCGTGGTTATAAAACTAAACAGTTGGAAGCGATAAAACAATAAAAACTTACTTTTGATTAAACTGATTTTATTACTTTGCACGACTGCTCTAGAATTTGCAGCGCTTAATAATTTAGGCTGCTTTAGGCGCGAAATTTCAAACTTACCCACAGTTTAAACCAATAGAATTTCAGATGAAAGTCTTTAGCCCAGCGCATCCACCAAATTTAACTTTTTAAAACCGAAAATCCAGAAAACCGACGAACTATAAATAGACAATTATTAATATCTCAATAAATTAAAAAGCAAATGAAACATTCGTAAAGTTGCATAAATAAATTTAGAAATAGAATGTTGTGTTTATGAAAAAATGACGGAACGACACGCAAATAATAAGATCCGACGTGGTAAAACTAATAAACTAAAATAACGTTTAGTCGTTAAATTTGATTTTTATGCGTGACGAAGATAAGAACCGAGTTACGATTTCTGCAGTAGTTCTAGTTACAACAAATATGCGTGATTTTATCTTAATTAAATTACCTGAGTTTCATTTTAAATATTCATTGTTTGCTCATTTATTGTATTGGAAAATCATAACAACGGATATTTATAGCCTGTTGTTAAACTAAGTGTGTCGTAACACTCTTTATTATTCTTTAGATTTACACAGCTGACAGTTGTATCCACAAGTAGATCTTGTGTAAATAATAAATACCATGTCGTTGGAATTATTACTAAATTAATGATTATTATCCGATAATTGAACGAAAAGCTTGTTCTTATCGGATGATATACATGCACAAATCGATAACACTCGTGGTCCTAATTATTATTTCCACCATGTCTGTTATTACCAGCTTAACAACATATTTTGTAAACTTTAATCTTCATCAAGATAATTGTCAGCGTATACAGGAGATATGACAACAATTCTCTTGTGAAATTGATAATTACATTCCTTTAAGCACGCATTCAGATATAGCACCAAGTTGTCACGTCAAGCTAAAGATTGCGTGAGGAGCTTTCCGAGCTTTTAATTCGTTTTTTTATGTGTCGATATCAAGGGATTTTGTGGTCAATTTTTTAGCTTTTTAAAATGAGTAATTATGGGAAATGGAATCAAAAATGGAAGCGAAACATCAATAAATATTGATTTGACTGTATTGTTTATCTGTGGAGGTTTTGACACATTTTTTGATTGAAATGTTGGGAGGATCCGCATGAAATTTTAATAAGTGACCATTCATTTTTAATTAGACGTTGTGGCTTGTATTTTATTCGATGATTATAAATTTTAAATGCGTTGTTTTAGCAAAATAAGAAAAACATTCAAACATCAGTTTTTATATACTTTGAACTTAATTGAGGCTCATTTTAGAATGTCTAGATTCTCATCATTCTCATTCTCAAGAACTTTCACAATCTTCTGGATTTCTTGTATTTATTGTTTGTTCTTTCTTTGTTATGTTCGTATTTCTTGGTTTGTTTCTTAAGATTCTTTTTAGACGCTTTCTTTGGATCATTTTTACAGTCTTCTTATCAGTCATTGTCGCCTAATAAAACAAAATAAATTTAACCATTAAATATTTTCCAAAAAAATAAAATAAATTTTAAATATTTAAAGGGACCAATAAATATGGCGGCAGTTCTTAACCGGCCAATCAGAGTCATTCAGGCTCCAGAAGTAAACAACATGTCGTTGGTGGTGTCAGACGACGAAAACTCTGAAGATTCTTTTTCGGATTTATCCCAATTTTCAGTACCAAGAGAAGAAGCAGTATGTGATGAATCAAAAAGTGATAATTCCAAAATGTACCAAATTCACAAAGCCACCAACCTAGCAAAGAACATAATAAACAGACAGGTAAGTCGGAAACATAACCTCAAACATCATGTCAGCATCATTATTTTAATTCTTTTTCTAGATGTATGGGAGGTTTACAAAAAATCCTAAAGCAAAGACTGAAAGAATATTTAACAATGTACACCATAAATGTAGGTTTGGCCTAAGTTCCCTTCTCAAAGACTATGAAACTATGTAAGTTTGAACACACAAGATGAAGAAGCGCTATTGTTGGCTTTTAGGAATCACATTTTTATGGGGTTTACGCTGTGTGGACAGTATTTTATAAGTTTTACAGAGAGGTTCTCGGAAAACATTGTTTACACTTATAGTCTTGAGCCTTGTTATCAATATGAGCTGTACTTGTGGAGGTTTGTCCCAGGAGAGAAACTGAAGTTTGTTTCCAAACATCGAATTTTTAAAATTCGAAGGGATCTACAGGTACTGGAGAAGATCACCTTTATGCAATTCCCCATGGACCCATACAAATTGCTGTGCTATGGACTTGCGTAAGATTTAAGGTCAAATGAGACCTGTGAAACTCTTTTTTTTTTTCCATTTTTTAGCGCTTCAAATCCGGCGATGGTTTACATAACCATCCTTACGTTGCCATTTCCCAAAAGTTGTAAACATTGTCATAGAAATTTATCTCTGACTGGTACGTTTTTCGTGTCTTTGGTTTTTAACTTGTTTTATTTTGCAGGTCAAGTGAGTCAAGGATGGTGTGTTAAGCACGGTTTTGTCCTCCATTACATGTTTTCCATGGCTCAACCATGTCCGAGTTTTGACCCCGACATCTCCCTAGCTTACCCTGACCACTTTGTTATAAACACAGGCCATTGCATTCATATTTTAAATGTAACGACTTTAGATCCGCCTCAAACCCCCGTGAATCTTTCGAATTTCGTGAAAGAAGAAGAGAAATTACCTCCAGTGGCTGGTAATTTTAACGATACCTTTAGTGAAGTATCGGAGTCGCCTAGTGATCATTTCGGAACGAATAGCGTTGTAGATGCCATATTAGAAGACTTTAACGAGTACGATTTAGAAGGTAACGAATGTAATAAACCTTTCCACGAGTTAAATATAAGTTGCGAGCCGCTTAATGTCACGGGTAAAAGCTACCATAATACGTTGGTCCAAAATATTGTCGATCCTAGGTTTAAACGGTTGCAGAACACGAGTAAGGAGTATTTATTTTCAGTTCCTCAAAGTTCGGGTTTACAGAAAAACATCGAAAAGAATAAGATTGATAAAAAGATCGCCGAAAAAGCGTACGAATTCATCGAAGAAAACGAAAAGTGCGAGAAATTAAGCTCGTTTAGAAAAAAGCGCCTCGCGGAAAAAAAGTACGAGTTTTCCGAAGATAATAGTGAGAATATCGTTCCGTTTAATTCGTTACGACGGGAACGGAGGTACTTGTACCGTTCGCAAAGTCGTTGTATTCGTTCGCCTGATTTCAACACTTTGTTTTTAAGTCCGCGCTCTCCCATGCAGTCCCCGAATTCCCGAAACGGCCAGTTTTCACCTGGCGGTGCTAGGAACCTGTATTGTCCTTCCATACGTAACTCTCCTCATCATTCCAAGTCTCCCATCAGTCCCAAAGAATCTGCTCGGAAACTCTACGTCTATTCGCCGAGTCTAGACAGTGACTGTTCTGACTCTGACTCAAGACTCATTTTGAGAATGCCCGGAAATATTACTACCTCTCAGCCTGTTGATTGTCGATTTACCCAACAGAGCGGTTTGTTGATTGTAGATCCAAAGATAGAGACGCCGAAGTGGATCAAGAAAGTTGTCAGACGTTACTCGAATGGTGATTTCGAGAATAGCTCGCTGCTTTCAGGGCAGAGCAGAGGTAATTTCCTGTGCGATCTCACGTTTTACCCTTCAAGTTTCTTACAGATGACTACAATATTCCAATTGAGATACCTCTTCTGGTTCACACTTTAGATGAACAACATTTGGACGTTGTTCCTGATTTTAAGGTCGACCAAGTCACGGAAATGCAATTGATTGTCACACAGAGAACATTTGACTGCGAACAGTTTGTTCAACGAAGGGCTCAAAAGATGTGCAGCGAGTCTCAACTCGAATTCCTTCATTGTCAGGACTATGACATCAAACTGAACTATGTAAGACTACAACTATCATAATTTTTCGCAGAGTATTATTTCATTTTTCCAGGTTTGTCCAATTGACGGCCACATCGTTTGCCAAGCTGTGATCAAAATGGGTACTTTAAAAAGCGTTGAGCCCCACGGAAAGCCTGAAATCTTCACCACGCAGTGCTTATTCGTCTGGAATATCGCGACTGATAGCTTTGAAGTAATAGAGCCACCTGATGATATTAAACTACAATCTACAGAAAAATACCAAGTTTTGCCTCACATTGATATTCCAAGAACTCACTGCAATGGGGTTCTCGTTATGGATTACTGCTATTCGAAAACGAAAACAAGTCTCAGGGATTATAATAACTACTACAAAATTTGTTTGAGTGCCGATTGTATCTCTGCAAATTCGCCAGAGGACAGTTTGAGTGATAGCGATTAAGTTGTAAAAAATTCAAGTATTCTTTAAATCGCTCGTGCGATTTGGTGTTCATATTTCGTTTTGTAATTTTAAATTGTCATGAAATGGAATTTCTTTTACCATTCAACTCGATCAACTGTGTGAATGTATTGTAATTTTAAACAGTAATAAGTTAAACTGTGATTTGAATGTTGTGAAGTTGAAATAAACTAATTTATAATTAACTTGAAGATGTTTGCGATCAAGTCCGAAACGGGAGGAAAGACGCCTGATTGGGACTTTTTGTTAAAACGGTTGGTACTTTAGTGCCAAACCTGGTGATAAACACAGGACGTGATCATTTCAATTTGCCCAAATTCAAGATTTTTATCTTCAATTAAGTTCTAATTTGTACCACAACAATGTTCAAATTTGGTTTTTTGGACGACGACGTTAAAAACGAAGCAGGTAATTTATTACCGCAGATTTACAAAACCTAACCTTTCTTTTTCACGCTGTCAGACCCCGATGAAAATATCCCATGGCTTGAAAGTAAAGAAATTTCAGCGGCGAATTTTACACCCAACAATGAACTGACAACAAACTGGATGAAATGCGGTGATCATGAAATTAAATATATGTCAGATAAAGTTATAATTCAGTCTTTGCAAAGTGGGGCTAATCCCTCTGAAAATTCATTGCTAAGCGCGGAACAAGAGCACTCCGATTTAATTACCGGAGTCTACGAGGGTGGTGACTCTAATATTTACGTTTCAAGCTTATAATGACTCGTTTTAGGTGGATTAAAGATTTGGGAATGTACTTTTGATCTGCTGGATTTTATAGTCAAGGAAGGTATAGATTTTAAAGAAAAAAAAGTCTTGGATTTGGGTTGTGGTGCAGGGATTGTCGGAATTTTGGCGTGCTTAAAGGGGGCGAACGTTGTCTTCCAAGATTATGTAATTAAATCCTTCACTTTTTTTAGTTTTGTTTTGAATTGTTTTTTCTTTTAGAATGAGGAAGTAATAAAAACTGCCACCATCCCAAACGTGGCTCTGAACAATATAAACTGTGATAACTGTGGGTTTTACAGTGGGGACTGGTCTTCCTTCTTAGATCTACAAAAAAACTCTGGAAAATTCGACTATATATTTACGTCAGAAACAATATACAACATCAACAATTATAAAAAAATATTGAGCATTTTTAAAGAACTGTTGGTAAAAAATGGAATAATGTATCCTTTCTTTGGTCGTTTCTACCCTACACAAATGCTTTTACTTAATCTAACTACAGCTACCTAGCGGCAAAATCTCACTACTTTGGCGTAGGAGGAGGAATTGGCCACTTTGAAGACTTCTTAAAGAAGGAAGACATTTTTGATTACAATACAACATGGGTATGTTCCGACGGTGTGAAACGAGCGATCATTAAAATAATTCTAAGGTGCTAATCTTTCATAAATCCACCCATCTTCTCCCAGATGACTTGAAACTCCATCACATTCATCACCCGCTGCTTTCTTGAATTTAATCCTGTCGTGAATGCGATCAGTTTGCCCTTGCCAGAATTCGATACAGATTGGTTTGACGATGTAGCCCCCCCATTGCGGAGGTCTTGGTACTTGGCCCTCGCTGTGTAGACTCTTCAATTCGCGTTCTTTTTCGGCAAGAACTGTGCGACTCGCTATGGGTTTACTCTGATTACTGCAGAGAGCCCCGATTTGACTTTGATAGGGCCGGCTTTGGAAATAGGCGTCGGCGTCGGAAAACGGAAGCTTTTGAGCGACGCCTTCGATGCGTACCGATCTGTTACAAGACGGCCAGTAAAAAGTTAGCGCACAATTTGGGTTCTCATCCTGAAAAAAATCATGACGGGAGTTTTTTGGGGAGGTACACATACCAGTTCTTGTCCTTTTCTGCTGGTGTAATGTGTGAAGAATTTAAAACCTTCCTTGCTGTATCCTTTGCAGAGGACGAAACGCGCGGACGGGACACCATCCCTGCAAGGTTGAATTAAACCACGAATTTATGAATCAGTAATTACTTTGTGGCTGTTGCTAAGCACATTGCAGTCGGTTCAATAATTGTGGGGTCTTGTCTTACGTCATTGAACCATTTTTCAAATAAATTGAAGGGTTCCTTCACGTCTATGTTGTCCTCCAAAAATAAATTCGTCTTATCGTTATATTTAGTGCGAAGAGCTTAAAATAAAAAGACGAATTCTTGCGTTTTTTGCTGGTTTTTACTCACCGCTAATATCCATCTCGTCAGTAGACCCTAAACAATAGAATATTTATTTTAATTTGTCGTAAAAACCGTACAAACATGATAAGAGATATTGCGAGCACTTAACGAACAGAGAAGTGGAAAAACTTATTTTTGTAACTAAGTGTGAATGTAGTCATTGATAGAGAAGGACATGAACGTAGCGTAAAATTACGTAATATCGACCTTTCTAATCGATACAGCAGTCCTCAAACGGAGACGTCGTTGAAGTTAGCGTCATTTTACCGGATTCAGTTTCTTAAATTAAACGCCGCAGTACTTCGCCTCAAATGACGCATGCATGCCGGTCGCACTTTTCACATGCGAATTTCCACCGATCGTCGCTTTTTTTTCACACAATTTTTGACCAAATGACACCGTAATGACCTTCTGCCCCATCTTCAAACAAAATTCTCCTTCTACATGAGAACAAAGTGGTAAAACTCAACCCTTAACCTAACTAGAAAATTATTATTCATTTCAACCTTCAATAGTAATGTAGCTTCATAAATATGACATCGAAAAATTACAAATAAATCACTTAGTAATCTCCCATATCGCATATACGCCCACCACCCGTCAGAGGGTGGCAATCTCAACCCCTCAAACACGACCTCCGACTATTTCGAAAAATCCGCAATGTAGCCCTATGAATTTAAACTCGAAAAATTACAAATAAATCACTTAGTAATCTCCCATATCGCATAGACGCCCACCACCCGTCAGAGGGTGGCAATCTCAACCCCTAAAACACCACCTCCCACTATTTTGAAAAATCCGCAATGTAGCCCTATGAATTTGAACTCGAAAAATTACAAATAAATCACTTCGTAATCTCCCATATCGCATATACGCCCACCACCCGTCAGAGGGTGGCAATCTCAACCCCTCAAACACGACCTCCGACTATTTCGAAAAATCCGCAATGTAGCCCTATGAATTTGAACTCGAAAAATTACAAATAAATCACTTAGTAATCTCCCATATCGCATATACGCCCACCACCCGTCAGAGGGTGGCAATCTCAACCCCTCAAACACGACCTCCGACTATTTCGAAAAATTCGCAATGTAGCCGTATGAATTTGAACTCGAAAAATCACAAATAAATCACTTAGTAATCTCCCATATCGCATATACGCCCACCACCCGTCAGAGGGTGGCAATCTCAACCCCTCAAACACGACCTCCGACTATTTCGAAAAATTCGCAATGTAGCCGTATGAATTTGAACTCGAAAAATCACAAATAAATCACTTAGTAATCTCCCATATCGCATATACGCCCACCACCCGTCAGAGGGTGGCAATCTCAACCCCTCAAACACGACCTCCGACTATTTCGAAAAATCCGCAATGTAGCCCTATGAATTTGAACTCGAAAAATTACAAATAAATCACTTAGTAATCTCCCATATCGCATATACGCCCACCACCCGTCAGAGGGTGGCAATCTCAACCCCTCAAACACGACCTCCGACTATTTCGAAAAATCCGCAATGTAGCCCTATGAATTTAAACTCGAAAAATTACAAATAAATCACTTAGTAATCTCCCATATCGCATAGACGCCCACCACCCGTCAGAGGGTGGCAATCTCAACCCCTAAAACACCACCTCCCACTATTTTGAAAAATCCGCAATGTAGCCCTATGAATTTGAACTCGAAAAATTACAAATAAATCACTTCGTAATCTCCCATATCGCATATACGCCCACCACCCGTCAGAGGGTGGCAATCTCAACCCCTCAAACACCACCTCCCACTATTTTGAAAAATCCGCAATGTAGCCCTATGAATTTGAACTCGAAAAATTACAAATAAATCACTTAGTAATCTCCCATATCGCATATACGCCCACCACCCGTCAGAGGGTGGCAATCTCAACCCCTCAAACACGACCTCCGACTATTTCGAAAAATTCGCAATGTAGCCGTATGAATTTGAACTCGAAAAATCACAAATAAATCACTTAGTAATCTCCCATATCGCATATACGCCCACCACCCGTCAGAGGGTGGCAATCTCAACCCCTCAAACACGACCTCCGACTATTTCGAAAAATTCGCAATGTAGCCGTATGAATTTGAACTCGAAAAATCACAAATAAATCACTTAGTAATCTCCCATATCGCATATACGCCCACCACCCGTCAGAGGGTGGCAATCTCAACCCCTCAAACACGACCTCCGACTATTTCGAAAAATCCGCAATGTAGCCCTATGAATTTGAACTCGAAAAATTACAAATAAATCACTTAGTAATCTCCCATATCGCATATACGCCCACCACCCGTCAGAGGGTGGCAATCTCAACCCCTCAAACACGACCTCCGACTATTTCGAAAAATCCGCAATGTAGCCCTATGAATTTAAACTCGAAAAATTACAAATAAATCACTTAGTAATCTCCCATATCGCATAGACGCCCACCACCCGTCAGAGGGTGGCAATCTCAACCCCTAAAACACCACCTCCCACTATTTTGAAAAATCCGCAATGTAGCCCTATGAATTTGAACTCGAAAAATTACAAATAAATCACTTCGTAATCTCCCATATCGCATATACGCCCACCACCCGTCAGAGGGTGGCAATCTCAACCCCTCAAACACCACCTCCCACTATTTTGAAAAATCCGCAATGTAGCCCTATGAATTTGAACTCGAAAAATTACAAATAAATCACTTAGTAATCTCCCATATCGCATATACGCCCACCACCCGTCAGAGGGTGGCAATCTCAACCCCTCAAACACGACCTCCGACTATTTCGAAAAATTCGCAATGTAGCCGTATGAATTTGAACTCGAAAAATCACAAATAAATCACTTAGTAATCTCCCATATCGCATATACGCCCACCACCCGTCAGAGGGTGGCAATCTCAACCCCTCAAACACGACCTCCGACTATTTCGAAAAATTCGCAATGTAGCCGTATGAATTTGAACTCGAAAAATCACAAATAAATCACTTAGTAATCTCCCATATCGCATATACGCCCACCACCCGTCAGAGGGTGGCAATCTCAACCCCTCAAACACGACCTCCGACTATTTCGAAAAATCCGCAATGTAGCCCTATGAATTTGAACTCGAAAAATTACAAATAAATCACTTAGTAATCTCCCATATCGCATATACGCCCACCACCCGTCAGAGGGTGGCAATCTCAACCCCTCAAACACCACCTCCGAATATTTTGAAAAATCCGCAATGTAGCCTTTTGAATTTGAACTCGAAAAATTACAAATAAATCACTTAGTAATCCCCCATATCGCTTATACGCCCACCACCCGTCAGAGGGTGGCAATCTCAACCCCTTTCCACAACTTTCAACTTTTTTCAAAAAACTTTTATTTAGTCCGATGACATCGCTAATTTCTTATATCCGGTTTACACCCTCCAACTGTTGGAGGGTAAAGGTGTAATTGTTTAAACAAAATAATACCTTTTAGTCTGACAACCCAGAATGCACCTTGTAAAATTGTAGGTTGCATTCTAATTTTTTTTATTGAATTTACGGCCATTGTGTTTTTGACTATGCACCAGAATTTTTTTGAAGTAATTACTGAACATGGGATTTTTTACGAGAATACGTTAAAATCGATATTTTATCTGAAAATTAAAACTGCCCGTTTTTGACGTTTAATCTTACGCAAAATGTCTCGAGGTCTTCATTAAATTTTCCTTAGAGTTTCTTCAAACTTTAGATACAAAAATAGAGGTTTTATAGATTACCAAGCAGGTTTGCTTGACTTTTTTGTTATTTAAAGGAAATAGCTATCTGTTATGTCCTCTTCCGCTGTCTCTAAAAAATAGCTGCAACAGGTTTTCGTAACACATTTGAAATTTCAATTTTGCATGAACTTTGGATTTTTATTTTAACTAAATTTACTTTTTATTTATAAGGTAAATAAATACAAATAATTTTGAGAAAATCAATGCATATACTATGTAGGTGTCTCAGAATTTCTGAACGACTCGATAACCTCAGGTTCTGCCTAATTATTGCATTAAGCAAATGAAATTGAAATAGCTCCTTACATTTTACATTAGAGCAATGTAACGCCAACCAATCACAAATATTTTATGAATCAATATTCAAATGTACCTTACATTGTTAGATACTTAGCAACATCGTTTTTGTCACAAAAAGAAACGTATTTGATTGTTTAATTTTATATTGCATTAATTAATTTGTTTTTAGCAAATTTAGCCAGGATCTGTTGTTAACTTATCTTCGCCAGTTCTGAGACACTCTGTTTTGAGTACCCACCTAATTATCTAATTAGACTAATAACAATAAAAAATTCGCTAAGTTGGTTGTTTTGTTTTGACCATCCTTTTCGTTGACACGTCACCAGCAAGGAATTTATGTATGATTGTTATCATTAATCGTTTACTTATCAGACGTACGTGATTTTGTCAAGGCTCGGAGCTGCGTCGACACGGAGGTACAGTTCACGCAACGATTTAGTGCTGTTATGGCTTTGACTTTTTAAATCGTTTACAGCTACTTTACCGCAAACCCCCATAAACATAAACATTCTCTGGTGGTTAGATCTTAACCGGAATACACATTTTTACCCAGCTGGTCAGTCTTACAAATCGAAACAATAGAATTCTTCAAAATACGTCTATCCTACCGGTTTATTTCAATGCAGATAAGACCCAACCACTTGAGGACGATTATGTTTATGAAGGTTTGCGGTAAAATTGCTGTAAACGGTTTAAAAAGTCAAAGCCACAACCGCACTAGATCGTTTGGTGAACTGTAATACCACTGGGTGGTGTCTACCCTACACAGGATAATAATTGATATTTTAAGGAATAGGTACATGCGTATAGATAATTTTACTTAGAATTTGCAATTTCGATTTGTAACATTTTGTAACCTCTTGCACATTTTGTCATTTAGCACCTATTAGGCATCAAATTGTAATATTTAGTTTCGTGACGGAACCATTTAATTTCCTTTAATTTAATTTAATTTACCTAGCTCTATTTGATTTACAATATGAAATGCACTTGGCTACATAATCAGTCGGCCCGCCATTTTGTCTACGATGTTTTCAAATGAAATAACGTTTCTTCAGATCCTATTTGAGGAGCAGACTTTCAAAGTGCAGTTTATCCATTTTTTCACAAATTGAGATATTGGCGCCATTTTGTTTTTTTGCGAAATTCTCTTCTATTTTAGTCGTGAAATTTGTGTGCAAATAGTACATAATTTTCCTTATTTTATTGCTACATGTTTAAAAATGCAAGTTATTTCTTAAAGGAGCTGCAGATTTTATTAATTTCTAAAAATATGCAATTAAGGACAAACTGTATTGAAAGTCTGCTCCTCATTTGTAAAATGTATCCCCTGTAAAGTCTGCAAATCTAAAAAAGAGAAGCTGTATTCTGGGTTGCCAGATAAAAAAAACTGGCTATTTTGTTTAAATAAAACGATACTCTTTGAGAGTTAGTAAAGCTATTTTTGAAATAAAACATTATTCAGTAAATTTTTTAAATTTTCTTGATACTAATGACGTTATGCTAAATTTTAAATTTTTTACATTTACAGAACGTGAATACATAAAGGGTGCTGGTTTTCTACCCTTTGACGGTGGGTGCAATCCTTATGTAAATTAACAGACGATTTATTTATTCATTTTTTTATATTATTTTGAACGGGCTACAGTGAGGTGTTTCGAAAAATGCCGGATACTGTAGAAAAAGGGTTATGATTGCCACCCTCTCAAAAGTAGTAGGAGAATACGCAATATGGGGGATTACCAAGTGATTTATTTGTGATTTTTCGAGTTAAAATTCATAGGGCTACATTGCGGATTTTTCAAAATAGACGGAGGTGGTGTCTGAGGGGTTGAGATTGCCACCCTCTGACGGGTGGTGGGAGTATAAGCGATATGAGAGATTACTAAGTGATTTATTTGTAATTTTTCCATGTCAAATTCAAAAGGCTACAATGCGGATTTTTCGAAATAGTGGGAGGTGGTGTTTGAGGGGTTGAGATTGCCACCCTCTGACGGGTAGTGGGCGTATATGCGATATGGGAGATTACTAAGTGATTTATTTGTAATTTTTCGAGTTCAAATTCATAGGGCTACATTGCGGATTTTTCGAAATAGTGGGAGGTGGTGTTTGAGGGGTTGAGATTGCCACCCTCTGACGGGTGGTGGGCGTATATGCGATATGGGAGATTACTAAGTGATTTATTTGTGATTTTTCGAGTTCAAATTCATAGGGCTACATTGCGGATTTTTCAAAATAGTGAGGTGGTGTTTGAGGGGTTGAGATTGCCACCCTCTGACGGGTGGTGGGCGTATATGCGATATGGGAGATTACTAAGTGATTTATTTGTAATTTTTCGAGTTCAAATTCATAGGGCTACATTGCGGATTTTTCAAAATAGTGGGAGGTGGTGTTTGAGGGGTTGAGATTGCCACCCTCTGACGGGTGGTAGGCGTATATGCGATATGGGAGATTACTAAGTGATTTATTTGTGATTTTTCGAGTTCAAATTCATAGGGCTACATTGCGGATTTTTCAAAATAGTGAGGTGGTGTTTGAGGGGTTGAGATTGCCACCCTCTGACGGGTGGTGGGCGTATATGCGATATGGGAGATTACTAAGTGATTTATTTGTAATTTTTCGAGTTCAAATTCATAGGGCTACATTGCGGATTTTTCAAAATAGTGGGAGGTGGTGTTTGAGGGGTTGAGATTGCCACCCTCTGACGGGTGGTGGGCGTATATGCGATATGGGAGATTACTAAGTGATTTATTTGTGATTTTTCGAGTTCAAATTCATAGGGCTACATTGCGGATTTTTCAAAATAGTGAGGTGGTGTTTGAGGGGTTGAGATTGCCACCCTCTGACGGGTGGTGGGCGTATATGCGATATGGGAGATTACTAAGTGATTTATTTGTAATTTTTCGAGTTCAAATTCATAGGGCTACATTGCGGATTTTTCAAAATAGTGGGAGGTGGTGTTTGAGGGGTTGAGATTGCCACCCTCTGACGGGTGGTGGGCGTATATGCGATATGGGAGATTACTAAGTGATTTATTTGTGATTTTTCGAGTTCAAATTCATAGGGCTACATTGCGGATTTTTCAAAATAGTGAGGTGGTGTTTGAGGGGTTGAGATTGCCACCCTCTGACGGGTGGTGGGCGTATATGCGATATGGGAGATTACTAAGTGATTTATTTGTAATTTTTCGATGTCATATTTATGAAGCTACATTACTATTGAAGGTTGAAATGAATAATAATTTTCTAGTTAGGTTAAGGGTTGAGTTTTACCACTTTGTTCTCATGTAGAAGGAGAATTTTGATTGAAGATGGGGCAGAAGGTCATTACGGTGTCATTTGGTCAAAAATTGTGTGAAAAAAAGACGACGATCGGTGGAAATTCGCATGTGAAAAGTGCGACCGGCATGCATGCGTCATTTGAGGCGAAGTACTGCGGCGTTTAATTTATGAAAATGAATCCGATAAAATGACGCTAACTTCAACGACGTCAAACGGAGGGGGAAGGCTGCGATTGTAAACGTTATCAAGAGTCTAATAATGAATTTTTTTTTTGATGATTTTATTCAAGTTTATTATTAAGCAAAAACGAACTTGGCAAGAGGATGCCATTAATTTAAATGCGCCTAATTTTGAATGACAATTTAATTACAATGAAACCTCTCGATAATAGACAATGATCAAGAACAATCACTGTATTTTTGACCATAGTTTGACTAGAGGTCCAGTGATCAAACTCCCAAACTGACACTTTGACACTTATATGACATAGTGGCACGTATTTTTTTTATACAATTTTTATACTCAGGAATGTTAGAAGGAGGTACCATTGCCGACAAAAGCAGCGCTTCATCAACCACATCCGGTGCTAAAACCACTAGAAAGTTCATCAACTCAGCCATTTATGTGGAAAAACCGTTATCTACTTACCCATCGACGGAAAGTTGCTCCATGGGGTCCTATTCCAACGAGGATATAATTAAAACCAAACGTTGTACTTGCTCTGTTGACCATAACAGTTGTCCATGTCACGGTACTAAATACTTGAGCGTATCCGAAGAAGCTCCCATTAAACCTAAGGTTCCAAAACCGGAGAATAAAAGTAAGAGATCGCAGTACACGGAAAATACCGAAACTAAGAACCGCGTTACCAAAAAGTGCACAACTAAGAAAGACAAGAAAAAGGTTGAGGCGATAGACGCTAACAAGGAACGAGAGGCGTTATTAGAGCAAGAACGGTCGAACTTCAAGAAGTGGTTGCTAAATAAGAAAAAAATAGAAAGGGAAGCTCTTGAGAAGAAAAAGAAGCAATTTGAAGAGCAACAACTGAAAGAGTTGGAGAAAGAGAAGCGACATCTTGAGAGTCAGTTGAACTTCCAGTTGTGGCTCAAAAAGAAAGAGGAAGAAGATTTAGGTATACAAACGACGAGACAACTAGAGGTGACAGATTGTTTTAGAACGAAAGATCAAGAAGCAGATTGAGATCATTGGCAATCTCGAACGCAAAGAGTCTCAAGTTAAAGGTAACGAAAAAGCGTTTAGAGATTGGCTGAAGAGCGCAAAGAACAAGACTAAACCAGCTCCACTGAACAGAGGCCTTGAATGTAAGAACAGCAGTACTTACAAAATTTTAATAACTGTTTTTAGCTTTGTATTCTACTACTTCTATCACCTTCGTGAATCCCAATCCTTGGAACCCTCTAACTTGAACAAGAATGACTCTTTCTATCACACTATGATTTATTTATACACAAAATTGAGTAACACACAATTACGTTAAAAAATATGTGTCTATGTTAGAACTAGGCCTATTCCAAAAGGTGTATAAAAATATAAAGGTGACTTAAGTTGGATGGACTAGAAACTACTAAAACGTCTCCTCTTCTTCTTGTAACTTCAAAATATCTGACTTATTCAAGAAATAGTAAGTAGGTTGCCGGCCCTTGAGATCCTTGACCACTCGTCTGCTCCCAGCTTTGATTAACACCCTGCTGATGGTTTCCATGTTATCGACTCCCATAGCGTAATGAAGTGCGGTTCTTTCCAACTAAAACTCAACATCAAACAAAGCAACGAGACAAAACCCTCACGTTACGTTATCTCCTAGTTTTAGAGTGTCGGGAAACGTGTTGGCTAAGTAGTCAACAATCTCCTCCTGTTGACACAGAACAGCAATGTGAAGACAACATCTTCCGTAGTTGTTCTTCCCAATCGCCAACAGCTTCCCACTTCCGGTGTCATTCTCATCAGCGAGAAGCGCCGTCACGTCGTTAATCGAACCCAATCGGATCGCATGGTGTACTCTTTCACGCTTCTCCTCGAAAGCTAGTATTGACTGAAGAAATGAAACAGTGTCTGGTTGGTTGTGTTGTGAAACCGCTTCGATTATCGGAACGTCATTTTCGTCGACTATATCGGTGATGTGATCGTAACCATCTAAAAGCAGCTCCACGAGTTTATCAGTGTCGCCTGTAACTAAAAGTTAAACCGATTTCTTCAGAGGTCTAAAGAGTACCTTTTGTGGCTATAGTCATGACGTATCGATCTATCTCCGCGGTATTCTCTGGGATGTTGGCTTGGATACTGATATCTCTCGCCGTTCTGTAGAGTTCGTCTCTATAAGCGACGTTGATTTCCGTCTCCACCAATAACTGGAAGAGCGCATTTCTTCCGTGGGCTCTTGCCGCAGCAAAGTGTAACATGCTTTGCCCGTGTTCATCCTATAACGAGGTGTTGAAGAAGGTGTTGGTGTTGTGTTCAGTTTTACCCGACTCGTGCTGTTGAAGGCCGAGTCTTCTTCATTACCACTATCTTCAGGATCGACAGTCACGACGTCAATAGTCGCGGGGACCGCGTTGTTATTATCGACTTCTTGAGGAGGCCCTGTGATGGTTTGCTGATTCTCCTGTTAAATGAGATTGGTGAAAGATTCGCGGGGTTTGGGAAAAGCGACACAACTCAAAAAGCTTCTACCAAGTGGTCCAAAATTAATTATTTGGGAACACCTAGTATTCACGTCTACTCTACTGCGTCCGCACAAAGTTCATACTTGAGTTGTGTCACGTCTCTTCCGTAAGAGCGATAAGAAAACCAGGAAATCGTGAAAATTTACTTGTATTTTTCCCCGCGACTGCACGCTCTGTCTGTTATTGGCAAAGTTGTACAAATACGTGGCCAAGTAAGCAATGGGGTCGTCCGGACGCTTGTTCGCTACTTCAGTCAAACCTTTAATTAAAGGATCTCCAAGTGCTAAAAGTGTTCGGTTAGTTTTTCACACGAAAAAGTTGCGACTTACATGAGGCTAAATAACGACCTTCCTCAGTGGCAAAGAATGGCATATCTACTTGACTATTACTAGGAACAACATTACCTGTAACCAAA
The DNA here is from genome assembly GCA_029298725.1 of Gnatocerus cornutus. Lineage (NCBI taxonomy): Eukaryota > Metazoa > Arthropoda > Insecta > Coleoptera > Tenebrionidae > Gnatocerus > Gnatocerus cornutus. Next base: position 5,207,296 of record CM055517.1, read on the forward strand.
AGAACAACTTGAAATTGTTGGTGATACTGTTTGGAAAAAAAGTGATGAAAACCTAGCGTGTTCGAAGATGAAGCACACACAACACTTGGACCGGAACACACTGAAACAGTTCACAGCAAAGTACATAAAAGTGCTCGTTGTGAAGTCACAGTACACGCAGTTTTGGAAAAAAGAACGTGACTGTAAAGAGTGTTGGTACTGACCTATATTAAGTCCATCCAAAGCCAAAGAGCTGACTTATATACAAAAAAATACGTGAAATTTGGCACTATTTACAGTTGGCTTACAACCTAAGAGTTCGTACACTGTCTCCGCGGTTGAGAATTGACAAAACGTGCTGTAAAACGATCTGAGAAAGTGTACGATTATTCCGCATTTGCTAGAGCTCTCTTTCTCTTGAAAATGTTCACAAATGCGGCGGCTATGTGGAGTGAGTTTGACATAGCCATATCTTTCTCTAGTTGCAAGATATTGACCACAGCCGTTCTGAAATCGTCAAAACATTGCACCTCGGTGATTCCCAGACATTGTTGGTTTCCGATACGCACTACATCACCGGTGCTGGTCTTCCGGTGGTACGTCAAACCACGAACCAGACAAAGATATCGCAAGTTGTCAGGTTCTTTGATCAAGTTCGGAAACCGCAATGTAAAACTGAACTGTAAGGTGTTCCCCAGCACTGTTGGTCTTGCGGACAAATACCCGAGTTTCTCATCTCTTTTAAACTGGAGGTGTTTGTCGAGAATTGAGATTAACCGGACGATTCTTGAATAAATCAAACCAACATTTCCTGGTTTGTTGTGAGGAGTACAAGTCACGACTCTGACGTGGTCGAGGACGTTTATCCAAACGGCTAAATTATTCCCATTGCTAATGAAGACGCCACGACCATAAGGCCAGTGCTTTCCGTGAAGGCGGTCGGATTCTGGGATGTTCCACAGAGGAATCAACAAACCGTTGGAAGCCAAAACGACGCGAGCTTCCGATGGCTCTTCAAGGACTTCATTCATGGTATAATAAACACCGGAGCCTTCTGAAAGATCCTCCTCGGAGGCGTTGGGGAAAAGAGCAGTGGCCACGTCATTGCTCAAGAGAACTGTGGTCACAAGTCTTTCAACAGTTTCCAGTTGGTTGACGTTGAGGGATTTTGGGAGCTCGAAATCGGTCAAGTTTCGAGTGCAATCTAAAGTACCTACAAACGCGAGCGTTGGAGAATACGTTAAAAGCATCCAGTGGCGTTCTACCTGATAGAATCCACCTCGTCTGCGGATCTAGATCGTACTCAATCTCCACAGTTGTTCCATCCTCTTCATGCACGTATTTTGACTCGGGATGCACCCCCAACTCGTGATGAACATCAATTGAATTATAGTCCTTAATAATCGGCAGGACGTATTCCTCAAACACTCTGTATACGTAAATATCCGGCGCCACGATCCCAGCGGGAAAATCCTGCTCTAGAGCAATCCGAAAGCTCATTTCTGCGGGTAATTTTTTTACGCTCGGCCAAATCACGTCGTACAAAGTGTGATCTAATTTGGTCAATCTTAATTTAACAGTATCAAAAATGTACTTCTTGGTGTGTTTGCTGATGAGCGAGCTCGTGTAGCTGATTTGCGTTGCTATCGATGAGTTGGATGCGGCTGAAACGGCGTTGGAGCTGCGACGCCCATGTAAAACATTATAACAACGCTCCAGGACATTTAACATCTCTTCGTCGTCTAGGTCTTTGCGAGCGGAACACGTGTCGTTGGAAACTGTGATCATTGCAATAACAACAGAAATTTGGTGCGGAAATCTGTGGAACTTTTAGGGGCAAAGAGTCCTCGTAAATAATTTGGGCGACCAAATTATTTCGAGGACATCTCTGCTTTAACACCTTCAGGGATCATTCACAGCTTTGTCAAACGGTTGCAGAAATAAAACCTATCTCTCATTAACAGTTGGTGGCAACAGAACAAAGCCGCTAGTGTGGTTTTGTAAAGTTTTATCAACCTACCTTTATCATTTAGGATTTCTTCGGCGACACTGTCATCAGCGCCAAAGTTTCGCAGCAAACTTCGGTGAGAAAAGTCTTTTTGATTCGTTCGGTAGAATTCAGGGCTGTGGCCGACCTGAAGGTAAACAAATGAGTGTGGGCGGAGTTTTAAAGTCACTTACTTTGTCTTCTGTCCTCGAGTCTGCACCTAAATGAACTAGTAAATTATAATAGTGGCCGTTATCAGGGAGCACGGCAGCGTAATGCAATGGGGTTCTTCCGTTTTTATCAGCCACTTGAAGCGTTTCTGGAAACCTTCCAGCTAAGTACCGAACAATACTAGTGTTGCCGAAGACTACAGCTGTGTGCAACGGTGATGCCCCATTTGGTGAAACCTTATCTTTAGCTATCGCGAATTTGCGCCTATCTAATGCCGCCTGAAGATCCCTCAAACTACCTTCCCGGGCAGCAACGTGTATTCTATTAATTTTTGTCTGGAAACTCAATTTTACCACTGTTCTTTCTCCTTCTCGTAGAACTTACCATATAAACTTGAACGTTATCTAAAAAAGACTGAAGTTCAGGGTTATCACTGCTATGTCCAATCAGTCTATCGCCTTCTCCATTTAAGACCAAAGAAGCGAGTTGCTCCATATTCCCAGCTTCCACCATGGCACTCACTTCAGCGTCTTCACTGCTTTCGTTGGTCTCCGCAGCACCTTGACCTTCTTCATTTAAAGTTTCGACTTCGTTCTCACCGTTAACTATACCTTCAATCACACCTTCGGGTTCCACCGTGACGGGCTCAGGCTCTTCTTTGGCCGTCGCAGGTCTCGATTTAGTTTCTTGGGTTGCAGTTGGTGGACGCGATTTGTTCGATTTAGGCCGCTCTTCGGAAGCATTGGGTTCAGGTTCGGGTTCAGGCTCAGGCTCAGGCTCTGGTTCTGGTTCTTTTTCCGGTTCCGGTTCGGGTTCAGGTTCAGGCTCCGGTTCCGGTTCCGGTGGCGCCTCTTCACTTTCCGCAGGTTTATCATCAGGCACATCTTCAACATTCGCTTCTTCGTTATTATTGCTGTCACCGTTGGTTTGTGCTGGTTCTTCAGCTGGGGCTTCTTCAGTCTTTTCTTCTTCTTCCTCCGGTTTTTCTTCAGAAGGGGTATCTTTTTCTTCTACACTCTCTTTCTCACCCCCATTTTCTATTTTTTTGATGACTTTGTGGATTTCTTCACTTGGTGTGGGTGCGGTCAGTAAGTTCCAGTCGAACGACGTCAAAAATGATTCTTTTGCCGTTCGTGGAGCTTCTGGGATTACATTTAACAGTTTCGCGTCCAACTCCGAACCGCGAGTCTTGTAATAAGCAGCAGTCTTTTGTCTCTGTAACCGCCGCGTGAAAAGAGGTACTGATGGGTTGTTGGTACTTACATTATCTAAAGCGGATTCGTCTGCACCGTGGTCTAGAAGAAAGCTCATCATGTTCCCATCGTCTTTCACCAGAGCGGCGTAATGCAAAGGTGTTCTCCCTTCATTGTCAGTTAAATTAATACAACCCGGGTACTCCCCTAGGATGTATTCAACCGCATCTTGTTTACCTAGACCTGCAGCCTTATGGAGGGCTGTTAACCCATTGACGTCTTTCCCAGAGAGTACCATTGATGGTATAGGCGGGGTTACTCTTTTTCTTAAACTATCAACTTCGTCGTTGATAACATCCGTGTGCATGTCTTTGATAAGACCCTGAAAAGACAATTGTTTAGACGCAATTATCGATTTGTTTTAATTGCGATCAATATAAAGTTGATGAATAACATAAGGACTTATTTTGCGTGTTGTTTCATGTGTGTACAATGTACGCTGTTATCTTTATTGATTTGTTTGGCTTCAGTCCCTTGTTATGTGAATTGAAAAGGAGTTAAAGGGGGGAATGCGGTGGTGCTTGGAGGAGTTGGATGTCTTGTCATATTTCTTGTAAAATTCGATCAATATTAAGAATGATTAAAAATAATAATAATTTATTAGCTCCGGCGCATCCACCATTTTTAAACTAAGTACTTATAGAAATAGACGTTCTTAGATGCTTAAATTAAAGAAATTGGTGGTCTAAATTGGTTTCTTTTCATGAACTATTATTACAATTCAATGTAGGTAGAAAGATAAATAATTCAAGGCAGCAAAAAAGAGTTCGACAATTGATTAATTCGAACAACGCCAACGTCAAGGTACAATTTGACGAGGAAAATTAAGGACACAGTTCGTTTTGTTTTTGTCGACGACAAAAATTATACATCCAATCAACCATCTCTTTTATCTTTTTTCGTTTTTGTTGTAGTAGAACTTGAAAGAAATGTAGCAAAGAAGATATAGAATATTTTTTAGAAAATTAAGATAAAAGAGACAAAGAACAAAGCTCATAAAATTTGTTCCACATTGTATAATATAATAAAGTATGAGTCACTTAAATTTTACCATTGTCTGCTTTTCATTTCTTTTTTTTGTACTTAACAGTTATGTAAACATGTCAAAAATAATTAATCAAACTAAACACTTTCCCTATCTTTCGGTGGTTGATCAAGTTCTGAATTGGACAGTGAAATGTTAACACAATCTTTTGATGTCTACTTTACTTTATTGTGATAGTATCACTTCAAGGTGTCCAATTTGAGGGAATTGTAGTTTTATCTCTATTTCGAAATGCTAACAAAAAATTCAATTAAAAAAATCGTGGATTTGGAGTACTTTGGGTATTTCAAAAATTTACAGAATCTACATTAAGTTTTTTTAAACGATTTTGGAAAGTATAATTTTATTAAAGAAAATGATCTCAAGCGATAACGATCGAAGTTTATAAAACTAACTATTTAATCTCAACAAGCATAAAAGTGGTCTGATGTAACTCACAAAGGAAACGTTTTTTGGAGATTATTTTTTGTGAAACAGTACTACCTGGCGGCCAGTCGGGTTTCAGCCGTCGCGTTAAACGATCGATTGTGCTAGTTTTTAATTAAGAAAGTGCCAATGAAAACATTACTGTAAGTTCCTGAATTATATTTTGGGGTTATAGAACTAAAATTATTACTAAAATATTGATGATTTTTACACTTTTCATCACATTGAACGTGGAGTTAACACTGTCAACTCGAAGACATAGAATTTCTATTTTAAATCTTCGAGACAATTTTGTCGCTTCTACACCGAACTCTAGGAATCCCCTATTAGACAAAAAATCGATCCTCGCAAGACGAATTACATTGCAGAACGAGTCTTCCGGTGATTATCTCAATTCTATACAATTACACTAAATCAATAAGCCTTTAACACTCATGCCCGTGTGATTAAACCAAACAAAGATCGATGCCCACTTACCATAATATGCGGAACGGCTTCCAAAAACTTCTTAATTTTTGAATTGTTGCTGTGTTCCACCAACAACATCGATCCATGTCCTTCCCAGACCACTTGCTGTAAATTCGCGAGATTCCGTTGATGTATCCATATCCTGATGTTTGACTTCTTGAAGTTGAGACCTGTTGCAGGATCCTTCATGTTAGTTGAGGAAGAGACGAAATTAGTTGGACATCATAACCGGAGGAGCGTCTTCACGTGAGTGTTGCTATACCGCGGTATTCAGTCTAACAGTGCGTCATGTGATGGTCATGTGACTATTAGTTTAATAATTTAGTTATTTTATTGATTAGGGGTGTTTATTGTTCCAGTTTTTATTCAGCCGAAGCGATCGAAATTCTCAATTTTACTGCGTCGTTTTCGATTCAGCCATTCTAGGACTGATAAAATCTTGTTCGGCTCGAAAAAATGCATTAGAGAAATAAACGAAATTCGAAAATTATCATTATCGGGGGGTAAACGACTTCCGGTGCATGTAACCAACATAATGTTGGTTGTGCACGACCCGGAAGTGTAGATTGGTGATTATTAAATTGGAATTTCCTGAACGTATCGATCTATTAAGTATTGTGCGAGAAAAGTTTTTGGAGACATGTTAGTTTTAAGTTAATAATGTACGGGGTCGTACCTACTTTGGGGTTCTGTCAACGAGTTCAGACTCAGGTATAAATTATTTTAGATTTTGGCCAGGCGCATCCACCATTTTTTTACTAAATTTCGTAATTTTGGTAATTTTGGTGGTAAGGCTATGAAATTTGGAGAGGGTACTATTTTTGGGTCGTGTATTAACTCTACCAAATTGCAAAATTGTAAAGCAAACGACACAAATTTTAGAAAATTTTATTTTTATGGCGAAGCAAAAATTTCAGACCTCCTTCAGTAAAATTCGTAACTTTGTTAATTTTAGTGCTGCTCTTAACTAAGTTGTGGCATTAATGACATTTTAATTATTACTTTTACTGCCCTTCTGTGCGTGCAATAATGAGTCTCAGAAATGACCTACATAATAAAGAACCACGTCGTAGTTCTCACGCTTCCTTTCTCGAATAGTTCACCGGATTCGATAATCGATCTTGATTGAAAGTAAAATTAAGCAACGTTGAATTATTAATGACGACCTCTTCCAGTGTGTGTTAACACGAATCACCCTCTCCCACAATTATCCGTTTAAATATTAACTCACTTTCTTGTTGGACGCCACTTTTTCTAGAATTAGCTGATTTTTGAGAAGTTGGCAATTCGAGTTCCTGCACGTGGTTCATGTAATATTTGGCAGTGCGTTGTCTTGAGTCGTGACTGGAGGAGTCTGCACCTGCGGCGATTAACAGTTTTTGGACTGTGGAGACGTCTTTACACATTGGGGTGTAGTGGTAAGCTGTACGACCTTCCTGGAATTTAAGAATTTGATGTGTATTGATTGGCGGGATTCATTTAATTTTAATCATTTTATATTCGGAGTATCGTGCTGATTATAGACATGGATTTATTGTGTGATTTATAGAAAATGTATTCGAGCAGCCGCAATTGTTGGGTTTGATTGAGTATTTTCATGGTATTAAAGTACGTAAGATGTCGTTTTGGAGAAACGAGGAGTTTAAACCTTGAAGGTTGAAGGTGATTCACACTTAAAATAAATCTTGTGTAAAAGTTTAATGTTACAGACTGACATTTTTGTCGCCATAAATATCAAGTCTATTAATAACAGAAGCTTCCAGTGATCCTGATTTTATGACAAAAGAAATTCTGTTCACGAGATTTTTAATTTTTTTAAGTGTTATTTAAACATCTCAAAATTTTAATTTTGTTTGATTCAGTTATTTCTTATGCTAGGAAAATCTTTAAAATAAAATTGGATTTTACGTGTAATTCTGCATCACAAATACGGGAGATAATTATTGATCTTAATAGATTTTAGAGGCAATAATTTTTTCAAGTACAAATTACAAATTTTATCCATAACCATTGCATTATGAGCCCATAGACTACTGTTGAGAGACGTCTTGTGGGGTTGTTTTATGTTTTATGTCGTGTCTTCATTTTTTGCCGATGGAATGTGTTCTTCAGTTGTTAAACTCTGCAAACTTCTTCTCACATGTGTTCTTCGGCCATATATCTAACGTTAGTTTCTCAGTTTCTTAACAGCATCTCTAGTAACTGTTCCATGACCTATCAATAATTAACTCTATTTATCCATGCTAATTCTTTCATGTTTGATAAGTACAAAAAACATCATTCTTATGTCTGCTGTCGCGGTTATGTATAAAATTTTGTATTGAATTCATGGCTTATTGGCTGAAAACACTCGAACAACTTGACCTAAAGCTCTCGTGTCTACCCTTTTTTTTCGTGTGTTATAGACGTAATAAGACACTAACTAACTTTTAGGAGTAGGTATTTAAAATCTGGCGCCTCCACCATTTTTTAATTATTTTTTTCTACGACCTTAATTAAAATTAATTAAGTTTTAAGCACATCGCGTCACGTGTGTCTAAAGTGGCGCTTTAGTCACGGGCTGAAATTGGCGCCGTTATTTTAGTCACGAGTTGCTACGGATGAAATTGACAGTTAGTTGGAAATTGAATTGTGGTTTTGGTGGTTTCGAATAGGTTTTTGGCATTCGAAATGCAAAATAAAAAATTAATAAATAAATAAAGAAATAAATCTTTAGTTATAAAAAATTTGTAATTTCAATAAAGTTGGTACATATTTCATATTTTAGTTTAAATATTTGTTATGGTAGCAATTTGAGATCGTTGAAAAAATATAGTATGTCACACGTTTATAAACTACTTCTTTTCGCTCTTGTCTTCGTGACTAAAGGGACTTATTACAAAATATACTAATTAAACTATAATAATATAATATACTACTAAGCATTTTTTTAAAAACATTTGGCCCTTGTAATTTATGGAAATCTCGCTCTTGAGTTTCGAAGAAGTAACCAAATAAAACAGAACATTAAATTAGGTAACAAGAGAAATGCGAAGTTTTCCGTAATCAACCCTCCACTTTTGCGGCATTTTTGAAAAGCTGAGCGTTTCATCATTCTATGGAGAAATAAAAATGTTCCGTTTCTGTGTTTAGAATCAATAACTTAACATGAAATGAGACCTATAAATTCAAATTGCAGGTCTTGGAGGAAATTAGACATTGCCATTTTATGTAAGAATGAAGAAAAACAACCTTGGCGCAGGAAAAATCTCATTTACACGAATACATTTACGTAGTGCCCAAAAACAACAAACCCATTTTCTCCTTGTCAAACCCAATAACACTAATAATGTTTACAAACCCTTCAAACTGTTGCATACATCACAACATGTTTGTGCAACGCCAATCTAAACATGTTTGTAATTTATAATACTTGAAAAAACTCACCGAGTCTTTCATGTGAATGATGTGAGGAAACTTGTCGATCAAATATTTGTAGATATTTTTAAGATCATAATAAACAGCTTTGTGCAAAAGCCCATTTCCGGCCTCGTCCTTGGCCATCACCAATTTTTTTCGTTTCTCTATCGGTTCTTCATCTAAAAGCGCCTGTAGTTCTTTGAGTCGGCCGCTGTTGATGGAATCGTGAAGCAGTGAAATTTTTGTCTAAAACAGAAACTGCAAAACTGTTTATTGGAGATTTAGATCTTACCATCAGCATTGGTATGTTTTTTAAGTACGTCCTCGTTTTGTAATCCGCTGAGTACTCGCCAACTAATTTCTTCCCATGTCCGTCGATGACTAATTGTTCCAACTTTTCCAAGTCTCCCCCACGAATTAACTGCTTGATCTGCGCCGAATTCACTTGCAACACTAAAAATTACAAAGAGCGAAAGGGTGCTTTTATTCGCTTTAAAGAAGTGTATATTGACGTTTTGCGTGTCTAAATAACAACGTATTGATAAAAGAAAATAATTATGGTGGCTGATAAAATTGGCAACTAAATTGATACAGCGAAACATGCAATGTTAACAGAGATATTTTATAGATTTCTAGACAGTTTTTTTACCTCTTGGAGGACTAGAATGGATGTAGAGTCCATTACTCTGTTTCTCAGCCGAAGTTCTTTTTCTTATTTTGACAGGAATCGGCATTGTCTTGAAGTTGCAGGGCACATAATAATTAAGTTATCATTTTCACAACGATCTGGAATAATTAATTTAGTTATTTGTCATTCTTTGTATAACACGTCAGATGTACCCAATATTGATTACCGTCGATATAATTTATTAAACGTACCCTTACATACTTTTTCTTATTAACTATATCGACCCGATGAATATTTTAAAAATTACTTTTTGCCCATTTTCGGTTTTCACCATTATGAGGGTTAATTTATTCTCATTCAGCTTTCATGTGAAAATGAGTTTTAACATCTTTATTGATGGTTGAGTTATCAACCAGGGCGGGGCCTGAGAAATTGACCAAAAGCCATCAATCAATGAAAGATAAGAGTTTTGACACGTATCTTGCATCGTTTTATTGCTCTTTATGTCCCTGAAATTTTATAGCGATTGCGTGCCCAAATTTGCCTTTACAAGCAAGCCCACGACTTAATTAAGGTTCTAATGTGATGCGTCAAAAATGATCACGTTACTAATGTGGCTAAATCTAGAGGATCACGCCCTTTAGAATGCGCGAATTATGGTAAAGACGTGTTTTAAAAACATGTTGCATGACTTTTTTCAGTTAGGCTTGAGGGGTGGAGCGATGATTTTTGTTGATTAAATTGTCTGCTGGAAACAAGAAAATGATAATCATTGGGGCGCATCCACCATTTTTCAGTTTTCGTCTTGAAACTCACGTCCTTGCAAAAATTACTGTTTTAAAGTCGGCTCAATATTTTAGGGTTTTCTGATTAAATTTCATACGCTGAAGGTTAAAAATTCGTGAGATTAACATCGTAACAAGTACATTTGACTTTGTTACTGGGAATATATCTTGTGAAATTCGTTCAGAATTAAGATTTTTGTCTCACGAATAAAACATGGACATTTCTTCTTGAACCCAAATTTAAAGAGTTCATATTTTTAAGTGTTCGAAATTAGACTTGAGACACGGTTGATATCACTAGACCACCAGAAAAAATGAAATGGCTTCCTGATTCCGAATCTGAAGTTTTGCTCCATCGGATCCGGATTCAGCGATATTTTTCAAAAAAAACTTGCAAAGTTGCAAAGTTATTGGATTGCCCGATAGTGTTTTGGAACGCTAATTTAATAAACTTTCCAATGACCTATAAAACTTATCGCTAGCTGAAGTACTTTCCACGATATTTTCGAAAAACTTATCTCATGTCCCAATAACGCTGCATTTAGTGATTTTCATTCGCAATTTTGCATATTACTCAAGAATTATTACATTGATTTTTTATTGTAATGCTTCATTGAAAAGATTCAGATCTTGCCTTTTTGACGCGCTAACAATTATATACATTGCTATTTCTTATCATTTTGAAGTTACCGAACTAAAAACACACACTTTTTGATGTTTTTATAAAAAAATCAATGCTATTGTTTAAAAAATCCTGATTTGTAGATACATGTTGAATTTTAAAATGAAGCAAACGCAACAAAAAACAATACATTTTATAAAACTTCTTGATGATGAACATTGAGTAACTATTAAACACAAATATGTACTCGTCAATTTTTTGGATAGGTAACATGGAGGTCACTGAAAAAAAAAACTTAATTTAAACTTTTTTCCGGACAATTTGGTAACAATAACCTATGAAAATATCATCAAATTTAGGAATTTTACGATTTTTACGTCTTCAAATTTATTAAATTATAAAAAACTCGCCCAACAACTTTTTAAAAATTGCTGCATATTTTTAATTTATGGTCTTTTTCCTGCAATCGTCTTAAAACAAACATTTCTCTGGTGATTTACGCGTAGGGAAATTGAATTTCCCCGACTAGTCCGGGAAAGACGTTACAAGACGGTTTTCTTTATTTGCATGGCACCGACTTGTTTGGAAATAAGCAGTCAACAAATTGACAAAATTCATTTTTGACATTTTTGTCCAAATTAAAACATTGATGTAAATTTTTACGATTTCCGAAAAAATCTAATACAAAACACATGACATTTTCTTGACTGTTATGAAAATTACTGTAACCATATTCTGTCTGTAAATGCTATCATAACATATCGCCATTCGGCTCGGATTTCAACCTGCCATCTTCGGCTATAATGAATGCCTTAACATTTCTAGGTACGTTAATATCTATTATTCTGATCAGTGAGACTAGTTAGAAACGCGAGATTTATTAAAAAACTACAATTTTGTGGTCTTTGAAATTGATATTTTTACAAAATTTTTGAAAGTTAACAAAACATGATTTTTTTTCTAAAAATAATTCCATATTCTTTGTCATGTAACTTTTAAATGACAAGAGATAATAACTTGTTTAACATCGAGTCAGAAAACAGAGATCTCAACCTTTAAAAAGACGTATTATAATAAAAAAGTACCAAAAAGCGTGAAAAAGTCTTTTAAAACCGTTTATCCAACTCTGCCAGCGACTTTTAAAGTTTGTTGTAAAGATTACCTTTCCAATAATATACAATTATGTATAGAGTTTCTTGATTTTTCAAGTTGTTAAACAAAACTGAAAAAAATAACCTGATGGACCAAACCAGCTTCTAATTAAGAATCAGGTGGTAATTTTACCTTAGAAATGACTTTTTACTGCTCCATTTCGTTCAAAATTTGATAACTAGTGTGTATTTATTCCGGAATTTTCGGTGCTCCATATCTCCGGAACTATAAAATTTTCGCAATTGCTTTTCCCGCGCGTTTGTTCGACTGTACATACATATAATGTATAATGTAAATATGTTTATTTACCAATTATAAACGTTTGTTAATTAATGAAACGTTTGTGATTGGTTAATCCTGAAGGGCACGAATAATAGTTTTTGATATAAAAGTAAGAGCAAATTGAACTGAAATTTATGAATTTATATATTTCAGAACATCCGGGCATAATTTTTGATTCTGTTTTCAGATTTTTTAGGTAAAATCCGATTATATCAGACGCACTGGAAAGACAGCATCAGAATCTCCAAGTGTAGGTACCAAAATGTTTGTAAAAAAATTTCATACTTAATTAAAATAAAATGTTTTATAAACCAATTGTGTTCGTTTTTTTAGTATTTAAGACTTTTTAAAAGCAAATATCTCGAGAATCAGTGGTCTTTGCTTGTTTATGCGCACACCACTGAGATTCTCCGTAAATTTAAATTACCTTTAACCACATGGCCGCTTGACCGCCCCTTCGACCCCAAAATAAATCGTCCCTGAATATTTAAAAGAGTTTGAAAGACCTACTCCAACTAGAAATTATTCATTTCGCCCGACTTTTTCCGATGGCGCGTTCTTTAAATATCCACTATTTATCCAATCATAGGATCGATCAAGATTACCGAAAACAGATAACCGGGTCACTTATTTCTTTTTGTGCAACGTGTAATAAATGAAACAACTTAATAATTGAAAATTACCAGTTGGGTAACGTTCGTTGTAGCACACAACACACAGAAACTAACTCGTTTAATGTAGAATAATGTGTATAGAACCGATCAATTGCAATAAATATTTAAAACTATATAGGCGCTGATCGCGCAACGGACATCCTGAAGACACTGAAGGCTACCCTCATCGTATTTATGTTGGGTGCAAGCGCGAGCAAAATACTACCCCTGAAGGTGTTCCAACCCTTTGAATATTTTTCACAATAGGTGACCGCATTAGACGCTCTCTATCTATTCTATTTTATTGATATGTTTCTGTTCGTCTGGCATATCGACAAGATGGATCAAGGGCGATTAAACGTACACTTAGATGTCACCATGTCGTTATTTTTTGCAGCGGAGTGCGCAATTTTGGTAATGATTTATTTAGGGTATAATAGATTAAAAAAAGGGAGAGAATATTGTTCGGAAAATTACCTACCTCAACAAAGCTTTTGTTAGATAATTGTTATTCGATTTTCGCTAAGGTTGTTTTAATTAAAATTGGAAAAGTTAATGTTAAAGGAGTTTTGGTGAGGTTCAACGGAATTCATGTATTACCAGTTATCTGGTAAAGTTAAATTTAATGATATGCTTAGCGTGGTGTATGGTAATAGCGTTCTCTACGGATGTTCTTTTCTTGGTCGTGAACCAAACCTTGAATTATTAAACAAAGGCATGTAAATTTTTCGTGGAAAACTGCAAGTTTATCTAAATTTTTTCAATAGTCTACGATTTTAAATGATAATAAAAAAAAACATTATTAGTTACGGAAAACTTTCCAGTGTTTACCTCTGTTGACTTATTGATTGTCAAGAAAATGTGCGTTTTCATGTAGATGTTAGATAATTTGTAATTACCCCCAGCGCGTTGCAATAAAAAACAAAGAACTCTTTCAATCGTATTTGGTAATTTAAAAAAACTCCTTGCTTCACTTTAAAAAACTCCGTTTCAACCATCGTCTTTAATCTCCAAGAAACTCGCTCATTCATGACTCATCCCTCAGAGATGTTCATCGTACTCTTCAGACGTGCTGCACTCGGATCACCTTGCAAGGACACAGCGCCCGTTCTACCTTGCCCCACTTCTTGTACAGAACTCGTTTTGTTGTAATTCGAGTAAACGACCTTCGTAGTAAAAAAACGTAGCAGCTGGACCACTTTCACTGGAATTCTTGTTGAGGTTTGGAGTCGAACGGGTGGCATGTTGATGTTACGTGCTTATGAAGAATTTTAGCTGTTGGTAACGTCGTACCATATTTAATTATACACAATTTATTTATAATTAGTCTTGAGACTTAGAGACGGGTTTGGATGCGATTCGGAGTTTCCAGTTGAAGAAAAACGTGTTCTTTAGTTGTGTTGTTTTTATTGCTTATCAGAATTATTCGCGTTCTTTGAATTCAATGCATTTTCAAGAACAAATTCATTGCACATTCATTCTAGAACATATCTTTTGGGTTTGAAATCAGCATGCTTCAGATTCTTTCTGTTCTTTATATTAACGTTTCAAACACTTTTGAATTTTCGAATGAATTTTTTAAAGGACAATATGTATTTTTTTTTTTGTTTTAGTTATACTATAGAAATTTCTCTAGATTCCTTTAGAATTCCTAGATTTTACTGGACGCATTAGATTGTCGAATCTTGTGTTTTTTCTACATTCCCCAAGTTTTTTGATGTTTTTTACATTCTTTGAATTGTATTAAGCTCATCATCCGTTTCTGGAGTTCTGTGGATAACTTTTTTGCAGTGAAAATAGTGGTTTTTCCAATTTACCTGTTATTAGTTCTTTGTTTAAATTTTAATGTTGTTTCTACCAAAAAGGGGGCAGTTATAATCGTTATCTAATATTTTCGTAATGTAATTATTGATTTCAAAAATCGTATCATCAAGATATTTTTAGACTAAGTACAGAGTAGATAACTGGTTGAGTAGACATGCCCACATTACTCTAAATACAGGTTTTATTGAAATTTTATTTGCGTGATATTGGAAAGTGTGTTGAACTTTTCCCCAGTCTGAACATATTGTTAGCTAATTGTCTTGATATAAGCCAACATTCCCTCGTTGTCGTCAGGGCAGTTGCTAACAACAAATCAAGATGGGTCACGAAAGTTGACCATCTTAAAAATCGAACAGCGTTTAATATCTTGTGAACTCCAAGGTCGATACATTTCCGGTCTGGTCCGGAAAAACTGTGATAACATATCTGGGAAGATAAATGAAAAAACTCGTTCCAATTTTTATTGAAAAATATGAAATTAACACACTTATGTTAGCTGTCTGACAAGCACTGGAATTCTACTTTGGTCAGTTGAAACTCCCAAAACTGTAACTACCAATTACACTTAATTTATCTTACGTACGAAAATACTCAATACAGTACAAAATAAAATAGAGAACATGAACTAAATTATGTTTATTTAAGTGTGGAGTTTAGTACAAAGATTCAGTAGCGTTGGTAGAGCGCGGCTTCTTAATTTTGTCTAGATTTTTCACAACAATATCATGAAGAGCACAATATCGGTTTCTGATTTCGCACATGACCAACCATAAACTCAAATATTCTTTCTCATCCAATTCTTGGACGGCCCGTCTGTAATCTTCTATGTGAGGATACTTGGCAACTTTGGAGATTACTTTTGCTCGTGAAATGAAATACCGCGAAATTTGGTCAAAGAAAGCCGCAGCTTCGGATTCCACAGACTGCACTTCAGCGAGAGTGTCTTCTTGGATGGAAACTCCAAAGTTATTGCCGTCTTCTATTTTCGGAATCATGAAGGAAATCCACATTTTCATCTGAGAAAAGAGAAAAGAAATGAGTTAAAATAGAAGGTTTTGGGTTAAGTTGGGACACTCACAGTGTTGGAGTCTTCTACAAGTTTTCGAATGTGTGGCTTCACAGCCTCAACAAGTTCAACCAAATTTTTATTAGTAGGGACAGCTCCAGTTGGCAAAATCATAACTTTCGTTCCATCTTGAGATATGCTATTGTCATATTTAGCCTTCTTTGCAGGAGGTAAGTCAGTGTGGCTGTTGAGCACAATGGGATCTGGAACTGGGATGTTCAAATCCTGATGGACATCAGCAAACCGTCGATTCTTGAATTGAGGGGTTTCTAGTAAAGCATTCAACTTGACTATCGTCGCGGGGAATCCTTTAAGCAGCAGTTCCTCGGCCTCTTTCTTCAGACTATCTTTATATTCTAGTACCTGTGGAACGAAAATTGCTTAGTGGAAATTGACAGATGAGCCAACCTCTTTAAAATCTTGCTCATCTTCCCAGTCTTCAAGAGACGCATACGAAGATGGCATTCTCTCACTATAATTTTGAACGGTTTGTCAAACCTCGCAAAAGAAATACTGACAGAAAAACATGCTGACCATTAAACCATGAAAAAAGCCTATAAGTACATCCCTAAAAGCGTAAAAATCGAGCTGGAGAACTTACCTTCTTAGCATCTGCCATAATATACACTAACAAATATTCTGTCGTGGCTTAAAAGACGAAGAAATAACTTTCAAACTGCTCACTTTTTGCAAACTTAACCTAAAATCTATGTGTAATGGCCAACCAAAGAAAGGACGAGAACCCCGGTAAACGTAGGACGTAATCACATATGCACTGACAAAACAAATAAAGCAAACACCGGAAAAATATGAGCACTGGCAGAAATTACCGAACGGACGAGGTAAAAGGTAAAACGTAATCAAAGAAGTGTCTAACTTGTGCTAAATTTCGATGTTTACTTAAAAAATTTCCTATGATTTATTCATAAGGTTGGCTATACTGCAGGTATGTCATTATCACCACCCGTTTCAAGTTTCAAGTTTTATTTGCAACTTTTCCCGATGTTTACAACGCTAACTTACTTAAGTTTACAACTTTGGCTGGTTTCGAATCGAACCGATCTGGTTGGGGCTTTTGTGCCTTTATAAAGTGTTATGTGTAGCAGGTGAACGTTTTTCGTTTTCCCGTCTTTATATAAAATTTCTCTCTTTATATAAAAAGTTGTAACATGACTTTGTTGAGCAAAACATAAATAAGAAACTTTGCTACTTATACAAAAAACAACGTTGTGTCTTTTTTTTGTGATTTAACTAATATTCTTTTAGGGACGGACAAGAACCGAAGTTGTAGAAGTAAAAGTAGGCCTGCGTAAGCTTAACGAAGTAAAATCTGAAGAAAACTTTTAACTGGGTGAGTTTCAAGAATAATTTTAAGTTTTCTTACTTAATTTACAATTTGAATTTCCCTCTGTTTGTGCAGTTTCCACTAGAGTTAAACTAGACTAAACTAGACAAATCATGCTTACTTCTGATTGGTTGAGAGAATAGGATGTCTTGCTACGAACCTAAGAAAACAAAAGTTACTGTGGTACTAAGAACTCACTAATGTGTTTTATTGGTTGCCTATGTGTTACATGTTCATGCGTTGTAATATTTAATAATTAACAGTTATTTTCAGATTACAAATGATTAATGACGATGCTGCTTGTATAGAAACCAACAAAATTCAAGGCTTTAAAATGCTTTATGGAATTTGTCTAGAAAGAAAACACTACAAGAGAATATCTGTCTTGTAAACTTTTTTGAGAAATTAAGAAAACATCAGGAAATGAAAGTTTTTGGAGAATGAAGATTTTCATTTGTTTTTTTAAGAACACGAGATCCTCTAAAATGTTATTTTGGCTGAATGCATCGATGCTTGTTCAGGATGGATGGAAGGTTCGTTTTTTTCTTTCCATTCATGGTCTCATCTTTATTTCTCTGTTCTACACTTGGTCAGAAGCAGACACAAAAAGAAAGAAGAAAGTTGATCTAACGCCTACAAACAGCAACTGCACAGAGTGAGAAAGTTCCAGCTGATTCTGCATGAAGATCAAGAAAAAGGCTACAGTGAGAAGGATATGGAAGAATGTAGAGTTTAAAGTGTTTTTTCACACATTAATGTTTAAATTTATTAACTTTAATTCAAGGGTTTAGGGCGAGTTTCATAATCATTTTAAAGTTTCTTTAAAATTCAAAGTGTATTTGTGCCATAGAAACAGATTGTTTTAACAATACTTTAAAAAACCTTTACTCAAAGCCGCCTTTAAGCTGTGATTATAAAACTGGCCCTTAGTTTTTTATCTTCCTTTTTTATGCCGCTTGGGTTTCAACAATTTTTTTTTAGTCAAGTTTCAAACTAAGGTCACTAGACCGAAGATTTAGAAAAAAAATAGACAAATTTTCTATCTAGTGACCTTAATGGAAAACTTAATTCGGCGCTTTCTAGCGATAAATAAAAATTCGTGGCTAAATCAAACTTTCTAAAAAATTGGTATTTTAGCCAGTTTCCAATAATTCTGGTTTAGCAAAAATTAATCTCTTTCGTAATTAGAGGTGCTGTAATTCACCTTTAACAACAATTTTCCAAACAAACAAATTTTAATTTAGACTTATCAATTACTCCACGTATCGTTTGTGATTAAACCCAAAATTCAGCGTGTTCAAGTCACTTGAAGACTCTAAAATACATTCCCACGCATATTTCCATTTCATGTGTCCTTTGGTACTGTGAAAGTGACAAAACAGTGCTCTATTGTGTGTTTATTTACTTAATTTTATTGTTAGTTTTGTTGTGTACAAAACTTTCAATTTTGACTTTTTAATGCTCTTTGGATAATTTTTTAGCGCAAAATTTGAAATTTGCAAATTTCCCTCCAAACGAAAACTTCAAAAGTAGGCAGTTTTAAAAATTTTGACAATTTGTAACGCCCATCAAATTTCTCCCTTTCCCATCAAAATTTTCCCTTCTGTATAAATTCATAAAGTGATCCTCGCAATGTTGAAACTTGCGAATTTATGTTCAAAAACTCTTCAAATCTGTGCATGCAACATGCCTATTTGCAGCCGCAGATGGATGAGTCAACAACCAAACGCGAATTCTTTAAAAGTGACCATTCTTGGTGCTGAAGGTAGTAAAAATGACCGACTGACTAGTTCAGTGTTAAGTTTTCTAGGCAGAGTAGCCCAAGGAGTAGCTTTGATGCTAAAGCAGTCACCTTACATAGACGAGTTGTGTCTGTTTGAAAACAAGAAATTGGATGCTTTTGCTAGTGATTTGAATTACATTGATACGAAGTGCAGAGTCACTGCATACGGTGATTGCGAAATCCAAGCAGCTCTTTCAGTAATACCTTCTCTTGTAACTTCCTTGATCTATCATTCTGTTTAGAGCTCCAACTTGGTGGTAATTTTTGCTTGCTGTCAACACAACGATGGTTCAAATTTTAGCAGTTTGTTCGATCGGAATGCTCCTATAGTCCGAGAACATGCCATGAACATCGCTAAGTATTCGCCAAAAGTAACCAACCCGTCACTCTCTCTTCCCTATTAACTCCTCTTTAGTCAATTGTAGCAATCGCTGCAGAACCCATAAACACTATGGTACCAATGTTCAGTGAAATTATGAAAAAGCACGGTCAATATAACCCAAACGGGATTTTCGGTATCACCACAATTGACGTAGTCAGAGCCAACAAATTCGTGGCTGAAGTCTTGGGAGTGGACCCTGAATGCGTGCTGGTGCCTTTAGTCGGGGGGCACAGCGAAAAAACGATAGTACCAGTCTTGTCACAGGCTCAGCCTTGCAACGAGTTAACTAACGTGAGTTACTACAGTAGATCGTGTCAGCGAGATTTCTTTCTTTATAACAGGAGGAACTTGACGACATCACCACCAACATACGCCAAGCTGAAGAAAACTTGTTGAGGATTCGAAACGGGGCGGCTCACTTATCTCACGCTTTTGCCGCCGCTCGTTTTATTATTTCTTTGGTGAAAGCACTGAGAGGGCATGTTGAAATTGTTGAGTGTGCTTACGTGAAGGCTCATAATGTGAGGCCCCCTTTGGAGTACATGGTGTCGCCGTTGTTGTTGGGCCCTGGTAAAAAAATAAAAAGATGTGTACCATTCTGTTTGGTGATTTTCAGGGGGGATCGCAAAGAATCTGGGACTTCCTAAAATGTCGGAATTTGAAGAGTGTCTTTTTGAAAATGCGATTCCCATCTTGATGGAGGATGCTAAGAAAGGCGAGCTCGCGGGTGGTCTTCAGGATATAGTGTGCGATGAGTGTAGTCCTAATCCCAAAGCTCCTCGTTGCCCACCTAATCACTGCGAGATTCAATCGTTGTTCGTCAAGACAGTGGTTTCGAAATGAAAGAATCAAGTAATAAATAAATAAGTATATTATCAAACAATACCTACAGTAACACTCTATTTACATAAGATTTAGGTACCTCAATATACACAAACTTTATAAGTTAATGGCACATATATTCTATAGTGCAAAGATATGATCCTTACATAATGTATTTACACATGAAGATAATATTCACAGCCTCTAACAAAAAATTCTGACTTGTACCATTCTTGTATTTGCTAACGAAGAGAAAACAGTCAGATTATTCAAATTGGTTCACATTTAAATGCTGTCGTTATTATCTATTCAATTCTATCCAAGTAATACGTCGCATTCGTTCTTGAATAAACAGGCAGCAATAAAATTAAACTCTTATAAAAATATAATCACAATGGTTTCTTAAAGAATTTTAATCTTGATTTTACATAAATTTGCGAAAATGGTAACAGATGTTTACATATAAAACATTTCTTAAAACTATCTCACATACTTAAAACTGTGTTTACTCTTGTTTTGAATAAAACTAATATAGCTTTCGTTTCATTTATGCTATCACACAAATTTAATTCTAATCAAGTGACGAAAAACAGGTATTGACGATACATCGAAAGTTTGAAAGATACAATTACAAAATAAAATGAAGGCTAAACTAAAACTTAACAGTTATTTTAATATGGCAAATTAGCAAAACATCATAATTGCACCTTTCAGTTACATAAATCACAATGGATATCGAATATAAATGCAACAATATTAATAGTCACAAAAGGCATAGAAAATATACCAGGTAAGTCGTCTTCCATCAAAAAATATATCTCTGTTGTGCAAAAAAATACATCAGATCCTCATTAAAGGTTTTTGCACTTGTGGATGTAACAGTTAAAGTGTACGTACAATAAGAATTCGACTAGGAGCGCTCATTTCAGGTTGAGTGAAATTGACATAAACACTACATTTAGCTATCGTACTGTTTTAAACAATACTTTCTTTCTCCGTTAAGTTATTATACTCGTTTATCACGTCTTTTCTCAGCGACATGTTACTGGCTTTCAAACCGTTGCCGTTGAAAAGCCCAACTAACCAGTTTTTCAACGACGTTTTCTTCTTGTTTTGGACGTCGGGCGTCGGGTCGCACGACGCAGGCAGCGACTCCAACGAACGCCATCTGAAAAAAGGGACCATTTGTCAGTTTTCCCATGAGGCCGCGTTCAAATTTCAGTTCTAATCTCGCGCGTAATTAATCTAAGTTTTACCTCTTCGACGTGTTATTCTGGATCGGGTCGTCGATGGCGCTGCCCCCTCGCCGCCTCACCATGGCATGCTGCGTCGCATTTAGCAACGGAACTTGTACATCTTCAATATAACTAGTCTCTTCAGGTGGAATATTCATGATGTTACCATTAGGAAAATTATTATTGATCAACTTATCTTCCGGGATAGCGAAGATTTGTACTTCACCACATTTATCACAGTTTTCCAACGATCTCGTCGACCTCTTTTTCACATCCATCAATTGTCCATCTGCCATAACATCCGGTTTGTTCCGAATTAGTGGGAATGGATCTAAACTTTTCGATTCTCGAATTTTGTTAAGCATATTCTGGCTCTTTCTCTGCTCGTCAGAACTGGAAGCGATGCTAGATAACACTCTTCGTGGCCGCAAACCTCGACGCGATTCTTCACAATTTTCTATGATTTGACTTCCAAAAGCTGTGTTAATGGTCAATTTGGAACCTTGTTCTGGAACATGTAAGTTATGACGGTTTACTTTGAGGTGGCGCAAAGGGACTGGGCTCGCGTTCTGCAGTGTAGATGTGCTTTCCACTTCGATACTTGTACCTATTGGAAGAAAGTGATGGTTGGTTCTTGGTCATTTTAACTCTATTTTAACTCTACTAGTGAAAAAAAAAATAACCCAAGAAGTGAAAATGAGGAGGAGGAGAACTGTGTTAAGTGAGCCCTCCCGTGCCACCACCACTAAAAAGAATAAAAAGAAGAACCAAATCATGGAAAGCAACACCAAAACACCTACTAACTCAAGAAGGGAGGTCTCTAAACTACCGAAAACGTACCTCTGGGGACGCTCGAGTGCCTCCGACTGGTCATACCTCCGAAGCCGCCGCAAACCGACGCTTGCCTGGAATCATTATTCAACTTTGGACTTCTCCTGGGTCTACAGAACAACGGGGGAATATCCCCTAAATCAACTTCTCGCTTCTGGATTGCTTGTTCGGTGGCCCCCGTTAACCAGAACGTTTGCACGTCTCCTTTACCCTTCATGTTAACAAGACCTCGATCATCGACAATGTAACCTCCCAACTTATCAAGAACTTCTTTACATTGCAAACTGATATGTATTTTCAGGGGCTCTCCGTTGCTCTCCATGCGAGAGGCGGTGTTAACAGTATCGCCGAAGAGGCAGTAACGCGGCATTGTTAGACCGACAACACCAGCAACCACCGGTCCTAAAAAAACAGTCAAGGAAGTCCAAGAGGTTGATGACTTACCTGTGTGAATCCCGATCCGTAGTTTGAGGGTTTCTTGCGGGCGATGCGAAATGGAATGATTTTTGACTGCGGCCAACAAGTCTAAGGCCATGGAAGCGATTTCACCAGCGTGTTTATCTTTGTTCCGTAGAGGAAGACCCGAAACCTAACAATGGCTGTAGTATCGAAAGAAAGTACCATGAGAAATACTTACCACCATGTATGCATCACCTATGGTCTCCACTTTATAGACGTCGTAACCTTTAATGATCCTATCAAATACTGTATACAGATCATTGAGGAAGTTGACCACTTGCAGAGGCGTGCTTTCAGCAGACATAGCAGTAAAACCAACAATATCACTGAAGTAGATGGTAACGGAATCGAAAGATTCAGGTTCCACGCCTGTACCACAAGTCAGTCGTTCAGCTACAGGTTTGGGCAACATTCTGTGGAGTAAGTCTTCAGTTTTCATCTTTTCTTCATACAGTAATCTTGTCCTCTCCAACACTATTTCTTCCAAGTTGTTGGCGTAGGTCACCATCATATCCATCATCTGATCCATGATGTTCTTCTTCCTGTGAGTTTCCCGATAGTTAAGTTCACACAGTGAGTCGTACTTACTTTCCGTCCTTCATTCTCTTCAACCTGGTTCTAATTGTCGGGAAATCCGGTCTACTTTCGGGATTCTCAGCCCAACAATCTTTCATGCATTGTATAACGTAGTCATCACAGCCGATTTCACAGTCGAGTAAGAAACCAACGTCTGGTCTGAAGCACTCTTCACCTTCCGGTGGCACTTCTTTTACCATTTCAATGATCTCTGCAAAAAACAAGTTAAAACGATGGTAAAACAACGGGTTGGGTACCTTTTGGTTCAAAACCAGTGGTCCCAAATGGTCCTCTCCGTCCTAACATTTCGTACAAAATGATAGCAAAGGCGTAAACGTCGCCTTTCTGGGTGCCTTTGTAGTAGGCGGTAGGATTCCGCAGTATCTCCGGCGCTTTCCAAAATAAACCTGCAACTTAAGGTTGAGTCGAGATTTTTAGGGGCTGTAAAACATTACTTCTGTAATACTGGTGTTCACCTATGCTGTCGTTTTCAGCACAGTGGCGCACTTCTGCTAGTCCAAAGTCGGTCACTTGGAGAACCCATCGACTAGTCACCACACAGTTTGATGATTTTAAGTTGCCGTGACATACCAGCATGGAATTGTGGATATACAGCATGCCCTAAAGATGGAAAGTTAAAGTGTGTCGTCCCCCATTTGGCTAGTTTTTCTGCTCTCGCGTGTATCTGAATTTGTACACACACGAAAGCAGGAAGACTGTCTGTCAGTTGTACCTTAATGAGATCATGTACTAGCGACGCAACGAACATCTTGTCCAATTTAATATCTTCATTTTCTATAATATCCTGAAAAGAATTAATGTAGAAGCGCAGGGTCAGGTTTAATAAAAAACAAAGTACTTACATACAGGCTTCCTTTGGCACAATAATCAGTGACTAGTAGCAACGAAGTAGGTTCCACGCAAGCCCCAATGAAAGAGTTAACGTTATCGTGACGCAACTCCCTTAACAACCTCATTTCCTTCATCAAATCCCTGGAAATATCCTTTTTCCTCGAAAAGGTCAACTCCTTAATCCTTACAACGACCCCTCTGTATTGAGCAGTCGCCGCAAAAACTTGCAATCCACCCCTGGATTCGTACGAAGTTACACTTGCACTAACTAAACTAAGCTGAGATCAATGTTTAGTTATGCCCCCAAAGTTGCAACTTACCCGACTAGGACTAGAAACTATATTATCCCGATCAAAATAACTATGAATCTCACAGCGATTGATCTTCCATAACAACCCTTCAATTTCTTGTTCGATTTTCCACTTCCTGTAAATACTCATCGTGATGACTCCAGCGCAGAAGAGTAGAATCGCTAAAACTCCTGCCGCGATGATACTGTTGAGATGAGTGTTGGGTTTGGGACACAACTCGTTGTGGAACCCACAACTGGGTTCATCGTTGGGTTTGACGGAACCAGCCCAGACAATTTGCTTGTTGGTTTTGTACTCCTGTTTTAAAGAATTGATGAAGATTTTACTTTAGAGACAATGGACTTGGAATCAAGAAGTTTAAACTCACTCACTGGAAAATCTTGCTCTTGTATCTGGAAGAATTGGCCCACGGGCCGCATCTGGAAGGGACAACTGAAATTCCCGTGGACTTGTTGGTCGCCGATCACCTGTTGAAAGGCTAAGACTGAGAAGTTGCCTTCAGAGTCGCCATTTCGATCCAATTTCATTGTCGCCCCGGTGATACTTTGGTACGTTGCCATTTTGATGATCTCTTTCACGATTCTAGTGCCGTTACTTGCAAACTCTTCAATAGCTTCGTCTGTTAGACTCGTTTGGTTCAACAAGATGTTGTGTAATGCATGAGCGTAGAGTTTGAAGGAATCGTACAAGTAGGCAGCATAGATGGACACATACTAAAATTCGAACAGTGAATTACAGTTTTACCCAAAGAAAACAGACCTTTTCGAAAGATTTCAACAACGGAGACGTCTCAAAATAAAACGGTTCTTTAGAGTTGTAGAGTCGGACTTTTTGAGTGAAATCTTTGTAGTTTTCTGTTGGCGCGGTCGGGACGACGACGAACAAAGAGCGGCCGCGTTTCAAGAAGCCATTGAAGTCGTTATTTTCACAGGTTTTGTACTTTTCTGCAAAAACTTGAGGTCCTGGAAAAGAATTTTTATTTAGGTGAATACTCCCAGGAGGCCGTAACTCACTCCAAATGTATTTATGGGCGTCTTTTTCCGAGTAAACGTTCGTATCCACATAAATAACAATATACTCTCCATTTTCGAATAACTGCGCCGTTTGCATCGTCATCATGAGGTCTAACAAAGACGTGACGCCTCCCAAAACTACATAAACTGAAAGAAACAAATTATTTGTTTTGTAATAAAAAAATGTTTCATACTTCTGGTACGATTTTTCGTATCTTGAATGAATTGGTACCAGTAGCCGATCTTACAACATGCCAGTTCTTCAGCACAGCATTTGTGCGTGTCCTTTGCTTCCTTTTCGTCGTTGATGGTCATGTTTTTATTCTTGGCTTCTTGGACCAAGGACTGTGCCACCGTGTACCACTCTTCTTCATACACAATAGTAAATTTTTTCCATTTGTAGTAATCCAAGAGCGACACAATAGATTTTGTCACCTAAAAACCGAGAAATTTTTGGTACCGCTGCCACACTGTTAAGTACCAACGTCAATATTTAGCGGTTTCAGTGTTAATTTCGCGATTTTAGATCATGTGAGGACGTAAATTTAGTTTAAATAATAAACTCACTTGAGTATCCGGTGGCTCAGTTCTTGCGAACGTTGGGATGTCTGAAGCCTTATAATCAGAACATTTCTACAAAAAAAGGTTAAACTTTCCGAAATTGGTTGACTTCGAACACTTACGTAACTAATCATTGGAATATTTCTGGACTGCGCTACTATAGCTTCCACGTAGCAAGCACCTTCAGGGCCAAAAAAGGCCGAAACACCTTCGCAGATCATGTCTGTCATAGCCCGAGTTGCTACAACTGTGTCTCCTTTGGTGTCGTTCCATCGAATCGCAAAAGAGACGTTGGGGAGGATTGTGTGGTCGTTATTGATCTGGATAAAATAAAGATCTATTATTGTCTACATTATTTTTTCTACGACTGTCATTCGCAATGTTTGATCTCTATCATGGGAATTGTTTGCTTCTCACAAGAAGAAATTCTCGGTGTAGTTATTATTTTATCTTACATTTGCAGGATAAAATAGATAAAATGTTTATGTCTTGACGCGTTCACATCGTTTATTGCGATGTGTGTTTTGGTTACGGAAATGACCGCAATTTAAAATTTTTGCACGCACCGTCTTAATTTCTGAAATTCTGCGGAAATTGAAAAAATCGGTTTGTTGCGCTAAAATTGATCGTCAGACGCTCTCGGTCACTCATTTGAACTGTTGGAATTTTTTTACAATGAAAACAATGAGAATAATTCAGCAGCCAAATAGATTTTATTAACACCATTGAATTTTGCATATGTTGCACATAAATTTATCCATATTGTGCTAAAATTGATCGGGAAGGTCTCGGTGACTCATATAAACTTATAGAATTTTTTGCGCATCAAAATACTGAGAATATTTCAGCAATCGAGGCTTAGCTACAGAATTGAGTTTCCCGTGAAATTCTGCGTCGTAAGAGGAGAGGCCAAATTGCACCTATTGACCTAAAATTAACGACGTTTTTGTGGACCTCACATTTTGGATTTTTTTGCTCGATAAAACTGGAGCTTGATCAAAAGCTCTCATTATGTAAAGTTTTTGTAATTTTAAATTTCAATTATATTAAAAAACGCGGTAAACGAATTTCTCTTGCAGATTTAATTTGTCAGAGATTTGCTGCACGTTCCGTTGGCACCTTCCGAAATGCGTTTTAAAGTGTTGAAAAACGACTTGTAAACATGTTCAATATTTTATTCTGCAAGCTCAGTCGTCGACAGCAGGCGGATACCCTAATTCAGTCCAACCAATAAATATCAGGAGCACTTCCTACGTGGACGTCTTTCAAACGATCACTAAATAAACGAGCGGGTCCTTACAGCCGTGAAGAAGTCCGATTCTTATTCAAGTGCACATCTTTAATTCGGAGGGAGCCTCTTTCGAATTCTTTGGTTTTACTTTTTATCCCCTCTTAGCGTGTTTTATTGCCGTCTAAATAAGAGATAAAAAAGCTATTACAAAAACCACACCATTGTTTTCATTATTATTAATTTCGTGTAGCAACAAGCAACAGATCAATAACGGTTTGATAAAACTGTCTGCTAAATGAAGTTTTAAATTAAAAAGCTGCCACTAATCACGCGTTTTCGTGCTAAACGCGCTGATAAATCTCCTCAAATTCGTTAATTTGATTAACGTTAAATTGCCTAACAGGGGCGAAAGGTAATTGAGGTGCGCTAACAATTCTAATTTGCCTTGTTTTCCGAGAAACTGCAGTTTCATTCTTCAACATTTCAATTATTTAGATCCTGAGTTTCCAATTTCAGGAGGTGCGACGAAAATGGTACCTGCGTGCTTTGTGGCTTACGGTGGAAAATCTTATTGGAAAAGTTTTTAGCAAATAGCAGGGAAACTTGCACGCAATTTACAGCTGGGAAATTATTTTTCCACAAAGAATTCCAGTTAAAAATGTGTTCTTTTTGGTAGTATGATAAACACAGTTAAAATGAATCTCCGGAGTTTCACTTCACTAAATCAGTTTAAATGGTGGCAGCGCCGACAATACGTGGTCATGGAATTGTTTAATTAAGAAACTTCATGGAAACTGGTTGCGAGCACTTCCTTTGTAGCAACTAAAATAAATAAGCTTATTAAAAGTCCAGTTCGCATTAATTTATTAAATCAAGCGAAGGAAATTTATAGTCGCCTCGGGTGTATTTTATGGATTACGATCCATCTTGTTCATTTATGGAATTTTTAATCAGTTTCTAAGTGCTCTAATTGATGGGTAATAGCTCATTCCGTAGTGAATTAGAACGAATCGATTTGAACATTTCACGTGTTCTGTTTTGGAGTTTATGCTCGGTGCAAAGTGGAATTTTATTCCGGAGTTAACGAGCGGGAATATTGGCCAATTTTAGGGATTCAGGAGCTGGAAACCATTTTTATCGTACTAAATTTCTATCGTTTTTGAAAGTGGCACTATTTAATTCGCTTCATAAACAGTCGTAAACGTCAAAGTACCATAAAATTATCTTCGATGTTAAATGTCATCACATTAAAACGACAAACTCGTTATAAACTGTCTGTGGCGACCGAGTTACCTAATTTTTGTACCTCATTGTTTGTAAATTTACCAGTTTTTACTGTTTCACACTGAATTCGAATGGTGCGAACCGAATACAACGAATAAAATCGCCAAAACTGGGATTGCAATTTTCATCTAATTCAGTTTTTAATTAAAATATGCACACTGGTAATTTTTTTGGAAATTAGTTTTCATTTCTAGGGAATTTTTTATATAAGCCAATCATATTTTAAATTTGCACTTTTTCGTCTGAAAATTTAAAATGATAAAAAACTCATTTTCTCAAACCCGATATAAAAATTTAATTTAGAATCTGCAGCAATAAATTTAGTATTAAACTCGAGAGAACAATCGAGAAATAAGTTGCAGAAACAATCTGAAGAAAAAAAATCTGAGGAAAATCTGAGGGCAACAAAATAAAATATAACAAAGAATTAACTTCTTATTCTTTGTTATAGAATTAATTTCTTATTCTTTGTTATCTTTTAATTTGTTGCCCTTTCGGTTTTTCTCAGTTTTTTTTTCTTTAGATTCTTCCTGCAACTAGAAATTTCCATTTTTGAAACACAAAATTCATGATTCTGATAATTGTAATGCCATGGGAATAAAATTTTGAGGATTTTCTACTTTGAACATGTTTAAAACATCAACCAAATTTGAAAAATGGCGGAGTAGAAGAGACAGCTTTTACAAATTTTCATTTTGCAAATGAACTAGAAATTTCCGATTTTGGATTAAAAAATTCATAACTCTGAGAATTGTAGTGCCAGGCCAATAAAATTTTGAGAATTGGCTAGTTTCAACATTAGATCAACCAAGTATGAAAACTGCAGTGTAGAAGAGTTAGAAGTATTTAGAAATTTTTTTTCCAGGTGACCTAGCAATTTCCATTTTTGAAAAGAGTCAAAATTCTGATAATTGTATGCCATGGCAATTAAATTTAGAGAATTCGCTAGTTTGAACATGATTATTAGATCAACTAGATTTAAAAAATAGAAAAAAATAAATAAAAAAGTTGAAAGGACAGTTTTTATAAATTTTTATTTTGCTGGTGAACTAGAAAGTTCCATTTTAGGATTAAAAAAATCATTAGTCTGGTAACTGTAGAGTAGAAAAAACAGTTTTTATAAATTTTAATTAGAACTAGAAATGTCCGATTTTTAATTAAATAAATAAACTTAAGGAAGAAATGTAAAGAAACAATCTGAAAGATCCACTAATAACCTTCAAGGAGAAATGTGAAGGAAAAAATTCGAGGAAGAGCTGAAGGAAAAATCTGATGAATTTAAACGAGTGCGAAAAATTAATTGAACCTGAAACATTTATTTCAAGGATTTGAAGAATAAAAAAAAATGAAAGTTATCAGCAGAATTTGAAGCAGAATGTACCGGATTTGAAAGATTTAAAAAATGTCATTAAGTTGAAGGACCGATCTGAACATAAAACAAACTAAATATTCCTAAAGAAAAATCTAGAGGGTCTAGCTAATAAAGATTTGTGGCCTTCAGGCATTTTTAAAATACTTCACATTTTTATGAACTCTTTAACGTAATCTATGCGATAGAGTATGTTATAAACACGAGTTACTAAATTGCAAACTCACATTTTATTCCACTCGTTCTTTTATCGCCTCAAGTTTTACGATCCATCTTTCCCCGCATGGAATATTTGTTTAACTCCCTAGATATTTGAAACATAATCAATTTGTTGTGGGTTTATTAAAAATTTTATTATTTTCATTGCACTTGTAGTTGTTTCCATGTCAGATCCAACGCAATTAATTAATAAAGTGTCACTACCAGTCCCGGAATAAAGAAAAAACAGTGCTCTTGACAATGGCATATTAAGTAAAATTTATCAGAGAAACATAAAAGCCGAACTCTGTCTTCTTGTTTAATTTTAATTTAATTAATCACGACAATTACCTCCTCCATTGCCAGGGTGATAGCCCCAGACACTGCGAGTCCTTGCCTCCCGCTGAGGGGCCCCCTAGCTGCTGTAAGATACCCAATCGTGATGATCTTCTTCTTCTGCAAGTGTTCGGCCTTATGGCTCTCAATGGTAAGATTCCTCTTCGGTTCCACGTTCATTACATTATGCGTGGAAAACGCTTCGTCCTGCTCTTCACTTTTATGCCCCAAATCCAACTCATTGTGCTGAAACTCTTCCGAAGACGTGTACTTTTTATATCCTGACTCAAAATTGTTGCTGGTCGTGCTGGAAGGACGAGATGGAGTGGCATGTAGTGACAAAGATGGTACATTTTCATCATCGTCCAAAACTGAAGGTGAAGATGTGGATGAGGTTGGTTGGAAGGGAAAAAATAATAATAGCGCGACCAGCAGAGAAGCCAGGCCGAGGCGCATGGCCGGGCTCCCCCTCACCGGAACTCCAGGATCACCTGAAATAAAAAAAATTCAAGTTAAATCTTCGTTTGTGCTGACAGTGACGAAGGGAAATTAAGAGGCGAAAGCAATCAAGCAGCGTCGCGACGCGATGGGAAGCAATCAAAGGCGAGGTGTCGTTAAAATTACCATTACAAAGATTGAAAAAGTCGATAAACTAATAAGCCTCGGTGCACTTAGTCTGTCATTAGCATTTTTTCGTGTCTGTAGAGCGGAGTGCTTGCTGAAAGCTGATAAGACACGAGGATTTGACAGGAGCTGAGAAAATTGTAATAATCGTCTTTTCAGAATTCTTGGATTTTCGATGCCGAGGAGCACAAAGGATCTTACAAACATGAAGAAATACGATCATTTTTACAATCCAACTTTGGTTCCGAATGTCTAACATCCTCGAACAAACAAGTTTGCGTTGTTCTTGCTCGCTTTTCCAGCAAGAACTCCATAAATATAATTAATAAATCCAGTAATTTAATATGTTTAACGCTAACAAGGCTGATAAAAAGTTCACTGTAATTTACTTTTTTATTGATTGAAAACAAATTCAATTTAACTAACGAGCTTACTTATGCTTGAGATTTTATTCGAACTTTGTTTGTCAGCGATTTTTAATTTGCATTCGATTTGTAGATAAAACGTTGAAAATTGAAAAGTACATCAAAAGGATGAGATCGAGATAATTGGATTACGTTTTTTAGTTTTGCAAGGAAAATCGTTGCGCAACCAAACTAAAAAACTGCATGAGTAAAGGTCAGTGGAAAATGAGGGATTTTCTTCATGTTTTAACAAAGATCATTAAAGCTTCAATGTGGGTTAACAGTCTACTTGTTTATACCCTTTTACTTAGAATCCAAAGAATGAATCGAAAGGACGTATTTCGAATAAGAATTTTTCACCAGAATCTGAAGTAAAGATCTCCAGAAAGAATAAATAAAAAATATCTGAAAAAAGAAGAATGGAAGAGGAAAGACTGCTCATTTAACGACCGACACGCGTAATAAAAAATTGTATGAAATATTCAAGTTCAACTGGTTGTTTTATTAAATTAAACTTGTAATTTTATTGCTTCACATATCAAATTTCGCCACCGCTTTTCTCCAAAATCAATAATTCTCCTCATTAATTGACACGTCTAAAATATGATTTTATTGATGCAAATGATAACACCCTTGGCCCGATTGAGTTTATTTAGTTCTAGTTCTAAAACCGAATGATTTAATTATTAGTTTCAACGGGGAATTAACCTGCAAAGTTAACCGAACTTTGCCACAATATTAAATAATGTTTGGTTGGATTAAATTCATTGGTCACGTGCTTTAGGCAAATCTGGGATAATCCCAAGCAAACAACATCACTGGTACCGCAAAATTTATGACTAGACATAATATCGCCGATTTTTATTACAAGTTGCGGTGGAAAAAAAGAGTGATAAATTAAAGTGTGAAATTTTCCTGTCGCCTCCGGCAAAAACTGGAATATTTTAGTTGAACTAGGAAAATGTAAAGAAGTGAGGAAAGTTAGTAAAAGTAAGTAATTAAAATATGCATTTTTCTAATGAAGAGATCACTGACGGCTCTTTAATTTAGTTTTATGAGTGAAGGCCTGCCTGTGAGGGTACTGAAGTGGAAACAATTAACTTTCATTTTTTAAGCGAACGCTCGTGAAATGTTTAATGAAGATGGGATAAGTACGTTGTGGGCTAAAATGAAGGTAATGCCGATTTGGTCGTCGCGAATTTTTGCTCCGCGTTGTGCAACTCATAAACATTTACCGAACGTGTTAATATCGAAAAATAAATTAAAACGTTAAATATTTACCAAAGCTAATTAAATTCACAAAGCGACGTCACGTTAACAACAAGTATGATTTGTTATTGTAAAATGTTCCAGAAAGTTAGGTTAAATTAAGACACATTCTAGTTAATTATAGTGACAAAAGTAGATAAGAGAGTTTACACTTACAATGTCATCGGGAAATTGTTCTAAAGAACAAAATGACCGCAACGGACACGCTAAACGTCGTATATACTGGCAAAACAAACAGTGTAAACTGTTCTAAAAATAAATCGTCTTAAACATTAAAATCATGAAGGTTGGTTCATTACTTCAGGCCAAGCCCCCCGACACCAATTACAAAGCGACTGGCTCTAATTTTCTTCTTTCCTAAAAACAACATATTTTAGAAATTCGCATTAAAAATAATTCGTGACGGTTTTATTTTTTGGCACTGGACTTCTTCCGGAGAGGTAAGAATAATTTTTCTACTAGGAAACGCAGTACGTTAGCCTTCTGAATTTTTAGCAGGTAAACTTGAAAGGTCAAAGTCATAAAAGGTATCCTTGGTATGATGGCGAAATTGTCGCGAAACGTCGCTGATTTTTTTTTCAATGTTTGCTTTTCACTATTATTTAATTTAACACGAAAACAAACAAAGCGCTTCTGGTTTATTTGTTTGCTCGAAATTTTGTGTGTTTGAGTTTCATTGTCGATATTAAGTTTAATTGAAGAGTGTGGGTTTATCATTAATTCACAACAGGCAAAACAAAAATTTTGTCATGTAGATGCGGTCAAATAAAAACGAAATGGATTAAATGCTCCAAACAAAATTCTAATCGTCATGCTAAATAAAATTCTGAATATTCAAAAGATTGTAAGTACATCGTAACATTTTCCAATTCCACTGATAATATTTGCTGTGGAAATGGGCTTTTCCATTTATGAGGCAACACAAAACAACGCATTAAAGTCGCGCTAAAACTATTAAAACTTTTCGAATCTACATCTAATACAGTTAATAAATTTCCGAAGTTAGTTGCCGAGTGCTAAAATTCAATGCGTAGTTTGATACAAAATTTCAATTGCAAACATTTAGTACATGCGAGTAAAAAATTCCAACACAAAGCAACATTTGAATGCAAAGAAAGCCCCGTTAAAATTTGATGACGCAAACTCAACATCTATCAAATTCCACGTCCCCAGTAAAAAGATGCTGGAA
This sequence comes from Gnatocerus cornutus, assembly GCA_029298725.1. Lineage (NCBI taxonomy): Eukaryota > Metazoa > Arthropoda > Insecta > Coleoptera > Tenebrionidae > Gnatocerus > Gnatocerus cornutus. The sequence continues at coordinate 5,241,110 of CM055517.1, forward strand.
GATTGTTTATAAAAAGTCCATAAAATCGTACCCTTGAGAAATAACGTTAAAAGTTCACACCTCCCCATTTCTGTGTGGAACCAATCTAAATTACAAATTTATTTTTTTACATCCAATCGATCAAACGACTCGGCACGTTCAAACCAATCAAGTTGAATGTCAATGAATAATATGCAAAATTCAGCTTGTGCTTGCCCTACTTCAACTTCTCATTTTGAAAATTTATGATGAACGACAAGAGATTTTTAATCATCTGTCTCAACATCCCGTTCCATGTTTAATTTACACAATCCACATAATTCACATACTTCGGCTAATTTTGTGTTGACATTGATTTATTTCGCTCCGAAGCGTAATGCTTTTCCTACGTGGTAAATTTTAGTTCAAAGGACCGAAAGTGTAATTTTTCTTTGTAAATCCATCGTTACATCTTCTGATAGACTCCATGTCAACAAAGCGAGAAAGTCGCTGCTTCGGGTCCTTGTTTAAGTACATAGAGTTAGGATAATTTACGGGGTGTAATTGAGCTGTGACGTTGACTGCTTCCATATACTTGGCTTGTTATGGACTAATTTTGACCATCAAACGATTAGCCGACATTTACTGCACTTTGAATACAAACGGGGGACTTTCGACCGTAACAACATGCTTTTTTCATCTCGGAATCAATCATTTTTGTGGTGGCCAAGTTGTGGAAACAAATCCGAGCTTCCTGGAGGGAATTTCCTGCGAGAAACTAATAAAACCGCTCCAGTGTATTGAGAGTGACGAGCTTTCTTTTTCGATCGACTTCCACTTGTTTTGTAGAGTAATAAGATGTCCTTGGGTCTTTTGTTGTCGAACTATATCAAATGTAATTCACAATTGCCTGCAGCAATTATTCGATATCTTCATTAGCTTATTGCTTTTACGAGGGGGAACGAAAACGCGCCATTACGGAATTCCCAAATTCTCGAGTCATTGCTTGGGATTTAATGCCACATTTGTGGTTAATGGAGGGCAAAATCATTCATTTTTTGCATAAATGAACCTCGTCGAATTTTCCGAGGGCTCCTCCACATAATCGAAATTTTTCCGTCTGACTTTGCTCCTTATCCTTAATAAACAAACGCGTAGTTTCCGGATTAGAGGATATCCGAACCGACAAAAGTGGAATTAAAATGCTCAAACTCGTCTCGAAAATATTCCAAGATGTCATGTCGGAACGGTTTTGTTCCAGAAATATCGGATATTTTGACAGAATATGAGCTTGTTTGGTCAGCCTCCGGTTATTGGGTTGTCTTTCATGAGAATAATAGAATGGAAACGTCAGCTTTAACAAAGACAATTTGTCTAATTAGACTGGAATTGCGCGTAAACAAAGGATCTCTGTGATATCTTTACATAATTCAATTAGTAATAAATTAGTTCAATTGAGACACGTAAATGATAGTCAAGGAGTGTATTAACTTGTGGAAATATATCTCCATGTTTACCTTGACTTGCAATTATCTTATCAGTTTTGCGTGGAATACATAAAGCCAATTCTAATTTTAAACCAGAAATATACGACCGGAATTGTGAAATGACAGATAAAGTTGCTAACAAACGCTAAATTTATCTTTTTTGGTTGCACATCGTAATAATGCATTAGCTAATGCAGTGTTAACTCGTCGTCTAATTTCAACATTTGTGTTGACTTACAGACCATTTTATGGACCATTGGACCACGATCGGATTTAATGCTTTACGTATGCAGTGATTAAACCAAATGCAACTGGATCATCAAATTTGCTTATTCGACCAAATGAGTTTAGTCGGACGCAAAATTTGAATGTGAAATTCTAGACAAAACGAGTGATTAAACTAAGAACTTCTTCAACTTGACCCGCCCCCAGATTTAATAATTCCATTACCAATTCAAATGGCCGGCGATAACTCATATTAATTAAGTCAATAAAGATTTTCCATTCAATCTCCGTCATAAGCTGCTGGATTACTGGCCAATTTTTTAAGTAAATCATTAAAATGCATGGAATATCTCTGCTAAATTGATTTATGTAACATTGCTCGTTTTGTGCTGACCGTTCCAGTCTTGACTCTTCACGAGCCAATACTCCGTCTCTTCCAGTCCGGAACGCGTTATTACTCTGGAAACCTTGGAGTAATTATAGAAGAGTAAAAGGCTCAAAATGAGATGTAATTATGCAGTGTGCATAAGTTAGCTAAGAATAAGAACCTCTGCAAATTTCATTGTTGTAGCATTTAAACTACCAAAATTACAGGCCTCCACAATTCCAAGATTAAAAATTCTCTTTTGACTCTAGAAATTTCAAAACTACCAACGTTATAAATTAAAATTTTAAAGTTATTTCTAAAATCATCTGTGTCAAATATAAACTCCACCCAATTCCAGGTAATAAGTCAAAATACATGATATTTATCTTCCTGCCTGAAATCTACGCCCATGGAGCTAATCTGGGGCGAACTTTGAACCATTGTTCTGTTACCCATATGATTAATTAAATCCAATAAGCATGACGTCAGCTTAGGACGTAATTTGAGATTAACCAGAGAAAATTAATGTACACTGTCATTCATTTAACGGTCAGTAAAACAAGAAATTCTTATCCACCGACTTGCAGTTTTCTATTTTGCATAATATTTTCTCCGACAGATGTTCTCGCTGTTTAAATTTCTGTGGGTTTAAAATAGGTACTTACAGTTCACTTTGGATAAACCAATAACGCTAGCATTTCAACGGAATTTACTTCAAGTAAATGCAAATTAATGGAGAGTATGTAAACACGCTTGTTTTCACAATCTAAATTTGCAAAAGAATCAGACTATTCCGTTTCGTAATTCGAAACAGCTTTTACCTTAAAGAAAAGCTGAAGATTAGTTTGCTTACACTTGAAAATGATGGGAAAAATTGCGTCAGAAGCGCCACTGTTTTCCAAGTATGTGTCTTAATCATTGCGACTTAAGTCTCGCCGTGTTTTTACTGAGTAAACGACGTCTTTTGATTACTTATGAATATGAATAATTGTGGCAGTTTGCCAGCATTTGGTAAACTGATCTACATAGTCCGGTTTATCCAGCCAATTCAAACAAACACAATTTTTATGTAGGAGCGTTTACTTTACATCCATTTCTGTAATTTAATGTATTTTGATTAATGAATTTAAACAGTTTTGGATCATAACCATAATATTTCTCGACAATTTTTCCCAAAGCAATTCCCATCTACCCAAGGCATAAAAAGGAAATTTCCCTCTTTCCCTTTTTCCGATGAACACTATTTCCTCCCTGATTGAATCGAAACAAGTTTTCGTTTATCGGCAATCCAAACATTGCATTTTAAATCGCGAAAAATTGATAACATATTTGCCTGAAAAAAGTCTTTGATCCCAGTTTTTCACGTTTGAAAGCTCGAAACCCAATAACACCGTTAATAACAATAAATCTGTTTTATAGTGAGTTTTAAAGACAGACAGAACAGGTTATGTCATATGCGAGTTATAAATAGAAATACTTGTAACGTTATTTATAGAAGTGAAAAACGTGCAAAAATTTGAACCGGTTGTTGGGGTTGTGTGCCTTCAACATGAAAACTCATTGGACAAAAGCAGCCCGACTACAACAAGAATAAGAGTTAAATGTCTTCTATAAATAGAGCTTCTCCGGATCTTCTGTATTTACAAAGTAACGCTTCCACCTGTTATGTAGGTAAAAGGTGGAAATAAACAACAGAAAATGGATAAAACAAGATCTAAAACGAATAAGCGCAGGTTGGAGAAAAAATCTTTAAACTTCGCAATCTACGACCGCCATCTCACTACCATTTACTTATTAATGAAAGAAAATGCAGAGAAAATCGAACATGGACGCTGCACCGTTTTCTCGTCTCAAATTTGATAGTGGAGGAAGACGTATAATATTTAATTAGGACCACAAAAGCGCTATTAACAATGGAGAGGCAGGGAAGATGTCAAATCGAATCTTGGGGAAGATGGAAATGCAGCCGAAGACTATTGATAGAAAAATGTTTGTGTCAAAGTTATCGCGTCGGGAAATTGAGTGAATTTTCAAATGAAAAAGTTGTAAAATTAAGATTTCTACATTTGTTCCCATTTTTCAAAAATCCCACGACACTCCCATCCAATTCTTCGGCAAAATATGCTAAAAATCCATAGTACAATATAAACCGTTAATAAACCACATTCCGACCCAAGCAATGTTCTTTGGTCGTAGCGCACGAATTCCCGGAAACCGACGCAATAACTATGAAAAAATGTCGATAATTCAAGTGGCAAATTTTCGCGATAACCGCACGTGTAACTGCCGAGAAGGCCACGTGTTTTTTTATTTAAAAAATGCGATTCTTCGCTGTGGATGACACTTTGAAGTTGCTTGTCGCAGACATCTTATCTAAGCACACATTTAAATTTTTAATAAATATTCATAGGTGTGCCATTGGTATGACAACCGTGAAATAACGAACTTGCTATTTATAGCGACACACTGACCATGAACCACGGTACTGGTTGCTAGAAGAAGATTTGCAGTACTATCGAAGCGCGAATTAAAATGTGGGGTACTTTAATTTCGCCCGGAAAAATGTAATGCAAGTTCAGATATCTCCGGGGCTTTCTACTGAATTGGTTTTTTATCATAGCGAGATGTTTACGTGCAGAGTTTCATATTTTAAATTTGCGATGATTAAATCTGGTGTAATGGAACAAAGAGTCTCAGTAATATGGCTCAAATGGAAACTAATAACAGTGGATTATAGAATAATGTCAGTATTAGTTACATTTTGTATTAATTAAACGTGGGTATGGAAGTGATTAATAAACTGGGCGGATGTGTCACAATAAACATGATTTAGCTCGGTTTGAGTTTGTTGGATATTAAAAGCACAAGACAAAAGATATTTTGTGGCTTTATTACCAATATTGCCTCGTTGAAAGTTTTACAAGAAATCTTCTTAGTTGTAAACGTTGTTTACTCCTGCAATAACCGCAATGTTTCATGGTTTCAGAACTCTTTATCCGCAACGTTGCCTTCATTGAAAGCTGCTTCTTCAGACTTGGAAGTTTTTTGTTTGTTTTATTTAATATTCCAAGTTCTGAGCTGCCAGACGTGAAAATCTGATAATTCATATTCAGGGCAAATTTTAGAAACAATAAACTTGAAGAAGTTCAGTCTTAAAAGCAAAAAGTTTTTGTTTTCATGCTCTTCTGCCTTTTCCTTTATTAATAGTATAAGTAAAATGTCTGAAGGAGTCTTGCGGTCGCACTTTGTGTAAAATTCAAGAAAATTGTCGCTTCCCTTTATTACCATTTTTAAAACAATTCATTACTAAATACAAAACAACGGACGCTCCATTGTCTCTTTTTAATGAAAATCCACATTTCATGCAAAGTTACTCTGGAAAATGCGCTCATGTTTGTTGAGCCGGGATTTTCTTTTTTTCACAACGATCCAACATTTCACTTGCAACAATATTTACCCACGATAATAATTATTCCCTCGTTTACTTAAAATTTTAGCTGTGTATGAAAAAGAAATCTTCGGAAATGAGAAAAAAGTTTGGACTGGAGTGGAGCACACTAATTAAATGGCTTTGCAAAGGACAGATGTCTTATTAGAGACGGTGAAAATACAAGTTATTTGTCTTTGCGCTGGGGTTTTAATGAGAAACTTCTCTAACAAGCTTTGATGGAGAATTTTTACTGGTGTGATCATAAGAGTGTGAAGCAACAGCTCTTCAGCTCAGAGTGGGAAGAATTTTTAAAGTTGTGCTGGTGGTAATTAGAAGGAATGCAACAGAGAGTAAATTAGAAATTATGTGACAATGGGGGCTGTGACAAAAAATTGAAATTCGCTAAAAAATTCTAGAAACCATCTCACTTCATGTTTGCAGAAAGTTGTGTTCAAATCTTATTACCAATCTGACGATTTTAGAAAGTTCCAAGTTGAATTTGAGTGTTTAAATATTCAGTTTTAGAGTTAAATTCGGATCCGAATCAATAAACATTTGAGAAATTCCAATAGAATCAAAATCAAACAAATCCGTCGAGTCTTTAGCATTTGAAGAAAAAACAATCTGTAGCATCGCAAGGATCTAAAGCATCTTCATAACAGCATCCAAAATCCTAAGTAAATAAAGAATAAAAGATTTATAGTCCAAGAAAAGATCCAGCTTCTATTGTGAATTTTTACATATTTTCGTAAATTATTGTGTTTACGTATTTTCCACTGTTTATCAACTGTTTTGAAACGTCTTTTTTACAATTTATTTCCTCGTTAAAAGTGACAAGGTGAGCCACACCACAAAAACCCAAAATATTTGAATAAAATGTAGCTTCAATTACCACTAATAAAACGATATTGAAAATATACCGATTAATACAACAAATAAATTAATAATTCGTAATGCTAAAATTCTATAACAAACACTGACACTAATCCATTTATATTATCCAATATGCAAATGTTACTTTTTATGTTTCGCTTGAGAGATAGCAAAATGTAAATAAATGTCATATTTGTAGATAAAATGGAGCGATAAATCTGCCTTGTTATGCGTTGAAAGCGATTTCTTGCATTGTTTAAAGACGTAAAAACTTCTTAAACTTTCAGTTTTAATTGTCACAAAGAATTTTTAATAATCGGAGGAACTTTGAGTTAAAATAATTTCTCTGATCCGTTTGAAAAGTATCATTAATTGCACAATTCCCATTCATACAAAGTTGCTAATAATAGAACATGACATTGTAAAATCGGTTCTAGAGCCCTCGAGCTACAATCTCTATAACGCTACCTTAACTTAATCCCAATCCACGCAATTGTTAAGTTAACCCAACTCGAGCTCATTACCAACTTTCAAGCAAACAATGTCGGCGAAGTATCTGTTTCAATGAAAACAAGATTTTTTGCATTAACGCCCTTTCCTTCCCATCAATCATCAATAAAAAGAGAATTCTGTATCATTAATCCCAGCTTTAAATTCCGCATGAGTGATTATAACGAGCTTCGTCTACTGTTGACCTTACTGGGTTTTATAGTTTTTAATCAACAATTGAATCTTGACCTTGGCCATGAAAAGCAATTGGTAAATTAGGTTGTTGGAAAATACGAAAATGCCACGAAAAGCGATCTCTTGTCGTTGAACTTAATTACCAGTTACGAGCAATTAATTAAATGCAGCTACCAACTGCTATCGATAGCGTTCCACATCAAAAATAAAACCCGCGATTTGTTCAAAGACCTCCGAGTTAAAATTAATTGTCTTTAATTAAAAATGTAAAAGACGACCCCACTCAAACAGAACTCGCGTGCTTTTTTTCTCGTTATTCACCGAACTGAATTCAAAAACTTGTTAACTACTCATAATTGGATTCCAGCTTCTGACCGCACAAAAGTAGCTTCAAAGATAGTTTTACTTCAATTTGCGCAACAAATTACGTTTCCTATTATCATAACCATCATTCTAAACCTTGTTCATTTCCATGAAAATGGATAACGTCACAATTGATGGTTTTGTCGCTTTGACTAGTCGGCAGTAGCAACAAATGTGTTCTAATACAACGTAAATCTTCATTTTAGATATAAATTAAAGTGATTTGTGACAGTGAATGCTGATAGCGTCCCCGGTGAAATATGAGGCAAAATATAGTTCTCATTTACATTACAAAAGATTCATTTGCAAAAAGAAAGTTGCCTGATTTACCTACACAAGCAGTTCCGGTAGTAATGTGGTCAAACGCGCCACAAAGGCGCTTTGGCAAATGCAATTTCGAGTAATCGAGTGTTTTGGATTCATTAGTTTCGCATCAGAACTGTTTTATCAGTTACCGCAAACAGAGATAACGCCAAATTTGGTGCAACTTTTTCAAGTTTTCAACAAGCTATAATCGGCAAGATTCTAAAAAAAGCCCCAATTTTAACCTCGTTGTTTCCCAACAAACTATTGCAGCTAAAATAGCATAATTGGCAACAAGAATGATACAATAATGAAAACATTATCCGCAGACTTGTTAAGTGGTGCGGCCAACGTTCTCTTTAATTAAACGATAACTCAACTAATTTAACATCAGTCCAGCAATCATACTAAATTTAAATGGTTCGCATGATAAACACAATTGTATATGAACTTCCACAGTTTGGCCACCATGTAGAAGGTGGACTTACCTGAAAGAAAACAGTTGATTAGACGTATGAATTATGTAAGATTAAGTAGAATGAAGCGTGCGTATGTGGAGAGTCATAGTTTTATCAGTGTTTTAATCTGGATCAAATTCATGAAATTCAAGCATAGCTGGAGGCTACATTTGTTTAAACATTCGGTGAACGATAAAAATAGCATGTATCTTTGACGAAGGTCAATAAACATATTTTTTACTGCATTGCAGTCTATTTATAATTGCAATACAATAAGGCGAATGGAATTAAAAGAATGAAGGATATAACGTTTTTTTTTTCACCGTGATTATGCTAAAATGGTTGAGTAATGGCCATTAAAGAGCTAATAAATGGTGTTGGAACGATGTAATTGGCGGAGACTTAAACGTTTGATCCCACTGATCTGATAGCGAGGAGTTACATTGATAAAATTTTTGCCCATTTCGTCGCAGACGTGGAAAGAATTCCATTAGATGCGGTGAAATTGAAGATAAGGACCAAGTCTGCTTGCTGTTTATAACGACTAAATTGAACGAGTGAACATGATAAATGGAATACATATTTCAAACACTGCATGTAAAATCCATCATTCCAGCAAGACTTTGGAATAAGCGCGACGGGAAATAAGCTATCACCGCTATGGAATAAAAAATTTGTGCACATGACATTTACTGCGTGAAGATAGTGAAATGTTTCGCCGAAACTAATAAAAATGTGATAAGGCTAAAAATGGAAGGTAGTAAACCGGGATTAAGAAAGAAATTAAATTAAATCCGCTTTGGACTGGACTGGAAATACATGCAAATTCCAGGAGTACTTTTGATTTAAAATATTCCGTTTTTCTTTACCGTGGGGCTGTTTTTTATGGTAATTTTGTTGTTCCTACTTTCAACTTGACACGGGTCAAGTTTGAATTGAAAAAAAATATTTTGATAAGTGCAGGAAAATTTCGTGTTAAAATGACATGATTATAAAAATATGATCCAAACCTTGTAACTACAACAGATATCTGTTTTGCATATTTACTGAATATTATGTAATAAATAACATCCTTACCAAGATTCAGGATTAGAGTGACATGTTTGCTCATTCGTAGGTGTTCTTACCACAAATTTGAATATTCAATTCTTGCGGTTTCGGTAGCTTTGATCAGCTCATTTTCATAGAAGAACAAAGTCTTGAGAATTAACAATAGTTTGGTACAAAATAATGACATAAGAAGTGAAAAAACTCGTACCAGTCTAGACTTCACAACTTAATGAACGATAATTTCCTGTAATTTCTTTAAATTGTTGAAAAGTATTCGAGTCCAATTAGAAGAATGTCAAGACAATCCACGGCGAACTATCGACGAAATTTTGGATGATTCATTAACTCCGGATTAGTCTGGGACGAAACAGATTGCAACATGAAAAAATGTAATAAGAGGAGATTTTGGTCTTAAAAATAGCCGCTATGATTGATTGCTGCAGGAGTAAAAACTACAATTGCACCACCTAATGTTAAATTTCTCAAGAATGACTTAAGTGTTCTTAATTATAAGCACTTTCCAACAGTTGGACTACAAAGAAAATGCTGAACAATAAACAAGCATGCTCTTCTTATTTTCGTTCTTTTTGTAAACAGCGATTTATCCCAAGTGTTATAAAGCAGTAAACAGGTTCCGCGATGTTTAACCGCGAATGATGCAATGAAGTAGCTTTAAAATTAGCTCTTAACTCGGATAAATAGGTTAGTAAATAACACACCTGGTTCGGTTTCTAGGAATACGGCAAATAGTAGCACAGTTCCGTTGTTTTATGTCAAAGTTTGTCGTGATGAACGCTGATGCGTTCTTGACTCGATCAGGAAAACGCAGGATAGAGCAATTGCAAAAAAACTCGTCATTTACAAAGGTCGGCGTGTGAAGTGATGATGGGTATAATTTTTGCTGCACCATATGGTATGTGACCTTTGGATTGGTGCCATTTTTTACATGAGGTAATTTTTCCATCTCTTGGTACAGATATGAATGGATGTAACCCCTTTGATCTACGGCATGAACAGCTGAGTTTGGAAAACAAGTCTATGATAAATTTTCAGGCTTAAGGTTTATGGTCCAAACAATGTTGGGAAAATTTGGCTGTTGGCACTGTTCACGTGGAACACTTTTAGGAACTTTCCTTGGAATTTCAAGTCGTAATGATATACCGATGGATAAGGTGTTGATCGCCATGAAATCCGAGGAAGTCTGATCTTTCGTCCGATTAAATAACTACAAGTTGTTATTGAGAGCTCAACGACCAAAATTAGTTATTTAGAGAGATTGATGGAAATGTGGTTTTATTAAAATTTATATTGTTTTCAGCAGACAAACAAAACGATTTATCAAAATACAGGCTCGTTTTAATTGAAAATGATGGATGAAAATTACGATTTTAATTTCTCCTGCATAAAAAGTCCCACACATTATTTTCATTTCAACTAAAACACATGGTAATAGTGCTGCTATTTTTGTGTTGATCTCAAAAATAGGATATAAAAAAGCTCTCGACTTTTATTGCAATACTTAAAATCCCATCTGGGCGAAATGGGAGCGTTCATTGACCATTTCTAGTGGACCATTTTCGTGGCGTGGTGGTTTTTGATGCGAAGTCGGCGGTTTATACTTGATTCTTAAGATTTTCAACAATCTCAGAAAACTAAGTGAAATATCCAAGAATTGGAAGATGGTTTCAGACAATATCTGAAGGATCTATAGGACTTGAAGAATTTGGAAAATATTACAAATTCAAAGGACCTAATTGATCTATTATGTCAAAAACTTGAAAAATTCTTAAAGAACGTAAAAAATCTAGACCATCGCCATCGATTTGAAGAAGTTGGGAATCTAGGTAGTTACAATTTTCGGGCATTTTGCGTTATATTTTTCGCTCTGTTTCGCCAAAAACAGGGCAAACAAAAAGATTTTTTTATTTACCTATTTTTGTCAAATATCAATATTTACTCAATCACATATTTATAATAATAAATTAAACCTTGCACATTTTCCAACCTTGACTTGTCAGTCGTTCGTTTACTATTATAAATACATTTTACTGACCACTGAGCTATATTTACGTGTTTTGTTGTAAAATATTAGTGGCTGATGTTGCCAAATTCCGGGATCAAAACAAGGAAAAGTTCCAATCTAAATTTTTTCACCTTTGCCACTGATTAAAGGCGACACTTTCTCTGACGTTAAAAAGCCCCGATCAAAGTCTAAACCTTGTTAACATAAAATACCTGTTTATTTTTTCAAATCAGTTCTAACCTCGTCACACATCGTAAGAAATTTTTCCACTTTTCTTAAAGTTTCCTAAAACAATTTAAAATACATCACCCTTACATTACCCATTCAATTTAATTCGATAAAAACAGTCCTTCCAGTCTGGCGTGTGCCTTTCTAGAATATTAAACGAGCATTTCCCGACGAGCTCCTGTCAACCGATTAAAAAAGAAAAGTTGAGAAGGTGCACACTGACGGGCAGTGAATTTTCCTCTAGATCTTAAAGTTTCATCACCATCACCAGATCTTTGCTACCGACTGAGAGAATTTACCAACAGGAAACGGCATAAAGTAAGCAAAATGACGTGATTTCAGCCTGCTCTGGTTTCCGTTTCCTACGATAAAGATCTGGAGTAAATTAACGCAAAATTGCGGTAAATTTGCATCGAGAAAAAACTATTCACGTGGTGGTGCTCTTAATTACCTGTTACAGATTTAATTAATTCAGTATTGGATTACGTTATTCTGAACAAACTAGAAAAATAAGTTGTTTGGTAATTAAACGATAACACTCCATGTTGTTAAACAATAAATCTATTTTTAGATTCTCCTTTTATGCTATAATGATAATTATAAGGTTATCCACGTTTCCGTAGGTGTATTTGTGCTATGTTAAAAATTTTATTAATCATAATCCATTACCAGTGAGTAAATTAATTACTTAATCAACATAACCTTCGCCTTCACAAATCCCGACACTTTCTGCGAAGGCGTGGTTAATCCCATCGCCCTTAAAAAATTAAGGAAGATTTCGTCATCTAATGCCGTCACTGAATGGCGAATCTTTGCATACAATTATGGAGAGAAAAAGTGAAGTTTCCTTGTTTGGATTACACCATCCATGCGACGAGTCTAAATTCAATTGAATATTTAAGCTCATTATAATGTCTGAACGAAAATAAACGCCGCGCCGGTACAAAAATTGGGGTAACAGGAATAAATTCATACAATTCGAGAATAATTCCTTGGGCTTTATTAGTTTATTTAGAAACAGCGTGGTATAAACTTCCAGCTAAAATATGAAGTTGTGATTATTTCGAGCTCATGTTTGATGCAAAATAAAACACTGCGGGCTATTTTTGGGGAGAAAAATGAAATATAGATATGAAGAAAAGTCAGGATTACCTACTAAATGTACTTTAAATTCTAAAAAGCGTTCTATAGGTCTAAAGGCGACAAAAACCGCGAGATAACACACCTAAAAATAACTTATCAGCACCATAACCACAAAACATAAAATAAACTCCTAAAATAGAAGTACAAAGAAACGAAAAACGTCTCTTCCCAGCTCCTGTCGAGAATTATTTTGATTACTCTGAGATATTCCCTCGCTTTCGCGTTCATATCGATCACTTCCCCCAAAACCTGTTTATATTCGAGATTACTATTTATTCTCTCCTGATAACGTTTCCTTATTGGCAACATAAGTAAATATCGACGAAATAACACCGCAAAAATAACCAGATCAGACTGTCTAATTTTATCAACAATAAGAGACCCCAAATTATAGTCATATCGTTTGTTTTTCGTCTAGGTAGAAACCCATTTCGCCTCACATCGTTAATAATTTATAGAACCCGTAGACAAATAACAGATATTCTAGTCCTAAAATAAAACATATTTCGCGTTTATTCAATAACCTTGACTTAAATTTCCACACGACGCTTTCAATAAGAGACTTTTCGTTTGTATGAGCTGTAAATTTGACCGTTTACACTTCGTTCCTCGGGACGTATAAAAGTTTAAAGGGTCGTGGATTTTATTGAAGAAGATTCAAGAACTGAAACGAGTTATCCGGATGCGCAAACTGTAGCTGCAGATCAATCAATGCACGTTCTATTAATACTCGTAGACATAAGCAAACTAATAACTATTTATCTAATAACACGAGGAAAAATACAACAGTTGCTGTAAAAATGGATATCGTTTTAAAGTTTGCTTATCAAGAATTGTGCCATAAAACTTGGAATGACAATCCCATGATAGCCATCGATTTTCTAAGCCGATTTCATTCTAATTTCGGCCGGTTTAAAAACAGGAAGTGTTGCGTATTTCCCCGGACTCTTTTAACTTCCTTAACAAACTAAGGAGAAATCGGTGGAAAAGGGATCACGGAACAAACGTTGTAATACGAACAAATTATTGTTCATTTTGGCTCGAAACGAGACGGAAATCAAATTTACTCTGATTTAAAATGCATGAATTATAAATTTCGTTTTAATTTCAGATAAAATATTCATTGGATCTCTTAAAATATTTCCCGTTTGAATAGCCAAACACGTGCATTCCCCTCGCTTGTGGTGCATTTTATTTCAGTTGAAATGGGGGCTCGATGACTTGCGATTCCCATTTATGTAAACTATACAATTGTCGTCACTCAAGAGCTCCTAATTTATAATTTCCACACAGATTTGCGTCGAGATAAAATTCGGTTTCTGGTGTATTTACATACACGAAAACTGCACTGTCAGAGACGTTAGCAAACACGTTGAACTGAGTTGCAATTAACGGAATTAATCCAATTTTCTCGCTGGTTAATTAACAAGGAAGGGAGTTTTTAACAAAGCTGAAATCTCGTTGACATAATTCTACAAAGATAACACATTACAGTCCATTGGGAAATTCATGAATAATTTCTGATTAATTTCGCCACACACCGCAGCATCAATATTCATCTGATCCTTGAATTATACATTATATCGTGTATTAATACAATCCTAAATGATTTACTCCAGTGAAAATTGACTTATTTTGTCGAGAGATTAAACCCACACGCAAAATTCGTAACTGAGTTTAGCTGATAAAGTAAACAGTAATTATAGCGGGGAACATACTAATTAAATCTTGCTTTTTGCTGTTTTGTGGCCAACTGCACAAAGAGATGTTCATTGAAGCCAAGATGACAATCAGTGATGATGGATTGGGGGAAAACTGGGTTAAAAATTCATGGAAATGTTCACAGATTGAAAATAATAAAAAAGTGTTGGCTATATCCAAATTACTGGAATAGCTCAGATACTTCCGAGGCTTTATCTTTGAAATTTGGCACGTAAAATAACCTTGACATGTTTATTAAGTGTGGAAAAAATTATGATTATAGACCACGAATTGACAATTTTAGAAAATTTAATTTTTCATAGGGAAAATTTCAGACAAGAATTACAGTTTTAAAAATTCAACAACGCTATAATAAAATTCTATATCATGATTAAACCAAATAAAATCAATAGCTTCATACAATACAAAATTAACATAGCGAATCGTGGGCAAATTTTCCGTACAGCTAATTACAACCTAAAGTGTTACATCGTTACACGTGCGTGGCCATTTCAGATTTGATAGCTTAAGTACCTTTTTTACTACTGGCAAAGACGCTAGCAATCATTTTCTAGTTTAATTGCATGGATTCGGAACTACAAGATAACGCCCAGATAAGAAGATATTTCAACATGGATGAGCACAATATTTCAAGTCGCAATTATAGACGTAAAGGTGTAATATTTGGCACAAAACATAGATAATTAGAATGTAAAAAGCTCTGGCTTTTAAACATTGACGTCATTGGATCTTTTGAGGTCAAATTCGCATTAAACCGTGATGATACTTGAATTACATTATTGCCAAAAAAGCAGTTAGGAACATCCCACACAGGTGAGGTATTCCACTCTATTTACGACAGATTTGTAACCGGTTTTAGTGCTCCAGGGATTCCGAATACATTTATGGATCGGGAGCTCCTACGCCTAAAAATGTCAAAACATCAACTTTTGAAAATAAAACGTATTTACGCGTAGTACAAGCTTACACCGAAAAGGCCATATTGAAACGATGTGGAAAATGAAAACCGAGATAAGAAAACATCGAAATAGCAAACACACGTAAAACAAATAGGATTAGCTTGGTGTAAGCACAGCCTCATTTTTACACCAACAACTTTCAAATTTCCTCAACTGATTTGTGTAAAACCGTTAAACGTTATTGAGTTCTCTCAGCTTAGATATCTTTGTACCTCGTGCGGGAGTGGATTTGCATGATTGTTTTATGCATGAGAAAAATATATTCCTAGTAAGCCATTCTAACGGATCTGCGCTTCTTATCAAAGGAATGGAAATGACATTACTACTCACATGTAAATAATTCGTACCTTCACCTTCGCGGGTTTTACAGGAGTTGTTGCCTTTTAATTTCAAAGCAAAGTGTGAGATAACAGATGGAGAAATGTTTGTGTTTGCAGGTCGTGAGACAAACAGCAATGTGTAATATTTAAAAGTAATAAAACAAGGCGAAAAGGAAATTACGAAACAAGAAATATTAAAAATAGCGAAATGCGGTTTTTTCTTAGCTTTTCATCTCAATTTTCCTTCGAATTTCCTAGAATCTTTGCATTATTCTCTAGACTTCCTTACATTTCCAGATTAATTTCTTAGACAAATATTGCAAAATCAGGTTTGACCACACCGTTCAGTTCACAAGAAATTCGCGCTGATCGGTGGATCATTCCAAAATTTCCGCAACGGACAGCAGCACCGCGAAATTCCTTCTCCTTCGTCTTCATGTTTAAACTTCGCTTTCCATTTTCGTAATGGTTTTAAATTAGAAGTGACATCCGACCGTTTTCGGCGTTAATAATTCAGAAATCTCCAATAGGCAATAAAATGTCATCTATTTGGTATTACCAGTCTAAAATCACCTGACGCTGGAACGAATTTAGAAATGTGATTTACCGGAGCTTTGTCCGCTATCGGAACATAAAATACCGAATTTGAAAGGAGTTATTTTCGACACAAAAGATTTTGTCCGGCGGATATATGAAAAGTCCTGCGATTTACTCTTCAGAATCTCGTATTGTTGTAAAAACACATCGAAGAGGAACTTCAAAGATACTTGTAGTGAACGGCTTTCAGTTCGGAAACGATATAATATAGAGGCGTGCTGAATTATTATTAATCCTATTATTAGAATGAATTGCGACTAGAAAATGAAAGGAATTTATAATATCTGGGTTTGCATCGTATGCAGAGTTGCGTGAAATTAATGATGAATGGACGCGCTGTTTTCCTCTTGTTTTCTAATTTAAACGGACGGGGAATACTTTTTTATATGGATATCACCCAATAAAACTGCAAATCAAGATTTGTATTGTCTATAAAATTGGCAATATATTCTCCACATTGTTGTGCAAAACATTACAATTACGCCCATGGGCGCCAAATCCCGTTTCCGTATCTCGTGTCACAATCGCTTTCATGTAAAACAACTTTTCAATTTCGTAGAAAAGCATGATTTCCACCAGTTTTGCATTGTAAACTTTCCATCAGCTTTATCGCCATTCGTAGATAATTATGTACATGTAATTTTATATAATTGACTTTTGACCCAACTTCTGTTTTTTCTCCAGCTGAACCGTTGAAATCTGAATATCGCTTTAATCGGTCGATTACAACACTTCACGCTGAGAGGTAAAATTGTTCGAAACAAAGCGACCACAAGTAGATAATTGTAAGATATCAAGCCCCAACTTGACTTAATGTTAATCCGAATTTTATTTGTTCAACCGATAAAGCCGTGCTCTCTCAACAAGGACACTCAGGAATATGATACATGTTAACTACTTATATCGCAATTGTGAAGCTATAAATAGACAGACAACATCGTAAACATTTATTTACATAACTTGCATTGTGATACACAGTTTACACCAAATTTGTCCGCTGGTTTGGGTTACATCACCATTCAAAACAAAATGCAAATTGGAAATGGGAGACGAATCTATTATTACGAAGAAAGGCACGCCTGAAAATGGCGGAAATCACGGTTATCAATTGGAGATACGGCTCGAGGGACCAAAAAACAAAGAAAAGTTGATTTGTTCATGGAAAGATCAAATGCGCCTTAACTCTGTTTATTTTTCCCATTTCCCGAGCACGTAAACTTCATTAAAATATCAGAAAGTGGCGTCATTTTCTCAACCCGCATTATAAATCCGGTTAAATGGAACCACTTCAACATAAAGCTTCTTAGCAATGGCCTGCAGCTATTTTTTCCTCGGCCAATTTATATTTAGCATTACCACCGCACGGAAAAATGTTATGTGCATTTCAAAATTACCTACAACTGCCGTTTCATTTGAACTACTTGGCTATTGCAACAACCTCAAGTAAACCAAACAGAAATAATATGCATCATTAAAATAAACATACGGGTGACTTCCGGAACGGTTTTCCCACGACTGTGTTATCTGAAGAGTTTGGAAATTAGAAATGTAATAACGTCGGAGCGAGCGAAAATTAAAATATGAAGAAATGTGGGACTGCGAAGTCTTATTTTCATTACATGATACTTTTGGAAACATAAAAACGTGAATTTACGTCGTCATATTTCTCGTCAGTTTATTTATACTTGTAATTCCTGACAGTTGAGACGTTTTCTGCGGGAAATTAATTTCAAGGATCGTTTTTCGTTTTCATAAAAATGAAGGAAATTGAGTTGGGAAAAAGTTACGATTATTTGAAATTTATTGTGAAAAAGCCCTGCCAGAATTATTAAAAATACCAACGAACATTCGGAGGGCACGAGAATCGGATGTATTTTAAATTAAGTTTTTACATCAGTTTTAAATTGTTAGCGTACAGAAATGTTCGAATTTCTTCGAGATTCAGGACGTTGTGGTCCGCACAAGTTGTCATGAGTACGGGAAATCCTGTTTCCCGATATTACTGATGTGGTGGAACAAATAACCCGCCGATTAGGGAATTAAGGAAACGGGAAGAGCAAGTCACTCGCACACTCCTTGCATTTCGCCATAAATAGGGTATGATATGCCGTTTTGGCCACAGGAAAACCGCAACAATACGTCACGAATATCAGACGTCAGAACATCATTTCCGGACCAAAAACGGCAATTAACGAAAGAATACTCTTAAATTCTTTCAAAGATTCTCTTGGATACTTAGCTTCCCTTGCATTTCTGTTGCATGTTTTAAATTCCTTCAGATATTCGTATAATCTATGATTTTCTTTACAATGTATTCTCAACGATTTTGGGGTAAAATCGGATTTACTGAATTCCGAACTAATCAACAAAGATTAGTAAAAATTCCAATTTTTAGAACAATAGGAAAAAATTCAATAGCAATCCACGTGTTTTACACAATGCATGATTATCGGTGTATTTTTAGAATTAATTAGACCGATATTGTGTTGAGGCTTTAAAAGTCTATTTTTAGAACAGGTATTGTTTACAGTGTTACAAAAAGTGGCACAAGTTAGACAAAAAATTTGCTCAATTACCACTAAAATTCAATACCCGTCTGAACATTTGTCTCTCTCCCAAAATTGCATCAATAAGTTTGAAAACGCCCCAACAATTAAACTCTCCTAGAAAAATCGATTCATGTCGACATCCGTTTGAATAATGGAATAACTCACGTGATCTTCATATCTCGCTAATTATAAGTAGTAAAATGTTTCTGATTGATGTAGATGAAGTTCTCCAGTCGTTACCAAGAAAAACACGTGCTAAATGAAGGACACTTATTTGATTAATGACAGTGTTATTAAGTCAGTTTCACAGTATGACCCTTCCAATTTATGACTAATCCTTTGCTTAAGCTATCACGAAAATAATTTTATTGGTAGATTAAGCAGCGATAACTCGGATTATCACACCAATAAAAATTCAGAGCGAAATTTAAGTAAGTTTACTCGTGGTGTACGAGCTTGTAAAGCAAAACGATTTATTGAATTGTGAATGTAATAATGATCCGAGTAAATCCTAGTGAATAATCAATGCACTAATAAATAGCAAGTAATACATGGCCTGGAGCGCTCCGGTATATAAATGAAATAATAGATATGTGCACAGGTGGCCGAGAATAACAAATTGTGGAGCCCGTTTGTCTGTTCTGACACACCTTGAGGCACCTATGGATGAAAGACATTCTATCGAACCACACAAGGAAATCTGCAAAATCTCCGTGTGTGTTAACAGGTTTATAGAAGACGACAAAAACTAGTACTTGTGTGGGAATATTAATTGGAGTTCATCTCAATCTGGGATTAACCTAATTAAAAAATCTATCTTATAATGAAAAAGACAAGGAGAGAGAAAATAGTCATGTTACTATAACAGCAAAGGTGTGGCTTTTGAATTAAACATCTGGATCTGATGCGAACTGAGGCAGATTTACGCAGGTGTTTGTAATTTTATAAAGGAGCCTAATTACCGGTTATAGCTTAAGGATTTGATTCATTCTGTCAGATCTTGTAAAGCTTCAAAGCAGAAAATGGAGTACTGCGAACTCTTGAGGTATTAGCGAATTATGGACGGTTATTAGAGCTAGGAATGTCAAATACGCGCATTCCATTCAGCGATTAACAGGAACAATGGGAATCTGCACAACAGACAAAAATACGCCAATTTTAATCAGCGATAATGCTCTAATGCTCTTATTTCGTTTCAAAGCCGAGTGCTCACGTTATGCCTGTGATTTTTTCAGAATTTTTGCATTGCGTGATTTTTTTTTGTTGAAAAGCTTTTAATTTTTTTTT
The DNA here is from genome assembly GCA_029298725.1 of Gnatocerus cornutus. Classification (NCBI taxonomy): domain Eukaryota; kingdom Metazoa; phylum Arthropoda; class Insecta; order Coleoptera; family Tenebrionidae; genus Gnatocerus; species Gnatocerus cornutus. The sequence goes on from CM055517.1 coordinate 5,261,136, forward strand.
AGTCTGTGCCATTTTAAAAGAACTTTCACAAATTAAAATTTCCAAAAACTATTTCGCTCATTGAAACATGTATTTTAGCACATCCAACATGCAAGCTTAAAGTAGTAAGCTCCATAAATTTCAAGGTTTTGGACCAATTAATAACGACAATTTTTAAGCAGTAAATAAATTTTCAAAATGTTTTCTGAAACAACAATCTAAAATAAAAAGCAAACATTTTGTAAACAACAATTTTAAAACACTCCCCCAAAATAAATACATTAAAATACCAAAATACCGCGCTTGCATGCAAAAAAGCCAACTTTTAAACTAAATATATAACTTTGTTTTCTCATTAAACACTGGCTGTGTTTTTGTAATGAGTATTGATGTTCGATAAACATATAAAAATGGGAGTTATATTTACTAGATAAATGAAAGTGTTGTGTTAAAACTAGTAACAGATAAACATATGGTGGCCGCAAAAATAAATTTCTTTTAAATCTGTATGTTAGATAAACCTTATTTAGTTTCCTGGTATCGATCAGGAGAAGACAAATCTGATGATAATCCCAATAAATTATCAAATTACCTAATTATACGTTCCGCATATAACCCAGATTACACTGAAATTGCACGGTAATTTTAATTCCACTTTCAATTAATTCATGGACATGCTTTACAAAATTATCACGTTTGGTCCAAGAAGGTAAAAACCACGACAAAACCAGAGGATGTGTTCTAAATTAACGTAACTGAGCGTTAAATAATTGCGAAGTCACTGCAATTTGCAAACTGATTTGTCATCGTTAATTACAATGTCAGGGCTATCCATGATGTAAGTAATTTACCTGTCTGAATTCAAAAAACTATTAAAAATTCCATATCGTGGCCAAAACGAGGAGAGTATTGTGTTTGAGGTCAGACCACAATCAAGTTTTAATGAAATCTTGAAAATTTTATTACAAAGGAAAATAGATCTATTGATTACCGGAGGCAGCTCGTGTGTCTAAATTATTTCTCCCCGTTTTTTACGGTCGAAAGGGTTGTTTTCTGTGAATATAAAACTGCAGCAGCTGCGGCGATGCATTTTCACCGTCTGCGGCTTTTGCATATCGAAAACTCTTCAATGAACAATGTAAACCTGTCAGGAACAGCTTCAAAGAGTCACGTGCGCAGTTTCTAATTTGTAATGATAACATCCATTAGGTATAATTAAACCAGTTTTAATTTGTTTTTAATTACGTTAAATGCTCATGTTGTAACACCGAGGTTGCAAAAATAGCGCGTTCAGAGCCGAATTTTGAAATAAGATACTGTGCCTGTGGTCAAATATTGATTATGCAATTAAATTATTGTTTATACATTGGTGTTATTATCTTTGTAATTGGGATTATACGAGTACATATCCCCGCTTAAACAATTTTATCGATTTGTGAAAGACACTTTAAAGGGGTCAAATTGAGGGTCAATTCGGTAACTGTCACGTTACATCAAAATAAAATAAAAAGTTTCGACATCTCTGAAATGCTTTTAAACGGAATACAATTGAAACAGAAAATTTGTTACATTAGTCATGGATTTTTTTTAAATTAAATTGGAATGTGTTAGTGTGCACTATTTAGTTAAAATTATAAATTATAATTAGTTATTAATTGGTAATCAAACAACATCCAACAAAATTGCTGTTTTAATGAAGCAAATATGCGCTTGATTTAATAACAATTATGTATTATTATGGAGGAGAATTTGCTCAAATATTTGCGCATTCAGTTCAAAACCCGGAAAAAGGAAAATTGGAAGTTTGATTTATTGCGCAGATTTTCCAAATCGAAGATTCAATTTGGATGGACATTTTAAAGGCAATAACTCAGGTAGAGCTCTGATTTTTTCAGATTTTTCATTTTTGTCTCAAAAAACTGGATGAAAACGAAAACTAAAGCAGATCTTGACCTGAAAAACTTATTTTTGCCGTGTTGGTCACAAGAAAAACGATTTGATAAACGATGGGAGTTCTGAGGAATGTCAGATATTTTCAAAACCGAGAGCCCGAAACCTAAGATTGTGGGCTCATTTTAAAGCCAAGAGTGTGCCCTAGGCCCATGAATGTTTTCGCATGTCTGCATCCGCCGGTGGTGTGCTGAGGTCGTCCAAACAATATTACTCATCAATTGTAAAAACAAACTGTTGAATAGTCAAGGAAATGAAAAATCGCTTCTATTAATGTTGCGATAACAACCAGAGCTTGGCATTTGTCTACGGCAAAGTACGATATTTTTCTTGGCAGAGCCGACCTTGAAGTGAAATTTTTTGGCTCAGAGCGCAATAATTAATGTCTGTACGAAACATTGAACCAAATTAAAAGAGATTATCCCAAATTAAATTGTATAATAACAGTAGTAAATAATTGCTCTGAGAGTGTTTAAGCGACCGTTTTAAATCTAGTGTATTTTTCACAGATATTTATTCAAAGTATTTGCTTAGTGTAAACTGACGACGTACTAGCCACGTTACTTATCTAGAATTTTAATTGTACGTGATAAAAAATATTAAAAATAGATTAATACAAACACGTGCATCAAAACAAAAAAAAGAGTCTATTACAATGATAATTAATAATACTAATTTGATGTATAGTTATTGTTCGGTTATTTATAAAAACCTGCTAAGGTAAGGAAACGGCACCTCCGAAGTTAAAAATAGCAGCTTACGTCAGCGTGTTATTAAAATTCAATTGTTAAACAATATTTTTAGCGATATAAACAAGTATAATTTTCGTGTGTCGACCGGTTGCATAATCTCCGATTTTTGGCGGTAAAATTTCGTAAAGTGAAGACTCCAAACGAGGCCGAAGTTGAGCGCATTTAATGCAAATGCGGCGTTCACACGTGTCATCATAAGAAATGACAAGAGAAGAGGTCAACAATACACATCCAAACGATAAAACCGGAGGCCTATTCGACCTTGACGACGAAAATAACCCAAACGATGGGAGAGTTAATAAACGCGACCATCACAAAAAACTCACTTACCATGTGTTTAAAAATCCCACTGGGTCAGATCGAGGCTGCGAGTTATTTGTTGGTTTAACAATTGCACTATCACGTGATCGAGATGTTCAAAACAGCAGAAATCGTCCAGGAACCACTGCGGTCGCAATGTTATTTTTAAAGCGTGATTATTTGCACAACGATTAAAGAAAAAACGGGAAAGTTATACGAGGTGTGACGTAGATATTCAGCATCTTTCAGTGGCCAAATAGTCCGCACCGCACTTTCTAGAAGTTACTTCTTTGACGAAAAAACACTGTTAATTGGAACGAACTGTTGAGAAGAGAAAAACACCTATTTTGGCAACTTGGGCTTTCTTATCACTGGATTCAACCGACGCAACTTGGACTTTTTCACACTCGGTTTATCTCGGCGCTTATTTGTAAACACAATTATTTAAATAACACGACACATAAGAATGAAAGAGTTGACAAAGTTTGACTTGTTTATTTATTTTTTTCTTTGTTTGTGGAATTCTGATGGAATTTGATCTGGTTTTAACGAGTTAATACGATTATTTTAATTTTTTTATACTTCGCTTAATTCACGTAAACGCGAAGCGAGCGTGTCTTTGAACTTAATATCGCGAACTCTTCGAATGCATCTGATTTGACCGTGTGACTGTGACTACGATATCCAAACCAGCCTGTTGAATGTGGTTTTTTAACATTTTAATGGAGGATGGTGGCTACATCTGTTCTACAACAGCGCAACAGAGCCATCGATTTACTTGTATCCGCGCCATCTACACCGTATAAACAACACCGTTACAGAGAACTTTTACGGTTTTACAGATCCCCATAATATCAAATTCAGCCCGATTACGTATCATACTTTTTCGACGAAATCAAAAGTTTTTTTACTTCGACATCGATTGAAACGAAAATAGTTAAAGAATCAGGATCTTAACTTAGAGAACATTAAATTTGGCTTATACCAATTCTTGTAAAAAAAAACTCAAATTTTGGGTCCGAGGAATTTAAACCTTCATATTCTGCTTTTCTTGCAACGATTTTTCGATGTGGAATCCATACATTTCGACACTAATATATCTCTCAAGTATGTATAATAATCCGCAATCACGTTGTAACATCTTAGAATAGATTTTGATTCACAATTTCGGCTCGAAATTAATTTCTTAGCGACTGGTTGATAATAATTTCAACTTTCATTTTGGGTCGAAAACTGAATTTCGAGTCGAAATTTCTTGTGACTATTTTAATCAGTGCATGACAGTTTAGTGCGTTTTTGAGACTTTGATTGATAAAATGGCAGCTTTGTAGAAGAAACTTCTTGTTCCTGTTTATTTACTTTTTTAATCAAATGATTTTCTTAAAGATCGTTAGTCCTATGTCGTCCAGAATATTCGTAATTTTATGCATTTTTTCATTTTGAATTTTTTGTAGCTGTTCGGGTCTCTCTAGCTGAACAGAGTGAGGCAGACATTATAACAGGCAAAGCACACAAACCGATTTTTGCTCAGAATGACAACACTTGTGTCCACCCCTAAAATCGTCTTTAATTTTAAAGATAAAATTTTAGAAATTTGCATACGATCATAGTTGACAAAGCTTTAGAAGCTCACGCAAAAATTTGTGTTTTTATCACGGTTTGTTTGGCGTCGCGACGCCTAAGAAGTATAATTTTTAGCGTTTTTTGAATTTTTTGGGAAATATTCGCAAATTAAAATTTTTTCAACATAACTGTGGAACAAATATTTGAGTTTTTATTTTAAATCTAATGCAAATTGTGTTTAAAATTTGCGAAAAAAATGCTGTTTTATCAAGTTAGTTTTCAAAATTGTGACAGCGCAGTGGCAAACTACGTTTACACCAAAATTTCTCAAATCACTTCATTCACTAGTATGAAGGTCAGTTTTAGTTAACTCGGGCATGTTGCACTTTATGGACACCAGACATAGTTAACATCGACAAAGGGACAATTTCATCGAGTAAGACTTTTGTTACCATCTAAAGCGAACCAAAGATGGATGACATTTGTGACACAAAATGTTGACAGTTGAGTGTAAACGTAGTTCCCAATTTTGACGTAATGAAATTGGAAACTGACTTGATAAAACCGCTTTTTTTCCTCAGATTTTAAATACAATTTGCATTAAATCTAAAATGTCAACTGAGATATTTTTAACACATTCATATTGTAAAAAAAATAAATTACAGATTGATTTCACAAACCCTCATAATTAGCTAAAATTACATTTTTAAGGCGTCGCGAACCGAAACTATTTGTGATAAAAAACAAATTTTTACGTCAGCTTGTAGAGCTTTGTCAACTATGAGCGTATGCAAATTTTCAAAATTTTGTCTTTAAAATTAAAGACGATTTTGGGGGTGGACACAAGTGTTGCCGGACCCTGTACAATTTTCCAAATGATTGCGTAAATTAAAAAAAATAGTAGTTTTTGAAAACTACGCGCTTTTACAAACACTTTTGTCATCACGATTTAGTTATAACTAACGTTGCCAACCTTATCATTACAACACCCTGTATCTCACTCAGTAAACGTCGCTAAACTTTAGAATCGGTAGTGTCGGCCGCTATCCTTTGCGTGACGTCATCAGTATAGCGACTACGTTTAGTTGCTATATTCTGTGGTCGCTATGAATCAGAATTGATACCTTGTACAATAGATAATTAAGTCCCGCTTATCTATCTTATCGCCGCCGCCAGCATTCCGATAAACCTCATCGCCCATTAGTAGCAGACAACATGACCTTCTGTGTAGAAACTAGCATAATTCTCCTATCATTATCAATTATATTCCTCTTCAGACTCGCAAACAAAGCTCCTCCTCCCATTCTCAACATTTATCAACGCCCTAATGGCTACTTCTGGTTGAAGTTTATCTTCATGTACACCGTTCTCACCATTAAAAAGGTTTGAATAACACTCGTCTTTCCTGTAACCAATTGAACTTTCAGCTTAGTCTAAAGTTAAAACCTGCTCCAAAATTAGAAAAGTTTGATGGACCACAACCACTCTCAGGGCACCCTCAGGTATTTTTTTTAACACCTGGGCAATATTTCAACGTCATTTTAGGCCATCGACGCTGTTTACTTCAACGGCGCTAACAAAAACGGCGATTTCTTAGTGGTTGGTACCGCCCGAAGAAAAAATAAACTCGTCGATGGATTTTTCTATCTCTTCATTAAAGATTCAAAATTTGGGTTGTTAGAGTCTCCTAAACTTCCAGGAACGGCACTCTATCAAATTGAAGAAGTCCCTAAATTTAAAGCAGAGGGCATTTCATTATCTCCAATAGTTCCCATGAAGAAATGGAAAATCGAGTATGAGGGAAAAATGAAACGACACTCAAATCGTAAAGATATTGTCGACGTTAAAATAGAAGCTGAATGGTCCTCAGAGTTACCACTCTTCAATTTTGATACAGATATGGATCCGGCGACTATGGCGAAGTCGATGGCCTATGAGAAGTTCAGTAGAGAGTACTTCGAGAATCTGAAGGCGTAACGTGGTCACATTTTTATTTCTAGTATTAACTGCCTTTTGCAGTAACCATCAAACTCATTACGAGCAACACGGTGATGTTAAAGGCACTGCAACAATAAACGGACAGAAGTACCCAATTGACATCAACGCAGTCAGAGATCATAGTTTCGGTGACCACAGAGAATGGAGGAACTTTCACAGATACGGTCTGCACTTCTTCACATCAGAGACTGGAGATCGTTTCCACGTTGGGAAAATCTGTCTTCCTATTTCTTTCTCCAGGTACGTTCCCTCTTCAGTATGACAGAAACTAAATTAAATTGATAGATTCACATTGGGGTACGTCTACTCGGCTCAAGACAAGAAAATCCATCCGTTAACTTGGTGCGATTTGGAATTGTACCAACACGGTGAAGATGGGACGCCTCCTGTTGACTACGCGTTTAGTTTTGGAGCTGGTATTGACTCACGAGTGGTCAAATAGAATTATAATTTGGTTTTTTAGGTGGAAAAACTTATCGAGTCCAAGTTAATGTTCTCCACTCTCCTCATTTTTATATTAGTAAAGACTGGGAAAGTAAAGTGGTTGAAAGGCTCTGTTCTTTTAAGATTAATGGAGTTAAAGGTTGGGGGGCTGCTGAGTGGCAGTACCGGAATGTGAACGAGAAGAATGTTGGGGATTATGATGGCAGTTGAAATTGTTTTATTGTAAATGAATAAAAAAGTGAAGAATTTTTAATTTTATTTTATCTAGTTTTATAAATCCATAAAATTAAAGACAAAGACATTCATCTCCGTTACACGATGCCCTTTTATACCCTTCTCGCCTACATTTTCCATAACATTGCCCAAAGTTGCAAAAGAATCCTCTCGCTTCACGGTGTTTTAATTGGACTTCATCTAAAAAAAGAAAGTCAAAAAAAATAAAAGGTACTAAAGTGATAATTACCATTGAAATCGTTCAACTGTTGGGCTGTGGTAGAAATGACAAGCAATGCTGCCACAAAGACAAAGAGAAGTGTAATTTTAACCATTTTGAAAACGAGTTGTGGAGTTCTGGAGGCTTATATCACTGAGATTTCTTGTTGGTGCGCGGCGTTTTTATAGGTCGAAAGAGGTTATCGCGCTGATGAAATAAAATGCTAGGATTCCCCTTTTACGTGAGATGAACAAAAGTTGAGGGAAATTTTAAGCACGGCTAATATAGTAAATAGTTTAAATTAATTTCTTAGAAACATAAAAATAAATGCAATGAGACGATAAAAAATTACACAAAATTTAAAATCCCAATAAAGGATTTGCGACAATACTTTAGCCACAAATTGTGGTAATTTCTCTAAACAGTTTTTTTAGGTAATTGTAGAGATTGTAGGAATAAAAAACTTAGACTGACAATGGGAGACAATTTTTGGTTGGTCTTAAAAATAAAAATTTCTAAAATTTAAGCCTTCTTCTCTATAAATTTGCAATTTACTAGCGTTAAAGCACGACTCAAAAGTAGTAACTGTTCCAAATTTTATGGCTATTATTCAAATTGCGAATTTTAGTAAATTATGTTGGTTTGTTCTACTAAAATTTCAATTAGTGTCTTTTTCTCTACAATTTTGTAAATTGGAAGAGTTAATACTCGACGCAAAGATAGTATTCCCCAAATTTCATAGCTGTAGCAGAAAAATTACCAAAATTACGAATTTTAGAATAAGATGTCAAAAATTTTTGCTTCCTTTCAGAAATAAAAATTTATTAAATTTGTGTTTCACTCTACAATTTTGCAATTTGGTAGAGTTAATACACGACTCAAAGATAGTAACGCCTCCAAATTTTATAGTTGTAGAACAAAAATTACCAAAATTACGAATTACGAATCGAGGGGATCTAAAATTTTTGCTTCACCTTAAAAATTGAAATTTCTAAAATTTGTGTCTTTCGCTGTTCAGTTTTGCAACTTAGATGAGTTATTAATACACAAATCAGAAATAGCAGCTTCGCTAAATTTCATTTCAACTGTGGCATTAAAACTCTCAAAATTACGAATTAAAGTAAAAGGTAGCTGAAGTTGTTTGTTTACTAAGGGTGGTTAAAAAATTCAAATGTTTCCATCTTTTTTATTTCGGAAAAAATGAATTTTGGAATTCGGAATATATAATTTTTCCGGAAAAACTGAAACCCAAAATTCCGGTTGCCATTTGGCGACTACCTGGAATTTCAAGCGCTTCTAATTTATAAAAATATAAACTAAAAACCTCAAAGTAATTAATTTAAAGTACATAAATGTTTCTACACATTGCAAAACAACATAATCAGCAAATATAAATTTTTCACAACAAAACAAATATTTTGCTTTATCTTCTCGGAAGAAAGGATTCCCCTCTGTATGAACCCGATTCAAAATCATATAAAAGCCACCAGAGAATGTCTGTAGAACAAAGTCAAAGCCAGATCTCAAAATGAAACTCACATTCATTTTCGTGTTGATCGCTTCAGTTTTTGCCGTAATGGTAAACTCTTTCGCTCTAGAAGAAGAAGAAGGTAAGATTATTTTTTTTAGTATCACAGAAAAAAACGTTTTTTTCAAGGTCTGCACCAACTTGAGCGTGTTAAAAGAGGAAGTGGTTGCTACAAGAGACTGTGTCAAATTGAATGCAAATCGAGACATCCTTCGTACAGCGGATTTTGCATAAATGGGAAATGTGATTGCATGTAATAAATTGTTTATTTTATTATAATGGGTTGTGGTTTGAATAAATATTAATTCTATTGGGTATACAATTTATTGATAAAAACTCTTATAAGTATAATAGTCGCTCAGCAACCTAACTCGATCTAAGAAAATGAGGTCTGATTTTTCTACCCGGCAAATTCTCTTCATTGTCCGTTGCTATGAACGCCTTGTTCAAATCAACAGTGCATTTGTAAACATTCTTCTTTTTCGCCATTGCTTTCTTGCGGAGCATTTCCTCGAACTTCTTTAAATTATTTTGATATTTCCTGCAACCGATACGTAGTACAATGAAATTATAATAAAGTTTAACTTACTCATTATAAATGTTGTTTTCCATGGTGAATGATCTGGTGAAGTTTAAAGACACGATAAGACGAGCTCAAAAAAAGACCACTTTTTTCCGATTACACTAATTAGGAATTGATTCAAGAACAAGGAGAATTAACAATTCAAATGATAGGTAAATTAACAACAAATTACGCAAACATCTTTAACACTTCGTTTCTCTCACGAAATTAAATTGGCATTCAATTCCCCTTCCAGTTGAGGTAAAAACTAGTCGTTTCTTGTACTTCAGTGTTTTTACAACGATGTCTTTAACAATCTTGTTTTTGCTAATCACCTCGTGTGTGGTTTATATACAGGGTGATGATCCTGGACTTAAAGGTAATTTTTTATTATGGTAGAAAGAAAAGTATCATTTAAAAGCTTAGGTCACGCAAACTACGCACTTGCCAAACTGCCCAATTGTGTGCCCAGTGGATGTTACAAAACGTGTCGGGAAAGAGAGCCTTTTTATTCATCCGGATTCTGCATAAATGACAGTTGTAGATGCATGTAAAAGCAAACAAAATCCTAAATAAATTTTGACGTTAAATTGTAGAGTTTTATTTATTTTGAAATGACTAGAACTCTCAAACCGAATCAACAGAACTTATCAACACATATTGATTAGCACTCCCTACAACCAAAAGTTACTTAAAAATACGACATGACGGAGGTAAGATCAATTTCTCCGGCGATTTAATTTTTTTAATATCTAAATCTCAGCACTATACCGATCTCCTCCTCATTAGCGCAAAATCCGGAAACTTACAGACCCTGAAAGAAGCGTGGCTGAAAACAGAAAACCGGAACGAAACCGACTTCCTCGGACATAACGCCCTCACTCTCTCAATAATTCACGAGCATTTCGAAGTCTTCCGATTTCTCGTTGATTCAGGTGCCAATGTGAATGTTACCAACAGAGTTTTTTCCACGTTCGGAGCTCTTTGCAGAGATAGGAGAGAGCGAATTTTGAGGGAGTTCCAAGGTAGGGATAGTTTTTTAGGTGGGACGCCGCTCATTTGTGCTGTCAGAGCTAGGAATTTACAAATAGTGCAATATTTACTGGAAAAAGGAGCCGATCCGAATGGTGTGGACGAGGAAGATCGCATTGCGTTGTATTATGCTATTTTGAAGAGGTGCGATAGAGAAATGGTTGATTTGTTGATTCAAAGTGGGAGTGAAATTGATAGTCCTCGGGATCATTTGGATGAATATGCGACTTTTCATTACAATTTTGGGGAATATTGGGACGAAATGAAGGCACACCTGGAAATCTAATTAAAGATAAATAAATTTGTTTGTACACCTGTCTTAAAGATAAGAAAAGATATGATAAATGTGCCACACTTGTTAGTTATTTTGATACCTACTTAATCCAACAATAAGAAAGAATTAAGTCTGTTTCTTCAACACCTCGCAATCCTATTTCAGTTTTTCCTAGAACAATAATGAAATTTTCTGTACAAATGAAAATATTTACAAACGGTAAATACAGCAATAAAAATCACAACGACTTTATCTCCAAGTTCCTCGAACTCTCGGATTCCCGGTGGCCTCCTTTTTGGTGTATAAAACGTCCAGAGACACGTCTCAGAGTCAAACTAATTTAAAAGTCTTCATACTGGTAACACTCCTCAGAATGAAGAAAGTGAATTTTTGTGTACTTCTTGTAGCGATTCTAATCGTTACCGTGGCATCGTATGAAGATCAAGAACGAAATGGTAAGATTTTCCCAAAAAGAAGTTTTCTTATATTGTTCTTTCAGTTTTACGAAGATTTGCTCGCGCTGCTGTCCTACCAGTTTGTCGCAATCGTGCTTGCATTATAAATGGTCATTGCAGTGATTGCTGTCTTTTCCCGCATGTTGGACTTTGTAGTTTTAGGAAATGTTCATGTCTCTGAAAGGATTGCTCGTTTTAAAAGTATTATAATGTTGATTAAAGGTCAATATGTCTATGAATAAATTTAATTTAAGTTAATTGGTCGATTAATTTAATTTCAGTAAACCCATATGTGAGTGTGATTTGTGATTTGGCGTTTAGCTCGTTATTAATGTTAAGTCTTTATTTATGCGTAAATTAACTCGACACTGAATGCTTTCATCCCTTGTTCGACACTGCAGTGTTCTCACTTACGGATAGAAATGTCGTCCATCAAATAGCGGCGATCTGATTGTTTTCGGAAATAAAATTATGTTATTATTATTTATTAGTACTATTAGTAATGCAGAGCAACCTTGATAATCCGGACCTTCAGTACGGATTATTCAATAATTGGAACGGGTTATTTCATTACATTATGTATGAGTAACCTGATAAATGAGCAGTTTTTTGTCAAATTTTAAATACAATTAAAATGACAACTGAGACATTTTTAACACAATTATTTTGAAACATAAATAAATTAGCAATTGGTTTCACAAACGGTCACAAATCGCGTAAAATTACAATATTAAGGCGTCGCGACGCTAAAACTACCCTGTTAGGTACATATAATATCTTTTATCTTAAAATAATAAAGAATATTCATTAAAATTTTTGGAGCCTTTATTATTGCTTTTGATAACAATATAATGATATACCCCAACACTTCAGGGGCGCGCAGGATATAAATTTGATGAATCTTCAAATACAGAGTGAACCCTAATAAAGTGCAAAGATTTTAACCACAATATCAGACACGGCAGTTTGAAATAGTAGCCAAATTGGGAATTTCGCGTTCCAAAACATCACAGTCTCCAAAAAAAATATTTAAAGTTTTCTACAGAAATAGCATGCGCAACTAAATTATTATGTTAGGTCAGTTACAATGCCATTGTCAGTCCAAACCATCGAAAAGTTGGAAATAAAAACGTTAATAAACAAGTGGCAAAAGCAGGACGGAATTTTTAAAATTTCCTGTTCTTCCGACGGTGCATTTTTTAGCAAAAATCGAATTTTATATTTCTTAAAAAAAGGTAGCATCCCTAAAATTTGGACTTACTTACTTTTCTAATTTGTTTTATTAAACATATCTTTGAAAACAGGGTTGAATCCTTAAAAAGTGTTGTGTTTTTTAAAAGACCTTACTAGAAGTCAATTAAAATTTGATTTCACCGATTGTGAATGCAGAACTTATCAACCCTGATAACACTCTAATCACGTCAGAGATTTGTCTAAACATGTTTTGATCATTTTTATTATTGTCAATTACGAAGATTGGCTTTCTGCAATTGAATATTTATCACTCGTGGTTATTTTCAATGTCAAATTCAAAGAGTTAACATCCTTAAAATGAATCTAATTTACAAACTTCTCATACTGTGCATTTTTTGTGTCTCTTTAACATTATCATTAGATACATGTAAGTGATCGTGTTTTTCTCACCTTGGAGTACAGTTTTTTCTAGTTGAATTCCCGTGTGCAGGCAGACAGAGAGATTGCGACCAAGTTCTGTGCGGAATTTGTTGCAAATTTAGACACATGACGTTGGTAGGAGTTTGTAAAAGAAACATATGCGAATGTTGGTAATCACGGTTTGTAACATCCCCAGTTACAAACAATAAAATTTCAATTGACTCATTTCAGCACGCTGGTAATTCCCAAAACAAACTTCCTTTGTGTTTATTAAACACGATCTTTATTAGTTCAATAGTGCTATAAATTAACTTTAGCGTAGAGTAGTAATTCAGTTTCATTACAACAATTACTTGTAACAACCATGAAAACGATCGTGCTGGTGAGTCTCTTTTTTGCGATTTACTTCGCCGGCTGCAAATCGACTCCTTTGAAAGAAAAAAATGTTTCTGGTAAGTTGTTATTGTGTAATCACTTCATCAGTTAATCAACGATACTATAATTAGACGTCCGTGAGTTATCATTTGTGAGGTCAAAGATCATTTAAAGATAATACAAGTAATTTGCATCAGTCATGTTTTTTCCAGGTATTCAAATGACGACGTGTCCGAAATTGATCAGTTGTCAACATCTGTGTGGCAAAAGTTCTATGCTTTCTTGGGTGCAAAAGTGTGGTTGCAGGTGCAATAAAAAAGCGACGAAAAGTCGGCACTTGGCTGTTTGATTAAAAGTCTTTTCACTTGTTATCTCTCATTTTAATTTATTTGAACAGGTGTTACATCCTGTGACAATCAATCACGATATCAAAATCAATCAGTTTTTATCCACAATCACAACAATGAAGATCGTTGCAGTTTTTCTCATTTTCGTCGCTGTAGGCTCGGCCTTTGAAATCAGCACGTTTTTGGACAATCTTGAGCCAATTAATACCGATGAGTTTCTAAAATCCGCGGCTAAATGTAAAAACCAAGGTCGGTACTAAATTGATTAATTAACTGATTTTCTAGATGGTTGCGACTTGGCAAACTGTCCAAATAACGTCTGTAAATACGAACATTTTTGTCGGTATTATTGTGATAGAATCGCAAAAACTGATGGATTTTGTCACCAAGGAAAATGTGTTTGTTCGCCCATAAAATTCTAATTATTATTATTGTTGATGCGAAAATAAAACACGAAAAACTAGACTTGAGTTTTACTTAGCCCATGAAGCGCGGAATTGCAGTGCTACCAACACGTAAGTGACCACAGTTCCAGATATCTGTAACAGAAAAGTGGTCTTCAGTGGTTTTCTGTTTTGAAACTTACAGAAGCTAAGAGTCGAGTTCCTACGGTGAAAATGTGGGAGGCTCTCAAAACGGGTTTCTGAATTATCATTGTTGATATCAGGACTTCCACCTAAAAAAAAAATTGGGTCTTGTGTAAAATTTTTCTTTCAGAATTTTAACTTTGCCCTACAAATTTCATGGTAAAACTTACCTGGGTTGCTTCCATGAGCGTCATTTTACTAATTGGGTATCGGAACAATAAAGACAAGATGTCGTCGGTCTGAAACAAATTCATACGTAACCAGAATGTTTTATAGAAAAATGAAGAAAAGCTAATGAAAATTTTTCCAATAAATTCGGAAACTAAGCGGAGCGAGCAACGAAATCAACTTTCAGTCAGCATTAGTTAACTTCAATTAACATTTTCAACGATGGATAAATGACTTTGAGATCAACCACACGCAAAAACTGTCTTACCTTATTATTTATTTCCTTTTCACAGTTCACGAAAACATTGATTATCGCTGCTATAGTCACACCTGTTCTCAAATTCCGAAACAACATATCAATATTGTTATACTCTCCAAATTTCAACAATATAAAAATATTAATAATTATAGAAGCAGTCATCACCATGATCCATAGTGTTATCAAAACTGACATAGATTTCGACAGCAGAGAAACAGTATCACTAAGAAAGGAAACTAACTGTTGATACAACTTCAGTCGTTGAACTAAAAGCGATCTAGTCCTCAACAGTTGAGCCTCAAAAGCTCTAAGAATAACACCTACTATTAAAATCCTTTCGGCGAATTCCAAGAAACCCAAACTGTGATAAAAGAATAACACAGTAAGAGCCGATCTTCGTAAAGAGGACCACTGGAAGTTATCGTACGAGAAAATACACCACTCAACTGCGTTAAGACAAGCTAATAATAAAGCCACAACCACGGCGTAGTTGTAAATTAAAAACTTCCTCCTCACTTTATTATCAATCAATTTTTCAAGATTAAAAAGGTTGTGGTTTTCAAACAAGTACAGCCAGGAGTTTAGTTCTTGTTTGTGCATTACCACTTGGGACCCAATAAGAATACCTAATATTATACTTCCAACCAGAACCAAGAGATCAGCGATGAACATAATGCAAGTGGATTGTTCATTTTTGCATACCATAAAAATTTGAGGAAAACAAGAAAACGTAGCACAAATAAAAATGATCAATAAGAAAATATTGAAAACCATAAGGGTTAAGTTGGTTTCCAGGTGGGGTTTTGGGGAAAAATTGAGTTTGCGATGAGGACAGCAAAATTTCAGGGGAAAAAGAAGTTTAACGATGTTGTACTCTGGATGGAGAAGACAAAAAAGACAATCGGAGGATGTCATTTTACTGGTTGCCACAGAACAACTGAATTGAATTAAAACATCGGAATTTATAGGAGTCCACTTAATTAATTACTAATTAGAGAGAGTATGCTATCTGCATCATAAATAATAATAATTTATTGTGTGGCTGTTCATTAACTTGAAAGAGAAAAAAAAACAAAAAAAAACTCTTACCTTGTCATTTATCTCCTTTTCGCAGTTCACCAAAACATTGACTATCGCTGATATAGTCACACCTGTCCTCAAATTCCGAAAGAGCATATCAATATTATACTCCCCATATTTCAACAAAATAAAAATATTGATAATTATAGAAGTAGTTAGCACCATACTCCACAGTGCTATTAAAACCGACAAAGATTTCGACAGTAGAGAAACAGTGCCACTAACGAAAGAAACTAACTGTTGATACAATTTCAACTTTTGAACTAAAAACGATGTTCTTGTTCTCAACAACAGTTGGGCCTCAAAAGCTCTAAGAACCACACCTACTATTAAAATCCTTTCGGTTAACTCCAAGAAACCCAAACTATGATAGAAGTATAAAACAATAAGCGCCGTTCTTCGTAAAAAAGACCACGGGTATTGATCGTACGAAAAAAAACACCACTCAAATGCGTTAACACAAGCAATTAATAAAACAACAAGAACGGAGTAATTGCACATTAAAAACTTCTTCCTCGTTTTATTATCAATCAAATTTTGAAGATTAAAAAGCTTGTGGTTTTCAAACAAGTACAACCATGAGTTTAGTTCTTGTTTGTACGTTACCAGTTGGGATCCAAGAACAGCACCTAAAATTATACTTCCAACCATAATCAGTAATTCAGCGATGAACATGATGCAAGTTGATTGTTCAGTCTTGCATATTAGAGAAATTTGAGGTACATAAGAAAACGTAGCTGAAATTAAAAAGATCAATAAAAAAATAAAAAAAATCGCCATAGTTGAGTTGATTTTTAGGTGGGGTTTTGAGGAAAAATTGATTTTGCGATGGGGACAGCAAAAATGAAGTGGAAAGAGAAGTTTGGCGCTCCGGATGAAGCAGACAAAAAAGACAATCGGAGGATGTCATTTTACTGGTTGACCCAGACAGAAAAACTGAATTGAATTCGAACATCAAAACCAATACGTGTCCACTTAATTAATTACTAATTAGAGAGAGTATGCGATGTGCATCATAAATAAACTAAAGGAGAAGACGAACCAATTTTGAAGATTAAATGCAATCATTTAATGTGTAGCTGTCCATTTATTTGAAAGAGAACATGAAAGTGAAAAAACAAAAAAACTACTGTCACGCACTGTCTTACCTTATTATTTATTTCCTTTTCACAGTTCACCAGAATATTGACCATTGCTGCTATAGTCACACCGGTCCTCAAATTCCGAAATAACATATCAAGATTATTATACTCTCCGTATTTTAATAGAATAGAAATATTAAAAATTATAGAAACAATCAACACCATCGTCCACAATGTTAACAATAGCGACAAACATCTCGACAAGACAGACATAGTATCACTAACGAAAGAAACCAACTGTTGATACACCCTCAATCGTTTAACTAAATACAATCTTGTCATTTTCAACATCAGTAGCTGGGTCTCAAAAGCTCTAAGAATCACACCGACTATTAAAATCCTTTCAGTTAATTCCAAGAAGGCAAAACTGTGATAGAAGAACACCAGAATAAGAGCTAATCTTCGTAAAGAGGACCACGGAAAAGTGTCGTATGAAAAAATAAACCACTCAACTACGTTAAAAGAAGTTGTCAATAAAACAACAACGACAACTGAGTGATTGACAATTAAAAACCTTTTTCTCGTTTTGTAATCAATTAATTTTTCAAGATTAAAAAAAAATTGATTTTCGAACAAGTACAACCATGAGTTTACTTCTTGTTTATATTTTTCTATTCGGGACATAAGAAAAAAATCTAAAATTATGCTTCCAACCATAACCACTAGGTCGGCGATGAACATAATACAAGTAGATTGTTCATTCTTGCATATTATAGAAATTTGAGGAAGGTAAGAAAATATGGCGCAAACAAAAAAGATTGATAAAAAAATATAATAAGTCACCAAAAGTGAGTTGGTTTTCAGATGAGGCTTTAAAGAAAAATTGCGTTTCCGATGAGGGCAGTAAAAATGGATTGGAAAGAGAAGTCTGACGATGTTACGCTCCGGATGGACAAGACAAAAAAGACATTCGGATGATGTCATTTTGCTGGTTGGCACAGCACAACTAAATTAAATTGGTACATCGAAATTAATATGAGCCCACTTAATTAATTAGTAATTAGAGAGAGTATGCTAGAGGGGCTAATTTTTAAGATTAATTGTAATTGTGTGTACAGTAATTTGGGACATTTTTTTCACTTTCACCCAAAAACTATCTTACCTTGTTATTAATCTCCTTTTCACAATTAACCAAAACACTGACTAATGCTGATATAGTCACAACATTCCTCAAATTACGAAAAAATATACCAACATTATACTCTCCATATTTTAACACAATAAACGTATTAAAAATGATAGAAGCAATAATCAGGATACTCCACGTTATCACCAAAACCAACAGACTCTTCATTAAAAGACAAACACTGTTACTTATAAAAGAAGATAACTGTTGGTACAAAACTAAAGACGATCTTCCACTTCTCAACAACTGAGTCTCCAAAGCTCTGAGAACTACACCGATTATGAAAATCCTTTCAGTTACTTCAATGAAACCCAGATTGTGATGGAGGAACAACATAACAAGAGCTGATTTTCGTAAAGACGACCACGCGAGATTGTCGTACGAAAAACGAAACAACACAACTGCGTTAAAACAACTCAAAAATAAAGCAACAAAACCGGCGTAACTAAAAATTGAAAATTTCTTTTTTGTTTCGTTATCAATTATTTTTTCAAGATTAAAAGATTTGTGGTTTTCAAACAAGTACAACCATGCGGTGAGTTCCTGTTGATATGATCTCAACCGGAATATAAGAAGAAGTCCCAAAATTGCGCTTCCTGCCATAATTAGAAGATCAGAAATGAACGTAATACAAGTAGACTGCCCACTCTTACAAATTATGGGAAGTTGAGAGATGTAAGACACTATGGCGCAAGTCAGAAATATTGCTAAGAAAATGTAATATACTATGATAGTTGGGATGATTTTCAAGTGGGGCTTCACAGAAAAATTCTTCCGATGAGGACAGAAAAACTGAATTGGAAAAATGACTTTGGCGATGTTGTGCTGCGGGTGGAGAAGACAAAAAAGACAATCTGAGGATGTCATTTTGTTGGTTGACAGAGAATAACTAAATTGAATTGAACCCTCTTCATTAATTAGAAAGTGAACACTAATTGCATCATTAATTTAGAGTTACAAAGAATTATCATAATCAATTTCAATTAAATAAATTGTGGTGGATATAAAAATTAAAGTGACCCAAAGAAAAATTGCAAGTGAGGTGCGCAATATTAATAAAAATCCTTACCTTGTCATTGACCTCTTTTTCGCAAACTACCAAAAACGCGATAATTGCAACAACAGTCATAAAAGTTCTTAAGTGAAGCAGCAACATATTTCCAACCCCATAATCTTCATACTTAATCAAAATTGTAATGTCAAAAATTAAAGAAGTGGTTACACCAACTAACCAAAAGGACAATAAAATCGACAAAAACTTCATTTTTAAACTAATGGTACTGTAAGTAAAAGAAACTAAACGTTGAAATTTCTTTAACATCTCCACAAAAACCCGCTGATTTCCCAACTGTGATTCAAAAGCTCGAAGAACAGTACCGACTATAAGAACGCGTTGAGTTAATTCAAGATAACCGAAAGTGTTATAGAGGAACATTATAAAAAACGCAAACTTTCTAAGAAAGGCGCCTCCTAAGTTGTCGTATGAATAAAAACACCACAATAAAGAGAATCCGCCACTTGCTAAAAAAACAAATAAAGAGATATTACAAAACATGTTGAATTTTTTGCGTTCCTTCAAATCAATGATTTCGTTTAAACTGAAGACATGGGGGTTTTCAAAGAGATATACCCAGGCTCTCAATTCGTGTTTGTTCAGAGGTAGTTTTCTAAGAATAATAAAACCTAATAATGTACTACCCACAACGACAAGAAAGTCACCAACCAGCATGAGACAATCAGACTTGTCTTCCGAGCACACGGACGGAAATTGACGCAGATACGAAATTATAACAGCAGGTAACAAGAAGGATAAAATGAAGAAAAAGACTAAAACGCCTCGAACTATTTTAATTTCGGGTTGTGAAGAAAAGTGGAATTTCCGGTGACGACAGAATGGTTGGACTGGAGAGAAATACTGCACGACATAGTGCTCTGGTAAGAGGAGGCACAGGACACATTGGGCTGTCATTTCGATACTGGCAGTCGATAGCACTCCACGGTAATTGAACACGTTCTTTAATAAAACTAATGGTACTCTTACCTTGTTATTTATCTCCTCTTCACATTGTACCAACGCGATAATGATTCCTCCAATATTCATGATTGTCTTCAAATTCAGAAGCACCATATCAGATATTTCATAGTCCACGTACTTTATCACGATAAAAGTGTTAAAAATGACGGACATCGTTATCAAAATAGCCCAAGAAAACAGTAAAATTTTCAAACTGTCCACAAGAAGTCCCACATTTCTATGGACGAAACAAACGAGATGTTGAAACATTTTCAAGTCTTCAATCAAAGTTTCCTTTTTTGGTAAAAGTAAGTGAGAATGGAAGGATTGAAGAATCGTCCTGATCAGAATAATTCGTTTCACCAGATGCAATAAACCGAAAAAGTGGTACAAAATTATTAAAGTACAACATGTCTTTCGTAGATATGACCACGATAAGTTATCGTAGGAATAAAATGATAAGAGCATGGCATATCCACAGGTTGCTGGCAATATTACCCAAAACGAGTTATTGTAAATTTTGAATTTTTTAAAAGAAATGTCGTCAATGATTTTGGGAAGGTGAAATTTTCCGGAGTTTTCGAACAAATACAACCAAGAATTCAGTTCGTTTCTGTACGGTACGACTTTTACCAGAAGAAGTATGCCCAGGACAGAGCTCCCTGTGCTAAAAATGAAATCGGAAATTAAAAGAATGCAATATTTCTCGTTGTGACACAGGAGTGGAATTAGGGGGAGGTGCGATACTGAAGCCACAACTAACAGAATTATTACAAAGATGTAAGAAACTAACTGCACTGGGATTATGGTAAAATATGGTTTTA
Source organism: Gnatocerus cornutus (assembly GCA_029298725.1). Lineage (NCBI taxonomy): Eukaryota > Metazoa > Arthropoda > Insecta > Coleoptera > Tenebrionidae > Gnatocerus > Gnatocerus cornutus. The sequence goes on from CM055517.1 coordinate 5,281,942, forward strand.
AAGAGTAACCGAACCTTCGATGGGCACACGAACATTGGACCAAGAAGGCATACTGAGTTACGTCGTGTTCTGGGTAAATAAGACAGGGAAGACAGTTAGATTTAAGGGCTTGAGGAGACATCTGAATGAGGTGCTGCAGACTGTGGAACTAAATTCAACTCTGGTCTAATTGAGTTGATTTAATCAACATATTAATTAATTAGAAGGGAAATGAAGTAAAATTAATAGGTGTTTCCGTTTGATGCTTATAGTTTCAGCGCATTTCAGAATAATTAAGGTCTATTTATGGCATTTGGAGGCGCATCCATCATTTTTATAGTAACAAAAATTGAACTCAGGGCCGGCAAAGACGCATTTTTTTTTTGTTTGCTGTACTGCATTAAAGTTTATTATTATATTATCATTAATAAATAAAAAAAGTTAGCTGCCGAAACCCGGGATTGAACCGGGGACCTTTAGATCTTCAGTCTAACGCTCTCCCAACTGAGCTATTTCGGCTTGTTGGTGCGTTCCTTATGCGAGAAAAACACACCGTAAAAAGACAATTAGAAATCAATTTCGCAATAGGGGCTATTCTGTATCGGGTCTGTTAAATTTAAAGGGTAGGTTAAAATAGTCCGATTTAACGGTGCGGGGTTTAAAAAGCTAAATAGCTTTTTAACGTACCTAGGTTAAAATTTTAACGGACTTGGCTGATACAGAATAGGAATTTTGTTTTAAAGGACCTTTAAAATTTAACCACCCTTTAAATTTAACCGACTCGATACAGAATAGCCCCTAATGATCGATAAAAACTGAAATGTAATTATTTACATAACAGAGAAAAGTTTTATCGGACGAGTACAAATATATGACATAAAAAGGCCTTGGAATTTGTTCTTTTTTTTTAAAGTTAGCAACGCACTTCAAATTCCAAAGTAAAATAAAACTCTGGCTGTGTATAAAAATATATGTTTTATTGGGCAACAGTTAAAATGAGTAAAATTGACATGTTGAAAACCAACTATAAAATTTAAACAACAATAGTTATATCGATTTGTATTTGGCCATGGTATCAAAAATCTTTTTCATTTTCTTTTTATGCTTTAAAATGGTAGATACAGGTTTCGGGTATAAGTCGAAAACGCCGACATTGACAACAAAATCACCATACTTTGTGGAAATAACGTTTTTCATTCCAAAGTTGTCGCTACAAAAAAAATCGTATTTATTGAAAACCTCAAATAAAAGACCACCTTGTTGTCTCCATGATCCTCTTGAAGGTTAACATTAGAGAGCAATCCTTCGCTATGGCTGAAATTAAATAAGGAACAAGAACCAAGCTGTTGTCCTCTTTTTCAGTCCCATCTGTGTTCCCTAGCATCATTATGATGCATTTTAGACAAACGCCTGGTTTATTAGACACTTCTTTTATCAGTTCTTTGACATATTTGTACTCCCCAAGTCTCTTATTTCCTAGTAGTTTATAATAATACTGATTACCTTCCACGTCCAACATTTGTACCGATAAAATGCGCTCTAAGACGCACCCTTTTGGAAGTTTACTTTGAATGGCATTCTTTTGGATAAAGTTGTTCCATTCACAAAACAACTTCATGTTACAGTTATTGGTCCTATCAATTGACTCGAAATTTCTTAACAAACACTCTTTGACTAGTAGACAAAATTCAAGAAGCAGACTACAACATCAAGTTAATAAAAGTTGGCGACATAAAGACACTAACTTTTCAAAGGTCTCAACTGTATTTTTGAAGATCTCATTCAAGAAGTTGTGGAACACTTCTACTTCTGAGTTCTCAGAGTAGTAAAGTTCGCCGTTTTTGAACACTTTTAAGTTATTTTGAGGGTTTTCTACTAAAGCTTTAAGAGCAGTGATCATTTTAGTTGACTCCCTAAAACAATAAGGTGAAAATTTGAAGTGAAAATTGATGGAAATACCCTGAAAAGAGATCATTTGGACAGTAAGAAGTTAGTGACTTTGTTTGGCCTTTTTCAAGCTGAAATTTCACGGGTTAGTGGAAGAAACTTGTGTAGATTCTCTACCTTGACATATTGGTTCATACAGAATGTGCACTTAGGAAAGTGTCTTTCACTAAAAGGTATCCAGCCTTGCTTTGGTTTTATTTCTACAGAATACGTGTTATGAGATAATAAAAATGGATAAAATTCATCAGGTAAAAATGCATAGTCATCAAAGAGTGCAGCTCTTCCATACTGCAAACTCTTTACTTTTCTATAATCTGCAAATAAGCGTGAGATTTAGATAATAATAAGGTTTTTATATTTACTTGGTCTTTGATGAGCAAGTTCTCGTTCTAAAATCTTGACTTGTTTCTTGGATAAAAATACTTGTTCGGCATCACACACAAAATTGTTTCCAATCAAGGGTCTAATAATTTTCTTATAAAAAGTGAGATCTCTTAGTTCTTCAACAAGTCCACTGCCACAATACCAATACAAAATATCACTCAACCAGTTAAGTAACCAGCTCAAAAGCGACGTAATTTTCCGTATTTTTCTTATCCTAAGTATCTTTCTTTCTTTAGGTAAAGAGATCACCACATTACAATTTCCTTCTCCTCTATACACCCAATTTGTTGGAATTTTGAACTCTTTCATCATAGACGTAAACATCATGCGATGAGCACCTAAAAACTGGAAAATCTTGAGATTATTTAACGTGAATCATATTTTATAACTTTATTTATTTACACAACGGCTACATCACTCCGAGCACAAAAACTGAGCTGTTGATGCGTGGAAATTTGAGATTGACGAGATATAAACACAGTACTCACCTTACATAATACTGAACCATGGTTAAATCCTTTTATTTCTTTTTAAAAGGATTTAAAACTTTCCCTTTTCTGCCCCGATTTGTCACCTACTGACAGGACGTGTCGCTGTCACTTTCAAGAGCCGGCTGTTATATAAAAAGAACATCATTTTCACAGGGTTAAGACAGTTTTCATGAAATAAATAAAAACAGAAAAGTTGTCATTGTTTTACGGTGAAGCATTCCAACAAATTGTGAATAAAAAAAAAAGGTTGCGTCCTACATTTAGTGGATTTTCGGAACGGCAATACGACATCGTAAATTTCCCTGGACCTGTCATAATGGAAATGTCAAAAGCAAATTAGAAACTCGTGCTAAAGTTCTACAAAAATAATCATTACGTAATCAATAATAAAATGTAAGTTCCAGTGAGGAAGCACTTTTCTCGGTATGAATTCTGATAACACTTTCTCTAGATACCAAACAATTGAATAGTTTGACAGTTATATTTACTAAAATTGGGCCATCAATATACGCTACATTTATACAAATTTCTATTATCTTTGGACATAAATATACACAGTATCCCTTGTAGGTACGTATTCACATTGTCCTGTGTTAATTTGATGTGATTTCCACTAATTCCGTCGTATTTTTTCGACCTAGATTTTGAGGTTAGGAGCCAAGCTGGAGATGTCCAAAAACGAGCAGGTCTCACCATGTTGTTGTTGTAGCATGTCGCTTTTTTATAGTGTGACACTATAATTAGGCACAAATGAAAACACGCAATTTGTGGCTAAAGTTGTTTATAATTTGATTTTTTTTCAGTTGCTGCTAAACGCATGGTAGATGTACACTGACTGGCACCTGTAGCACCCTATTTCATGGCTGCTTATCTCAATCGCACAATTTCTTTGATGTCGGGGGATGGGCCTCACAACAAAGCCCTCCCGTCAAGCATGGTGGATCCCAGGAACGCCCGCCAGCCCTCTGATAATTCTCCCTTACAGATCTTCGTTAAAGCTAAGAAAAAAATCAACGACATCTTTGGCGAGATTGAGGACTATGTGAAAGATGCTGTTGAATACATGCATGGTAACCCTTCATTTCTCTCCAATTGTTTCGTTAACCCGTTAATCCACAGAGATCGAGAAACTCCAAGACATCATCAACAAGGAAAAAGTCAAGAAATCTGAAGAGTTTGTTAATAAAGTCCACGGAATCCGCGATGTCCTCAGCCGGGACCACATGAAAGTCGCCTTTTTCGGCCGAACTTCCAACGGGAAAAGTTCTGTTATAAACGCCATGCTCCGGGATAAGATTCTTCCGAGTGGGATCGGCCACACGACTAACTGTTTCCTGCAAGTTGAAGGCTCTCCTTCTGATGAACCTTACTTGGTTTTGGAAGGCTCCGATGAGCGGTGCGCTGTCGAATCTGTCGGCCAGTTGGCACACGCTTTATGTAAAGAAAAACTGAACGAATCCCAAATGGTGCGAGTTTTCTGGCCGCGGAACCGCTGCTTATTGTTACGAGATGATGTCGTTTTCGTGGATTCACCAGGAGTTGATGTCACGCCAAATTTGGATGAGTGGATCGATAAGCATTGCTTGGACGCAGATGTTTTTGTGCTGGTTGCCAACGCCGAGTCCACGCTTATGGTTACGGTAATTTTGGCGCGGAGAGTTGAAGAGTTGTTTTTATCGGTTTGTTTCCAGGAGAAGAACTTTTTCCACAAGGTTTCGACGCGGCTTTCCAAGCCGAATATTTTTATTCTGAACAACAGGTGGGACGCCTCCGCTACCGAGCCCGAGTTCCTGGATCAGGTGAGAGGATTTCTGTGGGTTTTGTAATCACCTTTTTTGTTTGCATTGCATTGCTTTGTAATAGCAAAAAACTCGTAGAATGATTACGAATAAGTTAACGCTTCTTCACAATATTTTCGTCATTTTTTTACCTTCATTTAATTCCTCTTTTTACACTTAAGCTTTGCAATGAGCAGGAAGAGGTGAGTTCATTTTAACGTTATAATTGATGAAAACGTATTTTTTAAAACAAATTTGTTCTTAGGTACGCCGGCAGCACCAAGAGCGCGCCGTGGACTTCTTGGTCAAAGAATTAAAAGTGTGCTCACCTAAAGAAGCTGAAGAACGAATTTTCTTTATATCAGCCAAAGAAGTGCTTCAAGCCCGTCTAGCAGAACAGGGTCACCCCGCATCGACCCCGTTAACTGACGGCTTCCAGAACCGCTACTTCGAGTTTCAAGACTTTGAAAGAAAATTCGAAGAATGCATCTCGAAGTCCGCCGTCAAAACGAAATTCGATCAACACTCACAACGAGGGAAATATATAGCGAAGTAAGGGAGAATTTCGTTGTTTTTTGTGTAATCTATAATGGATTTCCAGCGAACTTCGAGAAGTCTTGGACGACATTTACAGCAGCGCCCAGAGTTTGAAAGACGACAAGTTGCGCCAGAAGAAGGACGTCCACGATAAGATCAATTACACGGAAGAACAGCTCATTATAATCACGCAAGAAATGAAGCAGAAGATCCATCACATGGTTGAAGATGTTGAGCAGCGAGTCTCCAAAGCCTTGAATGAAGAAATCCGGAGGTTGAGCACTCTAGTGGACGAATTTAATCTGCCTTTCCATCCAGAGCCTTTGGTTTTAAACGTGTACAAGAAGGAATTACATTTACATGTTGAGACGGGACTCGGATCAAATCTGAAAGCGCGACTTTCAACGGCGTTGGCGATGAACATGGAGGTTAGCCAAAGAGAAATGACCGAGAGAATGGAACAGCTGTTACCGGAAAACCACAAGGCTACTTCTAGCATTATCTTACCGAGGAGACAACCGTTTGAGATACTCTACAGGCTGAACTGCGATAATCTCTGTGCCGACTTCCACGAAGATTTGGAATTTAGGTAAGAAGAATGTCTTTGGGAAGTTTTCTTGTAATTCTCCACTTTCATTTCTAGATTTTCGTGGGGCATAACGACACTAATTCAGCGCTTCGCCGGCAGCGGCGCGAATTTCCTCGCGTTGAAAAACAAGCGAGAGAGTCCTCAGAACTCCGTTATGCCCTCCACCCCCACAGACCAGTTCGATGGCCGCCTCCTCTACGCCGCCCCGAGCGTCGAAGATTGGTCTCTAATCTCCCGTTTAGCGATCATGGGAGTGACGTCGCAAGGAACGATGGGTTGTCTCCTCGTCGCCGGTTTCCTCTGCAAAACCGTCGGTTGGCGTATCATCGCCGTCACGGGTGCAGTCTACGGCTGTCTTTACCTATACGAGCGCCTTACTTGGACCAACAAAGCCAAAGAAAAATCGTTCAAGAAACAATACGTCAATCATGCTACTAGGAAGTTAAAAATGATCGTCGATTTGACGTCCGCTAATTGTAGTCATCAAGTTCAGCAAGAACTCAGCGGCACTTTCGCGAGGTTGTGTCACGTTGTGGATGAAGCAACTGGAGATATGGATAAGAAGTTTAAAGAGTTGGAGAAGGACGTGGCGACTTTGGAAAACGCAGCTAGTAGAGCTAAAGTTCTGAGGAACAAAGCGAATTATTTAGCGCACGAGTTGGAGTTGTTTGAGGATGCGTATCTTAAAATCCATCATTAGGCAAGTTTACTATGAGTATGGTAAGTTGGAAAATGCAATATTTTATTTTTAAACTCATCATAATCATTTAGTGACGTTTGATATTGTGATAGATTTATTTATAATATTTCTGCAATTATTTTAATTTCACGATGATTTTGTTGCAATTCTTTACTTGTTGTCACTATGTTACCTCTCCACTGAGTGAACTGTATTAAGTGGAGGGAGAGTTTAGAATCAAAAACGAAGACCGATCGTGGTTATTCTTGTTTATTTAATTTATACAATGTAAAATTTGTAAAAATAAATACTACGATAGTCACACGTTGGTTACCAGGAACGAATCTTCATGTTTTTAGTTATGGAAACGTGTTACTCCTATAGAGAATTTGCCTTCAACAAATAACCGTAGTAAATCGATTTTGTGTAAATAATCTGAATTAATAAACGTTGTTGTTTTTATTTACTGTTATTTTTATTGGCGGGGTCCGCAATAATCCTTTTCCACGAAATAAAAACTGCACGATACATACAACTTATTAAGTTTTATTAAGTAAATATTAAATTAGTGTTTATGGTTTTTAAACTTGTGAACCGCCATAGTCAGGTTCTCCATCAACTTCTCCAGCTTCTTTTCTGGTGACCATCGAGGACTGTATGGGTAATTCTGAATTACCTCAGAACACGGTTTCTTTAGAGAAAGGCAGTAAAGTGAGAGAAGAGTCACTGTTGGCTGCTCGTCAGGAAACAACTCTCCTAAAAGCATATTTAGTAAAGTATCAACATTTTAACCTACTTACCCAGTTCAATCTGTACTAAACATTCAAAGTTTTCAACTTCACAGAATACAGTTCCTTTACAGAAAGTGTCTGTATCAAACTCTACAATTTTTTCAGGGTACATAACGCCTAGACCAGTCACGAATTCTTTTCTAAGTTTGTGACGTTCAGCAACTCGTTTAACAACGTCTTCCAACAGTTTATTAACTAAGTTAAGGTAATCAAGCAATGATGAGGCTTTAGTGTATGATGGTAAAATTAGGTTTTGAGAGCCCAAAATTTGGTCAAGACGTGGCGACAATTGAAGAGAGTTCTTCACGCGGGTCGTGTCGAGTTTTAAGAATGAAACCTTCAAAACACAAACGTCAGACCCTGGATTGAGGATTTGTTCATCTCTGGAAGAAAATAAAAGAAATTTTGTTACCATTTGGTTGACCTTACTGTGTCTGAAGGTATTCAGGCAGAGATGAAGTGTCTACTTTTATGTTGATCAAAAAGTGAGCACACGTGTTTTCTAGAGAGAATTCAACGTCGTGGGGCGACACTTCTTCAGTAAGAGTTTGATACTCTGTTTTTAACTGCGCGTACATGTTGTCTTGCTCCAAAATCTTAATTTGTTGCTTCTTGTATAAAACTACAAGTTCTTTCAGAACTGTGGACAAGCATTTGGCATCTCTAACATTCCAATTGATCAGACTTGGGAGATGTTCGTCAATCTCGTCCATGTTGTCAAGTAAAGTGAAGTTTTCATCATTGAAGTTGAAATCAGGGGCGAAACTCATGTCTTCAGGGTTAAATTTGACCTCCCAAACCAAACGTTTTCCAGCGTAGGGTATTCTAAAGCTGTACGAATAGCCATAGAGGACTTCTTTTTCAGTGTAGTGCTTCATTGGGTAGATGTCTTGGAGGGTTAAAGATGACAGTCCTATCTCTCCGTTAGAAAAGAGTTCTTCGAAGTTTTTCTTCAGGACTGGGTGAAACTCCGTGAGGACACTGTCGTTGTTATATGGCACGATATCCATCCTCATTATCGAGGGGCCCAGTTTGAGGTTAGATCAGCTGATCAGATCAGCTTGGTTTCTCTTAGAAACCAAGTTTGCTCTGGTTGAGACACTTTCTAATGGTAGCCACCCTCTTCAATGGTAGCAAAGATAACTTATAAAGTTATCTCTGATGGTCGACACAAAAGAGGCATTTGAATATCAACACAAACGGCATTTAAATCTTAACAGAAACAATGACAGATGACATTTGTCACTGTCGGTAAAGTGGCTATCGTTTTTTATCTCGGGGATGCCGCGAAAATTTAAGAAACACAATAATTGCCCCGGATGAGTTTGAAATAATTTTTTTTTTTCTATACTTTGGTTTATTGCATTAAAATTTATTTATTATCATTTTTTGACGTTGAATTAAAAAAAAGAAGTGAGTATAAATCCGAAAATATAAAAGAAATAAATAGCAATGGAAGAACGGGAGAAAAGTGGCAGTTTTTGGGGTGTGTATATTAAAACCATTTAATTACAATAAACATCAATAAATAGCGATAAAAATAATTCTAAATACACGAGCCTTATTTCGAAATATAAAATTTAAATATCACGTGGAAGCAGTAAACGAGAAACAAATGTATAATTTTGTTTCCGCTTAGATTTGAACAGTCTTAAACAATTTTACTCTGATGCTACAAATACACATTTTAATTTCGTACCTCCTCAAGTGAAGATATGATGGGTAAAGTCATTCCACGTGTACTTAAATGAGCTTACAGAAAACATTTGACTAGACAACTTTGTTAAGTAACGGTCACAAATAACATTAAACACAAGTCTCCGAATCCTGTGGCTTTGTAATCTTGAGCAGCGGCGTCGAGTCAGCCCAAGGGATTACCTCATCACATTCAGGAAACTTACTTAAATCAACCATGTCTTGTTTCCTAGGACTCGTCGGTGCCGAAATCGTGTGAATGACAGGACAATGAGGAACGGACAACTGTTGCGAAAACAACATGGGGACACTGTAACAAGTTGGTCTAGTAAGTTTCACACTTTTTTCATCTTTATAAAGCATGGACAGTTGTGATTGGGCTAGAGTAGCGGCAGAATTGGCCAAGTTTTCGATGCAAGGACAAGAAGTGCTCGATGTTTTCCACGCTTCACTGCAACAGTCTAAAGAATTAGCCGATTTCTTACAAGGACTGTTGTCTGAAATAACTTCGAGGAAGTTAGAGTCGCTCTTTTTCTCTAAATTATCACCGCTGGCGAAGCGGAGCTTTTTCGGGCTTTCGAAAGATGAGCATCTTGGGATTGGACTTCTAACTATACTGTTTTTGTTTTTTAAAGAGCTACGGGTTATGATGAGATGACCGTTGCTATCCAATTGCCCGTTCTTGTAAGCTTTTCCTTCGGCTTTCAAGCGGCGCTTTTCGCGGTCTTCTTTGCGGAGAGCGTGGCTATAGGGGTCTTCGCCAAGTAGCCAGTAAGTTTGTTGTTCCCCTTTGCCTTTCATGGACACGATGCCGCGCTCGAGGAGATTGTAACCACCGAGCTTCGTGAGGAGGTCTTTACATTCTTTACTGCAGTGGATTTTCAAAGCTAAGAGAAACACAATGGAAGTATTTTATCGGGATACTTGGAGATGCTTACGAGTTCCTGTCGATTCCATTCTGCTAGCTGTGTTTACAGTGTCTCCAAATAAACAATAGCGGGGCATTTTAAGGCCCACGACGCCGGCACAGACAGGGCCTGGAGCAACAATTTCATATCTTATATTTGCCAAGTTCAAAGTAAGAAGTCTGGTGTGGAAATTCCAGCTTTGAGACGGCTAAAAATCGCTATTGATTCCTGTTTCCACGGTTTCTTTTGACAAAAATATAATTGGATGCTCCTTTTGGCAAAAAGAGCTTCACTTATTGATAAAAAAAGTCATTTTGTGTAAAAAATATAGCACTATTTATTTGCTTTTTTGGGGCGCGATTTCGGATTGGGGTCTTTTATTTTATTTCCTCAAAATGTGGAGTGGAGCGTTCGCGGGTATCACATAAATCTAAATTTTCTATATTGCATCCTGGTTGTCACAATATTTTACTCTTATTTATTCAAGTCGATTTTGTGGCTTAAAAGTTTAGCATAAAGGGTGATAAAAATAGCTGGAATTCGGGCGTTCTACTTTTTGGAATGTGCCCACAAAAATTGAGCAGAAGTTACCAAACATATCTGCCGCGATTAGATAATCCAACGTAGGATTTTTCACCTGAATTTATTTTCAAACTAGATCGAAATTTGTGGGTAACCTTCGCGTTGAAAACACAAGTAAACCTCGAAAACAGTTTCTTGCCGCAATTTAATTTATCAACGAGCATCAGGCAAAAACCCCTCAGCTATTTCAGTATTTACCTGAATGAATTCCAATCCTGAGCATGAGTTTTTCCTTCGGCCTGTGTCTAATGGTAAACTGTTTAACTTCTGCAAGCAAATGTAGGGACATGGAAGCAATTTCCGCGGCGTGTTGATTGTCGTTTCGTATAGGAAGCCCACTGACCTGAAACGAAATAAACCAAAACTGGCCACTGCTACTGACGTCCCGACTCTAAATCATATTCTCAACTGTCAAGAAAACGTGTACTTACCACCATGTATGCATCACCGATAGTTTCCACTTTGTAGACGTCATAATGCTCGATGATGGAGTCAAAGCACGTATACAAGTCATTCAAGAAGTCCACCACCTTAAATTACAGGAATTAAGTGTGAACTTGTTGGGAAATTTAAAAGAGAATAAAGAGAATTAGTAGCGAAATTGGCCCTTCCACCCACCTGTAACGGCGTGCTCTCCGCCGACATAGACGTAAAGCCAACAATATCGCTGAAATATATGGTCACGCAATCAAAACTTTCAGCCTCAACTTTATTTCCTCTTTTTAGTTGTTCGGCGACTGGTCGAGGTAACATTTCGTACAACAGGGCCTCTGAAAGTTGTCATAAACTCGTTGTTTTTATCGACCGGGAAACTTTACCTGTTTTTTTCTTCTCTTCCTGTAACTGATCGGTGCGTTCGTCCACTAAAACTTCCAAGTTATTAGCGTACTTCTCCATCATCGCCATCATGTTGTCGAATATGTTAGGGCGCCTGGAATTAACGCTTAATAATCCATCGTGAAAATTTGAATTTCCAAAACTTACATTCCTTTACGGAGAGGTCGCAACTTCGTTCGGATACTCTTAAAATCGGGGCGTTCGTCTGGGTTTTCAGCCCAACATTCTTTCAGGCAGTCTCTGACAAAATCGAAGCTGTTTTCCAAGGCCTCAAGAGGCGGTCTGAAAGGTTGAGGAGCGGTGTTGTGTATAACTTTGTTTAAGATTTCGGTATAGGAAAGTTCGCTTGTACCAAAAGGACCGTGGCGGCTGTGGAGTTCGTACAGGATGACGCCGAAGGAGTACACGTCGCCCTTTTGGGTGCCGCTCGGAGGATGGCTTGAAATTAGAGTTTCCTGCAAGCGGAGGAGCTCCGGTGCTTTGTATAATAAATCTGTTAAAAAAAGTGAGTGTTCATGTAGTTGCAAATTTTCAGGGTGCATGCATAAAACCCCAAAATCGAACCACATATTTCCGATTACGAAAGTAAATTCAACCATTCCTGAAATTCCCGAACGTCGGAACTCTGCATTTAAATTTTAAATTCCCGCTGCTCTCTCTGATTAGAATTCGTCCAATTTCCCGAAAGGTGTTTTCTACCACTAAACTCACTGTAACATTTCTCCCGGACTTTGGCAGGTTCCTTGATTCCCGGCTCTTCCGCTCCTCTCTTAAACTCCCTCAATCCGAAATCCGCCAGTTTGACAACCCATCGCGAATCCACCAGACAGTTGGCAGAATGCAAGGCACCATGAAATCGGACGGGAGAATCGTGGAGGTATATCATCCCCTAAATAGCGCAAATCGAAAATGTTCCCACATAGAATTTTACGAGACTCACTCTGAGGATGTCGCCCACGAGAGAAGCGATGAACATATTGTCCAGTTTTACGTCCTCGTTTTCGAGAATGTCCTGTGGATTTCTTCTTGTATTTGGTAAATTGGTTTTTTACAAGTGAGGACTTACCTTAAGACTGCCACGTGTGCAGTATTCGGTCACTATGCAAATGTTAGGAGGGTCGGTGCAAGCGCCTATAAAAGCATTGAGATTGTCGTGGCGGAGGTCGCGCATCTGCAAACGATAGCTTCAGAAGGAAAAATAACCCATTTTTCACTTAATTACTACGAGTGTCATTAAAAATACCATAAAAAAATTTTGATTCAAACAACCACAATTACAATTTGAAATGAAAAAACTTTGTCGATGGCGCATCTGCAACTAAAAGCTCCATGTGGAAAAAAGAACCGATTGTCACTTTTAATTAAAAAACACGTAACGCATCGATGCAACATCATTATCTATTTATCTACTCGTCAATCTGTCTCGGGAAATTTTATTTTCCCGGGTAAACAACACTAATTTTTGTTTTAAAATCGCTGGGAATCTCCTGCTTTGTCAACATCCGATACTGTAATTTCAAGCGCATTCTCGAAGGAGTAGAGGAAGCAACGTGAAATGAATGCAAAGCTCTTTTAAGAAGAGGTCACTACTTAGAAGAAACGTAGTTAATAAATGGGATAAAAAGGTTTCAAAGGGTTCAAACATAAGAGGCTAAGGAAATCTCTTTCTGCTGGTATTCCGAATGTGATTAATTCTCCTAACATTGTTAATTTAATTTAGATTATTCGAATGAAGTCAAGAGCCAAGATTTCGGTTTAATTTAAACATTCTCAACGTGGGAATAAGTTTGATGAGTTAATTCGATTACGTAAATTCCGAACATAAAACTGGCATATTTTATAAAAATGGGAGTAAAAATCTCCGAGCGAAAATCTATTTAAAACTCAGCAAATTCGCCAACACCTGCGTGGGGATGAAAATGTGAAAAAATTCGTAAAAACTCAGTGATTCCCGACCTATTTACGAATCCTCAAACTTGAATAAAACCGTAAAAAAAGCAAAACTTGAGAGCAGTTATCGCTTCGTTTGCATATTCCTTTCGTTTTCCACAGTCCATAGTTATCCCAAACTGTTACAATCGAAATGAAATATGAGCAATGCGATAGTAAACATATAAACTAAAAGCCACCAAAACAACAATGACATAACAGCATCAAATCTGTTTCATATTATCTCTTTAAGTTCCTCGGGAATAAAGGGACAAGTAAAATTTGGATTGCAAGTCTAATGAATATAAATTAAAACTTTTGAGCGCTCCACTAAACTTAAAAACACCGTTTAAATTCATAAAGAGGGGTGCTTAATAAAGGATAAAATCTCCTAAAAGCCAGCGATGAATACATTAAAGAAAAGACAAACCATCTTTAATTCCTTCTTCATCTCTCTGGTGATATCAATGGATTTCTTGTGGACTTTCTTGATTGCAAACACTCGCCCTTTGTAGATACCGATCTGTGTAAAAATCGTCGAGTAACGAAAATCGGCATCAGGGTTGGAACTGAGCGAAACTTGACTAGTTCTTATCAAAGGGTGAATCGACTGAAATAGAATAATGAATGGAAAACAACACACTATAATCACTAACCCGTGTTATTTTCGTGCCTAGAGAGTTAGCGTTTGCTTCTTCGTTGATCTGGATGTCTTTAAAGTCCACTTTCCACAAGAGACTGTCGAGTTCTTGCTCATATTTCCAGTTACGATAAAGGACTAAGGAGATTATAAGGATGACAAGGAAGATTCCTCCAGTCACGCCGCTTGTTATCTCCATGGTGTGAGCTTACCAGAAAACTTAATTAATTAGCAATTAAGATGGGTCTATTACAGATCGTCTAATTGCCACGACTGTTAAAGTTTCAATTAGGAGAAATCAAATTGAGGCACTCTGAAGTCACGTCGTAAAATTTAGAGTGTCGGAGGGGAAGCAACATATTTCGCATTAAATTACTGTTTTTTTCAGCTCAATAATTTTGGAACTAAATAACAGTTTTCAGGAATAACTACAATTTGATACTTACTGATGCATTTTTCGCCCCGAAAGCCACATGAGGGGGCGGCGATGGGAGGCTGTCCCGCCACCCAGTCAACCTCATCAGTTAAATGAAGAACCTAAACAAAAACCTGTCAATCTAGCACTTTTCATGGCCGCGACTTTCAATAACATAAACACTTACTCAGCACTAACAACAATACAAATGCGATTTTCAGATCGCTCATTTTCTCATTAGTACCATGAAATTTTGCCAAATGTCACTCCTACTCCTCAGTGCTGGAATTTTCGATGTAAGTAGACAAAACCGATTAAACTTATCTATTTGAAAAATCGTAGACAATGCTCGGTGGCGCTTCCAACGTCATCCCGACAAAAGAGGAGCAAGCAGACTTGTTAACGAATGTTCAAGAAGTTTTCGACCAAGTTAAACTACTAGTCAACGTCGAAGCGAACGCGACGGATGAATCCGTGGTGTGTGATATAAATAAGATTGTTGAAAGAGCGAGAGACAGATTGGAGTTGCTGGAAGAGTTGTCTTTGACAAGTAAGAGGGTGGTGTGGGGTGTTACAAAGAATAACTTTTTTTTGTAGAGATGTCGTACAACAACAACGCGGTGTGCAGTTTAGATTACAAGCAAAAAATACGACAATTGGTGCTCGCGGGGAAAGAAGAATTACAAAGTTGTGTTGTACAGAGTGCTGGAAATGTCACTACTAACTCGTTTACTCTGAAAAACTCGATATTGTCGGCTACAGAGTGCGGGGAAAATTTATTAGATACTCTGTATAATTGCAGCCGCAAGCACGGTTTTCATGTAATTTCCTGTTATAAGGACGTTATTGCGAAGGATGTGGCTCCTGTGAAGAAAATGTTGCTAGGAGCGATCGACATTCACAAAGAAGGACACTTTAAGACAATTGAGATAAGGAATAGTGCGAATAATTGCGTTGATGATGTTGTACAGCGATACGAAGCCAAAATCGCTTTAGCTCTAAACGAGGCTTTACAGTGCTCGTAAAAATTTAATAAACACACTTTTAATTTTATAATAAAAATCTCAAGAATTTGCTCACCGGTAGTCTCGAATCGGCTCTTTTCAGCGCAAAAACCCCAACAGGAAACAGACCAAATTCTTCATCCCCGCTGTAAGCTTTGCGAGCTATAAGGGTGTAATTACCTTCAGCGTCGCCATTCTCGTCCATGTACACAATGTATCTGTTGAATAAAAGATTACGTCAGTTGCATATCTCTGATATGTATGAGTTAATTACGCATGTTGAGTATCGGAATGGTAATTACAAGTGGAATTGTTAAACGTCAGATTGTTATGAACATACAGTATCTTTCAACCTGAAGGATCAAATAGAGGAATCTGGAAGCGGGGGATTTAATTAAAAACATTACGTGAATAGAATTGGATTAGTAAAAGTGTGGCGGCATTTACAGCTGGAATTTATAAAGGGTCACGTTTGAAGGGAGTTTTATTCAATGTAAGGATGTTTTAGGGCGGTTTTAGGCACGATTATGAACTTTCGTTGGGTTTAAATAGCAGCTGCGTGAAATTTGTAAACGCTCGAAATTCCAGATTCCAAACGCTGAAAACAGGTAAAGAAAAACACCCGGTATATTCCCGACGCCACTATTAAAAATAATCGCTCCATTGCCCGGTCATTCTTCTACCCAACCGAAATCACAAACTGTGAAAACGATTAAATATTCCCACTGTGTCCATCGCAAAATTAAACCAAACTCAGTTATTATTTACAGCCAAAGTTCGAACGGAAATCTCAGTTCTCCCATTTTCACTTATAACGAGTTCAAGGCTGGTTCAAGGACAGCGGAAACGGGAAATGACAAGACCATTTTACGTTTGGTTTTGCGATTCCGTCCTATCAGTCCGACATTTCACGGAATTACCATAACAACGAGCTGACAAGGTTTTTTTCTTTGACCCATCCATCATACAAGAATTTTCCACGTATATTATCGAAAAAATTAAATTTCCTAAAATCGGGGTATGTAATGTCGGATTCTTAGCAATGACAGTGCGAGAAACCGTATCTGTTCTACCTGCCGTAGTTTCCGAGACAATCTGAAATTTCAATCGGCCATAACTTAGTTATTTGTAGGCATACGAGAAAAATTAGGACAGTTTTGGATTCAGCGTAAAATTCTGCGTAAAATGGGCATCAATGACTTGAGTTTGATTTATAGGAAGTTTTTTTGGAGTGATTTCAAAGAATTATTTGGGGCAAATTATTTGGACCGTTTAATTCCTTTGAGTAATACATGAATCGAAAGAATACCTCTAGATCCATCCAACTATTGAATCTCAGATCGGTAAGTCAAGTAGTTAATGAGTGGCGGTCAAAAACAAAAATTCAAACATTTTCAGTTTCACTCGAAAATTTGTTTACCTAAAAAATCAACTATTGAATTTAGGACAATTTTTAAAGCGGATTCTAAGCAAAAAAGGGCGAGAAAAACGATGACAAAGACCGCTTTTTTTTCTGTCGTAGTTTCGGAGGTATTGAGTGAGCTTGAGGAACTTAAAGTTCAGTCTCCGAAACTTTAATCGCTTCTAATTCAGTTATTGGATTAATAAAATATGTTTTGAATTCTGCGTGAAATTCTGCGTAACATGAGCACCAATAACTTCAGTTTTCTTTGCAAATAAGCGAAATATCCACCGAATTAGATACATTAGATTATGAACATATTTTTTTAAATAAATTGAAGATTTAACGCTTGATTCTTTCGACAGCAATAGAAGTGTCTAAACTGATAGTCCTTCGAGCGCTCTCGCTGTTCGACGTTTGACTGAAGAAATTTAATGGTAGTTAGGTAAATTCTTAAAGCAAAGCACAAGAACATATCTGAACGTAATAAAGACTTTTTTTACAAAAAATTGCCGGTATGAATTCTTCGGAACGCAGGAACAAATGTACCGATAAAATTTTAACACGACATGTTGTTCCTTCGATAAATTCATTCATGAAGTGTTTGCGTCGCGAGGGACTCGTAAAAATTTTGTCACGAATTCGCCGGGATTTTATGTTTTGGGAGTGCATATCGCTCATATCAGAGAGTGGCGGACATTTTTTTTGAATTATACTGCACGATAGCAACTAATTACTCTCAAAGCCTACATTTTAAAATGTCGCAATTAAGCTCGGGGCTAAAGAAAGGTTTTTTATTCACTTCATTGCACCGAAAAGAGAACAGTCAAAAACCTTCAATTGAATTAGTAGTCCTGTAAAGTTCACGTTAAATTTTAATGAGGTCTTTATTGACTTTATTAATTGTTTCTGGTTTAATTATTGCGTTCAGGATAAATTGAAGAGATAACAAGACAGTTCAGTTGATCTTACCCCATTGCACTCTGGTATTGAGTTTCTTTCATGTGGTCGACGATGGCAGTTCCATTTCTTGGATTGCCTCCTTCGTCAAGGACTTCCAGGAGAGCTTTAGCGTAGAGGTGGACCGCGTCATAGAGATAGGCTGCCTCGGCTCTAATCTGAAATAATACAAATTGGCGCAATTAATTATCAAAAAACGCAAACACCTGAGAATTTCGAGAAATTTAATTCCAAGTACCTTCTTGTTTCTCCGGCATGAAAAATCACCAGAAGATGCGCTCAATTGTGTCTTTTACAAAACAATGAGCGTCTATTAACATCCCTAATTTGCATTCTAGTTGTGTTCGTTGAGTAAATACACCGCCAGAAAATGCAAATGCAAGTAAAGAAAGAGATTCTAACTCAACAATCACGTTAAAATGCAAGTCCTTCCTTCTTCTTGCACACAGCGTAATTAATAATTACAAAGCTATAATTAAAGCTGTCCTCCGCCACGGAGTCTTTGACGTGAATATAAAAATGATAAACGGTAGAAAATATGTAATTCAGAATGTTACCATAAAAAATGGCTTTCATAACTCGGCTTTTACGAGAGCACAAAAGTTAATAGGTACTCCATTTTACAGGATTTTTTGGATTGTAAGTAAAATTCCATCATTTCCTTACCCGTTTTGATCCACCGACGAAGATAAGAGGATTCGGAAAATTAAAAGGTGGCTTTTCCATATAAGAATTCACTTGTATTGTAAAGTTTTCGAAGCCCACAGGACTGGAAGGAACCACTCCCAGATAATTTCTAAAAGCTTTCTGAGCGACAGGATCTGATTCGTCGCGAAGGAGTCCCCGCAAGTACTTTGAAGGATTCTCGTTGTCGTATTGTTCGATGTCGACGCCCACGACGAAATACTCGCCTAGAAGAGTTGAGAATTCGATTGTAAACTTGAAAAATAGTTACAAAAGGAGCGTTTTATTTCCTTAATTTTTAGAGCGGACTTCCTATCTCGTCGGTCTGAATAAATGTAGATTTGTTGCGACGTAAACCACTTCCGGAGTTCCTCGGCTCTACTTACAACTGAAAACCTATCCGTGTATTGATAGCGGGAGACCGGGATTAAATCACATATCCGGACATTGCTCCAGCATCCTGCGTGATTTCCGGTAAACCAGAATCCGGACGGATTTACCTTAGCTTTGATTTTTCATTTTTAGTGATGGAGACGGGAAATTAATTTTCTGTAAAGTGTCACGTCTTGTACGGAGTGTAATAAATTCTGCATGAAAGTAATGAGCTGTCGCTAGTGTACCAAGTGTTTAAGTTCTCGTCAGGACATACATCGGAAGATTAATGTATACCAGAAAAATTTAGAGGTTTCAAAGTTTGCGAGTTTCAAAGAAATTTGTGCTTTACCGACTTGAAACAAAATTGTTTGACCTGAATATGTAAGTTTATCCACATTTGAGTTAAAATTTCAGGCGCCAGTGATGCAGTTTTAAACCGCAACCAGTTCATGAAGAGTTTTAAGTGCTGCAATTACAAACCTTTATCGAACAGTTTCTTCTCCTCCATTGCTACCATTAGACCCAAGTGCTCGTAATGATGACCCAAAATAACGAAAACTGGAACAATTCAAAGAGATTTACAGTGTCATAACAAATTCTAAATCAGCGAGCGCCTAATATAGAATAACGTCGTTTTTGCACCTCTAAACGACAAAATAGGCCCATAAATTTTATCTCTGCATTGAAATTAAAAGTCCCCGGTCTCTTATTTGCTTGCACCAAATACCAAGATAATAGCATTATAAATCGTCGATCGTCGAAATTAGGAAACATGTATAAACTTTTTATTGTGCACGAAATAAATCATCACAAACCTTCGAGTGTTTGGTATCTGGAACACCTAGAAGTATCGCCGGTGACAGGCTTTAAATCAAATTTTATTTTCAAAAAAAGTGTTTAAAAATTATAGCGATGACGACAACTGCTGTGTTATCGATTCCACAAGAAAGCAAAAGAACTTGTGTGTTACAGATATTGGAGAACGTATAATGGTGCTAACGTCACACGAATCAGGAAATATTACACTCGGTTATTACTTTTCAGTTTGGATGAATGAAAACGTCATTAAGTTGACAGGAGGGTAATCCAATTTCAAATTGAGTGCGATGCGAGAATACAGAATAATTTTCACAATTCGGCGAATACGTCTTATTTGGGAAAAATGATTGTCCGAGTGCGAAAAGGAGCCATAAATGATTCAAAAGAGGGGAAAAGTTGTGGTATCAAATTAGGTAAAGTTTTCCACAGCGACACAGAAATTGATGCATTCATCGGGCGAAAAAATTCTGAAAGTCGACCCGGCGCATCCACCAATTTTAGCACAAACTAAATTCCGAATCTGGTTTTGTTATGATATGATATTTCAAGCTCATGTAGAAACAGTTTGTAAAATAGGAAAATTAATTAAATTTTGCATGTCACAGTCAATATTGTATTAATTTTCCAATGATTTTACCCAACGTTATACACCACCAGTCCATTTTATTTGTCTCGTTGTCAAAACAAATATTTTAGCTTGTACCAGGAAAATTAATTTTTGATGGAAAGTTCGATTCTATAAAGATCAAAGTAAAAATCGCTTTTTACTGGACAAAAATGATTATCCTCCCCGAGCACCGCTGTATGAACCCAAACAGAAAAAGAAACAACAAATTTACAAACATCCGAGTATATTCCATAATATTCCTCTCCGCGCGAATATGAATAGCTTATCATAATCGTATTACTTTCAGCGCAAATAAAAATATCTAAGCAGGTATAATAATAAAATTGCACAAGAAACTTACTTCTCGTATCCCTGTAGGTTTGTTCCACCAATTTATAAAAAGGGTTTTCCCCGTACCCGTGATGATAAGGAGTGTCCCAATATTTCGTCGTAATCACGGTAATTCCAGCTGAAGTTAGAGTTTCTAAAATGATGGTGGCGATGTTACCGAATTCGAAATCAGGAGATTTTAAGTATAATAGCACCACCTAGAACAATCCTGGAGGAAAAGAAGATAAAAAGGGAGACTTACATGAGTCCAGTTAAATGCGACTAGAACAGATGCCACAGACTTGGAGATTTGCGTGTCAGGCGGACGAGTTCTTGCGAATGTTGGAAATTTCGATTTGTCGGACGTGGCGTAATGAGTGCAGAACTGAAGGAAAAAAACAGTTTTGTGAGGTTTACGGTTGTGACCCTTATCAAGGATTGTGGTCACCTTTGTGGAGATAAATAATCGGCTTATTTAGCCCAGAGCATCAGTTTAATTTATTAATAAATAATGGGAGCGTTATGTAAATGTTTGGTGATGACAGCGATAAGCTATCGCGGGCTAATTCCATCAGTCAATAGAAAAATGGGGCTTTCGAACCCATTTTAGAGAAGAATAAATCTTTTCCTAATGGAGGCTCATCATTACACTCTTTTACAATGGCGTGATTTTAGTAAAATGTACATTCATCTTGCAGACATTGATTTTAACCAGTCTTCTTGGTAAAGACGTCCTATTATATTTTTTGTCGTTCCATTGAACACGAGAGAAAGACAAACTTTCCCCGCCTCGACGTAATACGATAATTAATCATCTGAACGAATAGTCTGAGCCAGAAGGATTTTATTAAGTACATAAATTTCGAGTAGATTCTTTGTACACCGATATCTCAATTTGCACCTAAAAACGCTGGAAATATTGAATTATGAAGGCTCGTCCTAAGTAGAGCTTACATGAAGTAAGAAGCTCGTGATATTAGATTTAGAAGCTTGACTTAATTAATGCTGTATAAGTTGTCGTTTCTCAGTTAAGCCTATTACAACTTACTAAGCTCGAGAAGCTGATTTTTTGTAGGAGCTACATGATGTATGCTTTACGTGCTCCAGGGTGTCGTATTATCCAGAATTCACGGTCGTCGTCACCATACACTCTTACGAGAAAATTAATGTTACAGCACGAGGCAATTTTTTTAATTTATGCCCTAGTTGTGTTGGTAATAATTGCCTACAATTTATTAGAATTACATGTAGAAACCGGAGAAATTGTAGTTTTTGTTCCCGACATTTCGTGAACATAATTGCCGCGGAAACAATTTTTTGGGAGTGTTATTTTAATTCGTTAATTATGCGGTTCGTGAATTTCTGGACGGAATTTGTCAAAAACGTGTGAGTAGTGTGTGCCAAAAGATGCTAAAAATAGGCGGTTTTATGGGTATCGAACCTATAAATTGTGCTAGTTTAATAATAATTTTGAGTTCGAGGATTTGCACGTGTTTTATCCAATGAAATGTTTATTGTGCAGGAAACTACGACTTGATTGGAACTCGCTTCGTATTGTTTTGTATTGATTTGAACAATTCCGCGTATTTATTTAAAGTCTTATTAAGTTGGAAAAAATAAAGAATTGTTTATTTTCATGCTTTATAAATCCGCGTTTTCATTTAGTTGACTGAACATGTTATTTTGTAATTTTGATGTTTTTATTATGGAGTAAAATGTGGTGCTTTGAACGTGGCACGCGTGTAATTTGCAATTCAACTAGTTACTTTTTATCTTTTTGTGTTCATTTTATTGAAGGATTAATTATTTTTTGGGAAATTCAAATTTTGCTTCTTTCTTAATTCTGCGGATATTTGGCAAATCCAACAAAAAAAACGAAGCCAAGAAACGATAATTTAACAGCATTATTTTTAGAAATGATATCAGCATATAAAACTAATAAAAACCAATTTAAACTGAAAAAATATATTCCCTGAGGAATTGAAACATTAAGAAAAAAAATCTGCATTTTTGGCGCATCCACCATTTTTGCAGCAACTGTAAAATCCTCATTTGCCTTAATTCTGTTGACATTTGAAAAAATACTCATTCCCATGAATCGAAAGATGTAACTGAAGCATTCGCCAGAAATTTACTCTTTGTCCTTTTTCATATCTGATATTCCCGATATAAACTGTCATTTTCAAAAGCTCTAACCTCGTCGAGCAAAGAAACGTTGCCATAAAAAATACATCATTCAAGTGAGAGCCTCGAACGCTTCACTTCCGGCACAAAAAACACAGGTTTTAGTGTAAAGCTTCCAGCAAAGCACATTCGCAACAAAAGTAAATGTTTGTCGATACACTCGACTCTGAGATTTGTTCCGTCATCAGTTTGCGGATGTTCTCTTTTACACGGGCGACAAATTCGTCACTTGAAAAGATCGTTTTTTTCGGGGAATTTAAAAGAGTTTCAATTAGGTAATAGTGACATTAGTCACGACTGGTAAGAAGAAAAAATATTTCCACGCCTCTCATTTCGAAGTTCGTCACGTCGCGGACTATGTGATTGTTTTCTTACGCCTTGTTCTGACGTATTTAACAGAAAAGGGGACGATAAAAGCTCAAACACGCAATGGTCGTAGTGATTAGTGCGAGCATTGAACTTAGTGATGTCCGAAAGTGAGCTTAGGTGCTTATTTTAGCACGAATTGCTCGGAATGGATATTTGACGTGAGGAGGGTAATCGTGATTTTATCGACGGTAGAAACAGTTAGAGGCATTAAATTAAAGCTCTGTCAAGCTAAAACGGGGGTCAAAGACAATTAGATTAGAGTTAACTTACGTATGAAATCATGGGAAGATTGAACGCCGCCGCCATGAACGCCTCATGCTCGCAAGTCTCCTGCGGTCCCACATAAGCCGAAATATTCTTCGTCCACAAATCCGCGGTCTTCTGCACACTGATTACCTCTTCGCCGAACGTTTCAGCCACAATGAAATCAAGTTGGTGGCCGCGAAGTCCTAGAATTCCTTTATTCACTTCATCGACAGCTAAAGAGATCGCTCCAGAGATCGTCAAACCCGGCCTCGGGTATTCCAAATCGCCCGGTCTTCGTTGAGAGCCAGTCAAATATCCTATTGTAAAAGTTTCAGTGTTGCTTTCAGATAATGTCATCGCTATTATGACAAACAACTGGAGCATTTCTTGCGGAAGCCCTGAAAATAAGAAAGCACCTGAAAGTTTGAGCTTCGAGACGGGGGTCTAAAAAAATCCGTTTCCTGCTGGGTGCGTAAGTGGCTCTCTATTGTGACATTAACTGCCAACTGTTCGGATAGAGTTGTTGCACTCTGACGGTGACCCCGTTACATAAAGAGGGATTTAACTTTGCAGTTAAGCTCGTTTTATCCGGATGCATTATTTGGCTGGGAAAATGAGGCTATTTTCAGTAAACACCACAAATAGTAGACCTGTAGCTTCGATATTAAATGGCCCCGCTGTGAGTAAACTAGACGCAGATGTTCATTGACAAAATGAATGCAAGCACATGCAAATACCGCCCGATATTCACTACTAAATTAGTTTCCTGCCATAATAGCCATTTAATATGGAAATTCTTTCCCATGGGTTTAAATCCAAGCGCATAATTCCAAATTTAAGCTAAAACATTTCAATGCGACAAAATTAATGTTAATGTTGGTACCAACGGGAATCTAGTCATATGCACATGCTCTTCATTTAATTTCATACCAACTACTCGCAACAAATTGCGCTAATCCATTCGGTGCTTTATCGTCTATAGTTCAATCTGACTATGTGTGGTTAATTTGCTACAATGAAATTCGTGTCTGCCTGCACATTGGTGAAATACTACCGAGATTAATCCGAATTAACTTCCACTTTTACCGTTTGAAAAACATTATCTCTAAACTTGTGAGTGCTTTAAACATCTAAGCGGATTAGATTAAGTGCACGCATAACTTCCACTTCTTATCTCCTCATCCAACGCAATCCATCATAACAGTAAAATTTCACGTCATGCGTAGGCGGATTTTAAATTTTCGTTTTCTCCACAACCAATCGGATCATGCTAATTATCACAAGTCGCAAAACGTGAAAATGGAAATCAGATTTCGAAATTGGTGATCACGTTGAAGCCACTGAATTCAAAAATGTCGTTTTCCTCGTGAAGCATTGAACTTTTATCTGAGTTTAGCTTCACGTTTGATTGTAATAAAATGCAACAGCAACATTCGGTGAATACGAAAGCGGACTGTGCATTCCATTGAATAAAAATAAAATTCATGTTCGTAACAAATACTCAAGAACGGATACTGAGACTATATTAAAATTCCAAGCATTTTCTGTAGTAACAAATTAAATCACGTGACGGGGATTTATTACATGGAGCGATCGCAAAAATATTTTACATGAACTGATGTATGGTTTTATCATACCGGTTCTGGATCTTGACGTGCTATCATTTAAATGCCCTTATGGTAGTATAAAAAGTTTAGCAATTTTAAAATTGTTTGATTAACTAAGCTGAGTGTCGAGACTACAAAGACCGATATATTTTGTCACTGAAATATTTTTAATGGAAAAGTAATGTGATTTATTTTAAGTAAACGTAATTCACTTAAGTAAATTCTGTTATTAAATTCAGATTTTATAGGAGCCATAAATGTCTTTATGTATCCTGTGTATATTTATGCTGTCGTTTATTGAGTCGTCTTGGTCCACACGTTTGGTTTTTTAAGTTGTGAATCTAAAAATCCTCAAAAATTTTAAGATCTCAAACCGCAAAACTCACAATGAGAAAAAAATCTAAGAATCTGAAATATTTAAAAAACTAGGTCTAAAAACTAAAGAAAAAAAATCGATGGAATTTTTATAAATCTGAAGAATAAAGAAGATTAAAAAAATATAAAACCTTAATATTTAGTTACATACTTTTAAAACTTTTTAGTCATAATCCTAAAAGGCGTAAAAATAGCACGTTTTCATGTTGCTAACTTCATCCCCTTTTACTCCCGCGACATATTGAAAAATTGAACGCGAGTCGAATCCAACAAAGACAAATGCTGAAACTGACGTCCACACTGTAATCAATTTATCAAGCCGTCCACACTCGACAGTTTCTTTACTAAAACAAACATCGAAATTTGATTTATCCCCGAAATTAATAAGCAAAACTGGAGCAGTCTAGTCGCGTTTCCACAATTTATATCACTGGCTCATTTTTTCCGACGCGCCGGAGTAATTCAATTTCGTTTTGTAAGTTTTCAACAAAGCTCTTTTTTCAAAAGAAATTCGTATACGACTAGCACACAACATTGGGACGTTGCCAGATATAATTTCCTTGTAACGGAAACATAAAAATTATCACTATTTGATTTGATACCGAGCTAACGAAAGTGCGTTTCGATTAATTTCAGTTGGGTACAAAAGCTGGACGGCGGTGATGCATGGCTTAATTGAAAAAAGTTTCTTTTGGTAATCGGCGCTTTCTTGACCTTATCGTAGAACCGCTAGAGTGGCTTTTCCACATAAATTAAGCTCGAAAAGTTCATTGTGCATAAAGCCTTACAACTTTACAACCATAAAGAGACTCATTTTGAATTCAGGACTATTTAAACTACAAGTCCACTGCAACTTGTAAATGAGATAAACGTTGATCTCAAATTGGAATTTCCCGAAAAAATAGTAAAGTGCAAATGAAATTGTTAAACGGAATACGACATTTTGATGTTCCATATTTTATGCAAGTCCCTGGAACGAGGGCATCGCACCATTTTACTGTGCAGAGATAATAACACGAGATGCAAGAAATTCGCTCTTTTGGGATTCAAATGATAGTTGGAATTCGATGTTGCTGTAAATGTTTTAGGATTTGGGAAACTGCTTCGGGATGTTATTTGTGTCAATATTGTTACGAGAGATTGGAATAAAATAGGACAAATGGAGTTCTTGTTTTTCTGAGTAATGCGAGTGGTAAATTCATGAGAACAGAGGAAAGGAAGACCGGATAACTCAGACTAAATTGTGAAGCTAATTCAAATTATTTTTATTAAAATTCCACGAGCAACAGCTGTGGCTTTATAATAATGGAATAATGGAAAAGAGGATAATTTATATGAATTATAAACACCTGAAGCCGTTTAAATAAATGAGTCGAATTATTGATGCTGAAAAACACGTCGTGACAGCAACTTTTTGCTTTTCCCAGCTCTCCCTGTGCGATAATTCGAAGTGACTTGAAAGACGGATTTAAATGAAAAAATGAAAAAGCAACGTCTCACACGGGAGCATCTACAAAGTGCGAATCGAAGATTTCTAGAGAATTTAATTAGCGAGAGCGCTTGACACAATAAAAGGATTTTAATACAAGAACAGATGTGGTACAATTTGATTTACAAACAAGTAGAAGTACGATCGGCTGGAATTGGATTAGTGGTGGATTACCACGTCACCAAGAACTTCTGAGTTGTCGTTAGACGACGATTTATTACATTTGCCCTAAAGGGCCTCGGAACTATGTTAATTAGTTGGAATGAATTGAACGGTATTTAATTACAAATCGATGACAATCTGAGATATATTACAATCTTTTTCATAGTCGTGGCTTGGAATTGTAACATTGTTACCACCATCAGATGGAGTGTTTACTACATTTTAACCAGGCCTGCATTTAAATTTCTGTTTATACATGCACAACGAGTTAAAGTTCTAATTTTAGAACCCACATGGGTCATGACAAGACAGTACACAAAGATAACCGTCGCATATCTAATTAATTGTTGCGATTTTAATGTATCGAGTCAATTAGTTATTTAATTTACACCTCGTTAAAGTTAATGTCTCCTATATTGCACTAGTGTAATTTTTACACTTCATAATTTTTAATTGAATTGCAAAGCACTTCAATAATAATCATTCAGCCCTCGTTTATGTCGAGATGACTTTTATACGACGTTCTGTTATGAACGACTTTATTGCGTAACTTTTTCAAAGCAGCTGCAGTCTGTTTAATTGAAAGAATTTCAAATAATTGGAAAAAACTGCGATGGCTCGAAATCAATTTCATTGACGTAAGAATGAAAAATTCCTGAAGAAAAATGCGGAAGAAAAATTGCGTTACAAATTAGAGTTTGTGTCGCTAACTGGCTAAATCTGCAAGTTTCACACGTTTCAGTCGCTATTGTAAATAACTATCCAATTAGATCCAACTTGTAGAGAAATCTCGTAATGACTAATTAGCACCCGCTTTGCAACTTTGTTGTTTGTCTAAGCCTGAAAAATCTCATGCAAATTTGACACCCCCACACTGAATTTGAAACTTGCCAGTGCAATATTGGAAATTCCAACCGAAGAATGTGCCGACTGTTGGATAAATTTCAAAAATACGTGTTTATGTGGCTGCTCCAGAACAAATCCCCAACTTTCCAGACGTTGTATTGTGCAAATCAAATTTCAAAGGATTAATTCTGCAGCGGGGACCATTTGTTAAACCTACTCTAATGGTATACGAGAATATACACGGATAAAGTCGGAATTGAATTATTGGCAGAAGCAGATTTCTTCTCCGGAATGGATTTATCAGTGGGTTATAAATTTACTCCGAAACATTCACGACTATTGATTTAAAACGGTTCGCATTAGTGGTTACAGAGATAGAAACTTTGGGGTCAAGAGTTTGGAGATGTATAATAAATTCGGGAATGACCGCACACTAGGTCACCTAAGACAAACAATTTTGTGCATAGTTGGCAAGAAAAATTTTCGTTTAGTGGAAACTTCCTTGGATTGCTTTAAGCCGTAGATTTTTCAAATTCTTTCTTCGATATCCTAGAATTTCCTAGATTAATTTAGATGCTTTAATTTCTGCACTTCATTATTCAGCTTGATTTTTAAATTATCACTAGCGTGGAGGTCTTTTGATCCATCGGCAATTCTCTATGAGCGCATCCACCATAAACTAAAATTAGCGTCAAAAAGCAAAACTTCATAAAATCCGCTTTCCACCCCAACACCGAGCTTTATCTGAATACCGCCACGTTTAGTCTGCGTTGAAAAATCGCCCGTTCAACCGAAACGACTTTTTAATAGAGTCCGAGCCGACTGTTAACGAAGCTCTGTAACTTTTGTGATCTGCGGTTTGATTGATGTTAAAGTTCGCAAGTTTTGTTTGTCTAGACACGTTTTACTTTTTGTACTTTTACACAGGTTGCAGCCCGGAAAATCCTTTCTTTATTGTACGACATAAATCCATTTTCTAACTCATTTAGTATCGGAAAATATAACTTCTCCTGTTCGCCCTCGCGTTTATATGTCTAAAGTCAATTTAGATTGATATCTTAGGATGGAAACGAACTCTATGTAATGAATTAAAGAATTCACGTCATAAAGTTTTCTTTTTATTGACCTGACCTAACCCAAGAAATATCCAGATTTATTCGGAGTCGTGGAACTGAATCTTGGCCAAGATTCCAAAATACAATAAAAAGTATCCGATAAACTCCGTCGATTGTAAGTCATCGATGACGTTTCGTAAACGTTAAATTTACATAATGTATAGATAGAAATGCGCAGTACATTTTTCTAGAGAAGAGATAAAATAAAAATTAATTCCTTCCTGTCCTGCAAACGACTAGAGATTTTAACACTTTCGACTTAATTAATTAAGACAACTTTTAGTTCGGTTTATGACACCTGAAGCGATGTTGTAACGTAAATAAGAATTAGATTTTATGATACCGGCAGATTATAAACTGTTCCCATTTAAAAACCACCACCTGAAACTTCCACGTGTCAAGGCGTGGACCGAAATTATTTAAAATGCCGCGAATGTACCATTGTCTAGCCATTTTCACTTATTACGTAACAGCATTTGCACCTGCGTCTGTGTCTACGGAAATTCGGTACAAGTCATCACGATGCTGGTGGGAGAAAGCAGACTTGTTTATGACGGTTTAATTAATTAATTGGGCGTTAAGTTAGCATCAAATTAAAATGAGACAAGCAGAAGAATAAGTATTGGTAACTTCAGTTCACGTTCGCGTTTTTTTTCGCGGTGAAATTTTATGAGCAACAACAGAAATATATTAATTAGCAAAACGAATGTTGCCGATCCGCTTTTTAGCCGGTTATTAATGGGTTTATATTCGCGTTTGTTTTATGATGGAAAATATGCATCTACATGGATTATGGATATCGGTAAACTCTAACGCTATTTTTAGGCGCTTAAATTATTAGGTTTTACAGTTTTCGCTTGATTGAACAGAAAAAATATGATCTTCAGCTTGAAGCAACAGCGAAATAACCAAACGAAAATATTTCTCACATGACTAACGAAAATCGAATTCGGTGGAAAGGATTTGAAAACGCGAATTGAAAGTGCAGACACCTCGTAATGTACTTAAGAGTTTGTTAATTAAACCTCTCGCTTTTAATTAAAAATCATTGTTTATCTCCTCGCGCTCATTAAATCCGGATTAGTCTTTTCAAAACGCTAAAGGCACCGCCTGAGTCAATCATTCTTCTAGGAATCCCAACCCAATTTAATTCATCTTGTTTGGTTGAATTTTAAACTTTCACTTCGCGTTACCACAATGGTAGCTTTATTAGTGTCGCACCACAACAAAAATCGGAATCGATATAAATCTGCCCAACGAAAGAAAGTACCTAATTTGACAGAACTGGAACGTTATGATTAACAACAAGTGCTTCTAAGCCTTGGCTTAGATGGAAAATTTTCACTCACCTGTTAATTTTGCGAGGAAAAAATTCCGTGGTGTACGTCCACGTGGCGGAAGTCTTCCACGAAAACGCGTCAACGACCGACGAAGGATTGGAGTATACTGGCGCTAAAAGGCGCTCGCCGTCGTTTACAGGCGCTGATAATAGAAAAATTTGATCAGAATGCGCACAACTTTCGAAACTGTTTTGGAGGCGAGATTTCCAACGTCGATCGTGATGATGATGTTTTAATAGCGCTAATGGTCGAAGGGAAAGATGACGGTACTTTTAATGAAAATAGTACAAGAAAAAGCGCAATTTGTTGTGATAAATCTGATGTTCGTTTACAACGCGATGACCACATTGAAACCACTCAATTTTTCAACGGTTCTCTCTCAATTAAACATTTCTCTCTGCAGTGCGTCTTTGAAAATACTTGTTCTTCTCTATTTACCCTGCGCAAAGCTTTTAAAATGACTGACTTGGCAAAAATAAAATTAGAATTGTAAAATATGTAAATAACACAAGAAATTAACCTAGTTGTATGAAAATGGTTGGTGAAAATATTTCAAACTCGATAAACATAAAACGTTGAACTTGACTCGAAACACTGCAAGTTACCCGTGTAATTTATGTTTACGACTTGTTCACAAAACCGTTTAGTGACTAATAATAGTAAAAGTAATAAAAAAACCCACATGTACACCACAAATTGAATAACAATCTGTGAATTTACCTAAACCTGCACTGACTTTTAACGAATTTGCAGGTGATAGACACCTACATAAACTAATCAGTTGAAAATTTTCCGAAAGTTTGGTAACACCCACGTCATTTTTGCGATATTTTAATAATGTCGTGTCCTCGATAGTAAAATGATAATAAAGAAACTGACATTTTACGTGTTTTCGTTCCAAGAATTTAAATATTTGGATTGATTAAGTGCACATATTCCATTTTCTAAATTCGATATGCAAGTCAAAACATCGCTTTGGAGCTGATTGATGCCGCGATTAAAACAAGAACATTCAAACATAAATGGATTTAGAAATAGCCCAGAATATACAAAACCTGATTCTGTGATCCGTCTATTACTTATTTAGCGGGCTTTGACGGAAGTAACCTCTTTTTCTGAAGTTGGAGAGTCTTCATCTATAAATTCAGTTTAAGCTTATTGTTATAAGAAGCAAAACTTCTCTCGGGCGAACTTCGCAAGTTGCAGGCTGAAGTAGATAATTAATTTCATTCGGAATAGAATTTTAAAAAACTGGAGCCTGGGAACTTGAATATGTAAGAAATCGATAAACTGAAAAACCAACAAATGGAAATCTACGATGCTTCTTTATTTAAAGATCTAGGAAAATAAAAATTTGAAAAATAAAATACTGGCAACCGCTTTTCACTGATTTTATTCTACCATAAACATCTGTTTGATATCTTTTTAAACAAACATTTTTGTATAAAAATATACTGAATTTATAGCAGTTATGGGTGTGACCCAGATGCCTTAAAAGTTTGACATAAATAAAAACTAAAAAAATTAGCCAAACCGTAAATTGTAAATTGCGTCCCATTTCGTTTTTTTGCAGGAAATTTGTAGAATTTCTGCCGCGACAGTTTTCGTCGCAATACTGCGATTACAGGGATTTCCACTTTCACTCTAAGATTTCTGTTTTCCAACAGCTCAATGTGTGAAACTCGGCTAATCTGTTAGAACCTCGCACGTTAGATGGCATCAAAAAGCAAAGCCGCACCGAATCAAAAATTGAAGTTGTGTTTTGATCATAAATTGAGTGATTTCGAGCTCTATAATTTTCACATTTTATTGCCATTTTAAAACGTTTTAGAGAAAGCCACTTTAAAGTCAACGGCTCTATAAATTTTACGGTATTTTTATGCAGTAGATTAGGCTATCCTGGGTTTAAAATTTTCGATAAAGTTTTATACTTTCTGTTAAGTGCCGCTTCAATTTCAAGTCTTCGCAGTATATTACCAACTTACAAAATCTCAATGTCAATAATGCCTCATTATATGTGACACAAAGCGACAAAGACAAGCAGCAAATTCCACAAGCAGCTTCCGTTCGAGTTTCCGATCGACATAAGCGAACAGATTTTAATTAAGTTTGCTGGTAGTTTCACCTTTGCGTCTTAATTCAATATGTGGATTCCTGAGATTTCTATTGAATAAACAGTGGATTTTGAATGTTTGAACAAACCACGTGCATTCTTTCATTTTTAATTTTTACACTGGAATGCTGCGACATCGAAAATCGCATCAAGAACGTGCATTTGCATCCTACTTGCGAAGAATGCACTATCGGAGTGCAGACACTTTGTATTCAAATAGGGTATCGCTTTGCCCTTTGAGGTTTTAAAAAGAACCGAAAACGATCTGTGTTTTATCAGTGCTGCTGGGGCAAAATTCTATATTTTATCGATAGTGTAGTATTGCGTTGTAGTTGTTTCCAAATCTCATCTTTTGAGTACGTGGTTAAGGAAAACTGTCTTTTGCTCTTTCCATTCGCTTTATCCTTAATTTTCAGTTTCCATTCATTGCATCCAATTGTAGATTCTTTACTGGGTGGTTACTTCTGTACTCAAAAAGCAATGGATTGTCAAAGCGACGCATTGTGTTATGTTAGTACTTTACAATAAGAGTTTTTCTTCAAACTGTAAAACTGCTTTACTAACTTCCGTCCTTCCTAGAATTTTTCAGTCCAAATCTAATCAGACAATACCTTCTTTAAATTTAAAGAAAAAGAAATTTTGGAGAGGCGATCAAATTTGTTTTCTTAAGCACATGTTATCTTAACGATACTTATATAAGCACAATAAAATCAAGCGAAAATCAAACTGCGGTCACATATTGTCCATCATCCAACCAACCATGACGTTCCTCCGTCTTCTCATATTTCCAATGCTGGTTTCGTCGATTTTTGCTGGACCTATCAACAACAGGATTATTGGAGGTGATTTTGCCGACCCCGGCCAGTTTCCATTCATTGTCTCCATACAACTAAGTATTCCTAACTTGTACGACGGACATTTCTGTGGTGGTTCAATTCTCAACAATAAGTGGATTCTCACAGCATCTCATTGCGTTCTGTAAGTACTCCAAAATTCAACATTCTCCTTCACATCGTTTTTCCACAGGAACTATCCGATTATGAATGAAACTTGGGCAATTGAACAAGTCTCAATTTTGGTCGGCACCAACGTGCTGGATGTCAATGGTACTTCCTACAAAGCCGAAAAACTGATTCCGCATCCACATTTTAACGTGACTAATCTGTTTAATGATATCGCTCTTATTAAAATCGATGGAAACATAGAATTTTCTGATTTGGTTCAAACGATACAAATTGGTGGTGTAGATGTGAACGATTCTAGTATTATTGCTGGTTGGGGAGCTGTTGACGAGAATCCTGACACAACGAACGAGTTGAGATATCTAGAAGTGTCAGCTTTGTCAGAAAAAGATTGCGCCAAATTAGCTGCAGGCTCTCCATATAATGTTGTAAGAGGACCCGGACAAGTTTGTGTTTACAAAGGTGTTGGGCATGGAGCGTGTCATGGAGATTCAGGAGGCCCAATGATTTTTGATGGGAAACTTGTGGGGGTTACATCTTACACTATGAATAACTGGTGCGCCGAAGGTTATCCTGATGTTTATACACGTACTGCTTATTACACAGAGTGGATCCAAGAAGTTATGGATAATAATTAATATGTTTAAAATGATGTACTTAAACTAAACATTCATAAAAATTGCGAGAACTGATTTATTTATTTTTTTCAAAAACCATATCATTGTTTTCTTACTTGATGAACCTCATCTTAAGCACCCTTTATCACAACAATACTTAAAAGCAAACCGAAGAGTTACATTAGGATAAGAATCTCCACATTTTCCAACCAGCTCATCCATGATGTTCATCTCATGTCTCTTCCTCTTGCTGTAGCTCAGGCACCAAGAACATCGGGTATACGTGTAAAATAAACATAATTCCAAAAGTTTTGAAATTTTCGTCGAATGTATAACAAAGTGAAAAGAATAATAAATCCAAATTTGTAAATCGTAGGAGGTACGGATGTTACTTGAAAAAATTAAACGCGATTTTTTCTTTAGTATATGTGAAGTTTAAAAAAAATCTAATTTCATGCAACTTTCGGACGCTCACGGAGCTGTAAATGGACATTTATTGTTGTTTTTCTTTGCTGTACAATTGACAAAAATTTCAATAATTTTTAGAATTTCGTCGATTTCATTGTCTTTGTTGACTGGGTTACTATTTTTGTTGTTTTCTTCGACCTTCGCAGTAAGTACCTCTCCACGACGAAATCGTCGGTGGTAAATAAGCCGCCCCCGGTCAGTTTCCCTACATTATTTCCACGCAAAGACTTGAAGGGCATTCTTGTAGTGGATCTATCACAAACGATCAGTGGGTTCTCGCAGCAGCTCATTGCCTTCTGCCAGTACGTAACAATCCGAATTTTTTTCTATCGTTGTTTCATAGAAAAAATTGTGGAAAATATGAAATCACCTCACTTAAACGAGTTACAATTTTTTCGGTAGCAACCTTCCGGTTAGAAATGGCACTAGCAATTGTTAAAATATTTGTTTGAGAACAATTCTATTATTATTATAGAAAATCTTCATCTTATTGATAGGGTGGTACTGCTTTTGGTTGTTTCCAAATACCATCGCTTAAATCCGTGGATGAAGAAAAATGTCTTTGTTCTTTCCATTCTGTCTATCCTCGATTTTCAGTTTACATTCGTAGTTTCCAAGTGGAGGTTGTTTACTGGCTGGTTACTACTGTACTCAACAATGGATTGTCACAGCGACGCTTTGTGTTATGTAAGTACTTCACAATAAGAGTTTTTCTTCAAACTCCAAAACTGCTTTACCAACTTCCGTCTTCCCTAGAATTTTTTAGCCGCAATCTAATCAGACAATAGTTTGTTTTAATTTAAAAAAGAAAATTTTTTGGAGAGGCGATCAAATTTGTTTTCTTAAGCACATGTTATCTTAATAATACTTATATAAGCACAATAAAATCAAGCGAAAATCAAACTGCGGTCAGATTGTCCATCTTCCAACCAACCATGACGTTACTCCGTCTTTTCAAATTTCCAATGCTTGTCTCTTCGATTTTTGCTTCGATTTTCGCTGGACCTATCTACAACAGGATTGTTGGAGGTGATTTTGCCGACCCCGGTCAGTTTCCATTCATTGTTTCCATACAAATAAGTATTCCTCACTTGCACCACGGACATTTCTGTGGTGGTTCAATAGTCAACAATAAGTGGATTCTCACAGCAGCTAATTGCGTTCTGTAAGTAGGTACTCCAAAATTCAACATTCTCCTTCATATTGTTTCTTCACAGAAATTCTCAGTATTTGAATGAAAGTTGGCCAATTGAACTCGTCTCAATTTTGGTTGGGACCAACGTGTTGGATGTCAATGGTACTGTCTACAAAGCTGAAAAACTGGTCGCACACCCAGATTTTAACTTGAATACTTTTTACAATGATATCAGTCTTATTAAAATCGATGGTAACATCGCATTTTCTGATTTGGTTCAAACCATAGAAATTGGTGGTGTCGTTGCAAACGATTCTAGTGTTATTGCTGGTTGGGGAGCTGTTGATGAGAATCCAGACACAACGAACGAGTTGAGATATCTAGAAGTGTCCGCTTTGTCAGAAATAGATTGCGCCAAATTAGCTGAAGGCTCAAAATTTAATGTTGTAAGAGGACCCGGACAAGTTTGTGTTTACAAAAGTGTTGGGCATGGAATGTGTCATGGAGATTCAGGAGGCCCAATGATATTTGATGGGAAACTTGTGGGGGTTACATCGTACAGTATGAGTGACTGGTGCGCCGAAGGTTATCCTGATGTTTATACACGTACTGCTTATTACACAGAGTGGATCCAAGAAGTCATGGATAATAATTAATATGTTTAAAATGCGATGTACCTAAACTAAACATTCATAAAAATTACGAGAACTGATTTTTTTTTTTAAAACCGTATCATTGTTTTCTTACTTGATGAGCCCCTTCTTAAGCACCCTTATCACAACAATACTTAAAAGCAAACGCAAGAGTTAAATTGCGATAAGACTCTGCACATTTTCCAACCAACTCGACCATGTGTAAAATAAACATAATTCTAAAAGTTTTGAAATTTTCGTCGAATGTATAACAAAAGTGAAAAGAATAATAAATCCAAATTTGTAAATCGTAGGAGGTACGGATGTTACTTGAAAAAATTAAACGCGATTTTTTCTTTAGTATGTGAACAAACTTACAAACAAATTCCCATTTGAATTAAAAAAAAAACAGTGGTTTATACGCAGTGTTAAATTTTCAGTTTCTTTTTGCCGCGGAGCATGATGTTAAATATTTAATCTAAATTAAAGATTTTATTAATGTAGCTTCTGTAAACCAGCCTATAATGTTCCAGATGCCAAAAAGAACCTTAAATTTAATATAAGATAAAACAATTCTAGTATTTATTATTATTATCATTGTATCGGAGCACTTTTGCAATTTTGTTCATGTAGGTTAACAAAAAAAAACTCATTTCAATCAACTTTCCGACCGCTCACGATGCTGTAAATTGAGATTTATTGTTGTTTTTGTGTGTTGTGCAATTGACAAAAATTGGTCATCCCGTTTCAGCTTTACTGTCTTTCTTATTTATTTAATTTAATAAATTTCTGTTAATTACCATTGCTTAATTTCGCTCCAGAAGAAAATTGTCGCATTTCACATGACCTAACGTCAAATGTAAACAAAGTACCGGCTTATCATCTGTCAGGTCAGAGGTCAGCGTACCTTGGTACTTTCTTCGAGCAGTGTTCGCGGCAAATGTCGCGAATTCGCATACCCTTAGGCGACTTCCGACGAATTCAAATTGCACATTTTTTCATTACGGGTTTCTATATCGATTTTACGGCCGAAAAAAATATCGCGTCTCGGACAAGATTTCCGACGAAAGGGGAAGACATCTTGAATTCGAGATTGTCTCTAGGGTAGAGAAACGTCTTTGGGCAAGCATCTCAAAAGTCGCTTTTTCTGGGGAATCTTATGCCGAGGCGTACATCTGGAATAGCGAGCCCATGTCGGCTGCGAATTATTTTTTTTGGAGGTTCGTCCACGTGCCAACTTTATCCGGCGTTTTGAAGTTAAGTCTTGGGACTCAACCTTTGGGCTTCCCGACGCTGCCGCAACAACAGATAAGCTGTAGATTTTAAGTACATTTTAAGTACAAATGTACGAAACTTTCGTATTTTCCATTAATAATTTCGACCAAGCGCCAACGTTAGAATTTGTTGCTTTTTTTTGTAAATAATAATCAATAATCGATATTAATCTTTTTTTTAATTTAATTGGTAAATAATATTGAACATAGATTTCCTTTTTTTTTATACTCTATATTTTTATTCTTATTTACTTAACTATAAATTTAAGGTAAAGAAAAAGTACTTTTTCCATTCACGTTTTTGTTCATTTCAATTTCACTATGATCAATTTTTGTAAAGATCTGCCCACGACCGGATCTTTACTAATTTCAGTGGTGGTGGCGCCCATTTTCTTTCACTCTTCTGCCTATCCCTCACGCTAGAACCCATGACCCAGCGCTCAACCAAAATCAGCCTCCGGAGCCCAAAAGAGGTCACAACCTTCCGGATGCAAATGGCACTGTCAGTTGTTAAAATATTTGTTTGAGAACAATTAATTTATTATTATATAATTCTGTATCTTATTGCTAGGGTGGTACTGCTTTTAGTTGTTGCCTAAAAATCATCACTTAAATACGTGGAAGAGGAAAAATGTCTTTTGTTCTTTCTATTCTCTCTACCCTCGATTTTCAGTTTACTCTCGTAGTTTCCAAGTGGAGCTCGCTTACTGGCTGGTTACTACTATATTCAACAAGTAATGGATTGTCACAGCGACGCATTGTGTTATGTAAATAGGTACTTCACAATGAGAGTTTTTCTTCAAACTCCAAAACTGCTTTACTGATTTCCGTCTTCACTAGAATTTTTAAGCCGCAATCTAATCAGACAATAGCTTGTTTGGATTTAAAAACGAAAATTTTTTGGAGAGCCGATCAAGTTTGTTTTCTTAAGCATATGTTATCTTAATGATACCTATATAAGCACAATAAAATCAAGCGAAAATCAAACTGCGGTCACATATTGTTCATCTTCCAAGCAACCATGACGTTCCTCCGTCTTTTCATATTTCCAATGCTGGTTTCGTCCATTTTCGCTGGACCTATCCACAACAGGATTGTTGGAGGTGATTTTGCCGACCCCGGCCAGTTTCCATTCATTGTTTCCATACAAGTAAGTATTCCTAACTTGTACGACGGACATTTCTGTGGTGGTTCAATACTCAACAATAAGTGGATTCTCACAGCATCTCATTGCGTTCTGTAAGTGCTCCAAAATTCATCGTTCTCCATCACATCGTTTTTCCACAGGAACTATCCGGTTTTGAATGAAACTTGGGCAATTGAACAAGTTTCAATTTTGGTCGGCACCAACGTGCTGGATGTCAATGGTACTTCCTACAAAGCTGAAAAACTGATTCCGCATCCAGATTTTAACTTGACTAATCTGTTTAATGATATCGCTCTTATTAAAATCGATGGAAACATCGAATTTTTTGATTTGGTTCAAACAATACAAATTGGTGGTGTAGATGCAAACGATTCTACTATTGTTGCTGGTTGGGGAGCTGTTGACGAGAATCCAGACACCACAAACGAGTTGAGATTTCTAGAAATGTTCGCTTTGTCGGAAAAAGATTGCGCCAAATTAGCTGAAGGCTCAATATATAATGTTGTAAGAGGACCCGGACAAGTTTGTGTTTACAAAGGTGTTGGGCAGGGAGTGTGTCATGGAGATTCAGGAGGCCCAATGATTTTTGATGGGAAACTAGTGGGGGTTGCATCTTACACTATGAATAAATGGTGCGCCGAAGGTTATCCTGATGCTTATACACGTACTGCTTATTACACAGAGTGGATCCAAGAAGTCATGGATAATAATTAATATGTTTAAAATGCGATGTACTTAAACTAAAAATTTATAAAAATTACGAGAACTGATATATTTTTTTTGTTTTAAAAAACCGTATCATTGTTTTCTTACTTGATGAGCCTCATCTTAAGCACCCTTTATCCCAGCAATACTTAAAAGCAATCGGAAGAATTAGGTTACGATAAGAATCTCCACATTTTCTAATCCGCTCAGCCATGATGTTCATCTCATGTCTCTTCCTCTTCCTGTAGCTCAGGCACCAAGAACATTGGGTATACGTGTAAAACAAACATGATTCCAAAAGTTTTGAAATTTTCGTCAAATGTAAATATAACAAGTGAGAAGAATAATAAATCCCAATTTGTAAATCGTAGGAGGTACGGATGTTACTTAAAAAAATTAAACCCGATTTTTTCTTTAGTATATGTGTAATTCGATTTTTTTACGCTTAAATGCTGAATTTACGAAACCAACCCTCATTACAGGGTTGTATTCATTTTTTTTCCTTGAAAGGGTACTTCTAACCATTAACACAATGCTACTCGACTCACCCCTTCCGGAACACCCTTATCTAGTCAGGTCCGGGCTTAGCACAACTGGGAAGTCATGGAATTCTCGCAACAAAACATATTGCCACCTGCCTTATCGGCCTTAATCATTTATAATGGACTAACTTACCGGAGGAGCTTCGCCCCCTGCCCCATCGCTGGATAGCGGCTCGGATTACTGGCACTGACCTCATTTTCTGCAAAGGCAGGACACCCACGTCCTTACTCCGACCCTGGGCAGTTACTCGAACGGCTGGTCTGCACCCACGTCCTGGTAGCATCTCGGCATCTTTTTCTCTCTTCGAGTACGGTGAAATCTACCATCACCGTACCCACCCGCGTACTGGAAATCTACCATCCAGTACGCCATCTGGAAATCTACCATCCAGAGCACCTGGAAATCTACCATCAAGGTGCGAGATGTAGCCCTGCGCCTTCTGGAAATCTACCATCCAGAACACTTCCTGGAAGTCAGCCATCCAGGCCGCCTGGAAATCTACCATCCAGACACTACATGCCCCTCTCACTCAGCGCATTCTAGAAATCTACCATCCAGAACACTTCCTGGAAGTCAGCCATCCAGGCCACCTGGAAATCTACCTTCCAGGCTCCGCACTCGCGCACTACACTTAACTTCCACCTTCTCCTCCTACGGCCAATTCTTCACTGCCTTAAGCCACACTTAAGCCCTTAAGCACAGGGTGCGCAGAAGTCACTGAGCCAATCCAAGGGCTCTTAATTACAAAATTAATGACTCTCAGTTACGTCATCACCATTTTTACAAATACCACATTTTTATCGTCTTACATATGTGAATAAAATATCAAACAAATTCCCATTTAAATTAAAAAAAAAAACAGTAGTTTATACGAAGGTGTTAAATTTTCAGTTTCTTTTTGCCGCAGAACATTATGACTATGACTGTTCCTAATTTGTCCCGTGGATATATGAACAAACATTACCGATTTCTAATTCATAGTATCAGTTTACACAATAATTAATTTGACGATTGTTGATATTTGATTGGCGGAAAAACGATCACATGTCACTTTAACATGATGTTAAATATTTAATCAAAAATTAATAGCTATAATGTAGCTTCTGTAAACCGGCTTATAATGTCCCAGATGGCAAAAAAAACTGAAAATTTAATTTAAGATAAAACAAGTGTAGTATTTATTACTATTATCATTGTATCTTTGCAGCACTTCTGTAATTTCGTTCGTATAGTTTAAAAAAAATCTCATTTCAAGCAACTTTCGGACGCTCACGATGCTGTAATTGGACATTTATTGTTGTTTTTTTTGCTGTACAATTGACAAAATTTTCAATGATTTTTAGAATTTCGTAGATTTCATTGTCTTTGTTGACTGGGTTACTATTTTTGTTGTTTTCTTCGACCTTCGCAGTAAGTACCTCTCCACGACGAAATCGTCGGTGGTAAATAAGCCGCCCCCGGTCAGTTTCCCTACATTATTTCCACGCAAAGACTTGAGGGGCATT
Organism: Gnatocerus cornutus; assembly: GCA_029298725.1. NCBI lineage: Eukaryota > Metazoa > Arthropoda > Insecta > Coleoptera > Tenebrionidae > Gnatocerus > Gnatocerus cornutus. Next base: position 5,323,138 of record CM055517.1, read on the forward strand.
CTTGAAGTGGATCTATCACAAACGATCAGTGGGGTCTCGCAGCAGCTCATTGCCTTCTGCCAGTACGTAACAATCCAAATTTTTTTCTATCGTTGTTTCATAGAAAAAATTGTGGGAAATATGAAACCACCTCACTTAAACGAGTTACAATTTTTTCGGTAGCAACCTTCCGGATAGAAATGGCACTATCAATTGTTTAAATATTTGTTTGAGAACAATTCTATTATTATTATAGAAAATCTTCATCTTATTGATACGGTGGTACTGCTTTTGGTTGTTTCCAAATACCATCGCTTAAATCCGTGGATAAAGAAAAATGTCTTTGTTCTTTCTATTCTGTCTATCCTCGATTTTCAGTTTACATTCGTAGTTTCCAAGTGGAGGTTGTTTACTGGCTGGTTACTACTGTACTCAACAATGGATTGTCACAGCGACGCATTGTGTTATGTAAATAGGTACTTCACAATGAGAGTTTTTCTTCAAACTCCAAAACTGCTTTACTGACTTCCGTCTTTACTAGAATTTTTTAGCCGCAATCTAATCAGACAATAGCTTGTTTGGATTTAAAAAAGAAAATATTTTGGAGAGCCGATCAAGTTTGTTTTCTTAAGCACACGTTATCTTAATGATACCTATATAACCACAAAAAAATCAAGGGAAAATCAAACTGCGGTCACATATTGTTCATCTTCCAAGCAACCATGACGTTCCTCCGTCTTTTCATATTTCCAATGCTGGTTTCGTCGATTTTCGCTGGACCTATCCACAACAGGATTATTGGAGGTGATTTTGCCGACCCCGGTCAGTTTCCATTCATTGTTTCCATACAAGTAAGTATTCCTAACTTGTACGACGGACATTTCTGTGGTGGTTCAATTCTCAACAATAAGTGGATTCTCACAGCATCTCATTGCGTTCTGTAAGTACTCCAAAATTCAACATTCTCCTTCACATCGTTTTTCCACAGGAGCTATCCGGCTTTGAATGAAACTTGGGCAATTGAACAAGTCTCAATTTTGGTCGGCACCAACGTGCTGGATGTCAATGGTACTTCCTACAAAGCTGAAAAACTGATTCCGCATCCAGATTTTAACTTGACTAATCTGTTTAATGATATCGCTCTTATTAAAATCGATGGCAACATCGAATTTTCTGATTTGGTTCAAACAATACAAATTGGTGGTGTAGATGCAAACGATTCTACTGTTGTTGCTGGTTGGGGAGCTGTTGACGAGAATCCAGACACAACGAACGAGTTGAGATATCTAGAAGTGTCCGCTTTGTCAGAAAAAGATTGCGCCAAATTAGCTGAAGGCTCAATATATAATGTTGTAAGAGGACCCGGACAAGTTTGTATTTACAAAGGTGTTGGGCAGGGAGTGTGTCATGGAGATTCAGGAGGCCCAATGATTTTTGATGGGAAACTAGTGGGAGTTACATCTTACACTTTGAATAACTGGTGCGCCGAAGGTTATCCTGATGTTTATACACGTACTGCTTATTACACAGAGTGGATCCAAGAAGTCATGGATAATAATTAATATGTTGAAAATGATTAATGTACTTAAATAAACATTCATAAAAATTGCGAGAACTGATAATTTTTTTTTTAAACCATATCATTGTTTTCTTACTTGATGAGCCTCATCTTCACATTTTCCAACCGGTTCAGCCATGATGTTCCTCTTCCTGTACATCAGTCAACAAGAACATCGAATATACATGCAAAATAAACATAATTCGAAGTTTTAAAATTTTTGTCAAATGTATAACAAGTAAAAAAAATAATAAATTCCAATTTGCAAATCGTAGGAGGTACGGATGTTCCTTAAAAAAAATTATATAATTTAATTATATAATTTTGTATCTTTTTGCTAGGGTGGTACTGCTTTTAGTTGTTTCCAAATATCATCACTTAAATACGTGGATAAGGAAAAATGTCTTTTTGCACGATAGAACAATTTTGCTTAGTTACCGCGCCTGCTGTTGGAACAGTAAGTTGAGTTTACTGGTTACTAAGATAAACAAAACGGTAAGTAAAAATTTAAAAATAGTCATTAAAAAAGAAGGATTTATATCCATTCTCAGACGAAAATTTTGACTTTTCAGGTATTATTGAAGAACAATTAATGTCAATTATTTGTAACATTTTTAGTTTTATAAAAATAATCGAAATTTGTCTATCGTGCAAAAAATATTATAAGCATCACGAACGTTAAGGACTATACCGATCTCAGACAATAATTGGAGTCGTCGCTGCGCTCCTCCTCCAAACAATTGTCTTCGATCGGTAAAGTGTCCTTACCGTTCTTAATACTTAATATACTATTTGTTCTTTCCATTCTCTCTATCCTCTGTTTTCAGTTTACATTCGTAGTTTCCAACCGGAGGTCGCTTACTGGCTGGTTACTTCTCATTTATTTTAAATACCACATTTCAAGGTCATAATTTGTGGAAATTGTGGAGCTCTACGGCAAATTTGAAAGATTTATCTATTGAATTGAACATAAACGAGTACTGGAACACCCAAAGACCTGTTCGTGATTGTTTTCAATACATAAATCCTCTTAAATTTGTCGTAGAGCTCCACAACTGTCAGAAATTTTGGCCTTGAAATGCGGTATTCAAAATAAATGAAAAGTACTACTGGGTTCAAAAACCAATAAGTTCTCATAGCGAAGCATTGTGTTAAGTAAGTACTTCACAATGAGAGTTTTTCTCACTAGTATTAGTCAGTGATCGTCAAAATTTGTACCTAAAGATAATGAAGTTCTGCCACTTGACGAATAAGTTACAATTTTGATGGATAGGTACTAACTTTTGCCTAACTTTTCAGTTGCAATCTAATCAGACAATAGCTTGTTCGGATTTAAAGACAAAAAAGTTTTGAAGAGTCCGTCAAAAATATTGTCCGTTTTCTTTCATTAGTACATGTTATCTCAATGACACTTATAAGCCGAATAAAATCAAATGGAAATAAAATTGCAGTCAGATTTATCCATCTTCCAACCAACTATGACGTTCTTCCGACTTTTCATATTTCCTTTGCTTTTTTCATCGATTTTGGCCGAACCTATCGATAACAGGATTGTTGGAGGTGATTTTGCTGCCCCTGGTCAGTTTCCATACATTGTTTCTGTACAATTAAATGTTCCTAACTTGTACAACGGACATTACTGTGGTGGTTCGACACTCAACAATAAGTGGATTCTCACAGCAGCTCATTGCGTTCTGTAAGTACTCCAAAATTCAACATTCTCCTTCATATTGTTTCTTCATAGAAGTTATCAGTATTTGAATGAAACTTGGCCAATTGAAATAATCTCAATTTTGGTTGGCACCAACGTGCTGGATGTCAATGGTACTGTCTATAAAGCCGAAAAACTGATCGCACACACAGATTTCAACTTGACTACTTTTTACAATGATATCGGTCTTATTAAAATCGATGGTAACATCGAATTTTCTGATCTGGTTCAAACGATACAAATTGGCGACGTGGGTGCGAACGATTCTAGTGTTATCGCTGGTTGGGGAGCTGTCAACGAAAATCCAGACACAACGAACGAGTTGAGATATCTAGACGTGTCCGCTTTATCAGAAGAAGATTGCGACAAATTAGCTGTAGGCTCTCAATATAATCTTGTAAGAGGACCCGGGCAAGTGTGTATTTACAAAGGTGTTGGCCAAGGAGCGTGTCATGGAGATTCAGGGGGACCAATGATATTTGACGGGAAACTTGTGGGGGTTACATCTTACACCATGAATAACTGGTGCGCCGAAGGATTTCCTGATGTCTATACACGTACTGCTTTGTACACAGACTGGATACAAGAAGTGATGGATTCTAATTAAATTGTTCACAATGATGTGTACTTAAACTACACATTCAAAAAAAAATTGCGAGAACTGCGGTGCTATTCACTAACGTTTCGGAAATTATTTCCGATTGAAAAGTCAATTATGGTTATTCTGTGAGACATTTCTAAAATTCGAAAATATTTTCACTCGTCACAAAATGTTATCAGAATGTTAGTCAGTTTTGAATATTTCCGAAAAATGCTATTTTATAGGACAATTTGGAATTTTAGACTGACTTTCCGATCGGAAATAGTTTTCGAAACGTTAGTGAATAGCATCGCTGATAAGTTTTTTTTTCCAAAAACCATAACCTTGTTTTCCTACTTGACAAGTCTGGTCTTAGAGTAAGCACCCATTTATCATAGCAATACTTAAAAGCAAACTGAAGAGTCCAAGATGGATTGAGTGAGCAGGATTAACAGCAAACCCGGATAATCCAAACACCGTTAATCGATGTTCCACTGTAATTCCAAAAGAAATTTTCGTCAAATGTATAACATGTAAGAAGAATTATAAATGCAAATCTGCACATTGTGGGCGATCCGGGATTACTTAAAAAAATTAAATGGGATTTTTTCTTTAGTATGTAAATGAAATTACAAAAAAAAACATGATGGTTTAAAAAAAAACAAAAGTCTTATAATGTGTCTAGTCTTAAATTGTCAGTTTTTTACCATGTGGAACATTATGACTTTCGCTAATTTGTTCCCTGAGGACATAAACAAACATTGACATGTTTCTAATTCAATAAAGCTCACAGTGCTACAAACTGAGATTTATTGTTGCTTTTAATTGTTGCACAATTCACAAAAATGGAATCCTGTAAATTGAATTGTCTTTGTTGACTGTTGACTGGGCTACTAATGTTCTTCGACCTTCAAGGTACCTCTCCACGACAGAATTGTCGGTGGTGAATTAGCCTTTTCCCTACATGATTTCCACTCAAAGAGCATTCTTGTGGTGAATCTATCATAAATAATGATTAGTGGGTTCTCGCTGCAACTCATTGCTGTTTGTCAGTTCGTCACAATTCGGATTTTTGTATCATTTTTTTCACAGAAAAAATCCGGGAAAATAAGAAACCACGCCACCTTAACAAGTTACAATTTTAACTGGTACTAACCTTCCGAATACTAATGGTACTATCAGTTGTTAAAATATTTGTTTGAGAACAATTATACAAATTCTATATTTTATTGATATGGTGGTATTGCTTTTTAGTTGTTTCCAAATCCCATCTTTGAAATACGAGGTTAAAAAAAATTTGTTATGCCTTTCCATTCTCATTATCTCCCATTTTCAGCTTCCATTCATCGTCTCCAAGTGGATGTCGCAAATTGGCTGGTTATTACCATGATCAACAAGCAATGAATTATCACAGAGATGCATTGTGTTATGTAAGTACTTGACAATGAAAGTTTTTCTTACTTGTATTAGGCAGAGATCTTCAAACTGTAAAGATGATGAAATTCTGCCTCTTGACAAATAAGTACGATTTTGACGGATAGGTATTAACTTCTTTCTTCTCAAGAACTTTTTTGTCATAATCTAATCAGATAATAGCTTGTTTGGACAAAAAAAAATTAAAAGTCGACCAAATGGAGTATGTATTGCCCACTTCCTTTCTTTAGCTAGTGTTATCTCAATGATTCTTAAAAACAGAATAAAAACAAATAGAATTAGGAAGATTTAAAAGCAAAGATTACGGCGGCCTGTAGATCGGTAACACCAGAAATTTTGGAACGCGTGCGGCGATCTTTTATGAACAGAATAGCTTGTTGCGAAGCAAAGAATGGGCAGCATTTTCAACACTTGTTACGATGATTTGTTTCCAATTTTTATTAAATTTGTTACTGTAACATAACTTTGGCTTCCACTTTTGTTATCTTAATAAATCGTTGAACAATAAATGTCAGTGTGATGATTTTTTTAAATGTCAAGCATTAACCATCATTGATCATTGATCGATTTTATGTATTTCAATTTACAAATAAAAGCGAAGATTGCTTTAAAAATGTATAATGGGTTGCATTTTTTGAAATTACAGGTCGTACAGTTATGTGAATAGCCCTGTATGTCCGTTTTAGATATGACAGCGAAAATCCCGAATGTGATTTACAACAGTCCCATTTTATGGCTTAGAGGACACCAACTCAGAAATCGCCTGTATTCATAGAAACTCACCAATTTATCTAAATTCGCGAGATTCTGTTGTATCTTTTTTTCTTGCTATGTCGTGGTGCCCAAATGAGAGACTACGCCGTGTGTCTTATTTTTTTTTTCTTTCATTTTAATAGAATTTGCAATGAGTTCAGAAACCATGAAAGGGGCAGCCTGTCTGATTTATGAAGTTTCTGCGTAGAACTGTTAAATTTTTAATAGCGAAGCCAGTTGGTTCTTTAAACCTTTTATTCTTTTTTTGATTCTAAAATTTTCAGGAAAATCTACATTTTGCCATGCGTTATTATTTGTATTAGAGTTTCAAAAAACGAAAACCACAAAATATAAAGTTATCTTAAAACTTTCTTTGCTAAATGTTAAATGACAAAATACAATTAACTAGGTGGCTGTCGGAATTCTGTAGAACCCGGTTTTATTGTCAACCTAACTTTTTCGAGGTCTTCTTTGTTTCATAGTATAACAAATAAACAATCTCAAATTAAAATCCAACGCCACGGAAAAGCGAGGTTTACGAAAAAAGCGAGATCTACAGAATTCCGAGGGCCACCTAGTAATTAATATGTTTAGACTGGTGTAAGTAAACATTAATAAATAATTGCGAGAACTGATAAGCATTTTTTTTCCAAAAACCATATTATTGTCTTCTTAATTAACGAGCCTTATTTTAAGCACCCGTTGTCACAATAATACTTAGATTACGATAAGAATTTCCACATTTTCCAAGCAGCTCAGATATAACGTTCATCTTAGCTCCTTCTCCTTCCTATAGCCCAGTTAACAAGAACATCGGGTAAACATCTAAAATAAACAAAATTCCTAAAGTTTTGAAGTCTTCGTCAAATGTACCTAATACAAGTAAACAGAATAATAAATCCAAATTTTCAGTAAGTAACTTAAAAAAATTAAACGGGAATTTTTCTTTAAAATGTAATAAAATTACAAAAGATCCACATTTGTTAAAAAACGATGGTTTTACATAATTATTATTTGCAGTGTTAAATTTTCAGTTTTTTTTTGCCATGCAAAACATTATGACTTTCGCTAATTTCTCCTCTGGGTACACAAACAAACATTATGCCATGTGGTCCAGAACTCGTGACCCAGAGAAAAAAGGCTTCTGAAGGCAACAATCCTAAACCAAAATTTTGAAACTAAAAGAATTTAGCTGAAGAACAAATTTAGTTACGACGCGAAAACGGTATAGCAAATCAATGGACACATACGATCCTCCATTGGTCAGGTAAACATTACACCCTCGTTGCCTAGGAAATTGGGATAGCCTTTTACTCCACCTCTTGAACAAGCTTTAGGGATTGGTTGATAATTTTTTATACTTTTTCGAATACTATTAACCTTAAGCAATCTTTGTTTTGAAATTTACCATTTGTATTGTTGTCGGCACCTCCCCTTGTTTTCTGGGTCATGAGTTATGGGACATTGTATTTCTAATTAATAATGTCCCAGATGGCAAAAAGAACTGCGAAATAAATTTAAGATAAAGCCAATATTAATTTATTATCATAGTAATAAATTTGAATTTGTTCTTATAGCTTAACAAATAAAAAAAATACCTTTCTAGTAACTTTCAGACCGCTCACGATGGTTTAAATTGAGATTTATTGTTGTACAATTGACAAACATTTCAACACTTTTAGAATTTTGTCGATTTCATTGCGTTTGTTGAGTGGGCTGCTATTTAGTTGTTTCTAAATCTTATCTTTTGAATATGTGGTTAAAGAAAAATGTGATTTGCCCTTTCCATTTCATTCCTTCTATCCACGATTTTCAGTTTCCATTCACGTATTTTACAATGTGAGTTTTTCTTACTCGTATTAGTCAAAGATCTTCAAACTGAAGAGATAATAAAAATATAGTATGTGTTGCCTATTTGTTTTCTACAGCACGTGTTATCTCAATGATACTTAAAAGCAAAATAAAACCAAATGAAAATAAAATTTTGATCAGATAATCCATCTTCCAACCAACCATGACGTTCTTCCGTCTTTTCATATTTCCACTACTTGTTTCTTCGATTTTCGCCGGACCGATCCACAACAGGATTGTTGGAGGTGATTTTGCTGACCCCGGTCAGTTTCCATCCATTGTTTCGGTACAACTAAATGTTCCTAACTTTATCACCGGACATGCCTGTGGTGGTTCGATAATGAATAATATGTGGATTCTCACAGCAGCGCATTGCGTTCTGTAAGTACTCTAAAATTCGATTTTCTCCTTCATATTGCTTCTCCACAGAAACGTTTTTAAAAATTTAACTGAAACTTGGTCAATTGAACAAGTATCAATTTTGGTCGGCACCAACGTGCTGGATACCAATGGTACTGCATACAAAGTCGAAAAACTGCTTTCGCATCCAGATTTTAACATGACTTATGTTCATAATGATCTTGGTCTAATTAAAATCGATGGTAACTTCGAATTTTCTGACATGGTTCAAACGATACAAATTGGTGCCGTGGATGCGAACGATTCTAGTGTTATTGCTGGTTGGGGAGCTGTCGATGAGAATCCAGAGACAACGAACGAGTTGAGATATCTAGAAGTGTCCGCTTTGTCAGAAGAAGATTGCGCCAAATTAGCTGCTGGCTCTCAATTTAATGTTGTAAGAGGGCCCGGACAAGTGTGTATTTACAAAGGAGTTGGGCACGGTGCATGTCATGGAGATTCAGGCGGACCAATGATTTTTGATGGGAAACTTGTAGGGATTGCATCTTACACCATGAATGCATGGTGCGCCGAAGGATTTCCTGATGTCTATACACGTTCTGCTTATTATCGAGACTGGATACAACAAGTGATCGATAATAATTAATATGTTTAGAATGGTGTACTTAAACTAAACACTTATAAAAAATTGTAAGAATTGATAAGATATTTTTGTTTTCGTTTTTTAATAACCATATCATTGTCTTCTTTTTTTGTAAGCCTCATCTTAAGCACCCGTTATGATAACAACACTTAAAAGCAAAGAGAAGAGTAACATAACAATAAGTTTTCTACACATTTTCCAACCAGCCCAACCCAACGGAGAAAAACTAACTTCCGTTTTTCCTAACTTTTCAATCAAATCTAATCAGACAACAACTTATGTAGAATCAAAAATAAAACATTTTTAGAGAAATAATCAAATCGCTTGTTTTCTTTAGCACATGTTATCTCAATGCTACCGATAAATAGAATAAAATCAAATAAAAATAAAGTTGCGGTGAGATTGTCCAGCTTTCAACCAACCATGACGTTCTTGCGTCTTTTCATATTTCCCCTGTTATTTTTTTCGATTTTTGCTGGATCTGTCGAAAACAGAATTGTCGGAGGTGATGTTGCTGTCCCAGGTCAGTTCCCGTACATTGTTTCGGTAGAACTAGGTGCAGGTTCGGCGGCCGGACATAGTTGTGGAGGTTCGATCATCAACAATAAGTGGATTCTCACAGCAGCTCACTGCATTCTGTAAGTACTTCAAAATTCAACATTCTCATACTTATTGTTTCTTAACAGAAACTATAAGTATTACAATGAAACTTGGGCTATTGAACAAGTCTCAATTTTGGTCGGCACCAACCTGTTGGATACCAATGGTACTACCTACCAAGTCGAAAAACTGATTGCGCATCCAGACTTTAACTATACTTATCTGTACAATGATCTCGGTCTTATTAAAATCGATGGTAACATCGAATTTTCTGATCTAGTTCAAACGATACAAATTGGTGACGTGGATGCGAACGACTCCAGTGTTATAGCTGGCTGGGGAGCTATAAACAAGATTCCATTCGCATCGAACAAGTTGAGATATCTAGAAGTCTTCACTTTGTCAGAAGAAGATTGTAGCAAATTAGCTGCAGGCTCTCAATATAATGTTGTTAGAGGACCCGGACAAGTGTGTATTTACAAAGGTGTTGGGCACGGAGCGTGTCATGGAGATTCAGGAGGACCTATGATATTTGAGGGCAAACTTGTGGGGGTTACATCTTACACTATGAATGACTGGTGCGCCGAAGGATTTCCTGATGTTTATACACGTCCTGCTTATTACAAAGACTGGATACAAGAACTGATGGATAATAATTAAAATGTTTAGAATGGTGTACTTAAACTACACACTCAAAAAAAAAATGCGGAAACTGATAAGATATGTTTGATGTTTTTTTTCTAAAAACCATATCATTGTTTTCCTCATCTTAAAGACCCGTTATCAAAACAATACTTAAAAGCAAAGAGAAGGTTAAGATTGCGAAAAGAGCTTTCACATTTTCCAACCATCCTAGTCATGTGGCTCTTCTCAAGTTTCTTCCTCTTCCCGTTGTTGTTTTCTTTGACCTTCGCGGTACCTCTCCACGACAGAATCATCGGTGGTCAATTAGCCGCTCCTGGTCAGTATCCATACATGATTTCTATACAAAGGTTTAGTGGACATTTCTGCGGTGGTTCTATGATCAACAATCAGTGGGTTCTCACAGCAGCTCATTGTCTTCTGTAAGTACATCCCAATTCATATTTTTTTCTATCGTTATTTCACAGAAAAATTCCGGGAAAATATGAAACCACGCCACCTGAACAAGTCACAATTTTGGCCGGTACCAACCTGCTGAATACCAATGGTACAATTTACAAAGTCGAAAAACTGATTAATCATCCGGAATTTGATATACCAACTGTTCACAATGACATTGGTCTTTTGATATACCAACTGTTCACAATGACATTGGTCTTATTAAAATTGATGGTAAAATCGAGCTTACTGATTTAGTTCAAATTATAGAAATAGGAGACGTGGAAGCAAATGATTCCAGTGTAATCGCTGGATGGGGACACACCAGTTATGATGATGAAGAATTTCCGAATGAATTGAGATTTCTAGAAGTGTCCGCTTTGTCAGAAGAAGATTGCCGCAAATTAGCTACAGGTTCTCTATTTAATGTTGTAAGAGGACCCGGACAAGTGTGTATTTTCAAAGGCGTTGGGCAAGGAGCGTGCCATGGAGATTCAGGGGGACCAATGATATTTGATGGGAAACTTGTGGGGGTTACATCTTACACTATGAATGAGTGGTGCGCCGAAGGATTTCCTGATGTGTACACACGCGTAGAGTATTATAAGAAGTGAATAGAAGATATGATTACTTTAAATTAAATTAAAAAAAATTTGCATGCCAAAAGTCTTACTTATTCAGTAATTCCACATTAATGATAGAATTACTCTTACTACTTATTATGGAGACTGGATGCAAGAGGTGATAGACGTTAATTAATTAAAGTGTTGCTATTTTTTTAATAAAAGTTAGTTTAAAAAATTATTAGATTAATTAAGTAAACGTGTGCTGACTATATTCGTGGATTTGAAGTTCAACTAAATCCGATTCAAATGGGCCAAAATGTGGGTTGCTTTTTGTTGAATTGAACGAAGGACCGGAATTAAAATTTAATTGGATTTTTGGGTGGGTGTTTGCTTTTCAATGGTTAACAAATAACACTGAAAACTAACTAAAATCTTAAGCGTCCTCCACCCACCACCAATGGAGTGGAATGGGACATTCAATGGGCTATAATATTCCACGACTTATTAATAAAATTTAGGTCCTTGTCAAGATATTGGTTTGAGAACAGTAAATCAAATTTTGCATTTCGGGGTTTTGGAATAACAAGGTTCTAACTGCATTTCTTACGAAAATTGATAATTTTATTATTTTCTACTCTCTTTAACATGTCTTCTGTTTTCTTAATTAGAATAAACGTAGCTTAATGGCTTTTCAAAATTCGAGAAGTACAAATTTTTATCTACCATAGATTAACTTAATGTTTCTAGTTAGGTCTTGTATTTTCACTAATTAATTTCAGTGCAGTTAGAACCTTGTCATTTCAAACCCGCGATTTTTATCGATATTGTGGTGTTGCTTTTTAGTTTTTTCCAAATCTCACTTAGTTAAGAAAAATGTCTTTTGTTCTTTCCATTCTCTGTATCCTCGTTTTTCAATTCCTTATTATTGCCTTCAAGTGTAGTTACTAATTGATTTCAACAAGCAAAGAATTGTCATAGCGACGTAATCGTCTTATGCACTTCACAATAAGAGTTTTTCTTACCCGTATTAGTCAGAGTAATTTGAACAAGTTACAATTTTGACGGTGAGGTACTAACTTTCGTCTTTTCTAGAACTTCTCTATAGCAATCTAATCAGACAATAGCTTGTTTGGATTTACAGACAAAAAATTTTTGAGTCCACATGTTATCTCAATGATACTTAAAAGTAGAACAAAATCAAATGGAAATAAAATTGTGGTCAGATTATCCGTCTTCCAACCAACCATGACGTTTCTCCGTCTTTTTATATTCCCTCTGCTTTTTTCTTCGATTTTCGCCGGGCCTATTGAAAACAGGATCATCGGAGGTGATATTGCTGCCCCCGGTCAATTTCCATACATTGTTTCGGTACAAGTTGGTACAGACTTATGGACCGGACATTACTGTGGTGGTACCACACTTAATAATAAATGGATTATCACAGCAGCACATTGCGTTCTGTAAGTAGGCACTCAAAAATTCAACATTTTTATTCATGTTGTTTGTTCACAGAAACTATCAGTATTTGAATGAAACTTGGCCAGCTGAACTAGTCTCAATTTTGGTTGGCACCAACGTGCTAGACACCAATGGTACTATGTACAAAGTCGAAAAACTGGTTGCGCATCCAGATTTTAACGTGACTACTCTTCACAATGATCTCGGTCTTATTAAAGTCGATGGCAACATTGAATTTTCTGATCTGGTTCAAACGATTCAAATTGGTGAAGTGGATGGGAACGATTCTAGTGTTATTGCTGGTTGGGGAGCTATCGACGAGAATCCAGTTGTAGCGAACGAATTGAGATATCTGGAAGTGTCTGCTTTGTCGGAAGAAGATTGCGACAAATTAGCTACAGGCTCTCAATATAATGTTATAAGAGGACCCGGACAAGTGTGTATTTTCAAAGGCGTTGGACAAGGAGCGTGCCATGGAGATTCAGGGGGACCAATGGTATTTGATGGAAAACTTGTGGGGGTCACATCTTACACCATGAATGAGTGGTGCGCCGAAGGATATCCTGATGTCTATACACGTACTTTTTATTACAACGACTGGATACAAGAAGTGATGGATAATAATTAAAATGTTGTAAAAGTGTACTTTAATTAAACACTCATAAAAAATTGCTTTAAAGTGTTTTTTCTACTTTGCGTTCGAACTGAGGTTGTTTCGATATGCAAAAGAAACAAATATGGAATCACAACAGTGAAATATATTTGTTAATTTATAATTTTTACCGCTCTCTAAAAATGCGAATTTTGGATGTAGTCGATTTTTGCTCTCAGGGAAAGAATTGATAAAAGTCTGAGTCCTTGTCAAAATATTTGTTACAGAACATTGAGTCAAATTCTATATTTTATTGATAGGGTCGTACTGCTTCTTAGTTCTTTCAAAATTTCATCTTTTGAATAGGTGATGAAGGAAAATGTCTTTTGCTCTTCTCTCTATGCTCGATGTTCAGTTTCCATTCATTGCTACAAGTGGGTGGTTACGACTGTGTTCAACTAGCAATGAATTGTCACAGCGACGCATTGTGTTATGTAATGTACGTTCTATTAAGAGTTTATCTTACCCATTTTGGTTCCAGATCTTCAAACTGTAAATATAACAAAATTACAATTATAACAGACAGTTCCCAACTTCTGTCTTTCGTAGAACTTTTCTGCCGCAATCTAATCAGACAATAGATTTAAGTACAACACAGTTTCATAGAACCGATCAAATATATTGCCCATTTGTTTTATTTAGCACATGTTATTGAGGGGGGTTTCATCTTACACTATGAATGATTGGTGTGCTGAAGGATTTTCTGATGTCTTTACACGTACTGCTTATTACATCGACTGGATACAAGAAGTGATAGACTCTAATTAATGTTTAGAATGATGCTTAAACGACACTCATAAATAATTGCTAGAACTGATCAGATATTTTTGTTTTTTTCCTTTGTAAGCGTCATCTTAAGCACCTGTTATCATAACACAACTTTAAAATTAACGTAAGAGATTACGATAAGATTCTTCACATTTTTGAACCAGTTCAGCCATGACTTTCTTTTCATGTTGTTTTCTTCGACTTTTGAGGACTAATAAAAGTCATTTTAGTATGCAATTAGTTTATTTAAGTATGTATTGATAAAAATCTTACTTTTTTTCAAAATATGTATTTGTTTGAAAACAATCAATTCTATCACTGAATAAGTAGGAATTTTCTCCATGCAAAGAATTTTTATTTTAATTTGAAGAAATCATATTTTCAATCCACTCCTTATAATACTCCACGCGTGTGTACACATCTGGCAACCCTTCGGCGCAGTACAAATTGAGAGAATACGATATAACTCCCACAAGTTTCCCATGATGTATCATTGGTCCACCTGAATCTCCAGAACAAGCCCCAAATCCATTTCCCCTTAAAACACAAACATGTCCTGGTCCTCTCTTCAAAGTTTTATTTGAAGCTAGAGCTCTAGTTTCGCATTCCTCGGGAAATAAAGTTCTAACATATAAATATCTCAAATCATTCGGTGTTAACTCATCCTCGGTTATACCCCATCCAATTATAGTACCTAGATCATTTCCAACAGTTTTATCAATGGCGATAACTTGAACTAAATCAGTAAACTCAAAAATTCCGTCGATTTTGATAAGACCGATGTCATCTTCAAGGCGTTCCATATCAAATCTTTCGTGTTTGATCAATTTCTTTGCATTGTACCTTATACCACCCGTGTCCAGTTGATTGCTACCGACTAAGACTGTTAAATATGATGGTTGTAGAAGTTCGGTGATGTTAGTCAGGTCACTGTTAATAAAATTCTTAAAAAAAGGTTTTAAAAGAAGTATACGTACAGGAGGCAATGAGCTGCGGTTACAATCCATTGGTTGTTGAGGATGGAACCACTACCATAACGTTCATTGTAGAAGTCTGGAATGTTTACGTGCAGAGCGGCAATAAACGGGAATTGGCCAGGTTTGGCAAGGTCACCGCCTATAATTCTAGGAGATGCCAAAATTGGAGTGGAAAAGAAAAACACAAATAAAACAACTGAGATGACTTCCATAGTCGCTGAAAGCAGATACTACACTACTATGATTTTCGATATTGCACTGATAAAAAATCTGATTCATGAACACTTGTTTATTTAACAATTATATTAATAGAAAACAAGGCAATTTTGCTCATAATTTTCTTAATTTGAAGAAATCACGTCTTTGATCCAGTCTTTATAATACTCCGCGCGTGTGTACACATCTGGCAACCCTTCCGCGCAACCTTCATTGAGAGAATACGATATAATTCCTACAAGTTTCCCATGATGTACCATCGGTCCCCCCGAATCTCCAAAACAAGCCCCATATCCAATACCCCTTACAATACAAACATGTCCCGGTCCTCTTGTAAAAGTCTTATTTGAAGCTTGAGCTCTAGTCTCGCATTCTTTAGGAAATAAAGTTCTAACATCCAAATATTTCAAATCGTTTGGTTCTTCCTCGACAATGGTTGATCCCCATCCAATAATGGTACTTAAATCATTACCTCCAACTTTATCAATAGCGATAACTTGAACTAAATCATTGAATTGAATAATTCCGTCGATTTTGATAAGACCGATGTCATCGTGAAGACGTTCCATATCGAATCCTGGGTGTTTGATTAATGTTTTTGCTTTGTACGTCGTACCACCAGTGTTCAGAAGGTTCCGACCAAGATTGTTAAGTATGATGGTTGTAGAAGCACTGTATTGTTAGCCAGGTTGCTGTAGACAATACTGATAAGAAAAAATCTCGAATGAAGAATACGTACAGGAGACAATGAGCTGCTGTTACGACCCACTGATTATTGATGATGGAAGCACTACCATAACGACCGGTGTAAACATCAGGGATTTCCACGTGAAGAGAGACTATAAATGGAAATTGACCAGGTTCGGCGGACTGCCCACCCACGATTCTAGGAGATGCCAAAATTTGAGTGGAAAAGAAAAACAAAAATAGAACCGCTGCGAGGACTTCCATAGTCGCTTAGAGCATATTAAACTGTGGTTCGGATGAGCTGTTATCGCCGTTATCATTGAGCGATCCCTAGAGACTTGAAATTAGTGCTCTAATGATCAACTGCTCTAATTAGCTGTTTACATCGTTCCTATCACATCCCACGCATTTCCATTATCCCCCGTTTTCAACGACACCGTCTCTTCAATCCTTTTATTTTGTAGCGCTCATCCTTTTGTTACAAATCTACAGAGACCCGACACAAACCGTGTCTTGTCTCAAGAACATATGGAAGTGCATTTGAATTTGACACGTATTTGTTTTAAGAAATATCAGTGAGAATCCGTCTGAGTAATAAATTTCCCACCGCATCTAAGTGTAAGTCTTTCCCTAAATGGTATTTTCCTTTTAAAACTTATTGCATTGCGAGATTCCTTCATTTACTCCCGTGGGAGATTTATTACGGATGGACTTGATGGTTACATTAACAATAAATCATCCAGGAGCCTGGAAAAATCCTAATGACGGAATTCCGAGGTGGCACGAAAATTGAATTTACATAGTGGAAAACATGGAAATAGGCACCGAAAGTCTGTCTTTATTTTTAAATTGTTTTCTTTGATCCTGAATTAATGTGGATAAACAAGAATGAAATTGCTCACAAACAAATTGAGAAGGCAGATCAGGACATGAGCACGAATGAGTGTTGTTTGCATTGTCTTTATTCTGGAGGAAACTATTGTAATTTGTGAGGAGCTGGGAGTGTCATCTAAAGCTCGAAAAGATTGAAAGTTCAACGAAGCTGTTAAGAGATTTAATTCTCATGTGATGTGGACAGGTCTGAAGGCGATTATATGGAAATATATTCATAAATCTGGGTGTTGAAATCAATTGATTTAAGGTATAATAGGGTCCAGAGGTCTGTTTAGTTTGAGACTCAACAAGCTATTAGACGAGAAGTTATCGTGGAAAATTATTTGACCCGTCGTTATGACTGAGATTTTAGTGCAATTTTTGATCTAGGCAAATATCCAAACATACCTTCACACTGTATAAATAAAATCCGTTCTTTAGTTTTGGCAATAAATTGAATATTTATCGTTCGTAAAATTGCTATAAAATTGCCGTTGATCAATATTTATAAATTTACACAAAGCTTTACAAATTGGCAGCTATTAAAAAACGTGTTCTAAAGACGTTGTTACAGTTTATGACAAGCCGATAATCTCACGGAACGGAACAGAAGATCGATCGGTTCTAACCCTCAGGTAACCATCCTTTCTCTCCTCTATCAGTGTTATCCCAACATTAATAACTTAGCAATTCTTACATTCATCTTCGCGCTCTTTGGCTCATTCTGTAGAAAATCCAATCTCTCGTTAAGAGATAAATCACGCGTCGAAATTTCCTGGAGATGAATTCCTGATTTATATTTGCGAAGATGCATGAGCGGGCAAGATTTACAAAATATGCCAACGCTATTAATCTCGGAGACATGGTAAACATGCACTGTCCACATCTAGTTTGACTGAATGCCTTGTTTTATCAGTGTAAACGTCCTTTGCTTACATTAAGATAGAGCGAGTTATTTGGAAAATCTAATAAGTTTGCCAAGTTGTGTCCTATTTCTGCGCACTTATTGCGTCAGGAGAATACCTTTTCTATAAAAAAAGACAAATCGATGCTATCCTGAAGAGTATTGTTTACATGAGGGAAATGTGAACAAACTGTGGAAAGTTATACCAAGCAATCAGAGATCAAACAGGGCATTGTCAATAATTTGACGACTTTTCCAAAAGTGGTATGAAATAAATCATCGAAGGGTGTCGACGTAAATAGAAAGTCTCTGAAAGGATTTCAGCTCCACTAACTTTGTTTTCCTTCTTTTTTTATTCATTAAATTTGTAGGAAAACCTTCATTTTTCACCTAGCGGTAAACACGAAATTAATAAGTACAGAAAATGTCAGAAAAAAGATGAAATTATTCGAGTGGAAAGACGAAAGACAAAATGAACTTTCGGATAAAACCAGGGAAAGTAAAGCATTCCGAGCGTAAATAACTTTGGCTGACATTTTCAATTTACTATGCTCACGTGAGACGTTGGTTACTATTTTAAACATGAAACAAAAACGAAAAATTCTAGCCCAGAATACTAATTCTTCGACTGTAACATTCCAATCATCCAATCACAGCGCCATTCTCATCAATGCACCTGCCATGTACCAACTTTGAACTAAACGTTTGTTAATATTAAATGTGCGATATCAGAAACACATATGAACTCGATTATAAACCCATTTGATTTCGTGATTAAATTAGTTGCGATGCACGATGCTAGAGAGCGCTACCAGACAGGAAAATAGTATTGATTAACCATTAGAAGGTGATATAGAATCCTGGAAAAATGTACTTAACACGGAAGTTAATCTAATAAAAATGCCCCCGTAATTTAATTTAGGGAAATTGCACTCGCTATGTAGGAAAATCTGGGAGAACGACTGCAATACAATAACCGTTGCACGTTGCATTAGCAGTGAAGCAAATGCGGAAGTCGAAATTGGTGCAGATAACATGTGTTTATTTTATATTAAATGGTAAAAAAATAATTGAATTCTTAAGATCTGACAATTATTATAATTATTATATAGTTATTTTTTAAATTAAAAAATAGAAAATTTAAAACTGCTATCAGTGTTATCCCGGCGCATCCACCATTTTCACCAAAATTTAATGTGGATTTTTCAGGTTCGCCACTAGCTTCTTTTCTATTTTTTATCATATGGTATAATAAATCGATTATCACGACGCATCCACCATTTTAAACAAAATGTATAAATCCTCTCTGGCTCTCCAAGTCGTCCAGCAGCTCTTTATCTATTCCCATTTATTTTTATTTGTATCGATCGCCATTGGTCTTTATAACAGGTGTAGAAATTCGCATTTAATCAACAAATTTTTAATTCAAATTGCGCTGTCATGTTCTCGACGAGTTCAGAAAGTAATTTAATAAACTTTTAATAAACGTATCCCTGCTTATGTAACCTTAATTAGAAGAAAATCTGAGATCTAGTCGAGACGAAAATTATTAAATTCGCTTGCAGCAGTAAGTCATAATCCACGTGACACAATTGTGCTTTAACGAACATTAAAACCTTTTTAATTAAACGAGTCGCTCATGTGAATAAGAGTGTCCAAAATATGTCACAGGCTTTAATATTTGCAATTTTCGCATTTCTTGGTACGTTAACCTCTCATCTATTTTCAGGCGCTGAAATTTGTCTTTGTGAAAAACTTCAAAGTCCGGTCGCCGGAACCGGAACAGGAACATTGCTCATTTCTACCGGTGGCCATTAAATGTTGACAACCACAAACATTTCTTATTGAAGAAGGATATTGTTGTTTGCCCAATAACTGTGATGGTATTTAAACATAAATTCAAGAGTGGTGTTAATGGTGAATTATGTTTTTTAAGCAATCATGTTCTGAGTGGTGAAACATAATGATAAATGAAGGTGGGTACCTAGAGAAGCGACTTGCAGGCTTCTAGAGCTTTGCTATAAAACACATTAAGCTTAGGCATTTCCCGACTTTGACTAATCACTAGGAATTCGGGATGTTATAGTGAGCTTACAAAGGGACCATTATGGATAGAATAGGGCATTTAGGGCAACAGGCGTTGGGGAAAAAGTGCACACTATGTAACTTCCAGATGAGACTTTGATTATGTTTTCGTGGATCGAATTATATTTTTCAGCTTTCTGTTTCGTAAAACAAGCAGAGCGTGTAAGATTAGTAGTTTCAAATGTCAGCAAAATATACGCAGAAGCTGTTACAAAAGTGTATAGGTAAGGACAGAACGCGCTCTCTTGCTCTGGTGATTGATGGGCGTGTAGATAGATATTTCAGGATCTCAGGAAATTAACTCGAGTTGTGGTCATAAGACGTATTTTATCAATGAGAGTAAAATCTAATCCATTTGAGAATAAGTGGGTCTATTGTGCTGCATAGAACGGAAATTACTTTTATACGGTTCATTCCACGTTTTATATTGCTTTTCTCATTACAATTTTTATGACTTTATTACCCTTAGGCACAACTCCAATTTTGTGCTAAATTTTGAATGTGATCATATGGAGGCATTGATTGAAAGTAGAGTTGCTTCTATTAATTAAAATTAAATTGGCCCGAGTTGGAAACTTGGATTTCAATTAAACTAATACAATATTAATTTATAGGTAAATCTCTCACCCGCAACCCCAATCGCTCGATTCATTGAAAATCTGTCAGAGTTAGAGAAACTCTCAATTACTATACATTATAAGTAGCATAGCGCTTCTGGCATCAGAACAAGCTACTCGTAACAACTTCTCATTGCACTCTGTGAACTAATTACGTACCTCAACGATACTCAACCTCTCTAACACGAGTCTGCATCATCTCGATAATGCATACTCAGTCCCATTTAATTCCATTGATCGATTATAGTGCACACTGCTTAAACTAAGCTCCTTGTTCGCAAATCCCTCGAAAACAACAATTTTATTTAATGTAAGAACACACTCGGGACTTATGAAGGATCTCGAAACGAAATTCCATTTCCTGTGTTTAATAGTTAATTAAAAGCTTTTTAAATTCAATCAGTACACTTTGGATTCAGACTCCCTCTTGAATTACCCAAGTTTGTATTTTGTGGTGAGTACATTAATCACTGTCACTGCGAAACTCAATATTATTTTCGAGCTTGATTAACTTCTCTTTCTGTATCGTAACCTACTTAATTAAGAATTTTGATAGGTAGAGGTGGAGGGATTGCAGGAACAGGAATAGGGAGCGCACGAGCGAAAAAAGGGCGGAAATTGCTTTTGCGTTTTTCAAAAAAATACCTATTTGTCAATTATGTGGATTTTTGGAGAAATCTGTTTCTGAATTCTCTTACGTAATCCGCAAGAAAATTTCAACAAAAAATATAACAAAGAAAATAACAAAATTATTCGCATCTACCAGTTTTGCAATATAGATACTTAAATTTATTTTAAATCCTGTGAATATTGGGAGAAAACCACGTTTCTGTTTTTAAATAAATAGCATTAAAAAGAAAAATAATGAAAGCCCATATATTTTAGGTTGAAATTCTAATCCTGGCGCATTCACCTTTTTTGCAACATTTAAATCAACGATATATTTTTTTAGTCTGGAGATATTTCAAAAATCTGCTAATTTTATGTTCACCAAAATGAAAGCCACAAAACAACATTGTATCTATTTTTGATCGATTCTGTGTTTATCTGTAATTTTTCACACCTCAAAACACTGTTTTCTACAACTCCTGAACAAGCACAACTTTGCCCTGACCTACCCATCACTGCAATCATTTCCTCCACCCCATCATCGCATTACTGACCACATTTCTGCCAGATATAACACAACAATTTCATCATTTTCGCAACAGTTTGAGCGAACAAAGTGAAATAATCTGATTAAGACTTGATTAAGATGATAATCGTGAAGCATTATGTCGTAATCATGGCAGACCTAAGTGAGTTTGAAGGAGGTTTTAGTCTCATTTAAATTTGGTTCCGGAGGCGAATTTCCTCCATAATCGCATGATTTAACTTGTCCCGAATTAATTTCACCCTATAATTCCTGCTCGTATTTGTCATTGCATTTGTTTACCGGAAGAAGTCATCTTATTAGCATACGCATAATGAAGTCGGAACGTTTTTTAATTCTGTAGATAAAATTGTCATTCTAAGATGGTTTTACCTTGTCTAGCGGTCCAAACAAAGGTATTAGTTTAGTTCCTGAATTTCGTGTCCTTGGAAAAAGTGTTGTCATTTTAACACTTGACGATAATTTCTTTTTGATTACAGTGTTAATTACTATAAGAGTACGTTAAGTGCACTTCACCTCATTTTTTGCTCGCAGAATTGACAGTGACATCAACCTTGCAACTCTGTAAATTGTCTCACCTTGACTTGTTTGCCCCGTACGCAATTTTCTACATTTCCGATGCAAATGTAAAACGGCTTTAATGGCAGTAACATTGACTTAGTTTTCCTTCGTTTAATAAGTTCCACACCTAAAAAACGAGCAATGAAAATTTAATTTTTCTTAGTGGTTACCACTGAACTTGAGCAACCAGTGACATTAAACTTTTTATTTGAAATTTCTCATGGCTTATGATTTTGATTACCTACCTATTATCCTATTAATACAGACAATATTTTAATCGCAAATGACAGGCTGTAGTTGTCTTCTCAAATTAATTGCAAAATGTGCAAAAAATGACACGTTAGACTGTTTGGATTATAAATCATAAACCAAGGTAATGTTAATGTTGAATTAGGCAATTGAAACTATTATTGTTTATAACCAGTATGACAATGACCGCTTGTTACCTTGATTTATTTTTGTTTTTTTTTATACAAAATAATTAGAAGTATCTAAAGGCGGTTTGACACGATAACATTTTTTCTCAAATTTTTACCAATAAAAATATAAGAATGTTTTTTTAAACAAATATTTTTATGGCAAACAGCGAGATGGAAAAAACTAATTTTGCAAAAATACTAGTTGCAAAAATATTCAAAAAATTCACAAATAATTTCACTATTCTGTTCAGTAATAATGCGCCAAATGAAGTGAATAAACCACAAAACCGTCATTTGGAGGTTAACAAACAAAAAACATATTTTTGCATTAATTTTGTGACAAATCTTAAACGTCAATTCGCAAAAAAAATCTTAAATTTGAATTCGTAGAAATTTAAGAATTTATTTTCAAACAAATATTCTCTTGGCAAACAGCAAAAAGGGAGAAATAGTTTTTGCAAAAATATTTACACAAATATTTTATAACATGTTCTAAAAATTTACAAATAATTTCACAATTCTGCACAGTAACAATTCGCCAAATGAAGAGAATAAACCCCCAAACCGCTTTTTTTGCATTAACTTTGTGACAACTCAACTAAACGTCAATTTGACAAAAAATGCTCAAATTTTTATTCGTAAACGTCTCAAACAGCTTTAACATAGACCAAAAAAAAAGAGACATCAAACATCAACTATCCAGAAATTTAAAATTAAAGAATCAAGAATTTGCATAAGCAGCATCGCAATTCTGAAAACTTAAATCCGTTTCATGTTCGTACGAAGTAAAAAATGTAAATAAAATTAAATAATTATGTACAAAATCACGGCGTATAAAACACAATTTTGCCCGGAAAGTAATTTCACACTTTGACATCAAACAACGAAACATAATTCAAACAATAAACACTTGAGAAGACCATGCAAATGTTAGCAATTCCACTGAGATTGTCATTAGAATATAAATTAGGCAAATAAACGTAAAATTCCCAACTTCAAGTTTCCGCAATATGAATCATGATGACATCTTCAACACTGACATTGGAGACTAGTAAATATATAAAAACTGCAAAAATTCAAGATTAAAGTGCGTTAATTACGATTGGTTATAATTACATCAATCATATTGCAAAATTGTGACAGAATCATGGTGAATAACCTCTTGACTCTGAAAACGCACAATACTTGTATACAAGTTTTTGCCAAGGATAACAAATATCGTGAATGTATAAATAAAGAACTTAAAATATTTCGCTCAGTTTATCGGCAACGCATGCTCTTCTTCTTCGTTATGAGTCCCACCACCCAAAATGAAAATCAAACATGTTTCATTCGCAATTCTGACTTGCCAGATAGTTCTAAGTGAATGTCAAAGAAACAACGTTTGTAAGACTTTTAGAGACTATAGAACGATAGACACTAATCCTAACTGCTACTACAATCCAGATCTTGAAGCGGGACCGGTGCGTGTTTTTTTGACCCCTTTGTAATCGTAATAATTGTAACAGCCCCTTGCAGGAAGAAATAGTAAAACGGTATGGTTTTCCTTATGAAAGTTACGAAGTTACAACCCAGGATGGGTACATCTTGACGTTGTTTCGAATACCCCACAATGGTAGTGATGTTTTGGCAAAACGCCCAGTGGTTTTCTTTCAGCATGGTATTGCCGCCGATGGCCTTACGTGGATGGTATCAGGAGCCGACTCTCCAGGTAAGTTTCCATGTAACCATGAATTTGTTCTATTTGCCAAAAACGAAGGTTCCCAAATTAAACTATCACCGACGAGATAAATTGATATGACATTGGAACAATAGATTAGCTAGTCAATATTACGCCATACTAAAGGGGGTCACTATAAAATTTTATTTTGCTGGCTTCTCACACCTTGACATTTCAGTTTTCGTCTTTGCAAATCGTGGATATGATGTGTGGATCTCAAATTGTCGAGGCACGGAATTTTCATCGAAACACGTGAAATATACACCGTACGATCGCGAGTACTGGATATACAGGTGGTTTGAAAACTCTCTAGGAAGAAACTGATCGAATTTTGTAGTTTTCACGAGTTGGCTCTTTACGACCTCCCGGCGATGTTGGAATTTATCGTACAAAAAACGGGACAAGCGGGAAAAATCACGTATGTTGGTCACTCGATGGGGAGTACCATGGTTCTGATTTATTCTTCAGTGTTACACGAGTATGCGAGAAAGAATTTGAAGACGGTGATAGCACTAGCTCCTGTCGCCTACATGGACCACGTGCGGTCTCTTGCAAGGACGTTGGTACCACTTCGGTACTTAATCTGGGTAAATTATTTCAAGTCATAGAAAATCATCTCACCAATTTTCTTTTAGGATCTTTTGTCTTCGGTGGGCCTCTATGGAATCGGACCAAACGTTAAATTTAAAACAGATCTCTTGGCACGTCTCTGCACCAGCTACCCTCTGATCTCAATCTGTGCCAGAATCAGTGGCATTTTAGCCGGAGTCAACCCCAAAGAATCCGATGAGGTAATTTCCCACGATCTGCGCGTGATCTAACTCAAAGTTTTAGGGTAGTTTCGCTATAGGAATACGACGATTTCCCATCGGTGTTTCGTTGAAGACAGTTTTCCATTATGCTCAAATTATGGCGGAGAAACGGCGGTTTCAGTATTTTGACTACGGTCCTGATTTGAACCCAAAATTGTACAATTCGTCACTTCCTCCAGAATATCCTCTGTCTCAAATTAGTGTTCCTGTTCATCTTTTTTACGGAAAACGCGATCTTTTAGCGACAGAAAAGGTAACCTTCTAGATATGAATCATGTGAATATCCTAAATATAGAAAAATTACCTCCGTTAAAAAGTTACTGACCGTCATCAACTATTTAATGGTTTCAAAGTTGATGGTAATGAAATGAACTTTAATATAAAATTTACAGTTATTTGCATAATTATAAATTTTTTATTAGCGGGATAAACGTCAAAATAAATCTCCACGTCCCACGAAAAATAATAATGGAAATGTTGTTCTTCCCCTAGAGGAATTTATTATATTTGGTATAAAAAACGCGTAAAAAAGTAATTATAATTGTTGGAAACACGCCCGGAGACAATAATTGTATTTTTATGTAGATAAGTAAGATAAATAGTTACATTTTGTGATACTGATATGGTTAAAAAAGGGTAAAACTTGTGAAACTTGTAATGAGCTCAGGTTGAGCGGGATTTTTCCTTCGATTCTTGAAACGTTCTTTGACAGGTTCTGCATTCTTACATTCTTTTGTATAGAATCCCAACATATTTCCTGATTTTTTTACTCTTTAAATGAATATAATACAAAAATTCTGACAATTTTTTTTTAGGACGTATTCTACCTGTACGACCAACTGAAAACGGAAAAATCAATCCAAGAAGTCCGGAGTTTCTCTCATTTGGATTTTCTTTCGGCTGTGCACTCTTCAGAATTTTACAAAGAAACGTTATCTCGGTTTTTACAACAAAACTAATTCTAAAAGTTATTTATTTTTAATAAAAAGTATCTCATACTCGAGACCTCCCTTCAAATCCAGCAACAAGATAAATTTGCAGCAATTAGTGAAACAAACCGTGCATTCTCCTTCATAATTACTCACTGTCTGCAAAATTATCATACCCACTTATTATAACAATTATTCATAATGCTTAAACCAAATTCAGGCTGCGGTTATTGCGGAAAGACGGAATCTCAACAGGAATTCCCCACTGGGCCTTTCTGTATTACGGAAGTTACACAGGCCCGAGGCTGTTAAAACTAAACCTTTACACTCAAAGTCGTGGTCAAGAGTTAAGTTTGAAAAAAGACCAATGTGAGAGACAACAAAGCATATTGGGGTCTTGGGGTATTGATTCTACCTCTACTTTAAAAAATCTTATCGCTTCCAGAACGCAGGAAAAACAATGGAGAAATCATAAAACGGATAATTTCCAGGACAACACACATTGAACTGTGTGATGTGGCTTTTACGAACAGTTGTATCTGCCGATAAGACCCATTGAGCATCTGATTATGTTCGCTTGAGTAACCTCCAGTTATTGAGGTAACAAAATTCCTTCGCTTCTTGTTCTTAGAAGGCTGTCGTTTTTAACAAGACCGCATTTCAACGCGACGACAAGTACAAGAAGCTCTAAAGTGTTTTTCGTCTTGTCGGTGTTTTTATGCCGACCAAAATTTGAACGATTTGGATTTTGAGCGCTTGATCCTATTTTGATCTTAAGCCGAACGCTTTGTTCTTATGTAAATCGCAATGTTGTAAGTAAACAACTCGTGTAAGAAACAATTAGCACTTCTTCGCAGGAAGACAACTAAGAGAGTGGATACGAGTTTAAAAAGGTCAGTGCCATTATCAGTGATGACAACATTAAGAATCGATTTCAACTACATTGTCTTCTTGCAGATTTTATTTACCACTGAAATTCATAGTCGGAATAAGTAGACATAAAATGCACTCCAAATTCGACAAGAATATAAAACTTCGATGTAATTTCAATGATTCAATTTCAATCAGCTACAACTGGATTGAAGTTTGAAATCTAAATGAAATTATCAACGGAATGCCGCAACAACTATTGATTGATTTGTAGAAATAAATTCACCTATTTTCCAAGTCAAATACCAATGTTAGGTGGAGACAAATAAAATTTTGTTGACACTCTTCAAGTCAGTTGATTATAATTTTAATATCACTGTATATACAAATTTTAATCTCATTTTAATAAGTTTGTGGTTATTTTTGTGCTAGTATTGATAAATACGACCTGATTTCCTGACATAAATTCAGTATTTGTTGTGCTTCGTCGCTTCAAAATCAAACCTGTAATTTAAAATTGATTATAATAAATATTTAATACAATTTTATTTACTACATTTTTGCTAAACCATCTGCTCGGTTTGTTGATAAAAAGTTTATTTTACTGGCACCAATCTGTTTATCATTTTTATACCTGTAAATGAATAAACGTAGTTTTCGCCATTTCGTGTGTTTTTTTACACGTGGAGTTAAAAATGGAGAAGAAAAAGTGTCTTAAAATCACGTTTGATGATAAAATTCCACAGTATAGTACCTGGAGCCGTCTCTGTCCCCACCGCCCTCCAGTAAAAGTATCATTATAAAATTTTAATACAATCTCAGTAAAAAACCTTTATAATAAAACTCTAAGCACACATTTCGCCCCTTTCATCACTACACTTTTCACCTTAAAAAATTTACTCCATTCATCGCGTTTAATTACTGTCGTCATAAATTTCATTTACAGTATAGATAAAAAGAGCCTGAAAAACTGTAAGAATCCAAGAAATAACAAACACCGCACTTTTCCCGACCATCCTCCCTCTATTTTGATGAATTTAGGTGAGTGTTAGCCATTATCCTGAAAGATTCTTAAAATCCTTCCTGGATGCTGGCACCAACTCTCTCTTAATTGCTTTTATCGCGGAATCTTTTCAAACCTTCGAGTCCCAAAGACTTCCTTCCATGTCAGCTCGCAGAGAAAATTACTCATAATGCTTATGCAGGTGGTGCAAGCTGCAAAATGAACCGTAATACTGGGAACATAAGCTCAGATTTTATAACTAAAGACAATGACTTTATCGTAGTCTTTGCGACGACCTACATTCACGAGGAGCACATTGTACCGTTCACGAGATTGAGGATTTTATATGCACTTATATATTTTCTAGATTAATACGTTCGGATATGAAAACTTTGGTTCAATGTGTTTAGTAACGATAAATTCGTGGAAAATCGTTAATTATACATAGTTGCAAGTACGTGCGATATTGGAGTTTTCAGTTGGAAATTAAAACTGCTAGTTTTAATAGGAAATGTCGAGTGTTCGCATTGCTGTTTTGATCATTTTTGTCGTAAAGATATGCGCCGGTTTTAATATCTACAACAATGCATGTGAAGATTACAGTGATTATCCGACGAGGTTTTGGAGCAGCGGATGCTATTATAATCCAGATGTGTTATTAGACACGGTGAGCAACAAATTCTCGATTTCCAATCAGACAATAATGAAAAATTCAGCCCACTCTCATCGCCAAACATGGATATCGTTTAGAGACCCACTCTGTAACTACTCGTGATGGCTACACTCTAACATTCTTTAGAATTCCACCAAGAAACGATTCATCAAACAAACAACCGATTTTTCTGATGCACGGGATACTTCTCAATAACGGAATTTGGGTGTGTTTTGGTAACCGATCCTTAGCTTTTAAGCTCTCCGACCGAGGCTACGACGTCTGGTTAGGAAATATGCGTGGTAACACGTTCGCAAAGTCACACAAGCGTTACAACACATCGGACAAAGCGTATTGGAATTTTAAGTAACTTTCGAAGATACAATCAAGTTTAAATTAACGCCTCATTTCAGTTTGGATTCTTTGGCGTATTTCGATGTGGGGACTCAACTGAAATTTATCGCAAATACGACAAAAAAACATATTGTCTATGTTGGGTATTCGATGGGTACAACGTTGGCTTTTTTATATTCTGCTGGATATCCATCGGAAGTTCGGAATCTTTTGTCGGGGATAATTGCGTTGGCGCCGGTGTTGTATTTGGAGGATTCTTCGTTAGTGAACGACTTGATGGCCATTGCCGGACCTCTCAAGGTATTGTCTGCTGATATAAACACTTTAAGATCTCGACCAGAGATCTGTGCTGCGATTCTCCAGTTCAAACGTAAAAATAGCCAATATTTAATACTTTTCAAATTAAGTTCTGACTCGTAATGTTATACAAAACAATAAAGATTCTCTGAAAACCTGGAATGTAATAAATTTGCTTGTTTTTTAGAGAGAACTAGAACGCCTCCAAATCCACGGCGTCTTCTACCACGACCACACCAACGAAGCGTTCGTTCAACTTTGCTCCACGATCCCTGAAATTTGTACAAAACTCCTGAAAATATTCGCTGGAGGCTCAATTGACCACTTATCTCCCGTCAGTTGAAAGCCCTCGAAAATCCTCCAAATAACAGAAAAATTTCAGGCCGACCTCTTAACACTTTTCAGCCACGCTCCCGCAGGAATTGGCGTCCAAGTCCTGAAACACTACCACCAGTTTGCTAAAACAAGTCAAATAACTCGATATGACTACGGACTTGTGAATAATTTGAAGTACTACCGTTCAGCATACCCAACTCGTTACGACCTGAATCATATTAAAGCGCCCGTGTTTTTATTCCACGGAGCCAACGACGTTCTGGCTACTGAGAAGGTGGATTTTTTTAAGTACGAAACTTTGGTTTTATTCCTTTTGTTTCAGAGCGTACGGATGTTGTATAGAGAACTTGGGAGTTCAAAGAAACGTTTGCAAAGTGTGCCCAGACAGAACGACACAGCGGGGTTTAATCATGTAGACTTTTTAATGCATCCAAATATTAGCGAAGTTCTGTATGCAGATGTGTTTCGGATTCTACAAGAAATTCCGTTAAAGCGCGGCAGACATTAGTCGCGAATTATTTTTCAGCCTAGTCCTATAAAATGTAACGAAAAAGAACATTAAATTTTATTTTAATGTTTATCACCTTGTGGTAGAGCGTTCGACAATTTCAAGCCATTTGGAAGTTTCATTTCTTTTGTGATAGCATTTGAATGGCTTTCAAGAAAATAAGCGATCCTTGTAGTTGATTTCCTTCATTTCCTTTCAAGTTTAAAACATCACGTTTTAGAGAGGCAGTCCATCTGCTTGCATTGTAAAGCGATCTCGCACGGCTTTAAAATAGATTTTTTCTTCTTCCTTTTAATTTTCATATATTTTCCATCACTCATCAAGATGGGAACTAAATAAACAAACAGACTTTAAAGGCTTAAGACCGATCCATAAAAAGTGTTTATATTCGCCCGAAATTGGAAAAGTTAAAAAAAATGCTGAAAATGCAAATATGATACATGTGTCTCGGATGTTGTTGTAATAAAATGATGCGTTATCAACGTTTCAGCCCTCACTACTGTATGTAATTTAGCCTGAAAGTAGTCCCATGACAATGGGCAAAAACAGCTAGTAATATTAATGCTCCGAGTAGCTACCATTACGTGCTAAAAAATCAAGTTTCCCAACTCGAATCTAAATTTTTTTCTTACTTAATCGATAAAAGTTTTCTACGACTTGAAGAAAACTCGGGATAAATTATCTTTGAGATAAAAACATTAATTTCTGTCCAACTCTCTTTGAAATCTTTTCTTTAAACAATCGCTCAGTTGTGTGATTTGTAGTTTCTAAATTTAAACTTTGTTCCATTTTTGCCGTGTTCCGTTTATTTTAGTTTGTTCTTATGGCATTGTAATTTTTGGCATGTGACTGTCAGTGCTACCAACGCAAAAACTGGTGTTTCTTGCATGATTTAATCAAAGAATTGTGTCTGTCCATAGTGTTCCATTTCAGCTGGAAATTTTGGGATAATGACAACCCAATTAGTGTGAATATTCCTGCATTGGTCGCGAAGGACAATGCGTCGTCACAATGTGAAACGTTGATAGTCCAGCTCCACAAGCCATTAAACTCCCTAATTGTAACCAACTGTTTTGTTACCAACAAAAACCATTTTTTCCCGTCATTTCCTCGTCGTTTTTCAGTGATATGAATGATAACAAAACTCCCCATCACATCTCTACCTGCTTAAAATAACACCTCCATCACCCTCATCCCCTTAATACGTTATGGAAGAGGGTAGGTAGAGTTCGGGCAGGTCCTTCTCCACCCTCGTGGTTATAAAAGAGTTGAAAGAGAGGATTCTGTCAGTTTCGCGCATGTCCTTCTATACACAAAACACAGTGTGTGAGAGCGTCTCGACGCTCTTGCATCAGTCAGTTGTTTCGTTGGCGCGTGGCTCTCTAGACGTGCGGATAGACGCCGGCGCGTCCTTCAAGACGACGTCGTCTCGTTCACATTCTGTTCATTCACCTTTCGTCACCTGGTTCTTGGCGCACCTTCAACTGTTTTGTGCGTACGTCGTCGCCGACTCGATTTACGCGGACGAAAGGTAAGATTATAAATAAACACTGAAATCGAAAGTTGTTTGTTGTCGCGACCGAAGACAGCGTGCCATTTAACGGCTGGAAAAAATCGCTATCTATAAAAGAAATGCATTATTTATGTAACTTTTTTACGCACACTTTATTACTGTGTTGTTCTGCAAGAGGCGATTTTATTGAACTGAGTTTTTCAGGAAACGCGCCCAAACAAGAAACGCACTTTTTTCCAGTTTCTGGAGGATATTTCACGTGAGATTCAGCCACTTTGATCATGTAAATGGAAAATATCGAGTGGCGGCTGTTCAAGTTTTTTTTTACGAAAATTTCATCGACGGATGCTTCGCTGTCAACTGAATTTATTCAGATATGCCGGGAGGAGTCCCGAGGTGACCGCTGCATATTTTCGACTCTTGTGCATAATTTTCCACAAACCTTTCATAAAAGAAAATGCTGTGTGCAAAATCTAAAAATACAGAAGAATCACACATGTACACGAGCATAGATACATGCAGATGATCGAAAAAATTTAATAATAATAATTTATTGCTGTATTTTCCTTATCAGAGATATTGCCAGAGGCGTACTGTCCTGGTTATGAACCCAATTCAGTTACGTTTTAACCATTTCTGGTATTGGTAGAAAAAAAATAAAAAAGTTAAGTCTTCTCCTTCTTTTTTTAAAGTTTTAACAACTTATAAGGCCCAGAATTAGAAATCCTAGGAGTGCCTTAACGATAAATACTTTTTGCTATTTTATCGGACAAATTTCAACTAAAACTGAATTAACCTCCAAATCAAAAACTTAAATTAAATTTTGCCTGTGGAGCTTAATTGTGGCCACCTGTATATGTCCTCCCTTTGTTATGCCCGTAAATATCACGTATGTTTATCCTTTAAACCCGCTCCGCTGAGAAAATCCCAATTGTCAAGTATCGATAATCCTTATCGTGCCAATTTTTATGCTGGGATGATTTACACCCACATATTGCGACCTCAGCATTTATTCCAAACCGAAGAAAAATTCAAATTATTCAGACGAAAATGGACATTAAAATAATGTCAGCGACGGTATAAACATAACCCGATAAATTTTACGATTCCTATTATAGCCAAATAATATGCTCCCGGAAAGTTTTCCGTTAAAATGATCCAGTGATTCGCAATAAACTGGAATATGTTGAAATGAACAAATTGAGTTTGGCATCTGAAGAGTTCTTTCGATCGGATTGTTTCCTATCCCTTGGTAAAAATTTTCCGCACGATTTAATTTTACAAAGGTCGGACCTTGTTCATATTGGAGTTTTTACAAATGTCCGAAAATCCGTTTTCCGCTGAAAGGAAAATTAAATAAAAATTTCCTTTCAAGAGTGTAGAATAATTTTATCACGTGATAAAAGTTATAGAAGTAATAAGTTTAGCTGTGGTCGAGGGTGTAGCGCCAGATGTTCGGGCGTAATCTGTCAGTTTTTTCCCCAAATCACTATGTTGACCCCACTGATTTGACAATGTCGTGACTGATACCGGGTAATGATAGTTTTTCGGAAAATACAGTCAAGAGTCAAAGGCGGCTCATTAGTCGTGTTTGATGTGATTTACACGGAATTGATTATATTCGGGATTCTGAATTAGCGGTTATTTCCAGTAATAGATTAGTGCGTGCATGTTAAAGACCACGAGAATGTGACACGATTTTTTATATATAATAGGAAGCCATTTTGTGGCTAATTAAGCAATTTATCTTGCCACTGTGTTAGGTTTCGTAACGCCTGACACAGGTGCTCTTAAGTATATTAATTAAATCATTGAAATTATTTCACTAACAAGGTAAATTAATTAGGCTTACCTAATCGAATAAACATGGAATGCATGCTGTCAGAAGAGACAGATTTTTCCCGAGTTCCTCTCGGGCTAAAATAGATTTAAACAAGGATTAGAGTGCCTACGCCGTTTGTTTTTTAACTTATAATGAACGTCGCTTCAAAACTCTGAAACTTCACCTCGATTTATACTGTATAATCTTTAAAGTTAAATTGTAACATAAAAGCGTGTGTGCTGCATAAATTAGGCTACAGTCCACATTTTCCAGTTACTGGATTTGTGGCATTCAAAGAAGGACTTTAGAGCTCTTAAGCTCTGCTTTCATAAACTATCGCGCTTATTCAAATAATTCAAGCTAAGCATTTGAATGAGTTGCACATCTATACGTTTTATCGCAAGAGGTCTTTTGGACATTTTGATTTAAATGGTGATCTCTTTGGGTAGAATAAGGGCAAAAGGTGACTTTTGAAACTCGAAGAAGATTTTTAGAAAATCGTCCGTTTAAAGCCCTCGAGTTCCAGACAATATTAACACCTACTCTCCCTGATTAAACTTGAAAATATCGTCTCGTTTAAAACGTAACTTAAGCGGTGCTAAAATTATTCAGCATTACTGATAAATCTGGTATTAAAATGTATAAGCTGGAAATAAGCTGACAGATACCTAATGGCGTTTATTTTTCAACGTCGGAACCAGCAAAAAGACGCAGATTTAGGCAGGGCACGTACATGAGAATTGGGCAATGTGACAAAGTCGTTGAAGAGAAAATTTAGGATCGGAAATTAATGAAAATATCGACTAAAGTACAAATGTTTTGATAAAAGT
Source organism: Gnatocerus cornutus (assembly GCA_029298725.1). NCBI lineage: Eukaryota > Metazoa > Arthropoda > Insecta > Coleoptera > Tenebrionidae > Gnatocerus > Gnatocerus cornutus. The sequence continues at coordinate 5,357,269 of CM055517.1, forward strand.
TTACGTTACCACCCATCACGCCGTTCCCAATCCATGCATCATTTTTAACAAATGGAATGAATTACGAATAAAACTACAAGAACACAAAGGAACTTTTCTGAGATAAGTTTCCTTTATTTGCTTAAGAGCTTTGAAACTGTCTAGTTGAAAAAGTCAAATTCCACGACTAGATAGAAATAGGTTGCGATAAAGCCACAATTGCGACGATGATTCCAACTCTAGTGCTTTTTCTCCTCGAGTGTTCTGAGAACTGAGATTTTTAATTATTTTAAGTACACTTCATTAAGATAACGATTCCTAAGCAGGTCTTTGTTTGAATGGTTTTGGGTGTCGGAAATTAAAGCTTGTTAATATTTTTCTCTGGCTATGGATTCCACCAAAGTGCGTAAATATTTACCAATTTCTTACTGCGAGAATTCTTGGACGCAGCGCAAACAATTTAACCGTTTATGCAGCATTCATTGTTATGGATTCTGAAGTTTATGGATCATAAAAAAGAAATTTACGTTTTAAAACCCTTGTAACTACGTGAAACGTTATTTACATCACAATGCTCTACGGTTTATGTAAAAATAATATTGTTTCAACAGCGGGATAATGTTAGAAATTTATTGCTGTGACCAACGAAAATTTAATCAGTTAACCCCGAAGATATTGGTTGTAAAATTGTACAGGGAAAAGCTCCAACATTGTATGGAACTCGTTGTAATTTTTATAAATAAATGGAAAAGCAGCGCTTTGTTGAATTTCGTGCAGGAAAATCATTGCATATTCATAGTCTGTCACATAATTAATTTTATATAGTGACCCTAATATGTAAAGAAAAAATTTATTACTGTACATTAAGATAAATTTATCTGGTGTAAATAATTTACATTTCAGAACAATCGTGTTCTAATCCCTCACTATTGTCCGAGCTGAATAAAAGGTGCGTTTTTAACGACGCAGATCCACTGATACGTTAACATTTTCCAGTTAAGCCAACTGAATGAAATTATTTATGTCCAAAATCATGATAATGATCACGTTCAAAGCAAAGCTTAATTTACTTCGGAAAGTATTAATTAAAACCATAATTAGCCACTGTGCTGGCGTCAGAAACAAAATTAATTTTTCCACTTTTGTAATAAATTATTTCCGACCAAACGTAACTAATTTTCGTACACATTCACCAGAGGCTCTGATATTAACATCGTTTAAATCTTTATTTAACATTGCAGTGATGCGGGGAAACTCGGGTCTGGTATCAGATTTTATGCGCATTGTGTCTATGGTAGCTTTTTAAAATAGCACTCGAAGAAAGTAGGGCACCTTCACCTTGGAGTTAAATTGTTTGAAAACCCAAATTTATGTCGTGTCTTCGCGGATTTTAATTTGGAGGAAAAAAGCGAGAGAAACAATTAGTTGAATGTCGTGCTAACCAAGCCATTTTCAGGTAGATTTGGAGCGGATTAGCAAAGTGGAATTTTTAGGTGGTTTTTAATTAGGGCTGATCTACGATGTCGAGATACGAAAACAAGTTGTGGTGTCTTGAAGTTGACATGAAAACGTACGGAAATTTCTCCAATTTCTGACATTAGAATAAAATTCAGCGACCCGAAAGTCCCACATTCCATCATTTCGGATGTATAGCTTTGACATGGTTTACCACGTCTGCTTTCTGGTGCTGATGGTGATACGATAAATCCACTTGTGTACGGATTTGCCATTCAAGGGTAACAGTAATGTTAGCAGCATTAGAATTTCTAGCAATATATTCGCTAACAGTACATTTATGAGACAGTTAAAATCCCGAACTGTCACAACAGTAGCTGCGTCGGTGCGCACCTGAAATGCTGACGCTGTTACAAAAATAATTGCACTGAACCGAAGAATATCCGTTTAATTTTAATGAATATTCAAAAGGATTTAATCACAAAAAAGTGCCTCATTTCAGATTAGACTCATCATCAAAGGCGTTTGTCTCAAGACAACACTTTCAATTAAATCCGCCACTTTGTTTCAATAAGATGCTTTGTTTATTAAATTTGGATAACGCTGTTTTAATTAAGTCGCGTCCCCTTCGTTTTTAAACTGAAGAATTCCGATCACGAGGGAAAAATAAACTGGTTCCCACGTTCTATTTAGACTTCACTGTGTTGAAAAACATATTTTCAACTTCACGCCTGAGCCTGTTATCGCTTTTGCAGAAATGAAGACAAACAAGGAGCTACAACCGTATTATCGACTGATAATGCCAGATGCTACATGTTTACATCAATGTTTTAATATTGCTCTAATTCTGGTTAATTTATCACTAAATTTTCCAGCACACCCGACCAATTGAATCAATCCAATTTTTTAATTGAGCGGATTTTTATTTTGTTTATTTATGTTTCCTGTCACGATTCTAATGATTGGAGCTCGAAATTGAGAAAAACGAACAATTTGATTTTTACGATATCGGCGTTTCATTTCTTTCCTAGAATTTTCAATGTGCGGGTGAAATTGATTCGTAATATTGTTCAATCAAAAAATCATTGCTTGCAATACGAAACGTTGGTCTGGCAAACGCTAATATGAACTAAAGCTAAATAAACAAAGGTTTTTCCGTCATTACTCGAAATAATTTGAAATAAAACACATGAATGCAGTATTTATAGACCGCTGCACACAATCCTCTAACTGTGATTTCAAATTTTAACAATTTATTTTTATTCATTTGCATGGAAAATGTGTTCAGCCCCAATATTATTGGAAACGAAGCTTATTAAAATTTGTATAATTAATTTCATTTACGGACGGAAAGGAATTCAAGTTGAAAAATACGAAATACCTGGAAACTCGCTTTTATTTGTGCTGCATTTTTAACGTTCCTCACATGCTAGTTTTAATATGTGAAGCCCCTCAACTGTCCCAATCTCTTTTAAAGGATTATCTCGTAAATATTTACGCCGGTACAACTAAGCAAAACGGTTTAACGCCAATAAACTTCATACTCAGCAAGGAAATTCGCGCAGCCCCTTTGACGTTATCCTTCATCTAAACGACTAGTGGATAATAAAACCCGACCATTTTATTCATATTTCCAGATCCAAAGCACGATATAATTATTATAACAAGTGTAAAATGGAAATGGTGGAACGTGGGTGCAATCTAGAAGAAATGTAATGTGTGAAGAGAGAATGACGATAAATAAATCTAAGCAATGGATGCCTCCACAAACTTATGAAAAAATTTATTAAGCACGTTGTTGAGGGTTTCATCAGATCCATATTTCCCTCATACACGCTACAATTGTTCCACCAAGAAAATAAAGCGATAATTTCGAGCGATAAATTTTCGAGACTTTGATGTTTCTTTTAATATCTGTTTCGCCCTCAAACTTTCCTTTATGTAACTCAATTCCCGCACGAATCCTTTCGCAGAACGTAAAGGATTAACAGTTATTCGCACTATTTGCAATTGTAATTGGTATTGCCGATAAGATGTATCACTATCAAAATACTCGCCTGCTATGCTAATTTTGGAACATCGTTAAACATCTATAATGGCCCTAAAACATGCGAGTAAAAATCGACGTGATTAGACGTTTAACGAGGCGAGATTTAGGGTCTGGAAAATTCAACGGTCCAAGAGACTAATTTTCAATTTTTACCCCGAAAAAAGATTCTGCAAACAGATGATCTACCACCGCGCAAGTTCAACTAGACAGAAACAGTGACCTAGATGATGCCGAACAATGACCTTAGAAACTCCATGGAAGGGCTAATATGGATTCACGCCTCAGACACGGGGCGAAAGAACACCGATAGAAGGACAACCCAGTTAACATTGGTCCGAAATTATAAATCAATATTTACGACATCTGCTGTGGATTTTCGCAGAATGGACAATGAAATATTAATTGCTGTCTCCATTAAAAGTGATTTAGAAGCTGAAACCGACTTGCTTACAAAAATCACATCGAAATCCGAAAATGACGATGACAGCCACGAATTAATCTCGAAAATTATTTTCCTGTCAAGGGCCAAAAAATTTATGCTAAAAGGGCCGTTTATTTTTGCGACCGAATGATTTGTTACCATATTCATGTAAATAAAACAGGTAATTTTGAATAAACTCCCAGATATGGTGGAAAAAAAGCTGTGATTCAACAATTGGACAAAAAAGGAGATGAGATATGGAGGTTAATAATTCAATGAACATGCTTTCGGGGCTGATAAGACTGTTTTTCCTGTTTGATTGACATTATTTCGGATTGTTTGTATTTTGATGCTATCTCAACAAAATAAAGAATATATCTGTGGTGGTGGGAAAACAGGAATGGACAATATTGGTTCAGATAGTAGATTTATCATCGAATGGGTATTGGTTTATTTCGTAAGTTCTGCACTAAAAATTTTGCCGCAAATGAAAGTTTTTTAAAAAGCCTCTAAACTATTATAACGAAAAGAATTGATAAAAATTACACATTCCCTCCGAAACTTGAGCTTTAAAGTGGTGTAATATTATCGAAATTTCGGGATTGGATTACTAAATATTGAGGCCTGTATAATGATTAGAATTACATAATGGTTTAGACATTATTAGTTATTAGTGTTATTACCATCGACGTTTGATCCTGTTATAGCTGGGTAATTCATAAATATCCCCAAATAGGATCAAGTTTGAATTTCACTAAAGAGAAATTAATGGCACTGTTTTGAATTATTTGCACAAACTCATTTCCCCTAAATTATAGAGAGGCCCACAAAGCAGCTGAACAGTGTTTGTTGTATTTTCCATTAAAAGGATTAGATATTTTGTCTCTAGTAAATCCCAAAATTTGGTGGTTGTTCACGTGCTTTTTCCACTTTTTATTTTTGGTTAATTAATGAACTCGAGAAATTTTCAAACAAAATTAATCACAATCGCTGAGTAATTGTGCACCTGTTTAGATCCATTGGAGAGTGTCATGTTCCAATAATGTAGCGGATAGTGCAAATTAATTGGCCCCTGATAGCCAATCTCGAGAAAATTTCGATATTATTCATTTATGATTTATGAAGTTTGCGATCGAAATACAGATATGAGAGTGTGAAAAGCTTTACCAGTAATATTGTAACTGGCATTTCCCCTCACTTCGTTTAATGAAACTCTTGTTCTTTGATCATAAATAAAAGCGTCTTAACCCCCGACAGAAAAATGTTAAGATTTATTTACCCAACTGGGAAATGTGCGAACTTAAAATTATAAATTCAAAATTGAATTTCTCCGCCGCCTGGCTTTACTTCAGCCCTAATACAAACATAAAAATTCTATTTCACATTCAGAAGATCAGCTGCTTTTCCGATAAATGTTAGATTTTTAGAAATATCATCTAGACAAGTGGCGAAAGATGTAATAAAAATGTGAACATCTGTGTCACTCGCAGTAAATGTTTGAATCGTTGAGCTGTAAATATCATACAAAAATCTTATATTAAATGAAATTCACGTATCAGCCTGAATATAGAGAGGATATTTCATTCGCCGTTATGCTTTACCTAATGATAGCCAATTTCTGTCAGAAACAAGAAACTAACTCAATCGAAAACAACTTCCATGGGAGATGCGACACTCCCTATAATGTTGGCACGAATAACTCGCGTCTGATTTTTCTCAGTATATCAGCGGGACTGTCTTATTAAAGTTTTTTGGTGCAGACAACAAAAAAATCATAAAAAGTGAAATATGAATTTTAGCGTGGATTTGAGATTAGAAAGTTTGCCCTTCAAGCTTTCGCAAAAAAGTGCAATTAATCCCCGGCGTCAAAGCTCGCTAATTCAATCTTCAAAAGTGCTCTAATTGCTGCAATAACGAACGAAACCGCAGAGAAAAACTCTTGTTACTCTCACAAAAAGCTAATTTAGAATGCAACAAGATTAGCATTGTAAATTAAAAGTGAGCGCAAAGTTGCGTCAGTTTATGACTTCCTCAGATCCGCGTTCAACACTTGATCGATTTGCGTGTCGTTGATTGGGAGCGTAAAATTACAACATTAAAGAACACGCACAGTTGTCGTTAGATTTTTCCACAGTTTGTGTTAATAAAAATTTTGTAGATACAACGATAAACAATTTTTTCAGGTAATCGCTTTGTTGGGTTTAGATAGGAGATCTCTCATTGGCGTCATTAATATTTTTAGAATTTTATATTGGTTTTGAAGCGTGGTAAACAAAACCCACTTCAGCCTCGTCCAGCAGATTATGTTTAATCTACAATTGCAAGAAAAAGTAAATAAATTCGCGGAACGATCGCACCTGCATTCATTCCGCTTACAAATGGTGCTCTTAAATGAAGTTTTCTCTCAGGAGTCCAGTAACAAATGATTGTTAACTTCCTTTTCGTTCCACAATACCCAAATTTATGAAGTCTATGTCCGCCCACAACGAAAAACTGCACAATACGTGGGCAAAGTTAACATCGATTTTTCTATTTTGCTATTGACATGGCAATGTATACAACCAGGGTGTGTTTTTATTAGCTTTATTGTTTCGAGAGCGAGTTAACATCGATGATATTGATTTAGTGTGGTCACAAACTTTCAATCCAAGTGTTTACTGAAAACAGCGGGTTTTTGCAATTGCCCATTTTATTTGTGGACGTAATTCATTCAATTTGCACTTGATTGGGCAAAACATCATTCGTTCATTAATCAAGTTCAATTTTATTGGAAAAACGGGGGAAGGTGTGGACATGAAGAAAAACAAAAAATAGATGACTCCCAAGTTTGATTATCTTTTGTGAAATACGTCGAGTGCTGAAATTCAATTTCGTCGGTTTTTTGCAGATGTAATATCACGAACTCAGCAGCTATTAAATGTTAAGTTATTACATTTATAGATGAGGACTTTAATGTAGATATGAGCTTGAAAATTTCTGATTACACTGTCCTTTTAGCGGCATGTATTTTACATAACGAAGGCTCAACTTTATGACATAATCATGAGCAGCCCTTATTTTGTGCACGCTCGTAAAAATTAATGAAATTCCAAACGAATATTGACGTTAAGTTCCAGGTAAATAAACCTGAAATAATTTGCTACCGACAATGAAAACTTTATTAACCCCAAAATAACTCATAAAAGAACGAAATAAATTGGTTTACAACCTCGAAAATATATTGTCGCTCTGAAAGCCATCATTGTTGTTTTAGGGCTTCAAGAAAAACTTCCGAGACCGCGTTAAAAAGCTCTTAATTAGCAGCAGTTGAAAATGTTCATTAAATAACCGCTCCTAATTCCAAATAATTTGTTGAATTAATCTAAGAAGATCCTCAGCGAGTCCTTCATTACCACATATTTGGCCACTCAAGCAAAAACCCAAACGTATTGTCCCCAGTCCCTCTTTATATTTGCATTGTGACGGAAAAGTGTTGACTCCGGAAGTTCAATCGAATTCGAAAATATAGCAGATAACAATTGGAACAAGAAAACAATAAACTTTAATTTCTTCACATCAAAGACTGGAAACCGCAAAGACTGGAAACTACAAAATTGGATTCTTACGAAAAAATGTTGGCATCAGAGTTGTGCGATAAATTCGAAGAAATTAATTACAAAGTTTTAATCGGCAGGAACTATTTTTAAGTTCGTGGCAGTTTTTCTTTGCTGGTGGGGTAGTAAACAAGTAGGAAAAATCCCAGGAAATTGGCTTGTATTGGTTTTTTATTGTAGAAATAAACTGCCATTTTTGATCAAGCTCAAATAGTAATTTGCACTATTATTTCGTCCTATAATTTACCGTTGACACTGTAGCTTCAAACCGCATCTATTTCCCACTATTTACCACAATTATAACTTCCATTAGCTGACTCCAAAATGAAAATTCACTCTAATTTCCACGTATGAATAAAAAGCTTCCTGTAGCCGAATTTAATCCAAACTGAAATCATTGAACAAATACTTGTAAATTACGAACGTTTCATCTACCCATTCGGATTGGGAAAGTTTATAAAGTGGCGCCACATCAAAGCAAAAGTAGCTTTAATTATGGATTCGTACCAACTTCCATTAACCGTATAACACTCGTACTTGAATGAGTGATTATAATTTTCAGTAGACACCAAAGTTTCTCTAGTGAAAGCTTTCTTGGTCGAGATTCTCTTGTCTTTGATCCAAGTAAATATTTATGATTAAAAAACTATCGCGGCACGATTTATTTTGGCACAATTTCCATGTAGATTAATAGCTGTAATCTCGACCACCGACATATTTTTTTCCAACAGAAATAGCGTAGTTACCGGTTAGTGACTCTCAATTTCCATTTTATTCGTAGAATCAAAGAGATAAAATCCAACAAACAAAACTTTTCCATCAGACGAAAATATTCGTAATGAACTAATCATAATTCGATCTGTTGATTCGGACTAGTAAAACCTGAGATTCGAAATCAAGGTCGAGTTCATTACCCTAAAACAAGAGCCAGGATAATAAAGAATTCCAGAAATCAGTCCATTGTTTGTTGGCTTCATTAGGATTCCACCAACTTTAAGATTTGTAATTTTTTCTTAAACCCCTGCTAAGCAAACTGTTAAAACCAACGTGGCAGCTACGACTGTGTATTGAATTTCGCGTCGTTTATCAAGCAGATTTTGTCAAAATAATTAATTACTCTGCCATTTAAGTGGAGGAATGGAGTGAAAGCGATTTATCCCTAACAAAAAAATGGGCCCTAGCAAAAAATTATGCTGATGGATATTAATTTCTTCGCCGTGAAACAAAAAGTGGGTGTTTTAAAGTCAAATGATCTTTTGTTTGGAGGAAAATCCAATTAGTTTTCCGGTAAGATAATAGTGAAAGTGTTTTTATTCAAATATGGAAAAGTGTGTCAAAGGTGGAAATCACGAGTAAATTAGGGGGAAAAAGTGGCGAGTGGCAACAAATCGTTTTTGTAGCTCTGACGTGCTTGAAAAGGGAAATGTATTCTTTGAGCTGGAAGTTTTTATTCCTTTATGAAGACGTCCGGTTAGGCGGCCTGACACTCCTTACTCGACACTCCTTTTAATTATTAAGTGATTTAGGCTCTGAGGGAAAATTACTTCCTAGAAGGAAAAGTGAAAAGTGGTGATTATGAAAGACTGGCAGATAAAAGGGACTAATAACAGCCGGATTTTCATTAGTTAGAAAAATAGTGAAATAGTAAAATTGCGTGGAATAAAATTATTCTTCTTTTCTCGTGTTATTTCAACGACCTAAAAGCAAACCGTCATCTCTTCATTACCTGAAACAATGGCGGTACTAAATTATAAATCAACAGCTTTGAAACTCCCACATTTGTCTATCATGCGCTTTTGTTCTTGATTAAAATTCCTGTTTGACGCGTTATTTTTATATACCCGTCGTTTTGATGGAATTTCCAGAGTCAAATACAAATTACCAAATAAAACATCGTAAAAAAATGCGAAGAATGTTTTATGAAACCCGTAAAACAGCGCAATTTTTTGTGTTGCTCGCAAACGCTCGACCCTCTATGGTCGTGAAACCGTTGCATGGTCTGCAATGGTGGAATAAAATCCTGAACTGCACGTTAACATGGCTGGACTTATGGACGATAAGTGGATCAACAACCTTTGGAAAACAGACAATCTCGAGCTCACACGCGGTCAGATGTAATTGCCTGCATACCGGATATTGCAAGATATCCAGAGAGTTTAGTGTTGTTTTATGGAGAATTGCTGGCTGTGTGCAATATCAGAGAAAGGGTTTCTCGCTGTTCTTCTTTAAATATAGCCAATGAAGTAATTTCAGACGCCTCGTTGCTGTTTGAGAGAATCTGTTTTTTCAGTTCCGCAGGCTTTATTGAAGTGTTCATGGTGTCAGTTTACATTTTAATTAGCTTTCAACAATCTTCCAATAGGATAGGCTCCTAATTTGGATCAAAATGAGAACCGAGTCTCAAGGTCGGAACGCAATCATAAATAATTCCTAATTTACTCGACGATATTGACAATTTTTTAAAGGCGGAGCCTAAAAATCCCAAGAGATAAAATAATTCAAGAAATTCAGCATCGATCGCCGCAATTAATTTAAATTAACGAGACTAAACAAGGAAGTTGTTAAAATTGTTTACTCTACGAGGTCAAGAATCTCTAGAACTACGATATAGTGGTTGACCCAAAGAGTAATAAATTTTTACCCGGCGCATCCACCATTTTTATCACACCTCGAGCATCGAAACCACAGAAAACTAAGCAGAAAGTTAACAAAAGACCTGTACCAAATCCATCAGCAATGCATAAAAAGAGTCGTAAACCGACCAAAAAATTTTACGTTTCTCGCACACACAACTCGGAAAGCTAATCCCTGGCTACACTAAGCTTTAATTTCACTGGTTTCGTTATTATTATCGTAAAATACAGACTAGCAGATTACAGTGATTTTCCGGCAACTGAAACGGAGAAAAGCGACGATTCTTTGTCTTATCCCTTACCGTTTTTTATTAGTTCTCACGGGGACATAAAAATTGTACACTTTTTTGCTCCACCGATTTTCTGTCTCCAGTAATTTATAAAGTCTCTGCGGTGAGCATTAAGGCCGAGTTTAACAATAATACCGCAAATGAAAGTCAACACGTTTTAGTTTTATATTTGTGCAAACACAGATAAAATCACGTACTGTATTAGCTGTGGAGTCGTTCTTCAAGATGCGATATTTATTGTTCCTTTGAAATGTTAGGAAAATATCTTTAAAATTCTCAGAAGTTCCAAATTGTAACTGTTTTGTTTTCGTTGTTGGTGTACTTTATGGTGAATTCCTCAGCTTCCGCAAATAACCTATCGTGTTAGTTTTGAAAATGATCGAATAACAAACCAATTTTTTCACAGTTAACACAAAGTCACAAGTCGTTTATTCATTCATTCACCACCGCTGATTTATATTATAATAACTCTAGTTTCCACTTTTTTGGTTCTATCAAAATAATAAGCCAATCGACAGACTAATATATTTTTTACACTTCACGACCATCCAAACTTTCAAACACCCCATAAATCACCTCGAGAAATCCTCGAATTTAATTTTAAACGATTTGATTTATGAAAAGCTTAGAGCACAATGTAGCATCGTTATTAATAGCTATTTACATGTTATAATTAATGTTCCGGCAATGATTCAAGCTTTACGTCAATGTAATATTGTGCGGTTCTTAAATGATTATTGTTGTAAGTCAAACATTTAACATGCTTGGCGATTTTACTCAAAAGTTTGCAATCAGTTTAAGTGTGCTTTTAGATAGCTAACCAATTAAAATATAACAACACGAGTAATGGATTTGCTTAATTAGGTATATCCAATTAAACTTGTAGAAGTGTGCACTTTGCTGGAGCAGTCTGGTTGTTTTAGGTAAAGTTAAACCGATAGTTGCACGACAAGCTCTGTCAAGTATTTACACTGTAATGGTTACCACGAATTGTGGTGATCGAGCTCTAATTTTTACCGTTCTCTCGAGTGAATCACTTCTATTTAGTTATCTCCTTATCTTAATAACACATTTTCAAATTGGTTGTTAATGATAACGGGGCAATGATGCTCGACCTTTTAAAGTAGCCCATTAATCACACTTCACCTAACGATTATAATAATCCTCAAACACAACCTGTTTTTTCTGACATCTTTCCCCCCATTAATATGTTTTTACAAACAAAACTGTCGAAACTCTTGTCGAAGACCCTTTTAGATGATTTTTGTGTCGATCTCGTGCCAAGTTAGAAACGAAATGGTGACCACAAAGTGGTTTTTTCAGTAAATCAAATCAGTAAACAAATAAAAAGTGGTAAAAGCTGGATCAAAGAGATAATAACTTTGGAGGTTAGATAAAAGGTTTTTCTTGGCCGAGAAATTCCACAAACTGTGTTTTTATGATTCCTTGTTTAATTTCCGGACACCTTGACGAAAAATGAGGATGTCGTGCTTTATAGAATTCAGGAAGTTGGCGGAGACGTCGTCTGGGACAATGCCCTCAAGATTGGTGAACTTTAAAGGTCCAATCATTAAAATGTTGTAAAATGATCGTAAGGTTTGTGGTCGGTTTTATGGAAACTAAACGATCGAAGTGAAAAATGTTTTAGGGGCAATTTAAATATTATTTCGATCGTTTGGTCAAACGACTTTTATCGATTAATTTGTGGCTTGTAAGTCGCTGTCAATTAAACTTAACATGGAAAAAATAAAAAATAGAACACTGAAGAAAATTACGAACTTTATAAACTGTCTTCCTTAATGCACTGCCAATCAAAGTTATAATCTAAAGTGAAGTACAATAGCGAGGGAACATCACAAGATCGTTCGAGTGTAGTTTACATTCATATAACTTTATAACGTTGTTTGTCGTATAAAACAACTACTTTAATACACGTGGTCGTTTTTCCTAGTCCATTTTCCGCTTGAAAGAAGTTGGGTAGCTTCGAAAGACAAATCAGCGTTTCATTCACTGAAAACGGGCAATTATGTACATGTGAGCAAACAATAATTGCAATATGTTGGACAAATATGAGCAACATATAATAAATGCGCAATAAAGGTGGGCTTTCAGTGCAACGAACCAAATAATTTCCAGAGAAAAATTCATTGTTAATGTCACATAAAGTCACTAAACATTCGTTAAGTTGGTGCTCGATAACTTACACAAAGTTTATGCAGTTTTGAACAGCGGCTAAATTGGAACCATTGCATTTTCAAAGGTTCTTTGTATTCATCAGCATCTCGTTGCCAAGTCAAACAATGCATTATTTGCGTAATCCGGCTTTACGAAATTACACTTTTGGCCGGAATAGGAAATGCTCGCGTTAGGAATTTCATTTAAACTTTTTTCTTACCACTACGAAAAACTGTTTCAAGTTCACATCGTTCATGATTGCTGACTCGCACCAACGCTTCTGAACATTGCAAAATAACGATAAGGTAGAATTACCCCAGAAGAGTGTAGGGTTCGCTAATCAAGTCAAGATAGGAAAACCAAGGCAAATTTGTGGACAAGTTTACATCATGTCGTTGGAGGGCTTCATTTACAGTTACTTCAACTAAATTATGAACGACTGTTTGAGTACGTGTTCTAGTTTAATTATCTTCTGTAATTCACTCCATAGTTTTGTGAGGGGCGGAAAATTTGACGATTGAAGTGTCAAGGGAGCAACTTGGGGTAATTATTGCACTACTTTGGGAGATGGATGAGGAGCCAGGGAAGCGAGAGGATAAAGTTTTATCCGCAAACGATGAAATAAATTTAGTAAAAAATACTCCAAAACCATTTTGTATGATTTATAATTTGTTTGACCAAAAGGCTAGATGAAGAATAAAAAATAAGATTTTGGGAGTCAATGAGATGAGAGATTTAAAATATGCAAAGCATTCCAAGAATCAAACAGTGCAAAGAACGTCAACTCTTGAGACACTGATGAGAAATTAAGAATTATTAAAACTAAAATTCAGTTTTATTCAAAGAAAATTTTTGAGATGAATAAAAATCCAATAGCTAAAATAGCAATTAAATAGCTAAAATTTACAACTTGAAAACACTTTTAATTTAGAAAACGGAAACGTGACATGCACTGAGATTCTGAAAATTTTCCAAGACAATCGAAATCGTCTAAAGGATCCGTGTATTCTATGCATAAATAAAAAACAGAAGCGACTTTCAAGGAAAAAAAATAGGATAAAATTCGGTTATTGATTTAGAATATAAATAAGAAGATAAACGCGTTGCGCGTTTAACTCAATGTCAATTTGAATTTCTTTAGACGAAACATGTGAAAACCAAGTATATTTCATTTTAAGCAAAAACAAATCGATAAAATCAAACCGATTAAACTGGACTTTACAGTGTTATTTTAAAACATGATACTGACAGTTACACAAAAATACACAGATCAAACTAGAAAATCCCAATGAAAATTTACAATGATGAAAAAGCAAAGTTGAAAAAGCAAGCTAATTTCATCACCTTATTAAGTTACAAGGTTGTTAATTGGGTTATTTAGTTATATTATTAAAATATTTCCTTCCAAGAATAAGGAGAACAAATTTAACACTGTAATTCTATTTAAGAATTTCACCGAGTAAATAATTTAGTTTACCAACGTTGCGTAAATTAGATTTATATCTTGTTGAACATGTTGATGAAACTTGATTATTTAGAAAATTGTACTTCAAACGTTGCATTAATTTTGTGCAAAAATTTTTAGCTCATTTGTAATTCCACTCATAACCATTAGAAAAAACCTAATTTTATCGTCCTAACCCAAACATTTACACAAAGATCGTATTACGCTCTTAATTTGATTATATTAGTTCCATTAAACAGATTTAACTATTACACAAAGACCATTTTTAATAAATATTTACTTTGACCGGTTAGAATTCATTTTCTGTTTTTTATAAAGCGATAGCTATCAACTCTCATCGTTGTGATTTACATCAAGTATTTTCGAATTATCCCAACTCACTTACTCCCGATTGATTAGTTCGTTTTTTATTCGTGCATTGTTAGGAGAATCCTCGTTTTTATGGAAGGGTTGCGCTCGCAAATTCGAAAGTAAAGCTTTAAACTGAATTTTTAGTGATCGAGTAGTTTCGTGACATGGATTCCTTCTTTGTATCCTTCAATAAATTGATTGATGTCGTCTTTGAAAAACGTCGTAACATCCAAAAGCAACGAAAAAAAACCGAGGCCATTGATAGTGTCGACGTTATTAGATTCTTTAATTACTTTTTGTTGGTGGTATCTAATCTTTGTGATTTCAGGTTAACGCACGCAGACTGTTGATAACACGCTACATTAGTCCATCTGAGCTTCTACAGCATCATCACATTATCGAGGTTCACTTTAAGGTTGGTAGACTTGAATTTGAATTTATAGCATCGATAGAGAAAATCAAGATGTTTTCTTCGAGCATGATAAATTAGAGACTTAAGAGGTGCTCTTTTAGAATTTTTCTTCAGACCCCCCAATTAAAATTCTCCCGAGATTATAAAAGAGTCATTTGATTAACGAGCATATTCATGATAGTGGACATCTGAAAAATGTTGTTCGTGCTAGCAGACATTCAATCTTAATAAATTAAAGTTGTCATGCTCATCGCGCTATTCATCATCAAACATTCATATAATCACGAGACTCCAAGGAGCACCTTTCAGAGCTAAAAATAAAATGTAAGTCAGTTATGTAAGATTTAATAGGTGCATATAAACAATTAATTTTAAAACATTTTTACAACGAAGATAAAAGAAGGGAGGAGTTTTAAACTCGAAGCTTCTATTTTGATTTTATTGAAGGATGGCAGTGGAAGTTTATCGCCTCCTCAAGTTGGGAATTATTAAAGTTTAATAGCCACACGTGGGCGGTTATTGTCGTATAGGTTTAAAGCGTTATAAAATAACAAGAAAATCCTTTAGAAGCAGGAATTCGAAGAAATAATTAGCGCTCATTCCAGAGCTCCGTTTTCTTCCAAATGTAAATTAGAACTTGGAATTTTGTCCTCGTACATTTCAAATAGAACATATCCCGCACCCTCTTCGCGTGACAACACTGGAAAAATCAAATTTGCACACTAATATCACCTTCATACCCCTTGAATCAATAGTATAATTCGTTCACTGAAATCGATATTTCCAAGTTCCCGCAATAATTGTGCGGAAATTTACCCCCATCGCTTTGCTTTTAGGGTCGAAAAATCCGTAAATATTTGTCGGGCTGCATATTTAGTATTCAAATCACGGATGTGCAGTTTGAAAAGTGCCATCTTGTTTTCTAACACCATCTGCTGCATCCAGTTTCTAGGTTTGCATGAAAACTTGTCAACAATCACAAAACAAAACCCTTGTATTACAGTTTGGCGAAACCACAACAGAATTTCCAATGTGCTTTAATATTAAACAAACGCTGAGGAATATTAATCGGAAGTTTCAAGGTTCTTAAAAATGCCTTCGAATTTATCTTACTAAATGGGGTCCTCTAACCGCAATCTTGTTGTAATAGCTAATTGGAAATGTCCTGTTTATAGACGATTTTTCGGACCAAGGACGATGTGATCTCACAATGACCTGACAAAGGGTTATTTTTTAAGGCAAAAAAGTCGTGTTTCAGGAGTTGAAACTTTCAAGCACAAAAAGCAACCTGTCAAGCTTTGCAAACACAATGGAAGCCGATTTTTCATAACTTGACGAAATGTTAACAAGCGCGACTTTTTATGAATTGCATTGTAGAGTTTAATTGCTGTTTCCTTGTTGAATACTTAATAATTGGTTTGGATACGAGGAGTGACTTGCCAAAGTCTACAAGGAGGCTAATTGTCGTTTATTCACTCGGTTTCTGGTAAACTCCTTACGTGACCAGGCTGAAATTAACACAACCCTTATTAGTTATGTTTGTAAAGGGTTTGTAGATAAATTTGTTCGTAATCGTCTTGGAAATTGGCTGAAATTTAACTTCTTAGCGTCTTATAGGTAAAACTTCGAGTTTAAACAAGAGTCAGATCGGGTTGCTAATATTCAGATTTGCCATTATTCATGCTCGTACTGCAAGCTTTCAAGAACTTCCATAAAAGTGGAGTTGCTGCATTTCCGCTACTAAGTGGCTTTTACGTTTTTACTGAAAATCTCCACGACTAGTTCCTAAATTCCCTCTAATTCCAATGACCTATCAATATCAATTAAAAGGCTACAAGGAAAGTGTAAAGTTGTTTTTTCCACGTCCGCCTCCCTGACACATGCTCCAGAAGGATTATTCCCAATTGTACACTAGATCGAGACGAAAAAACAAGTTTGTCTCTAATTTAGCTAGTTGTTTTGATACAAGTTAATTTTAGCACGAAGAACTAATAGGATGAGAAATGTGAAATCGGGAGAGAGATTTTTCACTCGTAATAGCATAGAGTCGTTACAACTTCGTTATATTACACCACTCGGTTTCCTTCAAAGTTTGCACATTCAGTAATGAGTGAAATTTTCAGGCTTCATTTGATTAATAATTTTTGCGAAGGACGTTAATTAAGGACCAACTGATTTAACTTCATAATTCGCATGAAAGGACGCATCCGGTAACATCGGTCACTCATCCATATCCGGGGAAAATTAAAAGCAATATGCCAACTTCCTGCACAGATAGTTTCCGGAGATCTAATGGAAAATGCCCTATATGTAGAGTCATGGGGTTAATTAGACTCCTCTGCTATTTATACAACTCAATTCAGTCCAATTGTCTCGGAGATTTAATCGCCACTGATTTTTCGTCCCAGATTAGACTCACCCTGTATATTAGATTTATAGGTAGATGCATAAATGTCACCTTCTTTCTCATTACTCTCAACAAAGTACAAAACCCAGTTAGTCGTTAGCAACACGGAAAGGCCACGCTTTTAAATTAATCAGTGGTATTTGCAAAGTAATTTACACCATACTTACGAGCTAACACGTAAAAGGGAGATATTTTTAAGCAAAATATGTTACAAAATACACGTAAGCACATGAATTGGCGTAGATGTTTTGCTCCTATCTAGAGACTTCTCAAATACTAGCTAACTCTAGAGCTGCTCAGGATAGTTAGTGTAACTTAATCCCGTTCATTACCTTGAGGAATATTCTGCAGTATAATTATTAGGAACTCCTCCAAACAACGTCGAATGTCGTCATTAATTTCAGTGAAAGTTGAGACTTTTAAAAACTACTACAAAGCAAATTTGCAACGCGACATAAACATTTAATTGCGTCGCGACGCTTTAAAACTCACATTTACTACCGCGACTATAAGGTTACGTAGCCGGAGAGAATTATTTTTGAAAACCCCGCAAATTCTATGACATCGAACCCGTTAGCACAAAAATATCGACCAAACAGCGTTTTCCAATATCTTCCTCTCGCCTTCAGTCCGAAAATTTATGACTAGTTCGAAAATTGTATCAGAAGCAGTATAAAATTTTATTTATGTCATCTCGCAAATTGTTTTTCAGTCGTTTGAGTATAAAAAAACATACACAGAAAATAATGTAACGAGCTGTGAATGATATATTCCTAATGGCTCGAACAAGAAAACTTCCAGACTCTTATTTTAAAGCCTCTTATGGTTTGTGATGACAGTTAACTTACGCAACATCTAATTTAATTAAGATGAAAATGTTAGAGTTGTCAACTAACGCTGAATAAGTTTCCAGCAACGAACTTACTTGGGAGCCAATATTGGCGGCTGACCCAAATAACTAATGGGACAGACACCTCGTTGTTCTAATAATAAAATAATGAAGTTGAGTCTTAGTACAGTCACATTTTTATTTCGCGAGTGACCCGGCGCATCCACCATTTTTATTGTTGCTCTTTTACGATTAGCAAACGTTACAGTCAGCGAAATTCATATTGTATATTGATTAAATATCAAATTCCTCGTAATTTTACTGCTAAAGTATTTTACCACGATTATATGGGTTAATAGTAATATTACTAAATTTATTGTGCATAACTGTGGCAACACCCCAAAAATGTAACTCCCTAGCTATTTTCTATTTATTTTACGGGCCATAAACTGGTTTATCGCCCTGGAGGATCATAAAGAACAAAATTTGCGTTCAGTCGTGGATAAAATATATTCTCATTACATTTAGTACTTTTGTCGAATTAGTATTAATGTTATTGGGTACGATGGGAACAGTCTCAAATCTCGTGATTCGGTTTTCTGATTGCTTTTTGAACCAAAAATTGGTCAAATTAAAATAACCAGATCTTACATTTTGAATTTTGCACTTCAATTTGAATGTTTAATAATGATGTAACCCCAAACTAAAATGAATGGAAAACAAGTAATGAAATCCTGCAAAAATGCAGACAAAATTGAATATCGCGCAAAACCAAAAAAAAAATTAAATTCGCACTGTTGAATTTATTGGTGTTTTTTTTTTAATTTTATTTTGGCATTAATTCAGTTACAAACGTGTTTGTAAACGCACCAAAAAAAATAAGCAAAACAAAGTAAACATTTTTTCATTCATTGTTCATCGAACTCAATTTTAAATTAAAGTTAAACTACTTAGCTGTCATTGCCATTGTAAACATTTTCTATTTTGTGTTGTTCTTTTGAGCCCCCTCCTTAGCTCATATCGATTTTGATCTACATTTGTTGTGTAAAGTCCCATTTGTTTTTATAAACTGACGGACTCGCGAGCTACATTGAGCACGAAATTTACTGTTATTAGGGTTACAGATTAGGGTGCAGCTAATTGAAAGAAATGACTTTAAGGAAAAAGACCTTATACCATTAGCTTTAACGACGTTAATGCAATTAAAACAATTTTCGTTAGGCCAAGTGTGGTGTTTATTGTAGAATGGACTGAACTTTGAGTCGGTTTATGACGTTAAGACTAGTTAGAAACTACAAAAGAGAGCTATAAAACTTTATCGCGAACGCAACAATGTAAAAACAAATCAAATAAAAAGCAGATTGCAACATTAATATTTTTAAATTGTGGCTAAACGCGATGTCTGAGGTCAATAACACAGTTTTATCCCTCACAAGATTGTCTAAGTAACTTTATTTACGGTCTGCTTTTTCAGTGAAAATTGAGTTTGGAAATTGGGTTAAACTAGTATCCTCAGACACCCACTTAGTTGTTTTATTGCACTCCTTAACCACCGGATTTAGAGGACAGTGTGCTGCACTGGAGCTTTTCATATCAATTACGCGTTATACTTAATAAAATGTAAATCGAATCAGAAGTAATCTCAGCGACGAGTGTGAATTAAATAGAAAAACATTTTATACAGTGTGCCTCATTAAATTTTATGAACGTGTTCCGTCGACGCTAATTTTGTAGATAATTACAATGCACAATGCATAACTTGTTCCT
The DNA here is from genome assembly GCA_029298725.1 of Gnatocerus cornutus. Taxonomy (NCBI): domain Eukaryota; kingdom Metazoa; phylum Arthropoda; class Insecta; order Coleoptera; family Tenebrionidae; genus Gnatocerus; species Gnatocerus cornutus. The sequence goes on from CM055517.1 coordinate 5,377,096, forward strand.
TTGTGGTAGCAGCTGCAACATTTCCGTTTAAAAGCAGATTCCAGTCACTGCACTTAGATAATAGCTTAAGTAACGATTTTCTGCTAATAGTCATTAATTAAAGTTACGTCACCAAGTATGTAAGAAGTTTTTTAACACTTCATTTACTAGGAGATTTTCTTGTTAAGTAAAAAGAACAATTTATTTAAGCAGACATGGCTTTAAAATTGCTCTTTTTCACGGAACATGCGAGGTTAATTACGAAGCCTGGACTGCAAATATTGCATACTTTTTCATTACAAGAAGTTAACAATCTCGGAGTAAAATGTGTCAAAGGAGCTTCACTTTTTTGTCGTCACCGGCTCGTGTCCCTTTATAGAAAAATCTTCGTAAATTGCTAAACACCATTCCACTTCAGCACCTTTAAATCACAAAGGATGTCTGAAAACTAGTCAAATCAATGTTGGGCCGCCTTTGGATTAAAATTTGGTAACTTCGAACTGATGTAACCTCCAACCTCAATTAATTAACCGCCTTTAGGCCTCGTAAGCGAATTTACAAGTGACCTGAGATGGTGATTAAGATATTTCCACTGAATCATCAAATTTTAAGGTAGTTCATTAGGACGCGGAATAAATCATTCCAAGTTGCGTGGAATTCTTCCGCAATTTTTATTAATATTTTCTCGGTGTGGTTCAGACCATAAATTATTCCAGTGGAACATGTAAATGTTTTAGTGAGGTCGTTACACAGCATATTTGTTTCATATTTTGACCGAATAAACATGTTTGCTTTTGAGTCATATTTTCGTGTTTGGATTTAAAGTGCTAAAATTAATTCAATAATTTCGAAAAGAAAAATAAACAAAGAGTGCGAAATGGGGAGCTTTGTGCAAATTTACGACACTGTTTTAAAGGTAAATATTTTATAATTCGAATAAATGTAAAATTAAATTTGCGCCAAAGATGCAATCAATCAAACTCAAGAGAACTTGGTTCAAATATCGTAATTTCTCGTTCACCTGTTGCTCGAATTTATGATGGAATCTCTTCTCGTCTCTGTAGTGGGCATATTAAAGCAAAGCTACTGGCGAATTGTTCGCTTTTCTTTATTAATATTTTATTTCTCCGGGATTGATGTCGTGGGGGGTAATTTGGGAGTTAGCCAAGAGACTTTTGGTACACTACAGAATGAACTTATAAAATATAAAACATAGAAAATGTTGTTTGTTTGGGATAATTGAAACAAATTCCTCGTAAAATTACGGTAAATTTTTCAGGTTTCAGCAAAAATGGTGGTGGCGCTGATTTTCAATTTCCAAATATTTGCATTTTTCGTTATTTATTACCCATTAAATTAAGTATTAGCACCATCAGGTTAGAATATAATAACTTGAAATTTAAATATTTGAAGTATTTATGAAGTGCGAATGTATAAAGCTAATGTTTCTTATCGTCTTAAGTTTATAGCTGCGAGAAATAGCTATTTATACTTATTATATTTAAAGCAAGCTCTAAGCAATTAATAATTCATCTAATTACCCACTTCAAACTTCTCTTTTAACTAACAGTTAATAATGTTGAAAATCCTTGCGCTTTGTTACTCGCGACTGCAATATAATTAAAATGGCATTTTATAGCTGATACATTTATAGTCGGAATGCTGAAGTGATACGGTCTCGCAGCTACAGAATTTAATAATCTGTGTCGAGAAGCATCGCATTCGAAGAAAATCCTTGCAGAAAAAGACAAGAATTTCAACCGCGCTGAGAATTCCACGTATAAGTCATATTCCTACTAATTTACTGTAAGTTGTACCTGCTAATACCCAGCAGAGCCATCGTCATTTCCTGAGATGACTTTCCCAAAGCGAAACGAATTATGCAAGTTTTTCGGAGCTTTTATCCGCGATATTGCAAATAAAGCTGTTGGGAAAAGTTTCAGGATCCAATTTATGTTGTATTTTTAGCCGGGAAAGTTGGAGATTTTTTTTAACCAAATCGACGGTAATATTCAGGATCCTATATCCTTAATCATTTTGCATTTCATTAACTTTTTTTTCAGGAAAGTCGTTAATTGTTATCCTCCAAGGGCACGAAAGTTCCTCGAGGATTTAGCTACTTCCGTTTTCTACGTCCATTTTGCATAAAGTGGCGTACATAAATATTGCTCTTTCTGTTTTACATAAATTTACCATCATTACGTGAGCGAGTTTCAATGCATGCAAACTGTTGAAGAATTGAGAGTTCTTTAAATGGATAATTGCTTTTTTAAGCGGTTCATAAATTCTCGCAATCTTGTTTCGGAAACGCTTATCTTGAGATCGTTGTTTTTCTTCAATTAATTAATTTGTTCATGTTAAATTGCCCCTCCGAATTTGGTGTCAGGTGGAATAATTTCTCCAACTCAATACGCCGTGTTTTTCCCAATTCGAATTGGATTGTGGAAAAAATTGGTTCTGTTATTCATGGCATTTTTACAGTGCGAATTGTTGGTGGATTTATACAGAATTGGAGTTTTTATGTTCGGTGAATAAATTATTGGGTGAAGAAGCCATAAATTACACGAAGCACCAAAGTAACTTAAAAAATGTAGTTTCGATGCAGTGACGAGAAATCCCTTTTTGCCACCATTTTTCAGTCCCAATTACCGCCAAACAAATATTTCATCAGCTAAGTGCACTGATTACCGTGTTAATTAGCGACGACTGGTGCACCAAAACATGTTGACAAAGCTAATTAAAGGTAAATCAAGATGTGTGGACTTTATCAGAATTACATTCCCAGAGCAATCCAATTTTTATACATAAAGGCTGACTTCGGTTTCCACTTAACTCATAATTGCAACTTTCTCAATTTATTTAAGTTCCCAACTTGCCTGAACTAACATTGAAGTGCAGAACTGAAGATAATTTTAAACGAAGCAATCTCGAAGTAGCGAATGGAATATGCAGTTTGCGACTTTCAAAGAAATGTGACTATGCTAAAAGAAGTTGGTTGGTAAATACGTGGCATTTGTTGGAAGTTTTAATGTAGTTGCTTCAAGATTTCGGTGTGTTGAGCCACACCTCAAGTTTTGCGTGCGAAACGACCATCAATCGAATGTTTGCCATAAAATTATTAGACTTTTATAATGGATTTTTTTATGAGCGTCTCTTGCAAAATGGTATAAATAATCCCATCAGAGTGAGAGCGTTTCCTTGTACAGATTAAATGAATTGTATTCATTTTTGAGAAAGTCAGAGATTTCTTTTGTGCTCTACTGTGCTGGTAAACAGACGACTGAAAGAGCTAATCGCCTTTAAATTCCTCCAGTCAAATTTTTAATAACTGGAAGTCCTCCACTTCAATCTGATGCCCTCGAGAGTATCAATAGGTGAGTTTTCTTTGAATCACATTTCTGCAAAAGCTCCTTTCAAAGAAAGCACAGCTCTGATTAAAAATTAACAAAAAGTCCAAATCTCAAGCTCGGAATTTTATATTTTCTTTCCCTGCTTGTTGGTTATTTTCTCATAATGTTATTCATAAAGCCGGTTATTGTGTAGCGATGTGACTAACACGTTTGATTTTTTTTTCGCTTTTTGCTCCGATACTCTGGAAGAGTTTATAATTTTATTCCTTTTCAGTGAGCTTCTGAAGAGCTAAATTTAACAGCGGTTGGACAAGGAAGTTTATGCGTTTACGGACATCGATCGGATTATTTTGGTGTAATTTAACGATTCTTAAACCAAATTGTGAGGAGCTTTAATGAAAACTCGGAAGTGCCTCTCCGACCGGAAAACGTCAATTCATCTAATTTCCAAGCGGCGCTGAATAGAAACAGATTCTAGGTATTTTATGAAATCTGAATCTGTTCATTTCTGTTTTTCATTTCGGTTGACGAATGCTTCACTTGAGTGGTTTTAATAAGAAACTCTAAAACCACAATAATTAAATTAAAACCAAATGAGTGTTTCGCAGGCTTTTCAGTGAAAATATGCATCGAGTGTCACTGTAACAGACATTAATTTATATCACCGCGAAACATTTCACTTTATCTTGAGCGTGTTATAATTTAAACCATCTCTTTGCCGGCAAACAATTCACGTGGGTTGTAAACTACACGAAACTTGTCAGCCTGAGGTAATGTTTCTACCTGAAATTAAGCGTATCATTGCTACAAACACTCTTTGATATCAAGAGTAGTTAGATTCCGATGACGGAACTCTCGCTTCATCAAATTTCTAATGGACTCTAAAATGTTGACCATATTTCAAGTTTATTTGAGTTATAAGAGACGGAAAACGATCCGATAATTCAAAAAACGTAATGACGATTCGAACCACTTTAAAGATCAAAGAGAGTTCTTGTGACAGTTTCAATTTTCGTTTCATTTCTTTATAATAAATTCGTCTCAAACAATTATGACTCTCCATAAATCTCTCGTGTTGTATTTATTTTCCATGAAGCAATAAATTAAAAGTGATGCCATACACTTTTTGATTGATTATTGATTTCGGAATTGGTTATGATGGTATTGCTTTAGTTTTATTGACAGTAACGAGCGAATGTAATTGGCAGATGCTGATAATGTCTGCGACAGGATGTTCTAACATATTAAGCTACAGGTTGCGATTGTGTCAGATTTCTGATACAACGCTTCGAGTCATTTGGATTTATTTCACAAAACATTTAACGACTGAATTGGCAGCAAAAATCGGACCCAGCAAGCAGAAAATCTAGCAGGATCAATAACTCTGGGATAAATTTAATACGTCTTTGGCTAGTTAATCAAAGATCAAACATGAAGGAGGGGCTGTAGTATTCAGTAATAAATAAAATTGGTTTCAAAGATCTGATTTTCTCGGAGCTTGTTAAATTTCATTCCGAGAATTTATATTTAATAAAAGTTCTTTGTTGCAATCAAACTCGCTGCACAATAAGCTCATATTTAGTAGTTTCAAAAAGTCAACTTCCTTTCCAACAATGCTAATTATTTTTAAAATGCCGGAGAGGATAGTCCTTCCTAAACACCACTTTTATTTAAAAAATTGCCTTCGAATTAAAATTTGAGCTGCTTGTAATCAAAATTAACGCTTGAACTCGAATATTTTCTACTTCAACGAGCAGATAACTCCATAAAATCATTAAAAACTTCGTTCCTAAATTAACTCAAATCCGAATAAATTTATTCTCCATCTATGACTGAGTAAAAACTGTCCATTTATTTGACTTAACAAATTTAATTTTAATTGGTTCGCTCCATTACGTACGAATAAAAAAATGTGCGAATTTAATTTCAGTGTTTACTGTAATAGCGTTATAAATTTTTCCCGAGCTCTATAAATATTTGCACATAAAATTTTTCATCCATAAATACATAGAAGTATGCTCGTGGATATAAGTGGCTCAGATAAATTATATGTCCATATAGAATTTGAATTTTGTTCACAGAGAGAATATTTCCGCCGTATAATTAAAAACTCGCACAAAGTTGAAGAAACTGGTAATTACAAGAAAAGTGCTCTTGAATTCAGACATTTTACGACAGTCGTTGAAGTTAAGTTTGTCATAAACATAATACTCCACTGATCATTTTTCTTCAGCTTAAACCCAATTTCCGCCGAATGACACCATCGATTCTGTGCCCATTTCTATTCATTACCTTTTACTAATGTTCCAAGTTGATGGTGGCGATTTAGCCAAACGTTAAATCGATCCTGAACGAATTAGGTGTCAGATTATCGGCGCTATAAACACCGTCAGAGCTTAAAGCTCGGAATATCCTGATGTTTTAATCGGTCGGTTATTTTAAGTGCGCGAACATTTCATTATTGAATCGTAGACCATATTTTTGAGTTAATTACCCCGAAAACGCTATAGTTGAAATTTATTGCGCCATTTGAATTCACTCGCGTTCACACAAATGTTAAAACACTGCGCATGGATTTATTTCTTCGACTTCCGCCCAAGAAACTAACAAAAGTCGACTCATTTGGACAAGAGAGCTAGGCAAATAACAGGGCGCTTTGGGCTGAGTTATAGGGCACATACACGGCAGGATTAATTAAAGATTGTAAAGGCTTGAAAACTAAGCAAATACCAATAGAATATTTCAACATACATCTGATCTTTGTATTTTATATAATTCGTAGAGTGTGAAATGTCTAAATTAAATATAACGTGGGAATCAAATATTTTGAAGCCAGCACTTCCACCAATCGTGTTTTGTTTCAAGACCTTGAAGATTCAACAATTATTTTAGCGCGCAATAATTTATCGGACAAAAATAAAAATCGCGTAAAATATTTACGTTAAGTGCCACACCGATTCTTCGTTGAAAACTAGTAACAAATTGGTTTTAATATATCATAGTAAAGTTTATAAAACAGAATTTCGCGGCTATAAATATTTTTAATATTCCAACACCTGTATATTTATAGCATGCGGATAAGTGTAAAACTGCTGACGTCTCAATTTTCTAATGTTTCTACAGATGTTTCGAGAATAAAAATCTCGTTTTATTGATGAATGGAAAACACAGCTTATGTAGTTGCTTTGGTGAGTTTATGTTACACTTTTCTAAAGTCCGCGATATGAAATTGAAAAGTCTCGTCGCTTGAAAATTTTATTGCGACTCTTTCTTGTTGAGTTTATAAAGTTATGTTTCATCCAATATTGTGATTTAAATCCTCTCTGTTTAATTGAAAGGAGACTTCTGGAGTCGTGATCAAAATGAGACCTTTTTCAGGCTATAATTTGTGATAACGCAACATAAATTGGGAGAGTGTTTCAGTTTTTGCGTGGGACATTTAATTTGTCTGAAATATGTGTTGTTGTTTGAAAAAGCGTTTTATCCGCTAACGTCGCTCCAGTAATTTAAGGACCGGAATCGAGACGTTTAGTCCGTTTATTAAAAGAAAGTGCCCCGGAATTCCGGCTTTCTTCCTTTCTGTTTACTCTGTTTTGCATAAGCCTAATATAATTACTTCCCATATTTACATACTTGAAATTTATGTGTCTTGGAAGATTCTTCCGTTAATTAAGTGACACCGGCCTCCTACGTCACAATTTGTCGCCGGCTGTTTTGTTTAATGAAATCTAATTCGATGAAGGTGGAATTTGTCGACAAACTTTTCGATTGAATTGAATTTCTTCGCAAAGTGCAATTAAAAGTTGGGAAAGACCGTGAAGCTCTTCTATTTATTTATCACGAGAGTGATCGCCTGTCAAATGGATCGTGCGATGAAAATAAAAACACAAAAAAAAAAACTAATCCCTCAAACGTACATTTATTCTACTTGTGACAAGCTGTTTCACTTAGTATTCATTTTTCCTTAACGAAATTGTGAAATTGTTTTCGTGACTGAAATATCTTTCCTCTAAGTTAAAATAAATTGCCACTAAATTTGTATCGAGACTGACAAACAAAGAACCTAATAATCGAGCATCTGACAAACTCCAATGCAATTTTACAAGAGCAGGGTGTTAAAGAAAGCAGTCGAGCGATTTATATGAAATTGAAATTTTTGATGAACTGCTGCGGCAAAAATAGTTTTCTTTGAATTTCACACAATTGGAAGTTAAGTTCGACATGGTATCTATTATTGTAAGTCGGAAATAGCGACTTGTCTCCCAGTTAAATTAAATAAGCATATGGAAGCATGCAGCGTCAGTAAAGAAAATTGTAACTAATCTGTTTTAACATGTCACTCTCACGAGTTTCTCAATATTTAGATAAGTCAAAAATCTCGTTACTAAAAGTAGCTGGCTTAAATTTAGCTTTGTCGACAACTGTCTCGAGTTAAACCAGCTTGAAATTGGTGGTCGATATAAATAACTTTTAAGTATCATTTTAGTGTCTTCCGCTTGAAAAAACCCGTCGAATAAAATTGATAGAATTCGCCGTTTTTAATATTAAACCGTCATAGGTAATTTCACAGATACAAACTCCCGAAAGTCCTCGTTTCATCTCTCAAAAATTGCTTTATCTTTAAACTTATATTTTATTAAAGTCTGAAAGAAAGTTAATAACAATGTCGATCAATACAAAATATAGTGCTCTGAACTTGGTGTAATTCACTGCATGGCAATTCCAAGTCGCTATATTATTCAAATCCTGCGTACGTTGGACGAAAAGTTGCGTGAAGAAGCAATTTATCCCCACATTCGGAAACTCCAAACATGTCGAAGTCAAGTCCATTGTTTTAGATGGGAAATCGTAGGGAATAGAAGTGGGGTTTTGCTACGTAGGCGAAAGGTGTTGATTTGTAATTTTTCAACATCATTGATGATGGATGTGCGGAACGCGACTTCAGTAATCGAAATGTTTGACCTCGTAAAATTTGATCGATTGCTGATCAAATTATTTTTAATTTCGATGGACAATGAAGATTGTATTCCGTCGGGTTTTGATTAATTGAAAGACGATACAATTGACTGATTGGGGGAATTGGAGTGGGAAGTTTGTAGGCTTCGATAAATGAGGATCCTTAACCTTAAGGTTGGAGATAATAGAATCTAAGCTCCGCGAAATTGGCCTTTACAAACTCAGGTAAAGAAAACAAAAAATGGTGAAGGCGCCGGGTAACTGTTAAATCTAAGTAACCACCAAACTTGACACGTACGTCCAATAAAAACACCATTAGCGGTTTCAGAGAGCACATGTAAGTTTCTGCAAGTATGTCAGTTTTCGAACTCTGTCTTTCTGATCACGTTCAACGTTTATTTTGGTCAAGGTCCCATTTTCTCTTCTACTGTAAATTAAGGATTATTTGCACAACTGGAGATCTTATTAACAACAAAATTCGCAGCTGCCAAATTCACAAACCAATTTGGATTCCAGCATCTCATTAAATGAGCGTTTTTACAAAAAGAAGTAATTTCTTTTTAACAAGGTACAGCGGATGACTGTAATAACTCACGTAATGAAGTATTAGAATGGATTATGTGTCAAAACGAGATACTTTAATGATCGAAACATGGATATTCTTGAAGTTCGTCAACGTATTTTAAACTTAATTGCTATTTTTGTCACCGGGCACGTGGGTCACATTAAATTCCAATTGCGTCAGAGGACGATCAGCATTTTTCTACATAATAAGTTAAATGAATGGAAAATTACTTGACTCAGATCCGTATTTCCATAACTGAAAGTAATTAACAAAAATTCTGTTCGATCATCGCATTTTGATTAGACGTTTGATCAAACTCAGCGACTTTCCTGGAAAGTGGTAAATAAATTGCGTGTTAATTAACTGAATACACAACACATTAACTAAGTTCATCCCAGCGGGGAGCTCAACTACTCATTCTATTTAATCAAGTTAATCACTTGGATTTTTTCATGGAACTGGTGTTATCGCGCCACCCCCATTTTTCAATCAAAATTCCGACGAAACTAAATCTCTAAACCTTAACTTACTTTTAAACGTGACACACGTCGGACCCTCATCATGAGCCAGACCGAAAACTCGCATTGTACTACTTTCATATTTTTTCTCGCGAACTCTAAATATTGATAGCGGTTAAACTCACAGAACTCCATGTTTGACGCCTATAAATATAAAACATTCACGAAAGTTGGGAAAAATTCCACCATTAAATTGATTAAAGTTGTGTCTTTTACCGCTTCTGGATGCCAAGAGTTGTACATTGTTGGCAAAGAGTTTTTTTTATAATTTATAGAAATAGTTTAATTCAAGAGCCGCACCATATATTAAGTTTTCGGCGAGACTTCGATTAAGGTTTTGAATTGAAAAAGTCCCTAGTACCCCCATGCGTATAATTACAAATGTCCCTGTTCAATTTAATAGCAGCATGAAGCACATTTAATGTAATTGCTGTTAAAATAATTATTGTTGAAAGTGTGCAGTTTATACGTAGAACTTTAACACATTCCTCTACGATCGATTCCGCGGTAGATATTTAATTAAACACCGCAAAACTTCGATATTAAATTGCAGTTTTGCAGTTTGTACCCAAGCAGCTGTATAAAATGTTCACACGGAATGCATATAATATTAACCTGTTCCCGGAGAAGTAAATTAAATAGCATTTCTTCCACTATTCCCGTAAACGAGTCTCGCATTGCAATTTGTTAGGGAAAACCTACGATGTAACAAAATGGGAACTTTATGTTCTCCATTCATAATTTATAACGTCTCGAAAATAAAACTGCTGTCTTTCACGACGGTTTTTTAGAACCAGCTCTTCTCAGTTGCAAGTTTTCTCTTGACAAATGTGTTGTGTAATGTGTCGAATCCGTTTAAATTTGAATTATTCATGTCAAGTGAACGGCAGGTGCTACAGACGTCGATTTCTACCACAGGGATCAACTTATGGATTTCTACAAGACACACTGAATGGGCACATATAAGAGAGATTTGCGGAGGGATCCGGGGTTGTTATTGTTTGGGTATCAAGTAGAGTGTTTTTGGATCGGAAGCGGCATTTTTAACGGGGGCGCATCAAAGACTTTGCTTTATAATGACTAGAAGAAGCTGAATTGATAAAAATGAAGATCCAAAACATTAAAAATTGTTACGCACGTTCTCCCCTTAATTTGACTTTTAAAAATCAGTCACCGGAACAACAACGTGACAATTCCCACTGTTCTCCACAAAGGCTGGGCAAAAGTTCAGTACCTTTACAATATAATTACCCTTTTTGTCCTGTAATCATAGTTCACAATCTACGCCGTCGCTAGTTCATTCCTTTATCCAACACAATGATAAACATCACATAATTCTCGCGTCGAGACTACAACAAGAAATTTTAATAATACAGAACAAACTCTTCCTCGGTGTTATCGTGAGATATTAAATTCCCGCTGAACGTCTAGGTTGTACACAAAAAATAAAGACTGGCTGAATAACATAAGTATCATTTAGTTGATTGCCTTCTGCAACATGGCGTTGTTTCCCCAAAATTAATTCTCTCTTTTGTGTACATCTTTCCACAAATTCCAGTATTGTATATTTAAAACTGGGATTTATTATTCAAAGCACAGCGTAGATGTACACAAATTAATACGTGCTCTGCTTTTCTAGCAAACACAGATTTTGAATGAAAAAACTGTGAATTTTTGGTGAGCGAGATAAGACGCCATTCGGGTATTAAAGTTATATTCTGGCAGTGACAAGTTTAAGGACATCATGAAAATGACACTTTGCTCTCTGCTGTGTCCTCTCGAATCCTTCATAAACAGCCGACCCATTTACAGAGTCGGCACAGGAAATATTCCAATGGTTCTCGTTTGTTTTACTATAAACCAGGTTTATTATTTTCTTTTAGTGAGCAATATAAAAGACGTCGTCACAACTTCATCACGACAAAACAATAAACGCAGATCGTCATAGTTTATGCCGGAATTAATTCTTCATTTTGTTTTGTTGCAGAATTAAGTTCTGGACGTCGTTATTTTTACGGAGGCGATTCTTCAAAATGGTAATACTTTGAATATTAAAATGAAAATGCAGATGTCGACCTCTGACACCACATAATTGTTAATTTAGTGCAACCAATTACCAAGTCTGGCGTCTTGTCTAAATTTCCGCGTTTCCAACTCAGAACATAAAATGAAACTAACTACCAAAAAAGTCCAAAAATCTCCATATTTCATGGGAATAAACTCTAGATGCACACATCCGCGTATTTTCGCGCTCCAACTGTTCATTATCAATATGTTATGACTGGACTTCATCCAAGATTCTAGACATTAAATCCGCAAAACGCATAACTCAGTTTTCCATTATTCACAACCGGATTAGTGACTGTTATAAAATTTTATATTTTGAATAGAACTGCATTCCTAGTTTCGATCCAAACAATTTTAATCATCAAACGTTCCAGTGAAAGACGCAAAGTTATGAAAACGTGCTTTTGATCAAATATTTAATTTAAAATCAACTTGTCTGGTTAGCAACATATCTTTCTATTTTTAAGTATTTAGTAAACATATTAAGTAAATCACTGGTCGATAATCTCTCAACAAACCATATGGTTTATTACACCAACGTTTTCCCTGTCAACGATAAATTATTTTTATCATAAACAAACATTAATTATGTTGTTTAATCCTTCAATTCAGAAGACATTTCACAGAACAATAACGTACTGTTGACAAAACTCTAGATCTGTATCTGAAGGATATTGTTAACTCTAAAACCATTTCCACTTAAACGATTCTTTCGAATAATTGTCGAGAAATGGGATTCTCTTGTGCGAGCACATTTTAATTTCCTGAAACGTGCGACAATTTCGAATAGATTTAGTTAACAGATGATTACATCGGAAAATTGGTGCACTGATTGCTGTAAGCAAATTAACGTTTTCTTAAATAAAGTGAGTTTTATCTGTTCTTTTACTTCGTTTTCCCCGAGCATGTACTTGTTAGTGTCCTCTTAATTATAAAGTTTCAATTGCACTGAGCTTATTAGTAGTCTCATTGAATAGGGAAACCGTGCCATAAATCATCCCAAGAATTCTTCTAGCTCGTTTAATTATTCACGACCAATTTTCTGATAATTTGCATATTTCGCTGGCGTTTTGCCATACACTGCAACTTTTCATTGCTTGATGTTCCATTTAAGTGGATGAATTCCGCTGAAAATGGAGAATTCGCCTTAAGCAACATAAAATATTCTCAGGTATTTGATTCCACCAATAAACCGGTGAAACTGCAGCTTTAAATTTTCAACAAATTTGTTGCCGACAATGCAATTACTTCTTTGATGTCATTGCATTGAAGTTTGCCGCGTTACAATTCGATGATTCTAGAAGTAGAATCCGTCACGTAATCGTCGGATAAATTTCAGCATTTAATCACAACAAAACTGTTTACAATAGAACTAGCTGAAGCTCGTAATCCCAAATGCGTAGTCATACCAAACCGACTGAAAGTAATGAAATTCAGGTGTAATGGACGCAGTATACCTATCATTTTATGCAAAGTAAAGTGGGAAACATAAAGAACCGTTTTACACGGCGCAAGAATTTGTACAATTTCTTGTATCAAATTTGATACCAAAAATAAAGTCACCCATGAAATAAATACACGATGTTAAAACTTTATACAGGAATTGTCGACATTTTTCCGGAATTTTCGGCGCTACGCAACTCCGGAACTACGACAGATAGAAAGATGTGGTTTTCTCCAAATTGTGTAAAATCTTGCCTCGTGTAAAACGACTCTTTTAGAGTGAAATAACATCTGCACCACATTACTAGCACTGTCATGCATTTTATGTGGCCTCGAGGATCGAACGCTGTGCTTCGAAATAAAAAGTAATAAAGACACCGTCAGAGTTATTAACATCACTCTTGGTTGAACAGCCATAAATATACTGAAAGTTACAGATGGTGTGGATATCGCTATGTGAACGTCAGCTTTAAAAAAATATGCGACGGTTAAAATGTGGTTGATAGGTTTGTTTATCGTTGTTGCGTTGAAGTTGACCTGATAACGTGTGATTAAAGTTCGATAAAGCATGGCTGTTATAATGGAGTAAAGCTTACAAAAAACAAGAATCCGATCTAAAGTATTTGATAACCCTAAACAAGGTGAAAATGAGGATTTCAAGTGTTAAAACCGATCTAGTTTCAAACTAAAAAGCTCTACTGTTGAAATACGTTTCCAATATTATCCGGCTTAATAAAAATAAAACCCAACAAAAATTCAAATACCTAACCTAATTAGAGCTTGTAAAACTGATGAAAACTGTCGGAATTTTGAAACCTGAGAATTTATATCCACTTTTAATGCTATAATTTAGTTTTTAATAACATTATTTAATAAAACTAATTTTATCAATATCCAGCATGCATTATCCATGGCGAATATCAGTTTCATCACCAGTAAGCTCATGCAGCGCACAACATAATTGAATAGAGATACCAACATAATAAAATTTGGAGCAAAAACAGCTTTAAAATCCTGCAATTGTCGATTCCAATTCCGCATTGATATCAATTTGTTAAACCGCGCCAGCTAAATGAAAATATTTTTGTTTTTATCCCCGTTTATTAACACTAGAATTAACTTCTATTAGCTGAAAAATTCTTAGCTTCATCACACACTGACGCTCTCGTAAATTCGAATTACGCTGTGGCTTAATTATGCAATTCGTCTGGAATTCGTATTGTAGATTATTTTCAGGGCTTTCTCAAATGCATTTACTTAATTATCTCATTTGGTAATTCGTCTCTAGTGTCATCGTTAATTTCAACTTTAAATAGTCACATCCCAAGACTACTATTCTACATCTTGCAGTGTTAGTGTCGTGTCAGCAGCATCTTAGCTTCCTAGGTGAGTCATTAACGACACCGTTGATCACCATTGATTCTTTTTCTTAAGATGGCTTTACAAGACTTGAATCTTGTAATCAACACCACTCAGTACCGCCTCGAACGCCCTTCGAATTTTGTCTTAGTTCCGGCAGTGATTACCATTCTTTGTGGGGCTGTCGCTGACATTTTAATCATTTCCACGATTATCAAATCCAAGAGATGGAAGTCCGTTTTCAGTTTTTACATCATGAACTGGTGCATTTGTGATGCATTGTTATTACTGCTGCAACCTATTACTTACACCGCTCTGTTTTCCGTCGACTACGTTTCCCTGAAAGTGGCTCGAGTTTGGTTGGGAGAAATTGTCGCAATAACAATAGGAAATTACCTCTTTGTGGCAGCTCTGACATTAGATTGGCTTTACTCAAACTTCTTCGAATCCTGTGCTGAAAAAATCCGACAATTCAACAAATACCAAACGACGGCAATCTGGCTCATTGTGGTGATTCTCACAATTTACATTTGTTGTGTTTCGATATTAGATCAAACGTCTGTTTGGATTTTTGCTATAACGACGGTCTCGTTGATAATGTATTGTATTGTACAGATTCTGTGGTTTATTAAGAGGAAAGCGGGCGCTCAGGATAGCGGACAATCGAATTTAGCTCTGGCGATGGTTTCGGTGTACTTTGTGTGTTGGATCCCTAATTATTTAATACAGGGAATTAAGGCCTTTGAAACACAGCGGTACGTTGCTGACGAAAGCAATGTGGTTACTTGTTTGGTGGGATATTTGAATTCGTTAATTATGTTAACCCTGTTGTACTACGGTGACGACCAGTTCAACGCGAGCTTTAGCAATCTGTGTTCACGCAAATCCAATACTAACACCCAAAGCGAAGATATTGAAGCAAAATAAATTGTAATGACATGCATTGAACAAATAAAGGATCTTACTCTGTACCACTTTTATCATTTATTCATTTCCAAAACTCCATACTTAAACTAAACGTGTTGGCAGGGTTATAACTGCATAAATAATAAAATTATGAAATAAAGTCTAGCGCAGGACGTAAATAATTCCAAAATCGCATGTATAGTGTTTACCCAAAGGAAAACAATCACCGACAACACCAACACTACAAGATTTCTTAGGTTATTTGCTTTAGATCCGACTCTATCTTACGAGTTGTATTGATTTTGCTGGGAAAAATGTTGAAATATGTGTCTGCACGAACCGATTTTACAGTCTTTAAGAAGGATTATTTTAAGACGGGATTATTTACAAAAAGATGAGATATTTTTAACGACGAATTGTTGGAAGGTCTTTTCTATTATTAGTCGCTTGCAGTTTTACGCTATGTTTGTTTGAATATGTTGAAAATCAAAAGAACAGAATTTTACACAGCTCAACGGACCGTAATGGGAAATAATTAACAAGCGGACTTGTGCGTTAATTTTTGTCTTTTTTTTTTATTTGCGGGCCAGTTCCTTTAATTATATTCGCATATTGTATAACCGATGCATATTAAAACAATCTGAAGTTCAAACAAAAGGCATAAAAAATTCAGAGCACGGAACTCTAACAGAATGAAAAAACTAAGAATAAACAATTCACCGGGATCAAGAGAAAATATAAACGATAAAAAATACAGAGATCATTTGAGTTTATAAGAAGTAATCCTTAATATGTTTTCCCACAATTGTGGATAAATTTATATTTGAACTTCGTCTTTAGTATTACCAAATTATTTTCCACACCCTTACTTCAATGATCCTAGTCCTATTCTTATTTTTGTTTGTTCTCTTTCCTCTTTCTTCGCCCAGATAATCTCATATTCCAGTTTCAATAAAAGGAGTGTCCAAGAAGGTATTGGAACTTTGAAGTCAGTTGGTAGCCCTGTCCGCTGTGTCATTTCTTACCCTCAAACTGTCAAACATTGCAGGTTTTGGTGTTTTATGGTCACCTAAAAATGAAGAATTTATTACCAATGCCACATATAAAAACAAAAGACACGTTCTTTTCTGAATAATTTTATTTTACATAATTTAATGTGGTCGCAACATTCCGCTACATCCTTTAAGTCTTTGATTAATTTCGCTCTAAGTTTCTACATGATGAATGAGATTGTACGAAACAGTTCCATTCTCCGGTCCCGGACTGTTACATGTAAATAACTTTTTGAAGTACATCTGAAAGTTCCTGTCGTACTTGTACATGTAAAACAACACAAAAGGGAACACCCCAGTGGCTAAAATATCAGCAAATAAAACAACATACGTGGGTACAATGTTGTAATATGCTAAAACTAAGAAGATGTAAGCAGGTGTGCAAAAAACGACAGTAATATTTGCAACACCCAAGCCAATATCGTTATCAAACGAATTTCGCGCATAAAATTTCCGGACAATATTCATGTATATCGAAAACGTAATCATAACAATCTGAAATGAAAGAACAACGTAGAAAGTAGCAAACACGTCTTTGTTGAGACACAATTTCGTTAGAAATGGTAGCATTAAAATCGAAACGAAGTATATTAAAACAAGCACAAATTTATGATATTTACAGAAGCGAGAGTATTTGCTTTCGTTGCAATATAATTTAAAGTACCAGTTACAAACTAAAAGAATCATAAATAAAAATGAGATGGCATTCATTATTCGTACACTCACGAAAATGACGCAGAATTCGGTATGATATTGCGGCAGGGGAGTGCCGAAATAAGTGAAGAACCACAAGAGAACCTCATCTAAGATTAAACTGACTATTTGTACTAAAACTATGTGTAAGATAATACTATTCGTTACGTTTCTTCGGAGATTCTTGTATTTGATTATCGTGACGGAAATTAAAACGTTCGCTAGAATGGATGAGGCACTTGCGACTGTCGTCAGCTTTAACACTTGTTTCTCGTAGAAGTTCTCGCTTGAGTCATCATCCTCATCTATTGTTGTTGGGAGTTCTGTTGTTCTTGCAATATTCATTTTTGCTGGGAAATTATTGTGGGTGGTCAATTGAAATGTTAAAGGCAATGGTGACTTACCAGACGCGACAAATGCTGGTGTAATGTGTACTGAATAGTGAAGCCACGGGAAGATAACAATTATCCTTTTGAGCTAATACACTCAACTAGGTAATTTATTCAAATGTTACCTACCCCAATTCAGTTACTTAGAGGAATGAATAATGGAGCTGCGTATTACGAATCGCCAAATCTTAAAAGCCGCAACCGCTTTACACATAAAAAATATAAAATTGAAATTGAAGCAAAGTATGCGCCAATTTTAAAAAAAAGTTCCTTATAAACTTGAAAAACATGCAAAGTATGCATTTTTTCCTGGAAACATGAGGTCTGACCAAAGATGCTGACTGGATTAGGTAAAAGTGGGAAATAACAAACGAATCAATATGAAACGGATCAACACAAATTAGAAATTAATCTCAAATTTCTTGTCGTTTTTTTTTGCCAAACTCTGAAACACAATTCCTTCATATGGATATCACCTTCTCGGCTACAAGTAAACTTGGTTTCGGTACACCTAAAAGATGTAAATTCAAACGAGTTGAAACTTGTCTAGTTTTGCTAAAAAAGATAATTAGCTGTAAATTACAAAATCGTACTAGTTTTTAATAATTGCACCACAATCAAATCAATCTTTTAGCTACGGAAACTAACATTACACAAAATTCAAGTTTTTCTACAGAAAAGCTGTCAAAAAGGCTGTCAAATGTGGCCAAAGCCAGCTATGAATTTTCAAAATTCACGAATTGTAAAGTGTGAAGTGTGAAGTGAATTGAAGTGAACAAAAAAACGTTCTTTAAAAGAAACTGTTACCATTGGAATTAAAGATATCAAACGTAAAAAACGTGTACAATAAACAAAACAATGATGATCATGTAAATTATGGTCGGAGTAATAAGGGTGCAGTGCAAAAACATTAATAGAAACTCACTGAATATGATCAATAGAAAAGTAAAGTTTACCAAGACTTCTTGCTCCAATTACATCACAACCACATAAACACAAACGGAATGCACATAATTTAACTTTATTGCTAAAAGAAAGTCTGTCAAAAACAAGCACGGCCACCTTCAAAATTTGATTGTGCTTTCACTTAATGTTAAGATGCTATCATGAATTAAAAATGTAAAAAAAACAGAAAAATACCTCAGACTTTCCACCTGAAACAGATTTTCCTCGTTTCCATGAAGAAATAACTTCAAAAACACTTCTAAAAATTCAAGTTAAACACTGAAAATAGTCACACAACTGTCAAAAAAATACCGCTGCCAACTTTACCAACTTTAAAATTCAAATGTTGGATGTCGGTAAAGTAGTAACCTACATCCAGTGCAAAAATTGCTTCATTTTCAATCGTTTTCGACACAGTTTCCTCACCAAGGCCGCTGAAAAACTGAAAGAAAAGTTCTCTTCACATCTGGAAATGTACTCGGTCAGTGGCGCAAACTCTTCTTAAATTTAAATT
The DNA here is from genome assembly GCA_029298725.1 of Gnatocerus cornutus. NCBI lineage: Eukaryota > Metazoa > Arthropoda > Insecta > Coleoptera > Tenebrionidae > Gnatocerus > Gnatocerus cornutus. The sequence continues at coordinate 5,395,832 of CM055517.1, forward strand.
TTTCGCTAAAATTTTGATTCAGTTTCCATGGAAAAATGCTCAAAAGGCGATTATAATGATTATTCGTACAATTTTCGTGTCGAAATATCGTATAAATTAATAGTTTTATACAAATTCATACTAAAAACAAAGCCCCACATTTTGTTAATGCTCATAACCTTACTTTTTGTTTGGTGTCTAAAGTGGCGCAAACGGTTGCGGTGAAAAAGTGGGGTGATTGCCGGCGTGTGGAACAAAGATTCAGTAAAAAAAGCGACTTATATGTATCTACTTATAATTAGTTGTATGATAGCATAATTTAATAGTTAATTTGGTAAAGCACGAGAAATAAAATTGATTTTCGAAGTGCTTGAAGTCTCGCAGAATCTCAACATTTCAACATTTTTCCAACAAAATAAAAAAATAATTTTTCATTGTGACTATCTTAAATTTGTGATTTTGCATTTAAAAAAAATAAATACTTTTTAAAATGGTGGATGCGCCGGGTCAACATTTGATTTTAGTTTAATTAAAACCGAACCACTATCCAAAAATCTAATAAACCGTTATAATAAAAAATGACTTATCTTTTATTGACGCAAATCTAAAATTAGTGAAATTATTTCCTGTAATTCGAAAACGAGTGTCACGAGTCCAGCTACATTAACAACTCATTAGCAGACAATTTAACAGCCATTGCTAACTGTGTCATCTAATTTTAAATTATACATTTTTAGTCACGGTTATTGGTTATGAATGAAAAACTAGGATGTAACAATTATGCGCTTGACAGTGTATTTTAGAACATGAATTGACCTTGAAAATTACAATTGAATTAAAATATGATGTGACAAATTTTATTACTTGAGAAAAGATTTATGTGTAACAAAATGTAATCTCTAAAAAAACTAGATTATGGGTAATTGCAGAGAGACTAGATATTTCCATGACCAGCACATGACACATGACATGTGTAGTGTCATTAGGGTATCTCATAACAACGACAAATAAAAATCATGAGCATTATTATTATGTACAAAACAATATCAGGACAAATGTTCAGGAATTTGAACACCCTTACCATCACTATAACTCACTCTATTATCCAAACTTTCGTTGCTATATTTGCTGCATCTACACTTAAAAACATTCTTCAGGAAAATATGATAATTATCGTCACAGTTGTACAAATAAATGATGTTAAAAACAGGACTTGCGTGTGCTATTGCAAAAAAGGCGATGATAGCCACTGGCATATTTAACGCTAGCAAAAAACCGAGAATAACAGGAAACCAACATAAAAAACAGATATTGCAAATCGCGAGACCAATATTTCCGCGTGTGTGATCTATCAGTCGTCTCTTTTTTATAACATGAACAATATTGATAATAAATAAGAACAGCACAAGGAGTCCAGCACATCCCATCATTATTAAATAGGTTATTAAGACCATATAGTTTTCGAAACACAATTGAATTGTAGTTGAACATGACAACACTATTATAACATAAATTAAAATAATAAAGAATTTGTACACACGAGTAAACCGATTGTAGGTATTCTTGTGGTACTGTTTGATGTACCAATCACAGACCAAAAGGAATAAGAACCAGACTACACCAAACAATACATTAAACTCGATCTGGTACGTTATACAGAACACTATGACATGCACCGGTGTTACATCATAAAGATCCATTCCAAGACGAGCTGTGAAAGGAGTGGCCAACAGAAAAATCGCCTGAAGTATATTGATATGGAGAAATATCTTATTTGTTGGATCATCCCTCATTCTTTTATACTTGAGGATAACAAAACCGAGAAAACTGTTGGCGATGACTGACAGAAGTCCAACGAAAGTAAAGACCTCCAAGAAGATACGTTCATAGAGGGACTCCTGGTGCGCGTACACCTCGTCGGAGAAGTTCCCCGTGATGTTAGGCATGTCGTCTATTAAGCTCACGTTGGCCATCTGAAGAACTCGAAAATAAGCGATAATTCATATGTTGTCAACTCACCTTGTTTTTTAAATATGAAGTCGTATCACTGAAAACTGTCTCATCTTGTTATAACTGCCGTCTTTACTAGAGTTTAGAATTGTTGCTTTCCGCTGAAGCATCACGCAAGGCGCCCACATGAGTTTATTTGTGGATTTAGACGAAGACTGGGTGGAGAAAGTTACCCATGATCAAACAATGGGTTGTTGCAAAAGGTAATGACGACGTGGGAGAATTCCAAGTTCTTTTGATTACAAAGAATTACTGTCTTTTATGTCACAATTTTGCAGAATCTAGTTATTTGATTTGACTTGAGCTACTCTACTACTGAACTTTATGAATGGTAATTGGATGTTCGAGAGCAACCGAGAATAAACGAAATTGTAATTTAGCACAATTCGTTTATTATGTTTGGTTTCGGTAATAGGAAAAAAATTAATTACTACTTCAATAATATTGCGAATTTAATCTACTTTCCGGGTTTGTTCCCACTAATCAAATTAACTCGAATTTGCTCTAATTAATTTCTAAATTTCGATGCAATCAGTGGCATGCACTCGCATAGCTTCACGTTTTTTCGTCAAAGGATTATTCTATTAAATCGTAAATTAGAGCCGAATTACGTGAAATTATTTAATTGGGCTTCACAGAAACAGGAAAACTTTGTAGTTAAACGAAATTAGTCGGTTACACAACATTCCAGAAATGTGAACAACCTCCTAATGCAATGATTTAATTGAGAAAAAACATAATTAATCTAAATAATTGATTCGCTTAATTTTGAATAAAAAAATTATCAGTTACGAATAAATTCAACAAAATTAATCCAATCTATATTTGATTATTTTCAAAATCAGAATTCACGCTACTTTTACTAAAGATAATGAATTTGCGTCGCAAATACTGTTACTATTCTTGGAATTGATAAATTTCCTCCCGTTCATAGTCAGTGTCATTAGGTCATCGTCATCACTACGTCATCGTTTGAAATTAAATGGCCACAATTAATAGTTTAATGTCCTTTGATAACTTTGTCTTGTCATTCATTCCTTCTTTTGCAACAGTTTCGATGTACCAAACTCGGAGAACTGAATTCGACCTTCGCAACTCCATAATTAATTCTCGCATTTTCGCACTGCATTCCTCATAAATTGTTGTTATGTAACAACGACCAGATTCGTCTCTTCATCCCACGCGTTAAAGGAGAAATCAAAGAAAAATTTACTCAAAGTTTAATTGAATCGTTTCTAAACATTATTAGGAATTTGTACACCGTTACTATCGTTGTAGACAACAGACCTATACTCTAAGCTCTCGTTTTTGTTTTCACTACAATTACATCGAAATATTTGCTTGAGAAAAACGTCGTAATTATTGTCGTAATTGTACAAATAAATTAAATTAAAAACTGGGCTTAAATGGCTGATTCCGAGTACAACAATTGAAAGTGTCGGTGAACCAAAGATGAATCCTAACATACAGACTAAGAAATAGATAAGAGCCGGAACCCAAAAGAGGAAGCAAATATTAGCAATTGCCAATCCAAAATTTCCACTGCGATGGTTCACTACTAGTGTTCGTTTTCTTATAGCATGCACTATGTTGACAACAAATAACACAAACACAAGAAAGCCCACAACATACAACATAATTAAATAAAAGAAACTAGAATGGTTTAAGTAAGCGAAATACATCGTTTTGTGTCGGAAACAGACCTGGCTTGTAATTGAGCTACTTAGAGCGATGAAAACATACAGTGCAATCAAAAAGAATTTATAATTTTTGCTAAACTTAACGTGAGTGTCTTTGTAATATACTCGAATGTACCAATCAGTCAGTAACATGAAAATCATCCAGACTATCCCAAAAGCTAAATTTGCTTCTATTTGGTACGAAAAACAAACCATGAAATAGTGCACAGAATTATAGCAAGAAGTGAACATCCCTATACGTATCGTCATCGGGGTTGCCACCAGATAAATAGCTTGAAATATATTTACATGTAGGAAAATCTTGTTCGTTGCATCTTTTCTCAACTGGTCATACTTGATGATGACAAAACATAAAAGAATATTGGCGATGAACGACGTGAGACCAACAAAAGTGAACACGTCCAAGAAGACCTTTTCGTAGTTTGTTTCATCAGGTATGTATAAGTCTTCTGAAAAATGTCCCTGTATAATTGGCATATCATCTATCACAGTCGAGTTGTGCATCTAGAACAACAGTTTCAATGATAAATAATTTATAAACAAACAAACTCACCTTGAAGCTGTGGATTCATTACTCATCTGCAGAAATGTTTTTCATAAACTAAGCTAATCGGACATTTATCAGTTATCATTATGAACCGCTGGATCGCTTATAAACACGACTGATCATTTTCGAATTCTTCAAATGAGTTTATCTGTTGTGCATCCCACGTTTTCAGAAGTGTATTTTTGGATTAGAATCCTTGAGAAAACTGCCGTGACTCATTTTTGTCACTTCGTTTTAATTCCTATCCATTTTTTAACAATAAGGCAAAAAAGGAAAAATGCGTTTCTTCGTCGCTTGTGTTTGTGGTGAAATTAAAGAAAAATGTTCTCAAAACTGGATTTAATCGTTTCTAAACATCATCAGGTATTTCTACACCGTTACTATCGTTGTAGACCACAGACCTATCCTCTAAGTTCTCGTTTTTGTATTCACTACATTTACACCGAAATATTTGCTTGAAAAAAATGTGGTAATTATCATCGTAATTGTACAAATAAATTAAATTACAGACTGGGCTTAAATGGCCGATTCCGAGTACAACAATTAGAAATATCGAAGAATAAAAGTAGAAGGATTCAAATATCAAGACTAACAAATAGATAAGAGCCGGAACCCAAAAGAAGAAACAAATATTAGTGATTGCCAGTCCAAAATTTCCAATTCGATGGTTTACAACTAGTCTTCGTTTTCTTACAACGTGCACTATGTTGATAACAAATAATACAAACACAAGAAAGCCCACTGCACACAACATGATGAAATAAGAGTAATTCATCAAATAGCGACCGAAACAGGCCTGCCCTGTAATTGAGCTATTTAGTACGACGAAAACATACAGCGTAATCACAAAGAAATTATAAATTTTACTAAACTTAACGTGAGTGCCTTTACAGTACACTCGAATGTACCAATCAGTCAGTAACAAGAAAATCATCCACACTATTGCAAAAGCTACATTTGCTTCTATTTGGAACGCCAAACAAACCACCAAGTGTTGCACAGAATGATTGTCATAAGTCAACATGCCTATACGTAACGTCATCGGTGTTGCTACCAAATAAATGGCTTGAAATATATTCACATGTAGAAAAATCATGTTCGTGGCATCTTTTCTTAACCGGTCATACTTGATAATGACAAAACATAAGAGAATGTTGGCGGTGAACGACACGAGGCCAACTAAAGTGAACACTTCCAAGTAGATCCTTCCGTAGCTTGGTGCATCGGACATGTATAAATCATCGGAAAAATTCCCCTGGGTATTTGGCATATCCTCATCTATCATGGTCGAGTTGTGCATCTAAATAACGCAACGTTTTAATTATAATAATTTCTAAACAAACTTACTCACATTGGAGCTGTGAATTTATTACTCATCTGCACAAATGTTTTTCATAAACTAAGCTAATCGGACATTTATCAGTTATCATTATGTCCAGAGTGGAACGCTGGGTCGCTTATAAACACGACTAATGATTTCCTAATTCTCTAATAAACGAGTTTATCTGTTGTGCATCCACGTTTGCAGAAGTATTTTTTTTGGGTTAGAACCCTTAGGGATACTGCCATGACTCATTTTACACTGCGCGACAAATTCAAACTACTAATTTTTAGTACCCTTTTTGAAAGTTGGTGATTTATGATCTAAACAAAGTACCAAACAGTATCTTTACCTCAAAAATTGAAATCGCTCTTTTGCAACAAATTTGTAATTAATTATGGATTAATACGCTCAACTCTGACTCGCAAAGATCAGTGGACGTAAAATTAAATTTATTTTAGAAGTGCTTGAATTCTCACAGAATCTCAACGTTCCAACATTTTTCCTAACAGAATTAAAGAGGTATTTCTGGTTGGGTCTGTCTGACATTGCAATTTAAAAAAAAAAAGATAAAATAACAATAGTGGATGCGCCGGCGCCGGGTCAAATTTTAATTTAATTTACCAAACAACCAAGTACCTAAAATTCTAAAACTTAAAACTTATTGACGAAGACTTAAAATTAATGAAATTGATTCCTATAATTTCAAAACGAGTGTCACAAGTCCAGCCACATCAACAATCCATTAGCAGATAATTTAACACAACCATCGCAAACTGTGTCATCCAATTTTATATTATTTATCTTCAGTCACGCTGATTGGTTATGAATAAATAAAACTAGGATATACCAATTATGCGCTTGAAATTGTATTTTATAACAGGAATTGTCCTTGAAAATTACAATTAAAGTAAGATATGATGAGAAAAATTAGTGGAGAAAACTACTTATAACTTATACAAAATGTTATCTCTAAAAAACTTGATGCGTATTTGCTGAGACACTACATATTTCCATGACCAGCACAAGTGTAATGTCATTAGGGTATCTTATAACAACGACAAATAAAAATCAGACATTATTAGTACAATATGTATGTATAAAACAACACCAGGAAAACTTTGTAGGTAGTTAAACGCAATTGGTCGGTTACACAACATACAGAAATGTGAACAGCTGCCCAATGCAATATTTAGTTGAGAAAAAACATAATTATTAATTTAATAATTGATTCACATTTGATTTTGAATAAAAAAAAATATTAGTAGAAGTAAATTCACCATAATTAATCCAATCTATATTTAATTGTTTAAAAAATCAGGATTCACACTACTGTTTAGGTACCAAAGCTAATAAAATTTGCGTCGCAAATGCTGTTATTATTCTTGGAATTGATAAATTTCCTCCCGTTCATAGTTAGTGTCATTAGGTCATCGTCATCACTACGTCACCGTTTGAAATTAAATTGCCGCAATTAATAGTTTAATGTCCTTTGATAACTTTGTCTTGTCATTCTTTCTTTTGCAACAGTTTTGATCTACCAAACTTCGAGAACTGAATTCGACCTTCGCAACTCCATAATTGATTCTGGTATTTTTGCACTGCATTCCTCGTAAATTGTTGTTATGTAACAATGATCAAATTCGTCATTTCGTCGCACGTGTTTAAGGTGAAATAAAAAAAAAACTTTTTCAAAATTGGATTTAATCGTTTCTAAACATTATCAGGAATTTGTACACCGTTACAATCGTTGTAGACAACAGATCTATCCTCTAAGTTCTCGTTTTTGTATTCACTACATTTACACCGAAATATTTGCTTGAGAAAAACGTGGTAATTATCGTCGTAATTATACAAATAAATTAAATTACAAACTGGGCTCAAATGGCCGATTCCGAGTACAACAATTAGAAGAGTCGGTGCATTCAAGTAGTATCCAAATATCAAGACTAAGAAAAAGATAAGAGCCGGAACCCAAAAGAGGAAACAAATATTAGCGATTACCAATCCAAAATTTCCACTTCGATGGTTCACTACTAGTCTTCGTTTTCTTATAGCGTGCACTATGTTGATAACAAATAACACAAACACCAGAAAGCCCACAGCACACAACATGATGAAATAAGAGTAAAACATCAGAAAGTAACCGAAACAGGCCTGTCCTGTAATTGAGCTATTTAGTACGACCAAAACATACAGCGTAATCACAAAGAATTTATAAATTTTGCTAAACTTAACGTGAGTGTCTTTATGGTACACTCGAATGTACCAATCAGTCAGTAACAAGAACATAATCCACACTATTCCAAAAGCTAAATTTGCTTCTATTTGGTACGACAAACAAACCACCAAATAGTGCACAGAACTAATGTGAAAAGTCAACATGCCTATACGTATAGTCATCGGTGTTGCCACTAAATAAATAGCTTGAAATATATTCACATGTAGAAAAATCATGTTTGTTGCATCTTTTCTCAACCGGTCATACTTGATGATGACAAAACATAAGAGAATGTTAGCGGTGAACGACACGAGACCAACGAAAGTGAACACTTCCAAAAAGATCCTTTCGTAGTTTGTTTCATCGGGCCTGTATAAGTCATCGGAAAAATTTCCCTGGATATTTGGCATATCCTCTATTGTAGTCGAGTTGTACATCTAAACAACGCAACATTTCAATGATAAGAATTTATAAACAAACTAACTCACCTTGAAGCTGTGGATTCACAACTCATCTGCACAAATGTTTTTCATAAACTAAACTAGTTGGGCATTTATCAGTTATCATTATGTCCACAGAGTGGAACGTTGGTTCGCTTATAAACACGACTGATGATTTCCGAATTCTTCAAACGAGTTTATCTGTTGTTGTGCATCCACGTTTTCAGAAGTGTTTTCTTCGGGTTAGAATCGTTGAGAAAACTTCCGTCACTTATTATCTTTACTTCATTGTCCTATGTTTTGAAAATACGGCAAAAAAAGCAAAGGAAAGGAAAAGACAAATTGGGAAGAGAGGGGCAGAAAATAACGTTTTTTTGTTATAATTTTTGTTTTAGAAGGAAAATATTTTCTTATTTTTTAATCCTTATATAACAAATCTTATTTACGGCTTTATTTTAGTTTTCTCGTCTTTTTAAGTCACATGATGCAAAATGATAATAAACCCTCTATTATTCCTAGCACATGTCTCGCCCCGCCTCTAGCCCTATGACAATATTCCGTACCGTCAATTATTGAAAAGGTGGGGATCGATTGCAAAGTAAAATGTCGGTTTTAAAGAGATGATAAGAAAATCATCCCCACCCCATATATGAGTCCAACTTAAAAGTCACATGCAGCAGGAACTAATTCGGAGTGGATGATAGGCGTATTCGGTGCCAGAAAAATCAAATTATCAGGCACAATTTCGTTTACAAGTAATACACCATGATCTGAGCAGAGTATGCACCCAACAATACATTTTCCCCCAGAACTTTTAGGTTGGTCAGCTTGAGATCTGAGAAGTGAGTTTTCATGCAGGGGTGCAACAGATAACCAACTTTGATTTATAATTTATTAGGACTGGGTCGACTAAACTACATGGTTTGAAGAACATTAAAGGAAATTTAATTTTGTATCTTAAATGAGTGAGCCCGTTTTCACTATAATTTGATTTCGATTAAATATTAATCTCAATTAAAATATGTAGTTTTTAGCTTCTAATTTAAAGCGTTAAATTATTATCGATTTTATTCTATTATGACATTTTATTTTCTGCATACATTTTCTGCTTTTCAAATATTTATTAAATATTTTGCTTTATTATAAATTAAATAATAAGTTATTTAACTTTCGTTGCTATATTCTGTTACATACCGACTACTAAAGAAGATTTTTGAATAAATCGATTTTTAATTCAGATCAATAGTACCAGAGCCGTATTAGGTAACATATTTAGTCGGAACTGGCGACCCATGACGAAAGTTGATCGTGTTATTAGTTCATCGTCATCACTACGTCATAGTTTGACCTTAAATTATCAGAATTAATGCTCGGGGTGCAAATAGTTTTATTCTTTAATTGATATTCAGGGGTCACGTTTTTAGAAACAAATAAGTTCATTAGTCTTAGTCTTCATCATGTTGATCTTCAAGGAACTGCGTCTCTGAGAATTTGACCTTCACAATTTGTATAATTCATGCTGGTTGTGTGGTACCTACACTCATTCCTCATGTTAAATAACTCAATCGTTTTTATTCGTTTATGGTTGAAGTCAAATCAAAGAAAAATTTCATTAATCGTTGCTTTTAATGGTTTAAAACATTTTCAGGAATTAATACACCATTACAATCGTTATAGACTACAGACCTACCACTTCTATCTAAACTCTCATTAGTGTATTCAGTATATCTACATCTAAATACTTGTTTGAGAAAAACATTGTAATTATCGTCGTTATTGTACACATGAATTAAAATATAGACTGGGCTAAAATGAGCTACTCCAAATAAAATCATTAAAATAGCCAAATTTGCTGGTGTCTGCGACCCATAAATACTTGCAAGAAAAGCGCCAATAACACCTGGAACCCAGGAGAAAGCATAAATATTGGCGATTGCAAGCCCGAAATTCCCACTTTGATTGTTCATTGATAATCTTCGTTTTTTTATCGCGTGCACAATGTTCATAACAAATAACACCAACAAAAGAAGGGCCGCAACACACAACAGGATTAGATAAGTGTACAACACCAGAAAGTGTCCAGAACAGGCCTGTCCGGTGATTGAGGTAGTTATTACAACCAAAATGTACAGCACTATCACAAAGAATTTATAAATTTTGCTGGACTTAACGTGCCTATCTTTATGGTACACTCGAATGTACCAATCAATCACTAACAAAAAAATTAACCACAATATACCAAAACTGAGATTTGCTTCTATTTGGTCCATGAAACAAAACCACGAACTGGAATAAAAGTCAGTAAGTATCACCCCTGCACGCAGCGTCACCAGAATTCCCACCAAATAAATGGCTTGTAAGATATTCACTTGTAGAAAAATTTGGTACGTTGCGTCTTTTCTCATTCGTTTATATTTCATGATTACGAAAGATAAGAGAATGCTGGCAGTGAGGGAAACAAGAATGATGAAAGTAAATACTTCCACAAAGATCCTCCCATAGATTTTTTCATTTGAATTGCTTTGCGTACACGGATGATCTATCGTCCTCGAGTTCGACATCTGTAACAACAGTTTCAGTGGTAATGTATAAAGAATATATGACTCACCTTGAAGCACTCACAATTCACAGCACATGTTTTTCATAAACTAGACAAGTGGGATATATTTATTATAATAACACTGTCGTTGGTTTGACTGATTTCAGATGTCTTCAACAAGTTTATTTGTTGTGGTGCATCCGCGTTTTCAGAGGTGGTGTTCTTTGTGGTTTAAAATGATATCATGCTGCAGGAAACAGCCGTGACGACTCGTGCTTTTTCGGTTCAATATAAGGTTTTGCTGATATGGTAATACAAACCAACGATAAATGAATAGCAATGAAGATTATAAAGGAAGGAATTAAGTATTGGGCTGAAAGCAAAGAGAGCACTAATGCGAATAGGAATCGCAGCACAATATGGGTGTCTTAAAATAAACCATGCAAATCCCCACATGCATGTTTATGACTTGTGAGATATTGCGCGTCGTGTGTTAATTTTAGAACAGTTTTGTAGAAACCTTGCCTATCATATATTGCACAATAGAAAAGAGCTTTTTTTAAATTGTACAGTTGTAAGTTGTAAGTACTGCAAGTCAGATTCTCAAAAGGTCTTTGTTTTATAACTCGAAGAGCCTTCACACCCTATGCAAGTGGAAATTAAGAGTTGCCTACTCATGCAAAAGAAGCAAAACGCTTAGAACAAGTATTTATTATCTACATTTTTAATTTAAAAACTTTGAACTCAAAATCGAGGGAACTTAAAAATTTAAGAATTTCTGGACTAATTTTTAAGATCAGAAAAATCAGTAAAATTTATAGAACTTTATTGAGGTACTTCACATTTTTCTACAGGTATTTTAACACCTTTGATATAATTATAGTTTACACCATTGCCCTCATCAAGAGTTTCATTATCATTTACACTACATCGACATGTTAATACACGTTTCAAAGAGACCTTATAATTGTTATCATAAACATACAAATAAATTAGTTGGCAAAGAGGTCTTGTATTTGCAATAATTTCGATATACATGTTTACAAATTCATAATACCCAATCCACAATTCTAGTAATAAATATATAGCAAGTGGTAGCATCCATAGGAAGTAAAAGTTACCAACAGGTAGTCCGATATTGCTTGCTAACCCTTCTTTTTTTCTAACTGCTTGTACAGTGTTGATACAAATCATCAATACTTCGAAGATTACCAAAGAGATCACTTCCCATAACAGGAGAAAAGGTTTCTCGAAGCAAGATAGAATCAAAACTGGACCACCTATTAAACTTAAAATATAAACAGTGAGAGCAGGGAGTTTATAAAAAGTGCTAAACTTTGGATACTCGCTCGAATGGTACGTATTAATGTACCACCCACAAACCATTAGGAAAATTAGCCACTGCTCAGAAAACAAAACGGTAGCCATAGTCTTCTGCAAAATACAAATTGAGAGAAGAGACAAGGAATCGTCAAGATAATTCAACAGATTCAGCTGAGCGACTAAAGAATAAACAGTAGCGAGCACATTCACATGTACAAAAATGATGTTAGTTGCATCTTCTTTCAACTTCTTGTTCTTGAAAATGACGACAATAACCAGAACACTGACGATGACAGAGACAATGGCGAGGAGCGAAAATAATCCGCAATAGATTTTGAAGAGCACGATTTTCGGTATCATTTTTCGCGGAAATTCTCACCGTCTTCAAACAGTTGCACTTTTCCACTGAAATGTTCACTTACTTGCTAACAATTTTTTGGTATATTGATTGTTGCGTACGAGCCTCCAGCGTCGCCTAATGTTAAAGTACAGCAAGATGCGAAATGCAACATATTTCTGCAAGCACGTTCATCACAAAACTTTAGTAGCGAACTTTACAATTTTATGCAGCGATTTAAACAACTTTAATAATATTATGCAGTTATCCAAAGCTTCATTTTTATGCACACACCTACACCTGCATAAGAACAGACCTTTTAATAATTGTTATCACAACACACAAACGAATTATTTGACAAATTGACCTGTGGTTCACAACAACTGCACTAAATAATTACCAGCGCTAGTATCAAAATTCAGATTTTATTACCTAACATTATGTTACATACATTTACAAGAAATCTGCATTTTCCACAGTGGCATCACTTTCGCGATTTGTGGATTTAAAACGTTGTTTTAAAAAACTGCGATACTCGTCATCGTTAATGTATAAATAAACCTGGTAACCAACGGAAGTTAGACTAGATATGACAATTAAATCTGTGTAAGCTGTTATATTATTTTTTTGGGCTACCAAGATGGGCATCTACACAAAAAAAGAATGTTACCGAAAAAGAGATCTCTGGTGTTTTCTGTTCTCGGTCTCATCACATAAAGATATTCGCGGTAATTACAATAATGACAAAAAACATGCCAACTACTGCAACAAGTTGCTTCGAATACACATCTAATTTTCCGAAGCAGTGTTGGATGGTAAACGAATAAACCAGTACGCTTAAGCCATACACTGCGATTACAAAAACTTGTCAAAAGTGGAAAATTTCACGTGTGCTCTTATATGAAATACTTTAATGCACCACCCACACACCATAAGATTTCTATAACAAAAAAAACGTGGAAATTATATCAACACAAATGCAAAGTATCCTCCACTGAAGCAACGAAAAATAAATAGGATAATTCGGAAATCTTAAAGGTAACGGGAAGACCAAGATGTAAAACGCTTGTAGGACATTATTAACGTTTAAGAATATCACGTTTGTGGAGTTTCTTGGAACTTCTTGGACTTGAGGATGGCAAAACTTAACAGGATATTTGCGGAAGGAGATAAAACCCCAATTGACGTCACACTTATAGGAAGATAATCTGGTACATTTTTTTTTGTTGCGAAGTGGTCAGATACCCGACATGAACTAGCATATTTAGATGAGAATATTATCTGTTTTATGATAATGTTAATGTTGCCAAACAGGAACAATCATGTTAGTCATTGCAAAACTTTGCAGTTAGGAAGAAAAAAGCCGGTGGTTGGAGACCTAAAAACCTTGCTATGCGACACTGGAGATATCCTTATTTTGAAAATTCAATTTTTTGATTTTCAACACTATTTTAGCTCCGACCAGTTTATGATATTCGCATGGAGGAAAATCACGTTGGTGAAGTCGTCCTTTATCTTCCATCTCCTAGAACACTTATTTCAAATTTTCACTTTTCTGCGTCAACCTAAAAAATTGTTAGTTAATTGCTGAAAAACTGTGTTTCTTTTTTTAATAAAACAACCACTTCGCTTTGACAATTTATTAGCGAATATCCCAACAGCGACATTTCAGAAACTTTACAAAATTTTCTTGGAACTCTGGTTGTGATTTTACCAAATACCACGTGTTAATAATAGAGTTACCAATCGAGCAACAATCACCAAGAAAATACACACCGACTACGATAAAATGTAAAGTTTCGTTGTTCGGCACCATAAATATATGATCGATAAGCACAGGCAACCATAATAGAATATAAATTGTTGGTAAAATTATCGTGAAATCCATCTCAAATGAAAGGTTTCGGTGTCGGCTATAAGCGTACTGAAAAACATGTAAAAGTACGATGTACAAGATTAGCAGTTGGATTCCGATTACAAGAGTTTCGTGGTGAATTGTGCGCCAGTTTGAAAGACAATACATTGCTGAATACCATAAATACAAAGCAAAGAAAGTGTAGACTATTATTTTCATGAATATGATTTTGGATTTGTATAGTTCGTACCAATATCCACTGACATTTTTAACAATCCAATCGATCGTTAACAAAACTGATGTTATGCAAATTAAGAAAATTGAAGCCGCTTCTGTTTGTAACATCAAACAGATTAACCCTTCGTACACTTTCTCTTTCTCCGCCACAAAAGCAACATGCGCTGAAATTAAACATCGTAAACTATCCAAGATGCTCCAATTAAATAAATGCAAAAACTTCACTTCTTGTGTCTTTTTTAACTTGACGATGATATACACAACGAATACATTGCACGTGAGGGTTAATAGTAGAATCAAACTTTTAATAACTTGTCCAATCACAAACCAAGAAGAGAACACGAAAGTGGTATTACTCGTTCGATTATAAGTATGGAATCTGTCGTCTTCCATTTTTTTCGGTTTACAATTGAGAAGTTGCAGTGATGTATGACTCGATTAAGCTACTAATCTAATTTAGTCAAGGCAGAACCGTTTTGTATTTACGCCCGCGCTAAGTAAATTAATGTATTGTACCATTGAAAGTTGGATACGTCATTGGTATTGCAAGAAAACAAAATAATGGCTGTTTACCGTCAATTAGGTTGAGTTGCAATAATTAGTCAAATTATCCAGTTGTTTGTTCACGAAGCCGACGGTAGTTCTGGATGATGGGCTTGTTAGACTAAGTTTTGGATTATTTAAAGAAGTTGGTTGTGTTTGTGCCGGCAACCAAGATTACATTTGAGCTGTTTTGGAAACATAACCAGTTTGGGGTACCAACAAAAAAAAAGAGACTAGAGAATACAAGATGCAAACCTCTGAAGACTTGAAAAGATTCAAAGCTGCAAATAATTAAAAAATCTCAACAATTCGCCGACAGTCGCAGTCGTTTTCATTCATTTTTATTTCTACCTCGTCTTCACAATTTAATTATTAATAAAACTGAGCTAATTGCAAACAAATTTGAAGACTTCTCCGTAACTAATTTCCATCAGTGTCTTCCAATAACAATAGGTCATTACGAAATGAATTATTATAGCCCGATGTGTCAACAAAGGAAGCTTTCATTGTCAACTCCCAGTATATTAATAAAGCTCGGTTATGAATTCTTCGTGTAAAATAATTCAATAACGTAAATTTTAAATTAGCATCGTGGAACAGACACTTTCACAATTAGAGAACTGAAAGTTTTTTCTGTTACAGATTGTTCCGAATTTTCCATCTCATCGAATTAAGAATGAATTATCATGAAGACGGAGAGGGTAAGTAAAATAATACCGCGTCTATACATAAATTTATTTATGATCAGAAAATACAGAATGAAGTTTCATTCTTAAACTAAGTTATTCTCGTCTATAAGTCGGCTTTCATCGTTCTCCTCCAAGTTTTGGTACGATTTTTTGTTCCTAAAAATAGTCGTAAACGCCTTGTTGAAATCTTTGTTTATACTATCCAGCCAAAAGGCTGTAACAATTGGTAATATGAGTAAGAGGTATTTAAAGATGGTTTCAAATAAGAGATCGAGCATTTCGTAGTGAACGCTGGCAGTACTAAAGAAAAAGTTAATGGCGAAGAAACCAAGAAATGGAGGTAACCAACTGAACATTAGGTAATTCGCAATTTTTAAAGAGTACATATTTTCTGCATTCTTTGGTTTCTTAAAGAAATTGAAAATATTGATAAGGACGACAACTACTGTTAATCCTAAATACTCGAATACTATAATGTCGCCCTGGTAGATATCCATGTGGGCGAAACAAATTGCACTGGACAAGGCAAACTGAACAGTAGCCCAAACATAGATAAGAATTATCAAATACTTTTGCAGAGTCTTATATCTTTCTAACCATGGAAAATCCACCGCTAAAATGAACCAGTCACAAGCCACTAAAGCGCTAAACGTGAAGACTAGAATTAAAAAGAGCCCATCAGTCTTGAAGAAAGCACAGATCAACGTGTGGTTGATGTACTCATACATATCAATATTCAACAATAATTGATATATCGGATTCAAAACATACATCGCCAAGCTGCAGACCGCGTAGTGGAGAATGAAGATATTTCCCGTCGTCTGCAGAAAATCAAATTTTCGAATCACGTAAATTAGAATGATGCAAGAAACGATTGAAGCGATGCTGCAACCAATATCGATCATTTCTGTGAGGACCTCCCAGGCACTGAACGGAGAAGAATAGTAGGAGTCTTCATCGAGAGCTTCAACTTCTTTGAGGTTGAGACGACCAAATGGAAGCTCTTGAAGTGTGAAGTTATCCATAGCTAAAAGTGTCTAATCACGCAAATTTGACTCAAATTAAGTTACTTACATGACTTAACTGGTGAGGATTCAGTGCTGAAGTGAAATGAGATGCCAGATGGTACCGCCTCTAACATTTTATCTATGAAATAAAGGGAGTTTTTATTTTTGAATTTGACGTTGTGTCCCTAGATAATTACATCTTTGCCACGACAAAAACCACATTGCCGTTGTTTTATCTTTCACGTCCGTAAATTAGATAATCTTCTCATTACTGTTCCAGACCTTAATCGCTCAACATTAATTTGTGTGTGTCGTGTTGTCCAACAGTAAGTCGAATCACACGTTTTCATCGAAATACAGTATAATTTCCAGATGAGTAACTCAACTTTCCTGAAAGATGAAGGTTTCTGGGATTTAAACCCAACAGAAATGGCCCAAACTTCGCATATATCGTCACTACTCGAAGAAATTTACTTCAATATTGCCACCATTCTCTCAAAATTTATCTGTCTCTGCTCAGCAGGAACCTCAGTGTTCCTCATCTACATCATGTTAAAATTCGAGAAAATAAAAAGGAAAACTAGCGTTTTTTTACTACACTACGCCATAGCTTGTTGCATAGACTTTCTACTGGTACCGGTTGTAAATTTACTGATTGAAACTGCTTTTCCTTCGAGCTGGAAAATAATTTGTGGTTTCCACAAGCTCTCGAACACAATCTCTGTTTTAATTTTTGTATTTGCGACTGCTTTGGGGGTATCTTGGTTCATTGAAAGCTTCAAAAGTGGGTGGATAGAGCGGTGGCCCCATTTCCACATTTTTTTTACTGTTATTTGTTATGTTTTATGTATCATACAAATTTTGTACAATGTTTCCTCTTGTTTTACTATGACTTCATTGCAGACCAAACATGTTTTTAATGCGTTTTATTTTACGTTGTTATTAGTAATAACTGCGGTGAATGTCGTTAGTAAAAAATTGGAGAGCAGTGATAATTCTAAAAAAACTAAGTACCAATTAGATGTTTCAATTTACGTTTTATTGAGTTATATACCACTTTTGATGTGTCATTATTTGGTTTATTTGTCAAGTTACCAGACGGTGATTACAGTTTTAACTTTTATTTATTGTTTCATGGAGTTTTACGCTTATAGTAGTCCGATTGTTGTTTTTTATCTGTTATGGAAAAAAAATAAGTATTTTAAGGCCGCATATTCGCGTGTTTTTCAAAGACCGGTCAAGGATTACAACAAGGATAATCTGAACGAAGATGATTTTCAGGAAGTGCCTAACAATTTTGCTAAAGAATCTACCAATGCAAATGCGTATGCGATTGTTGTTTAATATTTAATTCGATT
Organism: Gnatocerus cornutus; assembly: GCA_029298725.1. NCBI lineage: Eukaryota > Metazoa > Arthropoda > Insecta > Coleoptera > Tenebrionidae > Gnatocerus > Gnatocerus cornutus. The sequence continues at coordinate 5,413,938 of CM055517.1, forward strand.
TTATGAATTACAATATTTTTTATTAAAATTGTTTGGTATTCGACAATTTTTTGTTTAAAAATGCATGGAATTCTGGAATCAAAGCATAAAATAAATGATAAAATACCTGCCGCTCCAATTAAAGAATTTTTTGTTTTGATAGGAATATTTTTAATTACGCCTCATTTATTATTTACCTCTAAAATAATTTTTCACTGCAGTGCAAATAGCGTAAAAAACCTAAAAAATTATATGTGACTTCCACGAATTTGTCGCCAGGGCTGGTAACAATAAATTATAGAAAAGTTGAAAAAATCTGCGACCTCTAAAACCGGATAAGTTAGGTCACCGCCAGATCAGTTTTATTGTGCAAAAAGGTATCTGACCGGTGAACTTAAACACTAACCAGAGGAAATACATTAAAAGTGCAGAATTGTCTGTCTATAATTTCGGGTTTTCTAGAATAACAAACTTTCCGGCCACTTTATTTTAATTGATGTATTGTTCTGTTGTAGTGCTAGATAATTATTATTTTTATAGTTTATGTTGTTTTAGCCTATAATTGGTTTGATAGTAAATTTTTTTGTTTGTTGAGACGTCTAAAAATTTGGGAGTACATAATATTACACAATTATACTCCACATTTGCATTTAATTACATGTTTTTTTTTATTTTAATTTCCAGGTTTCTAGGTTTTGAAACTTGATTTTTAGGTTTAAAAATTTCTTGTTTTCAGGAATATCAGACTTTTGTGGATCTTTTATATTTTCTGGATTTTTCTCGTCTAATGAACCTAAAATTCTACTACATATATCATTTGAAAAACGATTTATTAGTGGAAGTTTTAGGTGTAAATGCACAATTTGCATGTAATAAATTTTTATGGTTATGTTAATTTACTTCTGAGAATTTGCATGAAAATATGCATACTATGTATATTCATTTTACTTACATAATATTTTATTCAGCTTGGAAATTTTGCAATGTCTGGTCCCAAAAAAATGTAACACTCAACAAGTGCAACAAATGAAAAACAAGAAATAAATCGAAAAGATTTTATTAAGGCATCCATAAAAATGTACTTTTAATACAAAAATATAATATTACTGGTTATCACAGAAATCTTCCACATTATCTACCTTAAACTAACAATTAAATATTTAAAATTATTGCTAAACCATTCAAGAAAATATCTTTGTTTGCACAAAGAAACACAAAGCTCATCTAACCAGTAAATTGCGCCTGCAAAATGGCCACGCACCAATTTAATTATAGATACAAGAATGTCGTTGTCATTAGTATAAAATTCACATGAAACTATCCTTGTTTGTGTAAACAAATTCAGTTACATCACTTTATTATTGTAGCTACTAACTAAATAAATGAGTTCTCTTTATAGTTTAAACTAATTAATAATCTTCTGTCATTCTCATTAGCTCCGGAATGGGTTCGACATAATTCTTCTTTTTCTCTTTGAAAAAGCTTTGTTTTACGTTTTCATTGTACAACATGATAATGAATAAAACTGCGAAAGCGTTACTAAAACTGAGTGCATTGACAAAAAAGTCAACAAAATAAACGTGGAATCGATAAACCCAACTAATATCTAAATTAAATCGCAGATAGATGGTTATCAAACAAATCGGGAAATTAGTAATTAAATTAACGAGCGAAATCATTAATGCATATTGTGATGAATCGCGATGAGTATTCACAAAAATTTTACATAAAGCAAAAATGAAAGCAACGAGTAAATACACAGTTAAATTCGCAACATCACATCCAGGGCCGTACACTTCGAAAATGAACTTGTTTTTAGCGAAATAGTAGTACACGTAGAAGAGGGAAATTAGTGCCGGTACGGAAATGAGGAAATACATAAACGGGCTGTATTTTGCATGTGGAGTACCGAAATACCTTGAAAATAGCCACACTAGTGATAAAGAAGTCCCGTAGAGTCTTCCTAGTCCGGAAATCATCTGTGATATCGCAGCGGCGTCCTCACTGATAGGAAAATCATCTCCAATAAGAGCCCCAAATTCTCTTGATAGTTTTTCCAACAACACGACGAAATTTATGGCAGCCCAAACACTAACGATAAAATTGGTTTTCGTTCTGGTTTTCTTGTAATAAATCAAAACTGTTGCGATGTATAAGTAAGCCAAGAGGGCGAACGTTTCCAAACTTGTAAGAAAAGCGAAGGAAAACGTACCATATTTTTCATCGAACCCATATTTTTCTTGTAAAAGCGCGTTTCTTTCAAGTTCAAGAATGTAACGTGTATTGTTAGGTAAAGGCTCCATTTTTGCGATCTGCAAAATAATTGGCACTTTTCGAATATCGCTCTTGCATACTCACCTTCACTGTAACTAACGTCACTTTGAACTAAGTTTATTTGAATTTGGAACTTGAGAAAAATACTTTTTATCAGAAGTTCAAAGGTTTCGTGATAGTCTCTGCCATCGTTACGCGCTTCTCTAAACTACATATTCTTGCTGCGAGCTCTCGTCTAAAGTAGAATTTTTTTTTTTGACCTTCATGGCAAAGAAACCGGATTCTCTGCTCAAAAATATTATTTATTCCAATTGTAACACAAACTATTCTTTAATACCAAAACGAACATGCAAAGAAACTTGTCATTTTCATCACAATAATTGTAAAATTTTAAATGATCAGTTACCTTAGAGGTCATGGATTTGAGAGGTTATTGACCAGTCAAATCGATGAGACGAACGGGAAAATACGTGCAAATGCGCAAAAAGTTTGAATATCGCTTATTTTTCAGCGGTGGTTTTGATCACTTGTTTATTATGGGTCAAAAACAACGACCCTTAAGATTCTTACGACCTAGTAATGGCAATTTTTGCAATTGCAGATAACGAGGATGAGAGATGTCTGTTATTGAGACGATATCGAATATCAAAATAACTAGCTATTCCACGAGCGAATTTATCTGAGAATTTTCTAGAAGAAAACAAATTGTTAACATTTAAATATGTGTTACTTTTTTACAAAAATTCTAAGTAATTCCACTCTAATACAATGGCATATCCAATAGTAATTTTAAAATATAATGATCACATTAAAACCACTTTTTTATTCTGAGCACTTTACTACTTTTCGACCACATAATTGTATTTTTTTTAATGCATTGACAGAATTTGGAGAAAATCTGTCGACTAAAGGTTTTTTAATTAGAAAATCAGTTACTGATAACAAAATACCATGTACATAAATTTCTTTTCAAAAACGCTAAACGAAGTACCTTACTGACTAGTTCTCAAAGTTTTAATTGCTTCCTGCATAGACAGACTAATCTCCATCAATCATCCCTTCTTGTTTGTTGCAAATAAAAACTATTGAAACTTTCTTTATTCCAAAGTAATATACTTCACTCAGGAAGAGATTAAACTTCCCCCTAAGCGCAATGAGCTTTCCATATGCATGCACTGTCTTTGAACCGGCTGCATTTGCATCACAAACAAACCAAAGTCAACGCGATTCTAAAAGTGACCTCACATTTAATCCAACTCAAAGAATTTACGAGTTATCGACGACCGCTTCAAAGAGTTTTCCCGACTTTAGCCCTTCTTAATGCCCATCATGTTGACGCTGACAGGTGGTCAAAAGTCCACTCTGTTTCACGCTAGTTCAGCCTCAAAGTGGACGGCTAATGTAAATGTTGACTGTGTGGAATTAGTTGAGATGAAATTGTAACTAAAAACGCTCAATTAAATAGTGCACACGCTTGGTGTAAAGACTCCAATTTCACTCGACTGGAATTGAACAGAAGTGGTTAATGTTTTATACAGAAAAAGTTAATTGAGAGCCTTTTGCAGTTTAATCACTTGTTCGGAGAGATTTTTCTCTTTGGTGGTTAAATTATTCAAGAGTGGAAAGAGCGAAAATACAATTGGTTTGAACGGACTGAAGGTTAAAAGAACCGGAACATCCATCAAATAATTAAAGGCTGTTTAAGTGTCGTAGGTAATAAAAATACCGGCGCTATAAAATAAATATTTCTAATTTAATTAGATTGTAAATCAAAGTTACGTCCTAATTTGCATGCACACGTTTATGACAGTAAAACACTGTGGAATTGACACCTTTGAGGTGAAATTTCCCAAAAGTAATGTCTATGCGCTTAATTTTTTAGACATTGTCAAAACTCCCAACAGATATTAAAAATTACGTAGGGCAGCAAAAACTTCTGTTTCGAAAATGCAGGAAATTCAGCCAGACGTTGCATAACTGTTTTAAATTTCGCAATGCACTTGACGAAAAACAAATGTCTTCTATTCTATTAAACCTGAATGATGGATGTTGAGCCAACACAAAAACATGACAACAGCGTTGCAGTAACTAAAACAAACATTGCATTATTTGCCCGAATACACTCTGAAATAAAATGAGTTCTGTTTTGACAACTTGTCGTTTCCAAGTTCCAATTCAAGATTGAGAAAGAATTGGATAATATTTGTAGATGAAACTAAAGTATTTCTGGTTTGTGTGGGTTTAACGTAAATGTGTAAACTCAAAGCTAATTTTTTGGGCATTTGATTCAATTCTGACCTGAAAATACTAAAATCCGATATCGGCTTTCGAGTAGACTGAAATTTAAATTATCAAACAAAGATTAGGCGGATTTCCGCGTAGTTAAAAAAGTGGTTTTGGTGTGATCATATTCTTATTACAATTCATTTTTATAATCTCAATGGTACCATCTCTCTACGCAAATAACGAAAATATAAGTACTAGAATAATTTAAACTATTACGGATTCTTGTTACGCAATTAAAATATTCCTCTTTATATTGTATGGTAATTTTCTTCAATAATCGTCATTTTTCTCTGTTCTATATCCCGAGATATTTTTTCATCTACAAAGCTAGAAAGAGATTACTTCGAGACCTTCAAATTTAATGCTAAATACCGTCATAAAGTTGTGGCGCGACTGCAATTTAAGCAAGAGGTCCACTTTATCCTTTGAACCAACATTTAATTAAGAAACCAAGAGAACACTCTTAATTTAGCTTGGGCAATACCAGCTAAAGCAAATTAGCCAGGCTTCGTTCGAACAATTATTAACTTTCAGTAGATAATGAAAGTTACCGAAGCGAACCATGAATACGCTGTGAATTATCTTTTAGCTGCGGATGTTTCCAGATAATACCGTCCTTTGTGATGGAATCATAATAAAAAGATTTAAATTTCAATTCATTTTCACTGTTTTAATTCAACTGAATTATCGTGGGAAGTTTTGAACTAAAAAGTTGACATTCCGACATCTTAATAGTAAACCTTAATGCAATTTAAAGAACCAATAAAAAATATCTCTAAATTTATAGCATCGTTTGCGATCGTTTTATGGCTATTATGGCCACATTAATGTCTGCCGTTACAATCGCATTCATATTGGACTCATATTTTTATTATTTCAAGTTGTTGCTTAAAGTCTGGTCCTGCGAGCCGGATTTGTTCAGTTTTCGTTCTTCATCGGCAACATCTGTGAAATTTAGTTATTTCCCGTCAGCTTCTCGCGATTTTGGCAACGTTTTCACAACGAAAGATAAGAGAATAAAAGAGCAAGAGAGTATTGTGAGAGATATGTCGCAGTCAGACCAAAGAAATTCGACAAGTGAATGTTTCGTTATTCCTTTAGGGTAGTTTAAGGTCGCCACTTTACTTCAGTTAAGGTCTCCGGAGTCGTAAAACCTGCATAATTGTAGAGTTTACTCGACAAATGTGTTTTAGCAATTGAAATAAACTCTTATGGTGTTGGAGACAATGAGCAGCAATTTTTACAGCGGTATTATATTAAATGAGGACGTAATGGGGCTTATTTTCGCTTTAATTAGGACAAAAAGGAGGGCAAGGAATGTGGTCTGGCGTCGATATTTGATTAAAAAATGGAATGAAAACAGACGCTATGTTAAAAACATCGTTATCAAACTAATTGAAGTGTTGAAGTAAAGTGTTTTTTACTTCTGAAATATCTATTTGGAGCTTTGACCGTTTATTTTATTTAAAATATTTTATAAAATTTTTATCTAAACTTCTAACTTCTGTCTTTTACTTTAACTCTTTTAACGATGTCTGAAAATGTTTACACTACAAATGATTAAAAAGTATCCAATTCCTTCAGAAGAATTCGTTATTTTTTAAATATAAATATACATAACATTAAGTGTACAAGCTTTTTGTTTTTAACAAGTAAGCAATAGAACACAACATATATTTAAAGTATAATTTTACCCTAAGTGATAAGATAGCATTGCTCATTTTACCCATTACGCATTAAAAATGACTTCTATACTATGTATTTCACCATTTTCATTTTGAACGCTCGTTCCTCATGACTTGGCTAAAATTCTTCTTAGCTCTCACTGTGTTGAGCGTTTTAGTCAATGCTGAAAATAATGCTTGTAAAAGAATTGAATCATATTTAGCTGCGGACATCAGTTCCGAATGTAGCTACAATCCTGATGTTTCGTCTGACATGGTACGCTATCAAATTTTGTAACGTTACAAAAAATTCCTAATTTAGATAAGTATCATCAAACGTCACGGTTACGAATTAGATTTGCATCCAGTTACAACGAATGATGGCTATATTTTGAATATGTTTCGAATATCTTCGCCTGATGTAAGTGTGTCCAAATACCCGATTTTTATTCTGCATGGAATTGTTATCGATGTAGAGTCCTGGACCGCGCAAGGAAACAGTTCTCTTGGTAACAATTTTATTTTTACTTTGATAGAAATCTTTTTTTTTGTATTAGCGTTTAATTTGGCACAACGGGGCTATGATGTTTGGGTTGGGACAGTTAGAGGAACCAAGGATGCTAGAGACCATGAAAACCTGGTCATCGACGATCCAGAATTTTGGGATTTTAAGTAAGAGATTTATACCGCGGATTCTCTCCTTACCAAATTTTCTAGTCTTGATACTCTGGCCCGAGAAGATGTGCCTACTCAACTTAAATACATTGTCAAAAAAACTCAGCAAAAAGTCTTATTTATAGGACACTCAATGGGGACAACTTTGCCTTTTATGTTTGCTTCGGAATACCGGAAAAAGGCTTCAAAGCTAATGAAAGGACTGGTTGCTCTAGCTCCAATAGCGTATCTCGATGGTCTTCCTTTAGTAGAGTTTGCTAAACCTGGCGGTCTTGCTCTTATTGTAAGTAGAAGAAAAGGAAATTCATCACAACAAATGCAATTTCAGGAGTTCTTAGATTTGGCAAATATCAAAGGTATTTTGTACCACGAAGATCTGGTTCATGGTGCTTTAATACGGCTCTGCAAACTTTTACCTGACATATGTCACGTGATGTTGACGACACTTCCAGGGAAAAGTCGACAGTTTCCTCCGGAGGATCTTTTGTTGTTTATGAGTTATTGGCCTGCTGGTGTATCAATTTACCAATTGAAACAGTACCTGCAAATCTGTGATAGTAAACGCTTCCAGAAGTTTGACTATGGGGAAACCCAAAATATGAAAATTTATGGAACTAAAGAAGTTCCTGCTTACAATTTATCAAATATTGAAATCCCGGTTTTATTGTTCTACGGAAAGAATGATGCTCTCTACAGAAAAGAGGTGACTACAGTATAGACATTTCGTGAAAATTTCTTCTCTGGTTACAGACTCTAAAGCGGCTTTCCAGTGAAATTGGTAACAATGTAAAATTCAGTACTGGAGTTCCTATAAACCAGAATCCAAAATATAATTTTAACCACATGGACTTTTTGTATTCTGAAAATATCATCGAATTTTTATATAAGGACTTGTTTGAGAAAATCGAGTCCCAGTTTGGCTAAGACGGAGATTATGCAAATATAAACATGTTTTTGATATTCCAGGGTTAATTGTTTACATAGATATCTGTAATTTATTGCATTGCATTAAAATTACACCAGTTGAGGTAAAAGAGTTTATTTAAATCACACTACTTTTAATTTGTACATACATATTTTATTTTCCCCTTCGCTCTGTTTACAGCAAAAGTCCACTTGTTTGCTCTATGGAGAGTACAATGTTGCTAGAGAAAACAAATTAGTTTAATGAAATTAAATTAAACAAAACTGCCAAACTCATTTACATGATTAAACACTCTGAAATTAACGATCTTTTTTTCTGCTTCAGAATACAGAACTTTTGTTTACCGGTAGTGGAAAGTTTGTGCGAATTATCAAACACAAATTTTAAATAATATCCTCTTTAGGAAACTACTTGTAGATATACGAAAAGGTTTTTTATCATTTGTAAAATATGACATTTAAACTTTAAATTCTTACGTTTTAAACAACACTGATGTAGATACAGTAGACTCTCGATAATTTGGAGTTTTTTCCCAGTCCTCTCGATTTCTTTCGATAAATTAAAAAATTTCAATGTATTTTGGTCCCCTCGTTAATTTGAAGTAAAATCAAGAAGCTCCCGCCAACATTATAATTTCAATTTTTTCTCCTCGAACTTTCATTAATTTGATGTCCCTTGCGAGGACGTACAAGAAAAGCAGAAACTTCTAAACAAGCTATTCTTAAAAATTCCATTGCTTTAAAATCAGATCTTACATTTTTTTGACTTATGTCTTTTAATAAAGAGTCCTTGGAAGTTTCGTCGTAACATAAATCTGAAAAATTATAAGTTTTACGATATTTCGCCAAAGTGGAGTTAGTGGATTTTACGCTCTCTTCTCTAATTGGTTTGTTTATTTTGACTATTGTCTGTTTGTCTTTAAACTCTCGTTTATTTGAATTTTTTCTTATCTTATCTTGATTAATCGATTCACACTAGATTTTGAACTCTAGATAATTTGAACTTTTTGCCAGGTTCCTTGAGTTTCAATATATAGAGAGTCTACTGTAGTTCTATAAATAAATTCAAACTTTTTCACATGTGAAATTAATATTATCAACATAAAATGAATATGAAAGTAATGCATTCTAGGGAAATCATTAAAGCTTTATATAGTTATTTTTAAGTGCACTTTATTCGTTGATAAGACTATAAAAGGGTTCGTAAAATTCAAAACAAAAAGGATGAAAAAGCGCAGAATTGCTGCAAATCCCACGTTTCAAAAGTTCAAATTACAAGACAAAATCTTTATCGTATTTTTGCAAATATTCACAAAATTTTCCATGCGTTCGAATTTAGATTAACTCTTTCAAACTTGTTTATTTAGCTTATGAACTAATAACACATTTTTTTTGTCAATGGTAGCCTCAGGAGGTTCCTGTTAGCATACAAAACACACGGAATTTTTTGAAGCGGCCAAAGAATGTCGATAGCATTTTTTTAGATTTTTCTTCTGATTCTTTTCTTGGAAATTGGTTTATAGAACACTAATAACATTATAACAAACTGCTTATTGTTAGACAATAAATGACAGGAATATACCTAATCCTCCGTACCAATGTCATCCATGTATCAGCAAATTTTGTACTTTTGTTGTACAGAACTGGTTACTACTAAATAAACTAAAGAATGCATCAAAATGATTTACATAAAATCTTTTTACATACTTACTGAATGAAGCAATGAATATTTACAATTAAGTATCATAATTTCTAAGTGGATTGTTGAAGTACCCTGTTGTATAAATTGGTTCTAGTCGAACTTACTCACAACAATGACGTTATTTTTTGGCACGTAATACAATGAGATGAATGTGTATTTTATCGATCGTCATCAATTACATAAGAGTGATCTGATGTGACTACATACTCACTTTAGAGATGAAATGGAAAAACGGTTCTACCTGCGACATGCGTACAATCGTAATTCAGCAATTACCTTAAATGGTCAATTGTGCCATTTATTAATTAAACGAGCGCCAACATTTAAAATTACTGTCAAATTAACAAGGTATTAATATTTGTAAACGCAAGTCCTTGGTCTTGCCCCTGTCGCCAGGAGTGATAAAAACCTTTGCAAAACTTCACGGTTTATTTGGACTTTTGTATAACAATTACTTGGATCATTACGCATTTGTAATCTCTCTTAAATAAGACAGATGCTAATACCACTATATTATAATCATAAATTTTTTTCTAAATTAGTATTGTTAAATTCTTCATCACGATGTGGCAAAACTGTTTCATTATTTTTGCTTTGATACAGGCTGCCTCTACCCTTGAAATCAAAAATAACGCTTGTTCAAATCTCAGATCATACCGCGTTGCCGCAATTAGTCCTAAATGTACTTACAATCCCAACGTCTTATCCAATTTAGTAAGTAAAACCATCGAAATTATTGTTTGATTTCTCAGTTTTAGAATAGCATAGTCAAAAGACATGGTTACTCATTAAGTCAGCACCCTGTTACAACGAATGATGGCTACATTTTAAACTTGTTCAGAATTTCATCTCCACATGTAATTCCGTCGAAATACCCAATTTTTATTCTCCATGGGATTGCCATAAATGCAGAGTCGTGGGTATCAACGGGAAATAAATCTCTTGGTAAAGGTTCTAAATCTTAGCAAACTTTACTTTACAGTCGTCTTTTCCCCAGCTTTCAATTTGGTTGAACTAAGTTACGATGTTTGGGTTGGTACCGTCCGTGGAACCGTCAATGCTAACAATCATGTTAATTTAACGGTCAATGATGCAAAATACTGGCAATACAAGTAATTTACGTAAAATTTAATCAGGATTTTAAGCGGATTGTTGTAGTTTGGATACCATAGCGAGAGAAGATGTGAGTACTCAGTTAAATTTTATTTCGGGTACCACGAAGCAGAAAGTCTTAATAATCGGACATTCGATGGGTACGACTGTCTCTTTTATGTACACCTCAGCATTTCCGCAAGCCAATGAAATTGTGAGAGGAGTTGTGGCGTTGGCCCCTGTTGCTTATCTAAACGGTATTGGTTTAATAGAAATGATAAGACCATGGGCTCTTCTACTTATTGTAAGTGTTACTAAGGAGCCGAAAATGGTACTATTGCTTTTTTAGGAAATTTTAAACGCTTTAAACATCAAGGGACTTTTCTACCATGAAAATTTCGTTCATAGTGTTGAGACAATGACCTGTAAAATTTTTCCAGAGGTGTGCTACTTCTTTTTAACGACCCTTGCAGGAAAATCAGTACAGTTTCCTCGTGTACATTTAAACCTTTCTTTGACTATCACTGATTTTATGAGTTCCAGGAAAATCTTTTGTTGTTTATGAGTTATTGGCCCAGTGGCATCTCAATTTTCCAACTCAAACACTTTTTACAAATCACAGGAAGTAAACGTTTCCAGAAATTTGATTACGGAAGGAAAAACAAACGAGTCTACGGTACCAGTATTCCCCCCGCTTATAACTTGGCGGCTATTCAAGTCCCGGTTTCTCTTTTTTACGGTAAAAACGATCTTTTTTACACGAAACAGGTTGGTAGAGTTGTAAACGAGCAATTAGGTGATTTTTGTTTCTAGAATATAGAGCGACTGTTTGGGGAGATCGGTACCGGTGCGAAGTTCGAGACTGCGGTTCCAGTGAACCAGAACCCGAAATTTGACTTCAATCATCTTGATTTCCTGGATTCTCGTTATATTGAAGATTATTTTTACAGAGATTTGTTTGCGAAAATTCAACAGCAGTATGGTTAGGGAAAGAAGAAACATGTTCACATTGAACAGGAGTCAAGGTGTCCACTTATTACGTGCATGCCACGCTCTTGTTCATTTATACAGCACGCGGAAATTTTTAATTAGGAAACACAAAAATATAGGTTTTATATCTGGATGGTAAACTACAAATGTGTTGTTTACTTTTCTTCTTGAGAACTAGTCAACAATGGTTAATGTAGCCTTCAAAATCCAATTACAAATATAGCCCAATTGTCGGTTTAACAATATCCCAAGTCCCACATGCCAATTTGAAAATGATATCATCCAGGTGTCAACAAATTCACTTTACCATTCAGAACTGTTAACCAAGCATTAAACCAAATAGAACTGTATCAAAATAATTTGCTTTATTTCCCAGGGGTGCTATTTCTAATGTAATAAAATGACAGTTACAATAAATGTAAAAGTTTATTTTGGGTCATACGATAGTCCTCGTCATCCTGCCAGAGGTTGATGTCAAAGGCTCATATTTCCATATTGTGATTCCCAAAAATACAATTCAAAAGTTGTTTGAGATTAAATTTCATTGTTATGGAATTACTGATTTTTGTAATCGGAACTTTGCTTTAATCTGATTCACTATCTAGTCCCGAAGGTCTACATCTTTAGGTTACCAAACATCAAGACAAGAAGTACGATTTTATTCATTCTGACTTCCTGGACTCAAAATATCTAGGAATTTTTTTACCGGGATTTGTTCGCAGAAAATAAACCTCATTTTGGTTAAAAAACAAATATAATCATTTAAGTGCACAATTATTATAAATATGACTACAATTATTCACATGTTTATTTCAATATAATGGAAATAAACTGAAATATAGAACAAGTTATCATAATTTTTACAAAAAATGCAACAAGTACTTGTTTTTATTTAATCGAAGTGTAAAACAACCCAAAAACTTTAATGGGCTTTTAGCACAATTTGCTTGTACCTTGGAATTCCATGCCACTCAATTTCACACTGCTCGTTTTCTTATCGAAACGTGGAACACGCTCATTTTTTTCTCTTAATTGCCACGTAATAAATTTCTATCAGACAAGCTAATTTTACGACTTTACATGTATGACTATTGCCACATGACTCAATCAACTTTTGTATATGTCATCAGAATTAAAATGTATTCGACCCTGTGCCTCAATACTTCTTATTATATTGCTCCTTGTTGTAGTAATTGATTCTTAACAATCACAATAATTTTTTATTCAAATTTCTACTTTAAATTATCAACAGTACTTAAATTTAACGTATTGTGGCAAAATAAAATTTGTCCTAATTACTTTAGTCTCATATATCATTTCAACCAATTATTCCTATCTGCGAATACCTGAGTTATCAACTTTAGCAAAATTAAAGTTCATTTACTGATTTTTCTCACTGCCGCACGGTGCAATGAGGCGATCATGGCTAACCACTCTTGCACTGCACTGTGTCTTTGCTTTTCATCCAGAGAATAATGCGTGTACGAACATTGCTGCTTACCACGTTGCGGCTATCAGTAGAAGCTGCAGTTACAACCCCGACGTGTTATCAGATTTTGTAAGTAAATCTTTCGTACAATCTTCACCTCAGTTAAATTTTAGAAAAGTATAATTGAAAGACACGGCTACGATATGACGCAGCACTCGGTTACCACCAATGATGGTTACATTTTAAACCTCTTTCGGATTTCGTCTCCTAACGTGACTGTGTCAAAGTACCCCATTTTGCTCCTCCATGGAATTGCTATAAACGCGGAGTCGTGGATATCTACAGGAGATCAGTCCCTCGGTAACAAAGGAGGAAGGTGGTGCTTTAATTACTGTGATTGTTACCAGGGTTTAATGTGGTTCAAAAAGGGTACGACGTGTGGGTGGGTACAATCAGAGGAACCAAGAATGCGAACAATCATACGACGCTGACCGTAAAAGATACTCAATTCTGGAACTATAAGTACTTAATTTCTCGCCGGTAACGTCGTGATCTATAATATTTTTATAGTTTAGATACTATAGCTGAGGAGGATCTGAGCCCCCAACTTGCCCTTATCTTCAACGCTACTCAACAGAAGGTGTTAATCATTACGCACTCAATGGGTACTACTCTCACTTTCATGTTTTCGTCAGAGTACCCAGAAAACGCCACCAAGCTCATAAAAGGGGTTGTTGCGTTAGCCCCCGTGGCATATCTGAACGATGTTTTTCTTCTCGATTTGGTACGGCCGTTGGTACTCTTCATACTCGTGAGTACAACTATGGACAAAGAACGCCATCACCGCTTCATTTTCAGGACGTTTTAAATGCGTTCAGTATTAAAGGTATATTGTACCGAGAGGACCTCGTCCACAGAATTTTCAACGTTGTCTGCAAGAACATACCTGAGTTTTGTTACACACTCCTTAGCACAATTCCCGGGAAAACCGTGCAATTTCCTCCAGTAAATACACCCGCAACCAACGATTTTTCCTACTTATTGTTCTAGGAACATCTCTTACTTTTTCTAAGTTACTGGTCCAGTGGCACGTCTATTTTCCAGTTGAAACATTTTTTGCAAATCTCGAAAAGTGGGAAGTTCCAAAAGTATGACTACGGGACCAAGGAGAACGTGAGAATCTACGGAAGTACCGCCCCCCCAATTTACAATTTGTCGCGAATTCAAGTCCCAGTCTGTCTTTTTTACGGGAAACATGATATTCTTTACAGAAAGCAGGTTGGTACGATGGGGGGACGACTTATTGAACAAGTTATTTTGTTTTAGAATGTTAACAGGTTGTATAATGAGATTGGTAGCAAGGTAAAATTTCAGACTCCGGTTCCAGTGAACCAGAAGGCGAGGTATGATTTCGGTCATCTCGATTTCCTGGATTCGAGGAATGTCAAGGAGTTTTTATATGAGGCTTTGTTTGATAGAATTAAGAAGTCTTTTGGTTAACAAATTGTGTAAAAAATAAGAGAACATTGATATTAAATTACTATTTTGTTTTTATCTAGGAGTATTTATTAGTACATTCAACTTGATTATTGAATTCCTTCGACTATAAAATTTCGGAAAAAATTGTATTGTCGGGTTGAATTTAGCCAAAAACTGATGACCAATACTGCTAACCTAAAGTAAGAAATCTGTTTATGTGAACATCAGAATTATTTTAAGAACAATAAAATCTGACGCATCTACATTCCAAGCGCCATAATAAAACGACCCCTTTATAGTTTCCATCAAATAAAAAATAACTGAAAATCACGACCGGTCATAAACTAGTGAAAATTCGAATTAGCTTTTGTTTTCTATCTCTTTATTGTTTCGTGCATTTGGAACCATTTTTATGGACCACGATCCATCCTCTGACAATTCCTATATAATCCGCACCTTCGCCCCAATTTTCATCAACAATGTGGCAAGTAATTTCACTCATCGTCTTGGTGCCTGCATTTACCGTTTCATTTGATAACAATGCTTGTACAAGACTCCAAGATTACCGTTTTTCACTATTCAACTCTAACTGTTTTTTCAATCCTGATGCTTACGCTAGTGTTGTAAGTACCACCAAAACTGTTTTTCTCTACTTCTAGTTTTAGTCAGACATCAGTAGACGACACGGGTACAAAGAGGAGGAACACACCATTATCACCAATGATGGTTACATTTTAACGTTGTTTCGAGTGTCTTCTCGCTCGGGAACATCCAAAGGTCCTGTTTACCTTCTTCACGGTATTACTTTGGATGCGGAAATTTGGGTGTTTTCAGGGCAGCGATCTCTAGGTAACTCTCTGGATTTCGTTGAACAAAGTTAATTTTATTAGCTTTCCATATGGCTGATCAAGAATTCGACGTCTGGATTGGTTCCGTGAGAGGAACCCGACACTGTCTAAGTCACACAACTCTCAATTCGAATGATTCTAATTACTGGAACTACAAGTAAAATATAAATAATGACAGACATTCTAACGCATTGTGACAGTTTAGATACTATAACTAGAGAAGATGTTAATGCTCAACTCAATTTCATCTTCGAGACGACTCAGAAAAAAATTTTAATAGTGGGCTACTCTATGGGCACAACGCTGTCGTTCATGTACACTTCGGAATATGCAGAAAATGCGAAGAAAATTGTAAAAGGGCTGTTTGCGTTAGCTCCTGTGGTTTACACAGACGGTGTTCCTTTCATGGAGTCTTTAAAACCAGCGGCTCTCGAGATTATCGTGAGATAACAACTCTTTAAAGTTGTGTCACTATAAATTATTTTAGGACGCTTTGGAAGATTTGGATATAAAATCATTGTTTTACCCCGAGGAACCCGTGCATTCTTTTTTAACACTTTTTTGCTCGGGAGCATCTGAAATCTGTTATTCTATTCTTTCAGGAGAATCAAAACTTTTTCCAGTTGTAAGGACTGCCGTCACTCTTTTTCTGTTTTTACTTTTTGTTTCCAGGAGGATCTTTTGTTATTTTTCAGTCAGTTTCCCAGTTCTGTTTCAATTTACCAACTGAAACAGTTTTTCCAAATCACGGAAAGCAAACGCTTTCAAAAATTCGACTTCGGGAGCGAAGAAAATACGAGAATTTATGGTAGCGCGGAACCACCAATTTACAACTTATCTAATATCCAAGTTCCAGTGGGTCTATTTTATGGGAAATCAGATGTGTTTTACACCGCACAGGTTGGGTGGAGATGTTAGTAAAACTCAACTATTCTTTATATTTTTGAAGGTTCTAGACCGACTATATCGCGAGATTGGTAGCAGCAAAAAGTTCGAAACTGCGATACCGGTGAATAAAAAACCGGACTTTGGTCACATTCATTTTGTGGATTCGAACAATATTGTGAAAGATTTATACGAAGTTTTGTATGAAAAAATAAAGCTGTATATTGATAAGATTGGGGAATAAAGGAAGCTCAGTTTTAAGTTTAATAATTGCGGCCTGAAATTTTCCTGCGCTTCTTCATGGTAATGTTATGCCAACAAAGAAAATCCATACTGCGCAGCCTTCAACCTTTGGCATTATTTAAAACGTTTTATATAAAATATATTCGATATAAATTCAAATTTGACATTTTATCAGTGGTGGTAAAAATATAGCTTTACATTGCAATCCTCTTATACAAGAGCACGAGGGAGTTTAATAGCGTTTGTTGTAAGGAGCGAAAGTGTACAATCATAATGGAATTTTTTAGCACATGTTTTTTAATAGATTTTTTTATTTTTTAGCTCCTTCAGATGATTGAAATTGTAGTAATCTTAGCGATCTCTAATTGTTTATGTTCTTCACAGTTTCTCAGATTTTCTTGTTTTGGCTCCTATTTTTATATCATTCAGTAGTCTTTGAATGTGCCCATAATATCCTGTTTACACTTTTGAATTCAATTAATTAATCCTCGACATAAATACCATTCATGAATGGAACAGTTCAATTTCCATAGCTCATTATATGCATACGACTTCCCAAGAGACGCAATGTAGATACAAATAGTATTGAAATTACATTCCGTCAGAGCGAATATCTAAATACACACCAATACCACACCTTCGCATACATATTACATAATTAAGATAGTTGCAATTATCACTTTTAACCAATGAATTCTGTTCCAGGCCCCGGCATCCCAATAATGATCATGCATCTCAGGTAAGTTTTCACATTAAAACTATAATAATTTACGTCCTAATAGTAAAACTCTCATTTTGGTCCGTTTCCTTCAATAAAAGCAAGCCATTAAGTTTGACTATCCGCCTCCAAAATTTAGGAAACGATTTTCCAAATAAAATTTACGTTTCTCCATTGTTCCATTTCGTTTTCTATTCTTCTCCATCTTGGACATAATAGTAAATATCCCTGCGAACGTATTTTTTTACTTGAAGACACCCACCAGCAAGATTCTCTTATTTATTAAAAAGGGGTCAAACTTCGGACTGGCGAACTTGGTGTCTTATGTTTTTGTTACAATATTCTAAGCATTCGGCCTGAATCTGATATGTATAATTAATGGAAGTCTCCTCTCAAAATTTATTATGTCCATAAAAGTTGTTTTCGGATTAATTTGATAAAGTTGTTTGGCTGTTGCGTGCATTTTTCAGTCGATCAAGAACAGTTTGCGCATTTTCCTCACGATTAACGCCACGAAAGGGAAAACGAGACTGATGTAGACAAAATAGTTTAGGAAAATAAATTTGCATGGGACTAGGCGCAATTTTAAACTCGTGGTGTATTTTCCCCGCGATTAGACCTTTTCTTCGGGTTAAATATCCGTCTCCGGCTCAAACCCGAGAAATCACACTTTTCTTTCCGGTGCTGAGAGGTCGTAAATTACATTTCGCAATAAACCAGAGTACAAATTGAATATTAGATTGGACTTATTCACGATGGTGTCTGAATACAGCTTGGTTTACATTCAACATGATAAATATCGAGATATCGCCACAAGGATTAATCGCTCCTGTTCTATCCCGCTAAATCTCAGCGTTTCGTCCTTGTCGTTCACGTATCCCGAAACGATAATTCGAGTCGACACCCAGGATTAAATTATGCCACAAATTGACATATTCGGTAATTACGGAAGCTGGATCAAAGTTGCAACTAATCACACCCAGAGGCAATGTCAGCGATATTTTCCAAGTTCGTCAACCTTTTTAATCGAGGAATTAAGAGTTTTCAAATTGCTGGTTTTACATGTTAATAACCATCGGGATAAATGGAGGGTATTTTGTTTGAGATTGCTTGCTTTAAGAGAGAGATATAAAAGTGCCATAAAAGATTGTGCTGTAAATTTGTCAGCGGATTTCTTATTGCTAGAGAAAAACTTGGGTGGTTCTAGTTCTCTATTTGAGTTTATGTCAATTTTAATGGCGTGTTTATAGTCCGACAGCATTGCAATGAGTTTTAAATTTGAGCAGTCAGGATTTTCCGCAACCAAAAATTGCCACTCCGAATTTAATCGGACGCATTCACCATTTTTAATGCCAGTTTTATATGTGCTCGCGAAATATTAAATTTACAGTTTACGATAAATTAAATTTTTTTGTCATAATTCGGCATTTTTTAGCATTAAATTCCGTTAAATTGGATCCTTAAAAAAATTAAATCCTGTGAATTCTTTTGCTTTGTTTTTTTTAATTCTTATTGCTTCTGCTTTCTATTACGTAAAGACAAATTCTTATAA
Organism: Gnatocerus cornutus; assembly: GCA_029298725.1. Lineage (NCBI taxonomy): Eukaryota > Metazoa > Arthropoda > Insecta > Coleoptera > Tenebrionidae > Gnatocerus > Gnatocerus cornutus. The sequence continues at coordinate 5,432,678 of CM055517.1, forward strand.
ATTGATGAAAAACTACTTAAAATTGAGAATGAACCGGCGCATCCACCATTTTTGTCACAAAGCCCAAACTGCTAAAATATTAATGACTATCATTTCTGTATTAAATAGCAAATTTATTACTTGAAAAATGAAGTCCGTGACAGAGTCTTCTTTAATTTTCCAGTTCGGCGGTTCTTACTTAATTTAATAAAAACGAGAATATCCTTAAAATTTTAAATAGCCCGGCGTCAAACTTCTTGAGATGACTTATTAATAATTCTCGCCCGATTAGAATTTTTTTACACCACGACAGACTAGAAGCTTTAATGCGTTTTAATATTTCACCACATTATAGAATCGAAATGAAATACCCGAGAAACTTCCCTGTCATTTGAAACCAATTTCAACTGAAATCGAAACAAACAGTGCCAGTCATTACAACGCAACGCTTTTACATTTAAAATGTTTACTGTCATTCTTTAGACAAAATAAACTAGTGAAAATATACATGCACTAATTACAACGTATCAAATGTAGTCAAAATAGGAGATTGATTGTCCAATCCAAATTTGCACTTTACGGTATTGTGAATTTATTTATGAAAGTATAAAAAGGTGCTAAAAAAACTAACATATTTTACCATTCATGTGGTTCTTTCGTAATGAGTTTATTGATTTGAAAGTGACTCGTCGTAATTATCGAGTTAAAAAATAGTTCAAATAAACTTTTGTTAGTGTAGTTGCAATTTTAAAACAGAAACATCATGGTAAGAATTTTACGTTTCTTTGCTGTTACAATTATGTAAATTAATGTACACTTGTGCAATTTTATTATTTTGTTGTTCACTCATTTTCACGACTTGTTTATGTTTCCTCTGGGTTCCAAATGACCATTATCTCGCTGAATAATTGATTTCTTAGTAGTACAAAGTTTAATGTGGATGCCGCTTACTACAATGACTTGCTGTTTAATAATAAATTGTCCAATTCGCGCTTTTTCCTAATTATAAAATATTCATTTGAATTTTTTTAAATTAAAACTTAATCTCTGGCCGGTCGTGTTTGTTTTTTATCGTCCCTATAGATCTGTTGGCTTCAGATTTATTATACAGAAAACCTTATATATTGCGAAAAAAAACTGTTTACCGCCGTCTGTTCTGCATGCTCTAACCGCCTTTGTCATTTTTATTGAGAAATAGAGGATCAGATGAATTTATATTCCCGTATCAGCTCGCAGCACATTGTTTCTTATTTATAATGTAAACTGTGAAGTGCAAAAAATAAATTTATAGCTCCTCGGAACAATATTTAACCGAGCAGATACTTAAAGAAGTGTTGCTATATTTCAATAACGAAATTGCACTCCTCACTTAATCAGATTTAGCCACCTCCGCCCGGCACGTACTGACTCAAAAACTCGTGTATTTATTTATCACAGGAAAGCAATCAAATCACCGCTTAATGCAAATTGTTCTTCCCAATTACCACGTTCTGTTTATGAGAACAATCGAATTTTACACGGGTCGGAGAACCGGAAGGTTTCACAGAATGGGACTCAGATTAATACGCAATAAAACCACACCCTAAAATCCTCTGATATATCCGACACTCTAAAACAGAAGCGCCGCCATTGTTGCAAGATTTTAATCTCATTTTTTCATGTTTTGGACTTGAAGGTATAATCCTAAAGAGCGAAAGGGCGGAAAATTAATTGTTGAAGTTTTCAACCGTACCTGACCCTTAATCCGGACCTGCGTCTCACAACTTTCGCTAATTGCTATTTACGGGACGAATTTCAAGAGATAATAAGCGTGTCATCTGCGCTTCACACCAGACATGAATAATATTCCGGGTCCGATGGTAAATTATGAGTTTCCGGTGCTGTGAGTCGCGTTCGTCTTTTTATTGGATATGCAGAGTTTGAATAAAATACAAGGGTAATTGGGTTCATTTTTAATTGTTTGCTGAGGGTAGTAAAACGAAAATTGGGGAGAAATGTCACCATTTTAGATGTGGGCTCTCCTTCTTTTGTTAAAAATGTTAAGTCTGCGGAATTAGAAAGTGGAAAACTAGAGTCTCTAAAATCGTGATAATTGCAAGGTTAAAAATTTTTGTGAATCCTCGAGATGTACAGTTTGAGTTTTTCCCGGAAAAATGGTTGAAGGCCACGAGATGAAAATACGAGAAAAATTAAAACATTTGTATGAAGCAGCAACCGTCGATTTTCGTAAAAGAAACTTACAAATTAATGTCAAGCCACAATTTACTCGCCTCATAACATGTGAACTGAATATTTCATGCTCTGCAAACGTCAATTTCTGCCGTCCAAACATTACAGCACAATGTGCACGTCCAAAATACACAAGAGAAATTATCCGTCATTTTACACGTAACAAAGAATTTTCAGTTTCCCATCTTTCTCCGATCGACAAAGATCCGTCTGATTATTTTGTGGTTTATGCCGCGACGAGATTACAAGATTAAATTTGTCCAACACCTGCTTCGGCAGCTTGATTGGTTACTCAACATCCCTGCGAGACGCTCAAGTGAAATAAATCAATCGACACGAATTGAAAGCGAATGTAAATGGGGATGAAGGGTAATGTCGTAACACTTATGTTCTTAAACGTTTGATTGGTGAAACTAAGATCTCGACTGGTAACTATCCGTCTTACCTTGATGGATTTGAGTCATTGATTTTCTTTAGAGTAACATTTGTTAAGGCCACAATGCGTGCAAAGGAGAATGTTATCCGTCGTCATTTATCAAACTTCATTTTCCGGGCTTTGATGGGTTTTTTTGTTACTAACTCCGGAATAGTGGAATAGCTGACCATTGTGTTGGGAGTCTCTTGAATAATTTGAAATTCCATTTCTCTTTGCTTACCTTAATCGAATTCACATGAGTATTGCTTGGAGCTAGATGTACGAAATAATTAAATCCTAAACTTTAACAATGCCTACAACAGAATAGAAATTATTTTAATATCACCGAAATTACCCATCATAAGCACATTTGAATAATCAGTGGGAGTACCGGAGGCATTAAACTAGAATTTATTAGAATAAACACTCATGAAGAGCATTTTACCATAATTGGTCGAATTCAATGTAATAATTTTTAAAATGTTAATACAGCTGCAATAAACAGTTTGCGCTAATCCATTATTTATGAACGATAACAAATACTCGTGACAATTACCTATTAATTTTGCTTATAATTGCAACCAATAAATTATTCCAAGCGACTAGACAAAGGTTAATTAATACAAACTGCACTCGCAGGGCACACTTTTTTCCACAATATCAGTAATGAAATTAAAATTTACGCTGCGTATTAAAATAGATCAGAATCAAATAATACGACGCCACGACGTCATCTTTCTTCCAGCTGACTGACGATTCAGGATACATAAAACCGTTTATAGCTTTATAACCTTGCTTAAACGATAAGGAAATGTTTCAATAAGATTTAGCACTTACGTTGAGAATCAACTTTACAAAATTACCCATTAAATTCCAACTAAAAAAGCGTCTCATAGGAGCAATCAGAAAACCATTTTGTCGCTTCGGTCTAAAATTAGCGTATTTGATAAGCTTGTTCAGATTACACATAATAGAATGTTTCCAGGATTTACTTTTTCAATTTGATAAAACTGTCCGATTCGAGTTGATGGAGCACAATGAGAGTTTACACGATTGTTTTAACAAAATTGTTTTGTGGTTGATTTTGGACTAGTTGTGCAGTTGAACGTTCAAAAATTGTAAATAAATGAGGGGATTGAATCATTTCACTGATATTTTCACGTTTTGATTGCAGATTTGTAACTACCAATACTGGACTTTTTATGGGCCAACCTCTATGAAAAAACTGCTTCAGTAAGTATAACTTTTAAAAACAGACTTGGACTAAACATGGAAAGAAACAAAATATTTTTTTAATTGTATAAATTGTTTAGATGTATTTCTGAAGGATAAAATACAAAAAAATAGATGTTCAGGTTTTTTGGGTGCTGTTATTTTTGTCATTAAAAATGGTGGAGGCGCCGAATATAAGTTAAATTTTAACGCAAACTGAAATGAAAACACCACAGAAAGATTACATTCTGAGGGATTATTTGGCCTAAAAATCTGCAAAATTCTAGTCTCTTTGAATTTTCAAAATTCGCAACCCCGCTCGCCTGGAAGTAAAATTGGCGGATGCGCCGGAAACTGAACCTAATTCAGTAATTCCCCCGAATCCATATTTCACACTAACCATCAAAAAAGCTCCCTATAGGAAACACAGATATCTCCTTTTCCGCTATTTTATATTTATATTCAATGTAGTCACAGATTTTCGACATTTAAAAGCCGTAACTTGGTTATCGGGCCCGTTAACCTACATCCACGAAAAAAAGTTTCTCCTGAAGGTTAAATTGTACAAAAATAAACATATTAACGTGAAAACGAATTAAATTTACAAATTGAAATTCAGTTATTGTTCCAACAAGCGTGATTATATAAAACTGCGATTTCCGAGTCGACAGTAAACAAAAACGCTTCTCAAATGAAATCAATGAAGCTTGAAGAAGTTATAGAAAGAACTGAAAATAGAAACCTTACACAGGATGAGTTCTCTATGGATACGAACTTGACACAATGCAAATTCTCTTTGTCGGGGGTTTCAGTTTTTCCGGGAATATTTCATTTCGAATCGTTCGAATTTAATACTGAGAATTATTACAGTTGTTCTGGTATTTATTTTATTTGGAAAAGTGTCGAATTCTTTCTTTATTTGCTGTAATCTCAAAAAAGTCTCGATTTCTACCTTGCATGTTTCGCATCTCGCTTTATTAAAAAACTTCCTGATCGGGTTATCGTAATTTGCATTACGAGAGTTTATGATAAAACTTGAACGTGAAACTATTCTCATATCGCAATATTCATAAAAATATGAACTACAGGATCATAAAGCGAGTTTCCGCAGAACATCAAGATGGGGTTTGTCTGTTTATAGTTTATACCGACACTAAGATTTTATTATCAAGAACGAGCTTAATTATTGGGAATTGTATGCAGAAGCCCGTTCAATTATTATTCATTTCCAGACGCGCATTTTTTAATTAGTTTAGTCTAGATCATGATAAGAGTTTTATTTTCTCCGGTTTATTTCTGCCATATTAAATTGCGCGCTAAATCTAAATACAATACGAAACAGTGTTAAGATAAGACAGAAAGACGAGAAATAGGATCCACTTTTTAATTGCTTCATAAAGTTGCGAAACTTATCTTCGGACTACGAATGGCTTTTTTCAGACACAAGTCTTAAAAAATGCATTTCTAAGTTTTACTGCTTATGCTTTCTGGCATACAGAGAGGGATTTAATAGACAAGATTTATGGACAAAGCTCGTAAAGTCGACGAAAATTTCGTAATTACTTTCTTTTCCTGACTTGAAAGCATCGAAATGTGTCAATACTTTCGCATGGAAATGCTCCGTTCCACAAAATTTCGCGAGATGATTGAAATGGAATTTCTACATTTGCCGAATGAGATTTTCATAAGTCGGTTTAGGGTGAATATTCAACCGGCGCATCCACCATTTTGATCTCGAGTTTTCTTTCGCAGGTACATCCTCTAATTGTCTCTTCCTCCAGCCACAATGATTCACAACAACACCACCGGAGAAGACCTCATGATAGAGTCGGGTCCGAAAATCCCCATCATCTTCCAGACCATTCTGTTCGCCGTCGTGTGCTTGGTCGGCCTCGTCGGCAACACTTTGGTCATCTACGTAGTAATCCGCTTCTCTAAAATGCAGACAGTCACCAACATGTACATCGTAAACTTGGCCATCGCCGACGAGTGTTTCCTCATCGGCATTCCCTTCCTCCTAGTAACCATGATAAACGAGCAATGGATCTTCGGCAACGCCGCTTGCAAAGCATACATGATCACCACTAGCATTAACCAATTCACGAGCTCCATCTTTCTCTGTATCATGAGTGCAGACAGATACATTGCAGTGTGTCATCCGATTTCCTCTCCGAAATGGAGGACACCTTTAATATCCAGAATAGTGTCATTACTGGCCTGGACATGCAGTATCTTGTTGATGACACCTATTATTGAGCATGCGACAGAAACAGAGCACCAACCTGGGAAAAAGTCGTGTATCATCGACTGGAATAGTAATGAGAATATTACGGAAAATTCGACGTCAGTCACGGGAGCGACGATTTTTACCACATATACTTTTGTTTTCAGTTTCGCGATTCCGCTGTTTTTAATTTTAGTCTTTTATTGTTTGGTTATACAAAAGTTGAAGACGGTGGGACCCAAGAATAAGTCCAAGGAGAAGAAGAGATCGCATAGGAAAGTTACTAATCTTGTTTTGACGGTCGTTACGGTTTACGTTTTTTGTTGGTTGCCGTATTGGATTACGCAGATTGCGATGGTGCTCAGCACCAGCCCAACCACTCAGTGAGTATAATAAAAGAACAAAAATTGATTTTTTCTTCAAACGTCACAAAAAGTCACTATTTTTTAGTCGTTTTTAGACAGTAAAGTAGCAATTTTGTTATAAGTAATGAAAAGCGTTCGTTGACATGGAAACACTTTTGCTGCCTAGGCAGAAAATAATTATTTGTTCCGCTAGGCTAAAAAATTTGCTAGCCGTGTCGAACACGAAATTTTATGCGCCGACAATTATTAATATTATTTTCTTTGACTTTTGGTATAAATTTAAAAAGTAAATTCCTCATTTAGGGGAATTTCATCAGCTGGGAAATAGGTTGGTAGCACCCCATTCAAATCAAACGATTGCAGATTAATTAAAATTGAAATGTGTTTCAGCAAATTTTTGTGATATCTTAATTAGTTTTGATTAGTTATTATTTTCGAAGCCCTCCAAATCGGCACACAAATTAACACAATTGACATTTATGAGCGATGTCAACTTGCAAAATAAAACCAACTATTCGAAATGTCACGTTTGACTGCCTAGACATTCAAAAGGTGATTATCTTGCCGCAAATGAGTATCACAAATCTCATGAAAAATGACGGAGGCGCACAAAGTACTTTTTGTGACGGTTACTAGACTTACATTTTGAAACTCTTTGAAACTAATATTTTTCACAGTAAATGTCATCAATGACAACTATAGCCATCCATGTTTATAGTTCAATTTGCGTTCACTCATTGTCGGTCGTGAAACTGAATCTAACGTTTGTTGTTTGGCTGAAAAGCTACGCTTCGCCTTGCTGCTGCTTTAATTGCTCGTCAAAAAGTACCACTTTTTTGCCGTATAACAAAATCTCCTATTTTCTCGAAACGTCACAAAAAGTCACTATTTTTAAGTCGTTTTAGACAGTAAAGTAGGCAGTTTTGTTATAAGTAATGAAAAGCGCTTGTTGACATGGAAACACTTTTGCTGCCTAGGCAGAAAAAGTCCTTTTTGTGACGGTTACTATTTGAGACTTAGATGTTGTATGGCATTTACACGATATTAAATTTGAAACTCTTTGAAACCAATATTTTTCACAGTAAAAGTCATCAATGACAACTACATGCATAGCCATCCATGTTTATAGTTCAATTTGCGTTCACTCATTGTCGGTCGTGGAACAGAATTAGTTAGTAACGTTTGGAAAAAAAGTTGTATTTGTTATTTGGCCGAAAAGTGGCTTTGCTCTCTCGCAATTTTGCATACGCTCGGCTACGCTACTCTTCGCCTCGCTACTGCAATTTAATTGCTCGACAGAAAGTACCACTTTTCTGCCGTATAACAAAATCTACTATTTTTGTTGCCATGAATATCTCTGCGGATTTCTATCTTTTCAAGACCATAGTTTTCGAATATATTTTTGAAAGTACTGAATTGGCTCTATTTTTTTTTATTTTGGCGTATTTTATATTTTTAATAATTTAGGCTTTGAGTCGGCTCTTCAGAACACGAATTATAATAAAGTGTTTATTATCATGTTAAAATTCGCTTTGTGCACGCTACGTAACCAACAAAAGTTGAAATGCTTCAAGATTTTCAGTAAATATGGGCATAAAGTTTCACTTTCATCATTCTAAAAGTGATTAAAGAATGGTCTCAGGGTAGATGGAATCGTCACTTGATGGCAGATTTCTGTTGATCTTTAAAAAGAGATTGTTCCCAAAAAAATATAAAAGACACGCGTATAAAATGCGTTTTATTAAAGTTTAACATAACCACCGAAACGAAACAATTTGTAATAATTTCCAAAAAAAAAAGATATTTAAGAATATACTTGTTATTTATTTCTCAATTTTACCGATTTTTAGTAAAATATGATAATCAAGATTGAAAAAAAATCAGAGTCAATCTTCCAAAATCATCCATAGTTTCGTGAATTGTTGGCATAGAAGTATTCGAAACCATTATTCATCAAGGGCAACAAAATCATTGTTGACCAGTGTTATATTTGCTTTAAATTGTTGAATTTTTGTGTTTTAAGATGTTTGTTTGAGTTAATAAAAAAGTTCATTCCCTCCGTTGCAGCTCCCCCTTCGTACTGACCCTCCACCTAATGGCTTCATGCCTCTGCTACTCGAACTCGGCAATGAACCCAATTCTGTACGCCTTTCTCAGCGACAACTTCAAGAAAAGCTTCTTGAAAGCATGCACTTGTGCAGCCGGCAAAGACGTAAACGCCACTCTCCACTTGGAGAACAGTGTTTTCCCACGAAAGAACAAACATGGTTCTGAAAGAATGCGACCAACTAGAGGAACATCCATCTGTCCCAACAACGACGATGAATGTGACATGGGGCCACTGGTCAGCAGAGGTGACCAATCAACCTCTGCAATAACAATGACATCGCGAACGAATATAACATCTTTGGGGGACAGTCGAGAGACCATATCGAAGAGCAACGCTGTTAAAAATGGCAACGTTGTGACAATTCATCCGACTTGCTTGTAAATTGAACTATCATTGTTGATATCATATCTGTGCATTTTCGGACATAGGAAGAAGACTCTTGAGATAGAAAAACAATTAGTGACTTAGCAGGGTAATAACAGACACGTTACGTTGTTTAACTCGGTGTCAATTTAAATTTGTATACACGATGTTAAAGTTAAGTCAATGTCTTTTGTGTAAAAAGTGTTGTAGTGTACCGGTTTCGTTCAAGCACTGTCTCTGTACTGTTAAATTTTGTATATAAAGTTTATTCTTCTATAAAAAAATATATATAATGTAATCCACAAGATTTTAGTACTTGAGCCCATAAAATCTTGTTTGCTATTACATTTTGTACTTTTATATAAATTTTTATGAAAAGGTGAAAGCTATTACGATCAATTTTCTCGAGCGAGTGAAGTTTAGCCGAGTTAAAGAAAAATCCCGATGTATGGCTTTCAACCAAAAATAATGAAATTATCAATTCATTAAATGGCTGTTCTAAGTGTTACGTGTACATAATATCTATAATCATTTAGTTAAGACCTGTGATATTAACATAATGTTTTGAAAAATATGTATATAATCACACACGTCTATCGATTTTGTGTAATTTCCCCACCGCACCAACTAACATTTTCAATTCTTGTCCTTTACAGTGTTACTTAAAATTAGGTTCGACAACCTAAATTTAAGTCGTCTTGCCAAATAGCTGTACTTACGGGTCGATTTCAAGTCACTGCATTAACGTAAATTTGCAACCGTTGCCAAGGTATAAGCAATGTGATTGGCATTGCTATGTTGCAAATGGGATTTGCAGTAACGCAAGTCACACTTGAAATCGACCCCCTTAGTGTGAATGTATACAATATATTTCTCGTATGTAATAAAATAAATACATATTTCTGGCGAAACATTATTGCAGATAAACATGCGAAAAAGTTATGCCCCCAGTCGGTTTTTGTTAGTAATTACGTAATTGGAAGTATTATCACCTTTTAAATTTGTTAAAAATGACAAGAAACTTAATGACAATATGTTCGTGTAGATGGATGTGGTTTTTGATAATGTTAAAGCAATTTGTTTGAACAAAGACGTATTACGTTTGCGGTAATTGTGAATTTAAACATTTTTTTCCGCTTGGTGTCCTCTAAATGAAATCTTATTATTATTATTTCGCTTGAATTTATACGTAGGTGGACATATTTTAAATTGCTCTTTTATTTTGGAATTGTCAGGCATTTTAAATTGATTTTTAACCGTTACAGTCTTATATGTGCGAATCCAAATCCAATTCTTGCACTGTTGGGATTATTTGCAATAGTCCTCTAGTGTGCTTACAATTTTTGCGTTATTTGAACTTGATTTTTTGAATTTCCTGGATTCTCCGAATTCTCTGGCTTTTCTAAAATCCTTAAGATTCTCCAAAGGAAATTTATGATTGACTAAAATTTTTTTTTCTCTAAATTTGTCTCTAATTTGTTAAATTCTTTATAATTATAATTTTTAGAATTTAACTATTCTTACAAAACTATAACTCTTTGAATTTTCCTGTCAGTTTTCCGTCAACCTGTACAGTCCTCTCAAATCCCAGGATTTGCTGAAATTTTCTAGAATTTAGAAGATTGTGTATCTTTAATCGTTTTCTAATCGATTCCGGGTGAAGAAAAGGCAGATTTTCCTCCTAATTTAATAAATTTATTGTACAATATTATTAACTTGATAAACGAGCATCTGCAACTTTTTACAATAAATATTAAAAGTGGAAATCTATATTGGTCCTAACAATTGAAAATACATACATCACCATTCCTCACCTACACGCATTAAATAAATTATACAATAGACACTTGAAGGGGCAACAATAAACAAAAACAATGAATGGTCTTCATATACATAAAAATATACACATTTTTAAGTAAGCAATATTGTACTAAAAAAGGCTTTATCATCCAACATTAATACTGCATATAAGAAAATAATATCTACCATTAATAATAATAATAATATACAAAAGATCACAACCTATTCAAGAAAAATAAAATAATGACTCAATAAAGTGTATTTCTGCGAGTAGTGTATAGGTTTTAAAAAACTTACAAAAAGTATTAAAAAAAAGTTAGATAATAAAATTACTCGTAGGCAACTAAAACGAAAGTTCGTCTCACAATTGCACACTTGAAGAACTCGTGCTCTCATCTTCCGAATTGCTCTCTGAAATCATCGCTTCTCCTGCTAGATGTTTCGGGCTTGGTAGAGCCGCAGCTCCATTCTTCCTCCCAATTTCACTCGGTAACGCCGGCAACTTCAAGTCATCTTCATCGAGATCCAGATCTAAATCATCATCTTGACTCTTCACCCATGGGATCTCATCATCGTAAACTCCGTTGCGACTTGATAATGACGACGACCTCGTGTACTCTGTTTTATTTGAAGGTAGAATAGCACTAGCTGAAGCACTCAGACTCAACGGAAACTTCATTCGTGGCCTCTTATTGGACGGCGACTTGGTGGGCGTCGTCTTCGGGGTACAATTCCGAAAACTACGTCTCACAATGCGTGACGCTACAACGTCTGGAGTTTCGTCCAAATCGAGGACGTAGCTTACAGAGTCTGACTTTTCAACGACGCCTTTAACTTTCGGAGACGATGGAGTGGAGGCGTCTTCGTTCTTCGGCTTCCAAGAAATGTTCTTTTGCTCTCGGAACGATAGAGTTCGCTCTAGGCTTTGCTTGGAAAAGTGTCGCTCGTTGAAGCTCGCAGTGAGGTACGACCGGTTGAAGTGGGTTTCCTCCGCGGCTTGCTCGAGGACTTTACTGACGATCTCTTTGTTTTGCTTCAACTTCCATTTCAGTTCTTCGTTGTGCTGGGACAGTCTTTTGTTGTGGTGGATTTCTTCCTTGAAACTTTCGGAGAGCTTCTTGTTTTCTGCTATCAAGGACCTGGAAGAAAAGAAGTTAGTGAGGTTTGGAAGGCGAAATTAGACTTACTGTTCGTATTCTGATTTTCTCTGCAGCTGGAGTTGGAGGTCCTCGCATCGGGCACTGAGAGCAACGGATTTTTCTTCGGCAGCTACCAAGCTCTCATTCCTCTGATTTGCTTCAGCAAGGGCACGACGGAGCTCGGAGATTTCGTTTTGTTTGAGCTCTAGGACGACGTGCAGCGACTGGACTTCCTGAATACTAATCTTCTTGTCCTTTATGTTACTGTAACTTAGCAATCTTTCATTCTCCTCTTTTAGCCTCTCATTTTCCTCCAAGGTTGCAGTTAGTTTCTCCTGGAACTTCTCTTCAATCTTACTCAACTCAGACTTAACACTGTGCAGCTGCTCCTTGAGCTTCATCTCTTTGGCTTCATAATCATCTTTAAGTTTCCTACTCTCGTGTTTCATATCCTCAATTTGAGCATTCTTTTCATCAATCTGTTCACGAATGGCATCGTTTTCTTCTCTTAGAATATCCAATGACTCTTCGTGAGTTTTCTGCAGCTTCTGGAACTCCAATTTCAAAGTCACCAGTTTCTCTTCGTTCTGCTTAGCCAACATCTGCTTGTTAGCTTCATTTTCTTCATGGAAATGCACCTCCAGCTCATACTGTTTACTATTCACTGAACACAAAAGATTAAATCAAAGAACGAGGTCAGTAACCATACTCACATTCTAATAATTGATTTCGGTGTTTCTCCACCAAATCACTGATTTCATTAGCATACTTTACGCGTTCTTCTTCAACGACTCTCACCTTGTCGTCGCGTTCTTCTGTTAGGGCGTCTTGTAAACGTTGGCACTTTACTCTAATTTCTTCGGCTTCGTTTCGAAGCGTCTGAACTTGTTGTTTAAGAACGGGAACCTGATAAGCTTCCACCTAGAAAACAATTTAGCGACAGTTCGAGATGTGAAAAAGACTTACATTGAACACAAGATGCTGGACGAGAACTGCAAGAGCTTCTGCCACTTTCGGGACAGGCTTTGGCGGGGCCCGAGTATGAACGGGGGGCCGTACTACGGGCGATGTGCGACCCCCCTTCACGGTAGCTCTTCCACACTCTGAAAACAAGAAAAATCAGCAATGCATGGAAGACTGATGTAACGTGGTGGCTTAATCTGTTAGATAACGCAGGAAATAGTTAAAGAGGGTTTTCCGTGAAAACTGAATAGATTTCGGTTTGTAAACAAAGTAAATAAGCGCGTCAGAAATATCATAAGTCCCAAAACTTGGTTTCCTCATTTCCGCTCCGCTCATTGCTCTTTCATTTGATTACTTTTGCAGCGTGCATCGCATGATTATCTTGATTGGAAGAAAGTCCGCAGACCATCGACGTATTATTTCGAGTTAATTTAGCTTCAGTTTCAATTACTGCGCTTCCAGATGATGTTAAAAAGCGCAATGTGTGGGAATTTTTAACTTCGTGCCGCATAATTTCACGTGGAACTGATGAAGAGGACAGACACAGATAACAGTAGCTTGTCTTTTAATTTCATAAATTCTTCGATGTTATCAACCTACTCATCCTCTTAAGATGGTTATCGTCGTACTTTTACAACAAGAGAAAACTTTCCAAGACTGTAACTCGAGCTAAAACAAGCATGTTCTTCGCAGTTCGTAAAAGTGACAGTTATTTGCTTTGGATTTTCGCGTTTTTGTCAGTGAAATGAAACAAAGTGTTTTCCTGTGTAAAGCGGGATATCCGCTTGTAATTATGTTATTTTGAAACACCATCCGGCGCTGTCTTAGAGACGAAAAAAGGGTTAGATTGGTTCGAAAATGGACGGCGGAAGTAGAACTAGTTTTATTTAAATTAATAATTGAATTGCGTGTCACGTGTGCAACAGTAAAGTGCTTGTCCGTGTCAGGCTGCGGAAAAAACGTCGCGATTTTCTGTATTTTGGCCCAAATCCAACTCTAAGAAAACTGTTGTGTTCCTAAAAGTTCTTTAAACTTAAACTGTTTATCCATAAAGATCTTATTTTAGTAAGTGAAGATGTAATTCCGATTCATAAAAAGTGAAGTAAAACAGAAACTAGAAAGAAGTCGAAAATAATTGTCACGCAATTCGCTCTTTTCCATCGCCGTCACTATAAATCCCGTAGAATTTACGATGGGAATTCTAATTCCAGCTCACTTTCCATAACATTTTATGTAAATCTGGTTCGATACCACCGCCTATTAACTCAGCAAGAAACATTACTTTCCTTCAAAACATCGCCATAATCTCAATTTATGTTAATACAACATTTCGAGCGCTTTTTGCGTCACCATTTCGACTATTAAAAGCCGCGAGTTATTGCGTAATTTATTTATTTATAGAAAGCTCCGGAGCCAAGTTCAAAGCATTTACAGGTTATACCAACGCTTGGACTGTTTGTTTTAAAATTATTCACGGTTGTGTGCCCAAGACTTTACATAAAAACCACATTTTTCAACTTCCGGTCTTCACTGTTTTCTTGATGGAAAGTTAGTGGTGTGGAAATTCGGTTTTTAGAGATGTGTGGTTGCCAAATTGTCGAAAATTGCGCAAGGAGCCTTGGCGGCAGGAAATTGCGATTATTGGCGTTTAGCTAAATTTTCTAGAAGCTATACTTGCGCTTTCAAGGGCTTTAAATGAAATGTTGACTATTTTTGAGTGAAAGTTTGATACAATTATCGACTCGAAATCCGCCCAGCAGCTCGTAACGCATAATTTTGGCCCTTAGCCAGCCAGGTTAGTGTGCCAATAATAATATAATTTCAGTCCAAAATTACATTCTCTCGATGCCCATCCTTGCAATTCTGGGAAACTGCGTTCAAATCCGCGTCTTTTCATCACAACAATAATCGTGTAATACAAAGGTTAACCATTACACGATTATAAATGCCAGAAAGCTCACCTGTGTCATCCACATACATTACATCCAAATATCACTCGACCAACACTGTAAGAATTTTATTTCCAACACTGCCATATACCGCTAATTCGCACCATTCGTCGTGTGAAGCCTTCCTGCACTTTGCAGGATGTACCAACATCAACAGTGAAGTACGGAAACCGTTCTTCACTGCGTTTTAATTACTCGAGATTTTCACGGTGATATCACAAAGCGGTAAAGAAATTTACATTTTGAACTGAGATTATCAAAGTTTGTGGAGACTTTGGCGGAAACACATGTTCTTTCGTTTAAACAACACTCCTGAAGGAGTCGTCGACAGGATTAGTTTGTTTATACCCGGCGCCGGTTGTGGCGGAACTGAATTTGAACGGAATATTAGCATTAGTTCGCGTGCTCGGACAGAGGCGGATTGAAAAAATGAGAGCCCTCAAGTCTCATTCATAAATGGGATGCGTCGCCTTTTTGGGAGGTTTTGACGTAAAAATGGTCGTAAATTGTTTTATTAGCGGATAAACAAGCTAAAATTGGGCTGAAGTGAAGTTCCCAGACTTCCACGAAATCGTGGCTCTTCAGGTGACGTAATATGTAAGACACCTCATTTTACCTTGGATTAGACCAGGCTTTAAAAAGAATTCAATGAACCTAAAAGTCTATTGTTAGTCATCGCGTTTCAGCGAACAAATTTCTTACTTTTAGACTACAATAGCCAAAGTGAAAAAAAACGAGGTTAATCTAGTAACAAATCCAAATTTGTATCGCTCGGTTTAACCACCGAAACGATGCTCAGTGCAAACTGATAATGATCCTGAATTTCAAAAATCTGTTACTGTGATTAAGTTATTAGAGTTTAATAACCACGACGTAATTGTTGAATTTAAAACGAAGCCCAGAAGAAGGAAATGACTGTAACTTTTCAGTCTGGAGGACTTTTGAGAGTTTCCCACTGTACTCTTTCTTTCAATTTACTACATATAATTTAACAATAATTGTCACGTCGCAGCTAAGAAAACACAATGACTATAATCCCGTCAGAATCACCTTTCACTGGTCTTGACATACGACTTATCCAGATGATAGTAGCTGTGAAAGATAAAACCGCAACTTTCATTGATGAAGAAAATATCAAGAGATTTCAATGACCGGTGGTTGGAGTAATTAATTCAGGTTACAATAGGACTGTGTGAGAAGAAAAAAATCGTCTGGTGACGTCTAATTGGGATCCTTCCGGTGGTCAATTAATTTGAGTCGCAGGTTCTCCAACCGTGACGTTTTTGATTAGAAAAAAAACTCCCTGTGAGAGATTTATCAAAGAGATCAAAAAAGGTTTCACTACGTGATTCTTCAGCGCTCTGGTGTTGAGAAAACGGTGTAAAAACTTTATCTATAATTAAATGAATGATTTGAGATAGTAGAACCAATTAACGGTAATTAACACGCACTTGCGTTTTTAACGCGACGAAGAAACGCGCGTAAAAACTTCCAGCATTAGAAACTGTTCGTTCGCATATTAATTTCCAGAAATGCACCAGAGAAACTCTCAAATTTACGTAATATCCCATCGGAATCCCATCTCAGCGTGAAAAAAAGGCCGATAAAGCAAGTAGAACGCGAAATCTAAATAAAAGCCAGCTGTCATCATTCTTACAATTTCCTGACTGTAATCAGCCGAACTTTCCGGTGCTCACCTTTGTCGTTATCATTAAATAAAAAATAATACCGAAAAACTTGAACCTCTGTCATTCTAAACTGAAAACATCAAAAACTGACCTTTATTTTTTTTCGGTAACCTGATCGAGGCCCACATGTACGTTTTCGCTTTGATTCTCTCCGCTTCTTTAGCAAAGATATCCATGTCGCTGTTGAATTTGTTCTTTTTCCCTTTGAAACCCATTTTTGGGTTGTTGTTCACATCCACCACACTTGTACTGAATAATGACGATAACCGGTAAAGAGGACCCATGTGACGGCTCGCCACGACACGAGCTCTATTGTGGATTTTTCAGAACTGAGCAGTGTGAAGGTGGTAACTGAGTGAACTTTCTTCAAGAGGACTTTCTATTGCGGCGCGGCTTCCCCCAGGTTTGTTTCGATTTTAAACTGAGGCAGTTTTGACGCGTCACTCTAATTAGGCTGATTTAACTTAGCCAATGTCAATGGCCTGGAATACACCCACTTGGTGATAGGTACTATCAATGAGGTGATATTGTTGTTGGTACCTGTTGGATACAAACACCTTAATCGGTGCAAGGCGGAGGGAACGTTTATTTGCTCATTAGCTGCTAACTTTTAATTATTGTATGCTAATGTTATAGTCTGAAAACCATTTCAAGCTTAATTATTGTGAAGATCCAGAGATTAATTTGCATCAAATTTCGAAGACTTGAAGAATTATCTTTATTCCAAGATCAATTTAAAAATTTTCCTCCTCGTTTCTTTGGAACAAACAAAGACTCTCGGCTGTAAGCCAAAAGTCAACTCTCGTATTTAGCATTGTAACATATTTATAAAAGTTGAGTGGGACAGTGCCAGAGGACTTTTCAAGAGTGTCCCTGTTCTTACACAATTTCGACACTAAAATTTACGACCGATTTGTCCCACATCATCGACAAAGATTACCATTATGGGTGGCAAAAATTAAGGAAACTAATGAGCTAACTTTTACTTTCAGATGCCGGAAACTGTTTCTTCTTAATTTATGGATCATAATTTGGGTAATGGACCCGCAGAAAGTGAAGACGCAAAACTTTGTTGTGGTTCAATAATTGAGAGTGTTTAGCTACCGTTTATGCATGCAATTTCACATGCTGCAGGTGTGATTTATGGTCGATATTTTATGGGAGTTATTAATTAACGGGGACGAAAGCATGAAGCTCCTAGAAAAAAATCTGACCTCAAAATGCTTATTTTTCACCACTTTTTCACTAATTGCGAACTGATATGAAAGTTTCTTGTTCATATTTCTTCGTTTTGCAACAGATAGCGTCTATTTTTACAACAACATGTGTTTCTCTCATCACTAATTATTTGTGGCGTGTTATTTCTGTGCTTCATTAGTTAGCGTAGTTTCTTAGAGAAAAATGAGCCTGACGTGTTAAACCGTTGCAATTGATTCACCGATGTCTGCAAAATTATTATCAAAACCACTATAAGAATCTAATGGGAAGTAAATTTACTTTTAAATGGTCGTACCTAATCTTGATGGGTTCGTAATTGCCAATTAAAACTGAACGTAACCACACAGATAGATAACACGGACTTTTAAGTACATTGGTTTTTCAAATTTCCGAAGATTGATGCGAAAAATTTGAAAGTAAGAATGCGGTATGATAAATTAAAAAGTGAATGTTAATACCTGTAATTATCATACATAAATATTACCTAACAATAGAAAAACAATTTATCGGTTATAAAAACGTGCGCATTTTTGTTCACTTTCCAATGAAAATGCGACTACTTAATTCCATGATAAATAATTTTGTGACGAATTTATTGAAGCGAAAAAAAGCGTATTATATTATTATATTATACATTTTCTGTGTATTTCATAAAAACTAGTTCAGAGTGAAATCTAGCACAGATTTCTTATTAATTACCTTAATAGTGGTAAAATCTTAATTATCACAGACATGAGGCTAAAACTACCTCATTAAATCACCATATGGATTCCGCTTTAAAGCTCTAAGAGTAAAATTAATTGACTTAAGTGTACACTTTGTATGAAAGCCTAAACCCGATTTATGAAGAGGTTCTTAATGGAGAAAATTGCTTGCACATGTTCACACTATTACACTTTTCTACAATCTAAGAAAGTTTCAAAATTTTGGAATTACAGAGGGAAAACGAAAAACTTTTCGCAGACTGTTGCTCCGAGTTTACTTTCCTTTGCGCACGATAATGCGTAGACTTTCAACCGATTTAATATTAATATATTTTTCTGATCAAGACCTTCAGCGCATTGTACTCTTATTATTAGTCGAGTTAATAGCCGTAAGACATCTACTTCCTCATTTAAAGAGGAAGATGTTAAAAACCAATTTGCAGCAATTACAAAGTGTTTAGAATTGAATCAGCCAACTTTCGCACATTTGAGTGCTCTGTTTTCTTTGATGGCAAATTGGTAGGCATAATTTTTCCTTCCCCTGTTAAAAATTAGCATGCAATTAGAATTGAATGCTTCAGTAAGGTGCTATCTGGTGTCGCCACCTTCACATTTACTTTAATTCATTTTCGTGCATGTTACTCCAACTCGATACCTTTCTCCAAGTACTTTCGTCTGGTGTAGGCGTCAACAACTTAATAAATTAACGCAGTGGCGTAGAACTAATTTGGACTATATTTATCCGAATTTTACGAAATCGGGGTCGGAACCGTGCTTTTCGTCTAAATAAGACACTCTCGGAATTCCAGACTGAAAAAAAACGGAAACTTGCATCGACCTTTACGATTGTTATTCAACAATTAAGACCTTATCAATTGCAATCAGCTTGCATAACACACATAAACGTTTTTTTTCGCTTATATAAGACAATGGCTTCTGGTTAAACACCGGAATTTAACAATGAAGTAAAAGTGGTTGGACCATTGTCTGCTAATTTTTTGGACAATAAATTTTATGGGTGAGGGGGGAAAGAATGCTTTTTCGAATGCTTTTTTCTTGTTAGTTTAATTCGTGGAATTGCATTCTCACGTTTTCACCCGCGAACGTTTAAAAGTGGTATTGTTTTTGCTAAAATATTATTCTATTGTTGTGGGATTATCAATTGTGTATTGTTGAGTTGCTAGAGTTAGAGACTTACCTTTGACTGGCGGTTTATTCTTGCATTTGACCGAGAGAGGGGCTCGTTTTGGTTTTGGCTCACTGAGGGAGGTGGCTGGGGTGGATTTTTTGCCTGGAAAAAAAAAACATGTTTATTTCGCTTATTATTTCCATTTTGTCGCATCAAAAATCCAAACCTCTGACAATTCTTTAAAACACATGAATTCTGAATGATCTCTTGAATTCTTCCGACTTATTTTTCAATTGCTTAAAGTCCTTCATAAGAAAGCCTTCTTCTCAGGCTCTTTGTGCTTTGAATGTTTTGTTCCTCGGAATTTCTGCGGGATTTCTAATCCGCTCGTAGATGGCAATTTAGATGCTGAGGATATGCAACCAACAGGCGCTTCCGAAATATTAGGCAGCCCTATATACACCTTAGCATTCCACGAACTCAACTTTTGAGCGCGTCGAAACAGCTATTTCCTGTTACGCCGGTTATTTACAATCCAACAGCTGAAGATTCCGCTAGGTGGAACAAAATACAGCTGTCTCGTCAGGTGACTTCCACCTGTATGTTTAGACTTTTTATAAGGTAACCTGTTTAACACCATCAACTGCTAGAGTGATGTATGACCAAACTTAAGAATGTTGTCTTCACAATGAAAACTGTTGATTGCGAGATAAAACCAAGTCAACTTAATTGGACCATTTCCAAACATTACTCATGAGATAAAAATAAATAGGTAATTTACCTCGCATTAAAATTTGTGTGTTTACAAACGTCGAGAAACAATCAAGAGACACTTACTTCCTGCTGCACTTGGCGGCGTAGGCCTTGGAGAGAGCTTTGAAGGTGTCAAGACTTGAGTAACTTGAACTACTTCGCGTTTCTTGGACGATCCTGCAACAATAATTAAAGTAGTGCAAAAACGGCACAAAAACTCTCAAAGTACCTTTTTTGCTAAAGCTATTAAATCTGTCTCTGTTATTAATCCTTTCAGAAGACGAGCGCACGAGTTTATCCTTTGAAGGATGTTGCCCCATTGTAGCTTAATTCGCCAATATCACAGATAAGTGTGTCATCACGACAAGGTTATTAATTTTCTATCAAAAATTTCGCAAATCATCTCTCAGTCGTAGATCTTCTTTGAGAAATCATTTAACTGTAAAGATCGTGTAGGTAAATAACCAGCGAGCATTCCGAAACAAGAGACGTTCTTTGAGACAGGAAACCAAATAGCGATCTCACGACTTGAAATTCAAATTCGCGATTATTTCAGTCACGTGCTAATGGGAAATTTTCACCCTGCATTGTAAGAATAGCCAGACGACGACCTATAATTTCTTCCTCTAAATAGACGTAATAACGTGACTATTGAAAGCAGCACACGTGTTTAATCCCAACACCATCTTACAAATTTGTACGTTAACAACCGTCGAAAATAGATTTGCAACTACATGAAAAGGGTGTGTTTCGAGGTTGAATTTAATGAAATTTACAGGGAGGGACCAGACGTCCCCCAAAGACAATGAGAACATAAGTCAGTAAACAATGCACTCGACTCACTAAGAGTTCAGTTTCTAAAATTACTGAAATTAATGAGGTACAAGAGCATCTGCACATTTTGATTTATTTATTTGACCTGGATTCGGTGCCGTTTTCGGCTCTCCAAAGGTGTTTATTTACAAAAGCTTGCAGCGGTGTGGGTTCTACAATAAACTCTAAGCGAATTTAGTATTAAATGGGTGTTTTATGATATTTACATAAACGTGTTCAGCGGCGGAGTGACCGAAGCAGGGAAATATTGACACGCGAAGTCAGCACAGTGGACATGAGCGTGGGACGCAAACAGAAGATATTCTCTTAGTTTTTAGTTTAAAAATGTGTGATGAAGACCGAGATGCATGGTATGTTATTAGGGGCCATAACTTTCATCGGGTGATTACCGAAATTTGATTGATTTTAAAACCCGAGATTACGGCACCTCTCAACATATTTATTGTGTAATACCAATCACGCAACACAACTCTGGCACGGGATCCTTCTTCTTTATCTACCATCTCCCGGAAAGAACTAAAAGAAGGGGCCCGCATGGTACCGTTACCACTATTACAGCCCGCGGTACTTGCAACCTGTTTCACGGGCATTTTTCTCACAATCCGGCGCTGTATCTAACATAAACCCGTGGGGGTTGATAAATCCCAAGACAATACACCGGAGTACCCACGCCCATTATGATTTGCTTGAATGAACCACGATATCTAGTGCGAGGATTTTTATTGGGTTAACAAGGCCAGAAGTAGGTGACAGCATCGTTGATCTTCATATTTAGCAGATGCAAGGTGGATCTGTTTATGTAAGACGTGGTAATTAAAAATGCACTTTGTGAAGATGTCAAGGAGGATCGCTATTTTAAGAGAAAAGTGTGAAATTTTGGTGCTTCATGCTACATTTTGCAACTGTGAAGTTGATTCGCTCTAAACTACGTTTATGAACGTTTATGTTGTCAACACCTCGTTATTAAATCATAGTACTTTAAATTGGATAATCTTGAACTTGCGACAATAATGGGGTCGTCCGGATATGTTTATGTTTATTTGAATTGTTTTGATTATATCTGGATCCAGTTTTTATTAACTCTGTCGTGAGCTATTTTTGGTTGTTTATTGAGGAGTAATGATAAAACAGGTGCACGCGCGATGACTACACAATGATAAAAAACCACGAGCATCATAACATTGCTAAACAAAATTAATGAAACGAAAAGTTTTCTAAAGAACACTTTGCAATTTAAATATTGAACACGCAAGGTTGCATTCTTTTGTCCTCACAATAACAACATCTCAGAAGTAATTTCACCCGAAAACGACAATCAAAATTAAGCAACTCTCAGGTGTCCCCTTATAATTTGCACAAATAAAAGTCTCAATGAAGCAAACTAGTCTTGCGACATTCGTGACGCAACCAGACATTTAAATTCTTTATTTATCAAAGAAACCCACATTTTTGTACAAAAAGGAAATCTAACAGTACAACATAAATCAATCAGATTCTAAACAAAGTGGGTGATCGACCCAAACAATAACCTTGATATTGCTCGAAATAAGGTGAGTAGGTTTAAAAAAACGAAGGGGACTCTCGTTCATTTTTCTTCGTATTTACTTTCATGTTTACAGTTGAGTTTAACACATTTCACTTTGTAAAAGTCGTCGTAAGAACTGGATTTCCAGACGAGCTATTATCTTGAGTTCATGTGGAACTAGCATAGGTATATCATTTCAGTAATTATACAGATCCGGTACGTGTAAATCAATTAATAAAAAGCAGGCAGTTATGCATGGAATATTCAGGGGACGTTGGATCACCCTTCGTTTCACCAGGGGTAAGAAGTGAGTCACAGTTGTAGTTTCCCCTTTCATTCGGTCATGTCTCGTTTTAATGTAACACACATGTTGGTCAAAAATGGATTTAAAACTTCCAGTCTAGTTACTGGGTTAAACAAATGTGTTTCCCATTTGTCCCTTGATAACGGAGATGTAATGAAATATTTACTTTGTTTGAGTCATTAAATTTTTATGTCGTGCACGAGACCAGTCTTCATGGGAAGATGTTATCGTCAAGACAAAAGGAAAAGACCAACATGTGTTACAATGCGAAAATGTGACTGCAGAGAAGGTGGGAAACAAAATGAAAATTACGTAAACGGGAAATTACTATTTCCGTTCGTGGTATTGTATCAAATTTCTTTACATTTTAGCATTCGCGACTATTTTCTTCAGTCGTAAAACGAGACTTGTAATCGCCTTTTGTGCATTTAAGCGTGCAATTAAAAAGGATAATAATAGACGATAAAAGTTCTGGAATAAACAAACACGTTTTACTACAAAGTGCATTGTTGCTGACTTTGACGGGCAATAAAAATAACATTTCTACTGTTTAATTTGAATTGGCAGTACATCAATGGATCTAAAAATAGAAAGTGTTTTTTGGAATTGGCACAATCGTTGGCCGCTTCACGGCTTTTAAATTCCGAGATTCTACAGCTGCAATTTTAAGGACAATTCTAGGAAAGCTTAAAGTGCCATAATGCTTCCGTAATATTGTAATCAAATAAACAGTGCTGAAGGAGGCTTTTGAACTTGAGATGGGTTGGTTCTGTCATCATTCCGAACAAACATTTGAAAATTACAAAAAATGTAGAAACCTTATGCTAAAAAACTGCAATAAGGTGCGGTTCTACTTCGACACACTGAAGATTTAAAATTTCTAATTTTTAATCAGAATACCGGAAAATTTTATTACTTGGCGTACTAATAACTACCGGCTAAACTTTTGCCAGGAACTTTATAATTTTCTCTTCATTTCAAGCAATGCAAATTAATTATTATTATGTAGATCTGAATAAAAATCTCATATGATCAGCTTTTGGGACTGCGGTTTCCTTATACTTATTTTTAGACCAACTCTATCTACATAAAAACTAGCTCTCGCAACTTTCTTGGTTATTAACTGGCGTCAAAATTAAACTATTATATAAGGAAAAAAAATACTGGCGCCTTATGTAAAACCTTGAAAGTTAAACCGTTACACCAATATCCATAACAATAGCAACAATCCTATTACCGTAATTAATTATGTGTGTCCATTTTTAATCAACGAAAGTAAAAATTGTTATCAAACCATAACTTGACATTGAAAATTCCATAATCAAAATTGACCTTTTGACGTCATTTCGATAACGCCACAGTACTTAAAAATTAATTCGCGAAACTCCGACTTTCCCAATTTTCGTGATCGCAGAAAATTCCCCAAAGATCCGTCTCTTGCTCCTCGACAATAAAAATAAATAAGTTATCTCTCTTCACCTAAATCGAATTAATAGAAAATCTGATGCATCCTTATAAAAATAACTCGCTAAAATTATCACAGCACAGATCAGAAGCAATTGACACACGCGAAGCACGATTCTAGTCCTTATTGTAAGCTTTTGTAAGGCACTGCACTGCGGACCACAAGGATAATTCCTGCGAAGACCGCTCGATCATACATCTCTGCTGGGTGACCGGTAACTGTGCGTCGATTCGCTGGAACTTCATAACCTCAAACTGGAAACGAAGAGGTCGGAAGGTGTCGCAAGCAGTCGGGGAATTATTTACAGGAAGTTATAGGGACACTCTATATAAAAGGGCAGGAATTAGAAGGGGAAAGAGGTCGCCTGCAGCAGGAGTTGCATGCTCCTGCAATTATTGACGCGGCTTGCAAGATGACCCATTTATTAGCTAGCTTTATTGTTGGGCCTTCAGGAGTTCCGACTTTAGAAGGCCGAACAGTTGCCACAATCGATATTTCTATTTTGAATATGTATGATTGAGTTTTTCAAATTTCCGCATATTTGTTAAAGGTGTAAGTTTAAACTAGGGCAACGGAATCAAATGTTGGTTGATATCGATAATCCGACTTTTTATATTTTTACAAGAGTCTGCATTTTTTAACATGCTGGCAGCACCGTGAAGAATAAAAATGAATAATAAACATCGAAAGTCTTCTAGAAGAATTAAAAAGTTATCACTTATAATATCCCTAGTGCATTGATTATTTCCGGAAATTTTTTCGAATGCGTTTCAAAAGGGCTAATTACGTTTTTGAAATGCATGAGAAAAAAATTCAGGATATTAATCAATGCACTAGGGCGTATTCGGTAAGAAAATCGCAACGAGACACACGCATTCTATGCTTTTGAAGAAAAAATTTAAAATTTCAAACAAAAATCAAGTTGTGTAACAGAATTATCCATGACAACATACACAACTTGTTTCTGATTGGGTGAAAAAATTTCCGCTTATTAATTTCATGTTGGGTTAGCAAGATGCAAATAATTTCCAGGATAATTTCTATATTGCCATAGAAATCATACCGAATTTTGTTTTTCTATTGGCTAATATTTGGTCTCGTGCGATTTTCCAAGAAATTAATAGAATCAGCAAAATCAACATAGGAGAGATGCAAAAAGGAATTCGGAAAATCTGGCGCACTTCATAGAATCCAAAGAGACGAAATGATGACAATAAGAGGAAGAGACTGCTTTGTATATGAGCAGGGCTACCAACCCACTTCAAATTTTAAACCCCCATTGAAGTATTTTTTTTTTTTTAAATTAGAACATTGCCTAATTGACCCCGTTATCGATCTATTACCACGCACTTGACAATCGCTGATTTTAATGACCGTTTAATTGTCAATTATCACCATATAAATATAAATACCATAATTTATTATGCATGAGACAGAAAACTCTTAATCCAGAACAATTAACTAACCGCACTAGCAGCATGAAAATTACTGCAGCGCTTGATAACAAAATTACGCAACACCACATCTCCCATAAACCCGATAACTGCAGGAATTAATTAACGAAAAATGAAGTATAAAAACTAACGAACCTGGGCCGTGGGAAAACATTTTATTATTAGAAAATAAATTAAACAGACGGTTTTGCCTTATTAGCGTTGAATTATTCAAATCGAAGTTATGCGGATTCTCTGAATCTCTGGGAGCTGAATTTCGTATTTCAGATCTGTGACCCGCTAGAACAATAGGCCATCGTTTAACGGTTATATTTATGTCCTTAATAAACAACAATGTCTATGGATAGAAAATTGTTAAAGAACTGACACGAAATTAGTCGTTGCTGATCGTGTCGTAAACCGAAATTGAAGTTTTTGATATTTGGCGCACGACTTTTCGTCTATTTTAATCGGCAATAAATTCAACCGGTAATCGAATTTTTATGTTTATCATGCTCATCATTAATCGTAAATTACAGGCGGCTTATAAATCCTCATTCCCATGAAATTTTATCTACCTGTGAATAAATCACAGATAATTGCGACAACTCTCTGTTACTGCCATTGCAAGAAAAAAATAAAATATTTCACATAGTCCCAATAAGCGCATAAATAAAACAGTCACGTTGACCGGATATGTCGTGAAATACTCCTAAATACATATTAAAACATCCCAGAAAGTCTTATGAATACTAATCCCGCAAGACATCGTTAACGAGTGAACAGACAATTTCCACTTTTCGATGATATTGGCGTGTTTCCGATTCAATATAACTCAAACGGTTACACTTACCGACTGTGCTCTTTGGCGCCGCTCCTGAAGCACTGATGTCGCTGAAGGAGCTGTGGATGCTGCTCTCGACGTTACTTTTGGACGCAGGGGTGGTTCCAGGTCGAGCTCTAATCCGGCGCCTAGAAAAAAAATTATATCCACTAACACCTCGAAGTTCTCACACTTACAATTTGGTGTTTGTTGGTTTTAGATTGGCGGCTTGTCTTGGTGTCTTTCTCGCCTCATTCTGTCGCGCCGTGTTCACCACGTTCACCCCGCTAAACAACTTAGATTTCACTTCTTTCAAGTTAGTTTTATTGTCAGACTTGGAGATTTTATTCATTACAGCGTCCCACCGTCCCACTGTCTTCTTCACACTCTTCTTTTCACTCTGCGTGTTGGTCTCAAGCATTGCTTTAACTTTCGATGGCACTTCCCGATTTGGTAATTTAAATTTCTTAGGGACATTTTCTTCTTTGATGTGTCTAGGTGAGCGCACACTTGAAGGACTCGATACCACAGGACTAGGAGCATTGCGTTTCTTCGGGTTGTCTTTCTGGATTTTTTCCTTTTCATCTTTGGCAACTGCTTTCTCGAGGATCTCCTGAATGTTGTTTTGGCTGTTACCAGAAATAGTCTTAGAGGACGTGTCTGAGGGTGATACGTCTGTGGTCATGTTGGTGTGTTGAGAATTGTCTTCGTTTCGAGTATTTGATTCAATATCAGTGAAGATGCCACTGGAGTCCATGTTCTCGCGGTTGTTGACGTAGATGTCCGCTGCTGCTTGAGGGTCGACTCCATAGAGAGTCCCATCGATGACTTGAGCCCTTCTGTCACCCCGCACTGGGTTCTCTTCGTGGTTATCAGCATCACTTTCGGTGTAAAAATCAGAATCTGTCATGGGGTCGGGTCGCCGCGCCTGTGGTCTAGGCAAAGGCCTCCTGGTTAAAGGAGAACTATCAGCGCCTCTACTCGCCGGTCTCGACATCTCACCATCACCTTGATAACCAGTATCAAGGCTAGTTATGCTAGTTATACTAGTTATAAAACTACTGGAAGTCTTTGATTTACTAGGTTCCGTTTTCGGGTCACACTCAACTATTGGTGTCGGATCTAAAGGCAGTTCTTCAGGAGACGGTGTCTGCTCGAGCCTCGTCAGCGTAAAGTCTTTGGATTTATCTAAAGGCAGCTCCATATTCATAGTAGTATCAGTTTTCATCGTCAGGTTACTGATCAACTGCTCGTCCAACACTCCAAGACTAAAATCAGTGACGCTAGCGTCAACGAGATTCGGACTTGGGAGCTCATCAATCTTCGGACTTAACTCAATACAGTCTTTTTTATCAGAATCCAAAGGCAAGTCCATGGTGGCCGCCTCGCTCCGTACAGTTAAATTATTGATTACTTGCTCGTCGAGTATCCCCAAACTAAAATCAGCAACGCTGAAAATGGGACTACCAACTTCACTCTTCGGACTTAACTTCTCTTTAATTTCTATACATTCCGAGCTGGGAGTCCTCGAGTTTTTCACAGACGTGAAACATAGCCCATCTACCATTTGTTCGGGCGTAAGGATCCCTAATGATTCTTCGAACTCTAAAGAGTCGCGTTTGCTCCCATCCTCATCCAAAGTCGAAGACTGCAACTTCCGAAGAAGTGACTCTTCGAATTCACCACGCGCTGGCGTGGAGTGGCTAAACTTATTAAGTAACGAACGCGCCCCAAAATCGAAGGAGGTGAAATTTTGATTGGTTCTAAGTTGTGGAAGCGATGTTGGTTTTTCTATATTCTCAACTTTACTGTTAGTACGTCGCCTCTTTACTTCGACCACCAAATTCTCGCACGATTTGTGCTCTTCTTTACTATCAAACCGTCTCGTTAAATCGTTAACTCTATTATTTTCATCAACAGTAAACGTCAAGTTGTTGACCCCTTGACTGATAATATCTTGTGCGATTTCACTGATCGAGCTTATGGAATCATCGGGCGAATCTCTATTGTAATCGAGCTTTTGGTTGATGAATAACATGCTATGAGGTCCTGAAATCCCATCTTCTATTTCGTGTTCGAGGAGAGAGACTTTGGAGAGCGGAGCCATCAAACCGCAACGTTGCGGACAGGCGAAGTAGCGGATACCTTTGACGACACCATCGTTCTTGCCGAGAGAGCTTTCGAGTTCGATACCACACCATACACCGGTGGAGAAATGCACGTTGCCTACATAGCGCAGAATTCCTTCTTTTTCCACGACTCGAACTCGCTTTCCGACCTCTTTTGGAGTTATTTCAAAAGGGGACTTTGCGTTGAGCGAGGAGGGCTTGGGGCGAAATGTTGGGATTCGAGATGATGTCTGCAAAAAAATGAGTGTCAGAAAATTCTACAAACTTTTATTGTTTTATGTTTTGATTTTAGTCTAGATAAATAAAAGTGGAAAGTTACGAAATTAAGATAAGATCGTGAAAATTTATCTTATCAAATATAAACAATTTCTTCATCTCATAAATCACACGTGACATAATACATATTTGAACAGATTTAAAGTCATATAAACACACTTTTTTGTACAATTATGCGATAAGAATTAATTTTTTGCTAAAGAAAAGTGAAAACAAACACAATTAAATTATAAACACAAACAAAAAATTAGTTTATTATTTACGTGAAGTTTCCTCTTGTAACCTTTCCACGTGCACTTTTCAAATGCCACCTTTACGATAAACACACAATATCACGATTATCAATACTAATTAATTATTGTAACTTAATCGTGCCCAATTAATTTTGCAATTCTTATAATTAGATTTCAAACTTTACAATCTCCACACATCCTTCTTACACCTGTAGCTTCCCATGGCTATGACAGCCTTCGACAATACCTCATTAAAGTTACAAATACTGCAATAAAATCAATAATAAACAGCTCTCATGCGAACGTGCATTCTGTTGCTTTTCCCTCTAATTAATAATAATCAATGAAACTGCATAACTGTAGAAACTGCTGGATTTTTTAACCTCACAACGGTACTCTGGAGGTGCAAAAATCACCTGAAGAACCGGCTTAAATGAAAATTTTGTATTTTAATTATTTGCATTCTTGACAGGACCAAAAGTGTGATAATGATAATTGATCACACCAAAAATGTCCGGAATCGTAACGGATTTATGCCCTTAAGCCACAAATATTGATGATGCGCCTACACTTTATTTACACTGTTTTACGCACTAGGTCACAACTAAATATACCGCAAAAGTAACGGCACAGATGGTCCTGAATAAAAATCGCCAGATCAAATTGCCAAATGGTGTTCAAATTTCTATCTCGTCCTACAATTTTAATTGATCAAAGCGAAAAGTACCAAGAGAGGCATGACCCACATGTTAGAGTATTTTTGCTAATAAATTTTGTAAACGGATAAATTAGTGCTTTTCCTATGACGGCACTTTTAATTTCAAATTCAAGTTATATCTATGGAAAAAATCGGTCCCATCTGCTCGGTTTACGTAACACAATGACAGTCTTTCATAAAATAGAAACAAGAAATTCCGGATAAGCGTATCCAAATCGGATTCTTCACACTTTCAAACTTGATGAGAAGACAACCGAAAAATTATCAAGATCAATAGAAAAAGTTGCGCTCGAAATAAGACATCTGATTTTTTTCAGTTGAAACAGACAATGCGACCACGTTGTAATGTTAAATTCCACTAAAAAATAAATAACGTTCATTATCGTGTTTAATTTCGGTGTATTGTGGTGGAGCTCGTCATAGCAGAACGAGATCACTAACAATATGAAAAACATTATTAAATAAATTATCATTAATAACATTTTCTACTTACTCATGAAAGATGTGACGAAGCAGAGAAAATTCTTTGTTGTGCTCTTGAAAAATGTTCCTTAATTATGAATGTATCAATCTAATTTTCTGGCACTAATATTTCAATTAAAAATGAAATTTATACCGGTGGATTAATTGCGTAATTAAATTATTTTATGTACACAGTTTCTCAACGTAGAAATAAGTGCACAATCAAATTGTTGCAAAATTTTTTCTCTGCAAACGGATTAATTAAATCTCTTGCGACTCCTTTCGAGCCGAGCTAAAACGGTTTTTATTTACTTAATAAAAAAATTCTTTGTGGCAATCTGAAGAATTTAACAAGGATAGGAACTAATCCGGAAACCAAACTGGAAGTGAAGTAAATTCCCATGTCGTGTTAAGTGAATTTTTTCTGCATTTTGCAACAATGTATTCAACACCAGGAAGACAAGCAGCCTAGTGTGACCACGATAAAATTGAAAATTTGTCCTTTTCTGCCTTCTATTGGAGTCTAACTCAACTAATTATAATTGAATGAACGTCTGAAGAATGACACGTTAATAAGCTTCACGGTTCAACACGCAGACGTGTGCTCCTCGTATCCGTCTTAATTGTTCACACATAACAAATAAATCAAAGATTAAGATCGCGATTATTGCATGAATTTATTTATGTCTATACCGTCACAGGATGATTTCAGAATCCGTTCAAGGCTGGAAATATTACCTCATTTGAACGTTTCTATGTAAATGCTCCCTTGGTCAATGAGAATTGAACACACATAATAAACGAGGGACTGACACAATTTGCTACCTAAAGGTACCGTTTGATTGCAAGTGTCACGTAATTATTTCCATTATTTGCAAATACAGTGACGTCGAAACCGTTGCGGTGTTGGATTCCGATTTTAAAACATCGATGGTGCTCGCTATTAATTACATTCGCCGAAATAGCCCATTTAAGGCATTTACTTAAAGAAAGATCAAGGTTTTATTACATTCCAAACTCGTTCTAAAGATGTAATGCCGCACCTTTGGAGTCGTTGATTTTAATTGTCATCTAATGTGAGTTTCTAGTGTAAAACAGAGATTTACAATTGTAGGACATTCTCTCTACTCAATTAATGGTGATTATACCTCATCTCATGCAACTTTCCTCACAAAAGGACCAACCTTCCGGAAATTAAAAGAATTCTTGAATTGGGATTACCACTAATCACTGTTATTAACCGGCTAGACATGTAATAAGTATGAGTTTCTAATTGGATATAATGTTATTAAAGAGATATCTGATGGACAAGATAAGCCGGAAGACAGTAACAAGATTATCTATGATAAGGAATTACAAATTGAAACGGTTTATCTGAATTGTAGGAATTTTCAAAACGTAGTGAACCGTCAAGCTAAATTAATGGAATTACACTACGCCCTCGTAATGATGCGAGTCAGTAACTTCAATAATAATTGCCTTTAACAAGAAATGATGCATGTCCTGAAAGATTAACAACGCACTGTCATTTCACGCATTTTCTCATTTACTATCGAAGAAATTACCACAAATTACAATTTTAATCGTGCGAATACGCTGTAGAATTGTGTCAAAGTCAAAATTTGCATATTTCTAGCCCGTTAAAGGCGAGAACTTTTCTTGCGTAAAACCAGTGTGGTAAAAATTGACTTCGTGCGTTGCATTTTAGACTATTTAAAGTAATTACTTCGTTTTAAATGCATGCAATTTCTAAAAGTTTTAATAACACTTCCTCTTCAATCACATGCAATTACTCAAGTTCTCGAAGATAATTAAGTAAGGAAAAATGCGTGGCAACATATCATTTTGTTTTAAAATGAGAGAACCATTGTTCAATCCTCGTAAAATTACTGGTGAAAAAATTGGCACGTAGACTTATCTTTATGATTATGAACATTTCGATTTTAACTTGACCCCAAAAAGATGAGTCAAATATGGAGACTAAAGAAAGTTTAAATGCAGAATTTCAAAATCGCGGCAAATGAAGAATTCGAGTGGTTTGAAAGTCGCAATTAATAATCTAGTTAATTTAGAAGCGGATTCAGCACACATTAATTCTGGATTAAACCAAATTATTATTTGGGAATGAAAAAAAAAAAGTTTGGCGCTTTCGACTTTTGTGGTACCAAAACAAACATCCCCAGTGCCGTGTTAACCTCACATTTACGTCAAGGTGACGTTTAACGCACTGCGATTTGGGACTATCCTAGTATTTTTACTTTTATTCTAATAAGTGAAAATGCGCGAAGTTTAAACGTCAACAGCAGATTTTCGTGCCTTGCTTAAATTTCAAGAATATTTTATTTGCTGCTGAGTTTTATTAACTATAAATCATTTCTAATTTATGTTCAAATAGGTTCATGGACAAAAACAAACAAAAATATAAAGATATAAAATGTCAACATGAAATTAAAAATACAGAAAATCCCATGTACTATTTTTAAAACCTGTTGAGGCGTTTCGATAACGAAGTGACATCATCAAAAACGTGTTTATGTGGATGCTGCGATAAACCTAAATATGCAAAATTTTGATTAGGAATAAATTTTCTATGGCCCATTTTTTTATTATTATGAGTATCTACATATTTTTTACATTATTATATTTTACATTATTTAAAATAATTCAGTAGCTAATATTAATTAATATCCAACCTAAAACGTTCATTTTACGGTCTTCATCAGCGAGCTTTAGCGGCGCATCTAAAACAAAAAAACAAGAAACCAAAGACTGAGTTTTCGTAATTCTTCAATTTCCCAAAGATTGAGGTAAAGAAAAATTGCCAAAAATAGACTTCCGGTTTATTGACAGATCACGAGTTTAAACAGAAGTTACATAAACTTAAATCTGGAGACAAACAACTAGGAATCAATCACAAAAGAATGATTAAACGAAAGTGCTCCAACTCATCAATTAAACGTTACAACTCTCAATTACCGAATTGATTTTATCTCAAAATAATCCTACACGAGTAATTAATTTCATCACTTTCCAGGCATTTGAACAGAGATTAATTGTTGCCCCGTTTATTCCTGTAATTATTATTATCTAACGTTGGCGAGAAAACTAGTCTAATTTTATTGCACTTGACAAAAATTGTTATGGCCGCGCCAAACCACCGACTATAAACTTGCGGCCAGAATTTGTTTGGAAAACAGAACCATAAAACAGACGTTGATCGATTTTTAAATATTATAGAAGTTAACAATTTTCAACAATCAAGATTTTACCTAAAAATAAACAATCTTGGGTCATTTGCCTAACGATTTTTCACGCTTTGTGGAACGACATTTTAACTACTCCTAGAGGGTCAAGAACTCCAGGAATCAAAAGATAACAACTGCACTAACGCGCGCTTATTGAAGACGATAAAGTGGCGGGTTGCTGCTTTTTACCATGTTAATTTTGGAGGGCATAGATATTTTAAAAAGAAAATTTTATTCATTTATTCCGTTTAGTTAAAAAACGTGAAAGTTTCACCTTTTTGCGAACCACGATTTTATCTCGTCCGCAAAGAGGCACTTTGTTTTTCATTAAACCAACAGAAGAAACAGAAGCTAGGACAATAACAATTAAAGTTGCTACTGAAGCCCGATTGTAATCCTCGTCAGCGCGAGTGCGTAATCAATTAAAACCGCCGCTTTATTAATTCAACAAATTAAGCCCCTGACTTACTTAAATTAAACAAATTAATCCAATGACGACACTTATTCCATCACTGTAGGTAAACCATCACAACATCCACAAACGCGGTCAACGTTTAAACTGAAGTCAGCTAGCGTTTAAAAAGTTTATTACGACTGAGACCCATAACACTACACTACACACAGTTCATGTCAATACGAATTTCACGTGAATTTTATTCCACGTCATGCTTCTTATCTGATTGTGATGCCGAGAGAAACAGACACAGGTGATAGGCGCGAGGTTATTCAGAATAATGGTCAGTAAAAGCAAAGTATAATAATAACGAAACATGAAAGAGCGGATGCGCCAATATTCGAAAAATCTGACTCGCGGACCCGTTCGAAATGCGATGGAATTTTTCCCATTGTTATGTAAGCAACTCGCGAATTATTTACACGTCCGACGTGTAAATTACTGACAAAAATGAGGTGATTTTAATAGAACTGTATGCATCATTTAACCCGAAAATAGGACACAAAGAGATCAAAAACGAGGAAGGCGACAGCTGGAAAAGGTCAGGCCGATTTGGAACCAATCTTTAGCTTGTAATCGTTTTGATTTATTCTTGGATGCTGCCAGTGTAAATATTTGCGAAATTTGCCCATTACCTAGTGTTTTGTTGAATCTAAACAACAGACCTTTTCCTCTTATTTCGTAAAACAAACTCGGGGATTATCGCTCGTTAAAATGTGCAAACGAAACAAAAAAAGTTGTAGTTTTAGTTTATTTTCTTTCGAAATTGAAACGCAAAATGGACAAGTTGAAAATTTAGTTTTTTCTCTGATTGTTGAACAAACTAGCCTTGAAAAGCACAAATATTAGCCTTTAAACATTGTCCGCGGTACAATTCCAACCAGCGAAACTTAATGAATGGGTGCCCCAATTTCGGCATCGGCCAGTGTAGCTCGAGAGCCAAATTTCGCAAGAAATCTCCTCAGATCGCTACAAATTTAAAAACGTGCACAATTCCCAACTGTCCTATATCTCAGAAGTTATAAATAATCAAGCAGGATGCATTTGGAGCGCTGAGTCGCGAATTAGGTAACTTTTATAGTGCCACGTTACATCAAAGAAAACAAACACAATTGTAACGCGTTCTTCCTGCATTATTAACAAAGTGGAAAATATATTAAAACTGTACCAAACAAGATTTTACGGTTGAAATTGGAATTATTATAATTGTAAGCAATTTCAAGTGTTTGTGTCCCAATTCCTACAGAATAGCTTATATTTTCGGTGTTTTTAACTGATAAGATTCCCAGTTCAAACAATAAAAACCGGGGCTCGTTGTCTTTTTCATGTTGGAAGAATGACATTTATCTCTAACATAATCAAATAAAAATCATTACTCTCACTGATTCGACCTCTTGGAGTTTCCACACTGACTACACTGCACTTACCTTTGACATGTTGCAATATTATGTCGTAGCTTCCATTACTTTTTCATTTATTTAAACATATTCACTTAGGTCACTTTTATTAAACTTATCTTTTCGCGGATCAATACAAAACCGAAAATTCTTAATCAACGAACGAGCTTGGCGATTTAGGACGAGTTTGCG
This sequence comes from Gnatocerus cornutus, assembly GCA_029298725.1. Taxonomy (NCBI): domain Eukaryota; kingdom Metazoa; phylum Arthropoda; class Insecta; order Coleoptera; family Tenebrionidae; genus Gnatocerus; species Gnatocerus cornutus. Next base: position 5,468,408 of record CM055517.1, read on the forward strand.
CTCACGTTTGTCGTGCTTTCCGACGAATGCGCATATGCATAGCCTATTGATGCACAAATCGATTGTCGTCGATGTCAACAATGGGTTCACTGCGCTTTTTACAAAATTTGATTGCGGTCAATGAAGATTTAAATGGAAAGGATTTGGTTCGCGGAAACTTTGGTTCTTTTGTTGGGAATTTCGCGGCTTTTGGAGGTCATTTTCAAAGAATGAGAATTTCAAAACAAAAAGTTGTTTGTTTATAAAGCGGCTTTATCTACTAAAAAATGGTGATTTAATTGATTGTAAACAACGCGATAAAATTCTACTTGTCATATCGAATTTTTTTGCAATTATCTTCGTGGAATTAATGTAAATATAAGTAGCAAACAATGTATCGTTTAGATGGTTTCAAGTGCCGCGTCAAAAATTACTAAGAGTCCTTGAATTTTGTACGCGTTGGTAGTCCTGTTATTTATTAGACAGTTTAAGGGTTATTTTCACCGTCAAAAATACAAGACTACCAACATTGACTATAACAAAGTCTGAGCTGCAGGTAGAATTAAAAAATATCATTCTAAGCATGACACTAATCGAGGTCATGAAATTAACACATTTATAACATGACTGGTGTTTACCACATTGTTTTGATAACATCCAACATTTATAGATTCCTGAAACCCGGAAACTCCAATCAGTATTGTACAGTACATCTAAACAAGATGCATCGAAGCGTTATCGTTGTATTTATAACATTCTCTTTATTTTTACAATTATCAGAGAGTATAGTTTGTACTCCTGACATTTGTGCAGCAGTTAATTGCGTCGCTGTCACAAACTGTGAAGGATCTAACAAAATTATCAAACCTGGAGGATTTTGTAACTGTTGTGATGCATGTCACACCATATTAGGTGAGTGGCCGATGTTAGAGTTGTTGCTAACTAGAAAGTTTCAGATGAAAATGAAAAATGCTCAATTTTTGCTTCTTTGATTCGGGGGGCTCCGCCACCACTGGCGGAGTGCGGAAACGGACTTGTTTGCCATGAAGGGAAATGCAAGAGCTTCAAGAGCTTAGGAGCGACTGCAGTGGCCGAATAAAATCTTTAAAGTTGCTGTACGCATTTATCCATACTTTGATGAAGTTATGAATACAAATTTAAAAATCTATGCAATAATGGCTCAAATTACGCGATGTAGGCAACCAAATATACATTGTAGTAAAATTACAAAATTTTACCACAAAAAAGTTACAAAAAAAGTTTACTGCTCTTTTTTATTTTTCTTAGACCTGAAGTCTTACGAAATACCTAATAATTTGTAAAGAATCCCCCTTTTTATCCCCCAATGTGTAGCTTATATTCCCTACACAGCGCAACAGCTTTCGACTGGGAGCGTGGCGCACTCCTGTAATCCAGCTTCTTGGAGGTCGGGTTCAGTGGATGGTTTGAGGTTGGGAGTTCTGTTGCAAAGCGATCCACGTTGACTGGATGTCCACACTAAGATCGGCATCGATATGGGTACCCTGGGGGAGCTTGGGGTGTCCAGGTCGGCTAAGGAGGGGCGAACCGGGTCAGGGGGGAAACCCAACAGCCAAAAGTCCCCGTGTCGTTCAGTAGTGGGATCGCGTCTGGGAGTGGGAGCTTTGTGACAGCCCAATCAATATAGCTAGACCTGGATCTTTTTGATATTTTTTTCATTCAGATTAAAATATCGAAGCTTTTTATTGTAATATGATTACCACATGGATCTCCATTTAATAAATAGAAAATTTTAGTTGCGACAGGTGCGCTGTTACGGACCTGACCTGCGTCTACTGAACGTACCAGCCCGCGAGATTCAAATTAATTGGGTCTTCAATTTCAATTTTTATTTAAAAATAATGTACAAAAAACGATTTTTACGTATATTCAAGTTTACAAAATTACAACATGGTCTAAGCTCGAATTACAAGAACTATGTTGGTGATCCTTGTAACCAGCGCGTTAAAAATGTCGCTCTTGATGTCAGTCCATTTGCTTCTCAAAAAATCTTCTACAAACCGCATCACACTTCCAGAACTTGGAAATTCTTGGACTTTCATGGTAAAAATAAAAACAGACTTATCAACCAATGGTGAAAACTCATCACAAAAAGAGTGGAAAACTTGTGCTGATGTTCCACGCACTTTCTCTAAATTCTTGATGATCATTACCCCATTTGTTGTTAGTTTGTCTCTGTACTTTTCAATTAAAATTCCATAATCTTTTACGACGGTGGGAGAGTTTAGTTCTTGATCTGTTAACTCTATGGCTTCTTTCTGGCAATCTGTGATTTTACATGCTGCATATTTTGATAACTTGGAAAGGAGATTTTCTAGAACTTTTTCAGCGTCATCTTTGTACAGAAAAATAAAAGTTGATGGTTTATTAAACTTGACAACGTCTGCAATTCCTGACTCAAAATAAGTCCACAATAACGGATCCTGAGTTGGGAAACGTTCTTTAATTGAATTTATATCCAATGTTGGCTTTGAGGTTGCACCAATTTGATATACACATGCAAGAATTACAACAGAAACAGGAATCAAACCAATCAAAAGATAAGAGAATTGTTGTCCCTGACTTTTAACTTTCTCTTTTAACTCAGGTTCTGGGGTAGTAGATCTAGATTTTTCTGATATATACGGAAAGAATCTTTCAGGTTCTTCCTCCTTTTCACTTTCGTCCTCATTGGTAGCACCATCATCAAAAAGACTGTTATCTTCATCTGTTTCTTCCACAGTTGCATCACTCTCAAGATATGAGTCAGTTTTGGACAATTTTGATTGTGGAAGATCAGGTTCCTGTTCCTCGTTTTCGGTAGATCTGGTTCGATGTAGAGGCGGACGTGGACTGGGGGCAAATTTTGTCGGATCACTCTAAAAAAACAAATTGTCCCACTGAGGAGAATACAAAAAAAACTTACATTGTTGGACATCTTGCTGGGATTTCACGCACATATTTTATATCAGTAAAAAAGATTATAACAAACCAAGGGCAAAAAGACCTCCCGGAACGTACACTAGACAACAATTTTCGAGGTTATGTTTTGGTTTACTTCTCGAGTGAAATCAAGAAGGTCGTGTGAAATTTGACAGTTGTTTGACATCAACATCAACTTGTTTCCAGTGGATAATTTTATTACTGAAAATGACCGAAAAGGCGGAAAGAGATAAAAAGGCAATAGCCACGTTTTACGCGGAGCTAAATAAATTCGGCCAAAACGGAGAGTATGAGCGGGCCATCAAAGCAGCAAATAAAAGTAAGTACCTAACCTTAAAAAAAACATATGGATTAACGTCACTAGTTTTGAATGTTGCCCCCCACGAGTTCCTGGCGTTCCACTACAAAGTCGTGTGTTTAATCGAACTATCAAAATTTGATGAAGCCATCAGACTGTTGAACGGCAATGCCCAATTTGATGAGTGAGTGCCACATTCTCTTGTTGTTCCACACCTAAAATTTTCTTTCAGACAGCTTACTTTTGAACGGGCGTACTGCTTCTACCGTGCTAACAAACACGATGAAGCCCTCAAAGTGATTGATAGAACCGACAATTCAGATCTACGCTCCAAAGAATTGAAGGCTCAAATTTTATACAGATTGGAAAAATATGAAGATGCAGCAGGGCTATATCGCGATATTGTTAAAAACACTGACGATGACTATGAAGATGAGCGCCATACGAATCTTAGCGCCGTCATGGTGTATCTTGATGATGAAGATACTAAAGATAGAATTGAAGATCTTAGAGACACCACATATGAGCTCTGTTTTAACAAAGCTTGTCTTTTAATCGCGCACGGACAGTATGCAGAAGCCGAGAAGAAACTTCGTCAGTGCGAGAAGCTGTGTAGAGAGATGTTGGAAGAAGAGGAATCTTCTGAGGATGAAATCGACGTGGAGCTCGCCCTCATTAGAATCCAACTAGCCTTTGTGTACCAGAAACAAGGTCGCGTTAAAGAAGCCCACCAGCTGTACACAGCGAATTTGAAAATAAAGTTGGATGATGTTGCTTTGATGGCGGTTGCAAGCAACAACGTGGTCTGCATCAATAAAGATCAAAATCTCTTTGATTCTAAGAAGAAAATGAAAGTTGCGTTGAATGACACGTTGGTTTTTAAGTTGCCTTCCAAGCAGAGGAAGTACATAGCGCTCAATAACGCCATCTTAAACTACTATATCCATCAGATTGAACAATGCGAGAAGATCTGTAAACAGATTGAGAAAACATGGCCGGAATTGACCACCTACACGACCATTTTAAGAGCGCTCACTCTGTTGAAAGGCGATGACACCAAAGAAGCCATCGCGCTGTTGGAAAAGACGCGACCAAGTCTTAAACATGATGATCTCTTCATGAAATTGTGTATAGCCCAGCTGTTTCTAATATCGGTATGATTCCACTATGTTCTTCCTTTTCACGACTGAGTTTTCAGGGCAACAAAGCGGCCGCTTGCAAAATCTTGGAAAACCTAGGCGAAAACACCTACAAACCTGGCATCGTAGGCGCGCTAACAACTCTCTATTTAGGTTTAGGCAATGAAGACCAAGCTTTGAGGGTGTTTGAAAGAACAGTGGATTGGTACAAGAAGAACAAAAACGAGGAAGTTGATTTAACAAGCTTGTGGAGACAGGCGGCCGATTTCCATATTCGTAACGGACACCCGCAAGTAGCCGCTAACAGTTTAGAAGAACTCCTCAAGACCAACAGAGGAGACAAAAAAATCACAGCGCAACTTCTTTTAGCATGTGCCCAGGTAATCTCAATTATCCTAAAGTATGGGCGTAAAACTGCTTTTTTAGTTCGATAAAGCGCGCGCTGTTGAACTCAGCAAGCAATTACCGTCGATTGAAAGTCTGTCTAAAAACATTGACGTGGAGTCTTTGCAAATATCGGCACCCTCGCAATTCAGTATGAAGAAGAGTCCCGCTGCTAAACAAGACTCGCAGCCTGGGTAAGGTTTAATTTACCGAAAGAACGACTTACTGTTAATTTGTTGCAGAACGCCAAAGTCCGAAGGCGGGGTTGAAAAGAAAAAGAAGCACAGGAAGAGAAAAGGTAAGTTGCCCAAGAACCTGAATAGTCCTCCAGATCCTGAAAGATGGTTACCAAAATACGAAAGAACTGGATATCGAAAGAAGAGAGACCGTCGCACCAAGGACGTTATTAAAGGCTCCCAAGGAACGGCGTCAGGACAAGCTGAACAATTGTAAGTCATTAAGCCTTCTTTGACTGTTTAACATTCCGGTTTTAGTGATTTCTCAAGCAAAGTTACCGAGCAAGAAGCCGAGTCTCCAACTGTTGAACCCTCACCGAGGGCCAAGTCTCAACACCAACAAAAGAAAGGTCAAAAGAAGAAGAATAAGAGACGCTAGGTCATAAGTTTCCAGGTTTCAATAAAACGTTTGGTTCAAGCATAAACTGTTTTATTTCATTACAATCAAAGGGCTAGTTAAATAAGAACAGAACAGCACATTGTGCCAAAATCAATTCACGGACATGATTGATATAGGAACATGTCTTAAATATTACCAAAATATTGAACCCAAGCCATCCGGGCGGTCTCTTACCAATCATCAATCGTGATATTTATTGATTAATACAACTAAACATTAAAACGTGCGACACCTCCACTTTACAGTTAAAATAATTACAAAACATAGTCCATTTCATATCTGACATACTGGTTCTTGGGATCATTGGCGATCCTTGGGTAGCCAGCGACTAACGCGTCTTGTCCACCAATATACAAAGAATTGTAAATTTTCCAATAAACATCACGAACTTTCCTGGCGGGATGGAATAGACCCTGAAATAACAAAATGTTAGAAACGACATCGTTTTGCCACGAGCACTTACCTGTAACGTGTACTGCAAAACTTTTATAGGTCCCAGCGCAACTCTCATCCCCTCAATCGCGTCCATAAAAGCTTGTACTAAATGCGGTGACGTTTCAAAAATGTTGGGCCACACATAATTCAACAAGTGAATTAAAGCATCTTCACAGCCAAATCCGTACACTCCCAGCGCCATGTGTTTGATAGCAGCGCAAGCAGTCTGTCTGTGCACCAAATCTCTGTCCATTAAAGCATCCTCGAGTAGTGGCGCCACGGCGTAAATATAGTCCTTTCCCATCTCTCCTATGTACTCGAACAAGAACGATAACGATTTTAGAACACCATTCTGGACGTTTAATTCTGGGACTCTGTACTCGTTCATTAGAGCTGGTAGGACTGTGAAAGGTGAACAAGTTTCTGCAACTATAGCGATAGCTACCGTTGTGCAGACACGATTTTGACGTTCTTGGACTTTTAAGTTGTTCAGGAGTGTAGCTAAGACGTCGTGAGGACCAATAGCTTTGGCGATGTAACCGAATGTGTTAACAGTAGCTCGACGGATCGCTTTCTTGTGAGCTTTGAGTAATTCGAGAAGCTCAAAGCAGATTCTCATCCACTCTCGAGCAGAAACGTACTCTGGACCTCTGTCGGCGATACGTCCAACCAGATCGATACAATTCTCTTGGACTTTCTCGTGACGGTTCTTTAATATTGGTGTTAGTCTGGGGAGAAGATCTTTGATAGGTGGAGTCATTTTCGTCATTCCTATAACGTTGACTATCGCTTTAAGAGCTCCCAAAATAGAGCCTAGTACTTCTGGGTATTCTTCGCCCAAGTATTCGTAAAGTACGACTCCCAAGTGACCCATAAGTTTCTCTTCTTGACAAGTCTTCATTACGACTGCGATCCTGGAGATGAGATCTGCAGCTTGTTGACGGACTTTGGCGGATTTGTTGTTGAGCCTCCAAAGAATCGTACCACAGATCTGGGGTAAGTAGGCTTTGACTCGTTTACCTAGCTGGTTGACGATGGTACCGAAACCATTAAGCATCACAACGTCTTCTGTGGTTTGTTCTTGGAACGCGTAGAGGATGCCATCGATGAGTTGTTCTTCTAAACGAGAATCAACATCAGCAGCCCCTAGATTTCCCATGATCTTTTCTATACTCTCCATTACCATTTTTCGGTACTGCTCGTTCTCATCTTTAAGATCGTCCACGATTCTGTTGATAATCTCAGAAGCGCCGACTTTATTGGCGATTTCGACGGTGGTATCAACTAGTTGTCTATAATTTCGCCGATCGAGAGCCATTCGGTGGTTCCAGAAGTGCTTGAAGAACTGTGGAAGGATTTCTTCTTTGATATACTGGGGCTCTACACCATCCGTGGAGCAACATTGTTTCACGACTTTTAGTACAATCTTCTTCATTTCTTCATCAGGCGACTGGAACTCTCTGATCAAGATCAACATCACTTCTCTGGTATAGTAGTTGGCATACTCGGCATCCATAAGAGGAATCAAGTAACCGATAGCTTTCAGAAACGCAGCCAAACCTTTACCACGGTGGGTTCTGATACCTTTCCACAAAGGTTTGAGAACAGAGTCGAAACTTTCGATACCATAGGGAGTCGCAGCTTCTGCTAAAGCAGCAATACCAAGAGCTGTAATAGTTCTAACTTTCTGCTGTTCGTCGACCAAGCCGTGTTCAATGATTTCCACCAATGACTTGAGATGTGGTAAAATGGCGCATCCCATCAAAATGGCAATTTGTTGGACAATTTTGATACCAGTGTGTCTCGCTTGCCAGGACTTTTTCGATCTACAGACGGCTTTTAAGAAGGGGAGCAATGACGGAATTCCAAGAGCTGACGCGACAACGGCAAAAGCTCTCGCGGTGGTATTTCTGACGTATTCGTCTATATTGTCAATATCTGGTCTCATGGTCGAAATCATGGTAGCCAAACCAGCTGCTTTTGCCAAGTTTGAGATAATTTCACGACCTTCAACACGAGCGTAGTAATCTTCATCGATGAGCAAAGGTTCAATGACGACCAAGATCTTGTGGACGTACGGTCGAACCAAATCGTCTAGTTTGTACAAAATTCTGTCGATAACTTTAACCAACAAGTGACGTTCCTGGTCTTCTAGAGTTGGACTCATCAGCAGAGGTAAAATCTGATTGAATAGAGGACCAGCACCGAATTCTCTAGATTTGTCTGTGATCTGTCTAAGAGCGGCTTTACGCATGGGAGGAGTCCCATTTTTGATTTTAAGCAGCAACTTCATTATTTTTCGCTCCTTCTGTTCCTCAGGGCTTAGAGCTTCTTCGTCAACATCCACCAAGAGCTTGTCGAAATATTGTGCATCCTCTGGTTTCATGAAAGGTAAATTTTGTCCTTTTGGTTGGTTATCCATGTATTTTGCTGTCTTATCTTCAGCTTGTATGAAGAAACCTTGAGGAGTATTCACCATAGGAGTCGGTGTCGCTGTTAGTTTCCTTGCGGGAGTCCTGATCGGGATGTACCCAGCTGGAGGTGCCAAAATCTTATATCCTTGAGGAAACATCGCATCCAACTCTTCATCAGAATACGGCCTATTCCTTTCGTCGATCTCTCTTTCCCATCTGTACGCTTGTAACTGCTCAGGAGTCATGGATGCCAAGTGTCCCGGCGTCGGCGTCGCCATCCCCATCGCCTTAACTCCAACAGGCGTCGACCCTCCCGGAGTCAACATAGGTGTTGCATGTCCCGGAGTACCGTGAGGAGTCTGTGGAGTCATCGCTCCTGGCGTCATCGATGCCGATGGTGTCTGAACTGACGGTGTTTCATCCCACCGAGAGCGACGTTTCGATGCACCAGGAGTGGGTGTTTCCTGAATCAAGTCAGCTCCTGTACGATCAGTTCGAGGAGTTTCAGCCCATCCGCTGGAGTGACCCGGAGTTTCACGCTCTGTTTTTGGTGTTTCGTCCCAACGGTTACGACGACTGGCGCTTTTGTCATGAGCGGGCGTTTCACGTCCTGGGGTGGCGGCGCCGGGAGTTGCGTCCCAAATACGAGTTGATTGGCCGGGTGTGGCTCCTGGAGTTTCGCTGCCTTTATGTCCGGGGGTTTCATCCCAGCGGTGGTCTGCAGGAGTTTTCTGAAAGACGGCAAGTCAAAAATTAAATATCAACTGAGAAACGAGTCTTACGTCAGATTCCCAAACTGGAGTGACGGCGCCACTGTTGGTGGACACCGAAAGAGTTTTTTTCTTATTTGGCACGACTACTTCATCCACGGTTTGATCCCAACGCCCTCTTTTCTTCGGGGCACTTTTAGCTTCACCGTTTGTGGGTTTAAGGGATCCGTCTTTGGATTTTTCCAGAATTTTTTTCCTCAGCTACAACAGAAGAGACAATGGTCAAAGAAATCAACCTTGTGTTAACAAAGGACTTCCTTGCCGGAAATATTGTACGAAAAATTGTTTTTATACTGACCTCATGTTCTTCGCCTTTGAGTATCTGCTCTTTCATAATTTGGGTGTATCCTCGGGCATTGACGTCCGGCGTTTTCCCACCTGTAAGCATAAACGCGTAGAAAAACGCAAATTAGTACTTGGAAGCACTTGTTTGTAAGTATAACTGAGACTTTTGTATCTAGTATCTGTTCTTTTATTACAGAATTAAATGGGAAGATTTAGTTACCGGAATTCACTCAATGTGTCGTTGATTTTCAAGTGAATTAGGCAACAAATCTTGATACGTACGTGCGGTTCTGCTCCATCACAAAACAGGCAGTTTCTTGCAAAACAACTGGTCAAATCGAACCTAGAAATAGGCTGGGGTAATTAATAATTTTCTATACATTGCATACACTCTTTCACTCTTGATGCGATTTACCAATAGTACATTTTATGGTAGTCATCCTTTAAAATCGTGATGAGTACTTCTTTAGGAAGACACCCCTAAATGTTGGAATCCAATACAGAACAAAACATTAGTTTCTTTGTACTGATTGTAACGTTATGTCTACATTTTTTCAGTTCCACTTGAGTTTTCTTTTTCAATCTCTCATTCAAGCAAACATTCGCGCTGTCTTTCATATACCCCAATATTACATAAATCTTGAGATGTAAACAAGTTAAATTTTAGTCTCTCAAGGTTTATATAGTAACATAAACAAGTAAAATAATGTTCAAATAGAGAAGTTTCAAAACCGAGTACTCACCGTCAGCAAATGGATCAACGCGTTCGGGTGATATTATCATCCGACGCCTTTTTTGACGATATTCATCTTCTCGATCGGCTATTGTGGGACGACGCTTGTCGGCGAATGGGTCGAAATCCTTGTCACTCTAAAAATGTAAAAAATAATAGATGAAAAAAAAGAATCATAAACGTTTAAATTAATTAAAGTTGTAAGTAAATAATCACTATTACATAAAACAAATGAAACTAATGGCCTTAAACAATAGGATTAGAATTTATAACTTTTTCAGCCAGATTGCATTTTGAACTATAAAATCAAAACGAAAAAACTCAAGGGGCTCAAGGCCAGCAACACCATTTAAAGTGGTTGCAATTGGCCTCATTATGAACACAAAAATGAACAAATTACCTGGGCCACATCATTAAGTAAAGCAACAGGAGCTCCCAATCCAGTTCTCTTTTGCGAGTACCCCACATCTTCATCCTCATCGTCGACCTCGTCGTTGGCGGCGATTGAAGTAACATAACCTTCATATTTTCCTTTTCCGCCTCCCCCATCGTAGATTTCACTATCAAAAAAGCCGCTCTCTCCCAAACCAACTCCTTTGTCATTGTCTTCCACTGGAATTTCTTTCTTTTTGGACTGAATTTCCCGAATTTGGGCTTCGATATCTAAACGTAAAACAACGCAATAAAAATGAGTTTGTGGTAATTTCAAGCAAATACCTTCATGGGTCCGTGGAATATTCTCCATTTTACGCTGTTTGCGTCTTTATTTGTTGAATTTGTCGGTTTTTCGCAATAAAACAATAAGGATAGTAACTGACACAAAATCAATCTCGCGAAAGTAGACAACAAGATGGCGGAGAAAATAAACGGACGCACCTAGCGACATCTGGAAAAAGTGAGGGATATTTGAAAATAAATTCAAACTGCATAATCTAAATACAATTTATTTTACATTTCCAACAATATACAACAACTTTAAATTAATTTAAGACCTCCTCTTCTTGCGGTTATCATAATCTGAGTCAGATTTGCGCTTCCTGTGTCTTCTCTCTTCTTCGATATCGTCACGATGTCCATTACTCCTCTTGTGGTGTCGCCTATCCTCATCTGAACTTAAGCTGTCCCTCCTCTTTCTATCTTTCTTTCTGTCGGACTGTTCGTTTCTCTTGCTGATTTCCTTTTCAACAATTTCCAGCTTCCTGTAACAAAAGAGTTAGAATTTTCTAACACCACTAAACTTATTACTTTATCAAAGCCTTTTTCTCTTTCTTTGACAACAACTTGAATTTCTTCTCCTTTTTCTCCTTCTCATCATCAGAGTCTTCAGAACTTGAGGTAAAATTCCTTCTTTTCTTCTTATTAGTCTTCCTGTCATCTTCAGAAGAACTTTCATGTTTGTGCTTGTTCTTCTTTCCATCACCTTTTTCAATCTTCTCCAACTTCTTCAAAAGCGCCTTCTTCTGCTTCTTGGTCAAGGACTTGATAAAAGTGACAACAGAGCTTTCATCTTCATCAGGAATGTACTCATAATTTGCAGTACCTGTGTTATTCAAGTACTGTTTTTTGATGGCCAAACCATCCTCCTTCATTTGCTCCACAAGCGACTTTTGATCCAAAATTGACGCAGACTCCAGAGATCTAGCCACACTTGTTGAAAGACTATACATGGGGCACTCCTTATCTGTGTTGATATGACCCCACTTGTGACATTTTATGCACCTAACATTCCTGACTTGGATACCAAAAGGCTGATCTCTGATTTCTTGGTCCCCTTTACAGTAGCTCTCACGAGGGGCGTTATATTTCCTCTGCCACTCAAACTTGTACTCAGGTTCGTTATCTTCGCGCTCGCGCTCCTTGCGTGCCCCTGGGGGCGGCTCATACATGAAGTTTATACTGAGTTTGTCTTTGCTGTCTTTACTGAGCATAGCCTTGTTATCGTGGAGATCTTGCTCCTTTTCGTACTGTTGACGCAATTCCTCCTGTTTCTTCTTGTAAGCTTCGGATTTCTGTTCCGCCATCCACACCCGCTTTAGGTTGTCCCTGGACGCGGGGTGGAAGAACTTTTTACACATGTAATTATTGAAACCTTTCCCCATTTTGTGGCGATTTATTAACGCAGGAGAAACGAAAAACAAATCTTTTAAAGACGTAGATAGAACGAAGTTTACGAACTGTCACTTGTCACCACTCGATGACTTACTAACTAAAAAATCACTAGATAAACATGGAAATTCCTAGAATTTACTAGAAATTGGCAATCATGCAACGTTATAACTCAAATTCCCCCAGAAAAAGTGACATTTCGAGGAGTTTTGACAGCTGCTCGTTCAACTGGTCTTTGAATCGAATCCGAAAAGTGCTTTTTTTAAATGAGTGAGAAACGGGTCTTGGTCTTCAAAAATGGAGCAAACACAAACGGTGAAGTAAGTTTCTTTTTTGCATAGTGGCAGTAGTTGTAGCCCCAAAATTCTAGGTTTTCAAACTTCCGCAAACTCTCGAAGAGCTAATGAGCACAGCGTATCTAAAATTCAACACGAAAGTGCGCCGGATTTTCATAGAAGACGGTACTGAAGTAAACGACATCGCTTTCATTCGCAATAACGACAGCTTGTATGTATCAAGTGGTGAAGATTTCATAGTTCCTCCAAAGAATGTGGCGAAACGAGTACAGTGTTCAGATTGGGTGACTTTGAATGTCGGCGGGAAGTACTTTACTACTTCTAAAAGTACTCTGACTACTAAAGAACCGGATAGTATGCTTGCAAGAATGTTTGCTGGTGATGAGGATGGCTACTTGTTCACACCAAGCAACATTGATAAAAATGGAGCTTTTTTGATTGATAGAAGCCCGTTGTACTTTGAGCCGATCATTAACTATCTCCGAAACGGTCAATTAATCTACGATAATCATATTAATCCTGAGGGAATTTTAGAAGAGGCTCGTTTTTTTGGTATAGAGTCTATAATCCCAGCTTTGGAGCAGATAATTACCCAGCAGAATATCAACAGGGATAATTTACCTTTAACTCGACGTGATGTGATAGACGCCTTAATCAGAAGTGCCTACACTACAGAATTAAGGTTTCAAGGAGTCAATTTATCAGGCGCTGACTTGAGTAAGCTTGATTTGCGATATATCAACTTTAAGTATGCAAATCTCCAAGGTTGTAAGCTCACGGGATCAAACCTCAGCTACTGTTGTTTAGAAAGAGCTGATCTCTCTTACGCTAATCTCGACGGAGCGCAGCTCCTTGGTACTTCTCACCTCACTCTTTAAACAAGTCATGATTGCTTTTTTAAGGTGTCAAATGCCTCTGTGCCAACTTGGAAGGTGTCAGCATGAAAAACTCGAATTTTAAAGACCCCGCAGGTGGCAGGGCTAACATGGAAGGAGTTAATTTAAAAGGGGCAAACTTAGAAGGGAGCGACATGGGAGGGGTGAATTTAAGAGTCGCCACTCTCAAGAATGCCAACTTGCAGAATTGTGATCTTAGAGCTGCTGTTCTGGCCGGGGCCGACTTGGAAGTAAGTTGATTGTAATCACTGCAGATCTTTACTGCTTTTGATTTTAGTTCTGTGACTTGTCTGGGAGTGACCTGCACGAGGCTAATTTGAGAGGGGCCAATTTAAAGGACGCCGCCTTCGAACTGATGCTCACGCCTTTACACATGTCTCAAACCATTCGCTAGGTTGCTAAAACCGTTTTCCGGCGGTCTGTGATTAGTTTCTGTACATATTTATACAATTATAAAGATAATTTAATGATATAGACTAGGTTGTGACGTACTTATAGCGGTAATACTCTTTTGTAGCCGAAAATTACGTCGGCGCATCCACCATTTTTTCCAAAAAGTGACTTCTTCATTCTTTTTACAGTTTTCTGTAGTATCGGTTAATTTGTTTTTGCGACCATTCCTAATAAAAGTTTGTTACCTATGTAAATCGGTATATTGCGACGTACTCATTCGCATATCCACTTTTTACCTATTGATAAAAATCAATACCTGTCCCACGCTCTAAACGCGCCTTTATGCAGCATCTGACCTTGAGAGAAACGTCAAAATGGTTCGGTAACCAAGAAAAAGATAAACATTTTGAAAGTGGGCAGTTATTTCTGCGATAGTGCATTTGTGATAAGTTTTTTGAATGAAACACACAAAATGAGCGGAGAAGAGAGTGTTAGTGAGTCCGAAAGAGTTGTTTCAAACTCTGAAAACGTTGGTAAGTAAAAATTTGCATCGTTTTTGCGAGAAAAAAAAACACCACTTTTCCTTAGAAGATTCAAAGCAATCTTTTCGAAAAAAAGTGTGGGACTATTTAGAAATGAACAAACTTGTGAACTTCCCACGTCCTGCCTTCGGTCGCATTCCTAATTTCAAAGGGGCTGAAAAGGCCGCAGCTAGACTGCTAGACCTTGAAGAATTCAAAGTTGCCAAAGCAGTTGAAGTCAATCCTGACAAGTCGTTGGAGTCGTCACGGATTCTCGTGATTGAAAATGATAAGATTCTTTATGTGCCTATTCCACAATTGCAAGAGGGACTTTTGAGGAAAATCTCCTTTTGCAATGAGGACAAACCTAAAAATATTAAGCAGATAGTAACTCGCTGGGGCATAGAAACCCTAGGCAAGTCCGTGGACTTCAACGACAATCTCCACATCGACCTGCTGGTTCTTGGGAGCGTTGCTGTGTCTAAAGATGGCCACAGAATCGGCAAAGGTAAAGGATACGCTGACCTTGAGTATGCCATTCTCAAAGAGATGGAAGCAGTTGATGATAACACGACTATCATTACGACAGTTCATGACTCGCAAGTTTGTTTTTACAATTTAAAAAAAGAACGTTTGTTAGGTTTTTTTATTTCAGGTTTTTGACTCTCTTCCAAGTGATATGTTCAAAAAACACGACGTGCCTCTCGACTATATTTTGACACCCACACAAATTATCAAGGTTGAAAATAAATTAGCGAGACCTGAAGGGATTTATTGGAGTTTGTTATCGCAGAGGCGCCTCGATCTCATGCCCATTTTGCAAACAATAAAGGAGGCGCATTCAAGGTACAAATCTCTATTACGTTTCAACAATACATGTTTTTTTTAGCGCGGGAAAAGACACAACTTTGAAAGAAGTAGACACCGACGTCGAATACGAGGAAAAAAGAAGACCGCGCATCAAAAAATTCCAACCAAAAGAAAACGGTATAAGAGATACCACAAACGACGAGCGCCCCCGCAGGCGACGCTTCTTCAGGAGGTCCAGGTCTGCACAGGTCACGAAAGAGAACGAGGATCCTGTGAGTGGTCTCGTCTTTACTCAAGAAAAACTTCAATTTTTGTTTGTTAGGGTAATAAAGAAAATGATGGTACTCCTACCATGAAGAAGAAGTCGCGACCGTTTCGCCGAAACACCCGTAAACTACAAGTCGATTTTTCTTTAGTTGTGGGCAACATCGACAGGAATGTCCGTGTTCGTCATTTGAAGGACGCTCTAATCGACCATGGTATCAAACCGAATAATATCACGTGGCGTGGATATAAAGGTTTCTGTTATTTGCATTACGTGAAGCCGTTGAAGAAGGACGAGGGAAATGAAGCTGAAGAGAAACCGTTTGCTGTTGACAATGTTATTGAGATACTTCAAACTTTGAAGTTGAATCCCGAATCTCCTAATAATTTGACTGTTAAGGTTATGGAACCAATTACAAGAATCGAGACTACTGATGTTACTGCTGTCTAAGAATGATCGGCTTCCATTTATTGCCTTGATAGTATTTTTGCATTTAGTTTTGGAGTTTGCCTTGGAGTACAAGTTTTTAGTTCCTTATTTGAAGAAGATTTGAAGACTAATTTTTTATAAAATGGCTTTAACGTTGAATGTGACGTGTTTGTAATTTGTTGGAAAATATAGATTTTTTCTCACTCGGCATTTTTTATTAAAAAATATACTTTATACAAGTTGTGATAAAAATTTCAGGTGCCATCAGTTCGGTCTATAGGTGAAGGGGTCCTATCGATAAAATCTAAATTTTGTAACTTATGTTGGATGTCGCCACTTGTTCCTTCCGTTTCAGGTAGTGTTAATTGACTCTTATTACTCCCAATCTCGCCATATTTCATTTTACAATTTGTGTTGATCATGGTCTCTAGTTTCGGGCATCCCGTGCATTTGTGTATTTTTTCTTTCGGTTCGGTTTCTTCTTTCAAGGGATCAGAGGACCTCATTGCCAGCTCGAGTTCCTTCTCCCAAGCCTGTTCCTTTCTCTCACGTTCTCGCTTTTCGAGTTCTTGATAACGATTGTACACTTTGAAGTCAGGTATTATGGTCCCTGGGAAGTCCATGGGCGAATCTGCGTCCTGAAGGAAGAAAAAAATGAGCTCAAACGGTTGTATAACTGACTGAAAGAAAAAAAAGTTTTCTTTGTAGTACCCACTTTGGCCAGTTCAAACGAATATTTGTCAAGTCAAATACTTGCAATATAATTGAAAAAAAAATCTCAGCTTACTAATTCAATACTCATTGGTCCTTGAATCTCTCTGATGGATCTCTGTTTAGCTAATCTTTTCTTCTTTTTGTGCAACGGTTTCGTTTCAATGATCATCTCCTCGAGTTCGAAAGTCGGATCGCAATTCAAATGGTCTTTCTAGAGTAAACAATTAAAATGTACAAAAGCTGAATCAAACAACTTACTGGAGGCGCAAAATAAGGTTTATACTGTCGCTGAAACATCCGTTCCATATCAAATTTCTTTAGGCACTTGACTTGTTTGAGTTCCTGTATATTAGAAACTCTCAGCCCTGGGCTTATACAAAGCAACTAAAAATAAATCCGTTTAATAAAACTATGATTGCTTCACAACTAACATTTACCCTGGAAATTAAATCAATTATCCCTTCGCTCCAGTTGGAAGGATAATCTAATCCGATCTGAAATAAGATCCTGACTTCTTGAATGCTCGTGTTAGAATGAATATCAAACGGTCGTACACCCCTCAACATTTCGTACGCCACGACGCCTGAAAATCATTTTTATTACGTTTAAGGATACCCCCTGGGGTGATTATTTACCCAAAGACCACCAATCTACGGGATAAGAATAACCGACACATAAATCCACGGCGCAATCAAAGATTTCGGGGGCGATATATGGCTTAGTGCCGGACATAGATGTAGCCAAATGTGACTCCTCGAGGACCGTTGCTATATTGAAGTCAGTGATGTGGAAATGACCTTCAAAGAAAAATGGAAATTAATGCGGAGGAGTTTTAATGGAAAAACCTACCTTCCTCGTCTAACAGAATGTTGTCCGGTTTAATGTCCCTGTAAAAAACAGAATAAAAGCGTTGAAAACCACCGCAGAAGTTCAATTATGAAAGAACACCGAATTGGTTTTGTTAAGTTCAGACCTTGCGAATTACGCTGGAAGTTTTTCTTTTTCTGCGTCAAATTATTAAATTCGCGCTTCAACTGCGTTTTTCGTTTTCAACTTTGAAGAGTAAAAAAATTAATCCCAGACACTATCGAAATTAGAATAAATTCCGCAATTTTGCTATGATTCGATTTTATGGAAAACTCAGCAGACTATGTAAAGCACAATCGTTTAAACCGAGATTCTGAGATTTTTTGGGTCGCAAAATTTCTTTATGCCGTTGTGACTGAAGTAAGTTGAAAGGAGAAACGTGTACGAGTAACATGGACTCATTTTAATTGTTTGACGGGCTCCTTTTGCTGCCTGCGAAGGCGACTGTTGAAAAACTCGTTTTAATTTAACATTCTTTTAGCCTTTGTACTTACGTTGTGCTACTTGCTGAATAATTTAGTTAATGTTTTCAGTAAAAAGACGAAGAGATTGTGAAGCCAAAAATGGATCCGGTAATTAAAACGTAAATAATTAAAGAATGATTGGCGGTAATTTCAGTCTGGAAATGTTTGATCTAGGCAAAAAAACTGAAGAAACTTAAGACGCGCATTCGGCACTTTTCAAATTGAATTTTTTGGGTTTTTCAATACTTAATTTTCTAGTTATTGATTTTCACGAACGTAGACCAACAATAAGAAATTTCAGGACACATTTTACGTGCTTGAAATTTTTTATTGCTACGTTTCCTGTGCGGTAATATTTTATTTATTCGAAATTCTTCGGAAAAGTGAGCAATCGTTTAAAAAAATGATTTCTGATTGTAAATTCTGAGCCCGTTTTCCTTCATCAGGTCAGGATTCAGAGATTTTCTTAAAAAAATCTTTTTTTGTGTATACCCTGTAAGAGTTTATCGGAGTGGCAATTAAATTAGCTTTTTAATAAAAAATACTCCGGCACATCCACCATTTTTGTAATCGAACTTCATATCTTCAGATATGAGAAGCATTCTATGCATGGACTTTTTCAATATTCATGAGACTATCTGTGAATTTTTTAGTTATTGATTTTTACATTTCCTGTGTTTTCTGAACGAACTAGTGCTCCAACCTTTCAGCTAAAATTGAAAAGCACTGAAAATTGGGTTTCCTAAAATCCACTTTTGGCTTTTATACAAAAACAACACTCGTTAACTTTTATTGTCGGCGTATTGCTTTATTTGGTTACAGTAGTCTCCCATTATCTGGCTGGTGTTAATACGTGCTACGGCTAATCCGTGTCAAGATTTTTTTGGATTATGGTTTCGATTGTCTGTACAAGTAAAATCACTTGCTTACATCGAATTAGCTGTTTTTTGTCTCTTACTCAAGAGCACAACACTTAAATGACTAAACATTTAATCACAATATAGTTTTAAGTGAAAAACTTCTCTAGTAAGGGCCGGTTGCTCAGTGCGCGCTTAAAATACTTAGTTCTGGAGCACCTGTTTGTAAAATTGAGTTTCAATTATCCGTCCGCTTCGTTTATCCCCGATGGGCACGTATAATTGGGGCCCTACTGTACTTGGATAGCTGCAAAATCAATTTTGTCTACAAATCGTTAGCATTTATTTTTGAAACTTCGACTTTCTGATAACTGAATGGTGTTATGCAACAAAGATCCAACCCTAAAAATTGTTTAAATGTACCTTTTCGCATTATTAAACCTCATACGGGGCTAAAATTCTTCAAACTAATAGTCCAACCGAGATCCTACATTAATTTTGCTGCAATTCTGCCCAATAGAATGGGAAAAATAAAACTCTAAAGGACAGTGCCTGGATTTTTGTTGCGTAATGGCAATTCAACTCATAATCATTACATTCAGCCATAGTAATAAAGCTACCGGATTAGTTTTTTGTTACCTCAAGAAAAAGGTGATGATAAACAATAAGAAAATTATTTAATAATCTTCTTATTCGAATTAGTTGTGTTTCGACTTTTAGAGAAGATGGTTGTTTTGTGCGTGTGTGCTGCAGAATGCTGTTCTGAGAAAAATGTTTGCAAGGTAGGTGGTACCAAATATTCGTTTACACATTTTGTTTTGTTTTTGTTCGGGGTTTTCAATTCAAAGAAACAATAGGCGCGCTTAATTGTCTATTTTTTCGGCTCGTTAGCAAAAGCAGTTTAATATACACATTGTGTAGTAATGGGAATTCAGTGGAAGTTCCATAGACTTTCGTAGTTCTAACAAAAGATATCTATGATCTCGAACTGAAAATTGAAGGTTCGGCTTAAAATTATGGAACTTTTCGATTTAGATAGAAACATTTTTCTTTAAATTACTCGCTTAGTATTAATCGATATAAACTTTATTTTAAAGCAAATATGGGACTTTTTATTGAGTGACGTCGCAGCACCGACAAAAAATTAGTTTTTTGGTAAAAAAAGAGTTGGATAATCAGTTGACAAGGCCCATCATTTATTTATTTAGTTGTGCTCGGACTTTCGTTCAACAAAGGCGTGCTGTGGGAACTCGAAATTTAGTTTAGTGTGCGATGATTAAATCTTATTATTGCCAGGTAGACTAAATATAACAATTTTAGAAGTTTCGAATGTGGCGAAACAGTTTTAACAACAATCGTGCAGAATGTTTTGGTCACCATCCAATTGATTAGTTTTAATAACGCCGAAACCTCGTCTTCCGCGGATATTAAAATTTAATGTCTTTTGGAAACGAGCACTGAAATAGTTACGAAATCTTAGCAATTTTAAGAATTTTCTGTGAAATATTTTAACATGGGTTTTAAAGATTGGGCTTCTACGATGGTGTGTACCATTTTTCGATGAATATTTGATTTTTTTTTACTTATCCGTATTTATTTTTTATAACATCCTAACTTTTATATTTTACTTAAAATCTTGTTTAAATCTTCTTCACTCTTGGGACTCTTCTTACGAACGCCATAACTTTAAAATTCACCATTATTCTCTTCTTTTTGTCCTCTACCTATGATTACATTGTTTTCAAGGAGATTTGTTTATTCCTAGTCGATTTGTGCACCATTTTTTCCATTGTGTAAAATTCTACATTATGCCATTTTATCTATTTCAATTTTTCTTTTTTTTTTAACTATTTATTCTTCTTATTCCAATTGCACCTTTGATTTCCAGTGGCGAAATTTTAGTGCGTGAGACAATTTTGTTCATTCTTAAAAAGTCTTAAAAATTAAATTAAAATCGTTGTTAAAACAAGGTGAGTGGTTCCTGATTCCTAGAGGTGGATGCAGAAGTACGAACTCTGACGATAGAGCGCGTGGGCAGAATTAAAGAGTGAGTTTGTTCATTTCTTAGAAACTTCAAAAATTTTATTTATTTCTTTAATCGCAGTAAGTCTTTCTGTGAAGAAGATGACGTTGTAGAAGCCACCATGGTAGGATATGGGATTGTTGGGCGTTTTCCAAAATTGTTCATCGTCGTTAGCCATTGTGAATTTTCTTCTCTTACATCTCTTCGTAAATTCGGTGCCGCGGTCGCGTCAAAACCGCGACATCCGCGAGTGTTAAAAGTAAAAGTTTAGTTTCGTAAAACAGTGCCGAAGTACTTTTAGTGCGCGCGATAATTTATTAGTGTCTTAAAAGTAAAATTAAAGTCGTGTGAGAGTTGCCTGGCTCCAGGAGGGGGATGCAGTGGTAGGAGCGTGACGATGCGGTTTAGAGATCAGGATTAAAGGGTAAGTTAACTGCCAGCTTGAAAATGTTGGTTCAAATTTCTATGAAAAATTTTCGATTGCAGTAGGTCCGTGTTTGAAGATGATGGCGACGTTGGATCTAACAAGGTAGGATTTTTCCTTCTCTGGGGGCGGGATTTGAACGACGATGGACCTCGCGATGGGATGTTTTCTCTTTCAGACTTACGGTTGCGATTTTTCCGCAGAGTGGTAGTGTTAGTGCTATTGGGTTAGTGTTATTGCGTTGTTAACAAAATGTAAAAGAATATTATATCCATTGAGGTAAGTTAAAAATTTTATTAAACCTGCTTTGAAGTATTTAAAAACAGAACAATTGCTACAATTACCAACATTTTTAACTCCGCCTGCAGCGTCCTGCAAGCCAAGCCCGAATAAAGGAGGAGGGTTTTTTGACAAGTTTAGGTAACAATCAATTTACTCGTCAAGGGATGAGAGAAATGTTAATGAAAAAAGTGATGTTTATATACATATTTAACGGGTGATCAAAAAGTTTTCAGATTTTTTCCCAATTTTTCCCGTCTTTAATTATCTCATACTAACAATGTTAAACTCAATGGCAATGTCTAAAAATTCAATCTAAATTGACAAGTTTTATAATTAAACCTGATACAGACTCAGAAATGATCATCATAGCCTACCCTAAACTCAAAACACTCGTTATAACTATAAACTTAAGAGGCACAACCACTGTGAAATTTGTAAAAAATCGTTTTGTTTTTTTTGCATATTTCGATAGTCTATACCTTTAAAAATAACATGCAAAAGTTGCAAATAAATATTTTAAATAGTTTTTTAGTTAAAGCTATAAGTATAATAAACTATTACTATTCAAAGCTGCAGTTGTAACTCAAATACAAATCATCCGATCGTCTTGATTTTTTTTTGTTTTATTTTGTAACCTTGCTCTGTACGATGAACTTCCAGTTTTTCTATTGTATAAAAAATGTGATTTTGGCTGGTCAAAAATCATCAAATTTTAGAGCAAGACTTTTATTTCAAAAATCCGTCATTTTATCAAATATAAATTTGATTCCACTTATTCAAATTCATCCTACGAGAAATATCTTCTCTAGTTTAATAATCGTTTTATTTTTTTTATTTCAACAATGGTGAAGGCCGCAATCACTGATTACTTAATAACTCTGGCAGAATTAAATATTTTCACCTGAAAATTTCAACTGCTTTTCATTATTTATGTCAAAATGTATTCTCCAAATTTGAAAACATTTCATGAAGTATTTTTCTTTAAAAAAATCCCAAAAACCACCTTTTTTTTAGGGGGTCACAGTGGTTTCCTATTTAGAAGGAAATATTTATTAGTCAGTTTTGAACAAGTTATTGAAATTTGTTGGTGCATTTTCATTCATTATGTCGGTTTTACAGAATAATTTCATACATTTATGATTTACAAACATAACTTTATTAAAGTTATGAACAATACAATAGAAATGCTACCATTATCAGAGTGATGATGAAAACTCAGTTTAATCATCGCTCTGATGGTGGTAGCATTGCTATCGAAACGCGCGTCAGCATTTTTTGACGAAATTTGGTGTTTGTGAATAAATTGTATTTGACATTTCTTTTTTTTTTACTTCGTCTAAATTCAAGAGCTGTTAAAATGAGCGAGCGGTGCTCCACAAACGCTTTAGTGCAGATATGAGAGCATTAAACGCTCCTGGTTGAAAATATTTATTACGATTCACACGTTTTGTTCAATGGTCAATGGGTCAACCGAAAATACTGGCATTCTCGGGAGATTTTTATTATTAATTTTAATACAACTAAGCAAAGTTGTAATTAAGTTTGTAGTTTCTAGAGCACGTAAACCACACATTTCTCTAAAAAACCTCGTTCAGAAACATTACCTCCGGGATAAATATCATCACTAATCCTAATACAGAACGACGAAGTTTACACAAAGTTCATTACTCGCGTCGCCGTCGAACGCTAGAATGTGACCGTATTGCGATCAACTTCAAACTCGAAAAATTTTCTTTCATTATCGAGTTAATCCTTTAATCGCGTTCGTAATTACAACTTAATCTCAGCGAGTTATTTTTCACGCAACAATGATTACTCCGATTTTCTTAATTCGTAAACTGACCTGTGAATTATCTTCTTCGATTGGAGATAATCGAGTGCTAGAGCTAACTCACAGACCATCAGTTTCACGGCGTCTTCGCTGAAGTTCACTTCTTGTTGAATGTGGTAACGAAGGTCACCTCCTAACAGTAGATCCGTCACCATGAACAGATCCTCTTCATCTTCGATAAGAAAACTGGTTATGAGACAGCCTGTATCAATTGCTTATACTAACCTTGAAATGAAAACCAAATATTGACAAGAAAGGGATGTTCTAATCTTGTCAAGATTTCCACTTCTCTGAGCACGTTTTTAAGGGCGTCTCGTTCCATGCACTGGTGTTTGTTCATATATTTCATAGCAAACATCTGTTTAGAGTCCTTTTTTTGGACAATACAAACCTGAAAAAAAAGAACTTATTGATTTAATTTAGTGGATTTTGGTGGATGCGCCGGGACTCGGATTTACGTCCAACAATCGGATTTGGTTTCTTGTCACGTATTTTGGGGCAACACCTGAGCAAACATAATAACATCAAGATAAACAAAAAATCACCAATACGGGATCTGGAGAGAACCGTTCCGAAAGGACCGTTTTTTTTTAAGATGTAATCAAATTAATGCATCGCTTGGGATGTACAAATTAAGTGAAACTCAATTTACTATGAGCGAAGTTCGTTTGGGATACTGTGGAGACAATTAACAAATAAACTTCAAAGGTGTTTTAGCTTACTTTTTGTTTGTTAAAAGGTATCATTTTTAAATGATCTAATTATGCAGGATCTTTATATTTTATTCTTTTCGGGAAATTTCTAAATCTAGAAACCGTTTTAGTGTTGAAAAATAGTGAACATCTTTTTGATTTCCATGCAATTAATCAGTGTCGTGTATCACAGGCTGGAATATTACACCCATAAAAACCATCTGTTGGGAACTATTTGATAATGATAACACCTTATTGTGGTTGTTTTCATATAATTTTTATTAGTACAAGCTTATCTAATTATCTATCGTGATCATTATTGTCCCGATAACAGTCATTAAGCAATGTTAAAAAGAATATCGTTTCATGTTTTCCATTTTTATTATTCTCTCACATTCCAATAATGAATATGGAAACCCAAAATCAATCAAGAAATTATGGAAATTTTTGTAATAGAGACCGTTCATATCGACAGCTGTCTCAACAATTCATAACTAGCGAGAATCGTCGAACATAAACGTAACGAATGTTCAATATTCGCATATCTGATTCAATTGTGTCGAAAAAATCCATAAATTAAGTTGAAATTTTGCAGTATTTTAGGAGTTTCGAAATCGATTGATAGCAAGTTGTAGGTGGATAAAACTAAAATAAACTGTTATTTTTTAAATTTATTTGCCGCTATAAACACTACCTAAAACGTGGAGTAATAAATCCTACAAAAGTGTGAAAGTTATAGCAGAACCTTGCCGTAATTTCCAGGTGATAAATATTTGACGCATTAAACTCCAGGGGTATTTTGTTGTGTGTGACCTCAAAATAATGGAAGCACATCCTCAAAATCCCCCGTTTTTAAGGCAGTAAAATTAAATTTCCGGGCACATTTTCCCCTTTTTGACATTTCCATAGAGTAGAACCGAATTGACATATCTACCTATTTGTGCGGAAATTGCTGAAATGCCTAATACAGCTACAAAATTTCGGGTATTTAATTAATGAGCGCACTCGACTAAAGTTGCAAAATTTTTAACATTTTTATATCCAAGTCGAAAACTCTCGTGTTATTTTACCATCAATGTGAAGCACAGTTCCTAAAAACACCGAATTCATAAAAGTTTCCTGCCAAAAATGGATAATATCCGGCGTGATAAGTTAGGCCTGGTGTTCACACGTCTTGTCTTCAAAACTTTCGCTGTTAACTCAAGACGGCGATTAAGTTTGAAACCGTCAGACACTGTTGTGCTTCGCTCAATTACCATCTCGAAAACTTCCCCATGCAATAAAATTCGAGCCTCTACCCAATTTATGCCAAGTTTAGGACATCCTTTCACTGACGAGAAATCTGAGTTGTCTGCTAGTATTATGGCCGAAAATACGATCTTTCAGTGCTTGGCCGAAGGCGATGGCTCTCTGTCTAAGCTTCAAGCGCACAATCCTCGCTTAATACAGTTTATACCCCAAGCAAAGTATATGGAGCGAGCAAATATAAACGGTTCGTGGTCGGTTTGGTCTTTGAAAATAATAAAAATTTCCATAGTCCTTCGGGGTCGAAAAACGAAAATTTGTTGTTGGCGAGGGAGTTAGGAAGCCGGGATCTGGGGCAAAACTAATAAAAGGCAGGTCGTGCAATTAATAATACCACAATCTTCGCTCAGGATGTCGATGAAATTTTCTCCGGATCTTTGTTGACTCTGTCCAGAGGGTGTTTGCGTAAGTTTATGATCTACCTAAGTAAATTTCCCTTCATGGTCTACGACAACCTCTGAAAGTGTCTAACACACTCAAGTCGTATTAACGAGAAAAAAAGACGCGGACGCCGCCGTCGCCCTCTTCTCATTTGTTTGCGTCTCGCTTACCGCTGTCTTCGCGCATTAAGGATGACACCTGCGCCATTCCACCACAAAAAAGCGAAACGTCGATTTTTTAGCCCAAGTGTAAATTTATCCCCAAAACCAACAAACTCGACATCTGCGACGCATAGTTTTTCATTTTTACGTCCCGAATATCCATGGCACTGTCTAATCCCGAGATTATCCCTTTTTATTGCTCGATTTGCGGTTGAAAGGTTTCTTGCATTCGCCGCAGTAATCATTGTTCCTGTTTCGAGGACGTATTGACCGTGAAAGGAAATCTCCGATTCGAGATAAAACGCGTGGAACTGCATTATAAAATTGATTTTCAAGTGGTTATGTTGTGGAAATGCGGCCAAAGTTGTTTTGTTCGGTGAAAATTATGCATTTAATCTGGAGTTTCGCATTGTGTGAAGTGTGATAGAATGAGGGAGCTGGCAGAGCATTTGTTTGATCTTGTTAGTTTTCATTATGACTGTTAATTGCATATGTAAATTGTTACATTCAGTGGAGGGCAACAGGTTGGATTCTTTGTGCACACATTTCCTTTATCCGCGGAAACAGCTTTTTAATTTTGCAATATTCGAAAAAAGCAGACAATAAAAACATTTTAATGATGTTTTCCAGCTCTGTCGACGAAGACAATGAAAAAATGGAAAATTATTAGATTTTCACGACAAGGTCAGTCAATAAAATCAGCTTCAAATAAGTGTCATTATGTGCACTGCACTGCCTCGAAGAAGTTCGACGTTTTTATTAAATAGACAAGAGAATGAGAAAAGAATGTAAGACGAGCGTCTTGCTATCAAAAGTTTTACAATTAGATTGCACAGCAGAACGTAGAAAGCAAGATTTCTGTTCATTCTTTAAATGAACTTACATTTTTGGCGACATCGATATCGTGGAAAAACTTTACCTATACATATACCGAGTGATTTTCAATTCAGGCTTTCAGGACAGGAAGGAGAAGAACCTGAGAAAATCTAAAAAAGATTCCAATTTAGTTACCAATACCAAAATCTCTTTCTCTCCAAATTAAATAAACTTTAACAAGGTGTTCTGAGGTTCTAAGCTGATTTACCAGAGATAAAAAATAAATTCTCCCCGGTGCATCCCTATTTTTTCAAAGTAAGCTCAAGATTAAAGTAAAGAGAGGCAAATTAAGTCTGGAAAAAATCGGAAATTTTATTCAGAATGTAGGAATTCCAGCTCCAGACTTGAGTTCATGAATCATTCGTGGAACTTTTTATTACTGTGGTGGAATAATATCGCGACGTACGAAAAACAGTTTTCTTATATGAAAAGTCGACACATAAATGTGGCAGATGTGTTTTAAGTCTTTCAAATTAACTTAGATGCGTTATTGCAATGAAACTCGTCTGTTTATCGCTGCTTTTATCGCATGAAAAATCTATAAATTTCCTGTTTTCTGTTCTATGATCCATTAAAACGCTATTAAGGAGAAATTTTTGTTCCAATATCAAGGGGTATAATCCAAAAATAATTATGATAGCTGACCTCTTCAATTTTTTAATATTTGATCAATCAATAGAGTTGAGACTCAGGTAATAAAAGCATGACTCTCACATTTTTGAAACACAACTGAAGATTTATGTGCTCCTCGTCTACCACCTTATCTATGGCAAACTTCATAAAACGATAAATTTGCTTGTGTCAAGCCAAAATCCATCTTCTTTGAAAAGTTGAAGACGCCATAATTCTTAGACCACATTTCCAATTCTAATAATAAAATAAAACGAATAATCGTACTAAAACTTATAAATATGCAGCAAAAAACAAACTTCTATTTAAATCCGGTTTGTTTGATAGAAGCAATTACAGTAAAATTATTCTGTTCGGTCACTTTACACTGAATGCGAAGTTTGTTTAGGTGAATAATTTGACTATGAAAATATGGACGTTTTAACAAGGAGTTGGAAACAAATAGTCCAGTGCAGTGGAGCGGACACTGAGTTGTGGTTATTATATTATGCACGTTCACGTATGCACAAATTCATGAATAATTACACAACTTACTTTAATGACGTGTTTTGTAAACAATTGTTAGCAAATTTTTGAAAATTCTCTTTATTTCAACACTCAACAGTTGCTAGCACGGAAGACTTATTGCATTTTCGCTTAATCCAAGATAAACGGTGCAATTCCCTCATAAAATGTAAAATTCAACTTAGACCGCTTACAGAGACAATTTTCTACATTTTCCTCGGAAAAACTACGTGAATTTTCCGTGAAAAGAAAACTTTATTCCATATTGCTGATGGCCATTTCTCTTCGTGGAATTTACGGTTATTTCATCGTTCGCGTTTCTTTTTCTATCTAAATTTTTATTGCCCGTTCAGCAAAGCTCAGCTCTAAACTTATAAAAAAAGAAATTAAGTGTAATAAACTTAACGGGATTTCCCATCAAAGTCTGTGCTGCATAATTAATTTGAAAGTTTAACAGAATTTGGAATTACTAATTACAGGTTATCGCAAACTTCCCCTGCTGTGGAGACTTTGCAATTTAGTTGTCAGTTCGTCAACGTACAGTAAAACTGTCAAATTTAAACAATTCAGGCTGAAAACGTATCAATGTTAGATACAGGCATTTCATTGAGCGTGTTCGTGATTATCCGAATAATTCGAGACTCGCTAATTCAATTATTGCAACAATTTAACCTAGCAAAGTTTATGAATAATTAATGTTGCTAATATGCAAAACTGAACTTGGAAAAACAAAGTTCGCGAACATTCACAGCAGGTTGATTTGGTTTTCGTGAAAATGATAAATGTGCAATGTAACGACGTAAAAGTTACACAAACATTTCTTGTTTTGTCAGGAAATAGCACAAGTATGAGCTGAGATAATTTTCTGCATCGGGCTCTAAATTGAAGGTAGTGTGGACACGATTCGTCGATAGAAATTTGATAAAAGTCGGGTTTGCTCTCGTGGGAGTTTGCGAAAAATGTGCGAAATTAAACAGGATGTTATGAACTGACTAAGCAAATACAGTTTATATGCAGTTTATATGCAGAGGAATTCTAATCTTTCCTGTTTTGCACCGAATGTAAGTTTAAACAGACACAGAGAACTGCATTATTTGTAAACATGCCAACTACACAATACACAAAAACCGCAGTAGAATTTAGTGGTGTGCATCTTCGTGAAGTTTGCAACGTTTGTAGTTGCCTTAACTATGTCCGGAAATTGTTTAGGTTGCAAGTTACACAGTTTTACAGAAAGAGATAAAGTTTTTACGAAAAATTGAACTTTAATGTGGCCAAAATGAGAAATTTTCGCTTGAGCAATAGAAATTCAAAGCTAATAATGTGTACATTTTCAGTAAAAATGGTGGATGCGCCGAATATGTTGGAAGTTGGATGAATTTTAGAGCCTCACAATTGCAGAATATTAAATTCCAACTTTGGATTTATTTCTGCTTCCATTTTAATACAGTAGCCAAAATATGTTTTCATTACGAATCTCCAGTCTCTTTTAAATTCAGTTTAATTATGCTAATCTCGCAATAAATCACCATTTCGATGGCATAATAAATAAACCAAATCTTATTTTTATTTTTAGATGCGAGATCCATTAGCTAAACATTAGCCAAATGAATTTCTCATACGGCCAGTTTTAAAGCTAGATTTAGTTTTATTTGTTATTCTGTCCCTTAAATAAACATTTACTAATCCGATGGAAAACAGTTTTGAATAGCTGATCGTTAAATCGCGATTACAACGAATTACAGTCACCGCCGCAATATTAAATTATTATTAAATAAAATAGCTCAACTAGTCGCATGTTATGTGTATACTTACATCTCCACATAACACGATATCGATAAATCCGCTTTGTGTAGAATAAACAGAAAAGTTTCCTAGAGAGCCACTTTTTAAAACGTTGCGGAATTCTCTCCGGGAAAAAACATGTTTTTGCGACAACTTTTAATTAAAGAAAAGTTATTTCAGGATAAAAAACTTCAACGAGTTTAATTAAAGATACAGTGGTCGTAATTACAGTGATTTCGTTCTGAATGCGCTCATAATGAATTTATTACGATCGTGATTCGCTTTGAATAGAACAGCATCACGATTATTATTCTCGAAATCCCTGGGTTTCCATTAAACTAATATCATAAATATGAGGCGTGTTTAAAGATATTTGGATCAAATTGACCCCGACTTTTGTTTATGAAGCTTTCATTGCGGTTTTGAGTTTTAAGTTTGCGATGAAAATCTGAAACTGGTTCAGCGTTCGCAAAGCTCCAGGGACTCCGATAAATATTAATAAACAGCCGCGTTAAAAGGTATTGCTATGAATATTTAAATTGACTTTAGTTGTCACAAATAATGGAATTTGGCTCGGGTTAAGTGCGAACACATTCTCATCAAGTGAAATATTGTTTTGGAACGGAAAAATAACGAATCCACTTTAGCGAACAAAACGAAAAGAAAATAAAAGAGTAAGTTATGCTCACCGGAGAAAAACTTTGTCTCGCCCGAATTTTAGAGAAAAAACAACTAAAACTTGCCTTATTGGATATTAAAAGTTGTCGGGTTTATTAATTTTGGCCGTCTCGTCGAACAAAGCGAAGCTTGTGTGAGATTACAAAGCATTTAGTCCCGAGAAATCATTTTTTGTCCACTCCCTTTTAGCAAATTCTTACTCCGCTTAGTTCATTAGCATTCTTCCCTTTTCTCGTGTTTAATAAACACCATAAATAATGAATCGAACAATTTTCACAGCTAAAGCAATTACGTTTACTCTATGAATATCAAAATTTCATAAATGCTTCGTATGCTTTAATGAAACCTTGAAAGCTGCTACTAAATTTAGAAGATCGCATTTCCAAACGTCTGTTGCAAATTTATTCGATAATCTCATGGAAATATCTTCGACATCTCAGAAACTGATCGATGGAAATTCAAATCAGGCAAAAGCGAGAAAAAAAGTGCATGCCTCTAGACGGAAATTTTTAAATTAAACTGAGGAAATTAGGTGTTGTCAACTGAAAGTATCACGAGTGATTAATTCAAAAAAATGCAAAATTTAACACGTGCGTGACTTTATATTCAGATTGTGAGAAAAGCGGTCTGGAATTTCAGGTGAGTTAATTTTAATATTCGAAAAAGAAAAGAATCTTTAAAGAGGATTTTAATAACAGCGCCGGGGAGATGTTTTTTGCAGTTTTGCGTCTAACACTGACCTAGAAAGTCCGTTTTTCATTTGCGAAGGTGACGTTCACTTCTGTGCGTCTCGCTAGAAGATAAATCTCTTCATCACTTCGTGAAATATAAGGAGCTTTCGATAAAAGACACGAAAGGCCCCGATGGAGAATTCCCTCAAGTCATGAGACCGTATAAAAGTGGAATCTCCAGTCCTCGCAACACCTCAGAGGATTAGTCTGTGAAGGAAATGCGATTTGTTTAAACTTCGCACCCAATCAGCAAAATACGAAATGATTTTCTTGGAACAAAATTGCATTTTCATTAATTGGTGGAAAAAACTTCGAAAGAAGGCGCTCATCGATTGATTAAACGATTCGATTTGCCGCCGCACAGCGGAAATGTTTGCATGCTTCCCATTCCAGACACATTTTCTTACGTAATCTTCTTGTTTCCCGTTAAGGGAATGAATTGGGCTCTAACGGAAGAGACAATTAATTGCCTTTTTTCCATAAAGGCGGTATTTGTTTTCTCGACATGCTTTTCTCTAATTTTCCGTCCCCATTGTACATCCACACTTTTCGTTATATAACATCTAAAGCTTCCGAGGAACAGGTGTGTGCGAGAGTTATGCATTTTACATGTTTGATTATTCATGAGAAAAATAGATGAGACTCTTTCATAGACTTTCGTGTCTAACTTTAGAGTTCATTATGTTTTCCAGCTCGGGAAATTTCCTTTGAAATATTAAACGGGAAACAGTTAAAGAAACTAACAGCGTAATCGATTCCGAATTCAGAAAACTCAAACAATAGCTCGTTTATTTACTGAACAGAAACAAAAAGTTTGAATAATTCATTACAAGAACAATGGCCTCGTCCGTTTCGAACTAAAAAAAAATTCATTAATTAATTACCTGCCTCACACCTTGGAAGGAAAAACTATACAATTTTCCTGAACGAAAATCCGTCTCTTTCATTTAGTGTAGTCTACAAACTTGTTAAAACGAGCTTTGTTCTATTTCGGACGAGTTCACAGTCATAAAGTTGATGCCTTAAATGGAAATACAAGCTACAAAATGGACTTCAAGTTCAATTTTCCTGTCGCTTGGAACTCAAAAAGCTTGCACTGATTACGCAAGTTTGTACATTTCAATTTCCACGAGAGAATTAAAATGGTTTGCAGGAAAAATTGAGGAATTTGTTTCCGTAATTGTACAAAAATGCAACACGAGTTGAAATTAGTCCCGGCGCATCCACCAATTTTGTAGCTTGTTTTGTCCGCATCAGAGAAATTTAACATAAATCCAGGAATTTGGATAAGTGGAGATTTGAAAAGCTGCGGCACTGAAATTGGCAATTTTGGATAATTGGAATGTTCTGTTTTTATTTTTGCGAAGAGATAAGCAAAAATCATCGAAAACAGGTTCATTGTTGCACAATCGCATTTGTGCAACACATGGCCGTTTAATGTTCTGTTAATGGGAGATAACAGCAACAAGGGTCTAATTAAGGGCCGAAATTTGCCATCATTCCCGTGCTTTTTCAATATCTTTTCCTGTTGATGCCTGAAATGTATGATGCGGAAAATGTAGCGACTCTTGTCTCAAAGTCATTCATCACGTTCTGTAAGCTTAATCCACATCTCAAGTCCTATTTACACTCCGCTGTTAATTCAAGACATTCTATCTTGACAAAATTACATAGAGACATAATTAGGTCATGATAATAAAATTTATCTTTGAGATTTTCTTTCAGAGGCGCTAATTAATAGAGGCCGTTATTAAAAGAAATGGCTCGGTATTGATACAGGCTAGAACTGGGTGTGCTGGCTGCGTTATTAAATTATACCAAAGTGTTCAAGACTGAAGTCGAGTTCCATTTACGACATTATTTAATCAATAATTAACGTAATTTGCCTCAGGGCGACTCCGATTGCATTTGTAGCAAGGATGTCATAAATAAAAAGTGGCAGTGAATTCTCCCAAGCCCTGGATTAGTTTGTAATTAAATCTGAAAATTGAATTTGCTCACGCACTTTGTTGCTGCCTGGAAACACACTTCCGGTGCTAAAGAACACGTTTTTATGACACTAAGTTGAGAATTTCGGGTTATTATTACAATTAATAATGAAACAGGGTTTGATTTAGGTAATTCGTTGAAAGCTTCCAACGATGTGAGGAAACATGGCTTGTGCAGTATCGATTACGGAACATTAGGTGGAACGAGTAGAAAGTTTAATGAGAAAAACGCAATGAAAATTTCATGGCTCGTTCTACATGGAGTTAAAACCGATTTGTAATTTTTAATGAGAGAGGATCTGCGAATTTCTCCTGATTTTGCTGGGACTTTATTTTCACTGGACCAAGCTTAGCGAAACGATTTTCACATAAGCTTTGTTTACTTGGTCAGTCTGTTGCACTCTTCTAGTTTGTTTTAGTTTGATCCGAGTTAAGTAGCGAGTTTTGTTTACACAACTGTAACAGTGCAAAAAGGAGGAAGAAGTCGCTCTTTTTAACTTCAGCAGAGGTTGCAGCTAAAGTTCAAACTACACAAAAATTCAGAAGAATCATAGAAATCGCCTCTTCACGACCGAATTTACATTCTTCGTGCACAAGCTGCAGCCACAGTGTGTAAATACCTGTTTATTGTTTTGACGTCTCCGACCTTCCTAGCAAAAAACGTGGGAACTGGGTCACTTTCATTTTATCCAGAAACTTGTTTTGGCAGTTTTAGAATGAACCATACGTTCGCCAGGCAGTCAGGAAGTGGCTGTGAAACTCGTTACTTCCACTTTCGCTCTTGCATTGGAATTTGCAGTTGCAGTTCGGACGGTACAGTGCTTTTTTCATTTTACTAGTTTCACTTTTCCCGGAAAAGGCCAAATTAGGAAATCTGTGTAAACTCTTTAACTTTAGTTTACAGGAAAATTAAAGCAAAACTTTTGTCTCCCAAACACGTAGTTCCATTTGAGGCATCAATTTCATGATTGTGCGCTTTTGCTAAATAGAACAAAGCTTTTACTTTAATAAGTTCGTAAACTACACTAAATGAATAGCACGGAACTTTCATTGCTCTCCACACTGAAAAGTTTTTATATTTTTGATCATTCTAAGTGATACGCAAACTCGTTCTCACTATCGGTTACATTAATTCAAAAGTTCGAGATTTATATGGATTCGAATTACCAATTCCGTTGAAAAGTGCCTTCAGGTTAAAACATCTCGTGAAATTCCTGTAATGTACTGCTTTTTGATTGGAGGAAGCCAATTTGAACTTCCGGCGACATCGAAAACCGCAGAAAATTCGTTTTAGACACTTTACAAAGGACACATAAAGAGTCCGATAATGAACTTGATGGAAACTTTCAGTGGTGAAAATTACTCGCTCTTATGGAAAAATAATTATAGCTTTAACAAGTCAATTTAGCTGGCTACTAACACACCTGAGCCACACTTTAAATTTGCGATAAAATTTCATTTGGAAATAAATTGATAAAGCACGCGAAATACTCATCTTTCAGAGCACATCTCGAATATTTTCTACATCAGCTAAATCATGAGATGAGTTTCTAATTAAATTTAGCTAAGTGAGTTTGTTTTAGGGCTCATACTTTAGAAATGACTAAGACTATAATTACAGGATTGGGTCAATAATGGGGCTAAATATCAGAGTTTCTGGTCAAATTCTCGCAGATAATGAAATTTTGCCTCAGTAAATAAAGTTTAACAATAAAAGGGATTCAATATTTAATACCACCTCCTCGTTTAATTTAGTTGTTATCACAGTAAAACATGACCAATACACGGACTCAATTAACTGCTCACTAGTACAATTGCCCAATTTAGAAATTTGGTCAGATTCATCTGAAATTGGCAACAATGGTCCAATTTAAAGTACCGCTATGAAATTCAGTATTCAGGTCAAAATTGTCGAAGTGATATCCACGTCTCCGAAACTGGAGAATGATAAATGATTTTCTCCGGGTATGAAATTATAGCGAATCTGGTTGGAATAATTTTTCACTTTGTTTCAAAAAATCCCATACACGGTTTAAAACAGCGTCAACACTTGAAGGGAATGTGATTTTATCCTTCAAACAAACTTCCGGTTAGAAACGATCCTGCTTCTATTTTAAATTCATGAACTCCAAGAGGCGAGATTCTGGATCTCCGTCATTGCCAAGAAATCGTATGTCTGAGTTCCCTCATCACAAAACCAATTTAGCATCCCATCTTGCATGCGCCTCAAACATTAATTCATTATTAGGAAAACCGCGACGTTTAATACAGACGCCTCGTCAATTAGGGGAAAATTTATAGTTACGAGAAACATCGTCGCTTATCACAATACGATTTCAAAGCAACTGGTGATGGTTAGAAACCTTTTTGATTAAGACTCCGAACCAACGAGCAAACACAGTTTCGTTCTCCAAAAAACTGTTTACTCTCTTGAAAATCAATTTCCATAATGAAACCAGCAACCCTATTATTTAACTTCTAAAACCACAACTACAAAACAGAAGGGTAAGTGATTACTCGCTATAATCTGCTTGAAATCGACTCTGCATATTATAATTACTATCCAAGCACTGTTTGTCTCATAAAAGAAAATTCCGCCTTTTGTAAATAGAAAATTCCGACTACGCATACTTATGCTTGGCGCCTCCATCAAATTTCATAATGTAGACAGAAAAACTCTTGTTTACTTATTTTTCTGCATCAACGCGTTTCCATTTTTCCAGTTATGCTTATTTCATAACACCATCTTCGTGAGCGCAATAAATATCTTAGAAGCGAGGTCTCTAGAATGGTGAGGACCATTAAAATGCTACATTTTTATTAAAAGAGAGACAAGTGGAGATTAGATTAAAAATGATATTTCTGTGGTTTTGCAATTCAAAGCTCGCGGGAAATAAAATTGTATTCACGACCATCAAATAATTCGCTTTTAGACAAATAATGATGGCTATAGTTAGGTCCGACGCAATAATCAAATTCGGCGGCTCTGATCAGTCAAAATCCGTTTAGTTATGACAAAAGTGTCAATTTATAATGTTGCAATTTTCAGTTAATTTTTGTGTTTTACCTTTTAATATATCTTCTGAACAATGCACATATTAATATTTTGTACGAAAACAAGTTGAAAATGTTTGCACGTATTTTTATTTTCGCATTTAGTTGATTTTGTAGGTTCTACATAAAATACTCTTACATAATTATAACCATCATAATCACTGTCTTGTAACTTGTATGTTTCTTTTTTTTTCAATACATTTTTCATTGATAAAAATTTGTTATACACAGGCATTTATTTTAGGAAATGGATGTAGATAAAGCATAGTATTACACTCGGATGTTATAGTTCTTATGCACTAAAACTCGTGAATAATGGTCCTCATAACATGCTCGTATAATAATATACACTACCGTTCAAAAGTATTTGCCCTCTTCAAAATATAACTAATATCCATTCACAAAACATAAAAATCAAGTTACCTTTGATTTCTGTAAAATCAGAGTGTACTTTTCAATCATCATTTCATGGGACTGTACTTTGAAGTTTGTTGTCAATGTCAGTTCAATTTGTTTAATTTTAGTTTACCTTAGAGAACTTCTTGGTGTCTTGTTGAAACTTCCCAATGCAGAAATGATCTATTTCTTAGGCTTTCTTGCAGAGTGAGTCGAAATTAAACATTTTATTTTGAAATTTTGGCATTATAATTGTCAAATGTCCATTTGGTTACCAATCTCACCAACTGTTCCGTTTAGGGTTATTTTTTATCGCCAACCATAGTAACTTTTATGTTTTGTGAATGAATAATATACAGGGTCCGGCAACACTTGTGTCCACCCCCAAAATCGTCTTTAAATTTAAAGTTACAATTTTGAAAATTTGCATACGCTCATAGTTGACAAAGCTTTTTTTTCACGGTTTGGTTGGCGTCGCGACGCCTAAGAAGTATAATTTTTAGCGATTTTTGAGTTTTTGCGGAAATATTCGCGAATTCATTTTTTTTTCAACATAACTGTGATACAAATATCTGAGTTTTTATTTTGAATCTAATGCAAATTGTGTATAAAATTTGCGAAAAAAACGCTGTTTTATCAAGTTAGTTTTCAAAATTCTGACGGCGCAGCGGGAAACTACGTTTACACCAAAATTTCACAAGTCACTTCATTCCCTCTTATAAAGGTTAATTAACATCGACAAAGCGACAATTTAACCAATTAAGACTTTTGTTACAATCTAAAGAGAACCAAAGGATAGATGTCATTTGTGAGACAAGATGTTGACAGATGGGTGTAAACGTAGTTCCCAATTTTGACGTAATGAAATTGGAAACTAACTTGATAAAACAGCATTTTTTTCTCAAATTTTGAAGACAATTTGCATTGAATCTAAAATAACAGCTGAGATATTTTTAACACATTTATAATGAAAAAAAAAATAAATTGGGGGTTGATATCACAAACCCTCACAATTAACTAAAAATTACATTTTTAAGGCGTCGCGACGCCAAAACTATTAGAGATAAAAAACAAATTTTTGCGTCAGCTTCTAGAGCTTTGTCAACTGTAAGCGTATGCAAATTTTCAAAATTCTATCTTTAAAATTAAAGACGATTTTGGGGGTGGACACAAGTGTTGCCGGACCCTGTATAGTCGGAATTTTATAACTTTGGTTTAACCCCGCCCACATGAACAAATGACGATTGAATTTGTCGAATCAAGAAATGGCTAGCGTCCTTTACTCAACAGAATCAAAAATTTGACGGCTCAAGTGTCACATATGTCAAGAAGATGTGCGGTTTTGCGAGAATTCAATTAATCGTGAAACTTTCGTCGATTTTGATGGTGTTTCATCTTCTAATGTGTAGACATTTCTACCCCAACTTTTAGCAAATATCGACAACTATCAAAATTTTGCAGAGTGAATCAGACTTCCAGCTAAAATTCAATTGGCGGAGTTAAACCAAAGTTACAATATTTTGACTATAATTCTATTGCGATTTCTTGCTTATTTTTCCTGATTCTGTGGTAAGCGATAATAATTAATCGTTGCACGCGTTTTCCGCTTAACTTAGCTTTCTTCACCATTTCTGTACAAAACCGTCACCTAATTTTTACTGAAAAACTTGAAAAACAATAAACTTCCTCAACAACAAATTAAAGAAGTTTTGTTGTCAAACATTTTCACTATATTAAAAAAACGGTAAATGTCTATCAACACTTTCGTTTTTGCATTTATAGGCTGATGGATTGTGAAAATATGTAAACGATGTCTAGTATAATAAAAATATAAAAAAATTGATATTTTCAAGAACATCAACAAAAGAACAAAATTGCTGTTAGCAAAAATGAAAATTATAAACCAGACATCAAAAAAACGCCAAACAAAAGCGAAAGAAAGAAATTATTTTACTTTAGTCACTTAAAAAATGTTGAGCAAATACTTTTGAACGGTAGTGTACATACTATTACTTTAGATAAAACAAATGCGGAAAATGTAAAGCTTTAAATTCGAAATCCGAGAAATTTAAAAAAACTGGAGATTTTGAGTGAAATTGTATGAATTCGGAAAATAAGGAAAAAATCTCTTCACTTGAAAATCCAAGAGATTGGAAAAATTGAGAATCCTAAAGAGCAAGAACGACATCATCCTGAACTTGGCAGACTGTCTAAACCTAAAAAGTTAACACAGCAGGATTAGGCACATGGGAGATGCGCTGGGTGTAATCATTCCACATAACAGAATTTAATCCCAACACAAGCTCCAAATTAATTCGATTTGATTAGTGAATATGTGGTATCCAATCGTTTGGACTAAACAAATTAGGGATTTTCTGCATTCTACCTAAATTGAGAAGATCTCAGTGTATAAACTTAAAAATGGTGGATGCGCCAGGTCAAAACCACCATTTTGACCAACGTTTATCTTACAATTTGCAGTCCTAAAAGTCAGTAGCAGGTAAAACAACCGCATTCCTGCTGGGAATCATAATAAAAAGAATGTTTTATCGACAGTAGTTTTATGGTCTATAATATCGGTTCGACGTAATTACGCCACATTTGCTACATTGCAATTCCTATAACTTTGGAAAAAAAAGTTCATATCCAGTTCTATTTGTGTCAACGATAACGGGACTAGACTCTTCATATGGCGAGACAGGTGCTATTTACCAACATTGATAAATTAAATAGTATTGTTCTAACACACAATTCCTCCAAACCGCGTCTGTTACATTGGGAGTTATCAGTGTTGTTTTGACAGAATTCAACTCTATTTTATCCTCGAGTGGTATTATTAGAGTCTATTATACCAAACCGTTTTATTTCAAAAGCAGGCCAGCTCACACAAATTCATTTAATTTAAAACCAATTCAGAGAGTTGACGAAATTTAACACGTCTAAAAATGTAATCTCTGAACCTGAAAGATTTTAATTGAGTTGATCAAAGTGCACATTTTCTCTTTAGTTTGTTGGAAGAGTTTACAAGCGTAAACAAACAAAAGATGAGAAAATTAAGAATCGAGATCAAAAAGCACAACTAGTCGTCCAGACAAAAGGATCCAAGAACAAGGTTTAAATTCAGCGCACGATAATTAAGAGGAATAAAATCCTCAACGATGGTACTGGAGAGGTATTAAATGTAAAGCTATGATTCCGGGAAATTTCTGTCATAAACGGGGCAATTACAGGAAGTGGACGATAAAATTTAAGTCGTTGTTTCGGATTAATTTTTCTACCCTGTACAAATAATTCTATTTTTCCAGTGCGAGAAAAAATCCAATAAAAGAATTCTCGCATCCACAGTAAATACAATTTACCCTTTCGTTATTAGGTCTTGAACTAACACCGGGAAAATTAAAACCGCGACCTGAGACCTTCAAACCTGTTGAAAACCTAATTCTGTTATTTGTTTACAACAACTTAAACTCATTCGCGTATAAATGAATCAAATAAAGAACTTTGTAATTAAAACACAAACAATTTACAAAGTGCGTTCAGCAGGGGGATCTACAACACAAAAATAACAAATTCTGGAATTAATTGAATAGATACCAATATCGCTTTATGAAACATGATTAGAATTGATTTTCTCGGCGCTTCCACGGATTAAACAACACAATAAATTTGATTAAGGATTCCTGGAGCCATAATTGAAAATGGAAGTCAATTAGGCGAAGAAGTTAGTCCGTGTTATTTAGGTAATACTAACGATAATAATTACATTTAACGTCTCGAGAAAATCGTGCAAAAAATCAATAACAGCTCTAAAGAGCTCCGTTATAAATTAACCTGATCAATCACATTAGGTTGTTGCTTGTAACCACCTAATACATCATCAATCCAATTTTGATTTAAGCTCGAAGAAATGGCAACAAAAACGGCGTACTTTTGCCACTTTATGTTGACCTATTTCCTTTATTCAAAACTCCCACTATCAATAACTTTGATGGTCATAATTTATGGGTGAAATGGAAACATTTACGAGGCACGTTTTTCTCTGAATGAGAGCTTGTACATTGTATAAGTTCGACGAAATTACATCAGCGATCAGCGAAAGAATGAAACTTCAACTAGGAATATGTATGAACGGAATAACTTCTCCCTTTTCTTTAAAAAAACGTGTACTTACTTTTCCGAAGCTTCCTTTTCCTATCGCTCGTAAAATTTGGAAGTGGTCGAAATTCACTGAAACAAGAAAATGTTTGACTAAATTTAATAACCCCACAAAATCGATAACTGAAATGTACTTTTTTCCTCCGAGCTTACACAGATGAAATAAGACTTCTATTGACAGTTCCCATTATGTATAGAAACTTTAACGAGAAAACTTGAACAAAACCGACAGGATAACGCTGATAAAGTCATTTTAAAAGGGATTTGTTGGGCATTGCACTTAAATCTCGACACAACCGAGCTTTAAACTATTG
Organism: Gnatocerus cornutus; assembly: GCA_029298725.1. NCBI lineage: Eukaryota > Metazoa > Arthropoda > Insecta > Coleoptera > Tenebrionidae > Gnatocerus > Gnatocerus cornutus. The sequence continues at coordinate 5,509,270 of CM055517.1, forward strand.
CATCACAAATGAGCTTACTTACCTTGAACTTCGCAGTAATGAACACGGAATGGAAAAATGGCTTGGTTTCGTGCCCTGTCGGATTTAGTTCGAAAAATCTCTGATGATTTAACGCTGCGGTTTTGTAATGTCTGCTCTTAGTAATGAGATCATACACGAAGAAAAAAGCATGAAAATGAATGTTGTTTGTTGATGAAGCTTTCGTGCAACGCCCTAGAGCCATTTGATACAATCCGAAAAAAATACCGTGCAGTTTGGAAAACATATAATAATAGCTAGATGGAAATTCAAACAATATCCGCGTAATTAGTTTAAAAACTTGGTTCAATTCCGGGAATTAAAACATCAAACATAATCAAACGCGGTAATACAATTATCCAATAATTGTTCTCCGTGATAAAAATTACTGAAAATAATGGCCCCGCTCTATTTCCATTCTAAATTACATTTGGTCACATCCCGCTGGATTTTCTCTTGAAACCCAACACGAACGCAACCACTGTTTTTGACACTCGCTGTATTTTTCAATTATCTCTCAATAAATGCATGATTGACAGTTTTGCGGTCTAGTAGTTTAATTAATCGAAGAAATGACCTGTTATTACGCTGACAGCTGAATATTGAGTCAATCAAGTTAGGATGATCGGACCGACGCGTCGTCTCATTACAGCTTGTTGAGTCAAAAGCTAAATTAATCCCATCTGATATATCAATAATGAACATCACTTATAACGACTGAGTGCACTTGTAATCAATCAACGTCATTATTAAGTTTAATCATTAAAATGTGTTTAGTTAAAGTCTTGGTGAGACCATTAATTCTCTTAATATATTCAATTTAAGTATGCGCAGACGGTTTTTTTTGGTATTTTACGAAGATTATGTTTGATTGAGAGTTATTTAATATTCTATTCAAAAACGGTCCGTGCTTTTCCAGTTTGTTCACGGCTAGTACAACGGGATATTGATTAATGAATCCGATGCAAAGAAGCCAGAATTGAAATTAAACATTTCGATGTTTTCCTAACTATTTTTTGACTTCTGGTTCGTGGAACAATACGAATTAATAACGTGGATAATTAAATTAAGCGGGTTTCTAAACCACTAGATACAGGATGATTAATTTATTTATGTTGTCATCCGACTTTGATCTCAAATTCATGCGTTCCCAAAGCGGAATTAGGTGAATGGATATAAATAGGTGGATTGAAGAAATTTCAATTGCCAAAAGGGAAGGGAATTTGTCACAAATTGTGAAAATTAGGCATTACGCACGACAAATTCGTCAGAGCTCGAGGTAACGGAAAACTTGTTGCAAGAAGTTGTAATTGCAGTTTAGCGAGCGAAAAATAATTCCTGCAAGTTATTAAAGAAAAAGAAAGGAAATCAACAAAGTTTCGTTCTGGAGAAGTGGGAATTTCTCGTGAAAAATTGCCTCAGATTCGGGATTCGAAGCCCATTTTGCTTCATCAACTCAGAATACAAATAGAATGAATAAAATTCTTGTCTTTCAGATAATTTTTGGGTAGTTTCGCGTTCATCTTCACGTCTTTCCACCAGATTAGCGATTATTTGCGGAAAATTATAAACTTAAACAACTTTGAAAGATTTGAAGGAAAACCGTCGAAAATAAATATTTAAGTAGAATATTCCAAAGAATATTTTTTTAAGATAATTATTATCTGAATCTGAATTCTGACTCCTTGTCGATCGAATAAAAGACGGGCTCTGGAATTTGAGATCTGTTGGCAATACTGCCTGTTACATCAAAGCATCTCTTTGACAATTTGAGGTTAATCATTAATCGATATGCAAAGATGTCTTTGTTAACTATGTCAGTTACGAAAGACGACAGGACTACCAATCCACTGCATAAAACAAAGCTCTTCGTGTTACATATAAACAACGTACTTCGTTGAAAGAAGAAATAGGAAATATAATTTATTTTCATTAAAAAACAAAGTTATTTTATGTGCGTGATAAAGTTCTGTGCTCCATGTTAAAATTAATAATGCAGGACTTCTTGTTCTGGTTGCATTGTAACTTCATGATAAGCTTTAATAAAATAAATTCGTGTTAGATTCGAGTTCTGATACAATATCTAACAACTGAAAATAAATAAAAATTGATACGGCAAATTTTCCTTATTATGTAAATTGAGAGTATCGACTTGACACCCCCGAAAAGTAAGATCGAAGGGTTAAACCACAGAAAGATTAATCTCAGTTGGTGCTATTACCACCCCAAGTATCGTCTATCATTTATTATGCTTCGTGGTCAATCAATCAATACAGTAACTATTGTGTAAATAAAATTAATTAATTTACAGTTTAATGACCACGTTCTCTCCATTATAATTCTACACCAGAATTTACTTTGTAATAATCGGCAATTAAATATGATAACATTGATGAATGAATTTACAAGTCTGCCCGTTATCTTGTAATTCCGTCGATTTTAATTAAACCCTGGATAATAGTAAGAATTTATGATCATGATCATTCGATCGTAAATGTGTTGAACGTTCTCTCTGATCTCCATCATTTTTATAAGGTAATCGACCGATTTCCTTGGATCTTTGAAGATATTTCCTCTGGCAAGTATGCGATTACAAAGAAGTCTACAAAATCGATTTAACATACAAAATTCGTGTAATCTGATCTGTTTTCGTATATTGCTTTGTGCTACCTTTGAAAGCCAAGACGTTTTACTGTGATTATGAAATTATATCGATTCTTGTTCGCCAACAAAAACGTGTCAACTTGCATAATTAATTAGCGTATAATTCCAAAAATAAACGTGTTGAATAAATAATGACACTCTGCCTCGTAATGTCGTCACTAAAATAGGTAGAGCACAACGACTCTCAGGAAATTCTACTTTAAATAGAATATAGAACTTAATATTTGATGACAAAGACGTTGTATTAATATCGACATTTAAAATTCAAATTGTGGCGCCTTCAGCAGGTTCCACTCGCTTTTAATGTAATTTTATATGACGCTATTTCGGGTTGAAGGAGACGGCAGTAATATCCTTCATACGATTGTTATTTACGTGAAAGACCCGGAAGTGCTGGTTTAGAGGAAGTCTGATCATAAACCCTTTTCTGCAAGACTAATTGATCTGAAGAGAAAATGCTTACTAACCTTCTTCGCCATAAAACGTCTTGTCCATACGTCCTGACTGATTGGCACCCATTTCCTTATTTTATTTTGTCGTCCTTTTACTCCATGCAAACTGAAGATCAACTTGACTTTTTATTCACATGGTGCTTAAAGTAAAGCATCTGGAACTAAAAATAAACCATCACCAACAAAACGATTATAATCCGGAAATTCTTTAAACTGGAGCACTTTAGTGCTCCTGACTCTTAAAATAAAAATGTAATGCCTTAAATTTTTACTCGGTTATAAGAGAGATATTACATACCCGCACATATTTTAAGAATGCTTCAAATTAAATATGCACTACGAGTGTCTTTTTAAACAAATGAATATTCATACTGGCACCTCTTGGGAATAATTTATTCAGAGCATAAATCGCAAAACCCGGATCATTTTCGCTACATAAAAACAATAGCTTTAGACTAGGTGAGTGACTCAAAAGCACTTGCTCGTTCGTATAAAAATCGATTTACACCGCTTGAACACAATCTCCTGTCACTACCAAGTGACTGAGTTAACAGCCCCCGATTATCACAGTAAGATAATCCTGTTGAAATTAAGAGACGATCTCTAATTAATTTCAATAAATACAACCTATTTCTAAATTTGTGTCTCTCGCTTCACCAATTTAATTTTGTAGAGATAATACACGACATAGGAATTCTAACTTCCCCATATTTTATTGTTGTACACTAATATTACCAATATTACGAATTTTAGTGAAGCATGTCGCAATTTTTGCTTGGTCTTAAAAATTAAAATTTTTAAAATATGTATTTTTCGCCACACGATTTTGCAATTTCGTAAAATTAATAAAGACCGTTTTTTTTTAAAAACCACCAACACCGCATTTTCCCCTGCATTACAACCGGCAACGTTGCGGACTTTACATGACTTACAAATAGTAACTTCCCAAAATTTTATCGTTGTAAAAACAAAATTACGAATTTTGGTGGAAAGTCTCCGAATTTTTTGCTTCCCTTTAAAAATAAAAATTTCTAAAAATTATGTTTTTCGCTTCACAATTTGGCAATTTGGTAGAATTAATACACGCCTCATAAATAGTAACTTCCCTAAATGTCATTGCTGTAGCGCCAAAATTGACAAAATTACGAATTTTTGCTTCGCTTTGAAAAACAAAACTTCTAAAATTTGTTTCTTTCGCTCCATAATTTCGCAATTTGGTAGAATTAAAACACGGCTCAAAAATAGTAAATTCCCAAAATTTCAATTATGTAAGACTAAAATTACCAAATACTACGAATTTTGATGAAGGATCTTTGAAATTTTTGCTTCGCATTGGAAATTAAAATTACTAAAATTTATATCTTTCGCTCCATAATTTCACAATTTGCTAGAATTAAAATACGACTCAAAAATAATAACTTCCAAACATTTCATTGCTGTAAGACTAAAATTACCAAAATTACGAATTTCGGTGAAAAATCTCTCAAATTTTTGCTTTCTCGTAAAAATTAAACTTTCTAAAATTTGTGTCTTTCGCTTCATATTTTTGAAATTTGGTAGAGTTAATACAGTGTTCAAAAATTGTGCAATAATGCTGTAGCGCTAAAATTCCCCAAATTACGAATTTTCGTAAAGAATCTCTGAAATTTTTGCGTCGCGTTTAAATTAAAATTTCTAAAATTTTTGTCTTTCGCTCCACAATTTTGCAGTTTGGTAGAGTTATATGTACATAGCCCAAAAATATTGCTGTGGCACTAAAATACCAAAATTACAAATTTTAGTAAAGTGTCTCTTATAAATTTTACAAATGTGAGTTAGAACGGAATTCGCACTAAAGCTTTTTTCGCATTAATTAAGCTCCCATTTGCGCGTTAAAGCGATAAATTTTGTCGGTTCACAAAATATTTACGCAACTCCAATTTCCATATATTTTTTTACACAAAACTAACATCAGACGGATTTTATGGGAATTCAATTTCGGTTTTATAAATTATCCGATGATGTCCCGTCTGGAGGAAATTATTTCCTTTGGGTATTTCTTGTTTGCAGCTTGTTCGCCTTTAATGAACCGCATCTCCGAGGCAAAAAAGATAAAAATTTTATAATCTTTCAATCAAAATTAAACGTTTGCGGGGGATTTTATTTTGCTTTAGTCTCTGTAACCAAATTAAATGAAAAAGCAGAGGATAGAACAACGAAACATTACAATTAATAAAACGCATTTTCTGGTAGAAATGAAAATTAATAACTAGGATGTGTTGCTGTTCCTTTGACGGGATTTGTTATTTTTTATCTAAGACGACGCTCTGATTATGGAGCTTGGAAATATCATCCACAAAAGACGTATTAAAATCTTAGAAGACAATATTTTTGTTAGTAGAGTATCTTATTTCACTTAAAATATCTTCTCATAAAAAGTAGCAATTACGCGAATAAACTCGATGATCTAAAAGAAAAATACAAGTATATACCGAGAAATGCAAAAAACAAACTTAAAATTGTTAATCTGGCGCATCCACCATTTTTGCCATTCAATGTGGAATATCTGAATTCCGTTTAAGTCTTTTATAATTGGAAAATATGTCAATATTGAGTCTAAAAGGGCGGCGAAATTTAAAATAAAATGATAAAAAAAGTCTGAGAAATCTGGGAAAATCCACGAGTGGGATAAACCGAAAAATAATGAGATCGAAAAGACATTCAAAAATTCAACAAAATCGAAGCGTATCTCAAGCACCTGTGGAATCTGCAAGAATCTCCGTTCGATAGAATCTTATTTTTACTGTTTTGAAACTAAGCAAAAAGTCAAAAATTGTGGGCCTGGCGCATCCACCATTTTTTACTGTTAAATCCTGAGCTTTACAGAGGAGCAGTTATTTGTAACAGGAAGGGAAGTAAAGAAAATGATAAAAATAAAACGTGTAGGATGAAATTCAGCCAAACCTGAAAATTGGAAATCATTAATAAATTCGTACGGTCAATTCCACGTGCAAAAATTAATTAAAATAAAATCCACTTAAGCATAATTAACAAACTTTTCTATATGTAATTTAAACTACCTTTTCTTGTCAACTCATTGGGAGTTTTAATCAAAATTTCCAATTAACATTACTGTGTCACCTTACCTAATTAAAATTTGTAAACTTGTCTAATTGATTTGTATGTAAACGTTTAATTTATCAAATATCAAAAGATGTTTGTTTCCCCCAAATTGTGTAAATGTTTGTTTCACAACAAACTTAACCTATTTAACTTGAGGCGAATTTAAAACCGGAAGATACTTCAATAACAGGATTATGTACTTAGAACATGCCACGTCAAATAAATGCACTTTGCATAAGCTGTGGAACGTGTCATCCACTGGAAACGATCAACTGAAACAACATGACATAGTTTCTTACTTGGTGGATATTAAAGATTAAAAAGTTTTAATCGTATAAGATAATGCAACGTTAATTCCTGATTCCACAAAGAAAACAAACTAAAAATAGGAAATTAAATCACATTCAGAAAGTTTGTAGATCCACGCGTTTAATAACAAACTGGCACTTCTTTACGCAGTTGTTATATTGTTAAAAGAATCACGCCAACGTATCAGAAAGCTTTTATTCTATTATCGCATAATTCTGCAACACGCCATCAGTTCACGTTACCGCAAATTTTTCAGGAAGTTACTGACCATAGTGACTAAGTCAAAACTTTCATCCTGTTTGATTAGTGCAGTATCTAATCAAAAATTATTTAAAAAAATTCTATAATTGTAAATAAATAAAACTCTTACATGTTCTCGTGTGCACGTGTCAACAAATATGCAAAAATTTGCAACCAGGATCCTTCGATACCACCGAACAACTAAAACAGCGTCGTTGACGTCCTGAAGCGTCGAAACATCGGTAAGAACCGGCAACTCCCGACTAACATCGATTGCAATTTTACAACTTGTTTTCATTTCATATGATAATTAAAAATAAATTTGCATTCGAGAGAGAGTGTCTAGTTTTTGGTCTTGTGGCAACAACCCGAGACGACTTGTAGACAAAGGGCGGAGAAAACCAATTTTGCTAATGGAACTTTCGTTAATTGTTAAAGTGGGGATTATCGTGAGAATGTGCAAGACACGAAAATTTTTGCATCGCAAATTGGGGATTAAGAGGACACTCGATGCGTCTCAAAAATTATGAATAATTCATCGGATCATTTTCTAATTTGCATGGGAAAACTGGTAAAAATGAACTGAACTGAAAACCAAAATACGGCCCTGTTCGTTTTTACGACCCAAACTACACGCGGTACGTTTGGCTCGCAAAACTGCTTCCACTTGTCGGCCCTGTTAAATTAGTCCACCTTCAGAGATCAAGCAGAGAAAATTAGTTCGTCTCGTTCATTCTGGTCGTAAATCAGCAAGACAAGGTAATGGCTTCACGTTACTAATAGAGATGGTACTGCAATGGGCACGTCCCCTACAACCTTGTTTGTTCTAAATTTGACTCTAACTCAAACAGCACGGTGCGAACGTCTACCTGCTGTTATTACAGACTTGGCCAAACAATATGTTGCTTGAGAAAGGTATTGATTCGTCGACCACCAAAGTAGGGGCTGTTCATGAATTGGAAATAACCACGGTCAATATTCTATGATTATTTAGTTCAGTTTTATCGTTTTGTAGTGGACAAAACGAGTTTGCGACAAGTTGAGAGTAAGAAATTACTAATTACGACCTTTTAAAATTACTATTTTAATTCTGTAGACTAAGCAATCGATTCTATGCCAAAAGTTTTTGGTAAATGATCTGTAGCTTATGGCAGATGGTGGAAACAGGTAGGTGTTTTTATTTTTAACCACTGACGTGATAAAAAAGGGGTGTTTCTTAAAAAAAGACGCAATGAGAATTATTTCCGTCGCAAAAACACTGTAAATAGGTTACACAAACTTTCGCGTAAATCACAATTCCCAATATTTGTATTGATTTACACCTCAGTAAATATCACGAACCCAATGACTCACATTTCATTTTAATAAAATATTGAATGCAAACATCATCAATCGCCAATAAAAAACACCACCAAATAAACCTAATTTTCGTGTTCAAAATTTAACTGAAACATGATTTTGAATGAAAGCGACAAGAAATTTCCTTTGATATTTTCAGTTGACATTTAGCCTAATAGGTATTTGCTTTGTAAAGAGAGATTCTGGCACCTTTGTGTTGCACAACTCATGTAGTTTTCAATATGAAGGGATTACGCTCCTTATCGCCCCCAATTTTTACAGCGACTAGACTGTTACTCAAAGAGCTGAAGCTTATATCATAATTAAAGCGCAGATTTACATACTGCTTTCATTTTAAAACCAATTAACCAAATGTAGAGATTAGGGAAATGCAGTCCAAAGCAAATGGAAATTCTAAAAAGAAAAAAGAGTAGGTGGATACTAAAATCCCTGAACATTTTATAAACTTAGAATGTCAGGAATTTTAATGAATCTGTGGGAATTTAAAGAATCGGAATATAAAGTTGATCCAAATATCAAAAGAAAAGGATTGAACAAATTTAATAAATCTGAAGAATCGGATCGGGCTAATTATTGGAACCTAAAGAATCCAAAAATGAAAGACTTAAAAGATCCCACGTGTTCAAAGAATTCAAAGATCTCGCAAGTAGGTCCCTTAACCACATTCCCTAGAGTCTTCTGACCCTTGCGATCCTCTTAATTCTTAGAGTTGTTTAGAGTGAATCATTCGAAGACTTATTAGAGGATTGCAAAGGACAAAAGACTCTAAGGAATTTGAAAAATTTCAAGCATTTGAAAGACCCGAATGATCTGAAAATTTTGAGCCATTTAAAGGACCTAACAGATTGAAAAGAACAAAAATTAATTCTCTAGGCGGTAGAAAAATAAGTGAATTTAGAAAGAATTCAACAGGTTTGTAGAATCAAAGCAAATCGAATAAAAAGAATCAGATTAAGATCGTTCTAAAAATGAAGGAACTGTGGCTCTTTAAATTCCCGCGTCACCGCTAGTCCCGCATTCCCCTACCACAGGTATTTATTTTCATTTTTCATTGGCACGTTGTTTCTTTTCTCTTTATTTGTTTCGTGTTTTCGCAATTAATAATTAAATTTCAAATTACTCGGTTTGAACATACCATAAATTACAGTCTACGGTTTTCTCCCTTTGTCAGCTACCTCAGGCTTTATTTTTCACTTGAAACCTTTAAAAAAGAAAGCGTAAGAAATTTAAAGACACCGCACAAACAAATAGAAAGAGAAGCATTGTTATTCTTGATGTCACTCCAACAACGAACAAGGTGGGAGTAGAAATCAATAAAGTCGAAAATCGTGCATTTTGCTTTGTAATTCCGTTCGAAATCGACCATAGAGCGATTTTAGCACCTGGAAAGACAGGATGTACCATCAAGTCGTTTCATTGTGTTGCATATCATTTCATATTTAAATCGTATAAATATGTATAAACCAATAAAGCGACCGTCACGAATGTAATTACTTAATTGGTAAGTCACCACTTCTTAAGACTTTGGTTAATTGTGGTTAATTGCTTGCAGTGACGATGTACAAATTTATGATGAAGTTTGCGAAGTTTTTCACGAAAGCGAAAAATACCAACCCTGGCCAGTGCCAGACGCTACCATCGGTGCAGAATGCCACACCTGAGGTACCTGTGACACCTGTAAAGACCCCAAATATGACAGTGTCCCCTACACCTAACATCATCAGGAAGATTTTACCTTTAGCGGCCTTTTCGGTGGCTTTTGCCATTGTTATGACAGCACTCATCCTCTACATGGACAACACAGGTGAGATTCACCTCTTATAAACCTGAAATTACAGTAAATTCCAGCCATGAGACACTACCAGTTCCGGGTTAACATGAGTCAAGATTATGAGCTTTTGAGCGTTGCACAAGATAATCCTCTACTTATTACTTACATAAGAGAGGTGCACTTGAGGCCTGCTATTGAGCCCCATCATAAACCACTGGAATCACAGGCGACGGGGCCCCCAGAAGACACAGCTTATGTCTTGAAGTTACTCAACAATAAGGTCAGTTGTTACAACGAAGTGACACCCAAAACAACTTTATTTTCAGCGTGAGGGCATTTTCGTGGAATCTGGGGCTTACAACGACGGGAAAACCTCCAAAACTGAATGGTTGGAGAAGAAATTCAACTGGCGCGGTCTTCTCATCCAGTCAGACACGCGTCACTACTTTAGTCTCAGAAGACACAACCGCGTGAGGTCTCAAGCGATCCACGCCTGCCTCAGCTCCATGCCGTATCCAAAAGAAATAACTTTCCATCAAGAGAATGAAGTTAAGATCAACAGTATCCACGCCAACAGTGTTATAGAAGACCCGGATTGGTTTACCACTCGAATTAAATGTTTTCCGCTGTTCTCGCTCCTCCTGGCGATGAATGTTACTAATATTGATTACCTAAGTTTAGAGTCTGGGGGCACCGAGCTCCAGGTCTTGGAGACCGTTCCTTTCGAAAGAGTAAAGATTGAAGTGATTGGGGTGCATTTGTACGTAAGCGAGGTGGAGAAAGATACTATTAAGAAGTTTCTAGCAACTAAGAAGTACACTTTTATGCAGAATTTAAACAATACTTATATTTTTATGATGAACAGAGTGAAGATCTAAGGAAGCAGTAAGCATGAAGACTGATTTGCGCAAATTTTGGGTAATTTGGTTTGGATTGTATTTTTTATCATATCAGTTTGAGCAGCATTTGTGATACATCGACCCCGATTGGTCTAATTTCATTCTTATATAGGAGACTAAAAATCGGGTTGATTTCAAGTTGCGTCGACGTTAATCAACTTGAGATCAACCCGGAACTTTAAAGTAGGTTTAGATTCACACTAAGAACTCGCAGTAATAATAGTGCCTTTGTAGTTTGTATAGAAATATTCCAATTGTTGAGATGCATTCCTGTTACTATTTCTAGCATTTTGATGCATTTATTTTAGCGTTAGTGATTAGAATAGCGACGATTAAGTACTTATGCTTGATACTGGAAATCTCCATGACATTTTTTTTGTACTTATTTATTAAAGGAAAATTAAAGAAAAACATGTTTTACTGAAAAGCAACCGGAATTTGGCTTTAAAACCGTGTCCAAGGTAGAAATTTATTTTTATAAAGATAATTTCTTGTACACTAATACAACTGTAACAACTATAATAAAAACTGGAATTTTATACAATATCAAATATAATATTCTAGTTATTAATTTGAATGAGTAGATCACAATTATTCTTGTTCTTTAATACGAGTTCCTACTATAGCGTAATTGCCGAAAATATCTGAAAAACAAACAAATTCACTGATCGTCGTGGTAAACGATCTGGTGGAAACTCGCTACTACAACGATCTATCTAACTCCACCAGATCTGTAAAACTACTTTGAGCCGAGGAGTCAAACTAAACTTGTGAGCACAAAAAACCCAAGCTAACATATGAGACGTGTGACAAACAAATACTGCAACAAGTCTTATGAATACAGAACATACAATATACTTACAAAAATACGAATTACAGTCTACACTAGAAAACATTGAAAAGGACAGTACATTTTAAAATGGCAGTACGTCATATTTACAAATATACCCTATGTTTCAACTGGCCCACCTTGACTTTTGTAAGTCTATTTGTCCCTCCAGAGTCTTAGCTAAATAAATGACGAAGAGTTGGGACAGTGCGATACCTAGGGCTATTCCTGCGATGGTGTAGAGATTCCTTTCGGCCCACGAGCGCACGATTTCTATGCAGCCGGAAGTCCAAACCTTCTTACTAGCCTCAGCAACCTAAATTTGATATCAATCAATTTGTTGTGTCATTACTAACCTAAACTTACAGATAACGTCTGCACACCGTAACCACACATAATGTTGACTAGACCAGAGCTTATATCAGTGGCGTTAATGCAGCAAGAGAAAGGGACTCCACAATGCTCGACACTTGGAGAAGTGCAATTAAAATATTCGTTTTTCGACCAGTCCATGTACCCCTCTGAGCTGAGCCCACAGCACCTAAACTGTAATCATTGAATTAATAAAAGTGCTCTGAAAGAATTAGAGATTTACTTCTTGCTGAGCAAAATCTATGAAATTCTGTAGATCTGGATCGTCCCGGTATGTATGAATGATTTTATCAGTGAAACTTTCTTCAAGCATTGACTGCATGGTGTGTGGGAAAACAAAGCCCATGATGGCTATGCCCATCTCCAGTAAAAAGAAGATGAGAAGACAGAGAGAATACTGAAACATCGCCGTCAATTTCTGGTGGTTAGAATTTGGGGATATTTACAAATTTGAGTAAACAAGTGTTTTCACGTAGTGCCCCCACGCATCCTGCGAAGCTGACGATGAAGACCACCCCGCCCATCAGTACCATTACCAATGAAACGTTTAAAATAACATCGTAGACATTTTCGAGTTTGACCCATCCTGTCAATTGCCACTTATCTACGAATGCATACAAACCAATGCCTATGAGTAATCCTCCAAAGAGCTGAAACATAACCTCAATCATCCCAGGATATTAGTCATCGGTTTACTTACCCAAAATACGAAATTCAGTACAAAAATCAAGTATTTTACACACGAACTAACATAAGTAAAACTATTTGTTGCAGGGCGTCTGTATTCGCGTCGGTTCGACATTTTTTAGCTGTAACAAAGAAGTTCTTGATGATGTCAACAATGGAATTTGTTGAAATTCAAACTATCAGAACATTGAGCACGATGGCGTGGATCACAGAAGAAGTTAACACAACATTTTAGCACAACAATTGGGTTCCTTGCAGCACAAATCACAATATTTAGAGAGACGTTTGTGTTTGTCAATATGTCAATAAGATGTCAATAATTGAATGAAATGTCAGGTGGGTTGGAATGATCACCGCTAGATGGCTAAAGGTTGCGGTTTGCACCTGGGATAAAAAAGGTTCGTTTCTAATTCAAAATTCAAAATTTGTTTGATAATAATTCTTTAAAACCACTCTAATTACAAAATAAATACAAAAAAGTTAGTTGGATAACGCTCCAACGACTAGTTACCAAGTTTTCTAGAAAGTTTTTGCTTTGTTGTGATGATGTCGTTCTTGTAAGTAAATCAAAGAAATTCGTTTTAATTTTTTTTTTAGAGGTTCTTTGAGATTATTTTTACTTTTAAGGTTTTTAAAAGTAGGTACCAAAAATTGCAAATATTTTGATTGCAAATTAAACTAAAAAAACCTCAACTCTACCATCAAAATACATTCAGCAGAATCAAAAGTAAAGCAGCACCAAATCAAAAGATCTGTTTATTTAATCAATTTCAACATTATTTTCGTACTTTTCTTGGACACCAAAATCGTTAAAAATTCAAACAAACTAATGAAGATTTTAAAAGAATTTAACAACAAACTAATATAAATATGCGAAATAAAAGTTTTAGAATTAGAAGAATATAATTTGTACCCCGGCGCATCCACCATTTTGAACAATTGGATATTTTTCATTTATCTCATCGCATAGCACTTTTTTATCTGTTTTGTATTTTTAAAGAATGTAAGACGCTAAATGAATAAAATCAAGCATCTAATACAATGTATTCAAGTTTAAAAATAGCATTATCGACCACAATTGGTGAGATAATAATCTCTGAAGAGCTGTTACTTGATTAAAATCAGTTTTAGACGTCGTAGCAATAAGTTTTCTGTAAAAAATGCCCAAAAAAAATAAAAATTAAACTGTCGTCGTTTTGTAGGAAGCTGAAGTGGTCAGGAAATACCACTGTAACCTAAATCGAAAACGACGCAAAATTCGATCGTTAACTATTAATTGCGATCAGATTTAATCATGAGTGTTAATTCGAGAGCCAAATAGTAAAATCCACTTATTGGAGGTAAAGCAATTATATGCTCACTTGCAGTGCACGCACCGTTATCTTGCACCTTCTTATCTCAACAGTATAATTAATAATATAATACAAACAACGCGATTATATTTTTATCACGTCTCAAAATAAAGATCACTCTACCTGAGTATATAAAGCGGCCATTGTTGAACCTTTCGTTAGTTGAAGTTCGAGGATGCCAATCACTCGATTGTAGTTACAATGTCAAAAATTCTGAACTTCTTCAGTTCAAAAAAAAATAAGAATAAATCTGTGAAACCTTCAAACGAAATGGTGGCCGAAAAAAGAAGCAGCGAGAACGACAGTAATCCTGCGTTTGCCAGAAAAATGTCGTTGACGAAAAGTGGCAGAATGAAAGAGAAGAAGAGGAAAAATATCTCAGTTTCCGACTACTTTCCCGAAAGTGAGGGCGGCTATAAAACTGAGATTATTGAAGATACCAACTGTGATGACGATGTCTTCAGCGTCGACGAGGTGGTCAAAGAAATGCGACAAATTGTACGAACGGCGGAGATTAAGGTGTAATTAATGTTAAGTGCATGAGAACTGAGTTTGCGCTGCATTGTGAACGATTATTGTTATTTATTCTATGAATTATGTGATATCTTTTATGAGTTTTATAGTTAAGTTTTGCTAATAAAACCATTTTGGTCTAACAGCCCTCGCACTTATTTCCTTATGTTAAAAAACCTATTTCACGCTTTGATTAGATCATAAATTAAGATAGTATTGTAACCTGCACTTTAGATTGTACCTTATTATCCGTAGTCGAGTTTCCGATAAGAAACAGAACGACATAGAGTTGTTTAAATTAAAATCAATCACTGGTACTTAAGGTGACATGACAATAATTGTGTTAATTTTATCTCTTGTCATTACTAAAGACAGACGAGAGCATTCAGATAAGAACAGTAAAATGAAATCTTTTAAATTGGTCCTTATCAATTTATCGGTGTTGTCTTATTTATGACGATATTTTCCAAATTTGCTCGACACCAACCTCAAATTTAGAAGGAATATGCTAAACCCAAGTATGAATAGAATTCCGGTTTGGTTTGACAAACGCTACTAAAAGTAAACCAATGTTGGTTTTGGCAAAGTTGTAAATATTTATGCAAGAATATTCTAAGCCCGTATTCGCGTGAATTTGCATGTAAAGCAATTTCAACAAAAAAATTTAAGCCGCTGGTGAAAACAACTGTGCTCTACTAACTAAAATCACACTAAATACATTCAGAAGTGCAATTACTTTCTACCAAATGCAGCTCTCAATGATTTGTCTCGAGTTGGGATTAACAGATTATGGCCTTTAAAACAAGATTAAGATACGTGCTGAAATTCGTCGCTGCAAGAGTAATGTCCAAATTTGCTTTAATCTCAAAGTTTTTTAAACTGGTCACTTTTTGGAAATAACGTTTTTCTCTTTTGATGAATGTGAGATAATACACAAAAATTTTCGAATATCTAAAGAATATAAATTTGCTCTAGAATAATTATTAATAATACACATTTAATCATAGGGTTTTTTCGATTCTTATCGACTGATTTCTTATCAATGAAAATATTATTATGGCGTTATGTTATCACGGGCAAAAGTCCGTTTTTTAGAATAACCATTATTATAAGTTTATCATGGATTATTAAATTATTTAATCCTAATTTTTGTTTGTTTCTTCTATAATCAGTCAAACTTTCAAGCCTATCGACTCTAAACTTTCGAACAAATTTTATAATGTTTTGAGTGTCATGTACTTTTTTGGACCCTCAATAAGTCACTTTTTGCGCTAAAAACTTAGTACTCTTACATAACGTATGTCTTACTCAACACAACTGTATTTTTGTGCAACAAAAAACGTGCACTATCATCAAGCACTTCAACAAATTTAATTATTGATTGTTGTAATCACATACGTCAATAAACATGGAAATAACCAAAGAGAATCAAAATCAATTATTATTAGAATATATGCTTTATTTCAATTCAATACTGCAACTTGAGATTTATCTCTTATCAAACAAAACAATTAAAGCTGCGATAAACGACCACACATGACAAATTTTTAATTTTAGAAATATCACATTGTCAATTTCGTTTATTCTTCCATTTCAACATTGCTTAAAATCGATACATCTAAAATGCAAAATCTGGACCTACACATGGGACAAGTGCACTTGGACGACAACCAACTGCTTTGTTGGTCACTTTCTTGCCTAGAAGCAAACCATTTGGCCATGCAGTCTGCACACCACATAGGTTTACAATAACAAGTGGTGCAACTATCATTTCTGCCACTTTCATCTCCACATAGTTTCTGCAGTTTGACATTGGGGCGGGTTTGCATGCAACCAATGCACTGATCCAATTCCTAAAAAAAAACTGTTTAGATTATGATTAGCCAAATCTGGATGGGAACCTCTCTGTTCTCATATTTCGCATTATTTTGTATGGTGGATTTAAAAACGTCAACAAACTGCTCCACTACAGTTTTATGGAACTTGACGTTGGCAGGAATTGTAATATCTCTCGCGATCCGATCTTCCAAGTCTCTAAAGTCAGTTGCGTTAATCCTAATTGTGAAAGGCTCAACATGTTGTCGCCCGGATTTTACTTCAATGCTCAAGAATTGAGTCTCATTTGTCGTTTGAAGGGAAATTTGATGAGTGTCCGCTTTCTGGACGACTAAACTGGCATCGCCTTGATGAGCTAATAAAATCGTAAATGGAGTAACTTTTATAATCCAATTCTCAGTCGCAATAACTTTAATCAATGAATTTGTTCTCACGCAAATTTTATCGATGCTGTAACGATAACATTAGCCGAGTTTCGACGATTAAGTTTATTACCGTCTAAATTCGGCGTTGATATCAGAGGCTACACTTTTCCAGTCTCTGTTGTTGTTGTTACAAAACTTTCCCAAGTTGATCGATATCGGGTGGTACTTGTAATCGTCGATCATCCAACTCCTAATCTGATACAAAGCAACGATTGGCAATGCTAAACTCGACGTGAAAAAGATTTTCCAAAACAAGGAACCATCAATCAAAGAAAATACCTAGAAATGTCAATCTAACATCTGTTTTTTACGATTTAGGTTTCTCGTACATGTTCATTAAGATCCGAGGCAAACAGAGCTACAATGTAGCCCAGTGGCAGCACCGAGTAGACACCCAAAGTCACGATCGTTCGTTTTATGTGGTAACTTACAAAATTCTCGTCTTCTGAGCCCAACACTCGGCTGAAGAGACTGGGGATTGTGAAGCCCGCAGATACGAACTCGACCGGAGGGTAGATAATGCATACACTTAGGATTAAATAAAATAAAGTGAAAATCACCTCTTCTGACATTCTGAACCAAAATAAACATACATTTTTAGGTTAACAGCTGTCAAGTTGACGTGTCGCCGGGGTAACAAATTAGTTTTTAAATTTAGGCGCCAATTTTTAGATTTTTTTTAATATGCAAGAAATCAAATTAAATTAATTTCATGCCATTCTCGCTAAACAATGAGCTCCCAAGAGATCATATTGTGTTGACTAAATTCGTCAACGACAAAACAATACGTGAACAAAGAGCAATAAAAGTAGGCACGTGTTGACATTTATT
This sequence comes from Gnatocerus cornutus, assembly GCA_029298725.1. NCBI lineage: Eukaryota > Metazoa > Arthropoda > Insecta > Coleoptera > Tenebrionidae > Gnatocerus > Gnatocerus cornutus. Next base: position 5,526,929 of record CM055517.1, read on the forward strand.
AAAATGCGAATAACTTAGGAATGTACAGTGAGATCTACAGCAGATACTTCTTATATCATTTGGAGGCAGTCATGTTATTCTGAGGCGCAATTTCGTTAGTTACGTGCTCCCAAGCGCCAACACTAGCCTGATAATACTCGATTTGTTTGTTAACAAAATCTAGTAAAATCTTCTTTAAACATTGTTGTTTTTCTAGCTGCCAGTGCTCTAAATCGCTTCTCAGTGACTCATTAGCGCACTCTAAACTGTCTTGATTAGCTTCAACTTTCTTGAGAAGTTGCGGAATGTAAACACCTAATTTCTCTAGTTTTTCATCACAACTCGGCTGTTTCCATAAAGAAAAACCGCTAGCTTGTGGGGACGGACTGTGCGAAGACGCGATCAATTTGTCTTTCTCACTGTGGCGCTTATTCAACTCTTCCAGCGAGCTCTCATAAGCGTATTGATAACTCTCGCGCTTTTTTATCGTGTCTTGTACCACATCAATATACGTAACAAAATCTCTTATGGGATTACCAATAACAGTTGCGTAACTTTGGACTAGCATATTTTGCGCTGCCGTGTTCCGTTCGACCGCATTTCCGATATTCTGCAACAAATTTGTCAACTCGGGCTCCGTGCCCGCCCATGTCGTAAAAATTGGATGATAACTGTTTAATTCTACTATAAAATCGACTCGCTCCTTATTAATACGACTAGAAATTTTTTCGATGGATGAAAGTTTTTCCGATAACACAGTTAAGTAAGATTTGGTTTTGTCAAACTCCAAGTGACGGTTTTTCAGTGCGGTGTGCGTGGAATTAGAATGACTTAAAGTGCGGATTTTATTCTCTGAGTTGCTTCGTTGTCTTCTATGTAAAGTAAAGTCCTAAAACCACAAAGATAGATTATGGTGACGCTGTTTGATAACATACTGGTTGTTTTGCTGTGAGAAACTGCTTAAAGTGCTCATTACAGCTGAGAATGGGGTGGTGGACGATTCTTGAAATAAAAACGTTTAAAGCTTTCATCCTTAGGAGTATAAAGTCTTTTGAGTATCTGTCTAACTGACCTATAAGAGAGTGTTTGCCAGGCAGAGGCTGCAAAAAATAATCAATGCAAGGTGGGTACAAAAAAGGAGCTTACAGGTATAATACAGAAGGGATGACAATCCACTAGTTTCTGGCGCAACCAGATAAAATCATTATACCGTCTCCTGACCACGTACTCATTATCTAAATACTCAATTCTCGCCACTTTGGTTGTTAGCCTGAATGTGATGTAAGTTTCCAGAGTCTCTAGGTGCTTCTGGGGGTTATCTACCTTAACGCTGAGGTCTGAATTCTCGTCCATGTTCAATTCTGATAGATTCTCTATGTCTTGAATGGTAGAAAAGCTTTCCAAACTCGGTGATTGCACCTTAAATTAATTATTAATGAAATTTACACAAACCATTATTGCTAACCTACAAGGGAATTATCCAAAGACCCGCTGCATATACTCGATCGATCAAAGTCTTTGTGTTCTTTCAAAATCGAAGAGATTTCTTTATTTTCCGCCACTATATCTAACACTGCAGAAGTGTTATTACTAGCCATCGTAAAATTATGATAAAAACTGAGGTTAGGATAATTAGGACAAGTGGGCGTTTCTTGACAGATCACGCACACTCGAATGACTGTTTTCACGTTTTCACCAGTGGCGTAACCACAGGGCGTAACAAGGAGAAGACATCAGTGAAATTTGAAACTGCTGCTTTCACATATATTTTTCAATTTACAACAAATAAAATTGTTCGAACGACAAAATGAAAGAAAATGAATTTGCACAGAACGTTGTCAATGGTGACACAATATAAAAATATATTATAAACTATAGGAAACAAGATTTAAGTATAATATCAGCAATGCGATTCAAATTTTAACAACATCTCTAAAATAACTAAGATTAAAATATTGTCTTTGTGACAATTGCTTTCGCTTTTAACAGATAACTTTCATAACTATGCTAGTGTAAGATTCAGTTAAATTTAAATAAAATTTTCTAAAAATAAATAGTTAATCATAAAAGGGAATGATCACATGAATGAAATTAACTAGAGAAGATGTTTTGTTGGGAGGCATCATTTTCGAAGTCGCTCCAGGCGTTATTCAATTCCATAAATATTAGTTTTGCCATGTATTCATTGTCCGTGCCGGTTTGCTACAATTTAAAAAAAGCGGTAATGGAAAGCTCTAGTTGAAAAGCACGACCAAACTAAGTGCATTTGGTCTAAGTCTACCACTGCAATTCTTTTACTTGCCTTATCGGGATGCACAGCTAAGCAAGCTTTTCTATAAGCTTTCTTGACATCGGCAGCTGAGACTAGTTGATGCATATCACATTTATTCCACTTTGCACCTTCCCAGAGGACTGTATGTAAAGAGCACAACAAAGCCCTAATGTTGCTCTTCTTTCCTTCCGTCTGTAAAAATTTAACAGAAACTATTGTTGGCTCGGGCAGTGTCTTACCCATTCCAAGATTTTAATTTTATCAGGATCCATGTACGTCGCCATGTCTTCCTTCCTCATATCGTTGATAGTCCGAGGAGCATTATCTTTCTTCGCTGTAAACTTGTAACCCTGTGAACCGAGTAAATCCCCGAAAACGTCATCAGGCTTAGCTTTCGGCTTCGGTTCGTTTTTATCGTTGGTCACCTCAAAGTGAGATCTACTATAATCAGCTGGTGACTTGGCTTGATGTTGTGGCGTCACCGGTTTATGTTGGGGAGTTCCACCCGGCGCATATTGGGCTGAATGTTGTGGAGTTGTTGGAGGAACTTTATTTGGTGAGGAAGTGTTACTATTCCACACTCCTCCACCGAGATTTCCTAAATCGGCGAAGAAATCGGTGGGTTTTTGGGGCTCTGGAGGCTTCTGTGTAGCTGTGGGAGCAGAATTAAAATTACCCCAATCTCCCAAAAGATTATTCTGAGTGTCTGCAGTAGAACCAAACGGATCGAAAAGATTTGGAGCTGGTGGATTCGTCGGCTTTGTGTTTGGAGGAAAGTTGGCAAAATTGTCATTCGACGAGTCTAAACCGCTAAGGAGATCAAAGTTTGAGCTGGCTGACGGTTTTATATTAGACGTCACCGGGTTAGACGTATTTAAATTAAGTAAGTCCACGGCTTCAGTAGGGGGCTCCACTGGCTCTGGAGGCTTAGATCTCGGCTACAACATAAACATCAGAAATGAAACACACCAGTGAAGTAAAAGTACAATAACTGGCTCAGCATCAGAGTCACTGGAGTCTCTCTGCTCCAGTTGTACATGAGCGGGCCTTGGCGAAGGTGGGGCAGGTCTACTGGGGCGCTCCGGCCTTTGAACTGGCACCGATCTCGGTTTACTGGCTACAAAAAACGATTACTTTCATTCAAAATTTAACTAGCAATTACCAAAATTATCGATAGTTTCGTCTTGTTCTAACTTTGAATTAAACATAGTATCACAAACACGCTCTGTTTTGTCGGTCAGCCATGGTGGCGGCTGCGACGGTTTCCGTTCCGCATCAGAAACGAAAACGTTCACGAAAACTGAAAAACGGTCTTGGTAATGATCTTGACCCTCAGATAACTCGTCCAATTCCGACCTACAAAAACAGTCAAGACAGGAATAAAAGTTTCGAGTGTGTTACTTGTTATATCTCAAGCACGTCTCCTCTTCCGGGATAAAACCAGTGTGGAACTGCAGCTGACAAATTTTGATCCCTGTGGCTTTGCCTTGTGTCATTACGCCTCCTAAAATGTTGCGAGCGTGGTAAATGATTATGCAAACATCTCCACAAACGCTCGTGTTGATTGGCAATAAAACCTACGTGTGAATTAAGTATCATATTTCTACAACTGAAACGTCTTACCTTCCCCTCAGCCACATTATATAATCTCATTCTTTCGTAGTCTTGCAGCGTTGATAACACGCAACGATTCTCACTATAAATTTCCAAGTAAGGCCGACATCCGTCTCTTATTTTGGTAAAGAGAGGGATTGGTTGCATTTGGATTGAGACCAAAGTTACGGGTTTGTAATGCGGATAATCCGGAGGGTTCTTGACAATGTCCGCTAAATAATACAAGTATCTTAAATCCGAGGGTCTCATGTTTGGGGGGCACCGCTTAACGGCGAACATTTGCAAGGCGTCTTCAGGAACTTCATAGAGGAATGAATAGATAAGCAAGCCGCAGACGAGGGTTGCGGAGGTTGCTTTTCCGTCCTGAAAGAAAAAGCGTTTTATTATTAACATTAAAATTTCCCATTTTCAACTTGACCAATGTTCTTTTAATTCCGTATTACCCGTTATCCAATAAAGATAATAATAGTACACGTCCTTCAACATGTTTTGATTGAATTTTCCACCCACTATCTCGTTTCCAAAGTTCAGAGAAAAACGAGATCAATACAAAAGTGATTATCTTACCGTGCAATGAATAACGACCACATTGCGACTATCACCAGCCAAGTACTGGTAAATATCTTCACACAGCTGGTACAATGAATTCAGCAGCGGCGCCTTGAAGTGTTCTGGATAAGCGAAACTACAATCGACGACTCTTGCTTGACCAAATTTCGAATGATATGACTTCCCAGAAAGATTATACACTGAATATTTCAAATTTGGGTGTCTTGAATCTAAGAACACACGAACATCTTCAATGTGGTTGGTTCTATACGCCGATTCAATCCCTTCAGATGGATATGGCATAACCACAATCCTCGATGTTATGTAACTCATATCTAAATCAGTTCGAGCGATCGATCTACAAGAAAAAAGTGAAGAAAAAAAGTAAAAACAATGATCTCTTACTGTTGCATTGTGGCCATAACTTTCGTGCTCGTGTCCTTTAAATTTTTGAGAAAACTTCCAGCTCCTCCCTTCAGCGACGAAAACAGTCCCGACTGCTTGACTTCAGGTGCTTTTTGTTGAGCGGGCATAGCGGGTCTTTGGGGTGGTTGTGGAGGCTTCTCAGGAGCAGCTTGCGGGCGCGGCGGTTGCACTGGTCTTTGTGGAGGCGGTTTTACGTTATTATGGACTCCATCACCGTGTCTGTGCTCAGACTCTGTAACTAATTTCTGTGGAAACTGTAAAGGGGCCCTCAGATTGTAACCATTGGTTTCTGCGATAGCTGCAACGCGCTCCAATAGCCCTGACACGGTTAGTCTTTGTTCTGGATTGACTTGCAGGCAGCCACCTGAAATCAAATAATAAGAGAGAATTAAACAACAATAGAGACACTTACGGATGATGTCATGGAAGCAAGAGTATTTAGGATCTGGAGGAAGATTGTAATTGGCATTGATAATTCTCAATTTAGCGCTGTCTTCAAAAGGATGTTTCATGTAACAGAAAGTGTAAAGGATGCAGCCTAAAGCCCACACGTCGACAGGGGGCCCCACAAAATAATTGTTCCACGTGTCTACCATCTCTGGGGCTCTATACATGGGCGTGGTGAACTTGGCCATCTAAAAATCGCCATGTATTTAAAATTTAAGAAACTGTTTTGATTGTTTACATTTTCCTCTAAGTTAGTACGTTGATTAGCAGACCAGGTCAAGTCAGGTCTATATATTTCTAAAGTAGCTGAACCAAAATCACATAATTTGATTGTACCCTCCTTACTAATCAGGAAGTTTTCAATCTTTAAGTCTCTGTGAATAATTGGAGGGTTCTGTGAGTGCATGTGAGACACAGCTCTGCAACTCTGATAAAAAATTCGCGTTATTAGCTCAGGTTCCAAAGCTGCGGTGCGTGCTTGCAAAACATCAACGAGAGAGCCGCCTAAAAACCATTTCAAGGATTAAAACCATAAAACCACACCAATGTTATAATAAACCTGTGCACAACTCAGTGACCAACAAAAACTCAGACTGCCCATGTGTGGTTTGTGATTTATCTATAAAAGATGCTGACAAATACTGGATAATATTAGGGTGCCCTGACAACTTCTTCAACACATTAATTTCTTGAATAATATTCTGTTTTGCTTCTTCATCAGCTGCTAGCAGTCTCTGACAAAGAAATTTTAAATAATTACGCCTCAAGTTGCAAAACACTCACTTTCAAAGCGTAGTCTTTTCCTGTGGCTACATCTTGTGCGACGAAAACTACAGCAAAACCACCTAAAAACCATTGTAAATGTTTAACAAAAATCAATATTGAAAATTAACCTTCAGCTATGACTTTTTTTATTCGTAACTTAACATTGGAAATTTCAACAACTTGGCCAACGAAACTATTGTCACTTTGTCCATTTGTGGGACCGCTAAAATACTCGTACGCTGATTTAAATAAATCGCTCATTTTACCAAGAAAACTAGTGAAAACTCATAACAAACTCTTTGATCTTCGGTTTTGTGGTGTCAAACGAGCTAGGGACTTTTCCTGTCAAATCCGCCCCCACTAAATCGATTAAAAGTAATAAAGGAAATACAGGAAACGGAAGATTGATAAAATTGTTAGCTAACCGCGATAAGAACAAAAATGTGAGGCGTTATCACGGGTTTTTGTTCAATTTAATTTTAAAAAGCTCCAATTGATAATTCCTAGGAACTTGATCTTTGGGTTGTTTGCGACACTGCAGGTTGACACCTGTCAGATTGACGTCGCCGGAATACACACAACACTTTTATTGATATTTTGTGAGTTCCGCGTGTACACAAGATTTAATTAAAAATTAAACAACATTCTACTAGCAACTCCACGTCGCAGTTAAAATTTATGACCTGCGAGTGATGTCAATGTTAATTTAACGAGCGACTGAGAATGTCTAATGTGGAAAAGTTGAAACCCATTCTACCTAATAAGGGACAACTAATAATCGAAGACGTTCAGGATTTAGTGTTGTGTAAACCTCGTTTAATCCCATTGAAAAGTTTCACGTTGGAAAAACTTGAAAAGATGCAACAAGAAGCTCAAAAAATCCAGACTGAAGAGAGTGCTAAAGACAACTAAATCAAGATGAGTTACGGGCCGCTAGTTTCAAAAATTCTGCTCTCTTTCATTCTTGCCGCCACGGTGTTGTATCGTTATGGAAATTGGTTCAGGCATCACATAATCGTTACTTTGATTGTTTTGCTGGCTTGGTATTTTAGTTTTTTGATTATATTTGCGCTGCCTTTGGACGTAATTTCAGTGAGTAATCTTATCGACGTGTGCAATGTCCATAACAACGTTTTTTACAGACCGTTTATCGTCAGTGTAAGGAAGAACTTGACTCCATTACCAATATAACTGCACCACTGGTAGCCAATATTACTACTAAAGATACAGAAAAATGTGAAGAACCATGGAGCAGAGTTCCTGACGAAATTTTCCCAAATTTGTGGAGAACAGTGTATTGGAGCACCCAATGTTTAACTTGGTTGGTGATGCCAATGATGCAGTCTTACATTAAGGCTGGAGACTTTACAGTCAAAGGCAAATTAAAATCGGCTGTTATTGACAACGCGATTTATTACGGCTCGTATTTGTTAATTTGTGGAGTATTGCTCATTTATCTAGCCTTGAAACCGGGCATTGACTTGGACTGGTCAAAGCTAAAAGCGATCGCTTCGTCTGCGAGTAACACCTGGGGGTTGTTTCTACTGGTGTTACTTTTTGGGTATGCTCTAGTGGAGGTCCCTAGATCTTTGTGGCACAACTCAAATCGCAGTTTCGTACTTACGCATTCCTACTTCAAGGCTGCTAAACTTAGCTCTGATAAGTGTGAAGCTGAAGAGACTGTTGATGACGTCCTTGAAGTAATTTTAATGTCTTGATGATTCTTTGTTGGTAATTCTTCAATTGTAGTCATTACAAGCGGTGTCTTTGGCGGTTCCTCCGGGTCATCCTCTTCATCTGAATCTGGAGACTATTTTACAGAAGGTGCCTACTGAGCTTAGAGATAGAATGAATCGGCGACAGTTACCCGAAGACACCCCTACAGATGTTCCTAGCGAGAAGGCTCTAGTCCGACTCCACAAACAAGTGAGTTTCTTCTAATAAAACACTTTTCACCCTAAAAACTCTCTCATAGACCATCAAGTCTCTTCAAGTACTTCAAAGAACAGAAACGCAATGGAACGTTTTGGTCGAGCGAATTTTCGATTTGGAAGATACGTTGAAAAATCAAATCTCCCGAGACAAACGATTTAAGCGCACATTCCAGAAGCCTAGAACTGTTTTCAGGCGATTCTTCTATGTTCCTGCAGTTGAATGGTACTGGAAGTGTGTACTTTACGGCTACATGCAGAAATTATTGGCCGTAATGGCAGGGGTGTTCTCCATCGCGGTAGTTTGGTCGGAGCTGACTTTTTTCAACAAACAGCCGGTGCTGTCAATTTTCGCTATCATAGTCAATTTTGCGAAGTCTAGTTATGACTATTTTACTATTGAGGTAATATTCCTCAGCTGCACCAACGGAAAGTAACACTTACTTTTTAGCTATTGTCGACTATAATAATCTTGTACCTTTGCTACTGCGCGTACTCCACAGTCCTGAAGATAAAGCTGTTGAATTTGTACTACCTAGCGCCCCACCACCAAACCAACGAGTACAGCTTAATTTTCTCGGGGATGATGCTAAGCCGTCTTACGCCACCACTCTGCTTAAATTTCCTAGGCTTAATCCACATGGATAGCCACATCATTAAGAAGCAAGTGATGGAAACGCATTACACCCAAGTCAGTTCTAAAATTTCCCGGAATAAAAACTAACAGTAAATTCTAGATCATGGGTCACATGGACGTCATCGCTATCATATCCGACGGATTCAACGTGTATTTCCCCATGGCAATTCTAGTATTTTGTTTGGCCACCTACTTCAGTTTGGGCTCCAGACTTTTATCAATGCTGGGTTTCCATCAGTTTGTCGGTGATGACGAAATGACCACTGATTTGGTAGAAGAAGGTCGCGAGCTTATTAAAAGAGAAAAACGAAAGCGGCAGAGATCGGAAGAGTCGTCGTCCAGGAGAAGGGAGTTCAGTGAGCGTTTTCCCACGACTGGTAGATACAGATCTCGAGGAAGTAACGACACAAGTAAGTTTGATTTTGTGAGTGTTCTTATTAACAATCGCATCACAGTTCGTCCAATGACTCAACTGGAAAATTTGGATAATACGCGATCAAACTTGCTTCAAGAATCGCATCCTTTGGAGTCGTACGATGGTGTTGATACGAGATTCCCGCCAGATTCGGACGACATAGATTCTAGATTTGGTGCTAGCACTAGAATCGGCGAGAGATATAGCAATTTACGCGAGTTGGAGCCGAGATTTTCCGATAATTATCAAGATGGGAACTATAGAAATCGGGTTGGAGCACCACCGAGGGGCATTTTCGACGACGTTTAAGCCAATTTTAAATAACCTAAGTCATTTTTAAGTTTTTGGTGTTATACGAATTGTTATTTTTTATATTCTGTTACAAAGTTGTATTTTTATATTGTTTATAAGGCATCTAGTGGTAATAATTTATTCCCGAGTTCCCGGTAGTTGGATGTTAATATCAGTAACTAACCAGTATCCGTATATTCCATGTTTTTCTAAAGAGTAGTTAGTAGTAGTTACACACATTTTTACCTGTAGTATTCGTTGACATGTACTGTTTAAATTCCATGAAATAAAGACAACTTAATAAGAATACCTTTATTACAAAACGATAGTAAATATAATTTTTAGCCAATAAAATATCACAACTAGCATGTGCAAATAACCACTCAAGCTAAATATATAATAAAAAACGTGGTGATAACAAGTGCAAAAAAGGCTAAAATGTACATAATAGTAATTCGCACGAGTTTTCTTTGTTCAGTTTCATAAATCCTATTAATGACGCGTTTCTTCTGTATCGTTTCAAGAGTCAAAGGGTCGAGGATGACTGGATTAAACCTAGTCTTCTCCAACAAAGGCCGGTTTACAATTAAGTTATCTGTAATCCTTGGAGTATCGTCTTCAACTGGTGAAATTTCATCTAAATCAACTGAACTGGCAACAGGTTTTCGTCTAGTTGGATGGCACAAAGATGTTCGCGACAATAATTCGCTGAAATACTTAATTTTTATATGAAACGAATCACACTTTAACATGGGACAATAGTCATTGAAAGACTTAAACAGATTAAAATTAACATCGCCATCACTCTTTGAGTATTTTAAAACTTGTAACAATTCGCAACGGTCACTAAAACATGACATAAAATTTGTAACAGGAAAATATCTACAGACTAAAGTATTGTCTATTGTTTGAACAAAGTCACTTAAACTTAGTGACGTGGTACTCAAGGTTTCGTTATTCTTAAAGTATAAATCACTAAAAACCGTACAGTTAGTTTGTCGCTTTTCGTTGGTCGTATAAACAATTTGGAGACGTTTTTCTTTACGTTGGTGACTATAGAAGCGAACGTTTGGAGTTATAATTTCGCAAGAGGCTACAGAGTGTTCATTATATTCTAGTTTTCTGCTAAGTCAATTGATCAGCGGCTGCTTCTGCTGAGTCCTCTGGAGATCGTGCAAGACCTGAAACAGCAATAGGATGACGGGTCATGTCATGACAATTTTTCAGTTCTACTCACTTCCAAAATGGACGACATGCTCCACGCTTGAGTCCTCGAGCTGTCATTACAGTAAGCCCCATCTTTGTTGGTCAATTCGGGGAGTCCCCGCCACGTTGAAGTTTGCAACTCGACGAAATGTTTCGACAGGACTACTTTAGTACTAGCTAGAGTTTGTTGTAACTCGCCATTAGCAGCAGCAAAGTGTAGTTTAGCTCTTAGGTAGAAGCCAACAGGCCATACCCACTCCTAATTAAAAAATTAGTGGAGACGTTTGACATGAAAATTACTTACTGGTCCTTGATGGTAGTTGAACCCATGTGCGACATTAGAATTGTCTGAGTCATTGGAATTGTCGTAGTTTCCATTGTAGGCCCAATCTTCTGGATCTAAAGTTTTCATACCTAAAGGTCCCAATAAATACTTTTCGGTTTGTTTCAACGCAACCCACGCGTGTCGCGGATTGAAGAGTTCAGGTGCCACCACCATTGCAATCGGGAAATTACATCTCAATTGGAAATCAGTCCATTCTTGGCTGGCGCCGTAACAATCTTTGTAAATTCCTCGCTTGTTGATGAGATCTGGTCGGATTTCACCATCCACAGGGGTCGTGTTAACCCAGAAATACTTCTCGAAGTTGCTTTGTATCTTCTCAGCCCATTCTTTATAACTCCATTTGGTTACAACCCCGTTTTTTCCCGTTCTTTCTACGCCCGTGTAGGGATAAACACCTTTCCTACTCAACGCGTCCAACCAAGTGATTACAGCTTTTGATAAACCGATGAGTTCAACAGCGGAACCGTCGCGTGGTGTTGCTGGTTTACCACGAGTTCCAGCTTTTTCTGAAGAACCCATTTTGTCCATCCAGGTACCACAGTTAGCGGCGTTACCACCAAAGACAAAACCGTTGTCTGGATGTATCCCAATTTGGTTGTTGAAGCCTTGGTCGGTCATGTGCTCGTCGATTTGTTTCCCTGCGTTGCGCTCGCGGAAGACAAGACCCTGGAAGTGGATACTGAGGGCTTCCTGAATGACTTCGTGTAGAAGTTGGTCGGCAGTGCCCGGAGACTGCGCTGGAGAATCATCAGTGGGGAAAATACGCGATACTTTGTCGCCGAGGATGGAGAGACCGTTAGGGGCGTCTTCCGTGTAGCATTTGATACAGTACAACCACCACCAGACAGCATCGCGGCAGTTGAAGCTGTAAGAAGAAGTGAGATCTTGTAAAAAATTAATGTACTCACCGTGAGTTACGGCCCCCATCAAGCAAATTGGGGATCAACCCGTGTCGGAGACAGCCACCATATCCTAGAATGTGGTATCTCGCATCTTGATAGCGTCCGGTTAGTAGAAACAGCCCCCGTAAAGCGATGAAGGTGTCACGGCCCCAATTTCGCGTGTAACCGACGGAAAAGTGGGGTAACCCAGCAGAGAGCGTTACGCAAGCTTGGACGTTTTCACCAGTGGCTGTTTTCTTTTGAGGCGGTTTTGGTTCTGCCAACTTTGGAGACAGAGTTGGTAAATCGGCCGATTTTATGTAAGCGGCGAACTGAAGAGAGCCCATGGATAATCCTTTCACGAAAGTGGATCCGTTTTTCACGAATCTGAAGACGTTTTTGTAAGAGACTAATTAGTGTTGTAAATAGAAACTTACTCTGTCATGAGGTTGTAACTTTGTTCGTACAACAAAGCGTAAATTCCCGTTACTATCACGTCGAAGTAACAGGGAACTAAGTATCTAGGGATGGACTTGAGAGATTTGGTGTTTTCTTCAAACCACTGGCCGAGAGACTTCGTACCCTCGTCGAGTTTCAATCGTTGCCAAATATAGTCTAAAAAGAACAGTAGATGCCTTATTCACCAAAAACGCGGAACGCACCTATCATCCAATTTCCGTCTCGCAGATTTCCACACATTGGATGCCCCAAATCATTGCTAGGTCTAACAGTGGACAGGAGCGACATGAAACCTAAGAATAAAAATGTTAGGAGAGACACCAATACACAAGAGTAAAAAACCTTGAAAACCAGCATAAACCAAACGACCAAAGTTGGGAATGTCGTATGTATCAAACCCATGACCTTCGTCTCTTTCTTCTTGGTCGCAGCGGTACAAAGCTCTGTTCAAATCGGGCAACTTCATCTGACTTATAATCTTCCACAATTCGGTTTCCTTTTTCAACGAAAACTGGCTGATCAAATTACGGACATTTTTAATCGACTGACTCATATCGTCAGGCAAAGAAACCCTGAAATAACAACTTAAGAAAGAACTCTACTTGTTGGAAAACTGACTTAATAATGGCCACACTCCCGGGTTTGAAATTCTTAAAATTCAGTTGTATCACATTGGGGCTTCCAGAGTCGACTTTTTCGAAGATTTCAGAGTTTTCCGGCTGAATGTGCTGCTGTAAGTGGACTTGGTACTCAGAGAAACCATTAATCCATTTAGTATCTTTATGGTACGATTGAGTTCTCGCATACTTCGAGGTCATTCTAAAACAACATCACTACAAACTCTGTTGGAGGTACAATAATTATTACTTTGCGTTAATATGGTTGAGAGTCGCTTCTAACACGACTTCTTCCAACACTCCTTCAACGCGAAGAGCTCGAATTCCTCGCTGATGATTATCTGCATCTTCCGGTGGATGACTAAAAGCAGTGAAAGCTACAAGAACGTAACTTTCATGGGTTTCTGGACAATGTCTAGTGACGGCAACCACGTCAGGATCCATCTGGTCGACATAAACCTGACTAAATCCCTCAGCTCCGAGCAAGAAATGAAGATCATTCAAAGCTTTCTTCGCCGCGATTATTCCGGACTTTTTAGTGACATATCGCGCATTTCCCGTGGTCAAACTATCATCGTTGGTCCACTCTGTATACTGTCTTGTTTCGTCAACGACGTGGATGTGGTGTGGTACTAATTCGTCGTAACCTCTGTTGGAACCGCTGGCGCAACAAGCCATGTTAACCAACGCGGTGCTTGGTAATAAATCAAAAACTGAGCGTTTTTCGATAGGGCTGGGGTTATCGTGGGTTTGGTCGAGGAAAAGGGCATGGGCGATGGACGGTACCAATGGACGAACTCTAGGTTGGTAGAAAGAACCGACGGGGGAGCCACCGTAGCGGTAGACTAAGCGGCCTTGTTCGTGGGAGTTCCAAGCAGATAGTGCTTCTGTAATTGTAGAATGAAAATTAGATTAAGGAGTATGAAAACCGAACCTCTGATCAATGAAGTTATTCCTAAGCGGTTGACGAAGATGTTGTCTGTCGAATCTGAGTTAGTAAAGAGCTCAGCGACGACGTAGAGATCCGGGCGTACTCTTCTGGCGCAGTCCAAGAGGTACTCCGCCACCTAGAGAATCATATTAGCACTCAATAATTGAGCGTTGGTATTTACCGGAATTGGAGTCGAGTGGCAGTTATCCAACCTAACACCATCAAAAATCTTCGCGGTGAGCTCCACATATTTCTTCATGTGTTCCCACAAGTAGGGACAGTCCTCTGGTTTTTCACCAAACCTACAATTTCTGTATTAACCCCCGAATCTGAAAGTCTTAAGTTATCTAACCGTAATTTGACGCTGTCACCCCACGCAATCAACTCCCTCCTGATATAAACATTAGACCCAGGAGCAGCGAAATTCCGCAAAGGATCAGAATTCATAACCCACCCGTTGTGGGCCATTAAAAATCTCCCATTCTCACTATACATAATATCTTCATGTTCTTCAATACTGGTAGGCATCTCATGGTCTGTAAAATACCGAAAAACGAGCGGATTCTTAATCGAAATTTCCCTAACTTTGGGCCCGTCTGGCTGTACCCTGAAATACCGAATTCCAGCGATCACATTATCAACAGCCGCGTTCAAGTGGTCATTCATCTCGTCAATAACTTTTTGATTCAACGACTCTAATTTGTTTTTAAAGTCTTCGGCGCATTTTTTAATTCTTGTCTCTTCGTCAAAACTGTCGGAACGATAGACATTGTAAAGTTTCACGGCGGCGTTCATATCAACAGTTGAGGCGAGTCTTCTATATTGGGGATCTTGAATCAAAGTCAATTCCTCGTTAGTGTGAACATTGTGTTGAGTCGGTGGGACTTTGTTTCGGATTAAACTAAGAAATTCAGCGACTTTTCCAGTAACATCGCAGATAAACAATTCGGAAATTTTCAACTTGGCTAAGACTTCGGAGTGAAGGTAGTGGCGGATGGCGTTCAGATGATCTTCTGTGGTTACTTGAGCAGGGATTCCTTTATCTTCGTACAGACCTTTCGCAACGTCCTGAGAGAACTGGTGGAAAGCTGCGTCGAGGAGATACGACGGGCGCATGTAAGGGCAATTCTGGCAGTTATAGGTAACTTCAGGATGCTCCTGCAGCCATGGGCTTTCGTTCGCAGTGTGATTGAGAACGATATCGCAAATTGAGACCATCTGTAAGAAGATTAGTACAGTAAAAAACTCAAGGAGGAGAGTTTAGTACCTTCCACTCAGTTCGCATCTTCTGAGTCAGTTTTTCAATGTCCTGGAAGGTAGTTTGTTTCCCGAAAATCGGGTTCACTTTCAGTTGCTCACTGAGACTGTACGCAGAGTTTGAAGCTCCCAATTCCTACAAATCACAATTAGAAGTAATTAAATAGTCTTGAACTATACCTGAATGGGCGTAAAATGGATCATGTTGTAACCAGACTCTTGAGCCACTTTCAGTTTGTTTTCCCACGTATCGAAACCTCCCAAACCTTTGGATAAGAACGTCTGGCACTGAATGCAATCCAGAGGAAGTTTCTCGTTCTTCCCGTAATTCAACACAGGATCAACCAGAAAGAAACCTGATCCTTGGTGCTCATCTTTGTTTTCTTCGTATGTGAAATAATAATGAAAACTTCCCGAAACCTTCACAGTTACTTCTGTTAACAGAGCGGTGTCGTCTGAGTAGTTACAACCTTCGTCTTGGCGCCACTCCAAAAGGTGGTACAAATTTCGTTTAAACCCTTCATTTTCTTTAGGATAGTTGCAGTAAAGAGATACATTACGGCCTAGCAAAGAAGGACCGAGTCTAAACTGGAGGACCCAATTTTTCTCGAGCCTATACAAAGTGGAATCTTGGTGTTCTTTATCGTTCAGAGTTAGAACACGAACTTGAAGACCTGACGACATTTTAAATGGTGTTTCTGAATCGACTGCAGGCTTTGTCTCATTCACTTCTTCAAATTGACGATCAGTACGCAAATTCACGTTGTTCAGTTCGATAATTCGTTGCTCCTCTTTAATAAATTCGGACGTAAGTTCTGAGATGGTTTCTCTTGGTTTGGTCTTTATTTCAAAGTCGCAAAAATTCGTGATCTTATTTTCATCTAAATATAAATTGAGGGATTCAGTTTGAATTTCAGTTAAATGAACGATCTCCTCTTTAGTGTCTTCAGATTTCACGTGATTCAGTGAATTTTGATTTTGTGGTTCTGTGAGATCAATTGATGCTTCAACTACGTTATCGCCGGTTGTTTCCTGACCGTTTGTTACAGGATGAATCTCTTCAATCTCATTCGTTTTCTGCGTGAAATTCTGAGCTAAATTTTCACCATTAAGAATGGGTTCCTCACTTAAGTCCTCAACATCTTCAGTTTCTTCTTCGAGTAAGTTAACTAAACGACGCTCTTCGCTCTGGATTTCCTTCACAAGTTCCTTTTCACAATCGAAGGTCTCTTGGTGGTTAATTTCAACAGTTGTAATGCCGTTGATTGTTTCTAGTATCAAGTCTTTCTCTTTCTTCAACTGTTCTAAACTCTCTTCAAATCGTTGCGACGCGACGCTCGCGTAAGATATCTTCGCGTGTACTTTCTTGCTTTCCTTGTTTTCAAGATACACGGTCCGTCCTGTTCCTTTATTAACAATTTCGATGTATTTTTCTTGAGACTTCTTAACGGGGGTAATGTCACTCTCTTCAATTACAACAAACTCGTCTTTTATCTCAATTTCCTTGACCTTTTTCGGTTTGTGATGTTCTATAACGGAAGTCTGCGGCAAAGGATCGACTTTCGGCTTGGTCTTCTTCTTCCTTCTGTCTTTGACTGGGAGAAACGCAAAGTCCGCAGAGTCAGAAGGTGAAGAAAGAGAGTCGGAAGAAGTATCTTCTACAGGTTTGGACTGTTTCTTTGATTTCGCCGGTTTTCGCTTCTTAGGTTTGACCGGTTTGTCTTCAGTTTTGACGTCTTCGTTTAATGTTTCTTCAATTACTTCTTCAATTGGAGTCGTGAGAGTGGTGTTGAAAGCGGGTTCTCTGGACGGGCTTTTCTTAATTTTCTGTCGTTTCTTCTTTGATTTGTCGGTGGAAGGTTCTTCTCCACGAGCTGACCCAGAAATCTGAGGAAATTTGTAAGTAGGTATTGTTGTGATTTAAACAAACTCACTTGCTCTAAACATGTTAGAAATTGTAAAACACAGAACAATATAAAGTATCTTATTAAAAAAAACGCAATACTTAACGAAATAGTAAACAAACACAATAGTAATTGAAATAAGCCCATATAAAGTTTCCACACACGGCATGGGCATTTGAGCAACATGACCATGGGGCTATCCTTGGGCTTGGGTCTATTCATGGTACTGCGACGAAGAATAATAACGAAAATCGAGAGGCGGGTTGTGTGTTGAACACATAAACAACCAGAGGTTACATAAATTAAGATAAAGCAATCAAAATGCACCTTGTTCCCTTTGAAAGTGGGGCTGCATGAACATAACACTACTGACTTACCGAAAATCGACAACTTGAATAGGAAAGACGTGACTATTGAGGAAGATCTGGTAGTTGGTTCTACGTTAACACTAAGATCCAACACTTCGCTGGTTTTCTATTAGAGAGCACCAAACCGGGTACACCAAAATATTTGAAATTGTCAAGGTGACATTGAAGTGACAGCTAAATGTTGACATGTCACAAATGATTGCAAGGTGCCAAAATTAAATCGTAAAAAAATTATCGCAATTTCTTCACCGGTTTGGATTAAAATGAAGATAATGAAATTATCACGTAAAAACACACGTTTGGTGAAACTTGAGATTCCGAAATGTTTGGTTATCTCTACTATTTACGTAAATTATTGGGCTATTTATAGATTTTGTTTTGATCCATCGTATTTATTGTGATCAATTTTGATTGTAAATTGCCAAATAGAGGACAATTTGAATTTTTTTATCGGGTAGTGAGGTTTGGTTAGTCGGTTTGGGGACTTCAACCGCTCGGGGTTGGCAACGACGTCATTGATTTCTCTAATAATTTGGGATTTTTATCGTAACACGCGAGTTTTTATGGTTTTTTTCAAGTGGAACTCGGTTGGTTTTAGTGTTTTCATCGATTTTTGAGCCCCCTGGCTCGTGTTACTCTTCGCTAAAGTCATGTGTGCCGCCGCTGTTCGGAACGAAATTCCCTAGGAACAGCTGTTGAAATGCACAACAAAAATATTGAAAATGACATGAAGTGTGTCCGCGAGCCCCGATCTAATAAAAACGTTTTAAATCAAAGATAATTTTTCACCAAGTGCAAATTAAAATTAATTATGGACAAGAAAATGTGCAACATAACTCAAAGTGACAGTGATGAGCACGAGATCATATCTGAAAATGAAGTGGAGTTGACGAACAGAGTTTTTGAAGTAGATAGTGAAGATTTAAGACCGTTTCTGGATAATCAGAACTTTTCCGACGAGCAACTCCTCGACGAAGATCAAACAATTTGGTGTAATGATGATATAGATGGAGTCAACATTAACAATTTCTTCCATCGGGTCTCCTCAGACCAAGTCATCTATCAGTCCAAGAAAAGGTTGAAGATTATAGGAAAATACGTAATGGGGGACCTCCTCGGCGAAGGCTCGTACGGGAAAGTAAAGGAAATGTTAGATTCAGAGACTTTATGTAGGCGCGCGGTGAAAATTTTAAAGCAACGCAAACTTAGAAGGATACCAAATGGAGTACAAAATGTAGAAAGGTACTTACAGTTCCCACAATCCACGCCACCAAAGCCGCCATCTGAGACTTCAATCTGTAACAAAATTTTATTTTAGGGAAATCAAACTGCTAAAGTCGCTCAAACACAAAAATGTTATCAATCTAGTCGACGTTCTGTACAATGATGAGAAGCAAAAAATGTATCTAATCATGGAATTCTGCGTGGGAAGCCTCCAAGGGATGTTAGAATCCACACCTTCCAAAAGATTCCCACATTTTCAAGCTCATAGTTACTTCATTCAACTAGTTGATGGTTTAGAATATCTCCACAGCAAAAGAGTCATCCACAAAGACATCAAACCCGGGAACTTGTTACTGACACTTGAAGGCGTGTTAAAAATTTCGGATCTCGGCGTCGCCGAGGTAAGTTACACAAAAAATACCTTTCAATGATGGTGCACAACCTTTGATAAAGCACTTTCAAACTTTCATCCATTGCTACTAGTAATTAGACGATAAAAAAGCCACAACGTTGTTACAACTCAATAAAACGCTCGCTTCAAAAAACTCGGCAAAAACGTCTCTCGTTTCTTTGCGGAGATAATAAAAAGATTACCTTAAGAAAATTATCAATAGTATAAGCAGTGCCAAGACCCAAGTTGCAGCTTGAAACATGATTGGAACTGATATTAAGACACTGTGTTACTTTGACTGTATCTCGACGGGTCAGAGGTCACAGATTTTTGGATAAACAAAGCGCACTGTCCCGTATTCCACCGTGGTACTGGAATTTATGATTATGACTTTTTTCGCTTCAGATTCGTGACCTTAAAGGATGGGATTATCTTCAAGAGATTGCTAAAATAATTAAAAATTGTTTTTTACAACAATTTAATTCATCGTGGATTGAATTATCACAGAGTTGACTTTATTGTTTACTTTAAACCGGAATAATGTGTTGATATAATTTTCATTATTGTACTGCATGCTGCCCTCATGATTGATTGTACCAACGCAGTTTTAGACATTCTACCATTAAGTGATCTGCTATTAATATTGATAGATTGAGCTATAAATAGAACAGAGTTTATTTTTAACATCTTTTGGACGAAAATTACTGACTGATTAAAGTGCAATGGTGATGTTTTGAAATGTCAGCAAGAAAAAACAGCCCGTGTACGATCACTTGAGTAAATTCACTTCATCTACTAAATATAGATAAAGAGATAAAAACCAGTTTTGATTGAGAAAATTAAACCGCAACCTTTGAATACTGGAAAATAACTCTAGAAAAAACAATATTTAATTAATACTGGAATTTTTTTGGCCTCCTTTAGACAGAAGTAAATGATTAAAGGAAAGACGAAAGCTAAATATTGACTTTGTTTATATTGAAATTCGTGCAACGACTATTTGAGTTTTTTTATTGTGCGGCTAAAAATACTAGAATTTTCTACGTTTGCATCTCCTGTCCTTGGAAATTAAACCATTCAAAATTGTGAAGGTAAACAATGGAGTGTTCATTTCAGAGCCCATCAAGTAGATAAACTCCGATTTTACTCCCCAACTCAAAACCGTTTATATTTACATTTACATTAATTATTTTTCACTAACTCATGATTGAGTTTTTCATAATTTTAAAATAATAGCCTTCAAAACCAGTAATTCCCTGTTTTTTTCAGACTATCGACTTCTTCGCCAAGGACGACACGTGCGTCCAAGGGCAGGGCTCTCCGGCCTTCCAGCCCCCGGAAATCGCAAACGGATTGGATTCTTTTCCTGGATTTAAAGTCGACGTCTGGAGCAGCGGTGTTACTTTGTAAAGCACTCGCGACTTGTACTAAACTTTTCTAATTTAAAATTTTGTAGATATAACTTCGTAACTGGTCAATATCCGTTCGAGGGTGATAGTATTTATAAATTGTTTGAGAATATAGGCAAAGGCGACTTTACAATCCCCGAGTATATCGAAGATCCTTTGCGAAATTTGCTTTCGGGGATGCTGCAGAAAGATCCCGAAGAAAGGTTTAGTTTGCAACAAATTCGGCAACACAAGTAAGTATGAGAGGAAGTGGAATTTGTGGTAATGAGAGTTTTAGTTGGTTTGCGAGGAGACCATTGCAGAATGCGACGCCAGTTCCTATTCCGCCGCTAAGAAATGACGAGTTTCACTGTATGACAGTCTTACCATATCTTTTTGATCATTACTATGATACGTCAGATACCTCCAATAATGTTCAGTACTTCACTCAACGCGAGCTCAATGGTACGAGTTAAATATTTTAATACTAGCACGAATTATTGTTTGTTTTTCAGAAGAAATCATGAAACGGGAAGCTGAACAAAATAATGGAAGTGCTCAACCAAACCAAAGTTCCAAACGTAGGTGGAAGAAACCAATTTCGTGTATTGCGGTTAGAAAATTGCCAGGTTGTAAACAATCTTGACAAAACTTTTGTATTATTTTTTATTATTGTTATTAATATTTCCCTTTGAAAATACTGATCGTATTAAACTGTTGTTGCATTGTTTACAACTTATATTGTTAAAGATGTTTAAATCTCAAATGTTTTTTATTTTTGTTGATGTCTTCAAATTGTAAATGTTTAATACTATCAGTATCGTAATTAACACCAGTGGAGAGAAAAGCATGAGAGTGCCATATTAAGTTATGAAGAAAAAAATATTTAGAAATACATAATTATGTTGACTGGTCGCAATTTCGTTATTTTTGTTACCCAAACACCACAGTAAATTTGTAAATGGATTTTTATTACAAATATTTACAAATTTAAAGCCACACTACATTGAAATCTAATAATTACAACCGAATTTCTATTCTACTTTAAAAATTAATCAACTACTGTATCAAAACAGCTATAATTGAGCTAAAATAAATACATTAAATATCCCCAAATATACATTAGAAGTCTGATCGCTTGTCCCTGTTCTTAGCCCTTGATATCGTCCTTGCTTTAAATGCTGCGGCATTGAGAAGTCGCTAAAATCAACATTATTAAACTTCTGAAATCAACTGAGTGAACACTCACTTTTCTACATCTCTCCAAGTGTTGTTGCTGATGAGCTGGAGCATCGTGAGGTTGAGCAATAGGAGCTGTGATTGCAAATATGTCTCTCAACAAATTATTTTCAGCAAGATGTACGTTAATAGCAGGCCCTAATACGTTACAAAGAGCATCATACTGTTTCCTTCTAGCCCATGTATCTAAGACGAGAATTTCGCGTCCAAATTTCACTTGAACGTCGGATACAATATCATCTTCAATAAATGAAAGAATGTCCCTGAAAGTAGCTCTTTGTTGCTTCCTATCTTTCTTCGCTCTGTATTTGTGGGAATCTGTAGCCAATTTCTTGAAAACCTCTGTAATGTAAAGCGCGAAGTCCTCGAAGAAGTCCACGTTGTCTTTCCGGCCTTCTTCAAAAATTAGAGCTAAAGCTTCACCAGCGGTAAGTCTAACTTCTAAATGTGGTGATTCTAAGAGTTCTGAGAGTTGGTCTAAGGATCTAGAAATGAACGATTAGTCAGAGAAGATGATTTTTTTACTCCTTACGGTAACGCCTTGGTTTCTATTAAATCAGTTAAACTTCCTGGAGGCATATTAGTCAACAATAGGGTCCACGCACTTAAAGCAGCCGCATGTAGATTTGCTACTTCCGCACTGATGTTTGGAACAGATCCGTCTCCTTTTAGATAGCTTCCAGAGAAGATGTTTTCCAGAAGCTGCATCATTGCTAAGATGTCTCCCAACTGGCTACTTGAAAGGAAGCCCATCATACCCAGAGCGAGGCAGCACTATGATAAAAACGTTTTTAATTTTTGGTTCAAAGTTTAGTGTTATGTTTCTATATAGAATTAGGAAATGTATTGCAATAAAATCATTGAAGAAGCGAATTTTTGTGGTCGGATCTGGACAAAAATAGAATGTAAAGTTGGCTCTAAGAGGACTCTATTTGTGGAGTTTCGGGATCTCCCGGCCATGAAAATTAACACTACCAATTTTATTGATGTAGCAATGCCATTAGAGTATTAAATTATTTTATTCCCGTTCCCCAACTCACTGTGAATCCCGAAATATTTTTTTATTGCCGTTTA
Source organism: Gnatocerus cornutus (assembly GCA_029298725.1). Lineage (NCBI taxonomy): Eukaryota > Metazoa > Arthropoda > Insecta > Coleoptera > Tenebrionidae > Gnatocerus > Gnatocerus cornutus. Next base: position 5,549,540 of record CM055517.1, read on the forward strand.
AATAGCCGTTCGAATTTCGCGGCTTTTATTATCATGTTGGTGAAATTAAAATAAGCAACAACGACGGATGTCAACCCGAAAAAAGGAACGCACGGAAATTTGAAAACTTTTATTCCACCAAGATGCAAACCTGTAAGCAGAATATTTAACAATTCTAATGAAATGACTAATTTTATAATGCATTTGCAATGCTAATCAAGTAATTTTCCGAGCTTCCAAGTCTACCTGAAAAATCGGTCATGGTCAATTTGAACTTTTTAAATTAAACGCTCATTATGTTTGTGGCACCTAAACTTTTTTTTAACAAGTAAACAAATTAACAAGTCGATAGCGTTCGCTACTTTGCGTAGATAAAATGTTATCTATAATCAATCGTGGAAATGACACTACTGAACTTGATAATAGTTTGACAACGACAATGCGTTAATAAATCAATGTGGTTACTGCCAGGAAAATTTTCAAGGCTTACCTTCGCCCTCGCTGAAACATCGGCCGTTGTATCGCAAGCCACCGTGGTCAAAATGGGCTTTAGAGTCTTATCAACGATTTCGCCAGCATCTTCTTCTCCAAGTTGTAAACTGATGACCGGTGCTAATTCAGCAGCTGCCATCTTCTCCAAACCTCCGCCTTTCTTCAAACTCTTTTCGATACTATCGCAAATCGTAAAATGTCTCTCTTTGACAAAATTTGGAACGTATTTTTTGACTAAAGCTTTTCTCAAGCCTTGGATACTGTTAATTCTTCCTTGAGACGACTTCTGGCTAAGAGCATCTAGCATTTCGACTAATTTATCTTCAAACTGGTCTTGCGCGAATTCTTCAACATCTTCGCCGTCTTCCACGCTTTTATTTTCGGAGTAATTACTGATGACACTATTGTTGTCATTGACGGAATCGTCGTCGGAAGTGTGGAGAGAACCGTCGAAACGACCACGATCTGCAATTTCAGATGAATTCATTAAAGATGTAGGGGTACGGGAATTTAAAAGGTCAAGGCTGAGGATTTGGGATTGAGATTACGACATTATTTTGATTACTCTGATTACCAAGGTTCCCGAAACAAATGGAGAAATGTCGAGTGACAGGGTCAAGAGGACAGATTCCTCTCCGTTATGATAATGGAAGGAAGTGAAGAAAATGAGGAAAAGCCACATGCCATATGTTGAGCGACTTTTTCTAGATTCCAGGAAATCATGTAATTACTGGAATTCCCGTGCCTTGTTCATAAACAAAATCTGTTCATGTGGTAAAGTAATAATAAAACAAGACAATGGTTAATCTAATTTTGTTTATTTATTTTTTGCGATGTTTGCATAGCTAGAATTGGAACTTCAAGGTGAGTTACAAATTCTGCATAGATGAATTATAATGATTGTCACGTTATGTAATTGATCCTGACTGAAACAGCCAATATTTCTTGAAATTATGTGTAATTATAGAAAAAAGAGCGCCCAACATGCTGACTCATCTTCCAAGAAGTGTTTACTCAGGTTGTTTACAAACGAGGTGAAATCTTACAGATTTTTCCCCTTGGCAGCTATAATTGGCATTCCTTCAAAAGCAGAAATTGGAAGTTCATTCCATATGCCACATTTTTGATAATTTCGTTACAATGACGTCACAGCAATGTTAATGACGAAATTGGTCTTTATAGAGCACTGCATTAAGAAAATGGGGGGAATTGTCACTTACCAGACTTTCCTTTTCGTTTTCCTTTCGGCATGGTCGACAGTTAAATAAACTTTTTCTTAAATTTACTAAATAAAACAACTAATTTCGCACTAGATCAAGACGGTAAACTGTTTGTTAAACAATCTTTTACACATACACTCAACACCTGACATTTAATTTTGGATAGAATCGGGATAAAACTCAATAACATGTTTCCAGTTGAACACGAGACGGTCAACTTCGGGATGACAGCGACAAGCGCCCTTTAAGTACGAGTTTCTGCCGACAGGTTGCGCAATGTTAGTTCATCTAGAAAAGGTGCTTTTTGCGGTTACATACCGGAATTTTTGGTATATCTGGAATTCCGAGGTGATAACAAAAAGGAAATTTGGTGCACAAAATAGAGAAAATAAAATCCGATTTTTCCTCACATAAATAATAACGTTTTTTTGGGTCTTTCTCCAAGATTTTGTATAGCAAAAACGATACAATATAAATTTTAAAAAATACTCAGGAAACTGTTTCCAGCTTATATTTTTCAATGTGATGCAACATTCCACTTACATTACGAATAGAAACTTGGAAAATCATTCGTAGATATGCAATAATATTACGATATCTTTGTTTTGTTTTTTATTTATGTCTATTTGAAACAATTAAGCTAAATTGCAAGTTTCACAATATCACGATAAATTATGACCTGCTAATCGGTATCAAGTTTTTTTTGTTCTGTATTGGCTACATTTAATTTTTATTTTATCTTAAATATATTGAAAATGGTGGATGCACCAAATTTAGTGCTCCCAAAATGACACATCCCAATCTTTTCAACAATTTCATCTCCAAGAAATGTGATATTAACAAAAATAAAATTTAAGTGAAAATTAGTATGCAACCAAAAATTCAACCAAGCCAAAATTGGAGCATAACAAAAAATATCTGTTGAGGCAACTAAGTAAACTAGATTTTGGCACTCCATATTTGTCCCATTTCCGGATATATTGAACGTGGAAAATTCCAGAATTTCACAAATTTTAGGCACTACACTACTTAAAATTGCAATCGCCTTTAAGTCAGTTTTTTTTATACAGGAAAATGTGGATTCGCAAACAAAACATGAGAGAAATGATGACGAATTCCACATCTTTCTATTTGTCGTTGTTGCCAAGATATAGAGCACCGATATTTTCGGATCTTCAAAATTTTTGCTGTGGTGACAACTCGAAATTTTAATAGGGCATAAATTAGTTACGCAAAGGATGTTTGATATTGGTTCGAAATTAAAACGAAATTGTATCAAAATTAGTCCTTTATTGAAATCAACAGGCTGCGCATCTGTCAAGCCATTTACCTAAACCAACATTAACTTCACTAGCATTTGTAACCTGTTTGATGGCTGAATAGGCAGCCAAGTCAACAATAGTAATATGACTTGTCCCTGCCAACCACTGAGACTTGCCCAATGACTTGCTTAAAGTTTGTAGTAAAGAGGCTCTTCCAGTCTTTGTTTTAGATTTAACAATATTATAACAAACATCTAGTAAAGCATCAATCTCATGCACATTTCCATAAGTCTCATAGTTTAAAACATTAGAGCTGACTCTGGCCAAGTATCTTAACATATTCACTTCTCCTAGGATTGGTCTTTGAGAAATTAAGAGTTCTGTGTTGGTTCCAACTGAAAGAAGTCACTGTGAAAGTGGTGGGAATAAAGTGATCTTACCATCTTTCCAAATGAGCCTGACATTAACTTTAGGAACATTTCCTGTAGAGAAGCTTTCCAGGGTCTTTGTTAATTGTGCAGCATTTTCTGGCAGTTGTGATAGACTAGAATGGACAAATGTTTTTACAGAGAGAAAGAGGTAGTTTTTCCACAGTTTCTGCATTAGTTCCAATGAATATGGTGGGTTTGTTGGACTAGCATTAATGACAATGTCTGGAAGACTTGGGGGCTGCAAAAAATTAGTGTTATAAAGAAGAGTGGGCTTTTGATCCTTACCACTCCTTGTTCAGACTTGGATGTTACTGAGGATGCGGTGATTTTAAGGTTGTTTCTTATCCCATCCATCTGTTTCTTCAAATCAGCAAGTTGTCTCAAGATTTCTTCTTGTCTCAGTTCTAAAGCAGCCATCTCAGGGATATTTTGGTTATTCTGCATGTGAGATCTTAAATAAGTTGAGTTTAACAGTTTTTACATATTTAAAGAGAAGTTCAAGCTTGGCATATGCCACCATTTACAGAGTGTTTAAATAGTAACCTCCTTCATTTTCACAGTATTTTTGACAGTTGTTCACAAAAATTGATAACTGTGGTGTCATGCCAGTGAAATACCAAGAAATAATGGTGAGTTGTGAGAAATTAGGCGGTTTTAAAGCGATTAGAACGTTAGTTTGACTATTTAAAATAAAAGGAGATGTATTAAACCTTCAAAAACTGTTTAACCTGGTCGAAAATATCCAATTTCTTCGTGGAGGAAACGTGATCTGATCGTTGTTCTACCACACCGTTTCTTGCAGCGTGGATATTCTTCAATTTGTACATGCACTCAGGAAGTTGCACATGTAAATCGTGGCGCACAACCTGCTTCGTACGATACATCTTCAAAGGGCCGTTCATGTTGAAATTTCAACGAATGTCGCAATTTTATAAAATATTTCGCTTCGGTAATGGTTTCGTGGGTCGGGCATGAAGGGGGCAAGTGTCAAAACAGTGGCGCACGTCGCTCACACCAAACCAATCTAAATCGTCAATCAAAAACCTCCGCGTTAATTTATTACCTTTCAAATAGTGTTCAATCAAATCAACCACAAGATCTTGAGAAGTCTCCGTTGGATCAGCAGGGGTGGAAGCCAGAACGACCACGAAATCGATAAGTTCACGAGTCGCCTATGAGTGAAGCCGCGGCCATGTTGTCTGTCGTATTTCCGGCGAACCGGAAGCGGAGGGGTCATTTTCAAAATGCATAAAAAATCCAAGTTTTTTAGGGTGGTTTTCCCAACGTGGGGGCACGAAATGATTTTTTTTTCAGAAACGTGATTTTTCTGTGATAGTTGTGTTGTTTCTAGTGTGCGTGAAAGTGTCGGCATCTGGCGGTTCTAACATGAATTGCGTTCACGGTGCGCTTGGATTGGATGCGATGTCGAGGCAAGAAAATCAATTATCGACAGAAATAAGTGTTTGTGGTGTTAAATTGTTGACAAACGTCTGATTTCTGGATGTTTAGTGAATGATGCTTTGGAAAAACGAGTGTTTCGGACGTGGTGTCGGTGAAATTTTATTTGCAAGTTGTCATGGCGGCTGCGGCATCAGCCAATAGGAACGCTGCGATCGTCGGTTGTTAGGTGTTCTTTTTCGCTTGTGGGATACGCGTCATCCGAAGAATTAAGTGCGTCCTTCCGAGTGAGGAAGGATTTGTGGTTCCGATTTGAGGAGAATCTTTTAAAATTAATGACTTGAATCGAGATGAGGCTTTAGTGAGTGATAAATGGGCGCGTAAAATGTGTTTGATGTTGTTTGTCACGTGACGTAGCCGATTTAGTATGGCGAAAAGATCGACGGACGACCATGAATCGTTTTGAGCAACATTTTTGACATTCACATTTGTATACAAACGTTTGGTAAACTACCACGTGCATTATTGACAGTTTCACAACACGATGTCAACGAGAGGCCTAAAGAAGAGGGGGCGACCTCCCAAAGTTCAGGTAGCAGAACGAACGAAAAAATTCCAGTATCACCTCCTCAAAAAGCCCAAATATCTTTTAAATTACAACAAAGGTTCGGATTCGCAATCGAGCACCCCAAATGCTTCGAGGGCGTCTTCGCCCCAAGGAAGCGATGCCGGAAGGCGGAGCAGTAATCGCATCAGAGGCAAAGATGGGCATAGAGCTGGGCGAAGAGCTGGCTATACAGGCTCCAGTTACCAAAGACGGGGCTACAACACTTCAGGGGCGGAATACCAAGATTCTGAGTATCATTACGGTTCGGATTTCGGGGACGATTCCAGTGATAATAAAAGCGAGATTGAAGATGAAATTGGAATGAGTGAAAGTGAATCGGACAATTCTGTTGGAGATGCTAGCAGTGATAGTGACTTCTCTTTAAGTAGTTATAGTACTATGAGTGGCACCCCACGGAGACCTCTCACTGCAGCCCCGAGACCGATGACACCTGAACCCCTCTGGCTACAAAACCGCGAAATACCCCCTCTTACCTTACCCAAGTCATCTGATGATTTACTAGTACCTAGAGAACATGCCATGTCGATACTTAGTATTTATGAAGTTTTGAGGCATTTTCGAAATTTAGTCAGATTATCACCATTTCGTTTTGAAGACTTTTGTGCCGCCATCATTTGCGAGGACCAAAGCAGTCTCCTCGCAGAAGTACACATTATGCTTCTCAAAGCGTTACTAAGGGAAGAAGACTCACAACAGACTCATTTTGGACCTCTGGATCAAAAAGACAGCGTCAACATTTCTCTTTACTTGATTGATTACGTCACATATCCGGAAATCTTGAAAAGTTACGTGGAAAGCGACAAAGGCTTTGATCAGAAAGTTCTCACCATTCTCAGCAACACAGATTATCCCTTTTCAACTTTAGATGACAGAATTGAAGTCTTGAAATTCTTGACAGACCAATTTCTAACCACAAACCCTGTCAGAGAAGACCTGTTGAGTGAAGGTAACAATCTGATTTAGCCACCGCTCTACCTGGCAAATAATTGTCAACCTCAACTAAATCTCGTTCCTTTTTCAGTCCCCATGCACTATGATGACCACTGCCGAGTCTGCCACAAACTGGGGGACCTCTTGTGTTGCGAGACCTGTCCAGCCGTTTACCACTTGGAGTGTGTGGATCCCCCCTTAGTAAATGTACCTGAAGAAGATTGGCAATGTGGAATCTGTCGCTCCCACAAAGTCTCCGGCGTCGTCGACTGTGTACTAGATATAGAAAAACAAGGTCAGCTTTCTAGACAAGAACATCTAGGATATGACAGACACGGTAGAAAATATTATTTCCTCTGTCGCCGAATATTTGTGTAAGTTCATCAACTTTTCAATCAAATGAAACTTTCACATTCTTCTTACATTAGTGAGTCTGACAAAGGAGAGGTTCATTACTACACAACTCAAACACAATTCGAAGAACTCTTGAAAGTTCTGGACTCCAACGACATGGAAGCCGCTCTTTATAGAGAGCTGACGGAGTACAAAGAGGAGATCATTAGGCAAATGGATCTCACAGAGAAGCTCACAAATCAATTGAAAGGCAATAAGAAGACATACCTTGATTCAGAAAATGGTAAGTACCGTATACTAATCCCAACCAACATCATAACTCATTTTTATAGCACTAATTATGAAAACCAACAAAGAAGTCGAAGACCGTCTCGAAGAGGAACGCAAAGAAAGAGTCCGGCAAAACGCAGAAGACATGGTAGCCAAGATGCACGAAGAGAGCTCCGACGCTTTTCCATCCGCAGTATCTGAAGAAGCAGAGGCAGTCCCAACGTCACCCAGTCCACCAGACTCTACAGAGGACAAAAAGGAACACGAAGACGACGAAAAAGACAAAGATGCAACAAAGCCAAAGACCGACACAAAAAGCTTTAACATTGAAGAACTACGGAAGAAGACCTCGGCTGTTTTAAATCGAGACGAATTAGAGAAAAATGACGCGTCGCGAATGACCCGACTTAAATCAAGTCAAATCGCGAATGGGACGTATTTATTCAAACTCGGGATGGAAAACACGTTTAAATCTTACGTGAATCAGTTTACCACAAATGTGATTGCTTTGAATAAGCCCCAAAGAAATGAAGAGCGCGACAAAAAGAGACATTTATCTCATAAATTTTCATTGACAACGGCTTCTGAATTTAAGTGGGCGGGGGCGTTGAGTGGTAATCGGACAGTTCTTTTGAACACTCTAAGACAGACTTTTTTGCAGTTAGAACAGTCTATACAGTCTGCTTTTATGCATCCGAATTGGCAGTTGTTGCGCAAACAGTGGTTGAACGTGGTTGGGAGCTGTCAGCAGCCAAGAGATTTTTCAAGAGCGTTAATTGTTTTACAAGCTTGTATAAAACCTGTCGTTTTTGCCAACGTTTGGCACGAGCAACTAGGACATATTAAATTATCGAGAATCACAGCAGTGGAACGCGAAGAACGCAAAAAGCTCGAGAAAAGAGAGAAGAAGGAGCGTGAAGAAGAAGAGGAAAGAAACCGCATGCTGATTAGCGGTTACGTCAAATACACGATGGGGTTCAAGCACCAATTGTGGAAACAAAAAGGAGAAGAATACAGAATCCACGGGCGATGGGGATGGTTGTGGTTATCCTCTTCACGTAACTTCAAACATGTCAATTGTAATGAAATGGGTCTCGCTGCTGAACCACAGAAATACATGCTTCAAATCGATGATGGAACAGACAGTAAATTGTTGGGTTTAGATGCACCCCTCTATCATTATGTAATCGATAAATACGGAAAAAGTTCCGAGGAAAAAGATGAAACAGAGCTGAAAAACCTGCGGATAGTGCCTGTACCCAATAATCTTGATGAGATCGATATTTCGAAAGCTTTGCAGACGCGTAGTCGACTATTGTACCCCAAAGTAGCAAAAAAGTCTAAATTAGACGATTTGCTGCAGAGGCGTCTCCAACTGAAGACTCTAGAAGAGCACAAAATATCACACACCAAAAACGAAGACAATCAGAAAGAAGATGAAACTGTTGATATTGACGGTGATGATGATGCAACCAGTGATGGCGCTCTTGGGCTGGACAAACAGTTGAATAATATGTTGGTAGGAAAAGTTACGCTTCCAAATAATACTCCACAAACGAGTGCTAATAGAGAAGTACTCAATTCGATCGCCAAGAAAATCCATTCGTTACGTCTCCAGTACACGTCGATATCAAAACTGGCAAAAGACTTTCAGTGTTATTCCAAAGGTTGCAACTCCAGCGGAAGTACCAACATCGAGACGAATTGTTACTCGCCCTTGTGTATGCAGAGAATTAAGGTCAGAAGAGAACTGTTGGCACTGCTGCGGAAAGCAAATTTGGCTACCAATTCCAACGCTATCAAGCTAACGAACTCGCCGGTTGCTATAAACAAGAAACCTTCGATTTTGGAACAAACTTTGAAAGCCCCACAACCACCAACAAATAGAGATATACCAACTGAGTTTGTTAATGCTTTCAAAACTGCTTCTAACTACGTTGATGATGTTCAAAGTGTCTGCGTCCCAGGGATCCCGAATATTAAACAAGACGAAGTCAAAAAAGAGATTGAAGAGAAGAAGGAAGAACCTTCAAAGAAAATTGAAAGTGGGGTTGACATCGTGACTTCTCCAGAAAGTGATGTGGAAAGTCCACCGAGAAAGAAATTTAAATCTGAGAGCGACGTCGACATGGATGATATGTCTCCGGACGATATTAAAGAAATGATCTTGGGAGGAGACGCACCCTTGAATAAAAAAAGCATCACGATAACCACCACAACGACAGCCACAGTTACAACTCAACAAACCATCGTCGACGGAGTTGTTAAAAGCATGTCTTCAAGTGAAAGCACATCTGACACTGTCACAGTATCGTCGAGTCAAAACGGAACTGGCAGTACCATCCAAACCATGAACGCCAAGACCTCAGTTTACAGTGCACAACAAAATCGAAGGTTTTGTGCCTTCAAAAACGTAATCAAACGCGAAGAAAAAACAATAAAGACGGAGCATGCAGAAGATGGTTCTGAAAGAGTCTACAGTAGAATATCAACCGAAGGAAAGATCTACTTGAAGCGTGTACCTAATCAAAATGAGTCGAAGAAGAAAAAGCGACAAGTAATCAAATATCCACTGTGTTCAACCTACAGAACCAAGAAGTGTAAAAGCTCATTGTTGGTTCTTCCACAACATGAAGTTAAGAAGTTGGCTAGGCATGCTGGGCGTATTCAAATTAATGGTTACCATGCCTTGGCCAAACCCAACAATAGCGTGTGGCCTTATCCCTGTGCACGACCTTTATTTAAGACTTGTTGGGTGTATCGTACGGGAAATATCCGATCGTTGGCGGCCGTGGCTCTTCAGCTACGCATTCTATGGTCTTGTTTGAGATGGGACGACATGCAGACCAAACCACCAAATTCTGAAGGCAAGCACCAGTTAACTACCGAGACAGAAATCTTGTCTTTGGAGTTATTGAAGCATAGGCATGTCGGCCAGTTCCTGGAGAAGACTCAATATTTAAGAAGAAAAGTCGTCATTCCTTTAGAGTTACCAAAAACTATTAGAGGTGGGTTGAAATTTTACTAGTAAGATTTTGATTATTATTTGTTTTTTATTTGAGTAGAAGTCACGTCAATTAGAAGCGGTCTACGTAAGCGCAAACGTCCAGAGTCTCCTCAAAGCACCGACCCTCAAGTGAGTGAAGAGTGGGTCGACGAAGACAAACTCGAATTATGGGAAATAAAACAATACGGAGAAAGGTGAGAGTTGTTTTTGCTTACTTGTCATCACCTGTTTTATTTTTGCTTGCATGTATTTTCACTAACTGCTTGCTTGTGTGTTATGATCCAGGATAGAGAAGGCTAATGCACAAGTTATAACTAGGAGTCGAACCGGCAACTTGCCGCCGGCGAAAGCTGTAGTCGACGCTTCAGAACTCAACAAAGTCACCGTCTCCGGCAAAGCCAGCGCCGAAGAGATCAAAGAAAAAATGGAACAACAGTTGAGGTTGCAACGAGCCGCTCATCAACAAAAGCGGGCTCTGGAAATCAAGAATTCACCCGCACAAATCATCAAAATGGTCGGAAGTACAGCGCAAGGTAAGCAGTACTTTTTTTTAACTAGTTTTATCGTAACTATTTCTTTAAAAGCTGCTACTACTACTACGACTACAAAACCGAGTACCACAAACACTCCAATACAACCTAAAGGTAGGCACAGTGTTGGATGTGTGTTTTTATGTGGAGCTTGGCATGGTTTTGTCTTATGTTTTTTTGTGAAACTGATTAAATTGTATTTGCAGTGACGACAACACCGGACGGACAAATGAAGATTGTTAAGAACATTTCCAATCAAGCTGTGGTCAGCGGAAAAACAACATTGACATCTTTGTTGACGTCGAACAGTAACAAACTAGTGGGTCGTCGGTTATTGATGACAAAAGCTGCAGATGGCACAACTAGAGTTGTTGCGAATGCTGCCAGCATCTTGCCCAAGAATCTGCCCAACGCTCAGCAGTCGCTTATTAAAGTACAAACCACCGGAGCCTCCCCCACGTTGCAGACGGTGCAGATACAACAGCCAGGTAAAATATTGTTGCGGTTGATCTCGCATTCTCTTATGATTTTGATTAATTTCATCTTTTAATTAATTATTGTGTTTCGGAGAGACAGCTTGCGTATTTATTTTTATCACGAAGAGGTGATATTCATGAATTGATTTTCCTCTAAAAATACAAACTACGCTTTCTTTTATGTCAAAATGTCTGTAAAATGCATTGATTAGTTGGTTATCGTGCAGTTACCACGGCCGCCTCCACGCCGGTAAAAGCATCCGACACCCCACAAAGGGTTCAAATAATGCGAACACCGGACGGTCGCATTACCGTTAAAGGTCTTTTACCGGGTCAACAGTTGGTCCAATATCCCGACGGCAAACTCCAAGTGATGACCAACGCCCAATTACAATCATCTGGACTAACCGTTAAAACTCCGGCCACCACAACACCCATTAAACCATTGATTAAACCATCCCAGAATACTCCCTTAGGTAAAGTGGTTGTGCAGGGAAATCAATTGAAAGCGGCAAATCAACAAGCGCAAAGCCCCGTGAAAACCCAACAAGTAATCGTAAAAACTCCGACTTCTTCGGTCGTACAAAAAGTAGGAGGACCAAACACCGTCGTGGTTAGCGGTGGCCAAGTTATACAGCAGCAGGTTGTTATTAGCGGTAATCAAGTAATTGGAACACCCACGGGACAACAGGTAATATTTTTATTTTCACGTTTGGGTTGGGTTTGATTAATTTGATTCAGGTGATTACCAATCAGATTGTTGTGAATAATCAGAGTTTGGCGCAACAGATCGCTTCGGGGAAAGTACAAATGGCGACCATTAACGGGCAACAGGTTTTGATCCGACCAACTGGCAACAACCAGGCGCAAGTCGTAGCTCAATTAACACCGGGAAATTTGACTCAGTTGAATACAGGCCAAACTGTAGCAACACCTGTGAAGCAAGCTGCCACACCTGACGTAAAGACAGTGCAGACACCTCAACCTCAAGCTAAACCAGTAGTTCGCGATAACAATCAAACCGATCAAGCTACCATCGAACAACTTCTCGCCGGTCAACCTCCAGGAACTGTCATCAAATGCGTCACGGCGCAAGTTATACAGACTCCCCAAGGACCAAGAATAGTTCTGCAAGGTTTGCAAGGGGCTGATTTCACTGCTCAACAGTTGGCAGCTGTACAGCAACAAGTCAAGCAACAACTGCTTAAAGGTGAGTTCCGGTGGGGAGTAAGTGCAGATTTTAATCTGATTTTCTTCAGCGCAAGCTTCAACCGGGAAACAGGGTGTATTAGGACCGACCAAGATTTATTTAGCCGTTCAACCGAGTAATTCCGAGCAAGGACAAGGCGATGTGCAGAGTCAGCCGCCGCCGTTAGCCCCCGTCCAACAAAGCGTGGTGCAGTCCGTCACGACGTCTCAACCGAGCATTGTGAAGCAGGCGGTGTCAACAGTACAGCAGGTATGCAACATGACCCCCAAGCCCAAGGTGATAGTGCAACCTGCTAATCAGGTACTTTTGACTTAAATCAATCTATAACCAAACCTTGTCGCATGGTCTGTCCTAGTTCAGTAAGTGCTTTTTTATTCGTACTTATTTTTGGTTTGATACGGGTTATTATTTTGCATGCACCTTGTAAAGTGTGAGTAGCATGTTATTTATTTTCTCTCCAATGGCGGAAGGGTGCTTTTGTTCATTGCTTCACATTTAGTTTGTACTAACACGTGAATAAATGATAATGAAATCGCTTTTTGTTTACTTTATCGAACGTGTCCTGCGAGAATAAATGCACGGTTCGTCGATTTATTTTGTTGTCACTAAGAATTGCCCATACTTGCAGACGAACGAAAATGTGACAACATCGGGTCGTCAGGTTCTTGTGAATGGGCAGCAGTCGCAAACTTCTGCTTTACTACAAGCTATGAAAACGAATGTCGAGAGTAATCAGGCGGTTACAACGTCGCCACCGCAGCCACAACCACAACAGCAACAGCAAACCGCTTCTGGTGATCAGAATAAGCAGTTTGTCGTCACACCTGATTACATCCAGCAAAGTATGTTGCTATATCAACCGTCAGTTATAGTGTACAATCCTAATTGTACTACTTACCCATTGCAAAACGACTACGTCAATCGGTTTTAAAACGTAAGACTTGATAACAGTATTTAGAAGAGCAAGGGTTCCTACTTATCAAAAGTTTCCACACCTGTACGTATTTTTCTTTCTGTGATATTTTTCATTGTTTTGTTTCGAAAAAGACTGATTTTTTTATATGAAAATTTGTTCCTTGTGTCGTGAGCGGAAACTTTTGAAGTCATAGATAATATAAGCTAGTTACAACATTTTATGTAAGCTGTAACTACATGTACTCGAAAATGTAATAAATCTGTTACAAAAAGTGCCCAGGAGTTTCCTTGCCACACACCTTGCACTTCTTTACATGTTTATTTTAAGTCGTTTTGCTTTGGGTCTCCTATAATACCAATCCTTTTTTTGAATTCTTTACATTTTTATTTTTGACTTATGCAGCTATCAAAACTGCCCTTAAGCAAGAAAATCTAAATCCTGAAATCGAAGAGAAGCTTTTGCAACTACAACGTTACCAAGAGAAGCAGATGAAGCAGGAGCCCGAAATTCCCACTCCAGTAGCCAAAGTTAACACTTCAGTACCCGTTACTAACACGCGGTATAATGTTTCCCGAAAACGGACACCCAGTGCCAGTAGGAACGATGACAGTGATTGGGTGATGGAAACTCCGAAGCGGTCGCGACCCAGCAGGAACAGTGAAAACAAAAAAATTGAAGAAATACAGTAAGTACCAGTAGCCTACACCAGTGTTGCATTTTTCGTTTTTTCTTCATACTCATTACTTCATACAACATGACCCAGTACTAACAATAGTAATTGCAGTAAAACCGTTTTCGAATAATAGGTTGCGATTTGTTGTTTTTACAAACTTTTTTACTTATTTGTTTATTTTATTGAAAATTGTATAGTTCACTTTCGCAAAGCGTTTTACTATTGACGAATTCGAACTGAATGTGTGTGTTTTTATAATTTTACTGTACTGCTTGTTATTTTTGTCGTTCTTTATTAAATACTTGAAGGAAAAAAACATGTTTTTCTTCCAGGATTTCAAATGTCCTCTAACTGTTTTTTGTCGAAGTGCGAAAAAATGTTTCCCGCGTTTTTCTAGCACATAAACAATGCGAAGTTTACCAGAGAATCCGGCATTTTTTTAGTGCATTATTTTGCTACTATTGATTGTTTTTCTCGGACCCGCTATATTTAAAAATTAGGTTTTACTGTATAATACGGCAATGATCTGCATGGCAATAATTTTCCAAATAAAAACAATCCCACTTCATTCCATTCCGCGACCATCTCATTAACAGCTTTGTGTGCTGTTAAAAACTGTAACCAACCTCTTCTACAGCGACACCGCGAAAGAGAAAAATATATCACCCAGAGCTCGCGTTAAATTAAAAGACACACAAGAGCAAGACCGTAAAGTAACCCAAAGAACGAAAATCCTGGTCAGTCTATACCGCCAAAAAGAATTCCTCAAGAAAGATATCCTCCGAAAAAGAGCACTACTTGAAAAAGAACTCCAATACGAAATTCAGGTAAATTCGATTTCTTGTAGTTTGCAGTTTTAACTGTGTTACATTTCCAGAAAGAAGTAGCCGAAGAACTTGCCGCTCGCACGAAAATGGAACGAACTAAACAAGACGAAGTTCGTACCGGAAGTAGTAAAAGAAAATCTGCAGCTACTGCTACGACAGCGGTCATACCACAAGTGGCCAAGTCGTCGCGACAGAAAAAGGGTCAAAAACAGGCTCAATCACCGGCTTCTGCCAATCAGAGAGCAGGAATTAAAAAAGAGAAGTTGTACTGTATATGTAGGACGCCGTATGATGAAACGAAATTTTATGTTGGGTGCGACCTTTGCAATAATTGGTTCCATGGGGATTGTGTCGGAATTACAGAAGAGAGCAGCAGGACGCTCACAGAATTTGTGTGCGATGAGTGTAAACAGGCGAAAGATACAGAGAAGTTGTATTGCTTGTGCCAGCAACCTTACGATGACTCTCAGTTAGTTTTACTGACATTTTTTATGATAGGAAACTCATTTGATTACTTATAGATTTTATATTTGCTGCGATCGATGTCAAGACTGGTTCCATGGTCGATGCGTGGGAATTTTACAGTCAGAAGCTGATAATATCGATGAATATATCTGTCCACGATGTCAGAGGAACTCTTCTGTTAATTTTGCGAATATGAAGGATTTATCCCAAAAAGATTTTGATGCGTTGAAAAAACTAATCAAGCAACTACAGGTAGGTCCTGTCGTTACTTAAACACTTTTAATTTTGTTTATTGTAGGCTCACAAAAGCGCGTGGCCCTTCATGGAACCTGTTGACCCAACTGAAGCACCCGATTACTATAAGGTCATCAAGGAGCCCATGGGTAGGTCTAAGCATGATTTAACAATTTCTTATGTTGTTTTTTAGATCTTCAAAAAATAGAGAATAAAATTAACGATCAAAGCTACACGAAACTCAGTGAATTTATAGGAGATATGACAAAAATCTTTGACAACTGTCGATATTATAATCCAAAGGAATCTCCATTTTTCAAGTGTGCAGAATCTTTAGAAGCTTATTTTGTGAATAAAATAAAATGCTTACGAGATAAATTTATGGAGACCAACAAATGATTACTTTCTTAAGTGAGCTTTTTTTATTGTTAGGCAATAAGTGCGTACACGAGATTTCAAGTTGGTTTGTAAAGATCTCAGTGCTGTTTTGGAGTAGTATAAACAACTTGGAATCTTTATAAAACAATTTTTGTATATAAGTTGTGAATATGTGTATGAATGATACGATTTCATTCTGATTTCATAGTTAGAACATATTTTTGAAGTCTTGTATTATTTATATTTAAATTAATAAACTGTTTAAGTTTCTTTTATAAATTATTTTTTCAGAGTTCAAATTGTAGTCTATTTATATGAAATATTGTATCTAAAGCATCTATTCTGAATAGTTAGTGCCATTGTAGATATTTTGTGTTTAACAGAGAGTCTTCTTAAGTTTGCACATATGAAATTTTTATATTTGGTCGGGATTGTACCGACTTTTAACAGTAAATATAACATTTACATTATTTGCAGTTTCATTCACAGGGGAAGTGACAATTATTTCGTAAGCAGATTATTGTTCTTTGAGGACACTTCTGAATCGCTCCAAAAATATGTCGGCGTGCTGCGTCTGGAACACCAAACTCGGCCTCAAACGCAAAGCATGATCGCCGCAGCCTCCCATCAAAACACCTGAAACTTGCATTTCGTACAACGAAAATCTTCAACAAAAACTCACCTTTTTGCTTCATCTTCGCAATTAGACTGTCTCTCAACGCCGAGTCGGCAGCGTCCACCGCCAAGAACGTACCGCGACCTCTCGTGGAGTTAAGAAGTTGAGGGAACTCTCCTTCTAAACTTAAAATACCTTTTTTCAACCTATCGCCGACTTTGTTAACATTATCGAGAAGTTTTTCATTTTTTATAACTTTCAAAACCGCCTCCAAAAGAGCGATTTTCCCAGGATCGCCCATCCAAGTGTTGAAAATTCTGTACGGTTGATTTGGTCGCATATCAGTGGTGTGGAAATACCCTCCAGTTAACATTTTCTTACTAAAAGTGACGATATCTGGCGGTGTCTCCAAATCGAAATGTTCGTGCGCCCAAAATTTCCCAGTAGGACCGCATCCCGTTTGAACTTCATCGATCAAATACCCAGCGCCGTGTTTTTTCGCGATTTTTTGCAACTGCTGGAAGAAGTACGGGGACGCTTCATTGTCACCACCTTCTGATTGAATCGGTTCGATGACGATGCCCGCGACTGGTCGACCTTTTTTGTTGTACTTTTCGAAGAGTTCTTCCACGGCGGCCAAACATTTTTTGTCTTCCGCGTCGTTTTCACGCGTGTTTTCCTCCAGTGGGTACTTGTATTTCGGGAATGGCGCCGTGGGCCAATCGAATGATGGTATGTCGAGTTTGTGTATGGGTTTGGAGTGTGTAGTAGCTAGAGCACCCACAGTTCTCCCGTGGAAGGCCCCGTCGAATGACAATAAAGATAAATCTGGAGCTCCTGGTGCCTGGTTTACCATACAACTCTGTTTTTCCAAGTCCGTAAAATCTACATTTTCGCCGCGTTGATTGCGGCGGTACGCCATGAAGAGCGCCTTGTAGGCATTTTCGTTCGAGCAAGAGCCACACATCATTGTCGTGACGTTCGGGAGGTTTGGAGATACCGAAAGTAAGACATTCCGGAGTTTCTTCGGCCAATAGTCGCCAGGGAAGACACCCAGGGCTGGTCGATTCACTAGCGCTTTCTGGAAACGAACAATAAGATCTTGGGTTTGGTGGTGGCGAAACAGACCAAGTTGTCTTCGTCGTTGAATACTTTGAGGAGCTCAGGATGGTTGTACCCTACCGGTACTGACGAAATCTGGTTGAAGGTGTCGAGAATCACGTTAGAATCAACATCGACGAGATAGTTGCCGAGAGATTTGTTGTAGTCGGCGAAGAGTTGGACGGTTCCAGAAGGCTGCAATTTTTTTCGTAGCGAAAGAAGTTCGTGTACGTTTTTACCTGGATGGCGTTCAACTCCGCTTGAAGTTTCTTTGAGTTGGGACCGGGAATGCTAGTTTTGACCGATGGTTCTTTGGGTTCGCCTTTGATGTATGTGCGGATTGTTCCTAAAAAAGAGTTTTGTGACAAAACTCGATGCAAAATTGGCGCGTTACCAAACAAACCGGAATTTATTTACACTTTTCTTTTTGGTTTAGTTTGTTTACTCATATACACGTGAACACAGCGACCTCGAATTGTTAAAAATATTATCTGAAGTTATTTGTAGCAATGTAAATTTGTAGGAAAGGAAAGTTAATTAATTTATTTCATGTCTTTGTTTAGGACACATTTCCTTGACCTCTAATTAGAATTTTTTATACTACGAACTGCACAAGTGTTATGGTGATAACAGTTTTTTCTAATGATTTTGTTTCCTCTTTTAAAAACTCATAATAAATACTTATTGATTCGATAAATAAGCGCGATAACAAACAGATAAACAAATGTTTCAATAATTTGCTATTTTTATTATCACACGTGTGGGTGTCATTTAAAAGCATACAAGTTACAAGCTAATTTAAACACACGAAGGGCTTCATTAAACCAGAACCAGCTAAATAAACAGCTTCCTTATGGATGCGGGCAGTAAAATTAAAATTAAAACACAAGTCTCCAATTAAACACGTGTTAAAACCCTAATAAACAATCGCAATAAAAAGTAAACTTCTCACCTGTTTTTCCGATATTCTGCAAAATCGGGCACAAAGTTTTCGACCACATTATTTAAATACTGGCGGTGCGTAAATACGTGTTCACTCGTCTGTTACCTTGAAGTCAATAAAATAAATTGAATACTTTAACAGCCGAGTTACAGCGGAAATTTAATACGAAGATAAATGGTATCAAGATTTTCAATTGAGTTAGTAAAGGTCAAGTTTAACTTTGTGTTAGATAATATGTTATCTAAAGCTGAACAAATACAATAGTGCAATACAAAATGTTATAATCATTACATTTCCTTCAAAACATCTCTCAAAATATCTAAATATAAATCAGCGTGATGTTCTTGAAAAGTCAGCGTCGTTCTAATTCGGATGCTCCGAGTCCCACAAGCCCCGCACAGCACCCCTAAAAAAATTCGTAACTAGTTTTTGTACACCCTTTTTGTACCTTTTGCCAGCATATTTTTCATAAGTTTGTCAACAGTTTCCGTGTCTTTAACATCAAACGCTAGGAAAGTTCCTCTTCCTCTAACGCGACTGATTTGTCCACAAGTATCGTCTTCCAACCTACGCAAACCGCCTTTCAATTTATATCCAGTTTTGCGCACGTTTTCCAGAAGATCCTGTTCCCTCATCACTTTAATGATAGCTTCGAGCAACATTAACTTCCCTGGATCACCCATCCAGGTATTGAACACCCTTAGAGGAAAGTCCGGTCTGGAAAAAAATATCTGCCACGAGCCACGAAATTTGTACGCATAAATTTACTCGAGTTCCTCGGTGTAGAAGTATCCTCCTAAGCAAAACTTCTTGGCGAAAGTGACAACATCGGGTGGATCATCAAGTTCGAAGTACTCGTGGCACCAAAATTTCCCCGTTCCGCCGCAACCAGTTTGTATCTCGTCAAAAATCAAATACGCGTTGTTCTTTTTAACAATTTTTTGTAACTCTTGAAAGAATTTCGGGGATGCCTCGTTGTTACCCCCTTCACTTTGAATAGGCTCAACAATGACACCGGCTACCGGAGTACATTTTTTGTTGTAACACTCGAAAAGTTCTTCGATTCTCGCTAAACATTTTGCGTCCTCTTTGGCGTTCTCCTTTTCACACTCTTCCAGAGGGTACTTGTACTGCGGGAAATTAGCGATGGGCCAATCGACTGATGGAAAATCTAATTTACAAATATATTTGGAGTGTGTGCAAGCTAGAGACGCCATAGTTCGCCCGTGGAAACCCCCATGGAAGGATAAAATAGTCAAAGGGGGACACCCCGGAGGCTGGTTAATCACCGCAGTCTTTCGCTCTTCGCAACTGAAGTCTCGACCACCACGGATTTTGCGTTGGTAAGCCAAAAAGACGTTCTTCATAGCATTTTCAACAGAACATGTTCCACACATCATGAGATTCAGACGAGGAACACAGGGCGAAATCTGGAAAGAAGCGTAAAAAAATCACTTGAGGATTGTTACCTGGCTAAAGATGTTGTGAACGATGTCCGGGTAGTCAATTCCTGGGTAAACCCCAAGGGCCGGTCTGTTGATCATGCTTTTCTAAAAATGAAGTGATTTAAACATTCGAGTATTGGTACCGACCACATTCTTCTCGTCTTTGAAGACGTTTAACAGTGCTGGATGGTTGTAACCGAGCGCTATTGTGGATATCTGACTAAATGTGTCTAAAATAACATTATCGTCGGCATCGACTAAGTAATTTCCGATCGATTTTTGGTAATTGCCCACCACTCTCATGCTTCCGGTGTACTGTAATCCGACGCCAGTTGAAAAAAACTACTCGAATTATACAACCTGGATTTGTTTTAGCTTTGCGATGAGTTGTTTGGTTTTGGGACCCGGAATTTCAGTTGATATGTCAGGACATTGAGGTTCTCCCGGAAACAAACAACAACAAGAGCGAGCTGAAAAAGCTAGAGTGGTGCAATTCCGGCGCTTTACTTTCTTGAGAGCTTTCCACATCGCGTCAAAACTGATAGAAATGACAGGAAAATGCACAGAAAACTATATTTTATTTAGAACACAACACATTACATTGGAAGACTTTGTGGAAGACCCTGTCACATAGCATTTATTTGGTTTCTTTCAACACTTCTCTGAGTTTGTCCAGAAATATATCCGCGTGCTTCTCTTGGAAGATTAGCGCTGGGCGTAACCGGATTGTCTTAGCGCCGCACCCTCCGGACTGAATACCTGAAACCAAACTTTCTTTACTCTCCTAAGAGTTCATTTCATTACCTTTAAATTTCAGTCGAGTTAAAATATCGTCTCTTAATTTTTCATCTATTGCTTCAACGGCTAGGAATGTCCCTCGACCTCTTGTAGCACCCACCAAGTGGCTGAACTCTTTCTCTAATTCGAAGAGCCCATTTTTCAGTCTTTGACCAGTTTTTTGTACGTTCGCCAAAAGATTGTCTCTGTTCATAATTTTGACAATAGCCTCCAAGAGGATAAGTTTTCCCGGATCGCCCATCCAAGTGTTAAACACCCTGTATGGTAGTCGTGGCCTGCAAAATTTTGTTAGATTCAGTAGTGAACCGCGACGAACTTACGTCATTTCCAAACTGTGGAAATAACCTCCAAGTTGCATCTTTTTGCTAAACGTTACAACATCTGGGGGAGTGTCTAAATTGAAGTGCTCGTGGGCCCAAAACTTCCCTGTTGGACCACCACCGGTCTGGACTTCGTCTATAATCAAATACGCGTTCTTCTTCTTCACGAGTCTTTGTAACTGTTGGAAGAACTCCGGCGATGCTTCGTTATCACCACCTTCTGATTGTATAGGTTCGACAATGACTCCCGCAACAGGAATTCCCTTTTTTTCGTACTGTTCCATCAAATCTTCGACCTCCGCCAAGCACCGTTTATCTTCCTCTTTATTTTCGCGCTGATTCTCCTCCAGAGGATATCTGTATTGTGGAAACCGCGCAATGGGCCAGTCAAAAGAAGGGACGTCAACTTTATGGATGTATTTAGAGTGGGTAGTTGAAAGAGCACCTAAAGTACGTCCATGGAACGCGTTCAAGAACGAAAGAATGGACAATTTTGGACAACCCGGAGCTTGGTTAATTAAACACGAATTCTTCTCTTCGAGGGTAAAGTCAGAGTGTCCTCTTATCCGACGTTGGTACGCTATGAAGACATTTTTGAACGAATTTTCGTTTGAACAAGAGCCACACATCATTGTTGTGATGTGTGGGAGACGAGGAGAGATCTGAAATGAAGATACAGCGAAAGACAGTGATTTTGTAACATTACCTCGTTAATTAGATCTTGAAGTCGTTTCGGCCAGTCATCCCCAGGGAAAACTCCAAGAGCCGGTCTGTTAACTAGACGTTTCTAAAAACTCTCGCTATTGCGACTGATTTTGATTAAACTTTACTGATTACCATATTATCTTTGTCGTTAAACACTTTCAACAGTTCTGGGTGATTGTATCCCAGAGGAACCGAGGAAATCTGCGTGAAAGTGTCTAGAAAAACATTGTCGTCTACATCCACTATGTAATTCCCGAAGGATTTGTCGTAGTTAACGAACATTTGTACTGTTTCCGCATGCTGGAAGAACAATCTGAGAATTTAGCCCTTGGGGAAAAACCACTACCTGCACAGAGCGTAAATCTTCCAGTAATTTTTTTGAGCTGGGCCCGGGAATTTCTGTTTTAACTGAAGGGCCATCAGGTTCGTTTTGCACGAGAGTCGAAGCCCTACGACCTCCACCTTCAAATCACAGTTTTAAAAAAGAAAAGAGACCAAAGAAAACACTCACTGAATTTGATTTTATTTCGCAGTGTTCGGGACCACATTTCCACCCTTTAAACGGTAAAATATTGACCGCTGAGTGTCTGCTCAAGCGCAGTAGCTTCAAGAGAAAACGTATCAAAACTTTATTAACTAAGCAATATAAATATAATTTGATTTATCGTCTTTATCCCTCTCCATGTACTCCCGTTCGATTAGCAACTCGATCCTCTTCTTCACATCGTTCTGGTTAACAGGAATATCAAGGAGTTTGTACAGTTCTCGCACCAACATGTGGTGTTTAATAGTCTTTTTGCTTTTCAAGATACGCACGATGGCTGCGTCGATTTGAAACTGCCGATCAACTAATACGTTTTTCTCCGTTTCTTTTTCTTCCTCGGGAGTTTCTTGAAGCTGCATCTGATTGATCTTCACTCTAAACAGTCTATCGGTGAACATCCCATTGAACGTGAAGACGTCCTCGTCTGTTATTTCCTTACTTTTGGGGGTCTTTAACAAGATTTTTGCTTTTCCGTAAACCAGCGATAGCAAGTTCTTCTTCAGCTCCGTCTCCTCGAGATTGATCGATTCTTGTATTTCTTTGAACCCGATTTCCGTCGTTGTGTTAAATAGTAAGAGAATTATGGTTTGGAAGAGGGAAACTTGCAACTCTTTGCAGCCGCGGTCGAAAATCGCTCTTATTAAACAGTGGCCTAAAGTCGGCTGCCAGAGGAGTTTCCGTCCACTGTGGTTGCTGAGATAGAACTTCTGGAAGTTCTGCTGGTAAGTCACCAACTCGCACGGAAGATTCACGTCGTAGTTTGGATAGTTGGGCCAGTAACTGCTCGTGAGGATATTAACAGAGAACTCCGAAGAAAACACGTTTTCTTGGTTTTTCAACTTCTGCTTAAACGACGTGTTTATCGTTTTACTCAAACTGATGTCTTGAAACATTCCCTCAATGTTGAAGGTGAACGCGCCACCACACTCCTCGCGTAGTTTCGATATCATGCTGTTTTCAGCGTCTTCGTTCGCAGATTTCCCCAGCAGCAACCGTCGTGCCAACAACCTTTTATAAAACGCCTCAAAGACGTCTTTACCTTGAACGTGTTTGAACAACTTAATGGCTTTATCTAATGTAATCTCCAGCTCATCATCGCTTACATCTCTCGCTCGGAGCTTAGAGTCGAGGTACTTCGCCAGAAGCGGCGCACTTTTCGCGTGACAATTGTTGATGAAGTTCTTGAACGCCACACGGACACACTCGTGGAATTCTTTCCTATTATCAAACAAGGAGATGATTTTCTCTAGATCGTCTTTAAAATCAAGTAAATCTTGGATCATGTTTTTCTCATTCTTCGGGTCAGTGATTCTTGTTCCTTTATTGATGATGTAGTTTTTGAAATACGTGATCAGGAGGTCGGTGCCATTAGAAATCTTCAAGAAAAGTCGGTAGATAAGAACGAGCTCACGGTACATCTTTTTATCGAGGAGTTGGTCGAAACCTTTGTCGAGGATCTCCGTCATGTGCTTCTCAATAAGTTGCTTGTAGAGGATGTCCAAGAGTGGCATCTCCACTGATTTGTTAAGACAGCACTTGATGCGGTCTTGTTCTTGGGAGATTCTCTCACTGACATGACAGAGGTACTCGGGTACGTCTAAGACTTGGATGGTTTTTATTCCCTCATCCTCGTAGAAATTGGCAGTGGCTTTTAGGAACTCTTCAACGAAGACCTCTTCGTGGACTTGGAGGGCGTTGAACATCTCCGTGGTCGCTTTCAAAACAGGTCTATGACTGAGGGTTTCAAAGTTCCGCTCTATGTTGATAAAATCAAGCATTTCTTCTACCATTTTTTGCCTCACTCTGGGATTAAGGACAATGACACTGCTGAAGAGCCCCCAACTGATGCTCTGCACGGTGTTGTATTTAAAGAATTTCGGGGAGCGGTCGTAGAATAGAAAAATATTCTTGATTATTTTTATATGATTGCAGAACTCCTTCCAGAACGCAAGAACGGCTTGTAAAGTCCCTTGTTCAGAACAAACCGCATCTAAGTTAACATTCAAGTAGTGCTCAATCAACGCCTGGAGATTATCCAGAACAGGCGCGTACTTTTGAATGTACAAGTCTTCAGCAAGTCTGTACAACTCCTCAAGAGAATTGTAATCTTTACTGTTTAAAATAGCAACAATTTCGATTTCAAGTTGGGCCCATTTTCTTTCGTTGGTTTCTGGTAGAATTTCAGGGAAACCTCTAAAATTACGAATTGTAAGGTTTTTTTTCTTGGTTGACATTTTTGGGTTTTGACAACAGAGCTCTAGATGCCGGTTTAACTTTCTGAGAATTGAATATTTTTCAGGGAATTCATGACTTCGAGTTTAAAGTCCATTTTTTGCAAAGGAGTGAGTTTGCGAATTGATGGTAAAATGGATAAGAGGAACAATTCGTCTTCGTCCAATCGCGATGCGGTTGTTTGTAAAAGCGTAGGTGGTTCAGGGGTTGAAGGCTCGCTGATTTCTTCATTTTCCGTTTTTATTTGATTTTCTTGGGGTTGCTTTTGTGGTATTGCGCTGTTTAACAGAGCCAAACTGTGATCCTCAACTTCTACCTTCTCGTCATATTCTTCTTTGAGCTCCTCGACGGCAGCCATAGGAACCAATCTATCGTCTAAGAATGTGAGTGATTCAAAGTACATATACTTCTGCCGCTTAGCCAGGGGCTCTTTGCATTGTTTGGTATAATAATCTCGCACCGATTTCCACCTTCTCTGAATGATAGCAACTGAAACTTATAATGTTGAAACTAAACAATGCTGTACTTTGCCTTACTTTTATTGCTTTCTTCATCGGAGTTGTCTTTTACATTTGGATAGAGTTTTCGGCAGATCCTTTGCCAGCTATAACTTTTTACAGTTTTATCGTTATATTTATCGTGAAAGACTTTCCATAATTCCGGATGATTCTTAATTTCTTCTATTAACTGTTCGTTGTTTAAGTCTGTTAAGACACTCATAATGAATCAATGAAATTAAGAATTTGGAGGATGAAAGTGACTGAATTACTCTCAACGGACGGAAAACGTTCGGTTATTCGGGTTATTCAGCGCACAGCTGATCGTTTTCAGTCGAGTCGATAGCATCGGGAGCATGAGCATGAAGATGCCGTCGGTTTTGAAGGACGTGGACGCGTTGTTGGTTGCGAGTTATTCTTTTTTAGAAGTCTTTTTTAGAAGCGAAATTCATAATAGAATATTTTTTGGCGATTGAGTTTGAAAGAGTTCTAATTTCTTAATAAGCAGCCGTCATTTTGTAACTTTGAAAACTTTTTAAAAAATGATCAATACATGGTAAATTCGGTTAGATCGAAACAGCACGTAATTTTGTTTTCCTAATCTGGGCAGTCTGCGGAAGAAACTTTAAATGTTCAAAAATTGTATGTTTTTGTGACATGGCGATATCTGATGAAATTCTTGAGATATAATACTGCCGCACTAAGCAAAAATGACTTATCTACACAAAAGTCCAAACTGAGATATCGAACTATTTGCGTTTATATTTGGTTTCACTATTTACCTTATGATCTTGTACTTCAAAATCCTAGTATATTTTTTAACAGCGCTTTAAAATATAACCCTAAACTTGTCATTCAATTATTTCTTTCGGATTAGTTATTTTTGCACTTCAAGCGTTTCTTTGAACAAAATATTCCACATTTACTAAGCACAAATACCTTATCTGCAAATCAAATAATTATTAATATTGTTCTCCATAGTTTAACTTTATTGTCATTATGTTATTAATGATAATTTAACAATTATATATAAACAAATGAAATAATTTTTTTTTTAATAAGTTATGAACAAAAAATTAAATTATCTAAATTTGAATCGACCGTTGTTGTAGATAAATTAAGTCTGTTTAAAATCTTTTTTGTATTTAAGTGTTTTGTCTCTCTTTGGAATTTCACCGTTACAAACTTATGTAAATATTGAATGAGGATTTGGCTTATTTACTTTAAATAAACTGATAACATTCGTTTTTGTAAAAAAAATATTCATTTGCATGTCAATCACTGACGTTTTAGAAGATTTATTCTTATCGCATTTGTTGAAATCCTGTTGATTTAATTTGTCCTACTGCAAGTTGCACTTTCTGGCAATTAACTAAGTAATAAAAGAAGGAAAATAAAGCCCAATTTTTATTATTATTATCATAATTTAACATCCAAAACTCTTCATTTATTTCATTTATTGTCTGTTATTCCCTACACTATTTCTGCAGTTTTTCTTACATTTACATGCGTCTTTGACAGTGTTAAGCTCGCATTGCAGTTTGCTTCTTTTTGTTTCGGTCACTTAAAGATTTGTCGCAACGTCTTCTTTTCCTTAAAATTCCTTTTTTTGTGAATTAATTTTACTTTTCTAACTTTTTACTTTCCATATTTTCCTGAATACCACAATCCGTGCTCTAATTGTCGCTCACATACATAAAATGCATCTGCGAACCGATATAATGGAAATGGCATTTTTTGAAGTAATTTTAATTTACCTTGAAACAACTCTGCTTAACTTAATAATTAAACAAACAACAAATCCGTACACAAGTAATTACAGCGTTGTCCAACCAAATAAAAATGACAAATATAAAATTGAATTCTTGAAATCTACCAGATAAGTTTTTGTTGCACAATGAACTTAGTGAAAATGCAGATAGGTCTTAATTGCTTAGCAAACTTATAAAAACTGCAGATAAGGTAAAGTCCGTTTTTTTTTTTAAAAACCACCAACACCGCAATCTTCCCCTCCATTACAACCGGCAACGTTGCTTAGGGAGATTTTTGGTAAAAAAATAGTTGTCAAAATTTTTGACATTTCTGAAAATTAGGCAGTGTTTCCGTTAAACATGTTTCTTTTACAGCTTGTTAGATTGCAAATCAAATAATTTAATAGTGAAAAGACTCGGCACAGCCTGAAAGGCCGTTTTGTGTAATCAAATTGTCAATTAGGAAGTTAACCTATTTGATTTTATCACCAAAAAGTCACTATCGACGATGTTGCCGGTTGTAAAGTGGTGGGAGAGTGCGGTGTTGGTGGTTTTTTAATAAAAAAACGGACTTTATAATTCATAATAGTTTTTTTATTACATAGAGTGAATATTCGTAATTTTTTGTTTATTGGAATAATAATTCTTGGGTTTAACAGTTTGTATTTATCAAAAACTCCATTTTCCAAAAAAATGTAGATAGGTCATTTTTGCTTAGTACGGCAGAATAGTTTGGGTACGATTTAAATTTGCAAACCAGAATTTATATATGTATTTATGTCAGTTCCTCATTCCGAAGATAATGAAATTGTTGAAACACATTAGCCCAGTCAACAAGAACGTGAAAAATAAACAAAATTCCAAAGGTTATGTATTTTCGTCAAATGTGCAACAAATAAAAAGAATAATAGGTACGGATGTTACCTAATAGTTATTTATGGGACGAGTGTGTTATGTAGCTAATAAGTCACACAAGAAAAAGTTTAATCTCTAGCGACCTAGGAACGAGTGACTAATTTTATTGAGTGACTTATAGCCATAGCACATGAGCTCTATATAAAATTTTATCCAAAACATCTACAAATCGCGACATGAGAACTATCAAATTTGCATTAAATTGATCAGTGATATCTCTTTATTTTATTACGTATTTATTAAAAAAATGACAGGATCTGTTAATATCATTTGAGGAGTTATTTTTCAAAACTAAATAAATACATTTCATAAATTTAGGGTTTAGAAAAAACGATAATTTGATAATTTTCTTCAAATTTACTTTAACTATTTTGGCAGAAGAGGATAACACAATGTTTTAGCAAGAGGTTTTTCACTGAATAAAATATACACATTGTTAGATTTACCTAAAATAATCTCTAATTCGCATCAAAACCACTGTCAGTCAAAATTGGATTTATTGAGTTTTGAAAAATAAATTCTTATTTTGGCTTGTTAAAGTATTAACTTATTGTTTATTTATATTTGATAGAAAATGTTTAAAAAAAAAATCGCAAAACATACAATTTAAATTCTCACAAAAAATCACTTAGGTGTTGTTAGAACCTTATACAATTTATAATTCTCACGTCGCGAAATATCTTCTAGGAGTGAGAATAATTTGAATTTCAAAATCAACTCCAAAACTCATTCCATTTAAAAAAGCTTAGTGGTTGACAAAGGACATAATCGACCCATTGTCACTCATGAAATTTTTCTACATTCACTATGAAATTTATTTTTTTCCACATTCACATTTAAAATTTTATTTTGATAAATTGTTTTGACAATTGAATAGTGTTACGCAATAAAGATCCAGCCAGTGTCGTCTAAAAACGGAGATCATAGTTATTCATCAAAAGTGGAATAAAACTGATGTAGTACCTCCTCAGTTGGCTATAAGAATTTTAGGTTCATATAAGGCTTAACAGATGGTGACAATTTTTATCGATTTAATAAAAGGATGAGGCCCATTAAATTTTTGTTGTTGGTTTGGATCTTTGTTGCATAACGTCAATCAATTTTTGTAACTGCAATCATTGCGAGCGAGGCAGTAAGTAAGCAAGTAAAAGTAAGCAATGAAAATTAAAATTAAAAGCTTCAATTTATTTGAGAGTGAATTATTCTTATAACTTAACTGACTAGTGGGTTATTTATTACTTTACTTGTTTAAAGTGCGTGCAATTATGATAGTTTCATATGCATGTGTTGAATAAAAAAAAACGAGTATTCATAATTTTCATTGTATCAAGTTTGCAGCACTTTTGCAATTTTATTTTTGTAGTTTAACAAAAAGACGCATTTCAAGGAACTTCCGGACAACTCACGATGCTTCAAATTCAGATTTATTATTATATTTCAAAACTTTTGGAATTATATCGATTTCATTGTCTTTGCTAACTAGACTAACATCGATTTTTTTATAATGAGATAATTTACATTTTATTATCTAGAACCAGAATCTCCAACAGGAGCGCTAGAAGCCAGTTGTAATAAATAAGTCTGCAATAGAAATGCAATATTTTGTGAAGCTCCTGTCCCTTCTTAGAAGTTAATTGTACTAAATTTTCAGGTATTGTTATTTTAAATATTCAGAATTTAGTGACTTTTCCAACCTCTAACCATCTCAAAACAAAAAACAGGAATTGCTTTTATTTTATCGCACTCAAAAGTATTTCCAATCTTGACAAGTGTCAGCAGGTAAAGTGCAGTTCCGGCTCGTGCGATCGCACCCAATAAAAATTGACTTTTCATTTCAGGTACTTCTTTAACAATAGCCCCTCATAAACAATTTACTGGTGTCCATGACATTTCCGGTAAGTTAAGGCGTCTGCCAATTCAACCACTTGACTTTTGGGTCGAAGTGTTAAAAAGTGGCGGGTGCTGAGGCGCCTGTTGTCCCTCCTTCTGTCTCGCCTAAAAACCCTTTTAAAGTCTGTTGTCGCCACTGGGATTTGCACTTGCACCTTGCGACAATTGTGAAAGTTTTGCATTCTTCCCGGGCTGAATGATCATGACGGTAATGATGGACGCGACGGGGGATCACCAGGAAAAGACAAAGGGAAATTATTACGAAATTATGTAGAAATAATCACAGGACAATCTTCCAATAGTCTGGATAAGTAAGTGCAAAAGGGCGCCAGCCACCAGATTGCCACCCTCGAAAGTCCCCGCTAATTGCCATGTTTATTTCGACGGCTTGTTTCGAAAACAAAGTCAATAAAGGAGCTAGATGAGATAAATCATAATGGAAGGCAGACGCCAGTTTATGGTACTCGAAAAACGATTTACATTGTTTTGGTTATCTTGAAAATATCTTCGTTTGTTGATAAGCTTGTTGTGTACTCTAATTGCTAAAATATTTTGCAAATATTTATTGTTTATTGTAGTCCAAACAGGAAGCACAGATGTTATTGTAAATAGTAAGTAGATGGTAAACATCCCTCCAACGACAGTTTGGCGATGTTCACGACATTTCGGAGTCATTAAAGTGAAAATATCGTCTAAAATAAACTGTATTATCTCTTATTAGCACCATCAAATTATCATTATGAGAAAGCTTCAGCCTGGAAAATATCAGCGATTTGTCATAGACACCATCTTATGGCAACTGCTTTAATATTTATCAGTTGATATGTTGGCGTGATTTTCTATTATTGGGTGTTATTTACTCTGCTGGCTCAGAAAGTTATGTGGATCGGAATGCATCTAAAGGGAAATCTTCGAAATGAAAGGGTCATAAAAGAAAAGTGCCTTGTTGTAAACAATTTTAACGCAACTGATAAGGTACTATAACAGGTAAACCCTAGTCCGGTTTAATTGAAGTCGAAAATAAACAACAAAAATAAAGTAAAAATTGGTACTACTACATTGGCCGCGTAAAATCCACTCAATTAGCCCTTCTCCGAGGTAAGTAGTACTTTCGATTTCATGAATTGTCTTCGCCGAATTTCCCAATAAAATTCATCAAGCGACACATTATTACGAATCTAATCCGTCGTAACAAAAGCATTAGCCATCCAGGTACAAACACGTTAAATCATCGTTAAATTCTTGTAATTACTTTGCTGAAAATTTGGACTTTGCTAGGTACCACTTACCACCAATTGGGTGGTGTCTCCCCTCTTCGCCAAACTTATCACAAAGTCTCCAACTTCTTCAAGCTATTTAAGGGGTGAGTGTCGTAATTTTGCTCAGTTTCGAATCGTGGTACTTACGAGTGACGTAGATTTTTTTTGTTTGAAAAATTTCGGAAAAATGACGACAGAAGTGGTCGTGCCTCTGACTCGCGCTTTTATGTGTGATGGTAATAAAACTTGAAGATAAAGTTAAACGTGGAGTAATCAAATTTTCTTCCAGATTACAATTCGATTGAGAATTCCCGGATTCAACTCGCGAATGGGAAATTGTGGGATCAGTTCCATCAGTGTGGGACGGAAATGATCATCACGAAAAGTGGAAGGTCAGTGCAATTTTTAAAAATTTTCTTTAAATCGTTGTTGCTAAAGGCGCCCCGCCATAAATTACCTAAATTTGAAAACCACAGATCCCTTTTAAAGTGAAGTGCTTAATTGTACCCCGCCATAAAATAATCTCGACTTTTGCCCAGGTACCCTGTAAACAGCCCCAATTTAAATATTTACGACATCTCGAACCGTGTTTACTCGGTTTTATTATTTTAGGTCAGGACAGTAACGGGAAGTTATTATTTTGTTTAGCCCCGCATCAACCCTGTTTACATTAGCTTGATATTTCGCACTCAACATGTGGTAGCTCTCGCGTTTTCTTAAATTGCATTGTGATGACAGTCTTGTTTGTCTGATGGTTACGGCGCCGCTGTTCTCTTAAGAGGATGTAAACACCCACCTGAACAGATGCTACCGCCTTTTTGTTTTCTTAATTATAATCCAGGGAAATTGGTCAGACGCACGTTTCAGGAAATAGGGAATTGATTTTTGATTATGGTGATTTGGGAGTTTCCGGGGGCGTTTAAGAAAGTTTTATTAAAACAGCGGGATTTTGCGACAAAGACTTGTGTGTATTGGCGGCGCTTTTGATTGGGGATTATGGCAGGGTGGTCAGTGTCTCTTCTTTTCACGACGTGAGGCGGCTTCTTTCGGCGTCAAGTCGGGTGTTAAACTGTAGTCTTAGCCTATTTTATATAGTCGCACAAAAGAGGTAAAGTGTTTACAAACTGAGCCATCGAAACAATAATAGTAGGATCACCTGTTGAATTTTTACTCTTCCAGGCGTATGTTTCCCTCCATCAACATTAAAATCTCAGACTTGGACCCGAATGCTGATTACTGCCTCTTCATGGAAATCGACTTGGCTCAACGCTGCCGTTTCAAGTATTCTTGTTCTGGAGGTTGGACCATGGCTGGCCACGAAGAAGCGCAAAGTCCTCACCGAGTCTACATGCATCCGGAATCTCCTTCTAAAGGTTCCCACTGGATGAACCAGGAAGTTTCTTTCTCCAGAGTTAAACTAACGAATACCACATCGCCGCCTCCTGGACAAATGGTTCTTTCGTCCATGCATAAATACCAACCGAAGATCATTTTAGTGAAGACGTCCAATCCTCAGAGTTTTGGGTGGGCGCCCACTAAAGTCTTCGCTTTTCCTGAAACACAATTCATTGCTGTTACCGCTTATCAGGTTTGTTTAAAAATTGTGGGAAAATATAATTATTCTAATAATTTTGTTTACAGAATGAGAAGATAACGAAATTGAAAATTGATCACAACCCGTTCGCTAAAGGTTTCCGCGAAAATGGAAAATCAAGTTTGAAGAGGAAACAGATTGAACAGGATGGCAGCAACGGAAAGAAAAGTCCGACGCCATCACCACCGCCGCCGGTGGATCCGCCAAAGTCGCAGCATAGTCCGGTAGCTGTTCCGGTTTATGGTGGATATTATTATCCCACGTATCCCTACTATAATCAGTGGTGGAGCAGTTCTTATCCATTGTTTTACCAATACCCGTCGTGCCAACCGATGGAAGTGAAAAAAGCGAAGAAAATGACAGATTTTTCGATTAACACGATAATGAATAGTTAATTAACAACGTGAATTTGTACTTCGCAGGTCGAACATTTACCGTTGGGACGGATTTTAATTCTGAGAATTTTATATCTGATTGTGGATTTTCGAGTTGGCAATAGG
Organism: Gnatocerus cornutus; assembly: GCA_029298725.1. Taxonomy (NCBI): domain Eukaryota; kingdom Metazoa; phylum Arthropoda; class Insecta; order Coleoptera; family Tenebrionidae; genus Gnatocerus; species Gnatocerus cornutus. The sequence goes on from CM055517.1 coordinate 5,582,330, forward strand.
ATTTTTTACGATGTGACCTATCAAATATAGATATTAAGTTCTGTCTGTGATATCTAGTGTAAATAGTTAGGTAGTTTTTAAGTTGCATTATGATAATGATAAATCGGATGCGATTTTTATGTTGATAATTTAAATTTTATTGTGCTAAATCATAAACATTTTGTTAATATAAAAAATATACACTGTAAGGAAATGTTTGAAAAATTAATAAACTTTTTCACTTGAACGCTATGCTTTTAATAATTTATTAAAGAACCGTGTACAGTCCGCAAACACTGGACGTCCCCAAAATCGCCTTTAATTTTAAACAAAAAAAAATGCAAATTTCCATACGCGTTTAGTTAGTTGATCAAGATCTGAGTTGAAGCATAAATTTGTATTTTATCACTGTTAGTTTGGCGTCGCAACGCCTAAGAATTGTAATATTTAGCGATTCTTGAGTTTTTGTGAAAGTCGCTCATTCAAATTCTTTTCAACATAACATTACAAATTAATATTTCAGTATTTATTTAAAATCTCATGTTAAATTGTGTTGAAAAATTGAGAAAAATTCGCTGTTCTCTCAATGACGAGACATTTGCAAACTACGAGTGATTTAATTCATTCGTATGTCAATTTTAATTATCGTTTGCGTGTTTTAATTTTTGGACACTATATGGCCCGGTTTTCACAATAATTTAATTGAAATTAAGTTAATCTCGCAACCAATTTGACATTTGATTAGCGGAAAAACGATCAGATGCCGCTTTAACATGATGTTAAATATTTAATCGGAATTAAAGATTTAATTTAGGTGCTGTAAACCGACACTAGAAATCGTTAATTAACAGCGAAAAAGCGACAATTTCTCTAAGTAAGATTTTTTAAAATCTAAAGTGAGCTAATAAAGGATAGATGACATTTGTGGCACAAGAGGTTGATAGTTTGGTGTAACGTAGTTTAGTTTATAAATTTGGAAACTAATAATTTGACATAATAACATTTTTTCCTCAAATTTTAAACACAATTTGCATTAAACCTAAAATGCCCACTGAGATATTTTTAGCACATTTATTTTGAGAAAAAAATTAAATTTGCGATAAAGTTAAATTTTTGCGTTAGATTTTAGAGCTTATTAGTCAACTACGAGCGGACGCAAATTTTATCAAAATTTTATCTTTAAAATTAATGACAATGTTTAGTGGTGGTAAAAATCGTAACCGGGGGGGAGATTTCATAAAAGCTGCATAGTATTAATCCAATCAAAATGAATGAAAAGTTTTCTGTTATCCACTGAAATGGTTATTTTTGGGAATGATTTAATTAGCCTTGAAATTTATCCAATTCGAGTTGATTTGCTTCGATACGTTTTTTTGTTATAAAAACTTCTGTTATAAAAAGAATGCTAGCCAATTCATTTTTGGTTTTAATCGGGTTTCAATCACATTCTCCATTTTGTTACGATGCACGGGTGGATATTTAAATGAAATAAAAATTTCTAAAATTCATCCCTTTTGCTCTAAAGAAGCTAAAACTTATAAAACTTTTGAGTTTTGAAGAATAGATTTATTGAAACTTCAAGAAACCTGACGATAAAAATTTAAAGGAATCCGATAGACTTGAACTATTTAAAGAAAAATCGACAGGATCAAATAAGATAATAAAAAATAAATAGTTCTAATTGATAGTTTAAACTAAATATCAATTTCGCCTCCCTCTTTTTATATCACTTGTTTAAGTGTCTAATTATTACTTTTATCACATTTCGTAACAACCTCAGATAAAAGATAAATCGCTGGAAGGACGCACCGGAAAGGAATTCCGGTCTTTGAGGGTGGTATAAACGTCTAGACTTGTGTCGCTGACGTACAATTTGCTTGTTTGTAACGAGAAATACGATAGCACTCGGCTAGCGCCGGCGCCAACTGTTAAGAACCGGTACATTAGGTTAATTGCATGTTTTCGGACCTTTTGACATCCCGACTGAAGAGATAAGGAAGAGGCAGGGGCGGAAAAGTGACCATGAAGTCGGAAGTCCATAGGTTACGCAAGGGAAATTTGACTACTCACAAAAAATATAAATAATTGCAAAAAAATCATCGACTGATTGAATTCACAAAGAAATTTTTTTAGGTGTAATACGGAAAAAGGCAACGAGCGGGTAGTAGAAATTCAGTCTTCTCGTCAAAGGGTTGTGTGCCAAAATAGCTTATTCGGTAAAAGTAAAAAGTAAAGGGTCACTGAAAAATGTCTTATTTTAGAACTTTAGATCCTTTCTTTAATGACCTTCAGCTCAATTAGCTTTGTATTGGTAATTTAATCTTTTTATTTAAATCTAACTGGTAGGTCACGAATCCGTTTTCAGCCTCAAGATATTTTTTTATCCTAATAGCTCTATTTTTTTTTCTATTTTTTTTTATTTGCTATCAAAATTTTTCAATACTCTGGCTGCGTACATCCACCTTAAAAAACTGATTTTTTTCACAGCTCGGCCGTTCAAACTTCCCTCCCTCAACGCCTCAACCCTGTAACAAACGTCATAAATCACCCTGTATATCCCATTGACGTCCGACTCAGCTGTTCTCCAATTGTCATGAATGGTGGTGTCATTTTGACATGTTTACTACATTTTTTGAATAGTTTAAAGTTGATCATGTAAAAGTTCACACCAAAAATCACCCTCAGAGCGAAACTTGTCACCAAGAAGTCAATTAAGGCGTCTCAAATAGGTGAGTCAACATAACCTCAAATTTTTTGCAGATTTTCCCCTCGGAGTTCCAGTTACATTCGGTATTCAGAGAACTGTTATTATCTTGACACTGTTTACTTTTTATTTAGCGTTCATTTCAAGCAAAAAGGTGCAATTATTCAAATTTGATTGCTTTTAAGAATGTTGCTATTGTTGGGTTTGTTTTGCATGTGAAGATTAGTCACTGTTTCGGGATATTTTCGCTCATTTGTGATAAAACAGTGGATGTGGTTAGTGTAGTGAAATAAAGTCGTGGAATTAAAGAATGACATAGATAAATGGAGCGAAAAATGAAAAGATTACTCGAGGATGTCATTCTGGTTGGAAATAGTACAAAAAGTGTAAATATCGTAAATTTTGTGCTTTATTGTTTATTTGTAAATGTAACAATGAACGAACGTAGAGAGATGTAGACAACCAGTTATACAATAATACCCTAAAAGTGACGGTTTAATAGAATTTTTTTCCATTATTATTGTCGTTCCAAAGTTGAAACCGTGCGCTTAATGGATTATTTCCTTGAAAATACCCGCACAATTGATGTATTGTTGTTTTATACTGAATAATGGATTTTTTATAATGACCCAAGCGGTTATTGTTGTTTGCTGCAATAATAGCTTAATGGTAGATAATATCGAACACATGTGAACATAATTATGTAACTGATATTCCCGCCTCTGTAACTTTCAATTGACGTGGAAATTATTACAGGAATTGAGAATTAAATCCGTATTAAAACTGGGTTCGCAATTTATGAATAGCGTAATCTTGCTTTATTATTATATGATTATATCTCCTCTTGTGTTTACGGTCGGTTATATAAAACACAAACTTCAATAAAATTATGAAGCCGCATATTATTCTTTCGTGGTGATTCAGCATGATACTTGAAAAGTGCATTTGTTACATGTTGATATTTACATTACCAATTTAAATGTTTAGAATCGAGTAGATTCTTCGATGTTTGGAATTCCATTGTAACGGAGATAACAACTTCCTGTGGATCCACAGGCTGAATTATCATGAATTGAAGTGAAACAAACGCGAAGAACGAAACTAAAATGTGATATTTATATTGTTTATTTTAAGTGCAGCAGCACAATAACGTTGCTGATTTTTGTAAAAAATGGTGGATGCGCCAGACAAAAAAAATCTGAGTGCAATCAAGCAGCACCATAGACGGCTGTTCCTCTCAATATTTAAAGATTGTAAAACCGCCAAAATTCTGGTTTATTTTGGCTCCAATTATAAAAAAAAGTTGGTTCAATGTAACTTCCACGGAATTAAAATTACTTGAATTACAGAATTTTGATGAAACGCACCCAATCCGACTCAAAAACTGAAAGTGACAAAAAGTCGTCAGTATTGAGACCAAGACTAAAAATAGCAGTTAGTATAAAGAGTTGCCTACTTTGAATACAAACACAGTTCCCTCCGATATTATTACTGTTCACATTTTTGCTTTATTTAGTATCTAATGACTCATTGAGTAATAAAAATTTAAAATGAAACCTTTTGTTAACTTTCGTTAATAATGCACGTTTCTGTCATCACCGTTATAAAAATAGAAAATGTGTCAGTATAAAATATCGCAATAAATTTCTAAACTGTGAGTCATAAAATTGAGTTAAATTTTAGCCTAAAATGTATCATGCATGTAATGTAACATGCTTGAATATTTTAATAAACTTGTGAAGCTCACCAACATTTCCGTCACTTGGAACAGTCACTTTTAACATGACGTGCTAGGTGTAAATCACCTGTTACCTCATAGTACCTAATTGATAATGTTGATAAGAAAAATCAATAAGTCCACTTGTTTTTGCTCTTCTATCGGCAATAACTTGGAACAAATTGCAAGAGCTCGACACCTCGCCAATCTGTCTGTATTTACTTGTTCAATTTTATTTATTAACGTTGCATTGAACTAATTAAACCTTTATCTTCTATTTAAACACAGTAAATCGAGCAAATCCTTATCATCTCCGTTACAACAAGGCATTAGTCTTATCTATCAGTGTAGAGACCACATTTCACGATCGTAAAGTTAAAAAATGGAGACATCCCAACTGTTTATCCAATACCACACGTGGTAAACCGATAATTACTTTGCAAAATAGTGTTAATTCCAGTCGCACGTTGTGCATCAAAGTGATAGTTGGGCCTCAAAATGTCCCATCGAAAAGTTGTCTCGCGAGCCCATAGCGTCAGTTATAGCCAAATTCCCAATGTCTTCAGAGACTTAAAGGAAAGATGGACCTCGGATGGTACCCAAAGAGCTGTTGAGGTAAACATCTGCGTCAGAACCTTGAACCATCTTCGATTCTGAACGAGTACGATTGATAAGACACGACATGTCACGATAAATAAGTGACACGAAACCGTAATCCAGTGTTTAATACGCGGTCAGAATGAGACGTAAAAAACCGAAGGGGGTGATATGAAGAGTGTTGAAAAGTTACCCTTGTTGGTTTCACCCCCAAGACGATACGGTTCCGTGTTTCCTTACTATGAGTTTCTTAGATCGAAAGTGCAGCAGGAACAACAGGTATTGAGTTTAATTTCAAGGAAATTCGCGGATCGCTAATTTTAACCCGGAGATTCGTCTTCCTTTCAATATTTAAACAATTCGCAAATAGAGTTATCTAAGCGTGCAATTTCGTACTGTTTGTAGACCCACGAATTTATTAGACCAGCTGCGATTGTTAACTTGTTGTTCTTTCTAAATTAGTGTGTGCCGCTGGGTACACAGTAGAATCGTATTAATTTATTGTTAAGTAGCAATTATAGATGCGAGTTAAACACTCTTTTATTTCGTTGCTACCAATGTGAAGAAGCGGTTTGTTTTTTTGAGATGTTCAAAGGGGGGAAACTGTTTCCAGTGCACCACCATCCACAGGTATTTACATTCTCAATTTTGGTAGTTTCCGATTAGAAATATTTTGGTTAAACGGTGAATGACTGATAGCGAGAGGCATGTTATTCCTCAGATAATTTATTCATGTTCTTAAGTTGTATTTTTGGATCTCTCATATTTTATCTTATTTTAACATTTTTAAATATAGTAGCGTGCGTCAGGTAAATGTGTCATAATTTTATTTTTTGAGGTATCGATCAATTATTGCGATTTTTGTTTTGTTTTTGATTAAGAATCTGATCTGAAATCAGAAAAATTTTAATGCAAAAAAATGTAATGCTGGTTGCATTTGATTGATTCTTTTACGTTTGTCATGGCGAAAGGGATGATGGACGCAGCCGAGAATAGTAATGTTTCGATTTTTTTTTTGTGTTTTTTTAACCGTTTATGAGTTGGAAGGCTTTATTTGTGTTTTTAAAGAACCACCGAATTCTGAATCAGTCATCCTAGAATTTTTTTTGTTTAAAGTCAAACTATTACGCCGGTTACATGTTTGTATTTTTCAAAATTGTTATCATTTTGAACATTTATTAAAAATTTGTTTTCTCTTTGTTTTTCAAACAAAATTGCAGTACTTTTTTTCTGTTATTGATGCCACTGATTTTAGTGACAAATTATTCATTTGGTCGGAAGACTACTTGGATTTTCGTAAAATTCAAAATTGAATTCGAAATTGAAAAATAAAAAAATAAATATAATTGTAGATTCGAAGATAGTTTACCTTCCTTGATGAACCATTGCTTTATGGCCTTACTGTAACCTAACACCATGTATAAACTAAATGTTTTATACAATATTTTTTCAATTACGATTTTTTAGCGTCTGGATATAAATCCATTTTTATATAAAACGGTACTACTTCCAAATTACATGAAATTTGCAGCAAAAGTACAAAAATGGTATTAAACGTCTAATTATGGTATAATCATCTGAATCGCAAAATTTGGACTTTTATAAAAGGGCAATAAATTTAATGTCTAACTTAATTGCGTTAACACTATTTTTCTGCCTATCAAAATCCGACTTGTTGACTCGTAGTATTGGTAAGATATTTTTATAATCTCCCCATCCACTTGAGGGCGATTTTATCGAATCGAACGTACTAATTTAGATAGATTTGCAAATAATTCGAGAGCGGTTTATCGCATTTTCACAATGGTTTTGATTTTGTGTCGGTAAAGTTGATGCGATTTACCATGAGAAGACGAGGGTTACACCATTATGTTTATGTAAGTTTTAGTGTTAAAAGCTTCTGGAAATGTTTTACCGCGTTGTTAGTACAGTTGAGTTTACAAACGAAATATTTATTTGGTGTTTTAATGCTGCTATTTACCCTCGCTTTTGTTGTCTAATTTTATTATCAATTTCATTCATAATTATTATTTGTTTGCTGTGGTTTTAATGGGACAGGAATAATAATATTGTTTTAAGGAGTGTTCAAATAGCGCTGGTTGTTTGGTAAAAGACCAAAATCTGAGGGTTTTTACCTTTTTTAGGGGTCAAATACTGACGTCATGATTAAATGAGTTTTTGCGTTACTAATAAGTGGCTACACGCTATTGAACTTTGGTGGTTTTTGTTCTTCTTATCGTAATACTTCAATAGTTTCATCAAGGGTCTTTGTTTCTATTGCTTAAAAAATTTCTAATTGTTGTAATTAATAATAAAAAATAGTAGTGCAGCCAAATAAAAACGAATACGTGAATTACGGCATAAACAAACATTACGAAATTGGATGACATATAAAATTGAACTGGTATTTTGTACAATCTTTTATCGATTACAACATTTAAAATTTTATGAAAATAGTTATTTACGTGTTAAAAACACTCCGAATCCCCGCTCTTTATTGCCCTATTATTAATCGGGGGAATTTGGCACGCTGTCAAACCAATTTTTCACTACTAAACTGCTGTTAATTGCCTTTAAATCGCCGTCATTCGGACAATTAGACAATAGAGTTTTTGGACCATTTCGCGTAGCCTTAGAGGTATTTTAAGAAATTTAACAATAGATTTAAAGTTCAAATGTGAAGCTGGTTAATTGTAAAACAACAGTCAGGCATTGCAATAATTTCACTGGAGTGTTTAATCACTTTTTCGTGTACCCAGAATCTAAAAGTTATTTTCTCCTTATAATTACAGTAGTGCCTATCGAAACTGATTTGGGTGTTATGTTAAGAGTCTTGCAATTTATTTTTAAGAAATGTGGGTGGTTAGTGTTTACGTAAGTTCCAATTGCTGCACTTACGGTCAATTAAAACAAGTTTCCGGCTTGAATTTGGGCAGTTATAACGCTTATGTAATTATCAGTTTTTGTTAAATTAGGCTGTCGAGATTATACCTTGTTCTTACAAAATTTCCAATTTTGCGGCAATTAATTTTACTTTTATTAACACAACTTTAAGTAAGTACATACCTGTTTCCGGGTAGAATATTTCCCGCGATGAAAGAGCCTACCGCCCCCAAGCAGCAACGCCACAGCGTTGCTGGTCCTCCCCCAAGCGTGGACTCCGGTCGGCGTCGTTCATCTTTTCTTCATCTTCACATCCCGGAAACGAACTGGAGAGGTTCTTTGAGTAATTTGCATCTTCCGACGTTCTCGCTCACAACACCGGAAGGTGAACACGGTAGAAAATTCAACTTCGGATTGGCGATCAGGCGTCACTCGCATAACGTTAGTTGTGTTCGAATTGCATGAATCTAAAAAAACTAACGCGGAATGGCCTCTAAAATAGCGTTGTTTTATTATGTTTATTCTAGCTAAAATTAAAACAATACAATGAAGTAGCCAACGGCGTGTTTTCGTCGTGTTCAGCAAGAAGTTAATACCGCTAACGGTGCGTTTTGTTTTTGATTAACACTAACAGAATGGTTTGTGATAATTGTGGTGTTGTTGATGGTAATTATTGTTTTTTTCACAGACGCTACATCGTAGTGAGTCGATGGTGTCCTTGTGCTTCCGCACGTTATCAGGATTCATCAATGAGGATAATTTATCAGGGTTAAAGACCCTCTTGGAGAGTAAACAAGTTCAAGTTGATGACCGCGATGAAAATGGCACCACTGCTCTTATATTGGCGGCCACAAAAGGCCGCTCGCCCATGGTCCGCGAGTTGTTGGCACATGGTGCCGACGCTAACGCCGAAGACTGCGATTCCTGGACGGCGCTTTTATGCGCGGCGAAAGAAGGGCACGCGGATATCGTCCTACAACTCCTCGAACATAACGCCAACATCGAACAAAGAGATATGGGCAATTGGACGGCGTTGATGTGGGCTACTTACAAGGGTCGTACCGACGTGGTGCAACTCTTGCTGGATAAAGGCGCTGAAGTTAACGTCCATGGGAATTACCACATTTCGTCGCTTATTTGGGCTGCGGGACGTGGATACACGGAGATAACAGAAGCTTTGATAAGACATGGTGCTAAAGTTAACGTTGGTGATAAATATGGTACCACAGCTTTGGTTTGGGCGTGTAGGAAAGGCTACACGGAGATTGTGGCGATGTTACTTAAAGCTGGTGCTAACGTGGATACAGCTGGGATGTACTCGTGGACAGCGCTGCTGATGGCAACACAGGGTAATCATGTGGAGGTTGTGAATCTTTTGTTGGATTATAAACCTAATGTTAATGCGCTGGATAAAGATGGGTGCAGCGCGCTCACCATCGCTTGTAAAGAAGGCAATAATGAAACTGTTACGGCCCTTATGGCGGCGGGGGCCTACATCAACGTACAGGACCGATTCGGTGATACCAACTTAATCCACGCCGTGAAAGGCGGCCACCGTTCCTGCGTCGAGTCGCTCTTAAAAAAGTACGCCGATGTTGACATCGCCGGAAAAGACCAAAAAACCGCCATTTACATGGCCGTCGAAAAAGGTAACATCGCGATTGTTAAACTCCTTTTGGGGGCGAACCCGGACCTTGAAATCGCAACTAAAGACGGAGACACTCCTCTTCTAAAAGCCGTCAGATCTCGCAACGCCGAAGTGGTTCAACTCCTCTTGGACAAGAAAGCCAAAGTCTCTGCTGCCGATAAGAAAGGCGACACCGCCTTACACATCGCGATGCGAGCTCGCTCTAAAGGCATCGTCGAGATTTTATTACGTAACCCCAAGCACAGCCAGTTATTGTACAGACCCAACCGAGCGGGAGAAACTCCTTACAATATCGATATCAACCATCAGAAGACCATCCTGGGGCAGATTTTTGGAGCTCGTGAGTCCTATCCACTCGCCATCATTCTCATTAACATTCTTTTGCAGGCCGTCTCAACACCAACGAAGACAACGAGAACATGCTGGGCTACGATTTGTACAGCAGCGCTCTCGCGGATGTCTTAAGCGAGCCTTCGTTGTCCATGCCTATTACAGTGGGCTTGTACGCAAAATGGGGCAGTGGTAAATCGTTCCTTCTTAGCAAACTCCGAGAAGAAATGAAGAATTTCGCGCGAGAGTGGGTCGATCCCGTCTTCCAGTTCACGAGTCTGATGTTTATTCTTCTGTTACACGTGTCTTTAGTAGTGGCGACCGTAGTGGGGCTATCGACGCAAAATTGGATCGCTGGAGTTTCACTAGGTGTTACCTTTTTGCTCATTTCTTACATTTTTCTCGCTTTGGTTTGGTTCGCTAACAAGAGATACGACTGGGATTGGCCCTACAACTTCAACGTGAAGTTGACGAGGAAGTTGAATAATATTAAGTTAGTTTTACAAGTTTTGTTTTGTCATCCACCGGGGGCGCCGATTTACGACGGTGTCTCTGCTCATCCTATTAGGTAATCGAAAATATAATCTTATTTATTATTGACACTGTTTTTTCAGATTTTATTTTACTGATCAGACTAGAGTTAGTAGCACTGCAGGTGGAGAAAACTCCGTCGTGCAGATGATAGGGTCGTTGTATGATGCTATCGAAAGTGATTATGGAGCTTTAGCAACTCGACTGTTTCGAGCTTTCAAACCGAAACCAGGTAGGTTCTTGATGAAGAAAACTAAAAAGTCTAATCGTACCATTGCAGTGAAGTCATCTTCGACTTGGAAACTAAGAAAGCTTTGTTGTCTCCCTTACGTAGTTATCTTTGAAATTATTTTTCTTTGTGTGTTAATTGGAACTTGTGCCTTGACTGTTTACCTGGTTCACGTCAATACTCCTGAAGATAATAAGTAAGATTGCCATCTGATAAAACTTGGAAGTTTTTTTCCAAAAACACTTCACATTGATTTGTATCATTTTGTACCTAAGAGATACAATCTTTTTCAGCTCTTACGACATGTTTCGTTTTACCCTTCAAATCGTCCTTATCACGGATGCGCTTCTGCTTGGTGTAGCAACAATTGCAAATCTGTACACTTGGAGTAAGCTAGTGAAATCGGTGTTGTTTTCTCAACGACGCCATCTCCAACGAACTATAGCAAAACTAGACACTTTGAAGTCGGAAGGGTTTCTACAAGCCCTCAGACAAGAGGTACCTAAAATTATTGTCTTACTACAAGTAACACTTTCAATTCTAGGTCAATTTAATGAAAGACATGGTAAAGTGCTTGGATAGTTTAAGTTCCCAGCAAACTCGCTTAGTAATTATCGTTGATGGCCTAGACAGCTGCGAACAAGACAAAGTTCTTCTCATTTTAGACACCGTTCACATGTTATTCTCAGATGCCAATAGTCCGTTTATTGTGATATTAGCAATAGATCCCCACGTCATCGCAAAGGTAATTTTTTTGACCAAGTAACCAGAGCTCTGCACTTTGAATTTTTAACGCCTTTGTATTCACACAGGTGGCTTGGGAGCAGGTCAGTTTGCTAAAACGGGGTTCGGTTTCTGTTTCTTTTTATTCTTGTCAGTGTTGTTTAGTTGTTGTCACTTTGTAGCTCCTTCATCGTTAGTTTTACTTTTAACCGCCACTTAATTCTAGGCCGTTGAAATGAACACGAGACGTCTGTTCAGTGAAAGCAACATAGGAGGCCACAATTACTTAAGTAACATGGTGCACTTACCATTCTACTTACAAAATTCAGGTTTACGCAAAGTTAAATTGGCCCAACAAACTGCACAAGCGCACAGAAAAGCAAATTCAGGTTGGACGGAGAATGAAGAGAGTTTGAGTAACTTCTTGGCACGATCGGTAAGTCCAGTTCTTTTCCAACAAGATTTTAACATCGAGTTTCAGTCGTCAAGCCGCAGACTTTCAAGCGAGAGCGCGTTGATGTCGAGTCAAGAGAAGTTGAAACCTCCAACGCGAAAGAATTCGCGAAAACTCAAAATGTCTGAGTCTGTGGCCAGTTCGATCGGTTCCAACTTGAATAAAATTGGTGGTGCTCAAGATCTGACGAAGATGTTGCTGACTGATGATTACTTCAGCGATGTTAATCCAAGATCGATGAGGAGGCTCATGAACGTCGTTTATATTACCGGGAGATTGTTGAAGGCCTTCCAGATTGATTTTAACTGGTACCGATTAGCTTCTTGGATCAACATCACTGAACAGTGGCCCTTCCGTACTTCATGGATCATTTATCATTACGAATTGTTCGAAGACTCGCTTGAAGACAATACTTCGCTTAAGTTAATATTTGATAAGTAAGTCGAGTTAAGTTGTTGGAAAGACTCGTTGTTACCACAGTTTCTAGGATTCGCCCTCAAATCCCCACGGTTAAAGATACCGAGCCGCTTTTGGAGCTCGACAGAGATGAGAAGAAGTTCGATATTTTCTTGACTTTTCACCGGTCAAGCTTGTTGGTTAGTGACTTGAAGATATTTTTACCGTTTACCATCAATTTAGATCCGTATCTGAAGAAAGTTATTAAAGGTACGTTCTGTGGGTGTGATTGTGGAAAAGTAACAATAAACTTGTAGAAGAGACTCAGTCGATGGATGATGATGGTCTTCTCATGACCACACCTCGCGGCATCTCGATGGTACCACCAATGTCCTGGCAGAATCCCAATAACCCTGAGTGGACGTCACCACGGCCTGCTTTAACACGAAGAAACCGCCCTCCGACGAAATCGAACATGTTTCAACAAGGTCCACCAATGGTCGGATGGCATGGATGGAACGAACCACCAGTGCAAGTCGCAAATCAGATTGTACCACTCGCACCTGTTACTTCGCTTGCAGTAATATTATTATTAAAACTTGGGAGTTTTTGCTTATTTTTACCGTAGCCTGAGGTGTTTGAAAAACGCTTGTCGTCGCTCAACGTTGAAGGAGTCTGCAAGTTGTTGCACAAAATTGAAGAAATCAATCATTCGGCGCTGCCAGAGTACAGTAAGGTGATCCAGGAGCATAACATCACGGGAAAAGTGCTGCTTCATTGCGACGTGGATGAGCTGAAAAAGGTAAAATTCAAACGAGTTTGAGTCGGATTTGAGTGTCTTTTTTTCAGTTGTTGAAGATGTCGTTTGGTGACTGGGAAATGTTCAAAGTCTTGCTGATTTCGTTGCGGGAGCACGAAGTTTGTAACGTTTTCAAACGTGATGAGTCTTCAAGTGTCCGCGTGCCGAAACCCGAGCGGAAAACCAGTACTACGAAGAGTGTCCCTCCAGAGAAAGACCCAAAGGAAGTTAACCAACGCAAACAGAGCGTCATCGAGAAACAAGTAAGTGCCAAGGAATTCGTAGCTCGTAGTCCGGATAAATTACGAACTTTACGAACACTCCTTGAGTGAATTGTTGTACCGCTTGTTGTCTGATCCTTTTTGTAACCGCTTGCGTATGATGTGTAGTACCAGGTGAGTGTCCCTGCTGTCGTCTACCAGGATTCGTTACCTTCCTGTTAACGAATTCTTTGTTTAGGTCACCCTCGAAGAACAGATGATATGTGGGGCTTTACAAACTCTGAACGAAGAAGCTTGCGAAGACGTTCTTGAAGAAACGGAGGAAAAAGAAACAAAGATAACTATAGAACCAGATGTACCTCAAACATCTGTTATTCCTCCGAGTCCCGACTCGAATCAAGGTGAATCTCATGTTGCACGTAAACGAAGCACAGAAAGAATTAAGAGAGTCAGCATTGACGAAAGCGTACTGAAACACGGTTACGATAGCAGTGCAGCGGTCAAAAATAAAACTAACAGTGAAGTTAAGATAAGCGGATGTGGTTTTAAACGAGAATAACTCTGCCAGCAATAAAATTAACAGTATTACTTTAGTGCCATAGCACAACTATCTTTTCTACCTTCTAGTCTGCAGTTTCTAAACTCTTTTTTATATACAGTTATTGAATTCACGAGCATGCTGACGCTGTTATGGAATCACTATTTTGTACCTACCTCTAGCACTATTTATTTTCTTTTGTAGATTATGATTATGATTCGAACAATAAAGTATTTTATTATTCTGCATGTGTTTTTATGTGTCTGTGTATATAAGTGTGAATTCAATAGCTGTGTATATTGCTTGGTGCGCGTGTGGTGGTGGCACTAGCTTCTGTGATGTTTTTCTCTTGTGCTTAGTCGCTTCTTCTGTTTAGATTACCTGAGAGGCTACCGATCTCGTACAAACAGCTCGAGTGGCGTAGGTGAGACCGAGTTTGTTTTATTACAATCCTCACCTATTGGCCATATGCATTGGCAACCTGTCAGTATTTCAGTCGGCGGAAATTCTGAAAGTCTTAGCGAGCACAGTTCGAGATGTAGCTCACAACTACCTTCACCTGGTAAGCTAACTTTCCTCTTCTAGCCCCTCTAACCACAAACACTAGTCGGTTTCATAGAGTGTGAGGTAGCCTAGTCCACAACATTTTAATTCCCCCACTAACTTGTACTGATAGTTACAGAGCGCCGCTCCTCAAACGGAATCAAACTCTCGAATCTAAAATCATCGAACCATCCCGAAGATTCAAGCAAAAAAGGTCGACATGTTGTCATAAAAACCGATTCTGGGGATTCGTACAGTGTCGTGTACCACCAAACCGACACTAAAACGCCTCTGTTGCAAGAATTTAACACTTCTCAAAGACCTAGCACTCTTCAGTTGCTCAAAACAGACACGAAACCGTCGAAGCCATCGATGAGAATCCGATCGCGGTCGATTGACAGTCAGAAGAAGAAAAGCGATAAGAATTTCGAGAAATTACAAAGACTGAAAGAGAAACTTTTACATTCGAGTCCGGAGCTAAATGAAAATGCCAGTGATAATGAAAGTACCCCGTTAGTTTCGGAGGTTTCGACGCCGTCGAAGTCTGGGCAAAGTTCCGAGTTGAAATCCTCAACTTCGAATAGTTTTCCAATGTCACCAGTCTCGCAGAAGAGTCTGTCACCGGAAATAAAACCCCGACAGACGAGGAGTGAGCAGAATCTCACTGATACGACGGATATTAGCCCCGTTCTGTCTTTCCCCGAGAGTATTTATTTAAGTAATTTTGGTAGTACTACTGGTGGGAATAGCGCCGCGAGGTTAGCTCCACTAACAAGAACGATGTCGGAGTGTACTTCGATCTCGGGAATGATAAGTTCATGTAGTAACATTAGCTTACCCAGTAGCAAGAATTCCCACAGTTCCGGACACTTGTCCAGACAAAACGCTTTAGACTTCGAAGAAAATCTTGCCGATTGTTATTGTGATCCTAGTAGAGGAGGATAAAGACACGTTTCCTTGATGATACTTATATTTTTTTAACTGTGACAGTATTTAGTACAGCAATATTTATTTATACTTTATCGTTAGATTTCCTCAATAAAGACCTGTTGATCACATTTACGTTTCTCTAGCGCTAAACGGCGACTACACTCTAGTAGTTAGCTGGGAATATACGAATCTGTGTAGCAGCGAGCTCACACAATCTTTTAACAATACCAAGTTTTCTCTTTCTCTTGTCACAAATCGGGTTTGTATTTGGGGCGGACGTACGGTGGTGGATTGGGGCGACAATGAACTCCACGATTTATAGTCGACGATGGACTATCAGTGTGACTTCGTGATAAAAGAATGGGGTCTGGGGAAAGAGACATCTCGCGGTTGTTGGACAAGCTTCGCAGAGACTGGGTCGCTCGGTGGATTGTGGCGTATTGGCTGATCTCCGTCGGAGCAGCGTCTTCCAAGCGTTTTGAGCTGCGAAGAGAAAAGACAGTCATTACAAGTACAAAAGACAGAATTTTTTTTTCCAATTGGTGAAAATGGTGGATGCGCCGGGATCAATTAGTACTAATTAAACAAAACGAGTTATTTGTAAATCATTCTTAAAAACTTCAACACAAGAAAACGCTCTTCAAACTCAGTTACCTGCAGTTATCGATACAAATGTGATATAAATTATAGAAAAACACTTCGCTCGCTGGATCTTTTCTGTAATTGTTTCACTGTCTAAATGTGTTGGAAAAAAAGGGGATACTCACATTCCCTCGTGGTGGAAGCAGAGAATTACAGAAAGAATGAGCGCTAGGAAGATCATCACAAACATTGGCACTAAAATTGTGAAGAGAAACTCATGCAGGTAACTCCTTTGCGGAACTTCACTTTTCATGACTGTCTCCCATTTGTCTTCGTAGTCGTTTTCGATGGAGTTTAGGAGTTTTTCGTTGGTTCCTGAGTGATGCAGGGAATTGTGATCGTCGATCTGAAATAAAACAGTCGAGAAAAGTTGCCTGGTGAACGGTGGTAATTACAAGTCTAAATGAGCACCAGTCCATGTGAAATCCGGAATTTCTGAAAAGTCTTTCCACTTTGGTCCTCTTGAAGTCTCTAGGGCAAGGGTAGGTTTTCCACAAAGGTCTCACTTCTTCTTGTAATTCGGTCAATTCAGAGGAGAACGGCGCTTGACTGCCTAGTCTCAGCACAACTCTAAAAAGCATCGTTAGAAACTTAGTAAAAGTCAGGAATTTAATACCCTTCTCCTTCAGTGGGATTAAGAGGTTTCCTAGCCCCCAATTTCACAGCCGAGGAAAGAAAAGTTACATACAAATCGTTCTGACTGTCCTTCCACAACGCTTTCCTAAAAATATCCTTCAAACTCTCCATTCTTTCCACCTCAAACATGTTATCCACATTCAGATTATCAATTTTCAAGTGCACCTGATACTTGGCCGGGTTCAGTTTCTCAGAAACGTGAATATTGATATGCTCATGTCTAGTCTCATAAGTTTTTCTATTCAAAGCAATGACCTCCAATTGCACCTTCGCGTTATTATGATTTGGAGGAACTCCAAACAAGTAACCACAATGGTGTTCTTTGCTAAACATGTAATTTATCCATGTGGGGAGATCTGGGGCATTTAGAAGAGACGGCTGATAAACAAACTGATCAGGTTTCCCTTCGTAAGTCCAGTTGAACATGGGAGGGTTCAACATTATTTCAAAAACTTCAGACATTAACACATTTTCTTCTTTGGCAAAAACGACACTTAAAAGTGCGAGAAGTATCGAGAAAAGCAACATTTTGGTCAAGATCTTCGCATTGACAAACCGTAGAAGAAATCAATACTTCGGAATAGATTTATTTTTAAATTTGGGGCGGTGGTGCCCTCTTACAACCAAACAAGACAAAGTTGTGCCCGCGAAAAATATTTGATTCAGTTACTCCAAAATTTACGTCGTTAAATGTTAACGTATTCAATAATTAAGTTTTAATATTAATTTGAAAGAATTATAAAGTGATTAAAGTAGTTTTTAGGCCAAATTTCTCACCATCAGTGATGTTAAACCGCCTGACTGATCTGAGAACGCAACCCAAAATACATTGGCAACATTTCTTAGGTTATGTAACACTAATTGTGATAATTTCTCCGTTTTTTGTAAACAACTTAAAAATGAAAAACTATGACAGTCTATGGTAGTTCTGACTCGAAGTTTTGGTATTATTGTTGTATTTCCGTTGTTAATTTTCGTTCTGTCATTACATAACCTCCAAAAGTTAACCTCACTTTTGCGCAACATGTTGCACACCGGGCGCCGAATTCGGAGACTCTGCTCTGCTGTTCACAACCTGTCTTTGAACCCCCCAACTTTGCCATTGCAGCCCGGCTTTCGCCTACATCAGCAACGTTTCAAAAAGAATGACAATTTTATTTCACAGTTATTCGTGCCTGTGGCCGTCAAAGGGACTTCTGATGATATCAACGTGGGGGCTGAACTCACAGGATCTTTAAATAAAGCAGATTTGCTCAAACTTCTCAATAAGTTCTACCAGAAGAAGGAAATCAAGCAGTTACTCTCAGAAAATGGACTTGACAGTAAGTGCATGTGTGTTGACTTCACGTTTTAATGTGATTTTCTAGATTATTTACAGCACCAAGCGTATGTTAGCTTCAGGAGGTATTGCCTGGAGGCACAAAACCTACCGGTTGATCTTCATGTGGTTATCAGTGATATTTTACAAGGGGCTGGAAATGTGACTGATATTTTTCCATATTTTTTACGGCACGCCAAACAGATGTTTCCACATTTGGAGTGTATGGACGACTTGAAGAAGATCTCAGATTTGAGGAGTCCCGCGAATTGGTACCCAGAAGCGAGGGCTATTAATAGAAAAATAGTTTTTCACGCAGGTCCCACGAATTCGGGAAAGACGTTCCATGCTTTGGAAAGTTTTCTTACAGCCAAGTCGGGGGTGTACTGTGGACCTTTGAAGTTGCTTGCTGCTGAGGTTTTTCACAAGGCTAATGATAGAGTAAGTTGTGAGATTTTGAAGATGAGGGTTGTAAGATTTAAATGTAGGGGACTCCATGCGACTTAGTTACCGGTGAAGAAAGAAAGTTCGCAGATCCTTCGGGGAAGGCGTCTTCACATGTTGCTTGCACGGTGGAAATGACGTCGGTGAACACACCTTGTAGGTCTAACCCGGGGAATTCATCATTTTTAACTGTTGCTTTCAGATGAAGTTGCAGTAATTGACGAGATCCAGATGGTGAAGGACCAGCAACGCGGTTGGGCCTGGACTCGAGCATTCCTCGGTTTAATGGCCGAGGAAATCCACGTGTGTGGTGAGGCTGGCGCTATTGATCTAGTTAGTCAATTGTGCCTCACCACCAACGAAAATATAGAAGTGAGACATTACAAAAGACTGACTGAGTTACAGATTGAAGACTCAGCTTTAGGTACCATAAAAAAATTACCATCGCTCCATTCACAATTTGTAATTTTTAAGGTAGTTTAGACAACGTGATGCCAGGAGACTGCATCGTTTGCTTTAGTAAAAACGACATCTACGCCGTTTCTCGTGGTATTGAAGCCACCGGTAAAGAAGTTGCGGTGATCTATGGAGGGTTGCCACCAGGAACGAAGTTAGCCCAAGCTGCCAAGTTCAACGATCCTGATAATAGTTGCAAAATTTTAGTAGCGACTGATGCGATCGGAATGGGACTAAATTTGTAAGATTCTGTTATTATAACCAGTCAGTTATTGTCGTTGTTGTTTATAGAAGCATTAGACGGGTCATTTTCTATTCCTTAATCAAACCGACTATGAATGAGAAAGGCGAGAAGGAAATGGACACGATTTCAGTGTCTGCAGCGTTGCAAATAGCCGGAAGAGCCGGCAGGTAAATATCGCTTTTTCTTTTCGAGTGTTCGATCTATTTCTTTAGATATGGCACACAATGGGAGCGCGGTTCCGTAACCACCTTCAAACCCGAGGACTTGAAAACCTTGAGGACGCTTCTAGAATCTCCACCAGAGCCCATAACCCAAGCTGGTCTCCACCCAACAGCTGAACAAATCGAACTTTACGCTTACCACCTACCGAATTCTTCCCTCAGTAATCTAATGGATATCTTCGTGAATTTGTCAACAGTCGACGACTCATTGTACTTCATGTGTAACGTTGAAGACTTTAAGTTTTTAGCTGAGATGATCCAACACGTCCCTCTTCCTTTGCGCGCCCGGTACGTTTTCTGTTGCGCGCCGATCAGTAAAAAGATGCCGTTTGTTTGCACAATGTTTCTCAAGTTTACAAGGCAATATAGTAAGAATGAGGCAATCACGTTTGATTGGCTCTGTCGTAACATCGGGTGGCCATTGCAGCCCCCTAAAACCATCATTGATTTAGTTCATTTAGAAGCAGTGTTTGATGTCTTGGACTTGTACTTGTGGTTGAGTTATCGGTTTATGGATTTGTTTAACGAACCGGATTTAGTGCGCGATGTGCAGAAAGAGTTGGATGTGATCATCCAACAAGGAGTTGTGCAACTGACGCGATTATTGCGGAATTCCGAAACTGGGGTTAGTTCAGGAGCTCGAGTGACTGATGAGGAGCAGTTCGCAATGAATAGACAAAAACAGTCGTATTTGAGAGGTATTTATTAATCCATACAAATAGCTATACATACGTTGTTTTCTTTACAGAACCAAAGTCTTTGATAGGCAGAGGTAGATTAACTGAACGACTCCTAGCGCAAGGGATTTTGACACCAAACATGTTACATGAATTGAAGAAAGAATGGAATCGGGATGATAACAGCGATGATAATAATGGCAATGAACCGAAAAAAAACAGAAGAAAACGAAAGTTCAAATGAGGAATGTTTTTTACAAGATCCAAAATTTATTTTTACAAACATTTATCTACACTAGAGAGAAAATCGTACATTCATTTGTGCTTAATTACTTCAGGAGTGGATGATTGCTGTCGTCTGAAGGATTATTATTAAGCCACTGTTACTATGAATTATAAAAATAGATACAAAACATGATTTTTTCTTATTTATTTACATGAAACATTAAGCGAATGAGTCTACGAAATGATCGCTATAGGTATATAAAAAATTATTACTGACTATGTACAAAAATAGGATTAATATCTTATATTTAGGAATTTGTACTAAACGCGATAACGTGAAGAGGGATATAGTGGCACAGTTGGGCAGCGGAACTGACGAAATTTTGATGGCACATTGAAACAGTTAGGTTTGGGTCTGACCCTCATTTTAACGTGATTTAAAACACCAAACAGCGCGAAAACCATTTTTCATTGCTGAACTGAACAATATCATGATGACTTGGCGCGTCAATAGTATAGTAAATCGGCGTTAAATGATAAATGAAGGTACTTTGATTAATTTCAATCGGTTTATTTTAATATACACTAGACAATTTGTGGAGTAACTGTACAAACGAAACAGTTTCTTTACGCGAGAATCTAGGATCTAGACAAAGTTAAAATTTTATTCTTAATTACGTAGTTGCTGCAGTTGGCTTCGTACGAATTTTATAGCCAATTCTCTAACCTAATCAAAATCACTGGTTTAACTTAAGTATATTTGGTATATTAATTTATCAAGCGTAGGCTTTCCCCGTACATAAACTTTTTCCAAGCAATTTAGTAGATTTCTGTCATTTGCAAATGTTCCATCCAAGGTGTTTTTGTTGGTCCTCGAATGCAATTTTTTTTTATATCTACAGCTAATTTATCTCGTTCGTGGACGTTGCGTAATGAAAATATAAAAACCGGTTTAAAAGCAATCCAAAAATAAATTGTACTAGTTCGTTAAAATTCCAATTTTTGTTATGATGGAATCAATTAAAGCAGATGTCAGCTGCATCCCACTGGAAATGACCAAACTGAAACTGGGTTGGTTATTTGTAAATATAGAGGTCGTTTCATGAAAAAAATGGTCATTCTTTTAGTATTTATTTTTAATGCCGGCGACGTATCCCCGCCAATTTATATAAATTAGCTCGGACTTTTATCGCAAGTCCGGTTGAAATTTACGATCCCTCTTCACCTTATGAAAGCAACCCATAGTCGTGGAAACAGTACGGTAACGAATAAATTACAAAGGTATTATAAATAACAGCTATAAAATACAGTGACTAGAATAGAACGTTTGTTGCAACGGGGTGCGCACAGTTCGCCCTCACTTGTGCTGAAAGGCAAAATCCGCCCTTCTCGACTTGGAAAAATGTTTGACTGTGAGTCTCCAAAAAGCTATCCTAAAATCGGGGCTATAAAAAGCGTAAATGAAAGGATTAATAGCCGAATTGAACCACCCCAGCCACGTTAAGTACGACATAATTAATGCATTTCCTTCGGTACTCGGGATGAAGGGAGTCAGTAAATAACAGATGAAAAATGGAAGCCAACAAGCTATGAATCCTCCCATGACGATGCTGAGTGTCTGGGCGGTTTTCGTTTCTCGGCGGAAGGAAGAGACTCGAGTTGCTGGCTCAAAGTTGAGGGTTGTCGTGGCGTCGAAAGTGAGGGATTCTGGACGAGACCTTTGGGGGGTGAATGGCGGTGGGCGGTAAAGACTGGCGGAACGTTGAGCTGTTAACGGCTCGTGGTTAAAGGAGTAAGTCGATTTGAGGGAACGAGTGCCCACTGATTTGCGCTGCTCGTGGTTGGCTTGGTTGAGGGGCTCCGCAGACTGACCGCTGAAATTACAAGAAATTTTATTCACCACCCCAACACCTAATTAATTAATATCAAATTATCACCATATTTTAATTCTACCAGAGCATCACAACTTTAATTACGATATCAATTAACATGCTTTGACATGCACATTTAAGATGACTCATCATTTTCTAAATTTACGAGTTTTTTTTAATCCCGGCGCCTCCACCATTTCGTCCGAGAATGTAACGCTCTGACTGGTGGCATTTCAACATAAATGAAGCAATGTCATTACCATCAACTCCAACAAAATAAAAGCTCTTTTATAGATTTCAGTAAAATTTGTACAAAGGAAGCTCCTTTGAGACGCGACGTACCGCAAGGAATTTCCACTTAAGCGCTGATTTGTGTAATTTTCAAACATTGCATGTAATGAAAGGCAGAATGTCGCAAGAGACCAACTACTAACTACTCTAAGTCTAGAAATAATCTAATAAACATTTACCATGCACTTATTTGTCGAAAGTACCTGGAACATCGCAAATTCTGTTCTTCACATTCTGAAGATCCGCGATCGATGTCAGATTCTTCTTTCACGCTGATAACCAACTTCTGACTTTTCTGTAAAGGATTGTACAATTAAAATGGGGCTGAGATAGTTGGTCCAATAAAATTTCGCATCCAGAGCACGATAACAATATCATGCGTTTTAGCTGTATTTAACAGCCTTCATAAATACGTTCCCATTTATAATTTGGTCGTTTAACAGTCCAACTGTACGCTGTATGGAGCAATAAAAGTATATTTTCGTCGAAATGCACTTGTTGCTGTCTTCTGCGTAAAGTGTGTTATCCCATAATCCTCTCCCGGCTTTAAAACGGAGCTACTACATCCGACAAATTAGATCGTGACAGTTTTTTAATTAGTTTTTGCTCGGGACAGCTAGAAATGAGCGATTTATTATACTGCGGGAGATTTTTTGCGGTAGTTTTGCCGACAGATGTGCTGTTTACCCAATTTTCATTTCAATTGTAACCAAGTTTGCTAATTTCGAGCTGTTTCAGGGAGAATTTAAATGACGAACGTGTTTTTCTGCATTAAAATTGACGAAATTAAAATGATTAGCATTTCAAATTTCCCGCTAAATGTGACCTTACGCATTCAAATTAACGAGGGAAAGTTGAAAAACATTTACTCACCCTAGAATAGGCGTCGATGTACGGCGGTTTGTCATGTCTACGCATCACCACACAGGATATCCTAACGTAAACGTACAGCATGACCACCATGGGTATAAAAAACGAGCCCATCGCGGAGAAAATCACATAAACTGTGTTTTTGTTGTACCTGCAGTTATTATCATTGTGTCTCTCCGATTCGTACCTGTAAAGAGATTTCAGATAACAATCTGTCATTTTCTGGTACTTCAAATCCTTTTAAGAGAATTACTGGTTATAAAATAGCCTCTTAGGTATTGTTTTCATACCCAAGTGGTTGTTTCTTCACTTATTATTAGAATTTATGACAGGCTAAAAATACGTGTTGCGGAGGTGTAATGAAACATAAAGGATGTCTCGGTGAAATGAAACAAAGGGAGGTGGAGAAAATCGCAACAAAAAGGATTTAAGATTAATTAATGTGATTGCGAACACCTGCTAAAAAAGTGCAGATTTAACAGACATAAAGCTGTTAAAACAGGAGGGTGAATATGGGGAAAAACACTTTTTTTATCTGGAGGGAAACAGATAAAATGAAATTGTTATAACCCTGTTTACAGAACAGTCTTATATTCCTAAATTATAAATTATTTCATGAGGGAAAACTCGGGTTTGTTGTTTCCGGAACTTCATGTGTTGCTACATCTTGAACGATTTTAACGATCTTTATCTCCGCCATTCTTATTATGAGAACAAATAAATAGCGAAAGCGTATAAAATAATTCGTTCTGCAGGAAAAGAAACAAGTGCTCGTTCCTATATTTGCTGTTGTATTCTGTTACAGATGTGTACACGTAGTTTGTTTGAAAAACGGAAATAACCAATCAGATAAATACTCAAAACCGTACCGAAATGAAACTTGAAGCCACAATAAAAACCGTTTTACGTAAGTTTGATTCCAAGTAATCCGATCTTCGGTGCGGTAAAAATGTACGTAATTAACTCGGCCCGCATTTTGAAAAAATGTTTTGATCAATGCAAGCGCAAATGTCAGAGATAAACACGGGAGATTTAACAGATCATAACGAAAGTTTATGTGGAAATAACGAGCCACATTTCTGTTCTACATATTACTTTTTTATTTCAGGAGCTGTGAGATATTTATCACTTTGTAAAGAAAATAGTGAATATATTAGCAGTTTTGTTGTGCTGTCACAAGCTTATTTTCCTATTTTGCAGTTTTCCGGTTGAGGTTTTCCGTAAAGCTTACACTTGTAATACGAGAGGCGGGTAATAATCCTCATTTTCATGTATTCACCTCAATTTAGACTGGCTTTTCTGGCAGAAAAGTGAACAGGGATTTTTAAGCCGGTATAAAGTTTTCCGTTCTTAAAAAAACTAGAAATTAGCTTTCCCTTGCCGAGTCGTTGCCCTTTCGCTCCCACGCTTGAAATTGAATTTGTAAACTACAAATTAATAAATCATAATTCATCTTCCGTACTAAGGAAAGTTCGATTTCATCAGTAAGCGTGATTACAAAAACAGAGTTTTCCCGGGAGAAATCAAAGCAGGCGACTTATTAATAGAAACTTTTTTCAACACCGTGATGTGTTTCCAGGTGAATTGTTAATGGAAATTATGATCTGTAGGGAAAAGCACAACTCGTTTACTCACCAGACAAACATCGCGGGACAAGTAATCAACGCCGAGCTCACCCAAACCACAAGAATCATTGTGAAGGCTAACCTCTTAGACCTCCGTCTCCTCGAGTAATTAAGTGGTTGAGTTACTGCTAAATATCTGTCTACACTTATGGCACAAAGACTTAAAATCGATGCAGTACAAAGAAGTATGTCTAGGGATACCCATATGTCACAGAGTACCCATCCTAACTTCCACGATCCTGGAAAGACGAATTTTATTGATGACGGTGTCGACTGGCATCTTACCCATGATTGCTATAGCTACAGCCGGTGGCATTACGAAGACTCCTACCAACCAATCAGCTATTGCTAGAGACATGACGAAGCAATTTGTTACTGTGCGTAATCTTTTTGTTGTTATCACAGCCAATATAACGAGGGTGTTACCGATTATGACCACTACGATGACCACGCTGAGAAGAATAGCGAGTGCTAACTTTTCGATGTAGGTCGTTGAATCGTTGGTCACCGAGAGGTTCTGGCTACTCGATTCGTTGGACATTCTTAGACATTTCTGAAAAAGAAAAAAAATGTTAAAATTCATTTTAAACTCTGAAATTTTGATTTCCTTCATTTTGAGTCTAAACTAGACTTGATTAAACGATGTTTCTTCCAGCTGCATTCTCATCGGGTTCTAAATTTCCGCGGCGAACAGTAAAATCTCGAGTTTCAGACCTCATGGAAAGGAGGAAAATAACATATGTTGGTTTAGTCAGAGAAATGGATTAAATAAGGCCATCATTTGTTTGTACTGAGATAGTATCACATATGGTTAAATTTAATTACATTCCTGGCGAATGCAACCTAGACACAATAATTTTATCCGCTCCGCATATTTTTCCACGTTCCAATCAAATCAAATTATCAATATGTTTTGAGGATGTACTCAACCAAAATTATCATTAATGTTTTCCAGATAAAATTAACAGAATTGCGACAATTGCGGTTGATACTATAAGCACGTTATTCTCATGTGAATACGTTGCATAATTTGGGAGATAAACTGTTGGTCCCAATAATAGAGCATTTCTGTTATTGAATTAAATTAGAGCAATGAAATTATAGTGGGAATCGAGCTGTTACAGCCACATTGTAGAATAAATTTTGTGGCAAATGCTCTCTAGCTCTGTAAAATTTTAATTGAGCAATTTGGATATATTCCAAAAGGTCTATGTTTGATTAGTTTAAAATGTCTTACCTAACTCAAAGTAACAAATTTACGTGAATTAGATTAGATCCGAGAGATGTGGCGGAGTTAGAATGTTCGTAATCTGGATTATGAAAGGTGACAGTTTAATTTTACAGATTTCGAATTATCATCTTGTGTTATGGTCGATGGTTGTACTATGACTTCACAGATCTGACCATGAAATCAGCATTAACTATACAAATGACCTAAGAACCAAAAGTCGTCGTCTAATGTTAAAAGTACACAACAATTACTTAATAAAAGTAAACAAAACAAACAGTTGGTAACAAATTGAGCTTAGACGATTTCGAAAGTAAACAAGCGAGTTCATTCACTAACTTCTTTTTCGGTCTTCTCAATAAAAAATCAAGAGAAGAACGTTTATGTTTTATTGAAATAATTTATTTCCTTCAGAGCATGAAAACCAGTCAAACAAAGCCGCTAAAATTGTGTTATTTTCGTTTAAACGATCAAAGACAACAAAAATAAAAAAGATTCTTTGTCCCAATCGATATCACATGATAAAATTTATCTGATTGCTCGAACAAAAAAACAACGACGCTAATTTATCGCGAACATTTTGATTGATTTCTAACATTATAATGTAGCCGAGGTCGCATTCCCGCCCGGAATTATCACATTGAAAAATGTCCTGTAATTCAAGAACCATTAAACTCTTACAAATAAAATCTTAATTTTACAAGGACAAAGCCACTTTTCCGGCTCCCTAAAATGGATTTCAAGCTCTTACATTGTTGATTCTTTTCATTAACTGCCGTAGCGCAAGCTAAAGATGACAAAGTTTGTCTTAGCGAACACATGCCTACACCATATGGGATGGCCCCGGGTTCTTTCGGGATAATTAAATTTATTGTCGGCTTGATTGCAGAGAGTGGGAAACTACTAAATGTCGATTAATTCCCAGAAAACGGTCGCAGTAGCTTCAATGATAGTTCTAATTAAATTTCACTAAGTTTATTGCGGTTTTTTCATCCACACAAAATTAAGGGACGCGTTCTGACAAATTGTAGTAGTTGGAAAGGACAAACACGTGTCGTTTGTCTCAAGAAGAACGAAAAATAAAGTGTTGATAAATTGTTATGATACTTGTAAAACGCTGGAAGTGGAAAAGTTTACTGTTAGAATGCTTATTTAAACGGACGAACAAAACGACCTAGAGATAGTCATTTATAGGGCTAGTTGACAAGATTTACGGGGAAACGCGATTTTAATATTCATCAAAGTTTCAAATTTCGCGCTTTATATCGTTAGAAATGACGGGTGTTAACCTTACATTTGCGTCAAAGTGACGTTTAATCGGTGCGAATTGACGTCTGTTGGTGCTAATTGTGGTGATTTTACTTTTATTACTGTACTATTTTCAATAATAATAGAAGGCGCGAAGTTTGAATACGCATCATTTCTTAGTACTATTTTCATAGGAGGGGTAATTTTTTTTTAATTTAAGAAACGGCGGTGAACCAAATTCGGAAATTTAATATAGCAATGACGTAATGAGTTATTACATCATTCGTCGGGCGCCCATTTTCAATTATAACAGGAAATAAAATATCTGTTGAAGAACTGACATTAACCAACTGGTTTGCATTATGAACGCAAATATTTTATTGTCGCGATTTAATTCGATAATTTGATGTTGAATTATGAGTACACAAAAAGCGTGGAATTTTGAGAGATTTAATCGACGCTACTTAAACAGAAGTGCGATATTTCCAAATGTTATCTTTACTGCGAACTACTTCAGAATTGAGGTCGATCTGATCAATATTTTTCAATTTACGCTCAAAGCAAGATGTTGATAAGATTATAATTGCTGGGATAAAAAATTTCTATTTTCTCTCGTCTGTCTCTGATCGGTAATATTAAACTTTGAGAAGTTAATAGTTCTTGTCAACAGGTAAATGTACAAGTTCAAGTAATGATCTAACTTTGCTTGACTGTATTAGGATTTACTAACATGAAAAGACTTCATACTGTAGATAAACGAGACATATTAGAATGTCATGTGGGCTCTCTGGAGACCTGTACGAAATTTCGTATTCATATTTTTTCATCATATTCTTGTTTTTGTTCTAATATAATATTCCCGGCGCGACGCAACATTAGTAAAAGTCTCCCAATCAGACGTTTACATTTCGGGCACGAAACTTCTTACCTCGTTTTTTTCTTCATGTTATTCTTGTCGTGATAAGTGATAATAACAGAATCTACATATAAAACTGACCTTAAGTTAAATTTTTTCAGTCTGAAACTATGTATGGTGGTCACGCCGCCGCCAAATCTTATTACATATCCGTGTCACAAAACTGAAAACCACCGAGGTTAATATTACCTCTAATTCTGTTACGTTCTTCCAAACAGAACCTCCAAGAAACTAAATTCATTATTGTTTCCAGCGGCTCAAGAATACGATTAAAACTTCTTCGAACGCTGTTCTTTTTCATAAATCCCGGCGAAAATGCAACAAAATGAAATGGTTTCAGCAGTGTTACGCAATATCGAGTTCAAATCAAGTTTTTTCGCATTTCTTGGTAATTTCGTTACGTGGTCAGTGAAGTGCGCAACCACAATCATCACCTTAAATCGCAATTTATTTAATTTAAGTTCAGTTCAGGTTGATACAATGTGTTGTAATTCCAGGACTTGTAATTAAGCATTTGCAGAGGGTGAATTATGATATTTTTTGCTAGCGATGCTGTTTCTATTGGGGAGATTTATTTCAATTAATTTAATTAAATCTGGGGCATTGCGACTACTGAAGCGGATAATTACAAGATGTTGATTCGCGGAATGAGATGTAGAAGCAGCAGAAAAGTAGATGAGGTGGAACAGATTAACAGTCACATCTACCTACTTCGCCTCGAGACAACTGGACTCATTAAACACTTCAATGTGTGGTACATGCATTTGGTTATGCAGTTGTGCCTGTTGACTATCACAATCCCATTAATCTCTTGTCATTACACCATCGATCTTCACGAAGTGGCACAAAGTGGATCTATGCATAAAGAGGTGGAAGTTTCATAAATTATTTCGAACCGCCAGACTTGTTCAATATTGACCACAAACATTTTTCAACGATGATCATTAATTCATATCAGCTTCATTTTGGGAGTTGTGAGAAGCGCATTTGGCCCGAAATGTATTTCTTGAATGCGGTAGTTTCAATTTCTCCAGAATTTAGGCGCAATGATTGAATTTGAAATCTATTGGCAGACTTGGCTGGGATCCCAAAACGTTTGAGGTTAATATTAATTGATGCGAAAACATGTCATTCTAAACAGTGCTACCCGTAAAAAGTCAACTTGACCCCATTAAATGCTTCAATTTTCGGAAAATATTTACTTATCTGACGTTCTGATCCTTTTTTTGGCACAACTGGTGGTTAAATTAGTCTCTGAAAGTTGTAAAAAGCGGACTCAATAAAAACGACATTTCTGGCTCTATTTATGTCTGTTATTTTATTCTTTTAATAAAAATAGCGCCCCACATTACACATGTGGGCTCTTATCAATGACACTGTCACGCTATCTTAACGATAACACTCCTTTAACGCACTTATGTGTTGCCAATGACGCACTAAAAGTGGAAGACCATTGTAGCCAAGAAATATCTTCATTTGTGGTTTTTTGCCAGAAGCGATAAAATAATAAATCGACACGCGTCGTATCCGCTGGTGTTAATTTAATTCATTCTTTCATTAGTTCTGTTTAATGTCTTTTGTGATCGGAATTAAATTAATTGATTAGAAGTACTGTCGGTTTATTAGGACATCAAAGTGGTAGAATAATAGGTTTAATTGTTATCTGATAAGAATATTGGTATACAAATGAGACTTCAATTAATTTTAATTTGTTTATTATGCTAACTTTCAGGTAAACAAAAATTTGCGCTGGTGCCACCGGAAATATGATCAAATACTGAATCGTTATTATTAATTAATTTGAACCAAAAACGTTGCTATTTTCACATGTTGAGAGCTACGATTTCGTTTTTTCTGAAAATATTTAGGTTTTCAATATTTACTAAAGCCTCGGTCAACAATGATAAATTTGTCTAAATATTTACCGCAATCATTGGAAATTATTATAAAATATCAATGCGAAAACCACCTAAATTGCATTCCTTTAGGTGCATATAGGATTCCCAATTAGTCCCCGCAATTAATTGGGTCAATTTTGAAGCATGGCGCCAGCGGTAATTGCATTAATTACCGGTAATACAGGAAACTTCAGACTTAATCTTGTCTTCATCGGTAATTACGGTCGAAATTAATCACAAGTGGGTGTGCTTCCCTAATCGCAAATTTAATATTATTCAACAAACAGTCGTTAAAACTTTACCCACATTTCGTGGGACAATGCCTTCCATTATTAGGTCTTATATGTGCTGGCGTTATTCCCGTGGCATGTATCAAAGTAAAAATCTGACCATAAGCTCCTAATGTCGGGGATTCCCTCGTCGAGTTTTGTTCTTCGCTTCAAAAGTCTGCAACTCCCCGATTACATTTTAATATTCATAGTGACATTAAGACTTAAATAAGTTGTCATTCTGTAAAAATAAGCCGTTTTTCATTATTATCGAGAGAATCACACGCGACTTTAAGCATGGTTTAAACTCGAATCCGTCACGATCCAATTAATTTCGATATTTAATTTCTGGCTTCGTTGGGGTGAAATGCTGCTCTCACATTGATGGTATTGTTATGTCACATGATCTCGAACACAGATATCTATAATAAAAAAATTCGAAACTGCAGAATTTGTGAGAAATAGGTTTTTTTACATGTGTAACCACGTGATAATAATCATTATAACGTACAGGGAGTGAATGGGGACTTGGAAAAACGTTTTTTCTTCCTGTTTCAAAAGCCACCACGATAAAGAACGAAGGCTAAAATTTAAATTAGTTTTGAGAGGTTGCTAGCACTTGACGGTTGCAAGCATGCGAATTGAATTGGAATTAAATCAAATTAATTAACAAAGCTTGCAAGTTATGTAATACGATTTCATTCAGTTGGTATGTTTGCTTTGTTTAGTTTATGGATCGATTTATGGCTTCCATTACACCTGTTTGTTTAAAATTAAAAATTATCGCCGATGAATAAAGATAGTTTTCATTTTCTTTCATTATCCATAAAAATGAGAAAAAGTCGACCGGTCAGAACCAGGGATAATTTGATGAAATTACCACACATAATCGCCACCTACATTGCCATTATTTTTGAGAAAGTAATAATTTGGTCTATTTATAGGGTTCTATAAATAATCTCTCATTACTTTCAACGAAATAACATTTTTTCGTCCGCCTGTAAAAAGCGCAAGGTGTGAACTCTATAAAAGAACATTATTGGAAGTTATCTTCACAAAAATACGAAAATGTCTGCTCGTTTAGTCCCTCGTCCGCTCTTTCCCGTTATCACTGCTTATATCCCACTGCAAACATTTCTTGTCTAAATACACCGAAAACGTGATAAATACAACACGCTCAATAATTTACAACAATGTCGTGCCACATGTCATAGATAACGATTTCATGTTTTTTCCGAGCTTGATCGAAAACTTAAAATGACGTAAAAGCGCCCCAATTGCGTGATCCTCCACTTATCAACACAATTCTCTTTGGTAATGCTAATATGTAAATGCCATCAAACCATAAATCTAAATCTGTTAATTCAAATCAGATTGTATCAAGGTGCGAGTTTCGTTTAGTGTATTCATAGAAATGTAAATATTTTGATTGTTAAACTCAAACTCATTCCCTCAGGATTCGTAATAATAAGAATCGATCTGCAGCTCCTGAACTTTGTTACAGAAAACTTGATTAACAGATTACGTGGATGCGGCTAATGAAACGCCACTTTTGATGTTCAATTTTTGGTGGTTACACAAACTGAAATTGTTTATTTGGAATTTATAGTTCACGCATCCTTGAACATGGACATTTTTCTAATCATAATCGTTCATCTTTCGGGATCATATTTCTTACCATTTGTCCCAACGGTGTCACCTTTCATATGAAATAGTGCGTTCCTTGTAAACACACATATTCCGTATGATATTTTTATTTGTAATTTACGACCGGTGGACGATGTTGCGAAACAAAGAATGTAATCTTAGATGTATCAAGAACGGCGTGCACTTTGCAGATTATTTTTACAATTTTAATGAGTTGGTAGCGCTGCATCCTGACCGCCGTCAAGCAGGAGTACCAACACAACTTAATCTCATTTCCAAAGCAATTTGAACCATTCGATTTTTTCCAGCCATCCAATTTTGTAAACAAGTAAAAACATTGAAATTACGAAACTTTTACTTCAAAGCTTGCTGAATTTGGGACCAACTTTATTATCCTACAACCACAGAAAGTTGTAAAGCCCTTAAAGTAACATCCACGGAACAGGTACTTTGAATCGTTTAATTACATTAAGGGCTAAAAAGAGGGATCTTGTTAAGGACAGGATTGTCCTTAACAAGATCCCTCAAAAGGATGAATTACACAAAATTCTCTTAAGTTTTCTCCGTTGAACTAAAATTTAAAATGACCTTGCTTATTCTGTTGTAGGACTGAAACTAGAGCAGTAATTGATGGCTTCCGCTGTCTGTGCTTCTAATTAGAAAAAATTAAACTGTAATTTGATTTGAAAGATAAGCTTAGAAATGACGACCGAAAATGTTTATGCCCAACCGATAAATTCTCAGGAGCACTTTCTTATTGTCACTCAAAGAACGCTTACTTTGCTTAATGACCCAAGTCGCTGTCGCATCAATGAAGACAGCAATTAAACTGTCCTTGCTGATGAATGAAATAGCAAATTTTGATGTTTCAGTTTCAAAGGTTTAATTCCAGCCGTGACATGAGTGTGGCTATCTTTTAATTAGAGTATTGTACACACTCGGATGCAGTTTTCGGATTTTGACATGAAAATAATAAAGATATCTTATTTTTGCACGACCGACTGTAAAGACTAGATAATGAGTATTTACTGCTCAACCCGCAGAATGTTGTTTAACTTTTCTATTATTAAATTAAATGTGGTAAAGCAGACGGAGCACAGACGAAAATCACACGCAAGGAACCTAGAAAATTCTCTTGTATTTTCATCGAATTGATTTATTCTAAGTTGAGTAAATATCTGCGTGCTCGAAACGTCAGTAGAGTTGTTATTTCAACTTTATTAGAGTTCTTTGAGTAAGTTTTATCATTTATTTTATTAATGGAAGTTCAGTGACCACATCCACTACCGGAAGTGGTACACTTACTTTCGGCAACATCTCTCGGATTCACACAATTAACGACAAAATATTAGCGGAACGCAAAATGCTTAAATAAATCTAAACTTGTAATAAACCTGCCAGTGTAATTCCCTTTTTATGACCCCGCGTGTATAATACTCGTTAAAAGAACGTCAGAACATGGAGCACGTGTTATAAAATATTAAAGAGATGCCTTTACAAGTAAATAGCTTTTAAGAAAACTTTATCCTTGTTCCGACGTCATTTACATGTGAAGCTTCCAGGACCTGAAAAAATTCCTTTGGTTGTCACAGACCAATTTCAGCGGGGTCGTGGTGGATTTTTCCCATTTTGTAGCATGACATTTAAAAATGGAAGCTGAAAGATTTATTTTATTCCGCGGTACAGCGGAGTTTAAGATCGATATGAGTTTTAAAACTTGTGTTTATAACATAAGCGTTGCGTGGCCGTTTCGGTTTCAGTCAACCGGAACCGAACGTCTTTTTGTACCAAAACTGGACAACGCAACAGATAATAAAATGCAAGGTTCGGGAAATTATAATCCGTCGTTTCAATTCTTTACCTTTTCTCAGGTGCACTCCATATCAGACGGATTTATCCAACACAATTGTATACACTACATTACTCGCACAAATAAATTATTATCGGCGACTTGCTCGAGTCGAACCGTTCTATTCAACTGAACTGATCTCGGAGCGCAAAATATTGAGTAACAGACATGATTACCTGACTATAGGAAATAGATAGCACGCCTACAAGGTTACCGCACTTGATCTGGACAACCCCAGTAAATAAGTGTGGGTAAATAGACTATTCCAGGGCAAGAAGAAAACTGATTCTTTCGAACAATTGGAAATGGAATATTATTTTGTAAGTGATGCCAGTTCGTGATAGATAAAATGTATGTCGCTGCCAGACGTGTTCTATTGCGAATGAATTGTTCATTTAAATAATAAACCAAAGCGGGGTAAATTACAATCATGAACTATTAATTAGTCTGAATACAATCTAGCTAATAAATAAATAATAAATTAATGGATAATTCTCTGAATTCAGTTAGACTAATTAAGGGTGGTCGTTGTGTTATATATTAATGATTCACGTTCGGTAGAAGTAACTAAATTTAGTAACTTTTATTTTTGGGCTGTGTAAGTAAGGTTATAACTTTTCTAGTGTAATGGCTTGTAAAACAGATGTCATCAAAATGACAGTTTTTAGTTTGTCATTAAAGGTAAATACTTATTTTCCAAACGAAAAAGAAAAAAATCATCAGAGCTCCTAATCAGATTCAACTAAAGTCCGTTTTTTTTTAAAAAACCACCAACACCGCAATTTTCCCCTGCATTACAACCGGCAACGTTGCCTAGGGAGATTTTTGGTGAGAAAATAGTTGTCAAATTTTTGACATTTCTGAAAATTAGGCAGTGTTTCCATTAAAAACGTTTCTTTTACAGCCTGTTGGCAAATCAAATGATTTAATAGTGAAAAGACTCGGCACAGCCTGAAAGACCGTTTTGTGTAATCAAATTGTCAATTAGGCAGCTAACCTATTTGATTTTATCACCAAAAAGTCACCATCGACGACGTTGCCGCTTGTAAAGTGGTGGGAGAGTGCGGTGTTGGTAGTTTTTTAATAAAAAAACAGACTTTAGTTCATCGATTTCATCTTCTGAATCTGACTCTGTTAGTCTTACAATGATTGCAGGAATATTGTCTACAGCTGCGTCTCCCATGAGTGCTGACCAGTCTTGCCTAATTAATTTTTAGCAGTGTGAAACAAAGTTTTTCCGGTTGTTTGGTGTGCATTGCGAAATTGATTTTAACCATAAATTTCTGACTTTCTTCCTTCCGATTTCTGCAGGAAAATATTCTGTTTTCTATCTTTCGAAACTGGTTGTTTTGTAATAGTTGATTCCATCTCGTTTTATTGTCAAATTTGAATGACAAATTTATTTGACAGAGAGTGATGCCAATGTTTAATTCCTAGTTATTTCAAAAATCCAACGTAGCAACACGAAAGTATCCGTTAGTTACTTCTACCGAACGTGAATCGCTAATATAATTGTGCAGAATTAGAAAATAGCTTTTTCCTGTTGGCACACCTGGAAACGTCAAATCGACATTAGCTACAAAAGACAGAGCTACCAACACACATAATTAAATTGAGCCAGAATCAGAATTTAATGAGGTTTAATCAGAATTAAACGGTCAGTATTACTATGAGAATAATGAAGCAAAATTTATAATGAAAATAGTTACCAATGCTGAAATGTAACTAAATTTGCATTTCGCCCGGTGCTCTACTAAACTCCACCATGTTTGTTTATTTTTGTTTTAACAGAATTTCTCTCTTCCTACACAAAGGTGTATCTACAGTGGCTTTAACAAAGAACAAATTCATTAGTATTCATTAAAATCATTAACAGTATACACTATAAATTTTAGCTCTTGAACCCAACATAACCGAAGCCCAAATTAAGTCTAGTTTAGGATAAATTCAGTGGTATTAACTTAATGGCAGGTGTTACAAGTATCGATCGCTAAATATCAGTTTTAATAGAAAATTTGTTCGAGACGTTGTAACATGAATATTTTTATTCGACCATAAATGTTGGAGAAAATTTACAATCAACACGTTTAACTTTAAAAATAGAAAATTTATTAAAATTGATCTGCGTCTAAGAATAATGAACGAAATGTATCTCTTTTATCTTCGCGCCCATTGTACGATTTTCACCTATAAATAACACACGATGGACGTCAAACATTTGAGATGTGTAACTTTATTATTCTTTGTCTTTACGCGGCGAATTCTTTGTATTGTACGTGGATAATTTTAATTTCACCTCTGACTGTAAATTTACCGAACAGGGGAGAGCGCTTACGTCAATAATAACAGTTATCTAATCAGGGCGTTTAATAAAAAACATTCCTGTGAGAAAATATTATCAAACATCACAAAGAGCACCGGCGCTGTTAAAATTATAATTTTCCATTTTCAGCCTGTTAACTACCTGACTTATCGATTTCATGTCGAGGCCTCATTTTTGCTCTCATCATCAGTCATCTAAAAGACCCCAGAGCGTTTACATTTAATAGCTCGCGAAAAATTATTTACGTCACGAATCATTACTATAATTAAAAGCACTGCTAAAACTGAGCGAAGAAATCGAGAACAGATATTTGATCCATGACGAAGACACAAAGACATCCACTTTAGCGCCGGAAGTGGTCGTAGTGTGCCATCAGAAGGGAAATGGTGACACCGGTCATTGAACAGGAAATTAAAAGTGGCTTCTAACAGTACTTATGGAACATCTAAGAAATTCAACACATTGTCGGTTTTTTTTGTACCAATAAATTCCCCCGAATAAGCTTCAGTAAACAAAACCCCAGTTTATTTTCCCCGTCTCGCTAAATAATTTCAAACCGCGGTCCGAATCTTCCCATTTTTTACGCTCTCGGTGAAAATTGCTATATAAACCCATATTTTAACTTGATACCCCTATTTTGATTCAAATTTGCGGGCAACATCGCCAACAAAATATTTTCTTTAACAATAAAATACCCATATCGGGTTGGGATGTTGAAATTTCATTTAAAAACAAAATCGCGGTTTTTCGTACGTTCGTAAAAACGGCGATAATCGCCAATAAAACCAAGTCCGTGTGCTCAAAAACAGATAATGATGCGAACAGGTAAAAAAGAGATAATGATGGAGCGTGAACAGAAGTCGGAAAATTACAGAGATATATCGTGTGCCACAATATTCGAGGGCTAATTGTAAGATTACCAGAGAGGGAAGACAGATTGAGCAGACTTTGCGGAGAGGAAATAACTAATGGCTCTTATAAAGAGGAAGTGTCGAGATGAAAAAGAATGAGGCAGTATTAAAAAAGTTTTATTTTATTAACGCACACTGTGCTGAAATTAACATGTAAAATGGGCCCAGCAATATTTCACGTAATTTATTGATAGGTTATCGATGATCTTTAATAAACCGCCGGCTGTTGTTTCGGACAGTTCTGTTTATTTTTTCATGTTTACGAATCTTTGTGATTTATGTCACTTTCGTTCGGTTTTTCACATTAATCTCGACCAGAATTAAATTTCATACTTTGTCGTGGTAAAAGCTTCAAGATTTAAGATCACTTTGCAGGTTTCTTCATAATTAAGGTTTTAATATCTGGTTAAAGCTATCGGATTCAATTTGAAATCCCTTTCAAATGCAAATAACTGCATAAGGGAAATTACAGTTCCAAGCTATTCTAAATTCTGTTATAAATGCTAAAGTTTGTGACTACCAGGAGAGCAACTAAAGCTACATCTGTACACTCCTTTGAGGAATTATTTACATTAAAATAAATTGTGGCAATTAGTGCTTAACAACAAATAATAGATTTATTAGACAGTTCTACGCTCGTGGGTGTGCTCTCTCAGAGTCTAATTTAGAAAATCTCTGAGAAGTTCACGTTTTTTCGCATCGTGTCGTGGAAATGACACGACCTTCATTAAAATTTCACCGCATTTATCACATGAGTCATTTGACGCACTAATTCCCTGTTTTCATTCCCAGAAACATAAATATTTATTACCATGTGCTACAAAGGGTTTAGATTCGAGACAAGTTTAAATGCAATTGATTTCCTATAAAAAGTCGGTGGTGAGCTCAAACAAGATTTCAGGCTACTTTTTGCTGGCTCAACGCAATTCGGTTATAGCTTCAAAAGTTGGGGGCGCAGAAATTCATAAAAAGCGCAGCTAGAGGTCCACGTTTTGGACACAAACTCATATGCGATTATTAACAGTTTCACAAGAATAATGTTTACAGCATAAAACAGCTTGAGACCTTGTTTCTTTTGATTCTAGGTAGTTATCTAGCTTGGCATTTTTATTATTGAAATTGTGTTTTAGGCTCAATTAGAGCGAAAATTTTGAAAAAATCACAGAAATAGCCCAAAGTCTTAGCAACAAACTCATCTGAGAAAAACCACCAGATCACGAGTCGTTTTAAAGATATTTGGGTTTGAATATAGAGACTTGACCCGGCGCATCCACCATTTTTAGGGGAAGGAATTTTGCTGCCAAACTCTAAACAAAGATAGTTTCGCCGCACCAAAGTGGCGATTCTTTGTAAAAGTCAATTTTAATTAAAAGTCACTTCTTGGCACACGTTTCCAATTTTGCTAAGAGCAAAATTTGACGCATCAAAGCAGGACCTGATTTATTGAGAGCTCTTCAGAGTTACTGCCGAGTGTTTTGTCTATTTCCGTCAAGCACAAAAAGTGCCTTTTTGACTAGTCTTGTCTGTTAATTTATACACAAATTGCTCAAACCAAGCGTGTTCGGAATACAAATTTCCCGAGTGCAATTGTCGTTAATTTCGCGCTGTTTTCCATTTAAGATAACATCCTAAGTTGGTGCAAACCGCTGTTCTATTTTCTGCACAATTGAATTAATTAGAATTTTATTAAGTTTAACACGGAGACAGTTTGCACAATTCCAATCGCTTGAAAATTCATAACTTTCCAGACAAGAATAGCGTTTTAACATCGCCGCGCTTTTTTCGTAAAGTTTTCCTTTGAAAACTTAAGACCGAGCGAATTTAGTAGCGTTATCCATCATGTTAAGTAGCGGAATATAAATATTTTCTCAGGGTAATTTTACCCTCGTCTTGCACGCAATAACTATCTACTTGTTGGACGTCGAGAGAAATAATCTGAGTTACCCCCTGATTTGAATTTCGATCCGCGGAAGCCCTAAAATGAATGAAATTAACTTAAATTGTGGTTTCATGTCCAATTACTTGGATTTTCTTTTGTTGAAAAGGATACGCAAAGGGTCACATTCACTGGCAAACTCATTTTGTATTTCTGTTTGGAAGGATATCAGTTTCAATTTGCATTTCCAAAGGAATGTAACATCAACAGGGTGGAAAGCAATAATCGGAAGCTTCGGTAATCTTTTTCCACAAAATTCGGCAAATGAATTTAATTTTCATGGGAAATTCGATAACGGGGACTGTTAAATTAAAATTTGGAGCCGATAAAAAAGCGATTTTTAAGGCTCGGGTATTAATATCGGCGAAGAAAATGTCGCCGGATTGAAAGATGGAATTTTAATATTTGATTGAAACATGATAAGTTCTTGTCTGTTCGTTCTAGTAGAAAATTAAATTGCCGTCTGCATAAGTTTGGGGATTTAAACTAGAATTACACGAACTAAACCTATCGAGCGCCGTTAAAAATCCGAAAAATTTGTCACCGCTGCGGTTGCCTGTTCTGTTGAAACAAATATTATTCCAGACGAACAGGGGAGATATTCGCGGTAAGCTGACCGGATTTATGAACGTATTTACTTTTTGATTTATGTTACCAGCTGGGCTCCGGACCTAATGAACTGATGCAATTTGAAGAGTTATCGAAAAAGTGCTGCGAGCTAAACTTCCAGTTACTGGATATCCAGACTCTGATTTGGTTATGACTCGTCCAAACACGACTACAAAGCGCCATATGGCGACACCAGATATTTGAAATTTGCAGCAATTAATTTATATCAATATTTACACGTATTATCGCCAAGTCAAACATCAGATGCGATGCATTTGTGTCGCTTTTGCGGAATTGATAACGAAATTAATCCGATTATTGTCCAAGTATTGGCTACGTTTTTAGATACCTTTCTCAGCAATCCCTGATTTAACTTAAACGAAAATCGAAATTTCACCTTATCCTTTTAGGGATGTGGAATAAATTTAAAAAAGCTTAAACGACTTATCGGCAAATTGCCAAGGCGGATTACTCTTAAGCGGTTCTAACTCGCTTTATTTTTCCATTTCGTTGTCTTCGGAGCAGTTGATCGATAATAATGTTGGCAATTGTACGTCAGTGTTAGATAAAATCTTCGCATCATTAGGGAGTGCATGAAAAGGCGCGTGGAATGGGCGAAATTTCGCGTTTTCAATGATAAACGCCCCTGAGGTTTTATATCAAATCCAAATGTGGAATGTGGATGTTTAGAATACACGGAAATGCGGAGGGAGAGTAAATATTGTGATAAATGCGGATTTGGAGCAAATTATGCTACATGCAAATATTAAGATCATAAATAATTGTGATTTACGGGGGCTGAGAGCGCGGATTAAACGGAATGGAGGTTCATAAAATTAACAAAAAAACTAAAAAATTCAGACAAAGGTTCTATTCATTACTTTCGCCTTCGTAATTCGACAGTGGCGTGTTAAATATTTACTCATTAACTTTTTTAATTTTCTAAGATTATTTATGTCCCTTCTTTTTGTACAATGTCCACCAACTGTTGCAATTTAAAACCTGCTTAGGATAGTCAAATCCGTTTTCCCTAACAATATAATTAAAAAAAAATTACTCAGTTTAACCCTCACAAAAATCAAACTCCATGCATATTTGACGCCAGTTTGGACCTCCCCGACCCACACATCACCCAAAATAAATACCAAAACGTTTATGAATTCATGAATAGTAAACAAGTGAATCAATTTGCTAATAAATAACAGATGATTTGTTTATTACCACGAATGTTTCAGAAATAATCAAACCGAACCGACGCAAAAAGTCCGCATAATGTTAAAGTTCGCATAAATAACAAAATCCAAGCGTATTCCATTTTCTTGCAGGTAAAAAGGTCAAAAGCTGGTTATGAAAGCTTTGAAATCAACTAAAAATACACCAACGCTTCACCTTTCCTCCGATAACGAATAATTAAAGCACTCAACTTTGAAAGCATTGATGTAACTTTCATCAATATCGTGTTATCGAAACTTAACCAGGAATCAATTAGAATGTACAAAAAGCTTGTCATGGATCAGTTTAATCGCAAATCGGCTTTAATTGCGATAATTTAGTGAGATAATTCGTGCTGAACGAGAGGATATTTCCGGCGAAATTATCGATTCGATGAAAAAAAAACGATCTTAGCAACAGTGGCTTCAATGTGACCATTATGACATGTTATTTTATTTCAATGCCAACCTTGGTAACTCAGCTTTGCGCATCACTGTTCAACCGTGCGATTTCGCTATTGAATAATGTAAATGATGCCGTTACAAATAAAAAACAAGCGACTTACATTTCTCCCCGTAATTGAAATGGATGTTGGAGTCTGAAACAAAGAAAAATTTAGTTTTAACTTAGACCGCAATTATTCCAAACTTGAGCTAAACTCGGCTTGAAACTTGGCACATCTGTTTCGAAATCCGTTGCAATATGTGGCGAAATGATCACGACTAAAGGAATCCATAAAGCTGAGAAATTGTAAACAAGGCGAGCGTTCTAAGGGCAAAGCTTCAAGATATCCAAACAGGGGATGACAAGATCGCTGCGAGTTAACCAACCAATCTGTGCCAGCATCTGTATGTAAATACCTTTAATCTCGAATTTGCAATTTAAGATTCGATATGGAACAGTCAAGATATCAGCTATAATGATGTATGATTCGCTAGAGGTTTGTTAGCCGAGCTGAGCTTGCAGATAAAGAAACGTCATGCTTGACTGAAGTAACTGCATTTGGTAAAAGATGGATTGACCAGGAAATCAAATTAAATGTTTGCGGGCAGGTCATGGTTACGTTTTTCATAATCCTTAATTTAGTCACTGACTGAAATGAAAGGGAACAAATTGGGATGATTTGGACTAATTTTTAATTCTATTTGTGGTCATGTTACCTTTTGTCTGAAATCAGTGAATTTTGAGCGATGAGCAAAGGAGTTTTAGCATTGTAATGTGTGTAATTTACGTCTAGTAGCAGCGAAATACGAGTACATAGTTAAAGATTGACTTGCACAAACGAGATGCAAAAATTGTTGGTGCGTTAAATCAACTCTTGAAATTGCTGAGATTCTCTTGTCTCTACTGACTTTTTATCTAAATGAAGTGGACAAGCAAACTCTATTTTCAAAGGATAATAAGATTAGAATAAGACAATGTAGAACATTGCATATTAGCGCCTCTAAATACGGAGATTAATAGACTAGTACAACACATAGTATAGTCTCAGTTTAGATTGAGCTTCAAAGTGATAGATTAACTAAAATGTAACAAATGTTGCAACTCGAGATTAGTAATGTTACAGTAACAAATGGCAGGAATCTCCCAAAGAGCGGATCGAGTTGGGTATTTTTGCACAAAGCTCGTATTTCAAACGAAAAGATTCAACATGTACAAAGTTTAACTTAATTAAAACCGAGCTCAGGTTTATTGTATCAATAATTCCATTGATTTCTTTGTTTGGAGGAAGAAAATTAACATTTAGAACGCTTGCATTTATGGTCCTGTTAAAATGGTCTCGAAGGA
Organism: Gnatocerus cornutus; assembly: GCA_029298725.1. Lineage (NCBI taxonomy): Eukaryota > Metazoa > Arthropoda > Insecta > Coleoptera > Tenebrionidae > Gnatocerus > Gnatocerus cornutus. Next base: position 5,624,906 of record CM055517.1, read on the forward strand.
AATAATGTAAACCAGGTTGTTTTAAAAGTGCACTTCCCGGTAAGTGTTATGTTTAATTCAAACGCAGAGTAAATGCACGCGCATTTCTGCACCAAACAGGAGACAATTATCTCCGACAATTTATAGAATTGTACGCGAAACGCTGTTTGCATAATTTTCTGAAATTAATTGGAGCAATTAATAGTTAAAAGGTTTCGGTTTCAATTATGTTCATCTTTGTCCACTCCGTGTATCATCTAATGGGTCTCCGATGTCAGTTACAGCTCATGACTTATCCACATTTACTGGATATTGTGCTTTCTCTAATATATTATATACGAGCTGAATCAGTGGAGTAATTTACCGGCGACCAGAGCTGAATGGTAAAAACTCTCCAGAGAAATCCACACTTTGTAATGAAGATGAGTGTAACGCACTATTGAACCAAGAAAAGAAAACGTGGCTCTCGCGGCCAAATCTCCCTAAAGACTTTACTATCATTAACTTGTGTCCTGGGTAATTATTCACGCTCACTGTACCGCATTTCCACGTCCTTTCTTTATCTGTTTAAACCTCATTGTATTTTAACGTAGAATAGCTACAACGAAATTTATTTATACTATTCATTATCCTGTTATTTTAGTCAAATTCGTACAAATAAAAACAAACCACGTAATTACACTCGGAACGTGCTCTTGGTGCTGTGGTACTTATCTTTCATCAGTATAACAAATCGGTTATTAAAATTCAACTAATAAAATAAACACAACATATGAATTACAGCTTTAATCTATTTTTAATTCGACTTAAACTGTTTACGCATGTTCAAAGAATCGCACCATGTGTACGTTATTACGGCTTAACCGCCCTGAGTGTTCTATTTTTGAGAGAAAATCGCAAGGGCAATAGTTACGAGAGGTAAGGTGCTGCGTTATTAAACCACGTTTTAATTACACGAAGAAATTATACCGTGAAATATGGAAAGCCACCCTAAAATTGAATATTAATATGGTCGCACGACCGCAAAATTATAAATTTGTATCCTTGACTTTTTCAAAGCCTCTGGAGAAATATTTCAGTTTAGATCAACCGGAATAAATAAGGAGGTTTGTGCTTATGAAAGGACGAAATTAACGACGAAGATGTATCACCAGTGGCGTCAGTTCAGTCTATAAAATTATGCAAGTCCCATTAAATGTGGCGGAATTTAAGCAGACATTTGCTGGAAAGTGCATAACACTGAGTCATAAAAGGAAAATAATGCAACTCCTTTATTACTGGATGCTTTTAGAAACTACTTTCTCGGGAGGAAATTGTTATAATTTGTACAGCTTTGAAATTCGGGTGGGGTTTCCTTATTTTATCCAAATTACACCAAATTAAATTAGATTGATGACCGGCGCATCCACCATTTTCACTTTATTTTACATTAGGAGTCAATCAGAGCACTGGTCACATTGAAACCACTTTTCCATAAGAGAAGCACGTGTTTAAACACGTGGCAGCTGTGACGAACTCCGTTATTTCTTAATAAATTCTCGCAGATTGGATGAGAAAAAACGAGGATAAACGTGTTCACATAATTACAATCGTGAAAGATCCGGCTGAACAGAAAAAAAATCTCAACGAACGAAAGAACTGCGATCAATTCACCGAAAAGCAATGTTTGTTCAAAGACAATATGGGGGCGTCACCATTTAACACAATTTCCTCGGCTTAATTCAGCCAATGGAAATTTAGCGAACGAATCACAAAAAACCTGTTTGGGTAATTTTCTTCCCAATAGAGTTTGCAGCGGCTATAAATTTTCGTTTAAAGCGTCCGATACTGAAAAACTACGAACTTTTTAGTTTGGAAGGCTCGAGGTAAAAATTAATACTCGTCAGTTGAATTTAGAGAGCTAACCCCCCTACATTGACCCGTAAATTCTTTTTTTAGGAAAATTCTGAAGTTTACGATTTATGTCACACCCGGTGTGAAAAGAATCAACTTTCTCTATAAATGTTTCAGACTTGTGCTCGCTCCGACATTTATGACACGAGTTGTATCAAACAGAACTAAAAGCTCGTAACTGTCAGGTACGGATAAATTATAGAAAAACCGTGAAACGAATGTGAAAAATTTGGAGATGAGCAAAAAATAGCCATACGTTGTTTCCGCAATTTCCTTCTAACTAACTAACGCTAAAGCTGAATGATCATTGCATTCATTACTCATTCACAATGGATCTTTTCACGGCTTTGTTTGTGGGGAAAAATCGTAAAAAATAACGTTCAGATTTGGAAAACAAAAAGGGTCGTAAAGGTAATTAGGGCTGAACTTACAGCGAAAAGCGTTTTCAAGGCTTAAATTGTTGGGTCAACAAATGGGTCATAAAAATAATCAGCACCCATCTGTAGAAATAAAAAAACTGAGCTCAATTTTTGTGAAAATTTTCGTTCGCTTTCATTGTAAACATTTTGCGTCGTTTTCCCTTTTAGTAATTACGATCGCGCTCTCATCTTTGTTTGTATTTTTCTTTGTCCTCGTCAGTTCGTGGACAACAGACGGATAATTAAGTATTGGGCTTTTGACTGGTGAGGACTTCATGAGTATGTTTATAATTAAATCCCTTCAGAACACCCTTTTCCATTCATTCTTCATGCAAGTATTAATTAATTTCTAGATACTGAAGCAATCTAATATTATTTTAATAGATGTGATCCCCGAAAACTCCGTTAAAAACCAACTCAAAAAAGTTCGAGCTGCCCTTAATTATTTAACAAGGAATTAAAATCACACTTTGCCCCAACTTCCTTATCTCCAAACTTTGATTAAAACAAAACATGTGCTGTTTGCATTGCGTACTGCCAAACGCCAAAACAAAGAGATTCTGAGTTAATCTGCCTTCCAACAGAACTCATCCGTATAAACACACGATGAAATGCGATAATAATAACTAGAAGGGTCGATTTATCAAGGGTGACATATTAGCACGAACTTCATTGTTGAACGAACTCGAGTTCCACAAATTAAAAGAATGGCGACAGTGCGGAAAATCTTACACTTATCGGCGGTGGATTTGCAGTGTTTTCCTATTTTCTCGCCGAATTCATGAATATTATAGTCACGTTAGCACGTACCGAGGAATACGAATTGTGCTGCTATTGATCTCATTCGTGAAAGATATTTGTTTTCGTCTGTGCAGACCATATCTTTGGTGCACGCGGGGGTGAGAAAATTGTCTGGAACAAAAGTTTCTTCAACCACTTTAAACAACTTATGCGGGACAACGTGTTTAGACGAGGAAAACTGGTTTCAACGTGAGCAGTGCTGCCAGATTCTCAAATTATTATCCTTCCAGGATCGAGGAATTTTGAATATGAACTAAAATACAATCGCGAGGGACTTCCATGAAGCCCATCCTACCTTTGCTAATTATTTTTAGCCACTAAGCAAATAAAGCCTTTGTAACAGAAATATTATTCCAAAGATCTGACGAGACCGTTGCAAGAACCTAATCTACAAGTAACAAACTTTCACGAAACTCAAACAATATTTCATCACCTTATCAACTCAACTACATTTTATATAACTTTTGCAATGTTAATTAAACAGAAATCTGATAGAAGTGCCGTCGTTTTTATAACTTTTGTAATCCTATACCAGTAGCATTGTTATTAGACCAAAGTTTTCTGCGAATCTGTTTTGTTCTTAACAGGTAATAAACTTTGTAAACTCGGTAAATCGCAAATTGTAGTTGCAGGTAATTTAATTATTACCTACCGGCGGGGCTCTTGCGAAAGATGTAAACTGATTAAAACGAATTTTTTACCGTTGATCACGCAAAAATCGTGGAAGTTTTATTCTCACTTCATAAATATCTAGGGCATATTTTGAATTTTATCTGGTGCTAATAGGAGTGTAAAATTTGATGGGTAATAAATAAAAGGGGCAGCATTTTAAGTATAAAATTTCCGTCTATTGTACTCCCTGAAAAATTTATCACAGCTTTTTTCTCTTAAAAAGACTCTACAAACGAGCATTACCTCTATTTTTCCAGCACGCAATAAATCTCTCTATTCAACCACAATAGAGCATGATTTCCGTAAATTCATCCTCCCCAACTTTGTTTCTGCAATTTTGTCTTTATCAAACTAAAGACACTTCCTCCACCAATTCAACTGTCAGCTTGGTAATTTTGGGAATGGAAGTCTATAACTTTACTACAACAAACTTCGTACTTAGAAGCATAATGTCAAGGTTGTTGTGCGACACAGCTCATCAAAATGATTAAAGACTATTTTTTACGTGGGATTTTAAGTGCAACAACGCCAGTGTATCCTTCTCAATTCAATTAACTTTCGGGTTTGGTAATGTGTCAATCTATTTGATTGATGATGTGAGGACAAAGATGCTTTCTTGTGTTTTTTTCTTTGCTTTGGGGGGAGAAAAGTTCTTTTGTGACAGTTCGAGCCGGTTATTGATTTTAAAAATAACGCGGTTGGGCCCGGTTTACCTGTAGTGTCCACTTGCAACCGGAAATGCTTTGACTGAAACCCAATTAGTTACCCGATGCTTCGTCACTGTCACCGCAAAGAAACTCCGTTTTTTCGCCACTTCTCAACAAGCGCTCTGATTTCCTTTATTTCCCGGCTTCATAGAACCGGGGGAAAATTTTCAAATAAAATAAGAAGTAAGAGAATTTCCGCGAATTTTCCTCGTCTCGCATCGACTTAATTTGCACACCTCCAATATAAGAAACTATCTCGCATTGAACGACTTTGAATTACGTTTATTGAAGGGGAACGTGAGGGTTGCTCTGTTACAAATACCTTTTGTTAAACAATCCATTGTTGAAAGAAGTTCTCTATTGAAACAGCCACGACTTGTCGTTCTATTCAGGAAAAAATGGATGACATTTCAATGCGGAATTTACGTAGAAAGTTTTTGTAAAAACGAATCAATAGGGAAGTGAAGCTACAAAAATGATATTAATTAATGAAGAAAATTTAATTGAATCTAACGTGAAAGTGATAGCTGATATTAAGTTATAATTGTGTTAGCGAACTGTTATTATGGTTACACTTTCGGTAACAAGTTCGCAAGTTGAATGGAGCTGTAAATGGAAGGAAATGAAAACAAATCAGTCTTGAGTAAACATGTAAGTAGATGGGAGTTTACAGAGTGTTTTTGGGTTTGAAGGAGTTTTTATAAACAACACTGGACTGATGTTTTTTTAAGCATAAATTTTATAATAATGCAGAATTGAAAATTCCTGCATGCTTTCCGGCCCTTTTTCACCACAATTTTTTACACTGTCTAACTCTATTCACTTCGCCTGAAAACGAATATTCCTAGATTCCTCCCACGAATGTGACCGTTTTCCTTATGATGTGCTCGCACACATTTGAAAGTCAAATAAAATTTATTCGGAAGATTGAAAGTTGTGTTCGTGCATTTCGGCGTCCTCCTTTTGTAAGTACATTTTTTCTACCGACACTAATGATGCGTCTAGTCACATTCAAAGCCCTAAAAATTAAATAAACATCTCGTCCTGGGATTTTGCACATTAATTTAACCCAGAATATGGTTATTAAAAATTGGGCGGCCCTTTTTTGCGTCAATCTATCATTTTCAAGATTTTGTGAAGATTGTTTCGTGATTGATTACAGGCAATACACTCAATCTCCTAGTCAATGAAAAAGTGCTGTTTGTAAACATAGTGTAAACATAATATCTTCGGCGTCGCACCAACTTTGTTTATGGACCGATATTTTACAGGCAATAAAACTCTTAATTATGTCACACATAAACACTATTAAAACGAAAATTGTTTCCCACGTTGCAAGAAAATTTTCTCCCGGATCGGAATTCGAAGCTTTTCCTCCAAAGAAAAACTCCGCTTTAAGAATTTAATGCTGTTTATTTTCGTTCATCGGAGCCGAAATTCGGAACGGGATACCAATAATAAATTCAATTATAAGAGTCTGCTGTGTTCATTTCCAGCAGTTATTACATTCACAATGATTTAATTGAAGACTTGTTTATTTTAATTAAGTTGGAAATATGTGTTTCAAAGCGGTTTAGGTGGGAATTTCATTTCCTGCCGGGTCAGAACGTGGTTTTATCAAACTGTTATATGCTATCGATGGCTTATTTATTTGGAGGTTTGACCCCGATTTTAGTTCCACAAAAACAATTCGTCTCTTTAAAAATCAAAGCTTTTCTTTTTCGGACTAATGGAACGCTGGAGGCGCAAGAAATTGGGTATAAATTAATTTCGGATCGATGCTGTTGTTAATTAATGGCGTGTCTTCGCCTATTATTCTTTTCCAGGTAAAACCATGCCAGCGTTTTATCGATTGTCTCTTGTACTCGAGGGACTCAATTTCAATTATAGTATTTATCGGAAGTATTAACGTATTACTAATATTGAGGATCTTATCAGTGTCTTTCGTGTTGCTTTTATACTGTAGAAAAACAAATGGAAACGAAATAAAAAGTCTTTCTTATTACCAAATCGAACACGCTAATTCAATCTTATCTTTATCGTGGCTTGTTTCAACGCTACTAATGACCTTATATTTTAATGATGGTTCTACACGCGACGTCACACTTTTCTTTATTTTCTCTTGAGGGTGATTTCTCGATCCTCTCCACCAAAACTTGTCGTAAAAATGAATCAACTTCTTAACTGACGGCACTAAACAACTACTAAATTCTTCATTTGTCAGAAACGACGCTTTAACTCGACGCCCACGTCACGGTAATTGGAAAAAGGAACAAAAATTAAATAATAATAAATCTGGGTTTGTTTCTCGGTAGTTTTTCACAGTTAAGCCGCTTATAAATGTTAAGAAATATTACTGTACGAGCAGCTGAAAGTCTCATATTTTAACGATGTAGAACACAATAGGTGGAAGATATAATGGGCATGGAGATTACATAATGGTAATTACGGATTTGGGATGCGGACAAAGTAGATGTTTTCTCAGTAAAAAGCACTTTGTTAAGGAGGCTTCGAGAATGATGTAGACAATTTGTGGCATTTGTTGCAGCGGAAAATGTGGCGGCTTACGCAGAAACGACAGGATTTTTCCTAAAATTGCAGGAAGATAAAATTTTTTATTTTTTATCTTCCTTAATTTCGCTGAGATTTGCTCTGTACTTGGAGAGACACCTATTTGTCCGCAAACACCAAATTGAGAAAATTGGCATTTTGAAGTTAGCGCCTCCACCATTTTGCAGCGTCTATGAAAACTGTGTCCTTTTTTAGAAATTGAAACTAATTTTAGATAAATGTTTACCAAGTCGGGGAATATGAATCAGTTCCAGGGCTCCAACGGAGAAATGTATTTAATATAAAATAAACTGTTCTAGCTACAAAATGCATCAAGAATTCCTTTAGTCTACCCACGTTCAGCAAACTGATCTCTGACGACGGATATTTAATTTTTCGTCCCCAAACCGAATAAAATATTTGCGGCTTGAACATTCTGTCAGTTCTGACGCACACTAAATTCCTTCCACCCCAAATTTAGTAAACTACCTTTGCACCATTTTACTGGATCCAGGTTTCGTGCAGATTATTACAGCTTTAGGTGAAGCAGCCCTTCCAAACAACCTCTCCTGTTATAAATCATTTATTATTTGCTTACTTACGCGGAGCGGAAGTGGAATTCCAAAAATACATTAAAAGAATTACTTGGACTTTACTAAAAATAATAAATTCTTTTCATTCTTCCGCAGACAATGAACTATAAAAGTCACGCGAACTCTGATGAAACGTCAAACAACAGACATCTTTTGATGTCGTAATGGTATTAGCTAGCGCATTATGTTGTCGGTAAACATAAAGCATTCGTAAATTAATGCGTTTAGTTTCAATTTCAGGATTAACCAGTGCAGGGCGAGTGGTGTCATTGTACTTAGGTGTGTTAGTTAGCATTCTTTGGACTACACGCGAAATTCCCGACTTTATTTATCCCATTGCAGTTGCAGCACGGGCGCGAAATCAATTTACATATCTAATTAAATTTTTCTCCAGAGATCTCGTCCCAGAAATTTAATATTACTTTTCCGCAACAAAACTTTCGTTCCAATTAACGCCCACTGCATCTAATTTTCTGATAGTAGATCTCAGTTCAATTCTTATCGCTTTTAATAACATCAGCAAACACAGTATCTAAAAACGATCAGGGTAACGACCATCATGACCACAAGTTATAAAAATCAATGAGGTATAATTCCAGTGCATCGCCCTCTCTCCATGATTTAACGTCCTGAATTGGCTTAATTTAACCACGCAGTTTATTAATTCCTACACTTATACAAGGTGTAATTTCGCTAATAAAAATTGTATATTAATAACAGCGTTCTGTTCTTGTTGGCAACATGTTGCTGACGTTGACACGACAAACAAGTCATTATTAATTTCGTGGTTAGGGGTGGTTAATCGGTTAACTACTAACTAGTTAATTAAGTTAGGTTATTGACTTCTGGGAGGTTCGTGGAATCGTACAATGAAACTTAGTGGTAGCTGACAATATCTTGACAAATCTAATCTCAACTTGGTACGGCTAGGGAACTAATTGTGGTCGGATCAAAGTCGAGCTCAACTGTCTCTCTTATTAAAATTTTTAAACCACAAACGTCGTAAATTCGAGACATAATTACTCGTAAAATTGTTGCTGCACCTTTTTCATTGACATTTCAAGGTTCTGTATATTTGTACAGAGTTTTTAAAATAAACGCGAATTTTCCGTGTCCTGTAACAACAATTTGAGCGAAACTTTGTGACGATTTTTCATTTTCGACATAACAGTTCGTGTTTATAAACGAGTCAAACATTTTTGTTGTGCTGTGATGGTACTTTTACGATCCAAAGCTGGATTATGGATATTTTTCAGTTTCTGTCAGTTATTTGCACAGTCCAATTTTTTATTTACGTATCTTGACCTAGAAACATTTCAAAGGAAGATTCTAAATTACGAAGCGAGCGTTCTCCGTCTGTTCCACATGCAAATGCTCTCATAAATATTCCGTTTATTGCGCGACTATTACAATTTATTTAGGGTAAAGTTAATCCTGGACACTGTGAGAGAAAATTTAGCTTGTTATTATTTTGTTTTATCATTTCCCAGCGCTGCAGTTTTTGACAAGTGTGCTCCTTTGTTGTTGTGTCGGGAAAAGAATTAAGACATCAGCCGACAAGGGATGATAATTGGAGGTAGTTAAGTTAATTCTTGAAGCATTAACTGAAGAAACTTTCCCGCGCCCTTCCGAGAGAACGCAAATTAGATTTTGTCCACCACGAAACATTCCCCCGTCAAATTGAAACCTCAATTTATTTATCTAACGTCAGTTTCATTGTTCCCGAAAAATTCGTCCATTAACTAAAATCGTTTCTCAATCCGAACAAAATATTTTCGTAACGCTCGAGTAAACCCTCAGAAGTAAAACATCTGTGCCGCTAATACACATCCCATCGTGAAATTCGAGGACCGAATTGAAAAATTTACTCTGAAAATGACAAGAGGGACTTTCTTAAGAGGAAAATTTAGTATTCTGGATTAGTCACATAGGTACAACTCATGCGACATCGCTTTACTTTTTTATTAAATGTTTAAAATTCCGAGCCAAGAGACGCATTTTACATATTTTTATTCGAGATCCTGGGAAATCGAGGTGTTGATGGAGCAAAGAAATTTCGTTTATTCGTCACTATTACCGCGATGGTCATCAATTATGGGGGCGCGCGTCAGGAGCAAAGTGTTGTTGATTTTTCTTTGGTGAATCCCCCAGTGGCTTATAAAGGTTAAGCACGGTTTTATGAGTGCGATTTTCGGTGGATGTTAGAAATCATTAACTAAGAGTGTTTTTATGATTTTTCTTTCAGGGGTTGAAGGATTTTTTATAGGGGCTAATGGAGAGTGCTGCAAATTGCTGTTTTATTGCGGGGCTCAAAAGTTGAACGTGCCGTTGTTGTAGATTTTACTCGTATTATTGCAAAAACTAGGAATTAGCCACAGGACGAGAACAGAAATTTTTTATATGCTTAGGTGCTACAAAAATGGTGGAGGCGCCCACTACAAGTTAAAACAAAATAAAAAACCTTAGGACCAACTAAAAGTTAAAAAAAACCTTTTGATTGGGCGATTTTCACTTTTAACAAGTGGATAAATTTTTCTAACTTTGATAATGGCGATGTTCCAAGTTTCTAGAAAGTCTTGTCCAACTTTTCGACATCCCGACTTTTTAATTTCGTTTTTAATTTCGTTCGAACTGTTAAAACAGTTAATAATAAGAAAAAATGACTACAAACTTAGAAAAAATCTTACATTATTAAATCTTGCTTCAATTAAGCGCCTTTTCCCACCCCTTCCGATCTGCAAAAACAGCTCTTTGTCTCATCTTAAATGAATCCGGAGGAAAATAACAAGTTACCCAACTTTTAAATGACTTGTAAAACATGATTATTTTTCCCAAACTTGAGATTTTAACAAACAGTCTCCAGTTAATTATTTCCTTTGTAATCTTAACGCAGAAAAACACTTAAAATGCGACAAACAAAAGAAGTTTCAACTGGTTACTCATCACCAAACAATAACTTGCATCATTTATATTTCCCAACCTCTCTAAAACCATCGAAAGCTGCTCTTGAATATTCATAGCAACGACGCGACAAGTTCCAATTAACGCACTCTGTGTCCACCGTTTTTCTATGAATATTTTCAGATTTAATTAAGCGAGAAAAATAGTGTTTTGGTGTGTCCACCAAAAACACCAAAACATATTTTTTTTTCGAATCCGAGATATGCCACACCGGATTCTTATAAGAAAAAGTCCTCTGGCGACAATTTAAAACTTCAAATGCTCTTAATTCGGTTATGTGTTGACATACGTTAAAAATTCGCAGAGTTTTGGATTTTGCGTGCAATTTTCCGTAAAATAGAAGCGCCAATAATGTGAGTTTGCTGAACAAACTGAACAAGATATTGACCGAAATAGGTTTTTAGGAGGTGTTTTTTCAAGGAACTTTTTCGGGGCGAAGATGCCATTCAAACCCTTGAGTTTACATCAATCGAAAAATCAGCTCGAGATATATCAATTGGTCAAATCTCAGATCGGTAGGTCCAATAGTTAACGAGTGGCAGTCGATAAAACAAATATTCAAAATTTTTCATAGATTGGGTCGGATTCTTTTTTACAAAAAATGGATCATTGAATTTTGAACATTTGAAAGCGGACTCTAAGCAAAAAAAAAACTGAAAAAATAATGGTGAAGACCGTTTCTTTTTATCAGTCCTTGTTTCAGAGATCTTGAACTCAGAATTCGCTATCCGAAACATTAATTGCTTCTAATTCGTTATTTGTTGACTTATGTTCAAAATTCTCCCAGTTTTGAATTCAGCCTAAAGTGTTGCGCAAAATGAGCACTAATATAATTTAAGTTTGATCCGCAAATAAGCGAGATATCAACTCAATTTAATTTAGGTACATATGTTACATATTTTCTTTTTACGAAAGGGAAAAATCGAATTGTAATACCGGATTTTTATCGAAATTGTTTTTGTTGCGCAGGAATAAATGTCCACCGAAATTGTTTCTCGTTTTAACATTGCACCATTTGTACAATTTTTAAAATTATAAGGAATGAAATTTTGCATATAGTTTGCTTAAAGTGTTCTACGGGAGCCCAATTCTTTAGACATATTTTGTTATACCTTTACATTGCAATTCCCATAAGCGAAATTCGGCTGGAATCCACTTAAATGTGCGCTGTTATTTTACCTCGAAGGAATTAAAGTTTTATCAGTGAGGTTGAGCAATTACATCGGTTTGGTTGCAACCTAAATGAGACAATTTCGAACTGCAAACGCGACTGTTCAAACTTTATCATCTTTTAAAACGTCTTAAAAAAAGACGTTAACACGAGAACATGGTGAAATTTAATTAAAAAATCTTTTGGGGTATAAGGAAGCGCATAAAATAGAATAAGGGGCTGTAAAAAATAAAGCAATTAGACTTTTATTTCATTTTTGATGCTCCCCATTCGCGTAATAGATTTTTGAATGAGGCGTGATCTCTTTAAATGGTAAAGAATGACCTCTCATTTTAATTCAAGTTTAAAGTATTAAAAACTGATATTTTTTCTCTTGCCTGTTCAAAGCACTTTTTAACGACTTTCCTTTTTGTAGAACCACAATAAAAACAATATTGACCCGGCCCTGGAAAAACATAACGAGCATGAAGGAACGTTCAAAGTCCTGTTCATGCATAAATTTGCATAAAGTTCGTGTAAAAAATGTGAGAAATCTATGAATTATGAGTAATCCATGCCGTGATTTATTTCCAAGAAAAGCGTGCGTTATTAAACTAAAAAATCAACAGAAGCAATCAATTGCTTTTGTATCCAATACAGGGTTTCATTGTGAGGAACATTTCGCTGGCTTGAAACAGACAAATGGTTGTGGTTTCAATTCTGTTGTACGCATAGCACAATGCAATAAAATACAAATCGGTTCTTCCGCATCGGAATTCGAATTTAAAAAGGTGGATGCCATCGGTGAAAAATTAGAAGCGCAGCTCTTTCTTTGCATTTATTGTATTCAAATTAATTAAAGTCGGAGAAAAATCCGGATCACTTACAAAGTTCGGGTTATTAATCATAGCTTTCAAGTCTCTCGGAGATTTAATTACTCCCAAATCTGAGGATGGACTCAGAACAAGCGGTTTCTTATTTCATGCCTTATTTAACAAAACGAGCAAACAAAACGTAATTGTTCCATTCTTGGTAAGTCGGTTTTTAATAAAATCTGCCTCTAGTTCTGCATAATAAATATTGTCTATTTTAAGGTGCATGGTTGCGGAATTTTACAATGACACGCCACGGTGCTATTCTTAGTATAAAATAGAATCATTTTTTAAAGTGACAGCCTCTTCCATTAGCTGTTGTGACTGTGGGGGCATTCAGGAAATGTAGTAAAAACCGGTGATATTAGGGTGTTGTTGAACACAGTCCGCCATTTGTTCGGGGTTCCTTTAAAAAGACAAATTTCAAAGGAAATTGCGGCCACGGAAATATTTTGTATTTATGTAGACAATTCAAGCAGTGGGGTCGGATTGAAATAAAAATGTCTCAAAAATAAAGTTTTATTGTTGAATGTAAATGTAGAGGACACAGTTTATCATTGAAGTGGACTAATAAAATTTATTAGAAATGGCGGATGCGCCACGTTCCCTCCAGAATTCTCCAGTAATTTCTATAATCTATTTATAACTCTTCGGACACAACAGACCTTAAAAAATCGCACCGTCTGAAATTTCCGATTATTTCAACTATTAGCAAATGTCTTGCCCCTTCCCCGAGCCGCAGAAATTCGGAATTTATGGAATCTCACATACAGCTACATTAATGTAACATTATCTGTTAATTAAAGGAAGTTTGCGCGTAGGCTTATCGATTTCCCCGAAATAAACCTGATTGTCGCTGGAAATATGCAAAACAGCCAAAAACTGCACAGGAAATCCAGTTAATAAACTTGTAAAGTACGTAGGCGTTTAATATATCAACGAAATGAAAGGAGTTAATTTTTAGTTTGAAACTAGAAGAGGCTTAAAAGCGTCTCGGTAAAATTGCGAAGCTTTTACATCCTCAGTACCAACAAGCTTTCAAGCTGATTTGTTAAAAAGTTTAATAAAAACCTTTCAAAATGATTTGCAACTAATTCAGTAATAAAATTTAAAACATTGTGGTACGGAAGTCTTGATTAAATTTATTAGCAATGATGTATTGGAGAATTGCAGATGACTCAATCCAATCGCATTGTGCATTAATGAGATTAAATTTGTTGTTTCCAGGAGATTAATGAATTTATTCGCTTTTGTTCCGGAGGTGTGGTTGATTATAAATTAACAATGCACTCGGAGGAAATAAACAACTTGTTAGACTAGAGAGGGAATAATCGGGCTATTATCTATGCGAGACGATTTTAAAAGCGCAATCAATTGAACAGTTCTCGCGACTTATTGTTCTGACCATGAACTGTGCAAAATGTGCCATAATTAAATAACTCGAATTATCTGAAAATATCGGAATTTAAAGTACGTACATTACATAAAGTCACACGTGACCTCATGGTTACCATTTACGACTATTCTTTTAATTATTCTTAATAATATGGATGACTTAAAATTGTTGTTTACTTTGAAGACTGAAGCACCTATTGTTTAATTTTTTCCGACAAAAAATCTATAATGATCGGAAGTTTTGATGTAACTACATTACCCTCATACTCCTTTGTTAATATTTCATATTAATGAACGTTCTTTGTTCCGATGTTAGTCAAATAAGAATGCCAAAAATACCAAGTAAATAACTGCGTCCACGTAGCGTCCAAATTAAACAATAAATAGACGTCGGACGTGGTTACAAACTAAAACGAATTTTAGCACTAAATTGTAAGATTGTATCATTCTTGTTTTGTGGTGTTCTGAAATACACACAATTTTTAAAATGTCAGAGTGGAAATAAACGAGGTACTCAGTAGGTAAAGTCGGAGGATGTTACAAAAGGTTCTAAAGAACAGGATCGTGAAGGATTATCAGAACAAGAAACTGACGCAACAGGCGGGTTTCGAGTAGATCCACTTTTAGTATTATCTTGTGGCGAAAGGCAAGATCACTTTTATCTAGGTTTAATTCGGGTTGGTGAGTTTTCTCCTATTTAGCGAAAATCGGCAGTTTAGACTTTCATTTTAAAAGCAGTTTTTAAAAATAAAAATGTTTACATTAAGCCAAATATTTTCCGAAAAATTAAAAATTGCTTCATTAGAAACCCAATTAGAAGCCAAAAAATGAAAATGTTTTAATAGACTCCAATAATTTAAAATTTCTCGTTAGCACTCCCAGGGAATACTTTCAATTTCTTCCACGCGCGAGGCAGTGACAATCACAGTTTCAATTCTATTTCCATCATTTTCAGCGAACTTCACAGTGAAAGTTATTGTCATATAAATAATTTCAAAAATACTTCAGAGTTCGCCTCACTACACTCATATTTCTTTTTCAATTCAATGAAAAAAACAGATTTGTTTTCAACCACAGCTTGTGTATCTCCCGATATTATTATTTGAAATTTGTTTGTCTAAACAGTCATTGCGAATTGAAATGTTCTTTGATTAAACTTTTTTTAAGTTGTACGACTTCTAAGAAGACTGGCGCCACGTTACGAATCTTCCGGTCGTGACACTTCACCGAAGCTAAACAACGCAAGTACAATTTAAAAATAGTCACCGCAAAGTGATTACATTCTCAGAATAAAATCGTGATAAGTTTATGTAAAATAATTCGCATAACAAATCAAAAATTCTCATGGAAGGTTTTATTCATACGACCTTTCAGACTTAATTACATCCAACGTGTCGTTAACACATGAATTTAAACGAAAACTTCCTTCGAGATCGATTTCGCTAAATGGAGGTTTCTAAAAATTGCTTTTCTGAGAAGTGGTTAATTTCGATATATCCTGTAATTCAATTAATTTCTAAAGCGTTATCTTTCAACGATCGGTGGAACAACCTCGCCTGTGCTTATATTTTCTGATTAATTTATTATTAACATGGTCTATTTTTAGAAATAAAACAATTTTGGACTAATAGGAAAAATGGAGCGCTAAAAGCACAGTCACACTGTAATTAAAACAAAGTGGTGGAAATATTGAACCCGCAATTTTTCCACGACCTACGTTCACAGCAGGTTCTTGTTTCAATTAATTGTAAACAGTCCACGGCTGCAACTAATTGATCAATAATGAAATTCACGCAAGTTTCTGTCATAAATTTACTTAATTAAAGAGACGGCCTAATTCGTAAATTCGAGCCAAGTTGTAGTTGCGATAACATGAAAACTGCATTAATTTTAATCCAGCTTGCATCGGTAATTTGCCTGTGTCTCAAATGCAAATTAAACGCTATTTGATCGTCCAATTTATTATTTAAAAAAGCTTCGTTATGAAGTGTTTGAAAACTTCCTGGAATCCGCTTTGATGACACGAAAAACTCAAACCAGAAGTAGATACATATTTCATAAATGCTGTAAATGTCCGGGCGCTTGTTTGAATTGTTTTTGATTTACGCCAGTTTTGCGTATGTACATTGAACATCAAACGTTCAACTTTGCACGCAGGGCGAGATCGCTTCACTTGCCTCAATCAAAGAAGACTCTTTCGTGACATCCAGCGAGGATTTGGATACCAAAGAAGTTCCACACGAGCGTAGAACTACTTCAATAGTTGCGGTAATTGCTTACCTGAAAATTCCACGGGAATTGGAAGCCAAAGACGTCACAGAAAGCTACACCACCTGTCAATTTGCTATTTTTGAAAATAACTCGCTTTAGAAATTATTAATGAAATTTAGTTTTCTATTCCTCTTTAAGAATTTATCAAAGTTGTGTTTCTGGTGGGTGTAGCTACCTGATTCTGTTGTTTAGGGAGCACTTCTTTGGAAGCCAGACCGAAATTATGTTTTTAAGGAAAACAATGTGGAGTAAAATATTGAAAGATTGGGAAAATTGAGTGGGAATTTGGGAGTTGTAACACGAGGTTCGATTGAATGGAGGATAAAATAGAAGCGGAAACACGGTTGTGAGTGTTCAAAATAGAAAAGACGATAATAACCCAGAAATGAAAAATATTTAATCCAAAAAATGTTTTAATAAATTTGTTTTTAAATGTTGAATTTTGTTATGGATCTACACAAATCATAAACCATAGAATATGTTGAAAATAAAATCGTCTGTTTAAAGAATTTTATGCCCACTGAATCCGAACATTGTTAGAAGTGTTTATAAAACAATGAGAATCTTTAAGTAGAAACGAAAACTTTTAAGTTTGATGTGAATTTAATTAAAGCTGAAAAAACGCAGACTTAAAAAAACTGTTGAAACGTTAATTATATTAAGCGAATTAATTAAAATAAAACTCCAGAAAACTTCAGCCCCGGCGTCCACAAATCATTCTTGACAATCTGGTAAAATCATGTATGCAAATCCCGTTTTACGCAGCAAATTTAACAAAACCATAATTTTATATTTTATTGCTGAGTGGGATTGCACTTAACAATGCTTGAACGCGTTCCGCCGAAAAACTCCTCACGTATTGATTAAATTAATTTTAAACAAATTTTATTTTTAGTTCAAAATTCGCTGCACTAAACGAGAAATTTGTTTTTCGACATCCATGAAATATGATTCGCATTAACGACGCACGGTGGCATAAAAGCGTATTGCAATTTTACCCATAGTTGTATGATGGCTCTCATTTTTCATCTTTAAAGGCCATTCTAGTCGTAACCCAGCACATTTTATAGAAATTTTATTAAATGGAATTGCAACGATGCACTCTTACCAATTTCCATAATTTTGCGGGGCGCCCAAACAAAATTTCCATGGGCCGCCCGAATAAATCATTCAAATCGCCCAGAAATAATCTTATTGATTCAAAAGTTCCTGGTATAATAAAGCGAGCACGAGACATGATAACTCGCTATAACCATTGAAGATTTATTGTAACCTTGCAGACAAATGTTGCATTTTTATCTATTAATAAGTCGAAGGATGTGAGAAAGTGACTGTACTGTTAAAGTAAAAAAAACTCACAATTGGAACCACGGAAATTGATGAAACTTTGCATATTCCAGCACTTAAAAACGGAAACACTTTCAAACTTTGGCCATTGTTGAACGAGACAATGCGCACGGTTTCTGGAAAACACGACGTCCGTCCAGCGGAAGAGTTCGACGGCGACTGAGCGTCCTCGGCGTCTATATGCCATGCCATAATGGTGCTAGGCTAAGTACATTGTTACATTTATGAATACCTGTTTGGAATTTATTGCGCAATATATGCTCAGCTAAAGCGAGATTTTTATTGAGTCAACGGGCGATCATTCATGATCATAAAAGCGAAACGTCTTAAGCAGTTTTTGGCGACAAATCATCCGATTTTTTCTTTGGTGTCGCACAATTTTACTTCTTTTCACTTCGAATAAATTAGTTTACTTGGAAAACTAAATTGTCAAGCGCCGTGTTTGTGATGAACTACAAAATTTCGTGTGAATTGTCACCATTAATCATTGTTAAAGCTGAATTAAAATCACGGGGAATTGGTGTAATAAATATTTTAACAATTACTACAAAACAACACAGAAATGTCACTCGTTACAGCGGAAATTTAAACTCGAATTAACACAACAAGATATAAATTATCGTCGGACCAAAATTTTTGTTAACACGACAAAAATAATCTAATTTTCATTTTGTTATTTCAAGGTTCTAGTAAGGGACTAATTTTATTTCTTGAAAATTTGTTTATCTACGCAAAAACGAAAATTACTAAATTATGAAAACACGCATTTTTTAAATTATTGAAAAATGGTGGAGGCGCCAATTTTAGAACTTTTTTTTAACTTTTAGATGTTGGTAACCTTAATTAAAATTAAAACTTCATTTTGACAAATTGAGGTTACACATCGAAAGCTGTCGTCATTGTTGACATGTGACTAATGACAGTTCAGATATGCCAAAATCAGTGACAATGCTACCAATTTTAACAGAGGATAAAACTAAATTTTGTAACATTTTTAACAGAAAATTTTTAATAATAATTAAATTGCAATGACTAAAAATGTTGCTGCGCACAAATAGTTTACCTATTAGACCGTGTTTTAGATATCGAAGTGTTAAATCATTCCATTACTCACGTTAATTACTATTATCAGCAACATTTGTTCATTTATTTTGTGCAAATTTTCCGAATTAATCACCGGTAAATTAGTATTAAAAGCAGGTGCGCAAACAATGATATATTAAACTAATAATTCAGTAATGATATTAAAGTTTTAACGGCCAAACCAACTAAAGAAGGCAAGAAAATTTTCGAGCGTGTTGGAACATTAGCTATAATAAAATATTCAATGATTTCCCGACTGCTCGAACAAAAAATAGAATACTTTATTATTCGAAGCAAAAACAACTTTACGTGACTTTATTTTACTCTTAATAAAACAATCTATTAAAATAGCTCTTTCTTTTATTATCTATTTACGCTCTAGTGGTGGAAGTTCGATAATTTTATCGCGGTGAAATTCGATTTTGAGCATACAATTTAGATAAGGCTCTATTATATGGAATGTTATCTTAACTAATTGAGAGGAGAAAAATTAGAATAATCAGATTGAATCACTGTTTTTTTGTTTATCACCATTCCACCTGTGCAAGCTAACATGTGTTATTCTTATCATTAACAGGGGAGCCAATTTAAATTTATCTGCATTCCAAATGATGAAATCATGTCAAATCAACAGGTCCTTTGTTTCCCGTAGTGACGTCTTTTCTTCAACATAATTGATGGACAATAACGCCGCACTGTTTACTTTATTAATACTAATCCTTGATTGTTATTTCCACAGGACTTCCGCAGCTGGAAATAGCTGTGTACACTCCGATAAGTCCTTGATCCACCAACATTTTTAGATGAAAACTAAAGAGAGCAAACAGGAACTTCCTGTATTATAAATTTTTATGCAAAGCTCTGCAACAATAATAATAACGCTGAGAATTAGAATTTAATTGCTTGATTAATAGGTTACCAAGGACTAAGATATTACCTATTCCCATTTTAGAGGATTAATGATGTTGATCGCCCCCCAAGCACACAAATTTGGTTCACGTATTATTGTAAACCCGAGTCAATTCGAAATTGCCATTGATATTATCGGTTTGAAGGGACTTTCCGAATGACTGCTTTATCAGAAATTAGTTGAAAAGTTTAACGGAGTAGGAAGATTTTACTGACACGGGAAGGATTTTGGGATAATCGATGATGCGTCCGAAATTTATAATTACCGATTTATTAGAGCTATTTAAAAGGTGGGCGCAAATAAACCAGTCTAGCGTTAAGACACCTCAATTCCCAGTAAGAATGTTAATTATATTTCCATTAAAATTTTAGGACGGCGCGTGGGCTCACACTTGACAAAGCTTGACATGCTAAACTCTCATTAACTTTCATTTAATTCCACTATTAATTTTATGGGACAATTTTCGCCCGGCGCATCCACCATTATTTTATTTTAAAACAGATGTGTCGAGCGATTATAAAACTAGTCACCGGAGTGAATCACACAAATGTTTACTCTCAATTTCATATTATTGATTACTCGACCAATTGAATAAATCCAATAATTAATAGTTTGGAAGGGTATTATCAAACAGCTCATACTGTGTTGTAAATCGCCGGGCTCTTGCGGATGACTTAATTATCTAAACGAGTCGATTTTCACTTAAGTTATGCAGACACCTGGATAGAATTGTGGAAATTATCACGCATGGGTGTAGCCACTGGGCGTTCATATTTTCCCCCTTACTTAACGAAATTAGAAAATTACCATTAACCTGTTTGCTAATTCAGTTTAATTCCTTTGGTATTTCTTAGGGGACTCTTATCAAGCTTTAAATATAAATTCCTGTTTATCTTGCTCTTAAACTTTTAAACTCCTGCATTTTTAATGGAAGCCTTATTAAGATAAAACGAAATTTACTAACGCAAAAATCGACATGGAAAGGTACGAAAGTGAAATAAAAACTCATTTGCTCTGCTATTTACATTCTAGCGCGCTCTTTTATCAAATACACACTAAATTAGTTTTTGTCGAACTTGCAGTTGATTAAAGAAAATTCAATTAAAACCCTCTTTACATGTCGCAGGAAAATTACCCATCTGTATGTGCAATAGCACCAAATTTTTAACACAATAGAAAGCGGTCATTGATAAAACCTCTGAAGTTTTCGCATTAACTTTTCACCGCAAATCGGAGTAAATCATTTAATTTTTAATTGAAATTTCGTCTCCGCGTGCTTCGGATAGTTGGGCCCAAAAACAAATTAACTTTCCCATCAAAATAACAAAATTAGTGTTTTCTTGCCACAATTAATGCAATTTTCGTGGAGGACAAATTGTTTGCGCTCGAACTGAAAAAACAATTCGGGGTCTTTGCTGAGAAAATTTCTAAAATTTCGTTTCAAACTTGCGATGTCAAAGTTTTCATTCAAAATCGCATCGCTTATTGTCATGCCTGTAACTGTCATATTTTTTTTGTAACTGCGCCCTTTTAAATAAACCAGTGCGTTTTTACATAGTTCGCGCCTGTGACCGGTCCCAAGGTAAGCAAAATGAATGTTAATTAAAACAACAGCGAGTGTCGCCATCCCAAGTCACAAAGCGTTAAAAGTTTACTCGCGTAATCTCTGTTTGACCAACAATGAAGTCCTGCATCCGACAACTTGTCTACGAAGAACCGAATTAAAAAGTTTCGACCCCTACTTTGTGCCAAATGGAATTTTGATTCGGAGGGCGCTATCAATTTAAGTTTGCATCGCTTCGTGCATTAGGTCCATTGAAAAGGAAAGATAAAGTTGGTTATTTTCTTGTGCGGGTTTCACACCGAAAAAAGCGGGAATTTTAATTGATTTGTTTACTTGGGATTGTTGGATGAGAGTTTGGTCTTATTGTAATGTTCTTTTAGTTTCGAGGATGTCTTATAACTATGCCCCAGAGTATGCAACTGAAGAGCAAGAGTTTTCCGAGAGCGATTGTCCTTCTGACAGTGTGATGCAACATGTATCTTCCGGTTTCACAGAACTTTACCGGAGGAAACATCAAACTATAAACCACAACCCGAACTTACCGGGACCTTATTATCACACGCACATGCCGAGGTAAGTTGTGACCACTGAAAAACTTTTCTAATGGAAATGTAAATAACATCCACAAAGTTTGAGCATTTGGATGAAGAGCAAAAAATTAGTTGTACAAAGTCAGGGGACGGTTAAATTAGATTCTTAAGAGGATTTTAGTAAAGAGAGCAAATACTCTTTTATAATAAAATACGCACAGACCATTTAGTAGAGCTTTATTAAATTTTTAGGGCGCTTTTCAGAGTACACAAAATATCAAAGACTTTATTAAATGTAAGCATCTTCTGTGAACGCTGTACAACTTTATAGTTGTTTATAAACACAAAAGTCATAGTTTCTTAGAGTCAAACATTTTATATGCACAACCTGTTGCATGCGGTGAAAAAAAAATCATAAAATATTCTCTTAGAAGCACTTAAAATTACATAATCCATTAACATCAGAACGAATCAGGCGATAAGCTCTTAAAAGTGTTTTAGTTCACCCGGAAATGTATTTTTGCACTACAACGTTATACAAAGATTCTTACCGGCAAGGAATAAAAATAATAAAACCACAGCGAAATAACAAGAATTCCTTGTTTTCACCCATAAATGTCATGCAGTGAAATAAACTGCAGAAATTCATGTCATACATATTGTTTTAAGCTTTAGTTTTGCATAGACGAGATTTATGTTACAGTTGCATCTTCTCAATTGTATTGCTTCAAATTTAAATTTAAATTTCGGGCCCTAGATTGTTTAGTAATAAAAATAAAATCACTAAAAGTCGCACTGACAGAAGTCACTTTCCAGAGTGGATTTAATTGTATATTGTCAAATCTGTCATTTTTTATTATGCTAAATATCTCAAGCGATTTTAATTCCAATTTTTTGGAATTGTGCCACATTAATATAACTTGAGTCGCATGTGTAACCGGAAATCTAAAAGAAGTTACAAATTTAATATCCGTGCTTTTAACGCTTCTTTGAGTAACTTAGACGAATATAGAGCCCGAAGACGCTAACCACTTCACTTTAATAACTACTAGGCACTAACGAGATATCATTTTTCACAGTTGAAATACTCTGACTAAAATATTTTTAATTAAAAACAGTGTTTACATTATTCATTATTCCCGTCTCTTCAATTTAAATGTATCTCGACAAATTAATTGTCTTGAAAATATAGTTAAAACTTGCTTGGAATATATTTTTTTAATCTCAAGTCCAATATTTTCTGAATATCTCGCTTTTCCATCGTGACGAAATAAAACCTCTCCATAAATCATCTTAATTTGATCGTTAATTTTGTTGTGACCATCTGTGACAATAACAATGCTTTCAGCCATTCGGTTATAATCTTTCTACAGTTCTGAACTTGATTGCTGTTGTACTAAATGAAAAGCAAACAAAAGTAAAATCGCAATTCATCTAGCAATGCGTTTTTTTTTAATTAGCGAAGTAAATACATAGCAATAACTGAATTTTAATATTTGGTGGCAGAAATGTGATTTTCTATTTAAATTCGCCACCCTAATAACAGTTATTAAAATTCTCCCCGGAAATGCCGGAGCGCAATTCTGTACATTGTGTCTATTGTTCGGCGCCTTTCATTATTAACTCGAGGAATCGGTCGAGTCTGAAATTTCCAAAAGACTATTTGCGAGTGTTTTGCGCTGGAACGTTATCGAGTCAATTCGCTTTGAGACGTTAGCTTAAAATTGACCATTACTTTTCTTTTTTCTATAGGCTATGTACGGACACCGCGCATGTAGTCGACGTTCCGGGTAATAAATTCTGAATGAATTGCATCTAGGTTTAAACGAATCGAGCAAATTATCAATTAAAGGAAATTGAAAGAGGTTATTTACGTAGTCGGTTTTAGGAAACGTTTAATCGTGAGAAAGGAGTGTCGATTGTAATTAAACACGATAGCTCGCCAGAGATCAACTTCTTGAAAAAAAAAGTGTTGATTAAGGTAATGAAAGACAAGTAAAAAATTATTTTTAACAGAGAGAAGCGTTGCGGGTAAAAAATTTCGCTTCCTACCTCTAGAAAATTGAAAAATGTAAATCAAGTTTTTATATTTTCTTTTATTACGTCTTTTCCCTCTTCTGTAACACATTTATATCGAGTTTAAGTACCAGCAGCTGCAAGTGAAAGAAATTATCCTTAGGACACATCATAGAGGTACAGCCTTGTAGCGCATCCACCATTTTTGCAACATTAAAAAATTCTTAATTATCGAGTTTTATTACCTTATGAACTCTTGTGATTTCAGGTGTTCAAAAAGGTAAACTCTCCCTTAAAACCCACACATTTCATAAAAGGAAAGCGTTTAGGAAAAGATGGAAACTTTATTTTAATAACAGCAATATATGCAACATTTTTGGTCCTCAGAAATCACGAAACTTCCTCGTTTTTCTGTTCCTCCTCGTGAAACTGAAATCTTTACCAATTTTATTCGGCTACAACACATAAAATTCGTCCATTTTCACATCCGGAGAATTCTTGAAATATCTAAAAACATTTTAAGAAATAAAAACCCTTCGCAAGAACAGTTAACTTTATTTAGAAAATACAGAGTACAGGTGGCGCTTTACAAATCCATATTTTTTAATCCCATGGATATTCTTCATTATCGCCCTAATCCAGATGAAATCTGAAATTTTTATCAGCGAATGATAGAAAATCGCTTTTCGACACTCAATGCTGAAAATGCGATTTTTCCGACCTGAAACGTTCCAATACGTGAACTGATTTAATGATTCGTTGCTATGGGTCACGTCCAGGTCACATTACAAAAATTCGCAATGTTTTATAACTGGAATAAAATTTTGCAGCCTAGTCCGACAAAATTCCGATATGAATTAAAATAATTAAATAAAAAGCAGAATAATAGAGCAATGACCACACATACAGTTAAATCAATGAAATGGGTTTAACACAAAACGGAATACGAGGAATTCGAATTCAATAGGACAAAATAATTCAAAAGCGATGACAAACCTGGAAAACTTGATACACAATGAGAAAAAATTGTATCACGTTCTGCAATAAATCTTTTTAAAGTCGCAGTGGTGTCGGAAAAAGGAATTGTATTTTTTTCTTTATCTGCAAACATTGAGATTAGAAGTTTTATAACATATTCTTACCTTATTGGCGTCTCATGTTCCGATTTGATACCCGATTGTTCACAATAACTTAATTTCGAAAGTATGAGAGAACGCTACGATCCGACACCCACAATGTTCGAAACTACAATAAACGGATTACTAATTTTATTCGAGTGGATCGGTGATCGGTGCAGCTAGGACGCAAAAAATTATCACTTACAAAAAAGTTCAAGACTGGATTAACTGATTACGTGAACGTGATAAAATCCTCCGCTGTTGTATAACGAGCGAAATTATTTTTCTTTTTGTGTTTAAAGAGCGTACATAAGTTTTCACGAGAAATTTCTCGCATTTCCAGCTACTACGAACAACACACGCGTCCTGTGACATCTTGTGCCTGTAATCTCCCACCTGATCCCAGATTCTGCTGTTACAAATCTGTTCCTCATCCTCAAGACAGTTCCTTCAGGAGTTCGGCCCAGACAAACCAAAATTCTACATTTCCAAGCATGAAAACGTTCAAAAAATACCCTGTCACAGCCAGAACGCCCAGGTAATTTTTCACGAGAAATTCGCCTCATCAGCAAGTTCTTTCTCGCATTGATCTGTTAACGTGCATATGCGGCCCGGACATCCATTAAACAAAGCTTTAATACTCTCTCGACCAAGTTTTAAACGCTAACGTTGGAGTTGAGTAAGTTGTAAATCACTGAAAAAAAAGAGGAAGAAGAAAGGAGAAAATTCGAGCAGGATTTGCGAGAATAATTAAGTTTTCACGTAATGTCTTTCATTTTGGAGAAATTGTTTCTTGAGAAGTCGATACGTTGTTTCGGAGCTTTTCGATTGAATCAGAATGTGCTTTCGACGCAAATCGGGTTTAACGGTAAATAGTAGAACGGGCTTGTTTAGATAGAGAATGCTAATAGAGTTGGTGGGAACAATGTTAAACCGTGTGAAATTATTTTTCGCTAATGCTGATGAAATTTTACGATGCGACCGCAATGAGTGCCGGGAATTTTGTTAACGATTTATATAAATTTCAACTTAAATGGAACGTCATGGAAGGGATGGTAACATTTTTATAAATAGCCTAGCAATTCTTTTCTCGCACGATACTCCAGACTAAACAGAGATTGCTCATGCAAATGTCACATTTCCATTTTGTGAAAACCAATTTTACCCAAAAAAGTGCTGAATTCTTAAGATGCGTGCACGTGAAATTTTCATTGCGGATACATTTTACAGATCCGGCTAAAACAGAACTGAATATTTCATAACCGAAAAACGCTTAGTTCACTGAATCCCACTCTGTAAAAATTTATCAAGATCCACTTCTTGTTGATCGTCCCATTTTTGCCATTCATCACTGATCCCTCTGATGCTTTTTCACTTGATGAAACAATCATCACCACTGCTTCCTCTGCGATATTTCTTGGTTTTTTCAACACTGCGATTTTTCCGTTTCGTTAATTTATCTCTCATTTCACGTTTGCCACTCCATCGGGAGGAGGTTGATCGTGACTTGATTATTTATTCAGGTGTGTGGAAGGGTCGGTGAGATACAACTTTGGAGCTTAATTCGCTAACCTCATGCACTACCTTGATTCGAGGGCGAGCGTCTGAAATCCCTCATTTTTCATGTTTACTAACTGTGCGTAATTGTTCTTTGTGTGCAAATGTCTTTCTATTCAATTGGGTTTTCCGGATGACGATAGTGGTTCCGGATGTCACCTCCGGAGCAGTCCGGTTTTCACATATTGGATCAGTTATCCAAGTGGAAGATTCGTGTTGGCCTCCGGGATCGGAAGAAAAACGCATTTGTGCCGATTTCCACAATATAAACTCTGATACCTTTGTGGGGCGTCGGGAGAAATATCGAATTTTCGTATTTGCATTCTCGACGGTCGGCGGTTACAATTGCATGTACATTGCTCGAGTTAATAATAAATCTAGTTCTATTTGCATTGGAGGTATTTTTTGGTTTATTTCGAACAACCAATTTCCTACCCTTAAATTATTCCAGGCGAGGATTTTAAGTCATAAACACCGCGGGTGCTTCGGGTCACTCCAAACACGTTAAATAAATAATGTTTTGGCCTAAACATAATCCTCGGAATATGACCACACCTCATGCACTCTGCAACGAATTGCCATGTGTGAAGACACTTTATCTCCCCCCGTTGTTTGACATATTGTTCAAGAGCGGTAATTTACGAAAGTTCCACCCACGAAGAAAAATAAAGAAAAACTCACGAGCGCAGTGAAGACGTTAGAAATACGGGAAGTCAAGGTGTAACTTCGTTGATGATGGAAACTGTTTTTTCTGCCATTATCGATCGTCGTTGAAAATTTCGTTAACTTCTCCTTTTCTTCTGTTTGCTGGAATCTTGTAAACAATTGGATTGATGGAGATCAAGTCCGGAATTTGATTAGTCATAGTGTGTTTTGGGGGTGCATAAAAAACGCAAATTTCGATCTGTCCATCTCTGCAGCTTGACCAATTGCACTTCAATCATCATTATCATTGTATTGCTCTAAACCTCCTCCCTTCATCCATATTTATAAAACGCGTTCTATTTCCAGATACATCCGTGGTCCCCCCACCCAGTTATGTAAACGTCCTTCAGCCCTTTGTCTTCCGGTGACGTGTCAGCCCGACCCAGCAGTATCCCATCGCCCACGAAAAGCTTCAACGGAAATTCAACATTATCGCGGTCAAGAAGCTTCCTACGCAATTAACGATTACGTCATGAGAACAACAGTCAAGAAGACAGACACTCGACCTGTGGATTCTGAAGGAGACGTAAATGCGAAATTAACAGACCTAGAGAATTTACTAACGAAATTCGACGACGGAGATGTGGATGATGGTGAAACTGAACGCGTGGAGATAACAGGAGTCAAAGATATTTGTAAAATTCTAAAACCGAAAGTGAGTCGAATGCGTTTTTGCTTTAATTGGCGCGAGCTCGGGGCGTGGAATATTTTATTTCCCTTTGTAGCCACAAAGATCCTCATAAATAATTAAAACAGCGCGAATTTTCATGCAGGTTCCGGCCACGGTCAGGGCTAAACAGGATAAAGTGTTGAAATTAAGAGCGGTCCAGACTAATTTAACTGAGACGATTGCTACCACTGAAAAAGTAAATAAATTAGAAGTGAAAGAAGCACCTGCGGAGCCATTAGATGTGCTCTTAAAGAAATTACAGACTGATACGAAGCCTGGAGAGGAAAAACAACCTGACTTTCGTCCAAAGCCTGAAATTTCCAACAGACCCAGACAATTAACGGATCAGAAACCTCCTCTCGATGACACTTCAGCGTTGGAGCTGCATAAGTCGAAGAGTTATATTGTTAGTCTGATCGATAAGGCTTTGAGTAAAGAACTGGGAACTATACCGGGAGATAAATGTACACGGAGCGAGGTAAAACTTTGATTGTTAAAAACTGGAATTCAGTGGTTTTCAGTTCGCGAATATGAACCCAGCGAAGGCGGTTACTTTGGTAAATCGACATTCAACCGAAAAAAGAGTTGCGGAGGTTCAATCAGCTGAAGGAAGTTCGAAGGACGGGCAGTGCGGCTGCAAAAATGGTAAAAACTGGTGGATGCGCCAAATAACTATTTTTCTCGAGTCGTCTCCGTGTCAACCTTTTTCGATTTTTAGCTGTCCATTCTCATGTTTATTTCAAGACCACCGATCTGTGATGCAATTTCCGTCATCTACTTCATGTTTAACTTAACATTCGTACCACATTGCATTAAACCAACATTATCTGGAGCGAAGCTGTCCCATGCATATCAAACAAACGTTAACAAATAGAAAACAAGCCGCACGTACTTACGCCACAATAAACTGCAACCGTCACCGCGTTCGAGGAACAATTTTGTCCAAGTCGCACGACAGTTAATATTTCACGAATTCGGACACCTCTGATTAACTTTGACTGTCACCTCGAAGTTTTCCGTGAAGAAACAACTTGCGGGAAATGTGGATTGAATACATTTATAGTTTCTTAACTCGGTAACCTCCACAATGAGAATTGTAATGAAATTTTACTATAATGGAA
The DNA here is from genome assembly GCA_029298725.1 of Gnatocerus cornutus. Taxonomy (NCBI): domain Eukaryota; kingdom Metazoa; phylum Arthropoda; class Insecta; order Coleoptera; family Tenebrionidae; genus Gnatocerus; species Gnatocerus cornutus. The sequence continues at coordinate 5,653,790 of CM055517.1, forward strand.
ATTTATTTACTACGAAGTGCACACTGCTGGAGAATTATTCTTTAGTTTCCCTTCATTTTTAAATGCGGCAAGAAAATTTCCCAGCACGGAAATAACGCGAATGCGAGAATTACAAGTTGTTTTCTTGTTGTACTGCAACTTTATTAAACTGGAAGTGAGTCAAAACTAAAGCACCTCTTTTTCAGAAGAACCATTATACCTGAAACAGTTAAAACAGCTTCGATGGAGTCACCTGCGACACATCCAACGTGAAGCGAAGAGATTAGCGGACTTGGAAAAATTCCTGGACTCGTTCAGTGAGGGCGACAGCCCTTCTTAAAGTTTAAATTTTATTTTACAAAATTTATACAATAAACAACAGTCGTATAAAAACACTATTTACAAGAGTTTAAATAAAATAAATAATTAGTCTAACTCGCCGAGTCTTGCAGCGGTATGTACTTGACTTTTGGAGTAACATCGAAAACTGGTAAGTCTATATAAATAGCCTTCGATTTCTTCGTTGTTGTGACAACCAACTCGTCTGTTATCGAATCCAACTTCATATCTAAGATATTTTTCCTGGCGTGTGTGTCATCTCGAGCTTTCCTGCTCGTTTCGCTTACCACAGTTGTTTCAATTACTGTAGTCGTGGTTTCATCTTCACTCTTCTTTTTAATTTTCTGAATGTGTGTGTATGGAGTGGTCGATATTTTCTTAGTCGTCGTGTCAGCGACTGAAGGTGGATGGAAATTTTTATTGTGAAGGTTGCGTCTCAGATTGGGGAGCTTTGTTGTGCTTGAAGCTCTTGTCGTTTCATCGTAAAACAAAGGTACATATCGTGGTTTCTCTCTTGGAGTAATTATATCACTTATGAATTTTGGAGTGTAAGTGCTAACTAAGGGTAAGATTGTTTCTCTTGCGTACTTTTCAGCTTGTTCAAACATCCTCGCAAGTCTCTGGGGAAGAAATTGGACGGTCATGGCTATCATCTCCAAAGGATTATCTTCGTTCTTAATGGCTTTAGATCCGTCTTCTCGCTTCCATTTCGTGTCTTTAGACTTCACCGACGCCGGCACTGATGGGATCCACTCGGTCTCCTCTTCAGCGTCGTAGAAGTTGTACGAAATCTCTTTATTATTATTCGACAGTCGCGAGATAAAATCGTTTTTCACAGCTGGCTCCAGCTTGAAAGCCCCGAAGTTCCGCGACGTCGTCGCCCGAAGAATCGGTTCTGTTATTTCAGGTTTCTCCTTATCAGGATCATGAGATCGCCCGATTTTACTGCCAGAATGTGGCTTTAAAATCGGCTCAACTATTTCTTTGACTGTCTCTTCTTTATCGGAGCGAACAGATTTCGTATTGAAGGCGCGACTAGACTCGGCTTCTTCAATGTCAGAGACGCGATTATCGTCGTTCCAGTCAATATTTTTGTCTTTTTTGTAGTCCTTTTCCAGATCTTCAGGCCCGATGTGGACCACCGGAGTCGGAATAAAATTCTTGACTTTTGAAGTGGTATTCAGGGGAAGGTTTAGAGGGTTGGGGTCGTGAACTCGATCTTGAGCTTCTTTTTTCGGGAAAGTTCCCGGTAAGTTGCACTCACCGGGGTAAAGAGGGAGGGTCACCGCCACTCCTGAGTCCAGGATCAAGTTTTTCTTGCAGATGGAGGAGCTGGGAAATTTTATTTGATTTGGATTGAATTGATAATTTGGTTAGACTCACGTTTTTCCAAAACTGTCACTGATGGTGACTTTGTCCATCCGCCACTGTGTTAATCCTGAAGATAACCAACCGCTGTATGCAGTGTAAAGTATTTCTATGCTTGTAGGTTCTGAGAGAATGGGATGAGGCACCAGAATCCGAGAAATAGATTCTCCTAACTTCATCTCCTCGTCTTCTTTCCTGTCATAGAAAAAATGTGTAATTAAGACGTCCGTCCGGAAATAAGTCTTGATTACCTTGTCATCATGAAAGTTTCGTTAAACGTGGAATCTCCGATTAAAGTTATTTGAATTTTCCCGTATGAAACTATAGGGACGGCACTTGGAGAAGTTTCCAACTTGACATGATACTGATGTGCGCAGAAAGGCTCCTCATCTCGTGTTATTAAATATAACTGTCCCCGTCCTTTAGACCTGTCAGCGTAGTAACCCATATTCCCACAATTCCTTGAAATCGAGTAACAAGTCAATCAATACCACTTACAACTCCATTAGATTCATTAATAAATAAATCCACTTTTAAACATAAATAAGAGAAATTGAGCACCGCTGTTTTATATTCAGCATGCATAGGGAAACAATTTACGAGATCTATCTCGAGAAATATTTTTTCTGTGGTTGATTTATGATATTGAAAACAATCCTTACCTTTCATCGGTGCATGGAAAGCACTTTCCCGAAAGGAAATCTTCGTACGATTCACAAGGGAACGCCGGAAAATGACATCGAGGAGAAACCGAGTCGGTAAAGAACTTGTAGGCTCGTCTATGGTTACAAAGCGATCGTCCCTCGACGGCAGACGCTAAAAATCCAACATATTTACCACAAACCAGAAGCTATCTCCAATAATCACATCAAGAAAAATATGCTTCATAACTTCTATCGAAATCCGATTGTGGCGCTCGGTTTCACGTCCCGGAATCGAATAAAGTTACAAGAAAAGTTTAATATCGAAGAAATTTTACTTACACCAAATGATATCACTGACCGCTCCCACGAACAGATTACTGCACCCTTTCTGCATTCGGCCTCCATTCGGGTAAAAATCCACGTGTCCCATGGGCTGGTAAGAGCCTAAACCTCCCAAAATGAGATTTTCGCCATTGCTATGAATGACGTCTACGAAACTTGCATCGCTTTGGTCCAGTCTCGCTCGGGGATCTTGTGACTCGAAAAGGGGCCCGGCGGGGTCCAAACCCGTAATCCTACTTAAATTACCCAGCTCTGCCCCCGCAAACCCCGCCACATGAGCCCCCAAACTAAACCCAACCAAATGAGTGGTTCTTAATGACAAGCCATTATTATCTACCAATCCCTTAAGGAGCATCGCAAGCTGCTTTCCTACTAGTCTGGTGTTTGCGGCAGCTTTAACGTAATTAGGCAGTATTGCTCCTTTCTCCCAATCCACGCAAATAACATTAACTTCCTCCTGTAATTCGAATATAAACCGATCAATAAAACGATGCGGTTACAGAAACGACTGCGATACTCGGCACCAATTTTTTTTAATAACTTGTTATTAATATGAATACAAAATGTAAGCAGCGCTCAGGTGCCAAGCTCGCCCTATAAACTTAACATCCGGCGATAAGACCTTACCACAGCCATCAAAGCGCTCCTCATCTCGTATACCCATATATGGCTACAATCACTTCCGAATCCATGTATCAGAACTTTAGTGGGAAGACTCTTGTTAAAGCCCTGCTTAGCCCATTCAAAAGCTTGTTTGATAGACGTGAAAGGCACTTCAGCAGGACTCGACCCGCTCCGGCGTCGACTATGACCTGGATATAACAAAAATTTCGTGTCTATCTCCTCCGGTTTGCTTGGTAACATGTCCAAATACCCGAAAGGGCCGGACGCGTCGAAACATCCCAAATCACCGTAACAGACCGATGAATCTTCTCGTTTGATTCTGAAATTTCATGGTAATGTAGGCATCGATGCTTGATCAGTTTTACAAGGAAGCGGAAGTTATTTTCCAAGTGAAAGGTCAAGAACAAGACGTAGAAATAACGATATTTATGTTTTTTAAAAGCAGTGTGGGCTTTTAAAGATAAAAGCTGCGTGGGTGGATGACATGTATTGAACTTTCATGTGTATATTTTAAAGATACAATTTTGCCTTTAATATTAATGGTAAACGTAATTTCGTTACTCACAGACGAGCGAGTGCATAAAATTGGTGGAGGCGCTCGGAATTACATTTGGATAAAATATGTACGTGGGCCAACGTACGGTTGTTTTTCGTTAATGTAATGTTCTTGTTTGTTGTTTTAATAACTCCCCGTTAATTAAAAAAACTGTGGATTAAAAGCTATTTGCTAATTTAGATGAGTTTCATTAACAACAAAAACGAACTCTCAAAAAAATATTTTTTTACCAGTTCTGACTATGTAATAACATTTTATACGCATAAATAATTGAAGGCATTTTTTGCAGTATCGTCGTAATCCAATTCAACTTTCACCTCCTTCTAAGCCCACAAGCCAATGTTCATATATTGTTATAGTTTTATTACATAAAAACTGCCCACATTTAAAACGAGAAAAACGTGTATGTGAATTTAAAATTTTCTCGTACTTCGGGTTGCAGCTAAACAAGACCAAACTCGTCACAGAATTAGATCACTTTTATTATCTAACAATTCTAACGATTTTCTCTTCTATTATTCGTTATAATAACTCTTCGCTTCTTCCGCTTATTCTCCATTGAGCTCGGCGCCGTCAAATGTGTTTATTAATGATCTTTTTGTCACATTGTTTTATGCATCCTCTCTCTTTGCCATTCTACTTGGGCCATTTTATGCCTCTTTTGGATCACACTACACGTTCCACTTAGACGGTCTCATTAGTTTTTGGTGTATTTTTATGATTTCTTCTTTGTTCCTCTCTTTCACTGAAGGTGTTAAGTACTTCCTCAAACGCTTTCACAGGATCTCAGAACTAACCGGAATTAATTAATTGGGCACATCGGCTTTGGCTTTTTTTTTATGTTAGTAGCACTGTCTTGACTGTCTTGACATGTCAACATTGACACTTTCCCATATCAATTAATGTCAAAGAGGTGTCAAGCCGACATAATCATAAACTGCATTTTTACTTTTACTTTAAACAAAAACCGGACAATTGGCCTTGAAAAGAGCTAGGTCGTTAAGTAGCTCGACTGTCTCTCACGACTCTCATTAAACGTCACTGTCGTCTATATTTGCTTATCATTAACACGTTTAAATCTACACAAATCTCTGCGGAAATTTTGAGATGTCCACAATTAAATTAAATCCGGGGCTTTCGGGAACATATAAAACGTACCTGCCATGGTCCCTCTTCAATTCCTGCTTTTTCTGCCATTCATTGACCGATGTGAGCACGGATTTGTAAATTTCGGCATCATTGAGCTCGTCCAACACTTCCAGGGACGGGCTGAGCCACGGCACCGATGCCCCTTGAACGAAAAAGATAAATGCAAATTACTCTTTGAAGTCGTTAACCGCAAAACGCCGATTTTGTAACGTTAATTAAAATTTTGGTAGTAATTATGTACGGTACGTTAACTTTCGTGGCATAAAAAATTTATGCTTATTTAAGAAAATCCTTGATTTAGTTGTTGTAATGACATGTAAGTTGTCGCAAGATGTCAGGGTTGGATATGTTGCAAGCAAGAGTACGTTTTGTACTGTGATGTTACGAATTACATTGAGCGGAAATAAGGTAAAAATATCAACAAAAATTGTGTAATATCTTGTCTCTTGTCAGGTTTTTGATTAGTCACCGACTTAATTAAACAGACGGTCGCGTGCACTTCCAATCTTTCTATTTGTCATCCGCTCGGACTAATCAACTTAATCGCGTAATACCATAATCACATAACAGTTGTTTAGCATGTAATGTCCATTAAAATGACCTGGTTGTCGCGTATGAAAATCGTGGACCTACTTTTTTCGCGCCCCCACGATCTGTGTTTTTAGTTCAGGCAAGTCGTGTGATGAAAACTGATTTATTTGGATGATTATTCATTTATTTGTGGATGCATTCATTGTTTGGAACTACTGCCTGTTATAAAAGAGAAGAAAGCATAAGATGCTCAAGCAACAGTTTAATGGATATTCTTGTACCAAGATAATCTACAGTAATTGCTTCCGAATCCACCTTAATAAAGGAAAGATGAACAGATTTCCGTTTCCTATTGGTTACGTTAGTTATGAAATTTTTGTAGGAATTTAGATGAGGTGCCAATCAGTCTGAAACGAAATTTGTAACGTGCTCACGTTAGTGTGACGTAAGACTTTTGTTATTGGTTCAGTTACATGAAATTAGGTGAGAAAGCTGCTTTCTGGGATAGTAATTTACATACAAATCTGAAGGTTGCTCGAATCTCATTCTTTACAAACAGCAATAATTTAACTGAAAAGTGTAACCGAGTGTAACCACAGTTGTCACCGCTGAACAGTTATAAATACGAACAATACTGGAAGTGATGCACGAAAACAACACGCACAATTTTCAGTGTCTTCCCACAAAGTTCCGTTCACTGAATAAATGACTTTTTTATGCAAATTGAAACGAATGTTCTAGAAATAAAATCATCTGCATCGAGGGATTTAAAAGGCGATAAAAACAATCCTGGAAACTCTTGTAATAATTGTGCTTGATGCAAAAGTTGAAGTCATAAATTGTCAAGTTGTACTTTGAAAATGGCGCATTGCAGTAATTTATTAAGTAGTTATTACAGAAATAAATTACAAACATTTATCGTTAGTCAATAACAACTATAATGCATATCGCTCTCGTGTTTACTTCAGTGAGAATTTTAAATGAATTTTGTTCGATATATTCATATACAAACTAAATGTATGGAAATTAAAATTTACGTAATAAAATACTAGACGCTGTTTGTAACGAAATTTAGCTAGATAATACAAAATAGGCGAAAATTGTACATAAACTGGCGTCATTACCGTGCTTGTTTTTTTCAATTATAAAACAATGAAAAATACCTGTTATTAAATTAGAGTTCATTTGTGACTCTATGGGATTGTCTAAACATAACGACTTTATAATTTTTGTGACAATAGAAACCCACCGAATGTTAATGAGTTAAAATGCTTTCAGTAATGAACTCGTATGAATGTAGTTTTGTAAAGCATGTCAAAACCCACGCATTAAAATTGAATTGTAAACACAGCCATAAATATAATAATAAAACCTTAAATCTATTAGTGTTCATATTAAAACACCCCACCTTTAATTAACAGAAAAAGAGACAATACAATTTAAATTCACTTCATTTTTATCGGCACGCAAAAGCTCGCAAAATTTATTCCACGATAAAGCTCGCAATTTTAAAAATTCGAGCCGAGATAAAAATGCCAATGTTGAAAATATTGCACTTAACCTGATGTAATATATTTAGATTCACGGTCATAAAAGCAAACTTTACAGTCAGGATTCGCTTTATTTAAACGTAGAGGTAATTTTGAGAGATTTCCATATAGTTTTTATTTGATTACGTTGCAATATCATGCAAACTTTTCTCTTCTCTACTGCAGATCCCACGACTTGGTAAAAATTTTCACCATCTTTCTGTAATGAAGATTGATTATCATACAATTGTGGTTCCCGCCAGATTTCTAACTAAATTACCATTGTGTACTATGAACTCAATATTTCATTAAACTCTAAGCCAGCAGTAAAACTTTACATACAGTATTTAAATGAAAGCTATTAGTATTACGGGGAACGTTTTAATAACCGTTAAAATTAAATTCATATCGTTTTAGTTGCCCATAGGACTGGAAATTAAATATTTGAGATTTCAATGCGAAACAGTTACACGAACGCAAAATTTATCAATCTGCAAGTCAATGGACGTTGTTTGTTTTAAGAGTTTTCTTGGTGCAAATATGCTAATGAACGACAAAACAACGAAATGAAATAAACGTACGTGCTAAATTTTCTACTTTCTTTTTAAACGGATACTAATAAAAGCAATTAGCGAACTTTTTGCATAATACATTCCTTTTATCTTAAACTTCCTTTGTGTTCAGTGTAAGTAGCCGAAGGTCACGTTTAAGTATTTAATCATGTTTAGCATTACGAAAGTTTGCAAGGATGCACTCTAAATGTAATTCCAGTGTTTACAACAGTTTTAATTGTAGCCACATGCACAAAAATTGTACGAAACTTTCTATTTACTGATTATTACAGCGTCCTAATTGCATCGAAATTTAGCAATGTTTACCCAGAACATGGCTCCGGATGTCGCTTCCGGTGAGTCCGGTGCATTGAATTCAATGGGAGTCAACGTAATTTACGCTAAAAAAGTGCATCATCTGATTTTAAGTAGAAAGTGCGAATTATGAGTAACATGTCAAGTTCGGTGAATAGAAAGTTTAAGAACGACTTGAATTTCAATCAGTAGAGATGAGATGAGGTCAGTTCACTGAAGCTTTAAAGGGACGATATAACGGAAAATGAATTTCCGATTGGTGAAAAATTTTTATGCTCAAAAATGGATGGTATCGAAAGTAATCTAAGTGATTGGGCACCATGAAATAAACTGAATCGATCGTGATTGCGGGAACGAAGAAAAAAAGATGAGCGGGGTGTTATTATGTGTTCAGTTTAGTAAATTTCTTAGTCGTAAGACATAATAATTTGTAACTGCTCAACAACGCACGCAAGCTTAGCAATTTTCCATTTTTCTTATTAAATAATTACAATGTTATTACAAAATTAGAACGAGTTATTTATGAAGTAAAATATCAGTCTTAGCTCACCACTGTCCTGCCAGAAGCAGTGAACAGTCCACATAATTTTCTTAAATACTGTGAGCTAAAACGTTTTTTAGCAAACGCTGTTTCTTCTTGTAGACAATTTTTGGGGCTGTTACAATCGGAGTGCGACTTAAATTATAGATCTGCAGTAAATTAAAATGGAATCTTACAATCTACCAGTTGCCAGCAGATTATAAATTTCGTGTTCAAGAGAGCTCAAAATTCACTATTTGAAACTTCAATCGCTTCTAATTGAGTTATTTGTGGCTGTACAGGAAAAATTAACACAGTTTTGGATTCCGTGTGAAATTCTGCGTACAATGAGCTTCAAAAATAAACTAGATATTAACCGAAATAGCTTTTCTGTAAGTGATTTTTTGTGAGGATTAAATTGTTTGTTTTGCGGTTTTTTTAAACATTTTCTATCAAATATAAAAAAGAATTAAAGATAACGTGAACACTGATCAATTTAATGCAAATGTTAGTTAGAACCTTATAGTTCTCAGTTCGCGAAATATTCCTGAGCTTCGAACTTTTTGTCCTGTGGCGACAATATAAAACTACAATTGCCGTTTATTCAGTTATTTGTTGACGTACTATGTAAAAAATTATCCGAGATTCTGCCTTAACTTTTGCCCCAATAAAGTTTGCTTAACAAATAAACAAGATATTGATCAAAATAGGTTTTCATGAGTTTTTTGGGGGTGATTTTCAAGGAGTTTTTTCAGCGCGAAAACGACGTAATACTTTTCAGTTATGTATCAATCGAAACAGCAGTTCAAGATCTATCAACTGACCAAATTTCAAATTGATTGGAAGTATTTTACGACAGGTGCTCAAAAAACTTTTATTTTTTCGTTGTTTGAGTCGGAAATTTATTTTTCAAAAAAAGCGACCATCTGATTTTTGCATATATGAGAGCGGATTTTAAACAAAAAAATAGCGACAAAAACTATCCTTATATTTGTCCTAGTTTCGGAGATATTGAGCATTAAAAATTTCTAAAATAAAAAAACAACTATTCGAAATTTTAATCGGCCATAACTCAGTTATTTGTTGTCATACCTAGATTTTGAGCCCACTTTTAGAAACTGACTGAAATTCTGGCGAGCCTGTTACTTAAGTTTACTCAAAAAATAGAATTTGGTTAAGAAAAAATTAAGTTTTAGAATTTCGTAAAAGAAAAACTATTGCGAAAACCTCATTTCTCCATCTATCATACTTTCGGAGATATGGAGCGCCGATATTTTCGTACCTTCAAATTGGGCCCCTACAAAATACTTTCACTTTCATTAAAAAAAAAAATGCAAAAATTTGACTGGAATCCCCTTAAGATCACAAATCAGTGCTAGTTTTAGTTCTTTTATTATATCCACCAGTTAAAAACAACCCAAATAGATAAAAAATATTGTTAGTGAAGTCTTAATGTTACAATCATTGATGCAGATGGATGACATCCTTATTCGGTTGTGCAATACAACTTTTCAAATTATAAAATCGAAATCATATATCCAGCACCAACGACATACACAAATTAGTATGAATCATAAAAATACTCTGTACATTGCCTCTTACTTTTCCAGCAATTCACTTTCTCATAAATAGAAATTTCACAAAAGAGTAGTAATAAATTTGCAATAATTCCAAATTTTAGTACAAGTTAGAAAATGACTATTAATTGTGCGATTTTGTAAACATCGACATCGTTGGGAAATTGATTTTAAATGTTCCGTTTTAGACATGCAATTTGCAATTTTAAAAGACTTTAAAAGATACCAAAGTTCATTATTTTGTTCGCCACAGTCGCTGATTTGAACTAATTAGAATTACGCTTACAATCCAAAATTAATCATTTAATTAGATGCGTATCAGGATTCATTGAACTAGAGAAATTCAATTATATTCTAATTTTTCCAATATTGAGCGCACCGACGCGACGTCGAAGTTTTCGAAATTTGAAAATTAAGTAAAAAATATTTCCTAGCGAGCCCAAAACTCTATTTATTCTAATTTCGCGCTTAATTTTTAGACTCCACGCATTTTTGGACGGTTCATGGATAAAATAGGAGTTTTTACAATTGCACAACAGTTTCTCAGCAAAAACGGTTACTTTAACCAGAAACTACATTAGATGGACTGTGAAACTTAAATTCCTGTTGAACTATGAAAGATTTTATATTCCAAATTCATTGACAAACATAGCAATTAAAAATTACCTAATTCCTTTTATGTGGGCAAAAACTGGTCGTTACAAATATGTTTATATAAGATCTAAAAAATGCAAAAAATGCAGCACTATCAGAGCCTGTGGCTGAAGTCAATAAAAAGGATAAAATCGAATCCTTGCCCCAGTTCTAAGCGACTGAAGACGTAAGTTCATTTACTGTTTATTGTCTTTCCGTCGTAATTACTGGAAACGCTGGCAACTAGTTCACCTAACGCACTGTTTACATCACTTCAATGAGAGCTACATTTCCTTAATTTTCACAAATCAACGTAACTCACCACTCGGCCTTTTTCGTCTATATAATTAATGAAAAGGTCGATTACTTCCTAACTCGGCATTTCATGATCTAGTTTCACTTACCGGTGCAAAAAAATCCGATCAGAACCCACACACATGTTCCAATGTACATGTAGGACAGCATCGTTCATCACAAAAGTTTTTCACAATCATTGGTCTCGTTTTTAACAACCACCAACTCTTCACATTACACTACATTGGACTGCTTCACCGTAACTGTCTTCCACCTGCAACAAAAGCACTCTTATGATATAATCCGGGGACGAACATCGTGAAATTTCTTTTGCGATGGACAAAGTGAACGTCCACTGTCCGGACTACTTCGGATTTCGCAAGTTTCACTTTATCGAGCTTGGTCGTTATTAGGTTTTTTTCAATGTTTGGAAATACCGCATTGACATGAATGTCAGAGTTGAACGACACGAATTGCAATTCCGGCGATCTGCAAGAGTGGCGCCCAACGCGGGGCCTGATCCAATGACCTTGAAACATACTACAGGAAAAATCTGCAGACTCGTAGAGAGCTGGCGCGACCTTTGGCCCAAATTTGCAGATGTTCTCGACGATCCCGTTAATTTGACTTCCTCTCACTCTCTGCAATTTCGGTATTGCTGTTAATGAAAGGGAAACTGTAAGAGCTCTTGACACGAATGATACATTTTAGAGAATTAAAAATGTATGGCACAGTTTACTTAACTTTCTTGGAGATTCGACATGGACTGCGTTTTAAGGAGTCGTTTCGTTTCAATAAGCAAATTCAATGGTTCATGAATCAGTGGACATCAGGGAGGATTTCTCGTGGAATGCGGGATTTATAGGTTTAACACTCTTTTTTCGTAAAGTAATAATGAGAAAAACTACCGCTAGGTGAGCCATATGTTGACCACAAATCAAAGAATGTCAAGAGTGCTCAAACATAAAAACTTGCTGGTTAGCCTTCTAAGAACACAGAATTACTGTCAACACCTGTAATTAAAAGACACAAAGGAACTTGAGAATTTAGCACAAGTTTTATAATAAGAAGAAGCTATGCTTGGTAATATTATTGTGAGATTATATGAACTGACATAATAAGAAAAGTTTATATAAAGCTATTACCGGAGAAGTAGAACAGAAGAACAAAGGTGATGCAGTCAATTTTTGAAACGCGGACATAAAATATAAGTATTAAATTAAATCAAATTTGAAGTGGTAATTTCATAGTGCGAGTAATTTGAAACATTTAAAATAAACTTATTTCCGAGATTTGAGAGCACTGATAAAATACAGAAAAAGTACCATTTCCTCGGAATTCTAAAAAAAAAAACGATTACAGATAGAGATTAATAATAACAATGAAATTATCTACTTTGAATAAAATTAATCTGAAGAACTACACGCGATTTATATCGAGTCACTCCAAATCTTCCAGTTTCATACAATCTAAAAAGATCTTTTTTCGCAGTAGAAAGTCACCTAGAATCCTTCAAAGATGTAAATCCGAAACACTCCATTCATTGCTATTTTCACAGTCACTAAATTAGGTTATTATTAGCTTTCATAATTGATACTAATTTAAAATTATAATTTGGCTGTTGTCGATGTTTAATTCTTTGAGAAAAACTAACAACACAACAGTTGTTGAAATCATTGAAAAGTTAACAAAGAACTAATAATTTGAATCAATTTAAATAACGGTTGGACCCGATTTAAACGAAGATTTGTCTGTTCTTGGTATACCATCTTTGGGAGTTGATAATTTGCAATAAAAATAAATTAAATTTCTACTATTAAGCGACGACATTTGAGTGCTAATGTACGTTTCGGTATTTATGGTCATATTTAGTAGTAATAATAGAAAATCACGTACTGTGATCGTCACGTTGTAATAATTTCATTATTTTAATTACCTGCTATATAACAGTGAAACTCATAACAGAGACATTGGATTGTGCTGACCAACACGGACAATTTAATTTCACGTCCATTAAATGAGACATTAAACATTCTATCCTGCAGTTAGTCTTCTATAACATCGAAATTTTAAAAGAAAGCAGATAAATAAAAAGGTGTGTCTGTTTTAGGTGAAGAATAATTGCCAATTATACCTGGTGACACTAACAATATTTTTAATCCAACTGAGTGTGTCAAATGAAGTTAAGTGCATTTCACAATGAACAAAAATCATGATTATTTGTTAATTGAACACAAGATGTTGGCCTTAATAGTCTCGCATTACTGTTTGATTTCAAAAGACAAAAATAAATAAAACGCCAAAATTTGTACAACAGTTAGACGAAATAGACAATTATCTTTTACAACTTGGCCAGTGTTATGTAGGACGAAAATTTAACACTTTAACCTTTGTAACCTCAGTTGTGAGGTAAGTCGTGCTGTATTATGAAATTATAAAGGTATTTTATCTCACACAAAATGTGGGCATAATACAGTTATGTAAGGAGGAAACTGAGGTTTGATGATTAAAAGCAATGAGAAAGATTACAGTAGGTCAAATTGATGGAAATGTTCTGATCGGTGTCTTAAATTTCATGAATTTGAGATATTTAGAGTAGATCTTACGCCGAAAATTAAGAGGTGGAAGTGGTTTAAATGACATTTTGACAAATGCTGTAAAAATGTTAATTTGGACAGAAGTAGACCGTACTATTTTGAGGTTTTAAAAAATTCGATTTTTCACAAAATTTCAAAATAAAATATAATTCAAAATTATACTACATTAGAAAAGGCCCAAACTTCACCTTTGTTACGTTTGGAATTAGACCTCAAGAACGGTAAATTAGATTGGACAAAATTAGATCAGACGATTAAAGAAGTTCAATTAATCTCTGCGATTGCAAACGATTTCAGGAAATTCAACCAATACTGCGATCAAATTGAGAAAGTTGCAACATAATAAAGAAGAGATACGCAACAATAAAGCACTCTTTGGGAGATTAGCTTTTCTGGGGCAGAATAATTCTCATAAAATGAGGGTATGCAGTGTAGAAACAAGGAAAAAATAACCAGGAATGTTGTCTGTTTGCTCTCCAGAAAGTATGAAGTATAATTCCGCAATATTTTTTGTGTACAATTAAGTAAACGATTTTTTATTGTTGCTACAAATCCTTGTAAACAGGCAAAAAATAGTCAGATCGGATATGTAAAAAAATAGACCCGGGAAAACAAACATTCATTTAATTAATATTTTTCCAGAGCTGCTTAGAATGATATCTCTCGCTTTAAAAATATGAAAATACTTTCCTCAATGTTTCCTTGGTAATTTTTTTAATCAACTTGTATGAGAGACATGGAATTTTCATCAAATCCGACGATCAAACAAATACCAAAGCACATACTTAAAAGTTACATAACACAAATTCGTCGATAAACCCCAAACAATAAATAAATAATGACCCATTACACGCTTCCTTTACCGTCCTGAACTATTCATGATACTAATAGCACGTGCTATAATTAAATTCCATAATTCTTGGAGAAATTGTAAATTTAACTTTCACTCAAACACCCCGGAAATTGAAAAAATACCCACAATACAACCATCACACGACTCTACCGGTGTCAAGGCGGTCAATTTTTGAGCTTCCCGGGAAACTCCAGCCTGATCAATCAGTCACACTTTTACAAAAAATTAAATGTTGAAACTCATTGTATAACTCTATTATTGTTTAGCATAGCTCGCATTGAAATCATCACTTTCTATGCAGTTAACGCACGAACATCGTTTGTTTTCATTGGCACGTCGATTTTCATGGAATCATGGAATGATTATGGGCAGCTCTGTATATTTGAAACGGGAACTACCGTTGATTAACGGATGGCTTTATGTAACAAAAATTACAAAAATCGCATTGATAACGGTACGATACGGTGCACCGATATTACGTCATTATTTGGTAATAAGTACATGTGCACAACTGTTATTGCAGGAAGTTCATATGTTATTCGCTGGAACTGACCCGAATCCTTTTCTGGCTCCCAGACAATAATCGATTTTATAAATGGATATAACGACGTCGTTATGGTCCATTATGGGCAAGGACGCCACAAAGGAGATTTTGAAGAAAACGTTCTAGTGCTAGTTGTAAAAAGGAAAAATGGTCGTAAATAAAGTGGCGCTATTTTTGCTAGTTAAGTCGTGGAGGATAAAAATTTAACGCCGCTATCTGCAAATTGGACCAAAAACCGGCTAGGATCGAAGCATTTTTTTATTCAAGCTCAGAAAATTTGAGTCGAAGTAAAAGGATCTTCATAATGTTACGAATAGGAAATTTAAGCTGGAAAAGATCAGCAAAGGCCTACTCAAGGCCATAAATTATTTTAGTACGTTGGTATCACTTTTCGGAGTATGAAAACACATGACAATAATAACTCTCATTCATAAATCAAAGCCATCATCATTAGGACGAACATTAATTTACACCGCTCATTCTAATTCAATTTTCAAACAACTTTTTTTAGTGCACCATCTCCTAAAAATCCTATTTAGTTTGAAGACATCGAACTCGTAACTTTCCACAGTTTTCCAATAAAAATAGTCCATAGAAACCTTCCGTGACTGATAGAATTCAAGAAATGCTTGGAAAAAGATCCCAAGAATCCTCTAATTTGCTTTACCTTGAGGATCCGCCGCGTATATCCAAGCACTCACTAAGCACGTGTGGAACTGTTTTGGAAGAAAAGTGACATGCAGCAGACACAATTCACTGCATTAAACTGACTAAAAGAAGTAGTAAGCTCGAACCAGCTGCGGTAGAGAGTGGTATTTCTGTAACCTACTAAATGTTATACCAGTTTCCAATCCGAGTCTATGAAGTGACCTCAATGCGACTGCAGGTGAGCATCGCGTTGTCAACAATATTGTCGCCTTACAGAATTAGCCGAGAAACAATAAATAGCAGTTAAATAAATCAAGCAGAGTCAAACTAATATCGTGTGAATAATTTATGATTAGCAGAATATTGGCTTTGCGAGGATCGTTTTTATGACTGTTATAATAATAAAGGATAATAGGACGCATCAAAAATCATATGGAACTTTCTATTTTATTAATATTAGATTTTCGAGTAATTTCGATGATCAATAACTATAAATCTGATTGTTATTAGCGAAACTTGATGCTGGACTAATGTGAAACTAAATGGTAGGTTTTCTGAAAACTCTCGATCCGCGCCCACTTTCATAGGTAAAACCGGTTAAAATTTTGAATGGTAATACTAATAGGTGTCCCAATCGGAAAGCTGCTAAAAAACTTTAGATAGTCCACAATTGCAGCCTTGCATAGAAAGTGTTAATTACGTACAAATTTGTATTCCAAAAATCGAACTCCAACACGTAACGCCAATTAATAATATTCAAACTACTACTTACGTTTTATAAAGCGATGGTTTTATTGTGACATTCTCTACGCAAAAGCTTGAAAATTAAAATTCCTAAAACAGTAAAAACTGGTGTTATTATTGAAATAGTTTCCACCACTAAAACTCCCTGGAAACTTTGTTGGCACGAATCAATGCATCCAGACAGTCCAGAGATTTGTTTCCAAACTAAATCAAAGTCTGGTTGTATGCAAGATTCAATTTTCTACGTTAAGTAAGAATCCATCTAGTGACTTTTTAGTACCAGACAACCATAATATTTAATACCTCGTAAAATTCAGTTACGTTTTTACCACCAACTTTAGACTGTCGTAAAGTGATCACATTTTAGCCATTTTTCTTGAGTAATAGTCTGCGAGTTTAAAACCGTAATTAACATCACAATATTGACCAATATTTCACATATAAATACAATAACTTTGGCGCTAACAATGTGAAACTGCCAGATAGTTTGAATTTGTAAAAATAATGTAATTCTTTGTGTGTAAGTGAGATCGGCAAAGTTTGGATTTTCGCACGGTTTACTTTGATATGGGCCGATAAGGCAAGATGTCATAGAACAGTGACCTCAAAATTTGGTTTATTGTTTGATGGCTGGATGAAGCCTAGATCTCTTATGTTAGATCGTAAATGAGCATGAAAAGTGCGAGACAATATCTCTAGTTTATAGCAGTTTTGAGCTAAAAAATGAAGAGCGTTTCCAGTAGATCTTTTAGAGCTGATTTCAAATCTGTATTTAGTTTTTCCATTACATGAGAAAAAATCTTAAAAATGTAGAACTTTTTGCACTTTGGCAGCTCGTCGAAATTCCAATTGCTTCCAAGATAGTTATTTATTGTCCTAGGAAAATTCAAAAAATAAATTCGAATCCACTTAAATAAATGAGATAATGCCATTTCTGGCCTATACCAAAAATGGTGGATGCGCCACAGACATAAACCTGTCAATATTTAAAAATATTTGCAAATTTAGTCATTAGAGTGGGTTCAATTTGGTCACGATTGCCGCGTAAATGTCCAACTTCCTTCCCCTTTCAAATCACATCATTAAAATTAATTTATTAAACCCAATTCTTTAATAGCCGCAAATTTTAATGTTATGCTGGACAAAATTAGCCCCAATTATGCATGTAAACTCTCGTAAATTCTTAAATATACAGTTAACAGTTACGTAACAGTTCACATTTCCTCCCTGCTGTACTTACCTATGCGTTGTCACGCCAAAATTATTGTGATTTAAAGCAGAGGTCACATTTTTCGTAACCACATTTCTTGGACCGTTATATCTTCAAAGTTTAATAATCTCCATGTCATTGTGTGGCTCGAAATAAATTGGACAAAATTTCACATTTCCGCATTTCCCCACTAACTTAGGTATTTAATTTAAATAAGTTTAGCAGTAAAGTTCTACGAACTTGAAGAATGTGCTTTCAAGCGAAGCAAAAACCCTTCAGACAAACGATAAATTTTTTATCTTCTCTCTCAGGACCACCGCTTCAGAGATTCACACAAAAATTTAAATTTATTGTAGACACCAAAGGGAATCTGGTTAAAAATTAACACTTGATAAACCGATTACGCATTCTTGTAAATATTCCAGCGGCTACTCAATGCATCAAGGTCAACATCTTGCACGCCTTGGAAAATTAAAATTGTTAGATAATTTTTAGGTGCGTTAAAAAGTCGGTAATTGGGCCAGAACAATGGCCTCATCTCACGTAATTCTAACAGTAAAAGAATAATTATGCAACGTTTTTATAATTTATCTTTATTGTCTCATCGCCACGGTTGGATAATGTGGGGACCGATGAGAACAATATTGAAGATTGCCTCAGGTGGAAAGTGAAACACGTTGGATTACATGTGTAACATCAAAGAAATTAACAATATTGCTTTAGATCTGAAACAATCTCGAGCCTTGTAATGGCTGCAAAAACCAAGGCTTTATGGAAATTAGTAAAAGTGCATATTTATCAGTATCACTGGCGTGCAGTTACCTTACATTCACTTGCAACGCGCAGGTGAAAGAATTTTTCAAACATCTAATGCAATTTGGTCGACGCATTTCACATCTGTCCACAATAAATTACATTGGCGGCAACCACGAAACTTTCAATCGTGTCGTATGTAATTACCTTTATAAAAATGTAAATCGAATTTTTGATAAATGTTGGATCGTCATTCATCGTGAATGCTAAAACGGTAAAACGGTCTCTGTAAGCTTACTTATTGTGCAAAAACATAAAATTCCTCGTGTTTGAAAAGTGTTCCATTACTTAATTAAATTAAACCAGACGAGGCGTTAAAAACTTAATTAATGAAGTGCTTTAAAAGTATAAATGGTCGTTGCTGGTCTCGTAATAGTCGTTGCAGCGGAGGTGAGACCGTTTCTTGCGTTTATTTATTGATGCTGTTATCAATATGTTTTTATAACGACTCAGCTCTCGGTTGTTACTTCTGATACCAAACACTATAAATCCGAAATTATCTCACCAAAGGGAGCTTTATTGTTATGAACCAAATAATAACGAGCTATAAATATAGATCAGTTTTACTTTACCGACAGTTTCGGTACAGATAAATTTGTTTTTTGACACCAGAGATTTGTTTCCACTGACGGTAGAATCCTGAACAAAGCGTCACAAAAAACAAATCTCTTGCGCATTATTACCAATACAGAAACCACATACGTAAGTATTTTTTGTTGAAAACCAAGAAAAATAATTCTTAACCGTGAACTACTTTCATTTTTCATCACACTGCCCTAATTCCCACTTGTTCTTGGTTCATAAAAAATCTTCGGTGGTTTACGTAACCATAGCAGCGATTTTTCAGAACATTTTCGCGACTTTCGTTCATTTCCAAATGTGAAAGTAATAATGCAGTCTGGACACCTGCAGCGATTTACACTTTGCCTAAAAGTAGCCGAAGTGAAATCCTCTAGTTTTTATTACCTTTTCTCTCGGCTCCTAGTTCAAAAAATTTGATATCGATACTGTCTCTAACAGAAAGGGAATTTTGAGTGCCCTGCCACCGCCATCAAAAAAATGAAGTTTACGGCTTGAAAGCATGCTTTCTCTTCATGTTATCTTTTCAATAGCAAGCACTTTGTCATGATCAAGTTCACCGCAATTACCCGATAACGAAGATATAAGAAAGTTGCACCAATTAAATAACGAATTATTAGTAGGTGGACAATCCAAATTGGTTGAAGAAAGTCTTCCTGTTAAGGACACAATTTCACTTTCTTCCGACAATAAAACAATAATTATCAAAGTGATCATTTATTGTAGAAGTTTACAAACTTAATAATTAGTTGGTCTTTAGAAGGTTCTTAATATCTGTTAGTCTTGATTTAATTTCGGGTTGCGTGTCCCCTGAAACGTCAACCAAGGCGTCTTCAAACATGTCACGCAACTTCTTGAAGTCTTCATCTAACTTTCTTTCTTTCAGTTTTTTACCCATACAAAAAACAACGTTCAACGCCTCTTTCCTCAGTCGGGTATGTTTGGAAATTCCAAGCGCGTATCGTATCGCTATAAGAATATTATCGACAATTTTCCCCAGACGTTTCGCTTCTTTTTCATCCGGACCTTCATTAAGTAGAATAAGTTTATCCACGTAATTGTATAGTGCGGAAACAACGCTGACTTGTACCGACCGTGTAATACACGGTAAACACTTGACGCAATGTTCCACGAACATTTCTCCATATTTATTCTGCGTTTCTTTGCTTTTTTCAGGCCATGTTTTACCCAAAGTTTCGTAAGCCATTTCCTTTAGCTTAATGCTGTTTTCGCGTTTCTTGGCGATTTCTTCAGAGGAGGAGTCTTCGTCCTCTTCCTTTGTCGCGGTGGCGTCATCAACGAGAATCGACTGGATTATGCTATAGACTTCGTCGAACTTGTCCACTTCGAGGGCCGATAAAATGTTACCTAAAGCTTCTAAAGCGTTGATTTTATACCCGATTTCGTCCTTTCGGCTCTCTTTGAGCACGACGTCTATGATTAGGTTGGTGTTGACAGTTTCGTCTTCTTTAATGGCGTCTCTGAAAGTAAAATTAGAACGTCGTTCTCAGTTTTGAGTTACAGCGAAATCACGACAATGCTACCTTCACATTCTGTGACGGAAATTTAATCCCAAAACTAATGAAAACTAATGATAATAAAGTCGTGACTCCTCCCGCTGCGGCACACCCAAGTCCCACTTACTTGCAATTTGCACAAATACTCGCGAGAGCCTTTAACAATTTATCTTTTCCATTCCACGTCCGTCCAGACAAGCCATTTATTAAGATATTTATTAAAGCATTTCTATGCTTGGCATCCATTGTCGTACCTAATTTGCTTGCAACTGTTGAAACAGCACTCGCAGCCTGATTCAAACAATTACATTAATAAATTACAACGATTTTTACAACAGACCTGAGCTTTCATGGTCCACGATGGTGATTCAAGAGCTGTTTTTAAAGTATTACAGATTACTTCAATGTTATGTCTAATCCCCGTTTCGGTGCCTGGACTATGTTCGGACCAGATTTCGGTCCACACTTCAAGCGTATTTTCAGTTTCTGGGGTCTTCTCGCAATGCATAGCGAAGAAAACAAGCGGGAGGATGACCTCAGAGTGCGATTTTAACACTTCCTGATTATGTATGCCGATGGATTGAATGGTATGCGCGCAGGCTGATCTGATGGAATCATCTACAAATACCTATGAAGAGAACTGATGGAATTTCTATCGGTAATTACCTTCTCGTTCGAAATACCAGTGCTGTAACTTAGCAAACAATTTCTCCAAACTTGATTCCTTCGCGGTGGACACCAGATGGCCTATTGCAGACGCGTAGTGTTTGCGGATGGCGGCGTTCCTGTCCGTCAGCCCGTTGACGAGGGCCGCTAATAATTTACCTGTATAAGGTTGCACGTCTTGTCCCATTTGTACCACCAAGAGAGTAACGAAATGGGTGCATGCAATCCTCGTCCCTAAACCAACAGACCCTTTCAATAACTCGATGATCTTTGGTATCAATTCCTCCAAAATCGAAGCGTCAGCGTACTGCAAACTCTAAACACGCGTGTTACTTCTTACAAAAACAACATTTCGCTCTTACTTTCGACACTGTCTCTGTGGTAAAATGCGACTTTGCGAAAGAAGCCCTCGCGCTATCCACCGCTTCCTGAGCTTGGCTCTGCGCCCCCAACATGGTACTCAAGTACGACAATTTCGTCGATTCTAGTTCTCCCGTTGCTTGTAACAAAGCCGGGATTAACTTCGGTAAAAACGGTTTTAATTGGGCCCCCGCAGAGCCCACCAACTCTGAGATCGTCTGAAGACTTATCAATCGAGTTTCCGCTACTGTGTTTATTATTCCGTTGTTTAATAAAGGTGGGAGAATTGCTTCTACCATTTTCACCCCAGCTTTACCCTGACTGATGTCGCAACCTCTGATACACAACTACGGGCACAAAAATTGGAAATTTTGATAGAAAACGCGGCGATTCTCTTACTTTACTGAGAACTCGCGCTGTTTTAGTCGCTGTAATCCGAGTCGCTTCGTGGTGATCATCCATGACACGAAACAGTTTTGTCCACAACTCGTCCATTGAATTAACACAGTCATGGATAGATCTATTACCGGAACCTTTCAGGAAGTCTTGGAGGGCAAGACAACAAGACTGGCGGACTCTGTATTGGTTTGAATTTATATTTTCTAAAAGATCGGCGAGAATTTGATCGTAATATTGATCGAGCTAGAAGAAAAAAATAAATATTTGATTTGATAACAGTTGTAGGTACCGTTTTTTGGGGTTCCGTCACCAAAACCCTCCAAATATTATGCATAGAAGCTTGGATATTCGGGGTGGGATCAAACTGATATCTGTACAATTTCGGAATAATCAGAGGAAGGTGCGCTTTTAGATCCTCCCCACACCGTTCGGCAATTGACGAAAAACCAAAGGCAGCCCCTTTCTTGGAATTCCAGATAGCATTATGGTTCGCTAGATGCATGAACTGGTATATCAAGTCAGGCTTGTTTAAATCGGAAGCCAACGAACAGAGCTCTTTATAAGTGGTCAGGTTGCCCCTTTAAACAATTAATTAGAAAAAAAAAAATCGGTATGAGTACCAACCCTGTGGGCGCAGCCCCCAATTGACCTTCCTCAAACAATTTAGTATCACTCGTAACTTGCGACACTTGTCTCGTTCCTGAGGTCAACTGCTTCACTAAAGCTGCCAGCAGCTCTTCAGATTTGTAAGTGTCATAGACGACACACAAACCCTTAGAAGCAGCGTCTTGAACAATATCTAAAACGCGAAAATTACCACTTTTATCGCAGTTTTTCTCAAACTCACCGTTGTTCTGGCACAGCAAGTCCATAAACGTGTTTTGTAACAACTGGAGCCTTTTACTAATAGGTTCGCGTTCACCACAGCCTTTCAACACCGCCAGTAACCAAATGCAAGAAGCCTGTTTAGAGTTCGGATGCGGCTGATTGGCTAGCTTAAGTAACTCATCAAGTAAACAATCCAAGTTATCGTCCATCATCGGTTCACTACTATTAGGAACGTGATTCTGGGGTAAAGTCGTCCATGGATTTCGAGCTTCCGGTGACCAAATGCTTTGGCAACACATCACCAGTGACTCTCCAATCGTGAAATGTACCTCCACGTCTTTGGTGTCTTTGGCTGTGTTTAAAAATCCCTGAATAACCTCCTTGGTGTGAGGGAACTTCTCCCCAACGCACAACAACCCCAAAGCTTTCGCAGCTTTCTCCCGAACTTTAGCAGAGAGTTTGGTGTTGTTCATTACGTCCATCAAACGGTGCACAATGTCCATTTTCGTAATAATGTCGTTAGCAGGACGTTTGGCATCTGGACTTCCAATCTCTTTAGGCTTACCATTATCTAAAGGTAACGCACATCGACGACCCAAAAGCCCGATACTGGTGCACGCTCCACCGACCAGCAGTGGATTTTGTTGCTTTAAAAGTGCAGCCAATGTTACGACTGCTTTTTTGTGCAGCTCGCGGGACACACCAGATCCCACCAGCATCTTACACTCAAGACATGTACCAATGCCTAGGATGGCACCGTGTTGAGCCTCTAAATTCTTACTATCTGTTTGTTTATACAAGTAGTTTATGGCACCGTCAAAGTCTTCCGACGTGGTCAGTACAAGACTATAAAGAATAGAAGCGTAATCGCGAACTTCTTCTTTGGTGGAGTTCAATTGATCACGAATCCAATTACTGTCTTTGGAAACGAAAATTTTTAACTGAGGAACACAGCCTATGATTTCAACCATGCAGCTTAGCGGCTCTATCGCTGAAAATCAAGTTATTGCAAAGTGAGTGAAGTTGAAAACACTTACAAGGACTAGCTATAAGTAACTGTCTTACTAAAGACACGTACTGGAGGAGTAGATTGCTTTCGATGGATTTGGCAACATCAAACAGACTTTGGAGATATTTTGCGATGAGCGGGGTATGTTCACAAGGGTGGTTTAGTATGTCCCTGGTAAGTGGGACATCTAGATTTCTAATCAAACACAACCTCAAGTATAGAAGTATCTAATAAAAACAAAAGTGAGTAAAAGTTAAGTACTGGAAGCCCAGCAACCTCAGTAAAAGTGCGTAGATCAAAAGGTAACGCATGGTTACCTATAGTAAACCGTTTGGAGCTATCTTTCATCAAAATTTCGGATTCGTTGTATACATAAGTCACAATTTCAGAGAACTGAGGAGTAACAATTTTGTTCTTTTTAGACAGATCAATGTCAGTTTTGCGCGAAGTACCATACAGAGCCTTAAAGGCTTCAGCAGAAACATCATCCTTGCTGCAAAATAAATTAAGAACGTTAACAACTGCATTCTTTTTCTCACCTGTCTCCCGTTAGCAACAGCAATAAGTACTTCGAAGGCACGTGCACTGGTGGAAAAATCGTCGCTAACGTCCTAACAGCAGTAAACCTCACCATCGGTTCTTCAGAAGTCATTCTAAATTTAATAAGAGCGAAAAGAATGTTCAACCGGCCGTCTTTATCTGACTCTTCTAAGCAAACATCGTATTTATAAGCTAGGATCAAATTTAAGAGGCCCTCTCGAATCTGTAACTTCAAGTCGGGGTTTGCAGTTTCCAGATTCTTAAAGAACGTCTCCAACAGGTTAATGTCGTGGTAAACAATCTTGGGGAACCTTTGCGCAAGAGTCCCTATCAAAACGTACGCTTGCCCTTGATGCGCATCTTCACCTTCATTGATCAGTTTTTGAAGACCTGAGAGGAGAACTGGTGCTACTTTACTTAACGGACCCTCGTCAGCACTAAATCACAAAAATTATATTTTGATAGTTGCAATTATTTGACTCACTATCTAACGAGATTCATGGTAAAATTCAAAGCCAACGTCTTAAGTCTGGTATTGGTATTAGTACCATACAGAGAATCAAAAATCACTTGAATTGAAGACGGAAAAGCAAAGGCTTTTCCTGTGATTCGACACAAATAAGTTAAGAGTTTTAGTCGGATTCTAGTACTCGCAGGGGATTTGATTTGATCCGGTTTGACGTTCTTTGATTGTGTGCCTAAGAACATTGTAAACAGAGGCATTATGACGGTTACAGAACCCCAATCCACGGATCTGAAAAAGAATACTAACAATTGGACGATAAGGAAGTGATCGTTTACCCGACGACTTTTTTCAGTTCCATGTCTGCTAAATTAGCTACACTAAAACGAGTGTCGGAGGCTGCGACCACGAGGTGGATGAGGATATCTTCGTCTTTAAACACGCCGTGAGCGAGGAAGCGAACAATGCCCAATTTTATCTAAATTTAAACGTGAAAATGTTAAAATTAAATAAAATTTTAAGTTTACCTCCTCAAGTTCTTCTGGTTTCAAAGGATTATTCAGAGTGATCCTTTTAAATGAATGTTGACTCATACATGGGGGTACAGGAAGACTGATATTATTGCCCCCTCTTTGCTCTGGCTCTGGCGTTTGAGGTGATAAAGCCCTAAAACCCACAAGTAACTAAAAACCTCAAAGTGTGGGAAAAATCAATACCCATAAGGTAACAACAACATATCCAATAACATATCAAGCAAGTGTTTCGCAATTTGGGGTTTCTCATTCAAACCATACAAAGAAGTGACTTTCTCAGGCTCAGTAGGCATCTTCACTTTACCTAAAACTGGGATGACCATCAACAAAATACTGTCTAAATGAGCAGCAGGTTTTTGTTCCAAAGAATTTAATACAATTGGCACTAGTTCTGCTTGTTTCTCAAGGGACAATCTAGGAAATCCCAATTTAATGTAGATTATAGTGAAATTCTGCAAAATGTAATCAGTTTTAATTCCACAAAACCTAATGACTTACTGTAACAAAAGAGGTGGCTGCTGGATCCTGATACTGCATTAAAAGAGCCTCAATGGGGAGCTGAATTTGGGGTCGAGTCTTTACTCTCTTATTCACATGAATAAGCAGTTCCATAACCTTGAAAATTCAATGATTATCTATAAACTGAAGAGTCATTGTGATTACCTTTTTCCGCACTGCTTCTTCTGGTGAAGCAAGTTTTAGAAGGACAGGTGTCAAAAATTTGGCTAAAAGATTTTGTAGCTGCTCGTCCGTTTCTGCAGAACCCAATCGAAGGAACACTCGCTCCAAGAGCACTGAAATAAAATGAGTCATAAAAATTTAAAATAAAAACCTGACCTATGTTTATGTAATATGGAAACTTCTCAGATAATACGAGTATTATATTCCAAAAAAACTTATTCATTCACAACACTTACTCAGCTCATTTGCAATGTCCGCCATAGCCATGTTTATTTATCCAAAAACTGTCAGACTGCTGTCATATGTCAGATGTGATTTTACTGTCACTGTTACGATAAAAATCTTTACGTCATTAAGTTGGTAAGAGAATCTTACTAATCAATTTATAAATAATTTAAGTCATTAGTCATTAGCTGCGTCTGCCTAGTAAATAATTAACTTCGCGGCTCAACTTTTGAAACTTCCTTTCAATTCCATGTGTTTGTGTTTTTTAAAATGTAGCAAACTCACAGATGTCATAGCTGCCAACCAAATTTTTTCAATGACGGGATAATGACAGAAAATTCCCGCGTTTGACACTGTTGAGACGCTGTTGTAAATAATTGTACCCAAAAAGTTTGAGCTATTTTTTTATTGTCCGTTTTCCTATTTTGTTATAATGAAAAGAATCATGGAACAAATAGAAAGTGGTGTGTTTGATCCAGCGAAAGAGCTTACTGGGAGCAAGGACAAGTTTTTAGAGGTTTGTGTACTAACGGTGTTGTAATAACAGTAAATATCTGTTTCGCCTGTAGGTAAAGACTATGATTGAAAGTATTAGTGAGGAATTGTCGAAAGATGCTTGTATTAAACTAGTTGCAACCAAATTACTACCACAAATATTCAGCAAAAATGTGGATGATAGTTTACGAGACAGAACTACTGAAGTTGGGTTACACCTTGTTCAGTTTGTTAATATTCTTATCTTAAGTACTAAAGAACAAGATGATTTAATCAGTTCGATAGAAGACACGTGAGTTTCGCAGGGAGGTCTTTAATTTTGCTAATTTATCATTGTAGATACATACCACTGATTGGTGAGCTTAGAGATAATAATTACCACAAGTGGGACAACCTCTGGATATTTTTAATCAAATTCTGTAGTTACAAGATACATACAAAGATGAGCCTCGCAAATAAACTCTTACGAGTAGTAGAAGTGGCTTTTCGTAACTCTACTTCAATAGACCAGAGATTAAAAGCTTATGATTGTTGGATTGAGCTCATAAACAACAGTAGTTTAAACATGGAACACATGTGCAGTGCTAAACAAATCAAACTCTTAATGACTCCCATGAAGGCAAAGTTTTCAAGAATGCCCGTTGTTATTATGAAAAGATGTGATACTTTTGTCTATTTATTAGAAAAACTACAAGATAAGGCGACGTTGTGTTTGAAGGAATTTCTTGAGTTTTGTTTCGGCCCTTTTGATGAGAAGAATGACGAAAAAATGAAACAAGGGAGAAGTGTTCCAGAAGTTTGCAACAAGAGCACCAGAGTGTTGCTTGAAATTCTTGGTAAAATTCACACTAGTACAATCTCGTTTTACGTATTAATGTATTACAGGTCATTCACACGAGAACGGCGAAAACTGCTTAGCTAATGATGATTTACATTTATGCAAACCTTTCATTACCAATAACAACTTCCCGAATTTTGCGGAAATTTTAATCCAGTCGGTGGTCGAGTGTTACATTCTATTGAATGAATGGAGCCAGGATACTCAAAAAAATAATATTGTAAGGCTGTTCAACTTTTTTACGTATCTAATGCAGTTTTTTAGATCATAAAGTGCCTTTGGCGGTCTATCCTACAATTTATTGATAACAGCGATGATGACGTAAAAAAGACATGTCGTAATCAAATTAACAACGCATTAAAAAAGTTATTAGAGGTAAAAATCGCTGAATGGGGTACAATTTATACATCTTTTTTGTTGCCAGAAATCGCGCTCCAAGGACACTTTACATATTGTTTTGGCCAATATGGTGAATTTGATAATACCAAATGAAATGGCACCCCACTTTAAAGAAACGATTTTTGATGTTTCTTTATACGTTTTAAACCATCTCACTGATTTCAGGTACAAAAAACTCGCAACAATATTGTAGTAACACTCATTTTTAGCTCCCTGAATCTAAACAATATCAAACCATTCGTCGTTTCTTGTTTTGACCCTCCAAATGGTTCAAACTTTGATAAAACGGCCTGCAATTCTTTCAAGACCAACATGAAAATTGTCAATTCCATCTTGTGTGAAATCTGGCTCAAATGTAAAATTACAATCTTACCAGACAACCTTTCAACTTTAATTTGGCCCGTTCGTCATTACCGTAGTTTCACTGATGCTGAGGTAATATAAGTTTTTTTTTATTCACGAATTACACTTCAATTATAGGCCGTCAAATCTAAATGGAACAAGATCTATTCGTCTGAATGCAAAACAGATGCTTTCAAAATTAATGTTTTGAATGAACTCGAAAAATTGTTCCTTGAAAATCCGCTGCTTAGTTCTAATATTGTTGAATTTTTGGCATTGGTTTCGGCGCGGGAAATCAGCCCTAGCAAGGACTTTGGTAATAATAGTCTGCTATTAGATAGAATTCTAAAAACTGGTTTTTAGTTTACAAGTTCATGCGGTTAAATGAACTGGTTCTCAGTCTCCCGAACTTATCAGATCTGGATGTAAACAAAGTTGGATCACTTGTTTTAAACTACTGCAATCAAAATCAACATTTTTACAAGATCGGCAATAACGACGAAGCTTTAGACAAAATCTGCGTCTGCTTGGAACGGCTTGTCACAGTACATAAGGTACAATTCCACCCCATCTCAACATTTGCTAATATTTTTTGTGCAGGATTTCCGAATATTAAAAGAACTACCCGACCGACTGAAAAACAGTAGTCCGATAAACCTCGCAAAATTTTCTAAAAGATTAATGTCTTTTTTGGAAGGCGTGATGTTAAGTGAAGACATCCAAGTAGTTAGTTACACCAGAAAGTTAATCGAGGTGTTGGAAAGTGGGAAGAATGAACCGGAACCAACGACGCCGTCGAGATCTCATCGCCTTTTGAACATGGCAAATTTGTCGAAATCAAAACGATTAACTGGACCAAAGTTATCGCCATTATCTGCGAAAAGTAGTCCCGCGACAACTCGAAGTAAGAAGAATTTGATAAAAAAGAAGGAAGTAATTCAAACTCCAGACAACTCCTCAGATTTCGTTAAAATCGATACCGAAGTTAAGATAAGTATTGAGAATCTTAGCGAACGCCAACTGGAGATGTTCAGGAAGCGAAGAGAAGACATTCCCGCTTTGTACAACGATCTTACTCAGAGCCAAAGTCAGGACTTTTTCACGAGCTTGGAAAAAAAGAAGGAAGCAGAAGCCAAATCTCCAAAAGAAGAGAAATCCTTGCCGAAGAAAAGAAAAAGAAATGAGCAGGACGACGAAAGTAAAAGTAAAATTCCTAAATTACAAGACCACGAATATATCGCTGATACTGAGACGGTCCCGCTCGTCTGCTCCGATTTAAATGAAATGTTTGAAATCCCGCTTGAGCCGGTTCAGAAGGTACCTCCTGAAGATCTATTCCAAGAAACACCAATCCTGCGAGAAACACAAGTTAACACTGAAATAAATGGCAGTCCGTCAAAGCTAAAAGTTAAAAGTCCTGAAAAGAAATGTCCCGAAAGTCCCTCCCGCAAAAGTCCACGAATCTCCCCCAAAAAAACGGAGAGTATGTCTTCTCTTATTAAAGAGCTAGACGCTTTATTGAGCAGTAAACAAAACAGTTTGAAAGAGGAGGAAAACGCGGTGACGAATGGAGACCACGGTGAGGATGATACTAAGACTGTTGGAGAGACTTTACTTCGTAAGAGTCAAAGACAGGTTAATAAGCGCCACAGTGACTTCGTGTTAGCTTTGACGAAGAAAGAGACGCCGGAAGGCAAAGTGAAGGCTAATCGCAGTTTGGTGGAGTCCACTGAAAATGGGTTTAAAATTAAAAACGCACTTTCTTTACGCAAAAAGAAACAGAAAGATAAACGAAAGGAGAAACAATCAACCTCTCAAACAAACGGAGAAGACACCGACACAAACGTGAGCATGACGGAGCTGTTAGCCCGCGTTGATAAGAGAATTGAAGAAAATAAAAATTTGGAGAAATCAAAAGAGGCGGCGCTGTTGTCCTTACAAGATGGAAACCAAAATCAAATCGTTACAGAAACCAAGAAAACAGACAAACCAAAAGAAAATGAACTAAAAATGAAAATTGACACAAAGACCCAGTCTGTTGTGCCAAAACCGGTATATTTTCCACTTCCGGAGACCGATAAAATTCCAAAAAGATCAGTGGATGTGTTCGAATTCAACGCCCAGGAAACATCTCCATCTCCATCGCCATCGGAGAGCGAAGCTAGAAAACGAAAGAAAAAGAAAAGTGGGGGTATGGGACTTACCCGTAGTGATTATGTCAATAAGAAACGCAGGAAGAAACCACTCAAAGATCAGAAAGAAAAAGCTTCCCCCAACTTCCACGTTACTGCGGATTCTAAAGTTCCGTTGAGTCGAAGTCCGTCCCTAAGAGCTGTTCCTTCGCCTGTTAAAAGCGAAACTATAACTATTTTAATTACGCGGAGCCCTCCTAACGTTAGTAAAGAAAATCAAGACGATAAAATAGATGAGACACCCGCATCGGCGACGAGAAAGTCAAATCGGAGGCTTTCTCAAAACTCCGAGGACGTGATAGAGAGCTCTCAGCAACCTGTTTCCATTAAAAGACTCAGGACAAAAAATGGTCGTTTTATCCAAGGCAAGATTGATACCATGATAAAACCCACGCCAGATGCCGTTTTGAAGAAGAATGATACAGAAAAGATGAGTTCCGACCTCTTCTCAGAAAAAGAAAACGAACAAGCTCCGACACCGGTTTCAAGAACTCGCAGGTTGTCGCTGACTGAGCCGTCACAGAACGTACGAGCCGGACGAATAAAGCGCAGTCAATCTCTTGATAAGTTGGTTTTCACACCACTATCCCTCTGTCTGAGATCGAAAGCAAGTCCAGTAGAAAATAAAGTTAACGACAGCTCAACTGAGACTCTCACAGCTACCACAGATTCCAAAGAAAATGTAGCTACTAGCACAGAAAATCAAGAAACTCTCACTCTCAGTCCCGTGGAGAGTGCTACCAAAGATGACCTGCCTGGGTCACCTGTAACTTGCGATACTCCTGATCGAACTTCAGAATTGTTAAACAACACTTCTAACATTTCTCCGATAAATTGTGTAGAAGAAAGCGTACAAACCCCCAAGCAACCGACCAGTGAAGTGTCTAACGTGAGAGTAGCACGACTGCTGAAGATGGTGAACTCTCATGTGCAAGTTAACAGTGACGGGCCGAGGTGGTTTGGAAACAAACACTCTTCACCACGTGGTAAAGTGAGGAAGATGAAAATGAAGAAAGGGGAGGACTTGGACGTTCTTACATTCTCGAGAGAAATTCCGAGCCCGTTAACAGTTCCCACGAGCGGAATACTCAAGAGGAAGTTTCCAAACTTGGAGGAGGCGTCTGCTCCGTCGCCTAAAGTGAGTTTTTCTACATTAACACAAAAAACAGTACTGAAATTATTTTTAGCGTAAACGCGTGAATTTCTCTGATCCGGCCATCAGCGATAAGAAAGTCTTCATCAAAGATTCTGAGGAATATGAAGTCAACGATAAAAACCTCACAAGCGACTCAACTGAAGAAAAGGTAAAAACCAGCTCATTGCGACTAATTTTAATAAAGTTTTTACAGGAACCTTTCAACCGCGAAGAAGCACTCGTCTCATTTAAGGAATTCTGTGATTCTAGTTTTAAAGACGATAGTGAAGTTAGAAGCACTCTCCTCAACCTCAAGGAAGTTCCTGAACTCGAGGACGTAATTACTCAAAGTTTGGATTCTTCGCAAGATTCAACAAAAGACACTTCACAAAAACTTCGACCAAAATTACTGAAAATTGCGGAGAAACTGTCGGATGATCTGCTTCAAGTTTTTATTAAAGGATTTTCTAAAGTAGTTAGGGGAACAATAAATGATACTCTTCAACCCGAGGATATTCACAAGCAAATTGAAGATCACGTTGTGAAGCTTAATTGTGATAAGATGAAGGATTTGATCAAGACATATTTTTTAAATTTAGATAATGACGACCGTAATGATTTTCTGGTGAGTTTGATGAGTTTAGCTAGTAATGAGCTTCCTGTGAAAAAGGAATTTATTAATTGTCATCTTGATTTAGTACAAAGTTTTATTAATAAAATGGACGAATAGTAATGGGTTGTATTAGATATGTTTACTTAAGTTGTAACATTATTTCTTCAATGTAATAAATACTAATTACGGTTCCGAGATTTTTTTTTGATTTGCTGGATATTTGACCATTGCGTGGGCGGAGTTTCGTTCGCTTAATCGTTTTGCCACCAGAGGGCAAGTGACACACGTGTAGAATTTTAGGTTACTTTTGGTTTGATAGCTAACCTAAATGTAAACTACCATGGAAAAGGATAAGGAGAAAGGTCAGTATAAAGATTAATCTTCATATTATAAACATTCAGCTTTAGCAAATAAACGAAAGCTGACTGCCAGTACGAGCAGCGAAGAAGATGAAGAAGAAAACGAGATCGTCTGTGACGATTCAGAAAGTGAACCTGAAGTAGACTGTGATAAATGGGGCAACGATTGTAAAGTCGCCCCCGTACAACCCCAAAACTCTATTCTTGGCTGTGAGTAGTAAACCTCCATTGATTGTTTACTTATTGAAATGTAGATCATTTAATGCCCACGTGTAGCCGCAACCCGGACGAAAACCCACACAAAAGAATTAAAATCGTCCCAGAAATTCGAAAGAACCTCTTAGAAGTAAACTACAAGAACAACTTTCAGGATCTTTGGCACAAAAACAAAGATTTTGTAAAGAGTGGGACTGAACTCATCACACACCCTTTCAAAGTGTGTGTTATTAATGACTTTTTGGAAAATCCCACGTTTTTGAACGATGTCCGGCAGGAATTTAACGATGTTGATTGGAATTTGAGAAGTATGGACTTGTATGAGTTCTCACAGTCCAAGGATTTGCAACACTTGACTCAGCATACCAGCATCAACAGTATCTATAAGTTGTTGCAAAATGATGTCATGAAATGGGTTGCTGAAATCACTAGATTGAAACTGACGCATATTTCAGCAACTTGTAGTTTGTATGGCGGTACTGACTACTTGTTGGTTCATGATGATCAAAGAGAGGACAGAATGATCGCTTTTATTTTGTATTTGACTGGACCAGATGATTGGAATGAAAGCAAAGGTGGTGCTTTGGAGCTGTTGAGGAAGGATGAAGATGGTCATCCTGGGGACGTCGCTCGCGCGGTTTTTCCAGCCAACAATCAGTTGGTTTTCTTCCCTGTAACCAACGACTCTTATCATCGGGTAGAATATAACTATAATAAAACTTGAAAACGAGTCATGAATAACGATATTTTTTACCCCCAGGTCGCTGAAGTCACGAGCCTTGGAGACACCAGACTGAGCATAAATGGTTGGTTCCACACAGAAGTTCCACCAGTTTACGTCACCCCCACCTTTAAGCCTTACCCAGAGGGACTCTACGCCGAAAAGTGCTACAAACCCATCGATTTTGACAGCGAATTGTCTGCATGGATCTGTGATGGTTACCTAGAAGACGATATAATCGATGAAATTCAAGAGTATTTTGAAGAACACTCGGAAATCTCCCTCAAGAACTTCCTTCGAGAGGAGCCTTTAAAAGAGCTGTTGTCAATCATAAAATCTGATACTTTAAACTGGGTGAAGATCGGTCCTCCAAATCGTTATTGTTATGAAGTAGTCAGGACGAACGATCTGCCTGTCGTTCTAGACAGATTTTTACATTTGTTTCAAAGTAAACAGATGTTTGCTCTGTTGCAAAGTTTCACGGGGTTGGAGTTCAAGAAAGAGAAGTCTTCAATGCGGTTTGAACTGCAAAAGTGGACGCCTGGATGTTACTCAGTAAGTTATGGTTATGTGTGAGGCAACTCATA
This sequence comes from Gnatocerus cornutus, assembly GCA_029298725.1. Lineage (NCBI taxonomy): Eukaryota > Metazoa > Arthropoda > Insecta > Coleoptera > Tenebrionidae > Gnatocerus > Gnatocerus cornutus. The sequence goes on from CM055517.1 coordinate 5,687,847, forward strand.
AACAGTTTTTTTAGTTGTTGGGTGATTACGAGTGGTACGACAAAAAACAACTGGATCTAGTCCTGCACTTTGATTGCGAAAACATGAACGATGTAATTGGTGCCAGGACGTTGTATGTCACCACAGACGAACAAGTGCAAGACGCGCTGATTACTTTAGAACCTGAGGAAAACAACCTGAATCTGATCTACCGGGATACAGCCAGGTTTACCAAATATTACAGTAAGCTAAGTCGTTGTCGATGTTTTTATACATTGATGTGTTCGTACACCGAATAAAGTATAGTTTTTATTAAACAATAATCCTTTATTTTTATAAAAGTTACACAGAAGTACGTTTTTTAAAATACTATTACATAACAATTAGCATAGTGGTAAAATTATTTCAGTTGCAAGCTTGGTAGTGTATTTTCCAACAGTAATACCAACCGTGAATACTGTTTCGACCTTCAACACAATACTGGTCATTCGCTGTCTGTTGAAGGCTCCTTATTGCACTTGTCAAATCCACGTTGCAACTCACAACTTAAAAGTAAATTCTAAAAATAACGACTCCCCTAATTTTTAGACTATATAAATTTTATATCAGTCTTAAAAATTTTCCTGACCTTCACAGCCTTATAAAACCCTGCATCACCAATTCAATTCCAGTTGTTATTATATTCCGACTTGTATTTCCCATTAACATAATTGGGTTGAAAATTTACATTGATTGTGACAGGATGTAAAACGACGTTCTGCGCGGCGGACACCACGTCCAATATATCGTAGTTGCGTAAAAACGGCATTAAACTTTTATAATCTATTGTTAATGGGATATAATATGATCCTTTTGCGTGAAGAACAAATATAGGAACATTGAAATTTCCTTTTTCCAATGAACTTCGAGCTGCTGGCGAACATGGACGCAGCTCATTTCGAGGTATTGACTCTATCTTCAGGTGATTGAGTGAAGAATTACTTTCTGTCGGCGAAATACGAGAATTTTCGTGTTCGGAGATTCTTGTCAACAGTTCACTGCTAGGAGGAGAACTGCGGCTGGAACTGTAAAAAAAGACACTCAGTTTTCGCATGTTTCCGTAATTGCATAATTGTATTGACTCCCAACCTCTTCTACTGATAAGCTAAAGGCGTAATGACGCCACTGAGCAAAATATTGTGTAAAACACATAAGGTACAAAGTGGAAGGCTTTCTTTTAATTAAGCGATAAGCTACACGTAATTTTTACGGATCATTTAGTGTGTTGTATCCTTGAGTTGTACGTCAATGTTCCCACAAACTTCGAGACACGTGGAAATTACACGCGTGAATTTTTTGATTCGCGGAAAACTGCTATGAGCATACTAGGAAAAACCTGACATTAAAATATGGCCTTTGGATGAAAATAGATAAATTTGATTCACGATACGTTTGTTTACATTTTTTAGGCGGGTTTTATCATTTTATTGCGACACGTGAGCGTATTACGCTTTGATAAGAAAATCACTGCGACGATTTTATTTTTGCGAGCCCTTGGCGAAAAAGTAAACTCGAGAATTATTTTTAGAGGGTCATTAGATTTTAATCGCAGTTCTTAAATGTTTAACGGAATTAGCTCATGTTCTGACGTTGTGGAAGTAAAATTTCTCGGGAACTGGCGGTGTCCCTAAAATTCCTTCATTTCAAATGTTGCGGTTAAAAAGAAGGTCGCACATTTTTCCATGCTAATTTTCTCCCCTTGTTTATCAGCAAGTGACAAGGATTATCATCGTGATTGATGTATTTCTAGACTATTGCGGGTCGTTTTTTTCTATACGAAATATTCGTGTTTTCGTTATGTCACTATCGTTTGCTCCAACTTGTGCAAATGTATTCCATGAATATGAATGTGCATGCCAAGTTTGTTACAATGACTTTAATTGTTTTTGCAAAGAACTATGTTTATGTTGAATTGATTATCTGGTTGACAAAAATAAAACCGAATGGAGATAATCTGATAAAACGCAAAAGTACTGGGTAAACACTAGTAGGAAGACGACACGAAAATAAATATGAGAACAATAACTAAAATTATCACCTTCTATTTTTAGTTTCGACGTTTGCAATAATTTAAGAAAAAAGTGTTACCTTTGGTTCTCGACGCTGGTGACTGATTCCCTTCGTCCATTTTCCACTTTCTGCCTCTTTATCCCCTCATTCACATCCTGGCTGAACCTCATTTTGATGTTTGTTTTATACTTGTAGGACACCCCGTTGCCATTACACTCGGGATGCTTGTCACAGCTTTCCGTGTCATTCAGTCTAACTGTGAACGAACCATTGTTATTGGGTTCTGTTTTAGGCGCCTGATAATCAGACCCCTGCACCTGCAGGTTTCCTTCTTTTAAATTCCTATGTTCAGCAGCAGGTTGACTGGGAGCAGCAGGTGATGGGTGTGACATCCTCGACAAGCTCTCACAGTGCTTTTGCAAGTGGTTGAGGATGCGAACGCAGATGCCTTCACGAGGAAAATGGCCTTCGACTTCGACCATAAATCGCATGGTTTCAGACATGCATTCTTGATATCCCATACTAAGAAAAACACATAAAAAAACTTTTAAAAGTAGTCAGAGTACTTACCGATAGTGCTCCGAAGGACTCCCGTGCCCCTGCTGAAGATACTTCATGTGTTTTATTGCCATCTCAATTATCTCCGTCTTTTCTATTCTTCCTCGTCCTTTCTTCAAGTACTCGGTGGGGATGAGCCGCGATAAATCCGCGAGACAATTATTCATGCGGTCGCGACGTCGTTTTTCTATTATTCGATGAGACATTGGGTCTTGCTGAAACGAAGAGTTAGAGGCCGACAAGTGAAAGAAGGAAGCGTTTACCCTTGTCACTTTGTTCTTTTTGAAAGGACCATATTCGCAGTCATCTTCACTGCAATTTGCCGTGGAAAAGTTCAGGTTTCTGCAAGTCAAATTATGAACCCTATTATAATTGTAAAATTTGAAGCTTACGTATCGCAGCATTGATAAACACCTCGTTCGTCTTTTGGTCTCCCCAATTCATCATTCGAACAGCATCTATTACAAAAAGATCAAATTTACAATACAAAGTCCTCGAAATGGCGTTTAATCTAAATTGGACCTTGCCAAGTATTGCAAATATGTCGCACGTACATTCATGCAGAACCAACACCTAAATAAGCGTGTTATAATTAACAAAAAACGCTTTTTAACTGACAATAAATAAATTTACACTTTTTGCGCAGATTGGTTTAATGTTTAAAACATAATTATAATCAAACGAAATTTTCATAAAGTTTGGGTCTTTTTTTAAACACATTTAAAAACAGGGTCAAACGACATTAATAATCCACGTACCTTTTTCTCGATTTAATTTTGCAAATTTCGGAGGAACATTTTTATTTAAATTGTGGCGACTTTACAAGGTCTTTTCATTAATTTTAGGACAAATCAAGAACCCAAACTTCGCAGGTAAAATTTACTTTAGATATTTAATTATTCAGTTTTATTCCGCTTTGTAGGAACTTATTTTAACCGAGTTTTAGTTAAAAGCGGTTATCGGATAACCATTGAATCCAGTTTGGCTTTTCTGTTGGTGTTTCAAAGGACTTGGGCATTGAAAACGAAGAGTCGTCCAAAAAGGCTATGAAATTTGAAATCTGTTGGTACCCCTGTGTTTATCATGACAGTTTGATAGCCCCCAAAAAAAAATCTACCAATCTAGAAAAAAATGCTACGCCTCTTACTTTGACGTCGGGCTAGTAATAGAATTAAAAAAAAAACTGCGTCGATGCGGTGGAATTAAATTTGCAATTTGTCTTGAAAGTGGCAAATTACGTTACATTAAACTCGAAAATTTGTCACCGATGAAAGCCGTGCGATTATTCAGCAGTATTTTCTGGCTCCGACCCCGAGAAAACAGGAAAAAAATTAAGGAAGTTAACAATAGACCCAAAGTACCTGAAAAAATGGTGCACGTAACTACTGCTGCATCAGTCTAAATTTAGTTTAAATTTCAGTGCAGCGGGAAAATTGTGCCTAAAATCGCGCGTCGGTGGTTTTTTTCGGTATTTATTTCTCCTTTCTCCTCCTACGAAAATCGTGGTTTTGTGTGGGCCCCTCGCCACTGTGGCAAAAATTTCGCGCTAAACAAATAGGAAATTCCGGTTCGTCTTGTTTATATTTACGCGACGTAAGAGAAAACGTAGGTGTGACCTTGCCGTGAACTCGAACCAAAATTAAAATACCAACGCTCCACGTTTTCAAATCAATTCGTGCATTCGTCCGAAAAAATTGCAAATTGAAAATGAAAAATCGTTGCCCGCCAAGGTCTTTTTAGTCGAAGGCGAGCGGAATATTGCGAAATTAAATTTCGTCGACAATGGAAACACGTGATTCGTTAACGATAATAGATGTCAATCAATGATAAAAATATGCTTATTTATTGATCGTTTGACATCTCGTGATGCTCACGTGACGTAAATCGTCTAATGATAAGCTTCCGAGTGTCGATTCGTCTTTTTTTTTTCGAACCACCCAATCAGAGTTGTGAAATTAATATGATTTTCATTGTGACATTGAAGAGGTGGAAAAATACAAAGGAATCCTTCATGTTCTCATTATTATTAAATGACAAAATGATTATTAAAATGAAATTAATAATGAAACGTGACATGCAACCCGTGAAAACAACACTTTCTACACCTGTGCGATAAGATAAGACGAATTTCAAAATCCTGGCTCGACTGTTATATTGGTATTTGTAACTAAATTAAATTTAGAAACACCAGACGCGAATAAAAATGTTATGTCACGTTGGCAAAATCATTCAATAATAAATAAAATAAGATCATTGCTCCTTAGAGTTGAGCGTTTCACACTTTTATTTCACACGAGTAAAAATTTGGACACTCAAATGCCAAGCACTCGTAGTAAACGAAATAGTTATTTTGTAAAAAATATAGCTTTCAACTTGTGGTTTCTAAGGAACACTTTCAATTTCGAGCAAATATTTAAACGTGTGATAGAAAAAGTTTGTTTTTCACGTAAAATAGACGAGCAGCTGAGGTTGCAAAATATTTTCACTACCGAAAACAAAAATCACATCTATTTTCTTTAGAATTTATTATGATCGTGTTGTAGTCTGGTAAATTAGAAAACAGAAGTTTTTGATCACACTTATACCTAATAATGCAACTAAATATTTGCACATAAATATCTAAATTGGTGACTTTGATAAGGAAGCGTTTGGAAAATTTTGACTGGTTCGTACTGGGAAAACTGAACGAGATCCGTATAATAATATGAGAGTAGCATCTAAAATGCTTGTTTTTCTGTATTATAAACGTGTCAAATAGACAGTCAGAGCTACCAACATATTTCAGATTCTAAAGCCACCGAAGACTGCGCTTTGCTCGATCACAAATGCTCGTTCATCTTGGAAGTAAATTTATCTTCTTGTTTTTATATAGAATATTAAAAATAACCCCATACATTAGTGTGCCATTAGGCAACTAAACAAAATTGTTAAAAATGTTCCATAAATAAGTCACCGATCGTTAATGGTTTAATTAAATGTTACTGATTCATTCAGAGTGATAATATTTCGGAATGCGATAGTTTTGTGGTTTCACGAATTTGTTTATTTCCTGTCTAAACAACACGTTTTGTCAGTGATGCGTATTTGGGGTTTTCCATTTTTTTGCTGCGTTTGTGTTTGGTGGCAATGTTCTTTAAGCGTAGTGTTACAAAATTCCGGAAAGCTTGCAGATTTTGAATCTTTGTGGTAGTTTATCAGGTCCAAAATATTCCAGATCATTCTGTAAATACGTGTCTTTTATTTTAGGACTCACGATATGCGGCTAATTCATTTCTTATCCATTTGCGATATTTTTAGCACTATCTTGTATAAAGAATTGTCCTGGGGGTTGTTTGCAATTATATGATTTTGTGTAAGCATCATTAGTCTGCACGTAAATAAGCTGACATTTAGAAAAGCTTTTTTTATTGAAAGAGATGGAAAATTGGTTGAAACGGAGAATTAGGGTGATGTATTATGTTTCTTTTTCAGGGACTATTTCAGAGTAAATTGCGGATTAACTCGTGGTTGCCATCTGTGAACAGCTTGAGCTAATTAATAGAAAATTGGCAAATATCCCGAATTGTAATTTTTCGCGAAGCCGCTGATAAGAAAGTAGGATATTTTCACGTGCGGCGATTGATTTACACCGAATAAACAACCACGTTGGTTTTTTTTCTACAATCCTTGTCCAAATATGCGGTAATCCTGTTTGCCAACTTCGTAACTTCCTCATACAAAAAATGCGTTTTTAGAAGAAGAGACACGTGTCGCTGCGTTTGCAGTAATTTGATGACAGCTTGCGTAGTTATGAATGTGTCTTTGGGGGTGTTTCATTTTGGCAATGTTTTAAGTTAATTGGTATCACGTGCGAGTCCGAAAATAATCCGACTTCCTGCATAAATAATATTGCGTCAATGTGAAATATACGAGTAGAGGGGAGAGGACCGGTGCCCCCTGAAACAATTTGTTTACAGTAAAATGCGAATCGCGTCAGTGGCGTCGGAGACGAATAATAAACTTCGCTTTATTATCGCAAGAAGCGCGTCAAACTGGTTATATTGGAAATTTGCGTAGAAAAATTAAGACCATACCCTTCGTATTTGACCCTTTGGAGGTTGGCGGTGTTTTCCTCCCAGTAAGCGTGCGTCATATCCATTTTCCGAGGGGTTTGATCGCAGAAAAAGTCTTAACACATCACACGTCTTCCGATATTTCTTTACGGACGAATTGGTTGACAGGTTGCGATCGCACTTCGCTTTCATCTACTCCTCGGCCACTGATTCCACTCGACGAACACGCTAGAGTACACGTGAGCAGACCGTTTAATCCACGACAAGGCGAAATCGGTGCGATGCCTCCGTCATCTACGTGACAACTAACACATCGTTGCACCCGGAATCGACGTCGCCGGACTATTGCGTCTAATGCGATACCGGAATTCGCCCGGAATACTGCAGGGAGCTGGTGGAAGTCGTTTAAACGGCGGACGTATTTCGGAGATTGTTTGTTTGTTTGCACATGAGCTGGAGCAGAGATCACGTTTAGCGTAACGTGGAAACCCACGTGATAGTTGCCATTATAGATTATACCCATCCAACGGCTATTATGACTGGACACTTTCAACTTATTGGGGATATTGAAATCATTATGGGTTGGCATTGAGGTGTGCTCTTACATAAACCAATTGCGTTAATTTTACATATTGAGTAGTGGCGAGAACAAACGGCCTTTCGGGGTAAAGAGAAACCTTCAACAACATGGAAATTTTGAGCTCGCACCATCCTGACTCTAACTGAAAATTATATAATCGGACTAGAAAGTGTAATTCCACGTTATACGATTTTGGCGGAAAATCAAAAATGACGAAAATACATATATGTACTCGACTCCGAAAACGTTTCATGTGTTCTTTTGCAGGTTCTCGATATGAGAGTTCTTTAAGAATATTGCAACACAATTTTTGTGCAATTCTTAATTTAATTCCTTCCTCGTTTCGAGCAATTTTATTGCCTCTTCAATTGCGTTCTTGGCATTTTGGTTAATCTCTAGTACTCGATAGATAACATCAGTGATTTGTTAAAGTTATAGTACAATTCAATTCCAAAGTGTCCAGTTGTAAATATTTTTGTTTTTTAGATTATGTGGTAGTTTAATCTGTCCCATTTTTAGTTATCTTAACTTATGGTAATCCTCTACTCCTAAGCTTATATAATCTACTTAACAGCCTTGAAACATAAATAACTGCTAAAAGCATAAAAGTACAGTTTAAAAATGTCATGCTTTTTTTTATGATTGCAACGTTTTGTTACACAACATTAACTAGTTCAAAGATGTTCTTTTGATTAACTATGCTTAACAAACCACCTATAATATTTCAAGAAAACAACTTCAACAAAAGAAAGCAAGTTTTAGTTATAGAAAGTAACATTTTTACGTTTTTTCTCCGAAATTAATTGAGCAACAAGCCCAAATAAATAATATCTAGGTTTTAATCAAAGGTCTACTTCTAATGATCAAATGATCTACTAACAAAAAGATCATTATCACTATTGATCCCAATGCTAAAAGATAAAAGCAAAATATCTAGAAGTAGTCCAATCTTAACTAAAACTAAACCCCTGGAACTTCAAAATTAACAGATAACAATAACAGATAGCCGTTTTTTTTGATAATGTACTATTTTGGACGCGACTTAAATTACGTACTTTCTAAAGAATCATAACCGCAAGTAATTTGAGTCCTGATCATTGTCAGTGGTTTCGCTACTGCTCACGTTTCACGTGAACACTTAGGTAACAACTAAGAAATGTTCGTTTATATAAGTTGTTTTCGCTATCACGATCCAACTAATAAAGCACATGTGAATCGTTACAATCCATGGTAGTAAACGTGCAACGCTTCACGAACGGGGCTCACGTGTTTGGCGCAACTCCCCTCGATTTTTTTTTGCCATTTCAAAGTTCCCGCTGTTGTGGCGTATATTTGGTTGCCTAAACCAGAATGTGACGTTCTGACTTTTGGGTTTTTGACAGTTGACACTTGTGCGGTGTTTAGCGTCACTTTATCCCTTTTTGTAGTTTACTTTATAAAAGAATAATTTTATTATTATTACCACAACGGGAATGTCGAAATTAGCGAATCTGTAACGCCGAATTTAATTTTTTATGTACTTTACATACAACTGTGCGTAGTTACGGTTTAGCAAAATGATGGCCTACGGCCCCAAGAAGGACGGCAGTCCTAACGTGAAATACTTCGAAGCACCGGAGACTCTTGCTGCTCTTGAAATTGTTAAGCAGTGGGTACAGAAAAATGGCAAAAAGGTGAGGTTTTAAGGGTGGTTTTTAACACCAAATAATCGTTGCGTTTGTAGTATTTACAAGCAGAGCCCGTCACGAATAAGAGTCTCTCCTTGCTGGTTCTGCAATTGATGCAGTTTCAAGAAGACTTTTTGGGGAAGAACGTGCAGAAAACTCCAATGACGCGGATACCAGTGAGGTATTTTTTGGATTTCAAACCGGGAGGGTCATTGTGTCATATGCTCTTAGCAGCTTATAAGTTTAAAAGCGAACATAATTGGCGGAGATTTGAAATACCAACAGGAAAAGTAAGTAGTGAAGTTTTTTTGTTGATTACTTAACTAATATTTAACACTATAGCAAACAAAGGAGATTGAAATGAACTCTTTTTGTCATTGTTTACTAACAGGTGACAGCAAACTTATTTCTATATCAATTTACGATTACCACATTCCAAAGGTCTGAAAAATATGTTTGCTATCATTGCGCCATTGTAAAAAACTCTTTGATAATTTCAACTTTCCTCCACAGAGCACCGGCAAACTTGAGCGAGTGTTTGAAATGTTCAAAACCATGGAAAAAGTCCTCATCCAAAACAGGTTGTATACAGTGCCCACAGTATACATTAGACCCGAAGTGGAAAAGTCTCTCGCCGCGAAACTTCGCGAGATCGTCTGTAGAAAGTTCGCTCAAGTCGCCGAGACCGAAGAAATGGCGACTCACATTTGCTACCCCCCTGTAGATCCAGTAGAGGAAGAATACGGACGTCCGGTCTTTAAACGTGAGAAAATGGTGATGATGCACTGGTACTATTTCCCGAACTCGTACGATACTTGGATCAGTTTAGATATTTCCAGTGAAGGTCTCAGTACCGACGTTCCAAGTCCCAGAACGGAACCTTGGAGGGTTGCCTGTTCATGGTTGCTTGAAACTGATCATTATAATGAGTGGATGTCGGAAGAAGACTATGAAGTAACGGAAATGGGACAGAAGAAGATACATCCTTTGCGAATGTCTGTGGAAGATGTTATGAACCCGTCGAATGATGATAGATCAAAGAAAAAACAAAAAAGGAAACGATCACCGTCGCCACCTTCAAAGGTGGGTAAACGTAAAAGTGGGCGAAGTCCGGCGATTGGAAAGAAACAAAGACCGGATGAAATGGAGGCGGAAGACTTAACGAAGGACATGGAGGAACCAACACCTGAACCTAACATTGTTGAAGTTAACTCAGCTATGGCTAATCAAAACAGTAAAAAAGATCACGAATTGCAACCCTTGAAAGGGGGTTCTATTACTGATTTGGAAGAGAATGAAGAGCGAGGGGAAGACTCCCAGAATGGGAAGAACAGTGATAGTAACACACAAGATGATGGTCAAGAAGACAACGTAACTGAGCAAACTCACCATATAATCATACCATCGTACTCGGCGTGGTTTGACTACAACGCTATTCATGAAGTTGAGAAAAGAGCGTTACCGGAATTCTTTAACGGGAGAAATAAGTCAAAGACACCGGAAATATATCTAGCGTACAGGAATTTCATGCTTGATACTTATAGATTGAATCCAACCGAATACATAACGAGTACAGCATGTCGACGTAATTTGGCTGGAGATGTTTGCGCCATCATGCGTGTACATGCCTTCCTCGAACAGTGGGGCTTAATCAACTATCAAGTTGACACGGATTCTAGACCTTCTCCAATGGGTCCACCTCCGACTTCACATTTTCATATTTTATCTGATACTCCATCAGGTTTACAACCTGTCAATCCACCCAAAACCCAACAACCTAGTGCTGCAAAGACTCTTTTAGATCTAGATAGATCTCAAGAACTCAAGAAAGGCGATGGAATTGATATGATGGGTAACTTCGGCCTGAAATTGGACCAATACGCTAAGAAACCAGCCGCTTTAAGAAACAAAAGCGCGGCGTCTTTGACCAGAGACTGGACAGAACAAGAGACTCTTTTATTGTTAGAAGGACTTGAAATGTTCAAAGACGACTGGAATAAAGTTTGTGAACACGTCGGTTCCAGGACGCAAGATGAGTGCATCCTTCACTTCTTGCGGCTACCGATAGAAGACCCGTATTTGGAAGATCCAGAAGCTGGAGGCGCCCTAGGTCCTCTGGCGTACCAACCAATTCCTTTTAGTAAATCCGGAAACCCCATTATGTCCACTGTTGCATTCTTAGCCTCCATTGTGGATCCTCGTGTGGCAGCAGCGGCCGCTAAATCAGCAATGAACGAGTTTGCGAGCATAAAAGACGAAGTACCAGCGGCGGTCATGGACGCCCACTTGAAAAACGTAGAAGCGTCGTCAGCCGAAGGCAAATACGATCCAGCAGCTAACTTAGCTTTGACAGGCATTGCCGGAACCGCCCCTGAGAAAGAAGAAGACGATAAGATCAAAAAAGAGCCCGAAAACAAAGAAGAAGAAAAACCCGAAGAGAAGAAACCGGAAGAAAAGGAGGAGAAAGAAGACAAAGCGATAAAAGCAGAAACACCCCCAGAGCCTGTCAAAACGGAAAAGCCCGAACAACCCGAAACAAAACCAGAAAGAACAGTAGTCAAAGACAGTGAAATGCAAAGTGCAGCAGCGGCCGCTTTGGCGGCGGCAGCTGTTAAAGCGAAGCATCTGGCAGCGGTTGAAGAACGTAAAATAAAATCATTGGTTGCCTTGTTGGTCGAAACGCAGATGAAGAAATTAGAAATTAAATTGAGGCACTTTGAAGAATTGGAAACTACAATGGAAAGAGAAAGGGAAGGACTGGAGTATCAAAGACAACAGTTGATAACCGAACGGCAGCAGTTTCATTTGGAACAACTAAAGGCTGCGGAATTTAGGGCGAGACAACAGGCTCATCAAAGGTTGCAAGCTGATCAGGGACAGTGGGCTATGCAACAACCGCAAATGACTCATACGGCGCCCCCTAATGAAGCGGCACCGACCAACACCCCTACACCACCCAGTCCACAAGCCGCGGCTGTCGCGTCTCCTGCGCCGCCACATCATCATATTTAAGGGGTGAATTTTAAATTGATTTAGTAGTTTTGTAAGCAAGGTATTATACGAATTTGTATTTGTTTTTTAGCTATACTCGCTTATAATTTACTGTGTTTATCTAAGAGTCTACATTAATTAAAACTTTAAGTGGTACAAAAACAACTTGTTTTATTTCCCTCTATCCTTTGAAATAAACCAGTGACTGAAAGTTATGAGACATTTGTTTTGCAATAAAAGAATCTAAAGAAACAAGAAATTTATTAGCGCCTTATTCACTTAATTACAATCAATTACATACGGATCCCTGTCACAAGTAAAATAACAATTAAAAATAACATATTTATTAGTCTGATGTTTGTACAGTGTGCTTATTTACACGATTTTATTTTTTACAATACGTCAATTACACGTGCATAATAAAATATGCAATCGTTAATTGCTAGGAATTTTTTCTCGCTTTGATTGGCAATTGGATAGGTACTCGTAGATGATTTACGCTTTTTGAAACACTTAATGAACACGGTAAAAAATATATCCTGACATGAAAAATACATCTCGCCATTTTTTTCAAAAATAAAAAAACAAAATGGAAATAAGAAACCTAGTAATCAAGTAACTTACTCTCATTGGCTCTCTCCTCAGCTCGCGCCTTCATTCGCGTAATAAAAGCAGCCCCTTTGTTTTTCCTAAAGTTTTCATACGGATCGTTCAAATTACACCCCACTCCCTTAAACTGGTCCTGCCTATCCCGAACGTCCCCACCCGAAATAGGCGCATCAATTCCCTGTTCATTAGCCCCTAACCCGCTCCCGCCCCACCCCATTTTTCTTAACATTTGATGTCCTTTATTAGTAGAGTCAATTTCTTGTTTTTCGTTCCGCACAAAATTCGGCGCACTGAAAAAATCAATGTGATGACCACCACTTTTTCTTTGAAAGCTCACCTGAAGCCTATTGCTGGAGGCGGTGGTGAGGGCGATCGTCGAACTGGCGATCTCGAGGGTGATCTGGAAACACTTCTTCTTCTTCGTCCACTCCTAGAATGTCGTCTTCTTGGTGTTCTCGGACTCCTCGATCTCGACCGTGATCTGGATTTCGATCTAGACTTGGAGCGACGCCCTCGAGCTGGAGGCGAAGGCGATTTACTTGCGTATCTTCGTTTTGGCGGTGACGGCTCTTTTTCTACTGGCAGTACAATTGGACTTGGACTACGAGACTTTTCCCGAAGACCAGCGGCGATTTGCTCTTCTTTTTCGCGCTTCGCGTTGTTCTTTGCCTTGTAGTATTCATACAAACCTAGCTTTTCCCAACCTTCACTGTTTTTACAACGTACATAGTTTATAAAAGGAACCACACGTCAACATAATGGTTATTTAAAATTTTAAGTATGTTATATGAGAAATATTTGAGGCAATAATGTGACCTAATTGTCAATTTTTTACCTGTCTCGGGGCCGCTCATGGCTGGGTAGTGAATAAAAGGCCTCCACAGCCGCTAGAAGACGATCGCTAGGGGGCGCAGGTGGTGGCAACCTAATATCTTTAGGATCTAACGGTTTATATGTTGTATCTTCCAACTAGAATAAGTGTGTCAAAAACTATTACATGATCGGAGATATCGCTAATCAGATTTGTAAAAGCCAACATTCACATAGTTGAGACAACTTCGTAATGGAGATTTAACAGCATCAAATTTCACACTCCATCATTATCGTGTCTCAGCAACATAAAATGTTTACAATCCCACAAATGATATAATTGGTACTTTTCGGAGCAGAATATTTTTCCGCATGACCTATTTTTTTTTGCAGAACAGCAAAAACTCTATATTGATGAAATGCCCAACATTCTGCTCGAAAAATAGACGTTAAACATAACATCATTTTTTACCAAAATTCAATTTATTTGAGTAATAAATCAATAAATAATGATTTTATGTCCAACGTCCTGAACAGAACGAATCCAAAGCTAAAAGTTCGCTTTAAGATCCATCCTGCGTATCACAAACTTTCAAAAATATCAGCTGATGATTTCAATAACCTTCTCCAAATAGAACAAACTATCATTAATGAAACATTCTATGTCCTTGATAATAATCATACCTTAATCAGCGGCACCATGAGCCCAGCTGGTAGATCATAATAGGGTGCTGTCGGCATCAACTCTTCCACAACTGGCGGTTCAGGATTCGGAGCAAATCCAGGAGGTGGTTTTGAAAAATCAGGAAAAACACCAGGCGGCGGAAAAAATCCTGGCGGCGGTTGCGAAAACGGATTATCCATTCCATTACTTGGTAATGTAGGAGATGGCCCCAACGGTGGCGGCGGATGCGTCGTCAAATTTGGAGGTGGTATTGAAGGATTAATCGGTAAAAAGTCATTTGGTGGTTGTGTTGGGGGCGGATTCAGAGTTTGAATCGGGAAGTTTTGACTCGGCGGTGGTGGATTCTGACTGGTAGCGCTGTTCTGTTGACTCAGATTCTGGATAGTTTGTTGTAAACTTGCTTGGATTGTTTCTAACGGGATGATGTTAGTGTTCTGAACTGGGGGCGGCTGTTGTTGTTGTTCGAGATTCTGTTTCTGTTGTTGGAGGTCGGAGATTTGTTGCATCGCATGACAAACGAATGCTTGATGTTGAGCTTGATAGCTATCGTAAGTTTGTTTGGTCTGTTGGGCAAGGGCCGCGATTTCTACCCCATATTTCATCATTTGTTGTGATTGGTATTGTTGGTAACTCTGTGATGGCTGCCGCATTTTTTCTACGGTGGTCGGGTCTAGATAGTTTGCTTTAGACTCCCATAATTTCAGAAGTTTTTCTAGTTTTGCGCGTTGGTCTTCTGAAGCATTAATATGAGCATTGCAGAACATTGGAACGACTACTGACTCTAAAGCCTCTTTTAGTTCATTTGCGTTTTTTCTAGCACTAGAAGATTAAAATAATTAATGCAATAAAAACAAACAACATATTTATACAACTCACCAGTGATGTAAGAGGTCATTAACTAAATAAATGACGTGCAGTTTTTGCGAGAATGCTGACGCCTCAATGACTCTACAACAACACTGATAGAAAAAGGGGGCAATTTAGATACAAAAAACTTACTTTGTCAGTAAACAATGAACAATACAATAAGCTTGTTCTTTGTTAGTGGCGTGCTGTAAAAACCACGATTTTCCGTTACTTATACTGTCTTTTGTACAACTCTCTATAATAGGTTGTAAAATGCTGTATATGTCCTGAAGGCTAATATCACAATCCTCTGCTTCTTTCTGCAAAGTTGTGACTTCACACTTTGACACTACAGCTTCAGCTTGAGCTTGTTGCTGCTGTAACAACACAGTGTGCTGAGCTGACAGGTTCTGTTCACTTTGTTTTATTTGCTCCCTTAAACTGTCTTGCTGCATTGTAAGCTGATCCATCTCTGTGTTGGGAATAGGAGAATTCCAATTGTTTGGACTGTTTTCCATAATACCTTGTTGCTTTAGTACTAAAACCACTAATTACCAGATGCCATAACAAAACAATATTGATTTAATACCTGCTTGCTCTGTGGTTACTTTGTACTGGTAGTAATTAAAGTATTCACCTCCATACAAAAACTGGAACTTTGGATTACCTTTTTGTTTATTTTTGGTCATCTGCTCAAATTCAGGGCCATTTCGGGCGACAAACTGGGCGAGTTTGTCGATTATATTCCTTAATTCCGTATCTAACAACACATAACCTCAATTGTGTACTCTGATAAAACGGTAATTTTGGGACTTGCAGCGAAAAGCGACTTACCTTGTGGGGGTTGCGGCAGGTCCATTCTTTCTTTAACTCAAAACATAGTTTATGTTAAAAGGGACACTTTTTTGGCAAATTACAATAATATTTAAATTGACAAAACGCTTGCCAAAAGTTTACCACAATGACAGGCAGGGCTGCCAGCAAATTCGCCAACTACGTTTACATTCTCATTACTGACATTACCAAACTCTTGGCCAATTTTATTCACTTATCTTCCTTTAGAGACGCTAGTATAACCCCTGAATGGTTTATTTCGGTTTAAATTTTTGAAATTGACTCAAAACTCTGCGTTTATTTTTTGTTTACCGTTTATGTTGGCGGCTTTGACTCCGCGGGTAATTTAAACAATCTTATGGCCATGGAAACGTGCAATCAGTTTTTCTCGTAAATTCATGTCATTCATTTCATAATTCCATCACCTTAAGCTTCACCATGTTAAAATTAGACATTTTAGTCCACCCTACTATTTCAGAACCTAAAATAAAAGACAATGAGCCCTCTAAGCCCCCCGCGAAAAAATGGAAGTTTCCTTGGCGCATTAACATGCTGGCCACTCCAAAGCCTCCAGTGGCACATAAGTACGAAACACCTCCACCGGAAGGCTTCAAAGTCTATGGACCATTAGATCCTGCGACGGAATTCCGTTCTGATCATTTAGCAAGACCGTTTATTAGGTTTATTTAGTGAAGCCCGATTCATTATCATTTACACCATTTTTTAGAAAACTGATAGAAAATAGGGGCATGTACAGAGCCGGTGACACCTATTACTTGGAGAAAATGACGAGGATAATACAGAAGTCGTGGGCATCGATTTATAACTATTACAAAAAAATTCTAAGAGAGAGACGACTTAAACTATTACAGTATGTGTTACCATTGTTGGTTCAATGATTAAGTTCTTTCTAGCAAGAGGCACGCGAAACTGGAAAAGTCTAAACCTACAGGGAAATCCTTGGAAAAAATTTTGGATCAACGAAACGAGCATTTAAAAACACTCGCGAATCCCAAGAAGTTGTTCTTGCCTCCAGAGATTCCTCGTCAAAAGAAGATGCTGGAGGATCTTCTACAGGTCCTTGAGATCCTTGCGCAGCCCAAAGTACATCCTGTGCCACCTCCTCGAGAGATTGGAGTCGTTCCTCCTGCTGCCCTGCTATATGAAATAACAGAAGCAATATTAAAATTGTCGGCACCAACTGAAAGGATGATGCAGAAGGACCCTGATATCAACGAAATGTTCGCTGTGAAGAAATCCGCTCTCACTGCCACATGTGCGTGATTAATAAAAATTCCAAATTTTAAATTCTTTCTTGTAGGTACTCCTCGTCTTGAGAAGCTAGCGCAGCCTTCGTTCAGCATGCGTGCTGCCAAGAAACAAGACGAAGATAAATACGATCCTTGGGTGATTTCTCCGACGGCTTTGAAGTACAAAGCGTCTCCTAGGATTTTAGAGTTGGCTAAACCGTTAGAACGAATGTAATGTAGGTATTTACAATTTATTGATCTAAAGTTATGGACGCAAATAACATTGTATAACAAAACAAGCATTAAATTAAAGAATTTTCGCTGAAAACGAGTATAAATAAAAATGTATACAGCTAATCAGATATTCATAAAATAACGATATAACTGCAATGGGGTCCGATTATGAAAAAAACCTAATCAAAAGTGCCTAAAGTAATTAAGTACTCAATTATTAAAAACAATTATTTACAGTGTCTCACTAAAAAATAACTAAATCTAATTATAGAAAATATTACATTTCCGTTATACAGTCTACAATAAAAAATAGACTTGTATTTATAAATATGTAACAGTATGAGAAAATTCACAGATTAGTTAGCCGGTTTTCCGTCAATCCCAAATCTCCGTTGGGAAATTATTTACTTCCGTTTGGGCTTGCACGGGATTACCATCGACGTTGTACGACAACTTTATCCTCATTTTCAACGTGCTCTGTGGAAACCGAGTTATTAAAGACGACACACTAGTAATCTTTACCTTGTTGGGATTTGTAACTTTCAACACTTGCGTGATTTGTCCGCCTGGACTCATGATCGTACCTGAGGGGGACATCATTTGCAATTGGAATGTCTGAAAAACAACATTTTCATCGAATCTTTCTGTAAAACGCGATCTACCTTAGGAACTGCAGCTTGGAACAAGAAGTCCGTCATCGGAGACAAGGTTTCGTTTGTAGCTACCACATGTATCGTGAGGGTGTTTGTATCTGGCACTTTTTCCAAGGAGAAACATAATCTCAATCCATCTTTATCGTAAGCTGTGATTGTAGGCACGTCTTTTTCTTAAAAAAAGATTTATTTCGCATGTCAAGAAAAATTCTCAAGCAAAACATTTAAATTCATTTGTATAAAGAAGTAAATATTACGCAACTTCAAACATGACAGCAAATTATCAGATTAATCACAACAAGTTCAAGAACATTCTTATTTTGTTGTGCTAAGAATTAGAACAGTATCGTAGTCAGAGTTCTTATCAGTTTTTAGAGACAAATAAAATAGTTTCAATGTTCGTCAAACGAAAGTTCTTACCATTTACGATTTTAGAGTTACTTAATAAATCTCCTCCAATAAAATTCGAGTTCTGGTTGATGACAATTGGCAAACTCCCGTTGTTATTCTCCACTATCAATCCAAGATTTGTGGTATCAGTTGTAGGGATAGTTTGTAACGCTGGCGTATCTATATTATCCATTTCATTAAATAGATCTAATAAATCTACTTTGTTGCTAGACGTAGTTGTATTGGTTGGTGGTGGAGGCGCCGGTGTGGGTCCTCCAAAGTCAACCAACAGATCCAACAGAGCGTTCTATTAAAAAGCAGTTACCCAACAACAAAAACTCGTTTTAAGACTCACTGAATCGTTGCTAACATGCTGAGGACTATCTTCCGGTGTTTTGATCTCGGCCTCGATGTCTCCGTTGGTGTGAGCATCCCCAGCTTGCCGCACTACTTCCATTGGAGGCATCCTCTCCAAAAGAGACGGTCTCAAATGCGAGTACTTCCCGAAAAACTGGGAAAACTCTGCACCTCTTTGTTGCAATTCTATGTGCAAACTCGAACAGAACGAACTTATGATTTGTTGAATTTTACTAAAAATAACAGTCAGCTGAGTCAAAACACTTGTTAAATCTTACTTATTTGTGACTGTGAATCTTGTACTCAGTTTGGTTATCGACATCAAAGCGTACTGTTTGGTAGTTGTTGAGTTTTGAGGTGACCACAGAAGTTTTTGGTACAGTTCAATAACTTCGTTCTCTGATGGAGGTGTAATTCCGGTCTCGTCGTCAATGGGAGCTTGTAACAGTTGATCTCCATACTCCCCAATAGCCCAGACAGCCACTTGAGTTAGAGGCTGTTTATCCATTAAGTCTTCAGACAACGCTTTATACAACTGGAGGGTCACGTAGGCTTGCTGATTCGTGCTTTCCGAAATTAACTGAATTGTCGAAGAAGTAACATCATCGCGGACGTAATTACCAGCCTATAATCTTACTTAAGTATACGAAGATCATGTTTCATTTCTTACCCCTATTAACACTTTT
This sequence comes from Gnatocerus cornutus, assembly GCA_029298725.1. Lineage (NCBI taxonomy): Eukaryota > Metazoa > Arthropoda > Insecta > Coleoptera > Tenebrionidae > Gnatocerus > Gnatocerus cornutus. The sequence continues at coordinate 5,707,077 of CM055517.1, forward strand.
AGAAGAGTGTCTAGATGCCACTTTTTGTTTGGAGCGAATCTCTCCGCCGACATGACAATGTTAGATGAACAGTGCGCTTTGAACTCTGGATCGGCTTTCTCTAAAAATGTGATAAGTTCCTTCATCATGGTCCGAATATTCTGCGTGTTGACAAGCGCAAACGACAACTCCATCGCTCTCTTCCTGATGGAAATATCCGGATCCTTTAAACACTCAAGAATCGTCGATCTATGTCTCTGAACAGCCGAAGTGTCGACATGCACAGTCCTCAATAACGTATTCAAAGCAACATAACGTATATTCTTATCATTATTCAAAAGGAATCTCCCTAGAATATTAACAGCAAGAACTCGCAAACCCCCTTCCGATTTGATATCCATAATAGATAAGACAGTCTCATATAAAATCGTGTTTCCGACATTCTTGCTCGTTTCGGTATTTGTGGCAACCTGAGCTAGAATGTCGTTCATTGCTTCAGAAGCATCGGCATCGTTTCTACCCAAAACACGTAGAAGTTTCAAGATTTTTACTTGTAGGAACGGATCGCTGACTCCGGAAACGTCGTGGTCTGGCGAATATCCGGCGAGGATTAGGTTTTTCAGAATTCGGACCAGATTAGGGACAATCTGTAAAAAACGAGGAGGGAAATTACTTGCGAAAGCTAAACGGATTAACAACCAAACGAGTTGTTAGCTAAAGCTAGAAAAAGTCAAATGACACAACAAACAAAAGGGGCTTACGGTTTTGTCTTTAATTTGAAACTGAAACAGAAAAAAAATGAAATGAAAAACCAACCACCATGCTATATGAAAAAGCGACAGAACTTGTTTTAATTTTATTAAAATTATTGTTTCACGTGAAAATTTGCATAATTTGTCTGTGATAATAATGAGTTGAGAAATCCACTTGAAAATGAATTCTTTGTTGTTTTATTTAATGAGTTTTAAAGGTTTCTAAAGTAAAAAATAATGAGAATAGCAGGACTTTGATAATTCGTTTTCTTTAACAAGCGACCGTAAAATGCCAATTTATTGACCTTGTTTGTTTATAATGGTATTATTCATCGCCCACGAGTCATAAAATGTTTATTTTTTTGAGGTTTGTATGTTGCAGAAAGTTTAGATTCGCTAATGGTTAAATGAATTTTCACACCGCATACCAAAACCCCTACGTTCGTAATAAAACAGGCCAAATCGTTCCCTCCAACTTTGTACCCTTGCTACATAAACAACAACTATTTTTACCATCTCATTAACAATACCAGTCACGTCATAATAGCAACTTACTTTTTTGAAGTGGTTCAAGGTGTCAGGGCTATTTTCGCACATCTCGGTGATCAAGGTAACGCCTGTTATCAAAACGCCTGTAATAAAATAGACGTGAAGCTTAACTTTACACCACCATAAAAAGTTTATTACCATGATTTTTCTCAGACAGGAGACTTCTTGTGGCTGGCAAAAAAATCTCCATGAGTTCAGGCACACGTTTAATAATTCGGAACGCACACAACGCTGCTTTTTTTCTAATATAAGCATTTGGGGACTTCATCAATCTTTCAACTTCCCCAGCTAAATCCCTGGCCATTTCTGGAGACGCAATAGCCCCCAATGTACATAAAGCTAGTCCAACAACAAACTGCGTTGTCGAGTTTAAATCACTGGAAGTTAATGATGTAGTAAAGACAATGAGGCACCCCAATACCTACTTTTTGAGACAGTTTGTTATTAATAAGTGAACGTCTTGACGCTCGTCTAATAGTAACATAGCGCCTAAGTAGCCGATTCTCTTATCTGTAAACCTGGAGCTTGCTATTAACTTCAGACATTCTAACTGGCCAAAATGTGCAGGATAACCCAACATGTGGATGTATAAAAGTTTCGCTATGTTACGACACCGCCACACTGAGTCTTCTTCGCGGAACGTGGACCTGATGTATGCACATTCCTTGTTGACCACACTGCGTTCTTCAGCGGCAGTTCGTGCAGCTCGAATTTGCCGAATTAGATCCCGTAACCGCATAGGTGTGGGCATTCGAACTACAAAGAGACTTTGCAAATGGGTCACAAAACTGACTGTATTACCTCGTTCGATGGCTTCATTCACTGCCTGTTTAATCGTGGCCATGTTAAAGGCCGGGTTGAACCTAAAATTGTGTTTATTAAGGCACTTTTCGTTCAACTTAAGGGGTTATTTACCCGTGTTCTGAGGCATTCATGTTGCGGTTTTTTTAGCAGAGCGACACACAAAGGTTAATTAAAGAACAAACAACACAAAACCATCGGTCGTTTTCGATTATTTGTGATTTCCAACGCGAGTTATTTACTATTATTCACCTGCGATTTTCACACCTCACTCATTTGACAGGTGTCATCCACTGTGTCCGAATTCAAGGGAAATCGAAGGGTTTTTGTCTTAACACTTAGCAAACAACGCAAAGTCACTTTAAATTAAAAAAATGTGGAGCTAACTATTTGTTATAAATTTTAGACCATCCCACGGGTTTAACTTTGACAAGACGACATTTGCAATATGGCCGGCTCGTGACGTCACAAATGTCGACGTCTTACCAGAACATGATGTGGTCGAATTAATTAAAATACAACAAAACCCATTTCGTTTTAATTATTTATTACACAACGAAATGGGGAATTTTTGTTACAAAACCAACAGACACAACAGCCAGCCCATAAACCACATTAAAAAAAAAGGAGTTCGTGGTAATGCAACGTTTCCACAAAAAAGCTGTTTTTTTATACAAACCAAACGTGTTTTTACCTTCGGTTTAATTCAGGTGGTAAAACGCTCCACTCGCTTTCATAATAAGGGTACATTCTGGAATTTAAGCTCTCCCTTCAAACATATACAAACACCTGTTTGGACTGTGATAACTAAAAGATAAGACCCCCATAGAATTTTATCTATTTATTTTGTTAGCTCACAGATTACGCATTGTGTAATTAAATCAATTTTCTTCGTGGTTGCGCGCTGGTCTTATGAAACTATTGCGCTTTATGCAGTCCACCAGCCATTTAATACCCTCGTCCACTCCATCCCTACAAAGAAACTCAGTTTCTTTCACTTAAAACTGTTTTATAATTTACCCAGTCAGGGCTGAAATGGGCATCACCATACAATCCCGTTTCCCAATCAAATGGGCGTTCTTATTAAAAATAGGCTTCACCTCTCGCACCCCCATACATTCTGGAATGTCCTGTTTATTTGCCAAGACCAGTAAAGGAATACCTCGCAGATTCTCATTAGCTATCATCTTATCTAAAAACAATGAATCATTATCTAGCTTGACAAGGGGGCCACCAACCGAAAGTCTCCTTAGAATCATCTATTCTGTCTCTATCTGAAGAATCCACAATGTAGATAATCGCATGCGACTCTGCATAATACTACAACTCAAAATTAACATAAAAAAAACACCAAAAAAAACATACTTTGTCCCAAAGCGACTGCAACTCGCTCTGCCCCCCGAGGTCCCAAAAATTCAGTCTTATCCCCGCTATATCTATTTTACCTATATTTAGCCCCACCGTTGTCGTTATTTTACTGGGATGAATACTAGTGTAATTTTTCGTAAGTTTTGTTTTTGCCGCCTCCAAGTATGTCTGCAAGGGATGTTATTAAGGTTGGTAACACTTCTTGGTGTAATTACCGTTTTTCCAGCGTTGTCGAGGCCTAGAATTAACACACAGAACTCTTCTTTTTGGACCATGTACTTGTAGAAGCCGTGGAAGAGGGTGTACATGATTTTGGGGGCGAAAGAAAGACTTTAATTCGACCATATGTGCAAAACGTTCGCCATGTTGCTTCGGATCAGGGCTGGCAACCGCAGAGTTGTAAATAAAGAGTTTTTGTAAATATACACTAAGGCCAAGTTTTATGCGAAATCAATGATAGCTTTTATGGTTTAAAGCCTTGTTTTTATTTAATTAAAAGCGATGAGAGCTTTATTGCCAACACGTACGACAAAAAATTACCAAAACAAAAATCTTCATTCGCCAGGAGCGGCTTCAGAAAAAAGTACGACGCTAAAATTAATTTTGTGTTTCAGTATTTCAGTTATAAAATGTTTTTATTATCTTTGATAACTTAGTAAAAATATCTACTTTTTAAATGATAATCGGAATGTACGTCCTGGATAAAAAGTATAAATGAAAAGCCAACAAACTTAGTTTAAAACCGTCCCTGTCCAAATACCTTTCATGACATGGACTGCACCCATGAAATAGGCAACCAAGTCAACGACAGGATGGTTATTTTTAGAAATTACAATAAAAATCAAAGCGAATATGAGGATATTGATTAAGCTTGATCTTTTCTCACCCATGACGTGTTACTAAAACCAATTCATTTCTTATTTTGATTGTTAATTGTTGACTTTTTCACCTGCGTTGGGTTACCAGTGCGTTCTTCGCACAAACGTTCATTCATAAACTTACCATGACTGGTGTCAGCAAGATCTGTGACTCGTAAATATTTTTTTAAAAAAATTTCAGTATACTCGACAATGGCATCTCTTAAAGTTAAAGAATTGTTATGTTTGCTGTACTCTGCTTTATTATTTGTAAGTATATTTTGTGTCCCACTTTAGCTTAATTTAACTGAACCAAATTAGATTTCAGGTGTATTATTAATAGGTTTTTCAGTGGTTTTTCTTTATAAAGTTATTTACCACTTTAAATTTATACCCTCGAGTTCTGTAGGCCCTTTCATTGTCTTTTTTCTGTTTGGGTTTATTCACCTGTTTCTCACATGGTTGGGAATTAAAGGCCCAACCAGGGAGCATGATCTTCATATTATACTGGTAAAAGCCAACTGTCTTCCACTGAAAGCTTAACAGTGACAATTTCTAGTTTATGGTGATAACTCTCTCGTTATTGGTGGCAGAATGTGCCGTTGGAGTGTGGTCAATCATATTATGGGACGAAGTGGACGTCGAGTCGTTAGCCCTCATGAAGAACTCCTTCGAGGAATTGTTAAACAACGATTTCGACAAGAAAGATTGGTCGAGTCTAGAATCCGAGGTATTTATCTATGAGATTACATAGCGCACAGATCCACCGGCAGCGTGGCCGAGCGGTCTAAGGCGCTGGTTTTAGGCACCAGTCCGAAAGGGCGTGGGTTCGAATCCCACCGCTGTCACTTTTTTTTTTCAGTTACAATGTTGTGGATTTGATGGTCCCAAAGCGTACGAAAAAAAGAATATTCTCCCTCTTTCTTGTTGCAACAAGGAGCTGCAGAATGCAACGTGCACGGAGATATTTCAAAATGGTTGTCAAAAACCTCTTGCTAGTTATGCAAAGAGGATATTGATCGACGGCGCTATAATGGGATTCTCATGCTGCCTGTTTCAGGCTGTGGGTATTTTCGCCTTTTACACGTTTTTCAGAGCCTTGAAAGCCGAACGTGCCGCTAGAATACAAAGAAGATTGGAGTTGCAGAGGAGAGTGTCGCAAGAAAATAATGGAAGCGCGCATCCGGCCTCTGCGTCTCCGACGGCGCCGACGCCACCCACGTCAGCGTAAAATACTCTTTTATACTCGTTTACACTTTTGATAGCTTTTTAAGCACTAATGTGCCTTATTTTACAAACTGTACTTAAGTTGCACCTTTGACATTTTTTTATTTTATACAAATATATTTTATTTGATTCGAGAGTTGGATAAATGAAACCACAATTTTTATGTTTACTATTTTGCTTACTTAAGGAATGCTGGAGAATAAACATACCAGTTAAAAAATCCTACCCCCACTTCAGAAAAGTGGACATACTATTGCTATGCTACCAATTACACGAAAGATGCACCCTGCGTCCTCATTCCGCTAAAAAAAGCACATAATCTAAACAATTCATATTAGCCATAAAATAAATATGTCGTAAAGTTCTTCCTGTACTGAATCGTTTACTCCATATGCTGGTATATTAAAAAAAATAGACAATGGGGACACAGACTGTCTTAATAAAAGAAAATAAATTAAATGCAATTTTGAGGCTATTAATATTTCACTAATCAAAAACACCAACAGCCAGAGATTGTGGAGCTTCTTCTGAGCAAAATAAAACACTGAAAAGAGTTTCACAACGCTTTATGATGGGAAACCTGCTGGTGGTTGCCCGGGCACTGAATATTGGGGTCTAAAGTTGGCGAAATTGGCCGCTGCTGCTGCAAATCCTGGCAAATTACCGGCGTTGAAACCGGGCGGGAATTGGCTCATCACTTGCGCTGAAAGGAAAAATGTAATTATCGCGAAAACAACAACCTTCATGGGAAAGCGATTTGTGCAAAAAACCTGTTTATAATTACCGATGATTAACATGGCACAACAAACGCCAATACAATATCAGTGACTGTGTGATAACATGCAAAAACAAGACTTTAAAATAACGAGCGTGTAACCATTGTTTTTATAACAAAACCAATTAGGACCACGTAATTTAAATGCCCTATTGTTATAACACATTTACCGATCTTTGACCTTTCAAAACCCTCAACAAACCTGTGCTCTGGCTGCTGCTTGACGACGTCGCAGCAAGTCTCGAAAGAATGCTCCTCTCGGACATCTGCAATCTTTGCGCAACTGGCGGAATCCTCGCCAGCGTGGCAGGAAGTCTCGACACATCCGACTTCATGTCGCTCAACAGTTCTTCCAACTGATTGAGCACCTTATGCAGAACCGCATTCGCCGGTTTATTACCAGCCAAAGATTCTTTGCTCAAATGTTGATGCGACTCGGCTAAACATTCAACCTCGGCAAATCTGGCGTTCAACGACATCGCTGGATGGTTTGGATCTTGCGTCAAGTTCAAATAAGCAGCTCTTCGCAACTGTTCCTCAATCACTAGCGCTTGTTCGAGCAACTTGAAACGGCGAGCTAAAAATTTGTTTTTGATTTCCAAGAAGTTGCCCTTGCCGACGTCCATTTTGAATGGTTCGTTGATGATGGCGAAACGTGCGTCGGCTTGGATGTCTTGCCATCTACCGTAACCGTGTGTTACGATGCCTGACAGTAACCAATAGTCGTGACGACGATGCCAGATTTCGTACTCGCGACCTGGAGTTGCTGCCTTTTCTTCGTTCAGCCACAAAGTGTGGAGTTCGGTGAAACCGCCGTCGGCGATATTGAACATGAATCGGCGCTTGACTTCTTCACCGTCGACAGGTTCCTTCTTTTCTTTCACCTTTTCTTTTTCTTTGTCGTCAATAACCTCCACAACATCGTCATCTTTCTTTTCAACTTTTGGTTTCTCTTCCTTTTTCTCGGGTTCTTCGGTTTTCACTTCTTTTACTTCGTCTTCTTCTTCTTTTGGTGGAGTTTCCTTAGTGGCCGTGGAAGTTGAAGCGGTTTCTTCTTTCTCCACCTCTTTCTCTTCTTTTTTCTCCGAACCTTCCGACTTGGTTTCTTCGCTTTTGCTGTCAGACACTTGTTCAGTTTCACTGGTCTCAGTAGCAGATTTAACGGAGTCGCTTTCTTTTTCTTTAACAGACTCCTCTGGTGTTTTCTCCTTTTCCTTTTCTTCAGTTTCGGACTTTACGCCTTCCTTCTCTTTTTCTTCGGATTCTTCTTTATTTTTCTCGGGCTCTTCTTTAACAGGTGCAGGACTTGCAGCGGCACTTGTTGCTGGAGTGGCACTCGTACTGGTGGTAGCACTCTTTGGTGTTTCTGGTTCAGTAGTTGCTGGAGTTTTATTTTGATCCATGATGGTTTTCTTGATCACCTCGGGCATACTATATTCGCCGTTAATGTGCTCGAATTCTTGGACTTTCTTTCTGATTAATGACATAACGCCGATTCTTGTCAAGACGTGTTGTCTGCTTAACCCTTCTCGAGGTACCCCATCGGCGAAAGTTTCCGCATTATCAGCTCCTGGTTCGCACAAATGTCTCATGAAGAGCGAAACGTAGGCTTTGAAGTTCTTCTCTGACTTTCCTCTCAAGTCTCTCACCAACCACTGGGAATTGAAAGCGTCTTGAGGCGGCATACCATAGCGCATGATGGCATTGAGGAACGCTTTTCTTTGTCTGGCGTTGAAGCCCAAGACCTCAATGTTACCACCAACACGTGCAAGAAGAGGAGGTAGTGGACGGTCACGTTCGTCTTTTCTCTCCATGCGTCTTCTGCTGCGACGATTCAGATCAGCTTCGTTCTTCTCATCAAAGTCGTCATCTTCTCTGTCTTCATCAGACCCAGCGGAGAAATCTGAGATGTTGCAGTCGGAAAGCGGTTCTTGCCAAGTGCTATCTTCACGCGTATCGGTGGTCATGCCGCCATCGTTGTAGTTGACTTGTTTTCGGACACGCTTTCCTTTGCCTAAAGTTCGCGCGATGTCTTCTTGTTGTTGTTCGTAATGGTGACGCAACAATTTAATCCAATAAGCCGGATCAGTGTTCTCAGCTTCTTGCTTGATGATCTCGGTATCAACCTCTTCTTCGTTGTCACCTTCTTTGGTAACATAACTCGCCACTTTGAACGAGCTCAAATATTCGTTGGCCCAGTTCTCTTTTTGTTCGATACCCTCCTTGGTACGATCCAACAACTCGTTCACTGCTCTATCGTCGTAATGAATAGCTTCGTCTTCCTTGCCTTCGTCCTCTTTGAACAACTCTTCAGTACCAAACCGAAGAATGTCATCAAGTTCTTGTTTGGTAAAGTTTGCCCCTTTGCCACCCATTCCAGGTCGCACAACCAAATGAGTTAACATCATCTTTCTTTTGGCAACTTGCGTGACTCGTTCTTCTACGCTATTTCTTGTTACGAAACGATAAATCATGACTTTGTTAGCTTGACCGATTCTGTGGGCTCTTGAGAAAGCTTGAATGTCGTTGTGGGGGTTCCAATCGGAATCGTAGATGATGACAGTATCAGCAGTGGCCAAGTTAATACCTAAACCACCAGCTCTTGTGGACAGCAAAAAGACAAATTGTTGGGCTCCTGGTGCATTGAAACGATCGATAGCTTCTTGACGTAAGGTTCCAGTGATGGCACCATCAATACGTTCGTATTTGTACCCTTCACCTTCCAGGAAGTCTTCAAGGATATCTAACATTTTCGTCATCTGCGAGAAAATCAAGACTCGATGACCTTGTTCGCGGAGGATCCTCAACATTTTAGACAACAGTACTAGTTTTCCTGAAGCTTTGATCAAACTTGACATGTCATAGCCGCCGTTTGGTGCCAAAGGTGCTTCTTCAGCAGCCACCGGGAACAAGTAAGGATGATTACAACACTTCTTCAGATCCATCATGATGTTCAAAAGCGAGACAGATTGACCACCACCTTTCGGATTCAGAGCTTCGTAATTTCGAGTTAGAATGTACTTGTAATACTTCTTCTGCATCGGTGATAGTTCTACTCGAACGATAAACTCAGATTTAGACGGCATGTTTTTGAGTACATCAGCTTTCAAACGACGCAACATGTGGGGACCGAGAAGTTCATGCAACTTCTTCACTTGTTCTTCTTTCGAGATATCAGCGAATTCGTTTTGGAAAGTAGCGAGATCATTGAATTTCTGACTGTTGAGGAAGTTCAAAAGATGGAACAACTCCTCGAGGTTGTTCTGAAGTGGAGTTCCTGTCAACAGTAATTTGTACTGGATGTTGTAGCTGTTTAAAAGACGGAAAAATTTCGATTGGTTGCTTTTCAATCTGTGGGCTTCGTCTACGACCAACACGGCCCATTCGATGGAGCCCAAACAGGCGGCGTCAATGGAGATCAATTCGTAACTTGTCAAGAGGACGTTGAATTTAATAGAACTTGCTTTGACTCGGCAAACTCGGCCAGTTTTGCTCGAGTTTTCTTCGAAGCTGAATTCGTTTTCTCGGATCACAGCTCGCGAGTCTTTGTCGCCTATCATCATAAAGAAGAGTGTTCATAAAATGTTTACCAATGTAAAGACAACAACTTACCGACATAAGTAATGACGTAAAAATCAGGGGCCCACGTCTCGAACTCACGCTCCCAATTAATAATGGTGGATAATGGTACACTGACCAAGAACGGGCCCTTACAATGACCTTCTTTGTACAAAGAGTACAAGAAAGTGATGGTCTGGATGGTTTTACCCAAACCCATCTCATCGGCAAGAATGGTATCGATACCCTGGCCCCATGAATATCGCAACCAGTTGAGACCTTCCAATTGATAGCCGTGAAGTTGCATACCGTTTTCATCAAGATAATTAGGTTGCTTATCCAGTTTCTTCTTTAAATCAGTGGTTGGTTTCTCGGGTGGTGGTGTGTATCGGCGACTGTAACAATTTGTTTACAAAAACACTTAAAAACAAGGATTGCAACATACGCTGTGGTGCGATCTTCATCGTCCATCAACTCCCGGGTCTTCGACTTCTTTCCTTTGCCCTTTTTGCCTTTGTTTACTGAGATGGTGCTTGTGCATGCCGCTCGCAAGTCCATATAGTATTCAATAGCTTGTTTGAGGCCAACGATGGTGTCGTTCTCTTCCTCCCAAGTGGCTTGATCGTATGAAAGCTCCCTCCACTTAACCAAATATAAAATACGACCATCCTTCATATTCCTGTGATTGATGATGCGATGCACGACTAACCACTCGGGTTTGATGCCGTATCTGTAGAACCGTTCTTCGAGTTCTGCGTCTTTGCTGTCACATCCCAAGCTTAATAGACGTTTGGAGCGCGAGTCCATTTCATCCAAGCTTTCTTCGAATTTGGGCGGTTCTTCCATGTCATATTTTCGTACGAAATTTCGATATAATAGCGGGTGGTTAACCTCAAGTTGAAGCTCAGATACCCAACTACAATGCCAATGGGAGTACTCAGCCCATTTGACGAAGAATTCGCGATGACGCTTTCGTTTCTTTTTTCCGTTGGTATTGGCAGCAGCATCGGTTTTAGTCTCGGCGGGTTCATCATCGACCCATCTCCAAGTGAACAACTTCGCGATTTTTCCTTTCAAAGGTGCGCAACTACACCTGGGGCATTTCCAGTCGCCATCAGGTATCTCCACCAAGGGCGGATTCAAACAGTGCGTGTGATAGGCTGATGGACAAGAGTCACAACACAACAACTCTCCTCCATCTTTACAAATCCGACAAAATTCTTGATGTTCATCATCGTCTTGTTCAGCAGGTCCTTCGTTCTCACAATGAGGACAACTCCACTTTCCTTCAGGTGTGTCTTCAAGTTCTGGATCAAGACACACCAAGTGGTAGGCGCGTGGACAAGTGTCGCAGAGGATAATTTCACCACCTTGCTGACACACTTCGCAGTAATCTTGGTGTTCGTAATGTTCCTCTTCGGTCTTTCCCCCAGCCTTCTTGTTTTTCTTCTTCTTCGCTTTGTTACCAAATTTCGTTTTGGCTTTTCTGCGGGGTTGAGGAGGTTCATCAACGTTTTCTGAAGGACCTGCTTCTTCGTTCGTGGTTGCGGCAGACGCCGCGTTAGCTTTGCGCTCGTCGGCTTCTTGGAGCATTTGCTCGAACTCGGCGTCGGAGTCGCGATCGGAGCCGGCGCCGCTGCCGTCGCCCTCCTCCTCCTTGAAAAAAAAAGTGACGATAAAGAGTTTACAGATCCTTAAATAAATCTTACCGAACTCCCTCGCTTTCGTTTTCCGAGTTTGATTTTTAAAGTTGGCACCTTCGAAGCTTTCTTCGACGATTTTTTGCCGCGTCCACTACGTTTCTTTTTGCTCTTAGAGTCGTCATCGTCTTCGTCCTCTTCGTCGTCGTCAAATGCTTCAGAATCCGGCTTTTCTTTAACAGCTCGTGGGCGTCCTGGTTTGGGGTAATCCGCTTCAATTGGTGCAGACTCATTATTTTCCGTTTGGAGGTTGGGGTTGATGTTGGAAAATTCGCGCCACTTCGCCGCCACCAACATCATTAATTTGGACATAGGAACCTAGGAAATAAGGATAATAAAACTGGAACGTTATAAAATGTAAACAGACTTTGGGGTTCTCCTTCGTAAGCAGAGGTCGCACGTGTTGTTGGAACAACTTGTAGGTGGTGAGATTCTGGAAATCAGACTCAGAGTACTCTAACTCTACGTCGGTTAGGCCGAACGTGGAGCAGACTTCTTCGATTGTGGGCATTCCAGTGCCTGTTGTAGAGCCACCCTCTTGCGCGGGGGTTGATGGTGTCGAAGGATGTTTGGTGGAGCTGCGTGATTTGCGCCCCTTTTTGCTGGTGGCGTAGTCGGAGTCTCCAGCACCGTTGTCATCCTCTATGAGGAAATCGCTCTCCTGAAAAAAATATTTCATTTGGGAAAATTAAGAGTTCAGAATGTTACATCTCCGCTGTCATTTTTCCGTTTTTTCTTTTTCTTTTTTCCTTTTTTCTCCTCGCCTCGAGCTTTCCTCTTTTTTCCCTTCTTCTTTTTACGAGCATCTTCCGGTTCGTAGTCGTCATCCTCGTCCTAGAAGATCGCGATTAAAAAATTTATTAACAATTATTTTTTGTCATTACTCCATGCTTAATGGGGGCTTCGTCAGACTCCGGCTCGTTGTCTACGGGTTCTCCTCCAGTTTCCTCTGCCGCTTCTTCTTCACCTAAAGTTCCAAAATTAAAATCATGTGCGAGCCATGTGGACAGTGGTCAGCGTGATCATAACAAAATTTTGGAGGGAAAATATGAAATTTCTAACCCCAAAACGCCCGCACTCATTTTCGGCGGAAACTTCTAATTTGCAATCTGCCAATCTCTTTGTTTGATGGCCTCCATTTTGTTAAGGGTCAGGATATGCCCGCGCGCTGTCACAAAAATAATGAAAACCTGCCTCCCCCTTTCCCCGCGCCTAATATAACTGATTACCAGGTTATAATTATTCATTTTTCTGGCTTTGAAGCGGTGAATTTGCCCCATTTGATAAGTCCGAGCCACGGAGGAGATCACAAAGAGTCAAATCGAACGGTATTTCTTCTAATTTGGGGCATTTATAAGTAAAACACATGAGTTTGAAGTCGGCTTAGTTTTACACCTATGTACCGGGAGACAACACGACTTACCGGCGTAGGAGTCATCGACTTCTTCGTCGGATGCCATCACACAAAACACGCAAGAATTATCACTGTTTACTTTAGTTTTTTATTCACGAAAATCCACAATAAATAAAACTTTGCACGGCTTTTCCTTACGTATAGTTGTTCTTTCCCTCACTTCACTCGTATCCCCCCTCTTGACAATGCTGCCAACTACGCATGTGCTGGAAGAATTTCCCGAAATAAAAAAACACCAACTTGTTCTGTCGGCATCTTTGTTGCACTTCTTTGATCGGATAACCGCAAAGCAACTAGTTCTGTCTAACGGATCACCTTATTAAAATTTATTATTAAAATGGAATCTGACTGAGAAAAAGGAAATAAAAGCACAGAGCAACGCTAACGATTTATTTCAAATGAATCAGTTCAGGGGGAAGTATGACTGGAGAATTCCTTGATAAACAGTCTCGTCTTCTGGCATAAATATGCAGAAAATCACCCTGTCGACATCGGCTCCGTGATTTTCCAAGTGTTTTCTCACTTCATATGCTGCGATGTGAGCCGCCGGCTCAACGGGATATCCATAAATTCCTGTAGAAATACAAGGGAAAGCTATGGTTCTCAACTTCTTCTCTTCCATGATCTTGAGACAGTTCTGATAGCATTGTTGTAACAATCCCGGTTTTTCACCTCTGGGTCCCACAGTGTGAATCACATCTACAACACGAAATTAATTATAATTCCATTAACCACGAAACATACATTTAGAAGGTAATTTATAAGCTCCAGTAATTTTAGCATGTCCTGTCTCACAACCATGCAATGTTTCGCATTCTTTCACAAGTGACGGCCCTGCCGCTCTATGTATAGCCCCATCGACGCCGCCTCCACCCAACAAAGTCTTGTTGGCGGCGTTCACAATTGCGTCAATCTACAAACGACTGTCACTGGTGATTTCCTCTAAAGCTACACTCACCTCTAGAGTCGTTATATCGCCTTTAAATATAGAGACTTTCGAGCGAAGAGATTCATTCAAAGAACTGTTAATTGAGGAGTCAATTTTGGTCGGAATTACCTTCCCCAGGGGTGTGTTTTTTGCGTACTGGGGCCAAGTGGGGATGTCTTCAAGTAGTGTGAATGTTTTGGAACGATAAACTTTACGTTTTTCGTCCAGTGGCATTGATAAGAAAGTTTCTTTCTCTTCCTGCCAGTTTCCCATTTTCAAATTTCTGACACTACTCAACTGTCGCGGCGAAAACCTCCCTAAACTGTTTACCAAAGATTTGAGATTTTGACAGGTAAACATTTTGGTTAGGTTGGCGGGTGATGGATATGCAACCAATTATACACGCCCGAAAGTAAAGTTGCGGTGGTCTTTTTGATACTTTGCGGTTTGTATTTTTAGATTTTCAAAAAAATAAGCGCTGGAATAAACGAAAACTACATACAGACAGAAAAACCGGGCAAAAATAGCTAGATTTTGTCATTTTCATCCAATTTCACTCCTTTATGAGATATCTGATATATTATTATGACCTGTTTGTTGTTAAAATGGGAGAATGTGCTTCAAATGTATCCTTCAGTCAGTCTCTTATCATTTTATCTATAATGATGAACATCTATAAACCCAAAACCTATATAATCTCTATCTCTTCGACGCCACTTGCGCAAAATATATCTACTACAGTTGAATTTTGCTTAGTTATCTGTTTCCAAAATGACTAAAGTAAAGATCTTCGAGGACACTAAGATTCACCCATGTTGACAAATATATTGATTAAGCACTCTAAGATAAGAAAAATAAAAATTAAAACGTAAAAACACGCTACTTCACGCCTTTTAAAGTACACAATAATGCGATGTTTCGCATGATATATTATAAAAATTAAAACGTGTAAACACGCTCTTTCACGCCCTTTAAAGTACACAGAAATGCGATGTTTCTCATGATTAGCGCCTGATTTCTTAGTATCAACAGCCATGTGGTTTATGTTAATCCAAAGCAAAATACATCTTCCGTTTCCGTTAAATCAGACTCGTTTTCCAGGAATTTCTCAAAGTAATGTTTAATGTTTCATTATTCATTTCAACGAGTTATCTACACTTCAAATATAATTTTTAGAAGCAGGTAGTTGTGAAAAAGTAGTACCACTCTCAATTCAAAAGCTAAAAATTATAGGACAGTTGATGAGCATGTTTTTCTGTTTTTATAAACAATTTTGAACTAGAACTTACGTAAATCCTTCGTTCCAAACTTAATTTAATAGACCAAAGCAAATAGATTGACTTTATTTATCACGTTCAAGTCCCAGTTTCTCGAATGTCTGAACAATTGTTTCACATCCGGTCAAGTTTGGTAATGACCTAAATTAAAAATGAAATAATTTAGGAAAAAACGTGTTTATTTTTACTGTCAGTCAGTGCCAACAGGTTTGTTTCACAAGCAAGTTTATTGCTATTCTTCTTCTCTTATGTAAATAAGTAGTTTAAAAATGAAAAGAAAATAAATATTTCAAGGTAGCCAATTTTTCAAATTCAAATTTATAGATTGTTGGTAGTCTCAACTCATTGTTATTCCGTCTTCATTTATCTAGTTGTGCGTTTTACAAGCAAAGTAAAACATTTTGAGAACATTTTTGCCCAGGATTTGATCTTTTAATCTTTAAATTATGAAAAATTAAGGTGGGTACTGTAATAGAACAATATTTTTCTTTTTTCGCTGCCATCAATTAATTTAAAATTTTAAACAAGAAATTATTTTCATTCTACAAAAACTGTCCACAAAACGAGGAAGTTTGCTTACATAATTATGTTGACTAATCTAATTATTACAAGATAATGAAGTAAATGTGTAACACCGACCAGAGAACAGTTAACTGGTAATCTCCACATAACTTCACCCTTATTTGTTCTGCCAGTAATTTTTTCGCAACTGTGTGTTAGGGGAACTGTCTTATCATTACGATAAAGCTGCGATATTTCGATATAACTAATAATAAAGTTCGATCATGCACCGGCAGACTTAGTTCCAATAATCTACTTCGAGAGATCCGCACGTTAAATCCTGACGATCGCGTAGAAAGTGAAAAAATGCTTTGAAAAAAAAAATGTGGCAACGATAGCGAGATAAAGTGATTAAGACGTGCGTAAGCTGATAAAGAGAACATAATTTTTCCTAAATCCGGTGTTGTTACCATTGGGTCCGAATTATAAATCAACCCGCATTCCTAAATTTTTAATC
This sequence comes from Gnatocerus cornutus, assembly GCA_029298725.1. Lineage (NCBI taxonomy): Eukaryota > Metazoa > Arthropoda > Insecta > Coleoptera > Tenebrionidae > Gnatocerus > Gnatocerus cornutus. Next base: position 5,723,280 of record CM055517.1, read on the forward strand.
TAAATAATGTTATTTTTATCTTAATTTGAAGAGTCTTCATGCATCCAGGTAGAGAAGCGCGAAGCGCATTTCTTTTCTAATCGTGGGCTTGCGGAATAGGACGCAGTGCAATGTTGTTCAAAGTGATATTTGTTATGATGTTAATTAATCGATTGGATAGTCGCCAAAACGAGGTAATTTTTTGTTTCTTTTGTGTTTTCACAAAATTAAAACGTTTTCAAATAACTGTTTTGATGATCAATCGTCTTGTAAACAAAGCACAAATTTTCGAATGGCCTCACAGGAAATTTATTATCTAGGTTTATATTTTTATCGATTATGTAATTACTTTGTTATTTCTAACACGCGTTACCTGACAAAAAAAATAATTTTGTAGAGATAAGTGCATAGAAAAATCAAATTGCAGAACAAACATTAATGAAGTCACATTTAATAAAGATAAGTTTTTGGTTTAAATGAGCCATATTGAAACCCACACAAAATGATTGAGTGTTGCTAAATACAGTTACTTTGATAACGTTATCGTAATATCAAAACGAAATAAAGCTTCTTTAAAAATATATTGGACGGTTATAATGGCTTTTTGGGTCATATGTTGGTATTATGCATCTGCCTGCAACATGTTAGTTTATTTTTACTGATTTATTGATTTTGCAGGATAATAGAAGTGATGATGTGCTTGCAACAGGTAGGCATTGATAAAAATAAGATGATTCTAAAGGTGAGAAAAACAACATCCGATAGATTAAATATTGAATCATTATCTAACAAAGAAACAAATCTATGAGTAAATTCAACAAAATTTACACAAAATGCTAAATTTATTTTCAAGAGAAACTACAAGCAGCAAATGTGGTAATTCGGGACCAAAAGTATGTTTACTCAAATCAGCTAAAATTTTCTTATGGTGTTTACGTTCACCTAAATTTATTTTCATAACTGTACAAAAAACATTAAAGTCAAATTAGATGGATAAAACGAAGATTTGGCGACATAACTAAAGAAATAAAGAATACAAAAACCTTCAGAATTTCAACCCTTGTAATGATCTCAAAATCTAAGAATTTAAGAGAAAAAATAAGCTCTGGTAACCAAAGAGCCCGGCGATCTATGAAAATGGATATCGGAGGAATTGTGAATGTTAAAAAAAAACGATGAAATCCAATCGAAACAATCAAAGTCACACTTGTTTAGCATCTACAATTCGCTTCATTATTTGATATCGTATCACGACGGCGCCTTAGGCTACACGTCTTGATTTGCCACAACAGATAACATGTGTCAACATTTATTCGTTGTGGTAAAAACGGTTTTCTTTTAATTGGATATTTCAAAAAAAAACAGAACCAACTTCCACACCACCTCAATGCCACAACCAATCCTCTGAAATTAGTGGATCCGCATGTAAAATCGGGGGTAACATCAACCTGCATTTCCAGTGGAGTAATTCCAGTGCTACTGGCATAAAAGTCCAAGAAGATAATGGTGTTAATTGTTATAAATTCGAATCACACGACTCATATTTTACTGCACGAATCGAGGGAGTCGTCGAAAACTGTTTTTACGTCCTGCTGTCGTCATTTGGAACACATTATTTTGAAGGTACTAAAAGATTTTTCTTTTCACTTTTACGTTGTTGTGTTTCAGGAATTAACAATGTGCAAAGCGCGTGCCCTAATAAGGAGCCAATTTGTATCACCAAAAAAATATATACCCAATTGTCAGAGTGTCCAATTAAGAACTTCACTGTCGTCTCTGTCATCCTCAAAGATCAACATAAATACATAAATCTGAATTTAAGTTGGGAAAAAATGAACTCCAAAGCTGCTATTCACATAATTAAAACAGATGACTCAAAAGCAGATTGTTGGCCAGACTCTCATATCTTCGACCATTCACTCCTTGTAAGTTTTTCTTCAAACGTCACCAAATCAACAAGATAATCTTACAGAACAACTCCATGCTCAAACCCGGCATGGTCACACAAGTAGAAGTCCGTCCAAGTTGCAAGTATCAAATCTCGATCGTTTCGGAATCCCAGAAGGAACAATTTAAGTGTATGTTTTACTACACTGTACCTGAATGCGTTGAAGATGTTTGCGACTGTGAGGAATATGGGCCTCGTCCGTCGGTTTCAAGTGTTGAGTCCATAGGTGAAAACAAATTTTTGGTAAAATGGGATCCTGGAAAAAAAGCCGCCAATGGTCGAGAGTATACCACCAAACTCGTGAATTTTAAATAGTAAGTGAATGTTGAAGAAGAGATATGTCATAGTTTTCGAAGTTTACTTTCTAGCAAATTGACCGAGTACCACTCGGAGTACGCAGAAGAGTTGTCGTTTAACGGACCGGAAGGAACAAGCGAGATTGTCATGAAATTGATTGATGGGGAAAATTATACTCTAATAGCGGAGTTTGGCAATAATTTTTCGTGCGAGAAGATGATAAAGTTCTCATTTATAGGTAAATATCCGGCTTACAAAATTATATCATTGGTAGTATTAATTAATTATGTTATATTTATTTTACCTTGGTTAAACAGTGATTTCCTAGGAAGTGTGGGCCGGCAAGTGGAGTAGTAATAGTTAGTAATTGCAGAAAATCTAAAAATATCTCCCATTTTTTATAGATATAATATCCTCTCGTTTTTTTGTTACAGCTCCCAAAAATTCCAACCACAACGTTCTCATAATACTGTTAGTGGGCATTATCCTCTTCATTTTTATAACGGCATTCAACTATAAGAAGGTCTTACGATACAAAGACAAACTTCTAAATTTGCTAATTCCCAGCAGAAGATCCATGGGGAGTCCTGAACTAACCAGACTTAGGTGCGTATTGATTATAAATGAAGAGTTATTTTTCAAAAACTCAATAAATCCATTTCATAAATTTTTACAAAGGTTTAGAAAAAACGATGATTTGTTCAATTTTCTTCAAATTTAGTTCAACTATTTTGGCATAAGAAGGTAACACCATGTTTTAGCATGAGGTTTTTCATTGAATAATATATACCTACACATGGTTAGATTTAGCTAAAATAATTTCAAATTCACATCAAATCCACTGGCAGTCAAAATAGGATTTATTGAGTTTTAAGAAATAACTCCTCAGATGTATGTACATATTTAGACAAATCTTTGTTTTTCCATTTTCAGAACTATTTCCATTCCCATGAAACAAAACATCCAGTACACTCCGGTGGAAATTCTGGTGAGTTGACGTCGACTTCAGAATGAATGAAAAAGGGATTTAATCAATTATAGGAAGGTATAGCGGATCAGTACGAATTCCCCAAAAATCAAATCAAAATAAAAGAAGTTATTGGAAGTGGAGCCTTTGGTCAAGTTTATTCAGCCAAAGCCGTTGGAATTGGTGGTATCAAAGGGTACAAAATGGTCGCGGTGAAAACTCTCGGGGAAGGAGGTGAAGATCAAGTTTGTATTGGGATCAGTTACAAAATAGTCTTGCAGAAAACATAACACGCGAAGCAACAAATGATTTCATCGCCGAAATCGAGATCTTCAAAAAGATAGGTCATCATCCCAATATCGTGGCTCTTCTAGGTTGCTGCACGTTGGAGCCCCCTTACATGATGATCATGGAATTTGTTCCCTGTGGGGACTTGAAGAACTACTTGTTGGAATTACGAGAGCAGTGGCTCAAAAAGAAGAACGTTACGGCTGGGAGACGAATTTTCTTCCCAGAGTAAGTCTTCATGTTACGCCCGACAAACTAATAAAATCTCTCTAGGAACAGTGATGGGGACTACGTTGAAGGTCCAAAAGAACCAACAACACCAACATCTGTAACTTCAAGTAGACTTCCTTCTACAACAGAAAGTAGAGTATTTTATGTATAAACTGCACCCATTTTATACCTTTCTTTTAGCTGTTTGGACATTCTTGGAAGACCCCATGACTCCCCGCCTCTCTGACTACACCCACGCTTTAGACAAAGTCCTCGACCACACCGAACTTCAAAATTTCGCCCTCCAAATCGCCAAAGGCATGGCTCATCTAGAAAAAATCGCCGTAACACATCGGGACTTGGCAGCTCGTAATATTCTCATCAACGAATTCAAAACACTAAAGATTTCAGACTTTGGGCTTTCCCGAAGTGGTCCTTATATTAACCACAAAACTAAAAAACTCCCCTTAAGGTGGATGGCGATAGAAGCCATCGTCGACCAAAAATACGACAATAAAAGTGACGTATGGTCGTTCGGTGTTGTATTATGGGAAATAGGTACTCTTGGTGCGTTTCCTTACGAAAGTGTCCCAGATTCGTTCATCCAACAGTTCCTACAAATGGGACGAAGACTTGAACGCCCTGAAATTTGTACAGACGAACTATATGATGTGATGAAACAGTGTTGGGCGACGGAACCCGAAAAACGACCAATGTTCCAAGAATTAACTGATCTTTTAGATGTGAAGAAACAGAAAGTGTATGTTAACTTCAACCAACTGAATCCGACGTACGTTTTTCCTCCTAGTGACATGCAAAAGTTAAAGAATGCGCTTTAGATTGTTGATGTGAGACTGAATACGAATTGAATTATTTTTGATGACGACGAAACTGTGTATATAAAAAGATAATTACTGGTTATATTTCTGTTTTATTGTGGGTATTAAGCACTTATTGGGCAAATACGACAACACGATGGGTTCAATGACCGATAATGTGGGGCTCGCCGAAATTTTTTCGCTAATAACTAATTTACGTAGGAATTACGCACATGTATATGTATTTGTTTATCCAGCACAGGACATATAAACAGGTTTTCGAAATTCGGGACAGTTTAATCATTAAAAATCCATCAATCTTTCGAGGAATTAGTCAATGATTCCGTGTTTTTTCCTAATTTTGTCGTTTTGGTATATTTAGCGACGCCAGGATTGGATCTAAGAAGATCTGTACAAGAATGGCGAATGCGCCTTTAAACTTGCTAAAAATTTGAAATATCAAAAACTAACAAAACATATTTGAAAATCCGATCAATGTTATGAATTTTGATTATTCAAACTCTATTATTGATTGCATAATAATTACGTGAAATTCCATTGCGCAGGGGAAAGGATTTTCTTTTCACATGAGGGAGTATTTAGGGTATATAATAAAAGTCGTACAATCTATTAATTTAATGTTTACTGCACAAAATATATTCATCGAACATGTTCGAACAACACTCGATTTACAGGTCAACTGTGATTTAAGGCATCCACGCTCGAAGCAGTCATGACAAGAAACAAAAACAACAAATAGTCTTCTGTACATTAAATAACGCTTAAGTCAATAATAAAACAGCAAATGGAGCACCTCGCATACCCGAATTGGTACAATTTGAATAAATTTTAACTAAAGGTAACTAAATGTTAGTTAAAATTCGAGTAGGTGAAGCGGATCCACGATCAGATCATGACTGTTTCGAGCAAACTACCGTTTTTTAATTTTCGGGGTTGCTTCAACCTAACTGACAAAAATGGGCAATTCGTCAGAACGGTTGGTTTAAAACGTATAATACTGCCACTCAGTATGCTCAGTATAAAAGTAACACATATTTTTATTAATAGTAATCATCTCGATATACAGTACTTAATTAATGATATATAAAAAAAAGTAAATTAGTTAAAATTTGTACATATTGCACGTTTCAATAAGTCTAAATATTATATAGTTCACTCGTAGTAGGAATGGACTCTTTTGTGTGCAAGCAGGCACTGAATTGAGTTTGAATCGTCCTGCTCGGACAAAAGACGTAAAACACAAGAAGATGCAAACTTAATGTGTATGAAACCTGATTTCAAACCAGTTTATTTACAATTATCATACATACTTAAGGTCTCCTAATGAAATCGTTACTACAAACCGAGAGATTGACGGAGTCGTCCAATTTAATCTGCTAGCTAGAATCACACCGGTCCAATTTTCCATGCTACTTTGTCATGTACTTATACATTGATATAAAGGAAATTAAAATGAAAATACAGTTTTAAGCTACAAGGAGGCAAAACGGAGCGCCCTCAGTTTTGCCTCCACTTATTTCCGTAACATGTACACAATAACGGATAATCCATGCAGTCACTACACATTTAATATGAAAAAATCTATCGTAGTTGGAGTGAATGGCAGTCCAAAAAATTTGGCAGTGACTCAACGTTATACAAATTATTTGTGCCTGATTTGAATTGATCCGACGACCGAAACAAAGGACTGCATGGACGCAGACATCGAGTGAGACACTAGTTATGTGATATTATAATGATGGAGATGAGTGAGAGACAGAGCCACTGTTGGCAGTGAGAAACTAAAGGAGCCAACCGGTAAGTAAGAATATAACAAGAAGTTCCTGAAACTTTGTACCATTAATTTTTTCCATTTTTGTACGATTCACGTTCCACTACTAGTCTAGAGAATCGAAGGCCTTCACATTCGGTAGTTTCAACAGCCTCACCGATCAGCCACGTTTAAAACAATCTGGTCCTTTTCCAAAATCACCGTTTCAACATTTGGACTTGACCCTCAGGACATACAAAAATAAATATTCAGGCATAAATTCGACCATCAGTCCAAATGTTCCCCCAATATCGGAATGTCATAGTCATAAAGTCATAATCGTAAATCGAACCTCGCCAACAACCTCTTTCGAATTTGTGTTTATTAGCCGAGGAACTTGCCGTGGGTGGATTAATTAGGATGATCGTTTTATGTTTTATTGCGCACTATCTCCAAATCTAGCTAGGAAAATATACGTCGTCATGATGATAAATAATAATTTAACGGAATCGATATTGTTTATGGTTAGCGATTGTTGAACTATACTAATCAATGCTTATCAACATCAAGGTCATATTTCTCATTCATGTAGATTGATTAAATTGTGGTTTGACGAAATTAACAATAGCACGGGGTTCAAGGATGAAAAACGTGGAAAAGTAGCAAGTTTTGATAAGTTTATTGCAAAACGGTGGCAATCAATCAATTTTCGTGTGACAGCCCATTTTGCAATTTCAATCTATTTCGACTCTCGAAATTTCTATTTACTAAATTTTTTGTTCAGAGTGACGAAAAAAATGAGCTAATTTAATAAGGAGAGATAAGAGCGGTACGGCAGTGAGTGACCACCCAAAAAAAGTCTGTCCTAAATACTTAACAAACAGATAAGTTTTATCAAAATATTCCGTTCAATGGCACTTGAGTAATGATGTAACAAAATTTGAGTGTCTCGCTTTCCATAAAATTTTCCTGAAAGTTTACATGTAAATCCACGCACGTCAAGACTCGGTGAAATAATAAATAGGCGATGTGGATCTGTTGAAGCTCGTAAAATCAATAAAAACGCGTTAAACAATCTTTTTTTAATCCATCGATGAAGTAGTGCGTATTAATAGAAAAGGTTGTAGGCGTGTCAGGTTCATGGTCGTTCATAGCACCTTGTACATGACAATGGCATTATGATAAGATTTGTTTGTCAAGATTATGAGATCACACGTGAAAAAGTGAACGTTTGGAAGAGGACCAGCGAATATGGTTGACTCCCGGTGTAACTAAACCGTGTGCTTGAAATGTGGCAAGGCAATAGATGGCGCGCGAAAAATAATCTGGTGTCCAACAAAAATACTCCTGTCTCTTTAATGTTTATGAAAATATGTTTTATCTACACTGATGAAAAATATGTCGTTATAATTACGAGCGCATCTAGCAGCAGAGTACGAATGCAGAAACTATACAGTACAGTATAAAAATGAGTAGGCTACAACTACACATCGAAGAGTTAAACATCAATAGTTTGTAAAGGCAGGATAGTCTGTTGTATAGTGTGGTTATACGTATGTATGACAGATGCCCGGTTAAAATGGCACGAGTCCTCGTTCGCTAATCACTGTCAGATCCGAATCACTTCACGTTTCACTATTTTGAATTAATAGCGGACGGCTGCTTCTTTGTTAAAAATGATTTGAAGTAATTCTGCCTCCTTTTGCCGTAGATTTGGTGCTTTAAACAATTCGTTTAAAATTTCAAATAAAATTAAATTGCACTTTTTCGGTAATTTTCAGATCATTTCCCAGTCGGCCTATACTACTGGCATTGTAATTGTCATAATTTGCACCTGCCCTCAGTCGTATGATCCGTATTTCAAGTGAAGGCACCTCTGTTAAGTCAGTCCGGTCCAGTCTTACCAATTAAGTAAGCAAATTGCCAAGATAAAGTGTTTTACAAAAGTCGCAGAGTTTATACAGGCGTTTATAAAATCTACATAATAGTTTGATTCATCGAGTAATATTCACTATGTAATTATCTAAATAAATCTATGCTCAATAATAACATTTTCTCTAGATGCCGTCCAACATTCGTTTAATAATAATAATAATAATAAAAAAATTTACATTATTTCACAGCCAACATTCGGTGGTGAGCCGATCCACTGCCATTATTAAGTCGTATTCTGAATCCGCTTTCCAAACAGCAGCAAACATCCACCTGTCGGTACGTCACCTCTACTATGTTTTCAAGTCGACGTCCCAAATTTCCGCCAGGAATGGCGGCAACTTTTTGTTTTTCAGTTTCAACGAGAAGCACATCTCGGAATTTTGGTTGCCTAAAGTCCGCAATTCGGTTAGTACTGACAGGAGTTTCGCGAATATCGTGCCCGGTTTGGGCTTCCTTCGGTTGTCGACGTACGCCCGCAACGCCTCCAAGTAGATCTCCTGGATCTTTTCTACTTTCCAACCTTCGATCAGCGCCGGACGCTCTAAAACAAACAAAAACAATCAACAAACGTGCCTAGAAACATTTTTTGCAAGTTTCACCTCGTTTGCGTAAACCAAAGAAACGATTCATTTTGTATAATTAATTTTATGCGGACTGGGGCAAATACATATGTAATTAAATTTCTATTTTACTAGTTAAACCACAGTTTATTGTTAAAGTAGGTGGAAATTCTTCTGCTTTTTTTACACTTTTATGGTACCATGTCGCTTAGAAACTTGTTATTTTATTGACTATAAAACTAAAAAGTAGCATTTCAAAACATTAAAGTTCTGGCGTAGGTCGTGACTAGTAAAGCAGGTGTAAATCGTATTTTTCACAAAATTTCTGTTTTAGGTAATGCAAATCTAATGTTCATGCCAATTACAGTTCCTGACTTAACATTTCCTGCCTCGGCGTCTTGAATTTCATTTCAAGAAAATTTGCACGAATATTAAATAACTTGAATGTTTCCCATGTAAAAGGTCAACAAGAAAAATTAATTATGTCACTTTGATACCAGAAGAAGACAGATAGTGAAACGAATAAATTACATTTTTAATTATGATAGCATTTGAATTTATAACGCTCCAAGTATTGTTATCAAGATTCGCTACTAAAAGACCAATAAAATATTAAATTCCACAAACACACTTTTATTCCTTTTTCCATTACTTCCACTCGTTACATTCTCATAATTCTTCACCTTGCCGGAAATTACATCACGCATTCCGCCATCGAATTTAAATCAAGCATAATATCAATATTCCCCTCTAATGAGTCGACCCTGAATTTCAAAAAAAGTCCATTTGTATTTATATATCTTCACGCTTCATCAAATACAAAGATGCGCAACAATTCCAACAAATTCCACGCCGTGTAAATGCTCAAAGAACGTGCAACAAAAGGTTTTTTCGACTTTCGAAACTACTTCAGACGGAAGCAGCTATTCAAATTCAACGGATTTAACAAGTCGCTGTTAATTCTGGCACGTCGTATTATCATCTTGGTGAATAGAATCGACACCAGCTTTGTTCGATACAAATCATTGAACTGTGGAAGCCTTGGAGTAAACTTAATTACCCTGAAAACCCCTGAAAATTACAAACGCCAGTCGGGAAGAGAAAAGATTTTGGCTATGATGATGATGACTCAAGGTTGATGTGGCCTTTCGGGGATTTATAATTGGCGCAGACTAAACAGTCGACAAATCATACGTGATTTTCTCTCATTTGCAACAATATTAATTAAAATCAATCGCTGCATTTGTGGCTGTTAACTCTTTTTTTATTTTATCGATTTTACTCGTTGGGGAATATTAAAAACTTGATGAACGGGCCAACGTAGTTATATAAATTTTTATTTATTTACAAACCCGCTCGGAACAAACTTTTTTTACCACAAATATCAAACAAAAACGAAACATCGGCCAAAAAAGTTATTGTTTACATAAAGGATTAAAGTTTATTCCGGCAAATATTTTATTTTTTTGTTATACAGATAGTAATAAGTGGTCTAATTTTTTTGGGGCAAAATTAGTTGTGTAAATTAACAAGTTCAAAGCAATGTTGCAAAAACTCCCATTGAATTTAACAGTTCACGGTTAAAAATTTCTCACTTTTGAAGCTCGATGGAATAATAGCGACGTCAACATCACTATCGTGACTTGCATGTGTGTCGAAAGCTTCTAGTCCGATTTAGTTTTTTTTTGCAACGTTCGGAGACCAATTATTGCACGTGCTAATAACAAGTTTTGTTGACATCCTATGTTTGTTGACTTTGTTTGGGTCTTCGACCTGCCGCTCATGCAATAATTAGAGACTTACCTGAGAAAATGACGATAGCTGTCAACAAAGCGTATTCGGCGTTATCCACCTTCATCGAATACATAGTTCTGCAAAAATGCAAGAGATCTTCAATGGTTTCCCCCATTCCGGCTAAATTATAGCTGTCTCTGGAGTAAGGCTGGTTATTGACGAAGAGGATGGAATCCGTCTGCACGTCGTAGCGGCGCGCCATCCTGAACATCATTACTTCGCTGGAACACGCCTGAGAGAATGTTAAAAATGAGAAGTTGGAAGAGTTTAAAATGTTACCTTCAAGAGAGCGATTTGGTCTTCCCTGAGGAGTTTATCGAAGCCCGGTAACCGCTTGGCAAACTCCACGATGAGTTGTACAGTCAGAATAGTGATTTCGGTGATATGCCTAAACCGTACATCGCACTGGTCTTCACCATCCATAGGTTGGTTCTGTAAAGAATGATAGAGTGAAGAGTGCTAACACGAGACTCGGAGATCTTACAATGATCCGTTTGACGTCTTCTTCAGACGGGTGTTCATATTCGTTCTGGAAATAAACCAGTCGATGTATCAACTCCTCCTGCTCCGGCGACACTTTGCCCCCCATAACAACAGTCTTTTCCGAATCAGAGAACTGCGAACCGAAGAAATCATGTTGAAGAAATTGAAGATCACCTCGTGATCTACAATTACTTACTTCAGGTTCGATTTTTATAATATCCGGCGAACCATTCGTGGTACTATTCGGCTTATCCTTTTCTTTCTGTGCTTTCTTCTCTTTCCTTTTAACAGCGCACTGTACTTCCGGCACGACACATTCCGGCCTCATCCCGACGCTGAGGCACTTTTTCAACCGACACTCTTGACACTTTCGTCTCATATACATGTCTATTTCGCAATTGTTGCCATATTTGCATTGATATACCGCGTTCTTCGTTATGCTGCGTCTGAAGAAGCCCTTGCAACCTTCGCATGTTAGAGCGTTGTAATGGTAACCCGACGCCCTATCACCACACACCAAACACAGTTCTTCTTGTTGACGAGGCGTCGGACCTTTTTTCTTTTTCGAATCGCAACTGTCGGCGCTGTAACCATTCAAGCTGCTGGGGGAGAGGTCCTCACGGCCTTCAACAAAAAACAACATTTCAATGGCGAATTTTATGCCGGATGGTACGGACAGCACGAGGATGCGTGATTTTAATTAAAACCATCAGTGCTGAATCATCGCGATTTGACGCTCTACGTGATTTTGTGGATAATGACTAAAAGAAGTGTTCAAGGACAATGCAGAGTGCGACTTGTTAAACCTGAAATTCCACTTCATAGGAAAATCAAGAGATTTTTAGTTTGGGCTATGTTTACTTCCACATGGACCAACCTCAATACATATTTTAAATTAGCAGGCGAGTGTCTGGTACCAGCTGATTCTTTATCGCTAAATTAGACTAAAAAAAGCACTCAACACGTCTTTAATAATTGTGAAAATTATTTCAACACAAATTTAGAACCTTGTGGTACATTGCATCACTCCACTAAACCAACAGAAAGGCGCAAAAACGTTTAATTATATAACATAAAAATCTGGCTTTGGTTAACCACTTGTTAAGGCTGCTAATAATGTCATAGGTTACTTTCAAAGAGCATGGCGTAAGAAAATATTTCATCTAATTACACCAGAAGATAGTAATTTACTCTTCAAAATTTCGTTAGTTTAGCACTAAGGACAACAATGTGTTTTCGCCTTGACATTTGGATCGGTTAGTGGGCACTCCAGGAAGAGATAAAAGTGTTGTGGACGAAATAAGTGTACCAATAATGGTGTCATAACTCTTACTTGTATCTTCTATGGAGAACGTTTATTGCTTCCTCTGTCGTTTAAATTCAGTGAGTGTGTTACGCTTACAAATTCAAGCAGACATTGAAGCACCTGGTAAAATGGTTTGAACAAAGATGTAAAAATTGCCAAAATTATACTACCTAATGTTATCAAGTCCATCTATTCACATAATTAACGCGAGATGACCTTGACGTGAAATAAAATGTTTGTATTCTTTCTTAATTATGCAGAGTATGATGCCTATCCAGAAAGAATTTGCAAAAAAGTAAAGTTTGTATCGATTGCTATCACTTTTGGAACTGAGTGGGCCCTAAGCTAGCACCAGGTGGTACGCCACCAGCCGAAATTAACATAAATTTTCGTCTACCACTTGTCGCTTATTATCCACCACAAGCTGAAGAATCTTCTCCACAAAGCAAGATGTTAATAATAAACCAATTGGCATCGAAACTGGTTGTTTGAAAAAGTCGGTTTTTGATGCGAAACGCGTCATCTGTTGTTGCAGCCGGAATCAACGACCCAGAGTGTTGGTTGTGAACGCGACTTGAAGAAACGTGTGGAAGTTTCGCAACAAGTCAAGGCCGCTCACTGCCTCTGGTCATTCTGCAAACATTGTGCCCCCTCTATAGCCTGCAGTAGAGGCCAACAACACATTGATCTACATACACAGTGATGCCGATATTGTGTCGCACTTGTCTTGAGGCAACCCGAATTGAGGAAGGAAAGTAAAGCGCCGAAGACCCTCTTATAAACGCGAATTCGTTTGTTGTTTATGTCGACGACAGGCCAGGCCAAAGAACGTCCTTCTCTTTTTCTGCGAAACGCAAACAAGTTGGCGACCGGAATGCTTAATTTACTACAATGGCGGGGAAATGGTCGGGTCACTAGGAAATCAAAGTCCGGAGGTGCGGAATTTTGGGAGCAAAAAATCGTGAGAAATTTACTACGAGAAGGAAGCAAAAAGTGAGGCCAACAATGGTGATGGTGCACAGATCGAGGTTCCCACACGGTGAACCACTTCTCTACATGACGGGTTGAGACGTTTTCAATTGCTTCTATATTTGGCCCCGTTGTCAATTCGGCTTATTTACCTAACAGTGTCTTCAGAAAGTGGAAATTTACTTCAAGGTACAATCAATCAAACTGAAGTAATGTTTATTCTTGTTTAAAACTGCCTAAATCCGTGATAACTTGAAGAATGCGCCGGTTTGAAAGAACCATGACAGAACCGGTCGGTGTGCCGATCTGTACCATTTTTCGTTGTGCTTAAACCGGCGATAAAAATGAGATTAAAAAGTGATTTTTGCTTGTCGTGGTCGACCTTGGCTCTCCCAAAGAGGCGAAGCTCCAACACCAACGCGTCGCCTCTTCTTACCATGCAGAAAGCTGAGCATCTATCCGTGTCTCTGAAGTACTGACACACATACTTGGTCTGACCAGAATCGATAACCTGCGGCCATCACCGAAAGTGTAGAGAAAGTTGGTTCGCAAACGAATTTCCAGTGGAAATGCCGGACTCTCATTTTCTTGAGGCATTTGAAATATACAGCAATGACCGTGACACGGCTTCACCCATCGACCAGATGACGCAATTACGTCATTTCGCTCATGGGTTGTGTGAAAAACCCAAGTGGGGCGGTTGGATTGCACCCGATGTGACGATTTGAGGCGCAGATGTCAATCTGTTGCGCAATGCGTGGTTAGCTACGCCATTGGAGAGGATTGTGCTGTGATTTATATCTAAACTTTAATTACATCAATGGCCTTCAACCTGAACTTAAACACACTCATTGTTCACATCCGCTCATTGCGAGCTACAACGAGCGATGGTAAAGATGCTTCTTTTTCTCGAAGATGAAGGAAACATGGAAAAAGCTCTCGTTCAACACCATTATTGAAATGCGATGCACGCGTACCTTTAGTTTACCTTCTCACGATTGTGCCGTAGAGCGTGATGGTCACTAAACATGCTTTTGTCAATGCTACAACGAAAAATGAAAAGTTCATGCATGGTAATGAAAGTGTGGACTCGTGTTGGATTCCTTGGACGGACGAAAATCATTATATAGCGTGCCTTCTATTGTCAGCAACACAAAAACTCAATAACATTCAAGGTGAATTATTTCTTTAAAATTGCTACCGCGGGATCACAGCGTCAATTACAATTCGCAGCCATGGCAACGTTTCGGATGAATTCTCCAGCAATTATAAACTTTGAGATGGGAAGAACTTCGCGACCCTCAACGCTTCGATGGACCACGCGTATCAATAATCTACTCCTTCACATTCACAAATCGACCTTCCAACGAACCATTTAACTCAGCTCGTGCAAAGGTGAGCGGGCACAAGCTGAGGTTTGGCAAACTTCTACTGCAGCAGGTGTCTATTAGACTACTACTTGTCTCATTGTTTGCTCGGAAAAAAACTTGATCGGATTTCTTCAATAACACCTTGAGAAACGCGTTTCAACAGCTAGAGATGAATCCTATTTTATGACCTGGCTAAAATATTTACAATCTCTACGGAAAAGGTCTTTAGAAGGTATTTTCTCAAATCCGTCCATTAGTAAATGCGAAATTTCTAAATTCTCCAAGCTTTTCATTTTTTATTCTGAGCATTAAATATTATAGCATGACGTTAATGACGGCCCAAGTGGCTAAGGTGGGTTCCCACGTTCCCCCTCTGCAGGTTCTAAATTAGCAACGTTGAAAATCTCATTTGAATAGTAACGCAAACTCAATCCGGTGCGAATTTGCCCTAATAGGTCTACACCTGCCAGAGTAGAGGTCGAGCAATGTCATGGTCAGGGCCGACCAGATCAACATCTGCAATATGCAACTGCACCACAATTAACCACAGAGGTATAGAGAGGTGCAGAGCTCTGCGACCTCGCCTCGCCATTGGGCACAATTAGCGAGAATCGCAGCAACAGCGTAGCAAAATTCGGGATTTAACATCTGCAGATTTGGCACGCGTCTAGACGGAAGACGGCATCTGGGGCACGTGGAAGCCCACCTTTCGAATTAGTGGTGGTCAGCGAAGTTGCAACAAAACAAAAACAATCGATTTGGGTCGTGTTTGCACAGAAATTGTATAAAATGTTGCAATTTTGCACGAGTTGCATTTATTAACCGCAATGGCGACATCGCTGTTATGATATAATAAGAGATAGGCGCGGATCTTTGGCGTTAGCTTCGCTTTTCTTTGAGAAAGTCCGACTCATTCTCGATTCTCGTTGTGCAACGGCGACGATCTTGACTGGAAAGTAGTGACACGAATACGTGTTTTTAAGTAGGACATACGCTTCTTGCTAGTAAAACATTTATCAGCGATGGCGTGAAATTAATTGAGTTTCATCGCCGCAAGGGTCCTACGCCGGACCAATTCTATTTACTCGCTTGCGCTAGCGTTGAAGTCTCTCAGTTTACCTGACATGGAGCTGGTATCCGACTTGGCTAAGTGGTGGTTGCTGGCGATTATAGTATGTCCGGAGATTCCGTAACCATTCTGGATGATGGTGAGCCCCCGGGGGTGATTTTGACCATTCAAATCCAGATCCCAAAATTCCAGATCTACGTCGCCGATGTCTGTCGAAGCGAGGGAGTTCGCAGGACTCATGACCAAAGCCGAAGATGATGTCACTTCGGAACTACTTTCCTCCGGGGTGACTCTCACCGCTTGTAATCCCGACCATCTGCGCTTCATGACGCGCCCATCAACAACCACCAAAGGCACTGTGTCTTATCCAGCGTCGGAATCACCACGTGTCATTAATTTATTCCAAGATAACAACGAAAGTCAAAACTTCAGCAACGACACTCACTCGACTAATGTTGCTCTTTGAATTTACAGACGGGCGGAGGGGCCGGCACTGTGACGTCACAACAGGTTGTTACCTTGTCTTTTCCCCACCACATTCCACCAGCTTATACCTGGCGCTCTCGACCACTGTGCTGCTCCACTGTCATGGCCATCTACGTTCACTAGCGCGCTTGATCTATGGGCCACGAACACAATTTTGGACTCTTTGTAAGCGTGAAAGTTATGTTACACAACTGGGTGAACCCGGTTACGACACGACATCGTACCCATCACGAGAAAGAATCGTGATCTAGATGCATATCCTAAAGCACTCCGCTGGAGGACCACAGTGTCCTTCCGCGGCCATTTTGCCCTCGCTTCCGCCATCAGTGGAGCGTATCAAGTTAAACATTATCTCTTCTTAACCTTGGTTCTTAGGCCAGTTTTCGGCGACTTCCGGCTCGGGTTTTAATCCACTCTTTTTTTCGTCCCAACAATTCATTATTTCCATGCCTTGTTACTCATTGTTCTGGTTGTGAATCCTGCGACGTTGCCGAACTTCGTATGCAAAGACATGACCCCGATATATCGAATATCGGATCAATTAACACCGGCTCCTCTGGGTCTGTTGGAAATGGTTCAACCTTGGCCCAGTGAGCGAGGGTAACAACCCCAAAGATAAACAGCCGGGTGGTAGTGGCCCAATTGTTTCGCTTTCGTTCGATGCCAACGAAAAATCGTGTACCGTAGTCTTGGTGCGAAACAAAACAGATTTTGTTTTCGTTATAGAATTTCAATCAAAACAACTTCATTAAAAATTCTTAACCAGGTGTGAACGTTCTCTTAATAATTCGCATTTTAATTGGACTGAAAAGTGGGAATATTTATTTCAAGGTCTGTAGAGCATTCATTAACCTTTAAAGGTTACTAAAAACTAGTCGCTTATCGAAATTTAGGGACAAGCCGACACCGATTGGGACACTCGGGAACCCATTTCAGACCATGAATATGCGAAAAACACTAAATTCGATGACTATCCATATTTTTTGCCTTATTATTTATTTACTTTACGTCACAGTCGCGTCCTATTGTTTAAACAAATTCACTCAATGTTATCAACACATTTGCAATTTAAAATCCAAGTAGAACTCTTTCGGCTTTCAAACTAAAAAGGACAATTACCTAATGTAAATATTACAACACAATAAAGACCGATTTACTTCACTGATTGTGACCATTTTGGCGACCTTGAAAAGTTCCATCACCTTTTGCTTTTTACCAAGAAACGGATAAAATAGTCTTAATTAAATTACTCACTTTTGTTACGCACGAATCTGGCGGCTATAAACATCGTAATCTAATAAAATTACGTCTTTTTTAAATTCCTTGTTTTATTAGCATTTTTTATGGTTGCCTTGCATTAACAGCGAAGAATCAGGTGGACAAGAGACCAATTTCCGGGAAAATTTTATAATCAGTTTTACGGGTTTCGAAACCAGCTCGCGTCATGTTTCTTTTGTAAATCAGGCTGTTGTCTTTTAGGCCAATTTCAAAATATTGGAATCAAACGTTATTGAGGCTTAAGATCGAAGAATCAAATCATTTACATAGCTCTTGTTCAAACTTCAAGAATGTGAAATTTTCTTTAAGGATCTATCTTGTTAATTACAGAAATGAGAGATTTTTCCGATAGTCCTAAAACTAAGAAAAACATAAATTTTTGAAAGTGCAAAAAATGGTGGATGCGCCATTTCAATCTACATAATAAATCCCAATGAATACATATTTCCTATTTTTTGTTATAACCTTTAATGTCTAAAAAATTAGCAACTTTCATGTACATTTAGACTGTTTTCACACAGATTCAAGAGATTTTCCACATTTCCACAGAATTAACAAAAACAACAAATTTGAAGAAACCATTAATAAAGAAAAATTTTTTGATAAGAAATCTGAGAGTGCAAGTACTTGAAAATCCAGTTAAACTCATTCTGAAAATCAGAAATTTCACTTCCTAGAATCAATAAATGGAACACAGAAAAAACCTGATTTGATAAATCTGTACCATGAAAATACAAGATCTTGAAAATCTGAATCTGAGGTTTTACATGTGTTGTGAACTGAAATTTCTGGAACTAGAACTAGCGAGAAGAATATAAAATCGAAACTTATTTTAGATCTTGTACCAAGTTTTACAATAGCTCGAGAATCCAACACAACAACTAAAATCGTTTTACGATAATTTTCGTTTTAAGTAGTGTTTGTAATCATTCCTTGCTAGCTTTATCAATCCATAAAGAACTTAAAAAGGTATTAACCAGCCAATTTGCGGCACTTTCTTGGTATCATATCGGAACTTTTTCTATCGATCAGAGTGGTAACTAAAACACCTGGGAAAATACTACTTGAGTTCTTATATTTATAAATCATAAGAAAAGTTGTCAAAATACGACGAAACAGAAAGTAAATATATCTCCAAACAATATTTGTATTATTTCTAGACGAAATGAAGGATCCCGTGTTTCCACAGTCAATATCAACATTGAGTTCTGGTTTTACAAAGTTAACAGATTTTGCCCGCAACTAAATTGGTTGGTGTGTAAATTCAACTCTAGACGTCTTAATATTAATTAATAAAATCAGACGTCGACAGGTGATTGTAAAATTCCTCCTCGTCACTTCTGCAAACCCAGGTTGCTTATTAAAATCACAGAAAATTAACAGTTAGAGACAAACACAATAAAATCATTAAAATTCCCGCCGGCAAACATCCGGAATACGTTTAATGTCGATTTTCCTCCGGTCTCCGAGCCTATAATCGAATTGTTTTCGATAAGAAACTGGGCTTCCCCTATTTTTTGTTTGTTTATTTATTAGCACGATTTAGTCATAACCCAAATTCGGGGCGTAACTGTACAGTTTCGACGAAATTAGCGCTTCTTTTTCGCCCATCTCTAACTGTAAAGGACTTCTTCTACCTGGACCAAGACCTAACGGTATTTGACGTTTACACAACCTGCTCGGAATGAACTTGTAGGATTAGGGTGACAATAAAATCTGACATTAAACTTGTCTCAGTTCTACTTTTATTTTCAACTTCTCATAGAACAGGTCGCGCTCTGATGGAGCAAGGCGCCGGTTTCATGGCGGACGTGACGTCACAACTCACTTAATGTGGATCTGGAGGATGGGTAGACGTGCTTTTAGGACTAGATAAAGAGCTATTTTGGAAAGGTGGAACAAAAGTGGGAAATGTTTTAATGTCGCTTTCGTGGTACTTCCGCTTTTGGGTGGTACCTTTATCGTTGTTATATGTTGTAGATCTTCATGCCTGATAACCATCGACTTTACGAGTCATAGATATGCATATGAGCATCGAAAAAAGAGGGTAACGAGTGCGGTGGTAGAAGCACTTTCTTCGTGTGCACTTCCGTCATGCGTGTCCGGTCCTGACCTTTCCAATTGGCGAAAAGGGTGCGCATTTTGGGCCAGGTCAGGATCCCTTTTGCACGATTATGTTGGCAGGCAATAACCTCCGTTTAAAGATAGAAACAAGACCAGGACAGCGGGAATGTAAGTAAGCGAAGAGTGGAAGTGGTCAGAGATGGTTCTAATTTACTAAACCAGTTCTCTGACCATGTCAAGTGACGCTTCGCTGACTTCACTATCTTGCGACGTTGCCGATGGAGCCAGCGGAGATTCTGAGGTCCTTTTCCAGCGAAGGAATTCGATAGAAAGGTCGATTTTGATTATTGAATTGGACACGCGATCCGGACTCCGGGACAACAATTGGGTTTATACGACCACGAAGCGGCAACGTCGCCTTTACAGTTGCCTGAACAGATTCTAATGCAAAAATAATGTGATGCAATGGGAAATATAAACCAGATTACTTCTTGGAATAATTCATAAAACTGCAAGCGCGACGAAAAGACAAGAGGTGACCTCCAAACATGGAAATGTCGCGTCAGACTACTACAATTTCGTCGAGAAAAAATAGCATGATTAACACCTTGACACTGGGAAAAAATTGACGAAAAACTCGAGGGCTTTAACCACCACGGATTTCAAGGTGGCGACTTTCACCTGTGTTGGGAGAATGTCAATGCCGAGACCGGACAAAGACGTGTTACTGACGAAAAAAAAATACAGGCCGAAACGTCGGAGAAGTGCACACTTGTGACATCTACCTCGTTGTTCAACAACCGCCAGTTCCAACGATGCGCTGTAGATGTCGGCGCGTTCGAACCCGGCACTTTCACTAATTAAGACTAATTGTGTTTGGTATGGATTAAATCGAGGGGAAATTGCCTTGCATTCAGGGATTATATTGGCTCCATGCTTTAGACTCCCCAATCTTGTGAATAGATCGAATTGTTAATGAACCGCAGAAGAATGAGTCAAATTGCGCCGTATTTTTTATTATTAGATGTTAAAAGCCCGGTTGATAAACTTACAAGTTCAAGGTTGGGTTTGTGATTAAATTCGGTAACGTCGGATTTTTGGCATACACTTCCATGTAACCTTGGCCAAGCCGAAATAGTCCCAGGAGGAAAATGTACCTGTTTTGTTGCGAAACAACAGTGGCGTAACAAATAGGTGAACATCCAATCATACGACTGAAGGGGAAATCAATTAGCAAAAAATCGTTGCGAAAGTCATCTTTGATGCAAATTCTTATTACTAATTGTTTGTTTTCATTAACGTTCATTAACAAGAGTTTCTAAACAATTATTACTTATTGTCAAGTTGGAATAATTGTAATATTACATAGTTGCACACTCTGTACCTGTTTTGTATTAACACTGTTCGTTTAAACTTGTTTAAAGAATAAAGAGTTGCTTAACCTTGTGCTATCGTATCATTACAACAAGTGGCGACAATTAAAAATCATGAAACTTTATTTTATTGAATTTAACTAGTTTTTTATTAAAACCACAAGTAGTCATACAGTACTAATTAGGTGTAAATATGGTGCTAAGATGTCGCTAAACTTTCTCATTCTCTGTAATTTCTTAATCGCCGCTAAATCCATTAAATCTTCACCTCATTTGCTGGTAGAAATTTGTTGAATTGTCGTGTTAACGTCACGGTGTTTATAAACTAATTTTCATGTTCCTTTCAATCAAATAATTGCTCGGTTGTCTGTCAAATACTATTAATATTAGATCGGAAGGTCGAATTTTAATCGACATAAATAATTCAAGAATTTCGAGAGAGTGTTATTAGAAACCGATCATATTTAGTTAACGAAATGCTCGCTGCTTGTTTTCCTTCCATGATTGTCGAATTGACACAGAAGATGAAGAATTTTCCACGGAATTTGCCTTTCTTCACTGGGAGAGTAGTACAAATATGTTTACTTAACAGTCTTCAGAGATAAAATTAATTAAATAACCCGCAATGAATTATCTGAAATTCTAAGCAATCATGCCCATAATTGGAAGCAAAATGCTTATATATCAGCTAATTTCAAATCGAAGGATTATCGCATCCGGCAATTACACCTAATTATTGCCATATTTTACTCCAATTACATGTATTCCGTTCGGCTTCCCCCGTGTCACTTTCCCAACTTCCCCCGTCGGTCGTCTTTTCTCCCTCGTTTTTTCCGCGCTTGTTATTTTCGTCGCATAATTGATGTTTCGGAAGAATAAAAATAGCCTCCTTCAGGTTACTGAGTTAATCTTGTGGCGTCGTCGGTGGCCGATTCTCGTCAATATTTGCCGAGCGCTTTATCCGGAAAATGGGTCACACAAGTCCGGGCTCAAGGCCGGAGAGGGTTAGAATAATGTCCGTTTCCGGGCCATTGAGTCATTCCCGTTTCCGTTCGTTTTATGTTTTCAATCCCAAATCTACGATTCGCATCACACAAGAACATGCAAAGTTATGTGTGCGAATGAGTCGATGCAAACCACGTACTTTGGCTAAGTCCCTTCGAGGATTTTATGCATTGCATCCGCGTCTTGTGACGGATGTGAGGACTTACGCGTTTGATATTGCAATTGTTCGGTTAGATAAGTTGACAGTGAGGGCGGCGGACGTACATACAAATAGCGATTTTACACGAAAGCCATATTATTTTTTTCCGGGTTGGATTACGTAATGGTGCTTAATCGCCCTCATCTGTGCTAATCACCCGCATCGGTGGATAAATACAAAGAAATATTATGGAGGCAAAGGCCAAGCGCTCGTTCTTCAGTACACTTTCAATTAACGGTTAACACCACAAATATGCGTACTATGCTAATGCTGAAAATCGAACTCCGGACTCCTTCTGAGTAATAGTATCAATTTGTTATGTGGGAATGCGGCGGGATTCCAAGAACCGATTCCCAACCCTTCAGCAAGTCGGTGGAGATATCCTAATTCTGGAGTTTTGAAAATTTATTTTGGCCACCTTGGACGTAAAAGCCCCCCGCCTTTGATCCCACATTGGCTCGTTCCCAGCCAAACAATAAATGTCACTCAAACCGACATTATCGGCCGCGACCGGCGCGAAAATTCAAGCGATACTATCACATGATAAATTATTACAGAGAAAGGGTTGGCACTTCATCTGTTATGCGAAGGTGAATCATCGCATGCTTGTCCCAAACTGTCTTGTTTATTTTGAGATATTAAGCAGACAATCGATTTATTTGTCAACACTGACCCAGTGGCGTTACGCCAGATTGCAAAAAAAAATCCTCGCTAAGTAATTAATTTTTTCAGCTTTTGGAAAGTGGCTTAACCATTAAAAATACACTTTATGGAACGTTTCGTAAAGCACATTTTTTTCGTGCTTGCACTGGGCCAAATATAAATATAGGACTTTGAGATTTTTATTTGTTTAATAAAAATAGACGTGGACATGAAAATATAGCGCGTGGAAACTTTCACGGACTGTGTAAATTTAGTTTTAAGATGGTTTAGATGCCAGGGTTAAATCAGGAGGTCTAAAACTCAGTTTTTCTCATGTCAAGATTTCCTGCTGTTTATGTAATTTACTATGTCGGCCACAATAATTCCCAAACCTTGATTGTTATTTATTGCCCAAGTTTCTTTCGTTTTGCACAAGGTTAATCATTTTTGGCAACACGCTTGGTTTACCCCATAATTGAAAACGTGTCATCGGAAGCAATTAATTGATAAACTCGGGAAATACTGAGAAAATTGAATTACACTAATTACAACAGCGTTTAGACACCACCAAAAATGGTACTTTATGTGTAATCCTATTTATATTAGCCAATTTCACAGTTGGTTAAATCTCTGGAGAAAAAACAGAGTGTTTGACTATTTAATTTGCTTCGTAATCGCCTAGATAGCTCGAATATTTTAAAGCGATGCAATAAAGTGGATTTTATAACACCTCCATCAAAAAGAAAGCGGTTTTATGCCTGCAAAAACGAATATTTAGTTTAATAGTTGATATTGACAATAAAGAGAGGAGTGAAAATACTTCTTTGTGTTGTTTTGAATGAGTTGGAACAGAGAGGCAATTTTATTGTAGTAAAATAAGCAGGAAAATCTTTTTAGTCATAAAGTAGAAAAGTTGGAAAATAGCGCGAACTGGCATCCTATGTAAACATCGTTTGAGAGATTGTGATGTTCAATATATTGAAGCTCTCAGAGAAATTTTCATTTTGAAGATAAAGCAAAAATTCCCGACATACTTCACTAAAATTCCTAATTTTTAATCTACAGCTATGAAATTTAGGGAAGTTACTAATTTTGAGTCGTGTATTAACTCTACCAAATAGCAAAGTTGTAGGGTAAAAAACTCAAATTTAAAAAAAATATATTTTATTAAAAAGCAAAATTTTCACTGATCCTGAACTAAAAACCGTAATTTTGGAAATTTTAGTGCTACAGCTATGAAATTTAAGGAAGTTACTAGTTTAGAGTCGTGTATTAACTTTACCAAATTGCAAAATTGTAAATCAAGCTACGAAATTTTGAATCGTATATAAATTCTACCAAATAGCTAAGTGTAGAGCAAAAAACTCAAATTTTAGAAATTATTATTTTTAAAACTAAGCAAGAATTGCCAAAATCTTTTCTAAAATTCCTAATTATAATAATTTTAGTGCTGCAGCTATAAAATTTGAGGAAGTTACTACTTTTGAGTCGAGCTTTAACTCTGCCAAATTGCAAAATCGTAGAGCGAAAGACACAAATTGTAGAATTGTTATTTAGGAGACGTAGCAAAAATCCTAAAACCCGTGCCTATTTTTTTTCGTAAGGAAGGCCATAAATTCCAAGCCAGTTTAAGAAAAAGCTCCGTGCTTGACCCCGCGAGCACTGATTGCTTTAAAATTACACACCTCGATACAGGCTGTAAAACAAGAAACAATAAAAGAGCGAACCAAAAAAAAGCCCAGACATGATCAATATCTCAACCCTTGCCATCTTTAATCATAGTGTATCCTTTTAAATTAGGGTCGGTGGGCGTCGTCGCGTCCGGTTTTCAGGTGAATAATTTTGGCAAAGCTGAAGTCTGCGCTCCGGCAAACCGACGTGAAATGTCAAGGCATTCGAAATATCTATGAAAAATCTCTTCGCGTCGCCCATAAAAATGTATTTATGGAATCGTCATTGATCCTGACACAAAAACAAATTGCTATGTCCTCTAAAAATGTATACGACTGTCGTTTTAAAAAAGCGACATGTTTTGATGTTTTTCCTCAAAATTAACATCTCTCAAACAGCGTCGTTTATTCTACGACAGTAATCACGTCAACGTCTTTGTTTCATGGAGAAATTTTATTTCAGAATGAAATTGTCGAGTTCTAACGGAATGCGCGATGCGTCTAGACTATAGATAACAGTCAATAACCGAACGATTTCGATTTTTATTGTTGCACCTTGGATTTTCCGCGAAATGTGCAAGAAATAATTTTAAATAATAGTCTCCTAAAACGTTTTATCCCGGCCGTCACATAAATCAGTCCCTGTCAAGCTTTATGCACCATGCAGTTTTTTCCAATTATTTTTAGCTTATTTTTGCATTTTTCCTTTGGTGTCCGCGCCAGAATTTTTCTTCTGTTTTTAGATTTTTTATGTTAACTCCTTGTTTATGTCTTCGAAGACGTTCGCATATAAATAAACTTCTTATTTTTCTTGCGGGACATTTGCGGTTTTTTCTCTAACCACAGGATGAACTGGTACAAAAATCCCAGTGACATTTTCCATCAATTATAATAAACTTTCAATCACGCTTCTCAGATTTGAGAACCTATTAACCTGTCCGGTTTTACGGCTGTAAATGTCGGTGTGAAATGACATGGGATTATAAAATGGAGCTAAATAAGCCGGGACATATGTTGGATGCCATAACGACAATTCTGGATTAGTCGAGAATGAAAAAGACACCCACATTGCAGCTTTTTTCTCGCCGACGTTGCGTAACTAAAATAATAAATAATTTTCGTTGCGTCATCCGTTTTTTGAAGATAATTACTGTCTTGTTGAAGAATTTGCAATCTAATGCTGAGTTACGGTCATGACATCGACGCTGTTTGGAGCCAATAAACAAAAATGATTTGTCGATATTTTTAGACGCGAAATTACCATGAAAGGTATCAACCCGCCGAAATCAGATTTGGATTTTTTCCCGTGTCATTGAATTAAAATCGAATCTGCTCATTATAACTCCACCATTGTTACGCCAATATTTAATTCAATGCCAATTTGCAAAAACTAATAATTTCATTGATAAGATACCATCAACATATCCTTGAGAGTTTTATCAGAATGTCGAGAGATCATTCACCTGCTCGCGCAAATTTTATCAGTGTCCATAAGTACACGCATTTCGAGCAAACAGCGATTGTTTGGTTAATTATTATTATTTCACTTTCATTGAATCTGGCCGTGTTCGCTTTACACAGAAAACAAATACAAGAACCTATTTTTAGGCGAATTGTTTGCTTGCTTTGAATGAACGAATAGATGAATGAATTACAGCGCCCTTCTGTAAATGCAGGAAATGACTTTGGAAGGCGACGGAATAAATTCGCTCCACTTTATCTACCTGGTTCATATTTACTTTGCCCACACGTGTCAGATTAAATGCTCAATTTCAGAAGTTTAATTCGATGGAGGGGTTAATTACATCACAATTTATCTCCGTTTTTTTAACCTAATTAAATATATCGAGAGACGAATATTTCGTCGTCGACGATAATTCGATTCTGGAAACGTCTGATGTTGAAAGATGAAAGTAGAAAGACAATATTCTCACGATAATAGAGAAATCGGTTGTTTGCCACCAATTATTTTTCTTTCTTTTTGTATGCAGCCTATAATTTTTTTGTCAGACTTGTTTCGGCATCAGAGCGCGGTTCCTGCATATGAAGACCCGATATAAATCGTAGATGACGAAATTTTAGTCATCTCAATTAAAGTAAGAAGACGAGTTTATAATTTGGGACTGGCCGCTTTCCAAAGTGTCACGTTCTTCAGACGCTGCGACGACAGAGAAAGGAGAATATTCCTGATAAACCGTGGGACTTATGTTAGCCATAATGAAAACATGACTATTAAAAATGGTAAACAAAAAACATGAGGATTTACGTGTTGAGTGCTCCGTTTAGCTAAGAGAACTTACCCATTTTTCCGTTGGGGCTGTAGGGATCGTAGCTGCCTGAGGACATGGGCGAAGAGTATCCGTTGCTGATGACGGTGTAGGGATGGGACGGAGGTCCCGGTGAGGGAGTAAGAGGCGGAACGTTGCCGGTGATGGTGCCAGGACTCGGGGAGCTTAACCAGTCGTCAGTCCGCTGCCTCTTGTTAGCACTAACACCACTAAACGGTCCATTTGAAGAAAGTCCATTACTGGACACCACTGTATTGTTGGTAAGGCCGTTCAACGACGAACTGCTCGCCAAAGTTGTCACCAGACCGTTATTCGCGTTGGCACAGAGGGTTATGGCGGCGCCGGAAGATAACCCATTGCTGCTGCCGCCGGTTCCACAAGGCGAATGCAATTGGGGCTCGGTTTTCACAAGCAGCACGTCATCTTCACGGTAAATCATCTCGTGCTTGATGTCCATGCTGCTCAAAGTGTTGCTACATATGGCTGTCATTAACTGGATTTATCGGGGAGGCGGGTCCAAACGAGACATACTAACACGACCTGAAACAAAGTCAAGGGTTTTACTTTTGTATCTAATAAAGTGGAGGATAGATTGCTTGTTAAGGGGATGCGCCTTTCGATGCCCTCTGTGATATTATCAAGTCCCGTGGGGGCGGCTTGAAAAGCTATTGACCTGAATCTGGATGAAAAACTGACTCTATATTGCGTTGCGTTCAACGAAAGGGGAGAACTTCACTGTTACCAACAGGATTAATGGATCTTTCGAGCATCCTTAATCTAGAGTGTCTTATTCTTTTTACGTGTTGGTAATACGTGTCGATCCTTGTTGGCGAAACTTTACAAATTAAACGTATTAAAACCCAACAGAATTAAGATAAAATAACCTCATTTGATTCTTGTATCTACTTTATGACAGTATAAAACTATAATTATAGACTGTTGTTGTTCTCTGGCCTCCGTTGCGAGATTTTCTTTTCACTATATTTACAAAGACATAAAACTTTACTAGTAATAAAATCCAAAAACTGGAACACTAGATGTATGCTCAGAAAAATGTGATAGCGACTTTTATAATAAAGATGTATTTATTAGTTTATACTGCATTATCAACATAACCAAACACTGCACTTTACAAAGAAAATGTTGTGAAAGCCAGTAAATCTCAAAGTGCAGGACCGAACTCTTTCCTGCTGACACAGAAGATAATTTCGTTTATTCAAAATATCCAAACCTGGCTTTACGACAGTCCAATTCAAATTGCTCGGATTTTCAGCTTTCAGAAGATACAAATCTTGTCCAAAAAGAGCTCGTGCCAAAAATCTCAGTTTAAACATTGCAGACACAATTTCTTGTAAATTACATTCCGACCGTTTCCATGCACACAGTAATGATTTTCCACCGTCCAAAATAATGCACGAATTCGTCGTGTTCCATCCAAATGCGACTTGAATAATTCCATTCCAATTATTGGAAACGTTAGACAATCAAATGTGAAATTTATTTTCGAAAATGACAACCGTTTTATGGCCCTTCATAAATTATGCAGTCTCGCGTAAAAACGTGTCCGTCGCCGATATTTATAGTTGAACTAATGGACGCAAAGAAACAAAAAGTCTCCTCCGCGTAGGCGTTTAAATCACGAAACACCTGAGAGATCCATTAACTAAATGTGAAGAAAATTTGGCGAGAAATGATGGTGTCTAAACAAGGAAACTTCGAGATATAAAAATATGAATATTAGAATGGAGCGGTGTCAGTGTCCATTGACATAAACAAGCTGTTATCTTTTTCAACAAAATAAAGGTCATGGTCATGGGGGTCATACAAAAAATGTAAATGTCGTAATCGTGATTTATGATATGGATTAAGTGTGATGATAATGCTTACGCATGTGAGAAAGGAAACGCGTGACGAAGACAAGACGGCTGAAGGATTAACTATAAATTTTGAATATTTTGCAGTAAGTAGCCAAGTGTTTGACTGAGGTATGTGTATACTGTTGTAAATGAGATAATTGGGCACAAATTAAACTCCGGAGGCCATTTAACTTTCAACGCTGTTAAAAATGTCCAACGAAAATATCAGAGCAGTTTTCTCACCTGATCGGCGTTAATTTGGTCGAAAAAATTGCCACGTGATCTCCACCACAACAAATTAATTAATTTAGAACGGCGCAGCAAACACATACGTAGAGTTATTAATTACTATCGATGTGTGTTAACAGGTCAAGCAGTGAGAGTTACCACATTCCCCAGATAATCTAGGCGTAGAGTAGTAACGCAGCCGCCTCTACTATCCAGTTAATAAGTTCGTTTCGCTTCCAGCACTCATTTAATCGATCCAAACACAAAAAGAAAATTTCTTTAATTCCGCCAATTTTCCGCCGCCTCCACACTACCTCGTGATCAATTTAATGATTAACACACCACACCGGGATGGAGCATCATTCAATAATTACACGGCACAATGCCGCCGCCGACAACGATTTCCAGGTATAATAATCGTTGAAGGGGGTTGTCTAGACGGCGGCGGTGGAGAGCAGTGCACTACTGCCAGGACTATGTCTCGGGACACAAGGTCGTGGAACTGGGAAAGTGAAATCCTCGCCGACGCATAAAAAGTGTATCGAAACCAGCCGCCGTCCGCCGCCCCCTTCCATTGCGCCGATGGATGCAACCGACCATAGGACCTGCTCGCTGCCGAAAACCGTCTGGTTGGAGGCGGCGGGATCGATACTACCAGACACAACATACGCACACCCGCCGCCTCCACCATCGGGGAAGGGACAGACAGGGCGGGTTAGCACTCCTACTTTTGCATTATTACGAACAGAGGGACAAAGTCGAGGGTTTCATTGGATGCAGCGAAAGTGACATGCGAAATTATTACTGACGCGGTTTCCACATGATCGTTTCATGAAGGGATAATAATAATGAGAAATGGTTCAAAGGGGGTGAGTTTCTTTTTCATTTTTAAATATATTCCACTGCGGCACGCAAATTTTAGCTTCCAGTTTAAAATTTAAAGAGGAAACGGCGTCGTATGAGTTGGTAGACTGCGTTCTTGCTGAACTGTCAAAAGGATCATGTTGACAATGACACCTCAAACTTGACATGGCAGACAGAGTTACCAACAATTTTCCAGACCGAAGTTATTGATTTTGTGCCCCGATTATTGTAAAAATAGGAGCTGATTTATTATAAACGTGTAAAAAAATAAAATTAAAAGTGCTTTAGCGACAACATATTATTTAAATTAAATCAATAAGCGCTGTGGCAACAACATTGCAGTTAATTTATGTTAATTTTGCCACATACTGCTTTTATCTGTTTTATAAGAACTGCAACGTTAATTGAATCAATTATGTTTAAATCGCACGTAATTAAACGTTGATACTTATTATTTTATTATTTTTAGAATAGTAAGTAAACATGTCTTAATTTTATTGTATTGGGAAATCAGTTATTTTTTAGTTTTATTTACGAGGTTATTACAGCAAATATTTAGGATATAAGAGCAATTAAAACATGAAAAATTGAGAACAAACCCATATTCACCAGAATGATCAAAATAAACACGTGTGGGATCCACAGAGGAAAAGTGTTGGCAGCACGTTCTGATCCACAGGACAAATGAAAATGGGGACTTTTCCAATTTATTCACCTACATATTTTTAGAAGATCAAAACATTGCGCCAAAAACAACTGCACCTTTTCACACCGAACAGCTGTTTGTCTCTAAAAAATAAATTCTGATTAGTCAGTTGTGATTTCTCAAATGGGCTAATTCATGGAAATCGGAACTTTCTGAAATATCGCAAGGAAGAGAATTAATTTTGGCGGACAAACGGTTGGAAATCGAGGAATATTTTCCCCTGATTGCTTATAATTATTGCTCTTTGCCCGCGTGTCGGTGATATTGGATAATTTTAGCGACGGTTGCGGCAATATTTGTTGTGCAACTAGACCGTCGATCGACGAAATATCAGCAAAAACAGTCTGGATTCAGTATTCTGCACAACCGCTTTCCCTTCGAAGCGTGTATTGGAAATACGCCCAAGTGACGATAATGGGCATTGAAGAGAAAAAAATGGCGAAACACTTAGAAGTGGTGTAATTTCACACCATTCTTTTCTTCTGTTACAACACGATCCATTTAGTTTAGTGCTTTTGTCTTGGAAGAGCTTATCAACCCCGCCCCTGCCTCGTATATAGGTCGTAGCCTTCAACGGGGTTCAGAGGTCACGTCGAGCTGATTCAGCTGCACCCAATGGAAAGGGTGAGAGGGATCCTGTACAAAGCGTCGGAGACCCGATCGATATTGCGACGCTCTGAATGGGGAACACAGGAATCCTTAGGAAACTCGAAGATACGCGAATTTCCAACAGGGACTAGGGTGGCTCCCCTTCAGCAATTCCCCAAATTTTCATTGAAACCGTCCACTGATTTTTAGTTCACTGCAGAAGTAAAAGCGGCCTCATTCAGTTTTATTAATAGGTTTTACGGCTGGAAGTAGGCCGAATTTTCATTTTACGACAGGGTGGATATTATAGCCAAATGTTAACCCTACTCTAAAATTAAATGGAAGCAATTACGTTAATGCCAGCTTTCTGTAAGTGAAACATCCACCCACGTTCCGTTCAAACAAAAAGAAAGCGATAGCAACAAAAGAGAAGCTATGAAGCGATGCTATATAAAGAGGGGAAACAGTTTTGGCGTCGCGACGGCGGCGGCGCGCTGCAATAGGAATATTCAGGTCAGAGACTGCAACAAGGGGGTGGCTGATAACTATGCGGAGGCGTGCGGAGGTAGAGAAAGAGTAAGAGTGCCTCATTCCTCTTCTTTCGTTGGAAAACATGACGGATGGAAATTGGTGTCAGGTTCCGACGCATGTCCCTGATGCAATTGCATCCCTGCACAACCTCGAACACAAGGACAACCCTCAATTGGAATGCGCACTCGGAAATAGGTCAACTCTTTATTATGCTGGATTACTGGAAATGTGGGCTACGCACCAAATGGAAGAGGAAAATTACGGGCGCCATGGTAACATCCCGATGGAAAACTAGGTATAAAATTGAAGACTCTCGGTTTCTGTCACGCTACTGAACTGCTTTCTGGAACGGATGACCCACTTTGAGAGGTGGACTTGGATTCCAGGGCACAGAATGAGAAAGAAGGATGAGCAATAGAATGATTATAGGGTTCTCTGGACTATTCCAGAGGAAAAGTATTGACAAAAAACATCTTTGTGGAGAATTTTTTGATTTGCTGAATGCGAAAGTTCCAGGATTCTATAGAAATTATTATTACGCGATTGGTAATAAAGTATGCCCCAAGAGAAATATTGGAGAAATCGACATCAAAATTTTATATTCAAATCTGGCGCCCTTAATATTTAATAATGAAGAAAAAATATCCGACATCTTTTAGTAAAACTCGTTACTTTGATAATTTTAGTGCTACAGCTGTGAAATTTAGGAAAGTTGCTATTTCTGAGTCATTTATTAACTCTACCAAGGTAAAAAAAAACAATTATTTTTCAGAAAATACAAATTCAAACTTTTTCCTGATTCAGTAAATAATTATTTCTTTTCGTCTAACTTTTACCCCTGTCTTGGTCCCAACTTTGATTTTATTGCTTATTACATCCGGTTAGACCGACCATATTAATACTAATTAATAGTAACAAGCATGAAAATTCTCCAACCCTAGTCAGCCACCTGCGAAACCATGAGAAATTCCCGAACCCTTATAGTTAGCCACCTGCTACTGACTCCCATTTCTTTACTTTCTAACAATCGTGTTTTCTTAATTTACATAACACTACCCTCTCTTCTTTAAAAGATTTTGTGAAGGATTGTAAAAAAAACATTAACAAACCAATTACTGTACGAGTCAAATCTCATTTAAATCTCTAAAATACAGTTTACATCGAGTTTCAATTACCAAAACAACTTTATAAGAAAACTACCTGATTCGACGATAAAACATTTTATGTCAATACATGCGGTGTTCAACACCAATTTTAGAAATTTTAATTTTTAATTCCAAACAAAAATTTCCCACATCTTTCATTAAAATTCGTAATTTTATAATTTTAGTACTACAGCTATAAAATTTTTAGAGGTTACTATTTTTGAGTCGTTTATTAACTTTACCAACTTACAAAATTATTGAGCAGAAAATACGAATTTTGTTTTTTTTTTTTATAAAATTCTTAATTTTGTTCATTTTAGTGCTACACCTGTGAAATTTCAGAAAGTTGTTATTTTTTAATCGCTTAATAACTCTACCAAGTTGCAAAATTATTGGGCATACGAATTTTAAAAAGTCGAAACAAAAATAATATATACTTCTTCTGTCCGAAAATATGGTATACTACATTAGATTTCTTTTTGAAAATTATTCAAACATTGGTAAATAATTATAAATAAATATATTGAGCTGACAATTGATATGCTACGCAAAGAAATAAATCATATTTGGCTAATGTCCGATTTAGTTTGTGTCAAAAACGTTAATAGTGTTGTTGAATAATTTCACAAAAAATTTATTACACACCCGCCCGGCTCAGAAAATGGCTGATATTGTTAAAAATAATAAACAAAACTTCTTGAAAAGGAATTCAAAGTTGAAACAATGAATCAATGAGCAATGTAATGGCATATTACAAAAATTATTGCAACTTAAAGAAGACCCTAAACTGAAGCATGGTGGGAATAAATAAAATTGAAGCTGAATTCCCGTTTGTCGGTGTCCAGAATTTGGAAATTTGGCTCGGAAAAATTATGTTAGTTGAAGGGGGAAATTCTAACAAAATTCCCCACATCAATAAGGTCAAACTTCGGCGTGAAGGACGATTACCATCCAGTTTAGTATGTTCATAAGAAACAAGAAAATTTATTTGTAATTATGTTCAATACTTTAGTGTTTATTTATAATTTTAAATGTATACTATAAATTCGGACAAAATTTATTGTATACCATAAATTCGGACAAAAATAAATCCAAAATGTATACCATATTTTCGGACAGAGAGAGTAACATGTTTTGATGAAATTCGTGATATTATTATGTATTTGAAACTTTTAAATATTACTATTCATAAAATTGACGGTAAAAGTTTAAATTTTCTACAATCTCCACCTCCAGCTCTGAAAACCTGAAGTGAAAAAAAAATCTGGAAACGACTTGGGGCTAAAATTTTGCTGTATTTGTATTATGTTAACACCTGTGCGTGTTTAAACAGTACCACAGTACATAAGCGGAGTTCACACTTCGTGGTTGTGGTTGTTTGGAATGAGCAACGATTATAGAATGTCCCTATACTTTTGTATTCCATTGTAAGTCTTTTCCTTCCTTCATGTTTTCCAACGTCAACAGCACCGTAAATTACTCATACCCGACAGCTTTTCTTCCATTATGCAAAGGTTATTGTCAATAAACTCTCCGTTGTTTGTTGAATGAAACCGATATCGAGAACCCCCTTATTGTCAATTTTATGACCTCCGTGGGCCGCATTTTACCAGATTCCAGCACACCAAGAACCCATCTTATTGCCAGTTCACACCATGGTCAAGTTCCGAAGAGGGCGCGTCCATATAACGACAATCATGACCTATGCCAACTCTGAGGTCATCCATCTACATTCGCGCTAGTGTGGCTTCAATACACTGGGTCATTGCAGCACTGAACACTCCTACAATTACCAAACAGACGTTACGTCATCCGTGAATTGAGTCAGTGGAACGGCTGAAATTTCGGCAAACCCAGATCGTCTGGAATTTCTGCTGTATTACAGTGCAATAAGAACATTGTGTAGATGCAGCCGGCCGAGACCAAGGCCTGGGTCAAGTGGATGACGTCAAACGGTCAGATCGGGGTACCATCATGGGGGTACTGGCAAAAAAATGCATGTTGCAACACTGATGCATTGCTCGGAACATCAACAACTCGTTATGTAGTTAATTGCTTGTTTTTGCTCTATTTCTAGACTGGTTGTCTCCACATAACACACCGGCCTTGTCCGTTTTTAACTTTCATTAACACTAATTACGATGGCCGACTTGTGCTCTTCACCGAGGCTAAATTAATAAAATACCAAGATGGAGAGTAAGTGTCTTCATGAAGATGAGACCCACGCGGATTAAGAACAACACTCGCTTGTGAAATTTGAGGGAGGAGATAAATCAATATGTGAGCAATGGCTTTTGATATTGCCAAATTCTTAAAAGGTCGAGAACGCCTGATTGATGGTTGAAAATAAAATGGGGAGAACAAAATACCGTTTTACATTTAGAAGACGCTGGCTTTTATCAAACATGTAAAGTAAGATTTGTGGTCCGAACAATATGATCAAAAAACGAATCAAAGTAGTTTGGTACTTATTCCGCTGAAGTGTTAACACCCTTTGTTTCGCTCCCAGACAAAAAACAAAAACCGGGAAATTTTAAACAAACATCAATAGAAGCACAATTTGCGGATGTTATTCTTCCATTGTATACAATGGATCTCCTTCATCAGACTTGTTACAAGTAAATTGTTTATTTAAGAATCTCCTTGTTCCATGGCAATGATTAAGGGGGCGAGACCGGCTAGACGCGGTGCTTTTTTGAACGCAGTAGCAACAGCACAGCAGCCACTTTACTAAATGAAGATGGCCTTGATTCTAAACCGGCGGTGCAGTTATGCATTTGCTGCAGCCGCTGCATAGGTCAAAGATTCTCCTCAACCAGGCACAGAAACAAGAAATGGTATTGAAATGGTAATTAACATTGCGGTGCGAGATTCTTATGCTTGCAAAAAAGCTCTCGCAGGAATGAAGAAAGCCCGCAGATGAAAGAGAATCGAGGTGCTTATGATTGTTACAATTGTTACTTACAAGACATCATCATCAAAGGATATAAACAAACGATTCATTCATTTAAGTAATCCGATGCACATCCAACGCGACATACAAACACAAACACTCTCGTAGATAAATAACATCAATTGAGACCGACGACATAAAAACACGACCATAAATATGTCGTGCAATTACCAACAACATAGACTGGATGTAGTTGGTGTTTCAATTGCATTGACTGTTACGCACGCACTCACACGAGACTTGGACTGCTGCTACTTGCATCCAAAGCTCGAATAGATATGCCCTCGAAAGCTTGTATGCATATGGTCTCAAGGACATCGCACTAAATACACACATACATGGTCCGTTTTGATACGCTGATAGGCACGTCCTCGAACCAGAATAAATAACGTCCTAATTGCCAACTCCAATATTCATCCTGAATGGAGGAAGGAGCGATGGGGCAATTTCCCCCGCCTTGAATGGTCCAAATTAAGAGGCTTCGCGCTATATGTGCAATCAAATTAACCACACAAACCCCAGAAAAAAACATCAAATAAAAAATCTCCCAATTATTTAGATGTTCTAGGTCAGGATTTTTTACCGACTAAAGTGAAAATCCGCAAAACAACGTTGTTATCTTCAACAATTTCCAATATTCTATCCCAAAGCGTTGGACCAATATTTTCCCAAAACATTCCAAACTTTGAGTGTCTCCAGGAGAAATTTCTTAACGATTGTAACAACATCCCAATCATCTTATTAACTTTCCTGCTGAACTCGACTTTTTGTTTCCCCTCAAACAACCGCATCTTCTGCTTTTCTAACAAATTGCGTTGCTTTAGAAACCCGAAAGTATTTGGTGGGATCGATCGGCCACAGTCCTGCTGCAAGGCAGGAATACACCGAGCGTTCCGACTTCGACCCAGTAATAAATATGTATCCAGGCGAGAGCGATAGTTTGTGTTTAACAAACGTTGAAGAAAGAGACAACGTATGGCACAGTGCAGGCCTCGTTTATTTACACTAACCTTGGATTGATGCATTGCCCTGCATAGTCGTGTTTACTTCAGTCTGGCTGCAAAATACATTTACACATGGATAACGTCTACAAATAAATACAGGCAGGCGAGAGCGCGGATCTTCGCGAAAACGAAAACAAAGATAAAAGAGAGACAATGAAGATTTTTGTTGGTTTTATGGATTCTCTGCATTGTGCAGGCCGGGGAAAAATGCTGCTAATCACGCAAGGCGTTTTAAAGAAGATGTTCGTATTGAACTAGGAGAAATTTAAAATCCGCGGGTAATCTGCACTTTTGGACAGTAGTGACAACTGTGAAAAGAATTTTAAAATCGGACACTGAAACAATAAAGCATGAACAGGAAACAGGAAACACTAAAAACTGAGTTTGTTAGCGTCAACATTCACGTTTTTCAACATTTTATAAAGAAGAAACTTTTGAAAAATGGCGTCCGGTTGCAGCGCCATCTCTTGAGAAGTTTCTTTAAACCCAAGTTAATTTTATTCAGAGCACAGTCTTTTCTCTTCAGGTTCACAATCCAAGCGTGTCTTAAAGCAAATTCACCTATTCCTAATCGAATTAGTCGTTTATAATGAAAACCCCCAAACACGGAGTTTCAGTTTGCAGCACTGTACCGAAAATCTGATCTGTCATTTAATGTGAATTTCCGCAGGCCTTCGTTCTCCGTCTTTTGATCCATAGTAGGAAAGTAAGTGCTTTATCGAAATCTCACAAAGCATTGTAAAAAAAAGCCAGCTTCTATATAAAACCACTTTGTCGGTCGCATTTAGGTTATGTTGTTGATTCCGGGAATTGTCTCTGATCGACTTCTGGGTGTTGAATACAGTCTTTTGTAAGACAATCAAGCAACGCTATAATTTACTCAGCCACACCCGAGTGTATTCTCGAAACCCCCTAAAGACAACACAATAATGATCTGTCATTTGATCTTCCAGGCACGCAGCAATGAACACTTTGAAAGATGTCTTAAAAAAGCTTACCACGTCGGCGTCTTCGTTCAGGCCGAAAGATGTAGCGAATATCATCAAAAACAGGAAAAAGCCTGGAAGACCCATGAAGTTCCCCCACACATTCACTGCGAAATTTGTGCAGTTTCCTTTCAAGTTTTATTTCAAGAACAACTGGATTTGGGGGTACTACCCATATGGAATCCTCGTATCGATGCCGATTTTTTGGTACATTTCCACACTTGGTAAGCTGTAAAAACGTTATTTCAAGTGGGTAATTCACCAATTCGTTTTACCACTCGGGTAGAAAGTTGATCTGACGGGTTCTTTTCTAGCTAATACCCCCGAAAATAAGAGAATCTGGGCAGAGAAGCGCCAAAGGGAGTTTGAAGAACACAGCCATTAATAAATCTATTCTGTATTAGTAAACAACAAGTAAACATTTTTCACACTCAAAACAACCAAATTTCCGTGCTTCTGAAACTATAAAACCCGAGCTTCATAATAACATGGATCAACAAAGCCGAAGGGGCCCGGCACAAAGACAACTTTGTAAATTCACTCAAACGTCGGGTAAACACACGGAGGCACTTAACACGATTTGCCTCTTTCTATACCGAGCGTCTATAAAAATGCATCCCCGGTGCTGAAATCGGAATTTGATTTAGAATGGGACTCGGACAGGTCATGGTTGTATCCTACGTATGCGTATGCAAAACTGCAAGTTTTTTATTCTGAGTTGGTATTAAGTTACTTTTTGCCCCGTTGTTTGTGTGTTTTCGCATAATATGTTGTTTTTTGCTTTCCTAACGTCGCCAGGAAAAACCGGGCGGATATAAATATTACCGTCACGTTTTCAAAACAAAATGTTGCAAGATGCGCCTGTTTACACTCTCCAAAGGGAGACACTACCGGATGCATTCCCTCAGATAAGATAGGAGGGAGTCGCTGGTGATAAAGCGCAGACGACGAAAATGTCGAAGACTGAATTACATCTTCCAACACTTCAAAGACGAACCTTCAACGGCGTGAAAGAAATTTATATTTGATGATCGGTTCCATTTTGTGGCGGAGCGACAAGTAATCTCACCAAACGGACATTCCTTCCAATTTTTACATCATTAGAGAATTGTAAGGTCAAAAAACCTCGATAAGGAAGAGTAGCTTTAAACATGTACACTTGTCAATTATCGATGGGTTCCTAAGGTGGAGTCGAGACGATTGATGAGTAGACATAAGAAAGCCTCATTATCATATAATATGATTTACAAGTAACATAAAATGGAAAGCATTGATGGATGGTTGTGATGGTTTCGACAAGACGAATGCGAGGATGGTGAAGGACTGTCCGCTAAACGATGGACGCAATTGGGAGGGAATATTGAAAGTCACCCAGTCTAGAAAAGAAGTAGAGAAGCAGGGTGTTCCATCAAGCGAGGCAAACTTTTAAAATTATGAACATCAAAAAGCAAAAGACCTCTTGAGCTAAAAAGACAAGTTAGCTCTATGATCACCCCATCAAAGTTATATGAAAGCTTGTTGTGCCATAACATCATAGAGGTTTTTAATAAAAGCCGAATTAAAAAAGGCATCTTCGCGACGTCTTGTACATCTCCCTCAACCACAAAGGATATGTGGGTTAGCCGTATAAATAAATCAGAGCGTCGGGACGCGTTTTTCTCCGTAGCGCGCGGCTTTCCAGATTTAGACGGACCTCCCAACTGCCCACCCATAATTTACGCCACACTTGGCTCTGCACGATGGTTTTGTTTACGCTGGGATGATTAACAGGCGGAGTCGAATGACAGAGTTGCACCGTCCTGACCTACACCAACCACTCTGAAGATGAGCGATATAAAAATAACGTGGCTTCGATTGAAGGAAATCGTGAGAATGAGACCTTAGGAGGGTCGATGGAACCCTCAAGAGAACAGTCCTGGCAAGACGCCCGTTCCTGAATGCGACCGATCTATTTATAAATCAGCTGCACTTTATACATTCCAGATGCATGCCATAATGAGGTTACAAGGACCGTTCTTGACTTTGTCTAAACGTCTGTACATTAGTGGGTCTTCGTGTCGTAGAATCAGAGACTGAAGAAGCCCTTGGATATGTCAGTAATTGTAAAAGGATTTGTTCAAGGGTTTCCGAAAGGCTTCGTTAGATAAATCGGTCTTGATGATTATGATTTCTTTTCAAAATACATTAAAACCGGTCGACATTAACATACGAAGCGCTCGCTGGACTTTCTAGTTCCACATTTTCGCATCGATCGCTTCGTTATTGCCCTTTGTTCCCTCGAACTAGGGCAAAGTAATATCCACAACGAGACTTGTTACAATAAAGCTGAAATAAAACATCAACGACGAGTCTCATGTTTTCCTCAAGTTTGCAAAAGATAAACTATGTAGCGGTTAGAAAAATCCCAAATTTTTAACGATCGTGTGTATATCTTGTATACCATTCCAGATGCACGCTGTAAAAAGCTCCATAACTTTGCAAACTTTTTAGGCTTCCGCCCGTTATTTCTTGTTTCCAAGCGTTGGGAAACAGTTTTTTCTCGTCCTAGGCAGTGAAACCCGCACACATGTGTGCAAAACATTGTTCAGGTGCGTCCAGATGCAATTATTGGCGCTCCGTTGCAAAAACGTGGGGTTATTTTTAGCAACTTCCAGGCCACTGCACCATCTGTATCGTTTAACTTGAACTTCGCCGATAAATATTGGATTAAACTCAAATAATAAATAAATATGAAATGTTTGATTTATTTTTGCCAGAAGCGGACCCTTGAATCAAGCTAGACATGTGTAAATAAGCAAAAGATAAGACAACAGAATAAAATTACATTTCCTGACTAAATTTTTAATTAGATCCGTTTATTATGTTAGTAGTAGTATGCTCTAGTCTTATTTCCTCTGACTTATCAGTTTGTTTATTGTATGTGGGTTATCAAGTTGACCTGTCCTAATAAACATCAAACACAACAAGTCTATTTTTAAGCTAGTCGCTCTACGAAATCGAGAGATTACTGAAATTTAGTGCTCAGGAAAAGACCTTCGTCTATCCGAAACTACAAGTGTAGTCGTGTAACATTTGTGACCGAATCTCAAAGATAAGCAAACGATATGAAATTCCGATTTCTGTTGCGTGTGGGCGAATTGTAGCACAGCAGGTGAGTGACTGCATGTAATTACAGAAACTCCTACACTTTTCGGGTTGTGGCTACAAAGCGGATCGATTAAATTGATCTAAATTGACGTCACTGCTTGAGAATCAATCGTTTCATTTATAAAATTATAACAAAACGTAATTCCATTTTAATTAAAAATTCGTGTTGACACGAGCAAATAAACAATATCAAAAGGAAATCTTGGGTAATACCACCCTCTGTGCGAGCCGGGCGAAACAATTAATTGCTCCAACGTTTCAGATATAAATCTAATTAAAAGAGGGTGTCATTAAACGAGTTCAAGGCTGAAGGGTGGAATTTTCAAAGGTTATAATGAACGAAAATAGAGATGCCAATAATCTGTCACTTTCGCCTGCTTAAGTACAGTTGGATTTCGACACATTCAAATCAAGCATACTGATTGGTTAAACTTATAACTCACAGCAGGGTACGAAATAATTTTGCTGCATGAAATCACATTGTCCCAAAAACAAATCTAATTATAAAAGGGTGTCATTAGATGGGTTCAAGGACGAAGGGCCAAACTTTGCGACGTTACGCGTGCGAAACAAAAGAGCGTGCTGGGGATTATACACGTGCTCTAAAAATACCGGCAATAATGAATCCCATTGATCCCACCCACGGGGGGCCCGAAATAAAGGTATTGCTCGTGAAAAATAGGTGACCCCGATCCATAACTGAAATGACGGGAGATCCCTTGGGAACACCTGGGTCATAAAATACAGGTTGCAGAGGAACGCGTCCATAAAAAAGGAATTTTGAGTTTAATTTTGCTTTGTTTGATTATAGTGTAAATTACTTGTGTTTTTTTTATTTTAGATTAGATTGTTTTTTAAATTAGTTCTATTTCTGTTTGAATAAGTGGACTTTTTATGGTTTTGTTTTTTGTTTTGCATTCTGTGTGATTGTACTCTAAAATATGGGAATATTATGCATAACTTTAAGCTATTATTACTTCCAACTGACAGAAAAACAATTTTTCGCCTCAAATTTCAAATTTAAAAGCCATTATCGTCAAGAACATCAATATTAATATGATATTTTACCCGACCCTGAGGTTCCGAAAAACAATAGAAAAATGTACGGACCCGGAATGTTGTTCGTTGGATGTGAACTTGACATTTTAAGCCTTTTTAATAACTTCATTCTTCGAAATGAAAACTACCTTGAAGCTCGTCTGGTTGAATGACTCGGATTGCTCCAATTTCGCCTATGAATGGTTTCTAGATGAAATAACGTCAGTTGCAATTCCCGATGTCCAGATCTGTCGTGGGCACTTGAATTTCTCGCTAATTACCCATCTGGATATGCCATTAATTATTGCAGTACATCGGGAGCTCACAAAGAGTCGTAATTTCAAGTAAACAATCCTGATTGTATTATTTATGAGTGTTTAAAATAAACACATGGTTCGATAATTAAAATCAATAGTACGAGGGTCACTGATATTCAAAGAGGAAAATATCCCAGTCATATTTACCACCATAATTATCACTCGGCGAACCGATTTTTTCCTGCCACGTATTACCTTGACCAATCCATCACGTGACCCAATGAACCATCTCATGTATTTACATACAGAAACGCTATAATTAAAAAGTGTTTACCTTATTTGTAAATGGTTTCAGTGGTCAACGCTTTGTTATGGTCGTTGGCCCCATGGCCCACATCCCAAATTAGTCCACCACGTGGAACCCCCGAAAAATTTTGAGACAGCTCTTTCACCGCTTGATTAGGAACGGTAGACGTCCCCGACATGTTAAGTAACACAAGTGGACAACGATATGTTCACTTTCGATGGCCGATTTGAACACTTGCACAACTCGCTTTGGGCCGCCAGTGAAAACGAGGACACCGTTTGACCCAGTAACAAGGACGACAGCCTCTCGGACTTTTTCTAGTCTCTTTCTTGGGTGAAAGACACGGGGGGGGCTTTCTGATGGAAATGGAGTTGACTTTACGAGAGCAACCATAAAATCTTGGATAATCCTTGAGTTTATTGGTGTTCAAAATTTGATTGTTTTAGCGAACAATGGCGTTGGTGTCTCGATAGTGACCTTTGGGAGTTTGTCTTCGCGTTACTCAACATTACCATGAACGAAATGTCAAATGTTACGCCACTTGATACAGTTCGGTGCTACTTTTTGAAGTCGAAACTTTGTTTGCACAAAACACACTTCAGGTTGGTTAAACAAGACACAAAAATAAATCCGACTGGATCCAATTTCAAAAATTGACGTCCGGGAATGTGTTTTTAAAAGCTTTTTTATTTAAATATGATTAGATTTTATTTCGGGACGTGGTGCCACAAGGTTTATAACATCAAGCAGTAATAAACTTTAAATAAAAATGACAATGTCCTTCTTCTATTACGTTAGACCTCGGTGT
This sequence comes from Gnatocerus cornutus, assembly GCA_029298725.1. Lineage (NCBI taxonomy): Eukaryota > Metazoa > Arthropoda > Insecta > Coleoptera > Tenebrionidae > Gnatocerus > Gnatocerus cornutus. Next base: position 5,766,467 of record CM055517.1, read on the forward strand.
TTTAAGTGATCGTTTATTTATTCAAGTTAATGTTTCCACGCCATGTGGACAATCTACGAACTCAATAAACATGTAGTACCGCACAAAAAGAATCAATACTATTATGAAACAAACCGGTCCTGAAAATAGCGACAAAGTTTTGCGAGATTATTTTAGACGTGGTCTTCGACCTTATTATTATCGGCCAAGTGTTACCGACAACCATATCAATTTAGTTGAAAAATGGGCAATCAAAACGTCCCGTGGTTTTAATGCCTTGAGAGATTCTTTTTAAAGGTGTGTCAACAGATTATCAAACACAATATCCAACTTTACATTAATGAGAATGTTATGAGCAAATGATTACTATAGTCTGTATCTTAAATAAATAAAAACCACAAAGCGAGTTTTCCTTCTAGATAAACTTTCGTTTATTTGCTAATAATGATAACTTCTTACATGACTGCGGGCATGTTAGCCACTCTGCAAAAAATCCGGTAAATGTAAGCAACAAATTGGATCTTAATTTTGGCATTCCACGCTATATCGCCAAATCGACCTCACCTTGATGTAAGATTAACTCTTATCTATGATCTACCAGACAGTCTGAAATACCGTCAAGATTAAATCACTGCAATAAACAAAAATGATAAAACCAGTCAAAAATAAAGAAAGTGTGACGGAACAAGCGGTCATCGTTGTGTGACAAAAAAAGCAACAGTCTATATTTTACTCTAATTGAATGAATCACTCAAGTGTTTGCCAATTGCATCATCATCGTCAACAGTTTTGGCATTGGCGAAAATCTTCGCAAATTTGCTAATAATTGGGCAAAAACGGGTAATTGCCACGAAAACAAGTAAACTCATTTTGCGGCACCGCTCGCACAAGTTATCTTTCATTTCTTTTTATTATCTTGTTCTTGGCCCACATTTCCAGCATCTCTGATTACGTGCTGATTTTTTTTACGCGTACTTTTTCAGAAGCGACGCTAGTTATTGTCTCAAGTCTACATATTTTTAAAAGTACTATAAATAAGCGTCCTTTTGGAGGCCGGCTATAGGTGAGAACGCTTTTTCGCTTATAAATCGTTTTGGGCCGGACCTACGTGAATATAAATCATGCTGGGTCTGCGAAATTCCCTTTATCTTCACTATAGTAGGTCATAATTTGCATGGACTCGCCAGATAACGACGTGTAATCGGCTATCGACCAAGGCGAAAACAATTTCGTGTGATGTCATCGACTAATTAGCGGTATCAAGTGTTGAATTTTGGAAGTAGTTACCTTTTCTGGTGACGGTGTTCACTACCTCTTGAAGTGGATGTTAATACTAAATCACAAATGAAGCGCTACCAACTAGAAAACACTATCTGGTGGGTCTCGAGGGGATGGTTCTACTCAGGTCAGCTTTCCATCATGCAAGGCACCCTGCAACAATCCCCATTACAGAACTCGTAAATATTTGAACAACATGCATACACTATCAATGCAAACGATAAATTACGGAGAGAACACGAGATAACACTCTCCTTTCTTTGCATGGTAATATTAAAACATAGAATTAATTTCGCCAGTATTTTTCACGCAAACTGCGCCGGATAAGACTTAAATATAAACAAACCACTTTTTAGGTCACCGCTCTATTATCAGATAAAGCTGTTGTTGTTAGATAACGACGCCCCCTTTGTTTCCAACGTGGACGGTCTCTAGGATCGGTCCAAAAGCTGGTCACTGTGGAACGCCAAGGGATCGTTGCCCACATATACCAAGAACACGTTGGGCGAGTGTTTGTATTGTGGTAGTCCGGTGGAACGAACGATCGTTAACGTCAGTGGCAAAGTGGGACGACGGTGTTTCGATCGAGGTCATGCGGGTGTCGTTGATATTTACGGTTCTCGGGTAATGCGGGTTCTTAACCCAAAATATTTCATCTTTTTATTACAAGAATTAACAAGATTACAATGTTAGATTTGGAGGAACCTGTGGGATGAATCGTACTAATGGGGGCACGGAAGCTTTCGATCAATTTCCACGAAAACAGACGTATAAAAAAAGGATTAATGACCTCCAAATCGACCTGATATGAGTCTAATTAACGGCCAAACTTATTTATGTCGCTATAAAAAAAATAATAAAGTTATTCTTTCAAGAAAATTAAACCAATCCAATCTAGATATGCGGGTTGGATGGCGAAAAGTGGCTCGTTCACTAGGTCCAAGGTTTCGCTTTCTATCAACAAATTTCCACGATTTAATCGGTATAAGTCTTACAAATATTTGTTTCCTTTATGGTGGCTGTAAACCAAAGTAAAAATAGATCAAAAGATGTCGAGTTCAGCCACTTTGGCTTTAATTCACAACTCTTTTTATGCTTTCGTTTTTTTTGCTGCTGCGTCGTTAATATCCCTCTCATTATCTCCAATGTAAGCACCTTCTTTGCATAATTCTATAGGGGTCTACTCATTTAACAAACCCCCACAGGAACTATGCCCCGACCTCAGTTTGATTACTTTTTAATCTCTTGTCAGTTTATACTATCGACAACAAGCACTTAAATAATGTAAGTCCTCATTAAACCAATTATACCTTCCCATCTTCAGCCCGTCAGTTCTTGAAAAACCACAAATATGGTACAACACAGCTAACAATGTACCTTTCATGTAAGAAATCTTCAAGTTGCCAACTTAATAGAGATAAGTGATGTTTGATTCTCCTGTAATTGCAGGGTCGACCGACTCGACCCGGTCACGCCTCAATAAGTTTTCAGCTTAAGGCTCGATTACACCCTGAAATCCTTGTCTTGATAAAGCACCTTATTATTCATGATTCTGGAAAACGACGTCACGACGTGTGCCTCCGTTTGACGTCTATTAAGACAGGATGTAATTATTTCATTACATCGACTTGAATATGGCCTGTTCTTTTGATGTCTTCGAGACGTTCCTACGACCTATGTAACGACACGAGATCCTTCAGTCAACTTGAGGTGTGCCCATGAGGAAGGGTGATGTTTGTATTATTAGAGGGTAATTTGGTGGAAACACAGCTAAAACTACTGGAAAATTCTCCTAGAAGGCGCTAATTTTCGCGTGAAAACGTTTAGTATTTCTCTGAAAACTGCTTCTTGTTCTGGTTGCTCGCTTCTTGCAAAACGATCTCTTGCAATCGGAATCTGTAAATGACGTGGTTCGCACGAGTGATTCTTACAATGTTGGTTTTGTGACTAAATGAATCGGAAATTTCCTCGTTTCATAACATTTCTGCGCACTTTTTTCTTTATTTTTGCCGGAATTTTCCGTGTCGTGCGACCTTAGGTGGGCGGAAACAGTCGTCAAACTCGGAATTATGTCAATTGTTATACGTGTAACAGGGGCATTGCCGCTTTATCGATTCCATTTTACTTTATTTACATGCGAACAAGTTAGCCGCAATATCGATTCGAAAAACGGGGAGAACACGAATATAACTTGAACCCTGCCTTGTAACCCTAAAATTTTCCCTTGCTCGACATTGGCCTTGATTCCTTGGCGGTAGAATTTTCCGTGGAAGTCTGAATAAATCTAAATTGAAAAAAATGGAAATTTCGGAATGACCTCTGGAATACAGACTGTAATGAATGTTAACGAAAACGTGGGACGGAGCAAGGACGAATTGTGTAACAGATGTGAGGCGCCCTGGGTGACAATAAATGCATCATCTGACTATTCTCTTGGGCTTATCACCGCGGTTTGGGCGCTTCTAGGAGCGTTGAAAAAATTATCGAATTGACGTCGGTTTTGTCGTTTATCTTGGACTGCTATTAAAAAATTTGGGTCAACGAAACCAGATTAGATTGTTGTGGTCGCTGCTCATTATAGTTGCAAAGTTTTAGTTCGCCGCTTACAGCGATTTGCATTCTTCGACGACTAGAAATAGACTCGAGCTTTGTTTTATTACGTGTACATGCCGAAAGACACAACACTGGGTGCATTAGACTGACGTGCAAGCATGCCAAAATCGAAAAGTAGACACAACATCTGCTTGCGTACAGGTGAAGCAAATGGAAACTTGTGACGACACACTGAAACCCAGAAAATCAAAGTCCGAAACTGTTAAGTAGAGCACAGTCCAGAAGGCACAGAAAAACGCCTTGTTTACCCTAAAACATTTTCAGAAAGTTCGTTGATGTTGGTTTCCACAAAGGTTCGGGTTATCAATCACCAATCCCTACAATTGACAGCTAATTAACACAGACACCAAATTCGATGTAATGTTAAACCAACCGGCAGTCTTTCCCGCAGGTACCCAACCTCCTGTGACAGTCCCTCGCTTAATTATGCAATAAATGGAGTCAAATTGGAGAATGTCATCCCAGTTCTACTTCTTTCCTTGTAATTCTTCACGACGATGACGCTAATGGCTCTTCGTATTTTTAAATGTGCATTCCGTTTCGTCTAAATTTAGCCCCGGTAAACACAGGCAGATCTCATAGTTACGCAATAATCTTCTTTTTCCTTGATTGTCTCGACAACCATGAAGGGCGTTCGTCAATATTGTCAGTTCCTTTTTAACATTTCGATCAATTTACTAGAGGAAGTAATTGAACGTCCTCGTGTTTGTTTGGATGTATGTGGAGGCGCTGAAATTGCGTGTGCGTGTTTGTACGCGCCGAAATGATTGTAATAGCGGTCAACTGGTGACGAATGGCGTAAATATAGGCACCCTGACCCTTGCCCGGTCGATACTTTTTTGACTTGCCTAACAAAGTTGAATGAAGAATTAGGAAGGGTCGAACTAGATTGACGTCACGTTAAAACGACCGGGTGCGGATTACAATTCACAGTTTAATCCTTTAAGAACAAGAAGCCGGATCCGTGACAAGGACAAGAGGAAATTTCTGGTTAATCCTTCTAATGGTTTAATTACTTTAGGGGGTGCAGAGGGCGAAGAGAAAAACTGGAACTTCGGTCTTGATCAAACATTTTGAGGGAAGTTGAGCGGCGACTCTGAAAATTAATTCGTTGTTGAAGCGAATAAGAGGAAAAGTTTCAGGGTTACGAGGCGGTTGTTGTGGTCAGGGACCAAATTTTCCAAACTATTTACGCTTTCGTTGTTATTCTTCCTATCGAAACGAAGTGGAAACGTAAATATTTCCCTTGTGAATTCTTAAGGGCTTAATATAAAAAATGCTTGAAACCAGAGGAACATCGCAGTTTTATCTTTATTCAAGATCCGGAATAGTTCGGTCAGCAATCAGCATTTGGAAAGGTTCTAAAAGAGCAAAAGGACCTCTGGGGTGCGGTAATATCAGAAGATCAGAACAAGAATATGAAATGTTTCCAAAACAGAAACGATGAAATTAGTTGTGTGCGGAATGAAGTGGTATTTGCATGTAAATGAAATATCTTCAGTTAATTTAAAGTTTAAACAACAGTCAGAATGACAGAAAACTCTGTTTACATTGTCTCGGTGAAGAACTACCTTAATTGAATTTGAAAGTTGTGTGGCGCAAAATTACCTGTTAAAAAACCCCAGCAAAACAGTCTCACATTCAATTTAATCATGCTCATTATTTCATTTATGGAACACCGACTCCCAAAGTCCCTCCCGCTCAATTTAAACGACTGAAAACAATTCCTCTCGCTCCACCAGTCACAGGAAATAACAAGGGACTCGGATAGTTTTCCCGAAAAGGCAACTCTGTAGGCGGTCCAATTTATAACGACATTGTTTAAGCTGAATCGCGGGGTGGTAAATTAGCCAATTATTACGAAAATACATTAGTTCTGGTGAACTAGATCCTCCAGAACCTTGGCCCTGTCATTAGTTGTGGGGTGAAACTCCCGCATTCCGGGCGTAGCGCTGCTGTTTCAATTCAATCTTATCCGGGAAAGTGGGTCAGATGGTGCAGCGAGCCTGCAGCCGGTCCGTTTTGGGCGTCCTTCCCCCTACGTCGCCCCTGGTTCTCGTACGCACCGTTTTATCCAATGCGTACTCCATCCACACCCACGTTTCTTGTCCACGTTATCAGAAGGGAGCCAACGCACATGCGTGGGACATTTCGATCCATTCTAAGCGAACGTCAACGAAAATGCATTGGAACGCTGTCGTCCCTGCTGTGGCGGTATTGATGAAATTTGCTGCAGGAATGAGAGCTAGCTGGAGAGGGACACGCCAGCGAGGAGCTCTCATTTATGTTTCAGTATTTTACAGACCGGAATATTAAAGGTGACGTGTTCTTATCAACCGAGACGGCTCCATAAGATCCAATCAGGCGAATAAGCCGTTTATTAGTGCACCAGCACAACCGTTAATCCAATATTTTCCCGCTGAAATGTTAATCCATTTTCAAGTTTCGTTGAAATTAATAAAATCCAACACTATTGATCCGCAGTTTAAATCATTCTTGCTCAATTCGTCGGAAAAGAAAAGCTGTAAATCACTGAAAGGAAAAGTGTCTAGGGTCGGCCGGCATTATATGAAATGTGATAAAAAGAACCGACGAAAGCGTCTCATCTTTAGCGGAGCTCCCAAGTTTCTATCAAAAAACCCTCTCAAAACCAAAGTCCCGAATCTTTTCAGATGGGACGTTGCAAAAAAAAGATAACTGAAAACGTATTAGAATTTCAAATCCAGAAACTTTTTTCTGAAGATGTCAATAGCTATCAGAGGATCCCATTTCCGCTATATTAATATATTTTTTTAAACACAAAAAAATACATCATCGAAATCTGTTTGTTCAAAGTCGTGTAAAGTAAAAGTGATGAGATAAAAAATGGTTTATTGCATATCACACTCTTATTAGAAAAACAAGCGATTATATCTGTCGTTTCGAAATATTGTAAAGGTCTTGTCCTTCGGAAAATTTGTCAAGAAAAATAGCACAACGTTGTTTGCTGATAAAAATGTACAATTAACTCTGCGATTACAGATAGTTTGACCCACATGTTGTGCTATTTCCACGCGATTTTCGCAAAAAGTCATTGTGGTTTTATAAAAATAACTCTTGTTTACTGGTGGAATTAAAAAATATATTTGGCCTCCAACTTGGTATCTGGAGCAGATGTGATTATTCATTAATAATTTATTGTCGATCATATCCTTTGTCCTTGGGAAAATTTCAGTTTGCAACGGAATTCTTGGGGATCTGTGTCATTTTTGGTAAAACAAATACATGAGATAGTAAACGAAATGAGGTCAGCGAGGTGCGAGGTGATAATTGGAAACGCAACTTTTTGAGAGTCGTAATGAACCGCGGTGGTGTTTTTGCGGGCGTAAATTTTAATGGTTTATTGATTCCAAGCTTAATTTCCGGTAATAATACAATAAAAATTGGATCTTTTCAAAGATGGTTGTAAAAAATGTAACATTGCAGCAACACGACAACTATTCCCACGGTGCAATAATAAATCCGCTGTTTTTGTAATGGAAATTAGAAATCCGTGGAGATGGAGCTCTCCCCTTTCTCAACCGAGTGAAGTTTCCAGACATGGTTGTCTGCTTTCGGTATTCAATGAAAGTATTCCCATTACACCTTATATGGGACCAAATTTAACTGATCGCTATTAACCAGTTACCAACAAGGCCGCACGACTAAGGCCAGACTCTTTATGACCACAGTCTCAAATTGTGCAAAATATTCGCACGTGATCGTTACATGATGATGGTTTACCTATTCAACCTACTTTATTTTCAACTGCACGAGTTCAACGATTGTACTCAACCAAGTCATAATATTTATAATCAAATGAGCGTTGTGTAAATAAATCATAAACAAAATTTGCGACACTCGGTGGAGTTTTTTACTCAGCTATTATCGAATGACCTCGGTTATCACTTGACATTCGATAATCATATTTGAATCACCGACACTGCTTAACAAGGTTTACATTTTGATACAAGTCTCACTTCGAGCTTTTATCATATCCGCACGGATTTAAATAGTCCACGACGGGAATTTAAAACAAGTGGACGAGATAATTTTCGTTCAGAACTCTAATTGAGATTTATGATAGAATTGCGTTTCGTCTATTACAATTACGGACACAAGGACGACCAACACATGGAGCACGTCCGATTTTTTTTCCTGTATTTCATGCACAAATCAGAGCTTTAAATGTTTCATTACGAATGAAAAGTCAGTTCATTCCTGTATGCAAACAGAAGCCTTTGTTTTGCCAACTGCATTCGTAAATCAATAGCAAAATGTTCCTAGTTGTTCATGACCTTAATCTATACAAAGACCTCATTCACGGATTGGGGGAATGGTAATTTGCGACGACCACGCTCTGTTGTGCAGCTAGACATCGTTTTACTTTCTTCCAGGGTCTCCGACACGACAATTCGAAACTGAAGCTACCAGAGTATTAATAGTTCATAATTTGTAGCAGATATCCGAGACGGTTTTGTAATTTGACGAACAAGAAATTGCTGTCTTTTTCGTAAAGCTCCATTGCATGAACTCCGGCTAGTTTCACGCGTATTATTTCATTTATTTAATGATAAAAACGAGAGAATTTCCAAATATCATATGAACTGTGAATAAAAACCAATTTTTTGAAAATTAAAAAATGGTGGATGCGCCAAATATTTTTTCCAAGTCCGTTCTCTAAGCAACTACTTGAGTTTTCTTGTAACGTTTGTGAAATTCTTTTCCAAGATAATAAACTGTAATGAGAGAACCAACATTTTCAGGGTTGCCGTATCTGCCATGAATTTTCATTCAATAATTTGCAACGATACGCTTGGGAAAATATTACAAACGTGCACCAACAAAGGATAAAATGCAAATTAAGTGTCTTAAATGACTCATCGTAATTTTCTACAATCTACTCACATTCAAAGTCCAAGGTGTAGGAGCACAGTATATACTCTGTTACCTTATAAAAAATTGGGAACAATCACGCGACCTTGTAAAAATCACTCTTTACATAAAAATCCATTTTTATACGCACAGTGCCAACAAACTGATAAAATCGCAGATATTCGCACAAGAACACATTCATTCTGTCAACAAATTGTGTATCTTCCGCGAAGGTCACGGTACCTAGATTACACAAAAAAGTGTTTAAAGTGTGACGATTCTATCTGCGTCCCGAATTTGTGTAAACTGTCCAAGTTCAGGGCAATCTGACGACACCCTTGACCCGTTAGCGGCGTTCCCGCAATCGGCGCCTCTGATCAGCAGTTATTCTGATTTTTATGTCGTTCCCAGTACATTAAGTTACATAAAACGAGCAAAAAATCCATCTAGCATCCGCTAATTGAAATTGCTGGCAGCGTATATATTCAGTTGAGTTAGTACAGTGCGTTGCTGTAATTGAAGCTTTCCCATTAGTTAGTGAAGAGTAGAGGAGAGTCGGAAAAAGGAGTCTGAGATTGTCAAAATTCGGGAATTTCCCATTCCGCCACCTATCGTTTAGTAGAAAAATCAGTCCATGTCGTCACCCCGATGACATAAGAACGTGCAATAAATAGGACAGTGGCTAAGCCTGTCATTCTCTAGGCACCAATATCGACCGCACTTTGCTATTTATAAACGACCTGTTTATTCCTTGGCCGCTGCCAGGGCCGCATTCAGCGGAAGGAAACCGATCAGACATTGTATATGCAACCGGAAACCGCCATCCCGCCATCGAAAACTCGTCCACTTCATCGCGACGCTGATAAAAAAAAAAGTAAACAAGGACTTGTAAATAAACGCGTCTTCAACCTTGACATTAACCCTAGTTTTTACTGATCCCCCGTACGTTACGTAACACATCTCCATGTGGTTGGCAGTATTGTATTTCGCCGGATGCGCTCACTTTTTTCCCCTAGGAATGACGAGTTCTAGGTCGCTTCGTCAAGGATGATATTAAGATTGTTTTAGGTATGAATGGAGCACACAGGTCCGGATCTAGGCCGGTCATAAATCAGTTGGGAATTATATTTGTCGTCGGCGCTTTATAGTCTAGTTTTTGGCTGTGGCACAGAGAAAATGTGTCAGGTTGAATTTTTGCCGGCTTCACCCACATTTCGGTGGAAATTGCGCTGTTTCAGCGAACGCGAATTTTTTTAACCTCGGCCATTCGCATGGAAACGTGGGTTTTGTTATTGAAATGCTTTTCAATGACGCACTATTACATCGTACTAGTTCGCCGACACGGGATTCGGCGTTTGTAAGTGTGATTTTCAGGTAGGCTATAAATAAGAACCACTCAGCTTTTGGTACTTGAACTAAGGAAAAAAAGCTAATTAAAACTCTCCGAGCGGCCTCCACGGCTGCTGCTCAGATTTATTATGTAAACACAGCGTCGTCGAATGACTTAAGATCAAACTTAATGGCTATTTTACACAGAATAACAGTATTTAACTTGTTTTCACTGACTGGAGGATGACGCCTCCTCTGTTGTATGTATAGAGGCCTAAAAATTTCGTCACCACAAACAATAAAGACTAGTTTTCGTTTTCACGAGCCGCTACTGGAGATATATTATGTAAACATGACGACGCCGAATGACTTTGGATCAATGGAAATTTTCCTCAAAACTGTGGTGCTAATTTACGTTATTTGCATTACACGTGACTGGGTTGTCTTTATTATTCATATACGAGGTGCTTCGAGCTCTTCACTTTATGGTCCATCAAAAAAATTTCTTCACACATCTGACCACTTGCTGAAGCCTTTTTAGTCCAATCAGTCCAACCGAAACACGTCTACCCTGACCCGACTTATTTGTCAACAGAAATCCGAATTGTTTTCCAAAGAGACATCAGAAAACTTCCCTCGAATTCGGCATTAAAAATAGAACAAAAAATCAGAAACTGCACCCACGCGCGAAGATGTGCTCCAGGTAAAAACAAACAAAAAGTCCGGCGCCTCCTACGAGCATTAATCGAATATTTTTACATTGTAACATCACGTTCTCGGCACTATAAAAAAACCTGAACTAAACCTGATGGCCTCGATTTCTTCTCCGAGTTGCGACGACGCTAGTGGCAACGTAGCCACTCGCTCGGATTTCTTGAAGAAATTCGTGAGATGATAACGTCCAAACAAAATTAGTCAAACCCTACATGTTTACTGGAAGTTGCGTAAACAACACAGTGACATGTTTACAGGAGGTTTCACCTTGAGTGAGAACAAGAACACGAGGAAAATGCGATGGAAATGTCACTCTCGCCTTCTTCCAGGACTTGGCGATTGTTCCCTTTCAAGTGACAAGGAAATGTGGTTCAATCATAACAATACGTATCGGGAAAACATCAAACAAACAAAATGAGAATTGATCAATCTGAGCGGAAAGCTCGCTGTTTTGTATTCTTTTTTTTTAATGATGTGCATGTTTGTCGTACAACTGACGCTGTAATGAATGACTTTCATGGATAGGGAGAGAATTTTATGGAATAGTTATAATTAATGGATTTTTAGAGGGGAAATATAGTCATAAAAGTGGAGGCGGTGCAACATCTGGTGGACAGCTCCCTTAAAACCCCGAAAAAAGCAGTTACATTAAAAATCTACAATATTTGAAAGAAATAGTCTCAATTTTCACGAAATCAAAATTATTCCAAAATCGAATAAAACGTTAGAACTATTTTTTTAAATCCGCCGGTCTTAGCAGCTGCTCCGGTGCCAGATGTGAAATTAAACCCCGACGGGAATTTATAAATATTTAAACCAAAACTTTTCATGTAACCCCGGTACGTTACAAACCAGTTTACCGCCACGCTTTTCAAAAATTCCCCGAAATATTTAAATGCGAAAACTTAATACCCCCCTGTCGCCACTCATTGTATTATAATTAAAAGTAAACAGCTCCCAAAAAAAAAATCCATTTACAACTCCGGTTGGTATCCACAAAATAATCTAACGATGAAAGACCACCCGTTGATAAGACAATAATTAAAATATTTTTAAGGATAGATAAATTTGTTTCTTCATAGAATTAACATAATTTTAATTGAAAACGACAGTCGGCTTCTTCATCGTGGGTGGAAGTAACGTAATGAGATGAAACCTTGGGAACATGTAAATAAAAACCACAAATATCATAATAATTTAAAATATTTGACACTAGTCATTTCCTAAATCTCTCGTCCATTCAAGGACGGTGAGGGTTTAATAATCGCCTGACTTGTATATTACTATTAAAAAGTAACAACTTTAATAAGCTGAGAGAATTATTTTCAACGTCACAATTGAAGTATTAATAGAATCCCAGGACCGTACTTCCTGAAAACATCCATTCTGCGTGGTACTCGATAAAAACGCAGTGATCTCGAATTCTAAATCACGTTTTATATCTGCAGTCAACTCATGATTTATAATATTGGTCTTGGCACAAATCATAGGTTTAAATTAGATATCGGCCATGTTACCACATCATTACAGTAATAATTAAATCGTAATTCATTACCATATATGCTGGTCCAGTCCCTCCATTTGTCATACATTGTAATGCGTGGCACTACACGCAAGTTAAAAGTAAAAATCTCTGATTCTGATCATGTTTACGATCGAGACTTTATTAAAATGTGTAAAACAACCTTCATGAAGATGCAGTTGCTGGGAAAATCAATGTTAAAAAAGGTTAACCAAATGTCAAATTGTTCAGCTGGGTTTTTTCAAATTCATAATCCGCGTTGGAGTCAATTAGTCCGGGTGACCGGAGTCGTACTGTAGGTGGAGATTTCGCAAATCGCCAATTAATTATAAAAGACATTAAGAAATTAATTATGCAACGTAACAGGTTGCAAACACAATTAAAATTTCCGAAAATTATGAAAAGTGAAAGACAGGAGAGGGTCGTCCCTCGCCACAGAAACACGGATTTGCAATGGAAAATAAACCAGAACGCTCGAAACCGGCGATAATCTCAAAAAATCCATGAATCCCAATATCTACATTCCGATAAAGACACCACAAACATTGTTCTTATCAAACGTTGACAAACAATGATTGGAGCCGTAACTCTTGAATGTAATTATTAATTAATAATAGGAGGTGCAATAAATTTAACTCAACACCTTTAAATCACCGTCAACTTAGCAATCCAAAATAATTCAAATGAAAAATTTACAATTTGAAATATTCCGGCCTTGGCAAATCCGGCAGTTCCGGCAAATTTGGCGGGTCCACCGGAAAAAAACAAAACATACGAGGTTCTTTTAACAATTTCAAGATCATGAAGTGCAACGGCGATGCACTCAACAACTTTCTGCCATGCAACACGGGGCCACATGACCGACTTGATAAATATTCAGAACGGCGACCTACTAAAAAATATCGAGAGATCTATGAAATTTACCTCGTCGCCTGTCGATTGTTAATCCATATGATGAGTATAAGTCCTCTAAAGTTGCACAGAATGATGCACTAGGTATGCACTCGGCAAATGCACACTGAGTACATGTAAATAAATCGGTATTAGCCAGCAAAATCGACACGCGTCCGACGTAAACTACATAAGACGACAAACTGATTTTACTTTGCTCGTGCGCAAGTTCCGCCACTGTTGGAGCAATGGTGGACGAACATGCGCAAAGGATTTTCAGCCTACGAAGACGGCGAAACATCAACAAGACTCGATCTCGTTCAGCGTTTCCAGCAGGTTTTTTTCGAGTGGGGGACGAGCTCGAGCTAATGAATCATCGAAAGCAAAAATTTTGCCGCCAATCCTGCTTTTTTCAGGATTTTCTCCAGAGACGTCCGTCGCTTTCGTTCGACACTTTCCTAGGTTTGTTGCAACACTCATTGGCGCACGTCACTTTTTCGCAAGTTTGTGACCGCAATTTGCTGACATCTCATTTTTACATTTCCTTTCTAGATCATCTAAATGAGTCAATTTTCATGACTCACTCAAAAGGTAAAAGAAAAACTTTCAAAGGTGGAACAATTAACACGTCTCCTTAAAAGAACAACAAAAGCTTCATTTAGAACAAACGAATCTGTGAATAAACGCCCAAACACCAACTCGAGAACATTTTCAAATCACGAGATCATACAGGATGTCCCAATGCACTAAATTAACTTCTGCAACAAATCTAAAATGGGGACTTTCGCTCCGACGAAAGTTTTGGCAGGGTTTCCATCAACTGTTCTAATTTATCTCCACTTGGAATACAAACAAAATACTACATCAAAAGTACTAAACGGGCTTTACGCAACCGTCGCAAAATTTCACTGTCTCAAGTTCATTAGTGAAAATATTCATTAGTCGCGCATAATAATACACCGGTCTTGGCCATCTGTGTGTGAAACTGCTGTTGACACAAGAAAGATCTAAAAAATGGGTATTTACCGTGTTTTATGACAGCGAGGAGACTTAACAAGTCCAAATACGCTTCTTTGAGCGCTTTCTGGAAACGTTTTATCCCGAGTTCTGCAAATGGGTGTTAAATTTGGTGGTTTAGTCACTTTGGAGCTTAGAATTCAAGCCTGAAAATTTTAGGGGTAGTTAGTTACTTTAAGGTGGTACTGTTCGTCGGTGACATATCAATTGTCCAAAATGATAATTGAACGTAACTGGCAGTGTCACCAACACAAGAATTTTAAAGCCTGCTTTGCTTAGATCTCTTTGTTATTTACGATCATATACATTTTTGATTTAGTAATAAAAAAAATTCAACTTATTTTCATAAAAGAGATTATTTAGCTGCAGATAAAACGACTGAAAGAGTTAATTTTTGCTTTTCATGAATATTTTTTCTCGAACTGTTGATTTTACAACTTCTGTGCAGTAAAAAATAAATTATAAACGAAATAATTTAATATTTCTTTTGTAAACAGTGCTTCCCTTTGAAAGCTCGCAAGTTGTAGAAACGTAAATCAAAAACATATTTTTGCCCAGTAATTTTTTTTTAATTTTTTAAAGCTGGAAAACAAGGAAAAAAATACTAGACTTTACGTCATTTACCGATATAGGTATACAAAGCAGCAACTTTAGAAAACAGCAGGATTTGAATGGGATAAGTTAGATACCTGTAATGGATACATATCAATTTTCAATAATAGATGGCTCCACAAGCAACTGTCAAATTTTTAAGTAATTGTAAAATATAATATTGAAAAATATAAAGTGATAATGAAAAAATACCTGTTAATCTGCACAGAAAATACAAAATTAAAAATCAAACACGACTAGATAAAAATCTTTTTAGAAGTCGGTGCATAATGATGAAAAATATAAAGTTTTAATGAAAAACCTGCTAATATGAACTGAAAATAACATAAACAAGTTTATTGATGATACAATTTGGTGACATTTGGCATGAATTGTAGGAGTTTTAAAAAAAAACAGCATTGTGTATGTAAATCGCTCTGCCGAACTGAGCCATATTTTAAATTTAGCGCCTATAAAAATTCTTTGCAGAAAAATACTATTTTTGAGCATAAATTGGTGGCGATCAGATTTAAATGTAACAGGGACCAAATATTTGTGCCTCCTCCAACAAAGCACTTTCTAACTCTGTGGAATATGCAAATTTCCCAACATCAAAACCAGCAAAGCACGCAGATTCCTGCAACCTCGTTTAGTTGAAAAATGTGTGCAAAGTGTAAATAATGAAGTCGGTTGATTCAGTGCTGGTAGCGTCTGAATTGTAATTTCAGCCAGGTATCGGTTTAATAAAATTGTAAATCTGCAGTTTCCTATAAGATTCCAATCATTATTCAGTTACAGTTTTACAGAAGTTGCAGAATTCAGGGCAGACTTCCAACTATCCAGATCAAAGGTATTTTTCTTAGTATTCCTTGCAAATGCAAATACATGTGCGTTCGCACTTCCCATCAAAGTATTTATACCACATAAACATTTTCAGCCCAACTACACAACTGCTCAATGCTGTTAATCATAAAGGCTTTCTGACAAGCGATGAGTTACTGTGCAATAAATATCAGTCGCGCCTTTCTTACAATTGAAAAAAAATACTACAAATGCACAGTCGATATGTGCAATAAAAGACTGAAAAGTGATGCTCTATAATGAAGACTTCCTCGCTCGGTCTAGTCAAATCTGTCCGTCAATCAACTTCTTAACGGTAGCTGTTGATTACCAACTTTCTTATAGACAATGAATTTCTGTTGTCCTTTGTGAATTATGCTGTGACGATAAATCTCCGATTTTTGTGGCCAGAACCAGGCAATTGATTTTCATTTAAAATTTTAATGCTTGATTTTTTCCTACCTGTCCTTATTACCATGATTCAAGACGAAACCGCTAGTTTTACCTTGGCGGTTTTTACGATGCAAAGCTCTGTCATGCAATGAAAGAACGTAGCGAAAAAATGTTACTTCTGAACACGATTCTGAGAATATTTTACAGAAGGTTGGGAGTTAGTGTTTTTGCGTGCCGATCTAACAACAAAACAAATAGTTAAAAAACCATAATAACAGCTATATTATTTTAATTATTCTGTCAAACGTACTAATTTTTACGACCTGTGTTCGACGACGATTTACATTACTATCGGCAGTATTATAATATTTAATATTCACGTTGGTTATCTGCATTTAGGTCTACCTACGGATGTGCATTATGTTTTAATGTTTATTGTACTGACGGACATAGAGTTTCTCGACGGCTGTAAATTTAAGATTAATTGACGTAATCATAGACAGACATCATAAAAGTACACGTAAATTTAACTTTTCAATCTGATTGTTGTTGCTTGCTAAATCATTTCATTAAATTTATATTTATGTATATCACGTTTGAGAACCACATAAATTCGAGATGAAACGGCTAATTGTGCTTACCGCTCTCTCTGATAATAAATTAAGATGATTTTTAAAAAGTTATCTTTTATCTGGTAATTCCATCTTAATTGTGCACAAGTTCACGACCGATAAGTTTTTCACACAATTGACAAGTTTATGAAGAAATTGGACAATACGACATTTTTTTCGATTTAGCTAATGTTTAAGTCGTATCAAGTTCATGACCGATATAATATTTATCGCATTTGCTAGAATTAATATGACTTTGTTGATTTTTATTAAGTATATAAAACTGCTACTGATAATTTTTGTAGACTTACTGTTGATAACCATGGATATGGCTAAAATGTTATTAAAGACCATAAATAGATATATGCATAGTAAAATTTGTATTCGCAATTTTTGAATTGGCATATAAAACTAACTTCCTGCCATCATTTTAATGTAAATATTTTCTTACCCATCTAGAATTAGATATTTACCTGGGAAAACAGAGTGCGTTTACTTCTAAAATTTTATTTTAATATTTATTTACACTTAGCAATTCAATTATGAATAAACACAGAAAGTGTTTTTATTTTATTGCGTGCCATAAATGTCGTCACGTCTTATGAATTTTTGTGATGTACAGATTTATTTGTACGTTTTGGTAAACCATAATGTTCTTGGAGGTTGTGGAAGGTTTATGGTGGGTGTTCTAATCACTGCGTGGGTGAAAGAATCAGCAAAATAATACAATGACGTCCACTAACCAAATTTGTTTTACCTGATTTTAGTTTTTGTTTGTTAATTTCCGGTATTTATCATCGCAATTTTCAAAATTTCAAAATGTGAATCCGAATTAGTGAAGATTGAAGTAAACAGAATTAAGCTGGTAAGCTTATCAACAAATCATCGATTAAACATCTTATCTAAATTTGTTTAAAAAAAAAACCCATTTTTATCTGCGACATAAAACATAATTTTTTCAACCTATAAATTATATTTGATGAGTAAGCTTATTAACAAATCATCGATTAAACATCTTATCTAAATTTGTTTTTCAAAAAAAAAAAACCCATTTTTTTCTGCGTCATAAAACTTAATATTTTTACTCTATAAATTATATATCATAAATTAGAGGCGATCAGAGTTATAAGGAGCCAACGAGTGATCAACCCTGATTAGTGATTGATAACGCACAATTTAAGCTAGTTGCTTTCAGAAATTAAAGTTTTCAGCCCATTTATATTTTTATACCGTGAAAAATTTTGACATTTTCATTGCATGCATTCGCAGACACTGCGTCTAACAATAAGTTTCTTACAAAATCCACGCGCTACAAATTAACGCTAAGAACCATCGCCAAACTATTTCAACGTTTTATGTCCTTTCTGTTTCTCTGACCTTGAAATGTTGCCAAGCTCAGCACGCAAAAAAGTTGGCGAACTGCATGCATAACCAGCCGTGTCTCATTACCTGCAGAATCCTGCGAGCTAAACAAGGACAAAACGTTTCAATTTTTAATCAAACTCTTTGTGAAGTTCGTGACTTTAAGTCACTTTTTCGAAAAATCCTTTCGTTTTACCGAGATTTGTGCAGAAAACGCGTGCACGTTGTTGCCATGTCGTGCAGACAACATTCCTGCTGCTTCACTGCAACTAATTCCTGAAGCGCGGCCACTAGATCCATAATCGGAGTCGAAACAAATAAAACCCCTGGAGGCGATTTTTTTACAGGAACGGAAATTCCATTGGCACCACTGTGTCAAATTTCTTGGTGCGCCATCTTAAACGCGTTGTCGTGACAACAGTGAACTTGAAATGGCAATTATCATTTTTTATCGCCGTTTTACTCAAATGTGGCGTTCTGCAGGAATGAAAGGGGAGAAGACGTGCACAATTCGCTGTTGCATGTTTCAAGGACAGTCGGTCCATCTTGCAAAGAAACTCGATGGCCACTGGATCAAAAGTGATGGACATTGTGTCGGCAATTTTGGTACGGTGTCAACAGCACGGGCCGTAAAATAGCTAATTATTGTTGAAATTTATGGTTTGACAATTATAAGCCGAGTCGCATTTAAAAACCCGTTTATAATTCCAACAGTTGCTGTCGCTTCTGGAAGGATTGGGCGGGAGATAAATCAATAGTAAAAATTAAATAATGAACAATCGTAAGCAAGCTTCATTAAAATTAAATTTTTACTTGGTTTGATATCGGAATTTAATTAAATTGCAATAAATTATTTATTGTAGTTTTAAACAAATCAATTGGGATTTTAAACTAGTCTCTAATTTTATCTTTATAACTATGGAAACATCACGAGACATACAGAATAAAAAAATAAATAAATTTTGCGCTGGGATTATTAAGGGATGCATATCAGATTTAGGGTGAATACAGTCAAGCACTAGTCATAAGGATGAGGACGTCACGTTAGAAATCTGTCATAAATTTTTCCGTTTATTGTACTCGAAACTCCATAAACTGTGATTACTGTCCTCCAGGCATAGCAAACCGCGACTCCACATAGTTCTGCAAATTACTAACTTAATAAGACATGTATTTTAAAAGAAAAACAGACTTTCCAAAGGTCATTACAGCCATTACAAGTGATCTTGAAGTCTATTAAATTTCTCATCATTCTGAAATCTGATAAGAAAAGCGCTTCTGTGTATGTAATTTCTCATAACGAAATGATTGACAGACAACTAAATTTAAAGTCTTTATAAATTCCCCTGTTAATAATTCATTAATAATGTTCGTTGTCTGGCTTATTTCTCGAGTGGTGTCAATAGCACGAGTCATAAAACGTCTAATTAACGATCAAATTTATGTTTTGACAATCATCAACCGGATTGCGTCAAGTTTTAAAAACTCGTTTACAATCCAAACACAGTCACTATCGCTTCTGAAAGTACAAACATAAGAGAGCCTCTCATGCTTACAAATTGCCCATAATATCTTTATTGGACAAAAACTCGAATAAAAATTATTTGTGTTTGTGTAAAATTTCCCAAATGAACTCACTTTATTACCCCAGTTATACCTTCAAAAACATCGCATATTTCACATCTGCGAAAGTTTAATATGCGACGCTAGTCCGCCCACTCTAAATTCTTATCTGTTCGAAAGATTACTATTCAAAATTTCAGTCGGCTATAACACAGTTATTTGTTGCCGTGCGTGGATTTTGCGCCCGGATTTAGAATCAGCGTGAAATTCTGCGTAAAAGAGTAGCTTGCTCCGCGAGATATCCACTGAATTAGATTTACGAACATCATTTTTTCAGAAAGAAATTAAATCCGGGATATTTAACACCTGATTCTTTTCGACTTAAGGGCGAGAAAAACTATCAAGAAATCCGCATCTTTCTATCTGTCGTAGTTCCGGAATCCGGAGATATAGGTACAACTTTATACATTTCGGAACTAAAAATTCACTATCCAAATCTTTAATCCCTTCTAATTCTTTTATTTTTGGATTCTGCGTGAAATCCTGCGTTAAATGAGCACCAATAACTCAAGTTTGCTTCACGTATAAACAAGATATTGACCGAAATAAGTTTTCAGGTCTTTTTGGGGTGAAGTTTTCGAAGCAACTTTTTCGAGACAAAACGTCGCTCAATACCTTTGAGTTACATCAATCCAAAAAGCAGCTCGAGATGTATCCATTGGCTAAATCTCGAGACGGTAGATCAAATAGTTTACGAGTGACGGTCGAAAAACTAAAATTCAAAGTTTTTATTGTAGAGTCGAATTTCTTTTTCTCAACACCAAGACTACATATTTCTATGTAGTTTCGGAGATATTGAGCATTAAATTAGGAAAATAAAAACCAACTTCTAATTCGGTTATTTGTTGACGTACGTTAAAAGTTCAGCTGTTTTAGATTCTGCGTGAAATTCTGCGTTAAATGAGAACTAATAACCTAAGTTTACTCTGTAAATAAGCGAGATCGCCAATATTTTAATGTTACATAATACATATTTAAATTTTATGCAAAAACCCATTTTTTTTCCTCAACTGGAAAATAACAGAATTCGAGGAAGTTTATTGTTAAAGCGCTAAAAAAATCAAAAAGTTGGGAAATGCATTATTATCTCCCAGAACATTGTTTGTCGACTAACACGATAAACAAATAGTTCACCCATTTTGCTCTTTACATCATGAAAACGCATTTTAATTTTATCTCCATTTCTATCATAAACATTTTCCACTTTGCTTCCGTCCAACTGTTTAATTGAATCTGTTAAATTTTACCCTTGTTTACTCTCCCATCTTCCCAATTATTCAAATAAAACGAATGTAAGAATACATTGAAAATGACAGTCTTATTTTCGTTTCTCTTTGAGTTTTCGTTTTCCAGCCACTTATATTTTACATCTCAAATTAGTATTTCCTCGGGTAAAACTTCATACATCAACGAAAGAAACTCTATAATGTTGTTAGGCAAGTAACCTTATTTAAACTTTTGGAAAAGAGGCAGTAAATCACTTACCCGCTGTGCATAAATTACACACCGAAATACAAACACCAGTTCACCTTCAGACTATATTTTTTAATTTATATGGGTTAGACTACAACTTACAACGTCCACTCTGCACATAACTTTGCCACGTTATGAGCAGAAGACGGCCTTTTATAAAATAAGAAATTTTTGATGCACCTGACAGACGATTTGTAGAAAACAAACCAAGATTGACCTATACAGGGAGTGTCAAAAGAACCGCATTGCCATAATAGGACTTAATCTATGACCCTATTAAAACGAAAGGTGTGAATACTTTTTAAAGAGGACTACTGTATTTTAAAAGTGACAGGTGATGCTGGTTGCATTTATTACTACCGGTCATTGCTAATAACGATACACGAATTTGCATACAACTTCACGCTTGTTGCTTACGATCTATTAGCGAAAAGGAAATGAGGGGACAACTTTTTTCCATTAATAGTTCGTTTGACTGTGTCAAAGACTAGCTAACAATACGAATTTTGGTAGCAAAAATAAAATATGACGCACCCATTGATCTTCCATCTTTTATGAAATTACATAATCCCAATACAAACTTGGAAAATTTATTTGCGGTTGTATTAAGTTTCGTCTCAAATATCTAATAAAATTAACATATCCGCAGGAATAGAATAAAAACCTAAAAAATTGCCGTGTCAGAAGCCCGCACTTGATGGTGATTATTTTTGCGCTTTGTTCGTTTTGTTAGTCAGCGTAGCAGAACACGTCACATTTCAAATAAATTGGTAAAATAAAAATAAATTTATTGAAATAATAAAAAGGTCGGTCAAAGCAATAAACAAAAATAAATGTGTACACAATAGATTCACCTGGAGCTTCTTGACATTGCTACCAGATAAAGCAACGAAACCTTTGGAAGTCAGAGGACGATAAAAGACGTATTGCGTCATTAAAATTCACTTTTCCCTGATTATTTTTGTGAAAAACCGCCTTCGCATTATACTGTCTTCACTTTCATTCCAGTAATGGATTTTTTCGAGCTAGAGTTGCTTCAGGGATAACGAGATTCTGGTTGTTGATTGGTGTCATTTGCTTATTCTCTGCCTAATTTGTAAATAACAGTTTATAATTGACCCTCGCGACTGAGATCTATTTTTGTACAAACATTTTAAACGAAATTCGCGGTGTTTTAACTAGACTTTGTGCTTCCCCGAAATGAGTGTCATGATAAAGCAGCCATTTCCTCCGCTCGCAATTTATTGCAATAATCGGAACTACACACCTCGTTCCAATAAATCAGGAGACGAAAGGTTTATTAAGAGAATTCTACCGGTAAAAACTGATTATTTTTTCGCGACTTTGTGTTTCCAGACAGTCAACAAACTACATTTCTAATTTATTAGGTAGTAAAACATGGAATTACATGAAATACGGGCAAAATGCACCCAAAATACCACAACAAATGTTGAGCGTGAGATGAGTCGATTTAAATGTACTGAAATGCAAATTGCATCCCGCCAACCTGTCAGCTATTACTCAGCTAAGAACCCCGAAATAAATAGAATTGCAATTTCATAAAATATGTTAGACAAGTGATGACTTGGTCAGCCTGAATTTCAAATTGAAATATGTGCATTGCCTCGTTTATAAAAATAATTTCGCTGGAATTTCAGTTTCGTGTCGCGTATTAATTCATCCGACTCTTGCAAAATGTAAGTGCAATCTTGTTTTATTGTGTTATTAATATAAATTGTTTGTGGAAATTGCGATATTCTGTATGAATTAGAGTGGATTAATCGGAACTTGGAATTTTATTAGTATTTGTGTAGGTTGGTCGTTTTTGAGCTGCCGATCGCAACTTGTTGTTTTTGAAACGTCAAACTCGATAGTGCTACCAGCATGAAAAAATTAACACCCACTAGACAGTTTTCTTACAACTCAGATCTGCAATAACAAGCACCGGATACACATATAAAATTAATAATTATCTAATGCCCAATCAGAAGCTACCTCCCCCGGAGTGCTCTCAGTCAATAGATAACCATTACCTAAAACCCTAGGTGGTCTTACTGCAAATAATTTACAACTGCAGTCAATATTAGTTATGAAACTATCTTCACTAAAAGCCAATACAACGCTTGTTTGCAAACGTGACACCTCCAATAATTGATTCTTTACTTCATTGTCCAAATCTTGAAAACGTGTTTTCATCATTAAAAGCTTGCAAACTGTTCAGCCTTCAGTCTGCTGTGAAGTAATATTGCAAGTTATTGTTTATAGAACGGATGAAGCGTATAAATTGTAGCTTACAGACTTCATAAACCTTGGTAGGCTGGGTAGGTCGATCAGGTCGTGTATCGTGATAAAGAACACTCTTTGGTCGTGACTTTCATTAAACCTGTGACGTCAGATTCCCCCGAAAAAGGATCAGATGTCTTTCATCACGCAGAAATCGATCAATCTTTAAGATTATGGTAACATTCAACGATTTAATTAATAAAAAACGAACTATTGGTGAGTAATGATCGAAAAAAAGTTGCTTGTCAGAAGTGGGATTCGAACCCACGCCCACAGAGTGGACTGCGACCTGAACGCAGCGCCTTAGACCGCTCGGCCATCCTGACTTTGAGCTAGGTTTTCTTATTTCAATAAATAAATAACACGCTTCACCTCGCAAAATTCAAAAAAAATCAAATTTTTTATTACTACAATATTTTCGTTGATTATAGCAGCGAGGACGATCATGAAATATAACAACACCGACACTCCCCTGGAATTTTCCCCAAATTGCTTTTTCGTGATTAATGGAGATTTATGCAACCCACAATTCACTCGTGTGCTAGTCGAGTGTGATTTATTGTGTGAAATTCTTGGAAGTAAAGAATAAATTCGGGGTTATTGTCACAGGATATTCGGCAATGGTGCTGGCTAGACGGCGGCAATGACATTGACCTGACTGCCGACGCCCCCGACGCTGCATCATTGATTACAAACTAACACCAGACGTACCTCGCCCAGCTCTCCTGTATCCTGTGTATAATTCGCCGCCCCCACGTCCTTGAGCGAGGACGCGACGGTCTTATCAATGATCGTAGCGCACCAGACGTCTACACTGGCTAAATATTTCCTTTTCAGATTCTAGATTTGAACTCTGGCGAGGTAGTCTCATGTGTTATGCATGAAGAATGAAAAAGAAGATTGTGCTATTAAAGCGTTTAGGAGTAATGAATGATTTTCCTATCAGTATTTGTTTATATGCAGCTCGAAATTGGTTGGACGATATCACTTATGAAATAAGAATGAAGTGGTAATGATATTCAGTCTGCGATATACTAGACTGAAAAATTTATTGCACTGCCATCACAAAAAGGAAACTTATGCATTCGTAATTCGGCTCACACCTCCCATTTCGTTGGTTAAGGATAAAAATAATTAGCTTTGCGAGTACTTCAAATCTTTCTCTTATCGTTGATGAAATTATTTATAAAACTTCAGAGATAAGTTGGATAAAAAATGACCTCAATCATCGTAATTCTTTTCCATCTACCTCATTCTTTGTCTCTGACTTCCGAAGTCACCCCGCATAACAATACCTTTCCACAGTCACTGCACAGGTGCCTCTCAAACCACCCATGCATTTCTTTTTTTTGGGGTGGGTGCGAGCGTTTTTCCAGTCACGCTAAGCTATCCATTTGCATTTAATTCCGATAGCGTCCTGTTTTTAATGTGGAAAAAATACCACATAAATTTACCACCCCTCCTAAAGAATCTAAAACTGGGATTTAACGATGACCTAAATTCACGCAAAAAACAAATTTTGCAGCGACCATCTGCTGTCGTTTATAAACAGAATCATCCGAACCTACCCTAACGTTTATAATCGCGTATCAAGCGAAAAAGCGTGATCGTGTCAGTTCGAGGACATACACATATCCAGGTGAATGACGTCTGGCGTCGCGACGGCTCGAACGCCCTTGGGATTGCGACGTCATGGTCATTGCCTTGTTGCGCCCCACTCCTACCCCTTTTTCATGCTCCTTTGTGTAGCGGAACGGCGCTTTATTAATTTTATTTTGCAACATTCACGTGATGGAACATGGAAATGAGACAAGTGGCAAAAAGAAAATAATTGTTAGGAAAAGTCCCCGTCTTGAAATTTCCGGACAGAATTTAATTATTAAAATTTTGAGGCGTTGTTAGTTGACCTATTTTTGGAGCCACCACAAAGCGAGTAATCGGCTTGTTTACAGAAGATCTTGTTAGATTTGTTCCACTTGATTGGCACTGTGTCGCTGATTGCAGTTTAAGAAACAAGGAAAAACCTCAAATGACAGCATCACGTTGCGCCACTGTTGTGAAGCAATACAGATGTTGGAAAGAAATAAGAATAAAAGAAAACGAGAAGCTAATTTAAAAAGTCTGATGTAACCAGACAGATAAAAAACTCTTGATATCGCCAATAAAAAATTCGCAGCATTTTATTAATTTCTGAAAACAAGGGTGGAACTACGAGTTTACAAAATTTTTATAACTTTGTGTTTTCAATAATGGAACGAAAATGAAAGAAGCAACGACCTTATAAGGGAAGTATTTTTCATACTTTGTTTAATAAACACGCTGGGTGCGGACCATTTTCGGTTGTATTAAATATTTCGGCTTTAACAAAAATAGATGAGATTTTATGTATAATTTTAGAGAAAATAAAAAGCAGTCGGAAATTCGTGCTACTTTCATGGTATGACAAAGTAAACTACAACTGAGCTAAATTTTGTAGATTGCATTTGAAGCACGCAAATTTTTAGTACAATCTGTGTGAACGCCCTAGTTTCGCTTCATTTCATTTGATTCCAGCAAATAATAAATATAACAAATGTACAGCTTATGGTATGATCAAGATTAAATTTAGCCTAAAATAACTCGCAGAGTTACAGAATTTACAAAATATGGTCACCAGACCGCAGAAGATTCAATAAGAAAGTTGAAGTGAAGAAACAAATAAAAAATTGATTTGTTGAATAAGTACGCAACCAGTTATGCATTCATGTATCATCATATAATTATTATTATTGTTTTTATGCATAAAACCAGACTCTTGGTACATAAAAAAAGTACAGTCCAACTTTTTTTCACAATAAAGACGTTTAAGTTAAAGATACACCAGTCGAAAAAGCGAAACTCAAAATATAGAACTGGACGAAATCTGAGATCGAAATTTATCCTGCAGAAAAACTGCTTGAGAGAACTCCAAATTGCGCACTGCAGGATTCTGAAGACTGGTTCAACGAGTCTGTCAGAGAGGTCGCCAAAAGCGAGACAACAAGCGTCGTTTTGAATTTTCTCAAATTACATATTTCTCCCCAAATATGTAAAACGGAACTTTTGCGTGTTTTTCCCCTCACTATCGTCATATTAATCAATTGGAAAACTCATTAACACTGGTAATGTAAAGACTTTTATTGCTGACAGAGTAAACGCAATAAACTTTGTTCAAATTTGTCAATATTTAAAATATAACTTTCTGCAAATATTGGAATGTGAAAGGTAATTCGATTGAAAGGAAGTGGAGTTCTTGTTTTCGAGAAAAACTGTTTCAATATTGCAGAAAATCTAGTTCTGCTATGTGAAGTTTACTTTTAATGCAAGGATATCTGTGAACTGACTGAATTACATAAAAATCAACATTGGTCAAAATAACTAATAATTAAACTTATTTTAGATACGCGTTGAACCTCGACGCAATAAAATTTATCACTCCATTGTGCTTTTCTTCTTGTAGTTATTTTCAAATGAACTTTATTCACCTCAAAAGATAACAGGAAAATAACAGATAAATTTTCGTTGTATAATGAATTTCCCCTGATATCACGAGATGTCTCAACGCGTTGAGCAACACACGGAAATCAATTTTATATAAGTGGTAAAAACCACAGACGCAAGACTACCTAAAAATGAGGTGATTTCTCACCTTCTGGTCTCTTCATAAACGTGCATTATTAAATTAATAGTGCGATTATAAATAATTGGGATTTCTCTGTCCTGCATACCTACATTCGCCGCATCTCCGCAATTACACTACCATACTTCTGATCCGTGAGAGATGGTTCTCAAATTCTTCATTGTTGAAGCATGAATTCGAGCACAAATCGACGCGTCTCATTACCTCGTTTGTTTAAAACCGATAAAAATCACAACCATTGTAATTAATGAATCATAAAATCCAAATCTCGTCCCATCGAAATTTACATGAAAAAGCAGTTGATAGTCAAAACCCATCGTAGTGACTGCAGCTGTGTTCGTGGAATTCCAAGGGTAAGTTTAAGGGTGTTCAGGTGTTAAGGACAGGTAGAATTTCTCAAGATGCCTTCGATCTTTATGTAACGTGTTCACGGACAGCATGTTGAACTATGCACGCTTGTAAATTTTATCCGACTTTCACTGATGATATAATAACGTTCTCTGGAACTCGGGAGATTTTGTGCTCACGTCACAACAATTTTATTTCGATTTGAAAAAACCAAAAGAACTTTCTTTAGCACGCGCGCTACAATTGATGCTCTGTTCTGGAATAATGCTAACGGTTCGTTGACTGGGGAAATTTTTGTTAATACTTATATAATAACAATTCAGCGAACATCTTATCATAATTACATACTTCTCGTTTCCGTATTTTCTAGTGGTTTACTGGAGAGTGAGCTCCATTATTGACTCGTTTTACTCAAAAAAGGTTAAAATTACTGTTTTCTATATGATGACAATCGCTACATTTTTTTCACATTATGGAAACGCGGACCATTAAACATTTTATTTTATCATTCGTGTGCTTCCATTAAATGTATGGTAATTATAATTATTACGATCTTCACAAAGAGCGTGAGCCACAAGACGTCACAAAGGTAAAATGATTAATTCATTTAAATTTAGACCACGTACCATCGATGGCTTTGGAACCAATTTCATGTGGCTATTTGGTGACTAAAACAGATGGATAGTCGTGATTGTGGCGATTAGAGAGACAATAAAAGTCCATTTGTATGCATAGAGCAATTCCCAAATGCAGTTTTTTTTCGAATTTAATTTATTTATACAGAAAAATCAGAAGAGTTCGATTCTTTTCTTCATAAATAATGCATGCAAGTAAACAGTATGAATATTCAAGAAGAACACCTCACTTAGAGGACCTATTGTTTTGGAGGAGATTCAAAATTGGACAATCAAGAACATGTCACAAATATCTCTTGAGATCTACTGGTAGTAAACGAAAAGTAAAAGTACTGGGAAATTCCCAACAAAAGTTCCAAGATGCATAATAAATCGTGTTGTTACAAAATGGAATATAACACGTTTTGTTGCCTGACTCATTCATGCAGTATTGTCTTTGCTAATTACTTTAAAACAAGTTATTTCTTAATACACTTCTAGTAATATTACAACTATTAATAATTAAAATTAATTTATAACTAATTGAAAATCCCACAAAAGTACAATCTGTAATATTTTACCTTCACCTGTAATTAAAATGCAAGCTTCAAGTTGTACTGACAAATTGAATTGTTTCATAAAATGGTTATTACTAATCGACAGTTTAATAATACAGTGTCAAAGATAACAGTCCTCTCTAATTAAATCTGCTTAGTGCTGGTAAATTCAACCCACAGTCACCTTTCTAATTATTTCATTTTTTAAGCAGAAAATGAGCCGTCATGTCACGAAGAACTTACACGCGAATAATTGTACCAACACTCTGTGACAGCAATTCTGTAATATGTAAATACATAAGTTTCTACATTGTTATTTAATGACCGTTCCAAGTTTCATCAGCTTTCCCTTAAATTTTTACGTACCGCCACAAGAAAACTATTTTTTCTCCAGAAAGAACCAGAACAATCGCAACAGTTTCAAATTAGATGCAAGCGTTGCAGTAAGTTTCTCAACATGTAGAAAACGGATAATTATTGTTTAATAAACTTACAACTATTTTTATTCGATTCTAATTTATGCTTGTGACATCGTTTCGATATCATCTCTTTCGAGCTTTCTTTGTTTAGAGATAAACAAAAACCGCGCTGCTTCGTTTGACCGAGATTAAGGACAAATATAGTCTGACCCTGGGAAAATTATTTCGGTATCAACCAGGGCCGGGGTTGGGTTTTTCGCCGTGCATAACAATGAGCAATAATAAGAAAAATTTGTTTTGAAAATTTCACGTTTTCGTTTGATTTATATTTCATAGCAAATTTTTCGGTCCTGGGGCTAAACTTGGACTATAAAACGTGAAGTTTTTCAGAAGTTGCGCAATTTGCCGCCCCTGAACACGTCCTGCATTTTTGGCAAGTCGGCCCTGCCATCATCCACTCCTTGAACTTTTTTGTCAAGTCTGCATGAATTATGCAAATTCACAAAAACGACGTTTCGGGCCCTAGAACTCCTCCTCAAGGTTCCACTTGGAACTCTGGTGGCGTCCCAACCTTGCTCAACATCCTCTATTAAAAATCAATTGATCAAGCATTTCGAAAACGGTAAATGCAAACGCAGCAGACGCGTCTTGATGAACCGCAACTTGTTATCATCATTGCTTCTGGTAAATTCGAAGAGTAAGTAGTCGTAATAAGGAAGGATGTATCAGAATCGGTGTGTGCATGGCAAGTGGGGCACAAACAGCAGTCGGTACAGAAAGTAAGACCCACTCAGTCCATTGCGGACTCTCAGATACAGACGTGCAGACGGTTTGAAACGTTGAGTGAAAGACGGACACGGAAGTGCAACAGTGTTGACAAAAAGTAAATTCAAATATGTTCGGATAAAAGAAAAAGTGTGAAGAGTGTAGAATTGTGACAGTGATTTTGGAATAATTATCTCAGGACAAGGTTAGTTTATTGCAATTTTGGCGGATTTTTGCGGATTTTCACACGTGCAATAGGTCAGTTTTAGATTGGGAATTTTACCTGAAACTTCCAGGAACGAGGGACGGTGGTGTGAAAGATTTGGGAAAAGTTCTATAGAGGCTATAAAAGTAGATAATGGAGACGATTTGGAAACGTTTACCTAAATCGAAAGACGATATTTAAAAACGCATTAACCGAACGAATCGATTTTTCTAAATTATTTTCAAAACCCCAATGACCAAGTCGTTGCGTATCGGTCAGCCTTCAGTATAAATTTCCATTCTATCCACGTTTCGTTTCGTAAAAACAACCAATAAAGGAAAGTTAGTTGCAACAATAACTTGTGAACCGTGTCCACTTATTATCACTGCGAATTCGAACCAATTTCTAAGCACCGGTTGTGACACAAACCTCAAAAAAAGTCGCGCCCTTTCAGCAGTCATATCAATAGCCACAAGTTCCTTAACCTTTAATGGAATAACAACTCCGAGTATCACTGATGCTATTTTAAATTTCCGTTCTAATAAACTCGAGGAGTAAATAAAGAAGTTAATCTGGGCTTAATTACCTGTGGACTTATTGTCAGCGAGACAACTCTGTGACAACATAAAGAGTTGAAATGTTTCCAAACTTATTGTTGCGGTTTGAGTATTTGGACTTTCATTTCGCGGTATCTAAAGTCCGATTATGATGAACATTACAGGAAGTCGAAGTGCTCTTATAACATGTTCTAAATATTCATTCCGCTTATTCTTAGATAACTGTCGAAGATGTGTGGAGTGGAACGTGAAAGTGCATGCTGGTTACATGAGCACGTGCCTTACTTTAAAACTGAGCTTGAGGAGGTTTTTAATTGCTAATTCGTACAATTCACCACAACATTCAAACTGAAAATTGACTTGATTTATAAGCCAGCGTCGTAGATCTATAACGCGAAAGGAATTTTTGGCAGTGAAAGTTGTTATCCAGTGCTTTGCTAGACTCATTTTATTAATTATTGGCTTGTTTTTATTACTAAGATGAACGTGATGGTAGAAAATGAATGTGTTTAAATAGATATGTTGTCACACTTAATTTTTATTGGGGATATAAATCGTTTTTTTCTACATTACGAATTTATTGCGTACCGGCTTCATTTAATTATACCTGGAAGCTCGAGTGTCGAATTTGTCAAATTGAGTGTTTATTTTTTAAGCTAGACACTGTCAAAAGTATCTGTTTTGTTTAATAATTCAACATTCAAAAACTGGCTAAAAATACAAGTAATTAGAGAAAGTCAAATTGGTATAAAAATTATTCATCTATTAAACAAGTTGAATTTTAAAGGATTGTTTCTGGTAAAATCGATGGGAGAACGGTTTCCATGACACATAGTAAATGGTTGTGACCACAAATGGGTTCTAACCGCACTTGCTGGTTTACACATTTTAGGTTTAGCGCTTGTAAAGATACCGAATTGTCGTTTAGTTTACGAAGAAAAAACTCGAGGAGTTTTGCCGAGAAACTCCAACTTTTTACAAACACTTAAAATATTGCGTGCTCAGCATTTTATTGTCTTTCATATTGCATCTAAACCCCATCATTACTGAAAACGTACATCTTTTTCTATTACACAAATTGCCGGAACATGACAGCGATATTAGGTCTAATGGTGCAACAAGTCCTTTGGTTTTTCAGCTGCTGAAAATGTTCATTTGCGCTGCAATAGTTTTTTTGATAACGACCATTGAGTAATGGATACATTTCAGCTCTATTAAGGCTAATCTTGGAACACCTTTTTTAGTCAGACTCGGCATTAAATTATATCTTAGTTTGATTGATATATGATTATACCTAATTTCAGTTACGAAATTCTATATTCTTGTATTTAGTTCGTTTGATGACTCGTTTGCACCTTTTTCTAAATATCGAATAATTGCACTTGCACAATTAGTTTTATGTGTCTTTAAAATTATAGCTGGTGCAAGCGATAAATGCAAATGCAAAAACCAATATAGCAGGGTTTCGCAGAACGTTTCAGTGGAAGTGAAGAAATAATCGAAAGTTAGTCAATAACACTAATTTTAATAATGAGCATTTTAAAAATTAATAAACATTACAAAACTTGTAAGTTTCAGGGTCAATTATAAAATGTCCCACGTTAAGAGAAACCTCTATAAATTACTTTGACCGGATAAGTTGCAGTAAATTTCAAGATAATGATATAAGTGCAAGTTTCAATTACATTGTCTGTCAACGCACTTGAAACTTCCACGATTGATAATGTTTTCGTGAAATTCTTATTACATAATCTAAACCAGATGAAAGGCGCGTTCAAAACATCACAATCTGGGTTATTAAAAGGCGTTAACTTTCCACAACATTAATATGTTTTTTATTAAATTTTATTGATACAGTTACGCTTGTTAATGCGAAGTTGAACAAACTTGGTAGCTGCAACGGAAGTATTTTCAATTGCCTGTCATTATTTCCAATTCGAGTATTAAAGCAACGTTAATTAAATAATATCTGACATCGTAACTGATTGTCATAAACTAGATTTGGAGTTACGTACACTTTCAGGAGTGGTAAGCGGAGCGCAACGCCATTATTGTTATTTTCTTTTCAAAAAATCTTGGACATCCCCAATCAACGGATATGAAGTAATTACTGGACACTTTAATAGACGTTAATTTGCGGCAACTTTCACGTAATTTGGTTAGACAGACGTGTTTCCCCAAGATCGTGGTTTCAAAGGGTTTGTCATAAGAATGTCAGTGCTTTCGAATTGCATTGAGAACAGAAATAACAGTAAAGTGATTGTTTCACATTTTCATCGGAAAAAATGTCCACAAGGTAATCTAGTTTCCACTTACAATTTTCCAGAGTGTGATATGGTAATGGTTTAAATTAGAAAGGATTGGTGGGCATGTGCTGTTATCGGGAAAAATAGTCGAACATGGTGGGTTTATGGGGCTGATGCACCCATGACTGATTTCGTGGCGTGACTGTGGCATTAAGTATTTTGTTGTCTTTAATTACGACATTTCTGTGTAATTGTTGGTTGTTTCAAAACTACTGTTAGGCGAAGAGAATGCAATGGAGATAATTTTTCATATTTAATAGATTTTCATTATCGGCTTCATTCCTTCGAAGAAATCTCGAAGAATAATCCTAAAAAAAATCATAATCAATAATGGAGTAAACATAGTCATAAAAAACTAACCGTTTCCCAGAGGAGGGTCTACCCACCTCTAATTCCTGCATTTACGACTAAACTCTTCCAATCTTGGAAAACTATGTTATGAATCCGTTAAACGCCTTGCCCACAGTTATACAAAAAGGGACACCGCAATTATAAACGGTACCTAAATCCAACGCTTCTTTTGTACCCGTTGCTCAAACTCCACGATTTTTAGGTAATCCACGTACGGTTACTTGCTTGACGCTCTATTAAAATCTTTGATATCGTCTGTACGAATTTTTTAACAGGTCCCGCCTCAAGATGTGGGTTACCGGGCCGAAGCAACCTGACTTTTTGCATTAGGTCTGCTACTTGAGGTGATTTATCTCCGCTCAATTATGTTTGTAACCTACTTCACGTCTGTTTGGTCCATATGGTGGATTTTCTGAGAGTGAAATGGCGGAATTTCTAGACAGTTTTTCTTTTTTTACGACTTTTCTTTCGTTTTGCTTTAAAAGAGCAATTAATTTACCATTAAACAATCAGACATGTTCGATCCGTTATGAAACGCAGTTATTACCGCGAATGATGAAATTAATATAAATTTATAGGTAATAAAAGCTAAACGGTAATTTCTGTACATGCACCGGCACAAATAAAGTAAAAAATCTTTGATTGATTACAACACGTACGTATCTCCCGCCTTAATCAAACTTATTCTTATTACAGTCAAAAAAGTCATTAAATTTCACTCACATATTTACACGAGTCATAATCTTTATGTAATATGTGGTTACAATGTAACACTTGTGTTTGGGCACGCTATTGTTTGGCTAGAAATTAGTGCATACATCATAATGTTTTATACAAACAATGGGACAAAACTGCGAAATGATTGCATTAAATACCAATTAAAAGAGATCAGAGGAAACGTTTTAATCCGTCTCTGGTTTCAGTATTCTAAGTTTACCGTCTCTTAAGCTAGTAATCAGTTTATTAAACGAATCGTTTAATCAATTACCTGTACTTTCACGGCTAAGTGTTCAAGTTCCTGTAAAAATGTAAAATTCAAGGATTAGTTAGAAAATTGAACTGAAGAACTCAATACGGTTATCAACTCGTAAGAAACTGTTATCTTCCTTCCAGACTATGTTTTAAATCACTCACGTTAGTTCTAGGAAAAGCTGGTGCAACTTCTTATTGTTTTCAAGGTTAAACAGGAAATCTGTCAAATGAATAATAACAATGGATCTTGTTAATATTTATTACCAAACACGATTTCTGACAATCATGCGTCAAAATCCTTTTGCAATTAGAATTGATTGCTTATTGTGAGTTGGTAGTCAACAAAGGTTTATTATAATGAGAAAGAAAAAAGAAAATTAATTTTTAAAATTTCGCGTTTGTTAAAATAAATTACTTACAAGGTCCTTTGCTAGTAAAATCCATAAGTGAAAAGTTGCAACAATTTTTGATCTTTCCTAAAATTCGTAATTTTGGTAATTTTGGTGCTATAATGACGAAATTTGGGAAACTTACTACTTTTGAGTAGTGTACTGAGTCTACCAAATTGCAAAATTGTAGACCAAAAAACACAAACTGCAGAACTTTGAATTGAATTTTCAAGACAAAGCAAAAATTTCAGAGATCCTTCGCTAAAATTAGTAATCCTGTTCATTTTAGGGCTATAGATATGAAATTTGGAGAAGAATCTCTCTTCGAATAGTTAACTCTACTAAATTGCAAAATTATACAGCGGAAAACCCAAATTTTAGAAATTTTTATTGATAAGACCAAGCAAATATATTACTTTTATTAGCTTTGTAAAAATTCGTAATTTTGGTAATTTTAATGCTACAGCTATGACATTTGGGAAAGTTACTCTTTTTGCGTAGTGTGTTAACTCTACTAAGTTGCAAAATTATATAGAGAAAGACTCAAATTTTAGAATTTTTTATTTTCAAGACCAATCGAAAATTGACAACATCTTTTGTTAAAATTCGTAATTTTGGTAATTTTAATGCAACAGCAGTAAAATTTGCAGAACTTACTCTGTTTCAGTCGTATATTAACTCTACAAAAATTGCAAAACTATAGAGTGAAAGACACGTGAACACCTGAGTGTTTGAACTAGATTAGATCATATCCTTATTACAAAATTTGATTAATTTAGATGGTTTCCTCAGCAGTTTGCGTATTGTATAGGACTAAATTTAAAATAATGGATTTAAAAGTCTTCAAATTTGGGAATCCAAGGTGGAATTGTTCTTAAAACTTTTTATTATATGAGCGACTGCATGGTTTTTGGTTTAGATAAATCAAACCAATAAATATGTTAAACAAGTTCATTGTACTTTCAAATTAAAACTGCATAAAACTAGATCTATATCATCTGCATTGATCTGCATTCTGGTCTAACTTTTCGAAACTGCATAATTTTCTTTCGTGCTTCTATTTAATTTATGGAATCCAATTAAAACAGCCCAATGTAAAATTTTGTACAAACTGAATTTACTCACTAATGACAGTGTTGGTACTTTATGGGACTCTAATAAGAAAGTTGGCAAGATTCTCAACAAAAAAAACTGACCTACATCAGGAGAGATTTAAAAAAACTAAATAGACACTTGATTTTCCTACGTTATTATGACTTTGCAAAATCCTTCGTCATATGTACTTTCTATAATCATTTGAAGATTTCATTCTACTTTTTGCCATATGTCAATTGTATATCTGCTACAAAAAGCATTTCAATGCTCCACTAGTCCAGAATAAATAACGCAGTCTTTGTGCATGAAAGTTCCACTGCTTGCAAAAAAAATATGTACCCTGTGTTCTGCATTGTCTACTTGCGTGTTTTCCAGTCCAATAAATGCACAAATCATGCCACGTAACATATTTTTGCCATAAATTCTCCATACTCTAAATGTTACATTTCACGACCTTATTCCCTGTTAGATAACGTCGGACATAACATGCAAGTGTTAAATCCACGTCCGCGTTATCGGATCTTACATCATTTTATTTTTCAAATTACAGTACCACAACACCGAACCATTTCACATTCCAGCGACGTCTACTTCAAACGTTTCACTTTCTTCATCGTAACAGTGACAGTGAATTTACATAAGTCGCTATTTCCTAGAAGTCATCCTCGGAGCCTTCTGGACGTTGCGCCACTTTTCGATCAAATTCCTCTTTTAGTGCGTCAAAAAAATTATTAATTCTAGACAGTGTTAATTTCGCCATGATTCTACGTGTCGTAATAATCAATTCAGTACGGGACGTCCTCGACTTACTTGTTGGATTAATTCTACCTAAAGAAACAAAATCGATCGGATTTTCCCCAGAATACTGGAGTTTGGGTTAGTGGGTCGAGGAAATCCTCAATGGATGCGCCACGTTTATACTCGGCAAAATTGATAAACGCAATTTATTGAAGTCATGTTCGAGATTTTCTGCTCTGTTATTAATCATGTCAGTGGAACTGATGTAGCAAGGTCGATTTTCTGCAAAATTGCGCCAGCTGTGAACGACCTATACCTTCTAAAATTAGCAAGGCCGAAAGGTGAATGAAATAAACAGCGGTGCATCTGTTGAAAGTTTCCGGGTGCGAGCTGGGATTTGCATAGAAGATACTTTCCCAGTGGCTTCAAACTTTTGGAGGTAGATTGAGACCAATATGAGCAATGTGTGAAAAAAAGTTAATTCTTGGGATGTTACGAAACGAGTTTTATAACGATTTGAAGAAAGTTTGCGTGTTGTACTGTACCAGTTGTGTAACGTTACAGTTAATTAAAAGATATTTAATAATTTTTGGGAATTTAAATAATGACATGAATGACGCTCTGTTGGACAAATAAAGACAGGGAAGTTGCATAACGAATTGCACCTTTGGCGCTGTTGGTAACACTTTTGGGTAGAAAGTTTCCTTATTGTTTTCAGTCTTCAGAATGGAGACACTTTTTTCTCTGAAATTATTGCTGAAACTGAGTTTTAGTGTTGATTTTATCTTTGTTTTACCACTCTAATCTCAATCAATGAAAGATTAATTAACCCTCAATTAATTACATAGATATGAAAAGGTCAAAGTAATTAATTTGAAGAAATGACAAGCATTGAGAATTTTGCGAAATTTGAGCTGTCTACTCACGCTCTTAAGTTTGTTTGTTGTTCTCTTAAATCTAAAATAATATTTTGAATGCAAACACCCAATGTTTATCAATATTAAACGACACCGTCATAAACACCTTCTGACATTTACATATAATTATTTTTCATCACAGTGTAACTACATACATATAATTCAACAACAAAAGTGGAACAAATTTTACTACATATACAATTGCATTCTACAACATAAACCTACATCTACAAACTGCAAACCTTGAGGCAGCCTGTTCAAACTTTTGAATTTATAATTTTTACAGATGGCTGGTTTAAAAATCGTGGACGAACTCCTGAATAAAAGTTTCTATAAGTTGGGCCTCCTGGTGGGACACCATCCGGGCTACTTTCTCATAATCCCGTTCCTGCTGACCCTCCTGGGAATCACCGGCTACCAAAGAATCCACACAAACATCGATCCAGAATACCTCTTCAGTCCCATAAACGGCGAAGGAAAAATCGAGCGCTCCATCGTGGAAAGCTTCTTTAAAGTTAACTACACCAGCAGATTCAACGTTGCCAGGATAACAAGAGCAGGTAAAATTAAAAATAATTTTCGTGGGAAATCTCGTTTTGTCCCACTAACCCCGAATATTACTGTTTTTTCCAGGTCGATTTGGGCGAGTGATAGTTACTGCCAAAGATGGGAATAAGAATCTCTTGCGTTCGGTGGTCTGGAAGGAGCTGAGACTGTTGGATGGGATTATCCAGAACATGACGGTTTATCACGACTATGAATATTTCACGTATAAGGATATTTGTGCCAAGTGGATGTCGGAGTGTTTCCAGAATGATATTCTCAATTTGGACTACATCATGGATGACGTAAGCATGAATACTCTCAGTTTTCACGTTCACAATTGAATCAAGGTCGGGTAGAGTGCATTGATGCTTTCTCGCGAGGTCACAGGTTGTGGCACCATTTCGTTTCTATTGGTTTCTTGGACTCGTTCCAGTGTGTGTCATGACCCGGCTCAGTAGTAAACAAATAAACAATAATTCACCTACATTCCAA
This sequence comes from Gnatocerus cornutus, assembly GCA_029298725.1. Taxonomy (NCBI): domain Eukaryota; kingdom Metazoa; phylum Arthropoda; class Insecta; order Coleoptera; family Tenebrionidae; genus Gnatocerus; species Gnatocerus cornutus. The sequence goes on from CM055517.1 coordinate 5,804,808, forward strand.
AATTTTGGGAAGAAAGTTCAAGGGTAGCCCGTGTCTGGCACCAGAAAAAACAAAATTACCATTTTTGATCCTCGAATTTATTCACACGTTACGCCACTGTTCAATTGATTAATGGTGCAATTTCTCGAGGAATCACTTTGCAGGACATCCTATAATTTTATTAAAGTTTTCACCAGTGTCTAAGTGCAGCAATTAATCTCGCGATTTTTTTCAAAGTTACCACTATCATAAATAATCTAAATTTATGGTAAAAGCCAGTTTGTAACCATAAAACATGGTAATGCTTTTCTCGCTTTTTTTCAAGTTCACGAATATTTTTTGCTACATTTTCATTACGTGTAACTGATGCAATTAATATCTTCCTGAGGCAAAAAGTTCAATTGCTTCAAGCACTGGTAAACCGAACCCCACTTCTGAATTAATTATTGCAAAATATTAATTAACTGATCCGTTAATCAGGACGTATTACTGCAAATTCACGTCTAAAGAAATTAATCAACGCGTAATTTATTCAAGCGATTATACTGAATAATTGATGGCGAAAAGACTGTTACAAAATTCCCCACATTTTTCATTTACGTTCTTTATTATAAATGATGATGCTTCAATCTGTTCATAATTTCACTTGTGTGTTATTCATAATTAGACGTGAAAGCGACCAAAAGTGAAACCTAAATTTCATTGTCAAAATTCCGCACAACCCCCGGGAACTGTTAACACCTCCCACACAGAGTAGGAGTGCATAATCAAGTTTCGCTCAATTGAGTTCAACAGGACTCGAAATTATGACTCATTTTACCTAAAAAGTGAGTTGAAACCGTCATAAATTTCGGTTTTCTATTTAAATTTGTATTCATTTGCGATATAATTTTCCTGGTGTATAGACTCACTTCCAACGAGTTCTAAGTACATAAATATTTCATTACCGCTCCGATTTTATGTAATTATCAAAATAGAACACTTTTACAAGTAATCACACTTTCTCCACAAAAGAGATTGGACGGAAAAATCAAGACAATTAATAAAATCTTTGTTTTTTGAACTTTTAACATTTTACACAACTCCAGGAAACGCTTATAATTCATTCCTTTGCGTGGTTTTTATTGCATGATCATTAGAAAGAAGAACGGTTTCACAATTGTGACGAAGGCTCAGATTTATCTTGCTGCTGATGAGCCAATTATAACGTTTACAGTTTTATTTATTTTTTAATGGACACTTTGGCAACACGTACTTAATTGTAATTGCACCTCGCAATGCGACCCATAATTAAAGAAATAACAGTGAAAGTGGAACAAATCGTCTCAAAAACACGAAATTTCAGGTGGAGTCTGGCAATCTCAACTTGACTTTTCCCCTAATGTTCAACCCCGTGACATGGGATGCTCACGCTTTTCCTGTGTTCTTTGGTGGTACCCAAGTCAGCGAAGATGGTCTCATTATCAGCGTTCCATCGGTGCAGTTGGTGTACTTTGGGAACGCGGACAGCAAGAAGTTGGACGAAATGTGAGAAAAACACTTTAAAAGGGAATTTTTGTAACTTTTTTTGTAGGGGTACTGCCTGGGAGGACGCTTTCTTAGACAAAATAGGAAAAGCCCAAGACGACGGTCTCTTCAAACACATAAGGATAGCGCGGTTTGCCTCCAGGACCCTCGACCACGAATTAGAGAAGAACACCAGATCTGTGATCCCGTATTTTACATCGACGTTTGCCATCATGGCAATTTTCTCAGTTGGTACGTTTATAGAGACTTTCTCGAAGTGAATCTAAGAGTTTCTTGTAGTGACGTGCATGATGACGGACTGGGTCAGGTCAAAACCGTGGCTTGGTCTCCTGGGAAATCTGAGCGCTGCAATGGCCACTCTATGTGCCTTCGGTCTTTGCATGTACGCCGGTATCGACTTTATTGGGATAAATCTAGCGGCGCCTTTCTTGATGATTGGTAATTACCGGTACCAACTTAACACGTCTTCTGATTGAGTTTTGCAGGTATCGGAATAGACGACACTTTCGTGATGTTGGCGGCGTGGCGCCGAACATCTATCAAAACTCCAGTTCCTGAAAGAATGGCTCAAATGTTGAGCGAGGCTGCCGTTTCCATCACTATAACTTCCGTCACGGATTTCTTCAGCTTTTGGATCGGAATCTTCAGTCCTTTCCCTTCAGTAACAATTTTCTGCATCTATTCAGGTAAGTGTGTCTTATCGATCATTACCATCTGTCACGATTTTTTTTCAGGCGCCGCAACAGTTTTGCTTTTTATCTGGCATTTGACCTTTTTCGCCGCGTGCGTGGCGATTTCTGGGTATTGCGAACAGAAAAATCTTCATTCCATAGTTTGCGTGAAAGTGGAACCTTTGTCTAAATCCAGTAAGTACCACAAGGTGGTAGTGAAAATGTAAACAATTATATAAGCGGATCTCAAAGATCATTGATAACCGTAACATTAACGTAATCGGCGCACTACGGAAGCTTTCTTCTTCCGCAGTTACGCAAGACTTGATCTAACACTGTTTAGAGTTCCTCTGTTTTCAAACAAATCGATTAATCACCTGATTTTGTTTTGACGATGCTGGAGAAAGTATGGAATTTCAAGGTGTACTAATTATTGGTATTAAATAACAGTGGGCCAAAGAAAAAAAACTGGGGAACACCCTTTGATGATTTAATTTCTTGAATGTCCCACACTTTCTGATTTTGCAACAGTGACCTCATTCGCGAAGAAAGTAATTTTAACTGGAAAAGTCGAGGTGTAAAGTATGTTTTACCAGTTGGATAATAACGCACCATTCTCTTACGTGAAAGATAATGTTTATTTATAAAGTTAATTACGGGCGCCGAGCCCGGGAGCACATTTTTGGGCTATAAATAAGAAACAAACTAAACAAGTTGAAAAGTTAAATGTATAATTCATTTCTAGAAAGGAAATTATATTTTGGAAAGGAAAATTATAGTCGACTTAATTGAGTTAATATTTTATTGTTTTGTTATTGTAAAAACAGAATAACTTTGAGGGATCTTAAATCACCTCAATAAAAAGTTTATCTAATTGTGTAAATTAGTGCAATGTTACCAGCGTGGAAATCAATTTGTTTACGCAAATTTACGCACTGTTTCTTTCTTCGCATATAACACAATTCTCTCAGACTTTCGTAAAAAGCAAATATTTTTTAGAGCACCGCTGGTGGCTCTACCGCGCCTTCTGCTCCGGCGGCGTAGACCCCGACGACATGGACAACCCCATAGACAACCAAGAGCACGGAATGATGGTCTTTTTCCGCGACTACTTCGCGCCATTCCTTAACAATGGTCTAGTCAAAGTAATTGTTATTTTAGTCTTCGGAGTTTATTTATTGGGTGCTGGTTATGGTGTCACGCAAATCGAAGAAGGTCTCGAACGAAGAAAAGTCGCCAAGAACGACTCTTACGCTATCGAATTTTTCGACCGAGAAGACGATTATTATCGAGAATTTCCCTATCGAATACAAGTTGTGGTCGCGGGCGAGTACGACTACTCTAATCCCGAGATACAGCGACAAGTGGAGAATTTAACACAGACTTTTGAGAACACGTCGTACGTTTCTAGTACTTTGTACACGGAATCATGGTTGAGGAGTTTCATTCAGTATGCCGAAAGAAATGAAGATTTTCTCAATATTTCGATTAAGACAAAGCAAGGGTTTATGCAAGGGCTCAAAGAGGTAAGATAAAATCTTCTTTAGTTCGTCTCTAAAAAATGTTTTACAGTTTTGGTTGGCTCCCACCAGTCCGTTTTCGTTGGATGTTAAGTTCAATGAAGCTGGAGACTCAATAATTGGTATGCGTTTCCTCATCCAAGCCGTCAACATTTCAGGAACCGAACATGAAAAGGAAATGGTGAGAGCCTTGCGAAAAATCTGTAAAGAGTCCTCTTTAAATGTGAGCGTCTTCCATCCATACTTCGTCTTTTTTGATCAAGTAAGTCAACCCACCATAAACTATCTCCGTTTCTAACTTAAAACATTTAGTTTGAGTTGGTACGACCGCTATCCATCCAGAACATGATAATAGGAGCCGGAATTATGATGTTGGTCTCCTTCATTTTCATCCCGAACATCCTCTGCTCGTTGTGGGTTGCTTTCAGCATCATCTCCATCGAAGCTGGAGTTATTGGCTACATGGCACTCTGGCATGTCAACCTGGACTCTATCTCCATGATCAACCTCATCATGTGCATAGGATTCAGTGTAGATTTCACTGCTCACATCTGTTACGCCTACATGTCTTCAACTGCTAAACATCCAGACGATCGAGTGAAAGAGAGTCTTTACGCTCTCGGACTGCCGATTTTCCAAGGCGCCATCAGCACGATCTTGGGGATGATCGCCCTTATTCTGGCCAACAACTACATCTTTGCTGTCTTCTTCAAGATGGTGTTTTTGGTGGTCTTTTGTGGAGCCATGCACGGGTTGTTTTTACTCCCCGTTCTTCTATCACTCTTCGGTCCTGGTTCATGTACCTCACGAAATGACGACGAAGAGATCAAGATGTCTAACGTTGAAAAAGCATTACCACACCCTTATTGTATACCTCACCCACAATTCACCCTCAATGGTAGTAATCTTGGTAACAACCTCAAATGTCAGAAGCTCGAAACTTTGGAAAAATACTCCAAGAAACCCCAATACAAAAGCTACGAATTAGAAAAAGATCTTGGTTTAGGAACCTCCGAAGAAAACTCCAGCGAATCCTCGAGCCACTCCAACAAAAAACCACCAGTTGAAGAAGAAACTATACAAAGACGTTACAGAGAAGCATGGCGGCGCAATTCTGACACCATCAGTCAATTCCACACTTCTCAAGTGTTGGATATTTTCGGCAACGATTCAGAACGAGAATACCACAGAAGAGTGGAAGAAAACAGAAGAAGATTCCATGAAAACAACCCAGATGCGAGAAGGTTTAACGACCAACGACACAGAAGAAGATACTCGCCTCCTGAGCAACGCTACAATAGAAATCAAGCGTTGGTGAGGTCCAGTTCGTACCATAATATTATTCATCCGCGGTACGTCCAAGAGTTGAGATTCCCGTGAAGTGAAGAACTGTCGAAACTAAATGACAATGTGCTCAAAGTTTTAGTTGTAAGTTTGTACAGATTTGTATAAATTATTTTTGCATTGATACGACTAAGTAATAAACGTAATTTAAGACAAGCGTGTTGTGTTATTTATTAAGATTGTGACGAAATGAGGAATGTAAAAACTAGTAGCGACATAAAAAAATTAAAAACTGGAGATTTGCATGTTTTTATTTAACAAAGTGTTACGTCGGACCGGGTCCAAACTTCAAGGAAGAAAATAAACCTAAAAAAATTTATTAGAACACGTAGGTAAGTACAAGAACAAATACTTGAGGATTCGCGAAGTAAAGACACTTTGATATCTCATGGGCTGCCACACATTTATCATCCAGAGTTTTTGCTGAAAAAAAATCCTGAAAAATTTACATAACACGGTGGATAGTTTTACCGGAGTCTTTACACTTTTCTATAACTTCCAAAGTACCATCGCGCAATGCTGGTGGTAACTTCTGTTTAGCGAGATTCATAGATAGATCGTAATCCAAAGTGTTTTCTTTAGAAATCTAAAATTGTATATTGTGGATGGATAAGTAACAACAGATCTGCCCAACTTACCAGTTTATTAGAAGCCAAAACGCATTGCATGTAACACTGGAAACAAAAGAAATAAGTAGGTAATAAAATTTGAACAATGTTTTTACCATAGCAGTTCTATCAACTTCCCAGTCACCTGAGTGCATCTTGGCAATGTCCTCTGAAAAACTAGCATTAGAAATTGAAAAGAAGTTGAGCTACTTTACCGTCGGTGGCTTTGTGTTTAGGCTGGCACATATTTCGTACGAGTTTTCCGGCGGCTTTTATCTGAGCTTCTGACATCTAATAAAAGAATATTAAAGAGGCGTAAAATCACAGCTCACACTTACTGCAGCTTTTACAATGGAACTGCAAAGAGCAAAAAGTAAAATTAGGAAAAGCCAACATTCCATGGTGTTCTATAGCAGTTTCGCTTCTGGCGACTTTAAGTTAGATCTTGAGCGTTTTATTTGAAAAAAAATTAAAGAACAAACTATACTTGTTGGAAAAAAAGACTGCAATTAACTGCTTGATAACACAGGCAGAAAAAATACAGCGTATAATTAAATTTTAAATAATACAGCGTTTTAAGAATTAAAATTGGCAGGGTATGAAAGGAAGTCTGCATTTTTTGCGGAATTGTCGAACTGTAATCAACGAGTTATACAATTACTTTTATCGTTCGCCGACGTTGTTTTTTATCTTGGAAAAACACATACATTTCAGACAGGAAACAAATCTGGTGACCTTTCCAGTCAAGTGATTTAAATACTTTTCAATGTTCAAGAAAAAACGGGGTCACGACGGATAGAATTAACGAAATGGACGCCAAAAATATGCTAAACAGGTTTCAGACGAAAAACAGGAGGAAATGAATTAAACGTGCATGATTTCTCAGAAGTATATTTTAGCAAATTATATACATAAATTCCAACATCACCTTTAAAACTCTAATAAGAATATTACAATTGCACAATATATACAGATTAAAAAACAAAATCACTACTATATAAATACAATTTTGGACAATAATCTTATTTTATCACAAATGAGTATTTTTGTTAAAGAAAATTGGACCTAATCTCAGTAAAATCAACACTCACCAAAGTATCGAAGTAAAAACCTAGTGGACATTTAATTACCTAAAATAAAATTGTACGTAAATGCGAAAAGATTCAGTGAGAGTGATAAACAAAATCGTGCTGTTATAAAATACAGTTACTTAAATTATTCGCCAATAAATGGTACATTTAAATATGTACAGCTCTCTCATTCATCCCGTTGTGGGAGACGACAGCCAACAAGTGTCTAGTACTAGAACCGCTCGTGTAGCTGTCCCCGCTACTTCTAGCACTAGCATGGGACATTGGAGTTCCTGGTAATCTCTGTGGAGTACTTTCCACAGAGCTTGTAGCACCATTAGTTTCGTATAAAGGACCAAGAGCTGGAGCAGGCTCTTCCGGGGTGTAATAATCAGACTCGTCGCCCCTTTCTTCGCCGTTATTTCCTGTCAAGAAAAGCATGCAAAACCGTACGAGCTTTTACTGTAAACTCACTGTAATTTTTACTCTTTTCTGTAACCGGTCGTGACGTGACTTCCTCGTGATCAGTATCGGTGTCATCGATGGGCTCCACGACATCCGCCATGTTCAACGCCAAACTTCCAGTTCTCATGTTATCACTATTTTGCAGCAACGGTGATAACTTCTCTGCTTCGCTGTCGTCGTCCCCGTTTTCATCTTTTTCGGCTTTTTCATTTACGTGTTTAACAGCATCACGCGAACGGTGTTTCGAGCGCGGACTCACATCCTTCTGATCGGGAAGAAGTGGACACTTGGGCGTTTCTTTGTCTTCTTCGTTCCGAGTCGTCATCAAAACGCCGTACTGCGAATTAAAATTAACTCAAAATTAAAAGAATAGGAGCAAACAACCTCAGGAGTACTAGGATCCGATCCTTTACTCTTAAGCGGCGTCCGGTCGGCGCTTCTATTTAAAATCTGCGCCGCTTGAATAGCATGTTCGCTATCAGGTGTCTCCACCAAATCAGGCATTGCCGATGGGGGTTGGCGCGGAATGCAAGGTCCATTAAGGGCTTCAATTAAAGAGACGGCTTCGTAACCCGGCGGAATGTTATCGCAACTTCCCTGAAAGTTACGATTATGGAATGAAAATACATTTGATGTGACCTACATCTGGAGGATTGATCGAGGCCAAGCTGGGATTAGCGCATTTCTGTAAAGCTCGGATTTGCAAGAGAGCTCGGAACGGGGCTCTGCAAATCGGACAGTTATTTGCTTGGTATCGGAGAGAATCCGCGCAGGAATTGCAGAGACACAAGTGGCGACAGGGTAATATTAGAGTGTCCCGGACGTCGCACATGCAGATTACGCACTCTGAGCCATTGTCTTCGGTTTCGTCGTCGCCGGATTGCTGCGAAAAAAAACAACAAAATAAATCACGTCATGAATATTTAAAATGCGTGTTTTTCCTTTTCCATTGTTTTTATCGTTTATGTAATGATAATTATATGCATAACATGACTCATTGATTAAGATACCACTACCTTGTCATTGTTTTTGTTTTCAATCCCATAAATTTCTTGCAACAAATAACAGAGACCATCAACAAACAGTTTTTGTTTGAGGGCCTTCAAAACATAAGTTCCATCTGAGAGTTTTTCAGCAGTGGCTATAGTTGTGTGTGATTGTCTCATTTCTAAAAAATATTAATAAAACTTGAACAAAAATAGTAAATAAACAACCTTCAGCTCCTTCTTCTGCAACGCAATGAATAGCAATGGGAATGACTTCCCTGTCAACATCATATAACAATTCTTCTTCTGTGTATTTAGATGGATCAAAAATATGTGTCATTTGACAAAATTGCTGATTGGCGCCCCGTTTATAATGAAACGTTTCAGAAGTCATAGTAGAGTCGCGCGACATGTACCTACAAAGCAAGTTAGCTAGGGAAAAGTTAAAACTTCTTCTTACGTGACGCCATTAGGGCCAAAATCTTCAGAACAGAAATAATAAATTGTGATTGCACACCTAACGTCACAATCAAACGTAAATTCGATATTAAACGTCGAGCTCTTTCCTAACTCTATATCTCTGACATCTCTATCACCTTTGTCAGCAGGTTTTGAATAGTCTGGAGGGGCCCTAACAAACCTTAAGGACTCTTTTCTGATATTTACCAAACTTTTCAAGGTTTTAGTGGGTTCGTTTGGTTGCGGCGGCGGATACGGAAACTACAAACAACACTATACAATAAATAAACCACAAGGTTATGCATACTGGTGTAGGTCGACTCCCTAGAAAGTTCAGATCTGAGTTCTCTCCAAAAAGATATGATTCAGGCTGAGGGGTGTCAAAACGTTCACCACCCATTATAAAGTGACTTCCAAAATAATTTCCTGAAGGATAAGCACAAATAAGGAAGATCTTGTAAGGAAAATAAGTGATTGTTGTACCTGATCTGGGCGGATATTTATAAGCATGATTCGAGACCACGTCCACTTCTTCGACTCCGGCATGTTGTCTGCTGGTTAAAGAACCCATTTCGAAACGAGAAGAGTGTTTGTAATCGAATTTCTAGAGTATTATTAGTTTAATTTGACATATTTTTATTTTGACGTGGGTCAAATGTCTACCACAAACTGGTGAACAACATGATAACACTAAAAGTTAAAAGTTACTATATTTTTGACACAAGTGCACACAAGTGACAGCTGTCACGTCTCCGTGTTTTGTTAGGTTTGTTTGGAGTCGAAATTATAGAAAATCTTAATTAAACTCGGTGAAATTATGCGTCGTTACTATGGAATCTGATGAGCAAGTCCAAGAGCTGGATAGGAAAGTCACTGTGGAAAATCTGAACATCGAGATTTTACCAATTATTTACGAAATAATCCGTAGGTTAGTTACTCAAGTTTTGATAAAAATAGATGACAGTTAAATCGTAGTATTAATTATTGCATAACGTTTTAGTGTGGAAAAAGACCACCACGATAACACCGCAAAAACCAGAGAATCTCAAGATTGTTCCCAAAAAGTGTTGGAGTTGCAAAAACGTTTAGATCAGGCACGTGCTGAGGTACGATAATTTTCCGGCATTTGACGTTATAAACATCGTAAATTTCAGATACGTCTGCTCCCCGGGATTGACTTCAGTAAAGAACAACAGCTGAATCATCTAGAAGCACTAAAAACACAGCTAAAACTCAAACAAGAATTACTGCGCAAATATCGCTATATGTACACATTTGAAATCCCGAAGTAAAGATGGTGATGCGTTTCTTAATCCGTATTTTCGCCAACAATGAACAAATGGTGCAAAAACTGAGTGAATCTTATCCTATGAGAAAAGCGGCGCAGATTGTAGTGAGAGCAGTGTTCCAGAGCAAGCAAGTTGTACAAGAAAAGGGCTTGGATAAGATGTTGACACCGGAAGAGTTCAGAGCTGCTATCAACAAGATCGTGCAGGGGCTGTCTGGAAATATCAAAGAAGCTAAAGAAGAGATCAAACAGAAGATGAAACAATAGCAACATGGCTAGTTCTGTAATTTTTATTGGCTCTCCTGAAAAAAATCCTAAAAATTTAAAACAAGTCATTAAACAGCTGTTTTTTGTATCGCCTACTGATGTAGTTTTTCGTATCTTTGCGGCGTTTGTGCCGCCCATGACTAAAAAATATCAAAAAGTGTATGTAGACTTGTTGGGGCCAATACTGGGGCTGTTATTCTTGACCGCGTTTGTAAATTACGGATACTCTTTCAAGAAGAGCAGTGTGATTCATTCACCAACTGAGACTGTGGTTGTGTACAGTGTTGTAATGCCAATTTTGTGTTTTATGTTGTGTAAAGTAGGACGTTCGCGCATTACTTTGTCGGAAATTACAACTCTAATTGGCTACGGCCTGTATGGCCACATCCTAACTTTGCTCTTGTCGTTTTTGTGCTTCCAAGAGCGCAGCAACTTCTTTTTCTTTGTTTGTTTGATCTTGTTTGGAGGTTTGAGTACTCTTAGAATAGCTCTAGTTGTGTTAGGGACTTTGTTGGCTCCCGCAGCACGTTTGTTAATTTGCACCCTTATTTCTGTAGCTAACATTTTGTTCTTGATTTTCATTCATTTTGCTTATATGCATCAGACTTTTACCCATAAAACCTACACTGTGTTTGAAGCCACTGCAACTCCAAGAGTGGTAATAGAAACTTGATGTAACCAGGAGCTAAGGAAAGTTAATAAAATAAATTACTATATTGATGGCGTTTTACATTATTTCAAATCCCAAACATAAACCTCCATCTAAAAAAGAACACAAATTTGATGTGTTGAGGTCCCTCAACGCCACGGAAAAACTAGCAAGTTGTGCTTTCTGGAACTGAATTATTGCACTTTCGTCGTATTCAAATTTGGAATCGAATTAATGTTGGTTTCACTTAAAGGTTTAGAGGCGTTAGAATTCGCATTGTTGTTCTTCCCACGACCGCCTCTCCGCCCTCGCCCTTTTCTCGAGCCAGACTTCTGTCCGGTATTTTCACGTTTGTCGCTACTTCCCTCGAACGCCGTCTCTCCTGTCGTTGTCCCAATCTCTGCAAACTACCCACCGCTGTGACTCTTCACTTTTACCTTTTCCACTCACCTCTTGTAACCCCATCGTGTTCTTAACCGCATTCTGTTGCGTGTTACCACCCCCATACCGTGGTTGCTTATTTTGTTTCGCACGTGCATTAGGGTGAGTCGGTGTTGTTTGTGTTATTATTCTAACGATGTTTCCGACTGCTTTTGTCCGACCTTCACGGAACACCATTCTTTGACCTGGAGTCATGTATTCCGGGTGTTTGATGAAGCGGAAGTGAATAATGGCTTTGTCACCTGTTCTCAGACACTCTCTGGACATTTTAACAATACTGGCGGTCTGACGGATACTGCCGCAATGGACTGAAAATTCGAAATGGTAAAATGGTAAGGATAGCTACAGGAAGTACCCATGGCTTGGTAACGTGAGCTTATGGTTGTTGGGTGGTGAAGAACTAGGATTTCGCCCTCGAATTCCCAGCAGGCTTGGGGGTTAAGAGACGGAGAGACCATGACCATGCCCTTCCGGATTTGGGAGCGCTTTATCTGAAATGACGCAATGTTATGTAAACAATTGAGAAAAAAAACAAGTTCATTTTTTACCTTCTTTAACGCGAAACTTGCCGTCTGACCCGCTCGTACTTCCTTAACAGCCATTCGCTTCCTATGAATACTCTTCACAGCAATTTGTTGAAAGTGTCCCAAGGGGTCTGGTCCTAACATAAGAGTGTCATTCAGCCTAATAACGCCTTTCAGAGTGGTACCAGACACTACGGTTCCTACACCCTGTTAAATACACAAATTAGAAACATAATTCTTTCTATTGCATCAGCCGATTTACCGGAACCGAATATGTGTCGTCAATCTGAAACTCAGCGGGTTCATTCTCATGATACTCCATTCTCGTAGTCAATAAATTAAGAAACGTTTTTAGAAGTTCTAGATTCTCTCCAGACACGTTGGAAACTTGGAAAATCGGGCACAACCTGGAATTCGTTCGTCTAAATATAGGTCTCGTTTTTCAACATGGACATAACTCAAATTAACAAAACACACAAAAAAATTGAGAGCGGGTTATACGACTGTTATCACCTTTCAGAAACAAAATTAGTAGCGCTCAGGATTACGTCATCGGTGGTTTTTACCATCACCGGCACCTTCCTGCAGCCTGGAGACTTCAGGATTCGAATCAGCATCTTCAGATTGTCCTGCAGGACATTGGCAGGACACATGTCTATTTTTGTGACCACAACAAAAACAGGAACCGACAGAGCCAGAGCTAAACCAAGATGCTCCTTTGTCATGCCAATGATCCCTGCATTAGCACCCACCTTTGGAAAAAAATTGTGAAATTTTGTTGAGATGCTAATTTAAGTTACCATTAACATTCCAAAATCGGGAGCATGTCCAGTCATCCCAAAAACAGTGGTCTTTAAATAGCGTTCGTGTCCCGCCAAGTCAATAAACGTGATGACTTTGGAGCTCCTCTCGCAGATTTTTACCCAGTCTAGAGCACCATGTTCTGGTTTATTTACTACGTTTCCTTCTCCATCAAAACCTAAGATGTCGTTTCCAACAGAGCTGGTTCTTCCTGATTCCATTTCATGTTTGTGTCTGAATAGTTTCTGTCTGGCGTGTCCACGTCCATTGTCTAGCTCTCCATGGGTTAAAACACCCAGAAGGGTTGATTTTCCAGCGTCGACATTCCCGACAACAGCGACGCGAATCTCCAAGAAATCTATTTGGTGTTATGAAAGACTCAAGTGAAGACAACAAACCTGATTGTCCTAGAACCCTGCGAATTAAATACTGAACCACAGCCCCTCTGATCTCTTTTCTTTCTCTTAATTTCACACAGCTACACTCAAGAGTGGTTGCTAGAGACTGCAAAGTAGCAACAGCTGCCTCCAGTTCATCCTCCAAGAAACCATTCTCACTACCATCTTCAGATGCACCAATCTACCAGAAATTTTAATAAATAAAGAAATAAAACAACAATAAATATATACCTCTAAGATCACTTCACCTCTACCCTCTCCTAGTTGTTGTTTCAGCCTGTGCAAAAGTAACTCAAACTGTTCCTCTGTAGGCGCAATCAAAATATTCCGCCCCAAAGCCTTATCAAAATCAGAAGCCTTTTGGGTCTTCTCAACGAAAGAACTAAGTGTCTCTTTATTCTCACTCATTTTAATTATCCAAATAAAGTTATGACATCCAGATTATCATCCAAAATTTGCAGCCAGAATAATTGGTGTTTATTCTTTGGATTTGCATTCCTGACGACCTGTAAGACAACAGATAACAACTAAAACGAATCACTGAGCTGGCAGATTATATAAACGAGTCAAATTGGGGGAACTCTCTTGAAATAGTGATGCATATGGTGCAACTTTATACAACACATGGAGACATTGATTGTCACAAACCTATATCGATTTCATCAATCAAATAAGTAAAACCGCGATTTTATCAGTTAACAATGGGGTTCTAAGTGTAAATATTTACGTTTTTAAAGACCGAACATGAGAACTACCAACTTTGAGTGTGAAATGTCAAGTACAGTGACGAGAGCACAGTTGGCAATACCAACATAATCTTGCAAGTTTTAAAAATTCCTAGTTTGTGGATGCGGGTAGGCAACCAAAAATACATGCTTTCAAGATTGGATGGCTGTTTTTAAATTGAATTACCATGATTTGTTACTGAAAGCAGTAAAACAAGGCCCTTTATTGTTTTTTCTATTAGTTTTTTGCCAAGCCAAAACATGTGCTGATTAAAAAAATAAGATAAAGCTCTGATGTAAATCTTCAAGAACTTCATTTGTTGAAATTGAAAGAGCAGTAGTTCTAGACCTCCAGAAATCGAAGAAATTCAAATTTTGAATTAAGGATATGCAACACCGGATTTTCATAAAAAAAATGGGGAATTTAATGCATCTTTTTCTCTGCAGTAGATTCGGAAAATAAATAAAATAAAATAAAGCTTTGAAAATTGAAAAAAAGTCCACCAAATTCGAAGACCTCTAAATCCAAGTATGTACCATATCTTGTAAAAATTTTTTTTTGGCGTTGTTTGTGGTGCCTTCCGAAGAAGACATTATTGCCGGGTTACCCTAGAAGAGACGTTTCGACTACGAAAGAAAAGATTAGTTTGGCCAAAAGAAAATTTAACTTTTTTCGACATACGGTTAGAAACATAACATCTAGAAATAAACAGATCAACAAAATTTCAAATCCGTAGGTAATTTAATGCTTCCACTTTGAGTGGAGTTGCTGAAAAAACAAACCATTTTTCACTCAACAACAGTTGGCGGAGATAGGGGTGGGTCAGGGTGGGCTAGGCCTACCTTAAAATTTAGGTGCCCACCTGTGGGCCCACCTAATAAAACTGAACATATCAATTTATTGTAGAAAAAAATACTAAAGATTACTTGCAAAAAAGTATTTGATTTTCGCATGGCCTCAAGGAATTTGATGAATATTACGGACGTAAAATTATCAGCACGATATCCGGTATTGCTGTCCGCCGCCACCGCGCCGCCTGCTCGAGTTAATAGGTGATAAATTTTAGAAACACAGCGTAAATACTACCGACCGAATTTCTTCACGGAATTGATATTAAAACACGAATTTGTTATGACTAAAAGAAAAAAAATATATCCAAATTTTCTTGTTCTCACTTAGTTCTTCGTAGGCCGTGCTCGTGTAATCATTCAAATCGAACAAAACTCTTGCACTTTTGCACTTAGGTATTATAATTAATAAGCCGACTAACTTCTAAAAACGAAAAAAGTGAATTTTCAAATCCGGGATTCTCATCATAAAAAGCGAAAAAAAACGATAACATCTTTTTATCTATGAGTAACCATAAACTAGAAGTTGATTTTTGTTTGGTAGTCATTTTTAAGATTTTTTTGTGAGAATGCCTTCTAATATTTAAAAGCAGCTCAACATCTAACAAAATTTCACATCGGTAAGTAAGCTTCCAAACACCAAACCATTTTTCACTCAACAAGTCCAAGCAGGTCAAGTAAACAATCTCAGTTCATATTACTCCAAATAATTATAATACAGAAATTTGATGCCGATTTTGTTGACCTAAGCTAGCTGGTTCTCGTAAATGTTTAAATTCGTCAGTATTTTTCATTGATAACACAATTCTTAAAAAACATTGCTTTTGGACTAATAAAAAATGCAAATTAGAGTTGAGGCGTTCAATAGGTACATTTTCACCTGCCATGGCCTCAGCTCAAGAGTCTGTTGGTTGGTCTACCACATGGGTCTACCTGTCCGATGGGCAGGTTTTATGGTTGCTCACCAACCTTTAACTTCCATAACAATGGGTTCCTTTTATAAGCTTCATGAGCAATCCCCCGACAGCCAAAATGGCTGTCTGCGGTTGCAATTAAACTCCAATTAAATAGTTCTTCATGATACTATACTTTATGGCATATTAATGACAAAACAGGGTAATGAACATTTCTTTCTTTTACCCAATATTTTATTTATCAGATTCCTTTTCTTGGAAAACCTGACATCATGTCTCGTGCATTTCTTAGTACATATTTTTTATAGATATTCTTTTTATTAGTTCATCTGCTTCCTTTTTTTGCTGAAGAACCAATGAAAGCGCGGTCACTTCATAGTGGTGCTGCATCCGAAGAGTCGTGCACGCACTCGGAAGTAAATTTGTGTTTTGGAATTTTTGTTCATTTTTTCATTAGGTTATTTTTTCCAAAAGACCAATGAGAGCGTGGATAAAATGATCCGAAAAGTCCTGTATGCGCACTCGTTATTAAAATTCGAAAGTGAATAAGTTTTCAAAAGTCAAACTAGTGTGGGAAATTTCGCGGTGAAGTTAATTTTTGTCAAAAGCAGCCACCAAAATTAAACGTGTAGAAATTTACACCTTTTCTTTCCCGAATATCTCTCACCTGAATCACTTTATTATAAACGTCCGCTTTTCCAAATTTTGAAATTTTTGGAGGTGGGTTTTTTATTGGTTCTGTCCACCCTTTGAGCACCAATCCGAGCGCGACTTTAAGACGTCGTGATCTCGGCGGCGGCATCCGAAAAGGTCGTTGTCCTCATTCGGAAGTAGCAATTAGTAGTGAAAGGGTGCCAATTTTTTGCTTGTGATTTTTGAGTGTTAAAATAGTCCAAAATCATAGAAATTGGTTAAATTTGGTACCAAATAGTGCCTAAATAGGTTATCCCACCCCCAGTCGTGTTTGAACCACCAGAAAAGCAATAAAAGAAAATTTTTTGGGATAATCGAGATGATCTAATATGGCGGCAGGTGAGTACATACCTACCCACTTGATTTTTTTTGTCGTGAACTTATTAGCATCGGTTTCAAAGCTCGCTATATGCGAAAAATTTTTTCTTTAAATTGGATTTAAATAAAATTCCACCCCTAGTCGCGTCTCACCCCCAAAAATCAGAACAAAATTTATTTTTCGTGTTGGTGCAAAAGATCAGACAGCAAAAACACCACTAAACCTACAGGAACTTTTCTCCTTTTGCTTCGCTTTTCTGGATGTACGATTTTGATTGCTTAAAAAAGAACAAAATCGCTTTTCTGTGACGTCACGTCTGCTTGTCTATTTCTTGGAATTTTTGCTAGTCGGTTTTTATTTGTCTATCATCTTCGTTACCCTTCGAGCACCAATCAGAGCGCGACTTCAAGACGTCGTACCGCGGCGGCGGCATCCGAAAAGGTCGTTGTCCTCATTCGGAAGTAGCAATTAGTAGTGAAAGGGTGCCAATTTTTTGCAAAGGGTGCGAATTTTTTACTTGTGATTTTTGAGTGTTAAAATAGTCCAAAATCATAAAAATTGGTTAAATTTGGTACCAAATAGTGCCTAAATAGGTTCTCCCACCCCCAGTCGTGTTTAAACCACCAGAAAAGCAAAAAAAGAAGGTTTTTTGGGATAATCGAGATGATCTAATATGGCGGCAAGTGAGTACATACCTACCTTCTTGATTTTTTCGTTGGTGTTAAGATTATTCGACACGCGGATAAAATTCATTTTTATTAAGCCCGAACTTGAGAGTGGAAAGTTCAATGCCGTGAACTTATTAGCATCGGTTTCAAAGCTCGCTATATGCGAAAAATTTTTTCTTTAAATTGGATTTAAATAAAATTCCACCCCTAGTCTCGTCTCACCCCCAAAATCAGAACAAAATTTATTATTTCGTGTTGGTGCAAAAGATCAGACATAGCAAAACACCTCTAAACCTACAGGAACTTTTCTCCTTTTGCTTCGCTTTTCTGGATGTATGATTTTGATTGCTTAAAAAAAACAGAATCGCTTTTTTGTGACGTCACGTCTGCTTGTCTATTTCTTGGAATATTTGCTAGTCGGTTTTTATTTGTCTATCATCTTCGTTACCCTTCGAGCACCAATCAGAGCGCGACTTCAAGACGTCGTACCGCGGCGGCGGCATCCGAAAAGGTCGTTGTCCTCATTCGGAAGTAGCAATTAATAGTGAAAGGGTGCGAATTTTTTGCTTGTGATTTTTGAGTGTTAAAATCGTCTAAAATGATAGAAATTGGGTAAATTTGGTACCAAATAGTGTCTAAATAGGTTATCCCACCCCCAGTCGTGTTTGAACCACCAGAAAAGCAATAAAAGAAAGTTTTTTGGGATAATCGAGATGATCTAATATGGCAGCAGGTGAGTACATACCTACCCATTTGATTTTTTCGTTGGTGTTAAGATTATTCGACACGCGGATAAAATTAATTTTTATTAAGCCCGAACTTCAGAGTGGAAACTTCAATGCCGTGAACTTATTAGCATTGGTTTCAAAGCTCGCTATATGCGAAAACTTTTCTCTTGGTTTTAAATTAAATTCCTCCCCCAGTCGCGTATCACCCCCGAAAATCAGAACAAAATTTATTTTTCGTGTTGGTGCAAGAGATCAGACAGCAAAAACACAACGATACCTACAGGAACTTTTCTCTTTTTGCTTCGCTTTTCTGGATGTCCGATTTCGATCGTTTAAAAAAATCAAGATCGCTTTTCTTGGAAGCTGTGACGTCACGTCTGCATGTCTATTTCTTGGAATTTTTGCTAGTCTGTTTTTATTGGTCTATCACCTTCGTCACCCTTCGAGCACCAATCAGAGCGCGACTTCAAGACGTCGTACCGCGGCGGCGGCATCCGAAAAGGTCCTTGCTCTCTCATTCGGAAGTAACAATTAGTGGTGAAAGGGTGCCAATTTTTTGCTTGTGATTTTTTTAGTGTTAAAATAATCAATGGTTGCGGAAAATAGTGAAAAATCAGTTCTAAACAGAGCATGAATGCGTTATTTCACCCTCAATCGTGTTTAAATCCTCAGAAAATCAAGTTATGTTAGTTTTTTGGGAAGGATGAAAATTTACCAAATATGGCGGCGGGTGAGTCGCTATCTAGATTTTTTATTTGTTTGGTGTTAGTAAAATCGGAACGAGTGATGCGGACAGGTGTTTTTTATGAAAGTAATTAATGGTTTCTGGCTTCGTTGTGGAAATTTCAATGCGGTGAATTTTAGTTCTGTCTAGATGGGAATTTTTCTGCAGAAATTTGTTCGCATTGATTAATACACAAACCAAAAATCTTTTCAGGAGCCGGTTTGCTTTAAACATGTAATCAAGTCCATCTTTATTATTTAATCAAAAGTGGAATTAATCACGACATCAAATCTTCAACGTTGTTAGATCACCCAATCAAATTCAATTTTCAGTGAAAATGACGTCCTTGCAATTTTAAATGAATTTCAAATTGTGTAAAATTGGTGTTAACTATTTTAAAGAAATACATGCATTGTCTGGGGTTGTGTCAAACCGGTTCTAGTTGCAAGCTCTACTCCTACTCCTCTCACTTCCAGACAGACATTGCTTCATTGCTGGTTTGACTACTTTAGTTCGTCAAATCTAGGTCAAACCATGTTTTATAGCCTGTCTGGTTTCCCCATGGATTATCTGTTTATGGTAATCTTCAGACTATGTCCAATGGTTATTGAGTTTTACCTCGTGAACCGCCCATGAGCGAATGAATGAAATGGCGGTAAATTTACTAGGACCACAATGTTATTTTTACGTAAAATAAAAATTTTATAAAAAATTTAATTAATATTAGAAATTTCCCAATTTGCAGATGACTTTTCTGATTTAACTTAATTTTTTTACAGATCATGTGTTGAAAACGAAGAAGAGGATCAAAAGTGGCTGAAATGATTTTGACAAGAAAAATGTTCTGAACATCAGTGGAACCGATCTTCTGGAGTAAGTTGGTTGCTTGGACGCGGATGGCAGCAGTTGAATCTTCAATCAAGGTCAGATCTTTTAATTTTCTTCCCATTTTTTGCGCAATTTGAACGTTTTGATTAGCAAGTTTTAAAAAGGGATCGATAATCCTAAATCTTTTTCGCGTAGTGAATGTGGCAAATTTGTGGATTTGTGGTAAGGTGTGCTTACGTTTAACAGTTGTGGCGTAGGTATTTTATTATTATTTAATTTCTTAATTTTTTTTTCAGTCATATCAACATAACGTAAGTCTCGGGTCAAAAGTGTCGCGTTTTTAAACCCGTAAGAGTGCCGCCAAATAGTAAATTGTGTTTTTGGTGCGGGTTGAAGTAGTGAAATTAAACTGAAAAGTGGTAGAGTCGTAAATAATAGAAAGTGTTAGAGTGATTCCTGAAAGGTTGTGGTATGGAGGAGTTCTGGAATCTAACGAGACAGCATCCTGGACCGGATTAAAGGGTAAGTTCTTTTCCAACTAGTGGATGACGAAATTTTAACTTTGGTTTCTTTGTTACAGTTTGTTCGTAGCTATGAAGCTGATGGCAGCGTTGGAACCAAAAAGGTCAGATTATCATTTTCTTATTACTTTTGCTTGCGCCAACTTGCTAATCCTATATTCGTCAAAACGTTGATGTAATGTGCAGTGTTCAGAGTGTTCAAACCTTTAGAGTGGTGGTGTTTCGACGTGTGTGTTAAGGTGGACCAATGAATAAATTTTAGTATGTAGAAATTTTCATATAATTTTTTATAATATGCAAATTTTTCTTATTTTTTTCCTGGAAATAATTTTTCTTGCAGTTAATTCAACCTAATTTTGACTTCGGTGAGGTATCGCGGTTTTTAACTCGTTTAATGTGTCGAAAGTATTAAATAATCTGCTTCGTGCGGGTGTTTCATTTCAAAAAGTGAAGTAAAAAGTAAAAGTGTCCTAACCATAAAATTATAGAGTCGTAACTAACCAACGTGTTGTGAGTGTTGTGAGTGGCCTCCAGAAGAACGTGGAATGGAGGAGTTCTGGAATCCGACGAGAGAGTCCTGGGCCGGAGAAAAGGGTAAGTTGTCGCTGAAAATGACCAAAATAAAATTTTAATTTCGATTTCTTCTTTGCAGTTTGTTCGTGACAATCAAGCAGACGGCAACGATGGAACAAAAAGGTTGGATTTTTTTAGTACTTCATATTTTGTAATTAGTTCTAAGTACTTTTTGCGTACTATGAGCAAATCATTGTTCATTGAAGGTTCCCGGAGTGACAGTGTTCCAAAGTGTGTGCAAACGTGGATTAGTGTTTAAATTATGTTAAGTATCAATATCATTATTACTACCAAAATTTTTAATTGTTGTTGGTAACTTTAACACCTACTGCATTGTTGCATTAATTTATTACAGTTTCAGTGATCTGACGAGTATTTGTTATTTCTTTCCTTCAAAGTAAGTTAGTTTTTCTGGTTTCCTTCTTCAGCTTCATGCGCCTCATTCCGACGCAGGATTCCGGAATGTTGGTGAAAAAGACCCAGCTTCAGGCTGAGGTCGTGTGACAAGGCTACTTTTTTAGGAATTTATTATTTGAGGCAACTGAAATAACTATATTGGGGTTCAATAATCTTTGGTGTAAGTAAATTAACTAGTTTTCCTTCCAGTTGATCAACATAACTTTGTTCCGGGTAAAGTGTGTCGCGATTTTAAACTCGATGTGTCCCGCAAAGTTGTAAATTTTTCTTGGTGCGGGTGTTTTATTTTAGCTTCAACAGTGATGTAAAGAGTTAAAAGTGTTATAAAATTAATAATATAGTCGTAATTAATCAAAGTTTTGTGAGTGTTGTGAGTGCTGTGAGTGGCCTTTAGAAGAATGTGGAATGGAGGAGTTCTGGAATCCGACGAGACAGCAGTTGTAGGCCGGAGAAAAGGGTAAGTTGTCGCTGAAAAAGGCCAAAATAAAATTTTAATTTCGATTTCTTCTTTGCAGTTTGTCCGTGACAATCAAGCAGACGGCAACGATGGAACCAAAAAGGTTGGATTTTCTTAATACTTTATCTTTTGTAATTAGTTCTTCTAATGATTGAAGTATTTTTTGCGTATTATGAACAAATATTATTGTTTATTAAAGGTTCGCGGAGTGTCAGTGTTCCAAAGTGAGTGCTAACGTGGATTAGTGTTTAAATTATGTTAAGTATCAAAATCATTATTACTACCAAAATTTTTAATTGTTGTTTTCAACTTTAACACCTATTACATGGTTGCATTAATTTATTAGTTTCAGTGATCTGACGTGTATTCGTTATTTCTTTCCTTCAACGTTAGTTAGTTCTTTTGGTTTCCTTCTTCAGCTTCATCCGCCTCATTCCGACGCAGGATTCCGGAATGTTGGTGAAAAAGACCCAGCTTCAGGCTGAGGTCGTGTGACAACGCTACTTTTTTAGGAATTCGTTATTTGAGGCAACTGAAATAACTCTATTGGGGTTCAATAAACTTCGGTGTAAGTAAATTAACTAGTTTTCCTTCTAGTTGATCAACAAAACTTTGTTCCGGGTAAAGTGTGTCGCGATTTTAAACTCGATGTGTCCCGTAAAGTTTTGGTGCGGGTGTTTTAATTTAGGTTCAACAGTGATGTAAAGAGTAAAAGTGTTCTAAAATTAATATGCTCGTAATCATTAATCAAAGTATTGTGAGTGTTGTGAGTGACCACTAGAAGAATGTGGAATGGAGGAGTTCTGGAATCCGACGAGTCAGCAGTCGTGGGCCGGAGAAAAGGGTAAGTTGTCGCTGAAAAAAACTAAACTAAAATTTTAATTTCGATTTCTTCTTTGCAGTTTGTCCGTGACAATCAAGCAGATGGCAACGATGGAACCAAAAAGGTTGGATTTTTTTAGTACTTCATATTTTGTGATTAGTTCTACTAATGATTCAAGTATTTTTGGCGTAATATGAACAAATATTATTGTTTATTAAAGGTTCGCGGAGTGACAGTGTTCCAAAGTGTATGCAAACGTGGATTAGTGTTTAAATTATGTTAAGTATCAAAATCATAATTACTACCAAAATTTTTAATTGTTGTTTGTAACTTTAACACATATTGCATGGTTGCATTAATTTATTAGTTTCAGTGATCTGACGTGTATTCGTTATTTCTTTCCTTCAAAGTTAGTTAGTTCTTTTGGTTTCCTTCTTCAGCTTCATGCGCCTCATTCCGACGCAGGATTCCGGAATGTTGGTGAAAAAGACCCAACTTCTGGCTGAGGTCGTGTGACAAGGCTACTTTTTTTAGGAATTTGTTATTTGATGCAACTAAAATAACTCTATTGGGGTTCAATAAACTTCGGTGTAAGTAAATTAACTAGTTTTCCTTCCAGTTGTTCAACATAACTTTGTTCCGGGTAAAGTGTGTCGCGATTTTAAACTCGATGTGTCCCGCAAAGTTGTTAATTTTTCTTGGTGCGGGTGTTTTATTTTAGGTTCAACAGTGATGTAAAGAGTTAAAAGTGTTATAAAATTAATATAGTCGTAATTAATCAAAGTTTTGTGAGTGTTGTGAGTGTTGTGAGTGGCCTCTAGAAGAATGTGGAATGGAGGAGTTCTGGAATCCGACGAGACAGCAGTCGTGGGCCGGAGAAAAGGGTAAGTTGTCGCTGAAAAAGGCCAAAATAAAATTTTAATTTCCATTTCTTCTTTCCAGTTTGTCCGCGACAACCAAGCAGACGGCAACGATGGAACCAAAAAGGTTGGATTTACTTTTAGTACTTCAAATTTTGTAATTAGTTCTTCTAATGATTGAAGTATTTTTTGCGTATTATGAAAAAATTTTTGTTCATTAAAGAATCGCGGAGTGACAGTGTTCCAAAGAGTGTGCAATAGTGGGAAAGTGTTTGAATATGTTTTTTTTTAAATCGTTAGCACAAAATTTTTAAACTTTATCCGATAACACTCGAGCAGTGCATGTGGTCTGAGTGATAGGTTTAGAAGAATGTAAACCTTCAAAGTGATAAAGTTTTTTGAGGTAAGTTTAAGTAACTTTTTCTAGATTAATCTGATTTTTAGATATTCATTGTCATTAAAAGCAGCTGAAAGAGCTCCAGTGAGGTCCAGCAAACTTTGGTAAAATTTAATTTACTACATTTGCTTTCAGAGGATTCAACCTAACTTTGTCCCGAGTAAAAGAGTGTCGCGGTTTTAAACTCGTTTCAAGTGTTCCCTAAAGTTGTAAACTTTTCTTAGTGCGGGTGTTTTATTTTAGGTTCAACAGTGATGTAAAGAGTAAAATTGTTCTAAAATTAATATAGTCATAATTAATCAAAGAATTGTGAGTGCTGTGAGTGCTGTGAGTGGCCTCTAGAAGAATGTGGTATGGAGGAGTTCTGGAATCTGACGAGACAGCAGTTCTGGGCCGGAGAAAAGGGTAAGTTGTCGCTGAAAAAGGCCAAAATAAAATTTTAATTTCGATTTTTTTTTTGCAGTTTGTCCGTGACAATCAAGCAGACGGCAACGATGGAACCAAAAAGGTTGGATTTTCTTAGTACTTCATATTTTGTAATTAGTTCTACTAATGATTGAAGTATTTTTTTGCGTATTATGAACAAATATTATTGTTTATTAAAGGTTCGCGAAGTGACAGTGTTCCAAAGTGTGTGCAAACGTGGATTAGTGTTTAAATTATGTTAAGTATCAAAATCATTATTACTACCAAAATTTTTAATTGTTGTTGGTAACTTTAACACCTACTGCATGGTTGCATTAATTTATTAGTTTCAGTGATCTGACGTGTATTCGTTATTTCTTTCCTTCAAAGTTAGTTAGTTCTTTGGTTTCCTTCTTCAGCTTCATGCGCCTCATTCCGACGCAGGATTCCGGAATGTTGGTGAAAAAGACCCAGCTTGAGGCTGAGGTCGTGTGACAAGGCTACTTTTTTAGGAATTTGTTATTTGAGGCAACTGAAATAACTCTATTGGGGTTCAATAAACTTTGGTGTAAGTAAATTAACTAGTTTTCCTTCCAGTTGATCAACATAACTTTGTTCCGGGTAAAGTGTGTCGCGATTTTAAACTCGATGTGTCCCGAAAAGTTGTAAATTTTTCTTGGTGCGGGTGTTTTATTTTAAGTTCAACAGTGATGTAAAGAGTAAAAATGTTCTAAAATTAATATAGTCGTAATTAATCAAAGTTTTGTGAGTGTTGTGAGTGCTGTGAGTGGCCTTTAGAAGAATGTGGAATGGAGGAGTTCTGGAATCCGACGAGACAGCAGTTGTAGGCCGGAGAAAAGGGTAAGTTGTCGCTAAAAAAGGACAAAATAAAATTTTAATTTCGATTTCTTCTTTGCAGTTTGTCCGCGACAAACAAGCAGAAGGCAACAATGAAACCAAAAAGGTCGGATTTTCTTAGTACTTCATATTTTGGAAATAATTCTACTATTGATTGAAGTATTTTTTGCGTATTATGAACAAATTTTTGTTCATTAAAGGATCGCGGAGTGACAGTGTTTCAAAAAGTGTGCAAAAGTGGGAAAGTGTTTAAATAGGTTTTTTTTTAAACCTTTAGCGCAAAATTCTAAACTTTACGCGAAAACACTCGAGCAGTGCATATGGTCTGAGAGTGGTAGGTTTGGAAGGATGAAAACCTTCAAAGTGATAAAGTTTTTTGAGGTAAGTTTAAGTAACTTTTTCTAGATTAATCTGATTTTTAGATATTCATTGTCATTGTCAGCTCCAGTGAGGTCCAGCAAACTTTGGTAAAATTTAATTTACTATATTTGCTTTCAGTGGATTCAACCTAACTTTGTCCCGGGTAAAAGTGTGTCGCGATTTTAAACTCGATTCAAGTGTTCCGTAAAGTTGTAATCTTTTCTTAGTGCGGCTGTTTTATTTTAGGTTCAACAGTGATGTAAAGAGTAAAAATGTTCTAAAATTAATATAGTCGTAATTAATCAAAGTTTTGTGAGTGTTGTGAGTGCTGTGAGTGGCCTTTAGAAGAATGTGGAATGGAGGAGTTCTGGAATCCGACGAGACAGCAGTTGTAGGCCGGAGAAAAGGGTAAGTTGTCGCTGAAAAAGGCCAAAATAAAATTTTAATTTCGATTTCTTCTTTGCAGTTTGTCCGTGACAATCAAGCAGACGGCAACGATGGAACCAAAAAGGTTGGATTTTCTTAATACTTTATCTTTTGTAATTAGTTCTTCTAATGATTGAAGTATTTTTTGCGTATTATGAACAAATATTATTGTTTATTAAAGGTTCGCGGAGTGTCAGTGTTCCAAAGTGAGTGCTAACGTGGATTAGTGTTTAAATTATGTTAAGTATCAAAATCATTATTACTACCAAAATTTTTAATTGTTGTTTTCAACTTTAACACCTATTACATGGTTGCATTAATTTATTACAGTTTCAGTGATCTGACGTGTATTTGTTATTTCTTTCCTTTAAAGTAAGTTAGTTTTTCTGGTTTCTTTCTTCAGCTTCATGCGCCTCATTCCGACGCAGGATTCCGGAATGTTGGTGAAAAAGACCCAGCTTTAGGCTGAGGTCGTGTGACAACGCTACTTTTTTAGGAATTCGTTATTTGAGGCAACTGAAATAACTCTATTGGGGTTCAATAAACTTCGGTGTAAGTAAATTAACTAGTTTTCCTTCTAGTTGATCAACAAAACTTTGTTCCGGGTAAAGTGTGTCGCGATTTTAAACTCGATGTGTCCCGTAAAGTTTTGGTGCGGGTGTTTTAATTTAGGTTCAACAGTAATGTAAAGAGTAAAAGTGTTCTAAAATTAATATGCTCGTAATCATTAATCAAAGTATTGTGAGTGTTGTGAGTGACCACTAGAAGAATGTGGAATGGAGGAGTTCTGGAATCCGACGAGTCAGCAGTCGTGGGCCGGAGAAAAGGGTAAGTTGTCGCTGAAAAAAACTAAACTAAAATTTTAATTTCGATTTCTTCTTTGCAGTTTGTCCGTGATATTCAAGCAGATGGCAACGATGGAACCAAAAAGGTTGGATTTTTTTAGTACTTCATATTTTGTGATTAGTTCTACTAATGATTCAAGTATTTTTGGCGTAATATGAACAAATATTATTGTTTATTAAAGGTTCGCGGAGTGACAGTGTTCCAAAGTGTATGCAAACGTGGATTAGTGTTTAAATTATGTTAAGTATCAAAATCATAATTACTACCAAAATTTTTAATTGTTGTTTGTAACTTTAACACATATTGCATGGTTGCATTAATTTATTAGTTTCAGTGATCTGACGTGTATTCGTTATTTCTTTCCTTCAAAGTTAGTTAGTTCTTTTGGTTTCCTTCTTCAGCTTCATGCGCCTCATTCCGACGCAGGATTCCGGAATGTTGGTGAAAAAGACCCAGCTTGAGGCTGAGGTCGTGTGACAAGGCTACTTTTTTAGGAATTTGTTATTTGAGGCAACTGAAATAACTATATTGGGGTTCAATAAACTTCGGTGTAAGTAAATTAACTAGTTTTCCTTCCAGTTGTTCAACATAACTTTGTTCCGGGTAAAGTGTGTCGCGATTTTAAACTCGATGTGTCCCGCAAAGTTGTTAATTTTTCTTGGTGCGGGTGTTTTATTTTAGGTTCAACAGTGATGTAAAGAGTTAAAAGTGTTATAAAATTAATATAGTCGTAATTAATCAAAGTTTTGTGAGTGTTGTGAGTGTTGTGAGTGGCCTCTAGAAGAATGTGGAATGGAGGAGTTCTGGAATCCGACGAGACAGCAGTCGTGGGCCGGAGAAAAGGGTAAGTTGTCGCTGAAAAAGGCCAAAATAAAATTTTAATTTCCATTTCTTCTTTCCAGTTTGTCCGCGACAACCAAGCAGACGGCAACGATGGAACCAAAAAGGTTGGATTTACTTTTAGTACTTCAAATTTTGTAATTAGTTCTTCTAATGATTGAAGTATTTTTTGCGTATTATGAAAAAATTTTTGTTCATTAAAGAATCGCGGAGTGACAGTGTTCCAAAGAGTGTGCAATAGTGGGAAAGTGTTTGAATATGTTTTTTTTTAAATCGTTAGCACAAAATTTTTAAACTTTATCCGATAACACTCGAGCAGTGCATGTGGTCTGAGTGATAGGTTTAGAAGAATGTAAACCTTCAAAGTGATAAAGTTTTTTGAGGTAAGTTTAAGTAACTTTTTCTAGATTAATCTGATTTTTAGATATTCATTGTCATTAAAAGCAGCTGATAGAGCTCCAGTGAGGTCCAGCAAACTTTGGTAAAATTTAATTTACTACATTTGCTTTCAGAGGATTCAACCTAACTTTGTCCCGAGTAAAAGAGTGTCGCGGTTTTAAACTCGTTTCAAGTGTTCCGTAAAGTTGTAAACTTTTCTTAGTGCGGGTGTTTTATTTTAGGTTCAACAGTGATGTAAAGAGTAAAAATGTTCTAAAATTAATATAGTCGTAATTAATCAAAGAATTGTGAGTGCTGTGAGTGCTGTGAGTGGCCTCTAGAAGAATGTGCTATGGAGGAGTTCTGGAATCTGACGAGACAGCAGTTCTGGGCCGGAGAAAAGGGTAAGTTGTCGCTGAAAAAGGCCAAAATAAAATTTTAATTTCGATTTTTTTTTTGCAGTTTGTCCGTGACAATCAAGCAGACGGCAACGATGGAACCAAAAAGGTTGGATTTTCTTAGTACTTCATATTTTGTAATTAGTTCTACTAATGATTGAAGTATTTTTTTGCGTATTATGAACAAATATTATTGTTTATTAAAGGTTCGCGAAGTGACAGTGTTCCAAAGTGTGTGCAAACGTGGATTAGTGTTTAAATTATGTTAAGTATCAAAATCATAATTACTACCAAAATTTTTAATTGTTGTTTGTAACTTTAACACATATTGCATGGTTGCATTAATTTATTAGTTTCAGTGATCTGAGGTGTATTCGTTATTTCTTTCCTTCAAAGTTAGTTAGTTCTTTGGTTTCCTTCTTCAGCTTCATGCGCCTCATTCCGACGCAGGATTCCGGAATGTTGGTGAAAAAGACCCAGCTTGAGGCTGAGGTCGTGTGACAAGGCTACTTTTTTAGGAATTTGTTATTTGAGGCAACTGAAATAACTCTATTGGGGTTCAATAAACTTTGGTGTAAGTAAATTAACTAGTTTTCCTTCCAGTTGATCAACATAACTTTGTTCCGGGTAAAGTGTGTCGCGATTTTAAACTCGATGTGTCCCGCAAAGTTGTAAATTTTTCTTGGTGCGGGTGTTTTATTTTAGGTTCAACAGTGATGTAAAGAGTTAAAAGTGTTATAAAATTAATAATATAGTCGTAATTAATCAAAGTTTTGTGAGTGTTTTGAGTGTTGTGAGTGGCCTCTAGAAGAATGTGGAATGGAGGAGTTCTGGAATCCGACGAGACAGCAGTTGTAGGCCGGAGAAAAGGGTAAGTTGTCGCTAAAAAAGGACAAAATAAAATTTTAATTTCGATTTCTTCTTTGCAGTTTGTCCGCGACAAACAAGCAGAAGGCAACAATGAAACCAAAAAGGTCGGATTTTCTTAGTACTTCATATTTTGGAATTAATTCTACTATTGATTGAAGTATTTTTTGCGTATTATGAACAAATTTTTGTTCATTAAAGGATCGCGGAGTGACAGTGTTCCAAAAAGTGTGCAAAAGTGGGAAAGTGTTTAAATAGGTTTTTTTTTAAACCTTTAGCGCAAAATTCTAAACTTTACGCGAAAACACTCGAGCAGTGCATATGGTCTGAGAGTGATAGGTTTGGAAGGATGAAAACCTTCAAAGTGATAAAGTTTTTTGAGGTAAGTTTAAGTAACTTTTTCTAGATTAATCTGATTTTTAGATATTCATTGTCATTGTCAGCTCCAGTGAGGTCCAGCAAACTTTGGTAAAATTTAATTTACTATATTTGCTTTCAGTGGATTCAACCTAACTTTGTCCCGGGTAAAAGTGTGTCGCGATTTTAAACTCGATTCAAGTGTTCCGTAAAGTTGTAATCTTTTCTTAGTGCGGCTGTTTTATTTTAGGTTCAACAGTGATGTAAAGAGTAAAAATGTTCTAAAATTAATATAGTCGTAATTAATCAAAGTTTTGTGAGTGTTGTGAGTGCTGTGAGTGGCCTCTAGAAGAATGTGGAATGGAGGAGTTCTGGAATCCGACGAGACAGCAGTCGTGGGCCGGAGAAAAGGGTAAGTTGTCGCTAAAAAAGGACAAAATAAAATTTTAATTTCGATTTCTTCTTTGCAGTTTGTTCGTGACAATCAAGCAGACGGCAACGATGGAACCAAAAAGGTTGGATTTTCTTAATACTTTATCTTTTGTAATTAGTTCTTCTAATGATTGAAGTATTTTTTGCGTATTATGAACAAATATTATTGTTTATTAAAGGTTCGCGGAGTGACAGTGTTCCAAAGTGTATGCAAACGTGGATTAGTGTTTAAATTATGTTAAGTATCAAAATCATAATTACTACCAAAATTTTTAATTGTTGTTTGTAACTTTAACACATATTGCATGGTTGCATTAATTTATTAGTTTCAGTGATCTGACGTGTATTCGTTATTTCTTTCCTTCAAAGTTAGTTAGTTCTTTTGGTTTCCTTCTTCAGCTTCATGCGCCTCATTCCGACGCAGGATTCCGGAATGTTGGTGAAAAAGACCCAACTTCTGGCTGAGGTCGTGTGACAAGGCTACTTTTTTTAGGAATTTGTTATTTGATGCAACTAAAATAACTCTATTGGGGTTCAATAAACTTCGGTGTAAGTAAATTAACTAGTTTTCCTTCCAGTTGTTCAACATAACTTTGTTCCGGGTAAAGTGTGTCGCGATTTTAAACTCGATGTGTCCCGCAAAGTTGTTAATTTTTCTTGGTGCGGGTGTTTTATTTTAGGTTCAACAGTGCTGTAAAGAGTTAAAAGTGTTATAAAATTAATATAGTCGTAATTAATCAAAGTTTTGTGAGTGTTGTGAGTGGCCTCTAGAAGAATGTGGAATGGAGGAGTTCTGGAATCCGACGAGACAGCAGTCGTGGGCCGGAGAAAAGGGTAAGTTGTCGCTGAAAAAGGCCAAAATAAAATTTTAATTTCCATTTCTTCTTTCCAGTTTGTCCGCGACAACCAAGCAGACGGCAACGATGGAACCAAAAAGGTTGGATTTACTTTTAGTACTTCAAATTTTGTAATTAGTTCTTCTAATGATTGAAGTATTTTTTGCGTATTATGAAAAAATTTTTGTTCATTAAAGAATCGCGGAGTGACAGTGTTCCAAAGAGTGTGCAATAGTGGGAAAGTGTTTGAATATGTTTTTTTTTAAATCGTTAGCACAAAATTTTTAAACTTTATCCGATAACACTCGAGCAGTGCATGTGGTCTGAGTGATAGGTTTAGAAGAATGTAAACCTTCAAAGTGATAAAGTTTTTTGAGGTAAGTTTAAGTAACTTTTTCTAGATTAATCTGATTTTTAGATATTCATTGTCATTAAAAGCAGCTGAAAGAGCTCCAGTGAGGTCCAGCAAACTTTGGTAAAATTTAATTTACTACATTTGCTTTCAGAGGATTCAACCTAACTTTGTCCCGAGTAAAAGAGTGTCGCGGTTTTAAACTCGTTTCAAGTGTTCCGTAAAGTTGTAAACTTTTCTTAGTGCGGGTGTTTTATTTTAGGTTCAACAGTGATGTAAAGAGTAAAATTGTTCTAAAATTAATATAGTCATAATTAATCAAAGAATTGTGAGTGCTGTGAGTGCTGTGAGTGGCCTCTAGAAGAATATGCTATGGAGGAGTTCTGGAATCTGACGAGACAGCAGTTCTGGGCCGGAGAAAAGGGTAAGTTGTCGCTGAAAAAGGCCAAAATAAAATTTTAATTTCGATTTTTTTTTGCAGTTTGTCCGTGACAATCAAGCAGACGGCAACGATGGAACCAAAAAGGTTGGATTTTCTTAGTACTTCATATTTTGTAATTAGTTCTACTAATGATTGAAGTATTTTTTGCGTATTATGAACAAATATTATTGTTTATTAAAGGTTCGCGAAGTGACAGTGTTCCAAAGTGTGTGCAAACGTGGATTAGTGTTTAAATTATGTTAAGTATCAATATCATTATTACTACCAAAATTTTTAATTGTTGTTGGTAACTTTAACACCTACTGCATGGTTGCATTAATTTATTAGTTTCAGTGATCTGACGTGTATTCGTTATTTCTTTCCTTCAAAGTTAGTTAGTTCTTTGGTTTCCTTCTTCAGCTTCATGCGCCTCATTCCGACGCAGGATTCCGGAATGTTGGTGAAAAAGACCCAGCTTGAGGCTGAGGTCGTGTGACAAGGCTACTTTTTTAGGAATTTGTTATTTGAGGCAACTGAAATAACTCTATTGGGGTTCAATAAACTTTGGTGTAAGTAAATTAACTAGTTTTCCTTCCAGTTGATCAACATAACTTTGTTCCGGGTAAAGTGTGTCGCGATTTTAAACTCGATGTGTCCCGAAAAGTTGTAAATTTTTCTTGGTGCGGGTGTTTTATTTTAAGTTCAACAGTGATGTAAAGAGTAAAAATGTTCTAAAATTAATATAGTCGTAATTAATCAAAGTTTTGTGAGTGTTGTGAGTGCTGTGAGTGGCCTTTAGAAGAATGTGGAATGGAGGAGTTCTGGAATCCGACGAGACAGCAGTTGTAGGCCGTAGAAAAGGGTAAGTTGTCGCTAAAAAAGGACAAAATAAAATTTTAATTTCGATTTCTTCTTTGCAGTTTGTCCGCGACAAACAAGCAGAAGGCAACAATGAAACCAAAAAGGTCGGATTTTCTTAGTACTTCATATTTTGGAAATAATTCTACTATTGATTGAAGTATTTTTTGCGTATTATGAACAAATTTTTGTTCATTAAAGGATCGCGGAGTGACAGTGTTCCAAAAAGTGTGCAAAAGTGGGAAAGTGTTTAAATAGGTTTTTTTTTTAACCTTTAGCGCAAAATTCTAAACTTTACGCGAAAACACTCGAGCAGTGCATATGGTCTGAGAGTGGTAGGTTTGGAAGGATGAAAACCTTCAAAGTGATAAAGTTTTTTGAGGTAAGTTTAAGTAACTTTTTCTAGATTAATCTGATTTTTAGATATTCATTGTCATTGTCAGCTCCAGTGAGGTCCAGCAAACTTTGGTAAAATTTAATTTACTATATTTGCTTTCAGTGGATTCAACCTAACTTTGTCCCGGGTAAAAGTGTGTCGCGATTTTAAACTCGATTCAAGTGTTCCGTAAAGTTGTAATCTTTTCTTAGTGCGGCTGTTTTATTTTAGGTTCAACAGTGATGTAAAGAGTAAAAATGTTCTAAAATTAATATAGTCGTAATTAATCAAAGTTTTGTGAGTGTTGTGAGTGCTGTGAGTGGCCTCTAGAAGAATGTGGAATGGAGGAGTTCTGGAATCCGACGAGACAGCAGTCGTGGGCCGGAGAAAAGGGTAAGTTGTCGCTAAAAAAGGACAAAATAAAATTTTAATTTCGATTTCTTCTTTGCAGTTTGTTCGTGACAATCAAGCAGACGGCAACGATGGAACCAAAAAGGTTGGATTTTTTTAGTACTTCATATTTTGTAATTATTTTTACTAATGATTGAAGTATTTTTTGCGCTTTATGAACAAATATTATTGTTTATTAAAGGTTCGCGGAGTGACAGTGTTCCAAAGTGTATGCAAATGTGGATTAGTGTTTAAATTATGTTAAGTATCAAAATCATAATTACTACCAAAATTTTTAATTGTTGTTTGTAACTTTAACACATATTGCATGGTTGCATTAATTTATTAGTTTCAGTGATCTGACGTGTATTCGTTATTTCTTTCCTTCAACGTTAGTTAGTTCTTTTGGTTTCCTTCTTCAGCTTCATCCGCCTCATTCCGACGCAGGATTCCGGAATGTTGGTGAAAAAGACCCAGCTTCAGGCTGAGGTCGATTGACAAGGCTACTTTTTTAGGAATTTGTTATTTGAGGCAAGTGAAATAACTCTATTGGGGTTCATTAAACTTCGGTGTAAGTAAATTAACTAGTTATCCTTCCAGTCGATCAACATAACTTTGTTCCGGGTAAAGTGTGTCGCGATTTTAAACTTGATGTGTCCCGCAAAGTTGTAAATTTCTCTTGGTGCGGGTGTTTTATTTTAGGCTCAACATCAGTGATGTAAAGAGTAAAAATGTTCTAAAATTAATATAGTCGTAATCATTAATCAAAGTATTGTGAGTGTTGAGAGTGTTGTGAGTGACCACTAGAAGAATGTGGAATGGAAGTTCTGGAATCTAACGAGACAGCAGTCGTGGGCCGGAGAAAAGGGTAAGTTGTCGCAGAAAAAAAACAAAATAAAATTTTTAATTCGATTTCTTCCTTGCAGTTTGTCCGTGACAAACAAGCAGACGGCAACGATGGAACCAAAAAGGTTGGATTTTCTTAGTACTTCATAGTTTGCAATTAATTCTACTAATGAGTAAGTAATAAGTATTTTTTGCGTATTATGAGCAAATTTTTGTTCATTAAAGAATCGCGGAGTGAAAGTGTTCCTAAGAGTGTGCAAAAGTGGGAAAGTGTTTAAATAGGTTTATTTTTAAATCTTTGGCGCAAAATTAATATGGTCGTTATATTTAATCAAAGTATTGTGAGTGCTGTGGGTGTTATGAGTGGTCCCTAGAAGAATGAAGAATGGAGGAGATCTAGAATCTGAAGAAACAGTATCCTAAACCGGATTAAAGGTTAAGTTCTTATTCAACTAGTGTATGAATAAATTTTATGTTTTTTTTTTGTTTTAGTTTGTTCGTAACTTTAATTCGTAGTTCGTATATTTTCTCATAGGTAATTCAACCTAACTTTGATTTCGGTGAGGTGTCGCGAATTTTAACTCGTTCAATATGTGCCGAAAGTATTAAATAGTTTTCTTAGTGCGGTTTGCTTATTGAATTTTAGTTTAGTTTTAATGACGTAAAAAGTAACAGTGTTCTAAGAATTACAAATAGAGTCGTAAATAACCGAAGTGTTGTGAGTGTTGTGAGTGGTCTCTAGAAGAATGTGGTATGGAGGAGTTCTGGAATCTGACGAGACTTCAGTTCTAGGCTGGACTAAAGGGTAAATTGTTACTGAAGGAGGTCAAAATAAAATTTTAAATCTGGTTTCTTCTTGGCAGTTTGTTCGTGACAATCAAGCAGACGGCAACGATGGAACCAAAAAGGTAGGATTTTTCTTACTTCTTCAACTCGCAAATTTTTTATTCGCATAAACTATCGTCTAGTGTGTAAGTGTTCAGAGTGCAAATTGTAGAAGAATTTGATGGCCTCCAGAGTATGAAATGTAAGAATAGAATTTTATTTGGTAAGTTTAACAGTAATCCTTAATTCTTATGTTAAAACTTATTGGTTTCTTTAATTTATTACTGTTTCAGTGACTTGTTTTTGGTATTTTTTTTAACGTTATTTATTATCTTTGGTTTATTTCTTACTGGCTTTATGCGCCTCATTCCGACGCAGGATTCCGAAATGGTGGTGAAAAAGACCCAGCTTCTGGCTGAGGTCGTGTGACAAGGCTACTATTTTAGGAATTTAGTTATTTTCTCAACTTTTTCTTGATTCTTCATGTGACCCTCTAGACCAATAAAGAGGAAGAATGATCTAAACATCTATAGTGACAGAAGAATTCCGGAACCTGAGAGTTTTGGATTGGATTAAAAAAAGGTACCTATGTATTTTTGAAACAGTGTATGAAGATATTTCAACTTTAATTTTTTAACAGTGTGCTGTTACAAGCAATCATAAAACAGTTAGCTGCGTTGGATCATTCACTCAAATTTGCATCATTCAACACTAAAATTGGTAGGGAAAACTAAACATTTTTCATAGTCACATGGCACACATGGCTTTCTATTGGTGGCTCGTACAAATACAATAAACTTGCGGCGCCAATGATCTTCGTTCTGTGACCCGATCACCGGAGAAACCTTCTGGAGCATGCGCTCGCTGTCCGTGCAACAGGTGGAAAATAAGAAATGCGATGGCCGCTCAGGAGGAAGAAATTTAATGATCTATAGCACTCAATTCTTACTTTTGGTATGTTTTGCATTGAAAAAATACATCACAATAAAATGTTACTGATTTACAGGAAAAAACTGTCAATTCGAATTGAAATTGTAGTATAATGAATGCAGCTCCAGGGGCAAGGATTTCGATTCATAAGATTACAAAGGAAGATTCTCTTTTCCGGGTAGGTTAAATTTGGTCAAATATTTTTTCTTCTTTATGGATATGAAGATAATAATAACTTAACTTCATGTTTTGAGAATATTTTAAACACGATAAAACAGGCGGTTTGATTAGAAATTGCTGACCCCTTTGTAAACACCTAACGCTGGTCATGAAAATACCCACACCACAAAGAAATTCGATCTTTTTTATTTAGTTATGCTAACGTGGCAATTTGTTCAGTTCTGATTTTTGCAATTAATAAAATCGTAAAACTATAAGGAAACATCGGTTCTCTATTTTTTGATTAGTTTCAGATCAGCAACAATCGTAATTAAGTAATAAATCAATCATTACCATTGAAAATTTTAAGATTGAAAGTCCGTTCGTTTGATATACTGAATTATGTATTAGGCAACCAACTTTACACCATAACGTTTGGTGCTCTCTAGTAACATTCATTTTGAACCATTGGTGAACCTGCGGGTCAATAGTTCATTGACGTACGTTTGTGAACGGCGGTAAAATCAAAATTGTGTGGCTTAAAACCTATTTTAGTTTTAGACAATTTTTATCATTTACAGTCATCATCTTCCAGCTAGGCCAGGCTAAGATCAATGGACCACATTCGGAATACATGCGTTTTACGTTTTGTTTTTAATATCAAAAATGTTCAATTGAGTGTAAAGAAACAAATTAGGATTATAATTAAAAAAGTCATAAAACTCCGGTGTTTTTTTATTAACTTTGAGAGGCAATACGAAATATAAAAAAATGACGGGAGAGAAAAAGAAAAAAGCAATAGAGCAGGTAGGTGGATAATATTTTTCTTATACATATACGTAAAAGCATCCTTTTATAATTCAATTTTATGGAAATTCAATTTTTATTGTAGCTATAAGCAACCAGCTTTACACGTCAAATGTGAGTGCTGAGGATAATCTCATTTTTCTACAATCATTTGAACTGAATTTTTTTTTATTCTCTGAATTAGACTCCCAAAAAATCACTTCTGTATATTCACACTGCTTTAAAATGGTTTAACTCGGAATCTAAAAGTTCTTAACACAATCACTTCATAAAGTTTTTTTTAATGACATTTATTTGAAATTGCTGTTTTGGCAGTCCCTTCAATTATTATTTTGTGTAGTCATATTCTTATCGCCTTGCTGACATCCTAATTTTCCTCCATCAAATTGACTGCTCCAAATTATCCCACAATCACACGTCATATTCATCCACATTGTGATGCAAATAACTTATCGTGCATTTTAAGAGCCTCAATTAACCGATCTTTATGTATGTAGGCGAGTAAGATGAATAAATTGCTTCTTCCTGAATCGCGACAAACGAATTTTCAACTCATGTCAAGCGAAAAACCGATAGTTTATTTCAACGATTGTGTAAGAAATGAATGTTGAAATTGTTTACAATTATGCAAAAGTATCAAAAACAACGAGCGAAACTAATCGAGCGCACATGTCAAAATTATATAGGAAAATACACCTCGGAGTGTAGCCCCGAGTGGGTGCATAATTTCCACGATCTGATAAAAAAAAAACGAATAAATGACGGGTTGTGGAAGTAGGGTAATGTAGCCTGTAAACGCGAAACTTTGATTAAAGTTTCATGAATTATAGTAGAGTAGGTTGTGGCGAACAATACCGGAACAATAGAATTCACTTTAGGGTAACATACCCTAATTTTGTGTCATTTTCCGTTACTCCTTGTGCATTCATTGCCGAAATGCCCACGTGATGCGTTATTAGGGCATAGTAGGGAGGCAAAGCAGAATGGTCCAGATATTGATCCGCATTCTGTTCGCGAGTAGAACCGAGTACAAGTGCCTAAAGAGCGCGGGGTTGGTACACATACATTCGTGAACTCTCAACGTGGTCAGCACGATGGAGGGTGACAAGAAAAACGACGATGAAATCGCCCTCAAACCAAAAATGACCCTAATTAACGGGATCACAGTGATTGTAGGCAGTATTATAGGATCAGGAATTTTCGTCTCACCTGCAGGGGTTTTAAAATATACCGGCAGTGTCAATGTGTCTTTATTGGTTTGGACAATTTCTGGGATTTATTCGATGGTAAGTCAATTCGTAGTTTTGGGTAGATGGTTGATAACCTTTCGATCGGTTGAACTCAGGTCAGCGCGATTACAAGCAGGAAAATGTTAGCAGGTTCGTTAGGGGTGAAATTTAAGGGATGATGCAATAGGCGAAAAAACGTGTTTTTTATATAAAATTCATTTGCAAGGTTGGTTAAACCGCAGATTTATGTGACTAAGTTCTAGTTTTTCCTTAACAAGGACGGAGTACCGGTGTGGAATTGCGGCGAGTGCACTTCACTTAAAGAATTCTTTTTCCTGGATAATTATTTCTGTTCTTTTTATTCTTGATGGGTGCGCCGAAAGAGGGAAATTTTGTAACAAATAACTGACACTCAAATTAACGTGGAAATTTTTGATATTGTTGATTTCCATTGCTCGTGTTAATCACGACAAATAGAATCAATAACAATAATAACTCATTATAATTATTATTAATACATGCGCTTACGAAATATCCAAAAAAATGAACGGGAAAATTTTCATGAAAAATTGTTAGGTTTTGACTGAGTTATATGTTTAAAGTTCACCTCACATCTAGAAGTTATCGCATATTCTTTCTATTTATGGTTATAGCATAATACAGCGGAACGCATAATAACAAATCGATAACAATATTATATAAAATCGCGTAAAGATGTCGATTAAGAGTTATATGAGCTAAAGCTAAAACTTGCCACCTGTTGGCTTTATTATGTTGAAGTTTATATACAATGACCTTTACGCAGGATAACATTTAACTGATAAAGAGCTTCAAACAAAAAGTCACATCTTCAGACAGTCGGACTATTTAAGAATCAGCCTGTTTATGTTAAAATTTGATGGTTTTGTTATCTCGTGTCGGATTTATTACCACTGAGTTGTAAATCATAAATTACCAAAATATCGGAGAAAAAAACTGATTGATTGTAATTGTAGTAAAACATTTTAGTTTATTTGACTTTTGTGTGATGTCCCTCACATTATCGACCTGCTATACATTTTCTCCGAAAATCATGATTAATGATATTTTCCCCAATCGAAATCGTGTACTTCGTCCCCCGTGCCCTAATTCCAACTTCACACCACTCATTTCCCTGCAATAATAAACCTGCCAACCGCACACTTCCTTGACATGTTTATTTTTTTTAAGGTTGGCGCTTACTGCTATGCAGAACTCGGCACGATGATCAGGAAAAGCGGCGCTGATTACGCCTACATAATGGAAACCTTCGGCCCTTTTCTCGCTTTCATACGACTATGGATTGAATGTATGATAGTGAGGCCTTGTTCACAAGCAATAGTAGCTTTAACCTTCAGTTCTTACGTGATGAAGCCCTTTTTTCCCGAATGTGACCCACCTGATGATGCTGCAAGGTTGCTAGCGGTTTGCTGCATCTGTGAGTAGCTTTGTATTGTTACTTAATAGTTTAATGTTCGAGTTTATTGGGCTATAAATATGTGGTTTAATGAAGCGGTATTAAGCTCAGTCGCTTCTTTCGGTGTAATTATTGGAAGAAAGCTCAGAAGACGATGAGCCTTTCGGTTGATTTCTCTGGAGACTAATTTGAAGTCATCTTGGTTCGTTGGTTTTAGGTGTGTTGACGTTTGTTAATTGTTACGACGTCAAATGGGCTACGAGAGTACAAGATGTGTTCACTTATGCTAAATTGTTGGCGTTGTTGATCATCATCGCTGCTGGAGGATACCAACTACTTAATGGTAGATATTGGTAGATGTAGGTAGAGCATGCTTTGGTCCTTCTGCTAAAACTACTTTCGACGCTCTGCGACGGAGATGTGCAAGTAGAAACTAGAATTTTACCAATTGTGGCGGATAAAAATGACTAAAATCAAAGCATTTTTGTCTGCTTCCTTTGGTTCTTTTATTATTTTAAATTTCCACGAGGCTTCCATCCTTCACTTTTATAAAACCGTCTCTTTAAAATTCCAATTTCTTTTTGTATTCCAAATCCCGTCCCAATTAGGCTTTGTTCGCCCCATTTCCAGTTCTTTTTTATAAAAGTGAAGTTCCAAACGCCATCAAGGTCCGAGTAGTTAAAAGGTGGAAGTATCAAAGGGTTGTCTGGCTGAACATCTGCGAGATTTGCACTTACTATTGCAGGGCACACGGAGCACTTTTCATTCATCAACACAAAGAACGAAGTTACGTCACTGGCATTATCATTCTATTCTGGCCTGTTCGCCTACAATGGCTGGTGAGAAAAGAAGACCACAACAACTCTAAAGAACAGGAAACTCGGACACTGAGACAAAAGAACCATTTTTGTCCTGTGACGAGTTCCCTCTTCTCAAACTGTCATTTTCAGACTTAAATAGTTTTTTTTTCATAACTTAATCGGTGTTGTTTTTTTACAGGAATTACCTGAATTTCATTATTGAAGAATTAAAGGATCCTGTCAGGTACTAAATTCTATCATTTCTAACAAAAATTTAATTTTGTCTTCACAGGAACTTGCCTCTAGCGATTGCAATCTCATGCTCGTTGGTCACTGTCATTTATGTCTTAACCAATATTGCTTTCTACACGACACTGTCTCCAGCTGAGCTTTTAGGATCTGAAGCTGTAGCAGTGTCTTTTGCGAACAGACTTTTTGGTCCTTTTGCATGGACCATTCCTGTTTTCGTCGCATTTTCAACTTTTGGGGCTGTTAACGGAATTCTTCTCACATCTTCAAGGTTGTTTTATGCAGGAGCTTGTCATGGGCAGATGCCGGAACTTCTGACCATGATTCAGGCTCAGAGACTAACACCGACTCCTTCGGTATTGGTTATGGTAAGTTGGAAGACAACAGTTTTCCAGTAGTGTTGTTAAAACGTCTAACCCGACACTTGAACGGGAGTTTTTTACTGTTAATGTAAAAAATAATTTATATCAGTTTCGTCTTCGGGAATGTATCGATTCTTCCCGACTTGTATGCGTATATCAAATAACGCTGAGCTTTTGGAGCTTTATTTTATAAAGTTCCAATTGATATTCAGTGAGCTTGCTCTAATTCCGTCTACGAAATCTGCCTTATAATTTTTTTTCTTTCCAAGAGGATTTAAAGATTGACCTAGACCTTCTGCTTTGCTTTAATTTATTCACTATTATAAAGTCAGGAATTTGTGATTACACGAAATTCCATGTTTGCTTGAGCGCGCTCACATTCGTTTGCGGTGTAATGTTGGTTGCATAGCTCGAAATCCACTCAGAATTTAAGATAAAAGTAAAAACTTCCGACTTAAGCATTTCCTGCACAGAAATATCAATACAATCTCGTACAATTCTTCCTACACAAATCCATTCCAATAAAGCCCAACTGAATACAAATTCAAATAGATTTTCACGCCATAAACTTATTTGCAGGCTTTATTATCAATGCTCTATCTCACGGTCTCCGACATAATCCGCTTGATAAACTACGTGGGCTTTGCTACATGGGTAAGCGCCGGCAGCCGACACCCCCCATGAGCATTACTTTTAATTTATATGTTTCTAGTTAAGCATTGGCGTCTCCGTTTTGTGCGTCCCATGGCTGCGCTGGACTCGGCCCGATTTGGAACGTCCCATTAAAGTAAACTTAATTTGGCCAGTGATTTACTTATTAGCTACCATATTTGTCACTGCTGTGCCAATTGTGGCCAGTCCTCTTGATAGCGCATTGGGTTTTTTGATGATTTTGTCATCAGTTCCAGTTTATTTCCTTTTTATTTATTGGAAAAACAAGCCACAGTGGTTCATTAGGATTATAAATGGTGTAACTATCGCACTTCAGCAAGTGTTAATCGTTGTTGGCAAATCGAAAGTGGCCGAGTTGTAAGAGTTGGGGTGAGGTGGAGACCAAAGATAAATGCCTACATCGACAATAAATGTTTGTATGCATGTAAAATAAACTATGTTACGTACATTTATATTTTATTTGAGTAAAACTAGGTAGGTATATACAAGAGGAACATCAGTACACAAGCGAAA
The DNA here is from genome assembly GCA_029298725.1 of Gnatocerus cornutus. NCBI lineage: Eukaryota > Metazoa > Arthropoda > Insecta > Coleoptera > Tenebrionidae > Gnatocerus > Gnatocerus cornutus. The sequence goes on from CM055517.1 coordinate 5,846,528, forward strand.
TAGAAGAGCTCAGAAATATAAATATCAGAGTGATATATACACCACATAAAATTTACAACTATATACACAGAACATCCAGTAATTATCCAGGATTGACTAGTTGTCTGGTTCTGTCTTCCCATTCAGCTCTCAAAAATAGACTTTCTGTCGTATTTATAAAACACTTTGTAATTCTGCGGATAGTTCCTTTTAATTTGCAATTGGGCTTTGTCTGCAGCCATGTAACAAGCACCTATCGCCATGGTGGTGGTGAGCTTCAGCAACGACATGGTCCGAATATCCGAATGTTCTCTTAACCAACTAACAAAACCGGGCTTCAACAACTCCCAACTCAACCAAACAGAACCGACACATAAAACATGAATTCCTCCGTCTCTTTCGACGATTTCCGGTGATGCTTTCACAACCACAGCAGCAATGAATTTAGCCAACTGAGTCCCGGCTTCTTTAAAGATATGTTGACATAGTTTGTCGCCTTTATTTGCCACCTCTGATACTTTTTTACATAAAGCAGCAATGTTCGCTTTGTCGAAATTGGTGTAGAAGTGATCCAAGATCTCAACTTGAGATTGAATGTTGAAGTGTTCTTTCACAGTCTCCCAAAGAGTATCAATCGGATACGGGGCTTTTTCGAAGTTGTCCAAGTCATTAAAGCAGTATTTTATGGAACGATGTGCGATGTTCCATGCTGAAACAAAGTTTCCATTAGATTTCCTGATGTAACCCCTTTAAAGTCAATGCAAATTTGCACAATGAGCCTCATTAGCTCCGACCAAGTGGATATATGAATTGATTTATCATGACCTTGCCAACACTTGCGTACACAATTCGTATTTATTCTTCTATTATTAGTTTCAATTTAGCTGAGGTAAAAATTTTCTTACCACTTCCTTCGTCTCCGAGGAGGTTACCCCAACCCCCACTTTGTACTCTTGATCCGTCTGGATTTATTAGGAGAGTGTTGGAGCCTGTACCGGCGATGCAAGTGATACCACCCTTGTTAGAAAAGGTAGCAACGGAGCCTTCGGTGTCGCTGCCCACGGTATAGCTTCTGGCAAGGTTTGGGTAGGCTTCTTTAAGGCCGTTCATTAGTTCCAGGTTGGTTTCTTCATTTTCGCAGCCGCTGAGACTGAGGCCCTGGAGGGATTAAACAAGAATGAATCAACGTTTTTTAGTTGTTTTGGTGCTGCGTTTTGTTGTTTTTATTTATCATGAAAGTGATAATGAAGGTATGTAAATAGACAAATAACGTAACTTTACGTACAAACAACACATTTTCAATTTTAAATAGGTGTGATATGATAATTCAACCGTTGTCTTTCTTTTTTATTATTGGACATCAACCCTCACTTTACTATAAAATAACAGGAGGTGTTATTGAGTTCTTGTTACCTTGTTTACATTTAGTGTCTTCTAATTAATGTAATTGAGACCAACACTTTAAGTCCGTATTGACATATCAATACTAAAAATAGATTTATTCTGTTTGTATGCAAATAAGAAGTAAGAATGGTCAGACCATATTTCCTGGTTTTATTCAGTAGAAATTTTCATTTATGTCACGACTATTACAGCATAGAGCAACAGTAGTTATGTAATGGGAGACAAATCAATCATTTGATTGAATAATACTAATAATCCAGTCGATATTAAAAATAGTTTCAAATTCACGCCTGAGACTGTTTTGGATGACGATGTAAAAAATAAAATTTAATTGGTCTTCGATTCATGTCCAATTCCAGTTTATGTGGGCAATAAAATTAAACTATAACTGTAACAATCCTGTAATTAGGTTCTTATCCTGTTTGGGCCTAATTGTTACAATTTTATACACCTGGCAAGCCAGTTCAATTACACCGAAATAACGAGATCACAAAATAACAAATTGTGCAATAATATTTGACGATAATAGTTATTTACAAATCATTAAAAGTTATTGCCACAAACGCAATAAATGATTAGTGGTTTATTGAGCATGATATGGTCCAAACTTGCCCTGTTCTTCTATTAGGAAAAGAAAAAACAAGTTTTTTTTAAATGTGCATTACTGAATTTTGTATTTCTAGTAAAGAATGATATCATCATACGACTATGCGAGTGATAATGACCTAAGTTCTGATAAAACTTATTATTACCGTTTTCATAAAATAATTGTTGTTTTAAATGTACGATTTTTCGATAAAATACTTTCTTGATTATCAGTAGATGACGTCAAGATAATGAATGAATGGAATGAACGGAATATTTTATCACCAAGTCCAATCCTTCTTGAATTCCGTTTATCAGTTGTAATCCTCAATTTATAATCACAGCTCTATCTATAAATCGCTCTAGAATACCCAGCTAATCCTGGCTATAAACATGTAATTTTGCAATATATGACCGATTTATCACAGAGACCAATAATAATTATTTTTTGCCTCAAACACGATAATGAGATTTCAACGACATATCAAACAGTCAATAAAAAATTAATAAAGGAACAGGAAAACACGTACATTAGAAAACATTATTACCGTAGCAGATTAGATAGTTTTGTTCATAAGCGCTATCGTAGGTGATGAATAAACAAGAGAATTTTGCTAATATCAAAATTTGCGACCGCGGTGACAATCTCATATTATAAACTCATCTCAATCGATATGGAATTACGACCTAGAAATGATAACCCGATCCAATTTCGTCATTTCAAACTGGTCGGGTTAAAACACGACTTTTGATCTTGAGCCACTTACCAGAGCGTCTAGCGGCTCGTGGAACCCCATTTTCGCTTTTAATTTCACTCCATTTACCATGTCTGCTATTCTCTTCTGACATTCTTGCATTCCTATCAAATGGTGGTTGGTACCTGGCCCCGTAGCATTTCCCAAGATTTTGCCATTAGAATCGAGAAGGATGATGTTTGAATGTGTTGCCCCCCTGGAAGTTTGAATTGTTATGTAATTGATAAAACATGAGTACTTCGAAGGTGACACTTATATCTAAGTTCGCGTTGTGTTTTAAATAATGAGACTCAGAAGCTTGTTTGCACAGGGAAATTGTTTTATTTACACTCTTCAACCTTATCGGAGTTCAACACAAATAAGAGTTGAATGGGACACCTGTCTGTTTATATTTACACGCAATTTGCCGCTTTATTTCCGAAATCTTACTGGTCCTAAACCCGCATTCCTGAATTTCGCTAAACAACTTTCGTTACGAATGTTTGACATTCTAACAACGTTACATAAATCCCCTTTTACTTTCAGAGAAATTTTGGAAATTTTTTCGAAAATTCGCACGTGTCTGCGTGGAACTCACAAGTCATACGCATGCTTTCAAGGCACTGAAACGTGGAAAATGTATTCAGTCTGCTGACATATGTTCGAGGGGTTGAATGTAGCGAAGGAAAACACCGATTCCGGGGGATACCTACCCTTCAATTCCGCCGATTATTTTACTCATGATTGTAAACGAACTAACATAACACGCTGTAGATGCCACGCAATTCCGAGCAACACACTCACTTCTCGTCTGTTCTAACCTACTGAATGAGTTTAGGTCGCGGTAGTAAATCGCTGAAGGCGCGCACACGATCGTGACCGAGGTTTTCTCGGGTTCAAGCCTCAAACACGCCTCTGAGTGGTCTTTTTGGATTAGTTTTATTTTGGGTTTGAATGTCAGGAATTAGGTTTGACATTGTCACACTTGAAGCTGTCGAGCTTATCAGTCTCTTGCAACCAGTGCCAGCTCATCTGAAGACTTTAACACGAGCGGTTACCTTGAAAAATTGGTTGTTATGATAAAGTACGATTTTTATTGTCCATGTCTCTCTATTTTGATCTTTCATAATAAATATTTTGCCAAAAAACGTGAAGAATCGTTGAAAGTTATGCAACCAACAATACATCGCCTGACTAAATCAATGATATCTAATAATCTAATCAATGTATTATTAACAAAGGTCTAACTAAAGGTATGACGCATGTTGTCGACAAGTGACAAAGTCTGCGATAAAAAATTCATAACAAAATTATTCCTGAGATTTTTTTGTGCTAGTTCAAGTCTGTTAATAACTTTTAACAAAATGTTTAGATTACTCCGCTAATTATAACTGGTCAGTATAGTCCGTTGATTTTGGTTTGATGGATTAGACTTGATCCTTTGTTTTTTAGATATAACATTTTGATAACCATCGTTCACTAGACATATTCTTTATTTTTATTTTATTACTTAAGTTGGATGACAACTATTTTTGCTCTCGAGTTTCAAGATAAAAAATTTCCGGCAGCCACGTCTGTAATCATCTCATTAAATTCTGTCCAGTTAGTAACTATTTAATTTACTATTTTTCTGTATTCATTTTCTGGTTACTAACAACCCTGTGTACAATTGGGCTGTGGTATTACTAAATTTTATGAAATCCAATAATAATCCGATTCTAATACAACATAAACTTTTGTTCGGATCGTTATCTTCAGTTATAAAAATATTTGTATAATACTTTATAAAAAAGCAAACATCGCAAATGTGAGACGTCTGTGTTGGAGGATTAAACTGACGAATGATTCTTAACAAGTGATAAATGACTTGGGCCATATTTTTTAAGCTTTCTGAAATTGGTAAAATTGTTCACAAGTATAACTGTTACATTCGATTTCATAAAAACGGTTTCAACTCTGATATTTACTACATAATTTATTTACGCGTGGCTCTGAAATTAAGAAAGCTTGTTAATTTTAGCAGCCCACATATTTGTGAAGAAGTAAGCTACAAATAAAACGTAACAAGATGTATAAACATTTTATCTGTGGTGGTAATATACCTACTATAGATTTGTAACATATTAGTATTTTAATAATCATGGACATGTATTGTTATTTAGCCGCAGATTTCAGAGTTTAGTTGAGTCTCAGGATGCGTCGTTGTCATTGCGTATTCTATAGTGTTAATTTAATTGTGATTTCTGTGTATTTATTTTTAATGTTCATTTAGTTAATCAAACCCAATCAGAATAACATTGTTACAATTCAAAATTATGTAATAAATTATTTAATAGATTTTTAACTGCGCGTTTATTTTTCGCAGCTCCAAAAAACAATGTCAAAGGGCGAAGAATAGTATATTATGAAACGTGTTTCATAATGAACATTTTGCCGCACGCACGTTTTTAGGACACGATGAGCGCAGCGAGGAGTGTCATGAAGTAGTAAGTGCGGCAAAATTTAATTTTATTTCGCCTTATTTTAAACGAAAAAACTTGATTTCGAAATCTAGGGAATTTTAGGGTAGTTGGCATTTGCAAAATGTTCGGGAAAAAATTCGAAGTAGCCAAATTCAATTTCAGTAAGTTTGACAGGTGTGACGTTTTGAGGTTACCGGAGCCCAAGGGAGCCAAGAGAGCGAAGATGTTGATCATGATCATGATGGTTCTCTTGCAACCGAAATACGCTCAAACGCGTATCGAAATATCTTCATTATGAACGCGAAATAGAAAATAGTATATTAAAACACCGAGTTTCATAAGGCAATTTTTTAGGCACGAATCCAAGTTTATAAAACGAGCGGCAAAGCCGCGAGTTTTATAATGGATGAGTGCCTAAATGGCCTTATGAACGAGGTTTTTATATTATTTTTCCTAATTTGTTCTTGTAACAGAGCTATTTTCGCTATTTTCCAATTCATTTTCAGTGCTAGAATATCCATTTCGATACGGAATGTTAGAATAGCTTTGTTTCCATAGCAACTTGGGAATGTTTAAGATACAAATTAGGAAAAGTTATTTTTTTGCAACTAGCGTGGAATTTAAAACGTCAAACATTACCTGTCACCCCCATAACCCCACTTTAAATAAATGGTTTCGGTCGCGAACATTCTTCTAAAAAACGCTCTAAAAGTACATTTTGGCGCCTTTCGCTACCGCCATCCTTCGCAATCTGTCAAATGCACCTGTAAAAATTCGTCCAGCATGGAATAGAGGTATAGTTCGGGGACTGAAATACCGTGTTTATGACTTAATTGGGGTACTCACTGCACAAAGAGGCAAAACCACAAGATAAAAGAATCAACAACGGTGGTGGTTTCGTCTCTTTGTGCAGTGAGTACCCCAGTTAAGTCATAAACATTTCAGTCCCTAAACTATAACAAGTCTTAATTTTTTTACCGGTATTGGCTAACCATGCACAATCGGGACTGCGATCGGGCACGAAGACATAGCTTTGTTGCCAAGTTGCCTCAAATACAAGAAAGATTCAGACTGCGTCATAGTGGGTTGTATAATCTCAGGCAGAACGTGACAACACAAAATGTCTTTTCCACCATACGCGCGGCTCATGTTCATGTACTAAACTGAAAAAACTGTATAAAAGTTCCACACTGAGGATCGAACCTACTATACATCGCTTTTTCCCAGACTGGTGAAAAATTCTTTCAAATTCAAACTCAAATTGATTTTTTTTCTGTCGGGGATAAGTAATCTAATGTCACTCTAAAGATAATTCATGGTACTTTATGTAGTTGTTTAAGGCTAATCTCTGGTCGTACTGCCTTACTAAGCTTACAATAAATTGAAATTTGATTACATTTCTGGTTGACACACCCACAACGCTGTTGCTTACTACTTCGGTGTTTTTATCCTATTTTACGCTGAAAGGAGAAAAGTTTCAAAAACCCTAACTATTTTTAGCGCAAAACAAGAACCGTCAAAATTAATTTGTCAAAGTAATGACATTAACGAAATCCCCAATTTGTGAGATACAGAGCCATTTGTCTTTCATCTAATAACAATTATTTAGTAAAAAACATTCGTTCAAAAAAACAAATTTACGCTTAAACATTCTTTTTCGATCGAATTGCACGATGAGTGGAAAAACACTACCAATTGCAGATGTAATGTTTAATTGTAGTGTTTAAAGGAATCAAACGAAAAATTTTATTAACGTTCAGAATAATTTTGCCCTTCCATCCTTTCATTTTTGTTATAATTTGAATTAAAATTTACGTTTGAAAGTCTGTTTTAAACTTTAAAAACTGGATACACGAAAAAATAGCAGCAAATAGTAGTAAGAAAAGTGTTTTTCAGCTCGTGAAAAGTTAATTAACTCGCTGCATTCGTTAATTCAACCCCTTTGTAGTCATTCGAAAACCAGCATTTTTCATTACTTGTAGAACAATCTACTATTAATTCATACGGAGTTCATTTATTCCAATAATTAACGAATTTTAAAAATCAAAAGTAAATTCAAAATTATAATAATCTTAATTGAGAAACCGGGTTTTATTGGGCGGTTAAAATTAGGGTTGCTAGATTTGATTTATATATGTGGCAAGAAGTGAGTAATCCCTTCACGCTATTATTTTTTCTTTTTCTGGGAATTATTTTATAAACAACCTGCTTTAGACAACTTTTTATACATGCAACCGCACCTCTAAACTCAAACGATTTGGCAACGTTGCAGGCCGTCTGTACCCGAACGCTGTCAAAAATGTCAGCCGTCATTTTTCAGATCTCGATTCTGCATGATTACCCGGTATCGTTTATTGTAGTGAAAAAAACATCAAAATAATGGGTTTATTGAGTTCGACATTATTAGAACCGGTCACTGATAAGGAGTCCACGGATGAAAGCAACGAGAAATTAATTTGTGGGGCAAGTTCTATGCAAGGTTGGCGTCCTAGCCAAGAGGTGAGACAAAAAGTTTTTTATTTCATGTTTCGGCCACACTCTGCCCCTATTTCAGGATGCTCACAATTTAATTTTGGATTATGACACTGATACGGCGTTTTTTGCGGTTTATGACGGTCATAGGGGCCATGAGGTGGCCCAGTATTGTTCCGAGAAACTCCCCGAATTCATTAAGAACAGCGATGAGTACAAAAAGGGGAAAATTGAAGATGCATTGACTTTGGGGTTTCTTAGATTTGACGCATTGATAAAGACGCCTGAAGTTGTTGAAGTCCTCAAAGAAATGGCACGGAAAAAGAAAGACGAGGAAAGTGAAGCTCAAACAAGTAAGGCGAGTGACATAACTTAACTTTTTCTAGCAAGAGGTTTCAGGTGAAATTGGAAAGCAAAGTAAGAATGGGGCTGCGAATACAAGTGAAGAAGCTGAAGCTGTGATTAGTGAAAAAGAGGCCCCAGTTCAGAATGGCGAAATTTCCACGTCTAGTACAGAAGCGACCAAAAGTGACGTCACGAGCTCATTGGCGCCGGTGGAAAATGGGACACCCTCGAAAGAAGGCAAAGGAAAAGCTGTCATCAAACCTGAGCCTGTGAAAACACCCATAAACACAAGACCTAAGAGAAACGCACAACCGCTTTACAAGAACCTCGACACGGGCGAGGAAGAGGATAGTGATAACACAGATGATGAAGACCAAACGTTTGAAGAGCCGAAAGGTACATTTCTCTTTGATAAACTCTCTTTCTGACAATTTTCTTTTGCAGAGGAGAGCTCTGACGACGATGTCGAAGGTGTCAACATCTCTATCGACGTTTCCAAGAGCTCTAAAGACGGAGAAAAAGAGAAGAACGAAGATGATGAAGAAACCGTTAATTGCTACTCTTCCGGCATGACAGAAATCCCTGGCTTCGGCAGCGGCTGTACCGCTGTCGTAGCTCTCCTTAAAGGCAATCAGTTATACGTAGCCAACGCCGGTGACTCCCGTTGTATAGTCTGTCGAGACGGCAAAGCCATCGAGATGAGCATAGATCACAAACCCTATTTCAAACCAGAAAAGCAGAGAATCATAACAGCTGGAGGAGAAGTAACTGGTGGTAGTCGTGTCAACGGAGGTCCTAACTTATCACGAGCGATCGGAGACCACGTTTTTAAGCAAAATAAAAAACTCTCAGATCGGGAACAAATGATCACGGCGCTGCCTGATGTTAAAACTTTGACTGTAAATCCTAGTGAGGATGAGTTTATTTTTTTAGCGTGCGATGGCATTTGGGATGTAATGTCTAATCAGAAGGTGGTGAACTTCATAAGGCCAAGGATAATGGAAGGAAGGGAGAAGCTTTCGCTGATTTGTGAAGAAGTAAGATACAAATAAAACGTAACAAGCAATGTTAACATTTTCACGACAGCTTTTCGACCACTGCTTGCGAGGCGGGGGACGTAACCACGACAACATGACCGCAGTTATTGTCAAAACTAACAACAAGAAAGCCGTCTCGCTACATACAGAAGAACCCGAGACGAAAAGGGCAAAGTCTGACACAGAAAGTGAAGAAAAGGTTGATACAACAGCGTAAATTTTATCCCCTCTGTTTACATGATTTTTAATCAATTCCGTTTTGACGAGGGGCGATCTTGAATCTCACTTTTTATTGCTATGGGCGTCTCTTAATTTTTTTGTTACGATACACCATGGTGTAGGTGCCTTCAGTTAAAATAAGCACTGTGGTGGTAATATACTATAAATTTGTACCATATAGTTGTATTTTAATAATCGTGGACATGTGTTGTTATTTTAAATTCAGTCGCAGATTTCAGAGTTTAGTCGAGTCTCAGGACGCGTCGTTGTCATTGCCGTATCCTATAGTGTTAATTTAATTGTAATTTCTGTGTATTTATTTTAATGTTCATTTAGTTAATCAAACCCAATTAGAATAACATTGTGACAATTCAAAATTATGTAATAAGTTATTTAATTGATTTTTAACTGCGCGTTTATTTTTCGCAGCTCCAAAAAACAATGTCAAAGGGCGAAGAAAGTAAATTTTTTGCAACTAGCGTGGAATTTAAAACGTCAAATATCACCTGTCATCCCCATAACCCCACTTTTAATAAATGGTTTCGGTCGCGAACATTCTAAAAAACGCTCTAAAAGTAAATTTTGGCGCCTCTCGCCACCGCCATCTATCGCAATCTGTCAAATGCACCTGTAAAAATTCGTCCAGCATGGTATGGTTTATCCGGTGAGAGATTGGGATATTTCGACAGTTGACATATAGGTTGGTAGCAAATTATGCTACAAAATACACTAAAAACACTAAGTTCCTACGCGAAATGGGTTGATAGGGTTGTCAGTAACTGGGGTTATTTTGTTATTTTAAATTTCGCGCGTTTGGTACACTTTTTATCGCGTAGATTTAGTAACTTTTCTGTCATTCAATCTCTCACCGTACAAACTATATAGTTATATAGGTTGGTAGCAAATTATGCTACAAAATACACTAAAAACACTAAATTCCTACGCGAAATGGGTTGACAGGGTTGTCAGTAACTGGGGTTATTTTGTTATTTTAAATTTCGCGCGTTTGGTTACACTTTTTATCGCGTAGATTTAGTAACTTTTCTGTCATTCAATCTCTCACCTCAACTATATAGTTTGTACGGTGAGAGATTGAATGACAGAAAAGTTACTAAATCTACGCGATAAAAAGTGTACCAAACGCGCGAAATTTACTTTTCTGTCATTCAATCTCTCACCGTACAAACTATATAGTTTGTACGGTGAGAGATTAAATGACAGAAAAGTCACTAAATCTACGCGATAAAAAGTGTACCAAACGCGCGAAATTTAAAATAACAAAATAACCCCAGTTACTGACAACCCTGTCAACCCATTTCGCGTAGGAATTTAGTGTTTTTAGTGTATTTTGTAGCATAATTTGCTACCAACCTATATGTCAACTGTCGAAATATCCCAATCTCTCACCGGATAAACTATAACAAGTCTTAATTTTTATACTGTTTAATGTAGTGAAAAAAAACATCGAAATAGCGACATTTAAGAGTGAAATTCAGCAATGGGTTCGTATTTATTCAAAACCAGTCACCGATAAAGAGTCTACAGATGAAAGCAACGAGAAATTAATTTGTGGGGCAACTTCCATGCAAGGTTGGCGTATTAACCAAGAGGTGAGACAAAAAACTTTTTATTTCATGTTTCAGTAACACTGCCTTCATTTCAGGATGCTCATAATTCAATTTTGGATTATGACACTGATACGGCGTTTTTCGCGGTTTATGACGGTCATGGGCCACGAGGTGGCCTAGTATTGTTCCGAGAAACTCCCCGAATTCATTAAGAACAGTGATGAGTACAAAGAGGGGAAAATCGAAGACGCATTGACTTTGGGGTTTATCTCTGTCATGACACAAAATCATGTGACTTTGTTTTCGGGGTATATATAAGAGCACGACAAATACAATAAAGATTTTCCCGATAGAAAAACCCCGACTGGTTTTTTTTTTTGTAGTTGTTAATCAACGACAAATTTAAATAACTGAACGCAGAGTATGAACGATGAAAAAAGGTGAATGTCAGACATTAATAATAATTTTAGCGACAACAAAATATGTGATCGACAATTATAATTGTTTTCAATAACTGTTAATGTTTTCTTTGACAGAATGGCTAAAATCGGCGACGAACAAACTTCACCTCGCAACAAATAAATAATTTATACTATAGTATATCCGGTGAGAGATTGGGAGATTTCGACAGTTGACATATAGGTTGGTAGCAAATTATGCTGCAAAATACACTAAAAACACTAAATTCCTACGCGAACTGGGTTGACAAGGTTGTCAGTAACTGAGGTGTGTTCATAAAGTGAGACGTCTCTTGGAGCGTTTGACGTCAGAGTGATGTGATTATCACTGAGATTCGCCAGAGTGTTGTTGCGTTTATGAACGGTTTCCGTGATTATTTAAATGTTCGACAAATAGGTACATCACCTACATACAAAACGCAATTTTCGCGAAAAATTCATGACTAAAACTATGCCAAATTTCCGATATCGATATCTTGCTTATTTTTAAGAGTAAACTTAAGTTATTATACATACATCATTGTACGCAGAATTTTACGCAGATTCCAAATCTAATCTCTTAATTTAGATCCCACAAAAGATACACCTTGTTAAGAACCTGTACCTCCGTGCAAATTTTAGTGGCGGAAGGTGTATGTGAGCGCGCAGTGTATGTAGACTTTAGGGTAATTAGCGGCCGTTGGCAATACGTTTAAAGTAGGGTAGAGTGGGGCACTGTCAAAATAAATTTGTTTACTATAACCTGAAAAGTTTTTAATTTTATCTAATTTCGCGTAGACTTCGCGTATACACTCTGATAAGTTGGTTCAAAAACAATCCATGGTAGAGCCTTTCTACATCCGGAGTTTCACTACAAGTAGAAAAAAGTAGAAAAAGTCAAGGCACGTGCGCCTAAAGAAAAGCATTATTTTTCATTCTTTATTGTTGTACTGAACACATTATTGGCAGCAATCAGTGACAAGTTCAAATTAGTTTCCAATATTTAGGAAGTTGAAATTTATATAGTAACCTCAGTTGACATATACCTAGTAAACATTTTATGGCTTAAGTCAAACCACCCATAGAAATAAAACTGGGTGTTGTAAACTGCAGCCGACAAACTTCTAGGTAGAGGGTTGACCGATGGTTGAATAGGCCCGGACTCATTTCGTGCTCATTTATGGTTCCCAATCGCAAGGATTAGTACTGCCCGGCCCTCTCATAATGTGGCCATAAAATTTACTAGGTATATGTCAACTGAGGTTACTATATCATCTATTGACTCTGGCGATGTTTTTTACAAAAACGAGGACTGTTATTTGAAATTACGACCAATGTACTGCTGGTACTATCTTCATTCGATTCATGCGATTAATACGAACAACGAACTAGAAGAACTTGCTTAAGTGATAATGATATACATTTCGTATATCAAGCTACTTTACACTTTCTAGGTTTAACAAAAAACTATGCACCTATTCAAGTTTTTGTCAAAATTCAGAACTTCCTAATTTGTATTAACAGGCATTATCACATTTCAAACTGTTCGTTGTAAACAATAGCACCACTACATTTGTATCCTTAATAAATGTCTCGTCTACCTAGTTTGTTGTGAGGTTAAAGTCCTAAACTTTTAATCACAATGGAATAAAAAGCAATAGCACTTTATTTGTAATGCAATTCATCGAAAATTGATAAACTTCATCGTTGTTATTATTTCTGTCAAGTGTCCGTCATCTGATGACAAGATGATGACAACACCAGTGCCAACATACAGTCGTAAAACTACCCTTTCACAGTACAACCCAATACATAAATTCTGTCAAATCAAAACAATTCGTGCTCAATATCTCAGAAACTATTGCAGATAATAAGATGCGGTTTGCGCCATCGTTTTTCTCACGAGTTTTTACATAAGAAATAGTTCATAGATTTTTCAAAAGTCGAAATTACAAATTTTTGCAAAAATTTATGACCAAAACTATGCAAACTTCTGATATCGACATCTCGCTTATTTTTTAGAGTAAACTTGAGTTATTATACACCAGTGTATGCAGAATTTTCCGTAGATTCCAAATCTGGGATTTAAATTCAGATTCGACAACAAATAACTGAGTTATGGTCGATCAAAATCTCAAAAAGTTTATTTTCATTTTTCCTCATTTTTCCTAATTAGTACGATCGATCTCAAATTTGTCCATTGGATAGATCTTGTGCTTCTTTTCCGATTTAGGAATTTGACCAAAATCATTGGTGCGGGAGAAGTTGGTTGATATTATAAAATGTACATTTTATGAACGCTTTTGTGTCACATTTTACACAGAGTGATTTTTATGAACGCAGCCCTGGGGTTATTTTGTCATTTTAAATTTCGCGCGTATGGTACACTTTTTTAAAACTCTTTGTACGAACTATACCAGTCGTGCAATCTATTAAAAACGGCAAACTAATGTTTTCCAACTGTCGTGCAAGATATTTTGAAAATTTGTTTGTTTGATTTTGAGTTTTTTTCTATCTCCTACGTTCGGCCGTTTGCTGGTTTTATTTTGTTGTTCTGCTGTGCCTGTCGAGAAATTAAAATTTATGTCGTTAAAAAATTGTTTAGTCTGCCATTGTTGCATTCTGTCGTTGAAGTTATTAAACAACCAGGTAGAATCAATTAATTTCCTAGAGAATATCTTTATTGTCTTGATGAATATAACATGCCGCCCGATTTTTTTATTTTACTGGGAAATAAAATTTCACGTCGTTCAATCTTTTATTTTGTCGTTCTATATAAATAGTGTCTTGCAACTGATAATTTGGTCGATTTTTCAATTGTTTCTATCGTTAATTTCATATTATCTGTCGTGCTGAAAAATGCCGCCCTTTGTTTTCCCCCTTTCGTTGACTAAGGTCACTAGATCAAAGTTTCTGTTTTATAAAAGAGAAGTTTTCATCTAGTGACCTTATCGTTGACATATCGATTGCGCCATCTGGTGAGATTTCATTGCAATATTTCGTCGTGGACCGGCATCTTTTGCATGAGGTTTTGAAATTTATTATATCAAATCGGAATTACAAGTCATCATTTCTAAAATACAATTTACTAATCTGAATTACAATTGACATTTTCTGAAATTAACATGACTAATCTGAACTACAATTGACGCTTTCTGAAATTAAACTAATTTGAATTACAATTGACGCTTTCTGAAATAGGGGTGAGGGGGGCATAGTGGGGAACTTAACAATAAATTAGTCACGCATCTTAAAATAATAGAAATTAACAATTTTTTTAACTAAATATCATAGATTAGTGTATTGCGGATGATTTTTGTTGTACTTTTTTTGAAAACAATAAAAAACTTACGACATGTGAGCATTATTTTGAAAAATGGGATTTGCCCCGCACCTAGGGGTAAAGTGGGGTACCCTATGAGGAAATCAAATTTTTGAATAACGGTGTACCTACTTAGAAAAAGTAACATTCTAAAATTACTTAGGCATCAACGCATATTGCGCATAAATGAGCAGGTTCATCATATTTTGCCACTACATTTATATGACTAGATTTGAAAAAAACTTGCACCCTAACTTCGCGAATTTTTTAACGAAAACACTGAATTTCACATTTTGTTTTATAAAACATATAGGTTTTCACACTTTGTTTTATAAAACTCACATAGTAAACTGTCAACCAGTCAAAACACGCTATTCGACTTTTTTCACGGCGTTTGATTTGAGCAGCAGGGGTGTTACCCCGCTATGCCCCGGTGCCCCCCTCTCCCCTACACTTGGAAATGGTGTAGTAAAGAACATACCAAATTGTTTGATTTTAAATTTTATTTTTAAAAGAACACAACAAAATAAAGAATATTTACTCTAAATTATCACTAGCCATATTTTCGTTCCTGGACACTGAAGCAAAACTACTTTTTTCATTTCACACGACTGTTGTGAATATTGGATTATTCTATACACGTTGCGATAAAGAAAGTTTCAAAAATAGGACACCACCCCACTTATGACTGTTTTTCATCCTCCGCTTGATCCTTCGTAACTTTTTCATCGTTCTCAACTTTCTCATCGTTCGGTTCTGTCGGTGTTCCGTTCGCCAGGTTTCTACCCTCGTGAACTGGTGGAATTTCTACATTTTCTGGAGGTACTGTGGTAATGCTTCCATCGTCTTCTGCAATGCCTATTCCAATAGTGGCCCCAATTTTACTAGAAGCTTGTCTGAAAGTATCGCTAAGTTTGACTTGGACGACGTTAATACACATGGACATGAGTGCCAAGCCGAAGACTAGATACACAATGGAAACGATCATGCAAGCGGGATCATCCGGAACCATGTCACCGAATCCAATGGTGGTCATTGAGATAAAAACGAAGTAGAAAGAATCGAAGAAGGGCCAACCTTCCCATATACAATAAATTAAAGCTCCGAGGAAGATATAAATAATCAGAACAACAATCGCAAGGGTTATTGGCAGGTTAAATTCGTCATCAATTTCGAAATTTGATAACGCAGGAGTAACGGGGGTCTCAATTTGAGTTTGTGGAGGTAAATCAGGGTTTTCTGGATCGATGAATACAGATGCACGTCGGAAAGTGGCGATTTCGTACATTTTCTGAGCACCTTTGAAGATGTCCTGAAAAGAAATAAGTAGAATCGACGGTAAAGAAATCGATTGTTACCTCGACATGGGCGGTTTTTCTGACTTGGCGACAACTTCCCGTATAGTAGACGCGGCGCACGAAAGACCACAGGAACTTCATGGAACGAGTGAAGAGTTTGCCGAAGTCGGTTAAAGCGATGAGGAAAAGAGGGAGTCCGATCAGGGCGTAGACGATGGTGATGGCTTTACCAGAAGCGGTCTCAGGGAAGATGTGGCCATAGCCTGAAAATAAACATTGAAATTTATCGTAAAAATGAACATGAATCATGGAGCAGAGATAATTATTTGGACGTATCTTAAAATAAAATTGGGTTTGGTTTTAGAATCTTCATTCGCAGTTCTGCGGTCAGATTTAAATTATGTCGACGACTCATAAATGTTTCCTCGTAAATTTCGAAACTCTTGATGCATCCATTCAAAGAAAACAACTCGACTAATAATTTCAAGGAAAGGAGATGCTTTGAACTTAGTTTGTTTGCCTTCAATATAAGCGAATAAAACGCTTTTAATTAAGCTATCAATTAACTGTTTGTAAATCCCGACGTTGCGATAAACGATCACACTAATTACATTTCGATGGATTAAGAAGAATTTGAGAAAATTTCTGGGACTATATATTTAAATAGACGAACCCAACGAAAAAAGCACAAAGGAAGTGCTCATGCAAAACGCCAAAACACGCGTTTCATGGAACTAAATTTAAAAATACAATTTTAACTAATTATTTTGGAACAAAACTTTTTGGCGGCTGCGGTGATGCGAGTTCGACTAATTCCCAAGAAAAACGAGAGAAAACTTGTTTGTTTTTTTGCTCCACATGTTCAAATAAAACTTTCGAAATATTTATGTGATAATTTCATGTTTAGCAAAACATTGGTGGCCAAAGATTTACCCTGAGTTCTAATCAATATCTCTCCGTCGTATTGCGGCAAACTTCAAGCCTTTGGTTCTTGGCTGTTACAATCAATTTACGCACAGGCAAAATCCTCTAATTTTGTGTTGAAACTGACCTACATTGCATCAGAGACAGTTAGACTTACAACATAAATGGGCGTTGTAACGGCTGTGAAAATGCCCTGTCAACGTTTACAACTTTTCCTGGATTAATAAGCTTTTCAAATTTGCTATGTCTGGAAAGCGTGGGTCAACATCGTCATATTTTTAGACACATACTTGGCAGATAAAATTGTAAAGTGACCCCATGTCACACTGAAATAAATCCAATTGATTTACCAGGGATGTGTCATACGTAGGAATCTGGAATTTAGAAACCTACCAATACTGGTGTAGACAGTGCCACAGTAGACAACAGCGTTAGGAAAAGACCATTTTTTCTTCTGCTTTTCCATCTCTCGCTTCCTTTGTTCGTTTTGGATGAGTACTTCTTTGTGTTGTTCAAACAGTTTTTCCGCTTCTTTGGTCCAGTCGCTGTCTGATAAGTTTTTGGGAAGCAACATCGATAGGTTTCTTAATTCTAAGATGAGTTGAAGTCTGGAAGCTCTTACGTCAATCGGCTGGAGATTAAGTTGTGTTTTGTTGTTTTTTGCGTCTTCGTGGGCGCCTGAAAGTTATGAATTCATGATTGAGCTATTTTAGAATTGGTGCTAATGGTGTTGCTAATGGGCATTAAGCAATATTTCTGGTGCGTGATGCAAGTTAGAACAGCCCAATAAAACTTACCTTCTATTGCTTCGAAAATGAACGCTCCTCCAATCGTATACAAAACCAAAATTATAGTCAAAAACATATGCGTGAACCATTGTTTACTCCACTTTTTTAGTTTACTGTACAACCAAAAAGCGCACTTTTCACCAAACCCAAGTCCCGACTTAGTCAAATCTTTAATCCCATGTAACTGGTCGAAGATAAACGCCGATTGCCTCTTGAAATACGCCGGATGCACCGCTGATCCTGGTATCCCCGCTGTAAATTGTGCCGTTCCAGGAACCCCTGCCGTCCCCGGAAACTGTACGAACCTGTAGTCCTGTGGCGGCGGGATAATCAACCTCGGTCTAGTTTTCGCGAAACCAACTTGTTTTCTAGAGGGTGGTGATATTGAGTTCGGTGTTTTCAACGATGTTGGAGTTCCAACTGATTTGATAGAGTTCGATTCACTGTTTGTTTCCATTTCGTGGTTTTCTTTGAAGGTCACTTTTCACATTTTATGGGAGGCCACCGACGCGGCATGACGGAGCGGCTAGGAGATACAGAGCGTCCCGACGTCTCTTCAACACGAATGGTCTCTGTCGGTTGTGACGCCGTTTGTTTCCACGTTCTCGATATAAATATCTCGGCGGAATGGGAGACAGTTTTGTGTTGCAGTAAATGTGTGCGATATGCTATTGTTGATTTGTCGCAAATGTGGGTCGGGATTTTCACAATTCGGCGCTTTATTTGGGAATTTTGCCGGGTTAATCATTATTTTTATTTCTGCAGTTGGACTTAAAGGGAAGTGGGAAATTACTGTTACATTTTTATTAATATTTTCTTGTTTACATTAAGATAATCTTTGAATTGTCGCGGTTTGAAAGAAGTTGAGATTACTTCTTTTTAATCAATGATAAACGAAGCTTAGTTGTGCCCTTTTGAACTAGATGGCCCTTTATCCCAACAATTTTTTCAAATTAATTTCAACAGCAGTATTCAGTCACTTCTAGAAGTTAGGAAATAAAAACCAGTCTATTTTCGTATTAAAATGTATTTATCATTTCGACATGAATTGGAAGATTTCTTATTTAACATATTATCACTCTTAAGGTCACAGAATAGTTTTAGTTATTTTGACATAATACCCCAGCACTTACGAATTTACATAGCGTACACATACCATCACCTCAAATATTTTCTCTACGTCAGTAGCCTACAAAAGAAAGCACATAAATTTAACCAGCACAAAAAATATCTGAGGTAGTTTACGTACAATGAGTAATTTATTTCAACCGAATGTAAACTTTCACTGATTTACGACACTAAGCAAATACAAGAGTTGTACTTAACTAATTACAGTTACTGTACAAACTGGAAAACAAGGAATTTGAACTTAACTCTCCTTAACTTTGATGCTATTTTCGCTCCCTGTAACACTCTTTAAGCTCTTGGAATCATGTACTTGCGGTATTTCAACTTTGTCCGGAGGTATCGTGGTAATACTGCCATCTTCATCAACTACAGAAAGTCCAATAGTGGCACCAATCTTAGTGGAAGCTTCTTTGAAAGTGTTACTTAGTTTATCTTGTACAACATTAATACACATTGACATAAGTGCTAACCCGAAGACTAAATAAACAATAGATACGATCATACAAACTGGATTGTTGGGGACCATGTCGCCGAAGCCCACAGTCGACATGGAAACAAAAACGAAGTAAAAGGAATCGAAGAAAGCCCAACCCTCCCAGAGACAGTAAATCAAACCACCCAAAAGAATGTACACTAAAAGTATAAAAATTGCGAGCGAAATAGGTAAATTGAATTCGTCATCTATTTCGAAGTTCGAGATTGCTGGAGTAACTGGAGTGTCCATTTGGTCACTGGGAGTTTCTGGGTTTTCTGCGTCGTTAAAGATGGAGGGGCGACGGAAAGTTGCTATTTCGTACATCATTTGGGCCCCTTTTACAATTTCCTAAAAGCAAAAAAAAAGACATTCGTAACCCAAAAAACGCAAAGTCTTACCTTAACATGAGCAGTCTTCCTGACTTTGCGGCAGCTTCCAGTGTAGTAAAGTCGTCGTACGAAGGACCAGAGAAACTTGATGCACCTCGTGAAGAGCTTACCGAAGTCCGTTAAAGCCAACAGGAATAAAGGAATGCCGATGATGGCATAAACGATGGTCAGAGCTTTCCCAGTCTTCGTCTCTGGGTAAATGTGGCCGTAACCTGTAAAGACAACATTGAAACACAATGGAAAGAGGAGTTTAAGAGTACCAATAGTTGTGACAATGGAAATACAATAAACTATTGCGTTAAGGAAACTCCATGATCTTTGACCACTGTACGTCTTCATTCCGGCTTCATGAGCAGCGTGGAGCTCCTCTTCGAACGTTCTTAGTCTTAATCTTGCCAAAGATTTCCAGTCTTCTTCTCTCAAGTTGTGACTCTTGAGCCACAACAGGTCGATAAAGTCTCTTTTGACGCGTTTAACTCCACATTTGTAAAAGTATTCGAAGCTACCCTCCACAAACTTGAAGATGTATCCCCCAAGTCCACAGAAAACCATTATCAAGAAGAGTTCGCACATGCATCTATTCCTCAATACCCGTATCCTTCGACATTCATCTTTCATGTCTTGTTTAAACGTTCGGAAATTCTCTTTAAGTTCCTTGACAGTGAAGACTCGGAGAACGTTGAAGAGTTGCCTGACTCGGAAATCTGGTTTGACAACAGCTTTGGTGGCGACCACATTGGAGGTTCTTGGATCCAGAATTTCCACGATTTTTGTTGAGGTTACACCTCTTTGCTTCTTTCTTTGTCGGACAAACTCTTGAACTTCCGGTCTAAAGGGTTTTGGAGATGAAACCTCTTCTGCGGCGTCGGAGTCTTTTCGTGCCTTTTCTGGAGGTTTTTGAGTGCGTTCTGGAGCTTTCGGCACCTCTTCATCGTCTTTAGTTTCTTTGTCCAGTAACTGAGCTTTGCGGAAGCTCTCAATCAACTCCTCTTGTGTGAAACCATGAGGCGCAGACTGACTCCGCTTCACCTCGTCTTTATCAAACTTCTTCAGTTTCTCACGACCTCGTGTAGCCGCCGCGCAGATTCCTTTCTTCGTCTTGTTCACGAGATTCACTACCTCAGCTTGGGCCATCTCCCCGAAACTCTCCATCTTCTTGTACTCATCCATCACTTGCTTGGAAAAGCTGTGCGACTTCTTGATCGTCGATTCAGTTTTAGCAACAGGTGCATCTTCCCCTTCTTCTGTTTTTTCATTTTCCGGTTCCGACTTCGTCCCATCTTGTTTGGTCAAAGTTCTCTTCCTTCTCCTCCTTTCGGGCGTTTTCGGTCTTTGCTCTACCACTTCCTCATCTGTGGTCGTTCCTTTTTCTTCTATATCTTTAACGGGAGTTTGGTCTCGTCGATTTCCACTTCGTCGTTTCGTGAAAGTCCGTCGTTTTTTCGCAATCGTTGCACTATGCACTTGCTCAGGAGTCACCATCGCTTCAATTTTCGCCATGTCGATTTCTTTTTCTTCAGTTTTGGCTTCATTTGCTTCGGTTGGATCTTCGGAAGGTGCTGGCGGTGTATCCATTATTTCGAGACTAAGTTAAATTTAGAAGTTACGACGGGATTTAGCTTAAACTTTGTGGCATTCGAAACAGATGGAGCTAGGAAGCAGAAGATATTTTTAAATAAACGCAATAATTCGTTTATTTTATTTATATATGCGGGATTCGGAATATAAACACAACTTTATGATGGTCCAAATTATACTGGAATATTTTCGGAGATACGTAGTTTAGGCAGTTAAATTCATTGATTGGTCGCGACTATTAAAAGCCAAGCATGAAATCATCAAACGACTTTGGTGGTTAAACAGGTGTGATTTCCATTTGCTAAAATTGTTCAGGTGTATGATTGGTTGTATATCTCACTGTTTAAAATAGGTCAGTTTTAGAAGCGAGCATCTAAACAAGAAATAAAAGTTGCAAATAAAGTGTTGCACATGTCCTATCAAAAAAATTGTAATTATTAGTTTCTAGATCAAATAAACACTCTCGTGTATACGAAATAAAATGTGAGTCAGAGCGATAAATGTTACAGAGGTTGATTTGCATCTTTTGATTTCGTAATTTCCGTAATTTCCATTAGATTCAATTGGGATAAGTGAAATATTGAAATATACTATTTTCGACAAAGAATGATTGGATTTTGACGTCAGACTGGTTTTAAGGTCAGAATTGTGGTATTAAGATTATTTAAGATGTGTCAATGTGGTGTGAAAATACGTAGACATTTTCCAATTTTCCGCACGTGTTCAGAGTTAGTAGTAAACTACTACTACTTGGAAACCTAAAGTGTTGTATATGATTTTCTTTTTGGAATAAAATAAATAAACTGCACCAAATTTTATTGGATAGAAGACGTGTCATCAGTTTATAACTGTTTTATATCACACCGACGCAAATTGTATTATAGATTCGGTTTTATTAAAACTCATAACAGTGTTTATTTCGCTAAAAAAATAAATTGGGGTGATATTTTTGTCCAAACATTTAATGTTTCAAAGTTAGCTCAATATAATCTGATGAATACTGACACTTTTTTAAATTCTGTAGTCTCCAGTAACTAAATATAAACTTCTGAAATGCGAATGCAGAATTGCCTGAACATTACTGCAGTTTTACGATCTAGAAATGTGTGAAATGCCATGTAATTTATTTCCTCAGATCCTCAGCGTGTAAAACACATTTCCAATTTCTTTGAGAAATTTTTGTACATTTCAACACGTGTTGTGGCAGTTATAAAAATTGTAAAATGACGCTTTTATTTGGCTCGCTTTTCGCTGAACTTCCAATTTCCATTTTCTGAGTTATTTTTAACTTTCCTGCAATTTTATTTTTATTGTAAACAAGGTAATCAAAAACTGAGAATCATCCTCCACTTCATTGTTTGTATTCTTTCATTTGAAGGATTTTTTTTCTCAAAAGAAAGTTTTGAAATTGAACCCTACATTTGTTTATTCAACTTTACGAGTTTACTAGTAAATGAGTGTCTTAAGTATGTTTTACTAAACTCCACAAGTTTTAAACGCCAATAAATTTGATGTTTTAATGGCTCGTAAGATGCACAGAATTCATAAAAGTGATTGAAGTACATTGTAATTTGCGAATGTTTAAACGCGAGAAATTTCTGATTTATGGTTTCATCACTCAAGTTCTTGGAAATGGGTCATGGTGGTCAGAAATACCTCTCTAGACGTCACAAGGTTGCAACCTTTATCTATAATCCCTCCAATGATTGCAAATTCTCGAAATCTCTTGCCAAGTTCAGATTTTAGGTCAGAACTGCAGTGATGATGAAATCGGCCTATATCCCGATGATAAATTGTACCTTCCAGTAAACCAAGAAGTTCTTTTGCTTGTTTATTTAAAGGCGCCGGTGTCAAAACATTGCACTTTTCATTGTCTTCGACGAAGCGTGGGTCAACCGCCGTCATATTTTTAGGTGGACACATTTTTGGCTCCGTTTATATCTCATATTTGCCTGACATCCAACTATCCAGAGATAAACACTATTGATTTATCATGGTTAGTCAGCAGTAATCAGTACCGCCTTAAATTAAATCTTACCTATACTTGTGTACACCGTTCCACAGAAGACCACGGAATTCCAGAACGTCCAGACTTTATTTTCTATCCCATTAATCACAGCCAGTTTGTGTGCAGAGTAATGGTTTTCTAATCTATCTTCGTATTGCTTCTGAATATGTCTAGAAGCTTCGCCGATCCACTCCTCTAGCGATGTTTCCAGAGGTGTTCGAACAGACGTGACTTTGAGCTCTTTGAGGAGTTCGTTTCTTGCGTTTCTTAAATCTAATTCGACGGTTGACTCAGCTTGGCCTGGAAAAATCATCTTCTAGATTTCGGTGATTCATTTGGATTAGATTAGTATTTTGAGAAAAGTGAACGTCTGGATGAAATGCCAAACTTTTCTATGTAATTTCTGGCTTCGTTGAATTTCGTTCGGCCATGGGTTGGAATAGTTATTTTCATTTTTGATTCAAGAGTTTGAGTTATTTTGGTATTTGTTACAAAGTCTTATTTCTAATTTCATATCGGAATCCCGTGAATTTAATTATTGCAGGATTTAGGTTTTTGGAGCAATATTACTAATTGGGTTTTAAAGGACGTTTAAATTTTCTGATTTACAAACAAGCGACGTTTTAGCTGTTAATTTCACAGTTTCCAAAATTTTATGGCTTGTATGTTGTTCAAAATATCAATAAAAGCATATTTATGAGCATGTTTTACAGTTATGGATTCACTAAAGATATACAAATAATAATTTACGAGCTGACTTCATTTAGTTTTAATCAGACTTTAATTTTGAGGTGAGAGCGGAATTCCTTGGAGATATCTCTAATTTATGATAGCACCACCTTATAAAACCATTCTAGTGTCAACAGCATTATTCATACTCTATGAATCAAAGCAGTATTTTTACACGGATCGAATAATCCATTATTTATTTTTAATGATAACAAATGGCATCCCTCCAATTTTTCGCCTCTTGAACCGTCGTCACATTTTCAATTTCCACTTTTCTCCAAACTTAAGAAGTGATTACATTTTAAGCACGTTTTGTTGTTAAATAAAGATTGCATTATTCCCCGAAAACATCGATATAGACGTGAGAATAGTCGATGCCAAAATTCCATGTTGCGTCTGGTCTTTTTTTAAGCTGTATTATACTAAATTACATAATTTATCGGAATCATTTTGAATTGTTCTCCAAACAAAGCCCACATACGTTAAAATTAATATAACAGTTTCGAGCCGGAGAAAAATGAATTTCCGAAGTTAAATAGAGTTGCTTGAACGGAGAAATGTTTACGCGTAGATTTCAATCAAAAAAGTGACAAGTGTTGCATCAAGTTTAATTTTAGTACCGACTAATGGCTCTTGGAGTGTATTAGCGTCAAGGTGAAGACAAAATAAAATTTATTATAATCACAATTCATCATCTTTGTAACAATAGTCTATTTTTTTAGGACACGTTTATTTAGACGAGGAACACATGGTCTTACCTTCAATAACTTCGAAAACTAGCGCACCGCCGATGGTGTATATCAACAAAACTATAGTCAAAAACATATGAGTGAACCATTTTCGGCTCCATGCTCTCAGTTTATTGTACAACCAATACGCAGACTTTTCGCCAAACCCCAATCCCGACTTGGTAAAATTCTGTATCCCATGCAACTGGTCAATGAAGATGGACTGTTTCCGGCCATAATTGGGTGTCGCTGTGGACCTCGGTGTGTAGGGTTGACTCCATTTCTCGTCCTCCGGAGGCGGGATGATCAACGTCGGTCTAACACGCGCGAAATCCACTTGTTTCTTTGACACCGAATTTGGAGTCTTCAGCGATGATGATTTAACCGAGTTTGTTTCACTCGCGGATTCCATCACTCGTTTTTATCACATTTTCACATTTTGTTTTTAAGTTGGCGCGAAGCACACCAGCATATCTGAGCGTCTAGGAGATACAGGCGTCCCCACACAGTTGCACTCTCGAGGATATGACGCCGTTTGTTTCTACTGTCTTATAAATATTTTTGTCGACGTTGGACGCTGTCATTTCGGTGTCGCCGATTTTTTGTACAACAATGAACCTGAATTAATTGATTTTAGTGTCCACTTGAGATCACTTAATGGCTTTAAGGTTAGTTTGCCAAGGCTATTAAGGAATAGTGTAATTGAAATGGCACGGATTGGAAATTTTAATAAAATTAATGTGTTTTGACATTAAAATTACGCGAGAACATTATCATTATGTAGGTATTTTTGATGGGGCAAGCTGAGGCGTGGGAGATGTAGTTAATCATTTTAAAATAATACCGGAAAAGCTTCCAAGTAATTCACGTGGGGCTTGAGAGAAATGGGAGCACATTAGACAATTGCAGATGCAGCTATCTGCTTCAAGTTTTGTTTTATTTGGGAATTTCCTGCGTGTCTGAAATGCAATAGAAAATCAAAATTTATAGTCTTATAGAGAATTCTTGTATTCACAATCAAAGGTTTTAATTTTGCAGTCTGTATTTTAGAGCTCACAGTTAAATAAAAATGAACTTCAAGAATGTTCCGGTTTTATTTCAGATTCAAAGATTAAGAACTGTAGTTGAATTACGCAGATTAGTAAAAATCAAGGCTGTGATATCGGAAATAAATACTTCAAACTCAAATCAAATTTATTATCCATGCATACACCTACATTAAAACGTTCTAGGATATTAAATTAATGCAGCATTGCAGATACGGACCCACGTTTAAGTAATACAGCATATTTTTAGAATTTTACGATTTTGAATCAACATTAGATGAATTAATATCAACCTGAACACTAATTTTGAGTCGTCGAACCACCAAAACAAAAACACTTGACATGTCGTTCTATTTTCTTGAGTTGATTGCCTTTCCAACGACCAATAAAATCCGTGACATCTTTAATTCGTAACAACCATGACGCATAGATTCTATTCGAAAGCGACACAATCTAAATTTATAGTTTTCGGACAAATTATTTTCTTTAACTAAAAATATGTACGGCGTCA
This sequence comes from Gnatocerus cornutus, assembly GCA_029298725.1. Classification (NCBI taxonomy): domain Eukaryota; kingdom Metazoa; phylum Arthropoda; class Insecta; order Coleoptera; family Tenebrionidae; genus Gnatocerus; species Gnatocerus cornutus. Next base: position 5,872,694 of record CM055517.1, read on the forward strand.
CAGATATTTGAAATTACACCTGTTATGTAAATTTAACCGCAAAGTTTCCTGTCTTGCGTTTGTGGTTCCCTGCTGCTTCTTTTAGTTGTACGCTAGAGGTGGCGCTACGTGCTGGATTTATTTCTTTTTCTTGCTTTTTTTCTGTTTGGGCTTAACCCAGTGGTCAAAAATCGACTTGAAAAATTCGTCGTCGGTTGCGTCTTTGAGGGGGAAGAGCAAGCGGCGGTTTTCTTCCGCGATGCGTTCTTCCTCTTCTTGTTTTTGTTGCTCGCGTTTTAAACGGGCAAGTTCCGCTTTCTCTTCCTTCGTCAGTTTGTGCTTTTTAGGCTTCTTTTCTTTCTTTGCTCGTTTCGCCTTTTTATGTTTCTTTGGTTTGTGCTTTTTCTTTGTTTTTTTCTTAGGCTTTTTGTTTTTGTGCTTTTTCGGTTTTTTCTCTCGTTTCACTTTCGGTTTTCTGAGTTCTTGTTTCAGGACCTTTGGGATTTTCCACACCGTGTTGATTTTTTGCGTCAGTGACGTAAAGGAGTTCATAAGAGAGAGTCTGATAACCGTGTACTGAAAAGTTTCAGAAAAACTACAAACTTAGACGTTCGTGTCTCTGCGCTTACTAATCATAGACGAATTCTTTGATTGCAGACAGAGCGCAACTGTTGATCATCACGTTTTTTTCCAGGTTTTGGATTAGTTGAGTACGGTCACGTAAATAGTCTCCCCAGTGCTGCTTTATATCAGTTGGGGCCAGGTTGACTTCTGACGTTACAGAAGGTGGTGGTGTCTTCCTCTGTTGAATTTCCGACTCAGACAGTGACGATCGTTTCCACAGAAATTCTACAAGACACAGTTAACTTATCGAAATTGCGAATAGCTGTTAACTTTGATCTTTCAGAGGAGGCACATCTTCTCTTTCTTCTTCAGATCCTAACGAAGACGATGAGTGTGATCGAAATCTGGCGGGAACAGAATCGTCCGGTTGGTAAAAATCTGGAATGTACTCTTCACAGCCACATTCACTTTCCTCAGTGGAAGATCCCGTCGTGGTATCCTGGGACAAGCTGTCATCTAGAACGAACATTGATTTAGAGACACTTTTACGAATTCTTACGCTGATATCGTTTCTGCGGCGCTTCCGGCAGCTTAAAAATCTCCGTGCTTTCATCGATACCAACAGCAATATAACTGTCTCCGTGTGTTATATTGGTGAAGCTCGAATTCTGTACACTTTCAAAATTTAAACTGATTTTCTCCTCCTCTTCGTCATAGTTCAAACTGAATAACTCTGCTGGTGTCGGCAACATCTCGCACCCTGTTTGCACTTTCTCATCCGCGATCATCATCGCTTCATTAAAAATCTGAAAAAACTCCTTCCTCGACAAGTTTCTTTGTGGATCTACAAAATCCTCAACCTTTATAGGATCACATTAAACAAACAAACCTCTAATCAAATCGAAAACGTGCAAGATCCATTCGAGCATAATCTTTTGGTAGCGTTCTGGAAATTGAAATTCGTCCTGTAGCTTCCACAAACAATCGGTTATGACGTCCAGAAACCAGAACTGGATAGCATTAAGTTTATAGTCAGGTAAAGAGAAATATTTGCTTAGGATGTCGATGGCGGCTTTAATTCCGACTTCGCGAATATAAGGAATCTTGAGATCGTCAAGTTTTGGGAAAGACTTGGGAACGCCTTCAATGATGTTATGGAAGTGGAAATTAGGTGCAGGTGTCGACGGGGGCACGGGCATATGGACACTGTTTACAGACTTATCGGACGTTACTTCTTGCTCCAGGTCTAACGGAATAGTTTCTTCATTATCTTGAATATCTTCACTCATAGTGCTGGTCACGAGTTTCGCGGTGAGTTTAGAACTAACAACGGGGACATGGACCAACTCCATTTTGATAATTTGACTGACTTAATTTGACAGAAATGACAAGTGACCGGCGCATCCACCATTTTTGCTCCTCGAGCAACGAAAACCGTGTTGGCTTTAATGTCTCTCTCGAACTCTTCTAATTATTTTTTTAACTCAAATTTAGTGGTTTACCGAGATATTAAATAACCTCGAGCGCAGGTATTATCATTCCGTAAACCGTGAGACGTATCTCATCTATGCAGAGATTCTCTTCTAGGTATCTCCCACAAAGCGCCATCGTACAATAAAACATTATCGACATGTTACAGCCTCGAGTTTGCTTCCCTTACCTGAACATTATCAAACGATTTATCAGAATGCGGTAACAGCGAATACGACGAAATTAAAAAAATAATGCGTTTAGAGTCCGGACGTTTTATATCACGGCTGCGAGCAGAGTCGCGATAATAAAAAAGTTATTACAGATTATAAAATTCATGAAATTCGGGGAGTCTTGCCACGTTGTTGGACGTGTCTGTTTGTCTTGGGGTTCCCCTACAAAATTAACTAGCGATTTGATGTTTCATTAATGGAAGGTTGCGGGATTGACATTTATGTTTAGTTCCTATTGGCGAGGCGTGGATTTGACACTTTGATAACCTCATTACTACAATTTTAACAACCTGAAAACTTCGAAATTGTTTTCATATTTATTGGAAATTTATTTCGCTCTGCCGTTTATTGTTAATTGAGTTTCATTGAATTTTATGGACTTTTTATGAAATGAATGGGCACGTATGCCAGATCTGACGGGGTAATTGGTTGAGCTCTGTAATTTTATAGTACAGTTTGCATTAAAAAATGCCGCGGCAGCTCTTTTTATTCTATTTTTATATCTGCAACATTCTAATTTTTAAGTCCACTAAACAGTTTTTTTCACAAAACGAAACGAGAAACCGGTACGCTTTCACAATGAAAACCAACTCCAGCAAAAACAGGGAACAACATAATGCAATCGTCTGGCTCAGTGTGATATTGTTATTTGATATTAGGCTCCCGTATTCAAATGAACCGAAAAAATTACTCGGGACGTGGAAATTTTTTATGATGAATACTTAAATTTTGTTTGGGTTAGACTTTTGCGGGGAAACATGAATCTGTAATTAAACTTGAAAAAACGAGCGCTACCATTGCTGTATTGATAAACGGTAAGAGCCGTTTTGTACGACGCAAAACTGAACTTCAACATTATCTGCACTATTGGATTAAAATTAATCGAAGTTAAAAATGAAAAGTTGAAGTTTTTACGACGCCTCGTAAGCTCTGAGTTGGAGGCTCATTTTTTGTCGATTCCTTCGCAGCTACAAGAGTCAGATTGCTTGAAAAAATCTGCGAAGAAGAATAGGAAATGTAACACTGAAATACCAGGTTGAGCGATTAATCTTCCCATCACAGACAGATAGGCGCCAGGTATCCACAACACGAGAGTGTTTTGAAAGAAGTAGTGTTCTATAAATCATACGTGCACCGCTCGAACACGTTTCAAATAACAGTCGTAATAATAGAACAATTAGAAGACTCCAAATCATTAATCTTGTGGTATCAGGGAATGAAAACCGAACATCAATTTGTTAGAGAGAGTTTCAGTTCATTTATTTTCCTATTCAATTGCAAATACAAGATCGATAAAAAGTTGTCACTAAGAATACATGTCAATTTAACTGTTCAAACTCCCATTGTCTCAACTTTGCGATTGATAGATTAAATATTTTCACAAAGGACGACAAACGGAATAAATTTCGTGCAGGCTAAGAAGCAAAAAATGTAATCGCGATGGGAAATTACCGCGACGCTTTTTTTAATTTGGAAGGGTACAAACAGGAAGACAAGACTGGAGTCGATAACAAGGAAAACGTGATCTGCAATATAATAAATGTGTTATTAAATGGAAATTTATGCAATCGGTGGTTTCGTTTTTCGAGGAGCTTTTACTCAGGCTGAAAAACCAGGATTTCCATTATGCAGATGCCAATTTGCGCCGAATTAAAAATGTAGCTGCACAAGTAACCCAACGATGTTAAGCTGTTGTTTGAATATGCAAGATATAGATGTGATAAAATCGAAAAATGGTGGATGCACCGGTCGACAAATTAGAAAATTTCATTAGGATACATGTGAATTCCCTTACCAAAAAAATCCGGTAATAAATGAAACGTGCAATTCAAATAAATTGCCTTAACTGGAGCGTTGTGCTCTCGCTAACATGGAAATTAAACGTCAAAATACACAAAACTGAAATTGAATAAACTGTGCGTATTCTTCGGCGAATGACTAATGTATTTTCAACGCGTCGATTTTTTCAACGCGTCGATTTTTTTCAATTTAAAGTGGTTAAATTGAGTCACCTTCACTAAAATTAGAGAACGGTAATTAGGTATGATGGAAAATACCTAATTGTGAATAAACTGAAATAATCATGGTACTAATTAAAAACTAATTACAAATTAGTGCTTTAATTACACGAAGCTCCACTCGTCTCGAGAAGAGATTTCAAAATGTTTTTAAAATTAATTTTCGTGTTTATTAGCGAGCACTTTGATCGTGCGGTGGAGGTAAAAATCTAAAAATCTCGCCCTGTGGAAATTAGCATAAGACAAAGCAAAGAGATGGAGAAGAGTGTTTAACGAAATAAATTGCTCTTAATCGAGATGACAGTGAGGAATAAATGGGTCATTTAGCTTTATTTCTCCATCCATAAGCAGCTTTCGTAAATCTTAAACCGTTCGGGAAGATTTATGTGCTTTTTACGATTACTTTTTGTTTATCGAGGAATGGTCAATAATTTTTCGAACCCGTTGTGTTGATAAAATCAATTATTTCTTTGCTGGGGTTGTTTACTTATTGATTTTGCAATTTAGTATTATTTCATTATAATTCCCTCTTCGATTCGAAGGATTTACATGTCAAATACCACCACTGACTATATGATTTCTATTGAAACGCGACCAATTCGTCTTCCATCACTGACAGCTGTCGATATTTACTCTTCCTGCTTGAACCAACATTCAATGGTTACAGATCTGGCGTGTTCTTTCCTTATCTTTGATCGAAACATTTATTGATTTTCTACATGCAGAAACCGTCTCATTCTGCACCGGCAAATTGGTAATGAAGCTCGTTTTTCGATTTTGAGCGCTTTCTGTTTGGCAACATCGTCTCTGTTAAAATCCCAACTGTGTCCATAATTAGCTCTGCATATTAAGGGATAACCCATTAGTAAACAAAGATGGTGGAGGGATTTACATGCTTCCAACGTTGTGAACGTTTGCACGGTAGGTAGATATATAAGGATCTCATATAATTAAGCTGTTGGAATAGCTGCACAACGGCACAACTGCCAACAAAACTTTATAATTAAGTCGCTTTATAATGAGTTAGGTGGTCGTAAAATTTTTGGCGGACGAAAATAAAAAACTTAATTAGGTTAGAAAGGGAGCGGAGTTGGCGAATGGAGTGCGGATAGATTGGTGCTTTTAAAGACAAATTATGTTTATATGACCTCATCAAGAAGAGGACCAAAATTTATATTAGTTTTACCACGAAACTTACCCACGTTCCCGACCAAATTTCATTACGGGCGCCAATTCAATTTGCGAGTTTATATTAAATTATCGTTATTTTATATCTAATCGATCCGGATCCGCATATGTCACTTTCTATGACGCATCGATTGCGTTTTTTCATTGCGAAAATTAGGAGCGTAACAGACAACTGGTTTCAATTAGCGTCAGTTACCAGTCTCAACCATCAGATGCAAATAAAGAAATCGATACTTTGATACTTATTGTTGGGACTCGACACTCCCAAATAAAGCTCCCTTTTCTCAACAAGTCTTTGAATTCCACAAGACCTCTCTATTCGATTCATAACATTGGTGACATCGAGACGTTACCTCGACTGGTTTCTTTATTTTGCATGCATTCTTCACGTCGACGGCACGGAATTCTGAAGTGAAATAATTTTTATTTTTATTACCCGGTGGTGAATGATGGCAGCACTTTTCATCCTTTCACAAACGTTAGTTTTTGTGTTCTCTGGTTTTACTAGTTTTACCATCAAATGCAATGCTAATTTCTTCTGCAGTTGAATTCGAGTCATCCAAGTTTCGTCAAAGTTTTCAACAACACAAGGAATCTTATGTTCGTACTTCCAAAGCTCAACAGCGATTAACTCAGCTAAAAAGCCTTGCATTTCTCGAACGGGGTAGTCAAAAGATGATAATATTGACATCGCATCGAAGTTACTTTCATAGTCTTTAACGGAAGTTGGAGAGTAGTAGAGTTAACTCAATCTAATGGGCGCATCTGGGGACATGAACGTTCGTCCTAGTTTGAGAACTGCTGCATTAATTGAATTAGTTTGGAAAAAATCGAATTGAAGGTATAGATTCCAGACTCTCTTTTCAGTACTTATGCTTTTGAAATTTAAGTTCATTATTTATTTTTTTCCCTATTTCTACTTCATGATTAAAAAGCAGCGCATCCACCATTTTTACTTTTATATTTGTTATTTCGTATTATAATTAAATGCGCTTTGATCAATCTCTGTTTGCTATCATCAAACTGCGGAATTTTAATTAATATTAAAAATTATTAAATCAACTCTAATTATCGAACAGTATAATTGTGGAACAATCACTTTCCCTATGGCAGTTCTATTGTACATTTCCCGTTATTTCAGCATGTTTTTCTGAATGTTGTTTTCGTCCAAGCGAACGTCAAGAAAAAAGAAACTTGTCTTCTCCGGTGACAAAAACCGCACTAAAGCCGCTATAATAGTTTAGTAGATCAGGTCACGTCTTTTGACCTCCATAAAATATTCGTTTTTCCATTGCGAACCGGAAATTTATCGAGACTTTATTTCCTGAATGAGCAAAATGCTGACGAACTAATACAAATTTTCTTCATTACGTTTGTGTTTTTCTTGTAATTCCCCAATTCTGGTTCTTTCAGTTTAAAGACTTTACCCTAGTTTAATTAAAAAATATTTGTTTAATTAATTCAGTTTTGCTCCTGTTAAAGCGAGCTGAAAAATGACGACTTTTCCAACTCCGCAAATAAGTGTTAAGTGGTTATCGCTTCTCCAATTCCTTTGACAATTAAACTTCGGAGTGTCCTCCATTCAAGTCTCGATTTATTGTTTGTCGTCTGTTTTTCTTCAGTAATTACCTTGAAAAGAAGAGCTAATTAAAAAGCGAATAGAGTGACATTGTTGTAGAAGCGACCAACACCTGGTATTGTAATTTATTGTAATCAATCACGGTGTAGTTTTGGCCGACCATCTCGCTCTCTAACGACGCCGAAATGAACTAAGCCGTTGTGTATGTTGGCTATATAAATTACTTATCGATTTTGTTGGCGGTTGTGTGTTGAATGAGATTAAATTCGTTCTTAAGATATTGTTTACAATTGCAATGTTTCGTGCGCTGCTGTGCTTTTCAGTGCTGGAAATCGCTAAAGCACTTGTGTTGACCTCGGTATGGGTCACGGCATTTCTAACAACGAAAGTAATAATTTGTTGCTAGAAGCAAGTTAATAATTAAACATCGGTTCTGTTTACTCATTGGTTGTTAGAGTCGCTACAACGACGTCGTTTTTCTTTAATCTTATTTTTTAAATGTTGTGCAGTCTTTAATTGACGGTGAGTTTTTTGAGCACGCTTCGGTGATCGTCTTTGCCTCGAAATCAAAGCAAGAAGACATGCAACTGTTCATGGTTGCGTGCTCCCTATTCAATATAATTAATTTAAATTCCGCAGTAACTGTATGTGACACAAAAATTTCCAGTTTTCTCTTCGTGCACATAATTCCAACTTTAACAAAATGATAGATGAGGTTTTATGAAAATTAATGAAAACGTACGTCGCTGTTCTCCAACAAAGGCTTAACTCAACCGTGTTCTCGTAATTTGATTTTTTAAGGCGATTTCCGTGGCCGCCATCTGTTCCCTAAACCCATTGTTTCCAAGACAAACCACATAACTAGACATAATATTTGCATTATACGCTACAAACTTGCTCCTTTCCCTAAAACCGTGGTCGGAGGTAGTTATCTAACTGTATGAACGTGCTCTTAGCGCCTATACACTTTATCATCGCTGTTCTATTCAATTTGAGAACCACATTGTCTAACCCCACAAATTCCATTGAACTTAACAATATCCACTATTTGTCACTGCCTCAGTTTGACTTTTGAGTTAACACCCACACTCAAATGCTAGAATTGAAGAAAAATGACGCGGCTCCATACAAAACGCCGTGCTTTAGTACAGTTTTACTTAGAGGAGGCAAATAAACCGGATTATCCCCCGGAATTCTTGCATAGTTGCTTCGATCCGTCGTTACACCCGTTCATCATCAATCAAACTGTGACGTATATGGATGTCTTACGTCTAAACTCTGGCAAGCCTCAGCCACCGATAAGAGCCGCTTTAAAAGCCGTTTCTTAAGCTATGCCGCAAATTCGTAGAAACGGTGGGCGATTTAGATGAATTGCTTCAACTTTGCATGCATTTTTGTAGACATAAATAATGTGAAAGTGGAACAAAATGGGACGGCTTAAAATGTTAGAGATGGTAAAGCGAGTCGCGCCTAGAACACACTTTGGGGGAAAAAGAGGCGTGGAAGTAAACAATAATGTGAAATAATAGAGTTCATTTGATGAAGGAAAAGCAAATTTTAATTTAAGTAGAATTGCTCTGAATCGTATGGAAGATAGTGGCGCATTTGTTCTTACATATTCTCATTTAGTGTCTTACATTACCTTAATTATCAAACATGTTTCGCAAGTTACAACCCCCTGATACACGATATAATCAACCCGCCAACCTTTTTACGATACATTATAGCTCTGATACTAACGCAAAATCGATAAATTCGAGTATTTTTAGTGGTAATTGAAATTTGTCCCCGGCGCATCCACCATTTTTAGCTGCGCTGCATTCACGTAATTTAAAAGGTTAATTTTAAAATAAATTACAATTTCTCTTCTTTTCTACTCAATATTGAATTAGCTCAGGCGCGAAAATTTGGACGGTTTTATTAAAAGTCGCAACAATGACTTACCAGCTCGCTTGTTTATTACATGGCAAGTTTACGCTTTTATGTTGTTAAAAACTTTAGTAAAAGCTCCGTCAGCTCTTAAATTAAATTTATTTTTGCCTGCTCGGATTAATTAAAGTGGGGTGTGCTCTTGGTTGCATAGTTGTGGAGTAATAACTTGCATTTCACTGTTGAATTTAATGTTTTACTACAGCTATTGAAGATAATAATAATGTTTATTGTCACGTCTCCACCTAAGTGCAAATGTTTTTCTAGAAATCTTACATAAGAGGTCTTTTAAACCCGTTTTATGTGTTTATTGCAGGAAAAAGTTGCAACGTAAATACGAGCTTATAAGAAAAGGAGAATTCGATATTGCTCTAATAAGTTTGGCGGTTTCGTATTTAGTTACATTAAAGTTTCGTTTTACATGCCACTTTCAAGACATTGAAGTTTTCGGGTTAAAGTTTTAAAACCCAGCCTTCGGTTAAAATCGATGGGTGTCTTCATATTCGGCAATATTGTGGACCGCTGTATAAATTATGAGGCTTCATCGCGAGGCGAGGGTTGGGTCTAATCCGTTACTAATGCAGCTTGGTGAAACCATGATGATAATAATTATAACTCAAAACATAAGTTTACAAACTTGTATCTATCATCAAATAACTTCGTCTTACCTCAGATTAGTTCGTGTTTAAGTTGAACTTGCAGAAAATCAGCTTTAGGCGAACATTTTTACCACAACTTGATAAGAGTCCGATTTGTATTGAAATCTTAAGTTTGCGGTATTGTACGGAAAGTTTTTGGGTGGTAGACACAAAGAACGCCTCACATTTTTGATCCTTTATACTCGGGGAACAATATACAGAATCGATAACAAGTTTTATGTTAAATTTTTGCTTTTGAACAGTATTTAACGCCTTTGGGTCGATACCAGCTCGAGTGGCAGCTGGGTCCATCAACTCGAGAGCACTCAAGGGCGGGAAAACACTCAACGAAGTTGTTGCGGAAAGTTTTTCACAATTCGTTTGACAGAAATTGGTTCCTAATTAATTTCGATCAGTGTTTAATACAAGCAAACCCACAGGATTTAACTCGGTAGGAGTGAAAAAAATTTACATCTCAACTCAGTCCTTTCAGCTAATTCAGCCCTCTTTTTTATCCCCTTTTATTTTCAGCGGTTAGTCGCAATAACGCGAAATTCTTTACTCGTTTCCGGGAATTACGTGTCTGCTTAGCTGAAAATTTAATTACGAGAACAATGGCATGATCCTGATGATGAATTATGTAAAATGGCAGTTTTCGTGGGTGGAAAAACACTTTTCCACAAAAAACCGATCATTGTTGCTGCAGTGGGGTGTATTTTTAATTTTTGCTTGGCCTTCGCACGCCTTCCACGAGTGGGTGTTGTGTTTGATAAATCTAAGCTGCTGTGTTGGCCCAACGTTTCATTGAAGTTTAATTCCAATAATATTTCAAAGTCAAATTATGAGCTAAAAATCCTATCGAAAGAATAATTAGGTGTGTGGGGTGAAAAATTGTTGAGATAATGTTTGGATTAAAATAGACGTGGGCGAAATTGGGTAAGTAAAAAATCACCGCAAACGGACTCGGTAACGAGGATTTTTTTTTCAACGGTATTTGCATTTTTGCGCGTACTTGCAACCTTTGCCGAGTTTAAATATCCGTGATGCTATTAGCGTAGATGACATCCCATAATGAACTTTTGTGTCGTTTTTAGGCGTCTTCTTGCCATAATCCCCGGTGAAATAGCAACCAAGTCAACTTCCACATGAATAATTAATCCGAATATTAGATGCTTTTACCCTAGTTCTGGAAGCTTTACACATTTTAAATTCTCTCCAACCGGGGTACATATTTCTAACTGCAACAAGGTGATATCGTCCTCGGAATGAATAATTTATTTCCGAATTCATTTCCATTTTTTGCGGTCTTCTTATAATACAGATTGATTTGAAAACGGTTCTCTTTGAAGACATTCTCGTTAAGACCTCATTTCTTTGATAAATTTATTGTAATGCTCCTTCTTTCATCGAGTTTGACTCACAAACGAGGAATCTAGAGCCGATTGTGTCCGTTATTCCGAGATGGGACCAGAAAACTTTTGCTCAGTTTAGATTGTGTTGTGCTTCTTTCAAAGTAATTAAATTCCGAACCTGTCGCTGATCTTGTATTTACATAAAATCTTGTGTTGTTACCAGTTAAAAGCGCACATCTAAACTACTTGCTCTTTTTCGTACCGTGAAAGCCCTCCAGTGTATAACCGGATATTCTTAACAGAAAAACGCCTCTACTAGAAACGTACATTTGCATTTAAATTCAATTCGTTACATTTCCTGAAAAAGGATTTCACAGTTAACAGAAAAAGCAATGATAACAACACTTGTACACATTTTTTGCTGAATTGTTCTTTTTTGTTGTATCGCTTCCACAAGCTCATGACGGCGACATTTTACGAGCTGTAGCTTCTATTTCTACTGGATTTTCCACCTATAAGACAATTTTTAAGCTGCTACTGTCGTTTATAAAACTTCGAATTTTCCAGAGCCATTCACCACCTCACTTCCATAACAGCCTTAGCTGTTTGTAGCAGCTTATAAATCCTGGAGGGGTTGAAAGTGCACCGATAAATCTTATTTAGTGCCAACAAGACATAAACAATTGATTTCGCATTAGTGTTAAAATATGGTGTTTTAGAATTTTTTCCGAGTTTCATAATATAGAATTACGGACAGTTCGCGACGGAATCGCATCGATTTTGTCGGGAAGTCAACGGTGAAATTAATGACGGATCAGAGGTAGTCGTTCTGATGAAAACTCGTGCTATCGGTTCTTTTTTCGTTCCATATGTTCTTAATTTTTTGGCGGAAATGACGCTATTTGGGAACGACGCTTCCGATATTTCAACCTGAGAGAGCGTATGTTTTACTGGGAATGGAACTAGAATTTTTTTTTCATAAAGTTTTGTTAATAAATTTTGTCACTGCGGTAACAAAGTGGCGCATCCACCATTTGGCTTGTTATTTTTATTTCAGTGTACAGGTAGAGAGAATCTCCAGCTTAAACACACATTTGAAGTTCCATTATTCTAGATTATGTTTAATTGCATTCATAAACACGTAAATTCCTAACCAAACGCAGCGCACACAAATATTCCAATACCAGCCGATAGCAGCCTTCAATAGACTATTGAAACTGGGACTAAAGATCTCCTTTTAACTTTGGTATTCACGGCTCTGCCAAAACCTGTTACTTTTCATTCTGCATCGGTAGCAATGTGAAAATTATACTGTTCGTTCGGTTATAAAACGATTGCAAAACGATGTATTTAAATGATTCACGACAAAACAAAGCCAGCATTATCTAGCAACGACCGTTTCTAATCTCCCGAGAACAATAAAGAGTAAGCAGGTTGAAATACACCTATAAATAACAAAGGAGCATCCGGATCCATGCTAATTTGTTTGTGGTGGAAAAGTCTGGAAGCTCCCGCCTGAATTATTATTTTTGCTGAATGTGGAGTATCCTGAAACAATATTTGCCTAAACAGAGCGATATTTATGTTGAGGATCGATCGTATTCTAAGGATAGGGTCCTTAAATTATAGTTAACAGGACGAAATATAGTCTGGATCCGAGTTTTCCCACCTTAATGTGAAGTTATGACCCTCGCTCTAGTCGCTTCAGTGTCCCACTTTGCAACTTTGGTGACACACTCACTAATTTATACCTGAGTAACACTGCCGTTTTACTTATAATTACTTTTAAGAGGATTGTGACAACCCCGACGTTTTAATTAATGGAAAAGAAAATAATCCCCTTCTGCAGTGACTTGCAGACGTTGTTAACTGAAAAAATTTCCTCGTCAATTATTATTAGCATGAAAAGCTTAAAAATTATCAAAATGTCCAGACGAAACCGGATCATTAAACTTGCGTGAAAAATGCGAAAGTTTTGAAAGCTGAGGAAAGTTTCCTTGCAACCTTAAAAGTTTTATACCTATAAAAGCTCATATAAAAGAAAGTTTCTAAATTTAAGCGCGATACTTAAACGCTTTTCTACTGGAGGATCATACTTGAGGTATAAGCGAAAGGAAACCAATTTTATTGTCTTGTCCAACAATGCAGTTTGTATCACCAAGAGAAACATTTTACGACTGCCGAGATTATAGGCCAACATAAAAAACTTAAATCAAGGGTGGAATTATGTTCGACGTGATGTCGTAAAAAAAGTATAAAAGTATTAGGAGTATATTTTTCATTATGGAAATGAGAAATTGAAATAAACAGAATAATACCCTTAGTGATTGATTGAAATTTTTCCTGTTAACACGAAAGAATTTAACATGAGCCTGCAGGGAAGAGAACAAAAGGAATTTTGTGAAATGATGATAATGGTAAATCGTTACTGTTTTATTATTAAATAAACTATATGTCTGACCCAGAAAAATGGTGATTCGTAAAATATTTACTTCGGGCGGACGAAATGAAATTGCCGAGCACTAAACCTTGATAAAATAGTCACGGCGCGAAGAAAGGTGTCGTTTCAAAAGACCCACATGTTGTTAAAAACGCCATAAATTATGTTGGTTCACATGTACAAAATTGGTGGATGCGCCGGGTAATCCGTCCATTTTTGTTCCAAATCTACGCGGTACCCGTACCAGAATATCCTGTTTTCCGTATCCTTAATCGCATTAACAGCTTAACAAAATTTGTGCGTCGATCGGAAATCCTCGACGTCCGCCCCTGGCATTAGGAATTAAATTTTAAATTTTAATTAGTCATTCTCGTGTTCTTTAGCACAATGGCAGGCAAATGTAATTATTCAGGTGGAAATGCCTCGCCATTGTCCCCGTTTTGGTCTAGTTTGCCTCCACTTCTAGGTATAAGTTTTATGACATTCGTAATGTGCCACGAAATCCCTTCAATTTCCGTTTCATCGTTGGCAAAGAAAATAAAGACTGCTTTGATTTCCCACGTGTCGGTACAAATTTGGTGGTCGGAATAACTAAAGGGAAACGAAAGAATCCCTCACTGGTGAATTAACTAAACTGATACAATGATAAATAGGACAGGCGGAGTCGAATTAGCACGTCTGGAAACAAATTTGGTTTGGGAAATAAGAAAGTGAGTTTTATTTTGATTGTTTTTTATTTTATAAATGTTTGATTTTGTTTACAGTCCTAGAGATACTCCAGTGGTAAGGATCTGAATCGTCACAAATAAAAAAGAAAGACCTACCCTGTTTTAACATTCATTTCCTTCATGCCTCACATCGGTAATTTAGATAACGACGTGCCCAACTCGACTTTAGGAATATGTACAAAAATAATTTAGAGTCGAATTTGGCACGTTTTAACGAGTGTACTGACGCGAATGAACTGTGCTATAGTTTAATACTTTATATTATTGCTATACATTTATTGGATTTTGGCGTGCAATGGGGGATCCCAGATGTGTGGAATCCCACAACACTCGGCAAAAATGAAAGTACACTCGTTGCTTGAAAACCTTAAATAGAATCTACCTTAACCTATATCGACAGCCTTGAAGTTCTTACGTTTAAAACGCAATTAAGTATAGTATAAAAAAGCATAAAAATTGACTAGAAGAGGAACAGATAAAGCTTCATAGTATTACCTTATCGTAGTCGATTGTCTCTTACAGTTACTTAACCACAAATCTTTAATACCTAATTTTAAATACAGTTTTATGTACATGACTAGCCTCAGCACAGAATGTTGCTGAACCTGCGTCCCTAATGAACCTTGTATTGGTCTTGGGACAATTACCATATGTACTCCCCAAACGCCTCCGAAAACGTATGTAAATTTGCGTCAAGGGCCGAAGGATTCCGCACTGTTTGATCTTTAAGAATCACTCAATTGTGCGGGTCTATGTGGGCAGGTGTAAGTTTCTCATTCCCTATGGAAAACACCGCACAAAGTGGATTTAATATTTGTTCTCTTGTCCGCTCTGCGTATGACACATTTCACTGAAACAAAAGCTTCGGAAAAGAAACGAATGATAGATATACTTGTTGGGTTTTGAGCCAGCTCGAGGAAAACGGAATAATGAGAAACACTTCTGATAATTTTCATCTCCTCGTGGGAAATTGTGCGGCCAACAATTTGTACCACTTCTAGATTTTAAAATTGTCACATCTTTTCAGGTTCATTCCAGTACAACGGGTTTATGGAATAGAAATGAAATTTATTGTTGATAACTAATTTGATTAAATCGAGCTTTAACATTTTGTAGAATTCAAGTTAAATTGATCATAATTGTGTTGTTATTTATTTTAGTTTACAAAACGTGGACTAAATATTTAATCGCAAACGCGGTTGACAATTAAATTGTGAAATTGGTATGTTTTGCATTAAATAAAAAACCATTTAAACCGAAAACGAAATCTGCAAAGTGACGTGTTGGTGGTACAACATTTTTTTGTATTTTCCAATGAATGCCGCTGCCAAAAAATTACTCGTTCCACTCATTCTAAAAACTCAATTTTGCCTCCCACGACCTGAGTTTTTGCTCACTTCCTAGAATTTTACAAACGATCGATTAATCCCTTCTCGGATTGGCGATGACACGGAATACATCACTAGATTCCCTCTGATATGAAATCTGTCGTTTCTTGACCCCTTTGACCTTACCACAATGAATTGTTGGCAGCAATGATTAATGATTTAGCCGGTGCCACTATGACCACGTGCGGTCCTACCCTGAATACATCCATCCCAAAACGATCGATTTGAGTGGTCATGAAGCAAAATTTTTCTCACGTTTGTAATAATCAGAGTTTGTTTGCGAAATGGTCGAAATTTATGGCGGAAACGGCCCTATCATTTCCATGATGTTTTCTCATATCGAATTCAATAAAATGGAGACTCGAGCCAATATTTGGAAGCAAATCGGGACGGTAAAAAATCCAATTCTGGCCTGGATATCAGTTTTTCGTAGGCATTAGAAATTGATTTTTCATTTCGGGTTTGGTGGAATACAAATGTAAAGATAACGAAGGAACGATGATAAATTCGTCTGAGTACCGGATTAGAGTTTAAAATATTTAACACAGAGATTTTTTTCCGTTACAATTTTCTCTCAATATCGAACTAAGAGGTTTAAAATAGTTTCACAAAGGAACGTCATAATAGACCGTTTACGGACACAAAAGAGCCATGAAAGGTCTTTCTCGGTTGCGGGATTTAATAAAACTTTTTCTGCCGATGAAATGCATCGAGCTTTTACGATTAGATGCAATAGACGTTCGATGGAATTCCGGCCGTTTTACGAGGTTTCATTTAATTAAGAGCTTCAGGTTTAGCCGAGTTTGCATTGTTGATTGAAAGTAGGAAAAAATTACTGTAATCCCATTGAAACTCTTTGCTACTTGGGAGACATTAAAAACGAGTTGAATTTAACAAAACTTCTAGGAATTAATCCCTGCTAGAAAATTTCACCCCCGTCTCCCATTTCACTGGATAACTGACACGATCTTCAACACGAACCTCTGATGCTTTGTGCTATCTACCAACGCACATATTCACCCTCGGAGTCAGATTTTTATAATCCAAAAACAACAAAGCTCGGGAGTATGTACGAAAATAGCGCGGTTGTTGTTTTAGGGGGTTATACAACACAAACGAAAAACGGTCGGGTTTCCGTGGTGCATTTTGATTTTACAAACTCCGGTGGAATTTTGCGGCACAGAATTTAAAAAAGAGAATAGAAAATTGTAGAGGTGAACGCGTTTCAGGAGATTTTGTGTGGGTTCATAGGGATAATTAGGGGATGATGGATAAATACGGGATGTTGGAGCGTTTAAAGAACTTTTGTTCACTTTGTAGTGATTAATTTAGATATCCATTCAAAATTAATGGCAAGTTTGATACGTCTGAAGTTTGGGAAATTTTGGGTTAATTTTGGAAGGGTTTCAGCTGTTTCGCTACCTGAAATAAATGACGTGCAAAATTGATCGAATTAAATAACAATATCACTAAATTTTTAGGAAAATCTAGGGCTTTATAACTATGTTTATTTGGTCGGTTTGCCTTTTAAATTAATTTAACTTTTTCATGTGTAAATTTAGTAGCATTAAATTTATGCAAACATTTTCAATTTCAACAGCCACTTTCATTATTAATACAAAAATTCTGGAATATTTTCCGGGTGAAAAAATTTCCATTCAGAATATTTGGCGATCTCTTTCAACAAAAACGTGAAAAAACAACATTCGAAAGTAATTGTTTTATCAATCATAATTACGATAACTGTTTCACGAAATAAAAAATTCTTTTTATGCTAGATTCGTTACTTGTCGAATTCAGGTCTCCTTTTAACTGTTTCCATTGACTTAGCGCAAACGAAGTTTTTTCCAATCGTTTTCTTCGCGCAGTAAATCAGCGTTTGTCTCGTGGTAAAGAAGGGAATTAAAACATCGATAAATCGTTCACGTTTCACTATCAAAGAAAATCTATTTATGTAGTGGAAAATTTAAAGGAAATTGGCCACGTTTTCTTACCATAAATTGGAGATGAAAAGCAGAATTCTTTCTCGCAATTTTTTAAAATTTTCTGAAGCGTTTCTCATTAGACTTCCCGAAATGAAAAATTTTGTGAAATGTTCGAGCGTTGCTTTGATTTGTGAGCTAATTGATTAGGCCGTTATGACATCATCTGGGGGAAGAACTCATCGTTTTCCCCGGTAAATGTTCTCACCTATTTCTTGTAGATTCACGATCATAGAAACGACTCGTGCGCAGTATTAATCTCTGGAGTTTTAATTTCGTCTCCTTCGGCCTCGATATACTCGACCCCTTCTTCGTAGTCCACATGGCACCTCGCGCTCACGTGGTGGTCTGGATCGCCATACTGACTATGGTAAAATTCCTCTCGCATCATATGGTTAAGACTCCCACAGCGAAAGTACAAAATAGCTTGGAAGGGTTTTCGGAAGTCTCTATTGAGCGTAGCGTATATTATTGGATTGAATAAACTATTCGCGTAACCCAACCACAAGAATAAGCTGCCTAAGGTTTTAAGCGCGTTGGTAGTGTCTAGGAACGGTCTGACTAAGGCTAAGACAAAGAACGGCAACCAGCATATTGTGAAAGCACTCATGATAATGCCCAACGTTGTGCTGGCTTTTCGTTCTTTGGCCAGTTGGAAGCGGAGTTTCTTTTGATTGGAGGCGTTGGCGTTGGGTGATGTTGTTTTCGTCGATGCCAGAAGGCTGGATTTCTGCTGTTTTTCTTTGTTGGCTTGTTTTATTGGGGGTTTGTTGCTCAGCATCGGACACTGGGATTCGTTGCTGTGGCGGGATTTGAAGCAACGGCCGAGGCTGCTTTTGTCGATACTACACTGTAAGAAAAACGTTATAATGTCAATAGCGAGTACAAAAATATTAGCAACATTAATCATGACGTTGTAATTTATTGGCTGTGTGCACACCCACAGATAACTTGTCAGCACACACATCCATTTACGAAATCATTATAAATCAAGGGGTTCATAACAAATTTATCTGATACATTCTAATATCTTTCTAAATCTAATTTGCGCCCACATATTAACGTAGATATAAATCAAGAAGCGTGTTATTGTGATATGTTGTACGTATGATTAAACTCATGCGTTTATCAGTTCAGTTGATTTGTTTGGTAATTTACCTAATGGCCAATAATGGTGTGGTCAAGCTACGTTTCGACCGTTTAATATTACGGTAATTAGACCCTTTTAAAAAGTCGAAATGTATTTGCTTTGACGAAACGAAAACAGAGCCGTGGGAGTTCAATTCAACTTTTAAAACCATATCGTGTTTAGCTTCCCTAAAAACAACATAACACGATCTTCAACGTGTTCTCCTCGAAAATAGACAACCAAAAGCACACCTACGAAATATTAACTTATAATCAAATTCCTCGGAACTGAAGTCATTACTCTAATTCCTCTCGAGAGTCGATTCGAATTAACTGAGCTCTGGAAGATGACAGTGCATGATTGCCTATTTCGATATTGATTTAAACATTAAAGCGTCACTTTTATTGCCATTTTACCATAATAATTACATGTTTAACTCCCCTGTACGGCCGGTAATAACAGAAAAAAATACGAGCTCGTAACTTTTCAATCCCGGATGGCCCAACTGGCCTCTCTGAATTTTAAACGAGCTTTGTAATAAAGATAATGAAATCAATTTTGCGTCGCTGTGTAATCTGATATTGTTCAAAAAGCTGATCGAAGCATGAGGCGTGTAATTGTAGTAAACGAGAAATTTTTCAATTTCGTTTTAACCCAAGTGACTTAAGTTTGGAATTAGAGACACGCACTCGTAATTTCAGAATTGTAATGATAAGGCACATAAAATTCATTTTAGTTCGGGGCTATTTATGTAAATAGTCGGTTCGTGTAGTCGCTCATTATGCTGAAAAAAATGGTATCGTAAATTTCAATCCATTTTCATGATTTATAAATAATTGTGGGGCTCATTTTATAGCTGTGGTTGTGCCAAAGGTTGTCAGTTAACAAACAGAAAGTAGTGCCAATAAAATTCAAAGTGAGACATCAGCACCTGCAGGGAAATTGACGGTTTCAGCAGATGCACATGTGCACACATCCGTTGGCAATTACCCCCACGAGCAATTAATCTTGAACGGAATAATCATTTTGCAATTAGCAATATCCCTCGTTTCCCCCGTTGGCGGTAAAAACACGAAAAATCGCGTGAAAACAATTCCGAGATTTTATTTTTACCCGAAATGAATATTCATTTAATTTTTTTCAACAGTCGTTGATTAGATTCCTTGAAACCGCGTTCGTGCGAATTATGAAAGCAAAGCTCCATGATGATAATTCCGAATCAAACCGAATTCTCTTAGTAGGATTTCCTCGTCGCATAAGTGATATTATCCGTGGAGGTTTCAAGCAGATTTAATCTCACAAACCGACGCTTTTTAGAATACGGCTCTAACGTACTCGGCAAAACCAGATAAGAATCGTAATTAGATAATTTATGCGGACGGTGAAGCTTAACGAGCTTTTCACGAGTCACAGGATCGGATTTTTCCTGGAACGAGACCTCTCAGATTCGTATAATTGAGTGTCTTGATATGCTCCAATTTGCGTTCAAGTTTGGGAGAAAATACGTAATTTATAGCTTGAGGGCGACTTTCACACATGAAGGAGTTGTTTACATGGATCATTGGACGTTGGGATACACCCAAAAATTAAAAAAATGGAGCCGGTGGAAGAGCGGAAAAACAAAGTCGTGTGGAAATTTTATTTAGAGTTGGTTGTTCTTATTCGCGGCTCGAACACTTGATTAAGCTGGAGAGCATTTATAATTTAGCATACTGCTGATGTTTCGCTTGCAAAATCGCCTTGAAGAAAATCAACAATTCGTCTGTAGTTTCTGTTTTTCTAGGGTTTAAAGTGTACTCTTCCGAGTTGTTAATAATTCCAAAGCGGCTACACAAAGGAAAGATTGAGTTTTCTTTCGGTAGCTCAGAGCCATTAATACTTTGCAAAATGGTGGATGCGCCGGGCAAAGCAGAAGCTTGAATTTTGCATGAGTTGGTAGCCGGACATTTATGATTGTTTCCGAATTTTTCAGTTTTGTAAACAGCCCTTTGTGGAGTCCGTACCTTTGTTTGCTTCAATATGTTAATAAATTCCTCCACAAAACCAACATAAAAATTTTTGCTCAAATTCCACCCCTCTTCAATTAGGAGTTGAACAACGCGGTCGTTGAAAAAAATGGTCTAATTCAATTAGGAGTGGCGCCCTTTTCGCGAGTTAATTTCTTCCGCGAATGTCAAAAGCGCATATTATGAATATACATTCTGTTTTAAATATGGACGCAACAGGTTCGCCTCGTAAATAGAAATTCAAATTTTACCTTTAATAAGCATATTCCGCTGAAAATGGGATGATGGATTCATAATGGATGTCGTAAAAATGGACGTGTTAGTGTGCAAACACCGTTGATTCGATTCCAGCGTGGAAACAATTCGGTATTGATTTGGAGGTAATATCACTGGTTGGTGGTAGACTCGTGATAATAAATTTCAACAAAAGGATGGAATAAAAAATGTACAAGTCGGAAGCTCACGTCTCTAGAGAATAAATGAGAATGCAGAAAAGAAAAGATGAAATCGTGAGATGTAATGATGGAGCGAAGAAATTTTGCTCGGTAGAAATAAAATATTAATTAACTGTCTGCAACGCTGAAAAACTCTACGATTTTCTTCAATTACCACCGACCTCATTTGTCCCATCGAAATGACGTTTAATTTCCGTGTCATCATTTCTGTAATCCCCAGCTTAAATAGAGCACACGACGTCTTTTTCGGCTCAGGTCAGTTACGTCCGGTTGTATTATCCATCATGACATTTGTTCGGATCGAAGAGAAAATGGAAACGTTATAGGTTTTCCACGTTAATAAATAACAAGGACTTGTTGCAAACGCTGACGTTTTGCCCCTGTTGCGGTTTAATTAATTTTTTAGGGATCCCGCGTACGAATCTAAACGCCATTAAAAACTGAATTGGAAAACTTGAGGTGTAAGACATAAATATGCAGGCTCTCGTGGGATTGATAAATTGTTCGCCGTTTGACACCGCGAATGTTTTATCGATAACGTACACGTTGGGCTGTCCTGCGATGGAAAATTGATATTTAATATTTATGTCACTGTGTGTAATTTTCAGAAGACAGATAACAGAATGGCGACGGCAGTTTCAGGAGTCGGGGAATTTATGACGGTTCGAGATAGGAGAGTAGAATAAATATAATCCAAAGAGGGAAACTGTGGTCTTTGTTCTGGTTAATTTAAAGAAGCTAGAATACAGCAAAAATGGTTTAAATTTGGCCCGACGCATCCACTGAAAACTGAAAACTTACTTTTTAGTCTCTTGTGACGACAAGTAATAATCTCATATTATTTTTAATGGATACCTTCAAGGCTTTCTGGCTCGGATTAAATTCACTACCTGCTTTGCTGCGTCTTCATAATAATTTGTTGCAATTACGTTGTAATAACTTTGAGAGCCTGCATTCTAAAAATAATAACGTTTGAAAAGAAAATCACTTCATCTGTAAAGTCCTTGTTTTAATCACAAGATTACATGTTTATAAAACACCAATGTAATTTCCAGTGTAATTTATATCGATTACAAACTATCTTTAGATAAATTGCTGCAGGTAACAACTCGCGAAACAAGCAAATCTATTTTTAATGATTGTAATATTATGAAGCATTATGTAATTTGATACTGTTGCGTTTTCGAACCGCTCTGTTTCAACTAGGTAATACAATACTATTTTTACCTGTAATTAGTTTGAATATAAACGAGAACCAAAATAACTCGATAGTGTTGGTAATTTTTTACTCTAGTTTGGAACGAGTAAACATAGTTTGGGAAAATATCATTTGTAATTTAGATTAACAATTATGTATCTTGTTTCGGATATGCACAAATACTTTAAAACAAAACCAACGCTGCAACTTATTAAAGTTGTAATTTGTAAATCACAAATTCTGCTCTCTAACTCAGGTTACTAATTTGGATTAATTAGTGTATTCTGACACACAATTTAGTAGTTTAAATTACGTATATAATAGACGCTTTCAGCGCTGCACTTACTAATTTGACTTGCAGCTGAAAAACATACGTACAGATTAAAGTTTTGACGGATTTATTTGTTTATTCTACGTTAAACTCGTCAAGTGGATGAAAATTGCACGGTAAATGAAATTCGTGGCGCATCCACCATTTTTTCATTTTGTGATTGGTTCGGAAGAAAACTGCAACGTGGCACCTTTACTAATAAAAGTACCCGTCTTGTTATATTATTTTTTGACGGCAATATTACTCCAAAGCAATTTTATGTGTTCCGGGAAATTTTATCTGCTTATTTGCAAAACGTAAGGTGGAACTAGATTGCATCAAATAAATTGTGAAATGTATTGTGTTTTGTGCTTTGATTCACGTACGGTTTATTAAATTTCTAGATGACATTTTTACGTTTAGGAAGTCATTCAAACTGCAAGTTAAAGGCAGGTATTTAATTAATGTGAACATTGGAGTTTTATAAATTGTTTGTTGCACTTCAATCTCCAACAAGGTATCTTTTTCAAGGAAGACTTGCCCGGTAAGAGTAAATATTCTAGTTTGACGCATGCGGTGATCAACATGACCATCAGTATAATTAAACCCTTTTACTACGCCCACATCTTACGTCAAAAGAGTCTTGACTATATCCTTAGTTATGTTCATTACTACTAATCAAGGTAATGAATCATTTATGGCGTTCATCTTCAACTCGTATCTTTTTAAGAAACCCGTATGAACCTTGAAATTTCACTTAGTTTATCAAAAATCGCACGATCCTTTTAATTTCAGACATGGTTTAATTTGCGGCGACACGCAAATTTGTTGGTAGCAAACCTCATTTACATCACGTTTTTTTCGTGCCACCTGGACTCAGTTTGACATTAATAACTAATTGAATGGCACCTGTGTATTTGGCTGTAATCCAAAATGTATCAGTGCATGACATGAATAGTAAAAAGAAATGGGGCTCGCGACGCCGTTCAACTTGTGCAAATACAATTTTACTCTGACTTCTTTTATTGACGGAGTCGTACATGATGGAAGAAAAGTAGGTAAATAGCGAAAGTTTGCGTTGACGGAGAAAAATTACAAGAAAAAATAATACAAGTGTGTGATGGCAGATACTGGAGGAAAAATGAGATTATTTCGTTTTTGTTATTATGGTTTCATTCGTACTCAAAAGGCAAGGTTTCTGCCAGAAAATCAAAGAGACGATCAAAAAAATGTACAGTGAAAAGAAATCAGGTCAGAATATTGCAAAGATAACGAATGAAGACATAAAAGACGCGGCTTTATGTTTAGATTATTCTCAATTCTCGTATTATGCATAATGGGAGACGAAATTATTGCTGGTTGTTTGGTTTTATGATGCACGTGCAGCGAAACGATGAATATTTAAACGCGAACTTCGGTGATTGGGTTTAATTATAATATGGATAATGTAGTAGAGAATTAATATAGTTCGGTGTGTTACGGGTTGTAAGCATTAGACCACTTTATCATTGTGTTGATTCATCGACAATAAATAAAATTGACCTGAAATAAATCGGACAGGCATATTAAAGGGGTCGAAAATGATTGTAGTAAATATTACATTAGCCGCCCCGAGAACTTTTCTTGATTGTATCCATGTTCCTAAATGGACATAAAAAGTCCATTAAATGGTGCGATTTAATTATTCAACTTTTATCTTGGATTATTGTCAATTTTATTCAATTTCCTATTGTATTAGATATAATTCCATTTATAGATCCCTGGTACAACTGCACATAATAGATTCAGATATTCCGAAACCTGTATGCTAAATTCAATAATGTAACATGACAAGTGAGCTTAGATGCTGCATTTAACAGTCTCTTAGGGGATTACTAAATTAACTCACCCTGTTGCTTAATTCGATTATTATTATAGATCGCTTATTAATTTCTAATGATAATTTTACTTACCATTGTGTTGGTACTGGCCGAGCTGGATCTGTGATTAACCCTGGATGGGTTGGCCGGCGACGGACTCTGACTGGAAATCTTATTCTCTGGAGGCCCTCCACCATTCTTCACACTAATCTCCAGATAACAGTGGGACTCCAAATGACTTTGCGCTCTCTTTTCCTCCATCACGATCTTTCTCGCCGCTCGAAATATCTTATAATACACCACCATCATCACAGTCAACGGAATATAAAAACTACACATTGTCGCGTACAACTGATACCAGAAGTCCTGCGACACCAAACACACCTCGTGATTTATGTATCCGTTTTCTTCTTTCTCTGAATGTTCGTTGCCGATGATTAACAGCGGTGGTAAGGAGATGCAAGCCGCGAAACACCAAACCAAGATAACCCAGAGGATCATTCTTTTAGGGGTGCGTTTAACACCGTATTCTAGTGGTTTAGTGATGGCGTAGTAGCGGTCCACGCTGATCATACACAGGTTGAGGATGGAGGCGGTGCAACTTAACACGTCGCAGCTTACCCATAAGTTGCAAACGATTTCGCCGAAAATCCAGCGACCTTTGATTTCGTGGAACATGGCCATGGGCATGACGAGGATGGCCACGCAGAGGTCGCTCACGGCGAGGCTTACTAGGAGATAGTTGGAGGGGCGGCGCAGTTTACGCACCTGGGGGATGAAACCGGTGAGTTTTATAACAACGAGGCTAAGTTACTTACCAGACAAACGGCGACACAGACGAGGATGTTACCAACGATGGTCCCAATAATGATGATTACGAGGATGATGGTGATGGCGATGGTCTCGGCTTGGTTATAACCGATTTCTTCATGTGAGGTCACATTTGTTTCGTTGATGCCCAAACCATCCGTTTTGTTGCCCGCCATACGAGAATCTATTGATTTAGGCCCATAGTAACTGACATCCGCCACATTCCGGCTAAATATAGAAGAGCGATCCTTCTTAAACATTCAGATTCTCCAATGTTTTATTCATGTCGATGAAGATGTTATTACCTAATGTAAGCAAAATATGCCTGAATTTTCATCAAAACGGGGGAGTATAGTTGTGATTTAAAAGGGAATGCTCTCGGGAGTCATTTAGCACTTCCAACGGGTGAATCGCAAGAGTTGTCTCGGGCTTGGGATTAACCTGGAAAAAATGCAATTTGTTAATGAAATTTGATTAAAACGAGATTAGAGAATTCTGAGATCACTGCGGTAATAAATTACAACGAGGTTCTGGTTCTTATGAATAAATTTTCATTTTTTTGGCCTCGAAGTCGGCGAGCGGAAGTAACCGTATTACTAGTGCGTCCTCAAGCTCGTTTTTTTCAAGAAATTTATGGGAGCTTTCATTTTATTAAAACTCGACAAGTCATTTTATCTACTTTTGAGTAGTTGCTTTAATATACTTTGCCGCGGTTAAATCTATGTCTCGCTATCTTTGTAGTCATAACTTGTTATCTGTAATCTTCAAGAATAACAGTCTCCGCCTTGACAGTTTTCTTGTTTACTTACGGAATAATGGAAATTTGCATCACACGCAGACACTTAATTAAGACGTTAATTAAAATCGAAGAAGGAAGCGCGAGAATATTCAATGGAGAAAAACTCGTCTCTTTAGTGATGCGACCGATTAAATGCGGACTAACTATCTAAGTACAATTACTACTCCACTCTGAACCAATGCATTCAACTGCAACTTCCCAGCTTAATTAGTACAAGCATAAACTCGATAGGTAATTGCGAGCCTCAAACAGTTCGAGAAGTATCCATCCAAGTTGGAATGTACAGGGTGTTTCAGCTATAAATTCCTCGGCTGTATATGTATGCAAAATTTCGTTGTTGGATGCAATCCATCCGAAAACCAACTTATTCAATTAGCATCCAACCGAAATTTGAATGTTTTGTTTAAGTTACAGGAATCGGAATGAATTTTGTTTGTGCACGCTTTTAACGCTTTCGCACACACGTCAGTTTGTTATGTAGGAGTTAAAAGGGATTAGAAAAAACACAACAAACACTAAACATTTTGAGAGAAGGATATGACAGGTCGCTTTGATGTACAAGACAACGATATTCACAATCGATTGTTAGTTTGTAGTAAAGGTCTCTCGTGAATAATTTGGTTGGTAAGCTTTTTTTTTGTGTTCATGATCCGAATCAAACTAATGTGTTTCTGATTGATATGTTTTTCGTCCGGTTATTACTCAGAGTGCTTGAATTGAATAAGCACCTAATAAATATACTAAATGTAAGCGCCTGGAAGCGGAATAATTGTGTTGAAATTAACGTTGACAGTAGTTGATCGTTATGTGCAACATGCATTGTGAGTATTTTGCATTCGAAGTTTAATTACATAACTTATAACTCGAGGCATTGAAGGCATATTTGGAAAAACAATCATTGGAAATTAATTAATGTAGGCGAACGAATGAAACGTGACTGCCACATAATTTCAAAAGTAAAAGTATCACATCACGATGATGATTTTTTGCTTCTACATGTTACAGTTGCTCTCTTAGCGATCGTTTCCTTTGAATCCGTTTTCATCTTTTATTAACTCGACGCTCGGACACTTTTTGGGTGTAATTCAATACAGCGAAAAATTCATTTCTAAGCACGATTTCCCAATCTTTCGATAACATTTCATGGCCAGTCGTGGTAAAATATAAGTTTGGAGAACGAACTTGTGAAACTTGGAAGTTCTTTTGCGGACACAAGAATTAAAATTTCTGCCATAATTGAATTGAATTGGATAAAATCTTTCGATGCCATAAATCTGCTTTAGAAACCGAATGATTTGATTCAAGACTCTTGTATTCTTATCCACTTCTGTATTAATTGCGATTGAACGAATTTCGTGAAAAGATGTCAGATTATATTATAAATTTTATCTAGAATAAGTGTTATCAATATGGATTGGCGAATACCGCATCTTTATATTTCCACCGAAATAGATCTACATCATAAATGGAAAAATTTAAATTTTCGAACCCGAAATGCGTAAAACTATTTTGGTGGAAAAACCTTTTTAACCCTGTTCACACAGTCTTTCTCCACAAACTACAAACTTAATAACACAACTGAAAACTAGATCAAAGTTAGCCTCCGAAAAACTAGATTAATCCAAAAATCGGATCGGATCTAAGAAAAATTAACAAGATTGTTTTCGGGGATAATTTAATTCCGTTCGTGCCATCCCAATACGAAACAAAATAAAATGAAACCACGAAAATACCGCGAGTTGAAAGAATCAGAAAAGCTCTGTGTATAATCAATTAGAGGTATTATTTACGCACACCAACAGATATCGTTAAACGCAGCCTCGTTATTGGCGGGCTAAACCGTAAAATTCACACACATGCAAATATCCCACCCACTAAATTATTGTAAACATAGATAATTTCTTTGTTGGTTTATGGTAAACAGTCAACGAGAGTCGAAAAATCGACGATGGAGCACGCTTCCATTATTCATAATTCGTAATCAACCCCTAGTAAAAATCGTTTAGAGGAAGTTGTGGTCGAGTTTAGCGAAACACCCCTGTACTTTGCAGGTAAATGATGTTAATATTTAATGGGCACTAATGATGCGGGGGAGGGAACCACCCTTAAAACTTTCAGTGATACAACATGTGCGTGAACAAATAATATTTGACAGCTGATTAGCATGTTTGTGTCTGGCAAGGAGTGAGATGTTGCTGAATATTCATCCTTGAACACGTTACGGTATTAAGTTAGCCTAAGAATTGGGAGAGTATGCAAAAGCACACTTTCAGAGAGTGTAATAGTGGAACGCTGGGAAAATCTGGCACGTTCTGCATGGATTTGCCGCTTATATTATTAAAAGTTGGATAATGGAATTTTTAAGAGGTTTAGGTATGATAGTTACTGATAGCAATTCGCGTACGAACCACATGGAGCAGGGTAAGTTAACATTATCATTTATTCAACATTCTATTTTTTTCTATTTTAGGTCTTCTAGGGAGAACAACAATAAACTAAATTGTTATAAAACGTTCACTGATACCTCACCTCATAATTAGCGATAACACAGAAATTGCTAACAATTATGTCACATTGTGCATTCTATTTTTAAAAACTGCATTATCGTGGAAATGCATTTGCTGGTTTAAACACAATATTTCATGAAAACATTGACAGTGAAGAAATCGAAATTATATCCACCATTTCCTTTCGTTGTGGTCCGTCGTTCGAGAATTTGATTTAGAACAAAATTGACGTCCATTTCTTTAAATATTCTTGGCAAAAACTCAATAATTCGACACAAAGATAGATTTATGTGTAACATAGAACTTGTCACTGACATTCCTCGCTTAGCAAATTTGCTCGAATAAAATTGAATCGCAAGAATTCGGAGATAATTGATGTAATTATGTAATAAGGTAATTAAAAGTAATTTCAGCCGTAAAGAGTTCTACGCTTGTAGAACCAGACATTTTCTATGCAATTAAGCGTTAACCGTTTTACTGCTAAAGCCATTTCGTATACAGAGTGTTCTAACATTAATCACATCCCTTTGTAGGGCTAAAGTGGGGCTGTAATTAATACTTAATAGAGTTTCACCCGCTGTAAGAATAGGCATTTCGCCCTTACTCATAAATAAATTCAGACTTTGAAATTTGACGTTTCCGGCTGAATCTCACTGGAATCGAATACATACATCTTTCAGGTTATTTGTCGAGTATGCGAAAAATTTAGTTCCGTGTCCATTTTTCAGGATTTCCGAAAAGATAACGATCCTTTTGGGAGTTTATTATTTCCGATATTTGTTTAATGGAAGACGGCGGCGAGTTTTAAGACATCTGGTCGGTAGCAAAATAAGCATATGCAGAATTTAATTTCCTGTTTCGGTGGAATAAGGCAATTATGTTCACCCGACTTGGAACTTAAACAATGGTCTTTTCATTTTCTGGTTTTCTTAAGAAAAAGACGGGACACATGAATGATTCTCGTAATTATTTCGGTCGTTAATTCCATTCTCCGGGATAACAATGAAGGAAATCGACAGGGAAAACTGGATAGAGAGTGCTTGTAAATGCAGTTCTAAAGGCCACTTCCATTTTTTAATTGGTATTGATCCAAAATTTGGTATTTACAACGCTATTTAGGGGGCAAACACTATCTGGAGTAAACAGGTTGTTTTTATTTTTGCTTACTTTCCAAACTTTGCTTTGGTGTTTTAATTCAGTTAGTAATTTTCCTCCTCGGTAAAATTTCGTTACGTAGATGCTACAAAAATACTCGAAAACTTGAGATGCAAGACAAACAGTGACATTGCATTTGCAAGTGTGGAAATAACCACCACAGTGTCATGTCTTTGCGGCATGTTAGTGTCCAATTATCACTTTAACTCAACAGGCCGCGTCTCTGCAACTGTCTGTTTCACTGATAACTGCTTAGTGGACACAATAACAAATTCCTGCAAACATTTCCGTATAATTTAGCCAGTTAGTCGTCTCCATCCCTCCATTGGAATTTATAGAGCTCCATCAGAGCCTCTATTCTCCAACATTGCCTACTCATGCTCAGAGCTCCAGAGTGCCAATATTATTGTTTGTGATCCAATACCGTAATAATTCAATGTCCAGCCACACGACTATCTCTCCTCTATGTAAAACGAACCAATAAGAGTACCACGATTAGCTCTCCTTCGGTTCCTATCAGTCCGAGAATCAACAAGAGGCGGCTGTTGGACGTTGTGCAAACAATCCAGATGTGTAACAGGCGTAAATGTTTTCTAAAACGCTGTACAATAGGTGTGAATTGATAAACAAACAATGTCATTTTCACACGTGGGGATAGAATAAGTATAGATAATTAGCAATGAAGCGATGATTGAGAGCTCGCTATGTAGCATTGGGCCATTAATTTCAACAATAAACGGACAAAAACGGTGAATAAACAGTTAATTTGGATTATTCTGGGCGGAAAAATTACAAATGGGAAAACACTGATGTTTATTTATGAATCGCTTGCCACGTTCGGTGTGAACGCATTTGAAACTGCTAATTCCAATTTAAAGAGAATTTCAGTCTGCCCCTGCTATCGAACAAATGTCACCCTTTCCATCAATATTGCTATAGCTTTCGGGACAAGATGTTGCGCTGTATCCTGAGCAAAAATGTTTGATCAAAAAGTAATTTTTTGCCCTAGTCATCGTTTCCATTCTTTTTCTCACAATATTTAATCATCTTCAACTTGACGCTTCCTGTTAATTTACGTATGTTCACTTTGTTATTCTTTTGGAGGCGCTTAAACGCAAAAAGGCTGTTCTAATTTAACAAAAATACAGCACCTCTTGACATTATTATTGTTCGTATCTGCGACAATGAAACTTTCAACCTGAGTACACACCGGAAGAATTTCCGGTGTCAAGGGATTCAGTTGCTGAAACAAACGTATAATGTCTCATATTTTTGCTCCGTCTTCGAATTTCCATTTTTCTAAAATAATATTTACATATGAGCGACCATCTGTTGAACTCGCTTTTAAATAACCTGAAAGCTGAAACTGAGCTGGATTTTCTTGATCTTGTTTTCGCTTATACTGCTATTTTTGAGCGGGAGCTGAGCTCATTAATAATCTTTAGTTATTGCTTCCATAAATTATCTGTTTCTCGTCGCGTAAATAGCCAACAATACTCGCTCAGTTTTCTTATTAACTAATTAAATTTTAATTAAAGCGTATTATAGTTGGTAAAGTAGTGTAATCAAAATTAATTTTGGTGAGAATAAAGCAGGGGTACCAACCTTGCTTCTAATATCGTTATAATTAACATCTCGATCTTCGCGTCGCGCGTCGGCAGTAATTTTAGTTCACCGGATTAACCCAATCTGCTTGGTAAAATTACGATGTGAAATACAAGCGACACTTTTTCGGAAATTAATATTTACTTACGGATCAGAATTCACTCAGGTTTTAAATCCACATTTACTTTGATTGCATGTTATGAACTTGGAGATTTGCGTGTGCTGTTTATTTAAAAAGCTAATACAAACAGTCGTGTATGAGCGAATCGATTGAAGTTTTAGATTGACATGTGATGGAAGTTGATTCAGGAGCGCAAAACTGTTTTCGAAGGCCGTTTCCGCGATTCCGCCGAAATATGCATTGGAAAATAAACAATAAACGTTCCGACAGCCCTAGAATTTGTTTAAATATTTTTGATACGAGCTGTGTTTACTATTATTAGTGGGATAATGTAAACCGGAGTTGACGGTTTTAAAGCAATGGCCAAAGTACAAAAGGTTTCGCAGCTAGTTTGCTCACAATATTTTGGGTTAACTTCACTATAATTTCGGCGAAGAGATTTGTTTAAGTGTAGCGTATATTAACGGTCGTATTTTAAAAATTTACGCTCTCCCATAAGTATACGAGATTTGCTTTGCTAAATTATCAATAATTTCGTATTGATCACGTTCAAGCCACCTTTTTGTCGCTTGGTGCTATGATTATTTCTGTCTTTCTCGCGTTGGAAAACTGAAATAAGAACCTTTTAGCGTTTAATTATTCCCACTGTCTGCATTAGAACTGATGAACTCCCCGCCCACACGCAAAAAAAACAAACACACTTTCAGATTCGCTCTTTTTAAAATGTCAAAATAAACTTTAATGACAGAAATTACCCCGCTGTTGCATCACAAAAATTTCCAACATTCATCAAAGTTATGCGTGGTATCCATTTCCAGTCCGAGCAACTCGTAGTAAAAATCGCCCTCGATAATGGAACACGGGCCCAGTGGAATGCACCCCGAATTCCAATGTAACAAAAAAACTCTTAACAGAATTAAAACCGGAATAATGTCGCTATCTTCGCAAATGATTGTAATAACTTCACAGTTCACGTACGTAAAAGGATTGCAACGTAGTAGGGATAATCTGTCGAAATTGAATTTGTATCGGATCCCTACTGAAAACAGATCGACTCCGGAATAATAATATTGTTTCAGTGGGTATACTCTGCAAGCCAAAAATAATCCATCTTCGTTCGTTGCGCATCTTAATTACGGACTATTCGGCTCGGGATGACTAATTTTCCGTAATAAAGTGAACAAAGGACTATTTGTTGTTGTGTCACGGTGATGGCGCAATGTTACTTCAAGGATCCATCAGTGGAGTTGCCGTTTCGAAGCCACTAATGGACAACTAAAGGATAGTTTGGCCAGAATGGGCCTAATGTGGGGGAATTATTTCTCCGATTTAATTAAATTTAATGGGAGTGTGGCTATAAAAGTAATCCGAAATTTTTCGTTTTTTCATAACTGTTTTTCGACATATTCCGCGCATCAAGTTTGATAAGAGTCATCCTTGAGTGTTCCTTTGAAAATCCATCAGTGAAGTTTTCGACAAGTTTGGATCTTGAGCCACTAATGGACGCTCAAAGCAGGATAGTTTGTCAACGAGTATTAAAATCTGACACGGAATTAGCGAGAAAATGCGATTAATTTGGTGTATGAGACAGCCGAATTTAGTTTAATTTCATTTTAATGGAATTTGCAGTGCTTGAACGATATAGCAACTAATTAATTTTCTATTTAACCAAAAATCATTAAAATTAATTACGCGCTGTTATTGTTGCAGCGAGAATGGAAGACGTTTCGAGCTCATGTTAATGCTGCTCACCTTCAGCCATTTCCGTGGAAACTGGCGTGCACTCGGCTCTGAAAACCAAAGAGAAACATGTTATTTTGAGCGAAAGAAAATCGTGGAATGTTTATTTAACAATTTGTGGCTTTTTCTC
The DNA here is from genome assembly GCA_029298725.1 of Gnatocerus cornutus. Lineage (NCBI taxonomy): Eukaryota > Metazoa > Arthropoda > Insecta > Coleoptera > Tenebrionidae > Gnatocerus > Gnatocerus cornutus. Next base: position 5,906,006 of record CM055517.1, read on the forward strand.
GGCACTTGTTGATTTGTTCCCGTAATTATCACGAGAGCCAAAATGACCGATGAGTTCTATGAAGGGCCGTGACCATATCGATTGTCTGATATACAAATAGGAATGAGTTATTGAAAACGAATCGATAACCATCGAGGCTAAATAAAACATTCCCTGTTCAATAGAGGTATTTATTTCACGGGATTCTAGGGCAAACAGTTCCATATCGAAGGAAAAAATCAGCGAGAATTCCGCATGAAGAAACATCAACCCGTTTTGTTTTATTTATTGCGTTAAAGGCATCTTTTGAAAGAGATTTCGAATAATGTATCATTCGATTACCCTTTTATTATCTCGAAGTTCATCCAGTCGCGTGGAGCTTTTGATCTTTCCAACTCGGAGATGTTTTTATTTCATTCGACTAAATGAAACTGGAATCTTTCCTTCCCGAAAATGCAGACTTGGTAATTGGAAATGCCGCCGTCCAAAAGACAGTGAGACATTTTTGACTATGGCGTGATAAACATTTTACGAGTTGGATAAACTTGAAGTAGATGCCACTTTATTTTCACTGGAGCGGAAGAAAAGACGATGCATCGCGACGCATTTACTCAGACATGAATCAAAAGAGCTTCCAGACTGGTTTACGAAAATTGTTGATTTTTGGCGGCCTTTTTAACGGGTTATAAAGCCTGTGTTAATACACCTAAGGTGATGAAATGAAAACCTATCTTCTGTTCGGAGCAATTCGCTGAAAGCTGCAAAACACACAAATACGATTGAAATTTATTTTCTTATTTGATTTGCTCTCAGCGACGATTTAAGTTACAAATAGCCGTCCATTCTTCTATATTTACCCAACTAATAGAAACTTTAGTAACGATTTAGATCGGGTCGCCTCTAGGTTCTTGATATTTTCAAAACAAGACCATTTAACTTCGAAATAAAGTATCGATCGCGATTTTTTAATTCGAAATTCGACCTTCGTCGGTGTGGAGTGCTTTACACTAAAAAGAAAGTGACGACAATGAAGTTCCTCTATAAATAGAATCCAGGTCGAAATAAATTTAGCCCCATTATAAGGGTTACTAATGTAGCGGCGACATTTTATCGATAACTCAAACAATTATTATTTCCATCACGAAGTGATTAAAAACCGTGCTAAGCTTTTGCTGGATTCTCGATATCTACAGGCGTGGAGTACGAGCTCTCCAGTTTAATATTGTAAATGCCATGCTAGGAATAATTGAGAAGGCAATGTCAAGCGCGCCTTAATTGATTCCGAGGCTCTGAAAAAATCCGGTGGATATTTATTGTTTCAACTAATTTAATTTTGTAACGAGTGGCGAATTACACCAGCAATTTTTACACGTGTGAGATAAAGAAGTAATGTTTTTCACTGGATAATTGAAGTGGCTTTTCACAGCTCCTCAATTCGCGTCGTGGAGTGTTGTTGTATGAATATAATCAATGTCTTCATCCTCTCGGAACAATTCAGGACACTGCAGCCTTTATACAACCGACATAATACTGTTTAGAACATATCAATTTACTTCAACGGATACGACTAACTCGAGTGGAAAATATATTCGTGTCGCATGCCGATCTGAACGATCCCAAGGGAACATCGACATTAGTCAGGAAGGATTTGTGAACACCTTCCACTTGCCAGCACGTTTGTGACGTTGAATGGTAACGACTCACCCCACATTTCAAAGACGTGCTGCACCATATTATGTATTTAATTAGCGACACCGTAACTGGTTAAATTAAATTTGATTTTCTTCTCGAGGGCGCTAATAGCGATTTTAATATTAATAGGATTTGGAGTATTATATCTAAAGAAATACGCAAGGGATTAATCTTGGGAAAGCGTGGGTGTGGAAAGTAAGCACGTTACTTCTGGCGGATGCTAATCTAAATATCGATATTTCGGCATTGTTATTTTATATTTCAACACATGTTGTTTCTTGACCAAAAAAATTTCTTTAACAACACAAGTACAAATAGCTCCTTTTCTCCTAAAAATAATCCGACTGTCGTCATCTGGGTATCCGTCGACTTTTTGATGTTACGAAGCCAAGCGTGCAAGAGATTACGAAAGAGGACAATCGCATAATACACAACATGGAGTTTAGGGATTCAGGAGTGGTCTGCTCCGAATTCCATCTGGATGACTCCACCGGGAGTAATAACAGGGAAGGTACCGTAGCATCACATACAATAGGATGAAGGTGTTGTGATTTAGCTTATGAGGAACATAATCCTCTTACTATACCCAATTAAAACAGAAAGATAATGCTCTGTGTTGTCGCTTTTCCCTTAATAATGTGCAATCTTAATTTACATTGCATTGTCGATAAACAGATTTGAATGCAGCGATTAATCATTGTGGAAGAAAAACCTAGTAATGTTGTCGTTTTATGGTCCAGGACTTATCGCAGAGATTTATTAAAGCGTTTCTGCTTTCGTCTGTACCATTATAATGATGTACGCTTTTCCAGCCTTGTGAATATTAAACCTAAGAAATATTCTCCAGGAATATTTAAAGAGGTACGGTTTCGGATCAAGCACGGATTGAAGGATTAGGCCTGGAGATAGAGGAAAAAAAATATTTGTAAAACAAATAAGAGGGAAGACGAGGCGACTGAGGGTTCCAAAAGGAAATGCTATCGGTAAACACTGCCTGGAGTAACAACTAATTTTTAATTTTCCACACAGAATCGCAATTAACTTCATTCCGCACCAAACTACTTTCTGTTTAATCACGTTAAATATAGCCGCATTTGTACCAACCAGAAATTGTTTCGCGACAAATTGGATACAGTGCTGTGATTAATAACGTATCAATAATCATTAGAGATGATCCTATTTCAAAGGATGAACCAATCAAAACAGAGCGAGACATGTTTACCTTCCTTCATCTAAATCTGTCAATCGCGAATCCAAATAAAGTCAACGCATATTTTAAAGTCTGCCAGGTAAGATTGGAACGCATTTGTTTACTTGTTTACATTACCTTGAAACTAAGAAACCTCCACTTTTGCCACGTGTCGTGACCTTAACACCTGAAGAAAAATTCCGAAATTATGCAAACACTGTAAATTCAAAAGATGCACTCAACTTACGAACCGTTCAATTACTCTGCACTGACTCTATTATCTACTCGATTTAAGTTTTCTTATCAGCAATAAGACTTAACGATCGCATATAGACGTTTCATGCTCGGCGGTGCGAAAATGTCAATAAAATCTTGGGGAAATTCCTGGCGCCATTCACACGCACAAAAATAATTTAAATCGTGAGCTTTGTTTGCCTATTAACTGCTTCCTATAGGTTCTTTTTGTATTTGTTTCTGCGGGAATAAATTTTCCCCAGCTGTGAATTAAGACGTTTAGGTGCAGCGAGGTGATCAATAATGGAAGGTAATGTGAAGATGGCTGGCACTTAGCTCTAAATTGAAAAACTCACTTTGCCATTGACGTTGACACTCCGAAGGAACGAACACGACGACCGACACGAAAGCGTAAAAAAATATTTTAATAACCAAACCCGGAATGATAAATTATAGAGCTTACTTTTTATCTCCCGAACGCAATATAAATCATATTGTTCCTATATTATTTTTTTAATCAACATTAACCGGAGCAACATTTCCGGAGATTGATTATTGCCTCTGATGAATTGATTTATCGGATTGCAGTGTCGAATTCCGGGACAACGAGCAAACCTTTATTGCTACAGCTCCGGTTCTATGCAAAAAGTTGAAAAATGGGATGGTCAATATGAGCTTTCCTCGTTTTGGAACTTTACATTCTTTGTTCGGGTGTTCGGCAACATATTTCAGCCATAAATTGGTGAGGTGTCCAATTTTTCTAAAGGAGATCTTGATCAAAAGGGTTGACACTTTAAATTAGGCGGATCAAAAGTTTTATTTTAAGCAGGAAATTAAGTGTCCAAGTAGTAAACTCAAAAGCCCGGATTGAGAGGGCTTAATGATCGAGGCATCACAGTTTGTAGTTTTACTAATTCGGATTATCTAACAGAGGATTAAGTTTAATATTTTAAAATAAGCGTCGAAACGTTTAACGATCCGGATGAAACATCGCAAACTGTCAGGATTTAATTAGTGGTTCGTTTGGGAGCGAGGATAAAATTTATCAACGAAAAACGAAGTCTTAGAGAATACTAAAAGTTTGTCTAAGTGTTTATGGAGTTTAAAAAATCAGCTTAATAAACTATTCTGAAAGAATAACTGTCTCAAATTTTCTTCACAAAAATTATCAAAATTTACGAATACATATTTTAGTGGAGGATGTTGGAAATTTTTGCTAAATTTGGAAATGAAAATTTCTGAAATTTGTATCTTTCGTTCAACAATTCTACTACTTGCTATAGTTAATATACGGTTCAAAATAATAACTTCCTCAGATTTCATGGTTGTAGCACAAAAATTACCAAAATTACAAATTTTATTAAAGGATATCGAAAATGATTGCCAAGTTTCAGATTTTTTCTAGAATTTGTGTCTTTCGCTCAAAAATTCTGCAACTGTGCACGACTATAGTAACTTTCCCAAATTTTGAGCAAAATTAGGTAAAAAGAACAACGATGATTTTGCAAGAACTTGGACAAAAGAGACCGAAGCCTACAAACAATTTTTTTTTGACAAACTGCGATTCTAGTAGTTTTTATGCTCCTACATTTGACATGTTTTTAATTGTGCTCAATAAATTTTATAAATTTTTATTCAAAGATCCAACCTTTCGTCATAACAAAATGATGAAATCGGTTTAAAACTTAAAAAGGATTTTGTAGCGAAAAACACACCTAAACAGCCAGTTCGATCGCAATTGTTTATTCATTGGCTACAAAAATGTTATTTATTCTCTGAATTTCAAGTCAATTAAATTATCAAAGAATCAACTTTTTGGATGTTGATGACAAAAAACGCTCTAAACAGAAAAAGTTGAGCTGTAGATTAGATGAGCAACCATTCTTTGGCTTTTGGTTATTGGACGGAAGTGTTTATTGGTGTGAAAATTTTTTATTTTTTAAAAAATATTTAATTCAAACAAGAATCACATTGTATAAAAATATGACCAATTTATTATCCCTTCAATATTAGTTATTTCAACACTCTACAGACACCTTAAGATAAGACTAAAAATGTAAGCTGCATAACTTAATATTCCTTGACAAATCTTCTTCATTTCCCGGCACCAGTTTGCGCAAAATAATACTGATCCAAATGAGAAAATATTCTGATAAAATTTTAGAAATTTGCTCTCTATTCTGTGTAAAAAACATCAGAAATAACAGTCTTATTAAACAAACCTGAAGTCTTCAAATTATTGCTAAGTCTTGGAAATGAAAATCTCTAAAATTTGTGTCTTTCGCTCAAGAATTCTGCAACTTCGTATAGTCATAATGCGACAAGAAAAATAGTATTTTTCCCAAATTTCGTAGCTATAGGACTCAAACTATCAAAATTACGAATTTTAGCAAAAGATGTCGGCAATTTTTACTTGGTTGTAAAAATGAATATTTATCAATTTTGTGGAGGAAAGTCTTGATTAACATTCACAAAATCAAGTTTCACAACAGACATCAGGAAATTAAGCTGTAAAGCTCTAAATTAATCCTCACAACATTAAGTTTAAAGACTAATGAAACATCCGAGAGCGTCACAAATAATTAATATTTTCAAATAAAGAACTACAAAGTGTTAAGGTATTTGTTCGACGCAATGCTATTTTGGGTGCTTTGTATCCTATTTAGATTAGTGACCAAATTCCTTCTTATTTATTTCTGCGCCAACAGAAGTATGCAAATTATCACCTGAAACGGAATTTTTATCACGGCGAAAATATGCAGCAAGACGTGGGTGTCAACATAGCGACACGTTTTCCATAGAATCCCAGTTTTAATTATTACCGAAAGGAGTCGATGAATGGAGAGAGGAATTTTAAATTCTCATTCCCTGAAAGGGCAAGCATCAGTTGGAGTGTTTGCTCTGTAGACAATGTTTGCTTTGACCAAACATGCCGTTTAGTAGGAAGTTATATAAAAGTTTCACATCGTTTAAGTACGGAACTCCTAAGTAAATTTGTTTCTGAAGCGGACCTCAATGGGTGTACATAGAAGAGTTGTTAATTACATGTTTCAATTGGATTATTATAACGGCGTTGTTTCTCGTCAAAAACGCCCAAATCCCGCCCCGTAATTTATTGCAAAATCCGCGAATCGCAGCGCTAATCCTTGCAATTAACTCAAGTGCCCCAGTTCTTCAAAAGCAATTGCTTCCTAGTATTCGTTATTATTTTCTCTCATGTAGTAATCTGTTTGAGTACTGGGTAAATAAATAATTTAATAAAACCGACATTTCATCAATTCGCCAAACATTCGGCTCCACATACGTTCGACCCAATTACCCAATCGAAGGAAAAGTAGAGTGCGAATCAGGCAATAAAAACGGCGATAAATCCAAATCCATCAAGCCATTGAAGATGAGAAACTAATGCTCGATATCCTGCAGGCGTCGCTGGAAGGAAATGAAAGCGGACACCTCGACGAACAATAGATAATTAAGAAAGAAAACGGGGGACAATTAAAGAAGATATATGGCGTGTCTCGCTTTAAGAAATACAGTTTTTTCGGGATTAAATCGCGCGCGATAAGGAGAAATTAGGGCCGGTGTTTGGAATAAGCCGAGGCATCAACATAGGTTAAGAGAGCGAATTTATGGGCGGGATTACGGAAGGATGGAGGTCTTATCGTGGACAAACAACGAGCTCTACAGCTCACATCTTAGATACAAAAATGTTAAATTTTATCTATCTTCGATCAATTCTAAGACAGTAGAAGCAGCTTCGTTTTCTTCTTCGGTGATGGCAAACTCGAGACCCCACAAGAAAAAATAAAACAATGCGAAGCATGAAAATGGCGCGCGCCAAGGGAAATTGTATCAATATTTACTCGGAATGCTCTTTTGATGACGGGAGGAATTTAATCGGGAAAGTGGGCGGCCATTTCGTTGACAAGGAGTAAAGTAGATGAGGACAAATAGGACGTTTTTTTAAAGAGAACACCTGGCACCGACGGACGTGTCTTCGGACTGAAAATTCCTTTCATTACAGCACTCGTTTAGCATTCTTTTGTGGGATTTAATTAAAAACACATTTTTCTGGAGAAATAAGGGAATACGAGGTGTTGTTTTGGGCGTGGGCAAAAAGCGGGAGCAAAAGGGAACCGAGATATTTAAGAGTGGCGGAGAGCTAACAATGGACAAAAAATTAAGTACTCGATGCTGTTTGTACGCCTGTGGATGAAGTTTTTTAACATGCACGCCCGGCGCATCCACCATTTTTGAGTTTAATTTTGCTTGGATTATATTCAAAATAACAAATTATTGAAAAACATCGCATTATTATAAATATGAAATATTCAAAGCGCTCATTTGGATGGAGCCGGTTATTTTTGTTAAATTCATTGCATAAATATTGATCGGCTAAGGTAATATTTGGGTAAATTATTGATAAACAAACTTTCTATTTAAAACTAACCATTTTGCTTCATAGTCCAAAATTACCAGCACATTGTTTGATTCAAGTTTTGGGAAAATTCTCTAATTAATAATATTCAAACTACAAACTAATTTGTTGGTCGAATTGTTAAATTTGTTCCCATTACGCGTCTGGTTTGTTCAAAACGTGGATTTAATGTGTTTACACATTCATCATTCACCTCTTCATGTTTACAGCGTAAGTGAAATAATAAAAAAGGATACATTTGAATAGAGGTAATTAAAATATAAATTGCTACCTTAAATCTTATCTCTTCATAAAAAATGAAAAACACAACATCTGCTTTAGGTGGATTCATTATTTTGACTGCGATACTTAAATAAACAGAACGTTTAATAGCGTGCGATTTTAAGCTACTTAACTTTCATTTTAACCGAACATCATCCGTTTCCATTATCTTCTAAAGCAACTGGAACTTCTGGAGTTTTTCTCGCTGCGTTTTTCTTGTTAGTTCTTATTCCCCGGATTCATATCTGGAGCGTGTTACCAGATTTATCGTTAAGTTTGGACGTGATTGTACTTAGTATGCGGACCCTTTCGAATCCTTATTACCAATATAAAACCGGCAATAAGAAAATAACATAACTAGGTTTTACGACACTGTATATTACCCAAATGTCCCGAAGTTGTAATGAATTTTACGATACTATTCCCAATACTACAATTGGCCGAAATAAATCACGGGGATATTTTAAGAGTACGCTGTTATGAACGATGTGACATTTTAATCTGTTGGTGGATTGTGGGACTGTCAGAGCAAGGCAGTTTGAAATGGTATTATTCATGGAGTGTATTATTTAAACAGTTTGAATGATCAGTGTTTATTTTATACTAGGACTATTGATTGGGCTTCTGTTAAAAGCAGCGTCAACAACAAGCACGATTACAGCCCTTTTACAATCATTAACGGTGGAAATAATGGCTGAGTTCGTTATTCGACGCTTTACTGCAAACTTTATTGTTATCGATGCTTAATGAATGCTTACTACGTCTTCTGGTTTAACAGATCTGTTAAGTATCATCCACTTTTTACCAAAGTTGCGAGAGCTATGGGAGAGTGATTAAATTTCATTAGCCCCGAAGCCACTTCCTAAATGATCCTATTTAACCAGCAAACTTCCACATAGTTTACATTTAATTTCCAATGGGCCTCTTCCAAAGTTACTACATAATCGGTCACAGACGATGGGAACTTGGAACGTGGAATTATTTGAAATTAAAGAAATTGAGGAAAACGTTTTAAGAACTTAGTTCGATTGCTAGTCTAGACGAAATTACAGTAAATTAGAGCAAAAATAATTAATGACAGTTCGGATGAGGGTACAAAGGATGAATTAAGAGCACTCTAGTGGAGGCGAAAAATAATTGTTGCAGAAAAGGGGGCGAGAGTCCCAGAAGGATGTATTTTCGTCTTGTTTAACTCATTATTAATTGCTCTGTTGTGACAAGAGTGCACGAACACGCTTTTTTTAATCTCGAAGACTGGAAATCGACGATAAAACAGATATCCATAATTTTACAATGAGCCTGGAAAACGGCATGAATACGTTTTGTGTAATTTTAATTGCACCTAGTGCTCTTCATATTCCCAATTTCCAACAGTATTTGAATGAAATATGTAATCAGTGTAGTCGCATATTGAAATTTATTATACATTGGTTAAATTAACATGAAATGTAGTTTTAATTCCAGTTTGGTTTCCGGTATTTTTAATATTTAATTATTTGTACTCGGCGCTACAGCTACACTATAGCTAAGATGTTTTATCCATTAGCGTCAGTTTCGCTTCTTTGAAATAAAATATATGAGGGAATAATTGTATGTGATAAGGGAATGCTTTATTAACTTTATATTTATTGCAGACTATAATATGTCGCTTTGGAACAAATTGAGGAGATGTTTACGGTCGATTTTTTACAAAACTAGAAGCTCTTCGTCGGAGATTGTAAATCTTGACGTACTTATTGGTAAATAACAAAACTTTGCAAAACGAAAATCCCTTCTTTGTAAACTTCTTAAAACTAAAAATAAACTGCCTATCTTTAGTACATGAAAGGTGAAATCCTGTCAGACCATAAGCTTGTAGAATACAAACTGCAATAATAGTTTCACTATGAAAATTTCTCCTGAAAGCGACGTCTCACAAACCTAGATTTCGTTTTCCCTGCAGCACGCAAATAAAAGCTACATGTTTTGCACATAAAGATGCTTTCAGAGTTGCTCTCAACTGAAATACCTGAAGAGTAATTGAAGGAAAATCCGAGATAAGAGTGTTTATTATACTGCATACTAAAAGAGCCGATTTTCATGAAGCTTTCACACTTTTCAAAGCTCAGTTCTCTTATCTCTTCATAATTAGCGTAATTGACAAACTCCGAACTTAAAATATGTCCAAACCATTCGTGTGGGTCTTCAACTAGGCAAATTACAAGCAATTGCCATCGGCCCTCGGCCTCTCTAATTGGTGCAAAGTGTATATTACACCTAATGAAATCCCCTTCTGTTAAATTGCAAGTCTGTCGTGTAATTGCCACGTGATAATTCGGCTCTTCGTGCGTGCACATTTTAAAGTCTTCATCAAAGCAATATGACTGCCGCATTTTATCCCCACAAAAAGTTTTGAAAACCGAAATATTACTCTTTTCGAGCACACAAGCGGACGTTTGTCACTGGATAAATATTTAATGAAGATCCGGATTATTTATATCGTTGTCTGAGGGCACACAAAAAGTTTTTTTAATATCTGACACCGAAAAAATCCCACAACAAACGGAAGTTCTTATTGCTTCCTCTTGCGAGGGTTTACGGGGTCAGCAGTGCAGGGCCCTGAAGGCAGGCTTTGGTTTCACACAAAAAGGGGAGCTGCGCTTTACCTAGGGAGCGAAATTTGCGTAATTTGGACCACTTCTTACGTCTGCACGACAACAATAAAATTTTCGTTTCTAGAGCATCGTTAAAGTTATGCACCGGTACTTGCATTGGTAAATTCCTAGTTTCCATGCATTGTAATCGAGATGTGGATTTTATTAGATGCTTTTACGACTTTCTGCATTCAACGAATGTCGTGTCGAGCCCAGTAGCACCAGCTTGCCCATAAACTTGGTAAAAAATCGCTAAAATTCCAAAACTGTGAAACACAATGTGCTGAAATTACAGCATGAAAAATGTCCGAACACATAATGAACTTTTTGTCTTAAGCGAGATGTTATCTCCACTTTCCTGGCACTTATAAAAATCGTAATTTGGCGTTGGCGCCTATGTAATTAACTGCAAAGCTCTCACCATTGTGATTTTTCCTTTTACGGCCGAATTTATTATTCTTACTTGGCCTGGAAATGATGGTGTTTTAGAGCCTTTTAATGACAACACAAATTCTCGCCGATGAGGGGACTCCAGACTTTAATGGATCATCCATCCAGAGCCGGGATGAAATATTTATCCAATTTTTGTGGATCATTGAAATCCCAGAGTTACTTTTGATGTTAGTTAACACCGCAAAAAAATTCCAATTAAAATGGTAACTGCCAGACCGCACAACAAAACTTTATTCATAGGTCTAAAATTTAATAAGCGACTTTACAAAGCTCGCTGCGATTTAATCTCAACGTATAAAGCTTGAAAGGAACCACAAAGGGAAAATAATAAAGATAACGTCGGACAGGTTGATTAATTATTTAAATTTTTCGTCGAACATTAAATTCGATTTCAACAATGGTCACAAGTGGTGGAGCATCGGCCATTGATTTTCTTCCGTTTCATTCACCACCTTGCGATCTATTTTTAACTAATATCGACTAAACAGAGACGACCGGAACCTGGCTCGATATTTGACGACTGTTTTCGATAAAATGACAAGTAGGTATCGAAATTATTACAAGCGAAATTAGGGCGCACCTATTTCTGACAACTGTTGATAATTTGTTTGCTCAAGAATTTGGGATAATTCAACCTTAAACTTTTGCGGTTTAATTAATTATGGTATTTATTTGATGTAACGCTGCCGTGAAATAATGTTATAATAACAATATTTAAGTTTATTTTTAAGCTAAAGGTCAGGGAAGAAATTATTGTAAATTGCCTCACACAAAAACGAGACAAATTTACTTTACCATTATCACTGAAGAGCGGCTTTTATGTACGCATAATAATGAGTTGACTTTTTACATTTACGACTCCATTTTCAAGATTAAATATGACGATTTTCCGAAATTAAAGAATTTAAGAATCTGGACCAAATCACAAATTTGAGGATTCAAATAAATCGCAAAAATAGATATTTACATAACAAGTACGGAAAGTGACCAATTTCGTACGAGGGTAAAAGTAGATGCACGAGGCGCCAGCCGAGTGCAGATATTACACGAGTGCAAGAAAGACACTTTCCGACGAGTTATGTACACTATTTTTCCTACGACCTTTCATCATCAGAAAGAAACCATAAGTTTCGACAATAGTTCATTTCAGATAATCTATTCTAAATGTCATTTTTCTAAAACCTCATAAAAAAGTGACGTATTCCACATATTTAGATGGTTCATGTTTTCATTTCCGAAAGTAAAAGTCACTAGTGTGATATGAATATATCCGCACAGACCTGTCAAAACTGATTTGTCAAAAACGACCTAACCAATTCATTTTTACCATTATGCATGTTTCATATGGGGTCGTACGAAAATAATATTTTCCTACGACCCCATATGAAGGTGACGTTTTTCACACGGTTAAATGAATCGTCTAGATATTTAAGACAAAAATTAAAGAATTACATTTGTATTTTAAAGTTACTGTCAATTTTGACAGATCTGTGCGGATATATTCATATCACACTAGTGACTTTTACTTTCGGAAATGGACGTACGAAAACTTTAACTTTCGGAGTCATTTAACCGTGTGAAAAACGTCACCTTCACATATGGGGTCGTAGGAAAATATTATTTTCTTACGACCCCATATGAAACATGCATAATGATAAAAATGAATTGGTTAGGTCGTTTTTGCCAAATCAGTTTTGACAGGTCTGTGCGGATATATTCATATCACACTAGTGACTTTTACTTTCGGAAATGGATGTACAAAAACATGAACCATCTAAATATGTGGAATACGTCACTTTTTTATGAGGTTGTAGAAAAATGGCATTTAGAATAGATAAGAAATGAACTATTGTCGAAACTTATGGTTTCTTCTTGATGATGAAAGGTCGTAGGAAAAACAGTGTACATAACTCGTCGGAAAGTGTCTTTCTTGCACTCGTGTAAAATCTACTTTTACACTCGTGCGAAATTGGTCACTTTCCGTACTTGTTATGTCAATAACTATTTCAGAGGCACAAATATGATTAAATTTCCGTAAATTTTATTACATATTTTCCGCTATTTAATCATAAACAGGGGTAGGTAATCGATTATTTGCTTCGGGAAGCAAATTTTGCGTTAACCGCTATAAAGTACCAATAATTTTATTTAATTTATGTTTCCTTTTTCACCTTTTTACGTTTTGTATTTCCTAGAATCCGTTTTATTTATCTATTTAGTTCATTAAATTCGATATTTTATAACGCTGCTAGCGTAATGATAACAATATCAAATTGAATTTTAGTACGAAAAATCTAATTAAAGTAAGCAAATATTTTATAGGAAGCTATACCAGGCTCTGGAAAAGAGCGGTATGTATATTAACAGAGAAATGCCAAGACCGCTTTACTGAAATAGCCATGCTCAACTTTTATTATGCATATAAAATTTATTCGACATTCTATTTCTTTCTGTTTGTGGTGCAATTTATACAGACTGAAAATCCCATAAAAGTTTGTAAACAAGCAAAAAATTAAAAACCGCATCAAAAAACAGGTACATTCCGTTGGTTTTAGTGTCATTAATCCATTACTTGGGCTATTATAATTCATTACTTTAGGTGGAATTAGAATAAACTGAGAGCTATCTTGAGGGCGTCCCTAAGGATGAAATAAATAGCCAATTTTTTATACGTCTTGGATATTTATCGTGGACTGAGACATTTTTGTGGCTCGTCAACAAGAAAACACAGGTGTAATTCCCCCAAAAGGAAGAAGTACAGTCTGAAACGCCTCAATTACGCTTTAATTGAGTAATTTTCTCACTCATTTATGTAATCTGATGAATCTCTTCAACTAGGCACGCACGGGTATGTTTAACATTTTAATTGATAATCAATAAGATGATTCGCTACGTACTTTGCGACAATAGGGAAATTGCGCCATTGCCGCACAAAATCACAATCCCTGTTCTAATTGTATTCAACAAATCGTAAACGAAAGCAGCTCGTTTGAGCCTAAGCAAATAGAGGCTCATCAATAATGTTTAATTCGGTGAAAATTTAATTAGTCAGCCACTATGTTTCAAATCATTAGGGAGTCGAAACAATGGTCAATGCTTTCATTGCGGTGTCGCGATAAATAAACGCATTTTGAGAGGATTTTTCGTGTAAATATTCCCACCGGTTAATTTAGCGTCAAATCTGATATCCAGTCAAAAAGACAGTGATGAATTCTGTTCTACGTAAAGCAGCGAACCGGAAAATCTCTAAATGGCGTTGTTTTGTCTATTTGTATAATTAGACAGTTTTTCGCTCCGCTCAGAGGTTTACACAGCAATTACCACTCCATTTACGAGCAATCATTAAAATCTAATTACAAATTGCAGATCTGGATCGGAAAACGTTTTCCCAACACCACGATGCATTTATTAGAATCCACTTACGTCACATGGAAACATTTTGTTTGTTGAAAACCGCATTACCATAATATGTCAACAATAACGCAAAAAGTGCTATTGTAATCGCGAAATGATAGATGGTAAATGGACAGGTTTTTGTCGCAGGACGATTAGATGATTATTTGTTGGAAACTACAGGGTTACGTAATTTTCGACATACGAAAAAATGGCAGATTCGGGATTCAGGTCATTGACGCATGACAAAATAAGATTAATGACCTGTTGTGTCGATGTTTGTGAAGTCTTAATTAAATTAAATGTGCCTCTTGCAAGTTTCGGCTTAACCGCGCGATTATTAGCGATAAGCAAATCATTGAATTTTTTTAAGCGGTGTAATTAGTTTTCGTGACCATCGCTATGCGTGCTAGGTGCTAAACATGCAAGGTGAACTCTCAGCTGTGGAGAAGTTAGAATATCGAGTTTTTGTTTAAGTTACTAGGTTAATTTTATGGGTGCTAAACAAAACCCTTTTTTCACAATTAATCAGGGATTCATATTCTAACTCATGATGAATGTAATACTAGTCCTCCCTTGTCCAATTGCTAATAGATCTCCGTTCAGGGCATTACCGCGTTCATGAATTGTTAATCTCTTAATGGTCAAACTAAGCCATCTACTTCTTTTGAAGAAACATTTTCGTTAATGGCATTACCACCTTGACTCACTTTTGTATATAGAAAATAAAGAAAATGACTCATTCACTTCAGAGGTAATGCAATTACATTTTGTGCCAACACTTTATTTATGATTTGCTTTAACTCATGTTAAAATTCCCTAGTTGCTGCTACTTTCTCGTCCTGTTGAATCTCCTTCTCTCTGAATTTCCTCACTTCCTAAAAGAAAATCCGCTTTGTCACATCCACATCACCTAAGTGAATTTTAATGAGATACCGGTAACGTCCCGGAATGATATTTCGAATTTCAGTTTCCCCAACATTAAAGTCAAGGCTGAGAGCTTTTTCGATCACGATGCCACCTGTTTTTATCCCGCTAAAAAATAAGCGCCACCTGGTTAACATCTGTGCCGAAATCTGTATACACGATGTAATAAAAATTATTGATGAGTGATCGAACAAAGGCGCTCAATGTAATCGAAAAAATAAACAGTTTAATATTGTGGAGTAGACAAGTTAATTATTTATAATATGATCTTCGACATTCCGGCTAAAAATAACGAGGCTGAGATCGATGTTTTCCGTCACTGTATATATTAATCAAACAAATTAGATGCCACTCAAACTACTTAAACAATTGCATCACCTTTAGTTCTTTGGTGTGCTAGGATAATTGACCCAACTTTATTTTAGATGGTAATCCCGATAGATTTCACGAGCCCATTTAAGTGTAAATTGCATGTAAATTATTATAAGGACGAACATGGGGTCCAAAATCGAATTAACAGCCAGTCCTGTGGGGCCTGTGCTGATTTGCAGCGAAAACAGATTTGAAACAACATTATCCAATTATAGTCGGAACCACAAAAGCTGTTCCGCTATATTTTAACAATCTCTAGTTATAATTATAGATCAAAAATCTCCTCAGTTTCTGCAACAATTCAAATCAAATGCAAACCTGCCAACAATGCGAATACAACAATAGACAGAGTAGTTTATTATTACTGAAATTCCAAACTTAGTTGGTAACAATATCTTCATTAAATGCTTCATAAAACAGATACGAATTTCCCTGTCTGTATTTCTGTCAATTTATTTAACTTTGAGCTACTGCTTGAAGTTGTGATTTCATATCCGTTCAGTCCATTTCAGAAGAATTGTAAGAAACACTGAATTCAATTTTACTTAAAACCGATAGAACCAGGTTTGAAAACAATTTTGCTCTAGAAATAGCATAAAAAAATGTAGAAGCTTCTGTTTTCCACAAATTTACAGACAAAAATAAATTTCAGATAATGCTCTAAAATTTCCCGCAAGCTTGAAAATAGAGAAAATAGAGTTTACGTCTGTTTCATGAAAAGATCATTCTTTTTCTGTTTTCGATTGTAGTCAACTTCAATTACAACTAAAGTGATTAAAGTCGTGCTACCACAGAAAAATGCATGCAAATAATGTAATACCCGTATGAAATATTTAATTATTGAAAGCACGCATTATTAATCTGCATCCGAGCTGCAATTGCGCTTTTTATTAAAAAAGAATCAATAATGAGCATGCAACAAAGTTGTTAACGAATCTCTGACAACGCGAAAACAATACTCTCCATTTTAGTGGAGTAGCGATTTATTACCAATATTACTGCTTAATTAAGTTTATGACCACCGCAGGAGTGCTTGCGAGGGTAGACGGACCTGAAATTGGGAGCTTTTGCAGGGAAAGTCTGTTTAGTACAGTGATAAAACAGTGACATGTTTATTGGTACATTGCTGGAAGTTCATCACACGCCAAAAATCATTCGGGGTAATGTTACCGCGGCGATAATCCTTATAAGTTCTTTATAAAAAATTCGAAATCTCAGAAAACATCATCTCTTTCGCTTACAAATGTAAAGGGAATATTCTGAAAGGCTCCCTCAACTTTTAAAATGATGACGAAAATAAACATTGTTGCTTTTCGCAAGGGAAATATTTTCGACTTTCTCAGCAAAGCGAATGATGGATGATTCGCGAATGTACTTTACGAGTATCAGAACGACCCTCAATAGCGGCTATAAATAAAGAACACAGAGCCGTACTCTACAATTGGCGACATATTTGCAAGGTTGGCGCGGTAAGTGGGCTTTACTTAATACCAACCAACGAGTTTGTCGCAATTGGCGCGAAATTCAAAGCCGCCTCCAGCATTTTCCTGTGGAATTATTTATGTCAATATAGTGTTGGATAAAAGAAGCCGAAAGAATAAAATAGAAAAAAGGAACGTTTCCTATTTCAGGAAGGATTCGAGTCTCTGACAGCAAAAGCACTTCTACAAAATTGACTTTCATCTTGTATTTTGAATTTCATCAGCTTGCATTGTGCATTTGTGAAAGACTGCAGTAATGAAATAATTGACTGTGGATTTAATGGACGAACGACTTCCTGTTATGCCCGATAATTCATCGCTTCCTGTCCATACAATGCGCTCGTCTGGACAAAAGTTTACACAAAAATGACAGCGACGAGAAGAGCAACTCATGGATTATTAACACTTTACAACAAACATGGTCAAATCTCGTACACTTAAAGCGTCATAAAAAACGCATTAGTTCAATCAGCCTGTTTGTTGGACCTCCTAAACAACCCGATAAATAATTCTGTTGTTTTTCGATCAATTTTTTCATCAATAGAACAATGAAGTAAATTACAGCTAATAATAACTTGCTGGTGCGACGAAGGCCACCGCTCGTAATGAGAATAGAAGAAAAATTTTAATTACATTCGGACTTCACAGCTCATCTATTAAAAATTCATCTCGCTACGAAATTGAATGTGAATTCCACTGTTAAAAATAATGCGGCGTCGAATGTAAAATACGAGTTTTTCTAATGTTAAATCGTTCCAGCGTCGAGGGCTTTACAAAGCGAGGAATCAAAGGGCTGAAGAATGCCAAGGATTTTAAAATATTTACAATGCAATATCTAACTGGAATATAGCGTTTATTTTGCATGTATGCTATCTATTCGCGGCAGAGATGCAATTCATTTCATCGTAATCCTCGGGACTCGGAAATTTAGAAAACAGGATGAGGAATATGGTTCTAAATATAACTCAACTTACTCTTCCGTTTTGAAAAGTGCTGGGGCTCAACTCCACAACACAGAGATACAATAAGAAGTGACTCAGAATGTTAAATTTTAATTTAATGGCTGTTGTTTTTATGATACTAATTGGGATTCATTTACAGCCTCCGTTTAATTATTATCTAATGCAAGTCGAAATCCACTAAAATCAAAAGTGGTCATCTCCTCTTTCGGAAAATGGCGGTAATAAACGCAATGGCATTTATGGTGCAAGATAATTCTGAGGTTCGCAGACGTTCCATGACGTGTAACGACTAAGATGGGTCTGAAAAGTCATAAAAAATCAACAGTCTTCAAGGATGTGTACTGATTTTACAACAAACTCGATTACAAGCATATTTGAATTAATCCAAACAATGAAGTTTAACAACTTTGCAGTCATCTTAAATTTCGTGTTTAAAGCAGTTAACTTTCATCCTTAGGGATTTGAGTAACAGTTGGTTAGAAATTGTATCAGAAAGCAGTGTGAGAACAAATTGGGTCTGAACTGCCTGGGAGACCTAATAACAAAGCGACAGAACGATGTACGGTAATAATTAACTCGAACTAAAAATATTTAATAATAATATAACTTGATAAAAGCCAGAGATCGTAATAAATTAAAGTGTAATAAAACTGAATAATCGCTCTTGGATAACCTCTTTCGCACACCTAAGCATATAAAGAGTTGATGTAAGAACTACGATAAGCTCTGGACCCAATAAAATTCGTTGTTAAAAATCAATAATAAAAGATAAAAAACTTGCAATGATAACGAATGGCGCCACCACCAGCGGAAAATTTTAGTGCGATTTTTACTTAGCTTTCTTTGAATATTGGGCTGATGAGAAGACGCGGAAATCAATACAATTTTAAACAAAGTTCTGGATCCGGCGATGTATTTAAAATCCCATCAATCACGAAATTTTAAATGCCCATAAAAATTGTTTTATTAAATATGAAATTCAATCAACAAAATTAATTGCACAAAGACAAACTAAATACACCGCAGTAGCCTATGAATTTTTAAGTGGGTTGGTAGCCCTGTTGTTTGACATTTCAGAACGCACATCAGTTAATGTGTAACCTCAAACTGTCAAACTGTTTTGACATAACGGCACGGGCTACCAATAGATTTTAAATTCCGAAGCCCACTTAAGTGATTTACTAGGTGTCATGTGATATAACTCCTCAGGTATTTTACTATTTAAAATTCCACCAATCCCAGTCGCTTCAGGTGATAATAAAATTGTTTTATGGCCGGATAACATACTTCTTTTACCGAAATAATTTTAATGGGAAATAACCACAAACTTAAAAAGAAGTGAGTTTTCAATATTTTCAGGATTGAACGGAAAAATTGGGTATTTCTTCAATTCAACTTGCAAACATTTTCGACGACTGTTTGTTTAGCAAAAACACCAAAGTTTCACCTGCATGACTCTACTGTTTGAGTTATAAAAGTCTCCAAATTACGTTTGCGTTCCGAAAGACGTCCTTAAAACTGTTTACAAACAAAATCAAAACAAACCATCGAGTTCAGCTAAACTTAGACACGCACTGACTTACAAACTTATTCTAATCGTAAGAAATGTGATTTTCATCTGGCTTAATCCATTCAATTTGATTATGTCCCAGTTCTTTGTGTTTTGAAAAAAACACATGTCACCTCGTCAGTTCAGAACGTTTTCCATTGCTCTTGGCAAGCCAAGCTTTCGAGTAAACAAACATTTTGTTAATTTTATAGTTCAAATAACAATACCTACTTTATTAAAAATCGCGATCGTATCCTTGGCTAAATTTACGCTTCCCGATGTCCTCAGAATTTTACTCTGATTAAGCCTATTTTTACGTTGCTTCTGTTGTGTAAGCACAATAAAACATAATTTATGCATCGTCGTATTGTAAAAATTATGTACATTTTTACGAAAAATTCCGCGCGCTATCTAAAGATAAAGAATTTTGATGTTTTAATCTTGTTTGCTGTGGTGATAATTATAGTCGGAAACGTTTCTGTCTGGGGTTCTCACAATTCTTAGGCACGAAAATTTTGGGCGGTTCGGAGAATTAAGTGACTTTATTAATTAATTACAGATCGTGAAAATTTTCCTTACAAGCGGTTGCACAAAATCATTTATCGCCCATGTGCTATTGTCAAGTGCGAAAAAACAGTGTAAATTGCAACTATTGACCTCATTACATAAGCGAACTTAAGTATACATCTATGAATAAAATTATGCCATCAAACAAGATAATTATACGTTACACGGTACTTTGTTCTATCCAACCTCTTCTATTTTTATTAAAATTTTCCTTTTTGTGCTAACAAACTTTGGAGAACTTAAAAAAAGCAAAATCCATTTGTCATCCCGCAATTGATTTATGACACGTCGCCACCGAGCGCCCAGTAATAATTACCGTTCCATTTACACATTCAAATTAACCGATTCTGAACAAAGTACACACCACACGCCCGTTAATGGTAAAAATATTTGTTTACAATCTTCCAATTGTTTGATAGCTGTTTCTGCAATTAACCCAGCAGTCCCGCGACATAATGACCGTCATAAATCCCTATTTTAAAAAAATAGACTATTTTAATAGCCCATAAATAATATGGAGTTTATTTTTCAAAAATGTGTGCTCTGGAAATAGTTCCTCGGTAACACCTGGTGGCGCCACCTCCGTCCAATGTAACCTCAAAACCGCGGTGGGAAATTCAAAAGTGGTGAATAATACCGTAAATATTTGTGTTTGCTGGAAAACCTGGGAAATTCGAAGCGGTGCGTAATTGAATAAATTTATTGCCTCTTATCAATGTTTTTAGACTAAATATTTTAAATATTTTGTTTGACAGTGACGAAGGTCGTGGGGTTTTCGTGATACTTACAATGTGATGCATCTGATTATAAAACTTCGACTTGTGCATCGAATCGCTTCCTTTTTACAGGTCTAATTGCAACATAACCAGTAACAATAGTAACGTCAAACACATTCATTAACACATTCACTGGAATTTGTTGTGAAAGTAACGTTACTTTGGCAACCTTTATTCCTTGGACTGTCAAGAACTGAAGAAGTTACACTTTAATGTTTGCTCAACTATTTTATTACTTTCATCAACACATTGACACGAATCAAATAAATGAACACATTTAGTTTATTGTTTATTTTTCTCAGTTTTGTCACTAGATTTGTGAATGTAGTCACTTTGATATTTTTTTTTTGAAAAAACGCGCCGCTTTTGTTCCCCCCAATAAGACCGAAAAATTCCGCCACAGAACGGAAGGACAAAACGTTGAGCGGGGGAGACGCAGTTGGCCGTGCTCACTAAACGGACGCCGGCAGTCAACTGTTCCATCCGTCGCCTCCTTTCTGCCATGTTTTCGTGTTGGCCTGCGCGATTTTCGCTACTGAAATATTAAGATTAAATGACAGGGTTGTAATCTTTATACAAATTTTAATTAAACGAACATGTTTATGAGTTATGGTTAATTAACTTAATTAAGCAATCGTCTCTCGGACGGAGAGATGCCACTGTAGGAAGCTTTTTCCCGCACGTGGGAGTTTTTTTTTCCGATTACCTGATAGTTTTGCAGTGGCAGGATTTTTGGCGCTTCAAAGGGTAATAGAGCGGAACTATTTACAAGCTATTTTTAGGTGTTGCATAATTTGCATCGTCTGATAAGAGTGTTTGATCAATTTTACCATTTTACGGTAATCCAGAGGTTTGTTTACATGGTCTGGTAACAATTTTGTTACGAGCAGAATTAAGCAATTAAATTTTGCTTCCTGTAATCCCCAGAGTGGACGAAAAGTTTTAATTCGTTTAAACGAAATTGTGTTTCAATTTAACGAGCGACGTTACTTTTCCTTCCTTAAATTCATTAAAGTAAAAAACGCTTTTACTGCCCGACAATGTCGCAATAACCAGAAAATAAATCATAACCTTACAACGAGGCTGTAAATTATACCATTGCTGATGTTATCAATACTAATTATCAACAATTCGAACGTGGGCAGAATTTTTACTTGCGTTTATACCTGCGTAAGTAAAAATCGCATAATAACAATTATTTATTGCCGCTGTAAAATTCGGCGGCTCATTTGTGTGCACGTCGTTACAAAACCACAAAAAGCAGGAAATTAAATTGTGGGTTTATCAGAATAAATTATAACGCATATAAAATATTGTTGAAACTTTTAAAACAGGTGAATACGGCAGTTTTATTGTTACAAAACTCCCGCGTTCTCATTCATATTCATCGCTAATTTGTATTTAGGTACTAATATTTCATGTAAGCGTAACAAACTTCGAACAAGATTGAAGTTGTTTTCGGTTTTACACGAAAAAGTCAAAGTTGAAAAGTTTTCAGCTTGAAAATTTCAAAGTTGCTAGTAAAGAAAATATTGAACCAACAACGTTTAAATAGGATTAAAATGATCAAAAAAATATCAAAAACTATTTAAGTGTATTTAAAACTATAAATATAAGGATGACAATGCTGCTGTTAATAAATTTGTCAGTAGAATCTTGTGATAACACTTGAAATAGTGATAATTAGACGCAAATAAATACTAAGTCAATCAGTAAATTGAGCGTGTTAAAGAAAATGAAGTTCAAACTAAGCCTTATCAAAGTTCCTTCTAGGAGGATTTATCCGAAAAAATTCCAATTACACGTGAAACCGGGGATTATCGCCACACTTGTCCCTTTCATTTTTATCGGAAAACTTTCTCCAATAATTTTTCAAAGAACTGCCAGAGTAACTTCGTTGTATAACCAACACTTCATGGAATTTTTCTTCCCATTGTTGATTCTCTCCGTGTAATTAACAAAACTTCTTTATTTCCTCACCTCCAAGGTCATGAAATCACGCCATCGTTCCTTTAAAAAAGATGCCATTTGAAAGTCTCCAAATCTAATAAAAACTTTTCAAGTGTCGTCCTGTTTCCGTTCTCATTCGATGAACCCCGACCTGCATTTAAGGTCAACTGCAATGATTAAACTCGGAGAATTGTCGCGGTACACAATGTCAAAATGATTTAATATAATCGACACAATTACCGAAACTTTCTCCAAGTGTTAATTTTTAAGCGTTGCCTCACTTTGTAATTTTTATTAGACAAGGTTAGTAGTACCAAACAGGTGAATAAAATGAAATTTATAGGTAAGCACGGGCATTAGTTAGTGGCTTGGTGTTTTATTTGTCATCGACTTTATGTTTATTGCTGGACAATGTCATTAAAGGTACCATAAAAAGAGACGAGTTTCCTTAATCCAGCGCGTGATAAGAATGGGTTGTAGCTGGGAAATAATGATTAATGGTATGAGATTCGCTGTGGAATCCGTAAAGTAAATAACACAAAAACATCAATTGTTGTATATTTTATTAAATATTCATTAACATGAAAGAAGTATCCTGTAATAGTCCGATAAGCTGGAAATGAGATGACTAAGTTCTCGTTTGTGGGATACAACACGTCCTATCTAGTTTACTAATGTGATGTGAATTTCACGTGAACACATGAATAATTCTGCTTTCATTTCTTTACAGTGGTAACAATGCAAATTACCCTTTTTCTCTTTTTATAAATTTCTTTTTGTTATGAAGCCATGAATACATTATGTGTGAACAAAGAATCTGTCTGGATAAAAATCGTTCTTCCAGCAGTTATAAAATTTTCCAGATTTTTATTTGCTTTACAATAGCTTATTAAAATTAATTTATGAAAACGAGAGGAAAATTTCAGCCATTCTCAAAAGTACGTCGGTGAATTTTACAGAAACTTTAGAGAGAAATTACGTCAATGGGAAGAAGGGCAGCAAAAGACGAGCTAAACAATACACTTTATAAAATACTGAACAATGGCAAATTCGTAAAGTTTCGGTGCAAATGCAGCTCTTCGAAATAATTTGAGTTAGTAGTAAATAAACTTGATTTCGGTCACAAAAGACACAGATTGAGAATTCTTAAATTGACTTTAAAAATGGTGGATGCGCCAGGTCACTATTAAATTATAATTTTTATTTTCAACTTAAAAATTTATTTTCGATAGGGTTAACTATATTTTCTTCTGCTTAAACAGCAGCAACAAATCTTGTAAGTATCCATATACAGGGCGATGAAAAAAAAGGCCCATGTTGCAACATTTGCAGCTAAGTCTTTCCAGAGCCCAAAATTGAAAATTAAAACAAAATTTGTGCTTTTTTAACTAAGATAATAGTTTTTTTAATGATCAAACTCTATATAGTTAAATTGTTTATAACAATTTATATGATATTTTGTCAAAAAAAAGGAACAAAGTGCTTTTACCCACATTCTTAAACTTTTAAAACTACCATTTCTTGGCTTTGTAGAAAAATTTTTAATGTTGCAACATTGTAAAACTTTTTGTACTAATTGCTTAGTTACGAAAACTGTCGAATGTAAAATTTTATTAGAAAGTGTTGAGCGGCATTGCCAATTTTTCCTTTTAAAAAATTTATATTTTAAGATGATTTAGATTTTGATTAATTTTGCTTTGATTTCTAAGATGGTTTAACAGAAAAGGTCATGGTACTTTCACTCATAGGCGCCTTTTTTTCATCACTTTGTATACAGGGTGAACCCGAATAAAGTGCAAAAATTGTAACCACAATATCAGACACCGCTGTAGATAATGATTTTGCAAAAAAAAACAAAATTTGAATGGGGCAAAACCCCTTTGGATTACCCGTTGTTCGACGGTTATGAAACTGAATTTAAAAGCTGTTTCCTAAAGACTACAAAAACCGTTCGAACAAAAAACGTTTACGTTTAATTCCGTGACATTGATAATGAATCCTCGATCTGTCCCAATAAATCACTTAAACCAGTGTCGGACGGCAATTTCTGCAGAAAATGATAATCATTTTTTTCTCGAAAACGGTGACGTTTCGGAACGCAAAATTTGGCCATTATGTCAAACTACGTTGACTAATATTGGAGTTAAAATGTTTGCACTTTACTCGGGTTCACCCTGTATATTAGCAACAATAGATGGCATATTTTGCTGCTAAAATTTCATTTTTTTACCATACCAGTTCTTTCAAGAGATTCTTTATCAATTCAACTTTAATTTTAAACTATTGAAATCTTAATTCAGCCTGAAGTTAAATTTTAAAATACTCACCGAATTGCATTTTTGATGTTTATGTTAAACAAAAACACACCAAAACGAACTGTTTTTTATTATACGCCCTGAATAAAATGTAACAAAATATTTATGGGTTTGTAAATGCAAGCTCGGATTGTTTTTCCAACCACTAGCAACAATAAATATTTATAAAATGTATACTTATTTAATAAATATTTTCCGTAGTAATAAATTTTTATTACATATTGTGCAGGGACCACAATGAAGCTTGTTGTTTATAAGCTCCATGAATGAATGGCTATCTAATAAATTATTTACCGCAGATAAATATTGTCGCATTGGTTCAAAATGGTTGTTTATAAGAAACAGGTTAAATTTTTTACACATGGTTCAAGTTCAAAAGTTCATTCAGGTAAAATTCGTAGGTTGCTATAAACAATAAATAGAATCAATAAGAATAAATAAATATAAAAACAGTCGTCGTCTAAATCGAACAAAATTATGTCAGCCAATGCTATTTGTATTCAGCTTCTCAAGCGCAACAACACTCATTAGAATTTTTCCATGATAAATGTGCACTTTTACCGAGTGACCGAACCGTGAATACATTAATTTTTTTTGTAGAATTTTAATGCGATGAGTATCCAATTTCGCCTCTTTGTCGTACCCTGCATTTAGGGAGTCTATCATCATGCTTCAGCGGCCTCCCAATAAACATTCACAATACAATGCATTAAATTTGGCGACAGGTTCGTAACGAATTATTCCAAACAAAAGCCTCCAATCACTCCACATTCAACACTGACAAATAAAACGCTAGTCACCAATTAAACAATAGAAACGCAATTCTCCGAATTATTTTGTGTGACACAACACAGTTAAAAAAAGTAAATACGTTATGCAGAAACAGCGAGTCAATGACAGGTGAGGCGATTGACTGTTACTTCTTTCAGAGTAACGGCCTGATAATAAACACAATCAGAAAAGCTTTCAACAGCCTAAAAAGTCTTACCCGACAACCGTCTCTAGATACTTGAAAGAAACTCCACTGTATACAATATTAAAATTGCATTTGAGCCGAGATACAAGTTAAATTGAAATTAAATTGCAATATTACGGGGTATTTTCCAGGGAGTCTGCATTGTGTACTGGAATTCTTTAAAGCTTCTCGGTTTTGTAGAGATTAAATTAGGCTACATCTACATATAATGAGAAAATTAATTCAAGGCGGGGGAGTCCGCATTATCATTTCAAAAATATCGCCAAAAGGAAGTTTTGGGGGTTTTTGAATAGCGAGGACTTAATTGGGAGCTTTTCAGCTCAACGACATGGGATAATGAAGATGAGTACATTGAAAGTTCAGAAATAAATACCGGAAATTTCTAGTCATGTTCCATCTGTTTAAAACCCCGAGAAACTGTTTAAAAGCTCTAACTCTGCCCCGATTGAATAACTTTATTCCTGGATTTGTGGTAACTTTCCGAAGAAATTTATCATTTATATTTTTGTGTATTTCCTACCCCGACGCACATGTCCGCAATTCTTTGATCTTCCCTCGTCATCCTTATTCCATTACAATCCTCAGATATTGACAAAAAGGAACAAACAAGAACTAACAAATGGAATCTGACTCGTTTGATGCAAAGGTCCCCACGTATCTGGTTTTTATGTATTTTAATTTAATAATGTTGTATATTGTCGTCTCATTTTGCATTTCACCCCACCTGGAAGCAGGCAGTTCCTGCACGAAAAATTTAATATCCGGAGAGAATTTTCAGAAACGTCAGCGATCCTAATGATATGAGTACACGTATTGATTGGCGCATCCATGGCAAAAATTCCAATGTACCGGCCGGATACCGTCAATTGCGACGGTTATTGTCTACTCGCACAATTCTCTTCTTTCAGTTCGAATAGGCTTTTGGGAAAATGCGTGGAATTCCGCACGGCTGAAATTATTTCAAGCGCTCCCTGAAAATACAAGATGAATTGTTGGTTCTTTAAATAAGAGCCAGTTTCATTATTGGGTTTTAAACAAACAACAGAAACGAGTTTAGGATTGTGTACACTTACATAACATTAATGACTCTTATGATTAGCTCAGACGGCTGCTGAAATAAATGCGGTGAGGAGGCTCATCCGCGTTTATTTTACGACTTATTACGTGCAATTAAGTGGAAATTGGAGCAATAAAAACGACGGAACTTTACGACGAATTTACTTAATTGATAATAAATCAGGAGGGCCGTCAGTCGGGAGTGGAAAAATTATAAGTTATTTCCTCGTAAAATTCAATAAGACAAAGGACTTGTGGGGTCTGGAACGACATAAAGTCGCGGCTCAGCTCGGGAAGGGCAAAGTTTCAACACATATTCGAGGGGGCTAACTGTAAACAAGCACACTTTTATTCCCGTCTGCTCTAGTTGCGGTTTGCTCTGGACTTCCTCCATTCCTTATTACGTCATCTATCACGATTTTTCTCTTTTAACATTCGTAACATTCGCAGGTACATGTCCTGTTAATTTCAGGATAATTATAGCTTGTAGATTATGGAACCTCGTCAGTCATCGAATGACAGAAATAACCTCGTCGTATATTTATTCTAATAATAACTTTGAAATTAGTCGAAATTTCTCGTTGGTCGTCATTTTACAACCGTCCCATTATTAAAAACTCGCCAGTCATCTTTACAAGAAATAAAAAACGATTAAGATTGATAGTCATGTAAGTGACAAGTGGGCGCTTGGTAGTTAGAACAATAAAAAGTCCCTGGCTCAATCGAACTCGCTTAATTATGAAAAAAATTCGGTAAAGTTTACCGAAAGTATCGACTACCACCTGTTTGCCCGAACTCGATCTACTCAATCATTACTGAAACTTTTATTTCAAAGAGTTGAAGCAAGTTGCACGAAGCGAATAATTTCCAACTTGTTCGGGATTATTAAATCAAGACAACAATTAGTGTTTAAATGTTGTCAGCATGCATTGCCACGCATGGAGAGGTCATTTCATTTGCATATTTTAAACTGAAGCGGCACTAGTTTATTTTTGGAACACTTGTTTTGAATCAGTAGTGAATAGAATATAGGGTTTGGAAAAGGGTACTAATGGACGTCCATGTTTATCCCTGCTTTAATTTAGTAGTAAAAAGAATCGGATTTGCGAATGAAATGTGCATGATAAAGCATAGAGAGCTCGCATTAAAAATGTTACCAGCCACAGCACTAATTTAGCAGCGAGTTAAAATTGTAAAACGTGCAGTTAAACAATTTTGTTTCCTTCATTAGGTCTTCGCAGTTTAGGAAACGAATCCAGCGTTATGGTTCGTATGATGAGAAAACTCTGGTTGTCATAATTTGCACAACATTAATTTTTGCTCGGTGGGTTTTATGATGATTTGGCGGTTTGTTTTTACACGTCGTTGAGGTTTTAATAGAGTTTCGTTCCACATAACTTTCATCGGTAATAGTTGATTTTACACAATACGATTGTCCAGTTCATACCAAACAATTTCAGTATGCTAATTCTCAAATTCAATTGATGTTTTGCAAGAAATTTGCAGTTTTAAAAGTTGAAATTCTTAGAGATGCTGGTTCTAACATTTTAGGTTTATACGCGCTGAAAAAATGACGGAAACCTTGCGTTCATGACTTACAATTCGCCATGTTTTGTTACAGCACGAATAATTGCGATTTAAATCTTATCTTTGTGGTAATTGATGCTATTAATAACTCAGAGCCGTAAACGATGTCCAAATCACAAAATTATCAAGATTTGTGTACTTAAGGTCGACTGGATTTCCATTTCATGTGAATAAAAGTCTAGATTATGTTTACCCTAAAGCTCATAACGATAAATAAAAGGAAAGATAAAGTGATAACTTTTTCCTGGCATAAAGATATACGAGCTCGCTTCTAGCCATTGTAAACAAAATAGGAAAGTAATCAAGCTTTTAAGCGCGTAATTTTATAATTTTTCCACTCCTCAGTTGATTCTGGTCAAATAAAAATCGTCAGCCATTTACTTTGTGCGGACACAAAAATGATCGCTCTTTTCCCAGCCGCATTTCAAAACGGAGCAAATCAAGTAGATTGCCCCGTTATAATAGGAGCAGATGAAAAAATCCATAGCATATCCACGTGCTTCATTTTGTTTGCGTGATGTCCTCTAATGATCCCTCCAGACTCCCGTGTTTGAAGCTGGCTTCAAAAGCAGTTCATTAATTATTTGATGTATTACCCTCTGGATTCATTTTCCGGGTCTAGTTTTCGAGATAAATCATTGCACTGATCGAATCGGGTAATGACAGCATCTTCTTTAAATCATAATTGTTGCCAGCGCTGTTTAATTTACGCACTGAAGAGCTCGACATGTGTTTTTTTATCCCTGGCAAAGCCAAACTGTCAGATAATGACATCAAATTTTTATTTACGACGGTGAACATTTATCTTCAGTGGAGAAGTGTGAGTGTCATCTGTTAGATTTTGTTGGCAGGATGGAAAAACATGATGGGTTATAGGTTTCGCTGACAGTTATGCAACGCGAAGGTCGTTAAATGGTGGAAAAAATGAGTATGATGGATCACAGGCGACAAATAAATATGACCCGCAAATAAATTTATTTTATCGAAACATGAACATTAAGATGTATCTAATACGTTTCTATGCTTACATGTAAAGTACATCATAATAGTGATGATACAAATAATTCATAATAACATAGTTACTGTTTCATAATAGCATAGTTGCTCTTAATCCATAATATTCAATGTATTTTTGAAAATGAAAGCAACTGCGAAGACCAAAATCTGAAGATTTCCATTTATGTATATTAATTGTAACATAAAATATCTTGGGAAATGCTTTTCTCGCTGTTTCGTCGCGTTCAAAAATTAAGTTAAAAATTGGAAATTTACGGAACTGTTGGGTTGTGGCATTGCCTCATTCGTACATGTTTTGATAAAGCTTTGTATTTACTACGGATATTAACTAATTCATAAAAAACTCGGACGTTAACAAGTAACGTCCTCGTTCATTATGAATTACTTAATATCCTTCTCAAATAAATAGCTATAAAATACAAACGCGCAATAATATTAGAGATGTCACAAAAAGTGCCGCTTTCTGCAATATCTTTCTCTGAACATATTGCGTTGTTTTTTGTACATTCTTGCGATTACAGAGCAAACAGAGCTGTTTCGTACCCTGTTTGACTTTTGAAAATTAAAATTCTAATGTTGTGTTTGAGGACAATCTGTTTTTGCCCCGCGATAAATTTTTGATGACAGGCAATAAATTCGAAAAAATTGGCGTATGGAAATTGCACTCTGTTGCAACTTTTTAGTGTTTTATCGCGTTGGCAAACGTGGAATTATTTCAGGACGAAATGGAGATAAATCATTTTTTGTAATGTCTCAGAGACGACAAAATTTCGTGATGGACGCATTCCAAACTCGCGCCAAGTGACACTGAAATTCAACACCTGTTTCCGTCCGATCTACTTTTTCTTGTAATTAAAAGAGACGGCGAATTAGAATAAACTAGCGAATTTAATAAGTTTTTTTAGTAAAGTGGTCTTGAATTACTTGGATAAATAAGGTTAAGAGGGGCTTAACTTGAAAGATAAACAACCTTGCATAATTTTTAAACGAAGAAATTACTCCCAGTTGCTTGGTTATATACAGCAGTTGATTTACCTCGTTAGTGAAATATTTACTCCACTTCTATTAAAACTTCAGCTTCACATAAAGTAATCCTTCGGTGAAAGAGAAGTTCATATATTTCAACGAAAGCAAGTAGTAGCAATAACGAACGAAATTTACGGCAGATAATATCGGCTCCAGATGCAAGCGCCCATTCAACAAAGTCCTGTGCAGCTCTCTTCAAACAGCATTCAAACATTTTCCTTGACCAGTTCGTAATCAATCAAGCATGAGTCTTCGAGATTAAATTTTCGGTCATTAATAATCCAGAGCCGTAAACTTTTATGTGTACGTACATTAAGAGATTAAGTGGAATTACGGCGCTTCGTGAAATAACTTGGCAAAGTTCTTGAAGTAATCCGATCAAAAGAAATATCATTTTTCACAATTAAAATTTCTGAAATGTACACGGCCACGAAATGTTTGTTTACTGGATTAATTACGAGTTGGGAGACATTCTGTCAAAGAAACGGTTTGTATCCGGCGGGGCTAATTAAAATTCAACATCGACCAGGGATTGTCTAATTTTTGGAGGAATGAACTGACAAAAATGCCTGTGTCTGTCGTGACGAAAATTTTTCTTTCTCCATGAAAGCTCTTAGTTTCCAGCAGCTCCACTTCCCTCCCTGAATATTATCGATCCATATGTTCCACCTCCAGGTGTGCTAAGTGATTAAGTCAGTCTTAGCCAAGATTAGACGACTAGGCCGTAATATGACATATTGTATAAACTTACGAATACCACACAGCGTCAACCCGCTTAAAATGTTTTCATGAGATAATCATCCGTGTCGAAAGTATAATGAGACCGTACATCATCCTTACATTAGCGTTGGTGTAATTAGAACTGTGACACTTTCATTAACCGAATTAGTCGTGTTAGAATTTTTATCGCCTTGTTCCTTTGTCTCAGGTACTGCAATAACCTAATTTATATTACAAATTATCGATTTAACGTCGCGCACATTAAATTCCGCCAAGGATAATTCAATTTGGTGGAGTCGTGACGAATGATTTCCCTTTAATTGTGTTTGAGAGGAAAAGAAGAACATTGTTGATGTAACAAGACGAGGTTTTTACTGGTTGTAATTGGCGTGGGCTTAATCCGATTTAGTTTTATCCAATCCGATTCTAAATTCTTACAGTTAGATGATATCGCTGCACTATAATGAAAGATTCCACCATTTTCCCTCCCTCCATTAGTCAAAGTTCCGCATGACTTCCTCAAGAATCGCCAATCTCAAAGAAAATCTCGCTTTTGTCTTGATCATCGCTCAACTCCCCGGAAAATTTCTCTTGTTTATCTACTCCCTCCCACCGTTTACAACAATTCAATTTTTTGTAATTTACACCAAATCCACCCCAACTGTAACCGCTTTTTTGCGTAGGCGGGTTGTGTTAGTGACGTTGCGGTGACTGCGGTTTCTGAACGTCTGGTTTGGTTGGTAGTTACTTCCAGGACATATTTTTAGCGAGACAGCACGCCACTGATTGCGACAGGGGATGCGAAAAACTTTGAGGTATTCGAGCGATCGAACCGTGTCAATTTTATGAAGCCCTTAGGATGCTCAAAGCTTCCTCTTTCAAAATGAGGTTGCTCTCTTGGTGGGTTCATCAATAACAGCGGTCAAGCGCAAGGGGTTTTTTCGCGGTTTTAAAGGGTGTTGGGGTGGTTTTAGGAATTGATAGCTGCAGGAAAGGCGAAAATGCATGGGAATAAAACAAAAGTTAGGCGATTAGGGATTTGGTTTAATTTATATAGGTATTTAAAGCGTTCTTGATCACATTTAAACCACTTGTATTAATGCTTTTCTTTGTTCACTTAGCCTTACTTTATATTGGAGGTACAAAACGTTTCCTGGAAGCTAACAGTCTCCTGGGGATACTTCTTAAAATTTTTCTCAAGAATTGTTCCAAGATTTATTTACCTCCGCTCATGGACTCAAACTGAATAACGACGGATAAGTAGGTACACACCATTGCAGCTATCTAAAAATACTATTTAGAACGAAACATAAACATGTTATTAACAATTACGGAAAGTAACAGTTTTTCGTCAATTGTGAGTAAATTAAAAATTGCAAACTGAACAGGTTCATGAGTAAACTGCGAAGTAACATGCAGAATCTAAAATCTTAAAATAAATACCCAAAAAAACATCTTACAAAATACTTTTAGCATTCCAGCTTCAGTTGAAGCGTGAAGTTTGAATAAAATTTGACAGATTTTTTGGACACCATTTTTCGCGGAAGAACACACGAAGACCAAGGTGATGATTTCCATCAACTCTTTAAGACACGCTGATGTCATAAGTATTGTGTCTTCAATTTCTTGGGCTTTCAAGATACCGTAACTCAGTATAATCAACTGAAGGGTTGAATTCAGTGTTGTGACAAGTAGTGGTCCGGAAAATATCGAGTTTACTTCTTCTGAAAGCAATCGCAGCTTGTGACACGCTAGTCGGGTAATCTCTACAGTTTTAACAATATCAGCGGTCATCTGGTTAAATTTCATGAAGTGCAAATAAAAATCATACATCCTACGAATGTTGGTTTCCAATATAAAGAGACGGTTTTTTATAAAGAGTACAAGAATGAAATACTGTTGAAAAAACAAATCGTGAATTATAATACAGAGTACTGTAACGGTGACAGCAGTAAGATTTAGTACAAAACGTCCATTCCACATCTGGTACAACAATCCTCCAAATTGTACTAGGATATTTCCACAAAGAAATAACAGGAGGATCTTAAATTGCCTGCGGTCCACATTATGGAGACTAGAAACATTACTACACTGAAGCTGCAGAAAGACCTCAAAATCGGTGAAGTTCTTCATGAGCGCAATCATCTGCAATATCAACACTAAAAATCGTTGTCGTTCTTCACATACTTACTGATTGACACTTAAAGATTTCGAATGTCAACATTGTTACAATTTTAAAAACAAACAGAAAAGTAGCACCACTAAAGAGAATTCTCATCATTGGCGTGATTTGTGCGAAATAGGTCGAATTCTGGGTACACATCATGGTTATGAAAATAAACAAAAGGATTATACCCCATAGTAGTCGTGGAATACTTCTTGCACACGAAGGATGAAGTGTAAAGGGTGCTAAACCAAAAACACTGAAAATATGAAACACGTTTTTAAAAGACCGCGAAAAGCAGTACATCTGTGAGGCCATATTTCAACAATAACAGAAAAATATGGTTCTTGCAAGTAAATCAGTTTCGTTGATCCTGTTGATAATACGGCTAAACGGAAATTAATTTGTTTGCTTTATAAATGAGCGGAGAATAATTGTGTTTTGAACACTCTAAATTGGTTTTTGTTTTCAGTTTTTCTGTTTGAATGGAAGTACGAAACTGCAATAATCTAATCCATCACCTTATCTAGGTATTAAATTTAATCGTTGTTCAGCGAGTCGCCTTTACATTAATTACGCTTTTGTCACACTGATGGGCTCTCCTTTATCACAAGACCCTTCGAAGCTTTCTTAATTAAAATAACAAATTGATTGAATTCCATCTTCCGTTTTTCATTCGTTTTCCTTATATTAACTGCGGATGTCTCAATAAGGCTGCATTCTTCCTTTTAAAGCAAGTTTCAAATAAACGATATTGCCTGTATCAGAAAGGAATTAAGGAAACGTTGAGACTGCTATTATAGCTGTATTTTGTTCTCTTGTATTTCCCGTTAGAACACCATTATAATCCTGAAATTACCATCGAAATTACCAGCTTAGATTTCTATTGATTCCTGTTGGATGGTAATTACCAGAATCGA
Organism: Gnatocerus cornutus; assembly: GCA_029298725.1. Classification (NCBI taxonomy): domain Eukaryota; kingdom Metazoa; phylum Arthropoda; class Insecta; order Coleoptera; family Tenebrionidae; genus Gnatocerus; species Gnatocerus cornutus. The sequence goes on from CM055517.1 coordinate 5,940,643, forward strand.
CCAACAAATGACTAAAAAGCTTGAGGTTGGCGGTTGTTGCATTATGTATATGGACTTCCATTCGTCATAAAAATGAAATTATCGGTTGGAACTAAAAGTGCGAGGGTATTTTACGACGAAAAAACGGAACTATCGATTCAAATAAAGTTTTCGTGAGATATGGAAATATTTTGACAACACTTGAAAGAAGATTATGGGAAAAGTTTGTGATTTATGTGCATCATAACTATGAAGCGTCCAGACAGACTTTAAAGTTTTTTGTTTCCAGTAAAATTAAGACGTGTGTCTGAGAATTGAACCTCCTACACGAAAATTTTTCCAAGTTTCTGATTGTGCAGGCAAAAAGAAGAGATGCCGATGATAAATTACCCGACTCATGTTGTTGCCAAATAAAACACAAAACGAAAATCCTTTCATTGGCCATCATCAAGTATTTATAAATTTCATTTATTGCTGAGTCCGCATCCTACGCATCATAAGGAAAAAATACGACTTTTCCATGAAAACATTTCGACTGCTGCAGTCGAAAACTTCGCCTTAGTGCATCAAACGTCGACGTTCATTTAGATGTCTGCGTTTGATGCTTCGAAATGAATTTCCAGCAGCGCCCCAAGTTAAACTTCCAAAATGTGATTTTAATGTAGGAAACTGTGTTTACAAGGCAGCGAAGAATACCGACTTATATTCCTTCTCGGGTGAATGGTGGGGAAACTGTTTCGATCCGACAAACAGGCGATAACATATCAGTGCTGTTACGATAATCGAATTCCATTTTAATTTAATAAAAGGCCGCAGCATAGATCTACTGTTTGCAGGAAGAGCCTTTGCAACACTGACACGTTTCCTTGTTATAAGGGTAGACACTGTAACAAGGGTGTTTCATTAAAGATCTGGGACAGTTCAAAGCCACCTTAAAGCTTCCTTTTTTGCGATAAGGGCGCAAACGGAAATCTATTCAAATTTCGTGCACATGCGGGGGATATTCACTGGGATTTCTTATGATAACGTTCCGAGGGATGATAATTAGTTTTCTTGTGGCACTGTCTCAAATTTGATTACACGGAAAACTCAGGCCATAAACAGTTTAATTAAAATTGGGAATAATTGGAGTTGGTGTGGACTCGAAAATCGATGCCTCATGCTGACATAATTTTCCTATTTCGTTCCAAAGAATTTTAATCGTTGCAGGAGAAAGTAAGGATAATATCGAAGTTTAGAAACAACAAACACATCGCCGTATTTCAAACGGAACGTATACGAATTAAATATTAAAATTCACGTCTCGGGTATGAAATTATTTACTTGCAGCCACTGGACCACAATAAAACGTCTCTTGAAATTTTCATGCTGCGTTATTTGAATTTACATGTTTTTATACCACTCCAATAAATATGTAAATAAAAAAAATTTATGTTCTTTTTGGTTGTAATGGCCGAGGTTATGTGGCAATGAAGAACAATAGACTTTCGAAACCGATAAAATAAAACACATATTACTCTTGTGTCACCCTCACGTTCATTTTAATTGCCTGTTTAACCCCCGATCGGGAAACCTGGCCATGAATATAGAAAGGCCGAATTTACCCCCTTGAACAATACCCCCGTCAACAATAGCGTGTTTGTGATGAATTTTAATCAGGCAAAATTAACGGATTCCAAGATAAATCGCGGGCGGTTAATTGAAAGTAAGCAACAACGGTGCATCTCCGAAAGCTTTTTTAAATCGAGAGCGGAAATTTATGGGTGGTTTGCATCTCGGATTTTCGATATGCAGTTCATCAATTTTTAATTGAAGTTACAAGCAATAAGAGTTTATGAGGCGGTCAAATTGCCTGTTCTTACTTAGTTGTGGCAATACAATTTTTATCCATCGATGTCAAAAATGGGAAATAAACGATTTTAAATGTTTACTTTTGAATAAATACATATTCTTCCTTTATTTTGTATAACTCTTATTAAATTTAGTCTTAATTCGACTTAGATTTAAAATAAACAAAACTATTTAATTTCCGCTCAATTTTAACAACACAATACATCGATCTATTTTAGGTACCTCTAGAACCATTCTCATGTTATGGTGGGTGTTTAAGAAACTAAACAAAATTTAATTTCCTTTCAATCCTTATCAAGAAAATCTCTCTGTTTTACAAAACTTAGCATTAATAGTGGAAGGTTTTGTCTGGTGTGCTACCTCTGAAAATGTCGCTAAAATCCTACGTCTTACCTCGACCTTTCAAAAATGTTTTTCTTCTTTTCAGTATTTTCGGTTTAGCACCTTACAAACTCAATCCAGTGTGTAACAGAAGCATTCCACTGTTGGTGTGGAGTGCAATTCTCTTGATCATTTCCTTAGTCTATTCCTATTTTCTTCTACTAAAGTTGCACCAGATTCCCCAAAGAAATGAAATCATGCTTCTACTGTTTCACACCGGATTCTTCTCCTACTATTTCGAACAAATAACAATTTTGGCATTTGGGTTTTTTAAACACCGCTCTGTAAGTGTATTAACAACAGTTGCGATTTCTAATTCGTACGTTTCAGATGATTTCACTCATCCACAACATTGTTAATCTTGATGAATTTCTTTGTCGCAAAAGCCACTTAAACAACCTTAAACAAACATACATCACGAATGTGTCTATATTTTTTTGTGGCCGTTTCTTGTTGCAGTCGACAATTTTAATTTATTTATTCCAGAATCAGGTGTTGGTATTCCATATAAGTGAAGCTGCTTTTACATTTTTTGCTGTTTTGATTCACAACCTGTTACTTTTGCAGTATTTCATATTGGTACTGCTTCTCAGGAACCGCTTTTTGTTCCTAGAAACCTTTCTTATTTCTTCAGATGTTGAAAATACTGTTGAGATCATTAGAGTGGTGTACCATAAGCTGCAAGTTCTGTCTGAAGAAATCAATTCTATTTTTTCTGGACCACTGCTTGTATCAACACTACACTCCACGGTGACTGTGACTATTAATTCCTACAATTCTCTTCAATCTACAGAGATTGTAGAAAAAATACTGTCAATTGCTTGTTTACTACAAACTCTATCTGAGTTCGTGTGCTTTATTTTGGTTTGTTCTCTTGCAAAAAGGAGTGCACAAAAAACTTGCCAAGCTTTGTTTAAAATGCCGGTTACTACACAAACAGCATTGCTAAAAGTAGAATGTGAGATTTTTTATTCTGTTATTGATTTGAAATTTTAGATTCTACATGCGTCTGCACAATTTAGGCATGAACCCGTCAAATTTACGGTTTATAACATGTTTTCAATTGAAGAGCGACTTTTACTTTCGGTAATTAATTAATAACAATATGTGGAAATCTCGTTTTAAATTTTGATTTTCAGATATTCGCAGTTGTGTGTTCTTACTTGGTTGTAGCTATTCAGTTTGAGTCCGTTGCTGGCAGTGATGGTAAATAAAAAGCGATCTGAAAGAACAAAAAATAATTCAAAATGTTGTTTCCTTCTTATTTAATTGTTTTGTTTGTGTTTGCTCAGTTTGATTGGCAAATAAATAAACCTGCGTGCTCTTACTCAACTTCGAGATTAAATTGAATTGGTAGAGGTATAAATGAATATTGAAACAGATCTTCAGTAGATTGTTTAAAGAGTTTCCCAAAAGAATCTTATTTTCTAAATTCTGAATTAGTAGAGGGTTTCAAAAAACTGTTAAACCACCAAAATTCATTATTCTGTCACGAAACTGTTTCATTAACAATACTTCGTTCAAATAACCTTTAAGCAATTGAAAAAATCTGACTTTGCAGTCGCTTTTGTAATAAAAAAAATATATATAAATAATTAGGTAGAAAATAAAAGTAACATTTACAAGAATCTAAACAAAATTATATGGAACCTTTAAGTAAATGAAAAAAACTGACTTTACAGCCGACTTTGTAATAACATAAGTTTCAATGCGTTTTATCGTCAACATAACTTTATTCACATGCAACAAAACTAAAATGTTCTCGACTCAACAGTGTTAAAATGTTCCAGAAACACGAAACTTTCAGTTTTATCAAGGTTCTGTTTGCGATTTTCACTATTTTTGGTATGGTTTCTTATTTAATAAAAATTAACATTATCCGAAACGTGGCACTTCTCACACAGAATGTTTGCATCTCGAATTTTCGATATTCAAATTACAGGTACAAGCAACAAGAATTTACGAGTCGGTTGGATTGACAGGAAGGGCTTTTTATTTTTCCGTTAGTTATTACTTTTGATTAAAATTAGGTTTGACCAAAAACAATAGATTTAATTTCCGGTCCGGAATATTATAAAAATTGATGTGTGATTGGAAATAGGTTACTCGAGTGGTAGAACTATGTCGTCAAGAACTAACAACTTCTCGCAATCTTTTTACAGGATTTTTATGGTTTTCAATATCGTTGGATTGGCGCCTTACCGAATATATCCATCTTGTGTAAGAAGCATTCCTCGACTGGTATGGAGTGTAACCCTCTCGATTATTTCCTTGGTCTGTACGCATTGCCTTGTGTTAAAACGGAGCTATCTTCAATCGAATGGAGTTATGCTTCTACTTCTTCACATTGGAGAAATTGGTTATTACTTCCAACACGTAACAGTTATATTTTTTGGAATTCATAAACATCGCTCTGTAAGTATGTTAATAGTAGTGGCAATTTTGAATTTCCACGTTGCAGATGATCTCACTCATCAACAGCATTATAAAATTTGATGAGTTTTTTCGTCAAACACGCCAATTGGAAAATATTAATCAGATCAACAGCACGAATTTGTTTGTATTTTGCTGTGGACAACTCCTGTTGCATGCCATAATTATATTTTTGTTATCCCAGAATGAAATTCTAACATATACTTTTTTTCAAACTGCTCTCACAATGTTTGCTGTTTTGGTTTACAATTTGTTACTTATCCAGTACTTTATATTGCTACTACTTCTCAAGAATCGTTTTTTATTCTTTGAAACTTCTGTTAATTCTTCAAATGCTGAAGACACTGTGGAGTTAATTCGAGTGGGTTACCATAAGTTGCAAATTCTCTCTGAAGAATTAAACTCAATTTTTTCTGGGCCTCTCTTTGCAACAATATTAAATGTTGTTATTCACTTGATTCTTGCTATGTACAATTTTCTAGAAACAAACCAAACCGTAGAAAAGATAATTGCAATCGTCAACCTTGCACAATGTCTATCGTTGATCGCCTGTTTGGTTTTGATTTGTTGTCTTGCAAAAAAAAGCGCACAAAGAACTCGACAAGTTTTATTTAAAATTCGAGCTCCAACACAAACGACATTGCTAAAAGTATTTGGTGAGATGTCTATGTACTTACTAATTTTATTATTTTAGATTCTGACTGTGTCTGCGCAGTTTACTCTTGAACCTGTACAATTCGTGGTGTTCAATCTGTTCTCAATCGATGAAAAACTTTTGCTTTCTGTAATTTATTAATGGCGAGTCTATAATTTGTTTAAACTGGTATTTTCAGATATTCGCAGTTGCCTGTTCTTACTTAGTTGTGGCGTTTCAGTTTGAGACTATCGTAGCCTAGTGATGGGAAATAAACTTGTGACTTTACAATTAAATTCTTTTTTTTATTTCGTATAATTTTCATTTTCATTCAACTTCAACAACACAATCCATCAATCTATTTATTACACCACTATAGAACCATTTTCATGTTATGGAGCTTTTTGGAATCATGTTTTAGAAACTAAACACAATTTAATTTCTTTTTAAGCTTTATCATGGAAATCTATCCAACACAAACGACATTGCTAAAAGTATTTGGTGAGATGTTTATGTACTTACTAATTTTTATTATTTTAGATTCTGACTGTGTCTGCACAGTTTACTCTTGAACCTGTACAATTCGTGGTGTTCAATTTGTTCTCAATCGATGAAAAACTTTTGCTTTCTGTAGTTTATTAATGGCGAGTTTATAATTCGTTTAAACTGGTGTTTTCAGATATTCGCGGTTGCCTGTTCTTACTTAGTTGTGGCGATTCAATTTTTTTCCATCGATGGCAAAAATGGGCAATAAACGATTTTAAATGTTTACTTTTGAATAAATACATATTCTTTCTCTATTTTGTATAACTCTTATTAATTTTAGTCTTAATTCGACTTAGGTTTAAAATAAACAAAACCATTTAATTTCCGCTCAATTTTAACAACACAATCCATCGATCTATTTTAGATACCTCTAGAACCATTCTCATGTTATGGTGGGTGTTTTAGAAACTAAACAAAATTTAATTTCCTTTCAATCCTTATCAAGAAAATCTCTCTGTTTTACAAAACTTACCATTAATAGTGGAAGGTTTTGTCTGGTGTGCTACCTCTGAAGAAAATGTCGCTAAAATCCTACGTCTTACCTCGATCTTTCAAAAATGTTTTTCTTTTTTTCAGTATTTTTGGTTTAGCACCTTACAAATTCAATTCAGTGTGTAAAACAAGCATTCCACGCTTAGTCTGGAGTGCGATTCTCTTAATCATCTCCTTGATTTATTCTTATTTTTTTCTACTAAAGGCGATGCAGCTTTCGTTAAAGAATGAAGTCGTACTTCTACTTTTTCACACCGGATTCTTTACCTACTATTTCGAACAAATAACAATTTCAGCATTTGGAATCTATAAACACCGCTCTGTAAGTGTGTTAATAAAATGTCGTGATGTCTAATTCCTACGTTTCAGATGATTTCACTCATCCATAACATTGCAAAAATCGATGAATTTCTTTGTACCAAAGGTGTCTTGAACAACTTTAAACAAACATACATCATGAATTCATACATCACGAATTTGTCTATATTTTTCTGTGGACGCCTCTTGGTGCAATTCACAATTTTATTTTATTTATTTCAGAATCAGGTGATGGTCCTTGATTTAAATGAAGCTGCTTTTACATTGTTTGCTGTTTCGGTTCAAAACCTCCTATTTCTGCAATACTTCATATTGGTACTTTTTGTTAGGAACCGTTTTTCGTTGCTAGAGACCTCTTTTATTTCTTCGGGTGTTGACGTGGAGATCATTAGAGAGGCCTATCATAATCTGCAAGTTCTAACTGAACAAATCAATTCCATTTTTTCTGGACCACTGCTAGCATCAATACTAAACACCACAATTTTCGTGACTATTAATTCCTACAATGTTCTCAAATCTACAGAGAATGTTGTGAAAATCCTGTCAACTGCTGGCTTTGCACAAACTCTATCAGGGTTCGTGTGCTTCATTTTAATTTGTTCTCGTGCTAAAAGGAGTGCACAAAGAACTTGCCATGCTTTGTTTAAAATTCCGGTTACTACACAAACAGCATTGCTAAAAGTAGAATGTGAGATGTTTTATACTGTTATTGATTTGAGATTTTAGATACTACATGCATCTGCACAGTTTACTCATGAACCCGTCAAATTTACTGTTTATAACATGTTTTCAATCGAAGAGCGACTTTTACTTTCGGTAATTTATTAATAACAATATGTGGAAATCTCGTTGTAAATTAAGATTTTTAGATATTCGCAGTTATCTGTTCTTACTTAGTAGTGGCGTTTCAGTTTGAGACTATCGAAGCCTAGTAATGGGAAATAAACTTGACACTTTAAATGTTTACAATTAAATTGTTTTTTTTTATTTCGTATAAGTTTCATGTGATCTTAATCCGTCTTACCTTTAAAATAAACAAGAGCATTTAATTTCCGCTCTACTTCAACAACACAATGTATTGATCTATTTATTACACCACTAGAAAGAACCATTCTCATGTTATGGAGCTTTTTGAAATCATGTTTTAGAAACTAAACAAAATTTAATTTCCTTTTAATCTTTATCAAGGAAATCTATCGTTTTTACCAAACTTACCATTAAGAGTGGAAGTTTGCGTCTGGTATGATACCTCTGAAGAAAATGTCGCTAAAATCCCACGTCTTATCTCGATCTTTCAAAAACGTTTTTCTTCTTTTCAGTATTTTCGGTTTAGCACCTTACAGACTTAATCCAGTGTTTATAAAAAGCATTCCACGCCTGGTGTGGAGTATATTTCTCTTGATCATCTCCTTGTTCTATTCCTACTTTATTCTGATAAAGTCGATTCAGCTTCCCCAAAAGAATGACGTCATGTTTCTACTTTTTCACACCGGATTCTTTACCTACTACATATTTCGAACAAATAACAATTTTGGCATTTGGAATGTATAAACCCCGATCTGTAAGTGTGCTAACAACAGTCGCAATTTTTAATTCGTACGTTTCAGATGATTTCACTCGTCCTCAACTTTGTTAAATTTGATGAATTTATTCGTAGCAAAGGTCTGCTGAACAAGCTTAAACAAACATACATCACGAATTTGTCTATATTTTATTGTGGACGTCTCTTGTTGCAGTTTACAATTTTATTTTATTTATTCCAGAATGAGTTGATGGCATTCATTTTAAGTGAAGCTGCTTTTACATTTTTTGCTGTTTCGATTCACAACCTGTTCCTTCTGCAGTACTTCATATTGGTACTGCTTCTCAGGAACCGCTTTTTGTTCCTAGAGACCTCTCTTATTTCTTCGGACTTTCAGAGTGTGGAGAACATTAGAGTGGCCTATCATAAGCTGCAAGTTCTGTCGGAAGAAATCAGTTCTATTTTTTCTGGACCACTGCTTGCATCAACACTAAACGCCACGGTTTACGTGACTATTAATTCCTACAATGTTCTAAAATCTACAGAGATTGTAGGTAAAATACTGTTCACTGCTGCTTTTGCACAAACTCTATCAGGGTTCGTGTGCTTCATTTTGGTTTGTTCTCTTGCAAACTTGCCAAGCTTTGTTTAAAATTCCGGTTACTACACAACACAAACAGCATTGCTAAAAGTAGAATGTGAGACGTATTTTGTTATTGATTTGAGATTTTAGATACTACTTGCGTCTACACAATTTACCCATGAACCTGTCAAATTCACTGTTTATTACATGTTTTCAATAGAAGAGCGACTTTTACTTTTGGTAATTTAATTTAATTAATTAATAAATAACAATATGTGGACATTTTGTTTAAAATTAGGATTTTCAGATATTCGCTGTTGTGTGTTCTTACTTGGTTGTAGCCATTCAGTTTGAGTCCATTGCTAGCAGTGATGGTAAATAAAAAGCGATCTGAAAGAACAAAAAATAATTCAAAATATTGTTTCTTTCTTATTTAATTGTTTTGTTTATGTTTGCTCAGTTTGATTGGCAAATAAATAAAGCTGCGTGCTCTTACTCAGCTTCGAGTTTAAATTAAATTGGTGGACGTATAAATGAATATTGAAACAGATTTTCAGTAACTAAAAAAAAATATTTAAAGAGTTTTGCGATAGAATTTTTTTATTTTCTGAATTCTGAATCAGTAGAGGGTTTCAAAAAACTGTTTAAACCACCAAAATTAATTATTTTGTCACGAAATTGTTTCACTAATAATACTTCATTCAAATAATTAGGTAAAAAATAATACATATTTACAAGTAAACAAAATTATATGGAACCTTTAAGCAATTGAAAAAAATCTGATTTTACAGTCGATTTTGTAATAAAATAATTTTTAATTCGTTTTATTTATTGTCAACATTACTTTACATGCAACAAAACTGATAAATTTAGAGATAATTTACTAAAATATTCTCGACTCAACAGTGTTAAAATTCTCCAGAAATACGAAACTTTCACATTTATCAAGGTTCTGTTTGCGATTTTCGGTATGGCTCCTTATCTAATAAAAAATAACGTTATACGAAGCGTGGCACTTCTCCCCTAGAATGTTTGTATCTCGGATTTTTGGTATTGAAATTACAGGTACATACAAGCAACAAAAATTTATGAGTCGGTTTTGATTAAAATTAGGTTTGACTAGAAACTATAAATTTAATTTCCGGTCCGGAACATTATAAAAATTGGTGTGTGACTGCAAGTGGGTTACTTGTGTGGTGCAATTATGGCGTCAAGAACCAACAACTTCTCTCAGTCTTTTTACAAGATTTTTATAGTTTTTAATATCTTTGGTTTGGCGCCTTACCGAATTTATCCCTATTGTGGAAGAAGCATTCCTCGATTGATATGGAGTGCAACTCTTTCGATTATTTCCATGGTCTGTACGCATTGCTTTTTGTTAAAATGGAGTCGCTATCTTGAATCGAATGGAGTTATGCTTCTACTTCTTTACATTGGAGAAATTGGATATTATTTCCAACACGTAACAGTTTTATTTTTTGGAATTTATAAACATCGCTCTGTAAGTATGTTAATAGCAGTTGCAATTTTGAATTTCCATATTGCAGATGATCTCACTCATCAACAACATTATTAAATTCGATGAGTTTTTTCGTCGAACACGTCAATTGGACAATCTTAATCAGATCAACAGCACGAATTTGTTTGCATTTTGCTGTGAACAACTTCTGTTGCACGCCATAATTATATTTTTGCTATCTCAGAATGAGATTATAACATTTACCTTCCTTCAAACTGCTTTCATAATGTTTTCTGTTTTGCTTCACAATTTGTTACTTATCCAGTACTTTATATTGCTACTAATTCTCAAGAATCGTTTTTTATTCTTTGAAGCTTCTGCTAATTCTTCAACTGCTGAAGACACTGTGGAGATAATTCGAGTGGGCTACCATAAGTTGCAAATTCTTTCTGAAGAATTAAACTCAATTTTTTCTGGGCCTCTCTTTGCAACAATATTAAATGTTGTTATTCACTTGATTCTTGCTATGTACAATTTTCTAGAAACAAACCAAACCGTAGAAAAGATAATTGCAATCGTCAACCTTGCACAATGTCTATCGTTGATCGCCTGTTTGGTTCTGATTTGTTGTCTTGCAAAAAAAAGCGCACAAAGAACTCATCAAATTTTGTTTAAAATTCGAGCTCCAACACAAACAACATTGCTAAAAGTATTTGGTGAGATGTTTATGGACTTACTAATTTTATTATTTTAGATTCTGACTGTGTCTGCACAGTTTACTCTTGAACCTGTACAATTCGTGGTGTTCAATCTGTTCTCAATCGATGAAAAACTTTTGCTTTCTGTAATTTATTAATGGCGAGTTTATAATTCATTTAAATTGGTATTTTCAGATATTCGCGGTTGCCTGTTCTTACTTAGTTGTGGCGATTCAATTTTTTTCCATCGATGTTAATAATGGGAAATAAATACATATTTTTTCTTAATTTTGTATAACTCTTAAATTAAATTTAGTCTTAATTCGACTTAGGTTTAAAATAAACAAAGCTATTTAATTTCCGCTCAATTTTAACAACACAATCTATCGATCTATTTTGGGTACCACTAGAACCATTCTCTGGGTGTTTTAGAAACTAAACAAAATTTAATTTCCTTTCAATCCTTATCAAGAAAATCTATCTGCTTTACAAATCTTACCATTAACAGTGGAAGGTTTTGTCTGGTGTGCTACCTCTGAAGAAAATGTTGCGAAAATCCCACGTCTTATCTCGATCTTTCAAAAATGTTTTTCTTCTTTTCAGTATTTTTGGTTTAGCACCTTACAAACTCAATCCAGGGTGTGTAAGAAGCATTCCACGCTTGGTCTGGAGTGCATTTCTCTTGATCATCTTCTTGGTTGATTCTTATTTTTTTCTACTAAAAGTGATGCAGTTTCCTTTAAAGAATGAAGTCATATTTCTACTTTTTCACACCGGATTCTTTACCTACTATTTCGAACAAATAACAATTTCAGCATTTGGAATCTATAAACACCGTTCTGTAAGTGTGTTAATAAAATGTCGTGATTTCTAATTCCTACGTTTCAGATGATTTCACTCATCCACAACATTGCAAAAATCGATGAATTTCTTGGTACCAAAGGCCTCTTGAACAACTTTAAACAAACATACATCATGAATTCATACATCACGAATTTGTCTATATTTTTCTGTGGACGTCTCTTGTTGCAATTCACAATTTTATTTTATTTATTCCAGAATCAGGTGATGGTACTCGATTTAAATGAAGCTGCTTTTACATTGTTCGCTGTTTTGGTTCACAACCTCTTTTTTCTGCAATACTTCATATTGGTACTTCTTCTTAGGAACCGTTTTATGTTCCTAGAGACCTCTCTTATTTCTTCGGGCGTTGACAGCGTGGAGATCATTAGAGAGGCCTATCATAAACTGCAAGTTCTAACTGAACAAATCAATTCAATTTTTTCTGGACCACTGCTAGCATCAATACTAAACGCCACAGTTTTCGTGACTATTAATGCCTACGATGTTCTCAAATCTACAGACGTTGTTGGTAAAATCCTGTCAACTGCTGGTTTAATACAAACTCTATCTGAGTTCGTGTGCTTCATTTTAGTTTGTTCTTTTGCAAAAAGAAGCGCACAAAGAACTTGCCAAGTTTTGTTCAAAATTCCGGTTACTACACAAACAGCATTGCTAAAAGTAGAATGTGAGATGTTTTATACTGTTACTGATTTGAGATTTTAGATACTACATGCGTCTGCACAATTTACTCATGAACCCGTCAAATTTACTGTTTATAACATGTTTTCAATCAAAGAGCGACTTTTACTTTCGGTAATTATTAATAACAATATGTGGAAATCTCGTTGTAAATTAAGATTTTCAGATATTCGCAGTTATCTGTTCTTACTTAGTAGTGGCGTTTCAGTTTGAGACTATCGAAGCCTAGTAATGGGAAATAAACTTGAGACTTTAAATGTTTACAATTAAATTCTTTTTTTTATTTTGTATAATTTTCATGTGATCTTAATCTGTCTTAGCTTTAAAATAAACAAGACTATTTAATTTCCGCTTTACTTCAACAACTCAATCTATTGATCTATTTATTACACCACTATAGAACCATTTTCATGTTATGGAACTTTTTGGAATCATGTTTTAGAAACTAAACAAAATTTAATTTCCTTTTAATCTTTATCATGGAGATCTATTGGTTTTACCAAACTTACCATTAAGAGTGGAAGTTTGCGTCTGGTATGATACCTCTGAAGAAAATGTCGCTAAAATCCCACGTCTTATCTCGATCTTTCAAAAACGTTTTTCTTCTTTTCAGTATTTTCGGTTTAGCACCTTACAGACTTAATCCAGTGTGTATAAGAAGCATTTCACGCTTGGTGTGGAGTATAATTCTCTTGATCATCTCCTTGTTCTATTCCTACTTTATTCTGATAAAGTCGATTCAGCTTCCCCAAAAGAATGAAGTCATTTTTCTACTTTTTCACACCGGATTCTTTACCTACTATTTCGAACAAATAACAATTTTAGCATTTGGAATCTATAAAACCCGCTCTGTAAGTGTGCTAACAACAGTCGCAATTTTTAATTCGTACGTTTCAGATGATTTCACTCGTCCACAACTTTGTTAAATTTGATGAATTTATTCGTAGCAAAGGTCTTTTGAACAACCTTAAACAAACATACATCACGAATTTGTCTATATTTTTTTGTGGACGCCTTTTGTTTCAGTTTACAATTTTATTTTATTTATTCCAGAATGAGTTGATGGCATTTAATTTAAGTGAAACTGCTTTTACATTTTACGCTGTTTCGATTCACAACCTGTTCCTTCTGCAGTACTTCATATTGGTACTGCTTCTCAGGAACCGCTTTTTGTTCCTAGAAACCTCTCTCATTTCTTTGGACTTTCACACTGTGGAGACCATTAGAGTGGCCTATCATAAGCTGCAAGTTCTGTCTGAAGAAATCAATTCTATTTTTTCTGGACCACTGCTTGCATCAACACTAAACGCCACGGTTTACGTGACTATTAATTCCTACAATGTTCTAAAATCTACAGAGATTGTAGGTAAAATCCTGTCAACTGCTGCTTTTGCACAAACTCTATCAGGGTTCGTGTGCTTCATTTTGGTTTGTTCTCTTGCAAAAAGGAGCGCACAAAGAACTTGCCAAGCTTTATTTAAAATTCCGGTTACTACACAAACAACACTGCTAAAAGTAGAATGTGAGATGTATTTTGTTGTTATTGATTTGAGATTTTAGATACTACATGCGTCTGCACAATTTACCCATGAACCTGTCAAATTTACTGTTTATAACATGTTTTCAATAGAAGAGCGACTTTTACTTTCGGTAATTTATTAATAACAATATGTGGAAATTTTGTTTAAAATTAGGATTTTCAGATATTCGCTGTTGTGTGTTCTTACTTGGTTGTAGCCATTCAGTTTGAGTCCATTGATGACAGTAATGGTAAATAAAAAGAGGTTTGAAAGAAGAAAAAATAATTCACAATGTATGGTCTCTTCATATTTAATTGTTTGGTTTTTGTTTATTAAGTTTGATTAGTAAATAAATAAACCTTACGTTCTTAAGTTTCTTAAGTAAGTAATTCTACGTGCTCCTACTCAGCTTCGAGATTGAATTGGTGGAGGTACCTTACATATGAATGCTGAAACTAATCTTCAGAGGCTTATTTAATGACTAATAAGTCCTCCAAAAGAATCTTCTTTTATTCGAAATTCTGAATCAGAGGGTTCCAAAGGATTGTTAATCCGTCAATATGATTTTTTTTTTATTTTTACTACACATTTTTAAAGGAATAAAACATTATTTTGACACAAAACTGTTTCACTAACAACACTACGTCCAAATTAATTACCTGGAAAGTAATATTTATAAGTTAACGAAATTATAGAACTTCTAATAAATGAAAAAACGTGACTTTTTTGCTGACTTATTAATAAAATTAGTCCCAATGCGTTTTATTTATCGTCAACATAGTTTTATCCACATGCAACAAAACTGATAAATTCAGAGATAATTTACTCAAATATCCTCGAATCGACAGTGTTAAAATGCCCCAGAAATACGAACCATTCAGTTTTATCAAAGTTCTGTTTGGGGTTTTTACTAGCTTTGGTATGACTCCTTATACAGGGTTCGGCAACACTTGTGTCCACCCCCAAAATCGTCTTTAATTTTAAAATTACAATTTTGAAAATTAGCATACGCTCACAGTTGACAAAGCTTTAGAAGCTGACGCAAACATTTGTTTTTTATCACGGTTTGGTTGGCGTCGCGACGCCTAAAAAGTATAATTTTTAGCGATTTTTGAGTTTTGCGGAAATATTCGCGAATTCAATTTTTTTTTCAACATAACTGTGATACAAATATCGAAGTTTTTATTTTAAATCAAACGCAAATTGTGTTTAAAATTTGCGAAAAAAACGTTGTTTTATCAAGTTAGTTTTCAAAATTATGGCAGCTCATCGACAAACTACGTTTACACCAAAATTTCACAAATCACTTCATTCACTCTTATAAAGGTTAATTTTGATTAACACGGGCATGTTGCACTTTATGGACACCAGAAATCGTTAATTAACATTGACAAAGCGACAATTTCACCAAGTAAGACTTTTGTTACAATCTAAAGCGAGCCAAAGGATAGATGTCATTTGTGACACAAGATGTTGACAGATGGGTGTAAACGTAGTTCCCAATATTGACGTAATGAAATTGGAAACTAACTTGATAAAACAGATTTTTTTTCTCAAATTTTGAAGACAATTTCCATTGAATCTAAAATAACAACTGAGATATTTTTAACACATTTATATTGAAAAAAAATTAAATTAGCGGTTGATATCACAAACCCTCACAATTAATTAAAAATTACGTTTTTAAGGCGTCGCGACGCCAAAATTATCAGTGATAAAAAACAAATTTTTGCGTCGGCTTCTAGAGCTTTGTCAAGTGTGAGCGTATGCAAATTTTCAAAATTTTATGTTTAAAATTAAAGACGATTTTTGGGGTGGACACAAGTGTTGCCGGACCCTGTATAATCAAAAATAACGTTATCCGAAGCGTAGCACGTCTCACATGGAGTGTGGTAGTTTTGGTTTCTTTTGTACTGGTATACTCTTATTTGAGACTGCATCCAAGTAAATGGTATGGTAAGACTGTGATCTCAGACATGTGGTTGGGGTTCTCCTTTTTTACACACAATTTTGGAGTCATCGTTGTTTGTTTTGTGTAACTTTTAAACACCGATCTGTAAGTAAAACAGTCGTTTTTCTAACACTAAGTAACATTTCTAGATTATTGTGGTTATCAATGTGCTAATGAACTTTGATCGTGGTTTCATAACAACTCAAAGAGATTTGTCTATTATTTATAAACTTGATCGGCAGCACGCTTATTCCCTCATTGTTATTTATGGTGTAAGCTTGTTATCTTTTGCAGGAACCTTTCTTTCATTTGGATAGAAAAAACTATGGGTTTGACCTGCCTGACATGATATTTCCATATTCTTTCATTATATGTTCCTCCTACAGTATTCAACTTTTATCTTGTTTTTTATAAGTCGCTTCACATTACTAAAAGAACGAATCATGGATCTTACTAAATGTGATTTAGAAATAAACGACACCATTAAAGCTCTAGAAACGATCAGACAATCCGATCACAGACTTTGGTGGCTGACTACGCAAGTTAACACTATATTTTCGGGACCCATGCTCTGGATAATTTTCAACATTATCATAACGATGGCTCTTGAAGCATACAAAATTTTTAGAACAACAAACATGACAATGGAGCCACCTACAGCTCCAATTCTACAATTTCTACGACTTTCTACAAAACTTATTAGTTTACCGTATATTTGCTCTTCTGTAAGAAACAATGCATACCAGTCTTGGATGGTTTTGTTTAAACTTCCATTCACGACGGAGAAGACGATGTTAAAGGTATTAAAGACTGATAGCATCGCTTTTCTCAAATTGAAGTTGTAGGTTCTCTATTTGTCGTCACAATTTGTACATGAACCGGTGGAATTCACAGTGTATGATATATTCGCGATAGATAAAAAACTTCTGTGTTCTGTACGTGTGGTTATTACACTAGTGCTGCTTAGTAATTGGCTGCTTTCAGATCTTAGGAGTCTTGGTGTCGTATTTAATTATCATTATTCAATTTGAACTCATTAAACTTTTTGAATAAAAATGGTGGTTGCGCCTGATTTACATTTTACTGCTTGGATTGAATAAAATGCCTAAACTGTTGTATTTTATTATGAAAAATGTATAAAACTGGTGGAAACTCTTCCTACTACGCTTTCAATGTAGATTTCAATATCGATGCTAAACAACCCCATAAAATCGTACCTACATCATTACCTCGCCACAATAGACCTACATAAAATTATGTATTCATATTGTTACGAGAAGATTCTGGAAGCTTCGAGCGCCAGCGCTGGAATGTTCCGTGCGTTTCGAGAATCGCCGTTTCTAGAAGGTCGCTGAGTCATAGGCGGAACTCCCGAATATTCTCGCAGCGCTCCAGCATTAGGCTAGTAGTAGGGGAATATCTGTATATAGGGGAGTAGCGATAGGATTGTGGATAGTCTAGTATCTGGAAGTCCTGTAAAGTGAATAATTGTGAAGTACGAGAGTGTTTATAGTGCACAATAAAATTGTTATTGTTACAAGCGAGACTTTTGATTTTTCGGCCAACGTGACAACTGGTGTCAGAAGTGGGATCCCGTCCAATATTGTCATTGAGAAAATTCTGGAATTTTCGATCGGAAAATTCGTGACATTACTGGACTGTGACATTGTTACTTGATTGTGGACAATTTTTATGCCTGTTCAAACCAGACAGCAAGCCGCAGAAATGGAGGCGCTGCAAGAATTGATGGCTTCGATGATGGCGAAAATGGACACACAACAAAAGTTGATTACGAATTTAGAAGAAAGAAGACAAACAGAGAATGCAGCAATCTTGAACCAGCTTAAAAACATGGAACAAAACATGAACGTAACGGTTATGGCTAAGGTCGATGAAATTCAAAAAGAGGTAGAAGAGTGCATAGGAGGCGTTAAGGAGGAACTACTAGGCGTCAGAGAAGAAGTAGAAGAGTGCATAGGAGGCGTCAAGGAGGAACTACGAGGCGTCAAAGAAGAAGTCAAAGATCTGGAGCGATTTAAACAGCAAGTGGAAGACGAGTTACTGCGCTTAAGACGTCAAGTTCCAAATAGGACAGGCCTGACCACAACGAAAGAAATGAAACCTCCGACTTACGATGGGTCGACCTCACTGGACAATTACAAGCTGCAATTTGAAGTGGCGGCCAAACAAAATGGATGGTCGGAAGAAGAAAAGTCCTCATTTCTGATAGTTTCCTTGAGAGGGGCGGCTCTGGACCTGCTAGAGACAATTCCAGGTCGAGACAAAGAGCGGTACGACCAGCTGATGGCAGCGTTAGAGGCCAGATTTGGAAACCAACACCTGCAGCAAGTATACGTCTCAGAGCTCAAGACGCGGCGGCAGAGAACTGGAGAGTCTCTGCAGGAGTTTGAGGCAAGTGTCAAGCGCCTTGTTTTGCTCGCCTACCCTTCGGCTCCGGCGAATTTTGTGGAACAACTAGCTGTGGATACGTTCCTTCAAGGGATCCGAGATCCAGAAATACAAAGAACCGTCCGACTGGGCAGCTATCACTCCGCAAAAGAAGCTTTGGTGCGCGCTCTAGAGGTGGAAGCAGTTTTCAAGAGCTCTGTGAATGTCCCCGATTACCGACGAATTCGAGGTGTGGGTATTGACGAAGAAGAGGTAACACCTACCGCTTCCGTCACGAAAGCCGAGCTAAACGACATCCTCAAGGAAAACAGGGAGCTACGGATGGCACTGAAGCAGCGAACTAGCCAGACCTGCTATCGTTGCGGAAAACCAGGCCATTTTAAACGTGACTGTAGGGTTGTTCTTAGGAACGACCAGAACGGTCCCCAGTCACGTCCCCAGCAGTCGGAAAACTAAAGCCCAGCAGTGTCAAGGGGCACACACTGGCTGGGGAGAGCACAAGCCCCAAAGTTATTTCCGTTATGCGTTTGAAGAGGAATTTTGAGAGTTTGATAATTGAAGGAAGTGTGAATGGGAGAAAAGTGAAGATGACGGTCGACACCGGAGCCATGGTTTCCCTCGTGAGGAAGGACATGTTGGACAACAGGACACCTCTGGAAACAACGAGTGCTATTTTAAAAACAGTCACGGGAGATGTCGCCACAGTAAGTGCCGAAGCAGAGGTCACGGTCCAGTTGGGAGGTATGAAGTTTCGGCATCGGGTGCTGGTGGCCGGAATCGAGGATGAGATGATCCTGGGAATGGATGTTATTGGACGACATGGGATTTCCTTTAATCACAACGAGAAGATCCTCAAGATTGGAACCGAAAGCTTCGTGTTATCGACCCCAGAAGTAAAAGAAGATGGAGTGAAAGCGTTCGCCTGTGCAAAAACTTGTGTGGATGGGAACAGCGAGAAAGTGATAAGTGTGCGTTTAGGAAGTAACTTTGGGAGCTGCGTTGGAATGATTGAACCGACCAGAGACATGACAAAACCAATCCTTGTTGGAAAGACACTAGTAAAAGTGACGAAAGAAATACCTGTGCGGGTGGCGAATATCAACCCTACTCCAGTCACGATCAAGAAGGGCGATCTAGTTGCTGTGTGTGTTCCGATCTCCAGAATAAGTGACGCACAGCCATCAAAGAGAAACGTGAAGACCGTGAAAAAGTTAAAGCTGGAGGTAGACACGAGTGACCTTTCTGAAGAAGAGGCCCTTAAAGCACAGGCTTTCATCAAGAAGAATAAGGACGTGTTCGCCGTTGAGAATGAACCATTAGGAAGAACGAACATCGTTCAACACAGAATCAATACGGGCGACCATCAACCCATCAGACAGGCACCGAGAAGGTTACCGTGGGCGAAGCAAGAGCAGGCCGAACAGTTGGTAAAATCCATGCAAGAAGAAGGGATTATTGAAGAATCCAACAGTCCTTGGTCTTCGCCGGTTGTGCTCGTAACCAAGAAAGACGGTAGTACAAGATTCTGTGTGGATTACCGAAAACTCAACGATGTTACCAAGAAAGACAGTTTTCCATTACCCCGGATTGACGACACTCTCACAACTCTGTCAGGGTCGACGTGGTTCTCAACCTTAGACCTGAAGAGTGGATATTGGCAAGTGGGACTTCATCCCGAAGACAAGGAGAAGACAGCGTTTTCCACGGGAAGTGGCCTGTACCACTTTACGGTTATGCCTTTTGGGCTTTGCAACGCACCCGCTACATTCGAAAGACTAATGGAATGTGTGTTGCGTGGATTGACGTGGAAAACTTGTCTGGTTTATTTAGACGACGTTATGGTCATGGGTAAAAACTTCGATGAACACCTGAAGAACCTTCAAGAAGTGGTAGACCGGTTTAGGGGTGCCAATTTGAAACTTAATCCGAAAAAGTGCCATCTATTTCGGAAGAAAGTGGAGTTTCTGGGGCATACGGTGTCATCTGAAGGAATCAAGACCTGCGAAGATAAGATTCAGGCGATTAAGGAATGGCCCAGACCCAAGGACAAGCACGATGTGAGAAGTTTTACTGGACTTTGCACGTATTATCGGCGGTTTGTAGAAGGGTTCGCCAACATTGCTGCACCTCTGCACAAACTAACGGAAGCAAAGGCATCATTCAACTGGACATCAGACTGCGAAAGCAGTTTCAAGCGACTGAAGTTAGCTTTGTGCACTAGCCCGATTTTGAGCTACCCCAGGACTCATGGAAAGTTCGTCTTGGACACAGATGCCAGTAACATCGGCATTGGAGCGGTGTTATCGCAGGTGCAGGATGGAGAAGAGAGAGTGATCGAGTACTACAGCAAAGTGTTGAGCAAGCAAGAGAGAAATTACTGCGCTACAAGAAAGGAATTGCTGGCCGTTGTAAAATCTGTAGAGCATTTCCACAAATACTTGTTTGGCCACGAGTTCTTGATAAGGACTGATCATGCTGCCCTCACGTGGTTACTACAGATGAAAGACGCCGAAGGACAAGTGGCTAGGTGGATTGAGCGGCTGCAGCAATACCACTTCAAAATCAAACATCGACCAGGAAAGCAACACAATAACGCTGACGCTCTCTCTAGAAGACCTTGCAAGGATTGCAAGCAGTGCGCGAAGATTGAAGGGCCATTGCCGATAAACAGGATGGTTATCGGTTGTGATGATGACTGGACTACGGAGAATCTTCGGAAGGATCAACAGGCGGACCAGGAAATTGGGCCACTGCTGGAGTGGAAGGAAGCGGATAATGGAAGGCCGCGTTGGGAAGATGTCTCGGAAAAGAGTCCAGGGTTGAAGGCGATGTGGGCGCAGTGGGACTCACTGCGAGTAGAAAATGGGGTACTGAAAAGGGCTTGGGAAAGCGCAGACGGGAAGAAAGTAACCTCCCAGTTACTAGTGCCCAAGAATAGAGTTCCCCAAGTACTCAAGGAGGTCCATGACGGAACATCAGGCGCTCACTTCGGAGTGAACAAAACCTTAAGTAAGATTAGGCAGCGGTATTACTGGGTTGGCTGCCGGGAAGATGTCGAACGATGGTGTAGGAGATGTTCAGTTTGTGGGGCGAGCAAGGGACCTCGAACGCGAACTAAAGGAGGCATGAAACAATACAACGTGGGAGCCCCGTTCGAGAGAATCGCTCTAGATGTGGCCGGGCCATTTCCAAAAACTGATGACGGCAACAAGTACATCTTGGTTGTGCAGGATTATTTCAGTAAATGGCCGGAAGCGTATGCCCTTCCCAACCAAGAAGCCACTACAGTAGCTCGAGTCCTAGTGGATAATTTCTTCAGCAGGTTTGGAGTTCCACTCGAAATGCATTCCGATCAAGGAAGGAATTTTGAGTCTGGCGTTTTTCAAGAGATGTGTAAGCTGCTGGGAATTAGGAAGACTCGAACCACACCCTTGCACCCGCAATCCGACGGCATGGTCGAGAGATTCAATCAGACGATGGAGGAACATCTGTCCAAGGTAGTGGAAGAGCACCAGAGGGATTGGGATCGTCGACTGCCCTTGTTTATGATGGCCTACAGAGCTGCCATTCATGAAACCACGGGAGAAACACCAGCGAAGATTGTGTTTGGAAGAGAGCTGCGTCTCCCTTGTGATCTTCTGCTTGGTTCGCCTGGGGCGGAGCGAAGGGAAGTACCGGAATTCGTCGACAACCTGAGGGAGACCCTACTGGATACACACCACCTTGTGAGGCAGAGGATCAAAATGGCTAGTGACAGAATGCGGTCCAGATATAATGTGACGGCTAATCATGAAGGATTCAACGAAGGAGACTTGGTGTGGTTATTCAACCCTCGGCGAAAGAAGGGCCTATCTCCGAAGTTGACACCTACATGGGAGGGACCGTATAAGGTGATCAAGAGGATCAACGACGTGGTGTATCGGATCCAACGCAGCGCCCGTTCAAAGATGAAAGTGGTTCATCTAAATAGACTTTGTAAATATCACGGAGAATCAGGTGTTTGGTCTGATCGGGACGATCAGAACTAAGAGGGGGGCAGTGTTACGAGAAGATTCTGGAAGCTTCGAGCGCCAGCGCTGGAATGTTCCGTGCGTTTCGAGAATCGCCGTTTCTAGAAGGTCGCTGAGTCATAGGCGGAACTCCCGAATATTCTCGCAGCGCTCCAGCATTAGGCTAGTAGTAGGGGAATATCTGTATATAGGGGAGTAGCGATAGGATTGTGGATAGTCTAGTATCTGGAAGTCCTGTAAAGTGAATAATTGTGAAGTACGAGAGTGTTTATAGTGCACAATAAAATTGTTATTGTTACAAGCGAGACTTTTGATTTTTCGGCCAACGTGACAATATCTAATATCTTTGCCGCATTATCGACAACAAAACCATTCCGCTTTTACGCGAACTTAATAGCTTTTAATGATTATTGTGTCAGAAATTAATAGACTAAATGTATTCGAAATGGAAGTCATAAAAACGCGAACAAATAATCTGTAGTTACAGTTTTTCAGTTCCTGTAAACGAACAATGTCACCTAAAGTTCACAGTTTCAACTACTTGAAGTTGATTTCGCTTGTTTTCAGCATTTGGGGGTTGGCACCGTACCGTATAGATACAGGGTGTAAAAATAGTAGATTGTGGTTAACATGGAGTGTCTTCTTGATCCTTTTTTACCCAGTCAGTTACTACTTTTTAGAGATAAATGAAACAATGTTAAACGGGACGAACGTAATAATGAACTTAATTTTTAATTGGGGATCGTACATTCATTTGGGAGGAAACTTTCTGCATCTGGTTCTGACACTTGCGAGAAGAAACAAGGTAAAACTCAACTAAACTAAAGCCTCCACTTTTCTCTTAATTTCTAGGAAATTTTCTTTATTAATTCCTTCTTAGAATACAATGAAAAACTTTCCAGAAAAAAGTCAGTTTATTACGTAGACCGACACTCTGCTCTCGTCTGTTTATTAACAGTTGTGGCAGTCTTGGGGACCTTTACGTCATCGATGTTCCTCAACGTCACAAAGTCTGCTTTTATAATGACTCCAACTGTATTCACCGGAATCTGTCTCTCAATAACATTCCGAAATATTTTCCTCTTCAAATATTGCTTCTACGTCCATCTCATCCGAACAAGATCCTCCATACTAAACAACAAACTTGTTGAGTTATACCTGAAAGAAAACGCGTTGTTTCCGCGAGAAGTTTTAGCAGCATACAAACTAGAAACAGTACGTTTAGCATACCACAAGTTATGGCTGTTAGTTCGCAGCTTCAACGAAGCGTTTTCTCTCCAACTCCTTATTTCAATAGCCCACAGTACAGTGTGGACCATCATTTTCGCCTACAGACTTTATAAGTATCCAGAACACAGAATTGCGGGTATTTTAGCTGTCAGTTCGCCCATTTTGGAGACGCTAAGTGTTGTCTGTGCGTGTTCGTTAGCAAAAAATGAAAGTAGTAGAGTTTGTCAAGTGTTGTATAAATTTCAGTGTAGGAGCGACGCCACACTCATCAAGGTAAAAGGTGAAGTTTTAGTTTTTGTGTTAGCTTTGAATTCCAGGCACTTTATTTTTCGTCGCAGATCATCAACGAACAAGTTAATTTTACTGCGTTTGATGTGTTTGTGGTGGATGAAAGACTTTTACCATCGGTGAGTGCAGAAAGGGTGGAACTAAACTAATCTTTAGGTTTCAGATTTTTGCATTTGGTTGTTCGTACTTGGTCATTATCATCCAGTTTGAGTCGATTCAAACCTAATTTTTATACTTACAAAACATTTTTTTGTCTCTTTGCGCAATATCTTTAGTTGATATCAATCCAATTATACGAGTGCGATTACAATCGTCAAGTACAGTGTTGCATGTCATTATTTACAGCGATGGCTGTAGAACGACACGCTTTTACTTCAACGTTTCGATTTTTCTTCGCTTTTTTTAGTCTTGTGGGTTTAGCGCCTTATAAACTGAATCTCAGGTGCAAACCTAACAACTTACTAGCGCTATGGACTTTACTACTTGCGGGTTTTATCCTACTGGTCAACTATTATTTGAATCTTCAAAGAACTCCCGAATCCCACCAAGAATGTCATGATGAGAATCATAACAACTACTGGAGGCTACTTGGGAAATTATGGAAATTGTTTCATTTTGTTGTTTACATTACTTAAACGACGCTTTGTAAGATAAAACTTGTTTTTTGTTGTTGGTAACACCATTTTAGGTTGTGACGTTCATTAACGAGGTAGTCAGTTTTGATACAGTTTTCTTATCGGAAGAGATGTCGTCACAAGTCGGAAATGACAAGAAAACTGTTCGTATTTTTGCATGCATTTATTTGACGATTTGGATTGTCACCTCTTTCGCGCTGGCGAGCACTGTTTTCTTTAATCGCATCAATGTGAAGATAATCGAACTTTTAGTCATGTTTTACCATTACGCAATCACCAACGCCTTCATAACACAATATGGCCTTTTTATCCTCGTGCTGAAAAGCAGATTTTCGGTCGTGAACCAGTATTTGATGCAGTTCTTTTAAAGACAAGAAGACGCTAAGTTCTCTCTTCCAATTGACAACCTGGAAATGCTCCGATCGACGTACCATAAACTTTGGTTGATGAGTACCACAATCAACGAAGCCTTGGTCTGCACAAATTTGTGTTTATCTTAGTTATGTTTCCATGTGGATATTGATAACCTTCTATGGTGTTGCAAGAGGTAAAAATACCATTGTAACGGCTCAGAATTACGCATTGTTGTTCATTTGCTTTGTGCATCTGGGCGGATTAGTGTACGTCTGTTCCACATCAAGAAAAGAAGCTGAAAACTTACATGTAACTCTGTATAAATTCGGAAGAATTTCAGAGAAAACCACGCTGAAGGTAATTTTCCACAGGTACTCCCGATAAATGATTGATTATTATTACAGGTTGTGCAGTTTTTCCTCCAGATGCAACAAGAAAAAGTGAGATTTACAGCCGCGGATTTATTTACAATTGATGAGACGTTGATTGTCTAGGTAAGAACGATTCTTTACAAACCATAGATGAATACGTAATTTCAGATTTTGGGCGGATTTTTTTCGTATTTAGTTAACGCTCTTCAGTTCGACTTTGTTAACATTTAGCTTCAAGATCTTCGTGTTGGTAACTAATTATTTTCCCACAACTTCGGCGCGAACTGTAATCATTATTTGGCACGAGAACTTCGCCGACAATATTGTTTTGACGTATTCCACGAAACAACTAGTTTCTTACTAGTAGTTCATTATTTCAGACTTGAGTGCGACACTAAAGTTTGACTATTGCGGAGACACCAAAAAGTCAAGTTCTTCTAAAAATTAGATTTTCATAAATAACAAGTCGTGTTGCATAATGTAATAATTAATATGATGTGCAATTTAACGTCGTTAAATTCAGGGCTAATTTAAAATCCACTTACTTTATCGTCATAATTAATTGCATTATGTTTCGGTGGTAATCAGAAGTGATTTTCAGTTTCTGTTTGGAGACTGTTTTAAATGTTTGGGGGCGCCTTGTAATGTTTTGATAATAATGTTGATGTTTGTTTTGCAGTTAATCTGCTGAAACATTTCCTTTAAGTTGTCTGAATCTGAATACTATCATCCAAAATGTGCGGAACACAACTTTCTGTAGAGTAAAACTTTAAATACAGTCGGATAATTGCTTATTTCGCAGCTCATGAATCCGCTTCAAAAGTGTTCCTATTCATTTACACCTCTGATCATAAGAAAATGTTTTTGTTAAAAATGGTGGATGCGCCGGGTCAAATAATAGCTAATTAGTTAGATTAATTGATGTGGATATATCAGCGGGAAGTGAAGACACGAATAAAATTTTAATGCGTCAAGAGGACGTGTGAAGATAATGAACGGCCAAGAATATATTACGTTCCAGGTTATGAATTTTTCTCCGTTACTGCTACATGAGCAGGTTAATTTTAGGGCGCTGATTTATTCATAATCGATAAAAAGCCTCTTTGTTTGGTAATAAAAGCATAAAAATGTTAAAGCATGACTTGAGAAAATGTGAGTTTGTAGTCGTTTGTTTGTACTCATTATTATTCAGTGTGAGTCGTTGTAGTAGATATTCTAATATTGTGGGAATTTGAAAATGTATGAAATTGTTGAGTTTTGAATAGAGCCGTTTAAACTACAACTATTTGATGATAAAATTTATGGTTATCTCATTATTACGGTTTTAATTGAGTTTGGAAATAAATTATGTAGGGTCAACTAAATAGAATTATTATCCTATTGTCTGTGGATTTAAAATTAATATGATCATGGACAAATGTACGCATAAATAAGTACAATACATGCCTATCGATTTGTTACATAAACAAGTGTAATTCTTCATTATTGCCTATATTGATTATTCCAACATTTGTTTCAAAACCCATTTGTTCTTGGAATCATAACCGCGAACAGCACATTAAAATCACCAATATTTTACTTCAACATTATGCATAAATATTTTAGCCCGAAGCTTTTAGCATTACTTACTTTTTCCTTTTCAGGGTGGCGCGATATAAAAGTACACATAATTTCTTAACTGATACTTTGTGCAGATTCCGGGGAGTTTTAAACTAACTGTGATCACAGTGTTAGTAGCCAAAAATAATTACATATTTTATATTCAGCGCACAATTTCAGTTTTATGAGTAATTAACAACGACGTCTGCGGTCATTTATCACAATTTTTTGCCTCTCCCGAGATCGAATATTTCCGAAATAAAACAGTGAAAATTTTATGTTGTTCCGTCTCTGAAGCGCGAGAACTTTAAACCACTCAACTTTATTTTTACCCCATTTATGTCGTTCTTATATTTTCCATTTTTTCTCACTAACGCTTGTGTTACTCGATAAAATTTTCTTCGAGTAACTCGGCACGATTCTGTTTTTCTGATGATTCGTATCCTAAGAGATCAAGTTTTATTGAAAGTGGATGAGCAAAGTTCGCTCGCTCCGCAAGTTTTTATCCTCCATTATTATCAGCCGGATATTAATTAAGGACTCACAACTTCTCATTAATTATTAACATCAGACTCGCTAGACTAACTCGATCGTTTTATTACAATTTTTAACTTTGTGTCTAACCTGGGATACGGAATCACTCGCAATTTTAAATTTTCTCTGTTCGGAGATTTAATTAAACCGCGATCGGATCTCGAGACTTTTTTCCATAGTGAAAGTCCAGAAAATTGTGCCCTATCTTGACTTTCCATTTGTTCGGTTCACGAAGTCGATGGAATTACGCGATTACGAAGCACATAACTCATATGCATGTTTGTAGAACGTTCAAAAATAATAAACCGGGCCAAAAGTTCACTAACCACGCAGTCAATCAATATAATATGTTTGTTATTCTTTTGAAACAACAAAACTCACCTGAGCATTTTCGTGCAGGTAAGAACCCAGCGTCAAGAGGTATTTTATATCGATCCCATTCTTGGAATAACTTGAGGTCTTGTCATCGGTGGCGTCCTCTGTGGTGATATTGCTAAATGTTTGGGAACTTATACTAAAAATTTCGGTTTCGATAACTAAAAATGTCAACGGGAATGCAATTAGGAGGCGGTTGCTAAAAATACTCCAGTTTCATAAATCAGGAATAACAGCTGAAAACAGCTGAAGTCTTAGATGTGAATGGTGTGGCAAGAGTACATAAATATGCCACTCAAATGTGGATTCCGGGAAAAGAGTAATTTGCTGTCGGTGCATTTTTATCTGCTTAAAATAAATAATCAGATCGTTAAAATAGCTTTCATTTGGGGAAAAGAATATTGGAATTGAATAATTTCCATTTATTTTGAGAGAGAGAATCTTTCAAATATGCTGGATCAGATTTTAGTGTAACACATAAATGTAATATGAATCAGTTTCAAATTTTGCATTAGAGCTCATATTAATAAACTAGTTTGTTGCCAAATTAAATTCTGATGAATGGATGGAATTTTCTGCCCTGATAGCATCTGCAATAGAACTAAAATGAAATTCAGTAATAACGCATTTTTACCTTTTTACATAAAATTTTACGGACAACAGCAGAAATTAATTATTTTATACAACCTAAAATTTCGGTGGCAGACCTAGAAAATTAACTTTCAAACTTCTACAAGAAACTTCGTACATAAACTCTGGTAATTACTCAGTTATAAAAATTTATAAACCCCTCAAAATATCCGCACGTCACTGTAATCATTTATTTGTCGTCTTCAGCAATGTAATTTTGTTAAATAATTTAGAACATTGCGAGAGAAAAGCCACAATTTATCGGTTTTAGGGGTCTCACGAGCATCGTAACCATATTTTCATTGTCATCCCTCACGGTTGATTTAAAATATGTCCAGTTTCCTAAAATTGAGTCTGAAATGGAGAAAAGTGCACGCGTTCTGAGAAACAATCGATTAGAGTCTTACTTCTAATGTCGTAATTGCATTGGGATTGTAATGGGAATTTTGAAATTACTCCCGAGTTAAGCCGAAAATAAGTGATTCTTTATTTCGAATTCACGGATGAGCAACCTCGTTTGCACCCCTTCTAAGATAAAATATTAAAAAATCTTTCTTGGAAGTAATTTCCATGTCAAAGCGTCGGCACGCGAGCAAGTCTTTTTTAAATCATCTCTCGAGACAAGGTATTAGTATCAAAGAGTTTGTTTTGTAGCTTGAATGAGAATTTACGATACTTGGAGTTTTATTGTGTGCAAAAAGGGAATTTCGCACTTGTCCCTGGAGCCTCGGTTTGATCTAAACGTATCAGGACGAAAAGTTCGAAATTTTAAAGCCGCCATGGGCATCCCTTGTCAAATTAAATGCAACGCTGGTGAAACCTGACCCTAGATAAGCCATGTTGACCTCAAAGCGTCGACTGTCAGTAAGTTGCGGCCCACAAACCCAATTAAGGAGCGGTCTGCATCATGTTTGACTTAAATTACTCGAAGAAAAGCTTTCAGTGGGGGCGAGAGGCGATTTTTCGCTAATAAATCTGATTTGAAACGTGGCACGTCGAGGTTCAAAGTTTACGTTAGTTGTCTTGTCTTTGTGTTTCCCCAGAGCTTGTAATGACTATGTTAGGTTGGTAAAGGGGTGCTCATTCACCCGAACACAAATGAAATCGAACGTGTGCTGACATTTCCACATATTCCGAATAATCTTATCGAGGACGTGTCACGGAAACTAGGAAGCGGTTAAATTAAGTCATTTAAAGCCAACAACCTCCGAGAACAAGACAAGACACCTTCTGACAAACACCACAATGCCGTGGGGTTGATGAGAGCTTGCAGGGCGCGATAAGAATGGGAACGTTGCAACACGTGGATTTTTAATGACTTCTTCATGAAACTTTCTTAACATTCGTTATTTATTTATGATGAAATCTTGTTTCGTAATGCGTTGCAGCGAGCTTTTTCCATTTTCGTTTATTTTATTTCCGCCACTTCCCAGTTAATTTATTCCGTTTGTATGGGGGAATATTTATGAAGGAATTTGTAATCGAAACACTAATAAGAGATATTTCAGTGCCAGATGTTTTCACAACAAATATATTAAGTGTGAAAAGCCTAAAGGGCTCGGTAGCAACTTAATACTGCTATTAACAAACGATTCGGAGTTTCAATGCTTAAAAACGACCTTAGATAATTAAATGCGACATCCAAAGTTTACACCTCGTGCATCTGATTTGAATTCGCGACGTCTTATAATTGGAAATGCTTTTGTCTGACTGAGATAATGAGGGCTTTCTGTAGAGCGCAGTAAGATAAAATTTAGATCTTTATTTTGCAAGCATCCCTTGTTTGAGGTTTTAGGTTTGTTTACACTTAAAATAAATAAGAATACGTCGAATTTCCCAGACATAAATGTTTACGATGCAATTAAAGCAATGGCAAAAACTAGCTATCTTTTCATTTGGGTAACAGACTTGGCGCATCCACCCTTAAACTCTCCATAAAATCATTTTATTTCCTGTTACTTTGTCGTTGCTTATCAAATCTTTCTGCCAAGTTTAAGTTAATCAAAATTAAAAGACAAAGTCCGCAACGACGCATCTACCATTCTTGTCGTGCAATTTAGTGAAAAAGTTTAAAAATGGGAATAAAAGAAAATATTTTAATTATTTCCTCAATAAGAGTAAAGTATGTGTTTCCAGTTCCGTGGCTCGGTAAAAAGTTAAAACTCCTTTAAATCAAGAAACTTTTTTCAATAACGAACCTTCAGAGACTAGACAAGATATCAACCTGCGGTGAATATCATAAGAGACTTCCAACAACCTCAATCCTGGTAAACTATGCGAAAATGGGCCCACTTCTGGCAAAACATCGATAACTCCAAAGTTGTTTAATTTAGCAGTCCACCGAAGCGGAAATACACAAAGATAATGACAAACAGAACGAATCGATAAACGTTTAAGGTCGTTTAGTCTTTTTATCACAAGTGGGAATATTATTACAGAAAATAGTAACTAAAAACCAGTTAAATTAGGTCGATCTCCGGTTTCGTGTGGGTTTCAGGCACGTTTCAAGCAGGATTAGAGTTAAGTCCATTCCCGATAGAATTTCTCACAAGACTCATCCAGGTGCGATGTGTTGCTGACTAAAGTAATACGATGTTACAAAGTCGTCTGTCACTTCCCGGCAACTTTCGTTGGATAATTTGTCATTCATTTATAAGAGGTTTTTTCAGCACGGAAACTTGAAGTACAGACAGATGAAAAGAGGTGAACTTTACCTTTTATTTTTAAAGTAGACGTCAATGCAACTGCACAAACGGATCGGACCGACTTCGAATTATCAGAAAATACATTGTTATGGCAATCTAATTTGACGTTCCATTATAATCAACAAGTGGAAAATTTCTGTTTAAAATTCCAAGTAATCCAATTTAGGGGCGGCTAACAGCCCGCCGAATTCTTGGGAAAAAGCCAATAGCCAAGACTTGAAATTGTCTCAACATCGTCTGGAAGAATTACCTACAGGTGTGGGTGGAGAACCGAGAGCGATATATCAGCAACACTGCTCGTAATCGAGTGGATTAGAAAAAAATAATGACCAAAAATCAGATTGGAAGTCAACCGAAAACCTTCCGAGAATCCGTTTCCCTCGGGACGCCTGGAAGGAACGTCTCTGATTACGGAATTGATTCGCTGGATTCACAGGTGTAGCACGGACATTATTTATTTACCCCACAAGACTAGCACTGAATTTTTTATCCAAGAACGTATGGATGCTATTAATGTGCGAATCTCGTTTAACACGTCTACGAAAAAGTCCCGTAATTAAATTATTGCAGTGTGAAATTGAAATTTTGGACAAAGTGTCTCCTGAGGGCGCATCTCCGTTTGATGTTCCAATTTAATTTTTCAACGAAAGATGTTTTGAAATGAGATTATTTTTGGCTCCGACTTGTTGAGGAGATTTATTTATGATTTTCTATCATTAAGTCTCTTGATAAAAGAATAATAAATTTGTGGTTGACCCAAACCAGATTTTGTTCTGACGTTTACGCCTGTCTCAATCAGCTCGCTGGTAAATTGGAGAGACGGGATGAAATTGTACCGGGTTAATTGAATTATGAGCAGTTTTATATTAGAGGATTTTATAGACTGAACATTGGTAATGGTAACAAATGGGAGTAAACGCTGCTCTGGTTTGAAATATTTTGTTTGCGCTTTTATTTTTAGGTGGTGCATATTCATTTCATTGAAGTTTTTTATTAGCCGAAGGCTCTAAAGGTCGCGGAATTGATATTGTCTCTTGCGAATTTTGTTCACGAAGGTGGTGGCATATTGATATGAAATGTCGTCCCAATTTTCTATAAAATTTTTATGCCAGGTATGAAATGCGTCAGCTGATTAGAGACATCATAAAGTCTTCGCTTATGGTAAAAATTGGGGTTAGGTAAACTGATACGGACAATAAAAGCGCGCTTTTGTGAAAGACGATAAAATTTTTAAGTATGTTCTAAAACCGAACAAGAGAAACACATTTATGTAGTTTTATTATGACTCGTCTGGGTAAAAATGTTTCGGTTTGCATTTTAAATCTCCAGCTGTGTAATATTCCGTGTATTTCAAGCGTCTACAATGAAAACCAGATTCAGTAGACCGGAAATAAAGAAAACAAGACTCGGTTAGCGAAAAATATTACCACTAGTTGAATGTGTAGAAATGACGTGGTTATTGTTGACTCGGAGAGAACTCGAGCTAATAATGGAGCGTGTTGGTTATCTTCAGACGAGACTGTTTTTCCACCTGTCATGCATAAAACAATTACGACGAGCTTTTGAAAAAAATCAAAGTTCATTCCAACAGCTAATTAGCCGACCCAATCATAACCTACCAACAAAAGCCCACTCTAATGAAAATATACGATCTCGTTTCCGTAACAATGCCATAATTAATGCGATTTGTTCAGCCGTCGGTTTTTGGTAACACGATTCTAATGGACTAAACCTGTTCCGCTTTTATCGATCAACCGGAACCGGAACCGGAACTCCAGAGCAGACCGGAGCTTCTCCGTTCGTACACATAAATAACTTACCTTCGCCAACTTTCTTTATTGTTAAATTGGTTTCGAGATTATTTGAAAGACGCGCTCTGGCGCGATTCGATTTTGTTGTTTCGGAATTAGACATGAGATTACTTTGATGTCAAACACATCACGTTTTAAATATTGGGGATAATAATTGGTTTGAGTGCTTCTGGAGGTGTCTGCGGAATATCTCACCTGACAGTGATGGACAGTTTTGATGAACGACACATTTGTAGCAAACTCATTAATTTCGTCTTAATTGAGTCTGTCTACGGAAACTAAAATCGAAATGATGGTTCAGAAAATGGTGCAAACGATTATTAATTTTTCACACGGAAACTCCGCTTGACCTAAATTAACGAGAAATTAAACAGAAACTGTGGCGCACGGAATGTTTTTTTCTTTAATCTTTTTGAGTGTTGCTTTGACATGTCTTAGAAAATATCAAGACAATAGACGTTGCTGTTGCGCCACCGTAAAATTTACGACTTCGCTCCGAAATTATGATCCACCCCTTCACTATTTTAGCGTTCCCGGCGCCTCCACCGAGTCACAAATCAATTTTCCCCGAAGAATATTCTCCTTGACTCGCTTGAAAAAATCCAGCCACCTTTCAGAGGTAAAATTTTTCCTAAGTGCAAATTCTCTGGTCTGAAATCGTTCCGGTACAATATTTCACGAGCAATTTCACCGCTAGAGCGGAGCTTCTTAGGTGGGTCTGTAAACATTCGTTTGACATAAATACGTGCTAACAGACAGCTCCTTAGGCTGGAGCACCGGAGATGTCAATGCAATTACTATAATGGTTCTCGGGAGCGCGAATTTTGCAAGAACGTTCGAGTGATGTAATGTATTGAATAGCGGTTAAACGTTTCCCGTTGCATTTCTAACGTTGTGTAAGCTAATTCCGTTTTAAATAGTCTCGTCTGGGTTGCAAATACGTCTTTTTAACGACTGTGTTCACATTTACAACTTGCGCTGAAAGGAGAGATAATAGCGGAATAAATCGCGAAGCAAAAGCGGAAGTAAGTTCCATTACTGGAAGTGCATAAATTTATCAATATCGGAAGATGTATTGGAAAAACTGCCAAGGCTTCACTGAGTTAATTGCTTCAATGTTAACATGGAAACACTTCTAGTCTGGAGCTTGCATTGAAGCTCTTTTATTACAGATTTTTAATTAAGGAGGAATTTAATAAGATGACTCCATCACCAAAAAAACTGCATCTTGTGCTCATTAAAGCCGAAATTTGAAACGCAACGAATTCGGAAGTGATGCCAATAAAGAACTCTTGAATAGTTTTGCCAATACTGAAGTAATTAGAGACATTAATTACAAGTTATTGGTCCTTGGAAAGGAAATTGTACAAAGACTAGTAATTATGCAATAGTAGGACTAGTTTAACACTTCATTTCACACAAATTGAGCTCGAATTTCAACTATAAATTACCCAGAATACGATGCAGATAGAGACGTATAATTTTGCAATTTGAAAACTGATCAATCACACTGAGAGTAAAATGGTGGATGCGCCGGATCCACTTTTCTATGAATAACGTTAAGATAACTAATTAAAAAGTGCCCAGATAACTCCACATCCAAGTTTATGACAAATAAAATTCCTTATCAGCTTCATTATTTTTATTTTATGTTTTATGACAGCAATAAATAATTGAAATAAATGCTACAAGTCTCTCGAGAGCCGAACCGAAATCATTTGAATATTTTCCAAATAACGTTCCACCGCCGGTTGTCACAACCATTGAAATTTGCACGCCACACAATAAATCTATAAACTTTCCACACCCAAAATATCAAAAACACGACCACAATATTTGAATGCATAAAATTTAATTCTGGTTTTGTTGCGATGCTACAGTCTGAATCACGGTTTCATTAATTCAAACGCCATGGAATTAACGACGAAACATAAATCTGGTGGTCGTCGCCGAAAATAGCATACAATTAATCATTCGGAGGAATTAACTTTTTGCACGCACTCGTCGGCGGATCTATTTTTAACTAAATGAAAGGGGAAACTAGTTTAGCAAGGTATGGAGACATAAAATAAAACGGTCCAATAAAAGAACAATAAACACTCCACTTTTACGGTGTTACACACTCCCAACAAATTAGTCCGAGTTTTAATGACCCGAAATACAAGACAGTGGTAATTTTGGCCAGTTATTTAAACTGACTCTTTGAATTGCTTAAGGGATTCGAAAGACAATGGTAAAATTTAATTTTAAATTCTAAATATGTAACACCAGATTCTAGAAAAACAATGGCGCAAATCACAGCTTTCTATTTGTCATAGTTTCGCCCATATTGAAAAATAAAAACAGATTATCCCAAACTTTAATCGACCATAACTCAGTTATTTAGTGTCGTACGTAGAATTTGAATAGAGATTTGGAATCTGTGTAAAATTCTGCGTTAATCAACACCTTCTGACTTAACTTTGCCCCAAAAATAAGCGAGATATCGACCGAAGTAGACTATACAGATATTTTCAGACTTTATATAGCAATTCCCATAAGCGAAATCCGGCCGGAATAAGGGGATTCACATGATTCTGTTTACGAGAACAGTTTTAACAAACAACTTTAATTAAACCTGTATTCGTCAAATTTTCAATCCGTGACAATTTTTCAGGCTCAAATCGAACGGGAAACCATTGAATTTAAATAATTTCAACATTGCACGCACACATTTCAACTTGTTTACGCATTTCACCAACTCGACTTGTAACTTTTAATTAAATCCCGTTATGCAAATGAAATCATAACAATGTTTCACGGAAACCGTTCCCGATTTTTCCGTTTAAATGCAAAAGTAAGTGCACTCTTGAATCTTGAAATTCAAATCAGATTTTATGCACTTGTTTACTATTAACGTGCGGAAATAATAGGAATGAAGCTTCGGCATTGGACCAAGAGAAAAGTTGCTATCAAAACAGAATAAAAGACGCGTGACCCAAGAAGGAGGTCTTTAATTAAAATTTACGTTGAGACGTTCCATTTGTTGGATTAAAAGCGAGGTCTGAGAAGAGAGCTATTTGGGTTGTTGTTTTAGATCATCTACAAAGTTTACTTTTCAGGGAATGTAAATTCGTGGTAAAATATTCATTTAAAGTGTTGTGCTGCAAGCAGAATGTTGATTTTTAACGTCACTCATAATAGGAGATAAAAATGAACTTGCTGACTGATGTTTTATCCCGGCGCATCCACCATTTATCAACGTTACCGCCTACACATAATGGGTTATGTGAATAGTAATATTCAAAATGGAATACATTTGGTTGTCAATGGTGCAAAAAGAAGTCTTCTTCTTTCAATAAAATTGTTTACTGGATCTGCAATTCAAATTCTTAGTGCGCTGCAGTAAAATTTATATGCAACGTTTGAAAAAATTAATGTTCTAGCTCGTTAATCGTTTAAGCTACTTACCATTCAAACACTTAATTGATTATTCTTTGAGAAGAATTAGGAGTGATTTGACTCGGCCTTATTTTTACTAGCAGGTTTACTTTAATCTTATATCTCGAGACAAGTATACATACAATATTTCGCACTGTAATCAACGTTATCACGAAATCTCGTATTTTTTGGTATAAATGAGCAACATTTAATTACTTGGAACTTATCAAAGTACCCCACTACCATACCCGAAATTTAGAGTGTAGCAGAATGATTAATAGAGAAAAGAATGTCTCGCATCAAAATTGATTTGATCATTTCACATTCGGGAGGAAGCATAATAATCGGCTCTCCACAACAGCCGGAGAAATTAAATTATTGTCTGAAGTATTTGACAAGAATGTGCCAATATATGACCGGATATTCCCCAGTTTGGAAATGCAATCGCGTGCGAGGTATTTGTGTTGTGAACTGTTTTGCTCTTATTCTCAATAGTGAATAGAATGTTGTTGGTAGTTCTTTTTATTTTAGAGAGTTGGCACTAATGTAGTCCTGACTCCTGACATTTAGTGTAATTATTGCTCTCTGAACACACACCCTTAATTCAATGCATTAATATTGACATGTTTGGTTTGACTACTGAATTACAATTACAATTAAATATTACAATGTTTGCTCGCCAAACTGTTTCGCATGTAATCTGTTCTTTTTGTGTAATCTTCGCCTCTTTCGCAAAAAAACCCTCCATCAGAGTTTTCCATAAATAAAACTTTCCCCAGACTCTGTATTATCTCATGCAATTACAATTTAAATCGAGTTTGTATCGCTGCGAGATGTTTCGGTAACTTTTTTAAAAGAGTTTGTT
Source organism: Gnatocerus cornutus (assembly GCA_029298725.1). Taxonomy (NCBI): domain Eukaryota; kingdom Metazoa; phylum Arthropoda; class Insecta; order Coleoptera; family Tenebrionidae; genus Gnatocerus; species Gnatocerus cornutus. Next base: position 5,977,788 of record CM055517.1, read on the forward strand.
GAAAAAACTTGAGACCGGATCTCTAGCTCTACAATTACGCGTTGTCTCGATCAAATCGTCTCTATGAAGACAAAGACTTTGTGGAACAGACGCGTTACAATTTCTATGAAGTAATACGCAGCGATATAATGAAGCGTTAACCACTGTCAGGTGCAGGTGAGGGCTTTCTGAGCGACTTGAAGCTAATTGGAAAATGAAGTGACACACACCATGTACATGTGAGTCTTCGGAAATTAACGACGCTTTGACTATTTAACGGTGATATAAAGGCGGAATTGGTCGTTAAAGTTTCATAATTCGATTAACAGGCTTAAGTGTTTAATTTGCCACGCGCATTTTAAATCTGAGACGGGCCGTAAAAACAGCGAAATGCGTTCGGTGTCTTTGCTTAGAACCTCTTAAAAGATGTCGGTTTCCAACTTAAGACACCATTACCGGAGTTATCCTGAAAGAACATCGAGGTATTTCCCAAAGGACTCGCACTCATTTATCAGAGTCATTGTTACTCTTAAACGTCGTCATGGCAACAACCTCATTCTTGTCGTTTATTAATTATATCGTCGCAAGGGCCACTTTGCACTCTTTGTTGGCATCTGACCGGAGTGTTTTTTCTAAATGACTTTCACGGAGCACGCAAAAGGAATGAAGTTTTCGCATAAATATAGCGAAACACCGTCAAAAGTTAGGAGGCCGGCGATTTTTCCCTGTCAAAAAAAATCCCCTGAATTTCATTTGCAGGCGCGCGGAGGAAAGACTGTCTTTTAGTGTAACAGTCAGATGTCATTTAGTACTGGTAAACTACTTAACAGATTAAGCGGGGGCTTTACTAAGTTAGTAACCAGATTTATGTTTGCATGGAAATCCCTTCTCGGCAAAAATTAAATAAGAACTTCAGAGTCCGTGTTTATTACATCTATAAAGAGAAGTGACCGTAAATGGAATTATGGCTACATCTTGCAAGTGTCGCATAAACCATATGGAGTTACATTTTGAAACAATGTCTGCGCATTTTCTATGGCAATTACAAAACTTCTATGGAACCACATAAAATTTTTAGATGCAGTTTTATGTCTCTTTGTAAAATCCCGGTTTTATAAACAAACATTTTATTGAATCAGGCGCGTTGTTCGACAACGATAACCACCAACAATTAGAACAAAAACTGCAGGTGCTCATGTTTACGGTAGTTGGAGGCTAGAGGAAGCACCTAATTTATATGTGTATTTAGAGGAAGTTTCGGACAAAACAAGGACTATCAAGAGGAAGCTCTGGCCATGTGGTCGGAATAAATAATTCTTGTTGATAGCTTCCTCTAGGCTTGTTGTGGGTGTAACAAGATGAGCATTGTTTCCAGCAAAAATTGGTGTAAAAACTGCTTAAAATTTTCCACACACAGCATCCAAGAGCCTTCAATTATTCAGCCAATTACTCGATACGACTGCTGTTCCAGATCATTAAACGAGACAATTTAAGAGCACATAAAGCGTCATGGTTTCGTCTAATTCATTAGTGCGAATATCGTGGATACAAGAAACTCGAATTATTTTTAAAGTAAAGCGATCCTATAAATTCCTTTTGGGAACAGCGTGCTTAAATGGAATTAGCCTTTTTCATTTTTTAAATAACGAGCTCGCGTCATATTAAAATAACTAATTTCGCCATAAATCTTTAAATATGCAGGGAGCAAGCACTACACAAATTTATTTTATGGCTCGCAAAAGTAGTGTTAGGTTTGTTTCCCAAACAAATGGGATCTTCAGTAATCAGTAGTCTAATATATTCCAAGGTAGCGTCTGGAGAAGGAAGCTCCAAAATCAACAGACAAGTGCACTCGGCTCTAGGATCCAGGATAATTAACGATTCTGATTCTGTTTCGTTAGTTGTTGCATTTGCATTAGTAGTTATTACAACTTGGACGAGACTCGAGATTTTCACGCTCGCTGAGTTTTCAGGAATCGATGAACCTCCTTACGATGGCGTAATTATCCTTGGAAAATCAGATCAATCAGCAGTTGCGTATCAGACATTTAACGCTCCCAGGAATCCATCGATCATTGTTTATCGTAACTTGTCCCATTTACCTGAAGGCGCAAGAAACCTGCAAAACCCCATCCGTATTGGTGAAAAAATGCATTTTGTGGAAAGCGATTATTTTTGACGAGGTTTTTCCTTTAAAAGAACTCGAATTCCGGTCACGTTCCGGAGCTTATTCATTTCCTGCGGAGGACATTTAGATCTGTTATGAATCGGCAGATACGAAACGAAGTTTATTCCACTAAAAATCTATAGCGATGCGAAATTAAGTTTGGGGTAATGCTGTTACGAAAGGGCAGTTCACCGTAGTCTTCAAGTTGAACACAATGAATGATTTTACACAAAAAATTTCGTTGCAGGTTTTAGATTTCTTAAGAGGCACTCGGCTCCTAACTTATCTTCAAACCTAATAAATTCGAATCGGAAAATGCAGAAATTCCAATTAAGAATAATTGTGCTCCACTCGACTTGGAGCTCCACCCCCGAATTCTTTTCTTTTTAATTTCGAAGGAACGTTGTCGCGGTCCTCCAGCAAGCTTTCAAGAACAGGGCCTAGCTAACAAATTCGATTTGAGAGCACAGATTTTCGACAATCACAACGAACTTCCGTAAAAGCATTATTTATACATTCAAAAGGTCCTAGTTTGCAAAAACATTCCATTTAAATATTCAACGAGCGGTTTTAAGTAGCTACAGCTGCGAACAGGTACTCTTTTCATTCCAACAGTTATTAGAATCCATAGTGAAACTTCAGAGATATGCGGTTTCCAATGGAGTTAATTGGATTCCTGTCTTCAATTCCCTCGAAATTGTCAATCTAAACTTTTAATCATACATCTCGCTTGAAAAATTCACTGACTTAATCGAAATTTGTTTGCATACATGCATTATCGCAGATTAAAACTAGTTCGTGCATGTTCATGTAAATGAATTTTAAAAAAAATCGGGTTTATGGGGTTGTATGCAAATTGAGTCCGCGCTTTTCTGATTAATTGAACGAACGGTGGAAAATTTACACCGGTGAGAAACACGTCGGGAGTATGAATATTTTACGAACAATTAAAGGAACGCATTTTCACGAAAATTTCGTTTCATTTTTAGTATTTACAGAGAAAAACACTTCAGTAAAAGGGGAAAAATTGAACCAACAGCTCCAACTGTGCTTATAAGGCAGCAAAAAACCTTTCAATGGACTGTATTAAAAATAACTTCAGGTGGAAATGAAAAAATCTTTATTTTAATTAGAAAAATGTGATGAATAAATACCAATAGTGCACAATTGTGTGTGCTATTATTATTAACAATAGAGGCGAAAGCAAATAATGGCTATAGAAACGTAAACAATCCAAAATTTTACACAAACATGAGCACTATTCGGTGTGCTAAAATTATTCCACTTTCACGATTGTTTTCAAAAACCACGAAAAATTCATTAGAATATTGGTCCCTTTGCAAGCCTTTGAAGACGTCGTAAATTGAAATGTGTTCTATTTGCTTTCTGGATATTACAAATATATACGCAGAATTATTACTTATGCTCAAACAACTCCCAGTAGTGACTCAAAGAGAGATAAGATAAATGGAACTTCTAGTTAGATGGATAAAAACATGTTCGTTGGCTTATGCCCGTAATGACTTTTTTAAACAGAAAACTTTTTATTATTAACCACGTTATAAAAATAAGACCAGTATTTTTCATTCTGACTTTACTGCATAAAGCGAATAAAACATGCAATTCTGCAAGTTCATAAATTACTGCTCAGAATAAACATTTACGACGCAGCTAAAGTTACTATTGCGCATAAATCGTAAAGATAAAACTATTCCTCAAAGTAGATGTTTATTAATTTTCGTTCACACACCACTATGCTAAACTGCCACAAAATGTTTCTTAAATCTTTGAATTCCACATTTTTTGTGTCAAGTCATTCACTTAGTCGTCTTTTTTCTTAAATTGAATTCTTGAACAAGGAATGCGATAATAAGAAATGTAAGGACCAAGAAAAGAAATTTGTGAATTTGCATATAGTATGTTTTTATTCAATTAGCATACACATCAATATGAATATGACTTAAGATGTACTTAAAGTAAGAAAGAAATGTAAATATAATCTTGAGAACGTGATGTAACCATCTTAATATTATAGCTTCTATTGACATATATGTTAATTAGGGGAAAATAATAGGGGTACAACCTCTATACTTTGCATTAAATAAATGCTCCCTTTACATAATACAAATATGTACAAATTACATCGCATGGGGGCACCCAAATGACGATACATTCAGAATATGAACGATACAGTAACTCGTTTAAATATCTAGTGCCTATATAGTGTAAGGCTAAAGCTACCTAAACAACACTACTCTTAACGATAGACACCATGTTCCACATAATTCTGGTCTCTTTTGCGTATTGAGTGCATATAACAATATACACAAAAAATTAAAAATTACCGTGACATTGATAGTCTCGAAAAAAACCACTAATTCTATGCAAAGTATAGCTTGTAAATTAGGTGCGATCCTTCTCGTTAGGGTCATTCCTATTGCTTGAAATTTTCCCGATGAAAAATTTCAACCAACAAAAATGACCCGATTCTGATGTATTTAAAATGAAACGACGCCCAAAGTCACCAACGGCGCCGACAGAGAAGAAAAGCAATGCATGTAGGGAAAGCACATGCCATTTGATACATTAGTTAAGTCGCTTCGACTACACTTAAAAACATCTCAACATGGATCAAACCAACAAATATACAGTAAAAACAATAAATAAAACGAGTTGCAGATGTTCGAAGTGTAAACGATCGGCACTCTTCACGTTCATTTCTTGCTCATAATTTTGAGATACTCCAACGCGTTTTCCGCTGCTGCCGATTGGGCTTCTTTCGGTGAGGCGCCAGCGCCATAACACACCGCAACCGGGAGAGTGGAAAGCTGAACTAGACACTGGTTTTTACCAGATAATGCCTTCTCTTCGATGTCCACGTACGTCACTTCAAACTGTTGTTCTGAGGCTATTTCATGAAGAAATTGGATGAAATTGAAGTCTTTGTTGAATACTATGTTCTGAAAAAAGAAGGAACATTAACATTTTGGTACAAATATTACTATTGTTGTATAAAACAAAAAATACCTGCAACTCCTTTAGTTTGGGCCCGTTGGATTGTTTCAGAGTCTTGTGAAACTGCGACACCTTATGAGTGTGTTGCAACGTGAGGGTGGGTATTTTACTATCTTTCAGACCGCTGTATCGTCCTTGCAAGTTACACATTTTTGCAGCCAACTACAACATACACAATTGAAATGATGTCTGGAAGTTCGCTGATTTGCTCAGATTATTTTTACGACACGAAAAAAACAATACCATGATTCAGACTTATCAAGAATTTGTAAACATTGGATTTCTTTACATAACAGAACTTACGCACATTAAAGCCATGTGTTATCCTAGAAAGAGAACAATACGAAAAGAGGTCAATTGGGTTAATTTTATTAGCGTTAATTTGTTGTTGAAAGACACTTAAGCGTTTTTTGTTGTAAAGTGGTTTTAAACAGAAATGCACTACACAACTTCAAACACATTGCAGTTCCCTATACATGTATATTATTAGTAAGCCTGAATCATGTCTAACTCAACAGGCGTTCATTTCAATTCTGCACATTTTAACAATTAATTGCTTACTGAAAGATCGTAAAAATACCTCAGCAATTTCCGCCCATTGACATTAAGCAACATTTAAACATCCATCTAAAGTAGAAAGCCAAAACCAAACTATAAACTATAAACCAAGCCACACTGTACCTCCTCATCATCGTCATAACCTTGGGGCAAACTGTTTCCTTCAAGAGGCATATCTTGTAAAGCTTGCCACATTTTGTGCGCCGCCATTCTCTTTGCTAACTTCTTAGATTTCCCTGTTCCTACTTCTTTGAATTTTAAAACTTGGCAAGCTATCGTGAACTGACGTTCGTGGGGAAGACCCTCTTCGTGTTCCATTTCGTAAGACGGTGGAGGCCACCTCCTCGACATGCACATTTCTTGTAGCCAACCGATGGGATTACCCATCACTTTGTCGTCGAAAGGTGAGACTACCTGGGCAGTTCTGGAAAAAAGTTCCAATGAAAATTTAACAAAATCAATCTTTCGCACTCACATGTCGTTGGCTCCTGGTGTTCCATTGGAAGCATTGGCTTGTTCGGGACTTTGCTTACCCACCAGAACATCCAGAAGATTTTTTGCTGCCGCATGTTTCGCATCTTTTTTCGATCTTCCGGTTCCGGTGGCGACGAAATCGTTATTAATGAAAACTCGATATCTAAAAATTGGTTCGTGGATAGCACCTTCAATTTGAACTAGTTCGTACTTCGGAGTCGCCCCTCGTCTACTTAGTAATTCTTGGAGGACTGAAACGGGAGTTTTCGTGGGTAGAGACGCCATTTCCTGGAAAGAACAGTCGAATTTTCAGGTCTACTTCGTCGCAAAGAGTGAAAGTTGTAACGATTGTGATGAAATTCGATAAAAATAGGCCATGAATTTTAATACAATAGACAGACCAATTTATAGTAATTAAATAACCCGTTATCGAAGGCTTTTGAAGACTTTTATTGAAGTAATCTAAAACCTAAAATGACGTGGCTGAAGTGGATAAACAATGCTTGAAATGGGATCGTTTTGGTACTAACAAAACTATTAAACTTTCCACGCCGCCCCCTTCTTTGAAAACATCGTGAATAATATATCGTGTACTTCCTCACCTGTTTATCAAATTAGTTTTAAAGGAATTAGGGAAACATTTACTTAAAAGGTACAAAATTTTATCGCTTTTCAAATAATCACTAAACAAATAATCCGCTGATTTCGACTAATTTATCGCAAAACCGCTTAATAACTTACTCAAGTTACTTGAAGATGATTAAGACAGATTCACATTTTATTGTTGATTTTGAAGAGCATGTTTGCACTCACAGCAGCGTATTTTGCAATGAAAGTAATGCACAGATATAATCAGACAATCTCGCTATTTGCATGGCCATGAATTATTAATGAAGAAAGACTTTTTTACTGCCTTGTTTAGAAACCAATTTCCGTAAAAGTAAAATACGCATAATTTTATGAGTGTCCTTGCGCTGCAAAATTGCCACCATTCTAAGAATATTTACCAGTTTGGCTTCTTCACTTAAAGATAGTCGCTCGGCTTGCATCCCATGCAAAGCATTTCTGTTGTTCTTCCTCCTCGGATGGACAGTGTGCAATGGTGGCGTCGAGTGAAGAAGTGTCATGTTTGGGTCCATCCGAAACTGCTGCAAAAAGAAAATTTTCACCAACACGTCTCCTCCACATGCCCTAGAATTCACTGCAGTGCAAAGTTAGCTAAAGATTTTGTTCTTCCGGTCAATTTCCGAATCCCCTTTCGCGAAATCGACCATCACCTGGTTATGAATAGCGCTGCCAGGGGCTTTTTAGTGTTAGAGCACAACAAGTGAAATAAAAACACTGACAAAAACGGAAACATAAATCCTCTTTGAAATCTTTACCTGGTCAACTGTTGGATGTACAAACATCTCGGCTTGTTGGCCCTTAAATTCCGCTTCCCGTACTGAAGAAAACGAAATTATATTCCATTCGCCCTACACAACTTAAAAAATCGTGAATAAAATTGCATTAGCAAGAGAATGTACGCGACTGACTTTTCATATGAACTCGAGAGAAAAATACAAAAGACAGGTGATAGAGGTAACGGAAAGCCCCTTAGACACAATGCGACCCTTCGTATTCAGGCACCCTTAACGAATTTTGCATAGTTCAACATCCCTTTTACAACAGCCATTAGGAGGTCTTACTGAGCCACTCCTCATCCCTAATTTAGTCTCTTGGAACTCACTCCAATGTTGTTTATCTTGTTTTTTGGTTTTTAAATAAGCCGGTTGGCGAGATTTGGGGTGAATCGTCTGCTGTTAATACGTTTATTTTTACACGATTTTTACCACGTGTTATTATGGTTTTGTGCACGTAATGACTATGAAAGTGAGTTGTACTTACAGGATGTTTACAGACACAAACACTGCGCCAATTTAGAAATGCGAGCCGTTTCTACTTACAACTGTAAACACTGCAATGGCGACGTTGGCCACAAGACTTGTCAAAGTGACGTTTGCGCGATGCAGCTGTTGAAAGCTCGTCATAAGTTCGAATAAGCACGAATCCGAAAATGAGCTTTCAGAGGAATTTTCTTCAAAAGATAATCTTTGCGCTTGCAGTAGTTTACAGTTATTTGTATTTTATTGCAGCCATTTTGTTGTAATTCCGCTGTTATGTAAACAAAACAACAAAAAAACGTAAAAGCTCTTCGTGGATATGCAACCAGTTAAACACAACTGCAATGAATATTGAACTTCCATACTTCTTTAGACTTCTCTTCACGTTCAAGCCACTGAAAGCACTAATGGAATCTCAGTTGGGCTTTAAAACCTCTTAATTTAGCTTTGTATTGACAAATTGACAAATTAATTTTTATCTTTTTATTTTAATCTTTGTTTCTTGAAATGAAATTCAAACTTTTTTTTTGTGCTTTTAAGTAAGGACTTTTTTCATCGACAGTTACAAATCAAACGTGCAAAACGTGTTCATGTGTTCATCTTTAAGAGTGCCACTTTATGCAAGAACTCATATTCAAACTGCCACAAATCGCTTAATTTTCCGCATGGGAGCCGCTCTAAAAAGTATAATTTTTAAATCACTACATTATTTCACCCTACTGTGGCTAACTAGACTGTAAAACTTTGGAATCTTTTACCATTTCAATGCAAAATGCGTTTCAGAGTACTTGCCGTTCTTCTGGTTTTATTCATTTTGTTCTGTAGTGTTGCTTCTCAGAGTTATTTTCAAGATTTTATTAATAAAGTGACCAACATTACTTCCAATACTGGTAAGCAAATGATAAAAGTTTTATAAAAACGCTTTGTTTATCTATTTTAGAGATGATGGAAACTGCTCGAAAGAAGAAAAAGAAGAAAGGAAATTATTTTACGTATCTTTTATGGGGCTCTATGTTAGCCAAATCGATTATTTTTCCATTGGCGTTTAAGGCCATGGCAGTGATGACTAGTGTTGCTGTGTTATTTAGCGCTTTGGGGCTAATCATGTCGACTATTGTGGGATTCGCGAAGCTGGGAAAACCTTCGAAACCTCAAGTCAAGGTGGTCCATAAAATTCCTTATAATCATTGGGCTAAAGATGATAATGGACTGAAAAGCTACACTTCGAGCAATGGGGAAACTTATGAGTTTGTAACTCCAGGACCTCTATAAAAGATTATTGTTGTATATTTTAGTATATTTGTTTATTTATTTTTATTTATTTAGTTTTAAATAATAAATAGTGTTTGTGTAGGCTTTTATTTCAACGATTCAACAATTTTCAAAAAAAACTTTTCAGTACTCCTGCTAAGATTTTCGCAGCCACTGGCTTCCTAATCTTGACGTTTCGAGGTCATCGCACCTAACCCAACATTCTGTCTTGTTTTGGAAACATATTTATTTATGATAATTCGGTCCCATAAGTAAAATCCAACCTCGTGAAGTAACCAGACCCGTGGACTTTATAACCAGTGATAAATCATGTTGGAATCCAGTGTCACGATAACTGTAATTCTCGTCTTTGCTCGAATGTAAACAATGGCAACTTTTCACGTTGTACAAGAAGGTCCAGTAAATGCGCTAGCATTGAATAGAGACAACACTCAGGTGGCGATTGGAGGCCGAAATGGTGAGGTCCTCGACAACTTTGTTCTTCAATAACGATAAAAAATTTCAGTTTTCAAAGTTTACACAATTGAAGAAGACAAATTCACTGAAGTCTACAACTTGCGGAGTTTAAAGCATCTCAACCTTGGATTTTCGTGCAACGACGTGTCATGGAGTTGGACGGACGGTATAAAAAGAAACCAATGAGTTTCTTGTCTAATTAGTAAATTTTAGACCACTACTTAGCGACCGCGGCTACCAATGGCCACGTGTGCGTGTGGAATCTCACGAAAATGGGTAAAGGAATGCAAGAACAAGACTACCAGGAGCACAAAAGGACAGTTAATAAAGTAAACTTTCATGCAAGTGAACCAAATAGACTTATATCAGGTTCCCAAGATGGAACAATGCGTTATTTTGATATTCGCGTTAAAAGTGCTGTAGCTATCTTTTATAGCAATACAGAGAGTGTAAGAGATGTACAGTTTAGCCCCCATAATCCATACACTTTTGCAGCGGTTTCTGAAAACGGAAGTGTACAATTATGGGATGTTAGAAGACCTGAAAGGTATCAACAGCAATTTGCAGCACATAGCGGACCTATTTTCGCTTGTGACTGGCATCCTGAGAGCACGTGGCTGGCCACTGCTAGCCGAGACAAGACAATTAAAGTTCGTTACTTATTTCATATTTAATTTTTTGACTCATCATTTTGATTTAGGTCTGGGACTTGACAAGCAAACTCACTTTGGAGTATACAATTCATACTATTGCGTCAATAGGGCATATAAGGTGGCGCCCGCAGCGCCGGTACCACATAGCTTCTTGTGCCCTTGTTGTGGACTGCAGCATTAACATTTGGGACGTCAGGCGTCCTTACATTCCTTTTGCCGCTTTCAATGAGCACAAGGATATTCCAAGCGGCGTGGCCTGGAAAGGGGATCCATACACTTTTCTCAGCAGCGGAAGGGTATGATATTTTCCCTTAATTAAATTAATTAAATCCCAAAATTTACCGGGCTTTTTAAAATTATTTTCAATAATTTCGGCGCAACTTTGAAGCATTAATGCGGTTATTTATCTTTTTTCGTTATTCTTGCATTATACAGGGTGATACAGGGACATATTTGTGTAGTAACATGTCTTACGTATTTCTACTAGGACTGTACTTTATACCAACACTCGTTCAACTTTGCGAGCCGCCCCGCCAGTAAAGCCAACCCCCAAGGCGTGTCTTTAAACAACAAAGGCGAGATTCTGTACGCCCACAAAGTCAACGTCAACAATGTCGTTGCAAAACCTGGTGTCAGCATTATAAGGTACCAATAAAACAACACTACAAAAAATGCACTTAAAAAATTACAGAAAAACGTCCACTACTCAATCGCCCGATCAATTCCACCTAGCATCTAGTCTCATGCACCAGTTCAGCCAATCACCAGAGGAGAAATCCGAAGCGGACGTTTTCATTGGTTTGGCTCACAACTACGTGCTCAGCGGAAGGAGCTTATCCGAGATGTGTGAGCACAACTCGGCCGTGGCTCAACAATATGGCAAAAATCAAATTGCAATGGTTTGGAAGATAATCAAAACAATGTATGGGGAGGAGTTCTTGCAGAATTCTAACATTAGCAACAGAGATGATGTCGTTTCTCATAGTAATCTTCCTTTAAATAATATACTGGGCGGGATTGAGCACGCCAATGATAATGACCAAAGATCGAGGGGCGGGGATACACCAGTGGCGCAGTTTAGTGATGAAACCGAAAACGAGGATCAAGTGGATCATATTGCGATCTACAATAACGGCTTTCCGACTTATCTAAACTTCAGGACAGGGCTACCAAAAGGAGATTTTTCGTTCGGAGAAAACGAAATAGATATGGAATTGGATGGTATAATCACTGATTACCAAAGTGGATATAGAAATTATGCTACTCCTCAACAAGATTACGTTCTTCCGAACGAGGCTTTCCACCTTCGACACGAAATTCGAAATCGGACACCTCCTCCTGATAAATTCCCTAACTCGAACTTCAATGTGATGAGCGATGACCAACAGACTATCTCTCTAGAAGAGCAACCGCAGACTCTTCTAACTGTTTCTTGTTTACCAAAGATGCCTCTATATGATCCGTCTTCAATTGTTTTGGATACTTTAAAGCACCACGCGATTTTAGGAGATGTTCAAACGGCAGCGTGTGTGCTTATAATTTTAGGTGACCAAAGAAAATCATTGACTGATTTAGATGAAACTACGCAAGAACATTGGCTTTTGGGGTACGTCGAACTTCTTAGTAGGTTCCAGATGTGGAATATTGCAACACAAATTATTAAATTGTCGTGGATCCCTACTGTGGAACAACTTAACCAACAGTCGACTCGATTTAACACAAATTGTAGTAAATGTAGTAAAGCTCTGCAGCGAATTGGATGGTTGTGTGACAAATGTCACTCGTCTCAATACGCACTTTGTAGCGTTTGCCACCAAGTAGTTAAAGGACTATATGCTTGGTGTCAAGGATGTTCACACGGTGGACACCTCGCTCATTTAAAACAATGGTTTGCTATTAATAAGATGTGTCCAACAGGGTGTCGCCACCAGTGCGAATATAAATAATTTACAAATCATACTGTACATAAGAACTAATCGATTTTCGGTTTATTTATTATAATGAGTCTTTCCCATGGAAATTTGCTAATCGGCGGAAAGATCTTGGAATTTGTCGTGCGAAGTTATGTTTGGGGAAGTTTTATCTTGTGATAATTTTATGTAGTAAACTTTTATTATCATTACCGTTTTTAGTTATTACAACCTGTTGCTCCAATTAAGGAATGAAATTACGTTTAAAATTAACCTCATTGTAAGCTTCCGGAAGTTGGTCTTTAGCACTGTTACTGCACCGTCTCAGATACTTAATTATTACAAGAATGTTTGTGTTTTTGCAAACAAGATTAATTTATCACGAGCTTCGCGTAAGTAATTGGCGAACTTGAATTGGTTTTTAATTAATACGTGACGATTTAATTACAAATTAAAGGTAAGTGAGTTAATTCGTCAATTAGTGAGGGATCAATTTAGATCGAAGAATTGGATAAAGCTAACCAAAAGTGATTTATGTGTTCTTGAAATGACTTCAAAGAACTACAACCGCTTCCGACCACAAAGTCTGTTCGGAATCATTGAATATTTAGCTAAACGGTTAATGTGGCAGATTTAAGTGTAACTTTTTTTATTAATTGATAAAACGTTTAACTACAAAGCCATTGATTTGAATGACAAGTTTGTACAAATATTATTTAATCATCTGGAACGATAATTGTTTGGGATCTCAACGGACCATTTAACTGATGATTTGACAGAAAGTGGAACTACGCTACTTTTTTTTAATCGAGCTTAAATAGCGGTGTAGCCAAATTAAACTTGAACATAATAATGGGTTTATAATTTTTTAAGCTATTTATTCAAGGATTAGCTAAATGGGAAATGTAGTCTTTCTAAACTACTCACAACTAAACTAGAAGTTCATGTTTGTCTGAAAAGTGAACTCATTGAATTCTTTTTCAGTTTTCAGCTATTGACTATTACTACTTTTCGGTAAAAATACTGTTAGGAAATTAACGACCTAATGTAGACACAGACCTTAGCAAATGAACCAAATTATGATTGTGAACCCATTGCTGAAAATTACGAATTTTATGTTTTTTTGCTCTGGAATTATGTAATAGGGCACGCTTTTCGTCTTTTTCATCCAATAACAAACGCCAATTAAAAAGTTGCTCGGCAAACCCACAGCTCAATTCTCTTTACGTTGTGCGTTTTTTTGTTACCAAGATATAACGAATTGATTTTTTTTTGTGCATAATTCAATTACCTTACAAATTTATCAAATAAACAACAGTTATAGCCATTATTTCGTCAATGAAAGAGAAGTTACGATCGAGTTGTTTAATTGGATGGATGCATTTTATGTGACAAAAACTATTTAATAAAGATAATAATGGGAGTCAATGCGGGATTTTTTTGTAGGTTTTAATTCATTTTGCTGAATCTTCAAATATATTTTTTTAAATTGCGTTTTTAAGCTCTGGAAGTTTGTAATTGGGCACGATTAATGAACTTGTTGAAAGTAGTAACCGTAGCAATTTTCTTAACATTGAAACCGTCAGAAATACATTAATTAATCACTTCATATTATTCGTTTCCTATTGTCCCAATTTTCGTGAAGATAAATAATAGCAATGTAATTTATAAACGCATCTGAAAATATTTTCACATGAAAACAAACTTTAAACGATGTGTCTATAAGAAACACTGAAAGCTACCAGTGTGGAAATACATTATAAGAAGTTCAAATTACACGACAATTTATTTCCTGCATCCCGAAGAAAAATCACAACATTCTAGTTTAAGTGGATATTCAGGGCAAATAAAGAACAAAGTAAGGCCTTTCAATAACAGAGTATTTTCCATACTTAACTACTTTGATGGAGAAAAATTGAATAGATGTGGTAAAGAAAGTTATTAATTCATTATTGCTCCACTGTTTGTTTAAAAATAAAGTGAAACAACTTAATAATCATGAATTTATTTGTAGCAAACAGTTTATTCTACACTGATTTATCTTTGGATTTGGCTTAAGTAGTGTAATTGTAAAGGTTTCTACAAAATCTACTCTATTCTACAAAAATACGTCCAGGATTTGTTTTACATTTTATAATAACTTAACTTATAATTACATGTCTTGAAATAAATAAAACTTGAGTTGGCACCCAAGCAGCTACCTATATTGCACATTAATAATGACTTCCTCCAGCTTTGAGACCCATAACAGCAGCGAACAACGCAAAGAAAAATCCAGCCATTCCTGTCGCTCCAGTCAACAGGATAAGTCCTCCAATCAGGACAGGTATCAATGTGAAAAACTTGAGTTTATAAGCTAACAACAACGGTAGTAAAAACCGTCTAAATTTTTTCTTCACTTTGAAGTGGCCGCCTTTTCGGGACACATCGTCGTATTCTGGAAATAATAGTGCTTGAGAGTCGTTATAAAAAGACATTGTAAATGTTACACCGCCGCGACTACAAGAAAATGACCAGTTAGAGGCATTAATCTAGGATGGCGAGTTCCCGCCACGAGCCAGTTTTTTCGGATTTTTTATTGTGAATAAAGATGAAGTTCCGGTTTATGTAAATGAATGTACAGTTGAGACATGTGGAATTCTTTAAGCTGAAACTAATTGTCGTGACGTTATTGTTTTCGGGTCAGAAGATTGCTCTATGTTAATCGCGACATTTTTCGGTTGTCGATTCCGAAATCTAAATGATCTCAGAAAAGACCTACTTTATCGGCACACGTTTTCGTCTTGATTTGCACCACTTGATTGCGCTTTTCGTCACGTTTTCTGAAAACCTACTTCAATAAACACACGTATTTTGTTAGACTACAATGTAATTACATATTGGTTGGTTACTGGCCCGAAAAATCAAGCGATGTGCCTTGATGGCATGCGATAAAATCGTACCTGGAGTCATGGGTATCCGGCTCTGTAGCGACCACTGTTTTGGATAAGGACTCCAAGAGTCCTCCAGGACCTGCAACTCGTTATTTTCTTCGATGCTCTCCTCACAACACGTTTCAACAAGGACCGCACAAACACAAAAAACTAATAAAACAATTTTCGAGTTCATATTTGTGTTCTTTCTTCACTCAGACCCAAACGTCAAGGAATCATTTTCAAAATGAACGCGTTTTTGGTTTGGAAGAGTGCGTCACCCGAGTGCTGCCACCACAACCGTTCGCAATAGACTCAACCATTTCCTCGTGCTTCAGACCCGTGTAATGATTCTCCTGTAATGTTAAATATTATCTACGTTTCCGCATGAATTCTTTAGATATAACATGAAGCGTGCAATTTATGGTATGACAGTGGCGTGCCCAAAAATCGGACACAGCGGGCGTAATGATAGGTAAAATGTTTGCGAAAACTTGGTCACAGTCTGGTTCATCGAGGATAGGGTTCGCACGATGCAAATTTTGGGACGGAAATTAAGAGATGTATCCATCATTGGCTTTAAATGTGATTAGTTGCGTGCAGAAGGAACGGTACCGTTTTGCCTTCATGCGTACATTTAAGAAGAACAATTTGTTTCGGGTAGGTGCGGACTTTAATTTGGCGGATAAATGTGGAGGTTTTAGTGTCAGCTACACTTTAAATGACAATGAAAACATTTTTGTTTGTTTTGCTAAGACGGAAAGGTCGGCGGAAAACTTTTGTAATTATCCAAAAGAACGACAAGTTTCGGCTACGCACTTGTACTACCGTTGAAGTTTATCTTCTCAAATCATCACTTTTCTTTGCTTTTGTCACGGAGATGAAAGTGATTGACTCTGTTAAGGTTGCGTAAGATTTTACCGTTTTGTTTAAATTTCATAAAATTTATTGGGACCATATGGTGCCAATTGGGTGACGATAAAAAAATCATAGCACCTGTTCAGGCCTAGCCTAACTGTCAACAGTTGTGAAATTGGACGAAATTTCATTGAAAATTAAAACTGGAAAATTGTCCGAGACTAAGTTTGACAGATTTATATTCTACGTCATGATCTATATCAACACATTTACGTTATAATGAACGAGGAAATCTCCAGCATCGTATGAACAGTTAAAAACCGTATTTATATGTGACAAACACAGATGGCTTTAACACTTCTCATGGACATACAGCATCTACATAATTATAAACGTTCCGTGAAAATTAAATTTCATTTTATTTCATTTCATTTACAAGCATGAAAACAAAATGAACACACGCCAATTGAATGAATATTAAATGCACGGTATCGCCATGTGGTATAGAAAAACAGACAGACCTAAATTTCCTTCCTAGTAAATTTGCATTCTGTCTTTTCTTGCTCGATAAAATATCTCTAATTTGCTTCCATATAATGAAAGATAAAAGCAGCGAATAATATGCGGTTAGTATAACAAGTTAAGTGATTCTATAAAAGGTTGACATTCACAATATTTCTGATAGAAAACCTGCATTGTTTTTTAATTATTATTGTTATCTTTTTTCACTGATGGAAAGTGAAAAAAGTTGCTTCCCAAAACGAAATTAGCATTTGAGAAACGCAGCTATCACCCGCATGCCGAAAATAAATTTAGGAAAGTAGTTCTACACGATAAATTTAATTTCGCAGAATGGGAAAAATGGTTCACCTAACTCTTTTTTTTTTACTTTCTTTCCGCAAATTTCTTTTTTTTCGGAAGTTGAGGAGTCAATTGCGTTTACAAATATTTTTCTCACGCAATCAACAGTCACGGCAGAAGAGCGAACCATACTTTCTTTTCACACGTAAAAACATAAAGTTCTATTATTAGTGGTCACTTAATCCTCACTTGCGGTGATCTCTATTCCCATCATAAACTCCTCCGCAACTGATTTTGTGAAGTGCAACTTAACTAGTTAAAAAGTTATTGTTTTAATTTCCTAGGCACTAATGAAGAGTTTTTTTTACTCAAAAATCCACATTTGAGCAAATTTCTTATTGCTAATAACACAATTAGCTGTTTGAACTAGCGGTTTGTTAATATGTCCCATAATCCTACTGAATCTCAAACTAATTGGTTCTTCACATCCGTCCTGTTTCCGTTTACGAGCCGGATTTTGATTAATCCACACCCGATTTTTATACAAAAATAGAAACAGAAAGCAGCCTAACTGTTCAATACAGCATTTCTTTCGGTTTTCCTGTACAGACGTCACTTGTTATTATTCTCGATTTGAATAGCAATATCTTTTTAGAACCGAAAGAAAATCTGCGGTTAGGATTGATAAAGATGGCTCAGTTCAACGTATCGCTTTATTAATCTTTCTGGGATGAGGAAGTTCCAAGAATGAAATGTTTAAATTGACTTGTAGAGGTATTATTCTACTAGTTTCAAGAGGTTTGTGTTTGATTAAGAATTACTGGTGCGCAAGTGAACCGTTTGAGTTAATTACTCCTTTCATTGGAGAATAGCGAGGAATTTACAGTTCTGTTAGATTAATTTCAAGTCTGACGGGTGTCATTCTTCGTGATTTTTTTCTGGATACAGTTTTGATTCTACTTCCCCAAATATTCAGCGCTTCTTGTCACGCTTGAATCGTTCCAAAAAGGCACAAATAACTGACTGCAACGCTTGATCAAATGCAGTGTTCTTGTGTTAATTATGCTTTATAAACACGGTTATTTTTTATTTGGCGGTTTCATTCTTGCTGAAGCTTTTTGTGTAATTGAGCTTATCCATTTGTGAAATTTGATGCGAATGATTCAAGTGTAGATCAACGGATAAAGCGATGATTGATTAAATTAATTGCAGGCTCAGTTATTGTTTGTTAATGGAAGTACTAATTTACGCACGAATTTGATGAATTTCATGCTTGGTACTTCGGAATTTGCTAAAATTTGCATTATTTGATTGCGGAATTAAGTTGAGTTTTTGTCAAGTACTGTTATTTCATTTCTTGGCCGGAAACTATAGTACTTTAATTTCAGTACCTCAAGTTTTCAGTTTTATTCGAGGCACCATCTAGTTGACGATCCGTACATTTCTCTTTGAATCATAGATTTCTTTAACCTGCACGGGTGCTCCCTTGTTGTTTAAAGAGGTCGCTACCAGCTCGCTACCGCTGAAAGCCGCATTTAAAAGCCGTAACACATTAATATAAACATAAACAAAGACATAAATTTACCTTATGGACCATTAAACTATGAAAAGGAATGTGCGAAAGTGTGAAATTTGTGAAAAATGCCGTTCTTATCTCTGTAATTTGAAAAATGTTTGGGTGCGTTACCAAAAATGCTGCACTAATACTTATTGCTGATGTTGATTTTTATGGCTTAACGGTAAAATAGAAATTTCATCATTCTTTGGCATTAGAATAAGATGCTTTCACATGAATAGAGTCGGAGTGATTAATCTTCCCATATCAACAATTAAGGAAGCAGGTTGCGTGAAATCTCATATGACACCGGAATCTATGCTAATTTAGCACAGTGTGCTACAAGAAGAAGAACTAAACAAGCATAGTCATTCGACACACTCTTTTAGTCACGCTAATTACGATATTACCATCAATATCACGTTGCCGCGAGGAACACATTAACACAAAATTTCTACAAAAATCTTTTTATTGAAGAAAATCGGAAATACTGTTTGGTACGAAATACAAACAATAAATAACATAAATACAATAAATAAAGATAACAATTAACAATGGCCTTGTGTGACAGAGAAAGGGAAGAAGTGACCAAAAAATCGGTCAATATTTGTACAATTCGACTTAAATTAACTATTTGGGACTATACGCTTTGTACGCCAATTTCTGGGCCTCGTCGAACGACCTCTTGTCCCAACCGCCTCCGCTGGATTGCCAGCCACCGCCCCCACCGCCGCCGGACGACCATCCGTGACCACCGCCGCCACCGCCTCCGTGTTTCGAAGCGAAGAGTTTTTTGATCGCGATGATTCCTGAGAGAAGTAATGCGATTTTAGCTGTGATAAGTGCTTTTCCTGCGAGGAGGAAAAGACCAGCAATCGCGATGGGGATTAAAGCTGCCATTTTTGCAGCAATGCCCATCATCATACCGCCCATCATGTTCTTCATTTTCTTCCCACGACCTGTAACATGTTTAGATAAAATATGGGTGGTTCTAATGGTCTAATGTTTAACAGTACCTTCTTCCAGTCCCATTTTTGGTATGCTGACTTCGATGGTTCTGGAACCAACAAATTTGGCGACTTTGTCCAAAAGTATTGTGGTCAAGGCTTCATCTTTCGCGTCCACGGCTCTTGGAAGGGTGTTTTCTAATTGTTCTTCGCTGAGGGTTGCTTCAGGAGTCACGTCGTTGGAGCGCGTGATCATGACACCTTCAGTAAGGGCAAAGTGATCCATTCTTCCGAGTCTGTCCAAAAATGTGATTGCTTTTTTCTTAAGACATGGCGAAAATCCGTCACTTTTACTGCAGTCATCGTAAATTTTCATCGCTAAACGTATTCCTGCGCTATCGAAGGACTCTTGTCCCAGCGCCACGACGGCGAAAGCCAACACTAGCACCAAACTCTTCATCACTGCGAGAACCGACAACGACTGATACCGAGAGTACCAATGGGGCACTTATATACAATAGCTTTGACACTGACTTTGACCTTTTCTGGTGACCTCATAAGAAGTTCCCATAGAGAGAGAGACGTCTTTGCGCCCACACCCGGTTTCATTGACACATTTGCCGACTACCCTACAAGCGTGATTGGCCGGATTCTGACCCAGAAAAGTCAAAAACAAACACTATTGGCCAGTGGTACTACAGACCCCTCCAGCTTTTACGCTCGAGTACTTTGAGCAGATTCAGTCGACAGTGAATCTGGTTTATTAGAAAAGTGATGCTTGAAATGGAAACTAAAAATGTTTTGGTTTATTTGGCGGATTCATTACGCCAACGACGAAAATGCAAGTGATTGGTTTTTTCGTTGATGGCCACTGGGCAAAGCGATGAGGCGGAAACGACTTTTTGTTGCTGATTTTAAGGAAATAATTGGTTTTTCATGCTATTGTTCCGCGATTTTTTATTCAGAGATCAGAAATCCATAGCCGCAGAGTCGAGTTAATGATCGGAATAGTAATAAATTCGAGGAAGAAATTTATTATATGTATTTGAAACCTATTTGAGAATAAATTTTATTGTGTTTAATGTAGGAGCAGGTATCGCTTCTTTATTTTAGTTTTATCGAGCGTTTTTATTGAACATGTTTTAGTACCTCTAGAAGGAAAACTAATACTTTAATTTCCGCACTTTGTAAAATTAACATAATTTGACAGCGCCGATTTCCTGAAGAGGCTTTTAAAAACATTTTTTACGATGGAGTCTGTGGCTGTGTCGCGTTTACAAGAAACTAATGAGGCAAATAACACAGATTTTAGTGTAAAAGAGGGCAGGATACGGACTCGTGACTTTACGTCCAAAATGGTTAACTCAAATTTTAACGTTTAAGCACAGTTGCTGCTATACATCTTTACAATTAGAATTATGCATTATTGTAACTCTAGTAATTGGTTTAATCAATTAGTTTTGCTTCCAAATTCAATAGTGCACACGTAATTTAATAGTCTCAAATTCAAAGCCACGAACTAATTAACCCGATTAACCACAGGATTTCTCTAATAGCACCACCCATAAAACAATATAATTACAATATGTTGGACTTTTTAGACAAAAGTGAAGATGGGATTGTTGTGGTAATAAACCACACATCCGTATTTTCTTTTCTATTTACCTACATAGGACACCTCATAAGCACCTCTTTCGTAATTACGAAATTAGGCCTCATTGTCACAGCTGCTGTCCTCACAAATTAATTTTAAATCGCTCATTACACTAAAAAGTAAGATTTCTGTCATTATATTTTACTGTGGACACAGTCCAGTCCCAATTACACCAAAACGACATTATCAATGATTCTTAAATCCTCGTGTTGAAAGTACGAGCGCGGACCGCGACGGTTTTAAAATCAAAGAGACAAAGAATCAGGTCAGAACTCCACAATCCAATCATTTTTTCAGATTTGCGTATCTCCACGAATTTGCATTTTATATTCTGGTTGTTTTGATGATCTTGGAGATGTACAATTCGTGCTTTATTGTTGAGTATTTTTTTTTCTCAGATTACACGTGCGTAACAATTTTCCCAAAAGTATGTCAAAAGATGCGTGAACCGATCGAAATTTAGGGTTAAAACAACCGCAGAGTTGTTCCGTTTTATGACACTGTGGTTTGAAAAACATTTTCGCAATGTCAACAACGAGGCCAATTCCGGATCCATTAGAAGAGTACTTGTACAGGAAAAATGCAGTAATGCACTCGTGTAGATTTAACCTAATTCTCAGGTTTTAATCACAGAACAATATCTTTGTAATCGTTCGCAATCGAAGGTGCATAAGAGTGACAGTAATGTGGAGTACCGGAACACCATAATCTTATTTTGTAATAAATTGTTCTTTGTGCTTTTATTCAACAATAATGCGTGCGGTCTACTTCGGCTCAGGACGTGCTCATTAGCTTGATTGTTAATCTTAATAAGGAAGATGTGTGCAATTAAGGATTTTTGCCGGGTATGACCTTTTTGATTAGATTGTCGTTAAATATCGATCAGCAACGCCACTAAATTTATGACTATACCTATGTGATTTTAATTTTAAGTGTTATTCTACTTTTTTTATCTGTTCACTTTATCGGCTCGTGAAGAAACGAATTTATGACTCCCGACACTTGCGTGGACACCACAAAATTTTATGATGGTCCCACACAAGAAATAAGGCATCAATGGTCACGTGCGAAGAAAAACTGTTTCTCTCACCTATTTATCTATCAAGCAGGAATTTGCGTGATGATCTGAAATACTAATGAACCAAGTGTGAAAATTGCCCTAAAACACGAACTCCTTCTGATATATTGAAGACGTACGCTTCAACATCTTCAGTTGTAGCGATGAATTCCACACTTGTTTTTTTGAGTCTGTTGGCTATTGTCAGTGCAAACCCTTCTAGTTTCCAAGTGTTGAGAAAATTCTACAGTAGGTGCACCAACCAAACTGAAATCTTCAAATGTTTGAAAATACAGAGTTTGAAGATTGTAGACCGGGCTCTTCATTCTCACGCCATCCAAATTATGGATGGTGTGACACTTATTGGTGACAGACAGAGTCGTAGTTTGGTACCTCTCAACGGTAGTAAACTCGACAAGTTGTCCTCTGAAGAAGTTGATGATATGCTTAAAGACACCACTGCGAGATTCTGGAATAGTCGGAAACTCGAAGTACGACTTCCTACAGTTTTGGAAGCAAGAAAAAAAGGGAAAGGTGGAGGATGGGCTGCATTACTTTGGGCGCTAGCTATCAAAGGTAGTTTCTTAGCGCTAGCATACCAAGGCATCGCCGTCATGTCCGGCACATCCATCATCGTCGGCAAAATGGCTCTTCTCTTGAGCGCAATCCTCGGTTTGAAGAAACTCGTGAGTAGCAACCAAGAGAAGACTACTTTTGAGATCGTAAAAGTTCCAAAACACTCGGAGACGCATTCTCATTCCACGTCGTACGAAGATGATGACCATTACCACCGGTATGATAGCTTTGGTCGAAGGATGGGTTACAATCCCTAATTTATTTATTTTGGGCTCGTGTCAGTGTAAATGTAATAATTAAGAAAGAAACTAAAATAAAAAGTCTTGTAAAACCAGGTTTATGGGTTTATACGGTATTGAGCATCTGTTGGTTCTGCGAGTAAAAGTGATGTCAAGTTGTGCTGAACAACCAATCGGTTGTGCATCTCCGCATTAGCACGCAAACGTAGGAATTGTGCTAAACGGAGATAATTGATGCTTAGATAGATTTCTTCTTGTTTATGGGTACTTTCGCTATTGTTTATGCGATTCTTCGGTCCACAAGGACGCAAAAATGTCGACGAGGATGTTGTGAAAATGCAGCTTTCGACTTTTTTATTGAATAAATAGATCGATGCGCCTTATAGAGAAAAATCGCGACCTACTTGGCGACATTTCTTTTCAAGAGACGTCTACAAAAGCACCGAGAATACATTATATAACGTTGGATGTAAATTGATTGATATTTTCACGTTAGTTGAACGAAAAGAGAGTGTAATCATAATTTTATTGTAAACTTAAATAAAGAAGTGCATAGAAAAGAAACTCGTTTGAATGAAAATGACCTTATTTAGATCACTAGAGCTCATTATGAAAGGGATAATATTAATAAACTATATCCATGTCTCAATGAATCACAATTAATAGAGACGCGTGAAAGCTTCTTCACATATAAAATTAAGATCGACACTTGGCACGTTTTGTCCTGTTATTACTGCATCAATTACGCTTGTCTCAGTGAGATAATTTTAATTCATTGCATTAGTGTTATGTGCGTGGATAAATCCAATTAACGTAATTAGCGACTTTATTAATCTCATTAAAATTCACCGGTTTCTTGTAGAGTGTGCAACAACACACACTGGTAGCGCGTTAATTCAATGAATCAGACATGCTGTGAAATTATATTTGGTGTAAACGAGGAAGAGCGTACTTTCTTATTACAATATCCGGCAGTTTTTGAAACAATGAGCTTAATCTTGGAGCTCACGTCTAAATCTAATCCACAATAAAAGAAGTGGAGCGTGTTTTACAATTCTGTCTGCACTATCTTCAGTTTTATAATAATAATGCAGTTTTATGTTTGGGTGGAATATGCGGAATACATTGTTCTGCGGCAGCGATAATGTTAGAAGATATAAAGGAGATTAGACATTGGGTGTGGGGTTGGAGCCAGTTTGTCACAATTTTCTAATGACCTCTTCGCCGGTCAGCACTGATTTTTCTTCACAATGCGACAGATGTTTTAATGATTATTATTCTTTATTGCTTGCAATATCAAGAAGCGTTATTAAACTTAATTGAGCACCTGTTATATTTATATGTATGTGTACTAATAAATATAGAGGTATCTTTAAAAAGTAGGTTTTTTGCGTCTTATTTGGTTCTGAATGAAGAAAGATAAACAAGAAGTAGTTGCCTGAAAAGGGTAAGAAGTGATTTCTAATGAAGGAACTAATCAATTTCCTTCGTTAGATAATTGAATGATTTACACTGTGTACAAATTAAAACTTCATACTGCACTTTCTTTAGGATTTATTGTGCATTTCTCTTAGATGCGTTATCCTTGACCCATATAAACTAATTTATGAATTTGCTCCATAAAACTGTTTTCTAGCTTTAGGAGAAAATAAAACTGACTTTAATCTCTTCAATGTATCTTCTGTTCTGTGATACTTTTTAGTTTTATTGTTATAATGTAATTATTAAT
Organism: Gnatocerus cornutus; assembly: GCA_029298725.1. Lineage (NCBI taxonomy): Eukaryota > Metazoa > Arthropoda > Insecta > Coleoptera > Tenebrionidae > Gnatocerus > Gnatocerus cornutus. Next base: position 6,002,483 of record CM055517.1, read on the forward strand.
TTTTACGTGGGAATCGTGCCTAGTTCGTAAGGAAGGTAAAATTCTTATTTAATAGAAAAATTACAGGACATTGAACTGCAGAAATTGGTACCAAAACTTGAACTTCAGATCAACATCGAAAGTCTAACACCTATAACGATATTTTTAGATTTAATGATACACTTGAAACACCACTACTACAACATTCCGCTTACGAAATACTTAATAATTAATCTTCTCAAACATTTCCATTGACGGTTGCACCCAAATCAAGATTACGCAATATTTTCACAAACTCGGTCACTCGTCCTGCATTTGGAACTGCATAAAATCAAGAAATTCTAAATCCGTGTCATCGAGATCTTCGCCTCGAAATGTTAATTGTGAACCTGACATTGCGACCTCTCGTTATTCACATACTTGCTCATTTAACAACAGAAGATTCTGCACCTTACGCGAAAAAAATTCAGGCTGATCTTGAACAACGCTGCTCACTAGGTCGACCAATTTCTCACAAACTTCATAACTTTCACTCCTACAGTTTGGGGAATTGATACCCGATGAATGGGAACAATTTTAATAAGAAGTGGGAGAGGAGTAGTGTCAGTGGGTGGCATTACTCCCCTCAACGCATCTTAGCGACAAAGTTCTCGAAAATTGTAACTCAAATTCATTGAGAAATACAATGCCTATCATTACTCATAAAAAAATTAAATTGTTGCATTTTGCATTCGAAGGAACAAATTCCTCTAATAGCGAAGAATTACTAAAGGAGCAATCATGTTAACACCTCGTCTTGCTAAAAATGATAAAACAATGCCACGACGCATGCATTCGCGCTGATGGGGGTAAATTATTTTTATCTTCCTCGCTCCAATAGCAATTATGGTTTTCTTTGTTGCGCTCATTTATTTGTCCATTAATCGGTCTTGGACTCACCGAAAATTCATGTTTCTTGATGTGTGTGAGAATGAAAGAATGCAAGAATCTCTTTCTCGCTCGGTGTCCCCCACTTTCTATTAAATTTAATTCCATGCATCGGGTGCCAATTCCCCAAACTGTATATGGTACATGTACCGTGTGCTCTGCTTGTGGGAATTTTTTGTTTGCTCTTTGTTTAGTAATGTGTGCATTATCTACATTTCGGAGACGCTTTCCTCAAAGTCAATCTCAATGGTGGGCCGGGAGATCGCCCCGATTTCGCACCGCGAGTTTCTAAAAAGATTCGATTACATGCGAAATGATTGGGGAAATATTTGCTATGAAACTGAATACATAAAAATGTGCGAAGGCAGCTAATTGTGTTGTCTACATTTCTAGCCAATAGGGTGCGTAAAAAGTTCATTTATTGAATGTACGTTACACTTCGGACGAGTTTCTTTTATAAAGCTTATCGATGCTTACATAAAACGTTACACTAGTTACATAAATTACTCTAGATCTGGCAGATTGCAACGAGTGATGAGTACTTCTTGGACCTTGAAATTTTTTGCCGATTTATTAAAAATTAGGACAACCTGTTGATTTATGTACAAAGCGTGAATTCGCGGTTTTGATTCAGATTTAAACAATAGGGACCTAAATTAATTAACTAGACCATCGTTGTCTTAATTACATTTTTCTAGGTCTTTTAAAAGTTGAAAAATATTCACAAGATTGTCTTGGTATTATTTAGCCAACAGTTAGCAAGTATGTAACAAGATAATATTAGGATTCCTTTTGAAGCTATTTGTTTTCCGTGCATAAATATTATCATTGTTACTTCTTGCACATTGTACTTAAAATAATCAATAAATAAAATAAATAGTTAAAACTACCGACCAATTAACGAAAGTGTCACTACTTACAAGCGACTAATTTAGTTGCTTAAGTAGTGACATTTCTTTGGCTTATCTCTAATACCCAGCATTAGTTTCGGTAATGTGGGCTCTGTACGCGACATTTTGGGCGTCATTTGTTAAACTCCGGTGCCAACCGCCTCCTCCATGACTGTGGCCATCGCTGGCGTACACCACATGGGAAGTCTCGCCGCCTCCACCTCCTCCTCCTACGAGTTTTTTAAGCCCGACGATGGCAGACATGAAGAGTGCGACTTTGGCAAGAACCAAAGCTGTACCAGCCATGAAGGCAATTTTCCCCATGAAAATCTGAGCCATCATGGCCGCCATGCCGCCCATCGCCAGTACCATCATTCCTCCTTTTTTATCTTTCTTTCCTCGACCTGAAAAAGAAAAATTTTATCACTACTGAACGAATTCGTGCAAAACGATTGTACCTTCGTCGAAAGCTGGGGCTATGTTAAACTTGACCACCCGTGACTTGAAGAACTCTTCGATTTTGTTGTAGAGCAAACCGCTCAGTTTGGAGCTTCTTGCTGTTACTTCGTTGGGAAGCTCTTCTTCAGGAGGGTTGTACTGGTAGTTGGGGTTTCTCGCGATTTCCACCATGTCCATCAACACCAAAGGCTTGTCGCTCATGATTGTAGCGTTTAGGGCGTCAAGTGCTCGTTCTTTTAAACACAATCCGGGGAACTTCTGTCCTAAACACTCGCGAAATGGAATCAAACTCCGGAAAGTCTCCCTATCGATATACGCCTCACTGCTTTGAAAAAACGACAAGAGCACTAGAACTAGAGCCATTTTGGCGTAGGTGACACACATGGTGCTTGATACAAACTGATATGGGCGAGAGATTGCAAAACTTTATATAAAACACAGAATTACCAACCGTAGCGAATGTTCTACAGAAACAAACTCACGAATTCGGTGCATACATATTTAAGAAAAAAATTAGGTGCTGTGCCGTTTTGGTGATGCTCGCATCTAATGTAAGTTTTTCCGGTCTCTTTCATTTCGGTTCCAATGTTAGTCCTAGACAAGTGATCTCGAAGATACAAGTGCGTTAAGTAATCACAAGACAATTAAAATCAAATTAGTTTGACATGAATCAGGAGCAACAAGGGAGTCGCTGGAAATGTTTGGCCCGCATTGTTGCGGTCGAATTCGCTTCAATTGTATACAATTACTGCGACGAAATCGAAACGTTTATTGATGGGTCATAAATGGAAATCGGGAACGTCGATTTTTAAATATTCCATATCTACATGATCGTAAGATAACGTTTACGCACAAGCAATTATTTTGTTGTGGCCTGATTTTATTGTTCCAACTTTACTTTTATAGCGGTACTTATTGTTGTTACAATTACTACAAAACAAAATTTGTAATTAATACGTGTAATTACTGTAATTAGATGACCCAACAAACTTTTTCTTTTTCAAAGAAGCACCTTCTGAGAAAGGCTGACTAGTTCTTGTGTGAATACATGCTTTATTTAAAAGTCCACAAAGGTGTTCTTTGTAAAGTTCACTGGTTTTTAGCTGAACTGCGTTCGTGAGCTAATTATTTTCTATTTGTATGAACGCAAAATGCGCAAAATAAGACAGTTATCTGAATAAACCTAGAAAACTGTACCATTTTCTCACTCCATCGTGTTTAGTTTATCGCCTTTTAACCGGTTCGCTTGCATAACGTGATGTGCAGGAACTTGGTTAACAGGGCAGTAAAATTCAATAAAGAGGTTTTAAAGAATTATATACATTTTATATTTTTTATTTTGTCTGGAGCAATAATATCAAACGCCACAATGTTGAGAAGATTTTATTTCAGAATTATATGATGGATAGAACCATGAAAATAGCATTGAAGCATAAAAACTTATCTATTTTATTGTTCTGAGTTGTTTGACATTGTAATACTGAAATAAGTTGCACTTATTTAAATGTACGTAATATCAAAATATGAAAATAATTTTCGCTGATCACATTCAAACCACTTGCAACAATAAAATTATTTAAACATATTTAAACATTCAACGATTGTAATTATATTTATAGAAACTAAATAAATTAGGATTTTTTAATAAATTAGTCAGGACATAAAATTTATGCAAATAGGTGGTTTGAATGTGATCAAATAAACTTCATTTATTACCTATAAAAGGTCCCAATTTTAGTGGCGGAAGGTGTATGTGAGAGCTGAGTGTATCTGACAAGTTAGGGGTTTTCATCAAAGTTGGTACTAATTTAGCGTGGGGGGTGTCAAAAAGGTTTGTTTACATTTTGATTGCCACTTTTGGTTAAATCAGGAATTTATTGAAAATACAAAAAGATTTAAGTCTAATTTGATGAAAAGTGGATAATAAAAGATTTGTACTACGTGATGTGGATGTTTTTCCGACTAGTAAACATGTTCCTATTTTTCCGAATTGAACCTTTGGGCGAACATTTTGCATTCTTTTAATCGAATCTGGGTTTAGAATCGAAGCAAGTGAAACCATTGAGGTTCAATGAGCAAGAAAAGACTATTTTATCAACGTTTAGATCCTCGAAGATTATATTTTTTTCTTTTTTCTTGTGGAACAATCGGATAATTTCAATGACACGGGTCTCAAAGTGACGGTTTTAATTTGAGAATCATTTAAGCCATAAACTCAACATTACTTGCACCCACTGCAGCCTTTCATGTTAATTAGGTACAGTTAAAAACTAGCACGATAGGTTATGTTTAATTACAACCCTTATTTTTCAATCTCACTGTGAGCTATGGAGATCTATCTTTCAATCAAAACAAGTTCTACACATAAATTAAATAATTTTTCAACATTGCTAATATTGTTTTTGTCATTTTAGTTAAATGTAAACAAAGTCATCTGTCAACAAGACAATGCAGGCAACCTAATAAACCAAAAAATATCACTAGGAGGTACAACCTAATGCACAATTTTGCGTACAGTCCCAAAATTTGGGCACATGTTGGACTTTGGACCTCACGTTCAAAATAAACAGCGTATACTCATAATTTTTTTTTCTGTTATCAAGTTTTATCAACATTTTTTCAAATTATTGTGCGGTCTTTAAGGCACTTTAAATTATGTTTTCCTCCGCTCAGGCTGTAATGTTCTGAGAACAAGTTTTTGTTGGACGTACCATTTAATTTTGCGGCAGAAGATTATAATAATTTACTCGATTTGTTTTGATTGACAGCTGAACTACTTAACAGATTGGATCCAAAATTTTGCTTTTTCTTTTTGTTTAACTCCGGAATAATTACTCGCATATATTAAATTGAAAATTCGGTAATCAAATATGAAAATATGCCCCATATGCTCGATCTACATTTTCGAAACACAAACCCGAAACTTCAATTATTAGTATACACCACCCATGTAATGTATTCTTTCGTTTCGCTGAATAATTACCAACACCTTTAATTTTCGTGAACACAAAATCCACATCCATGTAGCACGCATCGTTAAAATATGCAGCAGGTGTATAAAAACTGTTAGACGTAATTTCTCCACTTTTCTGCATCCGTGTTTAAACTTTCCTTGAACACTACCAATATAATCGACCGGATCTCTATAAAATTTGCTAGAACCCAGTTTTACTTTTATTAATCGCACACGCGAAAAAAACTACATTCCGGAGTCGCTTTTATCGCTCCGGGGAAATTACATAATCGTCCGGAAAGCGGTCTCAATCCGACTTGCGTGTCCGGTGCTTTCGGAAGGAAAAACAAACAGTTTTTTGGGTGAGATATGTCTTAATGAAATTTTCTGAGACCTGTACATAGAAAGTTAAACGAAACTGTGTTGAAGGTAGCTTGGGGCCGAAGAATCCAGGTCGCATCTGTTCACGAAGATGAGATACGTGAGGTATGCTAATTGGGTGGGCTATGGAAAAATGAAAAATATCGTGTGGGTTAGTTTCGTATATTTGAAGAGGAAAGGTATTTTTAGGGTGTCAAGTCGCTTTTTTGGCTTTCTCGTCTTCACTCCACGCGAAATTTCTTCCTTGCGACGTCGGCGCCGGAGTTTCCTCAGCAGGGAAAATTTTCTGGATGTTGCCGTGGAGTTGGAGTTGGTCCACGTTGTTTTCAGCCAGAGCGCGGTAGTAGATGTCCCGGTAGTCGTCTTCTGGGAATCTGAAAAAAATAATTTCAGAAACATTTCATTTAAATGAAAATACAATACGACACCTGTTGTGGAAATTACCGCCTGCCCCGAATCCTGGATTAAAACTGCTGCTTTGATAATTACTCTGCGGGTACCTGTTACCACCACTTCCCAGGAGAAGAGTTCCTAATCCGAAAGCACTGCTAACCACTAGTGCAATTTTACTGATAATAATCGCTTTTTTCGCCAGGAGGGCCAACAACCCGAATAAAATTGGAATAAGGGTGGCAACATTGAACTTGAATCCCAGAAGAAACGGAACCAGAAACTGGCGCGCCAGCAATCGACCTACAAACGTGAATCATAGTAATTTAACCCTTGAACTTGACCAGAAAAGAATCTTCTAAGCGGAAGCGACAAAGTCACGGCAAAACCTTGAACTACTTAGTTACAGACTTCCGCATAGTTTCTCCTCAAACCAATTACCGGTTCCTAGGTCTTTCACCGCGTGCTTGTTGAGGACCTCTTGGTGGGGGTCAACGAAGAACTCTAGTTGACCACCTGGTGAAGTAGAGGGCGCCACTCGCATTGCAAGCCCGGGGTAGACAAATCCCATGTCCCATTGTAAAGTTCGATGAGCAAAAACGTGGCCTATCGAGTCGATCCATGTTCTGAAAAATATGCAAGGAATTTTCTGAAAATGTTGGACCATCTTGATACTGAAAGCTTGAAATTCTATTCGATTAAGTTCGAGCGAGGAGATAGAACGCGATTTATTTGATTTTGACAGTGATTTATTTATTGGACTTGAGAGACGCTAGCCGTAATTTTCAATAGAAATTTGATACATCGGAAATTTTTTAGGGTGATTTTCTATTCTCGGATCGAGCGGAATGTGTTGTTTTTCGCATGCTTTTGATATTGAGAAATATGTACACGATGTAACAATGGATTCTAGTTTACATGGAAATTGCCATTTTTATACTGTTGGAGTTTGAAATTTTTTGTTATCGAGATCGTCGAGGGAATCGCACTTTATGACTGAGTTACGAAGAATTTGTATTGCTATTTCTTGCATTGTGGAGGGTTTTGAATTTTACGAACTGCAGCTACGACAAAAAATTAACAAGCGTTGCAAAGCTTCGTTTACCACAATTGCTGGGAAAGTAAACAGAATAATAGAACATCATTTTCGAGTATTGTATTGTTGGTTGCATTTATGAGATGAGTTCATGTGGTTTTATTTCTTGTTTACAGAAGAATGAAAAATAACAAGAAACCAATCGAAACGCGTATAAGCAATTGCAAAGGTAGTAAATATTCTGTTTAGAAACGGATTTAAGCACAAACTGTGTAGGTGTAGGGATGTTGACAAGATTTTGGAATTTATACAAGAGATTCTCTTTCGGTAGCTAACTAAAACCGAGAGGATTTACAGACCCGGGCAATGTTTGAATTACGACCCTCGGGATGGAATACATTTCAAAGTATTCTAATTTGTTTCAAGAGATATTTCCGGGCTATACTCGTAGTGAAATTTAGAGATTTTTATTTAAGCCGGAGCATGGCATTTTTACTCAGTTGGTGAAATTTTAATGTAAGGAAAATGTTTCGTTACACTACTTAACAACTTGCAAATCAGGATTCAGAAACGTTTTTTAGAGGATTAGTTTTGGGTATACCGTATGAATATTCATTTCTGCTTCAATTTATAAGTTTATCAACTTTTGCGAAGCGTTAGCTTTATACATAAGTGTGCTCTCTATAAAAAAGAAAATTTTCAAGCATTTCAATGATGTATCAGCGAAAAATTATTAAATTACGTAATTTGAAAGATACAAGAAAGCGTTTGATCAATGATCAGACTTCTATTTTTTTGTTTTTTTTTCTGCTGGGAAAAGGTGAGGTAATGTTATGCAAGGAATTCCGAATTTATCCTTTTTTTTTTGTTTTAGGTAACTATTTAATTGTGGGTACCCATCGAAGACAAGAAGTTTGGCAATTAATTCTCTTTTATGTGGCTGCTTTCTAACACAGAGGAACCATAAATAATTGCTTTAAATAGTCTGCTGCAGTATTAGCCACAAAAGGATTTAATAACTCGAAGAATGCTTTGGTGCAGTTAATGCACAAATAATAAAATCCTGCAAATTCTCGTTAAAATATCATTTTTTTTGTCTTTTTGTTGCATTAAAATATTATTCGCAAATGAAAACGGGAATTCTCTTTAATTAAATATTTAATTTAAACGTTTCTTTGCGCGTTCATTGTCAGATTTTCCACTTGTTGCTTAAAATTTTTCTTGCAAACCAGCATCATTAAACGTAACATTGCAACAACGAATTCCACCTAACGTGTGCAGGACCTGTGAAAAACTCCATTTCACTCGCATCGTCCCACATTTTCTATCCGTTTCTTTTTCCTTTGGCAACCCTCAATTTCCGCTAAATTCTTTGTGACATTACAAAGACAGAGACTGTTACTTTCCCTTGTCCACCCTCATTTCCTTTGACTTACCTGAAATCGGCAGGATCCCTTTCGTCGAAATTGTACGTTTCCCTATATTCCTGCTGACTTCTGCTCAAAGTAACACCATCAATTAGATCGAATTGGGGGTCGCTATCTAAACTTCGCAATTTGCTAATAGCACCAACGCCTAAACAATATCCTAAAGTGACTGAGGGTGAGATGATGCACTGGCGAAAGGAGTCTTCCACTGAAGGGTGATTAACACTGTTACACGTCACTGAGAATAAGAAGAAGGATAACAGCAAGGACGACTTGTGTGTGGATGCAGACATTTTTGCAAAATAAGAGCGAAATTCGCGGGGAGATTTTATATAGTAGACAATAGTCATGTTTGAGTGAATTTGACTTTCAGTGAAAGTGCAGGAAATTACCGTATTTTGAGAGATAGACATCCTTTGTTTAAAGTGGTTCACATGATGGAGAGAGGGGCACAATTGCAACATCTCGTGTGAGAAAAAAAACGAGATTTCCATAAAAAGGTGCACGTGTAGTGTCTCCACTCCACCCGTGCTTGAATTTTTAATTAAATCCTTCAATTATAGGATTATCCCGTCCTCGAATTCGTCCTGTGTAAACGCGGCCTGGGTGTCAAGATAGAATCTCGACAATTGCTTTCTCTTTGAACCGTATTTCCTTCTTCCTTTACAAAAAGGATTCGAGCGATTTTTGCCCCTAAACAATGACATACGCGACCGTTACGGTTCAACAAGAATTTTCCGCTCTCATTTTGATTTAGTACGCTTTCTGGAGATGTGACAGACATCGAAATCTTGCATGTTCAAGTGTAAGGTTGTCTTGTTGAATTTCTAATTAACCATCGATTCATCATTAATTAATTTGTAGCAGGAAGAAAAGCAAGCACTGAAAGGAATTGTAAGACGGCGTCATTACAATGGGTAATAAAGGCTATTGTTGGGTGTGATTGGGGTCTTTGGATATTTGAACAGCGGATGGACCTTTGTTTTCGGATGCTGTTAATGTAACTGTAATTCGCCATTCGTGACGTGCATCTTTTATTCGTATGAAAAAGGATAATTTTGGCTAATAATCACTTTTTCATTAGTTTTTTACATTTCCTCTGTTGTGGTTCTAATCAATTCTTCCTCTTTAATCTCCTCTTGTTTTGAGAGGATTTCAATCGAATCCATTAATGATTTCTTAAGCGGCTCATCTGACCGAAACTACATCAAAGCTCCATTTAACTTTTATACAGCACTAAATTAGGCATCAGAATAATCGAAGAGAAAAATTTATTCCCGAGGCAGCGAATTTGTTTTGTTGGTATGTTTTGCTGTAGCAAAAGAAACTTCGCAGGACCGAAATTATGTAAATAGAATCGCCCGGTGAAGGCACAGAGTAAACAACCGAAATAAATCTGGTAGAACTACTAAATCGGCGTTTTATGTTTGTCTTTATGTGTGTTCCAAAAGGAATAAACTGCCGTTTTAATGGAACTAATAACGCTGCATTAATGGTTGTTAGGACTTTTCGAAGTGTTGTTGGTGGAGAAAAATGGTGATAATTGTCTATTGACTTTAACGAGGCGAGTAATTGGGTGAAATTGTTTAGTGGGGGTGTTTTTTCGTTAAAATAGTTTATTTAATAATAAATAACAAATAAATTAAAACAATGTAACAGATCACTAACATTTCCAGGTACTAGTTGAGGTCATCTAAAAATAATGAAACTTGAACAACTACTGCACCGTTACAAATGCACCGACAATATGTCAAAGTGTCGTCTTTAAGAACCAGTTCTGTAACCTCTATAGACCAACTCTGCAGGAGTATAAGCTCTTTCATTGTGTCCATGTTCCTCCACATGAGGATGGGCAATCACTTCGTAAGTCGCGGTGTGACCCTTCGAATCAACCAGCTTCTTCAACGCTATAATACTGGCAATAGTGAAGGCTACTTTCGCTATAAGCAGAGCTTTAAACGCCAAAGCACCCACAGCTTTCAATCCTAGAGCGAACAGCATCGACGACTTCATCATCATCATCATCATCATCGTACTCATGCCGCCTTTCTTGCCTTTTTTGCCTCCTTTTTTACCGCCGCCGAAGCCTCCGTATCCTCCTCCACCTCCACCGCCTTCTTTGCGACCTGAGTGAACAAGAAAGTAGTTTAATACAAAAAGACTTTGATAATAACAAGTTTATTTACAATTTTTGGTAACAATTTCTATATTTGGCACTTCAAGGAACTTTTTCTATAATTTATTGGCCGTACGAGTATGCAGTTAGTATCGCAGCTAGTTTGGCCATAACGAGAGCTTTGATCGCGAAAGCACCGAGACTTTTTGTGAATAAAGCAGCCCACAGTGCGCCTTTCATGGAGAAGAATAAGATTTCTTCGTAAACGTAGTTTGAACTTTTATGTTTTTCTTTTTTGCTGTCGGTGGAGCCGTTCCCATGACTACCACCGCCAGTGTAGCCACCACTATAGCTGCCTATGTAGCTATCACCACCATAGCCGCCTGTGTAGCTACCACCTTGTTTACTACGACCTAGACGAATACAAATGAGTTACATGGAGGCAAAAATTTGAAAACTTTGTGGTAAAAATGTAGAGTAATCGGATCTTCTCATTTAGATAAAGCTGAAGAAACATTGTGAGACTGGATTAGCGACAAATGAAACTAAATTGGGATTAAATTAAGCTAAATTTAATTAAACTGACCATAGGGGGCGAAATGAAAATAAATGAACCGTTCTTTGACCAAAATTGGCAATTGCATTGTTGTTTGTTTGTATTATTTGTAAATAAAGTGCTCTTTGGCCATTATCTCACCTTCCTCGACGGAATTTTCTGCGTCAGCCCCGAAAATCGTCGGAATCTTCAACTCCAAAGTATGCGACCCTAAATAATCCATCAGCCTTTCCAGTAGGACCTTGTCTAGCGCCGCTTCCCGTTCTTTCGTTTCATTCGGCAGTATAACCGGACTATATTCTCTCGGAAGTCTTTCAGAATTACTCTGTTTGATACGTATTCCATTTCCTACGTCAATATTGTTTGGTAGCCGCTCTACGAATTTTAGAGCCTTTTCCTGCAACGAAAACAGTCTTAAAATGAATGATATGTGCGCGTCCTGGAACGTAGTAGATCCAACGACAGATGTTCAATACAGTTACCGAATGATCCGATTAACATTACAATGCGACGTTATGGACAAATTAAATGGGAAAAAATGAGTAACGGACATTGAGAACTCACTATTACCGTAAGTAATCAAAATGGGTATAGACTCGTCTCGTCTAAAAACGGGGAGACCGGAAACATCAAAATGGGAGTTTACGGTATTTTGTCGGAAAGTTTAAAAATTGCGTTCCCGTATAATTTCGCAAAAACATGTCAATAAAAGAATAGAAAGCACACATTTCTTTATAAATCACACACATTAAGTGACCATGTGGGTCACTAAGCCTATAATATCGTTCAAAAATGATTTTCCAGATGCAAAAACCATGACATGTCTCCCAGATTTGTCCACTAGTGCTCTACTTCTTCTAGAGATTCTAAATTTCTTATTAATAAGTAGTCACGAGTGTTGTTAGCGACCGCAACAATGCGCAAGTTGGGTTTCCTTCATTTCATGCAAGTGCACGTAATGCATATTTGTAGACACAGTGATTTTCCAGACATTGGATGCTAATACACATACATTGCGCTTGAATAGTTGGGAAATTGCCACTTGGTATCTGGAAAATTAATGTTTCACCTAATTTGGTGCAGCGGAACACGTGGTTTAAGCTTCGAACAAATCTTTCACTCAAATAAGTAAATCTTACTCATATTTATTAATTTTGTACAATTCTTCTTAATAACATTTTTGTAACTTATTTTTGGAAGTTTATTTACTCTAGAATGAACTGTTTTTGTTCCCAATACTTTAAGAACATCTTTAAGAGACAAATTGAGTCTAATACCCATCTGTAAATCAATTTGGAGCAAAGTGCTTTTTCCAAACAGAAGCAAGAAATGTATTTTTATATTTCTGTAATGGAAAATTACAATTCAGTTGTCATACTGACTCACGTTCAATTTCCTAATTACAATACAAATTGTTAGAATTAATTTATTTAATTTTAAATATACAAACATTTATAACCAACAATTAGTAGTATCTTTCAAATTACTTCTAATTAGAGTAATTAATATTATTCACTGTGTATGTGAGGTACAAATCAATGTCTTATTGAAAGCTCTATGCCTGCACATGTTTAACTCAAATTCCATTTAAATTCTGATTATGGGGTAGTGATCCTTGACTCGGTTTCCTAACTAATTATAGTTAAGGTATATTCCAAGTTATCTAAAATCACTAGGCGCACAATTTAATTAATTACCATCCACCTGTTTGAAATAAATTTACCAAAGGCGGACCACTGTTAAAACACGAAAATTACCAAAATTACAAGTTTCCAAGCAATTAATTCTTCTTTTAATGGTCCTAAAGATAATTCCTCACCTTCAAACACAGCGTCAAAGCTTTAGGTCCACAGTCCCTGACAAACTGAACGGCATCTTTGTAAATTCCATCTTCGAAGCGATTTTCGCCCATCACACCCACCAAAAATAAAATGAACACGCAAACCTTCATGTTGTTGCACCGAAACATGTGGACAAACTGTGATCCTTGACTGATCGCGTCCTGGTTATATCAGGAGGAGCAGCCTAGGACTAGCCATTAAAAAAAAATTATTATATCTGTGCCAGTTTAATGACGGTGTATGTTCTAGTTAACCTGTGTGTAATGATCGTGTACAATTGACATTTATAGTAATTTGATGTCGCGATGGATTGGTTTACAGAACGGAAGCGCTCATTTTTGCGAGGAAGAATTCGACGGTTTTGGGATTTTTCCCACGAAAACGGACCATTACACGACTTAATTAGAGATGTTTACGTTTTTAGAAAAATTTTATTTACTTTGTCCGAATACGTGAGATGTTTCTTGCTTTTGACAGCTAATGAAATTGCACCTGCCATGACTGGGTATGTCTGCTTGGGTTTATTTGGTAGTGACTAGCGAAATAAATCCATTCTAGGTCTGTCGATACTTGTAACATCGTCGAGATATCTGGACTTGAAAATTGCATTTTCTTTTCATCTCATCTGAAGTTATGAAACGAAGTTATATCTTCGTTTCTATAATTACAAGACTCTCATTTTCATGCATGTCGGGATTGGAACGTGACTTTTCTATTGCCAGTCACTTTCAGCTTGAAAATCATACATGCAACCGACAAAACATAGTACGGTCCTGATAACATCAGTAGCTGTTGATTACTAATTAAAAAATACACAGAAAACACGACAGCTTTAAATTAATCTAAATTTTAGATTCGTTTCAAAGGAAATTCATTAAAAGTCGTGGCTCAAGTTTCGAACAAAGTATACAAATCTTTTTCTCAAACAAGTAAATCTTATTCATATTTATTAATTTTGTATGATTCCTCTTAAAAAATTCATTAGAGAAATGTTAACCTAAAATTGATTTTTTTCAATTAAAACAAAAGTAGGAACAAAAGAAGTAACGGATTTCTTTTGGTGCTTTTAGTACAAGATTTAGGCAAATATTTGATCGTTATGACACTCGACGAATTTTTATTACTTGAAATTAATTATGTGTGAAACACTAGGTCAAGTGTTTAAGTAATAGCAGGTGATTTTTTGAACTTTAGTAAATATTAAAAAGAATTTATTTAGAAGTTATATTTTATTCAAAAGGAGTCTCTGGAGATTAGACGCGGAGACACGAATATTTTATAAATGTTTTGTTTGGTTTCTAAAACTGACTTGAATTTGAAATTTCGTACCTCAATTTTATCGATGGATTTTTCCTACAACGTAAACGCAGGTAATAATTTTAAGAGAAAAATACACGCGCCCGAGAGATATAATCTTTTTTGTTATTTCTGTTTTCGTCCTGTTACGACAGATGTTATCAACAAAATCCCTCTGTTTATTAAAAAGTAAGCAAATCACAATCAGCTCGAGCTTTGGAGTATGTGGGCAGAGAAAGCTCAGCGAATTTATTAAACCGCAGAATAACATTATAGGCAGCCCACAATTCATCGGTTTTCTTTTCACCAGTGTCAGCTTTCTTTTTTGCTAAAATGATTAGATGTTTTACCACCAGTACATGTACCGTTCTTTGTACAGGTAAACACTATATTTGGTACTTAAAACGGTCTGTAATTTTATCATGAACGCACGTCCCGTAGGCTACTGATTACTATGGTAAGGACTGCAAACGGTAATACTGCAAGTGTTAATGATGTTTTAAAGAACGAGTTTATTCTAGGCGTTGTTAAAATGAAGTCGGGAGTAAAGAAAGGGAGCTATTAAAAATGTAGTTATTTGATTAGGATTTTTTTTATTATGAAATAGTTTAATAAATACTTCATAAAAATTGATTAATATGTGAGTGTTCTAATGAATCTAATTAAAAATGGGAAAAAATTGCTTGTAATACAAAGGTGCAATGTAGTAAGTAGAGATAAATAAAAAGTTGAAAATTCCACCAGAAAATTATGAATTTTTAGAAATGTTGCATAAATGGTGGATGCGCCAAATTAAGAAAAAGCTGATTTTTTCAAATATCAGATTAAAGAACTTTTAAAACTTTGAGCAATTTGAAATTAAAAGGAATTTATTATCTCACAAATTTTAATTTGATTTTCTGTCAATATGTAATGACAGGAATGAGAAATATGCTGAAAAATACAAACTTATAAATGCTGCAAAAATGGTGGGTGCGCCAAATATAAAATCTGTTTATAAAATTTTTGATTGGGGCTAATTTTAAAAAATGGTGGATGCGCCACATAAATAAATAACTTCTTTTATAATCCACTTTACTTGTAAGGCTTTTTTGACAAATAAGACTATTTTTTTAATGTTTTGAAAGATTCTTTTGAAAATGACCCTTGGTTTAAAAGTCAAATCGTCGGCGTGACAACAACCGCTATCTCAGGTCGGAAAATATTTTGTTACTACAGTCGGTTTAGGTTACATGTGTCCACTTTGACAGTAGTTTTTTTTTATTTAAGGTTGGAATCTTGATGAATTAATTTTTGGAATTTTAAGATAACATGGATGGCATCATGGTCCCCCCCCAGAATCTGACATTTGTCACTTTTGACATAAAAATTGCTGTGCGTCAAAGTTACGTAATTAATTAGTGCGAGTCCTTAAACATGTTCCAAATGAAGTGACATTTTCCTCAGATGCGATTGCTGTTTAAAAACGGTAAAGCACAAATTTAATTGTGACGGTTTGCAATGACATAACATAGACGATCGTCTTTTGTACCCCAAAACAACACTGCCATTGCAATATTTGCAACAGGTACAAATTACACGATGAAAATTTTAAAATTCGTGACCTTGGGTGGATATTTGCAACCTTAACCAATGTACTTTTTGTCGGACAGAATTTTTGCGGGGAATTTATTGGTTAGCTTTTACTCTTAAATCTTAAGCTAAAATTTGATAACAAGCAATCACTTAGAAAATTAAGAAAGAGGTTGTTGCCAAACTACCAATTTCAGACAGGAACAAGACAAACTAGGCCAAGGCTGAACAAAAATTATTTTTGTAGACATGATTACGATTAAAATCATGACAAAAATTTGAGTCGAATTTATGATTTTCGGAAATAAATAAAGAGAATTAACCCACTTTTAAACATTAATTTAGTGTTTAGTGGATGTGATTCTAACTTATGAAAGTAACTTTTAGTCGTACAAGAGTCAATTAGTTGGACACGAGCCAGTACATATTAAATATGTAGATACTTTCATCCGAATACTCGAATACCGCTTTTAACTATATCTCTATAACCGGTTACAAATGTTGGATTAATGCATGACAAGATTAATGTTAGCTATCATTTATAAGACGATAATTTTATTGTAAAAGTTGGCAGTTATGAGAAAATTATACTCATCGCTATCTGATGAACTCGTGCTGCGTTGAAATCGGAAGAACAATTTGACGAGTTGTACTAGTTTCCCTGCAGGCAAAGATATTCTTTGCACATGATAATTATAACCATTTTTTTCACCTGCTTTGCATGCCCATTCACCGTCATTTGTTGAGCCATAAAATCGTTCTTAAATAAAGGAATGTCAACAAGACCTACTCATAAGAACGACTGCACGTGACTTACGTACAGAACCGTTTTTTACATCCTGAACATTTGGAACTCTGACGTCAAAGCATGTTCGGAACTAAATTTTCTTGTACCGGACTTTTTTACTACGGAATTACATGGTGTAAAATCTACTTTTAAAGATCTTTCATGGTTCGTTTAAGGAGTAATAAGTGTTACAAATATGACCTGGAACTAGCTCTTTGAAATAAAAATCAATTAATATTAATGAGATAATGAGTTTCCGCTGATTGGTAACCGTGTTTTGTAAACAACAGAAAATGTTTCTCTTTTGATTGTTGTCAACATTGATCGTGACCGCGTCTCAGAGTCAATGTCAAAAACGGAACTAATTATCACTTTCTAACATCAAACTTCGTTACATTAATTATGCCAACAGCGCGACTATTAAGTCACATAATACGTTAGGGAAAGTAGATTTTTTGCGAGAGCTCCATTTGAGTCGTGATTACATTAACATCGTAACAAATCGACAATTTCTCGGATGAGCGACGGAATCTAGATAACTGATATCGGGTCGACGTGCTGGTTTACTTCCTCCAGGCATAGTACGAAAGTAAAACTTCTTAGATAATACACAAACAATTTATTAAATACAATAAATAGAAATAAATTAAGTCAATAAATTATGGTTGTTTAGGGGCGTATGCGCTGTAGGCTAAGTTTTGAGCTTGTTCTTTTTCGTACGATCGTCCCCAGCTGGAACCGTGTCCTCCGGAAACAACCACTTCATGGCCGGATTCGTGGCCGCCGCCGCCACCACCGAGGAGTTTTTTCAATCCGATAATACCCGCAAGGACGAGGGCGAGTTTAGAGACGATGAGGGCTTTTCCTGCCAAAAGGGCCAAAGCACCGAGGGCTAAAGGTACCAGAGTACCACCCAGAATGAGGGGGATGAGCAACAAGCCGGATCCCTTCTTCTTCTTGCCACGACTTTCTTCGCTGAGAGCTGAGGGTAACTTCACCTGGAACGATAAAAGTTGAAGTTTTGAAGGGTGGTTACAATGTTTCTTACTTGGAGGCTGTGTGTGTCGAAGAAGCTAGCGATTTTGTCCGAAATCATGGTGTTGAGAGCGGTGTCGCGTTCGGTGAGGGCTCTTGGAAGGGTGGCTTCGTATTCCTCTTCAGTCTTGACCTCGTTGAGGCTGGTGGCTTTGGGGTCTTTGACGAAGGTCACCCCATCAAAAATAGGTACTTCGGCGTAGTTCCTGGCAACTCTATCCATGGCGGAGATGAGCTTCAGTTTGAGACACGGTCCCAAATCTTTAGCAGCACACTCTTGATACACTTTGTAAACGTAACGTAGGTCACCCATGAAGGTAGTTTCTTGAGCTCGCGGTGTTTCTTCCACGCTGTTTTGCACGGGGGCGGTAGAGCGCCCCCAGGCGGTCGCCACCAAAGCCAAAACAAGACACTTGAACAACATGTCGCAGGTAACTGATATAATTTCACTTAGAGTAGTATTTATAGCGCGGTCCCACCTTTGGAATTTCATTTCGTGGTAGGTTTATCCCCTCTGCGGTCATCCTAAGCCCCCTCACTCTTCAGCCGTGACATTGACCGAGACGAAAAACAGATCGGACGCATCACGTGTCGTTACAGCCTATGGCCGCGATGCATCCGACCAATTAACATGCGAATGCAGACACTTCGCAAGTAGACCAAAACTGTGGAAGAATGCCAATTAAGGCAGATTTTAAGGGGAGGGACCCGAGACGACTTAAGTGGACCAAGACGGCGCAACCAAGGACGGGCGCTGGACACGTGGCCCTCACCTACTTACAGGTGCAGGGCTGGAGCAGTGAGAGCGGTCACGTGCGCTGCGCTCTTCGGCGGCGAAGACGTTAGATGCTTGTAATTTCCCATCTCGGTGGGTGGAGATTTTTGGGATTCCGGACTTCAGCTCCTTTTTGACCCAGTTCGAGGACATTTTTTCGAGAGGGTTCTTGAAAGTTCGGGCTTTCTCTTTTTAATTCTGTTACTGTTTTTAATAATTAGGTACATAATCAACAGTGACATGAATGGAACTAATGAAAGATTCTGGAAATGGAGTACGATGGCTTTTATTGCGATTATTGAACAGTGACTTTTATGGCACACATTACTGTCGTAACGTTATTCAATTAATATTTATGGCCAAAAAGAAGAAGACGCAGATAAAATTATTTCGAATTTTACGACGACAAAGAACTTGTTTAAAGTTTCATCTCAAAACTGTGGTAAATAAGTGCCGGCATCTTCTCATGACCGGGAAGAAAATACAGTTTAAATACCTAATTTTATACGGATAATATAAACAATATTTCCAGAGAACAAAGTGTGAAAATTTCCGTCAATCAGTAATAAACACAAATACGAGCTTCGATAGCCAGATGTAATTCTATAACGTCATCAATATTCATTGTCAATGTAAGACATGAACAGCAGTTCTTTTTTGTCGTCATTACTTTCAGAAGATTGAGGACACTTCCAGGAAACTTTGGTTTTCGTTTTTAGAGAAAGAACCAAAGGACTCGTTCCACCTGAAGTCTTATACGTCCTACGATCTTCTATTATTAGCCTGATGACATTTTTAAAGGAAGTTAAAGATTTGATTTGTTAAGTTCGTGGAAGTAGAAATAAAATTGTTTTCCAGGGGCTTACAAATGAAAATGCAAAAAAAATTCTCACGATACACGTGTAACTGCTCTTTCTAGTTCGACATTACGAACTGAGCAATTATACTGTAATTCATGCTTTTCTGTTTCATTTGAATGTGTTTACGCTCAATAGAATTCAAGATCAAAACTGTACTTCAGGCAACAACAAAAAATATAAAAAATGTTGGTGTTATTTAAACAATTATAACCGTAATTCGGGTATGTGACTAAATATAACAAATTAAATGCAGAATTACATAATGACATAGCATTAGCTCCACTGCTGAATTATTAAAATTACAAGAGAAGTCGAAATTTTATGCTACGTTATGTTTTGCCATGTAATAAATATTATAATGCAGCGAATTTTCCATTTAACCGAATTTTGCTTTATCTAGCCTATTATACAAAGTGAAAGCGCGGTATAAATATGTATGAAGTAAATGAAGATAGCAGTTTTAGAAGCTGCTTGCAACGAAAGGAAAATGATAGATCCCGGTTGAAATGGTAGCTGCCAATTAAGCTCGTACAAACGTGTAAATGAGACTTTACGTTTTTTAATCTGGTTTTGTATCATAAAAAATTCAAATTTAGGGTCTTCGCTTTGGTCTGGGGTAATTTCTCAGGTCAGTTGGTGGCAAGAAATAAAAGTGCGTAATGTGGAGAAAATTAAGAAAAATCGGTGTCGGTAGAAAGTTAATTAGGAAATTTAAGAAAGACGCCAGACTTGGTTTGCAAATTCATTGGCTATTGGCATGTGACCCCATATTTATCTTATTAATTATCCGAAGCTTAGTCATACGGAATAGCGGTCGATTCCAAACAATGAAGAAAGTTATGTAAATTCAGTTTCTGGATTAATTATTACTCAGTGACTAAGAGCAAATTCCTAGCGGTTTCTTCTTGATCCGGCCCTGTGAGACCAAATAGTCACATGGGTTATTGTCCTGACCCAGTGACCGCTTTCAGAGGCCCAGCGCCCTGTACCAGGTGCGGGGCGAGTGGGCAGCAGGGCTTGTCCAAGCTGTTTTACCACAAAATTTAACCAGAATTTATCCATGAGGCGCGAACTCAGCTTTTCTTATGTGCAAAGACAAAGATCCGCAAGTTGTAAACTTTCACCGATGCGTAAGCACATTCGAAAGTAATTCAGATCTCGATGTTTGACGTTTCTCTCGTCTAGTTCAGGGACGAAAAGTTCAAGATCCTCGGCCGGAAACCGACAAGGATTCGTTTCAATTGTGGCCTAAATTAGTAAACTCAATGCGAAAACTGTTGCGGGATTGATACCACACTTGAGTTAATTTAATAGCGGTGAGATGGGGTCGTTCGCAGGATAGAATATAGATGGGTGATTAAAAAGGAAAAGGAATTAAAGGAGAACAAACCGGACTAGGACATTCAATTGGCTAACATTTTCATAACTGAATTTTTGATGATGGTAATTAAAAATTGACTGTTTTAAGATGGCAGCAATGTTATTTGTTCTAGTAGCGTTTCACAGTTATTTACACAATTAGTGAGGAAAGCCGCGTTTTACTTCCGTAAGATCTACTATGTCCAAATGACCGACAAAAAGGCGTCCGCTCTCTACTCAAACGAACTTAAAAAAGTTTAACGATTAAAGACGCGATATCTCAGCAGAAATTGCATAAGAAAACAATAAACAACAATATAAACGTAACTGAAGCATCGGAAATACGACAAATGCACTTATTTCCAGCAGATGACTGTTCCAGTTATTATTTCATGACTTACATAAACATAAAAGCTCGAATCTTCTGCTTCTCTGAATAAAGACATTACAGCTCCACATTTTACATAATGTTGTAAAATTTCAGATCGAGACATAGTGATGTAAAATTTTTAGATAAAACCTTTTATTAAAAATTTTATCAATTTAATTTAATTAAAATACGAAACTCTGATGGGGTGCTCAGCTTCTTGTGTACATGCGGAATTATTAGCTCACGCTTCCAATAAAAAATTTAATTAGAGATATGGTAACATCTTTATAACATTTTACGAGTACATAACTCTAGCAAACGGCAGCAAATATAAATTTTATATTGTGGGAATTTAGTCTTTCAGTGTTTACTCCCTGATTCGCAATGCATTTGGGATTGTCTGTACTCTATCAAACATTTTCTCACATTATTGTAATTCAATTAATGCGCAACACTTTGTTGTGCAACGTGCCATCCATGTGTGATTCACGAAATAGTAATTTCGCAATTTACGCTTCAGGAAATGAATTCATTCCAAAATTTGTACTGTAGGTCAAGGTCTAGATAAAAACGAATCAGATTGTAACCGATGAAGAAAGAAGAGAAAGAGAATGAAGAGAAAGTGCCATCAGAATTATCGTCATTAAACTTCATTTTCTAACAAGCAATTATCATTTTCCTAAAAAGCCGATAATAAATCTACCGTGTAATTTCTCGACACGAGACTCATTCAGTTGAAGCAGACGATATTTAAATTTCCGCTGAACTCGCTAATGAAAGTTACAAATTTACACTAATACACTTTCTTCGGAATTATGTTAATTTGCAGGTGGATTTCGTTTGAAAATCGGAGCAATATTGCGTCACGTTTACCGTAAATCTAGATAACGTTTTCGCACAGGAAAGTGGAGTAAGTTGATAAAATGTCTTTACTGTAATTAAATAATAGTGGATAGTGGTGTTAAGCTAGGTAGTGACATCTTTGTGGATGTCTGCCTACTACCATGACCCCACCACTGACCCACTTTTATGGGTTATAAAAAATACAGCACTGAGAGGAAGGAGCAGATTCGAAAAAATGTGATTTTGGTCTGGTCATGTGGACGTCGCTATTTATTGTTTCCGCCTTTTTTAAGACTCATGCACACGACTTCACAGCTCGCACGTGAGGAACTAATTCGCAAAGAACAAGCCGTTTACGGCGCATACTTAATAACGTCGTGAGCTCAGTTTTTCTTGCTATTCAGGTCAGAGACTAATTACGAATCATAAGTAGCTAAATTATCCATAATTGATAAGTTATCATCAGACTCGATGTCGTGCCATTCAGGAGTGTAATATCCATGCATTACGTGGAGATTTATGCTCAACTCTGGAAGCTAATACTCATCTTTCTAACGTCACGATTGCGTAATAAAACTTTTCCTTTAATTTTCAGCTTGTTAACTTTGTTGCTCTGTTTTACCGTTTGGAATATTAACGGACGCCCTGGGAAATCGGTTTTTTTTTTCACGATTTTTAAACATGTGTGTGACATTTAAATGTACAGTATACGCATATTTATCTTACTGTCAACGGTTGTTCAGGATTTTTTTTTAGAATGAATGCTATTGGTTGATTAAGCGTAAAACAAACAACTGACGGGTGACCATTTGTCAGACGGCGGCAACAGAGGTGACAATATGGGTTACTGGGAAATTTATTATGTTAGATAGAAATATCAAAGAAGAAACTAAAATATTAAAATAAAACGAGCTAATTTATCTTACGGGAAAGTACTCTTTACGCTAATGAAATGTAATCTTATTTCGTCTAGCATTGAAGCTCTGTAATTAAATTTTTATCATATGCATCTATAAGAGTGTTTTTCCAGTTGATATCAGCTCAATCGTACCACAAAATCGGAACATCTAACTAGATAAACATCCTTTGAATAAAATTATTACAATTTAACCTTGTCATCTTGTACTTTTTGCAAACGCAGGGATAATAAAATTTTATTCCCGGAAACTCGTTGGTCAGGCATAAAACTGTCAGTCCTGCCACCCCAATTTTAGAATTCTCATTCAAACTGGCAAGAACTCCATTAAAATAAATTTTATATCTATTGAGATTCAGTAACCTGGAAACTCGTCCCTGTTTATTGTTTATTGGTAATTTCACACGTTCCAATTAAATATTTTTGTTTACAGAGCAAACATCATCAAATGAGGCTTGTGATTAATTGTCGCTGAAATTTAATGTTGATTGTTGGAATGTGAATGTAAGTGGAAGTAGTTTTATGGAGGTAGCTAATCGGTTTTTCGGTCGATTGTATAGTTTTGTTTACAAGTGCATCAGTAATGTAGCGCACCATCCTGCAAGGTTGATGTCATCGGCCTCATCATCTGGCATCCCGTTTGATACGGCTTCTTAGCGGCAGCAACGGATTGTCAAACGATTGGAATTTTCAAGTCTATTTGGTTTTTTGTGAAGAAATTGAGGAGAACAAAGCGGGCAATCAGTGGCTTTAAAGCTGGTTCCTTTGAGGTGGAAACTGTCGAGAAGTTAGTGAGGATTTCGAAATAAAAAATGATGATATGCCAGTCACCTACTTGGAAAAAGCAGGTGTACAACCTTGACTGAAGTAGCCCTTGAACTTGGAGAAACTGACCCAGTTAATAAAAGAGATTCTTCATAAGTACATGACTTTATTGACTTGTCAAAAATAACACTTAAGTCTAATTCTAGAACTAGATGGTATCTTAGTCTTTGTTCGTCGGTACAGACTAATAAATACATAAATAAAAACATAAATAATACGCGGGCGTTGCCCGGCCGGAACTAGAGGCTCTCTGAGAATTTACAGGTACAGGACCGGCTCTACCGGATCTACTGAGCTTGAGTGTGTCCCCTGTAGGCCAATTGTTGGGCGTCCAGAGCTCTTCCCCAGCCGCCTCCGTGACCAGAAGAGGAGTAACCACCTGCATCTCCGCCATAACCGCCGCCGCCGCCGCTGCCTCCATAGACTGCCTCGTGACTGCTGACGTGACTAGAGCTGTGCTGGGGGTGTGACACCACTTCGTAAGTCACGTGTTTGCCGCCACTTCCCAGGAGTTTCTTCAGTCCGATAATGGCGGACAACACCAAAGCGATTTTACCGATGAGGAGGGCTTTACCAGCGATCAGGGCGATGGCGGCGAGGGCCAATTTTCCAAGGACTGCAGCCTTGAGAGCGGCGGCGGCCATCAATGGACCAAGGATTTTCTGCGCCTTCTTCTTCTTTCCACGACCTTCTTCAACGGAATTTTCATCTTCGGAAATGTCGTCGAGGACGTCGTTGAAAGAGCGAGCTGTGGAGGAAACGGCGTTGACGATGTCAGCACCCTTGATGTCGATTTTCATGGTGTGAGACTCCAAGAATGATTGGACTCGTGACATGATGAGACTTTCGATGGTTTCGTCGCCGTTGAGGGCTCGGGGAGCTCCAGAGTCACTTCCGGTTTTGATGATTTGCACTCCTTCAGTCACTGTGATTGTATCTTTGTGTCCCAACATCTTGTCGACGAACGAGAAGAGCTTGTACTTGAGACAGGACGTGGTGTCCTTGCGGAGGCAGTCGTTGTAGATGGTGTCCAAAAGGTCATTTTCGGTCTGGACCGCGTTTCTGGAGCCTCTTCCTTCTTCTTGTGCCGGAAGGGCGGCAGCCATCGCGATACACAACAACAGAATATGTGTCTTCATGTTGTACTGAGCGTTATCGGAGTGTGATGCGTCGAAGATGGTACGCTGGTATATATGACTCTTATCCCTTCTACTCGCAGCTTAGCACAATTTGGGTCCGGAGACCATAATGACGGCCGCGGGGCGATATCTTGGACCGCTTTCTCATAGTCTAACCTCGTTTTCGGTGCGATATGCAACTGTCTGAGGGCTATGCGCTTCGTAGCACCCACAATTACACATTGCATGTTCCTGATGGTCAACACCGGAAACGGGGGTCAAGAGGTCAACACGACCGTTCCGTTTTATCGGTTTTCTGCACTCTCGCTGCATTTTTAGACCAAAAAGGGACACCTGGACCGGATTGCGTAATGTATAGAAAGCAAAATGACAAAACTAGACTCTTTCCATAAAAAAGAGATCGTGCAGACGTTTAATGAAAAACTCCTCCAATTAACTATATCGAGATGATGAAACTTGCTATCCAGGACATATAAGAAGTAGGCCAGATTAATCCTCTGTCATAGTCACTTTTACTTTATTTATGTACCGGATATGTGCGCATCAGTGAAAAGTCGCATGCTTTCTTTTCTAGAAGAGCTTGACCGTTGGCATTGTGATAAAACAACAATTGCGGGGTAGGTCTTGTGACCCACTTGCTTCGAAATCTAAATACGACTTCCCGAAAAAGTAAAAGTTGCTGAAGAAAACCGAAATTATTTTAATCATCCAGTTAGGATTCATTTACATGTTTGGACAATATGCGGGTTTATTTCCCATTTCGGAGGTGTACGGGCAGTAAAAGTAAAACCATGTCAAATAATCCACACACTCACATACCAAATGTGTTATTAATTCTAACGTTAACCGTTGTTTGTTGCCCAGTTTCTTGGTATTTGTATGTAATGGTGTCAAAAAAGCCGTACTGAACTATATTGCCAATTTTGAGATTTCGCACGACTTGTTTGCTTAACACCTTTTCGTTTTCAGACTCACAAAGAAACGGTGCGTGGTAATGAGAATCTTTCTTGACCCTTGACACTTCCTGGACTACACGAAGGTCAATTTTTCCAGCTTTCTATAAAGCCAATTTAAATATCGCTCCTAAGTAGGTGGCTTTTTGCGGTTTTCGTACTTAAACCTGTGGTTTCTTATGCTTGAGAGAGTCGCATTGTTAGTATTTGTAAAGATGATTAAATTAATTTATCCGAGCTTCATGCTTTGTAAATGCGTGGCCGAAAAGTAAGAGTTGAGGAAGAAAACAAATTCGGTTCTGCAAAGTTTAATAACGCAAATTTTATGTGCTTACAAAAGTGTATAAATTAGCTCTTTAGAATTTAACATGACAAGCTTGACAATTTATTCCACCATTTAAATTTAAATTTTATTATAATTATGTTTTTTAGGTTACTCAAAATTGTGTTTGGGTGTCTTCTTAATTAATTGGTTTCGCGCTTTACTTTTTTCGCAAAGAAAAATCCTGGGAAAACAAGTGACTAATGAATACCTGCATGAATCACCTCGAGCAAAGTGGGCCAAACTTTTGCAGCATTTTATGTATTATCTAATTATGTAGTTGAACTTTATGCGAATTTTTTAAGATTTTCTCTGCTTTTATTGAAAACTTATTCTTAGAGTAACATGACATGGCATCATCCCCGTGAAAATCAATTTCAATTTTTGTGTAGATAACGAGAAATCTTTCCATCAACTAAAACAACCTGAAAACGGGACTTCTGTTGGTGACATCAACGCATCAGAATGCGATCAGACTGTGAGTTTGACGCGAACATCATGTAAATATCGCATTCATGTATTTATTCCATTTCCTCAACACCTGAAGCTGGCACGAGCCCAACTATTATCCGTCAATCAAAAATAAAAAAGTACCACAATTAAAACTTACAACACATACAATTAGACCAGAAAAGTCTTTTATTAAATTTTACCTAGCATGAAATTATCGGTGTCATTAGCGAATTCAGGCCATATTTTTTCACCGTGAACTTACCTTTAACATTCAATACAATCAGGTGGGTTATAAAGCGCATTCCCACCCATAAAATAGCACTGATAGTTTTTCTTTCATGATAATAATCATTGTACTTTTGTGCTAGTTAATTGCTCAATTCGTAGTTCTTGGCGAAAAGTGATAGTTCCCAGGATGTTAGCATAGTTGAATAACTGTAGTTGGCAAAAAAACGAGCCGGAGGATAAACGAAAATAAGAGTTGCATTCTCATAATAGTAAGACAAATTCCGCCATTTTTTGCCAGATTAAAGAACCATTTTTTCGACACGAATTTCACTAGTGTGCTCGATCGGTGAGCACGAGTGCTAATTGCTGGAAAGCTACATGTTTGGAAAACTCACATTATGGATTAGATGAGAAATAGATGTGTATGTCACGACCAGCTGGGTCACTAACAATGGATTCGGATTAATTGAAAAAGGTTACTTCATTTTGTCTGGTAATTCAACAAAGAATAAAAGAATGGAAATTTTACAGCTAATTTCAAGGGTTGTTTGATTATAATTTATTTTGTTGGCAGTGGCGACATCACACTTTATTTAATTACCTCAGGCTGTATAATCAAGTAGAACATCTTCATGTGACGGAGGACAATAAATAAGTACATTAATTACATCATAATAAAATTGTGTGCCCCTGTTGTATTTTGCCATTAATTAAATAGATATAGAGCGTGGAATAATTGTGGCTTATTCTGTTGGAAAGTTGCACTAAAATTTATTTGGGGATTGAAATAGTTTGCAAAGCTCTAAAGTTTCATGACATTTGTTATCGGTCAGTTACAGCCACGAATTGAACTTTCTAAAATTTGGGAAATCTGATGATAGTTATATAAATTGTTCTATTATTACATGCATAAACTTAAACTGTTTAAGTAAAACAAGTTTTTAGAACAATCCTTAATAATACAGAAGTTGTTGAAATGACTGTTATAATGTAAGCAGAAGCACAAGAAAGATGAATTTCACTAAACATTTGTCTTTTATGTATGTAGCATATGTTGAGTCAATGTGAACAAGAGACAATAAAGCTACAAATACGTTAAAAGGTCTTGTTTGATGTGGTAAAATTGATTTTCCACAATTATATTAATTATATTGACAAGAATAGAAAAGAATACGATTGTTCCTTGTGAATGGAGTCAATTAAATTGTTCTGTAAAATCAATTTTAATTGTAGGATCTTAGGTGCGATTTCTTTGGTCTGCAATTTGGTTCAATCAGGCGATAAAAATGTATTAACACTTTAAGGATTTTAATCATTTTCAAACTTTTTAGAAAAAAAAAACAATAATTGTAACTTGGAAGGCCAAAGACAGAAATTTTCATTTTCATCCTACACTAAAATTCGTAATTTTGGTAATTTTAGTGCTACCATTTAGAAATTTGAAGGAGTTACTATTTCTCAGCGTATATTAACTGCACCAAATTGCAAATTTGTAGAACGAAAGACACAAATTTTACAAATTTTTATTTTTAGGATGAAGAAAAAATTTCCTACATCCTTCACTAAAATTCGAAATTTTGTTAATTTTAATGCTACAACTATGAAATTTTAGGAAGTTACTATTTTTAAGGTGTGAATTAACTCTACTTATAGTATGATGCAAATTTGTAGAGCAAGAGACACAAATGTTAGAAATTTTTATTTTTAAGACAAAATTTTCTGACATCCTCAAGACATCATGAAGAAAAAGACACATTTTAGAAAATTTAATTTTTATGACAAAGCAAAAATTTCCCGAAATTGAGAATGATTTCTAATATTGATTTAATAAACTAAAATTGTGAACACACATTTTAAGGTTTAAAAATTTTGATCCTAAAGCTACCTAATATCTGTTTATGTTCTCATAGCGCTGTTTACTTGAAACTTGAGTATATCATATTTTATAATTATAGCTACTTACAATTCTGGATACGCACTATTACCCCACTTTCTAAGTATTAATTACCGTTTATTAGATTTGAGGTACACGTTTATTATCAATTTAACTGATCAAATCCACATAAATGTACACATGAGTTCAAAATCTTTGTTCTTAGTAGGTTAACATTAATTACACGTCCATTGTCTAGCAGATCCTTGTCGGATCTGAATCTAAATAAAAAAAAAATCTTTAGTTATCGAAAGAGTTAATTGGAATTTAAGACAGAGAGACACCGCTCTCGTGATATCCACCAAGGTTAAAGAAGATTTAAGATAGAACTTTAATATCAGAGTCGTCCATCACGACAAGAGCTTTTAGCACAGGTGTGAAAACACAAGACAACTTTGTCTCCTATCTTAATTTCCAGAGCCAGTTTTTGTTCACAAAGAAATGAAAATGATCATGCATGCAACTTGCAACTTAAGCTATTTGAATAAAATTGCTTCCATAAAATAACAGAGTTTACATATTCGAGTAATGCAAGTTTAAATTCCACGCAGCATCACTATATTTATGAAGAAAATTTAATAATGCGCGAAAAGCAAAAGTTACAACCAACACGAGTATAAAAATGTCAGCCCTGTCGGAAATTTTAAAATTGATATGTGAGATCCTAAATTGCTGCACACTGCTGCTTGTCACATATATTTGAGGTACAAAAAAGAAATTGTTGGGTGTTGAAAGCCAACGATGAGTTTTCCAGTGAGTTTGAAAAGAATCCTCTCTGGAGAATTAGAGAATTGAAAATCTCCGGTTGTCTGGATTATCTTACAAAGAGCCAGAGGTGGAACACTTGTGGAATGAAAAGTCGGAACATCGTCAAAGGATCCATCGATCCCATTTCAAATTCTAAACTTACTAGTTTTCCCAAGTTTGTTCGGAATTAGATCGTGCAACTTATGCAAGTTTCCATCACGTATCATAAAACTCCAATGTTTTCAGATAATTACGTTATCTACCATTCTCACCATCAGCATTTTCTAGATACAAAGAGAAAACGTCACGCGTTTCATATGCGCAAATAAAATTTTTGAACAATACAAATACAGCTAGCCAACATTGGAAGTAGCAATAACGTGCGAGACTCTCGTTTCTTGGCACAGATGTCTGACTTTTTATTATTTGATTTTATAACTGACGTTTATGTACTTTCGTTGGATTCGTTTCAGGACTTCAGCGTCCGTTCGTCTTCCGATTTCTATCAACCCTTCGCATAAATATTAAACTCGCTTCGACTTTTTTACTGGGGAACTTTTAACGCAAAAAGTCGCGGGTTCTTCGGTCTCTGATTGAATAAATTTGGGTGAATTGGGA
The DNA here is from genome assembly GCA_029298725.1 of Gnatocerus cornutus. NCBI lineage: Eukaryota > Metazoa > Arthropoda > Insecta > Coleoptera > Tenebrionidae > Gnatocerus > Gnatocerus cornutus. The sequence continues at coordinate 6,032,469 of CM055517.1, forward strand.
CGAATTTTATTTTTTGTTAACTGCTCGCAAGCTTGGACTTTGTAGTTTACGACGGGGGGAAATGGAAAATCAATCGGCGAAACGAACCCTTGGCTTTAAACAATAAATTCAATCATGCTACTGATTTAATGTGGACGATTTCACATTTAATATGATTGCCAGAAAATCTGAAAAACCTTTTCGATATCTGTGCATCAGATCGAACAGCAGCCACGCGGGGGAAAATAAATTAGATATTACTCTAGTTTTGATTTATTGGAATTATGTTTCCAGTCGACTGTAATAATTTAGTTTGAAACATTAATATAAACATCGAAAGTTGGTACTGAGCTGAAATAATGGGAGCTTGAATTTGTGCATGTAAAGCTCTCTGCAGGATGCAAGAGACACAGAAAATTTCCATCGGAATTTATGTAATCCGAATGGATTATAAAATTTAATCTGAAGCAATTTATAAGTGACCAGATGTTGATCCCTTCATAAATTCCCTGTTGGAGGAATTACGAGACACATTATGCCTTCAGCATGATAACCAAATTAAAATCTCTGAAAAACTAGTTTCCAGCGGACCACTTATAAAATTTGAAATTCTGATGTGGATACGAAAGTAGCAGTGTCAAAGGAACCCATTTTCGAATCCTAAAAAACCGTCTACATGCTGTCTGTCTGAATGATCCGCCCCAGCTCGTTCAGACAAATTCCCGTTTGAAAAATAATAGCCAATATTTCACGCTACATCACTTTTCTCGTTTCGATTAAAAAAACGGTGTTTCGGAACCTAAATCTATTTGTCTTGTTTACAAGTGGCGTTTATCGAAGACTGCAATACGCGTCAAGTCTAATGGTTCCATTAAAAAGAAACTCTTCAAAGACATTTAAAGTGGTTCAACTGAGAAGCAATTGCACCATTAATTCATCCGATGGGTGTTTCTTGTGAGCGTAGCTCGAACTACTCCAATAACCAAGATGCACTCGACAAGGTGTGGCTTTTATTGAAATTTAACTTAAGGCGAAAACGTCTTATTCTGGAACAATTTCCGCGTTCTTGGTGATGAATTTAGCAAATGCCCTGTGACACCGATATCGACATTAGAGAGTAAAATTCTATTACCTCGGATTTGTATGCAAAATAGCGGCGCAACCGTAAATATGCTAATCGAATTTCTACCATTTGTCTCATTATTGTAATTTTTTCCTCATTCTGCTCGTCACAGTCAGAGGTCAAGAATTTCAACTATTTGGAAGAGACTGCAGGGTCAAGGTCTACGCTAAGACTCCGATTAAATATTAACCACAAACTAGGTTTGTGAAGCAGATCAAAGCAACTAGGCAACCCAACAAACGCGTGAATTAAAATCGCTTTAAATAATATTTCAGGTTGTTAGAGCGGGATTCGAATCATTTAAGTGGTAGCAGTTGTTAATTGCGCTCGATGATGAATTTACTTTGATGTGTAGCGGACTTGTAAGAGACCATTAGAGCAAATTACATCCAAACAGCGTAGCAATAATGTGGTAACAAAGTTAATAATTCTTAAGTCTATGGCTACATGATATGGAAGTTACGATGCTTTAATTATAATTCGGTGCAATTTTTGGTTCGCCAAGAAATTGCTGTAGAGTAGCCGGAATTGGGGAAATGTATTTCAGCAAGTTTCAGAGAACTTCATGCTTGTAACAGTTGTACCTACTTCTGCTCCGGAGAGTATAAATGTACATCTGACATGTAGCATAAACTCCATATGCTAACTTGTATATTTGGTACTCAGCAACTCTAAACAACACGGTAATGATCCTTTAACTAAATTTAGTTTTATAAATAAAAATAAACTGGAAGCTACACCTGACTAAATTAAAACTTCTAGTCTACAATGGATGGTAAAAATAAAAGTTGAGAATAATCCGAGCAGTGCAAGTTTTTATTACTCCATTCTTCCGGCTTGTTTTTGTCTGTTTTACAACTTTAAAAATTTTATGGACCGGGAATGAGTGGGTGTACAAATGTTCGCATTTTCTACGGCACTTTATACATATTAGTCTAGACTAGAAAGCTTATTTATGGCCGTTACATTTTAAAATGGATTCAAAAGTTTAATGAAATTTGCCCCTGACTTTACATAAGATAAAATCTATTTGATTTTTGCGGTGGAAAACTGCTTTCTCAACTAAACAAGTCACAATAATTTTAAACTACAACTAATTTAACGATGTAAATGAGATGCGTCCAAACTACTATTTTTTCCAACTCTTGTACCTCCAATTTTAATGTCCATGAGCGTCGTCCTACAAGACATATCATCTTCAAGCTTGTTGGTTTTAAGTGGTGACCTAAAATGATTTCTAGCAATGAATAAGAACACAACGCCATTAAATGCAAATCGTTATCATTTAGCTATAGATACTTCTAGAAAAATGATAATTATATGAGCAAGTAGGTTATGAATTTCCAACTAAGCATCTTTGAAATAAATTATTTATGGGGTTTGTAATAAAACAGAAGAGTAATTGTCTTCGTTAATGAGTGTATATTGTAAAATAAATATATAAATTATTTGTGCTCTAAAAGCAAAGGTTATTTAACAGTTATTAACAATTTTATTTTTGTTTTATGCATAACGAAGACCATAAGTATCTGCATGTCATAAAATCGTTGAAGTGAAGTGTATCTGTTAGAATACTGAAATAAAATCCGCAGATTGTGGTACTCACGGGTGTTTAGCATTTACGGGTTGGAAAGCCACAAACCGCAGGTGAACAAACAATGGGATTCTAATTGCTCATTTCCTATTCCTTAGAACTGGGTCTGAAACGTCTCTAATGCGGTCCTGGAAATCTCAAGCTGTTGTCAAATAGATAAATTATTTTAAGTTGTCACTAAACTCGGTCATCTTCATTCTTCATCTCTTGAATCACCGATGTTATTGCATGTTGTTATTTTGGGTGCGAAAGCACTGTTAGATGGGAAGATTAAAGTGTCGGTGTCAATTTTTGCATAAATGTGGGTAGTGAGGACAAACCTTTAAAGAAACAGTAGTAAAAACAACAGAAAATTTAGATTGTTATCATCACATGTCCACACTTTTGCTTTTTGTCAACTTGGGGGTTGGTCATATTTACCTAGCGTGTTTCACTAATATTGTAGCTAAAGAAATATTTGTTTCTTAAAATCCATTCATATTATCCAGTGGCTAAATGTACAACGCCCTGAAGAAATTTCTCCAGCTTCTCGAGATGTCCATGAATATTCATTGATAACCTGCGTCTCGTAAACAACCCATTAGCTCGCATACCATCGATTCGTCTCGGCTGGTGCAAATGTAGGTCTCTGGGTCTTCATCATATCCTTATAAAGCCCGAAGCCGAGCGACGAGCAGCGGCAGAAGCACTTGATTCTTTGGATGCAGCACATCGGCAAAGACTTCTTCACCTTGACCTTCAATGATGAGAGAGAGGGAGCAATTTGATTTAACTTAATTGACCCAATGAGCTGGTTCCGATCTTTCGATGGAACACTTTCTATTTTCCCACCAAAAGAGCATTCATCTTGAACCTGTTGTGTTTTTCAACTTGAATCTTTCTCTCAGTTCCTCATTCCATAAAACCAGTCTGCTGGATCGGGGTCAGTGTATTTCTAGGTAATGACCATTCATTGAACTTGAGATTTCAGAGGAAAGGATCATGGAGAAATTGGGCACGATTGAGGTCAATGTTAATAAAAAGCCGGATGCTACGAATCGGGTCTTTATTCGACCATTCAAAATTAACAACATAAATTAAATAAATAGCACGGTAATTGCAGCAAATTTCTTCTTGCGGTGGCTCTTCTAGATCTACAAAAATGTAAATCGCGGCTATCGCGGACTACTCGGAAAAAACAGACATGGAACAAGAAGTAAAACAAGAAAAAAGAGCTCAAGAATTTGAGTAATTCCGAGATCCACAGAGTCCACCAAAATTCACTATAACTGAATAAATAGTTATTTACACTTAGCTGGAGTTGTACGCTCTCCAGGCCCTATATGCGATATCAGCAGCTTCTCTCTTCTTCCTGTATTCATGACCATGACCATGACTGGCGTGGATAACAGTATGACCACCCTCATCATGTCCAGAATGAACCAACTTCTTCAAACCGATGATGATGGACAACATCAGAGCCAAAGCGGAAACCATCAAAGCTTTCATGGCCAAAAGACCTACACCACCGAGACCGATGGCGGCCATCATTTTACCCATCATGGCACCGAGGATCAAAATTCCACCCATGCCGCCTTTCTTGCCACCGCCGCCGCCGCCGCCTCCACCGCCTCCACCACGAGGAGATCCTGAAATTAAGGCATTGTTAACTCATGCTGCCATCTCGTCACACATACATAAAACGAAAGTGTACTTAAATTGGCAGGCAACTTGTAATACTTGGCTGGCTCCACGGTTGTATAGCGTGGATTTTAAATTAGATTAGCCACTTAAGTCGGTGTTTTATGAGACCATAAAGAAAAACGGCGGTTTTGTGCTGGGAGCTTTTAGTTTTATAACAAGTAGCAATTTGTGGCGCGCAGAGGTTACCAATTTTCAGTATTTTCATCGTTTTGAAAGTAATGAATAAACACGGAATGGTAGGCTCTAAGATGAAAATAATTGGTTTCTGCGGTTGTACGGTGTCTAATTGGTTCACCGTTAGATACCTGATGCGGTCGACAATTTTTAATTAATGATGGAATGTTAATTCTGAATTAATTTTAAGCAAACTTGTATGCTCTAGTTCTTTGGATTTAGCACCGGTTCGGTTGGTTTGAGGAGTTTAATTTAGATTTCGAGTTCCGCTCCGCCCGAGGATTTTTCCACTAACCAGTTTTTCCATTACCTACTGGAATACAGTAATTTTTAGAGCGGTAGCGGTTTTTGGTAAAAGGAAGACGAAGAACGAAATTGTTATCATCGACTTGTTCGTTTTTTAGCAATTAATCCAAAGTTTTACTGAACTGTTTTGGAAGACAAATGGAGGAAAGAATATTTTTAATATTGCGTTTAATTAGGTAAAACAATTACCAAAATAAATTCGAAATTTAAACCATTTTAGATAATTTCATGTTTTTATAAAAAATAATGTTTTTTCATTAATTAAATTATGTATTACTCTCATAAGGGATTTCGAAGTGGAAATTTTTTTGTCTTATTTAAAAATTAAATATAAAATCATGTTTTTAAACACTAATGAAAATGTTGTTGATAAGCATTGCCAAGTAAAGACATTAAAATGTGTGTGGTACTTTCTCGACATGCAATTGCCATAGAATTATTAAATGAAGTGCCTTTAAAACAGGTAATAAAATTTTATATTGAAGGTTTACTTAACTTCATAGGTAAAGCATAGAAAACGATGGTAATCTTGTAATTAAGTGCTCGTCAAAATACTTAAATTTGAGTAAAAACTAATAAAATTTACTGAAGGCATTAATTACATAACCGTGGAAAACAAAATCTTTTAAAATTGATATTTAAAAATCGATTTAAAGAAGTTGAAGCACAAAGCTCCTTACCTGCGTCATTTCCTTCGATGTTGTCCAAAGCGTCCTTGAGAGCCCTTCCGAATCCTTCGCCAGGCATAAGTTCCGGCAGCTTAATCCTGACTTCATGAGTCTGCAGGTAGGTTTCAACAGCCCCCAAAACGGTCTTGTCGTCGGTAGCAGCCCTGGCGTCGTTCTCGCTGTGGACACTCACCAAATGCACCCCATCGCTAATCTTCACATCATTAGGTAGAGAGACGAGATATTGTCTTACGACCTTGCCTAAGATCTGCAGCCCGTGGCTGAGGTCGGCCGTTTCGGCATGGGTTGCCGCCACCACGGCTAAAACCAACACCAGAAGCTTGTACATGTTCGCGGACACTTGGCAATGTGACTTCAGCTATGAAATCTCACGCTTATATATCTTAGCAAAAAAAGTAGTCACTTTTCATTCGGAAGAGCTTAATGGAGCATAGACCAGAAAAAAATAAAACGAATAATTTAGATCAGTCTATGAATTGACCCGGTTAGCGGATGCCGCAATCTCTCTTAGTACAAGTGCGATTCTTGTGTGGCCGCTGGTGATGGTCTTTCGGATTTTTTTTCTTTCGAGAAATATCTAGAGCGAGTTAAGGTCAGCTGATGGTACTAACGTCTCTAATTGCGAACGGATGCATCCGGAGGATGCTTTCATTTAACACCATCCCCTATTTAAGAAGTGAGGTGTTATGCGCGGCTTCACTCGCGATGGAGCACCCTGTGGGGACCCATCGGCCCAATTACCTCCCATTAAAACGGTATCAATACCAAATTTCATCTATGCTAAGTGGTTTTTTCCACGGATTCTAATGACGACCTGGTTCGATTTAAAGAAACTTGACAACAATTTTTTAAAAAAGGACTCTAACTCTTGATTTCGTGTTATTCTTTTTTCATTGTTGGCGACCCTGGTGGAGAGAGTGCAACAAATCGAGTGAAGAATGCAAGTGATTAGTGTGGTGATTTCAATAGGTGGTCAAGTGGAAAACGAACACATCAAACAAGACAAAAAATTACTTTTTTACAAATAGTAACAGTAAACTTTACTCCGAAGATTGATTTTCTTTATGATTACCAGTTACAGAGGTATTTCGCACTTTTTCTGTCAGAACTGGTTGAGCTAAACTTTAAAAATCATACCTAACTATATTTACAGCTCGCGTGTCGCTCTAGTTAACAGATGAGTTCTACATTAATTGCTCTAAGGTTACAAATATGTTTAACATTAATTTGGTGTTCATCACAGAACTAATTGTTAATTACGTTTCCAATTATATTACAAACAGTCGAGTCTCCCAAAGCTCTGTATGGTTTCGTTCAAACTAATTTTCTAATTTTTTCTAATTTTTGTAAAAGTGAAGCCTTTGCGACAACCTCATTTGTCGGTGTTGTTTGTGTTGGCGAAGACTTACAAAAAATGAAGGAAACCAGTTTAAGAGAGCGTCGACTGTCTCAATGGTTCGACTTCCATATTAAGGACATTTTTTCTACAAAAATGAACAGCGTTTTTTAAATTTTTCTGAGGATTTGCGCATTGATAAACAACGCCGAGTTTGCATGAATATTGACAAAGCTTATTCTAACGGATAAGCAAATACTGAAAATGCAAATGGAAGCTACGCGCGTAAGTAGCACTTAGAGTAGGAAGCATTTCGTGTTCTTAAAATAACAAATAAATGCAATACGAGGTGTTTGGAAGCACACCTGTGAAAGTTAATCAAACAGTCACGTTGCGATCTTAACGAACAGGTGACCACCATCACCAGCAAAGCATGAAAGTTATTAAATGCTTCTAGCTCGTTAAATGCAACTAATTTACTCGTCAGTTGTAGTTAAATGAAATTTATAAAATATTTTACAGTTGGACCAAACACTGTTAATTGTGTGACCAATGTGCAATTAACTTATTTTGTTTCGGTAGCGCCGCTACCAAACTTTAATTACGTTTGAATGACCCTCATCGAATTATTTCGATTCATTTAGTTATATAATTGCTCTGTGTCTGCACAAGAGCTCTCTTGGTTTTTTGACCTAAATTCTAGCTTAAGACTCAAGTCTGAACTTTAACAGAGCAGATATAACATTGATCGTTTTAATAAAGTTTATATAGGTCAAACTCGAGAAAATTTAAGGAAGTTTCTTAAGATTAAACACATTAAATTTTTGCTGTTATTTACGTGAAGAAGTAGAAAAAGTTTTAAATATTTTGTTCGCAATTTAAGTAATTTAATTAAACTTTTATTGTGACTTTCTTAAGAAGGTAACTGCAAGTGCTTGACTTGGTGTTGTAAACTTCCCAAAAACTTAAGCTGCACAAAACTTTCCAAGAATGCAGAATCTGATAGAGGAAGTTTGGAAGAAGTCAAGATCCTAGTCTGAAGATTTAAAGCTTCACAACCATGTTATATATTTTCCGCTCTTTACCCACAAGTTTTTAACATATTTGCAGTTTAATTCACTTGAAAAGTTACAGTCCGAAAAAGTGCTCTTTCATAACACACGCTTTTGCTTTGTGAGCATGAAGCCCGCTATAACATTTCTTCATAAAGCTCCTCTAAAGTTTGTAGACGCATTGCACTGAAAGCTCTCTATGCTTAGCTTTGTGGTTTCTTTATGTGCAATTGAGTGGAGCTTTGCGGCATGAAATTTCATCCTCAATTATAGTCCAACCAAAGTGCAAATTGTGGCTCCCAAAGCTTTGCACTTGTCATAATTACAAAGTTCCCGGTTCAGTTTAACAAAATTCCACTTCATGCAGTCATAAATCTGAAACAAACCGTAAATCTTCAGTACAGCCCGTTCTTTAAATATTCAAGAGTTAGCCAGACGATGTAAAAAGTGAGTTTTCAGGAATACGTAAACTGTTTTCGTTTTTAATTAATTTCACAGCGTGGAGACGAATGCCCTTTGAGGGAGGTACAGAATGACATAAAAAAGTTTAATTACTTCGAGTTAATTTGCAACTTTACATTTCAATTTTTTTGAATTTCGCTGAATTCTCGTTAGAATTTCAACCGAGATGTATTGACGGAGTGGAGTGATGCCACGTCGCAGGTTTCAATTTAATTAAATTAAAAAAAAACTGGTTATTGGAATTTATATTCAGTTTGTTCGGCTGGGAAATTTGATTTATGCCTTTGTAGTTTTACTATTAGGAATCTCCTGAATATAAAATTGTAAAGTCAATAAAAATGCGAACTGCAGTTGACTCGTGAATTATGAATGAACAAGTTGCACTCGAGTGGTTTCGTTGAACAGACTCGTTTTCAGGCAATTATATCGCAATTAAATTTAAAGCAATCCTTAAAATAACACCTAAAATTGTGGGCCCAAATTTTGATAAAAATGTAATAAAACCTTACTGACGTAATAAACGAAATTATAGATTAAATTTGTCACAAACCTGTGGAAGTTTCATAATCAAGAAAATTTGTTTAATTTCTGACACTTTTCAGATTTATTCGGGAACTTCCTGAAACACAAATCATGACCGAAATAAACATGGAAAGCTCCGGTTGAATTAACGAAGCGGGTTTAATTCAGTAATTAGTCTTTTGGTCAGTCAGAGTGCAAAATTCCGTTTGTGTGAGGGCTTTGGGAAGAACTTTATTTAACTACAAGGGTTGTAAAGAGTGCGCTTCAACGATTCATTAATATCCTGTTGGCGTACACTAGGGCTTTAGGAGTCACTGCACTTTAATTTTAGACATTTTTCATTCCGGTGGGAACTGAAGTGGAAATTGCGTGGGTTTCCGGACCGTTTCTATTAATAAAATTGGTATTGAATAATTGTGAACGAAACTAACTCGGATCTGTCGTGTTGTTAAAATTTTCCACTTCCTGAGCGAAGATTGCATGTTTGGTATCTCTCCATGCAAGCATCATTGTATTATCAGCCAACATCTGCGCCTTTTGTTGAAAGGTTTCTATACTGTGACTTTGTAGGTAAGCCATATATGCAACATGTTTCTATATCCGGAAAATTTCTAAAACCACCATTCCGGATCTCGTTTAGTTCGCTCATTAAACTCATCCCACTTTACTAAACTAATTAATTTTATTATGTCTCGTTTTAAGTAAAAAACTCCCACAACAATCAATAGCAAGACTCTGTTCATGACATTTCAATATGTATGGAAAAATATTCTTTCAATTCCGATTTGAATGGAGCTTGAAAAAAACTACGTTAGGTGAAATTTCGAGCGGTTAACCGCATTTCGAACACCACCCAATTTCCGCCGCCTTAAGGATGAGCTAGTATAAATATATGAGGCTTGATAAAAGTCGAAGAACTGGAAGATACATGCTTTTGGTGATTTATTTAGACGTCCGTTCCAAGAAGAGTGTGTTTTCAGGAGCGGAAAATATTGCCTGTGCACATACACTCAAGTTCAGACATTGCCAGCGAGCACTCGTCAGGAATTGGACAAAAAGGTGAAGTCGCCAGACAAGATAGCATTTCGGTAAAAAAACACGTTTCTATTGTGTGGTTGTTTACTCCGACCACCGTGAATTACAGATAACTTCACAATTCTAATATCCGCTTGTTTGGAGAGTTTTCTGAATGTTCAACCCGTTGAAATTGAACAAAATCGACTTTTCTTAATGTAAATCAAAAGCTTACTAATTGAGATTTTTCCATTGCTCGTTTTGTTCATATTTGAATGACGGGGGTAATCGGAAACGGCTGAATAAAATCTGAAATATTCTGAAAATTGGTCGAGAGAGGGAATTACGACTTTTATTTCCACGTGCGGAAATGTGGAAAATTTTGATGGAAAATGGATATGAAGTTGTTTGAACTCGGCTTTGTGGACAAGTGGGACGGAAAAGTGATCATTGTTTTCGGAAAAGCGAAAAGCAAAAAGAGCAGGGTAATTATTGTACATTAAATTTTAGCAGCGCAAACGGAAATTGTTTCCACAGGCAAAAAAACTTTATTGAAACAAACTTTTACTCAAAATTAAACTTTTGGGTGGGCAAGATACACCCCAAACTAGTTGTTAGCGCATGCATACTCGGAAAAACATCAGTCAAGTTCATCAGCTTCAAAGTATCCGGTCGGTTTTTGGGATCCCTCTCTAACATAACTTCGATAAGTTGATGCATTTGCAGGCCATAATAATTGACATCTATTTGCTTCCTTCGCCCGGTGGCTATCGCTAACACCACATTAGAAATCTGAAATTAATTCCTCATATGAGTTTCACAGGATGCGGTTATTACCGGTCCGTCGAACATTTTCTCCATCGCACAGAGTTCGTATAAAATACAGCCCAAAGACCAAATATCTGACTTGGAATCGTACGGTTTTCCATCGCAAACTTCTGGGGCTACATAGTTACAAGTTCCGATAACAGTATGGGCGTTTTTGTCTCTGAAATGCAAATGAAGTGTAACTGGTAACTGTAGAGTGAACTTACTTGAACAGGATTTTTGAGATGCCGAAATCTCCGATTTTAATAACGTCGCTGTTATTCCCGGTGATGAAGATGTTTTCGCATTTTAAATCGCGATGGATGACGTTTTTAGAGTGGATGTGGTTGAGTCCCATCAAGATCTGACTGAAGAAGTTCATGACAGTCTGTAAAGAGGCGAACAAAGGATTGTAAAACATACATAAAACTATCGTTACCTGTGGACGGAATCGATTCGGTTTAGCTTTGGCTATAAATTCGAACAGAGTTCCTTTATTTCCATACTCCATGACGATGTATAAGCTCCCATTCTTGACGAAACTGTCATAGTACTCGATTATATTAGGATGGTCGAGCGATTTCAGAATGGCGACTTCGTTGACAGTTGTTTTTCGTTCTTTTTCATTCAATTCGATGTTTTTGATTTGCTTCACGACGATTTTTTCCTGATTATGCTTCTTTTCACACAAATGAACAGACCTGAAATAATTCACCGGAATTGTTGATAAACTATGGGAGTGAACGAACCCGAAAGTCCCTGTTGCCAGCAACCCCAAGACGTTGTATAGATCCATTGTCGCCACACAAAGCACTAATGAAAAGGAAAATTATTCGCGCATGAATTTTTATCTCGCGAGATAAGTTTTTGCGGAAAAAAAGTCTCAAAAGGCAAGGTGACGCTGCTAATTGAAGACGTTACGTTTCAAGAGCTGAAAAATGAAACAATTGTCTGTTTCTTGAGGAGAATCTTTAGAGTAATGATCCGAGACAATTCTCTCAGTGTTTAACTGTCCGTGTCATTTTATTAAGACTTGCTTAGCATATAGTTCATTTACTTAGTCACCGAGGGTTGAAAACAGATTTCAGAAAAGGGATTTTATTTTAATATTCTGATCGTTACTTTCTTGGTAATTGTGTTAGTTTCTTAGACACTTTTTTTCATTTCTTTGTACGCGAGAATGCCAGAATATTTCTCGTTTTTCTTAATAAAATTCTAGTGTTTGAAAAGGCAACTTTTTCTTGCTTTTGTGATGAAAGCAGGGCCTTTGTGTTAGGAGACACTTTTTAATTAAATAAACTTAATTATAACAGATTAATGTGTAAAACCAAGAGAATGTTAAGTATGCAACCAATATTGCAGCGCAATATTTCATTCTGAAGAAGCGTATACCTACTCTTATAAAATTTAGAGGTTTCACAAAGTGCTGTTAGCCTGACACTCAAATTAAATAACAAAAAATTTTAAAATAAAAAAAATGCCTGCTTTGTTTTTTTTTTCTGTTCTGTTATTCAAAATTTAGCTAAAATTTGTTACAGCTGATTAAATTCGAGTTAATTTTAATAAAAGTATTTTTTTACATTGTATATTCGGATAAGTTTTATAGAAAACTTAATTATTGAAAAATGGTGGATGCGCCAGGTAAATATGGTTGCCTATTTCTGTTTATTCACACGAAATCCTCGCGCCACTCATAAATTCCAGGTCACTTTTTCCCCTCATTTATCTAGTGAAAAAAAACGACTAGTTAACACTTCACCCTCCACTACCCCCAACACATTTCTTCAATGAATCGTCACATTTTCCGCACGCCATCGCACTTTTGCATCCTGCATCAACACGCAAATCATATTTACTCATCAGGTGTAAAAATATAAAACTCAAGTACAGCTCCTTGTCGTAAACACAATGCGGTTACTCGTTGGCGGTGTTATACTGTGCTTATTCAACCCCTCAAGTGGTGGTTGGTTTCGAGACATTCTCACCCCAAGAGGGTGGCATTTAGGAGATGGTTTAGTTCTCCATCTCGCCAACTCGCGCTATCAAAACTCCACTTTTCTGGAGAGATACTCGCTTATGATGGATTATTTGGGATATGGTGTTGGTGTGACTAAAATTCCACAACGGAAGGCTTTGGAGGTGGATTTGTACACTCCCGAATTTGGAGAAGGTGAGATAAATTGAGGGGTTGGTGGTGTTAATTGAGAGACGACCGCTCATCAATTGTGGTGTTTGTTGGAGTTGGAGAAGTTGTGAGGAAATTTAAATTAATGGGGAGGGAGAAAAGGGAGTTTTTTTTCTAATTTAAGTTTGAAATTGTGTCGCTGTACTGGTAAATATTATTAAGAATTTATGAGGAAGAAGGTGAACTTTTCAAATTTTTCAAATTGATGTGTTCTTGTTTATGTGCTTTGAAGAGGTTGTAAAAGTTCGAGGAGGAAACGATCGCCTATACAGCTCTTGCTTTAAAATGTTGATAAGATTATTTATACGACATTTTTGGCTTCATTTTTACATCATCACAACTAGACTAACTATCTAAACGCTCGTAACATTATCTCGTCTATGGCTCGTCTGCCATTATCGACTTTTATTCTATTTTTGCGCATCATTTTAACTGTGTTTACGACAATTCCATAGGCACGAAAGCTCAGTAAAATGAATAATTCCAGGGTTTCTGTATTTTGCATTTATATTGAGAATTGAAATAAACAGTAGGAAATACAATGAAACTTCATTGCGAGATTTGTCTGCTGTAGAAATGTCTCTTATTCAGAAATTCGAAAGAAAACATGTAAATGAAACAAAGCATCACGTGAACATCCATGAAGGGTGTTTTATGGTAACTCCCTTTCAACATTATTCCACGTCGCAAACTAAATCAGTCAGTCCTCTGAGTGTTTGTCTTTTCTAGCTCGTGGCGAAAAATCCAACGCCTTCAGCCTAATAATCGGCTACAAAATCGCCACTCTCACCGCCGTCGTATTTTCAGCAGTCGGAGCTTTAGTCCTTAAAGCTCTAATCGTCGCGAAATTAGCCGCAGTCACGTCCTTAATTCTCGTCGTGAGCAAACTTTTCCGTGGGAAAGAAAACCACCCGAGTCCTCAATATCTGGAGATGGAACATCTTCCAGAATTTCATACATCTCCTTCAGAGCTGTCGCCAGGTATTGTGCAATTGTGAGTTTCTAAAAAATATAGTGTGAAATTGTAGAAATTGTGTACTACCCCACTGCTTACCAGTCGTTAGCTAATCTTCCCGAAGGAATCGATTATGCTGCTACAGAGATATCTGGCAGCAATTCAACGCTTCCGGACGCTTCGAGTAATCAACAAGTTGCCAGACGTCGGGACGCCACGAAAAGGAGGAAAGTGCCTCTGGTGACTATACATCAGTATTCCAACTCTTGATTTGCTGAAACTTGTTTAATTTATTTTTGTCTGTTGAGAATAAATGTGTTTTGCAGTTGTGGGGTTGTTGCTGGTGGAGCAAATTCAAAATTTGACGAGGTTTGAATCTAATTATCTATTAAACTAAAATTCTGTTAATTCATCCATTCAAAGACACAGAGTTCTCTCAGATACAATCTAAGTCGAATTTTAAATTGTCCTGAAAATTTGCACTCACGATTCTCTGCTTGTCTTTGAAGTTTTTTAGAGCATTATTTCTTTATGTCTTTTTAGACGTTTTCTTACGTTCATTTATCGGTAATCTTTTTTTCAAACGCCAAACATTTTAATTCCACAAAACCCTTTAATTAGAGACGCTTGCTTACTTTTCTTTTTGCCTTTAAAGGGCTTCAAACACTCCACATAAATTGCTAGTGGAAGTCTAAAAAGTTTCTGGAATTAGTTTCTGGATTTTGCCGATCGGTGTTTTCAAATGCGAAGTGGATTTTCTAAACTTGAAGTAAGTCCTTTGTAAATATCGTAATAGTTTCAGGCGGGCATTCCTTGAAACAATAAATTTTGGTAAAAATCGCGTCAAGTAATTCAATTTGGGGTCGTAATAACTTAAACGACTGTCATGTAATTAAATAAAGTTATATAGGGTTTGAGACGGAGCTTTCAAAAGATGAAAGCTTTGTTTTGCTTTCGAACATTAGCTTTCGCTCCATTGACAAGGCGACAGATTTATGGCCGTGATTTATTGTGATCTCAAATGAATTAAACCTCCTACGAGCAGTGCAACATTTATTACAAAAACGAGAAATAACAATCTTATAAATAAAAATAAATAGAATACTAAAAACCGAGCGCCAATATGGCGTCACTCCTTCAAACTCGTTTTTGCTTAGTTCTGTGGAATTTGAGCGCGATAAGCCAAGTTTTGGGCATCGAAATTCCGTCCCCATCCACCTCCGTAAGAATCATGACCGCCGCCACTGGTGTGGTGGTCGTGGTGTTCGTGATGAGGATGAGCAACAACTTCATAAGTTACGTGCTTTTCTGAATGCAACAGCTTCTTCAAGCCGATGATGGCGGCCAACACTAACGCCAACTACAAAAAGGAAAAAATAATTACTAAGCTCCATGAGAAGAAAAATGCACATACCTTGCTGACGAGCAAAGCTTTGCCTACGAGAAGCACGAGCGCTTTGAACGCCAAAGCTTTCAAAAGCCCGATTTTCATCACGGCGGCGGCGATGAGAGCCCCCATTGAATTGTCTTTTTTCTTTCTGGCATCGCCTTCGGTGCTTTGAGTTGGTCGGAGAGAAAGACCGAGGTTGAAGCCGCCGTCTTTCTCGCCCTTGCCGGAAATTACGACGTCAGCGCCGTCGATAATCTGTAAATCGTTAGTTTAAAATAACATTATTGAAAAAGTGGTTTATATTCACATTCAAGCCACTAACGCGATTATTTCGCTATTTCAAAATCGAAATCCATAAGTGGTTTCAATGTGATCATTCTTTCCCTAAATGCTTTCACCTAAATTAAAAACAGTTCTGATTTTAGAACTGCTAATTAAGTTGAGGAAATGCTAATGCAACTCGCATGTCGGGTCACGGATGAAAGCTTTTCAGGGTCTCAGGTCAAAAGGTAACCCACCTTCCATTTCAGCGACCTAGTCCTCAGGAAACTGTAGATTTTATCGGCGACTACTTGGCTGAGTTGTGCTTCTTCGGACATGTTTTCCGTGTCCAACGACCTGGAGGTATCAGCGGTGATGGTCTCGGTAGAGGTTTGCGTGATTTCGACATCGCCGAACTCGATGGACTGCTTCTTGAGCATACGATTGAAGTAAGTCACGAGTTTCAGCATCATACAAGAACTGATATCGCGGTTCATGCATTTGGTATTCAGCTTCTTGAGAAGAGATTCCTCGAAGGTCGAGCCGCCGGTGTGCACCTGGACATGTTAAATTCTTTATTGCCAACTGATGTGTTGTTAAAGCGGAATCATTGATGCTAATAAAGGCAAGAACTCCTACTTAACATACTTCCGTTAATTGCTAATTTCTCTCCTACCGATTTTATAGGCAATTAGAGGCTGAGCAAACGCCATACGCTCGATTTGGCCACTAAACAAAAATTTATAGGTTTGAATTAAGGTGACCGTAATTTTGGCGAGTAGATTTCCTGACATAAAAATGTAAATTATTCGCAAACCGGTACAACTGCTCCATTTTTTTAGGCTGTTGTAAATAAAGTTGTTTTGATCAAATTTAATTTAAACTAATAAAACAGGTACAATAAATTTTAGAACTGGAAATTTTTGAGTCATCTTTAAAGTGTTTATTTTACGAGCGTCTGTGGTTCTACTTAAACTACTAATTGAAACTTTATGGTTCGGCGACCGCTAATTATGCACTTCGAGCAGGTAGTTTAACAGCTTAAAAAACGAAAATCTCTTCTTTAGCTTAGTATAAATAAGTTCCGGAAGAATTAGAGTTACTTAAATAAAAACGATGAAGTTTTTCTGTTATCCTTTTTTTACGTGTTGAAATTTAAATTTAGCGACTCCGTTGTTCAATTTCATCTTATTTAATTAGTAATAATTATCACTCAGTTGTGCGTGCCAAAGTGTTTTAAGTGGTTTGAACGTGATCATTTATATTACAATTTCACACAATTTTAAGAACGCCAAAGAGACACCATCTTATAAATTTTAATTTCTTTTGTAGCACGTGCTCGGCTCATGAACCCGATCGTATCTTAACTTCCTCGTATAATCCACCACATACACAATTAACGGTACTCTCGGTCTGAAAACATCCCACAGGCATTCCAAATACCGGAAATTCTTAAGAAACTTCCTCTTAAATCCAAGATACAACGCACCCAACATCTTTAATTAAAATCGTCCTGTAGCATTTCATGCGTCGTAATAAAGCGTCTCCTCGGCAGGATAATAACATCATAAATAACAAGGATAACAGAGTGAAAAATAAATCTCACCGAGTTGTCTATATGGCCGTTGGTGTCGTCAACGACTGGTCCTGCGGTCGCTAGGACGACGAAGGATAACACCACACAAATCACTTTAGCGTTCATTTTATCACTTTTATTTCTCTATCAGCAACAAAATCAAACTGATAAAATAAAAGAACTCAGTACACCACCGTGGTTGCAAAAGGAATGAAGAAACTGTGGTAGTGGTAAAGATTTTATAGCATCGGAAGCGCCTTTGCAAGTGTGTCGTATGGACCAGTTGAAGAATTAGGGTTATGGTAAGTATCTCTGCAGTGATGGGAGTTCTTGTTTGCTGGATTTGTTGGAGGAAGGTCAACACTATGATTTACGCCGACAGTGAAAATTCTATTAGATACGAAAATTCTCATCCGGGTTATCTTATTTAGGTTGACTTTATTGTTACGGCAATTTGGGCTTGGGCGTTCGGAAGGAACTTGAGGATCATTTTAACAAGAACTGAATTGCGGTTTTTATGTTAATCAGTACAATGAGATTAAGGTTGGCACCTTACTAATTGGATTCTTTCTCTGTAAAGAAAAAAATTAATTGACAATGTGACACGAATCTCAAGAAGAAATTAATTAAGAGCTCGTAAACCCGTCGATTGAAAGTGATGCCAAATTGACCGAAGCTTTTTCAAATTTTGCTAAAATGAGATTAAAAATATGCATAATTTTCCTAATTTTTTGCCCCATTACCTCATCGAACTTTTTCGTTTCCACGTAATCGCGTTTAGATTTAACCCAATTTCGATTGTTTTTTCAACCGGTTCGTCACAACAACGCAAACGGTTAATAGTGTTAGAGATTTTCAACGATATTGTTGCGGACTAGTCCAATTACTGCGGCACACTTTTTGTCTCATTATCTGATAGGGTTTTAACCAAGATGCCGGAGGGTCCCGGAGTACTTTCGTTGGAATAGCTCAGTAATGAAAGTCTCATCGTGAAATTTCAGACAAAATAAAAAAGTGCAGCTTTTTGCGACGAGATGATGTAAGTTGTAACGCTATTGAAACAGATAATAAAGGAGTCGGTTTTATGTGCGGTTTGTTTCTTTGAGTTTTGAGCGATCTCACCGGCTTTGTAGTCAAGTTCACACAATAGCTTTGTTTATTGTGTATGATTATCAGGTAATGATGAGCGCTTCTTATGAAAACGGTAAGTGGGATTAAAAGTAAACTAGGTGCTTGGTTAAAAAGAATGAACACATTCAAACCAATGCAACTTTTGATTAGTCTAGACAAGTTTCTGAAATTATCTTGTCTGTAATTAAAACCTTCAAAGCGAAGATGTTGACAAAAAATTAATCACAAGTTATTGGCGTTCAGGTGAGAATAATGAAATGAATGTTTCGCTGAATTTAATTTCAGTTTATTAACGCTTAACGCGCACAAAGCTCTTGACAATGCTTTCTCCAGGAGTGACATTAAGCTGTTGAGATTTCTGTTAAAGCTTCATCGTTATGTCATCGCAGATCTCAACATGAATTTTACCTGTGAATTAAATTAATCTGAAAACCATCTTTACGAAGCGTTAAGCACTAATTGTTTTTTATGCGGAAAACAGTACTAAATTTTATTAACTGTACAAGTATTTAAATTTAAGAGAAATTATGGAAATCGAAGCGACCTTAATAAAAATATGTAGTTTTTGGTATTTAGGTATGAACATGTCAAAAATACACGAATGAAAGCTTTTCTAACGGTCGCTTCTATTGAACATTGCGGTAGTGAAAATGGACATACATTGGAAAAACCGTTAACTAGTTTTGAATGCTTTGTAGATCAAAGAGTCGGCACTGGCATTCAAAAATTAATTGAGTCGGGCCACTACACACGATAATTGAATTGAATATGACTGGGAATAGAAAATTAGCAGAGCTTATTTTTTTTATTAAAAATATTACGAATTATTTTACTGATTTTCTCAGAATGTTGTTTTTTTAATTGTTTAGAATGTTCTCATTTAAAATTCTGGGTGGTGGTCAACTAAAAACTTAAATAGCATTGATCACATTCAAGCCATTGAATCAAAATCTGTTTTTCCTTCAGTTCGGTGTTGTTTAATTCCGTCGATGATTGCACATTTTGGAAAATTTTGTACTAGAGAACGAGCCTTCTGATTTGAATTCAGATTTATCAGATCAGAAAGCAAGTCAGCTTTAGAAATGACTCGCAATGCAAAACCTTGTTGACACTAGTCAAATTAATTAAAGCTATAAATTATCGCCATGAAAAGTGTTTAAATAGCGTCTGAAGCCGTTAAAATTTTCTTTGAAATGTTTGTCAAAGAACAGCAAGAGATTGAGCTTCTTTCGGTAGTCTGTATTCTTTGTCAATATTTACTATTTACAACGCTAAGGTGTGAAGATACATATTTCATTAAATATTTACGTTTTTACTTGAAAACCATGTATGGAAGGAACTTTGATGATTTAATCACAGCATGGTAAGATCTATACTTATGAATAGATACAATTCTTTTTTCAGCAACGCCATGTTATCGTGTTTTTTCCTTCCCTCACGTCAAACTTTGATAAAACTCGTCTTTTCTTCCAACAAAATCCCATTTTTCCCGTTTCGGGGTCAACACATGAAAGCACCTTGTCAATGTAGAAAGAGCCGCGCACATGCACATATTCTTTTATAAGAGCATCGGCTTTCTATCTATATCCAATAAAGTTAGACGTTGTGCTTGTACGCAGCTTTCAATTGCCTGAGAAACCGGACCGGACACAGATTCCGTCGTGATACGTGAAAGCTCGATTTTTTTCTTCTCAGTCGGTAAAAAATAAAAATAGAAAGTGGAATAAGGAACCACATGATCCTCCACT
Organism: Gnatocerus cornutus; assembly: GCA_029298725.1. Taxonomy (NCBI): domain Eukaryota; kingdom Metazoa; phylum Arthropoda; class Insecta; order Coleoptera; family Tenebrionidae; genus Gnatocerus; species Gnatocerus cornutus. The sequence goes on from CM055517.1 coordinate 6,052,456, forward strand.
GCTTCATTTTCAGTAAAAGTGACGCTTGTGGTTTTTCGCTGGAACAAAAACTGCCTCGTCTTGATTGCAAATTCGTTAATTGGGAGGAATCTGCTTTCTCCATTTTTTGTCAGTACTTTACAGTTGTAAGATAAAAAGTTAAGGTGTAATTGAGATTGTAGATGTTACGGGTAAATGAGGAGGTATTTTTTTGGGTCGCGACAGAGGCGAACAGTGGAATGTGGGACAGCTCTTATCTAGTGCATAGGAGAGATTTTTTCTACATATAAATTTAATGTTTACCAATATTTTAATTTAGAGATGAGTGGGCTCCGGCTGCTGAAAGTGTTAATTTATGCGAAGAGATGGGTTATCAATAATTGTTACACGTTTCCTGTACCGTTGAGTTTTTTTGCTGCTGCAAAAAAGATTTCAGACATGTATGTAGGGCACAGTGAATCGAACTGTATTGGAAGTAAAATTTCAGGATCGTAAAGAGAACAAGACGTTTTTGAAGTTTACTGTCTCTTGGCACACATCTCCCAATACATGATTAGATAATTGGAAAGGAATCCTCTGAATCATAAATGACCGTGCAAAAATATGATAAAATCTCTATTCCAACTTCATGAATAAATTCCAAACCCTTCAAACTTCCACAATGGCACAAGAGAACGAAAGTACACCTGAGGTCGCTCCAAGCTAATTACACTTGCATTCTTCACCGAAAAACAACACGCATATTTTGTCAACTTTCAGAGCACGACTACCAACCCTCTGAATAAAACATCCCTTACGCCGAACGCAACAATTTGCATAGGGTGGCGTCAGACACCATTGCAACATTTCATATCGTCGTTTTTTCCCTGTAATTTATGAACCACCGCACCATAAACAGAGTGACATTGAAAAAAGGTGGTGACATGAATTATTCAACCCTTGTGTTGGATTACTCCACTGAGAGAGATATTACGCAACGGTGGTGAGTTTCAGTGAGACGACTGTAGGGATTAGTGCAGAGTTTTCGTGGGTTCGTTGCTGAGATTGTTAATTAAGGTTGGTAGGACTGGGTGTAAATTTAATTGTGTTTTATTATACTTAATTACATTAATGTTGCCGATATGTTATTAGGAAGTGTCCGTAATTTTAGTGATTATAGCGCCAACAAAGAATGACCAGAATGGGATGTTTGTGGAACACCACAATTATCTAAATTATACAGTAAGAAGAAGATTTCTGGGCAGTACACGGAAAATCCGTTACCACGCAGTTTGTTTGTCCTTTTAATGCGATTATAGTGGAATTAGAAAAATTGTGGGTACAGCAGAACTGACACTAAAACCATCCACCTTCCAAGAAATTAGAAGGAAAAGTTAAAGAATCTGTTTCATGCAAGTAAGACTACAAGAAGAGTGTCATGAGGATGAGACTTTTACAAAACTAATTTCTTTGTTAATCTGACGAAGTAATGTCTGAAATTTTCATAAACGCAAACGTAGCGAATTTACAAATTAAAGGTTGACCTGGAAAGTTTTGTTTAATAAATTAAGAGACAAAGACATTGAATTTTCTTGACATTTTCTGGTTTTTATGATTTCCCGTGTTCTCTAATTCTCATATTTTTACGCCTTTAAATTAATAGACACTGAAATTATTAATCTCCGCAGTTCTTAGATTCTTGTAATTAGAGCGACAAATTTTACGTTTCTTAGATAAAATATTCACATCTAAAAATGTAACAAAAAATTGAGGAATCTAAAAAATACATATCTTTGAAACTTCGGACCTAAAAACTTAAAATCGTGAGAAATTAACAAATCAAATTACTGGGATCGTAGTCGGACGTCCAAACTCTCAATCTGATTTAAATTAGCAAAATTTGTCTTTGTCCTTCATGACATAGCGTCGAAAGAAACCGAACAGTGCGAAAAACTCTTATCAGCTTTTTTATTGAAGAAGGTCGTTATCTAACTGCAACGGTATTGTCAGTAAATTCGTGACTATTGTGGTGTTAATATCGATGCGTGTTCTTTTCATCAGTTTGTTTAAACAAAAGGAATTTTCATTATTTGTATGGCGATAATTTGGTAAGTTTTAGATATATTTGATTTCTATAAGAATGTGAATTCATAAGTATATTTTCGTGGCTCTTGTCCTCATTGTTTGAATTTTAAATTTCATTGTCGTAATAAATAAAATAGTGTTATTTATTTTCCTTACTTGAACGCTTTGGACACATTTATTGTGAACTTCTTGTTTATCTAAACCAAGTCATTTCTAGGTTTTTAGTTTCTACAGGAATGTGAAATATCAAGCGAATTTTCAAATGCTCTTTAAGAACAGGCATCCCGTTCTTATAGTTTATAATTTTTTTCATTGTTATTAAATAAAAACTGTTATTTATTTTTCTTACCAAAACACTTTGATTACCCTTTGGACCTTGTTTTCCCAATCCAATTCTTTTATAGGTTTCTAATTTCTACAGGATTGTGGAATAGCATGCCGATTTTTAGGTGCTCTGCAAGGATATGTATCTTGTTCTCATTGTTTGTAATTTTTTATTGTTGTTATAATAAATAATAAACCGATATTTATTTTATTCCGTCTTATCTAAACACTTTAGACACATTGTGGTCTTTTTGTTTTTCCAAACCAATTTTTTTCTAGGTTTTTAGTTTCTACAAGAATATGAAATATCAAGCAAATTTATAAGTGCTCATCAAAGACAGGTATCTCGTTCTCATCGTTAATTTTTTTTTTATTGTTGTTACAATAAATAAATTATTGGTATTTATTTTCTTTACCTGAACACTTTGGCCTCATTGTGAACTTCTTATTTTCCCACAGGAATATAAAATATCAAGCGGATTTTCAAGGGCTCTTCGAGGACAGCTATCCCGTTCTCATTGCTTATAATTTTTTTCATTGTTATTATTAAAATAAACTACTGTTATTTATTTTCCTTACACAAATATTTTGGTAACATTTTTGACTTCTTGTTTTCCCAAATCAATTTTTTTTTAGGTTTCTAGTTTCTACAGGAATATGAAATATCAAGCGAATTTTTAAGTGCTCTTCAAGAATAGTTATCTCGTTCTTATTGTTGGCCACATTGTGGACTTCTTGTTTTTCCAAATCAATTCTTTTCTAGGTTTTTAGTTCTCATAGGAATACTTACACATCCTTTAACAGATTTTTAGGTGCTCTTCAGGAACTGGCACTTCACTCTTTGTTGAAATTATGTTGTAAGAAAATAAATAATCTCAAACATAGTTGTCTTGTGTTTCGTATGATAAATAATAATCTGAAATTCGCTTTATTTCGTCTCACCTAAACACATTGTTGACTTCCTTTTTTCCCAAGCCAATTTTTTTGCATGTTTTTAGTTTAATTAGTTAATTTAATTAATGTCCTCATAAACCTATTTATGGGAACTCAATTAAAATTTTTATTATTAAATGATACATTTATAATTAATTAAATTAGTTTTTTTTTTGTTTTTGTTCATTTCCGGAGGTGATACTTTCCTTATTTCGAATCGCAAATTTATTTGCAATAATTAATCGCAATAATTGATCTAATTAAAATAACAACGGAAGCAGAGTTCGCATTTGTCATTGTAAAATTAAGAAAAAACTGACAGTTAATTACGACTAATCGTGTAAGTGGATAACTGGTACAAATACAACATTAAAGTTTAATGGTTATTATTCCACACAATGCTTAGATAAAATCGGAATTGTATAAAAAGCGTAATTTGTCAGAATTTGTCTAAATGAATCACGTCCGTTTTTTCTTAATTGGACACACGTGGTCACAAGTGTCACTAGGTGACCAATTTAGAGTACTTTTTAGAAATGTGGTAGACATGAAAACGCGGCTTTCTTAAGAAAGTTGAGCCGTAAGCAAGACTATGTTGAGTATGAGGACGACACCATTACATTTTTGTGTCCCTTTTGCTTTAATTCTAATATCCTTCGGGTCTGTTTGCTGCTGCTGCGTAATTAGAAGAGCGGATAATTTTAACGTGTTTATTAATTTTCAACGAAAACAATAAGCACCCGCGTAATTGAAGCTACTTCACTAAATACATTGTTTACAAACTGCTACCTGTTATAAAACAGTTAATTTTACGACAACAATAAAAATGCAGCTTCCTTTTAATTAAGGTGGGAGTCAGTGAAACGAAAATCGCATTCATAGAATGATTGACCCTGATTTGTTGAAGCAAGTGGGTCTAAGGTCAAGTTTGAGAAGCATCACCGACATAATTCCCATTTACTTGTTCGTTTTCACACAGAGAACAACGGTTCTCGGTTTCGGGGTGAAGATTAATAAAATAATCGTGAGAAGGCTCCAGATTAAGGCGTGGTTAAAATGGAAAGCAGACCGGATTTAACACTCCCGGACTCTTTCTTTTTCAGGAGCAGACGCTACAAAGCAATTTCACGCTATTTGCGTAACCGTTTAGCGAAATGCTTTCATCTTCAAACGAAGCAATACCAACAAAAATTACATAAAGTGCACTTTTCTATATCCGCTCCATTTTCACTCTTCCGGTACCGATTAGTTGATAGCGATATCCAGCGATGCTAAGTTGACCGCAACCTCATTTCTAACCATTAACCATCTGGCGTCGTCATATAAACAACAATTAACGAATTTCTGTGGTTGAAAATACAGCTATTTCTTGTGTGGTTTCGCTGCGTGCTCTGCTATCGATATCTCCGTGTTGAGGGAGCGACCTTAGGGCACATGGGCCGTTATGTGGGACGGGTCAAGCAGGGCAAGCAACCTTGACCGAGCGTAGGGAGAAGTCTTACTAACCTACATTCTGGATTGCTCAGAACAGGTGAAAACATTGTAATGGGAAATCTAGTTCAACGGAAAATTATTACACGACGATTTTCGTGATTGATGAGGAGACGAGATCGGAGATCTGGCCTGGATTAGGAAGTGTTTAGTAGTTCCGGTTGTTTACCGGAACTTGGGGAAATTCGCACAGGGAAAAACTGCCTCGAACGGGGAGATTGGAAGTAAAGAAAGTTTGTCGAGGAGCGACTTTCCACGGTTTTTTTAGTTGGAACACACACAAGGTCTTTGAAAAAATGAAATTGCTTCTTATAACGGGATTTAGCATTTAAAGTTGCCTGTGGCTTACTTACAAGTACAAACATTAAACAAAAACAGACTTAATGGCTTTACTTGCATTATTCAAATACTTCAGTGACACGAATATTGCAAATGGAGCTAGAAAACACTTCATTTCTGCGAAGGATGGAAAATTTTTACTTCCATTTTATTATTAGTTTCAAACGCTACATTCTCAATGCAATTTTATTAGCACTTCATTCTTGATTGGCAGCAAGAGTAAATTTTCACTTTCTTTAATAAATTAAGTTTTAAAAATTAAATTCTATTTTAAGTGAGAAAATGTCCAGACTTGTTACCTTTTCGTGTCTGCTTTGTTTTGAAAATTTTGTTTGTTAAAAAATCTCAAAGTTTAAAAAAAAATTACGGATTTTCTGTTGACAGGGCGAAACGAAGTTTACCGATCGGTGCAATCTCAGTATTTAAAAGATACAATTTTAAAATATAAACATTTTTAGACATTCGAATCAGATTTTTTTCCTGTGAAAATTGAATATTTTATTAGCGAGAGATCCGCCCAAAGGTTCCAATTTTTGTTGATATTTGATTTAATCGGATTTTGCGTCTTTACTCCCTAAAAACCGCTCAAGCTCAAGCAGGTAAATTGATCAAAAACAGACTCATATTTCACCTAACTTCGCGAAACAAAATTGTGAAAAATCTGATTTTTGGCCAAATGCGGGGGCGTCCTATTTCCTACTGAAACCGGTATACAAGATTGCCAAAAACTGGAAACATCTTAAATTTCCGTGAAATATGACTACAGCAATGTGAACCTTCACTTTTAGATAATCTGTGAACGTCACAAATTGCTTGCACATTATCACAAATCTTCATCATCATCACTCAAAGAGAGAACTACAATTTCACGCTATTATCTGAGATGTAACAAATACGACGGTCTCAGTTTTCTCTAAAACTACTTTTAAGTTACAAACACGTTAGAAATACGATTTCGGGTAAAATCTTTTTATAGATTTCAGACAATGTAAAAACCGTTTATTTTTTCAGAGTCTGGAACATATTTAAATTGGATTATCATCATACTTCGTTTCTAATAACAAAGAAGGAAGCTTATTAAGTTTTCCTGATCCTGCGAGCGGCTCAACATGGAGATTTCATCAATTTTAAATTAAAGTAGACAAACTGAGTTTTAATTAGACATTTATTAAAGGGCTTAAAATAGTTTCTAGCGCTGCAGTTTTGTTTTTATCTCTTCAATACATTTTATTTTGTGTCTCAATAATTGCCACTTTGCTGTTCACCCTCGGCTAATAATTAAACAAAAAGTCAATAAAAGAATCCCAATTCTTCTGTCGACGTGCCAATTCCCCAAATTATCTAAAAAACCGTTAACTCACTAGAACAAAAAAATTGGATAAAATCAAAGCTCGAATCTCCCTTAATTGAACTTCGAGTTGGAAATTTATTTCCTTTTAAACTCTGATGCGATAAATGGGTCATGTTTCAATTGCCTCCACTCAACAACTGAAAATTTTCAGTTGGACCCTTGCCATCAACCAGATTTATTGGATAAAAGGTTAAAGCGGAATAATTTGCTCTTGTTCCCATGTGGCCTAAGTTCTGACGTTATCTGCTAAAGCTTGATTCATACTAATGAGCTGTCAACTGATTGTGCCGTAAATTTTGCGTGTGTAATCTATGCAGTGATAAATTTATCAGACAGAGGCAACTAGTGTACAAACGTGTATAAAGAGTTGCGCACACAAAAAAGCGGCGTTTTACTCAAACTTTTATTTACATTTTTACAACAAGAAACGAGGAATAAATAATTACAAATGAGTATAAATATTTACAGACTAATCTCACAATAACTATTTACGAGTCAGGCAAGATGGATTTTTTCTTTGTGCTTTCAGTTTCAGCCTCTATATCACCTCCATTATTCCTGTAATGACTATATCCATTATATGCCAAATGTTGGGCGGTATTGTCATCTCCGAAATGAACATTGCTGCCATATTGAGCCCCAGCAGCGTATTCACCATCGCCTCTAAAATGAGGATGATATCCCACTCCTGCAGGACTATAATGAGGTCCTGAATAATAATTGGTTGGTTGTAAATTAGGCTTGCAAAGCTTAAAGTAGCCGATAAGCCCTGGGATGACGATTGCTAAAAATCCTAAAAGCTTCTTGAAAGAGGCGAGCCCCAGGATCAACGGAAGGAAGAGTAAAAGCTTTAATTTGAAAAGTTTCAAGATGATCAGCATCGGAATGAATAATTTCTTTAATTGTTTGCGCTCTGAAAAGAAGATTAATATTTAGTAGTTCGGCTTTTTAGAGGTGTCAAAGAGATTTACTAAATGAGAAATCTAATTAAGCGACAAGAGGATTCTTGCTCGAGCGTTGACTCGTATTTTTCCCTTTCGCTGTATGGCTATACTTACTGAAAAGCGAATCCTTTTTATCCTCGATTACATCAATTTCATCAGCAATCTCGTCGATGAATCTAGGCGAATACCTTCCTCTTTCAGTAACTTCATTATTGAACTGTACCTCAATTCCCGTCGATTTCAGGAACTTCTCGATCTGGAACCAACCACTGAAAATCCGATTTTCACACTACTAAAACTTACTTTTCTCATTCCGAATTTCACTAGCTGATCCCATTCGGATTCGTCGGCTCGAGGAGTCGACGAGTATTCATATTGCTCTTGAGACAGTTGTCTCAGCTGGGATTGAGGCATTCGGAGGATTTTAACATTATCGTTCAGGTGATATTGGGGCTGAAACCATTAAGTTTTTCTTTAATTAGTTGTGAATTACCCTTCTGTTTGCTAAGGGTGCAGATTTAGGGGTTGTGTGGCTAATTTAATTGAAATTGATTCGGATCTACTGAGTGAGGACAGATGTTAGGAAAGGGATAATTCAGTGCCCAGATAAACCCAAGACACTTTAATTAAATATCGGAGTTTTATTAGGGGGAACCATATTTTTATATAGATTTAGATAACTCGGGAATAAACTGACAGGCTTTGTTAAGCTTTAAAAGCTTCCATTAGCTTTTAATGAAATTGTTAGCGAGTATTTTTGTGTCTGAATATAGTCTGTGGGGACGGCGGAAAGCATATTAAAAGGGTTTTGTTAATATGAAATGGAAAATTAAACAAACTTGGTAGAGAAATAACATAAAATTGATTCCCCACTCACTTTGTTGAAGAACTCATCCAACGACACTAGCGCTCTGGATTTGAAACACTCCGCCAGGTCTCCTTCTAAACAAGCGGCGTTGGTTTTGGCCAAATAGGGGTCAGTGTCCGGCCCTGTACCCAGTCCGATCCAATCCAACAAACTCCTATCTACACTAGACGTTAAACCAATTCAAAACATAACACAAATCACTTTACCTTGCGCTTCCTGCGGCAAACTTCTCTCGTTAGGCCCTATCGACTGCAGCGCCACCAATGAGATTAAACAAGAAAGAAATAACCACTTGACAGCACCCAACATGATTACGGATTGCTCTGGAATCGAATTTACACGATGGATTCCTCACACAATTATTATGTGGTATGACGCAGGTAGGTCACTAACTGTACTAGTGCCGTAATCGAGTTGGCTGCGGAATGTGGCGGCTTCTTGATTCTGTTCTGTTTTATACAAGGGTAAGGTGATGCAGGGTTTGTCCAGATGAAGTAACGGAGAAAGTGGTTTGGGTAATCGAAACGAAAGGAAAAGTGAACTTGAGGAGCCAATGACTGGGTGCAATATTGTTTACAAATTTGGTGGGAAGGAGGATCTTTGATTTTATCGGGTTTTTATTGCGGGCCAAAAAAAAGTGAGATTTGTTTTAGGATTTTTCGGAGAAATTTGAGGTAGAGGAGCTGCTTCAAAACTGGAAGGAGTATGTGAAAATCAAACCGATAAATCATTAAGCTGGTCGCCTCTATTATTTTCTAAAAATTGCTTTGAATTGACGTAATTCTTTATTTTTGATCTAATTCTTTGAAAGATTTTCAGTCTTTAAAATAGCTTTGACTTCTAAAGGCTTTTTTATTCAGTTGAATTTTTACTGCTTTTCAAACGGTTGTAAATATAACTGGAATTCGGTTAAGACTTTTGAATATTTTTCACATTTTGATAACAAAAAATGAGTTAGAATCAATCGATAAGTACCAATGCAAAATTTAAAATTAATCTGTGCAACTTTTTGAAAAAAAGTAAGACTGCGTTTCTATTTTTCATTAACTCTTGGGAAATATATTTGAATTTCTATGTAACATTTGGCTTTACGAAAACACACAATCGAGGAATTTTTTTAATAACCTGAGAATTAGAAGAAATACAAGTTTTATAAAATACTGTAAAATTGGTGGATGCGCCAAACAAATAATTTTAAAAATTTGTTTTATTTGTTTGTTTTCAATAAGATACCATCTTCTAAATCATGAAAAAGTAAATTGATGAATATCTAATTACATCTTAAAAGATCTCAAAGGTAAATCTTCAATTATCGAGATGATTGAAATCTAAGTTTTTCATTTTTGTTGAATGGCTCGGTATCTAATGAAATGGATTTAATTGTTTTGCCTCTTTTTAAACAATTGCTCTTCCTATTAAATGGGCTAAATTGCATAATTTTAAAATAAGAAACAGTAATTTAAGTTTTTATACAAATTTATAATATTTCACATTTTTTTTTAAATTTTGAACTTTGATATATTTACATAATAATAAAACAATGAAATTTACAGGTCTTATTGTTCTTGACTTATAAAATTTTAGAACAAGACAAGAATTTTATCAATGTTTATTTGGTCTGACTGAATATTTACACATGTTTTCTATAAAATTTTGTAACTCTGGTAGTTTTTGACTTTGAAGCAGGACTTTCTTTATCAAGCAAAATTCTTGGTGCAGAAGGACAAAAAGTTTTAAAATAATTGTATTAAGAAAAGCAAGACACAATTCTTTAAAAATACATGAAATGTGATTTTATTTAGGTATTTTTTCTTCTTGGTGTGAATTTCATTAGATTTAGCTGTTTTTGATAAAAACGTGGAAGTTACTAAATACTTATCTAAAAAATTAAGAAATGTACAAAATTTAGGCGTTGTTTTGAGTATATGATGGGTCACTCCCTAAATCGTATCAAAAAATTATCCTGGTTGACTTACTTTTGACTAAAATTTGTCAAATTTTAAATAAATTTTATATTATTGACCAAAGAAACAAAGATTGCTCAAAATACACTAAAATAGAAAAACAAAAATTTACACAAAAGTTTTGAAAATGGTGGATGCGCAAATAAAAAATATGTAAACGTTTTTGTTCTTTATAGATTTGGTCGGATTTATAGATAACGAGACAATTTTCCAAAATACTCAAAAGAGAATTTGAAACTTCTTCTTGCTCAAATTGTTGTAAGAAATACCAATATTTTCCCCAACCGTACGAAACAATACAAATTTTGAAAGGAGCTGCAAAACAAATATGTCACTGAAATATTTATATTTTGCACTTATCTTGAATGTTGTTGCATGCGCTTTTATTTTTATTTTCATTTTACTAAAACATATCCAGTCTAAAAATGAAGCTAGCCCTAGTTTCTAGTTATGAGTATAGAGCACGTCTAGTCAATCTCCAATATTATTTATGTCTCCGCAATTCCACCCCCAATAACTCCATAAATATTGGAACTGTCGGAATAAACACGACAGATATAAAAATGAGGATAAATAAATATTGGAATTTAAGCAAGGTCACAGCCCGATTTCAATACAGAATGTGATTTTAAGGGTTTTAGATCTAGGTTGATTTTACACGTTATTGGGGATAGAAATGGGATTTACACGAGTTTGTCCCGATTTTAATCGCTTAATCTGGAATTACTCGCTCGGTTATGTTTGAAATGAGACAGCCCGCATGGAGGGTTGAATTATGACAGAGAGTGGTTTAAAGACTCCCGGGAGCTGTCTTGCTGTACAAAAGAAAAACAGACAAGGAGAATTTCAAGAAATAACAACAATCACATTTTCATTTTCAAGACAAACAAAGGTACATCTCTATACTCCAGCAACATTATTGCAAGATTTTTTCTAAATTCAGTGCTATTGACCGATTCATTTCAAGTCCAATGACATAAAAGTTACGTAAAGCGGTGTTTCCCTCTTGCAATCTTACTAACTCATCACGGGGTTTTCCAGCCGGATTTTGTTTACTTTCTCTCGGGGAATGCTTTCACATAGATGTGAGTCAATTTTATGGTCGCGTAGAGGAGAGGTGAGAAAATTAAATTTCCACACGTGATCGGAATTGGTTAAATAATCATATTTCACGCTGGAAATTGTGTTTCATGCAGTTATTGTAATAAATCAACTCGTTTAATTACACCCGACATTTTAAAACCGTTGCATGAAAATTATTCGCAAAACTTCCTGTGATGAAAATAGAAAAATTGCTTCATGCATAGCAATCAATCAATGCAGTCCAACTAAAATGCTAATTTTGAAGAACATGTCGCATTCAAGATCGACGAAGCATCTGTCTGCAGTTTTATCCGGCATTCAGATTTTGTTTTAAAAACTATTATATTCAGGAACGAGAGTATCGATCTACAGACATCATTCTCCTTTATAATTATTATAAAAAACGCTCCTTTCATGCTTTTTTTTGGATTCCGAAATAAAGGAGTGATTTAGGGCTATTCAGCTTCACATAACCGTAAATATTGGGGGTTTTTCTGGGCGTCTTAGGAATCTTGACGAATTTCCATCTTCCACCATTGTAGAAATTTGCTCTTGTTTGCTAACAAAATACTGCCGCGATTTTATTACCGGTGGAAGACGTCTTTTTCATTTACATTTTAAAGGGCGATTCATGCGTTTTCATTTATTTTAATTTTGTGAAAATAATGAAAATATTGAAAGATACTGTTTGTCATACATCTAATGGAGTCTGCATACATTTGTTGTTTTGGGGGGCATAAATTTACATTGCTATCCTAAGTCAGAACTTCAGGCCATTGCAAGTTTGCACTGTTTACCTCTAAAAGTTCAATGTTTTGGTAAATGGATAAAACACACAGTCGTCATTATTACAGTTATAAATAATAAACATGTTAAATAATCGATAAAACTGACAGCTTTTAAAATGGTGGATGCGCCGGCGGAAATGTAAACAATTATGGTAAAAGCACTGCAACGCCACGTAACGTCTTTAAAATATAACATAAAATTTTATTCGAAAAAATGTACAAAAGCAGAAATTTGACAAAACAAAACTAAAGTAACTACAATTTAAAATAAATAAATAAATAAAATAAATAACTTAACATTAACATGACTAACATCCGGATCACTTCAATCGTCTGGCTTGCACTAATTTATTAATGTCGTTGTAGGTGGTGAGAATGGCTGGACTAGCTTGATTGGTATTTAAATAGGGACAGCCTCCGTGGGCTAAACATTCCTCTCCGTCTTGTCCATCTTTTGCTGCTTTCATATATCGGAAAAACCTCAAAATGTCAGGATTGTCTGACGCTGGCTTTCTCAATTCGTTAAGTTCCCTGAAAGACACATAGGAATTATTTTCGATTAGAAAAACAGTCTCGAGGGATTATAAATATTGGGAAACTTTTTCGATTCACTAATATTGAAATTACCTGCTCAGCTGCGCCGACACGAGGTTGCTATAGGGCGCGTATTTGGCGGGATTGGCATACATAAGACACACAAGTCTCTCTCGACATTTTTCTGTCTCTGGAGATTTATCATTGCCTAACCCAAGTTGCTGGAAGACAGCGTCGAGCCGCGACAGCAAAGGACTGTAAAAGGGATCGTAACTCGTTAAAAGAAGTGAAGAAGATGGGATTTTGTGGAAAACTTTATAATCAGTCTTCTTATTCGGCTTCCTCATGTAGTAGTTGTCGTTTTGCGGAAGGTACGAAACTCTGTTGTGTCCTATGCCGAATCTGCAATAAATTAAATTAAATTCTTTCCAATAAAAAAAAAGATTTACATTTTAATAAATGGTGCTAACAGTTGATGGATGGGAGAAGCGGATCAGAATAACATAAAAAAATAATTGATAGAGGGAACGAATGGGGTCGTTTTTTATGCAATGATGTGTTTAATTGCGTACGGTGGCTTAGTCGTTTGGAAAACATTGTGATGTTTTATTTATGCATCAACTCTTTTCAAATGATGTAGTATTTATTAATGGGATTTTGTAACGTGTACTTAACTTTATTGGAGCAAAACTATGTGTGTCGGTTCTCGTTCCGACTTTATTATTCGAGTTTTGGTACATTTACTTAACTGTTACGTAAATTTGTCTTTTTAAACCTCTCATGTTCATTTCACCTACACCATTAATTCTCGTTTAATCTAATCACTTGTTCACACTGACGTTTTCCGTAAGCCCACGCGAATTTGCATACATCATTCGTCTCTAAAAAAAGTACGTCGACTAGAATTTGCGTTACTGTCTAAATCATTACATTTGCATAATACGTTATTGTTGGTGAATTATACGCAGTGTAACCAGAGGATGTCGAGAAGGATTAGTTTCAGAACTTGCAGGATTCGAGGTGATTGTTTTGTATCGCTTAATTGGACCATGTCGTTCTATTTACAATGATAAAACCGAGGGGATGAAGAACGCACTTAGTGAATGAAATTTTTATTTGACCAATATAAAGCTAGTTAATTTAATGGGGTGTCGTGTTGGGATATTAACCAATAAGAGTTTGACGGCGATTGGGGAAAAATGAGTTGTTTCGGATTTACGGATGGGTTGCTTTTAAAAAAATTAGACAGGAGTAGAGGAATTTATTTTTAGCTCAGCTTTCACAAAGTGGATCCAGAAATAAAAACCATTTTCTCATTACCTTGGAAGTTTTTTAAAAGTATCAGGTAATAACAACACGTCAATAGATTGTTATACTGTGAAATTTAGTTCCCGTTAACACATACGGGTTATGTAAGTTTCTTATTAAATTTGGTTCGAAATTGTAAAGAACAAAGAGCTTGTTAAGTTAGAGGAAGTTTTGAGGAGGTAGCTAACACGATTTGAGCTTTGAAATTGAAGACGATGGGAGTAACAGTCGCAGCTTATGTTATATGAATATTCAAATTTAATTGTGCACAATTCAACACATATTACGGACAAATTTTGTCTTTACATATCAGTCTTTACTAGTTGCATAATTCAGCTGATTTACTATGGCGTCAATACTTATTTCAAACTTAGTTTTCGAACAAAAACGAAAAAACTGGTTTCAACGTAAACAATGCGATAGAAATGAGTAAAGAAAACACTGCCTTACAAATTGTTTGAAAAGTTTTTATCTTAAATACTTTTAGATAATTAAAAATGCAATATGTAGAATATATGAACTGGCAAATTGATTATTTCGTCTTGAACGTATTCAAAAATCATTCGCTTTGTTTCCTTCACAATAAATTACCGCCATTAAAATGCCAAGACATCAAAGTCAAAGTTTTAATCAAATTCACTTTACATCGCCACGATTTATCATAATTGCGCGTTATAAAATGATCTCAACAATCTATAAAACTTGTTCCACTTTTTCTACATTTATCATTTAAATTACTCTAATTAATTACAAGCTCATGAGAAGATACCATTTATCAGTCGAATAGATTAAATCTTCCTCCTTTATTTTAATTTAAATTTAATGATGAGGTAAACAGCGGCAGCCACAAGGCACACGCAACACAATATCCACAAACAATAGCAATGCTAATGAAGAGAAAAGAGCATAAAACGCGTGCACTAGTAGAATTGCATTCACTCTTTATCACTAAATAAATTTACCTGCTATTCGCGTTTGTTGGGGCCGCAGTACTGCTTGTAGCAACATTCAACTGCAGCCCCGTTTCAGCGCCATCAGTGCCATAATCTTGCACAGCGTCGTTACTATAAGGATCTGTATCTTTGAACTCGAAATCTTCAATGGGTGGTTGTGCTTGATTGTTCATACCAGCACTTGCACCTGAAATTCCTGAAAATGTGGACAATCCTTTGCCCAAGAGTTTTCCTACTCCGCCTAAAATCGTCGGGAGGAACATGGCAAGCATCATGGATTTTATAAGTTGAGCGCCGATGAAAACAGGAAGAAGGAGCTTCTTCAGGGCGAAGGCTAGAAAACCCATTCCAAAGCCGGTGAGAAAGGAGTTTCTTCCGGTACCTTCAGAACCTGAAATGTTTAAGATTTGTATGAGTGTCCACAATCTCGAAGAATCTTAACAAGTTTCGTGTAAATATTCTGGCTCCCATACCATACATATTTATTCAATGTAAATACAAATGCGGTACGCGATGCGACCCTCCAGAGAGGACATTTGTCCGGAAATAGTTGTTTTAGTCCTGTTTGATATGTAACGAACGCTGTCTTCGGGTTTAGTCCTTTGGGACCCCAATTAAAGTGCGTTCGGGACATTTAAGCAAACCTCGGTTTGTTTTGAACTAGGGCGTGCACCCAAACTGCCTTTTTTCAAAATAATAAATTCCAGTGAACCCAATGCGAGTTTTTATCTGTAGCGACAAACAAATGAATTATTCGCCCCGCGCTATATTATTGCCAAAGCTACGTTTTATTATTTGTTTTTGCTTTGGTTGTTTTTTTCACGATGCGGGAGATATCGCAATTAGCATTTTTTGGAGGAAAATATAAAGCGCGCATTTCTAATCCTTTAAACTTTGTATGTTTTGCGTTTTAATTAAAAGCGGGCTATTTTTTTGTGAAAGCAGTGTTTTACCCGGCTGGCTTTATTAATAAAGATGTTGGTCGCGACGACGGAAATGTTAAATTTCGACGTAAATTATATGGCGACAGGGCCATCCAGCCAGAATATGAGTTAAACCTAATCTATACACGTATCCGGCAAACATTAAAGTTATACGCTTCAATCCATTACTGAATGCAGGATTATTGTATTATTACAAATGAATTCGTGCTGTGCACCCATTTCAAGCAATTACAATAATTCTTGAATTTCGTAAACCTGCAACTAAATAATGCTGCTACAATGTTATTGGACATTTATGTGGAAATTCCCTCGTCGTAATTTAAAATCAATAGTTTCAGTGTTTACAGGAACAACGGATTCTGAACTGCTTTTAGTTACTCCAGAGACCGACTTAAAAGCTTTTTTCACGTTTATTCAGAAAATAGCGAATACGCTAATTTTTCCGGTCATGGACGTTTTAAAACTCCACTGAAGCTAGAGTTTTTGACTTTGAAATTGCTTAGGACACTAATTTATACAAATCCAGGGAGTTTTATTTTGACCTGTGCTGACTGAGGATAATCAAAATTCGGCAAATTCAATTACAACTTTAGAGCCTTCATTTTCAATTTGTAAAACGTTGGAACTTTCGCCAGTTATGTCGGTCGAAACGAAACAAGATTCTAAACTGTGTGCCTTTAGAAAATTAAACTGAAAAATTCACGGCTTTACGCTGAGTATCTTATTTGAGTAAAGTGTTTGTCAGAGGCTCAAAGATCACGTTATTACCGCTTTCATCAAATATTTCAATATTCTCTACAGTATAAATATTCATCTCTTTAGCGAGTTAATCGCGTAACCGACAAAGGAAAGAATTTCGCTTTGGAACTCGTTTCAGATAAAGGATTAAGAAAATTGTTGTGGCGAATTTTTTTTTTTAGATTAATGCGAGTTTAAACAGATCTTGCCCACGCCAGTGAGAATGTGCAAAAGTGGGCCGATAATCGATATGGGGAAAACGCAAATAATCGAATTTAAAAAGCAAATTTTCCATCATATTGTACGAGGGATTTTACTTGGGTTACGCGTAGGATGCATGTCAGGGTCAAGAAATAACTCATGGAGAATTTCCTAGTTTGAAAATACATACTTTATAATAAAAATATGTAATAATAATGATGTCATGTTGGCAAGATTGGTACAACGCAAATTATTACAGTTCATGTCCATTTATCAAATGAGGCTAATATTTATTTCCGGGCCTCAATTCTATTGTAATAAATGGGCTTAAAAATGTTTGATTTATACTCAACAATTCGAAATAATATTCAAATTAACACTGGCAGTTTCAATATTTGGCAGGATTTCTCAATTAATTTTAATAGTGAAGTTTAATAAGCAGTCGGAGGAAGTAGAAGTTGTCTATTTAGTAATGCTCCAAAGCTGCCAATATTAATAATAAGTAAATCTTTAGTGCCGGTATCTATTTGCGTGTTGGTTCGTGCGTGAAAATAGCCATTGATTTGAACCATAAACTAGAATCTTATAAAATATGCATTTGTTTTGTTGTGAAATTTTAATTTCAAAGCATAGACACGAGAATTTTACAAATAAAATTTAATAATTTAATAATTTATTTATAAAATTATAGGATACATTTATATTTTTCTTAGAAGCTTTTTTGATTTGTTGCAAAATTGGTGGATGCGCCGTTAATAAAATATCTACAGAATTAGTTCATTGCAATTACAAAAGCGAATGATCTAGACTAGAACTCTTTTTTCTTTAGCAGTTTCGTCTGAAACGGTAAAACTGCGGCAAAGAAAATTCTAAACTTTTATCATTCCTTTGAAGCCGTCTTTTACCTCAACTTGTCTGAAAATAATTTATAAAAAACTGCATTTCTGCTTGGAAATTGCCACTTGAATCTTCTAAAATCTATTACTATAAAAATAAGAACTGTCTAACTCTAGCGCATCCACCATTTGAACATTTACCTTGAAAGAACCTCGCAGTGGTCGGAAAATTAACCGCCAAAACATGCGTCTGCGTGTACTCCTCCAGTTTCCTCTTCACGTAATTTTCAATGCTTGTAAAGCTCCTCGCTGAAACGCACATTTCATCATGAACATGTTTGCTCGAAGCATTAGCGACTCGTTCGATAACAACACCGGGAATTATCGAGTACTCGTCCACACTCAACACACCATCAACAAAGCGCTTTAGCTCTATATCTATATCACTTTCACAGTCCAATTTGGACGCAAATGAAACCGACACTAAACACACCACTGTTATCACTGTTTTGAGTCTCCATGTTTGATCCATTTTGAGGGAAGGCCATCTGCAAATAAAGAACACGAGATAAGTTGGTGAAATGGCACAACAAATTATAATTATACACAACTCGTTTCGTTTGCTTTCTAGTTGTAAAAAATAAGGTTAAAATCATCCCTCGATCCGAATTATTCACCGTACATTACTCCTTAATTGTCCATAAAGTGTCAAGGTCGCAACTCTCTATACCTTCTTTTCCCAGTAATAGCCCACCCGAGCGTGAAAATTTATGTTCACAACCTGGAAAACACCAGACGATGTATAAATATAATTTTATTAATAATTACGAAACCGTATAAAATTGGTACAAAATTTCCACATACATCTGTGACTCTTTTTAACCCTTGTACGGACATGTTTTATGCAAGAGCCACGTGCAGCTTAACGTGACAACAAACCAGCATCACTCATCTTTGTTTCCGGCATTTAATTAACAATTTCATTAAGGAAACAGTTAATCGAAATTTGTTGATGCAAAGTCGAAGTTTTAAGCGCCGGCTAGAGTTCGATCATTGTCTTAATCTGAACTTTGCTCAATTAAAATGTCGAAGGAAATGGCCTTCGTTGAATGTCAAGAACTATAATAAAAGCGTCACTGTAATTACAGTTACAACGCGAATTTTGAGAGACACGCCTCAGTACACCTACCGAATTACATCAGTTTGTAAAATTCGACATGTGTTAAGTGGAATTGAGCCGCATTGGGTCAGTAGGTCTCCACTTTATGGACGATATGCAAACGTGTTAGAAAAGTAGAACTTTAGATAAAGCCTCAATAAAGAACGAAATTACAAAAAGACATCAAAGAAAGGCGCGATAATCAAGCAACTTCCGTCGAAACTTCTCACAAGTTCAAATTGGCTCGAGTGCTACACACGACTGTCATCAAATAATTAATGCACTTCTGATTTAATTAAAAATTAGAATAATTTAGGAGAGTGGCGAATTTTCCGGCACTCAATTGAATAATTTAACGAAATTACATCAGTGTAGCTCGAACTGAAATGAGATTACGATGCCATAATTATTACAACTTTCTATTTGATAATGTTCGTCTTCGTGTCTGTACGCTATTAAACGGAATTAGATACAGAAGTACTTCGAAGTGTACGTGCAGGTGAAAAATAAGGACCTGTTCTAATTTTGCGGGAATTTATTGCGGTGGAAAGCGGTAATTCGTAATAAAATATTGACTTTCCAAAATTTGTTGAAGTTTAAATTATGTGGCTTCTGGGGATAATTACTTGAAATAAATTAGGGGAAGTTATAATGAAACAAACAAAAAGAGTGGTAGTTTGTTTATACTTAATAGTTCCGGTTATTTACTGTTACAGAAAATTGATTAAAGAATTTATTCCAGCAGTAAAACTGAAAGAAATAAAGCTATGAAACTTTGGAAGTAGTGGCAATCATAAAAAAATTATGACTGCAGATATCTTAAAATTGAAATGATTGATTTTCAGTTCATTTTACGATGTTTTTATGACAGTTTTAACCGCAAAATTCTTTAATTTTTATAGCCAAAACAGTCAATTAATTTGTAAAACCTCAATCGCAGTTTAGGTGTCAAAGCACCCGCAACCAAAACCCCACTCCTGAATCTTGCCGGAATGCGCCTTTGCTCTAATCTGGCACAGCACCCGGAAATTCCGGTTACAGGAGATGAAGGGGCATCAATTGTGGTCACAACTTGATATCGAACCCGTTTGTGGGCACGTGCCCATTAATAATGCCATCATAACAATGTAAAAATGTTCAAGGTCTCGTTTCTATTCCACCCTTCAAGTGAAATTTACGACAAAATTCTTGAACGTTGGGGAAGTTCACAACAAGCTGTAAAATCTTGGAAAACAATAACTAGGACGTCGAATTTAAACAATGAAATTATAGAGGTAAATGGGTTCAAAACTTCGCTTAAAGTTTATTATACGTGCGCCATGAATATCATATTGCATCTAGCTTTTCGTTGTAATTCTATCTAAAATGTCTTGTTGTAACCGTAAAACAGGGAGGTTCAGCAAAAGTTTTATTTTAACGACACATGAAAGTTAATTATTCAGCACTGCTTTGAGAGGCGATGAGGTAACAATTATGATGTTTAAATTAATCTTAGTTCTAAGAAAATTGCCTCTCTTCATTTTGGCATGATTAAGTAAGTGTTCAGAAGGGTGTAGGCGTTATTAAACTGAGAATAGTTTAATTAAATACTGTCGATAAACTAAAGTTTGATTAACTAATTTGATAAAGTTTTGACACAAAATAATTGGGATTTCAAAGTTCGCGCTTTAAGCCATTAAAAGTTTCACAATCAATAGCGGGAAATTCAAAAAGTAAGAGGTATGTGATATAAATAAACTTCCTGGCCCACACAGTACAGGCTTGGATATAAATCTTCGGTGAGCTCAAGCATAAATAATAATGAAGTTGACGACTTAAGATAAAAATTCGCGGAAATGAAAATTAAACTTGACATGAATCGCGTTGTTAAAGCTATTTAGATTAAATTATGCTTAATTGCTTTCTGTTTATATCCGGCGGTTTTGCATATTGAAAATAAGACGCTTCCGACTTTTCTGATGTGGAAGGCAAATTAATATTCCCTTACTCCCCAATTAATCTATCAATTTACGTTGGATCTTTTGACTTGTCCCAAACCCTAAATAATTAAGTCGCCCACATTCCTACTTATCCTCAATCAAACGGATGTTATTTATAAAACCAATTTCCATCCCAACGACTTTTAATTCACTGTAACTTTTTTTCGCCATTTCAATCTCCGATTTCGAATCCACCCCGCACATATTCAAATCCTAGCGATTAATCATCTGGATTTTCACACTTACCTGTCGTTAACATGTATCCATTTTAGTTATTTCTGCCCTGCACGAACGTGTGGGAACCAAGACACCTAAAGCACGTGTTCTTTTCTATTTTTTTCACAAAAGAAATGATGAAAATGTTGCGAACAGACTGGCACGTTTTCTTGTATAACACTAAGGAGACGTTGCGCTGGATGCACCAAGAGGTGTAACAGGCATGGACTGTTGACTCGAGAATTCAGGTCATGAGGTCACTCGTCCGCGACGGTGTTGTTGCCCACGAGGTTGTGGACGAAATCGCCAATGAAGAATTGAAGATGTGGCTTTTTCCAAGGTCGGTTTGGACTTTCTTCGGATTGACGCCCAAAATTAAAACTAGTTATTAAGATTTCCACTTTTTTATGTCGTGGTTCATTATGATCTCTCCGGGGAATTCTATTGAAATAATTTACCTTCAACTACCACAATACGTCATTAACAAGCTCTTCTTCATCGCTAAAAAGAGGAATCTTGGTTCTCACGTGACTTTCATTCATCTCCTACATTTCTAATTAGTTAGATTTCGTGTTTACGTTGGGCTAATTTGCATTCAATTGGGTTGAGTAGTCTCAAGAGAGGTGTAGTCACGTCATACGCACCCTTTATGAGGAAAACAATAATAAAAATGCTACCAGAGGTCAATATTTACAAAAGATAAAAGATATACTTGTGTAGTTCATTGTGTGGAAAAACGTGATCACAGATTTAACATCCATGTAATTTGTGAATTTACATAAAATGTATGCTTGGGTTATTTTATAATTAAAATTACACGAAAAAGTGTGTATGAGTGTAATTTTATGTGCGATTGTTATTATAAGACCAAAAGCAACGGTTATTCTTGCAATTTATTTTACGATGAACAAATACGTTTTATTGATGGAACTTTCTTTATGCATAAAGACGTGCTCGAGCATTTCGAATGTCTGAAATTGTGTTATAAAAAGTTGGACCTACATTTTAATGCGAGATGTCTTTTCTGAACATGTTTTTACAGTCGAGTGGAAATATTTTAATTGTCACCACTCATTTGCATGTGAGACAAAAATAGAAAAGCCGTAAAATTGATTACGATCAATAATATTACACAATGCCTACACTTCTTACAGTGCTTTTTATTTGTTTATGTTTATCACCGAAGTTCTAATACTTAAATTGGTGTGAAAATAAATCTATTAATAAATTAGTGCAATTACCGGCATAAAAAGAGACAAATTGCACTTTCTGGAACTAACGAGGGGAAGTGGGGCAAAATTTATCAAGCTATCTGTCCTAATGAAACTAATGAAATTGGCCAAATTAACATTGTTTGGAGACTAAAGATACCCGAAAGTTTTAGATGGGAATAATTTCGTCATTTGGGTCGTTACGCGATTTTGGGGCGCATTTGAATTCGTCTAAATTTCTGATCAAAAATCCTAACAATGAAATTCCAATTGAGCTCAATTTGTTATTAGGAAATGTTAGGATTTACTTTAATTGGTTCATTCGAAAGAGCAGCTGAAAATTTATCAGTTTTACATTAAAAATAAGAACCAAAATATAAAAATAAAGAAAAATATTGAGCTCAAGAGTCATTGCCATTACATAACTGAGCACTGTATTGTTTACCATGAATAAACATCCATAAGTAAACAAACTTTTGCCCTAATCCGACCATATTTACCAGTGAGAAATTGAGTAGTATTTTTCGGTTAAAATATAAATTGTGAAATTGAAATTGTCTGTAATTGATGTATTCGTTGTCACAACGCAATTCAAAGATTCGAATTCGTTAACAAAAAAGGTAATCATTATTTACCAAAGAAAATAAGACACTTCCGTTTCTCACAAATTACAAATTATAAGGATGAGCCAAAAATATGTGTGTCATTTCCATCACAAAATAAAAGTGTACGAGACTGTACTTCCACTGTAATGTAGATTGTGAAAAGTGGAGATGAGCATATTTATTTTTACTTAGCGTGTTTGACCACAAAACAATGTTTTGTAGTAATTTACGCCACTTTCTGTTTTCTCGTCACTCTAATTACGTGTAAACCTATAATTTACACCATTAGCAGATTATTTTCATAACTAAAATTAAACAGTTTTAGATATGCAAATGAAATTCTCTCGGTGCAACTTTTGTTTAATTTCTCTTTAATTAAACTTCCACTTTAACCTAATTAAACTTGATTTAATTAAAATCGCCACTACCTAACATACTTACTGCAGTTATTAAAAAATCATGACAACCAAACACTTTTAAATTTCCTGAAGGTTTAATTTGTTTATTTTCACTACTCTAGTTTTTTTAATACTTCCTTTACTGGGTCAAAATGATTAATTAGACTAGAGTAGTTCACACAGTAAGTGGTTGAACTTCACCAGTTCAGAAGGAGAAAGTTCCAAGGTTGCTCATCTACAAGTATTCGTCACTGCATCCAAGAAACAGAACGGGTCAATAAAAAATTGCCACAAGTAAAATTTTGTAGTTCGAATAACGGAACTCAAGCATACTTAAATTTGAGCGGTGTGGTGTGCATTTGCTGAATTAAAATAAGATAGAAACTGGTTTGGGAGTGTATCGAGATTTAATTGGGGAAGAAGATAAAACCGGCAAGTTGAAGTGAAAACAGTCACATTAACATCAATGGCGTGGTGATATTTTCGAGCTACTTTGAACATGAAATTGGAAGCTATACATATAGAGTGGTAATAAACGTCACATCACGAGTCCGATGACAAATCAAACATTTAATTAGAGTTTGTAATTGACGAGCGACGACATTGTTTTCATAACGTCAATAGATTGTAAAACGACAAAACAGGCTCCTTTTGTGTACTTTGCTCTCAAGAACTGTAATAATAAAACTTAGAAGGCTGCACCGTACCAGCAGTTGATTATTAGTTTCTGTTTCGATTCCGCGGCTAAACTGGAAAGAATCCAAGACATGTGCGAGGATAATGGATAAATAAAGAGCACCGCAACGTGAAAACGTGTCGCCGAAAATACTCCGGATGCAGGGTGGGAAAAGAGGAAATTAATTATTTCCTGTGGCGAAGCTTTCGGAACTTGAGAACGTGACCGATGATCGACAAACTCCAGAAATCTGGTTGAAACGAGGGGATGGAAACGAAAATTAAAAATTCGGTGGGATTAGTTTGCAACCAGTGGTCGTACAAAAAAAATACAGACACCTGTAGATTTCTCATAAGTTGTATAGTTGCACCTCCACTATTATAAATTTTTCCATCATCTCCGGAGATTCTCACCTCCATTTTTTAGCGCTTAGTCATAAATAAAGTTGCTGTGACAGCGTTCCGGGGACGATAATTTTTAATTTTCGTGGCATTGCGGACGACACCTCCTCTTACCTGAAATTGTCATTATTGTCACGCACTGATGACGTAATAAATGCGGTCAATCGGCCATAACTTCGTCCTTATTCCGGTATTGTTAATCAGTTCCGCTTGCGATTTTTTTCGCGACATTATCATTAATCAGAAGTAACTGTCCAGAAGTTTGGGGAGAGGACTTTGCATATTGCACTTTAAAGAAGTGTTTATTGGTGATGTTTTCATTTGCATTCAAGGCACTAATAAATCGAGAAATTGGGCTTCTTCAAAGGGGAATTAATAAAGGAGGTAAAAGCGGCGCATCGCTGAGATGGGAATTTCATTAAACAGGCAGAAATGAAAGGCTTCAATCGGAGTTTTGTATTAAAAAATATTCAAAGAGGAAGAGTCGGAGATAAACTGAAGGGAGAATGACGCTTTGAAATTAATATAAAAAAAAATTCATTAACTAGATTTTAAACAAATGGAAACTGTTGCAATTGTAAACAAGAACTTTTATTTGCCGGCAAGGAGCAAAAGTTTTGAGAGACAGATAAAACTAAAGTAGAAACGATGCTGGTGGAAGAAGTTTTCGCTACAAAAAATAAGCGATCTAAAACTATTGATTGATCTCTGGAGGAATTATATAAACTAATCGTAATTACGTCCACGGGATTTATTTGTGTATTTAAAATACAACAAGTAATGATTGATAAACAAACCCCAAAGCAGATAAATCATTGAATGTGTAATTTCAGAACATGCAATTTATCTGACCCATGAATCAAGTAAATAATTTGACAGCTTTGAAAGAGAACACAACAATAACTTTCGAGATTGATAGTGTCAATCCTCCTATCATTTTTCTTGGAAATTTCTTGCCGATAAATTCACGTCCTACGAAGTGAAGACTAATCGCTTATCGGACTCAACTTTTGTTTCATAAATCACTTAGTTGTGCGACTCGGCGAAAAAGTCTTTCTGACATACATGTACTTACCTTGGCGGATAATGAAATTCAGGATTTAGGGGTCATTGGGGAAATTCACTTGCTGAGCATATTTAGAAATCTGCGTCGTGGAACCAGTTTGGCGGCAAAATATGTATGGTTTCTCGTTGTCGCGGAAAAGCACAAACAGGTGTTGTTGCCGGTTTTTTACCAGCGAGGATGATATTTTTCATTAGATAGTAGATAATTCTGCATGAAACCCGAAATTCCGCTCTCTGTGAGAAACCTCTAAAATGAAATTTTTATTGAAAACAAGACATATTGGGGGTGGAAAATTTCATTTTAGGATGAGCTACGACAAATAAACTACTCGCAGCTTACGTAAACGTTTATTTAGTAAAGTGTATAGTTGACAAAAACTAAGACAGGTGACTACATTGTAAATTGACAGTTGTCACAGGCATTCCATCGTCAGTTCTGACACCTAAGATGCTAAATATAAATACGTTAAATCTGTACATCGTACTACTAGAAAATTGGTGGTGGGCGCGTGCCCAACGCCTGCGTCACTAAACACCGTGGACTCGGCGGTGTTATGACCCTTCAATACCGCGCAAATTAGATTTAAAAAAGCCAAAAAAAGAGTTTTTATAAAAAGAAGCAAGTTAGAGCCGCCATCTGCTGAAAGTCTTCAATGGCGCTCGCCGCCTACAATTTACAAAAACCTAACCTAATTTACCTGGTAGTCGATGCACCACTTTTAGTTAATTAGTAAAAGCACTGCACCTTAGCGCTCTGCGCGCGCCCCCATCCCCAACACCGAAACAAATTTACAACACTCTAAAGTCACATTTCTTGAGTTTTATATACAGAGTCTTGTTCTCTTTGGCCGTTCGTCCTCGTCCTCAAGTTCTTTAATGGCTAGCACTTAGTAAGTACAGTCATATCACTGCTGGCTGTGTTGCAGGGTTGGTACTCAGTCACCCCCGCGACCAAATCCGGTTTGCTCTTCCCTAGCACCTTTTGAAATTTGTTGCGAAACGACATATTCTGCGGCTCTCCTGTCGAATTTTTTTTTCGCGATGAAATGCAAAGAATATCTTCGAACTCTTTCCAAAAGTTGTCGTTAAAGCATCCGTACAACACCGGGTTAGAACAAGCTGAAGACATCCCCATCATGTGACAAATAGCATAACAGATCATCATAGTCTGAGAAGTGAACCTATTCGAGCTGTCCAAATCAGCGATCAGATTGAAGAGGTTGAGGGGCAACCAACTAATACCGAAGATTACAGCGATGCAGCAGAGGAGGATGTTGGTACGTTGGAGGCGGCGCCCACGGAGTTGGCGGCGGCCTTTTTGGGAGGACTCGTCGCTGCTGACGAAGCCGGCGGCGAAGCGATAGCGGAGTTTGTAGGAGATGCGGAGGTACGCCGCCTGAAAGAGATTTGATTTTTAATAAAATTATATTCATATCTTTTCGATTTTGATATTCGTTATAAATTACAGTGGCTGTTAATCATTGTGGTTCTGTCGAACGTGGGGGAGATAAAATTGAATTTCAAATATATTCAAATGAATTCGACATAAGAGAAGAGCGTTCTTGTTTTCTTTCAAAGCAAAGATTTTTATTTGTATTTTTATGTTAATAATGGCGTAAAAAATTTAAGGACTTCCGATATTCAGAACTAAAAGCAAACTAAAAATATCAAAACGCTGACTTTGTCGCATTCTTTGCCATTGCGCCGCAACCAATAATTCACTTCCTTGTGAAAACTGCATCTTTCTATCTGCGGTTTTCGACATTGTTTTTCCTGTGCTTTTGTTGGTAAGAATCCGTTATTGCATATCCCAAATACAAAAATCACACCGAAATAGAATTACTGAAATACAGCTGGAATCCTCTTAAACGCCAAACATTATTGGGAGCGTTTTTGACTTGTCAATCATTCGCCATGTTTATTGGAGCACGAAAATTACATAGAAGGATTAAACGTGTTCGTTTACCACGTTATCCAGGATTACAAATTAGCAAATGGAGTTGCCTTGCTGATATTTGTCTGTCGGTAATAAAGCCGAAATTGTATATGACTGGCTTAATGTTAGCACCAGGAACTCCGGGAACACTATAACGTTCCTTTGGTTTATTAAAACGGTTATTGGAGGTGAAACTATCACAAAAAACGTTGTTCCGCTCGAGTGGAATTTGGAGGAAATAAAGTGTAATACCCATGGATTGTTTGTGTAAAGCCCACACTCGAAGTGGTGCCAACGTTTATTTTTTTTGTGGAAACTATGAAACGAAACAGTGGCAAATAGGATTTCTATTTTATTAGAAAATAACATCCAGATGGAATGAATTTTTTGTAGCGACTGAAGTAAATGGTTTAAATATTTGCTCGAGAACTTTGACTACAGAAACAAAACATCAATCAATTACATTTTACGTTTCATGTGGTGTTTACATTGCTGTTAACTCAGCAGACGAATTTCATGCTCACGTTAGATTAAATAACGAAGTTTTCGCATGATTTACGAGACTCAATTATGGTTTTCATAGCTTTTAGTAAATTTATTTGAGTTTGACATAATGTTTTATTAACAATGCATCACTGGTGTGTACGCAAGCAAATTAATTGTAAACCGACGTGAGGATTACTTAATTTATTGATTGATGAAGTTTCGAGTGATGGTCGGCTTCATTGATGCATTGTTAGTCATTTAGATAAATCGAACAAAAAACGATACACGTATTTTATTCTTCGGTTTGAACCGGAACGAACAACGCACAATAAAACAGAAAAACGTTCTTTATCTGTTGGAAAGTTTAAACCGGGGGCTTTTTTTCTGATGATTAAAGAGTCAAGGCCGTCTTTTTTCTAAACTCTAATGGTACAATCTCGAGCTGCATGCAAGAAATAAAAACGCCAATAAAACCTAAAATAGTTTAATAGTCTTCTTTGCGCTTTTTAATCAACATAAACTTTACCCCAAATCTGCAAACATTATGTGATTTAATTACGCGGTTATCAGACTTTACTCTTTTATCCTTTTTGATTGAGCTCAAACGAGCGCATTTCATTAGTCTAGAACGATCGTCTGGATTTTCTGGAAATGTTCATGGCCCGGGCTGTAAATTCATGAGACAGATATCGGAATTTTCCTCGAAAATTGCCACATTATAAAGAATGGGACGACAGAGCATCGAATATGAAAATGGGACTTTTATTTAAAAGCCTACATTATGCAAATGCGATTTAAAACACTTCCGGACTCTTACATTTTATTTATTGTCTCCTAAAAATGCGTGGTGAAACTACAATATTTCCCACATTCTTCTCGTGGAACAAGAAGTTGTGATTTGTTCCTGAATTCTAAAAATCTCATTTAACATAACATAAATCGCTACCTGGTTCCGCTAATAAAAATCCTTGGTCCTCAAACATGCCACAAGACCTTGTAAGTCGTGTCCAGTTTTTTATTCCGCTCATGTCTTTTTAATATGAAGATGCCGAGCGGCATTCCCGAAGGATATTAAAGTGCATTTGCGTTGTTTTGTCCTTGATAGTTTTCACGTCCTGTGTGGACATCCATTCTTTGTTGTTTAAACTGCATGACATCCTTTAATGTAGTTTCTACGATAATCCCCAGGTTGTGACACCCAGTTTAGTTCCAATAACAAACAGACTTACATTAAGGTATGGATCACGTATGGAACATCTAAAAGGTGGTGAAACTCGAACCGAGACGTGAGGTGACATTACGTGCTTTTGTGGTCTCTATAAAGCCTTCGACGGCTGTAAATTCGAAGTGCGCTTTTCATTAGTTATTAGATGATGTCATAGGTAACTGCACTGTCGATCTTTACAAAGGAATTGATTAAATGAGCAACACAAAGGGTTTTTGTAATTACATTTTATATACATAATTGAAACACAATCAAACGCTTTAGATTTCCAGTTTTCAGAGAGGAAAATATTACTTTTTATACCGGGAACTAATGAAGTTTACATGAAAAAACTTTAATAACGACTAATGGTACTTTTATGAAAAACGAATTTTTGGTTGTGCGGATTTTAATAAACTTTTACTAAAAAGGAAAATGAGATTTCAAAGGTTTGCCGTGTTGTAGGTCAACAGTTTGCTATTTTCGATATAAGAGCAGACGGCTTAAAAATTAATTCTTTTTTTACCCGGCGCATCCACCATTTTGCAGCGACCCTTCACTTTAAGTAAAAATTTATTGGGAAGAGAAGGGCGCGTTACAACCGCGGAACTGATAGGGATAAGTGCACGTCGTTTCCAGCAAAATTTTAAGGAAGTTTGAAAATGTGTAGAAAACTAGTATTTTTTTACAATCTTATTTAAGTTGAAATTGAAAAAGTTGCACTGAAGGGAAATGAAAATTTCAACTTGAAAGGCTTTAAATTACATTTTCTTTCGCAAATTATTGTAACAGACAGTGCAACTGATGTTTGTTTTAGTCTGCAAGGGTCTTTAATTTTAAATCCTTACTTAATTTTTACTTAGACTATATTTATTTAAATAAATAGAACTTTAAATTATAAGATAAACAATTAATTACTTACCGAAACGATGATGATGGGCAGAAGATACTGAAAAATGAGTGCAAATCCCGAGTAATACGCCCTGCCATGTTCAAAGGGCCAATTCTCTATGCAGAAATGTAGCTCATCGATCCCGTTCCCCAAAGATATATTGTGACTTTTCAGCTGCTTAAATACAAAAAGAGGAGAGGCGAGAATAAGGGCCAACAACCATATCAATCCCAAAATGACGACAGCACCCACCAATTGGAGACTTTCTTTCGTTGGATACACAATCACCTGCAAGAAAAAATTAGACACTGAAGAATTTTGAAACTCAATTAAGCGGCTTGTGGTGGTTAAATTTGTTGTGTCGATTTTTAATATATTTCATGGTGAGGTAAAGTCTGTTTATGGCAGATCAAAGTAGTTAAACTCAAAGTTCGAGGTTGTCTATTAATTTACAATTACCCGTAATGGAATTACAAGTAAACATTGTTCCAAACAGTCTGTTTCTCTAAAATCCATCATTCCTATCCTGACAATTGACGCAGCTTTCGTAAATATTGATGTAACGTTAACGAATGTACTCCGTTTATATTAAAATAAAACACAACGGTAAATTTTCCACTCCAACTTTTTCTCTTTCAGGAACAGAAAAAACGTTTGAATTTATGCATTGAAAAACTGCATAAATATAAATCACAAACAGGACATCGATTTCCACGATTTTTTACAATCACGGAGAGTTAAGCGAAAAATCCGATTACTAGGAATTTAAAAACAACCTGAATTTCCCATTCTAAAAGATTTACAATTTGGAACAAAAGACAGGCTCTCATTCTTTCAATGTTTATGGTAGGTCAATAAATAACCGTAGGAGTATAAATACTTTCATCACATCGCACGTTGACTATAAATTCTCACCTCTGAGAAGCTTCTTCGGTTCTTTGTTAACGAAGCAGACCTGTTATTGACATTCAATTTAAATTTCGTTGTTCTCGCGGCTTTTGGGAATTCGTATTCTTAAAATAGAGTGAAAATGCTTACCTGGTACCTGTCCAGAGCGATCGCAGTTATCGATATCGTTGATACGAAGATACTCGTTGCTTGAGCAGGGCCGACAAACTTACAAATAAACTGGTTATTACCAAAAGGAAAATACTTGGTTATGATTTCGATCAGAGTTAAAGGCATTGCCACCGCGCAGAGGATTAAATCGGATATCGCCAGATTCAAAATAAACATGTTTCTTGGGGTGCGCATCGCTGGTTTACGGATGACTGAAACTATCTGGAACAACAAGAATATCAATGTTAGTTCTTTGGGGATGTGCAAGACGTGACTGATAAAATTTGAGTGTCAGTTGGATGAAGTTTTTACATAAAATGTAGAAATGGACTGCAAGAAATATGAGATAAATGTTGACGTTTTATGCACCGACTGTTTACGTGGAAGTAGTTTACGTTACTAGCGCCTGATTGTGGTATTTTTAGGTGCGACGTTTCTAGAATTTAGAACTTATTACCGATCTTCATATCTTTATACCTCCGTTTTCTTATCTTTTTATTATTATCGCGGTTCTCCCATTCTGGATCTTCACGTTATCTCTCCCCAGATGATGTCTTTTTCATAAACCATCCTATCTAAACAAATTTTTAATAAAAACCCCCATTTTCAATATTTACGCCCAGCTAATCTTCCAGCTTCTGGCACAACCGGAGACAATATCTTTATTTTCCAATTCACCTCCTCTTCCTTCGTTTCCAAACCGTTTTGCTAACATCATAAATGACTGAACGTTCCCGGGGATAACAGATAAATATATTGCTTTAGTTTAAACGAAGGAAAAAGCTGCTGATATCCAATGTTAACACGGGATCTGCGTGCTGTTTAACATTTTATTAGGGATAAGGTTGACGTGGTGTAAAATCGGATCAGAGCTCGGATTTATTTGCCAAACTCCCGGAATTATTTTTTAGGCGATTACATAGGAATATACTCTGTTTTTTTAACAAGCTTTGGATACTTTTATTGAAAGTTGGACTTTGAATTGGCTAATAGGATAGTTAGTCACATCCATGAAATTCGATGATCAAAGATTAGGAACAAAGATAAATTGAGGAAGTTAAAGCCATTTATAGCGATGAAGTGGTTGTTTCATGCTAAATTAGTTTAGATTTACGGTCGTGGCACTACGAAATATAAATTGTTGTTAGGATTGGTCTATAAAGATTAATATTCCAGTTGTGTTAGTGTCAGTTACAATATAAATTTTGGACAAGCGTATTCACGATTTAATTGTAGCAGCCTTCAAAGTTTGGTTGTAAAGCGAGCTGTAGAATGTTATGGGGGCTGTTAGCGTCATGCCGAGATAAAATTGTCATAACTAGAAAGTGCGAACATAATCTAGGGAAACATGCTCATTATTTTTTCACATTAAATACTACAAAGTCTTTGATATGTTTCGGATTTTTTGAGAGAATATTTAGATTGCTGACAACTTTTGATCTTGAGCCTCCTTACATCTGTTTTGTGAAAGTGGAAGTGTTTATTCTTTGATTTATCGACATCCACTAATAAATCCTGCAGACTTTATAAATACTCCAGCTTTTAATTGTTTATCTCATTTTCGGAACATGCAGCAGACATGTGAAGTCAAAACAAGCTTCATCAAAAAAGTGTCAACATTTTGTTCATTTCGCTGTTTTTCCTCGGGTTTTGAGCTTTAGAAAACAGATTTGTAATAAAAATAGTTTGTCCAAAGAATAGCAGAAATTGGCTGTTGGCAATACGAAACTTAAAATATTTAAATTACATAACGAAAACCAGAAACTAGACGTTTCAGATCTACATTACACCCACGAAATCCAATTTTTCTACTTACCACGAGTGTATTTCCTAACGCCCCCAGAATAATCAACACGCTGTATAAAGCGATGAGGACACCACACGCTGGTTCGTCTATCGCCCTGTTCCTGATGTATCGATCGACCAATTTGGGATCGACATTTTGGCTTTCTTGAAATATAGACGTGAAGCTGTGGTTCGAGAATGTAACGTTATCCATTTCGGCATAGGTTCGGCATCACACATAATTCATCTGGAAAAAAAGGTTTTTCAGTATGATAATGAAGGGTTGTTTATTAAGGGTGACATCTATTAGAGAACTAATGAAGAACGTGATCGGATTACAACCTGACAGCTTCGCTCCTGTTTAAGTTTATAGTCTATTATTATAAACTAAAGGCGAATTGGTAGAAGTGTTAATAGAGACATAACTTTGGGAATTAAGTTGGAAGGGTTGGAAACAAATCTTTTTGCCCAAGTTTAGGGGTGAGAAAATGATTGAGTTTTGGTCTATGAGTGATTGCTTTGCTAAGTTGGTAGCAACTCGGAGTTCTGTTGTAATTTAGTTTGCCTCTTAAGGTGGGAGCTTTGTTTTTATTAAAAAAATGGACTGTTCTTTCCTTTGTGTAAACTTCGAATTCTTAATTTAATTCCCTTTATGGCTTCACGTTTCCATCTAAAACTAAAAATTCTAAAACACAACTTGAAAGTTCATCCAATCTGAATCTAAATCAAGCCTCTCCAAACTCAATTCATAAATCAAAGTTTGCAAATCTGCGCCTTAAACCAAATGAAATTGTTTCGAACATCGTCACTCCTCTCAATCCGCCTTGAAAGCCCTTATATTTTTTAAAAGCCGATAAGCATCCTGGGTGATAAAATAGCGAAAGTGCCAACTAAGAAAATGGCGCGATATCTGTAAAATTATATCAGGCGAGCGATTTATTACCCTGTAAAATGTTATTATGGGAATATTCTCTTTCATTTTTTAAGAGGGCGGATATTCGACATCATTTTCCGCGACATTTGATACTGTAAAAGGTTTTCCCGTGACATGGCGATTCGGATATCTGTTCAATTAATGGACATTGGAGGGTTCTCACTCCAACGTGTCACCATCACAAACCACGGCTTTTATGTAGGCGGAAAATAACGCGAAATGAAAAATCCAAATGTAAACATCTTGTTAATGAGTTTACCAGTTTAGGGAATTAAAGTCGTTGGGAAAAAGTTGTATTAGCAGCTTAATTTACAAAAGTTTGAAGAGCCGGCGCATCCACCAACTCTGCGACACAAAATAATCTGTTTTATACGCGATTCAATTTTAGAAAACTGTTTCGTTTCTGGATTAAACCTTAAAAAATACAAGAAGCGCATCCGCCATTTTTTTTTTATTTTTACTAAAATTTCACGATCTTGGAGCTTCCAGTCAAAATTAAATTTATATTCTCGCAGCATCAGCTTTTCTTTTTTATTAAGCTGTCTTAACTTTCCCTCGTTTATTTTCCTAAGTCTTTTAGACCTCTTATCTCCTATAACTCACCATACGAGTTTTAACCCTTTTAAAAGTTTTTATCTCTAAACTTGATAATAACTTCACCCCATCAATCCTTCATTTGGTATTATTACTAAATATTTTCAACAATAAATGGTCTTTTCTCATGATACATTTGCTATGGCCATTTTCTCGATTTATGGTCTCTTCTCATCCTGTCGCATTAAATACAAAAAATGTGGAAACTCGCTGTGATTTATTCCCCGAATAGTAACATCCCCTGAGATTTATTTCATTCGGAATTAGGCAACAGTAATTGGAAGCGATCACTTTTTGGAAGTCTTTGAACTCTCAAAGACGGATCGTGTGGGAGTAGATAACGAAAAAACGGAAAAACATGCGAGTTTGGGCCTGATAAATTACCCTGTAAACACGTACGCTCCGTTTGATTATGTAAATTGATAAATTTCTCAGAAAGAAATATGACATGTTTTTCAGTAACGTATCAAGCAACTTTCTTGAAAGTTTGATTACCAGAACTGAGCTGGAATTTAAATAGGAACGAGGATAGTTCGTTAAACAAATCCGGATAAATAATGCCCTCATTTCTCGTGGTAAATGAAATTTCTCTGGAAATTCGGATAAATGATTACCTGTATTTTCTCGTTATTTCCCGGGTGCTCGGAAAGTACGACATTATTATTGTGATTATCAACGGCGGGATAATGTAAAAAAATAATGTTATTTTCAACATATTCTCTCGTCTGACATCCACTCCTTGCCCATTCATCCCAATTTTAATTACCATTAAAGCACTTCAGGGTGAGTTCACAAGCAATTTCATTATAATCTCCACCCCTGGCCTAAAAAATAGAGGGAAAAACATTTTTAATGTCTACACGTCAACGAAATCCTTCCCAGGTAAAAAGATTATCGATGAAAGCTTTTATTATTATAGACTTAATGGAAGTTCCGTGTTAAACACTTTGAAGAGCAACACCACAGAAATTTGCAAAAGAGACGAGTATCTGTTTCATTTTGTTTACTCAACTAATGTCGGGATTTTCGATGAAATGTGTCCTTTATATCAACCAAATGTTCGCGCTTATAATTAAAACGGATAAATGGAGTGATTTTACAGCTACCGGAAATTGCTGTCAAACTCTTCTGCCTGTCAGCCGTTTTTAGTGCTATCCACTTGATGGGATTAAATTTTTGCGTTGATAAAAGCGCTTATCATGAGCAAAACGCGAGTTTCCTTGGAGTTGTTGTCTTCACTATCTCAAGAATAGACCGAAGGTCCCACAGAGCAAATAAAACTAAAAAACCATTAGCTAGTGCTGGAGCTTAGACTCCTTTGAGGGCTCACAGCAAAAAATCATTCAAATAATTCAGTTAAGTGCTTGAGTTTAACCTAAAGTTACCGAGAGGAACGTCAACACAAATGGAAAGTTAAGAGGACAAAAAAGACAGTGCCGGCGACGACGTGTGTTAATTAAATTGGACGATTCTCTTCAGTGATGTTTTTGGAGTTTCAATCTTCTAAAATTCAGATTTTTCTACCATAAAATAAGCCCCCCATTCCTGGTAATGAACTTCTGACTCGAACAAAGTTTATTATCCCGAATTATCCTGTAGGGAAGAGATGACCGTCTAATGAGGAGTAGCATGCAAGCGCAGGACTCTAAAATTTTAATAACTAGCAACTACCAGTTTTAACTTTCATTTGAATTTTTAATTCCGGATAACTCTTCAACTTTTCCGGCTTTAACCCTCGGAGACTTTACCCCATTTTCGCAAACTTAAATTTAGATTCCACTTTAATTACTCTAAGTATTCATAGACAAGTATTAAGTACACTAACTTTAAAGTGCACGTTAAACAAAAACTACACCTCCGTAACTTCATCCCCGTAATAAATGATCTGGTGGAAGTTTCTTAAAGGACAAAACCCTCTAACGAGTTTATATTTACATAAAACGAAGTCTAAGTTCCGTTCCAACGCAGCTTAACAATAGAATTTACAAATAAAAAAAGTTTCCAGTTTAAATTCTTGGGCAATAACGACTTTTACTAACTGAATAGATCGTTGTAAGTTGATAGTATTACAATTATGGGGGATGAAAAGCTGCAAACTACGAAAATCTAATCAAAATGTAAATCTTCAGGATATATCATCCTTAGCAAACACGAAAGGGATACAATTATGGAAATGTGAAAGACACCGTTTTGGGGCTGTTTCTCAAATTGCCTTGTGGACAAATCCACACCTGCAAAAGACTTGTCTTTACCTGTGTATTGTTGGCTGCATGCCTCTCGTTACTGTTCCTTTAAAATTGTCCATGGAAATGAAGAGAATTATAAGATGACAAAGAGAATTTTAATTACAGTGAAATTGGATCCTGCGATCGCCCCGAGGACGCTCCTTTTTTAACATAATCTTAAAAATTATTTACGATCATGCGTGATTGCCAGAACAAACAAACAATTCAGAATATCCATGTTGTTTACATACAATCAATGCAATTTACTAGACATCAAAGACGTGAAACATCAAATAAATAATTGAGAGAAATGTGTGGCAGCGTTGATTTAAATTACAAGGCGTAAACTGCTCAATTTTCGACTAATTCCTGAAAATTTGATGGCACCACTGAAACTTTGATCTTATTGCGAAAACGCCCGAGTCCTTGACTTTATCCATTTTCAATCAATGGAGATTTAATGTGGCCGCTTGGATACGTTCCAAAGATGATTTTTTCGATAAGCTCGTGTTCAGCGATTACAAGTAATCGAAATGAATAGAAAAAAGGTTTATCGCGAGGGATTTGTAGCAGATGGTTTGCGGAAATCAATCCAAATGCGATTACAACTTATAAAATTAAACGATTGTCATGTTATTGCAGTTTTAAGCCTCGTACTATTTTAATTACAACTTTGTGAGCGAACTTGTTTCTTTCCCCCTTGTCCGTGGAATTTATTGTCACCGGTAACTACTTTTGCCGGTTTGTAATTAATGAAAGTTTTTCAAAATTAGAAATGCCAAGTTTTAATTGAATTTTTAATAAATCATGACAGATTTCAATTTGTGGCAATGAAAACGGAGCGACTGCCGTTGATGGGATTTATAGCGAGCATGTGTTATGGATAATTTTGGTTTTGAGAGGCTCAAAATTACACCTCTAATTCCGCGGATTTGGTTCTGAATAACTATTTCACCAAATTGGAAGGCTTTGCAGTTTCCCTTTGAATTATTTCATTCATTAATGTTCATTCAAGTCCAGATCGATAGGAATTCATCCCATGAAAAATAAACGGTTTTTTGTTGGAATTTCAATTTTACGTGTTCATTTACGTCACGATCGTATTTAATTTAGTTTATTATTTCATATAATATTTATTTATCGTCATTTTAAAAAATTCCGAAAAATCGATGCCAAAAGTTAATTGGTGATGGATTTTTATAGAAGGTGGTCAGAACGTTAGAAACTGATACCGGAAAATCAATCTCCTGCTGAAAATTGAAGCGGAAATTTCAGGAAGGATATGGGAATCGAGTTTAGTTCCAAAAGGGTATGAAAACTTAAAAAGATTAGTTGATGCTCGACCTTTTTTTCGTGGGCGTGTTCATTTTTAATTTTTTCAATTTTTGGATAACTTTTTTTAAAATTTTTGAAACTTTTAGCAGCTTTGATAACTTTTTAGAAGAGTTTGTAGACACTAAATTTTTATGTACTTTTGAATATTTATTACGGTTTTTCTAAGTAAATCCACTTGACTTCGAGAATCCAAAGCTTCGCCCATATATTGAGGTAGGCTTAGGAGATTTCGTTGAGATGGGCGTGCTTTCATGAATATAAATACGCATATTTGCACTTATAATCTAGATATTATAATCATTGCTGCATAATTTGCCGAAAACTTTACACCAAACACATAAAAATGTCTCAAAGTTCTAAGTATAATTCAATTTTTTATTAAATTAAATTTGTTGAATTATAAGAGATTCTATGAAAATAATACCAAAATTGCATATATCACTTCAAATTATAATTGGATCCTTGATATTTCTCAAGCCAAGAATTTGAAGAAATGCGAGAAAACATTTATTTGCCATGAATTCAAAATTTATTGAAAAAACATTTGTCGCTAAAATACTTGCTCACTTTTTTATAAATAGTCATTTATTGATCGTGTTGATCGTGTGCCCCACTTTTATTTAGTGGAGTTGTAAAGACAGCAATTTTAATTAACAAATAAGCGCACGAAGTTCACTGATGTGTTTACAACTTTTATATCTACCCTGCCCGCCAGCAATCGATTTTTTGTCTTTATTACAAAGTCAAATTAATTTCGCGTCATAAACGACAATGATTCTTCCCACTTACTTCTTAATTTTATCGTTCGACAAGAGTAAAGATTCATAATTAACACACTCGTTCTCTGGACAACTTTTTATAACAATTTTCCCCCCGCCTTTGAAGTTTCTATTGTCTAGAATGCTTACCATGAAATCTCCGCAAAACCAACACCACAACACTCGAACTTTGCAAAGTTTTCGCGCGCTCCAAAACCACTGAAAGCGTGAAGCGGCGGCGTCGGCGGCGTCGGCGGCACTGCGCCTCCTTTGACTCTTCGTAGCTTTATAAGATAGGATAGGTGTTGCGGCGCACTCGCGATCCTCCAAGCTCCCCCCAGAACTCCAATAATTGGTATATTTTATTGCAATCTTCCTTGTTCACTGAAAAAATACGGACTGATGGGTGTATTAGTGACAAAGTCGCCTTCTGGTGTCTGTTAAGTTGTGTTTGTTCGAGTTCTCTATTATAATTGATCTTGTCAGAGATCAGTCTGTATCTGTTTATCGAAATAAAACTCATCAATCATTACGAGTACCATCAACTCCATGATGGAGAGGACGGTAGCTGCGCTAAATGGCAGCGGGGGCGGCGATTGTGAGGTGGAATTTTTCCCAATTTAGATAGGTTCCAGGTAGTGCTTCAGAGACAATAAAAATAAGTTGTTTAGTTGTATACAGTTTTCACAGCCATTCCTTCTTCCCCTTCACTACATTAACACCATTTTCCACCCTCGAAAATCCCATCTAATCCTATTCCATGGCTGATGCACACATTTCCGATTTGGTTACTTATAAAAAGATTTACGAGACGGAAAGTCATAATACCGGGTTCTTGCGTTATCATTGTCGGCCGATACAAATTTCTCTTAAAAATTTGTTAAAATAGATAAAATCTTTTTAAAGACTCCACTCGTAGTCCAATAGACGCGGTATCATGATTTCCTTCTCCAACTCGAACTCTGCCATTTTTCGTGCTTTTATTGCAAACGTATACATGAAGGTACGTCGTAAAGTCGTATCTTGATTGAAAAAATCCATTTCGTTTTGTGGAGTTTATCGGAAATCTGAAGTATAAGATGAAAGTTGAGGTTATTTGCTGGTTTTTGTAAAAGTATGCATCAGAAACAGAGAAATAAGGAAAGTTGAACATTGCGATGGGATTAAAGAAACTGAGAAAACTTTAGTTTATATTACAAATTTAATCAATCAGCTCAAGGTGATGTAGTTATGAGCCAGTTAAATTAAATTTGAAACTGACACTAGACTGTAGTTTCGAAATTTCAAACTCAGATTACTGGAAACTTTGTCGGAAAACACAATTACCGTTATTTATTTCAACTATATTCTTACAGTATTAAAAACGCTCAGAAAGTGTGTGAACATATTTATGTATGTGGAGCGAGCTTTTTTGATTGTTTAGGAAAAGCCGTGTTCTTGTTTTTCTTACGAAACGACAAAAAAGTGTTCGCTTCAGCTTTTTACAAAGGGAATTGAATATTTTATATTGTGGAATTTTTCCAGTTTATTTATATAGATTTGTTTGTGTTATTTTAATTAAAGGCGCGCAATCATTCAGCTTTAAAGCGATCATTACTTTTAATACCACAAATAAAAATTTATTCTTCTAGGAGGCTTTATTTTTTGAACTGCATTATACTTGCTATTTTACGTTCTTGTGGGAGAGAATAATGAACTTTTTGGACGATTTAAATAAGTTTTAAAACCACACAAAATAATGTAATTGCTCTATCTGCGACGCATTAGTTAAAATTTCCTGCAAAACCAGTTAGCAGGCTTTGAAAATTCATATTTGATTAGCAATAAATTATTATCATTAACTAATATTATATTGTGTTTTAATTAATTCGAATATTAATTTTACCTTCAACAACATCATTTCACAAATTTACAAAACATTTTTTATAGTTGGACGAGTTATTTTGCTTCGGAATGTTGTTTAAACGAATAAAAATATTTACTCGTAAAATTTATTTAGTTACTTAATTCTCAGATAATGTTTTCCATTCCACGACCTGCAATATCTGGTTAAAATCGACGTAGTAACAAAAATTTTCATTATCTTGTAATTGCAACGAATATAAACATAAACAGGTTTAATTACACTCCAGAATGTCCAGGAAATTTTAATCGATAAGCAACTTCT
The DNA here is from genome assembly GCA_029298725.1 of Gnatocerus cornutus. Taxonomy (NCBI): domain Eukaryota; kingdom Metazoa; phylum Arthropoda; class Insecta; order Coleoptera; family Tenebrionidae; genus Gnatocerus; species Gnatocerus cornutus. Next base: position 6,093,183 of record CM055517.1, read on the forward strand.
CTCATCGATTTTGTCACAGCTTCGAGCCACTCAAAAAAAGTAATTAGGTAACAAATTAATAGAACGAATTAGAATTGAAATGGTGCCTATTAAATTTTATCTGCAGGAAATACAAACTGTAATAAAAAAAGACACCGTGAGAGTTTTCGGACCATGCATGCACAGCTTTAGGTTTTTAAACTTATATTCTGTTATGCACTGATGTTGATGTTTTGCAATAAACTTAAAACAATGAGCGCATCTGCATCATGAACAACAAAAATCATTTTGGCAGCTTTGTTTGAGTTGTAAATGGAATTGTTCTACGTAAAATTTACTACCGTCAAAATAATAAATTTTAGTTCAGTGGCAATATCTCCAGACGCCCTTACATTTTTAAAATATTTTTCCATCGGCCAGGAGCGTCGTAAATAAATTATTATCTGTCACGTTTCAGACACAAAATACATTTCCACTATCCTGCATTCATTACTTTTTTTATAATAAATTGTCGCTGAAGGAGCTGAAAAATGAGGCTTGATTTTACTCAATTCCGACATATTAAAACGGAGTGAATAACCGTATTATTTTATCTCGATGCCTTTTGAATTAAATTGAGCTTGTAATGAAAACTCGTCTTATTTGTCTGAAACACTAGTTTCTAACTGGTAATTCCCTTCATATACCGTCAAAATTAGAACCCTGTTAGCTTTAAATTAAATGTCTATCTTAGTTGGTTCTCGGTTTACGACTAAGATAAAATCCACAGAAATGCGAGTTGTGACAATTAGAAATTAAATCTGCCGTCCTTGGTATTGTAGCAAAGGCCTTATTTTTCTCTCAAATCCGAAATATGAGATATTTATAACAGTATCTCGGTTGAATAAACGAACAAGCTGTTTATGTTAATCTTTTCAGTATTGATCGCACATTTAACTAAATTTTTGTTTCCTGCTGGAGCTGTAATAAGCGTGTCCTGGAGAACCTTTCTGATAATTACATTTCAGCACTGAAATAAGCTCTTATAATCTGTAATTAAATAAAGTGAAGAGCAAACAGTGGTGCGAAGGGCCTTGAGAATTAAATGAAATCCTAATGATCTATTTGTCCTTGGAGGGCTGTTACCGGTAGCCAATTTTTATCAGTGCCGTAGTGAGATCAATCACGAGGCAAATAACACAACATATGATAAAAAATTGGGAGTTTTATCTCTCTTTTATCGCAATAAATAAATTTGGAACGCTTAAATGGGATACAAGTTGTAATAAATATGTTGCTAAATGGTGTTTGATAAAGATTGCTAAATTTACGTTTGGAAAGAGGAGGATAAATTGGTGGTTTTTATTTTCAGTGTTATCAGTCGCGCACATTTTTCTTAACGTTTCTTCGCTTCCCGACTTACAAATTTATATTGATTAATAAAGAAAATTTACATTAATTGCTCGTCTTCTGAAATAGGACAGCAGAAATTACAGAAATTTTAGAGCCAGAACTAAATACTGGAAAGCCAACCGGAACTGTAATTTCCAGAATCCTCGACCTGGCAATAGTTAAACCTAGTAATTATAACTTATATTCAACTACACTGACGCTTGTCATCGGAAGTCCAATTTTGCCGCTGTGTCAGAAACATGTCTTTCGTGATTCCAACTTCTTGAACTTGGGATCGCTGGCCGGAACTTTTCACATTTAAGGAAAAATTTATATTTGAGAGAAAGTAACTGGAACTCCTATCTAGAAATATTTTATTTCATTGATCTGATATTTCAGACTTGTTTCAACATTATTATAATTTTTTATAATGGTCTCGGGAAAGGGGATACTGGTAAACATCTACAATGCGGATCATTACGTTATTCCAGAGTTCCTGCCAGGAGGAAGATAAAATACCTATTAAGAAAAAGGGATGAGACACCAATCATCCAACTTTAATTAAGCGATTTAATTAGTGTCAGAGTTTGATATAAATATCGGATTTATGCGTTATTGGTTTTCTGGCGCTCTGATTCGACTAATTGGAACAACGGTAATGTGGGGGAGTTTAAAATCAGGTTACACGAATATTTTATTAAATAAAATTGTAGTAATTTACAAATTAGAGTGGTTGTTTTAGGCAACCCACAATACACGTGTACATAGAAATTGCATACAAGAAAAATTTAATAAATTAATGTTTTTTAATAAATAGATGAATTAGTGATTCAGTCTTTCAATGCCAATCGACATAAAATCGTAGCCGGTTCACCCAAGCAAAACACTTCACGTGGATGAACTAGCTACGTCCGAACAAATGGAGCCCCAATGGACACAATTTCCAGGTCACCTGTAAGTAAATGATCCATCGCGACCCTAATTGGACTAGTACAACTTGAATGACAATACTGATTATGATTACTGAACGTCGAAACGGACAAATTAAAGCCGCCACCCCCCAAAGTTGTTCTCTTAGAAAATGGAAAATCTCTTCTTTTTGTCCCAGTAATGTTTATCGCCTCCATATCCGGAAACTCCATAGCCAGCATCGTGATCATGCTCGTGTTCATACGTATGGTGGTGTTGCTCTTCTTCCGTGTGGTAAGGCACCACATGGAACTGTTGTGATTTGCAGTGTGATTTTATCGCTGCCACCACTCCAGGGAGGATGAAAGCGGCACCTAGGAGCATCTTCTTGATCGCCACGATGCCTACCAGAACTAAACTCACGAGAATTTTGATTTTGAAGACTTTGGCGAGAATGAGGAGGGGCAAAACGATCATTTTTTTCATCTTCTTTCCTTTGCCTGTAACTGAAATTTAGTCGATTATTATGAGTTTCATTTCCCGTTATTTTTTATAGCGTCGAACTGGGTTACTTAAAAAATTTGGAACTGTATCGATACACGTCGAAAATTAAGACAAACTTTACGTTCGTTCCAATTAAGGTCAAAAGAACGAGTTTGAACCAAACTACAATTGTTAACACTGCCGAAACAAACAAAATTCAGTTATTATCTGCCACTCTGTCTGATGAGTTCGGACAATCACTTTTTCGCTCAATAAACCCTTTCAAGGTTTGTAATTATCTGCACGAAGACGGAGTTGATTCGATCTTGATTACATTGAGGTGTTACCCTGATAATTAATAAATAATTTTACGTAATTTAGAAGATAAATTGCCCTGACCTAGCCTTATACAGCACCGGTTGGCAAGATGGTTAGGATAAAAAACCGTTAAGGTCCGTCGCGAAATTGTGTCAAAAATGCAGCTCGAGTAACGGAGTTTTATTGGGATCTCTCCATATAAAATAACATATGAGTGGTGTGATTCATAAACCGAAAATTTTATTGTTTTGGGATGAAATGGATATGGCGAGAGTTTATTGTTTTGGAACAAAGAGTAACTTCACCTGGAGTTTCTAAGTTGTTTTATTTTTCACATTGTAAAGAACCGACGATTTGGAAAACCTATTATCTCAGAATTAAATGTTTGGAATTTCGGTATCTATTGTTCTAATTTCATCAATTATGGAGAAGCAATGATTATAAAAAAACAGTTTTAAAAATGTACATATTTTCAATCAGTTTCGTCCCATTAAAAACATTTTTGCATAAATTACATAGAAGTTGTATTTTCTCACCATCATCATTATCATTAGATACCAAAACTGAATAACAGAATAACAAGACATTAATTCACATTCTTACATTTTGGCAATTGTCAGAATTTAACCCAATTCTGTAGTAGATAATAAAGACAAGATTCTCATTAAACTCGCAATGGAAAACTAACATAACAAGTTTTTTCCCTGTATCTAATAGTCCTCAAAAACGCTTGTTATTTTACTTTAGTAATGAAATATCCGGTATTTTTAAACGCAACTTCACATTTTATAATTTTGCTGAAATTACATACACAAACAAGCTCCACAGTATTTCAGTTTTATTTTCGGGGTAACATATCAACCTTAATAATAATTAATTATATGTAGGTACATATCTCGTCCAAAATAACGTCTAAACAAAAGCTCAAATTAAATTAAAATAATTGTGTAATTGCACAGCGGTTCGTCGTTTGCTCACTGAAACAGAACGCCCAATCTGCGTGTGGTCATTTTTGCGCACTTTTTTCTACCACAAATTCAATTCAACGTTTGCTCTTGACTTTTTAATGACTTTAAAGACATTCCACGCTCAATTTGTTCTAGTTTAATATTTTCCCGCCTGGATAATCCTGGATTTAATCTAGGTAATGATTTTAACATGCACCAAATTATCTAATCTGTAGGAAGATTTATTTACGCACTTTTTGCGTTTTCGCGCATGTCTAAATGTGAGACGCACTGTGAAGTGGAATGATTGTACCATATTTTTATTGTAATAAAGTAAATTTCGTAATTAGCTTCATATCAAAATTACAATCGCACGTATTAGATATTCAGGAACGAGCACTAGCGGAACACGACCAAATTTTGCGCATAATTAACAAAATGTGGGTCTAGGAAAAATACTCCGGTAAACAATTTTTTTCTTACCTTTCCTGGCTTCTTCAACGATTTGCACCTCGTCAGGTAACTCCCACGTGAATCCTTGCTCCATCAAAAACTTCACCGCTCTCCTTTTCGCATACTTCATCACCTTAACAAATTCTGAGTCTTGTAAGGAATACTGTCTTGATTGTTCAAAAAGAGGCACACTGACATTAACACCGGGAATATTAACAAATTGCACCGAACTATCACTGGTCAAACTAAGATTTCCCAATTCGTAATCGTCGATGTATTTGAAAAAATGGTACTTTGAACAAAAATGCATCTTCTTCGTGGCGAAACACCGATTTTGAATTTCGTTGAGATAGTCGTCGGTGTTAACACCCACCACGAGGATGATCAAAAGAAGTGGGATCGATCGCATGGTCAAGGTTGAGGCTAAATGGTAGTTTGCAATGACAGTGACTTCTTTATATGATGAAGAATTAGAGCGATGGAGGGATTTCGTACCATCAGAACACGCCTTCGGTGTAAGTGAAGAAAGCGGGAACAAGTGCGTTGGAAATGATCACTTTTCTTACATTTTTTTGGAGGGAAAAAACGCACGGTTGAGGTTTTGTTATGACGAACATGTTTGAGAACACTTGGATTTCGGTGGTGGAAAAAATTAATTAGATCAGAGAAATTGGGAGATTCAGGTGAAGACCACACATTAATTTTAAATTAACATTTTTCAATTTATTTTTTGTTCTAATTATACTGGAAGGCTCTCGCAGGTTACGTCAATGATATAATCTAACAGAATTCGGAGTCAGAATGTTGGCCCACTTAAACGAACAATTTTTTCACCTCCAGCTATTACAATTTTACTTATTATTAATGACATGCTATAATTTAAGTCCTTCTCTAACGATGAAGATGTTGAATAATTGCGCAGTCATCATTACATTATCAAACATTGCGTCGATCGATCATTAAATTCTGCCTTCGCTGCTGTTTTTGCCGATTTCAGAATGGGTATTAGCTCATTAAATTAAAATTATTAGAGTATGGATTATACGTGGTTCTAGTTTAGATCAAACTTGCAAAACATGCTAAAATTGACATGATGGTCCACTTCGGATAAAATTGTGTTAAAGACTGTAAACAAATCGTTTTTAGGCGATGAAACTATATTAATTAAAACATTTTTTTAATGTATTAAATTATGTAAAATATACCTAATTCATTAATTTACCTCCTTAGAATCCAAAATTTTAATAGCCGTAAAATATGGAACTTCCAAATGTTTAAATTTAAGCTTTAAGAGAAAAGTTGACAACAATTATCAGTGGAAATCGAATGTGTTCATTTTGCATGCTAACTTTTCAAATAAAGGGTCATTTTAGAAGAAATAGACCGTACATAATTCAAGAGATTATACTCCACTGATCGCCATATGATACTAAATTTTTAAGTATATATTCCAAGTAAAAAAAATCCGACAATATAATGGTGTGCTTTGCCCACACAAAATTGAACTAAACGTAACATTTAGTAGAGCACCATTAATGAATTCCGCACTGGCCTAAATTTAGGTATCTAATAAATTTAAAGTTGAGACATTTAATATATTCTCGTCAACACTGGAAATTTTATGACCAATTTAACAGTTATAGTTTGTAAAAAAGGTGCGTATCTTAACGTAGGAATCACTTTAAAAATGACACCGCCGTCAAGAATATTCTCATTCAAAGATGAGGCCTCATATTGTACCAGACTAACAAAAAACAGATCCATCTCTCAGATATATAGAATGCAGCAGAAAAAACTTGTCGTACGCTATCAAATCACCTGTATTAGCCTAGTGTACGACATTTAATCGTTCCAGTTCCAACATCTTGATTTTATCATCAATTTCCTTTCCCTGGTAATGTTTCTTCTGAAAAAAAATTCTGCCAAGACGATCCATCACCTAATAACGGCAGAAATGGATCTTTCATATATGTGCAACATTCTTTTACGTACACTAGAACCTAAAAAATCGTGCCTAAAGGCACGATCGTATCGAACTAACCAAGCTAACTAAATTTAAGTCGAGTAGAAATTGGTCAAGATGGTAATTAAGAAGAGTGCGTCTCTTAGATGTGGGAAAAATAGAGCACTCAAGGGTTTTATGCTGCTTCTTATGACACCCATGGTTTCGCTTCGGCGAAGTCGTAAATAGATAATTTTTTCCTTTGTTGTGTCTAATAGAGAAAATTGTTTCACCGCCAGGTCGCGGTTTTAATCGCGGATTTAGGCAAGAAGAAAAAAGATTTGGTACGCTATTAAGAAGAGGATTCGAAGATAACGGTAAAATTTTAAAACAACATAATAAAACTCATATTTGAGTAAATTTTCGAATTTGGGAAATTTATTTTTGAAAATATTAAGTTTTTTATTTCCGGAAAACGTAAGAGCAAATTCTTAGCAAACAAAATGCGAGAAACTGATATTTCCAGTTATTTGTTGACGTACGTTAAAAATTCGCACAGTTTTGGATTCAGCGTGAAATTCTGCGTTGCCGGAGCTCCGATCATTTGAGTTTTTTATAAATTAACAAGATATTAATTGCAATAGACCTGATTTTGAAGAATCTTTTTAGGAGCAAAAATGCTGTTCAACACCTTTGAGTTATGCATCAATAGAAAGACAAGTAGTAAGACATTAGATATCAAATTTTAAGCAAAAAAAAGCGCAAGAAAAGCGATAGTGAAGACCGCATCTACCTATAGTTTCGGAGATACTGAACGTTAAACATTTCGGAATAAAAATTCACTATCTGAAACTGAAACTCGCAACTGTTCTGGTATCCTACAATAGTGCATTTTTAAGTTTTAGTTCATCCAAATTAAAAGATTGGTCGTAATCAAAAGAGTAAAATTATTACAGAACCGTGCACCTCGAAGCTGCAATTAAGTTTAATTCCAGTAGTTTAATCATTAAGTGCACCACTTCTGAAATTTCATAAACTTACTTATTCTTCGCAATTATCTGCGTAGGAATTAGCACATACTAGAAAAAATGTAGTTGTGAAAATAAAACAACTCCAGAAGGTACACTTGCACAGAGAAAGTCAAGTAATCGTCACGTTGTATTCCTGACAATTTCCTCCTCGATTTGCTTTATTAGAAATATCGCGTCTGCGGTGAAGAATAAAATTATAAGAGAATGTGATAGAGAGTTAAAGAGAAATGTGATTTGGGCGCTGGCTTTGTGGTGCTAAATGGAAAATGTAGGCTTGGAAAATGGATCAAGGTTTGTCATTTTCACGCATACTTGGAATTCAATCACAATCAATAAACAATTTTTCAAATTATCCTGAACTGTCAGATTGTAATGAAATTAAATTAATCCGCGCGAATAATTAGTTGGAATTTTATTAAAATGATTGACCAGAATTCGGTTACGTAATCAGTCGATAAATAATGGAAATGAGATAATTAATAAAAGCGATAATTTCAAAACGAGGAATAACAATAATTGTAAGACAGTACGCAAATTAGAATGTCGAATTTAAGATTTCAGTTACGCCGGCAATATGTCATCTTGTCTTTCCTTATACGTACGAATTTTCACTATTTTTTCAGTGTCATTATCGTATTTTCTTACACTGGGAAAACGATGATTAACGATGAATTATTGCATAAAAGCGCATCGACATCTGTTACATTTTTAATTAATTACAACCGGGAAAAGGTTTTTGCTATAAGTAAGTATTTAAGGATTCCACATCGAGTTCTTCGCTAATTAATAGAATTTATCAAAGTGTTTAATTTCATTAAGTTTCTGAAGTACATTTGCTTTATTTAACTTTCAAGAAAGTGTGAGAAAAGCCGCAGACAGGACTCTCGGAAGTCAGTGGCTAAAACGTGAACAGTGCAGAGAAATTTATATTTACTTTTTATTATCTTATTCTTATTCTGGAAGTTTCTGACATAAAAAATCAATCTCAACTACCCAAAATTCAGTGGCTTGAATGTGATCAGTGGACACCACCCTTTTTATAATAAGTTAATTTAGGATGAGAACCACGTTCTAAAAAGCATAAAAACAATAGTGTAAGTGGTGCTAAAAATCCCTTTCTTTATAACCGGTAAGCACATGTGAAATCACGCTCACACCACAAGATTTAATGAGATTTGCATATTTTAATTCGATAACCACTAATGTCACAGTTTAGCATATGATTACAGTCAGCAACGTCTCATTATTGTAATTTTTAAAGCAAAACGTTGTTGCAACGATAAATCAGTTATCAGAAGCGACATACTATAAGATATTTAGAGCAACGTCATGCTTTTTTTTAATTCGCTAGTTTTCGCCTTCGCTTTGTATCAATTATTTAAATTGCACCTGAGATTGATTAAATCTCGATTAATTGCTGCGATCACGATATCTCGTACTCAATTCTCGCCAACAACCGAATGAGATCTGTTTAAATTTCCCGCTGCTAGTGACAACTGGTGTCTAACTGCGGCACGTTGGTCAACCTGTTGAAGTGACAGCTAAAATGGAGGTGTGTTGATATTATAAGTTGATCTCGTATTTTGCATTTTCTTTTCCTTATAAAACTAATTAAATTAAGTCACGATGAGTAATCACCATAATAATGGCTCAAGAGCTGGAGAAACAGAACAGATGGCGCCGTCTCAGTGTCTGAAAGTTTTTATACAAAGAGATTATAGTGAAGGGACTGTAGTGAAATTTCAGAATAGATTCCCACAAGAATTAGAAGGCAGGGTTAGTATCCAGTTGCATTAATTTAGGGTAACTAACAGTTTGTTGGATTGCAGTTAGAAAGGCAAGCATTTGAGGCCACAATCAATAGACTGAATAGCTATTTCGCAGAGGCAGAAAATGCAACCTGCTCTACGTACTGCGAGGGGTGTCTGGCTTGTCTCACTGCCTATTTAATTTATATTTGTAAGGAAACTCACTACGAAAAGGTTGGTACGGTTTTGGGGATTAACTTCTAGTTTAATCACCTGTGATTCAAAATCATGGAATTCACAAGGACGTGATAAACAAATTGTTTTGGAACGTCATCATTGTACAAATTTGTTTTAGCGGTATTTTGCTTGATCCTAAGTTTACCTTTAAGTATTATGTAACATTGTTAAATGACTAAATTCAGCATTATTTACATCAGAGTGGAAATGTAGAGATAAACAACATATTGGCACAGGGAGCCGCAATTTTTTAATTCCGTTGGCAAACATGTTAAATGTGCCCTTGTTTTTCACAGTTGATAAAATGAGGTGCTGGATAAGAGGATCTAAAAAAATCCAATTTTACTTACTGACAACACATTTCTCTCAGGTTTCATTGCTTTAAACGAAACTACAATTTCATTGAAAGTGTGCTCAATATTAATGCTTTTAATGGAACGCGTTGTGGTTTAGCTGACGAATCAAAGAAACATGTTTTTCGCAAAAAAACGCACCTCGTTATCTGATATTAACCGCTACGTGTTTACACTCCGTAAAAAACTATAATTCGTCGAGTTATGAATATTAAAATATCAGATCATGCTTTGAGTACTTTTTTTGTCCAATTTGCTTAATTTATTTTTTGTACACCCAAAAATAGTGTCTCATAACAACGGTTAGACTCCTGAAGAAGCCAAGGCTTTTCTCAGGCCAATTCCCCCTCGTTAATCATTTTGCATTCTCTCTGTTCAGCCAATATCTTGAAATTCGCCGTGATCAATAGTTCAAGAATTAATTAACAATACACCAACGTCTCTTTAAAGTTTGGAACTTCAGTTCCTATGGTTATGTTGTGGAGCAGCCATTGATTAAGACCAAGAACTTTGTGATGCTTGAACTCACCTCGAGTTCTCAAGTTACCGAATCAATGCCGAAGTGCATTACAGCCCACGGAAATAAGTTTGCATTGATTAAATGTCAAGCCGGAAAAATGAGCGGAAAGCAAATGAATAAACATTTTGTCTAGAAGCACTAAAATGAACAAATAAGCATGTCTTCCTACTTTAGTTGAAAAATGTGAAATCGTACTCGCTACACGATTAGCGTAAAAACGGACTTGATCACCTGTAATTAATCGCGGTTTTTCATTCCCCACGTTCATTCTTCTAATTGGTACAGTTTCCATTTCTTCACCCAAGTAGCAAAGTAGCGTAGAGAAACCCAGTTTGTGTTCTTTTTGCATGTTCCTTTCTATTTCACATCATGTGTATTGACTAATTCTTTTTGCAGTGTCTCAAAAAAGTGTCAAAGTTTGTAGCGGAACAAAACCAGACTGTATACGAACCAAGAGGTCTAAAATTGACAGACCCCAGCATGAGAGGACTGAGAGTGATAGAAATAAGTTGTCTAGATAGGCCCCCAAACGCATGACTTACATTGTCTCACTCCACCCAGGAGTTTTTTATGTAAGATGGAAAAACAAACATTTTCAAACAATCCTATATCTAATATTAGACTGCTGTATTTTTAGTTGGACAAAGTGATAACATTGCGTTCGCTACAAGAGCAATACTAAACGGTTCGAATGGATCGTCTTCCATTTTTTCGAGTCAAAATTTTTGTCCAACTGAAAAATCAATACAATGTCCTTGTGTATCGTCAAAAGGGTGTTGTAAAATAAATGTATATTCATGTTTTCCAATTTTGATCAGTTTTGTAAATTCTAAATTACCACCACCACTCTGTTCCTTGTATTTGCAGCGTGGGTACACAGATTCCATACATACAGTAATAGACGTACACGATTTTTCTGGAGTGGTGTAAAAATGTCGCTTTTGTTTTTGTGTAGCATAATGACGTGCATGCAGTGGACGAGTCAACTTTTATACTCTTTCTATCACAGAAGTTTTGTTGTTACGCCACTGGTGCAAAATCCGACTTGTCGATTGGGTGGTGCTATTATTTTATTCATATTGTGTTACTTTTGTAAAAAAGTCCGAATGTATTGTGTTAAGTGGTTACTAATATGTTTATAATTATTTTTATACTTGTAAATGGTTTTTATTATCTCTATGTTATTATTTATTACTTAACAGTTTTTTTGGAAATTCTAATAAATATTTTGTCTATTTATCTTCTAGAGTTTCCCAAAAACAAACCTCGGTAACGTGGATTTCGAGCACGCGGAAATTAGGTCATCTTACTACGGCGCACATAAACACGAGCCAATAACAATAATTGCACTAAATGAATGGCTTTAGTATGATTAAGTACTCGCTTTACATCCAATTTAAAAACCAAACCCAACGAGCAGAACGAAATTGCCAATTCCTAGTTTTTTAATTCATCCTTTTTTCCTAGAACCGAAGATTCCAAAAAGTTGAAACAAGAATCGGAAAAGCTAGAGTTTCGATAATGTTGGCGTATTCATGAAATCTAGATATTTTTTAACAATAATGGGGCAATCTTCCGTCACCCATGGCCTCTGTTTTTAGATCTTCCTGCAGGTATTTAAGCGAGTTTTGTTCTTTTTGTGGCATCGATCACAGCTGCATCAAGCGTAAACTGTAATTTGCAAGTAAGTTATAATTACGCTTGATATGAACCGGTCTATCTCAATTAAGTGAAATTACATTTTTCGTTACATTTTATCGTCATTACCAACATGAAGTTTCAATTATCAATGCAAAGTCGATTGTTAACTGGTTACAGGAATAAAGAAACTATCATAAACACTTTTTGCGCCAATATTAGATTTCCTATAAAGAAAGTAGCGTTATAAGTGGATCAAAGAATCCACAAAACGATGAGATTTCATTCCTCCATCGAAACGAAAGCGAGACATGTAAAAAATTGTTATCTTTCTCAAATTACTGTTTATTTTCTATATACATTTTATTTGCTGTTAGATACAAATATAATTACAAAATGTCTTTTGAATTCCAACATGACCACTCTTTCCCTCTCGCGATGAAAAATATTCTCCCGTGATGACGTAAATATGAGCATTTCCCAATTTTCTTCTACAATATCAATGATGTAAGAAAATTTTAATCATTTTTTATAAACGGGGTATGTCACAATATGCAACACAATTTGTGTTTATTACGTTTCAACTTTTGTCCCAGAGGTGGTACCTGCTGAACCGCTGGGTTAGTATGAAGGGTTTGAACAGTAAATTCTATGTCTTTGGTCTCTTCAGTTCCTGAAACAAAGCAGAAGTTAATTAGCGAACAAATTTTACTTTTATTTCCGGCGTCGAAAATGGTGGATGCGCCGGGTCTAAAACAACTTGGTCACTAGGGGCAGTTACATTTTCGTTTGTAACTGTTTTATTTCAATTTTCGTGTGAACAACGCTCCATATTAATATCTTTTTCGCCAAATTTGTGTGAAGGAAATATCGACCGCGCGCTCCTTCTGAACGTTGATTAAATTTTTATTCCCCCTTCGAGAGAAGCCCCCAGGAGAGCCTTATCCAATAACACCTCAAATATTCATCTACCTGCGAACGCTTCGACGGGTTTGTCGATAGTATCATGATCGATCCATGTAAGGCCCATTTCGACTTTCTCAGCTAAATCCTGCCAATGCTTCCTATTCTCCAAGGTCCCTTGATACAAGGGTTTAACCCAGGGAAATGTTTCGGATAAAACTCGATATAACGGCAAACAAATGACATCGATAAATCCCACTTGCATTTGAGGCAATTCGTCTTTGCGTTCGCGATCCATCATCGCCTGAAAAACAGAAATTGGAAAATTGTTGTGAAATTGCTGACGGGCGTACGATTGGTTGTTCTTTCAACTGCATTTTCTCCATGTCTCCTTGATCGAAAAACTCATCGGCGACGAGCTTCGCGACGCGGTGTTGAACATCCCACGGTTTGGCGATGGCGCTTACATCACAAGCAGTCATCATCATTCCGGAGAGTACTAAAAAATAGAGAACGTTAGGAGGAGTTGCAAACCCCGTTCCAGTCGTTTAGCTGAAACTTGCTCGAACGACACTCTGAGGAGTATTATCTTGGCTATTAGCATTATTAACCGAAATGGAGGAAGTCTGAGATGACACCGCCACTTAATTATCGCTACAAATAGCTACCTCTAGCTTTAATTAAACGCGACAGTTAAAATTACTAATTGCAACTTACGTTCCTTTTTGTCGTCACTCTGCCAATCGAACTCCCCGTTGTCGATCAGTTCCAAAAACCTGTTCCGTTTTTTGAAATACATTGCGAGATCAGTCGATAAAATTGCCGTTTCCACAAGTTTCATCACTCTTCGGTAATCCTCCGTGGACAAAGCCTGAAACCACCTGATGTCATAATCATCATCCTGACACACATGAATGACTTATCAACTTTCTAAGCAGTTGAATTTGTGATTGTGCTCGAAGGAGCCCCTAAAGCAAATGTTCGTTTATCGGGGTTTCAGTCAACTGAAACACGAAATTTGTTTTCGGTATGTGAACCTGTTTGATAAGACGGTGGCAAAGGTTGTAGCGAAAATAGAGGTGCTGCTCTGACGAATTCCATCTGTTTAAAATGGGAAAAAGGAACGGGAATTACCGGTTGACGAGAATATCGCGTCAGATTAGATTAAAGCGGGACGAAAGAAGAAGACAAATGGTCATTTAAACTTTATTTAAAATTTAAAGAATCATTTATGACCCTGCGGATAATCAAAGCATGGCGTCTCCGACGTGACTTCTGCAGCAACTGAAATATTAAATCTTCTTTTCTTTTCCGCGCAAACACGTGAGTCCCAAGTTATAAAACAAGAGCTTGTTCTTTGCAACCCTTCAAACTTTGTCTCCCGCAGGCGCACCTGTCGTCTCTCTGTAACTCTATTTCTAAAATCTGAACCGGCGGAAATAGAGCAAGTCAACTTTCATTCATCTGACACATGATCCCCCACATTACGCGAGATTGAAAACAATTCCAAATCTGTTGTTCGCAGATAATTCCCTCTATCAATCAAATCGTAGTTCAAGCGCAAGAATGTGTGTACAACTAAACCCACCTACTTGGAATATATTATTGCTGTCTGTATTGAGAATCATGACGCATTGATCGAAATGGTGATGTTCCATGGTACTTGTGGAGTACAAGATGGCTAGTGGGGACTCTGTCTTGGTCTGGAACGCATTATTAGTGCCTCTATGGTCCAAATCGTGGCACAAACACGCCACTAATAGTCCCAACATTTCGAGATCGCTCATGAAACGCTCCATTTTCCCGGTTTTGAACATGGCGAACATGGTTTGGGCTACGTTGAGGGCATGACGCCAATTGTGGTATTTTACAGGGCGGTAGTTCTTCTTCACGCTGAGAATCCATCGGCAAAGAACCTGAAATAAAAAAAAAATGACTCCCTATTGCTCCACTTTTCCCGCGAAACCATGTCGGACATTATTACCATGGTTTATAACCGACTCTGGAATCCAGTAACAACCGCACACCACAAACAATAGCCAACCCCATTAGACATCCATTCAATATCCAATTATCGTAATAATTGACAATTCCACTGTCTCAACAAACGTTTATCCTCGCGCTAATTGATTGATGTCTAAAAACCGAGCCGTCAGTTTAGCGAACATTTCAATTAACTTTATCACGGTGAGGCTCGCCTTTAAAATGCAATGAGGAATTATCGGAGCTCCCTTTCCGGGTTCTATGCATTTTCCTTCAAGTTACAAAGAAACGTTTTTAATTTCAACGTTCCGTTTCAAACCCGAGATTTAATTTCCTGTTGTGACAACTCTAAACTTCCACAATAGAAAATTAAACAAAACCCGTTCTGTGGCTATAACTATCACAATATTGATACGACTTGCTTTCAGAGAAAGACAACATTGTGGTGGAGAGCTAAGTTTTTTAGCAAGATTGAATTGGATGTGTTAAGTGAATAGAGCACGGGTTTGTTTAGAGAATAAAAATCAGGCTACAATAATTTCAACGATTTCAACATCAATTTTCCGCTTTAGAAGTCAGCCGGGCTGTCAAGCATTAAAGAGATTATTCTGATATATAAAACTACGGAAAATCGTTATTTACTTCTCCTTTGAACAGTGTTTGATCCGGGTGGATTCTGACAGGTTTGAGTGTCTTAGCGTCTAATTTTAGCGCGGAAACCCAAGGATTCAGAATATAATCAACTTCACGAGAGCAAAGTTTTTATTATGAAATTTTACGGAACTATGTTTACTAGAACAAGCCTTTGAAATTAGATGTACGCGCTCAGGGCTAAGATTCGACGCTTCGCTATAAAACTCCCAATAAATCGTCCAGTTAACAACAAACGCTCCGAGAAAAGCGCACTACACCACTTCTAGTTTACTGTTTGAACAAGACACCCTTGAGACCATCCAAAAACCAAATAAACTCCCTAAAAAACCAACCAAACTCCCTCAGTTAAACACATCTCGCTACTCCCTAATGTACTTTGCTATTAATTAGTAATTTCACAATTTCAAAGTAATTAAATCGTCTTGGAACTAGTTTCAAAGTACTTCATTTAGATCAGTCTGCGACGCTATTGATTCAAGAATCCATTTTAAATGTAAATTCGTGGGATAAGTAACGAAAACTGTATTAAACTTGAAGCATTATAGTCATTAACACAGGTAGCAAAGTTCTCGTCAAAAATAACTTTTTAATTAATTTACCCATCAATCATGCACTTAATTAAAAGGAGAATCCCGTCAATAGGACCTGGAATCAAAGGAAGCCGCGTAGTCCTTTAACGAGATCTTATCGATTGTCCTTGACAGGTTTCATTTCCGTGTCCGGTAAATTCACCGAAAGTAATTCAGAGCAAACAATTTACCGAAGAGAAGCTTATCTTTTTAGAGAATACGTCGCTAAAATTACTGGAACGTAATTTGAAGTCGAGTCGAATTTATTTTTAGATTCGGTTTGCAGAAGCAGTATCAAAATTTAATCAGTGATTTATTTTACTTACGTAGTTCTTTTCTCATTTTTCAGGGTTCACCGAGAATTCTCCTTGGTCTCATTTGTGAATTTTTAAAAGTTAGTCGCGATAGAATCTGGAAATCCTTTGCTTTGAAGGTTTCTAGGATTATTTCAAATAATTGGAAATATGAACTTTCAGGCGAATTTTCTTCTTATAATCGCGCTTTAGTTGTTCTCTGAATTCTTTTTAAAATTAAGCAAAAATTCCGATGATAACAGATTAACATTCCGGAAAAGTTCTTCTAAAATTGCAACGAGACAAAATTCCTTTCAAAAACTTCTCTTTTCTGTTAGCTTCGGCTAACAACCCTTTCTCCCCTGAAACCGAGTCAGTTTTAACTCGTCAAGATCCGACGATACATTTAACAAGTCCGCCTCGATTATCCCCAGAGAAATAAAGCATCTAAAGTATATCACCCACTAAGTGGCTTCTGTCCTGGAAACAATTCACTTAATCCCATCTCCGACAGAAAAGTCTCCAGACTCTTGTCTCTAGTTATTTCTTTGGACCGAACTTATCGTATCTCTCTGATCTCAACGAGGCCATTATGGACTCTTTTCTGCACCCGGCGCATCCGCCATTGTGTAATAAAAAATTATAAAAAACTCACCTCGTATGGAATGTGGAATTGCTGCACTAAATTGCATTCGAGAAACATTCGAATCGTTGCTTTGCACGTGTCGTCATCCGACAGGTCAAAGTCGATGAATGTGAAGCTGTACAAGTTGAAAATTTCAGCGGATGGGACTTCTTCCTTCAGGAGCTTGTCAGTGGCATCATTGCTCGCCGTCGCATGATAAGAAAGACATTCTAAAGCGACTTTTTGCTTGGCCATCAGCTTACAAGCGTTCTCGTACATTTGGGTGTTATGAATACCCAAGCCGCAAAAAATCGCAAACGCTTCGAATAAGGAAACGTCGCAGTCGGTAAACGGGGTGCCATTATCTTTGTTTATAAGCTGGGCAACACCTGGAAAAAGTTAAAATAAGGAAATCTCCCGTATTATTGAACATGATGGTGAATAAATAACAAGTTACGATCTATTAATGTTAAAAAAGGGTCTTAATAATTAAACGGAGTGTTGCGGATGACCCAGTTTTAGGGGTCGATACGCTACTCTTTAAGATCAAATATGGATAACTGAAATCTTTTCAGAACAAGTTTTGAGACTCGCGACGACCATTTATCTCTGAAAATGTTACAAAGTTGTCGAGTCGGGTGTTGTAAAGGGACATGGAGGAAGGGCTGCTTTTATTCGAGTTTCATCAAATAGAAAACTAACCACAACAATCAACAAAAACGTCGGTGATGTTTTGAGGAATTATCTGGGAAGATTTTTCGTTGGCGGAAATCGAGATAATGGTAGAAAAGAGAATTTGTCTGTGTCACGGCCGGGACATTAGCGGTCATAAAATTGCTTTTTTACATTTAGGGGAGAAATTTTATTAAAACTGGAACTTGTTTTGCGCGGACAGCGTCAGCTAACATAAATCCGTTGTTTCGATTTCTTGCTTTTAATACCACATAAATAATTGAACCCAGGAAAGCTTTTTCCTTTATGAATTTTTCCCCATATATTTTTATTGCCGGTACTCGTAAATTTTTAACGCCACGAGTAGAATTTCTGCGCGCATTAAAAAATAAAACGTCCTGATTCACAACCCTTTTAATACACAAGTTACGTATGAATAAATAATACCTGTATTGTTGGCTGCATAGTACTCGTTCAAAATTACCTATAAGGTTCCTTTGGCCGTTGAGGATAGGCATACAAAGAATAGTCCTTGCGGATTCAGCATCCCCTTCGCTGTGCTGTTCGTTCAACCACGTCCTTACATCCCCTATATTTAAGATCTGGCCAGTGGACGCCGCGTAGCTAGCAATTTGAGCCAACGTAGAGCTTTGTAAATCGAAGGAAGAGGGTCTTGAAACTAGCGTCTTTGTCCCTCCATCCCTTAACTCGAAAATGGTGGTAAAGGAACAAGGGGTTCTTAAACCACTTTCCCGCATGTCTTCGGCTGTTACTGCTCCACTTTCTACACGGTTTAAGGGTGCGTGACGCCGGATTATCCTTCCAGGACGTTCCAGGATGCGTTCTAAATGGTTCTGGAAGAAATTTTGATTATAGGGGCGGTGTGTTAATTTCCGCGCATCAGTTTAAAGTGAGTTTGCAGACAATTTTTGTTCTTTTGAAACAAATTCGTCCTCGTTAATCTAATTGCTAGATTTGTTTCCTTCCATTCCGGTCATAATCCTCATCTCCGATCTCAAAGCACAAATTTATGTCAGGCAAATTGAAAGATAATTAAAAAAGATAAAAGAACCCCGCGATTGTAAAGTCCACCACCTCGCCATATTTTTATAGCGCGCACATAAACTCTATTTTTTTCTTTCTACCAGAGTGTTTTTATTTTTAGTCGATCTAATCTCGTTAAGTTTATCTCGCATCGATCCAGACTTTGCTAGTCGTCGAGTGTCTCATTCAGTTTCTTAGATTTTACGGGTCAAACAATGGAAAAATTCAAATTGACTCGGGGTGAAGTAGGGTAGTTATTATTTGATAATTTCCTGCTAACGGAGGGAATTAGTAGGATGGCTGTAGGCGCAAGCGGATCCGGCTAATATGGAATCGTTTCGAAACAAAAGGTCTTTATTAAACCTTCGGTGCTAATTTTCGAGTTTTCTTGCAGTTCGGATTGTTCCCATCTACAATCTGAGAGGTGGAAAATTGTTCGAGCTCAATGCATTGCGAGGCAATTGTTAATCGCAGGTGGCGAGCTTTGCACAAAGGATTTCTCTGAGAGGGCATTGTTGGGAAATTGGAAAATAGAACTGGGAAAAAGGCCGTTTTCAGTTGAATAGTTTTTTGTGAATATT
Source organism: Gnatocerus cornutus (assembly GCA_029298725.1). Classification (NCBI taxonomy): domain Eukaryota; kingdom Metazoa; phylum Arthropoda; class Insecta; order Coleoptera; family Tenebrionidae; genus Gnatocerus; species Gnatocerus cornutus. The sequence goes on from CM055517.1 coordinate 6,112,436, forward strand.
TGAGATTCGGCCTTCTCATTGAACGGTACTGGAAATTCAGTACGAAACGGCTGTCTTGCAATTGTGCCATTTTCTTGCCTCTATTTATTTTGCCAGAAGCCACTTCACCTACTTTTCTAGTCGCTACAGCAACCCCGCATTACCGTGATGCGCCCCTAATTGATTTTTAAGATACATTGTTGTACTTACGGCTTCGCCACAATCCAGATCCATTAAGTAAACGGCGCATCTTTCGCACTTTAATAAATCCTGTGCTTCCCGCATTATTTTTGTGACTAAACATTCCAGGTTGTTCTGTTCCTCGAATATGCTTCGTGCCAAGTTTAGTAATATCTGCAAAAAGCAAAGAAAAATGATGATAACGAAATGAGGTTATTCATCAAGAGCGGGTGCTCAGACGCCCGATTTCGCTATAATGTGCCGAAAAGCAGTCGTTTGCATTTTTAAATAAATTAAGTCGTGAGGGTGCTTTGATGTCGAATGAAAGTTTTATTAGGGGTAAGTACAAAGCCGACGTGTGAATGAAGGGGTAATGGACATTTTTTAATTTAGTGGACTAAATTTAGCCCGCGCAACTTTCGAAAGTTAAATATAGAACCACGATAAATAATAAGTTTTACGACGCCTGACTTTCTTTAGGTCAAGGATCTAACTTTAATTTAAAGCAAACTTCACCAAGATTTACAATCACGTCGGTGTTTGTTCTTGTGAATCATGAGGGTCCCAGAGGCACCTCTGCGGTACCCCATCAATCGTGCAATGCGGGTAAAATCGACCAATAAAATAATCGGTCATTCCACCCCTTCGACTCGACGCTGACAAAATTCCTAATAATCTCCCTCAGGCTGACTTGTGAAATTTACATCGATCGTTGGGATTTTTCCGCGATTGGTGGTGGCATTCTTTACCTGATTTCTCTTGTACTCCAATACCGAGACCTCGAAGAGTTGAGCGTTTTGTATTCCGATCCCGCAGAAAGTCAAGTATCGCCGGAAAACTTCGACGTCGTGTGGAGTAAACTCTTGGGAGTCATTCGTCTTGTTTATTATTTGAGCCACGCCGATTACTTCACCGTCATAGTTACAGATTGGCATGCACAGGATGGAGTTGGTCTTATAGCCAGTTTTCAAGTCTACGTCGCTGCTGAAACGAGGATCCTGAAACCAAGAAAAACACTCGTTACATTAGACCGTTATCAACAAATTTGTAAAGTTTTGTCGCTATTTTTATTGACCTAATCCTCTTGGTGGCTCTTTTCGGATCAATTTTTAACAACATTGGGCAGCAGGGTCAAATAGGATTCTTCACCCTCGATATGCTTCGAAAGCAGCCAAAGGTGTTATTGTGTCATTTCATTACCAGATGGAACTTGCTCCATTTCCTCCTCTTATTTGTCCTGTCCGAAACCGAATGCATGCAAAACGAAACAGTTTCGTCGCCACCGATCGATGACAATCTTCAAACATTATGCTAACGAAATCATTTGTATGTTAATGGCGTCAATTTGCTACACCATTTGTTGATTGCATTAGAAAAACAATAAATCGATACTGATTGGCTCAAATCCTGCGCTTACCCTCCAAGTCTGACTAATTTCTGACGACTGGACGTTTTCTAAATTGTCTTATTTGTAAAATATTTCTCAACGGCTCCAATTCGAAACGAAATCACGCAAATTTCAATAACAGATGGAAAAAATGAAAGGTTCAAAGGGGATAATCAAGCTCATAACGTGTCAGATCACAGGTAAACGGTTGCTTTTATTTTAGCTCCAGTAAAGTGGAATGACGTCGATATGCATCAAACAGACATTAAATGTGACATTTTAACCACTTCTGCCGATCTTAAAAAGAACGATTAAGAGCGTAATGAAAGAGCAATCGGTGAAGCTAATTTTATGTTGACGTTTCCTCGAGATGTTTGTAAAGAAGGTGGGAAGCTAAGTGCAAAAGAACGGAACCGGAAAATGGAAATTTCGTTGAAAAATATAAAGTCGAAAGGTGCTCAACTTCAGGTGTATTTGATCTGAAATATTGAAGTTGATGGAAAGCGGTTTTGTACGAAACAAAAGGATAAATCAGTGCAAGGTTATAATAAAAAATCGCGGGCTTAAATCCCTCTCGAATCAAATTTGAGAGATCTGATTGTTTTGATTTGATTTATTTTCAGCATTAACTTTTTCTTGTATCAATATTATCATAAACTCTGCTTCAAAAGTGAGTTATTTCCCCCATTATCCGTCCTCTGCTTCACCTAATTTTATCTGACCCAACTTTGCGACTTTTCTCGTAAAAAATCTCGATGAACTTAATGCAGCTTCGACATCTAGGTTACTGTCAAATCGTATCGGTTGTCGATAGTCGATATTTCCGGTTAATTTCCCCGAACAAATACCATTTTCAGCACTAATAAGCGAAAGTGTTTTAAACATGTTTATTTGCACATTTTCATGGGAGGAGTTAAGGCGTGGCGTTTAATAAAATAATCAACTTAAATGTGGATTAATTTCCAAATTCTTTCATCCTAAACCAACAACGGAAAGGTCATCTTTCCTTTTTATTTATTTATGCTCTCCTTTGCCGAATCCGAACCTTTCAAGTCGAGGTTATAAAAACAAACGTGACGGTTTTGACAAATTCGTCAATCGATTGTGCGAGTTTTTAACAGAAGAGAGCTGGACCAGAGATTTTACATTCAGCGGATCGATGAGGCAGGTACTGTGCGAAATCTGCGTTAAAGTTTCACAGGGCAAAGTTGATTATTATTAAAAAAACGACCTCCGGGCTTTAATATTGCGATGTGGGGAAGATACAAATTGTGGCTCTGACCTCTTTTATGTGACATTTTGTTAGCACGAAAAGAAATATGATTTCCAATATCTTCAGATAAAAGCGATGAATAAAGTCAATGTTGGGAAAGTAAGGATGATAAGGCAAAAAAGGACACAATTGGGCTCTGAACCCTAAAAACTCGTGTGAAGTTTGAAAATCTAATTGTCGCCATGTTTGCTGCAGAGCTCATTAAAGATCTAAATTAACTCAACACAAGCAAACACGCGAATATTTGCATTCACTTGCTCTAAAAGCAACAAATTTTAGTTTCTGGCGAAATTATATTCTTAATGATCCCGAGTTTCTCTCGTTTTTTTTTATTAACATCTCAACTTGCTTCGTTTCATATTTATTTTTCACATTAAGACATAATCACGCTGAGGACAACGTTAAGTCAACTCTAATTTTAGCAAGACAGGTGTATAATCTGTAAGTGCAAAAACTCCCTTTTATTCGCTTGGTTTAAAACGAGCGGTTTCATTAAAAATGACTCGGATTTTACTACCCTTATCTCTTGTCAAATTTATTATTAAGAGCACCTGTGATCAATTATTAATATCAACCCCTTCAATAGAGGGTCGGGATTTTCATATAAATAAAAGCAAACTGATTTGAATTATTTAAGACATTTATTATTTATGTTAATGTTTTCTGTTTGTTTATTTATCATATGTGTTATCGCGATCTTTGTAAAAAAGTGTCTGCCTCTATTAGCGTTATTTGTCCAGTTTAACTCATTAGTTAAACTGGACAAATAACGCTAATAGAGGCAGACACTTTTTTACAAAGATCGCGATAACACATTGGAAAAAGTTTGTTGATTTGTTCAACGAAATTTTAGTACGAAAAATTATTTTTGACATTTTAATTAAATGTCGCACTCGTAAATTTAAATAAAGAAAGGTCAGACTTTCTATTATCAATAAATTATTTACTCTATGTACGTAATAACCAGTAGTTTCAAGTTTTGTAAGAGTTTTTTTAAACTACTTTTTGACATGTTTGTATTATTTATTACAGAACATCACGCCAAACACTTCACGCTGTTTACAGGAACTTATAGCGTTTGTTTAAACAATTTTTAAAATGACACCAAACATTTTTGTTTGATTTTTGTTTGTTAAAAATTTCACTCATATCTGTCAAAACAAACACGAAGATTCAGTGTCGTAGTCCATTAACAATGATGATAGTCATATTTGATTATACATGAACATTTTTATATTATCTTTACCAGGATGAGCATTAAAACTTTGATCACTGTTACATCTGATTTTGACATCACTGTTAAACAAATAGAATTGAATTGCCTTGAGAATGTTTCCAGGCCTAAAATCAAGACCTTTTATGGATAATTAATCATTACGTGAATAATAAATGCACAAATTGATTCATTTCTAAACGCTTTTAAATAGTGTGATCACGTCCTTTGTGATAGATTTTGGCCATATTTGAGTTTGATTGATCGCAACTTCAAGATTAATAACGTAACTTTTCGAAATAGCTATCTATCATGGAGTAAATAAAACCCATTTATGCATGGTTTGAATAATTAAAACGTTATGAGCACAATTAATTTTTGGTTTTATTTCGAATTTATGGTTTTCACTAAACATGCTGTATCGTAAAACCGCAACACATCAAGGGAGAAATAAAAATAGTTGGTTTGTTTGTGTGGAAATGCCTCTGGTACAATGCAAATTTATTTGCGTTCAATATTTAGATTTTTAGGCAAACAGTTTGAATCGTAGATCGCATTTCTTTTTTGTACAAAATCGCTAGAAAACATTTGTTTCCCTCTTTTTCTATTTACTATTGGGAATAATAGGTTGGACCTTTTATAACAAATTTCGTTGTTTCGCGTGTGTTGTTTTAATTGAACAAATTTAATTAAGACTACTGTCCATTGAAGCGTCTGGCGTCGCGACGTCACTGAGTTACAGTTTTATGATATGTAATCAAAAAATAGAAGAATGTCTTTCTTGTGACATTTTAATTAAAAACAACTACTAAACGATTGAAGAAACAACTTGTTCTGAAAAAAAAAGAAACTTAAAACCGAATCTTTTATATTTAGGAGTGTATTTTTATACTGACACTGTGTACATTTTTAAATCAATAGACGTAGGATATTATTTAAAAATTTCAGAGACACCCTGTAAATCTTTAACGGGGTTTTTACTAAATTTGGTCTAAGCAGGAGTAAGAAAACACCGAAGAAAATTGTCTTCCAGCTTTGGGGATTTTTTTTTTCAATGAAATATCTTTTTTGGAACTCACATTGTAGGCATCCTTGATGTTAATGTATATCTTATTCTGCGCCACCGTCCCCGCGATGCCAACCCCAAACGGAAGCCTGATATCTTCCGACTTGGCCAATTTAACCGCTTCTTCCAGCGTCGTATCATGCCTGACATCAAACAGCTTGGCTACCAAATACTTATCTTCTCCTTGTCCCCTCGTAAGAAACAACGATCCTCTATCAGCCCTCGTCAGCAAACTCACGTTCCTCAAGATCTTATGACAGAGCACGTCTATATCCAGCTCATTAGCGACGTCTCGAATTAACTCCATAAACAATTCGGACTCCTCCATGGCTTCGGGGTCGCCTTTTGGATGGCCCAGAAGCCAGCGTTGGAAGAGATCGCTGGTGGTAACTGCATCCTGGACTCGTCTTCGAAATCCTGTGGATGCATGCTGCCGCAGCCACTTCTCCACCAGTGCGGAATTCTCTTCGAGCCATTGTCCCGCCGACACCAGATCATCATCGGCGGCAGGTGGCGTCATCATCGTCCCGCATGCTCTACGAGGTGCGACACCACGACGATGGCGTCCAGGTGGACTGCGAACTGCACTGGCTCATGCCGACTGGCCGCACATGCATGGCCCGGACACGGATGCGTGGAGGTATTGATCGGAGGTGCGCGAAGGAGATGGTGGAAGAGCGGGACAGACACCTAACGGTCGCCGAATTTCGCGAGGAAAAGGGGCACAAAAGGACCAATACTGAATGGTAATTGTACATTATGTACCTGTTATGATCTTTTTACGAGCAGGTAGGTACTTGGAGGTTCCCTTCACTGAGTACCATTTTTGGGACCTAAAGGTTCGGAATTCGAAGCAGTGCAAATGTCACGGTATTTTCGCACGTGGTTTTTATTGAATTAGCACAAATACTGGCTCATTACGTAAACATTCAAAGTATGACTTAACTTAGTCGTGGATATCGTAAGGGAAGTGGAACAAAACGTACCATTAATTTATGTATCTGGTTGAACCTTTGAAAAGGTACATAAATGAGATTTCCGCCTGGATACTTTTTCTTGGAGTTCTGCGTTTGTCCAGTAGCTGTTCACTAATTAATTAGACTTCTTTAAGGTCATAAATATAAATTTATCCCTAGGGGCTTCCTTTTCGATACATTTCCCTTCTACCTGACATCCGATAATTGCCGCTAATTTGCAATTTGTAACAATTATGTCGTAAACCCACAAATTAATTACAACTTGACAGTCGTCTCACTAACCTTGATTTCATTTATTCCTAGTTTCCAATATGGTTTGATTCGGAACCAAGTTTCATTCTCTAAAGCAGGATTATGTTGGCATTAGTAATCAAAATGATGATTCAATGTTATTTCTAATGATGTGATGTTGACAATTAAAGTTAACAGGTATCAAACGCTCTGCAGCATACGCATAACACTCTTAAAATTTTCCATGAAGTGAGCCTAAGAAGTTTCAGTTGTTGGCAGCAGTGTTAAACAATGAATTTTCAACCTTAAACTGTCAAAGAAGAGCTTTAGCAGAGTTACCAATTTAATTCAAATTACAAAGCTTCCTTAACTTCAAATCTAAGCTAGATCGGAAGGCAGATTTATAGAAAGCGATTCCAGTTTTCTTATTTTAAAAGAATTACGTTTTTAATTAAGTTGAATCATACGGTGAACGTCAAAAAAATACGAGAATTCTTTTAAAAGCACAAGCTTTCGTTCAAAACATCAAAGGAATGATCTTATTTTTGAGAAAATAACTTGCGTGTGGCTACAATATTGCAAATGAAAAACAACAGTTGCATGATGTTGTTATCAGTTTAATACAAACAAAGTAATTTAATTAACTTAATTGAATTTATAAAAGAATTGCAGGAATGATAACAAAACATTTCAGTTCTCATCAATCACTTTCGCCACAATAATAAATGCATTTGATATCGATATTTTGTGCATCGTGTGGATAATAAAACTGTTAAAAGGCGATTTTCTAAGTTCTCATATATGTCAAATCGTTTTTTTTTATACCGGAAGCGATTATCATTTCAGCTTCTTTTCCTTGGTCAAATTTTTCCAAAATCGATTTAAAATTTACCGACCGTGAACTCCCGTACATTACCTCTACTTTTACGATCAACATGTAATTAGTATTCTTAAAACGTTTTCATTTACACCGCACTACGTAGAACGTTTTACGTTGAAGCACCTTAATCGGTTCAATTTATGTGTATTGATACGGAAATGCGTAGTGATGTATTTGCAGATTCCGTAAACAAGTGGATTCATTGCGTTCTAATATTCGCAGGTAATAAAATAGTCTATTTTTGGAGGCTAAAAAATTTCGTGCATAGGAAACGACGTGCAACCGTGTAAAGTTCCACATGCAGAATGCAAATTATTTCGTAAAATAGGACATAAAACCATGTTGGGATTATTGCACTACCATGACCATATTAATACGAAATATGTTGGTTTATTATAATGGACCCTCTTCTATGTTGAATGTTGGTAATAAAATTGTGGCTAAGACAATTGTTGCATAATTCGATGGCTAATAACAGGAAGTAGTTGAAATCAAAATTGTACACCTCTGATTTCGTGCTCCTCCTCATGTTAATTCATCTCCATATTTGAACAAAGGGTGTCACATACGCGTTTTTAGTTAATTAACTTTCATTACAAAAGTAATTTCAGTCACCATATTTACCCTCATCTGCATAAAGAAATTTAGCTACCGTTGCTTTGTACAGTTAACGCAATTACATTTTTAAGGGCATAAAGCAGAATAATCAGCACCGAGGTTGTTCTGAGTTTGGGATCCTCACAATCGGAGCAAATTTCGCCTGCAGATTTATTACAGCTAAGGCTAAAGTTACGCACACTAAAGAAAATTTAGTGAAACAATAAACCGGGTCCTATGAAAAATGGCCGGAGAAAACCCGAAATACGAAAACCAAATAAACAGAGAGTAGGTAGTTTATTTGTGAAGTACGATAAGATTTTTATAGGCAATAAATTCAATTACGCTCGATGAACTAGATCAGATTAAATGAACGTGCTGTGGAAAAAATGTTCCACACGATTTTTTATGGAAAAGCGGTGTACCATAATGTCCAAAATATTTAATTTGTTGAATAAAAATGTGAATTTTGTTCTTTCGATTTTTTTAAATTTCCATCAAATCCTTTCTCGCACTGTTGTTAGTAAAAATCCGATCTCCGGAACTCAAAATTGATTTTTTTTTAGTTTTAAACTATTTGGTTGGCCTTTTTTACTTTTCAGGGCTTTATATCCTTTTGCGATGCTTTAGAACCTCTTATGTAAAATCTCAGACAAAAAAAAAACAATCTGGAAAAGTAATAATGAAATCTTTAATTTTTAAATGCTGTTTTTTTTTCAAATTTTCGAGGTCTTTAAGTTCAAGTTTGCTAAAAATAAATTCGCTTCAATCACTCGAAAAAACTTTGATCGTAAACCAACCTTGTTATTTCCTTATTTTGTCGGAATAGTGTGATTCCCCGGCTCCCACCTTAGATTTTGAAAGCAATAAATACACGTCATTCCGTCAAAACTTTATTTCCACTAGCTTCGTTACAAATTTGGCAGTGACTTGTCAGCAATAAAAATTCCCCTAACGTTCTTCTCGTCAAGTTAACTACCATTTTTGGTAGTGACCAGCTCTTATGGCCTCTGTATCGTACAATTCGTGACCGTTCCGAAAGTTTCCGAGTAATAAAACTGACAAACGGCCGCATTATTTTCGAACGTCATCTCCGGCACCTTAAACTCTGGGTTGATGGTAACTTTGAGTGTGTAAGTCCCCGGCTCAATGTCAGAGATGTCAATCCACTGGCAATCCACGGTGTACTTGTAGATGTCGCTACAATTAACTGATATCCCTTGATCGCCGTAATTGGCGCAGGCATATCGCGGTTTGACCCCTGGAAGGCACTGGTTATCTTCCAAACAGAAGGACGCTTTGTGTCCTTCGGCGACCTTTCGGCCCTTTGCGTCGTAAATGTCGAAGGCCGCGAACACCTCCATGCTATGGTAGTGCCTGTAAAGTATCACATTTTACGAGCTGTCATGCGAGAATGTTGTTATGACCGGCATAATAGCTAGTCATAAATGGATATTGTTATTTGTGTTCCGAATTAATGTTTATTCGGTTTGACGTCAGCGTTTTGAAAAAGAAGCTTTCTGGGTAATTAGCCGAGTGCGGATATCTGGATGACGGGGATATTGACATTCTCCAAGGTTTCACCCTTAATTTTGCCAAACTTTAGAACAATTAAGTTCCGACGAAGAGATCAATATGTTTATCATAATATCTAATTGTTACTCCACCCCCAAAGTTCGAAACTATTGTAATCAAATAGGGGTGGTGGGAAGAGTTAGTTATTGTACGAGTTCGCAAAATACGGCCTAAATTTTGCAGGAATTAGATCTTCGTGCAATTTGCGAAATGGATGAAGTTCGAGTTGGGAGAACTTGCCACCTGTTCAAGGAGACAATAAAGGGCAAAGGGGACAAGAATCCAATTTTAGCACCCACCTGGTATAGAGAAAAACTAAGCCAATTTCGCAGTTTTTTTTCAAAACACCATCCCCAATTTAATTTCCATTTTTTCTCAGCGCCCACAAAATCCGCCGACGCCGCAAAATCCTCACCCCTTAATCCCTTATGCATACATATGAACTCACATATGACACATGTGCCATTCCCATAGATGTTTAGGTACAACGGGCCGGAAGTCCGCCGTTCCGGCGTTGAAAATCCGCGCCGTAAATCTCAAGAGTCGTCGAGTCTCTAAATGCCACGAAGCCGACTCTTTCTGAATTTCATAAGCTTGCGAAGCTAAGCAGTTCTCTTCCATTGCACACTGTAAGAAAAAGAGCTGGCGATCTTCTAAATGCGCCGTCCTCTGGAGATCCACAGGATCAATCACCAGGTCGGACATGGACGAGACGCAGGAAACAGTAGCGACGTCTTTGCTGGAACAATAACCCGTGGAGGCGGCGTTGTAAAGACAGCCATCGAGGGAGGTTTCGTTCCCGAGACATTTTACGCCGGAAAAGCTAGCGGCGGTGAGATTGCCGCCAAAGAAGTCGGTTTGGGAGGCGTCGCTTGCGTAACCTGAAAAGGATTTTCTTATTATTGTCTCTTAATGAAGCCACTCTTGGATATCTGTTAACACCCAGTTGTCTTGTTTAATTACATCGAAGGAAATCCGAGCTTAGGTCAAAACATTGCTCGCAGCAAATTGCAAAGGTTACAGAAGCGGTAGAAAAATGGGAAAACTTGGTAAATCAAGAAGTAAAGCCATTAATTACGTTCAGGATAATTAACAGTGTTTCTGTTGACTCCAATTTAGCAACACCTGCATAACGCCGTACAGAAACTAATTGCACAATTGCTTGTCCGTGCGTACCGCATATTAAGTCAAATTAATTTTCCCCGGAACCATCCATCTCTTTTGATTGAGCCATCTTTAATAATACCAAGAGATTTATTGTCGAAAATCATGAAACTCCTCAAAAACTCCTCGCTACGGTTATGCAACCAACATTGAAGGTGTTACACTTCAAGCAAATCGATGAAAACTTCGACTTCCATTACCGATAAGAACAAATTACGACGTCGAATCTCACCTAACGACAGTTGCTTGCAGACAACGATAGCTTCTAGCAGAGACCATCCGTCGCCGCAAATGGCTTCCCATTCGCCATTTTCAGTTTTTGTCTCGACCCTTCCTTCGCTTGATACTCGACCTCCTTTTAATCGGATCTTGAGATGTTGGGGCAATAGCACCCTAAAAACGTTAATATCTTCATCAAAATTAAATTAAACCAACATTTGCGAGCTTGTACTTATTAAATTTATCACTGGAAGACATTGATAACGACAACGAGGGAATCCCTCAACTCGTTTCCAATTTAATTAATTTCGAATGGAAAGATCAAAAGATACATTTTCTGACACGTGTTGGAAGTAAAGTGATGATGTTTTTATCAATGCCGAGATCGCTTTCAAAGTAAAATAAGTTTAAATGAAGCTACTTTTCATCATTTTAATTTACAAAAGTTTTGCATAGAAGAAAACTGCTTAACTTTAGAGTTGTTTCAATTAAATAGAGACTGTCACGTCTTTACTTTAGAGTCGTCATAAAGAAATACTACAAAGTACCCATTTACAAACAATTAAAACTTAGTAATGAGAAGCATTCGTCCGACAACTACTCACAAACTCTCAGTTTTCGCCACGACCTCCTCCTTCGTCTTCTCCTCCACGTACTCCTCGCAAATGACCCCCGCCGCCTCCGCCGAAGTACAATCATTGTGCCCCCAACCGTCAAACCTACAATCTACAATCTCATGCTCTTCACCGCCACAGAACACATTGTCCATCCAGTATTTTCCTGTTTGAGTGATGTCATTTTAATGGGTGATAAACTGCATTTATGGATTATTACGTTTCGCTGGACCAAAATGGGAGTTTACTGTTGGTCTTCCAACTCCTGCAGGGTAACCCAATTGTCTGCAAATCACGCTCGCTTCAGAGAAGTCCCATTCGTCATCGCAAATGCCGCCCCACTGCCCTTCATGCAAAATTTCGACATTACCTAAAATATGTAGGGTAATGGTTATAAATCAGCTATTATGATCGAACGAATTTTATTGCGTGATTTATTCGCGATGGATATTGGAAATTCGATGAAATGGACCAATAACTTACCTTCAAACTCGCCCCGTCCACCGACTAGTTTAATACCACCTTCGATTTTTTTCAGCCGCTTCAAATGTTTCTTCACCAACGACGCTTTCTTCTTTCTTAAATCATCAACAGAAGAGTTAGTGCTCATCAAAGAAGGAAGAAACAACAAAACGAGGAAAAAGTGAACGACGATCATGGCGACTATTAGAATTGATCTCAATTTTATCTGACCTCTTCTTTATCGCATGTTACTTAATTTGAAACAACGTAAATAAAAGCCGACAAAGTTGTGAATCGCATACTGTAATCTCCCCTAACGAAACTTTAAGTGGTGGAACACAAAAGTAGTGTTGGAACAAACCAAAAACTTGTAAGTTGAAAAGTTGGGCGGCAAACACGAGATGTAAGAATTCAGTATTGATTCGCATTTTGAGCTGAAAAAGCGATTTATAAAACATAAACTTGGAAATGCTGCGTTCTTCAATATCCTAATAAATGTCAGGGTTGACAAATAACGCTGCAGAGTAATTGAAGTTTATGTCCGTATAAAATTTTTAATTTGAAATCTCGAGCACCATTTCACCGAGATGAAACTGTTGAGTGCAGTAAAGAGCATATCCGACCGTCTATTACAATTCAGGTAACTTTTTCCGTCGACGATAACAAAAAAAGTTGCTTAAGTTTTTAAGTTGCCAAGTCCATTTTGAAACAAAATGCGCTGGATCCTTTTATGTGTTATTATTTTAGAATTAAAAAACAGTTTATTTTCATTTCTCAGATTTTACGACAAATACGTAATACGTAATCGTAACGATATTCAAATTTCGCGCCCTGTATGTGACAATTTGCAACGGACTGTACGTTACATTCACTCAGATGTGAGGTTAAAAATAAGAGCGGGATTGGAGGAAATAAAAATGGTAATGATTTAGATGTTTAATTAATTATCAAAAATCATCCTAATACAAAGTCAAAATGGGGGTAATTAAAAAAAGAGGACCAACAGTCAGAGTGACAGTGAATATTCTCGAAATATTCCAGAAATACGATAATTTTGAATATTCCAGGGATATTCCGCGCAAAGCTCACTCTGTTGTCATTTCACAAAACCTTTCCTGAACAAAAATCAAAACAGTCGTTCAAAAAATATATAAATTAAAAACAATACAATCTTACATACAATTGAAAGTTAATGTCTATACCCTAATATTTGAGCTTAATCTACACAAATTCTCGATTGGGCAAGTAACTTTAAAACGTAACTTTACAAAAATTCGGCCGTTCCATCTGTTCAAGTGAACACAAAAGCGAGTAACTTAGTTGTATTGTACAAAAATAATTCAAGTTTGTACCTTGGTACTGCAGACTGTAGGTAGACACAAACACACAGACGAAATATCACAATAAAACAATATAAATGGTCTTTTAAATACATCAATTCTAATCCATTAGTGACGTGATTGTGGAATGAAAAACAAAACAACATTCAAATACGCCAACAATGCCCTACTTTGTTGTGACACTAACCCTTAACGAAATCCCGTTGTCCATTTCAGTAGATGACCCCTAAAGTAATCTCACTTTGACAGAGGTATATATTACTATAAGATATAAAAAACGGGCATCAAAAAATTTACAAGTAAAAAAACGCGATTACAGACTATAAAAAATATATTAAAAAAATCATCTACTCAGATGGAACTTGTGCATGCTTTAACACTTATATACAAAAAGTTAACAAATAGGTGTTAGCCTCGTCGAGCGGACAGATTGTGCCAGAACTGGGAAGACGATGAGATGGGGTAGAATATAATGGGATTATGACACATTCAAAAATTAGAGGCATCAGCTCTCTGTCATTTGAGGTAACAAGGAGGGGTTGATAGGGATGGGCGTCGACCTGGGCAGCTGCTTCTTCTAGAAACAAAAATTTAAAGTTACTTTATCAATCTCAAAAGAAATTTTACCTTTCGACGAAATGGGAAACATCCTTCATTCTCTGTGGTCGTGACTGGCTGCAGGATCAAATCGCTGGTTCTAGTACCGTTCGCACCAAACACATTCAATTGTCTAAAACAGTCCGTTTCTAACATTTCAGTCTGCCATGGTATGGATACACAACCACTGTTGAACTTGCTGTAGAAAGACGTGTCACTTTCGTCGATGTTCACACCTTTTACCGTTGAAAATTGTTCGATGTCTAGGACGTCTTTTGCGTACACGGCGTGGGGCTGCAAAAATAAAGAACATACAAGATTTGAACCAAGAAGGGTAAAATTTCTACACATCGCTGCTTAGGTAAACATCCTTCAGTTGGTGGCTTACACAATTAAAACCACCTACACATAAGGAAATTAGTGATTTCTCCCAGATTCGAGTCACGTTTAGTTGAGTTTACCAATTATTTTAAAATCAAACAGATCGTTTCCACATGCTCTAGATACATAAATTACAATTTAACCCGTACATCTGGCACAAACGGCGGCTCCACCATCCCCGCCTCCAGCCTCCTCCAGTTCGTGCTCTGGAAAAATCCGTGCTGCTTGACCACCGAAGCCCCTTGTCTCCCGGCTTTCCCTCCGAGTCTCTGCGCTGGACTCTTAGCTAACAACTGTTGGCACAAAGATTTGGCATCTTCACTAAACTTAGATGAGTACTTTTCCTGATCTGATTTCACTCTTCTATCGACTTCTTCACGTTTGACCTTCTCTTTTCGTGCTCTAAAAGGAGCTTGACCTTCGATCATTTCGTAAAGTAAACAACCAAAACTAAACCAATCGGGACTGAAGCTGTAACGTTCATTATCTATAACTTCGGGTGCTGAAATAAAATCGTGAGAAATCAAGTGTTGAGGAGGTAATAAAAATCTTACCCATGTAACCTACAGTGCCGACTCTACCTCTAACAAATTCACCTTCGGGGATGTCTACGGCTAAACCTAAATCTGAGATTCTTACGTGACCTGCGTCGTCTAGAAGAATGTTTTCTGGTTTACAGTCTCTATATACAATTCCCTGAAACGAAGTCGTGCTTTAGATGAAACAGTCAGAAAATAAAAATAATAATGGCAGACACTACTAGAATTGCGAAGCACGAATAATCCTTTTTTGGGCAGTAAAAGGAGTAATTTGTGTAATAAATTTCCACGTACTTTCTCTTACGTTTTATGTGCAATTGCGGGGTTAAATGAAATTACGCGAAACAGCGAGGAATGATATTAAGATTTGACAAAGGAGACAACATTTCATATTTAACTCGTCAGGCTTCTATTGTTGAATTCTCTGCTCTACAGTCGATCGGAAAAATAAAAGTAAATATTTTCCCACTAACCGGGATCGTCTTTCGGATTTTACCAATGAAAATTTGAGGAATCCAATAAAATACACTTCAACAATAAATAAAAACCAGGAAAACTGAAACATCGAAATCAAATTTAACTTCCCCTGTGTAACTAAATTTCAGGCAATTTCTGTGAAATTATTTGAAACTGTGACAATAAAGCATTCGCTGCTCCTGCAAATATATCAGATTTCGTGTGTAATTATAACTATAAAGCTCGGATGCTGACCATTAAAACAACTTCCCTCTTCCAGTTCCTAACAATGGCTCTTGTTTACCCCAACAATTCTGTAATTTATACAAGATACACATACGGTGGTTTTTCCGAGTAATGTCTGCTTGGTTGATCCCAGAAATATGCAAACAGAATAAAAAAAAATGTAGAAAGAAATAACTTTCCATAACGGAGCACGCATTGTGTTTTTCCCCCGACAAACCAAGATAAACTCGCAAATAACTTTCACACGTACTTCCACCCCCGTCGTGGACTTCTCCATTTAAAATCGCCATTTTCTCGTTTCTACTAAAATTTGCACATCCAACCCTACGACCCTAGCAGCGATAAACTCGGGAGTTAACGAGACCACAAACAACATCTTATCTGTTTCGTTGTTAGTTTGGTGATTGCCGACAGGACTCACTAAACAAAAAAACTATTGGAATTCGGCTCTGTTCTTTGGTGCAAATAAGAAATTTATTGGCCTTAATTGAAACCGCAAGATTCCCAAGCCTGCTGTTATTGAAGATGACGTAGTTGGATTGGGGATTAGGAGGTCTCTGCTCGATTACAGAGCCAAGGTCCCCTTATCTTTGAAAGAAATTATTTCCAATGCGGTTTACATTTTGTCGTGTGTTAATCTCGAGTGACCTTCCGCTCGAGGAAAATCAATAAGGGTAATAAAAAGAAACCAAGCTGGGAGCAACCATGAGGCTATTACTTCTGAAAGCGCGCAAGAAAATCCAATCGGAAGGGTGATATGACTTGCAAGCCTTTCAATGCATTCCAGTGAAATTGCATTATTGATAGCTACTTTTCGATAAAAGATCGTAAAAATTCATGTTTCAAAGTGCTACATTGTTAATCGTACAACATTATCAGGATTACGCTTTCCGGTGTCCGTTGATTTCGGCATAAAAAATATTTTGATTGTGACATCCTTTCTAATGGTTTAAATGACCTCCACACATCGAACAATGCTGTCGTTTAAAATTTACCATTTTTGTTACAAACTAGAATACTGGGAATCCAATAAATCGTTGCTGAAACAATTCCGAGAAAGCGCATTTTATAGTATTGCGATAAAAGAATATGGATCAATGCAATTCCAACCACTGTTATTACCCAAACTATTATTAATTTAATCGAGAATATTTGAGATTCACCCAGGAAGTAATTCTAATGGATCCCAATAGTTTCCTTCTAGTTCCTAGTACAAACACACTTCATGTCGGCAACTGATATTTGCTCAGAAATGGAAATTGCAGCTTGTGTAAATATTATATCGTGTTATCCGTATCTCATTGGCACTTAGTCTAAAATAAATTGATAAAACAGAGACGATTCGGAATTACCTATAAATCGGAGTTGTTAAAAACTTTCACTTGAAATGCGAATTGGGCCACCCAAATAACTTATTCAATTTCAACGATTTAGTTTACTTTAATTCAGTTTAGTCTGATTTGTTTCCATCTGGTCCATTTTTCTTGCTCAACTTTATTTAGATTTACTTACTACAATTTATTCCAATTTCCAACATGTCCCGTCAACATCGAAATTGTCCGACATTTAATCAAAGTTCAGCCCAATCTCTTTATTTAGATTTAGTCCAAATAAATCAATTTACTTTATTTAAGTAAATTAAATTCAACATTTAGTTTAAACACAATCGATTTAGTTTCATTTATCAAAAATTAAGTCCATCTCATCCAAATTTAGTCTAATTTCTCCAATCTGGTCTAGTTTTTGTTATTTTTTCTTGGTCCGACTTTATTTAGAATTACATATTTCGAATGAGTAGTTTACATTGCACCCACGCGAATAATTTTATCAATTTTACATTCACTGTTTGCTTTCCCATAAATTGTTTTAGAATAATTGCTCCCGAATGTCCAATTTTCCTGCCGGGACCCGTAGAGTTACCCTCATTTCGGTACAATTTCAAAGAAATAAACATAAAGAGTCCTTTTCATTACTTCAACAATAAAAATCCTCTATACTGTCATTAAAATGAACCGCTACAATTTCAAGAATTAAATTAAAACTTGGATAATTTAATTATCTTGGCTTGAGCCGAAGATAAAATGTGCGATGAGGAATTTAAATGGAAATGTCCAAACCCAGAAATGTTTCTACTTTTGTTAACGCGATCAATCATTTATTAGCAGATGTCTTTCCAATGATATATCGGCGTAAAAATGGGATTTTTGTACTGAAATTTCCTATACGTGTGTCTAATTTATGGCATTTTTCCATGTTGGAGCTGTGTTAGATTCGCCCGAATCTTGCGGCTGGGTAATCCAGCAAACGAGAGTTAAAAAGAGGAAATTATGAAATTAAATTGTAAATCCAACCAACCAAACAAAACAGCGGCATCGCGAGTTCTCCAACTTGCTAATTCGAGCTGTAATTCAACAAGCATAAAAAATGGCAAGACTAAAATTTGAATCCTGAAAGCCCTAGACAAATAAATAAATCCGGATGAGATTTGCTAGATTGATAGAAGCAAGCGTCTTCACTATTCTTTGAGAGTAGTTTCGCTTTTTTCTCGAGACATTCAATCAGATTTCGCCGCTTCAAGATATTACGTATTCCTGCATACAATTCGGCGAATTTCCACTCATTTATATTGTCCAACATCAACTTTATCTTTGGTATGTTTAGACAGCGAAAAATCTCGTCCATTCATAATATCTGCTTTAACAACGGAATTTTTTGTTATTGTCTATTTATTTATACAAATATTTTCTTGGCACACTGGCGCTTTGTTTCGTCATATGACGTCTCTGGTCATTCGTTACATCTTTTCCTATTTCTGAAAATACGCAAATGCTGTTTGAGTTTACAACGCATGAATGCGAAGTTTATGAAAATTTATTGTTACCTGGAGGGGTTTAACTACATTAGCAAATGTTTATTTAACGTTTCAAACAACAAAACATGCTGTTATTGCGTTTGTAAAAACATTTCCGCAAGGGAGATATGTCGATCAAGTGAACGACAGCGGTTAGACGCTTGGGCGTCTCTTCTCCATCTTAATTCAATTATTTACATAGTTTACCATGTTATTTGCCTCCTGAAATCAAATTAGAATTTTAGAGGCGACTTCTTCACAAAGACCAACACGAAAACAAAGTTGTCGACCTTCTCTTAGAAACTTAAAATTAGTCACGAAATCGACATCGGTTTTGATCAATCAGTGTCCAGTTTATTTGATAAGTGCTATTTATTTATCCTGGCTATTTTCGCAGTGGAACAATTTTATCACTACCAACCTGCTGATGCAGATGGTCGAGTCCGCAGACGACCTCCGCCGCGTAGAATCGGGCCCTTATAATGTCCAGGCCCGGCTCTCCGCCCATGTTGTAAATGTGGAACTTCAAATCGCCGCCGTTCATTATCGTCAATACCAAACAGAGGGCGTCTTTCGTTTCGTAAGCGTAGGCAAGATTTACGACGAACCTCGAATTGATCTTCTGCAATATCTGCTTCTCGATGAGCACCATCGCTTCTCCCTTTCGCTTTTTTATCCGCTTCTTCTCGAGTTTCTTGCAGGCGTACATCTTCCCGGTCGCTCTCACCTAAAACAAGAAGCTGTGTTTAAACACTCGATCTCATGTTCAAAGCGTCTTGAGTTTTATTTAACACAAACGACAAGAAATCGAGTGGTGTAAAGTTTTCGATAAATTTAGTATCCGCTTCCTGAGATAATGAATGTGTTTTATGCGTGCACGCAAAATGTAGTTTATTCACACAACTTTGTAATTACAATGTTGGCATCACAATCTGTGTGGTTATCAGATTAAACAGAAAAAGGAACATTCTCTTGTTCTATGATGTGGGGAAAAAGCGAAAGCATCATTAGACAAGACCCTTCGAGCAATTTTCTCAACTAAATTAGTGCTTTGTGTGGGGTGTTTTTTGACTTTTGCCATAAAAGCGACCGGATTACCAAAGCACGAAGCACAAAACCAAAGCCAAACATGAAATTCCATGTGGAATCGCTGTAATTATTGCAATTCTTTTTTATCGCATGCACGGATGGAACGATAACATGGGATTTTAACATTGCTGTGTAATTGAGATCTCAATAAAATTAATATAAAACCATTGTTTTCCACTCCAAATTCTGATAATGTTATCAAATTATCGCGATATTAATAGGCACTTTTTTGTTACGATTCAATTTCGATGAATTTCATTCGAGGGCTTCACACTGCGATAATTTTAAATAAAATAAATTTCACAGTCGCTCGGAATCCCTGTTAAATGGAAACACACGATAGCAATTGGTGGAGCTTTGAAATTTATTAATTATAATTGCAACCAATAACTTTTCTACGTTTGTAAACAATGTCCAATCATTCGGATGACGTCTGTCACATCGCGTTTATTTTAAAATCATCAACTAATGACCATTATGTACATATTCCACGACTGACGCATTAATTGTTTAAATTTTTAATGGATATTATGTACTTTAATTTTAATGACAATGGCCGTACTTTCGTACGTTAATGATCTCGAAGTCATGTCAGGTCACTTCCTTGTCGAGCAATTATAAATAGAGTTTGTTGTTTTCAGTTTATGAAATTTTAATCATTCAGTAATTTCACTTTTTAATAACGGATATTTTTGCTACGCTGCGGTGCTCTTCTATTGCTTTTTTCTATTTTTTTACCTTTCTTCCTGCTTCTAAAATTGGAAAGTCTCAAACACTAATATTAAAACGGTTTGCCCCAAATTACAAACATTTTTCAGTCGAGAGAAACGCTCTGTTAGAATTCCAGTAGAATTTTCGAAAAACTGGACTAATACGATAAATAAAAGTGAAGATGAATTTAAATTTGAAGTTTAATTAAGAGATATTCAATTCAATGTCGTTTTTTTCTACTAGACTTTTACTTCCATTTGATCTAACCCAATTTCCGTGATTCCTTGACATTATAAACGTGCTTCAGTCATGTTTTCACAATGTAACCACTTAAAATTCTATTTTTCGAAGCATAAACTCGATCTTTTATGTCGTCTTCAAATAAACGCGATTTTCATAAATAAATCCTTTTATTCTCCTTTCGACCATTCTTTGATTTACAATGCGAGTTTCATTATCCCAGCCTTGAACTTCTCTTTGAACCCTATTTGTTTATGCTCCATCATAGTGGTACAATCATTGAATTCTCTTTTAAGTGGTTCGCATTTCAGGTTGTTTTCTTGGAGCTGATTTCCCATTTATTCAAATTTTAGTACAAAGACTGCATCGATTTTCTCCACATTTTTCACTTAATTACAAATTTTCCATCCAATTCCATTTCCCAATCTCGCTCGCCATTCAACGCCAGGCGCTAACGCAATTTGTAACAAAAAAAGTTCGATAATCGAGTGCAGCAACAAATTTTAATAAGCCCCAAACCGGATATGCGCCATCATTTCTCATTGACCTAATCATCGATTATTGATTTTGCACCACATTTGTATGCATTGAACTGCGTTGGCGATCCTTGAATCAAAATTAAAAACATGAATCGCACAACTGATAGTAAATTCCCTAGTTTAAACCAACGAGGGGCAAATAAATTTTAGAAATTTTTATTTTTAATGCACAGTAAAATCCGTAATTTTGGTAATTTTAGTGCTGCAGCTATGAGATTTAAAGAACTTACTGTTTTTCTGTCGTGGATTAATTATTCTATAAAATTGTAGAGCAAAAAACACAAATTTTAAAATTTTTATATTTTATTAAGAATTAAACATTTCAGACATCCTAATTTTGGCAATTTTAGTGCTGCAGCTACTAAATTTGGGGAAGTTACTACTATTTTTGAGTCGTATTTTAACTTCAAAAACACGTAAACAAATTTATTTATTAATCTTTAGTTTAAACCATGCACCGGCCACATGGTTATTTAAAAGCGAAAAAAAGGATAAAACAATATGATAAAAATAATTAGCGGCAATGTTAACAGGATGATAACCAAGTTTGGTCAATTTAATTTGCATGAAAGTGAGGTTTATTTCGCAAAAACGAAAATTTATGTTGTAAAGGTGGATTATATAATTTCTTCATTTTATACCGCTCCGCCCATGACTTTTCACAATCAGTGATACACAAATTGGCTTAATTGAGACGAAGAAGCGGCATTTCGCGTGATTCAGTGTTACCAAAAGTGTAACATTTTAATCACCGCCACACCCTCGTCGTTAGCAAGGCTGAATGCACCGGCCTGTCCAGAATATTATGATATTAATAATTATTGGTACATTAATCATGGCACTTTGGTGTGACCAAATATGGCAAGTTCGCTGTAATATTAAAAATAAAACGGTTTCTCGGCGCGTGAAAATCCAAAAGGGGTGTTGCCAAGATTTATGTTCGGAAGCGCGGAATATTTCATTTCTCTTCCTGAAACAGTCCCGAATTAACTTCACTATTTTCGCATAATTGGATCAACAAAACTTGAGATCTTAGCGAGGGTTGTTTGAGTTTGCGGATTAATATTTTGTTAAAATCGTGTTAATGAATGCCAGGAGGGTTCCAGAACAAAGACTTTGATCTTAAATAAATAAAAAATTGTGTGCTCGACTGAACTCTATAATTGGGAGTTTTTTTGTGAAATTTGACCTTATTAAAACATGTCGCGATTTCTATAAATGTCAAATTGTAGCAAACGAACTTGTACAATATTTACAAACCAGATGATTAATGATCTAATAAAGCACCGTGTTTTACTTTTAACAGCTAAAATGTTGCATATTTTTTGTACCGCTTTTAGAGCCTCGGGGTTATAAAGTTTCGTGTTGGCAGGTTTTGGTGGAATTAATTAACGTAACGCAACAACAAAATGACCGTAAAGTTGCCGGATCCAACTATATTAATAAGTATTCTGAAATTTAATGAAATTTCGCGCCAAACTAAAACCCAAAATCAAAGTGACACAAAAGTGAGTTATTCCCCTAACAATCCAGGCGCGAAATTTGAAAAGCCAAGTTAAAAAGCCGTTTTTATCCGTCTCTGCACGTCAGTCCCTCGGGAGGCAAATAGGGTGTTACCTTCCTAAAGAATTTACGATAATTTTATTAAAAGTGACAATTTTACGAGTCCCGGGCACTAAAATCCCCTTTTTAAAAATGAATGTTCTTACGACTTCGAGTTACTTCGAAATCCATAAACGTCACATCTTCAATTTTAATGAAGTTACGTTTGGTGTTTTGTCTGCGCCATTCTGTTTGATATTTTATTTCCCTGGTGGATAAATATGAAAATGGAATATCATCTTCGCTATTACTTCCTTTTGAGGGCTGTATAATTTGTAGTGTCTCCGCTTAAATTACAGACTCGCTGGAAATGAAGTTAAATTCTGTGTGAGAACAGAATTATATTAGCAAAAGTTATCATCTTACAATTTGGGTGAAGTTTAGTTTCCGGGAGCTGGAGATTGATTTGTGTACTTTCGCTAAAACTGAATGTTATTCAATGGACCTTTTTTGCACATGAGAGGAACATTTGCTCCTCGAGAAAAATTCGAAGCAACGGCTCATAAAACGCTACACCGCATCTGCTTGAAATTTTTAAAGGCGGTTTCATAAGAGCCAGCGTGCAAATAGCCCCTTTTACTACCGATCCAGTCAGCACATTATTTAATACCCTATTCGATGGTTCATAGCGGATATTGACGTGTGAAGCTGGTTATCACCAGACAACCCATCTTCATTAAAGCTCTGCAATTTAAGATCGCTTTTCAGATAAACAACGTTGATGTTTACAGGTAGAGCGACCATCAAACTGTGAAAACCGCAGGAGATGTAATTAATATACATTTATATATGAAACCTCGAGAAGTTTGCAATAGATTCCGAAAATTTAGCACGCCTGAACCTCGAGATGTTTTCCGGATTAAAATTATCCAACAAACGGAAAACATGTTTACTAAAAAACGTAATGATCCGCCCCCGCTTTTCCAACGACTTTCCTGTAAATTATGGAAATGATGAATTAGTCATTACGAAAATCCTGGCAAAGATCGCGTCCTTACACAAGAGACTTACGTTATGTAATATTATTCTAATTGAGCTTATTGAATAAACATGGCCCGAGTAGCTTTCGTCGTCTGAACTCCCGAGCCAACTCGCATATTCTCACGAATTTCATTTAATCTTACGAGAGCCACAGGATAAACTCGAACAAATGACGATGGAAAAACAGGGCGATTTTTCCGGATGTCCGGGTTAACTGCGTTTTTGTTTTTTAAGAAGAGTGGCGCCCTTTCACCTGAAATCAAAAAAATGTTTATGGCGGAACGAGTGCAGTCAGAGGACAACGAACTGGAAATTATTTATTTTTATCGCATCATCACTCAGAATATGAAACTTGGTTGGAATAAGATTTGAATTTGAAAACTGACAAGACAGGGAAACGGCGTGAATAAATTCGCGCGGATTTTTCTTCCACGGAAATTCGATTTCGTTTAATCTCCCGGAAAACGCAACACTTTATTATATTTGTAGGCCCTTAAATCGATTGCGTTTTTTCACGCCGCTCATTAGCATACTGCCACAACAAAAGCTTTTACCTGTTCCCTTTGACAACGCTCTGGTAACGATGGCACAGAGTTAATTTTCCGCATGATGCTGTGCATCGGTGTAGAAATACAAACTTGATATTTCATGGCGGATCACTCTGGAAAATAGTCGCGTCCAGAGGATAGATAGTCCTTGGGAATTTTGACCTTCGAAATGTTTTGTTTTTATCGATTGACTTTGAAATTGCTAGCGGGGATTTAAGCCGCCAACTTCCGAGATAAGCTGACAGGCAAATCAGCGGTTCTTACACTTGTATTATCGTACAAAAGAAAATTTACAAATATTTTGCTTTGGGTGGAATATCACGGATGTAGCGGCAGCGAGTATTTGCAGTTTCAATTTCTCGGTTTTGAGATTCTCGCTGCCATTTCCGCGGATTACGCTTTGGTGACAATTTAGAGCGAAATTGCTGGGGCAGAAATTCTCATTTTTGGCGCGAAATTCGAAACGGTTTCTCTCACCTGACAAGCACACACTTCTCCAAATCCACCCTTTCCCAAGACGCGATACATTCTAAAAGTCTTGTAAGTGACGGGTTGAGATTCCAGCCACTTCCACTGCAGGTACCGATGAAAATACATTGAATTAACAAATTCCCTGAACGGTTCTCCTGCTAGGCAGGATTTCACCGCTTGCACACAAGGTGCAAATAAGTCTTTGTGTCCATTTGTTAGTTTATCACTTGTGGAGAGAACAAGACCAACTTCTGGAAGGGAAATATTCTCTTCCCCCTCCGCGCCGACCATGAACTCCTTTTTGATGGCGTTTGCCAACTCCATCCGTTGCTCGTCCGTTTCGACTTCATAGCGTTTGGCGACATCGAGGAACTTTACACAACGGTAGTACTCACGACGTTTCACTTCACACCACTGCTCGAAGAGGAGCTTGCCGATTGGCTGTTGGTCGACGACGTACTCGTAGCGGACATCTGCAAAGAAACCCCAAATCAAAAATTTGCGTCGTTATTTCTGTGGCTGACACGAAAATACACCCTATAATTCAAATTTTGCTTGCTTTCTTTATCAAAAAATGTTGGCAATAAACAAGAAATAAATGGCCCTGCTGACAGTCTAAGCACTTTTGCCCAAATATGCCTTTCTCATATTCCACGTTCTATTATTAAATTTGGTCCGGTGCCCACATGGTGTCAAACCCGGGCGATACGTGGGCGCCATTTTACATATCGACCATTTGTAAAAAACAAATCATTAATAAAAATAAATGACTATATCATATCGATTTATCAACAACGTCAGCATCGATCGCCATTCTTCACATGATCGATGTCACCACAGACTTTCATTGAATTAGCGTCAAATGTTGGTAACCATCAATCATTCCCAATTTATTTTAATTTAATAATAATAACTGTCTATGAACGAGAGAAAAAACGAACGTTAACGAATTTACCAGGCAAAAATAAACAAGACTCGCTTAATCTGCATAACTTTCTAAAGTTTTTTTTTAAATAAATGATTCGGTAGAAAATAACGGACAAGTTCCAGTCGTGGATTCGGCTTCTGGAAAGTGAAAAAGTTCATAAATTTGGGTACGTCAATGATTAGGAATTTGATGGCGTTATTGCTTATTAATGAACCAGTTTGGAACTATGAATGGGATGTTATCTCGAATCTGCAGTCTGCGATTTTTTCATGTCAAATAGGAACAATGATAACGAACGCATACATTGATATGATTTAATTATAGTAAAAACGAGTTCACACACCAAAGTGGTAAATCTGTAAGCGCGCAAATACTCGTAAATAGTCTTAAACATGTGCTTTGGTTCCAGTTGGGCTGTGTAGGCTTGAAAGATAAACGTTTCTTCAAAGGATCACTAATATTATCTCAAATATACTAGAACAAAAATAATTTTATTGCCAGTATACCATCACGATGACCTTTCTTGGCTTTGAGACTAAAAAGAGCTTTTGCGATGTAGGCACATAAATATCCAAAAAGTGAGATATAAAACATTATTGAATTATATTGGATAGACCAAACCCTAGAGTAAAATTTCACGACCTCCGATATCCAAAAAGCTCGTAAATGTATATTAGGTCTCTCGTTTATGCCACGCATGTTCGATTCTGATTTAAAATACGCCACGAGTGAGCACAAAGTACGCATTTCAATGTAAAATTTAAATCGTCCCATGATGTCAATAAAAATTTGTAATTTCAAGTAGCTACCATTAGAATATTTTGGGCGGAAAAGTCGATTTCGGGGGAACAAACAGATCTATATGCTTTATAATCTGTGCGCATCTGCGAGCTATAGTTTGGGGTAGTTCCCGGGATATCAATAAAGAAACAGCTTGTGACTACGTGGTGGCATTTTATCGCAAAACGAAAAAAAAAACTTTCTCCTTATTCCGAAATTATCAAAGGATGTCCGTTTGAACGAATTGACGTGAGCAAACCCCGGTCTGGAATTTCCTAATCAATGGATAAATAGAACCGCAAAAAACCATAGTAGGTTGTAAAAGACAATCGAAGTGACAGCTCGTCAAGGTTGTACCGGCCACTTGATAAAAATGACCGGCCGAAACAATGCGATAACTGTTTTCTGGAGAGTGTTGTGACTCATTTTACCTGACCAAAAATGTGAACTTGTGTACAAAGATAAAAAACAAGTCCGTGGCTCCACAAAATGTCAAAAATGACACGTTGATTAACTATGCGACTGTTGGAAATTTATTATTTAATGTCTCAGGAATCTTTCATCGAAGTGTTTAATGTTGCGGTATCGCAACCACAAAAATGAGAATATAAGGCGGGCAAAAAAGCGGCGGTTTTCGTTTCCAGCCGGTAACAGTGTAATTTGTTTAGTTCTTTAATTGTTATTTGAAAAACTAACTCGTCAATTTTGTGTCGCACTTAAACGATCGATGGAGGTTTAATTACAGCAAAACGGAAATGTTTGAATTATAAATAATTTTGAATGATTTAGAACTTGCAATACAATGGCGGGTTAGAGAATTAAGTCAGAATTGGAACTTCGGAAATGTTTTCATTCTTTTACGTAGTAAATTTTTGAAAAATTACAGTGGCTGAAGGAAACAGTAAATTACGTCATTAGGAGCAAAAGCGAACTACATAAAGCGATTTTTATCCAAGTGACGTGTGCGTTGAAAATTAAAATCAAGACTGCTGAAAACTGGTTAAATAGATAAAATGGCACATTTACCACATTTTAATGTTTGAAAATAAAATAAATTAAATATCTGTGGAAATTTTAAATGTCAGAATAAACACAATCTTTATTTTCGATCCTTGAATTTAAAAAAGCAGCATTCAGATAAGTAAAAATCAGCAACTTTTTTGCGTTTTTTTTTCAATTAAAAACAAAAATTTTCACCTTTTCTCGATTATATCTATTGTACCTAAAAGTGGTTTTTTATTCGGTGAATATGCTACCCATGAATTAATTATAACCCGTTATTTTGTAGACGACCATCGCCTGTACCATCGTGGGTGTCTCTGAAGGTGAAACTAAATTGACGTTTCACAATAACGTGCACACATTACCTGTCAAGCTATTACGTAAACGAATCAAGTGTCATGGATACGATTTGTTTTGATGCGATTTAAACACGTAAATATAAAAATATACTCGTTAATGACGATGAATAACTTCAAAGGTAAATTTACATTTTGATATGAAATATCAGAACACCTATAATCGGTATTTATAGAAAAGCCGTAAATGTAATACCAACTAAGCTCTCGGCAAATTATACCCTCATGCCCTGTAAAGTGAAATTCCACAAAACGGAAACGCGAAACCGAAGGTGAATTGCCGACCTTGATAAAATTTGAAAGAAATTTTAATTTGCGCATTTCGCGATTATTCCAATGTTTCTAGTCTAAAAATAAACCCAATTTAAATTTAGTATTAATCGCGTCACCATAGATTTATATGGTAATCGCCACTGTTTTTCGGCGCCAAAAATTAATAAGTGAAATTCAGAGCCGTTCCCAGAGTTAATTGTTAATATTTTTAACACCTGTCGTCCGCAATTCTTTATTAGCTTCTCACGAAAGTCTTGATTAATTTCCTTTTTACTTTGGAAAAACTAATTTTCCGGCAGTTGTGTTGCCGATGATTAAAGAATCCGGAAAACAGGTAGTCATAAATAACTGCTTTGGTACAGATCTAATTTTAAACGTTCTTTATGTGACAAACGTCACTGTTCGATTTCAAAATAATTATTTTAGGTGGGTGATTTTTTTTGCACCTACGCCACTGGTTATTAGCGCACCCTCTAATGACATAATTAAATTATCAAGTCACCTATGTGACTGATTGACAGATCAATTTTTGATTTGGTGATAAAATGTTGTGTGTGGTTTATAAATTAAGTAAATAACAAATTAATGTTTGATAACGTAAAAATGAGTAGAGTAATGTATATTTTGTGTATTTGTAGTGTGCGTTAAGTACATAAATAGAGGTGTTCCTAACCTCACTTTTTAGTCAAAGAGGTATGGAACCCCCATGGTTAAAAAAAAGTTGATGTTTGGTGAGTATAGCAAAAAGTAAACATGAAAAACTTGCCTATTTTATTGATGAGGTCGATGCATTGTGAAATATGGGGGAATTGGAGAATCTTCCTCCACTTCTTGCTCTTGCCTTTATTACTATCGGAACCACCTGCACGAAAAGCAAGTAAGGTCATATAATTTTACCACCTCGTGCAGACTCACCCTCTCTCGCTTTTAGATAGACTGTATTGGCGACGATATTTTCCAATTCCATGAGTTCCAGTTTGGTGGTTGTAGTTACCCGGCGGGTCGGGCCGTGAACGACCCGTTTCCATTAATTATGGGGGTGGTTGGGGGCCGGGGCTGATGCACTTGCACCCTCGCTGCGCACCCTCTCCAGGGAGGCCGCCGTTGCAATGTGTTGGAGCGGATGTCGCGTCGGCCACTTCGGGGTGTGTCTGCAACCCTCGCAAATTTCACCCTGGCGCACTTGGCCACGACTTTCTCTGCAAATTTCACAGAGTTCACTCTTCACTCCCAACACGCGTCTCTCCCATACGCGCCACGGCCACCGATAACCAAGGCGGTGAAAACGCGAACTATTGCGACGGAGGAGATGGAATGGAAGGCTACTTTACGAGAGGAGGTACTGCGGAAGCGTGCGCGGAAAGCACGGGAGCGAAATGGGGCAGGGAGGAGAGATCGAGCTGATATGCGCTTCTGGACGTTGGGGAATCAACTGTGGATAAGACATATCGCTGATTTACTCGACTAAGAACTTGATAAGAAAACTACAATTGACGGTCGACACACAATAGCCAACGTGGGTTTCATTCATCTCAAAAGATCCGCGAAAAGATGTATAGTTGGTTGCATCCAAGTATTCGCATTTTTTCGACAATATGCTAACTCTAAATGGTAATTAAATCCTTAATTGTATAAATGGAAAAGCAATGGTAACATCACTGCACACTGCACTTCCTATTTTTATTTTTTATATTTAAATATCACCTCGATTTTTATTTTTGGAACCACTAAGATAGTATTCTCTTTAAACTAGCCGACCTCTATGAGAAAATGATTTCGTTAAAGGAAATTAATCATTTTCAATTGAGGCTACTTTACATCCCCCGTTTCGTTTCCGTCACGTCGGTTTCAATTTATGTTTTCGTAGCTGTCAGTTTCGATCGTCTTTCCATTTAGATAGTTTTCAAGTATCCTTAAAAGCGACATCTAAGAAGCTTTCGAATATGGAATCTGTTGGCAGCTCTGCCTGTCATTTCAGAGTATCTTTTTGACAGATTGTCGTTAATTGATATGTAGTTTAAGATAGGCAGAAAAAATGTAAAGCTATTCAAGTTTATGAATTATTAAATAAAAAGCGAAATATGAGTGACGTAATCAGTCCGTTTCAAGGTAAACTTTTAAACAGTTTTTTTAAATTGGAAAAATCATGTTAAAAAATTGATTTTACATGTGTAATTACGTTGTTTATTACATCTCCGTTACTGATCGAATAATTTACGTAATTTATTCAATTTTTTATATCACTGTTTTCTCGATTGTTGGCAAGCGGTAAAAATCGGTGCTTTGAGTACAATTTTTACTGGAAAATTATAATGAATTCAATAATTTAATTTAAACAAACGACGTTTTGATAAGTTTCGACTTTGTACCTACCAAAACTGCATCTGAAGGTCCAATTAATAATCAACACGAGGCGAAATAAGACAAGATGCAATTAAAATAGCATCATGAATAACTCGACTGCTTGGACTACTAATCACAATTCTAATTTGATTTCACTTGCACTATAACTATTTCCTTTGTATTTAGTACGCGCCACGAATCCACAATGATAAAGGTTAGTTATCTATAAAGAATTGACGATTAGATTAAGCTGAGCGCATTTTTGTCTTAACCAGTTATATTAAAATTTTCAAAAACGCGAAAGGAAAAATTGAATTTAGACATTTTTAACGCGTAATAAAAGTCGAATGACTGTCATAAACTTGTGTATTTATTGATAAAATGTGTCTATTTACAAAGTATAAAAACAAATACATAAATAGTTATGTGAGTGAGTGTCGGCGCCAATCAAGTTCCTCCTGTAATAACGACTGCTTTGTAGACAAAAACGTTTTGAAGAACTAGAGCTGGCCAAAGAAAAGACCTCACTGTGTCACTTGTGCGATCTGCAGAGTGGTGGCGTTGGTGTTTTTCCGGTTTTAGCCTAACTGAAATTTGAAAATCTGTCTCGATCTCGTAGGGCGGAAGCTGGTTAACTAGTAACCAAGTTACTCTTGTTACGTCCGAAATGTACCTAGAATAAAAATATTTATTTACGTCACTAGTGCTGTAAGTATTTATGGCACTTGTGTTACGATAATCTACATATCGTCTTTCGAAAGAACCGTAGAAAAGAGCAAAGTTTGCATGTAGTAACTTTCCAACAGGAAAGAGCTTGAAAAACAAAAAGTTTGGTCTTTTGCTCGGTCCCCGAAACTTCCGCGCTTTAAACGACACAACACCCTCATTTTCCTCCACTCACCTGCGCAAAGCCGCACAGCCCTCCAAACACTTGTACTCCTTCAACGTGTCGCATACCAACGCCCTAACCTGGTGTTCCACCTCCCCCAAAGGATAGGTTTCAGCCGCCGCCGCCAAACATCGAATGACGTCATTCTTCAAGTTTTGTCCTGCTGCCGTCCGTCCATCCACATGCAAATTTCGGAACGTCTCTTTTAGTTTGTTGTCTCGTAGATTCTTGCAGGTTCTGAAAGCGAGCTGTATACCCTCGTTAGTTTACGGCCAATTTGGTAATCGAGTTAGTGTAACTTACGACGACGACGGAAAACAGGATTTTCGATTTGAGTTGAGTAGCATGGGCCAATTCCGGGAGAGAATCGAGGGCTTCGAGGGCTCGGGGGCGGTTTTGGTAATAGAGGGATGCGTATCGACCTACGAGGTCCTTTCTGAAACGTGGGTCACAATGAAAATTACAATTTACTCGCGAACTACGCTCGAGGAGCTTTAAGGTGCTCGCTTGAGTAATAATCCATGAGCAGTTAACTATGGCGCAAAATGAGAAGAGAGCGATTAAAAACTTAGATTAGGTTTCTCAAAACGGTTAATTACATCGAAAAATATGGAACGTACAGGACGGCAGGGAAATTACACACTTCAAATTCATTTACAGCGTACAGTTAACTGCAGTTATAATTAAAACTCACGCATGAAATAAAATAGGAACAAAGGTGGAGTCGTCAAACTTGACCCTGCTCGCTAGCCACATGGTTCTATTAAACGCAATTATTCAAAACGGCGTGAATTTAACGCAGTTTTCATCTCAAATGCAAAAAATGAAATCGTGGAAGCGTTGTTGCTGTAGTGAAACATTTGAATTCGATGTTGCTATGGCAACCGGCAATTAGATTCCGAGCCTAGCTTTAGTGAGTTTTTGTTTGATTATTTTGAATTGAAAGTGTTCTTGTGAATTTCGAGAGAAAATATTATAAGCGTGTTTTTCCGCGTGCGCTCCACAAGTTGGGAATAAATCAATTTCGAAGTTTGCGACGATTATTTTTGTTGACTGAGTTTGATGAATGAATTTTAGGAAGTTATGTGGACCAGTAGTGTGTTATTGCGGGCGGAAATTACGTATTTTCGACTAAATCTCGAGGCATAAAAAACTATTTACATCCCTTTTTGCGTAATACCATTGCTCAATGCAGACAACAAAACTCGGAAATTACCGCTAGAAAATAAAAATGTTCTAAATGAAAAAGACAATTTATAGTCCTTTAATTCATTCCAAAAGTTTCGAACTAAACCGCACACGTTTCACATTAGAGGTTTTGCTCAATGATGTAAATTCCACTTTTCCTGTGGCCTGTTAATTTATTAGTTTTTGGAAACTTTGGTGAATTTAGGCAAATAAAACACCGACACCATTTGTCTGATTTATCATTTACACAGCTAAATTTAGAAAATTTCAAAGGAATGTGGAATTCAAGATGAAGGTCAAAGACTTTCTTCTGTTGTTAATACTGACCAACATCAAACAGCTATTCAAGTGGAACAGTAGAAAAAAAGCCCGAAGGAATATGAGCGATTTAATATTGATATTGGCGTCTCTTTTAGTTTGCACGTTTGAAACCAAACTGAATTTAATTCGAGTTTGAGGTAAATGCCCCATTGGAAGATTTTTAATTAAACAATTTAAATATGCAAATAGAATGTAAACGAAATTTTGTGAGTGTGTCTAATTCAAATTGAGCAACAAAGCCATCCAATAATTTCCATTCATACACTTCGTTAAGCTATTAATTCCAGACGTCGTGAGAAACACAATTTGCGTGCATCGTCATAATTAAACTCGCTCTCTACATGTAACATTTTATTCGTCAATCCGAAGCTTTTAATTTAGCCGTTAGTGGAATGAACTCCAACTTGACAATATCATAGCAATTACACTGATTAGACTGACAAGAAGCACCAATAACACGACATGCGAAACGCTTTATTAAATTATTCAAAATGAAAATCAATGACGAAACGGAACAGCTTTTAACTGCTCTTTTCTCCATCACGAAATGTATAATTAATACGTCTTTTGATGCAGATTTCAAATGAAAATGAGCTTCTTTATTAAAAATCAACGTCCCGAAGCTTACCCTCGATCATTATCCTGTTCTGGCTCCGAGTGGTAACCATCGCTGCTACAAGGACTCTCTGGAGCTTGCATTAGCTCCAAGAGGGCGCCACAGCCTCGTGCGAAAGACATGAGAAGGGCAGCTACAGGTTTCTCCTCGCTTGTTGGATGGAGCCTGAAAAGTGATCGATATTTTCAGGGCTCCTGAAAATTCATAAACAAACCTTTTGATTTGAGAAACGCAAAAAAGGGCTTCTTTGTCGTTTTGGACTCTGGTGGACAACGTGTCCAGGAGCGGGCGCAACTGCTTTAAATCGGGCTTGTCTAAAATTGTCAGAAGAGTCTTGTTGTCAATTAGTCGTTGCTGGACATCAGCGTGATGCAATGACAACAGTCTTTGATGCGATGCATCCACTGGTTTCTTCGTGCTCGCGGCGGCTAGACCCAATTCGTCTAATCTATGAAGGGCGCTCTTATAAGCGTCGATGTGACGGTGGAGTTCGGCTTTGATTGCCACGTGGAGGTGCGTCAAACCGCTGGCGTCGGGCGTCAAGCCGTGGCAGCCCAAACCTGCAATATTACATTCTGCGTTTTTGGACTCAACTTCCTAATCCCCGTTTCAAATTCAATAAACCGGCTAAAAAGTCCACATTGCATAGCTCGTTTGGTACAGCTTGTCTGTTTATCTCTACACAGCCAGCAAGTGTCCGAACTATTGTTGACTTGACTATACACAATTAGAACCATTGTTTTGAGATAGTTTCACCACAATAGCACAATCCGCTTCCCATCAACACAATACGTGTTTGTGCACTTTCTAATTATACCATTTGTGCTAATACTTTGTAATTTTTATTATCACGACATTATGAGTTATTTAAATAAATCATGAGAAAGTACACAAACATTATTGATTTATATGGTCTAGAGAAAGTTACCCTGTATAGCATGTTCCAAAGCTTTCTTCCTCGCTGATAGAACCCTATGAAAATCGGGCTGAAAATCGGCCAAAGTCCTCGTCAGTCTTGTAACTTTAGTTTTCAGTGTCGG
The DNA here is from genome assembly GCA_029298725.1 of Gnatocerus cornutus. Taxonomy (NCBI): domain Eukaryota; kingdom Metazoa; phylum Arthropoda; class Insecta; order Coleoptera; family Tenebrionidae; genus Gnatocerus; species Gnatocerus cornutus. The sequence continues at coordinate 6,146,580 of CM055517.1, forward strand.
ATCTTCGTGCGATGCAAATAACTTTACCAATTGCCAAACCACCTGTTCAGCGTTCACATTTGGCCTTTGACCTGATGTTATTAACCTAGAAAGTAAAATCGGAATGAATTCATAAGAAACGGTGCCATTATTACTGATTTTGTTGCTACAGAATTAACAGTAAAATTCATGAAACAATTCTGGGAGCTGCAATAAAATTGCACACGTGTGTGAAAATAACGGGATATGAGAAATTTAACTAATCATGCGTTGTTATGGTTGCTTAATATTACGTTTATTTAAATGAGGAACTGAAGTAATGACCGGAAAGGTTTCTATGTTTGGGTCAGGTCAGTTAATTGTTGCTTCAAAATATGCAAAAAACTCTGAAAGGTGAAAATTATAGCACATTTCACCGTCATTCTAAAGCAGAAATAATTACAGGTCTTAGCAGTGGAACATTTATATCAACTTAAACACACCTCTCTAGTTTTTTTTCCAAGAGTCAGATGGCTTTAAAAGAAAACAAGTCTAGTGAAAAATACTGCAATTCGGGCCTAGATAACTCGTTTATTATTGATTGATTGAGGTCATACATCATATCGAACGCTGATTAGAGGAAACTGAAGAAAGTAAATCGTTTCCTCTTCGTTTCAATGTAACGGTTGAACTGAAAACGCTGCCATAAATCAATCTCATTGTCTCGAAAAAAACGTCACGCTAATAATAATTAGAACTGATCGAATAGAATTATTGAATCACAAACGCAATAACTCATTTTTTGAAAGTGTAACCACAACATATCCGCTTCACCGGCTCAGAATAGATCCAACAAGATAACTGCTTGTTCCGTTAAATAATTTCCACAAATACGAAACACCACACTACCACGTATACGTGATAAAATCCGTGCAATTATCTCGAATTTTGAATGTGCTTCAACGGTAGTTTCGTGCGTGAAAATACCATGCAAATTGCCACAAACAATAAAAGCAACTAAGAAATTGTCACATTTCATCGTGGAACGGCTGCGGCTAATTGGCGAAGGCACGCACGAAACGAGCGAAAAAACTCATCATTCTTTATTTGTGCGAACTTTGGAATTAAAGTTGATTACGAGTTTGAGAGTCGTTTGTCAGTGATGACGTCCTATTCTTTCAAATCAAATACATCTTGATAAGTAAATGGAAGAACTTTTACTGAAGTGAAGGTGTGATTGAGGTAAAGTAACCGGAAAAATCGTAAATTTTTACCGGACATGGAATACTGTGGGAATTTGGGAATTAAACAAAGTTCTAATTTGTGAAAGGGAAGTCCAATTATCGAGAGAAAGGCTGGATGACGCTCAAAACCAACAAGATGATTGTTTTGCGTTAAATTGGCGGCGGACGTCACAATTATATAATTTATACGCTTTAATTAAGACAGTTCTTGGAGATGAATGACAAGAGTTAACGACTTGATTTTGATCTTAAAATGCAAACGAGTTTCCTGGAGAAGACGATTTTTATTTAGATGTTAAATTTGATTATCAAAATCCAAAAAGTTCATTATTAATTAAACCATTCAATTTATATTTATGTGTTAAATTCAACAACAAATAAAAAATACTTATCCAATAAATATAAATAAATTAAAAGTTTTAAATAACCATAAAAAAGTCAATTTCGTATCCACTCACTTGTTAAAGAGCGTCTCCAGCAGCTGCGCCGAATGCGGCAACCCCTCGGCTAAAAAATCCAGAGGCAGATCCGCCGCCACCGCCGCCACACTGTTGCAACTGAGCTTTTGGAGAACAGCCGCCGCCTCTCTGAATTGTCTTCCTTCAGCCAACACCAACACTCGCCGAAGAACCATCCGCGGACTCGTCGGAGTATTACGCTCGCGACGTATTCGATCACCGGAGTCCCGCATCTCACCAAAGCAAAGACATGAATAAGCCGATACCAGAAGATGCTGGCGGCTGAAGATCCAACACAAGAGCGACATACTGACACACTTCGCGAAGAACTAGGAGGTGTGCGGCGAAGGTGGGAGCATTTCCATGTGCGAGAATTCGCGTCTTGTGGATTTTTTATGAGAAATTGAGGGTTGGAACGCAGAAGTTGCGAAGTTTTTTGACATTTTCCGGGTACTTATTGAGTACCGATCACTGATCTCTTTTTTGGGGTTTTGTTTCTTGATTCGTTGCCACACCTTTTCTTGAAGTTCTTGGTGGAATTTCTTATCGCCAAGTGGTTCAGTCGGAGCCGGAGGGTCCTTCTCTCTTCTGGTCTCTTTCATTCTTCATCGCAGTTTGCCAAAGGCGGCTGCATTTTTTAGATGAGACTGGTATTTTTATAGTGCAATTATTCTTTTATGTATCATGACCCAATATGGAGATTGAGAGGATGTCGAGGAAGTATTGTCGGCGAAAAATTCCGGCGGATTAGACAAGTGGAAGAACCAGAAACACATTACAACTGTAAAAAAATGAGAGTAAAAAAACACGCGGATTTACTTTTACTTGGGATGCTTTAAATTGTGGAACTTTAAAAACTGCAAATTGGGAAATAGATGTGACCATGGGCTGTGCTACCAACATGTCAAACTAATGCAGAGTCTACAAGTTGGTACTATAATTGAATTTCTCTGGATGATGAGGATGACTAATGATAAGCAAATATCTCTTGCTGACTTTGCTTTGACGAGAAATTCAAAGAGAAAACTCTGTTTGACTACATATACAGAGTGTTTGGAGTAAGCCACATTCTGAGGGACAACTGGTTTGTTTAATCATTCATAAATTGGTAGAGATAAGAAAATTTGTACTATAACTTCCCTATTTTCTTGTATTTCCTTGTAAAAAAGGGTCTTCTTTGTTTACGTTCGGATATTTATTGAGAAGTTACGTAACTACATACTAATAAATTCTTTAGTGATTTGCCGTCTTTCGTCGGGAATGGCTATCTGATGCCAAAACCCCAAACACCTTGTATTTAATTACCTACTTAATATAAAATAAGGAAGTAACAGCACCGGGAGTCGTTAAACTTCGAAATTATTTAATTAGCAGATTTTATGAATTATTGACGAGCTTCGAAACAAAAAGAGAAATCTTTGTCCACTCTTAACATACATAATCGTCATCATACATAACTCCATAACTGGGCAATTACAGTAATTATTACTTCACAACACTTGTAATAATTTATCTGCGCAAAAACATAAACAACGCAGTGAAAAAGACGATTCTTATCACAACCCACACATCAACAGTCTCCGTCTGCATTCGGAAGATAAGAAATTTTCACTGCGTCAATCATTAAAAGGCACACGATGTGCAGTTACCATAAACGATCGACTTCAAATCTCTTTTCTTTCTGTGCCAATTTACACCGTACAAAAATGCAGTCTTTTTCCATTTTTCTTTTATTGTAGCTATAAATCAGTGACTTTCGTCGCGCAGAGATTTTTTGTTTCTTAATTATGTTTTCGAGACCCTAATGAGCGAACGCTTCATTGAGAAATCTAGATCAAAGAAACGAAGAACCCATCAGAGAACAAGAGATAAGTTTTAATGAAAACGTTTTTTTCTCTCTGTTATGCAGTTCCGTCTTTGTAAGGCAAAAAATAGCCGTCACATATTAAGAACAACGAAATTAATAGACTTGTTAATATTCAAATAACCTGTTTACACACATAAGTGGTAAAAGTTTTCGGTCTCGCAGCTGCTTCATCTGAAATTTCCTTTTCGATGACCTGCGGTGTTGACTTTTGATATTTAAACTCGTTTTTAGAAGGAATGTTTATAAAATCTGTAATCATATATTTCCTCCAAAAGCTCTATTTACTTCTTGCTTTTACAGCTTTACTGCTGTTAAATATTTTCAATTTTTTTCCGGAAACAGGAACCTGCGAGCTTTGTAATCACGCCGAGCTTTCTCGCAAGGTGGCGCGTCCTGTAATTGTTTGACTTTGACGTTTAATTGTTTATTTTGGTTATTCTAGAATAGTTTTAAACAAATGTGGCTTTTCTCCCCAACGCCGTAATGATACAAAAAAATCCCCCGGATTTGAATACCCCCAAAGCTCTCCCATGACTCACCCCCGAAATGTAAGTACTCTTAGATTTGTAAAAAAATCTCGTTTTGTCAATGTTGAGGTTATGTCCCCCTTTACTCTTAGTTTTCAAGCTATTTTGGTGAAAAAACTTACGGTGATGGAGTATTTTTCCAGTACGTTTAATGAGAAATCAATTTCGTTTAATTTCAAGTTAATTATTTATACAAGTGTTTGAAAAAAACAAGAATTCGCGCAAGCGTTTTCTTCGCCCTGAAGAGGGTTGCGCGTGTTGATAACATCCAGATTCTCATTCAAGTCGCGCGCTTTATCCGTAAAAGTTTGAATTAAGAGCTTTTGACTGAAGGTAATGTTACGTTTTTAGGGGTAAAATGGAGACGATTGTCATCCTTTTACTGTTTTTTGGCACTGTCTGGGGGCTAGGTAAGTGCTTACTTTTTCTGTATTTTTTCTGGGTTTATGGTGGCTATATATGAAAAAATAAAGGTTTATGGGCCCTCTGTGGCCGGAAATAGTGCTGTTATTACCGGATAAAAGGGGATCATTTTATTGCCAAGATTACAGCTCAGACGTCTTTATTAGAAAAATTCCATTTTATTTTTTGCGGTGCGAAGTTCATTTTGAGGTAATTCGCTTCAAAGGCAAATTATTGCAACTTGCAGTAGGAGAGTAGTTTCAGTAATTGCTGACTTCGTGGTGTTAACTCGAAATTCTCTGGTGTATTGAATAAATGATGTAGTGCTAAAATTGACCGTCTGAGAGATGTAGCTAGTGCGCTAAAGTTTTGCAAAATATAGACTTATTTTATCAGCGAACTAATTTTTTAGAGAGAACTATCCTGGCGCATCCACCAATTAGTGTGAATTATTTAGTAAATTTCATTGATGCAGCTGATTTTTATACATATTTTACCATTGAGAGGTTTTTAATTTTGTCTTCTAGTAAAAATGGTGGATGCGCCGACTTAATTTTAGCCCGGTCCGGATCGAAAATTCGTTTTTTGCTCTGTTGACTCTACCCAAAAATACCTTATTACGTATTTCACTCATTTTTCGCATGTGGCAGCATTACACATTTATATGACCCTTGGCTTACGTCGGAATCATTTGGGAGTTGTGCGGTAAGGTGCATACTGAACATCTATTGGAAATAGATAAAGAGGCAAGAGTTGTACGACTTTCGATCCGAGTTAAGGAACCGAGATATCCGCTAAAGAAAATTATATTCGACTTTTGATAGCAATTGTGTTTCGTGCCTCTTGATATATATTTCACTGTGAGTTGTATCGTGGAGTATCATTCTCTCCCACACATCCAAGTTGTGGTGGTGCAAATTACGACTTTCGTCGAGTAACTGAAGAAATTCGTTAGATGGGGATTTATGTTAAGCTTTCCTGCTTTGCTATGCAATTTTCGGTTTAATTATTCTCTTGCAATTTGAGGGAAAGGGAGAGCCCACACAAAAATCGAATGGATTTGAATTTAAAATCTTTGGAATGGATGTTTAATACGCGCACAGATGTCAGGTACTCTCGGCAATTACTCTATTCGCAGAAAAAACAAAACCTGTTTACTTTCGCAAAAAAAATAAACGAAACTCTGCAACAAATCATCGTTTGGAAAATCGTTCCAAATCCTGGTTTCTGACACTCCGATCCCCATGTCGCCTTCCTATTTGACAATCGTTGCACGTGACTTGTCGTCATACAATCTTTGCTCCAAAACTGTGGCCATTTAAGGTCATTTCTTCGCGTTTTTACGACATTGGAAATGTTTTCGTTTTATTCGTTCGACGTTTATTGCACGCTTGTTTAACATCATGGTGGCGTTATTCTAATTAAGAATTCAGGAAAGGTACTTCGTTTCCTCCAAAGTCCTGGAGAAAAACGAGGATAAACAAGGATCTGTTCACATTTGTGAACTAAATAACAAGAAGCGACTGCAAAGTGGCGCTAATTTAAAAAAATTGTCACAGAACATCTTTGCAACTATCATGGACGAGATAAAATCGATAGAAAACTTGAAACAAGAAGTGTGAAACTTGTGTACGTGACGTGAACACAGTTTGCACTTGATGTTTTTCACTGTGACGACGCGGAAATGGTGATGAGGAATTTTCATCGAATTAGGACGATTTACGAACTAAAGAAGCGGAAATGCGAGAATACAAAACGTGGATTGAAGTTTTTTTCATTTTTCTTTGTTTTCCCGCAATTATGTGGGAAAACAAATGTTTATCCACCAAGTAAATGTAAATATCAAATAAAAAAGAAAATTCGCACCAGAGAATTATAGAAAAACGAACCTAGCGCATCCACCATTTTTGTAGTTCTAAAATATGAAATACCGCGTTTTTTAGGTAAATTGCACCTCGTTCCTCTGGATTTTTATACACCTATTACAACTTTATTCTCGTCATTTCGTATATGCTGTCATCTCACGGAAATAATCTCCTGAAATGTTGTGCACTAAAGTTTGGCTCATCTATTTAAATAAATTTGAATCCCGACTGCTAGGAATAAGTCATTTCTACTTGGCTGCCCCTGCAAGTGCAAACACGTCTAATTAACTATTTTCAATTTATCTTTGGTTTTGGTAGACTTTGGTTTGGAAATAACTTTAACAAATTATCCGTCACAACTTTTCAGCAAGTTAATAGATCAAGAGAAAAAAGCGTCCTTCGAGAACAAAAATTGTTTGTAGCTTTATTAATTAGTTTCCATCCATTATGTTCGTGAATGAAAATCTGCGAACATCTCTTGTTACTCTGTTGTGATAAATTATCCGATCAGAACGTGTTGTAGCAGACTAAAACAAGACACTAGTCGAAGAAGCAAAAAATGATCGATGTTCAAAAGTACGCCATTTTTCATTACGCTGTTTGTAATCTGAAACAAATTTTCCAGCTTTGCGGCAATACCCATTACATTCGGATCAATGAAAAACAAACAAATCGTTCGTTTTTTGCTCTTTTTCCCCAAAATGGAGAGCTCCACTATTGGTTTAACAATTCCTGTAATTAAATAAGTTCGGTTTAAAAAGCTCTGTCGTTGGCTCGTTAGAGCCGGAATTTAGCGGAGCGGAAACGAGTCAGACGTAAGATAAATCACACCGCAAACAAACTTCTTCCGCGAGTTTCTCATCTAAAACCCCGTGTATATAAAGGAAGAGGAACTCGTACCCTTCTTCTCGCTCCAGGCTAGTTACCGGATCATCGACGGTCCAAACCCGGATTATAAACTACGTGATGTGATTTAGTAAATTGACGGTATTGAATTCGTTCGGAGTTGCTAGACGGCCACGTCGAACAATTGATAATGACGGGCTATTCTTCCAACAATAGAAGGATCAATCAATTACCAGGGAAAAGGGAACGTCCATCATACATGTGCTTATTAGATTTTCGAGGAGGGAGCGGAATTTCGAATTAACTGGCACGCGTGCAAAAAAATTTTCTTTTATATTAAATAACCATGATCCATAAACGTTTTTGAACCATGCACACATCTTCCAAAAATAGTACATGAATACGAAACAGATTTATTCCGAGCGAAGAGCTTAGGAATTTTATTCAAACTTTACGATTCAGTTTACCATTTTTATTGTTCAGAATTCGATGATAGAAGCGCGATATGAATCGTAAGCTCTCTTCCGTTATCGCATTGCAATTACAGGTTTTTCAGGCAACTAAGCCAATATTTAACAAAGCAATTCGAGCTAAATGAAGAAATAATTTGTAGTTCGAGTAGTGGAACTGTTACTGCCATGTCGCCGGTGAAATATGTTCGCGTGCAAATGTTCAAATTGTGGGGTGGAATTTTATAACAAATTGTGCATTCCGTTATTTCCTTCGCGATAAGGATCAAATTATACCGACCGAATTACTCTCATTTCAGGCATCAAAGAAGTTGTTATAACCATATTAAGTCAATCGAACGAGCACCACGTGAGCCTCGCTGAAAATTTAAAGAGCGACATTGAAGAACAAGGAGAAACTCTACAGGAGGTAGGTCCAGTGTAGTAGCTCTTAATTTTTAACACCCTTCGGATCGATGCAACTTAATTATGCCCGTTTTAATGTACGATTTACGATAGTTGGTGAATTATTCCTTTCGTGCTAAATTGAATGCGGAAATCGTTTATTTCGAAACGAGAACTTTCGATTACTATTTTAGATAAGAACCAATGATCCGCAGGAAATTCAAGAGTTTGTTTTATTGGTTTTGTAACGAAAATTGTTGGATTTCAGGGAAAACCGGTCGTTCATCTTTCACATAAAGATTTTCCCCATGTAGGGCATTGGACGATACTTCCTTTGGTTCCGCAGCTTCAGGCTTTGCATGGAGGCAACAGCTCGTGGGTTGTCTTCGTTGAGGACAGGACAAGGGTCAATTTGGAAAATTTGAGGAGGGTGCTTAGCAAGTACGACTCTGGAAAGGTAAAAATAGAAGAGTAATTGTAAATCGCTCAAAAGAGTGACAAGTCTTAATTTAATTTGCAAATTTCACGTGTCAATTTCCATTTTGATTCATCGATTTTTAATCCATTTCCAGCCAATGTGGCTAGGGCACGCTCTTCACGACAGCGAGGCAACGATAATACATCACTTTGCTTTCTACGACAATCCCCACATTTTCAAATACCCGAATCTAGCATCAGGAATCGCAATAAGTACAAAACTGCTCCAAAGGTCGGTCCATTTTAACTCATTTCTGTATAAATTAATAATTTAATTCAGACTAGCCAGCAGGTTAACCCAACAAACCACCTCTCATTCCGATTTCGGAATAGACAATGCCCACGAGCTAGCTTTATTTATTTGGGACAAAGGGAATGGTGAAAGCCTAACAGACGCACAAGGTTTCTGTATCGAAAACAATGAGAATTGCGCAACATTCCCCGCCGTTTTTCAACAGTGTGTAAGTTGGGGGTTTCGTGTAGGTTTTTTTTTACTTTTCGGGGGGTTTCAGGGGGAGTTGGTTGATAAAGACGGAATTTTCTTCGCGGTAAAGACGTGTGGGAAGTATCACAAAGACAGAATCCCGGTGGTCAAGGAAACATGGGCAAGACACGCTTCCAGGATCGAGTTTTTTAGCGACGTGACCGATAATTCTATTCCTACCGTGAATTTAGGGGTGCCGAACACCGAGCAAGGTCACTGCGCCAAAACTGTTGCTATTCTTCAGTATGTTAAGAAAGTATTAAAGGAACTTCCTCAAATTCGTTGGGTTGTGATTGCCGACGATGACACCATCCTAGGGTACGGAAAACACAAGTCAAGTCTCACGTTTTGTTTAGAGTTTCCAGGATTCAACAACTCCTTTCGTGCTACAACGCCTCCAAACCGGTAGCTCTTGGGGAAAGATACGGTTATAACGTTTATAGTACAAGAGGGTATAATTATATAACAGGTGGAGGTGGAATGGTGTTCAGTCGAACTCTATTGAACCAATTGACACGTCCTGGAATTTGTGAATGTCCGTCGATAAATGCTCCCGATGATATGTTTCTAGGGTTGTGCATTGCCAGTTTGGGGGTGACCGTCACTCATTCGCCGCTCTTCCATCAGGTAGAAACAATAGCAATAACGAATTCCGCTGATTTAGGTTTGTAGGCGAGACCAATCGATTATCCTCCGCAATACCTAACGAAGGACGCGGTGTCTTTTCACAAGCATTGGATGATTGATCCTGTTGGGGTTTACAATCAGTGGTTCGCCGAAGAAGATATCAGAACTTCGAAACATATTCATAATGAACTGTAATATTTTTGCTACGATTGTGTTTAAAATATAGTTTATATTTTTAAAAAATCGAACGAGATAACGAAACTAATTTCCATTGCTGATCCTCTCATTATTCTGATCCACGAATTTAAAATGTTTCCTTCGTTCCTCAACTAGTTCCATTAATTGCTAATTCACCTAATTGAACTATTGAGTTCGCCCTTTTCACTAGGCGTCACATCAAATATTCAAAGGTAATCTACATCGAAAATAACGCTAAAAAACACACTTGCATCGTCAATGTACTTAAAACTAGTCGCAATACTTCTTTCTGTCGTTATCACGACACAAAATGGGTATGAATATCTTTCTTTTGAGCGAAAACTTTAAACTGCTTCTAGGATTAAATCAATTATACAAGACGCCGAAGTGGAAAGCGAGGACAATTTCCGCTTACTCCTCCAAGAGATAATGGTAAAAAATTTACTTCCGTACAAATGCGTCGTTTTATTCAGCGACGACATCTACAGCTCCACTTTCTCGAAATCGTGGTTCCGCAAATTTGGTCTTTTCATGACATTCATCGAGGTAATTTTTTATAATGGTTCCCGCTATTAATTTTAATTAGTTCAACGTTGAGGAATACGAGGATCTTCTATCCCCGTCTTTGGATATAAAAGCAGCTCTCGACACAGCGAAGAAAGAAGGTTGTCAAATGTATATAATTTTATTATCTAATGGCTTACAAGTGGCACGACTCTTACAATTTGGCGATAAGTACAGAGTAGTGAACACGAGAGCGAAGTTTATCATTCTCTACGACAACAGACTGTTTGAAAAAAACATGTTCTACATATGGAAGCGGATTATCAATGTGGTCTTTATCAGGCAATTCGGAGGACGGAAGTCGGGACAGAACGTCCCATGGTTCGAGATAACCACTGTGCCGTTCCCTTTACAAATCACCTCGATTTTGGTTCCCAGAAGATTAGATATTTGGGCTAAGAACAAATTCCGGAAAGGAGTCGACTTATTCCGGGATAAAACATCAGACTTGCGTAATCAGACCCTGAAAGTCGTTGCTTTTAGTCATATTCCAGGAACCACGAAGAGTTTGACAACCAGAGCTTCCCAAGCCATGCTTGGGAGTTTTTCAGGAACTGAAGTCGAAGTAGGATGCATTTTTTTTTGACCTAATCCAAAATTGTACTTTTAGATCCTTAATACAGTTTCTGATGCAATGAACTTCCAATGCGAAGTTTACGATACACGAGACTCTGATCTCTGGGGTAGTAAACAAATTTCCGGTAAATATACGGGGTTGATAGGTGAATTGGTAAACACCGATGCGGATATAGCGTTGGGTGATTTATATTACACGCCGTATTTTCTTGGTTTGATGGATTTGAGTGTTCCGTACAATACCGAGTGTCTTACTTTTCTAACACCGGAAGCCCTCACCGACAACTCGTGGAAAACTCTAATCCTTCCGTTTAAGTAAGCGATAGTTGTTGTGTATCCTGGATGATACTTTTCTTGTAGACCAATGATGTGGGGAGCTGTTATTATATGTTTAGTGGTCAGTGGAGTTGTCTTCTATGCGTTGGCCCGTTTCCACGAGGCCATAAGCAAAATGGAGAGCAAAAAGAAGAAAATTGATTTCATAGATAAGAAAAAAAAGATTATAACTTTGGCGTTGTGTCCGGAGTTGAAGAACGCCGATTCTAACGTGAAGTACACTCTAATGAAGGAGAAATATAACCCCCCGAAAGATGAAGGTGAAGCTATCGGTCTCTACCAGTTCAGTGAGCCCGTCAACAGCATGTTGTACACCTATAGTATGCTCCTTTTGGTGTCTCTCCCCAAACTCCCCACAGGTTGGTCTCTCCGCATGTTAACCGGATGGTATTGGCTCTACTCCTTACTCCTCGTCGTAGCCTACAGAGCCAGCATGACTGCAATTCTAGCCCGCCCAAGTCCACGGTACTTTCTTCATCCCGCTTTTTTTGCATTCTTTCTATTTTATTGCAGTGTGACTATCGACACTTTACAAGAACTCATCAACAGTCGGTTGAAATGCGGAGGTTGGGGCGAAGTGAATCGTGAATTTTTCAAATCGTCTCTCGATCCCTCGACTAAAGCAATTGGAGAGAATTTCGAAATGGTTAATGATTCGAATGAAGCTGTTGATCGAGTGGCGCAAGCAGTGTTCGCTTTTTATGAAAATAGTTATTTCCTTAAGGAAGCATTAGTGAAGAGACAATTACGATTCCAGATGTCGAGAGTCAATCTGACTACCAACCAGTCGCAAGAAATGAGGGATATTGCGAGGGAGGACCGGAATTTGCATATAATGACGGATTGCGTCATCAAAATGCCCATTTCGATCGGTAAGAGGACGGTTCAGTAAATATTGTTCACTTCCGGCGGAATTATTCCACTAGGAGTGAAAAAAGTTGTTATTTTTTAGTAGCTTACGCAACCTTTTTTAGGTTTGCAGAAAAACTCTCCTATTAAACCAAGAGTTGACAAATATATAAGACGAGTTCTGGAAGCCGGACTGGTGAAAAAGTGGTTAGATGATGTAATGCTACCGATTTTGAACGCAGAAGTACAAAGGACCCAAGAAGGAACCAAAGCGATAATGAACATGAAAAAGTTTTTTGGGGCCTTGGTAGCTTTAGTAATCGGCTATTTTATTAGTATCGCGGTCTTGACATCGGAAATAGTTTATTTCCATTATTTTATCAAAAGAAATCCAAATTATAATAAATACACAAGATCGATCGAGGATGCAAAAAAAGCCGAGTAGACCTCGGTTTTAGTTACACAATTAATTAATAATCATTACGTAAATGTAAAAAACACAAATAACCTCTTGTTAGTTGCTGTCACATTTGGCGCTCATTTTGCTGTCACTTTTAGTATTAGTTGGGTTATCAGTGTCACAATATCACGCGATGGATCCTGAAGAAGTGGAGTTTTTGGGTGAAAAAATAATCGTTTCCATCATACCGTCATTCAATAGTGACCCCATTCAGTTAATCCAAGGGGATTTTGGACCCTTCAGAGCTGGTTTGCCCATCAGGGTCCCATTATGGGTGGCTGTAAACTTGAAGCAACAAAAACGGTGTCGAATTCAGCCCCCCGAATGGATGGAGGTTGAAAATCTAGAAAACATGAAAACCGACGAGAAATTATCAAGGTAAATTCCCCATTTTTGAAGGATTGTACATTTCTGTTTTTAGAGTTTTCACTAAAATGCCAAGTGATTTCTATATGGTTGAAACTAAGCAATTGTTGGGTTGTGCGTCTGATGATATTCCCCGTGCTGATGAAATTAGGACTATTGTTAAAGATATTTGGGATATTAGAATGTCTAAACTTAGGTCAAGTGCTGATCTGTTGGTGAGAAATAAAGGAGCTTATGCAGCTGTGGATAATTTAACCATCATGGAAATTAACTCAATTAGACCGTTGTTGCCTCACACATTAGATCAGATTTATAGAATGAGAAATGTAAGTTTTTTGGGGGTGAGTTTGCGGTTATGTTTGTTTTTTTGTAGGTAAACCCAAGTGCTGGATCCCAATCACAAACAATGTCGTTTATTTCACATTCAAGAACGTCCACATCATTTCATTCCTAATGTATTTATTATTTATTGTATGTATTATTAAAAATTAAAAAATGAATTGTCAGTTTGACATTTCCGATTCCACTACACTTATCAACTGTAGGTAATCAGTTGAGAGGCTGAGTACGCATTACGATTTTTTTGCGTGCCATTTGTAAGCCTTTGGTTTTTTAAATTAATTGAGTACCCGAACCCATAATATAGTTAATTGATACTGGACCCATTTAATAGAGATTAAAAGGTAAATTTGTGTTACCTATACTAGATTTCAGTTCTTAGCGAGGTCCAAAGGTCGAACCTGGCCCGAAATTTGGGACTGTACCCAAAAACTGTGTCGAGGAATGTACTTTTTAGGGACATTTTTAAACACCAAAAGTTGCCGACATGTATGACAGCATTTTGACAGGAACGTCATAATTGTAAACATTGATGAGACATTTACATTTCGCGTTGGAATAACATCAAAAACTGTTGAATTCTTCCGAAAATATGAAGTTATTGTCTTACAAATTGAGATGGTTTTTAAATAAGTGGTTTCTTTGTTGGTTATTAACAGTGAAGTAATAAAATCTCGCTGACTTTTTGAAACAGGAAGGCTTACTTAATTAAAGGATTGAAGAATTTTGATATATTTTGATATAATCTTGCCCCAAATTGCCTTTGTATGAGTTAGGGATACCTTTTTGTACTGGACGTAACCAATCATTGCGAAGTCTTCTTCAATGGCAGCTTAAGCATCGGTCCAGTTAAAAAAATGGCCGGTATCTTACTTTTTAGTGTTTTAATACGTACTTTCAACTTACAGTGCACTTTTTAAGAGCCAGAAAAGTTTAAAAATTTAAGTTTGTAGGTTAGAGTAAACAAATCTATTATGACAAATTGACGTATGACACGATATCCCCCTCTTCTTCAAAACATCCCAATTAGTACCAACTTTCATGCATTTCACTAACATAATACAATATACTGGTCACTCATGTATACTAGTTGACATTAAAATGGGGGCCTCGCTATGAATTGAAAAGAAGTATACTCCTCATTTATTTTGAATACCGCATTTCAAGGTCATAATTTGTGAAAATTGTGGAGTTCTACGGCAAATTTGAGAAGATTTATCCATTGAATTGAACATAAATGAGTACTGGAACACCCAAAGACCTGTTCGTGATTGTTTTCAATACATAAATCCTCTTAAATTTGTCGTAAAGCTCCACAACTGTCACAAATTATGACCTTGAAATGCGGTATTCAAAATAAATGAGGAGTACCTATGTTCAAATGTTCCCTTCTACATTTCCACCAATCATGAGACTTCTTCACAAGTCCACTGGAACGTGAAATGTCACTTCGCACGTCAAACTTTTAGGTTATATATTTTTATATAAACTTTTGTATTTATAAGGTAATTTAGAAATGTTAAGAACGTGTTAAAGAGTGATAATGACGGAAAACGAACTGCAAGAAGAAGAGCGCGAAGTTTTGTCTTCAATTTATGACGGAGATGAGTGTTTCAAACAAATCTCTTCCAATGTTTTTCAGTATAAGGTTAGTTTGGCTCCTAATAACTAAATAATTGTCGTTTCATTTCCAGTACGGAGAAAGCGATACTCCAAAGTCATTTCTGCTTGAAATAAAATGGGGTGAAAAATACCCAAATGAGTTACCTCAAATCAACATGGACACTTTTTATAACAAGCATCTGTGAGTAGCCCCCTTTTTTTGCCACATGTTACACGTTTTTGCGCAGAGTTGGATCGTTGAAAAATAAGGTCGTGTCGTTGGTGGAGGAGGAAGCTCAACAGTATTTAGGAATGTCAATGACATACTCCCTTTTTGAATTTCTTAAAGAGAAATTTGAGGAATTGGTCATTGATCAGCCTGAGGAAAGTCTTGACAATACGGAGAAGATAGCGGTTGTTCAGAATGACAATGTAAGTAACTTTTTATTCAACATGACTTGTTAATCTTTTGTGAAGGAGGTAGTAAGTCAGAAAGCACCCAAAAAGGAGCAACTGACTAAGGCACAGAAAAGACGGCAATGGAACAAAGTAGACAATAAAGGGGAGAAACCTCGGGGGTGGAACTGGGTCGATATTGTCAAACACTTGTCTCAAACGGGGCCTAAAGAACCAGCAACACCGACTTCGTAAATACAGTGTAATTCTTTATAAAAATATATATTTTTATGAAAATATGTTACATATTACCAACCATACAAAAGTATAAAAAAAAATATATTACAGGGCCTTTTTATCAAAATCTTTCCATTGCGCTCTCCATTCCTCGATGTAGAGGGCGTGACTGTCCGTTCTCCACCCTGAAAGAAAGAAATTCGAAAAATGATAACGGAATATTGTATTCATACCATTGACGGTCAGTGCGGTGAAAAACATTTCGTTTTCTTGGTCTATGAAGTCGTTGAAGGCTTCCAGAATAGACGAGGGGATGTTACAAGGCATTTGAGAGTTACTATAACTATGGTTTTTCATAAAGGTGCTTAATCTTGTAATGGGGGTGGAATGATGCAACTGTCTTTTAGAACAAATATCCTAGAAAAAACGTTGAAATTAAGTGAAATTTTGAATTCAGAGACTTACAAGTGACACTCTATTATAAATACAAATGGCAAGACCAAGTAATACTGCATTGTAATAACCAGCAATAACATCCTGAGAGCTTTCCCCCTTTTCAAAGGTAACGAAAATAGTCCTCCTTTGCAAATCAGGTACAATTAAATATTTCCGACTTCTGTAAACCTCAGCCAAACTCTTCAACTCATCGTACTTGTAATTCTTCAATGTTTTCTTCAAAGGTTCTCCTAAAACTATCTTAAACCCACAAATCTTTTCTATACTCGTTCCAAAACCCAACAACACAGACTCCATCTTATTTATTCTGTCAGGTCCCAAAACTGCGTTCACCACTAAATAACTTTTAAGAACCAAAGTCAAGCGCAGATTATTCACATTTTTGAAAATGAGGGCAGTGACGGCTTGATAATTCGAATAGAGATGAAGGAAAATCAGAATGAGGGTGGCAATCCATTGGGTTCTGAAAAAGAAGTTGTATTATGTTTCAAACGGGTGGTAAAGAGTTACGTGGAGTCGGTGAAGTAGTTTATTAGGAAGATGCCGGTGAAACTCGCGAGGAGGTTGACGAGGGTTTCTTGGCTGCCGTCTTTGGCGGAGATTTCAGCCATGTTGCCTTTAACGGCTTGGTGGTTGGTTATGGAGGCTCTTGTGGCGCTGCCAGCTACACCAACCTGGAATAATTAGTTGTATATTAACCATTCGAAAGTAAACGGAATTTTCCACCAACAAATATATTAGAGAAACCATATAGCATTAAATCACTTTCACAATTAATTAAGTGAAGCTCCTTGATGCAAACTTACCACTGCTTTCATGGCGGTGGATAAACACAAGACTTCCATGGATAAATGGGTGACGTAAGGAATAGACAACTCCAAAAGCATAGCGCCATCGTTCAACAAGTCGGCAAAGAGCCTCCACTTTTTGCAATTACAATCAAGCGAGTTCCTGAAACAGTCTCTTTGAATTTCGTTTTTAAGTTTCAACCCCTTACCCTTTCCACCAGGCGAAGATAATCCTACCAACCATCCCTGTACCATCTTTCATGATCCAGGTGATGGTGGCTGAGAGAGCGGAGGCCTCAGCATCCCCTACACCTACCCCTTTCAGAATAGCTTGAGTAGTAAAAATCCCAGTGATGGTACTACAAAACGCTTGGACCGTATCCCACAGTTGATAATCAAAATAATCCTCGCTTACACTGTCTGGATAGCCATGGGGGAGTAACACTTCTCTGAAGAAACCCAAAACTGACTGAACAACTGTGTCTGCGATGTTATCTTGGGTTTCCTCACGGCGGATTATAACATTTGGATCTTATTTATACAAAAAAAACGAATTAAATGGGAAAAATAACGTAAGGGTAGTTACCTTGTCGCCAGTACCTGACGGGGTTGCCCAAAGAGCCACATTGTTCTGTTAAAAGAGGATCTTCATGTGGCATTATTTACTGAAGGAATGCGGAGGAGAAACGTTATCTGACATCAATTAAACTGTTTTTGGAGCATGGACACACTTTTGACAAACAGCTGATTTTGACAACGCAGTGGCGGGGTCGAGGTCGGGGACGCGCCAGGTTTAAAACTACGATTCGGCGAGAAATCGTAGCCAAGGAAGACTTTCCCAGCAAAACGCCGCGAAATCTGTTGAGTGAAATTGATGGGGTTTGACCCTGTTGCAGGAATTTCATGGCAATTCATTATTCAAACTTAATTATGGCCCCGTGCTGACATGAAAACGACGTTTATGCAACTCAAACAGCACCACAATAGCATAAAAAATCGGTCCTTTATTAAACTTTCGTGTTGAGTAATAATTGAAATCGAAAATCTTCTTCTGAGACTTTTTGGACTGCCGCCAGGGCTTATTGTTTTGTTAAAAACGAAAATATTGATAGAGACCACGTGTTTCCACGTGAAAAAGTGATTAAACTTATGATTTTTTTTAATTCTTGGACGGGCTCCTTGGCACGATTTTATTGAGTTTTTATTTTAAATGTCCTCTTTATGACGCGGTTTGTTTATTATTTTTAGACACAAGAATGCAGAAAAATCAGCGATTGAAATGTTTTCTCTAAATCAATGCCGATAACATCAATTTTCAGCTCTCAAATAAAAGTAGATCAATAAGAAAATCCGAAGATTTAGATTGTAACTGTCGCTCCAAGGCAAATTTTCAGCTCGCTGACAATTATCTAAAAAAATCTCGCATAAAAATGTACCCACTTGCAAGCTTCCCACTTTTCCGGTCGCGATCAAAGAGAAATTTCGTGGAAAAGTGTGTCCTAGCGAACCCACTTTCGTTCTATTTTCGGTAAACAAAAAACCTGGCATGCGTTCAACATGAGTAAAGCATCCGACATAAATTACCGAATGCCGATTGTGTAGCCTCGTGTGAACATTTTTGAATAATTGCCACAATGAAAATAGTTTACCAAAACTTAATTTGGCTATTATTTTTCGTCGCGTACAATTACTTATGTTTGGCCAGTCAAAATGAAAACGTAATTACAGTCGGTAAGTGAAATTAGCCACAAAACTTTCCGTGTTTACTTCTGCGGCTATTTCAGGAGCGTTTTCCGACGAAGAAGAGAATGAAACGAAAATCGCTCTGGAAAGTGCAGTACATGCCGCAAATATGATGCAACAGGAACTGTATTACACTCTTCAAACTCAAAATTTGGACAACATTGACGCTTTTCAGTGTTGTAAAATCTGTAAGTCGCGAGATTTTGATTCCAGTCGAACTTCAAACATTTTTCAGTATGCAATCTTACCCAAGACGACTACGGATTAGCCGCAGTTTTCAGCCCGTCCACACTTTCAAGATCGTCGCTCGTGCAATCAGTGTGCACAAATCTTGAAATTCCTCACTTTTTGACCAATTGGCGACAATCATCGTTTTATTCTGATAAACAAACTACTCTTAACTTTTATCCAGAAGCTGAGTTATTTTCTCGAGGTTTAGTGACCATCGTCAGGAATTTACATTGGAGGAGTTTCGTTATTTTGTACGAAGACGATGACGGTCTTGTTAGATTACAGGAAATTTTGAAAGTACAAAAGTACAATGAGCGTAGTTCTGTGATGGTAAGACAGTTGCTAGGACCGGATTACAGACCTCTACTGAAAAAAATCCGGACTTCGAGCGAAACTAGGATTATTTTGGACTGTAATGCTGGTAGTACTGTTAAAATTTTGAAACAAGCGAAAGAAGTAGGTTTGATGGAGTCCTCTTACAATTATTTTTTGACCTCTTTGGTAGGTAAAAACCGCACTGATGAGACTTGTGACAGAATTTTTTCTAGGACGCACACACTGTTAGTTTTTCTACATTAAATGTGTCAGCCAATTTCACTACAATAAGGATAATTGACCCGAGCAGTGAAGCTTTTCAGGCCGCTCTAAGCAACTGGGAACAGTACGCAAATTTTTACTACCCCGAGCACGAACTCAGACCTTATTCTATCAAAGTATTGTCAGAAAACTTGAGATTTGCATTCATTTTCGTTTTTAGACCAGTACAGTGTTGATGTATGATGCCATCCAAATGTTTATCAAAACAGTAAATGCTCTTGACGTAACTGGTGCTATCATACCGTCATCTCTAACGTGCGGTGATGACGAAATGTGGGACGATGGTTTCAGGATAACTTCTTTCATGAAACTTGTAAGTCGTAGAAAAAATAATGCGCGTAACTCACTACATAATCTTATACTTAGAAGACTAATCTTCATGGGGTTAGTGGTCCTATTAGCTTTGATTCTAATGGAAGACGAACGAATTTTACCATCCACGTGGTCGAGGGTTACCGTGAGAATGTCGTAGCCACGTGGAGTGCCAACACTCCTGAAGATCTCAATATTGTCAGAAACGCCAACGATTCTTACGACGCTTTGGTCAAACACATGCGAAAAGGAGTTTTGATAGTGTCTTCCAGGTGGTTCAACTTGAACTAATTTTTCTCGGTTATAAAACAAGCTTTTTAGACTTGGACCCCCCTATTTAATGAAACGGAAGCCGAAATATGAAGGGGAAATCTTGACCGGAAATGATCGATACGAGGGTTTTTCCATGGATCTGATAGACGCAATTGCTGGTATTTTGGGATTTAAGTACGAATTCAGGCTGGCGGAGGATGGAAAGTATGGGAATTACGATCCTGTGACGAAATCCTGGAATGGTTTGATAAAGGATCTCTTAGATAAGGTTCGAAATAAGAACAGAAAACGGGATCTTTTTTATGTGTTTCCAGAAAGCTGACTTGGCCATCTGCGACTTGACGATAACTCATCAGCGCCGCGAAGTGGTCGATTTCAGCATGCCTTTCATGCGTTTGGGTATTAGCATTCTCTACAAGAAAGCCAAAGCCAAGGATGTTAACATCTTCGCCTTTCTTACTCCTTTTTCCACGGAAATTTGGATTTACACTGCCACACTCTACTTGGTAGTTTCTGTGGTTCTCTACCTAGTAGCAAGGTAACTACTTTAACCATCGTAACATGCTTGTAACCAGTGTTACCAGAATGGCCCCAGGCGATTGGGAAAATCCCCATCCCTGCGACCAACACCCCGGGGAACTAGAAAACATTTGGAACCTTCAAAACTGTTTCTGGCTGACCATGGGTTCAATAATGACGCAAGGTTGTGACATCCTTCCCAAGTAAGTCCCAATTTGGATCTTCCCGAAAATTAACACTTTTTTAGGGGGATTTCTTCCCGGATGGTCACCTCAATGTGGTGGTTCTTTTCCTTAATAATGACCAGTTCGTACACGGCAAACTTGGCCGCTTTTCTCACAATGGAACGGATGGAAACCGTCATCGACAGCGCCGAAGCCTTAGCCAAACAAACAAAAATAAAATATGGAACCGTGGAAGGGGGAGCAACTCAAGCATTTTTCCGCGATTCTAACTACTCCACATTCCAAAAAATGTGGACCAACATGGTACAAGCCAAACCCGGCGTTTTCGAAAAAAACAACGAAGACGGGGTAAAAAGAGTGCAAAGCAGTAAACATCGCATGTATGCTTTTTTGATGGAATCGTCCCAAATTGAGTACGAAACCCAAACGAAATGCGACTTGAAACAAGTCGGTAATTGGTTAGACAGCAAAGGATACGGAATAGCAATGCCACTGGATTATCGCTACAGGAGCGCTATAAATACTGCGATTTTGAAACTACAAGAAGACGCAAAGCTGAAAGAACTGAAAATTAAATGGTGGGAAAAAATGAGGGACAAACCCCCCTGTCCTATACGATCGTTTGAAAAAAGTTCCACAAA
This sequence comes from Gnatocerus cornutus, assembly GCA_029298725.1. Classification (NCBI taxonomy): domain Eukaryota; kingdom Metazoa; phylum Arthropoda; class Insecta; order Coleoptera; family Tenebrionidae; genus Gnatocerus; species Gnatocerus cornutus. The sequence continues at coordinate 6,167,857 of CM055517.1, forward strand.
GTTAGCGCTTGATGATGTCGGGGGAGTTTTCTTGGTCTTGGGAATCGGAGTGGGAGTCGCGTTTATTTTGGCCACGTTGGAGTTTTTATGGAACGTACGTCAAGTTTCGGTGGAGGATCATGTAAGTTTCACTATTTGATCCACGTTATCGTTTCAATTTTGATCATTTCTAGCTGAGCTATTTAGAGGCTCTTAAACTCGAGCTCATTTTTGCTTCCAATGTTTGGGTGACGAAGAAAAGAATAAAGCCAAAATTGGTATTTCTCCCCGAGTCGGAAAAAACGAATTAAAAATGCAAAATATAAAAAATCGTTTAATAAATAAATTGATTTACATTTTGACTTATATAAATAACGCAGTTGGATACCCTGTCGCACTTTGTGCTTATCTATAAAAGTAACACAGATTCGGTTAATCACAAAAATCACAAGATCTACAATCAGGATTTGGTGTATGTCATTGTTGTAGTAATCCTCCGCTGAGTGTGGGTAATTCTGCTAATTCTGCTTGCTTTTTGAGCTGCAGTTGGTGCATGTACGCTAGGAAACAGCACCAAACCAAACTGCAAGCACTGACGTAAGGGACTCTGTTTTTCTCAGGTACAAAAGTGAAGTTGATCGTTTGCAAAATCGGCCAGACGCAGATTGCCATCTAGAAATAATAATAAATTTACTTGGCAATTCCTCAAAATTGTTTTGCGCAGTTATGCGAAGACTGTGACGACTCGTGGGTGAATAATTTTGATAATTCATGAGGAAAATTACGGAAATGTTATGAAATTCTTGTATTGCGTGATCTGTCACCACTGTCAACACGCAAACTGCACGTGCCGAACTTGGACAACGTCCCAATATCTTACTTTGTATGACGGCAAGAATTTCATTTCTAGCTCCTCTTTGGCCCTTTGCACAGTCTTGCCTTCCATCAAGCTCATTCCAAAGAAAAATGATGCTAAAGCGGCAGGTCCGTAGGTCATTTGTTCTACGACGGCCTAATAAAGCTCCCTGCTAGTTTTATGTTGAGTAAAAAAAAAACATCATTACCTTTGTCATCGCTGTTTTTAAATTCATTTTAGGCCAAATTATGGTCGATAACCGCACCCAGCCGTATAACGTGGGGGCCGTGAATAAAGACCCATATAAGCTAAACCTTAGAGCCTGCATCCAGTCGTAATTTTCAATAGTTTTTCCTGCCAAAGTCTGCTGGATGATGGAAGAAGTGGGCCATATGGCTGCATATGTGATCATACCACGGACAATTGGGTGTCTGTTGGTGAAGGCTGAGAACCTCGATAATACTGACATTTTGGTATGGATTTGAGATTACACTATAGGCACAACCGTTGTGTTAGACTGCCGGACGCGGTTTAATTCATCGAGACAGTAGTTGGACTTTTAAACTGCCAATTTTATAACCTTGGACGCGGAATTACTCATGACCGCCGGACTTGCGTCACACACGTGGAGGTGAGGCTCGTGCGGTGTGTTGTGCCAACACGAGCGTCGCGACGCCGAATTCGAGCAATGTATAATTTCCATTGAATTTTAAATGAAAATAACCTCAATGTGTCGAAGTGACAGTTTGGGTTGGAAAGTGTGCCATGGTTGGAGTGCCAATGGTAGTTTTCTACAATTTATTGGGGTAACCCATTTATTACAAAATTAAATTAAAAATAAATACAATCAGTCTATCTCATTCAACTTATCCATTAACAACTCCAGAGTTACTTTGGCCGCTTTTTTAAGTTTTAACTTTTTCATCCGATTTCGTCGTTTCTTGATCTTTGCTGGATTTTTTGTGTTCATTACGTCACAGTTGATGAGTCTTTTAAATTTCCTTGTGCTCATAGTGACTTCTTTATTATTAATAACTTGGGGCTCTTCATAAATAGTTTCTAACGATAAATTTGTCCTTTTCACTTTTTTATCTAAATAATACTTTTTTATTTCATTTTCACTACTTCTTGCTGTAAGTCTTATAGGTCTATCGGCAACTGGAATAATCTCTGGGAGGGTAGTTCTAATTTTTTTCCTACTTGATCTTCTTAAAGCAGGTGGTGCTTCATCCTCTTGTGATTGTGGGGCTTCCACAAAGGCTTCCATTTGGTCATCCTCTTCAGGAGGTGATTCTGATGACGTTTCGCTCTCTCTGGGATTAAAAAGTTCAGAAAAACGTCGTCTATCCTGGATAACACTCTCGCTTTCCATCATTTAAAAAACGGGAGCAGATTATTCATCCATTTTACACATCCTAACCTCAAAGTTGTGAAGGCTCGGATATTTTTGGTAGTGCAAAGTATCAAGAAAATAGTCGTAAAGACAGTATTTTGTGAGTTTTGGGTGGTAAAAAAATGTTTTGCCCGATATCTAACACTTTGGTGACGTTTGTTTTTTGTAATTGACAATGTTACCAACGAAACTGGGTCACTTCACAATTTTTACTAGACTTGCAACTGTGCGTCATGCGATTGGTCCAAGTTCATTTGTTCATTTTTCAAAAATTGGCGCCTAAAGTGAATAAATTTAATTATTACACTTTTCAATTTAACAGACAATTGATACATAGACATTACATACATACATTAACACAATATTTAGTTACATTTTTTGCAAATTACAATTAATAATTGGACTTTGATCTGTAGGTTGTTGCCCATTATCATTATCTCCGTGATAAGGTCACTAGATAAAAATTTGATCGAATTTGAATTTGATTCAAGGTCCTACGGCGACCAATGAGAGATAACGGAAAAATTGAAATAGCCAATAGCGTACTATTCCGGCCAAACGTCTTTGGTCGTCCTTTCTGTCAGTTAATCAATTTTCCCTGTGTGCCGCTGCTGTTGCCACCTACTTCCTAATCTAAAAAAACAGACTATGGGCCCGATTTCATGTTGACTTGTGGCATTGCAAATCAGAGTTAGGCCTGAGCAACCCCAATCAAACTGATCCTACCTTACCAACTGCGTCAACGCAATTTTGCGCCACTGACCTGAAATGGGGCCCTGAAGCTCTAAACAAGAAGATAGAGAGTTCTAGTATTTCTAGCTCTAAATCGAGCATTAGCGTCAATGTTAAAAATGACAGTTTGACATTTGATTTTTTATCTGCTTTTTATAAATGAAAGAAAGCTAGAAAGTCCTCTGGCTTTTGCGGGGTGGTCTTTAAGGCAAATGGCTAAACTATTATCTACTGAGCATATAAACAATATTGACAGTATTTGTTTAAAATGTATGTTGACAGCGTTGACAATTATTATGAATGTGTGAAAATGGTTTGGTATTAAAATTTTTAAAATTATAAAAGACAAACTTTCATCTAGTGACTTTACCCGCTTATCTACCCGCGAGGCTAGATTGTCGAAAGTCTATTTTTTTCTCGAGGAGGCCGTGATAAAATTCGAAACGAACATTTCCATAATTTTTATTAGTATAACTCATAAAAATACACCCCTTCACCAAAAAGAATACCAATTAGAAAAATATAAAATTTTGGTCCTTTTTGGTATACATGTTAAAGGACAGCACACAAAACATAATGATCATAAATGACTATTAATTAGTCATTTTCCAAGCTTTTTTTTCAAGTTATCAGCCAATTTATTCATAAATTCAAAAGTCTCCAAATAGTCTGACCTCTTCACATTATTCATTCCTTTAATGCAAATGGCCAAGTCTTTAGTCATGAACCCACTTTCAATGGTATCAATGCAGACCTGCTCAAGAGTATGAGCGAATTCTGTCAATTCTTTGTTATTGTCGAGTTTTGCTCTATGTAACAATCCTCTAGTCCACGCAAAAATGGACGCAATTGGATTGGTTGAGGTTTCTTGTCCCTTTTGGTACATTCTGTAATGACGAGTCACAGTTCCATGGGCTGCTTCCGCCTCCACAGTCTTACCATCTGGACAAATCAAAACCGATGTCATGAGACCAAGGGACCCATATCCTTGAGCAACTGAATCTGATTGTACGTCACCATCGTAGTTTTTACAAGCCCATACAAATCCACCTTCAGATTTCATAGCGTAGGCTACCATATCATCAATGAGCCTGTGCTCATACCAGATCTTCTTCGCTTCATATTGGCTCTTGTACTGCTTATCATAGATCTCCTGGAAAATGTCTTTGAAGCGGCCATCGTACTTTTTCAAGATGGTATTTTTCGTGCTTAAGTACAAAGGATAACCGACGTTAAGAGCGTATTTGAAGGAGGAATGAGCAAAGTCGACAATTGACTCATCGGTATTGAACATTCCAAGAGCTACACCGGGACCCTTGTAATCATGGACAGTGTGTTTAATTTGCTCGCCGGTTGTTGGAGTGAAAATTAGCTCGAGTTTTCCGGCCCCTGGGACCAAGAAGTCGGTGGCTTTGTACTGATCAGCGTGAGCGTGACGACCGATGATGATGGGTTTAGTCCAGCCGGTTACTAGCCGGGGGATGTTTTTGCAGATTATTGCTTCTCTGAAGACGGTACCCCCTAGAGATAAAAATCAGTTTAATTTCGCAAACTTTCCATTGGGAAATAAATCATTATCTCAAAATTACAAAACGACTGAATGTTGGTAAATCAACAGAACCTGACCTTAACCTGTTTTTGTTTTGATTAAAAATCCTACGTAATCGATAAAAGAGTGACGTTTTTTTATCAAAAAAGTTACCTAGAATGTTTCTAATGGTACCATTGGGTGACTTCCACATGTACTTCAACTTGAATTCTTCCACTCGCTTCTCATCTGGGGTGATTGTGGCACATTTAATCCCCACGTTGTACTTTTTAATCGCTTCGGCACACTCTATAGTTACTTTGTCTTCGGTTTTATCCCGATTTTCCATTCCCAAATCGTAAGTATGTAATTCAATATCCAGGAAGGGAAGAATCAATTTATCCTTGATGGAGTCCCAAATAATCCGGGTCATTTCATCCCCAAGGATATCGACAACAGGTCCTGCCTTGATTTTACCCATTTTTGCTCTAGAACTACTAAAAATTACAATGTTCTAACCCAAAAAAAAAACTTACTTTCAACGCTGTGTTACTTCTACTAGAAAAACCAACGTTACCGGTAAATATAGATAACTTTTTATCAAAAAAACTTAAAAAACGGCGACTTTGCTCGCTGCTTATCAATTATCACACAAATGACTTGCCAACTTGAATTTAAAGCATTCAATTTCTAGCCCCACACTTGACAGTTGACAGAATGGTGACGTTTACAGGGAGTTGTTTGTCATTGGCGTACGGTCAAAGGTCAATGATTCTTGGGAAAAAGCAATGTAAATAGTAGAATTGTACAATGAGTAAATAGATAAGGCGACAAACCTGTTTATCAAGAATAAATTAATGAATTCCATGGAATTTCGACCTTGGTGGTACAATCAGTGGCGTAACATGGAAATAGAATTAAGAGTATCAGCTTTGCGTGTTGACGAGTCAAAGATCAAACTTTTGGACGCTTTTGTTAGTCTTGGGACGACTGGATATGCAGAAATTTTCTCAGGGAATTGAAAATTGCAATTTTCTGGGTGGTCTCCAAAATGGTGGAGGCGCCGGGTGCACAGTCCGGAAACCCATAGGGGTAAAATGGTGGATGCGCCGGCCAAGTTTTTTTTAAATTGGGATTTATGGACTTTTTAAGACAAACGAGACGCCACTGAGAGTCTTTTGTGACATGATGAAAATAATTAAAAGAGTGGTGGTTACATTTGAATTAGTTTAATTTCAAATAATTGACACCCTATAATGAGGTATAAATTAAATCTAATACACATGTAACTATTTATATTTAATTCTTTGAAAAAAAGGAAACTTCTTGAGGCAGCGATTGAACCGACATCTAACAAAAACATTTTGAACTGGAATGAAAACAGATTAAAAAATAGGATGCAAATAATTTCTTCAAGGCTGTTTTACAAATTAAACTGATTATTACTTTTACTTATGTAACATTTATCACGAATCTGAATGGTAACAATTTTTTTGCTAAAGATGTTTTTTAGCAACAAATTTAATATAAATAAATAAAAATCTTCAAATAGTCATGTTTTTCATTAAAAAATACTTTGAAAATAAATATAAATAATCAGAGATAAGCCCCCGTCAGCTTTCGTTAAGCCTCGCTTCCACTCGCCCCGCTCAGAAATGTCAATCTGAAGACAGAGATGACAGCATGTATCAGTTGGAGTCCAGACAGAGATCGTACTACTAGTTGTCAAACATCGGCAAAAGCATAAAAATAACCGCATTTATTTTTCATTCGTTGGCTTACGTACGCTCCTGTCTGTCTAAATTTTAAGGAAGAATTATAATAAAAAAAGGTGAAGTGATGGCGGCGGCTGTTAAAAGTGTAACCAATAAGTTTTCCATTTTATCGAGTTTGAAAAGACTAGCCCCCAGGACATACTTTACATATGTAAACGAAGCAGCGCAACCTATCCCAGGGAAAGAGCCTAAATGGACATCCTTAGACTGTGCATTCGAAACCTTAAAATCAGGTATTTTTTTTGATACGATCTTAGGATGGTATCTTGAAATGGACTTTGAACGAGAGACTTGCTGTGGCATGGGGCCAAAGTATCGACATGATTTCTATTATAGTGGATTTTTATTTGTTGCGGCCTTAATTGGGGACAAGTGGACACATTTTTTTCCTTTGAACCTCGTAAATTCTAGTCATTATTCGCACTTTTTTATTATCAATAAATTCTCACAATTTTATATTTGCGAAGCATCGTATTGATAATCATTTATTCATAGCAGAACCTCATTGTTTCGAATGTAGTCATACTACAAAGGTTAAATTGATAATATTTCTTATTTGTGAAGTATTATCAACATAGTTTCTAATTAGAGTCAAAATAAGTTAATTGTTGGCGAATTTATCGCGCTGCCTTACTGTAAATTAATTTGCTGTTAGTACCATCTCTGAAAAAATGATTTGCTGCATGTATTTAATTCGAAAAACTCCACAGACTAATAATACTAATAAACAAGTACGAAATGAATAAAAGTCACCTATAAATTCAGGTAAAAAAGGATATTAAAGTTCATGATCACATAAGATAAATGTTATCGTTGGTTTGATGTGTTACGCAATAACAGCATCCACATTTTTTCAAGTTAGTAAATAACTAGTTGAACCACACGATTTTCGAAATTTTGTATAATCTATTTTTAACCCCTCAGTGCGTCAATCTATTCAAACTGAATATACGTGAACCATGTGAATTCCGATTTAAATTGAACAGAATTCTGATTCTATTAAAAGCTTGTTTACCTCAGTTCATTATTAACCACGCAAATAAATTAATAACGAAAATAAACTTTGTCTCAATAGTTGCTTTCGAGGCTAAAATTATTTGTTCGTTTAAAATAATCGTCGTATTATGTCACTTATGCGGATTAGTCCTGATTAATCCACAGCTTTCACCAGTTGTTGGGAATTTGTAATAAATAAATAATAAATGGATGGATGGGTTTATATTATGAATATTCATCATTCATATTTATCAGGATAATGCGTTTAATCTCAGATAAAAGGATTATGTCGTGGAAATTTATAGGAAACAACCAAAATAGCTACTATTGTGCCAATCGAACACTTTGGATATTATCAAATTTGACTATCAACGAAAATCTGTTACATAATTTTTATGAGCAATCGCCAGGTTTTTTAAAAATAGCGACTTTTCTAATTTCGCACTGTTTTTAAGGTTTCTGGAATACCTAGTGAAAGTGAAAATATCTGTAAACGTTCGTAAAAGCCATACTAAACATATTATATTACTATCAGTGTAACTAGTATTTTGTCTTATACGTAACAACCAGGTGAATGTCGCAGAATTAATGTAAAAAAAACAATCACGTTTTATGGCGTCTCAGAGTTTTAATTCATTATTCATTGTTTTTTTGACGATGTGATAACAATTTTACGATTTTTAGACTTTGCCTCTCGTGAGATCGTGCTAGTTTGGAGACCTTCATACTAAAATAATTTCAGGTTGCATCCTTTTAATTCAATCAAAGCAATTGAACATAATGAGGCGCCGTAATGGGAACTCACAACAACAAAGTCAATAAAGCGTGTATTTTTTCACTAAACCTTTTATTAGTGGTTATCTCGATTGGTACTTGTTTATTTAAGAACAATAAAATGAGGTACTATTAACTGGTATTTTTTCGAAGATAAAACGGTGTTTTGTGGTAAAATTTGTTTGAACAAGGAGCCAAAATGATGGATTGTCGTTGTTGCATGAAATTCGTTTTACTTTATTGATTGGACTTAATAATGCAGCTGTCTTATCCAATCGAAGACTTTTTTGTTGACCACATCATGAATAAGTCATTTCTCGTGATACATTTCTTTGTTTACTCGAGTTACGAAAGCCTATAATACTTTGAGAAAAAAATAAACACCTTATTTTTAACGGTGTTGTCAAAATACACAAGTTTAAAGTACAGAAATATTAATATTTTGGCACATACACGGATTCTCTGTTGTAAAAATAGATAATCAGAGTCTAAAATATCTAATATTGCCACCGATATTATTTGTTTGCTTGTTTAACTATGCATTTGACGTAAACCTGGCCTAAATACAAGTCGCTGCACGTGGAATAAATGAAACGGTTCTAGAAATTAAATCGACCATCTTATCACTTTTTTATCCTCCAGGTCAAACGGTGTTCGTGCAAGGAGCCGCGGCCACTCCCGTCGATTTGGTCAATGCAATGACCGAACATGGAAAAAGTAACAAATTGAAGGATATTACAGTGTGTCACATGCACACCGAAGGCCCTGCCGCTTATTGTGATCCCTCATGTGAAGGTATTTTCAGGTGGTATTTCCTGAAATTAGCACGAGTATAAAAATCATGTCTTCATTTTTCCAGATCGTTTTCCTTCTTCATGGGCGGAAATGTAAGAAAAGCGGTTGCTGAAGGTCGCGGTGATGCTCTACCAATCTTCCTTTCGGAGATTCCATTTCTCTTCTACAAGAAGATTTTCCAGCCGGACATTGCTTTGATTCACGTATCACCACCAGACGAGCACGGTTATTGCTCTCTAGGTACCAGCGTTGACTGCGTTAGAGCAGCGATGACGCATTCCAAAGTTATAATCGGTAAATTCACTTCTTAGCTGTTGGCTTAGTCAAACTGTTACTTCAGCTCAGGTAAACCCCAAGATGCCCCGAACCTTCGGAGACGGTATCATCCATATCAGTCACATCGACTTCGCTGTAAAAGTCGACACTCCTCTCCCCCAACACGGAGGACGTCCTCCTACAGACGTTGAATCAAAAATTGGAAACCTCATTGCCGAGAATCTTGTCGAAGACGGTGCCACTTTACAAATGGGCATTGGAAACATTCCGGATGCAGTCTTGGCTGCTTTGACAAAACACAAGAATCTTGGGATTCATTCAGAGATGTTTGCCGGGGGTGTTGTTGATCTTGTGGAAAAAGGCTGTGTAACCAACAATCTCAAGAAGATACACAAGGGGCGTATTGTTGGATCGTTTTTGATCGGCACCCAGAAGTTGTACGACTTCGTCGATAACAACCCCTTCATCGAAATGTTGGCCATCGATTATGTTAACAACACCGGTGTTATCTCAGAGCAACCAAAAATGACAGCCCTCAACTCCTGTATTGAAGTCGACTTGACAGGCCAAGTCGTGTCTGATTCCATCGGTACAAGAATGTACTCTGGTTTTGGGGGCCAAGTTGACTTCATCCGCGGCGCTGCGGAAGGCAAAGATGGCAAAGGAAAACCGATTATTGCCTTACCATCATCTACAAATAAAGGAGAGAGTAAAATTGCTCCTATGATCAAACCAGGTGAGACCGTAACTTGAATTTTCTGGTAATTTAACATTTGTTCTTCAGGTGCTGGAGTCGTGACGTCCAGAGCACACGTGCACTACATCGTTACCGAGTACGGTATTGCCTACATGTTCGGAAAGTCATTGCGACAGAGGGCGCACGCCCTTATCAATATTGCTCATCCAGATCACCGACAAGCCTTAGAAAAGGCCGCTTTTGAACGCCTAAAAGTCATGCCAAGCGCTTAGAGTGAATAGGTCAATTCCACGCATTCTTTTCTATCCGCAAATAACCATAATAATTTTAAAAAGCTATAAGGTTTATAAGTTTTTATTAAAATATCGGCAAATATTTGTAAAATGTTAAAGTTAATAAAAATCACAATAAAGTACAATCAAGAGTACCACCAGTCAGGTAAAGTGCCTTTTTTTTGCGCGACGGCAGCGTTTCGATAAAACATTGAAAAATCCACGTGTGGTTTTACTTTATTATCAGGCCCGATTTCTTTGATTTTGATTGTTTTATTAGTGGAAGTACTTGTAGTATTGCTACTTATGGTACTATCTGGTGAAGCTGTATGAATGAGCGTGTTTTGAGACTGTGAGTTTGAAGACAATGTCGAGTTTGTCGGCGGAGTCGTTGGAGTTCTTATGGCGTGAGGCATAGGATAGTTAAAATTCCTCAAAACCAAAGTAATATCTTCTCTTTTAGCACTGCACGATTTATCGGAATTTGAATTCGACATGAACCAATCGTGGTGTAACCGAACGGCTTTGTCAACCACAGCTTGAGCGACTCCAGTTAGAGTTGCTTGCTCCCGGAACTGTTCCACGACACATTGTGCAATGTACTTGTTGACTTGATCAGTTCCAGTTGCCTCCTCTATGGTTTTGTATAGTTCTGCAGTCATTAACAGGAGGAACCTGCAAGAATCGTCGAGGAGAATCCCTCCGTGGATGTCGGGCTCTGCGGAAACAGGCTCTTGTGTGGCGGTGCTGAGATCTTCGAATTCTTTATAGCCCCCTTTTACGAGGTAGTTGCCGAGGCACCTCGTGTTCTCTTGGTTGCCCAAATAACTACCTAAAAAAAAAGAGTGGGGTGTTTTCTCGGGGTAGTTTCAACTTACTATTTCTGAGATATTGTCGGTTGATTCCAATCTGGGTGAGCCTTAATAGTTCGTCTTCATTCTTCAAGTCGTGATCGACGCTCAGTTGCACGACTTTGAGCACAGAATTTGCGTCAGTTTTACATAAAAGCACGCGACAGTTCCCCACGTTGGCGACATACAACTTGTTATTGTGGATGAGGACGATGGCAGCCGCTGCTCCCGACGACAATTCGCAGTTTATTCTTTTAATACTCTCAATAGCATGTGGTGCCTTCTGGTAAGCTTCATAAGAGCTAAGACCCTCAGGAAGATCATACTGTAATCGTAATCTCTCGGCTAACAAGTCTCCGATCGATTGCATGTAACCTGTCTCGACGGAAATGAAAGCTTGCCTTATAATCTCGCGCACTTCCTCATCAGTTTTCTTTTCTGCTAATTGTGAGAAGTAGATTTCTGCCGTGAGTTGGGACGAGAAATGTGAAGCTTTTTGTCCATCATGACCGTCGAAAACAGCATACCAACACGTGCCATTGTTGAATTCGTAGTGACAGCTGCAGTCTTCATAAGAGTGGTCTTCTTGGGGGTTTCCGTCTTCACGGTAAATCTGATTTGTCGAGTATCCTATACCGGTGTTTTTACACACTGTCAGGGCGTCTGTCCACGTCCCTTGACTCTTGTAAATCGTCTCGGACGGGTTTAGGGGCTTCATTTTAAAAACGACACACTAAAAATAAACATAACCTAACACTTCTAGCTGTCATTACATGACAGTTGTGATCACGTGACAAACGTCATGCAAATTTCTCTAATTTCGGCAAGAATAATGCGATTGTTGCTCGTGTGTAACTGTAATTATTTCACTTTTTACGAATGTAATTTAATGAGATTACATTAAATATTAATTTGTGTTCACGCTGAATTCGATTACATCATTTAGTGAATTTGGTGGTCGTCAGTTTTCCCCTAAACCCGACCCACTTTTTGTTGTGATTGTTATTGTGACATTAGTGACGTTTCAGTTGTAGAAATTGAGGTAAAAATCCCGTTATGTTTAGGATGGCAGGAAAAATCGTGAAATAATCGCTAAATACATTAAAACGACGATGGCATGAACTGGATGTGAGTTAGGTAAGCTTCATTGATTATTGCACCCACTGACCAACCTTCCCGCAATAGCACAATTAGATTAGAAAATACCTCAATTATGTCTTATTCAAATGCAGTCATCGATAATAACGGGGTATTGTGCATATTTGTGGGGTACTTAACATTCAGTCGTTTAACCTGAAAAGCTGCGACATTCTTGTACTGTTATTTATAAAATTAGAACGGTAATTATAAACATTGCAGAGGCAATGAACTATTTTTATGATAATGCAAGGGAAACTCTTTTTTCATTTGCTTACGCTTATTTGAAATTGGTTTTGTGAGTGTTTTTTAACCTTGTGCACTACTCTTTCTCGTTTCAGTTTCCTCTTTTTCAGTCTCTGGTTTTTATGCCAACGTTGTTGTTCATTAAACCTTAATAGGTATGTTCAAGACTAATTATCCGGCTTTTTCTGAATTTCACGCCTATATTTGCAGTTGGATACCTTTTTCAACGCTAATTGCAGACTTTCTTGGCAAAAATACACTTCTAAATCGATATCAGGAAGTAAAACAACGTTTCAAGAAACACTCAAATTTTTAAACGAATGGAGTAATGCAAAAGGTCAAAAACCACCTAAAGAGATCTGGCTTTAACATTCGTTTTATTTATGCTTCATATGCTATTACTTAATCGTAATTGCTGTTTTTTACAGCACTGTTTAGTTTCAATGCCACTTCAAATAATTAACATTGAAAAAAAGAAGTGTATGCTTGCCTAATTTAACGAATTGTAATTAGTATGAAATGAAGTCTGTTCAGCATGATATTGGGTAATTATTTATTGAAGCAAGTTTAAACTCCCCTGTGAGTATATTTTTTTAATCTGCTAAAACCTCTATAGCGTGGGTGAAACTGTGTTTTTCCAAAGAAGTTTCTAATGTAAATTAAACTTGTGTAGAACTGCGATATGATAGTATCTGTCTATAAAAATGTTAAACTGTTTATCCACGAGAAAGCAATTTTCACTTGTATAATTTGCAATAAGTTGAAATCCCGGATAGACTTTCCAATGTCGAGGTGTTGTAGGTGTCGACCATGTTTTATTTTCTGTGACTAACAAGTGTGGGAAACGATTTCCTAAAAAGATGAAACGTTTTTCGAATAATTATGTAAGTGAGTACAAAAAAAATCTATGCTACAACAGAGCCGTATTCTATTATTTCTTGAAATTGTAGCACGTCGAGAAAATAAGATTTTTCTTTAAATATGTACTACTTAAGCAGGTGATTGTGGACAATCGATTATTGTGGTTCTATCGTGGCGAAAACACCTTGGCCAAAAAGAGAGTTAGTTAGTTTCTGTTGTTGATGGACCAGCAAACACTCAGAAACGGATCGACTGTGTGCTTGAGATAATGTTGGGGCCATTTAAAAAATGAATACTGATTTCTGAAGATTTATTATGTTGGTTCTCTTTATATTTTCTAAGAATAGTTTGGAGTCTTTTTTTATTTTTTGTTTGAATTCTAAAATTTTTTTTAGATTACTTTTAGATTACCTGAATATTTAGGTTTTCTAGATTAGATTCTCTTCGTGTCGATTTTAACTTTTAATTTTAGTTAGTTTGTTAGTCAATGGTAGTTAAAGTTAGCCACAGTTAGAATATAATTTTAATTTTATGTATCTCTACACTGGAGATACAAGATTTTTAAGATTTTTTTTTAAATTGGTTAAAATTAGTTAAAATAGATATTTTTTTAACTAATTTAAAAATCATTTTAAAATTCTTTTACTCTATTTTTCACTATTTTTTTTAAATCCGCCAAAAATCGTAAAAATTAGTTAAAAATAGTTAAAGATTTTTAAGAATTTTTTAAAATTAGTTAAAACAGTTATATATTTTTTTTAACCAATTTAAAAAAAGGGATTTTTAAGTAATTTTTTTAAGAATTAGTTAAAAATAGTTCAAGTATTTTAAGTGTTTTTTTAAATTTTTTGCTAATTTTAATCTTGTTTAACAATTTTTAACCAACTTTTGTAAAAAATTATTGAAAATAGTTAAAGACTGAAGTATTTTTTAAATTAGTTAAAAATGGTTTTAGATTTTAAAGTTACTTAGCTTAACAAAACTATTTCACCATTTTTTTTAGAAAGTTTTTAGTTAAGTTGGTTAAAAATACTTCAAATTTTTAGAGTTATTATAAATATAGGTCCGATTTACAAAATAATTTAATTGAAATTAAGTTAATCTCGCAACTAATTTGACGATTGCTGAAATTTGATTGACGGAAAAACGATCACATATCAGTTTAACATGATGTTAAGTATTTAATTAAAGGTTTAACTTTGCTTGTGTAAACCGACCCATAGAGTTATTAAGTTCAAGTTTGTTAAAAATAGCTAACAATTTTTAAAGTTACTTAAAACTAGTTCACTTGTATAATATGCAATACGTTGAAATCCGGAAAGACTTTCCAATGTCGAGTTGTAGGTGGCGACCGTGTTTTATTTTCTGTGACTACCAAGTGTACGGAACGATATTCTAAAAAGATGAAACGTTTTTCGAATAATTATATGAGTGAATACAAAAAATCTGATCCGAATCTATGTTAAATGTTGTCGTTCCCAAGTGAAGTGTAAACCCAAATTTTGCATTATTAAGCACACAAGGTCGGTAAATTACTGTTTACATCCGATTGTGTAAGACTGTCATTTCTGAGCGAATCAACGAAAATAAGAAATTTAATCAACAACAAACCACTCACGAAAAATCCCTTTTACTGCAGTTAAGCCACACCTAAAGTTCGTGATAACCAAACCTTAAAAACAACTCATAGTAACCTTGACATACCTTGATTGCTTCAATTCAAAAACCTCTCATCAGTGCCTTCATAACTTTTGTTTTCCGTTCAAGACTTATCGCCTGTTTCTCAAGATCACTCTATAAGAAATTCACATTTTTGCCTCTCGTTATAATTCGATACGACTTAATTAACTGAAGCATTCAACCAGAAATTTGCTTATTCATGCTCCGTGTCGTACTGTTTCATTTCTTTCAAGTCTTCAGCGAGTCTCACTTGTTTGTTTTTTCAGATGCGATAATCAACCTCTACAATGGAATCTTTGGCTCTCGACCCCTACGAACAGCAACTGCTGCGTGTCTTCAACAGTTGTGACCACGAAAACATAGGAAGTTTGGACTGTGATGGTCTAACTCAACTATGCCAAGCCCTCCATCTCGAAGAACAAAGTGGAGACTTAATTCAGTCTCTTCTGAAGGACCAGAAGCATTCCAGAGCTACTTTCACCGAGTTCAGAGAAGCTCTTTTAACACTTCTCGGTAACATGCAACTGAACAAAACTAAAGAAGAATCGACTCAGAAAGTAGAAAATGGTTCGCCGGATAGAGAAGTTTCACCGAAATTCATTTATGGTTCCAAGAAGTATGGCCGTAGGTCTCGGCCAAAAAGTGACGAAGTTTCTAACATGTTCGATGAACAGAATGATTTAAACTACTTAAATAAAAGTTTGAACGTTTCGGTGCAACGGTCGAACTCCCAGACGGAAGTTTCGAACTCCAAGAAGCGAAAGACGAACTACAAGTTGAAGAGGTGCACTTCTTTGCCTGGTACTCAAAGAATTCAGAATAATTTTGTTGCAAACAGTTTGAATAATGAAGCGGAGGTTGTGTATACTGAAGAGATGTTAAGGGAGGCTTGGAAAAAGTTAGGGGTCGGGAAAGATGGGTATCTTAATCAAACTGAGCTGGTTCTGGTCTGTGATGCTATAGGGTTGCACAAACTCGCAAAGGGTGTCATTAGACAACTCTCTGATAAGCTGAGTTTGGATTACGACCACCGGATTAGTTTCCAAGAACTGTTGGAGGCACTCCAAGTCGATGAGACGTGGTCGGAAGTCTTGAACACGTCACCTGTCAACAACGATCTTACTCTTACCATGTCGAATGAAATTTTCCCAGACTCGAGGACATTCCAATATGTTACTTTAGGACCTGACGGTAACGGCATCATTAGCACTGATACTTTAATAGAGATGTGGGAGCAAGTTGGGATAAGTTCACCCAAAGAGCTGATCCACGAGCTGGGTTTCAATGACCGGGAAATTAACATTGTTGATTTGGCAGCAGTGCTCGAGAAAGAAATAAAAGGGATTCAAGACTCGACCAGAGCGGAAGTACAAAACCCTCAAGTAGTTCTCCTCAACGCTAATCTAACTCTTTATCAGAACGAAATCAAATGTTTGAAGAACATTTTAGAGCAGTTGCATGCAGAAAGAGAGAAACTAAAGTGTGATGTCTTTGAGGCAAACAACAGAGCGAATCTGTTGGCGCAAGAAGTGGATGACAACCACTTGAAAATGGAGCGTAACACCCAAAACCAAGTGAGATTGTTGGAGCAGAGACACTCCGACATTTTGAGGGAGGCAACTCAACAGTTTGCTAGCGAGAAAGAGCACCTTTCGGCTCTCAATCAAAACTTAGAAGACAAGATCTGCAGCCTTGAGCAAGAGGTTAATAAACTCAAAAATGACTTAGTTGTCGCCCAGAAATATTCCAACAGTATCGAGAAAGAAAATCAAACTCTTTCGACACAAATCTCGGAGTTGCAACAAGTCAAAGGTATTCTCAATGATCAAATCAACTCCTTGGAGTGCGAGAAGCAGAAGTACGTCGAAATGGAGCAAGAGCAGATCGAGCCTCTTTTAACAAAACTGTCAAGTTTGCAACTGGAGAACGCTCAGTTACGAGACCGCAACGATGAAATGGTTGCAGAAATTGAGAGTTTAACCTGTCAGGTGTCTAGTATGAGAGCAAAAGTAGCTAGTACTCCCACGTATAACACCCTAGATCAGAGCATGGAGGAAAACATTTCTGTTATTTGCGAAGGAGTAGGTTTGGGAGCGAAGCGTAGGAGTGATTATTCGCCTAGCAAGGACAGCGTTCTCTTTGGAATAGGTGAGAGATTTTTCTTGCAGTTGTTTTGTGTTTTCAATCATGTCAGTCAACCGAAAGCTGTTATTTCATTAAAAATATTGCCGGTTTTGTAATAATTATGCTAATGTATTCTACATACCGACAGTTGCATCCTAGAGCTGACCTGGTTAAAGAGTGTGAAATTATTGCTGGATTTTTGTAGTAAGTCAATTAGCGGTGTTATTTATTGACCTGTACTGATGCATTTATTGTGGCAAAACGCAAATTGGACGATTTAGTCTGTAATTAGAGAAATGACAGTGAGCTTCTATCCAGTTTCTTGTGTTCTGTTTACTTATCGCAGTTTGATGGACGGGGCTTCCATTTTATTATTGAATCTGCACGCGACCGATGGCTCTGAAGGCAAGTTTACACAGTAATTGGTGTCATGATACACGCAGGGTTGCCATGAATTTTCAGCAATTCCGCTACTTTAGTTAAAACTTGAATACCGTGATCCAGAAAATCAATTCAAGGTTGTAAGGAAGATAAATTAATAATCGGAAATCGAAGATCGACCTAAATAGAACTACTACTGGTGATTTGTTTTACCAATAACATCAAAATAATGACCACAGATAATTAAAATAACTCTCACTTTTCGAAATCTGGATTTCACGAAATTTAAACATTGCGTGGTTATAATTGCGCGATAAACTGATAAATCGACTAAAATTTTGACACGTCAGAACTACCAACAGATTTCAAATTCCAGTGACACACTCTTGAACCTACGGCAGTGCAGAATTCATTTAGTTTCGATTGAATGTTGATCTGACCCAGTTTGTTGTCCACAAAAACGGAAACCTTTGAACCCTTTGAGCAAACAACAGTATTGTCATTCGATTAATTATCTTAATACTTTAACAATCTATTCTAAAAAACTTATTAGTTATTGCAACATCAACGAATATTTTATCTCGATGATAACAACAAAGATGCGTTTACGTTAGTAGTCAGGTGCTCGACACTTTGTTTAAACCGGTGACCTTCCTCAGCCGATCCCATCTTTTTTACCATTCAATTGTTGCTAAAATGTCATAACCATTCTTGTAAACCATTTAATTTGTTAAACAAATATGAATTAGCACTTAAACCTTCCCACTTGCAGCTGACGGAAGTCCACGTCTGGGTAAAGTGCGCAAATTCCAAAAAGAGCGACCAGACCATTTGGATATTGTCCCTTTTGTTTCGAACGAAAGCGGTTTCGAAGCTGAAATCGATGGTTTCGATACTCCGCTTTCTGGCAACTACCAAGAGGAAATTACCAGGTTACAAGCCAAAGTTGCATTCCTTGAACAGATTTTGGGCCAGCATTCAATACCGGTTCCGAACGACTATGCGGTGGTAAGTCGTAGATCTGTGTCGTAGTGTGATAAGATTAAGTTGGGAATTTCGTAGATTTGTGTCCTTAGGTTTAAATGTGTGGAATGGTCGCACTATGAGCTTTTATTTGTTTTATGGAGAAGCTTGGGAATTTTTATTTAGTAAGATTTCTTAGAAAGTTGTCGTGGCTCTGGTGCTATCATTTCGAAGCTTCTCCACAATCATGCACGTTATTTGTTTTGTACCGTTTTTAAATAAATTTTGCTTTTTAGTTTCTTGTTTTATTTATGGAGAAGCTTCCTTTTACAGTGAGTGGATGTCTGTGAGTGAAAAACAACGATAACTATCATTTATCGTATTACTAATAATTGTCTACCCACCCCCTTTGTGTACCCTTTTAAAATTTCTTTCCATCAGGAAACCGCCGCTTCTGAAAGAGACAATCTAAAAGCAAAAGTCCAACAATTGGAAAAACTCTTCACGAATTTAACTGACGTCAGTAAGATGATCAACAAAAATGGTCTAACCAGTGATAATTTAAAGACCGTCGGCGAGAAACTCGACTTGCTTCTAAGTGGACACAACGAAGAAAAGAAGTTTGCTGAAGCAGCCACTGAAACAACTCCCACGGAGTCTTTTGAAGACTCCCTTCAAATTTACGAAGAAGAGAACAAGAGCCTCCACACCAAGTGCATGGAGCTAGAAAACTGTTTAGAAATGCTAAGAACCGAATACGAGAAGTGTGAAGACTACTGGCAATCAAAACTCGACGAAGAGCGCCAGATATTCGAACAAGAACAGTGTCAAAGCAGTGATAAATTAGCGGATTTGATCACAAAAATGGCAGAGTATGAAGAACAGTTCGCTAATCAAGACATGTTAGATAACCGATTACCTCCAATCGAAGAAACGTACAATCTAGAGAAGCAATTTACCGATTTGGAGCAAGAGTTTGAAGATTACAAACTCCAAAGCGAGAACGAGCTTTTTAAACGAGACGAAGAAATCTCAATCCTCAAACAGAAGTTAACAGAACTGGCTGTGAAACAGAAGGAAGGTACTGAAATCGGCGTTCAAGTCAACGATTTCGACGAAAGCACTCGAATTAGCAATAAAATGGGAAGTCTGTCACTGTGTATGGTGGAATCTACGAACTTGTTCTCCGCGGATGCCATGCCGGTGCCGTGGTCCCCTGAGAAAAAAACCGAGAAAGACTACGTTGACGCGAACTTCGTCTGGAACAAAGAGAAGAGCGATGGTAACTCAACAGCGACCTCCATGTCGTGGCAGAATGGAGGACAACCCTCTACCTCGAACTCGTCAACTTTGGAGAAGAACGCGACGCCTTGTAGGCCGAAACGGACTAGAAAACACGAAAGAAACAACTGTTTGTACAAGAAAAACAACCAAGAAATCAAGAAGAACGAAGACGGGTATCCGAGACAGGAGCAAGTGATCGCTTTGCCTGTAAGTACCATACACGGCTTGAATGGGAGGCTACACCATTTGGAACAGAGGTGTAGACAATTGCAAATGGTGCTTAAGCAGCAGCACTTTTACACTGAACAGGCGTTGCAACGTAAGTTGTTTTGAGGTGTTTAGAGACAGTTTTAACGAAATTTGTTGTTTTAGAATGTAGGCAACACCACAGGGGGGAGAAGGCGGAGCTGCAGTGCATTTTGAGGAGTCACCAGGAGAAGTTAGAGCAACAAGTCAGAATTTGTAACGACCAATTAGAAAGGTTAGCAAGGTCTGACATGCTGGTTAAAGAATTGTATGTTGAGAATTCTTATCTGATTGCAAAAGTACAAAGACTTGAACAACAGTGTCACATTTTGGCACAGTGTAACTCAAATAGTAGTTCAGTGTAGTAATGGCCTATTTGACGCCTATTACAGTTTTAACTCTTATTAGTAGTTGTTGATTCTATTTTCGAAAGACTAAAGATATATAAATTTGTGTGACTTTTGTATATTATTACTCACTTTAGTCATTACGTTAAGTTGACTTGACCTGACTTATTTTTATGGGTTGTTTATTTTTATATGATGTACTTTTGTTACATATCAGTTATTTTTACTTTTATCCAAAGAGTTTTAAATATTCTGTACCTAGTTATTGTTAATATCAGTACTAATTTTAAAAGTGTCATATTATTGATAATAAAAACCAAAACTATTTATTATTGTTAGTAGAAACCAAGACACCTAAAGAAAATATATTTGCACCACCCCTATTATACAAAACCATTACAAAAGATGTGTAAATACTAAAAATATAGTTTATGCAAAGATTATTATGTAAAAACATTCAACAGTTACCATAAAATATAAACGCGTAAATTTGAACGAATATGCAATGATCCTATTCAATATTTACAACTACGTTTTGAACAATATGCTCAGTATTTACAAGTACATTCCATTGACTAAGTAATCGGCGTCGTGAGCATAACTCTTACCTCCTTTTCTCAATCTTCTTCTAACCCGCAAACGACAACCAATTAAAAGGGCCATGATGCACGTAATGATCAACCCCAAAGTAAGGGATAAAACTGCACCACTTGCAGTTTCAGGGACACCATCTTGCAGCTCAGTAGTTCCGTCGAGTTTATAAACTACAACGTCTGGATAATGCTCTGGTTTTGGAGTTTTGTGTTTTTCGATTTTGATTTTGGGTTCTAGATCCGATTTTTGGGTGTTCGGAGTGGAGTGCTTTAGTTCGTGGGCCATTTTTTCCTGGACATGAGTAGGGTTTTCTATAAACGAAATAAAAGTAGAATTTTGAGGGAAAAAACAGGGCTACCTTTGTTGTCTTCAATGTGTTCCGATGTCGTTGCCTTGAATCCTGGATCATGTGGTTCTGGAATTTCATTCTCATTAAATGGTGATATGAAGGATTCTTTACCGTTTTGGACGTGTTCTCCATGCCAGTCTTTCGCTTCTTGTGGATATCCGCTGAATGGAACCTCTTCCTGGTTGTTAGACCAGTTCTCTTGCTGCACCGGTTGCCGATAGTCATAATAATTCATTTTGGAATTATACTGGTCTCTTCCATCGTACTGCAGTGGACTGTAATTCCAAACATTTAGTCCGTTACTTAACTAAGATCTCGCGGTAAAAGTATAGGAAGAAAGCTATCCAAGTGTTTTTAATTATATTTACACTTTCTGTAGGTAGATAGATGGACAGGGCATCTAATTGTTGCATTGTTTCTCACTAATTTCTATGTGCATTTGACTAAAGCGGGTTCGCTCAATTAAGAATGCTCTATAAAGTGTAACAATTATGGGAAGTTTTCGCATACGTTCCTATTTAAGCGAATATTGAAAGTTAGAGTGTATGGGGTATCGAAAGCCACAGGTAGATCTATTGCATGGTCCGTTTTACGTGCATGTGCTGTTCTAATCTAAGTTTGGATAGCCGTCTCACCCTCCGCTTGAGTATCCCAGAGCGCGATGCAAATACTGCATCGCTCCCTTATATTTATTATACCTGATCTCTTGTCCATCAGGCACTTGCAGGCCGTGCTCCTTGTGGTTGAATATGTGGCTATTTTTGTCTGGAAAAATCCAAGAGTTTTAATGTAGTCAACTAATCATACTGTCTAAACATCTAAATGTTTTAAATCCCTTTTGATCGATTTTAACGGTTTAGAAGTGGTAAAAAACTCGTGTTAATTAGCGAGAAAACATCAAGCAAAATAAAAAGTTCTTTAAGGTTTTACTGAATGATTGTTCGACCTATATAAACTTTCTAAAAAGTGTGACAAAAAAGCATTTTAATTCCCCAAATCGCCATGCAGTTATCAATCTTGTTAGTCAAAAATTGGACATAATTACAGGTTGACAACTAGCTAACGTGACAAACCTTGGCGATAGAAAACAGTAATACCACCACAATTTATTTAAACGGAGAAAATTTGATAATTGCCACGCACTAACAACTATGATTGCCATTTTAATACAGCAAATTCAGGAAATGCGCAATTTCTCATACCTGCATACTGCGGAATCTGTGGAGGAATCTGAGCTTGCTGACCCCCCCAGTTGCCCCCCTGCATTGGAATAGGCGCAGGAGCGTACTGAACAATTTGTTGGTTATCAAACGGCACCCTCGAATTCAAATTCCTTGAATTTCCAAGCGGTCGCAAAAAATCCTGATCCTGGTGAGGAACTGCCTGCATCTGAGGGCCTAAAGTTTCCTGCGAAATCTGAGGACGATATAATTCCGATTGTTGTAAGGCCGGAGCTAGAGGATGGAGCGATTGTTGTGGAATCTAGAACAAAAATTAACGAATTAAGAAATTAGAGCGTCAAGTACAAAACTCCTCTGCAACGACAAAGAATGCGAAATTAGTGCTAGAAAAGCGTTGTAGAATGTTGGGTCCCACGAATTTACTACTGTTCGGGTTCTTTAGTTTAGTTCTTGGAGACAACAGTAAGTGTGATTCAACACTACTTTATTCTAATTGAAATTTTTAGGAGAGTTGGTTCCCCAAAACGCGCCTTCAAATTTAACTCTCCTTGATATAAAAGGCCGCCAAGTGCTGATAGAGTGGGACCCTGTGGATCCAAACTCCATCAGAGGCAGTTTCAAAGGCTATTTAGTCCGCACTTGGAACCACGCCGGGAGTCAAGTCTACGCATTTCCGCCGGAAGTCACCAAAGCCAACGTTGAGTTCTTCCCGTTTTCTAAGAACTTTATCACGGTGTCTGCTAGAAATGAAAAGTACGTGGGCCCTCCGAGCGACGCGATCAGTTTCGACGCCCCTCAGATAGGTACGGAATCCTCCACCCCCGAAGAGGACATTTATGTCGAAATGTACAATTTACAATAAACGTGTGTCTTGGGAATTTGTTTCAGAACCAAACCCTCCTTCCGTCTTCAACGTCTTCACCTTAAGTGATAAATCCGTGTTGTTGCAATGGAGTAAACCGAGTGAACCAAACGGGATTCTCCTCGGCTATAAAATCTATTGCAGTGAAGTTAACCAAACGTTGCCTGAGGTTTCGCACCAAATCAATGATCCTGATAAACTCCAGGCGAAACTCACGAAAATGCAAGAAGGGGTGAAATACAGAATCCGCGTTTCTGCACTTAACTGTGCGGGGGAGAGCGACGTGTAAGGTTTAATGTGTCGCAACGCAAAATTACACTTTTTTTTAGAGTCACGGCTTTTGTAACGTTGGAGTCCCACACTCCTGCAGCCCCGTTTTTACCAAACTTTATCTACAAGATTAACTACACAACCACTAAAAGAGACGATGTTTGTTACAAAGCGGTGCCAACGCCGATACCAGTGGACGAAGATACTGAGAAGGAGGAGGAATTGGATTATTACGACCTCATCGTAAATGACACGAAAAAACCCAAATTAAAAGAAACTACGACAACAGTTCGCCCTACTGAGTACAACAAACGCTGCTTGGTCGATTGCATGATCCTCTGGTTACCAGACGTCAAGAACAACCCCGGCGAGTATTTCTACGTAAAATACAAACTAAAAGACGAGAAAGAATACCAAGTTACAGAACCCGAAATGAGCGACGACTTTATTATCCTCCACAACTTCGACGCTTGCAAGAACTACGAAATCGCGCTGGTCGCTGTGGATGGAGAGTTTAGCACCGAGAGTGGAATTCTCTTCACTCCAACGAAGATTTCTAAGTAGTTGCTTTGTTGGCTATTGTTACATTGTATCCAGTGTTTATTTTTGTAAATAAATGTGTCGCTTCTGTTGTAAACTTACATTGGTGTCGTATCTGACTGGTTGGAGAGGATTGCTATTGTGAGCTGGAGCTGTCTGGGAAGTTGTCAGCAAGTCTGGACATCCCAATTCAGGTGCTTCGTCGCTGCCATCTGCACATTGAGGAATTCCGTCGCAAGCGTTGTAGATTGCGATGCATTCGCTTGTCGAGCGGCATTCGAATTGATATCGGTGACATTTTCGCACTGGAAATAATAGGAGCTATTAATACCTTTAGAGAGTTTGGGGGGCGAAAACCATAATCGTAAATAACACTAGCAAACAAATTTTGGAAAAAAGATGTACTGGAGAAATGAACCGTAATTTTTAAAGTGGAATGGGCTCTGTTTTGCTCCATCAAACTTTTATTTTTTCACTTTTTGTTGAAAACTTGCAAAGTTATAGAGTTGCTCGACAGTATTTTGGAAAGCTAATTTAATAAGCTATAAAACTATACATTTATATAAAACTATAAAACTTATTGCTAGAGTAAGTAGTGATATTTTTGAAAAACTGATTTCATGTCAAAAAAATGCTGTTTTTTGTGACATTCATATGCAATTTTGCATATAAGTCAAAAATCATTTTTTTATTGTAAAACGCCTCATTGAAAAGACTGAGATCTTCCCTTTTTGACGCGTTGACAAATGCATTCCTATCTTTGTCGTTTAGAAGTTGCAGGGAAAAAATATTGAGAAGTTGTTTAAAAAATTAATTTCAATTTTTGGTGATTTCATAAAAAGATCAATGCCATTGCTGTAAAAAATCTCAATTTCTGAACACCTATTGAGTTTTAAATTGCCTAGAATAATACAGAAAATTTCTTAGTTATAAAATTAATAGTTTGCTTATGGACCAAAAAAATAGAGCGCGGTGATTTTTGAAAGGATGTTTAGATTTTTTTGGAAAACAATAAATAATAATATTTATTAAACATAATCTCTTGCTAATCTGTTAGAAAGTTCGCAGAAAATGGAAAAGTTTATGTCACTCCGTCGGCAGTAACCAATGAAAATATCATCAATTTTACGAAAGTTTTATCTAGAGCGGAAAAATTATCCGGATTGATACGAAAACGGCTTCAAATTTATTTCAAGTACAAAAATCTCGACAAACGACGTTTTAACATTTGCTGCATATTTTTTATTTATGATATTCCATTCTGACGCGAGATACGGGTGGCTCAGAGGAAAGGTGAAAATACAGGGTGGTGAAAAAAAGATGCCCATGCCCCCTATCATGTTGCAGCTAATTTTTTGCTGGGCCCAAAATTGAAAACCAAAACAAGATTTGTGCTTTTTTAACTAAGATAGAAGCTTTTTTTTATAAATGATCATTGATCAAACTCTATTTGGATAAACTTTTTATAACAATGATATTCTGTATTAAAAAAGGGACAAAAAGTGCTTTAAATCAAGTTTTTAAACTCTTAAACGTACCATTTCTTGGCTTTGTCGAAAATTTTTCAATGTTGCAATATTGTAAAGCTTTTAGTATTTGTTGCTTAATTGCGCAGACTGCCGAATGTAAAATTTTATTAGAAAGGGTTGAGCAGCATTGCCAAGTTTTACCTTTGAATAAAGTCCATATTGTAAAAAGGAATAGGTTTAGATTAATTTTGCTGTCATTTCTGACATGGTTTTACTAAAAAAGACATGATACTTCCACTCATGGGCGCCTTTTCTTCATCACCCTGTATATGCATTAATCAAAAGTTTATTTGATGTTTGAACCAAAGATTTTATCTGGCCTTAAGACAAGAAGACTCTAAATATTCTTTACAAAGTGAAAGGTATAAAAAAATACGAATAAATTAAATAATAAAAAGTAAAACAAGTTCAAATGGGTGCATTTTTTAATTTGGACAAATGGACTGGTCCACTTTTGTTCTGAACCCTCCATATATCGAAAAACTACAATTTTGTGAGTATTCAAATTAAAGTTGTTACAAAATCTTCGAAAGTTAATAAAACAATTTTTTTTTCTAAACTCATTCCATAGTCTTTATGCTGTAACTTCTAAATAGGGCAAGATAATATTGAGCAAGATTGAAAAAAGCAAAAATGAACGCGGGGTACAAAAAAAAACTTAATTTTATAAATTAATTATTAATTACTGACCTGATAGAGCAAAACAGCTTTCGGATTTAGAATCAGAAGGAAATTCTACCTTACTTACTTTTCACTGCGTCAGTACAAATTTCGTCCAAAATTTGTTGACTACTTAGTGTACTTAGTCATAAAGGAACAGGAAAAAGAAGTGCAGGCTGAAATACAGATTTTTGGAAAAATAAAAGCAAATGAAAGAAGTGATAAATTAGGAAGTGCATATAAATTAAGTGGATAATCCAATTGAAACAAATACAACTCGGTGGATTTTATTGGCATAAGTACAAAATTCAACTCTGCAGAATGACCCATGCCTATTATTACAGTAAAATATTGCCAACACACCGTGTATATTCACGTCAATACGATTTGTTTTTGTGTAATCACGACTGACTCAGTGCCTATGAATTCTATTACTATCGATAAGCAAACAAAGAAAAACAGCTTACTGAGTTTACCAATAATATAAATAAATCTGCCGTTTTACGAACTTAAAGACGTCACATTATTAAATTCAAGTAGGTGGAGAGTATTTTTAAATCTAAATTGAGCATTTCCTGCAATTTCAGTAAACAACAAAAATGATCCAAATTGTAGTTTAATTTATTTAACTGAACGGTTTTACCAAAATAAGTCTTCTTCTTATTTCGCAATTAGGTTGAATGTTCCAGTCATGCCAGAAATGGGATATTAATTTAAAAAATGCGGCGATCTCGAAGATCAAGGTGTGGTTGTCAAAGAAAGTAATCTTTTCCGTTGTTTAATAGCGTAATGGTTTATTAACGGTTCAAGTTCAGGTGTTGTGTAATAAATACAGACGCAAGAGGCTGTGACCTATAGCTTGGGGGTTTTCTACCGATTTTCTTTCCCAGAGAGGTTCAAGTTTGCATCGAGCTTAGAATATTTGAGACAAAAGGTCACGCTGCTGGAATTTCGGAAAAAATTACCCATTTGCGAATCAGCGTGAATAAATCTCAAGTGCGTGCTGAAATTAAGCTCGCCAAAGTTCATCGCTGATAGCATTCGCTATGCACTAGTTAAAAAATGTCACGTTTTTTTATTGCACAAGGACACCTTTGTTGGGGAAATCTGGCCGCGTTTGAGCCACCCCCAACTGTTACGACATCCCCCGCTCCGGTGCAGTTCTTGCACTAATTACGAATTTAATGAATTCGAATTTCAAATAGTTGCAAAGAAAAGAGTTACTCTTACTACTCTTTTTCTAAACTTGATTCATGAGTGAGGATTACTACGTTTCCTCTGCCCACATTTCTTGTTTCTCTCACCAGCGGCTTTGGCTATCGCGGGAACATCGCAGTTATTCTTTCGCAAGCTTTACAGGTTGTCTGTAGTTCATCGTGATTTGTGCTTGATAGTGGTTCGGGGAAATGGCATCGAAATTAAGACGAGCACCGTTATATCCGTACAACGAAGGCAGCGTTTGCGTTCAGCGGAATCTGGAAGTCGTCGGGGTAAGTTGCCACACGCAAAAATCTTTTAATTAACAATCTTATTGAGAAATACGGGCGCATTTCACTTTCCTGTTTTCGTAACTCACAATGAAGAATTGTTTCCTAGCATTGGAAACTATCAAAGTTCGCTTTGTTTGTGAGCTGAAATTTATTTCTCACAGATCAAGTAGACAATCAGTCTTGTAACTTTTAATTTCAAACGTAATGCAACTTTTTGCCACCACTGAGAAAATTTTATAAACGAGCGGTTTCAACAGAGGTGTCAACTTTGGAAAAACATGTTCCACGCCTACAACGAGATTAATCTTCCAGTTCTTTTAAACTATAATAGGTTCGATAAAAAAACTAGTTCTGGCAAAGTTCATTTAGATAATGGTTTATTGTAGTTTGGCCAAAGTGTTTCCGTTATCTTTATGTAAGTTTTTTTGCGAATGTGGGAACCGCGTTGAGCACGTGCCTCATTAAAACGTATTGTGATAAAAAAAATCGCAAAATTTCTCTCTCGAATTATCATTTGCATGAAAATGTCTTTAGAAAAAGTCCAAATTAGTTAGATATCTCCAACGAAGCGAAATTTGAGAGTGATACTCACAATCCAATTAATTTGAATGAATATATTAAGACGAAATAGACAAAAAATTTCTATTAATAGAAACGTAAGTTTTAATTCTTCGCTTTTTAATAAAGTGAGAGTATTCTTTCGAATCTAACGAAATCCATCCCACATAACACCATAATTATAACTAGTTATGAGATGAATCCGTTAAGAAAATCTTCCGCTTTATTTATCAATAACGTAACAATATATCACGAAATTAACGAACCTTGCGTGAAGTGTTTGTTATCTAAGAGATCGTAAATTTTACCACGAAAAGATCTTCAGTATTCACCTAAAGCCGTTACAAGAAGTAAATATAAGTGATTCCGGATTTAATCCTGTTTATTAGAAGATCCAATTTTCGAAGAACCACCAATTTAACCACTTTAACACGCTATAAAATTGCACATTTCCCCACAACCATATCAAATTCTAAAGCTTAGATTCGTAATGGTGGCTGCTCATTATATAACTAATTGAAATTGTCATCGAAACAGTTCTTCGCATTTCCTGCGTCGGTTCTAGAACAGCGATCCTGAAGATGCAAACCAGATAAGTTTATAGATGTATGTACCATTGTTGTTTTGTGAATTTGGTCGATATAACTCAACCACCGACGCGTGACTAAAAAATGTGCAACATTTAAATTTTCACGGAAGTTTGTTATGGCAAGCGTGAAATTCAGATAGTTACCAGTCCAAAACAGTCACAGTAGTGGTTAGATGACTTACCCTCTTCAGAAGGTTTCGTCTTTATATCGCTTGAGAAATCTTTTGGTTTTGTGGTTGTCGAAGGCGTTGTTGATGTTACAGGACGGGTTTCAGCAGCTTGTGGTATTACTTCGGGCTCACTTTCTGGTTTTCTGGAACAATGATTCTTAATGGAAATGGAAAAAGTTTTAAGAATGATGTATGCTCTATTGTTCCTTTCAAAGAGGAATAACTGTATTTTCAGGTAAAGAGTTCGAAAGTTTAGAGTTGGGAACTGTGTCACGTTTTAATGGTTATCTGGAATTTTTCGATTACAAAAAGTGAAGGACCGCGTGTTGTTTATTTCCAACCTTCATTACTATTTTTAATAATTATTTTATCGCTCGTGTTGTGTCTGGTCGAGCTAGTTTTATTGCGACGTAAATTTAGTTTCAAAAATAAAGTTATTATCGCAAATAAAAAAAAATCTAAAATTTGAGTTTACTATTAAGTTTACTATTTGAGTTAAACTATTCAAAAAGAGTAACTTTTCGTAGCTGCAGCTCAAAAATTATCAACAGTACGAATTTTAACAAAAGATGTTGGCACCTTTTGCGTATTCTTGTGACAGAAAATTTCTAAAATTTGAGTTTTCTACTCTACACTTTTGAAATTTGGTTGAGTTAATAAGCTATTTCAAAAGAGTAGTTTTCCCAAATTTCGAGCTGTAACACAAAAGTTGTCAAAATTACGAATGAATTTTTGCAAAAGAATTGTTTGCTCTAAAAAAATAAAATTTCTAAAATTGGAGTCTTCCGCTATACAGTTTTGAAATTGGGTTGAATTAACAAGGTATTCAAAAATAGTCAAATTTCGTAGCTGTAGCACAAAAATTATCAAAATTACAAATTTTAGCAAAAAATGGAAGCAATTTTTGCTTGATCTGAAAAATGAAAATTTCTAAAATTTGAGTTTTTCGTGCTACAATTTAGCAATTTGGTTGAATTAAAAAGCTATTCAAAAACAGTAACTTCCCCAAATTTCGTCGCTGCAGCACAAAAATGATCAAAATTACGAATTTAGCGAAAGATGGGAGCAATTTTTGCTTAGTCTGAGATATAAAAATTTCTAAAATTTTAGTCTTCCGCTTTACAATTTTGCAGTTTGGTAGAGTTAATGAACTATTCAAAAAGAATAACTTCTCCAAATTTTGTAGCGATCGCACAAAAATTATCAACATTACGAATTTTAACAAAAGATGGAGGTAATTTTTGCTTGGTCCAAAAAATAAAAATGTCTCAAATTTGGGTCTTTTGTTCTACAGTTTTGCAACTTGGTTGAATTAATAAACTATTGAAAAAGAGTAACTTCCCCAAATTTCATAGCTGTAGCGTAAGAATTATCAACATTATATATCAACATTATAAATTTCAAAAATAGGTGTATTATTACAAATTTTGCCGAAGCCTAAAAAATAATGTGGTTGAGGAAATTTATAAAGTCTAAAATGAGTTTAAGGTTTTCAAACTAGCTAAATTTTAGGAGATTTCAGTTCAAATTTGATATATTTCCATTTTTTTTCTCAAAGATTTCCCCCCAAACTGAAATCGAGTAATTATTAAAAGTACTAAAAAAACTTTTTTGCCGTGGACCATAAAAACCTGCAACACATCTTTTCACGTTTTTCATTTCACATCTCATCTTATTTTACGATCATAATAAAGACATTTATAGCTATTAATAAATACTAAAAGAAACTAATTAATCTCCATAAAAAATTCTAATTAAACTTTAATCGTTGTAACTATAAATTGAATCTCAAAGAAACAAGAACGCGTCAACAGTGGAAAAGTCAAGTTTTTGTCCCCCAATATACCTCAATTTACTCAAATCCTGTTCATGCTTTGTAAGCTTTATCTGACTCTCCAAATCTGGCAAATGTCGATTAATTGCCAAAACAGCACTGGAGTAGTTAGCATGATGCGTAAATTTACACTTAAAATCTTCAGGTGGCCCACAATGAAACAAATAACAGCCTCCAGAGTTCTGGAAAAGAAAAATGTAACTTGTTCGACTGTAAACTCTATCTTTAAAAGCACCTTTTCTTCGAAAACGAAGACGTCACAATTGTCAGTTTCACAGCACAGTCTTAAACATTCTTCCCTCGTTCCTAAATCAAATTCTGTCAAATATTTCGCCCCCATGTTTCTAGAATCTTGAGTTCTAATGATCTTATCTCTGTGTATGTCAAAATTTGCTATGCACGTTTGTAGGTCAATATCAGCCCTTTTAACCCGAAGAACACCGTCACTATAACTAACTAAACAATTTATTAAAATTATTAGTAAGGTGGTGGACACTTTGGAAACCATTGTAGTTGCCGGAAACGAGCATGCATGTGTACAAAATTTTGTGATTGCTAACATGGTGGAAAACCGGGAATCAGCTGTGGAGAAAAATAATCGATAGGAAGAATGGCGGCTGCGCAACGAAAAGCGGAGCTTTTCTCTGTATCAAAAAATTTATTAAATTGGCGTCCTTATTCTCGTTGCGTACGTTCTTGGAAGATATGGTAATTGCAGCAACGTGTTTCGAAAAAATTCGTGACGGAAGGTTTAGTTTTTGTGTATTAATTGGCGATCGATTTGCAATATTAATCATTGATTGGGAAACTTGGCAATTTCCTTATGCCATGATGTGATGTTATTTCTTTAGATAAGCTATAATTACTGATTAAGGGGAGCTAATTATTTTTCTGCGTTTTCTTCGATGTTATTGTACCAACTGGTACTGATTTAAATTTTCCGGGAAAGCTATTCAAAATTTTACCTAGAATCCATCATATTTTGAACGCAAAAAGTAATTTGCAATTCAATTCACTTGTTGGTTTTGTTTTCGATAATTGGAGTGAAAGTAACCAAAGTAATTAAGTCAATTTTAACAATTAATTTAATTCTTCCAAGGTGACTGTGATCCTCGCAGTGTGTCCATCACCGTCCTTGTTAAAACTGAGATTTTTAATTAAATAAAATTATTTGAAATGATTATTATACATGGCGATTCACAAGCAATAAAAGTAATCGTACCTCGTTACATTAAATAACAAGAAATCATGCCAAGTGAGCAATAAATCCTTGTTTTTGTAGCAATAAACAATCTTTATCGTCTTACCAAACAAGTTAGACTCTCTATATTCGAGCGATTCCGACTCCCTAGAGAAGTAAAAAATTTCGCAAAGCTGTCCCAATCGATGAGATTTTTCATACAATGATCTAGTGCATCGCGGGAAAATTCCTGCAGCTCTCCTAAGCAGGAACTCGCAGGAATACGATACCGAAATAACTCGAAAAGAAACGAATGGTTTCGTCTCTAGTAACCGCATCATCGCATTTGAACGCAGGCGTTCATGGGGTACGCGTACATTTTTGGTGTATCGTCTCTTTATTGAACATTTTATGTGTTAGTGTGAGTGATTTTGACCAAAAGGGTGTACAAATTGGGCGGTGCCTTTGTCCTTTAAGGATTATCATTGACTGGTTCATTCATCTTAAAGTAGAAAAAAATTGTAAGTTTCATTCATTGGTGGTTGGGTTCATTGATGGTGGAAGCGATGAAAATGTGATTAGTGATTAATAAAAAAATGAAGGATTTACTGAGAGAATCCAATCAAATCCTCGAAATTTGCGAGAAATTTCTTATTGTTATCCGTCACACTGTGGTGCATTGTAATTGGCAATTTTGAATAATTTACTTTTACTTTTGTAGGATTCACAATTAATTAATAACGTGATTAACAAGGAAGCTGTTTTCACAAAATTGATTTTGGCACCAACATTTCTGGTATTTAAAAATGTCACTGTAGCTTTAAACCCCGCAATAGAATGTAATTATGCCCTCGCTCTTAATAACATAGAATTATGAGTTATGATTTAAAATAATGTGGGAGCACAGACCATCATTTGACCACAACTTCTTTTTGGTCATAATTACTATAAATTATCGTTGAAAAGGTCAAACTAGATCCGAATTAATCTTCGCTGATCCTGAAACAAACCCTCAGCAACAAAAAAAAGTTTCAATTTCTATAGCCCAAGATTAATTGAAACGCTCATCAGACTAGTCATAAATTTATTATAACGTGTTATTAGGTCCAAAATCGTTGTTTTTTGTAACAAAGGTGGAGCAGGTAAAATCTGGACGGTGGTTCTGCACGTTCTTCAAGGGTTTTCGAGACAAATACGGGACTGAAATACGTTGTTATCGCATGAAATTTACAGGGCTTTGCATTAAACCGAGCGAAAATACGTCATTTCTGGAGATAATTAAGTGACCGGTTTTGATTAGATGAGTTTTCTAATGCGCTAAATTTGATATTTTTTTGCTTTTGGTTGTTGGATTATTATCGGCTCTCAGATTTCCAGCCCGTAAATCTTGGTCAATTTTCCGAGCAAAAGAAAAAGTCTAGGCCATGAAAGCGTAAAACGGAGTTGCCTTTCAAATTTTTCATCCGATGAATAAGTGGCAAACCCTAAAGAGCATCGAATTTCCTGGAAATCTGCGAGCGAGCTTCAAAACCTTAAATAATAATAAGTGAACGTTTTACCCCACCCCCAATCAATTACAAGAAATTTCTTTTCACTCTCTCAGTTTACCTCAATCAAACGGCTCATAAAGCAGTCACAGATTGTTACCATCGTTCTTCACATTTAGGAAGATTAACAGTTATGGTCACATACAACAAAACAAAGAACAATAGAATTTAACATCTAAGTAAATCATCTCATTTGCGGTGCTTTTGTGGAAAAGTGGACGATCAAATCGGTCTAATTTTAGAAGGAAAAAAAGTTATCTTGATTTCTCGTTGGCACGTTCGTAAAAGATGTCTCTCAAGTGACTATAAATTATAGATACAATTTGCCATCAGGTTACGTCATGAAACTAATACCATAATTACACGTTACAAAGAATCAGACTCCAAAATCGGCCTTTGCTATAATAACTCATCATAATTATAATTCGAGCGATTTCCGGTAAACCCGCATAACTCGATTGTTTTATGTACGGGTGCGCTATCGAAGAAAGCGAACTGTTACCTCGATTCAACTAAAAGTACAATTATTTTTAATTGTGAGTTATTTTTAATTGAGATTTTATATAACTTTTAAATAGATCTCCGCAGGGTCCATTAGCAACATAAAAGTAAAAGTTTTTCAAACGATACTTTTATACAAACACGCAAACGATTTTTCAATTGATTCATAATTAGAAGCAGATTATGTTGTTCTGAAAGTTTGCACGTCCCTTGCACTGATATAACCGTACCTTTGTTTGTTCTGGTAAAGCACATGGACCAAAAAGGTCTCGTTGACCTTTTCGAACTGAGGTCAATATGAAGGATCGCCAATTGTTGGATAAATGGTTTTATGGTAAATATAATTGTCTGAACTGACAGTGCTTTGAGTGTTTGAAGATTAACTGACTGAGCTATATTTAATTTAATATCGAGATGATGGCTGTCGCATGCAAAATGCAATGTTTTGAACGGATGGCATGGAAACTATTATTGTAATGTAATCATTTGCATTATTGATTCCGTTATTGTAAGTAAAACCAAAATGAACAAACAAAACCGTGTCGGCCACAGTTTTTCTCTTGACACTATTGATTTTGGCACCCTAAACACATTTTGGGGAGCAATCACACCAGCATGCAAAGCAATCAATCTCCAATTACGCCCCCCAGAACACCGAACTTTAATTGAACAACTTTCGGCTTAGCAAACATGGATCCACTTATAGTTTCGGACTTAAATTTCGACTTTTTATCTGTGAGTATCCAGGGAACAATTTTTTGAGCCATGACCGCGCTCTCTTATAATTGCGGATATTACACGCGACGAGTGAGAAATTTAACATTAAAAGGACATTTACCGAAAAAAAGCGTGAAGTGCGAGAGCAAATAGCCATCGTTGCAAACATTTCAACACGGGAGTTAAAAGAGATGTGCGAATTTTAATTTTGATAAAGTTTTGAGAATAATCTTGGAGATTAGATAGGATTTAAGGTTTCACATATCTTTAGATTAGTAGATTAAAGGCACTCCTCTTAATTCCGATTAATTCAAAGTAAACAATTCCTGAAGTTTAGCTCACGTCAAACAAATCTCACACACATGCATAATTTACTAGCGCAAGTAAATATTTCCAAAACGTATTTATTTTCTCTTATCGTACGAAAATACTTACCTTCAAAACTCGAAGGTTACTTTTCAGATCAATTTTCTTTCGTGTGAGAGTGAAGATATTTTCGTCAGTGCATTAATAAATCATTGTCTCAGCGGACATTTTTATTGATTTTGATTGTGGATAGTTAACTACTTAATAGAATCAACCACCGGTTTCTTTGGACGATTTAAATGATTGATTTTATCATTTTACTGTACAATTTGGAAATGAAAAATTGTCTCAAATCGGGTCACAGATATCGTCCGTCGACATCGTCATTAATCATTATCAGGCTGTGATTTCATATCAATGTTTTTTTCAGCGCGTTTGATATATTGTCGGTGGAAATTATGCGCCCTACTTTGAAGATAAGCAAATACGGCTTTATTAGGAGTTTAATCGTTTTGAGGGGATTGTTTGCAGATTTCTATTGAAAAAATGAAAAATGAGCTCAGGCAAGACGCAGTTCACTTAGAAATTTCTTGGCCTCCCAAGTTTTTAGGCTACCAGTTTTCAGATTTAAAAATTCTTTATTTTTATGTTCTCCGGTATGAAATTCTTAGACTCTGAATTTTTGTGTACGACACCGATAAGTGAAAAGTTACAATTAAAATTTACATTTAATTTCGGTGATTCACGCACGCATTTCTGCATTATCTACAATTTTTTTTTAAATTTCACCTTTTTTACTCTACAATTTTGTAATGGGCACCGATTCTTTGAGGAATAAGTATTATCGAATGACATTTTGATTTTTCCGAGATTACTTTCCATCCGAGATTTGCTCGGTGATGAAGGCCTCATTTATCTCTTCGCGGGCATACCCTTCCCAGCGGTTAATGAGAAAACTTTTTCATTTTTCTTCTAGGAAACAATCAGAACTTAGAAAAATATTGTGATCCTGACAAATGTGCCTAAACGCTACTTTACTTAACTCCCACTGTTTGTTTTATTACAATAACGTCACGAAATTTGGGCACATGCTTCCATTTTCGTCATTCACAGTTTACTCAAGTAGTTATCACATCATTTGAGTTTTAATTTGTGATATTGAATTGGGATTTTAAAATTTTCCATTGGTGGAAACTTCCGGAAGCGTTTTTGACCTATCACGTACCGAGGAGCCCTGAATTGGGAACGTGCTTGGAATTCTTTTCCAAAACAATACTTCTAGTCAATAATCACGAAGTTAGGTAGTTACTGAGTGCTCCCAACATGAGTTATAATGCCACGGAATAATTAATAGCTTGCAAAAAGTTAGTTAATACATCCTGCCAATCTCAACCGTTAATTAAATCAAACTTGCTGCAAATTAATCGGAAAAACTTGCAGTTTATCCAGGACGTGTCATGTCGAAGTTGCTTGAAATTCTGCTAGAATTTGCAGAAGTAGCAGCAGACAGACATTCTGTCTGCATTCTGCACAGCATCCATCTATCGATTTTCTGTTCAGTTCGGTTTTCAGCAGGTGATTCAGCGAAGCTGCAAGATTTTGCACTGACTGCACTTAAAGTTGAAAAATTCTTCAGATGTATTTCATTCAATTAGTGCCGACAGTT
Source organism: Gnatocerus cornutus (assembly GCA_029298725.1). NCBI lineage: Eukaryota > Metazoa > Arthropoda > Insecta > Coleoptera > Tenebrionidae > Gnatocerus > Gnatocerus cornutus. The sequence continues at coordinate 6,204,593 of CM055517.1, forward strand.
GTAAGAAAATATTGTTACGTGCTTGGGAATTTAATTAAGTGTCTTAAATTTTACCTTCGGCAAAGTTTCCGGTAGCTATTACATTCATTAGTGGGAATTACTATTCTGAGATGTCTTCTGAATCATACAGGGTGTGGCGAAATAAGAACAAGTCCGTTAAAACGTGTGAGAAAATGATTTTTTGTCAGGTGATTCACGTCGATATTATTGGTGCATATCACCGATTACTACCACATCTGACGTCACAAATCGGTACCGCTCCCCTATAAACTTGGGCTTAATTGAGCATTTAATTTTAACCCTCTGTGTTTGTCCGGACGTGGACTTGACTTTGACGTCGCTATAAATGTTTTGAAATAACTAGACACGCTACACCGATCTAATAAGTTTAGGGTTTAGCAAGTTTACGTGGATTTATTGCTAGTGAGATGAGTCTAATTGCGAGTTTAATGATTTTGGTGGAGGGAGATGGGGACGCTTTAATAAAAGCGGCGGAGAAGAGCTCGTGTAAACAGATGGGTCATTATACTCCGCCGTAGAATCATATGACTTGTCAGGAAACAAACTGAAGATCAGTCAACAAGTTTGGATATTTACATTTAGAGGCAGATGTGGGTGGCAAAATTGCCGAAATTGTATATTGCGGTTATTAATGATGCGGGAAAAGGTGCCAAAATATGCGTTCAAAATTGAAGGTGAAAAGCCTCCCAGAATTAGCACCCAAACTAAAATGTATCTTTCCCTTCCAGAAACCCCCTTTAAACATGGAGTGCGGAGTAACGGGGGGCTACACGAACGGAACAACGCCCGCTGGTATTCTGGCCGACGTCCGTTCGCAAAGATCTCCTTCAAAGACAGGCCTCCACGTGAACTTCAAGGACAAGGGGGAGATCAAAGAACGCAGGGAGAAATTCCTCACTGCCAAATACGGACATCATCAAATGAGTCTCATTCGAAAACGATTGGCTGTGGAAATGTGGCTTTACGAAGAGCTGAAAAAGCTCTACGAAACTTCGGTAAGTACATTTAATGGAAACTTATTGCCACCTTATAGAGTCTAGAGTTTAATTTAGTGTCTAGACTTTGGGAATTCTTAATGAATTTCGGATCAGCCACGTGTGCTTTTATCTTCAGAGTTCGTCTTCGGCCCCCGTAAAATTAAAAATTATACATTTAAAAATACAACATCGTCAGCGCTCGTAATGAACTTTTTTGGTAATTTTCAAGCCACCTTGGCTTTCGTTTATGAATTTTTCATGAACGAGTGTGTAACGGCAACAATAACTGCATAATCTGGGAGAAATTCAAGCGTTATTATGTATTTATTCTTCCATAAAAATTTTCGAGGAGGTTCATGTATATGACCTTCCTTTATCAAAAGATTTGTGGTGCTTCGTTGCGATACATTATATTAAAAGGTCGCCGGAAAAGCTGAACTGCTATATTTTACGTGACGTATTGGTATCAGCAGACAAATAAATCAGTTTAATCAAACATTGTTGGTCTTTTTAACTTATGATGCAATGGGAGTTGATATTTTAGGTTTAAACGGATTACTTTGGAGTCAAGTTTAAGGTTTCAAATCAGAATATCGAGTTCAAGAGGTCAAATTACGCATTGAAATGCCTGGTTAAGGCTTCCGGATTAAAATCTTGAGAAATGAAATAAATGTTTCAGGTGTTGGGTTTTTATATTTTATTATAATAATTTAATTTGTTCGGCACGAAAACGCCGTCAAATGAGTTTGCATTTTAGATCAAACGAAGGAGTAGCTAAAAATCTTTATTAATTGACCCGAATCTGATGGGTATATGTTAAAAAACAACAAAAACAAACAAAAAATTGACATTTTCAACCTTTTCTCCTTAAAAAAAAATAATTTTGTAAGTCGAGATAGGTCCGAATTTTTGTCATTTTAAAATTCGGGAAAACCGTTGGCGCAAACCGTATCGAGTTCCGGAGATAACAAACTTGAAAAATCCCGGAACTGTAAAGAATTAACATTTTTCATGATTTGGCAGCTCCCCAAAGTTTCAGACGCTTCTAATTCAGTTATTTGTCGTTGTAGGAGAATTTTAAAAACAGATTTGGATTCTATGTGGAATTCTAAGTAAAATAAACATATATTGCTTTACATTCGGTCCACAAATAAATGACACATTGGCAATAATAGAGTTAAGGAATCGAATTTCGAAGTAATTATTAATGTTTTTTTTTCGACACGAAAACGTCATCAAAATGGGTTTATCGAAGGAGCAGCTAAAAATCTGTAAGTTACCGAAATCTGACGTCTAAAAGTCAAGTATTTTAGAAAAGACACGTAAAATACGAAAAATGCCCTTTGAGCCCTTTTCCTTGAAAAGTTCATTTTCAAAGTCGATATTAGATCCGGATAGGTTTTTGCGATTTGGCAGTACCCAAAATTTCATATGCTTCTAATTGAGTCATTTGTTGTTGAAGAAGAATTTAAAAGCAGATTTCAATTCTACATAAAATTCTAAGCAAAATAGACATAATTTGATTACATTCAGCCCACAAATAAATGAAATATTGACATTAGTAGAGTTTAGAAATGGAAATTAAGTTATCACGTTCAAGAATTTTTTGGCACTAAAACGTCGTCAAATGGGTTTGTATTTTACGTCAATCGAAAGAGCAGCTGAAAATCTATAAGTGGACCAAATCTGATATCTGTAGGTACGTCAAATATTTTAGAAGAGACATGCAAAAAACGAAAAACCCTTTGAGTGAGAAAAGAATTTCTTAAAAAAAAAAACTAAAATACTTTATTTGTTAATCATCAATCAGCAGCATAATCATGTGCACGCGATCAACTCGAAAGAATCCAACGATTTGGTAATTATCTTTTAAGCATTATCTAAAACAACTAATTTGAGGGATTTAGAAAATAAACGATTATTAGACGAGTTATGATACGCATTTCCTACGTCATTACATTTATCTGTTATTTACCTGTAATACAAACATAATAAATTGTTTGGACCATATGCTGCCTCTTCCGAACATGTATTGTTATTGTGTTTATTTATTTTCTTTATTTTCCCTTGCTTCACTTTTAACGATGTCATTATCAAGACTTTGTTGCTTTGGCAAGTTGCCTGGCGATATTTTTAGGCAGTCGTAAATAAATAATTCGATATCTAAAGAGTTTACAGGGTAGTTTTCAAACAATGTTAATTAAAGCGGGACAAGTTGCTTCTTTTTTCTTTAATAGTAATTGAAATGGATGACCACAATTCATTTACAACTTGTTTGACATATCGTGATGACGCAAGCATTAGTCTTGTTGCATTTTTCCCTGCAAGAGCCACCGTTTCATTCCAATGGATGAAGTCATTTTGCTTACTCATCTCGTTATCTTCGAGTACCACCTTTGGATATGCAACAAAGAGTTTGATCGTTTCAAAATGTAGAAAAATGTCTGAGAGCGCCCAATTACAATGACCAACAACCATAATGTGACCATATGAACAAAAGGGTCAACAACCATCAACCACCACCAACTTACCATGACCTTCAACTCATTATACCGTCTCGGTTACAAACACCTGTAGATTCGCTTTGTTCAGTGATTCATCTGCTTTCTTTTGTCCAAATTCGTCATCAAGATAACAGTGAAGTTTTTGTCAGGGGTCCCGCAAGGTTATACTTCCTGCCCAATATTAGCGGACGGTTTTAATGAAGTTGGTGAACAATAGGCGGAAAGAAGAATGTCAATTTACTTTGTTTATTCAACGGGGCGGAATCAGATCCGGTTTTGAGGTCAAGAAAAAAGAGGAAAACTTGACTTTCCTCTTGATTTCAAGTTAATTAAATTACTTACTGTTTCTTCGTGTTTTCAAATTGGAAGAAAATTAATACGCGTGGTGTGCTTTTACGATATCAGTGATTGAAGTTTTGCCTGTTATTAGATTAGGACGTTATGGCCGTTATACACGGAAGAAAACCGTACAAGCAACAAGGCTCCCGTGTGGCATATTGTACACATTAATTTAATAATAAATAAGAATTATGTTAGAAAGTATAACATCAACAAAGTATATAAAGCCGAAGAATCTGGAGAAAGCAACGAACAAAAAATGGTAAAAGCATTTCCCAGAATCTTATTTTTACCGCAAATTTTCATGTTTTTATTATTCTAATCTAATGTAATCTCGGGAAATTTGCAAAAAACTTAAGAAACTCAAATTTCGAAGGAACAAGGTTTCTAAAAAAAACTTGAAATTGAAATACCAAAAACTAAAAACAATAAAATCTACTGAATTTTTTGGGAAGTTGTAATCCATATAATACACATTTGAAGTACCTACAAAAAATCCCAAAGATTCTCAAAGTAGTTAGATTCAAAAGCATTTAGAAAGTATAAAAACTGCATTTTCGCATTTTCGTAGATTTTATTCCAATTTCTTCCCTGTAACAATTACAAGACATAATAATAGAATTTTTTCCCACGTGTCTTTCCAATGCGGAATTAAAAACTACATGTGGTGTCACTTTGATGTCACCCACATTCTTCTTAACGAGCGCCTTTATCCCGACCTCCTGAAAATACATTTTCTGGATTTTCCTGCGATCTCATTGTCTAAATATACCTCACTCATCTCGCTTCTAAAAAGAGCAAAAATTTCAAGTTTTCATTTAATTAAAAGTGATTGCATTGTCACACATAAAATTCGATTCTCTTCGTTTTCCCAGTCTGGAAATGAAAAAACTCCTTGTCGTGTTTAATTATCTTGTCTCATCTTTCCAAGCTTTCTGAGGTCGATGACTTTATAATTCTAATGGATGTTGCTTGTAGAGTGGTCCTTAGGGAAATCTGTCGCTACAAAACCCCTTCAATGTTTACAGGGTTAAAAATCGAGTCTAGGCGTAGCGACGTAGGGCATTTGAGGTCAAACATGGAAAAAATCTAAATCAGTCTGACCCGAATTTAAAAAGGGAACAACGGAATTTTTCACATTTAACTGCTGTGACGATAAACGAGACAATTTGTAGGTCCTATTTTAAAACTGCACTGAGCTGATTAATTTTTCGAGTAATCGTGCACACGTGTTTTGATGGGTGAAGTATCTCAAGCTATTTTAGATAGGTTCTAAAGGAGTGAGTTGTAATTTGGGAGATGGGGGCTGACAGGGGCAATCAACGTTTGTCGCTGCTTGTTTGAAGTTTTGTTTTATTCTTGCGCAAGATGACCACCCATAAATTACTCAAGCAAAAGAATCCTGCGAATGCTGGGAAAAATCCAAAACGTTGAAATGATACAATTAATACGAATAATTTCTCATTCCCATCCAAATGAGGCCATTCGAATTCATTTTCACTCGGAAATTTCACACCTTCATCATTATACAATGAGTAAGCTTGGAAACGGTATCGCAACGGAAATAAATTCCAATATTTTCACTCTAGTTATACTCATAATCACTTTCAGCTTGGAGAGAATCACGCCATTCTTTATAGAAATTATCAACGTCACGTATGTAAATCACATTAACAAACTTGACTCTAAAAGACAGAAGAATGCAACAAGCTCATTATCTCAAGTACGCCATTTATTATGTAGTCAGATCTTGTCAATCAACGATAAAAGACAATACGAATTAATTAATATTATCAAATTCTTGCCCTCTCTGAGGTCAAATCCGTTTCCGTCTCATCTACATAAAGTTAAAAAAGTCTTTGCGCAGTGCAGCATTCACGTTGCGTGTTTCGAAAATCCACGTATTTATCGCGATACTTTAAAATACAATTAGCGGTATTGATTGTCACTCAAACATGACAATATTTATGGATTCGCGCTCTTCGAGGTGAGATTCCGATTGCTCTAAATAATCGACCGAATTAACTCACCAAATCGATGAGTATTATTATTATTTATAGTCACGTGCTGATCCAGGTGCAAACCAAAAACAAGAAATTTAACGGTTCAAGGACGTGTTTTGCATAAATATTTCGATGAAATTAACCGATAACTAAAAAACAATTAATTGAGATAGGTAATTACATACATGAAAACATCTCCGCACGGAGGTGAACGACTTTGTGAAGGTGGAGAGTATGAATTTGAGGAGTATTTACGTTTATGGGTGATAATTATGTTGAGTCATCTTAGGAAGATCAAAAGTCAGATCCGGATAACGGGTCGTGGTGAACGAACTTGGCGAAAACAAAACATTGGAAAATTTTGGCTCGCAAACGTGGAATCGGAAATGGAATTATTGCGGGGGCACATCTGGTCGTCCACAAGTCCTTTTGTTACTTTTTCTTAAACACCTGCTCAATTGTTCTTTACAGACTGCGATTTGCGGTACCTCAAATCGCCAGTTTTTTGCTTTGTGGTGGTATTTAACGACTTCTCGGAAGAGAACTGATTCTATGTAGTGTTGCACGCGCTAACTTTTTATTTTTAATTTGTGGACCAATTACTGTAATTATACAAGAAATAATTAAGGCTGATAAAATATTTTGCATATTCATAAAATAATACCTTCAGACATTGCATCTACATTTGTAAAAAAATAAACGAATCTATAGAAACCAAAGACTATAAAGAGAGAATCGAGCAGTGGACATTCTAGTCTAGAGAACAATAATATAAAGATCAATTTTCAAAAAATTGTTCAATGGGGATCAGTTTTGGTTTCAAAATTGCATAAAACTCATCATTCTTTCATTGTCAGTTTTGTTTAGTACACAATCTAGGCAAATTTAGAATTAAGGAGTTATTTTTCAAAACTCAATAAATCCAATTTTGACTGACATTGGGTTTGATGTAAATTTGAGATTATTTTGGGTAAATCTAACAATGTGTATTTTTTATTCAATGAAAAACCTCTTGCTAAAACATTATTGTGTTAGCCTCTTATGCCAAAATAATTGAAGAAAATTTGAAAAAAAATGAACAAATTATCGTTTTGTAAAAATTTATGAAATGGAATTATTGAGTTTTGAAAAATAACTCACTTCTAGAAAATTTTGGAAACCCTGGAAATCTCAAAGAAACCAGAAAATCTACGGAACTCCAAATACGATAAAATTTATTAAACTAGAAGTAACTCGAAACACCCAAATAACCCGAGAAACCATCATCTATTTTTCGGAAGAATTCAAAGATTCCATCCACATTTGTCAATTTCCGCTCTTGGCTTTGCAGTATTTTGTGATTCCGTTTCACTTCGATGTGTTGATTCCACTTGTACGTTTTATTGACCATATGTCGATGTTATTGCGTCTGACGAATGCATTTCGTGCTGTAAAAGCCATTACGTCTTTTAGATTAGTTTTTATCTACCAGTACGTGTTTAATTCGCTCGATATAGTTTTATTATTGACCACTTATTTAATTTAAGATTGAATCTGTGAACAATGCGGAATGCAATGGTGATAACTAAGTAATTGTTTGTCAATAGAGCATGACTTTAATCAATGGTTAAATAGATCATTTTAGGGAAGTCTCAGGGGATCGATAAAAAATTGAAATTTGATTATTTGTTATGAATCATCGATGTAATTTTTTCTTTGTGTACTCTAAACAAAGACTATTTTCACAAAAATGACGACGCGTCTCACCACAACAAGAAACGATGCGGTTTCCACATTTTGCACCTCATGATTAATTCATAAACACGGGCGCTAAAGGCTATCTTTCTTTGTTTCAGAAACAAGTAGATGCTGTAAATAACGACGAAGTAGAAGTGGACATAGACGAACTTCTAGATATGGACAACGACGACGAAAGAAGGAGGCATTTACAGGTAACACTATACCATTTTTTGTCAGTTCTAATAAACGACCATTATTACGTGCCATCAATAGCCAAATGTCAAGGATACGTTCGTTTAATCAATGTTAACGGAAATGTATGAAACTGGAGTTGTGGAGGAAATACGAACAAATCTTGGGGTATTAAATATTCGTCCAGAAGTTTAATCCCTCGTGGGCGTCGACCTCTTATTGCTTCGGTCGTTATTGTAGTGTCCTGGGATGTCGTAAATGCTATTTTCACTTTCGTTTTTCTTTCGGTGTATTATTGGCAGAAGCGAAACGCGATTTATTGGATTCGGATGTCTCTTTCGGCGGAGAGGAAGTTTTGGCCGCTTTACCGAACATGAACCTATCTACAGGCCATTTCCTGTTGTTTTTGATTATTATTGTATTAATATGATAAAAAGACACGCCTATTACATGGAAAAAAACAACGTGCGATGAATAACAAACGTGTAAATATTTTTCACTGATTATTTCATTATTAATCACTTGAAGTTGAATGTATTGCATTCGCACACTCAAAACAATGTTCAATATAACACGCTAAAGTTCATTACAATAAGTTTTGAAAAGTCCGGTATAGAAATTTTAAAATGTTTCCTTCATGATCTTGGTGATGCAAATTTCGCTGTTTGCACGGCGAGAATGTTATCAAAACCAATATTTGTATATTTCGACCTTCGATTTACGTCTTCTCAAACTAATAAAACTCTTGTTACAGAACTTGCTGATAAATGCCAAAGGTTCCCAAAACGATGTAAAGGTTTGTACCACCGCAAATTAAGCAGAATTTAAACTAAAATCTCGTTTTGTTTCAGAAATTCATCAATGATCTGTTAGATAAAGCAAAAACTCTTTAAATTAAGTGAAGTGCCAAGTAGGTTCAGTGAAGACTTCGGCCCTATGGCGCCCTGTTTGCACAAGTTTTAGTGATTATAATTATTGCATCATCGATGTTGATCGTTCGAAACTGTTCCATCCTAAATCTATCAGGAAAGTCGACTATTTCAACAGTTTGGACCGATTCCGTTAAGTTGTAATAGACGAAAAAAATCAGTTTTGTCGTTAGTTGTGGCCAGTTTTGCCAGTTGTTAATTGAAAAAAAAATTGAGATGACTACACTTTTTCTAATTTTTTATATTCTTAGCGCTAATTTTATTGTGAAAACAATGAATGTTAAACTGTGTAAAACGCGTAGCTAGTCCTGACATAGAATTACGACGTGTTATTTAGATCATATCAGACTGCCTCCAAATGAACAAGGCTTTTGTAGCTCCTTATCATTGGTTTTCATATCGACAGTGCTCAAAATTTTTGTAACATGTGATGATGAATGTGAGCTTCCTCGAAATTATATTCAACTTATCGTCATTATTGGCCTCACGTTTTTGTTGAAATTATTTAGTATAATAATTGTTTGGTGTACTTATAGGATATTTATCTGTAAACTGCAGTTGATCTTTATGATCTCAGCCCTCTCAAATCTGACATGTGTATCATAGGATGTATGTAGGAAGTTTTAGTAGTTGTAAGACATTTTATGAAATAAATAGTTTCGATTCCCAGCGTCTTTTCTACACCTTCAAGTCCAACCAACGAAGACAAGGAATCTCAAAAAGTCTTAAGAAGTTAACAAAATAATTCTCATTTTTGAAATTCATTAGATTATCTAGATTGTTTTAATACACTGGATGAAAAATCAAATTTTTACGGTCTCTTTCAATTTTCCTTCTTTTCTGCTTTAGATTATTTGAAATTTCGAAATTCTTTTAATTCTTTAGCTTCTCTCGGTTTCCGATTACAGTATTTGCATTTTTAAAATTCGTGTGAACGAATGCGATTTCGATCGCTTTTATTGCCGGATCTTACCACTTTGGCCACCATTACATTGGTTCAAAAACATATTCTATGAGAATTAAAGAATTTAAAAAAATCTGGAATTGTTGTCACCTTCAAATGGACATGTGAGCCACCCTATTTGTATTTAGTCAGGGCCGGCCCGGTCAGGATTGGGCCTACAATGATTGAAACAAAGAGTTTTATCTGTGACACTGAATGAAAAAAAAGGTAAACTCACTAGGGGCCTCCACCCCCTAGCTGGTAGATGATGAGAGGCTCAAACTGTCGGTGATGTTTTTCTGGATCCTCGGTATTCAAAAACCATTTAAGATTTTAGCAGCAATCTGCATCTGAAATTGAACTTCAGTTTATAGGAATCGGCAATTGCAAAAAGAAAATCATTTACCATCGTTTAGCATCTTATTAAAGAACGGTTTCTTTAACAACTGAACTCCTGCCACTTCTACTTTGAAAATAATAATGAAAAAAGTATACAAGTGGGTGCCATTCAATGAGCCATTCCGAACCTAAAACAAAAAACCATTAGTAACTCAAACCCTCTTGTTACACTTCCAGAGAATTTCAGAATCCAAGAACCGGCTAAAAGATCCTCGATGTCCAAGAACCATCTAAAATTTCCGCAGCAATCTAAAAGTGAAATTGAACTTCATGTTATAATCTATAATGTCATCAGGAATTACAAAAAGAAAAACGTTTACCATCGGTCAGCGTTATATTGTCTCCCCAAGAAGGACTTCTTCAACAACTGGACTTTTGCCATTTCCACTCTGGAACTCCCTTTAGTTGAGGCCGATGGGTTGTAATGTCGTAAGCGCGCAAGCCCGCAAGTGACTACAAGAACCCTCTGAAACATAATTTCAAAACACAAACAAATCAACAAAAATAAAAAAAAAATAATTGGGTGTTAGCACTCAACACTTCTCATTTTTACTTCCAAGCCTGAAACAAATCGAAATTAAGTCTTCTCTTCCCGCGTGGACGATCCGGCCAGGTTGGTTTAATTTTATTTTCAAGAAACATGACTTCGCGCAGTTAAAGAACTCGGCAGTTTTTTGTAAAACTCTTATAATTATAGGCAACGGTGTAATCAAAATAAGAAGAACATATAGAGAAAGAAATAACATCAACATAGGTAAAACAGCAAAATGTAGAAAACGGTTTTGCTAAACGCGAACAAGAAGTCGAGTCAAAAACTCCTTGTACTTCACTATAAATAAAAATAGCATACACATTAAGTGGCCCACAAAAAAACGCATAATCCGTCACGAATATCACATATGCTACTGGGGCAATTAACTGAAAAAAATGTTGGTAGTTATGTAAAGCAAAGCCCAAAAAACTTATCCGAACGTGAACAAGTTGTTGCAAAAAAATGCGAAAAACTTTATTGAACATATTTCATACAATAAATCGTTTAAAATAGTTAACTTACTTAAAATGGTATTTTTATAATATCGTCGGCTTAAGTCATCAAGTTGCTAAGTTCATTTTGAATTTTTTTAACCAAAGTCGGGAAATCTTAATTTTTCACATATTTGTCGTCAAATCTGGGATTTGAAAATTTGGGGAATGAAAATAGAATGTTTCTTAATGCTGAAATAACAACACATAAAAGGATCCAACGCTGTACCTTTCTGTTATCCTTTTTATAAAATTGAAAACGCATTTTGTTCAAAAATGGACTTGGCAACTTAACAACAATATGCAATAATAATATTTTTTCCAGGTGCCTTTTTGGGTTGCCAATCAAACCATCATTTGTTCCCTCAGAACGTCATTTTGACACTTATGTTTTTTCCTTCGACATTCGTACGAAAACACTGAATTTCACTGAACACGTAAGTTACCATTCCAAATTTCAAATTTCCCGCGCCTTGTGTCACTTTGGTCGGCGCACGCGCATCCGTCACTTCTCAGATATTGCATTTTGGTTCTGTCACAGTCCTAAAAAATAAACTCGAAAAGAAATTCCACTCGAACAGTTAAAAAACACAACTAGAATTAGTAAATATCCCATTTACTTAACTTTTTATCTTATGGCACCAGTTGAAGATAACGACAGCGGCATGGAATCACAGGATGGGTCACAAGCACAGGATGCTCCAAGCAAGGAGTTTTCCCCTGAAAAAAAGCTCGAATTGGAAATGGACTACGAAGAAGAGGTAAAGCACTCTCTTACCCTTAGTTTTTCGTTACGAAACTTGCCAAAACTTCAACATAACCTCACTTTTGAACGTGTTGTAGCCCGACGAAACGCTGATCGAGAGACTGTGGGGGCTCACGGAAATGTTTCCTGAGACTGTACGAAACGCCACGCATACAGCGACAGTGAATACGCAGGCTGGAGTAAAGGGCCTGTATCAGTTCTCAAGAAGCGCATTGTGGATAGTTTTTAGTACATCTATAATCTTATTTGCTCCTGTGATATTTGAAGTGGAGAGGGCGCAAATGGAGGAAATGCAGCGCAATCAACAGAAACAAGTACAGGAATAACGTTATGGGGGCATTTATTCACGTTTTGTTGTAGATGCTGTTGGGGCCAAACACTGCAGTGTCTGGAGGCGGCATGCCTTTGATGCCTCCCATGCAGCGATAATGCCGCCATCGAGGAGTCGGAGTTTTAGGGTTTTTGTAATGTGTTACTATATGCAAGCAAGTTGATTGTAAAATTCCTGTCTAATATAATACAGTCAGTTGCGCGTTCTTGCATTTTTAATGCTTTAATGGTGTTAGAATAAACTGTTGATAAAACAGAGTTTCATTTTCATCAACTCAGTCAATCACAATCGGTAAATTTTAATGAATTTATTTAATAATTGTACGATTTTCGTACCAACATCGAGTTATATATACAGCCATGTTATTTAATTTATATTAAAATAGTTAATTTGTAATAATAAAGTCGTTGACATTTCATTGACGAATTTAGACAACTTTGCGCTGATATTTACTTCAGTACGCTTTATAGAATTAATACTGATTGTAAGAAATTTATTTTTATATCTTTTTAACGAATTTTATTACGAAATTTTGTACAATTTCCAGTGACTGAAATAAATAGCAACGGCAAAGAACTTTACCACAAATGTTAACCAGTCTTTGTTGCAATTGACGCAGTCAATTGCAAGAAATGGCTGAAAATGAAGAGAATTTAACGTTATCATCATAACAGAAACTTACACTGGGTTGTAGTACGAAATTTACAAATTCATATATAAATATACTTATTTACACATAGATTATGATAAATGTAATATGTACAGGGCGGCTTCCGTTAACAACACAATGACGTGATTTTGTTCAAAGTTGTTTACAAATGACAAGGTCTATGAACTTGGTATTCCGTAGAAGCCGCCCAAAAGAAACAACATGGAAAAATTACAAAACTTGTTACCATCAAAGTTGATGGTAACCTAATCTGTCTGATCTATGGTTATCTGAAAATTCACCTATGTAACCCAACATGTATGTTAACAGTTTTTACACTAAGAAAACTATTTTTAATTAAAAAAGAGAAGTTCTACATTTTTAAAACACGAGATCACCTCTTAAATAATTTTGTACTTTTATTACATGTACAAAGTGCCTAACGCTCAATCACTGGCCACAAACTCGCGAGTATTACAAATTAATTTATAATATTTACAATGAGATTTTTCGGGAGTATTGATTAGAGTGATTGACGCCGCACGAGAACGCAAAAAAAAAGAATAACAATTTTCTAATTCCAGCTTAGCAATAGAAATTCAATTATATATATTATTTACAAAGTGTACATACTTCCATCATCATCATCTACAAAAATATATAAAAAAAAACTATATTAGAAACGATATAATCATGCTAACTGAAAAGCCCAAAGTAAGAACGAAACTCTTTAAAAAACTCTTAATCACTGGTCCTACACATCGCTATTAACATATTTTTAAAAAATAAATCTCCAAAAATAAAAACAACTATATACACACTGTGCTTAGTATTAATACTTGAATTAAATAAATATGTTTTATGAAATAAAAATTGCACACCCTTTTAAACTAATTAAAGCTCCTTCAATTCACGTCTGCTGGCCAGGATACGGCGAATTACCTGCTCCCAAATCGGGGGGCGGCGACGGGTTGCGACCCTCATATCTACCCTCCTCGTCTGTAAAAAATCAATATTGCCACCTCGTCACTCAAAACAAACATCAAACATACCCAAAACTGATGCATATGAAGTAAAGTTACTATCATTAGGATAAACTGGATTATTGAAAGGTGGCACGTAATCAACAGATTCTATCTCTTCAAACCCACTCTGAGGAATCTCATCGGCACTTCTCTCTTCTTCATCGGGAGTATAAAACAAATTGGGTTTCACAGCTGCATCCTTTTCAGTTTCCTCGCTCTTTACGCATTCAACTTCCGGCTGCTCCTGCTCTACGTTTGCTGCATAAACAGGACTTATGACTGTTTGATTCGAGGGTGCCGCTTCTAAAGTCGGTGATGACTTCGAAGGCGTCACGTTTACATCGCAACTACCGGGAATCGGAAAATTCGGACTCGGAGGGATTGTCTTGATTACTGGCGGAAGTTCGCAATTTAAAATTGCTTCAACATCCAGTGCTGTTTCGACAATAATTTCTAAATAAAGAAAACAACTTTCAGACTGTTTTACTTACTTGGCTTTCGACTTTCCTCATCCACGGGGATCCCCAAAACCTTTTTTAATCTAAGAGTTGTCATCTCTCTCTGGCGCTCTAGTTCGGTTGGTTCCGAATTAAATGCCGACGGAGCTGTTGAAAAATAACATGAAATGAAGAAACAGTGACGATACAAATTTTTATTACCGATATAAATCCCAATAAACCGAAACCATTGTTTATGATTACGTGTTTTTAGTGCGGTGAAGTTTTTTGTGCTAGGATCACAATTCGAGCAGGTAACACCATGAATATTATCTACAAATTTAAGGTTTTCAAATGAAAAACAATGACTCATGTTGTTGACATCTCGAATTGATTCATAATGCAGCTATTTATCAAAGTTCTAGAAAGAAATGACGGTATATCGTTCATATTTGTTTTTCCCATTGGGAGCTGACACATAATTTAAAAGTACTTTGTCACAAAAATGAAAACGGGAGGCTGCAAACACCCATTTCTAGTTACTTAAAAAGCCATTACCATAATCCCCTGCGCGAATACAGTGCCTGGAATGACAAATGAGCTTCTACCTCAGTTCTTTTGTTAGCTTCTGGCAATTTACTTAGTGACAATTGTGTGTGAATGCATTCGAATTTGGTGCCCAGAAGAATTGATAAGTGAAGTTTTACATCCAATGGTAAGTCAGACGTTATTGATTATCTTTGTAAAATTGACCACCGCCCTTTTTAAAATCGGTAGAGTAAAATTAAAAAGTTCAAAATCAAATAATAATTTTTACTTGTGAACGAACTATTCAACAATACAGACAAAATAGAAGCAAATTAAGCATGAAAACTAACCTTTTCCTGCAATTTCCAGGAGAGGAGCCTCATCATCAGACGACGTAATTGACGTACAACTACTCGTACTATCAGACCTCGGTCGCAATGGTTTGAACGACTCTGAAGAATTATTCTCTTCCATATTAACTGGTTCTTCCATCGAAGTTTTATCATTATTGTTCAGCTTCTTCCTCTGCCTATACTCGGTAATTGAAAGCTGCACAAAAAATTTATCAAACAAAGCACATACAAGGATCAAAAAGTTACTTTTCTCTTTGCAGGAGTGATGGGTTCAGGCTTCCTCTCTTCAAAACCGAAAATACTCAACGTCTTTTCAACAGTGCCAACCAGGTGATCGCTATTCGAGAACATGTGATGATGGTCTCTTGCTAAGCGTGGATCCATGAGACAACTAACGGGCATTTCCGGTCGAGGAGCTGGAGCTTCTTGCAGAGGAGGTACTATACAATTACTGAATTCCTCTTTCATTTCAGCCACCCGTTCTTCTAATACTGCGTCTGATTCGAGTGCCTGAGTGGGACTGTCTTCGTCGGCGCCGCTGTATACGATTTCTACACAACCTTCTTGCTGTCGATCATTCTGTATCCAAAAGAATTACATGTTCAATTTATCCTGAAGAGAAAGAACAAGACTTACGGTAATTGCCGCAGGAGCTACATTAGTTGGTGTTAATGGCGGAGTTATATCATTTGAGAGTGATTCTCGAGGCAAACGCCGCTTTTTGGGCGGTGCCAAGGCCTCACTTATTGGGGGAGATTCTAAAAAACAAAACCATTACACTGATTGTTTAAGTTTTTGTGAAGTTGTTACGAACCAGGACGACCAGAAGGGCTATCGCACTGGTCTTCACTGATGGCTTGCCTCAGCCACCGTTTCTTCGCGCTGCCTCTGGGTTGTACATTTGTATCACAAAAGCTAGCTACTTGAGCAAGTGCTGCCAAACTTTTACCGGGAGTGTAAAAACCAACATTCGAGTCAAAATCTGAACCAGTGTTGATATGTGGTGTTAAAGAAGAAGGTGATATTGAACTAGCTGAATGAACTGGTTCTGGCACTTTATTCAACCACTCGTTCATCAAGACCTATAACCCGAAATTAACGTCAAAACCACAAACATAACTTCAATACAACACCTTTTTGGTCTTTGGAAATTTGAAACCCTGTTCCATGGGTTCCACTGCGGCTTGTACTAATAAACAAGCAGATGACAGATGTGTTTCAGGTGATGACTGAGCAGAGTTTGAATTGGAATCTGTTTCGCGCGGAGGTGACTTGTTTGTTTTTTCGCCGTTGGAAAGAGCTAAAAGAAGACCCACATCTTTTTCTGAACAATTTTGTAGATTTCCTATAAAGAAAAAGGTTCAAGAAAAAACGTAAACAGCAGTGCCAAACATTACCTTGAGTATTTTCTTTACAGTCGTTGTCCTTACTAGGACGCATCGGTGGTGGATTATCATGTGGCGAAAGCAAAGTCTCATCTCCTGATGTTAAATACGAATCTGTGGAGTTGAGACGGTTTCTTCGATTTGTTGATGTGTTTGTACTAGAGGTTCGAGCTCTACCCTTCCTTCTAACAAATAAAATCGTTAAAAACAAGAACTGATTTTTCTTTCGCTCACCTTTTGCGCTTCAGTTTCGGTTCTACTTTATCCTCATCCTTCCCAGGACACGGCTCAGATTCTCGTCTGTGAGCTTGCTTAGCTTGATGCTCCTGTTTCCTTTGATCAGCTTTTTCCATCTGAGCAATCGCTCGCAAGATAGCTTCCAACTTCCTTTCTTCTCGGCTCAGCTTCTTATTCTTATTCTTCTCAGCTGGGGAGGGTGAAGAGGATTCTACATTAAAATTGGAAAATGCAGTAGGTCTATAATCAAACATACCTTCTTTAACTTCAGTCTCTTTATTTTCTTCCTTTTCCACTTTGTGATGCGAGGAAGACCGCCTTGTTGCGATAGGCGGTGTTGGTGATGACTCCGGCGTCGGTTTCACATCTTCTTCTTTAACTTTCACATCCTTCTCTTCTGGTGGAGGAGTCTCTTCAACCGCAGGCTCAATCAACTCTTCTTTAATGTCTAGTTTGCTTTCTTCAGGCTCAGACTTGACTGCCTCCTCCGGCTCCGTTTTGATTTCTTCAACTTCCTCTTGCTTTATAGGAATAGTCGGAGATTCTTGCGGTTGTGCTGCACTCTCTCTTTTCGGTTTAACTGTAGGGGTTTCAGGCTCCGATGAGAGAGACAAAGATGTAGTTCTTCGGCCACGTCTTTTCTTGTGCCTTGAAAAAAAAAATTATTGCAGACAAAATATTTATACAGTAACTTAGATAACGAGAGAAAATAGTTGTTTACCGTATTGCAGATAGTCTATACAACTTATCCTAATTGGATGTATCAAAAAAACAAATTAGTAGCGATAAACACTGTTTACGTTTAAATTACGAAAACTACAATTTGATTATGAATTCAATTATTTGAAATATTATCACTTTTGCGATTTTGTGTAATGTATTAAATAAATGGTAATAGTTTTTACGTTAGAGATATGCCATTTACGTTTGCATTTTTAAACAAAAAATAAATAACATGAATCGCTGAACTAATCTATTTGTACATTAAATATTTGATTTATTACGCAAAACGACAAAAATGTGTGAATTCTTTTCAAATGACCCAAATTTTTTGCTTCATTGTTCTTGTTAAATGAAGAATTAATTTACATGTGTTTATCAGTTGTTGACAAGAGCAATGAATAAAAAATTAACTAAAAAAGTGTAACTAGGACTTTTTGTCTCTAGTTTTACAAACACGATGATTGCGCTTACATTTCCGTGGAGTCTCCATTCTTCTTAATAGTCGTCCTGTTGACCGTGCACTCTTCAATGTTTCCACACGCGCACGCAATATGCGTAGTACCAATAGCAGCCAAATCGTGCGACTCATGTTTAATCGTCAATTCAACGTTTTTGTCCACATTCGCAATTGTCACAATATACAAATGTAACACACCCTTAACAATCGAATGTCTAAGTTCAGCATTCGGTTTACACGACCGTCTTATAAATCGCGCGCTGTTACCGTAAGTTCGCGTATCCACGCACACTTCAGTGTTGTCCTTATGCAACCTATAGAAAAACAGAAACGGCCCCGGACGTTGTGCATGTTGCCGCGTGTTGAACGTACTGCCGGAGTTTCGGTGTTGTGCCGATAACATGTATTTCCCTCGTAGCTCTATCACTGGCGAATTCGGTGGTAGATGAACCGTACTGACAAGATACTTAAGTTCAGTCAATGGCTGAGTATGAACACGACATTTGTGGACTGCTGGATCGAACTGCACCGAGAGATCTGTGTGAGCGCCGTTGACACGGATGTTGCTTATTCGAGCACGCAGCTCGGGGGAGTAATGGTTGGTAACCGCTTCTTCGTAATTTTCAATCCACTGTCGCAGTTGGGGGAGGTGAGTGGTTGAAGTTGAATCGTGGTTCTCGTCGTCGCTGTGGTTCTTCAGTTGCGCTTTAGTCTGGAAAAAGAGCAATAATTTATGGTAAAAAAAGCGGATAAATGACAACATAAACATGGTTCAGTGCTCATGATTATTGTCCTGAATGTAATTAATGTTTCACTAGTTGCAATGCCAATTTTATGATTTCAAATCAATTTCCTACGCTGGCAGTAAAACGTACCTACCACTGCTACGCTTTGAAAGTTCAAATAATGCACAATGCAACGGACAAAAAAGTAGGTGTGCTAATTGGAAACGCAATGTTTTGAGTATTGTCGAGAAGGGAGTTTAAGTGTAATATAAATTTTTCCTCTAATTATCGGATTGATTCCTCCAAATCAGCTCAGAAGTTACTTTTAATTTTTATTAAGAAACAGTAATACGTCGTCGAAGTATTACAAAAAATTATCATGGCCGTGTATTGACGGTTACTTTGTAAGTGACCTTCGCACTGATGTGACGAAATAAAACTACATTTTATATAAAAGAAAAAACACAAATTCAAGTTTACTGCATAAAATAACAGTTCAAAACCCAACTCAGTCTTGTCTTACAAATGTAGTCAATGTAATATCAATAATCAGCCAAGCAAACTTTGTTTTTATTACCTCTTTAAATATGAAACAATAAAAAAACAAACGGTTTAAATCAATTTTCAATATGAACTCCTACGATGCTCACGATTAATTTAAATTTGACCACAACTACGTCGGAAATGTTTCCTTTCAAGGTCACAGTTTATAAATACGCGGTACATCAAAATAAATAAAATTTATTCTTACTTTTCGCTTGACGACTTTTCTGTCTCTCTTTTTGATCTGTCTCCGCTGCACCGCTTCTTTAGCCGAATCTCTCCTTTGTCTTGCACCTTTCTGATGATTGTCTGTTTTCCTCCTGTTGACTATATTCGGCCTTTTGTTAACGATATTGTTGTTGTGTCCTGTTAAAATAAGCAATTACACTCAGCCTGTGGATTTTTAATCGTAACAAACCTTGATGCTCTCCATCAGAAGTATCACTGTCACTCAATGTTTCCTTGTGTTTAAACACTTCTTTCAACTTGGTGTCTTTTCTTAGTTTCGGATCGGCAAATTGTCGTTCTCTCAGCCATTGCTGTTGGACAAGTCGCGCCTTCTGTCGATCGATGTGCTTATGTGGATCACAAACTTCGCAGAGGTATTCGTCAGGAACTTGTTTGTTCTTGACAACACACTGGACGTGTTGCCACACTTTGCAACGATCACACTCAACCATGTAACCGTCATCATGAATAAAACCGCTGTAAATAAAACAATGAAGACCACACTTATAAAACGAAAAAATTAACATACCAAATACACCGCGTTACGTAATCTCCGAACTGATCTTCATTATTGACAGCTTCAGCTTCTGGTGCTGTGTCTGTCTCTTCGCCTTCAGTGTCATGTTTGCGGTCCGATCCGTCACTAATGTCAGAAGCAGCGTCGTCGTCTTGCAGCCCGATAGAGTTGCTATTACTTGCAACAGCTGACAGAGTTGATAAGCTAGTTGATGAAGAAATAGGGTTGGAAGTTGATAGAGTTCTTCCTGTAATGTGATGCACGTTTGAGGAGAAGTTCGGTTGGGAGAGAGGAGACGTACTTTTACCACTTCCTGGTGAATACATGGAACTACCAGAAACACCGTTCATCTGTGATGGGGTGTTTGGTGTTGGAATTGATCGAGTGGGAGATTCGGGTGGAAGAGTGGCATTGTAATTGTGATCGAGAAGAACAGCTTGGTAGATGAGATCTAAACCAGATTTGTTTCGTTCTTCCATTGGTTTGGCTTGTTCGCTGGAACTAAAAAAGTGTGTTACGTGGAAATAATTTACCATTAGCTTTGTATATTTTTAACGACTATTTTGATATGTCCTAGTGGTGGACTGGTTCAATAATTAATACAAACACTGAATAATCAATAACAATTACTAATGTATGTAATGTACTTACAAAGTAGGTTTCATTTCAGGCGGATAGTACGCGCTTTCATATCTAGGAGGTAAGCTTTCATAGCCTTTGGTTGAATAAGAACCACCAATGGTCCCACTCTTGTTGCTTAAAGTTTCGATGATTTCAGCAGTTAATGCTTGGTTGAAGGTCATTTGTTTTTCAGGCATAGGACCATGGTAGTTGTTGTACATAGGATTTGACTTCATGCTTCTCATTTTGTGAGTTTGTTTGAGTTTTTGCGCTTGTACTGCATGTTTTCCAATGTAGTTAGGTTTGTTTGGAATTTTTTGAGGTCTCTGTGGCGGAATTGTTCGCAATCCTGAGCCAGTTCTCTGGACTTGACCCGGCACCCCTTTAGGATGCGGAGGCAAAGTTTTAATACCTGGAGCTTTTCCATGTAAGTAATTATTAACAGGTGGAAGAGTCTTTATTTGGCTCTTGTGAGTTGGATAGAGAACTCTTTGTGGAGGTTGCTGCTTGTTTATCATGTTTACAGGCGGCTTATTTACTAAGTTATTAGGGGGCTTGTTTAAATATTTTGTTGTAGCTCCATTGTTTGCTCCCAGTAATTTTTGTCGGACATAGCGTTGGGGAACTGAAGGTTTGTTCAAAAGAATGTTGCTACTCCCTTGAGATGTCCCTGGCATTAATACATTACTGAGGATCTTGACTTTGTTTCTCTGGCCGTTTACAGTTTTCTGGGCACCCACATCGCTTACGTTGATTGCTGTTGTTAGTACCTAAATACAACACTTTTACTATTGAGAGTAAAATCAAAATTAACTTACGTTGTTGGTGGGGAAGTTATTTGCTGTGAGTAACTTGTGACTTTGTGGTATATCCTGGCTTGAAACTGTTACGTTTTCAGCGCAAGCTGTATTCTTAACAAACACGTTGTGTCCTCGGTTTTCGATGAGCGCAGGAACAGATGTGGTAGCAGTAACGACTGTATTATTAGGTACAACTTCTGGAGCACTTTTTTCAACACTTGGTGAAATTGTCTTGACAACAGTAACCGGGGTGTTGATGAGAGTTATGGTTTGTGGTTTAACAGTGGAATTGGCCACGTTGAGTGAAGTCGCGGAGTTGACTACAGTGAATTGTCCAGTAGCATTTGAAGAGACAGCTGGAGTCACACACAGCGTTTTCACGTTGCCTAGTGGTGCGTTCAACACAGTGATCAGTGATGCTTTTGAGAGAGCAGCATTTGCAGCAGAAGGAAGTTTCGCGATGGTTCTCACTGCTGGAGCTTGTAAAGATGTTTCTGTTTGATCAGTAGAAGGAGGAGTAACAGGTGCTTCTTCAGCGATTGAAGCTGTCGATGTGCTCACCTGATTGGCGAGCACAGTGCTCGTATCTAAAATTTAGCGACATTAAGAAGGTTCGTTCAACGAGGAGTTGGTCCGATTTACCTAAACATACACTCATGGTTTTTTCTTCGGTATGACAAGTAAACTCATCTTGGTGTGTACTTGGTACAACGGCGGTGTCCCCGCCACCACCCTCTTCTAAAACTGCAGCCTCCAGATCAGCAGACAAATCTACGAAGAAGTCAAGTTTGAAAAAAGTAGGTTATGTTTACAAACGCTCGCTTTTTTTTGCGGCAACTAAAAGTCCCTAAATTGTTGACAACCATGTTGGAAAGAGAAATTAGGGGAAAAAGTAAAATTGTTGAAAACAAACTCTGGAAAGCATATTTGAATAGGAATTCATTTCAAAACGCTCAACAACATTAAAAACATTTGTTCTTAGACGACGGCGTGAATTCGACGAGGTCGCGCATGAGCACAAACGAAAGAGGCCCGAGAAAGGAGCAAAAGAACCGCATTGCAACGCATCTTGGAAAACCTTTTCTAGTGCCGACTGCTCTAAAACTCGTAATCGATTCTATGTGGGCGTGAGCTTCTTCTCAATCATTAATTTAACATACAATTGTTCAATCCACACAATATTCCAGAATTTTTTGGTGGCCATTGGGAAAGTATGACTGACATCGACGACTGCGTCGTTGCATTACGTAACAAACGCATTTTCCCGAAAAGTGCATTTCCCACAATCTATTCTAAAATTGGAAGAAATATGTGACACGACCGATTTCGAAAATAGGACGCTAGGATTCAGAATAAAAATTCACGTAATAAAACGTTTATTTATTTAATCAGATAAATAGGAAGCCGCTACAAGCCGTCCTAAATATGTCGGGCGATATCGCAATTACTGCAATAATCAATTCAAATGACGGTAATGTTCGGCAAAATAGCGACCAGAAAACCACAACACAGGCCCTAATGCCCCACACAGTTTTTTATTGAAAATGGGCGAGTTTAAGCGATGAAAAACAACGTATTTTTAGTTTCAAATGACATATATGGCACAGAACGAAAATGAAAAAAAATCCACCGAGCATCTATAACACTTTTTTTCATGAAAACTTCAATTTTCAGCTAGTTTCCAGTCAAAATTCCACAAACGCGCCTCTGCCAGACATTCTAGAAGAGATGCTATAAACGTCTCGCAACGTTTCGGCGACATAATGAATCGAAAGCAGCGTGAAAAGGGATAATTCGGGGCTAAAATGATGTCCAAAGCCTTCCCGAACTATAATATACAGTAAACAAAAGAGAATATTGTATAAAATTACCTTAAATTGTTAGAAATTGCACACAACTCCAAGACAGTCGATGTAAACACAAGCATTTTAACTTAAAAACAACACGGCAGCAGTTTTTAAAACGTCCATTTAATTTTTAACACATCCCGCTGTCTTATTACACGAACACAACCCGAATTTGCTATAATTTTATGTAGAATTTATCACAAATTCTGATACGCTTTTGAAAACAGACATCTAAACTAAATATGGCAGCCATATTCAATGCAAAACAAAGGAAATGTAGCTACGAGACCTACTCGATAATCTCGGACCCACATCCGCTTTCCGGCGCGCGCGTGACCAACATCTGGTAACTTTTCAAAACTCCCTAGATTCCCCCAACTGGATCAAGAAAAACACAACATAATAAATAACTTTCTTTATTTCTAGCCCTTCTAATTTACATGATAACGTGCTATTAACATTGTTTTGCTGGTTGCGCTGGCGGCCAGGCCCATTGGCTCTCTGGGGCTTCTTTGAGAAGGGGCTCCCATGGTCTCCATGTCAACATTTTCCTGGCCAGAATCACCTCGTTTTCTGCTTGGACTATAAGTTCCTCCACTTGGCCACAACCGATTTGTTTCTCAATACCTTCCACAGTCTTCTGTTGCTTCAAAACACCAGCCCTTTCCCTGATAATCTCTTCAGTGTACTTACGGTACGCTGCCTCTGGGGGCATTTTCTGTAAAGTTCTTAAGATTTTACCGTAGAGGACCCCCAGGCTGTGGTGCGGGGTCTTCGAGACTGCTAGCCCCGTCAGAGCTGTGGTCTTTTTCAGAGCACCTGACATGTTTGGTTTACGTAATTTCAAAATCTGAGGTTATGTTTGGTAGAAGATAACAGGGCTACCACTCTCGTTTTCAAAATTCAAAATTTGAAAAAGTAACAATTTTTTATTATAACAAAGTAACAGTTACTTTCGAGGGAGCTCAACACTCGTCGATGCGTTTTCTTTAATAACCCAACTCTCCTCCCAGAAGAGTCTTAATCTGTCGTTTACATTCGCACAAAACTCTCTGAAATCTCTCAAGAGTTTTGTCTGGAAGTTGTTATCAACTCCCTGATTCGTTCGCCACCTTCTACTGACCATGTGGTTCCACGACCACAAGAAACCCATCTAAAACAAAAATTGTAGATTCAAGTTGAGGTTCTTTGGTCTTTACTTTTCTGGTGTTATCATAGTCGTCCTTATTCTTCCCACTGACGTGTCTAGTAATGTAAGCTTCATGGGGGCTCGGTACCACGTCGGCATGTACCGAAAAACGTCCAGTCGTTCTTTTACCAATTGAAGGTACTCGACTTCTCGGTGCTTGGGCTGCTCGTGAAATCAACACAAAAACAGTCCCAGTGCAATGAACGTACTGGTGCTCTCTTGAAGTCGCGTCTGGATTATTTGGAGGTTCTAGCATGCAATGAATGAATCCAAACCGCTGAACTATCGCTTCTTGTAGCAAAAAAAGTCTTTCCAAATACGAACCGTCTTTGAATTCTGAAAAGAGGTGTTAAGACTCAGACGTGACAGATGGAGAAATGGTACCTTTAAAAATCCTGTCTCTCTCCTCAAGACATTTGATATTCAGAGGTACAAAAATAGGCCCTCTCAACGGATCGCTTTTATTGGAATAAGGTAAAGCTAAAGGATCATGCGGAATTGGAATCATCTGTAGACCACACGTTTGTGCTTTTCGGTGCCAACTGGACAACTATAAATAAGACTTGTTACGTAAGGTGCGCCTCATGAAAAGAAAGTTTTTACTAGTTCCGCGACTATAGAGCCTGACGATGTTAACCATTCTACTATTAGCTCGTAGGCTTGGTCTGGTAAGAAACTGGTTTGGTGGCGCACATGCCCCCATTCTATCCTGTCACTTTTACTGGAAACATCAGTCTCCAGACGCATACGTTTGTAAGACATGCCTAGAACTACTTTTAAAAAAACGTGAAAGACACATAAGAGACTCGTACTATCACTTTCAGCGTACTCCACGTTAATATCCTCGCAAAGAAAATGAGGAACGCCGAATTTTCTATCACAGTACGTATTAGGGACGTCCAGTCCAGGGCTTACCGGAGACAAGCCCCAACTAAGCGCAGACTTCACCTCAACTTCGAGCCACTCGTTCTCGAAATTCTGTAGATCTCCAGAAGGCTGGAAGTCTTTGTCATCTGAAAATCACCGTAGAATTCCGAACGGTGTCTAAAAACCTCACCTTTGTCAATAACATAAAATAAGAAAAAACCGAACAAAAATGGTTTGCTCGGGTCTCCAGACGCGTGTCGAATTAAATGCTCAATGTGCAGCGTCTGCATTACCTATAAAATCGTTTTAGTACCACTTAAAACGGGAATATGTTGGTACCTGGACAGCTTTATCCAAAGTTCCAACTCCTTCCATGTGGAGCATCAACCAGTTAACAGCGTCAGCAGCGATGAACGTGGAGCACGGTAAGTTCTGATGGGCACAAATAAACGTGAGACCATTTATCGGGTTCTTCATCGCTTCCACAATCTCAAGACTCGTGGAAGTGCTCTTTAGTGTTGGTCCCGATTGAATTGTACTTAAACAAAGTCATTAGCGCCTCTGTTGTTACTAAAGTTAAGTAGTACTTCTCATCCGGGTACGCATCATGCGATTGAGATTCAGAACTAGACTGCGATTCGGAACTCTGCGACGCTCTGTTCCTTTCCATGACTTTGGACCCCGACCTATTAACACTCTTTGTAATATAAAGAAAGTAAGAATGACCGGTAAGCTATGCAGGCTAAAGAATGTTACAAACCTAAACGTAGGTGCGCTTGAGCGTGCAGGAGTGTTCTGAAAAGCAAGCAAAACCTATAACCTCCTACAATACAAAACAAAGGCAAGAAAGAAGTTGTAAGAAATCGTTAGAAGAACTACACATGCTCCAATCCGCAAACCAAGCTGTAAAGTAAAAGCTGTTATCAAACCTAGGCCGGGGGCGATCTGAAAGACGGTTGCTGCCAAGGCGCTCTCGGAAAGGAGAACTACAGTTGACATTCTGTAAATATAAGAAAATGTAGCTTGTACAGGCGATAGGGGCTGCGACAAAAGTTATCAGATGATAAGTTTTGTCGCGACGGAGTAAATCAAGAAGAAAAATGTACAATCTGTGCTGGGAATTAAGTTTTTACCACCATTTAGATACTAAAAGATTGATGTTACAGTGTTAAGAAAGTGGTAAAAACTCTCGTTTTGCATATTAATAAGAGTTAACAGCAACTAAAAGTAAAAAGTGGCATCAATTTTAGTTAGCTAATCCATACGTAATCTAATTATGTGTTTTTATACAAAGTGTTGCACGGATCAGTAAATCACTTTAAATAAAAGATAAAAAGCGAGGCCAAAATCTAAATACTCTCTACAAACAGCACTTCTAAAAATACACGCATATAAATAACTAACTACTAGTAAAAATTAGAGCTGTTATCAAACAGTACATTACATAAGAGCACACCTTTAATTCATCTGTTTGCTGTTGTTATAACATAATAAAATATTCCAATAAACTCTCTTCAGGTTAACGCAATCTTTCAATTAAAAGTCACCTGAAAAATTGCGTCAACACCTCAACAGTACCCAAACCAATTTCACGCTATTAATACCTGTGAAAAATTGCTCATACTGTTACGTCTGGGCTGAACCAAAGGCGCGTTGTTTATAATACTCAGTGACTTCTACAACATGCAAATAAAAAAGCTTTAGCATGCAAGTAAGTGACTAAAAATAATTAATTAGTGTGTAAATTGAGACAGAGAAAGCAACAATAGACACAAACCCTCGACTTCTTCGACGGCGCTGTTCTTTTTATTTTATTTACGGCGGTTTCGATAAATTTCAATAACCCATCGACCATCTGTTGGTGGTCGGAAGGAGTCGCCGCGGTGTAAATATCACAATGTTCCGCCCCGTCGATGATTTTTTTATTGGCGGTGTTATTCAAAGGAAGCAAATAAACGCGGAATCTCCAGTACTTTAAAGCATCCACTAGAACAAACTCCGTGTCTCCTCCAGTGCACACGTAATGGTCCAGATAATTCCAGTTGAAATGTTCGATTTTTTCAGTGGTGAAAGAAGCGTAGGATTCTTCATAAGTGTCATGATGGGGCGCGTGGAACCGGTAGCGGTACTGGTAGTTAAAACCGGGGTAAGGGTGCCTGGAAAATTACATAAAAACGTGGAAATAACACAAGAATTGACTACCTCGGTCTGTATCTAGTAACAGAAATCGTGTTTCCTGAAAGTGAAATTTTGTGGAAAAGTCTCCCAATAGAGAGGTAGTACGACTCGTCATTCTCCGTAACGCTCTGTCGGACCACCGGGCCTCTCATCTTCGGGTTTAAAGCGTTGATGTTGTTCATTATTTTGTCGGCGTTGCTCGCCATGAGAATCAACTGGAAGCCTTGAGCTAAGCGCTGGGAAATCAACTCTCTAAAGACTTCAACAGTAGATAGAGGTCTTTTGTAAATCGGTCTTTGTTGCGCAAAGTCTGCGTTTACACTATCCGGTAAAAGACTGTATAAAGACACCACGTAGTCCATTTGAAGGGCTCTTTTCTCAGGAAAGTAATCAGTGGTGATGGGGAGGCACGCTGGGATTGTCAACGACTTCCAGTCCACACCTAGCAATAAACCAGTTAATCGACAGATACCAGTAGCTATAAAACATAAGTTCTATACGTGATGCAAGTGTGGGGTTATTTACTAGTCCAGTCGTCAGAGATTAGACTTAAGCGGAGGTCACACGTATAAATCCCATGTTAACCAACGAAGCAACAACTAATCATTCATGTTAGCACAAAGCGACTACTCTAAACATCAATAATACAAATATACACAACCACCACTACTGGTTTTAAAAATGATAGTGTTGATGAGATGTGCGGGTCAAAACAATGGATTTTTATAGACGAGTGAATTGCAACAACAACTATCTGTGTTAATCTACTTCTTCTTTGGTAAGATGCGAGCTATAAAAATTCATTGTGTTTAGAGGTACGCGCCGGATTGAATTGAAAATCTGCACACTACACAAAAACACGGCGTAAAATACCCAAAAAAGCAAATATAAAGAACAGCCTACCAAAGAACTGAATTAAAAATTCTCTGAAAACAAATCTAGTTCATAAGTTACTTGTATTAAGATAGAGTTCAAACCTATGAGGACATCATTGACTGCGTTTTCCGGCGTATCCCAGTGATGACCATGGAACAGAAACGGAGTAAATTCACGTATCCAGTATGGTAGACCTAAGGGGCTACAGGATCAAGGATTGGGACGCTAGAAGGCTCCCGACGTGACACAAAAAAAATCGCATTATGATAATGAAATTATAAGCCTAAATGGACATGAACATTTCCTTCGCAATTAATTTCGTTCACAACCAGTTAATGGAAATGGTTGAAAAAAACGAAATGAACTGTGTTATGCTAGAATTTAGTGATTAGATTCAAACCAAGTGAAAAAATTTCGCAAAGCACGATCTCAAATGACTGCCAATTTGTTATAATTAAAATATTACAAAAAACAACCAAAACATTAACTTGACGTCATTAGTTCAGAGAAGATTCATGTGACTCTTCAAATACCTGTCGTTAGAGCCGGAGTCCACTCTTGCTCCCCAGTGGCGCCCCACAACAAAGTCAGACTCTTTGATGGGTTCTTCGGAGGAGCGGGCACGGGGTGGTTATTACTCTGCGAGTTCGGCCGTTTCTTACAGTCTGTAACTCCCCAATAACGTCACATTATAACAAATCTCTACGTACATTCATGCAAGGCCGCAGTGGCGCTAAAGAACTGGTTACTACCAGAAGACAACATCCGGTCCAATCTCGGATTGGGGTCATTTTCCAACGGTAATTCGGACTGTGCCGGAATGGCTTGGTAGTGATGCTGCTGGATCAAAACACCAGTAGGACCTAACAAAAAAATAGTACTTTTCCAATCCCTCTTTTATCAAACCTTTTGGAAAAATGTGGGTCCACCTCCTTCTGTTGGAAGTCAACTTAATCGTGACGTGTGAGGGATCAAAAGGGTTGATCAAAGCTCGAGATTCCAAGGGCGGGGACCCTTCCGACCCCACCACCATTCTCACAGGTGGTGATAATTCTTTCTCTACACCAAAAAACTAAATTACGACAAATTAGAGTTGTTACACAAACCATCGGCGTGTGGTGATACGATGGGGCTCACAGCAGCAGGTGGGATCGCAATCGGTTCAGATCTCGCATTAGAGTCAAATCTATGAGGAACGTCCGGGTCCGACATTTTCCGTCTTTGCCCCTTAATAAGCTCGTGAGAGTCTAATAAACTTCCTGAAGTCCGCTTATAACGAGGAAGTACTTTATGATTCACAGAGCTACAAAAGAAGTTGTCAGAGAAGATAAAAATCCACCCACGACGTACCTATTTTCATGCACAGTGTGCACATGAGGCGGCTGGAAAATCTGCGCGTCATACGCATCATAATCAAAGAAGGAATTATGAATGTAGTCATCCTGGACGAGTTTACTCTTACTACCCGGAGATTCTTTCTCCTCGTTAATAAGCGGAGGCGGTAGCTTAATACGTGGAATAAAATTAGAATAAGCAATTTTCTTGTTGGTTGAATAAAACGACAAATTAATCCAATGAGGCATGGAGTAGTCATCAGGGACATTTAAGTGGGTGTCTTTGTTATGAAACTAAAATAGCAACACTGATAACTGTTCACTGTTCAAACTAAGATAAGAAATACTTTTAATAAAGGAACTGCGTGCAACGGTTGCTCTCCTACACAAACCAAATCGCTTCCGACACCATTATCGATAATTCTTTGTTTGGTAATGTTGGTCAACTCGCGGTCAACCTCAAAGACTCCAACTCCTGGAGTTACCACAACGCTGAGTTGACCAGTTCGGTCAAAACTACGGTCCAGGTAATGTTTCTCAAAAACTACAAAATAAATTGAAACAGAGAAAACGCGAGAAATCAAAGTACCATTCAGAGACATGTTAAGGACTTCTAGGAAGTTGCCTTGGGCTGCTGTGCTGTTAGTGGCGGCGGGAATATCAATGCCTGGTCGCTTGTGGTATTCTAAGACGATTTTTAAATACTCGGCGAAAATTTTTCTTAGCTGCACCAAAATCGCGCTCCAGTCGTCATAGCGCTCGTTTTGGACAGCGACTCTGTAATCAGTTTATAAGAGAAAGAATCTCAGAATTGTGAAAAAACCTGTAAAAATCCTCGTAGTAGCGCCCTTTGTAATCTTTCTGTAAGCATTCCCTCATGTGAAGCGGAAACGCCTCCAAATCAACCGCTTCATAAAAAGTCCTTGAGAAGAGCACAATGGTCACTTCATGGTTGCTCCCATTCTTCTTCCACTTCATGAACAAGTCAGCAAGGAACCCATTCACTGCTTTCTCAAAATACAAGTCACCATAAATATCAAAATCCCACATTTCTGAAGACATTTGTAGAAACAAGTAAACCATTGAAGTTGAGGACCTGAAGACTACTTTGGTTTCTTCAGTAATGATGCCACAAGCTACTCTATCACCCATGGACCACATCTCATACACCTGACACCTAACAGCCCCTCCACAGAACTCTATGTTCTTTTTGATGTAAACACAAGTGTTGACAAGACTGTTTTTGAGTCTCCACATTTCTGACCTTCCCATATATTGGTCCTTGAATGTTAATTCTATAGAATCTAAAGCAACATCAGCGGGATCAACAATTCTTATTATCACATTCTTGTAAGGTTGTAGCCCAAAGCTTTGGGCTATGCTTTGTTCTACACTGATTGTATCTAAAGACAAGTTGTTAGTCATGAGAACCACATATAAGAAGGCTACCTTTTTGTAAAGCCATTTGTTGGGCCGAGTCCTCAGGAAATGCCTTAACTTGCAGAAGAAGACGGGGAAACTCTTCTTCAGTTTCCACCTTCTTCTTGCCCCTGGGATTATCATCCTCGGGAGGAGGATGGTATATTTCAACCACATCCCCTACACTAGCCCCTGGGTAGTCTTTGGGATTAATTATTAAATCCTCGGCTGGAAAATATTACTAACTCGGGAAATAAGGCGTTAGAAAAACGTACCACTAAAATTTTTCTGGTGGACAATGAGACGAAAAGACTTCATATTTGATTTACATTAATAAGTAAACAACAATAAAAACTGTGGATTGAGTTCAAGGTAGTGACGCAACTACGCATCCAGAAAACAGTGTGAATAACATTGTAGATGTAACAAAGGATGTATTTAAAGAAAATAAGATGAATTATCAAAACTTTACATTGATAGTCGAGCTGTCACTGTCACTGTCACTGATTGAAGGATTGAAGGTTAGAAAATAGTGACAACAGCCAACAATATACCCCCGAAATTCATGCAACCAACAATACACCAATTTTAATTTAATCAAATTAAATGCAATAAAAAAGAAATTAAACGAAAACGCTGTAACATATTTGGCTTTATATTTCCAAGAAACAACCACAATAGATATTTCGACAGTTTGTTACCACCATTGACTCTATTGATCAAACATTGCCTCTTGAACTGGTGATTCTTGACTCGATCTAGAACTTGTTACGTACATCAAAATGATGAGAAAAGTACCGAAACACATCACTTTAGTCCTTAACGAAACAGACACTATCCCCCTGTTGGACATCTCCAGCAGCATAGTCCCAAAAGACACCCCCGAAGGCGAAGCCTCCGAAGCCGATAACCAACTCTACGACTATTTAACAAAAGGTAAAGGACGAAATCGCAAAGTCAGCAGCATCGGTGTTCAAACTGTGCCCGTTCTTAGGAAAACCCGTCACACTCAACCCATTCTTTACGAATTTGTCGATAACTCAACTTTTGCTTCGAATTGGGAAATGTACGATACCTACAACGAAGGAATAGTTGATGATACGTGGAGTTTAGAAGACCCAGAAGAAATAGATATGGTGGAAGAAGAGTATCAAACGTTTGAGTCAGAGGGTCATAAATTGATAGAAGAGGTCTCTTTACAAGAGTTGAGAAAAACGAAAGAAGACAAGGAGGTGGAAAAACTCGCAGAAAACGAGAGTTACTTTAACGCTGTTTTGGTTCTTGAACGACTTTTAGCTAACAATCATTATAATGAGGCACAAAAGGAATTTAAAGGGATCTCAGAGGCACCTCAGGATGAGTTTGTTTACAACTACAAACTAGAGTTACTGTGGACTTTTGCGAATGAAGACACTAAATCGAGGTGCGTTACAGGAATCTCCTTCAATCATTTATCAGAAGATCTCGTTGCTATCGGCTACGGTAAATATCACTTCACAGACCGCAAAACCACAGGAGTTGTGATGGTGTGGAACATCAAAAACCCAAGACAACCAGAGCGGGAGTACTACTTTCGATCTTCAGTCACATGTCTCGCTTTTTCTAAAAGATTCCCAAACTACTTAGTCGTCGGTTTTTACAACGGTGACGTAAAAATCCTCGATATAAGCAAAAGAGACTTGTTGGTACTCAGAGAAGATTGTTCGACGTCTTTTGAACCCGCGTGGGACCTTTTCTGGTTCGAACAAGACAGCGTGGAAGATTTCATCGTCTGTTTTGGCGATGGGCGAATTTGCAAATACCGCATTTCTCATACACAATTGGAATGTGTTCAAATCATGAGAGTTGGAAGAGTTGAAGGGCGAGTGAAAGGCTTAAACGGTTTAAGGATGTTCGAAGGGAATCAAGTGTCTTCTTCAAGATATCCAGCAACGATTTGCCTGAGTCTGCATGAAGAAACTTCTGTTTATTTCGTAGCGACCAACGAAGGCGTTATTCATCGATGCGCCGCGAAATTTTGTGAACAACACAAGAGCATGTTCAAGGCGCATGAAGGGTCTGTCCATGCCATCAAGTTCTCGCCGTTTGTTAACAACGTTTTTGCTACATGCGGCGATGACTTTCAGGAGTGCTTCTGGATAGAAGGTAGGAAATCCGGTCACTGCTTTGGTTCATTTTTTGTTTCCAGGAATAGACGAGCCTTTAATCACCTCTAGATTGTGCATGGAACCAGTTCTCGATTTAGAGTGGAGTCCTTCCCACTCCACTATCCTTATTAGTCTACGCGGAATGGATGTTCTCCTGTGGGATATTCAAAGAAAAATTTACGCCCCGCAATCTCAAACAAAGTCCCCGACAAATTCCCGGAACACGAAATGTAAATTCACAGCCTGCGGTCGCTGTCTTCTCGTCGGCGACATCGATGGGAACGTCCACGTGTTTTCCATAAGTGGTCTCCCATTTCCTGCATTTTTCCAGGAGAACTTGTTTTTCCAGTCAGTTAAGAACATCCTGTTGACCAATACCGAGCTTACAAAAAAGCTTGAAAAATTAAAGATACCGGCTTGGACTTAAGTGTCAACCTGACAAAAAAAATGTCGACTCGACAAGAAAGCGACCATAAGAAATCCGCACGTAAATCTATCTTATCATTAGAATCACCGTTCACTCCCAGCAGAAAAGGTAGAGATCAGACAAGACCAAAAGCTCACGCAATTCCTAGAGTTACTGTGAAATACAATGGAGTGGATGTTACCCCCGCGGCACTCAACCCTTTCGCTTATGAAGGCATTAAAGAACGCCAGATTAGTATCATGGACAGTTCGACTATCAAAGATACGAGTTTCATGGCACATAACGCTCCTTCAGCATCCAAAATCGACTCGCAGCGGTTCGCCACCAATATCATCTTACAGAAACAAGATTTTGGAACGGCGACTTTTAGTCGTCGAAGCATTGTGACATCTGCGTTCTTTGCAGACGACATAATCATCCCTGGTGATGGAAGCAGTAAAAGTTCTTTCACTGATTTCAGTTCAATGACTATATTATCCGATGATCGGACTGAACACCCCATTCCGCAGAATATAAGTCTTATTCTGAAAGAAACTGATACGGTGTTCTTGCTGGATATGCCTAGTTCCACTGTACCTAAAAACACCGACGAGGCGGATGCTGTCGAAGAAAACAATAAACAGTACGAGTTCTTGACCAAAGGCAAAGGCCGCAATAGGAAGATGCTGCACGTAGGCGTACAGACAGTACAAGTCATAAAGAAAACTAGAGACACTGAAACAAAGAAAATCCACCGCAAGCATTGTTCGACTTATGTGTCTGCGTGGGAAATGTACGACACTTTCAAAGAGATGCAAGATCGTTCATCTGACAGTGACGACGACGTTGGTTCTCTTAGTGACGCTGACATGGATTTAGAGTCGGAAGACCACAAACTGGGTGACCAAGAGTCGTTAGATAGCTACCGACTGAGTACAGAAGACAAACAACTTCAAAAAATCGTGAAGAGTAAAGCGTTTCAAGATGCGTTAGCAGTGATTGAGAGAATCCTCGGGAGCAACTGTTACAGCACCCAACAGAAGCGGTTTAAAGGCTTGTCAGATCCTGATGTCTTCCGTGAAAACATCGAGTACAAATACCGCTTGGAACTCCTCTGGTCGTACGATAACGAAACCACAGAAGGTAGATGTGTTTCTGCACTCGCTTTCAACTCTTTCAACGAAGACATCGTTGCGGTGGCTTACGGGAAGTACTTTTACATCGATCGGAGCAGTTTAGGAATGGTTATGATCTGGAATATCAAAAACCCGCAACAGCCTGAAAGACAGTACAATTTTGAAATTCCTGTAACATCCATCGCGTTTTCGAACACCAATCCCAACTTGTTGGCAGTTGGGTTTTACAGTGGTAACTTTAAGATTTTGGATGTGAGTAAACGCGAAGTGGAGGCGGTACGGGAAGACTCGATGTCATTCGAACCTGTTTGGAGCATTCTGTGGTTCCAACAAGGCGATGAAGAGGACCTAATGGTCAGTTATGGCAGTGGTAAAGTTTATCGGTATCAGATAACTTCAGCTGCTGAATTGAAGAGGACACAAATTATGATCACCGCGGCCGCAGAAGGGAAATTGAAAGGAATTAAGTATCTCAAGAAGTGCGAAGGGAAGGAGATTTCCATCACGGGTTACGACCAAGCTAGGTGTCTAGCACTGCATCCAACAGACCCGTTCACTTATTTCGTTGGTACCAGCGAAGGAGTGGTCCATCGGTGCTCGACAAATTACTACAACGAACACATAGATTTGTATAAAGCGCACGATGGAGCCATCCATACCATCAGATATTCTCCTTTTGCTAACAAAATGTTTGCGACTTGTGGTGACGACTTTCGATCACGACTTTGGGTCGATGGTAAAATGTTAATTCATACTGTCTTTTTCCCCAACAGTATTTTCAGGTATTTCCGAGCCTCTGGTAACTTCAGAGCCTTCAGTCTTACCAGTTCTTGACGTAGATTGGAGTCCCGCTAATCCGACAGTTTTAGCGACCATTCGTGGTCCTGATATTTTAATTTGGGACATGCAGAGAAAAATGTATCAATCTCAATCCGTGGAAAAGAACTCAAAAAATGTGTTTAACACGGTATGCAGGTTCACACCAAACGGGCGATGTTTGATGGTCGGAGACTTAAAAGGAAGCGTGCGGGTTTACTCTCTGGAAGATATGCCGATTCCACCTTTCTTTCCAGAGCATCTCATTTCGCTTTCTTTACGAAAGCTTTTGGTCACCAGGCCCGATTTGCTTAAGAAATTACGGAGGTGCGGATCGCTTAATTTCCAAAAGCAGACAGTTACGAAATACTTTAACTAATTGTTTTTAAGAGTAATTATATACTTGTATTTTCTATTATGATAAATTAGTGTTTTATAGGAAAACTAACGAATAAATAAATATGTTTTTTAAGAGGAAGTGAAGGAACTGGAAGACAAGAATCTTGTCTTCGTCCAATAAATAATTATGTCGCTTTTTATATATAGTTCGAGCGTATTCTCTTATGCAAACATATTTTCTTAAAATATGGTAATTATCCTTGTTTGTTTCAAGGCCAATGGAAATTAAAAAAAGAAGATATTAAAATCAACAAGTTAGTGTCTTTTATGCGGGAAGGTTGGTATGGAAGATAATTGTGAATGTGGGGACAAAACAAACGGCGATATTCACCAAGGATGGAAATTATTGGATGAATTAAGATTTCTATTCATTTGTTTCCACTATAAATGTTTCATTTGTTTTAATAGTTCGTTTGTTTATTTAGACATATCTGTATTGGTCGTTTTATTTTGGTGGATGCGCCGGGAAACCTTTTTGTTGAAATTTGATTAAATGGAGACTTTTCTCGTGAAACTACTGCATCAAGCGTGTCACGCTATTGGATTAAAATGGCGCGAAACATTAGTTTGAAACTCAGCTGGCCTACTTGATACGTGCAGCAAATCCTTGTTGACCAACACCATCCGTTTGAACTCGATTTAGTTTGATTCGAGCCCACGATCGTTGTACACACTTTCGTCACCTGATAAGTGAGCAAGCAGAATACTTGTCATTAATTGTATGACAACATCGATTTCTTGAACCTTTCGATCCAAACAAATCGACGGGATACGTGCTGAAGGTTATAAAGCTAAATAATTAATAGACCACGTCAGTCCCTACGTGTTGACAAACATTTGACATTTATTCTTTCCTAGATGGTCTAAGGTTCCACTGAAATTTAACAAAATCCAGTAAAGATGCCTCCAGCAACGACAGAGAACGCCGAACAGGCCACAGAGCACCCTGATGGTGATGGCGCAGGGGCCACAGAAGAAGAAAAGAAAGATGATCGGACATTTGAGTGCAACATTTGTCTTGATACTGCCAGAGATGCGGTTGTTAGCATGTGTGGACACTTATTTTGGTGAGTTTTAGTTTGGTAGTATCTTCAGTTAACTTCATTGGTGTTCCTACAGTTGGCCATGTCTTCATCAATGGTTAGAAACAAGACCTAATCGCCAAGTCTGTCCAGTCTGTAAAGCTGCAATAAGCAAAGAAAAGGTGATTCCATTATATGGTAGAGGTAGCACTAAACAAGAGGATCCACGAGAAAAAGTTCCTCCGCGTCCAGCAGGTCAACGCACAGAACCAGAGCCAGGTTCCACTTTTCCAGGTTTTGGATTTGGGGGTGATAATGGCTTTCATATGTCTTTCGGAATTGGGGCTTTCCCATTCGGGTTTTTCACGTCGACTTTTAACTTTGGGGACACCAGGCCGAGTCCAGCGCCTCGGGGAACGCAACAACACATGGAAGAACAATTCTTATCCAAGCTTTTTTTGTGGTTGGCAGTGATGTTTATTGCATGGCTAATTTTAGCCTAATTAAAATATAATATTGGTGGCTTGTAAAGGAGGTTAGGGCTTTTATATCAGCACAGTACAAAATGAGACTATTAGACGCCATTCCAGACTGTTCCAAAATATAAATGTACATAATAAATTTCTTTGGTGTAAAAGTCGTGATGATTTAGGCTTGTTATTTTTTAGTTCTGAAATGTAAAAAAAATTACCTGGATTATCAAATATAAAATTATTAATATTTTATATTACATATTTTATTAAATTAATGGAACTACAGTTCTTTATTCTCTTTAGGGGTAAAACCTTTTTGTTTAAGCAAATTATTACATTCTTCTCGACTCAAATCTTCAATGGAATGTTTCTCGACGATTTCATCTTCTTCATTTAAGAAAAAGAGAACTGGGGAGGCCCCATAAATCTTCTTAAACTCTGCATTTTCGTACTTTGGGAAATCTTCGTAAACAAAAGCCTTAACTTCTTGTAATCTATTCAGTTTACAACCTGGACAGCTCTACAATATTTTTAGAATACGTAAATAAACTTTTTTTTGTCTCGAATCGGCGTAATTAGCTAAATTGAGGTTAGGATAGGTCAGTGGTATCTTTAGAACTTGTTTGTTTCGCTAAACTGTAAGCCAAAAGTACAAAAAACAGAAACAAAGGTGGCAAAATTTGCATAAAAAGACCAAAAACACTTAAATCTGTGGCAAAAAAAACTGATTTGATTCTTATCGCTGTGATTTTCGGAGTGAACTTTTTGAATAAGAATGCAAGTGTCTTACCTCTAATCTGACCTTTACAATGGGGCCTTCGGCTGCATTTACCAGCAGTGTACTGCAAAGAGACAAAAATACGATAACCAGCTTCATGCTTTAGTAACCAGACTGATGGTCTTCTAACTCTAGACTTCTGGGCTCTAGCTCTATTGATGGAATTCACCTGATTACAAAAGTTTGAAGGTTGGAAGGCTATGCGTGACGTGTTGTATTTATCTTTCTAAAAGATAGGAAGAGTAAAAATAATTGTAACGAAAAAAAAGCACTCCAACTTGTGATAAGAAGTGTCGTGGCTTTTTTATAGATTGAGAATCTCATGTTCTTATCTCTGTTATTAATCTGCTTTTATTTTCAAAAATTTTGAAAAAAAAAGAGTTATACAACCAGTAATACATTTCTAGGGACTTTTAAGCTAGGGACCATTCTCCCCGCAAACGTCAAATCCGAGGTCAAATCAGTCAAGTCAAATCCGTCATTCGTTCGCCATTTATAAACTATTTTTGTTTATCATCCGTAAAAATATGTGACACTCCCTCGTGAAGCCCCCAAACCGTGACCATGAACGAGATTTCGAAGCTTGTTGACGAGAACAACAACATCCACAAATCGATAATCGACTCGTTCGACAGGTACGTTTTTACCTGTTGCATATCGAACAATGTACCCAGTTCTGCCCTACTTGGCGCCCTCCCAAACAAAAATCAATGCAATTCCCATGCGGGTGTGCACGTGAGCATCAAAGAAGTACCCGCATATGCTTATTTCATTGATTATTTGATAGGGCAAAGAATGATTTAATTGGTTTTAGTGAGCCTGGGTATTATTATCAAGTCATTCGTTCCATGCTCACGCCAGGGCACGAGACTGAGCTTATCTACTGGTTGAAGAGCTTTGGGCTGATTCCCAACAGTCAAGTTTGCAGTAACGCGAAAGTTAATGAAGATTGTAATAAACTGATGGAGTGGATTCCTGTTAAAACTATTGACTACTACCAGTGGAAGTGCAAGAATTGCGCGGGGAAGAAGAGTATTAGAGAGGATTCCATCTTCCAAGATGTCAAGTGTAATTTCAAGAACTCTATTAGGATTTTATTGGGCTGGTGCAAGGGCTATGACGTGGAAACCTTAGCCAACATGTTAGGTAAAAATTTACTTGTAGTTTTCACGTCTTTACTAAAATTGTCTGCTTTGTGCTCACTCTGACAGACTTAGGATGATTGAGGTAATTTGTGTCTTCTCTTTATTTATTTAATAATTGATAGCAAATCCTTCCATTTTTTTAACTACAATTTGTATGTAGGTATTAAGAAACAAACAGTTAAAGTTTTATATGGGGTGGTTGCTGCCACAGCCAGAAAGCACTTAAAATCTGCTGAGACTAACAAAAAGCTGGGAGGTCCCGGAGTTGTTGTCATTATAGACACTTATCCTGAAGGATGCACTAACGGGGCGCGACCAATTCAAGCCAACAGACCCATTTTATGCATTGCTGAGGCCAAAGTAAGTCACTACAAATACTGAAAATTTGCCTTATTGACATTTTTGCAGGACATTCCTCCAAATTACTGGTTTGAAGCCTTAAACCGGTACCACAGGAACAACCAGGAACAACTACAATCCATAAAATCTCACATCCTTCAAGTAATAGAAGACGTTGTCCTGCCAGGATCAATTTTAGTAACAAGACATGAGTCGCC
The DNA here is from genome assembly GCA_029298725.1 of Gnatocerus cornutus. NCBI lineage: Eukaryota > Metazoa > Arthropoda > Insecta > Coleoptera > Tenebrionidae > Gnatocerus > Gnatocerus cornutus. Next base: position 6,244,556 of record CM055517.1, read on the forward strand.
TCTGTGTTCATATTTTGATCTGCAAAGTCTTAAGCATCTCTACCCCACAGTGGTGGCTGTGGAAAGTCTGGAGCGCCACGATTCCGAAAATCAAAAAGTTTTAGCCAATTTAGAAGTTATATGGAAGTTAGCGTTAGATATATGTGAAGAAGCTCAGTTTTTTACTTATGACCAAGTGCCTATTTTTCTGATTAGTCAGATGTGGCGTTCACGCTTTGGTAGTGAAGCTTTTGAGATGCTCCTCAACCGTCTGACAGAACTGCAATAAGACTTTATAGATATTTTTATAAGATAGAGCAATAATTGAGTTTTTGTTTGGTGCTTACTGCAAACATGTTTATGATATTATCAGTATTGATATTTGCAGTTTTTTTTTCACGCAACACTTTATGTTTGATGTTTACGAGGAAATTTTAACTATGTTAGATTGGTTGATATTAGTGTAGTTGTATCAATAACGCAGCAGTTTATACAAAAGTTTATTTACTAAAAAAAATAAATTTATATACAGTAACATTTAACCTTGTGCAAATAAAATGTTATAAATTGAATTGCAGTACTCTTCTTCATTTGTATACTCCTCCTTTCCTTTGATCACAGAGAGGTAGTTCTCCAGTACTTCCTTTCCATTTAGTTTGTTTTGTTTGCATTCACTGATTGCTGTTGGGTTTTCTTCTATCAATTTCAAAAGAAGGGCTAAAACATGTTCGTCGCTCGCTTTAGGAGTGTCAGAGATCAATGAAAATAAGACAGGAATGTACCCCACGAAAATCAAACGACTTTTAAAGTCAGGCTGTGAACTACAGAGGGCTTGTAAAAGAAAACAGATCTTGATGTTGATTCTCTCTTCATTTCTTTGTAAGGCTTCAAGAAAAATTTGTATCCCTTTGTACTGAATGAGTTGGGCGCATCCACTGGTACTCTGCCTGACTATACAGCTAATAGCATAAACCGCCTTGGCAACCACTGGGGCTTCAGTGTCATGTTCTACAATGTCCACCAACATAGGCATGATCCCATTTTCCAAAACCACTCTTTGACAATACGCGTTGTTTTGACACAGTTCAGCCAACAAATTACACACTTCTGCTCTCACTTTCGGGCTCTTACTCTTCAAACAAAGGGGCACAATCGCGAAACCACCGATTTTATGAAAATCGTTTGCTGTGTCTATATCACACACAAACTCCAAAATTGTGTTAAACGCCTCAATGTATTCACTGTCATCTCCACCCTCATCCAAAGTCTCCACTTTTTCAAGGATTTTGATCTGTTTTAGAAGAATTTCAATCACGTCTATAGTCATGGAGTGTAAAGCTTGCTCCAGAAACTTCCGCTTGGCTTCATCCATGGGTTGGAACTGAGATTCCTGTGGGGCGTCCTCTAATTTTGTAGCCTCCATGGCGAATTTTAACAGCCCTTGGAGGCTCGTGGGTTGGCGTGGTTGGGGCGCTGGATTATTTTGGTGTGTTGGAGCTGGAGGCGGCGCACACAAAGCCCCCGCAATTTCGGGTTTCTTTTCAGGATTCGACATCGTTCACTGTTGAATTTGACTACTGAAGTGGGGCGCGACGCACCGGTTTTATACCTTAGCCGAACACTCTCGAATTTTCGATTTGAGGTTAGAATTTTCCAGAACTGTCAGTGTCAAGTTGACAGATGGCAACTGACCGCGCCGATGGTATTTTCTTACGATGGTTTCGCCGTCCACAATGAAAAATTTATCAAAGAAGCCAAGACCCATTTGGGCCCGTTATCAAAATAGAATTGATTAATAATTTTCTTAGATTAAAAAAAAAGTCAAAAAGATCCAGGTCTAGCTATATTGATTAGGCTGTCACAAAGCTCCCACTCCCAGACGCGATCCCACTACTGAACGACACGGGGACTTTTGGCTGTTGGGTTTCCCCCCTGACCCGGTTCGCCCCTCCTTAGCCGACCTGGACACCCCAAGCTCCCTCAGGGTACCCATATCGATGCCGATCTTAGTGTGGACATCCAGTCAACGTGGATCGCTTTGCAACAGAACTCCCAACCTCAAACCATCCACTGAACCCGACCTCCAAGAAGCTGGATTACAGGAGTGCGCCACGCTCCCAGTCGAAAGCAGTTGTAGCATATCGGGAATATAAGCTACCGGTTGACCCATTTTTTATACTTTTAAAACCAAATTGTATACAAAATGAAATTGCATTAATAAACGATATTGAAATTGTGTTAATAAAATTAACATTAGTTTCATTTTTAGATTAATAATACGATTAATGGTGTTGGCATTTTCTGATATTTGGTGTATTTTGAGTTGTCTAATCTCAAGGGGCTAATATACGCAATGTGAACTTCCAAAAAATACAACCTTTTTACTGCAAGTACCATTTTTTAATTTTTTGTATGTAACAACGATTCTATAAATAGTCAATCTCGACAATTTCGGGCTTATAATCTTTGAACTGCTGGGTAAACTGTTAATTTTTCGTTAATTTGCAATTAAAATTGAGAAAAAAGTAAGAATGGTAAAAAATAAGCACGTAGCGTGACTTTTAATTCATTTTAATTGTTAGTTTATTCTGTTTCATGAACCACAATTAAATATCTTTCCAAAATTAAAAAAATACATAATTATTTCTGTATTTATGTATAATAAATCACCCTAAAATTATTCCCAACTGACAGGATCCTTTGCATAGAACGCACATAATTGATTACTCCTATTATATAAATTTGACATAATTTACTTTTAATTGATAATGGAACCATTAAAAAAACAACCTCCCAATGCTCTCAGCATTGTTTCTATTCTTATTTTAGCTCCGCAACGTCCTCCCATTCGACCACTACAATTCGCTCCATCCACCACTCTATTCAATGCCGCTAAAATAGCCAAAATAGAAAACCACCCCTCGTTTCTAGCCAGAGAAAGACACGACATCCCCATTCCATCACCGCAAAAAAGACAACTGTATCGTACGTGTGTGATCAATACAAAAATTATCCTGTGTACGCTTGCGCTTGTTGATTTCGCTGCACTTCCAGTTTCAGTAGTTGTAAGTAGAAGAGCTGCGATATAGAGGGTCGTACACTTTCCCACCCAAAAGCTTTTGCTGCTTCTGCTGTCGACAGCGGCAGTTATTATACCCACAACAACAAACGAGTGGAGTGGAACAGTTCGTTATATTCGTTGCAGTGAATAAAGTGTTCCGTTTTTATCGTGTTCTTTGTGCATTTTTTGAGTATTTTAGGAATTTGGTTCCTCCACCAAGGTCCTGTAGTTGGGGTAATTTGGGGTAAGTTGTAAAAAGAATACCTCTTTTTATTTAATTAAGAGGAATTTTTGGGTACTGATTGATTTTTTCAATGAACGGTGGCATTACCACTCCTCATGTTCTGATTAGTTATGTTTACAACTACTGTGTCATCAAAATTTCTACTCCAATTTCTGGGAATATTTTGCGTCTTTTTGTAACGAGATAAGCGTAGTGACATCGTCAGATAAAAGCGAGTTTTTTATCTAAAAACAAATCAACTTCATGTTTCACGATTGTTATGTTTTATGTCTTTGTTTTCGCCCCATTTCATCTGGGTATAAGAAATGACGAGCTTACCATTGGTATGATGTCTATGTCTGCACAATGTAATTTATGTTTTCATACAGATCCCCAGAGATTATCCCATTAATTTAGTGGGTTTGATGGGTGTCAGTTGCAAATTTAATCAAAACAGCAGTTTTAAAAGTTTTAATGGATAAAATGCTAGTGGCACCCTTGAGACAAGTTGTAATCAGGCAAAGGGTTGTAAAAGGCTTCTCGTCAATAATTCAGACTATAAAACCTCTGTTTGTTCAATGCTGAGAAACCCATTGTTCGAATGATAATTATCAGTTTTGCCTCCAAATGAAGTGAACTAAAATGAAAGAAAACCCGAATCCACATTGTTTTATGATGTGGTCATCAAGTTATTATCCACAATTACTGAAAACAGTCTTTGTCCTCCCAAATTTATTTCAAGTACGCTGAGATAATCGCAAGTGAATTTTAATGCAGAGATTTATAATGAAAGCATTCACGAGGGTCGTCACTTATTTAATTAGACTTGAAGTGTTAATGAGAATAAATAAATTACTGCAGTTACTCGAGGTTCACTGCTGTCTTCACGCGACTTAAGTTAAATTACATCTTGGATTTTCTTATCACAGGCTATAATTTTACAATCAGAAAAATAGAAATTTATGGTCCTGATAATTCAATTTATGTTCAGACAGATGACAAGTTATTATATCCATTAAAAGTCAGACGATGCATTGCAGAATTAAACTTTAAAATAAATGTCAACATCCGCAGGAGTTTTATTTTAGGGTCTCAAATTTATTTCTATAGTTAAATTCATTTTTATTTTAATGATAAGTCATAATTTTAATTGGTTTAATCTTGGCAAGGGGCCACAGATGCGGGGTCCTAAACAAATTTATGGAGATGTCTGCGTATTTATATTCTCAAGTTTTTGTTAAATGCGTGAGATGATTGATAAGTTTTCAGAAAATTTGTAATTTTCAACATTTTTCGGTTCTAACGAAATATTGAGAAATGAAGAGCAATTTATTCTTACATTGCACGGAAGCAATAGTGCGGAATAACAGCTCCATGCCAAACAACAATTCTTCTAAAATTGCATAATCGAAGGACTAAAAATGACGCAAACAGTTCTTTCATTGTAGAAGTTTTCGTTAAAAATCGTAATCGAATTTGGTAAACTTGCAGATAACAAAATTAGGTACAAAAACTGCCTTTGATTTCTCGCCATCCGTGTCAAGTTCAAAGTAAAAACCTCCAAAAGAACTGTATTTACATTGAAACAGTTGTCCCCCCAGCATGTGTAAACCAGACGGGGTAAAATGTATACAAAAGCTCAACTTTCGAACACGTGTGGTCGAACGAATTTTATCTCACAAAGCTCTACCCCAATGCACGCACATGGCAACAGCAATTCCTCATTAAATTAATGTCAATTCATTCAGAATTTTATTTCGGAGCTTATTATGACCTTGCCCTTGCGAGTTGAATAGATCGTCGTCTAGGGTGGAATTTATCTGATCAATAAAAGCGTTAATGTCGTCGTCAGTTGTTACTCAAGAAAATAATTACGTTATGTAACAAGATAATAATACTTGAGTACCGACTGGTATTTATGGTAAACAAGTTGTACCTGTTAAAAATTGAATTACATAATGTTAGTCTTCTTACGTTCTCGTGCTAAAATTATAATTTCTTAGAGAAACGCTTGGAGTTATGTGCTGATTCACATAAACTGTCAATTTCTTTCGATTTGGTTGACGTTACAGTTAATTTCATGGAATGAGTATTCAAGCCTAAATAAACAATTAGGTTTTTGGTGCATTTTTTAATGGTTGGGTATTGACCGTGGCCTCAACGCCCCTTTATGAGTGAGAAAAAAGTACAGGCTACAGTACATGAATGAATGAGTTATCGATCCATCGAACTCGCTTATTTCCTACCGTAGCGCAAAATTCTTTGTCCTTTGAGTACGTTTTTGGTTATTATTACCTTTTTGGCCCCCAGTTCGCTTTGCGGTTTTTGAAACGACCTTCCAAGGCAGCCAAGTCGCCGCACTAGCCTCCAGCAAGAAAGGTTGATGGCATGACATAGATTTAACGTGAACCTTTGATTTTAATTACAGAAATAGCGGTGGAAAGCGCCGACGGCTTTGTTTTATTTCTGCATCTCTCGAATAGTTTTACTATTGTAATAAATTTCTATGGGCATCAATAAAACTGACGCTTTAATTAAAGATAAATCGTTTGTTAATATGCAGCCTCAGGAAGAAAACTCGTGGTTCTACATAATTATCGCTTTCCAGCACTGCATAATCCTATCCCACGAAGTAAAAAAAAGTTTGCACAAGCTGTGGGAACTCGAGATTATACAATGAAGATGCGTAATCTTCCAGTCCGGCGTTATTTCATCATTTTTATAAGTTATAACTCGCACCGGAACCGTGGTCATAATCATTTATCCGTGCAATTCTTAACGAGCTATCAAATCGGAAATAGATCCAGTTGAACGACCCATGCTGCACCTGTAGGCCATTGTAAAATGGTGGTTTAGAATCAATAATGGGATAGTCTGGGAAGGTGTGGGTATCTGTTTGGGATCTAGAGGTGTTCTTGAACATCCACGGCCTTGAACAAGGTCGCCGATTTTCGCCTGTAGATCTCTCCTTCTGGTAATGAATGGAGACAAATGGTTTATGTAACAGGACATAAAATAACTGGATCGTTTCCTGTGAAGGTAAACGAAAGTATGGAGTGACGCGCTTAGTTAAATTTTGTGAAGAATCCAATGAATGACACCAAAGAACGTCAAAGCTATTGAAAAGTGAAGTTTCTACTGCTTGCTCATTTATTAATGGTTATGGTGACACATAAAGCGGAGTTGCTCTGGAATAACTCTACCAGCGAGTTTAAATAGAGATAAAGCAGGACCCCACAAATACCTCAAATATTAATTACAAAAAATAACAGCTTTGCGTTGAAACGTGGAGAGGAAAGATTTCACTGTTTACTCAACGAGTAATAACAATATTTTTATGAATGTTGTGACAGTTTGCTTAAGATTCCCACTTGTGTGATAAAAGTAAGAATTTTATTACCCCAAGTTTGTGCAAGAATTTTAAATTTTCTAATGAGTTTCCAAAATTATTTTTAGAATCCTTGTCATGGCAAACTTCTGCATTTTTAGTTCAGTTTCAGGGTTTAAGTTTTAAGAATTATTGAAAAGTACTTATTTTTGAGTTGAAAGATGTATGATTTATCTGAAACGCACCACTGCACTATTGAAAATGTCGCATTGGCATTTAAAGAGCATCCACGATTATCCTTTATGCAACTTTTCGCAAATTCTATTGCTAAAAACAAACCAAATTCTCGTAACTTTCCTTTTTCTAATTACGGGTTTAAATCGCTTAAAACTGCTCTTAATTTAAAAATGAACAGTTAGCTATTTTAAACAATCACCAATTAAATTATTTCAATTAATAATGCTAATAATGTTTACGTTTCAACAATCGAAATTGTTAAATTTAATTTCGCATTCTACAACATTATAGTCTCGTACACGATAACATTTAAATTTTAATTATGTTGTTAATCTTTAAGTCGTGGTCACTAATTTTACATAATGTAAGCAATAATTGTTTCCATGGGCGTGTAAAACTAGCTTTCTACAATTTTTAATCGGCAAAAATAAACCAAATCTTGCTTATTTGCTTGCAGAATTGCTATTTATACTCTCATCGGTTCTTTTTGTTTCGAACGGATGTAACCATATACGTAATAATACAGTCTGACTAGACTCCCAACTATAATTAATAAATTCTTCATCGGAAGCATTACTTTCATTTGTTGTTTCCAGTACTTAACTTTTTAGTCTTTGCAGAATACCAATTTATCGACCAATTATGCATACAAATTGCTTTTATCAGTTTCTGCTCAAACACAGATCATAAAGAGAAAACACTTTTGTAACTTTTCTTTGTTTTACATTTCTTTTCTCATTCAACAATTCGTTGCGCCACAATTAAACGACAGCTTTCATCGTTATTAAATCCATTCTATTGTTCATTTTTCATATCTTCTATTACAATTTTTCTTAGATGTTTGTAATTAGTTGTACAAGGTGTGAGAAACTCACAAATAATAGCACTACATTGTAAAAGTGACAGATACAACAAGAGCAAAGGAAATTATAGTGATAGGATCTCTTTTAATGACTTGTGCTCGAATAAATTCTGAAGACAAGGAAATTGAAACTGGAATATGACGCCCACTGAAGTGCATGATTTGCATTTCAGTTTTTCAATCTAGCGACTAACAAAATGATAAAAATAGATTCCGATACGAAACGATTTATTTAGTGGCGCGAACTATGTGGGAAGAACTTTAACTGTTACTTCAGGTCATCATCCTTGGAACAATCATCGTAATCACCAGTCAATTTCTTTGGGGTGAGCGTGCTGAAATTGCGAGTTTTTTAGGCCCCCTAATTGTGTTATAATTTAGAATATTCATTAAACCATTTCTCCCTTCACTACTCATCCTAGACGCTTAATCATCGTTCTTTATTACCACTTATTGAATACAATGATCAATGACATTCACCTGCTCGTTTCCATCTAGTTCTTTGGAAAGCGAAAGCGACCTTATCTAAAAATAAAAGTAAAGAAGATGAATGATTTGTTAAGGTCATTTATGGACAAAACTCATGATCGGAGACCTCTAAATAAATCTCCGTCACGCTACGTGATCGAACTAAAGATCAGATCAGCTAAATAAACTCTAAATTAAAACACCACAGACTTACTTATGGCCCAATTCAACAAAGATCACGCTTACATAACTGCAACGGATGAAAAATTCGCACGGATTTAGGGGCCTGGAATTTTAATTGATCCGAAGAATGTTAATCAGAGAGTTAGATGTTTCGCTGCATTCACTTTCTCTTGTTTCTTGGATGCAGTTGCTAAAATGCCAAATTCAACGTTTCGTGCTTTGGCATTTAACTGGTTGTTTTCATTGGGGTTTAATTAAGGAGCGCTGCAATCTATTTATTGTTCGAGCAGCAGGTGAATTGGTGGCAAAAATAAACACCTTTGGAATAATGGGCAAATTTATATTCAAAATACAAAGAGAATATGACCCTTTGGCAGTACAAGCACTTAAATTATGCGAGTGCTTATGTTCGTTTTTTTCCCTCTTTGAGCGTCTACATATTTCGACCTGTTTACACTCTATTTCTTCACACTCGTTTCCTATTTTTTCCTTTCCAGTCTCGACATCCAAGAATTTAAAAATCCTTAAGGTTAATGCGTCCTGTGAAATTCCAAACAGGATCGGCACAAAAACGCGCAAACTTGACATTGAAAATATGACCGAAATAGGAATCACGCAAATTGTATCATTTAATCAAATGACGCAAATTCACAGTGGAAATCCGTTGCAGACACGGAACGTTATTTCTATAGATCCATTAATTTCGAACAATACAAAAATCAACAAGACGCGCATTGATGGTGTTCAGTGGTCGCTGGACTGGAAATTTTGTAAATGTCACTGGTTAGTACAAAAATTTATTATCTGGTAATGATGGGTAATTGTGGGGGAAAAGAACAAGTTCACGGATCAGGAATTCTTTCCGGGAGATTCCATTAAATGATAGTGGTATAAAAAGTGGAAAAATGTCAAAATAATGCGGTAGTAAGAAAAATGATGTGGGTTATTGCCGTTGATTAGTTTTGGTCGCAACAGTTTGGATCCTGTTATTAAATACCAAATACAGTTAGAAAGGTAACTTAAGAAGGTTAAATTAAACTTAAGTACATTTTCCAATTACACAAATTTTTGAGTGTCGCCTAATCCATTCACTTAAGCAACTCGCATTTCGTAATTTATGTAAAATCGAAGATGTTTTTATACTGACATAATTTCTACCATGAAATTGACCGAATTTCGTCCTTTTATCTTGGGAATAAAGGAAGCGACATATGAATGCAAGTCATGTTCCATTTTACAAATATCACTGTGACATTTTCCATCAATTCCAGGTATTATTTCCTCCGGGTGAAAATCCGTTTCGTAACTTCAAAAATCGCGTCTCATGAAACTCCAGACAGACATTTCAACACATGGAGAATGAGTCACACTCGCCCAAGACGGCATTGACCATAAGGAATTGTTCTCTTTCCATATAAGAAAGTTACCTCAGCAACTTGCCTAAAAAGACAAAGCCAGCCAAAAAACGGTGAAACAGTTAACATTGAGATGAAGATGCCCACATTAGTCGCGACTTTCTGATGAAAAAATTGTGAAATTCTAGTGGAATTAGACGAGACGGAACGCGAGGAATTATAAATAAAGCAAGGAAAACGAACTGGGAATGTCCTCCAGGCCATTGGTCCAGAAATATCCAACTTGCAGATGCTTACGAGTCGTTTTGTTTCATTCCTAGGAAGAAATATCGCTGATGACATGAAGTATTTGCGAAAAAGTGGCGGTTTTTATTGAATCGATGGGATTTAGACGTGCAATTTAGATGTTATCCTACTTCCTTATGGGCAGTAGTCAGACCAGTACAGATTTATCTTCGGGCTCTGACGGATATGTGCACAGCACCCCGGAGAGCGCAGCCATAATGCGGCTTCAAATTTGAATTGGGTTGGCATCTGAACCAAAAACTATAACATCATCATGCCAAATCAATAGATAACAGTGCTGCCAAACTTCAGCAAGGGTTTGGAATAATAGCCGCCGATGATACAATACATTCCGATAACAAGACGTCAATCCTTGAAATGTCCAGAAGCGTTGCTAAGCAATATTCCCAGTGAAAGCATCACCAGCAGACAATTCGACGCCTCCGACGCCTTGTCGTCGCTCTACTTCGAGCGTCCATTAATTAAAAAAACGGAAAACTGCGGTTTGTCGTATCCGTGCAACCTAAGAAGGCCACAAAACCTAAAATGCATTTGTTACAATTACGCATTGTCGTAGAAGCGTCCGTTATTTACAGCTTTCTAAACAGTAAATTGTCTTGATCACGGAAACGTTCAAGTAATTTAGATGAAGCATAAATGATCGGTTGATTGATGGGATCATAACTCGATTGAAATCAGAATACTGTTAGTTACCGTCGTCGTTGGTGGCTTCTCTTGCGGTATATTGTTTGATTAGAATTCATTTTCGTGATAATTTTATTATTAGTGTAATTACGGTGGGTACAAAGTGATCGTTTCCATCGATAAGTGGATTAACGCGTCAGGACGTGATGCTGAAGAGTTGTGACTGTGAATTAAACACAATTTTTTGTGTTGATAGCTAGCATCCGGTGATACATAATCACTTTATCGCAAGTGACTTACAGTTCAACAGCTGCACTGGGTACACACGGAGAAAAAAGTTAAGGACCTAGGAGGTACAGTGGCATTTTTTCGTTCTAAATCTGCTCGTTTTCTTTGATGATTTTTTCCGTTTCACACTATGGCTATTTAGTAGGTCAGTGTCTATGTTCAAGGTGGTTTCATCTAAAATCAGCCTTTTCATCTCGATATGGACTTCGTAAGATTGATTTAATGTTTTGCACACGATAATCATCTTATTGATGATTCATCGTCGTAAATTACATAAATGAAGCAAAAAAGGAAAGTGACTGTTTCCACTTTTAATAAGTATAATCACACTTATTAGAAGCCGTTTATTCGATCAATTACCTCGTTAATTCCGCCTGCATTTTCTTCTTAATGCGTTCAATTGTATTTTCTTCCTCCATTGCAAAACTTTATATTGGACTAACTGGAGATAAATCAATCACCTGAAACGAATCAACCTAAAATTAAATATACAATTTATAAATACAACACAGTCAAGGAACTGGAGGAGAAACAAAAATATTGCTTGTTTCGAAACACTCCAGAGAAGAACAATAAATCTTCGTACTTCTGCAGTAAATTTTAAGAGAGTTTTTAGTGTCTGTGGTTTGTAAGATTACTTCTTGGTTTGTTTGAGTGGTGTTTGTTGTATATCCGATAGCAAAATATACACGTAAGAACCTGGAAGTTATTGGAATGGTGTTTGTTGATATGTTTATCCGCTTGGATAAGCTCTGTGGTTGCGGGCCTGCAGATTATGACTTCTGCTAGAAAGCATTGCTCGAGTAAAATTGTTTGCTCGGTTTTATCATTTACGGGAAAGTAACTTTCAAGGTTTTGCTTCTTTACGTGTTTAAAAATTCGTCGGGTAATCTGTCCGATTGGGGCGCATCCACCATTTTTGCAAAGTTAAATAAGGATTGTTCTTAATTCGAGGGAAATTTGGAAGACCTCGTTTCTGTCTTTCCGCACAAATCCTGAAACAGACAAGCATAACTTGGATTACATTTACAAATAAATGAGATATTAGCATAAGCGGATTTTAGAAATGAAATTTATGAGTCATTTTCAAAAATTTTGCAGTAAAACCTCGATACATGGATTTGTATTTTATTGCAATCGAAAAAGCACTTCAAAATTTATAAATGGACCAAATCTAACATTTATAAGTCAAGTTTGTTAGAAGAAAGATGGAAAAAACGAAATATTAACATTTTTAAGTCCGTAAATTTTTTCTTAAAAAAAACATTTAAAGTCTGAGAAAAACGACAACAAAGTAATTCCTTTCTGCAGTTCAACTACAACCTTACATTATTCAATCAATCATAAACCAATTTTTCTTATGATGTATAGATTGAAAACGTGATACGGAAAGATATTTAGATTTTATGAGATAACGAGCAATCAAAACATACGTAATAAAACTAATAAATAACAAAGTTATAATGAAAAACTCTGACTTTAATCACTTGAAGGCTTAGGAGATTAGATATACAAAAACTCGCTTTATTATTTGCATAATCTCAATTTATTATTGTTGCATTCTTTTGAAAACTTGGTAATGGAGTTGTTACAAAACAACTCTTTATCTTATCAAAAATTTACAGTTATTGCCATATCACAAATTGTTAAAAATAATGCGATTGCATCTAACATTCAAAACCAATTTGTTTCGTGACTGTCGTATTTCAAGCTGGTGTACCAAATCAATAATTTGACGTCCATTTAGAGGTCGCCTGTACTTTTTCCCCACAAATCCAAGTATAAATAATAGCTTTGTAACGGCACAGGATGTTTGTTTGTTGCTACATTATGTAAGAAAGTCTGCATCGTTTATCGAACCCGACACGTGCATTTAAAATTCAAGTAACCTGAAGACTTGAAAAATGATGTCATAGATCCGCATAAGGTTATATAATTGTAGTTATCCTTCAGTACCCAGCTAATAGAATCATGGATAAAACCATTTGCTGAATTTTATTTTTAGATGTCTCCTGGCTTGTTGCAGAATGAATAATTGAGCTACACATAACATGGAAGCTGACTCGCCGCCGCTCCACTCAACCGTCGAAAGTCACAGCGACACCGTCTCCGCAACCGAAGAAGATTCACTCAACAGAAGACTGAACAGCAGCGGCGAAGAAACCGAAGCTGATAACACACTCCACGGATTCAACGTCGGATCTAATATCACTGTCATCGAGAAATCACCTCCAGTTTGTGAAGGCAGTGACAGTGGTGTGGAAGTAGTTGATCTAAATGACTCCTTATACCAACGTGCTTTAAGTTCAAACAGTGGGAATTCGCATGATTTTGACGCTCTGACATGTGCACGCTCCTGTGATTCTTCCATCATCAGTTGTTGTTTCGAAGACGCGTATAATCTCTTAGTCAGAAGGAATTCAACTTTGATCGAAGACTACACTGGGAGACTCTGCGACGGGACGAGCGAAAATGGTAGCGAGAGCTCTTCAGTAACGGGGAGTTCGTCGTCACGAAACTCCAAACGAACAAATCTTGTCAACACGAAAAAGAAAGTCAATGTTCAAGAAGTGAAGAAAGGAACAACAGTGAAAGAGCGATCGAGATCCAAACCACCAATCCCACGAAGGTGTGATAATCAAGCTAGACTCAAGTCAATTGATAGGTTACAAGGGAAATCGCCGAAGAAAACCACACCAACCAGCCTGGAGTTGAAGAAAGACACCAAGCGACCATCATCAGCGAGGACGAAGACGCCGTGTGTTACACCGACAGATGACGGACGGTGGCCTTCTATTAACAGCAAACCAGCTCCTTTAATGTCGAGATCTCTCCGCGCTATGATCGACAGTCCAAAGCGAGTCATGGACACGAAAACTATAGAAAAGTACGCCACTCTTCCGAGACGAAGAAAAGAAAAAGAAGAAGTGAAAGAACAGAAGAAAGTGACCCGGGAAGATCTCACGCGATTGGTTAATAAAAAACCAGCGACTAAAGAACCGCCGTCCAAGAATCAAAACGTTCTCAAAAAGAAACAAAAAATCAAAATCTACCATGAGACGATGGTACAAACGGCTTTAACTGCAAGTGACGTCGAGAAGGCTTTATCAGGATCGAATGTCACTCCCATGGGGCCTAACGATGTGGAAAAATGTGATAAAAGCGAACAAGTCGATATGAGCGTCAAAGACATAGAAGCGCTCCAAGCACAAATCAAAGACTTGAAAGAAAAATACACAACACTCCAAAAAGAGCACAAGACGCAAAACGAGAAGCTTCTAGAAACCGAAGGAAAGCTACGAGAGGAAGTTGTTGAGAAAGAGGGACTCAAGGAAGAACTCAAACAGAACTCGCAACGCGTCTTGGCGATCTTAGGAGACAACAATGTCAACGATGGTGAGTACAGCTAAAAACAACAAATCATTGCATCAATTAACAGGGGCGCAAGTTCAAATCAATAATAACAAGATGATTGCATAAAACGGTTTTTGTATCGTCAAGGACCGAGTTAAGGTCTCAATTTAAACGCTTACGATGCTCCCATTTTTTGCCCCGAAGACGAAGGACGACGTAATCTGTAATAATACCAAGTCAGGACCGGCGCTGAAACGACTGAGATTATTTTTTCGGGCCGCTCGGCGAAAGCCTTAATTGGACGTAGTAAAATATGGGCATTTATTTACGTAACCGCATTTTTTAGTTTCTAAATTCGCACCGGTTTCCGATTACAAAAAAGGAATTTTAATTTATAGATAAAGAGACAGATTTTTCCTCTTTGTGCTCATATAGTCAGGATTAAAAAGTGACAATTTTCTTTTCAGATGAGAATTCTTCTAGTGACAGCCTGTTGGTGCTAGAATCCCGTTTCCAAAACGTCGGCCAGGTCGTGATTCGCCAAGAAGAAGAAATCTCAAAACTGAACAGCTACTGTCGCTCCCTTCAAATCGACCTAGAGAAAAGTCTCGCCGCGCAGAAGATCCTCGTTCAACAGCAACAAGAACTCGAAGCTGAAAGTGTGGAGCTCCAGGAGTTCATGCAGGCTGAAAAAACAACGCTTTCTGACGCCCTGAAAGAAACTGAGAACGAAATTGCGAAGCATCAAACCCTCTTGAGTAGAAAAGAAACCGAACTTCATGAAAAAGAGGAGGAATGTAAACGGATAACTAAACTAAGCGAACAGAGATGGTACGAAACCCAGTAGAGTCACTCCGAAGTTAACTTTTTGGTTTCAGGCAAGAGAACTTGAGTTTACAAGCAAGAATGGGCGCCTTAGAAGCGAAATGTCGCGAATTGCTCGTGCATCAAGGAAGTTCTGTGTCGGGGACTGCGGTGGCTTTATCGGCTTTAATTGGAAGATTAGAAGGTCTTGTTGATGAGCTTGTTACTTCGTATAGCATCTCAGATCAGGAACTGGAGGTACGTTTATGATTAAATAACTTTGAATTGTAAATTAAGCTGCGTTTTAGGACGTGATTTTCCACAATGAAGCGTACAGTAATAGCAGCAGCAGTCCGGATGCGACACCTGAAAAATGTAGGAAGTTTCTCGGCGATAAAACGCCATCCCCGAAGAAGGGATCGTCGTTTGTTTCGGCTGTCATAAACGCTATAAAAAATGCGGCGGCTCAGAGTCCATTCGCTGGACACAAAGACATGAGCAAGGAAAATCTATACACAGGTGAGTTCAAAAGGTCTTTTTATCTTCACCCTTTCGCTGTTCGCAGATAATTCAAGTCCAAACGAACTCTTGGACTCTGAAACCGAACCTTGCTTGATGATGGAACACGTCTTAGAAGATGTCGTAATCCCAGATGGTTACACTCACAACATGATCTCATCCTGTCACAGCATCTTAAGCTCGCAAAGTGACAGCTATATAGACATGTCCAGGAGCAATTACTCAACCGAAATGCCTTCATTATGTGAAATCTTCCCATCGTTATCTTTGGTTGATCAAGTTATAGACGTCGATAATTTGGTTACTCGGCTTTTGAAAGTGATCCGCATAATACAACTAGAAAACGAAGACTGCATGAACGAACTCCAGGAACAACGAGACAGGCTGTCTGAACAAGTGGACAAACAAAAGGAAACGAATAAACTTGTCGGAAAGCAATTAAAAGACTGGGAGATTCTTGGAGCGCGGCTAAAGACTGAAGTCAAGGAGCTCATGCACCAGCTGAGCAAGAAGAACAATGAGATTGACGGGATTAAAACGGAACTGAACAAACAGAGAGAAGAAGTGGAGGTACGAAAACAACTGTAAATCACAAATATAAAGTTTTATTTCCAGAAACTCAACCAAGATGTGTGTGAACTATCCACGGCGTTGTCGAAAGCGGAACTGGAAATGAAAATGAAGGAGGAGGAACTCGCCGAAGCGGTCAAGAACTGGGAGGAAAGCAACGAAGTTCCATCACCGGAAGTCATGGCGCGCTTACATGCAGCTCAGAATGAAGTAAGTTCTAGTTTGATGCAACTCAAACTGCATGATTGTCTTCACAGGTTCCTCTCCTGAAAGAGAAGTTGGTACAAAAAGAGCGACATTTGAGTGAACTCACTCAAGAATTCTTAGCCAGTAGACAAGTCTTGACGGAAAGCTTGAAAGAAGCGGTTAATGAAGCGAAGAAACAATACGAAGCGATAGACAATGCGCTAGAAGTATGTTGAGATTATGTAAAACTGTTTTAATTCGTGGTTTCAGGTCCTCCACAACAACCAGAACGTAGTGCAACAATGTACACCTTTAGCGGAATTGCAGAGGGAACTAGAGACCACGAACTTCCACAGTGCATCGGTGATGCCACTGGCTGTTCCTGCGGCCGATTGCAACGCTAATGCAGCGCTCCTACAAGCGATCGCGAGTTTACAGATTAATACCACTGCCTAAGTTGTGAAGTCACAATAATTTTAGTGATATGGCCATTTGTTTTGACACGAGTTTTTCAATTTATGTATATAATCTTGTTTTTGTACATGTTTTATTTATGTTTCTAGAGATTTAAAAGGCTGACTTATGCCATTCTACGTCCACTGAACGAATTTTACGTAAAAGGAGATCATAAAACCGAAGTTTGTTTCTTTGGATTGCGTTTAATTTTAATGGACCCGTTTTAACGACGTTTTGTTTGAAATCGATGCTTTTGATAAATCCATATTTTTAGATTGTATTATTACGCCATTGTTGTAAATAAATTAAATTACGTATTCCCGTTTCCTGTTGTTTTTATCCAGGGTAAAAATCCGCATCGTCGTATATAATGTATATTATAAATACCACATCCTTAAAATGCCTACAATAAAAATAAAACTAATTCGATAAAAATAGACGATGATAGTCATTAGCCCCAAAAGCGCAATTACACTTGGGACACTTTCTCTGTCTTGTTTCATATCTGGTCTTAAGACAGTCGTAACAGAACACGTGGAAACACTTTGATAAAACGGCGTCCTTCCGTTTGACTTTGCAAGACGGACAAGTCAAAGTTTCCTTATATTCGCGGATTTCTTCCATCATCACTTCATCCAGAGTTGTTCCCGCGAGTTCCATCTTCTTCATTCGTTCCGCTTTGCGTTTGAGTTGCGCTATTTCTTCTTGGAGTCGTTTAGTTTTATACGCTTCTGCCTCTAGAGAACTTGTCTTTTCTGCGACGACTTGCTGGGCTTCTTTCATTTGGGAGTGATATTTCTCTGCAAACATAAATAAGTAAAAGAAATTGTGAATAAGGTGAATACCTAAATGTAGCTTCAAATCGGCTGCGGACTGAGCACTTTCAATCGCTTTTCTTTTATGCATTTCCATCGCCTGTTGTCTAAGAGCGAGTTCCTTCTCAGCCGTCGCTAAAGTGTTCTGCAAAATCCTTTCTTTTTCTTCTAGTTTCCTTACAACTAAATTTGCAGCCTCCACTTGTGTCGTCAGGGTACTGACTTGCTCCTTCAAAACGTCTTTTTCTTCTCTCGCTAATTTGTGGAGTTGGTTAGATTTGATCCTTTCCGACATGAGCTTAAAGTTAGCATCGTCTTTTTCTCGCAACTGTTGAATTAAACGTGAATTTTGTTCCTAGGAGAAGTTTCTTTAGAATTGTGCTTCACTTGAAAGTTACAACAATACTTGCATGTCTTCAAAAGCTTGACCTGTGACTTCCATTTCGTTTAACAGAGCCTCTTCTTCGTGGGAACCTACAAATGGGCGCATTTGGTGCAAGACGTTATGGCCCCAGTTGCCATCAGACGGTTTTTGAGATGCTACCTGTTTCTGAAGCTCGTACTTTTGTTCTTCTAGTTGTTTGATCTTCTTTAAAGCTTCATCTTCGGCTAGTTTTCTCTTGTCGTCTCTTTTACTGTCCTGTGAAACTAATGAATTAAGGACAGATTTAAAGTTGAACTGAACCAACCTGCATCTTCTTAATCTGTTGCCTTATGTCATCCAACTCAGTTCTTAGCTTTTTCTCCGCGGCCATCAATTGAACTTTATCTCTCTGCTCTTTGCTAACTCCTTTGTACATATCCAGAAGAAGTTTCATCTCCTTCTGTTCATTCAAGGCTTTCCTGGAGAAGAGAAAAGTCACTCCAGTGGACGTCCCATCTACCTACCACTTACTTTAATTGATTCTTTAAATCCCTAACCATGTCGCTTTCAACCATTTTGGCATCTTTCACTCTTTGTGCTTCACGATGATCCTTCTCCGTTTTCACCATCGGTTCTTTCTTCACCATCCCCTTTTCCTGCTTCACTCCAGGCTCTTTCTTCGCCGACGGCGAGTTCCCAGAATTGCTAGCCTTCTCACCGTCACCTTCTTCATTCTGCTCTGATTCATCTTCTTCTTTTTTCACCGCCGAAGCAGTCGTCGGTTCTTCTTTAATTTGTGCGGATTCGCTACTAGAATCTTCTTCTTTTACCACTTCCTTTTTGATGTTTTCTTTCGATTCTTGGTTGGCACCTTGAACGTGCGCTAGCTTAGCTGAGATATCATCAATTTCTTTCTTTAGTTTTGGTATTTCCGCGTTGGCTTCCTTGTACTTTCGCTTGTAACGATGAACTTCACCTTTCAGTTGCTGCGTGTTGTTTTGTAAAGAAGTGATTAAATGTCGCATCTCTCGATTGATGGGTCCGGTTTGCTCGTTGGCAGCGAGATTTTGCTCGAATTCGATTCGCAGCATTTCGTATTCTTTGCGGAGTTGCGCTAGGAAGTCTTCCAGTTGCATGACTTCCTGACGGAGTTTCTTTTGGGCAATCAGTTCTTCGCTCTAGAAATAGAATTTGTAAGAATGAAGGGAGGAAAAGCAGCACAAACCTCCATCATTTCTATGTTTCTCAAGTGGGCGTTCTTGCTGGATTGGAGTTGTTGCCTTGCTTCATCCAACTGTGTTTTCAATTGCATGGATTCGTTATACAGGACAGAAAATTGGGACTGGAGACATTTGTATTCGGTTGTCTCCACGATGACGCTTTCAGGGAGCTGGCGGATCTGTAAAAACACCCTTCAGGAGGAGATCTTTGGTGATTTGTGATACCCACGTCCATCTTTAGTTTCTCAACTTCTTTCAGAGTCTCTCTGTGGGTTTGGTGCAGTTTATCCAACTCCAGAAGTCTAGTATTGGCAAGTTCTGTCAGCTCTTCAACTTCTTTCATCAAGTCTTCAAGCTTGGCCTGGGAAACGTTAGACTGGACTTGTTTCTGTTGAGGCCCTTTTTCAGGATCTCCATGCAACTGGTGGTAACTCTTCAGTTTCTCAATAGCTTCAGCCAGGTGAGTCTCGAGTTTATCGTTTCTGTTGCGGACCTTCTCAAGTTCGTACTGAAGATCATCAATTTGGTTCTTCAACTCAGCGATTTCTGTCTCTTTAGCGGTCACAGAGTCGTGAAGTTCTGCGACCTTCAGACTGTTTAGATGGTATTTTTCGTGGAGCGAAGTATGAAGAGCTTGGAGGTTGCGATTTTCAGCCTGAAGTTGGACGTTTGTTTGGCAGATGACTTCGTCAACAGTGGGGGCGTCTTCTAAATAACAAAATGAGAGAAGTTCAAGCGGGTTGCCTACAACTTACGCCCTTCTAACTCCCCCTTGAGTGCCAAGGTGATCTTCTCATTCCTCTGCATCAGCCGGTCAAACGCCTGGATAACTTTAGCCACAGCTCTTCTAGAAACTTGAACTCTGTTGGCTAACTTATCATTAAGCTCATCTTTGTCCCAAGTGGATAGTTGCAACAAAAATGATGTTGTCGCCTCGTTCTCGTCTGTAATTTGACTGTTAATACATGATAATTTAAGAAGAATGTTGTACTTTTATTTTCTGATTCATCAGCGGTCTCGGCATCAAATCTTTGCAACAGAATTCTGATATCTTCATTCAGTTGGTTCCAATAGCGATTGACAACGTTCAACATAGCGTCATCTTGAGTCTGTCTCTTCTCCAACTGCTCAATTCTTTGCCGCAGCTCTTGCTCAGTTCTATAGCGTTGCTCAATTCTCTAAAAAAGACATAAAAAAGAGCCCCACATAGTTAAACCAGTACCTGAGCCAACTTCTTGTTCTGAAACTGCAAAACCTTTATGTCCATTTCTTCCAGAGTGGACACCGGCCCTATTAAATGGGGCTCAAAGTGGATCTTTTTGATAGGGGGCAGATTGGAGCTCCCGCTGTCGTCAGCGTGTCTTTTCGACATTTTAAGGCAGTGACCAAAACAACTACACGTGGATATTCAACTCGTTTCTGTTGCTAGAAAAACTGAAAAATCGCGAGCCGGGAAAGTGAGGTTACGTGCTCATCTAGTCATTTGAGGGGCTGTTTATATATTGAGCGATGGTATTTTAAGCGGGGAGTCTTCCTGTTGCAAGGAATTCAATTTTAAACACATTTATTATGAATTATTAAACGTTTCACTGTTTTGTTATCGATTTGATGGCAACAACCGCTACGTTGGCACTACTGCGCAGGCGCGGGATTTTTTTTTATTTGCAAATTTAAAAACTGTAACATTTTGGAATTTGGTCTTTGCAGGCTCAAAAAATTGCTCATTCTTCTTAAAAATCCGTTTTCTTTGTGGGTTTAGCAAGAAAAGCGTATTAATAAAGAGAGGGGAGGATTGGCGAGCTGCTAGGGCACCACATTTGCATAGGAGAGAGTTGGATAGTTATGGTTTTTGGACCTCGGGCTTTCAAGATTTCACGAAAATTTGGTACCGAAGAAGGTTCTCTTTGAAAGAGTTAAAATTTCAAGAAACAGAGACTTTCCTGTTTTTGTGGGCTCAATTGGTGGCAAGTTTATGAGGTTTTTTCATGGTTTGAACTTTAATTGATGTCATTGAAGCATGAGCGCTTTGACCCCTTTTGCCTCGATCCAAAGATAAATCTCTATGATGATGTAAAAGAGAACTAAATAAGTAATTTGTGGAGTTTGAAGACTAATCTGTGTCACATGCGAGTTTAAGAAGCACTCGTCATGAATCGATACTGAGATTTACGGCGCTGAAATTAAAGGTGATAGCGGAGTACCAAAGAAGGAAACATTCGCAGAGAGGTGAAATTGGAGGAGTTTGAGCTGAATCCATGTCAGAATCATCTTTTGGAAGAAGAATTTTCCTTCAACAAAGAGACGCGAAGGTGCCGCGAAGAGGCGTTCTATGATCGGTGCTATTTCTTCCCACCATTGCAAGCAGCTCAACGACCAGCGTTCCGTTGAATATCCTGACTGAGGCTTGAGTGGGGAGCTCATAGTCATGGCGTACCCGTTCCAGGCAGTCAGCGTTCATAGAAACATGCCCCAGTTTTGCCATGCATTGTGAATTCGGGGTGAATTTCGTCTTACACGCGTTAAATTCCTTTCGAGTGTGGTTTTAAAGGCAAAACGATGGCGGAATCGAGACTGGCAAATTTCAATTCGTGCTGCAGACTGTGTTTGTCTGAATCTTTGGACAATCTAAAGTCGGTTTTTGATGAAAGTGTAGAAGATCGAGGGTTACAACAGAAGATTTCAGCTTCTTTAGGAGTCGAGGTGAGTTGAGTCAAGCTTGTTGAGGCTCGGAATTCGCGGATAATTGACTAATCATCAAAGAATTGAATGGAAGGTGGGTGGACACATACGGCGATTCTTCCGTAAGGAATGCACGGATTGTAGACCTTATGGCTCGCGATCAGCTTTCGTTTATCTACAATATAGAGGAGAGATGTGTTATCACCCTTCATACACCAACGGGAAGCGATATTTACGTATTTACTTTGCTTCCTTTGATAGAATGCAACTAGCGCATGCAGGATTTTAAAATCGTCTTCAATTATCGAGTGCAGGAAGACGCTCGTGTACCTCCATATTCTTCACAAGGCCACATCATCATTCCTATATGCCCGAGCGCTATATCAACAAGAGCAGCACTGCTCAGTATGCATTTCCATGCATTGAAAAATTAGATTCGGACTTTATTCTTAATTCTTGGAAAACTTAGAGTTGGTCATTAGAGGAGGATTAAAGGCGGATTAATAATGCATCATCGTCGCGTGCTCTAGACCCTTCCGTCTTCTTGGAATTTTATATCCCTCTTAGAGAACAAGGTGGTTACTTTTAATAATCATCACGATGATTATTAGTTTATTTGAAGGGTGAAAAACGTTATTGATTCTCTCCAAAACTAAACTGTTTCCTTTAAATTTCCCCGCGTTATTCCTTCCTTTCCACGTGAAGAAAATCCTAGAAACCTTACAAGATTCAAGTGTAATTGAAGGCTATTTCAGTAGCTGCAACTGCTAGAGGTAACTTTGCCTTAGCAACGATTCATCTTACATGCTAATTATCTTATCTCTTGTACGTGTTATCAAAAGAATGCTTGATCAACCTGAGTCATAGTTTTATGATTTTTTAAATTGTTTCTTATGCCGAACTTAAAACAAATTAGTAATATGTATTTGATTGTACTAAGAAGCTTCGCCCACAAACCAAATTGTTGATTTGAAAGACTTCATTGCTTTTTTTTCAATTAAAAAATGGATATTGAGCGTTTCTTGTTCTATTCATGTAGATGTGTGAGCAGATCATTTTGATAATTTATGACTGATGACGCTGTGTTTAACAGTCTCACTATCGATTTTGATATTTTTAAAGAGCCAGGTAAACCGTTCAAACCTTCATATCACTGTTAAGGTCAAGGTTGTTTTTTCGAACATTGTGCACTTTGCTTCTGTTATGCATTTCCTATCTGTTATTTATGTACTTTTTTCTTCTTTCATGATTACTGAAACTCCTTTTGTAACCGCATGTAATGAAGATTGGCCACTTTTATGATTTTCACGAATTTAGTACTTATTGTCACATTTAATCACGAACGCTTTATAATCAACAACATAAAAATACCATCGATTTTAATATTAGACAAAACAAAGTGATTGAACCAATTTTAGAATTCGTGTTGTGTGTTATCTACTAGATTCCTTTCTGCATCTATAATCACGTCTAATTTTGTTATTACAGTCATGCATTGCGAATATCTCCAAAGCGCATCAATTCGAGAAATCACAGGTGTGCCATTCACGTGTAAATTACATTATTTTCTTTAAGACCTTTTTATTTTTGAAAACGCCCACCAAAGCGTGTTTATTTTTAACTGCGGACAAAGTTTAGATTAAGATATTAACGTGTTGACGTCAAATGAATTAGAAGTGTTCAATTGAAAGCATTAGACGTAAATGTTGATATTAACGGTATACTACTTATTGCGGAAATGTTTCTTATGAATAATTATGTATGTGTGTTACTGCATTAATAGGTCTTGCAGAGCTTAAGGGCACTTTTGGTTTTTTTCTAGCTTCTGTAAAGATCCAAGTCGTCGCACTTGTTGCCTAACAGTAAACATAGGAGCAAAAAGTTGCTACTTTACATATTATGATCGATTGATATCAAATTTCCGATCTTGAACTATCACACTATCAAAACTATTTGTGGTGTGCTCAGAATCTAGAGATGATCATCATTTTGATTTTTTTTTGAACAGATCTTGAGCGACGACAAATTCTCAACTCTGGTGTGCCTCCAGTGCATAGATAAAGTAAACAACTGGCAATCCTTCAAGCTCTCCTGCTGTGAAAACCAAACCAAGCTCGAGCAATGGATGAACCTAAACGCCGGCGATCTTTCCGATGGGGTAAAAACACAAAAACACGTCTCTTGTTACTCCCTTCTACTTCCTCTTTCTCTATAGAACATCCAAATCAAAGAGGAGCCCATCGACGCTAGCGAAAACGACGCTCTTATCCCCGACGTGGTGATGGTGAACGGTGAAGTTCCCGTAGTAAAAAACGAGCAACTCGAGGAAGACTACAACGACTTTCCACCGCCTTTAACCCCACAAGGAGGAGAGGAAGACGTCGACATTGAAGTCCTCGCCACGTCCCCAATTTCGCAACTCACGAGCAATGGTGATATCGGTGAGTTAGACGTTGTTTCTGTGAGTAGTTAGTGGAATGTTTTATTTTCTGTAGCTTGGGACGGAAATTCACGAAAATGCAAATTTTGTGGGAAACAATTCAGTTCATCGGGCAACCGTAAGAAACACGAGAAGATCATTCATGGAGTTAAAACTCATTCTGTAACCGAATTAGATGTCGGTGAGTGCGAAGTTTTTCCCTGAGAATTGTTTCTCGAGTGGACCGTTTTGAGGCTTTTTTGCATGGTTTAGGTCGACTTTATCACCAAGATAACCGTGACGCAATTATCTTTCACAGGTTCGTTGAGTCAGGACGAGAGGTCGCAGAGTTCTATGGACTCGTCAGTGGTCACCAACGAGCCCAAAGTCACCGAACCAACTCCTGAAGAGAAGAAGATTTTATTCGCGGCGGGTCTCAAACTCCTACAGAGGAACTCAACACCACCAATATCATTAGAGGCTCTTTCCAGGATTGAAAACAGTTACATTGCGAAGTGTAAAGCAATGGTCGAAATGCACAAGAGTTTGAAATGTGCATGTCATAACGTGTTACACCCAAATTTGAAAGGACTGTTGTCACATTTACGAGCGTTACGTATTTGGTTCCCTGTCTTTACTTGTTACCATTGTATGATCACTTTCACCGATAGATCGACGAGTACAAGGCACTACTTGAGGTGCCCAAGGTCGAATTTAGAAACTCTGATTAAGTTGTCGAATTTAAAGAAACGCAGCGAAGTCAAGACTCGTCTCTATCAGAATTACAAGTGCACTCAGTGCAGGTTTATGTACTCTTTCCACGAAGATTTCTGTACACATGTTGATGAGGACCACAGTCATATCGAGCTGCCTTACAAATGCTCCTGTGGCCGACTCTTTACATCACTGGAGGATTATAAAGACCACGCTTATGTTAGTTGTCTTGTTGAGTTTTATTGTGATGTTTGCTTCGTTACTCTGAAGACTTTGGATGCTTTCCAGAAGCATGCTGCTCAAGTTCATGATAATTCCGAAGGTTTTGTTCTACTTCAAGATGATAATTATAAACAGAGGAAGTGGTCGTTGACTCCTCCACGAACCTCATCGACGAGACAGAGTGTGAAGCGCGAGCACGCTGATGAAAGTAATATAGTGCCTGCTAAACGAAGAAGCTCTTTCAAACCACCGATATTGGAATCTGAAGACTCCTCAGAGGGAAAAGTTATCAACCCTGTACTGATCCAGAGGGTTCCAGGGACGGTGTGCCCTGTTTGTTCCCGGGAATATTCAAGCAATAATAACATGTTCCGACACTACAAAACGCATTTCCAGCAAGAAGTACCGGAACAAGTGGATGATTCTATATATTGTTGTCCTGACTGTGGAGGCATGTTCAGTACGAATGAGTGGGAAAAACACAAAGGAATGCACAAGAAAAAGACTTGCAAAGAATGCGGAAAAGTGTTCCAATTCCAGTCTGAACTAGACCAACATCGGAGTGTCCATCTCAATCTTAAACTGTACAGAGATTCCAAGACGCAAGCTTATAAGAGTACCATGGCGAGTCCCAACAGTGATGAAGCCAACAACATCGTTATGATGTGCGAGATTTGTGATAGAATGTTCACTTCGAAAGAACAGCTTAAAGAACATAAGTTGCAACACGAGAACATGCCAGTACTGGAATCGGTGGAAACCGAAGAAAAGCCTAAGAAGTTCACCTGCAAGCTCTGCAATAGAAACTACTCGGCTTACGGCGGTCTGTGGGACCATAACAGAAAGAAACATCCCGAGAACAAGCTCCAAGGCAGTGGAAGCTTCCCCAGACAATGTAAATATTGCGAAAAAGTGTTCTTCACCGGCGGCTCATACTTTATGCATAAGCAAATGCACGAGAGACAAAACCAGAAGTTGTTGCAATTGGGGGCATCCCCTGTCCACCCCTCAACGGAAGAAGACACGAATGAAGAGGACTCTGAGTCGTACCACACTTGCAAACGTTGCTTTAAAGTCTTTTCAACCAAATCTAACTTGAAGAGTCACATGAAATCTCACGGGAGCCCCACAACTAAAAGTGCCAAAAAGAGTACCAAAAAAGTGTGGTGTAACGTTTGTCACTGCGCTTTCGACAGTGCAGCGAGTTTGGAGTTACATAAGGCTGAAGGTCATGGACAGGCGGATGACGACGGCATGCCGACCCTGTCCGATGAACAAAGTGAAGTTGACCTTAAGGCTCCGTTCGTTTTTACCTGTGATGTCTGCGTGCAGACTTTTACCACGAAAGTAGCGTTGAAAAAACACAAAGAGAAGCATGCTCGGGAGGTACGACCCGTGCTCAAGAACAAACAAGCTCTTGTTTATTGTAAATATTGCAAAATATCATTCAGTTCGGCTCTTCAGTTGTCGAATCACATGAAAGATGAGCATATGGAGGACTACAAATCTGTACAACGGAAGGACAAAAACTACGGCTGCAGTGTTTGTGGTAAAGCGTTTGTTTCAATGTCGGCTCTGTACGCTCACCAAGGCTGGCACAAACGCAATAAAGTTGAATCTCAAACGCAACCCCCAATTAAGATTAAAGAGGAACCAAAGACAGAGCCATCGCTGTTTCAGTGTTCAACATGTAGCGCTACTTTACCAAATGACACGGCTCTGCAGATACATATCCTTGAGAAACATCGAAATGTTAATGCTACAGTTTTACCTGCGCGATGTACCATGTGCAATTTAGATTTTAGTTCTCAAGATGAATACGAGCAACATAGGCGCTTCCACGCTATTGTTGAAAAGCAACCCAAAACGAAGACTTACGGCTGCACCCATTGTCCAGCCGGTTTTAGTAAGATAGAAATGTTGAAAACTCATGTGAGACAGTTCCATAAAGATCAGCAAGAACATAAATGTCACTACTGTGATCGTGTTTTTGAAAAGCCAAACTCTTTGGCTATACACTTGAAAGTGCACGAGAAGCAGAAAATGATTACTGGTAATCCAAATAAACCCGTTGCGCCAACAAAGGCTATGTCGAGTTTCAAGCCGACGGGTGGCTCTAAACAGATGTTCTCATGTTCGATTTGTAACAAATCGTTTGAATTACCAAAAGATTTAAGGACGCACACTATACAAGCACATCCTTTCTGACGTATCTTGTATAAGTAAGATATTTTATATTTGATACATTATATAACTGTTATTCAATTTTTCAGTGCATTACATTTGTCCGTTATGTTATTGGTATTGAATTGTTTGGTCGTTTGTGCCTGAGAAATATGTACATACAGTTAGATGTAGGTTACGATGTATTGATTTTTTACAATAAAAATTTCATGTTTACAACTTTTGTTTACATTTTTTTGCTATTAAAACTTTTCGAAGGTAAGAAGTTATTTCGCAGCGTAATTTTCTTTCACATATGGTCAAAAATATATACAAACCATTACACAACGCAGTATTGTTGGTTGCCTAACAGAAGCTGTAAATTTTAAGAAATTGAAAAAAAAAAACGAAGAAATTGTACAAGACCTAAAGAGAAGAAAGAAATATAAAAGCAAATGTTATATAATGAATATAAAAACAATAATTGGTTTCCATGCAGAAGTAGTTGAAAAGAACTAGCAGGAAGAATAAAAATGTAAACGGCAAACTAGAAAAAAACGAAGAGAAAATGAAATAAAAGAGCGATAATCATCCCGCATGCTCAACACATAAGAAACTGAATTGTGCTACTTGACCTACAACTAAAGTTTAATGCAAATATGTTAAAATTTACCCCTACCAAACATTGGTGTTTGATAATAATCACATGAAAAAACACAATCATTGTGGTAATGGAAAATCCCGAAATTGAATACTCCAAATCTATTTTTTTTATCACCACTGACACAAATTATCATGAAAGTGTAACACGAACATGAAAAGTATCGAAAAATACATTAAATTAAGGAAAGCGAATAAAAATATTGATTATAGTTAATTGGTAACCTTCATCCGATGTATAAATACATAAATGATACGACAATATTATGATCATGAATAGTAAATGTGATGTTCTATGAAATAAGAATTTTCCTCAATTGACGTCAATGATATAGATTAATAAAAATAAGAGATTCGTAATGACTAGAATTAAATTAATTAAAATATTCCGACATTGTAATTTTTTTTGAAGAGTCCATTATTCAGGTCTTTGATGCCCGTTTCCATTACAGCATCCTTTATTTTAGTCGGAAGATAGTGTTGGAGAATAATAACGAAGAGGAGCTTCGCCCTTGTATTCACATAATTGCGACAAAAGCAAATCTCTGTGACTACACAATCAACGGAGCTTTAGGCATTTTCGTCACAATACACAATGAGGCTTTCTGTTTATTACAATGTCAAATGCTTGCATCTCTCGACTAATTTTTCAAGTTTTGAGTACGGAAATGAAGCGAATGAACGTTAACACCCAAACATACAACTCTTATTATCATCGATTAGCAGAAAGTGGCGAGCTTCAGTTAAGTAAATTTCGTAGCAATTAGTTTCACGTCCCCCTCGAGTTCTCCGGGTTATAAACTTTGTTCTTTTCATTAATTTCTGTGTGTTACAGCAACATTTTGTTCGGAGATTTAACGGGGCACCGTTTCATATTGATTAGCGCCTAGACCGTGGCCTTGGGAACCTTGACCCAGCTATTAAGGGATGATAAATCGATACGTTGAGGGTTATTAATTGAAACTTTATTTATAATTGAGCCTGTCTGGGTAAAATACAAGTTCGTGTATCGATTAGACGGAAACGGGTCAAATGGATATGTTTATAGAACGAATAAATATTTAGACGAGAAAATGCGTCAAGTTCAAGTTTGTGGGAGGATTGAAAGACTAAGCTAATTAATGCACAAACATTTTAATATAAACTTAAAAATCGTACAACAATATGAAAAATTATAGACTATTATACACATATTACTTATTTTATAACGGGATGGAAAATCCGTTCTCACTATATATGAAATATAGATACCTACGACTTAGTCACAATTAATAATTTAAATAGAGATGTAATAACAAACTAACACAGATAAGTGACATACATGTACATAAATAGGCCTGCACAGGAATTGTTTGTCCTGGTCTGGGGCCAAGTCTATGTCCTGTCGCAAGATTTTCTAATCTATTATATTCTACTACGGTAGTAAAAAAGAGCCATCACATTCCATTTGGGCATCAGTCCCTACTTGTAATATTGTATCTTATAAAGAAATACAAGTGGTCACAAGTCTTTAAATACCACCGTACACTTTTATCTCGCCACCAAAAGCTTTTGCAAGAATGTAATTTTTCTATGAAGATGTGGAGGAGAGAGAAAATAAAAATTGCGACCACTTGCTCTTAAAATTGAACTATAAAATGTCTACTACAGTGTATATACGATTACAAGATACACGAATTATAAACAACAAGTAACTAGGATTATATACAGATCTTAGATAAAATGCAAATACGTACAAGCAAGTATATAAAATAATTGAGTAATCTATAAATATGAATCATGTACATTGTGTAGCTTGCGACTAGTCGATGTTAAGATATTACGTTAGTGCTTTTGAAGGAGTAAAATAATATCTTAAAATGCTAGTAACTTCACAGGTAACGCATACACCGTTGACGACTGCCTACAACCGTCTGAAAAGGCAAAACTTATCCCGTATTCAAAAATCGGCGTTAGAAGAAACGCCTTTTTTTTCTTACTTTTGAAAGCTTAAAAAAATAGTTTTTATCACGTGTGGAGGGAAAATCTAACTAGTAACTTGTTCAAGTGTTTATCCCAATTTCCTACTAACTTATCAATTGTGCTAAATATCTCGCATTGTAATAAAATAAACTATGTTATTATTACTCGATTCGATATCAATCGGATGTTGCAAGATTGCCTATGTTTCCTTTCAGATCTAGTCACTTCGTTTATATCACTTGGAAAGACTAAAGCATCGACAATCACAATTTTTTTTTCTTTCAGGTATGGTTGATTTTCGTAATTTTGCGAGAACGAGTGAAAAATAATTTCATTGTTAGTATCCGGAATACCAACATCCCACAATAGGTCACAATGATTTGTACTTGTTCTCCGTTGCCTCTTCTTCTTCTTCCTTCCTCGTTCCTTGCATCACACCTGTACATCAAAGTGGTGCTTGTTAGTGCGACTATTACATTTTTTAGTTACACTAACAAACAACACGACACATTCTATCAACTACTCCAATTTAAATATTACAAAAAAGCGTATAGTTATCGTATTGTATAATGCCAATATTCCGGAAGACACAGAAGAAGCTATTACTTGTGAATAAGTTTGATTTTCGTTGAGAGACGTGAGTCTACTTATCAATAACAAATTAGCTAGATATAGAATCGAAATTGATCTAGAATGATATTTCTAACAACGTCAGGTACGCAGACAAAAGTAACAAAGTGCAATCAAACTATCAGCTCATAACAAAATATATATTATTATTAACTTCAACAATTTATACAAATAAAAATAAAACATCAGTGGAAAATAAAAAAAACACAAAAAAACAAGCAGTACAAAATAGTAACAATTCATCTCTTTTTTAAATTTGAGAATAAAAGGAAGCATCTAGGACCCACATCAAAACTTGGGTTGCAGCATGCAATACTGAACGGACTAAAGCACGCTTCACACGACGACCCGCGTCACATTTCCCGTTTCCGTTATTATATCACAAATTGAATTTGGTTTAAAACAGATCACATTATTGCGTTAGTTTTGGGCTCCTTCTCCGTTATCTATAGATGGGACTTTGGTCAAGTGAAGTGTGCTTGAAACGAGCACGAAATAAAATCTCCTGGTTTGTAGGACCCGACATGATATGCCAACACTTATTGAATACATATACATGAATTTTATGGGACTAGATGTCAGCTTGAGCTTTTCATACAAAAATAAAAAAATACATACAATATAAAAAATTTAGAAAACACTCTAATCTACAAGAATACTGTAAACACCATTTATATAAAGTAAGAAACATCTAATCTAGTATGACTACGATTTATAAAAAAATCTATCAAGTATCAAGCTGGGATCTTTCTCTTATAATATATAAGATAATAATTTATGATTATTACTAAAGGGGATGTGTGGGGTCAGCAGTTGCGCCCTGCGCTGGACTACGCGCTCCTGATGGGACAGCGGAAGGTACAACCGCTTAAGTAGCTGCAGGTAACCGCCTTCTAGGAGGACCCTCAGTTGGCCACCAGGAGATGCTGGTACTGGCCGGTGGTTGGGTATGGCCAGTTGTTATCCATCAACTTCCCACTTTCTTGCGGCGTTGCGGGAGCGGATGGGGGTGCACCCACGGCCCCATTATTGGGGTAGTAAGGACCTAAGGGCGTGTGCTCGAATGGCAACTTGCCCGAGTACAGATCAGGGCTCAGGAACTGGTTGGAAGACTCAAACATGGAACGATGGGGGAATTGGGGCCCGTAGGGGCCGTGCGGGAAGTAATAGGCTGAGGGGTCGGGCGACAGGGCACGACCACTGGGCGAGTGGTGTGGGGGCTGCTGGTGGAGTTGCTGCTGCATTGCGCGCTGCTTGATGTAATTGGAGAATTCGGTTGGAGACATTCTAAAACAAAAACGGAACTTAATATACGAGGAATTTCAATGAGGGACTTGGATTAAGTTCTACCACCATTATGTTCTGTCTTAGCCTTTACACTACACTACTTATTGTTCTTGACATTTCATCCAACCTCGTGTTATTGTTCGCGCAAACGGGGCTTTAAGCGCAAATATGAATCTCTTATAAGCGTTAACTATTTCATTACGACTCCAAAATAATTCGGTTTGCCACACCTTCGTTAAATCTTGCTGATTTCAAAACATCGCGTGTTTATACCACCGGAAATTTCCGTGCTACACTTTTTCAGGAAACTAATTACCTTCAAATTCAGGCCAAAAAGAGCTTTCGATTAGCCGAAGTAGTCTCAACCAACCTTCATTACCTCACCAACGGTGTTATTAGGATTAATCGAGACAGATCGCAACAACGACAAGAGACATGTGTCACGAGTCATCAACCCCATCAATAACATGAATTAAATTGTCCATTAAAGTGTGTGAAAGGTTTCTTGTTGTTGTCCCAAATAATTAGCTAAAAATATCAGCGAGAACTCCAGCGATTTTTAGGTCAAATGTCAGTGCTATCTGAAATTTATTACGGGATATTACGGTGGATTGTAATGATTTTATTGTGGTAACTTTGTACGATACAACGTACAAAGTTTACGGTTGCAAAGCAAGATTTTAATGAGGCAAATCGTAAAAATATCCATACGCGAATTTCTTATTGCAAGGATTGATTTTATTTACGTCGTTACACTCTTACAATAATAAACGAATTCCTTGCAGTTTCATTTTCATAACATAGAAAGGAAGTCGCGGATCGTATTTTATCGATTCGATAGGTACACGGCAATATTTAGAATAACCAAAGTAATTGACGCGTTGATGCGCCGGATGAGATTGCATAATTTCCTAAAAATATCCGCACGATATTAGATGTAACGTAAAAACCCAGAATAAAATTTCTTGTTGCTTCAAGACTTTTCATTTGCACACTCCACACGTTAGATTAATTGGTAAAATCCCCTTATTATACACTCAAGACCGGTTGAGCTCTATGCAGTTAATATTTCAAAAATAGTATGCATTTTAATTAACCCTGTATTTGGCTACCCTTCGAGGGTTTTATTTTTGTCTGCCATTCTGCTTAAACATGAATAATTAGGAGTTTATTATGACCGGCAATTATGGCAAGCTAAGGCCATTTATGTTTAAAAGCCGTTTCACACGCAACGTTTGCGATTTGGGGATGGTACTTCGTTTTCTCCACAAAAACGTTAAATAATTACGGTGTTTCAGGAAGTAATTTTACAGAATATACAACCTGCGGGATAAAATCAAACGAGATCAATATCCACACGCAAAACAGGAAGCTTTAGTAAATAATAACGATAAAGTAGCCTAATTAATATTAATTACTAGATAATTTCGGCGTAGGGATATCAACGGTTTTACTTTATTTCCGTTCTGATAGTATTTATGCGCTTCGTTTCACCAGAGGCCCAGAGAGAATTAACGTAAGCCAGAATACCGGCGTGTTCTCGAATTTTGGAAAAGAAGAAAGTGAGAAATGCTTTATGTTTATACATAACAAATTCAGCCTCCTAGAGATCAATTTATTCCACAAAAAAGGAGATAAAGTCAAAATTTGTCGGTTTTGTATCTTATCTCGTGATAAACTCTAATTGTTTCCGCCGGTTTGCACTTCAACTCAGGCGAGGAATTCGAGTTTGTATCAATTCATTTGAATTATGACTGACTTCTGAACATTGTATTCTGTCTTAAAGTGCTTATTTCTGAAGGCAAAAAAGAGATACTGTTAACTCCTCCATTGTTTAACTTTTTACACATTGCAAAGTAACTGGAGCAGAAGCGAAAAGGCTGTAAGACTGTCTAGCGTAGATTTGAGATTTTTTGCGCTTACCGATTGGCTCGTTTGCTGCTCGTCTTTAGTTTGGTGCTTCCGAACTTAGTTTGAGCAAATGTGGCTGTAGTGAAGGTAAGTGGCGTAGTGGTCCTGGGTATGAAAGCGGGTACTGGCGATGGCGACCCTTTGTAGGAATTCCCCAATGACGTAGGCGAAGGTGCTGCCGAGGGCGAAGTTAAGTGGTTGATGGTATTGTTGATGGACTGATTGGGTTGCGAGACCGGCACTGCCGCCAATTGCGGGCCTACAGTAGCCGTCTGGGCATTCGCAGTAAACGGAGTAATCGACTTTGGTGAAAGACTAAGGTTGCTCAAGCTGCAACTGACCGATTCAATCGGTCTGAAGCATTGAGCTTCGGGGTTGAAGGTTTTAGTGACCTCTCTATCGGCGGAATTCTCATCCTGAGGATCGCTCTTGTCGCTGAAGAGCACCTTCACGGCGCCTTTCTCGCCAATGCGGTAGCTGACTTCTCCTGGGTCCACCCAAACGGCGAGTTCTTGAGGGAGGTTCTCGAGGATGTCTTGGATGGGAACGCCGCTTTCACGAGCGGCGCGCTCCAGGACTTTGTCGATGGGATCGCCGGTTTTCAGACAGCGGAAGGCCGAGCCTTTGAAAGGCTTATCTGGGTACCAGTGACCTTGGAATTTGTCTTTTAAAGCTTTTTCTAACTCTTCACCGAATATGTTCACTCGTCTTCTGGGAAGTTTGTTGTACAGGTACGATATTACGAAATTCAAAGCTACTTGTACTTCTATATGCATTGTGTGAGGATTCTGGTTTCGTTTCTATCGCTCTCGAGGGACTTTAATAACACATTGATTTTTTTCTCTCTACTATAAAATTTTTACAGCGTTCCGTTAGTTTTCTTTCTTTCAGAAATTAAGGTACGTGATCTGTAAAGAAGAAAATTTTATTAGACACAGGAAAGCAGCAACAATGGGGGCAAATGCAACTCAGCTGACGGAAACCATCAAATGCATAACAAGAGGAAGCGTTAAATTATAATGAACGGGCACCTCGGGCTTTCCATTCATTCGTTGCCAACTAATGGCCGGAATGGTCTTTTCAAATTGATCTTGAATTTCAACTAAAAAAAATCACCAGAGTGTGTGCACTCTACTAGAAATACTTTTCACATGAATTGCGCTAATTTTAGCATTTAATAGAAATTGTGTTTTACTTTCAGATAAACCGCAGAGCTCCAATGCCAGTTTTATTTTAACCAAACCTTGTGAATTGATTTTGGGAGTTTTTGCGCACGTTTTTACCAAATATCCTTATCAGTTTTGCAACCGTTCTTAGCTCACACATCCTGCCCCATTTTAATGTTAGCTTGCTGTAAAAATGATACACAGACTATGATGACATTGTGATTAAATTTAAATTGTTTCTAAACAACTTCAAAGACACGTTTAATAGAGATGACGCTGACGCGGTTTTTAATCTCAAAGAAAATTGCCCGTGAAGTATAAGGGATGCAATGACAAAGTAATTATTCTCATCTTTTTACCCTTATGCACGTCTAATGGAGTTATGAAACGACTTTGCATCACTCGAACAAATTAGATCCGGAGCCAAAAAGTTGAGAAAGACACAAATTTTCCAATTCGAGGAGTTTAAATTGAAGGAGCTGAAAATACCGTCATTCATAAAGCATGAAAGTTGACGAATTCCCGGAGTGTTCTTCATAACTGCTAACTGGAAATTATTTATAGATATGATAAATGTCCGGATTTTTGTCAATAACGGTGGAACGGCTGTGAAGAAATCTCGTCATATCAATGATTTCGCTGAGAAATGGATCTTTTTATGTCGCTTTGAGACACAGGAAGCCCCGGTATTTATTGAATCAGATTTTACTTTATGCTCACGTCGTGTCAAAAAGGATCTTTCCAAGAGCTGGCTCGTAAAAAGGTAAAAAACGTGGATGTGCAAAAATTCCGTGCTCGTTAAAAGCCATATGTTGAGGGGCTACTTTTGGTAGATATGTGTCAAGCAGAATGTTTGGGTGCGACCTAGTTTTATATTCGTCACGAGTCGAGTTGCGTGTTATTGATCGCAAGTTGTAACGTCTACGCAAGACTTCTAAAGCTTTTCGTTGGGCACGGCAGATAACAAGATCCAAGATTTTTTAAGCTCATGATATTTTTTTCCCGTGTCAAACGAAAGGGATGAAATAAAATTCGCGTTTGTGTGTTTCACAAAATAGGACCTGACAGAGACCTGCCCCAACTGCTTACATAATAACGGTACGTGGGCTTTGAAATTGTCAAATCGATTCCAAGCCCGGGAAAAGCAAAGCGAATTTAATTTGAAAGCTCCAAAGCACTTCCGACATTTATCATAGAAAAAGATCGAGCACTTCCACTTCCGTTGGAGCTTTGTGATCAATCATTCAAAGAATAATTGAAAGGTTAAACATGATGGACAATTCTAGAATGACTTTTGCGAGTTTTGTAATTACTCATATCGGTACGATATCTCATTTCCGCCCATTAATCTGACGATAGGATCCCATTTTGATTTTATCATATTATAAAGATTTATCGTGCGTATCGATGATATCAGATCTCCTACGACACGACCACCTTTCTCAATCAGAAAACTGAACATTTCCATAGTCATGCAAATTTATTTACAGCGGTATTGATTTTCTGCACAATGGTTTTGCGTGGGCGGACGATAAAATTCACCATCCTAACACGAAAATTTCCACTTGGCAACATCTGATACGTATGTTTGATCGTTGCAAATGAGATAATTTGCTCAATAAAGCAAATAAACTGTTTGCGCTACTTATCTCGAAATTTACATGATGTCGTCTTAAGAGGCGACCTCACCATAACCGAGAAAAACGAAATCCATGACCCGATAAGAGCGTGCAAAATTTCCACTTGATTGGTTGTTTCCAGACCTTAATTAACATTGTCTAAAGTTAATTATAGAATTGTAATGTGGCCTTCAGGTTGTGCCACGCGCTCTGAAAAATCTTGCAGAATTGGAGATGCTCCAATAGAAGAAGAAGAACCAGGGCGAAAAGTTGCTGTCATCACAACACAGTGTGACAAACAAGCGTGTCTCAATTTAACGCCAAAATTTCACGACACGGAAATTCACAAAACTACAGATTAACCGGCTAAAAAATTAAATGCAGCGAATAACAGGGTAATTGCGAGGAAGTTACTCTATTACCGATGTAATGAAATGAGACAGGGACGGCTCGTCCTTTCAAACGGGGACAACCTAAGGCTAACTTTTCTACACTTCCTTTGCAATTTTTTTATCTCGTCTCGCTTTTATCGGCAATGAAGTTTTGACAATGTGCCATAAAACCAGATGAGCAATAAGAAACCGACACTTTCCCCTCTGGAAAGTCGTAGAAATCACCCATTAACTCAAATTTATTCCCGTTAAAACACTTCCGATATAATTACAATTAATTCCTAGCCATGTCTAATTTGAATTCGTTCTGATCGATTCATATTTGTCTGTTTTACGTTCGAAAAATATTAATACAGCTATGAGTATCACGTTTCATTGAACTGCGTCGATAATTTCAATTAAAACAACGCCAATGCACAACACGAAGAGGCAACGACTGATGGGATAAAAAATGAATACTATTGGGACGTCGTGTCGGAAATTTGCATGTGAAAACAAACCGAAGCGAAAAATTGCACAAACCAGAGATGAACAACATTTTCTGGAAAATTGAACACATTTTTTTACGTCACTACTTCCACTGTCGATGCCGTAACAACGATAATGCGCCGTAATTAACACTTAATAAACTAATCATTACGTCTTTTCCTCGTGAAAGTACACAGTGTGGAAGAATTAACGTAATTTTTTCCGTTCACGGATTTTCCGACGTAAACACGCCGCTTTTTATTTAATTTGATGGGAACTAAGTAATTGCGCATACCACGCTGACGTAGAATGCGTCGTTATAAATAAATGACATCATAAAACGTGTCGGGATGCAAGATCAAAACTTGTTTATTGAAATTACGAGGTAAAAATTCGAGCCTTTTTAGACAGAACGAAACTGTCGATGACACTTTCAGATTGTTTTTCGACTGTTTAATATCCGGCTGAATTGCTCCAGTGAAATGAAATGAATTTTTATAAAACGGTCCTGTTTATTTGCTGTACTTTTTGTTACAGAATTTAAAAAAAACCACTCAGATATCGCTCATTTTCAGTCCAAAAATGTTTCATTTACCGTATTCAACAAATAAATTATTCTCTCATTCTGTTGGCTTCACTTTGTTGCTGAGAGTGCATGACGGAGCTGCCAACATCTACATCCCTCCAGAAGTTAATTAAAAAATACAGAGATGTCACTTTAAATGAAAACGTGCCTTCCAAATTGTGGATTTGCTAAAAATAGCGCATGTAAAAGGATTACCATATCAATTAGTGTCCCGCCGCCAAAAGAACGAATCAATTTGTCACTACCATGTCCGCATTTTTTAGAAAAATACAATGAAATTCCCCAGCGTACGTTGCAGGATTACCGACGAAAAATCTCGTGAAGAAAGTCTTGACCTTTCTGAAAAGTGACCTCCGAAGTTGTCTATACAGGAAACTACACTTTTCAATTACCGTAATTGAAGAGTGGTTCGATAATGATTCTTGGTTTTTAAATAACATTGAAAGCGCATTTTTACGGACATTTCACAGATTCTTCGATTCGAGTTGTTTACGAAAAAGTTTGAGATTTATGCATTTTGAAAACAAAACGACGAGATGGTCATAAACGTCTAATAAATAATTTTTAGTATCGTCGATCCTGAAGCAAATCTTCAGGATCACATTTAAATTTGTTACAATGTGGTCACCACCTAACGCTATAAAATGCCTTTATCTTTACTGCGCACAAAGTAACTATAAAATGATCGTGTTTCAATTGGCAACAAAAAATACTTACAATGGTTGTAAACATAATTGAATTTCATAAAAGTAAAAAATCCAATCGAAACTCATTGTATTGCGGTTATAAAACGCCTTATGTAATGTCCTAAAAGACCATTATTTACACGTAGGCACATGAACTGTTGCAACAACACGTTGCCAAAACCAAAATTTGTGTGTTTTTATCTGTAGGAATTCCTGTTAGAATCTGAACTGTTGTGGTGAAGTTGTTACGTAATTTAATTTCTTGATAGTTGATGGAAGTATCGATTTGCGTAGAAAGTTCATGCAACAGGAAGGGTTGGCTTAAAATAAGTTAATTTCCGAATCGAGTCCCACTTTTTCGCAGGCGTGATTGTTCCGCGGCATAAAATCTCATGCTATTGAAAAGTAATGAGCTACTGCGTATTTATTCGTGTCGGTAGCCTTTCCCACTTTGAATTCATATGGATTCACACAGTGTGTCCACCTTGACCTGTATTGTTATTGTTTCTTTGAATAATTAACTTGGGTATTGATTGAATTTTCAATACTTCCAAGCACCTAGTAACTCACCGAATTAATTTTCCAATGATTGCTTTCAATTACCTCGAGATCCTGCATTGCATAATCGGAAAAATCTCATTTTTGCAGCGAGCGCATGAACGCACCGAAATAAAATCCGTTTACTTAAAATCGTTTAAAAATAAAACCAATGGAAACATACTACAGTAGTAAGCTATTGATTGAGAAAATTCTGACTCGACGACGTCACAACGAAAATAACATGCCTTTGCCAAATCTGTACCTGAGACACGAGGACATATAATATTATGAATCATGTGGGGCACACTGCCAAAAATAATGTCATAACATTTTGGTGTTTTGCGTTGTTTATTTTACAGCTAATTGTTGCCAAATGGCCGTTTTATTTGTTTTTCTCGACTTGATAAAGAACCTCTTCGATCTCCATACTGATTTATGCCAACCTTCAACGATTTTTCTGCGTGACTCAGTGAATTTCAATGGACCCAAGAATCAGAAGCTGCACGATGACAGACACTCATGAATTGCCATTAGTGTTATTGATGTATAAAGTACATGTAAACAACATGTGTTCCACCATAAACTTTAACAGATTCCTGAATTTAGCAGGAATCGCGTTTCTGTATCATTTCCTTGTAAAACGGACAAAGCGAGCCACAAGACGGACGTACTATTTCAAGAAAACTCGATAGGTTCTGCAAACCGCAGCTATTTGTTATTATACACAAGCGTGGATAATTAAATCTAAAAATCCCATTTATTTTCTATTGTGAGTTAAACCGTCACAATTGAAATAATTCCGTTGGGTTTAGGACTGAAGAATCAAGACTTTCGCGTTATGTAGCACTCATTCAAGTCAAACATTGTCCGAAAAATAGACGAGTCAGCTAATTTAATTTTGAGTATGCTTGTAATTTACGTGCAAAGCTATAAAACCTGCTGGTTTTACAATAATCGCTGGACAAGGTTCCACTTTTTTATTTCATTTAAATTTTTTCAAGTCAAGCAATAAATTTTACTTCGTAATAGAACAATGTAGATAGCTTGTGACTATGAA
Organism: Gnatocerus cornutus; assembly: GCA_029298725.1. Classification (NCBI taxonomy): domain Eukaryota; kingdom Metazoa; phylum Arthropoda; class Insecta; order Coleoptera; family Tenebrionidae; genus Gnatocerus; species Gnatocerus cornutus. Next base: position 6,284,919 of record CM055517.1, read on the forward strand.
TATTTTAAGCACATTTGCTTTTGTCGGTATTCTTAAATTTAGCATATGAATATGGCCGTTACGTCAAATTAGCCAATTATGGTCCAAAAAACCGGAAAAACTGTCTCAAATTTGATCCGACTAGCGTTTAGCGCAGCTCAAAGGATAACTGCATAATCCTTTTACCTACTTGTCGTCTGATTTTCCTTTCACTCCGAAAGCTCCATTGAAGCCGCCCCTAAAATTTTGACAGCGAAAATGGTCGAGTAATTTTATTGTCGACGTGGCTTTGCTAGAATCACGTTAATAACTGTTTGAAACTTCGCAGCGTGATATAAGTTATCTATCAGAGTTTAGGCGTGTATAAAAAGTCCCCCCTTTGGATAAGGATAGGGTGATTTGGTATCGATTCTCTCGAGTCCCGCGCTTATCTGCATGTTAATTATGAAAATGAAGAAGTTCAGTACCATGAAGTTAATTATCCTTCATCTTCTCGCAGAATTTTTTTAATTAAAAAGAAATTAAAACAACAACAAAGACGCTGTCTCCGAATCAGGTAACTTAATTCAAAGTTTATAATTATCTTTAAAAAAGAGCAATTAAAGCCTTTATTTCGCAATTACTGCGCGGCGTTATTACCGAGCGCAAGAATTTTGCTTTCAGTGCAATCCGAATTTAGGAAGACCACTCATCTCCATCGTCATTCTATCTATTTTTAATTTGTTTATGCAAAACGTGAATAATAGAGTTTTTCGCGAAACAATAGGTCAAATTCGGTTAATGGAAGCTCCACTTGACATGTCAAAGCTCAATGTAAGATCCATTTCAGTTTTAAGAGCTTTTAGTGTAAATATGTTTGTTGATCGTGGTAGTGTCTACGGTAACCGGGCGTTGGCAGCATTACTATCGATCTGCCAGTACGACCCCGTTTTAGAACGTTCACTTGAGCTTTATGTGCTTTTATAGCTTATATAAATATCAAAGCACAACTTTGCGCTACATGGTCGCCATCAGCTGATTGTTGCTCGAATATTGGAACAGCAAAATTTTCGGAATAACCGGCCAGCTTTCTAAAAATAACAACAACTGAAATATTTAAGCGGCAGCCAAAATTCACCACTGAAAAACAAAACATTTTCGATCGACTGTATTAATAGAACCATAAAAAAAGCATGAAATTGTGAATAGTCAGCGGATATCAATCCAATTTGCTGCTTAATCGTTGGTTTTGCAACGTTGTGAGCAAATATGTTAAACCAAGCGATTCTGCCTTGTTAGATAAAAGGAAAATTGTCACAACAGTTATAAAGGTCATTCGTTTCAGCGTACTGAACTGAAAAAACGAAGGGTCGAAATTATATAAGCCATCTTGTATTATTAGGATAGGTTACGTTCGCCACTGAGATAAAAGCACCGTTGCAATTGTGGTCTTTTTGCTCCGCTCTTCAATTATGTCGTCAATGGTATCAATGGTGAAAGCACCAACTGCTATTACGCCACGATTTGATCTGCCAACTCTTCTAGAACCTTCGTAATCAGGTTATTCGGAACCTGACAATCATCCAATTGTGAAGAACACCACATATGCAACAATACCAGGAAGAGCACCAGGAAGTTTTCATTTATAATTTAATAGATGGTACGTGAACCTTGGACATTTCAAGAACTCTGTCTAAGGAACACAACCTTGACGATTGCAAATAACAGCAATTGTGCAAATCCCGAATCTACTCGAGAACACGTGGAATTATCAGCACGTGCGGAGGAAATGCGCATTTTTTCCGACTCCGAAAGAAGCCAATTGTGCAAAAAAACTGTTGAGCAACAAGGATTTTTAGGTTTCTAAACTGACCACAAGCGCAATGTTCTAGAAAATGGACAGCGTATTCAAAAAGGGTATCAACTACAATTCTGATAAGACGTCCATGAAATTTTCATAACACTTGATAACACCTTTATCTTCCCCATTTAATAATGCAGACTAGTGGAAATATACCGCGTAAAAAGAAGCCTTTGGAATCTGACATAGGTTGGTATCTCTGTCTCAATCAGTTCGACAATGCGTATCAATTCGTGATCAACCTCAAACTGTCAAAAATTGACATGAGTTGTTTTGATTTTCATCAATCAATATCAGTGAAAATAAAGTGCAGTTCCGGGCGCGTCGTCGTTTTTTCCAAGAAATTCCATTGACGATCGCATCTTATAGGTCATCAATAAAATGATGACACTATTCTGTGTAATAGTAAGCAAAACATGCGTGCATCGTTTTAATTCAGAATCAGCACGAAAAGGTCAATGGGGTCCGGTGATATGAAAACAAACCTACTATAAGATGAAATACGCAAATCATACGTGCTTGTCTCCGTCTTTTTTCGATCATGCCAGTCTGTCTTTGTCTTTTCCACGCGCGTTGGCACACAATGCATGTGCACGCTATTTGTACATTAATCTAAACGTCCTACAAATGATTCCATATAATCAGCAAGGTCGCATTACGTCACATAAGTCACGTGGTTGACGACCATCCTTAAATAGACTAAGAGGAAATTTTACAAGAGCGTCGCGACGTCCTGTTAAAATGACAGTCGTTGTCCAGTAGATTCGAAAGTTGAACTTTTAAAAGCTCGCTAAACGAGAGTCTTTTCCTCAAACGGCTCAGATATAGAGGACAATCTCCCCCTTGAGCAAATAAAAATATACTTTAGCACCAAAATACACTGATTAAATTTTAGAAGAAATTGGATGTCTTTGAGAGTGGATCTAGTGATGCCAGAGTTTTCCATTTGGACTTTGTTTAGTTCCCGAATTTTTTCTTGGCAGTTTATTTCGGTTAATCGTCTGGATTCGTATTGTGTCCTTATTTGCCAAATGTGCCAACTTTTGGCCTATAAACATGTCGAGCGGATTGCTGGCACGGTGCCAAAAAATCCCGAAACTCGGATAATCCGAATGGAATCCAGGCAGCAAACCTTTGGAAATCGAGAATATGCGGGTGATTTTTGCGCAAGAATATTGTTAATTACAAGGTGAAGCGGTTAATAATAAAACTGACACAAGGTTCGACCGGAACACTGCAATTGACCCAATTCATCCTAAAAAGTCATGTCCGGTTATAACCGGTGGAAAATTTCGGGGGTGTTATCTAATTATCCAAGAAAATGCGAGAAAAAATAGAGCGATAAATTATGATCAAGTTGACATTAATGGCATGCCAAGTTTCGAATTAGGACGCGATTTCAGGGCCATAAATAAACAGGAGCGGACTCCGCTTTTTCGCGATATTAATACCACCTCCACTTTTACAAATATTTATCTAATCATACGTCTAAAGCATTGTGGGCTCAGCAATTTTCTACATGGAAGATTCGAATTTGAATTCATTATGCAATGAAGTTGAACGAACCAAGTTATTATTCGCCGCGATAACGAGTGCAGTTATTTTTAATGCATAAATTTAGCGATAACAAATTTCCATAGCTCTAGGAAAATTAAAATTATCGAAAAAAAGGTGACCGCTTATCAAAGGCAGGTAAAGCCCCGTGCACACTTTACAGAACGATGCGTAGAAAAAAAATCATGCGATCTACATCACGTGACTGATAATGAACAGAACAAGATCGCGACGATTTGCAAATTTAATTTATCAAGTGTTTAATGACAATGATAACGATATTTGATCATTACAAAATTTTGTACCAACTTCTCGTCAGCTGAGTGGCATGTGATTTTGTGGCTAAAACAGCCAAATCGGCTACTTTAAGTAATAGAAAATATAAAAGCGAAAACTTACCAGAAGCGTATAAAACGATGAGAAAATATAACTTCTAAGTAATAAAATAAACAAACTATACAAATATCAGATATAAAAGTAGAAAAATATAAAAGTTGTGGACTAGTAGGATCACTTAGTAGCACTCGCGTTCGCGCTCGGCGCAGCACAATGACGACGATCTCCACCGTCGTCGATATATAACTCCGTTCTCTCTATACCGGCGGACGTCACAAGTGACGTCACTTATTTGTTACCACGGTAACGGTTTGTTTAGTTCCACGGCGTCCCGGTCGGGATTGCGTCATCGGTGCACAAATCTTCCGCACATTACCCCGGGAGACCTATTTAAAAGCAACCCTCGACCATGTTTCAGCGACATCTAACTAGGGTTGACGGCAACTTCTAAAAGGACACAAAAACTTTTTGCATTTTTGGAGACATAATTTTTATTTCGGTTACTAAAAATAGGTCCAAGTGAATGTTTATTTCCTGTTTACCAAACACATCCTTGGGAGAAAGTGATGTCCTTTGCCCTCTTACTATGCAAATGACTACTTGGCGTTTTCACCACTTATTTTCTTCAGAGTTCATAAACAGACATTGTTTGACAGGAAAAGTTTTGGACGTCATCCTTTGTTCTTAAGTGTTAATATTCATGTGAATTGGTTACATTTTGATTTTTGAGGACGTTTCACAAGAATTACAAATCATTACCACCTAGAAAACGCGATTTTTAACATATACAAAAAAAATGGTGGATGCGCCCGAAAAGATCATTTTTAATTAAAAGCTTGAAAATGATTAATTTCTAGTATCTGTCTAACGCAAAATAAAAAATATACTAACATCTAAACATCTACAGAATTATTAATATACGTAATATTTGTGAGCATCATAATAACATATATTCAATTTTTATAATTTTTGGTAAAGCCTGTATGAAATGTAACTAGGTGTTTGTTTAAAAGTTTAATCCATATAAAGGTAGTAATAAAAAATTTACGAGCTATCCACTATAATAAAATAAAAATAAACATTTTTGAAACGCAAAATGGTGGATGCGCCTGGCAAAAAAAACTATTTACTTGTAGATTTCACCGTTCAAAAGGCGAGTTTACTAAACATACATAGAACTAATAAGAATTTTTATAATTTGTTGCAAAAAGTTGTCATGACTGACTAATGCCTACTCCCAGAAAAGTAGTATTGTCATTATTGATCATATATTTCTGAGTCATTTGAAGTATCAGTCTGTTTTGATTGAAGATAAGATTTTGATAGGATTCAATAGTTTACATCTTCTCAAGGTCTTTTGGAAAATTTCTCCTGTTCTAATTTAAAGCATTTTTTATAATTTTACACCGAAAAAATTCCAGTTGCACAGTTTGCTTTGATTCCAAGAACTACGTAAATAAAATAAGAATTTGAAAAATGGGATTAAAATTGGTTAGATTTATACTAACGAGAACTAAAGAAATAAGGTGCCAAATCCAACTAGCAAGAGTTTTAAGTAGATTGGATTAGTAAAATGTAGTCTAAACGAGTCAAATCTGATTAATTTGAGATAACAGCCTTTAGTTTCTAAACTGATTTGAAAATAGGCGAAAACTGAGAAAACAAGAAATGAAAATAGCTTTAAATAATAAATTAAATTAAAATAAATTAGCACGTAATTGTGCGATATAAATCTCATTTTATACGAGCTACAATTCAGAATTCAACGTGTGTTACATGTTCCACGTGCTTTAACTAGGATAGCTCCAAAGACCTTATTGAACTTGTATTTAAGTCTACTTATATAACTTCACGTATTTTTAGAAGCACAAAAAGAAGCAGAGAATAACGCAGCAAAGACATTTTAGGTACGTATATTCCACAGTTTCCCATATCTCGTTCAACAAGTTTTCAACTATAAATTAAATCTCTTTTCACCATTTCAGCCACGATATTTCAGGAGTAATGAGTAAATAAAGATAATTGAAAAGGGATGGAAGTAGCGACTTGTGCAAACTTGGTGTTATCGTAAACGATATTTGTAGATACGACAAAAGTTAAAATGTTTGCCTTCGTTTAGAGTCGATGGTGCGGACGCCAGGAGTATTTGCATGAGTGTGTAAAATTTAACTAAAGTACTACTTCGATATCATAAATTTTGTTTACTATTCTTCAGACCAATTCGGGGAATGTGAGACATAAAAGAGAGAAAAAATGAAGGTTACAGACTGCTTAAAAAAGAGAATAAAATCGTGGCGGGTGAAATAAATAACTCCGGGGACCTAGACACAAATGCACTTTATCTATGAATGTGACTTTTTAAATCTTGTTATCATATTAAATAAATAAAGTGTAAGCGAGTACTTATTTTCTTCAATTTTGGCCTACAAAATTGTCAAAAAAGCCACATTATGATACGAATACTTTTTATTGACAAACTGACCTTGCCGGAAAATTTTGTTATTCTAATAAAACTCTTTTACGTGAATATTTTATTATTTTTATTGTTGTTTTGTACTGATAACAACACATTTTGAGTAAATATGTTTTTAAGTGGCTAACTTTAGTTGAAAGCCATCCCAATCTTCTTTAAGTAGCACAACAAAATTTTGATAAGACATTGTAGTTCATAATTATTGTAATGATGATAAGGAGTTATCATTATCACACCTTTTGAATCACTTCGACGCAAATGCAATCATTTAATGGAAAATAAGAAATTCGATTCACCTGTTTAAATATTTAAGACGAATTAGATGGAGGCGTCACAATGACAACGTGTAAATTGTCACTACACGAAAAAGCATTTAAAACGGATTTAATTTATTAGTATAAGTTTGATACGATTATTAAAAATAAATAAGTAGAGATAACGTGATAAAGGTTCCCACTCGTTACCTGTAAATTATGTCGTTAATTGAAAATGAAATTGATTTACTCTCGTAGGTAGTGTGTGAGCGTCAACTCGAAAACTTTAATTCGATTGCGTCTTTCTGTAAATCTTTTACAATGCCAGCTTAGTTTAGGGCCCAGACTAAAACCTCCATAAATGCCGTATTTATCGGAAACCAAAACAGTTATGTGTGTTTTTTGGTTGGCAGCGGATTTTTGTGAGCTGATATTTTCGTTTTTACTCTCATAACAATTTAATCTGGCCCTCTCATAAATCCTGAGTTATTTGTGGAATACTAAAACGAGAAAAAATGTTTTTAAACGACTCACCGTGAGGATACTAGAAAAAATTGGCACTAGATTCATGAGACACTTCCAAGATCTTGGCACAATCAGACTTGTGATGGACATAATAGTTATGTACGAACAATTTGAGGATTGATTAAAATAAAACGAGACGTGCTCCGAAAATAGAATGCAGCCTGTGACACAGTTAGTCGCCACATAAAATTCGATGATTCAGGATACTTCTCTTGTATGTTTGCGAAATTGCAGAGCGGATTAGAAGGGATGTAATTACTAGATCAAAGCGCCGGACTAACAGAATGAAGTTATCTTGGACGTGGGAGTGGGAATTACAAGAAAAATGTTAAATAAAACGAGCTTTCAGTGTGGATCAACTCTTTCGTACTCCACTCACGAGAGTACGCAGTTTTCGGTTCTATAAAAAGCTCGCCAATCCGCCTACGTACGGTAGGGTGTATCTGTCATATCGATTCAACTTCACACTACATTAAAGTGAAACTTGTTCAACCCTCTCAATAAAGAAAGTTTTTTCAACAATCTTACAACCACTTTATTGATTAAATTAAAAAAATATATTTGCTACAACTACAAGTGGCTACTTCTTAAATGCTTTTAATGGCTTTGCTTAAGCCAGAGGGTAAATGAATATTCATTGCGTCAAATGCCATTGTCAAGATGTTAATTGCGTCAGTAGCAGAAGGGTGTTTCATTTATTCCACGTTTTTTATTAATTAACATGTCAAGAACAGCCCCTACAGTGGCGCCTCACTGTATTAATGGAATGCAGACTTGTTATAATCTTTTTTACTTCTTTGGAAAATGTTTACATGCAGAAAACACTTTAATACGTTGCTGCAGTGGAAAATAACAGTTTCGAGCGCGATGGTCTCAGCTTTAGTGCTAAATAGACACAGAAAAGCGAGTGCTTCAAAAAGACTGCTATTTTGAAATATCAGTCGCATTTAGTTTGAGATTGGGGTTCTGCAGAAAAAACTTTGTTTCTCAGTATCACAAAACTGTCAAACAATTGTTAAAAATGACACCACTGGGGGTTATTTTTCAATATTTGATAGAATTGAAATCAGTAAGCAATCGGAAATTACTTAGTGGTTCCATAATAATTGTACTAAAACCCAGAATAGAGGTCACCTTTTTATTTGTAGATTGATGGTAGTGCCACTTATTGATTTTGATATTTAGAACTGTCATGGTCATAGGATTCACAATGAAGTGGGTTTGGGAATTTATAAACCCAAATATATACTTCTGAAATGTTCAGCAAACTTCAGAAAACCCCAGAGAATGCTAAAAATCTTACAATTAGGAAATTTTAGAGAATCCTGGAGAGTTTCGCACAAGGGAATGCCAAAAAATGGTGGAAAATCATGATACAAACTTTAGAGATTTTCCAGCATTCTCTCGAATTTCAGATTCTCTTGAATTTTCCATGATTTTGTGAATTTAACAATTCTAGAATTCTCGTGGATTTTTCATTTAAATTCCCAGAAATTTTCTTCATAGGATTCCCTCACATTTTAAAAGTCACGATGAGAATCTAAATATCATTGTTATGCCGATAGCGTAATCTACCACTACCTGGAATCTTTGAATTTCTTGAATTCCTTGGACAACTGTTTACAAATCTTATTTACCTTTTTTAATTCTTTAAATACTTTCTCGGATTCTTCGGCTTTTGCATCTTTTTAATGTTTTTTGCAATTTATTTGAGTCTTTTTTTAAGTTAGATTTTCAGAATAAACCTTTAACTTCAGCAATTTTATTTGTTTTCAAAATTTTCCCATATTTTCCGCATACAACTAATTGTTGCGAGCTGTTAAAATTGTTTGATGTATTTCACGTCGTAAACAAGTTATTTTTACGATCGCCGTTGTAAAAATGAACGTTTCAATCAGTGGGGAAGTTTTGATTCACTTACCTACAATTTTTGGACAATTTTAAAACTATTTTTTTAATTCACTACAGAGAATAAGTGTACCGAATGTAACGGAATTTTACTAAGACGTACTTTTATCAGTCGTTAGATTAGCTATGGTCTGAAATTAGGTACGGTTAACACTTCTTAACTCTTTGCCATATCATATTAGCAAGCCAAGGTGGACTCCCACAGTAAATAAAAAAAAATAATTGGAGAACAATGGCTTCGCTTTATTGTTAATTGTGGGTTTTACAACATTTATGTGATAAAAAAAAGTTGAATTATAACGAAACAATCATAAAGAAGTATAAAAATTGTTAATTTGTTAAAGGAAAAATAAACAACACAATAATTCACGTTTCACCTTGCACTTAATATTTTATTTGAGTATACACATCCATCGTGTAAATAATATCAAGTCCATTAATATTGGAAATATGGAAATAACCGAACCTTGACGCACACGTTTCTACATCAAAGGTGCCATCATCAGAGCTACATCGGTGACGGACATGTGCGTCAGCTTAGGGATTATTTTCACGTCAAAGTTACTACAATTGCAACAGTTTTTTTTAGTTTGTTGGTCCCATCTGGGCTACATTTCGTACCAAAAATAAATATTTTTAACTCCAACGATTTGTAGTAGGTGTACTCCATATCCAAAATTCATTGCGGCCATTAATTCTGCGCAATACAATCATCAAAGCGACAAAATAGGCGGGCACGTATTTTTAACTTGACAAATGTTTTTAGAGATTTTGGTTATTTCGAGCCTTCATTCGAATCCGAAAACAGACAAGTCTCATTTAACTGACTGACTCATTACCGTTGGGCTCTATTATGATTATCTAAATATTTGTGCGCATCTGACCTTTACTTAAACGTAATAAAAATGAAAATGGAACAGTGTAAAACACACTGTGTCCTCAACGTAATTATTTTTCAGTAATTTTTTCGCTCGCTTTGACCGTGAAACTATAATAATAAGTGGGTATTGTTTAAGTAATTACTTACGCAACCCACGACTGATTTTTGTTTGTATAGTTCGGATTTTTCCTGTGTTCTTCCTACCTGTTTGTTTTCTCAAAATATACAGTTGGCTTACTTACCAAAGAATCCGAGTGACAACATTCTTTCTTATTGTGAAATTAAATTTGGTGGTGGGCCAATTTTTTTTCTAACGCATGTACACCTTCATTTGTACTTGCAGTTGTATTTTTAGATGGAAAGGCCTTCCGGAAAGCTGAAATAAAAAAAGCGATCAGTATCTCCACGCTTAAACGATCGTCAAAATTAAGACGTTTTCGACGATATTGAATTCTGACGAAACCAGTTTTTGCCAATAAAAGTGACCTAGGTATTAAGATCGCGTATTACTAGGTCATTGTCTAAGTTGATTTCACGCTTATGACTTTAGATAACATAATTAATAATCAATACTAAATTAGTAACTAAAAAGAATTCTTCATGCTTCGCGTGCCACCACGAAAAAATGATTAAATCAATCGTAGAATTGTGCATGCATAAATAACATTTTAATGGATATTTGTATCTCAGCTGTCAGAAATGACTACGTAACACCTGTGCATACAAAACATTAAATTTTCCATGCGGAAGGAAAATTCATTATTGAAAAAGATGTCACTGAACTTAAATATAAAACGAAATAAATTTGCTTAAAAGCCCGTACTACATTCGCTAAAAATAAAACAAAGAAAACAGAAAAACAACTTTAGTTTAGAATCGCTCACTAAACGAATAAATCTGTGGTAAGATGAGCTCACGATTTGTTTTAACTTTAGTTTTCTGAATAAATAACAATGTTTTCTTGTACTTGACTACTTGACATGAGAAGATGGAGCACTGTAAAAATAACCGGGGAAAGTGAAGTTTGAACACCGAATTTTCTATTTTAAAATTCTCGACATGGAGCAGGAAGAGCTTCCGGGTTCGTGTTTACCAATTTTCATCATCCACAAATATGAATAATTAGCACAGTTTCGGTAACATGCTGACTTCATAGTGTGTCTAAAAATTATTATTTTTCCTCTGCCGGTTTGCGAATCGTAAAAAGTGTGTGGTAATCATGCAAGGCTCATCGTAGGATCCATAAATTTATTTGTGAATTTTACAGCCTTTACGAAAACAATTCCGATTTATTTCTGTGTGGAAACATCACAAATCTTTGCTTAAATCCACAATTAAAATTCGGAGCCAAATCGTTTCTCCTGAATTTTTTACAGCTTGTCATTCACGTCTCTTATCTCGTAAAAAACTTGGAAGAAACCGTGATATTATTTATTATGAAACATCAATTTGCTACACAACTTGGCAGGGGTCTGGCAATTCCACAGAGAAATAAATGAGAAAACAGACGCATACAAAATTAAATAAACAGTTTAGTAAGCAGAAATACGTTCATGGATAATTGCATTTAATTAAGTTGGTGTTGATTCGAATTTTTGTTTGCAATCATCTCGAAATAATAATGAAAATTTTTACATGCGCCCAACAAAAATTGCAAATATTTGCACTATAAAACTAAAACAAGCAAAGTTGGATACATGCTTTGTGTAAGGATAATAGAGATTGCAATATTTTGGCGTAAATTTGATTTTCGTATGATGCAACCATGAAATAAAAATGTCGACTTCACTTTAGCAAAAATTTTAATTTTTTTACTCAATTTATTGTTTGTCAATTTTACTGCGATATTCATGCATGTTTGTATAAAAATTACTCATAAATGTGAACAACAACGATTTAATGAATGAATAATTTTGGTTTCTAGTCTACTGAACAGTATAATTGTGTCTAAATTGAAGGTTGCAATGAAGTATAAGTATTTCGTAAATTGAAAAATGGTTTCTTCGAATCCGGGATATGTAACAACTGATTCTTATCGGTTAAAAACGAGAAAAATGACGCAAACCGCACGTTTCTATCTGTCGTAGTTTCGGAGATATTGAGCATTAAAATTTTAAAAATAAATACCAACTTTTCGAAACTTTAATCGGCCATAACTCAGTTTTGTTTTTGGAATCTGCGTGAAATTCTGCGTTAAATGAGTATGTACTTCATAACAGAAGGTTGCCGCAAAACCAGTGAGATATCGACAAGTAGATTAACTGGAAATTTTTTTTTAAATAAAATTTTTAAAGTCGGAATAAGAAAGACCGAATTCTCAACAACGAAAGTGCGAAAAACGATGTCGAAAACCGCATATTTCTATCTGTCGTAGTTCCGGGAACATGAAGCTTTAAAAAATGCGGAATAAATAATTTCCACCGAAATAGATGGATTTATTTTTATTAAATTTGGGTACATTTGTGACCACAAAAGTGAAACCGTTTTTTCATCAAATTAAAAAAAAAATTAGCAAATTTAAGGGCATTTACTGCTGTCAGCTTAAATATCAGTGTTTTAGTGTATAAGATTGTTACATTCAGCCCCAAAAAAGAAAAAAAGGTTTCGTTTCTAGATCTAATGTTTCTTGAATTCTTTGAGTTTCAGTTCTGAAAACTTCGAATTACAAGATATCTAAATTCTCAGACTTTGGGGATTCCGTATTTTTTTGTGTTCTTATACTGAGTATACAAGACTGCATTAATTTCGAAATGAGTCCCAAAATAATGGTAATTATCTTCGGTTTTCCCCCCAAATTAAACCGCTTTTAAAAAACTCGAAATTAAATTGCCAATAATGAATCTCCTGCAACACAGCGCAATATTTCCATTTTTGTTCCCACACAAACGAACGATATCTCCAAACCAATATCAATTTTACGTCAAACAATAAGCAATTTTTGTACCACACATACGAACAATCTAATCTACCTACTGATAAAAACCGGCATTATCAGTATCACAAAAGTAATAACTATAACGCTTTATCACCACGCATTGTCCCGAAGGCCAAGTTCACGTATCGAGAAATTTTACAAAAAATAAGTTTAATCCTAAAACAAGTCCAACCTTGAATGTAATAAGCATTTATTTAATAATATAAAATGAACACACATACATTGTCAAGGTCTCCACACGTAACGTTCAATTCACATGATAAATTTCGTGTTGTGGCGTCATAATATTGACAAACTTAACATGAGGTCGAACCAGGTTTTAATGAAAACGAAATTTTCCGGTTGTATATTGTAGCCTAGTTTTTCATTGTTTGATGGGGATAAGTGATCTATAAATTTTGCGAAATATTGAGATCACGAGCAACATCATAAAATTCACTTTACAATCACACGTGTTTAAACAAAAAGTGATTAGATATTCAGGCAACAATTTTGTGCATAATGAGATACTTGGAGCATTTCTTTATCTCAAACACGTCTGGTATTTAGTCGGGTGAAAAATAGAGTAGAGCATGTTTTTCTAGAACTCATTAGACTTGAATGGAAGAGATTTACAGTTGGTTCTACGATGAACTACCTAGATATGAATATTTTTATTAAGTTGGCAGCTGAGTTGTCATCTAAATATATTTGAACAAGAATATAATAGTGACACGTTTTATATGAGACATAAAATCTGCGTAACTGGACTGTTATTAAAATGAGATTTAATTGGAAGTATGTAAATACGGAGAATAATAAAAAAATTTATTTGACTTGATGAATTACCGTAAATAAAATTCCTACAGGCTGATAAACTGTTTGTAGCGCCCCCAATAAGACACGATTTATTAATGAAAACTTTACAACCTTCTAAAAGATTAATAGATACAATCGGAAATTAAAGATAAATCGCCGGATTAGCTACACTACTGACTCCATCAATGACTGTCTTGGAGAAAAACAGATTTCCAAATTTAGTTAATTACTTAAATAAACTAATTAACCCACATTTCACGTTCAAATTCTGTTGAAACTATTGTGTTGCGACGCTAATTGTAAGTGACAATACTGTCTTCTTAATAATTTGTAGACTCTTCTATTACAGTCGAGTTAAGCATCAAAATAAACGAGATCTACTTATCGTGAGACAAAGATATGAATTGAAAGTTTTGCTACAGATAAAATCTCGCTGGTCATAAAAACAAATAATATTGCAACAACACGAATTTATGATCACGTTTCAGCCACTATTTCGCACTTTTAATAAAATTAAAAATATTGTATATTCCCACTATTATGTTCCGCGCTGACACGTCTGTGACCTTTTTCAATAAACCTTCAGATTTATTATGAAATTGCAACGCTCTGCGAACGTGCCGATGCCAACTTTTTTTGGATTTGGATTCAAAATAGTGCGGCATATTTTATAGTTTGTTCACACAATGCTGCTGGCTATTAGATCAAAGGACGCGCCATGAAACCCATTAGCTTTGGTCTTCTATGACTTCAGTGAGGTCTTCTATGACTATTTTTTTAAATAATTAAAAAAGGGATAAAAAAGCGAAAAAATAAAACATAGGAAATTGGAAGAGTCGGAACTGGACGGAATCCAAAAAATCCAAGGAATTTGTTTACACTGAAAAATTTCGAGGAAATTAAAAAAAATCGAATCTCAAGAAATCTAGAAACATTTAAAGGACCTAAAAATCAAACGCAGGGCTTTGGAATTTATGACCTGGTAGTCCTGCTGTCCGACAATTTAGGAGTATCAAAGAGACTAAATGCAGAGCCACCAATTCAATTTTTCAATTTCCAAAGGGTGTGTATTCGGTTTTAAATTTAATTTATTATTTTGTATAAAAGCGTAAAGCTGCAATTTGTAATTTCAATTATGAAGTAGTAGTACTGATAATGTAGCGCTTAAAATACTGCTAAAATCGTCTGTTGTAGATGTAATTGAATAAGTCACTGCAGAATACTGGACGTTATTTCATTATAACAGTTTAATGCGTAACTAAGAATGGCATTTATGGACAAAATAAATTGATATAATTGAGTTAGTTGACTAACAGGGCCCTTCGCAATTTAAACACCTCCACTTCAATAACCAAGAGAATGAAAAGAAATCACATGGATATCGACATTCGTTGACGCAAATCGATGAAAAGCCGCACATCCTCGTCATATTAAAACGTAATTACAGTCCTTGTTAAGCGTTCTGAATACTCATGCCCTTTCAGAATACAACGAAAATTACACCTTATCAGTAGAATTATCTCTGGCTCCTTTGAGGATGAATAAAAAATTCTCTAGTGGTTTGCATTTTTTAAGCGTAATTAATAAAGTTTTTACATCAAAAAGCAACGCAGATAAGGACTGCAACTCTCTTGAGAAATGCTTGAGAATATTAATTTTTGGCACTGGTTGTGACTTTGTTACTAATTCTGTTATAATGGACGGTGGCTGACATTTTGCAAGTAATGAAGCACGTTGTATCCAAGCGGCGAGCAATTTTTTCTCAAATGACAAGACAAAACGGAAGGTTAGATTCTTACTCATTATTTTTTGTTTTATTTTTCCTGAGACATCATGACATGATCACGATATTTATGGGGGCGCTTGAGCAAGGGAAGTACGCCTAGGGAGCCACGAATATAATAAATCTATGAACTATACCGAAATTTGGCATGTTTAGCGAATTGTTAAAAACCCTTGGAGCTATTCTGGCTAGTTTTCGTTGCGACACCTGGTACACTTATTTTTCTCGTTCTTTTAATAGAGCATCAATACACCGCGCCTCGAATGTTCTGCCATTGAAGTGCACGCCTCCTCCATTTATAGATTTTTGCCAGCTTGTTCAAGAACACAGATGTCTTATTTTAGTGTCGATTAAAAAACTACGATGACCCAACCAACTGTCGCTTAATTACTCTTTGAAGGGGGCGTTCACAAAGCCAAAAAATCACTGTCTAGAGACACGATCGATACGTTGGTTAAATATTTGATAAAGCTCGGTAAATTGAATCTTATTGCAAGCCTGTTGGAAATTAACGATCCACCGTTGCCAAATATTTTATAAAATTACGAGTGAAACAGTAAGTGATGCCATAACCATAAAACGTTCATGTTTACAAACAAAGTAACGAGTTATTGTATTTTCCCTCGGTTTTTGGCGGTTGAATTCAACCCTCGCGATTTAATTATCACCAAAAAAAATATCCACGTCGTTTGCAAGAGTGCGTAAGCGAAAACAATAATTATCTTCGTATATAACGACACCGATGACGTATTTCGAGATATAAAAAGAAGTTGTCAAGACGAGCAAATATAATCCTGGCGACGGATCACGTGGCTTACACCATCAGCCATTCCAAGTAGAAATACGTCAGAGAAAAACATTCATTCAAATCATTTGGCTCAAAAAATGCTGGGAATAAGAGACTTTTTCTGGCGACGCCAAGTTTAAAATGGCGGAAGAAGACATGAGCGTCAGCGGGACTGTAAATACCTGACTTATATCTCATACGTGCACAGAGAATCCCTGAGTCATTTCTGGCCTATTGTACGTTATCTCCTCGAATAGGGGAACTGCGCCTAAATCGCTACATTTTTGAGGACTGGCTCATACCTTCGTAATCTGCTCCATGTCTCTCAGATTTCCAAAGCGGTTCATGAATGAATAATTTTATCTAGAACTCAGTTTTTGTCTAGTTCGCTATCAAATTAAACCTCAAAGTCTGAAGAAGCAGTAACTTCGATAATAATGACGTTTGAAATCTCAATTTACAATCTTGTAAACCTTCCCCATTATAATTTGTCACTAGATGTAGCGACTCTACATGTTTGACGAACTATAAAGCGATAAAGTCCTACATTGCAGTAGAAATTACTTTGAAAGTTACTTGTACTCGCTCTAATTTAAACTGAGCGTAATTAAACTAACTTTATAATTTTATGCAAACTACCTTCAACAACAAACTTGGCTAATGAGTCGAAAGTGCAAAAAGTGCGAATTGAAACGTTGAACTCAAAAAGTGTAAACAATAGCGCCATTAATATTTTACGTTTTTATGGTGTGTAAACATAGTTGTGTTCTAATAAATTCATGTATCTGATCGAACGTTGCAGAATATGCCCTTTATTGATGATTCTCACGCTAGAAATGCCAGCACAAGAAATTGAGTTCCTTGCAAACATCCATAAACTAAACAATTTTCTCCAAGCGACGAAACAGTGCCCTGTCTTTGGTAATTTAGCTACTTAACATGCTATACTGGAGAAGATTTTTAAGAAGGGAATTTTACGACGCAAAGTAAATGAGTTTTGATACGTCTTCCTTCCAACGCCTGAAGTTAATTAATTAATTTTCGTTTTACACATTTTTCTGTTTATTCTGCTCAATTAATCAACGAAAAATTCCACTGAACGCACAACTAAAATATGAACGCTATCCGACGCCTTAACTACCCTTGCAGTGCTTAATTTCTTCAGTGTTTACGTGAAGACAGCTCTTGACACGATTTGTTGCACCTGCAATTTATGTGGGTTAAGCAAGATACAGAAAAGATAAATTTGTAAGAGGGAGTTAGAACGGATAAGGAATGTACGGAATTAATCACGAAGACATTCGACCTTGTTCCTTTTAAATTCCGTTTTTTAACTGTTAAAAATTTCAAATTAATCGGACTTGCATTTTAAAGCTTTAAAGAAGTTCATGAAAAATTCATCAAGCTAGAAATTAATGCTGAAACTTTCAATATCTTGACGTGGCGCATCCACCATTTTTGTTGCCGCAAATGTAGTTTCTGGTAGCAACAGTCGGATCTGGGGAAATTAAATTAAATTAATTATAAACGCATGAAAATGACCACGAGATTGAATTTCATCCAACTAGAAACGGAAGCTGCCAGGAGTGCAAGGCTGTTTCTTTATTTTAGGGAAATTAATATTTACCCGGTGCATCCACCTTTTAGTGCACGTTCAGAAAAAGATGTTAAAAGGAAATCAAAACTTCGGGGATTTGGAAATAATTCAGTTTGAGAATTCGAGAATAAAATAATGAAGATAACCAAAAATTGAGAGAACCAGATTTCTCAAATCATATTGTCAAATTGTTTTTTGAGAATTTCAAACGTTGGGATTAAAATTGGACACGATTTTTCTGGTAATGTGACACGGGGATTTTCCGAGTTTGAACTGAGCCCATTTATCACGGAAACACCTTTAGAAGCGAAGTAAACTTTTCTCATTTTCATACAGTAAAATTGATCTCTGAATGTTTTAGCAACCGCTTTTTTATACAAGTGACGTATTTCACTATTTGTTTTCATAGCTGGAAGGAAGCAACTACAATTTTTTTTTCTGTCAACAATTGGCTTAGCTAACAATCTAATAAGTCTGCAACGCAGGAAAACATTCTTCAACTCGAAATTGCGAATTTTCCGTTGATTATAAAAAACCCCAATAAAACTAAGAAAACGAAAATAAACTCCCTTTTCCATATCGCCCACACTTTCAACTCTCAAATCCTCACCCCCGCCGACTTTTTATTAAAACTTGTGAACCCAGATCACACAGTCGAGCAATTTTGTCGAAACCATTGTTGTTCTCTCATATTTATCTATATTTTATGACATTAATTGCTGTGCGAATCCGGAGGGGGTCGGCTTTATAAATCAAGCAAGGCGTAAAAAGTTCCGTAATCTCTCTCGCTTTTGAAAAATAGGCCACAAAACGGAAGAAAATCGATTTGGCCTTGGAAGATTTCGGGATGTGATAAACGAGGGTCGATGTCAGGAGATGAGCACAGTGGAGCTTCCCTGGCGGGTGAATCGATTCGCTTTGGGCGGCGGCGTTGGCGGCACAAGCACTGGGACTATAGCCTGGGCCAATATGACCCACTTCCCGATTTAACCCCACCCTGGATTCGTTCTAGCCCGGTAATGAAATGCCCAAATACGCGCTTATTAACGGTTACGATTCTAGAGGTAAAACAGTTTGGTTTCTAGCCGACTATACAAAGATTGATTGTTATGAATCAACAGAACAATTAATTCCAAATATCCCCCGCGAGATTAGCAGATAGACGTTGTTTACTCATTAATATTATCTTCTTGTATAAAATAGACGACTTTATAAGTAGGTGAAGTATTTCTAACAGGGTCAAAAAACAATTTGAATGTTGGCAGCCTGACAAAAAATAAGATAACAGTGCTACCAACATCTAAAAAGTGCAAGGCCTCCTAGACCTCAATCCTATTGCAACTCTTTAAAAATTGATTTCTCTGTAGTATCGAGCACGCGACATATCTTTTTTCCCCTTCACGTGGTGTACAGTCCCGGATAAAAATCCCACACGTGTATGTGAAATGTATTATCGTATTTGCATTGTTGTAATTAAGGAAATTACACGTGCATATCGTTCTCTAACCATCAATTTCTACCATCCACTGTGTGTTATTTCCGGCCGGTCTCTATCACCATTGATCAATACCTAAAACGGCCAATTTTGGTTCCTCACCTTGTTTATTTCAGTGACAATTATACAAAGTCGTTAAATAAATTTTGTGAGCGCCCTTGGGTGATTTTACCGTCGTAATTTAAACCGTGTCATATTTGCAACAACGTAATACTTTATACATAGCAAACTTGGCCTATTCCTCCAACAGTGTAAACAGTAAACGGGATGTTTGTTTACAAATGCAGGCATTGTGTGGACGTATTGTATGAATTACTTATGGCAAAATTCTGTGCTTGCTAGACATCAGGGAAATTAAACCGCATCCGACAATTAAGATTAATTTGTTGATAATTTACAAGATCAACAAACCTCTTTGAAACTAGCGCTCACGAAAGTACCTCAGGCCTTATTCTGATGGCTTTCTTGAGAGGGTTGACTTGTATTTTCGGTTGCCTAAACGCATGAATATGACAATGAAATTACACGAATTATCGGCATGTTTAGCATTTTAGATGCAATGTGTTATGAATTATGCAACACATTATACATATTGATAAATTTTTACGTCGACAACGAAAACGCACATTTCCAATAGCAATGCAGCTATAGAATTTAAAATAGTAGCGTGATAAAAAGCTGTTTGCGTGTGAGTTCCTTTCCTCAAAGACGAATTGATATTACTATATTAAAATTTCATGTAATATTTGACGTTCATTTTTCAAACGACCGGGGTAATTACAAGCTTGGAGAAAAGCAAGCTCAAAGTGTATGAAATCAGAGTTGGAGGAATTATAAAGTTCCGGGTAATAACTGTAATTAAAATCGATGGGTTTATAATTGTGGTGATTACAGAAAATCGGGGTTTTATGTATGTAATTTTGAACTTGGCTCAATTTATTAATAATTTCATCTGTTTGAATATTGTTATGCTTTTGAAAAATAAAATTGATGGAGATTCTTTACGAGCTCTCACTTTCACCCACGTCAAATGAAGTTAATGGCGCTTATAAAACGTGGGATTTTAACATTTTGACAGCAAAAAAAGAATTGCTTTGAAACCGTTTTTTCAAGTTCCATGTAAATGTATATTTAGGTTAATGATATGTTTAGCTGTGCTATGCACTTCATGCTGTGTTGTTTAATGCCTGAATAAATAATTTATTTCAGAGCTTAATTCAACACATTCTTCAGTTCTTAAATCTTCAGATTATTGAGTCTTAAGCTTCTTACATTTTTCGGATTCGCCCAAACTTTTTAATTCCAATTAATTCATTTATTTAAAGAGAATACTAAAATCCAATACCAATTGGTGGAAATGGCAGAACCGCGATGAATTTAGTAGTTTCATCCAGTTCGTTGTAATTCTTCCCCAAAACGGTCGTAATGCTTCAGCTTCTTGGTCGAGCGGCTTCCAACAGAGCACATCACGTGTACATCGTGCATCTTCGCGATGGTGCATGTGCAATGGCCCGTTGTACCCATCAGGAAGCCATAGCCAGTATCCTACAGGAAGATGCACTGGAGCACGAAGTGTTTTGACGTCACCATCGGGCGTTGAAATGTCAGAGTTCGTTGTGTCTAGCAATCGATATAGCGCCAACACAACACCCCGGGCTCTCGTGCCAGCTTCGTTCAGCCACCACCACCGAGGTTCCTGAAATTCCCTCTTTTAAAATCTACCTACAACCACCCCATCGTCTTCTTTCCGTTAATTACTCTCTGGTCTCACGTAAAACCACTACTCCGCTTTTGCTGTTTGTCTCTTCACTCTTCGGTGGCTTTACGAGAACACTTCAATAATCTTGCACCTGAATTAATAGCTAGTCTACATGGATGTTGTGTTTAATTAAATGTTGCTGAGCTAGTTTGATAAAGTCTAGTTCTTAGTGGTGCAGTCAACTGAGAGAGGGATGAAGAGGATTCAAAAACTCGGTCAAATTGAATAACATGCCGTTAACGAAATCACCACCACCCAGTTTGGCGCGGTGAATAGGGTGGCACTGAAAGCGAGCCAATCAGATTTAGAAGTTCGGTTTAATTTGTAAAAAGAGACATCGAGATGATGCGATTTAGAACCGAAAAAATCGGGTCCAACTGTCTTTTTTATACAAGGTGATACCTTTTTGAAATAAAGGTCAAGGTTCTGCACATTCATCACAAGTTTTTGTGTGGTTCACATTATGCTCATCCGGGGTTGTTCCGATTTCGCGATTCTGCTCCTTTAATCTGGAAAAATGGTGAGTGCGCCACTGGACCGATAAAACTGGGAAACAGCTTTTTGACCTAGAAAATCAATTAAACTGTCCACATTGGCCAAATTTTCCATGATTTGTTACAGGAAGATAGTGTTAAGTGGGCGCCAAAAATGTTGAGTTGACGTGAAAAATCCGCTGGCACATTTGTGAAGAAATAATGTCCATTTCACAGCCAAAACCCAAAAGTGTGTTGTCTCCCAGTTGATTCATCGAAATTTCAAAACATTGAAGACGGAAAGTTTCAAAATGCATTCAGTCCAGTCAAAACACAACCGGTGCAGGTTTGCCAAAACAGATTGCAACATGCTGAAGTTTTTTTGGCAGAGTTCGATAGAAATAAAGCTTTCATGAGTGTCAATTTTTTTATTTTATTACATGTTTGAATGCAATGATTTCTGTTTGCAGTCAGTGAAATTCTAAATAAAGACCACATTACCATATTTAACTACAAAGCAAATAATCTCCATAAAATACATAATGTATTGCAGATCCAGCCAGGCTAAATGCGAGTACAGGATTATGTAAAGCAACATACACAAATAAGACGTGTAGTTGTTTTTTGTTGGTTAATTCTGGATTTTAGCGTGACGTTAACATATGAAGTACTTTCAAAGTTGATTAAACTTTTGTTTTAATTTACTCCGCTAAAACACAACTTTGTATAGAATGGAAAAACACAATCTCCTTATTGTACAATTGCATTAAGTAAAAACACTCGCAAACTGAAGGAAACATGCTATATTTAGCAAAGCTTTTTCCCAAAGGACTTTCTCCTCAACATATTCACTCTAGCGTCTTGTTTTGACCTCACATGCTTCCATTAAGTCTGATGTACCCACAACAGCTTGTATCTTAATTAATAACAACATCATTAAAGATTATCCAAGTTCGTCGGCTTCGCTATTATCGTACAGCGTCAGCAAGTTTCATAAGAATGAGTGCTTTTGATCAAAGTTTTCTTTGGGTTTTTATTAATGGCGACGGTCACAGGACTAATAATAAACTCTCACCTTCGCCGGTCTCACCTAATTAACCTCATCGAGGATATAGGATATAGGCAGTGGTCGATGTCGACAGACGAGGAACTACAGGGAAGCTATTTTTAAATGTCGACATTATTTATTGGAGGTTAGAGAGGAGAAAATTAAAACTTTAAAGTCCATCTCGAAATATAAAAGACTTATTTTGGGCGGCCTACAGTGTTTGTAATTATTTCAGAGCGCAGAAAATAATTTAATATTAATAAATTTAATAATTTCAAGAAAAGCCCAAATTGTCCAAAATACTTAAAACTTTTTGCATATTTTGCCATAATGTGTTCACATTTATTTCTAATGAAACTGAACACGAAACATAAATCTCCGGCGAATCTATAAAACTAAAATATGAAATATACAGCCATTACGACTTCATTTTATTGAATTTTATTCTCGCTGTAAAATCTCTGACATGTGTGGTGATGATTTTACTGCAGAATTGAGAAACAAGAACTCCTAAACATTTCACTTTTAGATTTCCGGTTATTTTGTTTGCTATAAAAACCAGCAAAAATAAATCGTAGTGTTTAGTTTCCAAATGGTGGTAACCAAAAATAAATTACTTCAACAGAAAAGTGTAATTTAACTTGAAATTTGGTTGAGTTAAAATTTTTATTGGGTACGTAATACATCCGGTGGACACCGTTTTGGTTTAAAATTCATTACGTGGAACCTTAAAAGTGTTTTAATAAAAAAATAATGCCCTGTAGGCACGTTTTAATGAATTGCGTCTTCTGTTTGTGAACAATTTCTTGAAATTGCGGGGTATTAAAGGTCGTACAAAATTGGTATTAGTAGTTAAGTGACGTTTACGTATAACGAGTCTAATTAGGTACGACAGACATGTTCGACATCCAATCTCTAGTAGAAAAAATTAGAAATGGGTGGCTATCATTTTAATTATTAGTTAGTTCAGTATACCCTGATGGCGCATAAAAATTGTTTCATTAACTTAATGTACTGCGTCAGCACTTCTTGTAAAATTAAGGAAAAACCACACAAGAGCATGTGGTTAACAACGAAAAACAAACATATTAAGCGCGGTTTTAATTAAACAGAATTATTAGTGGGAGACAATTTATTCTCAAAGGCAGCTCTGAGAGGGCGTTTTGTCGATTATTATCACAATGTAATTAAGTAGAAGTTGGCTAAAGGATGGAGAGTATTGATCCTGCCCGGACTTTATCTTAACTCTTATATCAATATTTGCGGGCGAATAGGTTAAATTCAATCTAGATGTAAATTTAGATAATTTTCAAAATTCGTTATGTTGTCGTAGAGAAGACAAATTTAGGACACAAAAACGCTGACTCTGTTCAAATTCAAACAATTTCCCCTAGAAAAAACTTTAATTTGGCGCCTCTAAAAATAACTCCGCAAATATGAATTTTAAACACCTTCCATGCTTCGCATGAATTAATCATCGTCAAGTTAAAAATAATTACCACCAGGGATTAAGAACCGATAAAGCTCTAACTCGAGTTTTTCAGGGTTAGTAAATTACTGGACAACTCAATAACTCACACTCAAGCAGACTCGATCGTGCCTAGGATTTGAACTTTTCACATTTGACCTTCTGAAATCTAATTTCTGATCCATCTTGCTAACCTAAATCGACACATTTTCTAATGACTTCCGTTTCCCGTAGATAACAACACTTTTAGGAGAAGTTAGAACCATTTGTCATGAAACTGCGCTTAATTGCGCTTTCAAATGCATCTGCAGCTGTTGATGGGAAGTCGTTTCGTGCACTTTTATGCAATTGATTTATTCTGTAATTAAAATAATGGCGGCTTCTTTTCACTTAGATTTTAGCCATTGAGTTGTATTTGTTAACTTGTAAAAATGGTGGATGCGCCGGGTGCACAAATGGCACGTTTCAGAGCTCATATTTCGTGGTTCTTTTAACGTCAGACGTTATAAATAATGTAAAGTAGAGAAAGGACAAAACGGAGTTGAGTTCGTGCTCGAGTCCTAAAAAAAAAATGCTAATAAGGCTGTCGTCGAAAATCCTCCATGATTATTGATCCTCAGCTGCTCTTCTAGAGACTTTAATATGTATAGAACAGAAGTTATCTAAATGAACACAACAATTTGTGATTGGTAATTTCTCTCGAGTTTCTTTTCCACTCTTTATCACTTCCGTCTTAATGCGATATTTATTGACAGGGCCATTAATAATCACGTCTCTAGCAGCTACAATCGATAATTGCTAGTGCTTCAACACTAACATCGTTCTCGATTTAAATCGGATATTTATTATTCAGTTCATGATCCATTTTACAAACTCTAAACCTCGCTTTCAAGACTTTCTGGGTCATTGCTGCTGATGTATAATCGCATTGGTTTGTCGCAACGAAATTATTTTTTTTACAAGTTCCAAATGAAGATTGAGGAGGAGAAGTTAAGAGAAAATATTATTACGGTTTGTGAGTTTCAAAGAAAGAGTCCTTTGATGAATGACGGAAAAACTGAAGGTTCATTTATGTTTATTATCTCGTCTTTTGGTTAAATTGGTGTCTTCTAGGCGATAACAAGAGCTCGTGGCGTGTTTGAGAAAAAATTATGGCTGTCGGGAGATGGGATACATTTTTGTGGGAAGTGAAATGTAAATTTGTTTTCAGAGTTTGCATTAATTAACATCAAAGATAATTGGATTATGTTGGTAGCAATTTTGACGCGCCAAGTGAATGGGGTGAAAATAGAACCACGACTATTTTTGGTACATCGATTTGCATGACTGAACGATACAATTGTTGGTAATTACATAAATAATTGATATTCGGTTACAGGGCGCAATTCCATGAATATTTTATCAAAGGATTCGAGATTAACACCGAAGCTGAAACAGCTTTGAGATCCTTAAAAAGTAAAAAAATATATGATGGCTAATTCCATGTCTCCTGATCACACACAAATTTGTTTACAAACTGTGAAAACCACTTCCGGCATGGCTTGGCCTAAACTTCCTGTCTGCCCTCGAGAGGCTTTCAAAGTTTAGTCAAGTTTGCGTCAATGAAGTGAATAAAATAAAAATGGTGGATGCGCCGGGTCAGAGCAGAAAATTAAATATCTTCATGACTCAAAATGGCTTTGTGCCCAA
Organism: Gnatocerus cornutus; assembly: GCA_029298725.1. Classification (NCBI taxonomy): domain Eukaryota; kingdom Metazoa; phylum Arthropoda; class Insecta; order Coleoptera; family Tenebrionidae; genus Gnatocerus; species Gnatocerus cornutus. The sequence continues at coordinate 6,310,500 of CM055517.1, forward strand.
ACGATGAAAAATGTGTCACATTAAGATAACGAAACACACTGTACATTCCTTTTAAAAGTTAATATTTCCCTTTCTGCGAGCCCATTACTGTATTTTTATTAACTGCAACGCTTCTGGCGACCTGGCATATGTCCAAAGTTCCCTTTAACAAAACCGCATAGCTAAAGCATTATCACTTATAGCCTGAAGACGTAAAAGCTGCATTAATTTTTTTATTACAGTAGATATCAACTGAAAACCAAAAAACCTTCACGATAAGAATCCATTTGACTTGTCGAAACATGAGATAAAGGTGAATTCTTTCGGAATGTGTGGGTTTAATAAAAAGCGCAAAGTTGAGAAATGGTGAAGTAACCAGACAGATGTCGAGGACTAGAACACGACTTAAGATTAGATTAGAGAGAGAGATTACGGGGGACTTTGGAGTTAACAAAAAGATTAATCAATGAAGAGGGTTTCCTTTTGTGCTTGTTGAAAGACCCAAAGAAAAAACGCGTAAATATGTGATAAAAGTTCACGAGTCTGCTTAATGAGATACTAGTGATAAAAAAATGGATGCTCAAAATTGGTGGATACGCCCTGTTAATCACAACTTCCTAAAACCTAAAAGTCCACTTTTTTCGATCTCCAGCAGTAAAAATCGTTACATCAAACACGCTAGTTATAAATAGCCCTCGTTCCAATGCTGTAATTACCTGAAGGTTAGCATGTATTATAAATGACAACCCCAGAAGGGAAACTCGTGAAGAAATTACCATTTTTCCCCGGAACGAGAATTTCATCAAAGCTTGCACAAAGAGGACTGAAATTTAAAAATGAATGAAAATAAAACGAGTAGCCTCCGTACACTATTGATTGATCCAAACAGTTCTCCTTGTAAGGTTTCTTTCCGAACCAAATTAGTCCCACTTTTATTTGATAAAAATTGTAAAGCCACCTCTGTAAGATTCTCTTTGTTATCCCATATTTCTCCACCTGCCTTTCATGCAATTAGATAATTATTTGAGAACAGGGGGTTGGAATGTAATTTAATAGTGTTGTACGAATTCGATGGGTATATTGGGGTAGATTCATCCGCAATAGCGAAGGAAAGGAGCTCGTGCGCGCACAGCTCCATCGACCGGGCTAGGCCAGCCCTGACCTCGACCCACTAGAATATAAAGGGTCAAAACTTGGGCTAAATTCTGCCACCGTCGACGCCACTTTACCCACTTACGTCATGATTTTTTACAATCATGGCAATATCTTTAGTCTTTTCATGCCGTAATAATGACTCTCCAATCGTAGTTTTTGTACCAGCCAATCTAACTTTGGTGTTCGTCTCTTCGGTTTTTAGGCTGCTTACGTTGGAAGTTTTACTTTAGCTTCATTTCTGGGGCGAAATCGAATTATCGAAGTTTACTACGTACTTAAAGTTAAAAGTAAACTTCGCAGGTGATTTGGCTGATGGACGCATTAAGGAACCATTCGCGCAAAGACAAAACAACTAAATTAAGATAAAGGAGAGTGTAAACTGTTGAAAAAGACATAATTGGATTTTATAATTACAAGCATTGTTTTTTGCAATGCGGTACTTAAGATGCTTGAAAATTAATTAAAAAATAATCGACTAATTAAAAATTGATATGGTCGAGTAAACACTAAAATTGCTCTCATGGATTATCGGTTTTAAATCCGGCGCATTCACCATAAAAAAGTTTTGATCTGTAACGATTCAGTAAAGGCTTAGCAAACAGGGAAGTCTAGCAATTACGCAAACAAAACTTTCAATAACAATTAAAGTTTGATTAATCGTTGTATTGATACTAACAATTACGCGTTGCCAAGTTGACTACCGAAACAGTGTGTTTATTGTAGGAGAACATAACACATTGTGGCGCTTTGATCCGGATGATTTAATAGTTTCATATAAGGGAGCTAAACCATGGAGCCGATATTAGGTACAAATTACTTTACAATTACTCTTGTTGCAAGTTTATAGGCGCTTGTTACACAGACATAAGTGATGAATAGACTTTCTTTAGTTTCCAATTTCAAACAAGGCCATAATTCTAATTTTTTTTAAGTAAATTAATTTAAATTTTTGAAGGATTTCATCGAATTAATTAAAAATTGTTACATATTTTCCAATAATCTGGTCCTGTCTTCCTATATTTTGCTCCATATTTTCGTCCCTTTGTTAAAAGGATTTAAAATCTCCAATTACAGTTTCACGTGAGTTATTTAAAACCACACAAAAGCTATTGTGCTCAACAAAGCCGGATCGGATAATTCATTGCGGAACCACAATTTGTCAAAATAGCAGCGAAATTAATTTGAGTAATTTAAATAACACTCCAACTGGAATCGGATATAAATAATTAAGTGAGGTCTAATAATAGACAACTATTTTGACTGTCCTGTTAATTAATTTAGTTTGAAAGTTTTTGTCTGGAATAAAATAACCAGTCCTAGATGTAGATAGATCCGTCGCATTCACCATTTTCACATTAATTTATTGTCAAACTAACTTTAAATCGACAAGTTAGTTAAGGTCAACCTCAAATTGATCTGAATTTAGTTAGTCACTGACAAATACCATAATGACGGTAATCTAAATATCCTTGACTTCCGAAGGTAAACTTTCTAAATCAGTAGACCCAGTTTTATTGATTTGTCATAACATTTCATTATCAGAATGGATCGTAAATTGTAATTTCAGTGAAACACTCGAATTTTTACGATCCGGCGTCTAAAATTAAGCACCTCAATTTACATAATCATGAATTAAAATTAATATGAAAATAATTAAACGATATTCCCTCGTTTTTGCTAATTTCTAATTAACTTTTTAAAGACAATATCAGCGTTCGTCCCACGTCTCCCGTAAATATCCCATTCCAAAATTGCTTTTTAACTAGTTTTGATTGTTAGAAAATAGTTTCATCCAACCTTCACTGCTTATTTTGCAAAATTTCGCCGAGAAGTAAACCTTGTTAACATGTTGATCAAACTTTTTTCATTTCGAACAATAGCCACCACAAACTTTGCGAATATTGTAAAAGTCAAACTTTAATTTTAATTTATTATGAAATTTAATCACAGTGCTTCATTTAAAGTTTGCTTGAAAGTTATTGATTAATATCGTAATTGCAAGAGTTTTTAGCTCGTAAGACGCGACTTGACGAAAATAACAAAACGTTGTAATTTACAATTGCTTAAATGGATTTAAAAAAGTTTGTAACAAAACATGAAATTCGTCCATTGAAATAAATCCTCCAGGCACTTCGGTTAGTCATAAAAGTTGAAAATATATCAGCGCCCAGTGTCGGAACTTTAATGCTCGGGCGGAAAATCGATCTTTTATTAAGGGATTTTGAGTACATTTTTCATTTCCATGCAAAGTTTTTAATAGAACGATCTATGGCGCATCCGCCAATTTTAACATGTTTATATCGTCATTGAGTGTTTTGAATAAATAAAGAATCGTCGGCGAACTTCCAACGGTTTTTATCTTTTGTATGCAGGTGTTTAGAATTACCCCCTGATGAGTATTTCACAGACCGTCTGGGGGTTTGTAGCGCTCGTTCGGTCTAAAATAACAAGCTCTGAAACACAATTCCTGCAATTTCAATACCAATAGGAATAGCAGATGTAATTTAGAGCGCTTTTCTTGATTAAAAAACGCGATACAAAGACTAATTCCTATTTTCACAGTATATATTTTATGGGAATTTCATGTACGAAGGAACCCGTCGAAAAAAACTTGTAACATGTCAGGGTGAGATTTTTATCGAACACGCAACGTCAGCTTTTCTTCATTCATGCTGAAACAGTTATATCACAGATTCATTGAAAGTAACGCGCGTTTATCCAAATATCGACATCTTCTGTGGGAGCTACTGACGTCAATGCTACCACACACAACACGTCATTAGGTGTCAAAATGCGGACTGAGACTCACACATTGAGAAAGTTTTAAGATTCGGGATAAAAACTTCAATTTTTAAAGCAGATGGAGAATGCGAGGTTTTTATCACTTTTTCAGTCTCAGAAAAGATGAAAAATAACTAGGTAAACATGTGCAGACAATTTGATGATCAGAGTTATACTTGTTTACTCCACTAGATGTGTAAACAGATTTGAAAAAAATATTTCTAGGAAATACGGTGACAGAGTTTCTTGATTGCGAAATAGTGCGTTGGCTGCACTTAGATTGACATGCAATTAGATGCTAAAATGGTGGATGCGCCGGGGAACAAACCCCTAATTAAATTAAATGCGAACTTTTTTATTGGTCGATCTAAAATCCCCGCACCTAAGTGGAATTTATTTCACTTTGTTGGGCTGCATCGGTAAAAGTTTGTGGCTCGTCGGTGCATATTCTAGAAGCTCCAAATGAAATTATTTTACAACCATAATACCTTGATCTTACTAGAAAATGAAGATGTATTGAAAAAGCTCTAAATCCCTGTAGCGTGGCTGTAAGTACGTACAATTTCACTATAAATCCTACTTGATGTCTAAGAAAAAGCGAAAAAGACAAGTGTTCCTTGAAGCTGCAACCGTAATTCCCAACGAAGTGTACGAGAGCAACTAAGTTTTAAATTTCCTAACAATCAATTTCTCAAACTTTACGAAACAATGTAATGACAAAGTATGTCATTAACAAACTTTATGTTTAAATGTGCGAAGAATTGTAAATTTAACATTGCAAAAACAATTAGTTTTTGATTTACACGCCTGACACACTTGAATTAATTTAGCAGCACATAGAAATTTGGCTCGGATTTACCCTTATAGCATTCTAACTAGTCTAAATGTAGCACTTAAGCTCCCGTAATTGCGACCGTAAACATTCACGTAAAATAACGTCAACGTATATATTAGCTGCACGTGGCAGGTCTAGATATCTAGTCCACGAATTCCGGACATAACTTTAGTAGCAGATTGCCGAATAGGAAATGGAAAATTTGAAATAAAATTCCAGGTTTAAGTTATGAGTACTTTGCTAAAGTGGGTGAATTTAACGTATTGATCCAAACAAGGTAGGTGTAGTGGTATAGTATCGCTTTCTGACTCACAATGCCGGACGAGGCATTAAAATATTCATTTTTCTTCCTTCCGTCTTTTGCAAAAAGGGAGACAATAAAACAGAATAAACTACATCCTTTGTCACATAACTCACGAGACCCATTGAAGCCAATTTCGATCTTACATTCGTAAAGCATACATATTAGCTAGTTGCCCATAAAAAGTCCCTTGTGTCTCCTAACCGATATTCAAACGAAATTAAATTTGCCTCGCTGCATTTCCTGTATTGATCTCGACATTCGAAGAGGCTGGAATTTAATAAGAGCTAACGACTTCTTAACTCTTATTTTCGATAAAAAGCGACGGCTTCTTCCCGTCAAATCTTCTGACATTGTTATGGCGACCTGAAAATATTAACGTTTTCTGTTATTCGTGTTGTTCATCCCAAAAACGGCCGATCTTCAAGGAAATTTATCGTAGAGCGCATATAATGCGTAGAGGTATGAACAGATCTGAGCCTGTAAGTAAAACGAACCGAAATTCTAACTGAAGACATCGTTTCTTTGTAGAAAATTGGAAAGGAAGTGTCTGGAAGTGACAGGAATAATTTAGGCAACTTGGATCTACTAAATTTACGGTGAATACAAGAATTTATTTTCAAAAATAACAACACTTCTTCAGTCTGAACGTCTCCACGAATTGCTTTAAAAAGAACTTCGATAACGAAGCCGGATACGGAGATTGCGAGCTAATCCAAACGAAACACCCGAAACTAAGACACGTTCTGCGAAGGTTGAATCTCGGTGAGCCCAACGTACAGAGAACATTGCATCGAAAACCAGAAAGTTCTGTACATATCGATACGTTTTTGTTGCCTCCGAGGAAGAAGACTTCCCAAACTCTTTCCAGGTGAGTTCATAAAACAACAGCGGTGTTGTAAAGTTCATAACCATCAGGAGTAGATCCACGTTTCATCTAAGTAGTGCAGGTGACGCCGGAAATTTTCCTTTTAAGGCTACACCAAGTGGAAATTTAAAAGTCAACTCCCAGCAGGTAACACCTCTTGAATTATAAAACATGTGTCTTTGTGTAATGAGATTATCTAAAGGTAGTGTTCGAGAGTAAAAAACTCAGCGTTTTAGTAGCAAATCCTGAAAAGACGCAAGTTAAACTGTATCCAGAATCAAGAGGGGAAACTCCGAGGAAGAGGACCATGGCGTACGGAACTGGAGAGTTTTCGAAAAACTCCGCAATGGATGCAATTTTAAGTCAGGTAATTTAACAAAGTCGCTTGAGAACAAGGTCCTGTTGGTGTATAAATTCAATTGCAATTCCACGTTTCCAATATAGAAACCTCTGAAGACGAGTTCCATTACCATAATCCTCGTTCACATGAAGGTTTTGTCGTTGCAGGCTGGAATTTCTGGCCTCGGCTCTATCATCGGAGACACTCCGGTTCGAAGCACGAATAAGGTGTCATCGGAGTATGAAAGCAAACAAACGTCGGAAATATTAGATCCGGAACTGAATCTCAGCCGTCTGGGATACACAGGAAATGAACCCATTGACTGGAATAAGGTCGTTTTGCCGGATAAAAAGGATCTATATTTGGAGTTGTGTAGACGCATTACCAATAAAAAGTAAGTGGTTCTATTTGTTAGAATTTAAAAAATTTCAGTGTGGAGGCGCCGGGTATCGATCCCGGTACCTCTCGCATGCTAAGCGAGCGCTCTACCATCTGAGCTACGCCCCCGATGGTGGAGAGAGGAACGGGAAAAATCGTGGGCCAAAGATGACCCACAAAAAAATTTAAACCCGCAAAAAAACATAATTGGGTAATTAATAATGAATGAAATAAAGTCTCCGTGTTGGATTATAAGTTATTTACCATATTTCGAAATATCGATTCGTTTCAGCAAAAACAGTGGACGATAAGCAAGAAAGGAGACATACATTTCATCTCTTTTTTCTCTTCAGTCTTCAACATTATTTTCCAGGAGATTACAGTAATAAAAACGGTCTAAGCGGGGGCATATCTCTGTCACATACGTGTTAACTTACAATGGCCCACAGGTTAATTACGAGTGATTATGAGCTTGTACTTAAAAGTTACGATGTATTTAAGCAAAAATTAGAAGAAACCTACTTATCTTTAGTTCTAAATTTTATATTTACGGACCAAATTTAAATTAACCGCTGTAATGTTAATAAAGGGCACGCGAGTTAAATACTTCTAAATACCAACGTAACTTTCCTTATAAAAGCTACTTTATTAGCATGGTTTACAACCACGTTTATGTAAATTAGGAGTTTGTACGCTGAATATTTTGATGTGTGTTAAGTTTGCGTTAGGATATTTTCAGGAAATTAAAACTGGAATTGGTGTATAAGGAATAAAAGTTATACCAAAAATAACTCATTGTTTATTTTACAAAAAACTGAATCAACAAATAAAACCCAACACGAACCGCAATTATTGTAACAGTTCCCGGCTTGGAACGCGTGTAAAATCCCCCCAAACACACCAACTAACAAGACTTTATCAAATCAAGATTAACAATTTCAAAACTATCACCACACGCAAAATCGCGATCAAGACTCTTTGACCTTAAGAAATCCAATTCAATATGTGAAACACATAAAAATGAAACGCGCTCCCAAGTGAAAGTCGTCCCGTGATCTTATCAAGAAAAATTGATTGGGTGACGCCCATGGATTGCATACAGAATGTAGAGCAAACCAAAACGAATTTTTGGAAAGGCGTTTTTGGTTAATATCGGGGGGCGTAGCTCAGATGGTAGAGCGCTCGCTTAGCATGCGAGAGGTACCGGGATCGATACCCGGCGCCTCCAAATTTTTGTTTTGGTAGAAAGTTTTTATTTTTGGAACAAGTGATGGGCTACGTTTTTTTCTTGCTGGTTTCAGAAGTGTCGGGGGGCGTAGCTCAGATGGTAGAGCGCTCGCTTAGCATGCGAGAGGTACCGGGATCGATGCCCGGCGCCTCCAAAGTTTTTGAAAATGGGCCCGGCGCATCCACCATTTTTCTCATATTTAATTTTTTTATTGGAATCATTAAAATCGACGTAATTTACGTTTACAAAGTAAAAAGAAAACTTAATTTAAGCCGCTTCCGAGCTTGAAGGCTTTCAGCAACAAAGCACATCCATTTTTATAGAAGCTTACCTTCACTGGAACTTCAATCAAACTTTAAAAACAATTAGTTTCGAACTAGAACTGCAAATCTCATATGAAAAATAAATGTAGGAAATTAGATTCCTCTCGAGAATCCCATCTGTCCTTATTAATATTAATAGAGAGTTAACTGAATGTAATAAAAAGAGGTTTAAATTTTTCTTATCACCAGCTCGAATGTAAAAAACTCTCGCTCCGTCGTACATTGTAATGAAAAACATATATTCACCCCCTGAGATTTTTTAAACGAGCGAGTACGAAACTCCCCAGATTTGTTTATCAGATAAATTTCCACAAACAAAGGTTTAGAACTCCGGTCACGGGTCCTCCCAACGTGAACTCGTGACCCCATAAAAGCCAAAACCGAATATGTTACGATTTACAAGAGAAGAGAAACCATTAAACTAATCCCTTGCAAAAATTAGACAAAGCTCTTAAAGCTTTGAGAGCTTTTTTCGTTTGAAAAATTAAAAAGGAATTCCGGGGTAATTACTGCGCCAAGCGTTAATTTTTGATGGTCTTATGGGACAAGGCTTATGAAGTAATTCAGTAATACAAAAATCCCTATCAGTAGAAACAATGCTTCCAACTGAAGTTATTGCGTGCTCGGAAACTATAAAGTGAAAGTCACTAGAATGACGGTCGTTGCCGGCGGGCAATCGGCCAACACCCATTTTATGACTCTCTTAATGAAAGAAGTTTGAAACTGGTTCACTTTGTGGCTGTTTTCTGGTCTTGATGCAGATTTAACCACAGGGGGCGTAGCTCAGATGGTAGAGCGCTCGCTTAGCATGCGAGAGGTACCGGGATCGATACCCGGCGCCTCCAAAGTTTTGCCAAAAATAAAAATAACTTAAAAAAATTGTAAAAATATTTTTCAAAGACCGGTTTAAATTCTCCCACGTTGGAAACGTAACAATTCCATCGCCATGAATAATGTAACTTCACGTTTTGCCCCTGTCATAGAAATGCAGATTGCAAGGTACACATTGGCAGAGAGGAATTCAATTGCCACCTCATCGTCTTGCAGTGTTACTCCGAATTGTTTGACGGTTACATTGCCATAAAAAAAGTGGAAATTCCTTACGTAAGTTCCCACACAACCCCACAATAAAACTGAGTGGAAACTTCCAGGAAAAATGCAGTGCGGCATCATTCAGTTTTATCTACGATTGGATGGTCAGCGAAGAACAATCGTACAAGTATTTAAACCGAGAGAACGTTCTCAATATTTTCAATTCCGCGAAATACCTGAAAATAAAAGGTAAGTCGAATGAAAACGTGCAGTAGTAATTTCCCGTCGTTCAGATCTCGTGGAGCAATGTTGGGCTTTCGTGGACAACGGCGAAGTGTTCAATGAAGACACAGCCTTTTTACTTTACGTCGATGCTAAGAATAAAAACGTGGAGGAAGTACGCGAATTGATGATTCCGAGAATCCAAGAATTCTTTTTAATCTTAGTCAGTTCTCAAGATTGGTTGGAGCTGAGCGTGGATGACGTGAAAAACCTACTAAGTTCCAATTACATAAGAATCAACTGTGAAATGGAGGTGTTCATGTCTGCAGTAAGGTGGCTCAAGTACGATTGGACAAACCGTGACAAGCACAAATATGAGGTTTTAAGTTGTGTAAGATTTGGAAATATCGCGCCCTGGCAACTTGTTGATATAAAAAGAAATCCAGAAAATCCGGAATTCATGGAACTGGCCAAAGACTCCGCTATTTGTAAACTGATTGATGATGGCCTCGCGTAAGTTGTGAACAGAAATTTCTCTGTGTAAAGAAACTTGTAGGTTTGTCATCATCAAATACTGGTATGGGCAAGAAAATGATGATTTTCAACACTGGAACTCGGTGCTTGGACTTCAGGAGCCACCACCTCGGAACTGGAGTGGACTTGACAAAACCTATTTCACCTACAGGGAGTTTTTAATTTACTTAGATCAGTACCGCAGAAACCAACTCATCGAAAAAAGTAAACCTAGAATTTGTCAGGATAAGAAAATTGGGGCTCCTTCTGGAACTGTAATGACACCGGACGAACCTGTTCCTAGCATGGAAGACTTTCTATCAAAAAAGAAAGTAAGTCCACAACGAAAAAAAATAAGTAAAACAACTTGGTAGTTTAACGTATCAACTGTAAATTTACTGTAAATACATGTTTACAAGAATTTAGTCTTTTGTGTTAGTAGCGGCTGAAGAAGCAGAGTGTAGACAGCACCTGGTAAGACTCTTGTGCAGTTGTACAGCAGTGGTAAAAGTTGTATTTGTGCGCAACTCTTACCATCTGCTGCTACATTCTGTTATCTACATTTATTAATTTGCGTCGTTTTAGGTCACCCCCAAAAAAATTGGTTCTATTATTGTGCAACGGATAGTACCAACTTTCAGAACAACATCTCTAATTAAGAAGGTAAAACTGACCCCGCGGTTAACTCACCACCAACAAGTTTTTACAGAAAGAAACAGCAACGGACACCGACGAATCAATCAACGTCAAAAAAATGTTCACTCCATCTCAAAACTCCCTAGCTCTGTCATCATTGTAAGTACTTTTACTCCACCTTCTGATTAATTTCTCCCAGGAATCGCCTCAGCATGTCCATCTTAAGCCCACAACCCAAAAGACTCCTCACAGAGAGCACTCTTTTCCTCGCTGAGAGGGAAACAATTTTAGTATTTGGGGGGGTAAACCCTTACACGTTATACGGTGAAGATAACAATACTGGTGACAACATTTTTCGGTACCTCCCAGACTTGAACATTTGGGAACACGTTGGTACCATACCTGAACCAAGAACTCACCATTCTGTGGCGTTAATGAAAGGGCGAATCTACTTAGCAGGTGGTAAAAATTTAGTTCGTTACAATAGTCAGGATTTACATTCAGGTGGAACCGATCCCAGAGAAGACGATGGAAAACCACGCGTAGTGGACACTGTTTGGAGTTTTGACCCAGCTCAACGTTGCTGGTTTAGCGAAACAAGTCTCGGGTGTCGAAGGAGGAACTTTGGATTGGTTGTCATCCATCAAAACATGTACGTTATTGGCGGATGCAACGATAAGTTGGTGTCTTTAGCTACAGTGGAACAATTCGATTCAAAACAGCGAATCTGGAAGTTTGTAGCTCCCATGAACTACGCAAGAGCTGGACTTGCATGTACGAAATACAGAAATCATATATGGGCTGCTGGTGGTACAGCCGACTTAAAAAGAAACTTGATTCTTGATATAGTTGAGAGTTACGACGTCAGAGTTAACCAGTATGACTTAAGTCATCTAGATCTAGAGTAGTGACAGAGTGTTTCTAGATGGACTAAGATACGAAAGTTGAACTCCCCTAGATGCTTCAGTTCCATGTTTGTCATGGCAGATAATTTATACCTTATTGGTGGTACCGGCCCACGATTCGAACAACTTAAATCTACCAGCAGTTTAAGTTATGTGGATTTGTGGGATACTTCGAGTATGTCATGGAATACTGTCATGGGTATGACAGTACCACGCCATGGTCACGCTGTTGCGTACGTGGGGACACAAATTTTCATAATGGGTGGTGTAACAACTATTTATATGCGATGCTTGTCCGGGATTGAATGTTTCTGTTGGAAACGAAGTAAGTGTGATACAAAAAAAGGTTTTTTTTTCTTTGAATTTAATCCTACTCCCATTAGTCGCACGTTGCGAGTGGGTAACATGTAATCCAACGAGATGGGATTATTTTACTAGAAATGTTAGAGGTCAGCGAGTTCGTTTCAGGTTACTCCATTATTTGAATCGGATATTTTTTGGGATTCAACTTTTTTACGGTAATTTGGGGATTTTATAATCGACAACAGAAGTTAAAAAAGTTATCGCAGAAGTCTAATAAGATTGATTGCTGTTGACCGGCAGAGCTAGCAACAAACTGTTATATTTTAATGTCAATTTTGCGTTTGATTCCTAATTCATTTACCACCTCATTTCATTCCCAAAAAGTCATTTTGATAATTTAATTTCCTTCCTAAACCCTGTCCGGTTAATTTTTTGTCAATGTTTGGAAAAGTGCGCTTTTACCTTGGATAACGGAACCACTTACCTACAATCACCACGAAAGAGTACAACAACAACTTTGCACTTTTCGCTCACTTTTCACTACGATGTAAAAACAAAATATTCGCCATACTTAAATTCCCAGCGAACCAATCAGGCGAGCGCTCAGGCATGCCACCTTTAGACTTTGAATATGCTGCCAATCCAAGAAACAAATCCTTTAATTTACAATAAATATGTTTTTTATTTACAATCACGGTGTTTATATCCAAGATGAAGGATTTAACAAAGAACTAGCTCGCAGTCAAATTCCCACAGAAAGCTGCCAAATTAAACATCAACGAATGCAAAACTTCAACCACATGAATAGAGTAATTTAAATTTATGCGCACTTTAAATTGGATATTTCTATAAAATATACAACACCATAAAGTTTCTCAACGCAACATTTAATTAAATTTTCTTTTCATATTACATTTCCTCTCGTGTAATTACTGCGTTACGTAGCATGTAATCACAGCTAAAGTTTCAATATTATTTCGAGAACAAGAAATAAGTTGATATTAAAAATACGTGCCCAAACTTTTCTGATAAAATTGCCGGATGTGAGTTTCGGACCCATTGAATTCTTTCACATCCCCCAAAAAACGAAACGTGGTGCAAAGTTATTGGATAGTTTTTTCTTATAATAGAAAAATGGTCCGAATTATGAAATTTACATCGTTCTTTGAAAACATTGAAAATATTTACATTTTTTTTAACAAACTTTCTCGCGTGTGGAATAAAAGTTTTTCCACCATTGATTACATAAAGAATTATTTTTGTTTCAGATGCCTGGGTCCGAGGTATTTCAGATTTACCAATTACTTTGTCTGGTCATGCAGCAATTACACTTCCACCCGCAATGCTCATATCGAACGAATAAAAATAAAACCACTTTTTCGTAAATGAACAGGGTTCATTCAAAATGTTTAACAGATTTCTACTATTTTTCCACGTTGTGAAGTTCAACCAATTTCCCATAGAGGGCGCTTTAGTCAACAAGTACTTTTACACCATAACCATAATTTACATGTAAAAACAACTATTTTTTTGTTATAATCTTTTGATTTTTAGCATTATTTACACTTTTATTGCGTATTTATGTACTATACATTGAAATAAAACGATCTTTTTACCTGAAATTTGTAGTTTTTCGGTGCGTGATTTCAGCCTCTTGTGAGCATGTCTTCCACCCAATCTGATATTTGTGATTGGGTGCGGTGTGTGTTGTGATTCTACACCAAGAAAGTGGTTGTTTAAAGGGAAATAGTGCAATTTTAAAGCCAAAGGTGAGTTAATTAACTTCGTTTTCTATGTTTTCATTCATTTAAACGTGCAGCAGGAGTATTTTCCTTTCAATTCATGATCCTTTAAAAATGTCGATGAACTGCTAGTGTATGGCAACATGGATCTCTTTGTGAGTGGGTGATCCTCATTTGTTTTTTTACTAGAAGTTTACAGTGAAGATGCGATCATGTCTCATTTAACAGTTCTTCCTCGCTGTGGACTCTCATTTCCGGTTATTTGTAACGACAACTTCGCTTTAACAGCATTTTCCTCGACGGAATGTGTCACTCACTGAAATTCCATTCAGATTTGTAATACCGTGATTCTGAGAAGTGTTTCTGTTTCAGGTGTGGTGTAGTAATTCAAAATGAGTTACTTACAGTCCAGCCAAAATAGACCAAGTAAGTTCTTTTTGCATACCGTTAGTGAAATTTACGCTAGTTAGTAATTAGTGACGGCAAGCTATTTAGTAAACACGAACTTTCCTGAAAGGAAACAATGTAAGTTTTATTGTAGTCTCCTGGGAATTGTCGTTAGAAAACGCATCAGATGGGCCACATTACGCTGGTTTACTTTATTTCGAAATATTTCGATTAAGCTGTGATTTAATTTGTACAGTTGGTACAGCCGATTGATAAAAATTACACTAAAGTGACAATTCAAAAACAAAATTAGGTGAGTGCTTTGAAATTTTCGTTCCAATTTGGAATTGAATTTACAAAATTGGAATGTGTTGCCAATCATACAGACTGTTTTTAATTTAAAAGTCCACTGGCTGAACGCGAATTAGGTCATGTCTTTGATTGAAGAAACGGTCTTTTGTTTTTGTCAAGTAATTTGACGTGACACTGAGGAAATATTAATGAAAGAACTTCAGAGAGCAGTCATGTTTGAAATGTTTCTCTTGATGTCACGTACATAATTCGTGTTTAGAAAACAAACAAAAATGTATAAAGTGCTCAAAGGGAATTTATTCAAAACATCTGCTTTTATCGATTTGGTAAATTACCCGTCTGAGTCAAGCACAGACGAGACGTCACGATCTCAACGCCTAGTCCGTTTACAAATTTTTATTTTTAGAACATTATTTAATCAACGATATGGAATAAATAAGAAATCGAAAGGCTTCATCTTAACGGTTCTGAAGTTATCTGATTAAATACTGATAATGAAAGAGGTGGAACAAAATCGTTGCAGTGTCGACAAAACATGAGCAAAAAAAAAAACGAGTCTTGATAAAAATTGAATATATTTTTTTTCATGACTTCCTATTAGCATTTTGTTTAACACACGTTACCTGCTTTATTAATTAAGATTACAACGCAATTTTATTACTCAGTGGGTTTACCTGGGTACATTGCTAATCAAAAAGCAAATGGATTTAAAACAACACTGATAAGCAAAGATAAAAGTAGGCCCTTATTATATACCAAAAAAAATCACCTTACAAGATTACGTAGCGTTCTAACTGTACTATTTTAATACATATTCAACAACCGATGAAGTAAATTCCTCTAATGTATGCAGTCAATAGTGATTGCATGTTTCAACGATTAATTATACAACGCATTGTTAACAGTAGCTTTAATCATTTAATTGGAGTGCTTGGTTATGATTATCGCCTCGTACTCCAATCAGCAAACAGATTTTGTGTAATTGGTCATAAAACCCTGTTCAAACACTCCTAATAAGCGTATAAAAAATTTCAACAAAATCGTCTCAGTTTCTCAGGGTCATTACCAAGGTCCAGATGATCTCCCAATGCCTGCATCGAAAGAACAAACCCTGATGTGGCAACAAAACTCGTATTTAACCGACTCCGGGATTCATTCCGGGGCCGCGACTCAAGTACCTTCCCTCAGCGGCAAAGAAGAAGAGATGGACTTGTTCGATTTAGACCAAGGTTATCCACAGGGTTTCACCCAGGACCAAGTTGACGAAATGAACAATCAACTTAACCAGACGCGTTCCCAAAGAGTAAGAGCTGCTATGTTCCCTGAAACTTTGGACGAAGGGATCGAAATTCCATCAACTCAGTTTGATCCCACTCATCAGACTGCTGTTCAACGACTTTCTGAACCCAGTCAGATGTTGAAACATGCAGTGGTGAATTTAATTAATTACCAAGACGACGCTGATCTGGCAACTCGAGCGATACCGGAGTTAATAAAATTGTTGAATGATGAAGATCAGGTTGTGGTGTCGCAAGCTGCGATGATGGTACACCAGTTATCCAAGAAGGAAGCTTCCAGACATGCTATTATGAACAGCCCGCAAATGGTGGCTGCTTTAGTAAGAGCGATTTCCAATTCGAATGATCTAGAAACTACCAAAGGAGCTGTGGGTACCTTGCACAAATTATCACATCATCGTCAAGGGTTGTTGGCTATTTTCAAAAGTGGAGGCATTCCGGCTTTGGTGAAGCTTCTAAGCTCACCGGTTGAGAGTGTGCTCTTCTATGCAATCACAACGTTGCATAATCTTTTACTTCATCAAGATGGGTCCAAGATGGCAGTGCGCTTGGCTGGAGGACTACAGAAAATGGTCGCTTTGCTCCAAAGAAACAACGTCAAGTTTTTGGCTATTGTGACTGACTGTTTACAAATTTTGGCGTACGGAAATCAGGAGAGTAAATTGATCATTTTGGCGTCGCAAGGACCAATCGAACTGGTCAGAATCATGAGGTCTTACGACTACGAGAAGTTACTATGGACCACTTCTCGCGTTTTGAAGGTACGTAACTATTTCACATAAAGATCAGTTTCGAGATGATTTTTTTAGGTGTTGTCGGTGTGCCCCAGCAACAAGCCAGCCATCGTAGAAGCCGGCGGTATGCAGGCACTCGCCATGCACCTAGGCAACCCAAGCGGTCGCTTGGTTCAAAACTGTCTTTGGACCCTCCGTAACTTATCCGATGCTGCTACCAAAGTCGACGGTTTAGAAGGTTTGTTGAGCTCTCTCGTGCAAGTCCTCAACTCGCAAGATGTCCACGTTGTCACTTGCGCTTCTGGCATTCTGAGCAATCTAACGTGCAACAATCAACGCAACAAAGTGACTGTCTGTCAAGTCGGAGGTGTCGATGCTCTCGTTCGCACAATCGTGAGCGCCGGAGACCGCGAAGAAATCACAGAACCAGCAGTTTGCGCCTTGCGACATCTAACATCGCGACATGTAGAGTCGGAAATGGCGCAAAATGCGGTTCGATTGAATTATGGCATTCAAGTCATAGTGAAATTGCTGAATCCACCATCGCGTTGGCCGCTAGTCAAAGCCGTTATTGGTCTCATTAGGAATTTGGCGTTGTGTCCCGCCAATCATGCTCCTTTGAGAGAACATGGGGCTATACATCATTTGGTTCAACTATTGATGCGAGCATTCCAGGATACACAAAGGGTAAACTTGCGCTTTTTTAAATTCGAGTGATAATGTTATTTATAGAGGGCGAGTGTGGCTAGTGGGGGCAGCCAACAGACTTCCAATTATGCGGATGGCGTTCGTATGGAAGAAATCGTCGAGGGTACTGTAGGAGCTCTCCATATATTGGCAAGGGAATCGCACAATAGAGCCATTATTCGTCAGCAGATGGTTATACCCATTTTCGTGCAACTTCTGTTTAATGACATTGAGAACATTCAACGTGTGGCCGCTGGTGTTCTTTGTGAATTGGCGGCTGATAAAGAAGGGGCGGAAATGATAGAACAGGAAGGAGCTACTTCGCCGTTGACTGAACTCCTACATTCGAGAAATGAAGGTGATTGTCTTTTTGCTTTCACTCACAGACTACACAAAAAGTATTCACAAGTGTATTATAAAAAGCTTACGGCTTTTAATGATTAAATTTAATTACACTTCTCGAAAGATGGAAAACGGAGACAAAAAGGAACCTTACTTGTCTAGCAAGTCTACTAACTAAACACGCTACGAAATAAACGAGGTAAAGCGGTAAAGGTACTTTCGTTTAATCAGCCAAGAGCAGAGCAAAAAACGGGAAGATTCATTTAATCAAGTTTAACTAAATAAAAGAAGTTATTTGTTTAATTATTACAAAACCAATAACTCAATCTCAAATAACATTTTTCGTTTCGTTTTTCAGGCGTAGCGACTTACGCAGCAGCAGTATTATTCCGAATGAGCGAGGACAAACCACAAGACTACAAGAAACGACTGAGCATGGAATTAACAAATTCCTTATTCCGCGAAGAGAACTTGTGGAATCCTGATCTGGGCATGGACCCCGATTTACAGGTAATAAAAAGTTCCTTTGACACGAAAAGTCGTAAATTGCATCAGGTATGTAGTGACTATGCTGAACTTCTTTGGTGTTTTTCTGTTCACATAGCACCTTTAAGCTTGCCATTTTGTGTTTTTTGTTTTGTTTGCATTTGTCACTCATCTTTTAGGACATGTTGAGTCCTGACCAACCCTACGATCCCATGTATGTACAGGGATCTCCAAGTGTACACAGCAACCACGGTGGGCGGGCGTACCAGCAACAAGGTAATTTCCATTGAACTAACCCTCTAACTCTCATAATAGGGCGAATCTCATTCTTAATTTTTTTTACTAACACTTCAAGAACCGGGAGTTTAACAAGAGCGACTGGGTGACTTAACTTAGGTAAATTGTGTTTGCATGGAGTTTAAAGTAGTTTTTTAAACGCACGGTAGATTTTAGGGTTGCTTTTTGTACAGTTTTGTGTTATCTTGATGGTTTTTTTAGGGTATGACCAGATACCAATAGATATGCAAGGGCTCGAGATCGGTTCCCACGGTGGCGGTAACGGATCAACCTACAGCCCCATAGACGCTATGGAGGTTCAAAACACAGAACCGGACTTGTTTGATCCCGTTGATCAATTACCAGCACCTCCCCAAGACAACAATCAAGTTGCAGCTTGGTATGACACCGACTTATAAAATAACCTTCCTCGATGTTTTTTGTTTTATAATTAGACAACCGTTTTTGTTTTTTTGATAAGAATCCTAATGACGCTTAGGATTTTTTTTATCAATATAAGGTAATTATAGCGTACTATTACATAATTTATTAGTGAGTATAAAGTATAATATACGTGTATAATTTTCAGTATACTGTAATTGAAGTCGAGTCTACGTTATTTAAAGTAACATTTTTTATGATGTATGATTATAAGAGCTAAAACACAATGATGAGTTGACTGATGTGTCTGATTGTTGTTTCAAAAATCTAAATGTGATTGTACAAATGTCATTGTAATTATACTTTTTTTCAATAAAATCTTTTTTTTGTTTTGTTTTTTTATCTGTATTTTGTGTGTTCATTTTTTATATTTAAGTGATGCATTGTGTTTTAATTCTCATATTTATAAATTTCTTGAACAGGGTAGAACTTTTTAAGGCACTGCCTTTGAAATGTATGCATGTCTTTGTAGGAAGGAATAAACTTTCTGATCGTATTGTTTTCATTCATAAAACCTGACCCACTTTTCAATAATAATCTCAAGTTTTATTAAATATTGATAAATTTTTCACAAGAAAAGAAAATAATGACGTGAGATAAGCAGGTAATGACAGATCGCTACCAATTTACGCCAAAAATAGCTTTCCGGTTGTGTCAACAACCCACTACAAACCCGTTTTACACCCACCCAATTTTAAATAACCTGCAAGAAATAAACAGAATTAAGATCTTCCACGACCAAAAAAAACATTAAGAAATAAAAGAAGAATCACTTTGTTTCATTTAGACAAGTTTCTGTGTACTATTTTGCTGGAAAAAATGAAAAAGCTTCCGAAAGCTCCTCCAAATTCTTTCCCAGTGTAAACGTCATTTCATAACCTTGTTTTGCGATAATGGCTCCATGAAAACATGGACGCGCTGTTATTAATTTAACCAAAAGTAGTGTTTATTAATTAAACAAGTGTAGTTTTATTGCTGTAATCGCCTTATTTTGTTTGGTAAGTGTTGTAGAACCAATAGGCTTTAGATAAATAGCGTTCCTTAAAGAGCTTCTCATAAAACATCCATCCGACGCTTATCTCTTTGTGAGTGGGTGCATTCATTACAGAGCGGAATGCAGTTTTTTAATCGTATAAATAACAAATTTCATAAACGTAATGTAGCGCAGTTCTAGAACTCTTTTTATTTTCGATAGGTCTTCGCCATGAGTTTCCTTCAACAAAATCCAAACCGGACCAGTAAGTACCATAAAACTCGGTATAAAATGTGATTTCCAATCTTTTTTTAAATAGTACCTCAGGGGCACTTCCAACGTGCCCCAAACGACCTCCCAGTAATGTCCGCAAAAGAACAAACCCAAATATGGCATCAAAACTCCTACATGGGCGATTCCGGTATTCATTCCGGCGCCTCGACCCAAGTGCCCTCCATCACCGGAAAAGAAGAAGAAATGGACTTGTTCGACTTGGACACTCATCGATTTACCCAAAATCATGACGATATTAATCAGACTGGCCCCCAAACTGTACCTGCTACTATGTTCCCTGAAACTTTAGATGAGAACATTGATATTTCCTCACCTCAGTTCCAACAATGTGTTCCTGAACCTCCTCCAGAGATAGAGAAACAAAATCCAGTCAATTTTATGGACTATCAAGATGATACAGACTTGGTGACTCGAGCAATTCCACAGTTGACTAAACTGTTGAATGACGAAGACCAAGTTGTTGTCTCTCAAGCAGCGGCAATGGTCCACCAATTGTCGAAAAGAGAGACTTTCAGACATGCTATCATGTGTAGCTCAGAGATGTTGACTGCTTTAGCTCGTGCCATATCTAATTCGAACGATTTAGAAACGACAAAAAGTGCCATGGGGACCATACAGAGCCTCTCTCAGTACCGACAAGGAACCATGGCGATTTGGAAAATTGGAGGAGTACCCGTTTTAGTACAACTGTTGAGTTCTCAAGTCGAGAGTTTACTTTATTTAGCCATTACGACTTTGCACAATTTGCTTCTTCATCAAGAAGACGCTAAAGCTGATGTTAGACACGCGGGAGGGCTACAAAAATTGGTGACTTTGTTGAGGAAGGATAATGTTAAGTTTTTGACGGTGGTTACTGACTGCTTGCACATTTTGGCGAAGGGCAATCAAGAGAGCAAGCTGGTTATATTAGCGTCTCAGGGAACCACGGAGCTTGTCAGAATTATGCGCACATACGATTACGAAACTCTGCTGTGGACCACGTCGAAGATACTGAAGGTAATTTTAGTTTTCATTTGGATGTTGCTAGATCTGTTTTTCGAAATTTACATGAAACCAAATCGACAGATCTCGAATTTCACAGCTTATATCGACACCGTCATAACTTGTGAAATTTTATATTAAATTATCATTGGAATATTTACAAACTTCAGAAAATGAGTAAACATGACTTCATTTTGTAATTAAAACCAAATCTCATCGTAACAATAGCAAAAAAGGTAAGTTGCATTAAATGTGTTATCAAACCGTTTGTTTTTCGTAACAAAGTCGGAATATTTCGACCATGTAAAATATAAACTCACCTAAATTGAAGAAACGGCATTCGTTTTCGGTTTTTCGGCACATTTTTGGCACTATTCATATATTTGCGAATGATTCAGGTGAGTGTATGTCGGCAACTAACGAAAAACGAGCGATTTTCACCTTCTTTATCAACACTTTTTTGTCCCCTGCCTTTATTAATCGCCAGTTAGGTAACGATCTTAAACTTGTGCATAAAAAGTATGAACAAATCTTGATTGAATTTAATCCTCTTAAGTTCAAATGTTTCCAAGTTCATAGTTTTTTAGACTCCAACATTCCGAGGTTTATTTATCCTCAGATTATTCGATAATTTCATTTCAGGCCCTTGTATTTTAATTCTGCAATCTTTGGATTCTGGAATTTCTTAATTTTAATATAAGCTCAAACTCCGGTCATGATTTGAATTGTTCATGACCAATTATTTCTCTTTTTAGGTTCTCTCCGTTTGCTCCAGCAACAAACCAGTCATCATTGAGTGCGGAGGTTTGCTCACCCTCGGAAAGCACCTCCGTTGTCCAAGTTCACGCCTAGTCCAAAACTGTCTCTGGACTATCCGTAACTTGTCCGATGCAGCAACGCGAATAAACGGTTTAGACGATCTCATCGTATCTCTAGTTGAGTTGCTCAACTCGAAAGATATCCAAGTAGTAACGTGTGCTTCTGGAATTCTGTCCAACTTAACATGCAACAATGAATGGAACAAGAAAATCGTCTACGAAATGGGTGGCATTGATGCTGCCATTCGTACAATTCTCGTCGCCGAAGATCGTGAAGAAATAACTGATCCGTTGGTTTGCACCTTGAGACATTTAACAGCAAATGGTGAATGCTCGGACCGCGCTAGAAGAGATATCGTTGAAAACAATGGGATTCAAGTTATCATGAAATTGTTGGGGACGCCGTGCAGTTGGCCTTTGGTTAAGGCTTTGATTGGGTTGATAATGAATTTAGCGCGCTGTCCTGAGAACTTTGGCCCGTTGAGACAATGTGGAGTTGTTCATCATTTGATACAGTTGTTGATGCGCACTTTCCAGGACATTCAAAGGGTAAAACATCATTGAATTTTTGCTAGTTTCTATAAATGAGTTGCAGAGAGGTAGTGGACCTCAGAAAACTTCAAATGGGGTTCGCATGGAAGCCATTGTTGAAAGCACAATCAATATTCTGCACAATCTTTCTCATGATCCATATTCAAGATCCATAATTCGCCAGCAAATGGCGATTCCAATCTTCGTGCAATTACTTTATAACGATAAAGAAAGTATTCAGCTTGCTGCTACTGCGATTCTGGGAGAGCTTGCTGTTGATAAAGAAGGTCTTGATATTATCGAACAGGAAGGGGCTGCAAGCATTTTGAGCGATCTGCTTCAATCACGGAACGAAGGTAAGATAGAAATCACATGAACGAATAAGGAAGTTTTGATTGTTTAGGGGTTGCATCAAATGCTGCCTCTATCCTGTACAGGATTAACGAAGAGAGGTCTCAATTCCAAGAGGAAAACTTATGGAACGCTGACTTTGAAATGGATCCAGAATTGCAAGTAAGTCTTCGTTCTGATTACTTCTCCTTTTTTTTGAAATGACTTGCTTGTTTAGGGTAGTTGCACTTTTATTTTTATTTTGCATTTTTTTGTTGGTTATTTTAGGAATTTTTGAGTTCTGACCAATCATATAGTAGTGTTTATAATCAAGAGACCTCCACTGTGCACAACAATCACGGTAGCCAACCTTTCCAACAGCAAGGTAATAAAAAGTACACACAAGTTTGTTGTCAAAGTTGCATGAGCTTACCTGCATGTGTATTATTAGTTTCCGTATAGAATTGGGGTTGTTTTTTACTCGTGTTTTTCCAGGATTTAACCAGGTACCAGTAGAAATGCCTGGATTGGAAATAAACGCACACGATAGCGGTACTAGCTCCAGTTATTCGTTATTTGAAGCCATGGAAGTCACAATGGGTGATACGGGTGCCGATTTGAATTTTGACGGTATCAACCAATTGCCTTCCACATCCCAAGATTTTAACAGATTGAACCAGTTGCCTTCCACATCCAAAGATAAAAAAGAAAATAGCAAAGAGAATAACCAAACCGCCGATTGGTATGACGATACTATTTTCAAATCAGAGTTTTAATTTTTTTATCGACGATATGTGATACAACAATAATTTATTGCATGCTTTGTAAAACCGCCACCGAAAGAGACTTAAAGCAACAGCAATATTTTACGTTTTTTCGTATTTTTAAAATAGTGTTTGCTATTATTGTATTCCTAAACTTTAGATTTACGTAAGCAGTTATCACGACCATTTAGACTTAGCAATAATGTCTTAAGGATCTTTAGGGTACGTACAATATGAAGAGAAACATTATTTATTTTTTATTACGTAACATTTTTGTAATTTTAATGATTTAATGATAATATAATTTGCTTCAATTCGCTAGAAGGTAGAATCTCGTAACTTTGTTGAAAATTTATGTCGTTTGTGTAGATGTCAGATGCACAATGTGGAACTATGTGGATTCGCACTTTTATTTGGAAAAACAGTGCAATTTTATTAGTTGCGAAATTTTACCTTGTTTAAAATGTGTTTAAGCAATTGTTAGCACTGCCTTTGTTCGTATATCATTACTTACGTTAATTAATAAACATGTAATCGTATCTTGTTTTCTTAGTGGTTCTAGGTGGCTTCCTGTTCCCTTTTCTTTGAAATTGAAGTGAAGATAAGGTAGAAATTCCTCTTCCTAGAACCCCCATCCTTGAAATAAAGAATGAAATCCTTTAGAAATAAATGAAGTTTTGAGAAGTGCGAAAGGTAAGTTTCTCCTGAAAAGACATTCAAAGAAAATAATTATATTGAATTCGCAGGGCCTGAGGTAAGGATAGAATAGAATTAGTAAAGAACGAGGTAAGAAAGTTGATGAAATTGTTAAGCAGAATGTACCAAATAGTCGTGAATTGAAAAATCTAAGCGGAGAAAATTCCAAAGAATAACAAATTGAAAAAGTTTTAAAGGAGACAGAATAAAAAAAAAGATCTGGAAACGCTGCGTAATTTTAAGGTACTTTAAAATTATCTATTGATTCGCCAATAATAGCTCAAGTGTCAAGTGTTATCTTCATAATTGCTACTTTTATTTATACAACAAACGCTTATTTAATTTATTTTTAGATATAATAATTGAATTACGCAAAATCAAACAAAATATTTTATTGTTAGATGTAATTCACAGTTACTTAAGCTAAAGTCAACAATTTTGCGGTTATTCCGCCGCAGTATTGACCAACATTTATACCAACTCGAAGTTGCATGTTTTTGTCTTCAAAATACGATATCGCTCATTTTTATCTCTCCAGAGCTGCTCTTCACGGCTCATAAAACACAAATGATAAAGGGTGTTCACCGAAGCAAAACTTTCTTGTACCCGAAAAACGTTTGTAGTTTACTAGAACAGCGAAATAACGGATCTTGTAATGTGAAAAAAATTCTTCTGCAAAACTGGCAATTTCGATCGAAATAAATAATTCCGATTACTTTTCTGTCATCGAGAAAGATTCCTGAAACTGAAATAGTGGGGCAAATGTTCATATTTGGAGAATGGTGTCGCGAGCCCGCGAAGACTGGTGAAAGACTGCATTTAACGTTTTACCAGCTGTTGGTGATGTCCGTTCGAAGCGGTGAATACAGTGCGCGGTAGAAGAGTTTTTGAAAACTGGATCTGGATTTTGTGCCCAAAAGTGACTGGAGTTTTGGAAAATAACGGGAAAGAGACAAGGTTAGTGACTTTTAAAGCACCTGTGGTGTTGGAATTTTGTTTTAATTTGCGTACAATTATTATTTTTTGAGATGGTTGCAGAGACCACCGCAATGTAAATTTTGGGAACGGATCACAAACAAAACAAAACTCAAACCTGCCGCGGTTATTTTTAGACACGATCCATAAATTTTGATTATTTCGGTACAAAGAAATCGAACGATGAACCACAAATTTACAAATCGCCAATTAAGTTAGGAATTTTAACGTTGTCAATCAGGAATTAATTAGGAAATTAATATTCGTACGAAAAATAATTGGGTCAGACGCCTATAATTAATTAATCGTAACCTTGCTTTTATTATAATGTTTGTGACAGGTGTATATTTTATGGGTGCTAATTTGTCATTTCATTAAGTAAAAGTACAGACCGCTGTAAGGAAGTTGTAGAATTTCATGTAACATAAATAGATTTGTCTGGAAAGTTTTAAACCAAGATAACTTGAAACGTTATGTTGTTAAATCGTAATAAGATCTAAATAGTTTAACCAGGAAATCAAATAATCGAGTGTTAACACGAGGAAGACACGAAATAAAAAAAAATGTGCGACTAGTTTCATGTTGCCAAAGTAAAGTACGACTATAAAACCCTGAATATTTAGTACCCATAAAGGTAATTTTCTCCGCTAATCAATTTAATAACTTTTGATCTCTCTATTTGGAAAGTACAAATTTATGACCTGTAAAGAACACAAAAAATGATGAACCCACTCGGTAATTGAAATTACAAAACACAATAATCTAAAAAACAGAATTTCGCCATGTACAAACGTGAGGAATGAAAAATTAGGCGTAGCACATTGTCTTGATTGAGGTCAGGCGAGCTCATCTTCAGGTATTTATATTCCAATAAAGTTCTTGTGCGTTGCGTCGACCTTAATCGCCGGAATTTTTCTGGCCCGATTCGTTTTCATCGAAAATTGATATTTCTGGTGTCCTAAACCCGAATCCGAAGTTTACAATTTTAGTTTTTAGGGTAGTAAAATTGAATAACTAAGACAGTGACTTTTACATTATTATTACAAAATTAAGTTGTCCAGTTGTTTACCTACTTCAAAATTAGTTACACAACCAGGTGATCTAAGAATAGATTAAACTACTTGCGATTAATTAAAATTTAATCTTCCATCAATTTTTTAAGCAGGGAAGTGAAGTTTAGAACGTCTAGACAAAGCAAAAACGATCACGAATGGGAGTAAGAATGAAAGAATTTGTGACGCTAGCAGAATCACAATTAATTACGTAAAAATGATTGTAAATTTTCAAGCGTGTAAACGTTGATTTGTAATTACAATGTGATTTTTTAATAAAACGTGATTTCACATTACACAAGTGCGATCTAGTCCAACGAGAATATTAGCATAACGGAGCAACCCTGCAAATACCAATCGCGTTAACAAAAAGTGACATAGTTATTTAGCGTTACAGTTAAACAAATAACGAAGTAACAAAGCGTTTATCGTTCTGGAATTATCATAATGAAACACTTATTATCTTTTGTGTGGTAAATGTCGAAAAATACCACTTTCAACTACTGTTTGATAATCCCTGACATTTTGTGCTCTGTTGGTGACGAAACCCATCCGCATTTGTGGCTAGAATCCCTCAAAATGAATCTCATTTTTTGCTTTTTGTAATTGTATAATTCGAGAAAGTAATCTAATTTATAGATTTCTCGCAATCAATGATGCATAAATTATAACAAACTCACTTAACGGAAAATTATGCTAATATTCCGAGTGAATCATTAAATCGGAGCAAGAATTCATCTGTAACTGGTTTACACGTAATTAAGTTAATTTTGTACACACTCATTAGATAAATCAACGAGCTCGTAATGTGTCTAAGCGTAGTAGTATCATCGGAGCGTATAATGTCGAAATTACATGGTTGTAAAATTCGTTGTGTGGGTCAGGTTTGAGTTGTGTTGTCTATGATTCTTATAATTGTTGTAACGGTGATAACCAGAAGAGTTTGTTCTACTTTTATTGACACACTAAACTGAGCCAGCCGGCTGAATTAGTCGGGGTCGGAACGACATATGCTTGATTAGAACACGGAAAACAGGGAAATGCAAATAAATAAATAGATTGGTTTTACAGAGAAAGTAATTCAAAACAGAAAGCTGCTGCAAGAAATAATAAGACAAAATGGACCCGAGCACTTTCTAACATCATACTTTTATTTATAACAATAGTTATACAATTTTTAGGAGTAATTAATAGCGTTCCCGTGATTATTACAATATTTTTTCCCGTGCTGTGTAATTCTTACATTTTTATCTGTCAACAACGATGTAACGAAATTTCGAAATTCTAATGAGTCAACTTATCGGACTCTTTGCAAGGCGATTTGAAATTTCCAGAAGTTGGTCAATTTCTTGTGTTGTGATTGTAGTTACAAGAAATTTCTGTCTTTGTAATGCAGCGAAGGTTACTGCGAGGCTAAATGACATTTTTGTAACCAGGAGGTGTCTTAAGATATTTGATGTGAGGTGCAAATAGAGCAGAACTTCGGAGAATGGACCTAATTGGGATTAATTAAATAATTACAAAATTACCACTTAATTGGCTTGAGTAGTTTAGTATAATTAGGAAACCTTAACCTTTTACACGACGCAAACTGTCTTTTCAAATTTTCTCAATAATCGCCAAGTTAACATTACATTTTTATTGACTATAGAAATACAACACAATGGTATAATAGCTCCAGTTATTGTTTTACGTTCCATAAAGTGACCTTTTGCAGTTACGAATCCTCCAGTGTGTAAGTTAAACTTGAAAAATCAGATTCCAGCCCACAAAGCCATCATTTACTTTGATTGACACAATCTCTATCTAATGTAGTAAAACCATTGTGCATCGCCTTTCCTGACCCACAAAGATCGTAGTACGATACTCCAGTAATTTTTTCTATCGACTCTTCTCTAAAAATGTTCACGCCATTGTTGGTAATCTTCAATTAATGTGTTACATTAGTTCATAACAAGACTATTGTTCACTTCCCGTTATTGTAATCAAATAAACACTTACAATGCGTGCGTTGCATAGTCAATGCGTGAACATTTTTCAATAAGAAACTGGTTAAAACAATGTTCCCAGTAATAATTTTGCATTTTAAAATCCTAAGAACCGGTATAACGGTTGCTTTGATTTTTTCAGTAGTACTGTTATCACAAAATAAATAAAACATGATATAACTTGCCAATCACTTACGTAGTTACAAAATTGCACTTTTACTATAATACGATTTTTTATTATTTTTGATTGGAGGAGAGAGTTGATTATTTTGGGAAGAAAGTATGTCAACGATGAAATTCTTGGGCTAATTAAAAAGGTTTTGTAATTATTTGAAGATTCACGTGCAACACGAAACCTCAGTCTGTCACTAAAATTATTACAATTATATTATTATAAATATCCATGATATTAATATAAAGATCCATTTAAAATTAGATTTTCTTTCTAGGTGAAAGTCATCAATTCAAGAAAAAAAGAGGAGAGAAACCCGAGATCTTCGTCAACGTGATGTGAGAACAAATCATTAGTAAGAAAAATCCGGTAAAAATTGTCTTCCCGAGCCACACACTTCTTTAACTGTTAACAAAGTGGTTTATGTTACGGCAAAATTCAGAACAGTTACGTAAAAAGCAACGTGACAAAAACTTTAAGTGCTTTTGTGGCCGTTTGTTAAATGAAACCGATGAATTTTACGTGAGGTGCACACAATGACTGTTACAATGGAAAAAAAGAGTCATCATCATAGAAAAAGCTCGTGGGATTCTAAGGTAGGTTTCAGTTTATCATATTTGAATACAATCGCTCTTATTAGTAAAGTATGATAAATGGGGTTTAAAACGAGATGAGAACGCATATTTTCGGCTGAAGTTATGAAGTTATGGGTGTTGTTGATTTATGAATTATTCAGTCAAAAGAATGATGGGATGGAAAAATCAAGACAATGCGAGAAAATTGAGTTATGATGAGTGTTGACATCCGTTCACATCGCGCTGATTAAATCAGAAAGTTTACATTTCTTTTTCAAGTTAAGGCTTTCGTGTGGGTTTTATTACTAAGATTGCAAAAGTCAAGAGAATTTTCCAAATGATCGGTGCAATTTGAAACAAATCAAGTATGACAAACAATTTATTGGTACTCTGTTCTTATTTTATACGTCAGTGCTCTTTCTGAAAAATGATCCAGTGGATCTCTCCGTACATGCCGTTAAATCTCATCACTTTCTAAAAGGATACTGAACACGTCGAAGTCATCTATCAGACCTATTATTTACTAAATTTAGCATAACGTAGAAAGTTGGGACGCCGATTTAGAATACCAGAAAGAATGTAAGGTGACATTTTTTATGGAACTTTCATTTTACATTGTCAGCTTTATTTTATTTTAACTGACCCGTATCTAATGCGCATTTATTTTTTTTTAAAAGAAGGAAACAAGGAAGTGGATAGAAATTAGAGTATGACTCAACATGCAATGGTCAAATTTTGGTAATAAAAAGTTGGCAACAGTGGACAGACAATAACTGGGATAGGTTGAAATGAGATTTTTGGAGCGTGCGAGGTGTGGTCAGTTAATGGATAAAATAGAGCAAAAAAGAAAACGTGACCATTTCCTTAATCAGATCAAAAAATGGAATTGTCCTTTACCTCTACGAATCTCAAAAGAACATAAAATTTAATTACGTCCACTTTCAGTTTTATTTGACGGAACAACTTTCATACAATATTTTTGAAACATTAATATTCTAGCTGGGGGTTAAAACATAAATAACAAAAATCTTACGTTACACAGTTTCCTGTCACTTTTAGTAAAACAAGTCGAGTTTATTGAAATTGCGACAATTTACAAAAAGGAAATTAAGGCGATGACTTCCGCCATTATAAAGAAATGTATTCATGATAAAAGCTACATGTGTTTGCATATCCATAAGTAGCACGAAACTTAAAAAATAAATGTCAGATTAACATGGAAAATTTCCGGTGAAAGTAGCATTTATTTGGCTAATGAGATTTAAAAAAATGGTTGATTTTGAAACTGCGAGTAAAAATGATGTTCAGTGCCACCACAGAAAGTTTGGAGCTCTGGGAAATTTCTAGGCCTTAAACTTTCATAACAGTAAAATAATAATAATTATTTTGGTAAATTAACACCAAACTGGAGTTTGAGAATCGTAGAACTTAAAAAACGTTCCACTTTGTCCTCAAACTGATTCGGTCTAATCACTCAATTTCAATAGCACAATCGAAACCCCACCTTATCAGCTTATCACCAATTAGCGGTACGAAATATTATTATAGGAGCAGAGGCGTGTCAAACATTTGATAGTGGGAAAAAGAGGGTAATTATTGCGATAACAGCTCGTTTTGTCCGAAATTCACTGATAAAATAACACACAGACCACAGGTCGAAGTCTCTGATGAAGCTACACCTACGAATCCTTGAATACCTTTAATTTCTACCTTTTAATTTCCAAAAACTTATGTAAAAACGAACATATTGTTGAACCCACTTGATCTGAAAACTTGATGAATATATTAGTTGCCCCCACGTTCTCTTAAATGGCTATAATTATAATATTTTACCTTCTGATTGACGAAGTATCGGAAGCAAACTTTTTTCGTAATCTCCTAAGGTCATTTACTTGCTTAGTAGACAAAATTAAGTAACTTAACCTTGAAATTGGAATAACGGCACAGGCAAGGTCGCGGTCTTATTGATACATTCTACAATATTTTTAGCTGTAATTATAAGAAACTGAAAGTCGGTGTCTCGGCATGGAACAATAAAAACAATACAACTGTCTTCTTCCTAACAATTAGAATATTTAAAAGAGAAAACTCCTCGACTTATTAGCCTAACCAGTGATCTTAGGAAATTCACGCCATAAAAGTTCAAGTTTTTTATTCTCCTTATCTCCTAACCGTGGTATTTTGCAGTGCCTGACATTTAAAGATTGCATACGATTGTTCCTTAATAGTTAATAAACCTGCTATTAGAAAGTATCGCATTCTTGTTTGTACCACATTCTTGCTTTCAAAAATAGTGGAGTATTTGTATTATTATCCCGCTTCCAAATAAAGAAAATCAATCGATAATTCACGGCCAAGAGATAACGAAACCCAAAAGTAGCTCACCGCTGATTTCTCCCTCTAGGAAGTCATGACCTTTGTATGAAGAAGCCATTGACTGTTTTCGGCGACGCTCAGTAGGTTAATGTGTTAAGCAACACTCATCACTTTAAATCCCGTTATGTATGTTAATTTTTACTCGCGTCCATTACCACTGACATAATTCTTACGTGGGTACTGAAGAGATGCATCTTCCTATGTCTTCATTCATCATCTTGCCATAAAACCTACTTATGCATCTACATTTTAAATCAAAAACTCATATAAATGCATCGTAATGTCCGTTTGTTGCAAAGCCTACAAAGATACCATCAAAGTCAGTCATCTGTTCCTTTCTAGATGTCCGTTAGCACCATTAGTACCGGACCAAGACACTTCCGACGATCCCCAAGTTCGATTTTATCGTCAGACTCGGATATCCGCTTTACGCGTAAAAAGTTGACGTCACAAACGAGATGCGGCTGTTGCATTATTGCTACTTTTCTTCTGTTGTTATTGGTGGCAGCGGCTGCAGTCTACATAGCGTGTAAGTACCTTTATCTAGAGCGTTACAAATTTATAAATATTTACTTTGCATTGTTTTTCTGGCCTTGACAGACACTCCTCTTGAAAGAATGCTAGGAAGAAATGTCACGTATTGCAATATCGATCATTCAACCAAATCTTTTGTTCTGTTCTACCAGATACCTATTTCATGCCAGAGGCGCCGCCGGAACAGGTGTTCAGAGCCACGTTTAGGGTAATCAAAGGAGACGCGTTTTCTCCGGAATTAACAGACACCAATGACATGAAATTCAAGAACCGCTCGCGAAACTACAGCGAAAGGTTGAATCTATTGTTCCGAAGAAGTCCAGTGAGTCATGGTTTCACCGGGACGGAAGTCTTGGCGCTTGATGGGTAACTCGTTGATCTTAAGGTAAATTTTGACTGACTCCGCGTCTTCTAGCAATGAAGGGAAGGACTTGGTGGTGCATTTCAACATTCATATTGATCCCTCTTATACGATAGTCCAAGCAAAGGACGTGGAAAAAATCCTCGCCAAAGAGATCACTTTGGAGGAGTCGCTATTCTTCCAAAACCTGACCATTGACGCTAGTAGTTTAGAAGTGAAATCCGTTAATGTTTTCCTTGAGAGTTCCTCAACGTCTTCTCCTTCAACAGCCACCCACCAAACGGTTACCCAAACCCCGACACCTCCTCGCAAATGTTTTCCTCTCCAACTCAAATATTGCTCGAAATTACCTTACAACATCACGACGTACCCTAATTTAATGGGACACCGCAATGTCAAAGAAGTCAAAGACAATGTTATCTCCTTCCGTGAGCTCGTTGACGCGGAATGCTACCGTCACGCGTACGAGTTTGTCTGTCAAATCTTACAACCATCTTGCCGATCCGGTGAAGATCAAGACGAGATGATCCTTCCTTGCAGGAGTTTTTGCAGAGACTTTATGGCAGGCTGCGGCGGCCGATTGTCGGAGAAAATCAAAGAGGTGTTGGATTGCAGCAAATTTCCAGAAATTAGCTGTTCGAGTAAACCAGGTACTGCTTTACCGTTACGGTAAAAGTTGTAATAACGGAGCACTTTTTCATGTAGGTTGTGTGGAGGAATTGCAGTCACGTGCCTTGTCGCCACGTGTTTGCGATGGTGTTATCGATTGTCAAGATCTGTCGGATGAAAAGTCGTGTACTTACTGTCCGAAGAACTATTTGCATTGCGGAGTGGGGAGGAGTTGCATTCGGAAAGAGCAGAGGTGTGATGGCAAGAGGGATTGTCCTGATGGGAGTGATGAGAGGGCGTGCTGTGAGTGTCTTTGGATTTCAAAATAATCACATCTAAAATGCATAAGGCTGATAGTAATTAAAATTCCTTCCACGGTAGTACCAAGTTCATTTACAATTAAAGTTAATAGTTGTAATCTGTTACGTCCCACCCACTTATAATTGCTTGTACCGCCAGCATTATCTCAATTTCTCCAATTTTGCTGATACATGAATTATGTAATTTCAGTGAGTTTAACTCCAAGCGTTGAAACCAGCAGAAAAGTCGAAGTCGTGACACCACACCTCGAGCGCTATCATTCCGAAGGATTCGTTGCTTTCAACGAAAAGGGCGAAATCGGAAAGTTGTGCACCGAAAACCTCAACCGGAGTCTTCCGTTTAACAAAACAACAGAAGTCCTACATACTGTAGCCTCTTCATTGTGTAAAACGCTTAGTTACCAGTAAATTCAATTTAACCATTTCTTTGTTCCATCACTAATTGATTGTTTCCAGAAACATTTTATCTGTTCAAGTGGAAAAAGACTTAGAAAGTAACATGTCTTATGTGAGCATGAAAGACCCGTTGGCGACTGAAATAAGTTTTGTCCGCTCGCCTTGTTTCAGCAAACAAGTTCTCAAAGTGGCCTGCTCCAATTTAGGTAGTACCGGCAACTCCCCAGAAAACCAACTAACTTCCGTTTACAGAATGTGGGAAACAAACCGCTCAGGGTGCCAGCGTCGCCCCTGTTCTCCCCAAGATGGCTGCTCACGGCGACTGGCCCTGGCACGTCGCCCTCTTCAAAGAAGACGTCCATATTTGCGATGGTACTCTTATTTCTCCAGATTGGGTCATCACCTCAACTTCCTGCTTCCAAGGACAACCTAAAGCGGAGTGGACTGCTCGGTTTGGTTCGGTTAGGTTACTGAGCACATCACCATGGGAACAAGAACGTAGAATTGTGGGAATGGTCAAATCACCTGTTGAGGGAAGTACCATCGCTATGGTAAAACTCGACCAAAATGTGGTCTTCAATGATTTCGTACGACCGATATGTCTACCGAGCGATGGGAGTTTGAAATCCAGCTTGGAGTGCAACACTTTGGGGTGGGCGCGGAATCGAGAGCAACTCCAACGGGTTCAGGTCAAGATCACGGAGATGGAAAAATGCGAGAATGTCAGCATTTCCACGGTCAATAGTTTGTGTACTGAGACGTACTATGGAAAGAATGATTGCAGTGTAAGTTTAAAATGGGCGATGCTCTGTTTCCTGTAGTAAACGAGCAGTGAGGTGAATTAACAAGAACAAAATCAAGGCAAAAATGGCGTTATAAAACTGAATTGGAAAGTAAAAAACAAAAAATAACTATAAAATGAAGACTCGGTGAAAGTAAGACAGGAAAAGTTAAGTGAAACTGCCAAAACAAAAAAGTGACAGATGTGTAATGCTATTTTTTCCTTTGTTTTAGTACATACAATAAATTTTTTAACGATGGGTTTTTTTTTCAACAGGAAGAAGAATTCGCCGGCAGCCCGATGGTGTGCCACAACCCAATCAGCAAAAGTTGGAATTTGGTCGGAATAACCAACTGGCGAATAGCATGCTCCAATAACAGCATTCAAAGACCTCGAATGTACGATAAAGTTACCTCCAACATTAACTGGATTCGGGAAACAATGAAAGCGACAAATTCTTGAAGATTTCACAATTACGAGGAACCATGTGCCAATAAATTGTTGCTGATTTAAGAGACTGACTTTAACAGATTTAACAAACGAGGGCGTGAGGACGAAGACTTAATGACTTACTTACATTAAGTATTCTTAATTTTATTGTGATTAACTGTAGTGTAAAGAAATAATATTTTTGTAAAAAGGATAAGTATTTCTATTTTAATAGTATATTAAAACACCGAGTTTCATAAGGCAATTTTTTAGGCACGAATCCAAGTTTATAAAACGAGCGGCAAAGCCGCGAGTTTTATAATGGATGAGTGCCTAAATGGCCTTATGAACGAGGTTTTTATATTATTTTTCCTAATTTGTTCTTGTAACAGAGCTATTTTCGCTATTTTCCAATCCGTTTTCAGTGCTAGAATATCCATTTCGATACGGAATGTTAGAATAGCTTTGTTTCCATAGTAACTTGGAAATGTTTAAGATACAAATTAGGAAAAATTACATTTTATAGTGTTACCTAGTCATTATTCTTTTACAGGTTTATAGGTGTGTATTAAAGAAAGTTAGGCTAATTTTGATTTACCATTATCCCACAAGTTCTTATTGTATGTACGCGGCGCGACATCTTCCGTGATAGTGAGGAGACATTTCTTCACTGCGGTTAGATTACCTCTTTGACTTGGTCGCCTTTCTAATCAACGCGAAGTCGACCTAATTATACAGAGAATTTGACATTTTGACTTTGACACTTTGCTGCTGATGGTAAGATTTTTGAGTTTTCATGGATGATCGAGCCAAAAAATATTGTCGTTATTGTTGAAAATAAAATACAACACTGGTATGCGACCATCCATGCGCAATTTCTACTTACATAAACAAAAATTTAGGTGTTAAGATAAGATAATACCCAACAAAATATTGTGCAAATTATGTGTAATTAAATTTACATCTTTATTTAAAGCGAAACCAGTTTTTCTAGTACCCCTCAAAAATGGCCCAATTTTCCGATTTATCCTTTATTGAAATGAAAGATCCTTCTAATCCCATAAAGTTGTTCCTCGAGTGGAAAGAAGAGGCCGTAAAGTGCGGAGTGAAATCAATTTTAATGAATCTAGCCACTGCAACGAAGTAAGTTCAACAAAAAATCAAATATATTTTTTCATTAAATTCTGCAGGAGCGGCCAACCAAGAAATAGAACCATTACGATTAGAGAAATAATGCCAGATGCTGCTATAGCGTTCACTTTTCATGTCAACAGTGCTAAAATGAAAGAGATTGTAAGATTGGTATCGTTTACAACAACTCTTATTCGTTTCATTCCGTAGAGTGAAAATCCTCAAGTTGCTGCTACAATTTTATTCACGTATAATAAAGGAAATAAATCCGTATCAAGACAAGTGAGGAAACCTCACTGGAGAACGTTTCAACTGTGAATTTATTTTCAGGTACGAATTGAGGGAACTGTTGAAAAGCTTCCTCAAGAACAATGTAAACGGTATTACGACGCAGATGCTCTTCATGCTAAAATCCGCGGACATATTTGCCGAGAGTGTCGAGCGGTCGATTGGAAGGAGCTAAAAAAACAACATGATAAGTTGCTAAAAGATGTTGTTGAAAAGAAGAAAAAACTCGAGATGCCGGAGACAGAGCAAGTAAATTCTTTGGAAACTTCAGTGTGATGTTTGATCCTTGTAGAGTTGCTTACAAAATCGTGCCGAAGATGATGGAGTTTTATTCGGCAATTGGGGCAACCATCGCTGATCGAATTTTATTTAATTTAAGTGGCGATAAGAAATGGAAGAGTGAAAGAATAATGGCGTAAATAAAATGTAAACCCCCAAAATCGTTTTTTGACTCACCCTTGTCAACGTCAGCGCTGACAGTTTTTTTTTCAATTTGACTCTCCTGTGGTTTGATGACCGGTGTCGCAGCAAACGCTCCTCTACATTCCGGAATTTTGCTCAAGAATGGACAGCAGAAGCAGGAAAATTTGTAGTGACACTTTACATGAATCTAGCTATTTAAAAAAAGTAAATTCCGGTTAAATCCTCGCATCAAAACTCTCGTAGATTCCAAAGACGGAAAAGTTCAACTAAATTTTGTGGAAATTTTGTATTTTGGGGAAAAGACGATTATTTTCCAGTCAAACGACAAGGTGTGGGCTGGCGAAAGTTAATAAACACAATTTTGCATAATTGTGCAATTGTCCGATGCGATTCCTGCGCACCATTGTGTATCAAAACACAGTTTTTGTGTAATAAATGCAATAACCTTGGAGTAACAACGTAATTGCGCGGTATTCATTTATCACTAACCTTGCACTATCAGTGTCGTTATTAAAAACATTTGACAATTTTAATTCTTCGCATATGGTAAGTTGGTATGTACAAGCGCATATGGATTTGGTTGCTCCAGAATTTTTCATACCATTTATTTGGCTGACAAATTCGTAATTTTTGTAATTTTGGTGCTATATTTGAGTCGTGCATCTGCTCTACCAAAATGCAAAATTGTAAATACAAATTTAGAAATTTTTATTTTGAAGAGGAAGCAAAAATTTCCTAACACTTCTAGTACAGATTAATTTTTTTCTAATTAAATTATTGACTCCGACCGTATGTTACAGATTCCCAACAAATTCCTTCGATTTTTTTCCCGCCACTACTCAAGAATGGAGTCGGATTTATCACACATAGAAGTAAAAAACCCCACAGACCCAGCAATTTTGCTCCACGAATGGACAGACGAAGCAAAAAAATGCGGGAAGCCCCCATTTCTAATGAATCTAGCAACTGCGACTAGGTACCCCCAAAATCTCTAATTAAAATACAGTTTTTTTTTGTTTTAGAGATGGTGAAGTTAGTAACAGAAACGTTGTGATAAAAGAAATTTTACCAGACGCTTCTTTAACATTCGCGGCTCAAGATCACAGCATCAAAATCCAAAATATAGTAAGATGTTGGAAACAGCGCCAGTTGACTAATCCTCATTTTTAGAAAGAAAATCCAAGAGTGGCTGCATCTATTTTATTGTCTTACGTTCATAAAAACGAAAATATTAAAAGACAGGTACAGTGTGCTCTTGAGGGATAATTTCATGTCTTTTTTGTACATAAAACAGATCAATGTCATGGGAAAAGCAGTCCAACTTCCACAAGAAAAGTGCAAAAGTTACTTTGAAGAACATCAACTTTCAGCCAAAATTCGGATGATCATTTCGCAAGATTGTGCACCGATTGAATGGAATGACTTGAAGCAGAGGCATGATGCTATTCTAAAAGAAGTGACTGAAAATGGAAAAGTGCTCCAAATGCCGGATTCTATGTAAGACTGGAAAAAATGGCGTAGAATCTGAAGTAAATTCTTTTAGGGTTGCGTACAAAATTGTTCCCTTTAAAATGGATTTTTACTTTTCTTGTGGGAACAAAATTGGTGACAGAATTTTATTTGGAAAAGACGAAAACGAGCAATGGAAGTTCCAGCGAGTTGCCCCGTAGAAGTTGTTTAAACAGGGTTGAAATTTGAAATCTGTTGGGAGCTTCGAAAGGTGCTATTTTCTTAAATAAAGTTTCTAAACACTTTCTCTCGTTTTATTTCTCTGCCACTAAACTTTACAGTACCAAAATTCAAAATTCACTTTTTGTTTTAGAATGAAAATGCAAGAGAAACTCTTATTATCATTGTGCTAACGATAAATCTGAAGACATTAAGAAAAGTAGACTCAGAAGTTGAGTGTGGAAAAGTTCTTATAATGCTGGAGACTATGTAACAGAAGGTTCAGTTATATTTCTAGGGTTGCATACAAAATCATGCCTTCCAAAGTCGACTTTTATTATTAGGCAGGTAACAAAATTGGTTCTAGAATTACATTCGTACAATTTATAGGGCTGGAAATGCAAGTCTTAGTGAAAAACTATTATCAGTATGATCACCAGTAACAATATAACCGCCACGATAATCCAAATTTTTGTCTGCAAAAAAATTAATTACCACCACTTATTGTTAGACTTCATTACCTTCAAAGCCTTCTTCTTGTTTTTCTTGGCGGCATTCAAGTCAACAGCTCCAGCACCCACATAATCTTGCGCTGCTTGTGCTTGGTATTCTATCCTATCGATGAGTTCTTGCTAAAACGAACTGTTAGTAATTAGAAAGGCAAAGTGTCTTTTTTACTTGACTGTCTATCAAAATGGACATTTGCACGAACAAATCGCGCACTTCTGTTAACATCCGCTCGATCTGCACCAACTGTTGGTGTCTCTCTTCGACGTTGGCAAGAACTCTCTTAGCTTCAGCAGTCTCTGCTAAAATCTAAATTTATCAATCAGATCTGTAGTCAACCAAAACTAACTCACATTCTCTGTAAACACTTGGATGTCGGTACCATCCTCTAAAAGCGACGTTAATTCATCCTCGGTTACTTTAAAGTAGCCTTTCGCCACCAACTGGGAACGAATAACCTGCTTTTGGAGCGACTTGTAGTTCTCCAAGAGTTGACTATTCTCAACGAACGCCTTTTCGAATCGCTTTTTCGAAGTTGTGTATTGTATCGTCTTTATCCTCTTTTGAGCAGACTCGGCTTTTAGTTCCTTCAACTCATTTTCGAGTTCCTTCAATTTCGGTGCAAGTTGCTGCGCTAAACTCGTGTTGTTCTGAAAGAACGACTTCAACTTTTCTTCAACATCTTTCTGGTTAAATTTCAAATCTTCAATTCGCCGAAGATACACGCGAATGTCTTGATTGTTCCGTTCCAGTTGTTCTATCCATTGTCCGATAACTTCGGCTCTTTGGAACGTGTGGCGCAGATTTTTATTTTCACTGTCATCATCTTGGGCGTTCTATTTACAAAAGGTGATAACGTAGAAACGAGTTGGTAATTTAATTTCGGCTACTTACGTTTTCTATCTCCACACTCGTGCTTTGAGTTTTACCATTTTTTTCCTTAAACTACAAATGAAGAGACTGTTATAATGTGGGAAAAAAACAATGTGGTTTCACCTGTTTAAGTTCGTTAAGTCTATCCTTAACCATTGCTCTATTTCTATGATAACTGTTATCAGTTACAGTTTGAAGAGGGAATGAATTAAAAACCGGCAGCCCATTTTACACGCGCATTGTTTGCGTCAAAGTTGGACTAGTTTTGGGTTGTAAAACTGTTGGATATCATCAAAGGTGATGACTGACAGCGTCTGCAAAATTAGAGTAGACAATTATTATAATCTCACGTGTACTTAAGCGTACTGTACTATCGAAAAGAGAAATATGACTTAATATGGTTAGCAGTTCAATACTATTATTACCTGCAAAATTAAATTATTTTGATTTTTGTGTATTTGCCGTTTAGTTCACTTCAATTTTCACAATGAGTAACCTTTGATAATAGGTTAAGATAACATGTTTAATGTATTATTAACTTGAGTCAACAAATACGTAGGCAAACCACCTATTGGAGTCTCCCACCTTCTCAGGCTAGTTTAGGTGTTGAATACATTTATCATCAGTTTGACCACAAATTATTGGATTTTTTTTGTTTTTACGAGCTTGTTTAGAGTGGATTTTTAAAAAGAGTCGCTTCCATGACTTAATTATTGGACTCAAGGTTAAGATAGAAACTATAGTAGTTCGACCATGTCAAGTTAAACAGTTTTACCATTGATAAGACGATACTAAAAGCGTTTTGGACTTTATTGAATTTATTAAATCTACAGAATATGAATGAATAAAGAAAAAAATTACTTTTGAGATTGAGTGACATTAAATTCA
The DNA here is from genome assembly GCA_029298725.1 of Gnatocerus cornutus. Lineage (NCBI taxonomy): Eukaryota > Metazoa > Arthropoda > Insecta > Coleoptera > Tenebrionidae > Gnatocerus > Gnatocerus cornutus. The sequence goes on from CM055517.1 coordinate 6,350,737, forward strand.
AAGCAAATTGTCACATGCCAGTGATTCCAATACTTTTAATATAATCTTAATTGCCCTAATTTTAATTTTAAGCTGGAATCATTGCTCATGATCATTCCAGAGATCAGGAAAATTCAAATTAATCCCTTTTTTCCTATTAAATTTTGACATAAACTCGATAAGTCCCTGGAATGCGACCATCCCTTAAATTTGAATTTGAACGTGGTCCAGTTTTATCATCTGCGCACTTTTAGTGTTGTGATAAATCTCAGACCGAACGGACTCATATTTACACCAAAAACCGAAATAAATGGCTACTAAAAAGGTCATAACTGTTTTGGTAAAATGATGTGACTATAAGCATTCGCACGATCGTAACAAATCTGTTTTTTATTTTAGCTAGAATATATTTTATTTCCTTTACATGTCAATATTATGCTTGTGTGGGTGCATTTACTGCGTAAAGGGAATATTATCGCCTCATAAAACAACGAAATTTTTTATTTTGATGTGAAAGCTGTTCAGAGCAGTGAATTCTTTTTTGATGTTTGTTGACTTTTAATTAAACCCTCTCTATACAGGGTGAGTGATTGAAGTAATTATTTTATCTGGTCCTTTTATTGGTTTATTTTATGTGTAAATATTTACAAATGCGAATATAAATAGCCCTAAAAATTAATTTTTTAATTAATTTAAAATCAAAGCAGTCCTTTTTTCGCAGGGTCGCATATTATTTATTTATTCAGTATTTGCCAATCTGCGGACATCGGTTGGTTCAAAAAACATGCTTTTTCTGGTATTCAGTGAAAGTTAACACTTCAAGAAGATAATTTATGATTTTTTCCCGAGATTTCGCAAACTTATTTTTTTTTCTAAATAGTTACTCTAAAGAAAAATGAATTCGGGATACGGGCCTGCAAAAAAAGGAATCCCTTACATCAGTTATGCATATTTTACCCGATTTTTTCCAAATTGACAACTTGTTTTGAAAAGAATTGCAATAGAATTGCAATCGTTTCTCAAATTCTTCGTACTTTTACACCTGTAGCGTTCTTAGAATTGAGGCAAACCGTATTCAACGGCAATGGCGCCTCGTTCTAGAGATAACTTAATAAAACAAACAGAATAAAGTTCGTTTTATTGGTACTTCTCTGAAGACAAGCAAATAATTAAGACCGACCATTAGCATTCATCCCATTCTCCGGCATTCAACTCCTCGCTTTTGTTGACACTAAAATCTTCAAAGCCATTATCAAATCCCGACCCGCAGCATGGTGAGGGAACCGGTTAGTAAAATCTCAATTCAATTCAATCATTGCAGTAAAGCGAAAATACACAACTCCTCGCAACGCTCTCTATTTTTTTAACGTAAGTACTACATTCTTGAATTTGTCATTACTTATACTAAACCAATAGGAATAGAAAAAATATTACCGACTCAGTACCGTCGGCTTCAATAGTTTCTTCCGCTTAAACACCGCATGGTGAAGAAAAATGCCGGAAAGTGTAGATAAGCAAACCTGTTTTTTACTTCTTGAAGATGGTACCATTTTACCAGGAGAGTCCTTTGGGGCTCGAAACCAGATCGATGGAGAAGTTGGTAAGAAACAAGAAACACGTGGTTGGTGATGTTTTTAGGATGTATAGTAATATTACTTTTAAGTATTGGCAACCAATAACTCGTGGGTTATCAGTTCTAGTAGTAAAATCAGAGAAATGTTTAGACTACTTCAAGTTAAAATGTCCTTTTTAACTGAAGACATTGCTTTGATGGCGTATCATGTTAACTTGCATGTTTGGTATATTTTTATAGACTGTCCATGTCTAATCTCTTAAGTGGTGTTTTACAAGTCGTCACTTGGCGGTAATTCGAGGAAAACAAAATAAAATACCGGCGCGGCGCTGAATCTGCAGCTAATTGTTTATTTTTCACACTTTTTAATTGGTCTTTCGACTCTTGATTCAAAGGCGAACTATTGTACTGCTTCGCTACTTCATTTTAATTGTTATTGGACTCTAAAATTTAAATATGTAATTTGAATTAGACTAAATATCAATTTATTAATACACATAATATCTATTTATTTACTGAGATCGCATTCTTGTAATTTCACAAAGCATAACTATTTAAACTGCTTAATTGGTCTAAGGTTAATACAATAAATTCATTGTCATCTAGTGGAGGCTATTTTTCAAGGACGGCTTCGCAGTAACTTTTGCTTTTTGCATGTGGAGCTAATTTTTTATTCAAATAAGAGCACTTGGATATTGATTTATACCAGAATAACACTCCAAAGTTTGGAAATATGACAATATTAGGGCAATGACAACAGTTCCAAAATAATATTCTTACACCATATTGAATCTTCCGTGGTTAAACAAGATATGTTGTTTCTTCTCATTGCGATTTAAATTAATTGTACCTTTTTTTGACCGAAATATCAGTCTTCCAGACTGGAATGGTCGGCTACCCCGAATCTTTAACCGACCCCAGCTACCACTCCCAAATCTTAGTCTTAACTTACCCTCTGATTGGAAACTACGGCGTCCCGGAACCAGTCAAAGACCAAAATGGTTTGCCCTAGTAAGTTGAAACTACCCTCGAAACCACGATCTACTGTTCACTTCCAGTTTCTTTGAATCTCATCGTATTTGGGCTGCTGGTCTCGTCGTCGGGGAACACTGCGACAGTCCGAGTCACTGGCGCAGCGTTCGAAATCTCTCCGAATGGATGAAAACCGAAAACATTCCTGGAATTCAAGGGATAGATACCAGACAGCTCACGAAAAAAATCAGGGAAAAAGGGACGATTCTCGGGAGAATTGTTTATAGTCTCCCTATAACTACCGACAATATTAAAATTGTGGATCCTAACACTAGGAATTTGGTCCAAGAAGTTTCTGTGACGGTAACTCAGTTTTCTTACTTAACAAAATTGCAGTGAATTATTTTAGAAAGTGGTAACGTTCAATCCGAGCGGCACCCCCAGGATTTGCACGATTGACTGCGGCTTGAAATACAACCAAATTCGGTGTCTTATCAACAGAGGCGCCCGTGTTGATTTAGTCCCATGGGACCACAAACTTAACATAAAAGACTACGATGGTTTGTTCCTCAGTAATGGTCCTGGAGACCCGGCGATGTGTAAAACTACCATTCAGAACCTGAGAGAAGTCATTAAAGGTCCCGTTATCAAGCCGATTTTTGGTATTTGTTTAGGGCATCAGCTCCTCTCCGTGGCAATAGGCTGTCAGAGCTTCAAAATGAAGTAAGTTCGGCGTTTTTAATTACCACTTGTTTTATCATTTTTTTAGGTATGGTAACCGTGGTCACAACCAGCCGTGTATCCATCATGGTACCAATCGCTGCTACATGACGTCTCAAAACCACGGATTTGCGATAAATACAGACACCCTACCGAAAGACTGGGAAGTTTTGTTCACCAACGCCAACGACAAAACCAACGAAGGAATAATTCACTCGTCTCTGCCATACTTCAGTGTGCAGTTCCATCCGGAGCACACCGCAGGTCCTCAAGATCTCGAGTGTCTTTTCGATGTTTTTCTGGAGTTGGTGCGCACCAACAACGTCTCCGCCAAGGCTCTTCTAACTCAGAAACTAACGTATGAACCGCCACCACTTCTTCCAGAACGCCCCAAAAAAGTTCTGATCATCGGCTCTGGCGGCCTCTCCATCGGTCAAGCTGGGGAGTTTGACTACTCGGGTTCCCAAGCGATCAAAGCGCTTCGCGAAGAGAATATTCAAACGGTTTTGATAAACCCCAACATTGCCACAGTGCAAACCTCCAAAGGTTTAGCCGATAAAGTGTACTTCCTTCCGTTGGTCCCCGGATATGTTGAACAAGTCATCCGCGTGGAACGTCCTGGAGGTGTTCTTCTAACATTCGGAGGGCAAACTGGGCTCAACTGTGGCGTTGAACTTGAAAGAGCGGGTATTTTCAAAAAGTACAACATCAAGATTCTCGGGACGCCCATTCAGGCGATTATTGACACCGAAGATCGCAAAATTTTTAGTGAAAGAATTGCTGCTATTGGTGAGAAGGTTGCTCCAAGCATGGCTGCGCATTCAGTGGAGGAGGCGTTGGAGGCGGCCGAACAATTGGGGTATCCTGTGATGGCAAGAGCTGCTTTTTCATTAGGAGGCTTGGGATCTGGTTTTGCCAACACGAAAGAAGAACTGAAGACTTTGGCCATGCAAGCGCTGGCACATTCGAGTCAGTTGATCATCGACAAATCTTTGAAGGGATGGAAAGAAGTTGAGTATGAAGTGGTGAGAGACGCTTTCGATAACTGCATCACAGTTTGTAACATGGAGAATGTTGATCCTTTGGGGATTCACACCGGAGAGTCGATAGTGGTAGCCCCCAGTCAAACCCTCTCAAATAAGGAGTACAACATGTTAAGAACCACCGCTATTAAAGTGATTCGCAACTTTGGAGTTGTTGGAGAGTGCAATATTCAGTACGCTCTCAATCCCTACTCTGAACAGTATTACATCATTGAAGTCAACGCTCGTTTGTCTCGCAGCTCCGCTCTTGCAAGCAAAGCCACAGGTTATCCGCTTGCTTACATCGCCGCAAAACTAGCCCTCGGAGTCCCTCTTCCTAATATAAACAACTCTGTGACTGGTGTCACCACCGCTTGCTTTGAACCCAGTTTAGACTACTGCGTGGTGAAGATTCCTCGATGGGACCTCCACAAGTTTTCTCGCGTCAGCACTAAAATCGGCAGCTCGATGAAGAGCGTAGGTGAGGTGATGGCCATCGGAAGAAAATTCGAAGAAGCATTCCAAAAAGCTCTTCGCATGGTTGATGAAAACGTAATTGGCTTCGACCCTTATCTCAAAGAAGTCAACGACGAAGAGTTGAAAGAACCGACTGATAAGAGAATGTTTGTCGTTGCCGCCGCTCTCAAGAAAGGTTACTCCGTCGACAAACTGTACGAGTTGACAAAAATCGATCGTTGGTTCTTGGAGAAAATGAAGAAGATAATAGATTGTTCGACGTTGCTGGAAACCATAGACCAGTCACATCTTTCTCACGACATTTTATTGAAAGCGAAGCAGATCGGGTTTTCGGACAAGCAGATCGCTTCTGCTGTTAAAAGCACGGAGTTGGCCATCAGGAGACAACGAGGAGAATACGGGATTAAACCGTTTGTCAAGCAGATTGATACAGTCGCTGCTGAGTGGCCTGCTACTACGAACTATCTCTACTTAACATACAACGCGTCTTCGCATGATCTGACATTTGAAGAAAAACACACTATGGTTATCGGGTCTGGAGTTTACCGAATTGGAAGTTCTGTGGAGTTTGATTGGTGCGCTGTTGGGTGCTTAAGAGAGCTCCGAAGACTTGGAAGAAAAACAATAATGGTCAATTACAATCCTGAGACTGTCAGTACCGACTATGACATGTCGGATCGGTTGTACTTTGAAGAAATATCCTTCGAGGTCGTGATGGATATTTACAACATTGAAGATCCTGTGGGGATTATACTATCAATGGGGGGGCAACTCCCCAATAACATTGCGATAGATTTACATAGACAACAAGCAAGGATTTTGGGGACATCACCAGACTCCATCGATGGCGCAGAGAACCGCTTCAAGTTCTCTCGCATGTTGGACAGGATTGGCATAATGCAGCCGCGATGGAAAGAACTAACTAATCTTAAATCAGCTATTGCGTTCTGTGAAGAAGTCGGATATCCCTGCTTGGTGCGACCATCGTACGTTTTGAGTGGCGCCGCAATGAACGTCGCTCATTCAAACCAAGACCTTGAGACGTACCTAAATGCCGCCAGCGACGTGAGCAAAGAACACCCCGTGGTCATCTCGAAGTTCATTCTTGAATCTAAAGAAATCGACGTGGACGCCGTAGCCTGCGATGGTGTGATTCTCTGCATGGCGGTATCCGAACACGTCGAGAATGCTGGAGTCCACTCTGGAGACGCCACCTTAGTCACACCGCCTCAAGATATCAACAGCGAGACTCTGATGAAGATCAAACAGATTTGTAAGGCCATAGCGGCGTCTTTGGAGGTGACCGGTCCTTTCAACATGCAACTAATTGCGAAGGTAAGAACGTGTTTTAGTTGTTTCCATTTTGACTTTATTTCCAGGACAACGACTTGAAAGTCATCGAATGTAATGTCCGAGTCTCCCGATCTTTCCCTTTCGTCTCCAAGACGTTGGATCATGACTTTGTCGCCATGGCCACGAGAGTAATAGTCGGAGAGATTGTGCAACCGGTGGATGTTCTCCCCGGTTGTGGGAAAGTCGGCGTTAAAGTCCCGCAATTTTCGTTTTCGCGCTTAGCCGGCGCTGATTTCATGTTGGGCGTTGAGATGGCATCCACAGGTGAAGTCGCCTGTTTTGGTGATAACAGATTTGAAGCGTACTTGAAGGCTATGATGAGTACCGGCTTCTGTATTCCAGAGAAATCAATTCTTTTGTCGATCGGCAGTTTCAAGGTGATTACAATAAAACTCAAATAATGGGTACTGACTTTTTATTTACAGCATAAAATGGAGCTGCTTCCTAGCATGAGAGTGTTACAGAAACTAGGCTACAAGCTGTTCGCGAGTTTGGGTACCGCCGACTTTTACAACGAACATGGTGTTCAGGTAATCCTAAAATTACAGACTAGAATACAGAGAAAGACAGGCCAGACTGTCAACTATATCGACACTGAGTTGTGCTTTCTTAGCGTGATTCGATGGTGTCCGAAAAATTTATACTTTTTCTATCGCTAGATTTTCTGCGATCGTCCTGGTAGTTACTATTCCTTAAAATACTAGCTTGCTTCTTTACGTTGGTTTGTTTCTTCACTTTGTTGAACGGAACCGCCGTGTTGTGGAACGCATTGTTCAGTTTATTAAGATTGATGTTGTTACCTTTGACTTGTTGGGTTAACTCCCAGTTGAACTGTGCAGAGTTTCGTTTAGGAGTTGAAGGTGGTATTTCGTAGGTCTCCGTCACTGATAATTTCTTAGAAGTATCCTCCTCTTTTCTGATGCTTTCATTTAATTCTCTGGCATCGGCTTCCAAACCAAAGTCCTCCAAAATCTTAGTTAGATAAGTTGCTTGCTTCAAAAAAAACAAAGCCTGTCGCTGTGTCGCTAGTCTTCTACTCCTTTTGGCCATTTCGAGGAAATGTTTAATGAAGAACATCAAAAGGGCTCGGGTTTTGAACATATCGAACTTCTTCTCATATTGCCACTGTAAACAAAAATCAAAAATTAGACTCAAATCATCTTTCTTTGCAACTCACCTCATAATCAATGGAATCATTGGATCCTCGTCTTTCTACTTTGAGATTCTCTTCGCGGTGCTCTTCATCTAATTTCTTTTGGATGAATTTTTCCCGGTTGATTTTTTCCTGCTTCGCCTTCCATCGAATTTCCTTTTTGTAGTTTGTGTCGCCATCGACTTTAGGCCGTCTGTTCTTTGGGTTGATGTTTGGTGGTCGCATCTCGAGGATTCTGGGGTTGATCAACTGGTTAGATGTCGCGGTAAGGATGCCGTAGAGTTCTTTGAGATCGATTTGTGGGTAGAACTTATGACTAGTATATCGCAGGTTTCTTAGAGCACCGATGAAATAAATCGCTGGTGATTCTAACACATTGTGGAAAACTCTTTGCGCGTGTGTTAAGTGCTTGTTCGGGACGTTAAGAAACACATTTTTGCGTTTGATGAAGAAGTCGGACATGTTTCCGGTTGCTAACTTCTGCATGAAGCTTTTTATGACGAGGATTAATTTACTGCCTAATCTATGCTCCGGCCAGTCTCTGGGGTTGGACTCGCATTCCCAGTACATGTGGGTTCTTATATGGTCGACTAGTAAACCGTCGTACTTCTTAACCACAGGTTCTATGTACGATTTGTATACTGTTAGAAGGAAGAGGAAGGCTCGCATCTGAGTGTGACTCATATGAGTGTCCAAATATCTTTGAGCTTTAGGAAAACCAACTTCCCACTCGATTTCATTATCCTCGTTTTCACCCCTCTTCGGTATGTACCCTCTGGGAACAAGAACACAATTCAGGGAGCGTATGTCGTTGATCATATTACTCTTAGGCCATCGGTATTCTTCCCCGAACTTCCCCCACATCGTGGGTCTCTCAGCTCTGTCATGGAATTCAAAAGTTAGTTCAATAGGCCATTGAATAGCAACAGACGGGATAATTTCACAAGGTAGCAAACTAAAATCTTCATCAATATCTTGGAGGTTACAGAAAATCTTCCCCGGGATAGCTTTAGCTAAGTTGATTTCAGCGTTATCAAATCCTAGAGCTTGCGCTAAAGAATTTGGGAAAACGGCATTTTGAAAATGTTTCATGAACCCGCTCGACGAGATATAAGTTAGAGTTTCAAACAACTCTTTTATAACCGGAGGCTCTTCCATTTCTTCGTACTCTTCTTCATCGGAATCATCCTCTGTCTCGTCGTATTTTTTAACTTTGCGAACAGCAAAACACGTTTTGGGTAAAGTATCTCTTCTTTCGCAACTCGTAATGTTGATGGGTTTCGGAGTATTAACACTCGCAAAGGTGGTGTACTCATAAATTTCATCATCTGGTTCAGTCGACGGTCCAGGTTTAGGTTCAGCGCTCTCAGGCTTCTGATCAGGTTGTGCGATCTTTCTCGGCTGACTAGGCGCACATCTCAATTTGACGAAACCTTGAAAAATCATTGTAAATTCTTTAGATTGTCTTATCAGTTAACAAACCTTGATGATCTTCCAAATTTTGAACAAAAACTTGGTAGCTTGGTTTATCAATGGCACTATATTGAGGTGTGTGTTTCGACTCTATCACTTCAATGTTATCATTGACCACGTAGAATCTTCTCGGGACCAAAGGCTCTATCTTGTTTTTATTGCCTCCATGAACTCGTTGAAACTTCACATTTCTGCTCACTTTCTCGAAAATCACGTCGGGGATGACACATTCTATAGTTTCATCCCGGAGGAGAGTCGGGTTTAGTTCTCTTTCGAGGGTTGTTCTACTGGAGTATTGGAGGCGGATTTTTTCCCTAAGATTTAGCGATAAGTTATGGCGGAAATGTAATTATCACGTCGAGGAATGTGGAATGGCTTTGATTACGCAAGCGAGATTTAATTTGATTGAGTTTTAGTTTCACAGAACTCTTTTAAGTGTCAGCTATTAACAAAGTTTAAGTAGCAGAAAAATATTGTAAAAATAATTCACTGTACATTGTCTGAGATAAAAATCATGTTATTTTAAGCAGGCACAGAAAAGATAAAAATGCAAGCATTTCTCAAGTTTAAGTGGTGATTTCTTGCATATTTTCTTATCTTGCCCTGTTATGCTCTAAATCACGTGTTTTTATCAATTTTTTACTTATTTTTTGAGCTTTACTTAAGTAAATTTTAGGTGCAGCACTTCGATTTTTAATCGATTTAAAATCACACCAAGTAGATTTAATCTGTACTCTTAGGTTTAAGTATGCATTTAAATTGAATTGATTGCAGATAAAGTTTTAAATGCTGATTCAATAATGAAAAAACATGCTTGAGGAAGAAATTTTTTCCAGAAATTTCAGTTATTTTTGATATACAGATTTATGTATTTCTCCAGAGAGATTCCTTGATAGTTTCATTAAAATCAAAACATTGTTGAGATATGAACAAACTAATTTTTTTTTGATTCGTTTTTTGTACCAGAGATTTATTGTTGTCTTAATTATTTTATTACAGAGAAATTTCTGTCTGAAATTGAGTTCTGACTTTTTTTGATATTACGTCAAGTGAAAACACTTTAAAAATGCAATATAATTATTTATCAGCAAAAGTACTTATACAATTCAAAAGTAAATAATAATTAAGCGATTAGATAAAAAAATTACCTGAAAAACTAAAAATGGAAAACCCGACAAAATTTTGTCCAATCAAATTTTAAAAATCAAATTTTAAGAAACAGATTGTTGAATTTGAATTAAAGGAAAAACAGATTTTCAACTACATTTTCTCGGTTGCATTATTAAATGAAATGAATTTTTCACTTCCAAAACGATTTAAATAATCTTTATCGAAACATGATGATTAAGATGTATCTAATACCTTTGTATGCTTACGTGTAAAGTACATCATAATAGTGATGATACAAATAATTCATAATAACATAGTTACTGTTTCATAATAGCATAGTTACCATCTCATAATAGCACAGTTGCCATTAATCCATAATATTCAACGTTTTTATGCAAACGAAAGCAACTCCAAAGACCAAAATTAAAGACATTCTGAAAATCTGCATTTATTTATATTAATTCTAACATAAAATATCTTGGAAAATGCTTTTCTCGCTGTTTCATCGCGTATAAAACTTCCGTCAAAAATTGGAAATTTGCAGAACTGTTGAGTGGTAACATTGCCACCTTCGTCCATGTTTCGATAAAGCTTTGTATTTACTACGGATATTAAGTAATTCATAAAAAACTCGGACGTTAACAAGTAACGTCCTCGTTCATTATGAATTACTTAATATCCTTCTCAAATAAATAGCTATAAAATAAATGGCGACTTACTTCTCAAAATTTTCAAAAAACATCACTGACATCAACAAATTATTGAGCACAAAAATCTGCGGCGACTCCAACAGTTCTTTCTTTAATTTGGCCACTTCCACATCGTCGTATTTCATTTGCGACATGTCACCTCCATCGTTTTCGGTCCTCATCATTAAATCCAGGTCTAAATGGCTTCGTCTGTTGGACACCCGAGTATTCTCAACTTTGGTATCTTGCGAAAGACAATTTCCCATCTTAGACACGATCACTCATATTAGTAGCACCTTTCGTTCAACTATGTACCTTACAATCACGAACATTTATCTTAAGTATGAACGTGATAGATTAGATTAACTTGATTTAAAAATTTATCGATTTAGGTGGAATCCGTTCAATGGACATTTGAAAATATCGACGCGATAACTAGTCAAGGAGAATTGACACATTTGGCTGACTTTTTATCGACTAAAAAATTTGATTTGGTAATTAATCTTCCGATGCGAAACGGAGGGGCAAGAAGAGTGTCGTCTTTCATGACACACGGATACAGAACTAGACGTTTAGCGATTGACTATTCTATTCCCTTGGTTACTGATGTTAAATGCACAAAGCTTCTGGTGGAGGCGCTAAGACTGATTGGAAAAGCCCCATCGATGAAAACACACACTGATTGTATATCTTCACGGCGTCTGGTGAAGCTTCCTGGTCTGATCGACGCTCATGTACATGTGAGAGAGCCTGGAGCAACTCACAAAGAAGATTACTCTTCTTGTACGGCCGCAGCATTAGCTGGAGGAGTCACTTTGATCTGTGCCATGCCCAATACAAATCCTGCTGTGATCGACCAAGAGTCGTTGACACTAGTTAAGGGTTTAGCCGCGAAGAGAGCACGGTGCGACTATGCCATCTTCATGGGAGCCTCTTCAGATAACTACTCCAAGATTCCTGAACTCGCTCCGGAGGTTGCTGGGTTAAAGATGTACTTAAACGAAACTTTCACAACGTTGCGTCTAAACGATCTTAACGTTTGGAGTAAACACTTGGCGAGTTGGCCAAAGAAAGCTCCTCTTTGTGTCCATGCAGAAGGACAGACTACTGCTGCTATAATTCTAATGGCGAGCTTGCAGAATCGTCCAGTTCATATCTGTCACGTTGCTCGGAAAGAAGAAATTCTGATCATCAAAGCGGCTAAAGAAAAAGGCCTGAATATAACCTGCGAGGTGTGTCCTCATCATCTCTTCTTGTCCACGAAAGACATCAAGACTTTGGGAATGTGTAAAAGTCAAGTTAGACCAATGCTCATGAGCGAAGAAGATCAGAAGGCGCTCTGGGACAACTTACACGTTATTGATTGTTTCGCCACCGACCATGCTCCTCATACTCTTGAAGAGAAGACCGGAACGAATCCTCCTCCAGGTTTTCCTGGGTTGGAGACCATCTTACCACTCCTGTTGAACGCGGTCAATGAGAAGAGACTCACTATAGACGACATTGTTACGAAGTTCTATCGGAATCCGAAGAAGATCTTCAATTTACCGGACCAACCCAACACTTATGTTGAAGTTGATTTGGACGAAGAATGGGTGATTCCGGAGAATACGGCTTACAGTAAAGCGCGCTGGACTCCCTTCGCTGGTAAAACAGTGAAAGGAGCAGTTCATCGAGTTGTTCTTCGCGGTGAAGTAGCTTACGTCGACGGCCAGATTTTAGTACAACCAGGTTTCGGTCAAAACGTGCGCAACTGGGAAATAAAGAAGACGTTCCACGATGTAACTCCAGCTCCGACCATCACCAACGGTTACGCAGACAAAATCGAGTACAACGACGGCCAAACTAACGAGATCTTCAAGAACTTGCTCGCGGGAGGAAAAGTCCACTTCTCTAGTGACCTCCACTTTGATAACCGACTAAATGTCACCTCGCCAACTCCTCCAATCATTGGAGGAAGAATCAGAAATGACAGCATATCGAGTTTGGATCACTCGACACGTCTCGTCAACAAGCACATTCTGTCCGTTGACATGTTCACTAAAGACGAATTGAATGATATTTTCAACCTCGCGCAGAGCTTCCGTGTTAACGTGAGCAAAGATCGCCCAGTTGACCACATTTTGAGAGGAAAAGTCATGGCGTCGATTTTCTACGAAGTCAGCACGAGAACTAGCTGCAGTTTCGCCGCGGCCATGCAAAGATTGGGCGGAGGAGTCATTTATATGGACGAGACGAGCTCTTCGGTGAAGAAAGGAGAGACTTTGGAGGATTCAGTGGCGGTAATGGCTGGATACGCCGATGTTGTCGTTCTGCGGCATCCGACGCCCGGGTCTGTTCTTGTAAGTTTTAATTTTAGTTTGTTGGGTTTATTGACATTTTTCCTATAGCGGGCTTCTCATCACTGCCGGAAACCTTTAATAAACGCAGGAGATGGCATTGGAGAACACCCGAGCCAAGCACTCCTCGACATCTTCACCATCCGTGAAGAAATCGGTACGGTTAACGGTATGACCATCACTCTGGTTGGTGATCTGAAGAACGGTCGTACCGTACACTCCTTGGCAAGATTGTTAACACTGTACAACGTGCAGTTGAGATATGTGAGCCCTGCAAATTTGAAGATGCCAAGCCACATCACGAGTTTTGTGGCTTCCAAAGGGATCCCTCAGAACGAGTTTAGTTCTTTGGAGGAAGCCCTACCAGACACTGATGTTTTGTACATGACAAGAATACAACGCGAGAGATTTTCTTCGGAGGAGGAGTACCAGAAGGTGAGTTAACTAATTGAGATTTTAAGTGAACATGGTTTTGTAGGCTTGTGGACACTTTGTTGTGACCCCTCAACTTATGACGAGGGCTAAAAGAAAGATGGTAGTGCTCCATCCTCTACCGAGGGTCTTTGAAATAAGTCCCGAGTTTGATACGGATCCACGAGCTGCGTATTTCAGACAAGCCGAATGCGGGATGTATGTAAGGATGGCTCTACTGGCAATGGTCTTAGGAAGATTCTAATATGTAAATAAATAAACAGGAGAATACGTTTTATTTTCAGTCTTTCAGTATAAATACCTAAAAATAATTAAAATACGTGTTGTTTAAAGTTTAAACTATCACATTCGACGAGGACGGCTCAGGTTCTTGCATTTTATCAGCAAAAGTTTCTTCGTCTTCTCTCACAGCGCGGCCAGCTCCCAGTTTCGGCACTTTAAGTCGGAGGACTCGCCGTGGTTTTCTTTGTTGCTCCAATTTGACTAGTTTCCTAAAATAATTCTGATTAGAATCAAGATAACTTTTTAGTTTGGATTATGTTTTTAGTGAGGTAGTTAAAAAATACTCACTCTTGTCGACAGTCTATGAAAATCGCAACTCCAAACAAGAGAGTTATCGTAAGTATTGCCGATACCACGAAAATTATCACAGTCGCTATTCCATTCGTTGGCTCGTCGATGTCTGGAGAGAGAGTAGACTGACTAGAATTTTCTGGAACAGAATTAATGACTTAATGTGGGGTTTTTTGTTGGTTTATGGAGGCGGAACTCGGAACGGCAATTATTATGTAATAAACAGCAATTTCCAGAGTGCAGGAATCATCAGAATAGAAAGAATGTGGACGAATCAAGGTCTTTGAAGTGGTTTATTACGGGTTTAACAGTAAACGTAGAGTGGCGATGGTACTTTTTGCAAAGTTTATAGCAGAAAATGATCTTTTCTAAAGGCTTGAAGCAGAAATGATAACAACTAAACAAGGATAAATATCGTTGTTGAAAATCAGGTAAAAAAATGCGAGCGAAGCGAGCGTTATTTTCGAAATAAATTCCACGCTCTCAATAGTTTTTCGCGAACGAACGTATCTCAAGGAATCCCGTTGTTTGAATTGAAAATATTTTTACTCGCTTATTGTTATTGTTCGCAGTTCCATCAATAAAAACAATCAGACACGTGTCGAGGATAAACTGGACATTAAACGTAGTAATTAATTGATTATCTTCAAACCAAATACTAGATAATCCAATGATTGTATTCCACAAAATCATTTTAGTTAATAGTGATAGTCGTAAATGGTTCCGGTTTCACTGGAACAAACGCAAGCGAACTTCTGGGATTTGTCATTTAATTTTAATGACTGCAATTAGGTTTAATTTAATTTGATACTGCAATGATTGTTTTGCGCGGATATCAAATCCCTGATATTTCCTTACATCATAAAGTAAACACACTTTCAAAATTTTCGGTTTGGTCTCTTTACATAACTGTGTGTCTTGATATCATGAATTATCTAACTGAAGGCGTGAAATTCTAACCGAAAACAAACCCAATAACTGCTTGACCCCGACATTCACTTCCGTAACCATCATTTCAAGAATTCATCGACTGTCTTACAGTTTTATTTCCCGGAGTTTTACAAAGAACGTTTGAATATGATTTGCATAATCGATCAGGAAATTTAAATCACTGGATTAATCTATAATTTCCCTGAAATCGTTGATTTAATTTGTAACGGTCTTAAATTCCTAGAAATCGGATCGCAGTGGTATTTTATAGTTGGATCCACCCACTAAATGGAGAAGAGGAGTGAATTCGGATTAAAATCCAAAAAAGAATTATTTCATTGGCTCGCCTCGCCTTTATCAAAATAGTTTTTGCAACAAAAAACGCATAAGACAACCCAACTCAAGCGCTAATCTCCTACGTAACTTTTCATTGGCTAAATGCATTAAACTATATTGTCTTCCCATTTATGAATTGTTTTGCGGAGTTAAAAATGTCCTAAATAATCTGCAAAATCCTCCTTGAAATGATGTTAATTGTGCCATAAAAGGTTAAGCAACTTTTGGTTTAATGTTAAATCAAACATGACCTCACTTGAAATATCATTAGCACATCCAATTGACTTTGGTGATCTCTAATAACAGTTCATTGTAAAAAAATGATCGTAAAAATAGCAACTGTTGATGTCTAGGAATAGATAACGGACAAGTGTTGCTTTTATATTAAATTTTAAATTATCGCAAAACTTTTAAAAAATAGAAGGTAAACTCTTATGATGAATACAGTGCCTAAACATTTAAGAAAAGCAAACGGTAAATTTTTATCCAAACTGGCAAACTTTAGGCAACAACTCGCGAAACTAGTGCCAATTAGTGCTGGATTTTCAACACAATAGTTAACGAAATTACCGCTTCCTTTTTACAAAACCCATCATTAATCGCTGATTACGTACAAAACCGGAATCATCGGATGAATATTAAGTTTCGTCCTACTTTTTTGTCTACTTCATTGCGTATTCCACGAGCATAACTCAAGAAGGACGTGATGATAAACCAAGACAATAATAAATTAATTTTACTGTGAAATTCTCTAAGCATTGTCCAAGGAGCTGTGACGCAATTATATTCTAATTTTTTTATCTTAATCTCCTTTTAGAATAAGCAAACAATGAAAAAGAAAGTGGGCCATTGAGTTGAACCCAAAAATTTCAATCTGTTTTACTCCAATGATTCACGCCACTGATAACAGGTATCACTCAAGAAATCTGATAACTAGTGATTCGTGGAAAAATGATCTCTGCCTCTCATTAATTCTCTTAAATTCTATAATTATATGGCTAGAACACTCAAAGCACTCACCGTCTATCCACGCCGTGTTACTTTCTTCAAGCAGATCCATAGTGTTCCTCCTAGAATAATTCACAGACCGTCACTGAACAAAATACTCTAATTAATGACGTGTTTTGTGTGATATCGTGGTATACAATCCCGTTTATCTCTTCGCACACACATTCACCAAACTGATAATAAACATTGTCTGATGGTTGTTGAACAATTCAAAAACATAACATAAACTATCTACTTTGCTGGGGAGATCCTGAAAGTAGAGTGGGGCGTTTAGCTGGTACGAGTGGTACGGAAAAAGCCTCAGTGATTTCCGCTCTTTTGAGATTTCTCTACCTGCTCGTGGAAGAAGTGGTACTCTGGAGCGGTTGGGATTTTTGAACGATACATGATTCCGCGAAGAGGTCTCTCGATGATTCGAGAGTTCTTCAAACTCATAACTTGATATGATAATGCATTAGTTTGGAATTTCCCACTGATAGGAGGTGACACAAAATTATTGTTTTGACAAAAAATGCGCGGACACGCTTATTATTTTTTTACCGGCGTGTTCCTATCTGTGAATTTGTCAATGGTGCAAGGTCGTGACATTTTTTTTAACCAACCTTCAGTTTTTGTTTAAATGATTACAGTAGTTCGTTTATAATATGGAAGTTATTTGGTTGGAGATTTTTGGATTTATTTACAGAAAGGAAATCATAATAAAATTTCTGCAAACCGATTCGTATTGTTCTAACTTGTCCGCTAATTTGGTGATAAATTTTCTTTTGTGACGATAACATAACAGGTGGATAAATATTGACTTTTTGTACGAGAATGATTAAGTTAATACTAATACAAAAAGTTGTAGATAAAAAAACTTGTTAATTATGTTTGAACTATCATTTATATGTACCTATATGAAATTTTCTATGGTACAAATTGAGATAAGTAATTTCTTTGTATTCTTTATATTGCTGCTTGATAAAATTTAATGGAATTAAAATTAATCCAGTAAACAATAATAATTAATCTAATCTAAACAGAATTACAGTTAATATAAGCAGTGAGAGTAATTCCGTTTTCACTGCCATTTAATTTTTAAACGCAGTAAAAATATTTCACAGAAATTCATGATAAAAGCAAAATGTTTACAAAACGTAACGATTGTTTTTCCTAATATCTAATTTTGCAAAGCAAATATTGCGGGAATTTGCGTTTATAATAAACCGATAATTTTATTCAGAAAGATTCCACGTTATTTGATTATAACCAGAAATTTGCATACTTCAACAAACCTGTTGCTTGATGGTACTGTTCCCAATATTGATCATTATTGTTATTAATATTTATAACAAACAATATAAAAGAGAATGAAAGTGAAGAGAAAAATGAATTGTGTTAACATTCACTGAATTAAATCTTTCGATGGATGCACATGAGCCGTTTTTTCATTTTACAAGTAAAAGGTTTAAACGTTATGTAAGAAAACGCATTGTAAGTGCACAAATCTGTAAAGAATCTTCAAAAACTCTTATCATTGTTATTACATCATCAGAGTTGAAGGTAAAGTTCAAGCAGTATTTGAAAAAAATTGCAACGTGCACATTTTCCATGTAAATTTTTCTTCTCTAAAGTTGTATTATTAGTGTTATTACTGATAAATAATTTTTATTTTTGAGATAATTCCTCAGTTTATAGTATGAGTTTTCACTTTTTAAACCAACTTTGATTGACCATATCACGGCTAATCCTCAAGAATTCAGTTAATTCATGTTAAATAAAAATAGAAACAAACAGTTCACTTAACTGAATCAGTCTTCTCCACATACTCTGTCTTCTCTATTTTTAGGTGTCAGTCAATCAAAAAATGATGCATTATAATCTCGATCTGATAACGAAGACAGCATCCTGTGATTTTCGGATATAACCACTTGCCCATTTCCTGAATATAATAGATTTCCGGTTCATTAATACAAAGTTAATTTTATTCGTAGATAAGCGAAAAGCAATAGATAGTACAATGGTAATACAAAAAATGACTAGAACTAGAATAAATTAGACTTATAAAAACAGTATAAAAGACTAAATATTTGACTAGCGGTTACAAAACAAATCCAAAAATTTCCTTATCTGTAGCCCTTATAATATCTATAACATTTAAAACCATCGTATCCATGAATGACCCCAACCAAACCACCAACCATCTGTAACAATAAATATACAATTAATGGAAAGGTTTAACCTTCGTGGTGTAAACCAGAGGCGAATGTTAATGACAACAATGCGAATTTAAATTCTGATGTAACCATCACGTGTTATCTGTCAATACGTGCTTAATCCGTCTGACGGAAATTGCTAAAATTTTATGCCTCATTCTATCATTGATTACTCACATAGGCGGCACTCATGGCAGGGTAGGCTTGAAAATACGGCGTTACAACATACATCGGTTTCAAAAACATGTAAACTATGTATCCAAGATAGGAACAAGACGAAAGGTAACTGAAACACGCGAAGGCGTTGAAGGCAGTTTCCTAGAACATAAAAATGAGTTGGATTGTCTTCAGGAGGTGATCCTTACAAATAGAGACTGTCTCACAAGGACGAAGGATTTCTCAGAAATAACGTAACAAAACAGAAGTAGAGATGTAGTCATAATGCACCATGCAACTGCTGTTAGAAATGACTGAAACGAAGCCCCCATCTCGTTGGAGTAATTCAAACCGTAGTTCAGAGCGAGACTTTGGCAAAACGAACCCAATAACTAGAAAACGGTTGTTACAATTTGTACTAAAAAACTAGCAACTTACTATTTCGACGACTTTTAATATCCCAGGCTCGTTCTTCAAAAACTGCAAGTTCAAGCAAGTGCAACATCTACAGCAGCAACAGTTAATTCCTCCAGATTTAGGGGTTGTGGGGCGTACAGTGACAATAGTTGGACCTCTTGATGGAAACATGTTAATTCATGGAAATTCATTCACAAAGACTAGACGGGAGTGACTGGTTAAAGGGGAATTCGAGAGCAATGTGCTCGCTGTGGGGCGTTTTATTTTTGGCCATCCGGATATTTTTATACGTAAACAGCAAATGAGGAAGCTACTTTTTTATGAACGTGGAATAAGAAAAAACTCAAAATTATAACAAGATTTTTTTATTTCGACAATCACATAGATGCTATATAAAAATGATCTAACGTAACATTTATAAATATAAATTTTATAATATACTTTTACAAAATAAAGCAGTCACATTGCTTTTATAAAATACCAAGGCATATGGTTTAGGCACGTCTATAAGATCAGTGGCAGCGTATTATTCTTGTCAGACTTTATACTCCTGTCGTAAATAGTCAAAAATCTGACGAGATGCACAAAAGAGTATACATGATCCTTACCTACATTTACATCTAGATACATAAATGAGAGTATACTTGTTAATATGATCTATAATTGTTCAATAAAAAAGGGCACTCCCCAAATAATTAATTTGATTCAAGTTTGTGTAAATTTCAAATGTGGTCCCAATGTGGGACGAGATTCTCATCGGCCGACAACACATTATACACCAAGAGCACGATTGAAGTATAACTATAAAAAGCTTGGTCTCCTTGTAGGACGGACCATCAATTCGACTAAAGTAGCTATTTTTGCAAATCAAAAGTCTATAACAATAAGCATTAAAATTCGCTTTTGCTAAAGTAAACGAAATTGGAGAGTGAAGTACACATAAACATTTACACAGAGATTGACATCTAGTCTAGTTTCAGTTCCTGTTAAAGAACGTACACCACATATTTAATTATAGATTAACATAAAAATCAGTTAAGTACTATAAAAGAATAAATTAATATTTAAAATAAAATGGTACTTCTAATAAATACGAGAATTTAGTTTACAAACCCCTGTAACTTCTGAGCGCAAAAATTGTGCTTAATAAGTAAAGAACGGACAGGACGATGCCTATTACCTGAAATTGTAAAAAAAAGTTGGAAATTGCAAGAAGAAACGGAGAAAATGCAACGTGGAAACATCTTCGAATGCAACGATTTCGTAACAATGCGTCTATTTTTAAAGTGTAAATGATACGATGCTAAATTTACAACAAAAATTAGTACTTAACCGAAAGTTTCATAATGGCGATTTTATGGTTCAGTTAGAACAAAATTGAATGTGTGGTCAGATGGGTTTTTACTCGATCGTAAATTTTTATTTCTAAAATAATTGCTCCAAAGGAAATGCGTCCAGCCAACGAATGGAATTCTAAAGTATTGTTTTTTCAGGGGAAGAAAATGGCGCAAGAAGGACCAATTCGTACCAAATCTTTGTAAAAGGAGGACCCCGGTAAGTCACTTCTAATTGGTAAACGCTGATGAAGCAGCTCTATTTTTTCATGATTTCCGATTTTGGTTAAGCCGGACCTGGCAAGATAAAAGGCAAAGTGTTCTGAAAGAGGTTGTAGGTTGGTACTTTAAATGAATAAAATTTGTTTTTCGAGGCTCAAGAGGAATTCAGAGGCGTTCGCATAATTTACAAGCATCTATTGATTTTCAAATTTGGGTTTTAGGTAAAAAATTCTGGAAATTTGGTATTATTGCCCCAGTACACTCATAGTAGGATTGGAAGCTCCACCCTTTCTTAATTTCATAATGGAGGAAAGGAGTGAAATCGGATTAACAACAAAAAAGAATAATTTCATTGGTTCGCATTTCCATTATCAATGTGGTTTTTACAACAAAAAATGCATCAAAGAGCCAACTCGAGCGTTTATCTACTAAGTAACTTTTCATTGGCTAAATGTGGCCGTAAATCTTTCAATACATCAATTAATAAACTTGTGATCTTCGATTTCCATTCCGTTCAACTTTTCAAACTCCGGCGAAAACATTTTTGCCATCTGGAGCTGAGTTAAATTCCCATTAAAGAGTTATTTTAGTCCGGCTCTAAGAAACTTTATAGGTGACTGTATACCACTTAGTAATTATGAATTTACACCCAAGCCCATGCTTAAATTAGAATTTATATGAATTCCATTCGAAGAGTTTCCTTCACCCATTTTTGCCTGTATTTTCCAGGACAGTATACTTACAGCAGCCGCAAAATAGGGCTCATAATCCCTTCCATAGTTTCGTTTCCAGTGGTTAACTTCAATGACGAACGTCAAGCTCGCAGCCAAATACAATATGAAAGCGAAACCATGATAAACCACTTCCTATGATAAGGATCAAAATTAACACAACGTCCGATTGTCATTCAAACTTACATAGATAGTCTTGGAGATGATTGAAGCTGTGGAAATGGAAATGAGACAAGACAACAAGAGCAAAAACGTCCCGACTAAGAAAGTCACGGCCATCAACAAAAAGAAAGTTTCGGGTGTCTGATTCACATGAGTGTAGTCTCGGTAGTAGTAACTGACCACGCCAACCACAACACTGCCAAATATCTAAAAAAGGAAATAAGAGTCAGTGTTAAGACCTTGTGGTGAGGTTGATCCATCGTTTCTCTTTGGGTCAGGGTAAACACCAACACCATGTGTAGCGTAGAATTTTAATTCAGGCATTGAAAATAAACGAATTTTGTTTTGAGCGTCTGGAATCGTTAATACAAAATCTATAATTCGAAGCTGCTGGTGCTAACGCAGTAAACTCTGACGTCAGATTCTATTTTAAAAGTAAGTGATATTTTGTAAATATTTCTTACCAACTGAAGGAGTTTCAGGATGCCTGGCCATGTTTTTAGATAACCGGAATTGAGGATTATCGCCGACGTCGTCGTCGTCGTCGTGGTCCTTGTCACGGTGACGGTGTGCGACATGGTGAACTAAAATGCAAATCTTGATTATTTAGAAATACGATACGAAAGCTGCGGTGCGTATTTCTGACCGAGCTTATCCCTATAGTGAAAGTATATTTATACGAGTTGTTATTCTTGGGTTAAATGGGTCATCGACAACGCCAACATACAACATAACACAATTATTAAGTTTACGCGTTCTGTGGTCATTTTCTGTGAAAAGAGCCAAGATAAGACGTGTATTGAAATTACTCATTTTTATAAATAACCGGCTTGCATTATTTATTTTTCTCATACTTAAATCGATATCTCAACAACGCTATTTACAAACATTACAATTTTTACGAGGGAACTACAAGACATTATCAAATTCCTTTAAAGCCCGGTCTCAATAACCAAACACTTCTATTTTTATGCGTGCTTACAAAACTTAATTTGTGTGTTGTCACAGTATCGCTAATTATCCCGACAGAGTCGAACCATCAAACTATTATCAACACATTAACACAAAGCCGCGTTTATCAGACTGTAAATAAAATATTCCCTAGAAATAAACTGCGAACTTCCACTTCGATTTGACTCACCGGACGCGATCAATATTTGTGATATTTTCTTGAAAACACGTTGATTGACACCACTGGTGGTTTATTAAAGTCAGTTTAACTAAAAATTTTGGTGTAGTATACACGATACGTTTTAGTATACGACTGGGATTTATAACGATTGACTTACCTGTTGGAGTTTTGTTTATGGTAGGTGGGTGTAACCTCGCCGATCGAAGTAACGAAAGCCCACGAAAGTCTGGAAGCAAACTGAATTCATTCCTAGCACTATGTCGGTTCATTTTCAAGACTCGCCCACAGAGTGGGATTGGCTCATATATTTGAGTTATTAGGAAATGGGATTTATTGAATCCTGTAATGGGGTTGTTAAAAGGACGAAGGTTTTACAAGCTCGAATGAGAGCTTGCAAACAAGGGCGTGTTGAAAAAATTAACGTTTTTAGCACGGATGGTGGAAATAAGATGTATAACGTCACCTTTAATATAAGAATATGATTAATGTTAAGAATGTCCTTTGCCGGCTAGTTTACTAATCTAAGGAATTTGATAAAAGTTTCTTACTCAGGACAAGATGATGTGATACGAGTGATGTCATGGACTTATGACGCAAAATCTTCTATTTTCACGATGTTAATGTTAACAATTTCTTTGGAATTGTTTTGCCTTGTACTTTGTGCGATTTATTAACTGAAACGCAGGTGAAAGAAAACTGTTTTTACATTTGAAGCTACCTTGTTAGTCACTCGATTAAAATTATATTTGTGGAAAATCTTTTTCACAACATTGACCTATTTTTATCTAGATTCTGTTTTAATTTAAATTCTCAATTGCCTGTTCGCACAAAATGGGAACGAATGTGACAGGCGTGCAAAAATAATAATTTGGATCCAATTCTGTGAGATGTCGGCGATTTTTTTTGCTGAGGTTTCAAGGTGTTGAGAATTCTTGGAACTTAAAAGATTAGAAAAATGCGGTGGCAAGCTCTAGGAAATGGTTCAAATTATCTTTCTAACTGTCGTAATTCCGGTTCAGGGCTCCGAAAATTTAATTCACCAAAATAGATCTACATCATTCATATGGGTGAACTGAAAAAAAAAGTGGCCATCATTTTTCTCGCACTTTTCTTGCTAATAAATCAATCTGGTTTTACATATCCTGAATTCAAAAATTGGATTTTTTATATTTTAATGCAAATTATGGATTTTAAAGAAGTTTAGGGTCATCAAATCCAAATATATACTCTTATTTTTTTTGAGTTAGTTAGTTTTGTATACAAAATTTAAAGAAAAAAATGTTGATTCAATCTGGAAATTATTGAAATTCTACAGGTGTCCCAGAACTCGCGCCCCAAAGAAAAAGAGCTTATGGAGGCAACAATTCTGAACCAAAATTTCGAAACCATAATTTTTTAACTCAAAAAATAACCGAGATAAGACAAAAAAACTATAGCCAATCCTGAAGCTGAACAAAATTTCAAAATTGGTAACTATGAACACATACTATGATCCATTGGTCAGATGAAAATTAGAATCTCGTTGCCTAGGAAATTGGGATGGCCTTTTACTCCACTTCTCGAATAAGCTTTCGGGATTGGTTATTAACTTTTTATCAGTTCTTGAATACTATTAAACTTAGTTAATTTTATTTTGAAATTTACCATCTGTATTGTTGTCGGCATCCTCCCTTGGTCTATGGGGCGCGAGTTCTGGGACACCTGTATAATTATAAAAGTTAGTGAATAAAAATAAAAATTTGTTCTTCTAGGTGCATTTTTTCTGCATATAGTGTATTTCGCTAGATCATAAATAGAAAAAATCGAATTTTTGAGTCCGAAATTATGCAATTTCTAATTATCCTAGTTTCGGAGATATGAAGGTTCAGAAATTAAAAAAAAAACACTAATCAACTCAAAGATACCTAACTAAAATTCCGAAGTTCCGAATCCGGGATATGTAAACCGGATTCTTGTCGGTTTCGGAATTTTCGAAGCTTCATATCTTTTACGACAGATTGTAAGATACGGTTGGCACCATTGTTTTTATCGTGCTTTTTCTGATAGGAATCCGGTGGTACATATACCAGGGTCAAAAATTCTTTTTTTTTTAAATTTATGATTCACTAAAATACATTTTATCCAGGAAACACCTAGAAGGACCTTTTTTTATTTGAACTTTGTATCGAATGAATTGTATAGAATGAGCCAAATTCTAATAAATCAAGATGTTTTTCACCGATTAAATTTTTCTTTAAATTTTATATTCAAAACTCAAGAAGAAATGTTTAGATATAATAGTCTTATAGTTCTATGAAAGTTTTAGTTCTGAACATTAAACTTTTGGAAAGGGTCAAAATACGTAAACTTTGAAAGAAATGACTATTTATCAGTCAAATCGCATACGAATGTTGTAAACCCTTAAATTCTACACCATAGATATCAATTTTATCATGATGAAGCTAGCATCAATCTCAATCTATCTATCGCTAAAATAGATATCTATGTAATAAGTCCTATAGTTTATGGCAAAGCGAGTTTGCGAGCGAGGTCCATAAATCGAGCAAGCCCACAAAGCCTAATTACTAATTATGTACGAATACCTACAAGGCTTTATGTTCGATTGTAGTTAAGACAATTTTTTTCAAAAGAATGAGATTTGGCATCGCAAATTGTGACGGTTTCAAAGTGTGCGAGTTATGGAAACTCTTCTTCCTAGCCAGTCCAGAAGTGTATCTAACATATGTAGATATATGAAGAAACTTACAATGCATGCAAGAGATGAAATTTCATTTTGACATAAATTTTTTATAACTATTTGACACTGCCAAGTGAGCGTTTTCCTTTATTGTCGGCTTAAGTCGTTAAGTGGCTAAGTTCATTTTTGGATAAAATGCGTTTTCAAACACAAAGGTTTAGCTTTGGATTCTTTTATGTGTTATTATTTCAGAATTAAGAAACATTCTATTTTTAGTCTCCAAGTTTTTAAATCTCAAATTTAACGATAATTATGAAAAAAATAAAGATTTTTTGACCTCCGTTAAAAAAAATTAAAATGGACCATAAATAGTCACTTTTAACTACACAATGTATTCAGATCAAGTTGAATTCATACTTTAGAATACATTTTTTGAATTGTCTGATCGCTTGGACTCGAATTTTGTGTTTTGCTTTTTTATCAGTGACTTTTATTAATTAAATATTGGATAAAAAATGCAAACCTTGAAAGAAATCTTCAATTTTTGTATTTTTTGGGAAATTGCATTTTATCGATGTAACAACAATTTCTGATGATTTCAATTTTTTTTAAACTTGCTTTTACATACATTTGTGTAAATCAATAGATTTCTCAAATAGAGAAACAACATTTTACTGTGTGCAATTATTCTAAATAACAATGACAATAGATTACATTACTAGTAACAAAAAATACACCATTTACAAAAACAATTATTTATTTTAAACTATAATTTACACATTATTAGGTACATTATTATGATAAAATTTGAAAACTTAAATATACGGGTCGAACGTATACGTATAACAACGTATTTTTTACACTAGTTTCGTAAAAATGCCATTTTGTATACAAAGTGAACTATCAAAGTGAGAATTTGCAGTGAAGGCACTAGAGGGTAAAGTTAATACACTTAGTGTACAATAAATTACTTGTTGGTATACAAAAGTGAAAAGACGATGTAAAAATGAACATGATAATGACTAAAACGATTTATTCTGGATCTAATAACAACAACTAGAAAGTTAAATGTAGGAAAAAATTGCATTATAAAAATTTCCTCTCGTTAATAAGAACTTAAACTAAAACTTGTGACTTTGACTTTGAGTCAGTCAGTCCATCCCAAGAATTTCAAGGGTTAGTTTGGTCGATTCCCACCTTTGTATTCGATGTATAAGAGATAGCTTCCTAAGCCATATGCGATGGCGTTAAAGATGCCAAACACCTACAAAGAAATTTTAGTACGTAGTAATTTTTTTAGGAAAAATCGTCTTACGCCAGCTGCTATGTTGGCACCCTTGTGATAATTAGGTCCCCCAGGCCATATCGCGAGTTGTACGATAAACGCGATGACGTAGCCCACCGTCCAGATACCGGTGTTGACCAACTCCTGTAATAAACACACCTTGACGTTAATACCTTGGCGAAGAAAACCATACCAACATGTTACGCATATTGTTTTTCCTCGTTTCATTTATTTTTGAAAAGCATGGACGACCATGCATTTTAAAACAGACAAAGGGAAATTTTACTCACCGTGAGTATCCAATGGATTGGCAGGTTCAAAGCTTCCCTAATACCCAAAAGGTAGATGAAGACCCAAATTAAGGTCGCGATGAAACTCGTTGTGGCTACGAAGAGGAAAAAATGTGTTCCTGAGAGAAACGCAGGTGACGCTAGTGCCATACAAAGAATTCCCAATATCTGGAAAAAAAGTCAAGGTTAAAACTCTATCGCGACGTTCTTTCATTTTCGCGAAGAACAGCAAGGAAATGGGCGATAGTGAAAGTGATAATGATAACACGAAACCAGAACAGTAAAACAAAAAAGTGTTTTGCCCGAGTGGTGAAGAAAAAGTAGCTTAAGCGAGCCGCATCAACAAATTATCGCACCTTTCTATAATTACTTTCTGATGAAGAGACAGTCCATTGTCAAGGTCGTCAAATTTCAAATTACAACGATACATTTCCTTCCATGAATGTTTGACATAACTTACTGTAAATTTATATCCAAGGTCATCTTAACTTTTACAGCTGTAAATAGATACCTGTATGTACTTTGAAGTAATAAAAAAACGCATCTCTATAATATTATGAACTTGGATATTTTCTCATAGTGTCATCATTCTATGATTAATGGTAGATTTACAGCGAATGCACATACGTTTTAGACATTTTAGTTGGCTATTTACATAAATAATACTGGACGACCTTTTAATTTTGTTTGTTTGGAAGTGAGAGATGTTGAATAATTTGTAAAATTAGATAGTTGACGCCAGAGAATTTCAAGCAAACAAGGCAGTTTTGCAGAAAAATTTTGAGGAACTGAATACTATCTGTTTGTTTAGATGACGCAGTAAAATAAATATGTACGTGTGGTTTTCCTTGGTCAGAATATGATCCAAAATGCCATAGGTAAACTTCTTGGAAAAATAAGAAAAGTAGCAGACTTCAACAATTAAAAATTGATTCAAAACTGCTTGGGAATCAGAGATAGTTACCTACTAATGAATAGCTATAATAAACTTTAATTGTTCCAAATTCCAAAGTCTTCCAATTACAATAAAAATAATTGCTCTATTTTTTTCAGTTTTTTTTTTCAAGGCGATTAGCGGTTATCCGAAATTTGCCAACAAAATCTAAATGAAAAATTACTCATTTGTCATTTATAAACAAATAAGATTAGAGGTTCTCCTGATTCTTTACGTTGTTATCTTATCTATCTTTTATTTGTTTGGTGGATTTATCTAATACTATGTAAAAATTTTGCATAATCAAATATCTGCATGACAGTTATTCAAACGAATGTTTCCTTTTAACATATCCAACTCCACATTGTTTGAATGGATTGGAAAAAAGTACCTAAACTTGGTTTATTCGGCATTGAAGAAGAATTAAAGAAAGGTCTGGCAAGGGGGCAAACGCAAAAAATAAACAATAGATTAAGTTTACAGCTTGTGGTTAACTTCTAATAGCTGGTCATAAATTACCAGAATTCATAAAAAAATAGAATTAACAATTTTCAAATAGCCATAGCTCATTTATTTATTAATTAATTTGAACGCTGTTTCTAGGCATTATCCGAAGTCGATTTGAAATTTTTCTTTTAGTTACAACTGTATGGGAAATTTGGGTTGCTGGGAAGAAACATCAAGTTAATTTATAGGTGATAAAACATCTTTTTGAGGCTTTTGCCCCAAATAATGTCTAGAAAATATTTTGGACATCCCATTCGTTTTTGTTTTTCTTATGGTAACGAAGATGTCGTGTTTACCTTTGTACTAAAATATCTCCAAAAGAACAAAACAGATCGCCTCCTCTCAAATTTATACTTATGTTTGTTTGATTTGAAATTAAAAAATAATTCTTTTACAAATAATGTGAATGGAGGAATCATCTAAGTATCCTTCACAATGATAAGGGAAATTTTTAAACATGCTATAAAAATTTTGTAATAAGAGTTTTGACTCGTTTTATACTGTGCCAAAATCCAAAATTATTTAGAAGTGATTTTAGTACAAATTTCACCCATACAACTAAAGACACATTTTAGAAATTCCTATTTTGAAGGCGCAACAAAATTCTTTCTCGCATTTTATAGTTTCAAGATGATTCCGAGCGATTATGGATCGCTATAAATACCTTAAGAGAATTTTATAACGCAATCTAAAACTGTAATCATTATCAGACTACTCGTTTGAAACCTGATCAGCAATAATGCGTAATTACGTGGATACAATACAGTGCTTTTATGTTTAATCTGTTATGTGCTCATAATTTAATTAATACCTATTCGATTATACGATTAAAATTATGATACTACATGAATATATCCGCCACACCTGCAACTGCATTGTGGAACGCAGATGGATATAAGCAAAAAGTGTATACGATCTTGCAAACATGTGCGAGACACAGTAATGTATACTTATTAGGGAACTTAGGTATTTGTACCATTACATTCCACAATGACGTCAGGAGACAGTTATTATTAAAAACCAAAGTAGCTACGAACAGATACTTCGAGTTATGAAGAAGTAGTCAACCTTCAGATAGATCAGAGAAGGTAATTATGCATACTAACATGTCTTTCTAAAAGAATCCATCATGGTCGTACCGTCTTGTAACCTATATTTAAGCATCCGACAACACCAAAGTGCATTATTATTCCGTTACTTATGGCTCGGTTACTTGGTCACTTTATGCCTGGAATTAATAATTTTAATAACGGTACCATCCCATGTTGGATTTGCAAACTGACCAACTTCCAAACGGCATCGGCATATTTAACTAACAGTACCCATCAAAGATATGTTATCTTAAATCATTTTCGAATTCTTTTTCATTAGCACGTCAATTCCAATGGATGTCACGAGCGTAATTGTAACAGAACTTTATGGAAGTACCATCCCGCAGTCGAGGTGGATGACCCTCATCAGAGTGCAGGTGCGGCACCACTCTCGTTACGCCAGTACTCGTCGGAAGTTGCATTGTTAATAATAAACGGAAACAGTCTGTAACGATTTCATGGTGACTCCTCGACGCCAAGTTTCGATGGTACCGCGTAGGTGTGTTGTTGTCGTCACGGCTACATGACCATATAAGATTTTGCTTTTTGCGTTATGTCACTACTGCCTCCATTTGAACCTACCTTTACACCTACTGAACTACTGCAGGATCCAGTTGTAGGTTGTGCATAATCTAAGGTCGTGAATTGATGAACTAGGCGCTGAGGCAAGAGTTTGTTATGAAAGAGACCAGTGGGAGACGAAAAGAGAAAAGTCATTCATTACATTTTTTATTCCTCACATTCTTTACGGACAAGCAAGTGAATCATGAATGTGGGAGGCGCCACAGATATTAATAACTAATCCGATAGATCAAAGAACTGCGTCAATTACTTTTTTTGGTTTCTACTATCTCTTCCTGCAAATTACGATTAGACGCAATAATCGTAGCTACCAACCTCTGTAATTGAAGTATAACTGTATTCAGTTTTTACGATATATTCATAATCGGTTATCAATGATTTTTTAAACGGAGTTTCTGCTTCCATAAATTTCTCATAGATCGAATGATGTGATAAGGTGGAAATGAACAACAACTGAAACAATGATTCTTGTTTCGATCAAAATAAAACTGTTTGTAACTCCAAGTGTCTTCAAAATTGTAGATAAGATTAGGATATTACTAATAAAAACGCAGCTGGAAATAAAAATCATCAATAATAGTTATATCATTTTTATTGTCTGACCACATTGCGGGTGCGCTTATCAAATTAAGATGAGTCGAATTTCCAGTATGAATAATATTAATGTAATGAGGAAAAGAGTCAACACATGATTTCCTTCCTTATTAGTTAAATGATCGGTTAATTATAACGCTCTGAATCTATAATTGCACTTTTTCGCATTTATACACATTTCCAAGTCAAGCAAGAGTTGATTTCAATTATTTCCATTTTTACCATGCAACAAAGTGCCTAGAAAATGATCGCAATGTTTATATAACTTCACACGTAACTACACCACTTTTGATTTGGCATTTCGATTAGAGTAACAGTTTAGTTAAATAATAAATCACACGTCTCTTTATAGAAGAAAATAGCTCAAACACGATTGCAGCAGAATAATAAACAAACCAGTAAAACTAAAAAGGGAAACAGGTAACTGAAGACATTGCACTTTCAAGATCTAAATAAGTGTCACCTGCCGACCATCACTCACAGGTTTATGAATGTAGCAGCGCCAGAAAGACGTTATTTTTAGGAGCGTATGTAAATACTCGCGATTAATATTTATGTACTAGGTTTACTATTTTACCAACGAATTTGGAAGAGCATTTTTAACATTGTACATTCAAGGGCGTGTTGTGCTTGTAGCGCGATTTTGCTACAAGTTTTAGTGAAATTTTGGTTTACTTCAATACTTAAATTAAAACTATATAAAACTATTTATAGTTATAAGTCGACTCCGCTTAATTGGGTCTCCGGATAATTGGGACATTTTACAAAAAACGGAATCAAAATAAGATAAGTAAAATTTTTCTTCTTTATTGGGGCGAAGTATCGGATAATCGGCATAGAATGTTCTGGAATTCCACTTTTTTTCTAGAAATAAAATATATGTCGCAAATTTTGAAATACAGGGTGATTTTTTTAAAACGGCAGGCGTTGTAGAATTTTTATTTATGAACCGATTTCAAAAATTTAAAAAGCAAATTAAATGGTTTTTAATTTACCATAAACTGTTGATTTTAAAAATTTTCTAAATGTCTCAGTATCTTTTGGGCGATACTCAACTTTCTTATTTTAAATTGGAACCCATATTTTTTTTTTCATAATTTGGAAGATATTAATTTTCTTGATTCAGAAATGTGCAATATGTTCTACTTCTACCAAAAAAATTTTTAAAAAAATTATCAAAATTGAAAAAAAATAAGCAATAAAAGTTGATAAAATCTATTGCATGGTGTCAAATAAAAGAATGCCGTTATTGTAATGTCAAAAAGCGGCAAATAACAGAAAGGATCGGCATTTTTTTTTGAAATTATTAATAACAAAAGACAATAATAATTACAAATCAGAAAAAACAACTACCGAATTTAATTAAAATACTGTTGAAACGCCATCCCGTTTTTTTTATTGCACAATTGACACCATGCACCTAGATTTTATTAACTTTCATTGCCTAAATTTTTTCATTTTTGATTTTTTTTTTATAAAATTTTTTGTAAAAGTAGAACATATTACACATTTCTGAATCAAGAAAATTAATATCTTCTTAATTATGAAAAAAAAATATGGGTGTCAATTTAAAATAAGAAAGTTGAGTATCGCCCAAAAGATACTAAGACATTTAGAAAAATTTTAAAATCACCAGTTTATAGTAAATTAAAAACCATTTAATTTGTTTTTTAAATTTTTGAAATCGGTTCATAAATAAAAATTTTACAACGCCTGCCGTTTTAAAAAAATCACCCTGTATGTACAGTAATTTTTTTATACTTGGTTTAGACTGAAATTTGACATTAAAGTAGCTATTTTTTCAAAAACTAGAGCTGATCTTGAAAAACCGATTACTGTTTTATAATCAGAATGCCCTGTACATTCAGAAACGTCTTTTAGATCTAAGGGAAAAATAGTATATTATGAAACGCGTTTCATAATGAACATTTTGCCGCACGCACATTTTTAGGACACGACGAGCGCAGCGAGGAGTGTCATAAAGTAGTAAGTGCGGCAAAATGCATTATGAACAAGTATCATACGCTATTTTTTCTATTTTGCCTTATTTTAAACGAAAAAACTTGATTTCGAAATCTAGGGAATTTTAGAGTAGTTGGGCATTTGCAAAATGTTCGGGAAAAAATTCGAAGTAGCCAAATCCAATTTGAGTCAGTTTGACAGGTGTGACGTTTTGAGGTTACTGGAGCGCAAGGGAGCCAAGAGAGCGAAGATGTTGATCATGATCATGATGGTTCTCTTGCAACCAAAGAGTTTTTCTCAGATGAATTATTAAGCCAAGTACAACAAGAAATAATAGTGTATTGATTGATTTATCAAAGTTTTACAAAACCAAAATCTAAATTGTCAACGTTGACGGCAGGTTGACGGTTTGTCTGCTGCAAACCTAAGAAAAATATATGTTCCTGGGAATATTGGCACGGGATTGGTTCATTACGATACCGAAATACGCTCAAACGCGTATCGAAATATCTTCATTATGAACGCGAAATAGAAAAAAACTGTTGCCCAGTGTAATCAGTAGTGAAATGTGAATCAGAAAAAAACACCTCCGGATTATTGGGACAAAATAAATTTTCCCGATGTGTCCCTATTAAGCGGAGTTGACTGTATTTCTATTAATTCGGACTGTTTTTCTGTACGCGGGTTTGATTTTTTTACACCAACAGGCACCAAAATATCATCTTGTGAAAAATAATAGTAAAATCGATGAAAATATGTAATCCCAAGTCACTATAAACTTTCTAATTTGGAATTTTCCTCTTCGCTGATTCTCTTGGTTTCTTACGTCTTGCCTCGCCGATCGAACTCATCAGTTTGTTGCGATTTTTGGAAGATTTTCAGAAGCGTTTATTCAATCTTGGAAGGTACCACCAGGCTTGGTGCTTGGCTCAATGTTTTAATTTGTTCATTAATGACCTTAATGACATTAATGACACCTAATTTAAGCCACATTTGGAATCACATTGCCACATTGCTAATATAGAAAATGTCCAGAGTTTATTCTTAAAGTATTTTATTAAAAAGGTTAAATCTCAAAAGCCTCATAACTAGGCGAGATACGGATCCTGTTCTGTTCTTATTCCAAATTGTGGATGCTTTAGTTTAAATGCCCTGATCTTCTTGAACAAATTTCCCCCATTCCAAAGCAAAACCAATATTTTAACAATGTCTCCACTTTTTCAAGGAATTCAGGATGAAAAGGAAAGTTTTTTGCGTGCAAATTTTCAGGCATCGGAGGATTTTATAATCATCAATTTTTAGTAGCTGTAATGTTCTCTCACCTAAATCTTATGTTATCTTTGTACATACCACTTCTTCACTCACAACAGGGAGAGTGCTTTTAGTTCAGTATAATCAATAATTGGGCGTTAGCCTATTAAACTTTTTTAAAATAAGAACAATAATAATAAAACAACCAAGGATAAGTACTTTCGGAAGCACGGTCATTCTCACAATTGTGAGGGAAGAGATGATCGAAAGCCGACACAATAATTATAGAAATATGAGCTGTTGAAGCCAATGCAAACAGAAGGTCAAGTCATAGACATGATTGTCTATTACGTGTCAGTTAAGTATGGTAAGCAATTTGCTCCCATCATTACACGACCGCATCTAGGTATTACTGCATACAAATTTTGTATTGCTTATAATTGTTTCAACAATGCAAGGTCGGCAGTATCCTCAAGACGGTACCTAGTTAAAGGTGCGTAGGTGCCGGTAAGATGACGTCAACAATAAATAGTTTTTATGGATGCGCTTCGAGTCGCGGTTGAAAAGAACAAATTTACCCAAAAGTGGTAGGAAAAACCGTCGCTTTCACATCGGGTCACTCTGTAAAGTGGGTCATAGAAAATATGGATAGTGAGGTATCTCAGCATGTGAGTTTTTTGCAAATGACCTTAAAATTTTGATTAGCCGATCGAAACGAAAGTAAAAATAAAAAAAGTGCTTCTATAGATTCTTGTGCATTAAGAGTAATTAACGAAGCGTGTTGAGAGGATTAGAGCTAATCAGAGATAGAGTTTTCCATTGTACCAATCGATAGTAAAAGAGACTGGTAATTAACATTTTAGACCATCTGGCGAATTCAATAAAACGGAAATGGGCCACTGTTAAATTATTTTTGGCGAGACGGTGACGCGGGAAGTGCATCTGAGTCGTATTATTTAAATAAACCGAAAATGGACGGTGGTATTCGTGACTGAAAATAATGTCTTTCTAAAAAGCATGGCGATGTGCATGCAGGCAGCTTGTTAAAATTATTGCGACATTAAAAGATAACGGTTAAAAGTGGCTTTTAGTGTGAAATTAAAATACGAAAAATTGTTATCAGAGTTTCCACAAAAAATGAATTAATAGTCGGTACTAATTCAGTATTGTTTTCATCCGATGAATCATAATGAACATTCGTTCCGTGTGTAATAAAACTGCAAAAATGGCTATGCAGCTTTATATTTGTGAAAACTTCGTCAACATGTTTCAAATTTTCAATAATTTTGTACTTAGAAAAAAGGCTGCAGATAGTTTTCCGAATACAGCTAATTTGTCTTTTTGATAACTAGTTTTTTAGAGCATAAAATCTAGACAATGGAAGCTAGTTGCAACTAAACGATCCTGAAATTTTCGAAAAATGTATTTAATAAAAAAGTTTTGTAGAAATGCACATTATTTTTTAATTTCGCTCAGTGAAATTTAGTGTTTGATAAGGAGGTCAAGTCGACATTAAATCTGACGAATTTTATAATAAAATTAGCTAATTGGCATTGACAGTAACCGCTTGAATCTAATTCAATTTTATATCCAAATGTTTGGAACAGAGTGCACTTTATATTTCAAAATGTTAAAATTTTGCAGGTAAATATTTAATTCAATTATGATTTTATAGCGATTGCGCCAACACGTGTGCACAATCCAAGAAAACAATAATTGTATTGTTTCTCTATTACAATCAATACTCTAACTATGGACAACAACACATTTTCTGCAATCAATATAACAACTCCAAGTTATAAACAACATAATCCGCTACTATAAAACGAGTTCTCGTAAATCCGAAAATGAACAGTAAAAATCTAAATTTAATTTCTTGACGCATATTTCGTTAGTCATCCCATCCTTCATTGTCATGAAGAAATTCTTCAAGAAAGGATAAATAAACGTTTAACTATCTAAACCCAAGAATTGTTTACTTTAGTCCACTTTAGTCTTACATTCATTATCATATTAAACCACGACATGTTTTACACATCACTGTTTTAATGGGGCTCTAAACAGTCAATTCACATGAGAAATTTTGATCAGTTTAATGACTATGGCTTCAATCAGCGAGTTTTTTCAACTTAATTTTATTATCCATCCACGTCACTTTCGATTGGTTCAATTGAAAGTGGCACAATCGATTCGTCTAATATGTGAAACTTAATTTAATTATTTATTGTCCTCTTTCTTGATTACTTTTGGCTTCATTAGACATAAATAAAGAAAGAGTAGTTGAAGTCTTCGCGATTAAGGAAAATCATTTTTAAATAATTTAGTTCGATCGATACCCATCGGAATCTACGACTTGTGGCTATTAATTCGTAGTGGTAACTAGGACTAATTCTTCTATCCGGTTACATTCTGGCACCTAATTGCACAAGAGGCGCTTGGCCGTCGTCCAAATCAAAAATAGAACTACTACAATAGTTTGTCTCTTTCCGCTTAATTACAACGTGCTAAATTTCATTAGTACCGTTTGATGTGAACAAGGAGCATCTCAGGTGCAATAAAACCGATCCGATATTAATAATTTTATGTTGATCGATAACATCTGGGCAACTTTTCCGTAGCTTCGTGTTATTCTTTAAATATTTAACTAAAAACTTTGAAGGGCGTGACGTCGCCAAAAATGACACTCTCAGGTTATTACCTTTTCAAAGTATCGACGAATTAATGAAGGGGTGAGGTCATCGCAGGTCATCAAACATTGTTGCATGGGTTATTTATTGTAAGGTGCGACATTACATCACGTGATGTTGTAATTACATGTAAATTAACTTTAATTCTTCTGTTTGTGCATTGTTGAATCATCTTTAAAAAAAGGTTTGATAGCGGAAATGGGTACATGTGCTTCTGGGCCGTTTTCCCTCGACTTTCACTAGTTTCCTTGGGTTTAATCGGACATTATTGTTGTTGTTCACCTTAATTGCACTTGAGAAATGGGCGCAACTTCAAGAAGTTTAAAACTTTATTTATCAGAAACTGAGTTAATTTCATAAAACAACAAAATTTCTTCACTTTACTAAATTGTACCATGAGGCGTAGAAAAGGAAATTTGTGTTGGCAGTCCCGGCTGAAAAACAACTTGACATGGTCTTGAAAACTCTAAAATGTTAACTGTTAAAAAGGACGAAGAGCAGGACTGCCAAAATAAATTTCAAAACCGGAAGCAAAGTAATTTGGCAGCAAGAAAGTAAGAAATACAAACCAACATTTTGCCACACTGTTTTGACTTAACAGATTACACAATGAAGTGATAAATTGTTTGACATTGTAAATAATACAAAGTAAATTAAATAAGGAAAATATGAATATAAGTAATGGCCGTAATTGTCATTTTAGTGGAATATTATGACCATGGACACTTTTTGACTGGAAGCTAATTTTATTTGTTATTATTGGTGTATCCGGGAACCAAAATAATAAACAGCGTTCCTTTTTTGACCTAATTAGCAAAGTCCTAAGTATCTAGTTTCGGCATTCGATAATAAATTCGAGAATTTCATCGTATTTGGCGATTTCTGGTCGACTGCAATGCCAAAACTGGTAGCACCTGCATGCAAGCCGTTCCGATTTCTTCAGATCTTTGATGCACAGATAAGCCGAACAATGTGACCGTGTTTTTTGGCTGGAACTGTGAAAAGTAACAGTTAGAAGTGTGAAGAGTAACGGAAAGTAGAATTACTGAAGAAAATGATCAGCACACGCCAGAAATCCGGTCTCGTTGTTTAGCAAAGCACCAAAACCATTTTCAGGTATTGGACCAAAAAAAGCGGAACTTTACTTTGCGAAAAATTCAATTATTCTAACGCTTTGTTGTCGGGAAAAAAACTCGCTTCTGTGACCGGTAAAAATAATCCAGCCGATTTATATTCAAAGTTTTTCCAGTTTGCTAGAGCGGTCTGACAACTTTTGAAAGAATTTTAAAAGGAAATTGTAATGTAATGGAATTTTCTGTCGTTGCAGTGAGAGGTGAGTTACCAAAACGGAAGAGTCTTTAATTCCGTCAAAAACCAACCAAGCTGCTGCAGTAAATTATGCCGCCAATTTAAATTTAGAAAGCGGTTTCAAAATTTCGCCAAATTGTCGTTGATTGAATACGAAATAAGGTCACTATAAATAAACAGAAACTTACGACTTGGGCAATTTTAATAATTCCAGGGGTGGTTTTGAAATAATCCAAATTGATTTTAATCCATGCTAAGGGTTGATCACTAGCTTGCGGTTTGTTGGCCGCGTTGTTGTTAGGTGCTTCTTGCACGTTCACTACTGTTTCTGTCATCATTAGACAGAATTTACAGGGTTTTCTATTAATAGAATAACTAAACTGAGTTAACTGACGAGATTTTCTTTTAACACCTGTTAACACCACACGAGCACAACAATTTCTAGTTATAATAATCCAAGTTACCGCGCCGCGATCTCTCGACTGTCAGAGAGTATAGTAAAGGTGGGGCAACGCGGTTCATCGTAACTAGGTCTCCACACGAGGCTCAAGTCTCAGACTACCTAATAGGAATCGACAGATATGGACAAAAATGGGTATTGTTGCTAATGACGTCAAGGATACCCTCGTGCTTCAATTGCAAATTTAGTTTTTATTTTATTTCGGCCACTATCATTGTAAATTCGTACTCGGGGTACTTATCATAAAACTCGTGATAACAATACAATTAGGTGCTTAGGAACGGAACTAGGAAATTGTGAAACAAAATACAGGAATGTTTGATCAGAGCTATTTATACTTTGTCAAATACCGTCTGTTTTCTAAGTTATATTTTCAGAACGTAATCCTTTCCAGAAATATTCGCATGTGTTCTTGGTTTCAGTCACTGCTTTTCAAAATTAGTTAGAATCAAGTTTTATTATTGGATGTTACGTTTTCTTTGATCTTGGCGTTTTTTTTGGAAAACTATCGAAAGGTGTTGTTAATAAATTTGCATGAAAGTTTTTCAATTTTTAATAGACTTGAGATGTTCCTATTTTTTATTGCTTATTATTATATTTTTAGTTTTTTATTTTAATTTTAACTTGCGGTCGGGCAACACATTATACGCCAGTGCACGTAGAAAAGTGGAAATCATAAACAGAGAGAATTCAAGGCAAATTCAAGAGAATCTAAAAAGTTCTAGTCGTCTTTCAGGATTTTGATAATTTATTTAATTTTTTTTAAACATTTTAATTAAGAATTCAAAAACAAAGTGCTAAATCTTCTGACAATTTTAACGCTACAACAATCAAATTTGTGAAGGTTTTTAGTTATTTGGAGTTGATTTTGAAATAGAAAGAATGCTTAGAAACTTCTGAAGAATTTAAAGAATTTCAAATATTTTAAGAACATAATTTAAAGAATCTAACGACTTCCTTAAAAGTTTTTTTTTAAACATCTGTAGAAGAATCTGAAAGCTTTGAATGTCTTGAAATTTTCGAAAGGATATCAGAATACTTTGAAAAAACTTATAAAATAACTTATAAAAGCTTATAAATTTGATCATTTTTTTGTAGAATTGTTGCATATTGTCCGTTTGCTTCTGGATCTTCTCATAATTTAACACTTTTTTTGGTTTGATCACTTCTTATTATTATCCTAATGCAATTTCCTGTTTATCGCCAATTTTTTATGAGTTGTTTTTATAATTTATTGGATATAAAACTTAGTCCATCACGTGGGTGCCCACGACGTTGGCGGATGACTCTTGTTTCTTTGAATTTTCCTGCGATTTTGTGCCGCCTTACCAAAAATGTTCATTACAGGTGTGGGGGTGTAGAGTAAAGTTTTAACTTGATTTAATAAAAAAAACTACTCAATTGCTTAGAAAGGTTGTAATATTCGAGCTCTCACAATCATATCAGTTGCTTTTACACTGATAAAATGATAATATTGTAATATTGATGTCTTCTAGGTGATTATCATTACGACAAATGTTGATATTGGATTTCTGATTAGTTGGACAGTTTCCCGCGGAATCAATAAAAAATGTAGGAAATTTCCACATAAAACATTCATAGAACACAAGAAAGACACGAACTGGGGAAAACAACAAACATTTATGTATCAAGAGTAAAAACTGCTGTCCTTCAGCTTCGTTTCTCTCGTCTCCCCTACATCAAACTTTCAAGTCTCGTTTTCCTGGTTGCCTACCCTCATCATTTATCAACTGAAAAATGGACAACTTTTCCCACCCGGCAGTAGGTCGTACATTGCATCAACCAGACAATAATCAATCCGTTCATTTCATCTCATCCGTTGATTATTGCACAGCCGTAAAAGACTGATGCAAACGAAATTAAAGTGTACCTGATAAAAATCTCATTTAAAAAATGTGTGTGTAAATTAAGAAATGTGAAAGCTAAACAGCAAAATTTTATCGTCATTTATTGATATGGTAAGCAAAACAGGATTTGTTTGTATAGAAATAGAGGTTAGAAAACGGATGTTATTTGCTTTTGTTGATAAAAATAATGGCGGTTATCGGATGAAGGAGTGAACACGTTTACACGCGATTTGAGAATTGTAAACAAAGGAATTCGTGGTCTGTGGCTTATTGATAAAAGGTCGAAGAAGTGGACGTTCACCTGGAATTTGCATTCTAATTTAATACTCAATGTTCCAGATGTGTGATAAATTGTCACTTTGCACTCTTGAGACATTATTGATGAAAATTGGTGCAGAACTGCTGTTGATTTCTTTCTTTGTTCAATTGTCTGAGCATGCTGTCATGGGGAACCAATCACAATCACATAGTGAAAAAACTCATTATAAGTTAACTAATACTTTCATATACACCGTGAAAACAAAATAATTGTTTTTTGCTTGTTATATTTTAGTTTGTCAAGCGAAAAATGCGAGTCATTATAAACTCGTTTGATCCAAGATTCTCTAATTTACAGAAAAAGTTATTCTATTTCATTGCTTCTAATTAAATTTTAGAAGTGAAAAAAAGACGATAATAAAATTAATCAGTAAACGACGTCTTAAATTAATTTGTGAGAAAAAAACTAGTAAAGCTGCCTGAAGATTTAGTCCAAGAAAGTCAAAACTAAAAAAGTGTGTGCAAAGTAAATTAGATAGCAAGGATAAAAAAATTAATGAAAATGTTGATATAATTAGGAATTTTTTATCTTGGCATTTTTAGGTTTCTTTCGATTTTATTCACCATTTAATTCATTTTTAATTCATTTTAATTCATTTTATGTCTTTTAATCAGTCTTCTCAGGCTCAAAGTTCTTCATATTATTTTTTCAAAATGTGTTTGAATGAATTTCTGTTTTTTTCCACTTTCTGGAATATTCATTCGTTGCACTGCTCATTTTAGAATTTTTTCGATGAATTATGCAAAATCTGCATAAAAGTACCTCGTGGACAATGCTATAATTTTCCCACAACGCCTTTCCCACGTGGGGTGCTCTCGCCATTATCCATCAACCGGTTTTTCTTCCAAAAATCGATTTATTTCCCTGATTTCACTATCCTGAAATTTCCGTCAACTTTTGTCCTCATTAACACACAACCGTTAATTTTCTTTGCAAGCGGCGTTCACGCTCATCATTAAATTTCCACGTAATTCTCCAAGTGGAAATGAAAATTTCGTCACACTACCAGTTCGAACTCCACAATTCCATGATGAAATAACTGTTCCATA
The DNA here is from genome assembly GCA_029298725.1 of Gnatocerus cornutus. Taxonomy (NCBI): domain Eukaryota; kingdom Metazoa; phylum Arthropoda; class Insecta; order Coleoptera; family Tenebrionidae; genus Gnatocerus; species Gnatocerus cornutus. The sequence goes on from CM055517.1 coordinate 6,392,089, forward strand.
GTTTCTTTGCATTTTTTCGAACGAACAGACACAATGGACTTTGAGTAACTTCCGAAGTTGCAAAAAGAAGCGGAGATGACTCGCTGTTTTAACATCTTTCATGTCGCCGGAAATAAATCACTGCGTCTTCCGGGTGAAACACTTTCTTTTGTTTTGGATGAAACCGTCGTTTGTTTAATGGAGAATTAATAGAAGCGTATTGTGAAAGTCAAAAAACCAACGTAGAAACGGAAAAATGGATCGTGGATACGTGCAAATGGTGTCAGCATGGAATTCCCAATTAATCAAAGATTCTTATTACTGCGTTTTCACATCACTGAGCAAGAATTTATCATCAGATTTATTGTCAGTTGACAAGTGTTGCTTAATTTTCCCTTAATTTCTTTCGTCAACTATTCAAGCTTTCGTAATAATTTATCTTGAGAATTTTTTATTGTTCTCTCAGTGGATTTCGTAACAACATAATTAAATCAATTCATTAGACATTTTAATTTTCAAGAGTTCAACTCGGCGCACATTCCTAGCCGTTCTATTTAGTTGCGATTATTCAGGTCGATATTAAATCAATGTAGCGTGTTAAGTCAGTGAAAGGAAGGCCTTGTAGCGACGAAAAAACTTATCGTTAACTTCTTTTGCAGATATGTTAAGTAGTGAAGATGACGAGAACGAAGGAAAAGCTTCTCCATGACAACAAACCATTAAACACTTATTACCATCACAAATCCCATCAAACGACATTACTCAAAGGATTGAACTCTCTGTGGGAAAAGGGTGAACTATTGGATGTCGCCCTCATTATTGAAGGACAAATTTTTAAAGCACATAAAGTCGTATTATCTGCTTGTAGTGATTATTTTCGTGCCATGTTTACAAACAACATGTTGGAAACAAGACAAGACGAGATTTGTCTCAATGGTATTACTGCTGTTGGCTTCCATCAAATACTCGAATACGCTTATACGTCAAAGATTATGCTAAACTTAGGCAATGTGCAAGAAGTTCTAGAAGCAGCATCTCATATACAGATGGAACCGGTAATTCAAGCTTGCTCGAAATATTTATTATCACAGATCGATATTGATAATTGTATTGACATCGCCACCATCGCGGAGACTTACTCTTTGGAGAAGTTGAGGATGATGGTCTATAGATACATGAGCGAACATTTGTTGGAATTCTCGAATTCGAAAGAGTTTTACAGACTGACTCCACAACAACTGGAAAATTTGTTAGCGTTGGATCTCCCAGTTGACTGTTCCGAAGCCGATGTTCTTCGCATTGTTCTGGCGTGGTTCTTCCACGTTGATAACTCAAAGTAAGTTTTAGATTCTATCAGAAGCGTCTTCTAGTTTTCAGCTGGAAGTTTCTAGGTCATTGTGGTCTGAAAAAAACGCTTCTTGTAGAAATCGGCGACTTAGTTTCGTGCGAAAAGTAAAAAAGTGGGTTAGTTAAATGTTTAAAGAAACAATTATCTAAAGTTTTTTTCAACTCGCGGTGTGATATCGTGGGTTCTTTAGACTATTTTCGTTTTTATATCCTGCGAGTTTTTAATTTAATTACTGCTTTCCAGAAGAGACCTCCGACTCTCCTACGCCACGCGGATTCTCCGCTACATCCACTTCAAAGAGATTTCCCGTCGAAAACTCGACAGTATCTTAAGCAAGATCTTCCAAGACCGCAACAGTGAATGGGACCTCTACGAAGTGGTCTTATCAGAAGCCTACAATCAAGCAAACTCCGATAAAATCACCACAAACTCCACCTTGCTTAACTCCCGAGGAATGGAGCTCGCGGTATTAAAAATCGGAGGTTTCGGAATTAGCGGAATTACTAACGAAATCACGTATTGTTTCTCTAGCGAAAGAAAGTGGAAACATTTGACGACAATTCCACACTTGGAACAGTGCAATTTTGGTACAGCGGTTTTGAATAACGAACTCTACATTGTTGGAGGTTGTTTCAATCAGTCTTTGCAAGAAAATATTCATCCGTTTGGTTTTAAATATAATCCACGTTATGATAAATGGTCGACGATGTCACCTATGAAAATAGAACGATGTCGATTTTCTCTGAACGTTCTAGGAAATATGTTGTTCGCTGTTGGTGGCGCCAGTGAAGTTGATGAATATGGAACAAGTACCTGTGAGTGTTACAATCCAGTTCTGGACATGTGGTACATGATAAAATCCCTCCCGGCTTACATCACCCAACATGCGGGTGCCAGCTATGAATACAACTTAGAATTGAAATTATTTATAAGCGGAGGGATGGACCGCGACTCCATTCAATCTTCACTGTACTGTTACAATGTGCATGAAGACAAATGGCATTCATGCACCCCCATGCTAAGAGCGCGCGCTGATCACGTCATGTTATCTATAGGAGATTATTTATACGTTTGCGGGGGTTGGACTGAAGGCCCTGATAGTCGTTCACGAATTCTGGTTGATACTATAGACGTTTATGATATTAAGAATGATCGTTGGAAGGTTGTTACGACAATTCCTACGCCGAGATACCATGCGGGGATTGTTTGCGTTGATCATAAGATTTATTTTATTGGAGGATTTTATAGTGATGATATGTTTGATAAGAGTACGGCGGCCATAGAGTTTTATGATATTGAAAGTGATTCTTGGACTACAGAGGAGAAGTATCCGCAGGATATCTGGGAACATACTTGTGCCTCTTTATTTATTCCAAAGTGGAGGGACGATATGCAGGACATGCAGGTTATTGCCAAGTCGGAAACTTCCATTTGATTTCTTGTTTTTGGATATTTGAGAAATATATTTATTTTGTAAATTATGACGCGGTTTTCATTCAAACCATTGATTTAAAAAAACGGTGATAATAACAAAGGAAAGTTTGTGCTTTTCATGTTTTAATAATGTAATGTACGGAGAGAAAAACACAAATCATAATTAATTCAAAAAAATGTTCTGCCTGCAGTTTTATCTGGCATCTTATACAGGATGTACTCGAATAAAGTGCAAATATTTTAACCCCAATATCAGACACCGCTGTAGCTAATAATTTTGCAAAAAAAAAATCGAAATTTGAATGGGGCAAAAGCCCCTCGGTTTACCAGTTATTGGACGCTTATGGCACCCAATTCAGCAACTGTTTCCCAAAGATTGCAAAAACCGTTCGAACAAAAAACGTTTACGCTCGCTCTTATCATACTTGTTTAGCTTTCACTTAATTATTGGTTTTAAAAACATTATTTTCGAAAGTGCCTATTGCGAAAAACTAATTTGTTTGAAATAAATTGGGCTCTCAAAAGGGCCAACCTTTATTTTGATTGTTTTGGAAGGTGATTTTTTCGTTTCGCTTTTTCGGTCAAACTGAAATTTTAATTAGAAACGAAATAATGAAAACGGTGCTTAAAGTAATTACGAAAAATGATTAAATGCTCTCCATTTGATAATCCAATTCAGTTTTATCCATAAAGAAATCACGTTTTAAAACTTTAGGTTCATCATAACACTTTTAAAGAAACCACTGACAAAGAATAAAAAAAATCTAACTCAAAATAATCCAAAGTTGAACAATTTGACACTGTGAAACCCAAATAAATGTGAAACTGACTGGAACTCCGATAAAGACATGTTTTGCTTGTTTATTACTTATTTTATTCTCAATTTTTCGATGGCCTGGACTGAACTTGACATTGAACTGGTCTACCCTAATAATTTAATAAAATGAGCGCGCCACCAATTCTGCCGAAAATTTTAATCATTTTTTTTTCTCGAAAACCATTGGCCATTATCTTAAACTGCGTTGTCTGATATTGGGGTAAAATATTTGCTCTTTATTCGGGTCCATCCTGTATAGCAAAAAATTTGCATTGGAATTTGGAATACGGAGAAAACTGTCCACAATGATAAGTTGCTTGTTGCGTAATGACGATTTATATGAGTGGTAATCGTTTTTACGAAATGGTTGGGGCTTCACAATGGAAGAATTTTATCAGTTTTATCATTTTTAGATACTAAAAGAATATTATAACATAATAAATATAACAATAGTGAATAAGAGAGACGACAGCGATACAAAAGTTTTTTTTTTGATATGATTTGCCAATCTCTATCAGTAAGTATGCTATTGTTATCAATTCTTAGACACGTCTTATCAGTTTTTCATATTTTAAATTAATTTTAGAAGCAACGACTTGTCAATCTTTTTGTGATAAAAAGTTGACAATTTAAGTGTTTTAGTATTAACATGTTTTGTTTAATGGTTGATTAAAATCGAAAAAAGGATAAATCAATAAATTCCGGATTGATAATACAAAATTTGAAAATGTAGTCGTTTCAAACTTGGCGCCTGTGGTAAATATTTTTTTACTGAACAAGTACAACGTAAAAAAATTAAGTTAAATAATATGCTCGGGAATTAAAGTTAAATAAGGAAAAATCGACGAGTTTGCAACTTTAAATTTAATTTTGTAAATTTTCCATTGCAGTTTTCTTCCGCGCGGTAGTGTGAACGCTCTCCGGTAGATATCGCTGCATCATCTGTCATTTTTGGAAAATTCAACCCGCGCAAGTCAAACAAGTCAAATCTCAAACCTGTCACCCCCCGCTCTATGTAGAGTGGCGCAGACTCAGTGATTAGTTCCAATAAGCGGTCAAAAACAGATGAGTCTTTGATGGTGTAATTCGGTGTCGGTTTAGCTCAGAGCTAGTTGATTATAAAGTTGACAAAACTAGCTGTGTCTGTGACCGTAGTGTTTAACCGTGAATAAAAGAATTGTCTACGAATCGCGACGAAACATTTTTGGTTGTTGACATTGCACCGATAAAAACGCAGTTCAATAACATTGCAGATGAGCCATAGTGCCGTTAGGTGTTTTTAAGTGTTTGTGAATTCGTGTCTGGTCTTGTAAGATGATAGGTTAGGTTCGGTTTTTTCCCTAAACTGTGTCGTGCAAGAACAATAGTTGCAGTCTTTTTGATGGTGAAATTTGTGGATTATGCGCTGCTGATGGAATACGATTGTTGGTGCATTATCCTGTCGTCGATAAACGCACAGGTTGTGCGGTTTCGGGATAGTTCACCTCAACTATAATGTCGGGGAGTCATATGAATAACGAGCAGGAGCACAAATCGCCAAGGGAAAGTGGCGAGGACTCTGAAGACGAAAGCGAAATTTTAGAAGAGAGCCCTTGTGGCAGATGGCTTAAAAGGCGTGAAGAGGTAAGCCCCAAATATTCCTAAGACTGTTGTGGTGCAACCTAACCTATCCGATTAGCCGGCGACCATTTTGCCGTAGCCCTAGTCAAGGCCGCATGCCCGTGACGATAGGGATCGATTCTGGCGCCGGCTCCACGAAATAGACCCCAAATTCGACCCACCGCCGTACGGGGGTCTCGCAAAAAGTGCCGGTGGGAATCCACATAACCTCAAACTTGACAGCAATGTCATCGCAAAAAGAGCACTCGAATTCCACTTTTTACACGATCAGTTTCATTAACATGTCATTAGGTCATTATCAAGGATGTAATTTCATCTCGTATTCTCAAATTTGACGATTCTCGAAACGACAGTACTCAAAGAAGTCACGTCTTTGATTGAAGAAAACGCTCTTTTGTTTATTAATGTTGTTAAACTGAGAATTTTGGTAAAAAAACAATGAAAAAACTTTTGCGTTTAAAACATCTGCAGAAGACGGCCTTCTGACTTATGACACTTATCATGCGTTTCAAGACCGATTTTTGTAGCTCTTAAATTGACAGGTGTCAAAAGAACAACAAAAAAAAAGTGTTTAATCAAAGACATGCTTTGGAATTGCAGAGGCAACTAAGTTTTTATTTGATTTCTCGATGATTGTTTACACGATAATGTTAAAAACTACACGTGTGACCATACGAGTAATAAGTTCCAAGTTGAGGTACTAAATGTACTCTGGAAAGAGAAGAAAATGATAACAGATACTAGAAAAGTTGTTTTTTTTTCGCACTGAAAATATTTGTACAAATTTGAGGTATTTTAAGTGGTACGGGTTAAACTTCAGATTTTGATATCGGATAACTAGCACTTAATCTGCGTCTAAGCAGTCTTTGGAATTTGAAGAGTGTTGGTAAAAAGTCGCTATGCTCAATCTTTAAACTTCTATTTTATTAAATATTAATGTATAGAGAGTTTGTCTATTTTTTCTGGGTCACGGGTGTTGTTTTGACTATCGTACAAATTATTCGATGGGCATTTAGCTCATTGTTTTATTAATTTATTATTCATTAGCCCACCATTCGATCATTTAATGTTTTTTTCTGGTACGACTGTTTTTGGTGCTGACTTTTCATAACCAGGATTTATTTGCATGTACGGCTGTTGACATTTGGACCGGTTTATACAAATGAGACCATTTTTTTGTCGTGAATATAATTGCGATTTTTTCCGTACTAGAAAATATACAGAGGCGCCAAAGTTATTATAACAGAAAGTGTCCAAGGTTAGAACGTATTGTTGCTTTTTTGCAGTCATACCTCTCCATAGCGGTCAGAATCAATCGTTGTTGACATGTTCTATAGATAGCTTTGCCAAGTCGTAAAATTACATTGTAGTGAATTGTTTGGTGTAAAAACCATCGTTTTACTTGTAATAATCTCCCAGGAAGCATCATCTCGACGTTCTTGACTTTTCATTAGTTGTACTCGCCAATTATCGCTTCTTTTGTGATAAGTTCTCTCTAAACTGTACTATGAAACGAAATCATTCATTGCAACAGCTCCAATCGGGTTATTTTTAGAATTAGAAGAACTATGACCTTCTCGGTGTTCCAACCGGTTTATAATAGGAATTTCGTTTTTCGACTCTCGATGGGTTTCGACTTATCACCAAGCGAACTTGGAGATGAAAGTCGATTAACGGCAAAGGGTGAAGATCAGTTTCACAAGCCAGTTACAAATTTAGATAGTCGTAAAGTCTTGGATCCAGGTTTTGTTATTGTAACATTGAACCAAAATATTTTTTAGGAAGTTCCGAGATAAATTGCGTCTGTGTCTTCGTTGAAAACATATTTTGGAGCGCAATGTGAACATACAGTTTGGCATGCCAATTAGCGAAGTCGTAGCAAAATAGGTTAGGCGAAAACTGGGATATCGTATGGATGGATGATTTGCTTCAAGTTTTGCTCTGTTAACACAATTTTCTAAAGTTAATCACATACTTTTGATTATAGTATCTGCTACCTGGTATCAATGACACAGGATCTCTTATCTGGAGTTTAATTACGACAGATTAAGGGGAGATAACCTAGTTTCGAAATTAACTTCAATTTGCAAACTACATAATTAAATAAAATCCGGTCTAACGATAATTTTGAAATTTCACTCGCATCAATAAACAAGGGTCATATTTAGAGCCACACAGTTATATTATGTCATTACTTCAATCAAATTCACTACGCAGTTTGTCTAAGTAGTAAAATAGGAGTAGTAATCAGGGTTAACATCATTTCCTTTTCAAATAGTAACACGTGCATGACGGATAATGTGCTTGAACCCAACAAATTCTAACATTCATTAGGTTTTATCGGTTACGTGAGAGTCTTTGTCTTTCTGTAATTTAGGGTTAAAGTAATGAGGGGGTAACGCGTAATAACTTTGAAAATATCCAAGTTAACGAAGATGAGGTAGTAAACATTCATTTCTTTGCCTGGTTTGCGCTTGTGACGCAAACTGCTATCTGAAATTCTTATCAAAAGAAATGTTACTAAGGAGACCGGACAGCTCTGACAAGTTTGGGGTTAAAAATGTTAGTTTCCTTTACGTGAAAATCCCCAGTATGACTGGATAATTATAATTTTTCTAGGCAATAATTACTTCTATTCTGATAATTTTACGCGTACTGATCGTCTTATTTCACGTCGTATTTGCGAACGCAACTGATTTCGACTGAAATGGAAATGAACACATTTCAGCACCAGGAAGATCCAAGAAGACTGCAATAAATGTCAGTTGGCAATAAAACTCGCCGTAAAATTGATAACTCAACTCAGATTATCCAAATTCTTGGCAAATGCAAATGCATTTATTACTGCACGCGTTCACACATTCTTATTGATAACCTTTCTCTGCGATTAAATGTAAATTGCACTTATCGTTTCCTGGCGGGATCTAATCATGAGCAGCGTCAAGTTATTTTTTTAATTTTTTCCCTAAAAGTAGAAAACGTCGTCTGACTATAAGATAAACGCCTCGTTGTATAAATTTGTATCAAGGTTAATTGTACTGTGCCAGTAGAGACGTAGTACAGTAATCTTCCTAAGAGTATTTTTTTTTTGTTAGAAAAAACAGTCATTCATGTTTCCTTCTTGATTGGTCTAAATTGATTTAATTTGTTTAACTAATTCAAACTCTTCGCAGCATGCAACTTGTCACGTTTTTTCAATAATTGAGTTTGGGCGTGTCGTGCGAATTTTCCAATTGGAGCTTATTGAATGAAAAACGATTCAGCAGACGCCGTTTAATTTATGTTCGCGATGATGAATGTGTGAAAAATCGGTTTTCCCGTGAAGGCTGGGCGATAAACATATTATGAATAGTCGGAAAAAACTCGCTGCTGTACAGGAATTTCAGATGAAGTTTCGGGTTTTATTTTTGTAGTAGTGTTGTCGTGGGCGTCGAGATTTTTTTTAAAGCAACCCCTCCAATCTTCTAATAAATCTTTCAGGAAGGAATTCAAAACCGTTTAACCTGGAGGAATCTATAAATTATAACAATACGTAGATATTTGGATAACCCGACAAAAAAAACAACCTCGGCGCCGGATTCTGATTACTGCCAATGATGTCAAGACGAGTGGAGATTGAAGGAATAATAAAATAAACCTTAAAAAAATACATCTCACCACTAAACGAAGTACATGACTGACGTTAACTACTTTAACCTATTTCCTTCGAACACTCAATGAAGGTTTTCTCGGGAAATGGAGCAATAAAAAATCTGGCAAAGAATTGACTGCCTCTACAATTTTTCAAGAACACTTTCAGAAACAACCTTGACCTCAAGGCCTTGGGATTCAAATCATCGATCACTTGTCAGCATCACAGTGAAGGTGTTCGAAAAAAAAAGTGCGTGGTTTTTTTATCTTCACTTTCGCCTCGGTGAGATGGTAATTACGCTATTTTTATTCGTGTTCAAGTGACAAGTTGTAAATATTAGAGAAGATCGTGTTTTTTTGGTTGATTTTGGGGTTTTTGGAACGTATTGCTTTTCACCCAAATTGAGGTAAAGTTTGTGTTAAATAAACACATTTTGATTTATTTAGATTCAAGGCTTAAACTTTAATGAAAGTTTACTTCAGTTTTCGTTTTCTTAGTCGTTTTGGTGAGGAGTTTTGCTCTTTCATTAACGTAATTGCAATTAACAAACTTTTAATAACTAATAGGTCTATCTTTGATAATTATAAACGTAGTGCAGCCAATTAAAACTTATCCATATCTGATCTTCACGTCAGACTCAAGAATTCTGGCTTTGGATTCGAATCAGACAAGTTGTAATTTCAAGTAAAGGCTATAAATTATGGGAAACTTCTTTTGCGCCATGAGGTTTATTAATGATTTACGACAGCAAATAACTTTGTGTGGAATAGTGCATTTCTGGTTTCCACCTGGTCCCTAACCTTTAGAAATAATATTTATCCATTGTAGTCCCTACAATAGATTTTAACAGAACGCTAGGACAGCTCCCAAAAGATGTATTATTTGGCGTAAAATTTAATGATAATGCAGATATTTGGAGTACAAATTTGTGATCAAATTGGCGTTAATTAAAGCTGAGTATCAAATTATCAAAATTAAAAATCATTTTGGAAATGTGTGTTACGTGAACATGTTTTAATAAAAGGTTTAATAATAATTTTGTGTTTACTTTTTAGCCAGGAAGTTTTGTTGATTCGTTTGCTATTAACTCGTCAAATTTTGTTGGCTGTTTTTAACAGATCTTTGTTGTCTATGTTGTAAAGCAAATTTGCCATTGGTGCTAAAAACACATTGTTTAAACTGAGGAAGCGTCGGTTTTCTACGCTTATGACGTGAGTAATATTAGTACAATTTTATGGTAATTAATTAACTGCTGTATGATATCATGATGACTAATTAAATGCCTTGTAATTGCTAGGTAATTTGTATTACAGGAATGTGGATCACAGGGTTCAGTTCTGGTTACCAATGTTTGCATAAAATTTTAATTTTTCTAACTTGTTGAAATAGATGCTCCGCGTTCGTTAATGAACTGAAATCTTTTTTTAGAATTCTAAATCCCAATTATTTGAAATCTATGATCGTTAATCCGTTTTAATCTCATTTGTTGGAAGAAGCAACTTTATGATCGCGCAATACTGATAGTTCCTTGAAACTGTTTATGTGAAGTATTTATTGATGGTTTTTACGATTGTTTAAATTCCGGAAACATTCACGTCATCCGCTTATCAACAAACTCTGTAAATAATAATTCCACTTTTGTTTTCCACGTTATGAAAACCCAAATTTTGTTACAATCACAATCGCTTGATTGTTGTAATTACGTAATATCCAACCGATACCAAACGTTTTTTCGGCGCCAAGATAATGGCGCCTAATGTTGGTTGTTTTGGCGCCTCGTGCTTGCACTAGTGTTATTTGCGATAAAAAAAAGTATTTTCATGTCTTCCATCACATCTAAATTTGAATTTGAAGGATGGATGGTCTACGACCGTGTGACCTAGTGGTGGAAATTTGGTTTCTGGGTCCAGTTTGGAGTTTTGGACGCCCACGACGCGATAATATCATGCGTCGTTTTCAACAAGTGTTCGACTAGACGTTCACCAGCCGCTCGCATGGAGCAGACGCCCCCGCCCTCCTGGCCGCGTCGCGACGCCTCACTACTGCCCTCTAGCGGAATTTCCGTCGATCGTCTTCTTGCCCTTACAGACGATTTCGATCGTTTTTTCCCTTCTTTCGTCATCGAGAGTGGGCGGAGGATGCGTCTGTCGTAATAATGAAGTTAACGTTGAACGTAAAGGTTCCGCATTGCGCCTGTTCTCGCAGAATTGGGGAAATAAGGGAAATCGTTAACGGGTTGCTTTGCCAAAATGTCGAGTTTTGCTCGAATTGTCCTCGAGGGATGAAAGTTACACAATTCTGGACACGTTCGCTTTTTACCACTTTACGGATTTCTGATGGATAATGGCAAAAGGTGGTTTCTTGTTGCATTAAATTTGCATCGCGACTCGAATGGAAGCGGATTCGTTCTTTTGCCAGCCTTCGCCTGTCAGTCAATTCTTTTTCTTATCATTTTTTAGAAGTTGAAATGTCAGTCTTTTTATTTCACTCGTTATCTCGAATCGGGGACTTGGAGTAGAAAATGTTCATTGCTTGCTCAACATTCTTTCGGTTTTTGCGATATTGATTGCATAGAGCGGAAACGAAACATACTTTTGAAAATACCGGACATAGAAAAAGTGGAATTCACTTCTAATATCACTCGGACTGTTGTCTACCCGGGATAAATTTGCTAATGATCTCTGAGTCATTTTCAAAATATTGACGTCCTAAAAAGTTCGTCTGCGTCGAAATCCATTAAATGACGGCCGCAGGATTATACTTCTTACGCCATAATTGCTATGGAAAGGAGGTTAATCATGGAATAACGTGGCATTAGTTATTATATTCCAGCTTTTATCCAGTTTCGTGTTTAATCAAATCTTTTACATGTTAAATCATACGGAACCACAACACGATCATATGGTTGCAAAGGTGTTTCATTCATTGAAAGAGAAAATAAGCCGTCGGTAATGTTTTCATTGCCATTCATAAAACTCCGGTCGTGAGAGTGCTAAAAGCAGCCGTGGTCAAGAAATTCTACCTACCTTACGCCCTATCCGCATTTCGAGGTCAATAATACCTTAAAGTTTCTTCCGCGAGTCCATCACTCATTGTTCCTTATCAATTATCTCATTTCTCGACGTTCCGGTACATCGAACTCATTAGTCCAACAAGTCGAGAAAGGCAAAATTTCTCGTTTCGATCGATATCGCCATCGGAGCACAATCGACATTTCTGTTGAACCTGAGAAATCAAGTACCGGGAAAATTGCTTTCTTATCGCTTGTTTCAAGGTATTGTGCTGATTGCGACAGGCTTGGAAATGACGCTTGTTTGTTATAAAATCATAATAAGAGGGTCAATGGGTAAGCAAAACAAAAGTGTATTCAATACACACGTTTTCGCATGTGTTGGCTCATGTTGGTACCAATTTCGATCGATACTCCGAATCAGAATTAGAAAAGAATAATCCAATTTTCCTTCGGTTACAATCACGGAAAACTTACTAGTTTTGGTCAAAAGCGACAGTTCGGATCACGCACCTTTTTAGGCTCGCTCAAATCTAAAAATTCATGAAAAATTTAACTAGCTTAATATCACAACAGCCCACTCGGGTCCAAATCATCCGTTCAAAAGTTCAACCCACGGTCCGTTTATCTGCCAAATGATCTAAAGAAATGTTTACAAAATTGGTTCGTGCATGAGAATTATTCGGCGCATTAATTCGTTTGTTGGAAAGCACAGAGTTACATTTCTGAACAAATTCTGAGGAGTGCATTTATTAATCATTTGATCAGATCTAGCCAAGTATCGGGGTAAATAATTGATCATGGAACTATTAATTGAAAGTTGAAAGGCTTCCAAAGACGTTTTGCGACTTTACAGTTAGAAATATTTGAAGGTGAATTTTTGCGAAAATTAATGATCTGATCGAAGTGATTGCAGGATGACACAAACGTGCGGTTTGTGAATTGTGGTAATCAAACTCTCATGATCTTGACTTGATTAATTTACAGGAACAGTTTAAGATTGTATTTACCTTTTCGGGGTTGATTGTTATTTATGTGTAAATCCTTTGTTTTGTTTTCTGTTGATTCATTCTCTTCCAACCTTTGTAACTTTGGTTTCCCAAAAACGATGAGTGGAAAAAACAGTTTTACCTTTGTCGCGTCATCTCCATCATTATCAAGGATCGAGTCTAGGAAATGATTTCACACATTGATATACCTCTATTCTAATCTAAAGGTCGAGTAGCTGTGAAACATGATTCAATGTCAGTGCAAGTATTTCCTGTTCCTAAATGCACCTTGACATGTACAAAATAACAGTTTTCACCGAAGGAACCGCCCACTTTTTGGTAGAGTACGTAACAAGCGTTTGGTTTCATTCCATATAAATTTTCCAGAAGGTTACCGTGATCAGGTTTGACATTTTTAGCGAGCCTTTGATGGTTGTTTCCTTGTTGAAGGAAGGGTCAAGTTGAAGGATATTTCCTTGCGGTTGCGATGTTTTCTTAGCAGTTTGGTAATTGGAAAAGATCGATATTTTTTGGGTCAGTTTTGCCAACATTGTTACACCCTTTGAGCAAATTTCCGGCTTACGACCAGCCCATTAAAACTATAACGGTAGAGGTTTAGATTGACGGCTACAAGTTGGTACCAAGATTTAATGTAATGTTATGGTTGTTTAATTTTACGATTCATTATAAGCCGCCGGATTTATATGATTCACATTAGACCTGTAATCATTCATGAGTCACATACAATCTTAATGCAGTCATTGTTTTCAAGAAGTCAAATTGAGATAAAGCTTTTATTGCATCTATTTATGCGATTTGTTTGCTCGTTTGGCATTTAGTTTTCTACAACGAATAATTGTTGTAAAAGCACTTGCACATTGACTGGGATGAAAGTGTGATTAATAGTGCATTGTTTTAGCAATTGTATGCCGCGTTGATAAAATTATAATAATAGAGCCATACGGCGTAGTTTTCTCTGATAACGTTAATAAAGTAACTCTTTGAGATACGACACAGTGCCTGATAAAAACTACACTAAATAGCTAACAATTTTTCTCTTTGACGTACTTTGAGAATATACTACGCCTTTATCAATTTCAGAACAATGCTTGAAAAGATAAGCGAAAGAGAGGTCATGGTATATGAAATTGATTTATGATAAGTTTCCCATTGGTCCGAAATCGTGTTGTATTAGCTCTATCAACTTGTTAAATTTTAAGGCGAAGCAAAAATTTCACAAAATTCGTAATTCTGGGAATTTTAGTGCTGCAGCTTTGAAATTTCGATAAATTACAATTCTTGAGTTGTGTATTATGTCTACCAAATTGCAAGATTGTATAACAAAAGACTCAAATGTTAGAAATTTAAATTTTTAAGGCGGAGTTTGCTGCAAACAGTTTTATTTTCCTGCTGCGGTTGAATGTTCGTGGTTCTTTTCATGAATCATGTGGCAAAGTACAATCAACTAGGTTTGTTATTCCTGCCGAGTTTTCATTCATGAAATTGAACAGTGACCATCCCTGTCGACCTGGAAAATATTTACAACACCGATCGCACGCAGGACGGAAAAGCGATTGTATTTTAATTAATTCCAATTACGTAGATGGGCATGGCGTAATGTTTCCAGAAAGGCAAAATCAATTTTGGTAGACGTCCAAGGCTGCGACAGTCTTGGTTTTAGCCATGGCTCGATAAAGGATGACGCGGCGGTTTTTCGACAAGCGGTTTCTGCATCTTCTTAGACTTTGCACGTACTCGTATGCATAATGTGACCACATCCACGTATTTTTGGTCTGTTTATCATTGCATTGATTCGGTCGATCAAAATGCAGAAATTTCAGGAATGTTGTTTAAGGTCAGTTGTTGGCGAAAAGTGCTAGTGGAAAGACCGCACGAGTTGTTTCCTTCACGTGGCGCAGCTATTACTATCACATTGATATAGCAGCTGATTTTTTTAGAAGACCTGATTTTGATATAAATATCACTGTCTCTCTAATTGTCATTTATGGCGTCAAATTAACAATCATTTTAAATTAAACGATAACCTTGGTTCAACGAGAGCACAATTGAAATTTGAACCACTTTACAGCACATTTTCCTGGATTAATTCGGACCATGGCCGAAAACGGTAGAATAATTTTCGTGACACATAGGTATTCTCTTAGCACCACCCCGATCATTAAGGCGTACATTATTTACATCGACATAGTATGTTGGATTATTTGACCCTAATTATGGCGGCGCCAGACCGTCACCAGACACTTGACAATTTTGTTACATGTGACTAACATTCCTTCTCTGTCTCATTGTTTTCAAACCACAAATGACGTGCAGTGCATTTCTAAACATTTCGTCCTGACTTAGTTTTCGTTAGGGCAGGTGTTGGAAAAACGGAAATTCTGCGGATCCGTACGCTAATTGTATTAGTTCAATCGATTCGATAAACACGGAAAGATCTGAATTATCTAATTAAAGTTTCCTGTTTGGTAGATTTCCGCTTGAATTTCAATTTAGGAGGGCGGGATGTCTACGTTTTTTCAATTTTCGATAATTAATTTTAGTTCGACTGGTAAATGGCTCTTGAGTTTGGAGAGCTCGTAATCGCTAAAATATTTCTGACGCTTTAATGTTGTTTTTAATGCGTTTTGATATTCGATTTCTTTATTACGATGAAACGGAAATGAGCTCCATTGTTTGCTAATTGATAATTTTTTCACATGATCAGTCCTCATCTAAATTTAGAATGATTTTTTCCTTCTTGTAGAAGGAATTTTATTGCGTGCTGTTGTATTTGTTTTCAAACAATACACATAATCGCTTGTTTATAAACAAAGCTGCTTTGTGTTATCAAGAGCGGGCGCTGTTCGATTTTATGGACCATTTTACTGTTAATAACAAGCACTGATTTTTACTTCATTAGTTTGTAGGAACTTACATCTGCCAGTAAGTGTGCTCATATTTTTCAGTGACAAGGCAGCATTCATCTTTCTAAACAAGTCGCTATTTTGGTATTCGCAAAATAATCGCCGCCAATACTTTCCCAGAAGTTGTGAAATTATTCATCGCTTCTTAACCACTCCTTGTTAATTTATTTACAAATTTTATTCAGCCTCTAAAATTGTAGAGTCGTCGACACTGTAGAAGTCAGTGGCTTAAAATACTAGCAACCAAAAAGTGGAGGCAGCTGACACCTCAGAAAGCATCCACATGTGGATGATGTCCCGTGCATGTTGCAATTTCTCCCATCATCACCTGTCTGAGTCATCTTGTCACAGATAATTTCCCAAAGGACATGGAAAACATTATTGGAAGGGTGTGGAAATATCCATTATAGTCAACATAACAATGACGGATTTTATCAGTTTCAATAAATTATATTCCAGCGTCATCGCTTTTGATTCAATCATGTGGGTTCGCCATGCTAATTTTTGCGCTGTTTGGGTTAATGTTCCCATTCAAACCACTAAAACGAGACAAAACCACCGTGCACGTCACATCCTTATTAAGCTTCGGAAGCATCTAATTGTTCCATTTATTAACAGGTCCGAGGTTTAATGGCTCGTAACACCAAACTGTTTTAAATTAATTAATTATCGATGGTAAAAAAGGGGACGCCAATGAAGTTCACATTTCACGCGTCGTGTTCGCGTCGCACCAAAATAGATCACGTCTTTATTTTAGAAAAGACGCCAGGATGCGTTTGGCATGTCACAGCGTTTAGAAGACAGTGTTTTTATTTATTTATTTATTTTTCGAGGTAGGGAGATTGGTGCACACGGTTGGTGCAGAGCCACATATACGCGAATAGTTGCTTCTTGTCTGTTATTTCTAAACTTAACTCGCATTCCAGCAGGATAATGACTTATTTTAAACGAGGTATTCTCTTTCGTAAATGGCAGTCGGTGTTACTTAATCAGATTATCCGCCAGAGCCGAAATAAACGCGATCTGCTGCAGTCTGAAATTCTTCGCGAAGAAATGTGTCGTTCTTTTTTGCTTCGCTATTGTAATAGGATGAAACAGAAATGAAATAGCAAGAGAACTCGAGACAGAAAATGTGGGCTACAAAAAGTAAAGTTATTAATAATCCTGACATGCAAAACCACGAGCACATTTCCAAAGAAAAAATTGCTGCTATGAAACTGGAGCTAATACTTTTACTCTTGCACTTTCTCTGTGCTTTAAAAAAAAATTCTATCGTTTGTCGTATTGCCAAAATATCCCTTTGGTGCGGTTTTAAACAGTTCTAGACTGCTCAAACGTTGTTTGTATATTTATTTTGTCTGGTTACTACTTCTGCATTGCGTGCACTTTAACTATATACACGGTGTCAAATTACAGACCAACCGCGCTCCCACTTAGAAAACACGTAATTTTTTGTTCCCATGAAACAACACTTTTTACCGGCATCTGTTTCTTAACTGCGTTATTCATCGCGACGATTAATCTGAAAGATCACCCTGTTTATATTAGTTCTTCCCGCATAGTTCACATTCCTCGACGATTTATCTTGTCTTTTTTACACATACGAGTTCTCCTCCCACATCCTGAAGTGTGAAGGCACGAGTTTTTAGTGTTTTATGAGCTGTGTTAAATTAATTGAAAAATTTGCCAAGACATAACAATGCGGAAGGTGTTAACTCTCCCAATGTTGTTTTATAATCTTGGCGAGCAATGATGCACAAAACGCTACGTTTTGCGAGGCATAGGCGTGCCAAAAACAAATGATTCAAGGATATACATATGGGTTTATGTTTCTGGGAAGTGACGAAGACGCGGTTTTTTGCATTTCCGAAGAAAACTGCCGAGTATAGTTCGGACAAGTTTTTGCAGCTGAAGGCAAATGAGTTACCTTGGAAGTGGTCGTTCTGTGGCTAAATTCAGAGTTGCTCTTTGTAAGATTATAGGCTCAAGTTGGCGCTGAGGAGATTACTCGGTGATCCCGTCACAAAATTAAGTTCTTCGTGAAGTGTAAAGCTTGCATTTTTTGTGCACATAATGCCCAGTTGTTCGACACGCTTCTTGACGTGCGTAATTTTCTGCTTGTACTTTTAACGACTCTTTCTTTGAAAGTTTATGTTGGTCGTAATTAACATCTCAGTTCAACATTGATTGTGCTACATTTTTCCTGGTGGTGGTGAAAGGCCCCCGGCGCCATGCCGTCCACGAATTCGTTGCATAAATCGAACGTAGGCTACAAAGGTTACATAAACTTGCAACAGTGCAACCAAGTCTAGGAAGTGGAAAAATTCGCACCTACAGCAATAATAAATAGGTTTCACGTGTCAAGGAGTGCACATTGTGATCAATTAGGAGAAAACTCCGATACCTGGGTCGCTATATAAAAGTTTTCCGCGAGACAATGGCTGATGTTTCTTTATTGATAGTGTTTGTTTCCTCTTCATAAATTTTACATTACAGTTATGACTCTGGGTGTGTTAGGTCTTCACTTTTTGCTCATATGAAATTTTTACACCATTTGATTGTTGGGAACTAACGTCCTTGCATAGCAGCGAGTTCGTTCACATTTATATTATCAAGTTCCTCGTTAAAAAATCTCCCTTGTACTTAATTCAATCCACCTGTGTTACGTTTTCTAGTATGGTAATTTATTAAAAACGAACATCTGCGGGTTTGCTTGAAATACACGAACCATCACTCTATATTTAGTATTGTTTATGAAAAACGCTTTTCTTGCAGTATAATCGCAGCGTTAGGAAATTCTAATTACATTATTTACGTCATTGCAGAGCATGCAAAAACGTGATGAAACTGAGAAAAACGGCGAGGCGGTCAAAAGTTCGGAAAAATGTCGCCATTTCCGGCGAGAAACGGGAGAATTTCAGCCATTCTAAATTAAAACCAATTGCATCGATTACGTTTATTGCTGAAACGCCAATAAAACGCTGCACAATACACTCACGCTTTATAATGTGACTTGCTAAAATTCTGCGTGAGCTAATCCCAAGGATGTACAGATTTAAATAAATACAACAAGCTTACGAGCAAATTCCTTAGTTTTATTGACTAACTGCGGTACATATTTGCAGACCGATTATAGCCAACATTATTGTAATGTCTTGAAATGCTTACGACTTAAATCTAAGCGAAGGCTATAAATTCAGACAAATATTTATGCGGATCGGTCCCACCTCGACGTGTTTTCATAATTACTGCAAGTGATGGGTATTTATTAAAATAATTCTATGATAAGCTTGATCTGATAAAGTTACTGAATGAAACACGCAGGCGACCTCTGACTGGTGATAAGAGAGGATATCCGCTCTTGAGTTGTATTATCGTAAATCCAGGGAGTATTGACGTCAGGCAATTTTCATTGATACTTCGTATAATAAATAGGACCGTTTGTTTACAAGGCGTTGATGTAATGGTTGTAATCTGCTTAGTACGAGGTGTAATGTTAAAATTGGCGTTTAATTAAATCAAACGTGGACGTGGGCGGGCGAGTTTTTGTATTGATTGAAAAAATTCTGAAAGTTTTAACTCGTAAATAGAATGTTTTTTTTTTAATTACCGGCAGCTATTTACTTGCAAATTACATTAACGGATAAATGTTGTTAGAAATGATCTAAATGTGTATGATTAAACTGAAAAGCTGGAATTATCTCAAGAGAAATTCCGTTTTTCATGCTTTACACGCTAACGTTGCATTTGCGTTGGAATTCTTTTGCATCATTGAATTATAGCCTTAATTGTCCAATTAGACCTTTTGAATTTTTAACATTCAGATTTTTTCTTTCCAGGTAAGTTTGAGCCTCCATAACTCATCCCAGTGACAACCCCAACCGCTTGGCCGTAAGTCACACAGGCCTACATTCTCTCTAGAAATCCTCGGGAATCCTTTCGCTAATGTCATTGTCACCATCAACGGTAATGTTCTAACATCGTCTTGAAAGTCTCCGATTCGCCTTTTCGAAAGTGACTGAACGGTAAATATTGACGGTGGAAATTAGGGTTTATCGGCGCTTGGCCTGCGATTTCGCATTAGTTGGGTGCCGTTGTCCTTCCATCTGTCGAACAGAAAGAAGTTGGCCGTTTCGAAGCGCGTCTGTGGCCGAGTTGTGCGAGTTTGTCGTGCAATGACCCTCGATATCCTTGACGGCGGTGTCTCGCCGACGACCGTCAAGCTTCCGGCCAAAAGGTGCCGTTCCCTATCAGGAACACACCGACGAAGGGGGCGAAAAAAAGGGGGAAATTTCGCGTGCTTTGCAAAGCTTCAAAGGGAGGTTCAAGTGATAGGCTGACAGGAATGCGAGGTGGTGCATATGCATGACCGGGGGGAATTTGCAGCTTAATTAATTTGCAGACGGTAATTTCACAGCAGCTGGAAAAGAAGCCGCGGGCGTATTGGTTGTCCCTCGATTTAGCCCATAAATGTCGGATTAAAAAAACTTGGCCCTCGTGAAATAAAAAGGATTACCTACTTGAAGTTTATGGGGCAAATAACTTTGGAAAAGCAAGCAGGAACTTGGTTAAGTAATCGATAAGACACGCAAATACCCCTCAAATCCAATCTCTCCAGCTATGCACCTCAATTAAACCAACTACCCACCAGTAAACTATCTTTTGATCATTGCATCACGCCCTTGCGATTTTGTAAAAGCATTAGCGACGGTTTCATGCACATTGAATTTCGTTTGCAACTTGAGTTGGTCAGGACCCAAATGAGTCATCTACGTTGGATGGATGTCAGGAAGATCGTTAACCCCTCGCCGAAGATGACTAATTCCAGCTGGTTCAAAGTATAATGTCCCAGTTTGGCTCGTCGACGTTGTTGTATTGCCTCACGTTTCTTGTTTGATGCAGATTTACGTGGGGAAGAGGCACGTTGTCATCCGTGATTTATAATCTGCGAGATTCTTTGTTGATCCATCATTGGCTGGCGAAATTGAATGTTCGTTCTAGCTGACAGTTGCTGTGGATGACTGACCTTCAGCTCGTCATTATTAGTGTGGCGGACATTTGGCGAGGATGTTCACATTATGTGGAAAAAGAGTCGCGGGGATGACCAATGTCCGGTTGGATTTTTGAATGATTCGGCGCAAATGAATTCTAAATTAGACTTGATGCTTTGGAATAATATTAAAGCGACGAAACGGTGCGAGCTGTGAACATCATCAAAAGTGTCAATATGGTTTTAAGTGCGAGAGCTGTTGTAATTTAATTTTTTCTTCGCATCCACTTAATTACGAAGCCTTTGTGAGGCACATTGCCTGGCTTAACTGGTGCAAATCGATGCATCGACAAATTATAACCTACCCTCTGATGAATAGACGCATTAGTCGTCCGTGTCTGACTAACGAAAGGAATTTGTACTCGTTCTACTTAATTTTATTTAGAGTCTTCTTGTCCTATTCACCAGGAGATATCTCCTAATAGCTATTCGTGCAGTACTTGACGTCAGAGGATTCGTTTATTTAGATTAAAAACGGAATCTTTTGAATGAGCGTAATGTTGTCGTCACGACGCCACATGTGTACTCATAAATCCCCTCGTTTGTTTAATAGATAAGCAGTTGCAATTATCAGTCCAATCTCTTCGCGAACAAAGTGCAGCTTTGTGGGAAAATTGCTATACCATCCACCTGTCGTGGTCTGTTTTTAAATCAGGTCGCATCAAAGTGAGTCTCATCCCGAGGAGTCCCGGGACGAATTGTAGAAAGAGGTTGGGACACGTCTAGACCCCGTCTGAGGGGCGAACGCATTTTATCGATCCACCATTACACAGCGGAAAACTACAGCCTCTGGAAGGCTCGCTCGAAGCGCTTGTTTTACATCCTTGAAATTGTGACAGTTCCACCTTTTATCTTTTGTTCTTGAGATTATTAATAGATTCGTGGAGGAATTAAATGTCTCATTGCTTTAGTATGCAGGAAGTTTCCTTTATTTACGTGGGGCGTGACAGTTTTTCGTTAACCGTGGTCATGGAAGTGCGTTAAAACCACCGACCGACCGGTGTATTGTTTAACACCGCACACGTTCTTAATTAGGTTTATTAAAGTTTTATTGGACCCGGAACGAAGATCATCACGGGCGGTGTTAACCTATTAACGCCCACTAAATCAACCTTTGAATAATAGTTTTATGGTTCAACAGACATAAAACTGGATGTCGATGCTGTTGGGGCCAGTCGACCATACGCGCTATAAATAGGGGAATGGCGGGCTTTTTAGATAAGAGAAAAAGTTACCATTAGCGAAATGGATGAGTGTAGGTGTTCTGCACGCTAAAAGTTCAAATATTTTAGGTTATTTTTCGTGTGCTTGTTTGATGAAGAAAATAAGGTGATTTATCGACTTCCGAGGGAGTTTCTGCAAATAACGAATACTGAATCTAATCTGATGGCGCACTTGATCCGGTTCGAGAACCTGATTTCCGGCAAATATCCTGGTGGCCTTTCCTGTAATTAATAGCCACTCTTCCAAGGATAAGGAGTCCGACCATATTAGTTGACTTATATTTAATTCATGCAGCAAGAGCGGCAGCCGGTCTTCTACCCTATTTGGATCGGATAACATATCTCCTCCATCTTCAAAGGTTCTAAACCATTCACCCGTTTAATGCATCTTCAAGGCTACATCGAAAGGATTCTTCAGTTGCAATTTAAAAGTGGACAAAGATCATAGAGAACGAACTGTCAACATCATTCTCAATTAGGGCTGAGTTCACGTTCAATATTTCTTCCTCTTTGTGTACATAAGCACGACGGGGTTATATCGAGCAATCACCCACGTAATTGAATGGCACTTTTTCGATCACCACCGCCTCTTTTTCACTTGTAAGAAGAATGGCAGCACAAATGTGCGTCTAATTTATGGTTCCATTGGCCTCGAATCAAGTTGCAAATCATGGTCGATTTGTTTTGCTGTCGGCCAGTAGAAGGAAAAAATATCGCCGTGTAATCTATGAAGGGAAAAAGTGGGCAATCGATTTGAATACTGGAGAAGCATTTTTAGAAGTGCCCGTAAAAACAAGTTCGTGTTGCCCCACAGTATCCGGGAAGGGGTAATTTTCTTTGAAACTTCTTCATTGTGCGGAAATACAATGTGAGCCACTCTGGCTTGTAAAAGTCCTTGCAATTAACACAATTTGAAAGAAAGTCAGACAGTTGTACAACAAAATGCAGCAAACACGTCGTTACGTCATGTTGTAAACATTTTCATATTAATAAATTGAACTAACAACGTTTAAGCACTGTCTACACGTCATGGTCACGGGGTAAATGCAACATTTTTCCATTACAAAACGTCGCGGCGTGTAAACTCTCCATTACAGTCGTAATAAACCAACGTAATATTGTAAACATAAATTTAACGAGACGTAATGCAATTAAATTAGAAATTTTATTAGTGGAAGTTTTCTTGATTAATTCGTTTGGAGCGATTTAGAGGGTGGAACTATTTTTTTGTTCTACACGGAATTGATTCCAATGCATTTCGTGCGCAAGGTCGAACTTAAAAAGGAAATTGCGAATTTCAAGCTCACTGCCTGGGGTCTATGTATTATCTTATACGAGATTTCATCGTTTATTATTGTGAGGTCGAAGCATTTTTATGGAACGATGGATTTTGAGAGTGAAGTTATTCTTTCACATCTATCAAGGTAAACTGAGTAATCCGATTGGATTATTCAGACTCCTCCGTGGATGACTCATTTATTATGGATGTAATTTCCATGCTTCACAACTTTTATTTTTGAAAACTTCGCTTTTTATTATTAATTAGCAGAAACGTGTTTCTTTGTGGATTAATGAATAGTAGGTCATCCTTTATACCTTGTTCTGTATTTACTTAAATTCCTATTCTCGGGTTGGATGTAATTATTTCGAAATGTTAATTTGTGCAACAGTTGGGATACAAAACAGGTTGTAAAGAAACGCATTCTTTTCCAACTTCCTTTTTGTTAATATTACAGCTTGAGCTTTACAATCTTCAAAGTGAGTTTTGGCAAATCTAGAACATTTATCAATCCGAAAATGGAAATCGATGTTTCGTGTTGGCCGATGACAGTTTGAAAGGGAGAGTCCCTATTGATATTGATTGTGATTATTTATTAATTGTAATTACCAAGGGTTGATTATTTATAGTTGTTGTAAATCTGTCGTCACAGATTTTTAGTTCTTTAATTCTAGCCAGGAATTTTTAAGTCCTATATTTCTTACACGAAACTACTACTAATTACTCTGTTCTTTCATGTTAGTTTATGGTGATAATATTTACAATTTCCAAGCTAAGAATATTTTGACCCGTTTTTACAGTTTCAGTGACGAAATGTCTGTAGAACGCAAATGACATTCCAGTCTCAGGCATTTTGGAGTCCTACCTAGCATATTGTAATTAGCGCTATTTGAAAGTGATGGAAGACAGAAGACTTTACATTACTTATTTCATAATACTGAGTGGTTAGCTTTCAAAGGAAGCAGCAATGCATAAGAATTAATTGAAATTTTCAAGTTCCCAACTAATTTCCTGGAAAAGTTTGAATTACCTAAGTATCAGCCGGTAAATAGTTTCCGTGACAAACACGTAAATCACGGCGTTAGAGTTTTTATTGTTGTCTATTTTCGTGCTATCAATGATAGATTAAATGTTATAATCCCAGTCGCCAACTTTATAATCGTATCATCAATCATATTTTTAAAAATAACGGTTTCGAATACTTTGGAAATATTTTCCCCGTTATTTATAACTCAATGAATGAATTGTGTTCACTTTTAAATAAAAACGTGTGAAAAATAAAGTTTTTTTTGTAATTTTGGGATGACACGTCGACGTTTACGTGCATCGTTTATAAATACAGTGCCAATTTTCGCCATGACATAAGTAATACAGTTATCAAAAATTACGAGTTATTCAATTTAAAAGGCTATAAAACGACGAACAGATTAAATAACGACCTGATTCAGACTCGGGAGTCATAATTCAATTGAATTTAAAACGTTCAAAGATAAACTTTGTCGCGAAATTTTCATATCTCAAGTTTTCACTGGAAAAGCGTAAAAAATCTAACGAGTAAATGTATGACGCACAACATTTTTTATCGCCAGGACTGCGCGCAAATTCTAGAAAATTTTCAACTGATAAATACCGTAGGCGCCAGACAGAACAGGAACAATAACGCGGTGTCAAAATATTCCGAAAGTAAAACCGCTATAAATCTCCATTTTGATTAATCATCGGCGGTTTTTTTTTCCAATGCGAACGGTACATGATTAGCGCTCTGCCCACGAAAATTCTCCTGTTTGTTTAACTGCGTTTTTACTATTTGCATAACACGCTTTTGGCCGGAGTCATTGCGCTTCCGTTTGGGATAGACGCGGATTCCTGACGAAAAAAAGTTACAAATAGGCTTGGCATTATTATTTTGAATGCAACTTGAATGTTTGTTGTTGGAGCTGTCACTCTCCTTTTCCGTTGGCAGCATGTGATGACGCTTTTTCGTTTTATGGCCCATTTCTTGAAGTAGCGTAAATATTGTTTGGTTGATCTAATGTTGTTCTAATAATTTAGATTTGAGGTTTTAAAAGCGTTTCAACATATCAAGAGCGTGTCTTTTAATTGGATATTTTAGTTAATTGCTATGATTAAAGGTCACTCCATCCACCCCGGAGGAAGAGATGCGTTCATTGACTTACCTGTTCAGTGCCCCCAAAATGTTCTTTTTAGAACCTTTCCATGATAATTGGCCTTCGAAATATTATCGCAAATGGTTCATTATACTATCCTGCGACCTCAACAAATAAAGATTTTCGTAATATGCGTCGTAAACGTATCGGCAAATTGGCACAAAGTCGGCGCTACAAGATTCTGCTCAACATTTTTAAAATTAGTCTGTTTACATAAACAAAGATAGTCAAGAGTTTTACGACGATGCCACCAGACAGTGTTCGTTTTTACAGCAGGAAATCTGCAGCAATTTCGCTACCACCATGGCCGGTTATCGTGTTACATTTTTAGAACCGTTAGTGATAATTACGTTGAGCTATCAAATCCAAAACGCAATAATTCATAGTAAACATCGTAAATTGCGCGTTTCTTGCGGAAGAAACCAGGGAGTTATCAGTCGTTCTAATTTATTGTTGATTTTGTATTGGCATTCATGCAACGGTGGTAGGCCGAGTTTGCGTCAAACCCGTGCATTTTTGCGCTTGGTATTTTTATGTCTTCTGTTGAGCGATCTAGGAACGGCGCCGTTGGTAACAAGAGAACAAAACCTCTAATTGTCTTGGACAATGTCCAGTTGCATCAAGTGCATTTGTTTAAAAATAGTAAAGATTCGATTATTGGTTTGTTTTGGTTTGCAGTCTAGCCACGCGCTTCCAATTAACTCCCTTCAAACGATGCTTGCGTAAAAATTTCCAAGTGAAAGAAAAATAAGCTTCCAATTATTCATTTTAGTCTGTCGTTAGCTTTGTTGGATCAGAGCGACAGGAAATATATTGTTACGGACGTTATTTTCATTTCGGTGCCTCTTAAACGCTTGATTACCGTATGCTTTGAAAACGTATTACGTTTTATTGAGCGTGAATTACGTTTCTTTCTAATAAGGATTTTTCTGCAAGGATCATTTCGAGTTTCATTGGCACGACCAACATTTTTATTTCTATGCTTATGAGTGATTATAATTATTCCTAGCTCTATCCAGTCGCAACGTCCTCGAAATCTGCAATTTGGCACAGTGTCTTTTTTTCAAAACAAAATTAGTTTCGCTTTACATTATCGCTATTGAAAGTACTAATTATTCAGACACATGTCTGTAGTTGTTTCAAGTGAAAATTAAATTCGTGACGGACGTTTTGAATGTAACTTAGAAGAGGTCACGTTAAAAAAAATGTGCCAAGAGGCGATGAGAGCGAAATGTTTATTAATAAAATTTGGACACTGATCTAGACGGAGGATTCGTAAAATATTTAAGAGAAAAAGACCGGCTGTGCCACCCCAAATGGATGGGACCAATCAAAACTTTACCATCCATCTGTGTAAACCTTCCAACCCTATTTTCATACGTGACTGTGCGTTTGTTATATCGATATTTGATCAGGCCATTTAAGGAACATCTAATTCGGCCACTCATCAATGATATGTCATGAATGAATAATAAAATAAATTGTATTAAAAAAATGATAAATCAAATTTGTGAATTTTTAGTTACCTAAACAAACTTCAGAACTTTTTTAATTTTGAACTGTTTGTGCTTGTTCGAAGTTTCGCCACTTAATTTGCTTCCTTGCACTAGAAATTTTGATCCATTTCAACTGTAACAACTCAATTTCAAGCTTTCTCAAAACCATTCTTAACTTAATTAAATTCCAAAATTCTATCGATCTGGTGTTCAATTCCAAGTTTCAAACGATTAATTTAAAGTTCATAAATAATTAATTTCGTACAATTTCCGCGACAACCTGAAATTTTAAATCCTTAATTAAATCTGACATTTCGATCGAAATTACGTTCTCGTTTCACTCTCAAGAAAATTACGATTTTCTGTGCTTCCTACCCAATTACTTTCGTTTAACGACGTTTAAGAAAGCAACATCATCTTCATTAGCAGGAAATAAGGTGACCGGTCATCTTCTAGAAAGTCCTTCGATGCAAATTTTCTGGTTTAGTGAAAAATGTTTTAAACTGCGTCGTGTGAACTCAGCAAGTTAATTTAATTACTCGAATAATAGAAACTGTAAACAATGGTTTCGACGACCTTGTGGTAGTGTTTAATCTTATCGATATGTTTTTTTGACAGCGATCTGGCGCCAGGTGGAATTAACGCATTTTGTAATAAAATCAGTAATTCAGATGAGCCAAAAGCATATTTTATTGTTCGCTAAGATCACAAAGAAACGGAGGAATTGCGCCGCGCACCCACAGCTAAAACCGTCTATTTGTCGTCTTATTTTTTGTTATCAAAGACCGGATAATCGTCATGTTAGGTTAAACCGGGAAGCCACCGAAGTCTTAACATTTGTAGACGGATGAAGTGAATCACTAGAACACTTCGCGTGTACTTAAATTTTTCTAAGGGCAGATATTTTTAAGCATAATTAAGGGGAAGGTTGGGTCGCCTTAAAAACCTTTATTTTTATCCAATGTAAAGGCCACATTTTCAAGGTTACACCTGTCGTGATTTTTTGGAGCCGTCTACGTCTGTAGAAATTTGGCCCCAGGCCAAATCGGTTATGAATGCGGCGCCGTGTACAACACCCATAATAATTTCTGTATCAATCAAATTTATCTGTATAAAAGGTGTCAGATACTTCGATCGTATCAATAAGTAATTGGTTTTCGTTGTTTTCTTTTGAAGTCTTTCGAATAAGAGATAATGGGGCTATTTTCGAACGGTTCTATATTTACAACGACCTAGGGTTTTCACTTAGTACGTGTTTATCTTATCAGCTGTTCTATTAATATGATTGGAGTCGGTGGGTTAGTTCAATATTATGGTTCAATGCGCAATAGACTGCCAACAAGTGCACCGGGTGATAATTTCGACGCCTTTGATGATGTATGAACAAAAAGCGTGTGATTCTGAATCATACTCGTGAAGACGATTTTGGTCTAACGGCACAACCAAAAAGGAGTGTGTTCTTGCGAATCCTTTCACGAAATTGTAATAAATTCCAATTATTTTAATTTTTAACAGACCTGTGTAATATTAAGAGAAAAAAGATGTACAGCGTGTTCGTGTTGCAGGATTTACTAGTGATTTATTCATTGAGGTTGGAACGTGGCGTTTTAACCTCCGAGGAAGGAAAAGCTTCAAATCATTTTTATTCAGTTTATTTATTATAATGTGGTTATTTAAATTTAATTTTAATTATACCGGGACTGCTTTTATACATTTATGCGATTTCCAATGTAAATTCAATTATTTGTTATTCGAAATATAAACAAAAGTGAAATAAACAATGAATAAAACAATCCGTGACAAATAACAAATATTTGTCGGTGCCGCGTTTGTTCTCTTTTGCCGAGGTGCGCATATTTTTAAATTTCTTTTGCACACAACTCTAAATCCAAAATGATGCAGTTAATATAATTTTGGGAATTCAGGAAATTGTTGGTTTTCCAATTCCATATTAAACAGTGGAAAATCTCGGACTTCAAACACTTGAAATTAGTGTTTGATCACTTGCGAACCAAACCTGTATTTACGTTGAGGTAATTAGTACGTTGGTAAATTGTAAATTAGCTGTAACTTTTTTTAAATAAACATTTAAATGGAAAATTAATTATTTTATATACGTAGGTCTTAATCTCGAAGATGGTGTCACAACTTTTGGAATAAAAGGAAATCTGACGGAGAAAATGTGGAAAAATATCAAACATTTTGAAACAGTAGAATAAGTTATATAATTTGTCAGTTTATTGCATTTTTTCCTAATTTAGAACAGTTTCCCAAGTTTGTGTCTGATAACTCCACTCCGCCTACGTGAGCTACTCTTCACCAAATCTTTATCTCGAATTTCGGTGTTTGACATAGCTCATTAAGTTTACACACGTTTTTCAAATCATCTTATCTCTAGCGAAGTGCGAACCGTACAGGATGTGTATTTATAGAAATATCTTATTTATTTCTTGTATTGATAAAAGATTAAAATAACTATCTGTCGCCACTGTTCAGAAATTAAAACTCGCTGCTTCAAAGGAATAAATTTGCATGAACAGTCAATGGCATCCACCATATAGTTTCATTTGAAAACCGGCGAGTCGCATCAGTCATCGTCTCGACGGAATCCTCTAGTTTTATCTTCGTTAAGACTATCTGTGGAGATTCACTGCTTAATCCTGAATCCCATGAGCTTGCTACTCCCACAATAAAAATAAAATAAAAGTTCTTCTCATCCTGTTGCGTTTGACGTCAACGGGATTAATTTACTCGCTTTCCATGATGTCCTATGCAAATGACGTTTGGTATACCATCGCCACTAGTAATGGCTTCGTGTCGTTATGTGTCGTTGTCATTTTTTATTCTAAGTTATTGCCTCTCATGGTGATAATTTTTATATGGTGGAAATAATCACTTGGAGGGAATTAGAGGTGTTTTACATCCGTTTCAGGAGGGTGAATGTCAGTTTTATTTATTGAGGGCGTGTGCGTGATTTTAATGGGGTTACCCGAAATGATTTAGTAATTTTAATACGTACTCCATGTGTGTATTTAAAAGTCTTGATTTCTTACTTTGTGCTGCACAAATGTTGACTTACCTGTTTCATCCAATGAATTTAAAATGCTGATTACTGGAGTTTAATTCGTAAAATGCGACGCAGAATGTACAAGTGGGAGCACCAATTAATATTTCTAAAAAATTATTCAAATATTTACATTAAAAATGGGGAACGTGTCCGGACTACGTGACAATGTTCATCTAGTACTTCTTGTTGCGTAAAAGCAAGAATGCACTCGTGGTCCTATTATGGGCGGAATATTTCTCCAACTTTTCGTGTGAGGTCTAATTGACTCACAGAAACATTCTCGTAATGGATCTATAATCGGTCTAAACTTGTATGTAAATAAACACAAGTGCCGGAGGAACCGAGAAGGAGAAGCCCAACAAGAGATGATAAGAGGCTATTTTTAGACTACTGGCGTTGTGGCTGCTAATTATTCCACAGATAATTCAGGCGCATTGTTGAAGATGTGTTAAATGGCCTTATCTATTTTCCACAAGTGCGCAGAAATTCCACAGTAAAGAAAAATGTAGTATCATTTTCACCCTTCCAGGTAACTCGAGCTGTTTTGGTCTGGTTATCACATTGTCGAAAAAAACGCACTTATTGCATTTCTTGCCACCATAAATTTTCTGATCGCTTCTACGTTAGTGGTTTCCGAGGTTGGGCGTGGGTTTCCACTTCGCCTTCTTTTCCTTCCTTTCCGGCTTATTTAAATTGGTACCGGCTCACGCGTCAAGGCGAAATTAGATCGTTCCTGTGCCAGAAATTCTTGTGCGAAAAGGGCGACGTTAATGTTAATTCATTGAAAGTATTTGTCACCGTTTGTTGGAATGACTTTCCACAATGGTTTTGTCCGAATGTGTCGGTGTGGCTCGGTGCAATTACCAGCATTGTCGTGAGTCATAATAGGCGTTCTCATCTTTGGATTTTGTCATGCTAATGGCCATTGTTTGATTCCGAGATGATTTTTTTTGTCATCGAAAGCTTCCTTCCTAAAGTGGAATGTTGAAATTAATGAATGAACGCTCGAGCAAGAATTTTGCCCCGTTACTTTTGGAAATCGGTTTTTTCAATGACATGTAAACGAACACGGTTCTAATTAGTGCGTTAATTGATGTGATCGTGTGTTTTTAATAGAAAGTTCGTAACATTACAACTAATAGAAACCAACCCATTTACCACATTACATTACTCATTCGCACATTTTCTATTATTGTTCTCTTTTTTCAGGTCGAACAAAGAGATGTGCCTGGAATCGACTGCGCCTATTTGGCCATGGATACCGAAGAAGGAGTCGAAGTCGTTTGGAACGAAGTTCAGTTTTCGGAACGTAAAAACTTTAAGAACCAGGAGGAAAAAATACAACTCATTTTTGAAAATCTCACCCAACTCGAGCACCCTAATATTGTCAAATTCCATCGGTATTGGACTGATACACACAACGACAAGCCTCGGGTAAGCATTCGAAAATTATTCCACTATTGGATATTACGTACTGATTCCAAGCTATTAATTTGCTGTTTGGCTCGTGAAGAAACATAAACGTTATTAATGTTCTGTTGTTTCCATCATTTAGTTTTGATTGCCTCGTTTACAAATAACGAAACTTTTCTGACCTTGTTCTTCAGATAAAAACCAGACTTGGGGAACGCTCCTGATGAATCACCGTATTTGTCTTTGCGATAAAATATTTCAACTGAAATTAACAAATAACCGTCATTTTACATGCTCAAATGTACTTTGTATTCAAACTTGGAAGATTAATTTGGTATTGATTCGATTTAACGAAATCAGGAAAGGGGAAATTACCATTTCAACGCGTCCAATGACTTAAATTAATTTGTTTTCAAATAACTGGTAATCTTTATTGTTTTTGTGTTATCGTATTATGTATATTTATGTTTGATATTGTAACGGATTGTAAGTCATATCATAGAAATGTTTAATGACGAATTTCCGGTGTTAAATAATTTGAAAGTTGTTGGAATTTTTATGAATGTCGCCCCCGCGTTGTTTGGAAAAGTAAACGTAAAAAGTGCGAAACTTTCCTGTGCAGCTATTAAAAAACGGGAAAATTACAATGCTATGGATAATTCCCAGCAAAGGCTATCTAAACAATTTTTTGTTCTTTAAAATCTCTGCATGAATGAAGGAAAGCCTATTAAATTAATCTCAATTAATGGGATCATAAATCAATTATGAATTTATATGTTTGTGGACAGTTGCACGCTACACGTGTTTTTTGTTGCAGGTCATATTCATTACGGAGTACATGTCCTCAGGTTCCTTGAAACAGTTCCTCAAGCGTACGAAGCGCAACGTGAGAAGGCTGCCGCTCCCAGCGTGGAGGAGGTGGTGTACACAAATCCTCTCCGCTTTAAGGTAATTAACTAAAAAACGGTGAAACCACAACACCCCTCTTAGCTATTAAGTTATTATTAAAATTATATTATAATGTAGTTTTTAAGTTGAAGCTATTGTAAAAATTGTGTCGCCACGATGATTCTGACTTGTGAGTATGTAAATCATCGTGGTTGACGCCACATTGTACTGATATTACATATTGTTAATACCCTGTGTTCACAGTGTCATCGCAAAGGTAAGTGGTTTTTAGCCCAAAAATACAATACTGTGCATCGTATCGGGAAAATCCGAAAACCGTTTTTCTCGGAATTTTTCTGCCTCCTGCAGGCGCGGTCCGTCGTGTCTTCTTTCTTGTTTTATGTTTTTTTTTTGTTTGGGTGGTTTTTGGGCCGCGCCTCGGTGTAGCGCATAAAAATCCGAATTTTGTGTCAGCAGTTTGCAGCGAGATCGGCCGGCGTTCGTCAGTTCTATGATCTGCAGTCTGTTTTCTTTCCAGTTACTTGCATTCCTGTTCTCCGCCAATCATCCACGGCAATCTGACCTGTGATACCATATTTATACAGCACAATGGCCTCGTCAAGATTGGATCAGGTAATCACATCGAAAAATCTCATGAAATTCACTTTTTTCGAAAAGATTGTGTCTTTTACTTATTCAATTGGTTTGATTTTTTTTGGAGTTATTATGCTGTATAGTTCGCAATCAGCAGCGGTGGATAGTTACGCCCAGCTCAGACTTGCTCGTTTCACACTCTACCGGCATCGCTCGAAAATATCACAACAAACGAAACTATCAAAAGATGGCGGTAAAGAGTCAAAGGGGCATTAGCTGGTCCGGGCATGCGAGATGCGTTTTGACGGGCATTCGTTAATCCTTTCTCATTCATTTCGTGTATGTAAAATAGGGCTGGGAATGAATATTTTACACGCACTAACAATGAGTGAGGAAAGATATCATGTAAAACGTTTGCTCCCAATTCTTGTCTCAATCATTTTCGAATCAATCAAAAAGAAATTTGCCGGATTTTTGGTAAATTGTGCTAATTCGAAGATGGTTCGACGGTCTTTTCGCTGTTGGTAGTCCACTATCAGCCACACTTGGAGCTATAAACTTTTTTTACTAATTTCGCTTTCATTTCTCTAGTGGCTCCTGATTCCATAAACCATCACGTTAAAACATGCCAGGACGATTTCAAAAATATGCATTTCATTGCACCAGAACATCCTAGTAAGTAATTGGCTTTTATTGTACTAGTTGTATTGGATTTCGTTGTGCTCGTTTTCATTTCCTACAAATTTCTGATCGGAGCACAACGAAATCTCTGTGTACTCATTTTTTAGTTTAGTGGTGATGGTTTGCATATTTATTTTAAATACATTTCATCTTCTTTCTCCACTAATCATGTCAGGTACTGTGGATTATCATTTAATTAATTAACACAAGTTTGTTTTGTGTTCAGATTACAACAGTCGTGGGTATGAACAAACATTGCCAGTAATTTATCGCGAAAAGTAAATTATCAACGCAAACTGAACAAGACCTAATTTATTTAAAGCCTAATCTCGGCATAAATTTATTTTGTAATAGTGGCTCTTTTAGCTGAGTCTGTAATCCAGGAGTCCCAAAGTTACTAATTGAAAATTATCGATTTTGTATTAAACCATGACACATTTAAAAACTGCGAGCTAAATTAAAACCACTCATAACCACAGGTAATCAATCCAACGATTCCAGTCTTGAGAATTTGAAAAGCCGGCGGTTCGTGATAGAAAGGAAATCAACCACCTTATAATATTACCTTATGGTTAATTACGAAGGTATAATTGCGATTTTTTCGGTATAAATTACATGGAATTATAATGGGTGGCGCCACGAATCGTTACGGTAGTTTGAATTTATTGTGTTATTAACAAGTTTCCAGACAAAAAAGTATAATTGGCGGCCATTAAAATTCTTGGATGCTTGTAATGTAGTTGCACTTCGATCGGCTTTCAGCAGGGCGGGCGATTAAAAAAGCCTCCGGACAATGAAAGATTTTTGTAGGCAATGACAGACAAAATCGCGTTACAGTGTAACCTCGATATAACGGACACGGAATTTATATAAAAATTATCTTCGACATGACTAAACCGTTTTGCCACTGACCTTTCGGAGCTAATCGCCTTAAGTGCGTTTATTCATTTAAATCGCACGGTGAAAACGCTAAATATTATCCTTACAGCTGTCAATAAACCCGTATCTATATAAACATACTGTAAAAAATAACTGTTTCGATACCGCGCCATTCTAATCTTTCGTTCGTGTTGTGAATCTGGGTCTGTTTACAAAAAATGTGGTAGTTTAGGCGGAAGAAAAAATTTCCTGGAGGAGAAGTCGTCGTCAGACTTTGATATTCGAAAGTTGGTTTGTTTAGCTTCATCCTAGATTCCTATTTTAAGTGTTTGGTTATTGGTGATGTAATGTTTATTACACGTGGAGACTCAATCGAATTTGCGGTGATAAATTTTTTTGAACTTATTTTTTTTTTCTGATACCGACAGTTACGGCATTATATTTTCAGAACTCCACGACATACGTTCGATATTTCCCACCCCCTTCGTGTGTGGATTTATTGGAATGTACTTCTATTTTTGACCTATTGCCTCCGAAAATATCACGCTTTCCGCCTCCTTCAAATAAATATCCACAAAAAATAACCCTCTCACCCCAATTTCCGCATTCGTGCTGAAATATTTATGTGCAAAATCAATAATATTGCTATTCCTGGTTAATCCTGCCGATATTTAATAATGACACCGCAATTAACATTACAAATGAATTTGAATCATGAAAAAAATGCGATCGGATTACTGGCGCTCATGACTCAGACTGTTGTATAACCTAGTCTCTTTTTTCCACGCCACAAAAACCTAAAGCCTTGAGGTTGGTCACGATTTCTAGTTTCAATAGCTTTGTATGTGTGGAAATTGAAAATTCCCCACTTTACACGTGCTGGTTGTTTTTTTGTAGGTACGATGGGCCCTCCGATGGACATCTACTCTTTTGGCATGTGCGCTCTGGAGATGGCCGCCCTCGAAATAGTCGGTAACGGCGACTCCGGCAACAAAGTGACGGAAGAGAATATCAAGAAAACCATTGATTCACTCGAAGACGAGCAACAAAAGGATTTCATACAAAAGTGTCTTCAAAAGAATCCCGGTGACAGGCCGACGGCGAGGGAGCTCCTTTTTCACCCCCTTCTTTTCGAAGTACACAGTCTGAAGCTCCTGTCGGCGCATTGTTTGGTCAAAAAATCTGGTTAGTACAACAAAGGTCAACATTCAACAAAAGAAATATAAAGTGTCCTGTAATTGTCTCATTTAAACCTTTTTCCAACGACTGATGTCGCCACCTTCTGATCCCACACACTTCTCCTGACTAAGCGTCATTTTTATCCCATTCTTACATAAGTTTTTTTGTTATTCTGTTAGTTTTTCTTTGTGTAATTGAGTTGGTTTTTCCAGCGAACATATCTGAAACGATAACAGATGAGTTAATGCAGAGGTGGTACGGACCTGACATGATAGTGGCCGAAATAAAGCGTAAGTCCGGTCCTCCAATTCACATGAAAATGTCGGATATTCCGATTACGGAAAAATTGGAAAAATTCGTAGAAGACGTCAAGTGAGTTAAATGGTTTTTTAAAGAGTTAATTAATAATGAAATTGAAATTTAGAAACGGCATTTATCCTTTAACGGCCTTTGGTGCCAAGCACCACCCTCCAGCCCGATCGAGGGCGATATCGCCGGAAATGGCGGAGTCGGTCAAATCCGTCACACCGGAACCCATGGATGTAGAAAATAGGAAAATTGTCAGTATGATGTGTGACATCAAACCCAAAGAAGAAAGCTGTGATTTATTGGTAATGATTGCTGGTTGTAATCTTCAGTACTTTACGTGTTAATTTTAGTTGACGATTGTACTCCGAATGGACGATAAAATGAATCGCCACTTAACTAGTTGTATTACCCAAACGGATTCTCCGAAAGGTCTAGCTCAAGAACTGGTACATTATGGTTTTATTAATGAAGTAAGTTATTTCGGCAGAAGGTAACCAGTAGTAGATCCGGGAAGTAGAAGGTCGTGTTTTCGTCAGTAAGACTGTCGTTGTTTATTTATGGTGAGAGTACAGACCTCCGGATTGTTTATTATTATTAAGTAAAGTTAAACACAATTATCTGTTTGCGCTTTAAAATATTTACATAATAATAAAAATATTTGAATGCATCGTGGCAAATGTGCATCGTAAATGTCATGCCTAACTTGATAAACCACAATTGTGAAGGTTGGCGGCCCTGTAACAATTTTCCATCACGCATCCCCTAACTCAAAATGCCATTGAAAACAAACATTGGTGCGGCGTCTAAATAATATTTATCTCATTTTTCTATTTTTTAATGGCAAATGAATCATCCATGTTCATTGCATTAAGTTGGCGCCAGGTTCAAATGTCGGTAATCAACAATTTAATGTGTTCAGTCACATGCTGTGTGCGTCACTCTTTAAAAATTCGTAAACATTCTAGATTTGCTTTCAATCACAACATACACTGTGTTGCTCTAGAAAAAAAACTCAATAAAATGACCTGGACGTAGATTGCTCAAAATTGCTACTTTTAATGTTGGAAATCTTCCAAGATTTCTTGCACAATAGTTAAGTGCAGCCCTGCCTCGGTCCGATACGTGCTTTTTCCAGATGTACTCCAATTAAACTGTACGTTATAGTAAAGAAAATATTATTTATGCGGCAGTATAATTATGGGCTGCAGAACTGTAATTTTCTTAGTTTTTCTCATAAAGAATCTAGTCAAATCTAGTGCACTAGGACGCGAATGCAGTCGTTGTTTTATGCTCCATTGTTTTAGTAATAACTCTAAAATTTTAAATTTGAACAATGGCATTCCAAAATAATAAAACATAGAAAGCCCTCATTTGGTGTGAAAACTTTAGAAATTCCCTTTTTT
Organism: Gnatocerus cornutus; assembly: GCA_029298725.1. NCBI lineage: Eukaryota > Metazoa > Arthropoda > Insecta > Coleoptera > Tenebrionidae > Gnatocerus > Gnatocerus cornutus. The sequence goes on from CM055517.1 coordinate 6,429,470, forward strand.
ACAAATAAAGTAGGTAGGTTCCTCAAAAATTTTACAATAAAATGACAGGTACCAACAAAATCTTTAAAAAATAATGTTTTTTTTTTAATATGTTGTCCCAGTGATAAACACCCACTTTTAATGTCCTTGAACTTGAAAGGTTTAATCAGATGAGTTTGTTTACATTTGTGGTAGCGCCAAGAATTGGGCAAACTGTTTGTTTTGTAAGCAAATCGAGCCAATTTAAAAGTCCACAGAGAGGATTTAATTTTGTTGCAAATATTTTTTTAGAGCAATAAAAATAAAATCATCTGAAACGTGACAGTTTGCCTTGGACTAAATGTCACCCTGACAAGTGTAACGATGCTCATGTCGGTTCTGTTATGTGCGAGGCGCGAAATTTGAAATTAAAATTTTGTTGTGGATCTTCTTGATACTGAAAAATTAATATGAATTTTGGTTCGGGTAATCTTATTATAGAATAAACGACTCGTCCTATGCAAATTCGCGAAGGATCTTTCCAACATCAGCACTTTTTGTGGGTATTATTATCTCACCGTGACACCATGTCTATAAATTGAACAATAATTTATTTGTGCGCACTAATAAATAGACTTCCTGTTGCGAAACGTAAAGGGCATTGCACAATTTTCATTGATAAGTCATGACGATTGTAAATGATTTATCGTACGTATACAATTAGAAATCTCAAACAAAATGACATTTCCCAACGATGTGGGTTGTTTGAAGTTTTGCAATGTAGGTAGACTGGGTTTATCTCTTATGACCATGAATAAACGACGTAACGAACGACAAAAGCGCCCACTTTAGCGGAAAAGTTTTTGATGTGGTGTATTTCCAGGAGGATCGAGACAAGATTGCTGCCCTTATAGGAGAGACGTTAAAGGACTGTTCCGGCCGTAGTAGTCCAAGTAGACTTTTCGAGCCCTTATCACATCTGCCCCCTCCCCAGCCGGCATTGGTGAACTCTGCATTACCCTTGACGGCGGTCAATTCCACTACTCAAGTGCCCATGCACTCCACTAGTTAGTAGAACATAGATACTGCCAATGCACTTTCATATTTCTAAGATGTCAAATACAATAGTTGGATAACAAAAAATTGACAGAAATATATTTACCATAAGTACAGTGTCGACTAACTAGACGATCGCCCGACGAGAAACTGCGGAAAAATTGCAGGAAATATCAGGATATTGTCATCGTGCTCATTAATTATCCTTAAAGGACGTCGCGCGAGGATAATTAATGTGTTCGTTTGATGTACAGAGTGATAATTCGTAGTGACATCATCATAAGCTTATTTAGGCCGCCTGCATTTTTCCAAGCTAGGTTCATGCCTTACAACAATAATTTGGGTTAGTCTAAGACGTCATTTACGATAGAGTTAGAAAGAAGAAGACTGTTTTAAAAATGCTGGACATTACACTAGTCATGTGACCACGTGTTAATCTGTGATCAGAGCTTCAATGACATAAACGCTGGACTGTTTTATCATAGATTTCATAATATTGTATGTGATCTGTTTATGATGATGATGATGATGATAATTTTTTATAACTCCTAAACCGCGCTCGCAAGAATCTGTTTCATTGTTATTTATTTTACTTTAATACTAAACCCGATGGATGTCAATGCTGACGGTTTAGCTTGTGTTATTATTGTCAAATACTCGTGTCGCAAATGCATTATGATTTGCCCCTTGAGACTGATGTAATTATTTAAAGAAATAAGGGAAAATGTGAAAAGAATAGTGGTAGTTGCAGGACAGGACCAATTGTATATCGAGGTTTCGTTCTAACTTGTGTCGGAAAGGGACGCTCTAACTAAACTAATTTACGTCGACGAGGTTATTTTTATTTATTTAAAAATCAACGAATTTTGTTCCGAATTTAGGCCTAAGTTATTTTTTTAGTTTCGTCGCCTAAAATAGCTCCGAGGACGTAAATTAGTTTGTTCAGTGGCGAGATTAGGAAGGTGTACATAGTAACTACTGTATGAAATTGTAGATAATGGATTTTTTATTGAGAATTTAGAGTAAGGATATTATTTATTTGTATAAGACATCAATAAGAACGCTCTGTTAGAGGTCCCGTGTGATAATTCGCTCAAAGTCTGGATGATGGCTAACCTGCGTAGTCGGTTATGCTTTGCCCCTCCAATTTCGAGTATAGCCGCTGCAGTCTTTCCGTTAAACGAAATGTTCACCTTCACAGCTTCTTCACTGTAAACCTCTTAAAACAAACACGTTCAAGAAACAATTATTGTTCTTCCTTAGGCAAAAGAACATAACGTGCAGAGATCTTTTTGTTTTCAGGTCATAGTGATATTAGAGACCCCTAATTTTTTTATACTTATTTATTTCTCATTTGTTACCTTAGCTTGTCAGACTTACTAATCAACGCCATCATGAAATAGCTTGTTTATTATTTAGATTTAGTCATGCCTCTGCATGTTTGTTCAATATTATTGCTCACATTGAGCAAATGTATATGAAATTCTATATTGAATGCTAACGGAGACTTTGCATTTAAAAGCTTCTGCCAAACACGTCAGCGCTGTTCTATTGGGGTGGCCGGTGAGAAGTGTTCCTGACACACTTTTATCTGGTCCCGTCAGTTTCATATAATTTCATTTAAGTTGTGTTTATTTGTATTGTAATATCACCAATTCTTTATTGTATACCTAATTTAAATAAAGATGCAATATGGAGAATTTTGTAATTATTGTGTATTTTTTTGTTTGGTTTTTTTGGTTTGAGATGCTACCATGTTTGTTCAATAAACTGCTTGAAAACAGTCGTACTTTACTTGGAAATAAAAACAGAACGTAAATTGTATAAAATTTATTCTTTATACCTACAAATATTTATATACACATATAAATATTTACAATATATAAAATATCAAAGTCGTATATACACAATAAAATGATTACACCTAAAATGGACGTGGTGCTGATAGCTAACATAATACTGATTAAATCACTACCATTTTCAGCACCGAAGTATATGAGCACGATTCTAATTACAATTACACTTTAGTGCCGTTTTGTTGGCTGTCACCGATTGTCACATGTGTCACGAAAGGTCCTCTGTGTTGATTTCGATTCATGTGACGACCTTGCACAGGTTGTGATGGTTGTTGCCCTTGCCTAGGCAAAGAATTCGAGTTGACGTCTTGATAAGCCGCCGGTTGATTAGTATGATGCATTGATGGATTTGCTCGAGCCGGACGGTTCAAAATCTGTTGAATACTCTCGTATTCGTAGAAGTTTGATACGGGGCGCAGTTGGTTGTCGGTGCGCGTTTGACGCTGAGAATGATATTGATGCTGCTTGCGGCTACAGAATATATTAGATCAGATAGTAGGCTAGGGGCGAAAAAGCAAAGATCATTATTTTATGTACAACACGTGCAAGAGAAAGCAACATGCAACTTTATATTAGTAAACGCCAAGGACAGTGTGTAACAGAAAAAAAGTGCATACCTTTCTTCCTCCACCTTTAACCTTTGCTGTTGAACTTGCAGACGCATCTGAACTATCTGACTGTCAGATAGTGGATCTTTACGGCTGCGTGGACAAAATACAATTATGACAATGACAATGCAACATTAACACAATTTTTAAACATAAATTGATTTGTTATCATGCAACAAATCAGGTTAGTAACAATGAAATGTGCATAACACGGTTGTAAGAGCCCTTGGAAAGTCCACAACCACAACAAAAGAGACTCTTTTACCTCAAGTGATTCTGCAGCTCGTTGTAGTTCACGTAGTGGGTAAACGGCACTGATTCGGTGATCCCAGAGCGGCTCCCAGGGCGGCCACCATACTCTCCAAAGTTGGCACCCTTGAAAAAACTCGTTAGCTTCGCCGGTATAACCCCTAAATCTACATACTTGTCGCTGGTCGTAAATCGGGTCTCTTTCATCCGACTGGTAGTACGTGTGTCTCATTCTATGATCGTGTATCTTGCGCTCGTTTCTCCTCTGACCCTGATCAACATTCATCTGATTCCGGTATTTGATTACAGGAGGCGCAACCGAGTTCTCTGGTATCACCTGAACTTGCTCTGCATGTCGATGCACAAAACCATGCCTTTGATACAAAGGTTGATACAACTGTTGTAGTCTCTGGTTTTGTTGCTGGTGTTGTTCCTGTAGTCTATCATTCGTATTCTGCGTCTCTTGATGGTGTGTCTCAACTTCCTGTTGCGCGTGGACGTTGGAATCAAACTCATTGTTGTGATGGTAATGTTGGACATCGTTGTTAAACTCCATTTTTCTGTGTTTTCCGAAGCGGAACATGGAACCGATTCCTTTTAACAGACTCGGTTTCTTCTTCGATCCTTTGTGTTTGCCGTCCAGAGCTGCGTTCAGAGATGACTGTCTCGGGCCGCCTCGGACGTTGTTAAACCCGTCGATTTCGCGTTCGTTATCCATTGGTCCATCGATCAACCAATGCTTTTTGGCACCTAAAACGGAAAACTAAGAACTCGGAAGTCAAACACGGGAAACTTACTTATTTCAGACTGATGGTTGGGGTCTACGATGTGCTTATCCACCGCGGCTCTAAAACTCTCTTCGCAACCCCGACCACGGATCACCTTCAGCCCTCCTGAAGGACCCCGGTAGCTGTAAGCGGGGTCTCCCTCTTCCTGCATCTGAATCTGTAAAATAATCATTAATTTTAAGTTCGTGTTGCGCTAAATACGTACCTCCTGGACCATGGTTTGTAACGACTCCAAACTAGAAGACTTTTTCATCCCAAGAGACGGTCCCAATTGTCCCAACTTGTCCGCATCTACCAGAGAAACACATTACACAATGTCGCAACCCAGCGAAACGAAAGAAAAAAATGAAAATGAATGCTTACATTCCGGATGTTCTTGTGAGCGATTTACACTTATAACCGACTCCACTGACCCAACTCTGACTAAGTTAGCTATACAATGAATGAAAAACATAAATTAGCACAACAAGCAAAAAAGAGTTGAAGTTAGCACACAACGAAAACTTACGGTTACAATCCTTACTTTTTCTCTCTTCGCGGAGTTTCTTCGTCCTTTGGTACGTATCCGTACTCTTGGCGTCCAACGTCGCGTGACGTTTCTCCGACATGCTTTGGCGTCCGAACGCGTCTCTGGAGAACTTCTGAGGGTTCTCGAGGGACAACTGACTGGCGTAGGTAGCATCAGTCCCTTGAGCGGTGGTTTGGGAATTCGAGTCTGTGCTTTTATCATCAGCAATCGTCGCCTTTCCATCGGGTTCATGGTCGTTACGATTTTCAGGGACACTTCCGTTGGAAAGGTTCATTTTATTCGTCATGTGGACGTTGATTCTAAAATCGTGAGAAATAAAAAGTGAAGTTAGGTAGAGAGAAACGCACCGAGAGTTTTGATGAGTTATAACCCTGGAACCGTACTCATCTTCGATAAGAATTGGTTCAGCTGGAGCGAGGTTCAACGTGGTACTAGTCAAGTTCCCGTAAGAGTTGTTCGCAACCAACATGCTGTTGGTCCAACTTTCATGGGCAGCCTTGTAGTAACTCTCATTGCGTAACTGCTTGTTGTTACCAGTCAAACGGTCCAGGACCGGATTCCACGTGTGCATTTGCGGTATATTTTGTGCTGGTTTCGCATCAACCCCATTTTGATTAGGGTTGAAGATCACAGTATTCGTTGAGCTACCACTAGCTCCAGAGTTATTGCTATGTGATGGTTCAGTTTCATTGGAAAGATACAGTTCACCGGACGAAGACGTATTGAGCAAATTAGGATCTGAGCCTCTACTACTAAAACTTCTGTTAGCACCAGGAGATGACGCCCTTCTTGCTATTGTGAGGGTGATATTACCCGGTACCGGTCCTTCAGTGTGCAACATGGCTTTCCGAAGAGTTTCCATCGCATCACTGTTTGACTGTTGCAACAGCGATATTCCGTTCACGTTCAACAATTGGTCGTTGGTTCGCAAACGTTTGTCACGAGACGCCGCACCTCCATGTATCACACTCTTGATGAAGATCCCCAAGTCTTGAGAACCACTGGTTTTGCCTTTGACGCTGATACCGAGACCTGCTTTTTCGGAATCGTGCACTGGAATGTTGAGGGTGAGGATCTCGCGGTGCTTCCAGGGGAAGATCATCGTGTCGTCCGACTTCTCGGGGGGCTAAAGTAAGCAAAATTGTCATCAAGAAGCAATTGGTGGGAGGTTTAGTTAGCGCCACACATTACTAAAGCGGTTAGTACTAGTGAACTAATAAAAAAACTAAATTACATTGTTGTTGCTTGCTGCCTCTTGGAATTGTGAAATGATTTTAGCTACAGAACCATTCTTTTCAGGCGCTCTGTTTTGGAGAAGATGGCTTTGCGGTAGCGGAGGTATGTTAGGGGGAAGATCGTTACCATTAACAACCTCAGCTGCTTGATCCACTTCCTTCTCTTGATCAGAATCCTGTGTGATAACAACAGTAGTACTTGTGATATTAAACTACGTGCACAAGAAAAATCGCTAAGAAAACTTACGATAATTCTCGGTAGTGCGGTTTCAATCACGTCTTCTTGTCTCGAGACCACTATTCTAACAGTACTCCCCGGAAGCGCATTCCTTAACACGGCAACAGCTTCCGCTTGGCTTTTTCCAGTCATTTCCACCCCATTCACTTCGAGGAGTCTATCTCCGATCTTGAGACGTCCATCTTCAATAGCCGCCCCTTTCGGGATTATATTTTTAATGTAAATCGGACAATTCCCACCAGCAGGATTGTCTCGCGTTGTTATACTGAATCCCAAACCGTGAGGACCCTTTACTAAGTCAATTTCATATTTTCGACCTATTTTTCTAGTATTCGCAGTCAGAAGAGACTTTAAGTTCTTAGAAATGGCTGGGACTTTCTTTGTCGGAGAGACTGTCGCCACTTTCGTATTTGTACTTTCTGTAAATGTGGCGTTATTGGGTGTTAGTACTTCATTGGGAAACTCACGTTTCTGTTCACATTCTACCATGGAAACATTTTCTTTGTCTTCTGGAAATCTCGGGTAGATCGGAGCTGGAGGTTTCCGAAGGCTGTCTAAACCGGAATTTTTTATAACTTTCAGTCTTAGTTCTGGCGAAGTAAGGTGAAGTTTAAAGATATCTTGCACCCTAAAGAAAAAAGTGTGAAAATTTGTTGGAACCAAGGGGAGACTTACCTTTGGAATGGCATGTTTAGCAAATTCTCCCCGTTAATTTCTACGATCCTATCATAAATGGCTAATCTCCCATCTCGATCTATCCTCTTCCCCGGTTCAATCCCCTGTACCAAAAGTCCTCGATCCTTGCCTAGCCTGTCATAATCCGGAACAACATGAATCCCGAGCGGTCCAGGTTCGTTACGTATTATTATAAGTTCAGCACTGTAAAAAACTCGTTAATTTCGCTCAAAAGCACCCTAAAAACTCACATTGAGCTATCACCCGTCGAAGGTACAGGACTAGTAGAATTATTCGCTTGACCTAAGGGCTCCTTCCTTTTACTTTCCCGAGGTAACGAGGTACTCGCCCTTGATTGCGCCGCCCTTTCTGCTGCTTCCGCCCATCGGTACCCCGCTCCATCACCCAGAAACTGCATCGACAGCCTGTTACTCCCATCCCTTCCCATTCTCCGAAATCCGGGATTTTCTTCTTCCTCTTCTTTCGCATCTTCAGGCCATTCGTTACTATAACCAATTGGAGGAGGAGGCTCTAGGATTAACGGAGCAGCACTCCAACGTTTCGTGTGTTCGGAAGGTGCAGGGGGTCCCACGGGAAGCTGGTTTAGAGCGGGTTCACTACCTCTCCGGACTTGGAGGGCGCCCGGAACTCCAGAGGCGATTTGTTCGCCGGTTACCTCAATGTCAGTTCTGGGGTAGTTTGGGCCGTATTTGTGTTCTCCGTCCTGGAAAAGAATCGTGTTTTAGCAATGAGTCGGGTAATTACGCCGTGTCGTTCATAGTGTTTAAACGCCACCCACAGACTGTCGATCAAATTCCAAACAATCGTTGCGAAATAACGTTGAGTAATGCACTTTGATGGACAGCACGTTGTCCTACCCAAAACTCGAAGGAATCTTTTAATATCACTTCAAGTTCCAGCAAAGGAATGAAATAATTGGAATCCGTGAAGACTAATGATTTATAATGTCCCAAGAGATTTCTACCGCCATATTAGGGGTACTTATCAGCTGCAAATCGCTTTTTTTACATGAAAATTAACGGTTTTCTGTTTCTCGAAGCGCACTGGTAATTTGCAGCAATAATAAAATCGATTTGCTCATCAAGATCTGTTTTCAATGGAAATTTCTTCGGCGGCATCGTTACGTCTCTGACCGGTTAGAAAAAAGCGTTTTCGAACAGTTTTCGCCATTCGCGGAAAACTACGTGATGGAAAGTTACGAGTTGTTTAACAGATGGTAATTTACTGACCGTTTAAAAGACAGTTTTCTCACAATTTGTATTGTGTGGTAATTATGCCGGATTGCCAATGTTTCAAGTAATATACCCGTTTTCTAATGCAATTACGCTGAGCTTGGAAAACATTTAATACGTACTTAAGGTAAAACAGTTTTCGACGTGTGTGCAATCAAATAATTTTACGACGGTTAAACAATGCAATCGATTAGGAAGTCAATAGGTGGTGGTCTGTTATAAATTCAAAACTATTTTCTCAAATGGTTCTTCTTATGCATGCTTGTTTTGTACCGACGTTATAAAAAGCCAAATTTAATTCTCAAGATGCTGTTAATTAGTTTCGGTTTTATGGATGATTTCTTCGTCTTATTTTAGAACAGAAAATTATTTTATAGCATGATAATCTCTCTTCATTCGTTCGCTAATCATTCATTCATTTTTTTGCTGCTGGATCATTAATGGCTCTTACATTTCTTGCAAATTGAAAAGGTAGCAAAGGGAAGTGAATGCAACCAAAATCCATTTCTATTTTTATATTTTTAACAAATAAAAACTAAACAAAGTAAACTGAACAGTTGGCAGAATTTTGACACATGTTCGAATTTGACTCAAAATTTGATTGCTTTGATGTTCAGCTTACTTCAGCTTAAGGGGCACAACCACTGTGTAATTTGGAAAAAATCGTTTTCTTGCATATTTCGATAGTCTATACCTTTAAAAATAACATACAAAAAGTTCAAATAAATATTTTAAATAGTTTTTGAGTTATAGCTATTAGTATAATACCCTATTACAGCTATTAACTATAATAAAGTTATCTTCAAACGCGTTTTTCTCGAAACTACATTTTTTAAATTTGCTCAAGTAACTCGGAGACAAATCATCCGATCGTCTTGATTTTTTTTGTTATACATATTTTGTATGTCTTGTTTTGTAGGACGAACCTCCAATTTTTTTGGTAGTATAAAAAATGTAATTTTGGCGGACCAAAAATCATCAAATTTTCGCGCAAAATTCGACTTTTTTTTTTCAAAAATCTGCCCATTTTGTCAAATTTCAAAATTTCTCCACTATCAAGGTTCATCATACGGGAAAAATGTTCTAGTTTAATAATCTTTTTATTTTTTTTTATTTCAACCATAGTGAAGGCCGCAATCACTGCAGGAGTGGAGGTTCTTTTTTTTCTAGTGGCTTTAGAAATATATGTACTTAATAACTCGGGCAGAATTAAATATTTTTATCTGAAAATTTCAACTTTTCTTCATTATTTATATAAAAATGTATCCTCCAAATTTGAAAACATTTTACGGACTTGTATTCACTGCGTGCGAAGGTCCTACCAATGACGTGCGATTGGTATCGCGGGTGACCAGATTGAACCCGGGGGAGCAGCGGTTTGCCGCCCCATTGATTATAGCGAGAGATACGTAAGCCCCCGTTTGGAGACAGAGCTTCGCACACCCAGCTGCTTAGAGCACTCGTAGACATCGGTTTTCTTATTTCTTTAGTTAAAAGCCATTTCAATTTTACATAATATAGACTAGTAGAATTAATTTTAACTTAAAAAGCGCTAATTTATGCTCTTTAAGCGATTTCTTGCATGAAATGCATGTTATATCATAACAAAATGAAACACACAAACTAGCGATAACACTTTAGTTGCTCATCGAAATTTTACGACGTGGTAAAAAGTCCAGAATTTGAAATCTGTTGGTACCTCTCTGTGTGTCATTATTTATCATCGCTCGATTGACGGGGCTACCAACCCACATTGTATGAAATTTCCTACGCTTATTTAATCTCCAGGAATTTAATGAAAGCGTTGAACAGAAATGAAAGTTTCAAAATTGTCATAAAATCAATTAAAACCGATTCGACAAAACCTAAATTATTAGAATCACATCACTGTTTTAATTTTTCATTTTTCAAAAGGCGTTTCCGATCTAGAAACTGAAGAAATTATCGATTACTTCCGTAACAGTTCCCCGAGCCCGTATCTCTCATTCTTTTCAAAATCTTATTCTACTCCACCACGACCGGTTCTCCAAAGTCCGTTAAGTAATTAATTCCCCTTCAGTTTGCACTTTTATCACGTCCCCCTTCGATAATTACAAGTAAAAGCGCGGACTCCATCTTACTGTAATAAATAACTCACGTGGAAAATATCCGGACTCCCTGTTCCTACTGAACTGCCACTGGCTCCATCTCCTCCTCCGTGATGATGAGCACCATCTCCATCTTCGAAACTCGCTAATATCTGTTCTCTATCATCGACAACGTCGCTTAATCGATCATCGGGGTCTAAAATCCCGCCTCCTTGAGATTGCAAGTTATGTACGGATACCCAAGAATCTGAACCCTGCAAAGATTGAAACGAATTAATTATCGGTTAGCAAAGAAACAACAGACAATGAAAATGATGAAGGAAAAAAAAAGAAAAGTTTCAAGTCTGTTGAGTACGACCTTGTAAATGTCGGTTCATGTACCTGCTCGCAACAATGAGCGTACACAGGAGTCATTTAGACTTTTATATGCTATTTATTACACGCAGGGAGATCGGAATAAATGCATGAGTTTGTGCGACTGTGTGAAGGAATCGACACTTTGTATTCACATTTACCAGAAAACCACACAATAGTCGTCAAAAAAATTTTCCTTTTTGACAAAACATGCATTGGGTGCGCCAACAAAAGAATTTTCTCGGTCAGCGCTCAACATATTTTTGTTCGCAGTCATTAGCCCATGTCAAATTCTAGCTTTACCATTTTATCCGGGTTTTTGACGTGTAATTTTTCCGATATACCGCGTGTTTAGTATTATCAACTTTCACCTGGGTCTTCCTCATTAATTTAGTCGCACTTAGTTTTATCGTAACACAAGAATACAATTGCTTAAGCGCTTGTTAAGAAAAGTGGAACACCAAAAGTAAGTCAAACAAACACATCGCCCATTATCCATAATTAATTTTTACCTTGCTGATAATATTGACGGATATCCTAGCTGCGAGCAATTTTCATACGTCTCCACATTGCGACAGAAACTTTCGCTGTAATTGCAGTTCCAACCCAAAAACATCCCAACAATTCAAGACGTATCGTGATGCAATAATACACTAATAAATACGTCACGTAGTTAAAAATCCAAGATTCCACGCAACAATTAAGACTTTATTACGTCTTCTTGCGCGAGGACCATGACGAATACAGAAGGGCATACAACTCTCCCACGCACCAAAGCGAAACAAATTTATTTATCAGTGTTTTTATCTATTACACTAATGCGTCTTCTGGTAGGCATTTTTAAGATTGGTGTCGGGTCATTGATGGTAATTATCGCTATCCATTATTTTCGTCGCTTGTTGAGATAAACTGAAAATGTGTGAGTGCCTGGTAAGTCGATTAGACTAAGTGGTTACGAGAGTCTTCCAGACGTTTTTCTTTGAAATCAAGACCTTTTTGCAGCTTTAATCGCGATTCTCCCCGAGATACACGCAAATTGTTTTATCTTCGTTGTAAACTCAAAGATACCGTCTTCTTGTAATCTAAATAGAATAATGAACGACCTAAGCCGTCAAAGTGAAATTACGCGTATTCAACTTTCATCGTATCGTGAGAAAGCAACACTGTTTGTAATTGTTGACTTGTTCATTATTCTCGTTTCTAAAGTCACAAAGTCATAACTCTTCAATATTTTACATGTCATAACAGTGGAAACGAACAGGTGCATCAAGATTGCTTCTAATCTCCCGAGGAATTTTTCAATTCTGTTAGATACGGCTCAGGATTTGTCTGCATTCCTCAACCACTTGTGCTCGGAGACAATTTGGAACTCGATAAATTAGCCGCGGAACACTTCACACCTCTGAGCATGTAAAATAGCACAGTCATGAAGATTAGTGTCGTTCATTTTTAGTAGAAATGCAAATACTAAATTACTTCATAAAAAAGTGCATAAAAGTCGACAAAAAGACTTCCTGTGGTTTAACGAGCTGGAACTTACTAAGTCAGAATATCTACTGCTAAATCACTGGGTAAAAAGAACGAGAAAAAATGAAGTTATAACAATGCAGAAGATTGCTATGCTAATGGCCGACCAGCTGCTTAAGCACAACAGATGCCAAAGTAACATTAGAATTTGTCTAGAAAATGTCAATTAATTTTACTTTCTACTTATAAAACAGTTTATAAGTTGAAAATATTTCATCAAATCGTAGAAATTAAAACCCTGTAGCTTGAAAAATTAAATAACTAAAACCCTAGCAATCCTGAAAACTGAAAAACTTAGGAATCTTAAATCTCAATTTGATCCTGAAAACCTTAAAAGTGATGAACAGAAAATGAAAACAGTTCATAAAATGTACGTAAATGTAAAAACGAACAAAACTACAAAACCAAAACCTGAATATTTATCACACTTGAAACGACTATTTGATAATAGTAAGTAGGACACTTTTCGAAAATATTACCCAATCGTGATAAAACGAGTTTCAAAAACCAACTATCTAAATTTCACCCTTATCACATTTGAAATTCAAACCTTCACTATCTGTCACCAATAATTCGTCTTACAAAACTCTTGAGCAACTCAGCAAAAAACGATTACATCAAAACCAGAAATGTCTCATATTTCGTTTTTTTTTACATTACCACAGCATCTCAGCACATCATCAGTGAAATCGCAGATATTTAAATTTCCGTGTAAATTAAAACCGAATGTAGAACGAACTTCCGAGCAATGATAGTCAAAATTTACACATTGTAAGAATCCAGGCCACTTTTTCTCTAATTAACAAACACCGGTTATAAACACATAATGCTAACGAAATTATTATTCGAAAGGAAGACAATCATAGCCTTGGGCATTCCGAAATCAAGTTCAAAGTGAAAGTGCCGTAACCGAGTCAGACTGTGGCAATTTTCGGAGCAGACATTATCGGAAACCGTCTCCACTTTCTTTTCAAGGTCTTTAAACCCGTTCAACTTCAATAAACGTATGATGAATGAAACCAAAGTTTTATTCACGATAATCGTGGAAAACCATAATCACCGAAGGAGGTTTCTAGCACATAGTCACACTAAATGTTTATAAAAAATGTGAGAACATCACGAATTATCGCGGAATTTTTTGTAGAAAATTGTCGGTTCTTGATTGGAGGCGGTAATTTCGCACGCGTTCATTTCCATACAACCAAGTGAAAAAAGGAACAAACGATAGGCCTAATGAATTTCTCAAAACAGCTATTAAAAGTGAATTGGACAGCTTTTGTGCCAGACTAAATTATAGAGTTGTTAATTGTGTTTTTAGTCAGAAATTACCGCTGTTAGTCCTATCTGAAATTCCGTTGCGGTATTTAGTACTCGAAAAGATTAATTAGAGCCTTGTTCTTCAGCTTGTTGCGTAATTGAGGGTTTGTTCTACGACCACACAAAATTCTTGCATACCGTTAATTGATTAAGCTCAACTTAACGGAAAAAGAAGCTGCTATTAAATTAAATCGTAGAATTAACTTGGATTTTTCCAAATTCCCACAAATTGCAGAACTGTTCTTGTCAGACGGGGAAGAATTAATTGCTCACCTTGAGCGTTCTATGCTACGATTTTATTTTAATCAATTATTCCACGCTGTGGCTAATTACAAGTGAACAAAAATTCATTAACGAAGGAAAGTAATCACGCAACTTTTAAAACCCTTTTCTCATGAACTGGCCAACATGTAAAGTCTCTGAAGGCAAACCAGATTATGAAGCAAATGATGAATTTTTAATCAGACAGGATACGGTAGTATTGACTATAAATCTTATTCATTAAGAATGCTGATAGGTACAAATATGCGAGTGAAAAGAATTTGTTTAAAATGAGGTGTGCAATTTCACTACAATATTTTTGCAAGTCACAGTGCAATCAATCATACGAAGAACGTTTTACTGATATCTTAATTAAACACGGTTTAAAAAGAGCTGCAAGTTCCCCTGATATTTTTTATGTTTGTTTATTTTCAAATTATCTTCTCTTGGTAGAAAGAGGAAAGGCAAAGCAAGGAATATCCTCCAGAGGAAGGGAAAATAGAAACAATTAACATCTACATCCAGGAAATCAGGAGAAAAGTAAGTATTAAATTGGTCTATTTTACGAGATATTAGAACACCCAAGCTCTCAAAACCTTTAAATTGACAAAACTAATGCAACGGTTTTCAATTATGAGTTCTTCAGTTAGGAATTCTTCATGGATGATAATGCGGATTTTACGACTTTTATTAAATTCCCTCATTACGTAGAAGGTAGACATTTCTGTTTGTAATTTAATTAACAATTAGATACCAATATGGTAACATCCTATTAATAACTGCTACTAAAGCACACATTAAACTTTAACACCATTCAGTGAGTGTTATGCAAAATGGTTTTATGTCCACACTATCAATAAATAAATTGATTGGTTTAACTCGAATTGCATACTTTAATCCCCACTGTCATGGTCGTTGACTATCAAGGACAAAAACAAAAGTTGCAAATGCAATAGTTTAATGATTTCTGGTTTTCGACCACATACTCGTATGTTGGTCATTTACCAGAAATAAAAGCAAGTTACAGTTATCCAAACACAAAATGGGACTGTTTAGTATGAAAACGAGGTAAAACGCCTCTTACCTCTACAGACTTTTCACGACTTTGCGAAGACCTAGTAATGGAGATTCTCGTAGTGGCTCTTCCTGGCACATTCCGTTGTAATTTCTCAACATTGTAAGTTTGTCTCCACCCAAATAATTGCACGATTTTTTCAGCAACTTCCGTACACTTTGGTACGGCATTTATCGTCTGACAACTATCGAACATTTCACATCAAACCGGAAAAAATCCCAATCGCATTCACCAAAAAGTCACTTTCCGTCTTTGGTGTTAATCACAATCTGAAAACTTGAATGTGCACAACAACTCGCTTTTCTCGAGGGACTTGTTGGTAAAAAAAGAACTCATCGCATGTAGTTGCAGACCCACATTTTGCACGAACATTATTATGGATAAATTTATGCGGAATAACTGGAAAATGTTGCATTCACCGACTATGTGATGGTATTCCAAGGGCACTCCTGACTACAATATTTTATCTCAAGTAAAGATTTAGTGTTGGCGACCACAGAACATAACTAGTACGTTTACCGCACTTACATTACCTGAATTCCAGATTAATTTTATTTGCCATCACCGAATACCGCGAGATTTTGTAATTTTATCGGACCAGTTTTCAACAAATCCGACGATTATTTATCACTAAGGTTAAATAACGTTCTCTCTAACTGTTCACTTAATTCGTACTTATGCAAATTATGGTAAAACGAAAAGCAAACATGCTAAATGTGATTGGGCCGACTCCAAGAGCGGCAGATTATCAATTTTGTATGCAAGGCATCTAAATTAACTTCCTGTAGATTCGTTCACGATTTCTTTATATAAACGGCGCTTCCGTTCTTATCCATATCGCATAATAATACGCAACGCTCAAAGAAGAATTATGCGCACAGATTACATCTTATTACTAAAATCAAAATTCATTTCAATAACGGCGTTAATCCGTTAGAATTTTTTACCCAACATTAAAAACGAAGAATGTAGGAAAATAATAAATTCCCAGTAGATTCAGTTCTTGGTAATTTACGATACTGCGTTGAATAGGCAGGAAAATTCAAGTCATTTAAAGCATCTCAGTTAAACGATAATAATTATCTAGAGGAAGCATCAATATCAATTTTAAAATGCTTGTGCTTGTAGTGGACGTTTCGCACTCGAAGTAATGTAAAATTTTTGGAATCTTCAGTATTCATTGCCATACAAAAAGTAAATTTTTCCACAGTTCTATGAGTTACGAGATTTTCTGGATTCTGGAGTTTCTATTTTGTTTTAAATTAATTTCTTTTATGCATTTGAAAAACACAAAAAGTTCGAGGTTACACAATAGATTCAACCTACAAACACTTTCATTTCCCAAAAAATAGCCTAATGCCAAACAAATATCTCCATAATAGCCCACTACCGCTCGTTATTTTTAATACCACATCTTTAACGATTTTTTACCTTAGCGTGCTCAATTACAATCGTCATTAACCCAAAGTCTGGAATTTTGCCGTGTCGATTTTAAAATTAACGAAATTACGACCAATTAACGATAATTCCTGATATTCAATTACGAATCTATTATAGAAAAATTCCTTCTTTCGACCAAGTCAACCGTAATTTTACTGAGATTGTATTCAAATCGCGCTCAGAATTTTTCAACATTTGGCACTATACTTTCTATAAACCGGTGGAAATGATCGTTTCGTCATTTTGAATGGAAGAATTATGGCAATTGTGCTATTGTTTCGTTATTGCAACAATTAACGACAGAACCCATTTCGTGAGCATTTTTAATCTTTGTTACCCACCGATAAAATAGTAAAGATGTTATAAACGTGAAATGTCAACCGCTTTTCTATTATTATATCAAATCGCAACGAATCGAAAGCACGATGGCATATCACCGGCCAAGAATTATCATCACAACACAACGCCAATTAAAAAGTGATGGCAGAGCGATAAAATTATCCATCATTTCGCAACATGTTCTTCCTAACTGAATGCGATAATTAAATGAAAGATAACGGAATGTGTCATCAAGTATTATATCAACACACCCACGAAAATTTTTGTTGGGATTGCAACAATTTGATGTGGCGATAAAATTGCGACAATTTTTAAATTATAAGGCGCAATCTTGGGAATCTGACTTAACAAAACCACTTTTTAAACCAAGAGTTATTACTCGACGTATCACAAATTCTTGTATTGTTCTCAACGATTTCTCTCCATAAAAAGACTATGATATCGCTAAAATTGCCTCCATTTAGCACAATTAGTCGCTCTGAAAACACTGTAAAATATCTAACGTAATCGTGGCTTCATCCGTTGAATGATTAAAATACAATGACAGCGTTTAGAATAGTAAATATTTATCGCGAAAATTAATTCGTTTTTTCAATAAAAAACGACGGTGAAGAAGTGGGCAGTCAAAAACCGTACGTTATGGTTTTCACAGTTAGTTTTAATAAATCTTAAATTTGAAATTCATAAGTGCAGTCATGTAAAAATGTGATTAAAACGGCATTATAACCTAACTGATTACAAAATCGTACGTTTTGTTATCTAACGAAATAATTGAGCCTGTTGTTGTGCACATTAAGGTTTCATAAACACTGTGTCGTGGGCAATTTTGTAAAATACCACATTGGCATTTTATTTACCAGGTTTCCATTATTATTCCACGAATGCACAATTACAACACGCTGTATTAAATGCACTTTATGAAATAAACTAACACACACTTCGAGCGTTTCGAGCTCACTACTTTGACAGCGCTCACTCTACATCTACACTGCAATACTCTGGTGGGGTCTTCCACTATCACGTCTAATTTCCCTTTCCAGGTAGACGAAAATATACCTGAAGATAATTACAAAATGACAAAATTCTAATAGGGCAATTATTGAGGGAAAGCGAAAATTCGTTCGTGCCAACTGAAAGTGGAACTTCCGATTTTTATTATTTTAATATCCGGAACAGGTGGAAGTTTTAGTTGAATGTTTATTGCGTTGAAGGACGTCATTAAACAAGATAAGAACCGGTGTATGCTCACCTACCACAAATTTACAAAGAAAAGTATGTAATCATGTGACACATGTTTGATTAATAAAGTAAATACCAAAGATTAGTGTGGCCATAAAAAGACGTCTTAAGATTGATCTTGAAGTTCGTACACAATAGTCCTGTGCCATGTGATTTGTCGGGACAATGCCCACACTGCTCTGCATACAATATACACAGCCACAGACATTAATTGTACGATTTCTTATTACAGACATTGTCGTTTAACACATTTCAAAGTGTCGGATAATGTCGGCTTTTACCACTCCCTGTCGTATTGTTGTCAAGGTATGTTTAGTTTTTCCTTCCTTTACATTTGTTATTTAAGTAAGGAAGCTGGAGTATTTGCGAAGTTTTGATTCAATTTTACGCTCTTTTAAAAGGGTTTGGCTAGTCGTGGGAGCGAATTATCAATAACTTGTTTTTCTATAACAATAAAAGTACAAGAATGTAAATGGGTTTACTTTCACCCTATTCTTGGAATAAGAAAAAGCAATCAAAGGATGAAATTTTGTTGCTAGTGTCATCTCGTTGCGGTTTACAAGAATAGTACAGTAAAAACCGTCGCTTGGCTTTCTATTTGAGGATCTTGGGATTCTCGAAGAAAGTGAATAATTCTGTTGAAATATTGTTTTACGATATCAAAAGAATACACATGTCTGGATTTGTATTTTCTTTGTGCTGTCGATAGTAAATAGAAAGTGGGTTACCCAACAGGGAAAAATGCATTTTTACTGGTTACAACAATCATAATTCTAGTTTTGTTGGTTTAAAATCTTGCTTGAACGTAATTTTGGTTCCAAGAATGCAATAACTAAAAATGTTTGAAGTCTTTAAAGTTTCAACGTTATCAGTTTTCACAATCTTAGGTACTTAGATCTCCAGCTTGTTCGTTTTTACTATTATTTTTTCATTTTAGTTCTAAAATACTTAATATTATTATTATTATTGCCCAAGTGGGACAATAAAATGGCCTCTTTTACGTTTTTCAACCCAAGCACTACAATTATTTCGCCAAATTAAATTAGTGGCTTCAATGTGATCAAAATTCAGCAATTCGGCAAAATGGAGGTGAAACCTTTCAATTGGCGCAGTATTACTGGTTGCATAGCTCATAAAATCAATAATGCACCATAACTTTTTATTGCATTATTCATAGGACTGTTATCACTTGAGATAAACAAAATCGAGGCTAATCAAATTTGAAAACAATAAGGGTAAAATCACTGAAATGATAAAAGTAGGTCAAGGAGATAAATCACCAATTAAATTCAGAAATGAGAAACCGATTTTTGTGACAATCTTCACTAATGATTTCGCCATTTATCATCTTGGAATTGTTATAACACTTATCTAACGAAGCGGTCGAACAACAAAATCAGACCTTTTACCATTGAGCACAAGAAATAGTTGATTTCATGTTTTTATCAACTATTTAAAACACATTTTCTTCTAAATATGTTTGGCAAATAAAATCAGCTCGAAGTTATCTGAAAAATCGAAACTACATTATTCGTCAACCTGTCTCGGGTTGTCGGTTGCCTATCCATCACGTGATAAAGGCCACAATAAATTCCCATCACATTTCAATTCCATAATTTCTTCTCTAAGCTCAGGTGCAGCCTGTCACAAAACAAAGCGCTGTATGAACTAAGATAATAGCACAATAAATCCTTAAACATAAATCACCATTCAAGATTCAGACCCGATGAATGCTCTCATTGTGTTGGTACAAAAGCACAGGTACGTGCACTACAACATAAAACAGGCATTTACTAACAGGGCATGATAATTTCTGGAAAAAAACCTCGAGCTAAATGAACCAGTAACAATAATCTTGTGGAACGTAGATTTGCATTGCAAACAGTTGCTTATTCAAATGGCTGAAATATCACGTTTTCGACAGTAGTCTAATATGTGTAACCGAGAATGTAACTTTTGAACTCGCATGATTATTATTTTTCAACAAAAACCGGTATTTCTACCAAAATATCAAAAACAACGTATAATTTCACTTTTTACCATGACTTTGAACCCTTGTTTCTAACTCAATTTTTTAGAAAAATTAGTTGATTTTCAAGTTTTAGTCGTTGAAGTTTTTGAGTTTGAAAAACAGCCCATTGAGGTCTTTCAAAAACACAAAAAATTAAGAAAATGACCGGTTTTTAAGCCATTTTAAAAATGTGAGCATGATTTTTATGCTATTAATAAGGAAAACTACCGTTTTGCAAAGATTTCTCAGCCGTAACAACTGAATTTGTGGTTTTTGTTGAAAAAAAAATACATATAAAATAGAACAATCACTAACAAAACTCGGCATAATAATCTGAATTAAAAAGTTACACATATTAGACTACTTTCGACATATCCACAACAGTAATGGAAAACAAACTCCGATTTTGAAATTCCAAAGTGCCAAATTAACCGGTTTGTGGATAAAATGCTTCTAGTTTAAAAATAGAAAACTCAGAGCAATTTGCATCGATATTACCTTCAACAAAAAAGGAGCGTGTTTCTAAAAAAAATAACGTCCCGTTGATGACCATATTTCAGCGAAACCAACGTTACGCGGCAGTGGTCGTGGTTGCCTACAAGAAAAACGAACAAAAGCCGAGCAATAACAAACAAATACACGTAAGTCGTCATTTCCAATTTGCCTGAAAAAGCTGTAACAAAACCACATTGTTGACTCTAATCCGTACTAATTAAGACACACCTTTGGTTACTTAATACAATTTTAAAATAAACATCGCAAGGTCGCACGAGGATAATATTGTTAAACCGATGCATTAGAACTCGCCTATATTTAGACAAATCGATGAGTTACGTAAAGTTCGATCGTTTGCACAAAACTGTCGTGTACCAGGATTCAATCTGAATTATAGTTATTACAACGAATGTATTTATAGCTTCAAATATTTCAGTCAAATCGATGCTACCGTTTCAATCAAGAGGCGCTATAATTAAATTAATCAAATGACTCCACAGAATCTATCTAATTATACGGTTTTAACGAAGTGTTAAGTTAAGTTAACCACCGGAGGAATCTTGCAAACTAACTCTACGCGGAATTAGGTTTTTGGGGTGGGATCTTGAAGGTTGAAGATTTTCCTGTTGCCTACTCAATTTTTTTTCATTCTCGAAGCCACTCGGACTACTTGTATTGTATTATAATAATTACGGTCTGAACACGGAAATAGATAAATAATCGTAAATGGTTGGATTATTTCCTCATGCATGGGTCGGAAACTAATGCTACAGAAAAAATTACAATATGGACGAGTTTTACCACTTTTTAGGACTTGGCGCTTTATTAACTAAACACAACAAAAAACTTCTGTCTAGCGTCAATAACATGTTAGAGCAGGATGCAAAAATTACACTTTTTTTGTGTACCTGGCCACTTTTGTTTTATTTTCAGGTGTCGTGTCGTGATTCATCATTTCCACTTCTGCAGGAAATGACTAATAAATTATAAGCCGTCAATTATCAATAAAATTACACTGTACCAATTTATAATTTTGGAATAAGGTTGAAACCACTGTTTCTTTCTTGAAGCATCCCTAATCCCATCCTGAGAACAAATTCCTCCGTCTCACAAGTTTATTGTAGACATAAAGAAAAGTATACAGTCAGGTCTATAAAATTCCGGGTAAGAACAGGAGATACGCAGGTAGATACTAAAAGGAAGCAGGTGCATCATAACCATGAGAAGTCCAGGCAACCGTTACGCTACAAAATTGTACCACCCTTTACGACCAACCTGTTTCTTTCCATCTAAAGAAACCAAGTATTTTATGGGTGTGTATAAACGGAGATTTTGTGCAAATTCGGCTTTGGGACCATAGAAAATCCAGCAGAAACACCCACATACCGAAATTCCAAGTAAACGGCATTGTATAAAAGAATTTGTGCAGATCAAGTTTCAGAACCGTGGGACGCCAAGTCCGAGCATGGATGGCAAAGTTCACGGTCAGACATTTGTCAAGTTAGTGAAAAATTGAAAGCGGTGAAAAGTGAAACGTTTCAGAAAGTAGGGGCTTCCTGAGTTGAGTACTTTGCGACAAGTGGTTTTCAATGGTTTGCAGATGGCTATTTCGGAGAAAATCGCCGGAGAGCTTGATGACGACATCCGGTCGATGCTGGATTGTCTAATGAGGAAAGGAATGACAAAAAGTAGTTCTGAGAGATTAGGTTTCAGACATGCGAAGAGCACCATTGGAAATTAGCCGGTAGACAATGACATAACACTCCATCATGGACAAAAAAGTTAAATATCACAAAAAGGTGAGTAGTTTCCCTATAAACTAAACAATTTAATGTGTTCTCCATGTTTTCTAAATCTCAGGGACATGTTGGGCGTGAATGGCATTGTTCCAGTAGTGCAAAATTTGCAAGTTTCGCAACTCCAGTAGTCATGACTCGAGTATAACTGGTTGCAGCCATCTCGCGATTTTTCAACGAAGCGTTTCCGTAAAATAATTACATCACCTGTAGAAAAATCATTTTTCAGCGCTCTTAGCAATAACGAGTCTATTTACCAAACCATTTAATTTTATCTTTATACTTCCGGCGAGTCTAAAAGTATGCGTATTCACCAGCAAACGTAACATTTATGTAAACCGTTCGCATTCATTTAAATTCACGCTTTCCTTTTCTCGATTAGCCACAATTGCAAATCGCCCAAGTACAATGCACACATTAAACAAAGTTCTTGATAAGAGTTTATTCACTTGACGCATCGTTGAAGTCGCCAACAAACATTTCAATGACAAAATTCTGGCTGCTCCGACAATAGAATGCATCTATGCGACCGGTACGATATTTGAGGGGGGTATTCCCTATGATTTGAACGCGTGGTTAGGACACGCGCCAACGGCCTTTGCAGCTGTCGTTTTTAACCGTTTAACATCCCCGACGTTGAATCATTTTTGATGAATAATCAACCACAATTCGCCTTTTGCTAATAAGAATAATGAAGTGTTGATTCGCAATTGTGAAATGCGTTGCTGTAACCGAACACCAAACGCCTTCTGCGTTCTTGTTATCTCTTTACTGGTCTCATGAGAATGCTGAAAAATAATATGGTAAAAAGTGGGTTTGATATCTAACCAGTTCATAACTAGAACGCAATTTCCGTCGACAGTGGATAGTTAAAAATGACTTCAACGTGGCGATTCGAACGAAATTGGATTGGATTCGGTATTATCGCGTCAGATGGTAAATGAGAGATATTTCTACTAGATTAAGAAAGATGTTGGTGTAACTAAACGCTGTTAGTCACGTTGATGGTACTAATTTATTTTTTACAAAGGACTATTGATAAAAGTTGATAACCAATCCTCTTGTCCAACTTATTGAATTACAGTACTCACATGTAATCGATTAACATTTTGTTGGGTTCTGTTCTAGTTCAAGTTTAAAGGTGTGATCACAACTTGGGCTGTGGGAATTCTGATCGGAGCAAATTAATTAAGAACCAGAAATGTGTAGACACTAAATTTTAAAACGTGAGCAAACTATGCAAATTGGATCTGAATTTGTCATGGGTTAGACGGGTTTTAAAAGGCGCTCGCAAAAAACGAAGCACGAAAGAGAACAAACATGACAATAACCTCTTGGAGATAATTTTCGTAATTAACACAGCGATGACCTTTAAAATTTGTCTTGATAAAATAACCTTCTCGCGGTGTAATCCTAAAAGGCACAATGGTATTCGAAGAACCTATAATTAATCCATAATACTCCGTAAGCCGCAATCTCAAGAATGGCAACAATAAACCTATTATGATAGAAATTTATTGAAACAATGAGCAGCAATCAGTGAAAAAATACCAGCATGTGAAAGTCTCGAGATGTAACGAGCCACAATATGAGCCTTCACGATCAAATTCCATCTTGATCTTGAGCTTAACCACGGAGCATTCATAACACCCCAACAACGTCCTTTGTTATGTTCTGTTAAGAACCCGATCGTTGTGCTGCCAAGCTTCTAATCTCCCGAATATATCCAAGAATTTCTTCATTTAGGATATCAAGAAAATGAGTCATGCGTTCAGAATTCGCATTGTTGCTTCAACAATGAATGAGAAATGTGTGGCTCCATTATTAAATCCCACTTTACGCATTCTTAATGCTGATTTAAATGTCATGACAAAGTCGTTTGACGAAGATGATAGTACACGTGGTGTTTTTGATTAACACGTGTGATTTTTATCTCCTCTTTGAAAATTGAAGTAGTGATGTCGAGGAGTGCCATATTCTTGTTGTTCTCTGATTGTCTGCCGCATACAAATGCTGCGGACAACCTAATAAGTAACCTGACTACGTTCTAAGAACATCGGCTACTAGAAAAAACAACTTTCAGTTGCTGTCGACTCACACAAGAATTCAAATCGGAGATTTAACATCCTTGCCTTCGGCCGAAAACGTGAAGGCACAGCAAATATGTAAGGTGGTTATAATTCGATACCATGGCAAAAACTTGATGAACCATGGTAGTGTGACGTCATGAAACGTGACCCAAGCAGTATGACGACACTCAGAGCAGAGATATTTTCGTGGAAGAGACGCCACCACACTGCGGGTGGAGCACAACCATTGGTAATCGATTTTTAACCAAACCATGAACAACCTTCCAGTCACATTTACGGGTAATTTATACAATGAAATAATCAACGCCGGATGCACAGATGGATTAAAATGACACCTAGACGGATTGGATTCCGAAGGACGAACGTGGACTGCTTGGGATTTGGTACTGGGTCATATGATACCGAGGATCATGGACACAGATCAAGTTTGGTGGGTAATCAGACACGGAGGAATTAGTGTCAACGCACAAGAATTTTCGAAAATCTTATTTTACTGTACTGCTGTCTCACCTCGAATAATTGCGCGTTGTAAAAAACAGTCGTTGCTCGCTAATTTACAAATCGCAATCCTTGATCTTTGTTCGCTCAAAACTCCAAGCTTTTGTTGTAATCCCCGAATTTATTAAAGTTTGACGTATTATCTCACCAAAGGAATTGTTTTTATTACCATGGGAAAATCTCCCAGTGTCTAGGTTAAATTTTTACCAAACAAGAAGATTCAATGTCGATCCGCTTCCTTGTTCTCTTAACAGATCTGGCGCTTATTTGTTAACAAAATAAGTTATTCACGCCAAGTTACCTTAAATTAAGTCAATGTGTGAGAACGAAGATTAACATAAGCATTTATGTTTGTGGAAATTTTATACGACCATAATAGTGAAAGCAGAAAAGTTAAAAGGCGTAAAAACGTTATTACGTCCCCAGTAACAGTGTTTGGAGACGCTTCAAGTGGGATTAAGATTCTATAAAACCTGGCACAAGCATAGAAAAGAATTTTATAATGGACATAAATATACGTGTGAAATTGCCACTATTATGACGCAGAGCTTTTCGATTCTTAATGTTGATTGAGACTGATAGTTTTGTTTGTTTTACTGTAAAACCCCATAAAGGCTTTCATCATGCGACATGAAGTACATAATTTCCTTGTAACTTACGTGTCTTTAATTTCCTATCTAGAAGATGTGAGGCAATTCTGATAAGAAACACGAATAAGACAAAAGTATAGCTTATGTACACACGAGACCATAGCATGACTCATTTCGAACATAAAAAGTGACATTCCAACAAAACTCGCTTGTATTATTATAATAGGATAATGTTTTGCATTCGATTGAGCAGAGACGTGAAGGTATCCGTCGATGACAATAAAAATCGTACTCGGCATTCCTTCGACTCGCCAAAAATCGCATAAGGTCAATAACCAATAAAAATTCATCAAACAACTAACGCAACAAGAATGTGTTCAATGCAAATCAGGCCGAGAACAAAAGTAATTGTTTAATTTGTGTGACACGTTGAACAAGAAACGTGTAAATGAAAGTGAATGACTTTTCTCTCCTTTTCCGATTATTTAATGGCGGTTTTGTCCTTAACAGCTTCGCCATTAATTTATTCAAATATTAGTTGGAAATCTAGACTGGAGACGATGGCCTTTACTAAACTAGATTCGATTCCGCGAAAAAATGCAATGACTCCAATGGACTATGAAGGTTTTGTTACGCCACGAACTGTTGTTGTCTGATAACAATTCAATAAATAAATTCGAATACCCGAAGTACATCAACCTATGTTACATAATTTACTAAGAAAACACACTATTATGAAAGCATTATTTACAAAGAGAATTGTCATCGGATCTTTGACGACTCCGTAAATATTGACATTAAACAAAATTGTATGTATTTAAAGCTCATTAGTTTGTTAACTATTGTTTAGAATGGTTGGTAACTGTTAAAAAGTAAGGTACATTGCGTGGGCGCTGAATACGTTTGTTTTTAAACGATAAAAATGTGAAAATTACTTTGATCAATAGGTTATTTGGAAAATAATATCGATCAAGCAGTAGTTTGTCAAGAATTGTAAACAAAAACATTTAATTCAAACAAAATAAGTAAATAATCAGACGGAAAGTGACACAACAAGATGAGACTTAATATGGAAACGAACGCAGCACTTCATAAAAATGCACTTTTAAGTTGGCTGAAAAAAATTCTGTCTGGCTCCAAACCTTTAGCTCTAAATTATTAATTAATGACTGGAAATGTGCCGCTTTATTATTATAAAAAACAAATAAATTTCAACGCCCTGACACGGAATGACAACAAATCATATAATTTAAGAGTTTTAACGATCAATTAATGACGTTTTTAGATGTGGAATGTAGTTGTGTCTATTTAATTGCCAAAAAACTCGATGATTAATAGGAATATGGATCGAGTTATGGCCAATCAGAGCTACAATTATGAATTTTCGAACTTATTTTCCTTGTTAGTTGTCATGAAAATAGTAGTGACACTCACTTAACCTACAGAAAATCTGTGGGAGCTACAAAAACAGTGTGTAGTAGGTTTTTAAATGCTTTGACAAACCGTACGAAACCGTTACAGTAAAAGTAACAGTTTTCCTGTTTTAAGAAATCCAGGGACATTGAGAAATTTGTACAAAAATACTTGGTATCTCGAGAAAAAATAACATCTAGTAGGCCTTGTAATGTTTAGAGGGGTCGATAACACTTGATTTTGACTTTTCGTAACTGTCAACAGTGTCATATGGGCATGGCAATTAAGGTCGCTTTGAGATAGCAGGAAAGTGGTGCCGGATTCTGAAGTCGAGATTAACTGTTATAGTTGGAAATATCTAAATAAACCTAAACATCCGCATGGTAGAGGGGTATTTTTGACATTTGACGGGGTTCCCAACCATAGACGTCACAGATGGGCTATTTGAAGAAACATTCCCGCAACAATTTATTATCGACTTTGAGTGCAAAGGTTTCTAAAAATTATCTTTAATGTCATAGAAGAAGATTTTTAAACAAAAGGCATAGTTTTTAGATTATAACCACGTCCCATAATTGTGGTTTTATTTTACAACCAATGTTGCTGTTGATACGACGCCACTGCATCACATCAGATGTTCGCTGGCGCATGAGCATTAACGCGATTTGCTAATGCGCATCCGTTTGTTTGGGTCTTTTTACATCTTTTCATCTGTACGAGAGTATAGAGGCTGTGGAAATTCAAATGCGTAACGTAATAATTAATTATGTCAGTGGTCTAGTTTAGGAGTCTTGAAATTATATCAAAAGAAGTAATATGTATAAGACTCTGAAATATTCAGTTTTTGTTCAATGTTATTTGTTTATGAATTTTAAACTATTCTGTAATTCATTAAATTTCCCTGTGAAGTTGGATATGGGAAAAAAAATCATGTCGTAACTGACACAACCGCAGCAATTTTGACGTAAATATTTGACAAATTTAACAGTTTTCGAGCAAGAAAGGGAAGCAAAACCTGAATAAATAACATGAAATAAGATTCAAAAGAATTGTATAAAACAACATGAACGATACCAAAAATATTTTAAAATCTAAAGGACACAATTAAACGTAAACAGGAAACTTTTAAACGATTGAAGGATTTCAAATACTTTAAAATACAATAATAGATCTTTTAACAATACCTAAGTAGTCTCAAGAATCTGAGAAAGGATCTGCAGAATTTGAAGAATCTATAGCACCCAAAAAATGCAGTTCTGAAGAATTGGACGGAAAAATGCCAAGAAAAGAAAGAATTTTTGGAAATCGATAAACAATATGACTCATTTGGATTTGTTCTGACACCTGTTGTTGGCAATATACCACACCTCGACTTTACAGGTGATAACTAATCTGGTGTTGAATTTTAGGCGCCCGAAGGTCTATAATTCCGTTAAAATAATAATAAAAATGCCAGAATTCCCGAACTTTCAATCAAACTAAAACAATTATGTAATACAGAAATGATTGCCAAACTTAGTTTCTCAGACAAATTTGAACAACACGATCAATTTCAGACATACGTGTACCATCTCGAAACCCATTCCAACAACAAATTTAAAACAAGAATAAGACAAATTATTCGATTTCAATCATAAAAAGGTTTTGAATGAAAAACCCACGCCTCCTTTTGACATGTACTAGTGAAAAATTCATTGTTTGTGTTACGATGACTAACATTTAACTGATAAGCAGAAACGAAACCGAAGCAAGATAAACAATGAAAGAAATTTCAGGTATTGGCGGTTCTGGTATGACGCAATATTTAAT
Organism: Gnatocerus cornutus; assembly: GCA_029298725.1. Classification (NCBI taxonomy): domain Eukaryota; kingdom Metazoa; phylum Arthropoda; class Insecta; order Coleoptera; family Tenebrionidae; genus Gnatocerus; species Gnatocerus cornutus. The sequence continues at coordinate 6,458,256 of CM055517.1, forward strand.
TCAAACAATAAAACAAAAGAAAAACGTGTGCAGCATCACAATTGCCATAAAAGTGTATGAATCCGCGACGGACATTTTCTGATTCTTCATTTTTATGTCGTAGTTTTGACTCATTTATCGTGATCTACTTAGAAAAATTACAAATTGTTGAATTCGAAGATTTTTTATTTTTTATGTCACTAAAAGTAAGTACCTGTGAGAAGTATAAGTACTTTTGATCTATTAATAGTATAGAAATGTCACGTCGCAACGAAAATAAGGCAGTTTGCAACTTCATTTAAATGGAAAGGGTCTGTTCTTTGCATTTAATTAAAGAGTTCAATTTTTGCGATTTAAAAAGCGCAGTGGGTCTTTGAAGTAATTTTGAAACGCAAACATTTGGATATTTGTTCAACTGGTGATCGATAGTAACCGATTAAATAAAAAAAGTCCATCCCTGAAGATAGCGCCTAATAGGTTGTCATGGTAACTGCGTATCAATACAAACCGAAATAGCAATCGTGGACTAATTGTGACAGCCGACATAACCCTAAAACCAGGTGAACGAAGATTACTCACCTTTCCGGTAGCTTTCTTGTAACGGAGAATCGCCTCCCTGACAAGGTCCCTCACGAGGATGTCACCGTCACCACAAGGCACAACAACTCTGACATTACCAAAACACACAGTCACCTTCATTTTAAAACCGAACAAATGCACATCTACCACTCCGCCAGGTAAGTTGATGACGCCATGCTGTAGCACTCAGGTATGTTTGTTGTGAGACACCTGTTCAAACGGTTTAGTTACAATAAATAATTTTATTTAACGTTAGAAACGAGTGGTGGATGATGGTTTTACGATGGTTCTTTCATGAGTCAAACCATTACCGAGGTGACTTCGACGGATCGCAAACATGTGCACATTTTCAAACAAAACAAAAGTTGCGCGATCCCACGACACTTGCTTTCACTATGTTGGCATTTTACAAACTAAAAATTTCAAACAAGTTTTTGCCCCCACTCTATATACCTGAGATGCGGCGACCAATAGGATTGCGAGTTGGTGACGTGTTAAACACGGGAACTAGGAATGGAATGTTGCGGTTGGTCAAGAGATTCAGCGCCCTCTGTTGCACAGGTGCGAAAGTTATTTGAATTCTGAAAGGAAGAATTAAAAGGAACGTGTGATCGAATGAATGAAGGGTAAAATTAATACAAAATTTTTCAGAAAATGTTTTGTTCCAGTTTTACGAGGAGCGATAATGCCGCTATTATCACACAAAAGAAAATGATAATCTTGTAGAGCATTTGTCATGATTAGCAAGCTAATTGTTCAAAGAAAATATGGGAAAATTATTGCTTAAACAAAAGAAACATGCTGCTATTCAAATTAGCATCTCATAAATGAAAACGTGAAAGTGTTAGTAGGCCTTCCATTATTTTCATAAATTGGTAACACTTTTATATTTCCTTATTTCATCAAAGATACAAATCCAAAATTTTGTTGGTTACGATAGAATGAATCAAATCTTCAGTGTCAACTCGTGCAACAAATTTTCTCTCTTAAAAAAAAACCGAAACGTCACAAAAAGTCACTATTTTTTAGTCGTTTTTAAACAGTAAAGTTGGCAATTTTGTTATAAGTAATGAAAAGCGCTTGTTGACATGGAAACACTTTGTCTGCCTAGGCAGAAAAAGTACTTTTTGTGACGGTTACTATTTGAGACTCACATTTTGCATGGTCCTTGCACGATCTTAACTTTGAAACTCTTTGAAACCAATATTTTTCACAGTAAATGTCATCAATGACAACTACATGGATGGCCATGTTTATAGTTCAATTTGCGTTCACTCATTGTAGGTCGTGAAACTGAATCTAACGTTTGGAGAAAAAGTAGTATTGGTGATTTCGCCTTGCTACTGCAATTTAATTGCTCGACAAAAAGTACCACTTTTCTGCCTTATAACAAAATCTACTATTACTTACTTTTTCCATAAAGAACTATTTATTAAAATTAGAATTATCTTTTGCTATCCAACAGCCAACAGTTTCAAGAATCGGCAACTCAAAGTTAAGGAAAAGTGGTTTAATTGCAAATGTGAAAAGAAGGCAAATAACATTTTTAATTCCAAGCTAATGGAGTATTATTATAACCATGTCCAACTTCAAAAAACGTTAGAAACGAAATTTTAAAATCATAAGTTTATTAATAAAAAGTGCTTTTACAAGAGCTTATAGTCTAAGTTTCCATGGACGGACTTGATAAGGGTCTTCATAAAGGTCTTAAATACTAGTAAAATCTAAAAGTGCGGTCCTGAACTATGTGAAAACACTGAAATATCTCGAAATAAAGATGAACAATGAAGACAACTTTTCAATCATTCAAAGCTAAACTGAAATAAATACAAAGTGAACTCTAAAGAACATTTCTGGAACTGTGACGAAGAGTACAACAGTTATTACACTTATTAGATTGTGGATGAGCGTCTAGAAACAAGCAGGCAACAACCGCATAAATGAGTCGATGAAATTGTTCCAATCTTCTGTTTTCTATAACATCTAGAAGATTTTTTTTATAATTAGCACAAAGAGAAATAAATTCATACTTACATTACTCGAGTGATTGTACAATAGCGAAGCATAAAACATAATCCACAATAGCTGAGGTGCTTTTTACTTTTTCTTCTTCTTCATTGTGATGACAAACATAACTAAACGAAAATAAAAAATTAAACTACATGTTAACGAAGCGAAAAACCAACAATTCTGACCTGGTAAGTTCGACCAAAGAAAAGCGTTGTTATGGAAACTCCACTACAACAATCGTTCGTGTCAGACATGAAAAATGCATGGAAATCAGTCCAGTCGAGTTTCCGCAGGTTGAAAATAAAATGCAGAAGTACTCGGGCATATTTATTAATAACACTTCATAAGATAAATAATTACAGGAACTGCTTAATTATAAATTTATTTTAACATAAAACCTGTTGTTATATCGCCTGATTCTTCTACTTAAAAGAGCAAGAACAAAAGTCACAGCACAGAACAATTTATACATTAATTCTTAAGTAAAGGATTCTTGACCACAATATCATATCCATGGTACTCAATCTGATCGTAAACAAATTTTCTATGCACCCTACAATCTATCCCACATTTCTGCGAGCCGCATTTTGGACACGGAAAAAAGCAGCCAAGACAATCCTCATTCAAACAATCACACAAATCAGTGCAACTAGCTATATGCACCCCATTTTCATCATACAGAGCTCCAGGAGGACGTCTTATATTACTAGGAGGGTTGATTTTACGGTTTAATTTCCGCTTCTCGCGAACGCTTGTTTCAGGGTTAAAGTTTTCGAGAAAACGATTTGCGACAGTTAGAGTTTTTTGATGTTGAGTAGCTCCCGGGAGTCTGCGAATGGGGTAAGATCTGGAATAAGTGGATTTTTTCGCCACCCTGTGAAGGGAGGGTCGTGCTTCGCTTTCTTCTTCGCTGCTGTCGCTGTTCATTCCTGTTGAGAGAGGTATTGGGGGTGCGGAAACTTCACCAGGGAAGTCTGAAAGAGTTTATTTAAATGAATTGAGCAAAATTTTGATGTGTTTACTAACCTCAAATTTGACAAATTGTGACAGAAGTTGCTGCCAACATTATTGGGTGGAGGGCGCTGATGTCGCGGCAGCTTTAAAATTTCTTTCAGTCTTCAGCCGTTAAAATTGAATTATCTACAAGTTGATGACTAGTCAATAATATATGTATTTTTCATCAAACAAAAATCGTTACAAAGCGTCTAGTTTGGACATATGGTTAAGAAGTTCCTTGATGCGCATCTTGTATTTCTCTTCATTGAGCGTCCCGACGCTTTCAGCACCCTCCGTTCGCTCTGTCGACTTCATCCTCTGTATTCCAAACGCCATTATCATCCCAAATCTAGCATACTTCCTCCAGTGTTGTTTCAAAACGTCAAACGAAAACATTTCTTTAGGATCACCTCCCAGTTTCTTAAAAAAAGCGGAGAAATTCTCGTGGTAGATCCGTAAATATTTATCGAGATTATCCAAAAGCGACTTTGTAACACCGGAATAGAAACAGTACGACAAATCGCAGACGGGACTTCCCTCTTTCGCGATTTGTAGATCTAGAAATCGCATCTCATCCAACTTCTTCTCACCATTTTTAATCTAAAAAAAGCATTTAACTAGCGTTTGTATAAACTGTCTTTACCTTGTATTTAAACATCATGTTGTTGCTCCAGCAGTCGCCGTGTAAGATAACAGACGGCTCAGTCTTCGCGGTTACAACTTCAGTCATTTGGTCCACTACACCTCTACCAGTATACTTCTTATATTTCTCGATGAGAACGTCGTCTTGTCCGGGCACAAGAAACGACTCAACTTTTTCGCTCTGACCTTTCAAGAATCCTTCGATGCCATAGCTCGGGTTGTCGAGAAAAACAGAGTACATGTTGTACAACTTCTCGACAACTTTTCTGTACTCTTCCGGTTTTTGATGTTGCAAAGCGAAAGAATAGGCGTGAAACTGCCCATACATTTTAAAAATCAAACTGACATGATCGTCGTCTAAATCAGTTTTATCGAAGACTTCAAAGCCGTGGCTTTTTAAATTATCCAGACATAACAGTTCTTTCCCTGTTTCGCTGAGAGTTTTGTAACACTTCGGAATGAAAATTGGCACGTCGCTCTTTAATTTTTCCAAGGCGGGCAATACTTCTGTGTAGACGTAGATTTCGTTGAGAAATGCTTTTTCGATTGGAGAGGAATTTCTCGCTGCTTCGTCCAAGAAAGCTGCTTTAACCACTACGTCCAACAGTTTCTTTTTGGAATCACTGATTGTGATTATGAAGAGGAGACTTAAATTTCCTTCTCCTTTTTTGTTGAGTTGCACTGAAGATATGGTGTGGTTCTGCAAGCCTTGCTCTTGGGCGACGGTATTCAGCAAAGTTAGGACTTCTGGGCGTTCTTTTAACAATTCCATTGCAATAAAACTGCTTTTAACGATGACAAAGGAAAACTGAACAAGCTTATCTTATCAAAACTGTCAATTGGAAGATAAGATTATTGGCAGTGATTCCAATAGGAAAGCGCATCAATATCGTAGATTCAAAATACAGGGTGTTATGGAAATGAGTACACAAAATTAAACTAGTAAGATAACTCAACATATGCAACAACTTTTTTTAATAAAAAAAAATTAAAAATGCTTTCGTTTTCGAATTAAAAATCAATGAAAATTTGCTGTGAAAAGCGTTACCCGCCTATGCATTAAAGATACTAACCTTCATTTATGCGGCAAAAACCAATGCTTCATAAAAACGAGTGTTTACATCCAGGTGATACTTCGCCGTTCATTTGTTTGTACGAAAAAAAAACAATAATAAATTCACAAAAGCACAATTGTCCAGGATTGTTTATAAAAATTGCTCAAAATGCCGTCCTTCACTATCAATGCATGCCTGAATTCTCCGGGCCATTGAAGTTTGTATTCTCACAATCATCGCGGGGTTTTGGCGAATTGTTTCAGCCACAGCATTTACACGTTTACTTAATTCTTCCACTGAATCCACGGGGTTTGCGTACACTAACTGTTTCATATGCCCCCACAAGAAAAAATCACAGGGATTTAAGTCTGGCGGACACTGTACAGACGCTTTGCCTCCCGGGCATTGCCCCGAATTTCCCCATACAGAAGCACAATATCCGTGTATTCCATGTTGGTATAAACCATTTTGTACCACCTTTTGCACTTTAAGAACAATCTCATAGCTTTGATACTGTGAAAATTCAGGACAAACTGAGCGTTTTTAATTAAACTACAGCTGATCAGTCGTTTTTGTGACAAAAAGTTGTGATAAGGTTTAAGTCAAAAAACCTCCTCGTTGCGGAAATAAAAGTGAATTTGTTTAGAGATATCAAACGGTTGGCCAAATTAAGGGCGGAAAAAGGCGAAAATCAAAATGCGTTTACGGAAAAAATTATTTAAAAAACCGGTTAAATTTTGTGTATTTAATTTCATAACAGTGTTATGAATTTTTTGAATAAAATTTTTGTAAATTCCCAATTTTTTTTAGTTTATCTTAAACTTAACAGGGCTAAACACCACCGCGCCCCCCCAAATTAGTTTAGACTAGCCATTAATAAAGTTTCTTACGGGCGGACTGATAACGCAGAGTTTTTTGTGCTTTTTTGTTCCTTAATTTTATAGCAATTCAATGGCAGGTGGGCGACTCGTCAAAATATGGGGGGGAAAAATTAGTTTAAAAACATGCGATTTCGAAAAAAAATTATTAAGAAAAGTTGTTGCAAATGGTGAGTTCTCTTACCAGTTTAACTTTGTGTACTCATTTCCATAACACCCTGTATAGAGGGAGACCCTGTAATGTGTACTGAGTTTTAGGTTTTTCAAAAAAATGTGTTATTTGTACTCTGAGATATGGTCACGAAACAAAAATTTCCAAAATTACGAAAAATGCTGTAATTTTTTATGGGTAGCATTTTTTAGCACGACAAATAATATGAAATTAACGATTGAAACAATTGAAAAATCGACCAAATTATCAGTTGCAAGACACTATACACGACAAAATAAAAGATTGAACGACGTGAAATTTTATTTCCGAGTAAAATAAAAAAATCGGGCGGCAAGTTATACAGGGTGTTATGGAAATGAGTACACAAAATTAAAAAATTGCTCCAAATGCCGTCCATCACTGTTAATGCTTGCCTGAATTCTCCGAGCCATTGAAGTTGGTGTTCTCACAATTATTGCTGGGTTTTGGGGCATTGTTTCAGCCACAGCATTCACACGTTCACTTAATTTTTCCACTAAATTCACGGAGTTCGCGTACACCAACTCTTTCATATGCAACCACAAGAAAAAATCGCAGGGATTTAGTCTGGCGAACGAGGGGGGCACAACACTGGTTCATTTCTATCTATCCACTTGTTTTCCACATTTAGCCATTGGGACACGGGTACTGTACAGACGCTTTGCCCCGACCTTCCCCATAGAGAAGCACCATATCCGTGTATTCCATGTTGGTATAAACCATTTTGTACCACCTTTAAGAACGATCTCATAACTTTGACACTGTGAAAATTCACAAAAAAGTGAGCGTTTTTAATTAATTTTTAATTAATTACAGCTGATCAGTCGTTTTTATGACAAATAGTTGTGATAAGGTTTAAGTCAAAAAACCTCCTCGTTGCGGAAATGAAAGTAAATTTGTATAGAGATATCGAACGGTTGGCCAAATTAAGGGCGGAAAAAGGCGAAAATCAAAATGCGTTTACGGACAAAATTATCTACAATCTATGTACAAAAGATGCGTTCTAACCGGTTAAATTTTGTGTATTTAATTTCATAACTTGTTATGATTTTTTTGAATAAATTTTTTGTAAATTCCCAAAATGTTTTACTATATGAAAAAATAACGTTTTTTTTCCTCTCAATGAACTCAATCCAGGGACATACTGTATAAACAGAACTTTGCTGACGCCCAAAGATAAAAAATACGTATTTCACAATTAGCGTAAAACTTAAAAACGGGCAAATTAGGTACTGATAGGAAGTTTCCGGTGCAAAAAACAATGGAGTACAAATGGGTTTGAGGAAATAACGTGATGTTGGTAATTTGAATATTGTTTTTAATTAAAACCTTTAATACATCACAAATGGAGTTGTGTCCAAAAGAGTAATAGTAGAATACATAACCGTTACATGCAACTGCATTCGTTATTAATACAGAATCCACTTACGTGTCCCACGTTTTTATGAACACAGACTCTGCTGCAAATATGTGGTTCGCATAAATTCTTGTTGGAATCTAAATTAAAAGTAGTTGAGTTATTAAGAAAAATTCAATATTCACCTTTTTTGAAATGATCCGGAACATGTATACAAAGACACGTTCCGATCAACAGAACGAATAGTAAAAACTTCATGGCTGCTTCTTCAAGAACAGAACAAAAATTCGTACCGTGGCTACATTTAATCGACACTTCAAAGGAGGGGAAAGCTTTCCGTGTTATCTATAAACAAGTAATATAATGCATTTGAACAACACTTGCAACACGTTATTTAAAGCGTTTTTAATTTCGAGAATGTGGACGTAAAGCGTTTTTAATTTCGAGAATGTGGACGTTATCACTTCAAGGAAATTTTACTCGCGTTTTCAGTTGATAAGGTTAAAAGCATGAAACGGAGTATTGATATTCTTAAAATGTATTTGGTTTTACTTTATAAGCATTTTAATAAATCATTAAAAATGTTTCAACACATAGTAAGACAATTTTAGTCTTTACAGATTAGAGTAGAAAATATAATTACAGAAAACAGGAATACAAAGAGAACAACAATAATAAAACACCAAGAACGGATATTTGAAGAAAATAGAAATATGTACATACCACCAATATATTTTTAGTGCTACATTTAGAGATGGTGATCACAGAAACAGAAAACCACGTTACGTTCCAGTTCAACTCGAACCATAACGCAATCCAACAAATAATACATTTTATGCTGTAACAAAACTATAAAAAGAAATTACAAGTACAAAATTTAAGATCTATACAAAGTTTAAGTACAATTCATAATCGCACAACTTAATAAACTATGTAATTAAAATAGTATTGCATCGATGGTAACAGATTAGTTGTCCTGATAAAAGATAAATAAATAACTAAACGAACAGAATTATGTACATAAAAGAGACGCCATAGATACGAGTTAATTTGAGCCACTATCTGTTCTTTTAGTTTATGTAATAAAATTATCAGTGATACAACAAACTATGTAAAAAATTGCATTCTTTGGTTTAAACCAACTACAAGTGAGTGATATCATATCCAGCTTGTTAGAGAGCTGCCTATTAAAAAATCACAAGTAAATCAGTCCCTTCACGCTAGAAGCACCATTGCATTCTAATCTAAATATCAAATAAAATACCAAACTTTATTGATTAAACTTGCTGTTTCAACCGTGCGCCAACAGAGGACGTCTCGCGAATCTTAATCCATCGCCGACTCCATCTTATACCAAGCCTGTTCAATTTTGATTTCTCCCCTTTGCAAAAAGTTCCCTCAAGGTCATCGCCGTACATACGCCAGCGACCCCAACGACGAAAAAACGTATCAAATTCTAGTGATAATTCTTTCATTTTGGTGACATTTCCGTCACTTTGAAAGTTGAAGTGATGATAGGTTAGGTATGTCGGATAAATTCATCCAAAATTACGGCATCTGGAATGCAAGGAAAGCGATTTCTCCGAACTTCCATAAAGAAAACAGATCATTCTCTTCGCGGAAACGGCTACTAATCAGAAATATATAATTAAAAATCAAAAAATGCCAGAACTGTGTTTCAAGAAATTGTCGAGAGTGGCGCTAGCGTACGCACGCCTCACGTACTCATGGCCTACTTCGCGGGAACAGATCTCGGAAGCTATTGAACAGGCTTGGTATAAGATGAAGTCGGCGATGCTTAATCTCCATTTTCTAACTCTGTAGACATCACCTCACTTCCAAAACGCAAGAAATATACATTTAGATTAATATCGACAAATAGTCTTTTGTTTACCAACTCATTCTAATCAATCACACCTACTTCAAACATCACTATCTGGATCAGTTTCACTTCGAGGTTGTCCAAAGTTCCGAGTTATACTCTCACTCATCGATCGAATATTTGCGAGATGAACGTCATTCGCAGGCACTGAAAAATAGTTGAGTCTGTCGAGGTCAGGTACTGCATTTAGATCGTCATCAGTTCGGTAGCAATTATCGTATTCGGAGTCGTAGAGAGCACTTAGAGAATCTAAAGACATCATAGCGTCCGAATCGAAGATGCGAGAAGACGCTCGCGACGACATACTCGTGTTGTCGTCCATGTCGCCGTCGTGGTTGTGGTCGTTATAGGCTGAGTTCACGTCACTTAATGCACCTGAAAGAGACACGGGATCAAAGATGAACAGCACTCAAGAGCACTCACCTTCAGCGTCCGTGAGTCCAGTTTCGTGTATCATAGAGATGTTCTCCAAAGCGGGATCATCCGTGGTGTAACCTGTAGACTCTCGATCATTTAACAAAGGTTCTGACGCCCCGCCATCTTCGTCCTCCGACCACTCCGACTGGCTACCTTCAGCGCCTCCTTGACTGTCCACCCCACCGTTCTCAAGATTTCTCAACTTCTCTTGAACTTTTTCCTCAAGAAGTCTTTTTACTTCCTCCTCCTGTAAGCGCGATAGATAGAAATTGTTCACGTAATTATTGTACAGAGATTTTACCAACTCTCGATCCACAGGCTGCGTGGAATTAGATTTGTATGAATAGAAAAAAAGTCGGTAGGAATGAGACTTACCCTGGCTTCTTCTTCCATTTGTCTTTCCTCTCTTTCGAAGCTTTCGAGGTCGGTGTCATCGTCTCTTTTCTGAACTTCAGGCATATCACAGTCTACATCAACTTCTACAGTCGATTTTGGAGCTCTGCGGAGAAATAATACAGAGATAAGAAGAAAGAAAATAGAATTGGAGTTGACGTGGGTTAGTGCCTTTAATACTGAAATGAAATGAATGCAAGCATGATGTGCCGAGCAAGCAGCATGAGTTGTGTTAATGAAGCTAAAAAAAGCTAGTAGTTCATAGCGAGATACATTGGTGAAATGAATGAAGATCGAATTTGGCGCCTTCAAAATATGGGAATTAAACCAAAATTCTAGCACTTGATATGTAAAACTGAGTAGCGTGACGTAGAATCCAAAGCAAATTGCCAATGCTACGCGGGAAAATCAAATTAAATTTCCTAAGAAAGCAAGAAAAAGATGAGGTGTATCCCGCTACTGATTAGATGAAACACGATATGAGTGTTTCTATGCAATACCTGTCAAGAGGCGAGACTTTTGGCTGTTTATGAGATTCGGACGGTCCAGGGGAGGCTCCCCGCTTAAGTGATCCCTCTTTGCTGCTTGCTCTAGGAGGGGACATGCACTGTAGGGTAACACTGCCTGTAGGATTCACTCTCAAGCCTAGAGCTAGAGCTTGTATCGCTGCAAGGCCCACCTGGTGATTGTTATTGTTTGGAGCATACCTTACTAGAGGCTCCAAAGCTAGATCTTTATTCTGCTGATTAAGCTCGAATTTTGGAGGGATATTTTGGAGTAGATTCTGTTCATCCAACAACTTCTGGATCTCCCTCTCGAACGGTCCAATGAGATTCTCATTTTCCGTGTTATTAACTTTATTATTCGGAGAGACTTTATCTCGGAAACCTGACGGAGAGGTCTTAAACCGTCTCAGATCTTTCTTATCAGTCTGGCAACAGCCGTCTTTTTTTAAACTCTTTTCGCTTCGTTCGTCCTCTTTGAGCAACTCTCTAATTTCTTCAGCTTCTTTGAAACTCGGTGATCTTTTACAATTCGCTGACAATTTGTTGCACTCCAAAACAGAGTCACTGTCGTTCCTCGTGCGTTTATCTAAGCTCTTCTGTTTGATTGGAATTTTCGAAACCGCGCCGTTCGCGCTGTTAGCTCTTAAAAGTGACGTTGGTTTTTGCTTCGGGCGAATCACGAATTCAAAGCTAGCGCAACTTTCGCCTTTACAACTCTCTTCACCGTCGAGAACTGGAGGGCTCGTTACGATCGAAGAATCAACAGTGTTGCAAGTGCCAGCGAGAGCTAGAACAGCGTTTGGAGGGAGGTTATTACGTTTGGCGTTAACTCTATCAGTCGAATTGTTTCTCAGAGAACAGTTAGCGGGGATGTAATCCAAAGAAGCTCGCGGTGAAACTTCCGGTGACGAGCACGGATTGACTTGAATATCCGAAGGAAATAGGAACTGTTGGGTATCTGTAGGTAACGGAGGAGACACGCAAGGTGACGCGTCAGCATCGGTGGTTCTACTGTAACTCTCATCTGAGCTACTGATGCTCGGTGAGTGGTTCAAAGAGCTGATCTCATCAGCCGAAGAGTGGATCCGTTGAGGAACTCCGCTGGTATATAACCCTCCTATGCTCTCATCGGAGTAGTGTCTCTGCAAAGGACTGTGTCTTTGGTGCGGGCTATGTCTCGAATGCAACGGACTATGTCTGTTCTGAAGAGGATTATGTCTAGTCTGGATCTTATTTCTCAACAACTCTGGAGTACGTTCAGGCGTGCTTTGATGAGCGATGAATTGATGCGGGGGCGGTACGGGTCCTGTCGCCCCATTGTGATGTTTTCTGTGATGTCTATTAGGCGACTCCTTCCCAGGCGGTTTCGGCAGCGGTTTCAAGTACGGCTTCATATTCTCCGAAGGTATGGCGGAAATCGCTGAATACGGATTTGGAGCTCGTGGCCAAGGAGGAGTGTATTTCATATCCTAGAAAACAACATCAGTACAACACCTTAATAAGATCACAACTAACCTGTGCCTGCCTCTGCACCGGTTGATAGGAATTCTTATGCGGTGGCAACGGCGGCGGCGGAAGATTCTCCTCTTGCGCCATTTTTTTACCATTTCTGCTTCCTTTACACGCTGCCGAAGGCAACAATGGTTCGTTTTCACAGCCGTTATTCGTGTGATCTCTATGAGGCGCTTCCCGGAGAGGAGGTAACCTCATAGCGTTTCTTACACCACTATAACTGTCTTCTCGAGAACTCGATCGCGTTTGAAGCGCTGGATGTTTTGTTCTACCGTTCATTTCGTTGTGGTGTAAGAGAGCCAGAGGAGTGGCCACACCACCATACATGTTGCTCGTGGCTGCAACACGTGTCATAGAGAAAAAAGTGCTTTTATGACTAGTGTTATTAATTCAAACAAAGCTTTCTAAATTAGGTGCTACGTCCAAGCGACAAACACTTTTAAATAAGCTTCACGCTTTACTTTGGGGTACAGAAGAATCCCGATAAGTGAAACTACGGATAATCAGCAACATTTATATTTTAGATATTTATCTTAAACATTATTGTGTTCCTTTTCAATTTTTCCATTCCAGTCAGTGATCTGAAAGGTCAATAATATTTACTATGGTTTTGCCGATCAGGTTAGGCTACTGGTAATGAAAAACCACTACAACCATGATACACCAAGGGATGGAAATGAATGATCAACCTCCATACGATGGGGGAAACGTGGTGATGACAATCACATAATTTCAAAATTAAATTTGCCCTGAAACCGACAAATTCGCGGATTCAAATTTCACAAATTCAGCTCAAGATGTGCGAAAAATATTCGAATACTGAGGACCGCAAACTCCGCGACGTTAACTTAAAACTCCAACTTAGAAGAACTTTAAAACTTTGAAATCGAACTACAGATTTACGATTATATCCGCGTAATGGTACTCAGAATTGTTTCCATCTGTTATCAGTGCATTTTCTCCAGATGTGAACTGCTAGTAAGAAATAAACTAACCAGTAGTAAAACTCGTTAAATTACTCTCTCGGGAAGTGCTAATTAAGTTTATGATGCCCAAAAGAGATCAAAAAACTTTGGTAGCTTGTTAAAAACAATTTCCTTCGTAATTTATTTATTTTCTATCGTAATCTTCGTGTTGATTTGCCGACAAAAAATGTTAAACGCTAATAAATGTGAACTTACTTGAGGTAGAATTGGACCGTAAGCTGTTGAGCTCCTCAACCCTTAAAGTCCCCGGCTGTTTCCGATCAATCAAGAAGTACGTGGTCATGTCCCCTTTACCTTTAACTTTGACTTTTCCGCGACATTGGAATTCATACGGATAGGATTTTAGCACTTGATAAACTTCTTCGGTTACTTGTGTATGATTTGGCAACCCCGTGGAATCCATACGACTTGCAACGTTGACAGTATTACCCCATATATCATATTGTGGCTTTCTGGCACCTATAACCCCTGCCACTACAGGCCCTATATTGATTCCTACAATGAAATACGACGTATTATTTGCTCCGTTGAAATAGTTTGGCATTACTTACCAACTCTTAGCATAAAATTGTTGTACGAGTTCTCGTTGATATTGAGTAGTCTGTCGCGCATTGCAAACACGAATTCAACGAGTGTACTCAGGTGGATGCCTGCAGTGGTCTCGTCCTCATCTAAGATTCTTAAATCTGGCATCAACCCAACTGCCGCCATGTAGGTGGAACCAACGGTTTTTATCTTATCGATCGCTTTGAATCGCTCTTCGCTTAAGAGATCGTCGAAGTCGGCTATAATCTCATTAAGTAATCTCAGACATTCTACACCTTGGTTGTTTCCATCCAACTCCGTGTAGAATTCATGATAATTTGTGATTGACGCAAAAACAACACCCACTCTTGAATAACTTTGATGGTACAGTTCCTGTGATAGAGTATTCTGTAAGAGAATGCCTTTCTATGTTAACACTTTTGTGCAGACAACATCAAGAAAACAAATCAAAAAGAAAAAGTGTTGCCGGCACATTACCGATACCAAAAACTCACCATATTATTGCGGAATTGATTATCTAAGAAATGGGTTGCAACATGAGCGGGAAGTAAATTAAACAAGATTCTTTTATTCGAATGTTGCAACGCGTCCATCTCGCGTTTTTCTTCGTTAGCTTGAACTTGCCATAAGAAGTCTAAACGAGCGGTCCACTCAACTTGACGGCCGTGCAAAAGCACGGCCAGAACAAACATAAGAACTTGGACAACACTTAAAACGTCCGCCGGAATCACCAAACCATCAATCGGGCTAAAAACCATCGTAAGTTGGGATCAGATGGCGCGAGTTTACTTACTTGACTCTTCTGTCGTAGCACTTGAATAATTTAGTGTGTGATAGTTCTATTAGGAGGATGTACACCGTCGACATGATCACCAACAAAACTGCTTTTAACAAAATAGGAAGTCTTAGAAATATTGCAACGGCTAAGTAACCCAAAGCGCATGAAAGAACTATGTATTGGGGTAGAGGGCACGCTCGATGGTCGGCTTCTTGAAAACTGCTGTCAAGAGTCACGTTGGCAGTCGTTGGGGCGCATTTCGCCTCGTCTGGTGGTCGACAAGTAAACTGAAAGTTTCCGGTTATTCTTCGATTTCCCCCATTTTCCGATACTTACCACATTAACTTGAGCTACTGTGTATATTAGAACTATGGTAAAAACAGTGATGGCCAGTCTTAACACGAAACTGTGAGAGATATCCCACAGAATCCACCTCAAACGAACGGCTAATAACAACATAAGAACCACGGAAATCCAAACGAACGCCGTCAGAAACAATAAGAGTAAAATGATGGTCCGAGGAAGGACCGTCACTTGAAGGAAGCCAAGGAGGACCAATAACACTAACGCGCAGACTAGCGATGAACTGTAGCCTACGTCCAAATCGTCGTGATACTAAAAACAAAACACCGTAAAATGGATATGTAAGAAAAATCTCGCGTTCATTTTATACGAAAGACACAAATATTTTATATGAAAAAAGATCAAATGTTTGTTATGAAACTCATGAAAATTTCATCGACTTCCTTTGTGAAATGCAAGCGGAGAAAATGGGACTAAAATTACATGTTTCGAACCAGTTAAGAGTTTGAAAGAAAATGCGTAGCGGGTGGGAAATTACGCGGCAATTTTAGTTTGACTTTTCTCTTGCGATTTTTGCACCACCTTTGCGTTCCTTTAGTCCCGGAAATACTTAAGATCGCCCGGAAATCTCAAATTTTATTAAATCGAAGTCAGGTGACTGAAATTTCGTCGCGTTCAGCTTAAATGAATCGATTTCTTCTTCGGTTTTTTGGTCTGAAACTTTCGAGTTAAAAGTAACGCTTTCAAATATAAGCCAAGAACGAGTTGTAATCGTCCAAGTTTTAATATATGTCCCAGTTCCGGATGTATGACGCCCCGGAATTTGCCCGGAAGACTAAACTTTAGCCGTTTTCTGACTGAAATTCGATATTATAGATCGAAGGAGCAAAATTTTTAGTCCTAAGAGAGTTCTGAGGAATCCGCTCCTGCTTCCTGGTATTACAGTAATTCTAAGCAGTAACGATATATCATTCTTATTAACTCCAGAAAATGAGAATCTACCTAATACAGTATTGCAGTTTACTTCATTAGAAATAAATCAAGCGCTGTAGTCAATTAAATCGTGAAACTTGCTCGGAATATTCAATAGTATGTCTTGCCTTCCTCTAGTATTTTAACACTGAATCCGAACCGCGTTTGCTTCCCCGAATTCAAACACAAACTTTGAAAGTAATTTGGTTAAGTTTAGTTCTATGGTAAAATAATTTAACTCAGACATGGAATTTAACCTTATCAAAACTTAATACTGACCTGGTTTTCCTTGCTGCTGTCTTTAAAGCAAAGAGTAAACAGGTTAACATGGGTCGACTTTTCTCTGTCAACACTCCTCGCTTCAATTGCTTGCGCCAAGTATTTATTAACCCTGTTAGAGGGTTGGTGGTAAACACTGGAGTGCCTCTTTTTAAACGGTCTTTTGAATTTTTCCGTGACTTTATTCTAAAAAAACAAGAAATTAAAACCAACGTTGTGATGCGGTGGGAGATGTTAATGAAGCTGCAAGCCTTGTCGTGTGTTGTGTGTTGTGTTTGATAATGTCTAAGAAGCTGTATCGCGTTGTTATCAATGTTAGTTGTTAGTTTGTCTGTCGTGGAAGTCCAAAGACTACAGTGTCATGTTATTGACAAGGTATTACTGACACTCGACAGTTCTCCAGGAGGAGGCACACTCAAATCCAAAAAACCAAGAACAGAAGTTAGTTAGATGGTCTGAAGAAGTTAATAGTTCATACACACCGGGACGGACTGCATCTAAAAAGCTATTGTTTGTGTGGTTCTTGTGCGTCTCGGCGTGCATGCAAAGAAAGAATCGGTAAACACTGTTTCTATGAAAATGTTGACAAAACGCAAAGCCAGTGAGTGGAACTCACATTGGTCTCGGTATCTGGGGAGCGTGTTTGTTCTGTGGAGGGTGAGATTTCGGCATGGAGCACCCTCTGCAGTTCTAGCACCTATAAGCCACATTAGACCAACTAAAGACTACTGCTACACGTTAGGCACATAAATACCGGACATGTACACACTTCTTTCCTTATATTAAAACACTGAAACAACGAGCACCCCAAAATATCCCCGCGGGAGTTTTCTCATCCCTGATATTTTGGAGCGCGTTTTGCACGGTCTTCTTCAGGCGATCAAATCAAAATGAAAAGGAACATGATTGTGGCACAAAAGCTGAATGATAGTGGTGCAATGCAGCTACGAAACTCACTTTGCTGCTAGTTTCAGCAGGGTGCTGGGACGAGTCACACGACGAAGGGTCCGCATGGAGCACCCGCTGCAGATCTAGCACCTATAAGCCACAAATTGACACCAAAAAGACATCACATTCAGCTACAAAACAATTCAATGAAGAAAATGAAAAATAAAACTTCGTTTTCTTGGGGTTAGGATGTACAATGTGATGTGTTACGATTATAATGACTGACAGGCAGTAAGTATGAACACTTACCACTATTATAGTCTTGGCTACTCACATTACGTTCTAAGAAGTTAAGTGTTTGTGAAGAGATACAACACTTACCGCATCCTAAAATGCAAACAACACCGTCATGCGGTATTACAACATTCAGCAAACCTCAAACTATCTATACAAGAACAGAAGCATTAAATGCTAATTACGTTTTATGCTCGCGGGGGTAGTGAACATTAACATTCAACATCACAGCCGAATCAAGACTACGAAAGGCTAAACCGTAAGCGCTAAATCGCATTGAATTATGCCAACCATTTAGTGCCTAAAGCTCGAACGTTTCCACTTTCGCAATTCTTAAAAAAGCGAGCAACTGCGTTTCATAAAAAACTGGCATTGTATCGAGTATAATCAGTTAATACAATCATTAGCGTTTAATGTTTAAGATGTGCAGATCATGGTTTACCTCCCCGTTACTTCAATTAAATTGAACAATGCCATGTAACGGTGACAAATCCAGGATCTGTCTGATACAGATTGCCACAGAGGTGTCCCGGAATTTGATAACACTCATAATGCATCATTGCCAGTTCAAAATCACTGTACTGTACAAAACTGCGCTTGATATTTCATTCGGGAACATCAGAAAAGATAATGCCGAAAGAAAAGTAGTTTTAAAACTTCATTACGCGAAAATGGCCAACCGCTGCAAAACAAATGCTTTTAGATGTCAACATTTCGTCTCCGTTCTCGCGGTCGTAATTTTTTTTATGTGGGAAAACGCTGTCATTTGGTGTAATAAAGAAAAATCCTTCACGTTCCGTCACTCAACTATAAAATTAACAACAAAAATGTGTTTGCTTGATTGCACTTTTTACAGACTGATAAAGTTTTTATTTTTGGTTCGTATTTTCGTGTTTTAGCATGTTTGATTTTTCAGCTTCTCAGTCTTTCAAAAGTCTTACCTTCTTTGGATAATAGTCACCGTCATCAGCTTGAAATTATTTTTAGATTCTAATCAATAATTCAATCTGAAGCTTGGGAAGATAAGCTTTTGTCGGATTCAACCAATTTTTGTTTAATGTTCTCAGATTTTTTGCTATTAAAACACAATTAATAATTCAAGATTTCGGTTTATTTTATAATGAGAGAAAATGTGTTGTTACCACTTCCAAGTAACGAAATTTTGATCAAAGCACTTTCCGTCACCGCAAAATTTCATTTCAAATATTCTATTTCCGTTCTACAACTCATTTCAGCGCTCAATGCTCTAACAGTTTGTAATTATCTGCTTGAAATCAACGAGATGCATATGAATGTTCCAAATAAATTTCGTCATATTTAGTGGAAAGTCCACCAAATAACCCGAAACTGTAATTAATTGCTCTTGGTATTTGTTCGACGACTCTGTGGCATCCTGTTTTGTGTACATTATATAAAGTGCCATTAGTGCTCGGTGCAAAAAGGAACATATTAATATAGAATGATGTGAAAAAAGTTGTTCTTCAACTTTTTTTGAGGTGGTAATCGAGCATGTGCTAATGCAAGATGGACATTAATAAGAACATTTCTCATTTAAAGTCCAGTGTAAATGCATTCCTCTCGGTGTTCCTGTAAATCTTAAGTCCCTAAGATAATTAAAGAAAATCTGTGCACATTTATGGTTCGTAGTGCAGTGTGTAATAATAAATGCCAAACGTTTCCAGTGCGAGTGCTGCTGTAACGGTTAGAGGAATATTTTGCATATGAAAGTGAACAACTGTGCAGAGGTGCTTAAAAATTAATAATAAATTAAAGTGCGTTGCATTAATCTCTACGTTAAACCAGGTTAAGTCAGTTTCTCCACGGACACAGCATGGAAAATCCATATTGGTGATTGTTGTCCCAGATGTCTCGTCAAAATCACAAACCTGACAACCCCAAATTGTTTACTTTCGTTCATTTTATTGATCGCTCCGTCAATATCTTACATTACAATACCAACAATCCACCACGCACTTTGTATCCACCGATCAATCAACCACTAATTACCATTAATCATGTTCATAACCAGTGTAAAAACACCGCAACTAATTAATGTATAATCATTCGAATTACACGCTAATTAAGTGATTTCTGCCATGTCCGTGGAAAGTCGCCACCACATTTGTACGTAAAAGTCAACTTACCTTCCTGGCGTTAGTGGACTTGAGATCCGGTTGAAGGGCCATGTTGGAAAACGGCACTTCCATCGAGTATTTGATGGAGTGGAGGAGTTGGACCACCACGTTTGACACATTCTTGAAGCTGAGTTTGCGCCTCTGAGCCGCACCAAGAGCCGATCGGACCTGCAGCGTGTTGAACAAGAGTGGCTGGAAGAGATCCACCGGAAGGGCCGGGGAGGGCAGGTTAGTCACAAGGGTTAGACACAAGCCCGGTCTAACTACAGGGCACAAAGGGATACAATCTACTAGTCGGATGCCAGGAGATACTGGTTTAAGGGCTGTTAAATTAGGAGCTCTTGAGGACTGTTGCAAGTGGGTACAAGATGAGCTGTCGTTTCAATCGATTCTTCAGCTGCTGGATTCTAACTTATGTTCAAATTTTCATGGTTTCACGTTTCAGATCGATGAACGGCTACGATTTTGGAATTTTGTACGTTAATAACGAAATTGAAATAAGGAAGTCCTGAAAGTTTCAAGCAATAATCCAAAAAATTAATTAATTACAGAAATTGATAAAAAGGTTTCAAAAATTGTTTTTTTTTGTCGTTTACTTACAATATAAATTTTTTTAACCTCCCTCAATGTAGGTCAGATTTTAAAATTTACTACGTTTAATAAAGAGACTAAAATAAGTAAATCCTAAAAATTTCAAATCGATAAGTCAAAAAATTAAAATTTCTTTCACTCCAGCTATAGTTTTGTAATTTGGTACAATTAATAAAGAGAATAAAGCAAGTAAATCCTGAAAATTTCAAACCGATAAACCAAAAACTGCATTAATAACAGGAATGAAAAAAAAGGTTTAAAAATTAAGAATTTTTCGTTGGCCCGCAATGTTAGTTTTTTTAATCTCTCTGACTGCAGCTAAAATTTCGCAATTTAGTACGTTTAATTAAAATAAAGCTACTAAAATAAGTCAATGTTAAAAATTTCAAATCTAAAAGTCGAAAAATAAATTACTTATGTACGAAAATTGCTAAACTGATATCGAAAATTGCCAATTTTTCATTCAACTTGAAAATAAAATTTCTTCCATTGCAGCCATAATGATGTTATTTAGTACGATTAAGAAAAAGTGAAAATATCCTGAAAATTTCAACTGGATAAACCGAGAAATAAATTCTTTACAGAAATTAAAAAATCCGTTTCAAAAGTTGGGAATTTTTCGTTAGTCCGCAAATCCAAATAAATCCTAAAAAATTCACATGAATATTATTTGTTTAAAACAAATCTCTCTCGCTGAAAACTCAACTTTTATTCATTTATTTGTTTACTTATTTATTTACACTCAAAGTTTTCAACATTTTCAACTGCAACATTCTCAAGAGAATAGCAAAAAGAAACAACTGGAAAGATTTGTGCGAACTTATTTTAAATGAGCAACCTTTCCCAACTGGTTTGAAATCAATTTAAGAGCCCGAAACAGTGCATTTTCCCCAGGATAAAACTACAAAAAACGCTGGAAATGCAGGACTCAATTAGGTTTCCCAACATTTTAGTGTCAAACACACAAAAACAGTATTAATTAGATTTTTCTTGGGCATCCGACACTGAAAGCGAATAATTAAAATTTCACTAGATAATTGAATCCATATCCATATAAAAACCTCTTTGGAAGAGATTTAAAAAATAGTACAAAACTTTATTATAAAAGCTTGCATTTCCTGGAATTTTAGTGGAGAATGGAAGTTTCAATTAAACGCTTTCGAGAGGAATCAACACACAATATTAAGTATTTTTGTTATGTAATGTAAACGTAAAAACACACTGGAAAAATGTGCTACAATAACAGAAGATAAAGTCATGTGGAAGCTCTAAACAAAAAGTAGGAGGAGGAAGAGTGCATCAACCGTGCAGAAAACAATAGACACATTGAAACAGTGGATTGTGAGGTGAATATAATGGTGGAGCAATGGAAACAAGAGATTATTCACGATACCTGGCAAATACAAAACGCGTTGTTTTCTTAGTTTTATTCGGTTTCATCTTTGAAAACGAGAGAGTTCAAAGGTAAACGCACCAGGTATTTGCAACAGATATCGCTAATAAAAAATGTATTAAAATATGAATTTCAAGGGAAAGAGAAACAGAAATATACTTCCCTTGCAATACAAAAGAATGCAATCTTCATTTACAGATTACGAAAGAGAGAAAAAAACTACTCGCTTTGACTTGAGATTTTGATAAATCAAAGACGAAGCAGCTCTGAAATGGCACCAATGGAAACCGTGGTTTTAATTTCGCTCGAGTTATTATTTTAATTATTTCCCGCCCCAATCCATCAGCTAATTGTATGTTAAATATGCTCATCACTGGATACCGATGGAGTGCATCAGCACACAAATACAGCAGGAGGCATGTGGCTAATTTCCGGTCTCCACGCTGTCGCAAAAAATGCGGTTTTTGACTCGACTCACAAACAGTTTTCATTAATCCGAGATCTGCTGTTGAAATCGCGATGTACAAATATAGACATAAGTAATGAACTTGTTACCCACGCGAAACTTTTTTCTTTGGTAACCTTTCAGTGCAGAACCGTTCGCGTCAGCGACAAATTAAACATTGTACCATTCCAGAGCTGTGTAATTGAAAATGAATCATTCATAATTGCCATTTGACACATGATAAGTACCTTTCTTCGGCGAGCTGGAGGCACGATGAAATACGTTGTGACACAGTGATCCCTCAAGTACTGATTGCGTGTCGCCCCGTTTCCTGGTTCTACCTCGTATTCGCCCCCCAAATAATCTAATGTCGCTTGGGTGATATGCACTCTCCTGCAAAAAAAGAAATGCGTGGAATATATAAGAGCACTCAACGGAAATGTAAACGCGGGTTTAATTTTAGTTGAAATTTTACAGTAACTTCATTTAGTATGTGCATATTTTTATCTTGACACTCGGGTGAAAGGTGATGAATGTTAAGTTTGACTATTGAACTGTAAATATTTAAAAAATGGACTTCTAAGGTTAGACGATTTATTGGCGAAGAATGTGTTTCTGGTAAGCTTTCAGTCGTATCGACTAAGAAATGAGGCTGTTTTAATGTAATGTTAAGTGAAGTAATGCATGGAGTTATCGGGGTTATTTATTAGAGTTATCGGCAGACGCAAGTTAAATTTACGGTAACGGCCTGTAGCGTTCTTGTATGTGATAAGTTGTTATGATGCTAACAGATAACTTTCTGTAGCAGCGGACGGTGGAATTTTGAAGAATTTTTAACTTCTAAATCATACATTTCCAAACTCTTCGTTCTAATTGCTCCGGCATTAGTCCAACCCATTGTAACTTATCTTCTAATCCTATAACGGCAATTCAAATACTCTCTTTCCTAATCTAGCTGCAGTAAAGATGGCTGACTTTAATTCCTGCAGCAGCATCATCTAAATCCTATTAGACAAGCATTATAAGAACCTCATCGTCATTAAATAAACGAGTGAATGTTTATATTTTTTCCCAAGTAATGCCTCGTAATGAGACGGGTCTTTTTAACTTAATACTTTGATAAACTAGTCTGGTTAACTGAACCATATTAGAATCGCTTCTTTCAGTACCATTATCAACGTTAAGTGGGGATTACAGTGCAGTTTAATCAACGTGGAAATTATAGCGTCTTATTTAAATAATAGTGTAAAGAGACAGCAGCGAGATTAGCATAATCGTTTTAATTTATATTCACCGCGTGTTCCTGGTGTTAAATATTTTTTTCAGGGCTGCGGTGATAAGATAATTAAAACTGGACATGTTTCCCGTTAGATGAAAAAAAGTTTCTTAATTTAGATAATAGACACTGGAAAAACGATCAAATATGACACGAAGCGCTCGTTACGTCTTCCTGAAATTTGGAGAAACTGTAAAGTAAAAACTTCCTGCTGGTACTAATTAATCGTGCGACTAATTGTCTCGTTGCGTAATTAACTCAGTTAATTACTAATCAGTTCCATGCACTAAAGAATCGCCGCCGCTCCAGTAATTTCTACGGTAATTGATACATCCAGAACAGACCATCTGTCTCAGGGGTTAAAATCTGTTAAATTAATTGGGGGTTGGACATACATGTGGGCAGAATCTCTGACAAAGACTGTGGAAACGTAATGTTGTAATAACTTTATTACATCGTCGCTTTTAGTGTACATAAATTCAAATTCCGTGTTTACCAAAATCCAAATATCTGTTTTCAACAATTATACAAGAAGTAAGTTTTTTTAATAAACACGAAACATCGGGAAATCATAATTAAGTGGAGTTTGTCTAGGTGATGTAACTTCAGCTCACGTCTTAGATTATTCGAATGGTTAAGCAAATTGATTGAAAGTGCACCGGCTTCACCTGTGGGTAATAATTTATCATCGAGCTTCACCTTTGCACGTATAAATTGCAGTCATTGCCGCAAATAAGGTCACAAGGACAAGACCATTTTTTAGTGAAATGAAGCTGCTGGCTGCGTGGTGCAGGCATTGCCAAATCGAGTTGTTTGTGGGGAAATTTTGGGTTGTTGATCACGAACAGAATGTAATAAATCTAATGAAGACAGTTCTTCATTTTATTGCAGTCAAGAATTTAAAATGCATCAAAATATGTAATAAAGGTGATTTGTAATTTTCCGCACTTCATTTCTACGGTTGTTCAATCTAAATTTAGACATCCGCCGTACAATTTAGTGACGTCAAAACTATTAATATTAATACTTGCCATTATAAATTACACCTCTAAATACAGTAGTTCTAAAAATATTGCAGAATTTATTACTACATTTTTGTGCGAAAGAGAAATTTAAACTCGCTATTTTTTATTGACATAATTAAGTAACAAAGATCGTAATTGCTTCAGTTTCAACTGGTTATTATTTAGTAAAACTGGAATAAAGTTTTACGGAACGACTAAAATAATAAAGTTTAATTTAGGTAGCACTTGAATTCAAATGCTGGGTTTGTTGTTTTTCCTTCGCGTGAAATAAACGAATTGCAGCTCGCATTTGCAATTTCTAATTGAATATTGTGTAGTTTATGAGGTTACAGTAAGTCTCCGAGCATCTTCTCGAGATTCGAAATGCTAAAAATATCATTTCATGGCTTTTATTACGTTGTAGTGGAAATTTTTAGTTCAAAATTTTAAAAAATTAATTTTACTCTAAAATTTTGGAATTTAGCACACTTGAAGAACAAATCAAAAGTAATTACAGTATTAGGATAAAAATCACTACAGTTACGGAATTGGGTAGGAAGAGGTGGAAATTTTTGGTTCTTTCTCAAAATAGAAATTCTTAAAAATTCGATTTCTTGCTCTAAAATTTTGGCATTTAACACAATTAATAAACAAATCAGAAATAATCAAACCTCAAAATTTTACAGTTTTAAGATAAAAGTAGCAAAGTTACGGAGTTTAAAAAGAAAGTGGTGGAAATTTTTGGTTTGTCTTCAAAATAAAAATTCTTAAAAATTCGATTTCTAGCTCTAAAATTTTGACATTTAGCACACTTGATAAACAAATCAAAAATAATAAAACCTACAAACTTTTCTGTTCTAGGAATAAAATTATTAAAGTTATGGAATTTAGCAGAAAGTAGTGAAAATTTTTGTTCGTCTTCAAAATCAAAATTCTTAAAAATTCGATTTTTTGTTCTAAAATTTTGGCATTTAGTGCATTCAACAAACAAACCAAAATTAATATGTAAACCCTCCAACTTTTACTATTTTAGGATAAAAATTACCAAAGTTACGGAATTTAGAAGTGGTGGAAATTTTTGGTTCGTCGTCAAATAAAAATTCGTAAAAAATCGATTTCTTGCTCCAAAATTTTGGAATTTAGCATACTTGATGAGTAGACCAAAAGTTATAAAACATCCAAATTTCACTGTTCTAAAATAAAAAATACCAAAGTTACGGACTTTAGCAGAAAGTGGTGGAAATTTTTAGTTCGTCGCCAAAATAAAAATTCTTAAAAATTCGATTTCTTGTTCTAAAATTGTAGTACATAGCACAGTTGATGAACAGACCAAAAGTTGTAAAACCTCCAAATTTTAGTGTTCTAAGATAAAAAAGTTTAAAAGTTACAGAATTAAGTAGAAAGTGGTGGAAATTGTTGGTCCGTTTTCAAAAATCAAAATTCTTAAAAATTCAATTTCTTGCTCTAAAATTTTGGCATTTAGCGCACTTGATAATCAATCAATCAATTAAAAGTATTAAAACCTACAAAATTTATTGTTTTAGTATTAAAATTACTAAAGCTATCTCTAAATCCTGGTAGTCAGATTTAAGTGCTGTGCTTAAAATTCGGACATGCCCAAAAATTGCATTTCTTTCTTATTAAAATCGGTGGTCATAACTGCAGGTTATTTCTGAACGGATTTTGACTTAACAAAAATAGTCTAAATTATTAATACCGGCTGTCGAAAAATATTTGTTTAAAAACCCGCTTTTAGATCCGAAAATGTTATTGTAACAATTGTAAAATTTCTGGAAACTACAATAACTGTCCAACTGTTTTAT
This sequence comes from Gnatocerus cornutus, assembly GCA_029298725.1. Taxonomy (NCBI): domain Eukaryota; kingdom Metazoa; phylum Arthropoda; class Insecta; order Coleoptera; family Tenebrionidae; genus Gnatocerus; species Gnatocerus cornutus. Next base: position 6,484,365 of record CM055517.1, read on the forward strand.
TACCCTAAACATTCCCAAGGAGGTCTAAAAATACAAATTTACTGCAAAAAACACATAACCAAGTTACATTAAATTACGTAGCCCCTCTATTCTCTCGATCCTTGATCAAACCCTCCGATAATAATACCTATTTTCCTCGTAATAAAGTGGAGTTCCCCTAAATCTAGTAATACCATCTTTCCTTACCCCGGTTCGCCCCCAGCTTCCATGTTGTTAGCTAAAGTAACATCGTTGGACCACACGTCATATTGCCACTTCCTCAGCCCAAGTACTCCACAAAGAACTCGTCCCGAATGGATTCCCACTCGCATGTTAAGTTGAACATCCGTGGCCTCAACGACGCTGGCGATGGCGTCGATCATGTCCAAACCCATTTCAACGGTACAATGAGCGTGATCTGAACGAGGTTCTGGTAAACCAGACACGCAATAATAGCAGTCTCCGAGGATTTTGATGCGCAAACAGTGGTTATCCTGCAAAAAAAAACTCAATCGTCAAAGAAAAAACGATGCGATATATGAGGCGAGCGCACCATTAAGAAGATCGGAAGAGACGCTTTATCTAAATTTCCTCGCGTTTTTCCCCTTAGATATATCGGAATATAAAACAGGTTCACCTCGCGAATTTCCATAAATAAAATATTGATACAATGTCCTTTGGAGTGATGGAGTTGTGGGTCGCTAGAATTGGCGCCAGACGATGCGGGGTTTGACAAGTACATTAATTTTTGGTAGAGCATCCACGCAAATTCCTAACATTACTCTATTTCAAACAGTCTTGAAGTGTGGTTTAAAAACGAGAAGAATGTCCCTTTTATTATAAATTAAAATTTACGACTCTCTTGTCTAGACCATTTTAATGCACTGCTTCGGTTCAGTCCGGTGAGAGGGTTTTCTTACACTCGCACCTCTGCTGTCAGATTATTCCAACCACGCCATTATTTATTGGGACAAGACTTTAAATCCAACTCAGGAAATCCGAAACAAAGAAAACTTAAACTTTTGTTCTGTGCTAGTTTGGAACGAAACTATTAAAAAAGCGTCATATTTTCAACAAAAGGATCAATAGAAAACTCCGAGCTCTTGTTAGCGCACATTTCAAGAAAGTTTCGCGATAATTGGACGGAAGTTTTTAACAAACTTCAGTCTTAATTAAAACAGAATAAGATTATTAGGTGTCGTAATTGTTGAGCTTCTTGTCAAAAAAGTGTAAACTAGACCCATTTTCACATCAACTTGACCCCATCTCGTCTTGGCCCCGATTCAAAATTATTCGCGGAAACGCATTGGGTGCACTGGGAGAGTTTAGCAACATGTCTCCAGCCATTAAAATTAAATTCCACTGCGTTTGGACTCTGAAACCTAATTACCGAAGCCTCCACTCTAATTTTAATAGCAATGCGTGGAATAAATCAAACCCCACATCTAAATAAATGTGTAGATTTAACAAACCGATTCGTAGGAGTGATCGAATTTTTGGCGACGCTGCCCGCTGAATAAATAAAACGAAACAGACATCTCACGTTTACAAAACATATCAGGCTTTGCGTACACAAAAACGTGAATTACTTCAGACAGGATAATTGTTTGGAAACTCAGTTTCGCTCCGTAAAACAAATTGGAAAACTACCGAAATTAAAAAGTCTTCAAGTTGAGCAGATGTGCGCATCGATTATTGATGACTGTGGCCCCAGCAATTTGTCACCCAGACTTGTGACTTCGGTACGATAAGTTTATTTACAAATGTTTATTTTTAACTGCGGTAGGTTTGGAAGCGGTGGTAAAAATAGTACTGATTATGATAACCGACCCCTCAAATAGAAACAATTTCGATTTCTGTTTACTCATTGTGTACATACATTACATATGCAAACACAATTTTTAGTCCCGAAGGCCACAAAAGTGACGGTTACCATTAGCATAAGAAACGAGCACTCTTCCGGTAATTTATCAGTACTTACGTTCGCTAGCTGATCGAATCTTCCGAACAATTCGTTGAGGAGACGCACCAATTCCTGAGCGGTACATTGCGATGCCAATACGGTAAATCCAACGATATCGGCGAAGAGGATGCTGGAAAAAGAATAAAAGTGAGAAGTTTACAACGACGGATCTTTGTTACAATACATGGTGCTGCTTTTTCACATTTTGAGGAAGTTTGAAGTTTATGAGAAAAGTTTCTGGGGATCTGACGGGATTCGTTGAATCGACTTATTTATTTTGTATTTACTCAAATAATTGATGGAACTGCGGTTTGATAAGGACGAGTCGGAGTTTATGGCGATGCAGTCGAATTAAAGAATTTATGGTGCGGTAAAACTTTAATTGCGTGAATTTTGAGAGAATTTCTTTTTCAAATTCAAGAATACGGCGATTTTCTTGTCAATTCCAACTATCCACTATCAAAAATAGTAAACTCTCACTTAATCACAGAATTAATTAAAATTCTAATTTTTGAAAAATGGTGGATGCGCCGGATAAATAAATTCGTAATCTTTAGTTCTTTTAATCTAAACAAAAAAGTGGAATTTAAAATACGAATTTCCTGTACCAAAATGTGTGAAAACAACAAAAATCCGCTGAATCAATAAACCGCAAACCATATTTTAATTTCACATATTACCTCTCAACATTCCACTTTGATGAATCTCTTTAATATCTGCTAGGTTGCACGATAAGACATCAATTCAACTACGATCTCCAAACCTTAATCTATCGCCCTGAAATTGAAAGGACCGGCGAACTTTACGTTGCAGCTGACATTTCGCCCGTATTTCATTCATATTGGAGACTTATTAAATTCAAGACAATAAAGGGATGACATTAAAAATGTGAGGTCAACACGGGTGTGTAAGAAGCGTCCGCGCTCAAAATTCCTCGGTTTTGTGAGCGCATAGATAAACAATAACGGAATAAATTACAGGCGATACAAAGCACACAATGAACCCGTCGGGTATTTTATTACCGAAATAATTTCGTGATTACTGATAACTCGTTTGGCCACAAGAAGTAATTTTGCAAGAGAATTCACAGCAACATGTTATGATCCATGCGTTTCATTGATTGACCTGATTCGGTTTAATTTGATGATCACTCAATTCAAATGAAGTAAATTACATCACAACAAAATTCAATTTACTGGACTTCCAACTATTTCTATTAACGCTTTCTCATTTCATGCTTTTCAGAGCTGTCCAATTTTCTAAACATTTTTCAGAGACTGCTTGTGACACGAAAGAGACTTGATCCGGACCTGGTTTAATTAAACGTCCACCCAATTTACGAAACAGTAAACAAAAGTAGCTTTATTTAAACGAAATTGAATTAAATAAATTCGAAAAACGCAAGCATTTAACAATCATCTGCACTTAATAACGCGTAACTTCCTGCACCGCTGCATGCACAAACAAAGCGGGGAAAATTACATTTGCTCTGAAATTAGCTTGCAGCTTCAGTTTCAGCTTGTGAAATATTTTAATCATTAAGATGAGATTTTTATCTGCAAATATTTCCTGAACTAGAAAATAAAGCTTAAATTTAAGCAGGGCTGCTCCCGTGTTTTGCAAAACTCGATAAAGGTAACCTGAAAGGTCAGAGGTCAATTCGACCGGCGGAACATTTTTATTTTGATTCTCCTTGAAAAGTATGTAAATTTGAATTAAAATAATAGCGGCGTAAAATGAGGTAATTATGCAGCTAATTACCATTTAGATTCATGCTCAAAGAGTGCAAATTCTAGTTTTTTAATTTACTAAGTAAAATAAGTGATGAAATCAGTCTTTGGAACCGGCGCATCCACCAATTTTACGTATTCGATTCTCGTAAAGTGGTCGGAAAATTTTATGTTTTCATCAATCTCCCTTGATAAAGGTTTACAACTTAATGGTATTTTAATGAATGCGAGGGCGGAAAAAGACGAAAATATCTTTGTTCAATAACGCGATTTCGTTGCATTTATTTATATTGTGCAAAGTGCTGCAAAACACGAACGAAACGAGATTATAGTCTGCATTTCAGCTTTTCAAGGACTCGGTGAAAAAAGGTTGAAATTTGCTAAAACGGCGATATTTTATTCAGTGATGTGTAAAATTCACCCCAACAGATTTCCCCCGAAACTGCAAATTTAGAACATTATTTAAATATTTAAATTAGCCTAACACGCCCTTTCTTATCTCATTAATTATTTATTCCTTTCGCCAATCTCTCGTTTCCAGAAGTGTCATTTATTATGGGCGATTTTCTTTTTCATTTTGATTATTAAGGTCTTGTTTCCAAGGGGAGATTTGAGAAAGTGATTTTTGTGTTGCTGACTGTTAACAACTCAATCAAAGGAAATAATTGCATTGGCAATGTATGAACATTTATGGTGCTGTTATGTTCAGAATATCTCAGATACTTCGCGGTGGTTTATGGTTATTTCCTGGAGATTACAATGAAAATAGAAGAGGTCATCAGTCATTAACTGAAAGGTTTCTGAATACTGCGCATATTTGTACAACAAAGTAAGAATTATCTTACAAAAAACATCGAAAATCTTTTGCCTCAGAGTTTACAAACAACCGCCCCATTGCCTTCATGTAGTTACACGTTTAATGGAACGCAAGCGGTTTTTAACGGTGCAAAATTGCCCCACGAAACTCCAAGAAAATTGTAGGTACCTACAATCTCCGTACGAAAAAAATATATTTTTTGGCCTAGCTAGTGGAAATTAACATTTCCCGTTTTAATAGGGGAATTGATCGCATCCTTGCCACAAGACTTCGTTTTTCATAACGCAAAGAACGAATTTCCGCCCACAAAGCCCGATTCATCACGTTATTATTAAAATATCAGATGTTAATAATGAAGAAATAACTACAACTGTCTGCGCTCATAAATAATAACTTAAAAGTGCTTAGCCATTGGCGCGGATATTTATGTGAGATATTTATGAAAGAAATTAATTCTCACTGATGAATCGCCGCGGCTGCACCGCTAGTTTGTGGCCCATTTAAAAAATGATCCTCTTAGCATTTCAACAATTACAATTCCGCCTGAAAAAGACATTTCGTTTCACTTTGTTACATGTTTTAGCACAATTAATTAAAAAAATTGGGCACACGAGACGAGGGTTCTCCACCAAGGCAATAAACGTCGCTGTCGTGTTTGGCCAGAAGTGTAAAAAAATAGCAATTCAATCAGGGGAGAAACCCTCCAGAAAAACATACGAAAAGTTTAATAAAAGTTCAAACGGGAAGTTCCTAATAAAAGTAAAAATAGACGCAATGCGCGTTCTTCTGACCTCTTGTACTGACATTTACATCGTTCATTACCAACTCACCTAACATTTTCATGCTTCTGGATGTAGATTTTGTGGAATTGTCCTTCGACTGGAGAAATGATGTCGTTTTTCATTTCCATTGCGACGTGCTGGGGGAGAACTGATAACAGCAGCCTCTCCTGCAAAAATATGCAAATTAATTACTGCGCACCTCAGAATATTTTAATTCGTGCACTTAGCACAAACGACTCAGGTGATTAATTAAAATTTCATGTCTCATTCTGCGCTCTGACTGTATCAATATTACGTTATTAATTATTCACAGAGTTCGAAAACGAGGGATCAACAACCTAGACAAGTCTTTAACAATTAGAGTTTCTATTTTCTTTTAATACAAATTTCATGACTCGGCTCAAGTTTGTGTAATCAAGCTCCATCCACCAACTAACGAGTTCTTTATATGCTAGGTGTAAAACGATCCAATCGGGTCGTATAAAGGAACTCGTTTAGGTTGCGAGACGCGATTTATTTTTTAGTTCAAAAATATCGAGAAAAGAGATCAAGTGTGAAAAGTGTAATCGTGAAAGAGATTTTATAACTTTGTTGGCGATAAAGGAAAATATTCAAAGCGAAACGTTCGAATTCTAAATCTCTCCAATTTTGAAATTAAATTCGGAATTAAACAATTCAACAAGTTTAACTCATGTGAAATATATGAATTTGCAGCGGCACAATGCCATGAATAAAATGAACAGTCCAATAAATTTTGCATGGAACACCTAGACTAAAAGATTAACGTTACAGGCCGTTGTGCAATTCGTTTTTTCAGTTTAGGAGCAATAAATCTGGGGAGATTCAATATTCTGATTGATTTTCATAAACGCGGTCGAGGCAAAGAAGCAATTTCATTTTCGGATTTGTAAAATGTAAATTTTAATTTGTCGGGATAATTGGTTTCGAATTTTTAAATTTATCTGTATACTTTTAAAATTTATCGAAAGGTTTTCTCATTTTTAATCCGTATTAGAGAAATATGTAGCCGAAAGTGTAAAGATTCAATAGAATTTTTAAAAACCCCAAAAATCGTAAAGAATTCTAGAGATCCAAACAATCCAAAAATGTGAAAATTTTATGGACTTTAAACACTTAGAACATGAGAAAATAAAAATCTAGGAAAATAAAATAGAGAAAACCTTGAGATCAACCAAAGTATAGTTGTAAAATTTAATCTACCTTAAAATTTACGACTCCAGAGCCTAAAATTTAAGAAGCGATTTTACGAGTAGTAAAAATATCTTTAAAATTCTAATTCTATCAAATACCACAATAAATGCTCCCAAAGCTTTCGAAAGTTTGTATTTATTTTAATTAATAATATTGAATCAACAGTAACAAATTCTAAACATACATGTCGCGATAACATGTTAATAAAGCCCACGCCATGGTCATCAAAGCTCTAACTACTTTTAATTAAATCCGTTGTCGACGAAGCTTGAAGCACAAACTTTTTTGATTGATTTTTCAGAAGTGCTGTTTAAAAACATTGTATGAAAAAAATAATAAAAATTTCCTTACCAATTTCTCGTTTTCGTCCTCCATTTCCAACCTGGCAGCTATACAATTCCTCGTATCCAAAAACGCTTTCCGTTGTGCATGCTCCATCAAGTTATGCGTGAAAACGCCAACGACATTGACACACAAGAAAACGACCACGTTGGCACTCAACTGCAAAAAACCCAAAATCAGTTTATTTACTCCCATAATAGCGTTTACCAAAACGGGGGCGAATGGAAGTGTTCAAAGAAATGAAAAACTCAAAACCATGACAGACAACCGCCAAATTTTCCCGACATGTTTCGGATGTCGGTGCTTTTTTAATGTTAAAGTTAATTACAAAGGAAATCTGGCATTCGGCCAAACGTCATAATTGTATATGAAATAATGATGGATGTACTCCGGAGATGTTGCCCCCAGCTGATTCAACTTGCAGTCTCCCACAGATTGCAGCTCTGTGGGGGATTCTCTAGTTTTTAGCAAGAAATTAAAAGTCGCGGTTAGGTGGAATCAACTGACAAATCTAATTTAGAAAGGGAGAGACCCCAGTTTATTACCCTTTGCTCATTAGAGGCAGAAATGTGGGATTTAAAGCGACTGCTAATCAAGGAGGATTTAAATACCGCAAACGCAGAAAAAGCTAGACAGATATCTCCGGAACTTCATCAAGCAAATCGATCCTCATTAAATATTTACATGTATACCGATAATAACATCCAAACTTTACTACCGAGTTGTAAAATTCTTCACGTCGAAAAGTAATTCCTCCATAAAATAATAAACGACGATTTATTGAGTATTTTTTCCACGCTTGGTCTATTTTATATTCTCATCAGACACAATTTGAGCGGCTGAACATCAATTAAACCAAAAAACACGAACACTGTACTTTCTTGGGAAAAACGAACGAGTGTATGCAATTAAATGACGTATGCTTGATTGAATTCTCTTGCAATGAGTTCTTCAGGAGGCGTAATAAATTTGTCGACAAGCAACTCGGCGTATTTAGTTTTTTGCCATTAGACCAATCAACTTCAGAAATATTTCTAATTCTCCAAAGTTATAGCTTTCATTTCCCTTCTCGTTTTTCACCACTTTTCATTTCCCGGTGTTTTAGTTTCGGGTTTATTTCCTCACTTAGATTCTTCATTTTAATACGGAATTAGGTCGCACCGTTAAAATTCTGAAACATGTGTCACTGGGGGATTTACAAAACGTTTCGAGCATTCTCCTGAAAATCACGTACCATCTCCCATGACAACGTTCTTTTTATTTTAATTGCACCGAAGCAGATTATAAAAAGTTTAAACTTTACAACGCCGTCGCTTTCGTAATAATTAAGTAGCATCGATTTTCCGTTGGTAAAGAATTTATAAAAAGAGATGCTGCTTGGTAAAGTAATTTGAGAATATGTGAGCGCTCGTTATTTCTCGCTCAAATGTGAAAGTCTCAGACAAAGCCGAGTGATTTAAATTCAAGCTTAACGTAAGTAGAATTGATTACAAGAAAAATAAATGTAAATGGAAAGACATTGACGTCTCAATGCTCCATTCAAAAGAGAAAAATCCTTGCATTTCTTGACAATAAGATCAATAGAGTGTGTTGCAAATTATCTGAAGCCGTTGCAAGATGCTACTGCTGATGCATATCTAATTGTATTAATCCCAAGTCAGCGAAGTGATTTAATTGAACACATTACAAGTCCGCTTGTGAAAACTTGAAAAGCTGCATCAATGATGGATTCAGTCAAGAGCTTTAACACGACGTTATCGTTTATCATTTCAATTGCTCGGATTATAACTAATGACAGCTGTTAACTGCTCGAAGCACTGATTATTTCGAAACGACTGTAATTTATTATAATAAATTATAGATTATCGAACTACAGGATTTTTTTACGGTTGAAATCACTCAGACGACCTTATTCTTATGATAAAATTTTCAGTTTTATGTGTAATTACCATCATAAATTGTCATGATGCTTATTAATATTAATAATGTTTGGCGGTCGTTGAATCTTCAATTCGTGGTGCATTCTAACTTATTAATTTCAGCGAATCCACAGGATAATCGCAATAATTAATTGTCTGCTTTGTAGGTAAACACGAGCTAAATGATTTGAAATGACTCGTGAAACCAATCCAATATTATCTGAAATATTAATAAGACGACTTCTCCGTCTAAACTCACTGGTAGATCGATAAAATTTAAATTATGAACGATAAAACTTCAGAACCTCTCACAATGTGGACAATAAAACAAATTGAGTTGGATAAAGTTAATTTTCGAAAATAGTTCTGTGTGGTTAGTTGTATAGTTTTAAAAGTTTAGGCGATGAAACTCTGAAATTTCTGCTTTATTTTTGATAAACTTCGCAGAGAGTTTTATCTACCACTTAATTAGAACGGAACTAATTTTAAATTGTAAAGTTGAGTGACGCGACGATAATTAAAATGTTAATCCCACTATAACGTAAGTTCCTGTTGATGTAAATCTGTGGTGGGAATTGAAGATGTTAAAAAAACTCCAAATTAGTGTGAAAAAATCCCTAAATTTATGGTCAAAATTTCCAAGTTTGTCGCTTTAATGATTTTGCAACATCCCTCGTGTTTCCCTAACCGCACATTAATCAAAACCCTGATAACTGTCCATTTCCACAAAGCAAATTCCTTCCCCTTAGTTTCCTCCTCCTTTGTCGCGTGCACAAGACAAATAATTGCACCACCTCCCCATTCATGATACACGACAACATTTTGCATTATTAAACTTCCATTCGCCCTCAACCGGTAAAGTCTTACCTGCTGCCACATCAACTCCTGGAAATCCCTCGCAAAGAGCGTCGCGATGGTGATATGAGCACAACACAACAACAGCCCGAATATCGCCGCAATCCACGACTTCAAAGGCATCATCGCGTACGCTAAGAAAACCACAAAAACCACTTGCCACGTCCCTTCAGCCGCCACCTTCGCCGTCGAACTTGCCGGGTACAACGGCAACGCCAAAGCGCAGAAGATGGCTAAGAAGAACAACACCACGTAACAGACCCATAATAAGTACGCGTCTTGCATAAATCGCGTGTTTAAAAACCCCAATAACAAAGCGAAGAGAATGCAATGAGCGGCGTGGTAGACATTCTGAGCTGTTGGTCCTTGCGCGTAAATCAAGCCTAAGTTTGCCAGAAGTGCGGTTAACACGACGAAGATGGCCACCACGGCTGCCACGCTTGAGTGTTGGAGTTTGCAGATGTAGCGTTGGTAGAGTTGCTCCAGTTCGTCGTTTTCGAAACGATGAGGGTTGAGTATCCTGGTGAGGATACGCGGAGATGTCATCGCTTTGACGCTGTGGTCCATGGCGGTGGCTGAGGAGTTCGGTCCGCTCAAGATAACTTAATGCGCTGTTTGCGTCGACGAGCCATGCCTGTAACAAGAAAGATTTTTGAAAAAAATTCACGATCGATCGCAATCTTGACCGACATGCAACGCGAGAAATGCTAAAATCGCCAAAACTCCAACGATTGAAAGAGTGAAATTACACATGCATGATACCAAAACGCTCGTAACGGCATTAAAACGCGATTTCTGGATTACTCGAGCTGAGAGCTGCATTTAAGAACCTCAGAGGCTTTTATTATCCTGAGGATCGATAGTCCTACGGGATGCGAGTGGAGTTGTATCCCCTAGTCTACCAGACACTAAAATCCTCGGTATCTCTTGCTCTGGTGAAAATACAAAATGAAAGAATCTGGTCACGTTTCATTTCCTTGATGAATTTTTATGTTAAGAGCAATGTCATCAGGCGCCTACAATAGGAGCATTCTTGGTCGTTGAGAGAATAAACTCTGATACTCTGAGAATTTATGTTGACGACAGTTTCTTTTTATATTTCCGTGGTAATTAATTAAAATTTGCTAAAACAAAGGCGATTTTATGGGCTCTGAGTTTATAAGTGACGACGGCTTAATAGTTACGACTTCAAATCATAAATCATCTCGTTTAAACAATAAAGAACATGTTAACAGTTGTAAAAAAAATCCTAAAGGACACCTGGTCGCGCTAAAACCTGCTGACTCACCCTGTACAACTTTCCGGTCAATTTAGAAATCCCCCCAAGTTTCATTAAAATCTCAATTCGTTGCCACTTCAATAGGAGCACCATTCAATTCAAAAGCTCTCTTGTTCCGACAGAGCAATATTTTTACTTTTTTCATCTGGAAAGTGTTTCCTTTATAGTCATTCAAAGTAGCCTCCATAAATCGATGGAATAAACGTCTTCTTTTACAAGTGTCCGGTTTTTTACGATTCCGACTAATTGCGATTTGTTGTAGATCGTAAACATAGATAAACATGCTACATTTTATTACTACTAACATATTAAGCAACGCCCTGTATTTAAATGTCACTGTATTTTACTTCCGCTGCGGCTTCCAACATAAACTCGGGAATCTATGAATGAAATATACACTTACTGAAAAAGTTAGAGCTTTCGCAGGTGAGCGATTTTTTAATCTGCACGATAAAAGCTCCGGCTGAGATCGTTCACCCCGGAGGTCGAGAATTAAATTCCACTGAATTTTTCTAGGCAGGTTCGGGGACTTAAAGACAGATAACGTAATAGAGATGAATGTACGATTTCGAAAGCGTAAATGCAACTGAGAAAAATTATCGCGCAAGATAAGCACGAAACAAAGCTAGAGAAAGTGGGCAGATAGATATAGAGATAAATTTGTTTATGACGTTTTATACATGTCTTGGTCCAATAAGAAACAAGTTTATTTGTTACAACTCTGATTTGCTGGTGGGAACTTGCAAAAGAGTTCCTCAGAATTGACATATTCTTGGTAATTAGCATCTTTGTTCAAAAGCTGGAACTTTAAATTTGGGTTACTGCTAAAAGTTGGAAACTACACAATTAAATTTCCTGTGAATACAAAGATCTTTATTAATCGAATTATCCTCAAGTTCCTCATTGGAATTATTATCGAAGTTCTACAGACAGACGGGTCCATAAAACGCCAAAAATATTTCCATCCCCTCGAGCAAAAATATTCCTGTATTTTTAATTACAAAGAACGAAATACAAATAAAGCGCACATTAAACTTGTCTCGATGGCTTTATGGCCCTATTTTTAACTTTGCAACGCTTCAGACATGATTTCTTTGCAGCCATTTCAGTTGTGCGAATGCCACGTAAAGTGACCTTAAACTCCATTTGTGTTATCTAGAATTATCGTAAATATTTTCTTTAGAATTTGTATGCACAAAGCCGCCCCCATGCCACCCCCTCGTTATGCCGGCTCCTTTTCAAACGATTCCAGGTGTGAAAATCATGAATAATTCAATGAAACGTAAATTCCGACCGCATTATTTATCATTTTTGAGAGTGCGTTGACACAGGAAATGCAACTTGTTGAACGATACAACCCTAAACAATCCTCGATAGAGATCTACTCTAATCCGGATTTATTTAAGTGCTCCCTTTTCTTTCAAAAATATGCTCCGGTGTTTTTCACCCCGTTCAAGGTGTTTGTATTACCAACCCTCACATGGTGACCTCGTAAATTTTAGTCTAGTGCGTGCTCAAGGGTGTGTCTTACATCATTCGCGCCCTTCCGAAACCGATTCCGTTATTCCGGAGTTTAATCGTATTAAAGCTATTTTAAACTAGACTTCCATAGCTTTGGAGGTGTTTAAACGAGGGCTGTGCTTTTATTCAAATGAATAGCTGCATCCGTTTGATAGAGCTCTTGTCGCTAAAGTTTCAAAGGAATAAATACGACGAATGGAGATAAGAGTGACACCAGATCTTTTAAATTGCTCAAGCAAATCAATGGGCTTTGGGATGTAGTGAATGGGAATGAGAAAAGTGGGCTTCTATAAGTCGAAGCTTTAATGGAAAGGCGATGAAAGGCGTTGTCATGTTGACGATTAGAAATATTACTCATTCTCAAGACCCAATTAATGAGAAAAATTGGGTTGATAAAATCGCGGTTTCTTAAAACTAGTTCATTTTAATGAAATCATTCATTGAATAAACACTTACTTTAGTGAAGGTGTGTACATATTTGTACTTTACTCGGAAAAGTATTACAGATTGTAATCTTGACGGTCTCTAAAAGATATTGTTCAATGTGCAAATACCGATAGTACCAATTCTGTCTTCCTGGCTTAAAGATTTCAAAAAGGTGATCCAAAAGCGGAATTGTATAATTAGGCAATCCAAAATTAGTAACCTCCCCAAATTTATGTTTGCAATAAAATTAAAACTGCCTGAAAATATTGTTTTTTTTTTCTGCTCGAAATGAAAATTTCTAAAATTTCTACATATTTTGTGTTCTTTAATAAAAATAATAAAATTATCGAAAGGTTTTCGTAAAAACTAATGAGAACTTTCGGTTCGTCCTGAAAACAAAAATTGCTAAAATTTATATTTTCTGTCCTATAATTTGCTAACTATAAGCATATTGGAAATATTAAGCTCCAGAAATTCGAATGCAGTGAGACTTAAATTGCCAGAAATAGAGATTTTGTGAAAAAAAATGGAAATGTTTGTCCATCTTAAGAATTGAAATTTCTAAAATTCGTTTTGCTTGTTGTATGATTTTGTAACTTAATAATTTTCATAAGCAAGTTAGAATTAGTAAAATTCTAAAAGCAGAAAGATTTAAAATTCGAAAAATAAAATATATTGGAAATTTTTGTCCATTTTGGAAATTAAAATTTTAAAAATTCGTTTCGTTTCCTCTGTAATTTTATAATCTGAATTTAATTTTAATTCGAAAGTAGTAAGTTCCTCAAATTTCATTCCAATAAGCCTATAAAACTGCCAAAATTACAACATTTGGAGGCAAGCATTAGACATTTTTGTTCATCCTAAAAATTAAAAATTCTAAATTTTCTCTTTTTTTGCTCTATAATTTTGTGACTTGGCACAGTGTATAAGCATGTCGGAAATGGTAATCTCAATAGCATTAAAACTGTCGTAATCACAGAATTTCAAAAAACGAGTTCTAACTTTTGGTTCATTCTGAAAACAATTTTTTTTTAATTTATCTTTTCTTGCGTACAATTTTCAAATTTGGCCCAGTTTATGAGCAAGTCGAAAATTTCACGCTCTTCAAATTCCAATGCAGTAAGACTAAAATTACATGAAATTTAAAAAATCTGAAAAATATTAAAAAATTTGGTCCATTCCGGAACCAAAATTTCTAAAATTCGCTTTGTTTGCTCTGTAAGTCTGTAATTTCGTAATTTTCATCGGCAAATCTGAACAAATAAGTTCCTCAAATTTCAATTCAATAGCGCTAAAACTGCCGAAATTCCAAAAAAATTAGGGAAACACGACCTAAATTTTCAAATCTAAATTGTTAATTTAATTTCATGTACTTATTTGTTGCATTTTGATCATTGATTTTTATGAGTTTATTATGCATGTAGGTGTGCATTTCATACTCATTCCGTGCCACCATGTTTAATTAACTCGAAAATTGCATGGTAAAGTGCGTTGAATTAAAAATCTCAAGCGCACCAAGCTAACAGATTAATAACTCAAATTGTTTTAAACATTACAACTTCACCTCGTTTCCATTGAGATCCTCCGTACCTGCAGAAGTACTTCGTGTCCGATAAATCACGGTTTAATTAACGCCATAGAAATAGCACAATAAATCATCCACCGATAAGGCGGTGGTTTGAGTGGCACACACGACATTCCATGATGCATTATTACAGCGACCTATCTCAATGGGTTCTAGGTCGTCATGTGGCGCAACAAGCTTCATGTTCTCCTGGATCTGCCAGGATTTATTGATATAATCACAGTATAGATCACAAAGGCCTGTAAAAGCGACACAAGTGTTCCAATGAAATTTTCTAGTTCATCAGTCAAACAATCTAAAGGATGTCCGATCACCTCCCAACTCATTGAACCGAATTAAACACCTTCGTCTAAAAATATATTACAACGGATATGATACCCCATTTCTCTGCCGAGGCGACAAAAATTGGTTTATCACACAAGACCTTGCTAGCAATCGCAACTAGGTCGAATTTAAACAGGCAAAGACAAAGAATGACACCAAACGTACTTTACAATAATAAATCGTTGTCACTGAGAAATTACGCAAGGTCTGATAAATTCTGGTAAACAGAACGTCATCGTTTCGATGCACCGAAATGTGTCTTTTTCAACCTCGAGGACAGCGATTTAAAATGATGGAAACTCAATCTAGTTTAACTTTATCTTACTGAAATCATCAGATTCAGCGATCTGTCAAACTGTAACCACAACCAAACCTTATTTATTTTATCTCGGAAAACTTATCCCTTCGCATTTTCGCGGAAAACTGTTGGGCGTACCCTGACGTCATTCGGGTGGGAAAACTCCCGAAAGTTGGAAGTTGGACTTATTCTCCAGTGTGTTGTTCCGCTAATCACAAGAGCTTCGGAATTTTAACAAAGCTTGCACGGACTTTGAAACAAGATGGAAATTACTTTCAGTGATTGACTAGTGGGAGTTAAATTCTTTCAACCAGAGACATTTGCGATTTCTTGCCAAATTGCTCTTACGTAAGCTCTGTTGAAATTTTTAGACTAAAAATATGACGGAATCTCCGTTTTCTCGAATCGATTAGTTCTAATTTACGACAGAATAAATGTCACATTATTCAAGACCCCCGCTGAAATTAAAACAAAACGCGTCCTGCCCCTTGAAATATCTTCACTTAGCTCTAATATCAGCACATTTATTTTTATAACTGGATTTACATAAGACACGAAACTGGAAGCGCAACTTTCTCACTTAATTTATGTTTCAGTAAATTTATTAAAGTCATATCTTCGGTGCTTTTTACATTTCAGCAAATAACATCTATAAATCCGCCATGAAAGTTCATTTATTTGAAGTGTCGGGAAAATTACCAAAATATTTTTTCGCACTCTTTAATTGGTTTCGTTCCGAGATTGATTTATTTGGAGAATCCTCTTAATCCGCCCTCTATCATCAGAAATCGATAAGTCAAACAACTTGTCGCAAAGTACAATTTAATTATGCAACATCGCTACTTAATAATAACTCGCTAAGAGATTAACCCGGAAGATCAGCTCGTTTCGCGATGATATGACATGTGTTAATTACGAGATTGTAAAAGAAGTGCCCATGACTATGGATTTCCTTTAATTAAATTGTCTTGGCTATTTAATGGCGCAAACTCCGACACCATATACGGTGCGAGTCCATTAGATCATTAATTAAATTTGCTCATGTCCACCTTTACGAGTTTCTAGTTTCGAAATGAATGTTTTGCTCAGGAGGTGGTAGGCAAATTGTTCAATTTGCGCGCCATTTCGCAGCCCAAACTGGTTAATGTAAACGTGCAATTAAAATTTAATTTCATTAATTTCTTTCACGGGACGCTGAAAGCTTTTAGAACGTGTCTGTTCGGAAGATAACGGAAAAATCGAAAACTGCAGAAATTTCGGTCCTCGTAGCACAAAACCTCTTGGGCCAACAAGACCCCTTATTTGAGTGACTACTCTATCGAAAATTCCGGGGAAAATGTCCACCGAAGAAAACCTGCTTTAAATTGAAACAAGTGAATTTTCAAATCCGGGACGTGGAAGGTGCTTAGCAAAAAACAGCTAGAAAAATGATGGCGCAAACCGCATCTTTCTACCTGTCGTAGTTCCGGAGGTATGGAGCACCGAATATTCCGGAGTTTCAAATTTTTGCCCTCTGGCGACAACCCAAAACTTCAAACGCTTCTACTTTAGTTATTTGTTTAGGTACCTATGTTAAAAATTCGCACAGTTTTGAATTCTGCGTAAAATTCTGCCTTAAATGAGCACCAGTAATTTGAGTGGCCTTCACAATGATGAATATTGAATATTGAATATTAATGAATTTTTTCGGTGCGATAATGCAATTTCATACGTTTGATTTATACATCAATCGAAAGAACACCTCGACATCTATCAATTGGCCAAATCTCAGAATGCTAGGTCAAATAGTTTCCGAGTGGCAGTCAAAAAAACAAAAATTCAAAATTTCCATCGAGCTGGGAATTTTTTTTGAAAATAATCAACCATCGATGTCTGAGAGCGGATTCAAAGCAACAAAAGCTCGAAAAAAGCGATTGCATCGGCTGCAATCCCCTTAATTGTCTAATCCATCGCTGTTGACGTAAGTCAATCGAAACGACACCGGAATTTTACTGAACAAATCCGGGAAATTGTGGCAAGTTGTTTGTTTGCTGTTTACATTTCAATCAGAGATGTAGCTGTCAACGGCAAACGGAAAAGGAAGAAAAATAGTCAACTGGATCGAGTTAATGACAGGTAACTTGTTAGAACAGTTGGATATTTGCACAGCCATAAAAGTATGACAGGCGATTTGTATAGAAAATAACGGTTTTTCTCAAGTGTTTTCGCGGATAAAACGTCGATAACTTGTTTGGTAAAATATCACGGTTTGGAAATTATTAAATCATGCACGAAAATAACCGGTAAAGTCATGCTATCGAATTTCATGGGAGCGAATATAACAATTGTGTGGATTTGACGTCGCAAAGTTAGTGTTCAAAAATTCGAACCGAATGAAATCTTTACGTTTTTTCACCAACGTATTATTGTCTGAAATTAGATTCATGAGAATAAATAATGTTATGCAGCAGTTGAAAGTTTGATGCTTCCAAAAACGTTCAAAGTAAACTAAAATCAGATGAGATCTAATTAAAATGGACGTCGGGCTCATCTTAATTGACAGGCCAAAATGAACTTTGGAGTGTCAGAAATAAATCAAGAGAATGAAGCGATTTCCAACATTCTAAATTTTACATAAAATATTAAAATCACATTTTTTTTTAAAAACGATGCGGTCTTCCATTTCCTTTAATTTTTATCTGCCTGAACACAGGAAGGCTGAGGTTTCGAAATATTACCACAAATACGTAAAATACGAATTTTTGAAAATATTGTGCAAAAATGGTGGATGCGCCAACACTATTAATTTCATAATAAAATTTTTGACGCATATAATTTCATAATATGGTGCTGTTTTCTGTAGATTTTTTTAAGAATAAAAGTAAAAATAAAGAATTTTCATAAAAATTCACAGAGTTAATGAAAATATATATCGAATATGCACATAAACAGAAAAAAAAAACGTCGTGACCAAAAATGTGAAATAAAAAATGACACCGCATCTTGTACCGACTTCACGACCTGTCAACCAAAATAATTGCTGCAGATAAGCAGTTTGTTGTGATTCAGTAATGAATTTCATGGCTTCAGCGTGTGGTTAAATTAAATGACCGCCAAGGAAAACGACAAAAAGTCGTAACTTTATC
Source organism: Gnatocerus cornutus (assembly GCA_029298725.1). Taxonomy (NCBI): domain Eukaryota; kingdom Metazoa; phylum Arthropoda; class Insecta; order Coleoptera; family Tenebrionidae; genus Gnatocerus; species Gnatocerus cornutus. The sequence goes on from CM055517.1 coordinate 6,502,522, forward strand.
TTAATTCGTAGTGACAAATAAAGCGGATTTGTAAGTGTCGTTTTGCTCGTACAAACCTGCGGTTTTCTTTAGAACATGTCAGAAACATAATGTCTGGCCTTTGATTTATTTACACTTCGGTTTAGTGCTAATTGTTCAATAAAATGAGCTTCGTTCATTTGATAATTTGTTAGTCGTTTAGCACCAGTTACGAATCACTTAACTAAATGCGTCGAACCACATCCTGCGGTCGATTTGTTTATTAATAACAATATTGCAATAACAGTTGGAAAGGTTATTCCACCAACTCAAATCATGGGTGGACAATAAAATCAACCTTCAATTGCGGGATTTATTTTGAATTGGAAATGAGAGGCGCACTAACTGTTGATTTCTAGTTCTGTCGCTGTGCAATGGCACTTGCTATAATTGAGACGGGTCAAGAAAGACAATTTCATCTGAACATAAAGAGTGCAAGCGATTCGCTCAAGCACTAAAGCAAATGGTTTTTTGTTTGCTTCATCCCCTGAAAGACTTTCCCCTGATTAATACTAGAGTACGTTAAATCCCTGGAAAGAGATTGGCCGGTAATCCAGCCATCTTCCTCCCCAACAAAACTAGTGAAATATGGCTGAATAACCACAGAAAAAAACTAATTCTCCAATGAACACCCGGAAGAAGAATCCGGTAAATACACTGGAAGAATGTATCTAACGCCCGAGGTGAAAAATTACATGGCTTTTGGGTTGGTAATCGCGTCTGGATGTTCGCGAAGATAGAAAAACATCAATCTCAGAAACGATTCGAAGTTTAGAATGAAAAAATAAATTCATCAGTTTATTTTATCAATTAGCATCGTAATAAAATGATGGTCACAGGTCAAATTACATAAAAACGTAAAAGTGAATAAGAGTATTAATTGATAAAGCCACTTAAGACGCACTCTCTAATTAACCAATTCTCTTCCCTCCTCCATCGTGGTATAAATTTCAGTCTCCGCTCCGGCCTCCCCATAAAATTGCTTATGTCACTTCCACCGAAATCATATTTCCGAATGTGTAAAAATTTTATTGATGTAACCAAGTTTGATTCATTCATCCACGCGTAAACTGTTGGAAATTGAAAAACCAACCGGTGCCAACACTCATTGAAATTTTATTCCTCAGTGTATTTAACTTGTTCCCCAAACACGACTTTACCATTGAGCTAATTAAAAGTATCAATTACGCAATGAAACGGTTTCCTAATTCGTCGAGTTTATCGAAGTTTTGATTGTAACCACTTTGAGATCGATTTTTGATTATCAACGTCATTTGGTTGTGAAATTCACGTGTTTCTTTGACTGGATTTATGAGGCTTTTACGATTATTGGAAAATAGAATGATTTTCAGAGATAAGTGGGAAAAATAATGAGTTCTACAAATAGAAATATTGTTATAAAAAGGATTTATTCGTGAAATCACAAAGAATTGAAGTGCTCGGTTGGAAAAAATGGGAATCTCATCAATTCAAGACAACAAATTATCTGTTTTTGCGTCCTTTTTTCTTCAGGTAAACTTCAGGTTTTACTTTTCAGTTTCTCACTTAGTTTCTCGTTCTTTTTTTAGAGCATATCTTTATAATTTTTTTTATAGTTTTTTCATACTTCTCAGATACTTTTCAATTTCTTACTCTTTTATGTTTTAAATCAATAAGACTTTGCATTTTCAGAATTCTTGGGCGCTCTTATTTTGAAGGCTTTGCAGCAATTCAGAATTTTCGATACTTACCGACGATGGCGATGAAAAACTTTGAATTTGCAGCTGAAAATCCCCGCAAATTTGGAATGTTAAGTGTTACGATTGCAACGTATCCCGCCTGAAATTCTAGTCATGTTTACATGAACACGCCGTAATTTCAAACCCTTCTCCGGATAAGATATGTGGGAAATGAAGCGTAAATCTCATGCTCTTTCCCGTCCCTGTTGACCACCCACTGGGACTAAATTTCCATATAATTTTTAGTATATTTGCCGTATAAATACCAAACCGTCCTATCACAACCTCGACCCGGTTGCGTTATCACCTCAAGGCACCTTATCCACTCTTCTCATTTCGTACAATTGAGAGGTAAAAATGTTACCTCCAATGACAATCCCATTACAAACCAATAAACCGCTCGTAACTTCTGATATCAGAATATATTACTCTTAATTTATGCATTGCTATCTCATTTTATTGCATACTCAACGCCTACAAGCGGCTAACCCAATAAATTAAAAAGCATAGCGAAAGATTAGGGTCAGTCTTTGATCCACCTAAAGTAGAAGGTGAGCGAGTTTTGATTTTAAGCGAGTTCCTTCCACCCTTTATGGGGAAAGTTCCGAAACGAAATTTAACTTGACGCATCGGAAAATACGGATCAGAATAAAAACATTACAACTTCGGTCGTAGATTTAATTTTAATAAAACACTGACTCACTTGTCCGGTCTTTGTTTATAGCAAGCCTTAAATATTTGTTTGCTATCACCATGCACTTCCGCTTTGATAAAATAATCGAAAAGTGAAGAAAGCGGTCATTGTGTCGAGGCTACTTTTATTGAAAACCAAGTTCGACTCATTACAACTTCCTCAATTAGACCTGTTCTTTGAGATCTGCGTTTTAAAAATACTCTAGATAAAAATACAGACGTTTTTTATCAGAGTGTGGGCAGACAACGAAAGAAAAATCGTCCTCGATTTCTGAAAGAAGATTCTACAACTGCAATCGTAAGATAAATAATAGACTCGATTTTTCAAGACTTGTTTACTTTTTCTATCAGTGTTTACCAACAACGTTTGGAAACATGTGGTAGTACAAAGAGCGACTAATTGTTGTTTTCGGAAGCTCTTAGAAGTACCAAATCTTTCAGAAGCTGATTCATGGGTGAAGGTCTGAGTTATTTCCGTATGTAATTAAATTATTGTTATTCGAAACGTCCCCGAAATTTTTACCGGCTCTTTCCACTTGTTTACTTTGCCATTATAAATATCCAAGTTTATTACGATGAGCGAAAAATGTTGATAGTCTAATAAAACAGTGAGCCAAATCAATAAACTCAACCACGAATTGATATCACCGGACTGTATACAGTTATATTTTACCCGAAGAATTTCAATGTTTTTCAATTGAAGAAAGGAACCGTTGTAGTGTATTGTTCGGCGGCAACATTTCCGCTTGGAAATGAAAGAATTTATTCTACGAACGCGTTCGTTTTTGCTGAGATTTAAAAGGCAGAGGTTACAATAAACACTGTGTTGTAGCTGTAATGTTGCTGCAATTACACGTCAAGTACCACCTCTTATCAACTGCACTAACGATAATGCTTGTTTACCACGACCATGCTCACAACTGATCAATTTCTATGAAGGAGCATACAAAGCTCCAACACTGTTGGTACTTATGCCAACTTATCCCAATTTGAGGGCAAAATTTAACACGGTAACGAATGTCTCTACGTTTTCCAATTCCTATTATCAACAATACAACAAATGGAATTGGCGCATTAACATGAAGTGAACTTTACCATGACAAACTGGTATCCAACGGATCAAAGAATTTAGTTTCAGTGTCGTGTCCTCATGTTCTGTAATAAGTTATCAACAGTAATTACACGATTCTAGAAAAACGATGAACGTCAAAGCGAGCAATAAACTGGTCAATAAATAGTCTCTGATTTTGAACAGTGAGCTCGTTACAGCCGAACCGTGCGATTAAACAAAACGTCGTTTCCACGATCATGTGTATATACAAAGCGTTATTTTAGAATGTCCAGAAATACATAATTTTATATCTCCATAAACTTTATCGCCTTCGGAAAAGTGTTTCATCATGCGCTTTGAACTTGACCCTTTCATGGGAATTCGATGCGAACTTCTTGGTGAAAGCTTTTTGAAATCGTATGAGCGAAATATAAGACAAATAAGATTAGAGTTTTTGCGTTTTTCCCGACGGGGCCAGTCTGCATGTTTTAAATGTTGGTTGTGTCGTGTTTCGCGCTTTCATATATTTATGCTTTGAAACATGGATGGCACGTTATCTAGTTATAAACTTACCTTGTTCGCCCACTTTATGCAAAGTATGTACACGGTTAGTTGTCTTTTTACGTGCCACACAAGCGTAACCTATCTAAATTAATACTGGAATGAGCTGCATTCAGAATGACACAGATTTCAGCGCAAATATTTGCATGAGTTGGATTCATTACGTAGGACTCGAAAGATTTTCGAAAGGTCCTAAGTGCGGTTTGGGCGAAAAACACGAATAGATATGTATTTCACTCAGTAATCGATCCGTGTAGCTTTATTTGAGATTTATTAGAATATCTTATTACATTTTAATGGGAACAAACTCTGAATTAATTCCGTAAATGTAAATGGATTTAGGGAAATGGAAGATTTTTTTGCAAACGCGGAGGGGATTTGGACGTACAGCAATTCGTTGATAAATATAAACGTGAAATGAAAACGGGGATTAACGAAAAATACTAAAATAAGATTCCAAAACGTTAACGCGAAAAAGATTTTTTGAATTCGGATTTGCATGCTTAATTGCTTTTCGTTTTCAACAACTACATTTCGGTTCCCTCCTGCGTTGGAGATGAATTGCAAATTGAAAAATTTCGCGATTTGCCACATTTTTTTTATCATCGAAATTATCTTATTTAATTTATTATCTTTATTTAATTAAATTAATCGCGATGAAGATTAGTTTCCTTGGAACAATGAGGAATTAGCTGAAATTTAAACTGATTAAAACCGGAGTTGGGATTTAAAAAGTCAATTCGCATTCTCTCAGACACAGAGTCTGATTTCAAATTTTTTTTTCGCGTCCAAAAATGACTCTTGGCGCATAATGTGCAAGATGACCCCTTTCACTCCTAACCTATTTTTGCCTTCCTCATTAATTTTAAGATGATTGTTCACCTGTTTGTCTACAAATCTTGTCTCTGCAAGGTCTCACAGAAATCCTTTATCTCGAAACTCGAAGTTACCCAACTGGACATAAATGCTTACCATATCAGAGCAATTTATCAGTATTCAACCAGAAAATGTGTCGTTTTACCTATCTTTAATATTTATGACTGAGCTTAAAATTCCAGAATGATGACTGAAAAATTAACTGGATCTTGCAAAAATAAATCGACCTTAAATTCAATGAAGATTAATGAATTTTGGGATAACAACGGCCTCGAATTACACTTAACTCTAATAGAAGAAATATCGGTTTCCAATGCAAATAAATCTTAATTTAGCGCTTATGTTGTGTCTGGCTTACGAGCAACAAACATAAATTAGTTACACCTTCGGAGACTTTCGCTGTGGAATGACAAATTGAAAACACCGGTAGGTTATTCTTATTCGAAATTCGTGCAAAAATACACTTTAAGTTATTTTTATAGCGGGTTACCCTTTTTAACTTTTTGTTGGCAAAAGTCCGATCTTAACTAATCATAATTCTCAACGTGCAGCCTTGGGAATATTTTTACATAAATTATGAGAACATTACAGTTTAACAAGTTAGTTACAAACCCAGAAATATAGCATATTAAATGGGTTTACACGTCGTAAATGAAGTAATGTCTTTCAAAGATTTGTATTTTTAACCGAGGTTTGCGGGCAAAAATTCTGTCTATTGTCCACAAATTATTGCGGATCGAATCGCGATTACATCCCAATAATTAATCTAATTTCCCAAAAACAATGAATATTCAGGATATAAATTGGCATTACATCTTGACACAAATCCCGGATGAATAATGTAAAGGGTTCACTGCCTCACCCAAACAGAGTCTCCTCTATAATTACCATTCCCACACCATGGAAAAATAATATATCATTACGACTTTTAACTGTATCCTTTTCCCATTCATAGAAATGTGCTAAGTGTTCAATTAGTTAATGAATTAATTGCAACCTGATTGGTAGTTGATGGTATTGCCCTTGAGCAGCACGAAGACGGTTGTCATAGCCCAGATGTAGCAGCTTTATCATTATTTTTAGATTTATGTGCGTCACTCCCTCGAGATGTCATAAACATTTGGCAGCACTGTTTCAGAAAGGTATTACACCTCTCACAATCAAAACGTCACTTCGATGAAATAATTGGAAAATAACTATGCCAAAACCTATCGCTTTATCTTGAAATAAACTCCAACTCGGTTCTCCGCGGATATTAATCAAAGCATCTGTCGTACCAGTTCTTACAATTACAGATGATAATTACAACCTCCAGTATTCTGCATCACAGTTAAATGTCGACGCGAATTAAACATTTTGTATAATTAGCATATAATTGACACGTTTCCCACGAACCAGGTTGTAGATATAAATTGTTAAATTATCACAAGGAAGTTCAGAACGCTATATTTGTCTAAATTGCCGAGTTTCATGTAATCCACCTGTGCTTCAATCGGCGATTTCTGATTAAAAATAAATGGGGAACATGTGGTGTGTGTACGAAATGACAACTTGGAATTACTGACACCGCACAAATGGCTTCTGATTCTTTGTTTTATCAGAATATAGACACGTGGCTAATGAGAATGCAACGGCGGGACTGCCAGAAAATATTTTTGGGTACAATAAATTTACAAAAGTGAGGGAATTTTAGTGGTCGCAATGATGCGGCTTTTTCTGGCTCTTTTGCCAATAGCATGCAATGGCATCTGGGATCAATAAATTTCAACAGAACCAAACAGTACGAAGATCTAAAAGATCTGGAGAAGTCGAAGAAAAAAGACAACGAAGCAAAAAATCCGCGCAACCCAATTCATTTTATTGCAAAAACATTCCGCACCAACGCACTTTAAGCCATCCTCTTTAATATTACAAGAAACTTGTTTGATAATGATTCTCATCCCTTTAACACCTGCCACGTTCCTCGATCGTGCTGGAATTTACGCAAACTCGTAAGGGTGCACGACCAGTTTTTTACTTTGTCCCACTTCCGGTATCATTGTTTTGTTTTAGTCCCACTTGAAAAAACGTGGAAACTAAACCACTTTCGCTACTTGAATCAAATTTAAGAACGAGTTATTACGTCACATGTTGTAGTGGTGTTTGGTACAACTGGTGGCAACCTCAACAATCAAAAATTGTAGATTAATAAATATGAAAAACTGTACTAAAATTCCCGATAATCGATAATTAAAGCAAACAAAAAGCCCCCGTGAACAGAACTAGCAGCTATTGTTTCAGATTCGGCGATAAACCTGAAACAAGCTCCATTATTCCACCGCGAACTTTTTGGAGGTCTGTCGACAAGCACGATTGTTAATTTTCCTGTCGAGCAAAAACAAAGTTTTGACAGCAAACCGAATGATGAATAAACGAGATCAAAACACATCCACATAATTAATTACTGCGATTTTTCAAATTAAATTATAACATCACCATCAATTAAACCGACTGTTTATTAATTCAATCCGATCGATCACTTTGCAACTTCACCAAAGGACAGGTATGTTACCTGACTTTGCCTCAGCTGAGTCACAATCTAAAAAAATCGTCTCGTCTAGTCATGTGAATGCAATTGCAGATTAGATGTGAATCACGAAACAGAAAGGGCGCAGTTTGTTTTTGAAGAGAATCATCCGGTTGTCGGAACCGTGAGGCGAATAAACATGTTTTTTTGGTTTTGTGGTTTTATAATTGTCTCTTTGGATGCACTCCAAGCGCATTCAACTTGACATGAATCTGAACTGATTGTTTGATGGGCTTACGTGTCATGACACCATTACAACGTGAACTTTACTTTATCCTGTACCCTAAGCTATTAAAGGCTTATCAGCGCATATTCCGTATCGACTGAAAAGGAAATGAGTTGCCTGCACTGGCGAGATCCCCAAAATAACTGAATTTAATAAACATCCAGAATGAAGGTGTTTGGATTGATTGAAATTCTACCATGTGAGTCAACATTTAAAAGCAGTCCCTCCGGAATTCGCAATTTCGTCTCCAGACGGATAAAAACTTAATGAAAAGAATCCAGACTTCTTCGTGCCACAAACATCACTCTCAGTCAATTTAACGTATCAAAACAGAGCAGCTGAGGATATTATTTATAGCGATATTCTCAACATTCCATGTTTTATTCATTCGCTTGTACGGTTAGTAAAGCGTGATTTTCCCATATTTCAGTCTTTTTTTTCTTGTTGTAATTGGAAAAAAACCAAATCAATTACCATGTCTCAACAGATACCATCTGCTAATGTAATTCAAGATCGTTCTTTATTGCATGTTCAACCACATGTCGTAAATTACAGGGGTGTACTGCCACGTTTTCAAGGAAGGAACTGCTCGGGTTAATTCGATTTCGTTGCTTTGTCTCGTTACATTTTACATTCTCTTGAGCCTACTTCCATCAATGATAAATCACCCTCGTACCGCTAATAGCATCGGAGGATTCTTCATTCTGTTTTTTCGTGTTGCGAAAGTGCGAATTGACCACTTGCCAGAAAAAAATTAAGCCATTAGCTGTGATACATAGTTCCCAAGGAAGCACTAGCAAATGAAATTTTGGTGGAAAAATTCTCTCTAGTCGCAGCCAAGAGAATTCGAAGTATTTGACGAGTCATGTTTATTTTCTTCAAGCTGGGCCAAAGAAAGTGGTTAATTTTTTGACCTCAAAGCTCACGAATCAACGGCTCCACTTGTTATAAGATCAAAGAGCGTCGACGGCGACGCCTCCACGTCTTATCTAACTAAAATTAGAGTTATCATAAATTAAACTTTATGTCTGTGTTTATTTACATTAACAAACGTGCGACCCAAAACATAATAGGACAATAAAATCACCGAATCAAGAAAATTAAAAGAAACGGCGCTTGTGATTGGGAATCAATTTTATGGCTTGTTTATCTTATTTATTGCAGCTTATCCACTTTATTTATCTGCATAATTATCTATTAAAACCAGTTCATATAGTTCGGACCAATAAATCATAAAAGTTTGGTTTTAATCCTCTTAGCACGATAAATCTGGATGGAAGATGCAAATTGCATGTGAAAAAGAGTTGAGGTTTTCAGCACCGGAACGAAATGGGGCAGTGTCACACTGCCAACTTCCACAAGGTGCTCACCTTGGATCCAATTAGACTACAAATACTTCACTAACTTTACCAGAACCGGATTGTGTGGGCTTCGTTTACAAACTACAGCAAGTAGGTGTTTGTGGGGCGTATTAGAACTTCAGGAAGCCACTGGGAAATCAATTTTTAATGAAACGTGTAGTCAAGCTTCCATAACTCGTTATAGTAGTGTTTTCCCGACCATTAATCTCCTCCCTGTAGCTTGTATTGGAAACAACGCGGTTACAGCCACTTCCCAAAGGGCGCGAATATCATCAATTATTCTACGAGTTTTCCTTAACTTTTTCGACCGGCTTCATAGCCTCGATGCATTTATGCAAATTCGGTCTAGTCGTTAATTGCTTAAAATATGCCATATTAGACTTCGCCATGAATATAAAGCGAAAATTTAATCTCACAGCAATTACAGTTGAGTCAAGAAAAACGTGTTCAGTTGGTTCTTGAGTCACGCGTGCTTCACTGTAATCGTCCCCGAGATTTTTCATCATGCGTTCAGGCGTAGTGGAATCCATGAATAGTCTTTTAAATCACAAGCGGCGAAATTAGGAAAACTGCTAAATTCGTGACTCCTCATTTGATATGTATCAACTAATTTATTCTGTTCCCATCATCAAAGTTGGAATTTCTGCGTCCTAATGGAAGTTTGTAGATAATCCAGATAACAGCTTTGATGTGACGAAATCTACTAGAATTTTAATTGTAATTCGCGTTCTTTCATTCTAATTTATTTCCGAAATGAGTAAAATTAAAGTAGATCGAGAGCAGGGTCGATCAGAGACCTTCAATTTGGTAATGATCAAACTAATTTTTCTTGGTCTTCCGTGCTACTTCGCATTATGTTTACTTTGCTAATCGATTCGCTCCCCACTGGTGTCATAAAACAGAAATCAATGTTGAATGAGATTTTCATGCAAGTCGTAATCACTGAAACGTGGAGTGGGATTTTCTAGTTTGTCTCAGTTTTACCAATGTTGGCCAATGTAGTATTGTGGGCGTTTTGTAATTTTATACACAATAACACCACTTGAATGAAGAGCGAGGACAAAGAGGTGGAGAGGAGCTTTAAACGGCGCGTGAATGGGGAAAATTTTGGGTTTCAAAATTGATTTCAAAGTCTAGCCTCCACCATGAATACAGAATTAAATAACAGGACAGTACTCCGCTCATTTCAACTTCCCGTTTGTTTATCTCTTCCTGTGTCCCCATAAAATAAACACCGTCGACACGAAACGTTCCAGAATTTCCCTTCACACTTTTACACTTGCATCCCAAACCAATTTATCACAACTTATTATTTATAGTGCAAGTCGCACATTGCCGGAACAAAAATAAAAAGTCTCGTGTTGACTTTTATAGCGCTACAAATGAAGGAGACGACTCTACGATACCATTTTTCAATTTACACAGATAATAGTAACTATTTTAGATTTCCTTTCAGTGGATATTCCGAGGTTACATTCTCATTCACAGTTGGATGCTAAAACGGACTGTGTAATTACATAAAGAGCATGGACGTGCATGAAAATCGCTGTTTTCCTCTAGATCTGGCGTTTCCTCGAGTGCATTGTGTAAAAAATCGCACGAGCAAACTAATCCGGGTGAAGATGTAAAAAATGAGCAACGAGAGGCTTGTTTTGATATGCAGATTCCATTTAATTTCTTTGGGATCCCTTGTACTGCATAAAACCTTATTATTTCTTCATTGTTAGCGTTTACATAATTCCAATAACTTTAAATCAGTAATTTGTTGGCTTCAGAAGCAGTCGCAGTTTTGTCCGGAAATAAAAATTCGGGGCATCCCGTTATGAACTCTATTTTCGTTGCAATTGTGTTATTGAGTTTTATAATTGTGATTGGTACGACAGGTATGCTAATTAAAATTTCAAATTTCGCATCTGTGATTATGATTTAACCTCACATTTAAGCCTTTTTGACGTTTAGATGAAAGCAAAAAGTCACATCCACAGCTCGTACTTTGAAAAATTCAATTTATTAACAGAACTAATCTCTTCAATCTCCAGAAACAACTCGTTGAGCTAACAAGCTAACTAGCTAACTTTTAAATTAAAGAAGAGAGAATTCCATTGTCGTGTCACGCCGCGACATTTGACTATTCATTTACGAGTATATTCACCTTAAATTCCTGAAACTCTGTGGTAAGCTGACTGACAAATTTGATTAAAGAACAATAAACTTGTGGAGAGGAAATCTTGAAATTAGTTATGGCAATAAACTTAGGGGTCAGTGAATTTAAACATAAACAGAATGATCGACAGTCCATAATTCTGTAAACAAATAAATACACGCTATATTTAAAACGCAGCGTAAACTGACTTGGGACGATTGTACCCTCTGCATCGATTATATCGATCGTTCTAAACAAGTTGTCCCTTCGTAAATTACATTTTCTCGTTTACATACAAATTAAATGTCTCCAATATGATTCAATATAGAGGGTGTCCTCTTTAAACAATGTGAGATGGGCAGATAAAAGCCGTGCTCTTTCAGCAGATACCATGAAACCGGTTTGGTTAAAAATAAGAAATTTATGATTATTAATAAGTGTAATTAGTGATGTCATTTGAACGACAGACATCTATTATGTCGTGTACTGCACTTTTTACACCTGTAATTATCTTTTTGTAGCTTGGACGATAAAATAGAAGATTTACGAGCAGGAAACATACCTTTACATCATAATGAAGTGGGGTAATCCTTCATCCACGAAAATTCAAACAACACATTATACAATAAGAAAAAAACGACAAAGGGGGTGGGTCAACAGAAAAGAACAATTCATTCACAAATTTTACAACACCCCACTGGTTTTTTAGTCACGTGGAAATTTAAAACATTTTATCACTGAAGATGTACGTTTTTAACGTTTCGGAGATGTTTTTTCACAGCGTACACATGAGATTTCAAGTCTTTTTCGCGGATTTCATAGCTTTTTGGTTGGAAGACAAAGAACAGACTACACGAACAGTACAGCTAATGTGGGCAACTGCTGACAAAAACAAATGTTGATGTTACAAGAACCCAATCGGATTCCATGCAGCAGAAAGAGACGCGAGATGGTACATGCGTAGTGGACCTAAGGGTAGTTGAGCCGAAGAAACACCTCCGACGAGGGTGACATCTACCGGGTAAAACTACAACTGAGTATACAACACCCTGTAAAGCTATAAAAAACATAAAAAAGAACACCACCGTTTGCTTCCTTTACATCCAGGGATGCTTTTAGGGGTTACCCAGGACCTTTCTGTAGTTAATAACAGCAGTATAAACGATCGCGGAGCTAAAATTTACGAACGATCGTAGCGACATCTGTGGGCTTAAGTGCACGTTGGCCGCTGCACTAGTGTAACTCCACCTTTAGTTCTTATTCGAACTGTCAAGATGACATTTACAGTTGTGTAGAGGTTATGTTATTATTACAAAACAAAAATGTTTACAATTTGCAGACAACGGTGCGTGGCTAACATCGTCAAAAACTTCCTAAATACCTCAAATCAATCATACTCGAACTGTCCCCAATCCCTGTCATGCCCGGTCCTAAATCATAACCTCCAAATCTTCCGGTACAAAAGCAAAAAGCCCCAAAAACCGGCGGTGTCAGCTTCAGAATCGGAGTCAGGGGACTCCCGTTCATTTGAAGATGAAATTGTCGATAAAAACACAAAGATAATGAACATTTCAGTGAAATCAGCAAGAATAGATGGGATTCTAAAATCGGGTCTTGGCATAGCAAGAAATAAAATTGAAACTTACTTCTATGAAAGTAAGATTAGAGTTAATGGGAAGAAATTGCTGAAGAAGGGCGAATCAGCACAAGAAGGCGATGAAATTGATATCGTGAAAGGACCTAGTGGGACAAATCCCAACTTTTTGACAGTGGCGCGGGTTGAAGTCCTGGGGATAGTAGAAAAAACTGAAAACGTCGCGATTAAGATCAGACGGTGCAAGAATCTGACTGTGGAAAAGTATGATGATGACGATTGTTCCTCGTAGTTTTAAGACAAATGCAGCTTTGTACAAATAAAGTTAGAGTAAAACCAACAGTCTTTTACTTACTTTTATTAGAGTGGCGTCACAATTCGTTAATAAATTACAGTGACTACAAAAATACTGGCATGTATTAGTGCTCGCTCATTAATAAATTATTGCCTATATACAATCACTAGTCTATTTATTGGGAGTTATTGATGAGCTTAAGTCATTTACTAGGAAGTTATAGATGAAGTTAGCTTTTCCTCTGTTGGCTTGGGGCTTTGAATTACGTATGGGGTCTCGCAGTAAAATATCACCGAATAATGAAGCTACAGTTTTAGCGTCATATCCATTATCATTGGAGTGTCTCAACAACTCTTGCAGAAACATACAAATGTACAAGAACACGTTCCTGTGAACATCCGACATTTTCTGTTGAATTAGCTACAAAAAAAAATATCAGTACCTTAGTTTAACAGTGCTAAACTTACTATGCGACAATTTTGGTAATTGTTAGCTGCAGCAATGCAAGAGTCATGGATGTCGGCTGGTACCACAGGGTCCTTCGTGAAAGATAGGAACAGCAGTAGAGCCTCGGCTATTGTCTGGACACTTCCAGCTGTACCATCATTAAGGAAACTCTTTTCAAATACCTGTCTCATTGTAAAAAATGATAAAAAGGATACGAATCGGCTCAATAGAACCATAATCCAACCAATCCCGGATCCGAACGATTTGTTCATTAGTCGCCGAGAACTCAAACAGCTCTTTAGTTTTCAATCCGTGGCGATACAAGTGGTCAACCAGCAACCACAACTCGCGTGGTATAGAATACAGGACGTGACTGTCCATGTTTTCCTGTGACCTTCAAATTACACCAATTGTTTACAAGTAATTGTAACTTACAGCTTGCTTCCGTTGTTCCTCCGTCATTTGTAAAAGCGGAACGGGTGTTCTACACAAAGTGGAGATACTCGTCGTGAAACAGGATTTCTGACACTCGCCGTTGACGATAATAAACATGTCTTTGCCGCCTTTCAAGTGTAGTACCAAAATATCGTATATTTTGTCCATGTCGCGCTCCAAACTAACTTCAAATTTGATATCACATTTCTCTCCTACAAACGATAAAGTTAGATTACGAAAACCGTCGTTTCGCCTTACCGGGGTCAATGGTGCCACAGAACGGTGTAATCCTCAACCAGTCTTTACAATACGTCGCTTCATCTAATTTCTTGATAAACTCGAACTCAGCAGGTACTTGTCCGGTGTTAGCGATAATAATTTCCCGAGCTTGTACTTCTCGGAATTTGACAAGATCGAAAACAACTTCGGTTTGATCCACCATAACTTGCGGCAAGAACTCGTTCTCTAACTTATCCATCTTCTTAAGAAGATCTTCATGTACCCGCCTGAATTTCGATTGGTCAATCACACTAATTTCCGACTTGAAGAGAGCACTAACTGGTTTATGATCGCTGATTCTAATGTCCATATGACTACGATATGCAATTTGATGAATACCTTCACCGCGGTATAAAATTCGGTCGGTCCATGCTGGAGGTCGCGCTTTTTCACTGGTGTCGTAGACGTCGGTATTCAAGTCGTACTTGTACGTTGGTTGGAATGTAATGTCACCTTCGCTGTAATCCTGCAAATAAAGGCGTTGTTTGGAGTCTCGATGTGTCATCAACAACAACTAATTACTGTCGTGCATATTTGTGTTCGTTATCACAAAATTGCGTTTCGAAAAAGAAATAAACACACGTCTTTAACAAGGATATTGCAATTGCGTTTGTTCTTTAATACTGCCACTTACTTTGTGATGGCAAAACAAAGATAATGACATTCAATGCGGCAGTACTTGGTGGAAGGATGTTAAGAGGTGGAAAATTACACAGAAGTATATACTTCAATTCAAGTTCCACCTGTTAGGTTGTTACTGAAGCGAATTCTTCTATAAATTCGAAGTGGTATCACAAATGAATGATTATGAAATTGTAGTATGAACTTCGAAATTCGAAAAAAAGAAATTTTAGAGCATCAAACTAATAAAACTGAGGAACTAAAAATGTAGGTCTGATACAGTCGGAAAGTCGCGCACCACCGTGATACTGTGTCATCGGACAATGCCATAGATCACCGGAAAAATGTTAAAAAAAATCCATGTCGTCAATTTTTCGAGGTATAATGGATTGAAGAGGAAAAGTTTGATGCCAAAATTAACGATTTCTGTGCAATAATTTTACGTTCAAATGATTTTGTAACCTAAAGGACATTTTGCACAGGCATGGTGCAAAAAAAATCGGAAAAATCTTGTAAGAAATGCCTGAAAACTGTTGACACAATTGAGCCGACCTGACTAACCCAACAATACAACAGCAACGTTACTATGGCTTTGAATACTGGAAATTTAAATTATTGGAGGAACAGTTCAGCAATGTTGCCATTTTCCTAATTTTCTTTTAGTCCTCCTGCGAAAACAGAGCCTGGAATTTTTTTTAACATTTTTTTGGTACTCTGGGAGACCACCCAATTACCCCCTTTCAAGGTGGTGAGCCACTTTCCGGACACTCTGTACTATATGAAAACTTCATTCTTTCACTTTTGAGCATATTTTGGGTGCCTTGGAATCTTTTAGGCGTTTCGACTTTATTATGTGAAATTGTCAAGATCCTACATTTTTTAATGATACAATTTTCCTTAAAACCGATCAAAAATTTTATTTTTCCTGGATCTTCCTTTGTTGGTTTTTAGCCAGTTCTTTTTCCAAAATTTTAGAATCTTTTATCTGAGGAGTTATTTTTCAAAAATCAATAAATACAATTTTGACTGACAGTGGGTTTAATGTGAATTTGAGATTATTTTAGGTGAATTTAACAATGTGTATATTTTATTCAGTGAAAAACCTCTTGCTGAAACATTGTGTTACCTTCTTATGCCAAGATAGTTGAAGTAAATTTGAAGAAAATTGAACAAATTATCGATATTTCTAAAGGCTTGTAAAAATTTATGAAATGGAATTATTGAGTTTTGAAAAATAACTCCTCATCTGTGAGTTTAATTTTTATATCACTTTGATTTTTTTTTATTTCCCAAATAAACGCGCACGTATCACATGTACTTTTCAGTATAAGCAATAAATATTTTACCGATTTGATTAGCAATGCCTTTATACAGGAATATGAATTGCAGATAAAGTGGTGGATGCGCCGGGATAACCATCACAAAAATTGTCAACGCAGTGCAAAATATCACAAATTTGATTATCAGCTTGTTAAAATATTGCGCTCTTACCAAATCAAACACTGCTAAACATACTTACTAATAGAACGTTTCCACGCTCTCTCTGCTGATTGAGCTGATCTGCCTTAAGTAGCGTTAGCATTTCACTTCTCGCCAGAAGTGTCCTAACCTGATTTGTATTTAAGTCAGTAATCCTGTAGTTTAGATCGCCCAACCAATAAATTTGTCTGGAAAAATTAGTTGTAGTTTGATTAAAAGAAAGGAAGGGGCTTACTCGTGGTCTTTGATAGAAGGAGGATGTCTTCTGAAATTAATTCTTGCGTTAATATCCTTGTAGTCCTGGTTCCTCCTTTCATATTCTTCAACATGAGCCGCTAAGTGACTATTAACAAAGCAAAGTGAAGTATTGTGAAGCTCTAGTCTAACAGCGACGCCCCCTTTGTTACCCTAGAAATTCGTCATTACTTTGGTTATTTAACGAGTGTTGAAGGTACCATTTTTCCTAATAAACCAGTGCCAACAGTGTCGACTGACACGTTTTTAACAAACTGGTAGTGTTTGACGTTTACTAGAACAACAAGCTGCATTCCTACTAATCTAGTTACTGCAACTGACTTATATTTAGCGTTAGAGTGGACACCATCCATTACAAATTTCCTGCAAAATAACTTGTAGTCTTCCCAAGCCACGATCTGGAAAACTTACTGCCACTCTGCTTCCCTGGGAGTGTCATTAAAGAGGAATGCTTCTTTACTTAAGTCTATTTCTTGAAACCCAATAGCGTAAAGATCAGGAGGGTCATCATCGCAGCTTAACCATGGTCTTAACGAGACAGTTGGGGGCTGTCCATTCACGTTAAAAGTCCCCACGAATATACTAAAAGTCGCAATGATTATGGTTACTTTGACAACTAGACTAGAATACCAGAACTCTTGTTGTTGGGTGTACTCAGGTTCTTTGAGTTTAAGTTGGTATCTTAAGATGGATTCTCTGTTTGAAGCTGCTTGTCCTTGAGCCAACTGGTGACGTAATACTGGTATATCTGAAGACTGAGAATTTCCCATTAAAAATGCTTCTCCAAAAAATTGTTTTCTTACCTGCTCTGACATTTCTGAAGTTTTCTGATTACTTTGATCTAAAGTAGAGCAAGTATACTTATCAAGCCAATGAAAGTCTAATTTTGTTGTAGATGATACTATCAAATAAGGTATTTAGATTATGTTATGATAAGAGATTAACTAATACCTTCTTTGGACCATACAACTGAGGATGCAAAACTTGAACTCTCTTCCCCAATTTCAATTTTAAACTGCAGTTTTCCCCTTTTAAAGGAGACAATAAAAATAATATGACTTTGACAATCTTCAATTGGTTCAGTATCTACAAGATAAACTATAGAAATTGGTAGAAAGTGTTGTAGCTTACCACAGGAGAAATAAGAATCTATTGGTATCGCCGTTTCAATAGAAAGATCTGAAATACTACTTGGTTTTGGCTTCTTGGTAATGAACACAAACAATGCATATGAAGAATTACACTCAACTAAAGCCAACAACTTATGAACTTCATTGCACGACTCAATTACTGAAGAAACATTTAAATGAATCTGAAAACGAATTAAGGAAAACGTATAATTCGATTATAGCAATGAATTCTGCAAGGATACACATTTAACAATTTCACTGGAAGAGAATTTCAGTTGTACAATGTTAACAGTATCTTGATATCCTACTAACATAATTGCATTTCTAAATAAAATCCATTTGCTCTGCTCTAATTAAAGATATGGACAATTTAGAGAGATAACAGGGAAAATTAACAAGATCGCTCATCCATCAACATAACCTCTCCACCCACCCAGAGCTGCCAACTGTTGGTTCATGTCGTAGCACGAAAGTTACTAACTGCAGTACGTTTTAAATTCGAATTTACGACGGAAACTAATGAAAATTACAGAAAACGAACTAATCGACAGTTTTAAGAGGTTCCAAACGGAAATAGGAGCAAAATTAATTAATTCTGGTAATATTAGTAAAAAATCAAGAGTGCGTCTTCAAATTTCAAAATCCATCTGTCATTCTTAATCGATTTCGTTTTTTGGGTTAAAACGGGGTAAAATGAGCGACTGGATCCACTGTAACAAGTGTTGTGTGAAATATAATGCGCAAGCAAACTTTTTTCTGGCAGAGTGTGGCCACATTTTTTGCCACAGGTGTGTGGAGCACATTAGTAAGTCTGATTGTTTTCGAAAATGATTGTTGTATTTTAATTTCTTTTAGAGACCTCAAAAGAATGTCTTATGTGTAGAAAAAGGGGCAATGTGATGCCGTTGAATAAGGACGTCGAAAAAAGCGTGCTTGACTTTTTCTTGCCTTATGAGGGCCTCTTGAAAAAAGCTATTGAAGTAAGTTAGGTAGTACCCACATTTTAGGAAAAAGGGATGTGGTTTTATTTAGGACCTTAAATAGAACGTGTTTAAATGGGTCTAAGTATCAGATGCGCATTTTCATAATCAAAAAATCCCAAATAACGGAGTTCGCCTTGTGCATATGCAACCAACAATACATTGTCCAATGTCTGCAGTGTTATTTGCATCAAATTTGCAACTTTCAGATCTTTATTTATACAAAAGAATAAAAAAGGTACACAGTACATAATTGACTACTAATTGACTACTACTAATTGTAGTTTTCAATTCTGGAGATTCGGAACACGAACTTGAGGAGTCCCAGCAGTCTGTGGTAAGAATCTGGGCGCCTCTGAAAACCTGAAACAACAAGCGTCTGAATTTCATATTGTTAGTTGCATAGATACCAGGCTGCTACATCCCTTATTTTATCTCCTTATCGTTTTCTCACCTTGAAGGTTTTCAAGTTTCAAACCCAACACCGGAATGCCCTTTATTTTGCCCTTCTGAACAAGTACAATTACACGAAAAAAGAGTATATGAATTGCTACAAAAACAACAAAGCCCTAATGAGAGAAAATCAAGAGCTGCGTTCAATGCTTCGTGTCAGTATTTGCCTCCGTCGTATTTACAATCATGTCTGCTGTTTTAATTTGTAGTCAGCAGGCAAAAATCCACGATTCCATACAAGCACGCCGATGTCTTTGTCATCGTCTTCCAATATAACGTTTGTAAATCCTGCTGGATCAATAATGTCTTCAATACCTCAGCATAAGCCGGTTTTTGGTAGAGATAATTCAGCGATGAAAATGCGTCCGGAGTTTGTTCGAAGAAGTGTAAGTAAAAGTTTCTATTTATTAGGGTACTATTGTGCAAGTGCGGCATATAAATTATGATGTTATTGAAAGAGACCGTGGTTATATAATGTAACCATACATGCGAGGGATTTTGCAATAATGATAAAGGTACCTACACATTTGTTGACAAGGAGTACAAATGTGTTGCGAAAAAAATACATATCTCCGGCGAATGCAGGAATCTGGTATGCAAGTTTCGTAACTGTTAGGTATGTAAAAGGTGTAATTCGCACATGTGCTTCATCTCACATGCTGACTTTCTCGTTGTTTCGGACTGGTGACGATGTAAACGAATTATACTGATACTGATATGATACAATAAAAGCCGTAATGCGATTCATCAGTTTAATGAGAATTGTAACATTGCCATAACAATAGTTGCTTTGTCGTTTTTGTCCGTTATTTACGCGAAAATGAGACAAATTAAATCCCTGGTGTGAATATTTTTTATATTGTTACATTGGTCATTATAAAGAATGCAACACGATGACACTTCATTTGCCTAACAGCAAATATAGGTCCGTTACAAACCTTAATCTAATTAAGTCCCTATCAATACACTCGGCTTCTTTGTACAGATTGTTGTATTGCGACGTACTGCAATTTCTCTTAATGTAACGAGTTTTTTAGGCAGTTTGAGTTTGAGAAAATTACTTAAAAGCTCGATTTGTGACAGTCACCGGAATGAAGGAAAATAATTTGATTTTTTGGAAAATTCTCTTTTGTACGTTTGAAGAAATGTCGCAAGTGACCTCTTAAGCAAAGTAGCCGTGATTAATGGCTCCCACAAGGTGTAAAATTAGAAACAGCTCAATATGATTTATTTATATGCATCAACAGGAGCATGTGGTTTATTTTCCAGAGCACATACGAACAATTTAAGTTGTGAATGGATCGGTTTGGGGAAGTTCATTCTCGATTTGAATACAGAACGATATTATTAGTTATGATTTAAGTGCTGAAAATTGGTATACAAAATTTACGAAAACATTATCATGTTTAGTCAGCCTCCAGATTTTCTGGACTATCAAAGTTTGCAGTTTCTTTTTTTTATGCTTTGTCGATTTCACATCTTTTTTCTATAAATTCTTTAGATTCTTTAAATTCTGCACCATCTTGTTCAATTTTTTTTATTCTGCTGATATCTATGGTTCTTAAGTTTTGTTCGTACTGCAGCTTTTTAATTATTAATAATAATTATTAATTGGGCGCGTAGTGCTGCAAAAATCCATCCAACCCACATTTCCAAAGTTTTACATTTAAAATAATTTTTAAGTTTTAATTTAAGTTTCAAAGAGTAATGAAGAAGTCACGTTTACCATAGTGTATTCTTTCCCTTTGAGACACTCTTCTAAACAAATTGTTTACATCATTTTCGACACTTTACTTTACTTACTTGACTGTTTGTGGATTGAATGTTTTTTGCAAATAAATAAAAACGTTTTTAACCCGTTTGGAATTTATAAATTGTTATAATAAACAACAATTCACAACAGAGAAATCTTCTACTTACCTCAATTTCAAAATCTAAAGTTTGGACGTCAACATCTTCTTCAACAGAAGTATTTCCTTTAAGACATAATTTAGAATGAAAGACAATCTAATGAATTAAAATGGTAGATTTGTGTTTAATTCCAAAATATAAATAGTCACTGATTGCTTATTTGATCGTTTAGAACGTAAATGCGAAAAGCAAGCACGTGGGTTGGATTAGTTCACTTTTTGCGTTTTTCTGGGTTGGATGATTTCTGCTTAACTACGCCCAATTAAAATTCCCAGATAAATGTGAATGAACTAAAAATTTTGAAGCGTAAACCTACATTATTCAGAACAAAAAAACTGCATAAAATGTAAGAAGCAAAAAAATAATTGAAATTTTTATCAAATCGGTGGTTTATTTCTATGATTAACTCTTTTAGACGTGACAAAACGAACACCGAAAGCTGCCGCCATCCTGTCATAAAGCAATACTTTATTCTGCACTTTCTGAACAGATGCTCTTTGTGTCGATTAAACATCACTTTCATTCTCACTTTATCGCATTCAATTTATTGCCCATTCCGATGTAAGTAAGAAAAACGAAACTGCATCACATGTTAATTCAGAGGAAGTATTAATTTACAAGGTTGTAATTTTACTCATAAAATCCTAGAATGTGCAGGGAACAGGTACCCAGTCTAAGATTCTTTTGATCATTATTATTTCACACCATGTTGTTTGGTATTTCCTCTACATTCTGTTTTTAAATGAATCATCATGAAGGTGTGAAAGACATTTCATAGTAAATCATAGCATGAGTTATGATGTGCATCATAACAGGCACCCACATGAGGTAAAACGTGAGAAGGTCGCCTGCGAAATGAAACAATAATAATTACAGGTTGACATGACGCTCCACTACAATTTTTTTTGTTTATATAATCAGGTAACACGACATCCACCTTACGCAAAAAGTCATAACAATTAATGACATCGAATGACGCCAAGTACTCAAGGCAATCACGACATAAAAACAAAAGTAGTTAGCACTAAGTTCATGTTTGCGGGTTTTAATTGGTGGCGATAAATATTTGTTGATGGATTTTAAAACAATTGGTTCCGTGGCGGTAGTTAATTCTTTTAAAGGGCATGGAAGTACATTTTTGTATCAGCTTATCCACGGTGTGCTACTTTCCAAAAACAACACCGCGCTGTTATCGTCTAATATTTACATACGAAATAGCACGAATGTTGTTATTATCTTTCCAACAATGAATAATTATGAGGATTCAAACGACGTGTATTGTCGTCGCATGAAACATTTATGAAGACATCCAGTTTTAATAATACATTGAGTTTCTAATAATCCCTGACGCGCCTTTTTGAATATATTGGTCTGTAGTTTGTTCACAGGGCGGCGCGACTGCACTTGGAAATAATTACGCTTTTTGCTATCTAACATGTTTAATTACTGTTTTGTTCAATCACACTTTCGATAAGCTGCTTACGACAGGCCACCGACTTCCTCCCAAGTCAATGTCAATACGGCTGCTATTGTCATGATAATGGAAACGTTCGTATGACCCTTCGATTACAATACAAACGAGCATATGCCTCTTCAATACCTCCCTGTTAATACTAAAATTGTTCTTGTAATTATTTCGAAATTTGAAACTATTCAGACTATAACTGCTTGAGGCCACGAACGAGCTTTGCATACTGAAAATGTATTAGTGAAAATGTGCTTCCGTCGAGGATGTGTTAATAGCAAGAGATCGGTAGAAATTTTGTCGGTGCTTTGCTTGAATTTTTTATTGCTACTATTTTGATTTCGAAGGCTATGCTTATTTGAATGTAAAAATAATCGGTCTCCTGTATAAAACGATAATTTTGAAATGTGGAACGAACAGCGAATATTCACCATGTCAGAATATTATTAATGGATTTTCTCTTCGTGTCCCAACAGATCTAATTATAAGCCACTGTTGGGAGTTAATAGTGTTACTTTGTTAAAAACCTGGAAACAATAGAAAACTGATATTTACAGCGACCTTCCTGCTTTACTCTCAGTTCCGTGGCATATTGAGAACCTATTATATTTTTGAATACGTAATTAGCGTAACAAAAACAGACAACTATATTTAACCGGGTCGTCATTATACACCCAAAACGTGTTATTTTGGGCCATTTAGACATTTTTGTTCGACATACCTATGTTTCCAGTCATACCCACTTGCTAATTATACAAAAACAAATTAAATACAAAGTTTACAAAGTTTTATTTATAGCTTAACAAAATTTGTACTTCAAAAACTATCACAGTTTCGGATACTTTTCAGCAAATGCCGAGTGGCGGAAGCTCCCAACCTTCTTCTTCCACCCAAAGAGTCCCAAGGATGATGCCGTCTCTTGACGAACGTCGGAGCTTCATCCCAGGTCTCGACCACCTGACTCGTGGTAGCAAATCTTAAGAGATCACACCTAATAAAAGAAAAATAAATATAATAACGTATTAGTAACAGTAGCAAAAGTGCATACGTGCGTGTATCTCGCGACTTATTCAAGGTAACAGTACTTGTTTTGTTAGTTGTAATTTGCAAACTCAACCTGCTGATGCGTTTCCGATGTTTCAGCATGTAGTGTAATAATGCAATATTTATTAACCGGGAATTGTATCGTTTCGTTGAGAGATACATGTATGGACTTTTGCGAGGAGTTCTTAATAATAACGTTTCAATAATTATGTATAGGATATCATAATATGTTCATTTGTAATAAAACGTCGTATTATTGGGTTATATTGTACAGCGTGTTAAGGATTCTTCGATAGTTTGTTCTTATTCTCTTGGAGAGAGTAAGAAGAAACTTTGCTAAGTGAATTCGGGTTGTTTAGTGACATTAGAAGGTTAAAATGTGGGAGTTGGTAGACTCGCGATCTTCAGAGGATGGTCTTGGTTAGATTGTTAGCTAGCTAGTGTTAGTGAGATGAGAACCACTTACTGTAGATGAAGACATTTACATTAGTAGACACAGACAGAAGCCACACGCCACGGCACTTGCTGGACCGCGCCAGAAAAACACAGTAGTACTGGTAGACACTAGGTGGTATTACAACAGCACTAAATAACAGCTGCGGTAAAATGCTACTACAGTTAACGTGGTAAAGACAACCTAGCACCAAGCAGACAGGTTTTTAATAGCAGTGTGTAATCAATAATTGTTAGCTACTTTAACTGAAAGTCCTGTTATAAGTCTGTATTGTTAGAGGTGACAATTTTGGAGAGTATAAGCAGTGTTAGCTCTTGAGACCTGTCTGTTTGGTTTGGGTGAGTGTAAAGACCCTGCATAATATTAAAGACATTGGTCGGGTGTTTGGTCTAACTTTGGTTTAATCAACAATAGAAAATAAAGGTACAATTCATCAATACATGCTCATATAAATAAATGATAATATAAAGTAGACTCAGAACTAAACGAAATAATCACTCAACATTTACATTTATGGCCTAGACGATAGAACTAAACAACAGAGGATGTCTACGCGCGTACGCCACGAAACACCACTTACAAAACCTATCGAACCAAAACATATGACAAATAAAGAAAAAAAACGTAACACTTATTGTTGCCGAACATCCTCGTCATTCGCCATATACATAATCATTTTGTCAATTTACAAGCAGCGAGTGACCGCCGCAATTAACTAGTAAAAATATCTCACAGTTCGTATAAATAGCAGCTAGATGATATCCTGAGATGGGCACAAGACACTGGCACTGTGCTGTGGTGTACTAGTGTACATGTACGAGTACGAATCGACTGGCTGTCTCTTTGGCTAATAGGGCTTGGATGCGTCTTTGGCCCTCTTCAGCTGCACCTTGAGCCGCTTGGTGCCTATCTGGAACCCGTTCATCGCGGCGATGGCCTGTTGGGCCGACGACCCGTTGTCAAACGACACGAAACCGAAACACTTTGACAAATTTGTTTGTTTGTCTATGAACACCTTTGCAGAGATCACAGAACCGAACGGCAGGAACGTCGACGCCAAGTCCGTATCAGTAAACTCTTGCGGCAGGTGATAGATGAATAAATTGCAACCGTCCGGACCTGCAACAAAAGAGCAATGCAATCTACAACTGGAGGCTTCCAACGGAGGTGATCAAATGTATTGATTCCAGTCGATATAATACCTATTGTACGTATTTGCGCGAAACACACTACTAGAAAGCAAAGCAACACTTACCCATTACCTATCGGAAAACACTTAATTACGAAACAATACATTGTCTACTTGGAAATTTAAATTTCACTACCCTAAACTATCTTATCTATTTCAGAACTAATACAGTCAATAAACGCGCTCGAGTTTATACTCACCCAAAACCCAATAAAAGGTGATATAATTGTGGTGGAGAAATTGCTTCATGCAACTTTTATGGGTTAACCATTTCAGACATGTTAACAGTGAGTTGTTTCTTCTCCCGTATTCAATTAGATTTACGACGGAAATGTTTAGAAAACTACACAAAGTTGTAAAGTTTGCAATTAAACTTCATCCAAGGGGTCGAAAAACTCTATCGGGGACATTTTACAATTTTCCACGTGCAAAAACAAACTAGTTATATTTTCAAGTTGTAGTTCCATTGCAACATAAATAATTAGACCGCACTAATACATGAATTAATTCTCCACCCAGCTTATAGAAGCTGTCCATTCAATTACTATAAACTGTTTATGTTCTTCGCCTATGAGGTTGGTACAATTTTAGGTTTGAATTATGACTCTCCAGGCGTTGGAAAATCGTTACTGAATGTCAGATCGAATTAGACGGAGCTTTTTACTCGTCCATTGTTTCCAGATCGTAGAAAAACGTACGTAAAACTGTAATTTTCTAGAGAATGTAACGACCAAAAAGGAATTCCGTTCCCTATAAGGAAAATATAGCTCACAGAATCCACACCTGGCAATTTTGCAGCAAAAGTGAAATTTCTCTTCAGATGACTCGCAAATATTTGTAATTATTAGATGCAATGTTTACCCTCTTTTTGTGACCGTGTTTATTTGTTTGCTTTCGAATTATAGTGTTTGTCACATAAACGTAAAATATTTCGTTAGAAGTTTATAACAAACCAACAAATAAACTCACCCATAAAACTCAAGTGAAACGCGATTTTATTTCACTAATAAATAACTAATCATTTACTTCGACCAGAATATGAAAATTTAAAACCCAAAAAACCCTGTTGACATTATGAAAAATCTGCCCTGAAAGACCAGCACGTTCACCCCTCAAACGAGATTTCACAAGTTCGAATTTGCGTCGTGACGGGAATTTTTTCGTCGATATTTTCTCCTCGATTTCATCTTTCATCATTTTTTAAAAATGTCGGTACGCGAAATAATTCTTGACAAAGTTGTTCGACTATGAACTCCGGTGATTGTGCTGCCGGTGGGGACAAATTTAATGCGTTATATGTTGATAAATAAAAACTTATAAGAAATATTGATCCCTTGTAGTGCGGGTACGTATTATTAGGTTGAAAATCGAAGTGTTAAACGACTTGGTAACAACAAGCCGTTTGTCCTTCGGTTAACCTTATCAACCAATACGGCTTCCATGCTTTAAAGTGTTGATAACACTGGTGGAATACAAAATAAAATGGTGACTAATATGAACAGAGTCTACGACTATTTTATGTGGTATAAAAACGTCGAATTATTCTAATTTAATTGTTTTATGGTCCATTGTTTATGCAAGTTTTCGTCCTGGTCACCTTGTTGGAACTTAAGCGGACACGTGGACGAGGGACATTACAAATAAAATTGTGATGTCAGACACCCCGTAAAATAGAGTAATTAAAGTAAATAAAAACAAGAATCACGTCGGCGACGGGACCATTTTTACGCCTCCAATGTTTACATAACTGAAAAAAATCCTGCGAGGACACGTGTGTAATTTTATGAGTCTCTAAAATTAATGGGGAAATTTTGACTAGTCCTGTTAGAACTACAAAAAACATTTTAGTGTGTTCCAAGCTGCAGTTATCAGTTATTAAAATGCACATTATTGATTAATTGGGAAAAACCTCGTTTATTCCTACCTTCGATCTGTTTTCCCGCCGCCGCGATGGCGGCCGCATTGAACGTGGCGTTGGTGATAAGCGACCCATACGTGGACAAATCCGACGTCGACATTCCCGTTTGCAATCCCGTAGTTAAAGTTCTATCAACACCCGCACCTTTCCCCAACAAATTAGCAACACATAACGGCGCCGCCGTCGGCTGAGTCATCGCCGCCAAGGTAACCAGATTTTGCACCCCCAAAGGTGCTAATATATTCTCAGCACCAGTAAGTAGCTGCTGTGGTAGAAGAGCCGAGCCGCCGCTCATAGCTTGAAGCAGTTGTAAAGACGTCGCGTCGTTAGACAGGACCGGACTGTACTGCTGCGGCGGCGTCTGAAGCTGGGGCGCCAAAGCGTTCCACACGTTAACCTGCATCTGCTGCTGTCTCTTCTGTTCTTTTTCTTTTTGTGTATCGGCGAATTTTACGACTAGAGGCGCCGAACAACCTTCCATCGTTTGCGATTGATGGAGGGCTTTTATGGCACTGATTGCGGATTGCTTACTGGCGAAGGTTACGAACGCACACCCCTTTGAGTTTCCTGCTGTATCGCGTAACACTGTGCACTCCTCGATGGTGCCGTAGCCGCTGAAGAGGGTTCGGACGTCGTTCTCGCACAGCTTTTTGCTCAGCATTCCCACAAATAACTTCCTCTCTGAAACAAAATTTCATTACATAAGTAGAGAGTTTAAAACCACTTTTACTAAAGATAGCTTGATAGTGATGGTCACGAACTTTGATCAAGAACTGCACCTCCTAGAATGAGAGGAATGTTCCTTAGCGCGATAAAAGTTAAAATAAAGATCATTGTTCCCCTTATCACCCACAAAAATTTCAGATTTATTAATTGAACGCTTATTTGTTCAACTGAGCAAATAATTATATCAGTTTTATCAAGTCTTGAATTCTCAGATTCTTCCAAATTTTTGCACTTTTTTACAATTATTGTTAAATAAACTAAAGTTTTAAGCGTTCAGTAATCGTGAAGCTTTACGTATTAACAAATCCATCTATAATATTATCTGCATGAAGGACTTTATCTGGCATCGTGGAAAATTTGAGGAAATAGTTCCAAACTGTATTGTGAAGACAGCAGATGTTAGATTTTAATATTCGAAACTTCCTTCAACTAACTTAAACATTCTCTTATTTTAACACAAGCCGTTTATGCTCTCGTGTTTTAGGCAATAAAATCCCATGTGCAATTTCACCACATCTAAATTAAATTATATTTTTCTTTACGCCATGCAATGCTTAAGGAAGTGTAAATCGGCTCTGCAAACTTCTTTTCGACGCTTTACAATCTGGCACAGTTCCAATTGGGCATTACTGGAATGCAAATAGGACATCATCAAAACTGTCGTAAAAACTAATGGGATTTCAATAGGAAATCGGAAAGTTCTATTACGAAAGCTTGTTTAGTATTATTCATTTTTATATGGAAAACAAAACCTCTTGTTGATCACAACATGATCGATTATCCTCCCCTTTCCAATCAAATGCAACTGACAGTACCGTAAACAATTCATAAATCAAACTCCTCGCATCACCCTAATCTTCCGACTCTTTGTTTTATTCCACGATTGTAATTTTTCCCTCAATTACGTGGCACAATATCACCCCTCGAAAAACCAACAAGATAGACGCATTCTCGACTTAAAAGCTTTCCTGTGGTAATTAGCGACGCGAAAAAACACCGGCGGTGTATTTTTAGATAATCTTTAAGTCAATAATAGTGAACACGGGCGAGAATATTCCCATTAGGTCGCCGTTTCTCAAATGACACTTCCACTGACGCATATTCAAAGCTGCATATTTCCTGTCTAACATTTTGTTTGCATTGTTTTCTATTTTTGAGAGAGCGTCACGACGCTCCACGTAAAGTTCAACATTGGTAGAAGACACCTGCTCACCAGAACCGCGTTTTTGCTTAAATCGACCTGAACAAATTTGATCTCAACAGTTTACTTCTTTCGCACTGCGGGCGTAATTAATTACTAAATAACCGTTGATACAAATTCCAAGGAGTTTATTCTGGCCTTGCTTTGTTTGCTTGTTTATGCTAAATATTATCGTCTTCAGTTTATTCTTTAGCATCCTCATTTTATCCGAGAAAGTTGTTACGACTGCTCCAATGAACAAGGTAAACAAGCGAAGTATCATTTATCGCGGTAATAACAGTTCTGGGGAGCAAATTTGTTTTTTTAAATAATTACCTAAAACACGAAAACAATATTTGATGTAATGATAATTCGTGCTAATAAAAATAAACGATGGCAGACGGATTATATAAACATCTCTGGTCAATAATGATCACTTTCCAGACATCCGAAAATAGAATTACTTCTTGATTTTTCCCCGACGAAATAATCCGCTGCCACATACAAATAAAACCGTCCAAGTGCCCTTGTCAAGAAAATTTCGCCCTTATTTCCCGAGAGACGCCAGTATAACATCACCTGTCGTATAAAAAATCCACCCCGATACCTAATTTGTTGACATTTTTTTAATTAAATTTCCTCCGAACCGGGCAGGATGTTTAAGGATAAATCGTGGACCATTGTGTCATATTTTTAACTATCGGTAAACAGAGTCGTAAAATTCACGTTTCTGTTCCAGCAGTCAATATTTTCCTTTTTATAAAAATTCCGGAAAGCCGCAAGTTTTAAAAACGAGTCACGTTATCTATCGATTTCGTTTTTCATTTTGGCATCAATTGTATTATTAGAAGGATAAATAGCACCGCGAGCTAAAAATGCTGCAACGGACGGAATGAGCTTTTAAAGAGGCCATGCAAGCTTTAGGGAAGGGCTTTCTGTTGTGTGACATATGGCAGGATGTTAATATTTAAGAAGTGAACTTTAAATGGGGAAACATGAGTTCTTGATTTACTTTGTACACACAAACAAAGGGTACAAAGCGCTTTCAAACAAATCAAGACGTGCTGAATTCTTAAGATTTGTAGAGCAAACGCGACACAACTTGAACCTTCAAAAGACAGAATCAGAAGTGATGAAATCATCGCCATTACCCACGACATTACCGCAACTACAACAATGGTAATAAATAATATAAACCGCTTATAAATGTTGTAAAAACAGTACTGGTCCCAGAGCAGTCTCGCGATCAAAGCGCGTTTGTAGCAGTAAAGTCACAACATAAATCCTCGGGTACGAACTTACTCGTCGAATAAACTAATTGCCAGAGATTTTTCAGACAGAGGCTCGCTCATTGACTGCTTCGCCAGGAAAATTGCGTAAAAACAAACCCACAGTTTAATTTTAATTGCCTAGAACATCTCGCTTTAGCCGCAAGAACAAACATTAAATGTGTGTCAAACAAGCATGATTTTAACACTTTCGTTTAATACGCTGTATTCATCATTTAGGTTCGTCCATTTATGGTGTTTATATTAAACGGTGATAACAAAAAATAAACAGGAATTTATTTTTGACGTCTTCAGTCGACGGCTGCGCTCATTCATAAATAATGCTCTGGGTTTATTACGAAAATAGACCGAGTAAATCGCATGAGAATAATTAAGATCTAACACCTTGCACTTAGAGATATAATTGGATACTCAAGATCATTATTCATCTATGGAATATTGCATGAGCGCTTCTCAAAGCAATGCCAAACGCATTCAACGCCAAAATTGTTTGATCTTTTTCTGATGTTGAACAGTGCTCTTGTATGCAGAACTCGAATTTTCAGAGACATTCTCGGGATTAGCGTGAAATCTCGACTCAGCTCTCAGTTATGTCGTCGGATTGACATACCTTGAGCGTCCACGTGATTTGTTTGAGTTTTCAAGGATTCCGGTTACATCATAATGTGTGTTCAATAAATCAACGGAATTCTGTAAATTGATAATTTCAACGCCTCGACTCTGACGCCCAAAAAGTCCAAAGACAGTTCCACATAAAATATCAGTGCAATAGGATGAACAAACTTTATCGTACGACTAAATCAATATCGCAATTAGTTTGCCCGGAAACGGCAATTAAAGTGCCGAGTGTTTGGGCGGAATATAGCTATATTATTAAAGTTGTCACAAAAGACCAACTGTACAGTGTCACTGCCAGTGTTCTAAACGGCTTATTTTAAATTTATTGGAAGAATGAAAGTTTTAGTTGTGTCGTTTATGTCCTAGCTTCAATTTGTCCTGGATAATTTAAAATCCTTGTAAAAACAATGAGATTCGGGCGAACTTTTTCTCAGTTGTAATGGGATGCTAATTCGAAAAATCCTGACAAGATTATACCACTTAAAACTGCTACTTAATCAATTATTTTACTTATCAGCGGTTAATAAAGCTAACGAGACTCCCGAGAGCTTGTAAAAAATGACGACTAAAATGATGGATAATGTGAAAGTAATTGGATGCAGAATTTCTGTTGAATTGAATTATAATGAAGGTACCAAACCTGATAGGTTTTTACAGACATTGCGGGTTTCACTGGCTGTAAAATCCTGTGGGAGGCACTTTCTCAATATGTAGATCTGAGTGCGTTTTGCACTTTTGAAAACCAGAGAAAATCACTCAACAATCGGTACAAAAAGCTGAGAATTTAGTGGTTAAAAAAGTGAACTGGTCACGAGTTCGGCATCGACCAAATTTATTTTGCGGTTAACAAAGGAAATTGTGACAGAATACAGCTATTGTATGAAAAACTTGCACCGTAATTTAATTTTTTAATTTTAAATTAAAGAATCTCTATAACTCTAATTTTAGACAGGCCTCTAAAACAACATTTTAGCTCCAAAACAACATTACTCTAAACTAGAATTGCGTAATAATTCATCCAAGTAAATAATCAAATAAGACAGTAATTATGATTAAATGACAAAGTGAATTATTTCTGCAAATCAGAAATTTTAATTAGCATCGATGACAATCCAGTTCCACGTTTCTACACAAAAGCTAAAATTTTCGAGATTCGTAGTTTCAGTAAAGAAATTCTGGGAATAAGCGGAAGCAGTTTCTTTGTAATGGCCCGACTTGTAACAATGTGTTGTTAGAACTCATACCTTTGCGATAATAAATATATCGGAAAGGAATTCTGCAACACGGTGTAAATATGAATTGCACAATTTCCTTGTTGAAATTATAGAAAATCGTCTGCATACTTGCAAGTGGAAACTTGAAGATGTGGTACAAAGCTCGGAGTAATTCTAGATAAGATATTAGAAACCGACTTGTATATTATCCGACTGGGGAAACAATCGTGAAGTTGCCTCTGGGGGTAATGAGTAAATTTACCTCCACGCAAGTGAAATCGGTAATGTTTTGTATTTTTATGTGTCCTATTTAACGTCAGCAAAACTAATAAGCACACAAGAAATTTTCATTGCGCTTTTCCACGTACAAAGTCCATTCTTGCACAATCGCACACCGACATGAAGATAATTTTGAAAAAGACAGCTCGATGTAACTTCCCGAACCGACAAAACTCAAGTTCCCGGAAACTTCAATGCTACTTTGATTCTTTTGTATTAACAACAAGAACACACGTGTATGATATTTGGAAAGTTGTACGAGCGCTGAATAACTTTCCGACAATGGAATTCTAAACAATAAATTTGAATCTAGCGGGAATATGTAAAATTTAAGGGGAATTTTCACTCAAGTAAACTAGTTTGAAGCAGCACAAAAGTTTAACTGCACACTACGAATTGTTTGGCTTTGGTGTTCTTACCATTCGTTGAATTCACCGGAAAATTTGAACAAAGCGGGCAAAAATTTCGAGGAATTATGCCGGTTTTTGGTTTGAGTTTCATTTTTTCATAAACACCGTATTATGTCTGTAATTTATACTGGCGCGTATTTATTATTTTACCCTATCTGCCAAACGACAATTGGTTATTTACTCCGCATTGTTTAAAAAATAAACAAACAACAGTTGGAATTATTGTTATCGATTTTATGTTTTTGCCACTGAATTTTCGTCATTTTTCGAAACTGCGAGAACCATTCGTTATCAATTTTTCTTGTTGTGCCAGGTTTAATCTATTTGCTGGAAAGTTTCTTTATACAGACGTTTTGTTTAGTGAAGTTGCAATTTGAGAAAGATAATTGGTGGCATTAGTGTTAAGACAACAGCTAGAGCCGTTTGTATTTAAAATCCATTGTGGTTTAAATCCGTCGGTCATGAATATTTGAATTGTAGGAAAGTTTTGTTTGTACCGCATTTGCATTGTTTGTCAAACGCAGACTGTTTAAATATTACATTAGATATTTGGCCATGTTTACAAAATTTGAACCGAAATCCAAACAATTTACGTAGCAATTAAAATCGTCGGTGTAAACACAATCTGAAAAGTCTTGAAAGTTGGTACAAATCCACAACAATCCAGCTTTTGTCCATCCCAGTAAAAAGCGTATCATGTTGCAAACCAACGAGTGCAATCTGCGCATAAAGGCTGTATCTCGGGGTTTAATTGAGGTGTCGGATTGCGTATTTTTCCTGTTCGCGCAATCACTAGAACTGATCCGGAGGGCGTCGCAGTGAAACAGCACGGAATCGTGACACAGCAACGACATTGAATGCAAGTGCAACCGATTACGTAAGCGCTTCTTCGAGAGTACCTGGTATGAGGTATGGGCTTTGCACCGGCGCCGGTTGCCAGTACGAAGCTGAGATGGCCGGATACAGGCTCTTGGAGGAAGCGCGGCTCTTCATAACACTTGTTGCTGCACTTCCGAAGTGTCCGCAACCGCATCACGGAGACAGCACTCAGGTGCAAACGAAGCGCTCGCGGCCACGAGACTGAACCGACAGCACGATGGTACCACGAGTATATGCACCAGCGTACACACGCTCACTGAAAACTACTGTACTAGCAAAGCAGTCAGTCACGCCAAGTCGTTATGTGACGAATACGAAATACAAATATATTTATTTCCGAAGCGGCGGTGCGCCGGACGTCACCGTGCATACCTAACGAGGCGCAAACGGGTTGGACCTTATGGAACGAGAG
This sequence comes from Gnatocerus cornutus, assembly GCA_029298725.1. Taxonomy (NCBI): domain Eukaryota; kingdom Metazoa; phylum Arthropoda; class Insecta; order Coleoptera; family Tenebrionidae; genus Gnatocerus; species Gnatocerus cornutus. The sequence continues at coordinate 6,536,691 of CM055517.1, forward strand.
GATGATGCACTAACCCAGATTGTGGTTGCAGGTTGGAACGTGGTTATTTCGAAGTACGAGGTTTTGCGGATTTATCGCGTGCCAGTTACCTCGGAAAGTGATAGCGAACGCAAATTGTTTGTTAGAACACAGGATGAGTCAGCACTTCAGCAGGATTTGTACGCTATTGTTGGTGGACCATCAGGAATTATGAATGGGCTGAAAGCTTCTGGTTATAGTAACACTCTAATTCGGGCTTGACCAATTCGGAGCGGCTGCGGTCATGTTTAATTAACACTAAAACTGTTACGGGGCTCTAGTTCTTTCGTTAATTCCATGCAGGGATAATTTCACGTTGCGCACACAATTTTTTCGACAAACGCGGCAATTGCGAAAAATTACACTGGTGGTTGATTGTCTGACTGTTTAAAACATCCGAAAAAGTTCTAAAACCAACAAGCTTTAACTCAAAGAAAATGAGTGTAAATTCTGAAAATACGACAATTTAGACCCGTTACGAAACTAAAAAATCTAGGAAATTAAGACACCTGCTATGGAGGATCTTCAACTAGGAAGATGTGTAAAATTGAATTTCTTTAAAGGTTTGGAATTCTTTGGCTCAGAATATTGTTGTCTTGGTTGCACGTAACGACAAAAAACAAAATTCTCCTCAAAATATAAATCAAAAACCTTTAAATAACTTCAAAATATTGGAATATACAGGGTCCGGCAACATTTGTGTCCACCCCCAATATCGTCTTTTATTTTAAAGTTACAGTTTTGAAAATTTGCATACGCTCATAGTTGACAAAGCTCTAGAAGCTGACGCAAAAATTTGTTTTTATCATGGTTTGGTTGGCGTCGCGACGCCTAAGAAGTATAATTTTTAGCAATTTTTGAGATTTTTAGCGGAATTATTCGCGAATTCAATTTTTTTTCAATATAACTGTGATACAAATATCTGAGTTTTTATTTTAAATCAAATGCAAATTGTGTTTAAAATTTGCGAAAAAAACGTTGTTTTATCAAGTTAGTTTTCAAAATTATGACAGCGCAGTGACAAACTACGTTTACACCAAAATTTCACAAGTTACTTCATTCACTCTTATAAAGTTTAATTTTGATTAACACGGGCATGTTGCACTTTATGGACACCAGCAATCGTTAATTAACATCGACAAAGCGACAATTTCACTAAGTAAGACTTTTGTTACAATCTAAAGCGAACCAACGGATAGATGTCATTTGTGACACAAGACGTTGACAGATCGGTGTAAACGTAGTTCCCATTTTTGACGTAATGAAATTGGAAACTAACTTGATAAAACAGCATTTTTTTCTCAAATTTTGAAGACAATTTGCATTGAATCTAAATTAACAGCTGAGATATTTTTAACACATTTATATTGAAAAAAAAATAAATTAGGGGTTGATAGCACAAACCCTCACAATTAGCTAAAAATTACATTTTTAAAGCGTCGCGACGCCAAAACTATCAGTGATAAAAACAAATTTTACGTCATCTTCTAGAGCTTTGTCAACTGTGAGCGTATGCATATTTTCAAAATTTTATCTTTAAAATTAAAGACGATTTTGGGGGTGGACACAAGTGTTGCCGGACCCTGTATAATAAATATTTAAAGCTACAAGTAGTATTCAATCGAAACGACTTGCATTTTGGATCCAATTGAAATCAAATCGTTAATGACAGAGCTCTTAGTAACAATTTGCAAAACCAAATTGTACAAGCTGTGGTTGTATCTATTATATTGCAGCATTAAATTACATTACATTGTAACATGCAATATAGCTAAAAACCTACTATAACAAATTCTAACGTACAGTTACACAATTCCAACTGTAGGCAAATGAAATTATCGATTGTCCTTCGGCCAGTCTAAGATACGCAAAACCGCCATTATAAGTAATACAATGTAGCAAGAAGATGAATGCAAACACTTTCTAGTTCGACTGAATTAAGATGACAATAGTTTAATTATAAATTCTACCTCGAAAGACTGATGCTTTGTTTGCCAATAAGCAGAAAATTGATCGATGATAAATAATAAGTATAACGAGCAATAAATGTTTATTACATGATCAAAAGGTTTACATGCAATCGTTACAGACAACCTACTTAACTTCTAATAAAATGTGTAATTATTGAAAAACCTACAACAGGAAAATTCCAATTTAATTTGCATGGTGGTGCGAAACCACCGACTGGTTTTTACTAAATAACAAAAATTTTTTGTCCAAGTAGGTGCTAAAGATTAAATAATTTCACAGTTAGAACTCAGGAAAGTCTATTCCACTATTGTTATTGTTGCCCACTTGCTTCTCCGCTCAGACACCTACTAAAATAAATTGACAAATGATGTCCCAAGAATTTGGCATCTCCACTGTCTTACATTATTATTAAATGTCTGATGAGCAATTCAGAACCACGTGTTTTTAATGTTTTGTTTTCATTACCGTCACGTTTTCTTTGGAACCATCGATTTGTCTGGTTAGTCAACTGAAGCAAGAAATTTTTTTAACTATAGAGAGTCAATTTAAAAAATCTGCGGTTTTATAGGTCATTAGTTAGTACAGTGCGTCGCCGCAAGGAGTATGCATTTTTCTAGTAATTAATTTTATGTTTCTTATAAGTAAGAATTTTAAGCTCGAGCAGTTATAGAAACTAAGCAATTAACTATTGTCCTGTTAAAAAATTAACCATTTGTTGCAGTCTATAAACATTAAGATATTTGGGAGCGTGACAAACATCAAAGCAGTGCAATTTTTGCATTGCAATTTGTTTTTTCCTGAAACAGCGGGAAATACCTGACAACTTGTTCGTTTTTTTATCCTGCAGGCAAATAAATTGTGGCCATGTCGGCATCACTGAAATAATTTAATTTAGGCCTGACCTACTAATTGAATGTAGTAATTAGATAAGTAACGTAAATAACACAACCTGGCGGTAAATAATTTCCTCTTCCTTGCGTTGGTAATTCCATTCCATTAAATTTATTTTTGGTCATCGATTTTTTCGGGTCGCTTTTCACGATAAGTTTCATGCATGATAAGAGTTTACCCATTTTTGTGTGATCGTTTAGAATTAGGAAATTAGCGTGAAAGCATGTAATGTATCTAATTAACCGAATGCGTGTTGATATTTTCAGGGTTGAAAAGTTGCTTTATGAATAAAACACGGTAAAATATCATCAGGCAGATTAATATTGATGTGATCATGTAAAATTATTGGACGATGGAGAAACGCTCCAACTTTTCATAGTTGGGGGATTTTCTTTTTTGGCTAATGGCGACTAATGGATCCCGAGTTTACATTAAAAACCCCTGAAAATTGCTTCCATAAATATTTACTCCATAACGACAGAAATTGGAACGTTTGAGATCGTTTAACTCTGGAGTTCCTCTTTTCCACGATCAGGTGAAACAATTTTTCACGTTGCAATGACACTCCATTTATTTACTCCAACTTTCACAGATTTATTTTTAAGGGTTGAAACAAAACACGGGCAAGTTTTGGCAGCTTTCTTATTGTGGAATGTCCAGTACAGCAGGAAGTCGTTAGAAAGTTTTTGTGTTTTTCTAGGAGAGAAAAGCAATTTAGAAAACGATCCATTTTGATTCTGGAGCAGTTATCGAATTAGTGCGACTTTCAGTAAAATTTTAATAATGTCATTGTATATTTGTCAATATGGTAATGTTGCGTATTAAGAGTAATTTATTGGTCAGTGTCGAAACACACGTATTAATGAGCAGCGGTGGTAAACGTGATAAAATGGTTAATTACTAGAATAATTCAATTATGAATATTATTACAGCAATCGGTCCTTCATTTGAATAAATTTTACTCGGGCCTTAATATTTGTAGGTTGACAGGTTCGAACGTGAATAAACAGTCCCACCAAAGACATTATGCATGTAAACTCATTTATATACGTAGAAATATCTAGAATCGTATATAATTTGCGATTTGGCGCACTCTGTGACGTTTCCATTATGCATTCAGCTCTTGTAACGTAAATAACAATAGAATTTGTCGTTAGTTATTCAACGATCAAAGCCACATGCAAAAATCTAATGACTCAAAATCCTTTTGATTATATCCGATTTTACCACCACAAAGAGCCAATTCTTGCTGACGACGTTACACATTAACACGATGAAAATCAGAACTCGACAAATATTTTACAAAGTCCACTCGGGTGATTCCTGCACTGAGGAATGTCTAAAATCAATACCCCACTATCGCAGTGATAAACTTGTTGTTTCTCATTGTCAGTAGCGCAATAGCTCTGGGAACGACGAGACTTGTATCAATTTCAAATAATTCTTGCGCTAAATAACCGCGATAATTTGTCTGGAGATAGTGAAGGCAGTGGTGAATGGACGACGGACACAAGTCTGCAAGTCTAGACACTGCAGGGGGAAAACAGGTGGGGTAAAGTTACTGCTATCTGAATTGTCCAGATTTTTAAAAAATGGGCGCCTGGTGATAAAGAGGATTATATTTCAGAGACACCGTTTCCGGTAGTCGGATTTTAATATCTATTTGCTTTGGGCGTGCTAAATAGAAATGTTTTTCTCAAGCCCTTTGGGTCCTTATGTCGGTAAAAAAATATTGTTTCTCTGAGTAATTATATTATATATTTTTTAACAATTCCAAAAAAGTTACTCAAAAATCTTTAACTATTTTTAACTATTTCTAAATAAATTTCTTTAAAAAGTGATCAAAAATTGTATTTTTCTTAAATTACATAGTTAAAAATATAATTAAAAAGTTTTAAATATTTTTTTTCAAATTAGTTAAATATTTTTAACTGTTTTTAACTACATATTTTTTTTTAAGATGATAGCAATAGTTATAGATTTAAAAGTTAGTTGGCTTTAAAAAACTATTTTAACCATGTTTTTAGAAAGTTCTTAGTTAAAAAGATTTTGAACATTCGTTAGTAAAAGTTGGTTAAAAATAGCTAAATCTCTGTTTCATAATCAAAGCTTAACCAGCGGCTTGAACTAAAAGTCCTTTAAAGTATTGTTACAACAATCCGTTTCTATGGCAAAAACTCACTAAAAAAGATTTTTAAATGATTATGAAATATGTTAAAAATAGTTATAAACTTAAAATATAAAGTAGTCAATATTAGTAAGTAAAAGTTTGTTAAAAATTGCTAAAACATTTAAAGTTGGTTAAAATTCGTTTCAAATAATTCTTGCACTAAATAACCGCGATAATTTGTATAGAGATAGTGAAGGCAGTAAATGGACGACGAACAAAAGTCTGCAAGTTTGGACTTTCCGGGGGAAAGCAGTTGAGTAAAGTTACTGGTATCTGAATTGTCCAGGTTTTTAAAAAATGCGCGTCAGGTCATAAAGGAGGTACTGTTTCAGAGAAACTATTTCCGGTAGTCGCATTTTAATATTTATTTACTTTATTAAATCGTAACAGAGGAAAAAGTATTGTCCGTTTCATGCAAGACCACTTAAATTGCATTTATATTATCAGTTGCATTGTTCCATGGGGATAACTCCGCTGCTTTTGTTTATTGGATTCGTATAATCAACAACGTGAAATTATGAACAAACTTTAATGGCAATAACGTAGTTTTTGCCATTGTGTGGGTTTGTTTTTTCTTTTGAACAATGCATTGTATTTTAGTTTTTCGAAAACATGATTGGACTCCACGTTACTACCTGTTGATGTGTACTTTTAAAACTGCATTTTATGTTTCATTACTGAAAAAAACGCGATAAAAAGCAGCACTAACGCATCTTTTTCAACACGGCTAATGAAAATTCAGGTCAGCCACTATAGCATCCTTGCATAATAAATACTTCTTCGGCGCACCCAGCCATCTTAAACTTGCCGTACTTAGTCACCACTTGTTATTTTTACAGTGAAACTTTGTTCTTGAACCCTCTAAGTACATCGTCTTTTCCTCCTAATTTAACTTAAAACTGAAATGAAATTTACGTGTCTATTACCGCAACTTTCCACAAAGTACTTCAACAAATACTTTCTCTACTCCACGAAGTTGAAAAACAAACGGGGATAAAGGCCTCAAAGACACCTCCTTTATCATTCGGATCTTTTGTTGAAACTTTAACATCTATCCGTGAAAAACCAAAATTCAATCCCTTTATTAATTCCGCAAAGTCATTTCGTTATCGCCGTGAGTTTCAACCCCTCCCTGTTTGATTTTCGAGGGTTTTAAAGTGATGTATCACACGCCATATGTTCCTCGGGGGCGAAGTTGCGCGTCATGACTTCGCCCTCATTACCATCATCGAACGACCAGGTGAAATACAATCAATCAAATTGAACTTACCGTTTCGGTTCTCACTGTCGGCGGGCTTCATCTGGATGGGATGATGCATCTGCAACAGACAGAATATCATGAGCTAAGTGTCAGAACGGAGTGGTGCATTCGGAGGGAACTAATGGGCCGTCACGACGTCCCTTAAACGCTGCACCGGCGGCGACGGCCGATCGCCTATTGTCGATCAATTGATTGAGGGGGTTGTTCGCACAGAAAGGGAACGGTCAAGGGGCAGATGACGGCCGAATGATGAAGAGGGTGGACGGACATGTGGCCATACAAGCCGTCGATAGATACATAAAATATAAACCCCATCGCAAAAATATAATAAGAGCAACATAACTGGGGAATGTGCGAGGAATTTACGGCTGATGGATAATATAAAGCGGGAAAAGGGGTAGGGCGGCCCAGTTGTATTCACCAAAAAATTACAGCTCACAGTAAAAATAAATGCAAACAATTTGTACAAACATGCAAGAATGCAAGGCTCGAGTCTTTTGCATTCTTAACAATACCGAAGTGCCATCTTTTCCGACTTTTGTCATGCATCATCCGAGTCCGAGACGCATCGCAAATTGAATTAGTGTTTGTTTTTTTCTAACTTATTCCCGAAGGTGTTCAAATAAACGGTTTACGTATGACGTTCCCTATGAGTCGAGTCTGGCATCTTAATGTAAAGAAAATCTTTTCTGTATATATGAGACACGCTCAAAAGAGCTGTCGCTCTTAGAAATTTTATAAGATTCTCCTATCGTCCTCTTGAAAATAGATACTTTGTACCGATAACTCATCTCTGGAAAGTAGAATTTTTATACAATAATGAACCGTAACGGAAATTCTTATGGTGGTAAGCTACAATTTCTTGTTCGTGAAACGAGGACTGAGATGATTTTATACAACAACGAGGAGCAGCTAAGAGATCGTATTTTAAAATGATGTTAAAAGGCTCAAACGAAATTGTTGGCTTAGAATTTTATCCGGAATTTTGGAGGGATAATGTATTTGACCGTTTTGTTAAAGGCTGCTTTTAATCGCGAAAATACAAGTTTTGAGCGCGAGAATTTTCCTAACGTTATGCTTTATGTAATCTGCCTAGGATCCAAAGAAAATATGAGCTACAAAAAATGTTACCAGTGAGACTAATTAATTAGTTCCGCAAAATTTTACAGGATAAAACGTACGACGTGAATCCACACAATAACAATTATTGCGTAATTAGCTCTGCAATGTCGAAGAGATTTGTAATGGTATAATTGCAAGTCATTTGCAGACTATGTTACGTATGTGACGATTAATTACGACAAGGAGGTCACGGTTACTTAGGATGCAGATTCGAGTCTTCAAGTTGTTACAAGAAGAGATTCAGTCGTTAGGACTTTGTGCATGTGCATATTTAGCTAATACCCTCGAATGCAAGCGGATATGGCAGTATTTATCGAAAGATTTTTACTAATGGCAGAGGATAGACGATGAAGAGCTTGTGCATTACAAAATTAATCCTCGATCAGATTTTTAATTCTTTTCAGATTTCAGGCCTTTCTACATTTTAACACACTTCTTTCTTAACATTGTTCGATTCTCCCGTTTTCTACAGTTCCAATTATCTTCAGACCTTTGAATCCATCCGAAAACTTTTGAATAACCCTCAGCCGGAGGTCACCGCCAATGATGTGCTACAGCACGAAATCCGCTTCGATGTACACCCCCTGAAGCACAGCAATCGCCCTAATAACGTCCTGACAGCGAGTGGTGCAGGACATGAGCATCGAATCCGATTTCGAATGGATTGGAGGGATCAATTATTGACGGTTTCGATGGACTAACTGAATGTGGGAGGATGTCGCATGCTAATGTCACGGATATGCAGAGTTGCGTGCGTGTCTGTTTCCCATCCTGCTAACAATGGACTCTTGTCCTACAACAACAGCTGTCAGGTGAGAGACAGCCATTCGCTGTTAATCCACAGTGACGTTCAATTTGCAGGAGGTGCAAATCCTCCAGAATGTTCCTGCGTGTTTGTCGCAGGACAATTGACAGGACCTGGGCCGGTGGTGATTGAATGGTGCAACACGCAATTAATCAGTTATACAATTAATCAATAATGCAAGGCAAAATTCGACAGGTCTTGTTCAGTGTTAAACCGCTTCAATAGCATTAACTATGCTTTCCGTCGAAATTAGTCTTCAGGTTACCAAATCCACAGACAATGGCTGGAAATGCAGCGATCGCTCGTTCAACAGTTAAATCTATTGTTGATAAATGATGTGTTGTCATTAGAGCATCGATTCGCTCATTTGAAATGTGAACTTTAAAATATTCAAGTAGAGCATCAGGAATTTGCACCACTCAATCCTACAAACGACGGAGATACTTAGACTGCCATTGAAGCCAGCTTTAGTTTATCTTGTTTCAAGTGTTTTATGTAAGACGAAAGAAGAGTCTTATAATAACGACGAGGGGAACTCGAAACGAATTACTGCATACAAGAACTTCGCAAAAGCGCCTCACCCAAAGAAAATACCCGAAGAAACTGCTGCGAAAAAACGAGAAAACTATTACTAGAACTACCGCAGCTCGGACGAGTGTCCAAAATTTACAAAAGCCAACACCAAGAACGTTTTATTCGCACATATGCAATTCGGTGTTTCCGGAATGAAAAATGATCGACTTTGAAGTCCCGCAAAATACCTCCCAGCGTTTCATACCACAAAATAAAAATGCATCACCTACTCTTGTGTGATTTGTATTGTTTTAGCGCTTGCAACAAATTCAAACGTTGACAATTCAAGAGTCAGAAAAAACCGTTTTCTACTTCTTTGATGTGTTTTATTTTACTTTTAACACGGCGAAATTTCGTGTAAGTGAGTTATCTACATGGAACTCGTTGCATGTTGAAAATTGAATAAAATCCGTCCCTTTTTTCACATGTCACCCGTTTCATCTGTTTGACGAAATTACATTCTCGCCCGATTTCGTGTCACTAAAAATCTCTCGTCACCCAATTATTTCGCCTTGTCAACTACTCATTCCATAATCTAAAAAAACTGACACCGCCACTTTACGAGCATCGAATATGCCTCCTAACCTCTTCAAAAGCGAATAAATTTGATTCGATCATTTCACAGCAGTCCAGCCCTGACCATTTAGATTTGTGGCATTCTTTCGCTCCGATTCCGATTCAGAGCACGTTCGTCGTCCGCCTTCCGCTTCTTCGACCCTTCTGCTGACGGAACGAGAAAATAAAAAAAAGAGACCCCTAGTCGCTTCGAAATTTGCGTAGATTTGCGAGTCTTTTTACGTTAATTTTGGTCTGGGAAGATGAAGGTGGGAGGGGTAGGATCAAGCGATTGTGCGTCGCGACGCCGACGCCGCACAGGTGTATTGCTGCTGTTGCTCGTTCGATCTTGAAACCGACGCCAAGTAGGCGTTAATCACTTAGACGATTCGGGCAACGTGCTGCTCGTTTTCTTAATTAAATTGGGAATAAATCGGACAAAGCGAAGGGGAATGCAGCGGAGAGAAAATTGAAAGGTTATTGTTACGGCACGGATTTATTGGGAAGCCCTTTGGTAAAAATTACGAAATTTATTAGCGGAAACTCTCATGTTTTGCAACGCTTGTTTGGATTTTTTTTGTATTTTGAGACATTTTCAGGAAACATCAAACAGGAAACGCGAACCTTTTAACCAAGCTCGTTATTTTGTTGTTGACAAGATCTTATCCTTCCATTATTCGGATACTGAACATAAAAGCCCCGACCAGATCATGCGAAAATATTGCTATTAAAAAAGGTCCTTTCCACGCATTTTTTATATTTTGTAATTCATGATATAATTAGCTATTTTGTCACTGAAATGTTAAATTTTACACCGACATTTGTTGGCTAACCACCCTAAAATATTAATGTGTCAGCTGATAAATTAACATTACGACGTATTTTACGACATCCTTATGTTTTCACTTTTTTTCACGCTTTTATGGCACGGATTTCTAAGGTTTGGCAGCCACAAGTTTGAAATAGAGAGGAAAGCTTTTAAATAATGCAAAAAGCTCTGGTAAAAAACTAACAACGAAAAACAATTTCAGGTAATGCTTCTGTCAGAGTATATCGAGAAAAATAAATTTCTAAATTGCAGGAAAATTAGTTGTGGTTTGTGGAAAATATAAAACTGAAAAAAAGTTCAACAGTATTGAGCAAACAAGTTATGAAGCATTGAGGACATATTGTGACCAAACTGGGGAAAATTAGGGCAATTTAGTTTGCCACAACAAGTTTTATTAATAAATTCGAGCAAACTCTGTCAACAGCTCAGAGCAAACGTCCAAAGTACAATAAAATTTTTAATAAAGCAGTGAAAACTCGGACTTGTGCCCCCCAGAATCTCTTCCCCGCAAATTTCAATTATCTTTCGAAACTTATGCACTATGTTCTAATTGTAATGAAAAGTAAATTAGAGGAGTATTAATTAAAGCCAAACTTACCCCGTTTAAGGTTTTCACATTGTGTAAAGCGTCCTGCGCCTGAAGAGCTGCCTTTCTTGTAAAGAACGTCACGAAGCAACAACCTGAAATAACACCACCAAAGTTAGTTTCATTGTTCTAATAACACAATGGGCTGTGTTATGCATAAAGATGACAGGCCCTGAAGCGTCTATCTTGCGCCTGTCTACAATGGGTGAGGTGCCTTAAAAGTTACCTCTAAATTAGCAACGGCTAAGTTGCTAGTAAATCAGTTTGAACCTATGCAGAAAAAGGGTACGAAGTTTTGAAAAAAGGGTACTTTTTTCCATGGGGTTAATTGCCATAAATAACCATACGATAAGATTACATTGCATGACATGAGTGTTTTAAACTTCCACTTACACAGTAATTTCGTTAGTTACATAGTTTCCGCTTAGTTAAATAACAAGTGTACACGCATTGATAAAAACTCGCTGAACTTTGACCGGAATCAGCAGAAAGACGTCGAAAATATTAATTTCCCTCAATTAATCATCTCGCTTAAAGACAGGATCGCATAAATTAAATTACCGTCAACTTTGGACGTACGCCAAGCCTTTAAAATTTATTGAATGCATAACGCTTTTTTATGACGATTATCAGTTGAAATAAATCGTTTCCCACGTATTTTCAACACGTTAACCCAAGCAATAATTTCTTTCGCATCTCTCTTGTCACGCAATAAAAAAACAAACTGACCGACTAAAGTCGCTCGGGCCGGCTGGTGACAAAATTACGCCGGTAGCTCAGTCTGGGTGGGTTCGTTAAAACTCACCGACCCGACAATCTTGAGGGCGCCAGGATCCTCCGGCTACGACTTGCGAGTACCCGGATCCAAAGTACTCGGTGTAGCTTACCCGAACGAGAGAAAAAAAAAGAAAACGAAAAGAATTCTAACCAGGAACGAATATATTAAAAAAAACACACTAATAAAACCTAAACAAAAAAATACAGGAAAACAAAGACGTCGTCTTTACACCGGCAATCGTTGCTGTTAGATTTACGACGATTCGCTGTAGACCGAACGCTTGCGCAAGCCGACGGCACACCGAAAATCCGCGCAACAATTCGATCGTACAAACTCGCAATTACCGGGTCCCGACTTACAAGGACGTCTGTACAACAAAAAAACAGAAAAAGAAATGACCAAGTGTGAAACGGTTGATTACAGTGAAGCTGTAATCTCCCAACTACTAATTACAAGTAACAATTAACAAGGACGGTTACGGTGAAGCCGTAAACTCCTACAGGAACAAGTTAACAAAACGGTGACACGATGACTCGAACAAAAACGTGGATAAAACGATCTGACCTTGACTCCTACAGCTCCTCCTACCGACTCTCCTCTAGGTGCTCCCGACTGGTGAGCCTTCCCGAATCCAACAGGGAAGAGGTTGTACGGCTCGGTCAAAACGGTCAGCCGCAATCCAGTTTCGAACTTCCAGTTCGCGCCCCCAACCAAAAGGGGAAAAAACGAAACAGAGAATAGCCCAGAATAGAACAGGCTAGAACCCAAAATAGAAGGCCCTAGGGTGGAAAATACCCTTAGGAAGATGAATACACTGGAATACTTTACTTACTACGATGGAAAGCGGCCTTAAAGTTTTCCACGTGGTTCACGTCGTGGTGGCTTTACTCGATCTCGAGACCCGACAAATTCCGGTTGCCTCCAGGAACCTTAGTGACCCAATCCAGATACCAATGTACCAATCAAACCAAAAAGGCCACTAAGTCACACTCCAAATTCCAAAATACCGAAACACTCTGGAGCACCGTACGCCACGAGATCTAAAACGCAAGAGAACCACGGAACCAGAATGGCTGCTATCGCTTCTTCGGCTCTACGTCACATTTCGTCATTGAGAAGGTGACCCCTTGACAGGTGAAAATTTGGGGTTATTCGAATCAAAACAAAGAATGAAAGTGATCGTAAAGAGTAGCAAAACGAAGCCAACGGTAAGTAAACAGCTGGAAAATTATTCATCAACCAATCGTAGACCTCAACGCACACTATGAACAAAATAAACAATCGCCAGAAGACAAAAATAGCAAGAGTAGCACCGTTGATGTTGCGGTCAAAAAGAAGAACGACCCACGACACGATCAACACCAAGCAGGCTAACGTGGTTGTGAAAAGGAAGAAAATAGAAGTTAGAAAAGTTGAAGCAAAGATGAAAACTAAAGAGTTGCAACCTAGACAACCCTGAGGAACTTGTAGCAGTCCTCCAGCTAAAATTCTGAGGCTCAAACGTATTCCTCCAGTCACCTCCGAACTGGTACCTAACAAACTGGTAACTATAAACATAATTGAGCAGAATTCGTAACGGACAATGTAACTCGCCATGCGGTTACACTAAAATAGGCAACCAATAAATTACAGGAGTCAAAAGGTCTCGAAAATCAACCCTTTCTAACACCTTCCCGTTTAACTCGAAATTGTCACGTTACAAATCCCTAACACAAATTTATACCGTTACATAAATCCCACCCTTTCCTCGTTAGAAATTTTCCCAAAATTTCTCAGTGTGAGGTATCGGCGAAATTTGTACTTCTCAACCTAATGTTCTCCACAACTTACTAAAACCCGAAAATATTACATTTGTTACGAGCGATTGGATCACCCTTGTGCCCACACTCTAAATTATGCAGCTACCTTAAAGGTTGGGCGCTTGATCCTCTCGTCAAAACAAAAACCACTAAACAAAATCAAAATAAAACTCTCTCGAAAAGAACAATACAACGGAGTGTCAAAAGTTCACCGACGACCACGAAAATCGACCGGATCATCACAACATGAGGTCAAAGGCTCAGCTCGGACCCTCGACTCCTTGCATCATAGCTCCTTAGTGAGACGAAAGTTCTCAATACATAATTGTCAACAACAAAAGAAAAGAAGACGTAGCCGAACACCTGTATAGCCAATGGAAGACCGAATCAAACTCCCTAATCAAGGCGCCAATGCCAACTTCGGAACTTCACTAGCTGTATAAGAGGCTGAGGTACAGATCGATACGACTCAACATCCCGACTGCAGCGGAAAACAACCTAACGAATCGCACCTACCCGTACAAACTGTCAAATCCTAAACCAAAACGGAATCAATCACAATATACCAAAGAACAACCAAACCAAATTGCGAATGATCCCCAATACAGTAACACAGCCGATGGAATCAAAACTACACCTCATACAAGGACTAATCAACGTAGCACACCGCAAAACGAATCTCCACTCCACACAGGAAAATTCGGTGTCAACCTAGCCTTAAACAAAAGAGGTTTGTCGGCGTTGCGAACTACTTCGACTTTACGACAATTATACCATCTACAAATATCAACACCAAAACCATCAAGAAAACCACAGATCCAAAGATACAAAAATACACGAACGATGACACTATTAACGTCGCTCCTCTGGAGACAGACACGATAACAGCTCATTATTGGACACAACCACACGACCGCTTCTTCGAAGACAGACGCCGAAGTGGCTGATTTCGGTAGCCGACCACTCTGGTGCAGACGCTACTGAAATCCACACTGGGGAAACTGGCTGTACGGACTACCCATATCACCGTAGCAGGTTACCCTGGCCAGACATTCCTGGGGTTTACACGTCGGGGGGATCTCCGGGGTCTTCCTTAAGGTCTTTGATGTTCCAAACTCCACTTCTCTTACCTTGAAGGTCCTCTAATTCGTAATTCCAGGGGTTCAAGCGTTTCCGAATCACAAATGGCCCTACAAACTTAGGCAATAGCTTGGAGGTGACATACGCAGCGGCATTCGATTGTGCCATATTCCTTCGCCAAACCCGCTGGCCCTCCGAAAATTGTACCTTCCGGTGTCGTAGGTCGTAAATTCGGCGGTTGCGTTCAAAAGCCTTATCAAGTCGTTTGCGAATATCCTTGTACAGTTCTCCAAAAGCAGTAGCACGGTGTTCTGGTGAGGGTGGTTCGACTTCCTCCTCGGCTGTTGGTACAGAGCGGGGTCGCCCATCTAAACGAATTTCGCGACCGAAATTTATAAAGAATGGCGTTTGGTTGGTGGTCTCGTGTTTCGATGTCCGAAGACAACATGCCACCTTTTGGAGGTCTTTGTCCCAGTGTCTATGGTTGTCCGTCGTATATGACCTCAGAATCATATTGAGGGTCCGATGTCGTCTCTCCACCGCATTAGCCTGGGGATGATAAAGGGAAGTAAACTGCACCCGAACTCCATACCTCTGCAGCATGTCACTCAGTTCACGACTAACCAGTTGTTTCCCATTGTCACACACCAAGACTTCAGGCACCCCAAATACACAGAACACGTGATCTTCCAGTAACTTCGCCATAGACTTTGCGACGGCCTTACGCAGTGGGAATAACAAAACGAACTTACTAAAATAATCCTCCACTGTCATAATATACTCGTGACCCTGCGTCGAGCGCGGAAGCTTGCCAACAATGTCGATGCAGATAAGTTGCCAGGGCCTGGTGATGTTCGGTCGGCCTGCCATTTGTCCAGCTGGTGGCTTATTGTCAGTTTTGCTGGCGATGCATGTCCTGCAGTGCTTCACGTAACGAGCGACGTCGGCTCTCATGCGCGGCCAATAGTACCGTTCCGCGAGGCGGTGGTAAGTTTTGAAGACGCCGGTGTGACCGGCAAAGACGTCGTCGTGGTTCTCTCGCAGGAGGGTTAGTCGTCGGTCCTTCGGCACTACAATTTTCCAGGCAAACTCCGAGCCCCGTAAATCTGTGTTGGGTGTCTTCGTCCTTTTATACAAGACCCCATCCTCTACGCGCCACAACGGGTATGACAACGGCTTATCCTCGACCTCTGTCGTCATACGCTTGTGCCAAGCGTCACCATTGCCTACGACATCCACTCGAGGAACCGCTCGGGATAACGCATCAGGCACCACATTGTCCTTGCCCTTCCTATGCACCACGGCAAAATCGTATTGTTGTAGGGTCACACTCCACCTTGACAGCCGACCTGAGGGCGACTTCAAACTATGCAGCCATTTTAGACTGTAATGATCCGTGACGACAGTGAACTTATATCCTTCCACGTAAGCTCGAAATTTCTCTATCGCAAAGACCACAGCCAAACACTCCTTTTCGGTGACCGTAAACTTGCGCTCACTCGCTGACAAGGATCTACTCGCATAGGCAATCACGTGATCACCATCAGGATAGTTTTGATAGAGCACTCCCCCTAGACCATAGTCGCTGGCGTCGGTTTGCACAAAAAATTCTCGCTCGAAGTCCGGACAATACAAAACGGGGGCGGAAACGAGTGCCTCTTTCAAAGTCCTGAAGGCGTCCCTGCACTCAGGTGTCCATAGGAATTTCTTGTTCTTCTGTAGCAGTGCGTTGATGGGTGCGACAATCGCGGAAAAATCCGGTATAAACCTGCGGTACCACGAAGCCATGCCATGTAGGCGACGCACTTCCCGTACGTTGTTGGGAACAGGGAAGTTAATGATCGCGTCTACTTTATCCGGATCCACCCGAAGGCCTCTCGAATCCACCACATAACCTAAAAACTTAAGCTCCGACCGACATAGACAACACTTATCACGACTGACCGTCAACCCAGCTTCCCTGAGACGACGGAAGACTTCGCCCAGAATCCGCATATGCGACTCGAAGTCACTAGAAACCACGATAATGTCATCCAGGTAAACGAAAACCGACGGTGCCAAGTCAAAACCTAAAACGTGGTCTATAAATCGTTGCCAAGTCGCTGGGGCATTATGGAGGCCGAATGGCATTCTTCGGAACTGAAAGAGTCCGCGTCCGGGAACAGCAAAGGCGGTTTTTGGACGACTTATTTCCTCCACAGGAATGTGCCAGTAGGCCGATTTGATGTCTATCGAGGAGAGGAAGGTAGCGTCACGGAGACGATCTAAAATTGTGCTCACCCGTGGCAATGGGTAAGAGTCTCGCTGAGTAACCGCATTGAGTTTGCGGTAATCCACGCAAAACCTGTAGCTATTGTCCTTCTTCTTGACCAGCACTATCGGCGAGCTCCACGGGGATGAACTCGGTTCCACAACACCCTCTCGTATCATGGTGTCAAGTTCTTTGTTTACGTGCTTCCACAACGCCGGTGAAATGGGGTATGTTCTTTGCCGTATAGGCTCAGCCTCCGTCCTGATCTTGTGTTCCACTTGATGTGTGACACCTATGCCATGGTCCGCGAATGGAATGGTTAACCTCAATTCTTCCAGGCGTCTGGTCTGCTCCGCTGTTAAGCTGTGAGAGCTTTCGATGGCGTTGATTTGCGTTGGCTGACCCTTACTGTACACCCATTCCCCACGTCTGACATCTGGAACTAATCCAACGTTTGTCCAAAAATCTATCCCCAAAATCAGGACATGTGGGAGAGACGGTATTGCTAGAACCTCCAAAACATGCACACGATCCTTTACCCTAAACGGTACGTGAAAGATACCCTTAACCTGACATCTATCCCCATTAGCCACCACGCACGACGATACATTGGCGGGGTGGTCCAGCCTTAACCCTAACGATTCAAAGATGGAAATACCGGGTTGCCCAACGCAAGTCCTACTGGCTCCTGAATCCAATAAACCTAACACCCTATGACCTAAAACAACAACACTCAAATAAGGTCGTTCATCTCCGACCGCACCTTCCAAAATAAAATCCAGCCGAGCTCTCAGCGAGGTCGCTAGCCTAACCCGATCACCGTTAGATCCAGAACCCACGGAGCGGTTGAACTCCTTGAAACCAGCCAGCCGCCTTACTGTTGGTTTCGTGCGTCGTTTCCCGACGTCGACGGTCTATCGCGGTTACAATCCGGGCAGTTCCTCGTAGTGACGCCTTCGCGCTGGCATCGAAAGCAACGTAGTCTCCGAGGTTGTCGACATTCTCTGGAGAAGTGGCCTGTTCGTTGGCAGTTGTAACAACGACGATCGTTGTCTGGAGTTGATCGTTGGACAGCCGAAATTTCGGTGGGAGCCACGTACGCTAGCGAGGGTTCCACGAGATCGCGACTTCTTCGCGGTGGCGGCTGGTAGCTGTCTACTCGATACTTGGTTACCTCTAATCTAAGACATTGTCTCTCCAATTCCTCTAAGCTTTCCACAACTGGTAATTGTTGGACGTAGAACGGAGCGAGGTTACGGGTAAGGATGTCCAATCTCAGCTCCCTCGGAATGGCTCCATGTCGATCAAACAGTGACGTCATACACGCGAGGTACTCGATAAACTTCTCTTGCTCGCCCTGCTTCCGTGCCAAGATCTCTCCAAATAACCGGTGGCTGTAGTCCGGCGGCAAATAGTGGTACCGTAGCAGATCCACCAACTCTCCCCAATTGTGTACTCGAGGCCGTACCGAACGGAACCACGTTAGGGCCTTTCCCTCAAACAAATCGATGGCCGCAATGAATAAATCGCGTTCGGAGAACCTTCGTGCTACCCTCAACTCGGAAACCCTATCTAAAAATTCGGGCACCGATAATCCTGATGGCTCTCCCGAAAATTTGACACCCCATTTGTGTACGGGCATATCGCGATGCTCCGTCGGGCCTCTCACGACGCGACTGGAGTTACCCTGCGGGCTGCCCTCCGTGTCGTCTAAATCACCAGACTCCTCATCCTCCGACTCCACGGATTCGTCTCCCGAAGGTGGAACCACTCCCATAATGGCGCTAAGGTTGAAGTTGCCAAGGCTGCGACGGGCCTTGGTTGCTTTATCCAGAGTTTCAAACAGCTCCGACACCTGGGAAACCAAGGAAGCCCGGGACGCTAGATGTTCCGCCGCAGCATCTTCCAACGGTGCGCGGTTAACCCTGTGGAGGAGGTGAAGCAACCGACTATAAATGCGTTTGAGCCTATTATCACGCGTCGAAGGTTCCTGATACACGTTGATCGCCGTCAGCAGTTCCTTATACTTGGCCTTTATCCTCGGCACCTCGACCTCATACTCATACACAAACTGTGCGTCGGTAGGGTGAGAGGTACCGTCCGCTTCCGCTTTGAGAAATACCCCCAATTCCTCTCGTAACACCTCCACCGACCTCCCGCTGGGGTCTACTCCCCTAACCCGCAGTTCAAATTCGAGCTCGTCGCGTCTTAGGTGCCTTGCCTCCATCACCACGGCCGCAAAAAAAATAATTTCCAAAAGAGCAGAAAAAAAAATAAATAAAAAAATTGAGTTAAATGAGCTGTCTCTACTTGGGCCCCACGTTGGGCGCCAAAAATGTCACGCAATAAAAAAACAAACTGACCGACTAAAGTCGCTCGGGCCGGCTGGTGACAAAATTACGCCGGTAGCTCAGTCTGGGTGGGTTCGTTAAAACTCACCGACCCGACAATCTTGAGGGCGCCAGGATCCTCCGGCTACGACTTGCGAGTACCCGGATCCAAAGTACTCGGTGTAGCTTACCCGAACGAGAGAAAAAAAAAGAAAACGAAAAGAATTCTAACCAGGAACGAATATATTAAAAAAAACACACTAATAAAACCTAAACAAAAAAATACAGGAAAACAAAGACGTCGTCTTTACACCGGCAATCGTTGCTGTTAGATTTACGACGATTCGCTGTAGACCGAACGCTTGCGCAAGCCGACGGCACACCGAAAATCCGCGCAACAATTCGATCGTACAAACTCGCAATTACCGGGTCCCGACTTACAAGGACGTCTGTACAACAAAAAAACAGAAAAGAAATGACCAAGTGTGAAACGGTTGATTACAGTGAAGCTGTAATCTCCCAACTACTAATTACAAGTAACAATTAACAAGGACGGTTACGGTGAAGCCGTAAACTCCTACAGGAACAAGTTAACAAAACGGTGACACGATGACTCGAACAAAAACGTGGATAAAACGATCTGACCTTGACTCCTACAGCTCCTCCTACCGACTCTCCTCTAGGTGCTCCCGACTGGTGAGCCTTCCCGAATCCAACAGGGAAGAGGTTGTACGGCTCGGTCAAAACGGTCAGCCGCAATCCAGTTTCGAACTTCCAGTTCGCGCCCCCAACCAAAAGGGGAAAAAACGAAACAGAGAATAGCCCAGAATAGAACAGGCTAGAACCCAAAATAGAAGGCCCTAGGGTGGAAAATACCCTTAGGAAGATGAATACACTGGAATACTTTACTTACTACGATGGAAAGCGGCCTTAAAGTTTTCCACGTGGTTCACGTCGTGGTGGCTTTACTCGATCTCGAGACCCGACAAATTCCGGTTGCCTCCAGGAACCTTAGTGACCCAATCCAGATACCAATGTACCAATCAAACCAAAAAGGCCACTAAGTCACACTCCAAATTCCAAAATACCGAAACACTCTGGAGCACCGTACGCCACGAGATCTAAAACGCAAGAGAACCACGGAACCAGAATGGCTGCTATCGCTTCTTCGGCTCTACGTCACATTTCGTCATTGAGAAGGTGACCCCTTGACAGGTGAAAATTTGGGGTTATTCGAATCAAAACAAAGAATGAAAGTGATCGTAAAGAGTAGCAAAACGAAGCCAACGGTAAGTAAACAGCTGGAAAATTATTCATCAACCAATCGTAGACCTCAACGCACACTATGAACAAAATAAACAATCGCCAGAAGACAAAAATAGCAAGAGTAGCACCGTTGATGTTGCGGTCAAAAAGAAGAACGACCCACGACACGATCAACACCAAGCAGGCTAACGTGGTTGTGAAAAGGAAGAAAATAGAAGTTAGAAAAGTTGAAGCAAAGATGAAAACTAAAGAGTTGCAACCTAGACAACCCTGAGGAACTTGTAGCAGTCCTCCAGCTAAAATTCTGAGGCTCAAACGTATTCCTCCAGTCACCTCCGAACTGGTACCTAACAAACTGGTAACTATAAACATAATTGAGCAGAATTCGTAACGGACAATGTAACTCGCCATGCGGTTACACTAAAATAGGCAACCAATAAATTACAGGAGTCAAAAGGTCTCGAAAATCAACCCTTTCTAACACCTTCCCGTTTAACTCGAAATTGTCACGTTACAAATCCCTAACACAAATTTATACCGTTACACTCTCAAAGGGTTTTGATTTTTTCCGCTCCCGAGTTTCCGCTTTAAAGTAATTAAACATGAAGCGTGCCTCGTTTCGTCCTGCGAATACCCACATTATCAGGACTTTGTTCCCGCCAGCCCTATTAGACGACGAAATCCCCCTTTAACGACTACCCAACTTCAGGCGTCAACGGACGCATTGATGATTCTTCATCGGTCGAAGTGGAAGGCGTAGTCGCGTATAATTGATCCGGGGGGAAACGAAAGGAATGCGCCAAGACCGGAGTATGTAATGCAAAAAGGCACGCATTCCGGAAACGTACGTGCCAGGATATGAATTTTTATTGGCCCGTCTTTGCAAAAAGCTATTTTATAACTTTCGGTTTAATAGCCGCTTTGCTGCGGTTAATTAAATAACCGTCAAGATTAGCACACTATTGCTTTTAAAGAGGCGATTTGCCCCAAAAAATTCTCGGTAAATTTGAAAGTGTTTACTCGTATTTAACGATTGCGCTTCTTTTTAGCGGTTTGTTTAATAGTTTCTCTTCAAATTCAACGTATTTATTTTATGTAAGGAGGTCAAACCGAGTGACGAAATCTCGCGAAGAAACAAGGCTATAATCTCGCAAATATTACGAATTGTTCCCAAGATTCCGCCTATATTTCATCTCCTCAGTAAAAATCCATAATGGGTCGTTTACTTAAATGTCGTAAAAAAGTCTCAGCATTACGATTTTTTTAGTTGGCAATATGAATTCGCTATAATTTAATGCCTGAAAAATTCCAGTCCCAACAGTTGCGTGTTTTATATTGAACATAAATATAAAGTTACATAGAGAGAATTTCAATCATGATTGTTGTAGCTGAAAACGAAGCAAAAAACATTCATTTTATTTAAATACACAGCCATTGGCATTGTGTATTTTTTAATTTAGAGCGGTTCGATAACAAAGCTTGTCACATATATTCTTTAGAATCGAAACCGGCACAATAGGCCCATTTCATCTAACGAAAATGCCGTTAGAGAACACAACACGTTGAAAAACCACAAAGTCGCAAAAGTGTTTCTCTACTTGAAAATACCGTGTTGCCAGTTTACCTGAACCGATCGTGCAAATTGCCGCCTACGGAAAATATCGAATTTCCTTTTTCCTGAAGATTTGGAGTAATTGGAGATGTAAATCCGAATTCGCCCTAGCGGCAGTTAATTTTCTCCGAGACTTTTATATGTCAGATAATAAGCGAGAACTCATACAAAAATGTCACAAAAGACATTACACTCCACAATACCCCAATATTTCACAAGACATAATGATATTTTTCACGCATTGTTGCCGGCAGTATCTCGCTGTCTCCATTTTTGCGTAATAGTGACGATTCGCTCCACGTTGAGGGTTAATATTCAATGACTTGGATTTATCTGTACCAAGGGGGCATGGGAGGAGCGAACAAATTGGAAAGAACAGAAGGAAATGAGATTTCATTTAGGCTCGCACATTTCCCGATTGCTTTAAAGTTCCTGGAACATCTTCAGGGTTCTAACACGTGTTCTATCATCAGTTTTTCATCATAAGCGCACTCGAAATTTCTACCTTTTTCCCGATGATTGTTTCATTCCAATTCATTATTACCCGACCTAGTTTCCAGCTTTTTAACCGAAGAACTTCAAGTTAATTTCTCCTAGGATTACAAAACAGACGTTTCTCTATCAGAGCATCCCATTTTACGTTCTCCGGCAAATTTACAGCTGAAATCTCCCTTCTAAAATCGCTACCCTTTTATACGTACAAAGCTCCTTAACGTACTTGAGATTACTTGTCCCATCTTGTTCTTCTTAAGTTTCGTTTAGTAACGTGTAATTACATTTCGTTCGTGGACATTTATTGGACAAGTCCAGCACCTCCCTCGTCAATTCCCGTCCTTGATTCCGGGATTCCCCGGAGAACGGCCGACTTAGACGAGGACGTAAAGGCATTACCGGAGCTCGGTTTCCGGTAATTACGAACACGGGACTCGCGGGTTTCCTGTTAAACAGCGGCTACGAGCTAGTCGGGTTTATGTTTCGAGACGGCATAAAAATCCATTTGATGGGCAAAGTTTGCACGGCAGCGAGAACATTAGCCCGATCCACCCCAACGACTTACGGCAACGCGCCACCGGAGTTACGACCTTGACCATCTCTTCATTCACCCTCCAACTCTTGTTTCTTTTTTGCGACGTTTTGTTAGCTTCACCCGTTTTACCGACACAACAAATTACACAAATTGAAGTGCGGCCGGAGAATCGGATGAAAATCTCGGCTTTGGAATTAATGAAAATGTCATCCAGTAATTTAGTGGTATCTGACAATGCGGAACGCCAACCGATAGGTCAGTGGATAAAGCAGCAGTTAAACGGAACCAAACAGAACAATAATAATGCACCTGTTTGAGGCACTATTAATATTATTTATCTGGGCAGGCTGCAGAACGCTTCGGACTGTTCACTTTGTTAATTTGTAAATGAATGTTGCTGCTGGACTTGTGAAAAATGAGCGGCGAGAGGCGAAAATTTTATAGATTACTTTACAGACGGAATCGCCGGAAATTTACATTTTCTCTGTTGCTAAATTACGGCAGGACTGAATCTGAAATGAAGGACTCTTCATCCGCTCTTAGACAAAAATTAAGCGGGATCAACGCGTGGTCACAGAATTGCTAATTGGGCTCCCTTTAACCGCCACTTAGGCTAGAATTTTAATGTGGCGTAATCGAAGAACCCAAAAATTTGAAATTCCTGAGAGTATCTCAACTAAGATTACAAGTTTTGCAAGCTCGAACGCAAAATTTTGAAATAGTTTCATTGATAGCTCCTTAGGCATTTGCGTTCTTGTCTCTAACAACTTGAATTAGTTTTAAACAAGTGCATATCAGCAGCATGAACTGCTCTTATGAAAGCTTATTCGAGAATTTTCCTCAAGAGAACTAAACCTTTCAACATTTTCTTACGACTCCGTTAGGAAACATTTTGAAAGTTTTGTTTGCAAGTAGAAAATTAAAACTTGAAATACTCAAACAAAAATAGATGACAAACACGTTGTCGTTATTAGTAACATGTAGAAAATAAACGAAATTTAATAAAGTTCGCTGTGGCGTTCATGTTTCAATTTTATGCTTTGAGTTGCGAACAAATTATCGTAGTTGAAAATTGCTAATTAGCAAAATGTGGAATTTAATTTTGGTAAAACGAGCTGCGTTATTAAATGAAATCGTAATAAATTTAATAACAAATGATTAGTACCTACTTAATGCATATTTGATATGTTTTTGGTGCAAAAAATTGTGAGTTTATCGCGTTCTTGCAGAACTAAAAAAATGGACGCGGTAATTACCTTCAGTTTCGCAAAAACTGCCACCGTAATCAGCACAGAGTTTCCAAATTAAGCCAAGGTTTTAAATTCCATTTATTTCTATTTAAAAGTGCGCCGTAGTTTCCGTCTAAACTCGAAATTACATATTCAGCTGTGTTTGGCTAACTTATTTCACTAGTTGAGTTCGTTTTAGTCGACGTAGGTAGAAATGAGAACTTTTATGTATCACACAACAAAGAATATTCGTAGGAAATTTGAAAGTCAGTTTTTATGTATTCTCCCGAAATACACTACCGCTGCTCATAAAAATAAATGAACTAACAGTAAAAGTAGTCCTGGTACGCAGACATTGCGCAAGCATTTTCCTTATTATTTTCAAAGCCCACAAGTTAAAATAGAGCCGCTTTCTTCTGTGGGTCAACATTTGCGCCTGCATTGCGTGCAGTCGCGTGGAATTTTCTCACGTTGTTTATGCAACTTTCCCGTTTATTTTTGAACCGGGACGTCTGAATCGGAACAATGTCGATTGTAAAACAATTTGTTCCAAGAGGTCGAGGGTGTTTTCTAAATCTATCCAAAAATGAGAAGATTACACCAATCATAAACACAGATTTTCGTAACTACAGAAACTTTGCAAATTATTCTTTCAAGTGTCAGTTGAGAAATGAAATTCCCTCAGAATCCGCCGCGATGAATTACAACACGTAACTATCTTGACAAGACGCCTGTCTTCTAATTTCAGGCATTATTCAAAAGCTCCAGCAATAATTTAATTCGACGTACATGCCTTGAACCGCAGACGCTTTTTTGTCGGTATTTCCCCTGAACCGCGGCTCGTACGTGCTGCACATCCCCTAACAAAAACAACTCCACAAATCTTAATTGCAGTCATTTCACGACAAACGGAAAGGAAATTAAATATGAAACCTTATTAAGATTCCACACTCGTACCAAATTCCCCAGGTTGGAAGATGCCATTTATTATACGGTTATTTGTTTACCTTTTGCACGGGCCATTACCGCCCGATTAATTCTGCATCCTGAGAAGACTATTCAAATGAACCAAAAGTCGGATTTCTGTGTGAAGATCCGTTCTTAGCAAAAATTCCACCAAAAAAACGGCGTTTCCGTGCTCCAATGCATATCAAAGTCGAGTGTCGTTCCTGCTGAATGTTAGGAAACGCCACGGTTACTGAATTTGCTACGAGTATGTGAGGTTGCATATCGAACTAGTTAATTTCGCTGCTCGTAGCCAACGATATTAGAAATTAGCGACGAAGAAGTTGCGGAATTGTTTTAAAAGCTCTGCAAAATGCGCGAACTCAACTTTTACGGTGGCAATAATAGGATTATTAAATGGGCAAAGTGGGACCGTTTACCGACTGAATTGAAACTGATATCGAAGACAGTTTGCTGCAATTATAATTTATTATTCGAGAACATGACGAGCAAGTCGTTGGAAACAATAAAAACGACGAGACACGCTACTTTGACTCAGTCGCACGCAAGAGCTTATACACGTGAGCTAACTAGTTGCCTATACTGCGAATAGAAAAAGGTTTACTTTCAAACTACTGAGATTATCTCAACTCAAATGATCCTTAACGGCATGATTTAAAACTTTAATGAGCTGCCCTACACGTCAGGTTTATGTGGGAACGCAAAAAAGTTGTGATATGTTAAGTGTAATTAATTCACATGTTCACTAATGGGCGAGTTGTGGCATGAAATTAGTTAATTAGAGAATTATGTTTTTTATATACACACATTATTTCGTTTTTGTTCACATTGAAACTATTTCACGACGTGGGAATTATAAGGTTCTAAGTGATTTTTGTGAGAATTTAAATTGTTTGTTTTGCGATTTTTTTAAAACATTTTCTATCAAGTATAAAAATGTAGTAAGTTAATACTTTAACAAATCAAAAAGATATTAATAGACCCTGTCATTTTTCAAACTAAATACTTAATAAATTAAAGAGATATCACTGATAACGTAAACACTGATCAATTTAATCCAAATGTTAGTTAGAACCTTATAGTTCTCAAGTCGCGATTTAACACTTAACGGTATGATTATTTTTTTAATTTATCTTTTTACTGAACACGATCATAGTGATCATGATCACATTCAAACCACTTAATTTTTTGTGCGTGTACTATGGGGCGCTGGATCTTTTCCTTTAATAATATGATTCTATGGAACAAGTACAACAATAATAAACCCGCTGACGTAGAAAATAGTTATTTATAATGAACTGTATTATGAGAGTCTATTTAGAGCACGAGACGTTCCTAATCGAGATTGTTCACTTTCAATGGCGCCATAAAGAACGTGTTTCCCGGAGGACGTTTGTTCGAAATAGTGAATAATTGATTAAAAAATAGATACGAACAAACAAAGTTAAGAAAGTACGAGAAATGGAGCGTCAGATTTACCAGAAAAAAATGAAAAATGAAGTACGAGCAACAATGAAACAGATCAATTAATAGACATGACAAAAACGGGACTTTTGCCTCTTTTCCTCATCCCACTTTCTATGAACCCAATTAATTGAATCCCATTATTTCAAAGTGTCTTTTTCCTTTGCCCGTCTGTGATTCGGCTTCTGTCGAGGACACTGTCCGCCAATCCACCACACCACTTAAATATCAATTTACGAGCTGGATTCTTCCTTCACCGAGAAGAGAACAACGCACAAAAGAACAATCAATTAATCGAGATGTCAGGCGTTCAGGATTAGAGAGGCGCCCCGACACCGACGACGCCGACGACGGTAGATCTTTGAATGCTGCTGAACGCCAAGGCAAACAAATCGATGATGTTTTTTAAAGATATAATTGTTCGAGCTCCTCTCAATGGAGGAAGATAAGGATCGTTATTTATGGTCTTTAAATTAAATGGCTAAAATAGACGTTTGGTGCTTTCGCCTCGCGCTGAAGGAAATTTATGCTTTGGAAGGATTCATAAAATGAATTACACAGAAATTGTTGTAGGATGCTAGTTTGTAGTGAAGCTACGTCAATAAAATTTGAAACGTTTTAGTTTTATAGTCCCTGGAAAAATTGAAGTTAACCTCGCCTGTTGATGGAACAAATTCATTCTTAAATGTTAGATAATTAGAGGAACCAAATTAAGATTTCACGAGTTTTAATGACCGGAAAATTGTCTGGTTCTCCTTTGTCGATAAGATTCTTCCTGCTCGCTTTCTTTGATTCTCAACAAGACAATGGCAATAATGACCCCAATAAGCTCGAGTGTTTGAACATAATGACGAAAACTTTATCTCGCTACTGTTTTCAAACATGCAAATATCGCAATTTCGGGTTTGTGTTAAGATACCGTTATCAATTGGAAAACCAAACATCCGATATTTGACGTTCCAAAATTTTCGTTTGTATTTGACAATAGCGAGTGTATATGTACGCTTTTGTATTTGGCGAATACACGTTTTGAGCGGGCATAATTATTTCAGTCACGTTAATTAAATTAATTTATTCCGGATCAACAAAACACATTGAATTATAAAAATTTAGCTCCGGTTTGGTAATGAATACTATTAATCTGCGGCAATTTATAATGGCCAACAATTGCAATTTTATTAATGACGCTGCGTTTAACATTTCGCTCGCTAAATTGCAGAATTATACGTTTTATAACGCGATTGTTTATGTAAACTTCGTTATTGTTCCCATTTTCTCATGCATGATGGTCATCAAAATTTCGTAGGATGAAAATAAAGTCGCTCACCTTTACTAGCTCCTGTTGTTTTGTCTCTGAGCACATTGATTGAATGCACCCGGCCGTACTCCTCAAACATCCTCCTGAGATCATTTTCGTCCATAGATCTGGGCACCTGTCCCACAAACATCTTAATCGAATCACTGTCCGGTTGTTCTTGTTCGATCTTGATATTAACATTTTGCGGCGACGAACTCAACAAGTTGTTATTATTACTGTTGTTATTATTGTTGTTCGTACTGCTATTATTATTGTTGTTCATCGCCAGTGAGCTGAAACAGACACAGAAAATATTCAACGGTTGTATCAAATATTGCAACGACAGTGTGAAAACGTGATGTATCTATTAGCATGTGTTGCTCCATCAATATTGTTTTATGTAAAAAGAGAAACGAGACTTTGCAATCATATCGACCCCAAACCTCGTGGATCGCTCTACGCTGCTGGAATTAAAAATCGATTCCGATACCCCCGCTTGTACAGTGACACTCCGAAAAAAAGATTTTCCGAATAAATAACCCCCATTTCAATGCAGAACGTTGGACGTTCTGCTCCCAAAAGGAAAAAAAAAGCGATTTCCTCCCGTTCCGCAACTTTGTTGTATCGAATCCGCGAATTTAATAAAGCTGCAGGTGAAATTCGCCCCCAAAAATAGACGTTACTCCGACCCAATTTTGCTGTGATGTATACACGTGCGGTGGCTGTTTATTCCGACGCGTTCTGTTTTGCTTTCGTTCCTAATTTCCTTCGCCAGTTTCGTCACACTATGCAAATATTTGATGAAACTCTATGCAGAACACATTGCCGCAATACGTGTTTTTGTTTGCGTATACCACTAGTTGTAGTTTTGGGGCGGTATTGGCACAGTTCTAAATTGACATCGAATTAATACGGATGTTCCGGTAATAACCTCAGATGGCGGCAACGCGGCCCATGGCGCAAACAGGTTGGATTTAGACAGTTTGCTTGCTGATCCAGGTGCATTGGACAGTAATTAAACTCGGAATCAGATGGGGAGAAGTCACTAGATCAATCGACAGATACACATCAAAGACAAAGCGGAAACGAGGCCACGATTCAAACGATTTGTCTTTAATCTACACGATACGATGCACCAGAAAAACGTAAAGCAACGGGGTCAAAGTTGGGCCTCAAAAGATCCGCGCCAACCGAGCACGGACAAGTTTCTTAAGTCATAATGAAATTGTCCTTCAACTTTCGCTTTTTCATTCTGGACGGGGCAAAAATGTTAAAGTTCGGTGGAAGACCGGGAAAAACGAAGTGCACGCCCCCTATTGTCGACGAAGACGTTTCCAAGATCAATAGTCCAAGTAGAAAGCGACCGTTATTATCTTCCGCATTTTGCGGCCACGTTAACTAACTTACTGACACATTTTGAATTAGCTCCGCTCGAAGAAGCCCGGAATTGCGCCGGAGTCGTGCGATCCCACCTCTTTTCGCTGTTTCACCCCGCGATGCTTATAACTTAATACTCTGCTGCTTGAGTTTATAAAACCGCACAGAAGTAATTAAAGCCTTAGTGAAAACAATCCTGGAATGAGTTTACTTTTACAAGATTAGGTAGGATCTTGATTAAAGTTTTAGGATGGACGCTTGGGGAGCAGGAACAAACGGAAAAACCTCCCCGTCACCCGGAATCGTTTTCGCAAACAAGTTAACTGTTATTTAGCAATTATTTTTACGCGACTGTTGAGCTTTTCTTTTACTGCCCCCGTAAAACGTAATTAGCGCGAAATGGAACGGTTACTTGAAAAAAAAAGGAAGAGGAACCACCACGGGAAGTCGTGAGATTTGCTCGGGAGAAAAAGCGAATGCTTTCTGGAGTCAGGTCAGGAACAGGAGCGGTTGCGGTGGCGCTTAATGCGAATTCCAGGAAGAGGACGCACGACCCTTCCCAGCCGCAAAGGAGACTTTCTGGCAGGTTATGAGCGCCGGGGATTAAAGCGGGAAATCTGGACGCGCAGGGGGATCGACGGATTACGGACACATCCCGTTTTTCCAAACGAGGCTATTTAGGGGAGATCTGCCCCAGTCGTACCACGTTTTACTGTGTCAAATAATCGACTAAATTCACTGAAAAGGGATTACAGCGTAGAAAGACACTCGATATAGCTCAAAATACTACACAATATCGTGTCCTGGAGAGTGTGTAGATAATGAGACAAAAGGACTCACACAAAGACTCTTCCTTGTTTTTTCGCGTGTTACGTTTTGTTTGCTGAAGAGTTTTGAATGGAAGTCGCCGTGACAGAGGGGTGACTCTGGTAAAAACTGATGGATCAAAATATAATAATGTTATTGTGATAGAAAATCCCTAAACACGCGCCATGCATCATCAACGAAGACACGCTTCACAGATCGATCACAGCGGCTAGGTGTTTCGGGTCTCGGGAGCAAGCGTATTTTTTCAATTTCCAATAATTAATAAATCTATTTTTTTTAGAGACATTTGAGCTCGTATTATTATATGTTTTAGTTGCATGTCAGACTCGTTCTTTTTGGTTGTGAACACTGCAGTTCGATTTTAACAAAAACTTGCAAGCACAATTTCGTGACCTGAAAAGTATTATAAGATCGCAACTCCAGTTTAGAAATTTTCAGGGAAACTGTTGTTTAATCACATTTTTAACTGGTAAAATTGTTAATAAAACTTGTTCCTCGTTTGCAAATCTATTTATATTAAAATTTGAGTGTTAATAACCATAATTCGTATCACATTTAGGCTTTCGGAGTTGCTAATACAAATCAATACATTTATCTCAAAATTATTTATAATACTCCATCGTTGAAATGTATTAATAATTCAAACTGATGAATATCGGATATCCTGCAAAATCGGATACATTTCGTCAATGGCATCGTCGATTTATCTTTATTTTCTCATCGTTTCCGCGCATTATTTAAATTTATAATAAAAGAGCTTCCAGCTGGGGATGTTTCATTTGAAAAAGAATTAATTTCAATCAATGAAAGTTATTAAATCTGAGAACAGTGTGTCAGTGAATTAATTCGATGAGAGCAAATAGACTGCACATTTTGTAAACAGTACATTACCAGTATTAATTCGGGATCAATAATTGCAAACGGCATTTATTAAAAGTTCGTCGGTGAAAACTGAAATTTCAAGCGGAAAACATTTTAATTTAACGAGAGAGAGAACTAGCTTTGAAAAGGTTTTTACATTATTCGATATTTTCTAAATTAAAATCTGCAATTTTCGAGACCCCGACTTGAAAAATGTTATAATTAATAACCGTGCGACTACTCCTTTCACGATGTATAGAAATTGTAGAGAAAGAATCTTTTCAAGCCTCAATACATTTATGCAAACATCTTCAGCAACAAATAATGTGCGTCTCGTATTTGTATTTTTCGTGTACCACGCCAGCAAAGTGGAGAGATCCATTATTAAAAACTTCGTTCATATTTCATCCTCCAAAACAGGATAACTCATCTCCCGGACTCTCGGAGAGGAAAGAAGGATAAGAATGCGCCAATCTCAACGTCGCAGGAGCTGTCTGTGTCCGGTCCCACAAAAATCCACATTTTTCTCAAAGTTGGAGCGAAATCATGATCAAATAATCGCGGAGAAATCGTGTTTTTCGGAGGTAAACATCACACCACCGCGGGGCTGAAACCCTCGCAATTATCCGTCGGTTTCACGTCTTGCAGAGTCAGCAACGAGTATCATTCCGGTTTTCCGATACACCGTGTCCCGCGAGAAAACGGCTTAAGATTGATCTGGTGGCGGCGGTGAGGGTGAATTTCGGGAGGGTGTGGGAGTTATATTGATCCAGCAACACGTGAGTTAGCTAGTTGTGCGATAATGGACCGCCGAATCTGCCGAAATCCACGTGGGAAACGTGTAGTCGACAAGTAACTAGACGATCTAATTTACATCCATAGTTGCCGACTGTAATTAGGACGTCTTCAACGCCCGGAGCTTTCCAGGCGATATGTGCAACACGTTCGTACACAAAAGAATTGTCGCGAACGTGATTTGGCTCATTGAAAACGGCACAAGCTGCAGGATTTTGACCTTTACAGACGGAATGATATTTCAGGAACAGATTTAGTTTGACCTCTGATATTACCGTTGCAGCACTTTAACTTCAACGACAAATGTTCAATCAAACTTACAAGGAGAATTAACATAATATGAGCTCGCACTACTATGTAAATCCCGCGAGATCTTTAAACATTCGAAGGAATTTTGCTTTGGATTTAAACTATTGAAAAAACAGCGACAAAAACGCCAACCCAACTCGTGGCTGCTGATCACCGCCGTGTCATTGATTTCGGAATCGCTGCTGAATTCGACAAAAAAGGTCCTTTTTTGCGCTCATTTTTCTATCGATGTGAACGGTTCGATCTATGCAGCCGCCACCGAGAAATGTAAAAATTCCCGTCCGCTTCGGGGAAAAGAAAGATTTACGCCGGCCACATGCTTCGGACGCTTATGTTATTCTTGCCGCCTCCGGGTTTTGTTAAAATATACCCAAACGTGCACACCAGGTCATTTTTCAAATACTTACGTGAGAACATAGTCTTTCATAAAATCTTCAAACGATGGATCTATCATTTTGTATAAAAACGTACGCGTAGACTTTACAAAATCAAAAAATAAAACACAGCACTACTAACACAAAACACGAAGATTTGAAAGGTCGTGACGAGTTATGGCGGTTTACTGCTAAATGGGAATGCAAGAGGCGCATGCGAGAAGAATTATAGTTTGGATGCGCCGATTTGAATTTGATTGTGTCTGGCGAAGAGATTTTTAAATTTGAGTTAAGACTCATTCATTTTTAGTCGGGCAATTTCATCATAAAATGCATTCACCCCTTTTCATCGTGCCACCCCTGTGGACCATCTATCCGTACATCATTACATAAAAAAAGGTGGTGTCACGCTCACCCCCGTGCACACAATTAATTCGGAACGTGTTTTTTTCGTAAATTTGGCTCGACTCTCCATTACGAATGACCGGTCACGGTTTGCCTGAAATAAATAAAAGTCCTGCAGAGGTAACTAAGTCCCCCGTCCAAAGGGAGTACAAATTTCAAAGCACGTTTAATTTTTATTCGCATGATATTTCACCGCCATCACAGAGGATACAGACAGTCCGCATTAAAACCCCTAAATATAACGACACTTTTGGCAGGACTCCGGTTAGGACCCAAACGGCACATCAACCTTTTCACGTAATTTCGCCGACACATTAGACCACAAAAACACTAGCTGAATTAATTAAATTATACTTAGAGTGGCGCACAGGTGGAAAATATTTTCAACTAGGGTCTAGGTTGAAATAATTTCGAGACTTTCTGACCGCGGTATGTAAATGGGAGGTGGGATATTTGGCGCATGGAGCGAGTTTGAGGTTTTGACGGTATTTGCCGAGCGAAAGACAAATTCAACAGTTCTGATTAAATTCAAACAAAATGTTTTTAGTATTCATCTAAGGCGGTTTCTGTGTTTTTTCGAATAGATGAATTCAAATATCCATCACATTTACCGTCTGTGGAAAGCGGTTCGCTCCCATATGCTCCGACTGACACCGCCGCATATTCGCTTTTTTAAAAATAGTCGAAATGTCTTATAACTCCGTCATACCTGCGCCACCCCTCAGCCGCCCACTGCAATTCAGGTCAAATTCCCGAAGCATTTGAGGAAGGAATAAGGTCCTGCTAACACCACGACGCGCTCTAATAATCTAATACGTATTCAAAATATGTACGCGGGGTTAGAATTCGGGGGTCGATTAAGGCATGCTCCGCATTTCCCCATTCCCGATTACGTGTTACTCAACAGGTCGTGTAACGGTTTCGTCGATAGTTTCCGCAAAATTAACGTGCCATAAATATCCTTTTCCGTTTTAAGATAATGTTCAAGGATGCGTCCTTTTCCAGACAAAAACATGTCCTGAGAGCCGGGGCACGTATGCATCTCCCGTTTAATATCCGTTTCGTCGGTCGGTAATTCGTTCTGGTGGCGGCGGCAGCAAACGTGGCCGTCCCCCGCGGCGAAATCAATTTTTCCATCACGGCAATCGGATCTTTATTCGTCGCCACCGCCGCCACCCCGTCCAGAATTAAATTAGTCGAACATTACACGCTCTTTTCGCAGACTTTTGTTTTAACGACCCCGTAAAACACAAAATCGAGTTCCAATTAGAAGGATTGCCGTGTCGTAACAATTAGGATAGACAAGATGGGAGAGGATTTTTCCAGTCGGTTCTAAAACGCGCGCTCGATTTTTTTTTAATTGGAGATGACTGTTAAGTACTTTTCTCTGTTTTCATTTTTAACGCGCGAATTAAAACGTTCTTGCAATTATCGCTAATGTGTGGTTGAATAGTTAAGTAGGATAAAATTTGCTTAAATGCAAATTACTATATTTATACTTAATTTGCATGTTTATATTCAAGATTGTTCTGCTAGTGATGCCGTTTATAATCGTGGGGCGTTCTTCTGGTTAATGCTATGAATTCTGAGCTTCTTATTCCAAGCAGGGACCGCATTTAAACATACAACGATATTCCAAGACACCAAAAACGAAAACACTATTTACTTCCTTTTTCCTCTTATTTGTTTTTTTTTTCTAAATTTGTGAAAATTTCATCAATATTCGATATAGCGGACACAAGTAATAAAATAGTGCGCCATCATAAACAAGCAATTTTCCAATATTTAGAAAAAAATGGAGCAAAATAGCCCGATAACTCAAGCAATAAAATTTTAATTAAATTTCGGAGCGATGACACCGAAACCCTTTCATATACGCCCAGCAAGAAAATTTAAAAACATGTTAACATTCAGGTGTGCGCTCCGTGCTGATCCAGAGATTGTTTTCGAGATATATGGTCAGCCATTACTCCGATGTAAGTTCATTTTTGTTCTTTCTTTTCACCCGTGCCCAATTTTTCTCTCGCTGCCACAAGCAGACGCAGCAATGTAAATGCCCCCATATTGTTTGAATAACATGTAATCTGCATTGTGGAATTTCATGTTTGCTTTAGTTTAGTAATCGCTGTCAGACGACACGCGCTTTATTTATAGCCAGCCATTGAAATGCTCCAGTAATTCGCATTATAATAATACCATGAAATATGATTTTCTTTAAAAAAATAGATTCGGTGCCAGTAAAAACAGTTCCGCACAAAAATACTTTTACCGGAGTGTGGGATATCTATCTGCCACATATTTTCCCAGCCGATAAATCTCTCCAACCCCGGCGACACATTTATCTTGAGAATACTCGCAAATTTATATGATGTGGGGTAACTCATACATTAATAAATAGAATGTTAAAATATGACTAAACTGTTAAAGATAAGACGCAAGTGATGAATTAAATCACATAATTTCCCAGCGTTGTCACAGTTTCCTTCGCCACGTCTTCTGGGATTACCAACTGACAAGTTTTTCGTCTAATGGTGATTTATCGTTCGCTCTTTGACCATTATTGTACGCTACACGCTTGATTGGATAAAATATTATGCAGTTTATGTAGAATTAGCTGCAAAATTGTGCGGGAAACTGGGGCAATATTGCGGAATTAATTACCAACAGACGCTATCCTAAGTTATTTCACTTATTTGCAGGTCATCATAAATCACACGAGGAAACGGTTAAACGCACCGTAAAAAACACGACAGATCCACTTTAACGATTACTTTATAATTTAATTACGAACTCGACTAACAGTGCTACGAATTTAATTTCATCTAGCCCGAGTGTTCTCGACTCTTAGGCATCGATAATTTGCATAATTGGATAATCAAGTGTGACCACGATAACAGAGAAGTTAGATAATGGAACGAAATGTGTGCATATGCTGAAGGTAATGCCGGGTGGATAATTATTCATCTTCCTCGAGTTTACATCGCGAATATTTGATAGGCGCATCCACCATTTTTTTTTAAATTCCAACAAACTGTGTTTTTTGCCGTTTAACTTGCTTCGTGTTATCACCTGATTCCCAGCCCATTCCAGCAATTAATTTATTTTCCAATACATTTGCTCCTCTCCGTTTCTATTCAACTAAACTTTGTCACAATCGAACTCACCTCTTCGTCGCCCATTGTCCGCACCTCCCACATAAAAACTCAATCGTCCGAAATGCTTTTAAACGCAAAGATTATACTCGCACAACCCTCTCGGCTTTCCAACGTAGAAGTGTCGTATGGCGGACTCCTCGCAAATTGTCGTTTCAAACTAACTAATTCCCAGTTAATTCCGGCAAACAAACTTAATTTGCGCAAACAAGTGGGTCCCCATTTTCGAGAAGGAGCGAGAATGCGGGAGCATGATTTTTGTCCCCAACTTTATCGGATAACGACCCAACTTGCGGCGAGACATCATAAATAAGCCGTTTCGAAAAAAAAATCGAACGGCAGAAATGTATTTGTGCCTCCGCCGAGTTTTTTTCTCGTGGGGGTGGCGATGGGGGTGTTTACGAGAGCGAGTCGTAGAAAGGAATAAGTGTGAGCGGTTCTGGTGTTTTGGATCACTATCAAATGCGGGATTTAGGAGGAATCTGGGGGTTTGGAGCGATAACGGAGACGGTGATGGTATTGGGATTTTATCTGTCGAATGATGGGCACTTTGATGTCGAGTTTGACACTATTTAATTTGTACTGGAGGAGATTTGAAGAGCGGGGCTTAAAATGTCACTAAAACGATATTTCAAAGTTGGGCTTTGGGGCCATAAATTTTTATCAGTCAAAATGAATAATACTAAAATGGGGAAACGGTCAAAAGCGAGATTTTGTAGGGGCCCCCTCTCTACAATTTCGAACAAAACGTAGATTTTCATATCAGAAACTACGAACTCCAAAAACCTCAAAAAATTTAATATTTCAGGAACCTTAAAAGCTTATACATGGTCCGGCAACACTTTTGTCCACCCCTAAAATCGTCTTTAATTTTAAAGATAAAATTTTGAAAATTTGCATACGCTCATAGTTGACAAAGTTCTAGAACGTATAATTTTTAGCGATTTTTGAGTTTTTGCGGATATACCTACTCGCGAATTCAATTTTTTTCTCAACATAACTGTGATACAAATATTTGAGTTTTTATTTTAAATCTTAAGCAAATTTACAAAAAAACGCTGCTTTATCAAGTTAGTTTTCAAAATTTTGACGGCGCAGTGACAAACTACGTTTACACCAAATTTTCACAAGTACTTCATTGACTCGAATGAAGGTCAATTTTGATTAACTCAGGCATGCTGCACTATTTGGACACCAGAAATCGGTCATTAACATCGACAAAGCGACAATTTAACAAGTAAGACTTTTGTTACAATTTAAAGCGAACCTTAATCCTTTGGGATAGATTACATTTGTGACAGATGGGTGTAAACGTAGTTCTCAATTTTGATGCAGTGAAATGGGAAACTAACTTGATAAGACAACATTTCCTATAATTTGCATTAAATCTAAAACGACAAGAGACATAATTTTAAAATATTTATATTGAAAAAATATTAAATTAGCGGTTGATTTCACAAACCTTCACAATTAGCTAAAATTTACATTTTAAGGAATCGCGACGTCAAAATTATTGGTAATAAAAATCAAATTTTTGCGTCAGCTTTAGAGCTTTGTCAACTATAAGCGTATGCAAAATTTCAAAATTTTATCTTTAAAAGTAAAGACGATTAAAGCTCTGAGAATTAAAGCAGCAAACAATAACTTCATGTTCTGAATCTGAAAATCGAAAATTTGTCAAGCTAAATATTTAGAAAACTCAGAACTCGAAAACCTTAAAATATGTGCATAAATTGGACAATCTGAGAACCTGAGAACGAATGAAAGAAGTAACAAATAACCTGAGAGCCTGAGAACACGGGAACAGAGTGTCTGCATTGAAATAGCGGTCTTAAATAAGTTAGGATTAGCACTAAACGCCAGATTTGTGCGAAAATCAATACTGTTATCGCGATAACGATGTCGATAAGACTTTATGTGAGCCCCAGCGTAAAATTAATTTTTTCAACACAAACATAAACGTGCAGGAATGGCGATAATAAACAACATATGTTTAGCAAGCAATATTAACTGTTGAGATATAATTTTGGACGTAAACAACATTCCCCTAAAACAACCGCATACATTGTTAAAAAAACTGTTGGCAGGAGCGACTAATAAATATTTCTTAAGTAAGATATCCGAGTTTAATCGCAGCGTTAGCGGAGCAATGGGACTTTTTTTCGTTTTGAGCATCCAACGTTACATCATTTCCATACGTTCGCAGTGGAACCTTGCTATCTTATCATAAGCAAACAGCTACATTATTAAAGCAGTATTTTTTGATGAAATAGGTTCTAAACAAATATTTGAGAGCTGTGCTCGTATCTAATCATTTTCGAAATTTAATTAACTCTCGTTTCTCATCACAGGTGTAGCCATATTTAAACGAATGTAGTAGAAAAAGACACCGATGGAACGACGTCCCCAAAGAGCTAACGAGAAAGCTTCGACTAATAACACAAATGTCTTATTTTCTACGACAAGTGTTCGTTTCGAAAGCAGTCGTTTGTTCGTCTGGAGATCGCACTTCCGGTCATCTCGACGACAATTCCGTCGTCCCCTCGAGGACCGGCTTCGTCCAAAAGTCAATCGTGTAATACAAGCAATAGCGTTGGCCCAATGAGTGAACCTTGCCGCAGGACGTTTTTGTTATTGGGCTCAGGACAAGAACTGGAACTCATTAGCGGCGAACTGATTCCGGGCAAAAAGCCTAGATTGTTAACACGTGGAAATCTCAATATCGGGCAGTAAAAATACGTTTAGGTTTTTATGATCAGAAAACATGTCGCTAAGTTGAATTATCAATCATAATTTATGCAGCTGGTAAGGATTTACGATCCGCTTGCTTACACGGTTTGATGGAGAAGTGATGTGTCTACTTTTACAGCGGGAGCATTATTTCGCCTCATTTTCTCCAAACTAGTATAACTCGAACGATATTTTTAAAATGTGTTTTCTAGGCGAACGAAATGCCCGAGGATGTAGTTTTTAGAGTTATTATAGAAAAGCAGGCAGCAATTATAAAAAACCACTTCCTCGGTTTTATTTGTTGGCAGCCTCGTCAAGGTACGACATATGAAATTCCTTGCGGCATAGCCCCCACCTTCTCCGGAAATTGTTCTCGACAGATATCTTTGTAACAAGAGAGTTCTCGTAAGACTTTAAAATATTAGGATAAAAAGTCGCGGAGTCAAAAAATAAACGTCAACCTCCAGCGGTATAAAAGAGGCTTGGATATACGCAGTTAGGTAAGTGACATAGTTTGCTGCAAAGCCTCAGATAAAAGACAAAAAGTTGAAAACGGGAAAAACTCCCGAGAAAAGAATGGGAGATTTAAGCTAGGAAAATCCGTTCTTTGTTAGGAGGAACGCGACTCTGATGGTCATTGCAACAAAACTTTTCCTCCGGTTCCTGTTTCCTGCCATCAAAAAAATAAACATCCAGGTCACAACAAGGAAAAAACCGACTACGTACCCAGAATAATTTGTTTAAAAGGGTCTCTAGGGTCTAGCTCGACTTCGTCGCCACATATTAGTAACTCCACAGGTCGTATACGTAACACGTATTTCATTAAATTTGAACGATAAATGGGGATCGGCGGCGAGAATACGGTAAACATTATGGATGAGATCCATCCTATAATAGCCCTAGGTTTAATGTTTATTTAAAAAGGGTTTCACCCACATTTTGAATCAAAGTTTCACGGCAAATCTTGTTGAGATAAAAGCTTATCATATTTAATCCTTCACGTCCTCATTGATACGTTGTCGCCGTAATAACGCCGGGAAACCGTAAACTCTCTTACCCTGTTTTATTTCCTGGAAATAATGACGCAGGGGGTCACTTTATGCCGATGACGTCCGTTCTACTTTTTTCCGACAGGACAAAATAAAATAATAAAAAAATATATTACGCCAGGCCACTTTTATTGTTGACATCCAGACAAAAACTTTAATTGCCCCCATTTTACTGGACAAGTACGGCTCTGAGTGCACACTGCTCTCTACGCGCAATTTACCGGACGGTTATATCCACCCTTCTAGCCAAAATTAACATTACCGAGGAGCGAACCACAATGTGAAAAGGACTTTCTGCCTTTTTTCACTACTGCCATTAAAAATAAACTCTTCTACCTCTAACTTTGTCTTCTGATCGCTTATAAAGAACCAGAACGGACGTTAATTATGCAGGGTAACTCCCTAACTCTGTAATCAGGTTCTTCTAAACTTTTTCTAGTTTTTTGTGTTTTATTAATATTTACTCAACATCTTCCTCAAACAACTGATATCAATATTTGAGATCCTAATGGAAACTCGAAGCAATAACGACAGATCCCACGTGTGGCAGGTTATAAATTGTTGATAGTGTTAAAATTACACCGAAAATTGGCCAATTTCAACAATGTGCTCATTTTTTACAAATCTCTATAATTAGAATTAGGTTACTTGTTTTCGGGTAAAAGCATAATTTAAGAGCATTAAAATTTAAAACGTTTTTTCCGTGAAAGCAGAATCCTCTGAAAAAAACTTTATACTTTCAAGCTCTTTTATTTGACAATGGTTCAATTTTATAATCGAATAAAAAGAGTTTTCAAATTACATTTCCCCACATAGAAACTCTCATTTTAATCAGATAAATTGTCGGTCACATTATTTCAGTTCGAACTAATTTGGGAGCTAGTAAAAACAAGAATCTGATTAAAATTTTCATCGCAAATCAATACAATGCTAATAAAATAATAATTTAGTCTTGATTCAACATATAAATTGCATGACGGGTCTATTTATTAAATTGTACCTCCGCAATAATCCCTTCTATCGACTCGTGTTCAGAAA
This sequence comes from Gnatocerus cornutus, assembly GCA_029298725.1. Lineage (NCBI taxonomy): Eukaryota > Metazoa > Arthropoda > Insecta > Coleoptera > Tenebrionidae > Gnatocerus > Gnatocerus cornutus. Next base: position 6,577,489 of record CM055517.1, read on the forward strand.
AACGAACCCCAGCGCGATGAATTAAACTTAATTTTAGTTTCACACGATAATAAATGCGTGGTAATGCAGAATCCGCCAGGTGGACCCTCCCATTTATCACAAACAATGAAAATTTTCTCGTAAGTTTTCCAGTATGCACTGCTCATTGTTTGTTGCGATAATGGCGTTACGACGCGTATTTTTAGTTATACACAATTGGCGCATTTACTTACCACGTTGAGTAATAGATACAATTATTATTTATTATAACAGTTGGCCAAAAACATTTATAATAGTTTAGAGCAAATTGCGGCAAATCCAATGCGATTTCTATGTAGGTTTTAATTAATTTTTAGTTGCACAAGAAGCGTTATTAATGCACGCGGGTTTGGTGTGAGAAAATTTGTTAAAACATGCAAATTAATCGCGCTAATAGTCATGGAAATTTTCAGGAATAAATATTGTTCTCTGGGTAATTTTTCACGCTTTCAGTCGCTAAATTAATATTTATGTTTAACGCTTACTTTGTAATTGCTGAAAGAAGTGCAAACGCGCTGCCAAAAAGAATAATACATGAAGAGCGGTAAAAATTCCCGTTGTTCCTAAAAGTGTCAATCACAACCTTCCATTTGATTTTTTTAGCCCAAAGAATGTGCATCTGCTACGAAATAAATTTGAGGTTGAGTCCATTGTCTCCATCGTGTTGACACTGAAGACGCCAACCATCACTTCTTGTTTTTTTCTCGAAAATAAACTGATAATTGTGTACTTTTCCGATGTTAATAATTACCCGACAAAAGTCGTTCCGCTATCAAAACAACTCGCGGTTTGTTCCATTCACAATAAAAGCAGAAACAGTTTATCTGATTTGCGTCGTTGCTATAATAACACCCCGGTTGCTTTTCTGCAGAAAAAGTCTCGAACAAAAAAATCCTGCGTTTTCATTGGATAATAATACCAACAACAGAGGGCTCGACCCCAGAGGCGGCATTGTTGTGAAGACAATGCCAGGGTTTGTGTGTTTGGAATCAATCCACAAATTCCTAGAAACTTGGCATTGTTGCACATACACATAATTTCGGTGTTTTCAGGTCGGTTCACTTCAAAAAATTCCCTGACCAATTAATACCGCAGTTTCAGTTCGTTCCGAATGCTTTTACACTCGACTTTGATTCCAGAGACCAAAGCTTGTTGTGAAAAATTGCAGTCACGCGATTCGACTTCCTTTCACTCGAGAAAGCGCCTCTTCAGGCGCGATGTTTTATTAACGTTTAATGCAAATACTGAAAAGTACATCTATAACGGCGCTATCAAATTATTCGCCTGGCATATCGAACGGGATGTTGCGATATTTAGATATCGAATTTATTTATGTTTATGTTAAGCCGAGAATTACGCAGATAACGACCATCTATTATTAAGAGCATGATTGGGGCACATAAATTTTCGAAACCGCAATGATAAATTTTTAAATTAATTAAAAACTTTTTCGTTTTGAATTCCCCCGACACGTTCGTTTCAAAATATGTATTCAATTCTTTCCAACGTCATGAACAAAATTCCAATAAAACGCAATCTAATATGACATTGCACTTTTCAGAAATCAAGGAACGAGCTCATATTCGTTGAATATTGATGTTGTTTTGTACCGTTCCATTTATCACAAAGTTCAATTCATCGCCGTTCAAAAATGCACGAGCAGGTGCTTCAAAATTAATTCACAATCCATGTGTTGCCTGAAAGAAGAATTGTTTCCTCGTCTATTATTTTAGTGACTAACTTCACGTCAAAAGCAGAGCTTTTTTCGGGGTTTGAGGTCAAAACAGATGGATGTGCTTTCATTATTTCCGATGGGCATCATTTGCAAAGTTTGCCGAAAGTGTGATAATCTATTTACGTTTTTGTGGCTTTGGAAAAAGTGTCATACTTTGGTAATTTGGAAAATGACCTTTTAAGTTGGGGAGTTTTAGAAAAATTCCGTCTAGGTCAAAACAGCCCGATTCCTGTTTTCGTTATTTTATATAGCCATCATCCGCAAACTTCTTAGATGTCAACGAGCTTCTTAGCTCTTTTCTTTCAATTATTCATGAAATTGCCACAGTTCGATGGCAGAAACGAGAATATTGAATTTAAATTTTGGGACCTTAGTCACATCTCGAATTGGCAATACATAAAAGGCCCACTTTTTCTTTTTGTGTGTGCGTAGCCCGGAAACTTTCCCGCCCCGAAATCAGAATAAATATTTAATTCCAAAAATCAAATTATGCCGACCTCAATTTTCTGTTTCGAGGGGATAAATTCTAAGAACATTACGAGCAGGTTGTTTGAAATTTGGTTTACCCCTTGGCGGTTATGCATCATCCTGTTTCCGGGGCGGGTGAAAACCGGTGTACTAGTCATGTTCATAACAAAATCTGTATTATTCTGTCTAATTGGAAATGTGAAGTGGGAGAAAGAACTTTTTTGATGGATCACGCGAAACGGTCGCGTGGTTTTTCGGCTTCACGAGGGGGTTATAATTGATGCTCAAGAAAAAACGACATAAATCAGCCCCGCCGAGGTCACACACTTAGTGCTTTCTGATTCCGTTTGAGAACTACTTGCTCATTGTTCGCGTTTCATTCAAACTACAACTATCTTCGCCGCCCAACGCATCCTTTAAATCATTTCAAAATCGCTTCCTGTTTCGAAAACAAAGGAATATACCTATTCTCCAGGATTTATGAGGTCCTTGCAATTTGTTGTAAAATTGAGAGTCCTCGAGCGGTCCTCGGGAAACCGTACAAGAATTATAGTTGTCTAGACTAGACGTTCAATACTTCCACCACCCGTGAATTATACCCCAACTTTATTTCTTTTATTGCAAAACTGTCAAAAACATTTTAAATCAAGCCTGTTCTTTATTCAATAACGACTCACTCGAGCAAACGGGATTATTACCGTGGAACTAGTCATTTGGCAAAAATCCGCACTTAATGTTTACGAGAACATGTGCTGTCAATGACGATCTCATAAATTGTCTTCGCACAAGGTAAGTACATAATGTTTACAAATTTATTTCCGAGTACATGTTTTGATTGAATTGGTACGTACATGGGCGGCTCATTTCTCGCCGAAATTCTGCCAAGATGATAAATACAGGTGTGGAAAACCGCGTCATCTTCAAAGGGGGGCCGTGTGTTGGAATTCGTGTTGACGGAAATTCAATAAATCTAAAACGGCCGCCTTATTAAAATTCAGACAAACCGAACAATTAATGGTGTGACGTTTTTATGGACCACGCTATAAGACTATAACTGCCACATTTATTAAGTTCGGGAATATATTTTTATTTAGTCGTAAATCCTGCTTGTGTTTACGTCTGCTGATCATTTCGGGAACAGTGTTCACCAATCACACAATTTTCCAACTTGGAAAAGCGGAGATATTTTTAGTCCAATTCAAACACTCTCCAAATATTAAACAAGAAACTTCTGACAGCTCCAACACGACTTGTCACGGATCACTTTACCCGACATAATTTTTTAAGATCATGAAAACATATGCCCCGAAACTTGGTAAAGTTGCCAAAGAAATGGCAACATCTATAAACAATGTTCTGTTTTATTTTTAGTCTCGACATTATAGAAACGAATTCCCCCGTCCAAAAGTCCAAAAATTACCTCAATCATTAGTTAGTTGCTTAATCCGACCCGCCCCTGATAAAAACCGCTTAACATTGAGGGATTAAAACGAGAAAAAAACTTCATCCCTGGATACGAGCAGATGTCGCTCTTTTTTTCGATGAAACAAGGTCGTTGTGAATATTCCGGTGGGCGCATTTAATCCGGGCATTTGCGATTATTCTCTCCCGTGTCCGGCGACGATGATGAGCCGTGCTTACCATAGGGATGACAGTTCCCGGAGGATGTTTGGAGTGTCACCGGACCGTAATCCCGCCACCCGCAATGTTAATACCTGGGAACGGCGACCACGCAATGTGGTGCTTGATAATGCCACAAAGATGGATATATTGTCTTGGGGAAAAAGCTAATGAGGCCCATTTACAAGAATTGTGATGCCGAGTAAAATAAATCATCTCTAGAATTACTAGTTTAGTTCGTGCTTAATTATTTGTAAACAGTGCTTCATTTATTCCGACGTTTATTGTCAATATCTCTGGTTATCTCTCTAATTGACGCTTGAGGAAACACATTGACGGATCGTCAATATTCGCTACCTGCAGATAAATCGTTGCCGGCAATAAGTCAATATTTATGTAAAACCCACACCACCGCTTCTAAGTTAAATGAAAATTATTGGATTCCTTTTGGGACAAGACAGTGAGGACACTTCCATTCGTCAAGATAAAACGAATAAAAATAGATTCACAGCTATTTTAAGCGCATTTTCCGGTTTGGATTAAAACGACGCGTTGATGTTTATAAATCTGGCAAATCCACACTTTTTTTCCCAAATTTTCCCAAACAACGTCGTCACGTCACCCAAAAAAAGCTTTGTCTCGTTCCAATCTAAGCCAAGCGACAATTAAACCCGCCACACGTGCGTCCTGCGACAAATCGTTCGTTTAATTGCTCGTCAAGTTGTCACATTTTTTGGCCAGTTGATTCAATTCTCTACTTGCTTAGTAAGCGTTAAAGGAATCGAAAAAAAACTCTTCGTCACCACACGCACCGAAGCGATGGCGCAGAATTTGGTCTGATAATCTCCCGAGAATAAATCTTTTCGTTCCACGAAAAGGTCAAAACGAAGTGGCGATGGAATTCAGCTAATGGGTGCGCTATGGGTGTGTGGAAGAAGCGCAAAGTGCGATAAGGACAATTCCGAAGTAGCTGTCGAGGAAAATTTGGTGCGAAAGCGGAATTGCCGTTATTAAAATGACACGACCCGTTCTTATAGTTAGTCCCGTTTAATATGGGCTCTCAATTCTCAATTATCTCGTCTTTCGTTTGACGGAATAATCAAAGCGCGCAACTAATTACTAACAAGTTTAAATCTGTCATCGGGAACGGTAACGCCGACATTCAGCGCGACGGTTTATTTCGAACGTCAACAACATTTCAGCGAAAAACCTGAAAAAGCCGCACACATGGAGATAAAGTTTTATTCTTTCAGCGGCGTGCAGCCATTTTAGATTTCTAATGTTTTTCTGACGTCGGAAAAAACAGTTTGTTCCGGTAAAAGCGGAGACTCTCGTTTTTGCCGTGGCTCAAAACGCGGACATCTGCGTAGATGATCGCATTGAGCAGCAACCGAGCGCCATCAAGGAAACAATGCTTGATTTTTACGACTCAAATCAGACCGGAATCGCTCCGGAAAAAAAAACACTGACGACTGCACGTTTCCGGGAAAGGATGAGGTGAGGAAAACGTCGCGTGTTAATCGTCTTCATAATGGTCACGAGGTCCCAGAAGAATTGGCTGCCACTAAACGAAATGGGATTGCGTACTGATAAATCTGGAGACATTCGGAAATGGAGAGGTGGAATTTAATAAAAAGATCGTAACGGAATCATGAAATGCTAAATTATTTATTGCGGGGAGAAAAGCGAGAGTTCGCCATGCTGAAGTAGAAGCGGATTGGAGTTGGAAAGAAGTTAAACTAAAAATATTAAATTATTTAATTAATTAAAAAACAAAGCCGCGTTTTCAATTAAATCGAGATAAATTCCGCTCCCACTTAAAAAAACAATGGCCATAATATGAATAAAACATGATTTTGATTTGATTTTACACATCCTCTACATAAGCACAAATTCTAATTGAATTATTTAGGAGAATTATATTTTTAAAATACCTGCTGAAATGTTCCACGTGTTTACTTTAATAAATTAGAAGAAAAATAAACAAGGTAATTAAATTTAAAAAAAAAGTAATAAAAAACTGGCTCTGTTTTTATAAATTAGAGTTCTCTCGTTTATTTTTCACCAATAAAAAAAGCATTTTCTCTTTGGGAGTTTGATGAAGAAAATTTTAATTAAAAACTGTAACAAGATAATAAGATAAAATACAAAGTGAGAGAATAGCTATTTGCGTACCAAGGCCAAAAAGTGGTTATTTTTTGGCCGAGCCTTTTTTTAATGGCCGAGGCGCTAGCCGAGGCCAGAAAGAAGCCGAGGGCAAAATAGCACTTTTTGGCCGTGATACACACAAGATTTTTTTAGGCGACATCATTAAATTTAGTAGTTAATTAATTTTTACTTATGACTTATTGATTTAATCATAACTGAACAATTGGAAATATTTATGAATTCTTTAGAAAAGTTCATATTTTTTTTATTTACATTTGAAGTTTCGGCATGTGTAGCTTCACAATTTGTATGAATTAGGTTTGATGTGCTTTTTGATGTGGTTGCAACAGCACTGCTATCCGTGTTCATTTTCAAAAATTCAACACGTCTTTGTTGCACTTTACAACAGTTTGTCGATTTGATTTTACCCAAATAATTACAAAATTGAGGGTAATATCGGTATCTTGATGTAATATGCAAAACTATGGATAGATGGCGCCACCATAGATCGGCCGAAAATGTTTGCGGCCAGAAAAGACTCACTTTTAGGCCGCTTTTAAGGCCTAAAATTTTTTTTTTCAGTTTAAGTCCCCTAAAATGTTATTTTATTTAAAACCTAGCAATAATGTAATGCCTAAATTTAATTACATACAAAACTATTTTTGGAACCACTTACAGTTTTTATTTTTATAAATAAATTACAAATATCAAAGTCTCGTTTCCTTTGCTTTTGATCAAATTCCTTCGAGACATGTTACTAAACGGGAGCAAATTACAGCAGCCTCTCCTAAATTTTGAGTGCATCCCACACTTCCTGGTAGAGATAAAATCAATTTCAAGTTGTTTACATCTGCAATTGCTGCACGCTCGGTTAAAATAATTTTCTAAAAGTTATGATTGGTATAAATCCCAAATTAGAACAAAGTGTTTTCTCCCAAAAATAACTCTCTTTATCAGGTGCGAATTAGTTGCCATCGTACAATATGTCGTAAACACCTTTTATCTAATCAGCTTTATGCAATCATCTCGTATTTGCCCAATCTCTTTCGCATTCGCGAATTTCGCGGTCGTAACTCTCAAATCTAAATTCCCTGAGTAAACTCGAACGGAATTAATAAACATTTTAGGATCCAATAAAAATTAATATGTAGTAACTGACCATGCTCTACGTGTTTCAACGTTTGCTTTAAATAAATTTCCAAAGCAACCAGTTGCTGCAATGAATTTGAGGGTGACGTCGTGATGACGACACAAGAGAATTTCTAATATTGGTTAAAATAAACACTAGTTTAGTAAGTAAATAGCTTGGCGCGATAATGTAATTTCACATTGGTAGTTTATTCCGTCGTAAAATCAGAGCGAAGCCAAGCAATGGTGAAGTTTCTTTGATGTGTTCAAGCAGTGGCACATTGTTTGGGCACAAGGTTCATTAACTTAATGACTCGCAATAATCTAGATTGAATTTTTGGAGGATCGGGATTTCGTTTTTCCCCACATCTGGCAACATGGCAACATTGAGTGTTATCAGTTTAGGTAAACAAGAGAATCGAGAACAACATGGTCGAAGATACAGCGTTAAAAGACGCAACCTTCGCGCTATATTGTGAAAGTTTGATGTTGCAGCTTTTGAAGTTCGCTCCATAAAAGCTTCTCTCTTCTTCTCAACAGGTAACGGTGAATTACGAGCTACGTTAATAACCGACTGATTCGCAACGGCAAAAATGTAACAGACGACTTTATTAAAAATAAAGATTGTGGAGAATAATTTATGGGCTAATGGAATCTGGACACTTTGTGGATACAGTGCGGGAAAAAACTGGCACAAGCATCAATTTTATTTATAGTGAGCGGAAGTTATAGAAAATTTAGCGGAAATATTGATCGTATTTAAGTAATTTGATTCTTCAGGAGTGCAATTTTGTTCCAGGGTTGGTGGAAAATTTAGTAAGTAGATACCAAGTTTGCAAAAAGGATTTCAATAAAGAACGATGACGACTATTTAATTTTTTTATGTTTGAAACCCTTTGGACCAATAACAGTTTTGGAGCGAGATGTCTTATATTGGAGATGTTCCCATCTCCCGGATTATGTTTGTCGGGACTCAAAATTGCAGTTTGGGGAAAATATTTCACGGTTTTAAAATCAATTTAGACACATTGAGAGCCACAATATGAATGGAAGAATAGGCAAAGAAGAGACTGTTAACAATATTATTCGCGTCGGATTGCCATCAGCTATCTCTAGAGATCGTGGCGAATTGTCTGCTACATTCCGGGATTGTGGAAAAATTTGGAATAGGAGGACGTTAATAATCTAATGGCATCTCGGTAATCTCTGGAGGATGTTTCTATTAGTGTTATGTATTCTAAGAGATTTATTTTAAGATGACGATAAAAGAAGGAATGCGATCTGGCTCCTGGGATGTTTAATTGTGCAAATGAACGAATGCTGGCAGTTTTCTGGTGGCTATAGAATGCTTGCGATGCCTCGTGCAGAATTTGGAATAGGATTGTTCGAATGTCACGCATGTCCATTCAATCTAAATATACGGTCCCTGGCAGCAAAGACGAATACCTCATGGAGCAATGGTGAGAAAGCGTCGTGATAGACGTGGCTTGGGGCCAGGAGATTGCCTGTATCGCGAGTGTGCCGTCGTCGTCGTGGTGATAGATAAGAGATGTTGAGACTTACGTGGCGTTGCTGTTTGGATTCTGCTTCAAGTAGGGATGCACTCGGTTGGCGTTGGTGTCCAGGACGGACGATTGGGAGCCGTTTGGGGGCGGCGCTCCCGGGGACAACTTGCCTGCCAGCGCGTCCAGCGAGTGCAACATAGTCGGTGAGACTCAGCCACGGAACTGGCCAATCTCACCTGTACGCGACGATAAGATAAGATAACGCACCTGTTATCTACGGGCTCCGAGGCGCGTCGGGGGCCCAGCTGACGATCACGGCGGCGGCGGAGCGGAGCACCGCGCCATGGTGCACGAGGACAACAACACAAAACACAGCCAGGCAGCGGAAGGAGGACGGCACACTACGGAAATACTACGCTAGGGCCTGGAAAAGCACACACAAGTTAATCGCTGCGAAACGGGACGGACACACGTGCGTCGGCGGCGGCGGCACCGCTCCGCCACCGCCGTCACACAAGCCGAACAGAACGGGTCGGGACGCACAGGACGGACAGTGCACACAGCTACAACAAGTCGCCAAAGAAGCACAGCAATGAAAAACCAGCGGCGGTAGCGCGTGTTGGTACCTGGTGGCGAAGTCCCGCGCCCGACGCGCTCTGCTTGGCGGCGCCGTGGAGCGCGCACATACCGTCGTCGTGACGCTCCGCACTGCACTGACGCCGCTCCTGGACGGCGGCCGAGGCGCACCGGCGCAAGCGCTCCTTACGACGACGTGCGATATGTAATGCATCGACACTACCGTCTGGAGGCACATACACGCCGCCCCCTCCCGAAGGAAGGACCATGCCGGCCCTGCAATTAGCGAGATAGCCGCCCCACGCACCCATCAGCGGCGGCGGATACAAAAATAAACTCGCGGATGCGAATCCAGACCTCGTACATCGCAAATAAACACTCTTTTTGTTTCCTGTGCTGTTGACTCGCGAATCTAGACGAAAAAACAACCGACCAAGCCACTCGATAAAAATACAACTTTAATTCAACCACGAATTATCGCAAATTCGTTCGGAGCTTTTGTCAAGCTTTTTAGTTATGCCGCAGTACTTATAAAATAATCTTTATGCAAATTAAGATGTCCTCAAAAATGTTTCAGTATTAACGAGGCTTGACTGTCATCTCAAACTCCAAATCTCTTCAACACACATTCCATCAAAAAAAATTAATCACTTTGTTAATGAAACACGTCTCTAACCAAGTTTGATGAGCTTATTCTATTCTATTAAAAGATACCGGAGACGAGAATCCTTTCACAGAAAACAACGACAACCCGACCCGTGGAAATAGGAAAGGGTCTGGGTCAGGGTTGCCGATCCACGATTACATCCTTTATCAACGGTCAGGATCGGGAATTTTGGACTAGCTTCGTGTGAAATTTAAACCTGAAGCTATCTCCAACCCTCTAAGAAGAGCAAACAATTTTTAATTGGGTATTAACCACCATCCCAAAAGATGAGTCAATTTCATATTACTAATTTATTGATCTGATTTTCGCAATAAAAACGATTAAAACCCGTACATCAAGGTCCCAATCCCAGGAATTTCCGATTACGCCGAAAACCGCCTCCCATATTCTATCACTACGCTTCAGCCTGTTGCCGTCCGTCACGTCGCGACGCCAGGCACCTCCCAGCCTGATGGATGATTCGGTCGAGATTTATTCCGGACGTTCGATTAGTTTGCGAAAGGGTCAAACCACCTCGCCATCGATGGCTAAAAGTTTGTAATTGGACTTGGGGTAAACAGGGCCGGATCGTCTTCGGTGGCGGCGCGGTGGCGGTGTTCAGATAACACATTCGTGATGGATCTGTACAACGAGTACGACGCTGGCGGACGAATCTCTCGGGAACACGATGCTGATCCCGTATTGGATTTTTTTTATTGCCGATCCGCAACGCTGGAAAATGTACCCGTATTGCAACCTTTTTTCGATTGAGGGCTGCCACTGTACACGATGGTGGTTACGCACGAAAACTTTAACGGTAAAAAGAGAAACTGCTCTCTAAATGCTCGTGGTTTTATTGTACCGCTTCAATCATTGAAATGCCGTTATAATAAATAGAACATCACAAACGATCCTGAAATTACCATCACGTTTTGTTGGGAATTACAGATCCAAGCAAATAAATTGGCGTTTGCAGTTTGCACATCCGCGTTGGACTACAAATTATTCGAAATCCCGAGTAAAATAATTTAGATTTATTTTTATAGTCGAAATGTATTGTTCGTGGCAATGGGAATAAATTCGATTCTAGTTGTTTTCATTGATGATGAAAATTAAAATTAAGCTCCAGCCCACTTGGACAGAATTTCTTTAATATTCGTTGGCAACAGGCTGTTTCGGTTAGTTGATCCGTCATCATAACTCCCGGAGCAAGATGCCGACGCTCCCTTCGACCGGAGTTGTATTACCGGAGTCGACCGTCCTTGCTCCGTCCTCTTTAAGCTCCCGATTTAATTTAGTACGGTTGGATGCCTTTCACGTTGCAAAATAACCGATACCCGGCAAAGACGACCTAACACTACGAATCATTAGCAGCTAATTACACACGAAAGAACTTTTTTAATGCTGATGAAACAATTCTGAAAAGCTGTAATTAGTCAAAGCCGAGTATAACGGTTGATTTTACAAAAAAACGAGGCCTGGGCATATTTCGGTGGAGATTTTTACACCTTACTTTTATGAGGGGTTGTAAAATTTCACATTAACTATTTTCAGGTTTTATTGTTACGTATCCCCGTCATTTTAATCTTACTTTAACAACCACTTAGAGCGCAGGTACGCTATAAAGACAATTTCAAAATTGTTATGGTGTGGAAGTTCGATTTGAAACTTCAATTGTGTCGCTGATAAAGGCTACGTGAACCGCGCTTTATTATTGCTCAACAGCAATGAACGTTTATTGATCGGATTTTACGAATTTGCTGCTCTAAACGGAAGTACACCTGCGGAGCGAACAGATTTAAGACGCAAGCTTTGAGAAACACTTCTTCGGCGCCTTTTTCACGAAAATTTAGCCATCAAACTTCACTATAACCTGTGCGCTTCATTCTAAACTTCGAGTTCCTCTTTGACATTTCCTTCTAGAGAAACTGTAGTTGTGCGAATCATAGACGGACTGTTAAAAGGGAATTCGAAAATTATTGGCTCGTTCCTGTTCATACTGCGGAAGGCCATTACTTATGAACTTGTTGTGCTTTGTCTCCTGGTCTACTCTTTGTTCTTGTTAGACTGAGTAATTAGCAAGTATTACACCGGCTAGTTAACACAACCAAACAATTGTACGTTTGCTTCATTATATGATGTTTGTCCAAGTGATAAAAAACAGCACAAAGCGATATCAGGTTTGTTAGAAAATTTCCACATCAATCATTTTCGAGGTGTCAAAAATGTGTATTTAACACCGCGGCGTCTGCGTTGTTTACTTTGGTAATTCCGCTGAGGATGTTCGTTGTGTTTTCTCAGAAATTTCTGCTTGTTTCGCCCCTAAAACGAGCCTAACCTCCGACGCCGCCGCTTTACTTCTTTTAAACGGATACAATATTGTCTTCAAAAGATGACCGGAAAATTGAAAACAATGCAAAATTCAGTCAACGTTCAAGGCAACAGAACTGTGAAAAACCGATGGTGAAAACCGCATCTTCCTATCTGTCGTAGATAAAAATTTAAGATTAACAAATCTAAGCGAAATACGGCTAGAATCCCCTTAAAAACTTCAACTTGGTGGTGGCAAACCCTTACAAACTGCATGCAAGAAATTGAAAATAATAGGAGGGAGATTTCTAAGAATTATCCGACTTGATGAAACCTTCGTGTAAAGTCATATTTCCAGCAATTATAAAAAAGTGAAATTAATTTCAGACTTTCCCTCCGTGAGCAGAATTTTCATTAATGTGCGACTTGATTGCATGGCGTCTATTTAACTTATTTAGACCGTCAGTTTTAAATTCCCCTTTTATTCTTTTCCCTCTATGTCGCTGTTAAAAGTGGTGTATTATGCAAAATATTCCGCTAATGCTGTGAACTGAAACATTCGAAATGATTTACGTGCCTCCACCTAAACACATTTGAAATTCTTTCACTTTGGCACAGGAATGTTCTTTTCTCATTACAAATTGTTCCACAGTTATTCCATCCACGTCAACGACGTTCCCACTTTGATTTTGCTGCTTTTTCAGTGTCAAGAGACACCTCAAATAAAACTTTACTTTCTTAAATCGTCAAAATGCAATAAGTAACAACGTGCTCGAGATACAAGAAATGTCTCAACCTTATAATCCAACATTTTATTGTCCGATACGTTCGTAACACAACTTATTTATGAGAATATGTCTATTAACTTTAGAGGAAATAAAATTTCCGTAGTTTGACGGCGCTTTTGTGAAAGACGAAAATATAACATTCTGTTTCTCTGCCATTTACGACGGGTTTTCTTGATTTGATGGCCTCGAGCACTTCGGTATTTTTGAATTTCAAAATGATTAAAAAATACCAAGTTTTATGATGTAGCTACGATTAATTAAATTTACAGAACTTTGCTCGTCAAGATGTTTTTGCCACATTTCTTTTATGTGGCAGTTAAAATCAATTAGGGCGAAGCTGAGATTATTTTCATAAGTAATATAACGAGTGGGCTCGAAATTGTCGGAAATTTTTCCGACAGACGAGTAGTTTTTTCGACGATCAATTGCACGAGTGAGCGAAGCGAACGAGTGCCAATTGTCCGGAGAAACAAACTACGAGTACTGGAGGAAAAATTTCCCACAATTTCGAGCCCCCGAGTTATATTCGTCATGAGAATTCAACGAACTGACAAGCAACTGACAGCTCGCGTGGTATTTTCGCGTGGAATTGTCATTCTCGCGTGGTATTTCCGCTGAAAATTTCACTAGTGAAAATTTCCAAAAAAAGTTTGCTCTGATTGGTTTATTTGAAAAAATAAATGTCTCTTATTGGTCGAATCTATGGTGAGTTGAATTCTCAAAAAAATACAAATATTACATTATGTGTACGTGTTTATTTGCCGATAGTAATAAACAAAGCAGAAAAGATCTTGAAAACAAGCCAAACTTGATTACCGGAATTTGGCGCACTGAGTTTTCTGCAATGAAATTAGAGATAATCTCGTAATTCGATTTTTCATGATTTTTTTTTTTTTTTTTTTTTTTTTTTGTTTCCGAGAAGACCCTTTAAGAGCCGCACGCTGAGGTCTATTGACCCATTGTGTGCAATCCTCGTTTACGGGACGACCTATAAGAGCCCTGTTGTCTTTGCAAACGCCAGGATGCTCTTTATGGGTGCTTCCCGAATCTCAGATGGTTCCAAAATATGAAAATCCATATGTTCCTTCCTCAGTTCAGAAAAATTTGGACAGAGGCATAATATGTGTAGTGGAGTTTCCGTGTCCTCCATACACGCTCTACACATGTCGTCAGTCTTGAGACCGATTGTGTGCATGTGTTTGTTAAGGGGACAGTGTCCTGTGAACAGTCCCACTAATATTCTGAGGTCTTTCCTACAGAGTTTCAATAGTTCTTCACTGCGTTTTAAGTCTGGTCCATCAATAAATAGCCCAGACTGTCGCAGTTCAAGCTTTTGCCATTCCTCCCTGTGGAGTGATTCAATCCACTCTTTCAGGAGGTTTTTCTGGAGGGTTTTCGGAATTGGAAGAGCCGGCTCCGGTCCAAAGAAGCCCTTTTCAGAGCCTCTTTTGGCCAATTGGTTAGCCCTTTCATTCCCTTCGACCCCTGTGTGCCCTGGTATCCAGCAAAGCACAATTTGTTTGTTGCGCCTTGCCAGATTTTGCAGTGCTGTATGACATTCACTGACAAGTCTTGACGCATGTCTGCATGACTGCAGAGCTTTCAAGACTTCTTGGCTGTCAGTAAAGAAGCAGATGTGCTTATTAACAATAGCTCTCTGAGTACATTCTGTAACACACTGTATTACAGCAAAGGTTTCTGTTTGAAACACACTGGTATGTCTACCCAGTGATGTTGAGACACCGAAATCCGTGCCCCAAATAACAGCTCCAGAGCCTGAGCCCACTTGTGAGACCGAGCCATCTGCATAACAGATGGTCCAGCCCCCCTGAGTTATGGCTCTTGTTCTTTCACTCCATTCTTCTCTTGAAGGTATTATCACTTCATATGAGTGATTGATCACAATAATGGGAGCCATACAATCTTCCCTCATCTTAAAGATGGGGTTGATGTCTGTCACAAGTTGGGCGATAGCCCAATGTCCTGTGCCCATTGTTGTATTTTTCCACTGCCCTGTACACCTTAACCTAAGGAATCCCGCCGCAGCTGACTCCTTCACTTTGAGGTGAAGGGGAGTAAGCCCCGTCAGTATTTCCATGGCCGATGTGGGAGTGGATTTCATCGCTCCTGTTATAGTAAGGCACGCTAATCTTTGAGCTTTAGCCAACAGAGTTTTGGCCCAAAGCCTTGACGTCGCGCCCCACCAGACGATGGATCCATAGACTATCATTGGCCTTACTACACATGTGTACAGCCAATGCAATATTCTGGGAGTAATTCCCCATGTTTTCCCCACAGTCCTCCTGCACGCCCACAGGGCTGCTGTAGCTTTTCCAATTTTGTTTTGCACATGAGTTCTCCATGTGAGTCTAGAATCTAGGTGGATGCCTAAATACTTGACCACTGTTTGAACTTCTAGTGTCTTGCCAAAGAGTGTTGGGGCCACATATTGATCCTTTCTTCTCTTGGTAAAGATTACATGACTGGTTTTGTCAGGGTTTACAGATAGTCCTTGTCCTGTGCACCATTTCTCGACCAGCTTTAGAGCCCCTTGTGTGAGCTCTTTAGCCAAGTCAAGAAACTTGCCCTGAACAAGGATTACGATGTCATCAGCATAACCTTGCACATAGACCCCTTCCATGTGCAGTTTATGTATTAAGTCATCCACTACCAAGTTCCACAGAAGTGGAGATAAAACTCCTCCCTGTGGGCATCCTTGTGTAGCGGTGACCTTAACCCAACACTTACCAAGATTTGTGTTGATTGATCTGTTTGTCAACATGGCTAGGACCCATTTTATTAATGTTTGATTTCCCCCATGATTCCTTAGAGCTAATTCCATAGAGTCATAGGTTGCATTGTCAAATGCCCCCTCAATGTCTAGGAACGTTCCAAGAGTGTAATATCCTCCAGTTAGCCCTGATTCAATCTTCATTACGATTTGATGCAGAGCCGATTCTGTGGATTTGCCCATTTGATAGGCATGCTGGTTTGGATGTAGTGGCATATTGCACAGCAACTCCTCCCTAACATGTTTGTCTATCAGTCTTTCCATGGTTTTTAGTAAAAACGAGGAAAGGCTGATCGGTCTGTAGCTTTTAGCCTCGGCATATGTTGCACGCCCTGGCTTGGGTATAAAGATTACCCTGACTTCCCTCCAGCTACGTGGTATGTAGCCGAGTGCAAGACAGGCTCTGAATAGGTGCAGCAGTGGTGTGGTGAGCATATCTAGTCCCTTTTGTAAGAGAGCTGGAAATATCTCATCCATACCTGCCGACTTGTAAGGCGCAAATGAATTTATGGCCCATTTTATCCTTTCGTGGGTGATGATTTTAGAAGCAAATCTCCACGCCTCCCGAGAGGTGGTGCATTTTCCAATGTTGATACTTTCTTCCTCCTTGGATTCCAAGGAGTTTGGGAAGTGAGTCTGTAGTAGGAGCCTCAGAGTATCCTCCTCGGAGACCGTGTAGTCCCCTGTTTGAGTTCTCAAACACCCCAGACTGACAGACTTGTCTTTTGATAGAACCTTCTGAAGTCTTGCTGCTTGCGGAAAGCTGTTAATCCGCTCACAGTAGTCTCTCCAGCTGTCCCTTTTCCTGCGGTTTACCTCAGATTTGAAGTCCCTTTGAGCCTTCTTATAAAGCTCCCAAGACTCGTTTGTTCCAGCAAGTCTTGCTCTATTCCAGAGTTTCCTTGCGGTTTTCCTTAGCTTGCTAAGCTTTTCGGTCCACCAAGGGGCACTGTCAGTCTTACGAGATCTGCGAACAGAGCAGTTCTCTTTGTAGGACTCCACAATAGCCTCGCTTAGTACCTTGGACAGGGTCTCCGCTTCGTCGTTGCGACGGATTTTACAAGAGAGTCCTGAGACCCTGAGAGCTAGAGCCTCCTTGTAGGAGGCCCACTTTGTCGCCCTCGGGTCCCTGTACCCTTCTGTCTTCTTCAAATCTCTTTGGATGTCAAACCGGATGTATCGGTGGTCCGATAGACTTAGCTCCTCCGATACGTGCCAGTTTCTTATCTCATGCACCAAGTTTATTGAGCAAAGAGTAATATCAATTACCTCACTCCTCGTCTTTGTGACAAAGGTTGGTTTGTTGCCCTGGTTTAGAATATCTAAGCCAGTTGTGGCAAGATACTGCAACATGGCGTCTCCTCTGGGGTTGATGTCCGAGCTCCCCCACACTATGTGGTGCGAGTTGGCATCACATCCGACCACGAGAGGCAGGTTGCTTTTCTTGCAGAATTCAATTACCTCCATCAGCTCTCTGGATGGTGGTAAAGTAGGTGAATCATATGGTAAGTAGGCTGAGCACACTACAAATGGTCTCTGCCTACCCTCTCTCATGACTGTCACCCGGGCCGCTACTACATCTCGCGAACACAGATCACTCAGAAGAAGTGCCTGTATTCCCGATGATATGAATAGACAAGCCCTTGGTTTGCAATCACTAGGACCTGTAAGCACAGTTCCTTTGTTATTGCACAGGCCCCTTACCCGCCCCCCTGTTAACCAGGGTTCCTGTAGAAGCCCAATGTCTATGCACCACGTGGTTACCTGCCTACTGAAGCAGGCACTGGCAGCCACACTATGGTGCAAATTGAGCTGCAGGAAGGAAAGTCGGTTCCTACTTGGGCCCCTGACCATCCTTCTCTGCTTTTTCCGAGGGTCCCGCTGAATCAGCGTTCCCCTCGTTTACGGGTCCCGCTGAATCAGCGTTCCCCTCGTTAGCGGGTTCCGCCTCGCCAGCGGTCCCCACTGCTTCATCCCTACCTAGCAGCCTTACGGTTGCCGGGTTGAAAATGAAGAATGCTCGGAAGTTATTCCTCCGTAGCATCTCTATTGATGGTTGCCACAGCCCAACCACCAACCGAGTTGAGCTAAAGCCCACTCGTTCAGAGCCGTAGATCACCCAACTACGCGCTCCTAGACCTGGATTCTGTGCATCAAGTAGGCCCAGTATCTGCTCCGGGGTCTGGGGAGGCCCCTGAGTGACCACTAGAGCCTTTCTTGGCTTAGGCAGGTCTGCTGAGGGTGTGTACCTCAGTTCCAAACCTTCGAGTTGTAGGTCCCGTATTACGAGCCCTAACCACTCTCTGGTTCGTTCATCCTGACACTCTGTGTGGATAGCCCCTTGCCGGAGCCTACCACTAACCAGGTGTGGGATGTGCCCATCCTCACTGGGCTGCTCAGACGCTCTCATGAGCGCCTCATACAACCTTTGTTGTATGGCTTCAAAATGGGCATTTGTGAGTTGCCTCGCAGGGAAGCCCTCAGGGTAAATGCTCATTTGAAGAGCCGGAGCCACCGTCGGAACAAAAGTGTCCGCCGGCTTAGCCCGTTTGGCGCGTTGACCCGCGCTGGGAGGGGTCCCGGTAGATTCCCGTCCCCTTTTGGAGCCGGTTATCTGCCCGGTTCTTGTTTTTTCAGAGGGGCCCTTGGGGTTAGGCCCCACGTATGGAGCCCTACCTTTTTTGGGTCCTTCTGGTTGTCTAGACGGTCCCGCTGAGCCCTGTCCAGCTTGAGAAGCTGCACGGTCCCTGCGAGCCCGTCTTTTTGCCGCACCACTGCGGTTTTTTTTAATTATTTTGAGGCGGTCCACGTCCCCGGCTAAGCTCGAGTCCGTGTCCCTGCCACTGCTAGAATTTGAGTGTAAATCGTCGTCCATGAGTGTCCCACGAGTACCGGAGAAGGGAGGTCCGCTGCAGTAGAGCTCCGCATGCTGCAGTAAGAGGATTTGTGTACAACCGGAGGTCCTCTGGTATCCGGAGGTCACCGTTCAAGACTCACTGACGCAGAGCCATTCATCCCTTGAGCACGGTAGATCACACCTTGGGATTGCGTTGAGCTGTTCTTGGCTTCCATTCTCAACCGGGACCGTTCAGACATGGGTGCCCCTACCAGGAGCACGGCTCCCGTCCTAACCGACCCCAGAATCATTGAACTTACTATTACTTTATTTTTCATGATTGCAACGTTCTCGAATCATTTTTATCCACATAAAAGTGAAAATCCTTGGAATTCCGGTCTTGTGGAACTAAATATTTTATCGAGTCTTCTTAATCTATTCGGAATTGATATGAAATATGAAGTTGAGCCGAGCACTAAATAATTTAGGTGGATGAAGGGAGTATTAGAAACAAAGCTCAGGTAAGAATATCAATAAAATAAGTTTGTTCACCTTTCCGTTATACTTTTTGTTCGTCGTTCCGAAGCCATCTCCAACTCGTATTTTCCTCGTTACGTCTACTAAACAAATCCCAAAACACTTTACATCGCAGAACTTGACTCGAAGATGCACCAACTCCATAATGAGTTTATTTGCAATGCAATTTTGGGAATCCTATTACTGTTATAATGCGAATGTGCGGTGTACAATCTTAGCGCCGCTCCCGATGATACCCCAGCTATTATTCGTCTTGATGGATGCCACCCTGCCGTCGTTCGCCGCCTAATGGCCATGTTTACCGTCCCCGCCTCGCCTCCTTTTCCTGGCCGATACGCGACCGAACCCTCCGAACGGAAGTGCTAGCGGAAACTCCAAGAGCAATAACGATAGACAAATAGTCGCTGTTGCCGTCGCCGTTTTGCCCACCAGGAGATGTAGAAAAAAAGAGTTGTGACGTGACGGTTTGATGTGACGGCAGTGGGAATAAAAATTGTCTTCCGTTACGCGACGCGCTTAATCGTATTGAATTATTCAGAAACGTGAATGCCTGACAGGTTTCAGCCTCTCCATCAGGGAGAGGATGGTTTCCCTTGGGGAGAAGGGGGCACTGACGCAAATTTAATAAAATTAAATTTGACACTAGTAGCACAATCGAAGAAGAGGGTGAAGTTCTCGAGATATGGGACAAGTGCGTGGGCGAATTAAACACAGAATTTAATTTTTGGTTTTGACATTTTTTTAATACGTACATTTTTAATGGGCAGAGCTTTAATTATCCGCCGTGAAAACCGACACGAACAGCTGTAAACCCACCTGAAAATGTATAAAATCCTCCGGAATGTTTATGAGTGTTTCAACTGCGTGTACCTACCACCTATAATTCTGATTTACGACGTATTTATTTTAGTGTAAGGCGCATCTGAGCGTTGTCGTGACGATGCCGTCGCGTGTCCTATCGTCTCGCTTTCCATTTTTAAGGTCTCGTGGAAGATTCACCTTTGAATGGCGCCGCTCCTGAAAATAGACGCCGCATTGAGATCGTGCGTGCAGACGTCGCTATGGTTTGTCATCGGTGGTCGTGCGACCCTTATGTATGCGATAAGGGTCCTCGACTAGGTGTACTTGTGCGGTGTGCAGAGAGGACTTCGGTCGATCGAAGGGCTGACAGAAGAAGGGTCGACGACGGAAGCCCCTCGCTTGCGTGACACGAAGGAACGCCCGGACCGCCGGTAGTTACCTGCGCTTCGATATCGACTTTCGCAAAGGCTATAAAATTAGTCTTTTGTACGGCACTGGTGGTGAAATCTTCCACTGCTTAAATACGAGTAATGACCTGTCTGATGACTTGTGATTAGTTTAGAAAACTCATCTGGAAATTTAAGAAACAACCCTCGCAACGAGAATAAGAGCAAAATCGCAGCTCCACGTCCTCGTCAAAGACATTTTTATAAAAATGATTAGGAAAGCCATTTGTTGCCGGGAAGGAAAATGTAACCTCGGAGAAGTGCACGCTCCATAAATATTTTCAAATGAAAACTGGTATTTTTCTTTATTTCAGCTCTAATAAAACGAGGAAGCGACAGACACAAAAATTTGAAACCGACAATTTTTATCAATTTCCAACGTAATCATCAGTTACCAGCCGCCTGTTGTTCGCCGCAAAGTTGAGACGCAATCTGGACTCAATTCCCACAAACAAGCAACTGTTATGGTTTACATTATGATGGATTAAAACTGTAGCAGATGCATTAGAAGGGGCGAGCACTCCGAGTTATCACGTTTCATCAATTTATCGCAACATTAAAACGAGCGTCGCGCAAAAGGACGTGCTCTCAGTAAAAAAAGGCGATAAATAACACATGCATACTTCAGAGCGGTGCTCGCACCAAAAAGACAAAATCAAAAATCAGCAACGCGTCACAAACATAACGCTGATAAAGATGGACTACCGTGAAAAAATCCGTTCTTTTCCGGCGCAATTTGTAAGAGTCGCGCGCTTGGATTTTTTCGTTGTCGACGGGTAAAGAACGCTTTTAAAAGCTTGACAAACGATATGATCGTATCGGACGTGTGCGTCTGGGAAAGCGGCACTTTCAGGAAAAACATCCATTATTAATCCACTCGGTTCGGATAGATAATAATCGACCTCGTCCACAATAATAACCGAAGAGGTCAGCTGGGGACGTTTTTTCTTCGATTCGATTATCGGATGTTGCGGCGGCTTTGGGGAGCTCGTACAACTTTACTGTTTAAACTTTAAAATCGGGTTTATAGAAACTTTGTAATTAGGAGTGTGTTATGCAATATGTATGATGGACGGCGTCTTCTTTTTGGAGGCGATTAGCTTGATGGAAATTATGGAAGTTTCGCCCAGACAGGTTTCTGACAATCTGGTACGCAGCTTGCACTAAGTAATCAGGAAACAATGTGTTAACTGATATTTTAATCACATCGCCAAATTCGAAACAAACAATCAATTAATAATAAGCACTGATCGATAAAGTTTACAAACGTAAATAGAAGGTAACAAAATTAGCAATTAGCTTAATGCTTTGAATTCTGGGCACCAAAATATGCGAAGGTGCAAACCCGAAATTTGAAAATGTAGAAACCTGAGAACCTTTAACACCTCTTAATTAAAAATAATATGAATATGCGTAATTAAAATTTATTTAATTACAGTGTGAAAAATGTGCTTAAGTCCGTTGCAGTCCGTGCAGTCGCCGGTTTTCAAATAGCAGCGCTCTCATTTTTCCTTTGATTTTAATTTCCATGTACTACTAAAATTTTCATTACTCTAACATTTAAAAATAATTGGATTTTTCATTCAGTCCAAGCGCGAGCACTCCTCCCAACGATTATAACTGCATATTACGTGTTCATTCTCAGTGAAAGACCTGAAAATTACCATGTGCACGAAGCAAGTTAATTTTCTTTTGGTTTGTTTAAGCTCACGAACAGCAAGCGGCACCTCGAGTGTCGTTTTATTATCGCCTCTTATTATTAGCACGTTATAAAACTAAAACTCAAGGAGATCTTAAAGCGCATGGACCATTGAAGTAAAATGGACATCGCAACGAAACTATTTGTCTCCTCCTGAATCCATCCCTGATGTTTGTTCAGGACGAGATAATCCGACGTCGGCGCCTGACGTTGGCCTGCGTCATCGACTAACTGCCTTAATTATCACATATTTAATGGGGTAAAGTGCGGGCGTTACGTGCACGCCACCGTCCTCAAACTTAAATAATGACGACGGTAAGTTGCTGAGCAAACAAGAGCTGGAGGTGGGGTGCCCCGTTTATATTAAGTACGTGCTAGCTGCGTTGGCCGCCTTTCCGTTTAAACAAATTCGATTATCTGAGCCACAGCAGGAATTCGACTGAGAAAAGGAAAGCATGGAGGCGACGACAGGTTATTTAAAATAAGAAAAAATAGGCAAAAGGAGACGGCTAAATGGTTTCCGGATTGTTTGTGCAGTCGCAGAGTGTTTCTAGTGGTCCAACTACTGAAATTCTTAAGACGGCAATAAACACTTTAGAAATGTCACCCCTTTTGGCCTAAGCTCAGTTTGATAGTTGCGCAGAATTTAACTAACCAAAAGCTTAAACTCGCCCTAAGTGGTCCGAATTGTACTTTCGGTCCCCCAATTTAGCCGTTCGCACCCTCTCCGTCGCCAGCATGACAGAGCACTTCTCCATCTACAGGTTGAAATCGTTAAATCGCAAATTGCATTACGAAATGGAATAACCATGTACGTAAACATTGAAACTTCTCTGATTTACTCCAGCGGGGAACATCAGGATCCATGCACTAGATGTGAGAAGCGACAAGGAAAGAGTTACTTTCTCCTTGTTCGAAAGGCGGCAATTCGGAAATTTGCCATGCGATAATTCCTCCCTCTACTAGGTCGCGATTTCATTAAGAAAGTTTGGATGGGAAGATTGCGTCGATGGAAAACATAAAAATATATTGTACCTTTGCCAAATTAGTCGTTTTTTGTTCGCTCGCCCCACGAAAGCGTAAGAAGTTGGGCGTGCTCGGTGTTAATTTAACGTCGGAAATAAAAATGTTTGCACCGTAAAATCGAGTTTTTTTCCTGATAGTCTAGTGTTTACACTTTGGGTCGGGGGAGAGATTTACGATCGAAATTACCGGTAGGTTTAGCCGCCAAATTTGCAATAAAGGCAAAGAGTGAAAATACCAATCGAGTTCAAATGTGGCAAAAAATAGAAATTGTTATGTCGTGTCAAGAAATGGTGGATGCGCCAGAATAATAAATGTATTGATTACAGAATTGATCATGTAATCTCGCTGTAAAAATTGCGAATTTGCCGCTCCAGTAATGGGCACAAACTAAATGAACTGCGAGAATGAGAGATGATAGGATGCAATGAAATTTCAGATTTCCCGTGTGATATCTATATGCATGCAGACTACAATTAATTATTTCCTGCTGACAAATGGCATCGAAAATAAGCAAACATGAATGCAGCTGCTAAATATTTGTCCCGTAGTAGATCTACAGTACTTGAATAACGCTAGAAACCTAAGTAAAGATTTACACATGTTGCAATTATAACTTTACGAGACCATAAACTGCAACGTGATACATGTCTCAGCTTGAAACGTTGAAACTGAATCCTGTTACGATTATCCGACATTTACTTTGTCAAGATTCATGTCGTGATGGCGTCTATCGCCATTTTGAATTTCTACCTCGTAAAGAATTTCGACATGTTTATGTCACTCTGGTGGCCGTGCATCGATTTCCCTTCTAAAGAACGGAAGAAAAAAAAGAAATAAATTTGGTTACGCCCGGAATAAACCTTGCTGACCTACATCATAATTTAATACGTTCCATTTATCGATTAAAGATATAACTTTAATATTATTGATATAATGGTTTCGTCTTCCATTATCGCTGCGGTAAATTTATTCGCGATTGTAACGGATTTTCTTGTGTAGGGCTCAAAGAACGGCACCAAAAATTAGAATAATGGATTTATTAACGAATTTGCCAATCAATGATGTACACTCTTCCGTTACTCGGGTGGTACTGCCCGTTTCCCGCGTCCCGTCAGCAGTACCCCTTCCATTTCGGGCGCTCGTATGTTAGGGGCTCCGTTTGGGTTTGTTACAGTCGGCCACGCTACTTCAATCTGCGCCCCTGCAGATTAAGGCTACCTAGAGACAAACCATAATTAGAAATAAATCCAATTTTAAATTGCCCCATAACCCAACGTTCAACAACAATTAGTAAATCAGCAAATAATAGGGTCCATTCTCGCCTGGGTGACCTAAAAGAGAAGAAAATCCCAACAACAAGACAACCCAGACAAAAGGCTTTGACTTCTTAGTCAAGCCTGTAACACAGCACATCAACCCTTGTTAGTAAATACTTCCTGCGTGAGTGTGTGATTCGTTTCACACCTCACATGAGGTCCTCTCACCAGTATTCGTCTACTGTGAGCTTTCATCACATGATTCTGATTTCGTGTCAGAGTCATTGCTTATTGTGAATCGTTTCATTCGATCCACTGCACATATCCCTTTGTAGAACTTTTGGGATCTGTCTGCTCCAGGCAGGTCTTCTATGTAATACCTTTCGTGAGGTAATACTTTCACCACTATAAATGGTCCGTGGTATTTTGACAGGGTCTTCTTACTTTTCCCGTCATTGGTAAGAACTGATTTCCTGATCAGGACCTGATCGCCTTCCTTGTACTCGATCGGCCTGGTCCTTTTCTGGTCAAAGATTCGTTTCTGTTTTGCCTGTTCATTGCTGATCCTTTCTGCAGCCTGTCATCTCATTTCAGCCAAAGGTTCGTTCCCTTGACCGCTCTGCACGGTATGTTGCATAAATGCATCATTTGCTGCCCTAGGTTTGTAACCCAGAAACAACTGGTATGGACTTTTACCGGTCGCAGTATTAATGCTGTTGTTCAATGCAAATTGAACTTCAGTGACTGTCTGGTCCCAATGTTCCTCGTCTTTCATGGACGTCATTATGGCACTAATGATTGTTTGATTGTACCGTTCCACCTGGCCATTTGCCCTGGGAGTAGCCGTCGCTGTGTATATCGTCTTAATTCCACACTCTTGGCTATAACTTGTAAACCGTTTACTTGTGAAAGCGGAACCTCTGTCGCAAACAATCCTTCGTGGGACGCCAAACACTTCAAATATGCCCTTCAGGAATACGATAACTGGCCCAACTTTTGTACTTTGCACAGGCTTCATGAAGACAAACTTAGTAAAGCCATCGACAGCAACCACTAAGTAGCTGTTCTTCTTCTTGATTCGTACGAAAGGCCCAAGATGATCAATGTGTATCGTGTCCATGGGTTCGGAAATCTTTTCTATTGAATTCAGAAATCCTGGCTTCATCCCGGTCTTCCCCTTTTTATACTGGCATTGCAGGCAACTGGCTACATATTTCTTTGTGTAGCGCCTCATGCCTGGGAACCAGTAGGTGTCTTTGATTGTGTCTAGAGTTTTCTCTGTTCCAAAATGTCCTTTGTCATCGTGGTTGAATTTTAGAATCTGGTTGCGAACATGTCTGGGGACCAACCATTTGGGACCCAAGAGTGTTTTCTTATACACCCTGTTGTCATTTAGCTGGAACTCCGAGTGAATGTTTGCTTCTTCTTTATCCACCGGTTTCCTCCTCAATACCTCATTGAGATACTTGCATCTCTCGTCAGTTAACTGTGTAGACAGTATCCAGTCAGAGTCAGAGATATCAATGTAAGCAACTTCTACTCGATCATCAAGTGCGTTTCGGCTGAGAGCGTCTACATGACACATTTTAGTCCCTGGTCTGTATTCAACAGAGAAGTCATATTCTTGAATTTCTAGCCACCATCTTCCTACTCGTGGTAAGAGGTCTCGTTTGGAAAAAGTCGTTCTGAGAGCATTGCAGTCGGTGACGACTACAAATCTCAATCCCAACAAGTAGACTCGGAATTGTTTCAAGCTGTACACTACCGCTAGTGTTTCAAGTTCATAAGAATGGTATCGTTGTTCTTCTTTCGACGTCTGTCGACTGTAGTATTGAATTGGGTGGAGGTTTACTTTGTCAGAACCTTGCATAAGGATTCCACCTATTCCCCATTTAGAGGCGTCCGTGTGTACTTCAGTTACTGCTGATTTCGGGTTGTACAAAGCTAATATCGGCCGGTCAATTAACCGCTTCTTGAGTTCTTCAAATGCTCTCTCTTGTTCTTCTGCCCACTCAAAAGTTACGTCCTTTCGAGTGAGTTTCGTCAAGGGTCTTGCAATTTGTGCGAAATTCTTGACATATCTTCTAAAATACCCGGCAAGTCCAATGAATTGCCTTATTTCATGAGCGTTCTTTGGTTTCGGGAACTGTTCAACGGCCTTAATCTTTCTCGTTCCGGGCTTGACTCCATCTTGACTTACTTCGTGTCCCAGATACTCAATTGTTCTTTGGAAGAAGAAGCACTTTGATAACTTGAGTGTTAGACCAAAGTTTCCAAATGCCTTAAGAACATTCTCCAATGCTTCAAGACCGCTGTTAAAATCTTTCGATGGTATTAGCACATCGTCCATGTAGGCCAAAGCTTGAGTGTATCGTAATGGACCTAAGACTTTATTGACGGTCCTCTGGAATACAGCTGGAGCGTTAACTAGGCCAAATGGCATTCTCAGATATTCGTAATGGCCATCGGGTGTAATGAACGCCGTTTTCTTGATGGAATCTGCTGCAATTTGAATCTGATGGTAACCAGATGCTAAGTCCAAACTTGTGAAGTATCGACTTCCAGAAAGACGATCCAGATGTTCGTCCGTCCTTGGCAGTGGAAAACAGTCCTTGATTGTTTTCGCGTTTAAAGCTCGATAGTCAATACATAGCCGTGTTTCTCCGGACTTCTTCTTTACAAGTAGAATTGGACTGGCGTATGGAGAATTGCTATCTCTCACGATTTCGTTGTCCGCAAGTTCTTTAACAATCTCTTGAAGTTTGGTTCTTTCAGAAAATGCCAATTTGTAAGGTCGATATGTCACCGGACGATCGTCATTTAAGTGAATCTCCATCTCTACGTCTTTACATCTTCCTAATTCGTTCAAATTTTGAGCGAAACAGTGTCTAAATTTGTTGAGTAGATTAAGCAGAGCGAGCTTTTCTTCATCACTCAGTTGGCTGTTGACTTGAAGATTGATGTCTGGTAATTCGAATGGTTTCCGGACATCGGCAGTTAAAACTTGAATTTTGTCAGGTTCGCGTTCCTGGCAACAAATACTTCCTCTGGCAACAACTTGAGAGGAGCGATACTCAACTGGGTTTTCTGACGTGTTCATTATGGACACAACCCCATTTGGTGCAGACACAACACATTGAGTGACAAAATGTTCTCTGTTAGGTAGAGTTCGTACTCGTCCCTCAACAAATACATCACCCTGATGTTCTTCCTTACAGAAAACAGGAACATACCCAACGTACTTTGGTGGGATGATGGTTGTATCGACTGCGCATAAGGTCACATTAACCTTTGGAGCAAATGCGTTGAAAGCTTGAGTTACATCTTGCGATTCTGGGACGACCCTTATCTCGTCGTTCCTCACAAGCAGCACCCTGTTGTTGGTGTTGATGAAAGGTTGCCCAACAAGAATGGGAATGCTTTGAATGTCATCCTCCATGACGTAGACGTCGACATCGTCTTCGACTAGGTCAAGTTTGAGATGAACTTTAGATTTGCCTAGAGCTGAAACTTCGCTGTTTCCGTACCCTTTCACAAGACATGGTACCGGATCAATTTTCAGACTCAGGTCTCGGGCTGTAGTTTCATTTATTAGGACTCCAGTACACCCCGTATCTAGGTACCCCTTGAATGCAATGCCGTTTAAGAAGCACTCGATGTTGTAGCATGGATTGCCCCCAATTGTCTCGACGCTAAGGTTCGTTCCTTTCGTCGTCGTCGCAGGACAATCAGATGTCACATGTCCTAGCAGTCTGCAGTTAGAACATCTCTTCTTAGGTTTTGGACACCGATGAGCCAGGTAACCAACGTCGCCACAATTGAAGCATTTGACAGTTCTGCCTGAGGTTTTGTTGTCTGCTCTGTTCTTATCTCCAGACTTATGGGAGACTGAGACTCTGTCCCTCGAAAACTTCTGTGTGTTACCGAATCGCCTTTGAGTTAGTCTACCTCTCAAATCTGATTTACAACGATCGGATCTTTCAGTGGATGGGAGAGCTGCAAGGAACTCTGAATACAGTAATTCTGGACTGCTGTAACGTCCCGCTCTGGCGCCTGTTTTTATCATAGTATCATCAATACCGTCAATGACACATGATATGGCGTTAACATCAGAAATTTGACATGCCCTAATCAGTCCCATTTTCTCAAAGAAATAGTTTGCCCACGACTCGTCATGTCTTTTAATTCGGTCCATCATAACTCGAAGCAAATGAGCAAAATCTTTGTGCTCAGGAAAAGTTCTCGTCAGTAAGACTTTCCATTCTTCCCAAGTATGATCGTATGTGGTTAGGTTGTCGTACCAGTTTCTTGCAACACCTTTCAGACGACTCTGCATGTGTTGTATCATGATGAGTTCAGACCAGTCATTTATTCGCCCAAGCTGTTCAATTTTACATAACCATTTAGTAATGGTCATTGCCTTGATTGCTGGGTCAAACTCAGGGATGGCATCAGAGGTCATTCTATACGAGATTGTCGAAGGGTTACTTGCTCTTGACAATCTGTCGACAACTTCTTCGAGTTCTCTTATTCTTTCGCTATCGCTGCGAGAAGATGTTGGCACCACGACCTTGGACCTCGGGAAATTACTTTCTGTATGCCTTTCTTGTCGAAGTCTCTTGTTTTGGTGTGTTCTATGCCCTTCACTACTTGACTCACAATCGGTTGAACTGGATGAGTCCATGTGACGCTTTTTGTGCTTGCCCATATTTTCAACTAAATTCCAATTAAGGTTCGTTCCTTAAAATGGTCAATTCTTGAGGTTCGTTCCTCAAAAGGGTCAGTTTTTGAGGTTCGTTCCTCAAAAAGGTCAGTTCTTGAGGTTCGTTCCTCAAAAAGGGTCAGTTCTTGAAGTTCGTCCTTCAAGACGGTCGAGGTTCATTCCTCAAAAAAAAAGTCAGTCCTTGAAGTTCGTTCTTCAGGACGATCGAGGTTCATTCCTCAATAAAGTTAAGTCTTGAGGTTCGTTCCTCAAAACAGTCAGTTCTTGAAGTTCGTTCTTCAAGACGATCGAGGTTCATTCCTCAATAAAGTCAAGTCTTGAGGTTCGTTCCTCAAAACGGTCAATTCTTGAGGTTCGTTCCTCAAGGAAATTTTGAGGTTAGTTCCTCAAAAGGGTCAATTCTTGAGGTTCGTTCCTCAAGGAAATGTTGAGGTTCGTTCCTCAAAATTATGTTGAGTAATAATTAAGCACAATAGCTGAATTTACGTTCTTACGTAATCTGGGCGTTGTCTCAAAAACTTGTGAAAAACTGGCCGAAAAGTGGCGTCAAGGCACGTAGTGAATCCTGCCGCTGCACTGTAACGGATTTTCTTGTGTAGGGCTCAAAGAACGGCACCAAAAATTAGAATAATGGATTTATTAACGAATTTGCCAATCAATGATGTACACTCTTCCGTTACTCGGGTGGTACTGCCCGTTTCCCGCGTCCCGTCAGCAGTACCCCTTCCATTTCGGGCGCTCGTATGTTAGGGGCTCCGTTTGGGTTTGTTACACGATAAATTATTTAAACCTCCTGCAGCGGCCAAGATGAATATTAATAGTCTGCGAGATGTTCCGTCCGACTTGTATTTATTATTGAAATGGCGAATATTCCGAGCTTTCTACTTCTGACAAATTAAGACATTGCTACCACGTTCACACCTTCAACGAATTAATATTAAATCACGCCATCAAGAAAACGCAAACAGTGCAAACGTGTATTTTAGGCGGAGACGGCGGTTGGCGGCCTGTGTCGCGATTTGTGCAAACACAAACTTGTGCAACGAACCCACAGCTGAGGATTTACGAGGGCCGTTGCAGATTAACAGCACAAGAGAAAGACGTCTTAATTAAACAGCGACGAGTCTATTAAAACTACACCGTTCTTGGGACATCGGATCGGCTTAACTATTCCGTTCGAACAAGGGATTTTCGCCAGGTACGAACTTGGAATTTTGCAGAACTAATTTAAAAGTGCGAACGGACTCGAATGTTGCGAATTAATATTTACAAGGCCGATAAATAACGTTTCACCGTTTAATTTACTTGCAAATTGCGAGCAAATGTGAAAAAATCAATTATGGGTAAACGGGCATTTCCAAGCAACGAGTGCATTAGGAACTTGCCGCTTCTGCTATGAATTTTAAAATAGTGGAGTTTTCTAAATAAAAAGTAAATTGTTTTCGGAAGTTTGCAATAGAAGCAGAGGTAGAAATCAGGTCAGGTGCGCTTCGCAATTCGCATATACAAAAGAATTGAAATAATATTTTTGGCCTCATGAATTGTAAATGTCAAATTAACATTCAATTGACATTTTCGGAAACATTATACAAGGTGTTTATAAATGTTTCTAGCATCAAGGATGGCTAAGAAATGTCAAAGAAATTTGCCGCTCATTATAAATGTGGGTTTAGATTTTTCAACTGACATTTGTAGTTAACCTCAATCACAGAGCAAAGTAAGTTTTGAGAAGAAAACTGTTCTAGTTGTGGTTTAAAACTTGAAAATCAAAAATTTGATCACAAAACCGTAACTGAAACGTCGTTGACGTCAGTAACATTGTAAATAATTTTCAAGATAGTTAGATTCACTATGAAAACAAAGCGGCAAAGTAGTGCACGACAAGAATTCCAGAGCCACCTTTGATGCTAGAAACATTTATAAACACCTTGAATTTACAAGCGCCCTGGACGTTTACACACGCCGTGCGGTAAAAATTGCTCAAATCGTCTGCTTTTCAGATGCGTTTAAAAATTAAAATCACTTTGCATAATGAAGATTGATCACCAAAGTGGAATCTACCTAAATTATTATCTCAATTAAGACAATATTTCTATTTTTAAAGTCAAATTAAAACGTTTTTTATACAGCGCCATTGTGTACTTTTTGTGCACCAACTACAAAATTGACAGAATTGACAGATGATAAAATTTATAAATGTCAGATGTGACAGTTCTCATGAATTTTGAAAAACCCAATTATTTAAATTAAAATTTTTCGGCCAAAAAGTTTAATACAACTCTTGTGCGTTAACCACTTTACAGCGCTTAATCATTAAAGCACTCCGGCTACGCCGTCGTGCTTCAAACTGATACCGCACGCTACTCTAAATAACTATTAAAAAACTACAAAATAAAACCGGCGCATCCACTATTTTTTCTTTCCAAAAAAAATTTGACTGAATTTAGCTGTAAAGCCGCCATCTTCATCCCAACGCGAGCAAAAATTGTTTTCTCTCTAGTGTATCTACTCCTCTTAAGTGCGTAATAATCCCGAAAACGTAATAATAAAAAAAGTAAAATCATTTTGGGATTTCGTTATTTAGTGAATAGAGCCCAGGAACTCTCCCTATCTCCAGTCCTTATCCTGCGAGCCGGCACAGATTATGATTATGACCTACTAAAACTTTCTTTCATTCTCGTCAGAAATAAAAGAAAAAAAGGGCAAGATGACGACTTTCCTGGTTCCGGCGAGGGACAGGGACTAAGGTGGCGGTTTGTCAACGACGAGTGGCTGTTCTACGATCGAAGAGATGAAAAGAACGACGAGAAAAGGGTCAACCACATTAAAACTTATGATGTAGGAACTGCTATTTGGTCACGTGCTGTACTGCCGTCGCCGGAGGGATCGTTCGCCTCTGAGGTATAATATACAGAGACCCTGATATTGATGGCCTGATTAAACGTGGTGAGAGAGGGGCCACTTTCGGTTAATAGGTCGAATAAACCTGTTAATGACTCGGGAGGATTATTAACATCCTTGGACCAAACTGACTGATGCATTATTCGACCGATCCCAAGTTTCCGTTGAAAAACTCTTTTAATTTTTGAGCTCCTCAAACTTCCGTTGAGAAACCCTCCAATATTTATAAATTTCCTCCAATTAAAAATTCATAATACCCCAAGGACTCCTGCATCATCGCCATCACCGCTTTTTTATCGTAAACGATTCTTCTCCGGTTTCAAAATTGAATTTCGTCGGTCCACAACTCTTGGGTTAATAACGATATAATTAATGGAATTGCTTGTAAACGTACGCCGAAATCAATTTAATTCGGGCTCTGAGAGTAGAGGGAAGAGTCAGAGTTTTTCGTTGGAAGGATAACGAGGGATCTCATGAAATAAGCAACTTTCCCCTCGTTTTCCCCTGACATTTTGACGTTGACTGTCAAACGCGGAAAAGATTGCATCTTTTAAGGACGAAATCCGGAGATCCCGGTTTTGATTGATGCCCGGGGAATTAATTATGCGGAAAACTGGCGGTTCTCAACATCATTTCGTTACACACGCCCAACGTTGATGATGCTGGGGGAAAGTTTCACCAACTGAAGGGGTAACTTAAAGTAAACTGCCCCCAAACTATTATAATCATCGCCATCGGTTTCGATATTACGAGGAGGAGATAGAACCTTATCACCAAGTAAATCGTGCAGAAAACAAACTAACACGCATCAGAAAAAAGGTACTGGTATTTTGAAAACAGGACCGCAAAATTAGGGCGTAATAAGAGAACGGCTTGTAACTCGGAATGTGACCACAGTGACTCAGCTGAATTCGCCCATGTTTGCGATGTTTCCCAAAGAACAAACATGGAAACAATCTGAATCAGGGATATACGAACAACGTGGCTCTCAGATACCGGAGTATAATAAATAAGGATTCTCCGGTATGAACTCTCCGGTTAAGTCCGGTCGCTATCGAGATGGTCTTCCAAAAACGATACACTTAAATCAGTTAAGCGTTCGGAGCCGACGAGAGAAACGTTTACTGTCGAAAAAAAATGTACACAAAAGCTCCATCTCGAAACAATAAAATAATACTGTCTAAGCCCCCGGAATGAGAAAAATGATGGACTTCCTTCGATCGTCCGCGATAAAATAAACACGCGAAATAAGAAACTCATCAGTTAATAAAGAGTTCCAAGACCGGGGCCAGTAAATAAGTTAATTTAATTCGCTTGACGAATCACCCGGAAAATTTCCAACTTTAATTTAAAGTTACACGTTGCGCCTCGCCCGGAAACCCTAGTCCGTTCAAATTTCCTAGGGATTTCCACAATGGACAGACGATAATAACGACGTCAAAGGGACCAAGGCGCATCGGGTGAAAACTGTTTTGAATAACGATAAACGAGGAAATTGAAAGATAAATAAATTCGGATGGAGATCGAGAAAACCGGAAAAAGAAATAGGGTCGTGTCGGACAGTCGTAAAAGAATTTCTTTGTTTCAAAATTAATCGACTTTCACCGGCTGTGTAAAGCCCAATTCCGACCACTTTTTATTCACTTCTCTCTTCATTTCAATTAAATCTAAAGTGCAGTTTCAACTCGAAATATTATCAAAGATAATCCACAATAACAGCAGAGATAAGTCTGGAAGGATTTCATTTGTGACAAATCCTCAGTGCATGTCGTCCTGACCTCAGAACTCATGCATGCATTTCTGACGTAAGCTTATTGTTGGGAAAGCTTCTTATAATCTGAACATCAAGACGAATCAACATACATTAAAGCTCGTGTGGCGTGCACAGTAAAAGCACCTTTGAGATAAATAAAACCCTTTCGCTTCTTTTTGCATTCAAACGAATACGTTTCCGGTTATCGCGTTAGAAATGTTATTTATCGTGCTTATACGTGTCTCATAATGTGCAGTTTCGTGTTTCTCAGCATTATGAACTCGGATTATTATCGATGCTTTTAGCTAAATAGTTCCAGATTTATAGGTAAACATTTTAGTTTAACCGTACAAAAATTGAAAACAAAACGTCCGCTAAATTATTCATAAATTAAACCGAGCTGTGGCCACAATTCGGTTTTTAATACTGAAATTAATATTTTGAATTATTCCCCACAATTTACATTACGTCCATTAAATCTTATTCAAACGCCATTAAAATTCGCCAATTATAAACTTTACAAGGCACATTATTTAACGTCTGACATTGTCTTTAAAAGGGTCATTTCAAATTTACAATGCGGTGTTGTAACCTAACCGCAGAATTCCCATAAACCCTTCTGCTATTGTAAACCTTGTCCCAACGTAAACGAACTTTAGTACCTATGCACGTTTTAAAAATGAATAAAGGGTCGCTATTAAAACCAACTCCAGAAAAGGTTTCAGACATAAATCTCATTTTTTACGCAAAAGGTGCGTCCTCTCTTATGCAGATTATTGTCGACGGATTAGTTAACATGGATACCACCTCTTTACTTCAATAAAGTTCAGACAAGATACTTTTGTTGACTTCTCTGGGAACAACAGAATTATGATCAACTTTGATGTAGTCTTGCATGTATTGTTTTACTACTTATGTGCCTCGAGGTTTCTAAAGTTTTGAGTTCGGTTTTAGCTCATTTCAAAATTTTGGTCAACACATTAATATTAATGTTCGTCGCGGCATGTTATCGTACCATCTCATTCAAGTTGGTAATGCAGTTTAGCGGTGAGCTTTTGCTGCTATCAGCTTAACTAATGCAGTCTCTTAGAGGACGAAGGTAAACTAATTTTAAAATAGTTCCACCATAAACACGTTTTGGACCCGGCGCATCCACCATTTTCTCACTCCTGATTTTTTTTAATTAAAAAGAACCCTCTGGAGTCGCCTTACATTGCAAACCGCTGGTCTTGGGTCTTATGGTAGAATAGGCAATGAAACGGCCCTGACTAATCCCGTTAGATGCAGAGGACTTCATTAGTTTAGCCCCGGCGCTAAATAATTTACGCCCTTTGTTGCTTTCAGGTGCCGATGCACCACTCGTCAGAGTATGCAGAAATTGAGTTCGGAAAGTCTAGAAAACGGTCGATTCCGGTCAACGCACTTGTTGCTGAAATGGGAAATTAAACGACCACACGTTTTTCGACGCGCTGAAATTTGTTTGCCAATTAAGGCCGTCCTGAAATCGGGTAATGTAAAAAACACGAGCTCGGAAAAAATGAAATTACCGGTGGAAGGTAGAAATGTGGAAAATGTATCGCTGCGCTGGTTGGTGAACCAATATTAGAACAAATGAATATTCATTGTACTATCGGTTTTGGACGTATTTTGGAAGCTTTTATTACATTCTACATTTTGTGACATTTAGTGACACGGCGTTAGTTTTTTAGCCGCAATTAAAACATGACGTCCCGCCGAGTCACATGGAGTTTCACCCTTATAAATCTGAAATTTTAAGAAACTTTGAAACTTTTCAGACGCCTAAAAACTCGTGGTAAATGGCTAAACATTACCACAGTTCTGGCTGACTTAAATAATTTTTTGCAGTCCCCGCAAAAAAATAAAAGAAAAACTTGCTTTTGTGTTGAAACAAACAACAGCTCGGATTATTTTGTCGTTGTAATTTAACACTGTGCCATCTGTTAAAACAGTGGAAAATTACTCTCATTGTTCCACCATCAAATTCATAATATCACGTGAATTGTCGATCCTAATTCCCAATACTTGACAAGAATCGATTGGTAAGTAATTCAACCTGAAAATTGGAATTTTGTGGTGGTATATAAACTGACAACTGTTAACACCACGTCTCTGAATAATTGCGATCCATCAGCGATCAGCAAATACAAATATGCGACGCTCCCATGTTTTTATCTGGCGGTTGCGCCATTTGGCGCAACTAAAAGCCGAACTCGACGCATTTAACATTTATTTATCTGTCGCGTTCCATTAAAACTGTTTTCAAACATATTTTATTCAGTTAACTTGGAGAGTTTTTAGTTGCAACCGCCGATGAACTAAATATTTGATGAAATGTTCTTTTATTGGTTGCGTAATTATCTTAAGAAGAAATCTCCGGTCGGCGTCATCCCTCCTCTTTAAGAATGCATTAATCCAAATAAACCGCAAATCCTCGGTCTAATAGAACAGACGCTCTCTTTCCCCAGAGATGTCGTCGCGTCGCGTCAGACGAACACAGAGACGTCCAAAGTTTCGAGTTTTCTCAGGGGCTCAGCACGTGGCAGATGCTAGATTAGCGGTTTAAGACAATTAACGTTGCAGAGCGGCACCTGTCTCAGTCGGAGCAGAGGAAGGCCAGCATCGTCGCCGCCACCACGAGATTTAGTTAATCTCACTCTAAGAACATATTCACACAATTCCGGATTAACAACTCGTCGTAAACTCTCGCCGCATATTAAACGAAGAGGCCGAAAACAGATTTAAAGGGAAAAGGGGAGGATTAACGGGAAAGGGATGCAAAAAACAGCGCGGTCTTAAGTGGATGGAGGTGTTTTTACAGGAGGAAAAAATAATTTTACTCGGTAAGCTCACGATTATTGAGCTTTATGAGCGGTTTAGGGGATGTGGGCAAAAATGCTGGGTCAATGTACTGGATGTAATTCCTTCTTCATTTGGATTTGTGTTGACTCGGAACGACGAGGATACTTTATTTATGATGTTTGCTTTTGTGATGGTCGCAAGGCTCGAGTTTACTACGCTTTTGTGGCTTTCGGAATTGAAACAAAAAAGTAATCTGTGATAACGAATGGCGGGGATAAAGAGTGCATCGCACTGCATTCCACTGGACAAAATTGCAGTCATGCATTTAGATTAAGCGCATATTTTCTACCAGTGCAACAATTTGAACGACTTTAGGAGGGGAAGTCACTCACCTGTTGTAGATCGGCCTGTGGAAGTCGCTGACGTCACAACAGCTGCAACAAGAAACTCAAATGAATATAACTGACATTAATTGTTGACTAAATGCAGAGATCGATTTGTTCTTGGCAGTGATAGAGCAGGCAAGACGCCAGAAATTCGTGACGTATTCCCCACCTTGAAATCGAATTTGCCGGAACCAAGCAGACATGTATCGGTAAAACGAATGTACACAAAAAGTCGATTCGAGGGATTTAACATTGTCTCTTCTGGAGCAAGTATATCCGCGCATCAAGTGACGTCTCAGTCTGCGTGTTCTTTAGCAAAGACGCTGATCCTCTTATGTACTAGAGTGAAAATCCAATTAACCTCAACACAGGCGGAGCCTGCAAAAACAACCCTGGCTGATGTTTCATATATTGAGATTCTGGAAATCCATCGCACGGTCGACACAAATCTTCCCACATTTTGCTCTATTAACTCACGATTTAAAATGGAATGGCAAACACAATGAATTTTGAACTGAGACAAAAAACCATAAAATTTTACGGGAATTTTAGATGTCAACTTAGTTTGACGGTAGTCGTCATGGTTACATCTGCTAATTTTTCCCTCAAACCCTCCAATTTTTCAATAAAACAACCCCAATTAGCGTCCGAAAATATTTTCGTTCCTGTCAATCACTCTTGAGACAACAAAACAACACACCCTCAAGCAATGACAAAATATTTATTATTTATTCTCCCACATTTCCATCAAATCAGTCGAAGATGATCAATAATTGATAGAAAACGCAACATAATTTTCCCCGGAAACATAAGAGCCAAATCTGAAATTCAGACTAGGAAATTTGCACACGAAATCGATTTACTTTCGTGATCTAATAAACGTCGAAATCGTCCAGTAATAAATGCACATGCACGACTCTAAACGGGACATGCAGGGATTTCGAGGCAAAAGGTGAGTCAAATTCGACCTGGTAATTGCATGGAATCGCTACTTTCTTTTTGGCTCATGCATGGCATTATCTGTGACCTATGCATTTAGTCTGGGTTTCAATGGTTTTGGCCTTTACTGCACGGTATTTTATTACCTGGCTAGTTCAAGACGACGCGACGGCCACTTCAATACTTTCAGCAAGAAGAATACACTCGTGAAAATACGGAGCTTTTATAAATTTACACAACTTTAATCAAATAATGTCAGTAATTTGTTTGCTCAATGTTACAAATATTATTTCAGCGTTGACAGCACAGTTAGTACAGCATAATTTAACTAGTAATTAACATAAAATTAATTATAAAAACACCAAAGCGGCAGCATGTTTGTTCGTGTTTTACAAACACGTGAATTCTACATAAAATTTACATGACAGGGAAATGTAAATACATACATACAATTTTTTCATGAGACTGCAATCATTGATGATCAAGATCAAATATTAACCAGATTTTGAAACAACTTTATTATTACAAAATTTTTAGATTTTTTTTATAAAGCAACCACCAGTCTAAATTTTATCCTTTGAACGCACAGAACGTCGAAACAAAAGCTGGGAAATTTATCGTACACGGCTTGCCGCCACATAAAAAAATAAACTGTCGTTTAAAAATCATAAAAGAGTTATAGCAAAAGGTATGAAGATTTTGTTGAACTACTAGGAAATTCGGTTTAAAATTTCGCAGTTCGGAGTTTTTAGTAAACGTTTTCATTTATTTTAAGACCAGAGAAAGCTAAGAGTCCTGGACATTGTTCGGAAAGAATCTGAAAGAATCCCACAGTGAATTTAAGAAATTTGCAGAAAAAATCAAAAGTAAAATAAATAATAAAAAAACGCAGATAAGACTTTTTTAATTAACCAACCGTAATGTGTGTGCTTACCCGCAGTTTAAAATTCGTTATTTACTCATAAAAATAAATGCATATTTTATTACACACTAAACTCAGTTAATTAAAATGTATGCGATTCTTATCGTGTTTATGTTTTGTATAATTTTGTCACAGCAGCGACAAAAAAAGAAGCCCAAGCTTAGAAAAGCAAATACAGTGAAAATAAAAGTAGTGATCATGTATTTCTAGCTTCTCTAAATTATAAATATTTTACAAACACCGCTCTAAACTCTATAATGAACATGACAATGTGATTAGTGATTACATTCTCATGAAATAAAATGGCAAAATCACAATTCGTGTTTATTTAGACCGAGTGAAAAAGCTCAGTTTTTTAATTAACAAATTGACCGTCAGCGTAACATTTTTTAGTTGCGATCAAAGCCAGAAGGTTCAAACCGTGATGTTCCGGTGAATTTACAGCGTTCAGTAAAGAAGCTATTTGTATTCGTTTATTTTACGTTGTAAAGAAAACATTGCGGTCCGCCACTTATTGCATTTTTCCAGCGACACAGTGACGTGTTGTTATTACATTTAGTTGGAAGCAAGTTTGTTTATTATGTAAATATTTTCATAAAAAGTAGAGAAAATTTGCGAGCAAGGGATTTAAATTGCAGTAATCTGATGAAAGAAAATGTCAATGGCTGTATAAACTATGCGGGAAAAGCATGTCCCGAAAGCAATATCCTTGATACACGATGAGGAAGCGACGAATAAACGATCCCCGGAGACGTAAAACACTCGAAGAAAAAAATGATAGTGGTAGTGATAGGAAACAGCCATTAGAAGAATTTTTTATCTGGCACCAATTTAACGTTATTGTCGTCGTGAGGAAGTTAAGAACGTTCTTTTACAACCTGGGCTTGGAGCTTATAGATTTTCAGTTTGCAACACCCGCGGGCGACGTCTTACAAAATATGACTTGAATTGCTGCTGGATGTCTGCTTTCCGGACTAACTTGTTTGCAACTTCACTGCCTTTGTTCAATAAATACGTGTGCCAAAGTTGAGGCTTTGACCGTTTTTTTGGAGGGATTTGATATATTGTGTTTTGTAGTTGAAACGTGCAAAGTCCGGAGTGCTCCGGGCTCACTTGCATAATCCGGTCGAAATAATAAAAGTTGTGTGGTTTCTCCACTCCAAGAATTTCTGTCTATCTCGAATATCGCGATAATTTGTGAGGTGTGCTTTCGGCTTTGTTCATTTTTGTTTCTCAAACAGCACTAAACTGTATAAAGTGTGTAGTACGGAGCTAAACTGGCGAATTCCCTCCAAGTTCGATAGAATCCTTCAGTTGTACGTCGGTGTAGAGCACGATCCTTGGGCTTTTGTCGACGAGCGAGAGCGCAATCACTGGACTCGAGTGCGTGGAATTCCCAATGGAAAGCGCGCGTGCTTCATTCGAGCTTTTATCTAATCTTTCCAGTGTTTATGTTTATTGAATGGCGGCATTAAACTTGCTACATGTAGCAGGACAAGCTTTTACGGTGACGACAATTCTTGTTTTCAAATTTGCATATGTTTAAGGATTACTCCGGTTGGTTCCGGGCTACC
This sequence comes from Gnatocerus cornutus, assembly GCA_029298725.1. NCBI lineage: Eukaryota > Metazoa > Arthropoda > Insecta > Coleoptera > Tenebrionidae > Gnatocerus > Gnatocerus cornutus. The sequence continues at coordinate 6,617,841 of CM055517.1, forward strand.
GAAATTAGGTGTTCTTTTTCGGATTAAATGTAGCGTGCTGGACTTTAAGGAACGGTTATCTAAATTTGTCACTGCCGTTAGGGTTTATCCGTTTTTGCTGTTCGATAAAGACGAGTCGATGCTGTATTCCAAACGATAGCCTACATAGATAGAAGCAGAGCTTTGGGTCTGGAGAAATCCGGTCGTGAGGGCGATAGGAGAGATACAATAAAGCAAATCACTATGGCTATACGGAGGCTAATAATATGTAGGTCACAGGACAAAGGGGTACACGAATCTAAGGAAAATTTCATGTAGTGCATTAAGGTGCAGGCATGTTTTTGAAGTTGGTGCATGTTTAGAAGTTTGAAGCGCTATAATACCACACAATGTTAGTTTTCTTATAAAAATAACTTTGGCGTGGTTATATTTAAAACTTGTTATAATATAAAGTTTAGTGTTTTGCGGGCAGAAATTGTCGTTCTCGCATGAGGTTTATAACGCTGAATTGTTAGCATTTGTGCTCTATTAGTTATTGACGTTCAATTAGGCCTCTAGGCACTTTGCTCTTCTCTCATTGAACAGTTCGACAATTGCTGATTGATGTACATGTAGCTTTCCAAAACGTCATGTATTGTTGCAGATAAAGGCGAACTTTTTACCAACGAAAATGTAGCTCTGGGCTACAATAATCGAGTTCAAGGGAAATCGTTACTGTTTGTAAAAAATAATAAAACATGAAAACCTTCCGACAGAAATTCTTGTTCAAATGTTTACATTTTTTTGGTACAATATAAAAATAAAAATTTCTAAAATTCGTTGCTTTCGACCAACAATTTTGTGGAGTTAGTACACTCATATATGGCAACTTCTGCAAATTTCATAGCTGTAGCACTAAAATAACCAAAATCAGAAATTTTAGACAAGAATGTTGAAAATTTTTGCTTCGTCTTAAAAATAAAAATTTTCAAAATTTTTTTCTCAACAATTTCGAAAGTTGTGAGGGTTAATATACAACTCAAAAATTTTATAACTTCCCCAAATTTCATATAATACTAAAATTACCGAAACTACGAATGTTAGAGGAGGATTTCCAAAATTTATGTATCTTTATCTTAAAAATAAACATATTGATGGAGTGAATTTACGACTTAAAAATTGCAATTTTACCAAAATTCAAGCTGTAGCACACAAATTATTAAAATTGCTAATTTTAATGGAGAATTTCATAAATTTTCGTTTCGTTTAGAAAATGAAAATTTCTAAAATTTGTGTTTTTGCTCAACAATTTTCATGGAGTCAATTCACGACGAAAAATAACAACTTTACCAAAATTCATACCTGTAGCACTAAAATTACTGAAATTGCGAATCGCTTCGTTTTGGAAACTAAAATTTCTAAAATTTGTATTTTTTGCTGAACAATTTTGCAATTTGGTGGAGTTTATACACGACTCAAAAATAGCATCTTCTCCGAATTTTATAACTACATATAGCACTAAAATGACCAAAATGACGAATTTTGGTGGACGATGTCGAAAGTTTTGGCTTCGTCTTAAGAATAAAAATTTCCAAAATTTGTGTTTTTTGCTGAACAATTTTGCAATTTGGTAGAGGAAATATACAACCCAAAATTTGTAAACTCTATAAATTTCATAGCAGTGCCATTAAAATTATAAAAAAAAACGAAATTTAGTGAAGTAGGTCGGTAATGTGGCTCCGTTTTACAAATAAAAATTTCTCAAATTTATATCTTTCGTTTTACAATTTTAGAATTTGGTGGAGTTAATACACGACTCAAAAATAGCAACTTCCGGAAATTTCATAGCTGTAGCACTAAAATTACGACAATTACGAATTTTTGTGAAGGACGTCGGCAATTTTTGCTTCGTTTTGGAAATAAAAATTTCTAAAATTAGTGTCTTTCGCTCTACAATTTTACAATTTGGTAGAGTTAATACACGGTTCAAAAATAGCAACTTCCTCGAATTTCATAGTTGTAGCACTAAAATTAACAAAATTACCAATTTTAGTGGAGAATGTCGGAAATGCCTACCTTAAAAATAAAAAGGTTTTCTGTACCTATTCACATTTCCAACATTGCTGTAAGACGTTTAGATTTTGTTACAATTTGATTAAAACCCTTGCAAATATACCGAATGAAATTATAAAATTTGATGACAATGCAATTTGTGCAGCCCGCTTGAAAATAATTCGTTTTCTTTCCTTGGAGTAGTTAAATTTAGTATAATGAACGTAAATGCATCCATCGTCTTTTTTCAATCCCAGTCCCATTCCTGGCAACAAAGAAAAAGATCGCAACTTTATGATATTTAGTCTGGGTCCAACACTAATTGGAGTGCAATCTCGACACAAATGGACCTTACTATTTCGTAAGAAAGAGAGTTGCACCTGTTCTCGAGTCATCTCTGTCAGACCTATTGTTATCCACTCAGTTGGACCAGATGTACGTGCGTGGGTGTACAGAAAGTGGAAGATAGGAAGCAATCATTTCGTATGTAAGATAGCGGTTAGCGGAAACAGTATCTATATGTCGGATACAAGATTCATGTTTCGGCATTTGCTCGAATTAAACTATCAATAATTCACGGCGGCCTGGCAAGATGACGGCAGTAAAGTCTAGGAGAGACGCCGGTTCCCTTTTATGATCACTCTCGCTTTACGGACGGCTGTCTCATTTTTATGCACACCATTTCACTGAAACCCCCAACTATTATCAAAAATGTGAATTGTGTTCGCAGGAATAAGACAGCGTTATTTAAAATTTTATGACCGGTAAAGGACACTGTTTTCGAAGCTTGGAGGCATTGATACGAAGAATCACGTGTTGCCACTGTAGACTTGTCAGGATAATGAGCTCGTTAGTCTGCACCCACTTTGGCATTGTCGGAACAAAAATATAATGGGTGTTTTGAGGTGTGCATCACTGGTTTCCATCCTTAATCACTATAACTAGGACTCTAATTATTTGCAGCAGTCTGTCAGGAAGAAGGGCGACCACAATGACCGCGCTTTACCACCCACCGCCATTAATGAAAGCTTTATTAACTCTCTTTGACGCACCATAAGCTTGTGCGTGAAACATTAAGGGTCTGATAACCTGTTGCCACTATAAAGAGTCTCTGAGTAATGGATATCTCATCATTGATGAAGTTATGTGAGTGAGGATCATGTCAAATGGTCACTGATGGTGGCTATTTGAAACTAGTTAATGGTTTTACTCTTCGTACATGCTTCCCTAATTAAATATCGATTCACGTTAAGCTACCCGCACATAAATTGAACGATATGCAAAGTGTGGCTTTTTCGGTGTTATATGGTCGAACGGCTCTGATTTATGACACGTGGAGGACGTTATTTAAGCCGCGTCTAAGAAATATTTTCCATTGAACTCAAAATTTATGCTCAAATCTCAATTTAGAAATTAGATACAATTTCCTTTTGATAGGAACGATCTGAAAATAGTGGATGGTCAGTTTTTGAGCAACAATGTGTTTCAAAGAAGGGCACAATCAAAGTTCAGTAATTTTGGTTTACGGCGACTTTGTTATTGTAGAGCAGTAAAGTTTACACCTCGTGATAAAACATGATTCAGTGTTCCACCCACATCGAACACATTAAAGTCCTCATTGGAACTACTTCCGAACCGAAATTAATCAGCAAATGGAATTTATACCGGTCAAACGAGAGCTCCGGTCCTTGCTTCGGAATCTCATCTTGTGAGTTAGATCCGAAATAGTTTTGCTTTCAGTTAAAATACCGAGGTAACCGCGAGGTTATCGGCTGCGATTCGAGGGCGAACTTCTCGGATGAGATTGCAACAGCAGTCGAAATTAATGCCAGTTAGAGAAACACATTAAAGATGTTGGCTAGTTGTGCAGGTATAAATCCTCGTTAATGGGCGGCATGCGCCGAATCCATCCCAACTATAAGCGAAAGCGCGGCTTCAGGATTACCAACTTCTGAAGTAACCACGTAACCACTTAATCTGTGAGGGTCAGGTCATAAACCGGAGCTCCGGAGTCCGGTAAAGTTCTGCAGCATGGGCTTTACGGCCGCCCGGAGCTGCGCAGTCCCTGGAGCCGCTCTGGGCGCTTCCGTCGTGAACAAAATACGCCAAGATCTATCGCTCAAGACGCTGATCTTAGGCTTTGTAGAGGAATACTGCCACAAACACACCGGAATACCTCATTATACTACACAAGACATTGATGGGCCAATCGCAATTCTATCTACGTTTCTTAAATTGATTTGGACTGACAGGATGTGTCCAAATTAAATAAGATTTTCAAATTTGACGTTTATTCATTTTAATTCACAATGGTTCACGATGGATTTCACTCCGAACCTGCCGAAGTGGAAAATTTAAATGTATTAGCTGTCGTCGGATTCCTGCCCAATTTTCGCCAAGTCAGAAATGTTCCAACTGCTGTATTGAATAACGATGGTTACAACAATTTCACGTTTTATACGCACTGTGTTGAATACAGTCGCGCGGAAAAATTGGTTACACGGCAAATAATGTTGCTAAAATGGATAATTACAGTGGCGCAAAAAATCGACGCGCTCATTTTCCTAGTGTTTATAACCAAGTCTAAGATAATTAAGAAAACTGTGCATCTCAAATTATGCGCTCGTTCAAACTCTACTCTTCTCGTGTGTTTTAATTCCCGTCACATTTTTATTTTACAGTTCATAATTAGTTCTTTTTGGTAACTAAGACGTTATTGTCAAAACAGAGGAAATTCATTATCGGAAAATAAAATCCATACCCCTTTTCATGCTATTTTATTCATTAACTCGTCGCACTTCATAAGAAATCAAATTGCTTTTAACAAACTTTCGCAAACTTTGTACAAGGTCTTTTAATATCGACTGTTTCCGCTATTCATAAAGTATTCAATTAAAACAAAAGAACAAAAAAAACACCAGACAACTTTGCAAAGATGTTGATACTCAAAGTACAAAGCAACAATCGAACAATTTAAATATAAATTGTCGGGACACTCCAAGCGAAGTAAACAAATTAAATGTCACAAAATAATTCAATTGAGTTCGTCGTTATAGTAAACAAAATCTGGAAAGGGTCCTCAATTATATTAATGGAGATTCAGGGAATGCAGAATGTTCAATTTTTAAGAAACGATCGAGTTAATTTTTAATCAAAAGCACGAAACTGCGGCTATAACAATAACTGTTTTTAGAAGAAACATAGTAATGAAGTTCACCTGATATCGAACGACGAATCGATAGAGTTTAAGGTCACGAAAGGTAGATTGTGGGGTATTTCATTAGGGGCGATTATTTGATGAATTAACTTAATTACGGCTTTATGAATTTTGGGCCATTCATCAGGCTATTGTAAAAAATTGTTGTAATTTTTTTAATACACACGCACAACAAAATTGAATTGAAACAACAATTTGTGTAGAATTATTGAAATGTGGTTTATTATTGATGCATTTCCATAGTTGTAACTTCCCTAATGTTATAGCTTTATCACTAAAATTACCAAAATTATGAATTTGCAAATTTTTGTTTCGTCTTCAAATTAAAATTTCTAAAATTTGTGTTTTTCGCTCTTAAATTGTGTAAATTAGTGGAGTTAATAAATAACTCAAAAACAGTGATTTCCCTGAATTTCATAGTTGTAGTACTAACATTACAAAAATTACGAATTTTTGTGGAGCATCCAGCAAATTTTTAATTCATCTTAGAAATTAAAATTTCCAAAATTTCCGTCTTTTGCTCAATAATTTTGCAATTTAATGGAGTTAATACATAACAAAAAAATAGTAATTTACCGAAATTTCATAGCTTTAGGAGTAAAATTACCAATATTACGAATTTTAGTTAAGGATTTCGGAAACTTTTGCTTCATCTTGATTAAAATTAATTAAAATTTCCAAACTTTGTCTTTCGCTCTACAATTTTGCAATTTGGTAAAGTTAATGCACGACCCAAAAATAGTAATTTTTCCAAATTTCATAGCTGTAGCACTAAAATTACCAAAACTACAAAATTTAAGAGAGGATCCAGTAGTAAATTTGTGTGTCGTCTTTAAAATTAAAATTAAAAAAAAGTGTCTTTCTCTCTAAAATTTTACAATTTAGTGGACTTAATGCACGACTCAAAAATAGTAATTTCTTCAAAGTTCATAGCTGTAGCACTAAAATTACTAAAACTACGAATTTTTGTAGAGGATCTTGAAATTTTTGTTTCGCCTTTAAAATAAAAATTTTAAAATTTGTACTTTCGCTCTACAATTTTTGGATCTGGTAAAGTTAATTCACGACCTAAAAATTGTAAATTTGCCAAATTTTATAACTGCAGCACAAAAATTACCAAGAGTACGAGTTTTAGTGAAAAATTTGGAAAAAATTTCCTTTCTTTAAATAAAAAAAATTTTAATTAAAAAAATAGTGTCTTTTGCTTGAGGATTTCTTAATTTGGTAGAGGTAATACACGACTCAAAAATAAAAACTTCCCCAAATTTTATAGCTGTAGCACTGAATTACCAAAATTACGAATTTAAATGAAGAATGTCTGAAATTTTTGGTTCAATGTATGTACTTTTAAATAAAAATAAAACTAAACTGTTAATATTCCGGTGGGTGTAATATTTAATTCCTGTGCCGGTCGCAACTCAAATTGAAAAATGCGCCTGGCTCAATTAAATTTCGCTGTTTATCCAATTTCGCCATCATTAATAAAATTCTAATTCGAAGGAAAAAGTGCAGTCGCGCCAAACTAATTCCGAAGCAACTATTCCCGTCCCCCGAAAAACATTGGCTAAAAACGTGCTTCTTATTGTTCCGTTCCCATATCGATGTTTCAGCACCATTTTTCAGCCATCGTTAGAACCGCACATGTTAGGCTTTCCTCCTCATTTCCTTCCGCCACCGCTTATGTTATATCGGAATTCTCCATAATGTTGCATTCTTTATTTTGGCTCGGAATCGTCGTTATTTGATTTGAGGATCGATATTGATTGAAATTCCAAGAGGCCTTATCGTGCATGTCTGAACGCCATTTATTCTGGATTGACTCAAGGGACAAATCATTTTTCAATAACGGAAAATACAGGGTTGATTGAGCGTGGCTTTAACACCCGCGAAGAATTCGTTGGTTTGTATCCATCAAGTGCCTCAAGTCAAATTGAAAAGCTATTTCGTCGTTTTATTGTTCGTTTCCGAGCGGAACGATTTATTTTGAAATTGCACACCTATGAGAAACTAATCTGGAAATCGAAATTTCTTTACACGAACTTTACGTGCGCAATTATTGCACCGTGGAAATAATAATTCGAATGATAAATGGTGGAAAGCAACGATGTTATCTGCTTAACAATCCATTAGCGGAGCTTTCAACAGGTTAGCTTTACGAAATATATTACTTCAGTACGAAAGCTCTCTTTGGGATTTTTCAAATGCGTTCTTGTGATGTATACGCGCTAAATGTGTTTTAGGACTTTATTTTACGTCACAATTGGAACTTATTTCTCCTGCGAGTTTTGATTCGACACGGATCCAATTTTAACGGCGTTATTTAACAGCCCTTTGTCGCTCGTCGCCAATGCCGACCGAAAAATGTAATTACAGCCAAGGCCTGAACATAAAGCTGCTTTGATATCACTGTATTATTTATTATTCATAAATGAAACGTGATGGATATTTGAGAATAATTTCAAAATTTTCTAATCAATGGCGAGCCTACCAATGATAAAATTCATCTAAAGGTTACACGCTCCTCTTTGTACAATTCTCAAATATTTCATCCATTGAACACCATTGTTACAGATTAAAACACGGTTTTCCATCAATTATAATTCACCAGTGTGACGGGTCTCAATTTTAAACCCCCGAAAAATTTATGAATTTCGGGAAGAATTAATTTTTACGCGCTGCAAATTGAAAGTGTGAAATGACTTCCATAAAATTGATACAAAAATGTGAAGTGTGAAATATTGCTCGTTCAGTTTTAATGTCCGAATGAGTGGTTTTGTTTTTGGAACAACAGTGCCAGAACTGAACAACTTTTATTTAAACTAAAGCTTCCGAATAACTTTTTGATTATAAACATTGATATGACATTTTACATTTATTGTGCACGACATTATGTTTTAAATAAAGTTTAAACGTTTTGTGAGATTATTTCTGACGAATAATTTAATAATACAAATGTAAAATGTCAGGGAAAATGTATTGTGCTTTGATTTATTTTACTATTATTTATCTGACAAAATATGAAATATTTACCTGTAATCGATTGATTTTGTTGTTTGTTATGGGCGAATGCACTGGGGACAAAAAGAATCAAATAAATACAAAGCAGATATTGAATAGAAAATACAAATGTTTACATCAATTCTAAAAGCTGACTCTGCTAGACGTATAAACATTGGTAATAAAGCTCTAAGAGAGCTAAAAAACTTCAATTTTATAGTTTCCAGGCGTCAGCGAAGAGCTCATTAAAGTGAAATTATCTCAAGACGGAGATTTAGAAACAAATCCTGAGATTGGTCCCTGTTGAAATATAATTCTTGAGTAATGACAGCAATAATACAATTTTTAGCTGGATGAAAAAATAAGCTCACAATCCGCCGCGGAAAAATGTTTTTCAATTAAATAAAAATGCGCCAATAAAACATGTTTTAGCCTTAAAGCCTCTCATTAAATGGAAAATACAGTATTAGTATTCAGCTGCGTTACAAAAACAAAGGTATTTTTATTTGATTCAAAATTCACGTTTATGCAATGGCTATCAATTCCATTAAAAATAATCTGAGGGTTTTATAAGTTTTTTTTTTGTATATACAAAGATGGTATTTTTTATTTAATAATAATTTCAAATAGAATTTGTAAAAAAAAATTTTTTTAGAGAATTTTGAAGCACTGTTGGTAGTAATGCTGCTAAAACCTCTGTTCATTCCCCTTAAGATCGCGTCAATTGAAATATTTAATGAATTTCCGATCAAAATATTACACAAGAAAAAGGTAAGCGCCAAGACAAAATTCTTTTTTCCACTTTCTGTGAATTCAATTTTAGGACACAGGTTTTGGATAATGTCTGCTACTCCCCATGATTTATCAACAATTATTATCTCATAACTCAGTTAATGATAAAAATGTGCGATAAAGTATTCAAATGAAGCAAATTACCAAAAATATCAATACTTTTCGAATTAAGGGTATTCAAATAGTACAATCCATTTCAGTTGTTTGAAATGATTTTTTCAATTCTCTCGCTATTCAAAGGAAGTTAATTATATTTTCACGCACGTGCATTGAAGTGCATGGAATTTTATCATTACAATTGCGCAAAGCTAATAGCAAACTAACAGTAAAATTGATTGAAAATTTTCCTTAACATTCGATTCATTACCTGAAAAATGATCAAATTACGCTATTTAACCCAGTAATTGGATGAAATCACTCAGTTTTAAAACAATAATAAGCATAATGGTTCTAGCATCAGATTAGTTATCGATTTGTCCGTACATCACGTAAATTATTCACCGATGAGCCCTAATACCCTCAAATCCCCTTATATATTTATTTTTAGTTGTGTACACATCACGATTTACCCCAAAAATCAAACACGCATGAAGCTGTAGCGTCGCAAATAACCCTAAATTACTTCTAGTTCATTCGTCCGTGCATGTTATAAAACCAACCCCTTACGTCCCACCTGCTCTCGACATCCCCGAAGCGCATTAATTAGACGACAAACACGACCATGGTAGGGCAAGCAAGCTCAGCGAGTTCATCATATCATTGTGTTTGATCAAGTGCGCTGCGAATGCGGAACCATAACCGACAGACGACCACCAAGTTGACGGGGATTAGACGATGGCAGTGGGGGTGGATGACAAGCCACCCTTTTCCGTTTCCTAGCAACCTCGGCTATGCAAACAGCACCTGAGCCTGGAGCTCCTGCACCTGGGGCGGAACGGACCGCCGACGATGCCACCGACGGATTCCAGAGATACAAGAAACAAAACACGGGGGATTGAGGAAAATGTTTGTTATGTTCAGCGAGTAAATATGCGAATACTGCTTTGGAAATATTCGGCGATTCTTTTCCTCCTGGAGGTTTTTGATAATTGTGACAGTTTTTACCAGGCGCATCCACCATTTCCTCCATTTTTTGAAAATTTCCTATTTTTTTTAGATACAGTCGAAGATCCAACAGAAAATAGATGACAACAAAGAACTAAAATAAAGAATATCCGAAAGACACCACGCAAATATTTAAAAATATACTTCAAAAGCGTCGATAAAATGGTGCATGCGCCAGTTCAAAATTTATTAATTACAAATATTTCGGCAAGTTTTAAACTGTCTGAGTGGAAATTATTTCCGCTTTTTTGAAACCGGAAGCAGAACATTGTTGACTTCTATTTTCATTTTAAGTCTTGGAGTGAAAAATTCCTGTCATTTCGTGTTGACAAACCGTAATATTCCGCATGAGCGTCCAAATGAGCTTTGAAAACTTTTTCTTGTCCCGAATGACTGGTTTTACGTGTACGATCATTATTAGTCTTCAAATAACGACAGAAATTCTCTTGTAAAACAAGACTTAATTGGGGACGAGTCATAAAATGGCAGTCTCTGTTACGAGTCGTCTGTCATGACAACAAAGCTCATAAGCTGCAGCGCAGTCATGTACACTAATGCAGTTTTAACGTCTTGTTGATGATCTTGGTAGCAAGTTAATAAACTTGATAAATCCATTAACGAAGACGTAACAATTCGCTTCTAAAGTTGAAATTAAATTCCTGAACTTGAGTTTGTCAGATTTTATTGATTAAGATTCGATCATAGCTGAAAAACTTTGAATTCAACAACTCCTCCAACTTTGCTAATTCAAAGCTTAAAATTCCCTAAACTTAGAGCCCGGCTTCCGGCAAAGCTCTCCACATATCTTCACATTTCGGAAAACTAAAAGTAAATGGGATGTAAAATGAAGTAAGAGCTCCAAACAGCGCGCCATTAAAAATTTAATCTAATCTAAATGGCGAGAGGTCCAAGGAAGGGAATTTCACCTGATCTGACGCAATAAAATCACTACCCCTGCAGCTTTTTATAAAATTTAATACATCACGCTTTCTTTGGACGTCTAGACCTCTTCCTCCATCATCAATAAGTCAGTGACTTATTCTAGTAAACACGTGTCTAATCGTTGGATTCCCTTCGGTTGTAGTCTGACGTGTTCGGTCAGCAATGGCTGCCAGCAATCGATACACTCAAATAACCTTTAATCGATATTTTTCCGAGGGGTGAAGAGATAGAGAAATAGAGGATAAGTGACAGGAGGGTCACCACCATCGCATGTAATATTCAGAAGAAGCCTCGGACCAGGTGCACCGTTGCCATGTCAACTGTATACGATGTCTGGAATTATTAAAAGCCAGAGTGAGTGACAGCTGCTGGAAGCCCATTTGGAGGCCTATTAAGTTTGATTTATTAGACAGGAATTAGAAGAAAAATCAAAGCCACACAATAAGAGTATCAGAATTGGATCTTAACAAGACGAGGTGGCGAGCACTTTAAGCTCGTTATTATTCTTATTGATGAATGAGTTGCCGAGTCCCATGCAAATGTGGCTTTATTGAATGGAAAGTACGACGAAAATTGATTACAAAAAAGTGGTAATGTATTTCAGTCATTATATCTAATAAATATTGTGCTTTTACTTTCTATCCAATTTGTTTTATTTCTCATACCAAAAATACGCGCGTAATTTATTTGTTAAAAATGGTGGATGCGCCGGGTTAATCACTTTAATTTATTAGTCCCCGAAATAGACTTAACGGCGTCGCTTAAAATTTTACAACAATATCTCGGAAACACTGATAAATAACATAGATTGTAGACATGAGCGATTTGAGCACACAAATAAAAATCCCACCACTTTCATTATAGTTAATCGCCTTTTTAAAGCTTGTAAAGATGTGCGCTCTAAAGCTGCAAGTGCTTAGACGTTTCGTGCTCGTATACATCGAAATCTAAATGAAATTAACGGTACTCGTTTTAATGGTCGGAATTATTGTCGACGGTGTAGGTTGTCGAGGGCAAATCAATACAGCAATTAAGCGTCAAGCAGTCGAAGTTTAATGACCTGGATTATGCGAATTTTGGGTAAACAATAAGCTCCGATTATTTTAACAATAAATCCAAGTCGTGTGAGACAATAACAATGATGGTACCTTCCCGTGTAATAAAAGGAATTTACAACTGCTAACGACAGATACGAAGATGACCCTTGCCGAGATCACCTCTCAGAGTTTAGATTGATGAGGTCGACCTTTGTTGAAAGTTCCACCAGCATTGATTTTATAGCAACGGAGGCTATCAAATGACGCGTGCTTATAATTATTGCATGCTATATCACGATCTACTCGAAATAACATGAGTTTATGTACTTTTAATTTTGATTGTCCTTTTTAGCTTTCTTAATTATTACCGCCTGGACTTTTTACTTAAATATTTTAGTTTGATGCGGGGGAAAGAAGCGTAATTACAGTAGTTTCCCGACCATTACAGCCCGAAAAAGATCAATACTGACTGGTATCGGACATCATAAATGTTTACTCAAAGAATAGACATCAATAAATGCCAACACAATCTATTTCAAACCGTACTTGTATAAAATATGAAACTTCCGAGCAGGTATCCGCGATGTGTTTGTGTCCTATAAAAAGAACTGAGATTGAACACACCCCCGGTGCACTTAGTCATGTTTTTAAAGCTAAAATAAATTTTCTTCTTAATGAAACTTTTTGGATCATAATTCTGCAACTTTGCTTCCAGTCCGAAGTTGCCATTAATTAGTTGCCAACTATCGGAATTTCTGTAATATGAAAATATTACAGCGCTGTTTCGCGAATTATAAGCTGTTATTGGGGATAAAGCTGCTCCAAGCTGCAGAATAAATCAACGAGCGATTTGCGAGGTAAAAATGGAAAATGGCTAAGAAGTTCGGCTGTTTAACTGCAAGAAATTGCAGATTCTGCATGTCTGTACTAAACTATTTTAACAATCAATTAAAATGAAGAGTTTGAAATAAATTTCGCTCGATACATTTTATACAAATATAATTAAAAATATTCCAAGCTTAACCGATATCTACCAATATACATAAATTTATGTAATCTCAATTTAACTGTTTCACCTGAAAATTTCAGCATATTTTCCTGAATCCTGGGAGATTACAAGATATCCATGCCTCGTCTCTAATAAATTATTTTGATTAAGTAACCTTTAAACGCATTCGTGTTTCCAAACTTTGTGAAAAAAAGCAAATTTATGAGATATTGGAAACATTAAATAGCTTGAGGGATTAATGAGTTCAATCGATACTTAATGTAGCGACGGAGTACTTATACCTCTGCTTTATGTTACCAAGAAGTTATACTTTAAGACGATTACCACACACTATCATGTCTATTTGTAGATCGTTTCCAGTGAAAGTTTTATAAATAGTAACTTCGACGGTAAAGTTTGGTCGTTTAAACCACTGAATTAAAAATTAAACAGCAATAAAATTATTTATTTATTGGCTCCGAGATGACTGTAAATTCCGTGTCGGCAATGCATTATTGATGACCGTTACAGTTTTTGAGAGAAAAAATAAGAGCGTCTCTTTCGGAAATCTGAGAGAACTGTCAATTAAACGGCGCCTAATTGCTTACAGTTTCCGAACTAATGAAATAAAACGTATCACATTACAAACTAAAAGCTACGATTTTACTCGCCATCGGCCAAATTTGCACTCGCCTCTCTCTTTCACTTGGATGTTCCCCTTTCTGTATAGTTAATCGTTAATTGGACCGTCTCATCGATCGTTCAAATATCAGAAAGAAAAACTAATTTTAGGTTGGGTATGCGTGCGAAATTTAGTTACACGAAGATGTGCCCACTCAAACCCAACTTTCATTTGCATAGACATGGCAATTAGTCTGAAATCGTTCTGATCGGATAGTTTTCAGCTTCAGTCCAGTGGAGGGATTGTTTTTCAGGACTGAATAATGAATTAGACCCGTTGACCGGAACGCTTCTGTTTACACTATAAATTTAGATCGTAGTCCGGGGATTGAAAGCGCACCTCGATATGAAATTGTTACATTTTTACGGTTAAGAAAGTCATAAATTTTCTTTAATAATCGCTAATTCATAGCGTCTTTGGCTGCGGAGCATGGATGCATCATTAGAAGTTAATTTTGTGCCAAGAACATAATAATTAATTACTTGTGGCTTATTGTATTTGTCTTAAAATAGAACTTGGAAGATGATTTGAGTGTTATTGTAACGAGTAACGACAGACGATTTATTTTGGAGTAAAATAGAATGGTCTGGAAGGCTTCAAATAAATAAAACGGCGTCCAAGTGCGGTTTGGAATTTGCAATCTGTTGGTAGTTCTGTCCGTCAAATAGTCTGTAGGAACAAAACGCGATTAATCTTATGAAAGTGCCCAGAAATGGATTTCTTTCCTGAAAGAAAAATATTTTCTATAGCTCCCGCCAGCATAAAAAAGTTATATCTTCCTCCGTCAATAAAACTAGTTCTCTAAGAATAGGCTTTGGAAATTCACTTCTTTGTTTGGCACTTGAGCAGGATCGGGTGTTTTTCCCCTGTAATAAATAGCTTTTCCTCATGCATAGAGACCAAAGCACTCGAAAATTTCCCCTCTTCATATTCGTTTTTACGTTCTGGGAAATTGATATTTCAAATAGACATTCTTTGTTCGATTGACCTTCGGAGAGAAGCCGAAGCTCTTTTCTTTCGAGAGGAACGAAAACAAAACCGACATCGGCATGTGGTATATGAAGATAAATGTAGGAAAACACCTTCGATATAGGAGGGTAACAGCTTGTCTTGATCGAATTGAGGGCACACTTTACGATTCAGTATCGAGTCGAGCGGAAGAAAAACACTGAACTTACAGAGAAAGAAGAAAAAGCTCGAGACCGGATGATTTCAACACGTACCTTTTAGCACTCACAGATCTTTCAGATTGTTTTTATTTCCACCGTTATAAAGTATTTTCGACGTTTCTTTTCATCATCTCGCAAATGACTGGAAAAAACGGTTTCATGAACTATCATAATCGAATTAGAAAAAAATCACATGTAGAAACGAGAACCGCTGGTAATAAGTTCTAACAACCCTTTGCATGTGTGCCAAGAAATACGGCCGCTCTACATGGAAAGCACTGTTGCATAATTAGTAAAATGTCATTTAATTTTAACTACAAAGGCTCCGATAAAATTGTAACATTAAAGCCACTGTTCTTACTAATAAGGAATAAAGATTAGTTGCGCCGTAAATCAAGAATCACGTAAATCGTAAACTTAACTGAATAATGTTTCCTTACATTTCAGATTTTGATCAAAGTTACATTTTTAATTTACTACTGCTATAAACCTGAATTTTTATTAAAATGTGGCAGAAACTTTTTTATTTGGAGTTTTAACTTCCGGGATATAGAAGATCTTGTTTTTACTGGCGGGCGATGAACTCTGAGCTTTTTTTTACTTCACAGAGTTTCGTTATCAGTTTGAAGTTTATTATTTTTCTGATGAGACATAATGAGGCAATGTTACTTTAGCTTTAGCAAACAGCTAATTGATATTGCGGTATAAACTCCATATTGCCGAAAGTGCAAAAATGGCTTATGGCCATTCCTCCCCATTAGCTATTGATTCTCAAATGGCTGTTTGTATTTCTGGACAGCCATTGTTTAATTAGTAGTGCCTGGAGCCGGACAAATGATCCAATAAACTACAGATCTAAACAGATACTTGCAATTTGGTTTGATTTTCCCGTCAGACCTAAAATATTCGAAATTTTTGCACAAAACTTTGCAGAAAATATTTCATTGTCACCTCGTTCAGATACACCTCTCATAATATTAAAACTTTCATGACATGATAAAGTGATAAAAAGCGTGTGAGTATGGCGGTGTATTCATTGCTAATGCAATATTGGATCTGATTTATAGTCCCTCGTGGTTGTGATATCGGGAGCATACTTAAGTGGCTTCCATCTGCCGCCGGTTTCGGTTGCACAAACCATACATGGCCTATCACGAACAACAAAACAAAGTTGTGGGAGTCATTAATTTCTCCATTAAAATTTAAAAGAAGATTGAGAGAATGGAACACAATTTCAATTACTTATCTCGAGAGGAAATTACAACGACATTATTGTCTGATAGCTCTGATAAGTTCCTAAGTTAGATCTAATATGAGAGATAGTTGGAGAAGTTTTGCGACACTCGGCAAATTCGTTATTAATAACAATTAACTGAGCAAGTATTTGCAGTCCCGAAATTGCTTTTTAATGTGGAACATTGCGCGCTGATTTTATCCACAAATTAATTATTAAAACCGGCCCACATAATATCGATCTATTTATAAATAAAATGATATTTCACGACACGACCAAATTTTATCATTATAGTTAAGCTAATATCGAAGCAAATAAATCCCATTCGAGATTGTAATCTACTAAACAAGACGCTGATAAAGGTATACAAAGTTGTGTGACGTTTAGAATTGCTTCTGTAAGTTGGAGTTTCATTGTCCGTCCGTGACAAAGGGAAAAAGATACCCTAGACATACGAAATAGAATTTGAAATTAGTTTAATTACGAGGTAAATTGAGGTTTATTGCTCTTAAATGTACCCGACGGTATGTTATAATTTATTTTGTAAATAAATCCTGACTACTTTGATAAATTGGACATGAAATATGTCCGGAGGAAATACAACTTAATTACAGTTGAAACGTGTCACGCAATGAAGAAAAAAATTAATTTTGCATTAAATTTAAAGTAAGCCCGAAAATCGCTTGATATGAGTGTAATAAAGTTCTTATAGTCCCGTGTATTATTAAATGAAGGTAATAAAGCAGCTTTGATGACGTCGTTCCTACTTTAATGTATCCCAATTCTAATCTAGCCGAGACTAAAATGATGATTGTGATGAATGAACGCAATGAATTTTTTAAGCAACGTTTTCCAGCTTGTGTGCGTACGAAAATTTGTTAAATGTAAATTGGGGCGTTTCGAGCAATTTGCCAACTTACGATAATGTGGATTTGCGGTGACAAATGGTTTTGTTATTTATTAGACGTCATTATAAGTAATACAAATTCCCTGCTAAGTATTCTAATAAAGTTTGAAATATTATGTTTAATATGTTATATAAGCGACCAGATGTTATATTTCCGCTTCCGTAGTTCGCCGAAGAACAATAATTCGTGGTAGTCGCGCATCGGCTGAAAGAGAGATGTAATTGAGCAATTGATTAATTAATTCCTCTATAATTAATGATTTAAGTTAGTTCGTTGGCGATGCGGGATTGTTAAAGTGCCGAGTAAATATACTCGTCCTACATAACATAAATTTTCGGTTTAGACGTAGCGTTTATTAGCTGGCCCAAAGCCAGAACACAGTGTTTTAAGGTTTGCATTCTTGAAAGCCGTTAAGGCGAGAAACCAAATTTAATCAACCAACTTCCAAATTGTGTTATGCCCGAATGAATGAATATTTCAAACACAACTTACCCAAATTGCCGCTTATAACATTTATAATCTTAATTCAGCAAAAACGCCCTCAGAAAATATTTATTAATTTTAATCATAATCCCGAGAAAAGGGGAGTTTTTGTGGGGTGAGGCGAAACGCGACTTGAAAAGTCTTAAACTACTTCAGCGACAATCTTCTTACATCTACTTTAGAACAGCATCAAGAAGGACACTGGACTGAAAGCTACTTTTCAAGTGTGAATACATTAAAGTTAACTCAGAGTGTGGAAAAGAGACGCTTTAGTATGATTTTCTTTCTTATCCGGACGTTTTATGATCTTTCTCCAAACGAACTTGCAAACTTAGAAACGGATTATTTTTCCTTTCACTGAATCAAAACCAATAATAAAATCCTGACTCTAATTTATTGCTTTATATACGTGACTGCTTACTGAAATTATTAACCCGAAGAACGAAGCAAAAAGCACGTTGATTTATTCCCTCTTTTTCAATCGACTAATTTTATTACTTTTTATTTTTCTTTGACAGCTTCGATTATAGTCGACGAAAAACTCCTTAAGTAACTTTTCACGGCTACCGGGAAATTCGACAATATTTATGGAAAACTTTTTAAATAAAGAGTTTCAAGTTCGGGATGTAGAGCTGTACCAAGTATACTCCAAAAGTTCATATTCACTTCGATTACTCTCGTAAACAGTGCGCCACTTGCTTCTAACGTTCTTTGTTTCTCTCAAGACTTGACAACCGCGACACTTATATCTTCACGATTTTAGTTTCAGTTTAATATTTGTTTGGTTTCAAATTATATATCACACTCAAACTTGAAGAATAATTTAGAAAAATCACAATTTTCTTTTAAAATTCATAACTTTAAATTTTAAGCAATGAGTACTTTAAAAGTATTTTAAAAAAAGTGCACAAAACTTTCTAGAACATCAAAAAGAAAATTAAAAAAAAATCATGTTCAAAACAATTCGTAACTTTGGTGTTTTTAGTGATAAATCAATAAAATTTGGAGGAGTTCTTTTTACATGCATATAAATTGTACTAAATTTTAAAATTCTAAAACAATATTTTTTTTTATGACCAACCAAAACTTATTCTTACTTATCATTTTTTAATAAATTCTACTAAAACAATGAAATTTGAAGAATCTGTTACTTTCCACATGTTTATTAGCTGAACTTTATTTAAAAATTGTAGAGCAAAAAAACGGGTTTTGGAAATTTTTGTTTTAGAACCAACCAAAAATTACATTATTTTGATTAAATTCTATAATTAGCACAATTTTCCTCCAAAACCAACAAAATTTGGAGAATCTGTTTTTTGATACTTGTTTATTAACTCGGCCAAATGACAAGATAGAGTAAAATATGATAATTTCTTTTTATTTTCTTTATTTAGAGCCAGTAATTACACCATATTTCAACTGAATCTGTGGTCCAAACTTCAACACATGCCCAAATTTTGGGACTGTACACGAAATTGTGTATAGGACTGTATCACCTAGTTACATTTTTACTTTTGTTGGGTTTGCTGTTAATATCTGAAATATTGACAAACACGTCAACCTGACAGAAACCAGAAATAATTTTTGATTTTGCACAAATTTAGAGACTAATGGTCAATGTTGTTCGTTACATGAAGAGCTCTTCCTGTCTTAATATTGTGACTGTAGGTTTAGTGTAATATAACCCCCAATGTAACAGCAAACGAGTTGTAGTTGAATCTATTCGTGTCAGTTTTTAACACTTTAAAGCCTGGAATAGATTAGAGAGAATCTTGCAACACTTTTAACGCGAGTTCTTGCTTATGTGTTTACACTGTTTGCAATAAATAATGAGAGTTTCTCTCGCGAGAATCTGGTGAGTTCTGGCTTTTGCAGTTTCTCACAGATCCCCTTATTTGAAAGAACGATCAAAAAGGGTTGTATACACTGGAGAGAAAATCTCTCGCGCGAGAACTTTCGCGAGTTCCAGAGAGTCAACTTACAGCGGTAGTTACATTAGGAACATCACTGTCCGACAGAAGCTCATGCGAGATTTCTCGCAAGTCTATTTCCGCCTTTTGATAAGAAGATGCACTGGCTGCAAGTAATGTTTATGTTATGACCTGGCTCATTTAGATTTTCAAATTAAAACCTTTACCTTGAGATGAAATTGCCGACCGTTGCACATGAAACAAAAAGAATCTTCGAAATTTGAGATGTTGATAACGTCGTCATTTCGTTTTTATTCAAACATATTCATTAGTTCCACTTGCTTTGTTTCTAAACTTACCAGCAATTAAACGAATCCAAAACGGTCAAATCACAGTAAAATTCGGAAAAACACAAGTGTTTTATTTACAATTTTTGTTAAAGTTAAAGATCACGCATAGCACATCGTAGAACTTCTTTACTATTCACTTTGCATCGAATGGGACGTAAATCTTTTACTTTTCCAACAAATTCCTGATTTGACAAATAATGTCAATAATTGTAACCAAACAAATTTTGACAGCTCTCCCAATTTTTAAACCATTACCAATTTTAAATAAAATCACTAGCTGTCCAGATACACTCTGCACTTACATACACTGGTCGCCATCAAAATTGGGGCCACAGTTTCAGTTGAAATACGGTGTAAATTTCCGCATTAAAAAAAAAATGTAACTGGTGTTTTTAGTAGAAAAGCAATAAATAATTTTGAGAAGTTACTACTTTCTACAGGCTTAAAAGTTCACTAAATTTTCAATTTTTGGAAAAAGAAAAAAAAATGAATTAAAATTTTTCAAACAAATTAAAAATCCCATTATTTTCCATTAAATTTTATAACTAACACAATTTTACTTCTAAAACAATAAAATTTTGAGGATCTGTTACTTCGGCCTTTGTTAACTCGGCCAAATTACAACATTCTAGAATAATAAAGAGCCGCCGCATTAGAAATTTAAATATTTGGCGCATCCACCATAAAACCAATGAAAATATTTCCGCATTTTTAAAACAATTAGTAAATTTGGTGTTAATAGTCGTAACGTAATAAAATTTGGAGGAGTTTTACTTTCTGCATGCTTATTAACTGTACGAAATTTTAAAGATTTTGATCAAAAAAGCAAAATTTTTGAAATTTTTACTTTAAAGACCAACCAAAAATTTCATAATTTTTTATTAAATTCTCTATCACTTTTTTCCTCAAAAATATAGAAATTTAGAGGATCTTTTATCTAATACTTGTTTGTTAACTCGGACAAATTACAAAATTGTAGAATAATTTCCAAATTTTAGAGCAAGAATTGAAAACATTCCAAATTTTTATCACGTGTTAGCCCACTTCCACTCCTAAAACAGTACAAATTGAAGTAGATTTCAGAAGACCTTTGGACTTACTTATTAACTCGGCCAAATTTAAAATTGTAAAATTTTATTAAAATTAGCGCATCCACCATTTTTAAACAATGCAAAAATGGGTTTATTTATATTTCCTAATATTCCTATTTCCTAATATATTTCAAATTATCAATGATTACCAACTCCCGGTTTAACAAAAAAATCTTCTGTTTCAGAGAATGGAGAACACAATTAAAACAGTTTTAATTCGCGTTAATTAAATCGGGATTTTACAAAGGTATTTTTGAATGACACTCATTCAACATTGACATAATAAAAATATACAAACGTTTCCAACTACAAATTTAATTATTTTGAAATCATTAATTTAGTCACAAAGCACCGAGTTTTCATTGTAACCTCAATTTTGTTTTAATTGAACAACATGAAGATGAATTTTTCATTATGAAATTTAGAGAAATGTATATCATAGTTTACGATAATTAGGATTTATGAATTTATAAACATTAATTTATAGTGTGGACCACTCTTAATTAAAACATGCACCAACTGCGAAAAGTGAAACTTTAACGGCTGGAAACTTTGATGTTTATGACTGCACTGGTTAATGTAATGAATTGATAACGGTGTAATTGGCAGCAATGTATATACCAATAAAAGGTTTTTGGTATTTATTAAATTTAAACTAAAAACGGTGTTCAATTTATATACAGTATGATGAATGTCGATCGAAGTCTGGAAATGTTTAGTCGTCGCTCATAATTTTTTATCAGTTCGGTTTTTGCAGCGATACGTCGGCAGTGTTATAACTCAGAATTAAACGAATGAAAATCAATCCCGAAAGCCATAATGCAAACCGGATGAAATATGGCGCGCCGTCGTCAGACTTCGGTTAAATGCGCGCAATGTAGCATGTACACAAAATATATTACTTTATAGAGAATTCAATTCGGAAAATGTATGGTCAGGCATTTACTAACCGAGTTATATATTGTTCGAATGCCGAATCGGGCAAGCAATAAAAACAAATACTCCAATTAAACGAAGCTTGGTCCCTTTTAGAAAATCTCCATATGTGATCAGATCAGAGGGTCGCTCCGTTTCGGATTTGTAGAGTTTATCAGTTAATACAGGTCTTGGGTTAGTTAAAAGGTCGTTATACTAGAACGTATGCTTCGTCTGCCAATATTTTCTCTACACTTTGGATAATTGGAACATTTGGGCGAGGTTTCAAGTTTAATAATGAACTTAATTTCGATTAAATGTACAGCGGTTTAGCTATAAGCCTCCGGCTATCGGGTTTCAGCATAGTTATGCCAAGAAAATTAACAATGGGAGGTTGGACCGACATCAGATTATGCGTTGTAAAACGAGCGAGATAAGACGGGAAATTTCGTGATTTCAATTTGTTTAGGAATCTTCCACGAAACATTGGGGATTTTATTCGCCACCTACGCGACAAAGGCCTTGTTAATGACGCCCCCATTACCTCGCCCCAAATTATTGAAGAAATATGCATCAAAAATGCTGCCTAATTAATTTAGCTTCAAGAGACGCTCATTACAAACAACGCGTGGAGAAACCCGATCATTAACTGGAAATTAGCTTTTTTATAGACACATAAAGCATTTTACGTGTCAAAGCTTGAACTTTCTCCCCACAGCGTCGGTTTAGTCAGACTTGAATGTATTAATTCCAGTAGTTAACCCGAAAAATAAAATCGAATCCGCTAAGTCAGATCGTTAGTTATTCCGCCGTGGTAATTGTAATTTACGTCTCTTATAAATTAGTATCTCAATAAAGAACGTTTATATTTGGCTGTAAAATCCAGGAAAAGCACCGAGCTTTATCCGTAAAGTTATACGCCCAGTGAAGAATATGAAGTACTCAGGTTCGTCGATAAATTATACGTTTCCAATAATAATAAAATCCTCGTATGTTATTGCAGGAATGTATAGAAAAGTGGAAGGACTCTGGACAAGTAATGACCAATAACAGACGTGCTCCAATATTCGGAATTATCTCGAAATTCGATATATAATAATTTGTGGAACATTCCAGAGGAAGTAACTTGTAAGTATCTTTTTTATTACTTGTACGTCATAAAATCGAGATGAAAAGCTGATCAGACGACAAGTCGCGCAAATTTTTTATGCTTCTTTGAAATTAGTAGCGTCAGATTTCACGTAAACGCAATTATCATAAATCGAGAGATGGAGGGAAATAAAACGAAATGTTTCTCACTAAACAGACTTTCCACGGTGTTAAATGAAAAAGCAACAAATCGTAAACTGGCGATTTTCCAAAATAAAACTTCCCGTACTTGCATTTTTGCAGATTCGGAAAGTTTCTGCAGATTTATTGCTGTTGCTACAAATGTACTAAACTTCTCCGATTGTTCTGGCGACCACAGATTTCATATGTGGTGATTATGAAGAGCTTGATTAATGGGAGTTTGAGGATTAAGTCGATTTGAACGCTTCAATTTCCATCATTTTTCAAAACAGACAAATAGATATCACTTGTCTTCAAATCCGGGAAGTTTCCGGTTTCATTTATCATTTTATATCTTATGTACTATTACGAGCGTTCCTTTTATTAGTGCTATAAAGTAAAATGCTTGGAATGGCGCATTTTTAGGTTAAGATATAGTAAAGTTCGACGGAATAAAATTTAAATCTCCAATAAGCTTGTTAGGAATTTCAAATGAATATACCTAAATCGAAATTTTGTTAATTTCAACGACACGTTTGCTGGAATGGTTGTAAAAATACAATTTAAAAATTCCCATTCATACTCCTTTAAGCTTACATTGAAGTTATTAAATTTACGATGTTCTAGAGAGCCATATTCCGAAATTGGCGGCAATATGGCTTCAATATAACTTAAACATTGTTGCAATTGCCTTCGCAGTAAGCCCCGTTTATGTTTCAAATAACGTAAAATAACATTTCATTAACTCTGTCACGATTCGTACGTCTTAAAATTGCATCTTCTTGAAAAATGTATCTCGAGACTGTAAAACGCAGAGACATAAAAACTGGATGAGGTAACCAAATAGTAGTTAAAAAAATCCATTTTCTAGAAAAATTCATAACTTTAATGTTATTTGTAGTAAAGCATTGAAATTTGAAAGAAATGCTACATTCCACATGCTTATTGACTGAACTAAATTTTAAAATTTTAAAGCAAGAAACAAAAATTTTGGAAATTTTACGTTTTGGAACCAACCAAAAATTCCATATTTTTTTATTAAATTCTAAAACGACCACATTTTTCCTCCAAAACCAATTAAATTTGGAGGATCTGTTACTTAATAACTGTTTGTTTACTCGGCGAAATTACAGGATTGTAGAATATGGTAAATAAATTTTAAGAATTTTTCTTTTAAGAAACAAGTTTTTTTTTCGAATTTTCAAAAAAATTGTTACTTTGGCGTTTTTAGTGGTAAAGCAATGAAATTTAAAAGAGTTACTATTTTCGACATGCTTATTCAATGTAATAAGAAATTTTAGAAATTTTCACATCTAGGACTAACTAAAAGTTTCATTATTTTTTATTAAATTTGATAACACATTTTTCCCCAAAACTATAAAATTTGGAGAATCTATTACTTTAAACCTGTTTGTTTACTGTACTAAATTACAAAATTATAAAATATGGTAGATAAGTTTTAAGAATTTTCCTTATTTCAAACCAGGAAAAATAATTCCGCATTTAAAAAAATCGTAACTTTTGTGTTATTGGCGGTAAAGGAATAAAATTTGGAGAAGCACCATTTTCGACACGCTTATTAAATCTAATATATTTCAAAATTTTAGAACAAAAAAATTTTTTTTAGAAATTTTTATTTTTATGATCAATCAAAAACTCCATCCTTTTCCATTAAATTCTTTGACTAACGCAAACTCTTAAAACGATGAAATTTGGAGAACCTGTCACTACGATCTTGTTTGTTATCTCGACCAAATCACAGAATTGTAAAATAATAGAGTCGTTTTAGAAATTTTAATAATAGACGCATCCACCATAAAACCCACTGAAAATATAAGATGAGTTTTATCTAAAACTACAAAAACTGGAGACAGTAACACAAAGAGATAAAGAAATGAGTTCCTTTTAGCGATTAACATGTAAGAATTTTCAAAGATAGAAAATATGGGCAAAATCAAAGAATAAATTTGCTATTCCCCGCTGGAATCCTTGAACTCGCTACTTACACGCTCCCTCTTCTCACTCCATTTTGTTTCATTTTCTCCATTTATTACTTTTATCCCGCGTAAATGTCCCCAAGTGAAGTGTGCGGTCATCTAAGAAAACCGTATTGTCGGCCGTAGATATTTATTCGCGATAAAACCATTGTACGAGTCTGATTCAATCTACGTGTGTGCATCAAACACGAACCATAACTGTGGAAACGGAAATGGAAAAACATCGGTAGGTTTCTGGAAGTGACTAGTCCAACGTCTCTGGACTCTTATTGGATATTTGGAAATTTATCTACACAATAAACTCATGAATGAAACTTTTTCGATATTACATTTTTATCAAAAATTTATTATCTCAGCGTCCAAAGTTTGTTCGGGATCGAGATAATTTTTTCACGCAAATGCCCAGGGAACGTGTCGACAAAACGAAACGAGAAAAATGGTGGATGCGCCGGGTAGATAGAATTAAAAGCTAATGACATAGAAGAATACATAATGAGAATATCTGCAGTGGTTGTCTCAATTTACAACAAAGCTCTGACATTTCCAGTTCTTCCATGCATAATCATCTCTCCTTTATACACTACTTTTGTATTTAGCAATCTCTGCATTCATAGCGTCCAAATAGTCCCCCCTCTGTCACCGCAAATAAAAATTACAAAACCGAATTCTAAAGACGACTAACGAGCTGAATACAAAGCTCCGGTCGCTGAAAATCTTGCTTCATAACTCAAGTATCTGCAATTTCCACCCGTGTTTCTCTGACATCCTTGTTGCATGTTTGTTTATCAAGAAGACAGAAAAGGACGTCGAATATCGTTAGGTCCTCCGTTTAATTGGGGAACGAACGACCAGACTTTAGCACATAAATCGGACTCGGCAAGTGGATTTGGGTGGGTTTTGCACCAGTATTACATGAACCAGGCCTTCGCTACTATTATTTACGGCCGTATAAAGTACAAGTATGAACTGTAAAATGCAGCTTTATGCTCAGCTTTTAGGTTAATTCGATGCGCACAATGGCCATATGTTTGCCTAACCACCACTTCAATTTAGCCTAATCGCCGCCATTATTTACCAGAGATATGCCTGTTTACCCTGATAAAATTATATTCATATTTAATTGTCAAAACTTCGGGAATTTGTGGGGCCGAATTTTTCATCGCTTTTGGTGCTCTGTTTTCTTTGAACTGGAACTAATAAAAAAACATGCGTCGCAAGGATTAATAAGAAGCATATGTCTTCATAATGGAGGGTCAGGAACATGTGCTTCTGATGTTGGGGCTAGAAAATTTGTGTTTTCGGATATGTGTGCGTGAATATATTATTTTTCCCAAGATTGATGATCGTAATGTTCATGTGACAGCCAAAATCCAGTTAGGAATCCTACGTGATTTTTCTTCGATACGCAAATATAAAATTTCCTGCCATATATTTCGGCGCTTGCCATTTTTATTCGTACGAGAAATAAATTGGAAAAGTCAATTTGGGGCTTGGGGGAAATCATTAGCGTATTAGCATAAACCACTGTTTTCAATAAGAAAATTCCATAGTTGAACTAGGAGATAAGAGTGAATTATTATCGAAGAGAAAAGAAAGAAGACGGATTAAAAACGTGAGAAATAAGGACAGAACCGACTTATTGGACTGAAATGATGGAACATGAAGACATATCACGAAGCTGTCACGTCCGCAGACTTAATATAAAGCTTTAGTGATAAACGACGCACTATTTGTGCGAAAGCCACATTATAGTTATTTACCAGTGGATCACTGCAATCAATTTTGTTAACGGTTTCGATGTTAAATAAAACGATGGGGAAGAAAACAAAAATTGCCAATAAACAAAACCATTAATCTTGAATATCTCCTGAAAGGTTTTTTAAAGCCACAATGATATTAGAACGTCAGATATAATTTTCTCTATTGGCAAGACAAGAAAAATACATTTCATTATCACCCGAAAATAGAAACTGACAAAGCCGACTTAAAATTATTGAAATCGAACTAATTAACGATTTTACCTCTGGGCATATTTGAACAATAAACTGCAAACTCTGCAATTATTTATTGGTAGCAATTTTGTTCCAGTTTAATTGATATTTTGTGATTTTTTTATTCCGCTGTGTTGCAATTTGCGGTACGTTTATGCAGACAAAGGTTCAACGTTTTTTTAACTTTATTTGTGATGGGGATGAGATTATTCATTTTATCTGCAGGCATGATTGATTTATTAGTATTATAGAGCAGCGAAAACAAGTTTAAATTTAGTTTATCCTTCGTCTTAAACATTTTCTGATGTCCATGTCAACAGAATTTTAACTTTTAAGACACTTCACTTTTTGTGCTTGTTTCAAAGTTTCAAACTCCTGCAAGTTTAGGTTTAGAGTGTTATAACGAGAAAGCGGATTTCACGAAAAGTGCATGTGCATTAATTTAGTTTGCGGGTAAATTATTTAATTAAACTAGTTTAGACCAAAATTATTTTACATATAAATTTTCCTCATTTAGGACCTGAAAAAAAACGTACTTTTCGTGTTTTTAAACGTAATCCAAAAAAATTTAGAAGAGTTATTACTTTCCAAATGCTTGTTAACTGTATTAAATTTTAAAGTTTTATAGCAAAAAAACAAGTTTTGGAAATTTTTGTTTTTAGAACCAACTAAAATTTCCATGATTAAATTTTATAGTCAGCACAATTTTCCTCCAAAACCAATGAAATTTGGAGGATCTGTTACTTAATACTTCTTTGTTTTTCTCATTTAGAACCAATAAAAACTTTCCTAATTAAAAAAAAACATCGTAACTTTGGTGTTTTTAGTGATAGAGGAATGAAATTTAGAGAGGTTAGTACTTTTTAAATGCTTATTAACTCTAATAAATTTCAAAATTATAGAACATGAAAGAACTCTTTTTAAATTTTTATTTTTAAGACCAACCAAAAATTCCAACATTTTTTTTGAAATTCTATAATTAGCACATTTTTCATTCAAAACCAATAAAATTTAGAGAGTTTATTGCTTGATACTTGTTTATTAACTCGGCCAAATTACAAAATTGTAGAATATGTTAAAAAAACTTTAGAAATTTGCTTTATTTAAGATCAGTAAATAAACCGCAATTAAAAAAAATCGTAATTTTGAGGTTTTAGTAGCCAAACAATGAAATTTGTTTCCACTTTCCACAAATTTATTATCTGTACTAAATTTGAAAATTTTTGAGCAAAAAAGATAAATTTCGAGAATTTTTGTTTTTTGAACTACCAAAAATTCCATTATTTAAATTTTATAATACAATTTTACTCGTAAAAAATGAAATTTGAAAGATCTGTTACTTCGGCTTAGTTTGTTAACTGGGCTAAATTCCAGAAATATAGAATAATAAAGACATTTTAATATTTGGCGCATCCACCATAAATCAATAAAAAAACTCCCCTTTTCAAAAAAATTCGTAACTTGTGTTTATGATCGTAACGCAATGAAATTTGTAAGTTACTACTTTCGACATGCTTAATAACCGTACTAAATTTGAATATTTTGAAACAAGAATGAAAAATTTTGTAAATTTTTATTTTTGAACCAACTAAAAATTTAACTTTTTGTTACAAAGTTTCAAGCTGCTGCAATTTTAGGTTGAGATGAATATCATGACTATGATGAGAAAGTGGATTTAACTATAAGTGCATATGCATTAATTTTGTTTGTAGGAAAATTATTTTGCAGAGAAATGAACCTTCGAAAAAATTCTAGCAGATCGATTAGGCAACTTTTTACAAGTCCTCGGACAGTAGAGCATACTATTATTAAAATAAATGTAGAAATAGAATCTCCTGAAACTCTGATTTCAATTTTTACTAATAATTCTAAAATCTCAGGTTTTGCAGAGATAATCTAATTCCCATTTTCAATGCAAGAAGTATGCAGAATATGCATTGAAAAATGAATAATTTCTGCGGGTTTTGATGCAGTGTCAAATATCCGCCACCACGTAAAAAACTGCACTTCAATATCCACAAAAATTAAAGTAATAAAGAAGTTGCCAGCAAGTTGTGTTAGAACTTTAGCTGTGAAAAGTTGAAGTGACATCCGCTCTGCGACCGCGAAGAAACTTCGTCTGACAAGTAATTTTTTCCTAAACTGCCATTGTGCCATAACGTAATTATCGTCATAAAAATATTCGTATTGGTGTACCGCTCAATAAACCACAGTAGCGACTAAAACTGCTGGCGTAGGTGAAAATTCGTACAGAGGTTGACACTTTCCTAAAATTAATTCTGTTGGAAGTTGCTTACAAACCTTTCGGGGCTGTTAAATATAACTCGTGCCCCATAAATTAATTACTTCGTCTAGACAGGTACAAAAATATTTTAATTTAGTTTAGGACTATTGTATTAGCAAAGTTTGCGTTGTTTCGATGAAAAATGTGAAAAAGTTTTTCGGCAAATGGAGGAAATATGTCGTTAATTTAGAAACGGGGAACATGGGAACTTTTTCGCAATAGAACCGTTGAAATAATGTGGAACTCGCTCTTTCAGTTTAATTAAAATATACGTTTGTGGGACTTTTTTATGGATACAGTTCATGATACACAGATCGTTGTGTCTTCGACTTGGTCGAAATTAACATAGAGATGGTTCTCTCTATCCCACTTGGTATCTGCCTCTCGTAAACTTAATCCTGTCTGCTTCATTTTACAAGGATATAAACGCTGCATGCTGCACGAGAATGGGGAGAAAGAACAAATGGAGTTATTAAAGGCGACTGTGCAGTGTGCACTCAGTACAAGCATCCAACTAATAAGATGCAGAGCGAAACCGCCGAAGTGTTCCTAACTTCAGCTACCACGTTGCCCAACTTCTGTGACATTATGAGCTGGACTAACATGCTAATGTTGTGAAGCCGTAGAACTTTGTAGTTTACATATTGGAGAACAAAATGATCTCCAACTTTGTTGTTTACAAGTTGGAAGAGAAACCGCAACCAGATTGTCAAGAATTGCTAAGGAAAACCAAAAATTTTAATTGAAAAGGTGCAAGGCAAGTACCTGCTCTAAACTAAAAGAAAAAGATTTTTGGGTTAGATTCAATCTCGATTTGTCTTAAATCCTCAGCGAGTACACCACTTCACAGCAACACCAACAAAACTTCATCAACTCTCCAAGTTTTGTTATTCAGAATAAGTTCAGGAAACGTGAGGGTTTTAAGGTAGCGTAAACCTATCCAGATCAAAAGAAAGAGCATTAAATCCCGAAAAAAGCACTATAAATACAAACACTGATTTAATTCCGGTTAATTGTATTAGGAAGTTAAGTTCGAACGGTAAAACTCCACTTTACTACTCTATTTGCCGTTTGACCGACCTTTCTCATTATTTTTACAATCCATTTGCAACGTACATTTTATTACAACTCAAACGTAATTACAGTAAAAGTATCTTCGCTCAAAGAGCCCGTAGAGGCGAAGACAAAAGGATACGTGATTCAGCTGGATGATGAAATATTGAGGACTATGTAAGTTTTCCGTGTCAAAGGCGGTTGAATTACTAGTGCACTTGAACAGTGATAGACAGGAAATCAGAGCCGCTTCATCGTGGTCTTTTGGGAGAAAAACTGCTTGCAAAGACGCAAAAATCGCCGGTTTGCTGCAAATCTCGTTAGCTCTCTTTGTGGATAATTCGATTTCACGACACAAATTTTCATCCATAAAGGGTTTAACGTTACGCAACTTTTAACTAGAAAATTAATTACCCTGGATATAGAACAGGGCACTCGCAGTCATGCAATTTCTTCATTAGTTACTAATGTAAAGCGAGAAAATTAAACTGATTTGATTATTTAATTATTCAGAAACTCCAACAATCAAACTAAATGCATCCACGCTCATGTTTTATGAGTTTTAATAGAACAGACAAACTCCACCTCCACTCGTATCAATGTGATGTAATTTTAATTAAAAGTATAATTACTGAATTTCATTTCAAACAGAACACGAAGATTTATTCGGTAAAATAAATCTTCAAACATCATCGTTATGACACTTGTACTTACAAAGTCAAGAGACCAGTTTAAGACGTTTGCTGCTCGATGCAGTTCTTTGGTTTAAGTTTTCTTGTTTATAACTAAAAAGATTTTAACAATGTGTGCTTGAGACGCTACTTCAAATGCGAGCTTTTTGGTTGTAGACGCGCGGTAAATGAAGTCTTTTTGTATTTATTGTACAGTTCTCAAAGTTTTGTTGATTTGTGTAGGAAGACGGGAAATATTATGACTCAGAAGCAGTGCTGTAAACAAAGCAAAATACATTTGAGGGATCAGGTTTTCATTTCTACAAAAGTGGGCGCAGAAAAAAACAAAACTGTGATTTGTAAACGTCAAAATTGAGAAAACGGTCACTAATCCTCATTCATTGTAGGCACCAAATTTAAAATTTGACTTTGTGATTGGCAACTCCTGCGGAACGTTAAGCAAAAACTGTCGCATTATTTGTCAAACTGACACCAAATTGTTGAAGCATCAGCAATAGACTTGTTTTTGTAATTATTCACTGCAGATTAGGATATACAGGGTAATTTTTTAAAAACGACAGGCGTTGTAGAATTTTTATTTATGAACCGATTTCAAAAATTTAAAAAACAAATTAAATGGTTTTTAATTGCCTATCAACTGATGATTTTAAAAAAATTTAAATGTTTTAGTATCTTTTGGGCGATACTCAACTTTCTTATTTTAAATTGACACCCATATTTTTTTTTTCATAATTTAGAAGATATTAATTTTCTTGATTCAGAAATGTGTAATATGTTCTACTTTTACAAAAAATATTTAAAAAAAAATATCAAAAATTAAAAAATTTAGGCAATAAAAGTTAATAAAATCTAGGTGCGTGGTGTCAAATAACACAATATCGCTATTGTAATGTCAAAAAGCAGCAAATAACAGAAAGTTTTCTTTCAACAAGATGGGGCTACACCTTACAATGCACAATGCATTTCTCGTAGGTGTCAATTGTGCAATGAAAAAAACGGGATGGCGTTTCAACAGTATTTTAATTAAATTTGGTAGTTGTTTTTTTTGATTTGTAATTATTATTGTCTTTTGTTATTAATAATTTCAAAAAAAATTGCCAATCTTTTCTGTTATTTGCTGCTTTTAACTGTAAATTAGGTGGTTGTCTTTTCTGATTTGTAATTATTGTCTTTTGTTATTAATAATTTCAAAAAAAAATGCCAATCCTTTCTGTTATTTGCTGCTTTTTGAGCAACATTACAATAACCGCATTCTTTTATTTGACACCATGCACCTAGATTTTATTAACTTTTATTGCTTATTTTTTTTTTCAATTTTGATAATTTTTTAAAAAATATTTTTGGTAAAAGTAGAACATATTACACATTTCTGAATCAAGAAACTTAATATCTTTCAAATTATGAAAAATAAAATATGGGTTCTAATTTAAAATAAGAAAATTGAGTATCGCCCAAAAGATACTAAGACATTTAGAAAATTTCTAAAATCATCAGTTTATGGTAAATTAAAAACCATTTAATTTGTTTTTTAAATTTTTGAAATCGGTTCATAAATAAAAATTCTACAACGCCTGCCGTTTTAAAAAAATCACCCTGTATTTCATTGAAAGTTTCTGTTTTTCATCATTATGTTTTACAATGACTAAAAAATTTGTCAGTAGCTAGTGGAGCCATCTATTGATCATAATTGACATGTATCCATTACAGGTATCAAACTTATCCCTTTCAAATCCTGCTGCTCTTAGTAAATCGGTAAATTATCTGCAGGAAAACTAACGTACACCACTTTTGTTGGAAAAATCTTTGTATGCAAAATCTCATTTTCCTGTAAAGTGGAGCTCATTACTATCAGTTCACTCATTAAAAAGTTAAGTTGGCAGCAGCCCCTAGCGATTTTTATCAGTAGTAACAATTGGCAGTAAGAGCATTTGACCTTGACGCAACTGTGGCATGCGTAGAAGCTAATCGTCTTGCACAACATTGCCAAAACTTGTTAAATCTCTATTATAAACTTCCTGTTGCACCAAATGTTTAATTAGTTATTTATTAATGCACTCAACTTTGATAACGTGTTAACCTCAAAAATCGCTACATTTAATTGTCCCCTAACTTTCTGCCTAAAGATTTGAAAGCCTGATTTACACCAAAAAATTTACACAGGAGAGGAGACTGATAGTAATGAGCTAGACTTTAGATAATTTTTCGTAAGCGCCAAATTTAAAATGCGACTGTTTTATTGGACGTTCAGCAGAGCGAGTTGCAAAATGCGAATTTTTTTTTAACTCCTGCAATTCCTAATGAATGTCAAACAAAAACTGTCAGATTGATCAAGTTGCAGGAGCTTCAGCAATAAACTTGTTGTTGTTATTTTTAGTGGAAATAAGCAGGTATTTTTGTTTTTTATCACTATTCAGGGTGTTAGATAACGTTATGGCCATAAAATAATATTAATGGCTAATGAAGAAAGTGAAACTATCTTAGAATCCAAGCCCGGATTAAGAAAATTTGAGGCCCGGGGCTAAATCGTAAAAGGGGGCCCATCGATAAAATTATGCAAAGAAATCCGTACGTACTTGATTTGTATTTTTTCAATTTCTATAGCAAATTTTTACGTGGCAAGGGGCCCCTGGGAAAGTGGGGCCCGGTGCTACAGCACCCTTAGCCCCCCCTTAGTCCGGACTTTATGTTAGAAACCGTAATTATTTTTTTCGTTTCATTTAAATAGATACAAAATACAGTGTACAAAATAAAGTGGTACAACTTTTGAACGACATTGAAATCCAGGTCAAAAATTAAACAATTGAACTACTTATAGGACGTTATCATAGGTACGTGAATAATATTTAACCTATAAGGGGTAATCTGTGCTTACAATGTAAAGGTGTTTTAAAGTTTGCAGAAGCATTTAAAAGTAGAAGAAATTAAGAAAACCATTGTATAAGTAGTCTACAACTGTAAGCATGCATCAATGTCTTTTTTTTAATTTTATTAATGTCAAAGTTAAGCCTACAAAAATTATCATTATGCCTACTTTGGAAACCTGTTTTACATAGCTCAATTTTTGAAAAAATGTGGTCCAAGACTTGCAAAAATTCAATTAGACTTTCGACCAAATGAATAGTATGCCACTGAATCAGTGGCGTCAATAAGAAGAAGAAAACGTACTGCAATTTAGTTAGAAAAAAAAATCTTAAAAAAAACATTATTTTGAATAATAACGCCATAGTAACGATAGCCTTATTGTGTGGAAAATAAGTTTACTTACACAATTACAAACCGACTACCCTGTATTTTGGGATTACTAAGTATCTAACTTATCCACTTCAAATCCAGTCATTTCTAAAATTGCTCCGTTGCAAATTTGTGAATTTTCTGCAATAGAAATGACGTATAGGCGCTATTTACACGACATGTTCTTGTCACAAATAAGCTGTTGTTATACAAAAGTCAACAAACAAAACACTTAATCATTAAACCGTCCATCCAACCTTGAAACAAAAGCAAAGAAATGTGAACTTAATGGCCAATTAAAACCACTCCACCCGTGTAAATTGTCATTTCTCCTCGTTTACACCTTTAATTGGAGCCACCACATTTAACATAACAAATTTGAACAATCTCCAACTATCCGAAGTAATCACACCAAGAGGTCAGTTCTGACCCAATATCTCTCGTCTGATTGCGCAACACTACAAAAATACCAGAAAAATAAATTTAAATGCAAAACAATGCTATTTGGAACCACCTTCGATTTGGCAAGGAATCGAGATATAAAAAGTAGGATAGGTTTGTGTATTTTTATCCACGTCGAAATTAATTTCATGTAATCAAGAAATTTAATTACCGCGAATGATGCTCTCGTCTTTTAATAAAACAAACACGAGTGCAAAAGTAATTAATTGTTTTCGTGAGTATTATTTATTAATTAATTATACTAAAAGCTTGTGTTTCTTTACAAGAAATTTTAAAACAAAATCTAATTAATCTCGAGAGAACGTTTCAATGCACTTCGCCTCGTAGCCTCAACTATAACGAATCGTTAACAAAGCGAAAACTACCTAGAATTAATGAATTTCAGCAGGTAATTCCAGCCCTACGAAAATAAATAAATAATGTATTGCCGAGGAAGATCCAATGGAAAATAAAACAGGTAAGAATATGAAAGTCACGAGGTTCAATAATCCCCTAAAATATGTCGCATACTTTATCCTCCTGCAATCTGTAATGTTATTAAATTCCAAGGATTAAGATGCAGTGCATCATCTTCGAAGTATGTTCGAAGTTGTACGTCCTTAACATCGCTTAACAACAACCCAGATGCGCAAAATGTGTGCATTACGGATATTAAATTTCGATTTCTATCGAGATGAAGGGTAAGATTGATTTATATAAATATAGCTGGATGGAAAGCCGTCCAACAAAGTTACGTATGAATGATGGATGCGACATGCTGCTAGTGTATCTGACCGCAGATACTTTCTTTACGGCCGTAATAACCACGAGATGGACTGATAACGAAATGGACTATGATCAAGATTGATTCGACGACGATCATTAACACTTTGAAAATGTAAAGTTGAATCGTCGCGTGTTTCGTTGAGATGCAATCTGGAAAATGCATGGCTCAAATCCCTCGTCAGTTGTATGTTGCACACCTAGCATGAAATGTCATCGTGGCGAAAGAGTCAAATATATACCCAATACACCGCAAGTTTTATTTCGCTGATAAAGACAAAATTGGAAATGGAATACTCAACATTTCAGAAACATCGATAAACTTCAATAAACTGCAATACGAAAACGTCTTTCAGAAATCATCTCGTGTCAACATGCATAAACCATGCTCGATATAAAAATACAAACTTGCATTATCGTGTGGTTTTCATTCGGTGAGATCTCGGAAAATATAACGAATTTCCATTGTGTAAAATAGTTGTTACAATATTGATTCACTCAAGTTGGAGATGTTCAAATAAAACGAAGAAAGGAAGCAAGTGACAGTCCCTCTCGATTGAAAATATATTTCAATGCTGAAGTTGTTACAAAAATGAAGTATAAAGAGGTCTTTCAATTATGAAATGACAGGAAAATCCGGGCTATTGTTGCCTGTTATAGGTCCTCGATTTAACCAAGTAATTGAAATGAGGGTTAAGAAACTTAGAATTTTGAAAGAGGCGTTCATTTGTGAAATGAAAAACTCTTATGGTTACGAAATTGCTCTTTCACCTGTAAACAAGAAAATTGAAGTGGTCCCGACTATCTGTGTCGTTAAAATAATTACCAACAAGCAATAAAATGACGAGTATGAAAATCGTAAAATTACAACACAATATAGAATCTGTTTAAAATTCTTCCCGCGTGGAATGTTCGCAACTTCAACGATCTTTCGATATATTTTGAAGAGAGATTAAACCAATTGTAAGTCTGTTTAATTTAAACATTGCTTCGACTGCACTTTATTGTGCTAATTGAAGACCGTTTAAACTGTATCTACACTCAACTCCACCTTTATTTCCCATTTGAAGTACTAGTCTCAAAAGGACGAGTCCGTTGCGGAAAATTTCCCGGTCTCTAAAGGGTCAATTAGTTCTACCCGCGTCTTTTATTTCATTATCGCTATCAAGTTTCTGTAAACTAATTAATATCGATACATAGAACACACACGCTCCTTGTCGTACAAAGGAAACATGTAGAAACACCAAACAAAGGCCCCGGGAGCCAATATAAAATCCCGATATATCATTCCGGCATCACCACACAAAAGTAAACAATGTAACAGGTTTCATAAGCTGCAGGTTAGGAGTCGGGTTGCTTAGTAACGGCGTCGCGACGCGTCCCTTCTAAAAATAACCACGTGTTCGTAGGCACCGGTTCAGATAAAGCGAGAGGAGGAAGTCTTACCACAGTTTTTATTTGTAGGTAAATTAAGTGAAGCAGTGGACAAACAAGGACAACAGACACATGCACGAAGGACAATACAGACGACACAAACACAAACATATAAGAAGCACGACCGACGCTCTCTGATGATGGCTCTGGTAAAATTAGCGTGATCGGACGTTTTCGCTTTTATGTTTTTCCAATCTTCTAGCTTATCGCGAGAGTTCGGTACGACTATATTGATAACGTTATCGGAGATCGAGACCTACGAGTCAATTGTGTACACATTATACTGTTTGAAAGATGAATGTTACGGGCGAGTGTGGTTTTTCCTTTACAGGTATGTCACCAGAAGTAGGGGGACAACACTAATTTTTCAAGTAAACAGTTGTAGTTACATAATTTTACACTTTCCACGTTGAATAAACAACCAAAGCGAAAATCATTCCTTGTTGCACAATTTTTTTACATGTTTCAAATGTTTGCTGGCCATGAATAACAGCAATGATAACATACACGTGGAAATAAATTGGTTTTACATATTTTCGCCGACACGTCAGACATGAATAATACTAATTCAATTTTAAATATTTGGTCAATGAATCTGGTTTCCCTAATGTGTCAACTAGTGATTATAATTTATCAATAAAATTTACTCTGAGGACACTTAAATGTTATAATTGCATACGCAAGTTTGTGGCGCCACCATAATCTCCACAAAAAGAGCGTTTTAACACTTACAGAGAAGATTGCGGAAGAAATTATTTTATCGCGACTTTATCTAAACACAGCACAATGAATATGCCTCGTTAAATGGTTGGAATAAAGTGCTGTTTTTTGCATAAGCGGTTATTGCCTTCACTAACTCTCGGGATAAAATCTTCGCTTAGGAGAAACAGCTAAGTAAGTGAAAATGGGTAAAACTATCATGCATACATACATGATCATATTGTTTAAATTTAAATTAGAGTGTATTTAAGCGCGATTTTGAGATTGAGTTGAGATTTTTTCGAAAATCTATAAGCACACAAAACTTTCGTTTGACAAAATCAGAAAAACCATAAAATAAAAAATTCTAAAAATTTTCTTTTATGAGCTAAATCTTTGTAGTTTAGCACAGTTGATCTACAAGTACAGAGGATTAAAACCTCTAAATTTTACTGTCTTAAGACGAAAATTGCCAGAGTTACGAAATTTAGTGTAAAACACAAAATATTTGCGCCGCCCTGAAAACAAAAATTTCTAAAAATTTTATTTTTTTACTTATTTTTTTTAATTACACACAGTTGATAAACAATTCAAAGGAGTAAGTGAAACTACCAAATTTTACAGTTTTGGAATAAAATTTATTAGAATTATAAACTTTTTTTCTTATTTTATTTTATACCCCGAATTTTTATAAATAATTTAACAATGTTTAGGTAAACAAAACGAAAGGAGCAGAGCAACAATTTTTTATTATCTTCAAGAAGGAAACGAGCAAAATATTTAAAAAAGCAATTAATTTTTATTAGTTTATTCAATAATCGAATTACGATTTCCCAGTTTTTGTATTCTTGAACCAGCAAGCCACATTTACTTAGTGACTTGTTACAATTTTCTCCAGGAGTTTTGTATTGTTGTTCGTTTTTCTTATTTCCTTTATCGCATCCTAAAATCAAAATAATTTAAGTTATTCTTCTTGTTGCCACTCTTCTCCGTTAGAACTCTTAGTTATTGTTAGTCCTTCAGGTACCCTTCCTTTGACGACTAAATTAATCCTCCGAACCTAAAAAACACCAATTTCCCTGGCAGCTTATCATTTCATTTTAATATTTTGCGCTGTGTTAAATATATTGCGTAAGTAAAACTCGTTGTATCAATTTTCCAATATTTAGACCAGCTTTTGCTTTTATAACTCGTCCAGACTGACATCGAATTTAGATTGTTATTCATTCTTATTACATTTATTTGTGTTTCAGAGGCAGTGCTTCGAGTTTTGCGTTTGACATCTCTCTGATATTACCGATTATTCTTGTAAAAGCGCATAATTAGTAAAAAGAATCAAACTTTGTCAGGAATGGAGATTGCTTTTGAGGA
Organism: Gnatocerus cornutus; assembly: GCA_029298725.1. Taxonomy (NCBI): domain Eukaryota; kingdom Metazoa; phylum Arthropoda; class Insecta; order Coleoptera; family Tenebrionidae; genus Gnatocerus; species Gnatocerus cornutus. Next base: position 6,656,915 of record CM055517.1, read on the forward strand.
TGGTAATTTATAAATTCTTTGTACTAAATACAAAGTTAGCTTTCATGTAGTTAATATTCTGACTATTAAAATTAAATATCGCTTATTTTCAAATAACTCACATTTCTCGTGTAAATGAATTATGTTGCTTATATTAAGAATTTATGTTCTGGCAACAGTCTTAACAGTAGTCAAATAATTTATAAACACTTGGTGTAATAAAAGAGGTACTGTTTATACACAAATAATAATAAACCATAAAACAACAGTCAAACTGGTTAACATGTTGACAGGAATCCAACGCAAATGTTCCCTTTAAAAATGATTGAAATTACCAGCAAAGCAACTTGGGTATAGTTTCGATGATATTCCACCTCGCTGCACTTGCACATTTCACACATCTTCGAATGTTACAAATTACCGCAATTTGGAACAATGCAACTCTCGTCGTAATCCCTCTAATAACAAGGTGTCATCTTCGATTGTCGTGCTTCTATAAACGACAATGTATCCAGAACTGACTAAGCTGAAATTAACATGTCGTAACGTGAGATGCACCACCTCAAGTCTATGCACCGCAAATTTATGGCTCTGAATCAGGTTGATGTTGCTAAGGTTGTGTCCTTCTTGCTTTGAATAGGATATGAAATGCAAATCAATTCATTATCGTCCCAGAATTATTCATGTGTACAAATCTGATTCCATTAAGGTGCACCCTCTCTAATGTTGTTACGTTACAATAAATAAAAACGTTGAATATGTAAAGAGAAAATCCGCGAAAAGGAGAATCTAAATCCAGGAGATGACACATTCTTATTTATTCACACGCGATCTGTGATGAAAGAAGAGCATTGAATTGTAGGTAAACTATCGTGTGTACTTTCGATAACTGCAGGATGTAAATATCCGAGTAGCCAGAAAAAAATTACAAATGATCTGGGTATTCATCGCATTATTTTTGGTTCAAGCAAACCGATGAGTTATTTCGATCGTAAACATATCAGAGACAGGAAACGCAAATAAATTAAAGTTGAAAAAGAACCGAGGTAAGTTATACTGCACTGAAATAACATTTTAAAACTCGATATCATTATGCATTACATACGAAAAGAGAATATTTCATTTTCCATTGTTGCTTCTGAGTATAATAAATATTATTTCCAGTGAATCAGCGAAACGAAGTTTCATATTTTATGAAAACAGAATTACTCCGCTAACATGTATTTTGTCTGAATAAAGTACATGTGTGAGTACATTTACATAAATAAAATAGATTCATCGTGTTAAGCTAATTCAGTGAATGGAGCTTAGGGAAATTAAAATAATAAAACGTTTTTATTAGGCCAGAGTTATGACAATTTTATTGGTTCTGAGAAAATTCGTGACAAACTTAAATTGACTATGTGATATTAAATTTTTAAAAACTTTTGCACAGTCACCATCAAAAAATGGATTCGTTCCAACAATGAACGTCATCGGTCTTGAATTACGATTGTGATAAGCGATCCAGTCGAGCCGATAAAACAACATCGACTTCATCGCTTGTACTGTTTATTGTGTTCATTTATAAAACAAACGCACTTTATAAATCAATAAAACAAGCAGATGTTCCCAAACTTTGTGCGATGGGAAAATAATACCCGTGTTTTTCCCTGATGCTTTTTTTTCATCGAATTTGATCCGCATGTAATGCGAATTCCAATGTTGTTTTAATTAAATACTCTAGTAAATTTCAAACATATTTTATTAATTAATCCTCCTAAATAACTAATAACTGGAGAAGAAAAATTTCGACAAATATGCTTCCGTCTAACGAAGCTGAGACCGCGTGACAGCCCTTAGGTTAATTAATTAAAACTTCCGAATGGGATTAATGAAATTCGTATTTTACTGCACTAATAAATAATAACTGTAATTAAAAAGTTTGATGTGGGTACTGGTAGTTGACTCGTTAGAATTTTTGGATCGGTGTTGTAACATCTTCACTAATTACCGCCCGACATTTTCGTCGCAGAAATGTAGCGACGCGAACCGAACATAATAGTATTTTCCTGAAAATTCTCTCATCGAGTTTGTTCGCCTATTTCACTAATTATATTTTATATTAAAGTATGCCTTTGTACTCCCGTCCATGTTTTTGATTTCAAAGGGAATATCGACGACGCAGAAAGGCTAAAGGACATGGAATATTACAAATTCTTCGTTGTACAAAGAATAACACAAGTTGAATTCATTTTCGAAACTCAGTTACTTTATGAAAATACAAAGGGCAAAGGCAATTTAATTGCGATTATTACTTGGTACGTCATCTCTGAAATATTAAGAGGACGAGTTACTCCGGATAATTGAGTTTGCTTTTATCCCTGCGATAAAATTCGTTCTGTATACACAAGCAATGTTTATGGTGGCAAAAATATCTTCTCGTACTGAGATGAATGTTTAAATTGTGGCAACGGTAAAGCCGTTGCACTTTTTCTTTGGCAATTATTCACATTAAAGAGCTTGGCTCCTTGCCTGGAAATGAACTTCGTAAACAAACTACACAACTGAAATTTGTTTTGTGGAAACTAGCAAACTTTACACTTGTCACTTCTAATTTCTTGGTATTAACTAAAACGAGGTCATTCCGTGTAGTTTACGAGCCATTATTCGTCCTACGGACTGTTCAACTTACACCTTTGCATAGGCATGTTCACTCACTGACAGAAACTCAACTACTAATCGCACGAGTTTACATTACATACATCATTCCCAAAAAAGTAAATTAAAAGTGGTGGTTTGATAAAAAAATACCACATGAAATAGGAAAATATGTTCCCACTTTTTAAATGAGTCAGTACCAAGATTAGAGAAAAAAAAACGCTAATGCTAGTCTGCGAAGTTCGAGGTTTTTTTTTGTGGACTTTATGGAAATTCTATTTCCAATACATAATAAAACTTGTTCAATATTTAAAATTACGTAATCCTCTTATAATTCGGATGCAAAAAACAACAAATTCGATAAACTATTTATGAACCTGTCTGTAATGGTAATGGGAGAGAAATTATTGATTTTGTACCTATTTCAATTTCCCCGCGCCTAAAATAAAAATTTTCTGATAATTTAATCGCAAATATCTGAACAGTTATTCGTCACATTAAAGTTCCTCTTAAAATTATCTGCAAGACACAGTTAAATGTAGAACAATAAATTATTATATTCTTTGTTAATTATTTCAAAAAACGAAAAATGTTTTTGATAATTATTAATTTAAATTTTAAATTTGTAGGATTACTGTCATATTAGGGCAAAAAATGCCAGAGTTTATTGCAAAATATTAAAAATTTTGTGTCGCCTTAAAAATTAAAATTTCTAGAAATTCTTTTTGATGCTCTAAATTTTTGTAACGGAGCCCAGTTGATAAACAGGCTGAAGAAGTAAAGCCTCAAAATTTTACTATCAGAACAAAAACTGCCAGACTTATTGAGACTTTTATTTTCAGAACGATTCAATTAAATCGATCTGAAAATAAAAGTCTCGTCGTTGCTCTAAATTTTTCTAATTCACCACAATTGATTAACAACACAAAAGAAGTAAAACCTTCCCTCAAATTTTAATGTTTTAAGATAAAAACTGCCAAATTTACGAAAGCTATGAAAAAATATTAGTCCCCCTGAAAAACAAGTTTTCTAAAAATTTTGTTCGTAACACAGTTAATAAACAAGCCCTAAGAAAGTAATGAAACCTTTAAATTTTACCGTTTCAAAATAAAAACTGCCATATTAACAATTTTTTTTATTTGTGTTCAAAATAAAAATTCTTAAAAGTTCGAATTCTTGCTCTAAAATTTTGGAATCTAGCACACTTGATAAACAAACCAAGAATAAAAAAAACTCCAAACTTTACTGTTCTTGGATAATAATTACCGAAGTTATGCAATTTAGCACAAAACGGTAAAAAATTTTGGTTCGTCTTCAAAATAAAATTTTTTAATAATTCGATTTGTTGCTCTAAAATTTTGACATTTAGCACACTTGATAAACAGACCAAAAATAATAAAACTGTCAAATTTTACTGTCTAGGATAACAATTACCGAAGTTACAGTATTTAGCAGAAAGTGGTGAAAATTTTTAGTCCGTCTACAAAATAAAATTCTTATAAATTCGATTTCTTGTATCAGAATTTGTCACTTTAAACCGTTGATAAACAGGCCAAAAGGACTAAAACCTCTAAATGTGACTGTCTGAGCATAAAAACTGGCAGATTTATGAAAAATCCATGAGAAAGTATAGAAATTTTGGGCTCTTTCAGATAACAATCTAAAAATTGTATTTCGTGCTCTAAATATGTGCAAATTAGCACAATTAATAAGGAGGTCAGAAAAAGTAAAAGGCTAAAATGCCGGAGTTGCAAAATTTATTCCAAACCTTTGAAAATTTTTGTCTCAACCTGAAAATACAAACTTCCAAAAATTTTCTTTATTACTATTAATTTTTATAACTTAGCATACATACTTGACGAACGAGTTGAAGAGAGTGAACCATCCAAATTTGATAGTCCTAGTATAAAAACTGCCAAAACATTGAAAACTTAAACAATGAATCCTATTGGAATTTTAGAATTTTCGAAATCGATTTATTAAAATGTAATCATATAAACACACCAAACTTTCGACTGACTTTTATTTGATTTTTTTTTAAATCGCGACAATTGAAACGTAATTGAATCCCTTGTTATCCAGATGAGCAACGAAAGAAACTCTTCGAACACTAAACAATTTATCAACCTGACTGTAATCGCCTATTTACAAAGAAATTAGGCGCAATCTAAAGCTATACATCCCTAAAAATGCTCGCCAAGACTCCCATAGACAAATTAGATTGTTACGTTTCAGCATCAGATAATTTTATTCTTGTTTTAATTTCCTCTTTTGTGTTTTCCTTAAACGAGGGATTCAAACTGGCTCCTAAATCCTCGATAATGAAACTCTTTCGCGCTGAAGCTTTTATAAAATCACATGTTGCTTTTTATTACCCTCATTTGTGCTGTAAAAGACTCCAATAATCGCGAGATTAAAGCCATAGCTAATTTTATAAAATTGAGTATTCCAACGGTGACATAATAAAGTCCTCTCACGTGTCATAAACAGGAACTGGCGAAAATGCCATAACTAATGTCCACTCGACGATTTACGAATGCAGTCATCTCATATACAGGAATATTGTAGTTGTTTATCTAAAATTAAAGTGCAAAGGGGTAGTTTAACGAATGTCGGGTTATAAAACAAGTTCCGGAACTAAATATCTTGTATGAGGGTGTTGTCATTTCATTATTCAAATGCAATAACACGTAATTACGTTTCCAAATGTAATTCGTAAATTTATTAAATAATTAATAATATTGATGGGTTTTACAATGCCTGTTTTAAATTGGAAGATAGATGGGCGATGAAAATGGACGATGATATAATTGATGATTAATATCCAAAGCCATTTACGGTGATAATGTCACTGCAGGTAAGCTGCTCGTCGGCTATCCTTATAATTAGCTGCCGTGTCACTGATGATATTTTCCGAGCAAATTTCTTAAATTTTTGATACGAATAATCCCCGCACCTTCGTCCCCATAAATAACCGCTAGCATAAGCGCTTAAAAAGTGAAAAACTCTTCGGTAATACCGTAAGAAATGCCCTCTACTTCTGCAATATTTATCGTCTAATTTCAGACAGTTCGGAACTCGGAACATACTTCAGCACCTGATAATAAATAGATAATGACTCGATGACGTGCGTATTTACGAGTCTTCCTCTTTTCACGCGATAGCAATTTAAATTTTCTTTCAACTGATCCTTTACCTATTCATTCTTCAATAAATCCGACGCGAAAAATGTTATAATGCAGGAAGTACAACATGCTCTTTGTTACCAATATCATCAACGTTTCACGACGTGATGCTGTTAAAGTTTCAAGTACTCCTCCGAGTCTACATAATTCGCGTATGATGTCAAATCTCTCAGAAACATTGTGTTGTTTACATATTGCAGGTATGCAGAAAGTTTCCAAGTTGCTTAGACGAGCCAGGGAAGTTTGATTGGAAATTAACATTGTGACAGATGAGAGACGCTTAATTTTTGCTTAGCTGGTTTAATTTCCGCAAATGTGGTTTCAGCACCTCTTGAATGGAACCGCAAAGCATATTGGCCATTATTACGTCACCTTCGCCATAGCTGGGTAGATATTGCCTATTTTCCATATAAATGATTATTGGAGCAGAATCGAAGTTCCCCAGGGCGAATATTGCTTCCTCGCTTGTTTGTAAATTCAAAGCAACAAATGTTTCGTTTTCGCGTAATTTTTTCGACTAATTGAAAGTAGGGATGCTCCGAATTGCTTAATAATCTATGTGCGAAAAGCAGCAACAAATAAATAAGAGAGTAAAGGAAATTAGGACGCTTGAAAATTTAAGAGGAGAGAAGGAAATTCTCGTTTCCCCTTCATTTCATTCTGAACAAATTCTGGTCGCATCTGTTCAGCGATTCTCAAATAATCGTTTCAATTCGTGTAGTCAAATAGAAAGAATGAATTCTTTACGACATTAAAAATAGATGGGGCTTGTGTACTAATCCTGATAGGACACGCCAGGATAATTTATTTAGTTGGTGAGTTAGTGCTGCAATTGACCGTTCGATGCCATAACATTGCACAGTACTTGATTTCGTCTGGGAGTCTCACACTGGTTAAAAAAACATACTCATACTTTTTCCGGAACTTAACACAAACACGTGCAAATTCCCTCCATTCTCAGCCAAGATTTATTTATGGAAATGTTATTAATCCTTATTTGGACGAGTTTTACATCAGACACCATCGATTTTTTTTTCTGTTGATTTAGAGTTTGCCAAAGTCAATCCAAGTGAGAATCGTCTATTCAGCTGTTTACTTTTTATTTGGAATTTGAATAATTCAAGAGGAACGAAGATGAGGGTCTCGCGTGTCAGTGATACTTTTAGCAGATGGGTATAGCCCTAGATGTTTTATGCATTCACATTTAAAATAACTTCGTTCTACTCTTGTTTCAAATTAATTGAAAGATAATTGCCTATTGATTTTCAATTAAAATCGGAATTTGGCGAGGTGGGGCTTTTAACACCGCATCATCTTAAAAAAGAGGTTTGATCATTAGCAAACAAGAACTTGCTTGTCTTTTTATGGACGAAAAAATCGCTTAAACATTAGGGGCTGATGTCTAAATTGCTCTAAAAAAACATCGTAAACAATTTTTTAAAATTAAAAAACATTTTAGAGCACTTTTAGATATATTTTTTAACATATTGAAGCTCAATCACTGCATTGTCTGTAAATTTGTAAAATTTGACCGATTTATTCTTTTAAAAACCGAGATATAAAGCAACAAACCTTAAAAATTTTGTTCCTCTGACGACAACCCGAAATTTTAATCTCCTATGCTATAACTCAGTTATTTGTTGACGTATGGAAAAAATTAGCTTAGTTTTAGATTCAGCGTACAATTCTGCAGTAAATGAGCCCCAATAACGTAAGTTTGCTTCACAAATAACCTAAACAGATTTTCAAGAGGACTTTTGGGGGTAATTTTCAATTATTGGTCAAATCTCAGATCGTTAGATCAAATAGTGTATGAAAAGAGAAGAAAACTCAAAAATTTTTATCGTTTGAGTCGAATTTTTTTCCCAAATAATTCGATCATCAAATTTAAGACATCTGGGAGCATATTTTAAGCAAAAACAACGCGAGAAAAAAGATGGCAAAAACCGCATCTTTCTGTCTGTCGTAGTTACGGAAATATCGAACACTAAATATTCCGGCACATCAAAATTTTGGATCTCTGGCGGCAACCTAAAACTTCAAACGCTTCTAATTGGGCTATTTGTCAACAAACATTAAACATTTACACAATTTTGAATTCTGTGTGAAATTCTGCGTTAAATGAGCCCAAATCACGTGGGTTTGCTTCACAAATAAACGAGAAAACCGAAATAGATTTTCAGGAAGTCTTTTTAAAATCATTTAAAAAAAAAATTGCAGGCGAAAACGCCGCTCAGTACCTTTAAATTAACATCAAACAAAAGAGCAACTCGGGATCTATCAACTGACTAAATCTCAGATCGGTACGTCAAATAGTTTATGAGTTGCGATAAAAAAAACAAAAATTTAAAATGTTTGATGGTTGGAATCGAATTTTTTTCCCAAACATAATGACCATCAAATTTTTAACGTTAGAGAGCGGATTGTAAGCAAATAAAGCTCGAGAAAAACGTTGGTGAAAATCTATCACATCTTTCTTTTTGTTGTAGCTTCAGTTCGAAGATATTATTAAGCGTTAGACATTTTAGAACTCAAAAATCAGTTTTTCAAACTCTGTAAATTGGAAAAAAATCAAATTTGGCATATGTAGGACCGAATTCTTTGCAAAAAAAAGGCAGAAAAACGATGGTGGAAACCGCATATTTATAATTATCATAGTTCAGGGAACACTAAATATTCCAGAGCTTTAAAATTTTTGTCCTCTGGCGACGACCTAAAACTTCAAACGCTCATAATTCGGTTTTTTGCTGACGTACGTAAAAAAGTAAGTCAGTTTTGTCTTCAGCTTGAAGTTCTGTATAAAATATGCCCCAATAACGTAAGTTTCTTTCACATAAGTAGAATAGTTGTTTTTAATAAATAAAATTTTCGGAATCCGGTAAATGTTAGAGCGAATTCTTAGCAAAGTTTGTTTAAGCTATTTCCCCCAAAAAGAGGCCCTCCAAACCTGAAAAACTCCCCCAAACAGCTTACGTGAGCCCGGGCCAAATCTGGTTTCTACCAGAATGCCACGTTGGTTCACGCTACATTAGTAAAGTCGCATTCTATTTGTCATTGGCTTGGTGTATAGGGGCTTTGAGCTTTTCAGACAAGAAATCGTTTCAGTGTATATTAAATTAAATGCGCCATAAGATGAATAAAAGACATGTCAAGATATCAAGTCGTGATGTATGTGCCAGATAGAGTTCTTATATTGTATAACTCGTACATGATTTCAGTAGCAGACAATTTTACTGTAGCATAAATTCGAGGCGGTTTCTCATTTCAACAAGTTAAGTGGTGTATTCATAAAGATGGCCCACTCAAAAAGGGGAAATTAGAGACAAAGATAAAGATCAAATCTAAGTCAAAAGTTTGGTCATAAATCCGGATAAAAGTTCAGAGCTTATCGAGAGTTCTGGGACGATTTTAATAAAGCACGCATTTAAGCCTTTGTCACTTTGCACAGTTGGAACAGAATTGTTGTGTGGAATTGAACTAAAATTTGGAAATGTGTTTGATTTAGTTATGGCGGTATGTTTACCGCCAATCGTAAAGTAGATCATTTGTGTACTTGTTCCCTCTGTTCGTAATAATTAAACATTTTTGTTTGTCGAAATGTGGTCTACCTGTTCATTACTAAACTGAATCCATTTAATTAAACAATGTATTCAATTAGTTGAAGCAGTTAATGAAGAATAATCCAGTTCCTCATGTTTTGAGCGCGAATGTAAACAAAATTAATTGTAAACAATGCATAGAGCAGTTCATCATGAATTCCCTGAATTATGTAGTTAAAGTCCGTAATTTCAAGAAGAGCACTTCGACATGCTAATCTCAGCTACATATTTCCAAACCTGACTACAATATTAGCATAATTGCTGCAATATAGAGCTCTTTGTGATATTAGAACGAGATCCCGTGACAAAGTGGGGATTCATTTTCTTTATGATTCAATTCCGCCCAACGTAAAAAATCGCGCCGTTAATTTGTTATTAAGGTTTGAATAAGTTGATTACGTTTTAAAATTGGTAGTTGTGAAAAGCTGGGAAAATGGAAAGTCATCTGGTTTAATTTCCACGAAGGAAGTTTCCCGTTATACAGGTCTAATTTCAGTTTACTAAGAACTGTTTTTGTTCTCACAAAAGTTCGATTGACTCCCAGATAACGTCTAGCCAAGTGAACTGCTAACTTCTCAACTTGCGCACTTTTTGTAATAAAAAAGCGATCACCCTCGGCTGACTTTGGAAATTTTAACGTGGTAATCGTTGGAATAAATTGATCAATCAGAATCTCTGATTTTTTTAATTAGAACACGGATGAATGCCCAAACCATTTCATTATAGTTAACGCTCCAACAATCAGCACTTTGAGCTTGAGCGACAAATGAGGCTGCGATATGAAAAATAAGCACGGTCAGACCCCTTTTCATCCCCTAATTAGGAGGGGTCTTCTTGATGAGAACTTTATTAGAAATTTCCCTTTGATGTGTTTCTACCAAGGGAACGGTCGAAATTTCATTTCAGTCAGCATTTTTTCAACAATTTTAGCGATAATGGGTTAGTATGCAGTAAAATGGTTGCGTAGGTCGCGCTTTGCCCATTAACGTGTTACTAATAGAGTTTATGTCGAAGCTCTTTATTAGATTAACATATGAAAAGCTCACCCATTAGTGTGTAATTAGCGGTATGCATACGATTACCGCTGATGTGCAAGACTTAAATGAACAAAAAAAATTAGTGTCGGTATTGACTTTCATCAGCGTAGTTAAAAGCTTACAATCCGATCAACTAAATTAGATTCAATTGAATCACGACGTGACTGTTAAATCCCTAAAACTACATTTTTGACGAAGCTTTTTAGACGTCTGTTCCAATAATAAAACCGAACTTTAAAGCTTACCGAATGGGGAAAAAGAATGCCGGAAAGTGTTTTTATGTCAACAAACCAAATGCAGAGTTGCTTTAAAAGACACTTCCAGATTATTGAAAACAATTATTTTCATAAATTCACCAAAAACGGAAACTGGTCGGAAAGTTTTTATACCTAGAAAGTTGTACTGTTCTAAAGTAGAATTTCCTTCTGATTTTGAATCTGAAGTTCTATCAGGTCAAGCCTCAGAAATATTTTTTTTGAGTACACAGCGTTCATTTTACTTTTTTCAGTTTTTGCAAAATCATGAAATTCTATAATACATCACTGAAAAGTTAATTAAATAAACTTTCCAACGAACTATTGATGTTGCCGGGGAGTTAGTTTTGCCCAAACATTTGAGAAAAACTCAAAAAACAAACACTTTTTAAAAACTTGTCCCTTTTTTTGTATAAAACTCCTAAATTAATACTTTTTTTGATTTTTTACTGTAATACATAATAATCATATCATAATAAAGGTTGAAATCTTTGCTTTCTAACCTTGCGTTAAACATGTTATTATCTCTTGTTACTTAAAAGTTACATAGAAAAGAATGTGGAGTGATTTTTGAAAAAGAATCACGTTTGGTTAACTTTTGAAGATTTTGTAAACATTTTAATTCAAATACTTACAAAATCGTAGTTTTTCAATAAAATTAGCATTTCTAAATGATTTCACTTCTCCCTTATTTGAAGACGTTTTTAACTTAATCTATTTTTTGGCCCTTGATAAAATTTTCGTAAAATGATCATCGATAGTCCGAAAGAAAGTAAAAGTGAAGAAGCAAAAAATATATAAACATCGCATTTTGTGCTAACTTTCCAACAGCCTTGACGAGCATTTGTGTTACCAATTGTCTTTCCCACAAAATTTTGAACAATATTCCCTTCAAAAATTTGCACCCTCCAATTGTTGTAGTGCATAAGCTAACTAAGAACTCTTCACCAAACCTTTTTTTAAAATAAATTATTCATTGCTGCGTTAACATTAAAGTCACATTAAAACCTAATATATGCTTCGAAATAATGATTTTTAGGTATAGGCATTAATTTTTAAAAGAAGTGATTAAAAAATAACAAAAGTTTTAAATTTTTAAAAAAGTTTTCAGTGTTTTTGTTGTGTATCTTCTAAACGATAAGAGATAGCAATGCGTTGGTCAGCTCGTCAAAAAAACAAGATCTCAGTCTTTTTATTGTTGCATTACAATCAAAGATCAATGCAATAATTCTTAAGTTATAAGTTATAAGTATGCAAGTTTGCATAAGAAAATCACTAAAAACAACGTTTTTTTTTTCAACCATGAGACATTGAAAATACTAACCCTAGCTAGAAGTTTTATAGGTTGTTGAAAAGCATTCAAGAAAAACCGAAGAAAATAAATTTTTGTACAGTAGAACCTAAAAAAACATTTTATAAGAACACCTCTAAATTCGAACCTGATAAACCTAACGGATTTCAAATTTGGAATTAGGAGACCATTCCAGTTTAGAAACTTCTCCAGTATAAATTTCATCTAAAATTTGTTGACTAGTATAATTAATTATACAATACTTAACTGAAACGTATTTTATGTAGGGAATAAATCCATGAATAAATTACAGCTTTTTAGAAATTCAATGAGGAGTATTGATGACCCAGTGCGAGCAATTTATAATCGTCATTTAATTTTGAGTGCCCGTTTAACAGTTAAATTAACCCGATTTATGGTCAATTATGAAATCAGCAAACAATAAATATTAATAAATCATTGCATTACACAAAACATACAAACTGTCGTGACAACCTGTAATTACCACGTTATTTATATCCCAGCTTGATTTAATAACGAGAAATATGCAATGACTTTTAATAAAATTTCAATTTTCGCTAGGTCGTGGAACACGGTATTAAGGACACTATTAATAAAGCTCCTCTTCATTGCTAGCCCGTAGCCACTTCATACATATGAGATTAACATTTATCGTGTGAGCAGCATAATTATTTATAATTTAAGGCCATTAAATTATGAAAATTATAGCGTAACTTTAGCAGTTTACGTTGTATTAACTAAGTGAATTATTGTAACCGAAATAATTACATAGAGAGTAGCGAACATGGATCCCAAGAGATATTTCATCTCTTTCCTCTTCCTAGTACACAATGCGGTTACGGCAATTTCAGTTTCTCTCCGGCTTGCAGAAAAATCCGAGTTGACCACATGGCGTAACAAATTGGCGCGTGACTATTGGATTAAACATTAGACGAAAGTTAATAATGATCGTGTTGGACTAATAAACTTAACCACGCGAAAATCTCATTTCTGACAGGTTTCGCCAAAGTTGTAAAACTATTGCAGGTACATTAATTGGGGACAATAGAAGTAGAAAACTCCACATCGCTCCGTCCAAGAAAAGCGAAAATGTCAGTTTCCCGCTCCTTTATAGTTTTTCAATAAATAGATTTTATGCAAGCACTTTGACTTTTACAGACCCATTCCGATTTCTAAGACCTGATAAAAGCGTGATTTCGGTTTTTTGTTTTTTAACTGAAACTTTTTCATAGCACTTTTCCACAGATAAAATTGGTTCGTTCTTAGCTGAAAGCGGATATGCTTTCAAGACGATTTTAATTAAATTTTTTAATTAAATGTTATACGGTTTTGTTTGCAATTGAAAATAAAAATAGCGTCTAAAATCAAGACTCGAGCCCCTCTATCTGATCTCCCTTTAATTACATAAAAGCCCCACAGGCAACAAGTAACTTTACACGACTAATTGAGGTTTATTTATCTTCAGCGTTTCGTAAAAATGAAATTTTAATCCCTAAGCACCTGAAATAATCCTATTAGCTTCTACCATTTCGCCTGTGCAACTTCATTAAAGAGCGCTAGCTTAATTTGATACCGATGTCTTTGGTGTAATTCACAAGCATGAATATGTCGGACAAATTGCAGCTTTTTGCGTTGGGGAAATAATTCAATTTTGAGTTGTTATTGAGCGACATAGGGATAAAGTAAATCCTCCTGTTTTTGCTTTCTTTATCTTTGTTTCCTTTCGTGCTGACATCGCATTGCATTAACATTCCACATTGCATTAACGTGACGTCTGCACATTGCGATTGCTTCTTTGTTGGAATTCTACTATAAAGCTCCCGGAAACTCAAGAAAAATTTATTTAAAACTATCCAAAAGGTATTTAGCTTGTCGATGGGAATTATCTTGATTCACTGTCCATCTATGCTGGGTTCAAAATTTAAATCTGTTTATTTATAATCATCGGGGACACAATAATGAACAAAAGTAATTAATAAATAAAAATTATTCAAAGCTTTGCGCTGCAGATTTAACTGCATCAGGATTTTGAATCATGCATATAATTGAATAAACAATTTAAAATAAAATATTACTATACGGCAATTTTAGAAATCAGCAGGATTTGACAGGAATAAGTTAGATACCTGTAGTAGATATATGTCAACTTTGTTTAATAGATGGCTCCACAATCAACTGTCAATTTTTTTACTAATCGCAAAATATCACGACAAAAATCATAAGGTGATACTCCCACCATTCGGAAACAATTTGACAGTTTGACATTGTAGGAGTTTAAAAAATCGGTAGTTTATTAAAAAAAATCTCTGCAGGAAAAGTGACGTATAGAAATTAATTTTTTTTGTAAAGCGCTCTTCGCAATTGATCTCGGCTAATTAGAGTGATTGTATTTCGTATGCTTCGTTGGAGGCAGTGACACCTCCTTTCAGTCCACTTTCCGGATAGTAATGTGGTAATTGAAGGATAATTAATTAAATCAAAAGCTGGTTGGTCGCTCCAAGTCATTCGTAATTGAATTATATCCAGTGGCGAGCTCAGCGCCTCACTTTGTTTCGTGACAGTTCTAATATATTAATTCACTGTTCTGGCAGTTGCAAATTAATTTAAATTTTCTTCGTTTCAGCCTATTCATACATTAATTTTGTTAAGACGAACTGAATTCGATTCGTAATTAGCCAAGAAAGTTGTATGGAGTTTTTGTAATTAACTCAGAACTGATGTTTCCTGTTTTAACCACAACGAAATTTAGTTACATTTTTTAGATGCGTAGAGTTAATAATAATTGGGCGACCGTTGTAAATTCGGAATTGGGGAGAGAAGCTTAAGAGATTAATATTTTGTCGATTCCAACAGGGCAATATGCCATTATCATTACAGGTCTAAATCAATTTTGTACGATTTACCACCTAACCCATATGCATCCATAATCCTATTGTTTACATCCCTGGTATTATCAGATTATTCCATTAGTCACGTCACAAAATAATCACTCAAGTGTTTTCTGTTCAAATATTGTACACGAGTGCGCTGCAGAATCAATAAAATTTCAGGTTGCCACTCGTTTTGTAAATAGTTGTGCCAGTCAATTTAATTTCATTTTGCACTATAACCGTCATATTGAAAGTTATGTCAAATCAATAGAATACCTAGAAAATAATAGAATAGTAAATTGCTATAACTTCGTTCGCTCCGACAATGAAATAAGTGAATTAATTCAATTATTGTATGCATCAGAAGTCTAGCCGAATGCAAACCGGGAAATGCTCCCCTAATCACACCGCACATTTCCAAATTAATTAAACTAATGAAACGAATGGACATAATAGAAATAATTTAATCCCTAGTCCCTATCAAATTCCCTCGCAAATTAATTAAAATCGTTACTCGATGAAAAACCGAACGCTAATTGAAAACTTTGTGTCCTTCGACATTGCCGTCAAAAATTTTGAAGGGTTGCACGAGAGCCAACGTAAGCTCTACACGTCACGTGAAAATTCCCCCAATGGAGCTTTCATTTCAGACAGCCAACCTGCCACTTGTCACTCAATTAACAATTCAGAACAGCACGAATTGTGTGACACATCTACTATTGCCAACGTGTTCTTTCTTTATGGATTAATGCTTTTCAACTTGCCCGATTGGGTACAAGTTTTCGCCATTAGCTCTTTCGTCTATTCATATTGTAATTTTTAAAGCTACGATTGGCATTTTCCTTCATGTATTAAATTTACATTCGGTAGAGTGGAACCGCCCCGGGTGAGATGATCGGATTGGTCCTTTAGGGGTGCGATATTACAGAGGGTGCCTATTGCCCTTATTACCCACTAATAAATTTTACAGTACCTTTGTGGTTGTATCGTTGAGGAAATCAATAAGGAGGAAAATGGAGATGGAGACCTGCAACAAAGGAGACCTTAGATTACGACGAGATACCGGATGGCCTAACGGAAAATAATAAGAGCTAAAACAGTAATGCAAAGACGGTCTTTTTCGGGAATTTCTCGAGACGAGGGCATTCCAGCTATTTTTAGTTCAAACCCAAGTCTCTTAAGAAATGCTAAACCGAAGTTAGTATTCTATTTGGATTGTTAAAATTAAAATTAATTAAAATTTTCAGATAGTACAATTGATCTGTCTTTAATACACTCCAAGCCAAATTCGCTAATAAAGTTACTTTCGTGGATAAAGAATTTGATGAAAATTCAATTTTTCTATATTTAGAGTAACAATTTTTAAGCGATACAAATTTTGAAGCGTACTAAAATGGTGGAAGCGCGTAATAAAATTTTCTATGCCAAAACCACTAATTTTACGCACTTTTTGTCCGTTTTTCGATACAGAATATCATTAACTGTAAAAAATGTAATGCCTTACAATAAAATTGTTACAAAAAGTTTATCCAAATAGAGTTAATAAAAAAGCTTCTATCTTAGTTAAAATACAAATTTCGTTTTGGTTTTTAATTTTGGCCTCAAGAAAAAATTACCTGCAACATGATAGGTCGCATGAGCGCTTTTTTTTTAATCACCCTGTATATTGCAACTCTTTTTTATTTAATTATTAAAAATGGTGGATGCGCCAGGAAAGTAAATCCATATTTATGAGATGTAACAACATATTTTCTGTGTTTTGCACAGACCAAGATATTTTACAATATTTCTCCAAAAGAAAAAAGTTTTAACAAAAAATTAAAATAATTTTTCAGACGCGAATAAATATTTGTGAGTATGACTTTAATTTCTTTCGATTGATCAATTTTAATTGCATTTGCTCAGTAGTACAAATATTTAATAAATTTATGTGCCCATAAATAAAATTTTAAGTAGTTAAAGTTTAAAAGGAACGTTTTATTACTCAATAAAAAATTTAAAAATATAAAACTCGAATGCACCCCTAAGAACAATGTGCACTTACTGTCTTAAAAGAATTCCACTTAGTTTTATTACCCAACCTTGTGGAAAATGCACTCTTGAAAACGTAGCAGGTGTTACTGCATAAGCACAATAAACTTTAACTAAATTAATGAAGTACTTGCCTTGGGAAGACAAACAAAGTACCGAAATTATCGTCAAAAGAAAATCGAGTGTCTAGTTTTTAATTAAACTTTTAAATTAGTGTGTTTTGATAACCGCAAGTTTCTTTTTTCTAGTCATCATAACAATACAAAGCGCCAATAATCCATAAGCAAAGAGCAAATATTTAATTAAAACTTGTTGTATTGAACAGTGAGAATAAAGGCTTTTGCATAATAGCAAACAGGTCGACGAACAGATTTCTATTAAAGCGGAATTTGTCTGCAAGTTCACGAACAAAAGGGCTAACATAAATCAAACACTGAGTACGCTCTGAGTTTCTCTCCTTTTTACACTCTATTCCATTTTTATTAACATCAAATTTTCGGTGTATCAATAACTTTAAATAAGTTCCGCTTGGTCGCTCCCACGGTATTCCCCAGTTTCGCTCGAGCCTCAAAAGAAATTTCTTGGGGAAATGTAAAGGAATAGTTTAAACTTGACTTACTTCCCTAATTACAATTGGGGTGCAAATTCCATGGGCACCCGCCATAAACCTCGGAGAGGAAAAATATGTCCAGATTTAAGCTACCCCTCTTTAAAAGCATTAATTAAGGCAAATCCCGACCCTGTTTTCTTAATACTGAAACTAGGAAAGTGCTGGAAACCCTTGAAAAGGATCGCTCCCTTGATAAATTTTCAGGGGATTTTTCTATATTTATTCAATACAGGGAGCTTCACTTGCAGAACTAAGGGTCGAATAGAAGAGTCCATTATTAATCACCCTGTCAAATAAAAGAGAGGAAGGAATTGTGTTCGACTATAGGCTAATTTATTGAAGCTCATTGACTTTTAGGTTTTTCCAAAAACCTGAAAGAGAAATGGTCGAAGGAAGCTTTAGATTCTCACAAACCGAGTTGGAAAGTTAATGGGGACCCTGTCGGGGCTGGCGGAATTAAAAGACAGGACCGGAGTTGAAGCATTCACGACCAGTATCGATTTCAAGTTTTGTTGATATAATAGCACAAATATTACAACTGAATCTGGTTGCCAACATTTGCGTATTATGATTCATGTTATTATTTTTATTTATTCAGTTTCCGTGAATAAATATAAATTGATTTCCAGCGCACAACGGTAACGAGACAGTCAATTTGCCCATTTAACTGTGATCCGAAATAATTGACATTTCACGTCGAAATAAAAACAAAACCTGTTTATTAAACAACAATATTTTTATTCCGGGCAGAAATTGAAACAGAAAAAAGTTAATAGAGTTAACAAACAGTTACAAGTATTTGCATTAGGACAATGGTTGTTTATCAGCGGGTGTTCTGTAAAAACACTTAACGTAATTAAACTGCAGTGGAAGCTTAAAGGATGCGATGCAAATGAGATTCTCTCTTTGCGCTCTCCTCCACAATATTTATATTTTTAATAAAGGCATCCTGTACCAATCGAAAATAAAAAGTAAAACGACTTAACATTATTATTTCAGAATTGCTTTTTGAAAACTGGAATTGCCTCCGACAGGATATCATTCCCAGCAAAGCTTTGAAGCAAGAACTCAAACCCAAGTCATATCCTGTTCGATTTTGTCGACATTTGATTATAAACCATAATTGATTTCTTCGTCAAATTGTCTGCGAGAGATGAATACCAAACGAGTTGATTGCTATTCTGTTTTCAGTGCCTCTGTTTCAGCTCCCTACAAACATTTGTTTGGTGTTTATACATGCAAATACAGTAATTGGCATTTACTGCTGCACGTATGCTACTGAGACTTAATTTAAGCTGCGTCACAACACGCACAATTGAGCAAAGTGGAAAAAATCATCACAGATCACTTCCAGATGCTTCTTAGTGCGCTTTTTTTGGTGAAAAGTTGGATAAGCTCGCTGAGCTTCAACGAGAAGACGGTGCAGTTGAGCTTTATTGGATTTGAACATGCTCTTGTTGGAGATTTCGTATGAAAACGAAACATGTGTGTAAGCCTCGGGCTGTTGAAAACTTGCACGCTTTATGTATACTAAGGCGGAAGTATGCTCGTTTCATTAGAAAGAGATTAGCAAGATGGGAAGTGCTTTGTTTTTGGAATGGGTGCAAGAGTTTATTGTAATGCAACGTGCTTACAGGAAGACGGAGGAAGTGAGAACACTTTATTTGCAAGCGGAAGCTTTACACCTCAATTATTACTTCCAGGGCTTAAACAATGATGAGCTGCTTAAACTGTTGTGGCAAGACGGAGAAAAATTTCACACCGCCAAATTAAGCAAAATTACAAAAGACAATTCGTTTCAAAACAGTTTTTTTGTGAAATCGTCAAATTAACTTCTGAGCCAGTTCAATGATTAAAATTGTCATTTGTCTAGAAAAAAAATGAGTTGTCTTGAACATAAGAAAAAATTTCGTTTGTCAAAAATGTTAGAAATGATGAATGCGAGTATATTTTCTCACAATAATTGTCTTACCATTTTGAATTTAATTCTACGTTAAATCTGATTAAACTTAACATAAATAAATATCAAAATTCCATACTAAAGCATTGTCATTTCTTAACCATTAAAAATTCTAAAAATTTTGTTTGTTGCTTTAAGATTTAGAAAATTTAGCATAGTTTATAAACAAACCTAAAGTGGCAAAATCTCTACATTGTATTATTTTAGGAATAAAACTGTCAAAGCTATAGAGTCTAATTGAATGCTGTGCAAATTTTAAGGTTGACTTAAAAATAAAAATTTCTAAAAATTCTGTTTCTTGCTCTACAATGATGCAATTTAGCACACTTGATAAACAGATCAAAAGTGGCAAAACCTCCTAATTTTATTGTATTAGGAATAAAACTGTCAAAGTTATGAATTTTAATTGAATGTTGTGGAAATTTTGAGGTTGACTTAAAAATAAAAATTTCTGAAATTTCTGCTACTTGCTCTCAATTCTGGAATTTAGCACAGTTGATAAACAGATTAAAAGTGGCAAAACCTCCAATATTTACTATTTTAGGAATAAAACTAGCAAAGTTATGGACTTTAATTGAATGCTGTGAAAATTTGGAAGTTGACTTTCAAATAAAAATTTCTAAAAATTATGTTTCTTGCTCTACAATTCTAGAATTTAGCACAGTTGATAAACAAACCAAAACCTCCAAATTTTACTGTTTTAGGAATAAAAATGTCAAAGTTATGGCCTCTAATTTAATGGTGTGGAAATTTTGTTTCTTGCTCTACAATTCTGAAATTTAACAAAGTTGGTAAACGAAGCAAAAGAGGCAAAACTTTCAGGTTTTGCTGGTTTAGGATTAAAACAACCACAGTTACAGGCTCCAATTGAAAGTAGAATAACTTTTTGAGACATTTTTAAAATGCCGAATTCTAAAAACCCGTTTCTTGCTCTAAAATTTTGAAATTTAGTACAGTTCATAATTCCATAATTTGTGCAAAAAAAATTGAACGGAAATCTCTATGCTAAAAATAGTGGAGGCGTCCATACATTCATTCACATTGTCTGCTTTAAATTAGATTAAACTTAAAATAAAAATATATCAAAATTACATAGTAAAACTTTTAATAACATTTGTCTTGTTTTTTTTTAGTGATAAAAAAGGTTAAGAAACATAAAGATATTCCAAGGTAAAACCTCAATCTCGCAAACTATGTAAAGATTTTGTGTAAACTCCATTTGTCTAACTCAAGAGCAATGATTTCCCAATTATCCGTTGAATTATGAGAAACACAAGTTCTTGAAACTTCTGCAAGAATGGTGGATGCACCAAATCCTATTCTAATTTTAAAGGAATGCAACTCTTTTCCAATAGAATTGATCTGTCTTTCATGCGCAGAAACAAAAGAATTTATAACTATCGGAATTTAAAAACGTAGAAATTTTAATTTTTCACGTGCTTAAATTCAGATTTTTTTTAATATTTACACAATAAACATAATAAAAAATATAGATTACTAAAAGTTCTTGGCCGACACATTCTATAATTTGGTAAAAATAATCCAATATAATGCAGAATAATAAATTGGTAAATTTTATTAATGTAATTCATCCACGAACTAAAAATAAATGAATATAATATGCAAACGCTCGCGCACATTCATTTTTCATAAAATCCGCTCATTCACAATTAATTTTAAATTCATTTTAATAAAAAACTACCACCAGCTGCTGTAACCCAGAGATATAAAACCATGCACGTTGTAATATTACAAAAATATAACGATTTTAGCTTTGATTTTTCTCCTACGAAATTTCCACTTTTACATTAACTCCATAAACTTTAAAACCTCCTAAAAAACGACATTATCCTCATCTCTATTTGAAATTATCCCATAAATGATGGCAGAAATTTACATAACTCCCACTTTTCATAATAAATCGTTACCGCACTACTTAACGCGGCACTTCCTCTTAAGTAAATTTGAACCGAAATGATGTTAGAGGAAGCTCATGTTTACCAACGTGTTTCTTTAAATGGTGGCAGTTAATTAAACTCGTTGAGGAAAATCCGTGTGTGGTAAAGTCTGTACGCGTTTGTTCGCGACACACATATAATTCCCTGCATAATAACTTAGATGAATTAAGAAGGTTTCAGCATTTGCCTTTTGCATATCGCGCGCTGAAAGAGACGCTGACGTTATATAGACGTCATTAACATAGCAAAATTATTTCAATCTTCTGCTGATTAAACTGCCAAAAGAGAAATATATCCGTCACTCAAGAAATGTAGTAAAGTTAGAATGATTACAAGTGTGGAAATGAAATTAAGACATCAGGAGTTCCGCCCTCATACAGAGTTTCGTCTGATTGCTGCTGGATGTAAGTACATGGAATTTGGCGGTTTAATAAGAAAATGAACATAATTTAACCCGCAGATTTAATTAAATATCTAGTAAAAAAACGTGGCATTAAATGGCAATAAGTTGCAATAAAAGTTTTCCTGTTCGATTAAACAGTGAGGCTTTTGTGTCACCCCCTCACTTTGAATAAGTTGACAGAGCGTTGTCTGAACGGCAAAACTTTGTGCAGGTGGGTTTAAAAGCAATATAAAAGTTGAAGTGATGGATTGAGGGAGGTTAAATAAAGATGTTGCAAGAAGACGTTTCCAAGTGATATAATTACTCTCTGAGATTGTTTGCCGAAGTCAACGATGCAAATAATTCAAGGCGTTGATCAAGTTGGAGAAGCCATTATCACGTTTAAATGTTGAAATAAAAACTTTGTTATTACCCTCATTAATCCTAATCATAATTGAATTTTATCGCTAGCTCCGCAAAATGCCCATCATACTGATTCTTTCCGACGAAGACGACTTCTTGTGTAATTATAAACTGAAACTAAGTCGCCAACAAATCAGCCGTTTTCAGCGGCGCTTACTTTTTCAGAGGCGACGTTTTCAATGAATATCTTGATTGCAACGAATTCAACTTTCTAATGAGAAGTTTCATTCTGCTGAAGTCGAAACATTTTCCTCAGGCTCGGTATTAATGAACTCTCTTCCTCTTGAATGATTAATTTTTTTCGGCTTTATCGAATTAGGTGGAGTAAATAACTGCGGATTTCCGATTGATAAACTCATTTTTATCCCGCTCTAAATCCTTCAGCAGATTTGGATTTTGGATATTTATGCTGTCTAGATCTTAAAGAATGTCCGAGTTTTTAGCTTTTTTTATTTTTAAATAATTTTATGCGTAAATATGCAAAATTTGCAGGATGTTTATAACACTGGGAGCCAACACCGCCAACATGCAAAATCAATTTGTCAGCCAATTAGTTGCAATTTTGGCTACCAAATAAGTCACATGCAGTTGTTAAAATCACCTGCGATCTTGTTATCCTAAATTGGTGATGTGGTGGAACAACTAATGTTCGAAAAAGCACCCGCTAATTATGGAACAGTTTTGATAAACGCGTTCAGAAAGTCAAGTCACAAACTCATTGTATTTGACCGTAAGTAACATACAAAGTAGAGTAATTTTGGCCACAGAAAAATCGGGATAATCGGTCACAAATATAAAATAATTATTCACGAACGAAAGAGGGCAATTATAACTAAAAAACTTCTTGGTAGTTACATATAAATTTAAAAACTTATTCGAAAGTAAACAAAGACTGTTTTATATAAAAAAAGGTAAAATGTCACGGAACGAATTTCCTTATCTCAACTAACTGAGAGAATTTTTTGTTCGTCTTTAAAATAAACAATTCTAAAGTTCTGTTTCTTGGTTTAAAATTTTAGAATTTAGCACCGTTGATGAACAAATCAAAAATGGTAAAATCTCCAAATTTTCTTGTTTAAGAATTAAAACTGACAAACTCACGTATGTTAATTGAAAGTTATGGAAAGTTCTTGCAAATAAAAATTTCGAAAATTCAGTTTCTTGCTCTAAAGTTTTGAAAACTAGTAGTTAATAAACAGATCTAGAAAATTCTGTTTCTTGGTCTACAATTTTGAAATTTAGTACAGTTAATACATACACAAATCAAAATAAAAATAAAATAAATTAAATTTAGTCAATGTGACGGGCTGTAATTATATTGAGAGTTGTGGAAATTTCTAGGTTGTCTTAAAAATAACAATTTCTAAAAATTCTGTTTGTTACATTAAAATTTTGAAATTTAGTAGAGTGAATAAACGGATCAGAGTTAATAAAATTTCAAAATTTTACTATTTTAGGAGTAAAACTGCCAAAGTTACGGAATCTAATTGGAAGTAGCGAGGATTTTTGAGTTGTTATAAAGAAAAATCTCTAAAAATTCAGTTTCTTGCTCTAAAATTTTGAAATTTAGTACAGTTAAATCGGCCGAAAGTGGTAAAATCTCTCCCCCCCCTCCCCCAATTTTACTATTTTAGAATTAAAACTATCAAAGTTACGGTATCTAATTTTCCAAAGTTGTGGAAAATTTTGGTTTAAAAAAAAGTCAAACGAGCACCACTTTTTAATTCGGCGGGTAAGCTAACCAGTAATTCCCAATTTTATCCCGACAACAGAAAAAAAGTTTAATTTTGTTGTGCAGTGTTCTAATTGAAGTAAATGGCCCACCGAAACTCACCGAAATTATCCATTTTTAACAAAATCCGCCTTTTATTTATGAGCCCAATTTAAAATTTTAATCATTGTTTTTTAACTAGTTCTGCCACGTTAATAATAAATCAGCTAAAATCGGCGTCCCTAAGCTGAAAGCTGCAAGTTTGATTATTTTTTAAACCAGCTCTCGCAAACCTTGAAAAGTTAAATTCTTTAAGCTTTTCCGGAGCTTTTCTAAAGTGGATCCTGCACACTTCGGCGCTAATGCAAACTATTTAAAATATTAAGAGCTGCGAAGAAAAGGTGTGCCAACTCGTAAAACAATACGCCAAAAAGCCACATTGAAGTTTCAGCGTCTCCAGATACTGTGGACTTTTTATAAGCGGAGGCGGTTAAAAGCTCTGTGGCCATATTAAAACAAGTGCAGCCTGAGCGGTTCTATAATTGATGAATTGAATGTTATAAAATTTAGAATTTATAGATTGTGGCAAATTTAAAATTTATTGCCCGGGCTCAAACACACGCGACGGGAAAGCAAAAGTAGAATGAAAGGTCATAAAAAGTGAGGAGACCCAAATATCCTAAAAAACATACGAATCGCTTGGTAGGGAAATTACGGGAGTTTTGACGACACCGGAAGATTCTCGGAGGCTCAGTGGTCGTCGTTGCTCGGTCATAAGAGTCTAGCACTCCCGAGGGGCGTATTTAGCGTGCTCTAAGAGCCATCCAACGCGTTTACACCGACTAGTCTTAACATATCGACTACAGGAGAAGAAAAGTTAAGCTATTTTGCTTATTAGTACGGCATTGTCATTGTGTTCAGTTCCATGCGAACATTTCTCAGACGGAGACGTTTCTAATGCAATTTTATGAAGAAAGCCTGTCATGAAATACAAACATCGCCGAAAGCAAACTAAGTTAATGCTATTCTGTTTTCTTTTGTAATGCTATTATAACGAGATAGAAAAACCTGTAATACCTTAAGAGGTGAAGCGTTGGAAGCAGCAGACAAGTGGGATGATGTCTACAAGATGCTCTACGAACACTTTTCAGAAGTATTTATTATGATAATTCTCGATCCTCATGTAGGGCGTAATTATATTTTTCGTAACAAACCAACATTTTCCTGAAGCCTCTACAAGACGTCGTCATAGCAACAGGCTCTGTCACAAGTCTCCTGCATCATTAGAGCAAGTCAGGGCCTTCCTGCACTTAAGCATTTGTGCGCACATAATCGATATTAAATATAATTTATATTAAGGTAGAAGCACTCATAGTGCCATTAATCAGGCTTCGATATAATTGAAAATTTCTAGTAGAGTTGGAAGGAATAAAAGCTCCTTGACGAGCTTATATTTTGAATTTTTAGATGCGTCATTAGTCAGCCCATGGCTTAAGGAACAAGAGACCAGCCAGAACCAATTAAATTCCGAACAAAGTACGTTCAGAATCTTGAAACGTTTTATGCTAAAAATTCCAAACACAGAACTGGTAGGGGGCAACGTGTGCCGCAAATTCAGTGAGCTTCTAGCTAATGTCTTAATTGGTTTCGCTAACAATTTCACTCTTTTTATTTCATTGGAGGAGTAAAAATCCTAAAAATGCGCCGGAGAATTAATAAAAGTTTCCCGTCCGTCTTTAGACGACGATCCCAATTTATTATTAAGAAGCAGTCTCACTTTGTAAGTTTACTAAATTTGAATTATGACACAGCAACCAAAATAGCATTACATAAATTTAGAATGATTGCAGATTGCTATAGAAACTAAGCCCGAGCTTGACTCATCACAAATTAAAGTCGTTGGCAGGATTTGTGCTGTACTAATTAAGGTGGCAGCTACAGTAATTAGTACTTAGCGGTATTATTTTGCTTGAGATGCGTATGCTGAATGCGAAGCAATGTAATTTATGACGAGAAGAACAGTAAAATGCTTGATGAAAACCGACGACGCTTGAAATATAAGTAAATTGCCGTGCGAATTACCTAATTTTCTAATTTTGTGAAAAAACGTAAATGGAAAATTATGAGAACGCCGTTTTTTACAATTAAATACTTCTTAATTTGTACATTTTTAAATTAGTCCGGGAGGACTCTCATTTACTTAATTTCATTATTTAGTGTGTTCGTTGTGCGGGGTGCTAATTAGACGTTGACTTACGTCGTGTCAAAGGGACTTGTTTATTTACTAGGTCTCATTCAAGTGGAGAAAATGGAATAAAAACACGTTTCGTGTATTTTGAGTTTCGGTGGAAGGTAATAAATTATATAAAAACATCATTCGTGTGCCGTCAAAATATCAAAAACAAATAGTTTGCTGCTGGAAAATCATGATTGAGAGAGGGTTTGCACTACTTTTTCAATAGTCAACAATAAATTAAATTCTACTCAATTGTAAGACTAAAACTTTTGCCAAAAAACTGTTTTAGGCGTCTTAAGTATCCCTATAAAGATTAAGGAAATATCTGGGAATCTCTAAGACTAATCCCGTATAATCTCAAAGAATATAAAGAAATCTCCTGAAATCTATAAGAACTTCCGGATCCAGCAAGCGTTAACAATCCCTACTAAACTATCTACGGGAATTAAAGAATCAGAGTTTATTCTCTAGGCATCTAAAAGGACCTCCAGGTACATTAAAATCCTCCGGGAATCAATAGAAACAAAACATTTTAAAGTCTCAAAGAAAATCCCGAAGGATCTCTTTCTAAATAGGAATTTTCACCAATCGCTAAAGAGTTCAAATACCTTTGGAAATTTTCGTAGTTTAAAAAATATTGAAAACTTTCAAAAAATCTGAATCAATCTTAAGAAAGATAAAAAGCAAACTTAAAAAAATTATAACTTAAGAAAATCGGAGGTTTCTAGAGAAAGTCAAAAAAAGAGCCGATAAAATGAAAGTAGGTATGTAAGGATTTTTGGTCTTGTGAGCAGAATTTGAAATTGTATAGAAATAGAAGAGAATTGTAAATAGAAATAGACAAATGGAGCTTTAGAAATGGCGGATGCACCAAGTTTCGAATTTATGTCACAGCAGACACGCAGTACTGGAAACTTTGCATAAATTCCTTACTTAATTACCAAACCTAAAAATATGCACCGAATTGAAACCTCCGCAACAACGAACTCCTCTTAAGAAATCAAATTGTTAAACTTCTCAATTGTTTGGAAAGCTTTTAAGATCGAGTGTTGAAGTCGGTAATCAGATTGTTTTAATGACATTCATACCCGAGACAATGGAGCTTAAGCATACGATTTTGGCGTCTGCTTGAGAACAAGAGTCCATAACCGTAAACTAATCCAAAGTTGGCTTAAGTAGTCCTAGGACACCACCATAATTCAAATATAGTAATAACAATGCATACTCGTGCGCTATCCTTGCACTATTTGGCCGTCTGCACCGGTTTACCAAACTTGTAATAGCCCATAACTGTCGTATTAAACGATCACAGTGCTGTTATTGCATAGTTTCTCATTTAATTTCTTACTGGTTAAATTTGTACTTACAATAAGCATTTTGAAGTTAAACGTTGGTTGTAATGAAAATGCAGCCAAGCAAATTGTCCTACTGTCTCGCTGATAACTGTCTCTTTATCTAGTTTTTAGCTCTAGTATGCGCTTACAATTAATTTTAAAGCAGCCACAATTCACCGGCTTCCCCTGAACAAATTTATGGGTGTATGCATACATATGTACATACTTATCTTTGGAATTGTTTACGATAAATCTGCTTCCAACAACAGATAGTTAAATCTCCCTGGCAGCCACCAAACCAAACTCGTAATAAATGGTTATAGATGGGCGAATAATACGGCAGAATGAAGAGTAAATGGGGAGGAATTTTGGATGTGTCAGCAACTGTCACACATGTTAGATAATATCCAGTAATGTTCGCCGTCGGCTCTTCTGTCGTCTGGATAATCAACCGTTTCGCTCACTCTGGATAATGAAGAGCCAACTTTATCGAAATTAATCACTATTCCAGAGACACGCGATTCCCGTAATGAACCACATACATACCCGCAATTGTTTTGAAACGGCCCTATTACCATTTCTAAGCAATATTAATGGAGTCCGTACCAGACATATGTGCTTGTATGTTCGAACTTGGCCATGGAGTTTGAGGACATGATAAATTTTGATCTTTATTTCAAGTCAGGAAAGCGAACCATAATGGCATTGTACACAATGTTGAAACAATTAGAAAGATGAAAGGGAGCGTCTTTCAGAGGAAATTGATTTTCGGCTTCAATATCTTTCGGAGCTGACTCTAATGCACAGCCTTAATACACTGCAAGTAGTGGAAGAAACTACGTACCGGAAATGTATTGTCACGTTTTTTATTAAATTTAAAACATACATTTGAAGTTTAGAGAACTCATGATGGTGGAAAGATATTTCAATTTCCTGCCGGAGTTCAGAGACATTGTTACCAGTAAAAAAGTTAATTCATTCGTGAAACGCGATATTGAAGTATCGCATTACATTTCCCAGTTGTCAGCATTACTTCCTTTAATAACGTGGGATAAAATAACAATAGGTATTGATTGGACATCCTCCGGTTATAAATTCTCGAGTACAAAACTTCAATAACCTTTGTGGGACGGTGGCAAACATGAACAGCAGGATTCGACTGGATTGAGATCACAAATATTCAAATGGGAAACGTGAAGACAACCAACAGAGATAGATCATGCAGAAAGCTGTTTCGGCCAGGCGAAACTCAATATTTGAACTGGACACACACCGGAAAACAACGATGACTGGCTCGAAATTTAAAGCGCAAAATTATACTTTTAAAAATGGTGGATGCGCCGGGTCAAAATACTCATTATTTGAGTAAATCCATCTAAAATAGGCCCGATTGTTCAATTTTAATTTGACAAAACACTTCAATTTCCAATATAACGAGTGGTGTAATAGTGTTAAAAAAATACTACCGTTAATAACTTACAACACTACAATTAAAAAAGGGCGAGCAAACGACAAATTTTGTTTTTTTTGAAAGTATGACATTTTTTAGTTTTTTTTATATTTAGTGTCCAATTAAAACTTAAGTGTACTTTTACATCTAAAAACAACATTGTGAGCAAACTTCTAGTCAAGTTGGTACAATTTTGTTCTCTGTGACAATTTATACGCTTACAATTTATAATGCAGTTAAATTTATAACAGTTCTTGTTAATGTAAGTTTGTTGACTCAACGCATAAAAGACTTAATGCATCAAATTGTATAAACTGTAGTTCTTTTGAAAAGTATAAATCAACGTTTTTTGCTTCTTTTTTGTGTATACGATGAATTATGCAAATGAAAAGTACATATATTTTTGACCCCTTGAAAATTTTGGTAGAAAAGCTCAATTTATTAGTACATACATAGATAACATACATACGGGGTGTTCAAAAAATGGCGGACCAACTATTCACTACGTGAATCTTCAGATAATAACTAGTAGCTAAATTAAGTTTTTTCAATTATTGAGTGCTTCGTTGGAAATCTACAGCCACTTAAAGGGGCGCTAATTATGGCACAAATTTTTCCTAATAATGAACTCAAGGTTTACAAAATTTTACTAGAGTTCATGTTTTGGGTGATATTTACATACCTAAATGCCTTAAATGCCTTAAATGTTGATGCAAAACGTTATTTTGCACTTTTAAAATTAAGCTCAAAAGCGCAAAATTAATCTGGCAACATTTCACTTCAAGAATTCAGTAATTAATTGTTGCCTAGTGCCTGACAATGACCATTTTTTTAGAAAAGTCAAACATTTTTTAGGTGTCACAAACTAGAGGAGTTTATTTCTCTAAAGATGTATAATTTTGCTGAATATACCGACACCTGAAGGAAACAGTCGAGAAGCAGTAAGGGGCAGTAAGGCTTGTGAATTTTCTAACTGGCAAATTCCCTCCAAGACTACTTTTCAACGAGTTTATCAACAGGTACATGAGATGGGCCGATTGGAACCAAATTTATCAGGATCATGGAGGACCCAAGACTATTCGCACACCAAGAAGAGAACAAATGGTTCTTGATCTACTTTGTGACTTTTACTGGTCAGGTGTTATCAAATTTAATTGCAAACCATAGTAACCAATTACATGATTTATTAATAATTGTAACTACCAAAGTGTTGCTCTGGTCTCAAAATTATACTCCTAATAATTACCGAAAGAATTGAACACTGTTGCCGTTTTTCGCAATATTTAAAGTTATTTTGCTCCCTTGCAAAGCTTCAAATAAAAATTTTAAACAGCATTTCCAATTCACAGCGTCTTAGAGTTTGACGTTCTTATCAGTTGGTCCGCTATTTTTTGAACACCCTGTTTAATTTTTAATTTTTTTTGTTGATATTTTATTGAAATCAATAATTAAAAAACCAACATAATATACAAACACATTAAAATTGGCTCCAACGCAGAAAAATAGTAGATTTTGTTATACGGCAGAAAAGTGGTATTTTTTGTCGAGCAATTAAATTGCAGTAGCGAGGCGAAGCGTAGCGGAGCCGAGCGTATGCAAAATTGCGAGACAGGAAAGCCACTTTTCGGCCAAACAACAAATACTACTTTTTCTCCAGGCGTTAAATTCAGTTCCACGACCGACAATGAGTGAACGCAAATTGAACTAAAAACATGGATGGCTATGCATGTAGATGTCATTGATGACATTTACTGTGAAAAATATTGGTTTCAAAGAGTTTCAAACTTAAGATCGTGCAAGTGCAAAATGTAAGTCTCAAATAGTCACCGTCACAAAAAGTACTATTTCTGCCTAGGCAGCAAAAGTGATTCCATGTCAACGAGCGCTTTTCATTACTTATAACAAAATTGTCTACTTTACTGTCTAAAAACGACTAAAAAATAGTTACTTTTTGTGACGTTTGGAAAAAAACAATTTTATATAATACTTTTTTTAATCAGTGTTTCAAAAATGCGTCTGTTTACAAAATTTAAATTTTATTTTAATCCGGTATTAAACCATCAAACCGAGTTCGGCTTTATTCTGACCCCAAATTGAAAAAAAAATTGTCATACTTTTGGATAACTTAAAATTTATTATTTGACTACAATTTTAAAGTACACAGTGTCAAGATAAATAAAGTAATTTTCCATTAAAACTCTAAATTTTCTATAAATTGTCTTGTAAAAATTTCAAAAATTAATTTTTTTAATCTAACTATACATGCAAAAAATCGAAATTATAACACTTAGCATATTACAAATTCCGACCAAAATAATTTACACAAAATTTTTAAGCATTACATTCTCGAAGGTACTAAAGTTTCCTTCAAATTAGATGAAAGAAAAACTTGAGTGGTCAATTTCTAATACGAGTATCTAATATAAAATTGACTTCTCATTCTTTTTGGATCTTATAGAATGCCATCAAGTCTAAAAAACTCCGTATTTACAATCCTTTTTCAAATTTTGTTTGAGCGTAGTTTTCATTTTCGCCATAACAAGAAACCACTTAAAATTTGTAACAGTCCGAGTTATAACGACCATTGTTTTGTGTCTAGGTACTTGTTGTTTTATAATAGACACTACGAAAGCACTATGCACTTAAAGCTTTTGATGCTTAAGAGCCTACACTATCAGAATAAAGATGACGAGGTGCTTTTACCGTCACTTCTTATAACCTGCGCACGTAACCGCGTTTTATACGCATATTTCTCTCACTTTATACCTGCCATGCTTAAGTGCTGCTAAGATATTGTCGCAGTAAACCAACAGCAGTAGCTGTCCCAACTTAAACATTCCCTTTCAATTCTTTTATAAAATAAGTTTGTTGGGATGTCGAGTATAAGATGAAGTCATACTGTAGTGAATAATACACATGACGAGAATGCGATTATTTGTAGTCGTATTGTGTGGAAAGGAAATGGAATTGTCACATCTCGACAGTTGGTACAAATAAATATTCCTTTCGCTGTCTAAGTCCAATATTAAATAATACAGAAGATTGCTTTGCACGTGACAGAAGGGAATTTCATACAGAAGAGCTTTTCCACATTTTCTCTCTTAAATGAAATGTTTAGATGCATTACCTTAACAACTTATCGATTTTCTCTTGTACTTGGGGCTCAAATTAAAATATTTCACCGTTTTACGTGACGATATTGCGTCTTATATTTGTGTGTACTGAAACTCAGGGTAGCAAACAATTGTAATAAAGGAATAGCTAGTCGTTATTAAATGAAATTGGAGACATTTTATGGGGCTGTTTCGTCTGTAATAATTTTCCAATAGTCAGTAAATTGGTGCAATCGTGATACCACAAATTAGCACTAATGAAAGAAGAAAGGCCAAATTACATTCAGAATAATCATTGTAAAGAATACTGGAATTCTCTCGGTCACACTTATTGGATTTTAGGTAATTACGAGTCCGTTATACCCCGAATTTACGAGGGCAAGCTAGAAGCAACATCAAACGAATTTTTACTGGCTCTTTAATTTCGAGAGTATCCCGTTTAGGGCGATTATAATGTACGAGGGTTGTTTAAACAGCTTTCGGGTTGAGTGTATAATTTTATTTGCGATTGAGAGAAACGACAAACTCGTGAATACTGAAAAATTGACTGTTTTTCATTAAGTTTGTATGGTGAGTGCAGCAATATCTTTTATATTAGCTAAGCGTTTGGAGAGATCTCAATTTACGTTTTATACTCGACATGACCGTTAAATTGGAGCTTTGTGACACGTACAACATAGAAAAGCGGATTGGAAATGCAATATTTCCATATAGAGTAATATAATTCAATAGTACAATAGGAAGTGGAAGCGTAACTGCCGAGTGCCATGTTGGAAAACATCGCCGTGCATCACTCCGACACATAAAAGAAAAAACAGTCATCCTGAAGAACACGCAAAGAATCTCAAAGTATTTAAAAGCCCACAATGACGACTTTCTTCCTGATCTTATTAATAATGCGGTCTCGTAGCAAATTTCTCTGCCGCTTTTTGTCACTTCGTTTCGAAAACTTTTTGATGTGTTGTCTTCTACTTTTCTTTTATAACTCTTGTTAAAGTTGCTGTCGTCGCCTCCAAATTTGCTTTAGCTATTCCTGTATTTCGATCACTTCATCACCATTCAGAGGACGAATTTTCGAATCCGAGAGAAAATTGTTGTTTTGGTGAAAATCAATTTAGAAAAAGAATTTTTTGTGGGGTGCTTGTGGCACACGTAGAGCATATTTAGTGAACATGGTTATCTGTTTTTATTGCCTTCCCCGCACGCACGTGCTTGCTTGGAAATTGAAACAGACAAAAGTAGTCGTAAAATACGGATCCAGTTATTTTATCAGTTGGTAGTTTGCATACATTAGCCGACTTCAAGATTTATTGAAGTACAGATGATATACAATGTTGCAGCTCATCCCGAAACCGCGAATAAAATACTGCAAAAAGAAACTCGTAACTTTGACACTAAAATTTGACTTTACGACCTTTCTTTGTATGCAAAAATCACTAATATGCAGACGGAAAGTGACAATGGGAATTAATTATGCGCATCCTGGGACAGGTTTGACCCAGTAGCGTCATCTGGATAAATATTTCAAAAGCCATATTACGTCCGGTATGAACACAGATGCACTTTTAGTAAAGCAAATATCCTGTGCACGCGAATAATGTAATATTCGGAGGTTCATGCTGCACAAAAGGGGCAAAAATTTCCCTTTGTGATGATAAAAATGTTTTATTCCGGAAAATATAGATTAATTAAAACGAGTGAATTTCGCTCTGCAAACTAGGACCTCTAGGAATTCCCGTTGTTTTGAATTTTTTCTCGTGTTTATGAAAATACACTCCAATTTTTATTAAAAAATAAACCTTTGTCTTGTAAAAACACAATTTCATCTCGCCAGTCGCTTTCCGTCGAAACTTTTTTTAAGACATTTCTCTCGTTTTTTGCAGCAAAATGAAAGTGCATCCTTAAAGTGTAGGTAACGTTTCGTGTCTAATCTCGAGACTTTTTTCGAACAGACGGAGTTTAATATTCGTTAGCGCCTAATCTGTAAAGCCATCGAAATTTATTTTAATTTAAGGCGAGCTCGACACAGCTAAATATGCTCCTGCTTCTCTGCAACCTTATTAATGTCGCCAGCATCATCAGTTTGCCGCGTGGCATTTCTAATCGATCCTAGAAATTGTTCACAACTTTCTTAAACAAAAAACAAAAAAGTTTTTCTTTCTACACTTTGTGCTAGCCTGTGAAAAACACAAATAAATCTATCAAATTTTATTAAATTTAATTTTTGCTTGACATTTTCTTCAACTTCTCTTTCAACTTATTAATGTCTGCAGCGCCATCAATTCGCAATGTGACATTTCCGATCGTTCGAATCATGAAAAGGCAAACAGTCGACGCATAGAAGATTACCGTTTGTAATTTATTTCCCTATGCACTTGTTTATTAAGTTCCATTCGACATCTAGAATCAGTTTATTTGATTATATTTTCATTTGAGTTTCCAATGTATTTCGATTTCCTCGGGGACGGTGCATTTGAAGCGTTCTTTTCCACATGCTGAGATCTGTAATGTAATGAGATATGGGGCCCGAACGTGGCCCCCCTATTGAGTGGACTCTTGAGAGTCGTACTTTATACCGCACCCTCACCTGATATGCTTTGGACTGGACAAAACCGATAGCTATCCTCTGCACGTGGCATCGTTTTATTAATATTGAGCACTGGCTGTGGAAACACATCCAATGAACTGCTCAACTTGAATTCAACCTAATGCAGTTTTATTACCGGATATGACATACCTAAACCGAGAGCGAAGGGGAATTTATTCCAGACGGCGGTTTTATCCAAAAGAAGTAGACAGACAAACAAGCCCTAGAAGATTCGGATCTAAAATTGGTGGATGCGCCGGGTTAATTTAAAGAACAATACGAATTTAATCCTTTTATATTCAATAACAAAGAACCGAAAGCGCACCGAAATAAAAGCATTACCACTTTAATGGTTTTTAAAATCCACCCTCGGGCGAAATTACTTGTAATTATAAGCCTCCACATGTCCATCCATTGTTGAGGCGCGACGGCCGTATTTTTAAAGTTTTAACCCAATAACAATGCACATCCCTCTACAAACATTGCCGAGTTAACTGAATCTGGCGCTGAATTATTGTTAATGCAAAGTGCAAAGCAGTGTAGGTAAACACAATGGTGACGATAGTGAAGTGTCTTCCGGCGCCTCCACCATTTGCTGTTTCGCGTTGCTGAAAGGAAATATTTTGATTGCGATGGGAAAATATAATGGAATAATAAATAACATTGTTTTAGGGGGACAATTTCTCCAGCTAAACAAATTTTCTTTACCTAGGATAAGCGCACACGTTTGCTTCCAGCTATGACGACATATCGCGCGTGTTTAATTAAAATTCGTTGCTCCAACTGACCGAAATGAAATTTCCTTTTAAGCGCCATCGAGAGTTCTTGCTTTCTGCCAGTCTCATTCAATTTGTCCGAGCAACGTAAAGATTTACTCTTAATTAAAGTCCTAATAATCCTTTAAAGTGCATAAAGTTGCATCAAGTAGATCCTTTTTTCTTCTTGGAGAAAATCCGTTCAAACAGCCCTTGAACGAAAAGTTATGGTTTTTTCAGAGAGACTTTTACGGCACGCTCGAAATTATTTCCGTACATTTTTTATCATTTCTCCCGTATGAAATATAAAAGAAAGTATATTAGCTTTCAGCAGACTGTTATTTCCCTTGGTATGAGTAATCACAGCGAGGTGTAATCTGAAGGACTTTGTGACTTAGATAGAAAAGTTTTTCCTTCTTTCGCTGCACTCATTTCACCTACATCTGAATATTTAAGATAAATTTGTGTTTGCAGATTGCTTCTGCATCAAGATAAATTTTACGTGCTCTCACGAGTAAAAATTACGTGTTCTGAAACTTGATTCGGGGATGGATGTGTGACTTGCGAAAAAGTTATAATGTGGAGTAAGTTGTTCTTGAAGGTACTTGCTTTCGGCAGTTTTCTAAGGAGATGTTTGTTTGCTCAATTTTTAACAATTTTTTTTTTTTAACAATATTAAAGAAGATTTGGAGGTATATGAAAAGCCTCTTTCGAGGGCTTGGGGCTATTTGTTTGATCAGTAAATAAATTTAAAAGTAATGTTAATTGAATAGATCCTCTGCGATTCTTTCAAGATTGTCACGAATTTATAGATCTGAGGATTGATTTTACGTTTTTCGCCGACTGTTTTGGAATTGTCTAGAACTGTCTGCGCGCATGCCACTCCCAACCTTTTTAGCCGGGAACTGCATACAAACAAAAGTTTTTTGCGCTTAATATCCATTAACATATTTACGTTCCTTTTTTACATTCGCTTCATTAAATGGTCTGTATTACACGAACATGAAATAAAATCCCGTTTTACTACAAATAGATTAAAAACTGTCTGCACATACTAAAACTTTTTCTTTCTAATTGAACCAGAGTTGTAATCTGACATGGAACTATTCCTGCGAGTTTTTTTGGTTTAAATGAGATCCATCAGGAGCTCGCTCGTTCACTAGAAAAAACGACATTAAAAGAGTCTGTATTCCACTAGTTAGTTTGAAACAAGTTTAGTTTGCATATTTTTGCTCAGCTGAAACATGACTACAGTGGTTTTATTGTTGTGTTCAGCATTATTAAAGCTAACGAGACTACTGGTTAGGTAATTTCACTGTTGCTAGATATGCGTTTTGAAATGAAATGGATAAGTAATAGCAAGTGAAAAGAAATCTGAACTTTGATCAATAATAAATAATATGCAACAAGGAACTTCCAGGACCAAAGCACGTGTTAATGAATAAATATGACTTGCATTGTTTAAGAGTTTTATTAGTGAAGTTGTCGATAAAACTGCACAACTTTTAAAATTATTCCAGTCGGTATTATCACCGACGTAAAACTCTGAAGACGAGGTTTATGATGCAAGTCTATTGTCTACAAAGCATATCTAGAATTTATTTACTTTCCACTAAAATGGTAATGATGCACAAGATTTCCTTTGTTTGTTATGCATTCCGGGAAACTATACCAGGAAAAACTTTCACAATCCTGCCACTACGCATATTTAATCAGCCAATGTTATGAAAACATAAACAGGTCGTGTGCTTCTATATTTAAATGAATCACAAACAGAGGAGCAATTACAACAGTCTTGTCGTAGTGCACAAATGCACCAGCATGTATCATGAATAATTAGCGTCTTGTGAGCTTGACATTTCAGTCACGACCGGTTTACTTACTCTAGACAGTTTTCTTGGCTTCTCGCTCCGACAATATTTCGGCTTAATACTCAGTTTACCGAAACAACTACATGAAATATTCCCCAAGTTACACTTACTTGCCTTTGACGCCAGTTATTTCAGGCTAACGGGACACCTGAGGATGTTACGAACTCCTGTCAAGAAGTAGCTTCGGCGTCATTTTCACTACATGTTTACGGATTTGTGCAATAAATCTTCCGCGAAACTCCAAGTTTTCTATAACTCTAAAAACGGAATAGTCACCGTATATTACAAAACGACGAAATATTCTTTTATTATAGCGTTTACAGTCGCTTAACCCTTGCTGAAATGTGTGGTAACGTCTTTTCTCGACTGCTGAAAGGAATTCTCATTCGAATTTCGCGATAAACCGCAAATAAACTGCTTTTACTGCCGAAAAGCATAAGCAGCCATAAAGTAAAGTCGCACATTTATAATATTATAATTAAAGAGCGAATTTTATTTGAAAACGTCTTCACTATTGTACATTAACAATTCAAGAGATCCAAAAAAATCTAACTTTTACAAAATTTGATCCTGGGATGTTCTAGATTTCTCAGGAATGGTCTAACAGTGACTGAGATTCTGCGGGATTTGTTTCCAATTTTTTCCAGTTTTCTCTTGGAATTCTCTAGGAAATCCAGATATGAAATAAGTATTTAAAGAAAATTACGGATTAAAAAGTGAATCAAAGAATTCAAAAACATTATTACATATTTTTACAATTGTCTATTATTTCTTACCTCTATAGGCGTGTAATAAAATCTGTGGATAACCCATTCGTTCGTTATCTGTCCGTTTTCCTTAGAAAAAGGCCTTCAATTATTATCAATCAAAGGGTAATGTTTCGTGAAACGGGTTCGTTTAGTATTTATGTTAGGGTCTTCATCGGAGGGTAGTTTAAATTTATTACAAGCAATGCTTTCGGGAGAGTTTAGCTTTTTGTGTTTGAGACAAAGCCCCAAGTCCAATCTGTGGTAATAGGTAAGTGATAGAATCTGAAAATGTGGTCGTTCTATCAATAGATATTTGTAA
Organism: Gnatocerus cornutus; assembly: GCA_029298725.1. Taxonomy (NCBI): domain Eukaryota; kingdom Metazoa; phylum Arthropoda; class Insecta; order Coleoptera; family Tenebrionidae; genus Gnatocerus; species Gnatocerus cornutus. The sequence continues at coordinate 6,695,280 of CM055517.1, forward strand.
GTTTAAATCAAAACGATGGAACATTTATTCGCTCGTCGAGAGTAAAACATAGATATTCATCTGGTTGTGAGCAGATGTTGGCCATTCCAGCTACCAACTTGAACACTCTACATACGAAAATGACGTTTATAGGTTTGAGGAAATACGACTCTATGCTCGAACTCGGAGTACGATCCAATCCTCTACTCCCGGATTTTCCTATCTTGGAAAAGCGACGTTATATATGTCTGCTGGATTAGTACAGCTGCCACTGACCAAAGCTATTACTCGAGAATTATTTGCACGTTACATCTGGATAAACTCTGTAAAATTGAACGAACAAATACAGTTTACTACAAAATCGATGTTAACTTCTACTGTGTATCTATGCAAAAATCTTGTTCCGGTATCGTTGCAAACTGGTCTTTAGAATTGTGCTATAAAATTTAGTTTAGAGTAACGGCAAGCAAAAGCTTCTGAATTTATTTCGGCCATAAGATAGCCTCTTAAATTTAACGGTCGTTTGCAGGATTTCAGAATAAGAGAGGTTGCATGACTACGAGCTATACTTCTACGCGATATTGTCGATACTTTTCTAAGAATGAAAGTGTCACGATGCAATTTTAATGATGCTGGAGCTAATGTCATCATGAATTAGTTAGAATTGTGTGGATATGACCCGATTCGGAGTAATGGGTCATCGATTTCATTCGCTAGCTGCTTCATTTTTTATGCATAGCTCTTTGATATTGCATACGGTAATTCCTCTGCAACTGTAATTACAGAATTTATTATTAGACGTGTTTTAATGACTGTTGGAATTTTTAAAAAGACACGCCTCACAGGACAATTCCTCATTCTAATACGAAATCAGTCAACGAATTCAATTTAATTGCCAACAAGAGAAAAAAGAAACTTTGACCCAATGCTACAAACTCAAAACAATTTCTTTTTAATTGAGTTTGTTCGGAGCTTAAAGGATTTCACAACCGATTTTAAGGAGCTTTTATCGATGCATTAAAAAGATATGTAGCTTTTACGTAAAACTAAATTTTATGTTAGCTTCTTAGCAACTAATACGATGTGGCACTTTTATATTTATGGTCGACAAACTGAAAGCTGTAAAGACACGAAGACAAGAAAGGTACCAAAATACAAAGAAGAAACAGAAAATAAGTACTGAACTTGTGAAAGTAAAGTGGGCAATCTGGGCATTAGCTTGCCGATAAACCGGTGTGTCTTGCCGCCACTGAGACTTTCATTTTTGTGCACGCCTCTTATTTCATCCTCCCTAATGAAAAAGCTGCATTTCCTAAGAGCCTTGGCAATTATTTGTGAATACCGAGTATCACTTCACCCCACGCACACTTGTGTCGTTTTATGCGTTTCAACTCCAGAAAAGTCTCCTTGAAAAGCTTAGTAAGTAAATGGGGAGTGGATGTTATCTGTTGAAGAGACGAGGGAAAGTAGTGGAGAGTATATATGCTTTGGATTTGAACAATCAGCAGGAGGCAGCTTTTATAAAGTGGCGACGCAGCATTTTTGTTTCTATACCTTTGTTTTACACATGGGGGTTTCTTAGTAAACTAGACGTCTCGAGCAAATTACAAAACTTCAAGTTTCCCATGTATAGAAAAGGGCGAAGTTGATTAAAAAAGTTTGGCAATGAGAGCTGATTTGCTGATTAGGAAGTCAGGTGAAGCTATTTAAAATGTATTGTTTGTTTGGTGTAATTGCCGTTTTGATTAGGTGGCGAATTGCGTTTTTAAACCGAGTTGTCTAAAATTTATTTAAAGTAGGAAGGTAAATCACGTACTTAATCACAATAACGCGCGGGACTTTATTAGACAAGTTTAGTTGGTAGTGAAATGAAATGAGTTGCCTCGTGTTGTTTTGAAGATCATATTGTCATTATCTCTGGTGTCTAATTATGATTTTTAATTAAACGAAATGGTCTCGGCATATTTTTCATGACTATAATTCCTGACGCATATTTTCCGACCCTTACAAGTCTGCAGCCTTTGTCCTGATGTCGCGATCCTTTTGTTACAGGATTCCTATTGTTCACGCGATGTGCAGATGTAAAGACAGTTGTAACTCTGATGTTTGCCGCATTGCTGCAGGTTGGACAAAATAGATCTCGAGTTACTAGAAACAGGACTATTACATTTTCTGGTTGAAGAGCTCCCGTGTTTCACAATCCTAATCAATAAATCCACTTATTTTTGGATACATTTTATACTAAACTCTGTTTACGTCGACTCATCAGTTCTTTCTTGTAAGCACATCATTTGAGGGATGAATGGATCGTTTGTAGAAATTCACGCGATTTAAGAGCCCCATTTTTGTAATGGACCTTTTTGTCGCTCTAGGATTCCACTGTGAACCCCATTCATGCGTGGCTTGCGTTTTTTTGCGAAAATAATTATTATTTCGAGTCGCGCAACAAAAACCACCCCACTGTTGTTTTATTAATTTATAGTTTGTTGAATGGTGGCGCGTTGAACATAGCGTAGACCTCCCTAGAAGTTGTCACAATGCACACGTCAACACCAGATTAAGTCGTTTGCGTTGTGTTCATTAACTAGTGAATGCAATCAATGGTTTTGAGTGACAATCCAGCTCCTTGATTGTCTTCGAATCCGCCGCCCCCAGCTGCGTACACTAATAACCTCACTATTGGCGAACTTGCCATCCTTTCAACAATTCTCCCCCAAACAAAGAAATTACAACAACGTCGAACGACGACCTTATTGGGGTTTTCCAGCCTGAAAGCTAATTTTGATCTGAAAGATCGAACATAATCAGTAATCAAACGCTGTGGCGTACTTTTGTACCGGTGCGCCTGCTGCTGTGGGAAATGACGGGAAATTACTTAATTTCCAAAATTGGAATCAAAGGCTCCATAAAAAGCGAATTACTTTTCCATGTTGAAATAATTTGAAAATAATTAAGAAAATCTGTTTTAATAATGTGGAACCATCAACGAATCAGAACACTCACAAATCACACTATCTAAACCTAAACAGTTCAAGAAAATAAAGACTAAATAAAAATTAAATTGCAGAGCAAAAAAAACGACGAGCAATTTTTATTAAAACGTGGAAAACGTATTTTAGTAAAATGATGAGCCTGAAATATTTTTCTTGAAAAACTGAAATACTTAAACTCGGAATAAGACCAGATTCTTGGCAATTAGGATCCGATATTGTACCGGAGATCCCAAAGTTGAAAAATGCCGAAGTTTACAAAAACACATTTTTTGGCAACACCACGAAACTTCAATTGCCTCTAATTCAGTGTTATTTGAAGTGTAGTTAGACAATTCAAAAATTTCCAGCACTTTCTGGTAAATTTCGTAAATTTGAAAATGTTTACCCTAGAACGTTAAAATTTTGTGATTTGATTTTTTTTTTGGTTTGTTTATGAAGTGTGCTAAATGGCAAAATTTTAGAGCAAAAAATCGAATTTTTAAGAATTTTGATTTTAAAAACGCACCAAAAATTTCCATCACTTTCTGTTAAATTCCGTAATTTTTGTAATTTTTATTCTAGAACACTGAAATTTGGAGGTTTTATTATTTTTTGTTTGTTTATCAAATCCGTAAATGCCAAAATTTTAAAGTAAGAAATCAAATCTTTAAAAAATTTTATTTTGAAAACGAACCAAGAGTTTCCACCACTTTCTGCAAAATTTGGTAATTTTCGTAATTTTTATCGTAGAACGGTAAAATTTTGAGCTTTTATTACTTTTTGTTTGTTTATCAAGTGTGCAAAATGCCAAAATTTTAGAGCAAAAAATCGAATTTTTAAAAATTGTGATTTTGAAATCGAACCAAAAATTTTCATCACTTTGTGATAAATTCCGTAATTTTTGTTATTTTTATCCTAGAACACTAAAATTTTGAGGTTTCATTATTTTAGGTTTGTTTATCAAATCTGCTAAATGCCAAAATTTTTAAGTAAGACATCAAATTAAAAAAAATATATATTTTGAAAACGAATTATAAATTTCCACCACTTTCTGTTAAATTTCGTAATTTTGGTAATTTTTATCCTAGAACGGTAAAATTTTGAGCTTTTATTACTTTTGGTTTGTGTAGTGTGCTAAGTGCCAAAATTTAAAAGCAAGAAATCGAATTTTTAAGAATTTTGATTTTAAAAACGCACCAAAAATTTTCGCTAATTTTTGCTGAATTCTTTGTTAATTTTTAACTTAGAATGGTAAAATTTTGAGGTTTTAGTTACTTTTGGACAATTTATCATACATCGGTAAAATTTTGAATGTTTATTATTTTTGGTGTGTTTATCTGCGTAAAATATAAAATTATGAAGCGTCAAAACTACCACAAAAATCAGTTATTAATTTAAAAATCTTATAAAATCCGAATAAATTGAGGGCTGTGTGTATGGAAAATTGAGAATTGGCCGTAGAAGGAGTTAATTACATAGTTCTGGTTATAATTTAAGAATATGAAAGCTGGGCGTACTTAGCGACATAAACACGTGCAGACATTTGCGTTTTCATTGGGTGTAGCTCCATTAACAACTTTGAAAAGTTAAAATACACAAAGTCAGGATTTTACAGAGTATTCACTGCGCATTTAAATTAGGCTGAATGATGAACACATTCAGCTTCCTTGTTCCTCTTTGTTAACTTTGGAAGCAAATCTACTTTTTGCTCTATCGTGTGGAGATTTTAACAAATCATTCAGCTCACGAGGGTTCCCATTATTTCCCATTAGTTCTGACCGTTTTCTACAGAAGAACACAAAATTAATTTTACCACTACACTGGGATTAACCAATTCTTGTTTTTGCAACGTTCAGACCGGAGCTTAAATGAGAAATGTGAGTTATATTAAAATTATAACAAGATGAAAGCTCCCAGGTACGCTTTAAACTTGCAGAATAACGAAACAAACAGGTCCTTGACAGGCTCAGAGTGTATCCTTTCAAGCAAATTACTTTCCAGCCGAATTGCTACATCAACACCTTTGATTATAATACTCGTGGTTTCGTAATAAGTCCCATCTGGAACGAAGGGGACGTCAAACAAGAATACAAGGGTTGCAAAATTCACACTGTAAAGACGTGACTGACACCCCCTAATACGACGCAGCGGTTCAGATAAAAGATAATGCGAATGAAGACGGAAAACTCTATTTGTAAAAGAGTGGAGGAAATTCGCAACAGCTTCGCCGAATTTGTTACAAATTAGATGGACGAGCACAAAAGCCGGACGAACGGAATGCGGACCAAAAACGATTCTCCAATCAGGTAACTACAAGAATAATATTGATTCTATTGTGTTTGATGATGACGTTGATCGGTATCTCAATCCAGCTCGCTGGATATACATCTGAATTTAATTGGAAAAGTATGGCTGCTTGCCGGAACTACCCGCCGATTTCTCCCGGCTTATACCAGGATAAAGGGCTATAGGGAATGAAATTAATTTTTCCGCTTCAAATTGTCTGCAAGTCGTAACATGTGCAAGAAGCGGAAGAAATGTGTCATTATTACGTATTTTTAGTAGACTGGCATGTATTGAATCAACTAAACAAAAGTTATTCATTAATGTCCAACTTTCCGCGAGGCTTTGTACGACTTTGGTGCAGTAATATTATAATTTCCGCCATAAGAGTGGCAGCAACACGCCACTACTGTTTACGTAGAGCTGACAAATAGCAAACTTTATGTATTTAGCAAACTCACTAACTCATTGTCAGACTTTTGCATGTAAATTGAATAGTTGTGTAAACCTGTGAACTTAGAATGCATCATGAACGTGAATACTCTTGTGATGACCAAAGAGACGTTCGTGGTTTACCCATTTCAAGTGAGACAAATTATTCATGGCATCACTGCTCACATCTAGTATCTATCTTACATCCGTAAATTATAGATACTTGTTTAATCCGATTCGAATTGAAAAAATCCGTGGCGACGAGTTTTATCACGGCAAATCCCTCCAAGGAAATTGTCTTGGCAAGATAATCAAAGTTTTCTTCAAGTTTAACACAATAGATATTCGAGTGTCGATGGCCTAAACCCCAAGACTGAAATTCTGTGTTAAGTCGGTCTGCACTGAATGTAAAATTCCAAGATTTATGCCGGTCCGAACGATGCCAAGAATATTGATTTAAAAAGATACACGTTACTTGAAGACTTATGCAAAGGCGTGTTTTGCATATTTCCTTTGAAGTCGCTCTTGTATTCCGCGACCGTCGATAACTAAAAATTTGCATGTCTTTGTATTGTTAATATTTTAACAATGAATGTGGAAATAAATTTACAAAAAAATTGTGATAATGGAGCAATTTAATTCTCTTTCATTTCCACGGTTCTACAACAAAGAGTAGGATTTTTTGTCTCGATAAGATTTCGTTTTAATCTTAATTCTCCGGCTAATTAAACATCTATGTCTTCCAACTTAAATGGATTTTGTAATAAGATTACGACGGGGAAATTCATATTTTAAAAGCTTTTTTCACAAAACTCGTTACGCAACATGACAAGATTCATTTTTCTCCAACTTTCCACGTCAATTGGAGGAAATGGAAAATATCTACAATCAAATTAATTAACGCAATTTTATTATACACTAAATTCTTTCCAACTCGATTTAAGTAATTTGATCACAGACCAACGGATCTACCAAAACCATTTTTAAAATTTAATTAAGTGAAATTTGCATTACGTGTACTAAAACGAAAATAGATACGAATTAACATCAATTTTCATCTACGTTAATAATGATACATTCATCTAACATTTAGTTAAATTTAATAACCGTAAATGATTTTATTTTGTAGTTGTAATCAAAAACATATTTAATGCAAAATGTGCAATACTAAAATAATGCAATGCACATTTGTGAAATATATTATTTTATTTTAAATAAATAAAATTTATAATTTCAAAAATCATTATCTATTATTTAATTGGAGTCAATCACATCCACGCTCGTTATATTTAGTATTTCATTAAAATTAACAGAGGCCAAAGAATAGAAAATAACTAAAAAGCGAAAAATATATTATTATATTAAACTCAATGTAATTAATTTATTTGTGTTATTTCAAATACGTTTTATAGATGATTAATTAGTGATTACTTTATTAATTTAGAATATTGATTTTAAATTCTAGTTTTTGAAATTGCAACTTCTTTCTAGAAATCCATTAGCTGTCTAAGATTTTTATTATTATTCATCTTTTTTTTTAGATTAGTGCCCATTTTAAATTTAAATTTTTGTAAAACTTTGGATTAAATAAATAATACTAAAAAGTGTTTTCTTTTTGATTTCTTAAGATTTTAACTTTTAAATTTCTCATTTTAAGACAAGTAATTTAGGTAAAATAAGAGATCACAAGATATCTGCTATTCAATTACGTTGAATTTTAACTTTGCTTATAGAATCGTGTTATTATACGAATATGCAAACAAATAATGTTATAAAGATTAAAATCTTTCATAAAGTAATAATCAAAACAGAATAAAATTACAACTGCATTTGATATTTAAACAAGAATGCAACAGACTCGTATAATGTAGCTAGTATTTTATCAAAAATTCATAAAATGCCGCTGCCATTCCCGAAGCATTCAAACTGAACTAGAAATTTACAAAAATATGTAAAAAATGATATTGGCAAAGTTAGATTGAAATTCCTCTCTGACATTCATTTCGTTGTTGCGATTTGATTAGTTACTATCATATTGTTCGAATACATTCACGGTATGTTATCAAACGATATATTTAGGTTTGTTGTCAGTAAAAAGGAAGAACGAAATGAATAATGGGTGTATTTTCGAATCTCAGCAGAGGATAGAGCAGCATCGGGAAAAGACAGGTAATTTTTCACGGCTGGTAAATGATCCGAATGATTTGGCGAGAGGAATCGAACAAAAGTAATTTGAAGCCAACTTCTATGACATTGCAACGTTCAACTAATGAATTTTCTGTGGTCGATCAAGAGAGGAAAGAAGTACAATCTCCACGTTACCATTTTGAATATCACACGGCGGTGAGTTTTCGGAAGTGTGAATTCCAGCCGATGGCTGGAGATTAGTCCTTATCGTACCGGTTCTCGTCGCCGTGCTAATAGAATCCGAATTAATGGACTTATCTCTCTACCCAGCATTGTGCTTGATGATAAAACAGCCCTCTTCCTTTTATATCAGCAATCATTATCAAGCCTTGAACCGACAATTCATAAACAAAGGGTTCTTTTTTAATTAGGGTTAACTACCATTCATCTCTTAACGTTATCCTTTATTATTTTCCTTTTATTTACAACCAACGCGCGGAAACTGATGTTTTGTTCACGTTGGGAAAAGAAAATTAAAAAACTTTTGTGACACACAATCATATTTTTCATTTGCTCAAGCATACTCCAGAAGTTAGTAATAATTGGTTATTTAATTTTACTTTGGAATTTCATATCTATTTGCCTCTTACTTGGTAGAAACTATTTATAGACACGCAGTTCTCGTGCTTCCAATTTTCCAACTTTCAGATTAATTTGTTAGTGAAACTGAAACATAAAAAAAATAGAAGTAAAAGATCTGAGTATTTAAAAATCTAAAATTGTACGAGGTACAATGTAGAAATTTTATACTTTGCAAAAAATGACCTTTAAATAAATCGTCAAAAATACAGCACAACTTTATTATTAGGGGAACGGCGGGTAATGGGAGCCATTGGGTAATGGGAGCGATTGTAATACAAGGAAAATTAGGCACATTTGCGCGATAGTAAGCACTCGGTCGCTTCCGTCAACCATCGTTAAACTTCGCCCGATGAACACGAGTCGTTAGCGCCATCCGTTATGTCACGAAGAAGGGTTGTGTGTTTTTCGCTCCATGCTTATAAAAAACTGCCGATTGCCAGCGCCAAGGTAAGCATGAAGTTATATTCTATATTTATTTTTTATTTGTGTTACAAATATACTAGATTTCAGTTCTTAGCGAGGTCCAAAGGTCGAACCTGGCCCGAAATTTAGGACTGTACCCAAAAACTGTGTCGAGGAATGTACTTTTTAGGGACATTTTTAAACACCAAAAGTTGCCGACATGTATGACAGCATTTTGACAGGAACGTCATAATTGAAAACGTTGATGAGACATTTACATTTCGCGTTGGAATAATATCAAAAACTGTTGAATTCTTCCGAAAATATGAAGTTATTGTCTTACAAATTGAGATGGTTTTTAAATAAGTGATTTCTTTGTTGGTTATTAACAGTGAAGTAATAAAATCTCGCTGATTTTTTTGAAACAAGAATGCTTACTCAATTAAAGGATTGAAGAATTTTGATATATTTTGATATAATCTTGCCCCAAATTGCCTTTGTATAAGTTAGGGGTACCTTTTTGTACTGGACGTAACCTATCATTGCGAAGTCTTCAATGACAGTTTACGCATCGGTCGAGTTATTGAAATGGCCGGTATCTTACTTTTTAGTGTTTTAATACGTATTTTCAACTTACAGTGCACTTTTTAAGAGCCAGAAAAGTTTAAAAATTTAAGCTTGTAGGTTAGAGTAAACAAATCTATTTTGACAAATTGACGTGACACGATATCCCCCTCTTCTTCAAAACATCCCAACTAGTACCAACTTTCATGCAATTTACTAACATAGTACAATATACTGGTCACTCATGTATACTAGTTGACATTAAAATGGGGGCCTCGCTATGAATTGAAAAGAAGTATAGTTCATTGTATTAATAACCTAAGATCTCATTTAAAGTATGTTTAGTTGAATTTTCGGGGCAAAGTAAATATTATGGCCTAATTTCCCAAAAAACGTTAAGTGGGCTCTCATTACCCGCATGTGTCGGGTAATGGGAGCGATTGACTTTTTTTTGTAAAATCGTTATTGGACCTCAACCTATGACTGTAATTTATTATATTTGTGATTGAAATATACTTAAATAATGAATGTAAGAGTTCCTAATTAAAAATTATAAGAATGTTAACAAATGTTTTTATCAACATTTTCCCTTAGTAGGCTCCCATTACCCTGGTTTCCCCTACACTCTTACAAAAAAAGTTTTCCATTACTGAAATATTACTGTGCATCATTTATATCGCGACGATAAAAGAAATTGATATTGCTCTTTCTACATCCATTAACTCATACGCTAACAAATAATTTAATAAGATGAAGTTACTACCAGCCATTTACTGTAGTAACGACTTAACCTCAGCGTTTAACAGCTGCTCTGATATGAATGTTATAAATCCAGAGTCTCTATTAAAAGGTAGAAGTAAGATTTCCGTACTATTTCCAACGCTTAATTTCAGATGACCTTCTCCGGATTCTCCTTGTGGTTCCCAGGACACTGTCCTTCAACAAAGTACTACAAAAAATCAATTTTTTCTACTTCGGTTTTCTGGTTCTGTTAACAATAGGCGATATTTCAATCATAATTTTAAAAAACCATTGGGATCAACTTATGATAGATTATTTAACCTTCATAGCAGCCGCTTCTATGGTAAATTTAACTTTTTGGAAGATTTAATTCTCTTTTTAGACTCTTTCTAGTTACGTGACGCAGTACCATCCAAGATACAGAAACATGTTCACTGATTTGTACAAAGAACTTTTTCCGCATCTCTGGCAGTTGGATTCTCTAGGCAAAGACGATTATAGTCGATTTAAAAAATTGGCAATGTTTACAAGATTGATATTTGTTATATCCACAGGGTTTATGCTCACAATGGCTGTAGTTATGATGCCATGGTTTGGCGATGGATACGAACTTTTTTTTCCAGTGAGAGTGGCAGTTGATTATTTCAATTACTTTTTCTTAATTTTGTTCTTAATATTATTTTATTCTGCGTTTTTTCATATAGTTGCCACACTTGTGGCAAATGCTTTGTGTTTGATTTATTTTCTTTTACACTTGTACAATCAGTTCCGCATGCTCAACAAAAGACTAAAAAGATTTCAGTGGGAAGTTACTGAAATGGACCAACGTTCTATCAATCGTGTTTTAGTTGAATGTATAAAACTCCATCAAATGCTTCTTAAGTAGTAAACACATAAATTGAAGTAATTCCCTAATTTAAAAGTTTCAGATTTATTAGAAGAACCAATAAGATTTTGTACTACCCGATTTACTACTACACAGGAAGTGTGCTTCTTATTTTCTTGGGTCTCATCATGGTTCCGGTACTTGTATAAGGCTTTATCCTCACATTATAACCGTTTTCTTTTAGAAAAAAACCTCTATGATGCTCATTAGAATGGCAGTCATCACCTGTATCACTCTTTTCGCAGAAGCAACTGTCTGTTTTCTCGGACAAAAACTTGAAAACGAAGTAAGGAAAGCAAATAATAACTTTTATGGTCTAAAATTATTTTATTTCAGTCTGAAAAAGTTTTTAATTCGTTGTGTTATACACCCTGGTATTTGTTCAACACCAAGAATAGGAAACTCCTGTTGTTGTTTATGTTAAACTCCAAGAATAATATTACTTTGTCCAGCTCTGGTTTAATTACGATTAATCACAAGCTACTGATTTGGGTAAGTTTCTCTTAGAATCGAATTAGACTCTAATTACTACGTACGATTTTCAGATGTGTCGAGTTATTTATTCAACTGTAATGTTTCTAGTGAATGTTGCAAATTTAAACAGTGCTTAGAATTGTTTATAAATTTATGCTGAAATGAATTTTTGTTTTGTTTTATTTTATATTTACCAGTTCGGTTATTACCATTCAAAAGAGAAATATATAATTTATAGTTTTTGAATGATGCAAAAATAAAAAATTATACAAATTTTAGCTATGGATTGTTAAAAACTCAATAAAATTTTGTCATGCTTTTCATCAAACCGTCATTTTAGGTTTTATTTTCATTTTTTATGGTTTGCTCTATGGTTTTATCGCTACTATAATTCGTTAAATTGACCAATTAAGCAACCATAAATACAGTTCGACAATTACAAATACCAATAAAAATGGAAACACTTGTTTATTCAAAAATCATTCTCAATTATTGTTATTTTACAATAAACGCGAATAAAGTTCACTTACGTGATAGTTTTCAGACTCTAAATAAATTTTCAATATACTCGTACATACATACATACATATTATATTTCCAATTTTATTAATATCTATAGGAATGATTTGACTTTTATACAGTTATGGACACCCCTAAAATCCCAAAATTTGCAAATTTGCATACGCTTATAGTCCATCAAATTTTAGAATCTGACGCAAAAATTTGATTTATCACCGTTAGTTTAGCGTCGCGATGCCCAAAAAGTATAATATTTAGCGATTTTGTGAAATCACTCGCTAATTCAATTTTTTTCAAATTTCTTAGTCTTAAATCTAATGCAAATTGTATTTAAAATTAGAGAAAAAAACGTACTTTTATCAAGTTTGTAAACACAAACTAATGATGAGGTAATTGGAAACTACATTTACACCAAATTTTTATTTTCAAGCCACTTCATTCATCGTATGAAAATCTATTTTGAATAAAGCGAGTGTGTTTCACTTTTTGGACACCAGGGGTCGGTTTACACAATAATTTACTTGCAATTAAGTTAATCTCGCAACTAATTTGACGATTGCTGACATTTAATTGGCGGAAAAACGATCACATGTCACTTTAACTTGATGTTACCCGATGTTACATTTACCCGAAATTAAAGATTTAAAGTTGCTTCTGTAAACCGGCCTTAAAAATCGTTTATTAACATCGGAAATGCGACAGTTCTACCAACTAAGACTTTTGTTACATTCTAAAGCAAATAAAAGAATAGGTGACATTTGTGACACAAGATGTTGACAGTTTGACGTTATGAATTCAAAACTAACTTGCTAAAACAAACATTTTTTTCTTCGAATAATTTGAAATACAATTTGCATAAAATCTAAAATAAAAACTGAGATATTTTTAACATATTAATGTTAAAAAAAAAAACAAAATTAAAGACGATTTTAGAGATGACCACAAAGTATATTACTTATTATTTTTAATCAAATATGAATTTGTATTTGTTTTGTATTCGTACCACTCCCACGAATACTCATTTTGGAAAAACATTTAACATAATGAACCTTAATGATATTGATTTACTAATTTCTTCTAACTCAACTAGGAATAAGTAATTCATAATTATTATGCTTTCTTAGTCATTCCAAGTAAAGTCGTAGTCGAAAAAAAGCTGTAAGAAATTGTAGACGGTAAAAAAATGCAACTAAATTCTTTATTAAAAGGTGATATCTAGTTTAATGTCTTACTATTTTCTATGTTTGAATTTCTAGATGACTTTCTCATCGATTTTATGATGGTTCCCACGATTTTAGATGTAAATAAAATTTTACAAAGCATCAGTTTCTTCTATTTTGGTTTCATCGTACTGGTAACCGTTGGAGATTATTTTGTGATGATCATGTCCAGCCAGTGGTACTTATTTATGACACAATATCTAAACTTTACAGGAGGAGTTTTCATGGTAGGCGCTACCTCATTATTAAGGTAATTCATGGCAATATTTCAGATTATTTCAAATTACATTATGCGATACCATTCCAAATACAGGAAAATGTTTTCTGATTTATTCTTAGAAGTTTTTCCCGACCTTTGGCAGTTAAATATTCTAGGAATAGATTCTTTCCACAGATTCAAAAAATTAGCAAGACTTGCAAAATTGCTATTTGTAGCAGCAACAGTTGCCATGTTCTCAGCTGCGATTATGTTAATGCCGTGCTTTGGAGACGGTTACGAATTATTCTTTCCTATTAAAGTGGCAGTTGATTACTTTAATCCCTTTTTCTTACAGTTGTTCTTGGTGGTGTTTTATTCTATGTTTTACCATATTGTACTGACGTTTATGTCAAATGCCGCATATTTGACTTATTTTGTTCTCCATCTATACAATCAGTTTTATATGCTTAATGAAAGATTGGAAAACTTGTCTCGTGGTACATCTCCACCTGGCCATGAATACCAAAAATTTGTCACTAATGAGCTAGTCAGCTGCATTAAACTCCACCAGACTCTCCTAGAGTAAGAACCAAGGTCTGTAATTCCGTAACTAGTCTAAAAATTTTAGATTCACCAGAAGATTCAACGAAATTATATATTATCCTTTATTTTTTTACGTAGGAAGTGGACTAATCATAGCTTTAGGATTGATCATGATTCCGGTATTTATATTATAAATTATAACTTAAAATCAATCAGACTAAAAAACTTTTTTAGAAAAACGACTCCGTACTCGTCCTTCGTATGTCTCTGATTGGTTTCATTGGTCTTTTTGCTGTAATAAGTTTTTGTAACTTGGGACAACTATTAGAAAACGAAGTAATTAACTATTTTATTAAATTTTGGTCTTACATTCATTTTGCAGTCGGAGAATGTTTTGTACTCAGCTTATGCTACAACGTGGAATTTGTTTAACACCAAGAATAGACAACTCTTGCGACTCTTTCTTACGAAAACAAAAGATAAAATAATAATATCTAGCTCCGGTATTATTACAATTAATTATGAGCTGCTGATTGGTGTAGGATAATTAAGGATACCAATTTTCTTTTTTTAAGTCTTTATTTTTAGCTGTTCCGTGCCATTTATTCCACAGTGATGTTTCTCATAAATGTTTCTGAATAAATTATAGATAGAAGTAGTTACAGTAAACTTTAGTTTGTAAAATAGTTCTCAAACAATAAATTATGATAAATCTAAGCTGTTGTTTTAATTGACCACAATTAAATTTTCAAATTTACAAATATTTTTCAAATATTTTCACAACTTTATTATTTATAACTTGTTACTTTGCATTGATTTACAATTATAAACATATATTTCAATAATTTACCTTTTGACTAATGCAAATTTTTCAGAATCTCTCACAATAAAATTAAACCTCGAAATTTTCTAAACAATAAAATCAAACCAAATTTTATTGTGAGAGATTCCGAAGAATTTGTATTTCAAAGGAAACTTCATCTAAATTCTTTTTCTTTCCCAAAATTTTCTCAGAATTTAGAAGATTCTTTCTTGGCTTTAATCAAAATTCCAAATCTCTTAGTTTTACTTAAGTTTTTCGTTTTTTCCATTTTGAATGAGTTTACAGATTAGCAATTAGAAAAAGCTTTCAATTCAACAATAATAGCGTTTTTCGGATTACAGGCTATTTTTAACCATTGTTAAAGATAATGTGAAAAAAGCATACAAACTAGAACAAATAGTTTAGTAAACACAAAAAATAGATGATGGCAATCTTCAATATCGATTATAAATACAAACAATGGTCATATTGTTTTATTATATTCATTACAATATTAAGATAACAATAAATACTCACGAGATTGTAAAACTATTGATTTTAACAGGAGCATTGAATTTACTAGTAACTGTTCTAATTTTGATGCCGTGGTTTGACAACGGCTACGATTTATTCTTTCCAGTGAAAGTTGCATTTGACCACTTTAACTCGTTTTTCTTTCACTTATACTTAATGCTGTTTTACTCGTTCTTTTATCACATTGCAGTTACGATTATGGCAAATGTTACAAATGTTACTTATTTCACTCTACACTTATACAATCAGTTTTATATGCTTAATGGAAAACTGAGAAAACTACAGGGTGATTTGGAAAACACTGAAACTGATAACGAATACCAGAATTCTGTCCGCCATGACTTGCTTACTTGTATCAAGCTCCATCAAAACCTTCTAGAGTAAGAAATACAAAAGTAGTTTCAAGTGCCATTTTAAAAGTTTCAAGTTTGATAAAAGAATAAACGAAATTTTTTATCATCCTATTTTTTGTTACATAATAAGTGACCTCATAATTTTAATAGGACTCATAATAATGCCGGTTTTTATCAAAACAGTTAAAGATAAAAATATCGAGAAATATTTTTCAGAAGTACAACTTAATGATCGTCGTCAGACTGTCACTGATGGAATTAAACGGACTTGTCTCTACAATATGTTTCTGTACCATAGGACAGCTACTGGAAAATGAAGTTAGTGGCAAAATTAACGTCATGTCTGCGTTAACGTTATTTTTCAGTCTGAGAGAGTTTTCATATCTGCATACAGTACAAACTGGTACATGTTTAACACGCAAAATAAAAAACTTCTTCTCTTATTCCTCCTAAAAACGATGAAAGAGACAGTTCTGTCCAGCTCTGATATCATTACACTTAATTTCATACTCGTGATAAGGGTAAGTTGATTTGAAGACGAAATTCTTGGATTTCAGTTTTTAAGAACCATCTATTCAACTGTGACTTTTTTGATCAATGTTGCAAACTAATGCCTAGAAAATCGACTTATTTTTTCAACTCTGTATACATTTCAGTGTTTCTAAATCCCAAATAATTTTTACTCATCACGCTTCAATTTTAATAAAAACATTAAAACGGAATTTATTTATTATAGAATTGGTGGATGCGCCAGTTCAATAATGTAGGTAAACTTCAAAGTGTGGCTGCAATTTTCCAGTTTTATAGCGCTTTGGTTTATGAGCAGTTGCAAGGAAAATCCACGAAAATTATTCATAACTTCACTTTCTCCTTAAAAACGTAAAATAAGATTATAGAAAACCCATCTCAAGTTTAGAATAATTAATTTTTCTATTTCGCGTTCATAATGAAGATATTTCGATACGCGTTTGAGCGTATTTCGGTATCGTAATGGACCAATCCCGTGCCAATAGTTCCAGAAGCATTTATTTTTCTTAGGTTTGCAGCAGACAAACCGTCAACCTGCCGTCAACGTTGACAATTTAGATTTTGGTTTTGATAAACCTTGATAAATCGATCAATACACTATTATTTCTTATTGTACTTGGCCTAATAATTCATCGGAGAAAAACTCTTTGGATGCAAGAGTACCATCATGATCATGATCAACATCTTCACTCTCTTGGCTCCCTTGCGCTCCGATAACCTCAAAACGTCACACCTGTCAAACTGACTAAAATTGGATTTGGATTTCCCGAACATTTTGCAAATGCCAACTACCCTAAAATTCCCTAGATTTAGAAATCAAGTTTTTTCGTTTAAAATAAGGCGAAATAGAAAAATTAGCGTATGATACTTGTTCATAATACATTTTGCCGCACTTACTACTTTATGACACTCCTCGCTGCGCTCGTCGTGTCCTAAAAACGTGCGTGCGGCAAAATGTTCATTATGAAACACGTTTCATAATATACTATTTTATCTAAATAACGAAGTTACTCATTCTTGAAATTGCTATTTTAAGCTTGGACACCTGATTAATGCACTGCAAACATTTAACTTAGCACATGTAACGTGTTGATCTGAACTGCTAACGAACCATCAACTTGCTCCCTGATGAGGAGGTTTTCTTCGTTTTATTTGTCAATTTGTTAAGACAACGTAATAAGTTCTCCCAACGTATTAGCAGAACAAAACGTCAAATTATCTTCACAAAGCGCCTCATGTACTTGTAAATTTTCAACAAAGATCTTGATAACCATTTTTGGTTGGCAGGAATCCACGTGTTCTCAAACCCAAGCAGTTTTACTTACAACATTAGTCTCAGGTTTATTCATCTCCTGCAGCGCTACTTAAATAGAACCTTCATAATTCCTTAATTGAATTTCTTTGTTGTTAGACAATGTCTGGTAGTAGTGAGATTTAATTAACACAACTAAAGGGTGAAGGCCGTCGTTGTCGTGAGACCGGAAAACGGACGCTATTCAACCCTTCCGGAATCTCTGGACTTCCGTGGCCGCGCTCCGGGCCATCCGGAAGAACAAGCGAACACAATTATAACATGTCAATTAATTCATTCTCTTTGAAATAAGATATTCAAGGAGTGGGTTTTTCTGATGCAAAATTCATTTATGAAAATGTAATTCTCTCGCTTGCTAAAACTGGTGGTGCTTAAAAAATAATTAAACAGAAATATTTTTAAAAAGGAGATTAAATTTAAACGTGCAACTTTCCAGGCAGATGTTGATTTTATTCTGTTTTATATTCAAACAAAGCTTACTGTCTTGCATAAATGAATAATAACTTTTTTTGGGGTATTATTGCGAAAAACATCATAATTAACTTAATGTTGTAAGATTTGTCTTCCTTAGATCTTAAAAAGAATGAAAATTGTTTCTACAGACCATTTTGAGACCTGCTTTAAATGTTTTATAGCACGCAAAGCACGTAGATGAACTTCATTTTATGGAAATATTAGCTTTTTGGGATTTCACAAAGTGCTTAATATAAATTCCTAGGACACAGAATGACGGGCTACTTGCACTTTATTATCAACAAAACAAAAGGTAATAAAGATGATTTATTTATTTTTCATAACCGGAAAGATAAACCAAGAGAAATATTACAAAGTTAGCCAGTTAATCCAAACACGTTAGTTAATTTACCTCGAACCTTAATAAATTCATCATCGTGGATACACTGAATATGTAATCAAGCACGTTATATATCTATTACAAGCAAGCATCGCATAATTTGTCTCTTAGCCAACACCAGCGCCGAAAAAATCCCCGATTAGCAATTTAAATCGAGTTCTTATTTATGTCTGCTTGTTTGCTTTATATGATAATTCATCGTATCCTGACAGTTTTTAAGCGTAAACTTTCCTGAAATGCCTTTTCGGTTAATTATGGATGATAAAACTTTTTTTAACTTTCATGTTAAAGTTCCGGGATTCTGTAAGAAATGAAACCCGTAAAAAAATTGCTGAGTTAAAGGAACGCGCAAAGCTTTTTAAACAGTTTTAAGAGATTTTAAGTTAAAAAATTTAGAAACTATTTAAATTTTCAGTACGGATTGCATACCTTGGTAGAAAACGTGCCTTACATGGTAATGTTCCTAGCTGAACCGAACAGCTTTCAATTCCATCCTCGATTCAGCCATCCCGAAAATGGTAACTTTATTCAATATTCACTAATGCAATTGAAAAGATTTCAAATGATTTTAAATAAATCTGGCGCCAACTTTGGCTAAATCATGACAATGAGGGAAACTTCCATCACCTTTATCGAAGCTCGGAATATTTCACTTGACCCAATTTATTGCGAAAATACTGACGACTTTATTACCAAGACTTCACACAATTAAACTAATGCGGAGACAATACATTCAATGGAATGAGCTACAAAAAGTTGCAAGTTTATTATTTTGCTTAATTTGACGTTATAGCATGTTTACAACGGTGAAGATATCTCCAACGCAGCGCTGGGCTTTGCGTATTGCGGTTTTTCCCGTACTAATTTCATTTTCGCTGCTTTTAGGAGGCGCCAAATTAAAAAGAATAAAAAAAGGAAATTATTTACTATCCTTTGGGACGGAGAACAGGAACCGCGATATTATTAAAAACAAAATTGTTAATTTGGCAAGGGCAATATAGTGAACACAAAAAATAAATTCCCCAAGTCTGGGGAAAACTACAAATAGCCTGTTTAGTAATGACAATTTTTAAGGTAAAACTTGTCAAACGCGTTCGATTTGTACCTAGGACAAACAAAAGAGCAGCTAAATCTATAAATAAACGAAATCTGATATAAATCCTCCAATTTTTAAAAAACTTTTTTTACCCGGCGCATCCACCATTAATTGTAAAACAGTTATTATTATCAAAAGCGTTTTCCTCAAATATTAAGATCATGATTTTGATTTCGCAAAACTCTTCAAATAAATGAAATTGGTCGAACAATTCTCCCTCGGCGTCATTACCGCGAAAATTGGAGATCACTTTGCAATAAAATCGCAGGATTTGGCATCCTGATCAAACATAATCAGCAATAATAATAATAAAGCAGAAGAGAATCCAAATAGAAGTTCCAAATGAACAATCTGTTTAATTAGTTTTCATGTTGGCTGGTTGCAAAATGAAGCACAAACCAAATTAAATTATTACGTTAACTGGGAACCCACTGATTATTAGAATCCATGGCAAATTGGAAATCTGGTTGCGAACACTTTATCATCATCGTAATTTCACATTTATGTTGTGTTCGTATTATGTCGAATACGCTATGCTTAGTGCGTTATGTTGTTGTTATTAGAGTTGGTTTACGATCACGTTTCTAGTTTATTGTGGTGTCGACTTTTCAGCGCATGCAACACGCTAATTGATTTTAAACACTTTGTTGCACAGAGGAGCATAATTCAAAGTAAAATAGTTAATTTTGCCTCAAAAGCGCAAGATGCTTCAGGAAATTACTTAAAATATGTTGAATAAGATTTAATTTATTCTCGAACACCCGGCGCATCCACCACATTGCAGCGAGATTCATTAAGTCTTACTAAAACGTTACTACGTTTATTCTGATATTTTAATGAAGTCACGTTTTTCCAAATGTTTATGATTTTTACATTTCCCGAAGTTCCCTTTTACGGAAACTTCGATTTAATCTTGTTCGTTTGTAAGTTTCTCGACTAACCTTTGAGAATAAATTACGTCGTCCATGTTGAAAAAATTTAAAATTCTAATCGCACATTTCAAAGAAAGTCTCTTTAAGCAAATTAAATGTAAATAATATTGAAAGATTTAGTCAAAACCGTTGGCAACGCAATTTAATTACCACTTTTATTCAAATTAAAAGACACGTTGGCAACAATTGGACGCTCAGGTTTAATGTATCTTTTTGAAATAATCGTGACCCTTTCATTTGAGATTCTCGTTTTAACCACAAGCTGAAATCCTCATTACGGTAGCTTGCGGTTGAATGCAGTTATTACTTGAACGAGTTCTCATTCCGAGCCGCAAAATGTCACATTTTGTTCGTATGTTGTCGTGGAAAGGAAGCTAAATTGTTAAAAAAGGTACGACCTCCTCAGCTACGTTATATAAAATTTAACTTGAAAACTTTTTCAGTTGCTCTCAAACAAACATAAAGCTTAACCACCTCCAATGCTATAAAATTTCACAATTTCTGACTTTGTCCTCCGTGCGAGATTACAACAAAGTTAAAAAAAGACTTCGATTTCTAACACAACGCAATACTTTGTCTTGGAACATAACAGAGAGATATAAATTTGAATTTAAATTGCGTCTAGGATGGAAAGTAAATAACTTAAACGGCTCCATGATAAGCTTATTAAATTTCTATTTGATATGTATATCTACAGCATATTTATTTTGGAATAAAGTAGAAAATCGACTAAATAAAATCTTACGCGGCTCATAGAAGCTTGCGATTCTATTAAAACTTTTAACTTATCTTGTACATAAATATGTTATACTGTCAATCCTGTTATCGTTAATCTTTAAAGTTTGTGCCAACAGTTGAGAATAAATTTCGAAAATTGAAGAAGTAAATCATTCGAGAATTCGACGCCGAGATAATTGCATATTTTAGATAAAAATGATTTCTGGGGGAATTTTCACCGTCCGTGCGAGATACCACAAATTTATCGGTGAAACTAGAAAGGCCAACTTTAAAAAAGTTTGGAAATTATAGTTCATAGTTTTACGTTTTTATTATAGGACTAAACTCATCCAAGTATGTAAATAAAAAACTTATCCCTGGAAGAAAAACATTTAATATAATATTAAATCATTTTATTGGAGTTTCGAGCGGAACTTGAATATGTTGATACTACTGCCTATTTGACAGTTTGCTAGATATTCAATTAATATAGTGCTACCAACACACTACACATTTCCAATCTATTTACAAAAAAAAAAACCAATTTTGAAACATCCCACTAAAATTGTTGAAAAATCAATAATATTTTTTTTCATTTCTCTTGACATGCGAAATTTAATTCCGTACGTTTTTCTAAACAACCAGATTGTTGAAGCAACAAAAATGTGGAATAAAAAATAAGAAAAAAAGATCTGAAAACAACCTTGCCGAGGAGACGCCCCTACAAAAAACACAGTTAATAATTGTGTTGAAATAGTTATAAAAAACTTACCTTTTCCCCGGGGAATCTGCTTCTCTCCTAACAAATTATGACTTCTTAAATAAATATTTCTACTCTTAAAACTTAAAAGGGACACTGCAGTTATCTGCAAGGAGCGGAATACGCAAACCCTTTATAAAAAGAATTGATAAGTTTTTGGTCCAACGCTGGTTTTTTGGGAAGAGTGCGAATGGAGAAAAATTAGAAAATGTGAGTCATACTATGTATGTATCTACAAATAAACACATAAAATAGATGATGGCAACCTTCGATATCGATTAAGTATAGAAAAGAATTATTAATGACAATAGTCATATTGTATTATTATATTCATTACAATATTTAGGTAATTGTAAGCACTCACGAGCTTTCAGTGCGTTGAAAAGTGAACAACACAAAACATGAAAATATTTTTTCATTTCTGTTCTAAAATATTGTATTCATTACGGTGTAATATTTCAAAATTAAGGCTTAGTTCAACAACGGCTTATTCCCAAATTATAATGAGTTTACTTAGTTTTAGTGAAAAAAAACAGAACCCTTGTTACACTATGGATTCTACAGCCATAAACAATATTTTAAAAGGTAACTCAACAGGACATTGCGTTCGCATAATTTTCCCATTTTAGATGATTTTCTCCTAGATTTTATTGCAATCCCTACTGCTTTAAGTACAAATAAGTTATTAGAGAAGCTCAAAATTTTCTACTTTGTTTTCTTGGTACTAACAGCTGTCAGTAATTTCTTCGTCATAATTTTATCGAACCAATGGTACTTATTTATCACACAATATATAAATTTCACGGGAGCAATGATAATGGTATACCGTAACAATTAATGAAGGCTCTTTTCAACAACATACATTTCAGAGCATTTCGCATTACGTCATGCGCTACCACCCAATCTACCAAAAAATGTTTTCTGACTTATACTTAGAAGTATTTCCGCACCTTTGGCAGTTGGACAGCCTGGGACCACAAACTTTTAATCGATTCAAACAAATATCAAAGATTGTAAAACTACTGGTACTAACAGGAGGATTGAATTTACTAGTAGCTGATTTATTTTTGATGCCGTGGTTTGATAACGGATACGATTTATTCTTTCCAGTGAAAGTTGCATTTGACCACTTTAACTCGTTTTTCTTACAATTATACTTGGTGTTGTTTTATTCGTTTTTTTATCACTTTGCAGCCACGGTTATGGCAAATGTTGCATATGCCACTTATTTCACTCTACATTTATACAATCAGTTTTATATGCTCAACGAACGACTGAAAAGGTTAACTCCCTGCGATTGGAAAAACACTAAGACTGATAACGAATACCATAATTATGTCCGCCATGAGTTGCTTACTTGTATTAAGCTTCATCAAAAACTTCTGGAGTAAGAAATACGAAAGTACCATTAAGTACCATTTTAAATGTTGCAGGTTTGATAAAAGAATAAACGAAATTTTTTATTATCCAATATTTTGTTACATAATAAGTGAACTTATAATTTTAATTGGACTCATAATAATTCCGGTTTCTATCTAAAAAGTTAAAGATAAAAATATCGAGAAATATTTTTCAGAAGAACAACTTAATGATCGTCGTCAGAATGTCACTGATGGGATTAAACGGACTTGCCTCTACAATAATATGCTTCTGTACCATAGGACAGCTACTGGAAAATGAAGTTAGTTGCAAAATTAACGTCATGTCTGCGTTAACGTTATTTTTCAGTCTGAGAGAGTTTTCATGTCTGCATACAGTACAAACTGGTACATGTTTAACAAAAAGAATAAAAAACTACTTCTTTTATTCCTCCTGAAAACGATGAAGGAGACAGCTCTGTCCAGCTCTGATATCATTACACTTAATTTTATGCTCGTGATAAGGGTAAGTTGTTTTAAAGGCGAGATTTTACTCTTTGATTTCAGTTTTTAAGAACCATCTATTCAACTGTGACTTTTTTGATCAATGTCGCAAACTAATGTTTAGGAAATCGACTTATTTTCGTGCACTCTGTATATATTCTAGTGTTTTTAAACCCCAAACAACTTTTATTCACCGCGCTCAAACTTTAATAAAAACATTAAAAAAGAATTTATTTATTATAAAATTGGTGGATGCGCCAGTTCAATAATGTAAACTGTTGCCATAATATTTCCACTTAAGACTGCTACATCGTACACAAGATTGTGGATAAAACTTCAAAGTGTGGCTGCGATTTTCCAGTTTTATAGCGCTTTGGTTTATGAGCAATTGCAAGGAAAATACACGAAAATTATTCATAACTTCACTTTCTCCTTAAAAACGTAAAATAAGATTATAGAAAACCCATCTCAAGTTTAGAATAATTAATTTACTCATTCTTGAAACTGCTATTTTAAGCTTGGACAGCTGATTAATGCAGTGCAAAACATTTAACTTATCCCTGGAAGAAAAACATTTAATATAATATTAAATCATTTTATTGAAGTTTCGAGCGGAACTTGAATATGATGGTACTACTGCTTATTTGACAGTTTGCTAGATATTCGATTAATACAGTGCTACCAACACACTACACATTTTTAATCTATTTACAAAAAAAAAACAATTTTGAAACATTCCACTAAAATTGTTGAAAAATCAATATTTTTTTTTTCATTTCTCTTGACATGCGAAATTTAATTCCGTACGTTTTTCTAAACAACCAGATTGTTGAAGCGACAAAAATGTGGAATAAAAAATAAGAAAAAAAAGATCTGAAGACAACCTTGCCGAGGAGACGCCCCTACAAAAACACAGTTAATAATTGTGTTGAAATAGTTATAAAAAACTTACCTTTTCCCCGGGGAATCTGCTTCTCTCCTAACAAATTATGACTTCTTAAATAAATATTTCGACTCTTGGGACTGGTTCACAGTTTTTCCGCAGTTGTTATAAAAACTTAAAAGGGACACTGCAGTTATCTGGAAGGAGCGGATTACGCAAACCCTTTATAAAAAGAATTGATAAGTTTTTGGTTCAACGCTGGTTTTTTGGGAAGCAGAGATGGTGTTTCCATGTAAAAAAATGAAACGGAAATGTGTAAAGCAAAACATTCGGTGGGCGTAAATAATAAAAATGCAGACAGAAACAAGACTCCAGAAAGCTTTTTTTGTTGAAACCACGAGCATCCATAATAATAAAGCTACCCCTGAGAATACGCTCTGTATAACACCAGTAGTGCCATCTTTGCCACGCCAAGATTTTAATATTAGTTTTTTAAGTCAGTGTGAAAAAAAGTACGAATTTTACTTGAATTTATGACACTATTTAGTTTCCTGTAAGTAAAATACGATTTGTTTTTTTATTAATAAAAATTTTACATAGAAATCTGTAGAATAAGCGTGTGGACGCCACCTAGTTATTTCAACCGATGATGTGTAGATGTTTCCTGCTTCCCGAATTTTCTTAATCGTCAATCAATTAAGTGGCCCTCCACTAATTCCAGCAAAGAATATAAATCTTTCGAGGAAAATTTACATCGATGGGTTTTTCGCTCCAAATCTCCCATAAATTATCGTTAGTTATTAATCATTAGGGTTTTCAATATTTACTGCTTCCATAATCCACGTGATTTATTTCCAATTTTCTTAAGATTACCCTAAAACTAGAATAAAGAAGGTTGGTAAAAACGAGACGTAACAGATAATACTTATTTATTACTATATTACAGAAAGAAACATAATTAAGATTTTGTATAATACAAGTGTATATAATAAGTACATGTGCCATAAATTCGAGCTGCGTGCTCTGTATCCAAAAAATAAATAGAAACAGTAAATAGCATCGCCATAACATTTACAAAACATAAAATGAATTTGTTATCACCTATTATTCTACTAATACAGTTTATTCGATCCTATTCCCGCTGCTGCACATTATTATCTCGTAATATTACACTAAAGAGCTATGAAACAAAGTCAACAAAGTTAATTTTTGCGCTTAGTAACATCCAAATCAACTGGATATGTTAAAAACGGTTAAATTTCTTTTTGTCCGAATCTAAAAATGAGGTGGACGGAAAATACAAATTCTAAACCCACTATTGCATTGACTTGATCAAAATTAACGATAGTGGAATGTATCATCAACGTTTGTTAATTTTTCTCAGCCTTGTTAATGATATAGTTATCATAAATTAGTCTAGTGTAGCGGTTAATCATGGAAAGACTATATTAAGTACTCTTAGAAATACTCGTGTGCATAAACTTTAACTGGCAGGTGAGTTTACACAGTTTTTGACATTTTTAAAGCGCTTCTAAAAGTTTATACAAGAAACTATAAAAATTCGTTAATCAAAAACAAACTGAGCATCGTTTGTTAAGTCGTTTCCATATTGTACATCTAGATCAGATCTTTACACTTTTACATCTCCTTTTAACACTATTTACAAATTGCACAGTCAGTCCTGGCAACATTGACAACAACAGACTTAAACGCTGCAAAGCAGCTTAAACAACTGATTGGAATGAATTGGCCAAACTTGCATTTGTACCAATTTTAGAGGACTATCAACAATAACAATAAATAAGATAGCGTGTGGAAGAGAACTATAGTTGGATTTGAAACGCTTGCGGGCTGGTAGTTGACGACAAAAATGGGTTTGTTGGGTTGTTGCTTGTAGCTGCCATATCTGCCCATTCGGCATCGAACGGGTCCGCGTTCCTAGAGAACGCCCCAGACGAATCTAAAGACATTGCTCGCGAATGAACCAAAGGAGGCGCCCTCCTGGGAGTGCTACCATCGAGCTTCCCAGGAGTTGGCGATGTGGAATTGACAATTCGTCCCAACCACTGATCCGGTTTCGGCAAGTTGCTGGCATTGGAACTACTACTGTTGTTCGTGTTCGCACGACTTGGTGAACGATTCAAATTAGAACTAAAACTCATATTGACAGGAGTAATAGTGGATGAAGTCACCGGCGCCGGTGTGGATGTAATCGACTGATTAAACGTGTTGTTGATGGTCGTCACGTTGAGATTCAACGTGTTTTGATTGACAGAACTCTGATTGTTGAAATTGAAGTCGTCGGAGCCGCTGTGAGTTAATTGACTCAAACCTTGAGATAGTTGTTGACAGAGAGCAGTAACGGAATCACCGGGTGATATCTCTGGAATTGGAGAAACTTGCGGTTTCGTGTTCGTTGGAGATGTTGGCGATTTGTACGCGTTAAGTCGCGCTGTGTTGCTGGGAAGTTCGTTAACACGTAACGACATTTGTCGCTTGAAAGGGGAGTTTTGACCTAAAGTGCTGAAACCGCGGCAGCTGCCTTGTCTTTGTAACATGCTGGGAGTGGCATGGGGGCGTTCGATGGCGAAAGGATTCACTGGAGGCGGTTTTGGAGGCGCCACATCCACAGCTCTTTCAGTCAAACCAGCCTGTCTAAACGAACCAGTCCGTGTAAAAGTCGAGTTCTTCGCATCGAACATCATTGTTACTCCACACTCTTTATCTCTGCGCTGTTTTCTTTCTAAACACACAGCAAAAGCACAACCTACGGCGTGAGAGAGGCGCTCTCCTGATTCACGAAGAGCGAGGAAACCATGGCACATCCATCTTCTCGTTGTGCCATCCCTGCAGATATAACTGAACCCTCTGTCGTGGTTTCGGTCCGGTGCACAGAACGACACCTTTTCTATAGTTTGGTCTACGATTAAATCTTTGGTGTCGTCTTCAACTACCCGAAGACCGTCGCCACTCACGTGTAAAACAGCACGAACAGGTCTCCGCCGAGAGCCCTAAAAGACAACCATTACTCAAGAAGTGACAAAGAATGGGGGAACTTACCCGTAAAACTTTAAGGGCCTCCTCACAAACTTGCATTCCCCTAGATTCGAAAACTTCAACACAGCCTAAATATTTTACGGAGAATGTACAAGTTCCTGACCGAACTGCCGACTCGTCGGCCTGCCATTGGTGAGGTTTTGAACTTTCAGGAACACGATCCTTTCGTCGACGAAAGGAATCCCTGAAGGATCTTCGTAGTCTGTCCATCTTGCGAGGGGAGCGCAAACTTCGCCTCTGGAAAGAAAAATGAAATTAGAAAAGTCGAGATTGATTAGATAAGTTATAAGATTCGTCATTACTTTTTCAACCTTGAGGGGGGACGATAAGATATGAACCTGTCGCGAATTTTGATGAACGTGATATGCAGTAAGATAATCGCTGTTCCAACACGTCAATGAATTAAAAAATTAAGATAATTAAGCGCTGTTGAAACTTTTACAAGCTTTCAAAGCGCTCTTTTACAAATATTATTTTACCCATTATTTAAATTCTCTCTCCAAAGCGAAAATATTACGGCGATATTGGCAATTTATTGCGACCATAGATCAACACGTCATTGATTGAAGCCTGGAAATATCGCCGTCGAAGAGATAAACCTGTCGCCCCTCGCTGTTTACTTTGTAAAAATGTATTGTATACGATCGCAGGAAATCGGAAAAATAAGAATATTAGTAATCAAACAGCGGAAGCAGTGACATGTGGCCACCGCATGAATTATTGAACTATGAAAATGCGAAAAATGTATGTGAACTACCAGATCTAAACATGTAAATTGTTCGAAGACAGCTCCAACTTTTCAAAGCGACTCTAAACTCCATTTATAGGAATGAGGAGTTATGTATCTCATTTGAACTTGATCGCTCCTACAAATCTCAAGTTTCGTCGTCTCTAATCCTGAATTAAACTGTTCCCAGCGGCCCTTGAGCTTTCAAAGGATTAAATGCAGATTTCAGATCGATATTTGCAATGCAAACTTCGGAGATAACGCATTTTGTAAAATTTATCACACCTACAAATATCAAATTGGTATCAATTAACCAGATGGATGAGCGTGGCGGCGCTATTTATGACTACAGCGGTGATAAGACAAGCTTTGTGCACACAAAAGTGGAGATTTGCCAAGAAAAAAATAGCGTTTATGATGAGCAACGCGTGGCGGATTACTTGGGAATAAAAACATTGTTTTGTCTACTTAGCAGAAAATAGACAAGGATAAATCAGTTAAAGCGGATCTGCATTATACAGAACGGATATTCAGTCTTGTTATTAAACGTCGATTCTGTTGATAAAAACCGATTCTGACCTGATTTAACGCGACAAAACAACCACTGAATCTATTTCCTCAACAAATTGAGCAACACGTGGTGCACCAAATAGAATTATTAATTATTCAAGAGAAAAAGCGGTGCCATTCCAAGGCCATAATTACGTCACAACCCGTTATAATTGATATGCATAACACTATTACTAGGCGAGAAATCACTGCGCTGGACAATCCTTGAAAAAATGGAATTCTTCATGTGGTAATTTCACCCCGACGAGGCTAAAAACCGGTAAATTAATCGAATGCATGAGCGATTTTTTACAATGGTGTCCTCAAGGCTTCAGTGTCTTAAATCTAAAGGTGGCATCAGGAAATTGTATACCCTTTCGATACTCGACAAAAATAAGCCACTTCCTGAAACTTATGAATCAGCAGCGAACAAAAGCGTTGCATATGCAAGAGGATTTCATGAATCACGAAATTGGAAAAAAAAACAGTTTAATTCGAGCGGATTATCTCAGGGCAATACTGCAATCTTCACCACATGTCAGAACCGGAAGCCACTGGGTCAAAGTCAATCGTTACGTAAGCAACACGAATAGATAACGAGATGGTCTCACAAAAATTTAATACCACACACCACAAAAGAATTGAAATAAAATGACGGCCTCCAACCGGTGAATTTTTGTAGCTGAGGTCAACACCCTCAACTTTGTACAAAAGTAAAATTAACCGGTGAAGTTTTATCGTTCAAATTAAGTTCATGGCGTTTTTTTACAATCCAAACGAGCTCCAATTTAAAGGTACTAGAGAACTTTAAATTGTGGCGTCTTTCAAAAATAAACACAACTTCTATGCTGGAATAAAATAAGAACGCATTGTCTGGGTGTATCTCGTCACCTTGAAATTCTTGCAGAATTGTTAATTACCTCTGGAGACTCGTTTCATTCATTTGTTAATAGGCACGTGAATTCATAAATTGCAAAACTTCTCAAAGTTGTAATAACATTTAATCTCAAGAGGAGAAATGCTTCTGCGATTAATAAACGAAAGAAATTGAATTATCAGAGTTATCACAATTCCCTAATTTTAATCCCCCACTAAACCATATGGCGGTAGTTCAAAGAAAACACGAGAAAATAAATGTCCATCAGGATAGCTCTCAAAGAAATTGCTGTCAGTTGTAATCATATCATAAAACGGCTTTGTATCGCGCAAGAAAAATAAACCTCATTGTTGCCCACCGATTTATTTTCATCGCCATTTACGATCGATTGGTTTCGTTTTTCTTGTGACTAAAATAAAGAAATTCTGACACTTGGAACCTCCAGCGCCGTTAGGAAGGAACTAAATAAATTATTGATTTCCATGGACAAAGGAGGTCTGTAAGTTTGGGATAAGATCATTGAGGAAATGTTGGGGACAAGAGCTCTTCAAAGAATGCTTTTGGTTTGATTGGGTACATGTGCGTCGTAATCTAAAGAGGACAAAAATTTGTTATATGTCAAAGGCAAAGCAGCGGTTTTTGTCAAAGCTCTTCTGAGTGTAACAAATCAATAGAACCTTAATATAGCTTTTAATATCTCTATTTTGTGGCTTGTTTTTCTACAAGAAGCTATCGATGTATTAAAAACACGAATTATCATTATTAAAAGAGTTTCGCTGTAAGAACCGTCCAAGGTCTACCACCTAATAAAATCCCGTTATTAAATCATTAGTTATATGACAGGTACTTAGATATGAAAAATTTACCTTCATAGCAAAACTTTCCCAGACGTCATAACAATGACGCTGATAAAACTAAAGCGTCTATTTACTTTCTAAAGACGAGCAACCAGTGGATCTGCGGGCTCAGGATTACCCAAACAATGGAACGGGATTTTGAAGACAAAAGTGGCGAATTTTGCACATCTGCCGTTAATTGTATCAATTTACAAGAAAAAGAAGAGAAAGCCTTCAAGAACACCCTAAGAAGCAAAAAACATGAACACGCCAAGTTCTACTGAGACGTTCAAACCGGTTAATTATTTTCTTTTTTGTTAATTCAGGGCAATTGCGCGAGGATACAGAGTGTTCAGCAACACATCCAAACTACGAAGAGCAGATGTTTGAGCCCCCAAATGGTGCTTCAAGGTCTTCAAAAAAACTGAAATAATTTGGTAACGCTACTAAATATAGATAAGTGGAAATTCAATTTTATTGAGGAACCTGCGGATGTCTTCAATAATTTAAAAGATCAATTTGTTTCAATAAAATATAAATGCATGCCTTTACCCGCAGGTTCAGGAGGGCGGTTATAGCGACATAAAGTGGAAAGCAGCTGTCACCTATTTACATAAAAGAAATATTGAAGCAACGTAAAAAAGGTTGTGGAAGCTATCAATTTTATTCTGGGCGCTGTAGTGCAATTTCTAGGGACATTTTAGCTCTTGGTTTTCTTTTATATGTAAAACGATAAATGCTAGTAGATATTTATTTTTTAAACGTGTAAATGTTAAATGTTTATAACGTTTATTTTGCGGCTGAGAAATAATAAATAAATAGTTACTTGCAAAATAAATAGTAGGTACATATTTTTCTTTAGAGCAATTGAAATAAGACAATTTAATGAAGAAGAATTTCTCATGGCAAGATAATTTGGATTACAGCACTTTAGAAAAGAAATTCAAAGGCAATGTTGTAGAACAAAGAAGTGAGTCATTCGCAGTATGACGATTTATCGATAACAAATTAATTATACACCCAATCCCATTTAATTTAAAAAGCAAACTTTGATAAACTGGTTAATTGTACTAAAACATGAAGAAAGAGGTGTTTATCTGTGAAGGTAGGTATAGTAGAAAAATGTAAATGTCGTCTACTTGACGCCCTCTGGGTGTTTTTCCAAATTCCCCAGAGAAAATTAAGTCGCGCTAAAATTTCTCATTAAACACAAGCAAAAATATGACTCAAATTCAATACTAGTATAAATACAAATGTTTCCACCCCAAGTTTCACCCCCATTGCATATGAATCTTTTATGAGTGAAAAATGATGTCACTGTTTAGTCCCACCTGCAAGCGTTATCGGTAAGTGTTCCACATTTTACGTATTATGTAACTCTGAAATAATTTATCAATGTTCCGGACCCAAAACAGTTAAAGTACATACACGAGATAATAGAGATAATAGAATAAAACAAATTTTGTATAGAATGAAAGGGATGGAAAAGATAACTCAAAAAAGAAAGGACAAAAATGCAGCTACATTTTACAAACCAAGATAAGCCGACCGGAGGATTCTTTGAAAAGCAATTTCTGTTCAAAACAATACAATCTGAGCTTTTTCTCCCAGGTACAACTTCTGGTTGTTACCTGGCCATGAAAACAGGCTCTTCTCGTGAGTAAAACAGCGTTCGATAGGAAAAATTAATTATAGGTAGACTTGGACGTCAGTGCATAAATTACAATGTTTATATAATTTCTGATAATGTTGCAATTTCCAATGAAATTCTGCTGTACTGTGTCAATACACAAGTGTTTAGTCAACAATTTATCGCTTACTACACATTTTATTCAGTTTTCTTGAAACAGAGGGAAATTCGCAAAATGACTAATCTGAGTGATGACTCGTTTCGTAAGGTGATTGAAATATAATTTAGTGAGTCATTGCCGCTGACATTACTCAAATATTTACCCCCTTTCTCCACATACCGTGTTATGATCTCCAAATTTTCCCACATGATTCCTTTCCAGGGGTTGATGATTCGACGGATGATTACCCATTTTACAAAATTCGACTAAACCAACGCACCACGAAAATTACAACCGAAGAGCAGATGCGGTCCGATACACAGATGCTTAGGGTAAAGTTAGACCAGTCCGTTAACGAACATAAAAATCGTCATTGTAGAACAGGAAGAGGTTGGCCGGTTATAGAACCAGAAGAATGCAGTTGCACCTATGTTCACGTGCTTGATAACAAACTTCACAAAGACACGATCGAAGACTTTCTTCATCGAAACATCTTCACGAACACTGGACGGCCTTGAACACGTGGCCCGAGACACAAATATTTGATCGTGAACACTTTTTTGGAAACACTTGCGTTGGTTGGCGAATTAATCACAGATTTAGAGCACTTTCCGGTGACTTCAATGCGAGGTAACGAACGGTCAAGCGCTTTGTTGGAAGCTCGGAGTTTTTTTAACGGAGACGAGGAATTTATTGTTCGAAATAGAGGCTTTCGTTGAGTTTTCGATTGGAATTTATTTGGAAAAAACACGACGAAAAAGACGGTTAAATGTGACCGGACGCGACGCGATACGACTAGTGCGAAGACTTGCTTTGCTTACACACGCCTATGACGGTTAAAATCATGGATGGTATCCCCACATACTTCTACTAACCGTCCTGCAAATGTCAGGACAGGTAAACGTACTGTTTGCACCACAATTTTGACCAGTTCTGACAATGGCTGTAACGTCTGAGCGACAAGCAACGTTCCGGTTAACAATTTGAAAAAAAATCATCTTTTTTTCAAAGTAAGTAGTCTAAATTTAGTTGGAATAAACAGACATTATCTATAAAATCTCACCGCAACGACCTCGGATAGAATTACCGATTGATAATAAAAAACCCATCAAGATTTAGCATGATTTTCTAATTTATCAAACCTCCCGAAAACGCCTCTTCTGTGTTTACATTTAACCACGGTGAAGTGTAAGCTAAATAACGGATTTGGTGTAAACATCGGAAATTAAATTGGCAGGATGTAATTTAGCATTCTTTGACTTTACAACCTTCGTCTGGTTTATCCTTCCAATTTATCAACACTTCGCGTTATCAAACGAAAAGTCGGCAGATCCAAGAATTGGCTTCAAATCAATTTGTTCAGTTTAATTGGAGCTTAGGGCTAAAGTTTAGCAATGGGGCTAATTTCCGTTTAAATTATTAAGTTTTATTGGATTAGGCTAAATGTGAGACATGAGGGTATATAAAGGGTTTCATCAATTATTATTATTGCTAGGGGAACGGAGTTCATCAAATTTAAGCTATCACTATCTAGACCTTATTTATTTGGTTAGCTATTACCCGGAATTCGATCCATCGAGAAGCGTTCATATCAGCATGCTCAAATATGTATTAATTAATGAGAGAAATTTGAAACTGAACTGAACTAGAATATCTACTTCAAAATCCTACAAATGTGACGCAAATAAGAGAAAATCGTCGCCACATTTTGATCCACTAAAATAAAACTACTAAACGAGAAAAATTGTGTATTCATTAGGTCAAACACTCCATCAATCTTCTACGTAATAATAAGAGAATTGCTTAAGAAGCTAGACGTGTCGATACGTAGTGTGTGAAAGAATGAACCAAATAAAACCGAGAAGGATTTTTATGTCATAACTCTCTTCCACGACAAAGAAAATACGGCGCTTTTATCGACAGGTTACGATTTTTTTTATTTCAATTGAAATCACACAACTACGTTGTGTTCTTTTACACAAATAAATCGTCAAATATAGAAAACTTTAGCAAAGAATGTAGGAAAATTGGACTTCGCTCGACTTGCCTTTCTGGAAATTCCAAACATAAAAACGTTGTGCCAGGACAATTTACAAGTTCAAGTGGAACTTGCGTAAAATATTATGTAACGGCAATAAAGCTCCAGATAACAAGCACAAACATCTTTCTTGAGGACGAACTCCAATGTCTTTATTAAACATGTTCCAAACTGAACAAAATTAAATGAAATCGCTAATTTAAAATAAACGAACGTATGTTCTCCTGGAAACTGTATTGAAATGCAGGACTCTTTTAAAGGATAATAGAAAAATCCAATTCGGAGCAGCTACGTGCATTGAATGTCTGTGCAAAAGTCCATTAAATTGAAGTGTCCCGTCTGTTCTTTTAACGTTTTGTTTTTCACAAAAATAAGTCCAAACCTTCTTCAACGTCCTTTAAATAATAAAAGAGATTTCCCTCCAATCAATAACTGTTTAAAATAGCGCTCTGTATCCATCAATGCAATGATAAGGTTTTACTCCCACTTGCATAATAAATATTGATAGCAACACATTGATTGTAAAACCCATTGAGAGTCTTGCGTGGCTTCCTTCTATATTAAATTTCAAATGTGAACACATGTCAAGGCATGACATTTGCTTACACTTTTCACAGGATTGGTATTCCGGGTCGATACATTTTCTTAAATTCCATTAGAAAAGGGCTGCTGCGCCGGATACCAATCAAGAAATTCGCAGACGCTGACTCAAGTAAAATTCTGCAGCACATCTGCAATCATGTTTTAGCCGCATCTAATACTCGAAGGATATGTGGTAACAGAGAACAATCGCTGGGAAACAAATTAAAATGCAGAAATCAGCATCGAGAATTTGAATTTTATTCACGCAAGTAATGTAGAAATAATTTCAAAGCGCACTTACTTACGTCTAGTTACATACATGAACGTTTAAAAGTGGATATTAATACATTTTTCCCACGCGAATATCCGGCGAGGGAAAAAATTCTTGTGGTGTTAAATTGTTAATTTAGTGACGCAAATGCGCGGGGTGATTTCAATAACTCAATTTATGTTATGTTTATTTATTTCAAATTACGGTTCACGAATGATCATAAATTGTTCATCAATTACCATAACAATAAAGGTGACGTCAATTTTGATAAATTGTGGCCTGTAGAAAAAACGCAGAGTTATGTTTCCGAGATAAGTCAAATAAACAGAGCGAAAATAGACTCCGGTTTGCGCCAAAGACTTGCAGCCATATTATCGAAAGATAACACTTCAAGAAAGACAAGTTTTTATAGTTATCAATCATCTTCAGCACTCACTTTTCATTATAAAATTCTAATATCCCGTATATCGACCTCGAAGTGTTTCACAGCTCAAACTTTCTTGTGCTTGTTCAATGCAATTTGTAACACATTGAAAAGGATTCAATTAGAGTTCATTGTGGTTCTGGTAGTTTAATTAAACAATGAAGTTCGTTCCAATGAAGCCTAATAAAGAATTAAGATAATTTTATTTGAAAATCGAAGGAAGGAAAATCAATTCAAACAATCTATTTTTTATCGTCCCATCTTTCCCTCAACTGGGCCATAGAATGAAAAATCTCACGCCTCAACTGCGTTTTTGAAGGCCCCAGTTCCCCTAATTCTCATACATATTATGTATTAGTTGACAGGTTCCTTTACTTTTCACTTCATCAAATTTTCAGACTGAGATTGATAGTCTTATCTGTTTCCCATCGACTCCAAGCCAAATGTATGTTTTATTCAAATTGAGATTCTCCTAATTTTCTTGGTCTATCGCCAGTCTGCATAATTCAATTGTAAATTAAATAAAATCTAATTAGTACTTTGACTCGATTAGCTAGCTTAATCTGTGCTAGACATGAATTAAACTCGATTAAAACTAAAAAAAGTTATAACTAAATTGGAACGAAACAATCGAGTAATACGCAATACCAACTTTGAAAAAAAGAGAAAGCGTCTGTTCTACAATAATTTAATTTTATTTCTTTGAAAACTGAGATTTGATCGCTGACGAGTTATGTACACAAAGACCCACTTCGTTAGATCATCAACTCAAATATCTTTCGCACTTTGGCATCACCACAATAATTAACCATTTTGCAAAAATTCCCATTTTCCATATACGTACGCTTAGATCCTTTTATCACGATTGGAAACAAACAAGACTTCAAACCCGATGAATGAATAAATTAAAAGTACAGACTGTAGTAAACAACATTATATCACTTATCATTAATTCTCTACAGAAATAGTTGCGTAGTACTTTAGTAAACAATGTAAAAAAAATAAATTAATTTTAGAGTCACTGATTTGATCGCAATTATGAATTACACTGAATGGCCTTGCCTCAAATGTATTAGCCATATTAGTCGGATCGCATTCCATAAGTCACAGCACAGCTTTGACCGAATTTTTCTCTACAAGGTTGGTGGAGACACACTTTTCCTGGACAAACCTCATTATTTATCTATCTGAATAAATATTGATAGAGAAGATTAGATGACTTTCAACAGTTGAAATCGTGGTGATTTTATAATTGTGGAATAATTTTATTGTAAAATCTCCTTGAAATACCAAAACTGGTTTACAAGTCGTGTTCTCACGATAACGATAAACAATTTGGGTGATTCTTGAAAGAAGCCCCAAAGAGGGGTCAAAATTTCTTCGCTTCATGCTCGATTCATTCCAAATCAAAAATTAGTTTTTACAGTCTAGACACGAATAATAAGTCCCTTAATAACCTTATCTGCGCAGATTTGATTGCTGATGATTACTGAGGCCATAATGTGGGAAGCAATTTGACCATAACTCACAATTAAGCGGGCGTAATTATCTAATTTAGACCACTGAACGATTTTGATGGTTTTTATTTTAGCGGAAACATCATCGTTTTAGTCGTGTTTACTCAAATACCTTATCCATTGTTCTTCCTGTCGGTTAATTTGGTATTATGTAGATGATGGGAATGGGTGCAAAAGTATGGGGAACACTCAGTTGGAATATCCCACGGTCTTTACCCCGTCTAACGGACAACAATACCTGTCGTGAGGGGGGGCACTGTATCCGTATGTTGGCGCCGAAGTCATATAGAATCTCCCTATATCGTATCCCAGACTAGGAAACCACACAAATGGTATATTGTAATTACGTGAAAATTATTGACAAGGGACACTTTTTTTGCACAGATACTCACAGTTCCCACAGGAATTCACGATCCCGACACCTACACTAACTAATTTTGAGTGGTAATTTAATTACGGAACAAATGTAAACACGCTTTTCCTTATGTTTACGCTTTCTAATCTTGACTCACCAAAATATTGCAGTATGTGAGATTTTAATAATTCGGGGGCCTAATCGCTCCGTTGCCTTCATTATTTTTCAAGGGGAGGTTTTAATGTGACAGGTAAACAAAGATATCGATTGGGTAATGTACATTTTCATTGAGATTTTATGCAATCTGGGAACTGAACAGCTCGTAAAACTTTGCTAACTACTTTAAAAATAAACACATTATTCTTCAACACTACCATTAATTTTAACGCGAAAACGGGAATCTATATATTTTATGTATAATAAAAAATGAAACATGTATGTAGCTGTGGAGTAAAACAAACAATTTATACATAATAGACAGACTTCAGTTTTTGCACTACGCGGTAAAAATAACACCAAAAACTCAAATATTTTAACAAGGGCCATAAATCGTCCTAAAATTCCCACAAATACATATGTATGAATAAGTTACCTTTGTTAAAGCAGCTCATCTGTTTTTATTTTCCTTTGAAAAAAACATGTTTATGCATTATACTCAAACCAGACACTGAAAGGTTGACGGCTTTTGTAATAATTATATTGTACAAGCTTGAATATGGCAATCCAATTGTAACAACATAATAAGAGTTACAGTTTGCTCAAATTTGTTTGCCGAGTTTTACTGAGCGTTCACCTGTTCTTACTCAGTTTTCGAGCCTAGAAATCACTAAATGCTTATCGTGTAGTAATTAAGAGCAACGGAATTTTTTATGACGAGTGATAAACAAAAATCAACCTCATTGTAGTATCAATACATTATCGACAATGAATTACCTTACTAGGTCAAGTTTGTCTTTATTTCGGCTAAATTAGGAACTTGACATAGATATTTTTAGGTTTGGGGTGTTTCGATTGATTGTCTTTCAGTAATTATCGGATTTATTTTATCGCGACTAAAATAGAGAAACTCCCATCAAAGAAAGTTTTATAATAAAGTCAACAGTTATGACTATAGCAATCAAAAATTACAATCAGCTGTGGTACACAAAGTAAAAGATAATCATGCTGTAGTTTTTTTGAATAGAAACAAGAATTTTAAGAAGATATTAAAAGCTTTGAATGGTCTTCAAAATTTAATTGTTTTTTTAGATTATTCCTAATGGTAGAACTGACCTTCGCGAGGAGTTCTATGCTTGATTATAAAGCCAATACATTCGTGAGCAAAAATTCTGAACCCTGACCTGATGGACCAGAACTAGCTTCAGAAGACTTCAGAATTAGAAGTCAATGACTGTCTTGTCTCTAATACGAATTAAATTAAATGACGATCAAGATTAATAATATTATAAACAATTCAAATTTTTATAGTTCAACAGTTTTATAATTCAACATTTTATAGTAATAAAATCAAAGTTTCTAAAAATTACAGTTTGCTTTGAATTAAACGTCAAACAAACGAAAGAGTTAAGCTAAAAAACGTCAAGAACTTGGTTCTTTTAATTTTACCATACCAAAAATCAACCGCGCGAAATTTGAAACTGCGTGTTCTGAACCAAGGAACTTGACTGATAGTTCCGCATTCAGAAAGGCGTAAAATTAACTGAACTGCAAACTTGCGACTTGCAAACTGAGCATTTCACAACTTTGAGAATACATGCATCCAGTATGTTAATTTGATTAGATACTTGTTGAAGACTGGCGAATTTACCAATAATTTCTCCGTGTTTGCTCAATGAGGCATATTCTTGTTAGAAGATGAAACATCACGAAAAAATGTCTTTGATCTTATCAAAGTCGGATCGTAACGCATACTCAAACCTCCACTTAAGCAACGATAGTGAAATTTAATTAAGTAATAATCATCGCGTACCACTTTACTACTTAATTTGACCCAACTGTTACGCAAATTTTAATTATGACGGTGAAAACTGTATGCAAATTACCGTTTTCACCGGGACAGAGTCATATTGTTTACTTTTACGATCTTTTTTTTTAAATCCGGGAGGTCTTCACCTCCTGCAACTGTAACATTTACCGGGAGGTGTTTTCACGTCACAAATGTCATCGTGACGTTACGAAAACCACGTGGGGTCTGGAAGAAGAGGGAAACACCCCTTTAAACAACCATATGTGCGACAAGGATAGAAACAGATCAATAACACGGACATCGAAACAGGCTGAAAGCGACCTGCCCAAATCAAATTTATTCTAATAAGAATGAAAATGTTAAAAAAATTACGTGTTCTCAGATGTCTATCATAATCACAGCAGTTGGGCTCAATAAATGTATAACAGTTTAATGGAGGCAAATTTACTCTTTCAATTGTCGGCTTGATGAGTTTGTTCCACAACAAGCTAATGAAACCACTTTAAGAATTATTAAATGTCACAGAGATGATTGCGTCGTGCAAGGTAAAAGCTGTGATTGTTTAAAAATTCTATCTCAGCCGGCCTTGCTCTGATAATTGCAGGTAGAACGCCTGCTGGGATATGAATGACAATATCGTAAAAAAAAGAATATCGCACATGTTTAGTGAGGGAAATACCTCATACGTGGATAAATTAACACCTCAGCGTTTCTACTCACCTAAATTTCGTAATTGATCATTTGTGTGACGATTTGTGCAGATGGCAAAACATGGTTTAAATGTCACAATCACTTTAACAAATACATTGCAATATCACTAGGAACGTGTCAATTATTATTATCGCAGGTATTTTACCTGTGTTTTATCTTTATTCGGCGGCTCAGTCAACTAAATACACTTGCGATTCTGTCTGAACTAGATACACAAGATAAATTCTGAACCATTTTCGGAGGCTTTTGCCTTCACACCACTCGAACTGAAATGGAGCGGTTGCGGATTTCGCGGCCTAGATAAGAAAATTACTGTGCGACGTGGAGGACAGTTCAGAGTGATATCGGTTTCAATGACCGCACGTAGATTTCAGAATATTTCCTTCTTTGTCGTACGCGTTTGTGGAATTCAGATTTACACGACAAAGAGGGAATTGATAAGAACGAGGAAAATCTATTTGTGGGACATCTGGCGAGGGAAAGCTTCACTTTTTACAGTTATCTAAACCACAATATAACCAGTAATGTCACGGGCCCATAATTTGCGATACCAGTCCTTATGCGCGAGGGCCCGCCTCAACGGTTTTTTCTCGGCGCTAAATTTAAAATGGCCCACCTCTCAGCTAGCGTGACACGGTTGCCGGCCTGACGGCCCGCCTCAACCGTTTTATCTCAGCGCTTATATGACGTGTAGTTTAAAATAGCCTGCAATAACATTTCTCATCGACGGAAGCATTAATATAGTTTGGGGACTGAAATACCGTGTTTATGACTTAACTGGGGTACTCACTGCACAAAGAGGCGAAACCACCACCGTTGAAGATTCCTTTATCTTGTGGTTTCGCCTCTTTGTGCAGTGAGTACCCCAATTAAGTCATAAACACGGTATTTCAGTCCCCGAACCATACAATGTTATCAGGCGTCTACATTTTATACCTTTTTTTTAAATTTTGAATTAGATATGCAGTTTCCTTATTGTTATCAGAAATACACATGTGTGCTATTATATTTTAGTATTATATTACATACTCCCTATACTCCAATTGCCTGTAAGTTATTATTGATTTAATTGAAACTATATTTTCCCTTTATAATCAATTTATAAAAGTTCCTTTATGAATAAAAAGCTTTCCTGTAAACACTGCTGTATAAAACTTTACAAATTTGTTTACTTTTTTAAAACCTTTAAATTTTGAATTAACAGCTGATTAGCGCGAACATCGTTTTCGATTTACCACTACCACAATATAACCTCCAAATGTCTCGAAATTTTGTATTGACAGCTTGGCTCGGTCATCGCGACAAATATCACTAACTTTTCCACTAGATTGTGCCAAGCAGTTCCAAGCGTTTGTCAAGGACTAGCCCGCCTCACTCAACGCTATTGGTCAGAATCTGGTACTCAAGGCCGTCTAATGCTTTCTTATGGAAGTTAAAAATCCGTGACATTACTGGTTATATTGTGTCTAAACTGGGAGAGTGTTACAAATTACTCAGACCAAGCAGCAAACATCCGAGGAAAAATATTTGGCCACAAAATCGTCCCTTTTTAACTTATAAAATAAGCATTTTTAGTTCTAGATTTGGGCTTCTGTATAGTTAGTTGCCTACTAGGAAAAATATAACAAATTTTCAACAAAGATGTAGCTTTCTGTATAAAAGACAGACTTGCGTTTACCGGATTGCGATATTTGCGCTAGATCCGGAAATATACGACCCCGGAAACTACTGAGACTGGCAAAGTTGGGCCGTTTCGGCATTCCAACTGTAAATATTGTAATAAAATGAGACCCAAATAAAAAATCTTCGAGGCAATTTTTCCAAATCCAGCCTGAAGTGTTGTCCATGAAATGCTCAAAACGATTGCATTTTCTATTTAGTTCTAAACTTGACACTTTTAATAATTTAATTTGGCATTATTCTTCTGTCTGACGTAAAAAACCTTTCTCGCCAATAGTCCGAAAACAGACCAAAAATGTGCGAAGACTACTCCAAAAGTTCCAACCCCAAAAAAGAAAAAGAACAGCTCTCCGAACTGTACCAAAATCGAATCATCTACTCTCTTCCCGTGCGCGCTGGCTACTGGTCCAACGAGCTCGCCCTCAGAGAACAACTCGAGTTCTCCTACATTTACAAGAAGGAGCACTGTCAACTCCTCATTCAAAAAACCCAGAAAATGTTCAGAAACCTTCTTCGCCCCACAGTTTTAGAACCCGAGTCAACCCATGTATATTACTACAGAAATTTCCAAATAATGTCCTATGGCATGACTTTGACAACACCTTGTAGTAAAACTGTCCAACCATTGTACCTTTCGGCTGTGATTACTGAAAAAGAAATTGACGCAACTCAGCACTTAACTCATGGATGTGTTTTGACAGCGTCACCGACCAAAAATCCTTGTGTTCGTAACACTTTTGTTTTTGCCGGTTGTGATTCGGGGAAAACAGGAAAAGTGTTTTATGGTGAAGATGTTTACATTCAGATTGTTGAAAGTGGAGGTCCGCCTTTGTATCTACAATGTGAGAATTGGACGATGGATACGTTTGGTCAACATTTAAGTCTGCGTTTAAGTCGGAATCCGGATATTTATTGTAGATTCAAACTTTTACATTGGCAACCTCAATTGCGGGATGAAACCAAAGGAACTATCGTTTTGTACAAAGCGCATGTTATTATACAACATACAGCTTCTGGGCAAAATCTAGCGACGGAATTCCACAAGTGGATTCCAACACTTTTCGGTAGCGAATGCTCGATTTCTTGTCACACATTCCGAGATACGCACAGAATGGAAACTAGCGAAAATATATGGAAGATTATGGGAAGCGAACAGGTGGATATACACCAAGCGCAGTTAGCCGCCAAAGAGCCGAATAAATGAACTAAAGGTTTTAATGTGTCTTTTAATGAAAAACAACAACA
Source organism: Gnatocerus cornutus (assembly GCA_029298725.1). NCBI lineage: Eukaryota > Metazoa > Arthropoda > Insecta > Coleoptera > Tenebrionidae > Gnatocerus > Gnatocerus cornutus. The sequence goes on from CM055517.1 coordinate 6,738,520, forward strand.
AAATCCATACATTCGATTAATCATACATACTTTATACAAGCGTAATAAATAATGTACATAATTTCGCTACCAATTACCTCATCCAAATATCGTCCATGGCTTTATCTGACAAATACTTCTCAGGCAATACCTTCAAAGTTTTCATCGTTTCGAGGTAAAATATTAACTCGGTGGTGACAACTCCGTGTTGAGGCCCCCCGTTATTTTGAATGTTCATCTTTAAAAGTTGTTCTCGGAGACGTGTTTTGAAGTTTTTGTGGATTATCTCGTAGATGTCAGTCACCTAAAAAAAAAAAGTTAGTTGGAAACTTTTTTATGGGACTTTTACTTGTTCTTCAGGTAATACTGAACTGACGGCTTCATGCAACTTCGTTAGATGTCTCGAAACATTTCTAAACGCTTTGGAGGGAACTGGAGGCTTAGCATCCCACTCATTCAACTGATCACTTAACAACGAGCTCATGATGGACAGAACTTTGGTCTCTAATTGTTGAATGTGGTGGCCAATATCTCTCTCAACAGCATCAAATCCTCCTAACGGATCACTAGTTAACGTATTGAAATGAGCTCGAATATGAGGGATCATCCACAAAACCATCTGCAGGGATCTCGACGTTAACGCCAAATTCGTAGTCGTTATCGTCTTTAATCCTGCTGTTTTCAACGCACCCGCACCTAACACTAATTGACAACTTCTTGAATTAAACGTTCTCAAAAGCTCCGTTAAATTCCTGCCCACAATGGGCGCTAACCACTGCAAATTATGCGCACAAACACAGTACTCGCAAACAAGCTGGATTAAAATCAAAACTGTGCCCACAGTCGTATACTCCTGCGCCCCAATTTTCAAAAACGGCGCTGGTTTTCTGAACTTCTCCTCGCCCTTTTCTTCAGATGGCGAATTCGGCAGCGATCTGATATCACCCAAAGCTAATTTATCGACTAGGATTTGAATTTCTTGAGGCACTTCAGCGATTTTCCACCTTTCCGCGTCGAGCAACATCGTCAATTTATTTTTTCGTTGACTGTGGAACTTATTAACGTAATTCCCAGCTTGGATTTTAAAGGCGGCTCTTAAAGCGGCGCTTTGACGACCGCAGATCTTTTCACAGAGTTCGGTGAAGTTGTCGACAATGGTGGATAATTCAGTGACCTGAGACGCCGTAATGGATTGTTTATCGGATTGAGTGCTGACTAACGAGGCTAATCTTTCATGGCAATAATCACAGACCGAGATAAGCAAGTCTTTGAGTTTTATTTCGACGCGGTTGTGGTCTTCGAGAGACAGGAAATTTTCGGAGTCGCGAAGAGACGAGGTTACTTTGAGGCCGGCGCTTGTGTCTGCTGTTTCTTTTATCACGTTGTGGACAGCTTTTACCCTCTGAACCAGTTTACCTAAAACAAAAAAGCCATGCGTAAGTGGGACGCCCTGTATACACACCCAATTATTGCGTCAATTAAATTATACGATGTATACGTTTCAATATAACAATTTAGAGTTTATAATGGTATAAATTTTATAATCTCGTTCGTAAATGCTTTAAAAGTATAAAACAATTTTTGATTGTATGTAATGGTAATACGCCTTATCAGTTGCCAGCAATACAAAAACCGCAGACCACTTTTTACAGCAGTTGCGATAAAACCCAGTTAATCATTTTGTCACAAAACCCATTACTTTTGAGGCCAAGTTTGCAGCGATTTGATTCATTATACTTTTTGTACTGTGATGTAACACGTACAAAAACGCAATTGCATGACTTAATATTTGAGCAAAGATTAATACAAATTCCGTCTCATTGAAACAGTTTAGATAAGCATTATGTCTCACCAAGAGCATGACTAGCAAGAGTGAGGACTGTCAACCAATGGGCGGCGTCCATCGTTGGGGCAACTTCCCCAGACCCCGTGAGACAATGTTCCATGTCGTCTTCAACATCAGCAAGTTGTTCAATCAATAGTTGTTTCAGTAAAGTCTGAGCTGCGGTAACAGCCTCTTGTTTGTAAGTTTCTAAAAATTGCAAGTGGTTTTGCCTTAGTAAACCAGCAACCAAACTGACGAGTCTTTCTTGTTCTAAGACTCCACCCTCGGCATCCAATGGTCGGTGCAAATCAGCAGCTGCATATCGCTCGAATTCCGTACTTAGCATCTTATCAATTAATTTAGACATTTCTTTGAGTTGTGAGGGTAAATGTCTTAAGCTTGTTACTCCCGCTAGTTCTTTTGATAACACTTCTTGGGTGCTGGAAATTAGTTCTAAAGCTGCGACGTAGTCTGAGGAACTTAAAAGTAGCTGAAGCGTGGGTTGAGTTTGAAGAACTGTAGACATGAGTTTTAGTTTGTCTACTAATTTAACGTGATTGCTTTTTGATCTTGCCAATCCAATGAGCTTTAGAGAGTCCTTAGCCAAAGTCTTGTCCACCGTTTGTACTTTAGAACGTGATGTCTTCACTTCATTATACGCCACTCCCATTTGCTCCATGATAGTATCATGGGAAGTCATAGCGTGAAAAAAAGCATCAGATTTCTGAGACACCTGTTTTGCTATCTGTACCTCAACAATGTCAAGGTAATGACTCAACTCCTCTTGCAACACATGGTCGTCACTTCGATCAGCCCCATGGAACACTTGCGAGAAAACGCACGGATCATTCAGAGGAAAGCTCTGCCTAAGAAAAATTTCAGGGATACTCTCCACACTCACTTCCCCATTCACCAGCTCCGCTTTAGTTCGAGTTTTTACATGATTCGCTTCTAATTTACTCTGAGAGAGCCGTATGTGTCGCTTATGTCGTTTCCCAATCTTTCGAATGTACGTTTCAAAGTGAGCATACGTGATTTCGGGTAAGAACGGGCTCTTCTCGATGTGGTTCTTGTCCACGAAGGTATCGCCCCATGTTTTGACGAAAAAATTTGATTGTTTGCCACGATTTGGGTCGTTTAGAACAGCCGGGAGGTTTTGAGCAGCGGAATACACTGACCACTGCTCAGCAGCTGGCGTCATGTCACTCATATAATTTGAGACGTACTACCTCGCCTTGTATTTATTCATTCTCGGGGGCATAATGTTTCACTAGAAAACACAATCAGGTGATAAGAACACTAATGTGACAACTCATGTCAACTTACGAACGAGCTGTCAACTTGAGTTGTCAAAACGCAGAGTCGCCAACGACGAGGCGAGTTCCCCTAAACTAGTACGCGCAGCGGCGGGAGATTTAAAATGGGCGATAAGAATCGTAAAATAACTTTATTAACTTAACAGTAGTAAATAAAACACGTTCATTTAGTATAACATCAACAAAATACTTTCTATTACGTACTGTAGAAACCATGTTTCAGTTGCTTTGTTAAATGGCATGCGAAGATTATTCCAAAGAGCTAAAAAAGATAATGTGAGCTCGAACGATTTAATTTTATTTTGGTACCTGTATGAACGCTATTGCAATTCCAACTCCTCCAATCGTTACTGCATGTGCTTTTAAATAGTTACCAAATGCGTCAATGCAACCTTCGTCGTAAACGGTTGCTGTGGTGCTGTTCACTCTGCAGACCATCATTCCTGTGGTGCCAGGTTTGCTTTGGCAGCAGGATGCTGGTAAGTTTAGTTTGTCATCTGGATCAGCGGCCTCTCGAACCTGTCTTTTACTCTTATTGCCACCGTTTTCCTCAGTGCTAGTATCAGGTTTTGTTGTTGTTGTTGTTGTTGTTGTAACTGTAGTTGTAGTTTCTACAGAAGTGGTAGGAGTTGTAGGTGTAGAGTTGTTTGGAGTAGTTTCTGGTGTGGTGGTAACAGTTGGTAAAACTGCATACCAATCCTCGGCCGACTTGGCCCCACAACAATGAAACTGAAATTTTTTTAGCGGTTAAAAATTTGACTCCTTTTCATAACTTATGTAAAATAGCAAAATAAAGTTAACAATTTCTCTTACTGTTGTCTGCACTTTATCCCACATGTAAGTCGTCGTCGTAACATTATCAGGAATCGGCTTATAATTTTTCATGCTTTCCGTTAATTCGTTGGACAAGAAATTCCGAGTATCATCTCGCAACACGTAGCCGGCAATTCCCGCCGAGAATTCCAGAATAAAAATCAAGGACAACAGTATCGAAAACTGAAAAAAACAATAAAATTCACAGCCAATTTAATGGGAATACTTACAATGAATATCATAAACCAACTTTCTTTAATTGCTCCGCAACAGCCGAAGAACGAGATGAAGAAGATCAAAGAACCCGTGGCTATTAATAAATTGGGTAAGTTAAAGTAACGTCCGTCTAGGAAAAAGTTGTACTCGGTGAAATATGTCTTCACTGAAACTCCAACTGCTATCATAACAATACCCGTAATCTAAAAAAAAATTATTGCTTAACAAAGGTAAAATATGTAAAAACAGCAACACGCTTATCTAGTGTTATTGAGTTCGCGCGGCTAGAATTTTCCAAAACTTGCAAATTCTGCGTTTTAATCCACCTAGGATAATCGACTGCTTATCTTACTAACAAAACTCTCATTATCGTTATCTCTTCCAGCAGGTGTTATTGCACAATACCGCGCACAGAATTTCGCCAATTCCGGAAAATCTCGCGTTTTCCATTTTCACTTACCACGAAAAGCAGGTTGAAGACAAAAAGGACATATTTAATCACTCGATTACTCCAGTTGAGATTCATTTTTGGTTATTTTACGAACACGTGACGAGTATGAACTTTCTATCGGCTTATTCACTTTCCAACTGGTTTATTTCTGGTGCTAACACGCGCTACAACGAATGAATTGGTTGGAAGGTGCCTCAATAAAATTGTTTCGGATCAACTGATAACATTATCAAGTCAACACAACACAAAACGTAGACGTGGCCATGGTTATCTTTTCACCTGCTGATACGCGAGCATATTGTTGAACTGGGACAGATTCTACTTCGCCCACTTTCGAATCCACAAAATGCGTCCCGTTGTATCAACATTTTGCCGAGGAATTGTTAATTGTTGGTTATTGGCGGCCTTGAATTTTTACGGTGCACTGGTTGTAAACAATTCCGGATAGGAAATAACACACTATGTAGTTTCGAACGTTTATTTAAAAAAAAAAGATTCTAATGTTACATACAGAGCGGTTTAAAGTTGGTATATTGTTACAATGCGGAAAGTAAAGTAAGAGATATTGCTAGGGAAATATGGAATTAAACAGTTTCGTAGTCGCTCTTAATTTGTTTGGATAAATAGCACGACAGGACGATCCCCAGTAACTGGAAAAATAATATTAGACCATGTAAATAAAATCACAGAAGTTTACCTGGATTACTGCCAGAGTTAAGCCCACGCTTTCAATCGATGTGGCGTGTCCTTCAATATAATCGCTGAAGGCGTCCAGGCACCCTCTATGATGCAGTCCGTTGGCAAGGTTTCCCGGAATACAAGACACGTTTCCGGTGGTTCCCGGTCGGAAAGTGCAACAAGAAATTGGGATCTCACCATGTGTGGACGAACTTTTATTCAACCAATCGGTGTAATTGTTAATTCCACAACAATTGAACTGCATTTTCTCTAATTAAAGTAAAAAAAAAACTCCAGGAAAACTTACTTTTGTTTGGACTTGATCCCATAAAACCGTAATTTCGGTATTGTTCGGATTATTATACTCTTTCATGGTTTCAGTCAACGCATTTTCGATAATTTCATCAGTTTTGTGTCTCAGTATCAATCCTCCAATACCAACAATCACTTCGAGGACGAAGATGACAATGAGTAAAGTGGAAAACTACAAAAATATGTTACTTTGGGCGTTTCTTTTTTGATTATCGTTACAGTGAGCGTCATGCACGCATTTTCCTTGAGAGCCCCACAGCATCCAAAGAAAGATATAATGAAAATAATCACTCCAATTATAATTAGAAGGTCAGAAGCGTAGATATATTTATCGTCCAGGAATGAATTGTATTCATGGTAATACGCTTTAACGGTGGCTCCTACCGATAAAATTACGACTCCGGTGAGCTGAAACAAATTGGGAGTCAGTGAAAGAAGAATTGGGTAGGAATTGAGGCAAATTTTCGACAATCTCTCATGACTCAGAAAAGTCGATTTATCGAAAGTAAAGTGTGAAAATCAGTCAGACAATAGAAATATTATTCTTCCAAAGTACATAATTTCCAGGTTCTACGACCCACTTTCAAACATCACCTCTGTAATAAACTTGTTATATTTCTGCTACTAATAAAATTTAATGGTAGTTTGAAGAACATTTAGGTCAAGCTTCCTCGTGCTCTTTACTTTTGCTCGATTTTTAGGTGCCAGTCATGGAATATATAAAAAGTAATAAGTTTACTTGAAACAAACATAAAAATTGCCAGTAATCTCCACTTTATCAGTCCTGAGAAATGCTCAGATAAAGCGAAAATGAATCACTTTTATAACAACTGTGAAAATAATTTATAAAATATTTTCAAGATGATTGTGAATGCAGTTGTTTTATCTGAACAATGCAAATAGAAACTAGTTAAATTTAACGATGCGCGTTCTGTTTTATACTAGTTTTATTCAACATTAAAACCTAAAAATATGAGGATATTAAAATGTGTAGCAGATTTTATAACGTCTCATTTGTGAATAAAAAAATTACACAGGAGAACGTAAACGAGTTATTTTAAGGATTAAGTATCCAGTGTTTGGTATAAAACTCTCTTTGAAGTGTAAATGATCGGAGATCTTGTACAAATTACGTCAGTCAACATTTGAAAATATGGAATCTTTATCATTCGCTTATCTATTTCAGTTAGTGATAAATACTTAATAATTATCAATAATTTTTCTTCAGTTGTAATAACGAAAATTTGTCTCTTCTGTGATGCAAAGTCAACAATAGAAACCTCTTATTTTCTCTTCTCTTATTTTCATTTTAATACCTCCAGGAATACAAGTGTTCAGTTAATTTTAAAGTCGCAACGAAGCGACAAATTATTCACATCCTCCAATTTATGAGGGAAAAAATGGGCATCACAAAGAAAACAACTTTAAATTTTTTGCACTGAACTTCGCAATTAAAATAATGTACAAATTAGTTAATTGCTGCGCTTTCATTCCGCATTTTAGAAATAAAATATCTGAGCGATAGTGTTTGAAAGCAAGCAAGCAAGACCAATTTATTTTGTGCTGCAACACACGGTCTATAAATCGATTCCTCAAGTACAGTGTAGAGACGACTTTAGAAGTAATTGGGGTTTAATTACGATTAACACAAAACCTGCTTTGTGTTTCTGGAACTATTATTATTTAATTTTTTCCAAATTCAGTCAAATTCGAGAAAATTATTACCCCTTAACCATAAAAAAATCTGCAGGCATGTTACTTTGGCTGCCATTGGGTATTTATTATTACATAATATTCAAAATACACTATCCACCTCATTATCGTACAATGGGGCCCCGATTATACATGTCTATCGAGGCGAAAATCGAAATAGATCCGACTCAAAGACCTTAAAGTAAAATTCACTATCCCAAATTTTAATCGGTTATAATTTCTTTATTTGTAAAGGTAGTTTAAAAATTCGCAGTTTTGGATTCTGCGTAAAATGAGCACTAATAATTTAGGTTTGCTCAGCAAATAATAATATCGACTGAATTAGACTTAGAAACTTAGAAATTAGACTTAGACCGGGTTCTTATCAGAAAAATCACGAGAAAAACAAAAGAGCAAACCGTATCTTTCCATCTATTGTAGTTCCAGAGATGTAGTGAACTTAATAGAAATGTTGGACAAATAATCGAACCCATGATCCAAAAAAAATCTTGGCACGGATTAACCGCAGCCGAATAATCGAGGTCCTACTGTACTTCAAAACAATTTGTGAATGCATAATGACTGCTCAAAAAAGGTCAAATCTTTAATTAGACCAAAACAAGATATTTCGCCGATATATGTTTGTCTCGACAGCATCGTCACTTCCGGTGATGATTATGAACCATAGATTCAAAAATTACAATTCTGATATATTTTTTTTAAATTGATGACTTCCTGTTGAGACCTTGAATGGGAACCACTGACACGACTGTTTTTTTTAGTGGTAAACAATGACATTCGAAGGCATAAAAATGTCTCGGAAGCCCCCATGATTTAAATGGTGTTAATTTTACCCAATGACAACTCACGGTCAACGATAACATTTATATCGGGAAGCCGGTAACAACAAACGGAATGCGCAAAAGTAAAAAATTTATGATTGTGCAATATTACAACAAAAATGTACAACTTGTAAGCATCCAATTTTTTTCGCGAATGAGTCATACATCAGTGGCGACGACAGGATAGGTTTATAATCACAATGAACTCCCAAGAAAAGAATCTATTTATGACACCATTTTCGTATCTCTGCGTAAACATCGAAGTCTAAAAATGACGTAAAACCATTCTGGAACTTACCACGAATAGCAAATTGAAAAACACAAGCAAGTATCGTGAATATTTCCTTAAAATGCTATGACAATCCATGATTGCACTAGAATAATGAAAAGCCGGTTATGACACTTTTATTACCACCACGACACCAACTTTTGATACTGCTCGACACTAAAGCTCGATAACTGCGAGGGTTTCTCTGAACAACAATAACAGTGGACCACTTCAGTTTTCAAATTCCGGAGACGCAATGGCGGCGCGACAAACAATTTGTGCGAATGTATCACATGACGATGATTGTACCGTATTTAGAATAAACCGAGCAACACAAAAACAAAGAGATTAGACTGTTTTACACCAATCGTTGAGCATATATTTGGATACAGATAAGATATTTCGCGTAAAGATAAAATGCAAGGAGACGAAAGGTGAGGAAGTTTAATAAGTATTGATTTATTGAATAGATATAGAGTAACGTAACAAGAGGAATTTCACCAATCGTTGAAGGAAAACTTCATTTTCTTCTTCTTCTCGCGGGGGAGTGGTGCTGATTCCGGCTCCGACGACCTAAAAATACACGAGAATTAACTTAAAAATATATCACGGGTTTGGCAGGCATGTCTCAACAGAGCTGGCATACAGAAAGATAATTCTCTTTATTACATAAATATTTAAAATTTGAAAATCTCCGTTTTTTTAATTTATTTTTAACGTGTGCAAATAATAGCGCACATACTTTTTAATGCTGTTTGGATTTATATATTTTCCCACTCCACTCTTGTATACTTTCAACGTCTTCTGTGCTTCAATTTTCCTTCTTCTTTGCTCCTCCTCTTCTTGCACTCTCCGCGCTTCTTCTTCTCGCTCTTTTGCCAACTGTAAAACACAACATAAGAACAAGTAACCAAAAAATTAAAAGTTACTTGTTCATCAGCCTCTTCAAAAGGATTAACAAACACTTGAGCTTTAATGAGAACGATATCATCAATTGGTTTGTCTTTATTATCAACTTCAATTTTCTCCATTTCTGTTAAAGTTTCCATACCACCTACAAGTCGTCCAAATATTGTGTGTTTGTTGTTTAAGTGTTTACATGACCGATAAGTGATAAAACTAAAAGAAAAAATACAATGTTTGTTATTACAAAGCTCAAAACCTTACAATTGGGACCCATTTGTATTTTTTCCGGAATTGGCCATTGATAAGACTCCTCGTCCCGTGTGGGTTAAATTCGGCCTGAATTCGTCATCGAATTTCTTGCCCCAAATTGACTCTCCTCCAGTTCCTGTGTCGGTGGGGTCACCACCCTGAACCTGTAAAAAAATCAGTCAAAACGAGTTTCTTACAATATTTTATCTACCATAAAATTTCTGATGGACCTGTGGAATTTTGTCCCGTTGTAATACCCGCTTTGACAATGCCTCACAAAATTCTCCGACGCCTTAGGGACTTCGTCACAGAAAATTTCCAGATTAAGGGGGCCCAGGTTTGTTACCAACCTCACGTACCCTAAAATCAGAAATCAGTTTCATACATTTCTCTCAAGAAAACTACCTTTTTTCTTCACGCGGTCGTATCTCACTTCATCTTCATGCTTAATGGCAGCTTCATGTACCAATCTGGGGACCATTGCTGTTGAAGTGAAGCTAGCAGCAACAGCTCCTGTTGAATAATGTGCTGCATTAAATTTATCAGCTTTTCTTTTATCTTCAACTTTGTTAATGACAATTGTGGGCTCTTTGTAGTCCCTATTCAACTCTTCCAGAGTGTATTTTGTTTCAGGGTTTACATTCCTGAGGCGGGCTTGAGGATCAGATCTCTCAGCAAGCTCCTCTTCAGTTTCCACCCTTAAATTGTTCTTAACATGATGGAAATCGGAGATGTTAAACTTTGATAGGTCTTTAGGGTCTTGAAGAGTTATGATGTCCTTCCTTTCAAATGGTTTATCATTGATAAGATCCTTCCAGTTCTTATTCTTGAGATTAAGTTGTTCCACAGCTTCCATTAAGTAAACATTACCAGTGGTGGCAATGGTGACAATGTGGGAGCTTTTAGTAAAAGATTTAAATAGAACAGGGCACTCAACCTCTCCTTCTGAGTTTTTGTACAAGTTGAGTTGCACCAGTGACCGGAAGTCTAAAGGTTTACCAGTGACAGGGTTTATCTTGTACTTTTTTAAGAAAGGAAGCAAAGCTTCCAGATCAAAGATATTTCCATCTAAGTCACAGTAAGGTATTTCATAGGGTTGCAAAGACAAGCAGCAATGATCGAACGGTAGTCTTTTAAATTGATCCTCTTCTGTTGTTTGGTAACCCGACTTTTTGCCCCCATATAAAGTGGTCCATTCTGTATACGTCAGATACCTGGAAGAATTAATCTTGAAATGATTTACATAAGAGTGACGGGAATAACATACATTTTATCCTTCTGATGCTGTCGTTTCCCCATTTTGATGTTTTATCCTCGTATTGTGTTGAAAAAGAATCACCAAAACTCGCTCCGAAATTAGGTTAGGTCAACAACTGTCAAAACAACAGTGTATCAACGTGAGAACACAAAAAAACCCTGGTTTGAATTATTAATTTTTAAAAGTAATTAGTGATTCAGTCTTTAAATTCGTTTAATTTAATTACAGTGCGGTAAAAACAAGTCGGTTGCATTGCTGAGGAATGATTTAGTGAGAAATCGTGGTATTTGTTGTTTTTCGGTGAATCATTTTTCAGACATTTCCGGTAGTAAGGTGGCAAGACTGAGTACTCATCGAGTACGCCATGAGCCGATATTAGTGAAAAGGGAGTGAATTGTTTTCAGTTTTTAGTGCAAAAAATACAACAAGTAAGTAAAATCTTTGCACAGATTAGTTGTATAATGTGAGATTAGCAAGTCCAAGCGTTTTAGTTGAACGTTTTTACGTTTATTCGGCTAATAAGCCCTGAAAAAAATCGCTTACTTATGTGCTTAATACCGAGTTATAAAACCGATATCCTATCGATATTGTCGTGATTCCGGGATTAAGATTGTTCTTTTATTGTTGAGGAGTTATAATTCTTGCGTTTGAGAGATTTATATTGAAAAATTCGGCTTGTGTAATGCATGGAATCAAAATGGCCGACTTAGCTGACAGGAATCAATTTTGATTTTGAGAAGGGTCGCAAGAATCATTTACCTGTCTCGTCCGAATCCTGAATAACATTACCAAAGCTGTTTTTCACAAATTATGAGTTAGTTTAAACACATCCCGTTCGTTGGGATCTCAATTGACCAAACAAAGAAAAGTCACGAATTTTTTTGTTTTTTTGTGTAGCTCAATGTCTTCAGCAGGATCTAGTGGATCAGGCCGTGGTCGAGGCGGTCAAGCAGCTGTCGGTGATCAAAAAGAGACAAAAGAATCAAAGCCTAATCCGAAAATGTCAAAGGCCTTGGGCACATCAGCAAAAAGAATCCAAAAAGAATTAGCAGAAATCACACTAGATCCTCCCCCAAATTGCAGTGCGGGACCCAAAGGGGAGAACTTTTATGAATGGGTTTCGACGATTTTAGGACCACCGGGATCTGTTTACGAAGGGGGTGTCTTTTTCTTGGATATACACTTTTCGCCAGAGTATCCCTTCAAACCACCTAAAGTTACATTCAGGACCAGAATTTACCACTGCAATATCAACAGTCAGGGGGTGATTTGTTTGGATATTTTAAAGGATAACTGGTCTCCTGCCCTTACCATTTCCAAGGTTCTCTTATCTATCTGCTCTTTATTAACTGACTGCAATCCAGGTAAGTCAGCATTACAAAAAAATTGTTTGAATATTTTCTATTGTGATAAGCAACTTCTTAAATTACTGACGTCAATGTAAATAGTATGATTTATGAAACTGGATATAATACACAACTAATGGCGAAAGGCAAATTACTAAGCGATAATATTTTAAATGATAATCTTCTTTAAGTCGTAATAAATAAAAATCGAGCAACGTTGGTCCGACCACAATAGCCTTAGCAGAATTCCTGTCCTTAAATTAGATTTTACGAGCAAAAAAATCACTAATCTTTATCGATTTAGTTCGTGCTTCGTCCTTTACCGCCAACCTTCCAATTTTCGAAGCAGGTTGTACATCAAGTTGAGGGATGTTGCCAAAACCAGAAACTGCGGCTTAACATTCCTGCATAACAATCAGGTAAAATACACCTGACATTTGAAGGGCAAACCTGAAAGGGCTATTGAGTATAATACGCAAAACTTTAACGACTTTTTTTATCAATGTTTTATTAATAACTATTGATTACGACTGGTAATGAAGTAAACATGTATTCCTTCTTGTTGTATATTTTTATGAAATTAAGAAAAACAGAATAGCAACTCACAAAACGTGATTAACTCACGACAACAAATTAAATTTTAATGCGAATTAAATATTAATCCGGGAGCCATTTGTTTTTGTTCCCGTTCACGTCATACACGTGCACAGTAATTAGAGATATATAAATGAAAGCAATTACAGTAATTTTAAGTGAAGTCAGTAATAAAAAATTCAGTTGAAATGCAGTAAAAGTTTCTTCTAATTTAATCTGCGGAAACATTGAAATTCTAGATTTAATTGCAGTCATCAAATTAGCATTTGCACTAATTCAATCTAATTAACACGGCATTAATTTATGAACTTTGCATTACTTCTAATTAGAAACCTGGGTCCTTGAATTTAGCGTTAATACGTTGCATGTCTATCAGTGCTAATTAATTTTGGTTGCAGCTGACCCATTGGTAGGAAGTATAGCCACACAGTATCTTCAGAATCGCGAAGAACACGATCGCATCGCCCGATTGTGGACCAAACGTTATGCTACGTGATTGAATTATGTGTTAGCACTTCCGTCGATGTTGCTCCCCTTCGCCATAATGGCAAAATATGGTCTTTTCATCTATCATGATTTATTTCATAATTATTTTTGTCTTCAGTGTTCATGTATTATGTTTATGAAATCATCCACTACATGTTTAGTTACATAAAGAGTAGGATACGAAATTACTGTCTAAAAAAATATACTCTTCTGGTAATACATAATAATGTAGTTCTAATTGCCGCAAACGTAATATCGAGAAATTCTTTTTTGTTGTGGTGATAAATTACCCTCAGTGGCCAAACAGAACCTTGTATTTGAGTTTTTCTAATAAACAATTGTAATTTAGGCACTAAGTGTTAAGTTCCTGGTGATTTTTTTATTAAAGTTTTGGACAATAAATGTTTTTCTCTTTCATTAGGTTAAACAATGTCGGAAAAGTATTAAACGTTATGATAAGATCTTGTTCTTCATATCATACTGGTTTTAAATGTAATTTATTGAGTGTACTGATTTTTTTTTGCAGATAGGTTCCTGCAATTTGTGCAATTAATATAACATGTAGATTGCCCGCGCAAACTACAGCAACTGTTTCAATTTGAATGAAATGTCATATTGGTGCAGTTTCCTTCCCAAACCGCTTGTGTAAAGTATACTTTTTTTACTAAATTAAGAGAATATGGACTATTCTTCTAGAAGTCAAGTACTGTTTAGTTTTAATTGTAACAATAAAGTTTTAGTATGTAACCGAGACACGACTTTCATTACTATCCCGTGGGACGTAAAGGAAACACTGGAGAAAAAGTTTTTTCCAACTTTATTACAATTATAATATAATAACATCAATAATAGGTATTTATCACTGAGTGTACAACTAGACATAGATTTTAACTGTGGCTTAAAGATTCTAGACAAATATACTGTACACAGTCACGATATTGAGAGTATAACCAAATCTTTACAGGAGATACACACTCTAACTCATCCTAATAGCCTCTATGGTATAAATTCAGTTCATATTTTACATGTAAAGAGACATTAGAATTACAAATAAATACTTCCTTATCAAAAATCGATAAAAAGTTTTGTTCGTTTTATTGACTCCCACTTATTCAATTTGGCTCAGAAAAATACATTTGTCCTTAATCTAATATAATTCATTTTGAACAATACTTAATATAGATGTCATCTTAAACTTATCCTACACAAGACAGTAGAAAAAATATCCATTTCGAAAAATTGAGAATATTGTGCAATAAATCAGTCGTAAGTGAAAAGTTGCGATTGTACAATTCAAGAAGTATCAGACCTTTAACTTGAAAATTCGAGAAGGAAACATTGAAAGTACAACAAACAAAACATAAATAAATCAAAATTAAGTTGAGTTCCAAGTTTACACCGTTTCGTATTCTTGGCGGATCGAACGTGCCAGACAGCAAGCAAAAAGAACTCCCATCAACTAAAAAAGGGGGGTTACATTTTCGATAAAAAATTACGGTCAATTACCTGACAAACGGCGATACCAATACCGACTCCTCCGATTATCGAACCGTATTTTGTAAAAGCATCCATGAGAGTTGCGAAACATGGATCTGTATATTTATTTGGGGAGGTAATTGTGCAAGTTCCATCGTCGGGGGTGTCTGGGCAGCAAGTGTGGGGGAGGGTATTGTTGTGGTTCACTTTGTTCCAGTCTTCGGGGCCGTTCATGCCGCAGCATTTTGCCTAAAATGAACAAAAGTTAATCGATTTTGGATAATTAAACTAAATTTTCTAGCAATGGATTCTTCGAGATGTTTCTAAAATCTTTGCACAATCTTTAACTCTTTAAAAAAATTAACAGACTTTGCAAATCAACTCCTCGAGCCAACATGACAACATTTCAAAGCTTTTGTAATTCTTCAGTAAATAAATTTCATTTCGTAACCAAAATTACATTCTAAAAATAATAAATGGAGTTGGTGACGCAATATGAAAGATCACCTGCCCACATAGCAATGTTTGTTCAAAAAATGCAAACAGTGATAAGAAGTTAGATACAAGTGCAGTAATAAAATTACAACCTCATGACTAATTTTGAAAGAGCGTGCTTAGATTGAATTCTGCTTGGTTTGAAATACCGAGCGTAGAGACACCTACACAGATTAATCAAATAAATATTTTATCGTATCGTATTCAATTATAACAATACAAAACGAGGAGCGTTAAATACGCTCCTGATTACTCTAATCAATATCTTGGGGACGAACTATTACCTCCATGCATAATTAAAACTTAAAATAATACTTTGTGAAGTAACTAGCAAGAACGTCAAACTGAATATAGGAATTATCTCAAGGTGAAGTTTTTGCTTGGGAAGATTTTAAATTTAGTTACATAATTTCAGTTTTGCAACTTTCACAAAAGAACCAGTCAATAATCTCATAATAGTTTTTATAGATCCGCATAAACCCTGACAGTGGTGCAAATGTAAACGAAAGATTTTTAATAGAGCGTCATCCTTGACCCTTAATTGAGCTCAGTAAAATGATTAAACCACACAATTTACAATGTGTGCCCACGTAGAATCCAATAAGACGTACAATTGGAACCACTTCGCTGTTAAAATAATTTTTCGTTGGCAACAAACCGGCATAAAGATGTCACCATTTGGTAACCGATAATGATGGAAATCCGCAAGCTTCCGGTTATTTGTAAAAAGCCGGTGAATAATTTATTAACATATCAGAGGCGCCGTGATTAATGCTTCAACACCGCTTCCGGCAGAGTCTGACTAAGAGACAGTTTTATAACGATATAATATCAAGTCGCGCGAAGACTAAAAAAATAGAAGAGTCTCCGAGGTTCGACTGTAATTCGGATCATTTACGTGAAACCTTTGATTTTCTCCGCGAGCTGTAATGAAAGACGACTTGTTCTCCGCGCCGCCAATAAAAATACTTTTATGCATTTAGCCGGAAACGATTAAAATGTGTTTCATCCCGTCCACCTACTTTGTAAAATTACAATTCTGTGAGCATGAAGCTCATGACACGCGATTATCCAATTTATTTGGTTATTTTCACACAAAGCCCCACATGATGCAATGGAAATTGTTGCTGTGTTTATATTTAAAGGTGATTTGGAGCCGATAAACCGCGGTTGAGTCATTCGGTCTTTAATTACTTTTTAAGTGGAACTTTTACCCAATTATATTATCAAAAAAAAACGGAAAAAAATTAATTTTGATGAGCATAGAAAGCGAAATTTGTGCATCACCACGAAAGCATAAAATCTCTTCATGTTAGAGTAATTATAGAAGCAGCTGACTTCGCTGTGGTTGTATCAATTTAATGACGCGTTTGAAACTGGATAAATAATTTGCGACTAACTTAGCTAAACTAATAAAACATTTACTCTTGGATACCTCATGTTGTGCAATATCCCAAGTTTCTTTAATTTTGTCGTTGGAGTAATAGTCAAACATGGTAGAATTGAGTTTGGTTTCTAGCATGACTTCCACTTGATTTCTACGAATGTAGCCGGCAATTCCTGTGCCCACTTCCAAGGTAAATATCACGAGCAACAATACAGAAAACTAGAACAATGGCAATCAATATAAGAAGTTAAATCAAACCCACTGGATCTCACTGTGATAATCATGCAGTGATTTTCCTTGCATGCTCCGCAACATCCAAAGAAAGCTACAAGGAAAATAATCACCCCCACGATGATGAGCACGAGGGGCACCGACTGGAAGCTGTCATAAACAAAATTAGAATAGTGGCCATAAATAACGTAAATAACAGCCCCAATTGTCAGGATAACAGCGCCCGAAACCTGTTGGAATGTTAGGATAATAAGACGGTATCTTTATGTTTCGTTTACTTACGAAAAACAAGAGATTAAACACATACAGCAAATATTTAACACACGTCATTCCACCAGACACCATTTTGATAAACTTGGTAAATTCTGCAATATCAAAGTAATTCCATTGAATAATGAACGCAAACTAGGTCAATTCTTACCTTTCGTGAAAGATAACTGTTGTTCTTGTCAAGAAACACTTCATTCACTTGCTGCTTTTAGCCCCGTTTTATGTCACTGTCTGGAACACCACAATAAAGGAATGTAAACGTGATACCTGAAATGCCTGAAACGCAGCCACCAATCGCGATAAACTTATCCCCACCACCAACAAACTAAATATTGATGTCGGCGATATTGGAAACCGAATTCACTCAATATTTATGGATTTCTCCACGAAATCCTCCGCTTTTTCTTAATTTTCCAACGCGCAGATCGAATTCCTTCAATTTTCAAAGTGACGTCACAAATTTAAAGGTTAGAATAACACGTCAGGTGTCAAATCTCCACCTGTGATTGGTCGATTTGTCCGCGACCTTGGGATTGTTGACAGACGTCAGATTTGACAACACAGGAAAATTCTGAGTTGCGCAAGCAGGTAAAAATACCGATCACACTTATACAACGATAAAAGATTACAGCTAGTTCAGTGGAGCGTGAATTCTAGTAGGTTGAAAATGAAAAGTCAGTTTTTATAAATTAGTTTATTTCTTGAAATACCTTTTACCAAAAGAATATACACAAAAATCACATATTTCACATGTACAAATTTATGTGTTACATTTCAGTGTTAGAGCAGAATTACAAATTTTGACTTTTGTATGTTTTGATGTGCTTCAAGTTTGTGTAAAATATCACCAACTTGTTGAGCTTGCCAGAGAGCTAAAATATATTAGATATAATAATCTAAATTTCTGTATAAATTGAGCTAATATTGATTTTTTAGCTAAATTAAGTAATATTAGTATCACCTGGTATAGTACATAGAAGCAATTTTTGCTGGTAAATTATATTGCGATTTTGTAAGCAAATGGTACGGATATAATGCTCCTGAGATAATTTTTACACACATATATACAAAATAAAACAGTGGGGACTTACTCTACTAAATAAATACAAAATAACTGGACAAACAGATTTACACAATAAAATCAAATAAATAAATAAACAACAAATTTTAAAATGATCTCAATGATTTTGCATTTTTCGCTTAAAATTTATCAGAGTTAACACAAATTAAAATATGTTTTTCAATTTTATGACTAACGAAGTTCTCTCAATGCACTGCACTTTTCAAAATTTTTCACGCACTAACTTGCAATAGGAAATTTATTAACTGTTTCCCTTCACTAATTATTCGATGATTGTCAAAGTTCTTTTAGTAACGCCGATTTCGCATTCTTCAACTTATCTAATCGTTTTAATAAATGTGTATTTGCTGTTTCTAGTTCTTCTACTCGGCTCATTGCTTCCCTCGTCTAAAATAAAATCGCATTAATTTGAGACACAACCAAAGCTACATTCATGCAGTCGTGCAAAATCGGGAGCCCTATAACGTCACGATAATTAGCTTGTAATGTAAAGATTACTTAAGCGACATGCTCCAGTTCCCCGGAATGCTGTTCTTATAATGAGATAAAACAGTCAGAAAACAACGATCTACACTTACAACAAAAAGCGTAACTAGTCTAAGGGTGATTAATTAAAATGAAAAATTAATAAAACGTGTAACTGTTTATTTATTGTTACTGTACAGTCTGAAAATGTGGTTAGATGCGTTACGGTATTATAAATGAAAATGAAGAGTACTACATTACTACGATCATGCCATTTAAATAGCTCCAAGGGATTGTCGAAACAACAGTCGTTCACGTTGCTGGATCAGTGCCACATTTGAAGCTTCCACCAGCATCAATTTCTGTTTCAGGTTGGTAACCTGGCACAGTCAGGTTTATTTAAAAATAAATCGATCATACATAAATAAGTTACTCTGTCAAGACCAAAGAAGTTATTCAAGTTAAAATAAAAGAAAGAACAAAAGCCCGTGTTAGTAAGCACTATTACTACCTCTAGATACTTTCAGAAACATCATCGGAATCAGTTAAAGAAGCCTGCAAGTAAGAAAATACGTGCCAAATAAATAATAAGAAGCAAAAATAATGATCATGCAAGTGATTCTTTGCAAACCTACCTCTCTTTGCATTTTTCGTTTTTCGGCTTTTAGCGCTTCTTCCGCTTTTTCTGAAATTTCGGCGGCTGCCTTATACCTAATAACTTGACTTTCTAGCCTCGCCACCGTCGCTTGTAAAGTAGCGACGTCTTGTTCGGCTTTTTGAGCTCTGAATTTATAGTCCCCGAGCTGTTTGCTCGCTTCCCCTGAAACAACGCTTTTAAAAAAATTGATATCTCTCTTTAGTAACTCACTTTGTAGGTCTATTTCATCGACGTCGTGTTCCGATAATGGTCCGTTCAGCGTATTCACAGAATTCGATTTTTTTCTTTTGCTTCTCTCCTCTTCTAACTCTAATTTTAAATGGCTAATCTGATCTTGCAACTCGCTTTTTTCTTTCATAAACTTCGCCAATCGCACGTCTAAACTTCCCTCACCTGCACTTTCTAGTAACTGAGCATTTTCTATACTAACTAACGCTTTTTTCGGTGTTCCTATACTATTATTGAGACTAACGGCACCGTTGATTTGTTCTTCTTCGTTGAAAGAGTCTTCTCCGACGATGACTAAACCCTTCTCACTTATTAACTGGTCTCTTTCTTCTAGTTCTGCCCTAGTCACAGCCAAGTCATCTTTCAGTTTGGCACACAACCGTTTTAATTGTTCGTGTGCTCGGCACTCCTCTCGGTGTTCTCGCTTTAACTGGGAATGCTCTTCTTCCAATTCTTCTATCCTGGAGGTTGTATAATTAACACAAGGATCACGAAGCGCACGTCTTACCTATTTTTAAGTAACTCCAGTTGATATGTAAGAGATGTTTTGTCGTTATCGAGTTGGGCGTTGGCGATCATCGCCTTTCGGAATTTCTCCTCGTATTCCTTCAGTTCATTCTACGACAAAAACGATTGTTAAGTAATTAACTTGTCATTTAATACGACAGAATTGCAATTACTGCTTATTTAGCAAATGTGAGGTTCGTCCGTTTTATGATGAGTTTCATTATTACGGTTAATTTCCGGTTTTGGAAACTTTTTATTGACAGAATTGGCTACGTGTTAAACTTCTTATTTAAGCGCTATTTAACACAGACAGTTGCTAATTTTTTATACTTATTAAAGACTAAAAATTATTGAAATTGAAAACTTAGTTGCGACACAGTTATACAAGACACCAAGGTGCAATTAGTAAAGAAAGTGACGATTTCTCTTACGTTTTCAAAAATCAATGACTAATTAATGAAAGCTCATAGCCCAGTCATTTAGACGGTTCGCTCTAACATTAAAAATTAAAAATGACCAATTTCATAAACAGTACTATAAAGTGAGTCATTCATTATTACCACCCACACAAATTTAAGTCATGCAAGAACTCGCGAGCCTGATTAAAAAGTTCAACTCATAGTAAACATTTTGCATGTTAAAACCATAAGAATTCCTAATGAAGGCCGGATTTTCCAGAAGTGGCTCTAAACCACTGATTTCACAACAAGTTAGAGATATACCCAGAATTGGCAAAAATAACCATAAAAGCTGATGTGTCACGCATCGAAATCAACTCACACCTCCTTTGTTGTCAAAACCCATTTCGCCCTTACCCGCATATCCCTGAGACTGCCACCATCTTCCAGCGAGTCTTCAGAACTCCTTCTGCTAGATAGGTACCTACTACCACTCGTCGACGTCCTCGTCGTTCGCGCCATCGGCTCAGATAACATATCAAATTGTCGGTCTGCATTTTCTTCTTGTTCTTTCTGCTGCCTCTCCAGTTCGCGCATACGGATTTCCCTCGCTTCGGCTCGAGCCTGTCTTTTGGCCCACAAACGTGCTTCTGCCTGAAAACAACAAAAACGTTACTGACACGAAAACTACTTTCACTATCACTACTTTATCACTACTGCTTTGCATTAACTGTTGAATCACATCGTCAGAAGTCGTTTGTATTCTTTGTCCATCACAATCAGTGGAACTCTCCGATTTCGTTACGCCATCGATGCTAACACCTTCAATTGTGTCCGTCATTTTGAAAAAATTACACGTTTTTAACGCGACGTGTGACCATACCCCATAAACGGACGTTTTCTTATCGCGGTACGATATTTTATCGACCTGATAAGAAAGTGTCGCTGTTTTTACAATTTACCGTAATACCAAGTTGTTTGTTTCATACTTTCTTTGTTAGTCAAAGTCCTCAAAATTCCAAGGGGCTGATAACAGGTGCTGTGAAGTAGTTACACCCACGAATTTTACGAAATTTAATGGCTTGATGACAAACAAATATTCGTGAAATGGGGAGAAACGAAATGTCAAAAAAATTCAAATGAAGTGTAGTTTTTTTGAATTGTGGTTTGTTACCTTCTGCGGGACGACATGACGTCAAGACAAATGATATCATCCTTATATAAAGACCATCTGTTGGAGTGTGTCAATAGATCACATAAAAGAATACCGCTCAACAACGTAATCGTGACACAATCATTGCCGTAAAAAAGCGTTACCACTCTCGCTAAATTGTAAAAAATAAGATAAAAAGCCTTACAAAAGTATCATGGGTTGCCTAGTTTATTATAAAAGACCATCGTTTTTTTAATATGCAATTTCAAATTATATAGTAAAAATCTGTTTAAGCGCTCCTAAAAAGATACGTTCATTGCTATTAATAGAATTTAAATTAGTTTAAAGATAAATCTCTAGTCAATTTTCCGCAACTGATAAAAGCATCAAAACAGATGGCAACTGAACAATATACACAGTGATCCTTAAACCATTCGGACTACCTTAACGGGAGAGTGAATGAAGACTCCCACGACCGACTAAAAAAAATTTTTCGCTTAATACTGAGATGATTAAAATCTTCGCCATTTTCTGCGGAATTCAGTTTATAAATAAATGATTTCACCTCAGGAAATCCTCTCGCCTCTCTTTGAACTTTCCGATATTTATAACCAATCATTGGGATCGTAACTTCTTCATTTCTTGGTTTATTCATTTTATCGATCCCTGAACCCGCCTCCGTCTGATACTCACATTTTTCTTGCACATCGAGACTGTGGTCACGAACAGAACGTGAGCCGGAGGAGTATCATCGCTTTCCGAAAGACAGTCGCTCAACGAAGGACTTCTTTGTATCTGATGGCCCCATTTCGACTGCACTACCACTTCCGGTGCAACCACCATTGTTCTAATAATTTTTTCGGTAAAGAAACGACACCTCACAGTACTGAATAAAGTCATTAGAATATTATTTAACGCGTTGCTACTTTGAATAAATATTTGAGCTTGCTGATAAAAATATGTGAAAAATACAGGAGGATAAATATTTCACCAGTACACCATCATGTTGGGAGACACGACTCAAGACTGCTAGTAAGAACTATTCATACATAAATACCTACAGGCGAAACCCCTCATAAGAGACGGCGGAGTTCATTCGCCCAAAATACCAGCGGAATCGACAAAAGTAAAAGAATTATCAGTGAGGAGGCGGCACGTAAAGTCGGTTCGGTACCTTTCAGGGGTTTCTTTTGATGTGTATTCTTCGAGTTTTATTAATCCGGCAATAAAAATAGCACCGGTTCTAAGAAGCATTTGGTAAATGTCATGCATTTTTACCAGATGCAAGCTTATTGTAACAGGATCAGGATATTTTTAAATTCTTTGAACCACCCTGAAAACAAAACCGCAACTTTTGGTCCTTCTTAGTGTTCATTATTTTAGAGAAAGTCCTCATGTTTTATGGCTAGAAACCGAATACCTTAATAAATAAATAAGAAAAAGTGGCACAAAAAACATAAGCACTGAATAATACATATTACGAAACTTTTTTTTCCAATTTCTTTTACCTTCCACCTTTACACACTGAATAGAATAAGTGTTTGTTAACTGTAACAAAATCATAAATCGTGCTCGTGATTCCTCTTCATTTACACTTACGTAACACAGTGCGTAATATATTCTTTTTCAAATTCAACAAGTTGTTTATAAAACATGGAAATTTTCAGGATGACCCATATTAGAACAATTTTATTTGAACTAAAATTTTAATTGTTTCCCGGATGTAAAAACAATATAAGAAAACTTTACGAAGTTCGTAAACTTCTTACTAGTGTGTTATTAAACTAATAATATCTTCTGTTTTGTTATGAGATCATCAATATTTACCAATAGTCTTTTTAAACTGATTTCGATCTGAGAAGTGGAATAAATTAATATTTCAACGACGAAACTAATAAATTAATCGAAATATATTTTCCCGCAAAGAAATCGCCGAATAATTTATGATAAAATGAACTTGGAGTGTCTCAAAACTTTAGAAAGCTTCCACTATGATTACTGGAAGAACTTGAGGATCTTAAAAACATTAAATTAATATGAAAAATTCACAAAAATAGTTTCAAAATTTTGAAATTTAAGAGTGATAACTTCATTATATTGAGCTCAAATAATTAAAATTTAGTTCTCGCAGTGAAACGATGAATTTATTGGATTGAAATCCGTCCTGTTCACATCTGAAATTGAGTAGGCAGCAGTAAACACTCAGGAAATTTTATAGCTCAATAACGAGCAGAAAATTAAGGAACTCATGGCGTAAAATATTTGATATCCACCTAATTTTTCCTTGAAAAGCCTTGAAGTTTTCAGACATTGTTATTTAATCCAGCAATAAACAAAGAAAAGTTTTACCCAGATAATTCGCACCAGTAAACAAAACAAAAATCCACAAAGATAAGATTGAAACAAGTATTTAAACAACGTATTTCACAAGTCAGGTGTATTTCAGTGTATTTCAGTGACGTTTCTAGGGTAAGTGAATGTTTCTGCTAATTTTATTAATTAGTAAAGCGAGCAATTGTAATTTGATTTCGTGGCAAGGACATTGAAGTACGTTCTTTATTTTATCACGCCATACAGATAAGTCGGTAGTGAATATTAATTTAAAATGTAGCATAAACACTCTATAAAAGAAGTTACGCGACTTCAGTTAATTGAATTTTTCAATTTCCACTTTCACACTCAGCGTCACTTGCGGAAGTTTAACCCCTCAGACAATCTTAAAATACATGTATCCGTAAATAGCCCGAAAGGGATGAACTTTCCCCGGACAAAAACACACCGGAAACGTTTCCGTTTCAAAGGAAATCACCGTGGCTTTTCTTGCTGCTTCTGGTTATGACTAATACTCGTTCATATGTGGGTGTACAAAAACTGACTATCTAATCTCTGAACGTGTTTCGCCCATGTACATGTCGTCTTAAGTTATGGGAAACAACGTCACGGCGACTTGGAGAAAAATGCAATGGTTAGTCGGAGCCCACGAAATTATATATGCCTGTTCTCGTTTTAAATATAGACCTGGGATCGCCTTATTTTCATTCCACGAGTCTCCTATGCATCCTCACCTATATCCGTTCCATCCAGAGTGCGCTTCTAAATTTAATAACGTCTATGGGACAGCAAAATTGCTTACCTCTTTGGCGATTTGATCGAGGGCTTGGTCCTCTGCAGACGACTTGGCCGCGATGCGTCTTCGCCCGCCAACGCCGTCCATGGCGAGGATTTAATGGAGAGGACAACACCAACACCAGACCTGGACAATACACAAGAAACGTCACAGGGAGTTTACAAAAACAAGGGAATAACATTGTTAAAGGGGTTAAAGGGACCACCACCTTTTGAGATGGAGATGTGCCAGCTTTGACGCTCCACTGTCCTGATCTAAATACCATCGATTGTATTTGAGAATTGCTGACTTCGGGATTATGAAAGTCACATTGAGGATTGTGCATTAAACATTCCATTGATTGTGCGAATCGAAAGAAAAATTTTGTTGCGTCAATCGAAGTACAGTAATGGTAATTATTCCCATTTTTGGCCAACAAGTGTCTTCGTTTGTATTTCTTTTGCAGTTAGTCTGATTTTGTAGATGTGGGATCTACATTTTTTTATAGTCAGCTCATTAATTCACGTATTTAAAGTTAATTAGGTAGTAAGTAATAAAAAATGAAATAAGAAATTCCTTTCAAGATTAACATCCTAAACGCGAGGAAATAGGGTTGTATCTCTTGGAGTTTCCTTTTTATTATGTAATTTCTGTTTTTTCTGCATTTCTTCGTCGATTATCTCATCTTTTATTAAAGAAACAATGGAGAGCAATCTAAATCTGTCAAAGTGAGGGTTTTGTGAAAAAATCTGCAACTTTTCGAAATTATATTATGTGGGGGAATGCATACTGCCTGCATATTACATTTTCGAAAACTGATTACGACGAACCCACAGGTTTTATATCACCGAACACCAAACTGCCTACGCCACCCCGTTCCATCAGCACTTCATTGTTTTAAGTTTGATAAGATAACCAAAGCATCAGCTTCCACATGAGCCTGAACAAAGTTGAATATTTCCTAGGCCAACTGAAGATTCTTGCAGATTGCTCCAAATTAGTGTTAAATTTTTACATCTATTTACCAAAACATTATAATGAGGTGTTAACAGAGATTTGGAAAATAATAGATCCGGTTACTATATGGAAATTTGGATATACGTTACACAAAACATGTGCAACAAGAATTTTTATTTCTGTCTCTACCTATTGCACTGATTCCTATCGCTGATACGCTTATGCAGTATTGTCTCTCTCGTAAGGATGGAACCAATCAGAGATCATGACGTAGATCGTTACTCGAATTTCAAATGGCAAATCCAAATTGTCATAGCCAGTGTCAGTAAAGAACTTTGAATGCAAAGTTTTGTGAATTTAAAGGTTTTAGACGTTATTTCTCTTGTATGTTGCTAAATTTTGTGTCAAGGATCTTTCATCACTAGTTTGATTTCGTTTTGCTGTCTTTTAATGTATTGTTAATCTTCTACATCAAGTGGAGACTCCCACAATATGAATGCGGTAAAACCGATCATTTATAGCTCCACAATTAAACGATATTGATACAATTCTCAGTGTGCATAACATAGTTTTCAATAGGTTTAAGGTCAAACACTAATGACAAAATCAAAATTACCAACGTGTGACTAACACTTTTCTAGTCTGACACCAGAAACCTGGCAAAATGGAGAAGCTAATTCAAACAGCCTAGATTAATTGTAAGAACATAGAAAACTTTACATTAGACCCAGACTTCTAAAGAAGAAAATGCAGAAAGTCTCTTTTAAGATGTATTCGCCACTATTTACATCAATTTGATTTTGTTCCTCGTCCGAGTGTAAGAAAAAAGCGCAGTCTTCTCTCGGTCTGCCACGATCTTCTTTTACTCCTTTCTACTCATTGTTAACCTTTTTGCCTTTGTCCAAATCTTAAACAGAATCTTATTTGCTAGAATGTCACAGGTTTCCTAGCGTGTTCTTCTTTCTGTTCTTACTTGTCGTCAGAGCTGTCCATTATTTTGTTAACCAGTTCTGAGCTTCATATTCTTTTGATGTTCTCAATAATCTACTTGTCCCTTTTTAATGTATTTTTTTACTGCTTTCATGTATTTTTCTTCAATACTTTGAACATTTCTCCATTCATACAATTTAGTTAGGTACACCTTGGATTTTTATTAACTAGGATATTTCTTTCAATTGAATCTTGATCTTTTCTCTCTTCGTCAAAATCCATGTTTTTCTTCCTCTCCTTATTTTTGGTGACTTCCGTTTCAATTATAAATCATCTGCTAATCGCATCATAATTCACTTTCTTTGCACTTTGTAGTCTATGGTTAATTTTCATATTTTGCTTCTCAATTTCTCCACAGACGACGATTTAGTTCAGAAACATGCCAGTTGTAATATTCCATTGATTTTTATTTCACTAGTTAGCCCTTATTTGTACCATTTCTATTCTAGGCTTATTACAAAATCTGTTTCGACAATTCTCGCACAAATTTGTTCAAATGCGTCTTAAGCCAAAAATTCTTCTTTGAACTCACTTTCTGTCGTCTGTAGTATGCGACGTCGGTGGTTTTATGGTGCTGAGAGAACTTGTTGTGTTACAGTACGTTGGATTACTCATTTTGCTGTGAACTGTCACACATTACAATTGTTGTCAATCTGTTGTCAAGTTTTAAAATTAGCCAATCAAAAACTCTCCATTCTGGCGAGAGAGATAGGTATACATTGTATCCCGTGAATGCGTGCAACAGACAAGGACGAAAGTTGTAAAGCTCGTCGAAGATATGTTTATAAGACTTTTGACTATGTCCCCCCATCTATTAACTCTCAAATCTCTGGGTGTTAATTGCGACATTCCCACTTCATTAGATGGCGTCTATTGGTAGATAAAACTTTTGCATCTTTTCCTTGAAAGTTCGTTATGATCTGGAATATTTACTCTTACATAATGAATTAATGATAACAATCGCACATGTTTGTCATCATTTCTATAAAGGCTCCCTGTTTAAACATACAAGGAATTTACATTCCAACAAGAATAGAACTAACGTATCTGTGGCGAACAATAAACAAGGTAATACAAGGGCGAACGAAGTCATTAACAGGACATTGCGTCTATGTTATTCTTCTAAAAAAGGCGGAAGTGAAAACCAAAGGAAGTCGGTTTTGACGAGCTGACATACCATTAGTACTGTAAGCAATCAATTTACCATACTTACCCTAGACAGAAAATCGTTATTTAAGTGGCCCCTCTAAAAATGGACTTGTCATGGTCTTGAGGACGCAATTCAATAAAATGTGATGTTCAGTGTTAATTAAAATAACAAACAGCTTGTCTCCAAAT
Organism: Gnatocerus cornutus; assembly: GCA_029298725.1. NCBI lineage: Eukaryota > Metazoa > Arthropoda > Insecta > Coleoptera > Tenebrionidae > Gnatocerus > Gnatocerus cornutus. The sequence goes on from CM055517.1 coordinate 6,766,491, forward strand.
CTCCAAAATAGAATCTATTTTTAAATGAGTCGTTAACGATTTGGAGAAATCGATGATTGTCTTGATATAACTGTGGGGGCTACGCCATCAACAAACACACATAAAACCCATCGTTGGAGGTAAAAAATGAACAAATAAATGATATAAACGATTTGAGCAAGCAGGTGTTAGTGGGTGTGCTCGTTTATACCTGGCGACCTGCCAAAATACGAAAAACCACCTAATACTCACTCGCAATTCTGAGGGTTCATCTAATTTCTTCCTGTTTCATAATCATACTAATCGAAAAAACCATCCAAAATCCAACCAAAATCAATTAATACGATCGACCTCTTGAGACGTCTGAGGGGTGTAACGATTACAAAGAGATTCACAAAGTATTATCACACACATCAAAACAAATCACAACACATGATATTTTCTTGATAAAAACGCAACACTGTTTTATCTTATCACAGGACAACTTACGAAATAATCTCAGTTATATGCAAAATTCTACACATGTGTAAATTTGTGACGACATTTCTTTTTCGGTTCGCGATCCACAACTGCCAACTTATAAAAAATTCGCAAAATCCCCCAAAATACAACTGTCAAAACGCAATGTCACAAACCCAACAAAAATATAAAAACCCCATTCTAAAATTAATTCGAAACCTCGTTTTTCAATGAACTAGTCATAAATCAGCGGAAAAAAGCGAAAAAAACGAGGTGATGAGCCTCATTATGTTGTAATTACTTTGAAACTGTCTGTCTTGACAGTTGATGGCGCGATCTAACCTCACTTTTCCAAAAATTTAATTTTAGTTACAGAGGCGTCTGCCGGCTTCCATTACAAGCAAAATAACCAACAATGTCAGCTAACGTAAGTTGTACAAAAATTGCTTCATTTATAATCCAGTTTTTTAGGTTGACAAAATTGTCAAAACTTACAGGGCTTTAAGTGCCATTCCTAGCTTAGTTAAGGCTAAACTAACTAATAATGAGACTGTTATTAACGCCAGATGGTCCCAACGAAACCTGGAAAGGGGTGAAAACACCGAGTTCTTGAAGACAATAGGAATAACATCTGATTTTAGTAAACAGTATGAATCTTTACCCTTAGATGTGACTAATGAGTGAGTATTTTGAAAGTACAGGGAACTTTTAATATATCTGAGCTTTTAAGGGTACTCTCGGTCATTTCCCCATCGGAACGCTACAAAGCGGTTTTGAAAAACTCCAATGAGAAGCAGTATTTGGAAATCTGGCAGAACCAGAACCTTGCTAAGACTGTTGAATTAAATGCCCTTGATCTTCATGGGGACGTGTATGCTGATGGTAAAAACGATTCTTTTGTACCACTTTTTCTCGCTTGTTACAAACTTGCCCCTGTCATTACCCAAAACAAAAAAAAAAGTAGATGATCTCTTGGATAATCTTTTACTTTTTACTTGACGCCAATGATACTGAATTGCATAACTAGTTCTTAAAGTCTACAAAAACCGTCTTGTTTTTTTCCCAGGCGAATTTCGCACCTTTGAATGGTCGCCTGACGAAACCAAGCTCCTGTACATCGCCGAGTTGAAACTTCCAAAGTCCGAGCCGTTCTATAAAAGAGCCTCAAAGAGACCTAAAAATGACGCTCCTGACTCTGATAAACCCAAAGCTAAGGGCGAGGAATACTTGTTCAGGCAAGACTGGGGCGAGCAACTCGTGGGCAAGAAGAAGTCGGTAATAGCAGAGTACAATCTCGAGAACGATGAAGTTGAGATCCTAAATGGAGTCCCAGATGATGTTTGCCCAGCTCAGGTAGTTTACTCCCCTGATGGTAAATACGTCGTTGGGGTTGCTTATACGACTGAACCTAGGAAATTGGGACTCATCTACTGTACCAACAGAGCTAGCACTATTTTTAAGCTAGATTTTGCTGGGAATTATGGTAGGAATTGTTTAGATCCCCCTCAGGACTAATTTGTCTATTCTAGTCGCTCTTCAATTAGGAGACAAAGCTGTGAAGTCTCCGATTTTTACTCCAGATGGAAAATTCTTGGTGTGGTTGCAACGGGATGCTGGAGGTGCCCATGCTAACTGCATGGCACTCATGAAAGCGGCGCTGCCTTTAAATGATAAGGTGATTGTAAAAATGCAAGTCATCATATAAAAGTAAAATGTAGCCGGCAATTTCAGTGGTCGTGGATGTGGTAAGGACTGAAACTGAGACTGATAATGGGGCTAAGTTTTACGGGCTGTACAATAGTAACTACATAAGGCGATGGGCGAGCGGAAATAGACTGGTGGTGTCCACAAATCAGAAGAACACCGTGAACACCTACCTCATCGATATTGGTAAAAATCCCGAGCTCTGGAACTACCATCACTAATATCATTTTAGATTCTGGTAAAATTACCGAGTTAGCATACGAAGGGGGCAGTCAAATTGCGCTAGATGTGAAAAACGACGTCATTCTAGTAAACCGCAGGAATTATCTCAAACCTGATATCCTAGCCATTGGTAAACTACCTCCTAAAGGATCTGAAGGACCAGTGTCTTGGACTGAATTAACCACAAGCTCAGTGGTCAGCGGTCTTGAGAACTGTACCTATGAGTACCTTGATTTAACGCAAAACACCAGCGATAGCGTCAGTAAGTTTTCCCCGCGACAATCCTCAAGTGTTCTAATCCAAAACTTCCAGAAACCTTCACAGCGATTTATCTAGGACCAAAAACCGGAGCCTCAAAGTCTACAAATCTTGTAGTATGGCCCCATGGTGGCCCCCACAGTGCCTTCGCCAACAATATTGCCTTAGAATCAAATCTGTTCCTTTCAATGGGTACGTTCATTGCTCATGGAGCGTAACGTTACGTTGTTTCTAGGCTTTGCTCTTCTCTTCGTCAACTACCGCGGGTCTATCGGCGCGGGCCAAGCCAGCGTAGACTTCCTTCTAGGCAAAATCGGCCAAGCTGACGTCTCCGATTGTGTTCTCGCCACTCAGACGGCGCTCCAGAAATATCCATTGTTAAACCCTGATGGGGTGGTTCTCTGTGGCGGCTCCCATGGTGGGTTCTTGGTCACACATCTGAGTGGACAGTACCCAGACATGTTTAAAGCGGTCGTTGCAAGAAATCCGGTCATTGATGTGGCTTCCATGAGTGTTCTTTCTGATATTCCCGACTGGACTTACGTGGAAGCTGGATATAATTACACTCAAGTCGGGAAACCCAGCGAGGAGGTGCTCCTCGCGATGAGAAGGGCGTCTCCGATTGAACACGCACATAAAGTCAAGGCCCCGACTATGCTCCAAATCGGAAGCAAAGACTTGAGAGTACCCCCTTCTCAAGGATTCGAGTACTACACGCGATTGAAAGCGAACGGAGTCAAAGTGAAGATGAATCTGTACGAAGATAATCACCCCCTCGCTCAAATTCCTAATGAAATGGACAATTTGATTAACTCCTTGTTGTGGTTCCAAGAACATCTCAAGTAATGCTCAAGGATTTATTATTAAGACAATAAAAAACTTTGATAACTTGTATTTTTTATTCAGAATAGAAATGTACAAACTAAGCAGTTAAAAGCTCTTCCTGTACTTTTTTCCATGCAGCCAAAGGCCCATGTTCAGGTCGGTACTGAACATTGCAACCATCATGAGCCAGTCTTCCGTTTTCCTTCAATTCTTCAAAAACATCGCGGTCATATTTCGTAAAACCGAACTTCTTGGAAACGTAAATTTTTTGGCGTCCAGGGAACTTGAACTTCGCACGACGTAAAGCTTCAATAACTTGGGCCTTAAAACGGTCGCTAGATCTCACACTCATAATCGGTTGGCCGATATTAACACGTGCGACTGTGCCTTGGGGTTTACCAAAAGCACCTCTCATTCCAGTCTGGAGCCTACAGAAAAATTGCACTGTCATGCTTCCATTAATCACAACTCACCTATCAGCTCCAGCGCACGATAACATCTTGTTGATACGAATAACATGGAAAGGATGGAGTCTCATACGAATATGGAATTGATCTTTGCCGCAATTCTTTACCAAATATTTATTGGCGCAGATACGTCCCGCTTCCAGAGCTTCAGAACTGAGTTGTTCATATTCGTCTGAGACTAAATGAACGCAGAGTGGGAAATCGTCGACTGTGGCCTTCTTCTTTCCCAAGTCGAAAATGCGGATTTTGGGGTCGGGGACACCACGACAGAACCGCGATTTGGGGTACGGTTTGTTTTTACAGTACCGATAACTAAAAGAATGAATAATATTAAGAAAGAATTAGAAATGATGAAAAATGAAGGTTAGAGTGAAGGTAACATACCATCTCGCTGGACGTCTACCCATCTTGACCTGCAACCAGAAATGGGAAAATTATTAGAAAATCTCGTAGATGAACACCTTGTGAGTGTGTTTCAATCACGTATTGCACAATAATGTGAAAGATGACTAAAATATTTGCGGAAATTTACTTACACAGATAGACACCACACGACAACAAACTGAAGAGAGTTTGACAGGAGCTCGTTCGCATGCGCAAAGCAAATCGATGTTCGGTGTTCGAACATCAAATATTCGATAAAGGCGGTTTTTTTCAATTATGAAGTTTATTTGAAACTGTTTGGAAATAAAATGTTGATTTTAGGTATTAAGTAAGTAATTAATACTATTTTTTTCAGGATTTTCGGGAAAAACGGATTGTTTTTATGCACACTTTTTTTAAACTTTTTTTTGAAAATTCTATACAATTTCAAGTGAACCACTAAAAACGTTATATTTTTTAATAATCTGTGTTAAAATTTCTCGATTTCACCCCAACTAGCAAAAAAAAGGGGAAAATATCACTGAGAGCATTCCAATGGTTCAATCATGGAAGAAGGAGAGATAAAAACAATTCTATTGTGCGACACCATTTTAATAAATATACAAAGACCGGGGACAAAAACCTTGTAATCATGGGATGAAGTATTTCTGTAAACAAAAGAAATAAATACATAGCATAGAAAAAACGTTGAATTTACCGCTGGATTATCCAAATAAACGCAATGAGCTATTTCATAACCAGCCTCGCATTTATCCGTGGGGGTCTTCACAGCGTCTTTACAATTTGTTATCGATGCAACTGCTGTGGCTCGTATACTTTCAGGAGCTTGATTATTAATAGTTTGTACTCCAAATTCCCATTCAAAAACGTTATCTTTGCTGATCTAAATCATAACAAATTGTGAAAAAAAAAGTTAATTATCCTTCTTACCATTTTTTGCATGTTTAAAATACACCAGAGATAGCATTTTCCACTTTTTTCAATGTTCCATTCTCCATTATGCATTCCAGCAATTTCCGCTGAAAACAGAGCTGTAGTTATGATTTATCAAAATTAAATTCTTTACCATCTGTGGCTTTGAATTTTGGCTGGCAAACATTTCTAACGAGTTTTAAAGTAGCCTTCATCTGTGCTTCGGTCATCTAATAAAATGATTTTAATAACTTCTAAAGAATGGAAACAAAACTTACCGCACAGTACGCATTATGAAAGTTCAGAGTCGCAAAAAGAAGCAACAGTGCAACTTTCATCGTTATTTTTTATCACACAACATAGGGAATGAATGAATGAGTTGTGTAACTTTGTTTTTATACGCGCGTTGTTTTTTTCGGGGCGTTCTTTATTTTTGTTTTTATTCTATAATTGTTACTTCTACACCAATTTTCCTTTTGAGTGAATTTCAATCCATCCACGTGCAAAAATGATGTATTTGTAGGTATTATTTAAACGGAAGGTAATAACACAGCGTTTATAAAAAGCTAATCTGTAATTTATACTAAGAATTATGATACAGAACCACGGGAAATTCCCCATTAAAACCAACTCTTGACTTTCATCTTAGCAAATTTTAACATGTTGACTTTGATAGAGGTCGTAATTTCTACTGCATTCTTGTTTTGACCATAGTAATCCACGAATTGTCCATCAGGGTCCACTAAATACATGATTATGGTGTGGTCAACCTGAAATTACCGACATTATTCCAAGAATAGAATAATTCTAACATACAATGTAATCACTATCTTTATCTTTAGGTCCTGCACTGAAATACACGCGGTATGCTTTACAGGCTTTTGCAACCTGTTCTACAGTTCCAGTCAAACCTAGCAATCTAGGGCTGAATTCAGCGCAGTATTTCCCGACTATTTCAGGGGTGTCTCTCTGAGGGTCAACTGAGATAAATAAGGGCTGTACTGTGGGGGTGTCGGGACTAGAATCTAATAAAAAGTTAGATTGAGATTAAAATGAGAGTAATTAGAACCTAGATCGTTAATTACAGCTGCCATTTTTTCAAGTTCATCTGGGCAGATATCAGGGCAATGAGTGAACCCAAAGTAAATTAACAACCATTGCCCTAGGAACTCATCACTTTTTCTTGTCTTACCCTTGGAGTCTACTAGTTCAAAGTAGCCCCCAATTTTAGCTTTACCCAACATTCGCTTGCGTTCTCTCATCAGCGCTAGAAGCTCATAGTTATGATTGTTAATTTCACGCCAATTAATTACCATCCTCTTTCTCTTTCCTTAAGTAATACATAAAGCCCAGTAAACCACTCCCCAGTACTCCCGTTATCACAAAATTCTTCCATGATATGGGGCCCACACCTTTACCGGCTTCTTTGCCTATTTTGGGGCGTGAACTGTCGCTGAAATTCCTTCTTAAAATGACCCTGTGGAGTTTATTGAAGCGGCTCTGCAACAAAATTATCAGTTTTTGGAAAAGTGAGACTAAAAGTTCACCAGAGTTGCAGCAGAGGTGTTAAAAAGTTTGTGACTGGACTTTAGGGCCGCGCTAGCCACCGTTGTTAAGAGGGTAGTCATGTTTGAGGTTATGTCGCATCAAGTCTTATTTTCCAAGAGTAAGTACACTTGTGGATTAGTTAAGTTCACTACTCTTAAGTTGTGAATAATTCACAGCCAATTCGTTGATACAAACTCTAATTTTTTTAAAACTTGCCGGTAATTTCAAGATATAGGTTAAGTGTCATCTACCAATGTTGGTAGCCCTGAATGACTGAAATTTGAAACCAAAATTTGTAATTTTTTAAATTAAAAACTGGTGAAAGACGTCGTCCTGGCTGTTGGTAGTCCTGTTAAAATTTTGAAAAAAAAACATGGCGGAAGTTTTTTATTCGAGTTAAAAATGTGCAAATTTACCGTTTTAAACGTAAGTATCGCAAAACTTGGTGTAAAACTCAACGTATTTAAAACCGAAATGATTTAGGGAATAAATTCCGGTGTCATAAATCAGCAATTAATTTTATTGGACTCCCATTCAAAAAAACATAAAAATTAATATTAATCCCCAAAAGTAAGGCACTTATTCTGAAAAACTTAAAATAACATCACATTGTGCTCTTTTGGCAATAATACATCAATCTCTGACTCTCATATTCCAAATTTTTGATGAGTTCCTCGTCCCTACTGTAGGCCTTGCAACTGAACTAAACATGAACTTGTTAATGTTAACAGTGACGCCCAACGCATCCTTGATTAGTTTCAGTTCATCTGGGTTGATACCGTGGACGTCCAAATATGCGAGACTTTTCATTTCTTTAAGGCACCTAAAAATTCAATTATTGTAACAAAAACAAGGCGCTAAAAATCTTACATTAATGAGCGGTATGGGATTAGATAACATCGTGACAATGATAAGAAGTTCAGTTCGTTTAAGACAGTCATATTTTTCACAGCCTCTCCAGTGATTGCAGTGCAATCTGACAAGTCCAGTTCGCGAAGATTTGGACATTTTTTGACTATTTGTACCACATCTGCAATCAGGCGTTAATAAAAAAAAACCCAATGGATTAGGTAACTCACTTTCATCATGAATGAACTTCCTGCAGCCAGCAAAGTTGAATCTGTCCAACGTTGCGGGTAAGTTCTTACAAATAAAGTTAATACAATTTGAGCTTAAGTACGTCCATGCCAAGTTCAGTTCTTTCAACCTAGAAACTTTTAATTATAGCATTGATCCAAACTTTTGGAAACCTACTTTCTGCAGTAGGTGAAGAGATGCTCTAATCCAGTCAAGTGTACACCAACTGCCATTGCCAAATTCAGGACTTCAAGCTCTCTGTTGTTTTCAGAGAGAGCTTGAAAGACGCCATCACTAACTGTGACACTCTCTAAGCTCAGTTTTTTTAGTCTTCGACATTTACGAAGAATTTGAGCTAAACTTGACGGGGCGATTGACGCCATTGTAAGATCTAAATACATCAAACGGCAGCGATATTCAGGTTGGGCTGCTTTGACGTTGGGTAAAATCGGCGGTGAAAGAACCTGAAACTTTCTATTAGGACAAGAATTGTAAAAACTGGAACTTACTCTAGTTCTTGCAAGTCTTAAGATTATCACTTGTCTGCTCATGATGGTCCCCATGGCTCCAGGTTCTAAAGTACGACGGGACACATCCATTCTTGTCCATAAACTCTCATCCTCAACAAGTTGACTAAATCTCTTACAAACTAGAGCTACATTACCTAATTGAGATTTCGAAAAGTTTTGGAAAATGTTTAAGATCACCTCATCTGATAACCTATCAAAGTAATCTGCAAGAAATTGTTATAAGAAGGTTCACATAGTTTAGTTTCTTACTTATGTTCAAGTTTTGAGAAGGACTGTGCAGTTGTGGGAATATATCAAACTCCCCCAAAGACAGTTTTTGAAGCGTATTTTCCGGCAGTGAAGCTTCTAGTACCGCGATTTGTTCCCTGTTAACAGTCGGAGACTCCACTGGAGGAGTGAAAACCGATCGTTGTCGTTTCAGTTCATTTGCTAAATCAAACTCAGAATCACTGACCAATCGGTCTACACCAGAATCATAAACGGAATGTAAAATCAGTTCATTTTTACTCAAAGTCCAACGATTGGCCTCTTGTACATTTATATCGTAGCGAGCTCTTTTACTAGAAAGTTTTAGTAGAAGTTGATCTTAACCTCTTCTAATAACTTACCAGACTGGGGATCCGTCAATGTCCACATTCACGGATTGCAAAATATTGTGTGCCGACATCATTTTTGCGGGTTTGTTTGCGATTTTTTTACCTAATTAATGCCATAATACGTTCCCCCCAAAACCAGAATTCGGGCGCCCCTTTTGTGCGCGGTTCTCTAATTTTCGCTTCTGTTGCCAACGTCAACGTGGAAATGTCACTAAAGTTAATAACATCGAAATGGATTCAACTTGGATTCGACGAAAGGTTACAAAAAAGCGGCAAATTTGAATTCAAAAATTAATGAGCGGTGGGTCAAGCAGTAAAAAAACAAAAAATCAAAATGAAAACAATCTTCGGAACTACGACAGATAGAAATGTGCGATTTGCCTCATTGATTTACTCACACTTGTTGTTAAGGAAAGTCACTCAAATCGATACAAAACATTTAGAGCGAACAATGCTTATTTGATTCTACGCAATATTATGAAACAATTATTATTCTCAAACAGATCCTTATCAGTCTAGATTACATCTTTTTCAAATTAGTTCCATAACGATTTTGTCTGATTTTTATCACCAATCATTAACTATTAAAGTTCGGAAAATGCGCTTTTGTTACAACACGCCACTATTATTGAACACACGATCGAAAGAATGAGATTCCGACTAAAACGCAAACAAAAACGGCGTTTAAAGAAAATCGCCAAACTCTACAAGGACTTTGCCACAAGTCTGAAAGTGCAAACAAGGCTATTTTTTGAGCACTCCACTTTACATGGAGTTAGATACATCGCAGAAAAGGGAAGACCGTTTTTGGAAAAGTGAGTTCAGTGTTAGAAGTCAGTTTTATCCGCAGTTTTTTTTCAAGATTTACATGGTTTGCTTGTGTAACCATAGGGGCTATAGCCACCGCGGTTATTATAGTTAGTCTTTGGGATAAATTCCAAACTAATCCAACAATAACAGGCTTAGACACGGATTTCCACAGTTGGGATGTTCCCTTCCCTGCTATCACGGTTTGTCAGGAGACCCCGGCCAATTTAACACGGATCGAGGAATATTTCGAGACGTAAGTCCCTAATTCTAATTCCAAAAATCGCAGAAAGTACCCGGCGAACTTTTAGCAAATATTCTGATGATACATCCGGCGTTTCGGTGGATTTTTTCGTTCAATTGACAAAGTTATCGTTTAAAACGGTCAACAAATTTAATTCCGAAATAGCAAAAATAAACACAAACGATCAAGTTTGGCAAAATTTTGATTTAAAAGCAGCCGCTTTTGAGGTAGGTTTAGCAGATCTTATTTCGGAAACCGTTTTTTCAGTGAGTTTTAGCTAATGAATAAGTGTGAAGATATTTTTGATAAGTGCCAATTCAAGTCGTACGATATCAATTGTTGTGATGAATTCTTTCCGGTTTTTACCGAAAAAGGGTTTTGTTACACTTTTAACTCCAGGAATTACGAGATGAACACTCCTTGGTATTAAAACGACAATTTTTACATTTTGTACGTCAAGTTTTTTAGGAACTCTGAAAAACTACCGGATTTTAAAATGCATTACATCAAAGAGACAGATCCGCGATGGTCATTGAAATTCTCAGTAAAAGACACATCCATTAACATGCCTGTATGGTGTTCTTAACTTATTCTTAATAGTTACTCGATCTCCGTCATTTTTTTCTAGATCTACATTCTTTATTCTGAAGAACAAGTAGGACTAGATACAGAACCGCAGCATTTTTGGGACTATAAAGTCAATAAAATCTCGTTTTCGGTCAAACAGACTTACACAACTGATGATACGAAACAGTTATCGATAAGACAGAGACATTGCGTATTTCCAAATGAAATACAGTTGGAAACTGATGATATTTATACCAGTACAGGTTGCACGAGACAATGCAGAATGGATAATGCAATGAGACTGTGTAAATGTGTACCTCATATTTATCCCGAGACAGGTCGGTATCGCCACTGCAAAATGCAGCAGTTGACTTGTATTCAAAACAATTTGGAGGCAATTAAACAGGTGGATCAATGCTCGTGTCATTTGGGGTGTTTCAATACGGTTTATGAAGTGGAAAAACTGACTGAAAGGTAAAATTTCTTTTTTTTTTGGTATGAAAACTCCATTTTAAACAAGCATAAAAGTTCTCTAAATAAAAGACTAAAATTGAGAGTAGATTATAAACATACTCCTAACTAAAATAAGTTCCATGAAAAAAAAATTGGCTCCAGAATTAAAATTGTGTTGTTGCCAATAATTTGGCTATAAATACGAATATTCTTAGCTTATTAACATAATTAAATTCAAACAAAAAACTCCCAGTTCCACACAATTAGAGATTATTTTGTGCTTGTCTTATTACACGTTGTTATCGGCAAAATTTACGTAATATATAATGTTTTATTAAAGTGTGTTAACACTTTACTTCACTTCACTTCACTATACAAAGGAATACATTTGATTATTTATTTAATTTGTACTATGTTTGTCTTTTTGGAATATGCTTTAAATTCTCGCCTGCTTTTGCAGCTCCAACTTGACTATTTAAATGAATGATATTTTTTAGATCCTCGGCGCATCCACCATTTTACTAGTTCCAAAAAATCCATGCAAACTGTTTCCAAAAATGCTTAAAATTATACCGATTTTAATAAAACTGGTTTGTACGATGAAATAAAATTATAACCAGTTTGAAAAACTTTAAATCTTATTGTGTAAATAGAAATTTTTTTTCGTTTTTTTTTTGGTTCTCGTCCTTTTTTCAATTTTGAAATGTAATTTTAGTAGTATTGTTTTTTGAAGGATTTTATGTATTTTTCGGTTGTTAGCTTTTGGGAAAACATATAAATTTTTAGGACCCTGCTTTGTTTTGTAAGGCGCCTCTTTGATTTGGTGTTGTTTTTCCTTTTTATTGCTTGCGCCAAATGGCTTGGTCTAGAAATACGAAGCCATTTGGAATGTCAAAAAACAACGGATTTTGAAAGTTTTTTAGAGTGCTCTTGAAGTAATTTTGCATATTTTGGGAGATTTTCAACGGTTTTTTCGTGTGCGATATTTTTGGTGGTCTACACATACAATTTGGGTATTTTTGGGGTGCATGAAAGTTAATGCTTTTTAAAGGGGTTTAGGCCTTTTTCGGTTGTTTGCTTTTGGGCGAATAGCTAAGTTTGTTGGATTCTGCCTTGATTTTTAAGACGCCAAATGCCCTGGCCCAGAAGTAACATTTTCTATACTACTAATTTTAACTAAACATAATGCATGTTTTTTTAATTTTTTTTTTGCACCCCATTTCTAGGGAGGGTGACGTAGGAGTAGACATGGAAACGCGATTTGTTTCCTGGCCCATGGTACGTTACAAACGAGAAGTGTTGTTCGGCTGGGTGGATCTCCTTGGTAAAAACTCCCATTTTTTTTTCTACGCTCTAAACTCATTTTTAAGTATCATTCGGCGGCATCGCAGGCTTGTTCCTCGGTTTCAGTCTATTATCAGGAGTTGAAATTTTGTACTATTTCACGATAAGAGCTTTTTGCATGGTCGTGAAAGAAATACCAGAATTGGAAAGAATCCAATATGAAGAAGCCCATAAAGTACCGGAAGACTACGACTTGAGTCTCATCCCTCATTGTTGTTCCGAACCTTATCCTGGGAATGGTCTCAACGAAATTGCACAAGGATTTTACAAAGAGAATTTGTACAACAATGTAAGTGATGAAATCGGTACAACAAACATTAATTTTTGTTGTAGAAAATCGCTGCGATTAGCTACGGGAAGTTGAACCCAGCTGAAAAAATTTTACCACCATTCGGCATAGAATTCATTAATTAATTTATTAAATCTTCGATTTCCACATATTTACATACACAAGTTGTACTTATTGAAAACACGGTCTAAAATGTGGCACAAATAGATGACTATAGATACATAATATACAAATATTCTTATACAAAATACTCACAGTGTAAAAAGAGGAAAGTACACAATAAATAAAAACGGTTTGAAAGTAAGTTCTATCACCAAGTCAGCCCGAAGTGAAACAACAAATCATCGCTTGATGGTTACTTCTTGGGAGTAATTCCAACTAACATTTAGGAACATTAAATCAACCATCAATGCTAAAATCACGTGTCTCTTAACGAGACGAATTCAATTTCTTTCCAATTATCGTATATTTTGTTAATTTCACTTGTCTGTCGCATTTGGATTGGTGTAACTAAAGCCTTGGAATTGCGTCTGATCCATTGACTGCAAAATGGTTGTTTCGATCGGTGTAAGCTTGGCTTTTTCAACTGTGAAAGTTTTGTCGAAGTATTGTGTGTCCAAAGGATGTTGCTATAATAAAACAATCAATCAGATTTTTTCGTTTGGAATTTCAATTTTTTACCAGATTTGGTCTGAACGGTGGTTCTAACAGTCTCGCCTCTAACCGATCCCACTGAATTGGTTTGAAAAATGGTTGGTCTTGAATGTCTCCAGAAGGACAAAATCTGTTACCCAATCGTTTACTAGCGTCTTTCTCCAAAAACTACAACAATCGATTAGTGTTTGAGAACAAAGAGAAATTAATAGTACCAATTGTACAACTGCGCTGGCTTCCGCTGATAAGAACCTGGGTATTACAGGTTTTTCGTTACATATAGACCAGAAGAGCTCATCTTCATCGCAGCCGCTAAACGGCGATTGCCCTATCAACATTTCGTATAGAAGAATACCGAAGGACCACCAATCCACGCACTGATTGTAGTGTTGGCCTTTAATGATCTGAAAATAGATAGTTGAGGCGATTGTTTAGAAATCAAAAACATGTACCTCGGGGGCCATGTAATCAGGCGTTCCACAGAAAGTGTCGGCCATTCGATCTAGGAAGATTTGGAGTTTGCACATTCCGAAATCGGCTATGCGAACGTGGCCGTCGAAGTCGAGGAGGATGTTATCCAGTTTTAGGTCTCTAAAGATTAGAGCACATTAAAATGATAAACCGGAACCACTGAAGTACAAAAATTATCATAAACGGTGGATGCGCCGGGAAAATAAGTTTAAATTTTGCTGGAATGTTTATTAATTTGTTGATAGTGTTCCTTAATTAATTAATCGAATTATCAGAAATTTTTATGTTTATTTCTTTTTTTTTCATTCTTTGTATCCCTAAAATTTTTAAAATGTATTCAGACACTTTTATTGGAAAACCTGAGCCTTGGAATTATTTTTAAAATTGAGAATGGAAATGCCGATCGTTTGAAACTAATTTTCCAACTGCTCAAGCCAGCAATTTAAACTTTAAAAGAGTTGTTAGGTAAAGGACTATTTTATACGGACGTAAATTTATTTTTGGAGTACGTTGACGTCGACTACACAACCTCTCCAAAGTTCAAAACCCACGCTACAATTAATTATTTTGTCAACGTCACAGTGATTTCTGGTTCTTATATCCTGAATGTCGCAATGCCACATCTAATATTTGAATATCTTGATTTTCAAAACTACTCTTTTAATATTTTCACGTGTTTTATGACGAGTTAATCGTGAACACGTTCATGATTAATACACCTGTCATGAATAAATCTGGCTTTTACTCATCTCTACGTGCCGTATATTTAAAACTGGCTGAATTTATGACCTTCCACCTGTAAAGTACGCCCTTGCAAGTAAAGAAATCCCAATTGAACCGCTTTTCGTCATGGCATTGCCAAATTTTTCATGCAAAATTTATGTTTACTTGAAATCCTCGATGTGATGTAATTAAACTTAATCAAATCAGGTTGAAATTTATGGCGCAATTCGTTTAAAATTGGATAAGGAAACGGTAGGTAATAAAAGAAATGTCAGAGGATTTAGGACGACGAACTGCAGTAACCTATCCCGTAAAAATATTTCAGTTCAAAGACTTTTCATCAATTATGCAATTTGCTATAATTAGATTATTTATAGACTGTTTTGATGATGTTTAAAATAAAGTTTTCATGTTACCTGTAAACAATGCCTTTGTTATGGAGGAATTTCAGGCCTGAAACGACTTCAGCGGCGTAAAATCGGGCTCGAACTTCCGGGAATCGTCCTTCGTGTTGAATGTGGAACATTAAGTCTCCACCGTTTAAGTACTCCATTACAAAGAACAGATGAGACTATGAAAATGTTAGTTTCTTTTCAAGATCAAATTTCAGTAGTCTTACCTCTGTTTGAAAAGTACATAATAAGTGACACAAGTAGGGATGCTTCGTGGCTAAAGCTAAGACTTTTCTTTCAATAAGAGTACATTCGACGTCGTCATCTTCCAAGACAACGTCTTTTTTCAGGCACTTAACAGCGTAATAGTATTCCGTGTTTTTCAGCTCTGCCAACAAGACCTGAAATTTTTTCTTGGCAAAGACTTACACACGCAGTCGTCTAACTTTACCTTTCCAAAACTTCCCTTCCCTAGTACTTTAAGGAAATTAAAATCTTCTACGCAGTATTTTCGGAACCTTGGAATTGTCGTTGCTGGGGGTGTAAACCTGCCACTTTTCTGGAATCCCGCGTATGTAGCAGACTGGGAAAATTCTTCCAGAAGGTCGGTGGGGTCCAGAGATAGCGCAGGGTTTACAGCTGGATTTAATGTGGGTGAATCCCTACTTTCGGTCGAACCTAAGCCAATAAGTAGGTAATTAGAACACGGTTTTTCTAACAGGTGAATAAATAAAAATAAAACAAATGGTTATTGCTGTGTTTTAATTTTCGCTAGTTTAAGTGGAACTAGGACGATTTTTCTGGGGCAGCGCGAGGTAATTGAACACTGAGTTTTATTTTAAAAGAGCAAGGGAAACAAAAAATAAATGCATAGTAGTTAAAACGTTTATTGCTGGGATGTTATAAATCTGAATTACGTTCAAAACGTCTTGACAAATGGGGCTATAAATAAAATTTGAAAAATTATTCGGTCGGGCATTCATCATAGTTGTTATAACAACTGTTGCGATGTAAATTACTACGTCTTTGTAGGAGATGAAGCTGGAGAGAAATTAAAATGTCTGAAATTTGATTTTGTGGGTTTAGTGGGTTTTGTATTTTTTAATTGGTTGGTGGCATTGTTAAATCACAAGGCCTACTCAGACGGGATTAGTTCTTCAAACACTTAATATTTAATTCAAGAAGCTTAAAAGCGAATTTGGTAAAATTATTAGACGACTCAAAAATAGTAACTTCTCCAAATTTCATAGTTGCAGCTATAAAATTGCCAAAATTACGCATTTTAGAGAAAGGTGTCGGAAATTATTGCTTCGCTCAAAAATAAAAATTTCTAAAATTTGTCTTTTGCTCTAAAATTTTGCAATTTGTCAGTGTTAATACACGTCTCAAAAATACTAACTTCCCCAAATATTATAGCTGCAGCACCAAAGTTGTCAAAATTAAGAATTTTAGTGATGAATGTCGAAAATTTTTGCTTCGCTTCAAAAATAAAATATGACTTCTGCTTTAGAATTTTACAATTTGGTGAAGATAATAGACGATTCAAAAATAGTACCTTCTCCAAATTTTATAGCTGCAGCAATAAAATTGCGAAAATTAGGAATTTTAGTGACGGATGTCGGAAATTTTTGCTTCGTCTTAAAAATAAATTTTTTTAAAATTTGTGTCTTTTGTTCTAAAATTTTGCATGGTAAAGCTAATTCATGACTCAAAGATAGTAATTTTCCTAAACTGCATAGCTGTAGCTAAAAACTCCAAAAATTACGAATTTTGCTCTACGATTGTTTGCCAGTTACACTTTTTTTTTCATTTTATGCTAGCATGTATGATACTTGAATTAAATTTGTTAAAAAAAAGTCAAATTTATAATACTGTCACTTTATATATTATTTCTGGAATTCACAGAAAAAAAGCAAAATTCTGGAGGCGCCGGGCATCGATCCCGGTACCTCTCGCATGCTAAGCGAGCGCTCTACCATCTGAGCTACGCCCCCTGTTGCTTATCAAGTGTTACCAAAACAAGTTCGGTACGTTGGACCTACTTTTTGAGATTCACAGAAAAAAAAGCAAAATTTTGGAGGCGCCGGGCATCGATCCCGGTACCTCTCGCATGCTAAGCGAGCGCTCTACCATCTGAGCTACGCCCCCCGATACATAATTTTTGGTGAGTGAAAAACTTGCATGATATTTGCCCTACTGACATTCACAAGAACAAGGTTAAGGTTTATGCAATGATAGGTGTGGCCACTTTCCTTTTTAGCCGGGCGACGCGATTTTGGGTACGACCTGAACCAGTTCATAGAGTGCGGAGGTGAAAGTCTTCATTCCAATTAATACCAGAGATGCACAATGTCAGTAGTTCGAAATTGATAACATTGTGGCAAAAATTTTAGATACATTTGATCTATAAGATTGTTTTGTCGAAAGATGGTATCAAACTGTCGTTCGTTCAAAAATTTTGAATTAAAATGACGTAAGAGCAGAAACACGGCCGAATATTTGCTTATAATACTTAAAATGTCTGTTTTTTTTTTTAACCAGAAATGTCCAAAACTTAGTTTTATTCCACGGAAAGTACTGAAAATGGTGGAGGCGCCGGGTATCGATTCCAGTACCTCTTGCATCCTAAGCGAGCCCCCTGTTGCTTATTAAATGTTACTAAATCAAGTTCGGTACATTGGTATTGGGCCCACTTTTT
This sequence comes from Gnatocerus cornutus, assembly GCA_029298725.1. Taxonomy (NCBI): domain Eukaryota; kingdom Metazoa; phylum Arthropoda; class Insecta; order Coleoptera; family Tenebrionidae; genus Gnatocerus; species Gnatocerus cornutus. The sequence goes on from CM055517.1 coordinate 6,784,094, forward strand.
GAAATTTGCAGAAAAAAAAGCAAAATTTTGGAGGCGCCGGGTATCGATCCCGGTACCTCTCGCATGCTAAGCGAGCGCTCTACCATCTGAGCTACGCCCCCTGTTGCTTATCAAGTGTTACCAAATCAAGTTCGGTACATTGGACCTACTTTTTGGGATTTACAGAAAAAAAGCAAAGTTTTGGAGGCGCCGGGTATCGATCCCGGTACCTCTCGCATGCTAAGCGAGCGCTCTACCATCTGAGCTACGCCCCCCGATACATAATTTTTGGTGAGTCAAAAACTTCCAAGATATTTGCCCTACTGACATTCACAAGAACAAGGTTAAGGTTTATGCAATGATAGGTGTGGTCACTTTCCCTTTTAGTCGGGCCATGCGATTTCTGAGCCAGTTCTTAATGTGCGGAGGTGAAAGTCTTCATTCCAAATAATACCAGAGATGCCCAATGTCAGTAGTTTGAAATTGATAATATTGTGGCAAAAATTTTAGATACATTTGATCCATAAGATTGTTATGTCAAAAGATGGTACCAAACTGTTGTTCATTGAAAATTTTCATTTAAAATGAAGTTAGACCAAAAAGACTATCAAATAGTTGCTAATAATACTTAAAATGTCAATTTTTTTTAACCAATAATATACAAAATTTAGATTTACTCCACGAAAAGTACTAAAAATTGTGGAGGCGCCGGGCATCGATCCCGGTACCTCTCGCATGCTAAGCGAGCGCTCTACCATCTGAGCTACGCCCCCAATATCTTATCATTAATTAGTGAAAATAAAATGCAGTGATTGATCTACTTTGGAACGTAGTACTCTTGTTCTACCTTGATCTCTAAATAGCCAGTTAATAAACGGATACACATGTACCAAAAATTGTTAAATCTGTAAAGGATGATTTTCTGGCTCCACAACCAGATAAATACGTCAACCACTCGAAACATATTGATCAGTATATGAAATAAAGCATGAAGTGACAGATAAATAGCAACAGCTTCCAAACAAAATGAAAGCAGTATCCCGTTGATTTTAATTATTTCTTTCTATTAATAACTCGAAATTTTGGCTTTCACAGTGTAAATTAACTTGTTCTATAAATTCTAATAATTTCAACGTGTTTTTGTTCATTGCCTGTAAACAGAATTGACAACAAAAAGAACATTGTCCATATCACGTAATATTAGTATGACGCCGAATTCTAATAATATCTCCTAAAAGCAGCCAAACAATGTACAAAAATGCTAGTACACCGAAGAGGCCCACGTTTTTATTTTTAACACTTTCCACCTACTGAAAAACAACGGAGACAATAACATCCAAGGAAAATAATACGCCAAATTCCACAGTATTGTCTTTCAAGATTAGTATATAATACAATCCAACCGTATAAATAAAATTAGAGGAGCCTGCCAAGAACTGTATGATCTTGTTTAATGTCATTAAGCTTTAATATTCACCAGGAAATCAGTTAATTTTGGAATTTTTCGGTAATTTATTTACGTTTTCTTGTGCAAGGTTGCTACCGACGCGTGATTTTCTTTCAAAAATGACCACAAAGAGTTAGCAAAAATAAACTTTCTAAACACAACGGTGCCAAACTAGCGTAAGCGCAGTCAAAATAAAATGCCTTTTTAACCTGTCATCCAACAAGCTTCCTACAAATTACCTCAAACATCGGCACCTACAACCGACGATGCACATTTTGTCTCCCGAAACACGTGTCCTATTACGATTAACTCTATTTTAATGAGGCTGTTATATTTAAAACAATGTTCAAAGCCAAAATCGCTGCGCCCGTCAAAATGAACCTGTTGGATTTCATTCTGTTTACTATTCTATTATGTAAAAAATATGATAAATGAAAATGTAAAATTAGGCATGTCAAGTTGGGGCTCTTCAAACTGTGACGGGTGTTTATTTGCATTCTTCTAAAGATCTAGAAACGTCAATTGGAAATAGAGCTACTGTGAGTGATGTTTTTTAGTTGGAAACAGACCGTAAAATTTCAGTAAATAGAAGAAGTGCTGGACAATGAACCACACTAAGCGTATTTTTATTTGTTTTCGAATTATTTCGACAATGTTGTGTCTGTGTTTATTTGCAACTCAGATTTCTCAGTTTATATTACTAATTTCTTAAAAATTTTTCTTTTTATACTTAGATTCTGCGATGCTAAAATTTTTGGAGTCTTAAAAATTCAGTAATTTATTATAAATTCTTGTGAGTGTGACAATTTTTCATGTCCTTTGCGGTTACGCCTTTTGGTGGCAGAAGCAACCTTGTCCTTGCTACAGGAGATTAGCTTGAACACTCCTTGACATCCTTCGCCTTCAAAAAAAGCAAATTATTTAAGTGGTTTTGGCACCGAACCCTCATAATAACTTTATTTTCACTACTCTAAACAATTTGCAAGAGAAAATATAATAAAAAAATAATCGTTATAAATAAATTTAAAGAAAATGGCAAAAATAGTCCCAACTTACACAAAAGTGGACAGAAACCATTGCGTGATCAAAAAATTTGGCAGCAAGCGCCTACGACCTACGATTTTTGTTTCAAATTAAAAGTCTCTCCATCCATCCATAAACCATAAATTTTCACCAACGCAAAAATTTAAACGTTACCTACCTTTTCGTACAGATTCGATTGCTTCGACAACGAGTTTTTGATTAACACCACACAAATTGGCAGTCAGTTTCTCGCATTTCTTATGACAGTTTACATCACAGTCTGTGTACACAAATAAAAGGAATTAGAATAGGAAGTTATCACAACATTGCCAGTTTGTTGCACTTGTAAAGTTATGGTGCGTTAAATCGAGTTGGTTGCACTGTTGCAGTTTGAATTTTCAGGTTTAATTTAGGCGCTTACAATATCCCATCACTCAGAGAGGCAAATGGTTAATAAAAGTTTGGTTTTTGTAAACTGTACAATCGAAAGAAAAATAACTTTTGGATTAGTTGGATAGGCAGACACATCCATTTTCTTATTTAAATCGTGACTCATGTTCATGTGGTTCTGCTTGCGTTCAAACATTATTATTGTAGATAATTAGGTTTTGCTATTTATAGAAGGATTTCAGTTATGAAACGACAACTAGGTACGAATTATTGTGTTTACAAGGGAAAAGTCTAGACAAATCGGTAGATATAATTAAAGTGCCCTTCACACTGGTAGTACTGACGTGACCAAAACAAAGAGAAGATAAGTTATTTTTAACACCTTCAAGGATATAAAATACGTTATAAAATCAAGCTGACACTTTATAACGGTTTTATTATTTCCCGTCGGTGCTAAATTTATAGCGTTAGTATTTTTACACACTTCATTTCCGATTGTTAGTTCCAGTTAGTGCTGTTACAGAATAAAGGTTAAAACTACTCTAACCCTTATTCCTGCTGCCAGGGACGCCCGAATCAAAGCCAGAGTCATTGGAAGACGTACTTGCACCAACTTTATTACTGCCATAAATTGTATTGACGTCAGAATCCTCGTCTGATGACGTTTCATCACTATCTGTTGTGTCATCTTCACTTTCTTCTTCACTGCTTGATTCTTTCACCGGAACAGGCACTGGATGTCGCGGTCGCGGAATATGTCTATGTCGAATAAATTTAGGCTTGGCATAAATTTCCACGGGACACTCATCATATTGTTCGGGTTTTTTGAAAGGGTGCATAAACTGGGAAAGTCGATTGGATTGCAAGGGTACAAAAGAGGGTTTCTCGGGTTCAGGCTCCGGTTCAGGCTCGGGTTCAGGCTCTGGAGGCTCGAAAACTTCAAGATCTGGGTCGTCCTTTATCGCTTTATTAACCAAGGAGCGTTTCGAAGGCATGATTTTCTTTGAAGGTGGTTTCTCAGTTTGGGGCTCTTCAATTTTGGTTACAGTTTCTGGTTTCTTTTCATTTGATACCATTTGCGGTTTCTTTTCAATTGGTGCCATTTCCGGTTTCTTTTTAGGTAGCTGTGATTCAATCTTCTTCTCTTCTGGTGGCGGAGTTGGCGGAGTCGGGGGTGGTGCAGGCCTTACCGATTTTTTAGGAGACTTATAAACACTGTCACGAGGACCTATTAGTGCCCAAAAGTTGTCTTCTTCGGTTTCTTCTTTTTTAGAAACGTCTTTCTTGTTCGAAACAAATTTAGTTTTTGGGCTTTGCGGTGGCGTGTTTTTCAGGTCTTTGCCAATTTTCGGTGTCTCAGGTTTGTCAAACTTTGACGTAAATTTATTTTTTGGACTCTCAGGTGTTGGATTTTTGTTGTCTTTCGTGAGTGTCTGTTCCAATTTCTCGGGCACAGATTTTGGACTTGGCGGCGGCGCGTTTTTCACATTTTTTGCAAGCTTTTCTTCCACTTTTTCCGGTAGAGCTTTGCTATCAGCAATTTTATTTATTGGACTTTGTGGTGCCCCATTTTTCACATCTTTTTCGTGTTTCTCTTCAACCTTCAGCGGTAGGACTGTACTTGGGGCAATTTTTTCTTTTGGATTTGGCGGTGCAGCATTTTTCACGTCATTTTCAAGTTTCTCTTCCAGTTTCTCCGGCACAACTGTGCTAACGACAACTTTATCTTTTGGACTTGGTGGTGCCACATTTTTCACATCTTTTTCAGGCTTCTCTTCCGCTTTCAGCGGTAGAATTGTACTTGGAGCAATTTTTTCTTTTGGACTTGGCGATGCAGCATTTTTCATTTCTTTTTCAAGTTTGGCTTCCGGTTTTTCTGGCACAACTTTCTTGGCAGCAATTATATCTGTTGGACTTTGTGGTCCTTCATTTTTCACATCTTTTTCAAGCTTTTCTCCTAGTTTCTCCGGTGGAATTGTGCTAACAACAATTTTTTCTTTTGGACTTGGCTGGGCTGCATTTTTCACATCTTTTTCAGGTTTCTCTTCCAGTTTCTCTGGTAGAACTTTATTTGTAGTAATCTTATCTTTTGGTGTTACATTTTCTTCAGATTTTGGACTGTCTTTCTTCTGTTCAATTTTGGTTTCCAAAACATTTTGAGATTCAAATTGTGCAACACTCTTACTTTTAGCGATCGCATTCGCAACTTTATTCTTTATTTCAGAGTGAGATTTTTCTTCGAAACTAGAACTCTTCTTCAAACCTTCAATTTTCTTTACTTCTGTTATTTTTTTATCGACTTGCTCTGTTTGGCTTTTTTGTAATGTTAAGACTTCCGGTTTTTTGGCAATCTGAAGAGGTGTAGCAATTTTTTCTGGCTTCTTTGGTTCCTCAATTTTTATTTCAGAGCTCGTTTTCTTTACCTCAGTTTGATTTACAGGCTTCTCTGCCGGTTTTATTTCGGGTTCTTCACGAGTTCCTTCAGGTTTTTCAACCAGTTTCTTAGAATCTGTAGCTGCTTCATTAGTAGATTTTTCAGCAACTTTTGGGGTTTCTGCTTTCTGAATTTGTTCTTCTATCTTGTTGTTTACGATGTCCCTATTTTCTTTCTTACCCGCATCAGCTTCATCTTTGGGCTGTTCTGAAATCCCTTCCAAAATGTGTCCACTATGAGCGTTGAGATTCTTCTTCAAAAGATTGGAAACCACAACATTCTTAGCTTTTGGCACATGCATTTTGTGCTCTTCGCTTTTAGCGGCTTTAATTGACTTTCGTTTTGCTTCAATTTCTTCAACTATCACATTGAACTTAAATTTATTTCCTCTTTTTGGTTTAGGGGACTCTACAATTTCAACTTCATCGACAATAGCTTTGAGTGCTGGTTTTTCTTCAATGTCAATTGTCGCAGTGATAATAGGTTTAGGTTTGTGTTTGATTTTTTCAATCTCAACTTGAGAAATATCGCGTATCGCTTCTTGGTACGCCTTCTCCGTTTCGACATCATAATCAACTTCGCTTCCAATACTGCTACTGGTGGAAGTCCTTCGTATTTTCTTCTGTGTCGGGCGACGTTGTATTTGTGACTTGTTGACATCTGGCTCAGGTGATTGAGGTGGTAGACAAACTTTTTCGTTTGACTTCTTTTTAGTCAACTTCTTCTTCTTTTTTACACTAGCTCGACTCTCCGGTTTGTCTCCCACCTCAGTAATTTCAATGTTTTTCTGATTCATGGCCTCGACTTCACTATTTAACTCAGCTGAGTTTCTTCTGAGAACTTTAAGAAGGTCCTCCTGCGAAAACTGCCGACTTTGTCGTCTTTGTATCTCAGGAGGCTGCCCAGGATTTAACTCTTCATCGATTTGATCAGTGGTGATGGCCGTACAAATATCATGAAAACTTGGCGTTTTCTCTATGCCCGATTTCTTGGATGCTCGCCTACTGACCTTTTTCTCCGGTGCTTTAAATATATTTTCTCTACTACGAATCAGAAATTTTTCCTTTAAAAGTTCTCCTGGCGTCTTTTTAGGTCTTCGATCTTCATCGCGAGAGACATCGTATAATTCATGCGGATCAAAATTATCCCTCCAGCGTTTATTGGAGGGTTCTGAAGGAGATAATTCTCTATGAACAGTCTGTAAACGTACCGTTGGACGATCTCTTCTGATGATTTTGTTAGGCTTTGCTTCTTTTGGTTCGACGGAGCTCCTGGGACTTTCGGTGTTGCTTGGACTTGGTGATTTTCGCTCTTCTACGACTTTTGGTCTTTCGAACTTCCTGTATTTGTTAAGAGACACATCAATGTCAGCAGTGTTGATCTTGATGGGTCTGGCCACAATCACTTTCGGTGAACTGTGAGTGTGAAGCTTCGGAGAATTAATTCTTCTCAGAGGCGACTGGCTTTCGGTGATGGTCGCAAGAAGAGGTTTGTATCCTCTAAAACTCCGCGGTTTTAACAAGGAAGGAGGTGGTCTCGTGAAATTCGAGGCTAACAAGGAGGAATGATTAGAATAAGGACCCGGAACATATGTACTCGTGTAACTAACTGTGGGACTCATATATATTCCAAGTTCAGAATAGTACGGCATTTTGAGTATAATTAATCGACCAATTAAGATAAAAACACGTGATCAATACAATTCGATCATGAGCCAATTTATTTGCTACCTGTTTGATGGGACTCCAACACGTGCGCCGGAGGATTTTATATTACACAAAATAAATAAATTTCAAGAATCTGTATTAATTCACATCCAGTTGATTAAAAACTGTTTATTTTTCTTTTCTTACGAAATGATCATATGAACTCCCGCACCAATAAGCGCTGAATGTTAAACTGGCAGATTTCTTAGCGGTGATGCCAAACAATCCTATTTTTATCTTAGGAACTGTGACGTTGGAAAGCTCTTGCTACACTTTATTAGCTCGAACACCTGTAAGTTCGTATACAAAAAGAAGACATTGCAACTGTCAAAGCTCTGAAGAGCTTTGACGTCAAGCTTTCGTTTTTTCAGCATGTCGATGAAAATATACCAATCAAAATATTTTTGTGGCGTTTATTGTGATAGGACAATCTGTCGGTAAAATTGCTCGACCTTCTCTATTTTTTCACTTTGATTTATTGTGTAGAAGTTTTTACGTAATTGCACCTGCTTCCATTTTTTAATTTAATATCAGTGGATCTAGGAAGGAAATTATTCTTGGCTTGGAAAAGTCCAAATGACGTTCAATAGAGCCGCGGTTTTATTTTTACCGTTTTATAGTATGAAAAAGATTAGCCAAACGTCTCGACAATTCACTTTTTCAAAAATATGCATTTACTGGCGCGGAACAACGTTCCACGAATAGCACCACCTGGTTGAATTTGTTTAGCTGGGGATTTTAGGTCATTATTTCATTGCCAATATCAGATATGAAAGTTTGTTTATTTTAAGAGAGCGGAAAAATTCGGTTTAATTTATTTTAACTGTTTACCTGAACAGAGGTGCATTGCGTAAAAATAGGACGATTTCGAACAGATTTTCTATTTGCACTGCGTTCTGTCACAGATATTTTAAAACGACGCTGAATGATTTACCATGTTGATAACAAGCTGACAAGTGATTTATAACAAAAGTATGCTTTTTGCTTTCTTCCTGATTGCTTAAATTGTTAGAACATTCGTCTTCATTTTTTTTCCAAAAATCTATTTTTACAGCTTCATTTCTGGGAATGTAATTGTTGAATTTGCGAATTTGTTTGTTTGGAGAAGCTGTTTTTTTTACTACTAATGTACTAACACATCGTTTCTATGAAACTTCAAAGTATTTTCGATTGCTTGAAAGCAATACACGATTTTCGTTTCGAAATTAAAAGATAAAATTTTGCAATAAAGTTTTTATGCCATAAAAATTAATTTACGGATAGGAGCGGCTTTTAGAATAGCTTATTACAAACAAAGAATAATTTGTATGAAAATAATACGTGCCGATGTATAAAATGTCAATTACTACACAATTTATTGTCTAAGCAAACCCCATCTTGCATAGTTTCCTGCTGATGCCGCATGTTTGAATAATGGGTCGATTGCGGTCTGAGTGCAGAGAACAAATCACCCTCTCCCATAATATCATGATCGAATAAAATAGAGTCTGTTGGTTACCCTGCTTTTTATTTCTCTTTAGATGTGTTATTTGACACGATCCTACCAAATAGAGATGAATAACAGATCTACCAATCTTATCCCATATTCCAGCGCTAACATGGCGTTAAATATCTAAATCTAAATTAAAAATTAAATTTAGCTTCTGTAAACTAGACTCAAATATCTCTAAACTCATAAACGAAGAATGTTTCAAGAAATTTGGAAAAAATAAGAAAAGTACCAATTTTTACATAACCGACAAAAATGGTGGATGCGCCAAATCCGTTGTTTACAACAATCAAAGATTTTGTTGTACGGCAGAAAAGTGGTACTTTTTGTCGAGCGTATGCAAAATTGCGAAACAGCAAAAGCCACTTTTCGGCCAAATAATAAATACTACTTTTTCTTCAAACGAAAGATTCAGTTCCACGAGCGACAACGAGAAAACGCAAATTGAAGCATAAACATGGATGGCTATGCATGTAGTTGTCATTGATGACAAAAATATTGGTTTCAAAGGGTTTCAATGTTAAGATCGTGCAAGTGCCATTTAAGACGGAAGTTTTAAATAGTAACAGTCACAAAATATACTTTTTCTGCCTAGGCAGAACAACGGCTTGACAACGGGCGCTTTTCGTTACTTATAAGAAAATTGCCTACTTTATTGTCTAAAAACGATTAAAAAATAGTGACTTTTTGTGACGTTTGGAGAAAAACTAACTAATTTGTAAAATGCCTATTTTTTTAAATTCAAAGCAAAAAGATAAGTTAGACATTTCCCTTCAAAATTGAGATCTTTACGTTCACATAAATAAAACATTCTTTTTTGACTGACTTTATTTACTTGTTTTGAAAACCTGGATCTTCATCTTTTTTCCTTTCCGCTTTATTTATGTTTCGTGGCCAACATGTATCACCGTTGCACCATATGCTTTTGGCGTAAAATTAGAGCAAATAAATTAAATATTTTTTACGAACATTTAGTACCAAAATCTTCGTGCGAGTATTAAATAAATTACGCAATATCGTTGTTTCCGGCGAATGAAATTTGAATTGTTTAGGATCATAACATCCCACTGGAGCGTGTTCGACTTTAATTACCTCAAAATTATTATTAGATGAAGAGACCGACTATTTATCACAATTATGAGCTGCATCTTTCTGAACGGATTTATTTTCTGCCAGTCGGTGACATTGCCAAAGGGGCTTAATGCAGTTTTTGTACTCCATTAAATAGTGACGAAAGGAACTCGTTATTTCTATTTCGTTACAACTATAAATTAACATCGAAACCGATTTTATTAAAAAAATCGTCGGAAATTAAAACTGACACACAAACAAGTTAAACTGTTGTTTTTTCATCACACAACTTTAGTTTGAACTAGTTTTCACCGGACTATAATTAATATTGATCAAAATATTAAAAACTATCGGTTTTATGAAACGAGGATGATACTGCTTGAAATTCGCATTCACAGAAATAACAAAAATGTTTAAATGGTGCGTCACCTGCCATTAACAAGAGATGCCAAAAATTTGTGATGTGCGTATTGTCTGCGTCTGTGGCCCGTTTTGGAGCGACCAAATTCAACCTTTTTTATAGAGTTTTTTTAATTAATTTAGCTAGCAATGATCAAGCAAAAAGTACGTTTTTTTAATAATAATAATAAGTGCGATTTTACAACAGACGTACCTATGCAACCAGTAATACAGTGCGGCTATCTGGTTGCGTTATTCTGGCAATGTTGTTATAAAAAAATAACAATTTATCACTTACCTTCACATTTCAAACCTTGTTTATAGATACCGTATAAAAGTGAGCCACAATGGTCACAAAAAGTCGGGGACATATAAGTGTGAACCTTAAATCTATGGGGTAGATTTATTTTGAATCGCTCCCGCAGGTACTGCAAAAAGGAGATTAGACTCTTTCGGTTATGATAAACAGAGACCTACAATTGTACTTTCTGAGTTTCTTCCCGATCCAGGACAATTCCCCAATAACTTATCGTGGCACCTTTTATGCACTGCGGTCTGACAACCTAAAATTCACATTATTTCAACCCTTTCACTATTATGTAACATACATTGGCACTGATATCCTTGTTTACAAAATCCCCACAGAAAGTCTTTACAAAAAGCGCAGAAAGTCGGTTGTCGGAAGAACTTTGCAAGAAACTTATGACCCTTAACTTCATGAACCCTGCAAGAAATCAATTCATTCGTTTCTTCCGGTATTTCTAATCTACCTTTGGTGTTTGATAGCTCCTCTTCTCCTCGTAATCTCTTTACCTTTCGGTGTTTGAAAATCATCTTCATCGGAATCTATCGAAGTACTCTTCAGAAGAGAACTCGCCGAATTTGTGGAACTTTCGAAATGTCGATGGACCATGACAGCTTGTCTTGGGACTTGCCGGGGCGGACGAGATTTGCCCTGAGAAAACGTCAAACTGAATAATATTATGCACGACAATTTTTGATAACGACAGGTTTTACTGTTCTGTGATAAGTTTAATGATAATTACATATTATAATTGTTATTTGTATTATTTGAACAAGATATTGCAGGTAAATAAAGGTACATAGAATATGGTAATCTGAAAAGACCTAGATTACCTCCTCCGATGAGGTATTTTAATGCCCTTGGGCTCGAGCGACTTTTTATTGTACAGAAAACGCAGTGTGGAGCGTATGATACTCTCCTAAGTCATAATGAAGATCCTCAGGATTATCTACAGATTTCTGGAACAAGAGTCTCTTATCTGTCGTAATTAAATTTGTCACTCAGGCTAATTGGCTACAAAACTTTAAATTCTTGATCAGCGCAAGAACACGACTTCTGACTGAAATTAGAAACTAAAATAAAAAAATTGAATTTTCCTTTATTCTAAATAAAACTGTAAAACGTGAGATAAAATAAATTTACGTCAAAATTTTTCAAAATAAATAAACATTTCCGTTTATAAAATATTGAAGTTTATTACAAAGAATTATAAGAATAAATTAACTTACTTTATTCATCTTTAGATCTTTAGATCTTTAGACTAATCTTTCTCAAATGAGAGCAGTTACTGTTCTCTCACGCTATATCTCAGATTTAATAAATGATCTTAAATTTATCCGCAAAGGTTATTTTTGGGTTGTTTAATATTCCTGAAATAACCTACCCACTTTTAGTATTGCTTTATCTAGAGAAAATAACGTCCACATATTCGGTTTCTAAAAAATATCGTTCAATTTCGAGAGGTATATTGTTTAGTTTTTCTTAAATTTAGAAGGATTCTACGTCATTGTACGTCATAAATGTTGATGATTATTTTCGGGGATGACGAGTGTAAAAAAGACTTGGAGGACAACAGCGCTCACTTCACCCACTGTTAAATAAACGTGGGTATGAAAACAAATACTCCCGAATGTATATGTCAACAAAGAATCCTGAAAGACAAATAAATGAGAAAATATAGCCGCGGAAAATGTAAATTTTACAGCTCCTTGAATAAAAGAGTTATTGCTTTTGAATTCTCGATTTCTATTATTTTCAACTGAATAAATACATGTCCGGTTTTATGCAACTCTAGTGGTAATGAAAAGACGCCCCTTTTCTTTGTCAATTTTTTACGTAGCACGGGTCCGAAAATAAACCTCCAATTTGAAATTCAGATAATAAAATAAAATCTTCGCGGGTTTATTGGATACTAAATAAACCAAAATAATTTTATGGCTTCTAAAAATATGCACATACCCATTTAACCATTATCGCTAGCACCGTCAAACTCACAACACCAAAAATGGTTGTGAGCTGAAGTTGTGTTTCTTATTATTCTTATTAAAATCTTGTTAGTCTTGGTTCGAAGCAGTTATAATCTGATTCATGGGCTTCCCTGACCTTAATAACTAATTTTGTTTGAAGTGTTTGGTTTTTTAAACGAAGCAAGAATTGATTATTGAGTTATTGGCTATAATCCCGTCAGTCAAAGATGAATTATCACTGTGTGCTTGCATAGTTTTGGCAAATGAAATAACATGTGCTTCAAACTGAAATTGATGTGCACATAAACACCGAAAACATTAAATCGATTTCAGTTTAATTAACTTCCTGAGTACAATTTAAATTTGGACAAGTAGCCAATTATATAACTGGAATTATTCCTTTTGATTTTAACGTTTGTTTGTTATTATTTCTGCGCGTAATAAACATGTCACGAACATTTTCTTTGTTCTTATGTAATTGTCTGCTCACTTCGGCATAGTTTTTGGGGATTCTTTCTTTTCGTCCGTTGCTGGAATTCGAACTCGTGCGCTTTTTGTAATGAGATCCACCGGTGAACATCATCTTGAAGCTTTTACTGTCTTTTTGGATTATCACATCTTTTTGTACTATTTGTCATTTTGAAGAAAATCTTGAGCGCGCTACTTTTCACAAATAATAACACACTATCACATCATAAAAATAAACTCTTAGTCACATATTTCCGAAATATTCAACGGGAACTGTTACAAACACATGACTTTAAATAAACTAACTAATTAGTTATTTGATACATAGAATTCGTCGTTTTATTATAAACACTCATGGGAAAAAGCTCCAAGTCCAACAAAAACATTTATGTTAAACACACTACATAACTAAGACACAATTAGACCTTCGATGACACTAAAATTCATTTAAATATGTAAATTTTCTAAACTAGGCCGAACTTGGAAGTTGGAGTAACTTAGTTTCACCATTTAGCTAGTTCATTTTGACTCAAGTATGCGCTATATGTTTACACCAAGACGTCGTGGCAGGCTTTTTATTTTTAGACAACTTGAATTCAATTTAACATTGGTACAAGATTACACTACAAGTGCGAAATTCTTGTCATTCTAGTCATACACCTTGAAAATATCCCAGGAGTGCTCCCTGCAACAAACTTCTAAGAATTATAAAAATCACAAAACCCCCCTCAATTTCAAATTATATTCAAAATTCGCGCTGGTGAAGAACCGAGTCGATAAAGTAGCGATCGCGCTCCTTCTGTGTTTGACAGGTCGCCAAGATGGTAGGTTCCCAAATGTTTTTATTTATTTTAAATAAATCTCGATCATCGGTGAAATAAACTGTGATATTTAACGCGATTTTTCTCATACGAAGTGTTAAAAGTGTCTCGATATTGATATTAAAGACAATTTCGCGAGTTGTGTGAAAAAGTTTGGTTATGTGATATTGTAAGAGCCCCTTTCTTTTCTGTTTTAGACCAAAGGTACCTCCAGTTTTGGTAAACGTCGTAATAAGACACACACTTTGTGTCGCAGATGTGGCAGGTCTTCGTACCACATCCAGAAGTCTCAATGCGCTCAGTGCGGTTATCCTGCCGCTAAATTGCGCTCATGTAAGTACAATTCTCGGTTTGAAAACTAGTTTGAGTTCTTCATTTTTAGACAACTGGTCCGTGAAAGCCAAGAGGAGGAAGACCACTGGAACTGGTCGTCTGCGCCACTTAAAAATCGTGCGAAGGCGCTTCCGTAATGGATTCCGCGAAGGTGGAAAGCCCGCACCCAAGAAATCAACGTAGTTGTTATAGTTTGTAACAATAAATTTATACATTAAAACTTGTTGTTACTGGAACCCCAATTGAAACAAGGTTTAGTTAATTTTTTTTTATTAAAATAGAAATATGTACACAGCTACAACTACTTATAAATTAACATGAAGACACATTTTAGTTTATTTGAAACTGGTGAAGATTACTGTCTTGATATGTGTAAATGACAGTTTCTGTGCCTCCAGATTCTGCTGCAATAATATTTCTCGCTGTAACTGATGTGTCTGAAAAAATATCACCATTATTCACTCTTATACACTAGAAAAAATTCGATAAGCTTCAAAGAAACGAGGCTATAGAAAAATCTTACTGTAGCTTTCTTCAGAGGTATCTTCAAAAGATAGTTCATTTGGTTGCAAATTCTTATCGCTTTTAGCCGCCTGAAATAATATTTTTATTAAAGAGTCACCCCAAAGTCCTGACTTGCCTCTCTATATTTGAGCAGGTAGATCTTCAGGGGTTCTACATAATTATCAAAACCTAGTGAGCTCATCGCATAGAGAATATCCTCTCCATTGATAGTCTTACGTTTCTCCATGTAACACCGATCACTGGCTTCACTAGTGATAAAACTTATGAACTCAGAAACACATTCTTGCACGCATTCGCGCGCATCCTTAGCAATCTACAAGAAGCAATGAAGAAGAATGAGAAATGCTTGTTGGAGAACCATACTTTATCTACCTTTCCCGTTTCTGGAATGGCTTTTTTCATTATTTTAGCTACATTTGCAATGGGGAGAAACCTGTCTTGCTCCCTTAGCGGGGTGCCAACTTTATCGGTAGGATCATGATTGGAATCGTCTGTATTTTCAGCCGTGAGCTGCTCAGCCTCATCTACAAGCCCCAGTTATCATTAATTTACCATACTCGCCGTCATTACCATCCATTTCCTCTACTTGTACCATGTATTGGTCTGTAAGCGCAAACGTGTGGGTTATATCGTCGGCGAGTTCCGTTTTCTCCATAGCAACTTTTTACGCTAAAATTCACTGGTTATTAGGTAAACTTGGACAATAAATGAACAATAAACAACACTCGCTTGTTTATCGATTTGGTGTTTTCGACGTTTAATTCTAGTGTGAAACGAAATTCCCCTAGATCACTTGTCAAAAACTTCACTCTGACAAGAGAGAGGTTAAAACAAACAGTTCAAAATGCCATTTTAATGGAAAATGAAATTATACACTTACCTGAGGATCGGGCTGATATTTTCGGTAGCTTTGGTCATTTTTTATTTTTACAGTATTAAAGTACTTAACAATAAAGGGGAGTTGAAAGAGAAGGAAGAGAGTTTCAGGGTAACTAAACAATATGAGGAGACGACGAAAAGGATTGAGTTTAAGAGGTAAAATCGACTTGTTTTAACACAGAATCACGTTTATTTTTAGAACTGATATTGTGGTGGCAGTGGTTGCTTGTGGGGACAGGCTTCAAGAAACTCTCAATATGTTGAAATCGGCTCTAATGTTTAGTAAAGAAAAACTGAATTTTATTGTATTTACAGAAGATGATCTGATTGAAAGTTTTAACCAGAAAGTTAGTCTCGTTTTTGCGTTTTTTTTAATCTAATTGGTTTAATTGTAGCTGGGAGAATGGAAAGCTTCAACTAACAACAGGTTTAGGTTTAATGTGATGCCACTGACATTCCCAATTAAGGATGCAGAAGAATGGAAAAAACTGTTTAAACCGTGTGCTGCCCAAAGATTATTCTTACCAGTGAGTATTACACAAGACTAACAAAAACAGCTGTAGAATTGTATAACATTTTTCTTGATTTTTGCGTTTTTAGTGATTTATTTACAAGTGATTTTTTTAGAACATTTTAAAAGATGTAGATTCTGTTTTATACATGGACACTGACACGTTATTCCTGACTCCTGTTGAGACAATTTGGAGTTATTTTCACAAAATGAATTCTAGTCAAATGGCAGCGTTAGCTCCAGAGCATGAGGATCCCAACGTTGGTTGGTACAACAGGTTTGCTAAACACCCATACTATGGGAAATTAGGTAAGGAAAGGGCACCATAAAACCCCCATTTTCATTGGTATTTACAGGGGTGAATTCTGGAGTTATGCTCATGAATCTAACAAGAATGAGGGCGTTCCAATGGAGTGAATACGTTGTTCCTATCTATAGAAAATACAAATTAAAAATTACTTGGGGTGATCAAGATATAATTAATATAATTTTTCACTACCACCCAGGGAAATTGTATTTATATTCATGCAGATATAACTTCAGACCTGATCACTGCATGTACATGAGTGTGTGCAAACCTGCTGAAAAATACGGCGTTGCTGTCGTACACGGATCTCGGGGATTTTTCCACTCTGAAAAACAACCGATTTTTCAGGCTATTTATAGGGCTTTTGAAGAGGTTTTTGTGGTAACTTAAAGTGTTTCCCCCATAATTGACGTTCTTTTTTTTAGTTTCGTTTAGGTGGCAACATGTTCAAAGAATTTTACCAGCCCCTGGAAGCTTATTTTGAACAAAGTGCGAACACCAATTGTGGCCATATAAAAGAAACGTTTCTCAAGAATGTTCGTCGATTTATCGATGTCGATTATAACCAGTAAACTATTGTGCAATTTAATTGACGTTTTAGCATGTTGCGAACAATAACCGTCTCTGTAAACGCTAAGGACATTTTATTTATACATATTTATACTTTTATATAGAATTATTTAAATAAAGTATATTGCCGCCAATTCAAATCATGCGCTATTAGATGACATTTAGGTTATGTAAGTGTCAAACTTTCTAACCCAACCTTATTGAAAACCCCGAAAATGTTACGGAATGTGTTTAAAACAAGTTTAGGATTTAGTTTATTTACTGCAACGGATGTAATAAGCACGGATACGTTAAGTAAGACTACGAAAACTGAAAAAAATGTTGATCTATCAGTGGTACACAAAGAGACAGGTTGGCAGAGAGTCCAGCGAATGTTTCAAACAGAGTAAGAGCGAGTATTTTGGTCTTGAATTATACTTAAATTGTGTTTTTAGTGAATTTGGAAATATCAGTAATGAAGCCATTACAGTTTTGCACGTCGGTGCTATGAGTCTTTTTGTGGGGGCCTGTTATGGGGGTGTCATGCACAGTAAAGTGGCTTACACGAATTTTATAAAAAACAATCAAGCTACAGTTTTTAATGACCACTTAGAAGCAAAGGTGACTACTCATGTTTTATTATCAAACTTAATTTTTGTTTTGTAGAAAAGGCTACAAGATGCTGTAACTAAGAGCTTTGCTAAAGGCGCGTGGAAATGGGCTTGGAGGCTCTCACTATTTTGTTCCTCTTTTGTGTAAGTCTCGTTTTTTTTTCACAGTTTGATTAACAGAGACTTTTTAGGGGTATTTCTACCACTATCTCAGTGTATAGAGGAAAAACTGGAATTCTAGAATATGTAGCAGCTGGATTCATCAGTGGTTCTTTGTATAAATTTAGTATGGGGCCCCGTGGCTGGATCGTCGGCGGTGGACTGGGATCAGTCCTGGGACTTTTAGCTGGAGGTACAACTTTAGGCATTCTTAATCTTACAGGAATGACAATGGATGAGGTGAGGTACTGGCAGTACCACTGGAGACAAGAAAGAGAAAACTATATCCACAAAGGAATGGCCGAATACCTCTCAAAAGAAGAAGGTGAAGTAATACTGTCACACAACAAAAAACTAGGAGAAGCTGGAAAAACTCTTGAAAATTTAGAAAAACAATAAAATTGTATAAAGATTGCAGTTTATTTAAATAACAAAAAGCGTCTACTTACACCCATGATTTTTACAATGAGCTTTGATTATAAAAATATACGTTATGAAAAAGCTATAAAGAACACCTACTTGAGCAGATATCAACAAAAATAAATAATTTGTATAAAGCATGAAACAGCTCAGTTTGTGATATCGTGAGACTTGGTGACTCGCTTTTGTCCTCGGTTTGGTGGCCCTTTTGGTTTGGCAAATTTCGGACGGTGCAGAATTTTAGTTGGGTGTATTTCCTCGTACAAAAATTTCTCGGTGAGTTCGGAGCCCGAGTCGATCTCAATCTGAGAGAAAACAATGTTAAAAGTCACTCATAACATTTTAGTTTTACCTTTTTTTCAATTTCCAAGCCCAAATTTGTTATAGTATCCGTCAGCGGATTCTTACAACTAGAATACAACATCCGCTCTTTGATAGGGCAGCTGTAGCCCGGCATTGAATAAATAAATACTATGCTTTCCATGTAGTCCCCCTCATGGGTGTGCTTAAATCTGTACAAATGATATCTACCACTGTCTTCAGGAACTTTAGAAGGAAGCTTCTCAATACTGAGATTTTCAGCAGTCACCAAATGAATTGTTTCTTGCTCAATATCTAAAATTAAAAATATAGCCTCTGTGACATAACCCCACGATTTCTTACTTATTGCAAACTGCAAATAGTTATAGGAGCCCCGTGACATATCAACAATTGCATCCTTTGCCGCCTGAGCTATAGGAAAGGCCACACCAACCAAAGTTTGCTGTTTAGTGTTAATACTAATATCAGTAGTTACTTCAGTTTTTTTAAGTTCTTGGAGTTCTTCTTCCCTTATTGTTAAAGGGGCCGGAGCCCCGGAAGCTTTTTTGTACTTTTGGTACCCATTCAGGGTTATATCACTCTAAAACTGAGCTGAGGAAGAATCATAACTAGAAAGTTTTACCATAATGGTGCCATGGAGTTCTTCCTTGATTTGTGATGTCCCAAACTCCTGTTTAAGCGTCGCTTTGGTGGAAGCATACAACATCTTCTGGCGAATGGGGGCTGTATCGGGGGACCAGCTTATAAAAAGCCACTCATATCCAGACGAATTCTTGGAGTCAAGTCTGAATAAGGCAACTAAGAATCATGTTTAAAAGGGGGGTATTTTTACCTGTAAAGAAGGTAGCATGGTTGGTTTTCTTCTACTAATGGTGTTATAAATTTGTCAAAATCACTCTCCCATGTTGAGTCAACTTTCTTAGAACTGGCAAGAATTAGCTGCTCTAAAATTAAACAAGTGAACTAGAATTTGTACAGCGTAGAAACAGTGTTACCATTTTCAATAGAAATTTTAAGGGCTCTTACATCGCTGTCTCTGCATGTCCCCAAAAACTTCTTCAATTCGTCGTTCGCTGAACATGACAGAAAGTTAAGAAAAACTCGAATGATTACGAGACTACAAGTCATTTACCTCTGATTCCTGTTTGGTGGGACATTTTTCTATAAAAAAATCACAGTATAATTTCCACACAAAAGCCGAAAATATCTCCGCCCACGAACTTGATAGATTATGACAAGTCGACGGATTTAGCGTTTTTTCACGTGTAAGTTTTCCAACCTGATTACAAAAAACGCAGTTTTTATTGCGGAATTACAGGATTAGCGGCATAAAAAACTCAAATAAGATGTGTTTACTTAATTTATGTTTCTGATAGCACTCCTTTATTATACTTTTTGCGACGTGTAATTCGAATCTAGTTCCGTTTCTGTCACGTTGGCCAACCTGTGCTGTGTTGCTTTTGTTGTGAGATGTCAAAAGTGTCAAGTGAACGTCAGATTTGTCAATCAACTCAAAATGAAGTGGTGCAGTGTTCCTAATCACAATTTAATTATAATAGACCGATAATACTGAATTAATATGTGAGGGCATTATTGTATTACCGGAGCCGGGACATTGTAAGTCATTATTTTCCACTTTGCCTTTGGACCTACATACTTATTTATTGACCTGTTTCACTGTAACTTTTGCATGTTTTTATTTTTTTAGATGATTGCAATGGAGGATAATAACACGATGACTTTTGTCTGTGCGGAACTGTCTTCAACG
This sequence comes from Gnatocerus cornutus, assembly GCA_029298725.1. Classification (NCBI taxonomy): domain Eukaryota; kingdom Metazoa; phylum Arthropoda; class Insecta; order Coleoptera; family Tenebrionidae; genus Gnatocerus; species Gnatocerus cornutus. The sequence goes on from CM055517.1 coordinate 6,803,975, forward strand.
ATGTTTCAAAAACTGTATGACCAAAAGAAATCAAATAGATTCTGTGACCTAACTTTGCATGTAAACAATAAAGTCATTAAAGCGCACCGCAATGTTCTAGCGTGCAGTTCTCCTTATTTTGATTCGATTTTGAAGCATCACAAGATAATACGAGAACAACTCATTATAACTTGTTTAGATAGTGAAATTTTTAACACGATTTTAACTTACATGTACACAGGAGAAATCACAATTGAGCATTCAAATGTAGAGGAGCTTCTAAAACTAGCTGATCACTTTATAATAACAAAGGTCATAGAATACTGCATAGAGTTCTTAGGGACGAAGTTGAATCTAGATAATTGTCTGTTTACTTATTTTTTAACTCAACGTTTTAAACTGAAACACTTAGGAAATATAGTTGAGAATTGGATCATGAGTCATATTGATGATGTTTGCGATGGGGACGAAATTATCGGGTTGAACGTCCACGAGCTGCAGGATTTCTTCAAGAATAAAGTATTGGTCTGTTTTCAAGAGAAACTATCATTACTGTGTTCTTTCAGAGTTTTGTGTTGTCAACTGGCAAGGCTTTAAATGTTTTATCCCAGTGGGTTCTCCACAACGTCGAAAAACGCGAACTCCACTTTGATAAACTCATCAAATGTTTCCCTGCTAATTCCCTAGAGCCTTCTGAAGTCTTTAAACATTTAGATACTTGCATTTTATACAACAAAAGCGAATTATCAATGTACCGATTCCTCGATCATCTAGTCCAGAACAACTGGATGTTATCGAATTTCAAATCCAGATATGATAATCTTCACGTGAAGTACGGACAAATGATTTGTAACAAAAACGAGGAAGAAGACGCAAAACTGGATAAGATAGTCGTTTCCGAAAAGAACGACTCTAATTCGTCTCTCAATAGCTTTAGTTCAGTATTAGTCAAAGCAAAGTTGCGGAATAAAAAGCAGCTTATCCTCAAAAGACTGATGTTATTTGGGTTAAAACCTAGCTTAAGAATGGCGGCGTTGAAAATGCTCACTTCTAAGAAGAAAGTTTTGCCTTTGACCGAAACCGGTCAAGATGAAGAAGGTTCGTTTTGCGTCTTGTTAGCATTCGTTGATTTGATTTTCAGAGGACGACGTTGATGAAAAAATGGGCATAAAATGCCCAATCTGCTTTACCACCATCAACGACAGTCTCCTTCTTGAGCAACATTTGGCGTTGAGTCATGCCAAAGACGTGACTTATAAATGTGGTATTTGTTCATTTGTATGCCAGTATCACGGAGACTATTTAAATCACATGAAAAGTCACTTCTCTGGCCCCCCGTATAAATGTGACTACTGTAAGTTTTTCATTGTTTGTCGTTTTTTTTTAAGGTGATTTTTTAGGTGACACGACCGCCGACCAAATCTCCAAACTGATCTCTCATCGGGCCCAACACTTGGAAGAATCTGTGTATCAGTGCAACTTTTGCTCTTTTAAATGTCGCCTTAAGCAAAACTTTGCCTCTCACTTAAAAATTCACACTCCCGAGAAAAATTTCAAATGCGAGCATTGCACGAAATCGTTCCGTTTTAAGCAGAATCTCGAAACGCACATGTTGACTCACACTAGCGACAAGAACTTGACTTGTGAGTCTTGTGGCTTTCACACGAAATTTTTGAGTCATATGATAGCCCACAAGCGGATACATGCAGGTAAATGTTGGTTGTGTGTCAGATAAAAAATTGAATTCGAGGTAGTTTTTTCTCCAGGAGATATTTATCGGTGTTCTTATCCACATTGTAAATATTCCACAGCGAAAAAGAACCAATTAGCAAGTCACGCTAAAAGTCACAATGGGGTGAGACCGCACTCTTGTGGTATATGCGGTCGAGGGTTTATGGAAAAGTCGCATCTGGTCCGCCACGAACGGATCCATTTAGAGGAGAAACCTTTCAAATGCTCCAATTGTGATTACGCCAGTTCGAGGAGGGATAAATTGAAGGAGCATTTCACGAGACATCACGGTGAAAATGCTTCGGCTAAAGTCCCATATAAAGCTAGACCCATGAGGAATAACACGACACGTCCTAAATCCCAAGTAGGTTCAACTTATTAACAGCAAACATTTTCCTGTCTAGTCTTCACAGGAAACCACAACCACCACTGCTAACAACAACGTGAATTTCTCTCAAACCAACAGCAGCACCACGAGCTCCACAAGTGGGGTTTCCCAACCTATCGGTAACGAAATTCAAGATTTGATTATGCATCATCAGAATCATACTGCATCGACTGCTGCTACGAATTTGTCAGCTATTAACTCGAATTATCATCATTTTGGGGATCCCACTGACTTCCACCATCATAATCATGCGCATAATATACACAATCAGATTTTAGCTTCTGGACATAATCAGAGGTCTGCTACTCAGCATCATAATAATAATATAGTGAACCATCACATGTTGGCGAGAACTAATCATTCTACTGCTACGTCCACCGCTGCTGCCGTTGCTGCCGCTATGATGCTCGATCCGAGGTTCCACCACAACACTTCTGTGAGTTTAGGGGAGAAAATATGCGAGACAAAGAGGAATGAATGGTGGAGAAAAAAGTGTGACTTTTGGGTGCTTTTTACTTTTTCCAGGATTTAATGCTTTCTTGTCTAGAAGAATAATTTGCATTGGGAAAATGTGCGAATTGTTAATTCGATTGTTGTTTCTTTCATTCAGAATTTTGCATAATTGATTTGGGACTCTTTTTATGAAGCTTTTTTATTCGCCGCTCCGGCAGTTTGTTAATTTTTTTCTATTGTTTTATGTAAGAACTTTACATAACGTATAAAAACTGAGAATCGAATTTACATTTCACTTCAAGTTTGGAGGAAAAAAATCTAAAATCTTTTGTTGCCGCAAGAGTTCCCCGGTCTTGGATTAAAAGATAATAAAAATATTTCCTAACTAAGAAACTCAAATGAAATTATCTTAAAGACGACAAAACTAATTTTAGTACAAGTGATATGAAAAATGTGTTCTAGAAATGGAATTTTTTAAAGGATATGAGTGCATAATAAATTTGGTAAAAACTACTTATCTTTTTACCGTATTTCTTGTCAAATGCAGTTTAGACTTTCTAGTTTTCCGTGCCAAATTTCCGCGATTCTTTTATGAAACTGGGATATTTAACACGTCTGTAAGTTCAATGACTCGGTAAATAATTGTTAGTTTTTTCTATAAATATTAAGTCACTCCACAAATATTTAATTTTAGTTTAAAATTGAACGCTTCTGATGTCACAGTTGAATTCGGAAAACATGTAGTGCCTATTTGTCACACTTTTTTCTTCGCACCTGCCAACAGAATTCTCTAATTTTACCGCAAAATATTATGCAATTTTTAGGTGCCCTACCATCCGACCACAACCCCTGTTTCGATGGCCATGGCAGCTGTGCAGTCTTCGCAGCAGATTCAAGCGTCTGGGCAACACTCTGAATATCCCCCATCTCTTCAGAACTGCATGACTCTATTCTAGTCTGAATAATTGTGATTCCTATTTTGTTATCTAGTATCGTATTTGTTGATCTCAATGTTGTACTTTCTGTTGATTTACTATTAGCATGTTTTGTTAATTTGTTCTATAGTTTTTATAATATTGCACTGAAAAGTAATAAAGTAATGTGTATCGTCTTTGGTATTTTGATCTCACCTTGCGCCACTTAACATACCTAATGCCAATAAGAAAAATGATACAAGTAAAAATAGACGTGAAGAACTAGAAATACATTCTTATAAATAGTTGGGAAAAGTCGTCAAATTATGAGGGAATCTCTGATGAGTGAGTCATTTTACGCAAAATGAGCAAAGTTCGCGATTATTTCACCTGACAAGCGAAATGTGTCGTTGCACAATTGTAGGATTGCCAGTGTAAATATTCCGGGTGTAAATATCGGCGATAACGAACTTCCTTTTGTTGTTTTTTGAAAAACAAACGCCCCGAGGAATTCGCGCCAAAAATCAAAAAAGTACATTCCAATGTCGCGTACTATTTTTAAACAGAAGAAACATGGCGGCTACTAGACATTTCGGGCTATTTAAAATGTTAATAAAACTCCGTTCCCAGTGATAATAATAATGTGAATGATAAATAAAATTTAAGAAAAGTTTCTTCTTCTTTAAAAAAAGTGTTTTACACAATCGCAGTTCCGTAGTGTGGTGGCTGATCGTATTTCTCATATACCGAGTGTTCGAAGAAAATAAGGCGGGTAAGATGATTTTCGCTAGAAATACCAAAATCTGGTGATTTTCCCCGTGTAAATTGGGCATGTTGACAGTTATTATGTCAAAAATCTATATTTAAATCAGGAGACATTTTGTTGGTTTTCAATGGGGCTCACTGTAATGGGGTACCATGAGTCATGGGTGTGATTTTTTAATGAATTTATTTGAATTCTAAATTCCATGTGTTATGACTGTACCGAGTGTACGTACAGAGCACGCCCACATTGGTACATTCGTAGCAACAACACGTGGGCTAATGTGGGTTTTTTGACTTTTCTTCGGCTATAAATTAATAAATTATTCATCGAGAGAACACTCTGTAAAAGGAAGGGATTCATTGAAATTTTACCACTTTACAAGTTCCAACTCCCGTTAGTTGGATTCTTCCTAAGTGAATCAGCTTAATTCGATTGTCGTCTGTTTCGATGACTTAAGTCAGTATAGGGTAACTCGGGAAAACGAAAGTAATTTCCCGACAATTTATGGTTGTTGGCGTGTACGTACAACGCAAAGTTACTATTTATATAGGCGAATTAAGCGCGTTGTAAATTGTAGAATTACCAATAAATAAATGAGAATGATCGAAAACTGTTGCTTCACGTCAGTGCACCTTAAGTTATTTAGTTAAAGGTAGACAAGGATAAGTTAAATTTGTTGAATAAAAATAACTGAAACTATTCAAACCTACCATCCAATGGTCTTAAAATAGATGTCCCGTCTTGAGTTTATGTGCGCTCTTATCCTTCTCTATCACATCCCAAATGTTTTTTTCTTTCCCATTTTACCGATTTTTTTTCTTATTACAGCAAAATGGTGGTCGGGGATCCCAGCATAAATAATATAATGAGCGGCATTGAAAATACCGGAGGAGTTAAGCAACACAATCATAAAAAGAAGTTAAAGCAGAGGTGAGTAATGCCGTCGTGATCGTCCTTCTACTTCTTTAAATCGCAGCTATTGTACTCAGTGATTGACAGAAATTACGATGTTTTTGGCGATTTGGCACGTAGGTTGCCATTGGCCAACTTCCAATTTTTAATAGCAGTAGTTAATAAACATTGCCACTTTCTATATTTTGCAGTATTAAAGTTGGCCGCTGACTTTAACAACCTCTTTTAAAATCCTCCGAAAAAATTATGGTCGACGTCCCATGAAAATACTTTCTTCTCATGCGGAAAACTCATGCTTCGTGCCCATGTCAATCATTTTATTAGGTCGTAAACTTTGTTTAATATTTAAATAAATAAAGATGGGGGAAATATGGGGATTTGCTCAACAAAGTTGACTTGGAACATATGGTATTTTAATTGGTTCGCATTTTTATTGTATTTACGACATGAACATGGTGTAAATGTCACACCATTTCCGTTCCAAAAATTTCGAAAGTGGATAAACACATTGACAAAAGTTAAGGATGGTTGGGGACTTTGACACGGAGTCGTTTGGGAACCAAAATAACAATCACGTAATAAATTCGCCTTGAGCGGAGGAGCAGTTTAAAAAAGTGAATTTTATCAGTAACACACGATTACTAGCAACAACCGTGGGAAAAAAACAATGGCGAAAACCGCATCTTTCCATCTGTCGTATTTCCGGTATAAATGTCTACCGAAATAGATCTGCCTTAAAAATTAAAAAATTGAATTTCTGAGTTAGGAATATACATTCGAGGCTTATTCTTAGCAAAACAAGAAACAGAAAAGCGATGGCGAAAACCGCATGTTTCCATCTGTCGTAGTTCCGGAGATCTGGAGCACCGAAAATTTCGGAACGAGTTGTTGCGATAACCTGCTAAATACACGTATTGAAAAGAATAAATAAACAACATATTTTTATTTAATCAGTGCTCGTAAAATTAATTGGCAAATTTATACCGGATTTTACCAACTATCTTTAACTGTCCAGTTCACAGAATTATAATCTCAAAACGACGCACACAAGAAGGTTCCAAATATTTATTTAAAGAAACAATGATAAACGAACATTTACCCAAAAGAAAATTACAATTCACCAACGACATGAACACTGACATCCTCGGTCCATCATATCGCAGCCAAAAACTATTTCAACAACATTTACGTAGATGTTCATTAATCCATCAAATGCAGGTAATGAAATGAGTGTTTTTCACAAACAATCTTCCAAACACGTGCCCACAATTTTTGGTAGAATTTCGAAAGCATTGATATCGCAACTTTTTCCATGTGTTTACATACCGATTTTAAAACCATCAAACTGAATTTATATTCGCGCATTGATCTCTGTTCTTGGCAAGTAACTTTAGTAAATCTGATTTATTCTCTGCAGATTGCAGCTACGTTCCAAAGTTTTGTTCCACACGAGAAAATTTACCGCCAACTCTCAAACTAGATAAATCTCGGAAGATCTCAACCACCCCCACTGTTATACTTATAATACAAATTTAATTTCAAAATTCCACGCCTTGTTAACATCTGTGCAACTCTTTCTTCTGACCCGTTAAAAAGTTACAAGGAAATTCAATTTAAAAATAAGTACTTTGACGTGGGTGTGGACCTGATTTATGATTGTATTATTGTACTGGTTTTTGCTTATTGTGGTGGAGACAGTTCTGAGATTCAATGATTCAGTCGATGCATGCAATCTCGTTCTAGATCGCAAGTGTGACAGTTTTTGCAACACTTATTAATAGCGAGGTGTTGTCGCTATAACTTACCATATTAATAGCTCTTACTTGGCTATAAACTTAAAAATTAATACCTTCGATTAGATTGAGTAATTGTATAAGAATTTTCATTGATGATTTTTTTGCCGAGATAACTTAGGTAATCACAGTTTTTTGTTGTCAACGATCTCCGTTTAACAAAGCTCTAATTTTCTCTCGAACTTTCTTTCTGTTTGTTTTAATGAAACCTAAACAGAACCAACCTTGACTGCAATAAATTAAAAATTAGAAGTTAGCTCGAAGGAAGTTCAATGTGCCAAGTTTTATAAAAATGCGTTTTTTATCATCACAGTTTATCTTCTGACGCAACTTTTGTCCGTATTTGTATCTGTAATTGTTTCTACCTTTTTATAGGTTCGATATAATTAAGAAACTAGGTCAAGGCACGTTCGGTAAAGTGCAATTAGGAATAAACAAAGAGACTGGTCAAGAAGTAGCAATAAAAACAATAAAAAAATCGAAAATAGAATCAGAAGCAGATTTAGTGAGGATACGGCGAGAGATTCAGATCATGTCTTCAGTTCAGCATCCCAATATAATTCACATCTATGAAGTGTTTGAAAATCGGGAGAAAATGGTGCTTGTGATGGAATACGCAGCTGGTGGAGAATTGTACGATTATTTATCAGAACGGAAGATTTTAAGTGAAGACGAAGCTCGAAGGATATTCAGACAGATTGCCACTGCTTGCTATTACTGTCATAAGCATAAGATTTGTCACCGTGACCTGAAACTGGAAAATATTCTTTTAGATGAAAATAACAATGCCAAGGTGATTGATTACTTTCACTTCCATTGCTCGGTTTAATAACGTCTTTACAGATCGCGGATTTTGGACTCTCGAACGTTTTTGATGACCAACGCCTTTTGAACACTTTTTGTGGTTCTCCTTTATACGCTTCACCCGAAATTGTGAAAGGGACGCCGTATCAAGGACCGGAAGTTGACTGCTGGTCTTTAGGGGTTCTTTTATACACTCTAGTCTATGGTGCCATGCCTTTTGATGGGGGAAATTTTAAACGTTTAGTTAAACAAATTTCACAAGGGGATTACTTTGAACCTGCTAAACCCAGTCGTAAGTCAGGAACTGCAAACTTATAACTCACCCCTTACCCTTATCATTTTAGCTGCCTCTCCACTTATCCGCGAGATGTTAACTGTAAACCCTAAAAAACGAGCCAACATAGAAAAAATATGTACACACTGGTGGGTCAACGAAAACTACGATGTAAACTGTTTAGAGATCTCCGAAGAATTAGCCAATCAAACACCAGTTAGATTAGACTTGTTATTATCTTTAGCGCCGCCGCCTCCACAACTTGAAAGCGACAAGCTCGTGGTTACAGGAGATGTAAGTCTCTTCTAAGTTATTTCTCTTAATTATGTTGTTTTTTTAAGGTTGCTGAAGACATGAAGACTGAAACTGCACCTCCGACTCGATCACAATCCGCTGGTAGTTTAATGGATCTTCACCCTGCTGAAAGAAGAATTAAAGATCTGATGGTGGAAGAAAAAGCTTCGCCGAAACGTAAACTCGAAAACACCGTAAGCACAGATCGTGTTAAAGAAGGCTTAAAACGAAAAGATAAAATCATCAAAGAAAATACCATCGCTGATATTACTCTTCATGGAGCCATTCAAGAGAATGTTTCTTTGGAAGACGCGAGCATGTCTGAGGCAATACCGCTCGATAAAAGTCTTACTCAAACGATATCACGTCCGATGGATGTTGAACCAACGGAAGAAGCCGTTGATCCTTCGTTACAAGGAGCCGCATGCACGGAAATAATAGAAGAAGCAAAGAAAACTGAAACGAAAAAACCCACGAAAGTGAAAAGAACTTTATCCACTAGTGTTAGCAATAAAGTATTGGAAGGCATTAATGAGATTCCTAGTCAAGAAAACGTAACTAATGTAGATAAAGAAAATATTAAAGAAGTTGCTCAAGAAGTTAAGCCGCAAGAGAAACAACCTGAGAGTAAAATCGCGACCAAGAAGAAAACGGTGAAGAAGAAAGTGTTGACCGACAAGAACGAAACAGTTAAACCTAAAGAAAAAGAGTCTGCAACGCCTCCACCGGAAACACCACCAGAGCAGCCCAAGAAAGAAGAAAAAGAAGAAAAACCCAACGTAGAAAAAGTAGAGAAAGTAGACGACGCTCCATCAAAGCCCGTTGAAAGGAGAAAATCCCGCATCTTCGAAGCCGCGGAAAAGTTCCAAAACATGATCTCTCCAACTGACACAAAACCGGTTGAAAAACCCGAGAAACCAAAGAAAATAGTCATCCCTGGAGTAAGCGTCGACGGTTTCAAAAAAGAATTTGAAAGAAAAGCCAGTTTGACTTCTACGTCACCACCGAAAATCAAAACTGCACCCTCTAAGAAAGTCATAATCGATCAACAAAAACCGCAACCTGAACCCACTCCTGCTTCACCTCCAGAGCCCGAAAAAGAAAAAACCCCTGAAGAGAAAGAAGAGCCCAAATCTGAGCCAACACCGAAACCTGTGATCGACGATGAACGTAAGGAGCGTGTTAGAAACGCAGTTAGTATAATTTCAAGTGCCTTAGATAAAGAAGGAGCGCGGAAATCAAAATCACGACCGTGTTGTGTTCGAAAGCCACCTGTACCTTTCGGTGTTAGTGGCCGGTCGGCTTCTGGTAACATTGGACTTCTTTCGTCTCCGTTATCACCACCTTTGGGACCGAAGCCGTTTGTGAGACCGCAGTTTGATGTAAAACCGGAAGTGAAGAAGGTGGAAGAGACTCCTGAGCCCGTCGAGGAAAATAAGACCTCTTCCGCTGAAATCACACTGAAATCAGCGACTCTGCCAAGAAGAAAAACAACCAAGGCGGAGATTCAGCTGAATTATCCGGCACCCAAACCCGCTACAATGGAGTTTAAGACTGAAATGGCCCATAACGTCGCGGCGGCTCCGAAAGTGGTCACGCAACGAAGCGAGGTGGTCGTACCGGTGGCTAACCCCAAGATGAATTACAGGTAAATAATAACGACGGTGTGGGTTTCCACTGGTTGTTCTTTTGTAGAGCGTCGTCGTTAGAGCCGGAGTCCAAGAACTCACCCAAGGAACGAATTATTCCCATTGCCTTTGAACAGCAAGAAGGAAAAGAGGCTGTACAGAGTCCTCCAACTAAACCTCCAATGCCCAGACCGTTCCAAACTCAAAAGTCGACACAATCTCAAAGGTAAATTCGCGAATCGTCGATTCGTTTGACTAAGTGAGATGTTTTAGGTCTGGTAGCTTGAGCCGGCAGTCCACTCAAGACTCTGATACTGAAACAACCTCTGGAGAGCCGATCAAGAAGTCGCCACGGGAGTACATCATCCCCATAGCTGTTGAAGGTGGTGGTTACGTCACTCCACGCGCCGGCAGCGTCGAGCCTAGTGACACAGCGAGTACAACGAGCACCATGACAAATAGGAGTAGAAATAAATTCGTGAAACCTAGGAGAATGAAGTAAGTCCAAATCACACTCTTAAAACTTTCTAACAGTTTGTTTAGTGATAGAGATTCCGAAGACGAATCGCCATTCCCCAACTTATATCGTCATAGTTCCTTTGGCAAAGATAGTGATACTGAAGACTCTAGAAAAGACGCTTTTCATTTACACCGACTGAGAAGTACTCGTCCAAAGAGATCGCTTCTCGAACACAACGACTCTCTAAGTTCCGGGGAAGAAGACGACGATGATGGCTTCGAAATTTTAACAGCGGAGCATCTCTTCTCCAATCTGTTATCAAGAGTAAGACTGAGAGTGGCGATGTAGCGATAGTTAATTCTGCGTTTTAGGTGCGAGATTTGACGCAGAAACTCAACGTGGAGGACGGTGGTCGACCTGGATTTCCATCTAGTCGCTTACTTAGTCATTTTGATCATGGGACGAACTTTTGGAACTTCCACAACAGACTGGATCCTTTATCTAGGTAGGTAGAGTGCTTGAAACAACTAAAAATAACGAATTTGAAATCTACAAGCTCACAGTATAAAGTTACTTATGTCAGGGAGGTAAAGACTTATAAGTAAGTTCCATGTTCAATGGGTTGTTCTGGAGATTCCAAACCATCTTAGTTCGTAGTGTAGTTAATAAAGATCATTTCATGATGTTTAGGAAGTTTGCAGACTCTGTTTGCACCCTTCATTTCGATGTAGGCCCCACTTCCTCTCGCATGCTTGCGTTCTTAATGACTACAGTTTGTTTGAGATGTTTTGAATGTTTTCAGGCATTCGTCGTTGGGGCGAAGTTTAAGTCGTGATAGAACCAGCAACGAAAGCTCATCATCAACACCATGGCGCCGTAGCGTCAGTCGCGATCTGGCGACAGACATAGAGAGTGTTTTTAAGGACCCTAATTCAACAGCGGCACGCCCCAGAGGTAAAATCTTTTAAATGGCCGTTTTCATTGTAGTTTTGTGTTGTGAAACGGATTTTTTAATGTTCTCTGTGGTAGAGAAATATTTTTTGTGCCCGTGTAGATTAGGTCACGATTTTTTGCATTTCCCTTTCCTTTTTTTTTGTATTTTTACAACCATATTTTTGTTTTTTATATAATCTGTTAATATGTATTGTTAATTTTTTATAATAACTTTTTTAGTTGTAATTTATTATGTTATTGGCATATTTTGATGTATTGCGCACATGTCGTTCTAATTCGTTCTTGCAGTATTGTGTAAGACAGCCGTTCACTAACAGTCAATTTTAATAAATATTTTGAAAGTACCCCAATGAATATACTTGATATTTTCACGGACGAGAAGGTAAGTCGTAATACTTGAATAACCGAGGAATTAACATGAATTTCTAACGGAGGGGTATCGGAGTCAGCTTATGCTAGAAAGGTCGGACATGACATAACAAACTACTAGCACAATTCACCGTCAGCTCATACATACACTTGGTGTTGGTACTTGTGTCACTAAAAGGTCGGACTAAATTGGCCACTAATATCTTCAGTATTTTGATAATATGTAGTGAGTCTCCGCTCAGATTTCAATTTGAAAACTCAAAAAGGTCGTACATAATCTAAATTTTGAAATTTTTACATTCTAGGATTTCCGGGGATTTTTTCTAGGTGTTCTATAGGATCTCTATGATTTTTGTGATTCTTGTGGACCATGCAGCCATTCTGGAACCTTAAATTTGTGTTAAAAAGTCGTCACTTAATATTTCAATGTTCTGAAGATCGAAAAACGTACAAAAGAGTCGAGTTGGCTAGTAAGTTAAAAAGTGCCCGAATGATTTTTCGCTGCAAAATACTGAATATATTGTTGTCTAATCGGTGGAGGTTGCACAATACTGTAAGTGATTAAAGTAGCGTAACCAGTAGAAATTCCGAGGCTGGTACATCAGGATATGCCAGGGCAATGGGAAGCATGGCCGTGACAGTGTTGTGGTTGCAGCGCGAGTGCGTGTGACGGTGCATGTGCCCTGCGGACCAGCCACACAGAAGGGCACCCACTAACTGCCTGGCTACCTGCTGCAACACAGACTCGGTAGGCTGCATGCACTAATTTCATACTTCACCTATCATTTTAACCATCCACACATCAATAGTCATAAGTTTACCACTTGAGTTTTATTATTAGTGCACACGAAGTTGGCGGCTACAAGATACACAGTCCCCAAAACCCTCAGTGCACATCTGGAAGAATCATAAAGTCGGCAGCATGAGCTAACGCATAGAGAATTTTTTTTCTTTGAGTTTTGTTAACTAATTTTTTTTGTTGGTGTTTCTTTCAAGCAGCCGCAGATGTTTTGTGCCAAAGTCACTAACTGCTGACGGTAGGTAGTGAGTTGTTACACTTAGTGCTTTATTGTTGACCACCGCAAGTGCAAGAGTTTGATTACGATTCGTCGTTTCAGATAAAAAATCGAAGAAAGAAAACCTTAATTTAGCAGATTTAGATCTAAAAAAATTTAAATTGTCTGATGAGGACGCTCTAGCTCTCTCTTATTTAACTCCTGGTTTGTCACGGAGGATACAAAAACATTTACTCTCGCAACTAGCGCCTTCCGAAGCCCAAAAGCTCCAACGCACTTTATCCTCTGATGAGACCAGCCCTTTTGAAAAAGGCAGTAGATTCGCGCGAAGATCCGTTGATCGGTTGTCTTCAACCCTCCCTCGTCGTTTCTCAGTCGAAAACAACCAAGAAAAACAAGTTCTCCAACCGGAGCCGAGCTACCAAAACTACAAGTCCGGTCTACCGGTCAAACTCCGCGATGATAACAAATCGATAAGTCTCGGCTACGAAAGTGACTTCTCCTACCGAAGACCAAAAGCGTCTCGCTCAGTTTCGTTGAGAGAACCTAAAAATTATTCATTCTCCAGCAAAGGAAGCCCAGATTCCAGCTTATCTGAGAGCATATCGCGCACCGACGAAAGAAGGGAAGAATTCTCCCCCGACAGCTACACCTCTCTTTCGCGCCCTTCGTCTTACACAAAATACTCAGATTCCTCAACTCTCAACAAATATTTAACACCAACTAAAAGCTACGACCTCAACGGCAAGACTGAAACTAAAAAACCGTCCTCTTCGCCGAGAAGAATCTCAAGATTTTTACGACCTGACTTTTTCGATACACCCAAAGAAGAAAGCGCGCTTGTTAAAGAAAAGAAGGAACGCGAAATGGAAACCCAGAAAGTACTAAAAGAAATACGCGACAAGAGAAAGTATCGTCTTAACGCGCGGCGCGAAAGATCCGTCTCGAGAGAGAACGAAAGGTCCGTTTCAAGGGAAAAAAGCGTTGAGAAGCTCGACGACGAAAAGAAAGATCCCACTAAGTTAACACCAAAGAACGAAACCGACGGCTTGCTCAACAACGTCTCGAACAACATCAAGAATCTCGAAAATAATGTGAAGACGTTACACGATTACATCAACGTCACCGCTCAAAACACAGAAGTTAAAAAAGAAATACCGGACTATGTCAACGTGAAGAAACCCGAAGAAGCTCCAGTGGTCAAGAAAACGCGCATCTCGAAACTCGTTCGCCCGAAAAGCTACCCCAACGAAACGCCTGAGAAACCCACCAAAGTCTCTCCAGAGAAAGAGTCTAAAATCAGTCGACTCCGCAAAGGTTTCACTCGGCAAGGCTCCAAGGAACGAGACAAAACTAAAGAAGACAAGAACGAGACTAACGAGGAAGAAAAAGGGCACAAGAACAAGCTGCTACACTCCATCGAAAAGAAACTGGAAAAGTTCCGATCGTCTTCAGTGAAAGACTCGGACTCTGCTAAGGAAAAGAAATCTGGGGTGGAAAGCACCATCAAGCGCCTCCGCGAGCAGAGCCTTCCTCGGAACCTGGAGCATTGCACCGAATCTGGTTTAATAAAACGAGCGGTTTCTGTCGAAGATGTCGCGCATTTGAGCTCTAGTAATAAACCTCTGCAAGCATCAAGAAAAAGTGTAACGAAAATATTGGGTCTGTTTAAAAAGTACGAAGAACAAGACAACAAAAAGGGCGATAAAGTTATGAAAAAGAAAAAAGTTAAAGATAAGAATCCTGATGAAGCTGTGATGCAAAAAAGTACTGAACCTAATGTCAATTGTAACGATTCTAGTCAAACGGATGAGGTGAAGAAGAAACCCGAACGTCCCCGTTCGTTGTTACTTGATAAGATGAAACAATTTCATGGTGCTAAGAATGATAGTGTAGATAAAGAAACCAAAGCCGCTAAAACGTCGAAATTGCCAGTAAACTCATTCAGACGTAGCTTAAACTTGGAAAACGTAACAGTTGAAGTTCCTAAGAAGAATGTGAAGACACCGCGGAACAGCGAAGTTGTTGAAGATAACAAAGATAATAATAGAAACTCCGTGGCTACGGATGACAGCTCAGTTTTTCTGTCACCTGATGATAACGCCAGTGGTGACTCGTGGTCCGTTTGCTCAGATTACCACACTCAAGATTTACACTCTCCCGTTTCACCAAATGGTTATTCATGTGATGTGGGCGATGAGAATGAGTCCGTCATCGATCGGATCCGAAGAAAGAGTTTCTATACTCGTTTCAATGAGAAGAAGCGACCCCGCAAACCTAGTCTCACTCGAAATTACAAAGATCTCGACTTGTATAAAGAACCGACTTATAAAAATCCTGACTATTCATCTTTGGATCGGAGATCGTACGATCGTACTCCTCTTACTCGTCGCTCGACGTTCACTTCTCAAGATCCTGTTAAAAGAGAGTATAAGGATTACACTCGCAGTTCGTCGCTTTTGAACGACTATGTTAATGTTCCAAATCGTTATCAAACTTACAACGCTAAAGTGAGTCGTCCGACGACTTCAATCTATTCGGATTCTGAAGATACGACTTTGGATGAGTTTTTAACAGCTGCTAAATCCAGAAAGTAAGTTGGTTTGAGGGTGGAGTGTTGTTTAAAGTTTGGATTTCAGATACAGTTCCCCATTGCAACCATCCACATTACACCGAGGATCAGTTTCTCCAGTTAACGAGCAGTTTTACTTTAACAGACCTACGTCTTCCGTTTCTCCCCCAACTTCATCAGAACCGGTTTAAATTAAGTTCTTATATTTTTGTAACTTTGTACATTACGTGACGGGTCACGTGATAAATAGATTTAACTCTCTTGTGATCACTAGTATACAAGTCAGACCTGAAAAGTTGTTCATGTAGAAATTGTTGCATTAGTTGGTAGATCCATATCAAGTTTTCTTCTGTTAAATTAAGGTTTCAGATCTAACAAAGTATTCTTGAGTCTCATTTATTTGCATAGAAAAGTGTAGATAAATAATGTATTATTAATATGTAAATGTTGTTTGCTTTTTTATTTATTATTAGAGTCGTAGTTTGTTTAGAGTTTTTCTAGTGGTTATTTTATATAACGATGATATTTAACAAAAATTGGATTGAAAGTGTTAAAGTACTACTACTAAAGTAGCATTGTTCAAGTTTAAATGATTTTAATTATCAGTTGACCCTTAAGTCTGCCACATTAAGACAATGTAGCGTTATAATTTAGGTTGAGTTTGTGTGAATTGTTAGAATTGTATGTTGAATTTGGTGATTTTATAAAAAATATAAAATATGTCAAACTTTCTCAAGTTTTTGCGCGCCATCACCGTACCACCCTTTACCATTCACCGTGCACCTTGACATAATTTACTCACCCTGACCTGATATTGATCATCAGTCTGTTTTGAAATGGGTGCGAAAGCATGTAAACCCTGCAGAAAGCGCAAAGCTAACACCTTCCAAGGGGGTTCAATCTTGGACCGAGTTATCAGTCAAGCCTCCAATCAAGATCAGTGTCTTCTATACAAACTAGCCAACTACAAGAAAGGTAAGTCTGTGCTTTGTAAACAAGCGACGATTTTTCACTTCAGGGGGTGAGTTAATTGACGCATACAACACTGGAGGGCAATTGGAAGTAGAGAAATTGATCCGAGACCAGTTCGGCCAGCTCATGTATCAGGAAGGGAAAGGACAGATCATTAACAGGTCGGAATATTTAAGATGGAAATTCAGAGATCACGAGCAAGTGATTTTGCCGATTGAGGCGTCGCTGAGTCGGTACGATCCTCTGGCGAAGTGGCAGGATCACGAGTCCTGTTGGCAGATGCAGTATAGAGGCTCCTTAGGGGAGTCTTTGTTGCATGTTCTCATTATTTGCGACACGAAAATACATACGAGACTCGCTCGGACTTTGATCAAATGTTTTCCGAAATTGGCTCTCGATGTGGTGGAAGGAGAGGAGTATTTGGGTGCTAGTGCCCTTCACTTGGCCATTGCGTACAATAACAACGAGCTAGTTCAAGATCTCGTGGAAGCGGGAGCTAATGTAAACCAGCGAGCCATTGGGAGTTTTTTTCTTCCCAGGGACCAACAGCGGCAAAAGCCTGCAAAACAATCAGATTATGAAGGATTGGCGTACTTAGGGGAATACCCCCTTGCATGGGCTGCCTGCTGTGCGAACGAGAGTGTCTATAATCTTCTGTTGGACAGCGGGGCACATCCTGATCTACAAGACAGTTTTGGAAACATGATCCTCCACATGGTTGTCGTGTGCGACAAACTGGTACCTTTTATTCAGGCGGTCTTTAGTATCTAAAACTCATTTTCAAGGACATGTTTGGATACGCACTGCGACATCCCAAACTTCCGGCAAGCAATGGAATTGTTAATAAATCGGGACTGACGCCGCTCACCTTGGCGTGCAAACTAGGACGAGCTGAAGTATTCAGGGAAATGTTAGAACTGTCAGCTAAAGAGTTCTGGAGATACAGTAACATCACATGCTCGGCGTACTTCTTGAACGCTCTCGATACGCTGCTTCCCGATGGCCGCACAAGTTGGTAAAACCAAAAAATCAACAGTAAATTTATGAGTATTTTCCAGATTGGAACTCTGCTCTCTTCATAATATTGAACGGAACGAAAGAAGAGCACTTGGATATGTTAGATGGAGGGATCATTCAGAAACTGTTGGAGGAAAAATGGAAGACCTTCGCTCGGGTAATTTTGGAGCTCTGACACTTATAATTCTAACACCACACTTTTAGAACCAATTTTTGAAGAGACTGCTAATTCTAGTTCTGCATTTGCTCCTCCTCTCCTTGGCGGTCTACTTGCGACCGGAAGACCTCGACGAGCCTCTCCTCCAGTGGTCAGACGACGTAACAGTCATTGCAAGGTAATCCCATCAATGTAACAACCACTTTTGATTCTCTTTCTTTAGATACGTTTGTGAAGTCGGCACGATTCTAGGTGTCCTCAGTTACTTAATTCTGCAACAGGGCGATGAGCTTCGCAATCAGGGCCTCACTGCATTTTTAAAGCAACAGGTAATTCCGTGCCACTACGACACATTTTTAAGTAATTTAACTTTCAGGCGAACTCTCCACCGAAATTGATTTTCCTTAGTTCTAATATTCTAATTTTGGCCTGCATTCCGTGTAGATTATATGGAGACAAAGAAACGGAAGAGGCGATTCTTTGTTTTGCGGTTCCAGGATCGTGGTTTCTGTTGATGTTTTTTGCAGGGTCCGTACTGACTTTTTTGTTTCTCTTTATGTATGTTTAATTGTAGAGCCGTACGTTTGACGGGGCCTTTTGTTACCATGATCTACAGTATGATCACTGGGGACATGTTGACTTTTGGTATCATCTACACTATTGTACTCTTCGGATTCTCTCAGTCGTTTTATTTTCTTTATAAGGGATTTCCTGGGGTCAAAGCCTCTTTGTATAACACCTACGCGAGCACGTGGATGGCCCTTTTCCAAATCACTCTCGGAAATTACGATGTAAATACCAGAAAACCACTCGCACAGTTTTAACACTGTTAATTTTAGTACCAAGAACTCTCTTTGACAACTTATCCCGGCGTGAGCAAGACAGTTTTTGCGCTCTTCATGGTCTTTGTCCCCATTTTGTTGCTCAACATGTTGATCGCAATGATGGGTAACACCTACGCCCATGTTATTGAACAAAGCGAGAAAGAATGGGTGAAGCAATGGGCGAAAATCGTGATTGCACTTGAGAGAGCGATTCCCCAATCCGACGCCCAGCATTATCTACAAGAGTACAGTATTTCACTAGGTCCTAGTGAACAGGATCCCACCATCGAAAAACGCGGTGTCTTAATCATTAAATCAAAGAGCAAGACCAGGGCAAAGCAAAGAAAAGGTGCCGTCGCGAACTGGAAACGAGTGGGAAAAGTAACAATCAACGCCTTAAAAAAGCGCGGGTTAACAGGTGAAGAAATGCGCTGTTTAATGTGGGGTCGCGAGTCCATCAACACCCCTGTGAAAACAAAGAAAACGACGAAAGACCCTCTTGCGGATCCTCAAGGTCCTAATTTAACCGGTGGCTTTGGAGATGCTTTAACAACAGCTTTGGACGTCATGGCTTTCACGCATGACTTGGACATTGTTAGCGCTTCTCAAGGGTTGAACTTGGCTGCTAACACGAAACCGGTGACAACGACAGCAACGACCACCACGACGACAAACGTGGTTTCCATCAACAATCAAATTAACACCGCACTTAACACCCAACAGAAAGCCATAGCAAATGCTGGCGTGGGGCCCATGGCGATGATGGGCACAGTCAGCCAGATCACGGATTCTCAAGTGTTCACACCTGCGATTATTCCTAAGAAGGAAGGCGGTAAAGTACCGAATACGGAGGACCCGTTCCGGGAGCTCGTCATCAAGTCTGATAGCACTTGCGATCCGGAGAAACTGAAAATGCTCGCGTTGTCAGCCGCTGATTTACGCGACGTGGAAGAAGTCAGCTTAGCAAAGCAACAAAACAAGAGCGTTAAGAGTCTCGCAGGAATTTTTGCCGGGACTGAAACTTTTGTTAGAAAGGTTGAGAAAACGATCAAGAAGAAGTACGCGGCTTTGGATCCCAGTGATAGTGAAGGCTTCGGAGGTTCGAAACGTCTAGGTCTTCACAGTAAATCAGTTTTTATTCTAGAACCACCACTGTTGGGGAAGGTTTCAAGAACCCGACGCGCTAAATCAGCGAATTTGCGCAACGCCTCCGCGAAATCTAAAGCTTCAGACAAAAAGAAACTCGTCCCTGGTTCCCAGTCCAGTTCCACTGACACCGTTAATAACGAAGTGGCGGATAAAGGTAACGAAAACTCGGATTTAGACTACGCGGAAGAGCGCATAAAACTGGTGAAGGAGTCTCTGAAACAAGCAGTGGATGTCGCGCAGATAAGACCAATTAACATAGACGTGGCGTTGGGAGAAGAACAAGTGTAAGTATCTTCTTTTGTGGATCTTCAGCGAATTTGGTAACTTGTAGCTCGGTGACTATTTCTGAAACATTACGAGTGCAAGGATCGGGAGATGGGGCCGAAGTTCAGTCTTCCAACGTCAAGCCAAAGAGGAAGAAGAGGAGCAAAACCGCGAAAAATAACAAGTAATTTCTTCTTTAGGAAGACAGGTGTTAATCAAGCGAATTTCTAGAGTGGCGCCTGCTACAGAGCCGAGATCTTGTCGCTCCGCTACCGACCATTTGAATTCCGAAGACAGTGACTCGCCCGATCCTCTAGAACCTTGGAGTACAAAGAAAATAGCAAATATGAATAAAATTTTAGCTTGGGAAAACGACCAAGATAGCATGTAAACTATCAAAGTTTGACAAATAAATTCTATTTTTATGCTTCCTCGAAATTCTTGTGTAAAATGCGGTTTTCTGTTGCTTTCTTAACCGAACGGTACGAAAAGGAATTGGAATCGTACCAAGTGTACGATAAGTACACGCCAGACTTTAAAAGTAAGTAAAAACTGGGATTTGTACCATTATTGCCTGGGTTTATAGAGACTTTGTTGACCAGTAAGTTTTATTCAAAATATGAGCGCCCAAAAAAAGTTGAGGCTGATCCGGTAATCGTCGCAAAGATAAAAACGTGGAAATATGAAGTACCCAATCAAAAGTATCCTTCTACCATGACAGAAAATCAGTGGTAAGTTTCCATGTTCTTGTAACATAAAGAATTTAGTTTGGTAGCTACGGGTGGTACTTGGATCCGCTGGTTCCCATAGATCGAGAGGACAAGAGATTTTACCACCCTAAAAAATGCACGGATTTTGTGAAACACGAATTGCGAATGAAGATGGACGAGTCAGCTTTACCAAAAGTGAAGTTCACTGGAATTCCTTTCAAAACACAATAAAAACTTTCAAATTACCCGCGTCAATGATAGTGGCTCCACTAATCTCAAACTACAATTTCTAACCTTCAAATCTGACAACCCAAATAATTATCAAAACATTGAATAAAAACTCACGATGATATCTCACGCTACCGTGATACGTAACGCCCCGCATCAAGACCTGATGAATGAGCTCCATACTTTTATCAAGGGGGCGCTCAGACTCGAGCGCTGTAACCCCCTGGAGCTGACGAAGACAGCGTTGAGGCTCTTAAAGAACATCCCAGCGGCTCGTACTGCCCTTTTTGAGTTTTTTAGTAGAGTCTTTGGGGACGCAGCTTCGAATTACATTCAAGCAATTGAGGTAAACAAACAGGGCTATTATATCAAACTGACTTTCTTTTTTAGACTGAGATTAAGACTGGGGAGCTTCCAACAGCTAACGAAACTGATGAAGCCGTCGTATCGGAAATTCACACAGTTTTAAGTACTTTTATTGCTGATAACCCCACAGCATGGGCCCCCATTGTCAGTACATGGTCTTTGGAATTACTGGGGGAAATATCAACGAAATTTGCGGGGCGAGCACACTTATCTACGAGTATTTTTCCCAATCTATATCTCCTTTTTTCTCTACAGTATATTTTTTAGATTTGAATGAGACTCTTCAGCTGTGGATGAACTGCCGCGCCACCAAAGTCCTAGTGGAAATCAACACTAAATGCCTGTCTAGTTTAATGCATTCAGATACTGAAACTTGCATTAACGCCCTTTTAGACACTTCAGTTAAGCATTCGCCTAATTTTGATTGGGTGGTGGCTCATGTAGGGAGTTGTTTCCCCAATACTGTAATTACAAGAGTTTTGTCTTGTGGCTTAAAAGACTTTTGTCAGATAAAATCATATGAACAGGGGAGTAATTCACCAAAGCTCAGATCAGTTGTGGGGATTTTAGGCCATTTGGCTGGGAGCCACAGTAATGATATAAGGTCCGCGATTTTGGAGATGTTTCTTGTAAGTTTGCAACGAGACAGGAAAACGTTTTTATTTTTATTTTTAGTGGAGTTTACAACAAGACGCTCAAGATGCCGATGTTATGAAACTAAAGAAGAAAGCCACAGTGCCTTTTATATTACAATTGTCGTTTTTGTCATCCACTTTGTTCTCGTCAATATGCAATGATATGAAGAACATTTGTAAGTTTTTTAATATTCTTCTTATATTTTTTTAATTACTCTCATTACATAATATTTCTTTTTTTAGTAAGTGTGGACGTGATCCGCGAACTGTGTCCATTCGTAGACGACTGGTGTAAATATTTCGGCTCAAACGAAATTCTGGAAGACTTATTACTAACTTTGATCCTAAGCTGTGATAACGGCGGTATTCAAATAATAAATTTATTGCTAGACTGCATTGAACACCCTTCAAACGACCCAACAATGCAATCAATCAAGGACAAATCCCTAGAAATCCTTCGTAAGTCATTCTTGCGTAATTTCTCACGACCAATTATCCGTTTTTTCAGAAAATGTTATGTACAGAGTGGACGAAAACGTTCGCAGCGACAAGACTGTCGAATTACTGACTTCGTTTTCCCACGACTTGGTTGAAATCCACAAGAACTTGCTAAGTCTGAAAGAAGTAAGAGCTCAAGCTGCCGGACAGATTGTGATTTTCTTGGGACACAATAATCCGTCGCTGTTGGTGCAATCCATCAGTTATTTCTTCCAAAACTTGAAAACTTTGGAGCATTTGAGCTTGTTGGTGAAAATTATATCCCACGAGCTTGTTAATAAAACAGTTTGGCCGTATGCCGAAAAAGGGGGATATTTTTCCGTGGTGTTGGAGCAAATATTAAGCAGACATATCGAAGGTAAAGCGGACGATGACGATTTGGCGCAAACGTGGGAGAATTTGTACATTTTATTAAAGTAAGTATCACAGAAAAAAATATTGTCGTGACCAGGTTTCTAGGTGGGAGAAAAGCGGCCGCGTCTCGCTTTTAAAATCGCATATCATCACCAAAGCAATTCTGACTAATTTACCACATTTTACATCAATATTCGGAAGAGACACGAGTCATGTCCACACGATTTCTAAAATCCTAAACGAATTGGAGCTTCCTACCAGTAATAATTTAGAGAGTTTACCCATCGAAGTCGTTCTCAATCTAACGCAATCTACAATAAATTACTTCTTTATTTGTTGCCGCGAAGAAGGTAATTTTCTTCTGTTTTGTTTCTCTCGCTAACCACACTGATTTCAGGCACGTCTAATAAAGCTAAAGGCTTCGACAGACTAAACCGAGTTCTGCGACGCCTTTGCACTCGCTCAAAAGTCGCCAGAGTTTTAGCTTTGCGCGAATTACTCGAACGAGCGCTGTTCCGCAAAGAAAGTATTCTTTTCGGGGCCAAAAACACCGCATCGTTTGATGAAAACTCGGACAAGTTATTACTGAAACAAAACAAAAAAATCAATAAAACGATCCCACTGACCAAACATTCTTCCGTGTTCAATGGAGGGATAATCGGAACAGGGAAGCGAAAACTTCTTCCTCTGAACGAACTACCGGCTGAAGAAGTAGCCGCCAACACGTCGGAACTCATCAATGCGATAAAGTCGTGTTGTTCTCTTTGTGAAGACGTGGAGGCTAAATTCTCGGAGTTGTCTCTGGAAAGTGTAACTTTGGTCTCTTTGCTTTTGGTTCAGTTCGTCAGTCCTGATGTTATGTACAATGGCCTTCCGTGGCCGGATGAAGAGTTCGCGAAAGTTACGATAGAGCGAGATCTTTTCATCCGGCGCATGTTTACCAACGTACCGGTCCTCTGGGACTTGTTAAGTTTCATAGCTTTATCAAGACCAGCTCTTTGTTATTGTTCTGTTCTCATGCGGGCTTTAACTGCCACTCTTATTCACCAGTGGAAGAGCACGGGTGAACAAAGTAAAGCCCATCGTACCGAAAACTACAAAGCTTTAATGAACACGACCGTCAATGTGATCGATGTTATGGCAATGGGGCAGTTATTACCGCCACCGTTGTCTAACATTAGAGATATTTTACCGAATTTAAAATGTTTTGAGGTTTGTAGATGAAAGTAACTGTGATCGGAGTCTCTTCACTGTGTTTTTAGATTGTTGCGATTTTGAGGGATTGTATTTGGATTTATATGAGGGACCACATTCCGTCACCTGCTTTGTTTGTGGGGGATTCCAATGGGATTCATTGGCGGGATCCAACTTTGTCCAGACCTGCAGAAGTTTATACCAACACTTTAAGGATTATCATGCAGAGAAACATCGAGACGTTGGGACAAATGTGCTCTCAGATGTTTATAAATATACCTAAACATGAATAAAAAGTACAAAAATCTTTTTGTGATTGCTTTATCGGACTGATGTCTTAACAACCCTTTTAACGGATTTGTATGACAATAAGTACTTTAGCGGACTAGTCCCTTTTCATGTTTCCTATTTTCCGAATCCTAGTCCAAATTTTTCGATTCTTGGAACTGTGAGGTCTTCCGTTCGTACAATGTTAAGCTTACATTACAAAGTCTAGGTCTATTTCCAAGGACAAGAGCACTCAGAAGTCTACTGCGCCGCCTGCAAAATAAAACTGATTGACAGTATGATTGATCGTGTTACGTACAAAGCCGACATTGATGGATTGACGAATGAAAGTGACGGCCATCTAGTTTTCGCTTGTTGTCCAGTGCGTTCTTGCTACTATGGAAGGTCTTCGTTGGGAATCACCTAAAACTGTCGACGAAGGCTTCAGAAATTTTATACAATTGTATAAATCTTTGCCAGAGCTGTGGAACACTTTAAGTCCGCTGTATTCCAACAGATGTAAGAAAATTGAGGGTTATAAGAAACTTCTTAGAGTTCTTAGAGAGGTAAAACCGGGGGCAACGGAATGTGATGTGAAGAAACAGATTAATTCTCTGCGCTCCAACTACAGGAGAGAACTAAATAAAGTTAAGGCTTCAAAACGCCTTGGAAGTAATCCCGACGATGTGTACAAACCTTCATCGTGGAAGTTTTACGCATTGTCGTTTTTACAAGACGGCGAAACTCCGGAGGTTATCGTTAAACAAGAAAACGAACAGTCACCGGTAGGTAATAAAACAGTTTTTCATTAGATGTGTGTGGTTTGTTTCAGGCACTTGAAGAAGTCGAGGAGTACGAAAGTGATGCTTCTTCAATAGTACCTGAGACGTACCACTTTTCTTCGATAACTCCAATAGGTCCACCACCGAAAAAAGTAAAGACAGGTGGTGCCAAAATACAACAAAATGAACTACGAAGGTCAACTTGCAACTGCGTATCAAATGAGCCTGATGATGAAATCTTTGATATAGCTAAGGTTTGGGCTAATAAGCTGCGAAATCTGAAGCCCATTCAAAGAAAGTTAGCCGAGAAGGCGATCAACGACATTTTCTTTGAGGCCGATATGGAAAACCTTCATAGGTATTCCGTACAGATTAACTGCGAAAACACAATGCAAAGTGGAATGTCGTTACCGTCTAGCAGTAACTACCCTGGTTGAGACAAAAATAATTTTGTTTGTTTTATTTTATATTTTGTATGTTTAAATAAAAATATGTTTATAACTCATTTTTTCATTTATATTTTTAATAGCAGACGTTATCTCCATCAGATTGTCAGTTTGATTGACGTCAGGAATGTTATTTCTGAATGATTCAATCTTATTGATAATACAATAGACCCACTAAATTTGGGAAAAACGAAGAACCTAAAATCTAATAAAACAAACAACGTTCGTAAACTATTTATTTAAAAATATGTAAATTATCACTTATTCAATTAAGCTTTATAAAATTTACATAATATCACACGTAGTTCAACTACTAAAGCTTTGTATAATCACAAAGAACACAATTTATCGGTACTCGTTGATACAAAATAATAAAAAATGCGTAAACAAATTTGCTTCAGATTTACCTCACAAAAAACTATCTAATTATTCATATTAATTTGTTATGTAAATGTTTACAGTTCGCGCAGATTACACTGCAACTTTTTAAACTCCTTATCAGTCAAAAATTGCCATCGGTGCCCCATCATCTGACTAATTTCTTTCTCCACAAGTTCATAAGAGCGACTATTTGTCTTCAGCCAAGAATAAAACTCATCACTCCATTCAGGATTTTTTTGCCAGTCGCAGCGAATTATCACAGCGTTACCTCTAATGTACAAATATTTCAAATTTTTTCCACTGTAGGCAAGAAGAAGAGCCGTGGAAGTAGAAATCCGCTCTGTAACAATCTGTGGACGGTCAAGTTGTTATTTCAGTCTTAAGAACTTACTAGAGTCGTTAGATAGTAGCATTGCCTCACTAATAACATCAAACTTCCGTCAACTCTTTCATCAAACGATTTGCTGCGGTGAAATCGGGGGATGTTTTTATGGCCGTAGACACGAAGAGTGTCTTTATAAAAGTCGATGGTGTTTAGTATATCGCCCTCTCTTACCTGTAACTATTTATTTGCGGTCACTGGAGGTGTTAGATAATACTGACCTTAGCATGTGGCGAATCGTACAGGATAGTACTGACGGGAGCCCCCTGTTGCCAAATCAGCGGTTTTTCTTTAAGAGTCTCAAGTTGCAAATGCACCCGGAAGTGAGGATTATTTTTACGTGCACTTTTCCAAATTTTGTAGCCCACAGGTCTTATTTTAACATCGTTTGGTGTGTACCTGTTCTGTATAATGTAAATATGTTGTATATTCGTGTGACTTAAAAGTTCAATAACGTCATCGCCCAAATTTTGAGGGCTGATGTACAACATCTACAACAAGCAGTCATTTTTGAAATCTTCATCACGTCGTTACCTGTAAGTTCAAAAAGACTCCTACGTGGAACAGTTCGTACTCAACTCTAGTCGTGTTGATCACCGATAAAATCTGTAAAGTAGTACAACACCTCTCGCAGACTTCGTCTAGTAAAAATTGTGCCTCTTTGGGGTCTAACATCAAATCGATCAATTCCAGTCTTTTTAACTTTTTGAGGTTTGACATGAGGCGTTTGAGAGCAGCGAGAAGTTTACCACCGGTTCCGAAAAGACGAATTCTTTCAGTATCGTCTCTATTTGTCATGTTGCAAGGAAACGTGAACTTGAGCGTGTGGATATTTTTACCAGCTTCAAATTCGGGGTTGGTTGCATTATTCATTGATTGTTCAGTACAGAAAGAAACCATGTTCATAAATTCGTACAAATTGTAGAAGTTCAACATGGCCTCGAAAGTCAGAGAGCGAAAGTTACGTCCAACTTGGGACAGACAAGTTTGAGTTCTTAAGTGGTCTAAAACATACTAAAAGAAATTTCCTTGAGATTATTAAATCATGTTTAGTAACCTGCCATCCTGAGTAGTAATTAAATCTTCCGCGTGTTAAAGTCGTGTCTTCAAGAACGAAGCGAGACCAAACGTACGGTAGATAAAACGCTCTATTCCAGGATTTGCACACTAAACTAGCGTAGTATTTCTCCCGGATTGATAAGTAAGCGAATATTTTTTCCAATAGAAGATCCGGGAGCTCGTTCCATTGCGAGTACTCCTTATCTTCTCTTTGTTCCTCATCCTCCAAGTCGATGTAAATCGCTGCAAGAGTCACAACCCGCTCAAGCAAAAATAGAACAATCTCTTGAGATCACTGTTAAAAGCAAGCAGTGCAACGCTAACTCTACATTTTAGTGCATCCATGTTAATTTGGAAAATGTACCTTTAGAGCCCGTACTTTTGGACTTATACATTTCGGTCCATAATTCGTGTGAGAATTTATGATGTCTATCACGTTTGTAAAACGTACTCGAAACCGCCCCTAAAATGATTGTAAAGTTAACCAACACGAAAACCAAGTCAAATGAAAGTCATTCGACTTGGGCCAGGAACGCTCTGTAAAAATAACTGTAGTAATAAATATGTATCAATCGTTACCTTCGTCATTTTCGTCAACTTTCCAACAGCCTCGATTCATTGTTTTTGTATCGATGTAAATATTTAACGTGCACGCCGGCTTATGTAATTTAAAATTCGGTTCAAAATAGTCTTAAAATAGATGGGTTAAATATAGAGCTAGAGGTACTACGTTTTTTGAGCGAACGCAGCGTTGGAATAAACATGAGGAAATATATTGGATGGGTTTGCTAAAACTACTGTTTGCATTGGGAATAATATATTAATTCGTTTATTAGCGTAATTAATAAGAAGAAGTCGATATATAAGTATAGAAAATTTTCAAAGAACAAGATGCTCATTTTTATTTTACATCACAGTTTATTTTATTTGAACATCAGTCTTCGCTTCAATCCAATCCAAAAAACTGGTGACTCTAGAAAAAGCAGATGGATACCCAGGCAGACAGAAAATAATCCCAAAAGACACAATTCCAATCTGTTTTCCGTCTTCGGAAATAAGCGGGCCCCCAGAGTCCCCGTTACAAGAGCCCATTTCATTTTCAGGCGAAGTGCAAATGTTTGACTCAGGCAATTTACCAAACCCTTCTTCACACTCTTCGTTGCTAATAACAGGGACATCTACGTAATTCAAGACATCTGATAACTTATCACCGAAACCATCAGTTAATCCCCATCCACTAATCCTTCCGGTTGTACCAACATAACTGTTATTTACATCGTCTCTGCTTGGTAAAGAAACAATTTGAATGGCATCAGTTAAATTGACACTGTGTGATAATTTAATAACACCAATATCATTGATGATTTGCTCTTTATCGTAGTCTTCGTGAATAGTAAGATTTGCACTATAAATGGAGGCTTGAGTGTCTTCATCTTCAAGAGGCTTATGTGCCCCTAGAAGAACTCGAGCCAGTATACCTCTAAAGAAACAACGAAATTATCTTTGTTTTACTTAGAACCACTTACTCGTCGTTACAATGGGCTGCAGTGAGTACATAGTTTTCGGAGATAAGAGTACCGCCGCAGTACCATCCTGAGTCTAAAGTGTAGATTTCCAAGAATGCTTGGTAAGGAATGGAATGGGGTTTTGCTTCCTGACCTCCAATGATGCGAGGACTCGGCTTAATTTTCACTTCTTCAATTGGATGTTTGTAAAGATTACGAAATGGGAGTTTGGTACCCTATGAAAACATACTGGTACTGTTGGTACAGAATCACAGAAACATTACCTTCGGAGCTGCAGCTGCGAAAGCGAGAAGGCACGAGAGGTACAAACTTAGAGGAGACGTCTTCATTTTGAGACTGACTGTAAATCTGATTGATAATGATATCAAACACGCTTTATAATTTCTCGTTTATCTTAAGTGATTTCTTACAAAATTCGCAGTTGAAGATGCCATTATTTTGATATGATTGATTAGGTATGGTTTATTTACTCTAAGGCTCTAATTATTTACATTATTGTTACATCAGTGTGAAATTCAATCCAATCCAAAAACCTGGTAATTCTGGTGAAACCCGCAGGAAATCCTTTTATACACAGCGTGTACGTGAAAGAACCAATCCCAATCTGGACACCATTCACAACCAGCGGCCCTCCTGAATCTCCAGTACAAGGCCCGTTGTTGGCAACTCCAGATGTACAGAGAATTGAAGGCATAAGAAACCCGTACACTTTCTCACATTGCCTGTTGTTGATTACGGGAAGATCAACATAATTTAACACATCTGACATTTCATCGACAGAGCCGTTTATATAACCCCAACCACCAACTCTAGCAATTGAACCCTCATAAGTGTTGTCGTACGAAGAAAGACTTGGTAAAGCAACTGGTTGGATGGCTTGAGTGAAAGTAACAGGTCTTGGAAGCTTAATAGCGCAAATATCATTAACTAGGCGGTAATCGTAGTATTTATAATGAATTGTCATATCTTCAGATGTCGAAACATATTGACTGGTTTCGGAGGTCGAGAGATTGTGGGCTCCGAGCGTTACAATAACTTTTGTTGCGCTACGATACAAAATAAATTTTGAAAATATAGAGAAGAGAAGACACTCACGTATCACAACATTGTGCAGCAGTTAAGAGGTAGTTTTGTGAAACGAGCGAGCCCCCGCAGTACCAAACATAGTTCGCGCTACGAAATTCTAAGAAAGCTTGGTAAGGCATGGAATGGGGTTCTGCTTCGTGGCCACCAATTATTCGAAGTTTTGGTGGGGCGACGATATTATTAATTCCTTTTTTATACATTTTGCTAAATTTTAAGTGATCCTGTTAACAACTTTGGTAGAAAGTGTGTTAGATAATAGTGAACTTACTTTTTGAGTGGCTGTAGAGACAGCGATGATGGCTAAGATAAGTATCAGAGACTTCATGTTTGTTACTTAAATTTTGATTTTGATGTAACTTCCTTTTATACTCTCTCTTATCTGTAAGAGGCAAGTGAATTAAGATTTATTACATCAGAACTTAAAAAAGTTAAGTTCACATATTGGTTTGATTAGATACTTGTGGAGATTGTATGATGTAAGTTTTAATAAGTTTTTGTAAGAATTTAAATCCTCATTGATTGTCATAAGAAAAATGGAGAAAACAATGAGAAAATTGAAGTACACCAGGAGCGTTCAATGTATTCTCGGTATCGCTGTGAAGAACTTTAAACAAAATTTTATTTTTCAATATAGTTTTCCATAACATCGATACACTTGTGAGATCTGTGAACTAACTTGTCAATCTTTGTAATTTTTTTTTCTTGCCCTCAAAATGCGCATTTATTGCTATATTCACTTTTTCATCATTAAAAAATCGGTTTCCGCGAAGTTTTTTTTCTGAATTGGGAAACAAGTAGTAATCGCTGGGAGCCAGGACTGGACTATAGGCCGTGTGGTTAATTTCTTCGAAGCCACAGTCTCGAACAGCAGCTTTGCAAATGCACGCGGTGTGAACTGGCGCGTTGTCATGAAGCAGCAAAACACCGACAGGCAGTTTTCCCCGTCTTTTTTCTTTAATTGCTACCCTTAAATTACTCAAAGAATTGTGTGATCGGTACCAGCTGATAGATTAATCATTTCTGCTAACTTTTTTAATATTTCCTTCAGTCCTCTCTGCCCCTTTTAAATTCATTTGACCATTTTTGAACTGTGAATAATAAAGGAGCAGACTCTTCGTAAACCGCCTTCATTTCGTCGAAAATGGTTTTTGGTTTTTCCCTTGTTTTGTCAGGAATTTTATCACAGCACGGTGCTCGATTTTTTTGCAACATGTTCGGAACAGCTCTTTTTGTCGACTTTTTTGGCAATTATTCACCAGAAAACAAATGATCCAAGTGATCCAATTTTGCCTGGTTAGGTACCTCTAAAAATTCATCTTTCTTATGCAGTGATCAAATTACCCAAATCATTATCAGAAATAGCAGATACCGAGAATGCATTGAACGCCCTTTGCAATTTATAAAATTGATGGCTTTAGAAGAACTTTAACATTTTATTTTACCAATATTGGTTGGCGCATCCACCATTTTTCAGAAGTTTTAAAGTTTTGCGGAATCTTGTAAGAGCATCCAATGTTTTTCAACAACTTAAGAATTACTAGTCATTTATTTGTAATTTTGCAGAGATTATAAAAATGATTTACAATTTTATACTCTGTTAGTTTTGAATGAAAAAAAAACAGCGGTTGCATCAAAACATGAGAAATTGTTCGATTTTTATACTATTCTCATTTTCATACGCAAAAATTTTAGAATTTTATGTTAGGCCACAAATAAAAAACGTATACATTTTGTGGTCATTTAAAAAAAATACAGAGTAATTTTAGTCGAATATATTTATTTGAACAATTGATACAAATTTGTGGCGACTTCTCTACATTTATTGACTTCACTTTCTACAATCTACCTAATAACAACATCACTGTTTTCTGCTATCCAATTCAAATAATAATCAACTCTTGTAAAACTTGAAGGATATCCTTTCATACAGTAAATTACTCCGAACGACATTACCCCAATTAAAACACCATCGCTTACAAAACTCGTACCATAATCATAATCACATGGAGAAACATCCTTATCTTTATATTCTCCTGAAATACAAAGCATGGACCGTGGTAACGGTTGCAAACTACTGCAATCATCACTATCGTTATCCAGAACTTCTGTTTCTATAACTCGTAAAAGAGGAAATAATTGGCTAGTCGTACCACCATCAGTTCCCCATCCACCAATTTTTCCAACTTGTCCTGTGTATCTAGGAGCGGTATTTAATTTGCCTGGCAAATTTACAGCTTGGATAGCATCTGTATACTCCACAGGATGAGGGAGTTTGATAAGAACTAGATCGTAAAGGTAGCCGTGTTCTTCGTAATTTTCATGAAATTTAATCTCTTTACTATAAACATTGACTTGAGTATTCTCAGTTATGAAGATGTTGTGAGCACCAAGAGTTACTAAGACTTCAACTGAGCTAAAAAGTAAACGCACTGATGGAAACCGCAGTAAAATTCTTACCCGCTGGCGGCACACGTCCCGGAACTTATTACATAATTGTGGGAAATAAGACTTCCGGTACAATATGTAGCATAGTATTCATTGTAGAATTCCAATAGAGCTAAATATGGCATGGAGTGCGGTTCAGCGAGGTCTCCTCCTTGAATTCTAGGCGATTTTTTGGTAATATGGCGCATGGGTAGCCTAGAAGCCTAAAAATACCAGAATTTTAGGAATTTACTTAAAGGTGAATTACCTGAGCTAGAGGCATAATGAGCAAGACAATCCAGGCAAAATCAGTCTTCATCTTGATAGCGACAGTTCGTTTGATTTCCTGTGTGATAAAGCTGTTTATTTATACTTTTAAAAGTCTTATCATGAAGTGGATGGCTTAAGCTCTCGGGATTGAAAGTCATTTCCTTAATTTTACGGGGATATTTGAAATTGATTGCGACGTGCGTTACAAAATCGAGGTTTCAGAAGCTAAATTAGCGAAATTTCTAATATTTATTAATAATAAATTCACAAATAAGCACCGGAGATTTCATGTTTGTTTGAATTTATTGCAACTTACTTTAAATTTTTTTTGTCTTATCTATAAGAGGTAAAAAGTCATTGTCATTATATCAGAACATGAAAAAGTTTTTATGATGTAAGTTAAAAGATCGTTGCAAGGATTTAGTTTCTCACTTACTTTAACTCTACTAAATTGCATAACTGAATCGAGTCTTCAGTTATGCAATTTAGTAGATCTTTAGCTAAAATTCGTAATTTTGGTCATTTTAGTGCTAAAGCAATGACATTTGTGGAAGTTACTTTCTTCTACTAAATTTTAAAATTTTAGAGCGAAAGCCACAAATTTAAAAAAAATATATTTTTAAAACATAACAAAAATTTCCGGCCTCTTATTTAAATTTGTAATTTTAATGATTTCAGTGCAGCAGCTTTGAAACTCTACCAAATTACAAAATTGTAGAACGAAAAATACAAATTTTAGAAATTTTTATTATTAAGACAACACGAAAATTTCCGACATCCGTTACTAAAATGCATAATTTTAGTAATTTTATTACTACAGCTGTGATATTTGGGGTAGATACTCTTTTTTAATAGTTTATTAGCTCTAGCAAATTGCAAATTAGTAGATCGAAAAACGCAAATTTTATGGCAATTTTTATTTTTAAAACAGCACACATTTCAGACATCTTTTGCTAAAATTCGTAATTTTTTGTAATTTTAGTGCCACAACTATAAGATTTGGCAAAACTAATCTTATTTTTTTTTATTAACTGAACTGATTGCAAAAGTGTAGAGCGAAAGTCACAAAAGATTCGTAATTTCAGTATTTTTAATGCTAATGCTATGAAATTTGGGATATTAGGGTGTATTGCTATTCTTGGGTTGCGTTTTTTAATTTTTTAAGTTTATCATTTCCGGATTGGCAAAATTATTGAGTGAAAAACACAAGTAACTTGGGATTTGTTGTAATTTATTTTTTTAAACTCTCTCTTATCTATAAGAGGCAAGAAGACAATGACATTGTCGTTACATAAAAACATGGAAAAATTAAGTAGACTTATGTTGGGAGTGTCCGATTAGATATTTTTGGAGACTTTCTGATGTAAGTTAAAAGTTTCTTGCAAGGAATTATTTGCTCACTTCCTATACTATACTTGATTTTGTTAGAAAAAAAAAATATAATAAAACGACTTCAAGAAACGAACCTTTCTATACACATTTTGTGGTTAAATATAATGAAAAATATTGTTGTGTGTTATCGCGGATTTGAAACGGGTGGCTAAATCCGGTTCGATATAAAACTTGTGTTGTAGGAGGTTTGAGTTCGAAGGACCATGAATGTGGCCTAAGGTCTAAGAAATGCTGTTTTTCTGGCTAACTGGGTTCATTTAATCTTTATTCTTTCACTGAAGAATGAATGTGAAAGTAAATGAATGAAGAATGAATGAGAATTATTGTAAAATAAGGATGAACAAATATACTTAAAAATAAAAAAATAAAATCCTGGATTCTTTTATAAGTGTATTGACAATCTTTAATACAATGTTTCAATTAACAATAATATCGCTGTTTGCTTCTATCCAGTCTAAGAAGTTAACAACTCTTGTAAACGCTGCAGGGTATCCATGCAAACAGTACCCTTCTCCAAAAGACATTATTCCAAGCAAAACGTTACCGACAACGAAACTAGTCCCATAATCAAAATTACAAGGACCAACAAAATTTCCTTGGTACTCCCCAGAAGCACAGAACATAGTCGAAGGCAATTGGTCGAGCCGACAAAGCGGATCGAGATTACTCACGATTTCCATATCTATAACTCTTAGAACTTCAAACAATTGCTGATTATTTTCCTTTTCAGTTCCCCATCCACCAATTTTCCCTACAAAACCAAGATAAACTTGATCAACATCCTTTTTCCTTGGTAATGCTACAGGTTGAATAGCGCGAGTAAAAACAACAGGATAAGGGAGCTTGATCAGTACTAGATCGTTCATGTAGTCCGATTCCTTGTAACCATCATGGAATTTGATGTCTTTACTGTAAACATTAATTTGAGTTTCTTCAGTTATGAAGACGTTGTGGGCACCGAGAGTTACCAGAACTTCAATAGAGCTATTGGAATGTCATTGTACAAGTTGATGCAACAATCAATAAAATTTACCCTGCGGCACATGTACCGGAAGTTAGGACGTAGTTCTGGGAGATAAGAGCGCCGGTACAATATGTGGCGTAGTAATCACTGTAAAATTCCAAGAGAGCCAGATATGGCATGGAGTGCGGTTCTGCAACGTCTCCTCCAAAGATTCTAGGCGACTTTTGCACATAGCGCGCGGGAAGTCTAGAAGCCTAAACAGGACGTTGAATTTTAGAAATGTGAGTCTATGGTGTTATTACCTGAGCTAGAGACACGACCAGTAAGGAAATCGAAATAAAAACAGAAGATTTCATCTTGATGGAATTCGATAGTTTGATTGTTTGGGGCAAAACTGTGTATTTATACTCTCAAGTCTTATCTTGGATCATGCGAAGTGTGTGCTCATGTCTAGGATTTTGACTTTTTATTTTTAATATTTTAGAGCTCAACTCTAGACTTTTGTATGACTTGAAGACTATTTTCGTAACAACAGATAAAGTTTGAATTTTTCTGTTAAACTAACAATATTTTAGCGCTTCCACCATTTTTCTAGCAGTTTTAAAACGAGTTGTATAGTTTTCATAATTTAATGGACTTGAAATGTAAATATAAATTCAAACGTTACTCAAAATTTACGTTTAGCCTCATTTTTTTGGGAAAACTCAAAAATTTGTATTTTTAAATAATTAATTACATAATTAGAAAATCTTATGAAAATCATATTTATGACACGAGACTCATTTTATTTAATGAAATTGTAATTTTTTGGGCTCGTTTACAAAATGATTGCATGTGTGTTATCTCGAATCCAATCGAAAAACTCTGGGGAATTGTCTGAACTTGTCATAATAACAGATTGAGTGTTTTTAGACTCCGACAGAATAATCTGATCGTCCCCGACTTTTTCTGATGTAATAAGTGCTGAAAAATAAATACGAAGAATCACGGAAATATTTTTTATTAATCACCATCATTTTACAGTTCAGATCGCTGTTAAAAACATCATTTTAAGCCTATACGTTACATAAATGGTGAAAGTTGTTTTCAACATAAAACATTGCAAAAACTCTAACACAAATAAACGTATGTGTTGTTAAATATTGTTGCGAATTGATTTTTGTGTCTTTAATAAGAAGCAACATCTTATTTAAACGAATAAATTAAATGTCTCCTTTTCTGTACATACCTGTATCGTTAGTTGTATGAAAAATATGGCAAAGGCATCTATTTAACAAGCAACATTCAATCGTTAATAAAGAAAGAGTCTAACGGTTTTAGTAAGTACACTTTTGCAAAAATTAAATAAAGTATACACTGCTTTTAAACATTTTTTAACATTAAGGACCATGAAAGTGCTACCAACAATTTTATTTCATGTTATAATAATTGAACACGAATTTTATTAGCTTTTGTCCTAGATTCACTTATAAAAATATTATTCTGTCGTTTCGAGGTCACAGTAACAAATTAGAGCCCTTTTAAAAAAAACAGTACCAATAAAACTGTTAAAACTCGATCAATTGGCGAAGAAAAAGTGTCAAGATCTGAATGTAGAATCTCAAACGATGTTTTAATCATCCCTATTTGTATTTTAAAAATAATAGTACCTAATATAGGCTAAATCTAAACTTGAATTCCTGTATATTTAGGCATAAACTGTTTTCTAGGGAGTTTCGTCTAGTTGTCAAAAATTTTATAATCGGGAACTTCTTGCTTTATTATCATTTAAGTTTTGATGTTTCTCAAATTCTTGACAATTGTAGAAAAAGTGATAAAATTGGTGTCGAATGTAAGATAAAATCAGCGTTTGGTGCAGCCTAAACGATGAATGTTTGCTCTTTTAATTTTGAGTGATTTATTATAATTATTTAAGATTGGTTTATAATATTTAATATTGGTGTAAAAATAAATTGAGCATATTTGTGTAGGGGAAAGTAGGGTTCCTCATTACTGTGGCGTTCTGCCCCACGTTCCCCTACCCCGTTTTTAAAACTCTTAAACATTTTTAGAATGGCTGCAAAAATCCTTGCATTTTTAAAATAGTCTATTCTAAACAAATATTGTTATTGTACTAGAAAATTCCGAACATACAGCAAAATAAAAACTCGCAAAATTAGCGTTTTATAAAATCCGTATTTAATCATATCATAAGCACTCGTCCTTGGCATCTTCTTCCGACTCCTCGTGTTCTTTCAATAAAGGACTCCCGTCAGTGATAGCCAGCTTGCTACTTTTCTGACTCGACCCTTTCTTATGCACGGGGAAAGTCGGAA
The DNA here is from genome assembly GCA_029298725.1 of Gnatocerus cornutus. NCBI lineage: Eukaryota > Metazoa > Arthropoda > Insecta > Coleoptera > Tenebrionidae > Gnatocerus > Gnatocerus cornutus. The sequence goes on from CM055517.1 coordinate 6,840,944, forward strand.
CGAAATTACTGCAAGGTGTATTAGGCGCTGATCGTGAAAGCCATCCTTTGGAGAACATTTTAGCGCCTTTAGTTCTAGGCCCTTCGTATAAAGGCATGTATAAAGTTTTAGCTTTAGCTCTGCTATGAAAGCAACTCTTGCTTGTTTTTGGCTCGTGTGGTGGCAACGGACTTTTTTGTTGAGGAAGCTGTTGGATTTTATCTAAAAGTTCTTTCATTTCAACAGTAGGACTCGTTGCTCTTGGTGGGGAATCCGGAGAACCGAGATTTGCCAAACTGCTGATATCAGAGCCTGTCATACTGTTGGTCACACTGTATTGTAGTTCTTGTAAGTAGTGGTTCGACTGTATTGATGTGCCTAAATTCACAACGCTGCTCGGAACACACACTGAAAGATTCAGCAAGTCTGAGAAGTTGTGATCCTCATCTTGACTCTCAGAGTCTTGACTGCGGTCTTTTGGGAGCTTTTGTGCATGAATTGGTATCCTAAAACACAATCTTAAGAAATATCCTCCAATTATCACAAACTTACTTAATTTTCTTATAGGGCGAAGCATCACAGTTACTTTGGCTTTTGCTTTCTACTCTATCTGGTACTAACGGTTCTACAGTATTTGGCAACGTTGTTGTGTCATTTATAGTACTATTTACAATATTCGTTGCATTCTGACCGAAGCAAGGGTTATCTCGTATTGAAATTTGACGATTTTTATGGGATGGGGTAGTTAGTGCGGACGGGGTCGTACTAGTACTAAGATGGGACTGTATGCTGGGACTGGTATGTACGGCTTGGTAAATCTCCCCATTTGAAAGCAACGAAGCAGAAGTGGGTAGCTGAGGGGGATCGGGGGGCTGGATGTTGTAGTCCTCGGTGGTCACTTCTTCGAGACTTCCCATGCAAGAATAAGGGGGAGGAATGATTGTGTTGGCCTAAAAATGAAAAGAAACTGTCATTTTGCGCATTTGTACAATTTTATTAATTAGTAACATTGTTTTTCAATTTGATTTTATTGAAATTGGTGGATGCGCCGGGAAATTTTGTTTATATCGTCTTCAATTATAATCTAATTGATAAGAAATTTCGTACGCTTATTTTTAAAGCGTCAAAGATTTTTTTTTAATTTTGGTAATTACAAAAATTTATGTATTCATAAATTAATTTAGCCCGAGAAACTGACTACAATTTTCAGAAGTGGTGGAGACGCACGACAAGTAAAAACGTATTGACTTTTTCATCTTGAAATCTGGAGCGTATTCCCTCAGGACACATCAGTCATATTTTACGAAATAATGGGAGAGAAATGGGATCGGACATTACTCAAAATTTTGTTTTCCACATCTGCGACAATATTGAAAATGAAGGAGAATACATAAATTGTTATCAATTCCATGTCTTATTTATTCTTTCCCATTCTTTTTTGTTTTGTCCTCACTAAATTGATTAAATAAATTACTAAAATGGTGGAGGCGCCGGGGAAATTTTTCACTTACCTCATTGGCGGCGTTGCATATAAAACTCGAACTTAGAGAATCTATTGTACTAGTAGCGGATAGAGTTCCTGTAAAACAAACGTTTGATTGCGTCAAATTGAATTCAACCAAACGAACCGACAGGCCGTACTATAAAATTTCTAAAATATTGCACCATAAGATATCCAGTTGATGGGTTATTATTTTTAACCACAGCATCTCCGTTATAACTAATTACCAATGGATACAAATCAGGTTTTGAAGTCACCTTAAAAAAATTATTATTTTCAAAAGTTAGCAAAAAACAGGTAAAAACCTCAGAGTACGGCGGCGGCGGCTGATGAAAACTATTACATCTGCTATATTGAGGTGGTGCATAACAAGAACCGTTAGAATCAGGTTCAGAAGCTCGTTCATCGCGATTTGAATCTCTACAGCATAGATTTCCGTGACTATGACGTCGCCAAAGAGAACAGGCACATAAAATTCCTGCCACTGTGGCCATCACTGCTACCCAAAAATACCTAAAATAACAAAAATAGATATTCTGTCGGCTGCGAGAATTTTAAGTACCAGTGCCCCAGAAAAAGAGGGGTGAAGATATTAGTGGTAGGTATAGCAGGAGGTCTGTGTACAGAGCTAGTCAGAAGGAAACAGCACCCTTGTTTACAGCAATCTTTAGGTGGGGAACACGTGTAGTGACCTCCATCGCAGTTTTTTCCTATAAGCTGCTGAAAAAAAAACAGACAAGGATTTTATGTAATGTTAGGATAAACAAGTGCGTGTAGGCAAGTACTAAAAAAGTTAATTATCTTAATAGCAGGGCGAGTTTATGCTCCAGAGGGTTTTTCTTTGTATCCAACATGAATACATAATCAAGAGAAATTGCAAATTGGAGGTTATTCAAAAGCTCCAATTCCCAATTAATGAAGCCATGAAATTGCCTCCGCTGTTGAGATTCCCGCACAGTGTATAATGAAGAGTGAATGAAAAAAAAAACACGTGGAAATACACCGATCGACTTACAGTAGTCATAAGTACTGGAAGAATAGTGTAGTTTCCAAACACGCAAAATAATGTCGCATTGCACTTTTCTCGACGTATTTCCAGCCCAGAAGCCAGAAGGAATGGAAGACAATTAACTGAAACAAACTCAAATTTAATTAAAAACTTCCAAAGTTCGCTCAACTAAAAAGTTCAATATTATCTTTTCCAACTATTTCACAGATGACTTTACTAATGATTTAATTAGAAATTAAATCGTTATTAAGTTGTGTGGAAAAGAGATCTAAGATGTAAACATAGAAATTCTACATGGTAAAGTAGAAGACAGAGAACAGACGACGATTGGCGCCGGAATGCCGTGATGTTGGCGCCGCAATTCTCTGGAGCTTCCAGTACGAATAACAGGTTATCCCTGGCAACCAGCAGGATCTCTATTATGTCTAGGAGACATACGACACGTGCTTTTTTTGTAGTCTTTGAGTAAACATGAAGCGACTTATCATGTGGGTAAACATCGTTATAATGAAATCTGCTACGTCGTAACTGAGAGATGTGAGGATGCAAAATAAAAAATTCATATTTTTAGTTAGCCTTAATCACTGATTAGATTATTTTTTTTATTAAGTATCAAAAATTCCAAAACCGTAAACAGCAATATTCGGTCCGTTCAAATTTAATCAAACACTTAACAATACTCGACTTCACTTTGTGAATTTTGCTTCTAACAACAAAGTCTCTGGTCTTTCAGATCTGCTTTTAAAAATTTACATTTAAATTGGAAGTGGAAATCGAAGAGACTCTAGCCCTGACCATCTCAAACGTATTCACGCCAATTAATTTACATAAAAGACGTAAAATTTAATGGAAGTCTGGAATAGTTGCCACTAATAATTCAGATATGTGAGAATTTAAATTCAACTGGAATAATTTGTCGAACTTAAAAAAGACAATCAATTAAATTGTTTGAATTTTCATTGGATACTGAAACAGACGGTGTTGTATTTTCAAATTGACTTTTTAAACAGAAAAAGGGACTTAAATACGAGCTAACAAGTCTTTTGAAATCCCTTTACATTAATAAAAAAGCGCCGAATACTTTGTAAGACTCCTTTTTAAAAATGTATCGTGCACCGCAATAAAATTCGTACAATTGTGGTTTTTCTTTCGATTAACAATAATTTACGACACCGACAGAATTTTCATGAATAAATTAAATTATACAGATGTCCGATAAACATTTGTACGGAAGAAGCAAATAGAAGTGTTTTGGGACAAAAGCGAGATAAAAATCCCTGATAAATTTCTTACAGACTTTCCAGCACTTGGAGATTTATTGACTTCGAATTTTACACCACCGCACGCATTTTCCCCTCTAAATAAACATTCTACAATTGTTAAACAAAAGATGACCCAAAATTGTATCGATTTTTCTGCAAACAAAACCTTAACCCACTTTTGCGACAAATCAAACAAAATAAATAATGAAACCCGATTTCTTAAAGATAAATTAAATAAAATTGGAGAAAGGATTTTTGGGTGTCCTTTCCTTAACAAAACATTGAAAAAAACCTCAATTTAAGTTGTTAAATCGGGACTTAAAAATAAATGTCCTACCTTGATTTCGAGTTAGAATAGATGATTTACTTCTTTTGATTATTGTTGTAAATCTGTGTTTAAATTACTGAACTACTAATACCGGAGGATTTCGTCATTCAACCGAAGCTGATTTGTTTTAACGACGCCATTGTGGAGGGGTGACTAATACAGCGCCGCGACACTCTGCAGTGGCGTCTCTCGGTAATCTTTCACATGTTTGATGCAAGAAAATTTTTATTTACGTCTTTTTAATAAGATGAATGAATATACATGACTCTCCTGTCGCCTGGCCTTATTTCTAACCAATTATGTTTATTTATAGAAGAACAGATAAATCGTTTTAGGTTGATCGCACTGATTAATAGTGACAGAGTAAACCAACTCACAGTAGATTTTTTCATTTTTATTAGTTTGCACGAGTAATAAAATGAGAGCGATTCCACGACGCTTTGAATCACTTTGAATTTAAATTTCGCGCCAAGCGGGCGTCGCCGACGTTTGAACCTAACCCAACTTTTTGCTGTCAGTGATACAAACTTCCCCCGGAATTTGATTCTAATGTTGCTAATTTACCCTAATTCGCAGTGTTAAATTAATGTGACCTAAAATACTTTAAAATGATTTCGGAAGAGAAATTCCTGACCCAAGTTTTCCTAACTAGTGATGTTTACGCAGCCTGTCTTCAACACGCTCTCACCACTGAGAAAGAGGAAGTCATGGGCTTACTAATCGGCGAGGTAACTTCACCCATATTTCTTCAATTGCTTATTAAATTTCACAGGTGGATGAAACTAAGCGCATTTCGTACATATCTGCCTGTGTAATTTTACATCGTAGCGACAGCCACCCTGATCGGGTGGAAATATCCCCCGAGCAGTTGTACACAGCATCAGCTTATGCCGAGGAGTTAGAGCGGAAGTTAGGGAAGCCGCTGAGAGTAGTTGGTTGGTATCATTCACATCCTCATATTACAGTTTGGCCGAGTCATGTTGGTAAGTTTAATTATTTCAGTCTTCACATGTTTGTGATCTTCTTTTTAGATGTTAGAACTCAGTGTATGTATCAAATGATGGACCAATTCTTTGTGGGGCTTATATTTTCTGTGTATCAAAGTGACTCAGGTTCTATTGGGAACCATGTTCAGTTAACGTGCTTCCAGGGGATGCAAGTAGGGTCAGAATACCAAAGAAGAGAGATTAGTTTGCAGATACAAAACACTGGTTTAAATAAGTATAACTTAGAAAGTAAGTACCTCCTTGGGAAAGAATGACGGTTAAGTTTTTCTGATAGGTGTGGCTTCTCTTTCAAAAATATTGCAACAAGAAGAAGGACAAAAGATCGGGGATCGAGGCGATCATAAACAAGAAATCTTGACATCATTACATAATGATGCTTTCCAGACTATCGCCTTAGTTCATATTGTATCAAAAGTTACAAGTCCTTTGTGTGAAACCCTTGAAACTAGACTGCGCGCTGTTAATTCTCGAACAAAAGAGCTGAAACGAATTAAAAAAGCACTTCTAGAGAATAAAGAAAAACGCTTATAAGTATAAGAAACTGTATGTTAATTAATATATTCTTACATCAAGATAAAGTACAGAGTGTTTTATTAAATAATAGTAATAAAAATTACTTCCACAGTTTTTTAATAGACATGTTCTTCTCAGAGTCTTTTTGCATGACTTTAGCTACGGCCATTTCGAAATCTTCTTGTGTTACGTGGACGCGTCGCTCTCTTAATGCGTACATTCCAGCTTCAGTGCAAACACCCTAAAACAACACGGAATTTTAATTACGAGTTTTTTTGTCTCGTCATTCTTACTTTGACTTCGGCGCCGCTGGCTCCCGGCATCAATTCCGCGATTTTCCTCAAATTGATCCCTCGCGTTAGATTCATTTTCCGTGAGTGAATTTTCAAGATATCAAGTCGAGCCTCCTCGTTCGGTGGCGGGAATTCAATTTTACGATCAATTCTTCCTGGTCGCAATAAAGCGGGGTCTAGAATATCAATTCTGTTGGTGGCCATGATGACTTTGATATTCTTAGTCGCTTCAAATCCATCCAATTGATTTAGAAGTTCCAACATGGTTCTTTGAACTTCAGAATCGCCGCCAGATCCGGATTCAATACGCGAGGAACCGATTGAATCGATTTCATCCATGAAGATGATGGATGGGGCGTGTTCGCGAGCCATTACGAATAGTTCACGGACCATTCGAGAGCCCTCTCCTATGAATTTCTGGACGAGTTCCGAGCCGGAAACGCGAATGAAAGTGCATTCGGTGTGGTGGGCGACGGCACGAGCTAGCAAGGTTTTTCCGGTTCCTGAAAAAAGTTGTTAGTTGAGGGATTAAGAAATAGGTTTGGAGATGTACCTGGAGGGCCATATAACAAAACTCCTTTTGGTTGGGCGATACCTAGAGCATCAAAGAGCTCAGGGTGCTTGACAGGCAGCTCAATGACCTCCTTGATTTCTTTGATTTGTTTGTCTAAACCTCCAACCATCTCATAGGTGGAGTCTGGAACTTTTTCAACCATCATGAGCGACACCAAAGGATCAACCTAGAATTGCAGGGGTAAAATCATGTTGAGCTCTACCTTAATTGTACCTTATTGGGTAATATTTTATGTAAAGTATAACTCTCATTTCTTAGGGCAACGCGACAGTTGGGAGTCACATCATTGATGTCAATATTCTTGTCAATATCAACAACAAACTTCCCCTCAGGATGGACCTTAACAAGAACTTTCTTCTTATCCATGGGCTTCACAACCTCCCCTACATAGCTCCCTTGTTCTTGCAACAGCATAAGTTCTTCTCTTAACATCCTAACTTTGGCATTCAACTCATTTCTTTGCGCCTGCAGACGCCGCAAGTTTTGACTCTTTTCAGCCACAATGAGCTGAAGTTCTTCAATTTTTGTAATGTAATAAGAGCGGAATCCCTCGCCTTTGGGACCCCCATCAACGTCCATCTGAAAGAAACAATTATAATGAAAAAACGTAACAGTGGTGTTCCAACTTGGGCATTTCTGCCTGTGGTGGTGGTAGGTTTCGGGGCAACACTGATCGAAATATTAGAAATTAAAGGGGTCTTTGCTACTATACTAGTGCTAGTGCCCGGCACGGAAATATTTGAACCCATTAGAGCAAAAAACGAACAAAAATGTGACAGACAAAAGCCATAAACAAATGAATTATCCTGCGAAAAAAATAGGTGGCTTACTTTGTTGATAACAGTCATTTTGACGCCTTTTTCACTGGACTGGCTACCAAAAGAACTTCTTATTTTAGAAGCACAATAGAAATCCACACACCGCAACAGCAAAATCCAAAATCATCAAATTTGACTTTTGACAACTGTCACCTGTCATATTCTCGCGCTACCACGCAAGCAAACGAAAAATCCCCAATTCGAATTGTCATTGTCAAGTCTAACCTCTGAGTAGTCTCGTACGAAATTACATAATATCCTAGTTTTTGACTTTACTGAGGGGTGAATTTTGTAGGTAACAATGGGGAAGGCTTCAGACACCGGGGGCGTAAAGCCTATGTCCATTGCGGGACGATTTAACAATGAACGGGAGCGCCTTTTTGGTATGACAGATGAAGAGAGACTCTTCCGAAAACAATGGCTCAAAGACCAAGAATTAGCTCACAATGAGCCCAGACAAGTCCCTGAAATGTACAAAGCAACGTACAATCCCATCAGAAGAGCATATCGTTGGCCTTTGAACACTCTTGGCAGGATTCTTGCGCCTGTTGTTGGAGATGAACGTGCGCTCAAGATTAGATACTTTTCGGGAAAAATACTTCTAGGCATTGCGTTTGCTTATGGTGCTACTTATTATTTCAAATACCGCGCGAATGATTGGACTCGATATGGGGGCTGGAGAAGCTTTACATCCAGAGAAGCAGTATATGAGGGCGATCCTGGCTATCCTAAACTTTCAGATAGATCACAACCTTCAGATTATGCTAGTAGAGGTTTTAATAAAAATCAGTTAAACTTGTAAATTGATTGTAGTCGCGTGTTTAAATAAATTAGATATGAAAATCGATTGTTTGTTTATGGGAAAATAAGTCACTTTACATTATTTTACTTTTTATTTAACAAAATTACACCACTTTGTTAACTCAAATAGTTTTTATTCATTGATAATTTCCATCTTATAATATAAATTAAACATTTGGAATGTGCATAAATTTTGTTTTCAACTTTAGATACTTTAAACAGTGAAAGAAAACGTGTAATAAAAATGCTTTGACCATCAATAAGTTATAACTCTTATAAATACTATAATAAGCACAATATATATGCTTTAAACAATAAATCTTCACATTGTCATATTGTATGTTGCATACAGTTAATCACTATACAATATAATACAATCTCTGCAATAAAAATACATAATATTTTCATTTCTCTAAAAATGATATTATTGCAGTGAATCACAACATGTTACCAGACACTAGATTCACTACTTGAGAAGATCTACAATCTAATAGGAGAATAACATCTACATTAGTGATTTAAAATTGTACCCAATTACTATTTGTTTGTGGAGGAACTGCTTCTGGTGCACTGAAATTAATTATTAGCTAAAATTCTTACAATTGTGAATTTGTATACCTTCCCTCTGCTGAGGCGAATTCTCCCCATGATTCTCCACTGGTGTTATCAATTTTTGGTGCATGTGCTGGTGATCCCGCTGGTGAACTCCCAGGAGGAGCTGGTAACTTTCCACTTGGAGGTGGGGGCAGAAGACCCAAACCTGCCCCATTTCCAGGTTTTGCTTTCATTCTACCACTTCCCTCAGAACCGTCTTTTTTCTACCCCCCAAAAACTGTTAAACACTTCTTTTCTCTCTTGACATACTTACTGTAATTTTCATGTTTATCTTAATTGTTTCTCCTTCTTTAAATCCAAGATCTAAAGCTGGTTTACTGGGTTCTTCACTGATTTGTTTCTCTTTTTTGATCCACTTGAAGTGGTCTTGAAGAGCCACATTTAGGTCAAAAGAGTCTGATCTGTCACCAAAACCAATCCCAATAAAAGCAGTCCTGCCTACAATTTTATGATAAGCAGATGTGGATTTTTGTACTTTACCAACCGTTGTCATCCTGAATACGCAGAACAAAATATCGGGAAGAATCCGTAACAGGTTCGATCGCAATTCCTGGATATGTTTCAATAGGGCATTTGGCAAAAAGTTCTCCACTGTTTTTATCTTCTAGCTTGATTGCACATTCATCGCCTTTGGAAATTAAACGCATACGACCCGTCCATGACGGTTCCGCCAAATTCCAGTCAGCAGCTCTGAAATTATCAACAACAGTTATCACTGAAGGAAACGGGGGCGTACAATTGTATGGATACCATGTCAATGGACGTAACGACATTTACCTGTAACCTCTGTTGGAAGCCCTTGGGGGAATATTGAAGACAAAAACTTCGGGTTTAACCAACAAAACACTTTCATAGGTTTCCATTGTGTAATAACAAAACGAGACAAGTTGACAACCCGTCAAAATCACACGCACACACACCACCGCCAAACAATACAACTGTCACATAAACGTCAATAATAGGAAACACCAACATGGGAGTTAAAAATTCCCCAATTAGTCATGACAATTTTCTTTAAAAATGTTTGTTTATTTAACATATAACACCAGTGAGAATACGAAGAGTTTTCATGTAAAATTGCTTTAAAATTGTTGTTTGGTTTTTCGTTAAATTATTCAATATTGCCATATTATAGTTTTTTGGGTTTGGGGATTTTTGCTCAAGTTTTTTTCAAACGTCATTGTGTGGCTGTCATCCAGTTATAATCATTTGACGTGTCCAAATCCAAAATGATACTATAATTTAATAATTTGTAAATAATAGTGAACAGATTAAATTAATGTACAAATAGGTTAGTATCCACCCCTCATTCGGTCAATTTGCACGGGCTAATTTTGCGCGGTGTGGACCTAACCATGAAACTACTAACTCTAGCACGTTTTAGGTAATTAGATTTGGGTCGTAAGAATGGAAGACGAATTACTAAATTCAGGGAGTAAGAAAAGTGCAATTTCACAGGGCTGGACTCGGCTATCTCAGGTAAAATTCACCTTTGAACTGTTGTCAACCTTGCTTGTTCTGAATTGAGATTATGAAAGTAGTATGCTTGTCTTTTAACAAAACGTTGAGTTGACCATGTTGTGGGTATACAGATATACCAAAGTACGTTGGACAGGTGGACACCGCATTCTAGATGTCGTTGGTTTGGGACTCTGGTGCTTCTGTTGGGTTTCGGGATTCGCATCGTCACAAAACAGGTACTTATGATGTTGTGTTGTTCTAGTGGTACCAAGGAGTGGTGGACAGGACAGTACCATGGCAAAAAACACGATGGCTCTCTGCCTTCCTCCTCCTCATAGGCTTTATGGCCCGAGTGCTTTACGCACAGGTATATTTTCAATTAGTTAATTTATTTTATATTTATGCATTATTTGTTTACGTTCAACTCCTGGTTGTACCACTTCTGCCTTCTCCACCACTTCGATTGAGCGGGAAAATAAACAATAGTCATCATGACATGCATATTTAGGAAAATGTTTGATAAGGTTTTATCATAACATGTTAGCTTTTAAGTCTAATGCCTCCAAGTCAAAGTTTTAATTTAATTTAAATGCAATTGTGGAAAGATTTGAAAGCAACATGCAGACTATTTATGAAGTCTTGATAGATTTTTATTACTCAATTAAGCTCATCTCATTATTTATCATTCTATCATCTTAGAATGTCTGTATTTAAATTTTCTTATCATGACATTGGATCATTTCCTCTGAAGAAACGACTAACTTTATCTTGTAGGGATGGTACATTGTGACTTACGCGTTGGGTATTTACCATCTAAACCTCTTCATCGCGTTTCTAACGCCGAAAATAGACCCAGCGATGGATTTCGATGGTACATCTTTAAACTTTCCTAACACTTACTAAAACAATAATTGCAGCTGAAGAGAACGGTCCAGAGTTACCAACGAGGGCTAATGAAGAATTTCGGCCGTTCATTAGGCGTCTACCTGAATTTAAATTTTGGTATTCTGTAACAAAGAGTACTGTAATAGGTCTATTTTGCACGTTCTTTGAATGTTTCAATATACCAGTATTTTGGCCAATATTAGTGATGTATTTCATTACATTATTCTGTATCACTATGAAGAGACAGATTAAGGTGAGTCAAAAGTTGTGGTTTTTATCATACTGATGGATTTGTTTCAGCACATGATAAAGTATCGGTATTTGCCTTTTACTCACGGGAAACCAAAGTATCAGGGACACGAAGAACCATCGGGAAAAGTTATTATTTCACCAAAATGACGTGAATAGACTGTACATTCATAGACATTGTATTGAATGAAAAATGTAATGTAAGGATGACAACGTATTGTCAGTATTGTTGAAGAAGCATCGTTCTTTCAACAAGGTTTAATAAAAAGTGTGTAACTTTAAATTATTCGTTTTGATAATATATTTTTATAAAGAATCCAAGCGTTAGACTACTTGGTCTCTAATTTGTTTTCCATTGTGAAGCCTGTGTAATTGTAACTTTCTTGCGGTATTGCTTTCTTTAATGCAATGTTAAGATGTAATATTTGTACATACGTTATGTTTTTATCGTACATTAAATCACACACGTAAATTTCCGGCTTATTTTTTTTTTCCCTCTGAGATTACGAAAAAATTACCTAATCACGGCCTCAAAAGATGCCGAATTCTATTTTGAAACATCGATGACCAAAATTATGAATTATCTGTTTGGTCGTACGATAAAAGTTTACTGCTTTATATCTCGAGTACGTGTCCAAACAATTTATCTGTCAATTACCGATAACAATGCAAAAAAAGATCTAAATAGAGGAAAAAACCGGTATTTTAGTACAAATAGATTTACTAAATTTTATTACCTTCTCTTTCCATTATCATCATTGTTTTGATATCAATTTATGGCTTTAGAAACTATATCTTTTAACGGGCTGTAAAAACACAGCTCTACATTTTTTTTTATCCTAAAATTAATTTTATGATTTTTCTATTCATTATGCTCAGAAATAAAGAAAAAATACCCATATTTCTTAAAAAGATTGCTTTTGCAGTAGTTATGATAATAAAATATAGATTTTCAAAGTAAATTCTTCAACGTTCTCTGGGATAAAAAGCAAACTTTTTCAAGCCATTTTTTTTTTCGTTTAACTATCGATGTCTCAAAATTTCATACTCTTTTACCAAAAATAAAATTCGTGTTGACCTGTGTAATTTAATGATTTCCATGATTTTTCTAGATAATGTTCACAAATACCTTCTTACAAAGTTGTAAAGATTATTGGAACATAAAATTGAAATTGTCAAATTTAATACTTTTTTATCCCCTTCAAATAATTATCTTTGCACCATAAAATCTAAATTCTAAACAGCTTATTTTGAGGTTTCCTAAGATTTTTGATGTAATACTCAAGTTTCTCTTAAGATTTTTTATCAATTTTTTATTAGGTTCATTTCACATTTTTATCTTCATAAATACCCATAAATTTCGATTTACATTTTTCAGATTAAGGTGTCACAAAGTTATAAAATCGTAAATTACAATTAACCAGAAAGAATTGGCTTTTCTTGTCAATATGCCTATTCAAATAAAACCCTAAACTGTAATTAATTAGTCAAAGTATACAAATAAAAAAAAACTTTTTAATTCAACAGTCGCGTTATGAAACGTCTGGCTATTTCGGAATGAACGACACTACAAATATTTTCTATTACACTTGCAATGGTGTTGTGAATGTGTAAAAACGTTATTTTATGTGTTGTTCAACAACAAACTTATAATTAGCGAAATTAATAAAATCCGCATGACACGCATCAAGTCAAAAATTCCTTCCTTTATTGCGGTGGTCTCAGATTATCAGTTTAGAGACTCTCGATTGAAACAGTTTCAGTGTTAGTTCAGCGTTATCTCTAACAATTATCAATAAATTAATCGACACAAATCTTTTTATTACCATTAAGGTACGTAATACTGATGCAACACCATCAGAGGTGAGTTTTTATTTACAACTATTTTAAGATTACAACTGTGATTTAATTAAATTAATACCAATCGTTTTCAATTGGCACCCGAATTGCTCGGACTAGACTAATACTTGTTAGTGTCAATTCGAGACAGGCAAGATTTATAACGCCTCAATAAACTTATCTTAATCTCGTGGAATTTTTTTTTAACACAGATTTTAAGAAAATGGTCAACATCTCATTCCAGCAAATTTTTAACTCATTTTCACGGAAAAAAGTTGTAAATTATGAAAGTGGTTCCAAGTTGGCGAAAGTACTAACAACTTTAGATTTAACAGCGTTGGGAGTTGGAAGTACTCTTGGTGTCGGAATTTACGTGATAGCTGGAGATGTGGCTAAGAATAATGCCGGACCTGCCGTTACGGTGTCTTTTTTAATTGCCGCAGTCACATCGATTCTTGCAGGTAAATAACTAAGTTCTTTGTGTGTTACTAATATTGTTATCTAGGGCTTTGTTACGCTGAATTTGGCGCCAGAGTACCGAAAGCGGGCTCAGCTTATGTTTATAGTTATGTCTGCATTGGAGAACTTTTCGCGTTTATAATAGGATGGAACCTAATTTTGGAGTATCTAATAGGTAACGTTCTCATAACTTCCAGAACGTTTCAGTAACTGAAATTCTAGGTTCCGCAACCGTCGTTAAAGCCCTGTTTCTCTACATTGACGAACTCGCAAATAACGTCATGTCTAATTTTTTTCAAGAAAACATGCCCATCATGGAACATGGAGAACTGGGGCAATACGCTGATATTTTTTCCTTGAGTTTATCCCTAGTTTTCGCTGGTAAGAAAATTTTACCATTTCGCTCTATCTCCTGTTTATTTTCCAGGCGCTATCGCGTTCGGAGCAAAAGAATCTTCGTGGGTGAACAACATCTTTACTTTCGTGAATTTAGTCGTGGTACTCATCGTTATCATTTCCGGGTTGTGGGAAGTTAACGTCCACAATTGGGCTATACCAAAAGAAAACGTTCCTTCAACCGCTGGAAACGGGGGATTCGCCCCTTTTGGAATCAAGGGCATAATCACCGGTGCCGCCCGTTGTTTCTTCGCCTTTATTGGATTTGATTGTATTGCAACGGCTGGTGAAGAAGCGAAGACACCTCACAGATCTATTCCCATAGGGGTTGTAGCGTCACTTTTGATAGTATTTTTCGCTTATTTCGGAGTGTCTACTGTTCTTACTATGATTTTACCGTACTACGCACAGGTCGGTGGTTTTGTTTTGGGGCTAAGACAATAATCGGAATGTTTCAGCATGAGAAAGCCCCCTTAACTTATATCTACAATGTCATCGGATGGCCCGAACTCCGTATCGCAGTGAGCGTAGGGGCCATTTGTGGCCTCTTCTCAAGTTTACTAGGAGCAATGTTTCCATTACCCAGAATTATATACGCCATGGCTTCAGATGGACTCTTATTTAAATCTCTAGCAATGGTGCATCCAAAGTTTCAAACTCCTTTTACGGGAACTTTGATTGCTGGGAGCATTGCTGGATGTTTGGCTTGCATTTTCGATGTGGATAAATTAGCGAATATGATGTCTATTGGTACTCTACTGGCGTATTCGATGGTAGCAGCGTGTGTTTTGATCCTTCGATACGCTGTCGATGAATCTGACAAGAAACTCGAAGATGTGGAAGAATTAACAATGAAAGAGTACTTCTCGCAGATTTTCAATAGTCGGTCTAAGATACCGACAAAGACCTCAGCGTCGTTCGTTTCGTGGACAGTTTTTGTCTTTTGTAAGGTTACACTTCTTCAAAAGACTCTTTTAATTATTTTTTCCAGTTGGTGTGGCCTTTATTTTCGGTGGTTTGATTACGGGTTTTGAGCCGGAACTTGAAAATGCAGAGCCTTGGTTGCTGACCCTTATTGCGATTTTGGGAATTGTACTCATTTTTCTTTTAGTAGTAATAAACTTGCAGCCGACATCAACAGCGACACTTTCTTTTTCGGTAAGTGAACCAAGTAGACATCATTTTTTAATATTTTTTTAGGTTCCTCTAGTTCCTTGGGTGCCAGGAATTAGTATTGTGGTGAACATTTATTTAATGACGACTTTACCTGCGCATACCTGGGAATATTACGCATATTGGATGGCAATAGGTTAGTAGTGCTGATCTAATGAAACACTGTAAAGTATATCGAGTTTTTAGGTTGCCTTATCTATTTTTGCTACGGTATGTGGAACAGCACTGAAAGGGAAAGCAATAAAAAAATCGAAACCAAACAAAACAATATTGTATTGAATAACGGTAACGTAAATAAGTGATTTAATAAAATAAAGGTAATAAAAAGACAATAGATTTTTCCCTTATCTTTCTTGAACGTAATAGTTCTTTACGTCACAAGTCCTGGAAACTTTAGAGTACAATATGAGCGAATTGAATTTCGTAACGAGTGTTATAAAGTAATCATTCTTACAATGTCTTTGCGATTGTAAAACCGCTAATGTCCTTCTGTTGTTTGTTCTGTTTTCGACTCTTTCTGAGTTTCAGTGATCTATCCAAAACTTTCCTATAATGGGTTTTCTATATTTTATCCGTCTCAAGAAATAAGAACAACATAAGACATCTGAGGAAGTTCTCCATTTAGTACAAAAGCAACTGAGCGTGTGTTATCAATTTTGTCTTGGGGAACTTGGCAAATCGAAGTTTTGCATTGCTAAGCAATGTTTCTAGGCACAGGATGGAAAGAAACTCATCAAAATGGTTACAAGTTCCTCGGTCTTAGAACCACTCGAGCTCTTCTATATCTTCACGTTTGTGTTTTCACGTAAACAAGAAAAGATTACGTGAAACGTCATGACAAATATTTTTTTAATGTCTCTTTTATGTGTTGATCAACAATAGAAAACGACAAGAACTTGTAATTGTTGTCTAATTGACTGGAAATCCACCTGATACACGTAACAGTAAAAAAATTCTTTACTTTATTGGTATTGTTAATCTAGATTATCAGTTTGGAAATAATTACCAATAAATTAATCGAATGACTGTAATCTTTTTATTGCTCTTAACTTAACTCAACTTATAGTATAGTCAAACTATTTTTCCCCACAGCCGAGAAAAAAGTGCACAATCGGAAGGTGAGTGTTTTTAACATATTAATTTGCGCAAAGTAACGCCAATTGTGATCAATTATCACCTAGACTGTATTAATATTTGTTAGCTTTTTAACATAATTTCAAAACATGCGGATTATACAACTGTTTAGAACAAGTAAACTTTATCTTAATCTTGTACAAATACATGTTTTTGACATAGATTTAATGAAAAAATGGCCATCATCTCAATCCGGAAAGGTCTAAACGCATTAACGCGTAGAAAAGTTATAGAGTTTGAAAGTGGTACCAAGTTAGCTAAAGTTTTAACAACTTTAGATTTAACAGCGTTGGGTGTTGGGAGTACTCTCGGTGTGGGAATTTACGTGTTGGCAGGAGACGTCGCTAAGAATAATGCAGGACCTGCAGTTACAGTTTCCTTTTTCATTGCCGCAGTCACATCAATTCTTGCAGGTAAATACGGAGTTTGTTTGTGAGGTACTAATGTCGTTTCCTAGGGCTTTGTTACGCCGAATTTGGTGCCAGAGTACCAAAAGCAGGCTCAGCTTATGTTTACAGCTACGTCTGCATTGGAGAATTCTTTGCGTTCATCATAGGATGGAACCTAATCCTGGAGTACCTAATAGGTGCGTAACAATATTTACTTTTGAAGAATTCATAATTGGGATTGAAGGTTCCGCAACTGTCGTGAAAGCGCTATTTCTTTATATAGACGAATTAGCGAATAACGTTATGTCGGACGCTTTTCACGAACACTTGCCCATTATGGAGGACGGCGATCTAGCAAAATTCGCTGATCCATTTTCATTGTGTTTTGCTCTATTATTTGCCGGTGAGAGAATTAGTACTACTTGCCTCGTCTTACACTTATTTTTCAGTGGCTATTGCTTTGGGAGCAAAAGAGTCTTCATGGGTTAACAACATCTTCACTTTAGTCAATTTGTCCGTGGTACTAATCGTTATAATTTCCGGATTCTGGAAAGGTACCCTTTAATTTTCGTAGTACTAACAACCAACGAATTTTCTAGTTGACGGCGATAACTGGTCCTTACCCGAAGAGAGCGTTCCTCCAAACGCCGGAACGGGAGGATTTGCCCCGTATGGTATTAAAGGGGTAATCACTGGTGCTGCTCGATGTTTCTTCGCCTTCATTGGTTTTGACTGTATCGCAACAGCCAGCGAAGAGGCGAAAACACCCCACAAGTCTATTCCAATAGGCGTCGTAGTTTCTCTTTTAATCGTATTTTTCGCTTATTTCGGAATATCTGCGATTCTTACATTGATTCTGCCTTACTACGCTCAGGTTGGTGATTTTACTTTAGTAAAGACAATAACTGGGATGTTATAGCATGAAAAAGCCCCCTTGACATATATCTACGATGTCGTGGGTTGGCCAGAACTTCGCGTTGTGGTCAGTGTTGGCGCAATTTGCGGTCTCTTCTCAAGTTTGCTAGGCTCCATGTTTCCATTGCCTAGAATTATCTACGCCATGGCGTCCGATGGGTTGTTGTTTAAATTTCTTGCAGTCGTGCATCCTAAGTTTCACACGCCTCTAGTGGGGACTTTGATTGCTGGGGCTCTAGCAGGTGGGATCTAATTTTGGATAACTAGAAATAACGACTCTCCTTAGGTTGCTTGGCATGTATTTTCGACGTTGATAAACTGGCCAATATGATGTCCATCGGTACTCTTCTAGCCTACTCGATGGTAGCTGCTTGCGTTCTTATTCTGCGATACGCAGCCGATGAAACCGACAAAAAACTTGAAGATCAACAAGAGTTAACGATGAGACAGTACTTGCCGCAAATTTTTAGTAAAAAGTCCAGAATCCCCACCAAGACGTCATCGTCATTCGTTTCGTGGACTGTTTTGGTGTTTTGTAAGAAGACGTTCTGATAAAACAACTGTTCAAATATTTTTTTCAGTTGCCTTTGCGTTTATTTTTGGTGGCATTATTACTGGTTTTGAAACAGAATTAGAAAATACCGAGGCTTGGATACTGACTCTTGTTGTTATCTTTGGTTTAGTCTTAGTTTTTATTTTGGTGGTGATTTACTTTCAACCTACATCATCGACGAAACTTGCTTTTTCGGTAACATGCAAAATCAGCGCAACTTTAATCTTTATAGGAATAGTTTTAGGTTCCCTTAGTTCCTTGGATTCCAGGAGTGAGCATTATAGTGAACGTATATTTAATGACCACACTGCCTGCCAATACCTGGGAATACTATGCATATTGGATGGCAATAGGTCAGATCGTACCCTATTAAAAAAAAGGTACTATAACAGTTTTTTTACAGGCTGTCTTATCTATTTTTTCTACGGTTTGTGGAACAGTACTGAAAGAGAATGCAACAAAAAGGTTTTACCCAAAGAAGACGAAGTTAAACCAGACACTAATGATTATGTAAATACTTAAGACTTTTATAATAAAACGAACCAATTAATGACAACATTATGTCTCCAAAAATAAATCATCTATGCTTCTTTCGATACGCATCTGCAACGTTGTTGAATTCGTACTTCTGCCACACGAATCGTGCATGCACTTCTTCTTCTTTCGAGTCGCAATACGCGAAATAACAATCCCTCCAATGTTTGAAGGGAAACTCGTACGAAAAAGTTGTCGGAAACCATTCTCGAGTGCCATTAATTCTGTTTTGTTTGATTGTCCTGTAGAACTTCTCCAGAGTAGTATTCACCTAAATCTCATTATATTACGGTGGTACCTTTTAAAAGTACTCACCAATTGTCTACAGTAATCGGCTTTTGCCCAGTTCAGACCTTCTCCTGCTGCTCTATTAAGAGTTGGATAAATTGTTGGATACTTATTACACTTTTCGCAATGGCCCCACAAACATTTACTGACGTGGATGTATTTATCTAGAAAGTAAGAGATATTAAGAAATACATGCGGAAATTTTTGTTACATCGGTCCTCTTTCGTCCAGAACTTGTGACATCTCATTTGCATCCAAAGTTTGAAATGGGGGAGTTTATGGCAATCAGGGAGTTTTGCCAAAGGAAAATCGTCGTCCGCCATACTTTCAAGCGCTTTTTTAATAACCCGTTGTTGCCATTTTCGGTCGCAGCGTATCTTATCAAATATAAAGAAGCGTTTCAACATTATCTCTTCCACTTCTGGTGGTGGTTCTTCTGGTAACTCTATACATTCAATGGACTCAGCTACTGGCACCTTACAGGGACATTCTACAGGTTGTGCCGGTTGTGTTTTTTCAACGCGTTTTTGAACACAAGGACAACACACGGCTGGTACGGACTTTGGTTTAGGCCCACAATCAGCCACTTCGGTTTCTTGTATCGTTTCTAGACAGACTTCTGGAATTACTTCTTCTTGGGCAATTTCAGGGTCTGATACGCTCTTCCATGGATTCTTACTACCCATCTCTTCCACAAATTCATCGTAATCTTCTTTCATTTTGAGGAGAAATTCGTCGTAAATTCGGGTACATTCAAAATGTTGAGCCTTAAACGTTTTGTAAACGGTTTCACAGTCACAGTCGTTTATTGGTAGAGTAGCACCTAAGATGTACACACTACCAGTTGGAGTTTCTTTGACTCCAGCAATGCTGTACTGTAGTCGTCCTCCAGGAATATGAGGCATCATTTCTTCTCTGAGTCTCCTTTCTTCTTCTTCTCGTGCTTTTTTGGCACACGCACAGTCAATTGGAGGCCTCATTCCAGAAATGACGAATTGTGGTCCTTTTGGCGTCATACTTATCCCGCTAATTGCGAATTTATCATCATGTTCTTTCATCTCCACCACTGCTCGTTTTCGTTTTTGGAAATCCTCATACTCATTCGCTCTTTTTTCGTATTGTTGAACACATTTACACGGCCTCCCGGTGGAAATCCCTTCGATAATAGGCAGATTTTCGTCCTCTGTTTCTTTGGTACCGGCGATAATCAGCTCCACTGCTTTTTTTCTGCGATCCTCTTGGCATTTTTCGCATTGACACTGTGACGTCTCCACAAACTCTGTTACTTCTTTGCGGCAACTGCAAGGCCTATTTGCCTCTTCCTCTTTCTTGGCTTCGTATTTTTCAATTTCTTGTTCATATTTCTTCAAGCATTTGCATGGTTTTCCTAACACCACTCTGTCGATTACGTTGATGGTTTCTTCGGGTTGTTCACTTAAGCCGGTGATGACAAAATTTTGGTTTTTCTTCCGTCGTTTTTCTTCGCACAATTCGCATGGACAAAGAGGCTCATCGATGGTTTTTCTGCGTTTCTCTTTGCAGCGACAAGGAGGAGTTTCACCGCTTTTGGGTCTGATAAGATGATACTTTTCGTTGTAGATCTGCAAATCTTTTTCGTGTTTGCACCGAGGCTCTTTTTTCTCCATTTCAGGTGATTTGCTTCTTTTGCGTTTCGAGTGGTGTGTCTGAGGTGGTTGGCAAGAAAGTTCTGTGTTTTGAAGAACCTCGCGGTTGTTACAATCACACGTGTCATCTGCAGGAGCAACAGTTTGGACTATTGGAGGACAAACAGTTTGGACTACTGGAGGAGCACAATCACACAGCTGTGGTGGTGGTTCGCATGGATCGATTTCTGGTTCGATATAAAACGCACAACTACAAGCAACTGAGTGTTTCTCTTCAGGAACTTGGCAAATCGGACTCGTATCTTCTATTATCGGCAATTCTTGGTCCGGTACTACAGGTTCTATAGGGTTTCGGAAATTGATGCATGGTGCATATCTTGAAGGCTTTAAAAGAGTGGGTACCGGTTTGAAATCCACAAGGTTCTCGTACGCTCGTTGTGCGACAACGAGTTCTTCATCGATTTCCCAGTCCGGTTGTTCTTGTACTGTAATCTTCGTGTTTGTAGCTAGAATAAAAAAACAGTAAATGGAGTTGGAGATTAGAGTGAGTTACAAGTGACCGTGCTTCGACGACTGCTGGTTGGCATACTTCCTCGACGACTGCTGGTTGGCATACTTCCCCGAGGACTACGCGTGGTGCTGGGTGACGCTTTCTTCTTTAGCTCTTTCTGCACAAATAAAGTTATTACCTACCAATCAATGATGGTACTAACCAAATAACAAAAATAAGGACTTTGCGGGCGTTGAACGTGCTTATTCCTATAAATTCCGCTAAATTTAGGCGGATCTCTTACGAAAGTTAATTTTTGTAAATAAGGCGATTCGTACTTCTTTCGTTTCTTTTTTAATGGTACAACTTTAGTGATATCGACTGGTCGTGGGGGCGAAGGTATCCGTATGTGTAACTCCCTTAAAGTCGAAGTCATTGTTAAATGAACCACTGCACTCAGAAGAAGTCGATCATTAATAGTGTAGTGCTTTCTGTGCGGGTTCATTATCTGATAAAGAATCAGAAGAAACTCAACGGGGGAGTTGCAACAATGCTTTAAAGCTTTCTTCAAATGTGCTTGGTTCGGTCGCAGAACCAAACCTAACCCTCCTATATTTTCTTTAACATTAATAATAGTGCCTTCAAAAAAATCTTTGTAAATAGCGTGCTTCAACTTGTCGACTGTTGCAATTTGCTTCGGTGACAATTCTTGGTACCACGCAGGACCAACAAGTCTCATTAGTTGATCATGACCCATATTCACTAAAAGCAGAGCAGTAGAAAGAAACTCTAAAACCTAAAATTTACTTTTCTGGCCCTCTCGTCCTTTTCTTTCAGTAACTCGAATCTTAAACTCCTTATGGTAAACCTTCTGCAGGTCTTCTTGTTTCTCGCGCCAGATTTCATCAATAAATTTCCACTGAGCCGCACCTCCACTGAAGTATTTATTTTTTCTTCTTGGTGGCCGTGGAGGTGGTGGTGGTAGATCTTTATTATAAACATAGTCGGCTGTAGTTTGCTGAATGTGGATTTTTGTGTCTCCTGCATCTAATTTCGCGTCGGTTTGAGAAATATTGTAGTCCAGACATTCGTAAGATGCTGGACGAAGCTCATCAAAAATGTTTTTTTTCTTCGTAGTGTTTGTAGGGATGATTTGACAAATAGGATTGTTGGGGTGGTAAGTTTCGTCCAGAAATTCGTTCATGAAATTTGCTTTTGAGCGCTTCTTGTGAGCGGCCATAATGATTAAAATTTTGGTAAACCAAAACGGAAACGAAAATTTGACAATATCAAAAAAATGACGGACGGGTCACTCAGAATTAAAACTTCGGTAATGTCACTGTTTATATATTAAATTAAATTGGATTTTTCAATAAACGGAAGCTCCAATAACAACAAAAATTAGTTGGATAACGTAAAAAAAATAGTTTGAATTAAGCGGGAATGTATGCAACCAACAATTCATCAAGGATACCTATGTCAGCTTGACACTTCTTGTCAAATTTGTAGGTTATGTTTGTCTAAATTTTGTCAACAATTCAAATTTTTGAAAATTATGGATCCCGACGACAATACAAATCCTTCGGCCCTTGGTGCGTCTAGCAACATCGGCGCAGACGAAATAGACACAGAAACAGCCTCCAAATTAAGGGGCGATGCAATTGGCAACACTATGTACAGTGAAGTATTTGTTTTGAACACTCTGCTTCAATTTTCCGAACTTAAATGGAGTAACGAAGTTGAAGACAATTTGTGTTTCCTGTGGGACATGACTGAAGATCAAGACGTGTGTCAGTATTTGTTCAAAGTGTCATATCCATCTCTAGCGTGCTCGGCTATTCAAAATTACACAGAGCCGAGGTTTATTGAAATAGTTGTGGGCATATTTGCAAACTTATTATGTTCAAAGTGTGACAAAGAAGCCAAGGAGGAAGAAATAAAGACAGTTTTGAACCTACTGAACTCTGATGATCCTTACATTTTGATACAAGTGATGCGTTTTGTTCACGCAGTGTCGTTTTTGTTTGATAAGTTGGACTTTATAGAGGAAGAACATTTGGAAAGGTTTGATTTTATATTGATGAGTTCCACAAATAAGGAACTCTTGACCGGGAGTTTGAAAGGATTAGCTGCAATTACTGATGACAGGAAAGTGAGAGGAAGTGTTATCAAAGGAGAACTGTTAAAATCTGCAGTAACAGCGTATCAAGTTTTAAAAGAAGACTGTGAAGCAGAGTTTGATATGTTTGATTCTAAAGAAAAACAGTTAAATATTAGACATTTAATGCAGTTTGTGTGTAATCTCTGTAGCTATGTGGACGTGTTGGATGTGACGCATATTGTAGAGACACTCAAAGGAAATTTGAACCAGTTCACTGGGGAAATAGTCGTACTGCTGAATTATTACAAATCTGAAGACGTATTGTTACCATTAGATGAAGAATTTACGTTTTACATTGAAGCTCTGACGTATATTTATAGAGTTTTGTGTGTCAGTTATGTACCGGAAGTCGCCAGTGCTTTGTACGACATCGTTTTGATTATATTCCGAAAAGATTCCAACAGTATAAATGTTGTTGCTGAACTCTTTTGCTACTTCATTGCTGTAGGAGACTTTGAGACTTTCCAAAAGGATTTCGCTGGTTCATCCACTGAGGAAATCAAGGAAATTCTTTTGTATATCGAAAGAACCAATTTACGCTTCGATTTTGATTATGCTTGTAATTTAAAAAAGATTCTCACTGTTTTGTAATTAATAAAATTTGAATTTGAAAATGTGTTTGTGGTGGCGCTGGTGTCGCTAGGTCGGTATGGCAGGTCCCTCTAGGAATTGTTGAGGTTATGATAAGAGCATGCGCGTCTGTCACAAGAGTGTCAAGCTCTGGGTCGATTTTAATGGCGGTTAACAAATCGAGCAAAAGTTAAAATGTGATAAGTAAAGTGAAACAACAAATCAACAAAACCCGCTGTATCCTTGTGTCTAAATTGTGAGAAAGTGTAGGAAAAATATTTTCAATGTTGAAGCAATTACAAATGGGACTACGAGCATTCATGCTTCTAGCATCAAGAGTTTGGACATGTTTGTGTTTTATGATAAAAAAACAAACTAGAGCTGTAAGTTGTATTAAAAATAGTAAACATTTCCATTTGCCGCGTGCCTTGTGATTCCCCATTTCGTACTGGAGACAATTCATTGTTGTTTCTGATGATAATAATAGTGTTGTGACAGTTGTGACATTTGAGATAAGCGTGGAAGAAAACGAATTTTTGCAAATAATAATAACAACCCCAATTGGCACGTGAGGCACGATCAAGTGGTTAAATTTACTTTTTGTGTATTTGGCTCTACTCCAGTTTTGATTTCTTAATTTTCCATTTCAGATTATTCAACACCAGTCGGTTAAATACGATTTGTTTCCCTTATCACCGCTATCGAGGCATAGACTTAGTGAGTATGATAAATTTGCGTCAGATTAATCCCAACAATATACTCATTATCAGTTGGAAACCTCTCTAAAAATAAATTAATACACTGCCAAGTTTGAATACTAACTTTTTGGCAGTAATTTGCACTCTTTAATTCATTTTGGCAACTATTATTCAACTTGTCTATTTTTTTATTGCTTTGTTCAGCACGTTCAGCAATTAGAGTGATAATTACAGTGATCAGCAACTGTGTCTGTTCTTTATCAAAAGTTGTATAAGCGTTTTGTTGAGTATAAGGAGACCAAATTTACGTGCACCCACTAAAATATAGCTCGTTTTAGGTAATAATATAAATAATATTTTAATTACAATGACGCATTTAATTATTTACTGACAAAACAACGACGTATCACGTGCTTATTCAATACGCTACGTTTTTCTTGATAACATATTAATAACAGTATAAAAAATCAAAACAAATTTTGCATTGTTTTGAATTTTTTGGCAGGTCCCCCAAGTAGCGACTTGAATAGAATTTATGCCACAAACTAAAGGATACCAACTGTTTTTATTAAAAATAGTTTTCGCTGTTAAAAATGTTTCTAAGAATTACACGAGAAGCCGAGATGATCAATCGATAAAAATTTAATCGTACACTTTTTATTTATGGACTTATTATTGTAAGCGGATTAACTTCATAAAATTGACAATGCAAGTAAACCGAATTTACAACGTTTGTAATATCTAGTTTGATCTAGTTGTTACCCTCACTGTTTGTCCAAGAAATTAACTTTTTATTGCATGTGTTTAGCCTGCTTATCCTCAGGGCACCGCTACGAATTTATTAGAAATTTATTGTTTCTGGTGTCTGGGCCCAAATCAGGAAATATTTTTTTTTTTTAATAAAACTAGTTTTTTACATTACAACATTATTCGAAATTACTGTCTTTTCTGAACCCGCCATAACTCAATTTTCCGCTGCGTTGACTGTAAAATGTCTTTATAATTAGGTATAGTTAAGAGGAAGGTCCTCGTTCTGGACTTGGACGAGACGCTGATCCATTCGCACCATGATGGAGTGGTCCGCCAAACCGTTCGCCCAGGCACTCCGCCAGATTTTGTACTTAAAGTAGTAATAGACAGGCATCCAGTTCGGTTTTTCGTCCACAAAAGGCCACACGTGGACTTCTTCCTAGATATAGTAAGTCGATGAGTACTGAATCGTACCAAAACTAACGAAATAATTAGGTTTCGCAGTGGTACGAACTGGTAGTGTTCACTGCTAGCATGGAAATCTATGGTGCGGCTGTAGCCGATAAATTGGACGCCGGTCGAGGCATCCTTCAGAGGCGGTTTTACCGCCAGCACTGCACTCCAGATCTTGGTTCTTATACGAAAGATCTGGGAGCCATCTGTAATGATCTCTCCAGTGTCTTCATACTGGACAACAGCCCCGGGGCTTATCGCGCTTATCCAGGTACGTTGCTCTTCAATGTGAATACTAACGAAAATGTGGAATTATCAGAGGGAATCTGAGAGATGTGGTTTTTTCGCAGACAATGCAATCCCTATAAAATCGTGGTTCTCAGATCCCACAGATGTAGCACTGCTCAATCTGCTTCCTGTGTTGGACGCTCTTCGGTTTACGGCAGACGTCCGATCGGTGCTTTCGAGGAATCTCCATCTCCATCGGCTCTGGTAGAACAGGTGAGTTATCATTAGTTTCATCCATATTCAGTGCATCTTAATTTCAGCCGTCCTAACAGAACAGATATCCCCGGTAACAGCAGTTTTACTAAAATCCATCGAACCGAAACTCCTAATAAAATCGTTGATCAAGTCGAGAGTTGTATCGATAATATCGTGACACAAGTTCAAGAATTCGAGTCAAGCAAAGACAGTAAAAAATTCAAGTCGCGCATTCCGCAAAGAATGTGCAATTGAATACTTTCGTTTTTTTATGTGACTGAAAAATCAAGCCAGTGGTTGTTTCGTTTTTGTAGATCTAACGAAATCATTTGTAGATTAGTAAATAAATCGTTGAGAAAGTCTTTTTTGTTATTGTAGATTAAAAGCGCGGAACATTTTTTCATTTTATTTTCATCTTGTTTGTGGGCAGACACGTAACAATCTAATTGAATGCAGGTAATCAATCCTAGTGCTCAAACTGAAGACAATTGTGATGTCTCACCCACACTTTGTTACTCATCTTCCACACTCCTACGACACATCGGAAGTAAGTTCATTTTTTTGTTCAAATTGTTTTTGTTACAATTCAGTTATTTGAATTTTATTTATTTGTATTTTATTGTTTGAATGAAGGAGTATTTCACGTTCTTTAACGATGTGTAAAAACTACACTTATCATTCCATGAATTTATTTTTTCATGCCTCTTTGAACTGTTGTACTCTTTCACGGAATTTTTAAGGAAGTGTTTCTTTAAACCAAAGACAGTTACTCATGAAGGTTAAAAATGTTGATGTTGAGTCTATTATTAGATACATTTTTATTGTACAGCATTTTCAACCTCGGATTCATTATTTTTATGGATTTTATCATGTGTACATATAATCAGTGTAATAAATAGAATAAGTTTTTAAGACTCTGACTAATATTAATTCGTATTTTCTGCATCAGAAAATATGTCTGTATAGTACAACAATAATTTTGTACAATAAATCGTGTTCAAAATTATTGAGTATAAACATCAATAATGTATAGTGGTTTCCGTAGTTTACAGCTGGTCGCTTTTTTACATAGAATTAGGTACCAATTTGTCATATCATGAGCTCGGTGCCTCCACTAACACCAGATATTGGTTTACGTCGCTTCAACTAATTTGTTTGGTCGTACTTAAATGAGTTTCGCCTTTGCTAAGTCAATACAATTGCCACGACATTGGGCCTGTAAATAACTTGTACAAATTGTGACGCTGTCTTAATGTTATTGTTGAAGTATTAGGTCTTGATAAGGTGCTAATTTTCCGATGTTTTCTTTCATTACGTGGCACAAATAACCATCTGCGTTATTTTTATAAAGAGTAGTGAAGTTTAATATACAGGAGACACTATAAAAAGACAATCAAATACTTCCAGATTTCAAGACTGACGCCGTCTTAACATCAATACTCCTCTGTGGCTTTTTAAACTGTCTCCTTAATAGTGAGTTCATTACTGTCGTAGGTTGTACTTATTAGGACTTTCCGTTTTAGATTTAAAAATTGTCGGCTAGTTTAAACTGATGTAGCTACATGACACTCGTAGTTCTAAGTTGATCCTGTAAATATATTTAATTTCAAAAGTGTACAGTAAGTCTAATGCAACCTGGAACAAAGTACCTAATAAAAATGACCTTTTACAGTGAAATAAAACTATTTAAGTAGATTTTCGTTTTTAATTCACATGAATAAAACAGTTTCAATGCAAAAAAAAATAAAAATGAACTGTAGTCTTCACACTTGTACCCATAATTACCTAACTGGAAACCTATTAACCATAACTAGTGACCGTGCTGGAAGTTTAGTCTTTGTCATCGTCGTCATCATCGTCATCGTCTTTTTTGTGCCTCCTAAAGTCACTGTCTTTTGAAGAGAAGGATCTAAAAATCAAA
The DNA here is from genome assembly GCA_029298725.1 of Gnatocerus cornutus. Taxonomy (NCBI): domain Eukaryota; kingdom Metazoa; phylum Arthropoda; class Insecta; order Coleoptera; family Tenebrionidae; genus Gnatocerus; species Gnatocerus cornutus. Next base: position 6,869,070 of record CM055517.1, read on the forward strand.
AGTAGCAACCTGAGCGTTTCAAGTCATCAAAGTTACATTATATCTAGACTAGAGTCGCTGTTTTTAGCGTTATGCTCATGCTCAGAAGACCCAGAGCCTGATCCAATTTCTAACAAATCCTCAGCTTTTCTTTCAGGGTCTGAATCAGAGTCGTGACTTATACTCGTTTTCTGCCATGCTGGTATAGAAGGACGGACTACTGAGCTTTTGGAAACGGGAGGAAATTGGTTCCTGGGGAAATTCAACATTATATGGTCATGAACTAGTGGTGCTGCATTCACCTGCTGAGAAGAAGACCTTTGACTGTGGCTATCTCAGACTTTAAATCCGATAACTGTCTTTGGGTGCTGCTTTCAGCTCCTTGGCTTATTTTATCTACTTCTATCTTAACACTATAGAGACTATTCTGGAGGTCACCAACTGACTTTTTCATATCCTTGTCTAAATCTCCTATCTTGTCATCTAAACTCTTTTTCTTTTTCCCAAATAGAAACGGCGCTATAAATTTCTAAAACCTCAAATTAGAAATAGGTCACAGTCATAATTTCATACCTCATAAAATCGATAGACCACATACGCCGCAAAGCTAAATATGGCCACATTATGTACAATTTCTCTTATTCTATCAAATAAACTAAGTTGAACTCCTGTACTTGAATAAGGGACTAGGGTTCCTGACGATGGTAACGGCGGTGGGGCTCTACTTCTCTGTTCGTGGAAAGCATACGCCCCCGACCTCTCACAAGCCAATCTGATTTCTTCATCAGTTAGACCTTTGCGTCTAAGAAACCGTTGCTGTTCTGCTAGGGATGTTTTAATCACATTAGGGTTTTCTAGGAATTTCACCGCGGTTTTAACCTGTTATTACAAAAGTTAAAAGGAAGTAGAGTGAAAATAAAGGAGCTTACTAAGTCTTCTCTAACAGTTATTTCCTGGGGGCTCTCTTCTGTTGTCTGATCTGACATCCTTTTTATTTTTGACAGCGAAGGAAGTACGTCGAATCTACTGTTTGAATAGAACACGCATAGATAAGTAGGAATGTTTGGAAGCGTAATTAACAGAAATCACGACTTTCAAAGAATATTATTTATCAATATCAAACTCCAAGGTTAGTAAAAACAAATGTCATTGGAGCCGTCAAGTGTCAATCTGTCAAATGTCAGTGCGCGACCACGCGTACCACACGTGAAAAGCTAAAAACGCTACTAAAAAATTTAAAACGACGTTAATTTTGCTGGAAGACTGCCCAAACTTTCTCTATTATACAGAATTTATATCAGCTTATACTATTCATAATTTTTAAAGAACGATTCAAGCGTAATTAATTCGGTGAAAATGAATGGAAGATCGCTTTTGACTGGCCGAGTGACAAGTGTCAATGTGTCAAAAAAGTGGGCGTAAAATGGCTGCGTAAAATCCTCCGGTGTCGTTAAAATTCTCAGCTGTTCAAAACCAAGAAACTTCCAATGATTTTTTGTCCACGTAAGTGTCTTTTAAAGTCTTCCCCAACAAATTTCTCTTTTCGTTCATTTTTTGTTATTCATTTTTTGTAATAACAGTTAAGGGTAAATGATACCGCCTCCCGAATATTATCGACGTACTCCAATTCCCAATGTTATAAGTGCGTGTGTGGTTGTTTTAGGGTGGTAAAAGAAACCGGCACCATGATCGGAGGGTTGTTTGTGTACAACCACAAGGGTGAAGTGCTAATTTCCCGGGTGTACAGGGATGATATTGGACGCAATGCTGTGGATGCTTTTCGTGTCAATGTTATACACGCAAGACAACAAGTTCGGTCGCCTGTAACGAATATTGCTCGCACGTCTTTCTTTCATATCAAGGTAAAAAACCAAAAAAAAATCCATTTTTGTGGTATTAATGTAGTGTTGTTTAGCGGGCAAATATCTGGATAGCGGCCGTAACTAAACAAAATGTGAACGCTGCGATGGTCTTCGAGTTTCTGCTGAAGATTATCGAAGTTATGCAATCTTATTTTGGCAAGATCTCTGAAGAAAATATCAAGAACAATTTCGTCCTCATTTATGAGCTTCTAGATGGTAAGATTTCCACGTTACGTTCACCTCTTTGAGTAAGGTTTTTTAGAAATTTTGGATTTTGGTTATCCCCAAAATACCGACACGGGCGTGTTGAAGACTTTCATAACTCAACAAGGGATCAAATCAGCAACAAAGGAAGAACAAGCACAGATCACATCTCAAGTTACTGGACAAATTGGATGGAGGCGCGAGGGTATTAAATATCGCCGCAACGAGCTCTTTTTGGACGTTCTAGAATACGTGAATCTTTTGATGTCACCACAAGGTATTGATACTCAAGTCTCACGCTTTGTTTCATTTGTATTGTTTAGGACAAGTACTGTCAGCCCACGTCGCCGGCAAAGTAGTAATGAAATCCTACCTTTCTGGAATGCCAGAATGCAAATTCGGTATCAACGACAAGATAGTTATGGAAGCCAAAGGCAAAGGAGGTCTAGGGTCAGCGTCAGAATCCGACCAAACACGCTCCGGTAAACCAGTCGTAGTGATAGACGACTGTCAATTCCATCAATGCGTTAAATTGAGTAAATTCGAAACTGAACATTCCATTAGCTTTATTCCACCAGACGGTGAATTTGAATTGATGAGATATCGTACAACTAAAGACATATCTTTACCATTTCGCGTTATTCCATTGGTACGTGAAGTTGGACGTACCAAGATGGAAGTAAAAGTTGTACTGAAAAGCAACTTCAAACCGTCTTTACTAGGACAGAAAATCGAAGTTAAAATTCCGACGCCCCTAAACACTTCAGGAGTCCAACTGATTTGCTTGAAGGGAAAAGCGAAGTATAAGGCGTCGGAAAATGCCATCGTGTGGAAGTGAGTCCCTCTAACAATTACACTGACTTTACATTTCATAGCTCCAAATGTGATGTTTTGATTGTTTAGCACTGCAGTTACGAATGTTATCATTAGGAAACCAAGCTAACATATGCGTTATTTTCAGGATTAAGCGCATGGCGGGGATGAAAGAAACCCAATTATCCGCCGAAATCGAGCTGCTGGAGACCGACACAAAAAAGAAGTGGACACGTCCTCCAATTTCAATGAACTTTGAAGTACCTTTCGCCCCCTCAGGCTTCAAAGTACGATACCTGAAGGTGTTTGAATCCAAATTGAACTACTCGGACCATGACGTTATCAAATGGGTGCGCTACATTGGTCGTAGCGGACTGTATGAAACCAGATGTTAATTTTGCCACAAATCTCAATTTATTTTCATTACCTTTAGTATGTAGTAACCTATTTGATTTTAACCAAAATTCGAATTTTCTTTTTCTACGGAATACTCGTAAGTTGTTGAGATAAGCTTGTTGGATAGAAAAAGTGTTACTGCAGTAATTCATGATATGCTCTCAAATGTTTATGTGAAACACTGTTAATTTGTAGAGATAAAACTATGTATATTTGTGAATGTATAAGCTTGGAAATATATAGCTAAATAAATTTGGGTTTCACTCTAGATGCTACTTTAATTTATTTGTCATGTTACATGTTTAGATGATTAAATGAAAATAAATATTTACATTATTTTCTATAAAGTAAAATCCACGCGTTTACATCTATGGTGAATTGCTTTAATAAGCAGATAGGACGCCGCCACTTAAATTTAACACAGATATGAAAAATATTTGAGTTGAGACATTCTAAACTAACTGATCTGTTCAGTATGAACAAGTCGCGAATACCAACACAGGTATGTTACAAGATGCAGAGAACACTGAAATGTTCTACAGAAATTAATTTAAATTTCTCAGCTTACGCCTCAGATTCCCCAGGAGTGCTATCATCTTCAAGAATTGGAACAATGAGATTGTCTTTTGACATCAAATTATACTTGGTAACAAACTGAGTGAATCTCTTGCACAAGCAAGTCTCATTTTCAAACTCGTCAAAAATCGAGCGGTGATGAAAATAAGCATGCGAGAAAATTCGGTAAACTCGCCGACAAACTGAGCCGAGTTTAGCGACTGAGGACTCTTTAATACTGACTCTACTAGGGAAATACTTGTTGCTATTCAACAAACAAGCGGCCCCATCCAAAGTATGACGCGTATAGTCAATGGCTGGGCATTCCTTTGGTGTTTTATGAGCAGCACAAAGAAAAATCCATTGTTCAGTTGCCGTCATTTGTGTACAAGTTTCAGGGTGGCATTCCCCCTGCAGTCTCACCGCTAACCCATTCAATTCCATGCAAAACTGCCGCAAATGTTCATATTTCCAAACTCCCTCATCTTGAGATTCCGGCATTTTCAAAATTAAATCAATATTTGCAGGGTTGTGTCTGATCAACTGTTGAATGTATTGTTGCACAGCTAACGTGCTGTCCATTTCTTCGAATGGTTCGTCGGGCCATCGACAAAAGTCCTAAAATCAATAGGGGGCTCAACAACTGTCATCTGTATTGATTGTAATTTGAAGGTTATAAGGGTGTTGGATGTGTTTAGGGGTAATTTGGTGAGTGAAACTCACCTTGGCTTTGGTGCCGGGCCGATTTCTTCGCAAAACCATAGAACCATCAGCCATCTTCATCTTTGACATTAATGAATGTGTTGGAATGGGAAAATTTCAGTGACAGTTTTTATTAGGGAAAATCAGGGCTGACTGACGTTTCGCACCAACATGACAGCGAGAAAAGCACTGCGGGCATTCGAATCTCAGCGGCATAGTAATTCATGCAGAGGCTCATTGTAATAATTATTGTGAGATTAATTTTAAAACAGAAACGTAATTTCGAGTGATTATAATATACTGAGGGTTTAACTTTCTCGTTTCGTATGCGTTATGGATTGGTTAATAATAAACGAATAAAAAAATACAGCATTGTGTTTAAAAATTATATCATTTCTAAGAAAAAAGGTACATCTATTAGGCTTTATTCAATAAAATTTTACCTAACCTTCATAATAGGTATATTTTTAGTGTATTAATTTTTTACATTGTCGCTAAAAATGTTCGGTATCTGCAAAAGTAAACTGTTGATTTATACACCCAAAAAGACAATAAAATGTTTTCAGAATTGAAGAAAAATGTGGCCCACTTAACTTGGAATTCTCTTATTAAAATCTTCGGAACAAAGACATTTAATACGAGATTGCAAAATGGCAGTATAAATTTTCTATTGTCACAAAAACGGTCGGCACGTTCCGGAAATGAACAGTTATTGCGCTACAGTTACTTTAGGATTTACTATTATTGCCGGGTAGCTCTAATAAATACAAAAAAATGCAGTTTGAACTGGAACTTTTTACTAGACACCAAATTAGGTTTCAATCTAAAAATCTGCAATTCAATAAGTTGGAACTTCAATGACTTCGTAGAGATTTTTTTTGCCTCAATTTTGTAGCAGTATTAAAAATCCACCACTAAATAACATTGCGGTAGAACCTGCTTCTGAAGTATTTACTTATTAAGACCGCTGCATCGTAAAAGAAACTACATAACATCAATTTTTAATGCAACTTTTTCGTCTCTCAACTACTATTTGATTTAAGTCTGTCTTAATTGAGCAGTGGTAAATTTTGCTGCTGCTTGAGGCAACACACAATTTAATACAGTTAGCTTATAATTGGGGTTCTCAAACCTCATAATTAAGTTCAAAGGAGGCGTACCACTGTATTTGAGTAAACTCGTTTTAAAAAAGATTTCTTCAACTAAATATCCGGCGATATTAGCGATGAATTCAATGATGGATAAAGAACTAAGTTTATAATGGTGTTGTTCCGGAATCTCTCTTTAAGTTCAAATTTTAATATCGAATTTACTAGAAATGATACCTTCATTACTATTCAGGTTCGATAACTAAAAAGCTAAAAGTAACCCACATTTCAGTCCCCAAAAACGATGCCACCCCCTTGATCTAAAGCGGTAGATTAACGAGTCCTGCCCTGACTTTTTCTCAAGTTACCTCTCCTCCTCAAGTCTTATCTAAACAACACACTTACTCCGTAATCAATCAATCATTGGCGAAAATTGCGACTTTATTTACCCCTTCAAGTGATTGAGTCGTATTTCAGATAATTTCATCAAGAGTAACATAATAGAAACGCCGCATTTCCGAGTTTATTACCGCTCGTTGGGGAGCTTTTGCTCCTTTCCGTTGTTGCAGTAACATTGCACCAAAGCACATGCAGCAGGATCAGGACGAGTATAAACGAGGGAGGCAAAGTAATCCTGTTGCCTTGCGCATTCCTCCAGTTGTCGAATACTAGTCAGCGTGTAGCCAGTTGTTGCTCGCTTGTTGTTGTTTCCGGTTGTTTCGTGATGTTGCTGATGCATCGTCGCGACCTTTCGTTACCTTAATATACTTGATTATTTTGAGTAGTGTGGACAAACCGGATTTGTAATTATGGAATGGATAACAGCTATTGATAAAAGGTATACATTTTCTGACCGATTTAAATCGAGATCATCACACCTACATTGTTGTCTTTTGCAACATTAAAAGTAGGCACACGTATCGTTATTATCCCATTAATTTGTCACGCTCGTGCTTGCTTTTTCTATGATCTTTGCACGAGAATAAAACAGTCAAACAATAGCTCGGGTACTTATTTAGAGTTTCATTACCATCTCTATTAAACAGGAGAGAAAATGCAAATTCCTCCACGCTTTTCGCAATTGTACCATGAGCAAAACAAAGCCGGTCCGCTCCCTTTGATAAATTCAATTTTTTCTTCTCTTTGAAGACCAGGAATCATTCAACGGTATTAAATCCTCCAAGATTAAATTCTTTTAAAAAATAGTTGTCAAAGAAACATCCTGAAATTTTAGACTTTCAGGTGCAAGAAACGTTATTTTGCTCATAACAAGTGTCTTCGTGGGCAGATTTGATGTGGGCGCACCGGTCAGGTATACTTTCCGGTTCAACCACATGCATATTTTCTTTATTTTAAAATAGCAATTACAAGGATGACGAGACGGAGTTCTTAAAAATTACACAGAGGATGCTGGCTCAACGGATATTTCCGGTCAGTTTTAATTAAATGATTGCATATTGTTTGGTCTTGTCAGTGAAAGACAATGCTGGAGATGTAATAATGAAAGTTCCACCTGAAATTGCAGAAATATTGAGGGCATTTTCTTAGTTCCATCGACTTCTTTACATCCTTTAATGTACAAAATAATGCATAATAACTTTAATTTTTTAGGGCAAAAATTTAGTCACTTTCAATTTAATATGTATGCTGATAATGGAACTGATAATTGAAAATTTCAATCAAATAAAATTACCTTTTACCACATTAAAATATTTAATGAAGCTCCAACAGCGATTTGTCAGGGGACGTGCCCACAAATAAAACAATAATAAATGAAATTGATGTTATCGATTGCTCATTATTTTGTAAAATTGCCAGATAAAAAGATTTCAATGTATTCACAATCAGTTTCATCATTTTATAAACCACACAATTCCGCGAAAAATGATGCTAATTTCTTATGGAATAACGCACTTAAATTTTATTTCTCCGGTTCTGAAGCAAGAAGGGTCAAGAAATTGTGTGTTTTTTCATATTTGGAGACGATAATCGGTCGCTTCAGTGTTTATAGATAAAAAAACGAGCGGAATACAAATTGCGAAAAGAAACAGGCAAACAGAAAACGCAGAAAATGAGGCTATCTGAAATTTTGCATAATTATAACGGAGTGGCAGCGATAAACATGTATAATTGTTGTTACTTACGTACGTTATGACAAGCATTAATATTTATCATGCAGTTATTATCAGACAATTTTTTAACGTAAGTAAAGTGCTAAAACTAGCACCACAAGCGCGACTAAAAATTCTTTGGTAATTCTCCCGTGGTTTCCTTGATTTAACCATACCACTTTCAATTATCTAGACGTTTCAACGGAATTTTTTCATTTGAGAAAAGGAATCTGATCTTGTGAAAACTCCGAGTTTGCACGACCTTGCGAATGTTTTATGTTCCCTCAGAATTAATTAAACCCGACACTAATTAAAAAGGAAAAATTCTTGTTTACACTAAGCACACTCAACTCTTTTCTAATTTTTCATGCGAATTTGTTGTCTTTGCGTAGTTAAATTTTTGACTAAGTTTGTTTTTGAAACTTTGTTACTTTGTTAAACTGTTGCGAAGTCCCAACAACTTTTAACATTCAGGAACGTAACGAAAGTTTAATTTTTAAAAGTGAGTTGAAAAGACAGCAAAACAATGATACGTGATGGGAAATGTTTGTAATGTAAAAGGACTAAAAAACTTGCGTTCTCGAGGGATTTTACACTCATAAAATTCGCGCATTGCTGCAAAATAAATTATTTGTTGTTTGAAACCCGTGGAAGTGAAAAATGTCTTTAATAAGTTCTCTCTGATTCAATTTTGTCTTGTAGCTTCCTGTATTAAAGTAAAGCTATTAATTCGTAACTACCCTCTAACATTTTTTATACGGTCTTAGTGGAAGATTAGATGAAGCTGCAGCGAGATTGAGCACCTCATCATAAGAAGGAATTTCGAGATTTTTATTAACGGCGTTAAATGCTTTGTATTAAAATCTGAATGCGGTATAGAGATAATAGCAAATATGCGCAATATGAAATAGTTTTAGAGGTGTAGTTAATTTCTATTGTCTTGAATGGGGGATAGGGACGAATGAGGCTGTAATCTTGCGCTCAGTTGATAAGCTAAGCGACAAAGTTTGGATTACAATCAAATTTGGACACATTATGTGTGTCACGATACGTTGAAGAAGTCAAAGATGTAGAAAAGAAGATAATTTTGTTTCAATCATTGCAGGACTAAGAATGTAGAAAAATGTTGGATGCGTCCAAATATCCCCAGATTGGATGTTGTCTTCAAAAAATTTTTTCAAGTTTTCTCTTCAACTCCTCTAAAAACGAAATGGTGGATGCGCCCAGTAAAGAACAAATAAAATTAATACCCAATTTTCATTTTTCGATCTGATCTTATTTCCAAATAGATCAATCCGGCAGGATTGCAGAGATTGCAGAAATTGAAAAACAAATCATTTAGGTTTAGGTTTAGCTTTAAAATATTTTTTCGTGTTTACCTAATGAAAATAGTTAAATCAATATGGAAATACTGACAATTTTAAATAATCTGTTTCCCTGTAAAAGGTTTTAGTATATGCCTAAATTTGATTTAGCATTCAATAGAGATTAATTGAAAATATCGCAAATAATAATAATATAATTCATGGAACCTGTGAAACATTTCATTCACGGATGAAACTTTAGCGATTTATAGAATTTTATGTAAATGAAACAAAAACAGCAAATGCTAAATAATGTGAGAATTAAATTTAACTTACAATTATTTAAATTCACAGACGACATTCCTATGATCCAACATCCCCGCCTGCACCCCAAATTCATCTTGTTAAAAATTCCGGTCGTGACATATTTCATATTTACCCCATTTTTCTCTGGCCATTACGTAACTTCGTTGCCTCAATTTTTTAAACGTTGCCTCCATTTGTCCATCACAAGCACTCTCTGAGATTTAATAAATTTCTGTCTGTCTAAAAAAGTACGTGAACTGTTTGATTCCTCCTAAAGCGAATTGGAAGACTCGTCATTTCTGACACCGCTTGTGAAATGGAATTATTTCGGCAACGATAAATCACCAACAGGTTCCGCCTGACTATCAAAGCGAAGAAAACCTGAATGATTAAAGAAGAGACTTGGTGCACAGACGATTCTTGTCAATTTTTGAGCTGGGGTTCCAAATCGCCGAAAAAGGGAAAAAACATTCAATATTCTATATTAAAAATTGGGGATGATTACTATTTTTGGCACATTCATTAATTTAACTAGACTTCAAAATTTTAGAAGCAGAAACAAATGTTTTAGAAATTTTTGTTTTTGGGATAAACCAAAAATGTTCCTTACTTCAGATTACTTTCCGTAATTTCGCTAATTGTAGGAATGCAATCATGAAATTTGCAGGGATTATTACTTTTAGCACGCTTTTTTACTCTGGCTAAGTTCAAAATTTTAGAAGCAGAAACAGAATATTAATTTTTATTTTAGAAGAAATTTTTAATATTCTGTATTAAATTTATTAAATTTTGTATTTTCACCAATTTAAGAAATACACTAATGAAATTTGGGAGGATTATTACTTGTGACACGCTTATCTACTCATCAGATTCCAAAAGTTTAGAAGCAGAAACAGAATTTTTATTTTTGAAGGAAAAAAAATTCGAATCCATCCATATCAAATTCCGTATTTTCACTAATTTTAGGAATACAAGAATAAAGTTTGGACACGTTGGTTATCCTAATTAAATATGCCAAATTTCAAAATTTTAGAACCAGAAACAGATTTTTTAGAAATTTTCAATTTTATAAGGAATTAGAAATTGCCAATTTTCTAGATTAATTGCCGTATTTTCTATAAAGTTGGGACTATAAGAACTAGGTTTGGACACATCACAATTTATAACACGCTTATTAACTCTAAATTCTAAAATTTTAGAAGCAAAAACAGAATTTTTAAAATAAATTATATTAGAACGAAAAAAAATCTGATATGTTTTATGAATTAAATTTTTGGGAGGATTACTACTTTTGGGAACTACATAACTATTCCAAATTAACTATACCAAATTCAAAAATTTCACAAGGTGAAACAGAATATTTAGAAATTTTTTATTTTAGAACGAAAAAAAGAACCTAATATTCTACATTTCATTCCGGTTTTTGCGAATTTTAAGAATACAAAAATTACATTTGAACACAAATTTCTTCATAGTCCTTTAACTCAGCCAAATTTCAAAATTTTTGCACCAGAAACAGAATTGTTAGAAATTTTGATTTTATAACCTATCTAACTAGAAATTATTGACAATTTTCTAGATTAATTGTCTTACTTTTTTTAACGTTGGGAATACAAGAATGAGATTTTGACCCCTTAGTCTCTTTTGACGCATTTATTAACTCTGCTAATAACAAAATTTTAAAACCAGAAAGAACATTTTTTGATTTTTTTTGTTTTAAGAACGAAAAAAAATTGTACCTTAAATTTCGAATTTTCGTTGATTTAGCAACACATAAGAACAAAATTTGGACACATTACAACTTTTGTCACACTTATTAACTTTGCCAAATTCCGAAATGTTAGAACCAAAAACAAATTTTTTTTTAAATTATTTATAAAAAATTGAAATATCGTTGAAAATTTAGATACCTAAATAATAGATTTTTCAGATTAAAACTTTAATTTCCAAGTCCACACACTTTTTTTGCACAACTAGGTAGCGTTTTTCCTCTCCGTCACCACTGTACGGGGAGTCAGTTTCATAATTTAAATTTTGTCGCTTCAGATTCTGTCACGTTTTTTCTTTTAGTGTACTTATAAAATTTTCAAGGTAGAATTCATAACGTGGCACATAGTTGAAAAGACGTATACAATGTCTGAAAGCTTGGCATTACATAACGTTCCGTCTCGCTCGTATACCTGCACGTTCTGAAAATGTAGGGTGAGTATTTTTATTGCTTTTTCCATCACTTTTATTACTGAGAATTTTTCTCGAACATTATACTTTGAGGTCAGACCAAGACGTTGACAGTAAACACAACTTTACGCATTTACATATTATTGGATAAATATGTGAATAATTTATTTGTTGTTGACAAATTCAATTCTCTAGCTCCGACAGCATTTACATACTTTTCTGATAGATTAGTCCAAATGGACTACTTACCATTTGTTACGATGCAGCGTGCCAATCGTTGAATAAGAAATGAAGAGCTCCACCAAAGTTTTAACTCTAAACAGTTGTTATAAATTATTTTACTTAACGGTTATTATTATTGACAATACGTGTCGTATCTCGAGTCTTGAGGGTAATTTCACTTAATGACGTTCCGGGAAACAGAACACTATTTCGCGGAGTTTCGGGTTTTATGCAGTAAATTTAAAAATATATTGAAAGTTCCTGAAAGCTAAATTATACTTGGAAGCGGGGTGAAGGTAGTCTACCTTTATAACCTCTCCTTATTTAAGATATACGGTGAAGAGGAACATCTTGTTAAGGTGCCCTTCCCCTTTACCGTGTAAGGGAAGGTAAATCTGGGCGAAAGTAATCTCCGGGTTGTATCTATCACCCTCGAGTGGACGTGTATACCAGAAATTCAATTCGAAATGAGACATGAGGAGCTGCTTTCACCTGAAAAACGACAATTGGAATAAAGGAGGTTTTTCAGGTTTCAGCTAATTTGGTCCAAGTCAGGAACGTGAGACGTTAACAATCTGAAGAACCTTTCCAAATAAAGGCTCCATCCTGTTTTCCTTAAAATTGTAAACAATCACAAAAAAAGTCGAAATTATTCATAGGTCCACCTGGTAAAGTTGTAAATGGCTTCGTTCTACATTACACCGCTATAAAAGACAAATATTGATTTTCATGTCAGAATATGCATGAATTAGTACACATAGTGGTAATTTCGTACTCAACATCTAAAATATGCATCAGTCACGCAATTTACACTCGCCAACATAATTAATTAAAACAGCACCTAAATTTGAAGTGATTTGTCTCAAGTTACAGAAAAAGCAAAAGATTCGTGCTCTAAATTACTTTTTCGGAGCACTTTCGTCCGCCACTTATATTTTTAATTTAAGTTGAAGAATATTACATTTTTAGATAATTGAAAAAACCCACTGAAGGAACGACAATTGCTTCGAAACTCGTCTGAAAACGAATGAGCTTTTTTTGTATTGTCTTGTTGTAATCAATATTTAATCATTGTCCTGCGACGCTTAAATAGAAGGTTAAAATTGACTTCGATGCGAGACATCTTATTTGGAATTCAGGTTTACGTTAATTCGAAATCAAGAATACGTTTGTGTGCTGCTCAAGTTTCCTAATGAGCTTGGAAATTAGTTTAAAATTTAACTCGGTTTGTTTCTTGATTGATTGGTTTTAAACAAAACTGCACTGTAAACCTGAAAAGTTACTTAATTACCACGTTAAAAATTCCCGGCCAAGATAACAGTTTGAATTAAATTTCGCCCCAAAACTCGTAAACTTTCCAATTTATCAGTCTTTGACAGGTGAGCAATTTCGGAGATCTTAAGTAATCTATATAATGGCTCGAAAGTCAAACTTTTTCAAAATGATGAAGGCCGGACTTCTTGGTTCAAGATAAAATCCATCTTGGATTTTATGGTAGTTTGAAGATGGATGAAGTTACGTAGATCCCCGTTATCATCATTTTCACCCTCGGGCCCTTTTGTAACAATTGGCCGCGGTCTGAGTCTGAATTTTTCAATATACGAGTTAAATTTATCCGACAGATGCTCGAGTGCACTCCTCGAACAGATTAAAGGAAATTTTATTCCTTCGTCTGCTTATCTTTTCATCCCATAAATTCGGTTATTGTGGAGGGTAAATGTAAGTTTTGTATAATTCAGTGCGGTTCGTTCAGGTGACTTTAAGTCACATAGCTATTTCCAGAGCACTTAGAAGTTTGAGCAAGTGCAAAAGACGGGATTCTGCCCCTCGATCGATAGTATCACCCCAGGAGAATCTGCAGAAATATCACCATTTCCCCTTCAATCTGTCACCGCATATTATAGCTCGTATTTTATCATCTGTTTTGACAATGAGCGGTCTTAGCTCAATTATCGAGAAGTCAGAAGAGCTGGATTAGACGTTAACTCTTCCACACACTGAAATATTCCGATGTTTTGATAAAATATTTTATGTAAATTCTGCGTAATAAAGGTAAGGTTTAAGCGACGAAGAGGAATACTAATGGCTTTTCCGAATAGGTTTGCTTGATTTTAATTTAATTTTGCGAAAGCTTTACAAATGAAATTTGTTGCACTCTTTTCATATCGTAGTCTCATAAATAAGAACAAACTAAAGTATTTTAATGAGCCCCTGGAAATTCTTTAAATTGCGCTTTTAATTAATTTTTCCCCGGTGTTAATAAAACATTTTATTGCTCCGTAAAGTTAATGGAATAATTTCCACTATTTCAAGCTCCATCAACACCTCCAGAAAACATAAATCAAACGAAAAAGTAACTCTGAGATCATGAATTTTTATTTTATTGGAAATAGTGCGAAGAAGTAGAATCCGTCAACGATGTGAGATTTAGTTCTATTTTTAACCTCCAACTTTTGGTGCACTCAGCATGTTCCCACTCCAATAAATTTAATTATCACCGATAAAAATCGATTACAAACCCACTGATCCATTTAGAGCAATTACAGCGGAAACTACTGATAATTATTTCATAACATATCCAGCAATTAAATGTTTATCATAAAGACTTGCAAAGTTTTGCAGACAAAACGCAATTAGCAATCGATTTGTAGGAAAAGGGAATTAAATCGTTGCACGCCAAGAGCCGATGATTATTAGTCAGAACATTATTATTTCCACCGAGTGTTAAATTGGTGCAATTATTTAGAATCAATGTCTCCGATGTCCTACGAAGAATTTAAACCCACAATCTGTAATAAACAAAGTTTTGAATTGCTCTTCTCCATTTTCCAATACCATTATACCTCAAAACGACTTTCATCAGTACAGCAATGATAATGAATGAATTATTTATTTACTAGAGAACTTAATCTTCAAAGAAGCCAAGGAAATTACAGTTTTTGATAGAGCTTTATAGAGCTCTCAGGTCATGTTTTAATCAGTTCTAGAAATAATGCAAATTAAAAAAGTTTGGTACAAAGAATGTTTTTAATTTTTTATCGGGCTTGAATGAATTGAGAACGGTTCGAGGAATTTAAAATTAATTAGACAAGAAGTGAAAAAAAGACAAACTTGTTTGTAAACTAAAGTAGCAATTCTTAGGTTTAGCACCCCAATTTTCAAGGGGTTTCAAAATTTCCGGGTTTACAGATTTATTTTCAAATTGCTGCAGTAGTAAATTTGCTGGAGGTGTTAAAACTCTGGTAATTAAAGCTGTCCTAACAAAAATGAAAATACACCCAATCAATAGTCGAGATAAATTAACCTTTCCGAGAACTGTTTCAAAAATAATCCCTTTCGATTTAAATCTGCTTTGTAGGAATGAACGCGTTGCTATTTTCCGCCCTTGTGTTATAACAGCATGAATTGTTATTTATAGACGAAACGATATTCCAAACATGTGGAAAATAAAGTGTTTTCTGTAACTTGTTGGAGAGGAAATCGCAGAGCTTTCCATGCTGGAGGATAAAAATCCGTAGAAGGATTTCCGGGGTTGTTTCTTGGCATCAAGAAAGCGTATGCTATTATGGAAAGTACAAAGCGCTCCACCGATTAAAGCTTTGAATTAAATGGTGCAAATTTATTTCTTGTGTGAGAGATTAATTATGTACTTCGAACTCTACGTTTAAGGATTTTGTTTCCATCCAAAGTTGATAAATCATTTTAGAATTGTCTCATATTTCATATACGTTTACACTGCCGATTATCTCGCGTTAGATCTAATTAAGCTGTAATATAGACGGATGTTGACACTGCAAAATTAACATCTCTTCTCTTATTATTGTATGATTTTTCCTGCATTAAAAAGAGCAAAATTTTATCATAAAAACCCAAGTAATTTGAAATTCAAAGCGCATCAAACAACAAGAACGATGAAAAGACGACATAATCAAGAGATTTTTCCTGCCGGAGTTTAGCCTTTGCAAAAACGGTCAGCGCATTTCAAAGTTTTCGTAAATTTGAATTTCATATTCATTATGGTGTTACATATTGGTCGCGAGCGCTGCATTCAGCTGATTGAATATTCCAGAAGGAAAACAAGATTGGAATGCACTTTTAAATTGCATTTTTAAGTCCACATTGCGTGCGTGAATTTCTGCGTTAAATAAGTACTAGGTACTTAATTTTTATTCTAAAAATAAACAAGACTCGACCAAAGTTGATTTAGTAACGTACCTAGTTTTAGTCATAATTTTTTTCGAAAAAATTCAATTTTCAAATTCCGGAAAATGTGAGAGAAACGAAAAAATTAGCATAGGTTTGGATTCAGCATAAAATTCTGCGTAAAATAAGTCCCAATAATGCAAATTTGCTTTACATAAACATAGAAATTGACCGAAATAGGTTTTTAGGAAGTTTTTTTAGGATGATTTTCAATGAACTTTTTTGGCGCGAAAACGAAAATCAATAACTTAAAGTTATACATCAACCAAAAGAGAAGCTCGAAATCTATCAACTGGCTAAATTTCAGATCGGTATGACATATAGTTTACGAGCGGTGGTCAAAAAACAAAATTTCAAAAGTTTTCGTCATTCGAGATGTAATTTTTTTTCCGAAAAAAACTGATTATTGAATTTTGGATATTTGAAAGTGGATTCTCAGCAAAAGATACGAGAAAACCAAGACCGCGTCTTTCT
The DNA here is from genome assembly GCA_029298725.1 of Gnatocerus cornutus. NCBI lineage: Eukaryota > Metazoa > Arthropoda > Insecta > Coleoptera > Tenebrionidae > Gnatocerus > Gnatocerus cornutus. Next base: position 6,885,467 of record CM055517.1, read on the forward strand.
ATTTGTCGTAGTTTCGGAGATTAAGCAAAAAAATAGAAAACTTACTATGCGAAATTTCAATCGCAACTAATTCAGTTATTTGTTGACGTACAGAAAAAATTAGCACAGTTTTGGACTTTGCGTGCAATTCTGCATCAAATTAGTACTAATCGCTAAAGTTTGCTTAACAAGTAAGCTAGATATTGACCGAAATAATTTTTTTGGGGAGCTTTGGTAGCAATGTGTGAATTAGCATGTTTAAAAGATTGTATTGTTGGTTGCATACTCGACCATGGACGATTGAATTAATTTTGTTGCAAAAGTTTAATTACATTGTTATCCAATTACAAAACAGTATTTCATGGAATTTATCACGGATTATCCTTTAAATGAAGCGAACTAAAAACGTCCAGCGCAGCTTGTGCGATTTTTCCGCAAATGTCCCGCTCCCTGAGCTCTAGTTTGTGGTCCATCTGTGCCACCATCACACAGCTCCTGAATGGCTTGATGGCCATTTATTTCGGCCAATTTCCCAGGACTATAATTGTCATTATTCAAGCTGCATCGGAGTTGAAAGTTGGCATTTAACAAAACTTGCACCGCTTCTAAATTGCCATTTGACGCAGCAAGATGTAGAGGCAGATCTCCATTGAACGTTTTTTTCTCAATTGAAGCTTTATTCCGCACCAGAAATTTGACTAATTCTCCACTTTTCTTCGCGGCAAAATGAAGTGGAGTGTAACCATCACAGTCGATTTTATCAATCTCAGCTTTGTGAACCAAGAGAAATGTTATTGTGTTTAATTTTAGTTCAACAGCGTAATGGAGAGGTGTTGCGCCTTCGTAGTCTTGACTATTCACATCGATTCCTTGTCCAATTAAAAACTTGCATATTTCCAAATTGTTTTGCTCGACGGCGATGTGTAGTAAGGAGCGCAATTTCGTGTCTTTGATGTGCAAGTCGGCGTCTTTTTCTAAGAGTAATTTCATTGTTTCTAAGTTCTGTTTGCGACAAGCTAAATATAAAGGAGTTTCGTTTATGTTGTTCCGGAGATTTACGTCTGGATTATACGATGCTAAGTGTTCAATTAGTTGGTGGTTATCTGAAAGCGTTTTGTTATTCCTTGCATTTTATAACGGGAGTTTACCTTGATGTTCTATAATTAAATGAAGCAATGTGTTCCCATCAGCATCTTGAGAATTAATGTGACAATCGTAAATGTCGAGGTTCTCCAAAACCATTTTGATTAATGAAAGGCACTCTTCGCGTCTTGCTAAATCAAAAATATCGAAACTTTCATTCATCGTGTCTTCAAAATCACTACTGAGCACGTCCTATCAGCTGATACAAAAACTTATCTCCATCAGTAAACAAAAAGTTCGGTTCACAACCAACAATGTCGAGATTGTCGCAAATTTTAAGTTTATAATTCTTATAAAATTGGCGCATTTTTGGCTTGTTTCTGACACGACAATACCCTTTTCATGGCCCCAGTTTATTCTGTACAGTTTCTAATTATTTAAAGACCGCTTTTTCGTAAACATTTCTCACAATCTGTCGCTTACATTTCTCGCAACACTGATATCGTGATGAAATCTGTACATATAATTTCACGTCAGACCCATATCAGTCACACGACGTCGGCGTTTCCCTACAATCATTACGTTTAATTTTTGCGGTTTTGTACCCAGTTTGCACCTGTGGCGTGATTGGGGTAGATACATAAATTCGCGATTCCCAGGTACTCAATTACGTTTTCTGTTTCTGGGGCTTTTCTGGTTCTCGGGTTCTTCAGTTCGTTTTCATTTTTTCTAAATTTTCATGTTTACAGGATTAAATGAAAGCCTAAAAAAATTGAATTCAAAAATTTGGAATATGAACTGTCAAGAATTTGAGAGAGAAACAAAGATGTAAACGCAAAGAAGAAACTGCAAATTGTAATTAATAAGTGCCACATTAAAAAAAAACCTGTGTTCAGATTAAATGTTTTTCCACCTGTGGCGTGAATGCACTAGATACATAAATTTCTTTGAATTTTTAAAATGATTCAGATAAATTTCCATGCGAAATGGCAGCCATAAACCCGATTCTCAACCACCATTGTAAAATTTAATTGGCTATAATATCCTTACATAAGAATTAATTAATAAGGTGAAACCCTCAGGCGCTCCTGATTATGATTGAACATCAATCTCACGCAACTAGTTAGAGCAAAGTATTAAGCTTCTTTCCCAAAGGGGATATTGAAGGTTATTTTGCCGACTCACGACACCTAATCTCGAACATTATCACGCCACAAGGAAATAGGCTGCTTCCCAACTCCGGTTTTCTTTGCTAAGTCCAGTTAAGCTTCAGGGAACGTCATTGTACACGTTTTTATTTATAACGATGCAGACGGAAATTACGAGCGAGACGAAACACTCCACTCTTTCAAAAATTAATTTCGAGGATTTTAGACGAGACATATCAAGAGGACACAAAGCAAAATCGTTTCACTGTGTAATCGGGTTTTACATAGCGCTCACAAAAGATTCTCATATTTAAATAAACGTCTCAAAAAGGAGCTTAACGGTGCTTTAGTGGTAAAAAAGTAAGAAGGCATAAACGAGGTACTTAGTTTTATTTGGTGGAGTTTTTATTGTCTGAACGGTTGGATTTACAGGGATCAAAAACGGGAAAATTGGGGTACAATAAGAGGGGCTTTGGCGCAAATAAATCGCAATCATAATTTCATCAGTTTTATTGTGTTATAATTTAATGTCTACTAAAAAGTGGACACTATTCAATTGGAAACTTCATAAAAACCAAACAGTTTAAAAAGGATTTCGCGTTTAGAAGTAGGAAGAGCAACAGTTTTATTCAGCCAAAAGATATTCTTGGCGCTCTAAAATCGTCTGACTTTACAATGATTTTGTAAAATTCTAGGCTGAGAATTTAAATTTCTCGTTTTCTTTATGTTCGGCGTTTCGAATCTTCACCTGTAAATCAAAACATGTTAACACAGCAGCAAATAAAATCGTAAAATCATAATAAATTACCTATTACAGATATCGATGCATTAACCCATTTGAGGAAATATTAATATCACCATTTCGATGCCTCGAAAATCCTTCATAATGGAACAAAATCATGATTTATGGGTGTAATAATTGGATATTTTGCAACTTGCGAGAAAATAAATTAGGACTAGTTTTGATGACAGAGCCGCATTTTTCACAGGCTCTCAAAGTACACGAACTTTGATATTCAAAATGTAGTTCACTTACCAAAATAAATCATTTTCCTTTTGTTTATCTGTTATGACTTGGCTACCTTGAATCTTGCAACATAAGATCTATTTAATCGGTTTTGGTGATGGTCGATAGTGATAGTTCCTAATAATTTAGTGATCCCGAAGAGATAATTCCAATACCCACAAGGTTCAAACCTGACAGATTATGCAACAGCTTCTGCGTGAATTCAATGTGGTAGAACACGAAGTCATTGTAGGAAATGGGAATCATTTCGTGTCATAATTTGTTAAAATGTGTGGGCTCTTAGTTACAGCATCGCCTTGTGTAATAATAGGGTTTGCCATTATCATAATAGAATTTGAACTGGAATCAGAGAAATGTTACGTGGAATTGTGTCAGTTGCAGGGTATTGTTAATTTTTGAAATTTCATCAATTCCATAATTTTTCAGTTAACTGAGTCTGGATGGAGCAATTCCAAAAGACAAAAGCTTTATTTAATCCGTTCTGTCAGTTCCATAATCACAAATAAATAATTAGAACTAAACCGTTTTCCACCACAGAATAATACGTTACTGAGGAAGTCTTCGTTTTAATTAGACTTTCCGAACTTTAGGAAAAACATTGGCCTTTTTCCGCTCCAATTTCACTGAATTATCATTCTTAGCACGTACCTTTAAAATGAGAAACATGATGTAGAGCCAGTATCTGTTTCTATAAAAAAAATGGATCGTTTGATATTAAAGTGGTAAGAGTATCGGTATACGAATAATCTGCACGGCTGATTCCTCTTTCAAGCCATTCAACCAACCGATTAACTAACTGAAGGTTGTTGCGTGACACAAAGGTCAATATGGATTTTATAATTCGACCAACCAACCGAATATCAATGACGCACAAGTTTTTCTTTGGATTTTTTCGTTTATATTTGAAATGAGATGAGGGATGAGGTTTTGAGGAAATTGGTGATATTTATAGAAAAAGCAGATATTTACATACTAGCAGCGGTTACTTTTAGATGCGAAACTCCCAGTACCAATCACTAAAATAATTAAATATTAGATTTTCATTTTTGGTTAAAACCAGAATTGAAATATTCCGTCGAAAATGTAATTCTTAATTCTTAAAATTATTTATTCAAGGCTTAAAAGAGCACTTTCGCGCTCCATTTTAACCCCTGCTGTATTTACTATACTGTCTCCAGTTAAATAATTCTGTCCAACATCCTTTCTGTTGCTAATTACAACAGAAAATATCTTTTCCAGCACTTACTCATAGTCTGTTTCATTTCCAGGCCCTGTGATCGTAATGTGAAAGATGTTGAGTTAATATCAGCACGCCTCCGCCGTGTGGACCAGCTGTGTAAACTACCCAATTCAGTTCTCCAACAATTGGCTTTATGTGGATATTATGAGGATTTGGAAAAAGGAGTCACTTGTAAGTTGTATTCATGGATCCGTATCGTAATGAAATTTGAATGTACACAAATGGACGTGTAATCAATAAGCATTTCCAACAAATGAGCTGCACTGTACTAGATAATTTAACGAGATAAACAATAGCGGTCTTGGACATGCGGTTATGATTGCCTGTGTCATAGAATGTTATGAACGTTTTGGTGTGTATTTGGACGTATATGACGGTCACAATAACCGAGTTGATGACCCACTCGAATATTTAAAGGGTCGTTTTCAAAACGGTCTTTTTATCAATTGTCATGACTACAGAGTGGATTTTATTAAAGATTCAGAGGTCTCCATTAACTTTGATGTCTTCATTTTTCATTTGACGGACAATTACTTTCAAAGTGTTACTTTAGCTGTAATCGAAATCCAATCTTGACATACTAAACAACATAATAATGTAAATAATGTGTGGGTCTAATGCCAAAGGATATAAAAACCGAGTCTAGAGAGTCTTTTGAGAGATCCTTTAAATAAAGTCATGAAAATCGTCAGGATTAGCAGTCTTAAGTACTTTGACAATCTGAGTGATCTACAGGATCAAAGATTTTGAGCTAAAATATGTGAAAACCAAAGAATTTAGCCAAAAATTTTCGGGAATTCGGTGGATTGGAGCATCTAGAGCATTGCTGCGCTTTTGACGCCCAATTTTTAACTTCCGAACTAACCAAGTTCCAGATTATGCCCACTTGCAACTACATCGGATAACAACGACAGAATCTCCTTTGTGAATGTCTTGCTGCTTTGATTAATGATAATGAAAATAGTTCGTACAGATTTTGATTGATGATAATTACTTAATCCGACAGAAATTCAACATGAAAACAACTGTAATTGAGTTTGGCTTACCTTAATGAACCGCTGAGACAATTCGTCCTGTAAAAATAGCTTTTAAGATTACAAGGGAGAAATTTTGTGCAAAGGTTTGACCTTTCCAAGTTCTATATTTTACACCTTATATTTCAAAGTTAACGACCTTGCTGTTACAAATAGGTTTCACTTAAACGAAAAACAAAAAATATAAACAATTTCGAAGGACTCGACTGTAATAATAATAATAAAAGAATTCACATCTCAGCGAAACCTAGAGCTGTACAAAAGGACAACACGAAGTTGTTAGCGAAATGACTACGGAAACTTCAAAAAAGTTTGTTTCTTACCAGTGCAGCTCCATTTGTTCGTGAAACCACTTTAATAATGTGGAAATGTGATTCTGATTATATAAATTCGTTATAATTTGATCAGGTTAAGTAACACCCTTTGTAATAATAAATTTCCCCTGACAAAAGAAACATTTTAATTAACCTTTTATAAACATTTAAGACTGTGACAAGTTGGATTGAATCCCATTAAAATCTACATCGTTTGCTACTTTGAAGTGACTTTCTAATCCAGTATCGCCCGAGTTCCATTATTGTTATGAAGTACATAATATCAAACACTTAAAACCCGAAAGTTACATAAAGCGCAAAGTGGAATACACGCCACTGTCAGAAATAATTTTCCTGAAAAACTTTATCTGTGATCGACGTCAAGGGAATGAAATGCTTCTCCCAACTTCGCCGTGATTATTCCGAATTTGTATCAAGTTTTCCTTAAAGTTACTTAAACAATAATTATCCTGATTGCTTGGAAAATTTGGAAAATTAGTGTAGCAATTAGGAGCTTGTAGCGTTTTCTCTCATGTTTATTTTGCGGGATTAGTATGAGTCATGTAGTTGATCTGAATATTAATTTCAGCAATTCTGAAATTGTGAAGTTGAATTGCTTGTTCCTATTTAGAAAAGCTGGAATTTCATTGAGCGCGGCGCCGCTGAAAATGTTTTAAGGGAATTCGTCTCTTTGTGTGTTCAGTCGATTTGCCTTACTAACGACGCGATTTGAAATTCGTTTGTTTAGACAGACGATAAGGAAGAATGGGCACATTTTTCTAGGGTAATCATTGATTTTTGGGAAGCGACAAAAGGATGCAAGCCACGATTACACTCTGATTTTGACACTAAACATTTATTTTATAAAAAAAGTAAAAAACGTCCTGCATGCGTGCATTTTTTACAAAACAATTTCCCGTGACACCACCCAACTTCCCCATTCTGCAAAAACCGGGCAATGTTAACAGCTCCCGCAAAATAAATTAATTTTGTCGGCATCATAGCGTAATTTATACCCGCGTCGTATATTCCGTAACAATTAGTGCAAGTTCGGGAGCAGCGGTGGTGTAGACAGGATGTGGTTTTGTGTTACTATTAAGCACATTTACGAGACAAACTTTAAAAGCCTTAACTCTGGTAGGAAAAGGTCTCGTTTGCATTTCACTCCTTGTTCAGCGGAATGGAAAATAGTGCGGTTGAATGCTTTCTCAAACAAAAAGATGGTCGAAAACTCTATTTTTACACACAAACCTGCTTCTCCTGGATTTGTTGTACTTTAAAAATTCATCAGTTCCAAGAAACGGTCCAATTTAAACTTTAACCATTATGTCTTGTACGTGGTTATGCGAAGATTAAGGCGATTTTTAGGGGAATGTAAGTGGCAATAAAGTCAGACGACAACCCTTGGCTTAATTAACTTCGTAACAATTTTCCAAATGTCAAAAGAACAACTCGTTGACTTATTTGGTAACTCCTGGCGAATGGAACTGGTTTCAATTAAATTGGAGCACTATTCTTAATGAGCTGTGTTTTACAGAAACATGAATATTCCATCATTTTTCCCGCAGCAATTGCAAGTTTTGCCGACAATTGATTCACAATTGATCGTATCTCCGGTCGTTGTAAACAGTACGCAATGTCTCGCGATGAATTTGTAATCAGAAGGTGTGTCCGTGTCTATAACACTTCACTTATTGAATCGAACTGACGCTAATTCGTTGATCTTATCGCTGACTATGTTTGGATAATCTAATTTCACACTTAAATTTTCATTACGCGTGAATAATTTAATTCAAATTCAGTTTTTATTTGACCAGTAGCACTCAGATGGGTGAATTTTAATGGATGCTACAATTTGAGCAAAAATGTCAGTGGAATTTACAAACGATTTGCGGTATGCTCGTCCTTACACCTCCGAGAGAATTTTGATGTTGCATTTGATATTCAAAGATATAAATTTTGAAAAATTATGGACGGTGCGAATGAAGTGCATGGTCCTCGACATTTAAACAGAAGATTGCTTTTAAAATTTAGAGTACTTGATAAATAAAGTGGGTTTGATGTTTAAAAATATTTGTATAATTTAGTTACGTTAATAAAATAACTCTAGTAAACTGTTTAAGAAAGAATCGGAAGCAGAAAATGCGGAAACAGCCATTTCCATCCTCTAGGTCTAAATAAACATAAATGAAGTCGTAATTTAGAATTCTTCAAACGCTTCGCATTGCAGTCTAGTTCTAATGAGATTTTTTACCTATGGCAATGAAACATATATTTTTTTATGTAAATAGCGATTGCGTAGACTACTCAATCTAATGGAAAGTTGGAATTAAAATCTAAATTATTTTGGCCGTGAATTCTGATTGTAGGTTCACAGTGCCCATGAAGTGACCATAAAATTATGTAGTGCACAGTCTTTACAATAAATCAGATTTCGTAAGCCCTGAAAAATTAAATCATAACAACGAGAATACCATTAAAAGTGATCTTTACTGAAACTGGTTACGAGCCTCGTTTAGAACGATTTGGGGGGAGACACACCTACCAAATTTGTCAATTTTTTCGATATAAAAGCCACCACTAAACCCAGCATCACTATCATTTGCATTACAGCAATCACCAATACACAAAAATGGCAGCTAAGGTAAAACCAAAAACTTAATCTTTTATTTACAATATCAATAACAAAAAATTCCAGTTCGTAATCCTCGTCGCCGCTTTGGCTTGTGCCAATGCTGGTTATTTGGGAGGTCCCGCCGTCTCCACTTACGCTGCTGCCCCAGCTTACTCCACCTATGCTGCTGCCCCAGCCGTCTCCTACGCCGCCCCTGCCGTAGCTGTCGCTAAAGCCCCACTCGCCACCTCTTACGCCTACACCGCCCAAGCTACCCCCGCCGTCCATGCCGTCGCCGCTCCCGTAGCCGCTTATGCCGCCCCTGCCGTAGCTGCTGCCCCCGTAGCCGCCTACGCCGCTCCCGCCGTCAGATACGCTGCCCCAGCTGTCCACGCTGTTGCTGCCCCAGCTGTCTCTGTCCACCCCGCTCCCGCAGTTAGAGCTTATGCCGCTCCCGCCATCGGTGTCGCTCACGGATACGCCGCTCCCGCCATCGGTGTCGCTCACGGATACGCCGCTCCCGCCATCGGTGTCGCTCACGGATACGCCGCTCCCGCTGTCGGTGTCGCTCACGGATACGCCGCTCATGGATTCGCCGCTCCCGCCGTCGGTGTAGCTCATGGATACGCCGCCCCAGCTCTCGGCTACGCTGCTCATGCCCCAGCTTTCGGTTATGCCGGTCACGGTTATGCCTCCAAATTCTTCTAAACTGTTGAAATGAAAGAAAATTCGGTATAATGTAACTGGTAGGGTGAAAGTGTAATGCAAATGATTCGTTTGTTGTACATATTGTAAATTCTTTCTTTATGAAAATGTCACGCACATTTTGTTCAAAATTGTATTTATTTTATTGCACGATATATTGTACTGAATTTTTGAATAAAATATTTATTAAACTTATTAAAGAGTTTATTTGTTTTTCATGGAGAGGCGTTAAATTTATTATTTGCGATTTTTATCATAGATATTAATTTACACATACAAATACGCACAAAACAATTAAAATTGATCCATAATTTTTAATTGGAAAATAATATTCTACTTGCTAATTTTTTGCTTTGATCTTTCCTTTTCAAACATCCAATAATTATTTCGTGAAAAAGCCAGCACGAAATTGTAAAGAGGTGGAATAAAGGAACAGCAGATTATTTTTTTTCAAACAGTGGATGGATCAATGACATGCCAAACGAACTTTAATTAGATACTTAAGACTTCGTCTGAGCGATTATTTCTTCAGACTCTCAGATCTGTGGTCTTAACTTTCGTTGGTCTTGGACTTGACTTTTGATAGTTTTTTAAACAAATAAAATTGAAAAAAGCATTATAAATTATTATAGACAAAATTATTTGACGCTTTTTCCACACTACATAAGAAGGTAGAGACAATAATGGGGATAATTTCTGTGCCAAAATGTTTGTCACCTTTCAAATGTGTGTTACCAACACACCGGCAGTGAATGTAACCACAAATTAATGTGATTAAAGCTAATTGCGAAATGTAACATGTAATAATTATTATAAGGCTAATAATTAAATGTTTCGGTGGCATTAAATTTGAACTTTATTTTGTGAGAAGAATCACCAAAAAAACTGGTTATCGACCAATCTGGAGCATAGATCAAAGACACACCTTCGGAATCAGAAACCTTTAATTTAGTTTATAAATAAGGCCAGTGCAACTTGCAAATTTGTTAAAAACTGAACTTTAAATTCTTACTAAACGTTGACATTGGATTTTTATATCGATTTTATGAGTTGTGCAACATTGCAGAACTCAAACAAAACTTATAAATACTTAAATAAATGAATAAATTATTAAAAAGCCAGCGCTTTTCTCTTTGGTAGAATTTATTTTCTAAAGAAGAAATTTAAAACAAAAGCAGCGAAGCAAAATGGAAGTTCCGTCAACTGACGAAATAAATGAAACATCTTTTCTTTCCATCGATTCTTGATTTCATTCATTTCTTCCGTCATTCTCGCTCTCGACTATATCTAAAACAACTGAATTTATGTGCTTGTTTCAGCAATTTGTACCAAAATATAAACTTGGATTAATTGATTGTTCCGGAGAGAATTCCAACGTCCTGAGTACTCAAACCGTATTAAATTTGAGACTCAAGAGGACTCCTATATTTCCAGTCCTAATTAGGGCCCCCGGATAATTCCTAACACATACACGCGTACGACGGAATGATAATTTCATGAATCGAATCAAGTCCGGCCCTGGGGAGATATATTATGAAAAAGTAGGCCGCGAAATTGTCACGTGGGCTGATGGGTGTCACAGCTCACTGTGATGAAGTAGTATGCATTTCAAATGAGCTGCGAATTGGGGGAATGAAATTTCTTGATTTCTACATCCGGGGCTTCTTTGTTGGCGGACGATTTGTTTTATTTCGCGGTCGGAAATTGAATTATGTAAGAAATTTGATTTGCGACGTCAGATGACGCTAAATTTCAGGTGTAAACGAGCCTATTATAACATAATTTGACTACGTTTGATTTTATTTTTATAGAATTAGTATAATAACAATAACACGCTCGGCCAATTTATTGAGTTTGTAAGGAAACATGATATAATTTATCTTCGTTCGTTTTTTCCTCGAATACCATAATTCTGTTTTTTCTGCGCTGCTCATTTCAATACAGCTCAATTAAGACTGAATTCGTCAAGATCAAACGTTGTTTGCTTATCGAGTTTGTAATTCGCATAATTTTCGTTAAAAAATCAGCTGCGATTTCTAATTTAAAACCATGCACACTTAAATTAACTTCGCAATTATTGTGGTTGTAATTAAGCTGAATTGGATTTTCATATTTCAGCACCACCGTTGCAATACAATTTTTTGTGGTTACTTCTACAAACCTGTTTTAAAACGAACACTCTAATTAGTGGTAATTCATTTATATAACACATGTCGGCTCTTGAGCTGGTTTCTAAATTAGATGTCCACATTTCAGAAATTTGCCACCTTTTGATTGAGCGCATAATAACCATCTGTTATTAATTGTGGATCATAATAATTAACCAAATTTACAACAACTAACTAAAATAAATTAATAGAATATTAATTTGGTATGATGTGTTAACAAGCAAACTGCAGTTTTGGCGGTGAGAAATTGCTTAATTAAAATTCGAAGCGGGGCTAAACTGAAATAATTTAAGGCCAAACTATGCATCCACACAGAAATAATTATCTAGTTAAATTTGATGCGGTTTAATTAAATCTGCATCCGATTGATAATAAACTCATAAATAATTTATCACAATTTTGATCAAACCGGTTATTTTTTATTGCTGTTTTAATAATTTATGTTCAAAATGCGGATTTTTTAATTAAACTATGGTTTTATTAATATTTCTATAGGAAACTTTGGTTTCTGTGAACAATTTGATCTAATTTATTATTAAATTACATTTAATTCCATAGTCTCCGTGAACTTCAAGAATGTAGTTTATTGAATCTAATGAAAATATTGAGAGTCTGACAAGTCTCGTTGCCAATTTATTCAACGCCTAGTTATCAAATTAATTAAATGAGTCATTGTTTAAACATTTGAGAATTGCAGACACAATTCGTTGATTTTTTTGTGGTCAGATAATTGATCTCACTTCACTTTTAAAACGACCCAAATTCTAAATGAACCTTGTTCGCAATCAAAAAAGAGTAAGTAGACATTTCCAGTAAATCAACTTTTTTTATATTAGCGATTTAAGTTAAAATGATGAATGGCGGTTTTTGTAGACTGCTGTGTTCTTTGAACAGTAAATCACACTGAATTATCGGGATTCATGGAGATAGCCAACGAGAGCAGTTTTTCATTGCCAAAACCAGAGGAAAATTTTGGTTCGTTTTAAAAACAAAAATTTGTGGTTTTGTGGTCAAAGTACAAACCGAATTTTATTACGTCAGTAGAATTAGGGTCGTAAAAGAAATTCTGGACTACCACTGCACCTTAATTAACATCAATTGGACGTCTTGTTCGATATGACACGCATAGTTTCATCCAATTATACCGGTGATGACATTAATACATCCTGTTAATATTGTTAATTAATTAGTGAAGCTAATTACACCACCTGTAGATTCAACCACAAAATTTTTAACCCACTGATTCAACCCTCACTATTATTTATGTTACGCTTCTTGGTATTGTAGTTTTGGTCTAAACTCACAATTAATTAAAATAGTAATGAGAACTTCTCGGGCATAATTTAAACGCTTCGTTTGCCTACTAATTAACAAGTCGAAGTTTTCTTTACACTTCTCGGTACCTGTAGAAGTAAAACATTTCGACCTCCGTCATGAAATATCCAAAAGCTCTTTGTCCACCTTTGCTCGAGCTGAAACTGAATTACAATGTTAGCTCGCTTCGATCGGAGGGTATAAATCTTGAATTATATTTCGAATGGCTTTATCGGCTCACAAAAAAATATAACTATCCTTTAAAAAGCCTCGTAGGCAGTCTTGGAGTCAACAGATGTTATTTTCAGTGCGAGCACTCTACCATAAATGGTCGTAAACTTAGTTGCCGAAGATTTCGATCGTATTCACTTTATCTCCGATTTTCCTTTCTGATGTTGAAGGTGAATCGAATCTGATCATGGTGAATATTTGAAGGCTGATAAAAATTTCACCCTTTATTGACTGCGATGTGCTTTGTCCCGGAAATAATGTCCAAGGGCACGAAACGTGGCGTTTCTAATTTTTATTTTCACTCATTCTATCTCATTAAAAAACACGCGAACGGTTTAGTATGCTCTCAACATCCCAAAGTATGTGCTTTTGTAGTGTCGGCACAAGAAACGTAATCATACTTTCAACAGCTTCAAAGCAATTCGTTAAATCTAAAACAACGTATCAAATACAAAGAGGAGCAAACTTCTGCAGAGTTGGTATATTTTTATTTAATCTGATTTATCGATCATTATATTCATTTTACGTTCTCTGGTAATATAAGCCATTAAGAAATTACGACATTTGGACCATTACGTGGAGTCCTATATCAATTCATGTTTGGTGGAGGGTCTTAGTAATAATTCTCCATATTTACAACCCTTTAGTGAACTTTATACCGTTAATATTAACTTCCGCCTACACGTGCAACTTGTTAACACAATAACATTCAAATAGCTACATAAACTTTATCGGAAAAAGAACAGAAGATAAAAGCCGAAAATATAAATTTCGTACGAAAATCACTCCAGTGACACTGTAATTGAATTTGAAACAGCAAGGACAAGTTAGATGTGTTAATTAAAATTAAAATAGCTGCTTTACGAACCATGAAACGTAAATGTCTTAGAAATGGATGTAGAAAGGGAATGCCAAACATTTGCCTGTTTTGCTGAAGATTTATTAATCACGTCACTCTCAATTAGGTGGTTCGACAATCTAAACTTTCATAGTTTGATAGCCTTCTTGATGAGATTTCAATATTTACATGGTTGGGAGAGCAGGAAGCTCTCTTGTATAAATATAGATCGTGGTGTTAACGGTTACTGTTTGCGATTTGGGATATTTTTATTATAGTGCTGGCAGATATGCACCAGGATATTTGCTTAGTACGGCCAATATTGACTAAATCCAATTACTAAATTATTGCCAATAAATCTGCCACAAACGAGGAGCACTTAATAATGAATTTTATGCGTGAATTAAGTTCTATAAAAATATTAATTTTAACTTTATACTTTTAAAAAAAAATTGTTTTTTTTATATCTATAAAAAATAAAAAAAAAGTCAAAACTGCATACATAATTTCGAGCTGAAAATCCCTAAATTTAAATCTACAATTCCAACGTACAAAAATGGTGGATGCGCCGGAGTAGTTTTTTCCTTCTCTCTGGGCAGCTAAATATCTGATAGAATATTATTCTGTTTGAAGATTAGGAGGCAACCGGTTGAGAATAATGAAAAATTGCGTCTCTTGGTTTAATAAAGCTATGTACATTCCGTGCCCAGATCCAATATGCATCGGAAACCTGCAGTGTTTGTACTGCCTCACTTTACAATTTTCTATCCTTGACAATTGTACCCTTCAAAGGATTTCCAATATCCATCTGTTTCTTGGATTATTTCCAACTTAGAAGACACTAGTAGTTTTTTTAGCCAATTTTTCATCTATTTTGGCTCAAAGCTAAACAGCCCCAGGAGTTCGAATTAATTGGGCTCGTTAACCGTGAAATTTTCCAGCATTCGGTAGAACCATAGAAAGTTTCATAAAAGATTTTCCATGTTTAAAAGAAAAACAAGAATATACGCATTCTTTGTGTGAGATTTAGTGAAAAGCAACTCTCTTTCAATTACTTACAGCCGTTGCGACTATCACGCATTCTTTCGATCTTTCAATAGCATTGAAAACTGAGTGCTTTTCTTAGAAAATGTAAATAATATTGGAGTTTATCTAAACTGAAAAATCTAAATTGCCGTTTTCGAGTGATCGTATGTGAATTCTGTGTTGAGATCAATACTATTCAGTTGATATAAACAAAGAAAGCACGGCAGATTTTACAGGATGTGGACTCATTACCACTCTATTCTTAGTCATTTCAAATAATTTATTTAAATACTGAAGCGGAAGTCATTCATTCCGATTTCCGCAAGCCCCAAATCGTGTTTAAGTTTACTAAGTCAATAAACGATTGATACGTAATTTCTTAAACTTTGTTTCAACTAAAACTGTTTACTTTGAGTCGAATTAAATACCAATTCCCGTCCAACTATTCCTTATTTTTGTGTCAAACGTTGTATCTCCGAAAGTTTAAAAGTAATCTCCCGTAAACCAAACTACATTTTTCCCCAAACTTTCCCAATTAAAAGCTAAATTTCACCCCCGGCACATTATTCCGGAAGTGGATTTTGACACGTTATGATAATTTAACCGCGCTAACTTCGGTATCGATTTAGAGCTGGGGGAGTTAAACTAATATTTTCTTAAAATTTTTCGTTGAAAGGGTTCGTATAATTTAGTGTTTGAGTCTTTTGTAACGATATTTTTATTTGCAGTGTTCCGACAAGGGGATAAAGGGAAATGCTGGTATGCTGTAATGGCCGGAAGTTTGGAAGTACGGATAAATCAACCCGAAAGTGATACAAAGGTATGAAATATTTGGCTATTTTTCGTTGTGACTGGACTCATCTCGGTATGATTTGTGAGCCTTTTACCCGTGGAAAATATGTTAACATATTGCTAAAATAGTCTCATCTTTCCTTTTTCGCTCAGGATTATGTTTTCTCGTATGAATTTCTGACCGCTGAAATCGATTGAAATGCAAATACTTTCGTCGCATGAGATGATCCGACTTTGTCGTTCTAATGCATAATTCCGACTCAATCTTCAACTAAATGAAAGTTTACACATCTACAATCTCATTTTTGATTTGTCTCCGCCAGAAGGCGAGAGCCCCATTTTTATCGAGGCACAATTCGAGGACTTTAAATGTGGTATCACTTTGTTTTTACTCTAGTGGAAGAATGCCCGTAATAAATTTTGTTGATTCGGCGATAGAAAACCAGATGCGTTCTCCTGGGTGATATTTCTTAGGGGATTTTTTTGGACTAGTCTTTGTTTTTATAGGTTTCCATTTGGGCAAAAATCAGACAAATATGGAAACGATGTGAGTGGGATGCGGAGGAAGTTATAGCTCGAAAATAATAATCATTGAAGAAAATACAAAAATTTAAGTGTTTGAACCCACACGAAAAACCCCAGACACAATCAATATAAACATGTGCTCAATTTATATAAAACCCACTCTAATATTGAATGTAATTTGAGCGCCACTGAAAATATCCCTCTATTTATACTTTGGCTGCAATTTCCCTTGAAACACCTAACTCGAGCTTTCCAATGACTTCAGACAGTTTTTCTCCATCATATTTTTACGTTTTAGAAATTAGAACTCCATCACTCACGTTTCTGCCCCAATTCATTAAAGTTAAAAACACAACCGTGGCGCCAATATTTGCTCTTTCGTTTATTGTGCTGCGGCTGTTTATTTTTTCAGCGGCGAGAGTTATTGTTAGAAACTTCTATAATATTGGAAAACTAAAGGTGAACTTGTTTAAATTATAGGCCATCCAATTATAATACTCAGTGTTTTAGTTTAATTACAAAGTGTGCGAGCGGAAAACAATTTTATTGATTCATTTTATGGTTATTTGAGCTTTTGTTTTTCGGTGAATATTGCGTTTCCTGCACGGAATTCAATTGTGCGATATTGGTTTTAGTCTAAAATTAAGAGATGATTTCAAAATTAATTCGGAAAAACTCTCCAGTTGCTTGCGTATCATTGAACAAATTTCAATGCTTTGTTGTAAAGTAGGTCACCGTTTAACGCGGTATCAGTGGAACAGGATGAATGGTTTAACTAAAAGGTAGAATCAATGTTGATCGAAACTTTGGATTTATCTAGTTCCAAACTCTTGTAAAATTAACACCGGGAAATTATTACTGGACCGTCTGTGTCACATTTTATATCCCGAGAGGAAGTTGATTAATGTGAGAGCATGTGTTGGCGAAGATTATCTTTTATCCCATGTAAGCTGTTCAAAAATAAATCATATTATGTTTGATAAAAGGGAGACACTGTAATAGTGGAGAAAAGACGCTTCAGTTAAGTAAGTAAACATTTACATTACCAAGGTGCTATTGATCTTCAAAGCAACGTTTAGTCACAGTTTTAAAAACTTCAAACTTCCAAAAGAATATGTGCGCCTCCGTCATCACAATTTTGCATAGATTTTCATTTAAAGCAGTTTACCACATCAAAATTTTAATGATCCCTAGATTCTAAACTGAAAAATTCCTAGTCCTCATGCATTTCATACGTCTAAACATTCTGGAAATTGCAAACGAATCAATAATGTGCTGTAAATAGATCTTATGTAGAATAGTACCAATTTCGTCAAGGCATTTCGCTCGAAGATCTCAAACCTCAATTTTCCTGAAATGAATTTTTGAAGGCACCAAATTTAAAATGCAGCTCTATGATTGGTTGTTTAGCAATTCCCCTGGCAAAAGTCAAACAAGAACTGTTACATTTGTTAAATTGTCAACAATTGCAGTTTACTAGATATTTTATCACTTTATGTTTTTCAATTATTATATTTTGCGATTACTACAAAAAACTTGACAGTTGCTTGTGGAGTCATCTATTTAACAAAATTGACGTGTATCCGCTACAGGTATCTAACTTATCCTTTTTAAATTCTCCTGATTTTTTAAATTGCTCCTTTGTAAATTGGAAAATTCTCTCCTAGAAAAATGACGTATAGATGAATGCAGTATTTTCAATAAAACCAAAGATTAGGGAAGGAAATCTAAATATTATGGGAAATATTTTTCTTGAAAGCAATAAATATTATGTTTTCGAAATTTCCTTTTCTCCTCCAATACTTCAAAAATCCCTAAATTCTGGGAAAATCCCGAATCAAACGTGATATAATTGAATAATTGAATAATTGGTTTTAATTTTGCTATAGTTGGGATAACTGTATAAGTACAATTGTATCAATTTGTGTAGTTTTGGACGCCAATGACCTTCAAAAATAATAAAGGTAAACCAATTAAGTAAAGTTAGAACAAAAATTTACAGAAACACATTTGAATTTAATTAATCTTGAATTGTTGGTTTGAATACGGTGTTACCAATTTATTTCTCTTCTGATAAAATTTCCCTGAAAAAGTAAATGACGTTTCAAATTCATACGAAAAGTTAAAACAGATAACTATTAATTATTGTCGGCCTTCAAAATTTTATGCTTCATACATCTGAAAAATACTTTGAAAATGCCCGAAACCTTTCGTCACTTTCCTCGCATATCCAAAAGAACATTTTCCAGCCTAGTGAAACAAATAACTATTTACTGCTTCTAAATTTGTTGCATATTTGGCAGAGTATCATGATCGTATTTTCCGCCATTTAACCATAATTTACGTCTTGCACTGGCAAGCATTATTTTCCATTTTAGATAATATCGATTCAGACCTTAAACAACGAATTATGGGCTATGCCTCTATAGACACTAAGTACAACGTATGAACAATTAACAAGCAAGCAGAGTGGTATTACATCGATTTAAACAACGAAGTTTCGATGTTGTACCACCGCATCTTGCAACAAACATGTTTCCTGTTTCCTCTATCTCTACACATTTGAAAAAAAAATAGAACTAAACTGAAATTAACAGGAGGAATTATTGTAACTTGTGAACAATTTGGATGATTTTGCAACCTCGAAAACAAGTTAGATGAGGAGTTGAGCAACTACGTGCACGAATCCTGCATAATTGGTAATTTGTTTGCGAAGTTTTTTGGCTAAACAGTAGTTATGACTAAAGGATTACTTAGTTGATTTAAACGGCGGCCTCGGCAGAGGATTAAAAGGGAATATTACTCAAATCCTGTTATATTAAAGACATATATCTTCCAAGTCCTAGACTCCCTTGAATTGTGGAGATTATGACACACAGGGAACTTACTCCAACGCCTCCGAATAATTGATAAATCGGAAAATTTATTGACAATTTGGTTTAATTAAAGTTTAATGAATTTCCCTACAATTATGATGATGTAAATAGGATTACCCGTATGAATTATTCTGATTATGATCAATTTGTGTACTCATCCGCGTATATCAATTCCAATTAAAAACTGGAAGGCATGCAACCAAATATACACCTTTTTGTTTTGTAAATAACACACTCCCTGAAATATTCCGCGTTTTTCCGCAAATTTTGCTAATTACTACTACGAAACAAATTACGAATTTAATCCCACGAGGAAATAATTCAAATCTCTTGTTTTTTACGCTTCTACAAACCCCAGTTTTAACCGAGTTTTTAATCAAAGAAACCTTTACAAAAAACGTAAAAATTGCCTTTATTTACATACGGTCGGGGCAAACAAATTAAACGTGACTTACTCCGCTGAAAAATTGATTGACTTGAAAATGAACTCGTTCCGACGTTAAACACATGTGATGGGTGAAAAAGTAGAGCAAACTCTTTAATAAATCAATAGTGCATTCATCACCTTCGAATTTCGTTTAGAATTATTAGTTTATAATTTGTACAAACTATTGATTTTATTTCAGGAACTAGTCGAGTCAAGTAAATACAGTAAAGGTTCGTTTAATAAAGTTTCCATGGTTTTGTGGTGATTTGTTTGAGCGGTGAGAGCCACAGAAACTAATTTTAGCTCTGATTTTCTATTTATCGTCTGAACACGAGATGGAATTAAAATATCCGTGATGAAGTGAAAATTGGATATTTGTGGTGCGTTTGAAATTTCCACTTTGATTTCACACGTTTAAGGAGCAAAACAACGCCACGGGAATAATCCTGAAATTGGAAAAATAGACACTCTCGATGCACTTCATATTTTCCTCTCAACTTAATCCTAAAATTTCATTCAAAGACTGCAGTCTCTTTGTGAGAACTGGTCGAAAATAGTTTAGCCTTTGAGTTGAAAAGTCTGTAATGCTGTAGTTTTCATAGATTATTGTAGCCTTGTGTTGTTCTTAAAGGATACATTTTTCATGCAGCACAAATCCAACGTCTAAAAATATACGATATCCTCTTATTTGTATGCATACCCGGTGGTATGAATTTTTCGTTTGGTATCGGAGGACTTGGATTACGTATTTAGTCGTTTTGTGGCCTCATATCTCACAAAAGTTTCACTCACAACTCCACAAACTGTAGAGAATACAATGACCAACTCTGCCTTTCAAAACGCATTGCTATTTGTGGGTTGATTATTCGAACGGAAAATTGGACATGAGTTCATATTTGGTTCTATGACGGAATGGTGGATGCGCCACGTCAAGATGAACCATAATTCCCATAATTGTTGAATGTATTTGAATGAATGTTAAATAAGTAACTGGGCAGAAAATAAACTGAGCTGTTTTCTCTATTTCAAACCCAAAGAAACAACAATTTTCACACATCAAGAAATAAAAAGTTATTTTTAAGAAGTTTTTGGACACAAAAAGATCGCTGCATTTGATTGTACCCTACAGCAATCAAAAGAGGAGCTCAAAATCTATGAGTATTTCAGAAGTTTTCGGTAATAAAATGAAAACTGACATTTTGTAGTCTAGTGAATCCAAAAAAAAAATTTCTTATAATTTTAAAAAATCGTTTTTCAAATTTGCGCCATCATTTTTTAAAATTTCAATTTTTTCAAAAAAATTACGTACGTAAATCTTAAATTTGGTTGATATCACGCATATTTGCGTAACAAACTGAAGTTATTGGTGCTCATTCTACACAGAATTTAACACCTGTGGTTAAAAGATAAAAAACAAAACATCAATATTTTTCATAAATAAAATAAAATTTTGAAAATTAAGATAAGATAAGAAAACACATCATTTCTAATCCGAGAAAAACGATAGCGCAAATTTCGCCTTTTTATTTGTGCGAATTTCCAAAATATCAGCCGAATTTTTGGAATTCACATTTTTTTACATTAACCTGCAATTTCAATCGCTTCTAATTATTTGTTATCCTAGGTAATTTCTAAAAACAGATAATAAGTCCCAATTGCATTACATTTACATAAAACATGAGTTAATATTTGTCCCTAGAAATACGATGGAAATGGTGGATGCGCCGTATCAAGTAGGACCTTAAAATTTCCATAATTATTGTTGAAAGTATTTTAATGAATGTTAGATGAGTTGCTGGACAGAATCTAAATATGAACTGAGCTGCGTTCTCAATTTCAAACTCAAAGGAACAACAAACAAGCCGAGTAAAAAAGTCTCGTAGGATTGCAAAAAAAGAATGTAAATAATGCAATGGATTTACTGTAAATTTCAGATGTTTGAGTTCGCTTGGAAATAAAGGAGAAAATTTTAAATTTAATGAAAATGTATTTTGTCTGTTGACTTGAAAAATTCACTTTAATTCTCTCATAAGTTGATATTTACAGGAACTGTAAAATTCCCTAACAATTCTTTTGAATTTTAAACCAACCCGGCAAGGAAAATAATAAAAAACTGCATAATTGCTTGTTTTCACACATGTACGGCTCTTATATTTTTACAAGAACCGCGACTAGCACAGAATGAAAAACCAACAGTTAGAACCAATTTAACCATTGCAATAAACTCCGTTTTATGTTTTCACCAGCAAAGCTTAAACTAAATTGAATCGTCTACTCTATCCAATCATGCAGTTTAGTTCAACCTTTGAAGGGATAATTGTTAAGTGTTATCCAGGCAACAACCAGCGGCGACCTAGACAAATTCTAGACAACACAGCCCGACCCGCATGCATTTACTGAATTAACCGAGTTATCGCTTTGAATCACAAATTACTTCCTTCGCAGGATCGTAGGAAGAGGAAGTTATTAATTAAAAAGTAAAATTTAAACGCTCAGAATCAATCATTTGTCTTCATTTTTCACGGGGTATTTCTGGAGGAGTTTATTTATTCGAGGAGTAAAGTTTAGAAAGTGCATCGAAGATGTTGGAGTTAGTATTTCGCCGCGTTATTGTTATTCCAGCGTATTAATCTAAGATCACGTTTCGTAACTTATTACACATTGTATATCAGCTGTCGCTTTCAAAACATCACTGTTTCTCATCATGGCACCGATGAAGACCTCATTCCTCTTATAACAACAATGAGTTCTCACCAACATAGGTAGCACGATGATCTTCCTGCAATATTCCTGCTTAATTCTGCTCAGTATAGTAGCAAGTCGTGCGCGTTTATAACACTCTATTTAGATAATACACATCGTCTGTTTATTTACCCGTGATAATAAAAACGCTTTAGTGAATACATTTTTCCTAAATTAAACACAAGTGCTGTTGAAATAATCCGTTTTTCCGGTCGCTCGATTGATTCTATGGCCATAAATTTATTGTTACTAAATTAATAATGGCTCGTGCTAATTTCATATAGACCTTCCATTACCAGCTAATTTTACTCCAACAACAGACATTGTCATGAAAATCTGGTTATAAATAGAGACCTGATTTTAATTCAGAGATACGATAGGGCTAAAGCCGAAACGGACGTGAATTAGAATAACCACTTCTGTTATCTTTATTATCTCTTCATCGTTTCATTGATTAAACAGTGACCGTCTGTTTACACGAGTTGCATTAAAGTTTGTTGCGAGAGCTTAAGATGGTGAGTTTGTAAAATGTGGAACAAAAAGGGGCTCTACAGGATACAACGGAACAAAAAGGTAGTTTATGAATTACGCTTGTCACAGGTGTTACGAGTTTCTTATTTAATTTCTCATAACACCTGGGAATTTTACACAGTTTTATTACATTCTGCACATGTTTGGTTATATAATAACCGCGCTATTGTTTTTTACAATGATACAGTAACTGTAAATTTATATTCCTCTTTGTTAATGTAATTTATTCAAATTAATAATGTGAACATTTCAAATAACAACTCTACGGTACATCTCAGACTTTGGTCAACCTTGACCAGATTTGGAGATAAAGTTTTTGTGTAGAAAACGTGTATGTCGGAATTTATCATCATAAATATTTTAATTTTAAAACGCAGGTTTCATCAGAAATGGAATACTGATGAAACCAGATGTGTCTCATCGATCGTAAGTGGTAATTTATTATGCTCAAAATACGGGCTTCTACCTTGATAAGTTTAAAGGTAAGAGTCAAGTTTATAAATTGAAAAGTCAAACACCTAGACCGATGTTATTTGGTTCAGTTTGGGAAATTACTCATTTTCGAATTCTCCTTCATGTTTTTCTAAGTACCTACACAAAACGCAACGGAAATTTTATTAGAGATAGCCCTTTTTAAAATTTCTAATGCAACGAGTGAGAAGAGTTTGTAGCAATTTAGTTGAATTTGAAGAATCTATGGCCATGAGAAGAGTTCGGCGAAGTAACACATTCTAATTTCATTTTTTTTTGGCACGAAAAATTTGTCAAATCTGCTTGTATGCTACATCAGTCGAAAGAACAACGCAAAATCTATAAGTTGGCCAAATCTGACCTCTATGGCTCAAGTATTTTAGAAGTTAAAGAAAAAAAACTGATCAAATTTATCTCTAATTGATTCTACGACAATTTTAAAAGAAGATTTGGATTTTGCATTATATTCAGCGTAAGCAAAAACTAAACCCATTAGATTTACGCTAAAAATAAACGAAAAATTGACATCAATGACAGAAATAGTGATCATTTTAAAGATTTTTTGGACGCGAAAAAGTTGTCAAATCTGCTTGTATTCTATGTCAGTCAACAGCGCAGTTGAAAATCTATAGATGGGCCAATTCTGATCTTTATGGTTTAGATATTTTAGAAGTCGAAGAAAAAAAACAAAAATATTTTTTTAGGCTATTGAATCAGAATTTGTATTCCTAAATACAAGAAAAATAATAGCACAAACCGTATTTTTCTAGATCTGGAGACATAAAATTTCTGAGAAAAATTTAAAACATACATATTTTGAGACTAAGAAACTAGAACTATTTTGAAACTATTTTGAATCTAAGAAAAATCTAGAGAACCGGAGAACCTCAAATCAAAAAAAATGCAAAACATATAAAATGTTGCAAATCCAATGAAAATCGAAATAGAATTTGACGAAAATCCAAAAAGAATTTAAAGAAAATTTAAACGGCCTAAAGAAAAGGTATGAATAACTTTCCGAAGTCTAAACTAATCTGGAAAACCTAGAAAATAGATCTAAAATGTCTGAGAAAAGTTTAAAGAATATCTTGAGATTCTAATAGAATTTAGAAAATTCAAGAAAAATTTAAAATCTAAAAGAGAACCTAAAATTTAAAAGGATACTAAAGAATATATGCCGAAAATCTTGAAAATACAATGAAAATTAAAACGGACTTTTAGGAAAATACAACGAAAATTAAATCATAATTTTGCAGATGATGGAAAAAACTAAAAAATTAATATAAAAATATCCGAGTATCCGAGGAAAATAGAAAATACATTAGAAAATCTAAGAAGAATCTAAAGTAAATTTAAAAAATTTAAGAAAAATCTAAGGAATCTAAAAATTTAAATAAGTTCTTAAAAAATTAATTAATGAATTTATTGAAATAAAAAATACGGAGAATATAAAATGTAAAGATCACAAAAGATTTCAGTATTATAATTTTCTGTTGCCTAATCTCAAAACCTTGGCATAATAGATTGCAAATCTGAATTTAGAAGCCCAAAATTAAACAAAATTTATTGTTCGCACAAAACCGAAATTGTTTGAAACTAGTGCTATTTTCCACTTCAGCTGAACATGTTTTGTCAAGTTGAGCAAACAATTACAGCAAAGTCAATAATAGAATTACCGCCAACATGACCAACTTTTCCCAGGTGTGACTGACTTTTTTCGCCTTTACCAATTATACCCTCATTATCCTAATATTACACGGATCACGTAGCCGCTGTCTGTTAAAGTTGGTTTCAGATGCGAAAGTGGTCCTTCCATGCACCTGCTTCCACATCGCCAAACAAAATGTTGCTTTAAGCCAATAAAAAGCCATATGTGGCAGATAGACAATTTAAGTAGCTTCACCCTCACGTCTCAGTGTCAGTTTGATCCTTTTTAGAGGACTTTTTAGCGCCACTGGTAAAACATCGGCATTTTATATAGAATTCCCCAGCCAAATTCTGATTTAACTGAAAGCAACAAGTTCGTTATCTAGAGTCATGTCAGCGGAAGTTCCAACAAGTTCGGAACACTTTAAATCCTCTTAAACTCTCTTTTTGACTCATTGTCTACAAACGAATAAAATTCCTGTCAACAAGCTTGTTACAACTTTAATTTGTTTATAAGATATAAGCGGATAAGATAATGGTGTGGTTTAAATAAAATCGGATTATTGGAGGATTTATAGTGAAATTGGCTGGCTGCGCCCCAAAGCAGGCTTTACTAACAATTTTTCCTCAAATCCTCGTACTCGCTTTTCCACGAGATATTTCGACTAATTGATTGAAATTGTCTGTCGAACATCATATTGTGTGAACACCAAAACCAAATCTGCACATCACACATCACGTGAAAAATCAATTCATCACATGTGCACATTGAATGTTCATGGAAATGTTTTATCGACATGCAAATTTCATTTCTACTGGGATTTCAAGTTAGCAACGGTGCTCTAAAAAGAATATTCACTGTGTGGTACTAAAATACTCGAATTTCGTGTTGTTTCGTGAATTTCAGCCCGGGGCATATAAATATGTAAATAGCAATTACGTCGAACGATGATTACTCTGCTGCGTTGTAAGACTAATTTGATATTCGTTTGATTAATATTCAGTGGATGCAAGTTGTGGCAGAAGTGAGATCAAAAATTCAGTGTCATTTTTCACTGTTAAGCCTTAAGAGGTAATCATCTATTCCGAGGAGTACATATTTAATCGCAGAGCTTCATATGTTCTAATTTAATTTCGCATTTCCTCCGGGGAAGTTATGAAGCTAAATTGTAGTTGCGTTCGAAGGTTACCAACTGACCCAGAAATGAAATATCTTCATTATTAAATAACGCTAGGAATAGTGCTTAGCACAACAAAAATGCTCCTGATGCTATTTTAGACAATTATTAAAACAACCACATCGGATTTGTTTCTAAAATCCGGAACTCCGGAAATCTCATCACGGAAATAACGGTAAAAGAAAAACCCTGGGAAATCCACAGTTTTCCCTGTTTGTATTCAAAAAAAGATATTAATTTCGAACCCCGCTTGGCTGGAAACTTTGTTATTTGTAGTGGATCTTCCACAACTTTCTTTCTTTGTGCTTTAAAAAACGAGAAATCAATTCTTTGTGTTTCCCCCTATCAAAATATTGTGATATTGCAGTGAAAACACCGCAACGTCTGCATAAAACTGTCGAAAAGCTCATTTTCTAGGATTACGTGGAAAGGAAAGCACCTCAAAACCACGACGCTGTCAATATATTTACCTAAAAAAATTAGATTTCTTTGACATTTCAAATTCAGATTTTCTTGTTTTGACGATGCGGAGCGAAAGCTTAATTAAAGAGAACGGCGTGTTTAGATTTATAAAGCACGAACGTCTGCAAAAACAATGAAATATCATTAAGATGCAGATTCGGTTGGTGGAGTCAGCATTGTGTGGAAATTATCGAACAAATATTCGAATTAAACTTTTCCAGGGAGTTGGACGTCGATTTTCTTGACCATGGTAAATATTTCAAATTCCCTAGACACTCCGACTTGTATTACACAGGATTTATAGAAATGGGGGTCGAACTCTGCAGTCGTAATAACGAAATAGAACTGAAACTACTGGGGGATTGCGGGTTTTTACATCGGAAGTTAATTGTGTCGCTGCGAGCTAAACCCAAATCAGTTCATATTTCCGCAGGATGATAATTACAATTTTAATTTTAATATCTCGACAATTGCGTTGTTTTCGCGAATTATGGTGGAGGCGCCGGACCCACAATCCCGGACTTTTTCTTCCACCTGGAATCCAATAAATGTCGAGGAAATTATCCTTAAATAAATTATTTTCAAAACTCAAAGCCTTTCACCGTTCATTTCCTTTTCACGCTCTTAATTTAAATTTCCTCCAGCTCCCATCAACGCAATAACCAAATAAATCGATTTAATTAGCACGTCGATGAGAATTTCCACATCTGTTTAAAATGAAATCAACTTCACCTCAATTAGCCACCTTTTGAGGTGAAAATTCTCCTTTCATCATATTGAAAAATTGTTCCAGGTACCTGTGACGTTATGTACGCTGGGGGTTGGCGCAACTTTCGGCGAATCAATCCTTCAGGATCTGCCGAGGGATACAACGGTCGTTACGCAAACAACGTGCGAATTGCTGAGGGTAGAACAGCACGATTTTAAACTTATATGGGAGGTAAGGAAAGTGTTGTAGTTTTGTAAAATGAAACAATTTTGTTAATACTAGAAAGTTATTGTGCTTCAAACATGCTAAAACGATGTTTAATATGGGTGCATCTATGCAACTAGGATATGTATAAAAGTAATTGCTTTAATTTCGGTTTACGGAAGGTTTTTTGATGTTTATAGTGGTGTTGCTGTAAAGTTGAAATTACATTTTTTATGGGCACTGCCGGAAATGAAAAGGAAGTTATTACAAATGTTTCGAATTTCTACTTACACATTTGAAACAAAATATTCTTCGTTGGAACATACAAACAGTTTAAAGACTTTGACTGTCGCGATCCAATCAGACGCTGTTTTATAGTCATCAATAAAGTTCCTTTCAAAAGAAAAAAAAATCTTAATTCTGTATTTTAACAAGAGTAGACCTTGCACAAACTCGATCTTTAATGAAATTCCTAACTTTCTCCGGGATTTCGCTTTGTTCTTGGATTTAGTTGCTTAAGCAAATTAAAATTTTATTGGAACTACAGGCGATCAGGAGCGATTGCTTCAGATGTTCCTGATGGAATGTTGAAGAATCTTTGGAGATGTCAAAGTTTGTTAATGCAATATTGATATCAATCAATAATAATTCCGGAAAAAATGCATCTTTTATCTGTCGCTCCGGAGATATGATGTACCAAAATAAATTTACATTGTAAATTAAGCAAAATATGGAAAATTAGGCCTCTGTAGAATAATTAAAGCTTTCATTTACTAAAAAATCATCAAAAAAAATCTGCTCTCGAAATATTTTGTTATAACTTTTGCATTGCAATTTCCATAAGAAAAATACGGCTGGAATGGGGAATTAGGAGGTTAAATTCAACTATTTATTTTCTCACGTACCTCAATTGCATTTTTATTCAGGAAACAGCATCACTACACATTCTAATTTAAACTTATAGTCCCAACTTTGTTAGCCCCAAGAAAGAAAAAGCCTCTCAGCTCCAAACAAAAAACAAAATTCCCTGAAGTAATTTGTGTCCCTTCTAAATTTGGTCCGCGGTTAACTAATTAATTAACTTGAATATTTATAGCTCTGAAAGTTAAAGTTTGTCGTTCTGCTTATGAAAGCCATAATAGCAAAGTTACTTAATGACATAAATCGGTTTAAAGAAGGCTCAACTAAAGTTAATTAGATTAAGTTTCACGCCGCTTTTTTCACTCCCACTTTCGTAATTTTGGGCTTAAATGTAAAAATATTTGTTTTTGTGATAATAGCAAGGCCAGGATACTTTTATCTGTGGTAATGTCGAATAATTTATATCTTATCAGATCGTTATTATTGTGAACATATAACAAATAAAGAATGGCTATAACGTGTGGCCAATTTCCACAGAAACTATCGGGTTCTGCATAATTTACAGCCAAAGGTCGACGTTAAAATAATTACAGCACCCGTTTGGATGTGTCTGGATTTATAAATGTGGTCCCTTTCCTGTTTACAGAAAAACAAAGAGTTGATGAACGACTTGGTCTCCAACTGTAAGCTCAAAAATGGTAAGTACCACCATATTTATTTATTATTAATTGAGTTATCTAAATAAGATTGATGTGACAAGAGTGTGAAATTAATCAATCAACTTGTCATCATCCCATTCTCTGATTTATCCAATCGATTTTGTATGGTCACGAACTGAAACGAAGGAGTGTTTCCGCGTGAGTCAATAACTCGAAAGAATGACCAAAAAGTGCACCAGAGCACAATGAATCAATAGCAATGTGCTTCCAAACACGTGCCTTGATGTTAAATAAATAACAAACCAAAGATACTGTGCCAAAAAATTTAGTCGCAATTACGTTGCGTCACTGTTAATTCGGCTGACGTCGTCGAATCCTTGCAGGAGCAGCATTCATTACATTCCCACTCAAACAAATAACTTTATTGTGTTACGTGCGTGACTAGCGTAAGGGAAGTTCGAGAGATGTGGGGGTGACTTATGACTAATTCGCTGAGCAACCCCCACACTATGACGAAGCTCGAACTAATTAGTTTCATCATCCGATAAAATTCAACCCCGTAACCATCATGAACCAGTTACGTTCAGTTTCTAGGTGGAGTTTTACGTGTCGTGCTCGTCGATATTCGCGAATTTCGGCAGTGCTAACGCAATAAATTCGTTTCTGTAATTGGGAAAAGACAAAACGTTCGGGAAAAGGTAATGTTGTGGTTTTATGGTTTTAAACTTTAATATGACACCTCTCCTCTTTATGTGGCTATAACTTTTATCAGTTTTATCGCTAGTTTGTGAATAAATAGGGAGAGGAATTTTATGGGAAATTTACAATGATCTGCCACCGCGAAATTGTGAGTGTTGGAGAAAATTGTCACTTTAACTTAAGGTGAACCAATAATTTTGAAAGAAAACTCATTAGAGAATGACTGCACAAAGCTCGTTACATTTGTCACAAAACGAATTTACTCCGCAAACTAAGAAAGTCTGGATGTCTGAGATAAAAGTGACGTTAAATAATGAAGTTAAAAAAAGTGATTAATGTCGCAAAACCTAATATCAGGAGACATCCCGGAAGCTCTGATATTATCTGAATTAGGGACTGCTATTTTAGTGCATTAGCGAAAGAAATTATTTTTGCAAAAAGCGGCATTACACCCGGCGCATCCACCATTTGTGTACATTCGATATTATTTGTCTTAAACCTTGAAACTTCCCAACAAAATTTCTCTTCACGCTGAAATAAATTATTTGTCTAATTCAGAAAATCATCCGTCAAATTTACAGCGCCTGCAAACTTAAACGGGGATTTAATTCCACTGCAAATATAAAAATAACCGGAAATTATACAAACGAAACCCGGAAATTAAACTATCATTCAACCATTTTCCACGTAAAAAATTTTAATAAAAAGACTAGCGACTCCCAAAACCATTTATTAACAATAAAATTCCATAAGCTACACGTCAGCCGCTCGGTATCAGCATGTTCCTTTTTTAATCTCCCACGTTCGAATATTTTATGAGAAAGTTATTAAGGGTCTACGAGCCTGCCCGAAAATTTCGTGTTTGAAAAGTATGCAACTTTAACAACACCTTTGATTGACAGCTGCCAAAAGGGATTACCGAGGATTTGGTAATGAGGGAATCATAAACTTTATGGAAGGTCGCTTGACCTGCACATTTCCTAAGAAACCCAGCGGTTGGAACAATAAATTCGTGTTGGACGAAAGATGAGTTAAAATATCAGGATTTGAGTTTCTCTGCGTTTTGAGCTTGTGAAATTTCTGCTTCTAGTAGACAAAAATTTTACGGGCGTAATTTTTTTTCAATTAATGGAAAATGTATGTATAAAATCCCCAAATTTCCAGTTCCCATAGTACGTAATGGAAGAATGTTTTTTTTAATTGAAAAATGTAATTTTCGTAAATGTGATCCAAAATTTTTCCTCACTGGTCGCCGGGGAAATTTTAAAATTACATATTATTTTAATATTTTTATTTGAGAAAAACGCATTTAATTTTTTTTAACCAAACCTTTTACCTGACACATGAGTTTTTGGACCTTTTAGACTCTGTTGTTTTCTGTGATTTAAAAGTTAACTCTTCATAATAATACATCTCACTAATCAATAAAAATACTTCCCTAATTAATATTTTTTAAGCCAGAACCACTCAGGAAAAGCAAAATTGGCGTTTAATGTTATTATGCAAAAAAACTATTTTTTAAAAAATCTGAATCCACTTGTGTCTTTAATTGTACGAATTTTACACAATGATCCTCGTCTCTAATCTTACCTGCTACCGGTGGATTTTATAGGTTACCAATAAGACAATTAGCTTTCAAATATGTCGAAGCTAACACCACAATTTTCATTTCAAGAAAAGACTGTAAAACCCAAAACCTATAAATAAATACCTTGAAAAAATATTTAAATTCTTTCAATTTTTGGATACTTGTGTTTTTGACTGGGCTCGACTTGTAAATCAATGTACTTTTTTAAATTTCTAGAGTTTTATCGATTAAAGTTCAATGTTGTTTTTTGATGTTTTGCTAGAAATACGGGTTTTTGTTGAAAAAAATGCATAGAAAATAGGAAAATGACTAAGAAAACTAGGCATAATAATCTGAGTTAGAATATATCATATATAAATACTTATTATATAAATATATACTTATTGTTTCAACATATAGTGTATTAACTTAAAAAAATGTATGTTTGAATAAAAAATAAGTACCTTCAACTTTTAACTTTTTTAAAAACAAGGGAAAGTCTGAAAAATATACTTGAAAAGGTAAAATCTCTAATTTTGAGTGTTTTTGAAAGGGAAATTCGCTTCGCTCATGGAGATTTTGTCCGAAATTTGTTTGAACGAAACCGTATTCATTTTTGTTCTGAAGTAGCCCAACAGAAAAAACAGGGTAAAAAGACGAATTTTAAGTATTTTTAAATGGTAACTTTTCTTGGCCGAAACCGTATTCACGTTTGATAAAACAAGATATATTTCTTAAAATTTTGACTTTTTTAAAAAGGGTGACTTCGAAAAACCGAGCGAATTCTTTAAAAATTTTAACTTTTTAAAAACTTTTGAAAACCAGAGTAAAAGCATTAAAAACAAAGTGTTCTGAGAGGGCCTACTAGTACAAAATTCAAAACAGGGTAAAATCTTTGAAAACAGGACAAAAGACGAATTTTAAGTATATTTAAATTGTAACTTTTCTTGGCCGAAACCATATTCATATGTGTGCTGAAGTGGCTCCATAGAAAAACTGAGCAAAAAAGGCAAATTTTATCTTTTAATTAAGAAGACTGTTAAAATAGGACTAAACTGCTTAAAAAACAAAGTATTTCGAAAAACCGGGCAATTTCTTTAAAAAATTTAACTTTTTAAAAGCTACTTTGAAAACCAGGCCAAAACCGTATTCATTTTTGTTCTGAAGTAGTCCAACAGAAAAACAGGGTAAAAAGACGAATTTTAAGTGTTTTTGAAAGAGAAATTTGTTTGGACCAAACCGTATTCTTGTTTGAAAAAACGGTGTATTTTCCTTGGAATGTTGACTTTTTAAAAAAAGGGTGACTTCGAAAAACCGGTCAAATTCTTTAAAAACTTTAACTTTTCAAGTTAGTTTGAAAACCAGGCTAAAAGCATTAAAAATGTGTTGTGTTCTGAGGGGGCCTACTAGTACAAAATTCAAAACAGAGTAAAATCTTTGAAAACAAGGTAAAATTCCTAATTTTAAATGTTTTTAAAAGGGAAATTTGTTTGTACGAAACCGTATTCACGTTTGATAAAACAGGATATACTTCTTAAAATTTTGACTTTTTTAAAAAAGAGTTGGAAAAACCGGACAAATTCTTTAAAAAATGTTAATTTTAAAATATACTTTAAAAACGGGAGTCTTTTCACGATTTTTCTGCTTTTCTGTTAACCCTTGAAAATCGGGGTGTTTTTCTTAAAAAGTAGCTGTGTTCTCAAGGGGCCATCTTAGTAGTTTAATTATACGAATTTTAAAAGCAATTAAAAATGTATTTCGGAAAACCTATAAATAAATATCTTGAAAAAATATTTAAATTCTTTCAATCTTTGGATACTTGTGTTTTTGACTGTGCTCGACTTGTAAATCAATGTACCTACTTTTTTAAATTTCTAGAGTTTTGTCGATTAAAGTTGGTCAGTTGCTTTTATCAAACTTGCACGTCAGCAGTTTTTGACAAAATTTGGTGTTTGGGAATAAATTGTGTTTTTGATAATTTTTATCAACACCAAGATTTGAGCCAACAATTTTATTAAAAAACGGTGATGAAAAATATTAGGAATAGTTCCGAAAGTAAAAATGTAAGTAGCGGTTTTAAGTCAGAATTATCGGATAAAGTTTTTGAAATAGAAAATGTTCCCAATAATACACATTTTATAATTGCGGAAAAAAGGTCTTCTAATTTCAAACTGGAAAATACGAAATGTAAAATTAATGCGTAAATAACAAAATTTTGTGTGAAAAACAGTGAATTATACCGAGTCCGGCAACAGTAATAATCACCCTCAAAATCGTTTTTAGTTTCAAAAATAAATATTTGCAATTTTGCATTCGCTTTATCAAGCTTAACAATCTAACGCAAAAATTTGCGATGCGTTAGAAGAGTAATTTTTAGCGATGTTTGAGTTTTTGCGTAAATACTCGCGAATTGTTTTTTTAACATAACTGTGACCAGCTTCATCTTAAATTTAATGTAACTGAGCATAAATTGCTGTTTTAACAAGTTAGTTTTTAAAACTATGACGGACAGTGGCAAACTACATCAATTTTTTACAAGTCACTTCAATTTTGATTAACGTTGATTGTTGCACCTTTTGGACACTAAATAGAAATAGTTAATTATTTACATTGAAAAATAAGAACTTAGGGCCCGATTTTAAATCAGTGGCGTAAAATTGCGTTGTCGCAGTTGAAGATACCTTTGCTCCCTACCATCGCTAAAGAATTATTTACAATGTCAGGATTAATATGAAGGTTTACTGCCTTAATTACTTAAATATTTTTAACACATTTATATTAAAATATATATATATATATTGAATGGTTCCAAAAACCCTCACAAATAGATAAAAATTACACTTTTAAGGCGTCGCGACGCCAAAACTATCGGTGATAAAGAACAAGTTTTTGCGTCATCTTCTAGAGCTTCTTCGATTGTCCATTAGAGTATGTAAATTTTTAAAATTTTATCTCTAAGACAATTTTGGGGGTGACCACAAATGTTGCCGGACCCTGTATCAGAGATAATAAAATATTATTTCTCAATACACTAGCTACAAGTACCTTCGATATTTGTTGCCGAGAGCGACCAGTTGGGTCTTTACCTGCTTTTACCCGATAGCAGTTTATTACAATTGGGCGGAACGTCAGTGACCCCCTAGTGAGCGGTCGTAAATCATGAGATTTGCATAAGATAATTTGCGTTAGTTGTACTGTTGGTTGCCTATTTTTGATTTGTTTTTTTATTAATAACTTCAAAATTATAGCATAATGACAAAAACAAAAATGTCACCTCCATAGAGGTTTTAATTCTCCACATGTTGGTATTTTTTTTAACTTCGTAGGTTGCTTCATATTCCTTAAAAACGAAAAATGGGAATTTCAGTTTTTAATTAATTAAAGTCAAATTTTTCACTTTTTCAAAATTCGAAGATGTCACCTCCATAGCTCTACCTGAGACGCATACATACAGAGGTCGAGCGATTTTTCAAAGTCCAAAATGCGCTTCAAAAACGAAAAATCGTAAGCCATATACGGGTATATGCGTAGCGTAGACCCTTAATGATATCAGCTCTTACCTGTCACGACAAAACAATATTTTTTCCGCCGTACAAACTAACTCGGCAGCTGTGCTGATTGTCAGAAGTAAATGAGTGTTGTCAACAGATAAATCAATTATATAATAAAATTTCGCATCAAAATTCTTGTTTTCTTTGGAATTCCTAACACCGCCACCGCCTTGCAGGTTTCGGCACAGTGAGTGGAACGAAAAGTGGTGGAATGCAGCAACCAATTTCACCACCTCCTCGACGATCAATGTCTCCAGATCAACCAAACCCGGCTGAACCAATAACAGAATCTCCAAGCACAATAATCGGAAGAATAGGATGGGCGTTGAGGACTCTGCTTTTATGTAATTGACTTTCGGGTTAAAGAAACTGGAGGTAATGTCTGTTTTACGATTTCAGCTCAAAATACGTGTCTCAAGGACAGGAAAGTGTCTGGGCGATTGGTAAGAAGATGCGCTCCGGGGACTGAACTGGTGGATTGGCTATTAGGTTTGTCTTCTAGTATCCACACAAGAGCACAAGCTGCGGGAATGTGGCAGGCGTTACTAGAAGAAGGCGTCATATCTCACGGTTAGTAAAAAAAAGCAAAGACTGTGAAGAGGTGCTGAGATAAAAAGATTTTTTGTGTGTCTGATGGAGATTCGATCAGACTTTTCCAAGTCGTATCGGACGAATTTATTTATTTGAGTTGCGAATTACAGTGGTAGAAAATTATTTATCTGTATCATTCATTCTTGTATCCTTTCCTTGAAACAAGGCAATTTACTTTCCAGTTAACAAGGAGCAACCTTTTAAAGATAAATGTTTCCTGTACCGATTTTGGCAAGACGAAGAGGGACCGACCTCACTTCCTCCGTTAGAGGATGTTGCAACCGCAGAAGAGCAAATACAGGACTCCTTGGGGACACTAATACATCGGGGTCCTGATGCCGTGCTCAGGATGATACTTAGGAAACAGTACGTTTTTCAATTTCACTTTTATTCAGAGAAGGAATGGACCGAATTTTACAAATCTCATTGTTTTTCAGGAGCCACGAAAGAACGTCAGACGATTTAGAAACAATATATGAAGAGCTACTTCATATCCGGGCATTGTCTCATCTGTCTAACTCAGTGAAAAGAGAATTGTCTTCAGCCATTGTTTTTGAGGCTCATCCAAGAGCAGGGACTGTATGTAAGTAAAGGGTTGAAAATTTCAAAGCATTTATTAATAATTTAAATTGGCGCGAATAAAAGCAAGACACAATGGAAAGCAAACAAATTCAAAGCTGCAAAAAATAGAACTTGTTTTAAATGCTGACTAAACAAAAGCACGCAAATGATGCAAATTGCAGCTATAAAGTCGAATAAATTTCGCGATAACACACTTTATTGAATAATGAATCCGAGAGGAAATGTAATAATTACGTGTTTACAAAGAGAAAATCGATATCACCGGTTAAATCAAACAAAAACAGAAAAAGAGCAATTAAATACTGAAATAGTGGTTTAATAAACAAATTACATTTTTCCTAGTTATGTAAAGCCTCGGTTTTTAATGATTCCTTTTATTTATTCGGAATCCTTCCCCCAACTTTATTCGTTTCTAAATTGCATTTAAATTCGTTTCGAAAAAATTCGCTTAAACTTTTTCGTATCAATCGCAACGTAAATAACTTCCTGCTTATGTTATAAACTGTCTCTTTCAGTGTTTCATCAAGGAGATGAGGGTAGATCTTGGTACATTATAGTCCGCGGCTCTGTCGACGTTGTGATTCACGGCAAGGGCACAGTTAATACCCTCCACGAAGGGGATGATTTCGGTAAACTTGCTCTTATCAATGACGCTCCAAGGTGAGATTCATCCCTGATTGAATTGAGTTTTCTCACTTTTTTCTCCCCTCAGAGCTGCCACTATAGTTTTAAGGGAGAACAATTGTCACTTTTTGCGAGTCGATAAAGAAAATTTCAACCGGATATTAAGAGACGTCGAGGCTAATACCGTCAGACTGAAAGAACACGGCAAAGATGTTTTAATTTTGGAAAAGATCAACACTCCCAGCAAACAAATATTCACGACGCATTTCAAGTAATTATAACTGGGATGAGTTTCAGGGGTGATTTCGAGAGTTGCAGGTACACTGTGATGGCAGGCACGGCGCAAAAGATGTTGGAGCATTTGCTGGAGACAAGACTTGATGGACGAGGGACCATGGGTGGTGGGGATAATTTTATAATCACGTCAGCACAAGATCCGTTTTTGGATGACTTTTTACTCACGCATATTGTGTTCATTCCTACTCACCAGCTCGCTGCGGAATTAGATGCATAATATCCTTTCAGAAATTTAGATAATAGCCGTTCTAATCGATATTTTCCTTAATGGAGCGTACTTATAGAATAGATTCATCAAACCAAGACAAAGAGTTCGTTTTAGCGTGTAAAAGACGAGTAATTCAGTTTGTGTACCGTTGGGTGACCACCATCCGCCAGCCAGTCTTCGAAGACGACGTAGCTGTAGAATTTCTCGAAGACTTGGCTTCGGAGTTAGAATCCGATTGCATTCAATACAACGCATTACAAGAGGAAGCCTCTCTTATGCACCACGTCATGTCTCAGCTGAGAAGGTAACGGCATTTCCATCCCCATTCAATTATACCCTGTTTGTTTCAAAAGATACCAAGAAGATCGAAAAGCTCATGAAGGACAGAAATGGAAACTCCCTCCTTGCGGTCAACCGATAAGTTTGTTTAGTGGAAATGACACGAACCGTACAATAATAATGCCTCAGGATGACAGTAAGGATCCTTTCAGCACAGAGCTCCTTTGAGTTTTTGTCTTGTAGTCATTTTCAGGGTTTACTGCGCTGATCATACCTACTGTACTTTAAGATTGGCTGTAGACACTCCAGCGGAAGCAATCAAATTAGTGGCTGCTGAAAAGTTGAAAATGAGGTCAAGTGATGAGCTTTTACTTGCTGAAGTAAAATCTAATGGTGAAAGGGTCATCTTCAAAGACAACGACATTAGTATACCCACCGCGCTTTCAATAAACGGGAGAATTTTTGTGTCTCCTAAAGACCATTTGGATGCTTTGGTAAGTAGATTTCAATCGGCAATATCATGACCTTAAAGAGGAAGTCCCATTCGGGGTGAATAATTTAATAAATCCAAATCAGAGCGACCAAAGTTTCAGTTTCTCATGAATTATTCATTTCTGTTGAGATTTCAAGTAAAATGAGATTATTATTTATTAATCATAGAATCATATTTTAAGTGGTCTGTCAACATCTTCATTACACCACAGGTACGAAATGAGCCACGCACTTTTAACTTCTAGCTTGAAAGCACAACCGTGTACTTTATAAAGTGGAGGTAATGGACGTTATTTAGAAATTAGCAGAGTAAATTTTTAGTAGCCGCGTTTTCACCGCTCAGACGTTGTCCCAACAAAGGGTAATTATCGAACGTCTGCAATTCAATCAATTATGAATAATTAAATTATTTCCATGCGTCTCGTTACAAAGTTGGAATCAGTTTTTGTTCTTAAATGAGTTTCAAACACTAATTTAACTACGTAAACTTGCGTTCAGTTTCATGTAGTTATAAACTAATTTATAGTAAACGATTGTCTACAGCAATTACTCCACAAAAAAAAAACTATTCATTTGACACGCTCAGCTGAAGCCAAAAAAACCGCAAAAACTCATTGTTTGTTTTACAGTGAGCGTGTTAAATTTCTAAAAATACAAATTTTAAATGATGAAATTCCACGGGCGTGTATCAATTTTTGTAAAAAATAACTTGAATAAATAGAATCCTTTAATAACCGCTATCAGATTATAGAGTGCAGCTTTTCGCAACATTCCAAACGAAATTTATAACACGGATACGTGCTAAAGTGGAGGATTAATATTCATGCAAAGTTTCATTCTTCCATGTATCTAAACTACCACATTTCGTGTCTGCATATACGGGATGGATTAATGAAACAGCTAATCTAGAGCATCTTCAGCTTTTACGAGACGAGATCGTATAATGAAAGATTAAAAACATGCAACATTGTAACAAGATTCGTCAAACAAAGAGAAACTCTCTATTAGACAAAAGTTCCCGAGGGACGTCGAAGGAGAATTTATTAAGCATTTCAACTAAACAGGTTTACTGCTTTTATCTACATCCCTGTATACTCATTACATTATCTAAAAGAACGTTAGAATAAAATCTGGATTATTTGTAAGAATTTAAATGAACATGTTTTACGGTCCGTCTGCAATAAAAGAAACAAGAAAATAGCGGACAAATTTCCGCTTTATTTTATTGATGCGAATAAATTCTTGTGAAAACAATTCTTTGTTTCGGGATCCAAAGGAAATATTTGTAGTGTATTTTTTAGTTGGTTTCATTGGAAAATATGCGGAGTGTTTAGATTGTTGAAATGGGACAAATAAAGTTGTAATGACCGCTATAAAAAGAACTTTATTTAGGAAAACTTCGGTTTTAAATTACTGCAATGAAAAAGAATTTAGTTGTAAATTTGCAATAAACACGATGCAAGTAGTAAAACAGTCGTATTGATTGGACTTAAATTATTCTCTTCCGAGACGACCACGAGTGAAAAATCATGTAATTTTTTTGCAGACATGTCTTTCTGAGCAAGAAGAGCCAACACAGGGAATTGACGCCGACATTGAACTTTTTAGTACAAAAGAGTTGGCATATTACATGACACTTTTCGATTGGGATCTCTTCTGGTAATGCATTTCCGAAAGCACATCTAAAACCGTATCAATAATGTACAATCCGTAGGTGTGTTCATGAATACGAGCTTTTATACCACACTTTTGGCCGGCACCACTTCGGGCAAATAACAGCAAACTTGGACGTGTTCCTTCGTCGTTTCAACGAGATTCAATTCTGGGTTGTGACTGAAATTTGCATGACAACAAGTCTCGGTAAACGTGTAGCTCTCTTAAGAAAATTCATCAAATTAGCTGCATAGTAAGTGTTGATATTCTAAGGCGTGATGTAACCACTTGAATCTTCCAGTTGTAAAGAATATCAAAACTTGAACGCATTCTGTGCCATAGTAATGGGATTAAGCAATGTGGCTGTGTCACGTTTGTCGCTCACTTGGGAAAAGCTACCAGGAAAATTCAGAAAGCTCTACACAGAATTTGAATCACTCATAGATCCAAGCAGGAATCACAGAGCTTATAGAGTTAGCGTTGGAAAACTACAGCCGCCGGTGGTACCTTTCATGCCTTTATTATTGAAAGATATGACTTTCACACATGAAGGAAACAAAACGAGTTTCGATGGTTTGGTTAACTTTGAGAAAATGCACATGTTGGCACAAACTATGAGGACCATACGATTTTGTAGAAGTAGACATTTAGGTAAGTGACGATTTATAACTATGAAACTGGCAGTAAAACCAAATTTAAACACGATAAAAATTTGGAAAGTTTGAATTTATTGTACAGTTTTAGCAGCCGCTCGTAAATATTCTCGTACTCTGGCGCTGTAACTATGTTGTTAAAAGTTCTTAGCCAGTTTTTCTCATACTTTGTAGCTAAGAAATATAAAGTGACGCCACTGCATTTGAATAGTTAGTAGAGCAAGTATGTACTTGTCCCAGTTGTCTAGACTATTGGTCGCTAAATATATTTAGGGAATCTGAAGCATACTCACGAAATGCTTTGAATTTCATGAATATCTGAGCAATAATATGTAATTCAAAGCAATGTGGAGACTTTGTACTACTTTGTACTGAACTCAATTCAAAGTCATAATTCAAAAATCTAAAGAATTTTTTATAATTCGGTACGGAATTGAAATTGTTCTCTGCGTGCTTTATGGTATTTCATTCATTATTTACCAGCACGTCGAGCAACTTTGTGCGGTGCACCACGAAATGTGAAAGGAAAGGGAGGATCAGAAATCAGAAAATACTGATTTCATGATTCACATTAGAAAATTAACAAGAAAAAAAAAGACAAAATAAACGGTATTTTGTTTTATTAGTTATTCAGCAACGAAATTTTTCCAGTTCTGGTTTGACAGTTATAGATTATAAAAGTTCAAAATAAATCTAAGTAAACACGGCAATACTTACGCCCCGATTCCGGTTTCTTCGTTAACAACAATTATTTGCACAAGGAACACAAAACGAAGTGGACTCGACAAAAGTCCCAATGTTACTGACTGCGAACGCAGGCTTAACTAACATTACATAAATGACAAAAAAGTTTTAATCCGTTGTTCGATTAAGTAACCAATAAAAATAATGTTGTATTGTTTGGAAATGAGTCAAGATCGGTTTTATTTAAGAAATTATGTTACGTAATAACACATTTTAATGTTGATGATTTTTTGCCAGTTTTGGAGCCGCCATCGCCCAAGAGCGAAGGAGAAGTAAAATCCTACATTTCGTGTTTACGGGTAATTGACAATCAAAGAGTGTTGACAAGTATGTCCCAAAAACTGGAACCTCGTCGATCTTAGTGGCATTATGTCTTGTCGAAGCGAGTCATCACTTACATCGGCTGGAGATTTTGGATGGCATGTCCGTTTCCGTTTTATAAGCCGCCACCAGCTTATGTCTAAACTTTCTTATATCAGTGACGATATTTTTTGAAATATATTTTCATATTGGTGGAGGCACAGTATATTCCAACATCATAATCTACACATATTACATATTTGCATGTACGTTCAATCTATACCTATAAAAATGAGAATCTTATGTCGAAATCAAACCTTTCACTTCAAGCTTTAATCACTTACTCTAAAGAGTAAGCAATCATAGAATAATTGTGAAAATATAATAGCACTTGTAACAATGTAAGTAGAGATAAGAGAATTCTATATTCTTATAAGAGTGGATGCAAATTTTGGACACATTTATTACAATAATTGAAATAAATAAGCAATAACATTGTGTTAGTTGAAATATTTCTATTCGCACGCAGTTTTTATAGGACTGTTTTATTTAGACTAAGACACATTTTATAGCCAAATTCTTCTCAAAATCATTATTGTGATGACGATTGAACTGACTGAAACGTAAAAGTTTCAAGATTTTCGTTAAAATCGTGCAACTTTCATGCTTCAACGATAGGGATTTGTTACGACAATCAGGGATGATAAGTAGTTTGTAATTTTATTAGATAATAATGTATCCCACTGGTTAATTACAAACTAATGTAAAATGTAAAGAATCATATTAAAATGCAATCGAAACTAGTCACGTTGCAAAAATGTGTTAGTTATCTATCATTTGTATATCTCCCAGTGTTTTATAACCTCTGTTTCAATTGCTAGTTAATTTGATGTTTAACTATTTTTATCTAAAAAGATGTCATGTAACCTACTATATTTTCGGAAAGGAATATTTGCGTAACTGTTATTTATTAGTGATTCTTCTTAGGGAATTTTCCAGAACCATTTGTAAGGTTTGCTTCACAGTCGGCTTCACAGCTTATTGTATAAAGCAAAATTTATCTAATGTGATATCGAAGAAATCCATGTTTACGTGCATATTTATATTCTATATCTATTAGATGCCCACGCACTTATTTATTTTTATATTTTAACCTTGTCGTTTATGACAGAATTGTAAGGAAAACACTCCAATGCATGTTTTGTGGACGATCTCTGTTATAGTCATCTTTTTACCTAGAGTTAATTAACATCTCCGAAAGTGTATATACATATTACATAGGCAATTAAATTTTTTATCATAACTTACTCCATACAAGATCGAATAAAAGACTACTAAATTTACCCTTTTTTATCCATCCGAACCTGTTATCTACGACTTGAAAGTTTGAAGTTGGAAAATAAGGTACATATAATTTAACTTAATCGATTTCGCTTAAATCGAACATCAATCAAAAGTCGTAAGTATAAATATTATATAAATTTTCAAACTTAGAGTGTATGGAGCCATTAGACGAGTTTCTAAAACTTGCTTGAAAATGGTGGAGGCGCCGGGTCTGAAAGTTATTAATCTTAAAAGCAACATATATAATTTAACCTTGTATTTGTATGATCTTCTCGGGCGTTTCTTAAATATCCATTCAATTCTTTAGGTTTTCGATCAGTCTGTTTAATTCATTACAATTTTCTTAGAATTCTTTGAATTTTCTAGAACCTCAATTAAAACTGATTAACTTAACTGTTACCAATCAATGGTTAATAATAATAATAATAATAATAATAATAAATGGTGGATGCGCCGGGTCAGTTTTCCCCAAAATTAGCATCAAACCATTGGAAATTGTTTATTTTTTATTTTTACCAATAATACTGGGTTATGCAACCAACAAGACGTTTTTTCCGTCTTAGTTCCTATCCTTCCGTCTTGCTCAGTTTCGCTAGTATCGCCAGCCACACGCGCAAGTGTCATCGCAAAAGTCATCTTTGCGACAAATTTGTAGGTTAAATCATTTAAAAATCCGTTTTTTGTCCCTTTTACTAATAGTGTAACATCCACGATGACTACGTGTAGTGAGTACATAAAAACCGTTTTTCCCTTAATAGACGAAGACTTAAAACATTACGTCGAAGGTTGTAACCTCTCACCCCAAAAATCCGACAGTTTTTCTAAAAAAATTTCTTGTAGGCGTGTTAGAAAACGGCGCTGATGATTTTCAAGACAGCGAAGAAGTGTATGAAGCTATCGGTGAAGTATTACAAGAAGTTTCAAGTGATAAAACTGAAGAAGACATCAGGTAAGATGTCATTAAATTGTGCAATGTAAGACAATGTGGACACTCTTTAGGAACATTTGTAATGAATTGTTGAATATGATGCGGCCGAATAAGGGTAGTTCTACAAAGAACGGGCCTACGAAAGTATTAAACGCTCCCATTCATCTCGCTACAATGGCTGCAAATTTGGAGAATAATGTTGATGATATAAAAAGTATTTGGGTGATGCAGAGAGACGACACATTGGTAATTCTTCTTTTCTCTCGTTCGTTGTTTGAAACTCAGTTGTAGAAAGTAGATGCTAAGAAACTAGAGAAGGCAGAGGCGAAACTACAAGAAAAACAAGAAAAAAGATCCAAAGATGTAAAAACTGTAGCGCCTGTGAAGTTAGAATCCGCCACCGCCTCACAAGTTACCAGTAAAAAAGAGAGCAAAATGGAAGCCAAAGGCAACAACAGAACCCAAGACATCAGAATAGAAAACTTTGATGTAGCCTACGGGGACCGGTAATTCAACCCTCTCGTAAAAATCGTCATTATCCCGATTTTTCAGGGTTTTACTTCAAGGCGCAGACCTCATTCTAGCCTGCGGTCGTCGTTACGGTCTAGTAGGACGTAATGGTTTAGGCAAATCAACTCTTCTCCGTATGATTTCTAATGGTCAGCTCAGGATACCATCACACATATCAATTCTTCACGTGGAACAAGAAGTCATAGGCGACGAAACTTTAGCTATAGAAAGCGTTCTTCAGTGTGATACGGTCCGGGAGAATCTCCTCCAAAAAGAGAAAGAAATCAGCGTTGCGATTAACTCAGGTTCTAATGATCCAGAGTTATCAAACCAGTTGACTGAAATCTATGCTCAGTTGCAAAATATAGAATCGGATAAAGCTCCTGCTAAAGCTTCAATTATTCTCAATGGTTTAGGTTTCACAACCGACATGCAACAAAGAGAAACGAAAACGTTCTCAGGAGGGTGGAGAATGAGACTGGCTCTAGCCAGAGCGCTGTTTTCGAGACCTGATTTGTTGTTACTCGACGAACCCACGAACATGTTGGATATTAAAGCTATAATTTGGTTAGAGAACTATTTGCAGAACTGGCCGACAACGCTACTTGTAGTGTCGCACGACCGCAACTTTTTAGACACTGTGCCAACGGATATCCTCCATCTTCATACTCAAAGAATCGATGCTTATAGG
The DNA here is from genome assembly GCA_029298725.1 of Gnatocerus cornutus. Taxonomy (NCBI): domain Eukaryota; kingdom Metazoa; phylum Arthropoda; class Insecta; order Coleoptera; family Tenebrionidae; genus Gnatocerus; species Gnatocerus cornutus. The sequence goes on from CM055517.1 coordinate 6,929,985, forward strand.
TAATTTCGTTTTTAATTGTCACCATCTTAACACTAATTTATAGAGGTAATTACGAACAATTCGAGAAAACAAAGACAGAGAAGTTAAAGAACCAACAGCGAGAATACGACGCTCAAATGCAACACCGCCAACACGTGCAAGAGTTTATTGATAGATTTAGGTATAATGCGAATCGCGCTGCTTCAGTACAGTCAAAGATCAAGATGTTGGAGAAATTGTAAGGCGTAAATAACCAAGGGGTGGTTTTATTACTCAATTTTTCAGACCCGAACTGAAACCTGTGGAGAAAGAAGTTAATGTGGTGCTCAAGTTCCCGGATACTGAGCCTCTTTCACCGCCAATTTTGCAGTTGAATGATGTCACGTTCGAATATGTGAAAAATAACGTCATTTTTAGTAATGTCAACCTTGGGGCTACGATGGACTCGCGAATCTGCATCGTAAGTTTCAGTTTGATTGTTATCTTCGACAGTCGTTTCTTAGTCGACTCATTAATGCACGATTTGGTCGAAGACACGCTCGCTGCGCTCGCGTCTTGTTTCTAAACTTACTTTCTTGTTTTCGATATCAGCCAGTGCTAATTGAGAAGTTATTTTTCAAAACTCATTAATTCCGTTTGATAAATGTTTACAAGGATTTAGAGAAAACGATAATTTGTTCAATTTTCTTGAAATTTTCTTCAACTATTTTGGCATAAGAAGGTAACACGATGTTTTAGCATGAGGTTTTTCACCTTAATAAAATATACACATTGTTAGATTTACCCAAAATAATCTGAAATGTACATCAAACCCACTGTCAGTCAAAATTGGATTTATTAAGTTTTGAAAAATAACTCCTCTATTGAGAGCAATATTGCGAAAAGTATCAATTTTATGATATTAGAGAAGTCAACGATAAGTTTTATGGGCGCTATAAAACCAAATATTTCTTCAAATAATCACAACTTGTTCGTAATGGGAGAAAAAACAAATACTTCGGTATTATCGTCAAATCAAACAAATTTTTGAGCAAAAAACAGCAGAACAGTTACATCACAATGTTTAGTTTTTTACCCCAAGACATTGACAACATTTTTACATCGTCCGTTTTTTACTACTGATTGAACTAATTTGATTATAAATAAACAAACAGGGTCGATTTTTTTTCTAGGTGGGCGACAACGGAGCGGGCAAAACCACCCTTCTAAAAATCATAATGGGTATTTTGTCACCCTCCTCCGGCATGCGAAACGTCCATCGAAATCTCAAATTTGGCTACTTTAGTCAGCACCACGTGGACCAACTTGACATGAATGTAAATTCAGTGGAACTCATTCAAAGTGCTTTTCCAGGTATTTCACTGAACTTACTTTCCAATTGCATTTACTTTGTTACTTAGGGAAACCAATTGAGGAATACAGACGACAACTTGGAAGTTTTGGAGTCTCAGGAGATCTCGCTTTACAAACAGTCGCTAGTTTGTCAGGGGGGCAAAAATCCCGAGTTGCTTTTGCCCGAATGTGCATGGGACAACCGAATTTCTTAGTTCTTGATGAACCCACGAATCATTTAGATATAGAGACTATTGAGGCACTCGGCAATGCTATCACCAAATATACAGTAATTTGTGTTTACTAAAAAGTCCTTTTTTAATTAATTTTTTTAGGGAGGTGTTATTTTAGTTTCGCACGACGAGCGACTTATCCGAAGAGTCTGTAAAGAGTTGTGGGTCTGTGCTAATGGCTCTGTGAGAAGTATAGAAGGCTTTGATGAGTATAGAAAAATTGTTGAACAAGAGCTTGAAGCAGCACAGTCTAAATAACGTTGAGATTTTATGTGAAATTTTTAGGAAAATTCATTTGTATAAATGTGCCTCCTTAAGTGGAAAAACACTATTTAATTATGATTTTTTGTTATATTTATAATATATTCATGTTTATAACGGTATTTAAAATAAATAATCATATTTTGAAGTTGCGCCCACGGTCTCCAACTCAAAACGCCGCATTTTTATCACACCTTTCCCAGTTTTTACAGTATATTACGCAACAAGAAACTAGAACAGTTTTTATTTCGAAGAGGATGTTTGATGACCACACAAGATAAAAATAAAATGTTCATAACAAATATATATTTACCAGAAATGCTCTAAATTCTCTTCAATAAATAAATTGCAGCATTCTTTATACAAAAGTATCACAACGGGTTAAAAATAGAACTCAACCCTTGAACTTGAACCCAGGAGAAGTCCCATAAGAAAACTTTTGCGATTTTGAACTAAAAGCTTCATGTTCTAAGAAATCATCGGCGTCTCCACCTTCCTTCACATCGACGTCGTTCGTATCTAAACTAACTTCAGTATAATTGCGATAGTAAGGCTGAACTTTAGCACCAGACCTGTAAAAACAACGTCAAACTGTTAACCCCAGAAGCGTGGAACTTACCTTGGTAAAACGTAAGGGTCAAAGGGATAAAACGCTTCTAAAATATTACTAGATATAGTGATATAGCCCTTTTCGTCTCGATAAACAGTGGGCAAGTTATTCCTTGAATTGTGTTCAATTACAGAATAACAATAAGCTAATTGATACTTTCTAGTGATCGCCGCGAAGTTTTGGGCGACTGCCGGTTGACACACCCTTAATGGATTCAACCTGCTTGTTACAATTTTAGATAAATTTAAACTTTCTAAAAAGACGACATCTGGAAAAAAAATTATATTATCATCCCTACGATTACAAACCAACTTACTTTTTTTAGTATTTACTAAATCTTTGTGTCGAAACGCAACTATATAAAACAACGCTTGACACACTGTGTAAAAAACTACATGCACTCTTAAATCTGAATTAACACACTCTAAGCCATCCTGTGTGGCTATGTATGAATGGATCCAATCAGCCATTTGTTGCAACGTTCCTTTCACCATCCTACAAGCAAAGAATTGAATTTGATGCTTTTGACCTCCATCTCGGGAGCCTAACGTTAATGACTTACGATAACGGCACAAATGTCGCCCTCGCCATGAAACTGACGACATAATTTATCGCAGCTTGGCGTAAAACTGACGGTACGTTAGGATCACAGACTTTTTTCCACAGGTAATTGAAAAAACCCTCAGTTAGTGTCGTTTTAAACGAACACAGTACAAACATAACAAATTGAACATGATGAGTATTATGAGTGGGCAGAATGACGGTATCAAAAGTTGTTAATATATCTTGATACAACAGTTTGGTCTTGGACCAATTCAATTCGATGCTTCCACTTTCATGACATTCTGAATACACATAGTTGAAGATTTTGTCAAGACAGACGTCGAGGGTGTGGGAAATTGCGTGCACACACTCCAGGTTTAGGGTTGCTTGGGTTTTTGAGTCATCATCCATCATGAATATGTCTTCGTCGTTGTCTAATTTAAGAACTTCTTCGCGGGGGGCGCTCACGTCCATCATAATTAATCTAGAAAAAAAAAAGAATTGGGAATCGTACAACATTAATGTTGTAAACATACTTTGAAAAAATTAAGTGAAGAATTTGAGGTCTCAGCAAGGGCTGGTAGTGAACAACCCACAGAAGGTTCTGTATGTAATATTCATGGATGTGAGTGGTCTTGTTCATAAATGGGAACTGATCTATGAGGGAATGTATCAACAGTTGGTTACACCTACAAAAAACGTTGTACAAATCTTGATAAGAATTAAAGTTGATGCTTACAAAGGCACAGCCCTGAGAAGCTCAATCAGAAGTGAATGAATATGTTGACACTTTTTGTAATCTGTTTGGTTTGGTCGTCCATTTTCCCATTCAGGCTCAGTGGGGGCTACAATTCAATGTTACCACTAAAACTGACACTTTTCTCACTCACCAGGTATAAACAAAGACACTAATTTTCCTATAACACACTCCGCGTGGTAATTATGCGCCGATATTAAATTTGCAATAAATGACTGATACTGCTTCACTACATTATCACTCCTTTCTACCCAATTTATAGAAAGTATAGCCTCCACAAACAACCTTAGTTCTTCCTTCATTATGGAAATACAAGCAGTTGCTTCATCGAGCAATGACGATATATCATCATCAAACAACTCAGAGTCTCTTATCAAACAAACCAAATTCTCATATTCCTTCACATTATTCTTCTTAACATAATCCTTCAGTATGTTTTGTACCTTCTTTGAATGCGGCAGCGTAAAACGAACTTTACTGGGAGTATTATATTTAATCGAGCGATTTAGAGTACTTTTTATACTAGGAGCCTTCTTGAGAATCGACGAGGGGGTCGACGACTTTGCGGGGCCCCCAAATATCGACATGATGAACGTGGAACTGTCTTCTTTGGAAGAGTCACAATAAATGACAATAAACTTAACGAGAAAATCGATACAATTTCAAATTCGCTGCAATGTTGTGCAAGCGAAACATGTTCTAACTTGAAGGTTATAATAAAAACGTGCTGTCTTTTGACAGCTGACTGGGGAGTTTCGTGTAGTTAAGTTGGTATCGTGGCGCTAACTGTTTGAATTTTGGCGGTATAAAAACGTTTGAATAAAAATTAAAAAATAAAGTAAGTGAAGGTGAAATGCTAAAAATAAGATGACAAAGAAAGTCCGGAATTCTTTTTTTGTTGTGTACTTATCTTGTTATGATGTGGAAATCGATAATATCAACAAAAACGTTGTTTGTCAATAGAAATCATTAGTTATTGAATTAATTTGTTATTACACAAACAAAAATGAGTCATGAACTGCTAATTGGGAATCGGGTATTCTCAGAACAAAATTTTGTTGAGATTTTTTTATTTAGTTTTTTAAGAACCTCATTTTCAAGTTTTTTTTTCAATGCGAAAACGTCCTCAACTCTGATTGAATCCTATGTCAATCGAAAGAACTACTCAAAATCTATAAGTGAGTCAAATTTAACCTCCACGAGTTAAGTATTTTAGAAGTTGTGGGCCAAAAACGAAAAATGCAGTTCCAAGTTAGGACCACTAGTCAAGTAAAAGACAAGATGAAAATTACTTCTATGTTTATTGATATAAATAGTGCTTTAAAAAAATCATTAAATAGTTTACAAACCTTATAAATAGACTGAGTATTCTACAAAATATCGAACGATCCACGAACGATAAATATTTATAACAGTAGTGTAGAAAATCGCGTAAACTCTACCTTACAATTTAATAACACTAATAATACTGTTCTTCTATAATATTTGGTCTATAAAGTGTCTTCTTAACTAACACCATTGTACTTAATTTCTTTATCATTTATCCTAAACCCATCTACAAATTCTTTCGTGAAGACATCATCTTCTTCATCTGGTAAAATCGTGGTATCATCAACCACAACATCTTCTTCATCTGAATCTGCCACCAAGATCGGGGTGGCACCATCCAGTAAATTTGATCTGCTCAAAGTCCTCTTGTACATTTCTTTGGAAATGCTTCTGGTAAAGGAAAATCTTTTGGATTTCTGTCTTGTGAGAGGAGGTCTTTCTTTGGTTGGTGTCGCCATGGTATCAGAGGCATATTCTTTGATGATGCTCCAGGCAATATCAATGTCTTCCTTCACAGCATGTTCTGAGTTTACACAAAATCTTATAATGTACTTATTTTTTACCACCGATGGTGTCATGTGGAGACGTCCCGAGGCGTTAATTACTGCCAATAATTTCTGGTTTACATTGTCGCTTGCTAATAAACGGAAACACACTAAACCTAGTCTAACGTCGTTAACAACTTCGAAACAAATGTCTTCAGAAACGAGTTTTTCGAAATATTTTGCGAGTTTGATGTGGTTGCGAATGTAAGAGCGTAAACCGTTAAGTCCGTATTTTCTTAAAACGAACCAAAGTTTTAAGGACCGGAATCTTCGGCTCAGAGGGATTCCCCAGTGTCTGTAATCTATGGCTTCATCTGCATTTGCATGTTGGAGGTACAAAGGATCGACGACCAACGCATGAGTTAGGCGAATCCTGTCACGAACCCACAAACAAGAACAGTCGAAATTTACCAACAACCATTTATTCGGGTTGGTGTTGAAGGAATCAGCGTAATCAATCCCTTTCATTAGATACTTCAATTCTGGACAGATAAACGCGTTTCCAGCATAGGCAGCATCAACATGCAGCCAACACCGCTCCTGCTCTTGACACACAGGTCCAATTTCTTCTAAATTATCAAAAGCACACGACGCTGTTGATCCCAAAACGCTCGATACGAAGAACGGGAACAACCCTTTCTCTTTATCTTTCTCCATTTCTTCTCTTAAGCGGTCACCGCGAAGACTTCCAGACTCATCAGGCTCCAAAATCCGCAATTTGACTAGGAGAATCTTTGCTGCTTTCTCCACACAAGAATGAGCTTCTTTCGAACAGTAACCGACTAATTTTGGTAAGAATGCGCTGTCTTCAGTTTGTGGGTTCTCAGCTTTTAAATATTTTATTGCTTGGTTTCTTGCTGCAAGCATGGAGACTAAGACGCATTCACTGGCTGATGTTTGTATGACTCCTCCGCCTTTGCTACCTTCTGAAGAAGTGATGAAATCGCTTGGAAGGCCGATGGCTTTGCCGTACCAGTCCATGACGATGGTTTCGAGTTCGGTGCATGCGGGGCTGGCGGCCTGGAATCAAAACAAGAAATGAAATTTCGAAAATGAAAGCAATTTCGTTCAGATATCAGAGCAATCATTTTGTTCATGCCAATTTAAAATAATAAGTGGTTTTCAAGCAAACAAATTAATTTCCCGATGGTGTAACATCACATTGTTCGCCGGATATTATTTGCAAAAAGAAGTAACTTGTAATTATCCCGGTTGTAATTAATAATTACACGGTGCACGTGGCGTGTCATCGAAAATGAGACAAGGCGCTCTAATTCGTTCTAATTTTGGTCCATCTGCGACATCTCTTCTCTTGTAATTAAATTAGACGATATATTTAGCAGCGTTGGAAAGGTTAAGACTAATCCAATCAGAGTCTGAAAAATGATTTGCGTCAATCGGTGAAAGTTGTTCGATTAGATTAAAAGAAACCCTTTGAGTACAAAGAAAATCCCACAATTGAATTACGCACGTGCATTTGATGATTTTGGAAAAGTCTACTTCTGGAAGATCACGAGTTTTTATTAACGCAGAGTTTTGTTTATTTAAAACTCGTGCTAGACCTAAAAATAATTTCCGCATTGTGAGAGTACAAATTTGATGAATCACTTATGACCCTCATATTATTCTCGTTGCTAATTTGTGTAATTTAAAAGTGTTTGCTAACTCTAGAAAAACATTTACACGAAAGAAATAAAACAGTTTCTAAAATAAACGTAGTTAGGTACTCTCCGTTCCAGAAAACAAATAAAATTAATGGAGGCGAATTTTCTTTCCGAAACATCGTGAGAAAATTTCTTTTTGACACTTAAAATAAACTCTGAGTTGTTTGTTATAATGATTTGTTTATACTACGTCTTTTTGCGTTATATAATAACAGTGTTGAAACTCACCCATGAGAAACCGATGCATCCTATGGCGTCAGATAACATATCCCCGAGGATAGAAGGGAATGAATTTCCAGAAGGGAAGTACGCATGGAACCTCGGATGTTGCCAATGGGTGATTCCAGGCATGATTTTCTTATCCACATCGGACATGATATTGTCCCAGTCTTCAGGTTCTTGGGGAGCTTCACTTGGTAAAAGTTTGCGAAGATAACCAGTTTCTACATCTGGATGGACTCTTTCCGACTCGATATTGGACAAGTATTTGCAGATGTAATCTACCATTTCTTTGCCCCTAGTTCTAAACTCTTCGACATCCATCTTGTAGCACTGTTCACTATTCACTAGCGTGGTATCACTCAAGACTCCTCCAGTGTTCAATCACTACACGCTTAGGTAGTAGGTGTTACACTTTTATAAAAGGCTTCCCCACTCTTGGCTTCCGTTCGCGGTAAATTATTTTTTATATGAGCTATTGTCGATTGGTTCCGTCTCTTTGATTATCAAGAAGAGATGCTGTCGCACACGATACTGTTTAATAAACTTTAGAATGTAATTTATTAATTAAATATTGACGTAAAGCATACATTGTGGTACGCAAGCAAACAATATTAAGAAACTGTCTGAAATTCAATTTTGCAATAGTTTATGGACCTGCAACGAAGCCAATAAAATGCCATTTTAAGCTTCGTTCACAATAAAAGCAGGATTACATTAAATAGACGTAATAAAGTGCTTCCTACAGTTACGTTTGCTACCGAGCTGACTTTAAATGGATTTTTCAGGAATTTTATTCGAATCTGATGTTGGTGCAGGCGAAAATAGAAAATTGGAAAGAGAAGCAATTTTGGCAAATGTGTTGACACTTGTCTACATTTTTAATTATTATTATTTATTACATCTTCTTCTTGACTCCAAGGTTCATTTTAGATTCCACTTCTCTACGTTAAATATTTTACAAAACTGATTCATTTATGATTACTACTTTTGTACAACCTAAACTTAGTTTAATTTAAATTTAGCTACTTGAAATTGCCACATTTATGGTCATTATCCTCATTATCTTGGCAACATGTAATTATTTATGAGTAAACACAGCTCATCTAAAAGTGCTGTATCACTTCTGAATTAAATATTATTGCACAATAGTTAAGGAAATTTTGGAATTTTATTTTTACAGGATAAAAATCATGCATTCATTTGACCAGGTGCTAATTTATTACCTCCATTATATAATTTAACACAATTTTTTTTATTTAGTTTACTCAATAACTCACAATGTTATTTTAAGAAAAGAACTTTATGAGATGTTTGTGGTTTTCATTTGAATTAAATTGGAGTAACACGTTAGGTCAATTATTTTATGGAAAATTTATCTTCTCGCTCGAGAATCTTCACAGTACCTTTATTGAAGGTTTTTCCCATAGTCCATAAAAAATCTTTCTGCATTTACGTAGTTTTCTATTGCAGAAATTGCTAAATTATGGATAAACCCAACACTCTTTTAAGTCCAGACAAAATTCTTTGGCGATTTTATTATGCAGACATGGATGAGTACTTTACATAATAAACATGAGAGACGTATAATTAAGAAGTTTACTGGGAATAAATTTTGGATTATTTTACGATTATGCAATGTGTACCAAATCAATCGAAATTCATTAAAATTTGAATAATTGGTACTGAAGTGCAAAACTTATTTCTTGAAAAAATTCGAGATAAAGATAAAGTTAGAATTTCTCCTCAGGATTTCAAGGTAAAATCCATTCATTCTGAGGTCTGTTGTTGAGGTTTCATTTAAAATAAATCAATGAATTATTATATAGAAGCGGTGTTTATCTCCTTTACACTCAAAGGTCATCACAATTTGAGTGGAAAAATTTATTTAAAATGATGAATACTTCACAATCTCTAAGCTTTTGCCCCAGAAAAATTAAAAAATACTGCTGTAATATTCCAATTTTGAAAATGTCTAAATTCCTATTTTATCAGGAACCTATTTTCATATAGATTTCATTCATATAAACTAAACAAACAAAATATAGAAAAAAATACATTTTTAAAATTATTGTCAAATTGGTGGATGCGCCAATTTCTTAATTTTAATTTGCGACTTGCATATTTATTTTACATTTTTTGATCTCACTAAATAGGTAAAAAAAATGTAGAAAAATCCAGAGAATGAAGGGGGAGAACGAAATTTTTAATTGCAAATTTGGTGGATCTGTTTTAATCAAATAAAATTTTGACTCTCCAGTTTTGTAAAATTTTCTAAATCTAAAAATTCTTTCAATGCTAAAGATCTCAGTTCTCTAATCTTTTTCTACGAAAGTCTTAAAAGCAGATGCTGTATTTCATTAATTTTTCTACTTTGGATCAATTCAAATTCGAATTATTTTCCACGTTACAAGAATTTAGTTTAATTTGGTTTGAGCCGCTTTTTAATCACAGAGTGATGGTTAAAAAACAATTAAACACACAAAATCGTCGTTTTTAAGTAATTTTGAGACATTTTTAAGTTCAATTATAATGTCATTTAGTGGAGCCAGCTTAGATAATTGTCAAAATATGAATATGAAATAAAAAATAGCGATTACAGCACCACTGTCATCTTTCCAAAATAACAACATTGCCATTTGGTATTATTTTTATTAACATGTAATAAAATATCAAATTCAAGGAAAATCTCGAATTAGTTTCAAATTTGCATAAAATATAATCATAAAATCTAACAATAACCACAGTCGCAAATCGTTTGTGACAAATCTGTAACGAACGCCTGCCAAAAGTTTAGTTTAGTTAACTTTTAGATTTTATTTACATTTCTTTGACGGAAAGTTTACTTCACAGAGAACAATGATTGCTGTTAAAATGAATTTTCATCGGAAACATACAAAGTGTGTGCAATGTGCTAATTACGTCAAAATCTTACAGCACAATCAAATGACATCATCAACAGTGGATTCCCCAGCTTTTCTTCGCCATTCAAAAAGCCGACAACCGGTTTCTTTAAAAAATCTCACGAACCCATTAAGATTCCAATCAGAAAGAAAACAATTTTAATAATTTGCGCACACAAAAGACAAACTGTGCCAAAAATCCCGATGAAAGTGGTTGAAACAATTTTAAAAGCAACGGTAATTAAAAATTAGCGGGCACTTTTTGAAAGTCATTGAACTAGAAATTGCAGGATCTGTTAAAAAGCATGACGAAATAGATAAGTGCAATGTCATTTTTGTGTAATTTGTAACATATTGACATTGCGGATGCAGAACCTTTTGTTCGCGGGTGATATTATCTGGTAAATTACTGGGTCGAAAACTATTCTAACGTGAATGGTAAATCCTTTTTTGCGGACGTCCGGGAGATGAAACAGGACCTAGCGAAATCTGACGTACTATCATACTCTGGATAAAGGAAAGTATGCGAGCCTGTTATTTCTACGCCCACCGCGGAAGGCCACTGCTATTTTGATATAAAAAATACGGTAATTAAACAAAATTTGCGCGGAATTTCTCAAGGCAACATCTCAGTCAGGAGTGACCTACTCAGGTCAACGTCTGGACCAATCGATTCGCCATTTCTTCCCAGAAATCGATGGTGAATCAAGAAATTTAACAGTGTGAAAGTGCAAGAGTATTTACAGACTTGGCGCTAAATTTTCTAAATACTGGGAATCGTTTTACAAGCACTTTGAGTTATATTTTATTAACCAAATTTGTCTAGCATGATTTATGGTTGACGGTTTTTCTTAATCGTACGACCTTGATGGTATTTTTATTACAATTTTTCAAACCACGACTTTTAATTTGTTATGGAAAACTGTCATCGTATCGTAAAATTTCCGTTTAACATTACCTCCATTATTTCTGTCAATGAACAGGTTCATAAAAATGATGTTGACTTTTTTAAACCGCCAGGGAAGCTGATGACAGAATTTCGGAAATTGCTCTATTTATTCACCTTTCTATTTATACTCTCATGGTGCGTCTTAATAAAAATAACAATAAATTGTGACTTTTTCAGAGATTGACAGTGGCGATTTAGTGATTGTCTGAATGTGTATTTATCCTGCTGTTTCCAGTTTTAGAATTTTGTAAACACTGAAAATTCACCTATGAAACATTTTAGGTATACGTCATTAGACCTACACTTGATGAGTAAGCACCCAAAAAGATCTGTCCACGAAAATTTTTCACGTGGGAAACTGAAAGGTTTATTACAAAATTTAGGGACACGAAAACTAGTTTCGGGTCAAGTCTAACCGAACGAGAAAGTGAGAGATGAAAATTGTGATAACAAAGGGAAACTATGATAACAATATGTTAATTCTTGTTTTTAACTGAAATCCGCTTGAGTAGGCGCACCGCTAAAATATGTAACAGTTCCTTTTTTCAACCGGACTTTATCAGTTCCTGTTCGTGAAATCGATATCCTTGATAGCACGTGTCGAAATTTACCAATTCAATTGAATGTCGTTACTTGTGAAACTGGACTTGAGCCAATGTCAAGACCAAATGACTAAGTATTTTGTCTGCTGCTTTTTTCTGTTACATCATAATAACCTGTAGCAGATTTATCATTTCCTTCTTTTCACGTTTAATTATATCCATGGGCGTGAACAGCCTTAAAATAAAGACCTATTAATCAAAGTCTTCTGTTCAGTAGATAATTTTACTCTCCAGCATATAAGAATGACGTCAGGAGTTTTATTGAGAGTCGAAGAATGGTAGGCACTGAATTTTTGGGCAGTGATTCCACATCTTTTTATAGGAACATTTTGCAAATATTTGGCTAATTAATCAAAGTGGAGCTTGCTATTGTCCAAATTGTTTTCCGTGGTCTTTCGAAAGTTATAAATAACTTATAATTATTAACTGTATTTTATTTTTAGCACAGACAGACTTCATAATTTGCATTATTTTACATAAATTTTTCTTAGACGAGTCATTTGGCCAGAAACGGTATTTTTTATTAATTATAAATTTTTATTGGTTGTGACTCATATAGTGAACCAGTTACCATTTTTGACAACAAATCTGTTACATAGTTAACAGAACCATTGATTAATAATGTTAACACTTTTTTCAGTTTACTAATTTGTCAGAACGTTCCCAGAAAAGAGCAATAAATTACCTATTTAACCAACAGGAAAGGTAAAACCGACTTTCTGAGAAAAAATATATTTGCGCCTATTCGATGTATCAATATTATTTGTCAGGACTTATTAGAAGAATGTCAAGAATTTCATTGTTGTAGCATGGAAACTCCCAGAGTTTCAAATTTTTATAGAAAATGTAGGAAATTTTTGGCAGCTTCTATAACTAAAAATTTCTAAAACGTGTTCCGTTTGTTCTTTAAATTTAGAATTTGCCACAGATAACGAAGAGATTTAAAGTTATAATCTAATGTATCAATATTATTTGTCAGGACTTATTAGAAGAATGTCAAGAATTATGCAAATGTAAAAAAAAAATAAAGAAACTTTGATCGCCACTTATTATCAAAAATAAAATTTATTTCCAAACACTGAATACTAATGCTACATCATCAGAGCGATGATTAAACTATTTAATTAAATTAAAATAACACCAAGATTTGATCCAACAATTTTCTTTGAGGATCACCACTTAGCTAATGCACTGAATTCTCAGAAAACACACAATTTGCAGGCGTGGTGTCCTGGTGTTTTACGTTGCTGAGAACAGCTCGCAAAATTTTATTTTTACGTAATGGACGAGTTGAAGCAGCTGAAGTGAATCACGATGCAGATCTTAAAATTGGTGACAGATCCCAATCTGAGTCAAGCACCTGTGGGGCCAATCCAACAACAGAACAACATAAGAGCACCCCAATCCACTGGTCCCATGTTTGGTGAAAGTTTTCTTTTTGTCTCGTACTTTCGCTCAAATTGACTTTGACTCACCAGGTACTACAATTCATCCCTTTCTTTTGTGTACACAACCTACAGACCGCTTTCTCATTCAAAACCCACCTAACGGTAAGCAGCTTCTATTGGTACTTGCATATTTTCCGAGAATTCAACAATAAATTGAAGAATGATCGAAGACCACGGAATTTTATGAGGATCCAAAAACTAGAATATGCGGAAAATTTTAAAAACTGGATTTTTTTCCAAAAACTAAAGATCTTTTTTAAATTTCCATTCATCATACCAACCATCATTATGCAAAATACAAGAAAAAATTACATCAATTACCTTACCAAACGTTAATACTAATAATTCTTTTGTTTCCATTTAGTTTGTAAACAAACTTTTTTATGATAATTTTTGTTATAACAAGCGAGTTTAGACTTTGCCCAACTCTAAATTAATTAGCGATATTTATTTCAAACCGCTTACAATTATAACGTACGACTTCATTGTTCTCTATGCTTAAAACCAAACAAAAAACAAATTTATTGTCGTTTTATCAATGTTTATAATTAAGTGTGAACTAATTTTTTCATTTTTATTTCATTTAACTTAAGTTTGTGGCACACATCTGTACCACTTTCATTACGAAATAAATCTGTCGTCACACATTCATGAATCCATAAATTTCTTGAATTAATATCGAATTATCGTCCGATTTTCATCAACAATGACGCACTTACTTTTCCATATTTCTCAACAAAATCCAGCTGCATTTACGATCAATTAAGTTAGCTCGTAGCTGCTACCAACTTTTGAACTCAATAAAACCAGTAATGCCAATTTTATTACTTTGCAAGCCTAATTTATTGTAATTATAAGGGGAAAGCGTTACATTTAGTGATTTTCATGTACTTGAGAAGACAGCAATTTTCTATTTAGAACCGGGGAGCGTTTTGGTGATTTACTATTTTCCCCTTCTGGGGACGGTGATTGCCCACCGTTGGTGGCTTTTCCAGTGGTCTTCAAGCGAACTTTAGTGTCGAGATGACGGAATCTGAAAGGTAAATATTGATACAGCCACATAACTAATTGAAGGACTCATAAGTAAAAACCGTTTTCTCGTTTATAGTCGCGTTGCGTGGAATTAGTAAAAATATTTCCGAGTAAAATTCTGGAGCAAGAGCACGTTTTGGGAATATTAATAAAGTCTCACCGAATGGGAACGTCGCTGCTGGTTCCATCTTCAGCAATTCCTTGGAATAAAAATGCCAAAGGCCAACTAATCCAAGAAGCGCTCCTGGAAACATAATTAAAATCGAACGAGAATCGAATTATTGATAATTACAGTGGCGGCTGAACTGTGACATTGCCATCGGGCGATTCCGCAGTTTCGGTCAAATGTCTTCTTGTCGCAGGCAAAGATTTGGCTATCGATGGATTGTATATCTTCGGATCACTGACCATACGCACGAAGAACGATCTCTTCTGAGCCAGAGTCTCTTTCTTTTTTCGTTCCAAAAGTTCAAACACCTCGTCCTGCAATTCCTTCAACCCAAATATTTGAGAATGAATTTGAATAATTTCAATCGAGAAAGCAGGCACAGTTGATGCTTGGATTTGTCATTTCTAATGTAGCTTTTACTCTGTGAGATCAGCAATTTCTAGCTTAATTAATTGAAGTGTTTCGGTTGAAATCTGACAGCTATAAATATAAATTACTTCATGAATTGCGTTCTAGGCTCGATTGTGATTCATCAACGTTTTGACTTTTTTCATTTTTGGTCTGTTTATTGTCACTTTGTTTATTATTACAATTAATAAAAAAGGAAGCGACATTGTTAACGTTTGTTTGTACAATTCGCCAGCGCAGATTTTCTGCTTTTTGGGTTCGAATTTGGTCCCGGCTATTCATAGCACAACAAAAATGAAAGTTCTTTGCTTTTAATTAACACAGCTAATACCCAAATTAGTTACTAGTAAATAAACTTAATTGCAGAAGTGATAGGAATTACGTCATTAAATGTGTATAAATGTAGCCGTTTTGAAAGCAAATAAAGAAGTAAACAATTACGTGAAATTGCTTACCGGAGAGAAATTGGACTTCAATGTTTAATGATAAAAAAACTTACTTGTTCTTTTTCAACCTGAGTATCTAGAAGTTCTTCAGAAAATTCTTTAATAACTTTCCAGGCATAATCTGGAAATTTTTTGAATACAGACAAGCAAGATTAAGCAGTAAATGAAGAAATGAATTTACCAATATCATCTTCGGTGGCGTTTTGTGCAACCACGCAAAACCGGATAACATATTTATCATTCACGTTAGCAGGTACCATGTGCAGTTTCCCCGAAGCATTGATATTAATCAATAACTTCTCATTAAGTTTGTCTGAGCCTTTCAATCTGAAACAAACTAACCCCAACTACAACGAATTAGATTAACAATTTATGTAATGAAAACTCTTCGATTTTACTTTGACGTCATTGCATATCTCGAATTTTTTATCCTGCAGCACTAACGACTCAAATATCTTCGCGAGTTTAATGTGGTGTCTGATGTAACCCTGCAATCCGGAAATTCCGTAGCTTCTCAGTACGAACCACAATTTCAGAGATCTGAATCTTCGGCTCAATGGGACTCCCCAGTGTCTATAATCGATGGTTGCATCTGAATATCCATGTTGGAGATAAAGCGGATCAACCACTAAAGCGGATGTTAGTCGAATCCGGTCACGTACCCACATTGTTGAACAATCAAAATTAGTCAATAGCCATTTATTGGGGTTGGTATTGAAGGAATCGGCGTATTCGATTCCAGAAAGGAGGTATTTTAATTCGGGACAAATAAAAGCGTTCCCAGCATATGCACCGTCAACGTGTAACCAAACGCATGGGAATTTGCGACAGATTGGGCCGATTTCGCCGAGGTTGTCGAAGGAGCAACAGGAAGTCGTGCCGAGGGTTGTGGAGACGAAAAACGGGATGAGACCCATTGTTTCGTCCTCTTCCATTGCCTGAAAATTAAGGGTTGGAAAAAAAGAGTTTCGTCAGGTTTAGTACCATCATCAGAGTGGACCCTCTCAGCGACGACTTCTCGTCCGGTTCTAAAATCCTCAACTTTACGAAACAAATCATTGCAGCTTTCTCCACGCAAGAGTGTGCTTCTCTGGAACAATACGCCATAAGTTTCGACAACAACAATCCTTCTTCAACGAAAGGATGCTGTTGTTTTAATCTCTTCAACGCTTGAGCTCGTGCTGCTAGCATCGAAACCAAAACGCATTCACTTGCAGAAGTCTGGATGACGCCTCCACCACGACTTCCTTCTTTAAACGCTAAAAATTGGTCTGGTAACCCTATCGCTTTACCTAACCAATCAAGAACTATTGTTTCGAGTTCTGTAAGCGCAGGACTTGCCGCCTGGAATTACTTTATTACTAAAAATAATGGTGGTGAATGTCCAAGTACCCAAGAAAAACCAATGCAACCGATCCCTCCTGAAAGCATGTCTCCCAGAATCGACGGAAACGAGTTTCCTGATGGGAAATAAGCATGAAAACGTGGATGTTGCCAATGGGTTACTCCTGGCATGATTTTTGCCTCGACATCGGCCATAATAGAGGCCCAGTCTTCGGGGTTGTTGGGGGCTTCTTCGGGGAGGAGTTTACGGAGATAGCCGGGTTCAATATTAGGAGTTACTCTGCGAGTGTGGAGATTTTCGTTATAGTTACAAATGTAGTCAATCATGTCTTTGCCTTTTTGTCGGAATTCGTTGCAGTCCATTTCTGAGCAAAAAGTTTCCTATTAAAGAAACTTTTAAAAAGTGACCTTCCAAACTTCTAATTTATCGATGTAGCATTAAAACTATAATAAGACTTTCAATTTTTGCAGCTCCTAAAAGTGAAAACTTCTAAAATTTGGTACGTTTGCTCTATAAATTTAGAATTTAGTACAGATAAGGAACAGATCAAATGTTAAACCTTTACCAAATTTCATTGCTGTAGCATTTAAACTTCCAGAGTTTCAATTTTTTATAAAAAATATGGGATATTTTTGGCCCTTTCAAAAATTGAAAATTACTAAAAAGTGCTACGTTTGCTCTATAAATTTGGAATTTAACACAGATAATGAAGAAATCAAAAGTTGCTACCTCCCAGAACTTCATCGCTGTAGCATTAGAATTACCAGAGTTTCAATTTTAAAAAAAAAGTGTAAAATGTTTTGGGCAGCTCCTAAAACAAAAAATTTCTAAAATGTGCTGGGTTTGCTCTCTAAATTTTAAATTTGACGCATGTAATGAACATATCAAAAGTTATACCCCCACCAAATTTCATTGTTGTAGCATGGAAACCAGAGTTTCAAATTTTTATAAAAAATGTGGGAAATTTTTGGCAGCTTCTATAACTGAAAATTTCTCAAACGTGTTCCGTTTGTTCTTTAAATTTAGAATTTGCCACAGATAACGAAGAGATTTAAAGTTGTAACCTTTCCTAATTTCATCGCTGTAGCATTAGAACTACCATAGTTCAGTTTTTATATAAAATATGAGAGACATTTTGGACAGCTTCTAAAACTGAAAATTTCTAAAATGTGGTACGTTTGCTTTATAAATTTGGATTTTTTTACAGATAAAGAACGGAGTAAAAGTTATACCCTCACCAAATTTCATTGCTGTAGCATTAAAACTTCCAAAGTTTCAATTTTTTTTATAAAAAATGTGGGAAATTTTTGGCTCTTTCAAAAACTAATAATTTCTAAAATATACTACGTGTGTTCTTAAAGCTTGAAATTTGACACAGATAATGTAGAAATCAAAAGTTGTAACCTCCCCGAACTTAATCGCTGCAGTATTAGAACTACCAGAGTTTCAATTTAAAAAAAACTCTAAAATGTTGGGCAGCTCCTAAAACTGAAAATTTCTAAAATGTACTACGTTTGCTATATAAATTTGGAATTTAATACAATTAATGAACAGATTAAAAGTTGTTAGTGTACCAAATTACATCGCTATAAAATTAAAACTACCAGAGTTTCAAATTTTTATAAAAAAAACTGAAAAATCTTGAACAGCTTCTAAAACTAAAAATTTCTAAAGTGTACTACGTTTGCTCTATAAATTTGGAATTTGGCACAGATAATGAAGAGATCAAAAGTTGTAACCTTCCTAATTTATATTGCTGCAACATTAAAATTACTACAGTTGCTATTATTTATAAAAATTGTGAGAAATTTTTGGTAATTCCTTAAATAAAAAACTCTAAAGGGTGTTACACATGTTTAATAAATTTGAAAATTGGCACAGTTGATGAGCAGATCAAAAGCAATAACTTCCCCGAATTACATTGCTGTAGCATAAAAAATAATTTTATAAGTAAAAAAAAAATCAAATCTAGACGCCAACGTTGAAAAATTTGATAGCAGTAGTTGAATTTAGGCAACAAACTTAACATTCAACGTAATAGTGGTGGTAGACCGAAGACATTAATATGTGGAATAAACAATTAAAAAAGATCAGTTCAAACAAGATCATTTAATTAATTCGGTGCATTCGATGAATATTAAATCTATTTAATTCAGAAGACCGGAAACTCCATTGGAGCAAACATGTGTTGCATTTCCCACAAAATCAACATTGTTCCTACCTGTTGCTTCCGTGTATCACTTTTCCTCGCGACCCACAAGTTTCACCACCGCAAGTCACCGTTTAACTCTGCGAATAATTCCTCCACCAAACCGCTGACTTCTTTCCCCAATAATTTTGCATCCCCGACTACAAAAGACCTTCTCCATCTAATTGACTTTTCGCACAGACGTAAAACGTGGAGGAATTTCACTCCAATCACCGACTTAAAAGAACCTCATTTTCACAACAATAGAAATAGCTTAATTTTTATCGGATTCTAAAATTAAATTTAAAGGATTTCCAGGGTTTTATTTTTTTATGGGTTTCTGCTGAAAATGCTCTTTTTTTTCTTAATAAAACCATAAAATTGCTTTAAATTATTTCCATATTTTTGTAAAAAAAGCTAAATGCGGAAAGAAAAACATCAATGGAAGCACAGGGTTAAATTTCATTTGCGTCGCTCGGAATGGGGTGCATTCCGATGAATTCATCCTTCGCACTCGAGTAGGGTACTGGATCGACCTCAATATCATGCCTTCGACATTCTATTAAATTCTTCTATAACGTCATTACTGATGCTGCGTTGTGGGTTTATCTCTTTTCAACTCGGAAGCCATTAGATGAACTCTTCTTCACGAGACGAAAAATATAAATAAAACACATTCCATTTTATTTCACGAGTACATCTTCAGATAATTAGAATTTATTTGGGAAGCGATTCTGCTTTTTTTAGAACTCCAAGAAGAAAATTGTTTTTTTAGGGGTGGACTTGGCATGGATATGATCTGAAAGGACTCAATTAAGCGGCGGTTATTTTTATACAAACAATTTAGAAGGGTTTTATTTTTATTTTAGGGAATGCATTATAAGGACGTGTCTTCATTCTTCCTTGTTGATTACACCAAGTTTATGGCGCAATGTAAAGACCACAACTATACAATGTTGCGCTGGAACTTGAAACGAGAGCTTTTTTCCTTTATTATTTATTTCAAATAAGTAGACGAGTTACAAACTTTGTTTCAAAAAAAACTTGCTTCAATGCACCAAAACAAATTTTGCTAAATAAATTGAATAAATAAAAGTATGACTAACTTTTGCATAGACACTTAATTTTTTTTATTGAAAATTGATATGTGTAACTTTATCTTATCTTGTTTATTGTGTCACCAGATAAACTAGTCATCACTCAAAATGAAAAAGGGTGTTATAAGTAAAGTAATTATTTAGTGATTACATTGACTATTTGCATGCAAATCTATAAACTTAAATTTCTTTAGTTACCATCATAAGGGTTTTCAATTGTCCTATCATCGCGATAAATTATTAACTCTACACATATATGAATGTAAGTCTGTTGATAAAGAAGTTGTATCTACAATTATTTGTAATGTGAATTTTTAGGTAAACTTATTTAAAATTATGTAAATGAAACTTGATTGGCATATCATGAAGAACATCCTGTTATTAGTTGTCTTTGGATTTACGAGCGTTTTCTGTCAAAATTACACCGATTCCATCAAGTTTTGTATAGCAAAAGATGACTTTGGTATTATGACTGCTGATCAAGAAGGAAAAGATAGCGCTTTTCTAGGTAATTCAATTTCATATGATCATTGACCACTGGAGCTTTTCCTTTTAGAAACCGCACATTTGAGAGTGGGCAAAACAACAAAATTCAACATTTTTTTTTATTCAAATTCTAATTGGAGTAAAGCAAACTCCATTCAAAATAGAACACGTTTAAACAAAGGTGTGTTTGATGAAAGGTGGGAATATTTTATTAATAATAAAGAGAACTCGATTTTTGAGTCAATATTAGAAAATTCAGAAAATAGATCTCTTTTCTTTAGTGTTAGAATTTATAATGACTTTAGTGACACCGTCAGTCACGATTTTAAAGAAAAGCAAGTGAGTTAAAAATTTTATTTTTGCTGTTTTCAAATTATTAAGTATACATGTTTCAGTGGCACCATTTACTTTTAAAAGAAAGCAGATTTTTTAATTGTGCAGGTTCTGCAAAGGATAATTGTTCAAATCCTATTGATGTACAAAATAACACGGACTTTTTTATTAAAACTGCAAGCAAAAAGAGCTTTTGGAAACTACACAACTGTAAGTAATACTCTTCCTACTTACACTATTTTACTTTCCGTATTCTGATATTTTTAGTATAAATGTTATGATTTCTTGTTTTATCTAAAAAATAGAGAACTGTAGAGTATAAAGAACCTTTTTTCAAACGTCAAAAAATTGACACATTATCTAGCTCAATTGTCAAGGTAAAAAATTCCTTTATATGCTTAAGCAGAATACAGCACTTTATATACTTGGGCTCCACCGTAACCATAAAAATGTTTCCATTGCACTATGATTCTACATGAATTTAATTTTTTTAATGTAAAATAAAGTAATTTTCTATAGTTTGCAAGAAATCGTATATTGTCGGCTTAGGTCGTTAAGTTGCTAAAACCATTTTGATTTTTTTTAACCGAGGTCGAGAAATCTTAATTCTTTACATATTTGGCGTAAAATCTGGGATTTGAAAATTTAGGCAATGAAAATAGAATCCTTCTTAATTCTGAAATAATAACACATGCAAGGATCCATCGCTGTACTATTTTGATATCTTTTTTATAAAATTAAAAACACATTTTGTTCAAAAATGGACTTAGCAACTTAACCTAAGCCGACGATATGCCATTCAGAGCAAAAATGGCTTGTGTGAATCACCTTTTAATGTCTGCCTCACTACGTTTGACAGGCTCAGCACACAAAGCTTCATTTTTGCTCTTAATGACATAATGTACTATTTTTTAGACACATATTTTTACACTGACAAGAAAAAAGAGAGGGAAAAAATTTACGAATCTTCAAAAAACTGTTCAGATGTTGTTGAAGGATGTATTCAAATATATTTAGCTTCATGCCAAGAATGTTTGACAACTTTAATATTTGAATCAGAAAACAACACTCACACTGAAAAATTTAACGTAAGTAAACGTCATGTACCTCAGAACTTTGTACGTATTAATTTATTTCATTTAATAAAAATTTAACTTTAAAAAATCGTCAAGATTTTTAACATTTTAACATTTTAGGGAACTGGTAATTGGAAAACAATAAAAATAAATTTGAATAAAATGACTAACATATCAACATGTTTTAATTTATCTATAACATCAAACACAACAGAACAGAATCCTAACGATTCTAGCACGCTGTTTTGGGCCATCGGTGATATCGGCTATTTATCATCCAGAAAATGTGAAGATAATAAACGATATTTGCAACTCAAGCAGTCAGACATAGAAGCGTACAATTTGACTTGTGAAAACGCAAACAATACAAAAATTGACTTCGTGTCAGAAGAAGTGTTTAAAAACTTAACGCAACCTCTACAATTAATGAAATATCCATCAAATATTTCAGGGATAGAAGAACTAGAACCATCAGTAACGAAAAAGGCTTCATTATATTATTTATTCGGTATTATTCCGATAGTTCTGTTAATTATCATGTTTGTTTTCGGGTTCTTGTACATACGAAAGGTAAAATTAGAAAGAAGAATACTAACAGGTAACACAAATAGCTCTCACACTCATTACTCCACTCAAATTAAATTTTTAGACGAAATAAAAGAACTTTTAGACATGAAGAAACAAGGTGAAACTGAAATGTGTTGTGACTGGACTCCTATCAAAACCGAAGTCTTTGCCGATTACGTACGGAACTCTTTTGGTGAAAACAGGACCCACAACGACATTGAAAAACAATTCAAAGTAAGTCAATTTAACTAAAGAAATAAATTAAGGGGATATTTTAGTGCCTTTCTATGGAATACTTAAAAGACGCAGAAGTTGGAAAACTACCGGGGAACGTCGAGAAAAATAGATATCCCAATATTTGCCCCTGTACGTTCTCTCTTTATTTATTTAACATTTGTCTTATAAAATTGTTTTTAGACGACGAAAATCGAGTCAAACTCGAAAAAAGCTTAACCGATCAAGACTCTACCGACTACATCAACGCGAGTTATGTCACAGTAACTTACCTTAAAGTGTTAATTAAAAATAACAGTTTCATTCTAGGGATATAACAGCGATAAAGAATACATTCTAACACAAAACCCTCTGGAGCACACTGTTCAAGATTTCTGTAAGATGATTTGGCAAGAAGGGGTCGAATATATCGTCATGATTACCAACCTGAATGAGAAGTTCTTTTGTTACTGGCCCAATAAAAACAAAACTAAAAGATTTGGTGACATAGAAATCGACACTGACGATGTGACGAGCTACGAGTTTTACACCCACCGCCAATTAACTATACGACGATTCGGACAATACCGAAATGTACGTCTATTTGAGAAACTACGAGTAGTAACATTGAAATTTCAGTTGAATCATTTACACTTCAATTCGTGGCCACAGGACGTTCTTTCGTCTCATATTTTTTTGCAGTTTATAAACCACTTGTTGGAAATTCCTCATATTTCAGCTCCGATAGTTTTTCACTGCTTGTAAGTTCGAGTTTTTTGTGGTTTAAAATTAACGAGTTTTTCAGAGCTGGAATTGGAAGATCAGCCACGATAGTACTGTGCGATATTGCTCTACGTACTTCCTCTATTAAAAATGTGCCACCTTTGTACGATATCGTCACTCAGATGAGGGAATGTCGGGCAGGGACAGTACCAAACTTGGTACGTCATTCAAATAAAGCCCAACTTTAATTAAACTGTTTTGTAGAGACAATATCAACTGGCGCATCTCATAATTTTTGATTTTCTTACCTACAAAAACTGTTCTATTGAAATTAACCACGATTTTGAAGCCTACTTCAGCAGACTAGTTGAAGGGAATACCACCAAAACCATGTGGTCTCAGTATTTAGAAAATTCAGATTGGATGTACGAAGCTATAACACCTTATAAAGTGTGCAAGAAGAACCGCAAAAGGAATCGGTACCCGGATGATAAATTGTTACCTGTGGAACATAGCAGGGTTGCACTACAGTACAAAGAACCTGACTATATCCATGCAATGTTTGTGAACAACTATAAACAACATAAAAGTTACATTGTGGCTCAACAACCACTCGCCAGTACTCTGTCAGATTTCTGGGTGATGATTCTTCAGAATCATGTTAAGACCATCATTAACGTCCACGAACTGGGTGCCCAACACAGGGTAATTTACTAACTTCACGAGAACCTTCTAAACAAAATATTTCAGGGTGACGTGCAATTCTACCCCACGCTAGAAAACGACGTGATAAGAACACAAGGGCAGAGCATTCATTTCAAAAGTCTCGATAACCACCTCCTCTTCGTGAAAGTGCACTTGCAAGTCTACTCAATGGTAGTAACCCCAAGAAGTAAACAAATTTTACGTTATTTTGCAGGATAAACTTCATTCGAACATCAGTCTGTACAATATCAGAAACTGGCATAAAATCAAAGCGATTCCAGAATCCACAGACGTGATTATCAACATCTGGGAATCAATTTGTGGAGGAAAAGACGGAAAGGTCCAAAATTTTCCTCTTCTTGTGTGTTGCGAGTAAGTTTGTTCTTTGCATTTCTTATTCAACTGGCAATTTTTATTTCCAGCGATGGTGTTGTCTCGAGTAGTCTTGTGGTTTGTTTCTTCTATTTGGTTGAAAAAATGCTTGAAGAACAGAAATGTGACATTGTGGCTGCGGTGCGAACTCTTCGCCGCTCTCACACTAATTTCATCAATTTCGATCAATTTGTGTTCTTACATCACTGCGCTTTAATGTATTACAAAAATTGTTTTCATAAATATTGTAAGAAAACATTAACGCTTTAAAGATTCTTTTTTTCGTAATAAAATGTGTTTAGGATTTTCTTATTTATGCCTAAATAAAATTGGAAATACATATCCATACTTATTTTGATAAAACACTAAAATGGAACCGTCTTATCTCCTTGTGATTTTTCAGGAACTTCTAGAGATATCTAATCCGTTATCAGTTGTTTATTCGTGACAATTTCACGTGATGGCGCCAGCGGCTCCAACTTTAGATTGCGATCAATATCTTTGTTCTCTTTATTTCTTATCACATTTTGCAATGTAGTCAATCATGTCTTTGCCTTTTTGTCGGAATTCGTTGCAGTGCATTTCTGAGCAAAAACTTTCCTATTAAATAAACTTTTAAAAAGTGACCTTCTAAACTTCTAATTTATCGATGTAGCATTAAAACTATAATAAGACTTTCAATTTTTGCAGCTCCTAAAAGTGAAAACTTCTAAAATTTGCTACGTTTGCTCTATAAGTTTAGAATTTAGTACAGATAAGGAACAGATCAAATGTTATTTCTTTACCAAATTGCATTGCTGTAGCATTAAAACTTCCAGAGTTTCAATTTTTTATAAAAAATATGGGATATTTTTGGCCCTTTCAAAAATTGAAAATTACTAAAAACTGCTACGTTTGCTCTATAAATTTGGAATTTAACACAAATAATAAAGAAATCAAAAGTTGCTACCTCCCAGAATTTCATCGCTGTAGCATTAGAATTACCAGAGTTTCAATTTAAAAAAAAGTGTAAAAAGTTTTGGGCAGCTCCTAAAACTAAAAATATCTAAAATGTGCTAGGTTTGCTCTATAAATTTAAAATTTTGCGCATGTAATGAACATATCGAAAGTTATACCCCCACCAAATTTCATTGTTGTAGCATGGAAATTTTCAGAGTTTCAAATTTTTATAAAAAATGTGGGAAATTTTTGGCAGCTTCTATCGTGTGATTCATTAGTGTGATTCATTAAATTTTCATTCTAGGTAGGCCGTGTATTTTGGACGTGCGTTGACTTCTTGTTCGATAACTAGCAAATCTCGCAAATATTAAGTCGAAACTACTGTAATGGTGTTAGTTACGACATGAATTTTGTTCTCAAAGCCAACTGCGAATGGAAATTTAATGAATCACACAATATAACTGAAAATTTCTCAAACGTGTTCCGTTTGTTCTTTAAATTTAGAATTTGCCACAGATAACGAAGAGATTTAAAGTTGTAACCTTTCCAAATTTCATCGCTGAAGCATTTGAACTACCAGAGTTTTAATTTTATATAAAATATAAGAGAAATTTTGGACAGCTTCTAAAACTTAAAATTTTTAAAATGTGGTAATGTTTGCTTAAAAAATTTGGAATTTTTTTACAGATAAAGAACAGAGTAAAAGTTATACCCTCACCAAATTTCATTGCGGTAGCATTAAAACTTCCAAAGTTTAATTTTTTTATAAAAAATGTGGGAAATTTTTGGTTTTTTCAAAAACTAAAAATTTCTAGAACGTATTACCTTTATAACTTTAGAATTTGACACAGAAAATGTAGAAATCAAAAGGTGTAACCTCCTCGAACATAATCACTACAGCATTAGAACTACCAGAGTTTCAATTTAAAAAAACTCTAAAAAGTTTTGGGCAGCTCCTAAAACTGAAAATTTCTAAAATGTGCTACGTTTGCTCTCTAAATTTGGATTTTAGTACAATTAATAAGCAGATTAAAAGTTGTAAGTTTACCAAATTACGTCGCTGTAAAATTAAAACTACCAGAGTTTCAATTTTTTATAAAAAAATCTGAAAAATCTTGAACAGCTTCTAAAACTAAAAATTTCTAAAGTGTTCTACGTTTGCTTTATAAATTTGGAAATTGGCACAGATAATGAAGAGATCAAAAGTTGTAACCTCCCCAAATTACATCGCTGTAATACTGAAACTTACACAGTTGCTATTATTTATAAAAATTGTGAGAAATTTTTGGTAATTCCTTAAATAAAAAATTCTAAAGGTTGTTACGTTGTTATGTTTTATTAATTTGAAAATTGGCACAGTTGATGAGCAGATCAAAAGCAATAACTTCCCAGAATTACATTGCGGTATCATAAAAAATACTAAAATTTTATAAGTAAAACAAAAGTCAAATCTAGACGCCAACATTGAAAAATTTGGGAATAAACAATTAAAAAAGATCAATTCAAAGATCATTTAATTAATTCGGTGCATTCGATGAATATTAAATCTATTTAATTCAGAAGACTGGAAACTCCATTTGGAGCAAACATGTGTTGCATTTCCCGCAAAATCAACATTGTTCCTACCTGTTGCTTCCGTGTATCGCTTTTCCTCGCGACCCACAAGTTTCACCACCGCAAGTCACCGTTTAACTCTGCGAATAATTCCTCCACCAAACCGCTGACTTCTTTCCCTAATAATTTTCCATCCTCGACTACAAAAGACCTTCTCCATCTAATTGACTTTTCGCACAGACGTAAAACCTGGAGGAATTTTACTCCAATCACCGACTTAATAGAACCTCATTTTCACAACAATAGAAATAGCTTAATTTTTATCGGATTCTAAAATTAAATTTAAAGGATTTCCAGGGTTTTATGTTTTTATGGGTTTCTGCTGAAAATGCTCATTCTTTCTTAATAAAACCATGGAATTGCTTTAAATTATTTCCATATTTTTGTAAAAAAAAGCTAAATGCGGAAAGAAAAACATCAATGAAAGCACAGGGTTAAATTTCATTTGCGTCGCTCGGAATGGGGTGCATTCCGATGAATTCATCCTTCGCACTCGAGTAGGGTACTGGATCGACCTCAATATCATGCCTTCGACATTCTATTAAATTTTTCTATAACGTCATTACTGATGCTGCGTTGTGGGTTTATCTCTTTTCAACTCGAAAGCCATTAAATGAACTCTTCTTCACGAGACGAAAAATATAAATAAAACACATCCCATTTTATTTAACGAGTACATCTTCAGATAATTAGAATTTATTTGGGACGCGATTCTGCTTTTTTTAGAACTCCAAGAAATAAATTGTTTTTTTAGGGGTGGACTTGGCGTGGATATGATCTGAAAGGACTCAATTAAGCGGCGGTTATTTTTACACAAACAATTTAGAAGGGTTTTATTTTTATTTTAGGGAATGCATTATAAGGACGTCTCCTGATTCTTCCTCGTTGATTACACCAAGTTTATGGCGCAATGTAAAGACCACAAACTACACAATGTCGCGGTGGAACTTGAAACGAGAGCTTTTTTTCCTTTATTATTCACTTTAAATAAGTAGTCGAGTTACAAACTTTATGTTTCATAAAAAAATTGCTTAAAACTTTTGCTTATTTAGACATTTTTTTTTTCATTGAAGATTGATATGTATATCTTTATCTTATCTTGTTTATTGTGTCACCAGATAAACTAGTCACCACTCAAAATGAAAAAGGGTGTTATAAGTAAAGTAATTATTTAGTTATTAAACTGACTATTTGTATGCAAATCTATAAACTTAAATTTCTTTAGTTACTAACATCAAGATCTTTCAATTGTCCTATCATCGTGATGAATTATTAACTCTACACACATATGAATGTAAGTCTGTTGATAAGGAAGTTGTAATTATTTGCAATGTGAATTTTTAGGTAAACTTATTTAAAATTATGTAAATGAAACTTGGTTGGCATATCATGAAAAACATCCTGTTATTAGTTGTCTTTGGTTTCACGAGCGTTTTCTGTCAAAATTACACCGATTCCATCAAGTTTTGTATAGCAAAAGATGACTTTGGTATTATGACTGCTGATCAAGAAGGAAGAGATAGCGCTTTTATAGGTAATTCAATTTCATATGATCATTGACCACTGGAGCTTTTCCTTTTAGAAACCGCACATTTGAGAGTGGGCAAAACAACAAAATTCAACATTTCTTTTGATTCAAATTCTAATTGGAGTAAAGCAAACTCCATTCAAAATAGAACACGTTTAAACAAAGGTGTGTTTGATGAAAGGTGGGAATATTTTATTAATAATAAAGAGAACTCGATTTTTGAGTCAATATTAGAAAATTCAGAAAATAGATCTCTTTTCTTTAGTGTTAGAATTTATAATGACTTTAGTGACACCGTCAGTCACGATTTTAAAGAAAAGCAAGTGAGTTAAAAATTTTATTTTTGTTGTTTTCAAATTATTAAGTGTACATGTTTCAGTGGCACCATTTACTTTTAAAAGAAAGCAGATTTTTTAATTGTGCAGGTTCTGCAATGGATAATTGTTCAAATCCTATTGATGTACAAAATAACACGGACTTTTTTATTAAAACTGCAAGCAAAAAGAGCTTTTGGAAACTACACAACTGTAAGTAATACTCTTCCTACTTACACTATTTTACTTTCCGTATTCTGATATTTTTAGTATAAATGTTATGATTTCTTGTTTTATCTAAAAAATAGGGAACTGTAGAGTATAAAGAACCTTTTTTCAAACGTCAAAAAATTGACACGTTGTCTAGCTAGCTCAATTGTCAAGGTAAAAGTTTCCCTTATATGCTTAAGCAGAATACAGCATTTTATATTACATACTTGGGCTCCACCGTAACCATAAAAATGTTTCCATTGCACTATGATTCTGCATGAATTTAATTAATGTAAAATAAAGTAATTTTCTAGTTTGCAAAAAATCGTTTATCGTCGGCTTAAGACGTTAAGTTGCTAAGTCCATTTTGATTTTTTTAACCGAGGTTGCGAAATCTTAATTTTTAAATATTTGTCGTAAAATCTGGAATTTGGAAATTTAGGCAATGAAAATAGAATGTTTCTTAATTCAGAAATAATAACACATGCAAGGATCCATCGCTGTACCATTTTGTTATCTTTTTATAAAATTAAAAACGCATTTTGTTCAAAAATGGGCTTATCAACTTAACAATATAAGCCGACGATATGCCATTCGGAGCAAAAATGGCTTTTGAATCACCCGTTAATGTCTGCCTCACTACGTTTGGCAGGCTCAGCACATAAAGCTTCATTTTTGCTCTTAATGACATAATGTACTATTTTTTAGATGCATATTTTTACACCGACAAGAAAAAAGAGAGGGAAAAAATTTACGAATCTTCAAAAAACTGTTCAGATGTTGTTGAAGGATGTATTCAAATATATTTAGCTTCATGCCAAGAATGTTCGACAATTTTAATATTTGAATCAGGAAACAACACTCACACTGAAAATTTTAACGTAAGTAAACGTCATGTGCGTCAAAACTTTATGCGTATTAATTTATTTTATTTAATAATAATTCAACTCTAAAAGATCGTTAAGATTTTTATCATTTTAACATTTTAGGGAACTGGTAATTGGAAAACAATAAAAATAAATTTTAATAAAATGCCCAACATATCAACATGTTTTAATTTATCTATAACATCAAATACAACAGATCAGAATCCTAACGATTCTAGCACGCTATTTTGGGCCATCGGTGATATCGGCTATTTATCATCCAAAAAATGTGAAGATAATAAACGATATTTGCAACTCAAGCAGTCAGACATACAAGCGTACAATTTGACTTGTGAAAACACAAACAATACAAAAATTGACTTCGTGTCAGAAGAAGTCTTTAGAAACTTAACGCAACCTCATATAATGAAATATGTATCAAAAAACATTTCAGCTACAGAAGAACTAGAACCATCAGTAACGAAAAAGGCTTCATTATCCTATTTATTCGGTATTATTCCGATAGTTCTGTTAATTATCATGTTTGTTTTCGGGTTCTTGTACATACGAAAGGTAAAATTAGAAAGAAGAATACTAACAGGTAACACAAATAGCTCTCACACTCATTACTCCATTCAAATTAAATTTTTAGGCGAAGAAAAAGAACTTTTAGACATGAAGAAACAAGGTGAAACTGAAATGTGTTGTGACTGGACTCCTATCAAAACCGAAGTCTTTGCCGATTACGTACGGGACTCTTTTGGTGAAAACAGGACCCACAACGACATTGAAAAACAATTCAAAGTAAGTCAATTTAACTAAAGAAATAAATTAAGGGGATATTTTAGTGCCTTTCTATGGAATACTTAAAAGACGCAAAAGTTGGAAAACTACCGAGAAACGTCGAGAAAAATAGATATCCCAATATTTGCCCCTGTACGTTTTCTCTTTATTTATTTAACATTTGTCTTATAAAATTGTTTTTAGACGACGAAAATCGAGTCAAACTCGAAAAAACCTTAACCGATCAAGACTCTACCGACTACATCAACGCGAGTTATGTCACAGTAACTTACCTTAAAGTGTTAATTAAAAATAACAGTTTCATTCTAGGGATATAACAGCGATAAAGAATACATTCTAACACAAAACCCTCTGGAGCACACTGTTCAAGATTTTTGCAAGATGATATGGCAAGAAGGGGTCGAATATATCGTCATGATTACCAACCTGAATGAGAAGTTCTTTTGCTACTGGCCCAATAAAAACAAAACTAAAAGATTTGGTGACATAGAAATCGACACTGACGATGTGACGAGCTACGAGTTTTACACCCACCGCCAATTAACTATACGACGATTCGGACAATACCGAAATGTACGTCTATTTGAGAAAATACGAGTAGTAACATTGAAATTTCAGTTGACTCATTTACACTTCAATTCGTGGCCACAGGACGTTCTTTCGTCTCATATTTTTTTGCAGTTTATAAACCACTTGTTGAAAATTCCTCATATTTCAGCTCCGATAGTTTTTCACTGCTTGTAAGTTCGAATTTTTTGTGGTTTAAAATTAACGAGCTTTCCAGAGCTGGAATTGGAAGATCAGCCACGATAGTACTGTGCGACATTGCTCTACGTACTTCCTCTATTAAAAATATGCTACCTTTGTACGATATCGTCACTCAGATGAGGGAATGTCGGGCAGGGACAGTACCAAACTTGGTATGTCATTCAAATAAAGCCTAACTTTAATTAAACTGTTTTTTAGAGACAATATCAACTGGCGCATCTCATAATTTTTGATTTTCTTACCTACAAAAACTGTTCTATTGAAATTAACCACGATTTTGAAGCCTACTTCAGCAGACTGGTTGAAGGGAATACCACCAAAACCATGTGGTCTCAGTATTTAGAAAATTCAGATTGGATGTACGAAGCTATAACGCCTTATAAAGTGTGCAAGAAGTACCGCAAAAGGAATCGGTACCCGGATGATAAATTGTTACCTGTGGAACATAGCAGGGTTGCACTACAATACAAAGAACCTGACTATATCCATGCTATGTTTGTGAACAACTATAAACAACATAAAAGTTACATTGTGGCTCAACAACCACTCGCCAGTACTCTGTCAGATTTCTGGGTGATGATTCTTCAGAATCATGTTAAGACCATCATTAACGTCCACGAACTGGGTGCCCAACACAGGGTAATTTACTAACTTCACGAGAACTTTCTAAACAAAATATTTCAGGGTGACGTGCAATTCTACCCAACGCTAGAAAACGACGTGATAAAAACACAAGGGCAGAGCATTCATTTCAAAAGTCTCGATAACCACCTCCTCTTCGAGAAAGTGCACCTGCAAGTCTACTCAATGGTAGTAACCCCCATGAAGTAAACAAATTTTACGTTATTTTGCAGGGTAAACTTCATTCGAACATCAATCTGTACAATATCAGAAACTGGCATAAAATCAAAGCGATTCCAGAATCCACAGACGTGATTATCAACATCTGGGAATCAATTTGTGGAGGAAAAGACGGAAAGGTCCAAAATTTCCCTCTTCTTGTGTGTTGCGAGTAAGTTTGTTCTTTGTACTTCATATTCAACTGGCGATTTTTATTTCCAGCGATGGTGTTGTCTCGAGTAGTCTTGTGGTTTGTTTCTTTTATTTGGTTGAAAAAATGCTTGAAGAACATAAGTGTGACATTGTGGCTGCGGTGCGAGCTCTTCGCCGCTCTCACACTAATTTCATCAATTTCGATCAATTTGTGTTCTTACATCACTGCGCTTTGATGTATTATAAAAATTGTTTTCATAAATATTGTAAGAAAACATTAACGCTTTAAAGATTCTTTTTTTCGTAATAAAATGTGTTTAGAATTTTCTTATTTATGCCTAAATAAAATTGGAAATATCCATATTTATTTTGATAAAACATTAAAAAGGAACCGTCTTATCTCCTTGTGATTTTTCAGGAACTTCTAGAGATATCTAATCCGTTATCAGTTGCTTATTCGTGACAATTTCACGTGATGGCGCCAGCGGCTCCAACTTTAGATTGCGATCAATATCTCTGTTCTCTTTATTTCTTATCACATTTTGCTTCAAACCAAAAATTCAAAGCATCTATTTATTTATGGAGAGAATAATTCAAAAAACCTTAAGAAACTGAAACATTCAAGAATGTACAGAATGTACATTCGAAACTTTAAAAATTTTAAGAATGTCAAAGATCTGATTTTAATAATTCAAAAAATGCTAAGAAAAGCTAAATCCAAAAATTTGAAATACTCATCTAAATTCGTAAAAATTTAGATATAAGAGCCACACGTAAATATTTTCGTAAATTGTACACATCTTTACCACATCTTGGTGTTAATTACTTAATTTTATGTAATTAAGTAACTAAAAACAAAAACTTCCTAAGAATGATAATAATGCGCATATTTTTACAATTTTATTCAGCAAATACATTACAAAAACAAATAAATATAACAGTCTTATAAAATCTATTCTAGACATTGTGATTGTCAGCTTATCTACTCAAAATCTCTTGGATTTCCAACAGTGTTGTCCCTCTCGTTTCAGGAACCACAAAAACTACGTATAAAGTAGCAAATGCCATAATCCCGGCACAAATATAAAATGACACATGAGCCCCAAGAGTATCGTTTATAATAGGGAAGAAATATGTGACAAGAAAAGCGCACGACCAACTTGTGGCAATAGCAAACCCATTTCCTATTCCTTTGATTTCTGGTGCGAAAAGCTCGCCCATGAGCAACCAAGGTACTGGGCCGTACCCGATAGAAAACGCAATCATGAAGAAAACAGCACTACCAATTGGTAGAAAACTAAGATGGCTAATATCAAGATTCAAGCGTTGGAGATGGAAGTACATCCCGAGACTAGTCATGAAGAGTACCATCCCAACGGAAGACAACATCAAAAAGAATCTTCTATTGGCTTTTTCTATGATGAAAATAGAAGCGTAAGCAGATAGAACTTGAACTAGTGCTATTATAATTCCAGCAATCTCAGGAGCGATGCTGCTGCCGGCGGCTTTGAAGATGGGAACAGTGTAGAAGACCACGGCGTTGACCCCGCAAAGCTGTTGAAACGCCATTACTGGAACAACGGACAGAAAAGCTCTCCTGTTGGCTTTCGACAAAAAGATGTCTTTCAAACTTGCGGAGTTTTTCTCCGAGTTTTCTATCTCTTTGTGTATTTCTTTGAGTTCAGTGTGCACATCATAGTTGCTCCCTCTGAGTCCAGTCAACGTCTTCTCAGCGCTTTCAAGTTGCTTCCGTTTCACTAAATAGACAGGCGTTTCCGGCATGAAGATAAAACTTCCACCGAAGACCACAGCAACGACTGCTAGAATCATTGACAACACTCTCCAACTCGTGAAAGAACCAAACACACAAGTTAATAAAATCCCCGAACAGAGAAACATGTTGATGAAAGATCCTAAAATCCCTCTAACTGAAGACTCCGCTATTTCACCAATGTACATAGGACCCACGACACAGATCGCACCAGTTCCAATACCAGCGAAGAATCGACCAACGAGGAGAGTTGTGGAGTTCTGAGCAAATATTATCAGGAGCCAGTTTAACAAGTAAGTTAGCGAGAGGGTCAGGATGACTTTCTTTCTTCCAAATTTGTCAGCGAGGTAACCGGCGGGGATTGCAGAAACCAGAGCTCCGATTGAAAGCATTCCTCCGATTGCAGCACCCTCGGAGTTTGAGAGATAGAAAGATTCTGTATCATTAGAAGATAAGTTGTGATGGACTTCGGAGAGTTGAGAAAGAGCCGGGGAGGTCCAAGCCAAAGAGGTTCCAGCACACAGCGCGCCCATCGAAACTGGAAAATTCAAGTTAAAAAAATAAAACTTAAAAAGACTTAATGTTGTTTGGTTGGGGATTTGAATGCGTGTCTTTGCGTTATTTGATGATTATGTTAAATCAAAGTTAAGTTTGAACACTCTTATCTTTTGACTAAATGACTTAAGGTTTTTACAAGAAATTGTATAAAAAATTGTAATAAAATCCTACCTGATGTGGCCGCAATATACTGCCTCAGCTTCTGCCCTGGCGTCTTGGTAATTGGAGGAATCATCGGAGTTTGATACTCTGCATCAGTATCCATTGTTAAAACAGAATCACACAATTTCTCGGAATTTAATACAACAATGAATTATCTCGGAAAGGATTTACGCTTTAAATCAATACTGCTCTTTTATAAGGTGCCCTAATAAACGAGTTACCCTCTCTCTAAATATCTTATCTTATTTAGTTTGTCAAGTATGGATTTTTAAATTTCAGCCGCAAAACAATATAAATTGTGAGAATATTGCGTCAAAATTATTTGTTCAAAATATATGGGCATAGGTGAATGTTTTATTGTTGTCAATATTTAAGAATGTAAAAATTGAACAAAAATGAGGATTAAGATATATTTCGCAAAAAAAATAAATTGGTCCCAGTAAATCCTGATTAACAAAGAACCAAAAACTTACGTTTTTTAAGATGAGGAAAACTAAACTGAGAGAAATTGGGACCCCCCATTGCCCTGTCTTTATGCTGACGTAATGAAGGTGTTTATTTAAATCATTTTACCCGTTCTCTGCGTAGAATCTCAAGGAAAACCCACAAGTCTGTACAGAATTTTTATTAAAAATATCAACATTGAGATCATATTTACAATTTACAAAAAATGACTAGTGTTTCAATACTTAATGTCTGTCTTTGGTACATTCAGAATTCGATTATAACAGATCGTTGCATTAAAGTTTCGACTTTTAACAACATTGCCACGTTTTGACCACAGTCTAAAATTCAGCGGAAATTTACAATGAAAAACAGTAGCAACGGGAAGGAAGAAAGACCAATCTAAAACACTCCAAATTATCTGATCCAAATCAATCAACTTAAGCAAATAAATCGTTGACCTGCTCCGGAATTCTTTTTCGGGTTTTATCACCGCACTTGACTTTCTATCTACTTTTTGAGAAAACAAATTTTAAATTTTCGAATTGAAGGGCGAAAAGTACGTAAACTATTGTTACCTTTTTAATACTGCTTACAATAGACAGCACTGACACTGCACTCTTTCAAGTTATCTTGTTTTTCACTCGTCGCGGTGTTGAGTGTTTATATTTATTAGAGAGTTTGTTGTTGGGAAATCTAATTCCCGTAACATTTTTTATCGGATTTCGGTGGAACTGAACGAAAACATTGTTAAAATTTGTTGTTTTATTTTGGGAGGAATTGTGCCGATTTATGGTTTATGGAGAAACGAGATGTTTCGAGTAAATCGACTATTGCTCTGTTTACCGTTGCAGCAATTATTAAATGCGTTCTTTTTATGGTAATGGAAGAAAGGATCACCGTTGCCATTATTATTTCTATTTGAAATTAACACTTACTAAATCTTCTCTAAAAGTCGAAACACAACTCGAATAAAGAGATTAATAGTTAATTTCCTAATTGTTTATCATCACTTTTTTTTTGAGGTAACAAAAAACTAATCCGGTGGCGTTATTACCATGGCCAATTTGAAATATAAATTATGGATTTAGAATGGTGCTAAAAAAAAATTTCCCCAAAACTAAATTTACAGTTAAAAACTATGTTATAGAAGGTAATTTTGAAAAACACTGTCCCCTCTCTCAATAAACGCTCAATAAAAAGTTTTAGTTAATAGTCGTCATTGGTGTTATAAGGAACGACGGAAAATTATAATAAGTCATTGTCTCCTAACACCACATTAAAAAGTCAAATATTTAAATATTTAAACTTATCCGTATTTGCCTTAGCAGATCAAAGTCTTAACTCCGAGCAAATCTCTTATTTTTCGCTTAATCTGATCAAACAGCACTCTGAATTTGTGGTCAAAGCGTACAACTCTCTTTACCTATCTACCAACCAAATTCATCAAAAAATAGCCCCATATGGTAAAAACCCATGTCACGGAGGCATCATATTCCCTCCCCCATGCACTCTCATGTGCCTATTCAAGTTTCCACTTTGGCTAAACCTCAGAAGACACAATTTGCATTCGTATGGTTTTTCTCCACTGTGTATCCTGAGATGTTTGGTTAAAGTACTGCTGTCAGAGAAGGCTTTCTTGCATAATCTGCATCTATATGGTCGTTCTCCGGAATGGGTGCGCATGTGTGTTGTCACGGATGAGCTTTGGGAGAAACGTCTGTCACATACCGGACACCGGAATGGCTTTTCTCCGGAATGTGTACGAACGTGCGCTGTCAGGTTAGCAGCTTGTGAAAAGGATTTGTTACAGTCGATGCAGCGATAGGGTTTTTCACCTGAATGCGTGCGCAGGTGGGTTTTCAGGGTGCTGGGGCGGGCGTAGCTTTTACCTACAAAATGAAACATCCAATGAATAAATAAGTCACCAAAAAACACGTTTTTTGAGTGTTAATAATTTAGAGAAACTCCTAATTTTGAGTAGACACTTTCAAAGACCAATTTTATCATAAAAGTCCAAGTGATAATTGACTTTTTCTTAATTCTATATGTATCTGAGCGAAAGATTCTACCTATAAAAAGTACGGCTTAGATACAACAATATCCAACAAAACGAGTAATCTTTCCGATGTAGATTAAAGTTCAAAGGATTAAAAGTATTTCCTCTAAATCTAAACCAATTAATAGATTAAAGCTATTTTTTTCTCATTCATTTGTCCTTTCCAAGTGATGGAAAGTTTTTAAAACCGACCACTTATCCCCAAAACAGCGTTTTTTATAACTTTTTCCCCGTCCCACCTAATCTAAAACAAAAAACTTATCTAATAAATTGAACTGTGTCAAGAAAATTGTCAAGACCGCAGTAACATTGACATAAATCTCACCGCAAATCCTACACACGTTGGGTTTTTGATTATCGTCGTCGATGAGACTGATACTGTGCCTTCTCCGTGGTGATGCAAAAGACATAGGGACTGATTTGTACGACGTTAAAACTGGAGTTTCTTGAGGTGGCCTGAAATCAGCCGTGAAGGAGTAAGTTGTGCCACCATAAGAAGGACTCAAAAGTCCTTGCGTTTGATATGTTGCTGGAGATGTTCCTTGAGGAGTCGTGTTCCACTGTACCTGAAAACTTCAATCGAAAAACAAGAAACTTAGAAAAATTTCACGAACCTGAGGACACATATCATTCGTTGGATAACTACTAGTTGGGTGATATCCATGCATTGTCATATTCATAGAAACATTCACCGACATGCTGGGAAACATGGGGGGTTGTTGGGTGAAACTCTGATCGCACAAACTCCCAGAGTACCCCCCTGGTGATAACAAAACTTGAGGATGATAAAGATGTTGTTGAGCATCGTATTTCTCCGAAGGACTCTGTCCAGGATGCACCACTGCGTGTTTTAAGGATAATAAAACATCCGCCATGTCCGAAGTTGGTTGTTTGTTTTCGCGTAGCATGTACTGTGGTGCTTGACTTTGCGCTAAAGATTCCGTCCTGGAAACGAGTGTCTTGGAAAAAATCGCGTGGATGTCTTCACTTACTTGTAGTTTGAACTGCTGTTACAAGGTGAGAAATTAAAAAGACTTGGTAAAGGCTCGAGGTCTAATGGTAGAGAAAAAGATCCCATATCTTCGCTCCAACAAGAGGAAAGATCGTCGGTACACGAAGATGCTTGCTGAATTCCTGCACTTGAGCCAGAATTCCAGTTGCATTCAAGTTGCAAACCGAACTGGGGGTTGTTAGGGACGTAACTGGCATCCATCGCGAAGCTGGATAAGGACCAAAGAAAAGGACGAACTTGCGCACCTGTTACAAAACAGAAACCATACAGGCGTTATGAATCAAACAAAATTTACCGACCTCAATTTGGTAGTCTTGATTCTGACCAGTTTAAACAACGTAGTTTTGAAAAAAAAAATTAACAGCGGATGTGGCAAGAGTGGTCTTTATTGTTTCCTTTCAAAAGGGATGAAATTTGATAAAAGGAAGCTCGAAATTTGTTTCCGGAAAATATTTCCTGCAAACTAATATTCCATCCGCAGTGGAAGCCCCAAAAAGTCAACTCTCTATTAATTGGTTGTCATAGCTACGAATTCAAAGAGGTTTTTCTCCGAAAACTCCCACAGGAGGTTTTTCACAAATACATTTCAGAGCAATTTATCTAATTTTCGTATTAAATAATAATAAATTAGTTGAGATAAGATCGGAGTCAAATAAAGGGGTCACAAAGATTAGAATCTAATCATTGTGTCATCTGATAATTGATAGGTTGTTTATTGTATAAAAGAAATTGTTCTCTTTTTGATTTGAGTGCAATAAATTAGGAATTAAACCTTTGTCTTTAGAATTAATGGGGATAATCCTACTGTATTATAGTGTACTATACTAGGAAGCAGATAACAGAGATTTTTATTCTCGCATGGATACACGTGCAATAAAAGTTTATATTGCAAACTTCCTTTGAAAAAAGTACAAAAATTTCCAATCGAATATAGAAATAAAAACATTATCGCTCCTTCCATGTCAAAGTGTGTTCTCTTGGAACTTAGAAAACTTTCTTAGGCTACTTTTGTCTAGCTCCAGTTTAAGATTGTGTTATCCGAAAAAGGGGATTAATTTTTGGACAAGTTAAAGAGAGAGTCTACAAGCCTAATCATGTACGAATTGTATACAAGACTTTATGTTTATGTTCGAATGTTCAAAAGATGAGATTTGGCATTTAAAATTGAAAGTGTGCTGTTTTTAGTGCAATTATTACGAACTGTGGTCACATTTGTGCAAATGAAAAAACTGAAATCCTGCATAAAATAGAAGAAACAGCTGGAAAATCGTCGAAAGCTAGCGAATATCTTCTTCCCACCAAAGTCCAGAAGAATGTTTGAAGAAACTTACAACGCTTACAAGAGGTGAAACTGCATTATAACATTAATTTATTTACAATTATTTGACACAGGCAAGCGGCCGTTTTACTTTATCATTACGGACGCTATCTATAAACAGCCACTTAATAGACACTAAACGATATCCAAAAACAGATTATTATTCAATTAAACATAAAATAGTTTTTACTTTTAAGCTTGTTTAAAAGCCGAGACAAAGTCGAAGAATTTTCCAATTCTGACGACAGTTTAGTCTAAAATGCCTGAGTTAAACCTCAATGAAAACGAGTCCACAAAGAAGCCAATAATGGAAATAATCAAAAATCCAGATATTGAAAATGAGACTAAAATCACGAAAAAAATGAAACATTCCTATTGTTCTTCAATTCAGTATGTCATTTTATAGTGGTAGTAGTTGAAAATTAATAAAAAACTAATAAAACGGTGTCTTATTTTTTTCTCCATATTTTTTTATTAGAACAATAAAAGTTATACCCAACAATTAAAGATTATGGTCCGAAAAAAATTCTTTTATTATTTTTAATCATCTAAGTAAAATTTTAATCTTTTAATCGTTCTCCAGTCCATCAATTATATGGTGACAAATGCGTGCGAATGCAGCTCAGATATGAAGCTAAAAATATCAATAAAGTATTAAGTACTAAGAACACAGTTTAATCAAAATGTGATATTTAAAATAGTTGGTAGTTCTGCTAAATGCCCTAAACTTAAAATATGTAGTTATACGACCAGTGAATGGTAGACTTCTCAATCTAAATTAGATATTCATATAAACTTGAAATGTCAGTGATATGTTAAACTAAACTGAAAGTACTTATTAAGGGATTTAAGGAGTTAATCAAGCTTATTATTATGGTGGCATTTTGATTTTATCTTTATTATTGATCAGTTCATTTTGATCCTGTGCCAAATATATTAAATGGATCTAAAGCTTTTCAAAAATCTTTTATTTATTGGCTTAGATCAATATCTACAAAAATGCTAAAAGTGTAGAGCATTTCAGCCAAGGATATTCTAAAATGTCAAAACTATACATCAAAAGAAACTGAAGCATCTCCAAGGATCGAATCGCGCCCAGCTTAGGTAAATAAATATTAAAAAATATTTTTAAAAAACGGCACTCAAATGTATCGCCCAAAATTGCATTTTTGTTAAATGATAGTTTTATTTTATAACAAATTTACCTTTTATTTCAAATAATAACACAAATAAACGCAGATAAACGCAAACTTCTTGGGTATTAATCCACGTCGCGTCGTACCATGTCGAAACGGTTTTAAAAGCTTAGAAAAATTTCCGATGTGATTGTTCTGTTCTCAATAAGAATGTTTTTATAGAGTAATCTGCCACATTTTTATTTGTTTGTAATTATTATTATTATTACAGAAGAGAGTCCTGATTATCCGGCTGCGGTTAATTCACTCAAGATTGGTTTTGAATCATCGTTTCAATTATCCGTACAATATTTATTCCGGAATTTTCGGAGCTTTATATTTCCGAAAGAAATGATTTTGTCATCGTTTTTCTTCCTTGCACTTTTGTTACTAATATAAGAATTCGGTCCTTAGTCTGTAATTCAAACCTTCTACTTTTTAATTCTTGAGGTGGATTTATTTCGATGACACTTTTTTTGGAACTTTTGGACTACGACAAATAGAAAGATGTGGGGGCTCTACTGTATTTGATCTCAAACGGAATTAAAATGGGATCAGATACAAAAAAAAATTGTTGAATTGTTGGTTCCCAAATAATTATAAACCAATCTAACTTGCATAATTTTACCACAACAAAGTAAACACAAAAATGGCATTGTTAGTGTTTTATTTTATTGATACGCGTATTTATGACCTTCTACAAAAGAAATTTTATTTTACAAGATAACTGGAGAAGTGTCTCCTAGAAAATTCTAGGTACACAAAGCGAATTTCTAATCTCATAACAATTTCATTTTCGATTGAACCTTGCTAAAATATTGTTAGATTAAAATCATCCTACAATATTGCAAAATAACAATAACATAGATAATTATGTTAAAAAACTATTTAAACAATTACAATTGCAACTGAAAGAAACACACTATGTGCATCAATCTGTCGCAACCTTCAAAAAATTTGGAAAATTTCCCGCTACTGTAATTACTCATAATCTCTCACCTTTCCACTTGAGATTTTCACAAACAATAAGAAAAACACTTGAAACTCTCACCTCAATCAGATTTATTTAAGACACAAAAAAATCACTTTTCGTCATCACAAAACTTGAATTTCTTAGGACCCACACATATTTCCACTGATTCGCGACGTATCATCAGTTCATTACAGTTTATATATTCAAACTGTTTTAAACAGTGGTATGAGTGACCGATCACCCTATCTGCGTCCAATACTGTCCCCGCGCCCCTTATTGGCGGGGGTTGTCTTCTATTATTACATCAACAAGCCACTTGATTCGAGCGAATTATCTGTTGTGGGGGGCAGGTTAAATAATGTATGTAGTGACACCACAGAAAAAAAAAACAACGAGGGTAAAAAAATCAGGATCTTGTGGTCGGAAAATTTTAAAATGTAAAATTCAGAGCTTGGTGAAATAAAAAAAAATCAATTAAAACTCTTTGTTTCTTTCGATGGGTCTGTTTCCATCGATAACGCATGGTATCAATTTTCCTCACTTCCCGTGAATACAGTCATCGATATTCCGCAATTCCACCCGCTAACCACCTGACTACAATTTAATACATCCCTGAACCATCGGCTCGGAAGTCCCTTACACGCATCTTCCTTTGCTTTAAATGCACTTTCTACATTTTCGTTGATTTTTCTTTGAAAATGTAAATGAAAATTAATGTATCTATGGCAGTACAGGGCGGCGCATCCCTTATAATCCCCTCGATTCGCCAGCCCTTCGACCAATAGGAATATTTTCTCTTCTATTATCCTGGTATGGCGGCGAAAGCAATCGATTAGATAAAAGCTCAAGCTCGGGAATTGTAGACATTTGTTTGAATGTGAAAGTAAATATTTCCCACCCTACAATGTGTACTTCCTATATTATAAAAAATGTGGGGATTATTTTTCGTAAGATGCCTGAGACGGTATTGAGTTACACCTCGTCCTGACCTGACACTAAAGGGGATCAATTTTCAAGAATTTATACTTGACTAAGTATAAATGGAAAAAATAAAGCGAAAATGACATGGTTTTTATTTTTACTTATTGAGGCAAGGGTAAATGCGAAACTCAGTCTTGAACCGGCATTTCCTTTTACACTGAAAAATTACCATATTTTATGACTAGTTTGCCATTTTTACAAATCCAAGAGATCTTCTAAAAATGAGGATTAGAGTGAGATTTGTTTCAGTAAAATTGAAATTTTTCAAAATCAAGATTGGACATTTAAGAAAGATCCGAGTTTATCGTATCAAAATGTCTTATTGTTAGTTCCAAGGACAAGAGACTGAATGATTGATGACGATGATTAAAATAAAAAAAATCACAGCAACCAGACTACTCATATTTTGTGACGATCGAACTTAAATAAATCGAAACAGCAATTAGTAAAACTTGCTATATAATAGGAATAGGTTAAAGGTATGAGTTTGGAATGTAAAACTGTTAAAGAATTAAATCACTTTCTTATAAATTATACTAATGACAATGACTTAATTATAGTTGAATAATTTTATTCACTATATCATTCATGTAACCAATTAAGAATAATAAAAGTTTTCAAGGTAAGGAATAGGTACTAACGGAACTGCGATCAAAACTCAAGAGAAATCATTTGACTTCATTTTGTCGTGCGCAGTGCAAAATTCAATTTCCACTAGGTACTTTACCAGATGTCTTTATTCGCTCTGGCATTTAGAATAAAAGATAGTAACAAATTGCAAACTGGACTCGTCCAATTGTCATGTTTAATCCGCCGAATAATTTATTCTGACTGATCTTCCGATACTCATCTAGAAAATCAATGAAATCCAAAGTGCCACTTGATTTATTATAATGGATACACTTTGGATATTGTGGTAGATAAGAGGATAACAGACACACGTTAGACGATGTGTCGCCCACTTTCATCTCTTTAAAAGTCCACGTCCACACCCTTCAAAAAAAATCCTAAAGTAAACTCAAAACTAGATAACCGTTTTTCTTCTGCAATTTCCAAACCATATCAATGTCAACTTTATCATGGATCAAAAACAATGCGACTTTTAATACCAATCCCATTGGGACACCGCCAACATTTAATTACTTGTCGATGTTTATCTTCAAGCAAATGATTGCGGCTGAAATTGTTGGTGTTAAATATCACAAAGCCACGTGCCTCGACTTAACAACGTGTGTTCTTTTGTTACGGTTATCCTCTCCTGTAACAGTGAT
Organism: Gnatocerus cornutus; assembly: GCA_029298725.1. Classification (NCBI taxonomy): domain Eukaryota; kingdom Metazoa; phylum Arthropoda; class Insecta; order Coleoptera; family Tenebrionidae; genus Gnatocerus; species Gnatocerus cornutus. The sequence goes on from CM055517.1 coordinate 6,974,279, forward strand.
GAATCCCGGTCTGAATAAATAAAAGTTGTTTGGCCAAGTGGCTTCTTCAATGATGATCATATCAGATTTAATTTATTCAGTGGTAGCGGCCACCTGTATTTGACCAAAGGATTTCCGAGCTTACCTGCTGCAACAAAGTATTTGTAGGGTGTAGAGAGAAAGAATGGAATTTTTCAGGTGGACATAATTATAATAAATCAGTTTACGCTTAGTTAATTATGAGAGCGTCTCGACGCTGTTAGATGAGCGTCAGTACGAGCATTAATTTAATAAGGCAATGGTTGAAGCCACTCAAGTGGAGTTCTGAAAGTCCTAAGAAACCTTCTAAGGGCTAATCGATAGTAATTAACTGGAACGTACGTGAATTTGGTGACGTTTATTCATTTGAGGAAAAAATTACAGGTCTTTGGATGACTAAGAAGACTTAATCTAGGTCTAGGCCTGGAAATTATGTAAATCAATAACAACGTTCTGTACCGATCTGATAAAACAAAAACGCAGTTATCTTTATAGAAATTCACGTATAAAAATATAAAGGTGATAATTCTATAGCTGTTTTTTGAAGTTTTCGTCGAATTTTTATAATGTAAACACTTCTGACTACATATTTTCATGTAAACAACAACAAAGAAGATAAAATTCATGTATTTTATTTGCATTCCATTGCTTGTTTTGTTTGTTAATTTACATTGTTTATTAATTTTTTCACATAAAAAACATTATTACCGGTGTAATATTATATTAAAACCAGAACTTGTTTAACATTACTGCAGTCCCAACAGTATTTGTAATTTAAACACTTCGCGGTTGTTCGGTACCAGCGCTGACCAACCAAATCGCCATAAAATCCCTAGAAAGATTTGATTTTGCCTTTCTTTCTCCCGTTTAGTGTTAAAAACGTGTAAACAAAAATTGTGAGCTTCAAAAAGCTTTTTTTCTTTTATTTCTTAAAAATGAGATCCCAGAAATCCTAAAAGTATCGTTTTTATTCTGCGTAGCCCCAAAAACAAAAGCCAAATGAAAACAAAAATGGCGGAAGATGACGAAATTGATATTTTAGGAGATTTTAATTTAGATAATTTTTTAACAAAAACGGACACCGGCATGTAAGTACGCCTCTAATTAGAAAAGACTCAATATTTCTTCTCGTTTTATCGACCCTTCGGCTCTACTTTCTTGTATTTTCTTAGTTATGAAAACGCCCCCTTGGTGTCTCAAAATACGGAATTGTTGAACTGTGACTACACAATTCATCCTCAGTGGCTCTTAGACAAACCCAGTGCGAATCCTGATTGTTGGTATGACAATGTTTTGTCAACCAGTCTTGCAGAGAAAACAAACACAGATTTTGAGGTTAATGACAGTGGGAACTTGGGACATGTTTCAACAGAAAACTCCATAACTGATGAAAGTGGCTGGACTGAGAAGGAAAAGAACTTGTTAGAACGTGGAATTGAAATATTTGGAAAGAGTAATGTGAGACTAGCGCAGTTTATTGGGTCTAAAACTCCAGCTGAAGTGAAGTATTATTTGAAAAACTTTTACATGGAGGCACAAAATGCTTATAATTTCAACTCTGGTATGGTTGAAGAAGTAAATATTTCAAATCATTTAGTTTCAGACATCTTAGATGATACTCAGGTTAGTTGACAAAATTTAAGATTATGTTTGTTATTTACAATTTTAGATCCCTGCAAGTATTGAGGAAGTTATAGCTGCAGTGAGCACAGCAAAACCAACCATCCATATAAAGCAACCGCGTAAAAAGAGCAGTTCTTTTAACAGCACTGATGATGATTTAGATATTCCTGTCCCTTTAACGTCACGAAAACAGAATGTCAAAACAGATCTCCAGAAAAAGAAAGTGAAAAACAAGCTGAAGAAGAATGTAAAGTTCAAAATCAAAGCAAAATTAAAATTTCCTATGAATCAACTAAAACAAAAAACAGTTAAGATTATGAACCAAGAAAATAAAAAAACTGAGATAAGTAGGGTGGAAATAACAACAGGGAAAGGGCTTGGGGTTCCTATTTGTGAAGGAGAAGAAATTGTAAGTTTTTTAGAAAACTGACAAATTGTAGCAAATTTTTCTAGGTGAAAATAAGTAAGGATCATTCAGATTCAGATGTGGAGGTTGATATTGAGGATTCTGATGAAGAAAAGCCAGAAATAAAGCCAAGTCTTGTTATTAACAAGATTAAGAAAGAAGAACAGGAAGAGACTAAACAGCAAATTGATGAAAATTATGATTCCATCAGTAAATCTCAAAAAACTTGTATTGATTTGTCAATACTGGAAGATCATTTAGTCAAAGAGTTAACAAGTCTTGAAGTGCCACAATCTGAAGTAAAAATTAACGAAAATTTCATAAGTGACCTGGAAAAAGTGGTGCACAGTGAATTTTTTGAGGGACGTCCAACCAAGACACCTTTGAGATACCTAAAAGTAAGGAGGCGCTAAATGGTTTTTGTGTCTTTATTTTGTCTTTTTCAGATAAGAAATCATATAATTAACTGTTGGTTATCTAACAAACCAAGTTACATAACAAAAACGTCGATTCGCCAAGGGTTAAAAAATTGTGGCGATGTTAATTGTATTAGTCGCATTCATTGTTATCTGGAACAAACTGGAGTAATTAATTTTGGATGTAGTAAGTTTCGTAACAATCATTGATTTATGCAAATACATTGAATTGTAGCCCAAACCAGTTATGTTCGTCCGTTGCTTGATGTTTTTCAAGCTATTGCTCCTACAACTCGGGAAAAAACGTCCAAAGAAAATAAAATTAATTCAAAATCTACAATAGAATTCGGATGCCGACCAAGAGTCAAACGGAAATTCACTAATGTAAATATGATAGTTTATTAATCTGTGTGAAATAAAAAATGTGTCCTAGGACGGCGAAGGTGGCTGCACATTAACCCACGACGAAAAAGGAGACGTTATCAACACCACCATTGTCAACGAAGAACCTGCAAAGCCCAAAATCTACATTAAAAAACCCGCAATTCGGTTAATCTACTGTAGGCCATTCCCTGAAGGAAATCCTGTAAGTTCAACTTGGTGATCCCCACCAGTTTCACGCTTCTTTTCCAGCAAAAGTACAAAGTCAAGATGCATTTAACGACGCTCCTCCTGATGGATTTTCACGCCCACACTTCCCTTGCTGAAGTCATGGGTCTAGTCGCCGGTTCATGGGACCCTAGTAAAAAAATCCTGACGATATCGCATTATGAACCGTGTCGAAACATCGCGTCTTCGGCAACTCATTGTGACATGTGTCCGATTTCTCAGTCCAAAGCTGCGGATTTGATTCATCAGCGAGGGTTGGATATTTTGGGGTGGTTCCATTCTCATCCAACGTTTGCTCCGGAACCATCGCAGCAGGATTTAGATACGCAACAGGATGTGCAGTTGTGGATTGGTAGTACTACTCCGTGTTTAGGGGTGATTTTGTCGCCTTTTAGTTCTCATGGAGCCTTAATAGCGTCGCCTTTCCGTTGTATGGTTGTTGATAAAAAAGAGAATTTTGATGACCAGTTTGTGCCTTACAAATTCCAAGTGGAGATTGTAACAAATGAAAAAGATATAGAAGAGTTTTTTAGGAACATGCGCAGGATTTTTAGCACCCCCGCAGGTGCCAAGGAAAGTAAAATAGATTTCACTAAACCGTACTTTCAAGATAATTCGATAACTTATTTGGAAAAATATATTACAAGTGTGAGGATGCACTTGGCCAAGTGCGGTACACTGAATAAAATGACGTGTGATTACCTGATTGAAAATATTTCGAATGTTTGTTCAGTATAATTGAGAGTGTATTTTGTAGACTTCTATTTATAATAAATTTAGATCTTTTCCAGAGCTTGTTGCAAGTCGCTTATCAAGTCCTCGACATCTTCCACACCGACGGACAATCGTATCATATTGTCAGTGATTTTTAACACTTTTCTTTCATTTTCGGGAACAGAAGCGTGGGTCATCACCGACCTAAATCCACATAGTCAAAGAGAGAAGCCAAACAGGTTAAACTTACGGTAACTCCGCTAGACTCTCAAAACCCCCCAAACTCTCCGCCAGTGTGAAAACTTTCAAAGAGCTCAAAACAGTTTGTGCTTGTTCAAGTCCACCTTTCAGATAAAATGACAACATCCCACTGCATCCCGATGATACTTTCTTGAAGAGTTCATGTTGTGGGTGCGATGGAAGCCCCGGATGTACCACTTTTTCTACCTTAGGATGACTCTCCAAAAATTTCGCCACTTGAATGGAGTTTTTCATGTGTTGTTTCATTCGTAGTGCTAAAGTTTTTATACCTCTGGTGACCTGGTAGCAATCAAAAGGTGATGGGACGATTCCCATTGCTACAAAATCAATGGTTTCTTAGGAATGGGACATCATGATACAATACCATTTTGAAGAAACTTTAATCGCTCGTAAATCTCCTTATTGTTCGTTATGACGGCCCCCATTATAACATCGGAATGACCATTAATATACTTCGTGATGGAATGTACGACGATGTCGGCTCCCAAATCAAGAGGTCGTTGAAAATACGGCGTCAAGAACGTGCTGTCGACCGCCAATAAAATCTTATGTTTCCGAGCTATAGCCGCAATTGCCGGAATATTTATCACTTTCAAAGTCGGATTTGTCAAACTCTCAATCCAAATCAACTAAAACCGTGAAAATAGAAAGAGATTTAACACTAGACCGACGAGGAGTTACTTTAGTGTTTGGCTTGATGGCACTTTCGATCTTGTCTTCATGAACCATTGAGAACTCGAGTCCATGATTGGTGAAGACTTTATTAAAAAGTCGGTTGGTGCCCCCGTAGACATCGTCTCCGGAAATGATATGATCACCAGCCTTGAAAAGACTCGCGATTCCGGAAGTAGCACCGAGCCCCGAAGACCAGCAAAGGCCATACTGTCCGTTGTCGAGAGACGCTAGGCAGTTTTCTAAAACCAGACGGTTGGGGTTCCCAGAACGGCCGTACTCGAATTTCTGAACCAGGATCCAAAGATTAAATATCAATCACACCGTACAAAATTACCTTGAAATTAGCAGGGCCGTATTGCTTGAACGTGGTTGAAGTGACCAAGGGGGTCACCACAGCCATAGAATCCCAGTTCTCCGGTTCTTGGAACGCATGGATTGCAGCCGTTGCAAATCCTTTAGGCGCAGGAAGATAGTCGCTTTCCCCAGACATTTCTTCTAAACTAATAAAGAAAAGATATGACGGTGCAGATATTAAAGTCTATAAAGATGCTGATTACACAAGAATAAACAAATTATTATCACACATTACTCAACACTTGAAAATGACCCGCCAGTGGCTTTTCGGCCGGCAACAGAAAACTCTGTAATCTCAAGGTCATTCTAAATTGATTAAAATAAGTCGTGTAATGTTAAACATTTACAATTATCCAATTGCCTTCAAATATGCAAGTAGTTTTATTCACGGACGAGTCATAAATCGAGCTATTTTAAAAATGGAACTAAAAATATGTATGTATTGATTTGTGTTATCGCATTGTGCTCGGATATTACGCCACGTGGTCGTTGCATCATTTAAGTTGTAATTTAAAGTTAATTATGTAATAATAAGTGCACGATTGTCAACAAAAAACCACGCGATAACGAGGGGCAATATTTTTAATACTCACGTGGTTTATGAATCAGTTTCACTGTATTTTAACACACGTCAGCAGGCACAATTATCTTTGTCGTGCTATCGTAAATGTGTAATCGCTTTTGCTTCGTTGTTTCGCGTGTTGAACGATGTTTTTCCAAATTTTTAAAAAAAAATATTGAATATTTTTTTTTTTATCTTGGATTTTTTGCAGGCGACTGAGTTATGTATGTTACGATTTCATAATCTTTTTCGGGTGTATTAATTTTATTAAGTCTGTGCCATGAAATTCCGTTTTTAGCAATGATTGATTACCGATGCAATGAACTTGAATCGTCAATTCGCGGGCGTTTTCGAATTTCGTTGTCGTCATGGCGGCTTCCGTCATGCGCAGTTTAGTAACGCATTTAACGCAGTTTCCGGTAAATATTTTGTTATCTTTTCAAGCACAAAACATGCAGTTCTACACGTTGATTAAACCCAAAAGAAGTCTCAAATCCTTTGCAGAACATAATTTAAAGGAAATATAATGTTTTTGCAATAATTTGTTGCTTTTACAACGCTTAACATGTCAGAAAAAAACTAGGAAGCAGTGTGCCGGCATCTTGAAATGTGAAGGCGTCTTGGTGAGGTAATAGCAATAATTTAGCTGTATCAAAATCGATTTTCATCAACATTCTCACTGTGAAAGTATTTTTATCATTGATTTATCCGCTGTATCGCTTCTGGTTGTTTGAAACTGTGTCGGAAATATTTTCTCATGCGGTTTTAATTTCCATGATGGCGGTTCAGGTTTCATAATTTGTAAATGTTTTCTTAAAATATGTTGCTTACACGACCGCAAATAGACCACGGTATGATATTTATTTTAAGAAAATCTTTGAAATTATGTTTCAGGTTGAAAGGAAATGAAAACCGGTCTCTGTTAAATTGTTGTAAATAATCGTTCAAAATGGGGATCCACGATTTGCAAGCTTATCTCGAAAGCCCGACTTTAGAAGGAGGCGCAGTCTCTGTTGATTTATTAAAGATAGCTCGAAATGTAACTCAACGGCAACAGCCACATAATACAAACCGAAAAATTCGACCTTTAGGGAACAAACTGAAATTAATTGTAGACGCAGAAAATTGTTTGGATAGGTTATATGGTGGCTATTTCTCAGGTACTGTATTCGATCGCGTTTATTCCAACTCTATAAGAAATTTTGTTTAGATTGGGCTTGCGGTGGTCAATGGAATCGAATGATTCAGTTTCTGTCTCTATTAACAAGAGCTATTGAAAGAGGGAACATTGAATTGGCTGTGGTTTTTAATGGTACTATAGAAACATGTAGGATGAACGAATGGGTTGCTGAACAAGCTAATGTTAGACAGAAAGTTGGGATGGTGTTGAAACACATAAACACTAAGGCTACACCCCCTCCCAAGATCTGGTGGACACCTCCAACTTGTCTAAGATCTGCGCTGAGAATGGCTTTGAGGCATCTTGGAGTGACTGTGGTAAGTTCAAATTTTACTATTTCTATGAACAAATTTTTTGATCATGCAGTGTAAAAAAACGCCCCTGTGCTGCTCTAATCGTAGCATAATTGCGTAATCTTTTATAATCCTGGTGACATTAAAACAAAACAAGGCCAAATTTTGCTATTATACAATCTTCTAATACACGTTTGATATTTATTTACATATTAAAGAAATTTTACACAAAAACTAAGCCGAGTTATTCTGATGCATTAATGTTTTACGTCATTTTATTCTCAAATCACAACCTTTTAGTTGTAATCAAAAAATTATTGTAATAAAATGTATATTTATGACATGTTTTTCTTCCTCCAAGTACCACATTATTGGTCCCATCAACAATGTGGTGTGATACGGAAGTATATAATTTTTCTGCATGCGTTTACCACAAGTTAACAATTCTATTAATTTGTAATGAAGCAGATTACATGTTTTCACCCTCCCACGCGCTTTCTGCAATTAAATTTTAATTACAGATGTGTTCAATGGATGATCATCATCAAGATGTCATCGCCTACTGTAGAGAATACGGTTTTCATGGTCTTTTAGCAGATGATGCAGAGTACGCCGCATTTGACCCGCCTCGTTATTTTTCATCCGAAAACTTAAAACTCACATATAAGGTAAGTTGGTAAATTTGATCAACCTTCCAATAGTCGCTTGTTTAGATAATTCAGTGTTTACACAAGCTGTTGCATGGAAGGAGAAAAAAAGAAACTCTGGGTGGTGACAGGATTGTATTAATCCCGTCCTCAATCTGAGTTTGAACAATTCTTTTCTCTCTGTTTTTTTTTGCGTTCTTATAATGAGTGTTCACGCAGGGCTCTCTTGAGACCAAAGAGTACATGGTAAACGAACTAACAAAATCTCTTCAACTAACCCAAGAACAACTCTGTGTTATGGCATCTCTAATGGGCAACTTTCTCCTCACTGAAAGTGATTTACAAGATTTCCACAAAAAAATCGGTGTTACGAATGTGATAAGAGATAATAAAGTAAGTTCACACCTTTCATTGGTTCGTCTCTAATCAGTTATCTAGACACCGCCTGAGTCAAACGTGAAAATCTTGGCCGAATTTGTTCGAACTTTACCACCGCCGTCAAACATGGATGCATTAGTTACCGCTATTATACCATATATCGATGAGAAACGTGCCTCTAAATTTAGACAGTCGGTGCAATATTACTTGAATGGTACTGCCAGTGGTTTTCTGAAGTACTGCGCTCCACCAGGTAACCATTTCATTAGTTTAAACATGTTATGATTGAACTTTTCAGTGACCCCGAAAGAAAAGAAAAATAACTCTCAAAACAACAATGAAGCAACTACTAAAGACAATGATATCGATCTGGAGGTTTCGGGCGCTGGTTTCGCTTCAGAAACAACAGAACAAGAGGTTTGTCCTTTAGTTGAGTGGTACAAAACAACATTTTTTGTTTTGTAGGAAGAAACTCTACAGAATTATAAGTTAGCGACTGTTAATTTAGTTATGTCGTCTGATTATACGTTAGATCAGAACGGAACCATCAACTCACATTCGGGTACTTATTTTTTTTATTAAAGTACCTTCCTAAAAAGCACCTGTTTATGTTGTTTTCTTAACTAGACAGGTTGTTGCATGGAAGAAAATTAACTGAACTCTGAACGAGTATTTTTTGAAAAAAAAAGTCCTCATTCTGAGCTCAACAAGTTTTTCTATTGAAGCCTAAAATTGAGAGAAAGTTACATTGTGATTTCTTTTAGATACTCCTCACTTCAATGGGCTCCTCAATGGATCAATCGCGAATAACAACCAAAATTTGGCTAGTACTTCTAGCGGCACTAGAGTTAATTTACTAGTCAGTTCAAGCAGTTCAAATACCAGTAGTGTTCCATCGTCGCCAAAACATGCTGCCCAGAGCACTCGACCGACTTCTGGTAAGCTGAATTGACTTAAACTAACTTAAGTTGACTTTATTGTAACTTCCTTAAAAGCACCTGTTTATGTTTTTCTTTGACTAAATAGGTTGTTGCATGGAAGGATAGCAATTTAACTCTGGGTGCGGACTGTCTTTTAAGCAGATTTAGTCCTCAATCTGAGTTTAAACAGTAACATAACATAAACAACCATTGTGAGGACTTTGTAGTCACTACTGTTATAATATCTTCCTTAAAAGCACCTGTTTAAGTGTTTCTCGTAACTTAATAGGTTGTTGCATGGAAGAAAATCAATTTAACTCTGGGTGCGGACATTCTTTTTAGCAGATTTAGTCCTCAATCTGAGTTTAAACAATAATACAATAACCATCGTGAGGACTTTGTAGTCACTACTGTAATGATATCTTCCTTAAAAGCACCTGTTTACGTGTTTTTTATAACTAAGTAGGTTGTTGCACGGAAGAAAATCAATTTAACTCTGGGTGCGGACATTCTTTTCATGAGATTTAGTCCTCAATCTGAGTTTAAACAGTAACATAACATAAACAACCATTGTGAGGACTTTGTAGTCACTACTGTTATAATATCTTCCTTAAAAGCACCTGTTTAAGTGTTTCTCGTAACTTAATAGGTTGTTGCATGGAAGAAAATCAATTTAACTCTGGGTGCGGACATTCTTTTCAGCATATTTAGTCCTCAATCTGAGTTTAAACAGTCACATTACAACTTTCGTGAGAACTATGTAGTGACTACTGTAATAATATCTTCCTTAAAAGCACCTGTTTACGTGTTTCTTATAACTAAGTAGGTTGTTGCACGGAAGAAAATCAATTTAACTCTGGGTGCGGACATTCTTTTCATGAGATTTAGTCCTCAATCTGAGTTTAAACAGTAATACAATACCATCGTGAGGACTTTGTAGTCACCACTGTAATTAATATCTTCCTTAAAAGCACCTGTTTACGTGTTTCTTATAACTAAATAGGTTGTTGCATGGAAGAAAATCAATTTAACTCTGGGTGCGGACATTCTTTTCATCAGATTTAGTCCTCAATCTGAGTTTAAACAGTCACATTACAACTTTCGTGAGAACTATGTAGTGACTACTGTAATAATATCTTCCTTAAAAGCACCTGTTTACGTGTTTCTTATAGCTAAATAGGTTGTTGCACGGAAGAAAATCAATTTAACTCTGGGTGCGGACATTCTTTTCAGCAGATTTAGTCCTCAATCTGAGTTCAAACATCTTCTGAAAACATTCGTTTGATAACTAAACCTTCCTCAAAAGCGCCTGCCTACGTTTTTCTTGTAACTAAATAGGTTGTTGCACGGAAGGAGATGAATTCAACTCTGGGTGCGGACACTATTTCAACGAAATTTTGTCCTCAATCTGAGTTGAAACAGTAGTTTACATTATTGCCAAGCATGTCGGTTTAACCAAAACTTTTCTTTTCAGCTCTTCAAAACATGGTAACCCCAACGATTTCACCGGACGTCTTGAGAACGGCTTCCCTCCGCCACCAGAAAGGTTTGATGGCCTCAACGATTCTCCACGTGCTAAGTACTCAAGAAGTCCGTCTGTCGTGTCTAATGGAAGATGAAGGTAACCGCGAATTTCCTCCAATTCACGACGTCTATCAGCCTCTCCGTCAACGAGTTTATGCAGTATTGTTCAATTTGCACCATTTACGTTATGTGCATACGAAGAAAAAGGAATCTGGTGAAATACCCGAACACGCGCCTCAACCTGATATTATAGTCAAAGAGTGGATCTATAGTCGCTCTAATCCGTATCAATGTCCTGAAGAAGTTAAAGCGGAGCCGTTACCGTGGGCCGTGCCGACACTTCAGAGATTATGGTTTGGACCAGCTTTAGATGATAAAAGGCGGAGAATGAGGGCATTGTTGTCGTGTTTGAATTCAGATACTCCTCTTATACTAAATACAGGATACGTGCCTCAACATATGCTGATAATGGCATGCGTTTTACGGTATATTATGTCGCAGGATAAGCCTATTATGAGAAGACACGAACTCGACGCTTTTCTTTGTCAGGCTTTTAATGTTGATCTCATGAATCCTCAGTACCTTCAAGAATTAACTGTGAGTGCCTTTCATCAGTGACACGAGGGTTTTGATTTATCGATTTTTAGTTGAATGTGGTTACAAGCAGAGGAGTCCAATTGGCAGCTTTATTCATGCAAGGAGTTGAAATGGCCTTGTTAGCGAATGACGCTTGCGGAGCACCGTTACCGTGGCTCATGTGTTGTCCTTGGTTGTATTTCGACGGAAAGTTGTTCCATCACACCCTCAATAGGTCTGCACACTCAAAAAACATCTTAGAAGTGTGCGAGAATCACATCGAACGGGTGGTCAAAGTGGAAAGGATGAGGAAGGCCATTTTGGAGGGACTAGACGTCAAGTTCGCCAAAATGCCTCTCGCGCCATTCCCAGGTATTTTTTCACTCATGTTCCCTTCCAAAAAAGCACCCGTCAAGTTAAAACATGACTTGGCAGGTTGTTGCATGGAAGAACATTAAATTAGCTCTGGGTGGTGACTCAACTGACTGTAGTTGAAGTCCTCAATCTGAGTTAAGACAGGCAAATTTTGCTAATGTGACGTGTATTAAATGCGATATTTGTGTTAGGAATGATGCGGCAAGGGTTACCTCCCCAAGGTCTACCAACGATGCCTTTACCTTCAAACAGAATTCCAGCGGGTATGCGCCCCCGACCGATTTCGTCGCGAGGAGGCCAACTACAAGTCGCAGGCGTGGTAGTGGGGTCTTGGGGTGCGAATTACGGTTATCAGAACATGAGGCAGCAAGCACCGATCATGGGTTACCAAGGTAGAGGACGTGGCGCTATGGGTCCTGCAGGACCAAGTAATTTTAATCAACAGAATTTATCCAGAGGTAGGGGACAACAACGCAAACCAGGACCACCGACTTTCCCAGTCAATAATAGAAGAAATAATAATGTAAGTTATCACGTGACGGTGATTAAACAATAAGAAAAGTATTTTTAGCCAAATAAAAAACGTAACAACACCAACAAACCCAACGGCAGAAACCCGATGACCCAGGAGCATCACACGCTAACAGTGAAGACTGAGAGCGGGTAAAATGGTCTTCAAATCGTTTTAATAACGTTTTTAGCTTTGTTAATTTCAGAGACATTCCAGCTGATGAGATCATCATCAATAATGATGGTACAGTGAGTACGGGAAGCAAATCAGAAGACTGCATTAAGAACAGTGAGCATAAAGGTCAAGGCGATGCTCCGAACTTGGTCAACACTTCTCACTAAATCGTGTCCGTGTTGTGTTTAATGTTCTATGGCTGGATTATTTTACAATTATTTTAAGTATTCTTTAGTTACAAACTTGAAAGACCCCTACCTGTGGAAGTTTACGAGCCTTATGACTATCGTTAAGTGTTTGACACACTGGAAACTCAGAAGTGCGAGTATCTCGCGTTTATCATAGTGACTGGTTTTTTAATCGCGTTAGCTCAACAACGATAATCTATTAAAGCAGTGTTGGTGCGCCGATTGGTTATCAGAAGAGATTGAAAATGTGGTACCAACACTGCTTAAGCTGTGTTCAGATGAATCTGAAACGCTGACTGATTGTTTGAGAGCATATGTATATTTTTCTATGTTTGTTACAACTGTTATAATTATATATTGACTGAGAGAGTGCTTCAGCACTGCTGTGATCATATTTATGGTATTTATACGTTTAGATCTGTTGTTGGATCAACAAAATAAATTGTTGCGGTTTTCAAAGAAATTCCGAGCAACAATTTACGTTGTTTGAATTGAGAGTTGGTTATAGGATGGTTTCTCATTTTGAAAACGTGACCTTTCGGTATATACCATTTTGCAGAAATTATAAACTGATCTTAAATAAACTTCTTAACAAATGTTTTGCAACAGTCTGTATTTGAAGTTTGACAATAAATCTTGTCCATTGCTGTAAGACAACAACTTTAATATCATGCACAGAATTCATGTAAAGTAACAAATTTTGATGTTCAAATGTTGAAACAAAATTACTTTTCCATTGAAAAGGAATTTTTTGCTGTTTACCAATGAAACTTGCGCTATTGCTCATGGGAGACAATATAGCCGAAAATTACTTGGAGTAAACACTCGTAAAAAAACGGAAACGAAAAATTGAATTAATCCATACTTACATTTTATGTAGCTGTTTATTGAACTATACACATGTAGAGAAAAACAAATTACATAATTTAGCTTACCAATAATAGACATTGTATTAGTAATTTATCCGTTCTGGATGGCATTATTGTAACGTTCATGGTGTAATTTTTTTGTTACGAAAATATTATGAAACTTTGTTTTTAGACCCGTGGTGTATTACTGCTCTTTTTCTTTTTATAATGCTTAGTTTTTGGTATATCTTTCATTTTTTCTTTAGATTTATTTGATGATTTACTAATTACGCAACGCAAACCCTTTTTTTAATCATAATGTATATTCTATGCTTAACCTATTTAGATATTTGGAAAGTATGTAGAGTATTTACAATTTTTTTGTTCTAACTGATATATTTAACTTTATATATGTGTATATTGGCTCTGTGGGTGAAAGGGCATCCATATGAATAAATATTGAGATACATATATTTAGATAAACTAGTACGTGATTTTAGAAAACTTGGGACAATATCACAGAATTTCCTGTTCATTTCTTCAATTTAATTTTCTGGGTAAATCAATGTCTCAACTAACGCTTATTGTCTTGATGTAACTTTCTGAAATCACCATAAATTCAAGGTTCACACTTTTTTCTTGTAATTTATAATTATATAAATAAAAACAGTTTAGTTGCGTTGTAATGGCTTTAGAGCTCATTCACTCTTAATTCATTACAACTAATTAAAATGAGATTTGATGTGGCTGATATGCTGGAAAGGTACCACCAAGTATCTGTAATGTGCAGATGAAAAAAGTTTGATTGATTAATGTTTGTTTTAATTGTTGACCTTCCTTCTAATCCGGAGTCAAGTTGCCACTTTTCAAAATTATAATTTGAAGTTTCGTTCTAAATTTTCCGTTTCTAAAAAAACAAAAATGGCTCAATTCGACTGGTACGTGTATTTTTAAACTTTCAATTCGATAACTTGTTTTTTCAGCTGTTGCGAACCTTGCTGTCCTCCCTGCACTTTTCCCTTCGCGCAAGTTACAATGACTTGCCCACCCCCTATTCTAGCCCCCACAAGACCTGAACCAGTGAAACCTCTCGGGCTATTTTGTCCCTGTCCACAAAAACCTTTGGTAAACACGCTAATCGTTTCTCCATGAGTTTAATTTTAATTTTCAGTTGACCCTAGAAGAACGGGAACATTTGCGCTACGACAATTTTTACAACAATTATAATTTAGACTGGCATCCTGAGAGTCCACGTTATAGAAATAAATCTCAAATTGCCGAATGTACCCCCGAGAAACAAAAAGGGACTACTGTTGATGGTAAATCACCCTGTTGTGATCAGTGTAAACCGCCCTGTTGTCTCGATGGGTGTCCTACTGGTTTTAAACCATGTACCATGAAATTGTTTCCACCTCCTTGTTGTGATCCGTGTGGAGTATGGTGTGCGGAAGTTCAACCATGTCCTCCCAAACCAAGGCCGTGTAACTTGCTTGAAGTTGGGGCGGCTCTTAAAAAAAGTAAATGCAAAAAAGGATGAAGATAACAGTTGGCTGTTTTGTAATTTCGTGACAAAACCCAGTTGTCATGCAACGTCTCTAACAATTCGAAAAATATCCAAATTTGTGTCTCTAAATTCTACGTGTTTAAATTTGTTGTTATTCCGGGGAAAATGGCTTGTTGTGCTGAGAATTCCTGTGAACCACTCTGTTGTCCTCCTTGTACATTCCCGTACGCCCAAGTTACCATGACTTGTCCGCCTCCAATTCTTGCGCCCACAGTTCCTCAGCCAGTGAAACCTCTCCAGTTACCGTGTCCTCCAAGTTGCCAACCACCACCGGTAAACCATTGATAGAGACTTTAGCCTCCTTTTTACACCTTTTTTTTAGTTAACACCCGAAGAAGAAGTGCGAAGCCGCATCGACAACTTCTACAATAATTACAACATTGATTGGCATCCGCCGCATTGTCCTCCAACTCTAGAAAACTTGAAACCACAACGTTGTTGCGAAGACTACACTAAGAACAACGAATGCGTTCCCGAACCCGGGTGTCCCACAGGATACAAACCATGTACCATGAAATTAACTCCACCTCCTTGTTGTGATCCTTGTGGAGTATGGTGTGCCCAAGTTCAACCCTGTCCACCCAAACCGAAGAACAAAAACAATCGGTATGTGCCTGGACCGTGTTGCAGACCGTGCTGTAAACACTGGAAACCAAAAGAGGGACCCTGTCTTTATGACGATCCTTGCAAAGCTCATTGTTTCAACCATCCCCCGGGAATTAAACCATCGGGGAGGTGGCCGTGATGTGTATGTTTTGTTTAAAGTCCGTTAGGTAAGGGTAAAGTGCAGTTTAAATAAATGTCTTTTGTCCTTATTTGGTGTTTAAAAATGGTGGATGCGCCGGGATATTCTTAAAAAAAAATTCGAAATATACTCTAAACTTTATTATAGTAATTAGAATAACAAATCTCAGACAAGCAACTTAGAGTCCGGGCATAATGAACGCTACATTATCTAAAGTACTCAGTAATTGTTCAGGGCTGCAACAGTTCTCTTGCAATTCCGGTATTTGTTGTGAGAGACAAAGCAATGGCCCAAGAGCACAAAGCAACGAATCCAAAAGCACTGACAAGCTGCCGGACACAGCAATTTGTCCCTGAAGCGAAACGAAAATTTGCATAAAAATTTATCAGTGTTACTAACTTACTTCATGTTCTTTCAGCCTTTCCCCAATGATAGTAAGACTCTCCCCCAGCAACTTCAAGTGAGCTGCAACATCTATAGGTTTAATTCCACTACCCTTGTAAGACGAATCCTTCCCTCTCGGACTAGGTGGAGAAATACTAGAAGTGTCATAAGACAAACTTCCAGGTGATGTTTTCGACACGGGCGTCTTTTTTCCCCCTGATTTAGGTGTGACTTTTCCGCCCCCTAAAATTTGAAGGTTTCATTTCTTAATTAGTCATTTAATCTACCCCTACTTTGGTGTTTCTCAGTTTTGACAATCCTTCCATCTTTTATAAGTACACGTTTCTTGGAGGTATCAGTGTCTAATCGTTTGAAACCGCCGGTGTCTTGGTCGTCGAAATCGCTGTCGGTGTCAACAGAGTCGATACTTGACTCAGTATTTGCAGGGAGTTCGTACTCGCTTTCATACTCGGAGTCGCTGGGATCCATGTCGAAATTTTCAAAGCCGTGTTCTGACTTGATAAAGACCTACAAGTGAGAGTTAGGGTGATTTACGGGGTATTTAATCACGTTACGTCTTCAGGACGAGGAAGTTTCCGTGGTGGTTGAACATCGAAGTCTGATTTTCGGCCTATCCCACTCTGTCTTTTATTGTACGTTCGGTCGATCTCGTCTGGTGACTCGAAGTCCATCAACTTGGAAGACTTCTTGCGAACTCTACCGCTCCTCGAGATACCTGTTACTTCTAAATTTATTGTTTCTATTAACACAGTGTCCAAACAAAAAAGAACTAGATAAAATAAAAAGATAAATTAAAATACGAGTTTTTGTGATTTTTTATTAATAACAAAATAATTAGTCGTAAATATCATCCTCTTGTTGCCACCCATCGTCGTCGCTCAAAAAACGCCTTTTAACGGTGGTATTCATGTAAGGCCTTAGCGCCCATTCAGTATCTGCAGTGTTTGCGGTGTCTAGCGTTCCTAGTTTGATTTCGTATAACTTCAGCTGGAAACGGGGCCCCACTTCTGCTAATTCAACCTAAAAAAACACACAATCAGTTGGAAATTACAATTTGTGAAGCGCACGAGGGCGAAAACCCACCTGTTTATCTACTTTTTTGTATGTATGGTGCCTAAAACTGATGTAGTCGTCATGATTCGCAAACGTGATGATTCTTTTTGAGTCCTCCTTAGGCACAGGGAATAAATACTTCAAAATACTGGTAACCCTCTCCCCTAACTTTGTTTTAAAATTGTGAAAAATTAAGTGTGGGTACTGCTCTGACATGGTCCCTAAATCAGGAATATCATGTCTCATCACCACATCGGTCATGGTAAAATACGCAGTCGGGCCATAAGGGAGATGACACACCACTAAGCCATCAGGAACACCTCTATGTTCATGAACAATAATAAAGTCAGTCACGTCATTTGCACGACAAGCATGGATCAACTGCTTCATTTCGTAGTTTCCGCGATTCATCCTTTGTGCATTTGGGAAAATCAACCGTAGTTCTTTCACAAACATCTTAAGCCGTGAACTTGGGTCTCTACTAGTCGTGATAACAATCTTCGGATCTTCAACCCCCGCGTATCTGTACTCATCGTCTTGAGAGTTCGCGAATGTTCCCCCACTTTCACCACCCATTTCAACTGCTGCTTGGGGCCCCGCATCTTCCCATTCAACCTTCTTGGAGTAGTGCAAAGCCTTCTTTTGTAGGTCCCCATGGATGGGGATGTTCTCCTCCAAACTACGTTTGATTCTGTTCTTTTTATCTTGAATCGACTTTTGTTTGTCTTCCACAGTTTTGCGGTAGAGATACTCGCGCCGTAAACGCGCTTGACGACGTAACATTTTGATGTAAACTAACCTCAATTTTGCAACGTGACCGATTGACGTTTATTTGACAAGTAAACATGAGGGGGTACCAACATCAGAATTGTACGACTTTTACTGTTTTTATGATTAAAAATGCTTTTTTAAGAGATATTTGGGGGCTTATTGTACTGTGAACTTCACAAAGGGTAATTCCCTTCATTTAGTTTATTGATTAAAGACTATTTTAGTACGAACCTTCAGACTTTTGTTTCTTTCCTTGGAAACCTTCCATGACTTCAACAACACTTTCAACTAGCTAATGCCCAAGAAAATTGTAATTTCAATGAAAAAAACAAGTTTTATTGGACTCAAATTTAGGGAAATGCATAAATGGACCAATTGTTTTGCTTTAGTAATCGTTACTGCTTCGTTACCAGTAGCGAAAACCCAAAGTCCCTAGTTGAATAAATAATCGAATAAATCCGTAATTTTCAGCCCATTTTACACTGAATTAGTTTAGAATAATGAGTGCTCGAATCGGCACGTATAAATTCCGTTCAAACTTCTTTTTATTTTTTTCGTTTCAAAAAAAATTGTAGGTAAAATAGCGTCCTATGATTACCTCTTCGTCTTTATGCAACACACTGTACTCCACACCTGTCAGCTGTCACTTAAAGTGACAACTTTGTTGTTTTTACATGTGTTAAAAAATCCTTATAATCAATTAAACCTGCCATAAATGGAAGGGAACGTCCCCGTCAAAATGGAAGAAAGCAATTTATTGCATATTCTAGTAGCTGTTCTTGTCATAGTACTAACACTAGGTAATTTTCTGACATGTCCATATGTTAGGTTAACATTTTTGATTTCCAGTAATATTTGTTTTGTATCGGCGAAAGAAGGCCTCCAGGAATTGCGTATTGTTAACAGGTTTGTGCGACAGTGGCAAAACACTAATTTACGCTCAACTCTTACATAATAAATTCATTCAAACTCAAACATCAATCAAGGAAAATATCGGGACCTACATTATAAATAATGTAACACTGTCTTTTTCCGCTCGCCTTTTTTTACTATTTTCCTTTTTATAGTCGTATCTGAAAGTGGTAGACATCCCTGGCCATGAAAGACTTAGAGATAAGTTTGTAGAGCAATACAAGGCACTCACTAGAGGCATTGTTTTTGTAATTGATTCCTCTAGCATCCAACAGGATGTTAGAGACGCCGCTGAGTTTCTTTACAACGTTTTAGTAGATCCTGTGGTTTCAAAAAATGCTCCAAGTATTTTAATTTTATGCAATAAACAAGATCAAACTTTGTCTAAAGGTAGCAATGCTGTTAGGTCTATTCTTGAGAAGGAATTGTGAGTTTTTTAGGAGTAGTTATTCACATATAAACTGTATATTTTTAGGAATACTTTACGTGTCACGAAGGCGAGTCAATTGGATTCAGTTGATCCCAAAACAAAGAAGACGGCAATTTTAGGATCTGGTGATTCTGACTTTTCATTTTCTTCACTTCATTTTAAGGTTGAATTTGCCGAATCTTTCGCATTTAATAAGAATGGGTCTGTAGATGTTGATCAGTTGAAGAAATGGTTGGTTAAGGTTGCTTGAGTTGTTGTATTTGTTTTATTGTTAATTTATTAAATAAAGCTCTTTACAATGTTCCTTACTTTTTATTGTTTAGATAGTAATATATCATGTAACGGAGACTTTTTATTACTCAGTTTTTGTCTGTTTCTTTATTGTATTATATCAGATTTCACTGTTATGTATCAAAGAATCGGTATCGATGACTAGCTCCCTTCCGTGCTTCTAAAAAGACAGAAAAACGTGACTGGCAAGAAACAGCCCATTTTTAGGGTAACCCTATCTATCTCAACATTGTCGCTGTGCACTGCCTGTCATCGCATTTGAATGCACATAATTAATATTAATTTTTGGCAATTCGACCTTTTTTAACCCTTTTCAATCGAAATCGTGTCAGTGATCTCCCCTATCTTTAATTATTTTCGAATGACACAGCAAAGTGGAGCGTTCTTACAACATGCAAAAATAAGCAACAAAATGACACCCTTGCGCAAATGATTAAGCAGCATTTTCATATATCTTATCGAAATATTCCAAAAAGATGACAGGTATCCAATTAGATGAAAAAAAAACTGGTAACAATTTTCTCTGCCGGTAGATCATCATTATCCACTGAATGAATGTATTTATGTGCCTACATGAGTACAAAGTAGGTGCCGAATAATAATGAACCATGACATAGCAGTTAGTAACGTGATAAAAGCAATCTCGTTAGTTGCATTGGGTAAAAGTAATGGTGGTGATGTCTTATAAAATAATAAGTATCTCGTTCGATTCACGGGTTTGAGACCTCATGGGTTTGTAAATTGTAGTTTGGTTTTTCAATTACATAACTAATGTTACAATTATAAGAACGAGATGATGCAGCAAAAAGTTTGGGTTTTAGACCTGTAAAAAAGTAACTGATATATTCAATGACATATATTTTAAAAGGCGATTCTTTAAACTCCGTCTCCACTTTTTACGCCGCCCCGACAACAAAGCTGTCATTAATCATTATCATCACAATTACTTTAATAAGACATGTTCATTTTATACTTTTTAGTACTGTCTTTTTTGCACAAAATCCGTTACAGATTTCACCCAGCAAACTGACGACAAAGAGCAGTCTTCGGGGAATACAACCCAACATTTTGGAAGGGTTGCATCAAATGATTAATCGATCGATCAATAGTTATTACTAAAAAAGGTGTATGGAAATGCCAAGTTGCAAATTCATGATCGTAACGGTCTGTTAAATTTATTCGCTTGAATGATATTAATGTTACATTAGATAACCGCTTAGTCATCGATTCAGGTGCATTTTTAGACCCTTGTCAAACAGACTGAAATGGTTTTAGTTAATATTTTTATTATTTAATAATTACATACTAACTTGATAAGTACGTGATTATATTGACCAAACAGTGATTTATTGCCGATTAGAAATCTAATTCTGGTAAAAACTGTTGTTGGGCTACTGATGACAACTCTGTATCGATTGGTTTAGTATCGTCGTAGAGAGCTGGAGCTTCGCATAAGATTGCGAATGTTCCAGCGATAGATGCTATGATGAAAATCCATAGAAAGAGTCGGTCTAAGACCATCGCTACGAACCCCCAATCTTGATCCTCCTGTAACGATCAACGGTAAAAAAGAAAGACTTCAACTTCAGTCTTACCGCATTGAACTGATCCTGTCTCTGAATGTGGTGCTGGATGAACATCACGTTGTGTATTGCCTTTTCTAGCTCAAACGGGTACTTCTTTCTGGTGCCAGAATCACTTTCATCTAACCCGGAAAAAACAGACGGTAGCCCATTGTAACCCAATCTACTCCCTAACGCTCCAGAAAATCCTCTCAATCTGTTGGTTGTGGAAGAATGCAACCCATTACAACCACTCGCTCGGTTTCTTGAAGAACTCGAAGAGCTAGATGAAGATGACCCTGTCGAAGGCATCGATTCGAGTTCGCGTTTTTTAATGACCATTCTACAAGTCGATATTTTATTGGCAGCTAGCTCCGTTAATAAATCTTTGGGGACTCTCATTAAAAGCAACTTTGGAACGCTTTTAATGAAAAAACTACGAACCCAAGGTGCCATTTTATGGGTACTGGGTTTACGATAATGTACATTTAAGATTATAATGGTGATGACGACAGACAAAGCTACTAAAACCATCGTAAATAAAATATATTTTCCGAGTAATGGCAGGGCTAACGATGTCGATGGAATGATTTCAGAGATTAAAAGAAAAAACATTGTTTGGGAGAGGAGGATGTTGATGCAGAGAGCGATTTTCTCCCCAGAATCGGCCGGGAGATAGAAAACTAGGACTGATAAATATGATATTCCTACACATGGTACTATGAGGTTGACGGTATAGAAAAGAGTTTTACGACGCAATGTTATATTGAAGAAAATATCTAGAAAGATAGTTTTAGTAGGAGTTATGATGCCCGTAAATTCTCACCTGGGTAGGGTTCTGCACAGCAGGGATAATATTTCTCATGTCTTTCAGCTGGCACGCCCAAAATGTCCCATTCAACGCTGGGATAATACTCGCGTAAGTCGATTCCCACCTCGACTTTGTCTTCGCCCACTTTTTGGTTGATGTGCTTCAAGTCGATCTAGAAAAGGAAATCATTCATGCAGATTTCCAAGGTTTTGTTTATTATGCATTCACAATCTTTTTGGGTCGGGTTGGGTAACAGACAAACACAAAGTTTTCGCTTTTTTTTAAATATTTTGTTACCTGATTCCCGTCATAAGTCCATGACCCGAATTTCATGAAGCACGTCTGTTGATCAAATGGAAAATAGCGCACATCAATTTCGCATGACGATTTAAAAATTGCAGGAGGTGTCCATAAAACTTTTCCCGTATGGCGAAGCACAGCTTTCGTCATAGTCGTAACGACATACTCCCCATCAGCACTTTAACAGATCAATAAATACAAAAAAAAATCTGCAGAGTTACATACTTGTTGTAAAGAACGATATCAGGTAGCCAGATATGCTCGGAAGGAACATAGAGTTCTGTAACTCCACCATACTCATCAGGATCCCATACAAATTTATGATCTTGCCATTCCTGCAGTAAAAGTAAGACTAGAAACTTTATGACCTACAGTAAAGACTCACATGTTCAAGCCAAACATTCGTGGTTAAAATCTGATCCTTGAGATTCTGCAATGAAACACTTAGAATCCGAAAGGTTAAAGGTTAAATCTCACCAATTCTATCAATTGGGATAGTCTTAATCCTAATTTAACGAGAACAGTGTCTGTGTTGTTGCTAACAGGCCTAATTAATCTGTTGTAATTACTTAACAGATCGTCGTAAAGTCTTTTCGCATCAGGATTTGTATGACTGAAATGCACAAAGAAAAATAAAAGAAAGGCCAATGGTAAACACCACATCGTTAATTATCACCACATCACTACATTGTCACATTTTATTTTTGTTTGGAAATCGAACGCGTATCGTCACCATAGTGAAATTAAGGAGATCCTAGTGGACGGGGTTGAACGGGAGATCTTGTGGAGTCTGCATTTGCCTGGAGCATGGGAGGCAATCAATAAAACTGCGCAAGTGGAGCGCTCCTGAGAAAGACTCCTAGTCAATACAATAACAATTTTTTATGGACCATTTTTATAATTTATCACCACTTTAACAGAAACACCGTTGCAATCAAAGTGAATTTATTGAGACAAAATTAAGATATTTCACATTCCAACTCATAGCACAGGATGATTTTTCCAGTTTTTATCTCGGTATTTTCACAAGTTATTTTCAGTTTACCAAGAGGTGCGATATTTTTTATTGTCAATTTATTCGTGTTTAAAGCGAAATCGGCCACTTGGTACTTGCCCTTAACAATGGGGCAAGAACCAGGTAAAATCTGAGCCCTTTTTTCCAATTCGTCCAAAAACGGCCCCATGTACGTCCTAATCATCGTACAAAACTTTTCTTTACCGGAGAATACTTCTCTGTATTGATTAGTTACAGGCGAAAATAAAAACAATTTGAAATAAACCATGATATTGTCACCGAAATCTTGAGAAAAAGTTAAATTGCCTGTAACATGCTGAGTTCCATTTTTCGTGTAGAAGGTAGTGTATACTTTTGAGGGGTACTCGACTCCTTTGTCGCACATACCGAAATTTTTGAACAATAAATGTTTCTCACATCTCTAAAAATAAAATTTTCGTTTAAGTCTTAAAATAAGCTATCT
Source organism: Gnatocerus cornutus (assembly GCA_029298725.1). NCBI lineage: Eukaryota > Metazoa > Arthropoda > Insecta > Coleoptera > Tenebrionidae > Gnatocerus > Gnatocerus cornutus. Next base: position 6,997,853 of record CM055517.1, read on the forward strand.
TACCACTGAATTTTGGATAAAAATGCACAGTAAAACCGCCCAAACTGCAACTGTGGAAGTCATCCTCAATTGTATTCCAAAATTAAAGTTTCAGCAGATAAAATTCAGTTTTAATTATCCTTAATTCATGATTTATCAGTTTCGATCAGTTATGATGATAATGCAGGAAACGATTTTAAAGCAATTTACTGAGAATGTGGTAACGTGGCTCATTCAGTTAGGGCCATGATCTGCAAAAGTAGCCACAATTTTCTCAAATGAGTCTCATTATTACGCCGAACCGCTTCTGTTGAACGATAAATCAGACTCTTTCTTCATGTCGTAATTAAATTAAAACAATTTGGTAGTTACCATGACAGAAGAACGGAATCATACCTGATGGTTTGGTTTTTTAACAATACCGTGACCCATTTTATTGTAAAACAGGTGTGTTTTGGTAATTTATCCAAGCTAAAAGTGACTAAAAGGTTGGTTTTTGTGAGGTGAGGCAGCAAATTAAATTTATATTAAGATTTGATTGTAAGGTATCGGAGTGTAAAAAAATAATGCTGGAACCAATCGTGCGTTTCATGGTTTTTGACATTATTTATAGCACTCTATAATACCTTGATGGGAGATTTGTCAACAGCGAAGAATTTCCTGTATCAGTCAAACGCGACCATGTTAATACCATGAAAATGACCAACTTCCTGAAGGTCGATTTTTTGTGCCTTTGTTTTTGGGTCAGTAGCATCAAATAAAAAAGATGTGTAATTTATTAATTAAATGCTACAATAGCTGTTTTACCGTGTAAAATGTACTGCTCTTGTTGTTTCGAGCTGTAAAAAATGTTTTGCGAACCGAAATAGGCATTGTTCTAATAAACAAGGTTTTGAAACCAAAATTTTGAAAAAAACATTTTGAACTTTTTAGCAAAGTATTGCTGGTTGTATACCGCTACGCGTATTTCCAATTTCAGTGCGATGTCAAATAATCATTTTAGCATTAATTTATTCATTGAGTTAATTGTTATATTTATCGGGGAATATTAAAGCAACGACATTTCATGTATATTAATAATAATTATCACCTATTTCCTAACGAGTTGGTGATGGTCTGATGGCACCATATAAAACTCTAATTTTTAACTCTATTCAAAGTTATTGCAGCAATAAAACTAATCAATGATTTGATTGTCAATCTAATCAACACGTAATTGATCACCTTTTATAAATTCAACACATTTTTTGCGATACTTTGATATTAAAGAAACACCTGGGGACTCTAAATGGACGCAATAGAATCAAAGACTAATGATTACCTACACAACACTGTCAATTTTGAAAGGTCAACAACTAGAAGAATTTGGTTAATGAAATTATAGTGAAATGAAATTAAGTTCAAAATTGTAGCAGGTGCAGCAAGAAAGTGTTTCGTAATAAATTAATTAATTTCATTGGAGTAACATTTGAAGAAACCGCTAGGAGAAACTGTTGAGTTTTAGATTTTAGTTTACGACCTACCTTAATTGTGCATTCTCTGCCTATCTTGAGATAGTATTTTTTGATTCACACGTCGCTAGTGCGGAAAATGACTTCCTGCTTGTGATTTTACGCTTTTTTTCGACAATAATAAATGACGCCAGGATTGTTTTATCTGCGCAAATGGAATCAATTAATAAATCTGTGATAACTGTGTCGAAAAACAACGAAAATTTCCTATAGAGTTAGGGGGTCAGAGTATAATTATTCCTATTTATATTTTAAAAAACCTAAAATACATATTTGTTATAAAACCTGCCTTAAAACATGAAACAGGAAGTAAATATTATATCAACCAGGTAAGAACCACATCACGTCGCTGCAGATTCTCACGCTTTATCGGGGCGATGGTAAATATTTTGTCTTGGCCATTAAACGTTGAACGAACTATCTAGATCAAACAATTTCTCCTTAATATGAATCCACGTACATTTCTATAAAGTCACTTGCCCCTAATTCCCGACATCACGTAGATTCTTACACCGTATTTCAATTAGAAACACCAATATTGACGTCATGCAATTTACACCGGTCGGCTAATCTATAAGAAAGTCGGATTTGAAATTTGAACTTGTAATAAACATCATTGTCCCAAACATTGCTAATTTATTTAAATTTTATTACTATGTGTTGCACGTTTTGGCGTAATAGAAATTTCAAATAAATAATTAGGCATCCTGACACGTGAACGCTAAATTGCTGTATACTTAACGCATTAAATCAATCTGGTTCGACAAATTTCTGTTAAAGTCTCTTAACGAACATTGTCAACAAACTGAAATAGCTTGTTGTAATTTTTCAGAATGTTGTCGGTCAAAGGTTGTTCAAAAAGCGAAGATGCTTTCCTCTTTACAAGACTTGTTAAGTAATAGTTTTTATTTGTGGGCCGCTCACATTCCTGACGCTGAATGCTTAATTAGTTACATAAATTAGAAGTCATGTAAGGCTAGTTAACGGCTACAGTGTGTAAATGCCGCTGCGGCTCTTCTATAGCTCTCGGATATACTATTATAACAAGTTAAGTGATGGACCATGAAATACGTAAGTCCCGAGTCGTAACTCTTCTTCTTCAAAACACCTATGGATGTATCCTGTTACTTCAACAACCCATATGGTATGTGGTACCATCATCGTGTGGATGACCCACGGGCGGTACCAAATTTTCCATCACAGCCTCCGGATAAATTAATTTTCTTTTGAATTACAAGCAAGTTTTTAGCGTCTAACGTTCTTTTTAATAATAGCAACTGGTAAGATGATCATACACGTTCAACTTCAATTAGCACCTGTTGTAGTAACACCAACCCATTCATTTCAAAATATCCATTACTGAGAACAGGTAGAACCAACGAAAGTGGTCTCACTCATTTGCCAATCCTGTCACATCCAAGTTTGCAGGAAGACGCTTCTCGTAGGAGTAGAACTTTCGACATAAATAATAGCTTCATTATTAATGAAAAGCACGTGTACGTGTAACTACTGCGAACCAAGGTAACTCGTCGTTAACTGTAGCATGCCAGAGGCGGCGGGACGTAAAAACGGCGATAAAATCTGTTTAAATTATTTCTTGTTTATTTGTATCTACCGTTGGGCTATTACAATAAATATTTATTAAAACGACAATTATCCATCTGAAGGCTACAAAGTTGTGACAACGTTGCCGATCGGTGAAAAACACGGGGAGGTCAGATTCAAAATCGGCCGTTTGGAGATGGATCAAGATAAAAAGGTCCATTAGGAACCTCGCTGACGAAGCATGAAAAAACTTGATTAGTTATCATTTTTTAATCACAATAATTAAATGTGGGCCCGCCAATATTAGTAACAAATTATATTTTAATGACTTTAAATTGAAAAAGTTCAATTAAAACAGATAACACAACAAACACATTTTGGATTAGCTGCTTTGACAGGCGTGCTAACTAAAATCACACTAACACAATCTTAAGGAACTAAGAACAGAATTTACAAGTTGTGTTTTTCAAAAACATATTAATTATTCATGTCAATTTGTTGATGGAAAGCAGTGCACAAACAAAGCCACGTGTTTGTCGTGCAAATGTTAAAAACAATTGTAACGTTATTGTTTACAGTCAAATTGACACACAATGTTTTGTAAGAAGTGTTAATTCAATTTTTTGATACTTACATGATAATCATAGGCAATGTTTCGTAGTAAAAATTACAAATGTTTTAGTATCAAACTTAATTCTCTTTCTCGGAAAGTAATTAAAGAGTCCTTTTGTAATTAAATTACATAAAATGACGGATTTCAGTAGTCTAAACAAGATCAAAGAAAGTTTGAACTTATGGTCGTACTTCCAGTGATAATAAAAGTCAGTAGCACGAATGTGATCAAAAGTAATTTTAACTCGAAAAACAAACAAAACTCCACGACTTAGAGATACTTATTCGAGTTCATAAAAGTCATTTGTACATGATCAAAGTACTTATTTTAAGGTGAAATAAGTCATGCCGACAGATTAGCAAAATATTTTCACTCAGGGAGGAACAGTGGTTTCAATGTGATCAACGCGCTTTCAACAGCAAACCAGAAAAAATCGTCGAAATTGTAACAGAATAATCTAACACTCTTGAAACAGGAGAAGCTCGCATCCGAGCTTTTACCACGTATAGAATCCGGTCCTGCATGCATAGCTTTGAAGACGAGTCAGACTGCAAGCCGCGGCGAAACTTGCAAAAATGCAGTTCGCATGCCTACTGGATGGTTAGTACGTGGAGTTAGCTCTTCTCTTCGGTGATGTTTTTTTTTATTAGGTCGTATACGTGTGGCAGTCGCTCGCTTTCTCTGTGTGATACCGCGGGAATCGTCGACAGCATCCTTTCTCAGTATACATGTTCTGCATGGTGCTGCACGTGGGTAATGACGTAAAAATCCCATGAGACCACTCTTATATTCTTGGCATGACGTGCAATTTATTGCCGATAAGCCGAAAAACCTTGCACGTGAAATGTTACGTGATGTTAAATAAAATAAGCCTTTCTGTATCATGAAATTCTGACATCTGTTGGAACTATTAATTCTTTTAGTGCTGAGGCACGTGTCGGGAGATGTTTTATGGTTACCACATTGGCACTACTTTGATTATATTGATTTAAACGTTTATTCAATTCTTGCTTCGTTCTCTCACTTGAGAATAAGTAATTGCAGCTAATTTACAAACTCCAAGCGAAAATTATTTACAGACTTGTTAATTTGCATTTTAAAATACAATTAATGACTTATTCGTGACCATTGCACACATGGTCGTCATTGCTAACATTGCACTTCCACTAAGTAAACATGAGTCACCTTGCAACGGCTTTTCCCAAACGGCCTTTTACAATCCAACGACCTTGCAAAACCAATCGTCCGACGAAGTGGCACATTTGGTAACGATGCCGATATACGGCATAAACAGTTACAAACGAATTAGTCATTTTATGACCAAACATGTAGTCATGTTTACACTCCAAATGCGTAGTAAAATAAAGCGGATAGAATCATGATTGATACACATTCACTCCCATAAAAAGTCGTAGAAAAAAAACCAAACAAATTTGGTTTGAAGTTTGCCGGTCTGCATTTCAGCACGACCTTGGCTTTGGGTGTAAACCGCCAAATATAATATAAGCAGGTCTTTAGAGGTGGAAGAATTGTAATTTTCGAGCAAGGTGAATTCATAATTGGGGCCATAGTGGCGAAGTTACTGTAATTTACACAGGTTAAAGCGACATCTTGTCATAAAAACTGCAAAATTATACTGATATTGAAACGAAAAATTTTGAGAGTAGCTTTAAAAAATTAATGTCTTAATTGGAGGGCGCACGTGAGATTAACATTATTGGAATTTTATTTTTTAATAATTACCAAAGTCGTGGTTCAGTCTAGACTTAAAAGACTTTCAATAATTATTGTGCCAAAAGATTTTTGCGCCGAGTTGCAGCCCTTGCTCTCCTTGCAGTGTTGGCCTCCGACCTTCTGAAGTCTGCTTTCCAAATCTGGCACCACATTATTGATGGGTATTTTATTATGTGCCAGTAACTCGGCGAAATTCCGATACTTAAAGTGATTTATCGTTTTTATTACTATTAAAGAAACTAACATTAAAGTGATTGTTTGGTTGAAGAGGCGTTTATTGGTAACCGTGGTGTTGTGTGGGGTTTATGGTGGTATTGCTTTGTTGGGCGTGAAGTCCGGCAATGAGGTGGTCGTATCGGTCCTTCCTCCGTCCTCTGGAGCTTTCTCACACGATGCAATAAAAAGCCGCAGACTTGTGTGTGGGATGAGGCGGCTGTGCGGCTGCCGCTTAAGAACTCACGCCACTGTTGATGACCGTAGACGAGGACGATGAAACCAGACGACAAACTGGTACCCACACTTCGGCTAAAGGGGAAACTTGCATAATAAATATGTGGATGACACACTATTTCGAAATGCTGACTGACGCCTTTCGGCGAAAATCAGATAACTCACGAAAAAATGTTAATGGGACGAGGTTTTGCAACGAATCGAGAAATCGGTAAAAAAATTTCCTACAAAGAAATAGATGACTCAATCATGCTCAGTCGGTATCCTCTCGTATTTTAATTTCTAGAGGAAGTTGTCCAAATTACTGCCGCGAGGAACAATTACATTTACCGGGTGTAAAGCGCTCGACAGGCTCAATTAATGGATAACCTACTGTCAAATTAGAATTCAATTACTCGGGTTTGCTCGTACTTTCAAATTTAGACATAATCACTGTAATTTGCTATTCATTTTCTATTATTACTCGCTTTTTAACTCATTATTTTGCTGGTTATTATCCTATTCGATTAACATTCAAAAAATAAACAAAGCTCCTTCCTTACTTCTTTTCCTGCGGTTGGCAATCATTACGTTTTGCCGTTTTTTTAAATCAATTTCATCAGGAATTGATACAAATCCTCTAGAATTTACGAAACTTTCAGTTTATTTCTTTCACAGCCTCTAAATTCTTCAGATCAGTATAAATATGATGGTTGTCTTTTTATAATTTCTCATATTTATTATGTTCTGTTTTAGGTTCTTCGGATCCTTTTTTGCCTTTTGATTTGTTTGGACTTTTTTTGAATCTCGGGATTTTAAAACATTTTAAAACGATTTCAGAAGTGAAAAAATAAAGTTATTGTTCCAAAGAAAATGAAAGCTACTACCGAAGAAGAGTACAAAAAAATGACGCAAGTTTGGATTCTCGCAATCAGGTATCCAAAAATGTGATGAATGTCTTCGCGTCACATTTCCGCTGTCCTCGCTAACCAAAAATCCCAACCTAGAGCCTCCTCCTCTTTCAAGTTTTCACTGTAATTTAATGTCTGGATCTATAATACCTCTACCGTCGACCCTGAGCAAGGTGGCAGCCGCTGGCGCGTTCTTCGGTGCTAGCGAGCGGAGGAAGAAGAAAGCAATCGAAATCGAGGAGCACGGTGGCGTAGTCGCGGGCGTTTTAATTTGGCGCGCACGCCTGCCTGGGACTCGCGCGCCTTCCACGTTCTCACGGCCTCGTACACACCAACACATGCTTAAGGAGAAGGAGACTGTCCGAGTCCGCCGACCACGCTCACGCCGCTTACAACATGTATACTTCAACTCGGATTTTTCTGTAATATGACCTTTATAAGTCACAGACTATAAAATGAAACAAAGTGGCAAAAATATATGGAGTGAGATGACAAAGAGCTTTTCCTTCGTGGGACGACCTGGGGCGTTATCGCGAGCTTTGCATAAAAATTGTGCTGGGCGGTGGTCCGCGGCGCCAAGATGATTTTAAGGACTTAGGAGCTCTTGGGAGCTTTCAGACGCTTTCTTCAATTTAACACGCATAAAGTTACTTTTGACCTTCATGATGCAATTTGCTCTATCTGTATGGGTATTATTCATCCTGGTTTCCAATTTTTTGATGTTTTGTATGCCTCCCACGCTGTGTTGGAGATTTTTGTTAACATCGCAATGCTAAATTTTCTCGTGCTTGCAACATCTTCGCAGTAATCTTGTGACGAACTGCGATTTAGTTGTGTTCCTTCTTTTTCTGAAGCACTCGCAATGAGCTTTTGCATGCAACGACCTAAAACGAAGAGTGCAACCACAAGAAAGAATGGGATTTTTTTCAAGATATGTTACCATTTATGGAAAAGGCGCCAGACACCATCTACCTGATCATTAAGAAAACAATTTAATTATAATTAAATTTGCGTTGTAATTACTTGCTTCTTTTCAGCAGGCGGTACTAATTTTAAGAGATGCTCAAAACTACCGCCACGAAGAATTTGATTATGTTTAATAAAAGTAATTAAAAAGTTCTTTCAATTGTTTATTGTAGTAACATTTACTTGCTAGACACGTCAAGTTAGCTTACATTGTAATTGATTAATTAGAGTCTCATTATTCATCTTCTATTCTGGTTACAAATAAATCTTGCTCATGGTAACGAATGCCGTGTTCTCACAGACAGTCGTATTTACCAAAACTTTGATACGACAAATTTACAGACGTGTAAAAACAGTAACATAGGTACAAGGATAAATGTCAAGGAAAGCACTGTGGGAAAAATAAATAAGAGCAGATGATTTGAAGAGCCACCACCTACACATTTTAGTCATTTCCGTTCTCATCGTGTCATGAAAAATATGTATGTTGATAATGTGAAAAATCCATTGTTTCTACCACTGATAAGGTCACGCAATTAAAAAATGCTCTCAGTAAACGTAAAACGTCCTTTCCTCTTTTTTCATTGCAAGGTAGTCTTGTACTGTTGGTGAGACAGCGGATTCTGTAATCTGAAAATCTTTGTTCTCGGCTTTCAGCCGCAGGACAAGCAGGCATCGGCACGTGTGTATGTTGATTGGACATGCTATCTTTCTCTAAAGTCTTTCCCAGCAGGATGCTTTAATATACATAGGCGTCTACGAGCTAATAAGAATGCACCTCGATAAATAAATAAATAATTAGAACAATTTCGATGCTCGAGGGAAGCATAAAATTGAAACCAACTTAATTTAACTGCTTCGTTTTACTTGTCGCATGCAAACATGTGTTGCTGCTAGCACTGATTTCTTATTTCTTCATACTCCTTGGAGAGACGCCTCTGTCTGGGCAGGACCGGTCGTGCGTTGCGCTCTTTCAGTCGGCCGCTTTACTGTGAGAAATGATGGGTGATCTTCGCATTCCTTCCTTGGTGCATGCGGTGCAAGGAGATGCACCTATCAGAGCCAGCGAGGACCACTTTTCAGTCGGATCGGTTTATTTATAAAAAATAATTTAAAAAAGCGTAGATATGTGCACAGAATTTTAATCAAAATCTTGTTAAGTCATTATGAACAGGTGGGTAATGAAATGAAATCAATAATTATGGAATTATGAGATGATAGGCATTTTTTCGGTGCTTGATTATAATTTTTTTATGGGCGTAGAAACAAACTGGAGCGATTTCGGTCACATTTTTCTTTTTACCAGTTTGAACTTTCAGGACTTCCAATGTCTTCATTATAAATTCAGTTCACTTACGAAAGAGTACAATTGTTTGAACTTTCACGTTAAGTCTCCGACAAAGTTTAATTTCTTTACAGCAGCACGCATGTTTGAACTGTCGGCAATCAGTCTCCCCACATCGGGGGGTTCACTAGGTACTCGGTATGGGGGCTTTTGAGCAACACCATACATTGCGGTCGAAAAAAAAAAACATTAAATCGTTTCAAGAATTTTAGATTTTCTGGTCTTCACCTTCTTATTTTTTATCATAGACCTGGAGAGTCTGTAGTTTGTGTGGGCGCTGTGTTGCCAAACAGATCCCATAAAGGAGCGCGACCAATTCTTCTAATAACGGAAATCTCATTAGATGTTTTACAACCGGCTAGAAAAATCAAGCAGTAAAACGCACAGAGATGCCGCCGCCGATAACATCCCACTTTTGGGCATAACTTTTGCAATGTGTGTTTAATTGCCCACAAACGTTTTGTACCTGCAAAGTTTGCAATTTCTCCAGGAACTTCTTGGCAATATCGAATCCTGTGTAGGTGACGTTAACGAATGACAGTCGCCGCAGGACATCTATTAGCACTAAGAAGATATCACAGATGTCGTGTTGACGGTGCTGGACCACACAGAGACCACCCTCACGTCATACATCAATTACGTACGGTTGGGGCACACCTATAAGACTCAGCCTTCTCTTCTCATACCATTCATCTCAGCAGTGCATATTAAAACCAACGACCTGTCATTAGCGTTAGCCACGCTACAACTATATAATGTTGGTTGTAATTAAAACGTTTCTTATTAAGGGGCAGACCGCGCCCCAGAAGGAGCCGATGGTGTGTTGGACCGTGCCATTAAAATCTTCCCTGTTTTAATTTAAAATAATTTGGTACAGACTTTATAGTGTTTTTTCGTGATGTTATAAACCGTATCTTTATTACTTGGAAATGTCTTAAAAGCTGGAATTTTTAGATGCCGATGTTGAGGAATGTTCTTTCTACATATTTGGGTATAATTACACATTACTCGAAGAAATATAAACTGTTTTAAACAGTGTTTATAAACCCATGGATTTAGACAAAACAGTGAGATGTGGGTGCAGGGTCAACAGGTCGCCGGCAAAAAGTTGATTGCCTCTACCGAAGCAAAGTGCTAAATCAAAGCCTTGGTGGCGACGGAGCAAAATTTCGTCTATATGTTGAAAATAAAGCACTCAAAATAATTTCGTGACTAATTTCGCGCAAGAACCTCCGTCTTGGTCACATTTCTCTTCATATGACCACGACTCGTTATGACCTGCCTCGCTTGAATGCAACTTGTTTGGAAGTGTGGCCCCCCAAGACGAAATCGCAATCGACGGTGCCAAGGTAAACAATAAACGGTCGCCGTCGTGGGTTGCTTTGATCCCGCACACCGCTCGACCAAAATAAATCTTTATGTAAGTATGCGAAAAGGTTTCTCGCTTGATCATTTTTGTGTCGAATATAAAACGAGAAGCCGATGTTCATTTATAGCGATGATCTTGCAATTAATAAGTGTCAGGCGACAAAATTTAAGGAGCGGCTCACAGACGCGGATCCTTGGGGTTAACACAGCTTTTATGTAATACTTAGCGAGCAGTTGAAGATAATGAAGACGGTAAATACTTGTAATTGCAGAATTTGTCAAATTGTGTTGGAGTGGTATTACTGCCAGATGATGCTAATTTTATCTTGCTTAATGTTCAACAACTGGGTTTTAATATGAGGTGTAAATTAGAAGATGAAAAGTGTTTGAGGTGTGCAAAATTGCTATTTTATCATCGTCATATGACCGCATAAAAAGCATCGAAGATGCTTTGACATAACAGAATTCTTCTTGTAATGTCCCTGGAGATTGCCATGAGGTATTTCAATTTTTATCTTGCACCAATAATAATAATTGTTAAGTAATAATCTTTGACAGCATCATAAAATTTGTCACACTTCCGTCACTCCATTGACATGACAGTTTATCTAAGCTTCTTCCTTCGAAATCGCCACAAAACCCGCCAAGTCTTCTCTTTCTCGACCAAAACCAAATTCGGGCCCCTCAGAGACGAAGACCGCATCTTCACCAACCTCTATGGAAAGCACGATTGGCGCTTATCTGGTGCTCTAAAACGCGGTGATTGGTACAAAACCAAAGAAATCTTGCTCAAAGGCCCCGATTGGATCATCAGTGAAATTAAGATCTCAGGTCAGGTCAGGTCAGGTCAGGTCAGGTCAGGTCAGGTCAGGTCAGGTCAGGTCAGGTCACGGCGCTGCTGGTTTTCCTTCCGGTATAAAATGGTCATTTATGCTCAAACCTAGTGGTGGTCGCCCGAAATTTCTAGTGGTCAACGGTGATGAAGGAGAACCCGGGACTTGTAAAGACCGAGAAATTATGCGGCATGATCCCCATAAATTGCTTGAAGGTTGTCTGATTGCTGGATTTGCAATGGGGACCCGTGCCGTATATTTACGTTCGAGGCGAATTTTACAACGAGGCTTCAAGTCTTCAAGTTGCTATATATAGCTGAAGCCTACCAAGCTGGCTTTCTTGGGAAAAATGCGTGTGGTTCTGGCTATGATTACGATGTTTTCGTGCATAGAGGTGCTGGGGCTTATATCTGTAGAGAGGAAACAGCGCTGTTGGAGTCTCTAGAAGGCAAGCAAGGAAAGCCTAGGTTAAAACCGCCTTTTCCGGCAGATATAGGTCTGTTTGGGTGCCCTACCACAGTTACCAACTGCGAAACTGTGGCAGTGTCACCGACAATCTGTCGGCGAGGAGGTTCGTGGTTTGCTTCATTCGGAAGACCTAAGAATTCTGGCACAAAACTGTTCAACATTTCGGGACATGTTAACCGCCCCTGCACTGTCGAAGAAGAAATGAGTATCCCATTGAAAGAGTTAATAGAATGTCACGCTGGGGGTGTTATCGGCGGATGGGATAATCTCCTCGCTGTAATTCCTGGTGGGTCTTCCACTCCTATGATCCCCAAGGACATCTGCGAAGAAGTAATGATGGATTTTGATGCTTTGATAGCTGTGAAGTCCGGATTAGGGACGGCCGCTGTTATAGTCATGAACAAAGACACTGATATTATTAAGGCTATAGCTAGACTGGCATTGTTCTACAAAAATGAGTCTTGCGGACAGTGCACACCTTGCCGAGAGGGTTGCAACTGGTTGAATAAAATAATGTGGAGGTTTGATATGATATGATTTTGGAGTTGGGTAAACAAATCGAAGGACATACTATTTGTGGTCTTGGAGATGGGGCTGTCTGGCCGGTGCAAGGACTAATTCGGCATTTTAGGTGTAACGTAGAGCAGCGAATGGAGGATTTCCACGAAAAGAATTGTTAGACAAAAATCTGTTTGCGTCGTGTATGGTGTTTTCCACTGAAGCGTAGTTCAACGCATCATTAGCAATGTAACGCTAGTTGAAGGACAATGGGGGCAATTTTCAAGCAATCGATGGGACCTTCTAAAAAATTAATTGTTTGCTTATCTGTAATTGAGGTAGAATTATTAAAGTAAACTAAAAACCAAACCAGCAGGTTAATTTACGAATTTTTTGCAGGCGTATTGAGTGTTCAAAGAAAAGAATTCGGCATTAAACGACGCTTTTCTTTTAACAGGTTGTTAAAGCGTTAAATCATCACAATAATAACAGAGAAGGCTTTATTTAGAAAGCGAGGTTAATTATGGTTCTTGATTTCATTTCAGCAAACCTCAGTTCCTGAAATAACCCGCGAGCCCAAAATGTACATGCCATAAAATTAAATTATTGCTGTCGGGATCTTTCAAGATGATTATACTTCAACAGTGCTGAATGTTTTTAAAATGTTTTTCCTTTACGACGCTTGATCTTGTTAAAATACCATGAAAATTGCTCTCGACGAACCCGTTCCATGCTTAATGTTAGGTGCGAAGAAGTGTGGATAGTATGGATTTAATTTGACGAGTCTCTCGAAGAAAAATCCCGTCGGTTTTCTTTGAAGCAGATGTTGTAAAGACTGAAAAAATCGAATCATGCTTTATTGCAGCAAAGTTCCGTTCTTAAGCGTCGTCGTTAAAAATACAAAAAGCTGATAGCTCTTCACTAATCAGGGTCATGAGATTGCTGCCGACTCGGTTGTAAATGTCACCATTTTAATATACAGCCGCCAAGCTGTTATTGTGGTGACTGGCGTTACCCATAAAAGTCATTGATTACTGGAACGTGTTCCTGCTGTTTGCTTCGCGGAACAAATAAACATATAACCCATTCATTTAGAAAATGTCACGCGAACCTGGATGGTGGAACAGAACTTGGATTTCAACTTCACACTGTTGTTAATAAACATATCTTTCGATCCATCAACATCTGGGAAGTATTCACGTATTACGGGAGCTTCAACGGACTGCCACTTGACGTATTTGCATATTTGCTGTCCACAATCATGTCTTCAGATCGTTTATATTTTGACTTTAAATTGATATATGCATTCATTTAGATGTTTACTGTTTGAATGATCGCTTCCTGAATATCTTACACAAACTGGATGTCTATTAGTGCGAACAACGAGCAGATATTTCAATGCAGACATCAAGAATTCTCATTTTTCATCTTCCAGGTTCTGTCGTTGAATATTATCGCAAGGCTTAGATGCCGAGCTTTGCTTCTCAATTTGAGCTTTTGATTGTAATAAATTAACAAGAATCCAGTCTTTAACAGAGAATAACGAGTAAAAAAAAAATTAAATAATATAATCATTATGCAAAGTTCTCTAGATTTTCAGTTTATTTTTCATCAATTTTTGATAAATAATGGACATTTAGTGGTATAGATACTGAAAATTATTTCTCCCAATCTAATGGCCCGTTGCCCATGAAACAGATTCCGTCCACAAACGAATCTGATGCAGCGTACAATTGCACTTTTTAAATAGCGTAAAATTGCGAAATCTAGGAAAAACCACCGGTGCAGATGTCACGAGATCCATCGCTATCATGGCATGACATCCAAAGATAGTAATTTATTAAAAAACCGAAAATGTCTAATAACACACGCAAAAAAATAAATTCATCAAAATTACGGGTCTTCTGTTACAAATAGTAGAAGTCGAACGGGCACACCCGACCAAGACCACCAGTAAATAATTCAATTAAGTCTGCTACCCTAATAACACAGTAGGCAGGTGGTCCTCAGTGTTTTGTTTACTATTATTTTGGAATATTTTATAGTAATTTTGCACCACTCGAATTAACTCATCAAACCATTTTAGACCACACACGCGTTCCTGCATTTATATTCCTGCGATGAGCACCGAGAGGGACGTCTGAGATTTTAATGGATTATCATTTGATTTTAATTTCATTCATGAATTTTTAATATCGTGTCCGAAATTTCTGGGTACCAATTGAAAATTTATGCTTTATCGAAATAATTAACACTCGCGGATTCTGGACTACCAACTGACGCGCTCTGATTGTCTCTGCCATGATGCTAATAAGTACGAATTATGAATGCAAATCTGGTTCAATAAAGACACTAATGTAAATGACAGATGTTCGACTAATTGGATTACAAATACCCGCGGGATATTTTTCTACAAATTGACTTTAATCAGTTTTGTAAAACTACAAAATTAGATTTGGTCACGATTTCAAATAACCAGACAAAATAAAAAGGTCGATAATTTGAGTACACCATTATTAGCAGAGGGGGAGATAATTCGAACTGAATTGCTTAATTTGGATTTTCTAAACCCACTGTCGGACTTTAACAAATTAATAGCAGCTAGTGGAAGCTATACCTACTCAGTCATTTCAATTGTTAAATACCAACGAATTTAATTATCGTTTGCTGCTGATAAGTTCGCACCAAGAAAAATTTCGGGAAATACTCAATACTCCGTTCGTGTGCGGTCACTCTGTTAATATTTTGTTGTGTGAAAACGTGATCATGACGAATTTCTTTAAAATAACACGTCGCCTTCTAAATCTTCCATCAGACAGATAAATCACGTTCTAAACTACAACATTCATGGATGTTAAACTCCTAGCGAAAGTCACTATCATCTTTTTGTTGACTATTAGAAAACCACTTCTAATGATCCTGTCATTTTTCTTTGATTTGATTGACGGTTATTAGTGTGAGAATGTAACCGTCACATAATCAGCATTGTTGGTTCTACTACCTAGGTGGCACGGTCAACTCACAATGTTAGAATAATCCTATCTTTAGTCACTGTCATCTCTGTCTTTACCTGCCAGTTGAGGTGGACGATATCACGACATTTTATCATAGGAATCCATTGTTCAAAGGTCGTACGTCAGACACGCGTCCTATGATTAGCTTTTATCTTGAAATTAATGGTTTCATGAGGATACACACTCTGCAAATGTACCTACGAGTTGATACGAACATGTGCAAGGAAGAACTTTTGTAAAGTGCAAAATAAACAGGTACTTTATCTTGCGAGTACTCATGACAGTAATATGAGTATAACATTAAAAAAAAAACGTCAAGAAGACATTGCTTTTTCTTACTACATGTTGGTAGCTCTGTTCATTTATAGATTTTGACACTACCAATGTATTATTTATTTATCGTTTTTTAAATGACTGGCAAAATCACGTACAGAACTGGACTTTGGAAATGAGTTAGTTTGCTTCTACTCTTTTTCAGACTGATTATATTTTGTCCACTTAAATCACTTTTGGACTTTGCTAATATGCTCAAAATTCAATTATTTAATACCTAAATTAATTCCTGCCGTATTTTGGCAGATCAAATATTGAGATTAATGTACCTACTGCTGCTTGAAAAAAATATACTTATAGTAAAAAATATTCTTCTGACATTTTGGTGGAGATAATTGATCTGAAAGTTCAGTTCTTTCGCTGCATTTAACAAAAATATGAAACGTTCTTCTCAAAATTACTTCTAGTAACACGTGTAATTCATTTTTATGTATCCATTGATAATGTTCATTTACTGTTTTATTTGAAATTTCTAAAATTACGGGCCGGTTTACACATTAATTTAATTGAAATTAAGTTAGTCTCGCAACTAATTTAAATATTAAATATTAAATCGAAATTAATGCTTCAGTTTAGCTTCTGTAAACCGACCCTACGGGCTGGTTTAAACAATATACAGGTGTCCTAGAACTCGCGCCCCAGACAGCAAGGAAGGGTGCCGACAGCAATACAGATGGTAAATTGCAAAACAAAAATTGATTAAGTTTAATAGTATTCGAGAAAGGAAAAAAAATAACAACCAATCCCGAAGTCTCATTCTAGAGGTGGAAAAACAGGTCATCCCAATTTCCTAGGCAACGACAGTGTAATGTTCATCTGACTTCAATGGATGATAGTATGTGTCCATAGTTACCAATTTTAAAATTCTGTTCAATTTCGAGATTGGCTACCGTTTGTTTGTCGTAACTCGATAAATTTTTGACCTAAAAAATTTTTGTTTCAAAATTTTGCTTCAGAATAGTTGCCTCCATAAGTCCTTTTTCTCTGGGGCGCGAGTTCTGGGACACCCCCTGTATAATTTAATTGAAATTAAGTTAATCTCGCAACTGATTTGACGATTGCTGACACTTGTTTGGCGGAAAAACGGTCACATGTGGTTTTAACATGGCGTTAAATATTTAATTGAAATAAATGATTTAAGTTAGCTTTTGTAAACCGACCCTATGAGTGTCTTTTTTGAAATAACTTGATAAAATTAATTTGAAAAGAACGTTGGGTGATGGTAAACAAAAGTTCCTGTTAACGAAAATTGCACTCCCATGGTCCCATACATTGAAACATTGAAGGGCATTGCAGGAACGTTTAGCGTTGCCAAATTTTTTGTTTGTTTTGTAATCCACATTGTAACGAATTTTTTTATTATTTCGTTCTATTTCTTAAGCGCTTCTACACAACGCAACGGCCTGAAGAGTTAATCCACGATAATTGACACACCCTGTAAAAGAAGCGGTTTTCGGCTTCGTTTCCCTTGCAGTTTTTTTGCTAAAAATGTATTTTGGTGACATTTTTCTGAGCTTCCTATTTCCGGAATTTCTCGTTTTTCTCGACTTTATGTTGCTAATAAGAATCCGGTCTTACACATCTCCAATTCGAAAGTTGAATCGTTTTAATTTTTGAGGTGGATTTAATACAGTGACAATTTTTTCAGAACTCCAAAAATGCGGAACTACGACAAACAAAAAGATACGGTTCTCGCCAAGTTTTTCGCGATTTTTTATTGCCATAAGAATTCGGTGTCCCGTATTCCAAAATTCAATTTTACCCCTGTCTTAAATTTTTGTATTATTCTGACAAAACTCAGACCCGAGCAGACCTTCAGACGTCGACCGAAATTTGTGCGGTTTTCAATTTTATCGTAATTTTTCAAATAGAATCCCCTTAATGAAAGATTCGCTTTGTAGATTCAGCTGCAAGTGGTCTAGAAATAATGGTCCCATTTACCATGTCCGGTTACGCCACTGAGCGTTGCGTAGTTGGTGTGTTTATATGCGGTGTAACAGAGACGCGGATCCCGTCCTTTAATTAAATGCGACAGTGTGTACTTGTTTATATTAAAATGTCAGTGTGTTATTTACATCCTGGTGGATAACACGCGTCGAGGTTGAGTCATGCATACAAAGCGTACAGAGAATCAAAATCCCGTGCTTTGTATAACATCAAGGACCATTTGGAAAGTTTTGTACCAAATTACCAATTTACGACTCTTTTGTTCAATTAGATTGAAGATTTTATAGGTGTTTTGTCTGACTTGGCTGATAAAGTAGCGACTCAACGTCGTCTGAAATTTAATTGATCGGATGATAATACCTATTTTTCCGTATATCTAATCTTTAGGTAAACAACTACTGTTTTTGTCAAAATCAGTTGAATCCGGCCCTGCTCTCGCACTGGTTGTACCATACTCGGAACAACGCCATGTGTATGACCGGTGCCACATGCTCATTCCATTCGCGTGGCACGTGTACACGCGTTCCGTCTATAGATCACCTCATCTGCTACTCGCTTTTAATTGATTGATAATCGTCAAGGTCAAATTCTTAAAACTGTTTGTGCGTGTGTACGATTATAATTTATTGATTCGGATAGATATCCAGCAAACAGCAACAGTCACTTTTGATTTGTGCTCTTTCGAAATCAGGATCTCTTATTATTAGAACCTTTGAAACGCCACGCGCCTCTAGGCCTGAGGAGTTCATAGGTCATTTACTTGCACTGTTATTGTTGTTTTACGAAAATAAAAAAGTGACGCATGTTTTATGACGTTAGCACGTAATATAGGCAAATTACTGTTTGTGTAATTATCGTAAAAAATAAGTCAACATTATTGATAATTGCGATGCTAAACGTGAAAATTATTCACAGCTAATGGCATATTTTTGTGCTAAAATTGAGCAATAAATAACGCTAACGTCAGGCAATTTGTAAGATTTCAGGATTATATCGTTCATATAAAATATTATTGCGTGTACCAACAAGGACCTGTTAATAAATTAGGCCCGTTGACAAATTTTTAATTGGGTTGGAACAACAAAACGAGCAAATTTTTTAATTAAGAAACAGTCGGCATTCCCAATTATAATTATCCGGAATCAACTTCTTCGATTTTCTGAGAGAGTCGGTACGTACTGGAATTGAAGATTAATAATTATTAATTCGTCCTGCACAAGCGATAAAAATCAGAAATGCGTACTTGAAAGTTAAATTAAAATGAGTACCGCTCGAATTTGTCCTGCGGACCACACCATTTTCGGAATGGTCACAAATTGGGACCTGTTTATCTCCCAAGTTTTTAGCACCACGTTATTACACGGAGAAAATTTTATTTTATATCGTTTTCCATGAAATGCCCGGAATACATTTTAATTCTTAACTTTATTTTATAACTCGTAAAGATCAACTGATACAGAGCGCTGATTTATGAAGTGCTAATTTTTCAAAGTACGTCGTTTCGTAATGCACTTAAAATCGTTAAGTCCAATGTATCACGAGAACCTTACAAAAAATTTTCAACGATTTAGCGTGAAAGTGTCAAAATCGCTCATGCAATTATTTTAATTAATTCAAATGTCTTAAATTATGGCTCCATTAATTTTCAACGTGTTACGATCACCAACACCTGTTGCAGAAGTATACAAGAATCTTAAAAACACATCAAATGAAATCTAAAATGTGTTGAGTTGAATTTGTTGGTTTCTTGATTAAGTGGAATAACCTAAATTATTCTGAGATCATTTTTCATTTCGGAGATTGTAACATCATCATCATGAAGTGGTTATTTGCTTGACTCTTGCTTCACTTATTTCTGCAATTAATTCTGAATAGTTTGTAATTTAAAAAGTACCAGTTAATCGAATAAAAGTTATGATTGAACGGTCTGTGGAATTTGAAGTGAGTTGGCGGCCCTAGTTTAATTTAGTTTTAGGGAGCTGTCATGGTGACGTGAGATACCAACTACCAACACCAAAATCCCACTGTTTTATTTTATCAACTGATTTTTAAATGTCTTTCCATTTTTATTTATTTAATTTAGAACAAATTTCTTTGAATTTCTGGAAGGTAACGATATTTATAATTGCTTCTGCTGTAATAATTCTGCTTATTTTTGTAATCATTTCATGTGCATGTTTTTATTTATGTCTTCATAATTGAAAATAAATTGGCATTCGGAAAGACACTTCATTATAAACTGAAATTAAAAATAATTCCTTTTACATGTAAAAAATAATTGATTGCACTATGATGATGAATTAAAAAGCCATCAAAACAACCTTTTATTAATGGTAAAATCAGTAATATTAAGTAAAAGTACTAAAGTTAAAACACAGTCGTGTGTTATCGTTATCACTTTTCATCACATATTTACCCGTTTGAAATGCTAAGGGATGCAACCCAACAAACATCTAAACCCCGTTGCGAATGAAGATGCCGCAAATGCTCTTTTTTCTATGCTTGTAATGAAATGCCTCGTTATTGATGCAATGACTAGTTATATTATCACTTTCTTTTTAAGTAACACTTCAGTTCAAATGATACTTCAGTTTTGTAATCGATAAGACGTTTTAATTTCTAATTACTAGTCAGTGACACGACTGCTGCAATTAATGTAATCGGGAAAGTATTTCTCAAATAAAGGCACGTGTTTATTACTTATTAAAATATAATGTTTTATTAAAAATAATATACAATTTAATATAAATATGTATAGTATTTACCAACATGGAAGACAGAATGATCTTGCTGTTGATAAGGCACTGCGTTACAACACATTCTTAAATCTAAAATATCAATAACTTAACATTTTTTAAAAAAAGTATACAATTTACAACAAAATAACGTTATGTACAAATAATACGCTTTTCTTAATCCTAAATGGCAAAATGAAGAAGAATCTCAGAAACAACACTCTTAAGATATAAGATCCCTCTCATGAAAATTATCACAATTTCAGTTTCGATCACAATACTGTTCCCCTACCAGGGCCTCCACGGCTTTTCCTCCGTAGGTTCCTCACACCTCCTCACAACCAACGACAACGGTTTAGGCTGATGATTATACACAACATCCGGTTCAGGACTGTGACTTGGCGAATAATTCGACGCCACTGAAGACGACGCCGACGCTGTCGAAGACGTCCTTTGCGGAATCGGCACCAAGAGCGGCAGCGGGGAATTTCCGTTTGTCTGCGGAGGCGCGGCAGCCGTTGGTAGCACCAACGCTATATCACCATTGGGCAGTCTCGTCGGGACCAGTTGTACCCCAGTCCCGTTGCCGTTACTCAAAATAATGCCATTATTCTGGGCAACTTCTGAACCAGGATTCGGAACAATATGCACTTGAACTTGGGGAACTTCTTGTGGCTTAGAGCCTTGATTAAGGCAGGTGGCAAGGTGTTGAAGGAGGCGCCGCTTCACAATCGGGTCTAGGCCAGGAAAACGGCCCACTTCTGTCGCACATTCGCTGAAGCCGGCCCTGAACTTACTAACGACAGAAGGATCGGTGGCTGCGGATATGGCGGCTTGTTGCCTCTGGAGGTTCTGCAAGTGTTTGACGGTCATTTCGAGAATGTCGGCTTTCTCTAACTTGGAATGTCTGGCAGGCTGAAACAGAAATACGCAATTAGATTTACGCAGCTTTTGGTGTTAATCGGAATGTTTTCGCATTTTTCGAATTGCTTATTTCAAATTTCCAAATCGTTTTGCAGATGTTGATATTCCTCATTAGCACCCTCTATTTCCTTCGAATTTTAACTGATACATCCTAACGACCAAACTAATTAAGTTTGACGATGTTTTCAAAGACCCGGCTTTGTGAAATTCTACTCCGACCGACGTTTCCACATGATTAAGTTGTCAGTTAAACAGAAATGAGTTTATAATGGTCGTCGAAGTGCGTCCAGTTCGTGCATCGAGCACAAAATTCATAATGTAATTAAAAGAAATTATAGGGGAGGTAACACTTATTACATAATGATACATCTTTGAAGATGAAGATGTTAAACGTGGTCCGAAAACTAGTTTTACTACGAGAGTACGTGTAATAATAAGTAGTACTAAACGCTTTTTTGAGGTTGTTGTGTTTATCACACATTAGGACGGTTTTTTCCTCTGGGAAATTAAGCATCATTATTTTCGATAGTTTTCGGAATTGGTTGTTTACTTAAAAGGTCGCGCGTGTGGAAAGATCAAAGGCTTTTTTTTATGGTACTTACGTCTTTCTTCATAGCATCTAAGATCAGCGTCTTCAGCTCATTAAGACTATTGTTGATGCGCGCCCGCCTCCGCTTTTCCATGATCGGTTTATTACTCTGCAAAAAAAACAAAGTATGATCGTGGGAACCGAAATTACTCAACGAAACACGAGCCGCTTTTGGCAGACTTCCCGGACACTTTTCAAAACATCCGTCAGATCAAAATAGCCACTAGCTCTGCCAAGACAATGTGGGCGGCAGTAATTAAAAAAGCAACAAAAAAAACCTACCCTTCTGTTATCACTGACTCTTTTAGTAGAAGAAGCAATCTCCATCGTGGGGTTGTTGGGGGCTGAGACAGGGTTGGGTTGCACTGGGTTACTGTTGGTTCCCGTGACCATTTTCGATGTTGATAAGACACTGACGTATAGTTCTTGACACCGAGGATCTACCACTCTACACGAGGTTTAATCGCGGAATGCGATGCTGAGCTTTTACAGAGGCGCACGTCTCAGTAGCCGGAATGAGCTTAAGAGGAGTGGGGATGTGAGATGATGCACTCGGCGCGTTCCCACAGACGTTCGGCTGGATCCGGACCTCAGGTATGCCGATGTCGACCAGTGGCGGTACCTGAGGTACTCACTCGTTTATTTTTACAAATTATTTTTTCAAGTCATTATCCATTATATTCAGCGAAATAATAAAAGACACTCTCAGGGTTTAAATTTTGAGATGATTGAAGCTCGGGTTGTGCTACAAAGCTTCTTGCAGGACGCAGCGGTTGTCGGATTTTTGCATGCACAAGATAAAATACATCCATGATGACATTACAGATCAAATAATAATGGATAAAATGTGACAAATTATCTCTGCGGTTTCTAATAAATAGTTGCACTAACGCTATGGTCCGGTTTAAACCTGTCCTGTAATTATCAAAATCCCCAGCGCGCGCCCTCTTAACCCCGTCGTAAATTAAGGCATTAGAGGACCAGCTTATCTAATCTCTTTCCTGAAACAGACAATAAATTGCAGTTGTGCGTAAGTTAAGCCACTGGAGGTGTAAAAATGAGTAATACAACTTATTGTGGTCGTAATCCCGAAAACCGACGAAAATATGCACACATTATTTAGGGTTCATTTCCATAAAGTTTCCTACTGTGAGGAACAAAGAAGTGATCTCTTTGGAGACGGTGCCCATGACTGTTTTAGCAAATCCCTTCGACGCCACATGATGGCCGTTTTATGACTTCTTGATGGTTTCCCCCGAACAAATTAACGGTAAAAGTTAAATACTTGTTAACCACAAGGTGTACAAATTGGAGGGAGCGTAATGAAGTTTATGTGTGTCAAAAAAAAGGTTTTTAAATTTTATCATAATTACAGGAAATCTGACAAATTAAAACGAACAAACATATGAAGATACATAAGTTAAAAGTATCCTTGAGATATTAAAAATCCTTGTGCCGTTCAAATATCTAAATTATATGCCCCACAAGTCTTTTACAAAATTAGTTTATAAGATATTCGAAATGTAATCTTTTCGGGGCGTTGTCGGTCTATTTGAAAATGGTAATCAAAGAGCCTCTGTTTTTTTGTTACCATCGCGATAAAAAAAAACTAAGACAAGATGTTCCTTTAAACACTTCCAAAACTGAAATGTTCATGTAGACATTATTATTGCAAGCTGGATCCGTCTTTCCGATATGTGACATGTGTCAAATTTGAAATTTTTTTCAAAATTGAAAAATTTTTCTCGAGACAGGAATACTGCCGTTTTGTCAACATTTGCTTCATTATCATCTAACTATAGCCATGCCCACGTTAGAAGTGGGTTGGTGTAACTGATTTTTGTATCCCAGAATGGCAGAATTTAGACATGTCATTTTGACAAATAAATTCTCATAGATTACTAAAAAAATTACCACACGACTTGAAACCAAGAATAATCGACTAAAATTTCACTGTCTTAGATTTTTTTGAGCGCGATGGTACGTTATTCACACGTGGACTTTGACATTACTGAACTGTCATGCATTTCCTGTCAACGATGACATACAAGGCCTTCTTGGATATACTCTTGCATTAACTGTTTTTCCCTAGTGTCTGTGTCTGATACAAACTAATCGTCGGCTAAGGTCGTTAAGTAGCTAAGTCCATTCTTAATTTTTTACATATTTGTCGTCAAATCCGCGATTTGAAAATTCGGGAATGAAATTAAAGTCCAGCTCATTGCTATTAGTCCACTCTCCTGTGTAAATTTTCGAAAATTCTCGGGTGTGAATCCGGCTTTTAATTTATTAGGGAGCAAATTAGGGGAAAATTGAATAACGATTTTTGAGGTTAACACGTTGTCAACGTTTGATGCATCAACATCTCACATTAGTTAAAAATTAATCAAAGGTTAGTTCTAAAAGAGAGATTTAAATAAGAATTTAACAAGTTTTAGCAAACTTGCACAGGACGATTAGCATATAAAGTCCGTTTTTTTATTAAAAAACCACCAACACCGCACTCTCCCACCACTTTACAACCGGCAACGTCGTCGATGGTGACTTTTTGGTGATAAAATCAAATAGGTTAATTGCCTAATTTTCTATTTGATTACACAAAATGGCCTTTCAGGCTGTGCCGAGTCTTACTATTAAATCATTTAATTTTCAATCCAACAGGCTGTAAAAGAAACGTTTTTAACGAAAACACTGCCTAATTTTCAGAAATGTCAAAAATTTGACAACAATTTTCTAACCAAAAATCTCCCTAGGCAATGTTGCCGGTTGTAATGCAGGGGAAATTGCGGTGTTGGTGGTTTTTTAAAAAAAAACGGACTTTACGCATGTCCCAATTGCTTCAAGGTCAAACGCTTTTTTGCCAACTGTTTTCGATAAAAATTGCTAGGGGCTGCTCCAACTTTACTTTTTAATAAGTGGACCAATAGTAATGAGCTGTAGTATAGAATGTTTCTTGATTGAAATAATAACACATAAAAGGATCCAATGTTGTACCATTCTGTTATCCTATTTATAAAAGTGAAAACCCATTTTGTTCAAAAATAGCAACGTAACAATTTAAGGCGACGTAAAAAAATCAAACATTTTGACACTGACAAAGTTGGAAGCCTAACGTAAAAAGGTGCCAACTGCAGCGAGGCGAGGAGAGGCACATTGTGAAACTATGTATTATATTTTGTGATTTACACTATTTGAAGATTTTCAACTTCTTTCAAGCTTCTGGTATAATCCACGAGTGTCGATAGAAGCATTCCGATGGTCGGCCTAACGTCAAAGTATCATATTCGATTCCATGAAAACCATTGAAAGCCATTTCCTCCGATCTGGTTTTCCGCAATTTCCGCCTTCTCGGCGCCATCCGCGCCTCCGCGCCGCCACTGGCACATGTGTGGGGAGCGTGCAGTGTTTGCTGCCGAGATACAGGTGGGTGAGCAAGCAAGCAAGCAGGCTGTGGCGAGCACGGTGTTCTCGTGTCTGGCCCGAGGTCGAGCAACACGTGCCTCCGTGCGTCACGCTCACGACTGTGGGAAAGCCCCGCCCCGGACCGCGGGTGGCTCACTGCCGCATCCTTCAAAGACACACAGCCTGCCTGATTCATGCCGCCGATGATGCTTACCGAGTCGGGTGAATCACGGTCGCCTCGGCATAGCATTGCGTTGGTGTCGGTGGCGCGGGGGGCGGCGGTCGACGGACGCTAAGTTTGTTTCGATATGTGTGCATGCCGGACACAACGGAAGGTCGTTGTTGTGGCTTTACAATGACATTTATTTACTGAGCAAAAAACGCGCCGAGGGGTCACCGTGATCGGTAAATGGAGCGGCGAAAACGTGTTGGGTTCCAAGGAAAATTGCTTTAGGACTTTCCGGTTGGGATAACGAGAAACTGATTCATGCGGTCTTGAAAGTGCTGCTTGAGGAGAACCGACACCTTTCTAGGGGGTTTTTTATTGATAGCCTGGGCTATAAACATTCCGGAAACCCAAATAGCATCAGCAAAAAATAGGGGCCATTTTAGGGACGTTTACCCTATCGAAAAGAAATTTTTAAAAGTCCGCAGAAACTAGTTTGTACGCGTCGGTGGAGGAGGGTCAGACCTTTTTTTTGTTCCCAACGATATTTTAACCTTTAATATGCACGACAAAGCTGGAAAACATCGCGCCCACGGGTGCACGTGTCTGCGTCCACTGGACCGTTGCATTATCAGATAGAGATGACACGCTGGCATGGTTATCATTACGGCTCCCACAGTCCCACTCTGTTGGTCTGTGCCGCCGTCAGAGACGGTTCGTGAAGAACGAAAAGTTATCCACTCAAAACCACCATTGATTTGTGATTTGTGTGTGATTTTTTTTTCGTGATCTAACTCGAAAAATAAACATTTTGGAACGGGCAATTGGCGACGATGGGCTAATTTCACCATTCCCTTCCATTGTTGTCTGTTTTTGGCACGCTCCGCCACTGGTTGGTCTACCATCGCGACCTGTCCAACTCCATGGGGCGTAAAACTATTCAAACACCACTTTGCTCTAATCCTTCGTTGGGTTTAGCTATTCGATTTCAAAGTTATATCACCATAAGAGTCCACAATAGCTTCGCCGCCACATAAATGGTTCGCTGATCACGATCATTGATAAATCTGCCACACGAAAATGATTTGTTGAAACCTGATCTTTTTTTAATTAAGAATAGTGCCATGGTAGAATACGCTCGGAGACAAGTAGTAACCGAGGTCCACTATCAAACTTTAAGATAACGATCTAGGCTTATAAAACTCAATTTCATGCATTCACAAGAAAATCAGATTGTCGCTAATTAAGAGGCGGCTTTTCTTCAGATCGATAAGAGATAGACAGACAACTTTTGTTAACACGGATCGAATGTGAGCCTATTTGCATTCAAATTGTCAACTGGTCGGGAGATAGAATCCGTGAGCTAGTTTAGAATTTAATTGAAGATATAAAAAGCAGCTCTAGAGCAGGAAAAAAAGGGACCGTTTAAATGGGATTAGTTTATTCTTCCTGCTCCTTCTGTTTTACGGTTTTGATATTCAAAGTTGGCGACAGTGACAACGTAAAACTGTCAAAGAGAACCAGAACTACCAATATATTAGAAATCATAGGAGATTCACAATTTTCTCAAATTGCGTTGCTTGTGGTGTTGGTGTCCTTATGATATTTAATAAGCGCTCTATAAAATCTTGAGAAACCCAAAATGTGGGGCACGCGATGAGGCGATAACAAAGAAAGTTGTGAAACAAGTTCAGAGATCAAAAAAGGATAATCGCACACGATTCGCCGTAATAAGATGATGGAAGATGACAGGAATACGTATAGCTTGTTGGAAAGGTGTGTGTCAAAAGTCAAAATTTTCGCCAGTCGTTAGTAAACAGGCTACGGTCTCGTCCTAGTCTGGTTGTACTCTGCGAGGCCGTCGTTTTCGACCCACTCCATCTGACGTCATTTAACCGCGTTGTTCCACTCACTCACGGCCGCCCGCGATATCAACAACACAGCTCGCCGCCGTTCCCAGAATCCACCACCTTCCCATGAATTATTTATAAATAAAGTATCTCTCCTTCTCTCTCGTTGATGTCGTGATTTCACGCCGC
Source organism: Gnatocerus cornutus (assembly GCA_029298725.1). NCBI lineage: Eukaryota > Metazoa > Arthropoda > Insecta > Coleoptera > Tenebrionidae > Gnatocerus > Gnatocerus cornutus. Next base: position 7,025,202 of record CM055517.1, read on the forward strand.
CCAAGGCGTCGACGTCGTCGTTTCTTCCATCTTATTCACTCATTCATGGTAATAAAAACAAAACCATATGGAAATACACACACACACCGACTGTTAGAAGGAAAAAAAATATTTGTTTGTTAATTATTAATTTGAATAATTTGCGAGGCGGTCGGGCTACTTGTACGTTTTTTAGGACGCCTCTGCTATAAATTATCATGAGTATCATTTGCATCGTTTATGGATGAGAAAAAAAGAAATTTACATTCTTCAAGTCTTGGACCACAATCAGATTTAGGTGTGATGTATCGTAGAGAATTAATAAAAATTAAAAATGCTTCGTAAATAATATATGAAGGAATGTTAAATGATATGCAAAGTATGTGTAGAAGCCTGGAATGAATATAATGTACGAATCACGAAGTTGAAGGTAAATTCACCATTTATAAAACAAATTTTTATATTATCTTAACACGGTAACACGATCTTTCAAAATTGTAACATTTTAAAAATATCTGTCCAAATAAGCGAAATGAAAAAACCAGTATGACTTTGATTGAGATTGGAGAAAGCCTTTTGCACGCACCTAGTACAAGAAAACAGCACTTTTTTAGCTTGCTCCATAAATAGTTTTCCTATACTTATACAGTAGGCTCTCGATAATTTGAAGTTTTTCCCGGTCCCCTCGATATCTCTCGATAAATTAAAAATTTTCAATGTATTTTGGCCCCTCGTTAATTTGAAGTAAAATAGAGAATTTTTTTCCGGCCAACCCTTTATAATTTGAATTTTTCCCACAAGAACTCTTGTTAACTTGAAGTCCTTCGCGTGGGCGTACAAAAAAAAAACAGAAAACTTCTGAACAAGCCATTCTTACAAATGCAATTGCAGGTTTACAATCAGATTTACATTTTTTGACTTATGTCTTGTAATAAAGGACTCTTGGAAGTTTCGTAACATAAATCTGTTTCACCAGAAGAATTAATAGCTTACAAAATATAAATTTTACGATATTTCGACAAAGTGGAGTTTGTGGATTTTACGCTCCTTCTCTCATTGGTTTGTTTATCCTGACTATTGTCTGTTTGCCTTGAAACTCTCGTTGATTTGTGAATTTTTTCTTGTCTTTCTCTCGACTATTTGAACCACACTATGTTTTGAACTTTCGATAATTTGAACTTTTTGCCAGGTCCCTTGAGTTTCAAATTATCGAGAGTCTACTGTACTTCTTAATATATGTACACCTGGGAAATATTTTGAGAAATACTCTTTTATTTCGGAAAATTCAAGAGTTCAACATTTTCTCAATATACCCACATTGTTTACTAAAAACTTAAATGTCTTTTCTTGCTGTTTACTGTTGTGAACGGGGCCCATTATGTCCTTATTCGTGCACAAACTGTAAAACGATGTTAATGCCGGCACGACAGCATGAAAATTTTTGACACAATCCAAAACCAAGAAGTTCGTTCCACTTGACTTCTTTCATTACGCATCAGTGTGAATTTGAATTTTAATGTTTTGTAAAATGTAGAAAGTGTGTCAGTCCTGCTTGAAAAGCATTACCAGTAATGTCTGTAGCATTTATTGCGTTCCTAATAGAGTTTTCAAATCCTTGTAAGGATGTTTCCGTTAAATCAGTGTCTTTACGGAGTGGATTAGTAATAGCGTGTCGTAGGAACGGAGAAATTTTTCCCTAAAAAAGTCACTTTCAGAATTCACACCTTGAATTTGGAATTTCTGTGATTAATTGAAAAGTAATTTGCAGTGGTACTCACGTGTGGTGTTGCACTTCCTGCCCCTAAGCTGGCAGGTTGACTACCGGCATTAATTTATTATTATTGTGGCTGCTGGTATTAATACATAACATGGTATCAGCACCATCTACCAGTTGCCGTGATTTGATCTATCAGGTATTATGATGAAGAATTACAAGTCGGATTTTTTGTGAAGCTGAAGATATAACATCTGTTACGATAACGTTACTATAATTTTATACAATAATAACTAATTAATACGAAAAATTGTGTGCCCATCTGCCATACAAGCCTGCATAACATTTTCTAAATTTCGCCCACTTGGAACTATTTCCGCGAAATGCGACTACGTGCAACTATCTTCAATGCGCAATGTAAATCTGGTTCCATTATTCGAAAACGGTTTTAAAGTCGACAGTCAAAAAGTCGCCGCCTTTACCGTTATTGAGCCGATCCGACAAAGAACTGCACCATTAGCAAAATGCCGAATACAGGTCGATGTTGTGCAAAACTTTACAGCGGTACTTACCCTCCGTTATCCATAAAATTTATTGTGCAAATTAACCGTTAAAAGCGAAAGTCATTTTTGGGCTAGTCGGCACTTTATTTCGGCAATGCTCATAATAAGTATTAACGGCGGTAATAACAATAAAATCCTCCAAAACTATCGTAAAATGTTTGCAGAAACGGAGACACGTCAAGGACGACCTCCCTCGACACCACACGTAGTCATATTTTTAGGGTGTTCACCTTTTTGAAGAATGAGATGCCATAAAGTGCTGTCATAAATGATCAGATTTATGCAAGGAAGAGTTTGTCGTTTAATAGCGCAAGTAAAGTTTAGTTGCCATTAAAAAAATACAAAAAAGACACCTGTTTATAACCGTCGCATCGCGGCAAAATGTTAATCACCTAAATGACGATTTTCTGTCCAATTTATTCAACAGACAGGACAATTATTCAAGCCTTGTCCCAGTGATCGTTTTTAAGGTGTGTCAAGCCGTATCTTTTTTTTTCTCCCAATTCGGTTACTTCTCGGGCCTATTTCTTTTTTGTGTTAATTCACCCTACAACGACAGTGCTGAAAAAAATCGTTTTTCGGCTCTAATCAGTAATAATCCGCCACAAAAAAAATACTGGTGCATCTGATTTGAGTGTGCAGGTAGTTGTTAGGTTGGTGTTCGCGAGAAAAGCAGGTAGCAAGCGATTCTCCGTTGATTAGCACCTTGCAAAGCGGTACAGGTAAAGGCTTCGGCACCTTTGGGCGAATATTAACTAGCTTACCCAATCTGCTGTGGTAGTAAACAGAGCAAAAAAACATTTATTAGATGACTGTCTGCCCTTGCTTTTGAAGCTCGGCTTTATTAATACAAAAAATCGACGCTATTTTTTTACGTCGCTTATAATTAACTACATTGTTATGGTAACAAGACTTGGAAGAACGGCTCTTTTCTACAACAAAAAACTTATTATTAAGAGTCTTTTTTTCGGTGTGGATTATCGCCGATGATTAATTTGCGGTGAACTGGTTGTGGGTAAAACGCTTGGCAATAAACTTGAGCTGCTTTTTGAAAAATTTGGTAATTAGACGAGATAATCATGTTTCAAAATTGCACTTATCAGGCGGGTTAAAGGTGACGGATTAATTTGTTTAGTGACTGATTAAAGTCAATCACGTGATGCGATTAGTAGATATTGAAATCTTTTGTCCACAAGGCGCGTGATCCTGTTACCAAAATAAGTTGTTTTATTGGACGAGTTTATAATAATAACAGTTTATATATTGTTATCTTCAGACAGAGTCTGCCAAAATATTTCAATCTGCAATAAAATTATATCAGTGTTTTGAATGCAATGATTATCGCAACAATGTTATAAACACTGCGGCATACCTATAATTTCCAGGTTTTTCTTTCATAACAAAATAGTTTTAGCTGGTGTTTATAAATCACGAAATATTTTTCAAACGAATAGAAGAACAAAACTTGAATCAAGTTTCAGATTTTCCTTTATTGATTATTATTTTCCGATCGATCCTGCTGTACTGAGTCAGCTGCCTCGTCTTATTTTTGTCTTACCAGGTAAAAACATAACTTCCACAGGTAGAAATATCAACTCATCTCTTGGGATTTTTATTCTCTCCTTTCAAAATTGTAGAAAAATATTGAGTTTAACCCTTACTAAGAATAAAGCGTCCCTAAGCAGATGTTCCGTTATGTGTATATTATACATACAAATATTTCGAAAACATTTCTAATTTATACTGATTCTTCATTAAAAACACACACTTATTTTGGTGGGACGAAATTGCAACATAAAAGCCGCCGATAATAAAAAGGTTTGGGCCCGCTATGTGTACACTATTTATTATAGCTTCCCTTTGAGCCTTTTTCGGTCGGTGAGTCCTCAACGGTCATAAAAGTGCACATTTTATTAATCAAACAGCACCCTTGTAAAATATTTACCTTGTAATGTTTAGTTATCGTTTTATTGCAGTGGTACTGATGACCTATTTTGCCCACAAAGAATGTTTGCCAATTTTATGGCTCTTTACTCTGAATAAATTAAAAGCAAATTAAACAGACTCTGCCTTATACGATTAAAATTGTAATGCAACAGGTTTAGTGAATTTGGTGATTTTATGGGAGGCCTCCTAAATAAAGGTTTAAAAGTCTGTGTGGAATCTCCGCGCCATAATTTTCAGAGCGGCATTGTGTGATTTGTCATCGATTTTTTTCGACTTAGCCGCACATAAATTAAACATTCTTGAGCATTCCACGGCCCTTTCATTACCTCCGTACCTAATTTTCCCCAACTTGCATTTTTATTGATCATATAAAACAATTTGCAAAAATGCATAACCAAAATTGGATCCCTTTTAAGCCCACTCGTCTTTTTTATCATCCATGATTGGCCGCAACGAAATTAAAAACGGCCGAAAACCGAGACGAGATGATACTTATTTTCACAGTACAGCGAAGATTGCATGTTATGTTCAATTTGCTGATGGGCAAGGAAGAGAAGATGGGTGATGGTGATGCACGAGCCGGTGGATGTGATGAAATGAACGAGTAATGCGGGTTAATTGACGTACAGCGTCTTGTGCTTTCTTTTTGCGTAGACGGTGTTCGATTACCACCATTCTTTGTGGTCTTCTTATTGAATATCCGATTGGATGTCCGTCAAAATGTCGGAGAAGGTTTTGTCACTTGTTCCATTGCAAAAAAAAATACGGAGAACCATCGCGACAAGATTTATTAGTTTCTTGGTGGAGTTTATGGTTTGTGTTTGTGGTAATTGCGGCTACTGCGGTCAGTGCTCTTTTTCAATAATAGACACCCTTGAAGCTTTTACAGGATTTTTGAAGAAGAATTAGGCACACCCAGAAAGCTACAGGGATTTCCAATTTTTCGTCGGGTTATAAATCTTGCTGCCTTTATGGCTCTAACTGAAAATTTCGATATGGAGAGGTTGAATTAGATATGGTATATACGGAATTCTTGAAAAAGTTATTTCCTTTGAAACCACTCCAGGAATATTAAACAGTTATGGCGTATTTCAAAGCAATATAATTATCTTGTTTATTCTCAACCTGAGAAACAAGCAACAAATTAACATTTCATTACACTGCGAAACGAGCACAACAGAGTTACGACAGCTGCTGTATGTTCTGTATGGTTAAAGATTTTTGTATTTGTAAGAAAGAGCCTTGAGAGCATCAACGACTTGATTTTAATTAACGTATATTTGAAAATGTCTGCAAAAATGTTAATTTTTTGGAATAATAAATTTAGCTGTTGGTTGGTTGAGATAAGAACAGTCTTCCATGCTTTCAAATCCTTTTTTTTCTAATTGGAGAGATACTGATCTAAAAATCTCAAATTATTTAGTTTTTCCTAATAAACTAATAACCATAACGTTAATGAGTAAAACTCGGTCCGAAGAGGCTTCGGAATCTGAAATATGTTGGTAGCTCTGCTTGTTATCCCACAACGCTTCTTTGACAGTTCGAGGTTACGTATTAATTGATATGCAAAGATGTCAAGTGTCATAATCATAAGACTGCCAACACTCAAAGCTCATTCTGAAAAAGAGTACGAATAACTTAGTTCTGGAGTTCATAAGATATCAATGTCCTTTTACCTTTTTAGCTATTAGCACCGGTGAAGCCTTTGGTCGGTCGTTAATTTGTTCGAAACCGGAATAAATTAACTAAAAATGCCGATAAAACCAAAACAAAATCTCGCTTCTCTGGTTATTTATTACACTTGACCGTTGGGAAAAGACCTAGTCGGCAACGTGACGGAGATGAGGTGAAAGGTCGTCGAGGTTTTTGATGTCGGTGTCAAAACCTTTACACATTTATCTGCTTCATTAACAACTGTCTAGTAGAGATATGTAAGACAAAACGCGTGCCTTGTGCCTTGCACATAAACATTTTACGATGCGATCTATGATCAAGAACACGCCACATACGACGTCCGGCCCCGGTCAGAGGTCATCGAAGCTTCGCTTTTCGACTTATTAACGACTTATTTATCGACATAAACATCCGTCTAGATAGCGGATCATATCTATACATAGAAGAAGAGACCGCTCTTTGGTAAATAATGGATAGCGATCCCTGACACTGTCGTAGCCATAACATTTATTTTTCCTTGACATCGAGTCAATCAAGAACGTTTACGTGGTGGAGAATCCCACTAAAGCAAACAGTACAAATTAAAACGTGATCACCATTTATTTAGGTTTCTTTATATCAAACACCTGACTTTTGATGGAATTTTGAGATGGTTATAATTCTCTTGTCTACACCTACCCATAAATTCCACTTCCAACAGCTGATGTTTTAACTTGATTCTGAAGTCGAATGTTTTAAGGTGGTCAAGTGGTTGTTCGGGGGTAATTGTTGAGGGTTGGCAGGCTTCAGCAATATTTTTTCACCTGTCTTACCTGGAGCTATTTCGATTAGTTAAAATACAAAACCAATACGGGAAGAAGCTGTGAAAACATCCATTATGTTAATCATACAGTCAATGGCTTTCAACGAGGCTTATAGATTATTATTGGGTGGAAGGTGTTTGGATAAGGCATATTGCTTTTAGGAAAAGGGTTTATGAACAACAAACGACTTCGAAGGCGATTATTTCGTCCTTAGTTCCGAAAGTGACGTGTTAAACGTTTGATAGAATCTCAAAAACCACCTGCAGCTTGCAATATTAGAATGTCTTTAAAAAGCTGTCGAATAATAGAGACATGGAAGAATATGTTAAATGATGCATGGAAGATCGGCCAGTCATTTTCAAATATGTGATATTTGCAGTTTTACCAACATTTTCATTCTTTCTGAGAGATAGTGACGTGTCAAACGTTAGATGTAATCTTGGAAAACCACCTGTAGCTTGCAATATTAGAATGTCACCTTTCATATAATAAAGACAGTGAAGAGCCTCGCTCAGAGGAAGATTTATGAAGGCAATATGCTAAATGATGCATGGAAGATGAAGCAGCAATTTTCAAATAAGCAAGCTAAAATTCATCATCTCGTTGTGAATCGAATGCAAAGTTATGATTAAACTAAAAAAAGTAAGTAAACGCATTGCACATAATTTAATAACAGTCCGAAAATGCGAGCACCTTAATTAGATGTCTGACCCATCAACATCTGCAAATCTCGACGATGCGTTTCGAGGGTCTACGATACTGTGTAATCAAGCGCTACTTTACAAACATCGAAAGCCTGCTATAACTAACAAAGGTATATAAATTATACCAAAAACTAACACCTTAATTGCATATTATACCGGCAAATGGTGGCCGACCACGTTTATACGAGACTCGTTCAGATTTCAGCTTATCTGGAATATTTGGATTTTACAGCACCATAAATTTTATTATGGAAATGTAAAACACATATGTATTTTACCATATAACTACCTTTGTTTAAAAATTGATATTTTATTGCTCAAATTTATTTGCACAGCATGTATGCGTGAGCCAGAGAATATTATACCAACGGATTTTATTACCACCATTTCATAAACCACGAGATATTTAATTATCGAAATGGCAAACAAAAATAAAAATGAAATTAATAAGCTGCATGGTGCATAAATATGGGATTTGAAATGAGAAAAAATGGCCAAACCACGCGAAGATTTTTGAAAAAATGACAACCTGATGGTGTACGTTGCAATAAAACATATTCCTGAACAACCAATAAAAGATCTAACTAAAACTGCTTCGAATAAACGCATGTAAAAATGTTATCTTCTCTCCAAGTCCGTAATCAAGTTGATCCGCCAAAGGATTACGTCCAATTCGATGTAACATTATGATTATTTATAATTGCAATAAAATGTTTACAGTCGTCTCCTCTCTCATAAAACCCAAACTTTTCCCTTCTTCCCTCCCACCAGCTTCGTGTAAACGTACCCAAACTTGCCCGTAAAGCCGCCTCTAGTTGGGTGATAACCTGTTGAATCTCGCACGGCAGGTTAGATATTCATCACCCATCGTGGCAGTAATTACAGCCCATGAGGCGCTCTGCCTGCATTTTACAGCACCAGATCACAGACGGACTCTGCCCATTTAGTATTTTGTATAGACTAAGCGAAATATAATCACAGTTTCGTAGGATGCTGGCCATCTTTCATTATCACGGTTGCGAACGAGCTATCACCTGCCGAAAATTACGGCGGCTTTCTAACATTTCGACAACCGGCGTAATTGTTGTCTTCGTGTTAATCACAAAGAAGTGGAGGTATTTGTTTTTGGTAAGTGCTGGTTCGGTGCCACTAGCATCCTGTCTTCGCATCACACCCAAGCCTACAATTATCGCCTCGCAAATTGCTGCAAATTCGAATACAATTTTGGATGTGTCGAAAGGATAACACGAACACGAAATTAGAATTAGAATATTACAAAAAATCACCCAAAAACGGAAGCTTGTCTATTGTTGTTTCGTTCGTTTTGTCTGAAGTTTGTCACTGGCTTTTGAAAAGTAAACAATCGGGACCACTTACCAGTCTCAAGAAAAAATGACCGGAAGCTTTGTTTATTTACGGATGCTTCCTGCCGATAAACAAAAAAACTTTGACAACAGCGCCCACCAAGAAGCCCCATTTTAGCCGCACATGTGTTACCATTATTAGGCGTCTCATTCCCTTATTAGTGGGATATTTGTTACCGTTAGCAGAAGGAAGTCTCTGACACCGCCCGATGAAAGAAACGGACCATAAACGCGTGCCTTTCCCTAAACAGCAAAAAATCTACCTCCCCATCTTATTCTTGGAGCCAGTGATTGTTTTAACAATGTCCTTCGGCTAACCAAAGAGATAAATTACTGAAAACGTGTCCAACAAACACCCATTTGGTCTATTGATGATTGACTTCGGCGGGATTTTAGGGATTTTAAGAGCCGACAATAAAGCTAATTCTGAGTAGGTCGACTCCAACCCCGCCTTCTCATCCGGTTTTGTTTTACTTTAGCCCATCGTTGGACCGAAACCGCCACTTTTTACGAGCGTACAACTGAGTTATGGTTTCTGAATAATAAAAACATCTTGGAGACTGTTGATAAGATACATAATTATTTCGACTGCTCTGTGAAATATTTGGTGTGGTGATAGGGGCACTAACAAGAATACAAAGTGTGGGTACGTAAATAGGTAGTGAGCGGTCAAATCTGAGAACTATGTGGGCGGTCATGGCTCCTCAAAGTAACCCATGCGTGATGACACAAAAGGCACAACTGAATTGGACACAAAGAATTTAGGCTGACTCTCCCTTGCCCGACTCGACAGTTTGAGATTGATTCATTCAGGAAAAAGATTACACAGGAACACCGGAAATAAACACTATTCAAACGCTTTCAAAGGGTGCTTTATGCAGACAAATTGTGCACTTTAAAGCTTAGTTTTTATTCATAATTGCACTTACCACAGAAAAGAACTCCAGCCTTTCTTTGTTCTTTCTACATTTTTTTGTATTCTTCGAAATTGTAATTATTGTAAGTTACAAAATTCAATTCCTAAAATACGTCTCAACTTTCATCAATTTGATTCACAGTTTGCGCGTGTATGAACAGGGTGTTATTAGGTAAAGTTGTAATAGCTAATCAAGGAAGGTAAACTCTCTTGGAATCCGTCATTATTTTTATTATTTATTTTTCGTTTTATTTACAAAGATACAAGACTTTGAAATCGTCCAGTTAGATTCATTCAATCTAGTTTTGAATTTTGCGAAAATCCAAGTAGTCTTTCGACCAAATGAACAATTTGTCACTGAATCAGTGGTGCCAATAACAGGAAGAAAAAGTACTGCAATTTTGTTTGGAAAACAAAGAGAAAATAAATTTTTAATAAATGTTCAAAATGACATGTGGCTGCCGTAATAACGATAGCTTTATTGTGTTGCAAATAAGTTTATTTTCACAAATGCAAACAACAATAAGTGTAAGTTTGATGTTAATCCTAAAATTTCCTATGATAACTTTGATTAAAAATTTGTCTTTCTTACTTTTTGGTTTTTAAATAGTTAAAAGAAAACCGGAAAAAAACTTCGAAACTTTACTTTTCACGGCTTCCTCCATCTCCCCTTTCACTATGGTCGTAACCTATCACCCTGTATTCAATGCATTTCCACATTTGGATGAACATAAATTTCCATGAAAGCTCTAATGATTTTCCAGAATTTTGTTTGGACTTTTCACTGGACTTTTTGGGATTATTGAAGACTAAAATTCCTATATTCGTTAGAACTAAATGTCACCATTTAGAGTTAAGGGGATCTTCGCAGTCGAACAGTATTCAGATTTTTTGTGGGCAGGGCACTGTAATTTGGCAGAAATCACTTAAGTTGTGAATAAGCAATGGTGCAACCAGTATGTAAGAAAAAGAAAGTAATACAAACATTTAGAGAACTGAAATTCGACACTTTTAAGTTCCCTGTTATTGGTCGAAAAATGGTTCTGACCTGACCATAACAAATTAACCAGATGAGCATTGAGGGATGAATGGGAGTTTACGATGCTGGTGTGTAGGTCTATGGTAAATAGAATAATAAGCATAAAAAATACATATATTGAACAAAATTGTTACATAGTATTTTTCAATTGTTTATTTTAAAATTTCACGGGCCATTGATTCTAGGTAATTTTTTTTTAGTTTAGGCAGCATTGTATCCCAAAATGATTGGTCATATTCGATCTGGAAATAAATGAATACATAAATATCGTTAATTAATTAATGTTTACATTTTACCTTTTCAACAAAAAATCCACAAGGAGTCCAAACCATAAAGTGACAATATTTCGCTCCTGTGATGGCCAGCTGTCCTTGTACTTGGTAAAAATATTGATGGTTTCGTTTCAGCTGGAGATTTCCATCATTTCGTACCAAGTAATTTAATTTTTTTTCCTCGCTTGCTTCTTGAAGGGTTCTGTTCTTTACTGACCAAGGGCACTTGATTTTTAAAATGTTGTCTTTGTCAATAATTCCATCCCGGCTAGCACCAAGAAAGTTATTATCCTTGTCAATAAAAATCCGCAATCTGAAACGGTAACCTCAAACTGTCTTTGGAATAATAATTTCGCAGTACTCTCGTTTTCGGATCCCCATTTGATGGCGGCGCTCTTTCTAAATTCACTCGACAAAATGTTTTGGCATAGTTTTTTTGGGTCTGTTGAATTTCGTAATTTGCACACAGTGCCAAAATTAGAGGCAGTCAATCGGTATCTTCTTTCTTCCTTCCACCTAGTATTAGCGGTTTGTCCTCGTGTCTCTTTTTCAATAAACTTTATTTGTTCAGCGTCCTTTTTCAAACTTGTCAATAAATCCTGCCGTTTTTTTAAAAATTCTTCTTCGTCCATTTGAATCCCGTAATCTTCGTCAGGTGGTGCAACTTCTTTTTATGTCGAGGAAACAACTGCCTCCTAGCTTTATTGTAAGCAGATTTTCTTTTCACGCTCAATGTACTTTTTTGCGTACTTTCCTGGACTTCGTCCGGTCATTTTTTTTGAAATCGTCGAAAAATAGTTACTTTTTTTATTATAAGCAATAGCTGCTGCATTGCATCTTATTGCGTAACTATTTTTTATAGAAAAATTTATCCTTTTCCCTCCTGTGAATTTACAAATTATTGCATTGTAACATTCAGCGGCACCTGCTTGAACCAAATGAGCGACTTAGAACTTAAAACTTCAGCCACTTTTTTTGCCTTATGAATGACTTCATTAATCATCGATGTTACAGTTAGGGGAGGACGAAACCAATTTACCATGTGTTGTAACATAACGGATATAAGAAATTTATAGTTTTTGGTGATTAGTTGATTAGAAACCGTTCTAATGGACGGCTTTTAAAATTTTGATAGCAGAAAATTATCAGCATTCGTGTGATGGAAATAATAAAATATCAAAGAATAAAGGGTTTAAGGCTTCCAACACATGGAAGACAAGTATAGAAAACCCAACAAACACACTGACGCGCCCTGCGCTGCATACTTCAGTAGTTCTACTTTTGAGTTTGTTATTTGGTTTAGTTTTTAGTAATTGTACAAAAAACAAAAAGGAATTACATATTTCAGTAAAAAAAATTGTTGTGTTCAGAGATTAAAAGAAACTCACGCATTATCTGTGATTTTTCCAGATTTTAAGAGACTCGATATTGATGTTACAAAAAAGTTGAAATCTGAATCGGTTTTCTCAATTCAGTTCTGTATTTACTTCCTATCTAATTACTCACTGTTTCAACAGAACCAAGAAAACAACATTGCAATACGACCCTCGTGTACTTTTTCCTGTTGTGAAAGATAGGTATTTCTCGTTATCCAAGAAGGATGATAAATAAATTATGAATCACGGAAAAACGAGACCCTCCAGCTATCTTTACAGCTACTCGCGGTTAAGCTCCGTGTAAAGATGTTCAGACATCGACAAAAACCAAATCGTGTCAATATTTTGTATTAATGAATTATTAATCACAGTGTCAAGTATATTGGTGTCTTCACATAACAGTCATTGTTTTCTGATTATCAACGAATATTACACTATGTTTGTGGGTCATTTGATAGTACTAATCGCACTGATTTTGGTTGGAACTATCGATAGTTTTCCTTTAAATTTACTGAGTAACCCTCAAGTACCATCCCCGAAAGTGGTAAGTGATTTTACTGAACAATTTACTTAACAACTTAACTAATTATAACTGTCTGCAATGTTAATTGAACTAACTTCATCGATAAAATTTTGATATTGTTATTACCGATAATAAACAACGCAGAGAAACGGACGTGGATGTGAACTGTTACCTTCAGAATAGATAATCACAAAAAATGGCATTCCATTGTTGCCTCGCTTGAATCACTTTCGGTTTTAGTTGGACTTCCTTAAAAAATTTGGTTACATCGAAGAAGATGATGCCAATTCCGGAGCCTTATACACGGAATCAGGTATTTCGGAGACTATCAAAGTCGTTCAAAAATTCGGAGCTCTTGAAGAAACTGGAATACTAGACAATGCAACTTTAGCGGTAACCTCATTATCGAGTCCTTAAAAAAAACCCAATTTATCCTTCTTCCAGCTTATGACATCTCCTCGCTGCGGCGTCCCCGACATAAAAAGGAAACGAGTAAAGAGATACAATTTGGGGTCGCCAGGGTGGAATAAAAGAACCATTACTTATTTGTAAGTCTCTCTTATCTCATTGAACTTTTTTCATTTTGAAATAGTATAGCGAACTGGTCCCCGAAGCTTGGAGAAGACTCAGTTGCGAAAAACATTCAATTAGCACTCGATGTTTGGGCGAAATACGGACGTTTAACTTTCAGAAGAGTTATGACTCCGGATGCTGATATTATTGTGGCATTTGGAAGTAGTTATCATGGCGATCGCTATCCTTTCGATGGTCGCGGAAATATTCTAGCTCATGCTTTCTTTCCTTACGAAGAACAGTCGTTCGGTGGTGATATTCATTTTGACGCGGATGAAAATTGGACTGATTCTAAAGAAGCAGCTAAGACTGATGGGTTGGATTTTGTTACTGTGGCTCTTCACGAATTGGGACATTCTTTGGGTTTATCACATTCTATAGTACCTGACTCTGTTATGTTTCCGTATTATCGTGGCTACGAGACGGAAAAAGATCTTCAGTTGGGTTATGACGATATTCTTGGGATGTACGAGTTGTATAGTAGGTAACACAAAGAATAAGGGTCTTGCAATTTTGGTTATAGTTCGTAGAAATATAAAGGATGAGCCCACACAGCCCCCGACTACTCATGTTGACACAACTTCAACAGAAACAGTTGTTACTCACCCTAGTACTACCCATTTTGATGCAACAACAACAGAAACAACTTTTATTCACCCTGGCACTACCCTTACTTTTACTACCAATGAAAGGGACAACACACCTTGGTACTCCGAGACAACCACACGTTTCTACAAAACCACAACTGCCAGAAATTTTTCAGTAATCTATGAGGGTGACGATGAAGAAGTTCAGGTTCATAAGAACCACGACACAACGCATAATATTCCTTCAACAAACTCTCCAAGTTTACCGAATATTTGTTTTGGTCAGTTTGACGCTGTGGCGGTTTTGAGAGAAGAAATTTTTGTTTTTAAAGAACAGGTTCGTTTTTAAAGGTACCGCTCGCATATCATTTAGGTTTTTAGTACGTTTGGAGACTCAAAGAAATGGGAAAAGTGTCAGAGGGGTACCCTATTTTGTTCCGACAAATGTTTCCAGGTCTTCCTAAGGAAGTTGTGAAAATTGATGCCGCGTACGAACGACCAGACGGAATGATCGTTTTATTTACAGGTGAAAAAGTGGAGTTGGTAAAAAGGTGGTTTAATTTCAATTAATAGGAGACAAATTTTGGGTTTACAACGGCAAAACGTTTGTGGAAAACAGCCCAAAGCCGATTTCTTATTATGGGCTTCCATCAACTATTGATCAAATCGATGCAGTTCAAACCTGGGCTAGAAATGGTGGGGTTTTAGACCGAAATTTTTGAAGATTATCTCAATTTTTATAGGAAAAACTTATTTTTACAAGCAAGACAGATTCTGGAGATATAACGAAACAACTAAAGCTATGGACGAAGATTATCCGAAGCACATGGAAAGATGGAGAGGAGTACCGCATAATCTGGACGCTGCGGCAACATTTAGAGGTGCGTAATTGCTTATTCTTGCACGAATTACTACTAATACAAAATTCAGGTGTGACGTACTTCTTTAAGGACGAATTGTACTGGAAATTTGATAATAACTGGGTTATAGTTACGGAACAATCTCCATTGCCTTCGCCTCAGCTTTGGATAGGGTGTCCAGAAGATTACCAGACTTTATTCCGATTATAAAATGCTTAACAATAAAACGAAACAAGTTTATTTAAAACAATGTTACTTTGGTAAAAATTTATCATACAATGCTTTTAACTGGTCCCAAAATACCAAACACAAAACGGTGTGAGGACCCAGCCTCAAATACATTGGACCTACACCTTTATAAAAAGCCGGGAAGCCTTCAGTTTTAAAGATTTTGATTACACAATCGACGTAATTGGAGTATAACAATCCTTTGCCATTAGCATCCACGGCTGTAAAACAAATGGTAAAATTTTCAGTAGAACAATGACATATGGTTGCTTACGTTGGTTGTACAACCTCGTCATTATAAGATCAAATGGTGTCATCATAACACTGATGGCAACTCCCCCGACCATGCTACCACAAAAAGAAGTTAGCAAAGGTTTTCCAGAGAAGTATTCATATTGGTTGAGAAACTCCTTGCTATATTTAAAAGAGGTAAGTTGGGATGTGGATCCAACGAAAGCTCTCGGTACTGATGCCCCTGCCCCACGAAAGAGACCTTTGAGCTGAAAAATAATCTCGACATAAACAAATACGCTACTTAAACGAGTGTAAAGGTGAAATAAAAACTACTCTTCGTGTTAATAAATTTATTCCCAAACTTACTCCATTCATTTTGTATATTTTTTTAAAAGCACTCCAACTTCCTTCATGGCTATGCTGGTACCCCACAGCAATAGCTTGAGCAGCTTGTGACTGTAAATGTGTTTTCACTAAAAAGAAAGGACTAGCAAAGTATTGACCAACGACTCCACCTGCTCCTCCTACCAAAACGCTTTTATAGAAAACCAGATTTCCATTTTTATCGGTAATGTAGCCGCGATTTTCACCAAACTGAAATGTTCCTGTAGATATAGTTAGAAAAGAGACAGTCTGAACTTAAGTACGTGCCTAATCTCATTCCGTTCATTATCAGTTGGACCCATAAAGCTGGAACTAAGCCTTTTTGAAGGGCCAAAATTCCGTCATTTTTAACGACTACGTAACCAGCGTGGAGTACATTTTTATAGTGAATTTTGTGCTGCCCTTTTGACTGTAGTTCACCTTGAAGTTGCATCCGAGTTTTTAGGACTTCTAAGGGGTTTGTGAAGAGACATGCGGCCATCGCTGCTCCTCCTGCTATTGCGAAGTCCATTTTTGGTATATAGCATTAGGAATGCTTCTAGTTTTTAGCCTTGAAAGATGTGGAAAAACGATAAATCGTTAGTGCTTCTCATTTAAGTATGTGTATGTGTATAGTTAGTACTTGCAAGTTTAAAAAACGCGAAGTCAGACATGCGCAGTCAGTGAAATTTTGAAGTGCACGTGCACATGATGCGAATTTATTAATTGTGCAAGTTTAGAAATTCGAATCTAGTTCCTTTAATGAGTATAATAATTTCAATTGAATTAACTTTGAAGTAAGTTGTGATTAGTAGAATAAACATTACATCATATCTCATTATTTATCAATGGTTTAAGAACATATTGTATAACAATAGTATCAGATAATCATTTTCAAATATTTTTTGTACTGAATTGTTAAAGCTCCGAATAATATTACTTCCATTTTAGGCAAGTACTTAATTTAAGTCACTAACATTATGGATGGTACTTACCTACGTATATATTAATAATAATCCAAAATATCACAATTTATCACTGTTTCATCTCATGTATTTCGACACCAAAAACTTGAACTGCGCTCCTGTTATTATTGCTAGCTGTACAGCTGTCTGATAAACACACATACATAATTACGTCTATTGATTACACAACCGCACAGACTTCACGAATAGGAAACCAGCAATACACAAGTTTTGACGGTTGCGTATGGTAGCTTTGGCCCCAAAACGTACTAGTTGAGCAGCAATTTAATTACTAGAGCAGCTAAACAACTTTAATTTTTTGCTCAGTGCCAATTCCCTGGAATTTAAAAAAGAAACTAACCCCTTGTTCTCCGTAAATCATCTTCATCGCTTGCCACATCCCCCGATGCTTATGCTGAAACCCCACAGCAATCGCTTCCGAAGACTGCGTTTGTAGATGCGTCTTCACTAAAAAAACAGGACTACAAGCTATTTGTCCGGCGACTCCTCCAACACCTCCAGCTAGAACGCTTTTATAAAAGACTGTGTTCCCTGATCGATCTAGAATGTACCCTCGATTTTCCAATGTTTCGTAGATCCCTAAAAACTGTTTCTTTCAAAATTATTTTAATATCCAACCAACTAACCCAGTCGAACTCCATTCATAATAAACTGAACCCACAAAGCAGGAGACAGCCCTTTTTGTAGGGATAAAATCCCTTCGTGTTTTACTATCATGTAAGTGGCATGAATTGTGTTTCTATAGTGGACTGTATATTCCCCTTTTTTAGTTAATTCACCCTGCAGTTGCATGCGAGTTTTTAAGACTTCTAAGGGGTTGGTGAAGAAGCCAGCGCCCACCGCAGCTGCACCAGCGATCACAAAATCCATTTTATAAGAACTGGAACAAAACTTGCTCTATCATTAGTATAATAACATATATAGATTTTAGTCGGTTGTCCTGTTATCTTATCATTGGATTCTTTTATATAATAGCAGATTTAGAGGAAAGAATAGTACTTAACATTTATTAGTAGTGGAAGTGTGTGATTTAAATTAAAAAATAGGAAAAATAGTCTTTACACAGATTTACAGGTGCGTACTTGAATTATTAATTTTAATTTATAAAAAAAAATTAGCCCCTTTATCCTATTAATAATAATAAAGCAGTTTTAATACCAAATATGTAAACAAGTGATGCAATTTATTAATTATTTCAATATTTTACAATTATTTATAAATACCTGTTGTTTTCACTTGAATGATCGACACATAATTAGTCTGATTTGTTGCTTAGTGTTGAACTGCAATCAAATTATAAGTCATGGACAGTGATACAATGGGGAAAATTCCAAACAATACTATATTTATAAACGAATATCTCTTTGCAATAAAAACCTTGATACGAATGTTAAACAACATAATTCATTAAGATTATTTGTCTAATTTCCTAAAATCACTATCCGTCACCAATTAATCGATAAGTTCTATCTTCATCTCCGTTCTTTTAGATTGATTTCTCTCTACGCAAATAAACCGTCATGCAATGGTGGGGCATGACACCCAATTCCGACAATTACGGCTTGCAATCATGAAGATCAAAACATTCACAGTCACTTCTTTGGTTTTAGCGTTTGAATCTCCCCCAAAATGGATTTTGCGATAGGCGGCGTCGCAGCGGTATGTGCCGGGTTTTTCACCAACCCTTTGGAGGTAATGAAAACACGAATGCAACTCCAAGGAGAATTGCGAAGTAGAGGTCAACACGCAGTTCATTACAAAAATGTGCTTCATGCAGGCTATGTCATTGCAAAACACGACGGGATTCTAGCATTACAAAAAGGATTAGTTCCAGGACTGTGGTTCCAACTGGTTCTAAATGGCTATAGATTCGGTAAAAACTAACTAACTTAGCATAAAATAACAATCGGTTTCAGGACTCTACCAGATCCTTGACGATAAAGGGTACATGAAAGATGAAAAAGGGAAGTTGATATTTTATAGAAGTGTGGCGATTGGGGGCTTTGCTGGCGCTACCGGTGCTTTTATCGCCAGCCCTTTTTATCTAATCAAAACGCACCTCCAGGCGGAAGCTTCTAAGGAAATTGCTTTTGGACACCAGTACCATTATAGAGGGACATGGTCCGGTCTTTGGGGGATTTTCAAGCAACAAGGAGTACTTAATTACTTTTTTTGAAAATTCCCAAAGTCACTGTGTCTTTTAGATGAAAGGACTGTTTAGAGGTGCGTCTTCGGCAGTCCCACGTGCATTTGTTGGTTCAACTTCCCAATTAACTTCTTTTGCGTATTGCAAAGAGTTTATGAAAAAGTACGACATTCTACAGAATTCGCCTTTGCTTCTAAGTTTTATAGCGAGTATGGTTGGAGGTGTTGCCATCAGTGTTATGATGACACCTTTCGATTTGGTTTCCACAAGGCTGTACAATCAAGGTAAAACAACATAAATCCGGAAGGATTTTATTAGTGTTGTATTTTAGGGGTGGATAAAGCCGGCAAGGGGTTGCTATATAATGGTTATACTGATTGTGTTCTCAAAATATGGAAAACGGAAGGATTTTTAGGGTTCTATAAAGGGCTAGGTCCTAGTTATTTTAGATTAGGACCACACACAGTTTTGTGTTTAGTTTTTTGGGATGAATTTAAAGATTTGTATCATCGATTTAAATGAACAATTATAAAGTTTTTTATGTGTTATGCTCTTTTCTTCCAATTACGTCAATAAATGACCCTTATCGTAATTTTTAATATCCCAAAATGATGAGGCTTTCAACCAAGTGGTCACTAAAATAAATCTTTCTCAATTACGTCTTGATAAGATAAATTTGTAGTATACATAAAAGGCGACGTTCAAGGATAAACCGATCAAATATTTAACTTGACCTATCAATCCAGCGATATAAATTGTAACCATCAAAAACATGTGATAGTTTACTCTATAATTAACAATTGCATAATGTTCTCCCAACGCATCAGCGTCACTTCTCCCGTCAACTTCTTCACAAGAAACTGTAAGTTATTTCAATTCCACCACAGTTTGAACTCGTTTTTTTAGATGCTGCAAAATCAAAGATACTGGTCGCTAAGCCTATCGTGGAAATCGATGGCGATGAAATGACCAAACTAATATTCGACGAAATCAAAGAAAAATTGCTCTTTCCTTTCGTTGATCTGAATCGGGAGTATTACGACTGCAGTCTTACCAACAGGTAAGCTTCTGTTTGTGTTCTCGCTAATTCTCGTAGAAATAAAACCCAAAATCAGGTTTCGAAAGACGCAGCTGCGGCTATTTTACAACACAATGTTGGTGTTAAATGCTCTACAATAACCCCAGATGAAGAAAGAGTCAAAGGTGAGTTCTACGATTTTTTTAGTGAAATTGAAATGGTTTCTCAGAGTTTGGTTTGAGTCAAATGTGGCCCAGTCCTAATGGTATGATCCGGAATGCTCTTAACGGCACTCAATTTCGAGAATCCATTATTTGTAAAAATGTGAATAAGTACGTCCCGGGATGGACTCAACCCATCATAATGGGACGACATACGTTTGGTGATCAATACGGTGGTAAAGATTTGATTATTAGCAAACCCACGAAAGTAACAGAAATCGAGTTAATGACTCAGTTCTAATGTAGATTTTCTTAGATTTTTATTACTCTTCAGTCTGATGATGGTAAAACAGAATCCATCGAAGCCTTCAGTTACAAAGGTAAAGGTGTGGCAATGTTAACATTCAACACAGAAGACAGTATTAGAGCTTTCGCCGAATCGTGTTTTAGAATGGCTTTGGAGAGAAATTTCCCACTATTTTTTGCCACCAAGAGCACTCTTTTGAAACAGTACGACAAGCTCTTCAATGAAGTCTTTTTAGATGTTTACGAAAAGTACGATTTTTCTACCAATTAAAACCTCTGATGTTCATATTCTAGAGAGTACAAGTCAAAATTCGAAAAAGCGAATCTCACTTTTGAACTACGTCTAATCGACGACATGGCAGCCCAAGCTATGAAATCATCAGGTGGTTTTCTATGGGCTTTAAAAAGTTACGACGGAGACGTACTTTCTGATGTCGTGGGACAAGGATTTGGTTCCATGGGTTTGATGATCCACAGTTTAGTGTCACATGATGGTAGAACTATAATGACGGAACCTGCTCATGGTACTGTAACACGACATTATCGGTAACTACGTGTTTAGGAAGAGAACTGTAATTAAGATGTGATTTAAGGGAATATGAAAAAGGGTTGAAGACTTCTACTAATCCTATTTCATCGATTTTTGCATGGACGAGAGGTTTGCAACATAGAGCGAAATTAGACAAGCATCAAGATCTGGAGAACTTTACAAAGCAGCTAGAAAAATCGACTGTGGATACTGTAGAGTCTGGTTTGGTTACTAAAGACCTGGCAGCGTGTGTTCATGGAAAAAACTACAAAGACAATCAATATTTAAGTACTTCGGAATTTATTGATGAAGTACGGAAGACGCTAGATCGCTTGTTTTAACTTCGTATCTCTATTATATCGCTTTTATTATTTCAATAAAGAAAAAGTTGAGAATAAAGTTTTGCACCAACCTAAAAAACGGGAAGTTGTGACTCATTTGAACAAAAAAGGGTGACATACAAACGCGTCCAACACGTCCTTCGATGGCATGCAGACTCCACTCTTGTTTTTGTTCTCAAGGTCGACCGGTTCTGCTGAAGATCGCAAAATTAGGTCATGAAGTATGCACCTTCAGGGTGAATTTTTTGATTGGTTGTCGCAAAGTCGTACGGGTTTGTTTACTACAAACTTGGAGCAAACGTAAACAAAGTTGTAAAGTGGAGTTGAATGAATGTGGGTAAAATGTAAACAATTTATTTATTCCTACTTGACGTAAGAGCGGTTTTACAAGATTTTATGCAAAATTTCTTCTATCAAATTCGGTAACAATAATAGAGTAATATTTAAAAAGGAATTAATAGAACAACTTCTGATTTCGATATACAGGATGTCTCAGAACTCATGACCCATAAAGCAAGGGAGGGGCCGATAGCAATACAGATAGTAAATTTCAGAATAAAAATTGAATAGGTATTGCAGTTGGACATGGAATTTTTTTAATAATGTAAGAATGTCTCTTCGAAAAAATGCCACGAACACTCTCTGTCAAACCTGAATACCTCTTTTGGAATGGTCTCTTAAGAATAAAACGTCATTTTAAGTGTACTTTTATTAAAATGGAAGACACGGTGATAAAAAGCCTATCCAAAAATTGTGATGCATGCTAAGAAATTGCTACACTTCTTTTTCCGTTACTGAGAATGTCTCTTCCGTGCCTGCTGAGTGAACTGGCGATTCTAACGGTCGTGACGCGAATCCTTTTTTACACAAGAGAGCAATTTGTGCTGGATCCCGCCCTCGTGTTTCAGGCAGATAAAATCTGAAAAACTTCATTTACTTCAAGTCGAAGTTAGTTGAATCTCACCTTATGAAGAAGTAGAGTGCGATTACCACCACCGCAAAAATAAAGAACGAAGCTGCTCCTAGATAAGTGAGCATGGATTGGAAACACAAAGCGATGACGAAGTTTCCCCCCCAATTTGCCATGCTACCGAGAGCCATAGCGCTAGGCCGGGGGCCAACTTCAAATAATTCAGAACCAATGAAGTAGGGAATGGGACCAAGAGCAATACCGTAGCATACAACAAAACCCAAGACACCAACAATGCTTAAATACGGCATCCACGATATTTTTGACTGTAATAAAATGAATTAGATCGGGTTACACTGAAAATATGTGAGTACAATTAAAGTAACTGCGACACCTAAAAGAAGTAGGAAAAACGCAGTTGTTATCAAACTCAGCTGAAGTGTTGATCTTCGGTTGAATCTCGCCATGACAGGAATTGAAATAATTGCCATAAAAAGGTTGCAGCAACCAGCCGCGATTGTTGCTAGTTGGCTATTTTCTAAGGAGAAACCTGCTTTTAGGAAGATCGAGACAGAATAGTAGAAGACCTGAAGAGATGATAAGTAAATGTCAGTAGAATGTTATGATACCAACAGCGTTGATTCCACTAAATTGCTGGCCTGCTTGAAGACTACAAACAAGCAGAAGTGGCAGTAGTAGCGTCCTATCAGTTAACACCCTGAGTAAGTTCCACGAATCTGTGGTGTTGTCACCGTCGTTGTCTTGTTCTTCTAATCGGAGTTCTTGGATTTCGTGTTGAAGGAGCTCTTCTTTGACATTGCGAATAAACGCCAATTCTATGGAAAATAAATTTCAAATTTCTTTATTCGACGTGAAATACACTTACGTTTAATAGCCAAATGGGGTTGTTTCTTCACGATGAAGAGGTACTTGGGACTTTCAGGCAAAAAGAATAATAACCCTCCACACATAATTAAAGGTATTAAATAAGCAGCCAATAAATGTGGCCAATAGAGTTCGTTTCCTAGAATTTGACTTAGTGATAAAACCTGTCCTACTAGAACTCCGAAAGTTACTCCCAAAGGACACAAAACTCCCATAGACCCTCTAAGTAAACCCGGAGCTAACTCCGTTAAGTACATCGGCATAACACTTGTAATCAACCCTAAAAAAATTAACCGTTGAATCGTGACAGACTCATTTCAACAATACCTGAAGCAACCCCCACCAGTAGTCGTCCTCCTATCAACATTTCCACAGAATTCGCTGCTTTAGACACAAAAAACAGTATACCAGCTATAGCCCCAATCACGGAACTAACAATTAAGGCACCTTTACGTCCAACTTTATCAGCAAAGTAAGAACCACCCAATGAACCAATAGTACCACCTACCAAAAAAATCGCCACAATGGTGGACCATAAGAAGTCCAACCCAGTTCGTTGTAAAACTGATCCATATCTGCTGTGGACGCTTTCGTTGCAAAACTCTTTAATAACCTAGAAAAAAAGACAGGGGAACTTGATTTATGTGGGATGACACCATCACTTACTCCTGCTGGGGAGTTGACTACACCAATATTGTACCCAACTGGTAAGGAGGAACCGATGGTGGTTGCTACTCCCGCCAAGATCAACACTCGCGTCCATGATGGGCGAGATACTGAGATCTCCTGGAAACAGGGAAAATTTTTTTGAAGATGGGGAGCAAGACGAGTGTGAAGGCATTAAAACTGTACCTTGGACGATGACATGGCTTCAATAACTGGCGACTAAAGAGTCCTTCAGTACTTTATGTAATTTCCAGTTTGTGATAACGTGTTTTCAATTAAAATTATCTAATTTTAATTAAAGTCAGTTGATAGAAACGAAAGGAAATGAGATGCAGAACTTTATTAATTTTTTTATAAAATACATTATGTTGAAAATATTGTTTTGAGAATTGTCATTGCTTTTAAGCGGATGGATTTGGTTACGAAATCTACCGAGCTCAGAAAAAAAATTGAAACTGATTTTTTTTGAGCTTGGTAGTCCTGTACAGTAAAAAGCAGTAATATCAAAAAATATCTGTTAAAGTAGCGCCATTGATATGCAATTTTTCTGTGGTCAGAAAGAATAATTTTCCAAATACAATTACATAACTATAATATAATCTCTTTTTTAATTTCGGCAAAAACTTTCGCTTTTTTTATTCGCCAAGAAATCACTTTGTTGTGCGTTGTAAAATGAAAAACACAGCTCAAATTGACTAGACTAGATTAAGTTTGTACTCAAATTAATATTTTTTGTTAACTATAATATCGACTAGAATGCAGGAGTCGTTAAAGATTGGTACTACTGAGCCCAGGACGAAAACCCACCAAAACCATCCACACTGCCAACCATCCAATACAATGCAACTGAGAAGGAGGCATGCACTAGCGTGGCAGCCTATAGCTGTACGAATAAGTTAAGGAAAAATCGAATAAATGACATTGTGCGAACAAAGAAACTGTTAACGCTTGCAACAATATTACAAGGTTGACTTGATCTACGTCGAAGAATCGTTAAATTCAGAAATAACGTAAATTGAAGTAATTTTTGTTGCGTCTAAAATCGAAACTGCGCCGATTTATTAATTGCGTAATCAGTTTTAATTAAAAGATAAAACACAAGTCAAGCTATTACGAACTTATTGAACCCCCTATAAACCCAAATCCACGTTCCGGCAAGCTTTTAATGAAACAATGAAGGATACATAACAAGGCAGATGTAGGGTGAAACATGGTTAGACCAGTCAGAAAAACTAACAGTTCACAACAAATCATTCCAATAGCAACACTCAATCCAACCACCAGCCTGCAATGCAAAAAACGAAATTAAAAGCAGTCGCACGAGATTCTGACATCTTCAGGGTGTTAGATATTATCCTGAGATGCTCGGAAATTTGTACAAATTTGAGAAAAATGAAGCGTATCACCTTACGATGGTACATGGTCGCCACTCGCGGTACGACTGACCAACAATACGGTTGTTAAAATTTACCACACACAACTAATTAAATTAAATTACGGCTACATTTGGCTCCACGTTTCAAGTCATGTGGAAACAATTTAACAGTGCATTGTTAAACTGCTTGGACATTATATTTTTTCTTTGATTACTCACTGAGTATGGTGAACTTGAAAGATTTGATCCGACGTCTCCACCATTAAACAAGCTTTCACGCTCTGGGGACTGTTCCATAATAATAAGACACAAATGACAAAATGTGCAACTAAAATTAGAAACCTTGCTGGAATTAACTCGGAAGTGTAGTACATGTCACCTGGAAATATTTACAACAACGAATTAGTTTAATAGTACTGCTTAAAGCAAAAGTATTTAGATTTAGATTAACAGAAATAATTGAAATGCTTAATATACTAAGCTTAGATAAATCTCGCTCAACTTATTCTTCGTAATTTTTTTCGATATTTGAGGTTCTTTAATTTTTTTTTATCAATTTTAAAAGAGCATTTTTGTACGTGATTTCTACTTTTTGGCTTATATTTACAACACGAATTCATACTAATGTAAAAGAAATAAAACATCAAGATAATTATTTATTTTTACTAGCAGAAATACATTTTTATAAAAAAGTTTTGTTTATAAAGATAAATTTTATGAAATCTAAGTACATAATAAGAAAATATAAATCATAAATGTTGCAATATTTGATAAATCGAATTAAAGTCGCTTGGATTAACCTTCGGTTTTATATTTGGCGCAATATACGCACTAGAATTTGTAACAAATTTTAGATATGAAGAAAAGAAGAACGAATAAATAGATCGATACAAATGTTATCCATATTTATGAGTTTTTAAGCTTTGTATGGAAATGTATTAAATTGGGTTGAGAAAAATTATCACAAAATACTGAATGAAAATGTTGCCCAAATAAAATGTAGAATGTAAAAAAAATATTCGAATTTAAAACTATTTTAGTATGAGAAAATTGCGTTTAATTTAGAATATTAGTATTAGTAAAAATAAGCAGTTTGTATTCATGTCATTGATCTATTCTCTTTACAACTTATTCTATGGTGGACTATACTTACAACTTTCAGGGATGAATGAAGTGACTTTTATTGCGGATTTCGGTCTACATTTATTCAAATCTACATTACTAAAATACTAAGCAATACACGAGGTATAGTTGGAAATATCTAAATAAACCCAAACATGCGCATGGTAGAGGGGTATTTTTGACATTTGACGGGCCTCCCAACCATAGGCGCCACAGATGAACTATTTGAAAGAACATTCCCGCAAATATTTATTATCGAATCAGAGTGCAAAGGTTACTAAAAATTATCTAAAAGAAGATTTTTAAACCTAGGGCGTAGTTTCTAAATTATAAACACGTCCCATAATAGTGGTTTTATTTTTCAACCAATGTTGGTGTTGACACGACGCCACTGCATCACGTCAGATGTTCGCTGGCGCATGAGTATTGACGCGATTTGCTAATGCGCATCCGTTTGTTTGGGTCTTTTTACATCTTTCCATCTGTAATAAACATTAAAATTCGACTACACTATATTTAAGGTTACATTTGTGACTCAATCACAACATCCGGCCTATGTGTCGCCATCTATTCAAGTAGGAAGAAACCGAGAATTTGGGTTGTGCTTAGGTGGATTTAATTTTTAAAAATTTGTACCTATTTATTAGCGACTATTAGTACAGTTTGGGGAATTGACACCCGATGCATGGAATTAAATTTAATAGAAAGTGGGGGACACCGAGCGAGAAAGAGATTCTTGCATTCTTTCATTCTCACACACATCAAGAAACATGAATTTTCGGTGAGTCCAAGACCGATTAATGGACAAATAGATGAGCGCAACAAAGAAAACCATAATTGCCATTGGAGCGAGGAAGATAAAAATAATTTACCCCCATCAGCGCGAATGCATGCGTCGTGGCATTGTTTTATCATTTTTGGCAAGACGAGGTGTTAACATGATTGCTCCTTTAGTAATTCTTCGCTATTAGAGGGATTTGGTCCTTCGAATGCAAAATGCAACAATTTTATTTTTTTATGAGTAATGATAGGCATTGTATTTCTCAATGAATTTGAGTTACAATTTTCGAGAACTTTGTCGCTAGGATGCATTGAGGGGAGTAATGCCACCCACTGACACTACTCCTCTCCCACTTCTTATTAAAATTGTTCCCATTCATCGGGTATCAATTCCCCAAACTGTATAACTTACACTAATGTTAAAAAAGATTCTTACAATTGTAGTGTAAAATAAACGTTTGGAAAAACAATTACGAGTTGCAAACAGTCGATTTTGTAAGGTAAAAAAAACTTGTACTAAAAGTGATTTCCACTTTTTACACCAAGAGCTTCTTAATTTCCGACGAAAGCTCTGCGGTATCAACAGGCGTGACTTTATCACTTTCGCTATTTTTTTGGTTCTCATGCGCCAATGTTGCACATACTTTTTTGTGCCAATGCCAATGCAGCTTCTGGCAGTTTTTATCACAATACTGTACGACTTTACATTGTGAACATTTCTTGCTTGGTTTTTCTTCTCCGCAGGTACAGCAGAGAGGGACATTATCAATAAAACCTCTTTGTCCATTTATTGCAGATGTGACAACGCTCAATGCGCTTGGTGCATCTTGGCCTGTTAGTGTTGAAACCATTTGTCTAAATAAAGTGCATTCTCTATATGGGAAGTTTTTAACACAGTCCTTAAGAAAAGATTCTAGTATATCCAAAGCGCCGTCTTTACCGGGTTTTAAAATGTGTTTACAGAAGTCTTGGAGGACGTCGCTTTTCTTGTTTTCATCCCCTTTTTGTTTCTCTTGCAATTTAATTAGATGTCCAGCAATGTATGATAAATAGTGGAATTTAAAAGCCATTACTTCATTGGTTTCTGCTTCTCTTTTCATTTCTTTTTCGCACAATAATTCTAGTACTTTTTTTACTTGTACTAAATGATGGGCAATTCCAATGAAACTATACATATTCATTGCAATTTTCACAGGGTGTATAGTAACCTGAATTACAAGTTGGTGAAAGCTTTCTGCCAAAAATGGTGGTAAATACGGTTCCGTCTGTTGCCCCTGAATAACAGTATAGTAATCAACATCAGCTCTCTTCACGTAGTTATTAATTATAGCAACACATTTATGGTGACCCACAAAAGCTGCCATTTGGGCTGCTGTTCTATTCACAGCATTTGTTAGTTCAGGTTTGGCACCAGCTATTAATAGAGCTAAACAAACTTCGAGATTTCCGGACAAACCAGCGAAATGGAGAGCCGCATAGTTGTGTTGATGCTTGCACATATTAGGATCAGCCCCCTAAAAATACAATTTTAGAAAAAACACGCAATATAAAATAAGAACTAACATAATCGAGAAGTAACTGGACCATCTCCTTGTTCCCCTTGTAAGCAGCATGTTGCAAGGGGGTCATCATGTTATTATCCACGATGTTAACATTGGGGTGCAAGTGTAGGATGGCTCTCAAAGAAATAACTTCACCTGATTCAATCGCAGCGAAAAGCTGATTTTCTACTTCACCACCCGCGGATTCCGTCATTGCATCAATGTTTAAATAACGCTTAAGAATGTGCTAAATTTCACACTTATCTCGCCGCTGCTGAAGCTCGCTATCTGAGGTTAAGTGTCGACTGTCAGAAAACACAAGAGTGCAGCAGTTATTTTCGACTGAAATCGCTTTTCGGTTGGCTGCAATTAGTGTCATGTGAAGTGATTTTTGAATGCGAGGTGTTAAAAACGCAATAATTCAATTTTAATTGAGAGTTATTCATCATTCTTTTAATTATTACCAGCTCCACAAGTGTTAAAATGCTAAAATGGACAAAAAAATATTGTTTGGACCCGGCGCATCCACCATTTGTAGAAATATATTTTTAAAATTAGAAGTTCCAGTTCAAATAAGATGCTAATTGGAAAAATCAATTTGAGAAAAAATTGGAATTCAAAAAGAAAATTCAGCGACAACGCCAGGAAGTTGTCGTTGACATTTGACAGTAAGCGCCTGTCAAATAAAAGTGGAACATGTAGGAATATTGATTATCTTCCGAGTATGACTGACGTAACATCGAATGACCTTGCATGTGTTTGTAAACACACAGACACGTTGATCTCTGTGTCTGATAGTGCGACCGTTGATCAAGAAGAATTTCCCTTTGGTGAGAGTTAAACGAAAATATAACAATGGATTTTGAGGAAATGTCAGTGATAGAGGAGCAATGTGCAACGGTAAGAAATTCATGACAAACACATTTGTGCGATAAAAATGCTGAAAAAGATCATGGCTCCATAGTTCATACTGGCCATCAACACACATGTCATGCCAATTCTTGCGAATGGTCCCTTAATTTGAGGTAGTAGGAAACGAAAAACGGTGTTTCCAAAAGTGTTTTCTTCGTTTTTTTTCATAAAAAATAATTTAGTTTCTGACGAGATGGGAGGCACATTTGGGTTACTTTGGAAAAACGAAGCGTGCGCAGTGAAATAGTGGTCAAATGAAGCTTTTATTGGTGGATACGCATGATAAAGACATGGTTATGGTCAAACCAAGACCCTGGTTGATCCAAGAAGGCTATGAATGGATAACTGTCAAATTAATGAGTCATTATAATTGACAGTAATCAAACACAATTGCACTTGACATCACATTTAACGTCACAATTTCGTTTTGGTTTACTGTCAAATCTGTCTACCTCAAAACGTCAAAAACAGGTGACTTCTGTCAAAATCAAATGTTACGCATAAATTGATATTGATGAGGACGCATTTTGAATAATTGTATTAAAAAATCGATCGTTCTTCTCGTTCCCACCGTCACTTGACGATAGTCCGTGGACCTTGAAGGCGACTTGCCCCTTTTCGCTCGGAGCGAAGTTTCACTTTTCTCATTTGTCCGCCATACTGTCTGCTTGTGGCATTTTATGATTATCTTTTACGTGTTTTGTTAGAAATATCCAATATTCAGGACAAGTTCACGGTAATCGTAGTTATACTGCGCAATAACCGGCGTAGAGAGCAGTCACGTCGTTCTCGGTTGCCTGTCATTGCGTACGAATACCGGGTTTACTACGCATTTAGAACATCGCAATACGGTAAGCAAGTAGTATTTTACCACTATTACTATATTAGCCCTCACTCTAAATTATCTTTAATAAAATTTCGCTTCATTTTTACTTGTTTTGCTATAATAATTTTGTTTGTATACTCCGCTTGTTTACTGTGTGGGATATTTATGCTATAAAGAGAAACTCCGTTTTAGATGCAGTATACTACAGATAACTTGTAAATTATTCTCAATGACTAGAATGCAGCGGCTTGGAAACTAAAAGATACAATTCACACGCAATTTCTTTTTTTTTGCCTTCACATAAATAGTAAAGATGAGATATTTATTATCAATGTTTTAAATAATAAATCATTTGGAATTTTTTTGACCGGCCGGCTAAAAATATTTGCGTTTTCAAGCTGGTTAGCCTTGACATTGGGTTAAGTATAATAGGTGGAGTGAATGGAAATTCGGTTTTGGCTAATGATTGTTTTTTGGAGATGGGATCAATTTCAAAAGAAAATTTAACGGAAAAAATTGTTTCATTCATATTGCGATTGGCTCATGTTAATTACTCTCGTGGAACTTAATCATATTATGTAGTTAACAAAGTTACTTATGTACTTTACTATCAAATAAACCAAAACAGGTATAATTCGTAGTCCATAAAAAGACAGGAAAAATAAACAGCGAGTGCATTTTTCATTACATACTTTTGTTATCTCAGGAAATGTGTAATAGATAAAAGCCAGTTGCAGTTTTTGCGTTGCAAAAAAAATCCATTTTTACATAAAAAGTTACAGCTTTTAGTAAGTGGATCTTGTTTACGGAAAAAGAACTACGCAACTTGTTTAAGCTGCAAATGCAAGTTTCCAACCTTGTAATTTAAATCAATTTTAATAAAAACTTTGATATTGATTATAGTCAAGTTAGCAGGCAGCAGGCCTAGAATAATTCAAATGCATTCGCGATGACGCAAAATAAGTAAACAAAAGAATAAGCGCAGCAAACGAAAGAGTCACGTTTAGTTGATTAATTTAGCTCTCTTGTCTTAGGAGGGCCCTCATCGCAAAGAATCCGGAAAACGGGGACGCAAGCCGGGCAGAAAATCTGGTGATAAAGTTGACATGAAAGCTAAATTAGGTGAGTTTTAAATCCTATCATTTCGTTCTTTCATTATTTTTAAACGACAGTTTTTACAGAACGTAGCCGACAAAGTGCAAGGGAATGTAGAGCCAGAAAAAAATTAAGATATCAGTATTTGGAGGAACTCGTTGCTGATCGAGAGAAAGCTGTTTTTGCGCTCCGAAAAGAACTAGAAAAGGTTAATAAATCCTTGGTTTAGTATTACACAGTGAATGTTATATGCAACTTTTTGTGAGAATTTGTCTAATACGAACTTGTGCATTTTTCAGTTTCAAGTATGGGCCAAAGAAATTGATGAAGGTAGAGTTCCAGAAGATATTCATTCGCTTTTGGAAGATGTGGGGACTCTCAAAAAAGAAAAGTAATTTTGTAACGTGAAAATTATTCACACAAGAATTACAATTGGTATTTTTTAATTTTTGTAAATATTATCAATAAATACTTTATTAAAGCGTTCTTTGTATACTTGCGAGCGGAAATACCAAGAAGGTAATTTTATTATAACAACTTTTCTTTAAGACTGAGCGAAATTTTAAGTACGATTAGTTCGGGTAAAGTTACTGTAGGTAGGATATTTTACCTGACTAATTCCGGAACCAGTAAATACTCCAAAAACACCCGCAGAATACGCAGTTTAAATTTTTTATGAATGACACTGACAGTTGACATTTTGAAAATAATAGTGCCACCTGTTGACGTCTACTCAAACTCGTTGACGTTTTCTGACAAACCCCCCCTACAGTTTTGACAGTTGACATATAAACGTAAACTTAACTCTTCGTTTAAAGAACTTGTTTTAATTAATCCAAAGTGTTACTCATGCTCATGCTGAAATTAGTAAGTAATTTACCAAGAACTCTCGGTGTCTGTCGTGATCCTAAGAATGTAAGTAATCCATTTTTTTTTTCAGATTTAACCTGACAATACCCACTTGTTGCTTCAATTTTACCGTATAAAACTTAACTAATCAAAGTACAATTCGATCTAACTGTATTTAAGTGCTCTGTAGAATAGAATACATAATGATCTACAGAAAGAGTAAATAATAATGTACAGACCTCCTGAGAACTGTAATCGGGTCAAATCAATCAAAACTAGGTTTGAGAATGTGGAGAACTCAAACTCTAATGTGAAAAAGAATGAGTCAAGGCCGGAAATAATTAGAAAAGATGCCGCTAATCTTAAATGGTTTACACAAAATTTGTCAGAGTTGAGTGACCCATCTAGAAGAAATGTTAAAAGGTCACCAGCTTTCAGAATTGATGTTAACGCTGAAAAGAATACATTTCAACGAGCCGCTACTTGTAATAGAAGTTTCTACCTTGAAAGAGTACAACAATACAATGCAGTTCAAAAGACCAACATTGACCTCAACAAGAAAAACTTACATGAGGACAAAGTGAATGTCACAGAGAAAGCTAAAGAAAGTGATTTTAAACCGCCGTTAATAAAATCAAAAAGTTCCATTGATTTCACATTGATTAGAAGCAAGTTTGAAAATAAAACATCAGAACTAGAACCTGAAACAAGCCCAGTGAAGGATGAGGCACCGGAAGATAAAATCTCGTGTCTCTATGCAAAGCCTATTCCAAAGCACTTACAGAACAAGAGTAGAACTGAAGAAAAGAATGAGATTAATAATGCAAAAACTCTGCCGTTGAGGCAACGTAATGACCACAGTTGTGATATTAAAGAGTCGGTATTGACCGACACTCTAAAAGCAGCTTTAAAAAAACCCTTGCCTGATGGACCAGCACCTCAAAAACCCCCTCGGACTTTTATACACAGTCCTGTTCCCAGTAATAGCAAAAATATATCGTTTTTGCACCACGAAAGCAGCAAAAAAGAGGAAAAAGTAGCGCCCGTCACAAAAACCCAGCAAAAACATGACCCTAGGTATATGTTAAGTAAGCTAGAATGTGCCTTGCGCAATAACAAAATACGAACTAAAACACCAGTGAAACTCGAAAGCTTTACTACTTCAAGCGAAGATAGTGATGATAGTGTTCTATACAAGAGCAAATCACACAGTCACACTTCTACTGTTCCTGTTTCATCTCAGAATGCACAATCTTTTTTTAACTTTAACTGCTTTAATGGACTAACTGTCTCTAAACCCACTTACGAGGCGATAAAGGAGCCAAATTCGTCTTTTTTTGTTAGCTGCCGACCCGAGCCTGTTTACGCTGAGCCCTTTAGTAACATGCAGGATTCTTCCAAAAATGCCATAAACGACAAGATTGCGAAGAGCCTTCATTATATGGTAAGACTATTCAACGTTATTTTTCACTTCTTCCAATGTTTGTTTTTTTTAATAATTTCTTTAAGTTATTTCAGACATTGTTGCGATCGTCACTTTTTTTGTTAGTTTGTCATTCCAAAGATGCTTTTCATCGGTATTTTGGGTGCAATTAATCTTGTCTGTTTATTAAACAAAATCCCATAAATTTTATTTGTTTTGCTTTACATTTGCAAAGTGCTAAACACTTCTGTTTCGCATCAAAGGCTATTTTTGCCCAACGTTTATTCGAAATTAAATATTTATGGAATAGTGGATTTCGAAGTTGCAAAAGTAACAATGTTTCAAGGTCTGCACAGTTTGAATGAAATATTTTAGTAGTTAGATTTTTTTTCCTAAAAATAGAAATGACCTCTAAACAGATCTGTGCCAACTTTTGGTGAAAATGCAATTAAAATGTTAACTTTCAATCTTCACTTAAGGTGGCGCAAATTACTCAAACAGCGAGTTACTGTTTAAAAAAATGGAAATTTCTTTCGAACAATGGCCTTTTTGTCCACTAATTTTGATGCAGAGTAATAATACATGTTAATACATCCGGCAAACAAATTTATTTTAGTACACTGAAGGAATTCTTCAAGATAACGCATTATCACTCATGAATATTTCTCGATATGAGAAATCTGTGAGCTATGAAACTAGGCGGGAGGTAACTTTTTTATGTCATCTAGATATACATAATGACTACCTTCACGGAATGGCCTTAACTTTTTATATCTTGTTCATCTTGTCATTAGCATGCCATTAATTACTTCCGATGACAATGACGCATCACCTGTGTTCTTTCATGTCTCGCTGCGTGTTTCCCCTTCTGTACTCATTAATTTTCCCAAACTTTTAACCACAGTATGAACTCGTTACGTGTTCGGTAATAACTCGCGGAGGCGTTCCTTTATTTATGGCATCACTTAAACCTCGGCAGTATGAATCGTATTTCCACTAGATGTGGAAATTCCCTTCGCAACTTATAAAATCTGACTTTGATTTTAAGAAGAGTATAATCATTGTCGTGTTTAAAGTGTTTTCCATTAGAAGTCACATTTAACAGATCGTTCGTGTGGTTAGTGGTTAAATTTTCTGGTTGGTTTTGTGGTGGAAGTTCTTATCGCTTGTAAGAAATCTATGTGACATTTCCTGTTGTTGCAGAGCACATCGTTGTTGAGTGATGAAGAAGACTGCGTTGTAATGGATAAGTCGCTAAACCAACAGGTAGGTACTCTTCCCGAAAATGCGTACTTTGGGAGTTTTATTATCTTCGTGACCGTGAACTTCCCACAAAAAAAAATCCGTGAGCGTATCTCATGAAATTGAATAGCGATTGCATTTCTATTGTTCAAAATGTGTACGTGTCTTTACATTTTCTTTCAAACATACAAAAAAAAACCCAATTTTATAGTTGCTTTGGGTTTACGTAATTTCAAAAGTTGCCTTATTAGTTTTTATCAAAGCTAAACTTTAAATTCCGGGTTTAACAAAATGAGCTATTTTTGTTATTTTCAGATGTCTCCGGATAACTCTTCAATCTCCTCTATCACCTCTGAGTCCGATCAACCCGATACGACTCCTTTAGTTAG
Organism: Gnatocerus cornutus; assembly: GCA_029298725.1. Lineage (NCBI taxonomy): Eukaryota > Metazoa > Arthropoda > Insecta > Coleoptera > Tenebrionidae > Gnatocerus > Gnatocerus cornutus. The sequence continues at coordinate 7,060,423 of CM055517.1, forward strand.
CAAGACGTCTCCAGAAACCTCCAAAATCAAAAAACTCATCAATAATTTTGAAACCAAGCAAAAGACAATTTCCCAAAATGACAATCAGTGCCACGTTTCCTTCGATGGATCTCGTCGAATCGAAGAACTCCAATTATCTCTACAAAAAACTCTAGAAAACTCGTTTAATGACGAAACAAAAGACTGCAATGATAGGTGTTCAGCAGAAAGGCCTACGTCTGTTGATGCAATCATAAATAAGTTTCAAAATTATGTGAAGACGATGCCAAAATACCAAAAACCAAAATTAACAAAAGATGACTGCCTGTTTTATTGTTGTTTAGTTGTAGGTTGGTTTACGGATAAACCTAAAATTATGTTTAGGTATCCCCCTAATGTACGACTTTGTTTTTGTGACTACTCTAACTAATGAGAGGGTTTCAGGTTAAGATTCCGCACAGGATTGAGGATCTTTGTTATCCAGAAGCCGCCAGTGGACCTCTGGATATATCAGACAATGCCCAGTGTTATTCTCTTGTAATTACCGACGACAAAGGTGAACGCACTTTCGGTTACTGTCGAAGAGTCATACCTGAAGGCTCAACAAAGTGCATTCCTTTAACATATTGTTTACTTAGTAAACACCGAGCGCCCCGGTTTTACAGGAAGATTTTAATTGAACTGGAATCCAGACACGGAATTCCCGATAAGCTCAGAGACGAGTTAATAAACAAACTTTATTACAATAAATATCCCCGCCCAGGAGAATCAATTAAAATCAATTTAAGCAATGACTACAACGGAGTTGAAAACGGACATTGTCGGACCGGCGAAGCGAAAAAATCTCTAGACATGAATGGATTTAGTGATATTAAAAATGAGGAAAAATTTGACGACTCGTCGGAATTCACTCTGACTTTACATCCAGACACTCGATATGAAGAAGCGGACTTGAAGCCATTGCACACGTTACCTTCTCATATTCTTTTAAAAATCTTCGCCTCGCTCTTGTTGGAAAGAAAAGTTATACTAATTAGTTGTGTAATAAGGTAATTGCGTTAATTCGTTTGTTATGTTTGGTAAAGTGAATTTGTTTTTAGCAAATTATCGAGTTGTGTTGATGCCTTGCAAAGTATATTGTACCCGCTTTCGTGGCCTCACACTTTTATTCCAATACTTCCACAGTGTTTATGGGATGTAGTTGAGTCTCCAACTCCGGTAATATGCGGAATATTATCCGTGTCTGTTATTAATAACCATAAGATTGAACATGTAAGTATTAATTTATTGCATTTTTTATCAGATTTTGCTATATTGATTGAAACGTTCAACGACACTATTGTGAATGTATTTACTTTATTACTTATTATCTTATCTTCTTCATAAAAAAGGCTCTTCCCATAAAAAACAAATATTGTAATCAGACAATCATGCAAACCACACTTGTATTCTTAGAAAAAAATGTTTCAATATCAAGGCGAACTGGGTTTCTTATGCAATTCCTTTTTTTTTCAGGGAATAGTTGTGGATTTAGACGAAGGCAGCATCATAATCGAGGAAGGAGACGAAGACAACATATTGTCACATAACATGAAAAAAGTTTGGAACGAAGGATTGAGTCTAGCCCGGACTTTCTCCCCGGATGACTACAGTCACTCCGTCTTTCTAAGTGATGCTTACCTTAGAGTTTTCATTTTTGCACTAAAACACTACAAGAATCACATCGTTAACAGTACTTTTGAGGTGATATTCTAAATTTGGTGTAAATACATTTAAACTTCGTTTTTTACAGAAAGAAGCATTTATAAAGAACGCAAAACCGAAGTGTGTTCGACGATTCTTGAGATGGTTTACTGAGACAACGATGTTCATTTCTTTTATTGAATCTGTGATAAATAACCCAGACAGTTTTAGTCTGTTTGATACGAGAATTGAGATGTATGGATCTGACAAAGCTAAACCAATTTTAACGAAAATTCGAGATTGGAATAAAAAATAAGGACCTGTGTAATACCGCAGATGGACCAAATTAATAATTCCATTTTAATGACAATTTCTATATTTTTTATACAGTGGTCGTTATAACGTTAGAATAATGTTGTATACATACAAAGCGTTTTATTTCCCATCAAATCTTCCTTGTCTGTATTTGTACAGGTGAAACATTTCCTAGTCTATGAAAATCGACAAGGAAAATATTCACGAGTTTGTTTTCAGATAATTGTTATCGGATAATCAAACAATTTAATTTCCGTGTTAGATATTTTTTCATACGCGATATTACTTTTTACGGCACCCGACCCAAATGAATTTCGTTAAAATGCCAACTATCTGTGGAAAATGTAGCGAAGATTCAGTGAATGAGAAAAATAAAATCGTTTGTGATTTGTGCAAGACTTTATTTCATTGGGGGTGTTGTGGTTTAAGCAAAAGCGAACTTTTTTGTTTAAGGGCAAATGAAAGAAAAATTCTATATATCTGTGATACGTGCCGATGTCTTCTGCCAACAGTCATTAAGCACAATAAAACGAAAAACTCGGATACCGGGGAAGTGAATCAAAAGAAAATTGAAGAAAACAGTGAAATGACTGAAGAAAGGGAAGATAGCTTGAAAATTCGGGTAAAAATATAAAGATAAAGTCCGTCACAGACAAATATTTCTTTTATCTTAGACCTCTCCGGAGATTGGCTCATCGACATCGTTAGATTCGGATTTGCAGGATTCGACTCCGTCATTTATAAGCCCTTCTTGCGAATCTCCAGAATTAAGAAAAAAACCTTTTAATTTTGAAGCGAATGGACATTTTAACGACAAAAACTATTCAAAAACTAGACGGATTCAAGAACTCCATTTAACTTTGGAAAGATTCGTAGATTACACTTCCGATACTGAAAAGAATGAACAGATCAAAAGGCCAAAATCTGCTTTTGCAAATTTGTGCAAGTTTCAAAATTATGTGAAAATGGTTCCAAAATACCAAGAACCTGTTCTAACGAAAGATGACAGCTTGTTTTACTGCTGTTTAATTGTGGACCGATTTACAGATAAACCTAAAATTATGTTCAAGTTTCCCCATGATGTATGCATTTTTTTTTATAGTACTACCCCTACTTATAAAGGGTTTTAGGTGGAGATTCCGGCCAAAATTGAGGATCTTTGTTATCCAGAGACCGCTAGCGGTCCTTTCGATATATCTGGTAGCGCTCAATGTTACTCTCTTGTCATTACCGATGATAAAGGCGAACGCACCTTTGGCTATTGTCGCAGAATTATACCAGAGGGTTCATCAAGATGCATTCCTTTAACGTACTGTATACTTAGCAAACACAGAGCGCCGCGGTTTTATAAGAAAATTTTGACTGAATTAGAATCCAGTCATGGAATTCCCTACAAAATGAGAGATGAGTTAGTAAGTAAGCTTTATTACCACAAATTTCCGCAACCGGGACAATCAATCGAAATTCATGTAACTGAAGACTCTAATGGTGTTCAAAACGAAGAGAATGGTATGAGGCGTGATAAGAGAGAGTAAGAAGCTAATTTTAATTTTTAGATCCGACGACTAAAATTGAAGTTTCTTCGTTGCAATTTACTCTGAATTTACATCCGGACATTCGATATGAAGAAGCGGACTTGAAGCCATTGCATACGTTACCTTCTCATATTCTTTTGAAAATTTTCGCCTCGCTTTTATTGGAAAGAAAAGTGATACTAATTAGTTGTGTGATAAGGTAGCAGCGTCAACTTTTTTTGGTTTTATGCATGACCTCTGTTTTAGTAAATTATCAAGTTGTGTGGATGCTTTACAAAGTATATTGTACCCATTTTCGTGGCCGCACACGTTTATCCCGGTCTTACCACAATCTCTATGGGATATTGTAGAAAGCCCAACTCCTGTAGTATGTGGAATATTATCCGTTTCAGTCGTTAATGAGCACGAAATTGAATATGTAAGTTGACGTTTAATTTAACGCCGATTCGTTACACACGTTTTTAGGGTATAGTAGTAGATCTAGACACAGAAAATATAATGATTGAAGAAGGGGATGAAGACAATATTCTGTCGCCCACCATGAAGAAACTCTGGTATCAAGGAATAAATGCGGCCCAGAGGAATTCTCACGAGGATTACAGTCATTCTGTTTCTTTAAGCGATGCATACATCAGTGTCTTCATTCTTGCACTGAAACATTATAAGAATCACATCGTTAACAACACGTTTGAGGTGAGAAATTTAATACGAATGACCACGAAATGATGATTTTTTAGAAAGATGCGTTTATAATGAATGGGAGATCAAAAGGAATCAAAGGATTTTTGAAATGGTTTACTGGAACAAACATGTTCTTGTCTTTCATTGAAGCTGCTATTAATAATCCGAACAGTTTTAGTTTGTTTGATAAAAAAATAGCAAGTCTGGAATCCGATAAATCCAAACCAATTTTCAGGAAGTACTTCAAAGTGAAGAAAACGCCATCCTTCGCTCTGAAAAATGACAAATAAAGCAACTTTAATGGCAAATTTAGAAATATATTTATACAGTGGTCATGTATATTAACACTAAGGCTTTTTTATAATCACCATGAACCATAATTCCTAACTTCATTCAGAATTTTGTGCGTCTTCATCAGGATTTACCATCATCCCATGACAGTTTCTTTGATGCTTGAACAGGTTGCTGACAGTGGTGTACTGTTTACCACATTCAGAACAGGTGGATTTTACATTTTGACCGCTATGTTTTACATAAATATGTCGGTCCAGACTTGATTTGTCTCTGTAGCCTAAAGGGCACTGGGTACAGAAGAACTCTCTCTCTTTATTTTGATGTCTACGTATGTGTTTCTCCAAAGTTCCTTTCAATGGAAATTTAACTCCACAGATTAAGCACATGTAGTTCCTTTCTCTTACATGTAAAAGCATGATGTGGGTTTTAAGAGTACCTTTATCATTGAAAGCTTTACCACAAACCTCACAGATGCATTGTCTAGGATGTGTATGGATCCTCTTGTGCTTCACCAAAACAGTCCTTCTTTTAAAAGCTTTATTGCAGTAGTTACAAACGTGTCTTTTCTCAGAGCAATGAATTTCTTGATGGTCCTTCAGGTATGACTTCTTTATAAAACCAAGACCACAAACATCACAAACATTTTTTTTATGAGTCTCCATGTGTTTTTTAAACGCTTCCGCCGTCGCAAAGTTTCTATTACATATTTTACACTTATTAGTAGCCGCGTCGTTGCGTTTTTCAACTTTAAGTAGCGAAAGTTCCGAGATTTCGTCATAATCTATGTCCTCTAACTCATGTTTTGAAACCATGTGAGTGTGGATATCATTCTTATGAAGAAAACAGTCCCCACATTCAGGACATGTGAAGGTTTTTATTTGTTGGAATTCAAAGTCAACTTCACTTTCATTCAACTGATTCTCTTCACCGTCTGAATCTGAGTTGGATTTATCTTCTTCTTCTTCTTCATAATCGCTATTGTATGTCTCAATTTTGATGGTAATGTAATCATCTTCTCCACCTTTTAATTCAGAAGTCTCCTCAACCGGCGAAGCAACATCAGGCGTTGCGTTCGGTTTAACATTCACATTTTTCACACTATTCAAAACTGTCTTTACTTGATTCTCATTTTCTTCATAAATCGTTTTCAGATTGTAAAACTCGATAATGACAGTGGTGCAATTTTGGCAAAGATATGCAGAAAAACCGTCGTTTTCTTCAACCTGATCGAAATATTATGAGTTCTATAGGTGAATACATATTAATTTAGGACTTACCTCGAATCCTGTGGTGTTTACTAAAATATCGCGCAGTCTTAATCCCTGGTCAAATTCGTTGAATAAATAGTGCATTTGTTTGTCTTCTCCGAAGCACGCGCGGCATTTGTTAAGTAGATCGAGTTCCATTGTCTTTTGTTCAAGATTACCGGAGAGAAGTTGAAATTGGGAGGTTGAGAGTTTCAAATCACAAAACAAAACATTGCAGGAATAACCTACAAATTGAGACGTCAGAAACGTCAACTAGGCGCCACTGCCATTGATAAAATAGAGAGACAACTGGTCTTACTTAATTTTGTTTTCTCTAGTTTGTTTTTAAAGCTTATGATTGACAAAAACAAGTAAACAAACACAATTCTCTTAATCTAAACTGGGAATGAATGGATTATTTTCCTTTAAATGAATCTATCAACCAGGCCATCTATTTTTTAAGTGTCACAGCTGTCAGGGCGGTCACTAGTGTTGAAATGTCAGAGGCGGAGAATTCAAAAATTTTACTTTGGTTGCAATCTGATTGCAACAACAACCACGTGTGTGTCATTTTTGATAACCTTACAAGTTTCATGTCTCCACTTCTTGGTAAGTAAAATGCACCGAAGAGTCGTGGTGACAGGCATGGGGGTGGTGTCCCCCATCGGGATAGGTTTACGAGAAGCTTGGACGAACTTAATTGAAGGAAAGTGTGGCATTACAAGTCTGGGAAAAGAGTTCGAAAACCTCCCTTGTAAAATAGGGGGGCTCGTCCAAGAAAACGGCAGTAGAATCCAACTCACAAACTACTTCAAAAATGCAGAACTGAGGACTATGTGTCCGGCTACAAGCTACGCGCTACTGGCAACCAAAGAAGCAATTGAAGATGCGAAATTGTTAGATGTAAGTGAAGAGACCAAGGCGGAAATAGGAGTAGCTGTTGGAATGGGCATGGTAGATTTAGAAGACATCTGTAGGACTTATGAAGCGTTACAGAAAAGTTACAATAAAGTGAGCCCGTTTTTCGCCCCTAGAATACTACCTAATATGGCTGCTGGGCAGATTAGTATGAAATATGGGTTTCAAGGGCCAAACCATGCTGTGTCCACAGCGTGTGCTTCTGGGGCTCACGCAATAGGAGACGCATTTAGATTTATCCGTGATGGCGAGGCTGATGTTATGGTATGTGGAGCTGCAGAAGCCTGCATTTCGCCCCTAGCGATAGCCGCATTTTGTAGATTAGGAGCTCTAAGCACATCATACAATGATAATCCTCATCAGGGATCAAGACCCTTTGATAAAGCACGCGATGGTTTTGTGATGGGAGAAGGAAGTGCAATTTTGATTTTAGAAGAAATCCAACATGCCAAAGCACGGAAATCCAACATATATGCGGAAATCTTAGGATGTGGACTCTCTGGAGATGCTGCTCATCTCACTAGACCACATGCGGAAGGAAGAGGTGCCATGTTAGCTATGAAAAGAGCCGTGACCAATGCTAAAGTTCAACTAACTGATATTGGGTACATCAACGCGCATGCTACTTCAACACCTATTGGTGATGGTATCGAAGTTGGGGCGATAAAAACGCTGTTCGGTGATCACTCTAGTAAACTTGCGGTCTCTTCCACCAAGGGGGCCCATGGGCATCTACTTGGTGCAGCTGGAAACTTAGAAAGCGTGTTTACAATAAAAGCAGTCCAAGAAGGTGTTCTTCCTCCTACGTTGAATTTAGAACACACAGAAGAAACGAATATCAATTTTGTACCGCAAAAAAGCCAAAAGTGGGAAAGCAGTAGAAGAATAGCATTGAAGAACGCCTTTGGATTCGGAGGAACCAACGCATCTCTTTGTATATCTCAAGTCACTGAATAAAAGATGTTTTGAACATTTTTTAATTTATTTTTCCACATTGAATAAATCGTGATGTAATATATCAACGTATTTCAAAACAAGTTGTCTTAACAATAACCCATAAAAGTGGAATGTATTGAAACGAGTAAATAACATATTTGATCACGGCTTATAAAAAAGGCGATGTAACAATCTACAGAAATTCAAAAAATACATCCCATCAAATAAAACTGTACTGCAAATGAAATATTAAATATGTAAAAAGTAATCAACTGTTCTAATTTGAAGCATATTTCGTCTGAACAAGTAAACGAGGCACCGGTAACGGACCATATACACAGAAATCTATAAATCTTTGTTTTAAGGCTTCGCGCAACTCTTGTCGTTTTTCGACCAGTTGTTTGTGGTTGCTTTCGAATTCCCAGACTTCTTCAGGTGTTAATTTGCAGTGAATATCGTCCTCGTCTTCACTGCATCCCTGAAAAAGAGAAACAGTTTTTTAGTAAATACTTACATCCTTGTAGAAAAAAAGTTACAAACCTCCAGCATCTGTTGTAAACTTGGCTGTGAACCGTGCCTAAAAGACAACAACTCGTTTTCATGTTGGCAACACGTATCATAACAGGCTAATTCTGATCCTTCCGGAGAGCTTGAAATGCTCGACATGAGTGACATGGTTTCATAGCAGCTATTACTGTTCTCTGAAGTGTAGTCGTACTCGGGATAATGATCTCTGGATGAACTAGTAACATTTTTGAAATTAACAGGCGAGACACACCTGTATGTGTTCTTCTGGTTTTCTGTGTTTTCATTCTCGCACTTGCAGCCTTCTGTCCATAATTTATTACATCGTAAATTATTCTGTTTCCTTAAATGACTCTGAATGCAGCTATACTCCCCGTTCAAATCGTCACCATATTTTAATAAGCTATTCGTCAATGGTGATAACAGTTCGCTGTATGAAGACAGATCAGTTTCATTGTGAGAACACGAAAAATTCCTCTTCAAGTAATCTTCACCTTCGTAGTCTTTCTCGCAATCGTTACAATTTTCCTTTCCTTCTTGTTCTAAATTTTTACACTTCTTACGCTTTCGTTTGATTTTCTTTTGTTCTTTGCGTATTTGCTTTTGTTGTTCCTCTTTAGCTATTTCCGCGTACAGTAATTCCAACTGAGAGAATCCCCTTTTGCGTTCAACCGCCGTTTCGAAACTTCTACTCAGAGTATCTACAGCAACAGCAGCAAATACTTGACAGGTACACTCTTCCTCGCGCATACGGATGTAGATCCTGTGAAGACGTTCATACATGCAGATTCCAAGACAGGTCAGAACTTCTTCTTGTGCGATTTCCAAGGTCTTAGCATGGCGCTCCCTACGGCTAATTTTAGACATAACTACAAAGCTGGGATAAAAGGAGAACTGGACGTACCTTCCTAGCAGCTCTGGCTCAGCGCGGCTGATCAATTTTGTTATATACTCTGTGTTTGTTGGTAAGTGAATGTGTTTGTCGGGAAAACATCTTTTAATTCCCGCGTACAAGGATGTGACGTAGCCTTTTTCTTTGCACGGCTCTGACTCTTCCATTAGTAATGTGTAGGCTAAAAATAATTAAGAAAAAGAATTAAAATTTGTTTCGCTTTGGCTGCTAATATCCTCGTTACTCCTAAAAAGCCTTTCTGCAGCTCTTTTACTTTGAATGAAGATTGGTTAGCCATGAAGAGAAAAACTGTTATCAAAACGTAAATAAATCCGTTATACCTTTCAACACCTTAGTTCTGCATTCTCCACAAAACCTGTGTTTGCGCAAGTATGTTTCAAGTGTGGCATGAAGACTAGGCGCTTCAATGATACAAACATCTTTTTTACACTCTTGTTGCATACAAGACCATACATCTCTCCAAACATGCGTCAAAGGACGGCTACGCTGCGAATCCAAAGAATGCAGAAGGCACCTTAAACTTTTCTTACTCCTTTTGGGTTGATTCTCAATGAGTTTAGCCAAGCGAATGCTGCAAGTAAAAATGAATTGTTGCTTTACGCGGATTATTAAACTTACGCATGATCGTGAAAAATTGAGCATAATATTTGCGGCATCATTTGTTTGCCGTCTCTAATTGTAATTATGCCATCAGACCTGACCATGAGAGGGTCTAAAGTGGAATGTCCCAATTTGAATAGTTGAAAATACAATCTCTCCACACTGGAATTAAAATTTGAGTAAGAGTGTTTGTTTTAGATAAAATAGTGACCTTCTACGACAACCAACACATGGCACATTTTGGTTCAGTACATCCATGAGCTCAGACTTTGTAATTTGTATAGCAGACTGTAGTTCTTGCTCAGTCAAAATTTCACACTTGCGTGTAAATTCATCCAGTTCTTTTCCTCGTATTAATGGATTATCACAAACAAGACCTGACCGTCTCAAATCCATAACCAACTAAAATAAAGAAATACATAAACACTGGCGAGGTGTGATTTAAGATAAAGAGGTTTAAAAACATGTCACTACAAATCATGCTCTGACTACACCCTGAATTTAATATATTTGAAAGGTTTTTTCATTACCGTTAAGTTTTCTTCAACTACAAGAGGTAATTGCCTCTTGTTCAAAGAGTTTGAAGAACGATAAACGTCAACTAGTTTTGGTAACTTTTCCTTGTAACTCATATCTTTGAAAGACAACTAGCACCAATTTCTCAGTATGTTCTATATAAAGGTGGTTTACGATTTTTGCACAATTTTCTCAAACAATTTTCGTTAGTACACCATTTGCAACACTTCGACACCGTTCGCAGTTTATCATGGGTTGACGTTTGACGTTTCAAAAAATTGTCACTATTTTATTTTGAAAGTTACTAAATTAACTCGTTTGGTGAGCACCAGGTGTCCAACACCCCGCGAAATTTAAATCTAACAATTTCGCACTTTTAATAAACAGTCCGTAGACATTTTCTTAAACTCTCAATAAAATGAACACACTCACACACATCTCATTTATTGTACTGAAACGTCCCTTTGGACCCCGTCGTCGTAATCCCGAGGGAACTCGATTACAGCAACTGGTGATTTTCACGTGTATTGTTGCGTGCGTCATTGGTATAGTTGGTTGCGTTACGTTGGTCATTCTGGTGGCCGACTTTTTTTCCGGTGCCCGTGTTCTAAATATTCGGATAAAATTCACGTTTTTCGTAGTAGAAAAATGGAAATCAACATGAAATAAAACGGAAACTTGTATTTTTAGATGAAATTATAATCGTGTAGTTTAAGTCAATACTTCAATTTTACTGCTTAGAAGAAACATTATAACCTCAAAAACCATCTGATTTACTTATCAACTCGGTCATTTTAAAAAATGGCAGATGTGGAGGTGAGGAAAGCAACACGTGGATTTGGCCTTTCCCAAAATGCACGGATTTTACTAACAATTGTGTTTTTAGTGTTCAAAGGCTCTCAAGGATCTTCCCTACAGGGTCCAAACTGCGAGTCTCAAGGAACGGAGAGAAGTCATAGAAAGTGTCATTGATGTCTTAGAAAGTTCTGGTACTTTTAACACAAATTTGAAGACTATCTCTAAAAATTGATTTCAGCAATAAATGAAACTATAATCAAGGGAATATGTCGCGTCATACAGTTGACTCTGCCGCGATACAGCGACAGCGCATCTCAAGTTTTAGTACGGAATTTAATTGTGGCTTTGGTTGAGAAACATTCCGATGCAGCGATCAAATCTTTGACTTCAATGTTGGTTGATATTTCAACTCAACACAAAAATTTGGCTGTTACGTATGTCTCTAGATTCATGTCTGTCCTCAGTTAACTGGAGGTTTTAGGAACAACACGTGTAAAACTGGTCTGTATGCACTACACTGGTCATGTTTAGTCATGTCAGTTGGTTGGAAAACCAATCAGAGTGTTCTTCTGACTCATATTTCTCAACTTGTTGAAGCTCAAGCTCTACTGTTGACCTCTGTGGTGGCTGCCGGTAATGAGAAAAGGTCTACCAAGGCTTTTAATATCGTAAGAAAGTGTTATCAAGCGTCTATCAAATCTAGTTCATTGTTTTAGCTAAACAATACATGGAATTGCATACCTGAAAGTGAGACACTTTATCTAAAAAACTTGAAAAGTGTGGAACCTAGTGGATATGTAGTAGTTCTTGCTTCATATTTAGCTAGAAGATTATCTCTGATTAGCAAAACAGAACTTCTGACTGGTTATTTAGACTCTTTCCTTGAAGCCTTTATCAAGAACTTTGTTAGTTGTAAAACTAGACCTTCGCCTAATGTCATAGTTGCAACCTACTATTTGCTAAGCCAAGTCAATGATGAATTACTGAAGAAAAACCTGTGGCCTGCTCTTCAAAAAGCAATGTTAAGAAACCCAGAGGTCATCCTTGAATGTGTGGGATTAGTAATCACAGGCCTAAGTCTTGATTTAAGTCCTTATGGTGTTGACATTGGAAACAGTTTAATTGGTAATTATCCTCATTTCTTTTACTTTTAAATACATACATATTCATTTTTAGCGAACTTATATTCAAAGGATGACCAAGCAAGAACAGAAGCAGCTGATGCTTGTCGCAGATTGTCCCAACAGATCAGAGATAGCAAAGTGATTATTGAGCTATTGAAAAAAACTTTCGATGTTTTTCATGGATCTGAAGGAAAACTGACTGTCATAGATCATAAAATCAGTGTATTACAGGCTCTTGGAAACTTTAGCATGAATAAGGTTTCTGAAGAAAATTTATCAGACGTTCTAAAATACGTTGGCGAATCTTTTGTCAAGGTATTGAAGACGGAAGTCCATGAAAAAACTTTGTGTCATGCTCTAGATATGTTGTCTTTGTGGGCTGCGAAGTTTGGCGATGAAGTTCCACAAAACGTTTTAGAAATTTTTATGGTATGTTCGCTTCTTTAGGGCTGTAGAAATAATGTCTTTTGTAGAGCGGAATGGAATTAAAAACTTCAACCTCTTTGGTCCGCACAACGTATATTAAATGTATGCTCAACTGTTTCACATCAAAGACTATAAACCAAGCAGCTGCATTAGCTCCAGTGCTGTTGAAAGCTGTGGATAGAGCAGTAGCTCAACCTTCACAGTGGCTTTCTGTCACAGAAGGTCTATGCGCTAGCTGTATGCTCCTAAAACTGTTCCCTGTAGTGGGTCAAAAAGAGAACAACTTTCAAAACCTCTGGAATGTCTTACTCGACATGGACAAGCAGATATTCATTTCCGAAAAGTTCCTTTCTATGACTGGAGACGACGGGCTGGTCCACGTCATGGAGTTATGCGAGAAACTCCTTTTAGAATTTCCTGAAAAACTCAACGGGAAGAATTCTCCCCTCTACCGAGCAGTTTTACACTGTGTGATCTTCTCTTCCACGAAAGTGCGCAGGAAATGTTTAACAGTTCTGAAGAGGATGATGTCGAATTCTTCGCGATCTTCGTTGGCGTGTGCTTTATTCAAGGAGCTGCATAACTTTCTTGAAAGTAGCAAGCCTCCCAGTAAAGTTGATAAAGACCAAGTAGATGGCACTTCTGAGGTATCGCCACATGCGCTAGTTGAATGTATAACATCGTTGTGTTCATCAACAAATTTTACACCAGAAGATGTTCAGTTGTTGGCAGTGGATGCATTTTTACCGACTCATCATCCGTCTGTGGTGACCGTCGCCCCTGATTTGTGGGTCAAAGTCGTCAAACATTTAAAGCTCAAACCCAAGACTCTTCTTGTCCAACAGGGAGAGTTCTTTAAGAAAGTTTTAGTTCAAGAATATGTGTCATCATCGGTAAGACTATTTTTAATTTGTACACAGTTGAAACCCACCAATTCTAGACACACGAAAATGCCTTGGCCACAGCAGTGTCTTTAAATGCTGATGTGATATTACCACCTCTAATTGCAAGAGTTATTTCTGATTTACAAGATCCTCGCATATGTCAAATTTCTAAAGATGACTACTTTACTTTTCTAACGCCGGAAGGGGAGTTGTACGACAAAAGTGTCGTACCAGGGTAAAAAAAAAAACACAAATTATTATCTTTATTAACTTAAATTCTAGGGATGATGTTAACGAAACAATGAATTTGAAACGCGAAAGTAAGGTCTACAGTTACAAGGAACAGCTAGAAGAATTGCAGCTCCGTCGTGAAATTGAAGAGAAAAAGAAAAAAGATGGAAAAATTAAACCTCCTCAATACACCCCCAAACAATTAGAAGCAATCAAAAATCAAAAAATTAAGGAGCAGGCGATAAGGACACGATTAACTACTGTATGTAATTTATTTTAGTTTCTTCGAAAGTAATTTTTGTTTCCAGTTGAACACGTCAATCGCTAATTGTGTGTCGATGGTCAAAGCTGCGGCTAAAGGCAACGCTTTACAGTTGTCTCTCCATTTTAAAGATCTCCTTCCATATGTGTTAAGTGACCTTCAGTCACCATTAGCAGCGCCTTATTTATGTAAACTGTACACTGACCTCCGTACGACAGTTTTTACTCAACAGTTGGAAACTCTGGGAGAACTAATTGCTTTCGTTACTTTGAGACTGCTGAAACCACAATGTGATCTAGATAGTAACTGGGAAGAAGAAAATTTGAACAAAGCGATGGTCAGAGCTGTATCTTTAATCCACGAAAAGACAGTTGTTAGAAAGTGTGATGATTTTCCTCCGTTATTTACAGTGCCAGCTTTCTGTTATAGTTTTATGTTGTTAAAGTCGAGTTTACTGTCGAATTACGCCAGAAACCACGACGACTTAGTTCACGACGGGTTACAAATCATTTCAGAACATGCAAAGTTGCGAGCGAAGGAACAAAACGGAATCAAAGATGTTTATGATCCACAGTATTTGCCGATTAAACAAATGTTTGAGGTTCTTGTGGAAATAATAAGTAAGTATAACGATAGATGTAAGTGGTACTAAAAGTTGTGTTAAAGGCAGCAGCGTTGGTCGTGTACAGTCACAAGCTGAAGCGTGTCTTTTGGACGTCGCGACCGGCGCCAGTGGAGATCCCGGTTGTACCAAAGCCACCATTGAAGAAATCGACGTTTTGCTAGGAGCACTACAAAACCCAGCAGTTGTTGTACGCGATGCAGCATTGCGGAGTCTTACTATTATAATTTCTTCCTTACCAACTCACGAAAGTAACTACGAATACGCCATGAAAATCAGCAAAAGGATATGGATCACCAAGTTCGACGAAAATGAAGACAACAGGTGAGTTACAGCAGCCATCGACCAATTAAGTAATTAATTCATTAGAGTATTGGCTGATAAACTGTGGGAGTTGGCCGGACTAGACTTCCCTGCTTATCTCAGTGAAGAACTCATTCCCGACATTGAACATCCTGTTGAATGCGTACAAGCAGCAGCTTCGCGAGCTCTCGCTGCTTTGTTGGAAACTAACACAGAACAAGTGCAAGAAACGTTGGATAAATTATTGAAGTTGTATAATCAGAGGCTACAGGTATTAGAAGTTTTAACAAAACTGTTTTATGCTCTCTTTAGATGATTCCAGCAAAACTGGACGAATTTGGTCGTGAATTAGAGAAGCCTATTGATACATGGTTTCCAAGACGAGGTGTAGCTCTAGCTTTAGCTCAGTTAGCGCCTTTGATCACACCTGATTTAATTGGTAACTTGGTGCAGTTCTTCGTATCGACGTCGTTGAGCGACCGAAACGAACAAGTTAGGAAAGAAATGTTGAATGCAGCTTTGAGGATTGTTGATTTACATGGAAAAGTATGTGGTCTGAAATCTGTACAGTTTTTCTAACAATATTGTTATAGGAAACTGTTAGTACGCTATGGCCGGTCTTTGACACTTTCATGGGTAAATCGACAAAGTCTGCGCACTTGGACGCTGTAAAACAAGCAGTTGTAATCTTGATGGGATCTTTAGCACGTCACTTGGATAAAGACGACGAAAGAATCAAACCAATTGTCCTCAGATTAATTCAAGCACTTTCCACTCCCTCTCAAACTGTTCAAGAAGCTGTTGGAAACTGTTTACCTCCTTTGATCCATTCAATTAAAGAAGAGGCTCCTGGTTTGATCAATAAACTTCTCCACCAGTTACTAAAAGGCGACAAATACGGCGAGCGCAAAGGTGCAGCGTATGGTTTAGCAGGTATCGTAAAAGGCATGGGCATCTTGGCACTGAAACAACACGATATAATGACAAAACTCACCGATGCCATACAAGACAAAAAGAATTACAAACACCGCGAAGGGGCGTTGTTCGCTTTTGAGATGTTGTTCCACATGTTGGGGAAGTTGTTTGAACCCTACATCATCCACGTTCTGCCACATCTTCTTCAATGTTTCGGCGATACCAGCCAGTATGTCCGTGCAGCTGCTGACGACACTGCTAAAGTAGTCATGGGCAAACTGTCAGGCCATGGTGTTAAATTAGTTTTACCGTCGTTGTTAGATGCTTTGGAACAAGATTCGTGGAGGACCAAAACTGGTTCTGTTGAATTGTTAGGAGCTATGGCGTATTGTGCGCCCAAGCAGTTGTCATCATGCTTGCCCAGCATCGTACCAAAGTTGATTGAAGTTCTTAGTGATTCTCATATGAAAGTGCAAGAAGCGGGAGCCGCCGCGTTGAAAGTCATTGGCTCAGTTATCCGAAATCCCGAGATTCAAGGTAAGTAAGGTTTTGGATGTGTGAACGAGTTTAATTTTGGGGTTGCAGCTATTGTCCCGGTTTTGCTAAAAGCTCTCCAAGACCCCTCAAACAAAACCTCCGTGTGCCTCCAAACACTCCTAGACACTCAGTTCGTTCATTTTATCGATGCTCCATCTCTCGCTCTTATAATGCCAGTCGTTCAACGTGCTTTCATGGATAGATCTACAGAGACGCGTAAGATGGCCGCGCAAATCATCGGTAACATGTACTCCCTCACTGATCAAAAAGACCTCCTTCCGTACCTTCCAACGATCATTCCTGGTCTAAAAACTTCTCTGTTGGATCCGGTACCAGAAGTCCGCAGTGTGAGTGCTCGGGCTTTGGGGGCTATGGTACGAGGAATGGGTGAATCCAGTTTTGAAGATCTGCTCCCATGGTTGATGCAGACACTAACCTCCGAAAGTAGTTCTGTAGACAGATCTGGAGCCGCTCAAGGTCTTAGTGAAGTGGTCGGTGGACTCGGTGTAGAGAAACTCCACAAATTAATGCCGGAGATTATTTCGACGGCCGAAAGAACTGACATAGCTCCACATGTTAAAGATGGTTACATTATGATGTTTATTTACATGCCAGTGGTCTTTACCAATGATTTTACGGTGTATATTGGACAGATTATTAATCCGATTTTAAAAGCATTAGCTGACGAGAATGAGTACGTCAGGGACACTGCACTCAAAGCTGGACAAAGAATTGTGACATTGTATGCCGATTCGGCTATTTTACTGTTGTTGCCGGAATTGGAGAAAGGGCTGTTTGACGAGAACTGGAGGATTCGTTACAGGTAGGTAAAAATTCCGATTTTAATAACCCGGCGCCTCCACCATTCGAGATTTCCTTCAATTTGTTTTATCTCAGTTCTGTCCAACTTCTGGGTGATTTGCTGTATCGCATCTCTGGTGTTACCGGTAAAATGAGCACGGAAACAGCAAGCGAAGACGACAACTTCGGTACTGAACAATCCCACCAAGCCATCATTAAATCTCTCGGGGCTGAGCGCAGGAACCGCGTTTTAGCAGGACTATACATGGGTCGCTCCGACGTTGCTCTAATGGTCCGGCAAGCCGCCCTTCACGTCTGGAAAGTTGTTGTTACCAACACCCCGCGTACTCTCCGAGAAATTTTACCCACTCTTTTTGGTCTCTTGCTTGGTTGTTTAGCTAGTGATAGTTATGATAAGCGACAAGTGGCTGCAAGAACTTTGGGAGATCTAGTGAGAAAACTGGGAGAAAGAGTGTTGCCTGAGATTATACCAATTTTAGAAAGAGGTTTACAGTCGGATCAACCTGATCAGCGTCAAGGTGTTTGTATCGGTTTGTCTGAAATCATGGGTTCGACTTCAAAAGAAATGGTTTTGATTTTTGTCAATTCTTTGGTACCGACGGTGAGGAAAGCACTATGTGATCCGTTGCCGGAAGTGAGACAAGCCGCGGCAAAAACGTTTGATAGTTTACATTCAACTGTTGGAGCAAGAGCTTTGGATGATATCTTACCCACAATGCTTAATCAATTGGTTTGTTTGCTAATATTCTTTGTTTTTGAGTTATTATTTGGTTTTTGTAGAACGACCCGGACCCAGACGTTGTGGAATGGACCCTCGACGGTCTCCGTCAAGTCATGGCGATCAAATCCCGCGTTGTTCTTCCTTACTTAGTCCCGCAGTTAACAGCACCTCCTGCCAATACGAAGGCTCTTTCAATTCTGGCGTCAGTGGCTGGAGAAGCCCTAAACAAATATCTTCCTCGTATTCTTCCTGCCCTCCAAACAACCTTGGCTAATTCGCGGGGGACTCCGGAAGAAGCTCAACAATTGGAGTACTGCCAAGCTGTTGTTTTGTCTGTTGTTGATGAAGTTGGAATCCGAACTATCATTGATACAATGCTTGAGAACACACGCAATGAAAATGCCGATCAGAGAAGAGCCGCCGCAACGTTGTTGTGTGGTTTCTGTGCCAATTCTAAAGCTCAGTATACAACACACGTTCCGCAGTTGTTGAGAGGACTGATACACTTATGCACTGATAGTGATAAAGATGTGCTGCAGATGTCATGGGAAGCGTTGAACGCTGTAACGAAAACGTTGGATCCAAAGTTACAAGCGACGTACGTCAATGATGTTAAACAGGCGGTGAGGTATGCCATGTCTGATATGAAAGGAGCTCAGTTGTTGCCTGGATTTTGCTTACCCAAAGGTACAGTTCAATGTGTTCAAAACTTTCAAAAACCTTTATTTTTTTCATAGGGATTGCACCGATTTTACCCATTTTCCGCGAAGCGATCCTCAACGGGGATGGCGATGAGAAGGAATTAGCGGCTTTAGGTTTGGGAGAAGTCATCAAAGTCACTAGCGCACCAGCCCTTCAACCGAGCGTAGTCGCCATTACAGGACCTTTAATTAGGATCCTTGGAGACCGATTCAGCGCAAATGTTAAAACTGCTGTGTTGGAAACGCTGGCGATTCTTTTGTCGAAGGTAATGTTAAAACTACACGAAGAAAATGAGTAATTATTTAAACTTTAGGTTGGAGTAATGTTGAAACAGTTCCTTCCACAACTACAAACGACCTTCGTCAAAGCCCTGAACGATCCCAATCGTGTTGTTAGACTTAAATCAGCTGCTGCTTTGAGCCACTTGATTGTTATCCACCAGAGAGCCGATCCTCTGTTCTTGGAATTACACAACACTATTAAAAATACAGACGACTCCACCATAAAGTGAGATTTTCCACGATTTTTCTTGTTATTAACATACTGTTGCAGAGAAACGACTTTACATGCTTTACGCGGTATTATTACACCGGCCGGTGATAAAATATCCGACCCAGTGAAGAAACAAATCCACGCAACGCTGCTGTTGCTGTTGAGTTACCAAGAAGATGTGATTAGGAATTGTGCAGCTGGATGCTTAGGCGCCCTCTGCCGTTGGTTATCGCCAGAACAATTAGATGTAACCCTCAATGAACACCTCTTGGATGACTCTTCGTCTGATTGGATATTGCGGCACGGCCGAGGTGCAGCATTATCGGTGGCTTTGAAAGAATCGTCTTCAAGTTTATGGCAAGAGCAATACAAAACAAGAATAATTCAAACGATTTTGAGTCAACTATCCGCTGATAAAGTGGTAATTACGCAAACAGCGGTGCGCTCATGTGGATATTTACTTCAGTATTTGATGTTGAACGACGAAAGTTTACCAACAGGTCTATTAGGTCCTTTCGTTAGGGTAAGTGTTTTTACAATGATGCAAAACCTCTTATCTGTTATCCGTATTGTTTGTAGACGATGAACAACAATAATAACGATGTGAAACAACTTTTGGCAAGGGTTTGCATCAATTTAGCAAAGACTGTTCCGCAAGATAAGATGTCCACGGATTTATTGAAGTTATTGCTACCGACGTTGGTTAATGGGACTAAAGAGAAGAACGGATACGTGAAGGCTAATTCTGAAATTGCACTAATTGCGGTGTTGAAATTGAGGGACGGTGATGCAATGCAACAGGTATGTTTACGCTGAATAGTTTTTTAGGTATTTTTATTATGGTAAAATTTCGCGCAGAGATGCCTCAGCATATTGGATGTTGGTGCCCGTGAATCCTTGGCCGATGTCGTTCAAAAAGTTCTCAAAAAGATCATGTCTCAACCTGAAGGAAAGGAAGAAGAGCTGGACGACACCTTACTGACCTGATTAGAGTTATGTAATAACATAAAAGCGTTTACATGTTATATTCCACCTTCCTTGTGCATTCTTCAATTCATTTATATTAGCTTCTTATTGATTTTACATAAAAACCGATTTTGTAAATTTTGTTTTAAATATGTAATCACGAATAACTTGAGAAAGATTCTTTTATTTACAATTCATGTAAACAAATTGAAAAACATTTACAAAAATTGATGAACATGACTAGTAGTCATCGCCACGCGATACCACTTCTTTGCAAGTCGGACGAAGCATAATAGTGTGTTCAAACTGAGCTGTGTAACAACCTTTGATGTCGCAGAGGGGTGGGTATGCATCGACAACACCTTTGTCACATAAATCTTTCAATGCCATTTGGTACTTGGTGGCTCCTGCACGATCCAACCAGCGTTTGCAGAATGCCAAAGTACCAAAGTTTTTGTTGATTACGTTGAGAAGGGCTTTAGAAGATTGCAATCTGTAAAAGCGGTGTTAATAATTTTTCGCGTACGACTGGACAATATTACCTTAAAGGAACATAAGAAGTTTCAAAATTCTTCATGTAGTGAGAGCAATCCATGTCATCGTGAACCACACCACGTCCAGTGGATCCGAACGTTTCAATAGCATAAAATTCGTTCTCCTCCATTACAGTCGCTTCACCGCCTTTGACAATGGGTACAGTCTTCCCAGCGTGAATTCCTGCAACCATACCATTAGAATAAAACTAAATATTTATCGATTTATTTACTGTATGGTGAAATGGAGTGTCCGTTCAAATTCCTGATTGATTTGATGGGATATGTCTTCCCATCCAACTCTAACTCGTACGACTCCATAACTTCTTGAATCGCCGCTCCGATTTCGCACAACTGCACGTCAATTCCAGCCTCTCTAATTCCAGTATTGGTCGCATCTCTTACTGCTTCAACCAGTTTATCGTACTTCGGGTTAAACGTATGGGTAAATGCGCAATCAATAATTCTCCCATTGATGTGAGTACCGAAATCTATCTTGACAACATCGTCGTACTCCAAAACAGTGGGATCACCAGCATTTGGTGTATAATGGGCAGCGCAATGGTTTCGTGAGCACCCGGTAGGAAAAGCCAAACCGGCTTTCAAACCGTTCTCTGCTATTAATTTTCTGGCAGTGTTTTCTAATTCCTCGCAAATCTGGATCATGGTCATCCCCGGTTTGATCCATTTCTGGATGTGCTGACGAGTTTGGCGATGAGCTTCAGCAGCTAGACGAACCTCATTGTAGATATCATTGTGCATGCGGTCTAAAGCGCGCTTCTCCTCGGATGTGAAGCGGTCTTTAGCTGTACGGTCGTCCTGTTTAATTCGGTATTCCTGAATTTCTCCAATCGGAAATACTTGATCAGGGAAGAGATCCACTATCGGGACCGATGGAGGGTCCGTTTGGGTGGGCTTTCCGCCACCTTAACACAAAATGGGGTTGGAAATTTAAGTTTATTAAATGTGACGCGTGTATTTTGGGTTGCAGCTACTAAAAAGAGCGATCTCGTTATCTTACGTAAATGACGCAGTTTTTTTGTCAAACTTTTTGAACTTAGTTGTCACCCCATTTATAAACAATAACGTAGCAGGAGCCCCAAAATCTCACGTTCAAGTCTATGCATACCTTTCTTCCTATTCCTCTTTTTCTTCTTTTTTTCCCCGTCGCCTTCAGGAGCTCCGTCGTTGTTCTCCTCGATCTTCGCACCATCCTCAGGACGTTCACTTTCTTCGTTGTGATTCTCAGTGGCTAAAATTCACAGTATCACCCGGTGGCACGCGACCGGTCGGTTTTGACTTACCAGTCTTTTTCTTCTTCTTCTTTCTCTTTTTCTTTTTCCCGGTTTCCGCGGAAGCGTTCTCACCACCTACTTCTTCAACATCATCGTCATTAACGTTGTCATCTTCATTATCCTGGGGATCAATTTCGGTCTTTAACGCCGCCATTTTCGCAACAAAAGCTGTCAACCGCGAATCACATGAAATTTTTTTAAAGAGGGCGGTGTTTGTTTGACAATTCCCAGAACCGCTTGACATTGACAGTGACAGGTGACAGCAGTCCTAAAGTCTTTCACATTTCTCGGTTTCCAGCAGTAAGAAAGAAGAAGACGTAATTCGAGGGTTTTTTTCGGCCATTTAACAACTTTCTCCAGCTATTACCAACAAAAAAATGCAGAACGCCCTTCGAAATGTTGTCTCGTCTTCAATGAAAGTAAGCATAAAATCTAATTTTTGGCACAGTAGGCTCTTCCAAGTCGGTAAAGTTTACGTAATATAACCTTTTTTTCTTCGAACCTTTTCAAGTTTTTATATTTGCGTAATTAAAAGAGATTTAGAGGTCACCTGATAAGGTCTCATATTGTAGCCATCTAGTCTGATTAGATGTCACCAAGGTGTCCTCAGTGCCCTACACCGCAAGTATTCAACTACACACGACGCTGATTTGGTCGTCATCGGTTCTGGACCTGGGGGCTACGTTGCGTCGATCAAAGCTGCCCAATTAGGCCTCAAAGTATTTTCTTATTATAGTTAAAATCACAACTAAAAATAAACTTTTAGACAGTATGTGTAGAAAAAGATCCAACTCTGGGGGGCACTTGCCTCAATGTAGGCTGTATACCGTCAAAAGCTCTACTAAACAACTCCTATTATTATCACATGGCTCATTCAGGTGACTTGGCTGACAGAGGCATTGCCTGTGACAACATCAGACTTGACTTGGACAAGCTCATGGGACAGAAAGTTAACGCTGTTAAAGCCCTAACTGGGGGCATAGCCCAACTTTTTAAAAAGAACAAAGTCACTCTTGTTAGTGGACATGGCAAAATCACAGGTGTAAATCAGGTTACAGCTCTGAAACCTGATGGCTCATCAGAAGTGATTAATGCAAAAAACATTATGATTGCAACAGGATCAGAAGTTACTCCTTTTGCTGGAATTGAGGTAACTTCCACTGGAGATTTGTTTGTTTCTTTAGTTGTTAAGTTTTAGATTGATGAAGAGCAAATTGTGTCTTCAACTGGCGCTCTTTCACTTAAAGAAGTGCCAAAAAGATTAGTAGTAATTGGAGCCGGTGTTATTGGGTTGGAATTGGGATCTGTTTGGTCAAGATTAGGCTCAGAAGTAACAGCTGTGGAATTTCTGAGTTCCATTGGAGGTGCTGGAATTGATGGTGAAGTGGCCAAGACATTCCAGAAAGTTTTGACTAAGCAAGGGTTGAAGTTCAGATTGGGTACTAAAGTGACTGGGGCACAGAAATCAGGGGGCGTCATCCGCGTCAACATTGAGGATGTTAAGAATCCCGATAACAAAGAAGAGGTTGATTAATTTTTACGATTGGGGCGGTATTTTACTGTTTATTTTAGTTGGAATGTGAGGTTCTCCTCGTGTGTGTTGGCCGGCGCCCTTACACCACCAATCTCGGTCTTGAAGAAATCGGCATTGAAAGAGACCAGAAAGGTAGAATCCCAGTCAACTCCCACTTCCAAACCGTAATTCCAAACATTTTCGCCATCGGTGATTGCATCCATGGTCCCATGTTAGCCCATAAAGCAGAAGATGAAGGTGAGAAACATAGTAAATTATCAAAAACTATCATGAATGTTTCAGGTATTATTTGCGTCGAGGGGATTCAAGGCGGTCCAGTTCACATCGACTACAACTGCGTTCCTTCAGTTATTTACACACATCCAGAAGTAGGCTGGGTGGGTCGCTCAGAAGAGGACCTAAAAAGCGAAGGAATCGCCTATAAAGTCGGAAAATTCCCGTTCATGGCTAATTCTAGGGCGAAAACCAACAATGAAACTGACGGTTTTGTTAAAGTCTTGGCCGACAAAGCAACAGATAGGATTTTGGGAACACATATTATTGGACCCTCTGCTGGCGAACTTATTAACGAAGCCGTACTAGCACAAGAATATGGTGCATCCAGTGAAGATGTTGCTAGAGTATGTCATGCTCATCCTACTTGTGCGGAAGCGTTGAGAGAGGCGAATCTTGTATCGTACTTCGGCAAAGCCATTAACTTTTAATTGTTAAGTGAAACCGGTTGATTTGTGTAAATACGTTCAGTGAAATGTAATATCAGAAAAAGTAATAATTACAATCATTATTTATATTTACAGTACTAATTTCACCAAAGTCGTTAAATTGGACTCAAAATTGTGACACACCGCAATCTCCATCACGAATTATAAACGTTTTATTAAATAAAATATAAGTAAACACGTTTTTATTTAAGTTCTTCCTAGAGTGTTTTAAAGTAGTTAATTTTTGTTAGAATAATAAAGCCAAATCAATCTGTACCTTTTCAGATATCCTGGTTTTAAATTTTATTAACATATTTGTTTATGAATAACAAAGATATTGTCTGTACTGTTTTTCACTTTACGTTCTCTGCTTTTAAAGCATTTAATTTCCCAAGTATTATATGAAATGCAGTATCATTTTACTAATTGGATTTAATTCCGAAACCCAGTTTGTGTACAGAACTTCTGTATTTGGAATCAAAAGTAAAAAAAATTGGTATGGGACTTTTCAAATTTTCCGGGTTCAAGAGTAAGTGTCTAAAATTACGTCTCGTGTCTTATATGTATAAAAAAGAAAAAAAACGACATAATTTAAAATTCAAAACTCTAAAGATGTTAATGTGGGTGTTCGGCGGTGTTTATGTTCTTAATGGAGATAAAAACACTTTTCCTTTTCATCAGATTCTTTCATCTTCGCCGTAACTGTAACCATAACCACATCTGTCATCCGTTGACGTTTCACCGGCACCATTCTCAGCGTAACCAAACTCGCTTGTCATAGTTAAAAATAATTAAAAATGAAAAAATTCAAGCTAAGTTGCTCCCTTTTTGCCCACTCTTTGGACGTGAGAAGTGTGGCGGTAACCTCTAACAACTCTATAATAAGTGGTTCTCGAGATAAAACTGCAAAATTTTGGAGTCCTAATCAGTGTGTACTCAGCTTTTTGTGGCCCGTTTTGAGTGTGTTGTTTCAGGGTCGACCCTGGTTATACTCCCGTGCAAACGTACCGAGACCAAAAGAACTTTGTTATTACTGTCCTGTATTTAGAACCCACTAGCGAGTATGTGGATGGTTTGGTTGTAACAGGGGGCAATGATAACATAATTTACGTTTATAAACCACATGAACCTTTTGCTACTTTTACATTTAAGGAGCATACTAATGCTGGTAAGTTGTCTAAAACTACCATGAATTAGTTTAATTGGAGTTTTGTAGTTAGTTGTCTTTCTCAGTCTTCAAATCCCTGTTCTTTTGTAAGTGGTTCTTGGGATTCAACTGCCAAATTATGGATCCTGGGTAAAAACAATTCTGTGGTAACCTTCACAGGACACTCTGCTGCTATTTGGTCAATTATCCAGTTAAAAGACTCCAGAATTGTCACTGCATCAGCTGATAAGATCATCAGCTTGTGGAACACTGATGGAGTTAGATTAAATTCATTGACTGGTCATACTGACTGTGTCAGGGCACTGCTTGATCTACCAGAATTGCAACAGTTTGTTTCTGTTGCTAATGATGCCACCATCAGAATTTGGTCCTATTCAGGGGAAAGTATAAGTGTTCTTTATGGACACACTAATTTCATCTACAGGTATTGTTCTAATGTTGTTAAAATAGTTACTTTATTGTCACTTGTAGCATTGCAAGATGTAAAGCAGCAGGTCAAAACAGCTTTGTAACCTCAGATGAAGACAGAACAGTTAGATTTTGGCTAAATGGAGAGAATGTGGACACAATTAGATTACCAGCTCAGTCAGTTTGGTCAGTTGGATGTCTTACAAACGGCGACATCGTCACTGGTACAAGTGATGGAGTCGTCAGAATATTCACTCAAGATGAAAGCAGAGCTGCTAATGAAGCAACTCTGAACAAGTTTGGTGAAGAAGTGGACGCTTTAACTAAACAAAGCACTCAGGAGATTGGAGGCTACAAAGTATCAGAGTGTGTACAGTTTACTCTAATTTTACAAAAATAACACTAAATTCAGTTTGCCAGGTAAAGAAGCTCTGTATGACCCAGGGAGAAAAGCTGGACAGATGAAAATGATAAGAGAAGATGGAGGAGTTGTGGCGTACACTTGGGTTGAAGATGGTGATAATAGTCATTGGGAAAAAGTTGGGGATGTTCTTGGCAGTACCAACAAAACAGATCAAGATAAAACGATGTTTGAAGGCAAGGCTTATGATTTTGTATTTACTGTGGATGTAGAAGACGGGAAACCACCCTTGAAGTTACCCTATAATAGAGGCGATGATCCTTACGTTGCGGCGAACAACTTCTTGGCCAAGAACATGTTGCCTGCAACTTACCTAGAGCAGGTTGTTGATTTTATTCTCAAGAACACACAAGAAAAGTATGTGGCTCCAACCAGTGATTATGTTGATCCTTTTACTGGGGGCTCAAGGTACACACCGTCTAACAGCGCTGGGAGTCAAGGGTTCGCGGGGGCAAACATGGACCCTTTCACAGGTAACGCCATTGTATAAATTACAACAAAAATACAATTATCTCTTGAGGTGGCAGCAGTTACTCGACCGCTTCAAGTCTACCAAAGCAAAGTTCAGCCACATCTACTTCTACTAGTAAATTCTTCCCAATTAGCGCCTACCGCACGTTTGAAGTAGGCGACTCTAACGTAATTTTAACGAAGTTAAAAGAATTCAACGAAAGAACCGGCGATGGTAAAACCACCACTGTAAGCGAAGCTAATTTAGTAGAATTGGTAAAATTGTGCAATGGCCCACCAGACGACCCCAACGCTTTTGATATTTTATTTAAATTGTTTGATTGGCCAGACGAAATCGTCTTTCCCGTAATCGATGTGGTACGACTGGCAGTCAGACACAAAAAAAATAACGAAGTCATCGCCACAGCCAACAACGGAACTCTTCTTCAAAAACTTTTGGGTTTTATAAACGAAAATTGCAGGATTGCTAACAATGTTATTGTTTCTTTAAGAAGCTTGTGCAATTTATTCAGTCATGAACAGGGAGAACAACTGGTTTTTGACCATCGGTTTGACATTGTGGAAAATGTGACTGCTTTGGGTGTTCTTAACAAAAACGGTCAGGTAAGACGGAACTTTTCGATTATTACAGATATTACATGTTTTTTTTAGGTGGCTTTAGGGACGCTTCTATTGAACTTATCGATTTCAACCCTGAAAAAAGCCGATGATGTGGGAATTTCAGTCCTCGCTGACGTGATCCCCGACATTTTAACAAAACTGAACGATTCAGAGGCACAGTTTAGAGCGTATGTGGCACTAGGGACTCTACTTACAACAGCAAACTCTGCTCAAGCCGAGATCAAAACCAAAGTGAAGAGTAATTTTGGGTTTGTCAGTGCCTTACAATTGCATTTGTTGTCGGGACAGACGGAAGTAGAAAATAAACGAAGAAACTGTGCCAGTCAGGTCCAAGATCTTTTAGGGATAAGTTTCTAATTAATAAAATCTGATTCTTTTTCTAATGATTTTAATGTATTTACAAACAACCTACTTTTTAAGCCACTCTTTAAGCAGCTTCGATTTGTCGGGCTTTGTGTTCGCGGACTCGGAGACGTCGCTCACGTTCATATTCTTTCATGCGAATGACATGACTGAAAAAAAAACATAAATGAGTGCTATTACACAATGTGAGCTTACTCTTCATATTTGCAGTGGGAATAAACGTGTTTTTCGTGTTCACAATTCACAGCTAATGGCCAATTAGCCCTGCGACAGTCCATGTATTTAAGTAAGAAATGGGCGCAGTAATCTCGCTCTGACGGTGGTATTTTTGCTGACCTCATTTGCTCCTCTGTAGCTACCATTACTACAAAAATACACAAACGTTATATAAAATAAATAACTACTTTTGGAAAATTACCTCGTTCTTTACGACCATTTTCGAAACCTAAAAGGGGATCAAAAGTTGGTTCTTCAAAGGGCGAAGGAGTAACTTCTGGTTTGAAATATAAATTGTAACCACTCTCGGGGAAATAACCAAATGTAGCTCCCATTGCGATTTGATTACCACAACATTCAAGAATCAAAATTTTTTTATTTTTTGACAAGACGAATGAGGTTATGTAATGCTGAAATTTTATGGAAACCTGTATTATCGGCAAAAAAGCGCCATATTTAAACGTAAATGATTGCAGTTGAAACGTTAATTATTATGTATCACGGCACATAAGAGATTTTTCAGTGAAATTTATTAGCAATCACAACAATACGAGTCAATAGAGCGATATTCGACGTGTATGACACTGAATTTACATCAGTCTTACAAAGACTTGCCAAAGACTGCAAAAAACGTTTAGGCTGGCGAAACATTAATTTGTTTGAAATAAATGGAAGCCCGGAAAAGGGTAGTTGTTTCTCTCGATTGACTTGGATATTGTGCAAGAGATTTCAATAAGACATGCAACGTACATGTTATTTTAAAATGTTTAATCGCATTCCTTTTGTTTTCTGTTCTGAAATCAAGATTTATTTACGTTACTGCAGTACTGCAGATCACTGATCACTGCACGTCTCTATTCCAATCCAAATATCATGTGGTGCAATCAAACGTCAGAGGGGGCAGCTTTAAACTGAAACAACACCTCTCTCACGCGAAAGTGAAAAGTTCGAAGGGGACGAAACTCTCAAACGCCTTTCAGGCGAAACTAAAGCAGATCGAAAGGACCACAAAAAGAACGGTCGAGAAGTTTGCACTTAAAATACGACGCTTTTCGATCACTTCTTCTGAAGCGGGGAGCTCGAGAATTATTAGTGTAGCAATTTCAATAAGAATTAGGACCTAAAAATTTCAGACATCATTCAATAAAATTTGTAAATGTGGTAATTTTAGAACTGCAGCTATGAAATTTAGGGACGTTTTTTTGGATTCGTGCATTAACACGACCACCAAATTGCAAAATTGTAAAGCCAGACTCAAATTTTAGAAATTTTCATTTTTAATAAAAATATTCTTCAGCCAAATCCTTTAATGAACCCAAT
Organism: Gnatocerus cornutus; assembly: GCA_029298725.1. Lineage (NCBI taxonomy): Eukaryota > Metazoa > Arthropoda > Insecta > Coleoptera > Tenebrionidae > Gnatocerus > Gnatocerus cornutus. The sequence goes on from CM055517.1 coordinate 7,089,421, forward strand.
TACAAGCACAAATGTAGATATATGTAAAATACAATAAATGAGACCGCAACAGAGAATCATTTGCACAATATCACCAACGTACAAAATTCCTTTAAAGTACACTGTTAATAACATCATTAACTGCTGGGAATAGTCCTAAAACAAACGCTCTACTGTAATTACAAATATTCGCAGAAAGATTAAAATTCTCTGTAAAAGTTTAGAAATTTCTTCACGTTAATTGGCAAGGGCAGTTGTTGAATTTTGCTCTTCATGTGCACACTGTACGGACTTACGTACATTTTCATACGTCGCATTGCCTCAACATATTCACTTTCACTATCACTTTTGTCCTCATTGTCAGTGCTATCCTCTCTGTCACATTTCTTTGGCGTGTCCACTCTATCAATTTTGCGCCATTTTGACGCCAATCTTTTACCTTTTTCCTTTAGACCCCTCTTGCATCTTTTGTTTTCTTGATCTTCATCACTGCTAGTAGACAAAGCTTCCACCATATCCACCGGTACTTCAGAAATCAACTCATCTCCTAACCCACTGTCAAACTTATCTCTGCTATTCTTCTGCTTTGCTTCTGTATTTTCAGTCTCACTACCTTCTGACATTTGTTCTTCCACAAGGATTGGCTCAACAGATATGTTATATCTAACATTTTGATCTTCACTCTCTGTATTTTCTCTATGTACTATCACCTTGTTATCACTTTCTGTTTCTTCAACATTTTGTCTGCTGCTGCTTGCTTCTTCAGTGTTGTTATCTTGAGCATTGACATTTGAATTGATATTTCGATGCGAGCGTCTTTCTAGAACGTGAAACGCTTCTTGTATTGTGTCTAGAGGATCTTCTATCGACGAATCGTCGCTGTCTGAGGACGTTTCATCCGTATCTTCGTTATTTGCAGAACTTGAAGAATTGTCACGTTCTTGCGCTGCCGCAAGATTTCCTCTCTTCTTCTTGCGGGCGATTGTTAGAAAGAAGAAGTCGAGCAGCTCTTCTGAGCCTCTTGGGGTGTCTCTGCGGCCGTTTCTGGTTAAACAAAGAATTAGCACATATTTTAATCTTATAAATTGCCTAGCTGTGCTGTATATGTAATGACATGATTATGAATTACTGAATGCAAATTTTTATGAACCATTATGTAGCGTTATAAAAAATGGTTGGTCAATGTTGTTACTTTTAATATTGAAAGGAATTATTTACAAGAACCACAAAGTCCGCTAATTGAGTCAAGACTGTTATTAGTGTTATTACTGAAACCGGTTTAAAACAATTTACTGGTTTAAAACGGACCTGGTTTAAAATTGATCATCAACGACACGTTTTTAACATCAAAATACAGAAGGAAAATATACCTTTTGACAGGTTTTTTCTTCTTTGACGTCTTTCTTTTCTTTTTGAGATTCTTGACATTGGGATATTCACCCTCAATGATTTTTCTTAACAGGTTTCTGATGGTGGTTCTGCACAGCTCTTGCAATGACAGCGGTTCAATATCAACTTAAAAGACATGAGATAACACAACAAATTGATAATACAAGTAACTTACAACATGGCACAATCTCGGAATTTTCAACTTCTGGCCTTACCAAATTTGTGAATGAAACTGGCAGCAGGTAATGAGTCGTCCAACAAGTTTCAGACACTCTTCTCATTTCAACAAGCCTCTCACTAATTGGTATGACCAAAATCCCCCCAATTTTAATCAGATTTTTGATGTAACTGAGATACTTCTCAGGACAAGCAGCCCCACAGTAAACGCGGTCATACAAATTGTATCCAGAAGTCAAACAAAGACAGTTTCCTTGCATGAACTTTGGCTCACAGAAGTCATATTCATCAATAGCACCAGAGTGTTTTTTGAATTGTTCCAATCTCATGTAAGCATACTGGATAACATCATCATGTAATTCGATCCCGTGGTTTATACCATAGCTCCCAAGAATCAGGCCAGCGACTGTGTTTAGATACCCAGTCCCTGATCCGAGGTTCAAGAAACTCAACCCTGGTTTCAATTTAAGCCCTTCCATGACTTCACTGTAGATACACGGAGCAGATATGTGAAAATTCCCATTTTTCCAAGCCACATCGCGATAAGCATCCGCTGGTGGCACAGGAAGGAAGTAAGCCCCCCTGTCAACTGCCCGAAACACTCTTTCAACCAAAGACGTTTTAATGTAATTCGCCTCAATTAGATTGTCTATCAGATCGTCGTTGTTCTCTCCGGCACTCACACCCGCCCCCATGATTTAACTTTTCCGATTTCGAAATCAAACTGCGTCTTATGTTCTGATGAAAATTTTGTTTATCTTTGTTATGTCAACGAGTTTAAAATAAACGACAACGAGGGGAGAATCGCGTTGTTTGCATCCGAAATGGGGTCAATAGAACGCTGGTTGTATGATTTAGAGGTGACAAAAACTCTTTTCGTCGATAAATTCGGTTTTTGACGACACAACCATCACAACACGATCAGCTGACATTAAAATGACGGCAAATAGGAAGCTGGGCGGCGTTGTCACATCGGTGCGGTTCAAAATTTATGTTTCCAAAAATTTTAAATAAAAATTGTTAGTTTTTTACATTTTGGGGTTTCACTAATTTGTTTTTAAATTCTTTAATTTTAAAAAAATGTGATTGAAAAATTAATAAAACCAACAAAAATTGAAATTTGGTTCCAAACTGTCAAAAGTTAATATGGCAACGTTGTACGACTCATTCATCCATCGTCGGCGCATGCGCTGTTATCTTCAATAATTTTTATTTTGTAATATTACTTTGTAAAATAATTTAGCGAGTCCAGTAAGTAAATTCCATTACATTTTAAACAGTACAGCTAGAATCCTCAATTTTTTCAGATTTTTTGTGTGGAAATATGTAATCAACCACTTACAGTATTGCCTCTTATCAGTGCACATTTATTTAGATCCAAGTTTATATCCAAGAGTCTCTGAGTCTCCCTTTACTGTATTTGTGGAAGTCCCTTCAAGTCCTGAATTGTTAAGAATACCGAGGTGAGTTTATTAACATAATTTACATGAAATGAAAAATGAATGAACTCCTTTGACTGTTGAGCCAGAAAAGCGTGAAATTTGATGTTGTTGAGGCTCAGACAAAGTGTGGGCCCCCACAAATCATTGATTCAAGTGTTTTTGTTGCAAATAAAACGATTTCATAGGGAACAGTTTGTTTGTATACTGTAGCAAATCGTTTTTTGTCAAGCGTTATTTGAAACGTGCCCGTGCAATGTGAACTTGGTTGTATTTTTAAGCACGATTTTGATTGTTTTTTTGGTTTCTTTTTGTAAAATTTTGTTAATTCAGGGGCGGGAAAAGCGTTCAAAATGTCCCCCTTTACCCCGTGCCCATGTGCGCATGCGTCACAATTGTCTCAGGTTTATAGTGAATAACATAAAATAAACTTTTCACGAATTATTTTATAACAAGACTGTATTGAACACCTGTTTGGCGATTGATTGTACATTTTCTAGACTTTTCCAAAGTGTTTTTATATCCAGCACGTAATGTACAAACTGAAAATCGTGAAACTTGTGAATGTGTTTTTTTACTTTAAAAATCGTAACCGACCTCGCATGGATGTAAATAATTTTATTATTTATTGTACAGGGACGTACTAATTACATAATAGGTGAGGTTTAGTATTTAAGATCTTTTGTTTATATTGAAGGTTAGTGGAAACAGGTCCGTAACGGACCATTTCTCAACTTAAAAAAAAGCACGTAACATTCATGGGAGCAACGTCATTGTACCACACTGAGATTTCCATGGATGTTACTTTTTTTGTTTGTGTAAATGAAATGTACCCAAAGAGGGTTATAATTTGCAGAGATGTCGTCATCTGGGGTTACTGAATCAGGGGACATGGGCCAGTCTGTCCCAGAACTCAACACAAACACATCCGAAAGCTTCCCTGCACCGACATCAATATCAACCAACCCCATGAAAACTCAGGTGGTTCCATTGGTTTATATTCAGACACAATCTAAGTTACCATTGTCAATTGCAAAAACCAACATGGTCAATACAGTACCACAACTCCAATTCGCGACACTTCCACCCAACATAGTTAATAAAAATCCCCCAAGTAGGTCTGGCCAGGGAGTTATTCTAACACCGGTCAAAAATGTAGCAAAAGCTCAGCAGCTGGTGATTCACAAACCTAACAGTATGCAAACAGTGACGTTATCGTCAGGCTCAAAAATAGCAGGGACTTATCTGACGATGATTAAGCCCTTGGCGAAACTTACAGAGACGAAGAGTGAAGGGCAAAAGCTCATGATAGCCCCCATGCCGAAAGTAATAAAGAACAGGTTACCAGTGACTGTCACCACAAACAGTTTACAACAAAAAATAGCCTTCATGCCTCTAACAATACCACAAGGAAACAATGAACAAAATAATAAACTTTTCAACTTAAAAATAGCAGATGGTAAGGTGCAAAAAGACCAAGAAATCGCACCGAAAATAGAAGAAAACGAAGAATTATCTCGCGATCTTCACTGTGATGAAGTTATAAACTTGGACAGTCCAACTAAGAGTGAGAAAGAATACGAATTATCAATCATGGAAGACTCAAACTCCAAAAACGACAGTTTTGGGTTTAATTTTGAGCCTCTAGTGGAGAAACGTAAAGAGGTCCTGCCCAAATTCTCTAAACATGGCGTCTCGATCCTTAAAAAGAGTTATCAAGGTGATAAGCCTCGCAATACTAATACTAACCCACTTCTAGATCCTGATCCTGTAAAGTCACAAAAAACAGAACGCAGACGGAAATCGAATTTTTCATACCGGAAAGACTACGACGATATGGAAGTTGTAGAGTCCAAGGAAAAATATAAAATTGATTCTGATGTTACTCTGACCAAATTGGATAATTCTGAACAGATGGAGGACATTAAAAAAGACGACTTTATGGAGATTGAAGTCATCAAAGAGAAGAAAACCGACATAAACATGAACGATGATTTTGATTTACAAAAAATCTTGAAGTGGGAGGAGGGCGTCGGGAGCTTACCAGGAAGCGACCTTAAATTCATCGTCAATGAATTCAACTTGATCGAGTACGTAACAAGGGAAGAGTACGATAAAATTGTAGAGAAGAAACTCAGCAAGGCCAATAAGGTAAAACCGCACATTTCAAAAGTTTACTTTTAACTGTGTTTTTTTTTCTCAGCCAAAAAGCGAGTTCCAAGAAGATCTACGTTGCGTGGAATGCGGCTGCTACGGCTTGCCCTCCGAATTCATAACATCAAAATATTGCAGTCTTGATTGCCAAGAAAATGGAAACACCAAACTCCAGAAAGAAAAGGACCACAAGAACAAAAAGAAAAAGAAGAAAGGCGGTTTTCCCCTTAGAAAAGTAGAATCCGATCCGGTCAGTCCAAGCGACGACGACACCTCAAATGAAAACTCTCAAGACAAATACGCCTATCCATGGACGTGCTCCAAAAAAGGTTTTTCATGGACGAAATATCTAGATCATATCAAAGCGAAAGCCGCTCCTGTAAAACTCTTTAAGGATCCGTTTCCTTACAATCGCAATGGGTTTAGACCTGGAATGAAGCTTGAAGGGATTGATCCTCAACATCCGTCGTATTTTTGTGTTTTAAGTGTTGCTGAAGTGTGTGGATACCGTCTGAGATTGCATTTTGATGGATATCCCGATAGTTATGACTTCTGGGTGAATGCAGATAGTATGGATATTTTTCCACCAGGATGGTGTGAGAAACATGGACATGTTTTACAAGCACCGCCAGGGTATAATTGTGAGAATTTCAATTGGGTGTTTTATTTAAAACACACCAAGTCTACAGCAGCGCCGAAACATCTGTTTGTCAACAGAGCCGGAAGTGTAAGTCGCTCAAACCCAATTACCAAATACTTAAATCTCATTTCAGGCTATTTGTCCCAACGGATTCCGAGTTGGTATGAAGTTGGAAGCTGTGGACAGGAAGAATTCCTCATTAGTTTGCGTAGCTAGCGTCCGAGACATGATGGACAACAGAATATTAGTTCATTTTGATAGTTGGGACGATATTTATGATTATTGGGCCGACCCAACATCACCCTACATCCATCCAGTGGGTTGGTGCGATCAATATGGTCACAATTTGACACCTCCAAACGGTAAAAGAACTTCTCTTTCAAAACCACTGAATCCGTTGCGTTATTCTGTAGATTATCCAGACCCTGAGAATTTTTCTTGGGAGAAGTACCTGAAAGAAACGAAATCCGTGGCAGCTCCAGTACGCGCTTTCAAACAACGCCCAATCTGTGGTTTCAAGCGAGGAATGCGCCTAGAATGCGTCGATAAACGAGTCCCACAATTGATAAGAGTAGCTACGGTTGATGAGGTCAGAAACCATAAAGTCAGGATACACTTTGATGGTTGGCCCGATCGGTATAGTTACTGGGTGGACGACAACAGTGTTGATATACATCCAGTTGGGTGGTGTCATAAAACTGGACACCCTATAGAAACACCATTGAGTAAGTCTTCATTTTAAAAATTTTCGGTTGTAACTTGTGATTGATTGCAGCTCCTGATGACGTGTACGACTTCCTTGAATGCCCAACTGTTGGCTGTAGAGGAATGGGACACATTCAAGGCCCCAAATTTGCCACTCATTCTGAGCAAAAATACTGTCCTTACGCTGAAGATAACATTGACTTGGATAGGATCCTGCCAGACAGGTTATTATCGCCCGACCGACTGATCGAGGCTGTTGTCCCAGTATCAAGAGAACCGAAAGAAAAAATGTGAGTTGTCACTAAAATTGTCTAAAAAACGAATGTCGTTTTTCAGAAAACCGAAATTAGGCCGCCCTCCCAAGTTTCCTCGAGTAGAACCCATCCCTAAAGAAACAGACGAGGAACCAACAAAGAAACCTAAACGAAAATACAGGAAAAGATTAAAACAAACCATTGATGAAGACGAACCGAGGTTAAAAATTATCAAACTCGAATCGTTCATCGAAGAATCCAAGCTAGAACCTGCCACTAAAGAGTCATGGACAAGACACAGTCGGTTTTTAGAAGACTACCTAGAAAACGTCGACAACTCGTTTCATCAGTGGAGTGTAGACCGAGTGTTTGAGTTTGTGTCTTCTATTCCTGGCTTCTACACTAGAGCTGAACTTTTTCAAGACATGGAAATTGATGGAGAAGCTTTCCTATCGCTCAATCAAAGGGATTTAATTGACATCCTAAATGTTAAAGTTGGACCTGCTATAAAATTGTACAATGTGATTCTTTTGTTGAGGCGGAAAGTGAGTCATTTGTTTTCATAACCGTTTATGTCTTTTTATCAGAAATCGTTATATCGTTTTACATTGTAAATAACTTAAAATATATTCCGTACGTTGTAAATTGTTTTTTCATGGTGCCCAAACGGAGTTATTTTGTATTTTATTTATTATTAAACAGTTTACCAAACCGGCTACGACTAAATAAGGCTTCCTTAAGTCTAATTTTATAACATTTCCGAACTCTAAAGTCGGAGTTAGCCAGATTATCAACTTATCAATCTCTGATAGCAGTTACCGCAGTTACCCAAAAAATTTAGTGACTTTAGATTTTCCCCTAGTTTGACCTGCAACAGAAGCGACATCTATGTGGTGTGTGACCGGCATTTGAGTGTTTATTATTGTTTTTGCTGGATTTTCCTCACACATAACGCATTAATTTAGCACAATCATGGAAGAAGAAGATCCAAAAGAATACAGATGGGAAACTGGCTATGAAAAGACATGGTAGCGTAAATTCCCCTCATTAATTAACCTAAGAATTTTTCTTGTAGGGAAGCAATCAAGGAGGATGACGACGGGTTTCTCGAAGCCTCCGTGGCTGACATTATTCAAAGAGCTAAAAGAAAGCGCCAAGCCCAAAAACAAGGAAATTCTAAGCTTGGAATGATGAGACACTTGTTTGTGGTCTTGGACTGCTCAGACTCTATGTCCAGTCAAGATCTGAAACCCACACGCCACTTGTGTACTCTAAAAGTGGGTATAATATTAGTAGAAGTGTATCATTGACCAGTTACTCTCTAGATCTTGGAAAACTTTATTGAGGAGTTTTTTGACCAAAACCCAATTAGCCAAATTGGTATAATAATAATGCACAACAAACGCGCGGAAAAAATAAGCGATTTAGCTGGAAATCCAAGAAAACATATCAAAGTTGTCAGCGGCTTAAAACACACGTCTCTGATTGGAGAACCCTCTCTACAAAACAGTTTGGAAATGGCCCTAAAAGCTCTTAAGCTACTACCATCACATGCCAGTAGGGAAATTTTAGTTATAATGGGAAGCTTAACCACCTGTGATCCTGGAGATATCAATTCAACCATTTCTGTAAGTTGCTACCAACAGAAGACACTGCTGTAACTTTTCTTGATTAGGTTTTAAAATCAGAAGGCGTGCGCTGCTCAGTTATAGGACTAGCTGCGGAAGTTCACGTCTGTCGCCGGTTAGCCGATGAAACTGGTGGTTATTACAACGTAATATTGGACGATTGCCACTTTAAAGACTTGTTGTATCAACAAGTGGACCCACCACCTGCTGCCCTTACTTTAGAATCGAATTTAATTAAAATGGGGTTCCCTCATCAGATGTCTGCTGAGGGTACTGAAGAGCCCCTTACTATGTGCATGTGGTGAGAGTAATCATTTTGTTGACTTAGAAATAGAAATTGATTTTTTTTTCCAGTCATGTTGATAGCGCAGATGAAGGTAGCAAACTCAACACGGGGGGCTATTACTGCCCCCAGTGCTATAGCAAGTACTGTGAACTACCAGTAGAATGCAGAGCCTGTGGTTTAACTCTAGTCTCGGCTCCACATTTAGCACGATCATATCACCATTTATTCCCAGCGGCAAACTACGACGAACTTCCGTTTGAAAATCAGACTCCAATTTGTTTTGCATGTCAGAAGAGTTTTGGAGATACTGAAAAACAAGTAACTTTCCCATGTAGAGTAGTACTTGTGGTAATTCGATCGTTTTAGGTGTACCAGTGCCCAAACTGCCAAAAAATATTTTGTATCAACTGTGATATCTTTGTCCACGACATTTTACACACTTGTCCAGGCTGTGCCACGAATTTATCAACGTTCCAGATAGCGCATTCAACGTAATAGTGACATTAGTTTAATTAATAAATGGAAAATATTACATTAATGTTACATAATTATGAAAGAAAATAATTAAAATACGTTTTTTTTTTTATTGTGTTATACTTATTTCTTCTTAAGAGCCTTGATTCTGTTATCAAGATTCACGACAGTAGAAGTAATTTCGTTAAGATTTGTGGCGAAACTCTCCTGGATTCCTTGTAATAACGTTTTGTTATTTTGCACGTTTCCGGCCATTTCGGACTGCATTGTTTCCACAAGGGTCAAGGTTTTTGCAAAGTCGGTCGCTACAAGCAATAAAAACAAGATCATTATAACAATCCACATCAAGGCTTACCTTTATTATGTAAAGCTTCCAAGGCTTTTAGACGCTCGATTGTCTTGGGCAACAATGTGTTTATTTTTTCACTGTTTTTCACCAGTTCATAGAGTTCCAAAATCTAGAAAAAAAAGTGCAATTCAAATTTCCCTCCATGACGAAAGCGCCATCCCACACGCTTATCATTCGATTCCGATAAAAAAATACGATTTGATAACTTTGTTTATTCGATTATTGACAACATAAAATAACGAAATTCTTAATTTGCGTCGTCCAATTGCGCAAAGCTGAACATATGCCGGGAGAGGAATGCATCGATATCACGTTGGCAAAATTCCTGTGTACCGATAACAGCGTTAAAAACAGAAAAACTGGCCCCAAAGCCGCAAAACGAAACTTTCCATTCTTGTGACCTTGCATGACGAGCATCGATCGCGTAACGTACCATTTGGCGTTCCCTTCCCCTCCTATAACGGGAACGGAAACGCAAAGGTCATACAAGTTCAAAATTACAGTTACCGACGCCGCGTTGACGATAAAACATCGCGTTCTGGCGTTTTACGTTAATATCATTACCGAAAGTTATAACGATGAACCATTCTACCGCCAAAGTAGATGGTGATGAATACTTGGTTTCTTTGATTGCGAGACATCCTGGAATTTACGATAAACGTCACGATCATTACAAGGATTATCAACGGAAACAAGAAACTTGGGACGCCATCGCTAGCGCGCTAAATTTGGATGGTATGGTTTCATTCTAACATAGCAAAATAAACGTAAACGGGAATGATAACGCGTTGATTTTTTTTCGTTTAACTGAAAATAAAATACTTTGCAGCTGAGAGCGTTAGACGACGATGGGAAAATTTAAGAGATAGATTTGTCCGAGTTTATAGGGAATATACGAGCTCTGGCAACAGTTCTTTGGTTAGAAGCAAATTTAAATTGTTTGATCAAATGCTGTGGCTAGCTCCACATATACGGAAGCGGAGGTGAGTTAATTCCAAAAAAAAAGTCAACATCTTAAACGCTACTTTTATCTCTCAAAAAAAAAGAAAAAGTAACTTAAATCTTTTCTTAGGATGACATCGTCAATCGTCTTTATGAAAAACAACAAATCTGCTCTTCAATCCCAACTTCAAACGCTTCAGATGACTGTAAATGATGACACTCAAAGCAGCGAAATGCAGGATCTTCATGATACCCTAAATGTAAAAACAGAGACGCAGTCTAATGCTTCAGATATAACATATCAGGAGTCCTTCTTGGATAAAGAAGCGTTGTTATCTACTACATCTCCAGGCGATGCTGTTTCAGTTCACAACGACAGCGAAATAATGAATAAATCTGATCACTATTTCATGAAATCTGTGATATATGAATGTCAAAGCATGCCTCCAAGGAAGAAAATCAAGTTTAAAAAAGAGGTGTTAGGACTACTGGAGAAGTACTTGTACGACGACGATAAATAACTCGTTTTTTTGTTTGTGATACTTAAAAAAATTGTCCATTCCAATTCCTACCATGTAAATAAAATCATATTTTTGTAACATACCATTTTATCCTTCTCTTCATCTTGTGCCAGCTGCTTCTTCTTTTCAGCAATGGCATCAAGTTTTTGTTGCAAACAAGCCAAACGTCCCTCAATGTGATCCAACTGTGATGAATCTAAAAGACTGGCAGTTGCACTGAGATACTGTGCAGTCTCTAACAGAGTTCCTTTATTTGTTACCGACGTGAGTCTTGCCAATTTATCATTAGAGTTCCCTAGAACTGTTTCTAAACGGTGCAATCTACTTTCTAACTCTGCAACTCTGGAAGTTTGGGCTAGTCTGGCCTGCTCTGGTCTGTAACTCAGTTGATAAACAACACTGGAACCATCATCACTTTCAGCCTGAGATTCAGTTTTCTCCCTTGCATTTGCTTTAAACTGCTCTAACTGGGTCAGTAGTTTTCTGAAATAAACTAATTAGTTTCAGTTACTAGAAAATGATGACTGTACTTTATTTTAGTGCCCTGTGGATCAGAAATGCTGGACACAACTTCATTTCCTAGAGCTTCTTCTAATTTCAAATCAGCCAACTTTTTGAGAGCTTGTTCAACTTGGCTGCTCAAAACTTGGCAGTTACTCTCTTCACCTTTCTTTTCACTCTGAATTTTATTGACCTCTTCTAGCAACTCTTGCGTTTCACATTGAAGCCTTCTATACTTCTGTAAGGGCGTTTCTTTCTCACCCGCACCACCCAATTCCCAGTCCCCAGACTGAGCGTCGTAACCAGTTCTGATACTCTTACTGATGCGTTCAGAAAAATCAACATTATTAGCCCTCAAAAACTTCCCTTTAAACTTATTAAACGCTTCGTTTGCCGAAACGTGGATCTTCTCCACCGTATTGTTTTCTTCTTCGAAAAAATCGGTGGTTTGTTCCGATTCCGGCAAGTCATTAGTTTCATACACGTCAGGTTCATCCAGTGCCTTAAAAGGAATGTCACAAATTGAGTTTATTGACAGGTTGTGCTTACAATTCCTGGTAAATCGGCGTACTTTGGATCGGCCATTGCGTGTATTTTAATATTTCTATTTAAATTATTGATGTTATTTTCAAAACTAACCTTGGTGACTCACTGGGTGTCAGAGTGACAGCTGTCAGTGTCAAACGAAAAGTCAGCCTGAAAAGTCACTAAACGTCTAAACCCGCAAAATTTAAAACGACACTGTAATGTCGAAAATCAAGAAACTGTCGCTTTCACCCATAGAAGAGTTATCAAAGTTGTCTCTCTCCAAGTTTTGCTACAAGAAATTGTTTGAGATAGAATTCCTGCAAGCTTTCACAACAAACGACGTGAAATTCGTCAACGAGATTGTTGAAACAGGAAAAAAGTATGAACCCATCTCTGAAGTTTATTTCATTACATATCTCGATGTTTGCAACTTGATCGAAAGACTTTCTTCAAAGGGCACCGATGTTAATTTACCAAAGTTTCTCAGAGTGCCCGCACCACAAATGATATTCAATGAGTTAGCAAGGCCGGAAATTTCGCCCTATTTTTTTGCACTGATGACGAAATTAAAAATCATTGAAACGTTGTACGAAGGATACACTCGTGAGGTAGTTAACATGCAACGCAGAAAACAAATCGAGGGAGAGCTGAATGAACTACTAAAGAACTGTGAAGGGAAAAAAGGAAAAAAAGGTAAAGCGAAAGGCAAAGGTGGTAAAAGGAAAGGAAACAGTGATAAAAAAACAAAAAAGTCGAGTTCTCGCAACACGAAAAAAGAACCTTCTGAACAGATCATTGTTGACGACTACACTGAGATTAAAGTTGAGGAAAACGAAACAATTTTTGACTACAACGTTGATAACCACTTGATTTATATAGTTCTGAGTGGGTTTCCAGATCCTCTAGTCCTCCAGGACCTTATTAAAATTAACGTGCAGGTATCCGCGATTATTGATGTTTCTTTGAATTCCTCCGACAAAGGATGTGATTCGATCGTAAAGTTACAAGAAATGTTTGATACTCCCAGAGAAACGAGCTACTTGGAGAACACAGTTTGGATGAAATACCGAAACAACGGTGATGGTGATCTCAAACAAACTCTTGAGGAACTGTTATACCTGATCAAAAGAATTAATTACATCAAACGCCAACATTTGAGCTACATCAAAAGTATTCAATTGCTTGATCTTGGTGGAGCTCCCCAAAAACTATCCTCCAAGTACCTAGAAAAATACAGCAGAATTCTTAATTGTTTCCACTGCGAACTGGTAAATGTCCCTCTCATTGTCCGTGCTTTAGTCAATGAAGTTACGTGGAGGGCTGCTGGTTCTGTTTACACTTTGTCCGATTTGAGTTCCTCAGAAAGTGAAGAATCTATTGAAAAACAAGTAAATTCTTACCAAGTACACGAAGAAGACTTCTTGAAAATAGCAATGAAAACTTATGGTGAAATCGGTAGGCGATGTTACGAACAAACTCTTGAATACATGAAGTTGCTGCAACCGTTAAGTCCATTTCCACCTCCTGTAACACGACGCTTTGAAAACCGCGCAGTTTCCACTGAAGATAAGTGCTACTGCAAAGATTCAACTGATCTCGTTGATTGTCAACACCTAGCGATGTTCTATCAAATGGAAAGACCAAAGTTCGTACCAAAAGAACCAGAAGAATATGATTTTACCGAGAACTTGGTGACGTACAATCAGAACCAAGCTTTTCTAAAAGCTATTCCTAAGGGTTCCGTCACTTTTAATCGTGCTCCTAAGGATCTGGTTCAAGCTTACCACATGAAGGAAGATTTGTTAACGTCGGTTCTTTGTCAACTTGTCTTTAAAGCAATGAAAGATTATTCCTGTTGGGACCGCTGTTTTTGTGATGATACTAAAGCTATCCTTCTATGGTTCCACGATGATTGCAATGAATTCGGGGTACACACAAAGATCTGGGACCAAAGTTTAAGGACTCCAGTTTGTTTAAGAGATTTTTGTCGGTTTGCAAGCAACGACGATAAAGAATGGTTACAGAAATACAAACTTCCAGAATATGACTTGAAGAGTGAAGAGGAATGTCCAGGTTTGGTTGATCTTCACGTATCAGAAGTATATCAAGACTATCAACACCTCTTAGAGCCCGAAACTAGCACTAGCAATGACAACAAAAAGATCCTCGATGAAATCATGGCGGAACTTCAAACATACCCCAAAAGTGACCGTCTTGTTGAACATTGCAACAATAATGGTCCTCTGCTTGGGTTTGATTTAGGTCCGAAACAGTGCCAATTAACCGGGCACACTACCATATTCCGAAGTGAAGACGATGTTAAAATTACGATCGACACCACAAGATTCATAGTTGAAGAACCAAAGTGTACCATTAATGTAGAATCTGATGGGAATGCTTTAGTATTCCATAAACAACGACCATCGGCGTTCCATTTTATTTTACAAGATGGAACCATAGTCAGTTTCGCCGAGTTTGAAAAAGAAGTGGAACTTTGTACACGGGTTCCTTCCCTTCCAGAATCTTTTTGTACAGTAGAAGAAGAGGAAGAAGATGCAATAATACCAAACTACAACGACTACTGGGTTGAAGTGTTACGAAAAAGCAAAATTTCTACAACTATCCCGAGTTTCTCTAACAAGCCCACTATTGAAGACAAGAAAGTTAAAATGGATGATAAGAACCTCGACAAGATTTTGGAACTCTTCAAAGCGGCGGTGTCCATCCAAGATCCCATCTACAAGATATCAACGAAGCCGTCAGTTCGCCGGTTGAAACGGATGACTTCACCGGTGCACCTCCCACTAGTTCACACTTTAAAACGAATTCTTTTCAAACCGAAGCCCAGAAGACGCAAAATTGGGGGCTACAGCGTTCTTAACATTCCAAAAAGTCTAGAGATGGTACCAATGAAGTACGACTTTAAGATCATTCTACCACACGGACTGTTAATAACAACATTACCACGAAACAAAACTGTAGTTGAAGTGAAGCAGGAGCATAAATACAGCTCACATAAAGAGCAGTACCGCATTTTTTACGCAAACGGATGGATCGTGGTGAAACTTGAAAATGGCACTACCATAGCTTATTGTTCCAACGGTGATGTAATCACCCTGACGAACGAACCAGCTTCGTACAGTGAAAAATGCGCGAAAAACACCACACGTGTTTTCAAAAATGGGGATCAAAACGCGTATGAACTCAGCAGACGGAAGGACTCTTCGAATGTTGAAACAAGAACGTATTACAACTTTTCCCAGTTTCAAGATGCTCCTTACATTAACAGATCTCTTCTGCAGTTCAACGGAAAGCGGATCGATTTTTCTGGGAATGAACTAACAGAAAAACAAGAGTATTATGTGTTAAACGAACACGATTATCACGCTGAAGAGGTTTTCTTTGAACGAGAAGATGGCATGAAATGTATTAAATACAGAATGGGGCAAAACGTGTTTCGATTTCCAGACGGGACGAAAATCACTTCTTGGCCCAAAGTTGAGAAAGAGTTGATCTTCGTGACCAGCAAACATAAAAGCGAAGGTTGGGTGTCTGTGGTCATAGATTATACGTATGAGCACCCTGACTACGTCACTGTTCATTATGATCAACTGAAAGAAGGCGAAACTCAGTTGATCCTCAAAGACAGCGTTATCAATAATCACCAAAACTCTCTTTCCGTTTCCACGGATAAAAAAAATATAAATCTGGAAGTCTCTTCTGATATTATCACTTTTACGAAAGCTTGTGACTCGTGTTCAGCCGAATCTCTTACTGCAATTTATTTAAACAGCACGACAAAATTATTGGAGTGTTATGATAGCTACAATAAATACCTCTCTTGTGACTGTCTTGGACAATGCGAGATCAGTTCCAACTTCATTAAGGGACCAATTAATAAAAGTGACTGCGATCACTTTTGGTCAAATGAGAAACAAAAGTTCTTCATTCTCAATGAACGGGGACCCCCTGGGACTATGCTGTGGAAAGACAGTCGCATTGACCAAAAAATACACGAGTCCCAGATCAGTAAAAACGTCAAATATTCAAATTACATGAACAAGTTAATTAAAAAACAAACTTTGGAATTCTTCACGGATATCTTCCAAAACTTCAATGGTAGGTTCACGAGGACACAAGATAAACACGACATTTGTTTATCGAAATATAAATACCCAAATATGAATGTAAAAGTGTTCTACGTTACGTATCGGATTTTGGTTGAATTCCAGAATTTCGCAGAGCACTCAGAAGTGATTTCAAAGTTGGAGACGTATTTGGAAAGTCAAGTCCAGAAAGGCTCTCAACAGTTACTGAAAGGAATTCAAGCGCTGGTTACTTTTTACACGGAAAATTTGTTCTCTAAACAAGAGATTAGATCTTCTTATCATTCTTCGATGTTGGAACGTGACGATTCTATTGACCATAACAGTCTAAGCAGAAGTGTAGATTTTGACAAACCGACAGTACAAGATATTATTGCTATTTGGAGGAGCAGTTGCGAGAAATACAAGTATTTGATCAGAAACAAAAAATTCCCCGGGTACTTTCATTCCGACTATTATTGCAATGTGAAAAAATCTGGAAAATAAACAGGTCAGGTGCGTTCTTCGTATTGAATTCTTAACACAGTTAGCCAAAGTTACAACATAATTTATTAAATACTTTGATTAACACAATATAAAATATATAATCGGAATATAAGATTAAAGGAAAACATTAAGACAATCATTCTAATCGTTCATAATTTCTGTACGTTCTTACACTATTTGGAAGACCATAAAGTCCATAAATTGTAAAACCTGTAAAGAACTTTATAATAGTTCCTGAACTTAATATCAATGTTTTCTTAATTGTTAGTAAAAATCATGCAAAGTTAAAAAGCTGGGTGACAATTAGAACAGGAAAGCGACAACAAAGGAAATGGACAAAAGCTTTATAATCTCCATCAAATAAATATCAAAAAATCCTTCCCAAATATCATTGCAATGTCTTCTTGTATTGCTTTATTGAGATTCACTCTGTATAAAACTATCAACTTTTCTCGATTTAATACTTTTAAAAACATCATCCATGTTTCTTCGGTGTTGTAAGTGATCGTTATTTTCACTATTTTTGTTTACAATAGAACCATTGGAAATAGTCCTGTTTTTGATTGGTCCTCCTTTCTCTTTCAAACTGTCTTCTTTGCGTAGTCTAACGCTTCTAAAAATATGTTGCATATTTTCTCGATGTTGTTCTTTATAATCTGCCTCTGGGATATTTTGCGGCTTTTCCATCCCGCTATTTTTGTCATCTTTTCTCTTAAAAATATTCTGCCTATGTTGTTCTTGGTCATCCGCTGAATTTCCATTTGGCATTTTCTTTTCTTCATTTGAATCTATTTTAATCAGGGGATTTTCTTTAATCTTGTTAGTTTTGTTAATGATTGCTTCTGAAGGCAAACTGTTTGTTCTTTCTAGGAACTGGGTAAATTTTTCCTTAACAAGCTCTCTGTCTATATGGTCTGTGATAACATTCTCATTTACAAGAGCACCGGTACTTTGAGCGACAGGCTTCTTCTTCAAATCGAGAGGTGGTAATGGAGCATATCCTTCTTGAAGTTGATGACCTAATATTTCTCTGAACTCCTTGTACTGAGGAGTTCCGAATTTAATATTAGAATCTGTTGGAGACATCACCGAATTTTGGCGAGAATAATCCACTGGTGGGGTTACCGGTTTTTTAATTTCCAACGGTTTTAGTTTCAATTTCATGAAGTCAGACGCAGTGAAAATAGGCCTTGGAATGTGTTCGTTCGATGTATCTTCCATTTTTATTAAAAATGGGGGCGGCGTTGGTATAGCTGCAAGCTGCGGCGCCACACCATCCGTTTCTGTTTTTCCTTCCGGAATTGGTGTCCCATTACGATTTTTTTCACTCTCTTGACTCTCAGTTATTTGCGTTTCTTTTGGACTGTCTTCATCCCTTACCTGTTTTTCTTCATTCTCGACTGGTTGTTTTTCTTCAGCGCTCAAATGTTTCTCCTCATTCTCGACTGTTTGTATTTCTTCGGGAATTTCCTCGGCGCTTAGCTGTTTTTCTTCGGTTATTAGAATTGTTGGAATGGGCTCTTGCACCTCAACCGCAACGATTTTTTCTTCACCAGGCGCAACAGTAGGAGAGTCAGCAACGTTACTAGAAACGGGATCGGGATTGGAAGACGTTACACTATCACACGTAGACAAAGGAACATCTTTTGGTTGTACATCAGAACAATGCACATCAGCTTGAATGTTTTCTTTAAGTAAAATGTTAGAATTGGAGGAATCAGCTGAGAATTTTCTATCGTTCAGGTTTGCCTCGGCAGTCTCCAAAATCTCATCAAGATCTGCAATTACTGCAGTCGGGGACGTAGGAGGTTGCGGCGCAGGTCTTTTTTTCGGTTCGGATTTGACCTCCTCGGCGTCGAAGGCGATATTGGCGAAACCGTTGAGCTTTCCTTTCTTTGCAATGGATGAGCGACTGCTTATGCTCTCGTTTCGTACATCGGTATGGGTTTTTACAGAAAAATAGTAAGTAGGAAGGCCTGAATACCCATGCATATTATTTACAGCGTGCATTTAAAGAAAAAGAAAAAATTTATTAATTGTTTACTGACCTACTGCCATCCAGACGCCGAAACGGATCCAGGTGTTGGGGTCTAGCATCAGCATTAGGTAGATGTTTATCAGGATGCTCAACGCAGGAATGAGAGGGACCAGAGGAACCTAGTTTAAACGTTATACTACAATTACTACTACGTGATGCGCAGTTACTTACCTTGAAAGACAGTTCTTTTCTGGATTTGGGTTGAGTCACCATCGACATAAGTACTAGAACCGCCAAGGCAACAATCACCGCTGTTATCACAATAGCCCAGATTTCACCATCCCTAATCTGGGTCTTCAAACGCATGGCGCAAAGCCCGATGCCAACACACAGTACGCAGTATAAACAAACTTCAACTTTAACTATCTTTTCTGTGATTTCGGACGGAGTCTGGTGACCCCCGCAATTAAAAATCTGCTTTAAAACACTGGATGAACCATTGTCATCGTCGATTAGTTCCACTTCTTCGTTTGATTCTCCTATATCCAACCCTCTATTCTCTGAATATCTGTAACAAGAAATGAAAGAATCATGACACGTTTCGGCAGTCTGGTATTTCGTAAGACTTACTTACGTCTCATTGTCCTCCGAGTCCGAAATGGACCCTAATAGAGGCGTGTAAATGACACCAGTACTCGCTTGATAGCTGACAATGGACAACATTTATCAGGACAAACAACATAAAGCTTGAAGATGATTTCGTTATGAATTCTTACCGTAACAGAAGGACACTTGCTGCCACGATTGTGTATGCTAGTAAAGTTCCGATAGACATCATGTTAACCAACTGCTTCAACTCAAAAAGAGCAGCCATCAGTCCGGTTAAAAGTCCAGCGAGAAGTGTACCCACGACCGGAGTTTTAAATCTTGTACTGACTCGGCCTAGGAAACGGAAGATGATGTTGTCTGAAGCCATGGCGTAGATTATTCTAGGTAGCGGGAACATTGCGCCAAAAAGACTAAAACGATGGAAATATTACAAATAGAAGGAAGAGAAAGTGGGACTAACCTGGCGCATAGACCGAAAATTCCACCAATGGCCACTACCCACTTTGCCCATTCCATGCCAACGCTAGCGAAAGCGTGTGGTAGAGGTGCATTGGGGTCCTAAGACAAAAATAATGTTTTTGTGTTCTTTCTTTGGAATTCCGTACCTGTTCATAATACGGCAACATTAAAGTAACAACAGTAGATGTCCCAAAATAGGCAAGGAAAATTACGAACAATGAAGCCACAATGGCCACTGGAATCGCTCTTTTTGGGTTTTTAACTTCTTCTCCAGTCGTTGCTATACAATCGAATCCAACAAACCCGTAAAAACACGTTGCAGCACCTTTTATCATTCCTTCTACACCAAAAGGAAAAAATCCTCCTTCGCCTATCGTGGAATTGGTTGCATTGCCAGGGATTTTCCAGTTTCCAGAATCGGCTAATTGTAGATAAAATTATATTACAACTTTAAAAGCACTCCATTTTTATGTGGCCACGAAATGAAGTCAACATTTTTCGTTTATTAAATCGTGCCACTTGTAGATAACAATAAAAGAAATAACGTCATCAAATTAGTAGATAAAATGTCGTGATTTCAAACTTTTTTCTAAAAATAGGTACACAATAATCAACAGATATCTTACTTACCATGGATGCTTCCAGCGATGATGACAAAACCCACCACAATTAAGTTCACGAAAGTGAAGATATTGTTGACCAAAGTGCTCTCTTTTAACCCAAACGCCAAAGCGACGGCCAAAAGCATAGAAACTCCAAATGCAAAAAAGTCAAAATATTTGGAAATAAAAGACACATCTCCTAGAGGAGCTATATCAATAAATGTGTCTTTAAGGGTGTTATTGACGAGGGTGTCCAAATAAAGACTTAAGCCTCTTGCCACGCTCGCTGAACCTAAAATTGAATAAATTGCAGTAATTGTAGAAAATTATACAAAGTATACCGATAACATATTCTAGAATTAGGTTCCATCCTATTACAAATGCGATAAATTCCCCCACACACACGTAACTGTAAATGTAAGCAGATCCGGCTCTTGGTGCTCGGGCTCCGAATTCAGCGTAACACAGCCCTGGAAACAAGTGAAATAGAGTTTGATTATAATAAACGTTGCACTACGACCGTCTGATCAGACTACTGAATGTCTACTGGCCGCATGTTGTAATTAGTGCTGTTTTTCATTTCATTTTTAAAAAACACACAAAGGGAGATTCTTATGTAATGGGAGAAAGTGCCTACAACTTAATAATTGGTTCATTTTTATCTGTTATGAGGTTTTTTTCGAAAACTATTACGTTATAACCATTTGCACTGTTGGATATCCAAAAAGATTTTGATGATTTATTGACTGTTTGAACAAAAACGTCTGAACATGTAACAACAAATTAACAATGGACACATTATTTTTAAATATTATTATCACCAGATAAGTGATCTTTATTGATTATGAACTCATAAAGTGATGTTACTCATTAATCAAAATTTGTGTTTAATGTGTCATTAAAAAAATCTAATCAGAACACCAAAAGTTAAAGAACAAGACCTGTGAGCAGATAAGACGATTCACGGAATTTAGGACACCTCTCCTAATCCAATATAAATGGAACTTTACTGTTATTAGCAACCACCAGCTGATGACCTTATCTGTTATTATTATTGAATAGCGTAATTAACAATTTTTGCAAAAGTATGTCTCTGTGTCACTACTATCAGACTCGCGTAATACTTAGATAATACAGCCGACTGTGTCAAAGGTTATCCTTGTACTTCCTAAATACCTAAATTCCTTAAATAACTTACCAGCAAAAACTGAAGCAACTGTAGCTATAAGAAAAGAAAGGATAACTGAAGGTCCTGCTGTATCCTTTGCAACATGTCCAGCCAGCACATAAACTCCAACACCCAAAGTACTTCCAACACCTAGAGCTGTTAAATCAAGAGTATTCAACACTCGTCCTAACTCCGATTGTTCAGTAGACACCGGATCAAGGACTTTTTTTCTCGTCAACACTTTCCACACAGTATTCATCCTCTCAAATTTTTGAATTAAATCAACATTCCGTTCACTTCATCTAACGGCTACTACAAAAAACAATGACATTGTCATGATAAGCTGCATTTTTGATAACGACGATAACCATATTTGAACAAAACTTTATTGTTGAGGATCTGAATCTTTAAATTGTTTGTAACCTTAAACTCACCTGTTGATTGTTGACGTCAAGATTCAAACACTTCTTGGGCGTTCGGACATCCGAAGACGCAGAAATTAGAATTGCGATAAATGCGAGTGTTCACTAAGCTAAAATAATGTAATTATTATAACTGATAAGAGATAAAAAAATCCGTGACATCTGTCAAATTTAACTCATGATTATGAACTGTTTTGACAGTGGGTCCGCCCCTTTATTTTGGTTGTAAACCGGACGTGGCGGGAGGTTTGAAATTCGGAAACAGGTGATTTTAATTATTGAAATAAAAATGCAGTTTATACAAACTTTTTCTACTAAATTATTGGTCAATTTGAGCAGTAATCGTGGTTTATAAGTACATATTAAGTTTTAATAATTGAGAAATATTTTGTAATTGCTTCCTGAAAAACAATTATTAATATTGTCATTGTTTATCAAAATGGGAAAATTCTTTAGATTACGTTCTGAGATTTATTATTCAGACGCACGTGCAGTCTTAATTTTTAGTATTAAAGTTATATATTACGTAACGTAAATAAGGAAAGTATTATCAACGACCTAACGGGCTAGATTAAATACGAGACGAAGCTAAATCAAATCTCATAATTGGTAGGTATTAGGTATATTGAACAGTTTAAGCGGCCTTTTGGTCGTTGCATGATAACATAAACAAAAATAAAGCTATGTGTTTTTTTCCGGCATTTGTTATATCGGAAAATTTGTCCCAATAATTTATTTGTATCAATGTAATTGTGATAAAAACTAATCCTAAGAGTGACTAATCTTATTACATTTCAAATTACTTATCATACGTCTTTATCAGCTCCCTAACTCGTGAAATGATGACAACCCAAAATACATGATTCTGTTACGGCTGGAAAAGAACCGAAAATACGCAAATAAACGACGAAAGTTTGATCATTTTTATGAAGGATGATACAAAGCGTCGCAAAACTTGAAATTTATTTTTTTTAATAAATATTTTTTTCCGAGATGTTCCCTACACATGCTCATTAAAGCAACCGAAACTAAATCTTTTCCAAAAAACTTAACACTTTGACCCGGCGCATCCACCATTTTTATCTCATTTAAATTGAGACATTTCTTTAATGTTTCAATCCAAATCCTTTAATCTCAATAAGATTGATTTTAACCATTACTTTGCAATTTTTGCTACAATTTTACTACTATTTATAAATAACGAGATTAAAGGATTTGGATAGATACATTAAATAAAAACAGGTTTCCATTCCTATCAGTCTCATAATTCAGCTAAATGATCTAGAAAAATGAAGCTAATATTACTTTTACTACTAACATGCATCGAGTTTGGCCACCTTCATCGAGGTAAGATTACCAATTATAAAAGTTTTATTAAGTACTTTTAATTTGATGAATTAAGCCTCTCGTATAATTGGTGGAATCCCCGCTCAAGCAGGACAATTCCCTTGGCAAGCAGCAATTTACGTCCAGACTGAGACTGGCGTATACTTCTGCGGAGGAGCTCTTGTCAACCAACAATGGGTGGTAACAGCTGCTCAATGTGTCTACGGGTAAGTTATCAATAATTCCGTAGTTAAATTCCACAAGGAAACTTTACAGAGCCGAAAAGATTACTGTAACTTTAGGAACCAATGACCTCCAATCCAACGATGAAAACAAACTAACAGTATCTACATCAATTTATATAGTACACCCGGAATATAATCCAAACACTTTAGAACACGATGTTGGTCTCATTCAATTTCACATGCCCATCGAATTCAATGACTACATTCAAGGAATCAGTATTGCAAACATGGGCCAAATTTTTGAAGGTGTTCAAGTGACAGCGTCCGGTTGGGGGCAAACAAGCGATGGTAAAAATCTCACGTTTTAACACTATATTAAGACTAGATGCTGTAGATGCTGCTGGTCTTTCTAACGAGCTAAATTACGTGGGTTTGGTTATAATATCAAACACTGAGTGTCAGATTACTTATGGGACTCAAATTAAAAATGGGATGGTCTGTGCTGTGGGCAACTTTAACGAGGGAATTTGTTTGGTACGTACAATATCATGTAAGTAAGATACTTAAATTTTCACTAAAAGGGTGACACTGGAAGTCCTATCATCAAACCTGGAATTAAAGGAGAGCCTCTTCATGTCGGAGTTGCGAGTTTCATGAGCCAAAACGGTTGCGAAACCGCTGAACCAACTGGATATACAAGAACGGATGTGTATCACGACTGGATATACAAAATAATAAGCGCATAATGTTTTTACCTAATACTCTTAAATAATTAATAAAACTGTTACTTCATGTCGAGTTTTAATTTTTTAGCGCATCCACCATTTTAAGAACAAATTCAATGACACTTAATCCCCAGCCATAAATTCTCATATCAGCTCCTCATCACAAAACAATAAACAATAGATCTTCGATTGCTCCACATACCGTTTTATAACGACAGCAACATCAGAAGCAAAATCATGATGAAGCTCTTCTTGCTTTTATTGATCTCAACGTGTTTAACTTATTCCGTGGCAACAAGTATAGAAACGTGATCTTAAAAGTGTCTTCACAAGTTCGTTTCTAGAAACTCGCATAGTCGGTGGATCAGATGCTAGAGTTGCTCAGTTTCCATGGCAAGCAGTTATCTATTTAGACAACGTAGTTGGTAAATATTTCTGCGGAGGAGCTCTCATTACCAATCAGTGGATACTAACAGCTGCTCATTGTGTCTACGGGTAAGTTCTATGTTTTACAGTCAGATTAACGATGTGAATAGAGTTAGAGCATTTACAATTCACTTGGGATCAAACACTTTATTGTCTCCTGATGAGAATCGGCAAATCTTGGCGACTTCAACGTACGTTGCTCATCCTCAGTACAACCAAAACACTTTGGAAAATGATGTTGGACTGATTAAACTTCACTTGCCTGTTACATTCAGCGGTAAATCACTGCGAAAAGAAAAGAAACAAAGATGTAATTTTTGTTCTAGATTATATTCAACCGATTGATTTAGCATCCACGAGTAGTGAAATCGCTGATGGAACAGTAGTAACCATCACCGGTTATGGACAAACAAGCGACAGTATGTCCAACTCCTGTTAAACTTTAACAAAAATAAGACTTTAGGTGCTACTGGAATCAACAACAACTTGCACTACGTGGAAATGACCATAATTTCAAATACTGAATGTAAGTTAGTTTACGGCAGTCAGATCAAAGACGGAATGGTTTGTGCTGCTGGTAATTACAACGAGGGAATTTGCATCGTGAGTTAAACGGAATAATATTCTGATTTCTGTTTTCTTATTTAAGGGGGATACAGGAGGACCTTTGATAAAATACGGAATTAACGCGCATCCTCTCCTCATTGCAGTGGCCAGTTTTATGAGCCAAAACGGATGCGAAAGCACAGATCCTTCAGGATATGCAAGAGTTGATATTTATTATGATTGGATAACTAATGTAACTAGCACTTTCTGATAATCAGAAGCGCACGGCTTAAGTGATTACTGCAGTTAAGAATTATATTTTTTAAGCGGCTAATAAAAATTTATTGCCCCTAGTCGATAAAGTCTCAGTTTAGAACCATCCTAGTCCCTCGCAAAACATGAATAATTTTTTATATTTCTTTTGTACTGTGTGGTCGTCCATTGTAAAATCAACAATGGTAATAAAAAGTAAAGCTTCATCTGCAATTTTTGAGTGTCTTGACAGGTCGTATCGTCGGAGGAGAACCTGCAAGAGTTGGCCAATTCCCTTGGCAAGCAGCTGTCTACATTGACACTGCCAATGGTAAATTCTTTTGTGGAGGATCTTTGATCCACGCCCAATGGGTTTTAACAGCAGCCCACTGTTTATACAAGTGAGTTTAAAAATTGAGCTACAATCTCAAAGGAATTTTTTGAACAGTGGAAGACTTTATACAATTCATTTGGGATCAACCACCCTCCAGACTCCTGAAGAAAACCGTCTAATCGTTGCATCCTCAACCGCGATAATGTTCCCAAGTTTCGTCCCTGACACACTTGAACATGATATTGTTCTTATCCATCTTCACATGTCAATCACATTTAATGGTGAGAAACGTGACGAGTGGTGACAAGTTTAAGCCAATTTTACAGATTACATCAAACCTATTGAGTTGGCTCAACTTGGCCAAACACATGAGGGAGGAGTCGGTATAACGTCAGGATGGGGCCAAATAAGTGATTGTAGCTTTTGACAAAAAAGCTCGCGACGGAATTTTAGGCCATTTTATTTCAGCGAGCAGTGGAATTGTTAATAATCTCAATTACGTGGACGTTGCTATAATATCAAATAAAGAATGCGAGAAAACTTATGGAGATCAAATTAAAACAACTATGATCTGCACGGTTGGAAATTACAATGAAGGAATTTGTTTAGTAAGTTTCATACTTGTTGAACAAAAGTATTATTTATCAAGTTTAGGGTGATACTGGAGGCCCTCTTATTGTGGCCGTCAGTCTTGCAGAGTATTTCAAATAGTTTCTGGATTTTATAGTGACCACGGTTGTGAGGAGCTACATCCTTCTGGGTATGTAAGATGTCTGATGTCTATGGAAACTGAATTTTGAATATAACTAAACCAACGTCGATGGTATAATTGAGAACTAAAAAAAATATGTAGTAAAGCCAGATTTTCTGGAAGAATTGATAAGATAAGGAAATAAGTACTTTAATCTAAACATTGATGGTATCTATATTCACAATAAATCATTTCGCTTCTTAAAAGATCAAATAGGAATTTATTATTAATTTATGTTTGCTCCCTTAACCTATATAAGACTACCAAACAATTCGTAAATAAGTCGTCACCATAAAGTTGTTTACTTTGTTCTTTCTTTCCTGCTTCTCTGCGGTTTTCTCCAAGAACTATCTTCGAAGAATCCCAGACAATATACCAAGTAACTATTTTTTTACCCCGATTTAAGTACAAACGAGAAAATTTTTGTTTAGCAAGCAGAATAGTTGGAGGAGACCTTGCCCGAGTCGGTCAATTTCCATGGATCGCAATACAAACATACAGAAGATGGCAGATACTTCTGTTCTGGTTCAATTTATAGTGAACAATGGATTTTAACTAAACATTTCAGTTTTATTCAAAACCGCACTGATTGACTTTTAGAGGTACAAATTTTATTATCCAACTGGGTTCGAGTACATTAGCAGGAGATGATGGAAATCGTTTGGTTTTAACTAGTTCGACGGTTTTTTACGAGCCGCGTTTTGATCCGGAAACTTTAAGACACGAGGTGGGTTTGATTAAACTGCGTTTACCCATTGACTTTAATGGTAATTTTAAAATTGTGAGACGGTGGTAAAATCAACGATCTTGTAGATTATATTCAACCAGTGGCAATACTGCCCAATTCCATGGGTCACATTTACCAAGGGAGAGTTGTCTAAAGTTGCTGCCTGGGCCAAACCAGCGGTTTGTATGGAATAAGCTATAAATAGAAAACACGATATTTCTTTACAAATGAGGGTGAAATAGTAAATTAATTGCACTGGGTAAAAATGACTATCCGGGGGCAAACCGAATGTCAAGAGTGTTATGGTGAGCAACTGTGGGGCAGCATGTGTTGCGCCGAAGGAAATTATAATGAAGGGCCTTGTTTTGTACGATTCAATTTGGATCCTTTTTATTTGATTATTTGTGTTTTAAGGGTGACACCGGAAGTCCTTTAATGACGGCTGCACCTGTTGGATATCACATGATTCAAGTAGCTATTGCAAGTTTTATAAACTTTCATGGTTGTGAAAGTTTGGATCCCACAGGATACACGAGAGTTGAGGCTTACAATGGCTGGATTAAAAATATCACAAGAGATAACTAACGAAAACTCACCGTATTCAATTATTGATCTGTGGTTATACAATTATACAAAATGTCTCAACAAAACTTATTGTTAGACAAATTGTCGTTCTACAAATATTGGAAACAATCAGTAAAATCGTCTTTTTGAAGTGTTCATTTATCAAAACACTCAAGTTTCACTGATAAAGATGTATTGTTACACTCTATTTGTCTATATTTGAAAAAGTATCACAATCATTACAAATCAATTATTCTGAAATATGCTCTTTTATCCAATCTGCATAATACGCTGTTCTTGTAAATCCAGAAGGATGGTCGGTGGTGCACCCAGTAGCACTAGCAAAACTGGCAAGTCCAACATGAATAGCATTACCATTTTCATCGCTAACTATCAAAGGACTGCCACTGTCACCCTGCAAGCACAATTAAGCGTCCTATTTTTTCTATTATTGATGTTTTTACATTGCAAACTCCTTCATTCCAAGTTCCAGAAGCACAGACCATGCCATCATGAATAGCACCTCCGTACACTTCATTGCAAGCGTCGTTAGTAATTGTCTTCAGTTGTACGTAATGTAAGGCTGGTTCAACACCATCCCCTTAAAATTTAAAGTTTAATAACTGCATTTTTTTAATGGTAAGAAACGCTTACAATCTCCAGAAGCTCCCCATCCACTTACGGTAACTTCGACACTGTCTGAAAGCTCGGAAGAAGCCAGCGGGATCACCGCAATATGGTCTAAAAAATCTCTAAGAAACGCAACACTTTTGAAAGCTTAACTTACCGTTCATGTCATAAGGAGTATCGATTCTGACTAGACCAATGTCATTCTGAAGAGTTTCAAGATCGAAATCTGGATGAATTACGGAGTGAGCAGCTCCAAGAACTACCCTGTTAGTGTCGTTGGTCACCAAATTGTTTGAACCCAAGTGAAGAGTAAATTCCCTCGCACTAAAATGGAAATTGAAAAGTGTCCCTCTTGATAGAAATTGTAGCTTACTGGTAAACGCAATGTCCAGCGGTTAAAACCCATTTTGAAGAAATCAGAGCTCCTCCACAGAAAAACGATCCTTGATCGTTATCATAGTACACAGCAACTTGATGTTTAAATTGTCCTTCTTTAGCAACTTCTCCTCCAACTATCCGACCACGGTGACTTTGAACCACTTGCAGCCTTGATGGTTCTATGTCCTAAACAACGAATTAGACGCGCTACTTCACTTTATATAAGTCACTTACAATGAGGGGCACAGCCCAGGCCGAAGCCAGATACAAACACAGTACGATGACAGATTTCATTGTGCTAATGATTTTCTAGAAATTTGATTTCTATTTATAAGGTCTCGAGTATGGTTATTTTTTTAGATCTGACTAAACCCAATGATAAACTTTGCAATGTCCTAATTTCTCAAGTGTTGATAAAAGCTTTTGTAATTTGAAGATCAAAAATCGATGTGTTGTAAATAAACCTCTTTAAAGATTAAAGAAACCCTGAAGTACAACTGTGCCATTCATTTATTATAAAACGACGCTAAAATTAGATTATCTGAGGGAAACGGAGTTGTTGCATCCTTAGAAGACAATACACAATTTTAATTTTAGATTGACATAGATAAAAATCCATTAAAATTTATATATCTATTGATTTAATGGATTTATAAGAATCCACTTATATGACCACGTGCGAATTTTAAACATAATCAAGAAGAAATTTCCGGTTCTTAATTAAATCTATACATGACCATTTATTTGTCGTACATTCTTTGATTTCAATCGCATTGACGACAAAATATTGATAAACAGAAAATGAAGCCTTTTGCATCCGCTACTTTAATTGTGTCACCAAGGATGATAAATTGTTATCACCAGTGATTAAAACTAAATAAACACCTTCATCAAAAAGACGATTTTTCCAAATTTTTATTGTATAGAAAAACCAAAATTTTAGAGAAGAGTTAAAAATTGTATCTCTAGTTTTAATTATCCAGTAACGAAATCGAGCAAGATTTTAGCTTTCTTATTAATCCAACACCCCATTTGATTAAATTTCATTTAAAGATCATCCCTTTCTTCATAACAAAATGGAGAATGTGAGAAATCCGATTAAACCCAAAAAATAAATTTATTCATTGGTTCGTATTATCGTTATCAATTTAGTTTTTATAACAAAAAGCGCACCCAAACAACCAACTCGATCGTAACGTTTCTCTCATTCGCTAGATATCCAAATCTGTTGTTTATTGAATTCATTTCTATGCTAATTGAGTCATGCACAAAAAAGAATCAATCCATTGGACGTTGATGAAAGTAAACCACACACAACACAAAAGAAATCGAGCTGTTAGTGTGTTGCTTAACATTTTCATTATTTTGTAGAATATGGTTCATGCTTTTGGTAGTTATTTATAAATCGAGTTCGGACAAAATATTCTGTTATCGCTGAGATCCACTGTTCTTACTCCGCCAATCATAATTAGCTATTGATAAGGTGGGGGTTTGATCGCGCTCTGATGTGCCCAGGACCGAATTAGGTTATAAAATAGGTCTGACCGCATTCAAATTGATCAACAATAATTAATAAAATTCAAAACAATCAAAAATGTATTTATTGCCGATTGAATAATAATCTATGTTTTACGATATCGTTTAGCTTCTATAAAGTGACTCTATATGGACGGTGTCCATAATAATAGTAATGAATTAATGTTAAAATACAATTTAATCTCTTGCATGCGTTGTAAATTTTTCATACACACGTCTGGACTTGATAGAAAAAAGAGATTCCTTAGTTTTTGATACTATTCCAATTATTTTTTCTATTTTATGCACTATTTAAGTGTTTTTCACTTGCACTATAACACTAAAAACGGCGCACTTTAAAACCGTCACAAGATTTGATGCCAATCGAACATAAAGCCTTGTATGTAATTCGTACATAATTAGTCTTTTGCAGACTAGTCCTATTTATTGGCCTCGCTCGCAAGCCCTCTTCTATAAACTAAAGGGCTCGTCCATAAAGACCTAAATTATTTACTTATTACATAAGTAAATAGCTATTTGAATAAACAATAATAAAATCGGATCATTTCTTCAAATCCCACATAATAGTAATTAAGTCACTGTCGCTTAAGCTCAGAAATAAACATTGTAACGTTGATCTTACTTCTTTATTCACTTTCAGTTGTTACGAAGAATTTTACACAAATGACATGAACCGGCGCATCCACCATTTTCATCAAGTATTTAATTTTAATTAAATTGACGCACACAGTCAAATACACCAGGAAATACGCAACATAACATAAACAATTTTATGGATTAATTTTATTAAATGAATTTTCAAATTATGCCCTACTCACAAAAATTTTAAATTCAGATTTTCACACTTCCGGTTACATGGTGCGCGCAAAAATGCGCAAGAACACTCTGACATTTGAGATTTTGAGGTTGGAATCGATGACAACAAGTTAACCTTATTTTTTATTTCCGATCCCAAAAATATTATAATTTCAAATTCTAACCATTTCAATCCCCCAAGCATCTAATTTAATAACACTAGCATTATAAAATGATACGACACAGTCTGACGACATTGTTCCGTGGCCCTAAAACTAGAAATATCCATCATTTCCGTGGTTTTTCGAAAGAAAAACAATACGACGTGATTGTTGTCGGAGGGGGTCACGCTGGAAGTGAAGCATGTGCGGCTGCTGCACGGATGGGGGCCCAAACTCTTCTAATTACGCATAAAAAAGAGACAGTGGGTAAGAAACCCTCGTCTTTTCCTTCCAACACTAATCAAATCTAAATAGGAGAGATGTCTTGCAACCCTTCGTTCGGAGGAATAGGGAAAGGACATTTAATGAGAGAAGTTGACGCTTTGGATGGGATTTGTGGCCGCATGTGCGATTTATCTGGAATCCAGTACAAGGTATTAACTCAATTTAGTACAATTTCATGTTTTTTCATTTAAAATTAGGTCTTGAATAAACGAAAAGGACCTGCAGTGTGGGGCTACCGCGCCCAGATCGACCGAGACTTATACAAGAAGCATATTCAAGAAGAACTATTTGAAAACACCCCAAATTTAGACGTTTTAGTTGCTTCTGTGGAAGACCTCATCACAGAAAATGCAAATCAAACTAACACCGGCACTGTTATAGACTGCCAAGGAATTATTTTAAATGATGGTACAAAAATCCGTTCAAAAAGTGTGGTCATCACTACTGGCACTTTTCTAAACGGACAGATTAATATAGGGACTAAAATTTATCCCGCGGGACGGATCGGGGATAAACCTGCGATTGGCTTGGCAAAAACTTTAGCTTCCCTGAATTTACGAATGGGGCGCTTGAAAACGGGGACTCCACCGAGAATCCGAGCCAACACTATAAATTACACTGTCTGTGATATTCAAAAGGGTGATAATCCACCGTTGCCGTTCTCTTTCGTTAATGACAAAGTTTGGATTAAGGTATCAAACTCCCAACATATACCTCAAAGTAACAAGGAAATTTCAGCCCGAAGACCAACTCGTTTGTTATCTTACTAAAACAACCCTAGCAATTGAAGACATCATAAAAAGTAATCTCCATGTCAATAGACATGTTAGGGAGGAAGTCACAGGTCCCCGGTATTGCCCAAGCATAGAATCCAAAGTGTTGAGATTTGGAGGACGTCAGCATCAGGTCTGGTTAGAACCGGAAGGTTTAAACAGCGACATTATCTATCCAAACGGTTTGTCCTGTACTCTTCCCGAGGAACTCCAGGTCCAATTAATCCATTGCGTTCCCGGATTAGAAAAAGCGGAAGTTGTTAGACCGGGTTTGTACGATCTCACTATTTTTATCACAATAACACACCACTGCAGGTTACGGCGTTGAATATGATTTTGTTGACCCCCGAGAACTACAAACCACCTTAGAACTAAACAAAATAAACGGATTGTTTCTCGCTGGTCAAATTAACGGAACCACCGGATATGAAGAGGCTGCAGCCCAAGGGATAATTGCGGGAATCAACGCGGCAGCTCTTGTAATATTTACGTAGCCTCATTCTTTGAAATATTGATTTTGTTGCAGGCTTTAGAGAAACCTCCTCTTGTTATCAGTCGTACTGAAGGCTACATCGGCGTCTTAATCGATGATCTCACAACTCTAGGAACAAATGAACCCTACAGGATGTTTACAAGTAGGGCCGAATTTCGGTTAACTTTAAGACCTGATAACGCCGATCAACGATTGACGGCTAAAGGTTTTGAAATCGGATGTGTTGGCAAAGAACGATATAATAAAATGGTAGATATGCGGGAGAAATTACAAGACGGCATCGCGCTTCTTAAGAGTATTAGTAAACCTGTCCATCAGTGGAGACAGCTGTTGGGGATCACACCGTCGAAGAGTGCAATGCAGAAGAAGTAGGGACTCTTATAATAACGACGAAGTGTTATCTTGATCGTTTTTACAGGGCTTTTAACGTCTTGGATATTAATAACGAAGGAATAACTATAAGCATGCTAGCAAAAGCCGCACCGGAATTACTACAGTTAACGCAAGATCCACTTTTAGAAAATCGTCTTCATATAGAGGCGTTATACGAATTTGCCGCTGCTGAACAAGCTGTGGAAGTCGAGGAAGTCAGGAAAGAAGAATCTCTGGTTATTCCGAAAGACATCGATTATAATTCAGATAGCCTTAGTCTCAATTCTGAAGAAAGGGAGAAGTTATTCATCATTCAACCACAAACGGTAGTGTTAAATTAAGTGAATTTCTGAACTGATGGGAAAATTTCAGATAGCCGCTGCTAGCAGAATCCCCGGGATTAGTCCATCGTCGGTCTTTAGGTTGTTACGATTTGTTAAGAGAAAACCTCAAGTTACAATGTAAATAAATAAACTGGTTGAAAATTTCTGGTGCTTTATTATTTTTTCACCCCTACATCGATCAATACAAATTAAATAGGCGGCAGATGTTTGGTCTCCACGACGACATCGATAAAATTGTTGACAAATTTATTTTTGCTGAAAACACAAAAAAAGTTCTCCTAAAATATTAAGAATTTGAATATATTTTATACGTAAAAAATGACGTCTCCTCAGCCCTACGACGACCCCCCAGAAGAAAAGGACTCTCTTTTCTCGGAAAAATCCGAAGGTAAAACTTTAGAAAGTTTCCTCATTGTCTTAACTTCTTTCATGCAGACAAAGCCGCGTTACTTCAAAGTACCGAAACCGCAACTGAAGAACAAACTCAAGTGACTTACACAGATGAAGATCTCAACAAATTAGTGAGTTTTGTTAAGAATTTGACAACACTGTACGATTTACGCTCGACTGATTGGACTGAGGAAAATCACGAAGTTATCAAACAGTTTTTCCTCACACCCACCGAGCCACTGTTGACTGTATATTTCGATGGTGATGATCTAACATGCACTTTGGGGACACCTGAAGTCTCTTGTGCGGATCTTACGTACTTTTTACGACAACCGCTTGAGGTTTTCGATGTCAACACTTTCTTTGATACAATTAATTTTGGTACGATGGACGAGAATATAGAAGGGAGCATCTTAAATATCGTGGAAAACGTATACGCTCCTGTTTTCTTCAAGAGTTACCACTGGCCTGAAAGTAGTATCACTATGAGCCCCTCTTAATTATCACAATTTTATTTAGGTGTGAAAAATGACTTCTCGCATAATCTCCACATGTTCTTGTCGAAGTTCACCGACATCCACAGCAAGTTATCAGGTTTAACTGTTCTTTACATCCCAAGAGAGGCTCTTGACATCACTGCCGAAATAGCGAGCCAAGACAAGGAACTCGTAAAAAGACTAGAAGCTATTGTTGTGTATTGGACTAAACAGATTCGAGTGGGGCTTCAAGATCAAGATCAAAACGCCCCTGACGATTTATTGTGTCCCATTGATGAGTACGATTTCTGGGTCTATAGATGTCAGTTCTTTTCTACTTTGTCTGTTTTCTACGTGCTTTTTTCAGATGAAAACTTGTCTGGTTTAAACTACCAACTCACCAATGATAGTTTGAAGCACATCTGCAACATTTTAATAGCAGTACAGTCTACTTATGTCCACCAGTTTTTAATACTAGCCGATGAAATCGAAAAAAACGTGAAAGAATCAAAGTCAAATATCGAATACCTGGGGGTGTTGAAAGAACCATGCACTGAACTCTTTCAGATTAAGAATCCCATCGAAATGCAGGAGAAGCTCGCGGAAATCTTACAAATCATCAGATTTATTTGGATGAACAGTCTCGCGTACAACACGAAAGAAAAAATCACGAATTTATGTCGAGCTCTGAGTAATCAGGTGATTCTACAATGCACCCGATACATAGATCTTGATGTCATTTTCGAAGAGAAAAAGAGCCGACAAGGGATAAAAATGTTTGAAACCTGCATAGAATGCCTCACTAATTACATCCGGACCTACGTTTTGGTACGTACGAATTTCTAAAACTTGTCTCTTATTATTTTTATTAGATATCTGAAAGCCATACAAAGTACGGCCCCAAACCGTGGAATCTAGACAAGGCACCGATCTTCAACCACGTTGATTCTTACATTCAAAGATGCAAAGATATGATCGAAATCTGCGAAGCTATGATCAATTTTGGTCGCCACGACGAGACTGAAGACATACCGAAGCCTAATTTTGGTGGTTCCAGACACAAAGAGTTTCTCAATTGGTGCTCAAAAGTCGAAGAGATGTTTGCGGAAAGTTTAAAATACATCCACGATGTAATAAAAACAGTTTTTCCTTCCTTTGTTTTAACAGACTTTTAAGGTGAAACCCATCATTCTAAACGTTCAAGAGTCCCAATGGTACGACCAGATGTTACAGTTCAAGAACAGAATTAAAGATATTGAAGTCGTCATTGAAAACTTAACAAACGCGGTTTTTGAAGAAGTCGCGAATGTCGAAGAAGGAATTGAAAGTTTAGCTGCTTTGAACAATTACGCAAAGCGCGAGAGTTTGAAGCCTTTATTTGATTCAAAAACTCAGTTTGTCTACGAGATGTTCAAAGAAGAGATTCATGAAGTGAAACGTGACTTGAGTAACGAAAAATTGTATCCAGCGCGTCTTCCATACTACGCGGGGCGCGCAATGGTGGCGAATATGAAGAAAAACAGACTAACTCTAATCCGACAGGTATTTTCTCTAAATTTGTTGGTACCAAACTAACACTGTTGTAGCTCTTTGAGGATGCTAAATGGATGATG
Source organism: Gnatocerus cornutus (assembly GCA_029298725.1). NCBI lineage: Eukaryota > Metazoa > Arthropoda > Insecta > Coleoptera > Tenebrionidae > Gnatocerus > Gnatocerus cornutus. The sequence continues at coordinate 7,125,299 of CM055517.1, forward strand.
CCGTGTAGTACCGCTCCGGAGATTTTTTCCCAGTACGAAAAACTAGCGAGTTCTATAGACGAACGAGTACTGAGTCTCTACCGAAAATGGAACGTTCGGCTAGGCGAGGACATCGCCAAACGTTTGAACAGACCTCTGATGTGTAAAAGCATCACAAAACCTGGACTTCTTGAATGCAACCTTGATAGGTCCCTCTTGGAGATTTTCCAAGAGGCGAAATACTGGGAGAGTCTAAAATATGAAGTTCCTTCTCACATCAAAGGTGTTGCCGAAAAAGCCAAAAACATTAAATTTGTCTATGAAAGTGTGCTCGCCGTGGTGCTCGATTATAACAAAATTGTCGCTTCTTTAAGTGACGACGAGAGATTGTTATTTAAACCATTGATAACAATAGTGGAAAAGAAAATCGCTCCCGGACTATCCAAACTGACGTGGGCTTCAGATGTCGGCGATGAATACATTGCTGAGTGCTCCCATAACACAGCCGAGGTGGGTTAACTTTCTTGGGAAATAAACTCAGAGGTTTATTTATTTGCAGTTGCAACAATTCTTGGATGACTACAAGAGTTGTAATTTAGAAATCGTAGCGATTTGCGAGAAGATTTGCGACACTTGCATGTTCCGAATCACTCCGAATTATGTCTTCAATATTAACGAATTAGTAGCTGATATATCGAAGCAACAAGAAACTACTATGGAGAAGCTGGTTCAGTTCTATCACAGCATCATTCAGTTTCTTATTTTGGTGTTTGAAGGTTTTGAAAATTACATGACTATCGTAAGAATTGAGTTAAATCTCAGAATCAGTCGTAAGTTTTTATTTTAGATGGCAAATCAGTGGATCACGTATATTAACAATTTCGACACTCTCATGGAGGAGGCTCTAAAAATTTGCTGCAGAAACACTTTAAACCACATGTACGAATGCCTTCACGGTGACGACACGCTCGGTCCGAATCCAGTGCTGGAGCTAATAACAAGTTTAGACGAAAACCGAGTAAGATCTCTTGTGAGATTAACACCTTTCTGAACAAACTTTTAGATTAAATTTGAACCAACTCTGAGTGAAGTTGCGCGTGTTATTTACAACATTTTACCGAACATCGTGGATGCGCTAACGAGTTTACCACGCTTAAACGATAAGTTTCATGTGGCTGAAACTGATTTTACTCCTTATTTTGGTATTATTGAGACAGATGCCGAGTGTGTTAACGTGCAGAAGATGCTCAACGATGGTTTGTCTTGCAATTTCCTTTTAATTTTATGCTTCCCTTATTTGTTAGAGGTAAGTTACAACGTGAAGTTGATACAAGAATACATGACAACATGGGAGCCCTTTCGCGATCTTTGGGAAATCGACAAGGACCTTTTTATGTCGAAGTACGAAAAGGAGAGCCCAAATGCTGCTCAGTTTGATGCAAACATCGGAAGATACACGGAAGTTGCTAACAACGTGCAAATCCAAGAAAGCGTTACAGTTGTTCATTTCATCCGGATAAACTGTTCAGAGCTGAAGAAAGCAATCATCGAGCACTGTGTCCAGTGGCAAATAAAGTTATGCCAATTGTTGTACAAACTAACTGTTAACAACATAACCGATGTCTATGACTACATCAAAATTAATTCAGAGGAGTAATACCTTTTGGAGACTATCCATTTGTTTACTGATTTGATTATTTGATTCAGAGTTATGAAAGAACCGAAAGATTTGGTCGAAATGGAAAAGGCTATCGCTCTTCACGAACGTTTGGAAGATGAAGTTAAGGCAAGAGAAGCGATGTTTCCGAAGATAACAGATCAGATGGTCGTTTTGGAAAAATACGCCGTGGAAGTTTCTAATGAAGTGCGTAATCGAGAAAAAGCAATCCCGACGGAATGGGCTCGGTATTTAGATATCCTGTCGGAGGCGGAAAAAATGCTTGGTTATTCCAAGGTATTAGTTAGAGGCCATAAGACACAATAAACCACTCCTTACATTTCCACACTTTTCCTTTCCTTAACGAAAGGTACACACTCAGTCAAAATATCAATAACCTCAACTAACTACACAATTTTAGGACACCTTCAAAACCAAACTTCTGGATCAAGCTGAAACGTTGAGAAAAAACGGCAAAGAAATGTTGGAAGATTTCCTCTCCAAAGGACCGTTTTCCTCCGATTGGTCTGCTGAAGACGCTTTGAAATACATCTCAGAATTAAAAGCCAAACTTGCGCTTTTGAGGGATCATGAAAATAACTTAAGAGCAGACTTGGGTATCTTCGCATTAAGTCTTCCCGACACTGTTGAATTAACTAAACTTGAGAGAGTACGTTAATCTTTTGATAATCCCTTTTCTGATTTCGTCATCTAGGAAATCGCCGCTATCGAACTCGTCTGGCAACTAACAGACGAATGGAACAAAGCTTGGGAAAAATACAAATCGGGGGAGTTCTGGTCGATCGAAACGGAAGAAATGGAAGTCACCGCCCAGACTCTTTTCAGAAAGTTAACTCGATTAAGTCGCGAGTTGAAAGACAAAGGGTACAAACAAATCGAAATTAATTCCCATTAATTCCTTTTATGATAGTTGGGATATTGTTGAACACACGCGCCAACGTGTTGATAACTTCCGAAGAACTCTACCACTTATTGGCGACTTGAAAAATCCTTCGATGCGACCGAGGCACTGGGATCGAGTTCGCAAAGTCATTGGCGTAGAATTTGACGAAAACTCGCCGGAATTCAACCTCGAAGCAATATATGCCATGGAAATGCACAAGTTTGTGGAGGAAATTAGCGATATTTCGCATGCGGCGACAATGGAATTGCAGATTGAGAAGGGTATTGCCAATATTGCCCTCATTTGGTTGGATATGAAGATTGAGATGATTCCTTATAAGGAGAAAGGAGTCTACAAGTAAACTACCACAAAATTCAATCAAACATTTCAATAATTTTCTGTAGAATCAAAAGCGTGGAAGAATGTTTTCAAACTTTGGAAGACCACATGTTGCAGTTGTCTACAATGAAAAGTACGCGTTTTGTGGAACCGTTCACTAAAGAAGTTGATTATTGGGAAAGGACTTTGTCTTATATTCTAGAAACGCTGGAACTTGCTTTGCTTGTGCAGAGGCAGTGGCTATATCTGGAGGTAAGCGATAGTGGCATATTTTCTCCGAATTATTAAATGAATTGATTCTTCCTTGTGTGCGAGTTAATTAGTAAAGAAATGTATCCAATAAACAACAGTTTTGAACGTCTAGCCAATGAAAGAAAAGTTACTATCGAGCGGGTTGGTCTGGGTGCGTTTTTTGTCATAAAAACTGTTTTGATAAAGATAATGCGAGCCAATAGAATGAATTTTTTTTTTGCGTTGTAATCCGATTTTAACCGCATTCTCCATTTTGCTATGAAGAACGGGCGTGGATCTTTAAATAAAAATTTTTAAAACATAAATTTTCTTTCGCAAAAACCTGCTGTAAATTAGTGTTATTAATTTAATTCGCTTTATAAATTCCTAGAACATCTTCTTCGGCGAAGACATCCGCAAACAACTCCCCCACGAGTCTGAGGCCTTCGATAAAATCACGGACGAATGGAAATCGGTCACAAATCACATGAACACTGGAGGTACCGCAATGAGAGCAACCCATTACGACTCACCTCCATATCTCTACAACAAACTCAACAGAATGAACGATAAATTGGAATTGATACAAAGAGCTCTGGAGAAATATTTAGAAACAAAGCGACATGTTTTTCCACGTTTCTACTTCATATCAAACGACGATATGTTAGAAATTTTGGGGAATTCAAAGAAGCCAGAAGCTGTACAACCACATCTTAAAAAACTTTTTGATAATCTGACCAAACTGAAAATCGCCAAAAACTTGGCCTCTGGGAAACAAGAAGCGATTGGAATGTTTTCTGAAGACGGTGAATATTTAGATATCGTTAAGCCTATAACTTTGGAAGGGCCCGTTGAAGCGTGGCTTGTCACTTTGGAAGCCCAAATGAAAGCTACTCTGAGGAAAGAATTCAAGCCGTGTCGGAGCGCTTTGAAGAAAATGTTGACTAAAAGGGACAAGTGGTTATTGACGTATTCTGGACAACTGTGCAATGCTTGCAGTCAGGTAATGATCATGATTAATTGATCATCAACGCTGGTTGAAGGCAACAATTTTCGTTTTTAGATACAATGGACAACTGATTGCACGAAGGCGCTGGTACATGCCCAAATAACCGAAAGTAAAAAACCGTTAAAGAAGCTCCGAAAAAAACAAAACCAGGTACTGGGAAAATTATCTGAATTAAGCAGACGGGATCTCACCAAAATTCAACGACTTAAAGCAAACGCTTTGATAACGATTGAAATCCATTGCCGTGATGTTATAGACAGGATGTACCGAGCCAGTAAGAAATTCAACGTTTTTATTACTCCATGAACCGTTTATTCTTCAGACTGCAGAGATACCAACGCCTTCGAATGGTTCTCTCAGCTACGATTTTACTGGGATCGCGATCTAGATGACTGCGTCATAAAACAAACCAACACGGCTTTCTTGTACGGTTACGAATACAACGGAAATTCCGGTCGTCTAGTTATAACGCCATTAACCGACAGGTTGGTAGTTTTCCTCAAAGAAAATTACGAACTTCCAGTTTTAGATGCTACATCACTCTCACAACAGCCCTTCATCTTTTCCGCGGCGGAAGCCCGAAAGGACCGGCGGGGACCGGTAAAACAGAAACGGTCAAAGATTTAGGAAAAGCGATGGGCATGTGGGTCATTGTAACAAACTGTTCGGAAGGACTAGATTACAAAAGTATGGGAAAATGCTTTTCCGGTCTCGCCCAAACAGGAGCATGGGGTTGCTTCGATGAATTCAACCGAATCAATATTGAAGTGTTGTCTGTTGTCGCTCAACAGATTCTCAGTATTTTATCGGCTATTGCTAGAAAAGACCGCAGATTTGTTTTTGAAGGTAATCAATCCAGCGTGTTTCCAAAACGTAACATGTATCGCCCTAGGAGTCGAAATCTGCTTGAAACTAACTTGTGGGATTTTCATCACAATGAATCCTGGATACGCCGGAAGAACAGAGCTTCCGGATAACTTAAAATCCATGTTTCGTCCCATTTCAATGATGGTCCCTGATAGTGCCATCATAGCTGAGAATATCTTATTCAGTGACGGATTTCAAAACACAAAAGTTTTAGCCAAGAAAGTTTTCACGTTGTACCAGTTAGCAATGCAACAATTAAGTAAACAGGATCATTACGATTTTGGGCTTCGCTCTATGGTCGCTTTGCTACGATACGGCGGGAGAAAAAGACGACAATTTCCACATTTTCCTGAGGATGAGATTATCTATCTCGCGATGCGCGACATGAATATAGCTAGACTAACTTCAGATGACTTGCCTCTTTTCAATGGGATTATGTCGGATATTTTTCCAGGTGTTTCTATACCAACAGTCGATTATCTCGACATGAATCATGCCATTATAGAGTTCATGCATGAAAATGGGTACCAGGTAAGTCAAAATTTGGGAAAAACTACCAAAAAATAACGTCGAATTCAAGCCAATCCCGAGCGCAATCACGAAAGTCATTCAATTGTACGAAACTAAAAACTCCCGTCATTCAGTTATGATTTTGGGAAAAACAGGATCTGCCAAGTCCACAACGTGGAAAACCCTTCAAGGAGCCATGACAAAACTGCACAAACTCAATAAATCCGGTTTTAACACTGTCCTTGTTTTTGCTATTAATCCAAAAGCGCTAAATTTGGGAGAATTGTACGGAGAATATAATTTGAGCACCGGTGAATGGTTGGACGGTGTAATCAGTGCCGTGATGAGAGCCACATGTTCTGGTAAACTCCGATTTTGAATTAACCAAGTTTGAATTATTTCACTAGAGGAAAGCCCCGACGAAAAATGGATTTTATTCGACGGGCCTGTAGACGCTGTTTGGATCGAAAATATGAACAGCGTCATGGATGATAACAAAATTTTAACTCTAATAAACAGTGATCGCATCACTATGCCGGAACAAGTATCACTGTTATTTGAAGTCGGTGACTTGTCTGTAGCATCACCGGCTACTGTAAGCAGGTGTGGGATGGTCTACAACGACTATAAAGACTGGGGTTGGGTACCATACGTGACATCATGGATACAAAAACAAAAGAAACGTGGAAAAGAGTACCAAGAGACTGTAAGAAATCAAAAGTTATCGGGAAAATCCCTAAATTTGTTTTGTAGATGATGGGCTTTTTTCATTTCTACTTGCAAAAGATTCTTGATTTTAAAAGACTGCAGTGTGAGGAGGCTGCCGGTTGTGTCGAAATTAACTTGGTGACGTCTCTTTGTAAATTATTGGAGATTTTTACAACTGTTGAAAACGGTGTGAATCACAAAGATGAGGAGCATTTTGCAGATATGGCAAAAAACTGGTTCCTCTTTTGGTACGTTTAACAATTTCAATTTCAAGTCTAACATTACTTTAGCATGATTTGGTCGGTTTGTTGCACAACCAACGAAGAAGGAAGAAGAAAAGTTGATTCCTACATACGTGAAAAAGAAGGTGTCTTTCCAATAAAAGACACGGTCTATGAGTACTTTGTGGATGTTAGAAAAAGATGTTTTGCTTTATGGGACACTAAATTACCATACGATTGGAAATACGACCCAGGGTAACATCAAGATTTTTTTCAATTTCCTCTACAAAAACTTTTCAGATGCGCGTTTTACGAAATTATCGTACCAACCGTTGATACCATCCGCTACGAGTTTATTACCAACGCTCTTCTATCTTATGGTGATCCAGTTCTACTGACTGGACCCGTGGGGACAAGCAAAACCTCCACAGCTCATTCGGTTTTAGCGAGTTTAAACACAAATAAATACTCAGTTTTGAACGTAAACATGTCGGCTCAGACATCATCATTAAACCTACAGGACGCTATAGAAAGCCGCTTGGAGAAAAGAACGAAGGGCGTTTTTGGACCTCCTGGTGGTAAACTCTTGGTTACATTTCTAGACGATATGAATATGCCAGCGAAAGAGACTTATGGTTCTCAACCTCCTTTGGAGTTGTTGAGACAGTGGTTGGACTATCAGTTTTGGTACGACAGGCAGAAGCAAACGAAAAAATACGTCATGGTAAGAGTGAACACTTTGGAGACATCTTTATTTCATTTTTTAGAATATGCACATTTTGGGGGCCATGGGACCGCCTGGAGGTGGTAGAAATGTGATTTCCGAGCGGCTTTTAAGCGAGTTCAATGTGATCAACATTACTTTCCCCGATGAACCGAACATTTTGCGGATTTACGGTACAATGTTGGGTCAACACTTGGCCGATTTCAACGAGATGGTAAAAATCGTTGGACGAGAAATCACGGAAGCTTCGATTTCTTTGTATCAACAAGTATCAATGAAAATGTTGCCTACGCCAACGAAAATTCATTATCTCTTCAACTTGCGAGACATTTCGAAAATCTTTCAAGGTCTTCTACGTGCGCATAAAGACTACCACGACAATAAAACTGCACTTCTTCGGCTGTGGATTCATGAGTGTTTCAGAGTATTTTACGACAGACTCATTGATGATAAGTAAGACAGACAGTTGGTACGATAAATTGGTATTTCATGTTGTTACTTTAGAGACCGCGAATGGTTCATTAACCACATGGGCGACCAACTGGGCAAATACTTTGAACTAACTCTTCATAATCTTTGCCCGAAGCTCAAAATTCCCATTTTCGCTGATTTTGTAAACCCTTATAAAATTTACGAAGACCTGCAAGACGGTGCCGCATTACGTAAATATCTGGAGGTACAAATGGACGAGTACAATCATTCGCCCGGTGTTGTTAAAATGGATTTGGTTCTTTTCGAAGACGCCATTGAACACATTTGCAGAATTGTAAGAGTCATTTCGCAGCCGAGGGGAAACATGCTTCTTGTTGGAATAGGTAACGTTCATACAACATTTTTTTCTCGAATGACTTTGTGGGCAAATAGTGATTTCCCCCACTAGTGTGGTAAAATCAGTATAAAATAGTAAACTCGACGTAAATAGGTGGTAGCGGAAGACAATCGCTCTCAAGGATATCAGCATACATGTGCGAATACGGCACCTTCCAAATTTCCGTAACAAGAAGTTACAAAGTCCCCGAATTCCGTGAAGATTTAAAGGTTTTGTACGCAACGACAGGTGTCGACAACAGAGCAACAACTTTTCTCTTCAATGACACGCAAATTACCGACGAGAGTTTCTTGGAGATTATCAATAACATGCTTAGCTCAGGAGAAGTGGCTAATTTGTACAAACCAGACGAATTTGAAGATGTAAGTTCTCTACATCGTCTTTAAAACGAAAAATTATTTTAATTTTCACAGATCAAATCAAGATTATATCCCGCCGCAGTGAAAGCCGGAGTTATCCAAACTTCAGAAGCAATGTACAATTTTTTAATAAAAAGAGTTCGTGCTAACATACACATTGTGATTTGCATGAGCCCCATTGGAGACGCTTTCCGAAACCGTTTGCGTCAATATCCCGCCATTGTCAATTGTACGACAATTGACTGGTTTTGCGAATGGCCAAAAATTGCTCTTCTTGAAGTGGCAAATAAATACATCAGCGATGTGAATTTCGTCGAAACCATCACTGGAGAAATTACAGTAAGTTCCCATGAAAAATCTCTCACATTTTTAATTGTATCCAAAGACGAAACGAAGACAATCAGTTTTGATGTCAAGTCAAGACAGATTGAGAGAAGCTGTGGCTGCTACTTTTGCGACCATCCATGATTCAGTCGCTAAGTGCGCTAAACGGATGGTGATAGAAATGAAACGACACAGTTACGTTACACCGACAAACTACTTGGAGTTGGTTGCAGGATACAAAGCGTTAGAAAAAACTTTATTTAGTTACAACATTTAACAGTAATTTTAGGATGCTCCAAAATAAACGCGGTGTTGTCTCGTCAGAAGCCAACAAATTAAGAAACGGTTTGTCGAAAATCGACGATTGCCGCAACAAAGTCCAGACGATGTCGGTCGAGCTAGAAGAAGCTCAAGTCAAAGTCGCGGAATTCCAACAGCAATGCGACGAATACCTCGTGATTATAGTAGCACAGAAGAAGCAAGCCGATGAGCAACAGGTCCGCTTCTCTCCGTTCCAAAACACACCATAAAATCGTTTTTTACAGAAAGAAGTCACTCAAAAGAGCATAAAAATCAGAGAAGATGAAGTAGAATGTCAGAAGCTTGCAGATATCGCCCAAGCGGATTTAGACGAGGTAATGCCGACTCTAGAAGAAGCGATCAGAGCACTGGACGCGTTGAGCAAGAAAGATATCAGTGAAATGAAGTCGTACACCAAACCTCCCGCGAAAGTTGAGATGGTTCTTGAAGCGGTCATGATCTTAAAACAAGTCGAACCAACTTGGACAGAATCGAAGCGACAACTGGGAGAAATAAACTTTTTGAAAGATTTGAAAGAGTTTGACAGAAACCATATTTCCGAACGCACGATGAAGAAGATTGCCAACTACACACAAAATCCTGAATTCGTACCAGAAAAAGTAGGGACAGTGTCCTTGGCAGCGAAAAGTTTGTGTCAATGGGTGATCGCGATCGAAAAATACGGAAAAGTTTGGAGGTAGTTTTTATCATATTTTATATAATTATGATTTTCTTTCTTTCTTAGAATGGTAGAACCAAAACAGATGAAATTTGACGCCGCTATGCAGTCCTTGAAAGAAAAGCAACTGATGTTGGCGGAAGCCCAAGCGAAATTGGCGGAACTAAACATGATGCTGGCTCGACTACAAAAAGAGTACGAAGAGAAGTTGGCGCAAAAAGAGGAGTTAAATCGCAAAGTGAGTTTTTATTACTACAAAAACAAACTATATTTGGCTCCCTCAGGCCGAATTGCTCAAAATTAAATTAGAACGAGCCTATATTTTGGTGGAATGTTTAGCTGGAGAACGTGTCAGGTGGCAACAGACTGTTGCCCAGCTCGATGTTTCCTACGAAGCTTTACCTGGAGATTGTCTCCTTGCGACCGCATTCCTTTCCTATTTAGGTCCATACGTGTCGAATTATCGCGAGGAATTAATGGAAATGTGGAAAACACAAGTGTCAGAATTGGAAATTCCATATACGTTGACTTTTACTGTAATCAACTTCTTGACGGATCCTACGACGATACGGGAATGGAATGTCCAAGGACTTCCAGCTGACGAATTTAGTACCGAAAATGGAATAATAGTAACTACAGGAAGTAGATGGCCTCTGGTGATTGACCCCCAATGTCAAGCACAGAAATGGATTAAAAACATGGAAGCTGCGAATAATCTAAAAGTGATTGACCTAGGAATGCACCATTATATGCAGGTTCTAGTTGACGCGATTAAAACTGGAAAACCTGTCTTGTTACAAAATATATTGGAAACTATGGACCCTTCTTTGGATTCTGTCCTCAGCAAAGCCATCGTGAAACAAGGCGGGCTCAGTTTGATGAAGATTGACGACAGGATGGTGTCGTACAACCGAAACTTCCGATTCTTCATCACCACGAAACTTACGAACCCGCATTATCCTCCAGAGATTAGCACAAAGACCACTCTTGTAAACTTTGCTGTGAAAGAACAAGGTCTAGAGGCGCAACTTCTGGGAATTGTGGTTAGAAAAGAAAGACCACAATTGGAAGAACAGAAAGACAAGCTCGTGACAGCTATTGCTAAAGGCAAAAGACAATTGATTGATCTCGAAAACGAGCTGTTACGACTTTTGAACGAAACTCGCGGGTCGCTTTTAGAAGACGCGGAATTGTTCAATACTTTACAGTCGTCTAAAGCAACGTCCATAGCAGTGCAGAAGAGTTTGGAGACGGCGGAAAGCACAGAAGTTCAAATTGACGCCGCTAGAGAGGTAACTTTGTCAGGACGTTTTTTTCAGTTTTTATTGTTGTTTATTAGGGTTATCGATCTTGTGCTGAGCGCGCGTCAATTTTATTCTTTGTTCTGAACGATATGGGAAAAATTGACCCAATGTACCAGTTTGCGTTAGAATCTTACATTTTCTTGTTCGAAAGATCTATACAGAACAGTCCGAAAAGTGCCTCTTTATCAGAACGTATCGTGGACTTGAATGAGTACCATACTTACGCTGTCTACAGGTAGTAAAAATTTTATGGTATTTTCACGACTGTTCTAAAATTTCCAGAAATACATGTCGATGCCTTTTTGAGCATCACAAGCTCATGTTTTCTTTCCACATGTGTGTAAAAATTTTGGACAACCTGGGAAAAATTGTTAAAGCAGAATACAATTTCTTGCTACGCGGTGGAGTGGTACTGGATAAAGAAAATCAAATGGATAATCCTTGCGCGGCTTGGCTCAGTGACCAAGGATGGGATAACATAACTGAACTGGATAAATTAGCGGGATTTCATGGGATTATCGATACTTTTGAGCAATATCCTAAAGACTGGCATGCTTGGTACACTCACACTGAGCCAGAAACGCTACCACTGATAGGTAAAGCCGCAAAATACGCTTCAAATTAGACACCTCAATTTTAGCCGAGTGGAATGAAATTTGCAACACTTTCCAAAAAATGCTTTTCATTCGCTCACTACGTCAAGACAGGATGTCATTTTGCATCACAAACTATATTATAAACAATTTAGGCAGTAAATTCGTTGAGCCACCGGTGTTAGAAATTAGATCAGTTTTGGACGAATCTATTGCTCAAACTCCTTTAATTTTCGTTCTTTCGCCGGGAGTCGATCCCGCGCCTGGTCTAATGCAATTAGCTGAAACTTCAGGGATGGATAAACAGTTTTTTTCTTTGAGTTTGGGCCAAGGACAATCACCAATTGCCACAAAGTAAGATTGAAACCAATCAAACATAACTAAAGTAATTTCTAACAGGATGATCCAAAGAGGGGCAAAAGAGGGCCATTGGGTTTTTCTCGCCAACTGTCATTTATCATTAAGTTGGATGCCACAACTAGATAAAATCGTCGAGACTCTTCAAACCGGAAGAATTAACCCGAAATTTCGACTATGGTTAAGTTCTAGTCCTAATCCTGAATTCCCGATTTCTATCCTGCAAGCTGGTATCAAAATGACAACGGAGCCTCCAAAAGTATTTCAGTCGTATCATCCCCCTCATTCTTTAAACCAAATATTATCAGGGTCTCAAAGCAAATCTCTTGCGATTATACCAACTGATGACAGAGGAACAGTTTTCGGTCTGTCAACGGCCGGAGAAATATAAGAAACTAATATTTAGCTTATGTTTCTTTCACGCTATTCTTTTAGAAAGAAAGAAATTCCAACAACTTGGATGGAACGTAATTTACAGTTTCAACGACTCGGACTTCGAGGTTTGTTTTAAAAAGTCTTTAATTTTTCTTCCAACTTGTATTTAAGGTGTCTGAAAACTTGCTGACGATCTATTTAGACGAATACGAGGAAACTCCTTGGGACGCTCTGAAATATTTGATCGCTGGAGTTAACTACGGAGGTCATGTAACCGACGACTGGGATAGACGGCTCTTGCTGACTTACATCAATCAGTATTTCTGTGAAGAAAGTTTAAGCGAACCTTACTATCGGTGAGATCATCAATGTAATTTTATAATTCTTATAGAAAATTTAGATTGTCTTCGTTACCAACGTATTATATTCCTCGTGACGGTTCCCTTCAATCCTACCAAGATTACGTGAGATTACTGCCAAATATTGATAGACCTGAAGCTTTTGGTCAGCATCCAAACGCAGACATTACGTCGTTAATTTCGGAAAGTCGAATGTTCTGCGAGACATTGATGTCTTTGGAAATTCAATCATCAGCAGCAAAATCAGAGTCAAAGGAGGATAAAGTGGCTGTATTAGCCGCAGAAGTACTATCAAAGATTCCCAATCCTATCGACTACGAGACTACCGAGAAACTGATAGGACAGGACAAGAAACCATTAGATGTGGTATTGCTTCAAGAAATTTTAAGATACAACAGCTTGCTAGTCGGGATTTTAACATCTTTGGAAGAGTTAGAGAAAGGAATTAAAGGTTTGGTGGTAATGTCGTCGGAGTTGGAAGAAATCTTCAACTGCATCTTTGAAGGAAGAGTGCCTTCTAACTGGCTCAAAGTTTACGCTTCAATGAAACTCCTGGGATCTTGGACAAGAGATTTAATAGCCAGAGTAGAACATTTTGAAAAATGGGCTCAAACTACACATCCCCCTCTTCTATTCTGGCTTTCAGCCTACACATTCCCCACAGGCTTTTTGACAGCTGTGTTGCAGACAGCAGCCAGAGCCAACGAAGTTCCCATCGACACGCTTAGTTGGGAGTTCACCGTAATGATCGTCGATGAAAGCCAAATCATTGAACGTCCCGAAAGTGGTGTGTACGTCAGAGGAATGTTCCTAGAAGGTGCAGGCTGGGACAAAAAAGCTGCGTGTTTGATTGAACCACAGCCCATGCAGCTGGTTTGCGCAATGCCCATAATACACTTTAGGCCACAAGAAGTGTTGAAGAAGAAAACTAGAGGTTTGTAGTCGGGGGAATTATTTTTGTCTCTAACTCACTTCATAGGCCTGTATTCTTGTCCGTGTTACTACTTCCCAGTGAGGACAGGAGCTCCCAATAGACCTGCGTATGTCGTGGCTGTGGATTTGAAAAGTGGAGCAGAACATTCTGATTTTTGGATTAAACGAGGGACTGCTCTGCTTCTTAGTTTGTCCAATTGAGTTACGGTGTTAAGTGTTACTGTTCAACAAAAATATTTGAAAATAAATTGAAATTTTTGACAAATAATTTTTGTTTTGATAAATAATAAAGAAAGCCAAGGCCACTCTGTTTTACGTTCGTTCAACAAATTTTGAAATTGAGGGTAGATATGAAAAATTGGTAAAAAGTGTCTTCACGCTATATAAAAAAATGTTCAACAATAACTTGTTTACCTTAATAATTATTATAAAACCTCTCTATAACAATGTTAGGAAAAATTATTGACCGTCCATGGAGGCCTTTTTTCCCTTAGCCCGGCCCTGTTCAAAAACAACCTGTTATTGACCCGAAGTTTCCCGAACCCTCGATCGTCCAAGGAAATGGCGAAAATTTACACGAGGGTTGTCATGTATGTCCTTGAAAACAGTATTTCTCCAAAAATTATGAATTCACCGAGAAAAACGCGTTTGTCTCGTGCTTATACATCAAAAATATCGTCAAAATGAAACTTATTGATAAATCAATCGACAAGGAATGGCAAGGGTGAGTGTAAACACCACTTTTTAGTGCTTACGTGTTTTGAGGTTACGTTCAACAGATTGGAAAATTACTGCTAATTAATCTGTTATTTTGTGTTAGGTATGTGACCCTTGTCCCAGAGGAACCCGAGGATATGTGGCACGCATACAATCTCATCTCTGAGGGAGATTCTGTGCGAAGTACCACCGTCCGAAAAGTCCAAACTGAATCGTCAACTGGCTCATCTACATCAAGTCGTGTCCGTACCATGCTGACAATTGCAGTGGAGGCTATAGATTTTGATACCCAAGCATGTATGCTGAGGCTCAAAGGCAAAAATATTGAAGAAAATCAATATGTGAAGGTTAGTAACACTTTCAATAAACAGACGTCTTTTTCACTATCTCTTTAATAGATGGGTGCCTACCACACTCTTGACTTGGAACTAAACAGAAAATTCCGATTGTTTAAACATGAATGGGATTCAGTATCTTTAGAACGAGTAGAATTAGCATGTGATCCCACAAAAAGCGCAGATGTTGCAGCAGTGATCATGCAAGATGGATTGGCGCATATTTGTCTAATAACATCAAGTATGACACTTGTGAGGGCGAAAATCGAAGCTTCTATACCAAGGAAAAGGAAGAATTTCATCCAGCAACATGAGAAAGCTGTTGCTAAATTTTATGACAATATTATACAAGGAATTTTGAGACATATTGATTTTGATATTGTTAAATGCGTGTTAATCGCGTCGCCTGGCTTTGTTCGTGACCAATTCTATGAATACATGTTTCAAATGGCTGTTAAAACAGACAACAAAACACTACTAGAGAACAAGTCCAAGTTTATGCTTATTCATTCTTCAACAGGATTCAAGCATTCTTTAAAAGGTTTAACTCAAATTTATAACACCCTGGAATAATACACTGTTTTCAGAGATTCTGCAAGATCCAGCTGTGGTCAATAAAATTTCTGATACCAAAGCTGCTAGTGAAGTTAAAGCTCTGGAAAATTTCTACACCACTTTGCAGTGTGAACCAGATAAAGCCTTTTATGGAAAGAAGCACGTAGAAAAAGCCAATGAGGCACAAGCGATTGAAACTTTGCTGATTTCTGATAATTTGTTTAGGTAATTAGTTATTTTATAAAACAATCCGGTTAAATACCTTAATTTTCAGATGTAAGGATGTAAATTTACGTAAGGAATATGTTAATTTGGTTGATTCAGTTAAAGAAGCAGGTGGAGATGTTAAAATCTTCTCAAGTTTGCATATATCGGGAGAGCGTAAGTTCCTAAAAATTGAAACATTCAATTTTGATGTAAATTGTTTATTTCTAGAATTGGAACAGTTGACGGGTGTAGCAGCAATTCTTCGTTTTCCCATGCCAGAACTAGACGAAGATGAAGAAGACAGCGAGAATGGAGATTAAACTTTCAAATGTGTCGCAAATAAAAGGTTCAACAAATAGATGTAAATGTGTTTTAAATTATTTTGTTGATTTATTAGTTAGGTAATTTGTTGTATATTATTAAATTGTTATGTGAATATTCGTCAGGTTTTAGTAAATACCGTCTCAACTATGTATGTATTTATTAGAAATTGTACATTTTAAAATATTTCTATTTATTGTATTACTTAAACCACAGAAATTATTTTATGTACTTTATAAAAAAAAAATTCGTTGCAATCACTTCACTTGTTTTTCTGCCTTCCTCTTAATTTTTTTCTCCTCTTTTTGTTTTTCATCATGTAGTCTCCGCTTCTTCCTCAACAACCAAATTTCTTTGGCTCTATCTTTCTTACCAGCCATCATACTTTTGTACAGTTTTCTATGTTTGTTTTTCACTAATTTTTCTCTAAGTTTGAATTCTTGTCTTTCTTGTCTGTTCTTTTCCCATGGAATTTCTTTGTATACTTGTCCTTGTGTAACTGCGAGTTTCTTCTTCGGATGACCGTCGTCATTCTCTGGTTCCTCTGCTTCGTCGTCTTCGCTCTCATCTTCTATCTGTTCCGTCGCCTCTTCTTTCGTTTCTTCTTCAGATTCCTCATTATCATCATCATCCCCATCATCTTTATTGTGTAGTTTCTCCAAAGCTTCGGGATCGTATAACGCACGTTCTTCTGGTGGAATATACTGTTGATCTCTGCTTTTATCAATAAATGGCGATAAATGGGGTGGTAAGACTTCCCCCATAAAATACTTGTTAACGGGAAGTAACTGTCGAGCGTTTACACTATCAAATAACCATTGTGGCTGAATGTAATATCGTGAAATGTACTGTTTGTCCATCGACGGTCGATCAACAATTTGATGGGTGATTGATTCGTCATTTTCATCAAACGTGGAGCCGACGAATAACAATTTATCCCAAGATACTTCACCCCCAAAACAACGAATAATAAAAACTAGAGGCTCCCGCGGTACTTCACGGTTGAGATAGAACTTCAACCCCTTGAAGAGCGTTTTCAAAGTTTTAATTTTTTCTGCTTCAATTTTAGCTTCTTCTATTTTCTCAGGACTGTCATCAGTACTGAAATTATCAATTTCAATGTCTTCTTCCATTTCCACGGAGGTTTTTGAAAGAGGGAAATTCAACGCGGCTACACGTTCAGAGACAAAGACACCTTCATCAACGAGTTCTTTCTCCTCGCTGCTTTGAACTGCAACGGAGAATTTTGGCGGGTAATATAAATTCAAAGAGTGGTACAGTCGGAAATTAACGAAACCCAACATTATTGTGTAAAATTCTACAAAAGTTGACATTAATTTAAAATCAACTTCAGTCCTATTTTGTGGTTCAAACGAAAAGTGATGGGGGACAATCCATGTTATAGTTTCTCCTTTAAATTCTGCTTGATAGTAATAACCTTTGATGGAAACAAAAACTTTTCGTAAAGCCTTTGCCTCAATCACCGCGTGTAAGAATTCCACCGTCAGTCTCCGACACAAAGCGCTCTGATCCCGTGGAACATGAGAAATTGAAGGAAAAGTACTGAAGAGAAAACATAACGTCAAACAATCGTCCAAATCCCGCAAAGCATCTAAAAATGTAGGATATCGTTCCTTCACAATATTATCCAATTTTAACGTTGGATGGTTGTCTAGGTACTTCTTCAAGGATTCGAAGTCTTTAACTGCACGAGCTCTTCCTACTTTCTTGTTAAAAATCTTATAGTCGCGCAACTTCCAAATGATTGGTTCATGCATTAAGAACTGGATGTCTTTAACATGATACAAAGTCTTAATACCAGCTTTGCCTTTTTGCGCACGTTTTCTATTTCTAGGTTCTCGGGGATAAATTCCTTTCAAAATGCACAGTCTTCTGAAGTCGTTAAGAGATAATTGTAGTTTTTTCAGGGCCGCTTTGCGGGTCATAAATTGAGCCCCTTCTCCGGACGCATACTACAAAAAGAATGATTACAAAACATGCTGACATTATTGTTATTCACATACCTTCTTCTTTCTTTGAGCAACCATTTTTTTGAAGACCTCACAAACAGAAACACGTGCACTAGAGGTTAGAAATAAATGTCAAAATTAGATACGTGACGTACAAACCAAAAATCCCTACAAAAGCATGTTTTGGGATGTGGCTAAAGTCGCACAACCGGTATTTTTAAATATATTGATAAAAAATCCGTCATCGCAGTGAAACAAGTCATAATTTCGACATACCCAAGGTATAGTTAAATTTAGCAAAATAAAATAAGCGAATAAAAATTAAGATTGTTTTAGTCCACATATAAAAAGCATATTCAAAATATCAAACAAAAAAATAATACAAAAAAATTCAATACTGAAAAGAAAGATATTAAAATAATAAATTTCAAAATTTCAAAAAAGATACTTTCAACGACAGATTTGAACTAAAACGCCAAAACGTTTTAAAACAAAAAACATTTGATTACAAACAATCGTGCACTACTCCACAGATACCTAAAAATACAAATCATTGGTCACTGAACACATCAGCAAATTTTAATGGGAATCCTATGTTTTCTTAAAAAATGCACGTTAACATGCGTCGATGTATTTTTATATTTATTATTAATAACTTAATAACAATTTTAATTACTTTCTCTGGTAAACAAAATCGTTGCTTTGGCAAAACATGATTTGATAAATGCATTTAATTAATTGGCACTGGTTTAATGATCTAAAAAAAAATTACTGACTGCGACACCTTGACAAAGACAAAGGTAAAGTCCAAAAAGATATTAAAACAATTTAATGAAATTTGCTCGGAACATCAAATATGTATTGGTAATATTGGATATTAAATCACCCAAGAAAATGATTCGATTCAATTAAGATTAAGGAAATCAGGATTACTGTGAATAGATAACGTTATTTTTTGTTATTTGCTATTATATGTTATTCTTTGTATTTCTGTAAAAAATACTTTTTACTCAAAATAGTGTCCTTACATAGTTAAAACGGAAATTTCCACGACCGACCAGTATTAAAGTATGACTATTTTATCTGTTAATTTTAATCACTACACAACAATTTAGCATTCGATTATTACGAAGGCTGAATTTCTTTCCACTGACTGCCCGACGCATCAGGTAATACAGTTTTTCCGTTTCCAAAAATTAGCGAGTTACATCGTCAGACTACTCTTATGCAGTAGCGTTTACGTGATTTCTATTTTCTATAAATTTATCAACTCGAAGTGCCGTGTCACTTTTAATTTTTTAAAACCATCAAAGAAATAGTATTGGTGTGTTTATTAAAAAACTTAATAAAACAAGTGGACTGATTATTCTTTTGGATAACCTGTACATAAAACCAATCAAAAATCCTGTAGTCAAACGTCTAGATTAACAAGACTTAACAATAACATAATTTGTTGACCATTCAAATTCAATTAAAACCAAAACACAACAAATACTCTAATACAAGAATAATGGATTGTCCTTCCCGATTTTATCACATATGATAGAAAAAATCAAACAGACACAAAAACATAAATAATTGAGTGACCTTTTATCTTGTCTATTCATTCCAAACACGAGATTAGTTCCTATTTATCGCAGTTAAGTGCTACGATGGGCGCGGAGGATGCAAAGAAGCGGTCGTAAGTCCCAACATTAAAAAAATTCAAAAAAATATAAATCGGTTTTTAGGACCACCTTCGTTATCAGAAATTCATTATTAACTGATTTATTTGAAAATATTCACATTCGCACCGTTTATCACTTATTTATAGCCACGTTCATCGGTTTGTTTGTAAACACGCTAGCTTACGACTTTCTGAAGAAAGGAGAGTAAGTACACAATTTCATTGCGACACTTTTTTATTGCTAATTCCAGAGTGGTTTTGGGGCTAAAACTGATCGTTCAAGGATTCGGAAAACTTCACATTGCGTTGATAACATGGTTAGGCTATTTCTTAGCCACGTGCCTAGTCTACCACTTCTTCAAAATTTGGAGAAACAACAGAAACTTCAGTCAAAGTGAGTTGGATTTTATTCATACAAAGCCGTGATAAATACTTTTAGAAGAAGTAACGAAATGCTGGGATTGGTTCTGGTCGACCCTCTTGGTGCTCTACTACATCAGTAGTTTCAAATTAGCAACATATATTGTTGGGACGTTTAAGCTTCCACCAGCTTCAGCAGCCGTGGTCGTCGTGGAACAGGTTCGCTAACACAATACAAGGAGTCTCTGTTATAACTGAGTTTTTTAGACACGGTTCTTGATGAAGATTCATTCCTTCGTCAGAAACAAGGTGTCAGGATCTCCTCCAACTTTTGATAAATTCTTGTACTTTCTCTTTGTTCCGACTCTAATTTATCAAGATGTTTACCCACGTTCGGATAAAATTAGACCCTCTTTCGTCTTGCTCCGCTTTCTTGAATGTATTGCTGTGATTTTCTACCTCAGCTTCGTCATCGACCGCTTTCTGAACCCCTCCGTGCAAGATTTCGGCCTGCGCAAGTACACCATCAACGAAATCATCTTGTGCATCTTTGAGAACACCGTTACGGGGATTTTCTTCCTTCTTCCCAGCTTCTTCCTGATTCTTCATTCTTGGCAGAACTTATTTGCAGAAGTTACAAGATTCGGAGACCGACTTTTTTACAGCGATTGGTGGACCGTCACTGACTTCTCCGGATGGTTCCGCAAGTGGAATATTATTGTCCAACAATGGCTTTACAATTACATCTATAAAGATGCCTACAAATACTTGTTCTGTGGAAATTCCACGTTATCAAAACTAGCTGTGTTCGTGGTGTCGGCTGTGGTGCATGAGTGGATTTTGACGAACATGTTCGGGTTCTTTTTCCCTTTGTTGTTCATGGAGTTTCTAGTTTTTGGTTCAATTTTTAACTCTTTGGGCGCTCCTAAAACGGACCTTTTTAATGTGTTATTTTGGTATTCTTTATCATTAGGAATGGGCTCCTTAGTGACGATGTATGGTATCGAACACTACGCTAGAACCAACGCGCCTATTGAGAGTCCAACGTTTAGAGAGACAATTATCCCTAGATTTTTAACGTGTGAATGTATCGAGTATTAATAAATCAAGTTTCTACCTATCAGTGTTTACTTTGAATACGAATCCTGTTTGTCGTTTTTACCTTGAAACCCGCCGATGATAATGGCGCTAAAATAAAAACCATGTAAAAAATAGTCGTAGGGCAAAAGCACAATACAATATCGACAGTATTTTGCGTTTTTATGTCATTGTTTGTTCTTACTACAAAGTAGCATGAACTCGATGAAAAATAATAAAACGTGAGTACTATGACACTCTTTCTAGTTATACCATAAATTGTGCCATAGATGCGCCGACAAAGAATTTACCAGCAGGAACTCAATTTTAACCGATCTATCAGAAAACAAGCACATTAGGACCACATACAATTTGTTTGCGGCCATTTTAGTAGGTCTGTCGATCAACACCACTGTGAAGTCTTATGTGGAAAATAATGAGTAAGTACATGAAAGTGAGGTCCTTAATAAGTACATTATCTCAAATTTCAGGATCACTTTTGGTTTAAAACTAATCAAAGTAGGCTTCGCAAAATTCCACGTTACAGTTATCACATGGTCTTTGTACCTACTGGTTTCTTGTCTAGCCTTCAAAGTCTTCATTTTTTGGTGGAAGTACCGAAATTTCCCCAAATGTAATGAATTCAAACTGCAAACCTGTTGACCAACATCTACTTTCAGTGATCTACGTGAAAATATGGGACCGGTCGTTTTTAATTATGGTGTTTCTGTATTACTTGAGCAGTTTCAAGATGGCGGCCTCCATAGTGAGTCAGTTTAAGCTACCAATAGGCTCAGCTGCTGTAATCTTGATCGAACAAGTAGGTTGATAACACTGTAAACTCTACCTCTACCTTAAAACGCCTTTCCAGGTTAGATTCCTGATGAAGTTTCACTCTTTCGTTAGAAACAACGCCCCGAAAGTTCTAAAGAAAGAGGATCTAAAATCTCCGTTGTTTTCCAACTACTTCTATTTTCTTTTCGCCCCGACTTTGCTCTACCGAGATAATTATCCTCGAAGGGAAACAATTAACTGGACTTTTGCTTTCCAACGACTCTTGGAATGTGCTGGCGCAATCTTCTTTCTCAGCGTTGCAAGCGAGAGTCTTCTACTTCCTCCACTAAGAGATTTTGGACTTCGAAAGTACACGATAAAAGAGCTCGTGGTGATTTTATTCGACAATACAATTACAGGAACCTTCATTCTCTTAGCTATGTTTCTCGTAATTTTACATTCAAGTCAAAACTTCTTCGCTGAAATCACCAGATTTGGTGACAGGATGTTCTACAGTGACTGGTGGACTTGCACCAACTATGCTTGTTATTTCAGAAAATGGAATATTATCGTACAAGACTGGCTGTTCGTCTATGTATACAACGAATTGAAGGAGAGTTTAGGTGTAAACGTAAATGCCGCTAGACTAGCGGTGGTTTTTATTTCCGCAGTAGTTCACGAGTGGTTACTTGCAAGCACTTTAGAGTTCTTCTTTCCAGTTTTGTTTTTCAAATTTTTCGTGCTCGGTTCGTTGTTCAGCTCGATCAAATGCCGAAATCCGATTATGAATGTAGTCCTTTGGTATTCTTTAAGTTTAGGAATGGCTATTGGGATCATCCTATATACTATGGAAAATTACGCTAGGATTAATGTTCCTAAGGTGGATGAAACATACACGGATGTCTTGCTTCCACGTTTTTTAGGTTACATAGAGTGAAATCGGGAATTGTGGTTATTAGGGTGACTACTCATAGTGTAGTAAACACTTTTATTTGCCTTTTGTAGGTATATAAAAAAGTAACGATAACTGCTTGTGAATAAACGTACTTTTAGACACAAATTTCACTTTTTCATCACAAATAAAAACAACAACAGCTATTCAAAATCGAAATAAATAAAGTTATATACATAAAAATTGCCCTTGGATGTAACCAAAACTTGGAATGAGCCAAACTCAGAAAAAGCGACGATATATAAGCAAAGATAAAACTAAAAAGAACACCCTGTCTGTATTCTTCGACTTCGAAAAATAAATACTTAATACAAAAAAAGGAACCAAAAGTTACACGATTTTCGATTCGTTACGATTCCGAATCGGAAACTTATTCTCTTTGTATGCGAGTTTCAACGAATCTAGTTTTTTTATGTTCGATGGCTGCGCTCCCTGGTTATCGATCGAATCACCCGACGACTTACCCGAATCGACCTCGTTCTGTGCGTTTTTGAGGATTTTCGCGCATTCTGAATACAAATCGTCGTATTTTACTTCGAGAAAAAGTTCGTGGAGCATGCGACGAGGGGAGAGGCGATAAGTGCACTCCGATAACATCTTACACACTTCTGAGTACAAACAAGCGTTATGGAAGACGTGGGGGCTGCTTTGCTTGCAGTGGAGGAGCGACTGTCGCACTTGCTTCCACCAGACGGGATTCGCGAACTGGTCGACGAGACGCAACACGTGAGCTTTTATAACACCTAAACAAGAATAATAATGATAATAATAAAGACATTTGGTAGTACTTACTGTCGGGGCTGTTGGTGTCGTACTTGGTCTCCACAAAATCTAGAAAAAATTAAGAGTTGACTACTGTTACAAAAAAATAAAAAACAGACCTTCTGGTGTCACCACAAAAACCTGCTCTTCTTTCGTAGCCTTCTGCGAGCAACTAAAACAGACCTCGGTATCATGCCTCCATAGTGTCACCTCCTTTTCCTTAAAATCGTGCATAGCATACACAATCTCATCGTCGATTACGGTAAACTTCTCCACTGACACTTTCTCCAAGTCTAGAAACAAATTGTTGATGTCGTGTGGTAACGACACGCCCATATACACTCGCTCCTCCCCTTCCTCTCCCACGTCATGCACAGAGAACCTCTTAAAACTCATGCTCGTGGCACCTAGCAAATCAAAGTTCTCCACCAACGAGATGGGGATGTCCCACACTGTTTCGTTAACTACTTCGTCGGTGTCGTACGACAGTTCTTCAAGGTACCTAGGTGATTTCCTTAACGCTCGTAATGTTGCGTATCCAACCAGGTCCTGGTGGGTGAGCTTGCCTGATACGCCCCCCACTAACGATTGGAGGGATCTATCTGAGTTAGAACCGCCTAAGAAACAAATATCACTGATTGTTTGCATAAAATAAGAATATTACTTTGGACAGAGACACGACGGGACGATTCGGAATGACGTCGAATTTTCTGACCAGACTGTTTCAACGTACTTAAGCTGCAGGAACTCGGAATAGGACTTAGAAGTTGTTGACGTTCGCTACAAGTCACTTAGTTTCATAAAATAATTAGAGTCAACGATGACTTACTAGATGGCGGATCTGCCTCCTCCGACGGAATCGCACGAACTCACACCTGACGTGGTTGATTCCGTCGTTGAGTTGTTTCGAACCCTCCGGACAACTTCCGTGCTTATTCTTAAGCTGCCTTTTTTACTTTCGACCGGTGCTCGGATGATTTCGAACGTCTTGGACTCGGAGAGCGATCTCTTGTGGTAGCCAGATGGCAGATTCTGATTTGCTGGAAGAGTGAGAGACTTCTGGGGGCCAGCAACCACATTATCAGGGATCAGCGATTCCGACGTATCATCATCAGTGCTGCCTTCGACGTCTTTGATATTCGAATCAAAGTAGTATAAAGTCGTGGAGATGTCAGGAAAAGTGCCTTGGAGTCGGAGACTATCATCATTTTCTTCTTCCCAAGCTTCTTCTTCGATTATAGGCCAGACAACGTGTCGATTGTGGCGAGTACAGAACCAACCTAAATGAAACGGAGGAAAATATGAAGAATGCCTAATTGGAAGCTTACCTAATTTGAATAGTTCGTCAGCGCCTTGACGCGTCGTGGCGATCAAACCCAAGCAGTAATAGGAAGTTGCTCGAATTGAAAAAACTAAGCAGTCTTGGGCTAGGAGTATCATCATAGCTAAACAGTTGTGGATAATTATGTATCGAAGGCCTTCGCTGGTGCTCCCAAAGTGGCCCAGTGTCCACAAAGCCGCTTTTAGTTTCAAAATGTCATCGTCCGTGTCACAGAGCGCGTTTGTTAACGTCTGAAACGGAAGACGTACAAAAGAGTGCCTTCGTGGATGTAAAAACTACCTGCATCATCATTTCCAGACAGCCATGATGTACCAACATCACAAACCCTTCAGTGTGACGTGCCAACTGTCCGTACAGATGCGGAGGTAAAAAGAAGTCCTTCCTACCGGTCATTCGTATCGAGCTTGTTCGTTTATCATATTTCCCATCTTCATCTCGTTGATGTAGAGTCAAAACATCTGATGTCTCGCCTTCGACTAACTTCACATATCGATAGTTAAAATGTTCGTTCCATCTTTTAATCTCGTTAATTAAAAAATCAAGCTTGTTTAACACTTGGAAGCCTGATTGTATCGACGCCAATCTGATCGTTAGTAACATCCCTCTTTCTCCCAAATGAGTCAAGCTTGGGTTAAGTTTTACCATCGTTTCCAAACAACTCTGAAGCTCGCAGGCTTCATGTAGTATATTTAAAGCCGCCAAAGTCACAGGTCTTGACTTGTCTTTTAACTGACTGACTAGAAATTTGACTCCCCAATCCGAAAAGCCGGCGATTCCTGCTCTGAGTAACACTAAAAGGAACTGAGTGGCATATAATCTCGAACTTTCAACAGGACACTTCAAGACAGCCCCCAGTAAATCTCTACAAGGAGCACTCCCGTAATCAAGCGACGAGATAATCAATTTGACGTAACAGTCGTTGTTCGTCGTAGTCGCCAAGTGCTCCAACGTCCTAAATAACTGCAAATTCGTTACGAGTTGCAAACCTATGTCTGTGGACGTTAGACGACCCACAAAAAGAAAATAACTTTGGCATTGAGTACTATTCATGTGTTGGGGGCTAAAAAGACAGTCGTGAACACTGCGACCGCTCGTGATCGCCGTTATATGATCGGAAATATCAGTAAACAAATCACGCAACATCCGACTACTTTCTTCGTGTTCTATTTCGAGAAGACAATTGATGAGGTCGATGCCGGTAAGTGTGTACGCTGTCGAAATACGGTTGGTACTGAGGTCCATATGAGAATAGCGATTACACGAAGGTCTATAATAATCGACGAGACGACGCATAAAGTTGCGATGGGAGGCTTCAGTCATATCCAGCTTCAAAGACTCGCCCTGTGTAAAAATGGCTCAAGTCATAAAAAAAACGAAACATGTTGGTAGCTCTGATTAACATTTCAGAGCTGCCAAAATGTTAAGTTTGTGCAAAGCGTAATCATGACATTATTAATGAACAACCATGATTGTGAATGTACTGTAAGATCCAAAAAGATTTGATCAAGTAATTTTTAAAAAACGTAGAAATAAAACGCAGTCTTGATCGTTTTTTTTGATCACACGGTATGTTACCTTGAGGACTATTCGAATCAAGTTCCAGTTCCACGGATAGGCATCTTTGTTCAGCAAGACTCCCGTTTCTTTAATCACGTCGTCGCCGTCCTTGCCCACCAACTGTCAAAATTCAATCGTTTTCGTCACTGAGTTCAAATAAAGTCGCCTTAATTTTAAAACTGATATAGATTTCTGACTGCTTTCATCCAGATGTAAAGCCCTCTTATATTTAAATTAGCGAAAAAGCAAGCGAAGCGAGAAACTTTCAGTTCTATATTAAAGAACTGGACATAAAAACATGAATAAACAATGAACATAGCTCTTATCTTACATTTATTAATTACGTGATATAATCCCCCACAATAGTGGAGAAAAAAGCGAGCGAAGCCAGCTACATTGAATTTATCTTTTAATAAGCTAATGTTGACAACTAAAAACGACACAACAGATGTAAATACGACAATTTTAAACCTACTCACACTTACTTGTTGTAACTTGACCTTCAAAGTCTTCAATTTGTGTCTCGTTTTCTTGCTGTTTTTACTTGAACACTTGACATTTCCACCGCTGCGAAGAATAAAATCCAAATACAGACTGTACGACGCTGGTCTCATCCTCAGCAATCTAAAATTTATCTCATTACCAACCCCATTACCTAACTTCACTTACTTCTGCAACTGTTGCAAGCCACTGACTGCCTTGACAGCTTGAGGATTCCCATATGTCGCGTACTCCAACAGCGACGGCAGAGCAGGGGAAATGTTACAACATTCAGGAGGTAAAAGAACCTGAATTAAATGTAATAGTTCCCCTAAAAGAACCGTAGCTCGTACACTTATAAACGTATCGCTGGTAGCAATGACTTCCACTATAGCCCCCAAAAGCCCCGATTCAAGAAAACAATACAATAAGATTGCTAAATGCATATCACTAATGCTGGGAGTGGTTTTGGCTAGGTGTGGTAAAATCGAGCGACCTTCAGCAGCAACAAATCCTTCGTTGAGTCTCCATGAAGATTGAGGCTCACAGGGGTCCACTGCACTCAAAGCTACGGAAAGTTCGTCAGTCCATTCCGGTTGAGGAAGACCCAGGAGTTCGTAGAGTAAGTCCAAAACCGCTTTCTAGAGAAGCAGGAGTAAAGTCCGTTTTTTTATTAAAAAACCACCAACACCGCACTCTCCCACCACTTTACAACCGGCAACGTCGTCGATGGCGACTTTTTGGTGATAAAATCAAATAGGTTAGCTGCATAATTGACAATATGATTACACAAAACGGCCTTTCAGGCTGTGCCGAGTCTTTTCACTATTAAATCATTTGATTTGCAATCCAACAGGTTGTAAAAGAAACGTTTTTAACGGAAACACTGTCTTAATTTTCAGAAATGTCAAAAATATGACAATTATTTTCTCACCAAAAATCTTCCTAGGCAACGTTGCCGGTTGTAATGCAGGGGAGGATTGCGGTGTTGGTGGTTTTTAAAAAAAAAACGGACTTTAACAAGTGATGAGATAGATGACTTAACTTACTCTGACTTCTAATTGGTTCAAATAGAGAACTTCAACCACCGCCTTAAGCCCCGCCTTATTGGCCGGGCCGCAGAAATGAAGGATGCCTGGCCAACTGCGTAAGATTGATAAAAGAGCCAATCTGCTGCAGTTGAAGCGAAGTTCTCGTTCGTCTCTAAAATAAGCAATTTTTACAGTGAAGATGTTTTTTCAGTTCTTACACATATTTGTCATTGTCTTTCCATCCATGTCGGTAATGAAAATCACAGTAAGGAGCTGCTATTGAATGTAGATCAATCCCTGCCTGGTTTCTTGTCACCGGTTTATCCAACAACAATAACAAAACCCCACACAACGATTCTGCAATTTTAGGGGTTTGACACTCTAAAAGGTTTCTAGTGATAGCTGCCACGCCTCCCGTTTCAATAAACAACCGGGTATTGACCACTCCTACGACATCAATAAAAACACTGATTCAAGTCCGCGGGACTCAACTCACCCAACTCGCAAAGAGTAGCGAGACATATCCGAAGCAGCCTGTCTTTTTCTTCAACTCCTCCATTGGCTAATGATACTAAACTCCGCCCCATTGCTATGTGAAAGTTGGATGGTGATAGCAGCAGAATTTTTCGTATGAGTTTCATCGCTTCGATTCGTTCTACATCGTTTTTCAGAACTAGATCTAAGGATCTGGCGATTAGAAAAGGAATTAGGAGGTTGTTGAGTTGCGCTATATCGTCTTCGTTGCGCAAAACGTGGCGAATGGCTCTTAGACCTCCTGAACGCACCTGGGTCGACTCGTGAAGAAGAGCTATGCGGAGGCTGCAATCGTCGATCATGACAAAAATTGTTTAAAAATATAGAGCGAGTGTAGATCACTCTGTATATTACTAAGGGGAGTGCACCAGAAGGACATCAAAACTTATTTGTTTTCACTGATAAGAGATATAAAGGTAATTCAGGTTCTGATATCAATCTGTGAGATGCGTTTGGGAATCCCAGGACATGGAGAAGTGTGATATCACGAAAATTTAAACGCCAAAGTCTCTCAGAAAAAAGCTTACCAACATAAAATGTCTCTCATGCAAAATCCGATGCCCTCAAAGTTCCCGTCAATATGCAACGTTACTTTAACAAAAGCATTTAGATAGTTTAGCCGCTTTCCGTCGGAAATATTGGAAATATGGCAAAGCGCTGATAGAATATTTGTAACATTTTGGCGTGAATCTGGAACAGAGACTTGTTTACTTGCTCACGACGTAAACAACGTAATTACCGCTATTTACATCAAAATTAATATCGTCTTCTTTGTTCTGATGCCGTCCTGTAAACACAAATCGTCAAGACGCAATTTAAAACCGAAACCAGCACATTACCTTTCTGAAATCGACCGTAACGAGTATTTGGATATCGCATCCAACTTGATGCAGCCATGTTCGCCTATTTAATGGAACTTTATCCGTGAACACTAAACGGCTCTTTTCTTATTTATAAATTTAAAAAAACACTGCATTATTTAATTTATGCACACATTTTTAACTGTCAAAGTACATTTTGTAGGTTATGTAGACAGGAGTGTTGTTTTAACGGGTTAGGTCGCGTGAGGAATAAAACTCGCTAAATTAAAACAATTATTTAATACTAAAACAAAACAAGATGCAGGCAAACAAGTATCACGCCACGAGATTACCACGTGCTGTCTCTCTGAAAAAGGACGGCAAAACTGGGGTTGATTTTAACACCACCAAAGCCGATCGTGTCCTTCGTCTAGTTTGGTAACTTCTTGTCTTCTGGTTGGCAGCGAGACGGTGCTGCCACAATACTCCCCCCCTAGTGGCGCAGCCACGATGCACGATGACAGCTGCGAAGATAGGTTATGTGGCAGGCGGGAAGAAGTTTAAAATTCGAATGACAGGTTTTATAGCTTGAAAGTCACTCGTTTTTTTGGAGGTTTGGCGTAACTGTGCTCTGAAGTTGCTTGGTGTGGACGTTCTTCTGGCTTCTTTGCATAATTGTGATCCGTTAGGGCTGGTTCATGCAGTAAAAATGCCGGTTTCAGTCGATCTATGGAAACTGTTTGTTCTTTATTGTTGACTTCCACCGTGAAGTATTTGTCTGTCCTGGATAACACTCTATACGGTCCGTCGTAGGCGCTCTGCAGGGGTCGACGAACAGCGTCGTTGCGAATAAAAACATGAGTGGTCTTATCCATGTGAGGGTTGACAAATGTTTTGCGTTTGGTGTGGCTCGAATCCGGAATTGGTTTCACCGCGTCCATGGCTCGTCGAAGTCGAGTGACGAACTCGTTCGGTGAAATTTCAGGCGTTGCATTACTTTCGATAAATTCGCCAGGGAGTCTAATAGTACGACCGTAAACCATCTCTGCTGGCGTCGTCTTGGAGTCTTCTCGCACGACGCAACGCAGTCCGAGGAGGACTGTTGGTAGGACTCTGGTCCACTGTGGATTGGTATGGGCTTTCAGTGCGTTTTTTAAGGTTCGGTGCCACCTCTCGATTTTCCCATTACACTGTGGATGGTACGCTGTCGTGTGACACACCTTGCTACCCATGATTCGTGCCAACGCCATAAACAAGGAGCATTCGAATTGTCGGCCCCTATCTGTGATGATTTTGCTGGGAGCGCCGAATCGTGCGATCCAATTAGAATACAGGGCCTCTGCGACCGTTTCTGCCCGTATGTCTCGCAGAGGGATGGCTTCAGTCCAGCAAGTGAATCTATCTATGATGGTCAGACAATAAGAATAGCCATCCGACTCGGGTAAAGGTCCGACAATATCTATGTTTATGTCTGTAAATCTGTTCTCCGGACTCTGCAGTGAGCTTAATGCACTCCTGTTGTGTTGACCGACTTTGGATTTTTGGCAAGAGATGCATGTTCTAGTCCACTTGCGAACATCGTTATGCATACTGGGCCACACATAGCGGTCTGCCACCAATTTGGTTGTCGCTCTGATGCCTGGATGGGCCATGTGGTGTAAACTATCGAAAATGCGTTTTCTCAGGGGGCGAGGGATGTATGGCCGTACCAATTTCTTGATATCGCAGTAGACTTGCGCCGTTGAGTCTGGTGCGAGTAGTTTTTTAAGCCTTAACTCGGTTTTTTGGGGGTTTTTTAGCAAATCTTGCAGTTCTTGATCTGTATCTTGGGCTCTGCTGATCTCGACGTAACTGATGGGTTGTGGGCAACTAATAGCTTCAAGGCGCGAGAGTGTGTCAGCTACGACGTTGTCAGTTCCCCGGATGTGCCTCAGGTCGGTTGTAAACTGCCCGATGAAGTCTAGGTATCGAAACTGACGTGGGGAGCATTTGTCTAGCTTCTGCTGGAACGCAAAAGTTATTGGCTTGTGATCTGTTAGAATGCTGCAAGATCTGCCCTCAATCTGGTGCCTAAATTTCTTCACACTTTCATAGATTGCCAGCAGCTCGCGGTCGTAAGCGCTATACTTTTCTTGCGTACTGTTTAGCTTTTGTGAAAAAAAAGCTAATGGCTGCCACTGGTTGTCTGTTTTTTGTTGTAAAACTCCCCCGATCGCTGTGTTGGACGCGTCGACAACGATAGCCAGAGGGGCGTTTAATACTGGATGGGCAAGAGCAGTTGTGGTCGCGAGTGCCTCTTTGACCTCGCCGAAAGCTCGTCTCGCTTCATCCGACCACGGAACTGGGGTCTTCTCTTTGGTTTTGGGGCCCTTCAGTAGCGCCGTGAGTGGTGCCATGATGCTGGCGGCTTTTGGGATGCACCGTCTATAAAAGTTCACCATCCCCAGGAATCTCCGCAGTTCTCTTATAGTTCTGGGTTCTTTGATTGCCCTTATAATGTTGACCTTCTCGTTTGGTGGTTGAATGCCATTTTGGTTAACCTTAAAACCCAAAAAGGTGACTTCGGGCTGCGCGATCTGGCATTTTTCGACGTTCACGGCGATGCCGTATGAGGTGAATCGTTTTATTAGAAGTTCGAGGTGTTGAATGTGTTCCTCTTCTGACGTGGACGCTACGAGTACGTCGTCGATGTAAACGTAGCAGAAGTCGAGACCTCGCAGAACTTCGTCCATAAAACGTTGAAACGTCTGTGCTGCGTTGCGTAATCCGAAGCACATCTTCGGAAATTCAAACATTCCAAAGGGTGTTGTGATTGCCGTTTTTCGAACGTCCGCAGGGTGAATCGGGATCTGGTGATATGCACGAATTAAGTCCAGTGTCGAGAAGATCGACTTACCCGCGAGAGACTGGGCAAAGTCTTCGAGATGAGGGATTGGGTATTGGTCTGGCACGGTGCGAGCGTTTAGAGCCCTGAAGTCGCCGCAAGGTCGCCACTCGCCGGGTTGTTTCTTGGGCACCAGGTGAAGCGGCGAGGACCAATCGCTCTTCGAGGGTCTCGCGATGCCTTCTTTGACCATCTCTTCGAAAAGTGTACGTGCCACTTGCAGTTTGTCGGTTGGGAGACGTCGGGGGCGGCATTTTGTGGGCGGTCCGTGCGTGGTGACAATTCGGTGGACTACCGAATGTTTGGGGGCTGAGGCTCTGGTAGCGCGCGCTAGTTCCTGCAATTTGCGAACTACTTTAGTTATCATATTTGGTGGACTTTTCTGGATTGCAAATACATTCACGCCCATGCGTTTGGCGTGGCTGCAAATGTTTGTTGCATTGTCTTTAAGAGTTTTGCCGCGCACATCTACTACTAGGTTAAAATGTTCCAAAAAGTCTGCCCCAATGATGGGTTTGGCGACGTCAGCCACGATAAACTGCCACTGAAAAGTTTTTTTAAGTCCTAAATCTAAATTTAACTTCACCCGTCCGAAAGTCTTAATGGTTGAGTTGTTGGCGGCGTAAAGTTGCTGTCCATGGAGTTTGTGGTTACCGGGCACTAATTTTCGCGGAAACACACACACTTCTGACCCGGTGTCGACGAGAAACCACACCTGGGTGTCTCTGTCTCGCACAAAAAGTCTCGTGGTGTGGGGGTTGAGGGATACCAGTGCCGCGACGCCGGCACTTCCTACTCGTTTTTTGAATTCCCCGCGTAGGCACATGGGGGCTCGCATTTGCGCGCGCGTGCGCCGAAACGCTGGTGGTAATAGCAGTACTCGGCGGAGTGAGCGCTGCGTGTTGCCGATTTTTCGCGATTGCGCGACTTGGAGCGCCACCTCTGTTCGCCGTTGCGTCGGCCATTGTGGTGATGGCGGGAACGTTTCAATTCTTCCACTGTGGTGGTCAGTTCTTTGACCTGTTGCAGTAATGGCGTCAAGGCATCTGCAATTGCCTGCCCGATTGTAACCTCCTTGGGTTTGGATGGGCTAATGGCGCAAATGCTAGCGCGTGGGGAAACTTCTAAAATTTTGTCGGCCATTGTGGCTATTTCCTCCAGGTTTAGCGTCGCGTTGGTTGATAAGATGGCTTGGACCGTCTGGGGCAACCGATGAAGCCATAGGCTTTTGAGCACCTCATCGCTCAAACGCTCTCCTGCGGCTGCACGCATTTCCAAAAGTAGTTGCGACGGCTTCTTGTCGCCGAGGTCCATCTCAGTTAACAGCCGATGCAGCTGTTTATCATCCGAGTCTCTGAAACAATAAATGATTCTTGTCTTCAGGGCTTGGTATTTTTCCGTATTTGGCGGTTTCCGGACGAGGTCAGCGACGGACTGGAGGACATCGCTCTCTAGGCGGGCGACCAGGGCGTAATATTTAGTTGTGTCGCTCGTTATCTTATTAACTCTGAATTGTGCATCAATTTGGGCAAACCACATCTCGGGGTTCACTCGCCAGAACGGCGGAATGTGAACATTTTTCAGCTCTTCAACCTCGATTTGCTCCTCGTTGGGTCGGTCTTCTGGGCCGCTTCCGGTCGCCATGGCGGATGTGGCGTGGCTTTTGTTAGTAAACACCGAAAAAGAAAAATCGTACTTCTGTAGATCCGCGCGAGAGTTATCGGGGTCACCAATTTAACGGGTTAGGTCGCGTGAGGAATAAAACTCGCTAAATTAAAACAATTATTTAATACTAAAACAAAACAAGATGCAGGCAAACAAGTATCACGCCACGAGATTACCACGTGCTGTCTCTCTGAAAAAGGACGGCAAAACTGGGGTTGATTTTAACACCACCAAAGCCGATCGTGTCCTTCGTCTAGTTTGGTAACTTCTTGTCTTCTGGTTGGCAGCGAGACGGTGCTGCCACATTGTTGAACGACAGTGGCGTACTCTGGTAACCAACCACCCTACCAACCGAACAAGCAACACAAAATTAAATAAAAACATATTTAACGAGCTGTGAAGGCCGTAAATTAACGTGGATGCTTTCAACAAAGGCCATAAAACAGTAATTTTCTCAACACACATTGTTTTTCAAGTGATTGAGGGATGAAGTGAAGTGAGGGGAGCAGGGCTACCAACCTCGCCAATACAAACAAAAACTAAAATGAAACGTAATTACCCAATTCAAAACTGTTTCTCCGTGAAAAACAAACAAAAACAGAAAATGACGCAGCTTGCTCTTCTGATCAAGATAAATGGCAGTGCAGGTTTTGTCAGTTTTTTTTTTCTGAGTGGAAGCACCGACGCGGACGGCAGACTAAACTCTTTTTTTTTGGGGATTACATCAAATGAATTTCTTATACGTCACATTTATTACGAATTAACGACTAAAAATATACAACTTGCAATAAAAAAATTCTTCTTGTACGTTTATCACAATTAAACTTACATCTAGCGTTACCAACTTAAAATAAATAGCGGTGAGAACGAAGTAAGGCCCCTCGTGTCTAATACTAGGAATGTTTAGTAGTTTGTCCTCGGATTGACATTAATCATTTCGCTTGTGCTAGAATGGAATTATTATTTACATTATTGATGGCGCTTTTCGTTACCTTTTCCCGCATTTAATATGGATGAATAAAAGTACAATGCCTAGGAGTAAGCATACACAGCCCACTACGATGTAGGCGATGCCCAGAAAGGGATTTTTTCCACCAATCAGAGATGTTGTGCTCAGAATCATACGTTTTGTACCATCAAAGGGCAAAACATTGTAAGCTACAAACAGATATTAGAAAAATGTCATAGAAATTTGGGTCATTTACAATATTCCACTTTAAGCATATATTCGCCTTTAAGAAGACCATCTTTGTACCCATCTTGGTTGTGATCTATTTTCCTGTAGAGTTTTCTGAAAGTTGGCAATGCTGCAGTTCGCATCCAAACTATAAGATCCTCATTTTGAAAACCATTGTTATCTGGATATTCAGAGTCCAATTCCCAGATATTCCTTTTCCAAGCAATGGGTTTGTCGTAGTTCTTAAAAGCCTCTTTTAAGTCACCTGGGGGGTTCCTAAACTTGATGTTTTTATCGGAATCCCACGCTATGCCGCGTCTTATTAAAGTAACGTCAATCCACGCTCTGTTTTCCTTGCGTTTTAGAGTCAGAACATCGCTGAAGAGGGAGTTCGCAATGGCCCCACATGGAGCAATAGGTTTATTGTCTTTGGTTTTCGCAAAAGGAGCGC
The DNA here is from genome assembly GCA_029298725.1 of Gnatocerus cornutus. Taxonomy (NCBI): domain Eukaryota; kingdom Metazoa; phylum Arthropoda; class Insecta; order Coleoptera; family Tenebrionidae; genus Gnatocerus; species Gnatocerus cornutus. The sequence goes on from CM055517.1 coordinate 7,160,477, forward strand.
AATCGGTGGAGGGTTCCTGATCTAGGTGTCCCAAGAGTTGGTAGTCATCACGAGACTTTACGTAACGTCTGTGATTCTGGTAAAAGTTACTCAAACCATAATACATGTAGACTTTTCCTTTGAAATCAGAGTCTAGCTTGAAGGGGATGGTACAGTTACAAGGAGAGCTTGAATTGTTGGCGATTATATCAGCACACAGGTTGTCTGTAATGCTGTAATTTCCCTCAGGATTGTCCAGAGTTTGGTTGCAGTTGGTGTAATCAATTACAAGTTCTTTGACTTCATCTGAGAAATACAGGAGGCCTATTCCCACAGGAATAAAAGCAATGCCGATGACAAAAAACGTGGGCAAGACGGTGCCTGCAGTCAAAATTGGCTGCCAGGCTGGCAAACGTTGCTGCTTGAAAGCACTGTCTGAAACATACCAAAAATACACGTAATCTCAGCAACAGTAAACATACAATATCCTCCCATCATCGTCTCACTACAACTAACCACAACATCCAACCTTATCTTACTTTATGAATAATAAATCATTGTAATTTAATTATTTCTCAGTCTTTGTAGTTGAGGAAAATTGCTATGTTGTTGACCTTAAACGCAACACATGGCAATTTCTCATCAATTTACTTACTATGTATCATTTTTTATCGAACCAGATCAATAACAAGGGGCGGTTTCGCTGCTAAATGTCTTACCCTTGAAATGTCATAATTACCTGATGGCTTCTTAGTCTTGGGTGTCTCGGTGCCGTCGTGTGCCATTTTCGCCCTCACAATCAAAACAGGTCACTTCTCCCAACGTTCGTTGGGCTTTACGCGAAAAACTACCCCCGAATTGATTGACGTTTAATTGATGGCTGAGGAAATGTCAAAAATCATGGCAGCCAACACAAGGAAGTGGGATTTTTGAATTTTGGTGGAAATCCTTTAATCTTTTTGCTAAATCAATAAAAGTGTCTCATAGGATAAACACCATCGTAATTATAGGCATGACATGTTTAATGCAGCATACGTAGGTAACGATATTACGTGATACTCGCAACCAACTTTAAGAAATTTGTTCCGAAATAATTTTTATTTAAAAAATTATGCAATTACTATCACGGATAAAATAACCTGTGTCTAATAAAGCCTTGTAAATTGAATTACGTTAGCATATACTGCCGCTCCAGATCGACCTACAACAGAACTGCAAATATGCAAATAACCGAAAGGCCTTGAAATTTTCTTGGTCATGTAAACACAATATTTGCCTAACCAAAGATTTATTTCCATCAATAACATACAACTTACAGTGTCTATATCTAGTGCATCTATTTTATATACATAAAATCTAGTAAAATCGTTACAAAGAGGTTAAAATACATCTTAGTCAGCTACAGTATTATGCAATTACTTAACGAAAAAATAGGTATTAAAAATGTGTCACTGAAGAAGTTATTTCCTCATAGAAAATAATACAAAAATATATCCATAGTTAAAAGGATTCAAACGCTCGTCCAGTCCAAACTCAATTCTTCTCTCCCCATCGACCCATCATAAAAAAATAATTTTGACAATCGACCGAACATCGTACAAAACTCAATAGAACGTATTTACAATCAAATATGTATGGGCACGTGATCTAAAAGTTTGGCTCTATCGTCAAAAACAGCACTGCACATTTCACACTTGAACATGTTTTGCGCATGTTGCATCGATAGCTCAGCCAACTCGTGGAGTGGACTAGGATCTACAAGTTCCTGTTTAATCTTCATTTCGTCATCCTTGCTAGATTCAATATCCGGGAGGATGTTTTCTGGTTCCATCTTCTTATTTTTAGTGATGATCATACCACCTTTGACCAATCTGACTACTTTACTCCCTGGTCCAATAATGGTACGACCTGGGCGTAGCTTTAACTGCGACGGTGTGACTTTGATGATGTTCGTTGGCACCGGTCCATTATCATCTTCTGTTTCAACGATTTGTTCGGAAGCTACGTCCGGTGGTGGGTCACTCTGATCCATGTAGACCACACCGTTGGTTTGGTCATTTAGCTGATCTTCCTTAAGGAGACTATTGACGGCTTGTTCGGTGTCGTCATCGGGGAACGTCGCCAAAGGCAGTTTATCAGTGTTGAGGATGTGGTAACTGACGTTTTTAGTTCTTGGTCGGATTCGTTCTCCAGTTGCTGATTTCAGCTCAGTTGGTTGTGTCCGTGTGACTAAAGTCTTTGTCTTGTGTCGAACTTTCCCATCTTCTCCTGTTTCTACAGGAACTCGAGTTTTTTGAGTGTGTATCATTTTCGGTCGCGATGGAACGGCAGGTTCCGCTTTTATCTTCCTCTTAGATTTAGATGCTGGTTTGGAATTGACAATGGAATTGATGTTTTCTATTGCTGAAGAACAGCTGTTGTATAAATCTGTGTAAGATTCGTTGAGCGAAGGTTTCGGGGAGCTTTTTTTGTTTTTCTGTTTGTTTTTTTTCCGAAGCTCTCTTTCCTCTTCTGAATCGGTGTAATGAGGTTGTTCCTCCTCGTCTTCTACATCATCATCTGCTTTATTCGATATCATTTCCAACTCGTGAGGTTTTAGTTTCCTCCTCCGTTTATATTTCCTAGGACCCACTTGGGGTTGCCTCTTCATAGCCGTGTTTAGATCACAATGATGAATCAAGTGAACGATCAGATCTTGTGATGTTGCAAACATGTCCGAACAGACCGAGCAACAATAAGGAGTGACGCTGTGAGTGTATTTCGGATCGGGACCCGAATGGTGTGAACGGATGTGCTCGCGAAGAACCACTCTTTGGTTAAAAGCTCGTGGACATACAGCGCAAGCATAGGGTTTTTCCCCTGTATGAATCCTCTCATGCTTTCTTAAAGTGCCACCATCGGCGAATGCCTTCCAGCAGAAACGACACCCATAAGGCCGCTCCCCTGTATGAATCCTTATGTGAATCTGTTGGGAACTTCTTGATCCAAACGTTTTCCCGCATTCTCTACAAGGAAATTGTCGCCCGGTGAGACTACTATGGCTGTGTCTGTGGTTCATTAGTGATCGTCCGTCAGGAAACTCTTCGCCACAGACATCACATGATACGATCTTGTTTCTGTGAGACAGCATGTGGCGCTTCAATCTAGCCTTATTATGGAACGTCTTAGCGCATTTGGAACATGCAAAACTCTTCTCTTTGGAGTGTTCCCAAGAATGCTTCAATAACGTACGTCGATCTTTACACGTGCGTCCGCACAACATACACGTGTTAGCAGGAAGGTTCTTGCCATGCTTAGACTGAACATGAGCAGCAACAGCTTGATCATCAGTGCAAACCTCTCCACAGATCATACAACGATGCTCCGAACCTCTCGCATGAACTTCTGCATGAGCGAGTAAATCTAAAGCTTCAGGAAAAGACTCCCCGCAAACGTTGCAGATATGACCAAACTCGTGATCGTTAATATACTCTTCTTTGATGTGAACCCTCTGGTGCCGCTTCAAGTTGTCTTGACGATGGAAAGACAATCCGCAAGTCGAGCAATAGAAAGTACCATATTTCGTGTCTTCTTCGGAATAGTCTTCATCTTCATCTTCGTCAAAGTCTTCGATGTCACCATGTTTACTGCGCAAGTGCTCGCGCATCAGAGCTATATCCCAGAACATCTCGCCACACTTTTGACACTCAAAGGGGCTATCACCACCGTGGATGCGCGCATGTGAAGCTAGAGCTTTCTCTCTGGCAAAACCTACTCCGCAATGTTGGCAAACGAATGGTTTGCGGGGGTCTGTAATGGGGTACCGAACTTCCACAGACTGGTTATCAGCCATGTAGTCACTGTAGTCAGCATAGTCGCCTTTGACGTTGTTCTCCATAGCCTCCATAAGACGCATATCTTCATCAACATAATTATAAGACCTTGAACTAGAGGCCACTGTATCATCTCCTTCGTACGAATCATACTCTTCCTTAATCTTTGATTTCTTCCTCCTTGGGAACTGTTTTCTTTTCGTTCTCTTCTCCCCATCTGACTCATCCAATTGCTGGACGTCTTCTTCCTCCAAACCATCCGTTTCCGGAATATAAGCATGAATTTTGAGATGATTCATCAAATCACATTTTCTTATATACCTAACCCCGCATAAATTACACCCGTGTGGCCGATCCGTCTGATGAGCCACCATATGATTCATCAAATTCGCCTTCTTCCTAAACCTCCGACTACAAAAATCGCACGGATACGGCCTAGACGCTGTATATTCATCCTGATCCGTCGGCAACGGAATATCAAAATCTTCATTGGCTTGTTCTTCATTTCCCACCGCTTCTTCAGACCCCACCACGATCTCTTGCGGACAACTTTCATCCCATTGTTCTGTTAAAACTTCTTCTGTTACTTCTTCAGTGACTTCTTCAGAAACCGCTTCGGCAACTTCCATGAACTGCTCTTGGAAGTTAACCGCGTGGGTTGGTTGCATGACGAGGACATTGTCTTCGGTTATGTACACGATGTTACCTTCGGGTTCGGGAATTGTTTCAGTCAGAGGAATTTCTTCTTCTTCTTCTTCGGTCTGTTGGACACCAGTGAACTCCTCGCTTTCTGCGGGGAGGATCTCATTTTCGATGCTGCAGATGACTTCTTCGCCTTGGACGACGGCGGCGGAGTCTTCCCAAGCCAACGCGAAATTATCTTCCATTGTTGCCGAGCTTAGACATAATTGTTAAAAGTCTGGAAAAAAAAAACAAAAATATTATTGAAAAGGACGCGGTTTTTGTAATACTTTTGTGTTGTTGTGAATATGTCTCTTTTTTACGCATAAAACGAAAATTATGAAATTCTGTAAAAGATCTACAAAATTACGACTTAAACGTGTTATAAAATAAGAATGAATTGGATTTATTGACTGTGAGTCCTGAATGTGGTTCTAAATTTGTTTAATAACAACTTGAATTCTTGAAAGATTTTTTTTTTATTTTGGGTCTCGAGGTCATTATTGCCAACATTACGTAATGATGTAACGAAAATTACTGCCGCGGCTCCTGACAACCGGTCGTCAATTGTTTGGTTTACTAGAAACCGCGAAATAAATTAAACGCCCAAGTTGACATTTTTAGCAGAGCAACAAAATGACGTCATTGCAGTCAACAATTGACTTGCCACAACAGCAAAACCTCATTTTTCATAATAATAAATGCAAATATTGGTTTAAGCGTAATTGTGACGCCGCTACTGCCATAAATCAATTGGAGAGTATCGAACTCATTACCAGAGATTGGTGAAATTGGAGCATTTCTGACGCTGCGGAGGCAGCAAGGCCTTGGAGTCGTATAAATTCGATTCTTTGTCCTTTTTGTTTGTAACCCCTCAAACGCGTCTCCCGTTGAGGTTAAACAAATTTGACAAGTGAGGTTATGCTTAATTGAGGTTAGCACAGTTTACAATTTCAAAAAACGTAAACATTGTCGTTTTTCAAGCCTTCGCGATCGATTTCCACCCATTTCCAAAGCCCCGCAAATCTACCGTACTCAAAACGCTATCAAATTATCCACAACTGCGTGCTATAAACGTCCATTGCATACCAATCTCGAAGGAAAGAAAGGAAAACGGCAATTACATCACGGCCCAATTTCACTACGACAACTGCTCTAACCCCAAAACTAACCTTCAATATCACTTCCAAACCACAAAGCGAACTCAAAAAACGCTTAAAATTAATACTTACATCGGTTTTTACGGCGAAAAATGACAACCTAACCAAGCTTTACAAACGCAGCGTCGACCTTCACTTGCAATGAGCAATGGCTGCTTGATTTGTCGTTTGGTGTTGTGGTGCAACGGCGGCACGGAACTGGAGACGGCGGAACTCTCGAATTTCACCGGATTTTGTAGGTGGCACAAAGAGGTGATCACTGGGGGGGTGGCACTAATTTAGGGCCTCAATTGAAAGCCCTACGAAAATTAGGTTAACGACAAAATAACCTACACAACAACCGCCAAAACAACGACGCGCTTCCGCTAGGGGGAGCGCGCGAAGTTTGAAAATGAGCACTTTCGGCGGGAAAATTGAAGAGTTACCCGAAATTAGCATCGACAGGTATAAGAACCAACACGAACACTTAATTTTCTGCAATTTTATGTAATAATAATTGAAAAAAAGAATATCAAGAATATTGCGCGACTTTTATCGCAAAAAATGTGGTTTTTACAGGTTCGATGGCGACAACTTTGACGCTGTCGCCTTCTTCCTCTCCCACTGCCACATTGACCATATGCAAGGCCTCGACAACCCCAATTTCCAGAAAAACCTCGTCTCAACAGGTCGCTTTATATACCTATCCCACGTCTCTGCAGAAATCCTCAAGAAAACCTACCCAGTTATAGCCAACAACTTGGTAGAGTTAGAATTCCACTTTTCCACCACCCTCACTTTGGCAAATCGGAGTGTGGCTGTAACCCCAATCCCTGCAGGACACTGTCCAGGATCTGTGATGTTCCTTTTCGAGTCTGCCTGCAACATCCTGTATACAGGGGACTACAGGATCAATCCTACTGATTTCCCAAAATTTCGGGCTTTTTATGACTCCATGGGCAACAAAAAGAACATTCACGCCGTCTACTTGGACACAACTTTCTTTTTAAAAAAATACGAAAAATTCCCTTCACGCAACGAGAGTCTTGATGAGGTTTGCAACATAATCAGCGAGTGGATTTCAAGGAGTCCTCAACACGTGGTGGCTCTTAACGCTCCAGCGAAATACGGTTACGAGTATCTCTTCATCGAGATCTACAAGAAACTCAAGATGCCGATACATGTCAATCGGGAGATCTTCGAGTTTTATAGTCGAGTTCCAGAGCTAGATAACGCGGTAACGCGCCTAGATAAGACACAGATACATAGCGCTTGCGGGAGTCATTACAGCGTTATCTGTTGTAACACTATCGCCTACAAGATAAAAACCATCAAAGTTTCAGCGTTTCGTTGGAAAAGTGAAAATCTCCAGAATGGGATTAGTGAAAACCAACAGAACAATCATTTTGTGTGCTATTCAACGCATGCATCGTTCGAAGAAGGAGCGGCACTGTTGAAATTCCTTAAACCCAAGAGGGTACAGGCTAACGTTTTACATGCTAGTGCTGCTGTTAATGACGAGATCGTGAAAAATATCGAAGGGTTTTTGGTGAAGGAGGGGCCGAAAAGAAAGAAGGTAAAGCTTTTTCCGATTGAAGAGAACAAGAGAGGGACTGAAGAGAAAGGCGAGGGCTTGACAGATTTTGAGAAAAGTATTTTGGATTCGCCTCCAAGGGGGGCCAATGTTTGACAAGATGTAATTGTTGTTTAAAGATGTATTTTTAATTGTTATTTCAAGATGTATTTTTATACGTACTAATCACTTTTGTATATTTTGTAGAAAATAAAATTATAAATAAATTTACTTTAAATTATTTATGCAACCAGCAATACAGTCGGTTTCAGTAATTTAAAGTTCTGCAAAGTAAAACAGAGCTATAAACTTGTAAACAAGCTAAAAAAGCTAAAACGTAATATGTGTAAAGGCAAATAAATGCAAAAAAATTCTTACAATCTTTATTGAATTTACATAACAAACCGAATCTATTTTATGGTTAGTAATATCAGTCATGTTTCCGTGGTTTATGGGAGTCCCCGAAGATCTAGTTTGGGAGTAGTTCGTCGGCGTTGGAAAAAATGCCGCGCTATCGATATAATACAAATAATTTATTATTTAGACAGAAGATAGGTACAAGTGCTTTTATGAAATACACGATGTAACGAATTCCCAGTTTGAGATCAACTACCCTTACATAAAGAGAATTGAATTTTATTTTTACAATCGTTAACAGTAATTTACACATTATAATTAATGGAATGAAATAAATAGTAGAAAATATAAATTGTAAGTCTGTACTTATAAGTTGCATTTTCTACCAAGATATATGGCTCTCACATCTATTATATACATAAGCTATATATCACAAACACTACATTACCATGCTCTGTGACAATATCATTATTTACAATGTAATAAATAAAAAAATGGATGAATTATCAAAATTACGCCTATAATTACAGAAATGAATGGAACCGATGCTGTGGCCACAAAAAATCTGGCAGTTTTTCAAAGCAAAGTAACATTGGTCCAGTATTAAATTACCCTAACTATACATAATGATTACGGAAAATTGTTCAAATCGATATGCTTGTTTCCAAAGTTGGCAGTAAGCGCCCGTGGCGATTTTCGTCGCGGATGCCTCCCGCCTCAACAACTACGTATTGGTCAATGTAAGCGCAGCTGCACGAACGAATTTCGTTTTATAAAAATAGAAAATACAGAACTAATGCCCATTCTGGAAAGATAATAATAGCTGCCATTTATTGAGAAATAACTATAACTATATTGACATCACTACGAACTGTTTTATCACGTCCACTAAACGCTCGAACGGACAACAGAATATGTACATGAAAAACAGTTCTTTCAAATAGTTGGTTCAAGTCTTTATTTATTTCTTTATTACCATACATCTAGCCTGCCCGGGTTGTCTCTCAGTCGCTCTATTCATACATCCTGCACGAATTCTACCGATCTTTCGAGCCGGTCGCCGCACTTCCCAAAAAAAAATTTAGTGTGATCGGCCCGAACAATCAGAACAAATTAGCGCCTTAAAATGGTAACAACTACAAAACTGGCTGACTGGCGATGACCAGGCAAGCAAATCATAGAAATCAAGGAAAAAACGGTCACTAATCAGTTTGACGTCGAAGTTCCGGACGAAAAAACGCACCAAACGTAAAACGAAGTTTTTTTTTGTCGTTATCAAACTGACCAGGTGCACATCCAATGTCAGGCAAGCGACCCATTCATACGAATCTTTCGTTCATTTCGCATTCTCTGAGAGAGGTTCCGCTCTTACGATCAGAGAACAACATCGGGCAGACTATGTGGCCACTAGGCTCTCGAATCGTTATCGTGCACGATTTTTCGTTCCTTATAGTAGATCTCTTCGCTTTCTTTGTCGCACATTAGGAGCACCACACCGCCGAAGAGGAAAATGGCGGCGCCCCAACCCACTCCATATGCCCAACCAAATTCCCATATTGTCCGATTACCGAGGTTCAACTCGGCCGCGAAGCACACGGGGTAGATGATCAGGGCGATGAGGATCGTCACAACTAAAAAACGAACAGACAATTGTTAGTTTTCGCATGTTTCTCCCAAAGTTCAAATCCAGGTTGCATTCGAATCAAGTTAGGAAAGTTTCAAACTCATAAACTGTCAAGACTTTTCGGTCTACATTATATCAGTGCAGCCTCAAAGCACATATGTTTCCGACGCTTCCTAACTAGTTTCCTGTCTAGTACTCACGTGCTAATCCCATGACTATCACAGCGCATCTATAGTACTTGTACTTGGCGTGATGATCTTTGGTTTTGAGCCCAAATCCCGTGAGGATGGTGGCTCCCAAGTCCATAACAAGCGTGATGACGCATAACGCCGCCGCTGTATGGATGTATGCTAAAAAAATAAAATGATTCATTCTACGATTGTTATTTCCGGGCTTAGGAATGTGACGAACAACCGCACGATGACGACGTCAATTTGACACCCCCAGATCTACCAACCCCCAATAAATTTCAAGCCTCCTCCTCCGTTTTACTTTGAAAAATCGCTCTATAATAAAGTACATACAATAAAAGTGTACGAAAGAGAGAGGTTGAAATATCTTCGCAGTTTAAAGCTGACAGCGATAATGTGGTGAATTGTCAAACATTTTTTACCTGTCACCGTCTTGAACTAAAAATACATGATTGATGTTTTATTACTTTGAGTCGGTTCCGCTTTATTTTCGCATTCGCGTCGATTTAATCAAGTTTCGAGGACGCAGCAAGGAAATTTCTATAGGCTCGAAAATGTGAATATAATGACGAGAGGTGTGAAGCTATATTTGATTATACAGAAACTCCCGAAAAACACAAACACACTTTAATCAAACGTACTTTATTTCGCACACCCTGTAAAAGTAATTTTCTTCTCGAAATGCTTCATTATTATGTTTAACTTCCAAGCATGTGGTGTTTATCGTCAATTTTATATTCCGTTTGACAAGAAAATTTCTAGCTAATGTTTACTTAATGTGTGATTAGTGATCTCGTCACGGTTTATGTCACGTTTCCTTTTGTCTCAGATTATCGCTGTAATCTGTTGTATCTTGTTTCTTACTTATTGTTTTATCGTGGTTGTAAATTTTAATATCCTATTACGCTCATTATTGATTTTATCTCGGACAATAATTCGTAATTGGCTATGCAGTGAAAATAACTTTTTTATCGTCGTCTTATCGAAAAACAATTACTAGTTTCCGGGCGCCACAGGTTTTTGCTTGGAATCTCGTCTGATTGCTCATTGTAAAATCGTTTAGTAGCCATCGAGTTTTATAACATTTTTTTTTTATTAAATCTTGACACTGACAATTAAAACCTAAATTTTTTGTTTTCTTAACAAAAAAACTGAAAATAAGCTCAATATTCTACTTGCAATTTACAAAGTACATATTCGTTGGTTTATTGCTAAACGAACAATAATGCAACAAAAAAACGTCTAGACTTAACAATATATTGACACTACATTTCCGAACCAATAAGTCAATACAATTCTTTGTATAACGTCAAATTACCAACGCCCTTCAAATTCCAATCCGCGTTTGGATGCTCTTCATAAAAACGTTTGAAGGTAAATAAAAACCGGCCTATTAATCTTGAAATCCCGTCCTGCACGCCACTGCTCCAACCCTCAATCCCAGCACCCCTTGCATTATTAATTGTACTCGCAACAACCTGCCAATAAAACGCGATATTTGCATTCCGTTGGCCAAGGCAGAAGATTGATGACGCTCCTCTCGAAAACATCCTCATATCTGGGTCAACAGACCCCCGCAAAACTTGTTGAATATTCCCCCCCAAATACCTGCATCTCTGGATTGGTAACACCCTGGAGGTTCTTGCATATTGAAAGGAAGAGGTTGAGGAGCATCTTCTTCTATACAGTGCATGAAGAGGCCTTGTCGCCATCCTGCTGCCATCAACCAGTCCGTGGAGGCCAAACCCATGATCATCAAAACTATCACTATAAGTCCACATATGAACGCTATCACCTGGAAAAAAGAAAAAGTAAAGTTGATAAAAATTCGCAAGAAGTCTACCAGACGATAGCGACTGCTTTGAGCGGCGATTTTCACTTTTATTTTTTCCCCCATGTTCACTTGTTTTCCAACACCGACTAAATGATTAAGTCAGGTGTGGCTCAGGTAGTGATAACACCAAGTTTTGGTGGGGACTGCATTTTAACTTCCAAACGAAGCAAAGTCGATGAGGAAAAAAATATTCTATTTCCTGTTTTGATATCTTGGAACTTAATCCACTGGTCTTAAGGCGCAACCGTATTAATTACTGCGATAAAGCTTGATTAAACTCGAAGGACAAACAACACCAAAACAAACATGGATGCAAAGTACGATTGTAATTTGTTAATGGAGCGTGCATCGTGTCCGTAAATATTTATACAGTGTGTCTAAATAAAACTGGACCCGTAGAACCAATTTCCGTGACCCGGATAGGCTTGCATTTTTTACATGGAAAATAAAACCATCGTACTTTATATCAAATATGATTAAACGTCAAACTGTCAAAGAAACGTTCTGAGGTTGAAATTGATTAATTCCCAATTTCATTACAAACCACGTGATCGCAACAAGACAGTCTTTGCCAACGACACAAATCCGAAGCCCCAGATTTTTTACCACTGTTGCCACCATCACAACCCACATTTCCGCCGTCTTTCCCTAATCGATCGTCGCATTTCTTGTTGCCTTTCAACACGTGATGTTACTTAAAGCAGTCGTTTTTCGATAAAGTATCTGAAACAACTTCGGCCCACTTCTAAAACGTTCCACAAGTTGCTTTTATCTATTTTCAATGTTGCGATGTATTTTATGAAAAAACTTTGACATGGTTTTAATCCAATCTGATTTACTCCACAAATTTCGTAGTTTTTAAGTAATTACTGGATTTTCCTGTCATTGCTGAAATTGGTTTACTCGTTGGCTCGCAGCCAGGAAAACACGTTTTTTAAGAAAATTTCCGTTTCCGGTTCGTAAATTGAGCTTTACTTTAATCAAGAATGCACATTTACCCAGTATATTTCTCCATGAGAAGTGTTGACATTTAGAATGACCGCAATCAGTGAAATTGTTTGAAATTTCGGTTTATCGGATGGTAAACGTTAAATTCTGGTGGTGGTGAATTTAATTAAATGTCCCGGAAATTGAATCAATTCATTTTTAGTTTTCTAGACGTTGATGCAATGATTCATAATTCAAGGTTTATTGACCAGTTTTTTACTAGTGAAACTTTTTCAATAGTTTTCCAGCAGTTTTCGACTGCATTCATGTATTTCGGCGTTTGTAAAGCTTCACGGTTCGATGGAATTACAAAATACACAATAGAAAAGTACAATGTTATTATAGTCGGGAGCTGTAGTGTCACGTGACGGTTTGTTCGTTCTTAATTGGTGCAGGATCGTCACGTGACTTCCATCGTCACCCCGCATTGGCAGTTTGGCTCCCGCCGTCATTTGTTCTGATCATGTCCCTCTTGGATGTAACTGCTGTCTGGAAATTACCTTGTAACCATAGTAACTCACTGCCGGTTTCTTCCAGACGAAAAAAATCGATAGTAGGCGTGACTCCGTCGCGCCATAATCAACCCCCTGTAGCACACGTCGGGGGTGAACAGAATTAACCTGAAGGAACAACCCTTAAATACGCAAATGTGAAAGTTACTCGTCGTTGTTACAAAGAACTCTGAGTATAATCGAGTTACGGCTCGGTTGCGACGCTCCGGATTTTTCCGGGGGTTGAAAAATCGCCAAATATGTAAAACGGGGTAAATGTAAATTAGTTTTGATGTTCGACCCCGGAATGCAAACAGGGGTGTCGATTAAAGTAGTTAAGTGAAAGGGGTTGCCACTTTACACAACAGGTAAAGGGATGAATTCACCCCTACGGCGCTGTAAATTTTGCCTCGCCGCAAACATTTTGCCCCATTTTTAGGTACATTTACATAATTAGAGCAGAATAGCGCCCGTTTGGAATATGCTGTGCGTAACAGTAGCAGTCATTTATTTCTCTTAGTGTCAAGACATGAAAAAATCAGGCACATCACAACTCAAACAACTCGCTCAGGAAATTATTTTTCCGACGAAAATATGCTTTCTTCTGAATAATTTGATTTCAAAACGCTTCGTTTACTGGAGGTGTGGGGGTTACTTTTGGGATTTATTCACGGACCGCTTTGTCAAGACTATAAAAGAACTTAATAGCCACTTTATTACAATTTTTTTGTTCCCAGGACTCGGAATATGTAAACAAATAAAATAAAATCGGGCATCAAATAAAAAGGAAATGGTCTCATAAAGTTTTACTTTTATTAAGTGGAGGGATGCTAGCAGTCAGCTCTTCGAATAAACAAGATTACACTTGAAAAATTGCGTAATTAGGATTTTAATGTAAAAGAAAAATGTAAAGGGGAAAAGATTAAAAGCGAAGGGCGTGTGCTCTTGCAAGCTCAAAAATTACGAAATTAACTAGGTAATTAAATTAAAAATTTTTATTACAACATGAAAAGAATAACTTTGCCATAAATGAAAAACGAGAAGTGAAATCCAAAAGTGAAGAAAAAAACGCCCTTAATTTCAAAGAAACTTGGGTAAGCGAGAATTTTTGAAAGATTAAAAATGGTGGAGGCGCCAAACGGGCAATTAAAAAAAGTACTAATAACTCCCAAATATTTGATCTCATCTATTTAAAACCAAAAACGGGTTTCTAAAACTGTCACACTTTCAAATTGGGATTCGTAAAATATTTTCCCGAAATTTTGTCTGCTGTACTTCAATAAATTGGAAGAGTTTATTGGATATACCAAATCTAACATATTTCCATAAAAATAATAATTTTCAATTAACTACATACATAGTTAGTCCTTGAAATTGATATAAAATCTCCTGAAAACTTTTTAATATAATTATTCCGAGCAAATCCCATTTGAGCCCCACGAACGCCACATCCATCAAAAAATTGACACGAAAACAAGCTAATAACGATCCCAACTTAAATGAGCTATTAAATCCAACTTTAAAACTAATTAAAACACCCAAACAACTCTCCGCCACTGCACCAACGCACCCCATACAACAACACATGTAATTCGGAGACCCTTGCCGTGACTTGAAACCCCAAAATTTTACCTGAGCGATCTGATTTTCCGCCATTAAAGCCAAAACTATCAACTGTCACAAGAAAAGGGTCTTAGAAAATGTAATTTAGTAAACTGCATGTGTCCGGTTTCGGCCGTTCACCCCGCATCACTCACAGTCTAATCCATGTACCACGAAACGACAAAATGGCACACGTGCCGCAAAATTGTACCACGAAACCGAGCGCTAAATTCGAACTGTAGACGACCCGAACAGCCCAGAGTGTGTATGGTGTGCGTGCTGCCGCCCCGCTGCCGCCCCCGGAATCGATTATCGGAACGACGACGATGCGCCGCCGCCAACCTACACTGTGCGGCCTATGAAGGGATTTTTCTCTTCTGCTGCCGCCGTCCTCGGTGACTTTATGTAAAAATGCGACTGGGAACGTTGTCCTCGGGACGTTTTCCGTCCAGTCAATTTGACCCCGAATTTATGTTAATCGGCCGGATACAAAGTCTCCTGGTTAGGGTGTGACTTCCACCCGCAAATATCACAGTTTCCCCTTGTTTACAGGTTTATCTCCAATAATATGAAAATGAGACAAACTTTAGCTGTATTCCCGAGCGCAAACAGGCTGACCCGTGTTCGGCCACATCAAAGTTCGTGGATTATCTGATTATTTGATAAAATCACGCCTGGTTTCAATTCAAAGGGGGCTGCGGTCGACCCCCATCTTAATAAAACGTTCAAAGTCGTTAATTCGTACATAAACAAGCCGGGAACTAATAAAACGTTCGAAAATCGGTCGTAAACGCGTTTTTACTTTTGGAATCCTTTTTGTAATCAAGCAATTAGTAGTTAAGTGGAAAGGGTGACGGCATGTTTTTACTGCTAATTATGCAGTAATAGAGAGGAACGGTTGTTTTTATAGATCAGCGATTTGTTTGTTTTACAAGTATTATTTCCTATAACTTCACCCTAATTTCACTCCGCAAAGACGCGAAAATAAACATGAAACTTGGATGCCGACGTTCCTGTATTTCTATTGTTGGAGCCCAAAAAACCGCCTAGAATGTTGCAAAAACCCTCCGCGATCGATTTTTAATTATCATATGTGCTTCCAAATCGCCAGCCGCACTCTTTTTCTTCGCATCCCTCCGGAAGCACCCCCAAAGATTAATGCAGTCACAAACGCCCCAAATGCTAGCCAACAACTCCAGCTAATGACTGATCTGTCGACGTCCTTGATAAGGGTCTGATGAATGGTATGAAAAATCAATTTAATGACCGCCGCCGTTGCAAATTTTTCCTGAGAAAAACAATCCGAAACGCGCGTCAAAAATTGATTAAATATACGCATTCATCCCTCCCTCAAGGGAATCGATCTTGTGTGATTAGTCGTTATGAGTTTAGCCTGGAGCTTTTCAGGCTCTGACGACGTCAAAGCTTGAAACGGATCTAAAGCTTTGAACGAGAGTGGAGCTTTATAAAACAGGATGCAGGTGTTATGAGAATAATCCGTGTTTTGTGCTTTTTTCGTGGGGCAAGTTTGGGTCTAATTTCGCGAAAGACGTCTTTATCGAGAGAGGCAACTCCTCTTGGATAACTTTTTAATTAAAATACAGTGTAATACAACGGACGGTTACGTCTCACTGGATGAGAGGAAAAAGAGAGTGGATGTCGAAGAGATTGATGGAATTTTTAAAATAAAATGTTGGGCTAAATGAGATCCTTAATCGCCAGCGGAGTTGCTGAGAAAGCAGATTTTTATTGGGCTGAAGCTGTATTAGTTTCCAATTTAATTTAATTAAAAAAACTGAATGAATACATTAAACTATACGCGATGGAACTTCTGTAGCCTTTATTCTCTTTCTCTTCATTCTGTTAGCCGGCCGTGTCGTCTCGAAAGCATTAATTTCCATGATTAAACTATACAGGAAATACCCATCCCCTTCATTATTTGGACCGGAAACGGGTCACGTCTCCCATCGCGGGAATATTTAATCTGTACAGATGAAAAGTGCCTCCAACCCCCATGATAAATATCGAAGGTCTCCACGACCACGTCTTCTCCCTGTTAAATTTGATTATTGTCGCATAAAACATTCTTCTCATTTTCGTGCTCTACAGACCATAACGAGGTCTCACGCCCAATCTAACAACCACGTCCATCCGGACACTTTACCCCCTTATGGTAATTGAAAATGGGGGTGGCCGCGAAAGTCAACCCTCGTTCGAGGAGGGATTTATTGTTTCTCTCTTTGTGTGGTGTCTTTTTAAAATTTGATATTTTCGGTGGTGGCGTTTATCTCGGTGGAAAAGAGCGTCGTAAAATTGGATTCATTTCTCATGGTTTCACATAAAAGTAATGCGATCCCTTTTATTTTTCTCGGGGATCGATTTCGGACGATGTTTTTCGCTGAGAATCGTTCGACTCGAAAATTGGGCTTAATAAATCATTACGGAAAGTCAGTTTGGCGAAAGGGAAAGGGTCGAAAGGAAAGCACAACCCTTTTGCTGTTGCGTCGGGCTGACATGCTCGAGACGGTTAGATCAGACATCAATCACGGGATATATCAAAGGGACGTGGTTTAACACTTTGTCGGAATACATTCATTTTTTTCCATTTCTGAAACCGATTCACACATCCGCTGGTTCTCTCAATACCGAAACCTAATTGGATCATTAAGCGAGGCGGGGCGAGGCGAGGCAAAATGAAACGACACCACCTCGTTGGAAAATCGAAACGACCGGCCGGCTTTTTATCGACGAGTTAATTTGCCTCGTCTGGCTCCTGGCCCGAAGCATATTTCTGTTTGTCTTTTTTGTGTTCTCGAAGGGAAAAAAGAAACTTTTTACAACGCACTAAATCTGGCCCCGATACGCCGAGGGATGGATAAAGTTTTTCTTTTCGGTGAGCAATAAAATAAAATGTCGTACGAATTTATTTGATGAGGTCGCGTTTAGTTCAGGATATCGGACCATCTTTAATTATTCAAACGTGTAGGAGGCGGACAATGAGGCCTCTCCTGTGATAAATTTGTTTCGGGTGAAATATGAATAAACATCGGGGATTTTTCCGAGGCTTTGTTTCGAAATGAAAAACATATTTTCGGTTGGTATACGCGATTCGTCTTGCCTCTGTTACAAGACAAAACAGAGTTCCACAACGCGAGGTTCATTATTCATTCTAGCGGATATTTCATTATTCAATATTTGCTTTATTTTTGTTGGACAGTCGGCCGGGAATTTATTTAAGGACGGGAAAAGTTTGCCGATTAGTTTGAGAAAAATAACGTTTGCGATATAATTCGCTTCACTACGCTTCGTTGAGTTTGTTGTGACCAGTGATGTGACGGAACATGATTTTGTTCTATTTTCTGCAGCACCTATGCGCTTGATGTTTTATCCGGCTCGAAGGACCAAATAGACACGGTCATGCTTCATAAAGTAGCAAGATGTAACTTATCAACTGTCACAAAAACCCGTTACCCTTTCCATGAGTTATTCGCTCAATTAGGGCATAGTTCGACGGACGCCTATGTGTTAACAAGAGTTATAGGATTTGGCATGTAGCCAATCGATAAGCACGCTCGACGAAGAAAAATATGAGACCGTGGTTTCTCTGTAATCAGGTGCTTTGTTCGGGGGTGGAATCTGAGAAGGCTAACTCTAGAGAGCACTAATTTAAATGAGCTGCCAACTGGAAGAAAAGAAAAAGTGTAATAAACAAACGTAGGTACAAAGAAAGCGTTTCGAATCAATGAGAAAAGGAAACAATGGGGACGATTTTTGCAAGATTCAGATAAGAGAAAGGAAAGGGTTGATTCCAAAAGCGGAAGAAGAGTGCTTATGGCACATCCGCACAAACAAGAGACTTGAGAAGGGTCAAACTGTGCAAGGGCGAACTTCCCTCAATTGTGATGGATCTTCAACCCCCCTGAACCCGCCAATGTCACGTTCTCATTGAGGGAGAAAATTCCACGTGTTGTCATGACTTTCTTCAAATTATAAATTCCGCACCGCCACCACCACATCCCCCAAATGAATTACGTCGAAACAACAACTGACAAAAGCAGAAAGCCCACCACACACGATGAGAGAGAAAGAGCCCTCGACCCAGATTTCGATTCATTCGACATTCAGACATGTTTATTCGCAATTTCTACTTTTTCCTATGAACGAAATACGTCAATTTCCTGGAATCACGACGACGTTGCCCCCACGAGATACAACCAATCATACAAAACGTAATCGCTGTTATCGCTCGGGGGTAAATGGGCAATAAAATGTAAGGAGGGAGAAGGGTTACGACTGTTGTCTTGTTGATCGGAGGAGGAAACAAGACGACACCTTGGGGCAAAACGCCATTGTCGAGATTAAGATTGCATTCATAAGCTGTGGCCTTAGAGAGGCGGTGGTAATGGGTGTTTGGAGAGATTGATGGCGACTTGCTCTAAAGTACGAGTCCATGAAGACTAGTGAAAGGAGGTGAAAGACGTAAATGGGCTAAAGCGGGCTCTAGTTATTGAAAAGTAGAGTGGTCTTATTGTATTTCAAAAACATCCCGAGACGGCCAAATAGACATGAAAGTTTGGAAAGGCTAACTATGTCAGAGTTGTCAAAACCGAAAATATCAGTGCAGCCAACATGTACAATGGAATCGATAATAATTCAATATGTAGATCAAATTTATGTGAATATCCTTCACATAGGAACAACTCAAATTTTTACGCTGTATTATTCAAAATATTATTATTCTGTGTCCTAGTTTCACTTTTATAACTGATGTGGCATTTTTGGTATGAAAAAACGTGACAAATGTCGAAATATTCGTGTTTATCATTTTCAATTTTCAAAACAAAGCAACAACCCACCAACATGTAAAAAATCCAAAGCCTGCGCGACTCGTTTTTCGATCATATCGTAACACCTGCAAAAACAATAGATTTCCGCTAACGAGGCGACTTTTCTTTGCCCTCTTTTAAGGTTTTCTTCACACGCTTTTTCCACCAGCAAAGTGGTTCAATTTGACATTTCTTTCAGGGAAAGTTGTTCCCAAAGCCTATTGTGCGCCAACATCTGAGAATTTTCACATATACTTTTTGTTTTATTTCCTTACCTTAAGCGGCCTGGTGATGGTAACAGTCTCGATGGTGGTCGTCTGCGCCATATCACTGCAACAGACCCAAAAATAAACCTCACAGAAATAACTATCCCCGGCGATGAAAACCTTCTAATAAATCCGCACTCGACGATTCAATCAAGCTAAAACTTCGACCGGTGTTCTTGGCGTAAGTTTGCTCTTTTGTGTTGTCGTCACGACGTGAACTTTCCATTAAAACAGTTAGGGGCGATTTAACAAAGAAGCCAATCGGACGTGGAGCTGTTATCATAAATCTGTTTCGGAGGGCGATGCTAGGCTAATTACGACAATTGAATCAATAGGGGCACGTTTCAACGGGATTTTTAGTTTTTAGAAGTCTCAATCGCTCCTCATAGTGCAAGCTTTGAATTCCCGTTGAAACTTTCAGCGAACTTTCGCATTCTTTCACGTTTCATCAGGCTGCAGCGATTAATTAATTAACGAAGGGTTAATTCTGTTGAAAATTTAATTTCAGCGACTTCTTCACATTGTCCAATTATCTAATTTAATTAAATTAAAATAGCACGTCTTTTTGCCGAAATTCTACCAATTAGGAACGTGGACTTGGCTTTAAGTGTGATTCAGAATTTACATTGTGTGACTAACAAACGCTGCTCTGCTTTCTTCGTGACACTTCGAAATCGTGACTGACAAAAGGTTAACATACTTTAGGTCTTAAAGCTGGAAACTTGGAGCTGAAACGGAGCTGGCGTTGGAATGAATCAAAATTTGAATCAGCACCGTACTAACCAAACCTTGGGGCCCTTATAATCCTTTAATTCTGCGATAACTTTATAACCTTGGAAGTTATCAGATGAGTTCAGTTCGAATTATTCCAATTCTACCCTTAAATTGATTAGTTAAAAGCGGTCACGTCGCAGGAAAATCCGTGCCTGACCCTTGAAACAGGAGTGTAGCATCCGGATTACATGCCCTTGATTGGAATCGTGGTCGACAATTTTACTGCCCCTGTCTAACTTTTAATTAAGAAAGTCTTCGAAAAAACGGCGAGCAGTAAAGGCCTTCTTGCAGTTTGTTCCGTGTTCAATGCCTGCTTAAGCGCCGTTTTATGAATCTGAGTAAAAGTTTACGTTACAAATTAAACGTTATTTGTAAAATCCCACGTTGGTGCAGTAACTTCCCACCCACAAGTAACAATTATGACCACAAATTCCATAAAATGTAAAATCTGACTCATTGTAAGAAATTTGTGAAAGGTCAGAACTGGGCCTCCCTCCCTATGTCTAATCAAATTTCCACCCTCTTGAGCTCACTTTTACGTTTCGTGTTCAAAAGCGACATTATCAGCCCCAAATTCCTCCGCATCACGAAACTTGCGTACTTCAACCCCTAAAAATTACACAGTCAGCGAAGCGACTTAATGAAACTTTCACGATTCTTGGACGAAATCCACCCCTAAACTGGTTCTCAGGGTACGCCAGGTGCGCCCTTCCTACCTAACCTCAAAGTAAAAAATCGACACCTGTTTTAACTTTGACACCTCGATGGCCTACTTTTAAAATCTTTGTTATGCGAGTCACGGTTTAATTTCGGCACTGAATGTAAATGGGGTATTATTATAAACAGGGTGTTATTTGCATGTCAAAGGATCTTTAAATTGTTAATAACGATACGGTTTCGAGCGACGTCATTGAGGTTCACTTACCTTATCGTTATCAAAGATCAATATAAACACAGATTACGACCGATAAGATATCGGCTGTTGCACTCAATGAAGAGACACTTGCACTACATTCACGTCCATGTTTGTTTTGAGAACATGGCGGAGATGCTGATGAATCTGGACCGAAGAAAAATGTGCTGTAAACAGAAATATGGGCACTGGGCACTGACAATGGGCGCAGTGCTGCCACCTCACGGAGAAATTTAGCTGATGTAGGCAACCAATTATACATGCACCGGATATTGCTTATCAATGCAATTGCTAATCTTATCAGTTTGTTATCAAACAAGAAAGGTAATGGTTTGCATAAGAAACATCCTGAAAAAATGTAAACAATCCGTGGAAATAGTAGTATTTATATTACGACCTTGACGCGAAGTTGGCTCTAAATTAATGCACCTCATAATTCATTAAAGAGCTAAAACATCCGGAAAACACCCACGAAAATTTCTGCTTACCATCATTGATTTTTATAGACACTAATTTAACTTTTTACGACTTCATTTATTATTCTTTAAGACTGCAAAAACTCAAAACTCCCAGAACCAATATTTCTTTACGATATTTGTTTTTGCTAACTTTTCATTCAAAAATATACAAAGTTACAAATAGCCTGTATAAATATGTTTGGCGGAACGTTTTTGACCACATCTATAAAAACCGACAAACGGTTGCAATCAATAAAATGTTATTCGAAGGTAATCGTTTGCACATCAAGGTCGGTAAGTGCAATTGTGTTTGATGAGCCTCGATTTCCCAAATACGTCATCCAGTCATCCGTTTATGAGTAATCGCAAAACAAGTGAACACTTCACCTACGCGCTTTCATTTGTTAGTAATCAATTCCAAAGAATTGTTTGTTTAATGATTCGCAAATTTTAGAAGTCCAAACAAACCAAATCGTTTAAGGTCTCGTTTATGACAAAATTACGCACCTTCAATGATTTATCCTTGTTCGAATTGGAAATAAGACGAGTATGCCTGGTGGCATTTGGGTTTATTTTCAATAAATGCTCTGATATAACACAGTGAACAGTAATAAATTTATTATAATTAAACATGCAACTATTAGCAACAGGGCACATGGATAAAAACCTAACAAAGTCACGTACTGCATCAGCTATCCGACTTACAAAACTTTACAACAAATAAATAAAAAATAAACCTACAAAACTTTATACAAAAATATCTATTCTGGATATAGGCCATCACAATTTCAATTCCCAGATAACAACATGAGCGTCGTTTCTATTGGATTCTCTAATAGCGAAAGAACTTTTCGAT
This sequence comes from Gnatocerus cornutus, assembly GCA_029298725.1. Lineage (NCBI taxonomy): Eukaryota > Metazoa > Arthropoda > Insecta > Coleoptera > Tenebrionidae > Gnatocerus > Gnatocerus cornutus. Next base: position 7,182,840 of record CM055517.1, read on the forward strand.
TTGTCAGCCGGACAACAGGGTTGTCTAAAATTCACATAGCCCCGCCCACCCATTAGTGTGATCACTGTCCGTCGTGCATTATCCATAACTCCGCCTTTTAACGTTTTAGTCCCCGCCCCCGTTGGTTTTTCTTTTTCTTCGTTCACACCATTTAACTGTCTACTTGCGGTAGAGTTGTTCCGCGACACGCTCCGCCCTACACTGTGACGTATAGCCATGCTCTCCTCACTCCCTGAAGAAGTACACAAGCTGGAAGAGCGAGAATCCACGGACCAATTTGATAAATCCAACGATCTAGGGCGACTAACTTTCATTTTCAGTCGTCTATCTAACGTGCTAACTTTGTTTGGAAGAGCCAATTCGGGGTCGCTACGACGTAGCGACTCGTAGATCGGATCAGTGAGGATGTTCTCGTCACCTTCGTAGTCTTTTATGTACATTAGTTCGCCGTAGAGTCCATAGACATCGCACGTGTCGCCGGAAACTTGAGACGAATTACTCGAAGTCGAGAAAATGGATCCTCCATTACCGAAACCTCTTGGTAAAGTCTTGGACAGTCTCGAGATGTCGCAGTCTTTTGATCTTCGGCGACGGACCATCACAGGGCTGCTGGTGAAGTAGCGCAACTTCGACGACATGGAAGTTTCAGACAGTTGTTTTTCCATTTTGGGGCGGTCCTCAGGCGGAGTCTCAATAAAACTACCGTCTAGACTCTCCTGAGTGGGCGGGGACTCTTTCTGGTACTTCGTGGAGGTGGTTCCACTCTTTGGTTGTAGAGCTAGAAGGAACGAAATTGGTCCGAAATGGGCGTGGTACGAGATGTTAACCCGTCCACTGATAATAGGCACGCCTTCCAGTCGTGGAAGAGGGATGGTCAGAGTAATGCCGACGTTAGTACCAACCCATAGCAATCCCTTGCAAGCTAAGAGAGCGGTAACATTGACTTGAGAACGGTTGTTGTTCATACAGTCCCGGCCACTTGAGGAAGGCGTCGTCACCCTCATAACATTCGACGCAATGTTGATATCCTGGAGGTGTTTAAAGGTTTCTGTGTGGTACAAACAGATGGTACTAGAGTGCTTCAAGGAGATCCACAACCCGATGCCGCTGTGCGCCATCAAGTTAACGTTCCCCACGTGTTCGTGTTGGATGCTGAAGTTCTTTTGAATCTCTCCAGTGACGCCGCTCACCACCCAAACTTTTTTCCCACACGCTGCGTACAAACATGTGTTTATTGGTAATAAACTCGAGACAGGTTCACTGCCGAGATTCAATACTAGGGGTTCTTGTAGCAGCCAACTACCATCAACTATGCTGCGTTTATATACATTTAAGGTTCCGTTAGCTAAGGCGACGAATACGCTATCACAGTGACATTTAATTTGGGTTATGACGTCCGAGACGGCGACGGTGGCGAGCTCCTCCTGCTTCTCGGGCTCGTCAGCGGCGTAGAGCAACAACCGGTGGCTGTCAGTCCCCATCCAAACCGAATCGGAGGCGAGACTTGGGCACGGAGGCGGCGCCCCCTTTACAAATTCCATTGCAGTGACCTGTGTTTCCACTAAACTAAACGAGGTAATGTCTTTTAAGACACTCGCTTGTTGGTGGTGTTGTGCCAAGACCGCGATGTGACTACTGGCGCCGTCTGTCGTGCAAATCCAGAGATAGTTTTGTGTCCGGTGGCGGCGACGGGTAGTCTTTACAGAGTTCACAGTGTAGTAGCAACCACAGCGCACCTAGAACAGAGCAATGAGCGTGGAGGCGGCGGCTAGAGGGCGGACTTACCTCGGTTTGATGCTGTGATCTGTACACACACTGTGACTTCACGAAAAGCGGCATCTTCGTCGACGGCCGTTGCTCTTGTTCCGGAACTTCCCAAGCTGGAGAGTTGTTAGGGTCCAACGCTAACTGCGCGAGTCTCAACTCCGTAATCCACTCTTTCTTAATAGAAGGATTGTCAGTTTTAAACGTGAAAATCTCTTCTTTTCCTTTGGTTCTGACCACGAGTTGGAGACAGCACGAATCCACCCAAGCCATCTCTTCGTCCTTCTGTTGGATAGAAGTCTGGATCTGTTGGAGGATCTTGCGCGTGTTCTCTAAGGTGATGTCTTTGTAGTTACCCCTGAGAGAGCCCACCAAGTCCGAAATCCGGCTCATAATTTCATAGTCGTGCATCAAACTACTCATTTCCGTACATAAACTGTTCGCGTCCTGTGGTTGTCCTTCGAAAGACCCATTCGACTTGACGCTTCCTCCTTTGGTTAAACCAGCCGTCAACACTCTACTCAACGTCGGTGATGCACTCGTGTCTTGGATCTCCACGTCCGCGACAGGGAAAGTCCACTTCAAATTCAGTCTTTCACTAGCCCCAAAGTCATCGGAGGCCTTCGGCGCTACAGACACACACACGATCAAGTCGTTCAAAAGCAGAAGTCGCCGATTCTTCGCTTTTGTGATCATGCCGCTTTGGTTGTACTCCTATAATGTTATCGTGTACAACAACCATAAACTACAGCAATTAGGACTTACGAGTTGCATAACGTTATCTTCCCGCAACAAGTATCTGTTGCAGTCCGACAAAGGCCTCGCCGAGAATTTACCGCTGATGTGGCGCAACATCTCTTTGAACGCCTGGTACTGCTCAGACTCTCTTTTTCGCTCGTTCAGCATCTCGGCTAAAGATTCCAGTTGGGTCAGCGCTAACTGTAGAGACATTCGATCGTGATGACCTTGCGGTGTGTGCTTCAACAAATCCTGCGAAACGTTTAGACCACATCTTTACCAATTTAACACTCACCTGCAAGAAGAGGATGAATTGCGGAAACCGCTGCACCGGTTTCACCATGAGTCCGAAAAATGACAACCGATCGTGTGAACTGATCTGTTTCACCTACAAATAAAATTAGAGTCTTTTCTTCGCGATTTTGGCGCTTACTTTTAAGAAGTCGGCCAAGGCGGACTTTCTCTTGGCTTCCATCTTCGCCAAGTCCATCGCTACGGAGAAGTTATTGATAAAACCGCTGTAAATGTCGAGTACTATGGCTTTGGAAAAAGAGGCTACGAAGACGTCGCCGATTCTTTCGTCTCTGTCCCAATTACGTACACTTTCAGCCAGAGCGATGCGGAACAGAGTATGGCACTGTAAGATCTCCGGGAGTCTATGGAAAAGAATGGAGATCTTCGAGCTGCTCAGAATCGCTGGGCTGCTCTCCTCCAGAGGCTTTTTGTAGTCCTGGAAAGAAGCGCGTTTTTAAATTTCGCGGACAGAAACTTTGAACTAAACATTAACTAGAGCAAATAAAATTGTAATGAAAATATAAATAAGATTCCCAAGTCGACGTGAGTCTAAACATTTGAAACCGCGTTATTTACGTTGTCTCGTTTGGAAATGGAATTTATTAACAATAAATAATAACGACTTGAGCCGAGCTCGTACATAGTTACTTTTATTTGGTGCTTAATTTATGTTTACGATGCTGCTGTTGCTGGACGCAGCTAACTTGATAGGTTTATTTTTTGTAGCCGGACAAAAATTAAATTTGAAATGTGAAAAAGTCATAAAGGTGCAGCGAATTTGTGATTGCATTGCAAAAACTTGTTCCTAAAAAGGGCAAGTTTACAACACTATGAAAAAGTTATTATAAATGGTGGAAACACTGGACAATCAGTGTTACCAATCAATCACTAGATCAAAAAAACTCACATTGACTAGCCTCTGCAGTGTCGCGACGTAGGAATTCTCACTATGTACAATCGCCGCCACTATCATCCTCCTCTTTACTTGTTGCGGCGTCAAGTTTGGCGGCGCCGGTGGCAGCGTGGGCGGCACTTGCCGCCTTTGTTGCGCCGCACAATTGAACACATTTTCTTCTTCCACCTCTGGTAGAAGCGGCATTTTATGACCCGGAGGTGTTTTGGTCCCGTCCACATTCTCTATATCGTACTGGTGCGCACTTCCTCTTCGTATAGAGAACCACCTGGACAACTTGCCTTGGTTGGCTTGGTTTTGGGCTGCAGGGTCTCCTGGGAGGGTACCATCGAGGGATAGCCTGTGGTTAGACCCGATGCCCCCACTAGCCCGAAACTTATCACATAAAGTTTTTGCTTTGTTCAACGTGTTACGGAATTGGGTGTTATTGAGCCTGTGGGAAATAAAACTTTGATGATGTTGGTACAATTTTTGGGCTAACCTGGAGTTGGAAGTGGCACTTCTGTCACTTTCGCCATCAGAAGAGAGCTCCTGGTCCGAGCCGGAGCACCAGCTGTCTTCGGAGCTTCTCTGGGAGATGGTGTGTTGGAGGGTGCGAGGGGGTACGCGGTGCTCGCAAGGGGTTTCCTCCCATGTGCCCGAACGAAGACGAGGTTCGTCTGGAATGAACGTGGGAAATGGGTCATGACGGAAACGGACAATTTACATGGTTCTAACAACAGGCTAAGCCAGCTCCGATTTTGGAACCCTAGCTGCCTACGACTGCCAATCAAGGTCTCCTTCGGCTACTTGATATTCCGCAAACGATTGCACAACGGAGTTGGCCATGAGACCTATAATAATAGCAGTGGCGTCCCAACGGGGGACAAAGCGAACAATTTGCGTCTCTCCAACGTTTTAATCAGGAAACAGTCAGCAATTATTGTTAACCGCGCAACAAACGGGTTCAATTAATTTTTTCACTTCTTAGTGGCGGTCTCTCTACACATTCATAATTAGTCTTAGTGTATATTTGTTCACTCTAACAACTTCAAATTGCTTTAATTACGTCAGCTTGTAAACTGGTACGGCCTTGGACGTTAATCTCAATTTCCGAAGGGTACTCACCGAAGAAGCTCACGCATCAATTAAAACTTAGATAATTAATTGAAGCTGAGAGCTCAACTGAAAGGGAACACACTGAAAAGGACGTTCAAGAGTGTCGTAGCGAAAATAACATCTCCTAATTGGAAACGAGCCGAGGTCGGCAAATAACTCAAAAAGGAAACAAAGAGTTAAGAAAAAAAAGTAGCTAAAGTGACTTACGGGCACCGGGTCCAGACTTTCTAGCTAAGAAGGTGTGCATAAGTCCTGTAATTTTTTCACAAACTCGAAAACTCGCATTTTCCGACGAGAGCAACCACTCTCCACAAAATTCACTCAGCGACTGGAAGCGCGTTGGAGTTGGAGAGTTGACCAGTTTCACCCGCGCAATTCAGAGTCTCGGCGCCGATCTTACCTACATATTTTGCAAGGTAACAATCTCATTAAAGAAAAAATCGCGCAATTAATTACACTTTCGCCTTATTCTAACAAAGCAAAGCCACTTGTCGGGTTAACCAGACAAAAAGATAAACAAACAACAGATGTTCAGCATCTACCGATAAACTCTTCATATCAAAATTAAAACTCCGCCGAATAATTAAGTTAATTGTTAAGTAGGCGTGGCTGTGACTGACAGCTCAGTTGCTTTTTTATTGGCCATTTCCGGAGCTCATCCGCAACAAATATGTTGGTATTTACATTTGTATAATAGTTTGTTTACTTGCTTTATTGACTAGCGGTGGAGGCTGTAGCCATTGAACCTCAAATATTATGTTGCGCACTGATTAAATTTTATCAGTTGGTACATACTGTCACATCGCAAAATAGAATTCGGATATCGATGCCGAGTCAATAAATAACAATGCAAATTCTCTATTATTACTGACCCGATTGTGGGATATCGTGAGTGAACTTTCTTGAGAAATGTTCAGTCTTTGTGTTGTGGATTCGGGAGAGAAGTTTTAACAGTGCGGTAATCATTTTAAAAGTAACTAACTGATGTTTTTTGACAAAAAGCTTGAAGTAAATTTATTCTAAACGTTCTAAATTTGTATAGTTGAAATGTTCTACTTCATGGTTTATTTTTTCTTGAAAGTTAATTTGCTAACTCCATAAAAACCCACTTTACTTCACACTTTATCTAGCCGCCGCGTGTTCCCGATTTGATGCAGCCTTAATTAACTCATCCAGTAGTTTTCCCACTGGAGTGGCCGTCACTCTTATGATAAATAACTCGTGAAACGATTAAATCGATCATCAAACATACATGAAGCTTACAAGCTACCAAAGTGTGGGAAATTCTAATTACCAGAGGCTAAAATCCAGATGGAAGCGACCCTAAGCTTCCGTAGGATAGGCCGGATACTGCAGTTCCGCTCGGTTTGGATTAGTCCAAACTTCCCTTAATCCGAGTCTGTTAACATTTTCGTTTTTTTCTTTCATTCTAGTAAATAAAATTACTCGTTCTATTATCGATTCAATGGTTTAGTGGGGGTCATGGAAGTTAATTTCGAAGGGATTGGAAGCGGATGTGGGTAATTGCTAGCATTGTGGACGCCCTTATCGAAAAAGGTCACTGCTGATTTATAACGACAACAAAAAAATATTATTCTGAAGAGTAGACGTGATAAGACACAGTTCAAGGTCGGATCTGTCAAACTTGACCATTCCGGGAACTCGAAACGTGGTCACCGACCTTGTTTTTGTAATCCAGTGTTACGCAATGTCATTGTTTAGCCCCCCCCATCCCAAGGTTGACCCCCTTCTCCATGTCCCAATACCCCATAAAGATTACCATCGCGGTTGGCACCCCTGTCGAGCACCTGCTTCTTTTGTTTCTCCAGCTGCGCTCCATGAAAAGACAAAACAAACCCCCTCTTCCAGAACCCGTATCTTTAATTTTATTGCCAACATTAAAACTAATCAAGGAACGCGAGAAAAATTCTTTCGGTTTATTGAACTCGATTTTCGTTACACCTTGATTGTCCGAAAAAGTGAGTCATGCGTGGTCAACGATCAAAAATTAGTAGGGGACTTTGTTTAATCAGACGGATGTTGGTAGCACTGTAAACCGATCTAAAACAAAGCAACAAATGTTATCGTGTAACTTGATCTACAAGGGTACGTTCACAAATGATCGAAAACATAATAGGAGCGATATTTATAGTGTGAACTTGGTTCGTTTACCTTTCTTATCGCTCTTTCCTTTGGCGTAAAGATGGCGGTGCAACTTTTTTGTTTCGTTAGGGATAATCGCAATTTTCGAGATGTTTCCTTCGCGATTTACGAGTGGACGACTTGGGGGGAATTCCGTTCTAAATGCGCTAATGTTCACGCTAAAAATAATACGACTTTGTACAGATGTTCCAACACTCTCTTGTAATACGTTGTGTAAGTTCATGCCGCTTTTACGCATGAAAAAAGAGGGCTTTGTCTCTTTTATGGGACGACAAATACGACAATGAAGAGAACGGATTTCGGATGTGTGAAACGGGATTTGAGTCGATCTGACATATGCCATTTCCGAAACGATGGAATTGGAGATCGACGAAGTTTAGACCCTTTGATAGAAAGGATAATTACACATCCAAATCTCGGGATAGATCGTAAAATATGACAAGCTCTTGCAATGACAGCGGATTGTTGGCAGAACTGGGAAAATGAGAAGATCGCAATCGTCAACTGATATTTGGAACTGAAGCGGCTCGTTCATTCGTCAAATTATAATTAAACAGGCCGGATTAATGTAAAGCACATGGCAAATTTTAATTACTGCCAACTGACGGATTTCATCAACAAAATTCCCCATGGTTTCAATAAAAGTCAAAATCGACAAAAATTAATTTGTTTAGTATTTTTACACGTAGATTTTGACTCTGACATTTCAAAATTTTATCTTCCACTTCAACATTTTTTATACCAACCTCTTAAGTTTCTAGTGGTACAAGTGCGAATCTTGAAATATTTTAGGTACAAACCTTCTTGACATTGTGCTAAAACTACAAGCAGAGTAAAGCTTATTTGTTTTTGGCTTCTGTTTCGTTGGCAACAATGCCAAAAACGACAGATCAAGCTTAAAATAATAACCAAAATTTAACAATTTTGTTTTTCTGATTCTTAAGCTTATTTTTACCACCATAGAACCCACAACCTGTTAAATTTCCAGTCTTCAATGCACTCAATCAAACACTGTATATTATTAGAGAGTGTGAAATGTAAACATTACTAAATGTGATGGAACATCAAGCAATGGGACCAATTTTGAGTAAATCATTGCTTCAGATTTACAGAATATGTCAATGATGATCAATATCAGTTGGCCTTTAAATACCACATAAAAATAGAGCGCTAAATTAAAAATTCTAACATGGCGAGTAAAAAAAATATGGCGGCTGTATAAAATCTCGCTTTCATGTTCCTCCACTTAATTTATCATGTAGAACAGCCTCCTGGAATGTCTTATCTTGTAATGGGAACACCATTTCACACGATAATGCTGACGCCATGAATGAGGGAATTTTTAATACGCCATGAAATTTATTATTCTCCACAGAAAACGGAATTATTCCAGTTCACATTTTTTTCCTGACAAACACTCAGGGATAATATTTAGGCACGTACTGTCACGGACGGAGATTATGCAAATTCCTGTTCGTAATGTGGCGCCGTAATGGCTATTGCTTGCAACCAAAGACACGGAATGAATGAATTTTGACGTCATAGTGGATTTTACGAAATGCTAGGTCATTACACCGACTATATCAACCGCAAAATTATCCATAAATATGGATTATACACAGTGGAAATGGCGACACGTCACTTGCATTCTTAATTTTCATAGCCAACTATAAATAATTTTAAGTGGTCAAAACTTCCACGGCCAACTCAAAAATTTTCATCAACTTTGGAATTTTCTTTCTTCGATGATCACGTTTTAGCCACTTAATGTCAATTAACTTGTTCCCTCAATTACCTTCGTGATTTAATTAAATTGCTCATTCCCGAATAGATTAAATCAATTAAAAGCTCCACATTTTCCGGGAAAATCGCGATCGGGTGCTTTTCAAGCACCAGAAAGCGCAGATAATTGACGAGTCAGCAGCGGATTCATTAAATTTAATTGGGAGTCGTGTTCACAACAAACAAAACTTTGGAAAAAATCCTTCCGTCTGAAATCGAAGCTGTTGTTGCCCATTAATTACTCAACCATTCAAGTACATTTATTTATAGTACGATAAATTGTTGACCCAAATAGCCTAAAGCTGCGGCGGCACCTAACTGAAGCCAACCCTGACTTTTTGAAAAAAATTGAATTTTGAAGGAATTTGGACAAGCATCGTGTTATTTCCATTGTTTACCCCGGCAAGTTTTTTGTTCAACAGGTGGTTTGCACCCTTGCTCGCCGCTTCGGGGTTTCACTCTTCCCCACAAAGCCGAAATTAGAATTCCACGCGTCGCTCTTAAATTATCTCAATTATAAATAGCTCCGGGAGCGTAGCCCCCTTGCAACCCCCCGATGGCAAAACCCTCAAACTCGCAGTTGTGCCAACTCACATTTAATCAGAACCACTCCATTGGTGACATCCTCCATTTTTCACAACACGCACATCACTATAGTCGAAGGGTTAACAATTGAAGCACGAAGAAACATGGCCGCTATAGCGAGTGAACAACGCCAACTGGATGACTGGATAGAATCACGGTACGAGAGTGCGTCAGTAGGTGAGCACACGAATCTGAGCGAGCTGCGGACGAACAGACAATGCGATGGTTTTTTGTTTTTTTGGGAGCCGGAAAGATGGGCCGTAAAGGCACGTTTACACGTGCTTTTTCATCGGTGAGAGGAAGAATGGGCGAGTGGAAGGTCTTGTTACCTTCGTGGGTGTTGGAGCAGGTGATGCAATGTTTGTAATGCGCACTTCCCACGCAGTTACTCAATGTAATGACGGTGCTTGCAAACAAATATGCGAAACGAGGGCTACAAAAAAAATGGAGAAATTTGCGTTTTCACCTTAAAGAAGCAAATTTTCGTTTTTGGCTTCGAGTCAAAACGTAAATTTAGAAAACCATGAGATAGGAAAACAGAAGGATTGTGAAAATAGTCACCAAGGTCTACTACCATGGAGGCAGTGGCACACCAAGGTTGAGTTGGTGTTTTTTTTTTAAGTTGGCACCTGGAAATCCAAACTGCTAAAAGCTGAGGTTTTCGACAATTTGGTGGTGTCTACATCAAATTGTAGAACTCACTCAAAGAGAATAATGACTGCAACCTCCATAAATCTCACAATTAGGATCCCTTAAAATAGATCTAGAATGCTTGTTAGTCCACTTAGAATAACTGTAAGTTATGAATATTGGTACTAATGTCTCTAAAAGCCAGAGACTTCTACGATGGTCTTGAAACGCGAAAATATTGACGGACGCATCCACCATCTTGTTTCCACATGTGTATGTTTTGGTTCTGTCGGCAATTTATTATTCAACGTCACCAAAAAAAGAAGTTGCCTTCCAAGAAACTTCAAAGATATTGATAGAATTGGCCCAAAGCCAGCTCTGATCGTTCATGCTCTTGAGATTGTACTGTAGCGTACTTAATGACTGCAATCTCTAAAAGAATACTAATTAAAGCACGTCGCTTTTCGCTGACAGCAACATTTTTCATGATTCAAACACTAATTAGTACATACTTAATTTGACGAGGAAATGAAAAATCAGTAAAACCATTCTCAGTGTGGTTAATTTAATTGATATAACCCATTCCTCGCTCATATTTTATTACACCAGACGCTTCAGTTCCTATTTTTTTGATTGACGGTTCTTTATTATCCGATATGACGGAAACCAGCACCGTACAAATTGATAAATTATAAATAAGCTTTTTGGAAGCAGGAGCGTGGAAATTCTTTGATTAATAATGAAAATCTTGGGGTTTGGCAAATCTACTAAAGTTTTAATTAAACGGAGGCTTATAGAAGCACGGAAAACTCCCTAACCAGACATCAAAACATCGCATAGTCAGGTAAAAGAACGACCCATGGGTACATTTTTATGTGGACGTGCCCACTTGATGAGGGTGAGATAAATTAGAAGTATGGGCGCCTAGGAGGCGGAAAACGGCAGATGTGGCAGCTGGCGAACGCCGAACAGCGACTGATCCTAGCGAAAGCCAAACAAAATTCATTTCAAAATCGAGTGGAATTAAAGTGATTAGCAGGCGACGACAAGATCATTTGTTACGATAGCGCCTACCTTGATGTGCGCTCATAAACATTCAATCTAGGTTGAGTTACAAGAAATAAGTTCGATAAATTTTTATTTGCTCATTGATTTTTACAAATGTAGGTTATAACACCAGTCTGTACCTCGAGTTACGTCAGAGGCGATTTTTTTAAATGCGAATACATGTTTGAATTATTGAATTGTTCCAATGAATATTTATTGCAAATTTTGGTTTAATTCGGGGGGATTAAAAACATGTCAAGGGCTTTACAGATGCGTATTTACAAATCGCTACAGTAATGAAAATGTATCATTTTTATTAAAAAAAACAGTGTCGCCAATCCAAGAAAAATACACCTGGCAAAGTTATGTCGTGTTTAATAAATCAGACAAGTAAATTTGGCAAGTTTTGTTGTTTTTTTTATGAGATCTAGGTTTATATGTCAGGCGTGCAGTTTTTGATAGATGGACACATTCTTGGCATTTTTGACATTTAAAAGATTCATTAAGGTCAGCGAATTTTAAATTTCTTCACTTAGAAAATTACATTTTCTTCACTTAGAAAATTACATTTTCTTAAAACATGTATTTTTTATACGTTTCAAAGTTTTGGAATAGCCCAATAAAACCGAAAGTGAAAATTAAATTCATTCAAATTAAAAGCGCACAAAATTTTGAAAATTTTTAAACAAAAACAGAATTCCATTTCAAACTATAAAACTCCCCAAAAGCATTCACCTGTCTCCGCGCGTTTCCCACGCCCCCCAGAAATCGTAAGGTGTGCTCCTATGAATCATGTATGACTCGTCTTAACACGTGTGCTTCAAAAATAAAGAATGAACCGTCCAAACCGCAACCTGTGTCGAAACGAATAAATTTGATAAGGATCAGAACGATAAGTGCGCGCGGAATGTTGAAATACGCAACCAACAGCGCTCAGGTGTTTTACGGGTTGCCTACATCGACCGTATTTCGTGCAACCAGTCTGTATTTTCCACCTCGTGTGAATATATTACACTGTCAAGTCATGCAACAGGAAAGTAATAAAATGTGAAATGTAGGTGCGGAAATGATGTGCGAAAAATTATGACCAAACAAACTGAATTAATCAATGGAAAATTAGTTTCAAGGCCGCGGATGTTTAAACCAGTTCGGACTTGCTTTGTTGAGCACAAATCTGGCGAAATGAGTGGCGTGGAGACGTAAAATGGAAAAAACGCTGCACATGTTGGATGATTAAACCAGTGAACCGGAAAAAGAAAACAAAATCGACAAATCTGTTTTGTTTACTGTGTATATTTAAAATTATTTGCGCTTCCGATTGTTTGCGTGGGAAAATTAATTGTTTGTTTTGAAAGAGCGCAATGTTGTCTCCTATATAATCATATCATCAAAGTAAATAAAAGTGTAAGCAGATCAAAGTACGGGGTGTGATTTTTTTTCCGAAGCTTAAATAATTCAATTTTTCACCGGACGCATTATCTGTGAAAATCAATTAATTTTAATTCGCAAATCACCTCTTTTTGTTCCGCAACTGTTATTTAACAATGATCCGTGAACCCGAAAAGTAGAAACTTCACTTGCCTCGAGCAAGCAACCCAACGTTTCGTTCCTATTAAATTATTCATCAAAGATTTTGTCCGAACAATAAAAAATGGGCGGCGAAGCAGCCGATTTGGAAGCTGATTTACATAAACAAACACATTGTTTCAGCCGAGTTACAAGTCTTTTATCACTCTGATAAATCTCTACACACTACTGCACAAAATTTATGAAATTTCCGAGACGCTAGAGCTATTAAGCCGCGCCCTAAAGTGGAAGAGATTCTATAATATTTTAAAACGTGCGAGCGATGAAATCAGACGAGAGTGATTCGAAAAATGTCAGTTTATCTCTGTGGAAAACCGTGAGGATCGAGCTTTCGCTGGACTACTGCAACAGCGGTCTTCAGAGACGGTTCTAAATAGCATGCAAACCATGTAGTACGAACCAAAAAAATGTCTAGGAATTAAATCGTCTCGCCACCCTACATCATCACACATGTAAAAATTCCAACAATGCCGCCGCCTATTTCCTCCAAATCCGAGGAGTTCTCAAACAGCTATAAGATATTTTTGTCACAACTCCACCGTTTGGAACCGCTGACTGCAAACTTAGTCGAGTCGTTTTGCCATTCCCGACCCCTAAACAATTAACTCAGGGTCGTTCTAACTTTCCAAAGAAAGCAAATCTCGACTTCCAAACCACCTATGGTGGACCTCTCCTCTTTCCTGTCTTGTTAACACGCTTCTCCTCATCTCAAACCACCAATTTTCTGCACGATCATTATTCCTCGAACAGCGCCATCTATCCGTTCGTAATTAGTCGCACCTCCTTTGTTTGGCCTCTCGCGCGACAAAAGCGCCATCGACCTAAAGAATGATTTACGACTAATAATCAATTTTTATTCGATTATGTGGTGCAATTATGTAAATTTGGGAGTTTTTTTTCAGCACGACTCGATGATTGATGGAAATAAAACGTTGAAGGATGTGTGAAACGGACGAAGATGCATCTGAAGATGCCACCCAAGAGTCATTAACGCGAGTCGAAACGTCGTAAACTTGAATGGATGTTACTAATTTGTAAAGAGTTGGAATTAATGGATCTAATGGCCAATAAAATAATGCCGTGTGGGTGTTGCCAGCGAGATCTATAAATTTGAAAGTTTGACATGCAGGCACGTTTGGTTTTTTTTCTGGAAAAGACTTTTTACTGGAGGGAAACGAATGAGATCAAGAATTTATCCAACCGCGCTCGATAATGTAAAGAATGACAGATTGGGGGTGGCAGGGTTGCCCTCAATTGACATGGCGAGCTTCCAAGCGATATATCTTCCTTGCAACCTGTAAATGAAACGGTCCTACATATTTTACAGGATTTTAATCCCATTACACTTGTAGCCGTTATTCTCATTTTTCACTGGTAATTAAAATTGTTAAGTGAGATTTGGAGATTTGGCATGGGGTCATCGAGTAACTGCTCTTAATCATGCGATTTCGTATTTATTCCATATCGAGGCTCCTCACGAGTTATTGCTTCACGGAATCTTTGGCTAATGGGAAGTTTCATAACGAGCGAGAATGTTTCAAGTAAAAACGGTTATTTCCCAAGTTATCGATGTGTAAATTGTTTATTGGCTTGAAAATATTGCCATAAAGAAAACAATATCCAACTTCGCCATCTTACAAATTCAAAGTCTTTCCTCAATCTTCAGATAAACGCAATTAATTGGATTAATTTCTTTTTGTTTTTCCTTCATTTAGACATTGACATTAAGCTCTCGAAATTGATCCTCATTAAACTCCAATGAAGTCCCGAACTTTTGGCACTCGTGCCAACCGCTGAAAGTCCCTAAATACTTAATCCCAAAATCGCCCCTTGATAATGTCAAGTTTACAACAAATCCACATTACCACGCAGCCCCGACTAAAGCGATAATATGCAAATAAGGAATTATGTAAACCCTAAAATCGATCTATCCGCCAACGCCCTGACCTATCACACAGGCCCTAAGCCTGCCAACTAGTCAATTAAAAATGAACAAGGTTGACGTTAGTCACGTAATAGTTTTTTGTCTCTCGACCTGTTAACCTCGCATAAATTCGCATTCGTATCATTTGAATGTTTGAAGTTTTCATCACAACAGGCGATTTCTCCAGTATAAATTGTTTATGACATTCCAGCGACTATATTATTCGAGTTCTTGGTAGTGCGGGAGCTGTGGTGGCACGGGGTCAAAAAACACGACGACATGATGCCATCGCGGCGATTTTAAATTGATTTATAACGAAATTAATAAAGCATTATTAAAATTTATTGGACGCGAAACACGTTGGTGGCCGTATTATTCCTGAAAAGAGTGACAGTCGATTTATTGCCGGATTCCAAATGGAAGAGCGAGTGCAGCGAGCTCAGCTACTAAAGCAGATTCCGTGCCATTGTCACTAACTTCCCTAGACAATTTTAACCAGCTTAAACATCATTTCCGCTCTCCATTTAATTAATTTGTTCCACAAATTTTTCGCTAATGACTCAAATCGTTTAAAATAAAACTAAGTTATGGATTTGCGCATAAACTGTTTATTGTTTAGAAAAACGCACTTCATTAGCACTCTTTACGAGCTTTAAAACCTTCCTTTCATAAACCCGCCGATGTTGGGATTACTGTCCACTAGATTACACCATCCGGCAGCAGAAATCACCAGAAAACCTATTAACACGAAATGACGCAACTCTTACCTTTCTGTTTGTTTAGACTGATGTTGCTTGGAAACCCTGTTAGCTTCTTCCACGCTTTTTTCCCCCAGAACCCTTTAGCTGGTCCGTCTGTTGGGGTAGAAGTCCTTATTCCCCCAGAAGCCGCCGATTTCGGTCTTTCCAGTCTACGTAAACTTCCCGCTGCACTACGATAACTAGCACCACTAGAACTACCACTGAAACCACTATCAAGATCAACTAAAGGCACTGGTGACAACAGTTCGTCTGTTGGACCGATCGTCAATAAATCGGCTAATTGGTCATCTCTTTCGCCACGATCGGGTTCTTCACTGCTTTCACGTGACGAAGAAGGCATTAACATTGCCTCTATTGATAAGTTTAACTCGCCTAGGACCCTGCGATGCCCGGTTTGGACCCTACGGAGCTCCTCTTCGACGAGGCTTTGGTTGATGGACATGATGCTCTGTTGAGGGCGAAGACGAGCGCGCGCCACCTCACTGATCTCTTCGTAGATGTTCTCTTCGGTGCCGTAGCGAGTTAGATACGTGTGACGAGTCCTAGAGAAAAATTTAATTATAGGAATTGATTATTGATTGGGGTTGGTTGTCACCTGTACGAGCCTTCGCGATAGGCCCCCGGGTACCGACTGGGGACGTTGGTGTGCCTGGTCGGCGGTCCCGGCACGTAGTAAGCGTAGGAGTAGTCATTAGGCATATCCCAAGCATTTTGAGTGGAAGGTCCCGGAGCACTCAGTAAGTGCTCTTCGGACATGGCAGAAGTGGAAGGCGGAGGGTAATTAGGTGGGGGAGGAAATTGCAAGTGTGCTCGACGTCCATGAGGGGAGGTTTGTGGAGGGCACGCGCGCCCGAAGAGTCCTGAAGACTTTTCGGTGTGTGCAGGTGGGTGGGGATTCAGCTGTTCCATCGTGCATTGTTGACGGGTGGTGCGCGAGCTGCGCCACATCTACCTGAAAAAGAACAAGAATGTCAGTCACATATGGTCGTGTTTACAACACTTTAAATTAACATCAATTGACCCATGGGGTAATTAACTGAGAAGTGGAGAACGGCGGGCGTTTCATTTAAAGTAAAAATAAAAACAGTTAATAATGAATAATGGCGGCGATCAATATGGCGCCGATCGATTTGTGGTTTAGTAGCAAATAAAATGTAATTTGTTACTTACTTAATATTATGAGATGCACGTGTTTGGCATCTGTCAGAGACGAGAGTAAGCAGACTAGAAAATAAACACGAGGCGGTAGCGAAATGTGAAGCTGGAGACAGCTACAAATCTTGGACATTGAAAAGTAGCAGACGTCAGACACATTCTATAAATAGGAGTCGAATTCTTATACTTTTGAAATATTGACTTTTCTAGAGTTGTCCACCGTGATTATATAACGGTTGGGCAGCCTGAATTTAAAAATGACACGTAACAGATCGCGTCGTTAATCAGGGATGCCAATCTAAACCGTTTCCATGGCTTCCACGACTCCGTGGTATTGCCAACCTCTAAGAAGCACTCTTTTCAAAGAAATTCAAATATACTGCAAGTCATATATCCTTGACCACACAAACAAACATTTTAACGCTTGACCATTTGTCCCACAACCGCGAACTGATATATTTTGGCCGTCCGCCAGTGCTGCCTCTTCAAAAATTCCACATTCTGGATAAAACCCGATAAAATCCAAACGTTTGTCAAAGTCTGATTCTCCCATATCCAATTGTAAAAGGATTATCCCGTGTTTCCCAAATCAATAACCGACAATCACACCTTGATGCATAATTGATCAGAAGCAAATCGAAGTCCTCATTAAGAATAAACGACAATACCGTCGGACCAGCGACCTCGCATCAAAAACGACCAATCAAGGCCAAAACAAATTGATTATGACCGAAATAGAAAAACAGTCCATGAATCAACACCACAGCCAACAATCTGTCATAAGTCTCTAAATCCTGCAGAAATACCTGACAGGGAATTTTATTTTTAGATACTAAACCATGGTATAGTACGACACTGCAAGTCTAATGAAGCGGACGCGTTCTCTTAATAACCGAAGCGAGATAACCATCAAAATATTTAAAACTCGTTGTACACATTTAAATTTGAGATTCGGAATCAACAGACTCGTTATTCATCTCGTTCACTGAACTTGGCGTTTCGCTTGTTGATGGCAGCGATATGTTGCTGCTGCGTTAATTGGATGTCTTTTTTCCAGAAGAGATACGAGAGGGATTGAAGAGTGTTGCCGGCTTGCGGAAGCGTCGAAATTACCGGTGATAAAACAGGAACATATTTTCGCGAATATTGGCAGCAGTAACTACATGCCAAAATTTTGGCAGTGCGCACCAGATGCAGGTGGAAGACTCCTAGAAAATTGTCTTTTAAATCTGTCACCGATCTGCTTCAGGGAAATCTCCACTTTTGCATCAAACCAGCCGCCTTTCTAAAAGCGTAAATCCCCAGCTGCCCCTGTCAATCTCGTGGGTGTTAATTCTAACCGCAACACAAAAAATCTCGTTATTAATTTCATTGTATGTTCACGTTTCTATTTGCGTTTAATGGCAATAATTAATTAAGGAGAGTCCCGTGCGTGCATTCTAAGACCTTTAACGGATTCTTTCTGCCGTTTAGAAGCTGCGAGATAATTAATGGGCGATATCATGCAGTAGTTGATGGGATTTTTTTCATGATCGTGACTCTAAAAAACCGTAAGAGGAAACTCGAAAAAGTCCCGAAATCCCAAATTTTGCGCCGGTTCTGCATTTGTTTAACACGCTCTTTGTTTTGTGTCGTAAAATTCAATTAACGGAATTAACGGAGCGAAACAACAAGTTTTTTAAATTCGTTTCCACACGAATCGAAATTCCTGAGGTAAAGTAAAAAAAATTCACATCCATTTAGATAAAGTTATTTGCAAGAGGTCCCACCCTCAAGGTGGGGTCCAAAGTAAACAAGATAAATTTTAAGCGAAAAAATGAAGAAGTTTTAGGTGAGGAGTCATCGTTTCATGCTTTTAAAGAAAAGTTGCTTTGTTTCAGGGTTAATGACAAGCTGCACATTGAAAAGCCGTCGCCGCCCCCTTGCCCCACTGCGATGCTTATCCCGCATTTATACACACAATGGACCCAGGGATACATTATTAACAACCCCTATTGTGGAAGCGACTCGCTTTAAAGGTAATGTAGACAAGTTTGGGATTTTCCTAATTCCACCACCATATAGGGTGATTCTTAAATGAAAGGGGAAATATTGAAGCTTCTGGCTTTCAACGGTAATTCGGTCGGGGGAGGGTACAAAAACAAATTATAACCCTAATAAGGTTAACCAGCTAAAAATAAACTCGTATATGCAATAAGCGAGGCGGCCACCCCCGGAAAATGCATTATTTAGTACACTTATCGATTGCGCTTTCTTCCACTTCGGATGCATTTTTCCGTACAAGCGCGCTGTTATTTAGATAAAATCGGAACTGTGGCGACTTACGAGTCATGGTCAATGGGAAGATGGTATTCTATAGCACTGACATCCACTCAACACTATGGTATTCGTGATACTGTCAAGTCCATGCGGACGGCTTATCTTTGCGCTTGCGTTCGAAACAGTCATCCACATGTTGTTGCAGCTGTCTTCGCCAAAATAAAGCAACAGGGTTTCAAAGAGATCGCGGTGCGTGACGTTGCGGAGAGGCGTCAAAGCGAAGGTGGCGGCGTTTGGTAAAGAAGGGCTAATGAGGCGGGAGATGGGAGTTTCCGTGAGGAAACGACGGGAAACGGGGAAGCAGTCAGAGACGAAAAATGCGGATCCAATTCCTTGTCAGTGCAAGACATTTCATCATCTGCACTAAATATTACCTCATAGTCATAGTAGTGTTATCAAAGTTCTAACAATCGGAAGTAAAAATAATAAATCCTTGAACCAAAAACACGGCGATAACGTGACCTATAGAACCGATTTAATATTAATTAACTTCGCAGTTAATTAACAATCTTAAGAAATTTGATGCCCAAACTGCTTCGTGACTCAGAACACTGAAACCATCTGTAGATCTCAGAGACCTTTTACTTTGGTATTCGAGCCCGCAACTTTTACTTTTCCGTGTGCTAATGTCACATACTATATCAGCCATCGCCCGAGTGACCTTCCGTCAAGGGCCTTCCTCGCGATTTGAACGCAAAGTATGCTTTACTGGGAGAAATCATGGCCTTTGGTGACCCGTACGATGTTCAAGCGAGGTTAAGCGAGGTCAAATCTTCACGACTAGAAGACTGCTCGCCTCGTTATCACCCGAAGAAGATTACTCACGCGAAGGTACAACAAATCGAAACATGCAAAAAACTCAAAAAAAGGCACAAAGTGTAATAGAAGGCACGCCACTGTGTGAGTTTATCTCTGACCTGAACCTTGTCGAGCACTTGTTGATAGCAGCCTTGACCCTAATCAGAGATTTTCGTACAAATTTAGAATTTTGAAGTGCATTATCATTGTGTTTAACTGTTATTACGACCGTGATCATGGAGTTAGACTATGAGAGTACCCACAAAAAAGATGTTTTTGAGTTCAAAATCAAGGAATATCTACTTTTGGGTGGTGGACCGAGTAATTGTTCTGGTAGAGTACTCAAAGCTTTGAGCATGCAGAATTTAGGTCCAACAATGGCAGCAATGCATAAGGTAAGTCTCCAAAATTCTATTTATTCAATAAACTCACTGAACTGAAACCAGTTGACGGACGAAGTCAAATCCATGCTCCAATACGTCTTTCAAACAAAAAATACATTCACTCTCGTCAACCAAACCTCAGGTAATGGAGGAAATGAAGCAGTCTTAACAAACTTGTTAGATCCAGGTGATAAGGTGGTTATAGCTATTGGAGGAACTTGGGGGGAGAAGATGGTCGACATGGCACAGAGATACAGTAAGTAGCATTGTTGGATCTTTTGATCGTCAATTGGAACTGTAGACTTGGATATTCTGGCTTTGAGAAAGCCCCCTGGTGAAGTTTTCACCTTAGAAGAGCTCGAGAAAGCAGTACAGAACCATAAGGCTAGATTGTTGTTTGTGACCCATGGAGAGTCCACCGGAGGAATCCTCCAACCTCTTGAAGGGGTAGGTCCTATGTGCCACAAGTACAACTGTTTGCTCGCTGTCGATGCTGTCGTTTCCATTGCCGTAGACCCGCTATATGTGGATCGTTGGGAAATCGACGCTGTCAGTGCTGCCAGCCAGAAAGCTATAGGAGCTCCTGCAGGTCTAGCAATGCTCACTTTTAGTCCCCTGGCAGAGTAAGAATTCAATCCTCCCCAAATAACTCCTTACTAAATTATCTCTAGAAAACGAATGAGGGAGAACAAGTCACGTCCTCCATACTACCTTGATCTTCTTAGCCAAGGCATATACTGGGCGTGCTTTAAAGAAGGTCCTCAAAGATCATACCACTACACTTTTTGCTCCAATCAGTTGGCAGGCCTAAGAGAAGCTTTGGCCCAAATATGCGAAGAAGGTTTAATTGAATGTTGGGAAAGACACAAGAGAAATGCGAGATTGTTTTGGAAGCGATTGGATGATTTAGGCTTTGAGTGTCTCGTAAAGAAGGTTGAAAATAGATTCCATGGGGTCACTTGTGTTAACATGCCCCCAGGAATCGATCAGATGGAATTCCTGCAGTACCTGGAGGAGAAGTAAGTAAGAATTTGAGGCGACAACTGTGCTTCATTGGTGATTCTAGGTTCGATATTTACATTACACCAGGACATGGGCCTTCACTGAATAAAGCTATGAGAGTTGGGCTCCTGGGACAAAATAGTTGCCCTGAAGTACTGGACTTCCTAGTAGACGCCCTACGTCAGAGCTTACATCATTTTAAAAAATGAGAGAATGTAAATGTACGGGATATTCACCACTGAGTTTGAAGTTTTACTTCCTAATATTTCATTCCTTTCCTATGACAGTACAACCTCGATAATCCGTGTTATCCGTGCAACATGGATAATCGAGTTGTTAAATAAACATTCGTTTTAAGGCAACATAATTATTTGGAACGTGTTTTTAATTTAAAATATATAAAAACTTTAACAAAATTTACCAACATCTTAATAATAACAATGTTTAATGTTGAAAGAAATTGAAACAATCAACTCTTAACAGACATATTACACAAAAGTAAATATTTTGCCGTAAAAAAAATCTGGTAGGTACTCTTATTTAAGTTTTTCTTTTTTAGTCCCAAATTTTTCTGTTTCTGTTTCCAGTTTCCGTAACTGGGAAGATTTTCATTTCAAAATTTATTTCAAGCATTTTTGTTAATGTTTGCGAAAGCTATACTATTCAAAGACAAAAATTTTAACTCATAATTTTGTTTTGGCTCTCTGCACTGACTTAAATGTTATTAAACTACACCTGGTACTCGTGAAATTCCAAATTTTTTCTAACATTGGAAGCAAAAATTCGAAGTAGTTGGTCTTTTTGTGTGTTTTTTGTAATGCACGGATAATCCGCACCCGGATAATCGGGGTTATACTGTATGACTTTTATTTTCACTGTAGCGTGAAAGTATGGGGCTCCAAGTTGTTCCCTGCATGCCACATCTTCCAATCGCTCTCTAATCGCAAAATCCGCATCGGAAAACGCCATTAATCTCTCACCTGCCTCATAAACCCTCATAAATGTCACGTAAATTTGTACTTTCGTGGCAAGAAAATGCAGCATTCGTGATTAATCCCCTTTAAATACGAAGCTTTACGTAATAAAGCCATTTTTTCGCGATAAGAATTGGGTCGGGTTTCAAAATAAATACAATGAATTAAAAGGGTTTTAGTAGCACGACTTACAATATGGTCGTGGGTGGTGCGACCAAATGGAAACGTACGTGCCGTAAATTATCTTCTGTTTATAATTGTGTGGAAAGAATAGAGTTTATTTTATTATCGGTGTCGTTCAATTACACGCTTGGTTGCTACTTTTATCACACGAAAAACGATATTGTTCTCTTTTTTTTTGGTCGCCACGGATGTCCCCGTCGAAATTAAGAAGAGATTGGTATCTCGTCATTCCGCTACGTGCGCATGATAATAAGTTTAAATTTCGAAATAATTACGATCGGTTTGTGTCGTCGCACTATTAACGACCGAATACAATGAAGTCTTCTAGACGGTATTGTTAAATAAAGCGAGGTCCATAACGGCGAAATTATCTGTCCATCATCAACAAGGATCATTAGAGGGCTCTTGATGATAGGACTGAGCGGCCACAAACACAATAGACGTATGTTGAACTGTTATTGTCGAAGAAAGCACACGTGCGGCTTTCGGCCGAAATATCACCTTTCAAACTCCAAATTTAATGAAGAGTAAATTAATTGAAAAAATTGAATTTTCGAATTCGGGATATGTAGACCGGATCCTCAGCAACACAAGCTCGAGAAAAACGAGACGCTAATTTAATCCCAGATGTAGTCAAATCAGCAGTTTATCTAATTCAAGTTAATCACCCCGTTTGATATAATCTACCTAATGTGATTATACATATTTTATATTATTAATACGACGCAATATTGTAACGCTTGTCAATTTTCCTTATCCTTCCCTCCACCATCGATTTAACGTCAATAACTCAATATTTTTCCGCCTTTTCCTGTGTTAAATTCGCGCCTCTTATCTCCCTCGCCACCAATTCGCACCAAAACTCCATTTTATTCGTTTACAAAAGCAAACCCAAAGCAAACAATAAATCATGCATTTCCCCGTTTTCTGTATAAACAGTTGTAATGACGTGACACGTCCCTTTACCTGAACAACTCCGTTTAAGACAATTTAGAGCTCTTGTTCTCGTCAAATTTGGGGCAGGAACCAATGGTCAGTCAAAATGGATATTTGGTCACAGTTTTATTGCAAAGACCCTAAATCATGAAGGACCAGGTAGAATCCTAACGACTCTGTTTACTCTACACTTTCTAACAAGAAATTTAGAAGTCTGTGAATTTTGATTTCGTTGGACTTGGCGTACTGTGCGGTATGCCCATAAAACTTTAATACGTGCAAAAACTGCAAAGTGCATTATGTTTCTTGTGGTCTCAAAAACGCCCTGTCTTTTTCTTGTCTTCTTCATCTTTGGTGGTCGATGAAGAGGACCAGTGTCTAGCAATTCAAATTATGCGGATTAAAATCCGATTTCCCACGCCTTCCCCAGATCTCATCAGTGACATCTAATTAAAGTGATGTTAATGACAGTCGTACTTCAACCTCAACTCAGCGGAATCTACGTTTGAAAAAGGCCAAATTTCACGTACGCGTGTTCTGTACCTTTTTTTCACTGAACCTCGTCGACCTTGGAAATGGCGGAGCCGCGTTTTTGCCACTGATTTATTTACAGTGTGCTTATGACAAATTACGTTCGGCATTGTTTGGTGTTTTTGTTGTTGCCAATGTAATTACAATCCGGCTCACTTATCTACTAGATCTTGTCAAGAACGAATCCACATGGAACGGATCTGATAATGAGCAGGTGGGACAACTTGAGAGCCTCAAAAGGTTGAGTGCTACCGCGCGGACAATTTGTCTATTATGGACGCGGACAGGTGATCCTAACGGTTTTTTAAAGACGCCGTCCGAGAAAGAAATGCACCGATCTCGTTATCGTGGAAAGTGAGTTCCGAGCTTGTGTCAACACCGATAGAACGAATGTCAATAAAATTCGGAGATTTTCCGCTTGATGGCAAATATTTACTGCAATTTTGCTCAGAGTTGCCACTTTTCAGAGCGGCGAGTTTAATGTGGCGTGGTATTTCTAGCTGTGACAAGTACTAAGAAAAAAAAAGTGACTAGTACAATAAAGACAACTTTTTATTAGAATCGCCGAGTCTGGAAGTTGTGTCTTTTGCTTATTGTCCGCGACCCAAATTGCCTGTCATGGATATCAACCCTTTCGAGTTTGGAGTAATTGGACGTTGAATCTATTTGCATTGTAAAATCGCGGTAGATTTGAATTCCTCTGCAAGTACATTACAATAATTTGAGCGTGGAAATCCCGTTGAGATTCGTCCGAACTCTGCAAAAATCGTCGGAAGCGCATCTCCTGTCCATCTGTCGTTCGTTAATTAAAACAAATTACCATAAAATAAAATGACTGTTTAACATGTCCCGTTAGAGGTCCATAAATCGAATCTTTTAAAACTTTGGAGCGAGTGTTGCGTGGTCCCTTCTTTCTCCGTAATCAGCTTAATTTAAAACCAAACAAATTAAGTGAATTTAAATTTCAGGTTGTCGGACGACTCTTTATTACACGTTTTAATTTGAAATTATAACTTACACTTTATTTGTTCGCATGTTCGGGTTGGGTGGTCGAGTTTTTGTGTTGGCTGTACTGAAGCTCAGAGGCTTCAAATTATCAATTGAATCCGTAAAAAGGGTGTTTATCAAGGGTGCGTGGCTCTTATCGGAGTAGGGGGCGCTGCCACCAACACCTGCCGCAACCAGTCATAAATCCTCAGATTACATCTCGAGACTTTTATGACTACGTTATAATTGATTTCATTACGTCGCAAGTGTTCCAATCTTCCACTTAAGACCATTGTGGCGCTGTTCAATGAACTTGAGGATAATATTTCACTTAAAGTGAAAAAAACGCGCTCTTAGAATAAGTAGTTTTAAATTGCTCGCGCCGAATCACCTGTTTCCGGTCTTTTCGTCACCTACAACACCCAACATAACCTCAATCAACTACCACCGGTATCGTAGCAACGCGAAAAAATGCCCCCTATCAGTCGTACCAAAAATAGTATACATAACTTACCATATATGAATCCAAAATTTGGCGTTAACACAGCCACTACGTCTTTTCTTCCATTTAAAAACTCGAGTTCTTTGTGTCTTCAGCGTACAACCGAACAAGACTACCACAAACAACTGACTGTCGAAGAACCGAGCGTCTACGATGCCGGCACGAACTCAACAGGTGGCCATATTGTTGTCTGGGAAGGGAGGTTGGTTTTTTTGCTACCAAAGTAATAAAATCAAATCTGTTTTCAAGCGGCGGCTTCTTCTGAAATTAATTGAATTTCGCCGACGAGGTGCTCGCTGCAAGAAACATAAATCTAGCGATTACAGGTTCCGCTCTCTACTTTTGTACAAAAATGATTAAATTCAGATTCGTTACCAACAAAACTAACAAATAATCCCCAACGTTTCACTGTAAATATTTGTGTTGTAAAATATGTGAGTATTACCCTGGTTAGAAAAATAAACAAGGGCTGTTGTTATAGAGCTGTTCCGCTCTGCAGGGATCACATGACCGGAAATATATCCCCGGCATCTATGTTTTCAATTTTCTAGGTCTTGGAACGTTGGATTGAAAAGAGAAAATCCTTAATAAGATCTGCAATTTTCTCTTGATACAAGCTTACATGGTTCAGAAATACAACTGAAAATAGCGGCTGATAAAAAATTGAGATTACAGTGCAAATATCAGTTGTTATACCTTCGCATCAAACTGAAAATTCTATTAACCAATACCACCCAACCATAGCCTACTTTAACTACAATTTTTTACGTAGACACCTCGTGCCTTAAATCGTATTCACAGATTCAAATTAATAATCCCCCGATTTTTCTACCCACACAGGGCGGCCATAAATTTCAATCCTATCGCTCATGTCTCATCACCACAAAACTATTTATTTATTATTTCAAACAGTCAGAACTATCTCTACATAATTTAAGCCATTGTGTTCTCACTGTCCAAGGTTGCCATATCAGGGCATCTTAATGCACTGGGTCTCACTTTTATCTATGGGCATGAATTTAAAATGACTCAAATAATAGCGATCCGGAAAGCAAGTATCATCTTTCGGTTCTTTATCAGAGCCGGCATTGGAAGAAATGCGAGAAGTGGAGATGGGAAAAATGTGAAATTTGAGAAAACTAAACAATGGGCGACGGCAACTCTGGAATTTGTGTGAAAGAGATTGAAAAAATTGGCAATTACATAATTAATTACAAAAAAGCACCTACAAACCAGGAAAAAAGATGGAACTTTATGACATTATTGTTTGAATAATGTAAAAAACGAAAGAAGAAGAATTCAGAAAATTGCAAACATTGTCATAGAAAAGTCACCATGAGACTTCTTGCAATGTTTTTGGGGGATTATAGGGAAAAACAGTAAAGTTTCAGCCGCCTCTGTCGATTGTACTATTGATTAATTAGCTAAGTGTCCATAAAATCTTCTGTATAGTCATTAAAGCCATAGTTAATAATTCCAAATGATTCGACAAATTCTATTATTACGTTTTATTTGCAAAACATTTGATACCCCCAGCAGAGAGTTCCCATGATCATGATATCGCCACGATCTTCACTCATGGAATTTACTGATAAATGACGTCTTTTACTAAATTTAACCAAGAGTCTTATTATTCAAAAAAATAATAATAGCTAGTAATTAGCTAGGTTCGCAAAATTTGCTTTGCAACATGAAAAAGATGAAAAACTTTCAAATGATTGGACAAATTCTATTTTAACATTGTATGTGCTTGCAAAATATCTGATGCCCCCAGCAGAGTTCCTACGGAATCGCCACGATTTTCTGTCATGGAATTTACCGATAAAGAGATTCCTTCATAGAAACATATCGTGCCAAAGGTTATCCTTGATAAAAATTGATACTCTTCTTGATAATTGCTCATTTAAATGACATGCAACGTTCTTACTATCGTCATTCGTGCTGTAAACATGGACGTGAAACCACCACAAGTGTTGAAAAAACCCTTAAAAGTCCCCAGAAAGACCCTCATGGGACCTGGACCGTCAAATTGCTCCCCGAGGGTCATGCATGCCATCTCCGAGCCCATCGTGGGACACATGCATCCGGAGATATTTAAGGTAAGGAATGTGTCAAAGAAAAAGTGTTCTAAAAATAGTCCAATTTTGTGCCCTAGTTGACGAATCATTTACAAACTCTCTTCTAGATAATGGACGACGTCAAAGAGGGTATCCGCTACGTTTTCCAAACCAACAACCCCCTCACCCTTGCCGTCAGTGCTTCCGGCCATGGAGGCATGGAAGCAGTTCTTTGTAACCTCTTGGAACCTGGAGATACAGCTCTGATTGCTATCAACGGCCTCTGGGGTCAAAGAGCCATGACGATGGCAACACGTTACGGAGCAAATGTCGTAACTGTTGAAACTGAAGCCGGCAACAATTTCACCCTTGCACAAATAGAAAATGCAGTTTCTAAGTATAGACCCGTATTGCTTTTCGTAACGCAAGGAGAGAGTTCTTCGGGAGTTTACCAGAATTTGGAGGGCGTCGGAGATATCTGTCACAGATATGGTTGTCTTTTAGCGGTGGACACAGTGGCGTCTTTAGGGGGAGTTCCGCTATTTGCTGACAGATGGGGCGTGGATGCCGTGTACACCGGGTCACAGAAAGTTTTGGGAGCGCCTGCGGGGATGGCGCCGATTTCTTTTAGCCCCAGAGCACAGTAAGTGGTAAAAAATGTTTTTTTCGAATGATGCAAAATATTCTTTCGTCAAACAGAAAACGAATTTTCTCACGAAAAACCCCCGTGACGGTCCTGTACTGGGACATGACGGTACTAGGCGATTACTGGGATTGTTTCGGCCGTTCCCGCGTGTATCACCACACCATAGCTGGCCAACTTTTGTACGGTTTAAGAGAAGGACTTGCTATCATTGCGGAGGAAGGCTTAGAAAACGTTATAAAAAGGCACCAAAATTGCGCCCAACGCTTTTATCGTGGACTGGAAGCATTGCGTCTGCAACCGTTCGTTGAAGAAGAGCACAAGAGGTTGCCTACAGTAACATCCATCAAGGTACCACTCGATGTGGATTGGCGCGATGTTTTATCTTACGCGATGAAGAAGTAAGTAAATGATGAAAAAAAAGACCGTTTCATAGTTTTCTTTATAGCTACCAGTTGGAGATTAGTGGGGGCTTGGGTCCGACCGTTAATAAGATCTTTAGAGTGGGAATAATGGGATATAATGCCACTCCCGATAATGTTGATTTGGTTTTAGAAGCGTTGGGGGCGGCGTTAGAACACGCTCGTGGCGTTCGTGGTAGTAAATTATAGAATTTGTTTGTGAAGCGTTTATTTCTAGCTAGCAGGTACACTTAAATATAGCTCGTTTGTTACAATGTTGCATTACCTTTTCCACGTCCTAATTAATGTCAACAGAAGAAATAAAATTACCAAATGCAATCTTGAGGCCCTCTTTATCACTATATTACAATCTTATCGAATACAAAAGTTAGTTGGATAATAATAAAAGTATGATTAAGACTTAACTAGAAAAACTAACAAATTTACAAAGCGTATGCTTTTATATTATGATCATACAGCAAAAACTATATACAATATATTTATAACACTTCATCACATTCACTCTGTATTGTATAAACCTATAAATAATTTAGCGAAATACTGTATTATTGCAGGGGAGATTCCAACTAAATGCTCTTACGAGTGTATTGCTTTAAGTACCTAGATTTTTGTGGGGAGGGGATGGCACCAAATGATATGTCCTACATAGATACAAGGGGAAGATGCACAAGAACCCGTACACAAAACTGTACAAATCAAACCAAAAAAATTGAGTATAAATATTATACATAACACGATGGCGGTTCCTGTCCAAGTTCCTCGCCCTATCAGCCTTCATCTCTAGTGAGTATTGGGTCTCGAAGAAACCCCCGATACAACTATGGAATAACTTATCAATAAATAATATACAGTGCAGTCAAATAATTAAGTAATATCCCGCCGAAAACTACATATAAAAAAATAAATAAATATTCTGTCAGAACCCGAATTAATTGACTGCGCCATCTAAACAAACCTACAATAAACCGACGCTTGAATAAATACGACAGCTCCATTCTTCCTGTCTCAGTCTTCTTTGGTAAACGGTAACTGGACTTTGAAGTCCGAAAGTTCCAATGCTTGTCAGTCTAGTTTCACTAGGACTTGTTCCAAACACCTCTTCAGCTTTTTTGTGACCGGTGATTTTTCTTGTGTCTGTACTTTTTGCACTCTTTCATTGTGCAACAAACGGCGGAGCTATCTCCTGTCCTCTGTCTCTTCTTCATTTTGAACCTTTGTTCGCACATTGCGCGATCGCACTCCCTCCTGCACGAAGGTTTGCCGTTGTCACAGCGACAAGTCACACATTTGAACACTCCAAGAGACGCTATAGCTGGATGGTACTCACTCCCGTTGACGTATGGTTTATCGGGATTGTACAAATTCTTGCAACCCCCTTCGGCCAACACTTGATCGGCACTCTTCTCCGGGTCCGGTGTCGGTGAAGAAAACACACCTCGTGTTTCGTCGTCAGCGGAGAAAGTACCATTCATAGTGTGGTCAATGCGACCGCAGTTTCTGCAACACTCTTGCTCGTTGGATATCCTGGAACACTTGATCTCGCGATAAATAGGATCGCAACTGCAGGTCGTGCACGAATCGAAGCCGGTAGGAATCAAGAACGGATGGAAACGACTGCCCGGAGAGTAGGGTTGGCCATTGAAAATGCACT
This sequence comes from Gnatocerus cornutus, assembly GCA_029298725.1. Classification (NCBI taxonomy): domain Eukaryota; kingdom Metazoa; phylum Arthropoda; class Insecta; order Coleoptera; family Tenebrionidae; genus Gnatocerus; species Gnatocerus cornutus. Next base: position 7,212,669 of record CM055517.1, read on the forward strand.
TTGGCGGAACGTTCCTGTTCAACTCCATTTGAGTTGTCGCGTTGACACAGATAGGGCAGCACTCTTCAGGCATGCTCATGAGTTTCATATTGGAGGGGCATTCCACAGCTGGGCAGTTCATGGTAAAGCACTTGTTGACTCCGTTTTGGCAGAAGCACATTGTACACGGATTTGCGGCGGAAATCCACTGACTCTCTTCTTGGTAGAACTTGCCTTCGTAGAGACAATCCCCGCTGGGACCGCCGTGGACGTCGGTGTCATCCAGAGTTCCGCGAAGGTCGTTACTTGGACTCAAGTGTTGACACAGAGGTGGAGACACTACGTGAGTCACCGTAGCTACTAGAAGCGTGATCTTGGTGTCTTTTTCCTTGACTTTGAGGAAACCAACACCGCTATCTAAACGGTTGATCTCTTCGCGAGTTAACGCGTTAACAGGGCTTCCTTCAATCTGATTACCTTGGAACTCTTCAAGATGTCGGGCAACAACAGGGGCACCGGGGGCAAGCATTGGGAGCAACTCTAAACTTAACTCTAATGTGCGATTCACTTGTCCGAGACCCGAAAGCGATACGTCATAATGGATGTAACAGTCATTGTCTATGTATAACCATGCAAGCCCCACTGCTGACGACGGCATCGTGTAATTCTCACGTTTTAATAAGAATGGAGCTGGAGCATCTCTGGCATCAGCCACCGGTTTCGCGACTAACCGTCCCCTGATCAAGTTGGCATCTTTAGGGGTAGCAACATTGACAACCAAGTTACCAGAGTACAAAGGTTCGAGTACTTTAGGGCTTAACTTGGCAACAGTCCCGTTGGCCCAACCGTTAACAAAAGACGGAGTCAAATCTTCAAGTTCCGTCCTTCGCTTAGTGCTCGTGTCCACGAGAGTTATGAAAGTGGTATTGTCGGGGGTTGTTCGTAGGTTGTCGATTTGAATGTTGTAAACCAAGGACCCTTCGTTGTTAAGGTAAAGCCATGCGAGACCCGAAATACCAACACCGTTGGGGTCCGACGCACTTGGAGCTAACGTTGTTTGAAAAAGCTCACAAGTAACTTTGGTTAAAACGTTTCCAGAAAGGCGTAAGCTGTCAGGTTTAGATACTGAAGAAACACTAAGAATCAAGCGGCCTCGGGTTAGAAGACGCAAGTCCGCGGAAGTTACCGGGGAACGGACTTCAACGGTGTTAAGAACATAGTGGGGCTTTTTGACGACAACCACCTAAGAAAAAGAGTTGTAGATTCAAAATAAACAAGACAACAAAGTCTTACCTCTTGAAGGATATACTTCTTGTCATCCACTGATAAAGTTACGTTGATGGGAACATCCGCAACTTCGTCAACCGTAAAGAGTCCATTGAAAACTATGGCTAAGTAAATAGACGTAGACACAGACGTTGATATAGAAACAATTGCCGTTCCTCCAGCACCCGCCATGGAGCTACTGGTACCACCAGCCGGTTCCAATAACGAACTAAAGTTTTCCGAAGCTAAAGCTGAAAATTTGGTCACTTGTCCACTGAGGGTAAACTCAGCTTGGTCTTTAACGCCCCAAACCAAAACCACGTAAATTTTTTCTTGGCGAAAACGCTTGCGATACTCATGTGGAATTCGGCGCCAGACCCCACAGACTTTTCGCGTGGCGTTCTGGTACAAGCTATTGACCAAACCGCCGGATCTCGATAAAACGAACTCTTCAAGAATGTTGCCATCGCTGTCTACAAACTGCAGAGACCTAGGTCTCGCCGCTTTGTCCGAAATGTAGAACGAATAGTAGAGGTTCTTCTTGTGGAAGGTAAATCTCCCAGTGGCCACCACGTTGTTCTTATTCAAGTTAGTAGAGGTAGGTTTCGTCAGGTCGTTGCGGAGGACCAAAGACGATCTTTCCGTAAGAAGAGCCGCGTAATCTAGAACAAAAAACAGCATGAGGTTGCTGGAATGAGTGGTAATTGAGCTTCTTACGTTTGGTGCTACTCTTCTCCTCGGCGTCGGTGGCATTTTGAGGGACGATGTCGATGACGTCAGAATCTGTAATCAAGATGCAAATGAGCGTATTCCGGTTGTTCGGAATTATGAATGGAACTGCCGACCGAGGGCGTAAGTGCATCGATCGGACAAATAGAAAGTTGTGAGAAAACAAGCGAGCATCACATATATGGTCGTGTCGGCCGTATGCGACGAAATCGGTGGAAATCCAGAAGAGTTTTGGCGGTAAGAAACGCGTCGTCGTTCTAGTCCGCTTCTAAGAAACGCGTCGTCGTTCTAGTCCGCTTCCGCGTATCGTAAAGGTGTCGGTGTTAACGCCGCTGGTCCCGACACCGTGAGACATGTCGCAGACGCGCGAACATTATCTCAGGTCGCGGGCGCCAGTCTGGCGTTAAAGATTCGCATTCATCACCGACGGCTCGTCCATAAACCTCATTGATTATTCCATATGAAAAACCGTGGACCCAAACGGAAAAATTCCTGGTTATTTTTAGCCAAGTCGAATGAAATAATAGTCGCGCGAGTCTCGCAAGGCACGCGTCTCTCTGTAATAATAGACGTAACTAAATATTTACACTGGCGCCATGAAATTATAATGCGAACGTCATGAAATCGTGTCAGAGCATCTTCGCGAGATTATTTTCGGAGGTGCAGAGACGACGCCCTTGAAGTCGAGCTGCGACAAAAAAGCAGTCGCCGACACCGCCTTCCAAATATATTGGACGGTAAAGTCATATCGACGATCTCGGAATGTGTTAACAACGTCCACCGACCGCCATCTTGTCTCATCAATTAGCGATTGTGGGAGTATTATTTAATAACAGAACTAGCTGGATGCAGACGGAGGAGTCTCGTCGTGGCGCCATCTGCATTTCAGTGGGTGTCTTTCACTTACCCACGACCGCCGTGACGTTGCTCTCTTTGCACCGTTTACACGGTGTTCTTATCGTATGCCCTCTGAACCCGCAGCAGCCAGTCAACAGCGTTTTGCAACATCACAGGCGCCACGAATGCAGACCAAAATTCCGCAAGAAGCCAAAGTTGTTCCGCGGTCCTTGGAGCAAACATCCCCCCAGTATGTGCGTTTGTCATCGGATATTTATGTAGGTCGCCGGGAGCCGCTCACGTCCGTCTAGATGGCCTTGCATTTTACGACACTACGTACTCTCAAAGTCAATACACCGCGAAAATGCCAATTTATGCAGAAAATGTTAATGAAGCGCGCAGAAAATGTGGTTTTCTCGGCCGATTGCGTCACAGCGGGATTTTTTCCATCATCGCTGGTACTTGCGGGAATGCCCAGAGCTTCACGCAAGTACCGAGAACCTAGTGCACGGAATTCCGACCAGAATGAGGCTCGCTCCGGGACAATCTCTTAAACGATTCATGCATGTTCGCCGCCAGAAATCTTTTCAAAATACGCAGAATGTTCGTTGTGATGTTTTGGCCTCGATTAAATGCGACACCCGGCCTTCGTTCAAGGAAAAAAAAGAGGCGCCAAGATGTCAAGGCGCAATCATCATCCCCGACTTACCGTAGGGATCGCCCGGGCACGTCTTGCAACATCTTCCTGGATGGTGTACAGGTTCGTCGCAGGTAGGTTCCGGGCACTCATTTTTGATACTTCGACACTGAACTCGGGCCACAACCCGTCGTTTCTTGTGTAACTGCAAAAAAATCGAAAATCAAAACGGGTGTATACAGTTACAGGGCGCCGGTAGATCACAGTGGTGGAACAGTTGCCGGTCACCGACCCAGCTGACCTCTACCTTTAGACGCCCCCGTACTGAAATCTCGCAACGTTGACACACTCTGAGAGCGCTGAATCAATGGGTTTGGGATGGGCGCATGAATGGGACACTTACCGCAACGCACTCGCACTTCATGCAGTAAAGGACGCCGATGGGCACTCCCAGGTCGGGGATCCACTGAGAACCTAGCTCGCGGACTTGCTTCCCGAAGACACATTCTGAAAAAAAAAGAACAGATTGAAATTCGCTCGCTTCACTCGTACAAACTAGCTGCGGTGGATATTTTATTGATCAAACAGCCAATTTGATTTGCGAATAGTCCTGTATTTTTCTCAATACGTTAGTCATACTGTTTTTAATAAAACGTAGTAGGTATGAGGTCAACAGGTTGTTCAATTCTTGCCCAAGTAACTAGATCTTCGCTACTTTCACAAGTTTTTTTCAAAGTCTCCATGTAGTTCCCACGTTTATCCATCTTTGACCTTTCCCAACAATTGCATCAGACTTAACGCTTCCCCCAATGGAACCCCCGGCCGTTACGCAACGGGACTTTTACGCATGCGCCTTTTCGTATTATTATTCGGTGATCTAAGCGACATTGGCCTCAAAAATATGTTTACTACGAGCCTGCGGCGTATTTTCGCCGATTATCAACGTCGCGTTTTTTTCGGATGTCTGGACGCTTTATAATTAAATCGCGCGACTATTTCCAACTGTTTAGAATCGTTCGGATTACTACATTGCATCGTACTTCGCAAATGTCAACTTGGAGGTGTGATCTTTGCTCGTTACATGCATTTCCACTTAGCATTTGATCCACTTTTACTCGCGGCCGCCATTTTTACACACATCCCTCGCCATTTTTTTCCAGTCACGTGATCAGCCATTATGATGGCGGTAATTAATAGCGTCGTAAAAACTACTGTTTTAAAAACAGGTAATTGCTGGGTAATGATGGACATTTGCATACGGGCTTTTAATGCATAAATTCAATGATTGGATGGGTAAAAATGCCACCAGTGGCGTGACATTCGACAGATGACAGGAGTTTGACAGGCGCGGACTGGATTATATGACCGGAAAAAGAGTGAAAGTTGACACGACAGTAACGTGTTTTGATTTCATGTTCTATGATTTATTACGAGAAATCTCTGAGGCAACTGAAACTTTCGTTATTATCGTTATCGACGAACTTTGGAAGTACTTGTACCGATTTACATACAATTGGTGGAGGTTGGCAGCCCTGGGGCATCACTCAGTCACTCATTACAGCATTTACCGCCTTGTCGCCAATTACCTCTTATCAAAGGTGATTGCAATTACAATTAAACAACTGTAATTAAAGGTTTTATCTATTGTAATGAAGTAATTTAGCTTGTCTTCGGGGATGTAGCGGCAAACTACTGAAGGTAAAACCCCCACAAGGGTACCAACCCAAATTTGGGGATATTTGTTTTTGAATAATTCTGTCAATATGAAAGCACTTTATCATCCACTTTTAGATTTCGGAGAACGTCGCCATTCGTCCGGCCTTAGATTATATTTAAAAATCGCCTATTTTAAATACAATACAAAAGTTTCGGCAGCGTCAAGGCCGCCCTCTGCTTGTCAATTAATACAGTGACGTCACTAACGTCTGCGGGTGGTTCTGGTCACAACACCGGTGGTATAACCCGTTCGTAATGATACCTTTATTAAAGTCGATGTCGAGTGTCTTATTTAACGTTAAGCAGAACAATTTCGCTATGTTTTTGTTGCAAGCAGCTTTTTCCACTTCACGGTGGGCTGAGACAGCTACAATTCTCTCAAGAACTGGTTTGATTTTTTCTTGAATGTAAGTAAGTATAACTAGCGCATATTTTGCCACAATATGGCAACCTACACCGTTCAAACTCAGGGGTGACAGTACCAGCAGTACCACCAACCCAACGTGGTCTTTTCCCGCGGGCACCTCCATCGAAAGCGAGAGTACTCTTCATCAGCGGCCATATCTCGCTAGACAAATGCCAGGAGTTCAATCCAGATGGGCCTCAGGATATATTAGTCATGTTATATCGAGCTTGGCGCGAATTCAATGCCGCAGACGGACGCGACACGACACACCTCTAGACTGGGCGCATCGACCAAGAGGAGAGTGCAGAGGTGCACTCGACTTCTTCCTGGTCGAACGACACCGTGACGTCACTTTAAAACCATCGTTTCGACCCCGATTATTACATCTTCGCGGTTTCCATTTCGGTCGGTTCGCGGTCGGCGCCACCGACTTCAATATGTCAGTATTACAGCCGCATTCAAAGTCAACGATCTGGTAATGTGGTTGCAAATACGCGCCCGGCACCCGATCTTATTTTATCCTGATATAAATAGACCTTTGATTCCCGAAACGGCGCGGGAAACACTTCCGCCACCGACAGAGACAAGCTATAAAGAAAAAGCGACATTTGCTGGGGCGGCACACCACAGGACCTCGTTCTAAGTCCTGATCTGCTAGCTGAAAGGAAAAGTTGGAACGTACACTTCATTGACTAAATGGTGCACCTCAAGGCTCAGGTTTAAGCTCAATACTTGGAGACTGTGTCCCCCAAATCTGCAATTTTTTCCTTCTTGTTTGACTACCAGCTGTCTTCCTGTTTCCCTGCTGAAAGGCGCGTGGGAGTTAAAGAAAGCCGAAAACTGTCGGTTATGATTGAATGCTAATGCAGAGGTGTTCCGAATGGTCGCACGTAGGTGCCCCCTAGTTCAAGAACGACCGTCGAAAAAATGCCGAGCAACTATTGTGTAGTCGTCGAAAAAACGCGAATATTTGTACAAGTCGTGTGTCATACTTATTTAAAACACCTGTGATTCGAGCGCTAAGGTGTGTGTTTATTGTTCATCTGGCACGCCATAAATTATGTGGGTGGAACACGGGGACGGCAAACACAACTATTAGCTCGGTTTGAAACGCGCCTAAAAATTAGTAAAATTAATCAAGAACTATGCACATCAAATCTGGCGCCTGCAAAGCTGTGTACATCAAATTTGGCGCCCCAAAGTGGGACTTTGAAAAAACTGAATAAACAACGGGGCCGTGTGGCGAAATTGAGACTTATTACTTTGGCACGTCTGCGTCTGTCTATTACATAAATTTATTTTTACTGCACCGCTTTCCGAAACTACAAAATTCCGACCAACTTGGCATGACCGAAGTCATTTACGCCCTAGTGATCGGTATAAAATACCAAAATAACTGGAAATATTGCAAAAACATGCGATTTTGGGTGACGGCCAATACGGCATATATCGCGCGTGTTGATGTGAACCGCCCTTTAATTTAACGCATTGCCAGGGGCGGTTCGTTTCGCTTTCGCTGTGAAAGCCGAACTGCAAGGTGATGCAAGTCGTGCGCAATGGTTTATGCACGAGTTCACAAATTCGAAGAGAACTGCAATGAAAGAAAAAAGGAATATGGAAAGGAGACAGCGATCGATGGGATAAAGGGAACGCGAAATTCCACAAACTAATTTTAACGTTATTTACTTTCTGCGTTCAAGTTATGATCGCATTGAAATTTTGCTTTTGGTGTTTTCTGGGCGTCCTCGCTCTCACGTCGCACTTTGCCCGTTTCCACGTCATTAGACCGCCCTTTGTATCGCAGTTCGCTCCTTATCCGTGTCTGGTTTATGCTAACCTTGCGCATTCACGTCTTTAATGCAAAATCATCGATATTTAATGAACACGTCGAGCAAAAGCCGATCGATAAAAATCAGCGGTAAATATAAACAAACTGACTTTTTCAGTTCCGTGTGATTTCGGAGGCCGCTTGAGGGGGCGTCGCGACATTTCCCTTTCTCAAAAAAAAAATCGCCAAATAACACTAAATAAAAATCGTAACGAGCACACGCTGAACAATATTTGCATAATAAGTAGTTATTAAAAATAGCCGCACCGAGGATTTTTTGCAAATGTCAACATACATGCGGCTAAAAATTAATTTACTGCTTAATTACTTCTCTCTCCGCCAAGTTCTGATAATTTATTAACACATTTACCTTGAAAATTAATGTTCTATTTGGCATCATCGTATTTACATAATGATTGTTGTGAAATTGGCGTAAAAATACACAGTTTTCGCCAGCATTGAGGTTAACGACATTTCGATTTTCGAAACTAATCGGGTGCAACCAATGTGGACAATTGCGGGGCCAACGGCCATCAAAAATCGGTTTATTTTATTATTCAGGCGTGTTTGTTGCCTTAACTGCATGTGTGCGATGAACGCCGGTTTATTTTATTTGGGCGCTGATAGCAATAATAATGTTGATGGTCTGATGATAGGTTAGTTCGCGCCGACATCGAGGCGAAGAGATGTTAAATTCACGGTTTCACAGTTCATAACGCCAAAACACGATTTGACACTGCACTTTTAACTGACCGCACAATTCATGACTGCAAGTCTCGCCAATTTTAAGATCTTTGAGCATTTAATTTTTTTGTCTCGCCCAAATCAATATTTAGCCAAATTTGACTGAAAAAAGCTAAGAGTCATTTGTCAAAACTTTGTGTGGTTAATTTCGCGCTCGACCTCGTCGTTAATTTTTTTCTCATCTTATGAATGGGCATTTGTGCGTCTGCTCATCGACCTTGTGGTCATTTCCACGTCTCCACCAACCCAACAGACAAAAAAATTCTTAAACGAGACGCATTTCCGCCTCTCCTCACACACATTACCAACTTAAGAAATCCAGAACCGGAGCAAAGTTAATTTCGCAGTCGCGTTTATTATTTGTTGTTGTAACTAAAAATAGCCGGCGCCAGCGATTGTTAAAATTTCATGCTCGGTGAGCCAACCGTCTCCATCAATTTGTTTATTATTACTTAATGGTTTTGCAACATTTTTTGGGCGCATTCCGCGTCAAGCGCTGCTGCATCGAAACAATTATAGTTGCGACGTTCGCGTCGCGACGCCGAGCTATTTGAGGATGGACTCGATTCAGGTCATCTACTTCGCGACGGCGACCTTCTCTTTTATCGACATCGGGCGGATTTCAGCGCGGAAATCGGAAATGTGACGAGTCAACACTGACTTTTGATCATTGGGGATTGACTAGAAATGGAAATGAGATAGTTATGTGCATGCGGACGTGACACAGGTGGCTGGAAAAATCAAGAGATGCGCAGATTGTGATGAATGGCAGGAATGCGACGAGAGTGCTGTGGCGAAGGAGGTGGCTGAAGATGTGCAGGAATTTCGCGAAACGGGGACGGTCGACAAATTGTTGCGTGCAACAACTGCAACGGCTTTAGGCAGACTCGCAGGGTGAAAGCAAAATTTGAACCCTCCAAGTTGACTGATATTTCCAATTAGCAAAAAACTATAAAGTTGGCAATTTATTTCACTGCGGCAGATTTTGTGCTATATTAGGTTTATTTAAAATTACAGGACCTTTGGAATTGCTTGTAACTCAAATGTAATCATCATAAATTGTAGCAATAGACAAACAAACCTAATCAATACATCGAAATTGCTCGTAATTTTGCGTGCTGGGTAAGTAACAATACACATTGCATCATGGTAAGGCTGGGCTTGCAATAAAACCTATTTACCAAAAAGATTTTTTAACGAAGCCTAGACTGATAATTCAAGCGAAACCTTAGCGATGAGAGCTGATCTCAATCTTGGATAATAGCACGAAGAAAAACAATGCCACATAAGTAAAATCGAAAGTAGAAAACTTGAAAAATTAGATCAAAATCGATTTTATCAGAACTAATCCAGTTTCGATCGGTTGCTCGGCAAATAAAAATTATTACGTCCGAAATAAATTAACACGACCATAATCAAAGACTATAAAAGTGAGTTTGTTAGCGCGGTGGTAAAAATATTACGTCGATCGCACACCTGTGAAAATTACACGAGATTTTAGAGAGTTTGAATGTCGTTTAGATAAACCAAGATAATAATTTCTTCATTACCTGAAATTTCGTGATGAATACTAAATAATATTGTCGCCAGGATTGATTATGTCAATCTATTTTTTCAACGTTATCATAAAGTGCTACTGAAGTAACTATCACTACTATCAGATAAGGCTTCTATAAATGTATTTTCATCGTTGATCATTGTAGAGGCGATTTTTGACACGCTGCAGTGACCAGGCTTATCAAAAATTCGACCTTGAGATTAACCCAAACAATCCTCTTTTCGATTACCAAAATAAAAAATAAACAAACATCAGGTGATGTCAAAGTTCATTTTATAATAATTTCGAAAAACGCACCTGCAGCTTTATTCCTTGTCCTGGTGCTGTCGTCTAAAAGCGGCGATTTGGACCTGGCTCCGGTGGCGGCGATAACCGCCGCCAAAACAATCCACTTGATCATGTCGCACTTTTTTTTAACTCACAACACTTCACTGAGTTTTATCTCGAAAACATCTTCAAGATGCGACTTTATGTAATAAGGTGACACTGTGACGTAGACGTACGAACGCGTCGCCAGCCTAGTGGAAACTGATTGCTAAGAAAGCACGACGTACGACTATGTACTCTACTATTCCCCTACTCTGAGCGAGGCTCCCTATTTATCTATCCTGTAGGATGGAACGGACGAAGCTTAAAGGATAACGCAGCCGGATTTCGGCCAATCGCGACCCGGACCATCCCCACCCTTGCTCAACGGAGCTGGGACCATTTATCCAGATGGGTTTTTACGGTGGTGGGTCAAAGTGGACACGATTTTCTGAAGAAGTTTGGAGGATGAGTTATAACTTCGTTAATTCCGGCGCGAAAATTACACAATTGGGACCATTGGATTACCTTTACATGACAGAATACAGCACGATTAGCCCAGTTTTAAAGGGGTCCGCTTTGAGGATTATATGGATACAGGTGGTCGAGTAGACGTTTCGGCATTTAAAAATTTGGCGGAGTCTTAATGTTTCTCATTGATTTTTAGTTTTTTAACGTACCCACGCTAAAGGAGAAAGTTCAATTTTAGGAAAGCTCAAAATTGTGCCAAAGATAACCAATAAAAAATATGTGACAATTTTTAGATTGACCAAAATCAGAGAACAGCCTTTAAGGCATCTAAATTCCTTACCAAAATTTAGACGTTTTCAAAAGATCTCCCCAAGTCCGCATCCTCGACCCCAAAACCCCCCGATATATCACCTCTTATTTTATTTCTCAACGTGGCGCCTCTGTGTTTGATTCGGCGTTTCTTGTCGGCGGTACAAGTATGGAAACATCTCGGTGCTGGCTATAAAAGGTAAGTTCTGTCGAAGAAAGCCTTATATACGAGCCGAGTCTGGTACAGACCTTGGTCCATTTCCTCCAAAGTGCGTCTGAGCGATTATCGCCGATAGGAAATCGTACAAATTGCGAGCATACAGGCAAAAAATTGCCATGTCTCGAGGACAACTTGGCAAAACTGGAAGCTGCAGGATAAAAATGAAGGACGCGTCATGCATCTAAATGCATACTCTGTGCCATTTTTTTCGAGTGCCTTGTTTACGTGGGCTGACTTATCGGGGACGTTTTGCAATTTTGATATTGTGACACAGAAAGCGAGGAATGCTACAATTGGACGAGAATTCGGGAAATTACCTGTTGGTATTTTTTCCAAATTCAAATCAAATTTGATCCGTTTATCCCTACAATTTTGCCTAATCTAACAGTTTTGACATGGATTAGCCGTTGATAACGGAATTGTACGAATGAAATTGGTGTTCACACCAAAAAATACAAAGATAAGTTGTACAGGGTGTTGAAAATGACCACATCAGACCTTGAACCCCTGATATATGGGAAATAATTATTATAAAAAGATCATTTGTCTTGTCACAAATATCACTTTCCTCAAGTTCGTAATGGTTTTCTTTATCATAAACATAATTTTTCAAAAATATCACCACTTAAATTGACACAAAAATGATTTATTTCCCTCTTCAATACATTATTTACAACGCGTCAGTTGTCTGCTAATTATAGAAAAACGTAAAACAAATTTAACTTCCAATCGTTGAAATAAATCAAAACGACACTCGAATAATTTTACTTATCATTAGCCGGTAGTAACAAGAAACGATTTTGATTAACCCTGACTTTATCAGTTGGCACCCAAGTCGGTGTGACTTATCTCCAAACGATGGGGAAAACCGCCCATGATCCCACACGGGGCGGTTTTAGCCCATGACAATAAATCAGTCACTTTACAATAGTAACAATAGATGATGTCATAACAATCAGCTCTATAAGTCTATTATTTTGCTCTTTATTATCATAACTCGATTTATTTCTGCCGAGTTAAAAATATTTCTTAACTCAAGCGTTAAGAATGCGGCATTGATTGATGTCGACTGCAATGTGTATAATGGGACAGAAATTACTATTTTAATTGCGGCTTTTACGCCACTTTGTAGGGAGAGCTGGCTCAGGGTGGATTAACAGGTAGCTACTTGACTTTGGGAATACCCAAGCTACTGGATTTGGAAAAACCAGAGTTTGGGGTTTCAGCGAAAGGGTAGAAAGTTAATTACCTTTGAGGTGATAGTTTACAGATTAGCGAGATTATTACATTTGCCGAAATTTTTACAATGTTTTGTACAAGCTTCTGAGAACTGAAGCGTTGCAAGGTATCGATATTCAATTAATCTCCTGCTGAGCTTTTTCCTAGAAGATTTGATTATTTGCTTGTGGAAATCAATTGGCATTATTAAGGTGTGAAAAAACGAAGAAATCGTTTTGTTTGAGGCGGATATTAAACGAATCGTCCAAAGAGTCTGTATCGTTGAAGCGTCTCTTTGACTCACGTTTCATATTTGGAAAATAATATGTTAATGATGCAAAGCCTACTAGACACCATTTTAAAAGTCGTTTTAAGAAAAATGATTGAAAAACTTCCCGGATTTCGAAATTTTAGTAATTCAAATAACAAACATTTTCGCTTTTCCTCTTCCTCGTTGCAAAGTTCCGCGTATCGTCACTCCCAAAATTTTCTTCGAGTTTCCCCGCTGACCTGCCCCAACCCGCGCCTCTGCGTCTTTATCAGCGTCGCACTTTTCACGTAACACTTTTTGAAGTCGTCGATAAGAGTGAAATTAGCATAACAATCGTCTTATTTTTTATAATGTCTGAATGACGGGCGCCACTGCGATGTCTATCAGTGGTCCCGAAAATGTTAATTGGACCAGAGGATGGCGCCGGCGATGACGCGCTGATTTATTAAGAGCGCCATCTGACCCGTGACATTTTCGATTTGTTGGACGCATTTTACGAGCCCGATATGGTAATAGAGTAATTAAATATGGCCCATAAATACATTAAGGCGATGTAAATGCGGTGAGCACCTCGACGGAGGCGAGATTTTATTCGTTTTGGCGAGCGTAAAGGCAAATTGATTGCGATGGGACGCTTTTATAAGGTTAAGGTAACGATTATGTCGACGAAAATTGATGGCGGAGATAATCGAACGATTACGTAGAGATAACGAGCGAATTTTGAGGAAATTAATGGAAAAGTTTTAATCAAGACCTGCTCTGTAAAACGAAAAAAAATATATTACACAACCCAGAAACCATATTTCTAGTTCTATTTGCACATATTTCATTCTTTATCACCATTCTTTTCAACATTTAAACGAGAACCGCAACAGCGATAAGAAATACTACAATTTACTGTCAACAATCAAAGATTTTACACCGCCATCTATGGGGCCAACTCGCTACGAAAAGCGGTTTGAAAATTCGATCAGACAGAACCAGGTAAAAAAAAATAATTAAAGAAAATTTAAACGTGACCTAAGCCAGAGAACCGAGCCAATTTTGTCTGAGCGTCATTTCCAAAATTTTGGCTTAGTTCCCCATCACGTGCTCGCCCTTTCCGGCGATGACCAAATGGAAGACCAAGCGCGAATCTCCTCAGACACGCCCCCATTTGCTACTGCGCTGGAAATAAACAGTGGGAATCTCACTAGACTTTGTTTTTTTTTTTGAAAGTCAAGGTTGTGTCGTGTTTTTGTGTTTGTAGAAATAGAGGGGAATCTATTTTTATAGAGTATATCGAGTACTCGCGAGATAAACATTTTTTTCTCGGCACTGCGGCGACCTGGGTGCGCCCCAGGGTGATGTTCGGGACCCTTGCTTTCATATACCGTTGACTTAAAAATCAAAGATTGCGGTTCTTATCTGGTGTTGGTCGTAAAAGATGGGTCGTTCGCGCCTCTGATCCGTCATAAAGATTACAGAGGGAAAACTGTAAGGCTTTGCTTGCTTTTCAATGCGGAAATCCATCGTCGGGGATATGTGCATCTACTGTGATCAACTTTCCCAACTTTTAGAGAGCTTTAAGTGCATTATACGTCACTTGACCAATCAATTATCGTTTTTATTGCCGCAACGCAATAAACGTCAAAACGAATGTATATTCTGACCGTGTTATTAAAAAACATCGGTAGTTCATTAAGAATCACCAGATGCTTCCCTGCTTCTCCCAAAACAAACCCGAAGACATAGAAATTTCAATGCGTCCCTCAAGGCACCATTTCTGATCTTCTCCTGTTTCGCACGATTACGCCAAATGTTCATTTGGTGCTCGTTTCGCGATCTCGATTCCATTCTTTATACATCCCACGTGATTCTAGACCGGTCACCTTTTGTTTTTCGTTAGTTTTTGAGCTAGACAACGTGTCGCCATCGTCGGCGTTTTCTACGTCCAGCTGTGTGGTCCATTTGTTTCAGGTGCGAACATCTGTTATCGGGTACATGTTTATTGCGCCTTCTTCGGATGCAAACCTGTCGAGACAAGCGCTCCGAGTATTACAGCTTTGAAATTTTCGACGTGATAGATAATGTGGCCACAAAATCGGGGTCCTGCCGAGAAGAGGTGATTTATGAGCACGGAAGACGGCGATGGATGCTATTATGAGGCACGTACGAGGAGAAAGTCAAGTGGAAATTTGAAGATTTGGGAAATTTGGGGCTGTGGATTTTGTTTTTCGGCTCAGCAAAAAGAGAGTTTATACCTGAGGGGTACAAAAAGCAGAAATCAGCGTCGGCATTCTTGAAATTCTTATATTATGACCCTCATAAACTACCCCCAGGGCCTGAAAAAAACTGTTAGATTGAGGGATTGTAAAAGTTCCTTTTGGGTCATAATTTTATTTAGTCAAGTTGCGCCATTTTCAGTTGTTTCGGATAAATACAGATAAAATAACAATACTATTGTAATTGTAAAAGATAAGACTAAATAGTTTTCTGAGAACACATCAAAGTAAGCTGGGTGGAAATGACAAGTGTCAATAGTCAACACTTGAGTCTCAAATGATCAAAAGGCATCAAGGAGGTGTTGAAAATTTCGGTAAATTTCCATGTGATTGCCGAAAGACCTTTCCATAGCCATCTTGTAACCGCGTCGTGCAATCTATAATGCGCGGTAAATGTTGCTTTATCCAAATCAAGTTGGCCGGACGGCTTTCTCTACAAGTGTCTTCACCTACACTATCCGACCACCATTCAGCATTACCATTGAATGGCAAAGAAACAAGAATTGAGGTCGTTCGCTTCATTCGATTGCGTCGGTGGCAAATTCAGACCACCTATATATGGAACTTCATCTGGCGACATCTACCGCAGCATAATCCTCGCAAAAAGCTAATATTTTACCGACTTAACTTCACATTAAAGCCGTAAATCCAGCGAGCAAGATGGCGTGGGCGCCATATTGAGAAAAGAAATTTTCTTGATTTTTGACGTTCATCTTACAATTCTTCTCGTATTCCTTCACCTTGAGAGTCTGTAAACAACAAAATAAATAACACGTGGGTGCAGCTGCACGTTTATCGAATTCCATCACCCAACCCCTTGATACCTATATATCATACGGAGGGCGTCACGTGACAATGCGAATCGTGTGACGGCGCCTTTAGCCGGCGCCAAGTCGGTAGAAACATTGTAAAGCTGCCGTTCTTGCGTTGCGTGGACGTTCACATTCGCATTTTTGTGGTTGGACGACCAGCTAATAGCTGATCTTTATGGGATAAATGCATATATCATGAGGTAATGTGAACCGCTCGACCGCAGCTTTTAATAGTCGAAATGTGGTGTTTGTCAATGGGTTTTATGTCGGACGATAAATTATAAGACGAGAAAAATGGGCGGTTATTGGCGGGAATTAGGTGTTGCTACATTCACAGTATTCCTATATACGTATAAGCGAATTATGCGACTACTTTCTAAATTTTATGAGTACTCAACTGACGCCGTTATGTCTAGTTGGAAACATTTTTATATTATCCCTCAATTTAAAAAAAATTACACCCAGGAAATTTTGCATTATTTTAACATGTTTGTATAACTGTTATTTGACATATTAGTACCAACCATCAACTAAAAAATAAATCTGGTCGAAAATTAAAAAAAAAACGAAGCTTAGAATTGCTCTTCAATTATTACACACTTCCAGTTCCTTTTACCAAGCAATTTCCGTCTCCACTGTCCCTGTATTCTATTTTACTTTTTAAAGAGTCAGGAACACACGAAACACCCTCTTAAAACCTAATACCACCAAGCAATGTTTGGCGACGACTTGTCTGAATAGACGGGGTGAATGGAGCCGGAAATGAGGTCGGCTTCGAGTGATCTTGAGGTAGGAAATTGCCATTTATTGAGTTCTCGCATCCCAAGAGGGAGGATATTGAACGTGGAAATGCAAGGGTTGAGGGTTAAATACGTTGTGTATGAGAAAATGCGAAATGGGAGTGCTCTTGTTAAAGATTTACGACGAGGAATACATAAATAGGAAATTTTTGATGTTCTGAGAGGAATAATCATGAAGGCTTCACGAGTCGTGTGATTATTTATTATTTCATGACCACCCCAT
This sequence comes from Gnatocerus cornutus, assembly GCA_029298725.1. Taxonomy (NCBI): domain Eukaryota; kingdom Metazoa; phylum Arthropoda; class Insecta; order Coleoptera; family Tenebrionidae; genus Gnatocerus; species Gnatocerus cornutus. The sequence continues at coordinate 7,229,263 of CM055517.1, forward strand.
CAAATCAATAATTGTCCCCATTTGATTAGGTGTGTCTAACATCCGTTTTTATCAAATCTGGCGTCGTCGGTATCAAGATTCATTTATTTATCAATTACCCCAGTTCGCTAACATGATGGAAAAACACCAAAATACGAGGGAGCATCAATGAAACATGACCTACTATTTTTTGCGAGTATTGTTGTTTTGAACGTTTGTTTATCTCGTTATCGGAATAACACTGACACAAAATCTTGAGTTATTTGACACTACAGCGTGAAGAGGCGGAGTTAATTAATGGCGCTTGTAGGGGAGGCTCAATATTGCTGTAGTGGGGGGAGAATTGATTAATGGCGCGCGGAGGGGTGCCACGCGCTGAATTTTTATATTGTTTATCGGAACTAATTGAAATCCTTGAATTGAAAAGATAACCTCAAGTTGTCGTCTAACTTGGCATCAGCCACCTTCGATTTGTACGGATTTGTAAAGCTGACGTCAATGGACATGTCAGTCATTGAGGCGTTCTAATTTTACTCGAAAATCGTGTACTAGCATCCGGCTTACTTACCTGAAATTTACTATATTTCTCTCGAATGGTGCAACAAAAGACAGGATGTCTCCCAGAAACGAAAAAGTTGAATGAAAGAGTCGCTGGCGCCGCAGTGTCCGGACCATTGTGCACGCCGACACTTCAGAAGTGGATGCTTTATTCGCCGGCATTTGTCACCTCGCATTCTTCGATCGCATTCCACCTTTAGGTCTTTGTGTCCATTGGTCTGATTGACAGATAATCACACCGTTGGTGGTCAGAAATTTTTTTTGATTCCTTTTTTTTTATTTTTTTACTCATCCAATTAAGATAAACCGTGTTTGCGTTGCATTCCATCCATATCAGTTCGCACCAAAAATTCAATAAAGACATCAACTTTGACCTTTTTGGCGGTTTTTTGCCTCCGATTCGAATTACGACACGCGAGAATTAAATTGAATGGTTTGGATGTTTAGATGAGAATTTTGTTGACATTTTACGGATATGGCTTCCGGGTTGCAACACAGATACGAACCGACGACGCCTGGAAAACTTTTTATTACTAGTGGGGTAGGGCATAGCGTATTTATAGATAAGTCGAAGTAGGACTGGCGAATTTATTATCAATTTCGTGTCTCATTCATTAGATTAAACGAGAAGTAACTTTTTTTTGTATTTTTAAACTTGGAACCGGTCGCGAAATCGCAACCACTATACAAAGCGCGGCAAGTGATAGTTATTTGTGGATTCCGGCTGAAAAGAAGATCTTTTTCGAGCAAGAATGACAACAAAACTACTTACGGTACCAGAGCAAGCCATGAATAAACATGAAAAGATATCTGAATACGCAAAGAGAACGGAAGCATACCGGAGGCAGTCATGAAGTAACTGAACCGGCACATAAAATGACATTAAAGTCCGTAAAATAAACGGAAGCGGCTGTAAAATACTGCAACCGATCATGAAGTAACTAGATGCGGACATAAAATGACATTAGGGTCCGTAAAATGTGCGGAAGCGACCGTAAAGTACTGGAGGCGACTAAATGCGAATATAAAATGACATTCGAGTCCGTAAAGTGAACGAAAGCAGTCGTAAACTACCAGAGGGGGTTACATTTAGAACGATATAATTTTTAAACTAGATCTCCTAGATTTTGTTTCGTCCAGATTCATTCTAGGAGGTCCCCCAGCTTTAACGAGTTGTATAATCGGATCCTCGGAAGGGTCCCCATAAAGTCGAATTTTTATGTTCGTATCGAAGCGAGAATAACGAAATTGTCGCGCGGTTTTACCTGCGATGTTAAATTTGAATTTTATGTCGCGTTGCATGTATTTCGTTCCCAAAATAGAGGATGTGTGTGGGGTTATGGGGGCCCGGCTTAACTGTACTTTCACAATGTTTGTTTATTTAATCACGGAATTGCCGAAAAAACGCTAGCCACTCAACCAAATTTGGAAAAACCAAAAAAGAACAACAATGGAAACGGTGAAAGATGTGCTAAGGAGTGAATTTATTGACGAAAGTTGAGTTGTTGACATGTGTAAAAATTGCGTTTTTCCCTGGAAATTTGAGATTAGAAATAATCAGTCAATAACTCTGTAAATATTTTCTTCCCGGATTACAAAATTTGGCGCCTATTTTTATAGACAAGTGTTACTATTTTGAAATCGACTTAAGATAAGTCAGTGACGTCGCAATTGTTGCAGAAGAACAACAATGGCGCGAATATCAGCCACCTGCGCACCCACCTAATCCGTTTTTTATTGGCTGTCGCGCCGTTCCGGCTTAACCCTAACCTCAAAATTTCACGAAATTAATGTTTAGACTATCAATAAGGCTCAGTCTGTTTGGAATGTCGGTTGTATTATTCGGTCCCGTCTCGATTTTATTTATTCTCAAGTCCACTTTCCACGTGCTTGACGTTTAGAAGTAACGCCGTAAAAATCGAATTATACCACCGGTTCCGTCGACCCAAACAGATTTATTCGGCTTAAACAAGGCGGTCCCGGCTTTGTAAACAGTAATTGCTGGTTTATTGTGGGCTGTAAACCGTTCCAAAAGCTACACAAAAAGATCCATACCACTAATGGTCTCACACCTTGCTACAAGGCGCTGGAGCTTTCGGGCGCGTTTTAAAGCAGTAAAAGTGACAAAGGGACAGTAAATAATAATTGACCATGGTCCATTTTCAAGGGGAGACATAACTGGATATATGCTGTAAAATTTGAGCCTTGTGCTGTAGGTTTAAATTATGTAAGCCCGACTCTACATCTAAATATATATATATAAATTAAAATGATAAAATGTCAGGTGCATTTTAATGTTTATAAATGTGTGGTTTATTATGATCTTTGAGCGCTGGTTCATCACTGACCCAAAATTAGACCAGGTCACAGCTAATAACAGCTGTCATGTTCTTGGAAAAAATGCCATTGCTCTTTGATTTGTATTTTTTCTTTTCATGTTATTGACCATTTCCCTCTCCTCGAAAACAAATACATACTCAAGTGAAAGTGTATCTTCGTGCGTTTGACACGAAATTATCCCATCGTAAACACACACGAATTAATAACAGAAGATAAGATAACGTTTTAATTTATTTAAGAATTAATATCAGTGGGAAGGATTGAGAGGAAGGAAGCTCACGACGTAGACAGGTGAACTGGCGTCTTGATAAAAAACTCAACTCATACAATATCGGCGCCAGTCGTTTAATTACAATTTGATTAATTATTCATGTTTTAAAAAGATACACATTTTCCAAACGTAATCTATTTCTAGAATCGATTAAATTCATGTTTCGATCAGAATGTAAACAATCATTCGAAAATAGCAGAGATAAAATTTAACATTTGGAATTGAAAGCGCCATAAACAAGACAGAAAAATCACCTTCACCACTTTACATATTAATTATACGCGAGAACTAAAATTCGCAATAAATTATCTCCACGCGGCAAATCATTTGCATGTTGCGTAACGTGCACCGTTATGTTTACGGATACGTTAAGTTTCCATCTGACACAGATCAGGAGAGTCTGGCGGTTGCTTTTTACCAACGCATTTCCTCTTCATTGTTTGCTCACATTTTGCGAATGACCTGAAGAAAAAGCCGACGGTGTAGTCTCCAATTAACACTGACCCAAGAAGTGGAGGCGCGATGATGAGCGAGATGAGGACGGCTGGAACAACGACATAAATAACGGCGAGAAACCTGAATGAAAATCTGGTTTCGGTACACCCACGAGTCCACCTCTTTTAGCGCGCGCGAACCTCTTGCACGACGGCGCCACACTTCATATTACAAGCCACAACAGATGTCCGCCGAAGAACAAAACCACCGAAAAAATCCCAGAGATAAAGACAAAGGTGGCCCGAGGTGAACACGATTAATGGGACGAACATGCTGCGATTCATTATGGAGATTTCACGCCAGTGCTGAGGGTGCATTCTTCGGGAACCGCAAGAAAAAGTACAAATCGATAGCAAGCAATCGGGGTGGGAGGGTCGCCATCAACTTTTTGGTTACCTTTTGAATTGAAATCAATTTGCCTCCCTGCCAGCTGCCATTAACTGCCATTCCGCGCCGTCTAGATTACCCCAACCATAATCTCGTATTGTTTTTAAGCGATATGTTAACCAATCATGACAATTTTTCTTCAGAAATTGCATAAACATAGCCGCTTTTACGTGTCGTTTTAAGAAATTTGCGTCGTTCGTCCAACGACTGCGATAAATCGCCTTGAAAATTCTCCGTCTGCGAGTATGTTTTTGTAAGACGGTGGTAACAGAGAGACGTAGAAGGAAATTGCAAGTTTCTTCTTCATAAAATATTTACGGAGGTTGAACGGATGTTTTTGTACGTTTTTGCGCGCTTTGTAATAACGTCACGGCAAAAAGAACACGAGGGTGTATGCGAGCGATATGGAAATAACCGAGACGGGAGCGATGCCGCCAGATGGCGCGTTTCGGAGATTATTCACCTGGAAGCAGTAGACACGCATAAATGCATTTTTGATGGGTCAAACCGATAATGACAGGATTTTGAGCAGAAAGATCACGAAATTGACCGCGTGCTGCGTTTTAACGTAAGTGACAGCCGACATGAAGGGGTGAGTTGTAGACTCTGGCGCCATCTCAGTGTTTGTCCCATAAAACGTGGGAAAATTGAGGACGTTATGATCTAGAGACAAGCAGCAAGACGTCAGTCATGAATCTTTTGCGCCCTTCAAGACAGGTGTCTCGTCTGAATCCGGCCCTGCCCCACCCACTTCATCTCTTCCCATGAATATTCCATCAGTCTTAGCTTCTCGTCTCCATCAATAATTCAGACTCGGTTTTTAGCAATTATTAATTCAGCGCCACTGGTTTGGCCCTTAGGGCTGGTTCACACGTTTGGGAAAAAAAGGTCCCGTTGCATCGGCGGCTTCTAACGGCTACAAACTTTTAAACGGACGTAAACACTGGAGCTGTTTCATTAAGAAGAAATCTGTTAACGGCATTTTTTGCGCGATACCAATTCGAAACGATGGCAAAAATGCAACGTTGGGGTCAACAGTCCGAGTTGTGGGCGCCTCGAGGATGGCTTTCATCACTCAACGAGCGTTGGCGCCGTGCTCGTGGTGCAAGATGCACATGCGAACAAATCCAAACAAAGACAGACAACGCGCACTGAAAACAAACAGTTTTTCAGACGAATAACAAGAACGGGGAGAAATAAACACCTGGGGGCAAAAAACGCTGTTTCAGGGCGCCTGCGAAGAGGTGGCGCCAGTGTCTAAAACTCACCCCCGGCACACTACTGTTATATAAATAAAAACAAAGCTAGAGGTTTCGAGATTTAGTTTTAAACTATGGCTTTGAGAACTGTAGGAGCCTTAGAAAGTGACGCTGGAACGTTTCTCTTGGAAAGTACTCTCAGATTTTTGAGAAAATCGTTTACTTTTGCTCCACGTGCGGTGTATCTTATTTGCCCTTTTCCTTTTCAGCCGTTATCTTAGCGACCAACCCATAATACAAACGTGATAACAATATTTGGTTTACAATTTAAAACCTCCCCTCCGGGGCCATTACTCCCCTCTCTAAAATGTCAAAAATCCATGAATCACCCGCCAAAGTTGAGTGATGTGTGAATAAAGCCAACTGAGATCTCATTGACGATTATTGCACCGTGATGATGAGATAACTCGATAAATACAACACGAAGAATTTCTTTTGTTGTATATTTTAGGCAGCCATCTTGAAATGCGTCCACATCACAATAACCTAACCTTTATCGATGTCCATTAGGAATTCATTTGATCCCCGAAAGGAAAAAAAAGTGATTTATGCTCTGCATCACGTGGCCTTTTATTAAACTTGATTAAATTACTGACATCATTTCGTAATTTCGATCAATTAGGGCGACGTCGGGACGTTTAACGAACCATAAAAACGCTTGGCTAATATCGATCTGATTTACTTAATCGCGGCTTTAAACCATTTTACGACTCCCTTTATGGGATTTTAATACAATGTGCGCGGAGATTCATAAACAGAATAATTATAGAGACCGCTGTCACTTTCATTTTGCTTTGTTTCTTCGTAATTTACCAATAAATAGTGCTGATAAACTTGTTTGTTGTTTGCCACCAAGGAATGTCGCGACGGGTGAGAAAATACAAATGCGAATTGGGATTTCACGCCCAAATGGCTAAAAAATTTAAATTTTTGGTGCGTTTTTGTGCATGTTTGCACCTCTGTCAGTAATATCCAATAGTGACAGTGCTGCCAGTTCATTCCAAAATTGCATAGTCTCGTCAACATATTTTTATGCTGACTGCATTATGTAGGTAACATTCCAGGCTTCAACTGTAGTAAAATTCGGGCCCTTTGGGAAATCGCTCCCGCCTTTGGAAGTGTTTTATTCGCGTTTTTTCGCATTCCGAGAAATTAAATAGCCTCGGTTTCGAAACCAATTTCGCATTTCGGCGATAAAATCGCTAAAGTTGCCGATGGAAAAAAGCAACGCGCCGAAACCAATTTACCAAGATGTCAACAAGAACCGAACGAGTTGGCGCGTATTTATTTAAATGCAGTCAGAATGCAATTTGCACTTTTTCAATTTGAAATCCTCGCGGTAAATCTATTTCTCATTGTAATTTATGCCGAGCTGTTGCAATAAAGTAAAGGCAACGTATAACTTAGTCTAAACGTAGTTTAATTGAATAGGCAATTTGGTAAAATAATGGACCGTGAGGTTTGAATGGAACTGTGGAACAAAATATGCCATTTAACGCTAATGGTAATCATAAAGAGAAAAACAGAGATTACTTCCAAGTTTCATATTTCCGGGATTTGAAAATCAGAAATCTCGTTTCTTTTGGCTGAATTTTTGTACCGAATTTTGATGATTAGTTTATTTTGGGCTTATTGTTGTATATTAGTTTAGAATGATCGCAAATCCCGGAATGTCCGGAATCCGGGCGTCTCGTCGCGCCTAATTTTAGGCGTGACAGCCATTGTAGGAAAATGAGATTGGCATCGTCAAGAACGACATTGTTCAATGACACGTATCGCCGCCGCCGCCGATAAATAACCGGCCCCGGCGACCATAAAAATGCCCTCGACAAAAGCCGGGACCGTCCTTGATCCGGGATTTTTCAGACATTGTTAAGCGCTTTATTATACCTGCCAGTGTTTATCCTTTGCTTTATTAATAATAAAAATGAGCGTGCATAATCGGGGGGGACATTCCGAGAAAGCGACGCGGCCCCCCGCCAGCGGCGCCCGTCGCGAGGGCCCCATAAATCATCCCCGCGCTAATAGTGCACAACACCTACGTAAACATTTTTCCACATTCGAGCATTGTGTGCTAAAGCCGCGATGAATATTTATGACGATCCGCCTCTGGATTTTCGCGGGAATTTATTAAATTCACCTAATTAAAATTCCGCAGTTACGCCACTGCTCAAGAGCTGTAATTGGACGGGATTTATTTCAGGAAAACGCTTTCTCACGGAATTCAGGGAAAAAGTTCACAATGACGGATCGTCATTAAGGCTCAATTCGATACGCTCGAATTAAATAATTAATACCAATTCAGGCTTTACAACATTTCTAAATATAAATGGACGATCTAAACGCATTAATTTCAATTTAAATTTGATGAACAGAACACTCTCAACTTTGAATGACTTTTTTTCCGCTTAAAACACTAATTAAACACAAATTAAGAATCGCTCAGAGAGGATTCTCGTAAACTATAAAAATTCCAAAATTTAGAAACTTTTATTACTACTGTACGTAATTAATCACCGGAAAAGCTAACTTGATTTCGGTGAAGGAGGAGAAGAGCCATGGATGACTAGAATGCAGGAAATACCAAGCAAATTTCTGAGATCATGAAAAACACGGTTGGGATGTAATTAACATCTGTCGACACCCTGAAAACTCACGTTTACATTATGGACACGCATTTTGGTTACCGCCACGGCACGAGACCGCCACAAAATTAAAAAATTCAGCGATTTTCATAAAATTTAAGCTTTTCCCCGTCTATATGTCCATACTTCCCTGTCTGGTGTTGGCAGACAGCGAGGGGCCCCGTTTTTCCGCTCCCAATTAAAGGCTGTGTCAGTTTTATTTATAACGATTGTCTAATATCGTGCTTTGAGTGCATTTTTAATTATTTTGCTCGCTTAATTGTTTTTCTCAACTCGTTGGATGGATTGATAAACGTGCCAGATAGTGGACACTTGGCGGAATTCTGCCCATTCTTTGACATTGAGGCAGGATTAGACGATGTGACTAAGAACAGCTTACATATTCAACAATTGTTCACAACGACGTAATTTCATTACCAACGTCAATTAAAGTAATAAATAATCCATCGGCGGTGGTTTAAATTAAGAGTGGTTGCGCGAAAATGACGTCAATGTGCATAAGCACCCTGTGTATTAACGATGGAATTATACTAATCGCTCATTATCTACAAACTTTGATTTAAAGACTAGCTCGTTTTTCTGTCAAATCGTAAAATGGAATTTTCTAGTGCTTGGATATTTACGAAGTTGTAAAAGACTGTTTATTTTTGGAAAAATATTGGTATTTTCGAACCGCGGTGCCAAATTCTTCAGTGCTATAAAAATTTGATTGAATTATGGTAAAAATAGAGACCTCTTGCAAAAATAAATAGAGAAACATTGACGATTACAAATTTTACGAGCTAATAAAAGATTAAATTCATTTATAAAATACTTGTATTTAGGCCAACAAAATGAAATAAGGGGACCTAGCGGTCAAACACATTTATTAAGTGAAACTGTTATCTCTTTTAAATCAAATCGAATTAGAAGCTATAAAATATTGTGGTATTTTGTATGAAGTCTAGACAAATGCTTTGCAATAAATTCCGAAAATTACGTCGTTTTGCTTCTGTGGTACAGAAGTCTCCAAAATGTTTTCATTTTCTGTATTGTATAATATTGCAAGGCGGTAAATGCGTCACCTTTATAATTGAACCAATTTTAATTAATAGTATTTACGAAAAGTCAACAGCAAATGTGACGGTGACGTAAATCATGAAAAGAAATTTTCCAATACCGAAACAAAACACGATAACTCTTTTCAATTACGAAATATTAATTAATTAATCCAATAAATAATTAAACTGGTAATTTTCCTCGAAAAATACTTAATTCCAAGCACGAGTTTTTCATTGAAGTGGGACGTAAAAAATTGATGAGACAATTAATTTAAGAACTGATAACGATAATATCTGTAATCCTCCGATTATACATATTATTGTTCGCATTGTAATTTAATTGTTTATAAATAAAAGTAATCCAAAACAATAGTATTTTTTTATCAACGATCGTAGAAATAATTCCCAATAAGTTTGCTATAAAGCAGAACACGAGCGACTCGTTCCGGTGATGCGTAGAACAAAAAATAGATTCCTGTAATGATCCTTGAAGTACTCGCCCACGTTTTTGATATTTTGTGGTACTTACCTTGGCGCCTGTTCTTATCTTCTTATTTTAGCACTGTAATAACTTTTTAGATTAAGTGGGCGTCTGTTGTTTGTCGTCGTAAAAATAAAAAGTCTTCATATGAAATGTGATTTATTTGCGGAACTGCAATCCACTACTGTCTTCAACCATGTTTAAAAAATCTAAATAAAAATATGTATTGTATTGTCACACATTCGCTTTCCTCAATTCATGACAATAGGTAAAAATGTCACAAGAAGCATTAAAAATAAATCTTTTACCAATCAAGCACAATACAATATATTTCACATGATTGACATTCATACATAATCGCAAAAGCGATACCTAAAATAGTTTCAGTAATTATAATAATTAACTAACTATTATTAGCGGAAAACAATTTTCGTTTTCGACCATTGTACAGAATTCCAATAGTTGATGCAGATCTCCAAACACAGAACGATTTTAATTAACATGTTTCGTGTGTTGTCGAATGTCTCAAAAAATGTAACAATAAAAGAAAACATGTTGATTAAAATTTATTAAATTATAAGACAATAAGTTAATAATATAAATTTATTTCATAATACAGTATGATGACAAACGGGAATGTTCACGAGACTGATCAGCCAATATTTATATATTTTTATTTATTTTTTTATAAATCCATGCGCTCCTCTGTTTGTCAAAAATGAAAATAGAAACTACTTCAAAAAAACGGCTAGCCGTAAACATGAATTACGGTAATCAATGGAAGAAAGAAAAATAACCAGAAAATAAACAATAAAATGTTTTGAGCTGTGCTCAATAAAAGATGTCCTATAATGAACATGGAACCTACCATATGTTACAAATACAACATTTCACACGAAAACTACTGTACAAGCTATAAATACACCTTAAAAAAAGTACCGATATAAGAACGAAAAGAGTGCCATGGCTGGGTAGTGCCCTCCTGTTTGTCAGTCATACCGACCCTAAAAAAAATCAAAACCACGTTGAACGAATTTATTAGAGTATGTTCGACAAACAGTGGATGTGACAGTTGTAATTGCAACATATGGTATAGTAACATTGACAGAGTCCCAATCACATTTTTTTTTGTTAAGTGATTGCTTCTGAACAAAAATGAAAAATTAATCAACACTGCACTTTTAACGGTTGGCATTCTTCAGTTGGTTTGACAGCCAATCGAGACCTTCGTATAAGCCATCTCCGCTAGTCGCACAAGTTGCTTGAATATACCAGTTGCGATTTCTCAGTGAATGTAGTCCCAACTTATCCGTAATCTCTGCTGCATTCATTGCGTTTGGCAAATCTTGCTTGTTTGCGAAGATTAATAAGACAGCATCTCGGAGTTCGTCTTCGGCCAACATGCGCATCAATTCGTCCTTGGCTTCTCCTATACGCTCTCTGTCGTTGCTGTCCACTACAAAGATTAGGCCCTGCAAAAATAAAAGCGGTTTTAACCGCATTCTTCGTGAAACACCGCGGAAAATTCTTCATGTATTGTTAAAACGTCTTCTAGTTTTCTCAAAAAATTTCTAGTGTTCTTCAAGCTTTTTTCAAATTTTGAACTCATTCTCTTTCTTCTGTAATACTAAAATTTCACTTTCATCTTAATTTTTTCGAAATCGAGGAAAAAAATACTACAAAAAATCAGTGTTGTCGTCAAACTTTTTAATTTCGGACGTAATTTTTTGACATTTATCAATGGAATCACCAACTACAATTTGATGACGGCAGTTTTATCACAATATGCGTCACGATACTTGCCGCAATTTAATGAGTCATCGAGTTTACATATTTTGAAAGTGAATCGAATCATAAATGGCAGTCTCGATCAATAATTGACAGTTTTAACGATAATATTTCAAAACAAAAGACAAAAACTGAAACATACAACTTAATACTGTAAATAACGTGAACAAATAATTTGCTATCGAAAAAAGTTTACATGCCACGACACACATTTTTTTCAATTATATCATCACTCGGTAACAAAAAAACGCATTTTCAAATATCCATCAACGATAGCGTTTTATGACAGCCATCAAAACATTAGATTACTCATGACTTGGAGTTATTTGCAGAACTCGTTAACTGGCCAAAAATAACAATTTAAAGAGAAAAAATTGAAGAAAGTACGACCAAAACTTGACATTTGTTAGACATTTCTTGTTAAACAAAATCGCATCGAATCAAGCGTGACTAATCAAAGTCAAGAATAGATACCGATTGTGATTATTTACATTTCTGTGTAAATTAAGCCACCTGTTGCCCACTTTACGAAAATCAAACGCGATTAATGACGTCATCAAAAGCATGATCATTTCGGACGAAAGAGGGCGCGGTGGCTAAACAGTGCGCAACCGGGCGAAATTTGAAGTCTGTTAATTGGGGCGCGAATTTAGGATCATTAATCATGGAAATTGTGTTGGTTACGGTACTGCCGCAATCTTATACCTGTGTATTTTGGAAATAGTGTCTCCATAGCGGCCTAATTTTGTCTTGACCACCGACGTCCCACACTGTAAAGCTGATGTTCTTATATTCTACAGTTTCGACGTTAAATCCTGAAAAAAAAAAAAGAAATTGTAATGGGGTCAAGGTCCACAGTGTTTTGGTACTCACCAATAGTGGGAATAGTCGTAACAATTTCTCCTAATTTAAGTTTATATAAAATTGTGGTTTTACCAGCAGCGTCTAATCCTACCATCAATATCCTCATTTCTTTCTTGCCAAAGAGGCCTTTAAATAAGTTCGCAAACACGTTGCCCATGGTGGCTGCTTGTGAGATAACCTAAAAATCAAATTAAAATTATTCATCGGCAGATGCTTGCACATTTAGTTATATTTAGAACAAAGAGACAAGTAATTCTGAGGTTATTAATCTTTAAATAAATTGACATATTGATTTAATATCAGCTGTGAAGTTGGGCGATCCGACCCTTGTCTCGACGCCCACGTAGCTTTACTTCCTAAGGTTCGCCCCGAAAATACTAAAACGCCGATTTGACTTGTTGTCACTTAGTCACCCCACGAAGACCCGGCGTTAAAACAATGCCAAATACGCAGTTATTCGCGCGCGCTTTTCTCGACGTGTTTCAAACCCCTTGAGCCCCCATTTCGCACATACCTCTTTTAAAATAACACTTTACACTCAAAGAAACGCAATCACATTCACCAATCCTCCCAAAAGTCGTCGTACGTCAATATGGCGGACGTGAAAGAGATTCGTAGTTCATGCCACGTCTTGGGCTATCGTTCTTGTGATTGGTCACCCCTACTCACGTGACCTGATATTACCAATCAAAACAATCTAACCTAGTGCACCTGTAAGTGTTGAAATCCGGTAGAATTCGGGATTTTCACGTTACACCCAAGTTGTCTTCAGTTCAAGGATAATGCCATACCCAAAGTCGCCCTTTGGTGACGATTTCCACGAAGGGATCTTGTGGGAACTCGGCGATGACGAAGAAACAACTGTCAACGAGGTAACCAGGGAGTTTGACACTAGTAGTGGTAACACTGATGGCGCGGAATTTCAGATTCAAAAGGAATTGACGGCGTGGCTGTGTGAGACCCCAAAAATAACTTCTTTTAGGGTCAACACTTTGAAAAGCAACGTGGGAGACGTTTTAGAACGAATTCAGAAACATATGCGGGTGCGTACTGTAAACAAACCAAATTTCGATCATGGGCGTTCACTATTAGTCATCACAATAATTAGAACGACAGGACCGGACTCAAAAGTTTTTGTTGAAGGGTTTGGGGTTCGAAGCAAGAGTTGAAAAGCACGCCCACTGCGACGATGCGATTATAGTTCACCACCCCTCTACTGCGGAAAAATTAAAAATTTATGAGAAAGAAATTATAGTGGATCCGATATGTGCCGCGGCCGTTTTACGAGGTGCCCACGTTTATGCACCAGGTGTTATGGCGATGATGGGAGGTACATAATTAATGAACAAAACAAAGAAATAGATTACTGTTTTTTTAAGGCACACAAGTGGGGGAGCACGTTAGTGTTTACGCTGATGTGGAAAAACATTGCAAAAAGGGCTTATCTAAACAATACGATGGCGATAAAATATTAGTAGGCAATGGAATAGCAAAAATGGAACGTTACCAACTATTCTGTGAAAAACCTGAAACGTTAGTACACCATGATGTTCAAATTTCCCACCAAAAATTCCGTGTTTCAGGGGTGTAGCCATCCAAATGTTTGAAACCGTTTCTAATTGCCCGTCTTTAGGGGATAATTTTCTACCTTTAGGGTTGGCACTCCTGCAAAATTTGCCCTCAATAATTTGCATTCACGTCCTTGACCCGCAACCTGGGGAAACAATTCTGGATATGTGTGCTTCCCCGGGAAATAAAACGACTCATATTGCCGCTTTAGTAAAAAATCAGGTGGGTTTTGAAAGAATAAGTATTAAGTCTCTGACTTGCGATTGGCTATCCTACATTTTTATTTAGGGTAGGTTGGTAGCAATTGACAAGACCCCAGCAAAAGTGGCACAACTGCAACACCGATGTGATATTTTCGGCGCCAAAGTGGAAATACTCCAAGCAGACTCCACTAAACTTGAGAATCGCTTTGGGAATGAAACTTTTGATAGAATTCTCCTAGACGCACCTTGCAGTGCTTTAGGAAAACGGCCGCAGTTAGTGAACACGATCACTAGAAAAGTTCTCCGCTCTTACGTCCCTTTACAACGTAAACTTTTCACCACGGTAATACCTATTTTACACCAACTTGACATTTAGTCACAATTTTCAGGCTGTCCAACTATTAAAAACTAACGGAACTTTAGTATATAGCACCTGCACTGTGACTCTAGCTGAAAACGAAGGCATTGTAACTTGGGCTCTAAAAAATTTCAACGTCCGATTAGAGGAAGCCACTCCGATTTTAGCAGGACCGGGATTAAAAGGGACGCAACTTAGTGACAACCAATTGAAAAAATTACAGCGGTTTGGACCCAGACAAAGGGTGGATTCAGTGGGTTTTTTTATTGCCAAATTTATAAAAATAAATTAGTCAGGATTGAATTTCTCGTTATTTGTACCTGTACCTGAAATAGGAATGTCGACGTAATACTGGCAGATGTTTGTCAAAATTCGGAGACTTTCAACGTGTAGCTTGCAACGAGTTGGGGTGAAATACACACCGATGTCTATAAACTGTTTGTTGAGTCCAGTACTCGCAGGGAGTTCCCCAATGTTGGGATAAACTTCGATGGTTTCTGTTTTGGTCGTTTTTAAAACTTCAAACAGTATAACAGAACCTGCGAAAGTAATTTACGTTGGCAACAGTGTGAAAAAATACCTGTCATATTGTAAATCGAGATAACTTCCTTTCTCGTTTTGTAAAGTAAACAAGGTTGAAATTGAATTAAAGTTGGTTTAACCTTGATATGTGGAAAATGAAGCAGGACCTGAAATGGTATTACCTAAAAAAATTGTTATTTTGCATGTTTGTATTGGTACACCTGTCGGTAAATCCCCTCTTGGTAGACACTCAAATCTCTGGTAATAACACTAATGTAATCTTCCTGCCCTTTATCTTGGTACAAAATATCCGCATACTCAGATAAATCTTGTTGGGAAAAATGACAAGTGACTACAACCTACAAGAGGATAAAATAATAAAATTGACAAGGAGTACCAACCTGCAAACATTCATTGCTCGCCAAAGATAGATTCTGTGGGTCTAGAATTCCTGTAGGTACAGCTCGGGCTGCACAAATTTGAAAGGGCTGGTCTATTTCTAACGTAAACTCAACAGTACTCTTCTGGACATTTCTTAACACTAGATAAACTTCTGGGAACTTTTTTTTCTTCAAAAGAATATCGTTCACGAAGACATTGATAGTGGTTTCGTCACATGAAACTTCTATTTGCGTTATTGAAAGTTCCAGTGTTACCAACATTTCTAGTTTCGCGGTAGAAAAATCCGCACCACAGTCTCTTTTAAAGTAGTTTTCCTTAAACCTACTCTGAATGTAATACATCTAACCAATCAACAAACTTACTTATCTTTGTCAGTCAGATTAATAAAACCAATCAAATTGAATTTAAGATTAGTTTTTCGGGAACTTGGAGGAAGCCAATTGGTGTTTAGCTCAACTGACACCATCACCGTTGATTGTTTTTCTACTACCATCTCAGAAGGAGTCACTGAGATATATTTAGAGCATTTATACCCGTAGAAAGTCTTCGGAACTGTGATTTTTGGAAGATCCTCCTCAAACTCCAGTAGCACGTTTAGAGAACATGTATCGTCGATCGGAGCGTCTGTAAAAACGTACCAACTGACAATGACGGGAACATTGCTAATGTTGATGACACTGAAAGCCTTTGTGGTGGTCTTGGAGGAATACGACACATGTCCGATACTACGAATAAAACTCAAAACTAACTCAAAAGATGAGAAAATAGGTACCGAAGTGTGGGGCAAGGAAGAGTTGTATTTTTAGCGAATGGAAATTCAAGAGGGATTCCCAGGACCTCTATCAACAAGTTAAAGCAAAAAGGAGTAAGATCGTTAATTTCGACGATCATCTCCTCCAAATATGTCCCCCAGGTGTTGGCGTAAATCCATAAGTTAATTTCAATGACTTCGTAATCGATTATGTTACCAGAAACTTGCTCCGCTTCAACGACAATTCCATGTCCTTCTAAACATGCCTTTTCCCAAAACACCTCTAAAAGAATTTTAAAATCAACGGGTACAATGGGGTGCTAACCAGGAGGACGTGTCTTGGCTTTAACTAGGATGTGGCTAAAGCACTCTTCCTCAGGACTATAATTAATGGGATTGACTAAAAACCGCCCGCTAATAGGAGTGAGATTTTCCACATGGAAAGTCAGTTTCGCACCTGAACAAACGCGATAAAAATTAAATAAGCATATTTACAACTTTTGTCACAGTTCTTCACGTAGATGGGCTTCATCCGTACCGTGGGATACGTCATCGCCACAGAATTTCCATCGATGAGCTCTCCTAAAGCTTCATCATGAGAAGTACTTGAGAAGGAGTAGTCCCACTGTCCTTCATCCAACCGATCCTCTCCCGGACACTAAAACCATCAAGTAATAGCTTGGCTTCACAAAGAGCCCCTACCGAAACTGAGTCCAAGCACTGGTTTGCGGGCCACAAAACTCGTTTGTATCCTTCATCACAGGGAAGGTAAAAATGAACGCTGATCGTAGCCGCCGATAGAATCACTATTAAAGTCAAGAGTTTGTCAGGATCGCCAACAAAACATGGGACGTAAATGTCCTCGAAAATTCCACTCTCTAAGGCGACTACTTCCACGACGACTTCAATGGTCGTACCTGCGGGAACCACCGCAGATTGCGGTTGAAATCTAAGGCGAATTTTGTCGGAGTTCGCCCCTGTGGGTTTTAAGAAGTAAAAACAACCAGTTAGTACTCCTTCGTTGTGAACGTAGATCTTATCGTAGGTTGGTAAACCGACGTAGCTGAAGTTGGGACAAAGAATTGTCGTGTTGTTGGCCATTCTGATCGAGATCTTTACTTCAGAAATTTCGTACGTTACGACACATATAGTTTCAGCGATGAAGTTGTGACCGGTGGACTTGGAGGATGAAAAAAGGACAAGAATAGAAAGAGATTGGAAACATTCCTGGAAAGGGCGTTGCAATAGTTGGATACTAAAAAGAGGTGATTACTTTAGCTTTGATACTATACACAAGTTTTTTCTTCTCATATCCTTTCAAAGTCCCACTGGCGCGATTAAGGTAGTTTGGCAATAAAAGCAGAAAGATGTCACTGTTTTTACGAAATACCTCGACAATTTTCCAATCGATTTCATTTTCGGTTAAATTCCTAACAAAGAAACTCTTGGAGATCTCAACACCTTTTGGAATGTGACCGAAGTTAAGAAATGTTTTAGACAACATGATGGTTCGAGGATCTGAGAGGTCTTCTGGTTCCACGTTCTCTTGTCTGTACTTCAATTAGGTAACAAGTTAGTGAAACTCTTACTTACCTTTCTGTGGTACTAAAAGGAACTAGTGGTTTCTTCACATTGCAAAAAATCCTTAGTTCGAAAATGCGCACGTTTACCAACTAAACAAATAATAAGTAATCAAAGGGGACATGGTCATCAACAACCTTGGGTAACAAATTATCCGTCTCCTTAGGTACGGTAAAAGGAAGAAAAGCCAATTTGTCGTCAGGACCGTATGTTAAAAATGTTCCCGGCTTAACCGACTCTATGGGGATGTTTTTCACGCACAAACTTTAATCAATTTGGTATGCCTGTTCAGGTGAATTACCTCAAATATATGTAATACGTTCCTTCATCGTTAGTCTTTGGGGTAAGTTGTATCATTACGTCTGTGTCACTAAAAGGCGGTAAAAACTCAGTACAGTCAACACTGATCCAATCCGTGTCCATTCTTTTGTAGCTTTCTTCTTTATTATCAGCAGCGAGTATCCAGTAGTACTCCAAATAAACAGGGCTACAAAAATTAGTGGTTTTAAGAGTTTTTAGTTACCTGTCGTTCGTGATAGTAAACAGAAGTGTGTATCGTTCAAAAGGAGTTAAACTGAGTTCAAGAGCATGTTTCTTATACGAAAATGTATCTTCCACCAAAAACATCTAAAACTGATGATGAAACATCATGTGCGAAACGTAAGAATTTTACGTTAACCCTAAGAAAAGAACTGCGGAACGATATTGAATTCCCCAAAAGTTGAAGTTCCTGGTGACAATTATTGTCACAAATCATGAAGACTTTTTCCGTGAAAACTCCTAATTTCTCTGGCACAAAAACAACACAAAGCTCACCCATTTCTTTCTCTTCTAGTTCAAAAAAAGTAGGAAAAACATGGAAACAACCATGATGTAACTCGACTTGGCGAACGGCGTTGTCCTACAATCTTAAGTTACCAATATTAAGTTAAACAGTTGTACAAACTTCAAGTTCGCCAAAAACCCACTCTTGTTCCGACGTAATAAAAAATTTCCCTTTCGACCCTTCATTTTTCATAATCACGGACATTATTGAGTAACTCCCTAAAAAACAAGTTCCACAATCAATTGTGAAGTTGATGGAGTTTTGCCGTTGCTCCACAAAGAACCGGCTTCCAAGTGCTGCTTTTTTTACACTTTTTGAAGGAAAAAAAGGATTTAAAACGTAGCAGACAAGTTTAGGGGAATCCCGTGAAACTATAACATCAAGGGTGACGTCTACCCCTGTCGAGGTCTTGAATGTAATAATTTCGTATCTATTTTGGTACATTTCGGGATGGAAGCTCACAACGAACTCAGCAAACATTCCTGGAGCGAGTTTACACGAATCTGATATCATTTGTAGGTGAAAAACGCTGCTTTTTGGGAAGTTCCGAAATTGAAAACTTTGGGAGGTTTTAGTGATGTTGCGAAGCTTGAATTTTTCCTGCAAAATTCGTGGTAGTGGAGCGATACGAAGAATTTATTCACACCCTGTAAACTTTGTTCAATTCGTAGTTGTAGAAGACGATGCACTTGGGTTCGGCTTCGAAGGATGGCACTACTTGTGGTGGTGGATCTAGAGGATTTTTGCGCTGAACGTTTTTTGTGAGTTTTTTTACCGGTAAAAATTGAATTTGTGGTTCTTTGCATGCTTTACACTTGTGAAGTTGTGGGTTGTATGTGAAGTCTAAACGTTGTTGAACAAAATTAGGAAAAAAGTCGCTTTTTTGGATGAGTTCGTATGATTCGTTTGATAGTTTTGTAAAAAGTCCGAATCTCTTCAGTTTAATTTCTTCGAGAAATGGAGCACAGTCATTTTTGTTGACTATAGCTTGAGCGTGCGAAGTTAAGATTTCTCTTTCGACGCTGGTGATGTTGTCCCGACTCGCATCCAAAGTTTGAAGCACCTCACAGAATAAATAAAAAATTTTGTTCCTTGGAAGTTGTTACTCACTTTAATGGTATCAAGTCCAGTTTTTTGAGCGTTTCGGAACTCTAAATCAATCTGGTAGTTCTCATAGTTCCCCGCGACGTTTTTTGGGTACTCTGGTACTCGGAGAACATCTTGAAAAACATCTCTGAAGACGTACAACACGTCGTGGTCCTCATTCCTCGGTACCAACGGCAATCTATCCATGTTAGTTTGAAAGCTGTCACAATAGTTTCGGGACAAATAACAGCAGTTTACTAAATTTCTATATATTTTGTCCATCACTATCCATACACATGTGAAAAAAATTTTAATCGAGATTATATACAGATAACCTTTGAAAATGTTGCATTGCATTGATCATCGTCTCAAGTTTTATTAATACATGTAAATGCCAACATAACACAACAGAAGAAAACTAAAAACAGGGAAAAGATCGCAATCCGCCATGCCTTAATCTAAACTCAAAATTATTTATCTAACTCTAAACTTGCGTACTCCTCAGGTGTGACCTGCGTCACCATCATGTCGCCATCGGGTAACATCACCACGACTTTATGGGTGCCCCCTGAAACAAAACAAACAGATAATCACAAATTTTTGGTAGACTTTGCGATTGCTTACCCGGACTGGGGGGCTCCGTCCTGATAAACTGCGCAACTAAGGGCTGCTCTTCAGCTACCTCCACGGGTTCCTGTACTTCCATCAAAACTTCGGCTGGGTTACCGACTTGCTCCACCTCTTCTTGGATCGCCTCGCTTGTCACTAGTAGACATTGTTGATGCCCATCACTATCTTGCGTCACTAATATCGTCTGTCCCTCTTCGTTTTGCCCCGCTACTTGGTACACTGTCCCATCATCCCCTGTGATAAACATAGGACGGTCGGTCGCTGCCAACGTAAAAGTGGACAAATCAGCTTCCACAGTTGGTACTTCTGGCACAACTTTAGGTGCCAGTACCACCGGCGATGGATCTTCGTCCAATGTCGGCATACTGATCGACGGTTTGGGAGTTGACATGATTTTTGGAGGTGGTTTCTTGACCGGTTGTGGCGTGGTTATCTTCGGTTTGAACAACGGTGAGGTCTTCTTCGGTACGTTGTTGGTCTTTGACATATTTGAGTAGACGTTCCTCACAGGAGCCATGGGAGATATGTTGAATTTGGGTTTAGGGAGTATTCCTGGTTTGGTTCGTGTAGGGGTGATGACAGGTTTAGGAGTTGTTTTGACTACAGATGCGATGGCGGTTCTAGGTCGAGCTACTGCTTGGTTTATTATCCTTGGTTGAGTTTTGGGACGCGGCGCGGGAGATTGTAGCGTTTTCTGGAGGATATTAGAGTTGACCATTGCCGTGCTCAGAATTGATTGATTCGCTTTAGGAGTTGACGTAGGTGTAACAGTAGACAAAGTTGTCACTGGGGTCGTTGTCGCAAGCGTCGTAACCGTTGCATTAGCAGGCTCATTGTCAGACTTTAGATCTTCCTCCGTGATGTCAGCTGCAGCCAACTTAACAATATTGTCCAGGCTTGGCTCTTCTTTCTTTACAGTCGCAGGTGGAGGGTCTGGGTACTCCACACCAGCGACTTTCCCTGTGAAAGGGTCCAGGATGAAGTCCCCAGGTGGACTCTCAGGTTGAGGCAAGGGCATATCAGTTGGAAACTCCAATTCTGGGATACCATCATCGGAGTCTTCTTCGGTAGGTGGTAGTTTTGGTTCTTCTTTTTTCTCTGGAGGTTTCACAGGGGTAGCAGGCTTCGGCGACTCGACGACCTTCTTCACTTCTTTTTTTGCTACAGGAGTTCTGTTGGCTACTTGTTGGATAATCCTTGGTTTTGGAGCTATAGGAGGCACCGTTGGAGTGACCGCTTGTGGTTCAGGACCTTTCACCTGCACAACTCTCTTACTTCCATCTTCTTTCTTAATAATCTTAATCTGCGTCTGTCCAATTTTTGGACTAACTTTCACAATCGCTTGTCCCCCACTTGTGGCAATTTTTGACGCTGTAGGATCAAGCTTGATAATTCCAGACGACTTCGACATGATATAAACCCCCGAACTTAACGAAGGTAATTGTTTCTGGCTAATCCTGACCACACCTTTAGCGTCAGGGATGAGAACATTATCTGGGAGTTTCTTCCCTGTTCCATTATTGTACGTATGTACGATTTTGGCAATTTTGCGAAGCGGTGTTTTCGGTTCGTCTTCTTCCGTGTCTTCAGATTCTCCCTCTAATCTCATCTTTTTTTCAAACGAATCGTCACTTTCCCCGTCCTCATCAAATGGTCGTTTAACGCCCCCTTCTTCATCGGAAATGTTACCACACCAAGCTTTAACTTGGTTGAGAGCCTTCTGTTTACTAGTGCGCTGCGGCCGCCTAAAAAAGGGTAAGTGGTGGTCTGGAAATAATTAGTAACTCACCCCTCAGGAGATGATAAAATTAACCCGGATGGAGGCGGTACTGGCTTCTTTTGAATTATTTTCACAGCTCCTGGATTCTGAGAACTCAACCTCGGCCGGCCACGTCCCCGACTTGGCGGCTTGTCTTTATCTTTCATTTCTTTCTCCGCTCTGATTTTATCTTCAAACTCTTGAACCAGAGTTTTGCAGTTTTCTAGGTGAGCTAGAGGCTCCCACGTCAATCTGGAGTTATGGATATACAGAGTGATATTTGATACACAAAGTTAAGAAAACGCTCTCAGTACGCTCAGGGAAGTTTTACTTACTCTTCATAGTTTTCCCACTTTACATGGTACTCCCAGCACCTTTTCCTGGGATTAAAACGTTTTCCTTTAATTTTTTCCACATTGTACTCTTCTTTCTCATGGACTTTGGCGCTCCTTACCCCCGTTTTGGGGCTCTACAACCACAGACATTTTATTTAAAGAAACACAACTTTAAACAGACCTGTAAAAGTGTAATATTTTTCAAGACATCACTCTTGATAATGTTGGGGGTAGCCGCCTCATTCGCTACCATCCCTAAAAATATAAATTTAATAATAATAAAACCTCACTTTTTTTTACATACCGTCGTCGATAGCTAATGGATCTTTTTCTTTATTTTCCTCTCTAACGCTAATTTTTCCCATGGCAATTTTCTTCATAACTTGTAACGTCCGTCCGGCGGTGATCCACAAATCTTTTTCAATTTGGTCCAGTTTGGTCCAGTTCTGGTAAATCTCCCATGAGCAAGGGAGCTCCTCTCCCTTGCTCTTAAAAGTGTTTACTTGTTTGACTTTCCACAATGTGAAGCCCCATATTTGGGACTTCTCTTCAGTGTCACATTTGAGCACTGATGTATTGGTGCACTCATTTGAGCTTTTGTGTTGCTGGAACTCATCCAGTAAGTGAAAGACTTCATGGCAGCCCCCACAAACCAGAACATCTGCTTTTGACAGTTCTTTTTGCGCGTCTGTAACAAGTAAATTACCAAATTGACAGCCACAAAACCACGCGTACCTTTAACCAATTCCGGCTCTTTGGAGATGTCCAAGGGGTCGGTAGCAGCCTCTTCCATTACTGAAATAACATAACCTAAACTTACACTTATTTATATTTAGCGCCATTATGAAAAAATCGTTCTAAAGTGTTTTTCTGACACCGTTTGGTTGGGAAATGGACGTTTATCCTTGAGCGTTCTAAGGTTGCACGTTAGACACAGAATCACGAAAATTATGAAATAATTGTTTGTGTGCACAAAAAATGACACGAAATGAGAGCCTCACGCATTTTAAACACTGAGAATTATTTCGCTTACCTTAAAAATTCTTTTTTTATTAATGTTTGACGACTGCAAGCGTTCTAAACATAGCAACTGTGCTGCACTCTATGCCATTGCAACGTGAACTACTCATGGCGGGAAAATTATTTTGCTGAAATTTCTAGAAAGAAATAAAACGAAACTACGGTTATTATTTTATTTTAACGTATCGCAATCAGTAGATATACAGGGTCCGGCAACACTTGTGTCCACCCCCAAAATCGTCTTTAATTTTAAAGATAAAATTTTGAAAATTTGCATACGCTCATAGTTGACAAAGCTCTAGAAGCTGACGTAAAAATTTGTTTTTTTTATCACGGTTTGGTTGGCGTCGCGACGCCTAAGAAGTATAATTTTTAGCGATTTTTGAGTTTTTGCGGAAATATACGCGAATTCAATTTTATTTCAACATAACTGTGGTACAAATATCTGAGTTTTTATTTTAAATCTAATGCAAATTGTGTTTAAAATTTGCGAAAAAAACGTTGCTTTATCAAGTTAGTTTTCAAAATTATGACAGTGCAGCGGCAATCTACGTTTACACCAAAATTTCACAAGTCACTTCACTCACTTTTATAAAGGTTAATTTTGATTACCACGGGCATGTTGCACTTTATGGACACCAGAAATCGTTAATTAACATCGACAAAGTGACAATTTCACCAAGTAACACTTTTGTTACAATCTAAAGCGAGCCAAAGAATAGATGTCATTTGTGACACAAGATGTTGACAGATGGGTGTAAACGTAGTTCCCAATTTTGACATAATAAAATTGGAAACTAACTTGATAAAACAGCATTTTTTCCTCAAATTTTGAAGACTATTTGCATTGAATCTAAAATAATAACTCAGATATTTTTAACATATTTATATTGAAAAAAAATTAAATTAGGGGTTGATATCACAAACCCTCACAATTACCTAACAATTACATTTTTAAGGCGTCGCGACGCCAAAACTATCAGTGATAAAAAACAAATTTTTACGTCAGCTTCTAGAGCTTTGTCAACTGTGAGCGTATGCAAATTTTCAAAATTTTATCTTTAAAATTAAAGACGATTTTGGGGGTGGACACAAGTGTTGCCGGACCCTGTATATCCAATAAGTTTTCTTTACTTAATTCTATTTTTACAATTTGGTGACATTAGCGGAAATTTCAAAAATTGGTTGGTACTGCTGAAAAAAAGTCGGAATTATTGTTCAAGAAAACAAATGAAACTAAATTATTTATTTACAATAATCATAAAACGCTTTAAGCTTAATTTAATTGAAGAGGAAAGAGAAATTCCTCAGAAAATTGACTGCAACATTACAAGATTTTTTTTCTAATGTTGGCAACACTGCAAACGTCGAATTTTGACAAAACGCATAATCACTTTTAAACCGGAAATGAAAAAAAACTTTTTCGTGTTTTTCTTTCAAATGGTTCTCTTCATTTAAATTTAAAAAAATCCACTCAAAATTGTGCAAATTCTGCGCACTCTCAGAAATATCGGTTTCCGGAAAAAGACAAAAAAATAAATAATAAATTGGAAAGTTTGCAGAAATTCGAAAAAACAGAAACACAAAGTAGACTTTTTGCATATCATATTAAAAAAAAAATAAAAGAAAGGGAAAATGAAAATTTCAAACTTTGTTACATTATTGTTAAAATACATCCAATAAAGTTAAAAAAGAGTAAAGGGAAATAGTCTACTTGATGTTTGTTTTTTGGCTTCTTTATCTCGATAGAAACTGAAACTTTTTCTTGTCAATTTCCGACAAAATGAACACAGCAGTTTACGTAAATTTCCTCCGCCATCTCCTTTTCCTCCTGATCATCCTCCAACTGGTAATCTTATCTTTTCTATTCTCCAACAACTTGTAAATTTTAAGGTCGGAAGCGTAATGTTACTTCAAACCAACAATGACTGTCTATTGCAGTTTAAGAAGTACGAAATTTTGCCTTGGAATGTCATCGGCAGGTCCCATTCTTTTTTCTTGGCTTGCAATTTCGCGACCATGTTCGTAAACATGATAGAAATTGGTGTTATTCTCACAAATTTATTTGGTTTTATGGGGGCAGTATATTTGCACACATTCCCAGTAGTTAATTTTTCGGTAAACTTATAACGAATCTGTAAACGTAATCACCATTTTCCTTATTAGGCAGCCATAAACATGATGGTGTTTACGGCATGTCAGTTTACTTCAGCAGTGGGAATGGGGTTTTATACAAAGAGTTTTGCAACTATAATAGATCATCGTTTGAGAGAAGTATTTCTAATTAGTAACAAACAAAACCCGGAAAAAATGCAAGAACTGAACGAAACAAGAAGAGACGCTTCTTTTTCGTACGGCCTCGCAAATGAGTGGAGCATTCTTGCCGATGGAAGCGACGAAAATCACACGGTCATTGACTACATACAACTCAAAGTAAGAAATGTCCAAGTAGTTTTCTTTACGACTTTTTTAGACTAAATGTTGTGGGTTAACCGGCCGCGAGTTCTGGAGAATAAGAATTCCGACAAGTTGCTGCAAAGAACAGTATCAAGGAGAAGACTGCATTCTTAGTCGAGCTTATTTGACAAACTGTCTTTATCTGTACAACAATTTTAAATCTTGTTACAGTTCAGTGGAATTTCAGTCGATCATTTTTGGAATTATGGGAGTATGAGCTGACTCGATTTGGGATCTCTCAAAAAAAGTGATTTTAGGTTGGTTCAGTTATTGTGGCTTTAACTTTGGCGAGGTACAAAAACAAATATCCTGATGAAGAGTACGATTCGGAAAGTTCGTCAGATAGCAACGACGAGGATTGAGGTATTTAACCCGGCGCATCCACCATTTTCTATTTAAATATCATTAATAAATTTTTCTACATATAATTCAGTTTATTTTTTTGTCTAAAACTGTCAATATGAAGTTTCGCATTGTGGTCTTCGAGTTATTGCTTCTTGCCTTCTTAGTAAAAGCTGCCATGGCTCGGTCTTATTCACAAGTTGAGTTTCAGATATTGGCAATTTTTACAATGTCTTTTTCCATTGCGTTTTTTCGTAAGTACAACCGAGTTGACGTACGTCTCTGCACCCACTGTATCGTCAGTATCATCACTGGAAGCATCTGTTCCGTTCTTCCTATCTTTAGCGCTCTAACCCTCATAAAGAAAAAAATTCGGCTGTTTGAATTTGTAAAGTATTTCTTGCAAAAAAATTAATTTCTCAGTTTGTCTTTATCGTGAAGGTGATGGCAATCATCCAGCTAATGTTGGCAGTGTTAGCTTTCGACACTGCTTATCAAATGAACAGTGAAAAAACGAAGGTCGCTTTTCAACAAATTTTCAGTAAATCTTATGGAGCACAAGTGGAAACAATACAAAAAGAAGTATAATTCGTGGTGATGTTTCTTGGTTTGAAAAACAGTTTTAGATAAAATGTTGTGGTTTAGAGAATGTAACAAATTGGGGCGCTGATATACCCGCGAGTTGTTGCGAATCATCGAATTGTACGACTGCAAACTCTTATATGGGATGTACTGAAAAACTGGTTCAATATTACAAAAGTCAGAAGATCATGTTTGGTATTGTGGCGATTGTGACTGTTGTAATATCGGTATTCTTCACCTTCTCACATGCTGATAAACTTCTTATTGCTGTTTTCAGTGTTTATTAATATTTTCTGCTAATTCCCTGACGAGATACTCAAGAAAAACAGTTGTGCGTTTAGAGAAAGCGTTCGACTGATTGATTGTATTCTTGATGAGAAATAATAAAAACGATGGGTGCGCCGGGTAAAAAATTGTCAACACCGTCTTGTCAAATTATTTTGTATTAACATGAAGTCTCCGGAATCGACGTCTATCACTTCAAGCAGGAGCTTTTTCGACGTAGTCTCAGGCTCTCAAGTTTCAGTTTGCATGTTTATAGTGACCTTCAAACTGGTAATGATAATTTTCTTCTTCAAAACTTTCACGTTTTGTTTCAGATAGGGTTTTCCGCCCTATTCATCATATTAATTTTCTCACATGACATCGAAGACACTATTCTTATGTTAGAGGAATCCACAGCAAAAAACATTGCAAACGCTCCATTCCTTGTGAAGCTCTTCCTCATTGTTTTTCTATTACTAAATATCATCGCATGCGCAATTGGAGTCCATGGTTTTTCTTTTTTTCACCGAAAACTCTTGGCCTTTGTAAATCGCTTTTTTTATCGTTCACCTTCTCATTTTTTATTGTTTTAGTACGTATGCTACCTACTTGTACTAATTCTATGGTATGCATGCTTTACTATTTCGACAATGATAAGATCCAACTTGGATATGGGTCTTGTAACACTTTACAAGAACTCCAACAAAAGCATGAGAATTCAAATTGCGACGGATATATTCCAGAGAAAAGTAAGATAATTGTGAAATTACAAAAGGGTTATGAATGGGTTTAAGTTCCAGTGTTGTGGTTCACCGTGGCATAGTTACAAGGGTGCTTACCCTGACAGTTGTTGCCCTGATGGAACGGAACATTGTACAAATGAAACCGCATTTACCTCGAGTTGTTTCTACAACAGGGTCACATTACTTGAATCATTCCGTATGAAAGGCATTTTCACACTTGTCGTCGCAACAAGCTTAACGTCCGTTG
Source organism: Gnatocerus cornutus (assembly GCA_029298725.1). NCBI lineage: Eukaryota > Metazoa > Arthropoda > Insecta > Coleoptera > Tenebrionidae > Gnatocerus > Gnatocerus cornutus. The sequence continues at coordinate 7,257,047 of CM055517.1, forward strand.
CCATCATGGTAAGTTCATTTTTGAGGATTTAATTATGGTGAGAAATCTTTAAATTCTAGGCTATTGAGGTCATCGTCACGTGGCATGCTATCCTGGCTGTAAATCGACGGATAAAAGAAGGAATATATTTGTATTAATAAATGAAAGATTGACTAGGTATTTTTGTAAAAATATTTAAAAAACGCTCGTTTTCTGGAATTTAGCCGCGCTCACAACTCTAGCACAAATTCGAAATTCCACTAATGTTGTTTTTCAGTCGCGGTTTGTTGTGGTGTTTTGTGACAAATACAAATGGGGTGCTCGTCATCTCTCCATAATAATTATCTTGTGTCATAATCGGTGTCGGCGCAGTTATCGTTTAATTGTTTGGACGCGGCTTAGGGTTTTTTGCTGCTGTCATTCGCCTGTCATCGTCAGCTGTCATCACATCAACAACATAACCTCAATGCTTTGACGATGTCAATGTTTCGAGCCCTAGGTCGTAATCTGCCGTATTTTCGGCAGCAGTTTGGTGCCTTACTGGGCAACACGAGCACCTCCGTCAAATTCATCTGTGGCGTTGTTTTATTCAGTTACGGTCTTTCGTACTCCGATGAAGCCGTGCGAGTGATATCAGTGACACCAGGCTATTTAATGCCCCCCGCTTTCTGGCTATGGACAGCATTCACGTTTTGTTTTCTCGAAATTCACTTCTGGGAAGTGCTCGTAGACATTATAACCGTGGGACTGTGCGGGAAACTAATCGAGCCGTTATGGGGGCAAATGGAGATGTTGACGTTCTTTGCGATTGTTAATTTCGGTGTTGCTGTTATTACCACCGTTTACTACTTTATACTGTATGTGTGTACGTTCAACACGGACCTTTTGTTTACTGTGCACATCCATGGATTGGCTGGGTACATCGCAGGAGTCTCAGTAGCTGTCAAACAAATCATGCCTGATTTGGTGATTGTTAAAACACCACTGGGGAAACTAAGCAACAGGAATATACCTTTGAGTGTATTCTTTCTGTCTCTGATCATGTGGGCTGTTGGGTTAGTTGATGGTACTTATCCTACCATGTTTCTGAGTGGGTTGTTAGTAAGCTGGGTCTACTTGAGATTCTACCAGAAGCACACCAATGGCTCTAGAGGGGATATGGCCGATTATTTCACTTTCGCCAGGTAATTATTTTCACCCACAAACGACTTATTAACCCTCCAAATTTCAGTTTCTTCCCCAACGTCGTACAGCCCCCCATTTCTGTGGCTAGCAACAGCATCCACAGTGTCCTCGTTAAAATCGGTTTATGCAAGAAAGTCGTCCGACGTTTCGACATGTCGAATCCTACAGGAGTCACAGTATCCGTGCCGGGAGCAGACCATCATGATATGGAAAGGAGAAGGTATGAAACCAAATCGTGCTTCTGTCTCTACTCATTTTTTGCAGACAAATAGCCCTCAAAGCTCTGAGTGAACGTCTATCCAAATCCCATGCCGATAAACAACCACTTTTACCCAAAACAAATCCGAAGATTTTGATGCCGCCGAATTTTATGCACGGACCTTCCACCAGTGCGACTGTGCCGGCGCAACCTGAAACTGTAATCAACGTTAGTGAGGCGCCCCCGGCACCGCCCCAGTCGCAGACGTAACTATTTGAGGCAGTTTTAGGTGAATAATTTATATAGAATATATTTAATTGTTGCTTTATTTTGTAAGATGACAGACTTTATTAATGAACTGAGTACATATTTAGTTTGTTACGACGTGTTTTATTGCCCTAAAAACCTCCACAGTTCGTTTTTAATAAAAATCAATTTTCTCTCTTCCTTAGGTTTATTTGAGTGATTGCACATAAAACCACTTTCTACAATCGTCACGTAAAAACACAAATTCTGTATAAAAAATATTGTAGTTTACAACTTAATGGATACATTAAATAACAAATAAAATTGTTGTAATTAAAGTTTCAGTTTTGTAGGCGTTGATGCAAACATATGCAGAGAACTTTCGTCACAACTGGTGGCACCGCCTGTGTGGTATCCGGCATCGGTGGCATCGTTGCCCAGTTTATTTTTTAATCGTTTAGGAACAATTTCTTCCTTCATTTCGACATCTCTATCAAGATGACTTTCCTTAAAACTATCAGACAGTCTTTTTCTCTGACTAGTGAAGATTTTCGAATGAGGCGTATTAGAATCCGAGCAGTTACTCGTCTCGGGGCTACTGTTTGGAGATTTCGACAAAAGTGAAACATGATTGTATTCCATGTCCCAGTTAACAGACTCATTTGGGGGCTCCACCAAAGGCAGAAAAGACGCATTCGCTTCAATGTTCGTACAATTAAGACTTTTGTTGACATCAGGAACAACCATACTCGCATCCACCGACATATGTTCTGAGAAATTGAGTCTACAAGCAGATCGAGAGAGGGGTGAGCGCCCTATCGGGGACAACGTGCAGTCTCTAAGTTCGGGCATCTCTACGCTGCATTCAAACTTCTTTTCTAAGTTAAATTCCGGGGAGAACTGAATAGGCGAGAGTCCCGTTGAAAGCGCGGGACTTGAGGTAGGACTGCTGTGGTCCTCAAATTCAAAAAGTTTGCGATATAAAGACGAATTCTGGTCATGTTGTTGGTCAATCGTGTATGTAAAAAACGGGGCCAACACATCTTCGACGTGTTTAGGGAGTATTGGAGGCAAAGTGAGAACTGTTTGGGCACAACCGTCGGAATACTGAGGCTTTTCCTCCGCAAGGGGGCTCGTTATAAAAGGCATCTGCTTAACTTGCTCGTTCAAAGGACTCGGTACAATGGCCTTCTCGCTAAAAAACTTGTCAATACGTTCTTGAACTAACGATTCTATCCTGGGGTCGTGATCTGAAACATGTTGAGAAATCGTATCTTCGTCTATATCTGCCGGTTTAAGGCTCGAAATGTCTTCAATACTCCATTTAAACTTTTCGTCGTTTTTTGGGGTCGATACTTGGGCAAAAACGCTAGGACTACGAGATAATTAGATTGTTTTTTTAAAGCTTACACTCACCTGAAAGTCGGTAGATGTAAACGGTCGATCAAATGTTGCTCAAAAGGGTTAAGAATTTTAGTAAAACGGGATGGAGGAGTGGAAACATTAGGGAGGAATCGGAAGGGGCTATCACAGCTCATATGATTCAACACTTTCGCGATGTTTGTTTTTGATTTCGATGGGGTTTCGTGGTGCAAATCCATGATTTAGTTAAAATAAATTAAAACATTACGAGATATCACAAATTGGGGTTAGTTGGGTGCACTTAAAAACTAAGGTGAACACAAAAAAGGCGAGACCGACCGTTATGACGTTACGTTTGAAAACAAATTTGACCGTTTGACTTTCCGCCAATTTGAGGAGGTACCAACGTGGGCGAAAAAACCCTAGACCGAGCGAAAAGATCGTTACATGTATTATTGGTTACATACCCACACAAACCACGTACGTGGACCATTTCCAAAGAATTTTTATTAACAAATAAACTTACTCAACTTCTAAAAAAATGAAACTTAACATTAGAGGAATTTAACTTGTCCTAAAAACATTGTAGCAACGTAAAATCGGTTGAGAATTAAACTACTCACTAATTTTTGCATTTTTAACATAATTGGTTCATTTTTTCTATCAAGAAAGCATTGTGCGGCTCATAATTTATGTTTTCCACGCCGATCACAAATATGTTCGCTTTTTGTTCGTCCTAGAAAATTAATTTTTATGTTTGTCTCGTTTGCCCGCATTCTTACGTTAAAATTATGGATCTTGGCTCTACATTTCAGAAGATATTGTTGAAATTGTAGATCTTCAAAAATTCCAGAAACCTTGTCCGGATCTCGTTCTAAATCATCCCCTATTTCACTTGCTGTTTTTCCAATAATTTTTTCAGCTTCGCGGGAAAACACACTCAGCCATTGGCTGGAGGAAGCGTCAGAGGCATTAATCTACTCAAATTAATTAAGACTGGAATTGTGAAGTAAAAAAGGTCTTACCGAGAGCAAAAACCTGTACTTAAACTCGCCATACTCTCGATTACATTTTTCACAACGGTACATCCCGTTTTCTAAGTCGACAACTTTTTTTTGACACTCTCCTGAAGGACATGATTTGTAGACGACTCTGTCGGAGCGGATCAGTAGAATTGTAGCCAAAGTTTGAAAAACGAAATTTTGATCGTCTTCAAGGATGCGGGATTGGGCTTTTTTAAAAGTCATCCAAGGAATTGGACCGACTAATCCACTGCTATTAACAATCGCAAGTGTGTCATACTCAGAACGGTCCTCTACACTTACTTAGGGCTGATATTTTGAAAATCCAACTGATAGCCTTCATACTCAAACCAACGCTTCAATTTAAGAGCTTCTGGATCGTCTGGGTTGACTTTAATTTGACTCCCAGCGGTCGTTGACAAAGTTCTATTTCCTTGAAATTCCTGGACTTTTGCGTTTTTGATGGAAATCGTGCAATGCTCGCCACAGTTAAAAGATTCCGCAGCGGTGTTCCAGAGGGTCAAGACAATCTAGAAAAATTAATTCTAAAATTGGGACAAAAAGCATTCAAAGTACCCCCGATTTTGATTGGTCGACCAATAAGAGTTCTTTTTTCTTAAGCTCACGGTTGGTGGATTTCGCAGTGAAAGTTTGGAGGTCGGAAATAGTCATACATACAGCGATCACATCTAAAAAACAAGCAGTTTTTGTGCCTTTAATAAGGGCGTAAAAAATTACCAACGACAGTTCCAGCTACCATCGAGACGATCTTATCTATCGTAGTGTAATTGTAAGTGACTTGAGGTATTGTCCCATCATCCTCGACGGTCTCCTCAATTATAGTCTGAGGAGTCATAGTCATTTCAAATTCGTGTTTCAATGAGCAAAATTGTCGATTAATAGGTTTCAAAACACATCTGGCGACATAGTAGATATTACCAACCTAAAACCCATTCTGAGACAGAATCAAAACTTGAATAATATACCTCAAGCACGTCGTAAAATTGGTCGACAAGTTCCTTGAACGCGGTGCACCTAATTTCGCTCCCTTTGTCAACAAGTTCGACACTGAACAACTTGCCGTCGCCTTTCGAATTTGACCAGTGTCTAATGGCACTTTTGTTGAAAACTCTAGCTTTAATCACCCAGTTGTTGTGAAACGGATTGAGACTAGAAATGGGGGTTATAATTTTACACTCATGGAGACTCCGAGCGCTCTCATCTGGTCTGGTATGATACAACATTATGACTTTTCCAGTACAAGCTGATAAATCTGAGCGTTGCGAATTAATAATTTCATCTGAGAGAATCACAGGATCCCCAATCATGTGCCCCACGGTCGCACCTTTGGCCACAAGCTCAAGCTCCAAAATCAATAAAATGCGCCTAAAAAAACAGCTGTGCAAGGGTCAAAACCACCGAGTCCTTACGTGTCTTGTTGGTCTTTACTCTTGATGACATTTGACATGTAGCGCTTCAACCTCAGAATAGAATGCAGTTCCAGAGCACGAGGGTCTACGAGATGACTGGAAACTGTATACATAGCCACGTTTATTTTGAATTTCCCGTCCGAAAGGAGGAGTCTGTAGCGTTCGTTTTCGTTTGAAGGCAGCATTTTCTTACTTCCCAAAATTTGAACGACAGCGTCGGGAACGGTACCCCCATTCATTATAGTCTGGAAGAACCTGACTAAACGTGGTGTTTACACTATTAGAACGTACCTCGAGGACACCTATCGTCAGTAAATCACTCATTGTTATGAATACTTTAAAAACGACGCCAAACTCAAATTGTCACAAGATGGAGGTTGCGTTGCCAACCTTATAATTAAAAAATACTAAAACGGCCCACTTTGCGATAAAAATAACAGTTTTAGAGTTTTAGGACAGTGCTCTCATTGTTATATCAATTATTAATGGGGTTAGGCGTATATACTTGCTAGGTTAAAGACCAAATATGAGAAAAACCAATTTTGAGTTGTGAAATGTCAAGTATTAAAGTTAGCAATGCCAGCATATGTTTCGATATGCGCTACCAATAAAACACGCAGCCAAGATATTTTATTACTTATTTTATTCAAGTCCTAAAAAAGAAATAAGCTCTGTTGAAACAACTAAGCAGGATTATTTTTCTTCTTCTATTTTTTTAATCAGAGGCCGAACATGTTGCCATTAAAATTTGAGCTTAATAAAATAATAGATACATAATTGGTTCTTGATTCTGATGCTACCACAAGTCTGCATGAATATCGATATCAAATAATTACTTTATCCTGTTCCAAATGACCACAAAATTATTTTAAAACAGACCTAGACAATTGCTTATTTCCTTCGAGTTGTAAAAATAATCCACATACTTCATTGATAATAGAGAGGTAGATATGTATTCTTAAAAAATGCTTTTTTTACTAAAAAAATACAAGAAGAGCTCTATGTGATTCATAGTGTTCAGTGGGGTACACTTTCGCTTGCCATCGCATCAGCTTGCGAGTCGTGGATTGGTCTACCTTTTGTTGTTCTACCTACCTAATACTTGTCGGATGGGTAGGGTTCATGGTTGGTTTTACCAACCTCACAACTTCCATCACAATGGGTCTTTTATGTAAGCATCTTGGGCAGTCTCGGGACAGCCAATGATTTGTTCATGCTTAAAGAATGCATGTCTCTAATTTGAATAGGTAAACTTGCGTTACCTACCTGTTTATTTATCTATAAGTAAGTAGATAAAGAATCCCATCTACTAAAAACTTTTTTATACCTATTAACAGTGCTAAATAATTGTGGTGCTGTATGTCTAAATGTCCAGCTAATGATTACCTATGATCTCTGTAAAATTAAAAACGCTAATATTCCGTAAATAAATGTAATGAAGAAGATCGCGACTACAACTTATTCAGTTTGACGATAAGAAAATCTATAGACAATCAATAATTTGTTTCAAGAGTAAAATTCATTGCTCGTAGGATTCATGCATCCCTAAGTTTCACTTATCAACAACAATTCTTTTCTTGCAAAGTGTGACGCCTCAATCATTTCTTTCTTATTTTTTCACATTTTTTATTTATCAACTCTCCTTTTTGAGGATCAATGAGAACGCGTCTTTATAATCGTGGCCTTGCATTTAAAGAATTCTGCATGCACCTGCAAGTAAGATTTGTTCTTTGGAAATTTTGTTTGTTTATTAATTAGTCTATTAGCTCCCCTTGCGGAATTAATTGTGACGTGAGACTGCTTTTCTATTTCTTGGAATTTTTGTAAGTGTTTTTTTATTGGTGCACCACCTTCGTCACCCCTCGAGCACCAATCCAAGACGACGCGATCTCGGCGGCGGCATCCGAAGAGGTCGTTGTCCTCATTCGGAAGTAGTAATCAGGGGTGAAAGGGTGCCAATTTTTTGCTTGTAATTTTTGAGTGTTGAAATTGTTCATAATTATCGAAATTGGTGAAATTTGGTGCTAAGTAGGGCCCGATTGGGTTATTCTACCCCCAGTGGCATTTGAACAGCCCAAAAAAGCAAGAAAAACGAGTTTTTTGAGATGATGAAAATGACCTAATATGGCGGCGGGTGAGTACATACTTGATTTTTTCGTCGGTGTTAACAATACTCGATACGCGGATAAAATCCATTTTTATAAATCTCGAAGCTCAGAGTGGAAATTTCAATGCCGTGAATTTAGCGTCGGTCTCAAAAATCGATAGATCCGAGAACTTTTCTTATTAAATTGCTTTTAAATTTTCAATAAGCGTTTATTATCCACAATTACACGAAAAGTCGCGTCTCAACCCCCCAAAAATCAGAACAAATTTAATTTTTTGCGTTTGTGAAAAATATCAGACAGAGCAAGAACACCAACCACTAAACCTGCAAGAACTTCTCGCTTTGTTTCATTTCTGGATGTCGGATTTTGGTCGCTTTGTTAAAAAAATCAAGATCGCTTTTCTTGGAATCCGTGACGTCACGTCTGCATGTCTATTTTCTTTGCTAGTCGGTTTTTTATTGGTCTCTTACCTTCGACACCCTTCGAGCACCAATCAGAGCGCAACTTCAAGACGTCGTACCTCGGCGGCGGCATCCGAAAAGGTCATTGCTCTCATTCGGAAGTAAGAATTAGTGATGAAAGGGTGCCAATTTTTTGTTTGTGATTTTTGATTGTTAAAATTGTCCATAATTATCGAAATTGGTGAAATTTGGTGCCAAATAGTGCTGGATTGGGTTATTCTACCCCCAGTGGCATTTGCACAGCCCAAAAAAGCAAGAAAAACGAGTTTTTTGCGATGAAGAAAATGACCTAATATGGCGGCGGGTGAGTAGGTACATACTTGATTTTTTCGTTGGTCTTAACCATACTCGATACGCGGATAAAATCCATTTTTATAAATCTGGAAGCTCAGAGTGGAAATTTCAATGCCGTGAATTTAGCGTCGGTCTCAAAAATCGATAGATCCGAGAACTTTTCTTATTAAATTGCTTTTAAATTTTTAATAAGCGTTTATTATCCACAATTACACGAAAAGTCGCGTCTCAACCCCCCAAAAATCAAACAAATTTAATTTTTTGCGTTGGTGAAAAATATCAGACAGAGCAAGAACTTCAGCCACTACTAAACCTGCAGGAACTTCTCGCTTTGTTTCATTTCTGGATGTCGGATTTTGGTTGCTTTGTTAAAAAAATCAAGATCGCTTTTCTTGGAATCTGTGACGTCACGTCTGCATGTCTATTTTCTTTGCTAGTCGGTTTTTATTGGTCTCTTACCTTCGTTACCCTTCGAGCACCAATCAGAGAGCAACTTCAAGACGTCGTACCTCGGCGGCGGCATCCGAAAAGGTCATTGCTCTCATTCGGAAGTAAGAATTAGTGATGAAAGGGTGCCAATTTTTTGCTTGTGATTTTTGATTGTTGAAATTGTCCATAATTATCGAAATTGGTGAAATTTGGTGCCAAATAGTGCTGGATTGGGTTATTCTATTCCCAGTCGCATTTGAACAGCCCAAAAAAGCAAGAAAAGCGAGATTTTTGCGATGATGAAAATGACCAAATATGGCGGCGCGTGAGTACATACTTGATTTTTTCGTTGGTGTTAACAATACTCGATACGCGGATAAAATCCATTTTTATAAATCTCGAAGCTCAGAGTGGAAATTTCAATGCCGTGAATTTAGCGTCGGTCTCAAAACTCGATAGATCCGAGAACTTTTCTTATTAAATTGCTTTTAAATTTTTAATAAGCGTTTATTATCCACAATTACACAAAAAGTCGCGTCTCAACCCCCCCAAAAATCAGAACAAATTTAATTTTTTGCGTTGGTGAAAAATATCAGACAGAGCATAAACACCAACCACTAAACCTGCAGGAACTTCTCGTTTTGCTTCATTTCTGGATTTCGGATTTTAGACGCTTTATTAAAAAAATCAAGAGCGCTTTTCTTGGAATCCGTGACGTCACGTCTGCATGTCTATTTTCTTTGCTAGTCGGTTTTTTATTGGTCTCTTACCTTCGTCACCCTTCGAGCACCAATCACAGCGCAACTTCAAGACGTCGTACCTCGGCGGCGGCATCCGAAAAGGTCATTGCTCTCATTCGGAAGTAACAATTAGTGATGAAAGGGTGCCAATTTTTTGCTTGTGATTTTTTAGTGTTAAAATAATCAATAATAGTGAAAAATAGTAAAATTCAGTCCCAATCAGAGCATGCATGGGTTATATCAACCTTAATCGCGCTTAAACCTCACGAAAATTAAGTTATGTTAGTTTTTTGGGAAGATGAAAACATGGCGGCCGGTGAGTAACCTACTAGATTTTTTGTTTGGTGTTAGTAAAATCGGAATGAGAGGTGATGCGCACAGGTGTTTTTTTATGAAAGTAATTAATGGTTTCGCGCTTCGGTGTGGAAATTTCAATGCGGTGAATTTTAGTTCTGTCGAAGTGTAAATTTTTCTGCAAAAAATTGTTGGCATTTATTAATGCACGTCACCATGTCTAATGGTTGTTAAGTAAATCGCCCATGAGTGGATTAATGGAATGGCGGTAAATTTACTAAGGCCAAAATTTTATTTTTACATTAAAAGAATATGTTGTACCTAAAAAATTTAAATAACTTAAAAAAATTCTCAATTACGACTTTTCTGATTTCACTTTCTTTTTTTACAGATCATGTGTTATACCTATACGAAGAAGAAGATCAAAAGTGCATTAAGTGATTTTGACAAGAAAACTATTGTGAGCATCAGTGAACTTTTGTATTATGAATAATTTCTGGAGTTCGGAAAAACAAGCGATGTCCTGGGGTAAGTTGCTGGCTTGGACGCGGATGACAGTAGTTGAATCTTCAACCAAGGTCAGATCTTTTCATTTTATTCCCATTTTTTGCGCAATTTGAATGTTTTGATTAGCAAGTTTTAAAAAGGGATCGATAATCCCAAATCTTTTTCGCGTAGTGAATGTGGAAAATTTGTGGATTTGTGGTGGAGTTGTGGCGTAGGTATATTATTATTATTTAATTTCTTATTTTTTTTTTCAGTCATATCAACATAACTTAAGTCTCGGGTCAAAAGTGTCGCGTTTTTAAACCCGTAAGAGTACCGCAAAATAGTAAATTGTATTTTTGGTGCGGGTTGAAGTAGTGAAATTAAACTGAAAAGTGGTAGTCGTAAATAATAGAAAGTGTTATGAGTGATTCCTGAAAGGTTGTGGTATGGAAGAGTTCTGTAATCTAACGAAACAGCAGTTTGTTCGTAGCTATGAAGCTTATGGCAGCGTTGGAACCAAAAAGGTCAGATTATCATTTTCTAGTTACTTTTGCTCGCGCCAACTTGTTAATCCTATATTCGTCAAAACGTTGATGCAGTGTGCAGTGTTCAGAGTGTTCAAACCCGTATAGTGGTAGTGTTTTGATGTGGGTGTTACGGTGGACAAGTGAATAAATTTTGGTATGTAGAAATTTTCATAACATTTTTTATAATATCCAGATTTTTCTTAATTTTTCTTGCAGTCAATTCAACCTAACTTTGACATCGGTGAGGTATCGCGACTTTTAACTCGTTTAATGTGTCGAAAGTATTAAATAGTCTTCTTAGTACGGGTATTTCATTTCAAAAAGTGAAGTAAAAAGTAAAAGTGTTCTAAGCATAAAAAATAGAGTCGTAACTAACCAACGTGTTGTGAGTGTTGTGAGTGGCCTCTAGAAGAATGTGAAATGGAGGAGTTCTGGAATCCGACGAGACAGCAGTCGTGGGCCGGAGAAAAGGGTAAGTTGTCGCTGATAAAGGCCAAAATAAAATTTTAATTTCGATTTGTTCTTTGCAGTTTGTTCGTGACAATCAAGCAGACGGCAACGATGGAACCAAAAAGGTAGGATTTTTTAGTGCTTCATATTTTGTAATTAGTTCTAAGTATTTTTTGCGCACTATGAACAAACCATTGTTCATTGAAGGTTCGCGGAGTGACAGTGTTCCAAAATGTGTGCAAACGTGGATTAGTGTTTAAATTATGTTAAGTATCAATATTATTATTATTACTGCCAAGATATTTAATTGTTGTTGGTAACTTTAACACCTATTGCATGGTTGCATTAATTTATTACAGTTTCAGTGATCTGACGTGTATTTGTTATTTCTTTCCTTCAAAGTTAGTTAGTTCTTCTGGTTTCCTTCTTCAGCTTCATGCGCCTCATTCCGACGCAGGATTCCGGAATGTTGGTGAAAAAGACCCAGCTTGAGGCTGAGGTCGTGTGACAAGGCTACTTTTTTAGGAATTCGTTATTTGAGGCAACTGAAATAACTATTGGGGTTCAATAAACTTCGGTGTAAGTAAATTAACTAATTTTCCTTCCAGTTGATCAACATAACTTTGTTCCGGGTAAAGTGTGTCGCGATTTTAAACTCGATGTGTCCCGCAAAGTTGTAAATTTTTCTTGGTGCGGGTGTTTTATTTTAGGTTTAACAGTGATGTAAAGAAAAAAAGTGTTCTAAAATTAATATAGTCGTAATTAATCAAAGTTTTGTGAGTGTTGTGAGTGGCCTCTAGAAGAATGTGGAATGGAGGAGTTCTGGAATCCGACGAGACAGCAGTCGTGGGCCGGAGAAAAGGGTAAGTTGTCGCTGATAAAGGCCAAAATAAAATTTTAATTTCGATTTGTTCTTTGCAGTTTGTTCGTGACAATCAAGCAGACGGCAACGATGGAACCAAAAAGGTAGGATTTTTTAGTGCTTCATATTTTGTAATTAGTTCTAAGTATTTTTTGCGCACTATGAACAAACCATTGTTCATTGAAGGTTCGCGGAGTGACAGTGTTCCAAAGTGTGTGCAAACGTGGATTAGTGTTTAAATTGTGTTAAGTATCAAAATTATTATTATTGCCAAAATATTTAATTGTTGTTGGTAACTTTAACAAATATTCCATGGTTGCATTAATTTATTACAGTTTCAGTGATCTGACGTGTATTTGTTATTTCTTTCCTTCAAAGTTAGTTAGTTCTTCTGGTTTCCTTCTTCAGCTTCATGCGCCTCATTCCGACGCAGGATTCCGGAATGTTGGTGAAAAAGACCTAGCTTCAGGCTGAGGTCGTGTGACAAGGCTACTTTTTTAGGAATTTGTTATTTGAGGCAACTGAAATAACTCTATTGGGCTTCAATAAACTTCGGTGTAAGTAAATTAACTAGTTTTCCTTCCAGTTGATCAACATAACTTTGTTCCGGGTAAAGTGTGTCGCGATTTTAAACTCGATGTGTCCCGCAAAATTGTAAATTTTTCTTGGTGCGGTGTTTTATTTTAGATTCAACAGTGATGTAAAGAGTTAAAAGTGTTATAAAATTAATATAGTCGTAATTAATCAAAGTTTTGTGAGTGTTGTGAGTGTTGTGAGTGGCCTCTAAAAGAATGTGAAATGGAGGAGTTCTAGAATCTGACGAGACAGCAGTCGTGGGCCGGAGAAAAGGGTAAGTTGTCGCTGAAAAAAGTCAAAATAAAATTTTAATTTCGATTTCTTCTTTGCAGTTTGTTCGTGACAATCAAGCAGACGGCAACGATGGAACCAAAAAGGTTGTTTTTTTTAGTATTTCATATTTTGTAATTATTAGTTCTACTAATAATTGAAGTATTTTTTTGCGCATTATGAACAAACCATTGTTCATTGAAGACTCGCGGAGTGACAGTGTTCCAAAGTGTGTGCAAAAGTGGGAAAGTGTTTAAATATGTTTTTTTTTAATCTTTAGCGCAAAATTGGAAACTTTACCCGAAAACACTCGAGCAGTGCATGTGGTCTGAGAATGATAGGTTTGGAAGAATGTAAACCTTTAAGGTGATAAAGTTTTTTGAGGTAAGTTTATGTAACTTTTTTTAGATTCATCTGATTTTTAGATATTCATGGTCATTAAAAGCAAATGAAAAAGCTCCAGTGAGGTCCAGCAAACTTTGGTATAATTTAATTTACTACCTATATATTTGCTTTCAGTTGATCAACATAACTTTGTTCCGGGTAAAGTGTGTCGCGATTTTAACTCGATGTGTTCCGCAAAGTTGTAAATTTTTCTTAGTGCGGGTGTTTTATTTTAGGTTCAACAGGGATGTAAAGAGTTAAAAGTGTTATAAAATTAATATAGTCGTAATTAATCAAAGTTTTGTGAGTGTTGTGAGTGGCCTCTAGAAGAATGTGGAATGGAGGAGTTCTGGAATCCGACGAGACAGCAGTCGTGGGCCGGAGAAAAGGGTAAGTTGTCGCTGATAAAGGCCATAATAAAATTTTAATTTCGATTTTTTCTTTGCAGTTTGTTCGTGACAATCAAGCAGACGGCAACGATGGAACCAAAAAGGTTGGATTTTTTTAGTACGACTTCATATTTTGTAATTAGTTCTAAGTATTTTTTGCGCACTATGAACAAACAATTGTTCATTGAAGGTTCGCGGAGTGACAGTGTTCCACAGTGTGTGCAAATGTGGATTAGTGTTTAAATTATGTTAAGTATCAAAATCATTATTACTACCAACATTTTTAATTGTTGTTGGTAACTTTAACACCTATTGCATGGTTGCATTAATTTATCACAGTTTCAGTGATCTGACGTGTATTTGTTATTTCTTTCCTTCAAAGTTAGTTAGTTCTTCTGGTTTCCTTCTTCAGCTTCATGCGCCTCATTCCGACGCAGGATTCCGGAATGTTGGTGAAAAAGACCCAGCTTGAGGCTGAGGTCGTGTGACAAGGCTAGTTTTTTAGGAATTTGTTATTTGAGGCAACTGAAATAACTCTATTGGGGTTCAATAAACTTCGGTGTAAGTAAATTAACTAGTTTTCCTTCCAGTTGATCAACATAACTTTGTTCCGGGTAAAGTGTGTCGCGATTTTAACTCGATGTGTTCCGCAAAGTTGTAAATTTTTCTTAGTGCGGGTGTTTTATTTTAGGTTCAACAGGGATGTAAAGAGTTAAAAGTGTTATAAAATTAATATAGTCGTAATTAATCAAAGTTTTGTGAGTGTTGTGAGTGGCCTCTAGAAGAATGTGGAATGGAGGAGTTCTGGAATCCGACGAGACAGCAGTCGTGGGCCGGAGAAAAGGGTAAGTTGTCGCTGATAAAGGCCAAAATAAAATTTTAATTTCGATTTCTTCTTTGCAGTTTGTTCGTGACAATCAAGCAGACGGCAACGATGGAACCAAAAAGGTTGGATTTTTTTAGTACTACTTCATATTTTGTAATTAGTTCTAAGTATTTTTTGCGCACTATGAACAAACAATTGTTCATTGAAGGTTCGCGGAGTGACAGTGTTCCACAGTGTGTGCAAATGTGGATTAGTGTTTAAATTATGTTAAGTATCAATATTATTATTACTGCCAAGATATTTAATTGTTGTTGGTAACTTTAACACCTATTGCATGGTTGCATTAATTTATTACAGTTTCAGTGATCTGACATGTATTTGTTATTTCTTTCCTTCAAAGTTAGTTAGTTCTTCTGGTTTCCTTCTTCAGCTTCATGCGCCTCACTCCGACGCAGGATTCCGGAATGTTGGTGAAAAAGACCCAGCTTCAGGCTGAGGTCGTGTGACAAGGCTACTTTTTTAGGAATTTGTTATTTGAGGCAACTGAAATAACTCTATTGGGCTTCAATAAACTTCGGTGTAAATAAATTAACTAGTTTTCCTTCCAGTTGATCAACATAACTTTGTTCCGGGTAAAGTGTGTCGCGATTTTAAACTCGATGTGTCCCGCAAAGTTGTAAATTTTTCTTGGTGCGGTGTTTTATTTTAGATTCAACAGTGATGTAAAGAGTTAAAAATGTTATAAAATTAATATAGTCGTAATTAATCAAAGTTTTGTGAGTGTAGTGAGTGCTGTGAGTGGCCTCTAGAAGAATGTGGAATGGAGAAGTTCTGGAACCCGACGAGACAGCAGTCGTGGGCCGGAGAAAAGGGTAAGTTGTCGCTGAAAAAAACTAAAATAAAATTTTAATTTCGATTTCTTCTTTGCAGTTTGTCCGTGACAATCAAGCAGACGGCAACGATGGAACCAAAAAGGTTGGATTTGGTTAGTACTTCATATTTTGTAATTAGTTCTACTAATGATTCAAGTATTTTTGGCGTAATATGAACAAATATTATTGTTCATTAAAGGTTCGCGGAGTGTCAGTGTTCCAAAGTGTGTGCAAACGTGGATTAGTGTTTAAATTATGTTAAGTATCAAAATCATCATTACTACCAAAATATTTAATTGTTGTTGGTAACTCTAACACCTATTGCATGGTTGCATTAATTTATTACAGTTTCAGTGATCTGACGTGTATTTGTTATTTCTTTCCTTCAATGTTAGTTAGTTCTTCTGGTTTCCTTCTTCAGCTTCATGCGTCTCATTCCGACGCAGGATTCCGGAATGTTGGTGAAAAAGACCCAGCTTCAGGCTGAGGTCGTGTGACAAGGCTACTTTTTTAGGAATTTTTTATTTGAGGCAACTGAAATAACTCTATTGGGCTTCAATAAACATCGGTGTAAATAAATTAACTAGTTTTCCTTCCAGTTGATCAACATAACTTTGTTCCGGGTAAAGTGTGTCGCGATTTTAAACTCGATGTGTCCCGCAAAGTTGTAAATTTTTCTTGGTGCCGGTGTTTTATTTTAGGTTTAACAGTGATGTAAAGAAAAAAAGTGTTCTAAAATTAATTTAGTCGTAATTAATCAAAGTTTTGTGAGTGTAGTGAGTGTTGTGAGTGGCCTCTAGAAGAATGTGGAATGGAGGAGTTCTGGAATCCGACGAGACAGCAGTCGTGGGCCGGAGAAAAGGGTAAGTTGTCGCTGATAAAGGCCAAAATAAAATTTTAATTTCGATTTCTTCTTTGCAGTTTGTTCGTGACAATCAAGCAGACGGCAACGATGGAACCAAAAAGGTTGGATTTTTTTAGTACTACTTCATATTTTGTAATTAGTTCTAAGTATTTTTTGCGCACTATGAACAAACAATTGTTCATTGAAGGTTCGCGGAGTGACAGTGTTCCACAGTGTGTGCAAATGTGGATTAGTGTTTAAATTATGTTAAGTATCAATATTATTATTACTGCCAAGATATTTAATTGTTGTTGGTAACTTTAACACCTATTGCATGGTTGCATTAATTTATTACAGTTTCAGTGATCTGACATGTATTTGTTATTTCTTTCCTTCAAAGTTAGTTAGTTCTTCTGGTTTCCTTCTTCAGCTTCATGCGCCTCATTCCGACGCAGGATTCCGGAATGTTGGTGAAAAAGACCCAGCTTGAGGCTGAGGTCGTGTGACAAGGCTACTTTTTTAGGAATTTGTTATTTGAGGCAACTGAAATAACTCTATTGGGCTTCAATAAACTTCGGTGTAAATAAATTAACTAGTTTTCCTTCCAGTTGATCAACATAACTTTGTTCCGGGTAAAGTGTGTCGCGATTTTAAACTCGATGTGTCCCGCAAAGTTGTAAATTTTTCTTGGTGCCGGTGTTTTATTTTAGGTTCAACAGTGATGTAAAGAGTAAAAGTGTTCTAAAATTAATTTAGTCGTAATTAATCAAAGTTTTGTGAGTGTAGTGAGTGTTGTGAGTGGCCTCTAGAAGAATGTGGAATGGAGGAGTTCTGGAATCCGACGAGACAGCAGTCGTGGGCCGGAGAAAAGGGTAAGTTGTCGCTAATAAAGGCCAAAATAAAATTTTAATTTCGATTTCTTCTTTGCAGTTTGTTCGTGACAATCAAGCAGACGGCAACGATGGAACCAAAAAGGTTGGATTTTTTTAGTACTACTTCATATTTTGTAATTAGTTCTAAGTATTTTTTGCGCACTATGAACAAACAATTGTTCATTGAAGGTTCGCGGAGTGACAGTGTTCCACAGTGTGTGCAAATGTGGATTAGTGTTTAAATTATGTTAAGTATCAATATTATTATTACTGCCAAGATATTTAATTGTTGTTGGTAACTTTAACACCTATTGCATGGTTGCATTAATTTATTACAGTTTCAGTGATCTGACATGTATTTGTTATTTCTTTCCTTCAAAGTTAGTTAGTTCTTCTGGTTTCCTTCTTCAGCTTCATGCGCCTCATTCCGACGCAGGATTCCGGAATGTTGGTGAAAAAGACCCAGCTTGAGGCTGAGGTCGTGTGACAAGGCTACTTTTTTAGGAATTTGTTATTTGAGGCAACTGAAATAACTCTATTGGGGTTCAATAAACTTCGGTGTAAGTAAATTAACTAGTTTTCCTTCCAGTTGATCAACATAACTTTGTTCCGGGTAAAGTGTGTCGCGACTTTAAACTCGATGTGTCCCGCAAAGTTGTAAACTTTTCTTGGTGCGGGTGTTTTATTTTAGGTTTAACAGTGATGTAAAGAAAAAAAGTGTTCTAAAATTAATTTAGTCGTAATTAATCAAAGTTTTGTGAGTGTAGTGAGTGTTGTGAGTGGCCTCTAGAAGAATGTGGAATGGAGGAGTTCTGGAATCCGACGAGAAAGCAGTCGTGGGCCGGAGAAAAGGGTAAGTTGTCGCTGAAAAGAACCAAAATAAAATTTTAATTTCGATTTCTTCTTTGCAGCTTGTTCGTGACAATCAAGCAGACGGCAACGATGGAACCAAAAAGGTTGGATTTTTTTAGTACTACTTCATATTTTGTAATTAGTTCTAAGTATTTTTTGCGCACTATGAACAAACAATTGTTCATTGAAGGTTCGCGGAGTGACAGTGTTCCACAGTGTGTGCAAATGTGGATTAGTGTTTAAATTATGTTAAGTATCAATATTATTATTACTGCCAAGATATTTAATTGTTGTTGGTAACTTTAACACCTATTGCATGGTTGCATTAATTTATTACAGTTTCAGTGATCTGACATGTATTTGTTATTTCTTTCCTTCAAAGTTAGTTAGTTCTTCTGGTTTCCTTCTTCAGCTTCATGCGCCTCATTCCGACGCAGGATTCCGGAATGTTGGTGAAAAAGACCCAGCTTGAGGCTGAGGTCGTGTGACAAGGCTACTTTTTTAGGAATTTGTTATTTGAGGCAACTGAAATAACTCTATTGGGGTTCAATAAACTTCGGTGTAAGTAAATTAACTAGTTTTCCTTCCAGTTGATCAACATAACTTTGTTCCGGGTAAAGTGTGTCGCGACTTTAAACTCGATGTGTCCCGCAAAGTTGTAAACTTTTCTTGGTGCGGGTGTTTTATTTTAGGCTTAACAGTGATGTAAAGAAAAAAAGTGTTCTAAAATTAATATAGTCGTAATTAATCAAAGTTTTGTGAGTGTTGTGAGTGTTGTGAGTGGCCTCTAGAAGAATGTGGAATGGAGGAGTTCTGGAATCCGACGAGACAGCAGTCGTGGGCCGGAGAAAAGGGTAAGTTGTCGCTGATAAAGGCCAAAATAAAATTTTAATTTCGATTTCTTCTTTGCAGTTTGTTCGTGACAATCAAGCAGACGGCAACGATGGAACCAAAAAGGTTGGATTTTTTTAGTACTACTTCATATTTTGTAATTAGTTCTAAGTATTTTTTGCGCACTATGAACAAACAATTGTTCATTGAAGGTTCGCGGAGTGACAGTGTTCCACAGTGTGTGCAAATGTGGATTAGTGTTTAAATTATGTTAAGTATCAATATCATTATTACTGCCAAGATATTTAATTGTTGTTGGTAACTTTAACACCTATTGCATGGTTGCATTAATTTATTACAGTTTCAGTGATCTGACATGTATTTGTTATTTCTTTCCTTCAAAGTTAGTTAGTTCTTCTGGTTTCCTTCTTCAGCTTCATGCGCCTCACTCCGACGCAGGATTCCGGAATGTTGGTGAAAAAGACCCAGCTTCAGGCTGAGGTCGTGTGACAAGGCTACTTTTTTAGGAATTTGTTATTTGAGGCAACTGAAATAACTCTATTGGGCTTCAATAAACTTCGGTGTAAATAAATTAACTAGTTTTCCTTCCAGTTGATCAACATAACTTTGTTCCGGGTAAAGTGTGTCGCGATTTTAAACTCGATGTGTCCCGCAAAGTTGTAAATTTTTCTTGGTGCGGTGTTTTATTTTAGATTCAACAGTGATGTAAAGAGTTAAAAATGTTATAAAATTAATATAGTCGTAATTAATCAAAGTTTTGTGAGTGTTGTGAGTGTTGTGAGTGGCCTCTAAAAGAATGTGAAATGGAGGAGTTCTGGAATCCGACGAGACAGCAGTCGTGGGCCGGAGAAAAGGGTAAGTTGTCGCTGAAAAAGGCCAAAATAAAATTTTAATTTCCATTTCTTCTTTGCAGTTTGTTCGTGACAATCAAGCAGACGGCAACGATGGAACCAAAAAGGTTGGATTTTTTTAGTACTTCATATTTTGTAATTAGTTCTAAGTATTTTTTGCGCATTATGAACAAACCATTGTTCATTGAAGACTCGCGGAGTGACAGTGTTCCAAAGTGTGTGCAAAAGTGGGAAAGTGTTTAAATAGTTTTTTTTTTAATCTTTAGCGCAAAATTGGAAACTTTACCCGAAAACACTCGAGCAGTGCATGTGGTCTGAGAATGATAGGTTTGGAAGAATGTAAACCTTCAAAGTGATAAAGTTTTTTGAGGTAAGTTTAAGTAACTTTTTCTAGATTCATCTGATTTTTAGATATTCATTGTCATTAAAAGCAGCTGAAAGAGCTCCAGTGAGGTCCAGCAAACTTTGGTAAAATTTAATGTACTATTTTTGCTTTCAGTGGATTCAACCTAACTTTGTCCCGAGTAAAAGAGTGTCGCGATTTTAAACTCGATTTAAGTGGTCCGTAAAGTTGTAAACTTTTCTTGGTGCGGGTGTTTTATTTTAGGTTCAACAGTGATGTAAAGAGTAAAAGTATTATAAAATTAATATAGTCGTAATTAATCAAAGTTTTGTGAGTGTAGTGGGTGCTGTGAGTGGCCTCTAGAAGAATGTGGAATGGAGGAGTTCTGGAATCCGACGAGACAGCAGTCGTGGGCCGGAGAAAAGGGTAAGTTGTCGCTGATAAAGGCCAAAATAAAATTTTAATTTCGATTTCTTCTTTGCAGTTTGTTCGTGACAATCAAGCAGACGGCAACGATGGAACCAAAAAGGTTGGATTTTTTTAGTACTACTTCATATTTTGTAATTAGTTCTAAATATTTTTTGCGCACTATGAACAAACAATTGTTCATTAAAGGTTCGCGGAGTGTCAGTGTTCCAAAGTGTGTGCAAACGTGGATTAGTGTTTAAATTGTGTTAAGTATCAAAATTAGTATTATTGCCAAAATAATTAATTGTTGTTGGTAACTTTAACAAATATTGCATGGTTGCATTAATTTATTACAGTTTCAGTGATCTGACGTGTATTTGTTATTTCTTTCCTTCAAAGTTAGTTAGTTCTTCTGGTTTCCTTCTTCAGCTTCATGCGCCTCATTCCGACGCAGGATTCCGGAAGGTTGGTGAAAAAGACCCAGCTTCGGGCTGAGGTCGTGTGACAAGGCTACTTTTTTAGGAATACGTTATTTGAGGCAACTGAAATAACTATTGGGGTTCAATAAACTTCGGTGTAAGTAAATTAACTAATTTTCCTTCCAGTTGATCAACATAACTTTGTTCCGGGTAAAGTGTGTCGCGATTTTAAACTCGATGTGTCCCGCAAAGTTGTAAATTTTTCTTGGTGCGGGTGTTTTATTTTAGGTTCAGCAGTGATGTAAAGAGTATAAGTGTTATAAAATTAATATAGTCGTAATTAATCAAAGTTGTGTGTGTGTGTTGTGAGTGCTGTGAGTGGCCTGTAGAAGAATGTGGAATGGAGGAGTTCTGGAATCCGATGAGACAGCAGTCGTGGGCCGGAGAAAAGGGTAAGTTGTCGCTGAAAAAGGCCAAAATAAAATTTTAATTTCGATTTCTTCTTTGCAGTTTGTTCGTGACAATCAAGCAGACGGCAACGATGGAACCAAAAAGGTTGTTTTTTTTAGTATTTCATATTTTGTAATTATTAGTTCTACTAATAATTGAAGTATTTTTTTGCGCATTATGAACAAACCATTGTTCATTGAAGACTCGCGGAGTGACAGTGTTCCAAAGTGTGTGCAAAAGTGGGAAAGTGTTTAAATATGTTTTTTTTTAATCTTTAGCGCAAAATTGGAAACTTTACCCGAAAACACTCGAGCAGTGCATGTGGTCTGAGAATGATAGGTTTGGAAGAATGTAAACCTTTAAGGTGATAAAGTTTTTTGAGGTAAGTTTATGTAACTTTTTTTAGATTCATCTGATTTTTAGATATTCATGGTCATTAAAAGCAAATGAAAAAGCTCCAGTGAGGTCCAGCAAACTTTGGTATAATTTAATTTACTACCTATATATTTGCTTTCAGTTGATCAACATAACTTTGTTCCGGGTAAAGTGTGTCGCGATTTTAACTCGATGTGTTCCGCAAAGTTGTAAATTTTTCTTAGTGCGGGTGTTTTATTTTAGGTTCAACAGGGATGTAAAGAGTTAAAAGTGTTATAAAATTAATATAGTCGTAATTAATCAAAGTTTTGTGAGTGTTGTGAGTGTTGTGAGTGGCCTCTAGAAGAATTTGGAATGGAGGAGTTCTGGAATCCGACGAGAAAGCAGTCGTGGGCCGGAGAAAAGGGTAAGTTGTCGCTGAAAAGAACCAAAATAAAATTTTAATTTCGATTTCTTCTTTGCAGCTTGTTCGTGACAATCAAGCAGACGGCAACGATGGAACCAAAAAGGTTGGATTTTTTTAGTACTACTTCATATTTTGTAATTAGTTCTACTAATGATTGAAGTATTTTTTTGCGCATTATGAACAAACCATTGTTCATTGAAGACTCGCGGAGTGACAGTGTTCCAAAGTGTGTGCAAAAGTGGGAAAGTGTTTAAATATGTCTTTTTTAAATCTTTAGCGCAAAATTTGAACTTTACCCGAAAACACTCGAGCAGTGCATGTGGTCGGAAAATGATAGGTTTGGAAGAATGTAAACCTTCAAAGTGATAAAGTTTTTTGAGGTAAGTTTAAGTAACTTTTTCTAGATTCATCTGATTTTTAGATACCTATTCATTGTCATTAAAAGCAGCTGAAAGAGCTCCAGTGAGGTTCAGCAAACTTTGGTAAAATTTAATTTACTATATTTGCTTTCAGTGGATTCAACCTAACTTTGTTCCGGGTAAAGTGTGTCGCGATTTTAAACTCGATGTGTTCCGCAAAGTTGTAAATTTTTCTTAGTGCGGGTGTTTTATTTTAGGTTCAACAGTGATGTAAAGAGCAAAAGTGTTCTAAAATTAATTTAGTCGTAATTAATCAAAGTTTTGTGAGTGTAGTGAGTGTTGTGAGTGGCCTCTAGAAGAATGTGGAATGGAGGAGTTCTGGAATCCGACGAGACAGCAGTCGTGGGCCGGAGAAAAGGGTAAGTTGTCGCTGATAAAGGCCAAAATAAAATTTTAATTTCGATTTCTTCTTTGCAGTTTGTTCGTGACAATCAAGCAGACGGCAACGATGGAACCAAAAAGGTTGGATTTTTTTAGTACTACTTCATATTTTGTAATTAGTTCTAAGTATTTTTTGCGCACTATGAACAAACAATTGTTCATTGAAGGTTCGCGGAGTGACAGTGTTCCACAGTGTGTGCAAATGTGGATTAGTGTTTAAATTATGTTAAGTATCAAAATCATTATTACTACCAACATTTTTAATTGTTGTTGGTAACTTTAACACCTATTGCATGGTTGCATTAATTTATCACAGTTTCAGTGATCTGACGTGTATTTGTTATTTCTTTCCTTCAATGTTAGTTAGTTCTTCTGGTTTCCTTCTTCAGCTTCATGCGTCTCATTCCGACGCAGGATTCCGGAATGTTGGTGAAAAAGACCCAGCTTCAGGCTGAGGTCGTGTGACAAGGCTACTTTTTTAGGAATTTGTTATTTGAGGCAACTGAAATAACTCTATTGGGCTTCAATAAACTTCGGTGTAAATAAATTAACTAGTTTTCCTTCCAGTTGATCAACATAACTTTGTTCCGGGTAAAGTGTGTCGCGATTTTAAACTCGATGTGTCCCGCAAAGTTGTAAATTTTTCTTGGTGCCGGTGTTTTATTTTAGGTTCAACAGTGATGTAAAGAGTAAAAGTGTTCTAAAATTAATTTAGTCGTAATTAATCAAAGTTTTGTGAGTGTAGTGAGTGTTGTGAGTGGCCTCTAGAAGAATGTGGAATGGAGGAGTTCTGGAATCCGACGAGAAAGCAGTCGTGGGCCGGAGAAAAGGGTAAGTTGTCGCTGAAAAGAACCAAAATAAAATTTTAATTTCGATTTCTTCTTTGCAGCTTGTTCGTGACAATCAAGCAGACGGCAACGATGGAACCAAAAAGGTTGGATTTTTTTAGTACTACTTCATATTTTGTAATTAGTTCTACTAATGATTGAAGTATTTTTTTGCGCATTATGAACAAACCATTGTTCATTGAAGACTCGCGGAGTGACAGTGTTCCAAAGTGTGTGCAAAAGTGGGAAAGTGTTTAAATATGTCTTTTTTAAATCTTTAGCGCAAAATTTGAACTTTACCCGAAAACACTCGAGCAGTGCATGTGGTCGGAAAATGATAGGTTTGGAAGAATGTAAACCTTCAAAGTGATAAAGTTTTTTGAGGTAAGTTTAAGTAACTTTTTCTAGATTCATCTGATTTTTAGATACCTATTCATTGTCATTAAAAGCAGCTGAAAGAGCTCCAGTGAGGTTCAGCAAACTTTGGTAAAATTTAATTTACTATATTTGCTTTCAGTGGATTCAACCTAACTTTGTTCCGGGTAAAGTGTGTCGCGATTTTAAACTCGATGTGTTCCGCAAAGTTGTAAATTTTTCTTAGTGCGGGTGTTTTATTTTAGGTTCAACAGTGATGTAAAGAGCAAAAGTGTTCTAAAATTAATTTAGTCGTAATTAATCAAAGTTTTGTGAGTGTAGTGAGTGTTGTGAGTGGCCTCTAGAAGAATGTGGAATGGAGGAGTTCTGGAATCCGACGAGACAGCAGTCGTGGGCCGGAGAAAAGGGTAAGTTGTCGCTGATAAAGGCCAAAATAAAATTTTAATTTCGATTTCTTCTTTGCAGTTTGTTCGTGACAATCAAGCAGACGGCAACGATGGAACCAAAAAGGTTGGATTTTTTTAGTACTACTTCATATTTTGTAATTAGTTCTAAGTATTTTTTGCGCACTATGAACAAACAATTGTTCATTGAAGGTTCGCGGAGTGACAGTGTTCCACAGTGTGTGCAAATGTGGATTAGTGTTTAAATTATGTTAAGTATCAATATTATTATTACTGCCAAGATATTTAATTGTTGTTGGTAACTTTAACACCTATTGCATGGTTGCATTAATTTATTACAGTTTCAGTGATCTGACATGTATTTGTTATTTCTTTCCTTCAAAGTTAGTTAGTTCTTCTGGTTTCCTTCTTCAGCTTCATGCGCCTCACTCCGACGCAGGATTCCGGAATGTTGGTGAAAAAGACCCAGCTTCAGGCTGAGGTCGTGTGACAAGGCTACTTTTTTAGGAATTTGTTATTTGAGGCAACTGAAATAACTCTATTGGGCTTCAATAAACTTCGGTGTAAATAAATTAACTAGTTTTCCTTCCAGTTGATCAACATAACTTTGTTCCGGGTAAAGTGTGTCGCGATTTTAAACTCGATGTGTCCCGCAGTTGTAAATTTTTCTTGGTGCGGTGTTTTATTTTAGATTCAACAGTGATGTAAAGAGTTAAAAGTGTTATAAAATTAATATAGTCGTAATTAATCAAAGTTTTGTGAGTGTTGTGAGTGTTGTGAGTGGCCTCTAAAAGAACGTGAAATGGAGGAGTTCTGGAATCCGACGAGACAGCAGTCGTGGGCCGGAGAAAAGGGTAAGTTGTCGCTGAAAAAGGCCAAAATAAAATTTTAATTTCCATTTCTTCTTTGCAGTTTGTTCGTGACAATCAAGCAGACGGCAACGATGGAACCAAAAAGGTTGGATTTTTTTAGTACTTCATATTTTGTAATTAGTTCTAAGTATTTTTTGCGCACTATGAACAAACCATTGTTCATTGAAGGTTCGCGGAGTGACAGTGTTCCAAAGTGTGTGCAAAAGTGGGAAAGTGTTTAAATAGTTTTTTTTTAATCTTTAGCGCAAAATTGGAAACTTTACCCGAAAACACTCGAGCAGTGCATGTGGTCTGAGAATGATAGGTTTGGAAGAATGTAAACCTTCAAAGTGATAAAGTTTTTTGAGGTAAGTTTAAGTAACTTTTTCTAGATTCATCTGATTTTTAGATATTCATTGTCATTAAAAGCAGCTGAAAGAGCTCCAGTGAGGTCCAGCAAACTTTGGTAAAATTTAATGTACTATATTTGCTTTCAGTGGATTCAACCTAACTTTGTCCCGAGTAAAAGAGTGTCGCGATTTTAAACTCGATTTAAGTGGTCCGTAAAGTTGTAAACTTTTCTTGGTGCGGGTGTTTTATTTTAGGTTCAACAGTGATGTAAAGAGTAAAAGTATTATAAAATTAATATAGTCGTAATTAATCAAAGTTTTGTGAGTGTAGTGGGTGCTGTGAGTGGCCTCTAGAAGAATGTGGAATGGAGGAGTTCTGGAATGCGACGAGACAGCAGTCGTGGGCCGGAGAAAAGGGTAAGTTGTCGCTGAAAAAAACTAAAATAAAATTTTAATTCCGATTTCTTCTTTGCAGTTTGTCCGTGACAATCAAGCAGACGGCAACGATGGAACCAAAAAGGTTGGATTTGGTTAGTACTTCATATTTTGTAATTAGTTCTACTAATGATTCAAGTATTTTTGGCGTAATATGAACAAATATTATTGTTCATTAAAGGTTCGCGGAGTGTCAGTGTTCCAAAGTGTGTGCAAACGTGGATTAGTGTTTAAATTATGTTAAGTATCAAAATCATCATTACTACCAAAATATTTAATTGTTGTTGGTAACTTTAACACCTATTGCATGGTTGCATTAATTTATTACAGTTTCAGTGATCTGACGTGTATTTGTTATTTCTTTCCTTCAAAGTTAGTTAGTTCTTCTGGTTTCCTTCTTCAGCTTCATGCGTCTCATTCCGACGCAGGATTCCGGAATGTTGGTGAAAAAGACCCAGCTTCAGGCTGAGGTCGTGGGACAAGGCTACTTTTTTAGGAATTTGTTATTTGAGGCAACTGAAATAACTCTATTGGGCTTCAATAAACTTCGGTGTAAGTAAATTAACTAGTTTTCCTTCCAGTTGATCAACATAACTTTGTTCCGGGTAAAGTGTGTCGCGACTTTAAATTCGATGTGTCCCGCAAAGTTGTAAACTTTTCTTGGTGCGGGTGTTTTATTTTAGGCTTAACAGTGATGTAAAGAAAAAAAGTGTTCTAAAATTAATATAGTCGTAATTAATCAAAGTTTTGTGAGTGTTGTGAGTGTTGTGAGTGGCCTCTAGAAGAATTTGGAATGGAGGAGTTCTGGAATCCGACGAGACAGCAGTCGTGGGCCGGAGAAAAGGGTAAGTTGTCGCTGATAAAGGCCAAAATAAAATTTTAATTTCGATTTCTTCTTTGCAGTTTGTTCGTGACAATCAAGCAGACGGCAACGATGGAACCAAAAAGGTTGGATTTTTTTAGTACTACTTCATATTTTGTAATTAGTTCTACTAATAATTGAAGTATTTTTTTGCGCATTATGAACAAACCATTGTTCATTGAAGACTCGCGGAGTGACAGTGTTCCAAAGTGTGTGCAAAAGTGGGAAAGTGTTTAAATATGTCTTTTTTAAATCTTTAGCGCAAAATTTGAACTTTACCCGAAAACACTCGAGCAGTGCATGTGGTCGGAAAATGATAGGTTTGGAAGAATGTAAACCTTCAAAGTGATAAAGTTTTTTGAGGTAAGTTTAAGTAACTTTTTCTAGATTCATCTGATTTTTAGATACCTATTCATTGTCATTAAAAGCAGCTGAAAGAGCTCCAGTGAGGTTCAGCAAACTTTGGTAAAATTTAATTTACTATATTTGCTTTCAGTGGATTCAACCTAACTTTGTTCCGGGTAAAGTGTGTCGCGATTTTAAACTCGATGTGTTCCGCAAAGTTGTAAATTTTTCTTAGTGCGGGTGTTTTATTTTAGGTTCAACAGTGATGTAAAGAGCAAAAGTGTTCTAAAATTAATATAGTCGTAATTAATCAAAGTTTTGTGAGTGTAGTGAGTGTTGTGAGTGGCCTCTAGAAGAATGTGGAATGGAGGAGTTCTGGAATCCGACGAGACAGCAGTCGTGGGCCGGAGAAAAGGGTAAGTTATCGCTGAAAAGAACCAAAATAAAATTTTAATTTCGATTTCTTCTTTGCAGTTTGTTCGTGACAATCAAGCAGACGGCAACGATGGAACCAAAAAGGTTGGATTTTTTTAGTACTACTTCATATTTTGTAATTAGTTCTACTAATGATTGAAGTATTTTTTGCGTATTATGAACAATTATTATTGTTTATTAAAGGTTCGCGGAGTGACAGTGTTCCAAAGTGTGTGCAAACGTGGATTAGTGTTTAAATTATGTTAAGTATCAAAATCATTATTACTACCAAAATTTTTAATTGTTGTTGGTAACTTTAACACCTATTGCATGGTTGCATTAATTTATTACAGTTTCAGTGATCTCTGACGTGTATTTGTTAATTCTTTCCTTCAAAGTTAGTTAGTTCTTCTGGTTTCCTTCTTCAGCTTCATGCGCCTCACTCCGACGCAGGATTCCGGAATGTTGGTGAAAAAGACCCAGCTTCAGGCTGAGGTCGTGTGACAAGGCTACTTTTTTAGGAATTTGTTATTTGAGGCAACTAAAATAACTCTATTGGGGTTCAATAAACTTCGGTGTAAGTAAATTAACTAGTTTTCCTTCCAGTTGATCAACATAACTTTGTTCCGGGTAAAGTGCGTCGCGATTTTAAACTCGATGTGTCCCGCAAAGTTGTAAATTTTTCTTGGTGCGGGTGTTTTATTTTAGGTTCAAAAGTAATGTAAGAAGTGAAAGTGTTAAATTGATATGGGCGTATTTAATCAAAGTATTGTGAGTGCTGTGGGTGTTGTGAGTGGTCCCTAGAAGAATGGGGAATGAGGAATGGAGGAGTTCTGGAGTCTGACGAAAATGTATCCGGAACCGGATTAAAGGGTAAGTTCTTATCCAACCAGTGTAAACAAATTTAACTGTGTTTTTTTTTTTTGTTTTAGTTTGTTCGTAATACGAAGTGGATGGCAGCGTTGGAACCAAAACAAGTTTATTATTTTAATTTACCAAAACAAATAATAAATCTGAAGATTTCCGTGGAGAGAGCCAACAGGAATGAGTCCTGAAGCTTCTCATGTTTTTTTTACAGTGGACAAGTCGCTAGCAAACCTGTCCACAAACCCTCCTCCTTTTATCCGGGCTTGGGACCGGCAGCAGCGTCCTTAGTGCATTACTTAATACACCCCAGGACGCTGCAGGCGGAGTTAAAAATCTGTTTGTGTGTAAGTATCTGTTTTGTGCGTAATAGTGAAAGGAAGAAATGTACTCACCAGGAGTCTCCACTTCCTAGCTGTAGACGATGCGAGGCTGGATTTTCTTTGGACTCCGAATCTGAAATTACATTTCGTGTTATTGGGAACAGTGATTACAAAAAGAAAAACTGTTACCTTCGCTGAGTATCTTATGTCTTCAAGAACGGCTCGTTTGACAACTGGTCCTCTGTTATTTCTGCTCTGGAAAAAACTTATTTTAGTGAGACGGGCCGGCCCAAAGGCCGACCCTAGTGTAGTGGGCGCAAGCGCTCCACAAGTGACCAAGGGAACCCTGCAGAACTCTGCTAACTGAAACAAAATAACACAACACAAAACAAATCAACAAAAATTAAAAAAGGATACAAGTGGGTGCTAGCACTTAACATTTTCAAACCTAAAAGAGAAACGGTTAGAAACTTATCGCTTTATTTGTAGGCACATCTCCGGAAACTTCGGAATCCACGAACCGCTTGAGAGGTCCTCGAACTCTTGCAGTTTCTGCTCTGGAAACAATTTCTTTCGGTGAGACCGGCCGACCTTTCGGCCGGCCGGCCCTGGTGTAGTGGGCGCAAGCGCTCCACAAGTGACCAAGGGAACTCTGCAATCTAAAACAGAAACACAACACAAAACAAATCACCAAACCATTGAGTGCTAGCACTCAACATTTCCAAACCTGAAAAAGAAACGGTTAGAAACTCAAACCTGTCGTCGACATCTCCAGCGTTGGCAGCTCGACCTGGTGGATTGTAACGTTGTGAGTACTGGAATCCTGCAGAATCCTAAAATCTGAAACGTATTATGTTGCATATTCGTGTTAGTCCCGTGTTAGTATCCCAAAATGTTAGTTCCCAATAGCTAGTTATAGTTAAAAACCCCAACATTACCAAATAATTATTTTCACATTCTGATTTATTATTTGCGCACTTATTCTAAAACTTATTTCATAACTTACTTTCTAAACTTAGTTGCTAACTTAATTGATGACTTAACTAACTATACCAGATACAGGAGAGCTCTGAAATAAAAACATACAAAAGACATTATAATTAATGAAGAAGGAAGAATCACTGAAGAAAATTCTTCACTGGAATACGTCTGAAACAAACAGAAATTAGTGAAAAGAATCAAGAATTCTGATCTAGACAAGCTCTGTAAAGAAAAGTAGTAAAATGAAATGAAACTTGCGTGCTGGCCGGGGCGTTGAATCCATGCACTCTCGAAGATGGTCCTGGAAGTTGAACTCCTGTCCTCCTCCTCCTCGATGACGGCTGAATGTTACCATTCAGAACATTAAAAACTTCTAGACGAGGCCTGAAAAGGAATCTAGTATAAATAAAATGACACTTGCTTGCTGGCCGGGGCGTTGAATCCTCGCACTCTTGAAGACGGTCCTGGAAGTCGATGTCCTGTCCTCCACCTCCATGACGGCTGTTCTCTCTAACATTCAGAACATTAAAAACTCCTAGACGAGCCCTGAAAAGGAATCTAGTATAAATAAAATGACACTTGCTTGCTGGCCGGGGCGTTGAATCCTCGCAGTCTTGAAGACGGTCCTGGAAGTTGAACTCCTGTTCTCCTCCTCGATGTTGGCTCCTCTCTATAACATTCAGAACATTAAAAACTCCTAGACAAGCCCTGAAAAGGAATCTAGTATAAATAAAATGAAACTTGCTTGCTGGCCGGGGCGTTGAATCCTCGCACTCTTGAACACGGTCCTGGAAGTTGAACTCCTGTTCTCCTCCTCGATGTTGGCTCCTCTCTATAACATTCAGAACATTAAAAACTCCTAGACAAGCCCTGAAAAGGAATCTAGTATAAATAAAATGAAACTTGCTTGCCGGCCGGGGCCTTGAATCCTTGCACTCTTGAAGATGGACCTGGAAGTTGAACTCCTGTCCTCCACCTCAATGTTGGCTTCTCTCTGTTACATTCAGAACATTAAAATCTTCTAGTCAAGCCCTAAAAAGGACAGTAGTAATGAAATGGGACTTGCTTGCTGGCCGGGGCGTTGTCTTTTCCCATCCATGAAGATCTTCCTCGAACTCGACCAGGAGAACCTAAAACATATTACATTCCATGCTTGTGTTAGTCTCATATTAATATCCCAAGATGTTAGTTTCCCGAGAGTTAAATATTTCAATTAGATTCATTGGCGCATCTTCATTAAATTAACTTATTTCAAAACTTACTTTCTAAACTTACTTGCTAACTTAACCACTAACTATACTAAATACAGGAGAGCTCTGAAATAAAAATATACAAATTTTTTATTGAAGATCTTCTTATCCTTTCGGGAATGAATATCTGAAACAAAAAGAAATTAATCGAAAAGACACACTTGAGGAATCGCTTCTATGCTTTATGACTAAGAAAAGAGTGCAACATTTGTTCCCATCAACCCATCTGAAGATTTCCGTGGAGAGAGCCAACAGGAATGAGTCCTGAAGCTTCTCATGTTTTTTTACAGTGGACAAGTCGCTAGCAAACCTGTCCACAAACCCTCCTCCTTTTATCCGGGCTTGGGACCGGCAGCAGCGTCCTTAGTGCATTACTTAATACAGCCCAGGACGCTGCAGGCGGAGTTAAAAATTAAATCGAATCAAAACAAAGTTCTCAAATGAGCCGCGCACTGAATAACATTTAAACACATTTTAAATAACTTTAAATTGTTTAAACTAATAAACGAAAATCCCGAGGAACGAATGCGAAGTGTCTAAATGGAAACGGTTCTAAAAATAAACTATCCACTAGTACCCACTTTGCAACTATGTATTTAATCCAAAAGCGCGGTCCGTCTAACACCTCCAACGAGCAAGTACAATCAGCGAACACAAAAGGTAATCGAAAAATCACAAGAAACTAACGTGAAACGTCCCTAAATCAACCATCAGTCTAGTACCTCACCCTGCGTCGATTCAATTCAAAAATCACTTTATTTCTACAAACACACTGATAACACGTCTTTCTTCGTCGAGAGCCACTGCACAACTGCCCTCTCGACCGACTAATTAAATACTGTTACGTGATACCTAACTTTTTTTTGTAATTGCAAAAAAATTAATAGTGGCAGACAAAGGTCCGGACAAAATCGCTAAATGATTGAGACCCCGATCACCTAATTACGTGTTTACCTAACTGTTTTTTTTATTGCGCAAAAAATGGTTTGCGCTAACAAAGACACTGCACTTTAAAACTATGAAAATTTAAAGGGAATAAACCGAACGTCTCCTATATTTTTCTGTCACTATCCACTTGAAGAGCTAACGCGTAAAGCCATATAATAACTTTAAACAAAAGCAAAATTGTTTAAACCAATCAAAATAAACGACAAGTCCCGAGAAACTAATGCAAAATGTGTCTAAGTTGAATCATCCCTAAGTAAACTATCTGCTAGTACCCTTTCCTCAACTATTTAATTCCAAAAGCGCGGTCCGACTAACACCATAAAATTGCGCTGTTCATCGATTAACTTTAAACCATAGCAAAATTGTTTAAACTTATAAACAAAACGACCCGAGAAACTCACGCGAAATGTCTAAACTGAAACGGCACTAAACTAAACTATCTGCTAGAAACCACCCCGCAACTATTCAATTCCAAAAGCGCGATCCGATTGATACCTCGACCGATTTATACTACAATCTCAAAGAACATTGTGTACTAATAAATGTTTCTAAATCCCAAAGTGAAGAAACTTGAAATAAACCCGATATTTTAATTAAATTACTGTATCTGTCCACTAGACAAGTTAACGCGTGAAGCTCTATCAACTAAACTCTGCATTGAATCGAAAGTCCCGCGAAATGTTTCTGCACTGCATTGTTCCCAAATAAACTTGTTTAGCACCTACCTTTACAATTTTAATCCAAAACGGCACATTTTCACTTCACATACACAAACACATCCGACTCCGTTGAGTGGCAGCGCTGAACTGATTGAAATGAAGTGATTAAGTCATTACGAAACTTCGGTAATTGAGCAAAAAATTGCCCTTCGTGTTTATTCGTCAGTAAATTCAAACCGATGAATTCAATTTCAAATAATTTTCGCGGTTAAAATACAAGTCAGATTCTGTGGCTCTAAAAAAATAGAAAAAATAGTGTATATAGTATATCCGGTGAGAGATTGGGACATTTCGACAGTTGACATATAGGTTGGCAGCAAATTATGCTACAAAATACACTAAAAACACTAAATTCCTACGCGAAATGGGTTGACAGGGTTGTCAGTAACTAGGGTTATTTTGATATTTTAAATTTCGCGCGTATAGTACATTTTTTATTGCGAAGATTTAGTGACTTTTCTGTCATTCAAACTCTCACTGTATGAACTATAACACTATTTATTGGATTCATTGATGTAATAATGTTTCAGTGGCTGAATCCATTTTTTGTATTTCTTTCTTTCAACGTTGCTTGTTTAATTTTGGTATATTTCTTGCTGGCTTCATGCGCCTCATTCTGACGCAGGATTCCGGAATGTTGGTGAAAAAGACCCAGCCCTAGATAAAGAAGCAAGCTAGCTGAGGTCGTGTGACAAGGCTACTTTTTTAGGAGTTTATTTGAAGCAGCTGAATGAACTCCAATGGCCAGTACTGCCAATGACAATGAGCTAGAGCGAACCTTGGTGTAAAAAAATTAACTAAACTTGCTTCAAGTTGATTCAACTT
Source organism: Gnatocerus cornutus (assembly GCA_029298725.1). Classification (NCBI taxonomy): domain Eukaryota; kingdom Metazoa; phylum Arthropoda; class Insecta; order Coleoptera; family Tenebrionidae; genus Gnatocerus; species Gnatocerus cornutus. The sequence continues at coordinate 7,290,686 of CM055517.1, forward strand.
CACTTTGTTGCGGCTTAAGTGTGTCGCGATTTTAAACTCGATTCAAGTGTTCCGCAAAGTAGCCGCTGCTTAGAAGGTACGGGTGTTTCATTTTACTTCAAATTTTCAATCCATCATTGAGATTGTGAAGAAAAAAATTTAACATTCTGTATGCTTTTTATTCTCTTTTCCCTACCGGAGTGCGAGCCTTCTATTGGCAGAATTCACCAAATACAATTAACTGGCAGCGCCAATAACCGTCGTTACGTGACTCCATCACCGGAGAAATCCTTTAGAGCATGCGCTCGCTGTCTTCGTGTAACAGGTGGAAAATTAAAAACGCGATGGCGCGCAGCAAGTGACTGTAAAGACCAAATGCAAGAAATTAAATCGAAATAAGGCAGGATTTATATGAACAAAACCATGGCGCAAAATCTGCCGCTTCAAAAATTCAAATCAAGAATCAAGAAATATCTATCTACCTTGTGAATTGAAAAAAAAAATGAATTCAAAACATGTTAAAACCAGATTTTTAATAAAAAAAATAAAACAATGGCCGAATTTTGTTTGCAGAGGCTTTTTTCGAGGTCATTTTTAATGCGCTTTTTTGGTGCTAAAATCATCAATACGTCCATGAAAAAAGCAACTCAAGATCCATCAGCCAAATCTCAGATCAGTAGATCAATTACATACATAATTTAGACATACCTACATACAGTAGCCCGCAAATTTTTATGCATTTAACTTGGCTGAACTTACCTACATACTAGTTTTAGACATAAAAAATTTTATTTTCAAAATTCGGAAAATGTGTAAAAAACGATGGCGAAAATATCATCTCTCTATCTGTCATAGTTTTCGAAATTCGCGCTGGTATTTCCGGACCATTAAAATTTTGGCCCTACGGCAACAACCGAAAACTTTAATCGGCCATAATTCAGTTTATTGTGCAGAGCGTTTTTGAGGACAAGGTCTGTGTCACGTTGTTTAATACGGAAATGTGCATGCATATACGAGGAACACTTAAAAAGTCACAAATTTTTTGGAAAATTCTTTAGAATTTTGGAAAACCGAAGAGGAAAAAGTTGTTTGTTTTATCGAGATCTATCACCAGTTTTATTTAATGTACTTATTTCTGTTACACCCTGTATAAGTCGAGCATCAATCAATAGAGCGAGATATCGACCAAACTAGATTTACATAATTTTTTCCAAAACATTAAAATTTCGTAATCCTGATAACGAACACCAGGTTTTTACCGGGCTAAGGGAGAGAAAAACAATGGTGCAAACCGCATCCTTCTATTTGCCGTAGTTCCAGAACGTTAAAATGGGTTAGCTTTGCTCTACAAATAAGTTAAATCGACCGAAATATTTAGAATTTTCTTCGAATTGGTACTTCAAATAACAATTGAATGCTGTTATGCAACAAAGATCCAACCAACAATTTTCGTGTTATTAAATCGACTAAAACTGTCACCATCTGTTAAGCCTCATATGCATCTGAAATTATATATATATATATATATAATATTAGGGCAATGACAACAGCTCCAAAATAATATTCTTACACCATATCGAATCTTCCCTAGTTAAGGGGATATCAAACAAATTTCAGTATAGGGCAAATTCAATGTATTTTTCCAAACACGATTACTCCAAAACTATTTGAGTAAATTGCTTTCTGTTTTTTGCATATGAATCTGTTCAACGTGCACTATGTTGAATGCTATATACAATTTTTGTAAAGTGAATATTTAATTACTTTTGATTAATTAAATACAAAAACTTGTCTTAGAGTAGAGTAATTTTACATAATGTCGACCCAACAGATTTTTTTTAAAGTTATTAGTTTTTGAGAAATCGTGTTTCGAAAATTTCAAATTCGAAACATCTTATCCTTGTTTAGCAGTAACATCTCTTTTCTCTGTACCAGAGAGGTCTGTCTGGTAGGTAGAAATGCGGGTACCATAAATCAATTTTGTAGAAGGGATAGTTTACAACTGAAGCTTTTCCATAAACACACAAAATCTTAAATTTGCCTGAAACAAGATTTTTCTCTTTCATTCAAACTGATCGTAGCTTTGAGGATAATCATTTCAAAATTTTGAACTTTATATCTGATAAATTAGGATTTTAAATTGTTTTAGAATAGTTTAGGTGATAAATATTTGTCTTTATCTTTATTTTTTAAGGAGATCTCAAACAAATTTCAATATAAGGCAAATTTAATGTATTTTTCCAAACACGATTACTCGAAAACTATTTGAGTAAATTGCTTTCTGTTTTTTGCATATGAATCTGTTCAACGTGCACTATGTTAAATGCTATATATAATTTTTGTAAAGTGAATATTTAATGATTTTTGATTAATTAAATACGAAAACTTGGCTGAAAGCGAAATAATTTTTAGCATTCCACATGGGAAGACTTTGCAAAATTCACACATAGGTATTTTGAGAACGACCAGACAGTATTATAACGTCTTGTTGTCAAAATTATGACTTTGGGGTGGTAAAAAGACTGAAAAATTTCTCGTAATTTAAAGGTTTTAAAACATAGATCAATCACTAAAACAACAGAATATAATTACATATTATTAATAATTTAATTATTTCTAAGTATGTTCACTATTTTTTGTTACATTTACAAAAATCTTGGACAAAATTCGAAGATCTCAGTACGTCTATTAATTCTTCAATTTTTGCAATTACACAAATCTCACCTTTTTCGAGAAAAATTTAATTTATTTATGAAGATAAACATTAAATAATAATAATGAGATATTGTAATTCATAGTGCAAAACTTAACAATCAATTAGTCACGCATTCTAAAATAATGGGAATTAACAAAAAATTTTTACTAAATATCATAGACTAATGTATTGTGAATGATTTTTAATGTACTTTTTTTGATTACAATAAAAAACTTACGCCATGTGAGCATTATTTTGAAAAATGGGATTGGGTGTTTGATTCTATTATGCCTCAAAAATCGCTAAAACTTACAAACTACATTTTTAAAGCGTCGCGACGACAAAATTATTGGTGATAAAAAACAAATTTTGGCTTCCGGTTCTGTATAACAAATGCATAGGAACGTGAAATAGGCTGTTGATCCTAGTACAGAAATCCTTATTAATATAAGAGTTTTTTTTTAACATTTTTCCTGTGGTCCAATAATGCAGTGCAAAGATGAAAATACCGTTCTATTATTTTCCTATTACCATTTCTAAGAAAGAGCTATTATTTCACAAACAGCTGGACCTCTTGGTTTCGTCAAACTACCTGACCCCATCATAAATTTTGTGCTTGTGGAGAAGTACTAATTTCTGTGGTTTGCCGGCAATTGCTGGTTGTAAATTACACAATTTTAGCTTCGATTTAGAATCTAAAATTTTACGCCACGAATACTCGCTTAATTATTGAAATATTTTTTAAAACTTAGGACCGTTGTATTCAGAACGACTTGCTTTACAATCCGATTGGATTCATTTTTGATACAACAACGCAAACCGAAGTTACAGTCTTCAGCCAAAATTGATGCAGTGTAATTACCGTTCCAGGGGCGATATCAATAAAAAAAAGCATGCAGTTTGTAGATAACTACAAGGACAGTATATATTCTAAATTTCAGTTTTCTAGTCCAAACCATTTTTGAGTTATGATGGCTCTAGTTTACATTGCATTGCCCATAAGGATTTTAGGTAGCGACCGCTCTTAATGTAAGGGAACAGTTTTGACAAAAACTGCATTGCATTTTTTGGTAAATTTTCTAATTGATTGGTTTTAATATTGCCGAAATGATATTTTCCGCAAGTCTTGAAATGAAATGTCTTTTTAAAACGCAAAAACCTGATTATTTTTTGCTCGCTCAAGAAAAAGGTAGCTAGCAATTAGGAAATTACATAATAAATCTCATTATTAGAATCAGTTGTGTTTCGACTTTTGATAAAGACGGTCGTTTCGTGCTGCTCTGAGAAAATATCTTGCAAGGTAAAATACTACTAAGGTAATTTTAGTGCTACAGTTATGAAATTTCGGGAAATTACTAGTTTTTAATCAAATATTAACTCTGCCAAATTGCAAAATTGTAAATCGAAAGACATAAATAGAAATTTTTATTTTTAATGCCCAAATGCTTCACTAAAATTGATTAATCTCGTAATTTTAGTGAAATTTGAGGAATTACTACTTTTAAGTCGTGTTTTACCACTAAAACTCGATTGTTTAAATTAGAATGTAAATCAATTTTGTGGACCTATGACAGATAAGAAATATGCGGTTTTCTCTATCGTTTTTGAAAATTTTGAAACTAATGTAAAGTTGCAAAATCTGTTTTGTCTACCCATCGTATATTTGGATTTATTTTGGAACTCGACCTTCTGAAAAATCGTTGTCATTCATTACCCTTGGTTATGGCATGGTAATAGCGCCACCTGATTAGGTACTTTTTGTTCGCTCAAGAAAAAAGTAACAGTTTTTGTTATAAGCAATTAGGAATATACATATTAATGAAAACAGTTGTGTTTCGACTTTTGATAAAGACGGTCGTTTCAGAGATGTGTGCTACAGAGTGCTGTTCTGAGAAAATATTTTGTAAGGTAAAGTACTACTCTATATTCATTTATTGACATTCTGGAGAGTTTTTAATTCAGAGAAACGTTAGGCGCGTTTGATTGTGCTTTTTTTGACTCGTTTCTATTAACAAAAGCAGTTTACTATACAGAGTGTTTATGCTTAGTAATAATCGGGTTTTAAAGGACGTTAGATACATTTAAACTTTTTTTTCATTCAAATGTTTATCTAGGATCTGCGTTTAACTGTTGGATATGATAAACAAACTTTGAACATGGCTCTTAGAATTTTGAAAATTTTTTATTTAGACGGAAACATTTTTTTTAAATTAGTCGCCCAATATTCATCTTGCAATTTTAAATTTATTTCAAGACTCAACTTTATAATCGCTAGAACGGGTAAGATTCATTTGACTGAAGTGTTACTAGAAATTCTGTTCTTTTTTTAGTTGGGTTTTTCGTGAAAATTTCCATAGTGGTCTCACGCCACCGCGCTGCAATTCTTTTAGGTCTTACGTATTAATTTCTTTCTGCAATTATGTAATTAGTTGGAGGGCAGACAAGTTGAGCGTTACCGAACCAGCGACAACAATTAGGTTTTTTTTAACAGAACAAAAGTTGAATAAGAACACTGATAAATTCGCGAATATTCTGGTCGATTTCAAGTCCAATTAAACAAAAGAAAGATCACACTAATAAACCTTTGTTGAAATTTGCTTTTCGCTAAAAATCCTGATGAGAATCAAAATCATTTGCTTCCCAGCGATAATCAAATGTTTAAATTTTTTTGCATAGTGAAATCAACGCTTCATTATTAATTTTTTACGCGTGTTTGGAGTTTCGTTTAAAATCGACGTGCTTTAAAAATTCGAAAATTTGTTTAATGTGTTATTATTAATATTTGATTTTGATTATTGATTATTGATTTGATTATTGGAAAGCAGGCTAAACACAACAAGTTTTTATTGTAAGGAAACAGTTTTAACAAAAATTGTGACGTATTTTTCGGTAAATTTCTGATTGATTAGTTTCAATATTTCCGACTTTTGAGAACGAGAGGCGAAATAATAACGAATTGCCGTCTTTAAAATATAACAATTAACGCAGAATACGTAATTGATTGGAGCTGCATTGTTCCTAATTAGTGAAAAGGAAGGTCAGTTACAAATAGATTAGGAGTGTTTTTTTTTTTCAAAAAAAAGAGTTAAATAATCGTTATCTAATAACGCTTGTAAAGCCATCATTTATTTAGTTGTGCTCTGAATTTTAAGTGAGAAAGACGTGCTACGGACTTTATTAATTTTAGTGGGTTTTACTGATTTGCAGGACTTAAAGGTAGGACGGTGGTTTAAAAGTAAACGTGTATTGTTTGTACATAAATATTCGATCCTTTTACTTAATACGTATTTATTTGTTGCAGATATCATCCTAACTTTGGAATTTTCACTCGAAATCGTGGAACATCTTGAAAAATGTAAGACGAAGGATTAAGGTAGGACAGTTTAGTTGCATCTTTCTAGTTCACTGTTCTTGTTGCATTTTTGCATCATTTCCTTATTTACCAATTTTATTTTGTTTATACTTTTTCTTAGTCTCATGTCTATTGAAATGAAATTCCTCCTTTCTATGACTCTTTTAAGACACTGTGAAAGTCAGTCCTCAGCTTCTCTGAGCACCGCCTCCCACAGAAGTCTCTCCCCTGCTTTGCATGGTAACCCGCAGACCTTGTTTTTTCCCCGCGTCCGCGTCGCGAAAAACAAAACCCGCCTGCTGGGAATCGGCTTCTTCTGCGAAGTAGTCAAATTCCACTAGGTGAAGTTTTGAATCACTGAGAAAGAACCCTCTGTTCTCTCTCAGGCCTTCCGATTAGAATATAAGGGTAGCAAAAGCTACCCGCACATTCTCATTCCGCCCGATATATATAAATATATAGGTATATATATACGACTCTTTTGCGTTTTGCCACCTGAATTTCAATTTCCTCTCTTTTTAATACTGGAAAACTCTGTTCAGTTCTTTTATACCAGCACATCAATGAATTCTCTTTTTAATACTGAAAAATTCTGTCCAATTCTTTTATACCAACATAACAATGAACTTCTATTTCCTCTCTTTCTTAATACTGGAAAAGTCTGTTTAGTTCTTTTATACCAACACAACCATGAACTTCTATTTCCTCTCTTTCTTAATACTTGAAAAGTCTGTCCAGTTTTTTTATACCAACACAACAACAATGAACTTCTATTTCCTATCTTTTTAATACTAGAAAATTCTGTCCAGTTCTTTTATACCAACACAACCATGAACTTATATTTCCTCTCTTTCTTAATACTGGAAAAGTCTGTCCAATTCTTTTATACCAACACAACAATGAACTTCCATTTCCTCTCTTTTTAATACTGGAAAATTCTGTCCAGTTTTTTTATACCAACACAACCATGAACTTCTATTTCCTCTCTTTCTTAATACTGGAAAAGTCTGTCCAGTTCTTTTATACCAACACAACCAAGGGGAAACAAGTAGGTAGACAAAATTGGGGAATTAGATACACACACATTTTGCGTGAGTTTATGGAAACATCCATGTATGTTCTGTATTCTGCACATAATTTAACATCACTACACTTACTGCCACCTACCCTGTACACTTAAGCATACCAACACTAGAAAGGGGATCCACGTTCATCCACGTAGGCACACACATTTAGGAAATTAGGTACCTTTTGCGTGCGTCTATGGAAACATCCATGCATGTTCTGTAGCCGACACATTAGTTTGTCAAGTTACGGCATTTACAGAGTCTTCTAAAGGTGTTCAGTTTGTGTGAGCTAATGATGCGACGGTGTCAATCCGATACCGACCAGCAGACGTCGGGTACGAATGACTTCATTTGCAGCTCTAAACTCTCAGAGCGCATTTAGTTGAAGCTGTATCTGCATATCTCCACGATTTGACTTTAGAGGGGGTGGATGAACCTTAAGGCGGGGGGATTTAGTTAGAAAGCCGAAGTAGAATTCCGGTCGCATCACATGCTAACCTAGAAACAGGGCCAATGTTAGTCATTCAATACCCCAGGCTCGGATTGTGTTATACCATAATGGTTGGAACGGAACTATTGAGGTATTTTGCTTTCATTTCTCCAACACTGGTTGGACAGTATTCATTTGGCACCACCGAAAAACTGGCCTCGACTGGACAATTGGTAGCCGACAGACCTTAGTATGTGGGCGCGCGATGAACGAACATCATGTTGAGGGGGACGAGGACACTATAGGGACGGGAGTTTAGCTAGCTGTCGTTTGAAAGCACAACTGCCCTTCGAATCAAAATTTACCATAGCGTTCAGAATAAGTTTAGAATCATTTAATGTAATTTATTTTTCAAGACAATTAACTAGGAGTTGGTTTGAAAGTAAATGTCCGGTTAGTTTTGCTAGAAGGGTGGACACACTTTACGGGACACCTTGGTCAAGATGCTTACTCACGGGATAAACTTTTGTTTCGTTAAACATGGTGGACTTCTGGGAGCTGAGTTCATTTTGAATCCACCAAGATCCCCTACGGTGTCTGTGTTCGCGAAAAGGGGTGTATTTTGAGACCAAAAATGGGGGGAGAAACACCCGAATTTCATTCATTTTCTCTTGCCACTTTACACTTTTCAACTCCAACTTGTGTCCTATTTGTTCAATCTTCGATGAGTCACTCTGTCCAACCACCCATTCATTGCCCATCTGAACACTATTTTTATTAAATTTTCCTCCATTCCATTTTACGACGTTTCTAATTTTGTCATTTTATCTATTTCAATGTTCTCTTTTTTTCTTATTAAAAAATATGGGGAAAGTCACCCGAATTTAATTCATTTTTTCTTGCCACTTTACACTTTTCAACTCCAACTTGTGCCCTATTTGTTCCATCTTCGATGAGTCACTCTTCATTCCCCATCTGAACACTATTTTTATTAAATTTTCCTCCATTCCATTTTACGACGTTTCTAATTTTGTCATTTTATCTATTAATGTTCTCTTTTCTTCTTAATATTCCTCCTATTTTAATTTCACTATTAATTTCGAGTGCCGACATTTTTAGTGCGGGAGATAGTTCAGTTCAGTTTCTGTAGTGTCTTAAAAATAAAATTAAAAATTAAAATCGTTTTTAAAACAAAGTGAGTGAGTGAGTGAGTGGTTCCTGATTCCTGATTCCTAGAGGGGGATGCAGTGGTAGGAGCCTGTCGATGCAGCTTCGGGATCAGGATTAAAGGGTAAGTTAACTGCTAACTTTAAAATGTTAGTTCAAATTTCTAATAAAAAAATTCATTGCAGTAAGTCCGTGTACGAAGGCGATGGCGACGTTGGATCTCACAAGGTAGGATTTTTCCTTTTTGGTGTTGGGATGTTGCATTTGCGGATTTTCGCGGAGTGTTAGTGTTCCCGTTTTTTGCGCAGTAGTAGTGTTAGTGCTATGGTGTTAGTGTGTTAGTGTGTGTTAACATGCAGGTAAGAGATTATCAGTCGCCTAAATGTAAAACCAAGCATTGAAAACACCTTCGTAATTTATAGGTAAGCTTTTATTTTATTTATTACTAATAATTATTACTAATAAATAAAGTAAGAGCTTATAAGTTACGAAGGTGTATATATGTATATATATATATGTATAGTATTATGATTTATACTTATTATTATATTGTTATTAATTTTATTATCGATCATTTAAAAGTAAAAGCGCTAACAACGCTTTTTCAATTGCTCTGAAAATTGAATGCAAATGTCGACTGTTACATTTAAGCGACTCGTACATTAACAGTCGTTTCACTTCTTGAAAACGAAATTGTTAGGTAAAAGACGATTATACCCAGGTAAGCATACCATTTTATACCATTTTATCCCTTTTTAACACATTTTTTTTAGGTGCAACTCCGCCTGCAGCATCCTGGGGCCTGTTTCATAAAACTTACTGTGGTAACTTACAATTATTGCAAGTCGATGAAATTTGTGTTTGAACTAAAAATACCTTAGTAATTTATCATAGTTAGTTTTATGATACAAGCCCCCTGAGGTACTTTACGTATCTCTAAGGACGCTGTTGCAGGTCCCAAGCCCGGAAAAAGAAGGAGGGTTTTTCAACAAATTTAGGAAGAAAATTCTTTCGAGGATGATTTCGCGGTTGGAGAAAAGACTGGAAACTAGATGACAATGCACAGAAGAGTTACCAAGGACATCGAGATGACCAAGTTTTTTTTAGGAATTCCTAAATTCACCTATTTATTCGGGGTAGGTATATAAGATTTTCCCGATAGAAAAACCCCGACTGATTAGTTGTTAATCAACGACAAATTTAAATAACTGAGCGACAGAGTAGGAACGATGAAAAGAGGTGAATGTCAGACATTAATAATAATTTTAGCGACAAAAAAATATGTGCTCGACAATTAATGTTTTTAACGACTGTTTAATATTTTCTCCGACAGAATGGCTAAAATCGGCGACGAACAAACTTCACCTCGCAACAAGTAAATAAATTACCAGTCGTGCAATCTATTAAAATCGGCAAACTAACGTTTTCTAACAGATAGTTTGGACGACAAAATACAATTTTCCATACAAATAGTGTTCATTGTAAAAATCGGGGTAGGTATTGAATGTTAATAAACGGGTAGGCTTATGTTAAAAAATATATACATTTTTATTTAAGGGGATATCAAACAAATTTCAGTATAGGGCAAATTCAATGTACAAAGTCTATTTCACCAACTTATCCCGATCTCTCATAAAAATTTAAGGGTACGGTTCAAGTACCGACATCCCGCTCTGTCTGTATTTGACAGAGTACGCTGTCAAATATTAGTTTATTTTAAAAAATATAAATTCTCATTTTGTTACAAGTCAGGTTCAGTGAGTCACGGGTACTAATCCCTCAGGTACTCAAGTGAACTTACATGGAGGTAATTTTTTTTATGTTTTTTTAGAGTAAATTTTGTGCATTTCTTTAGTGATTTTTGTGTCCTACTGTTGTCGGTGTTTGCTTTTCTAGTTGCATTCTAAGAGCTCATCTAACACTCGGCATATTTGAGAGCTTCTGTCTTTCTTTACTTCTGAAATTGGAAAAGAACAGAGAGAAACACAATCTTAATGCTATACGTTCTTGATTTGCTTTAGCTTCAGTTATCGGATAGAAAGAAATAAAACCATAAACGTACTTCATTTCTTGCTCTGAACGCTTTTATGAGAGATCGGGATAAGTTCGTGAAACAGACAGTATTTGTCCAAACACGATTACTCCAAAACTATTTGAGTAAATTGCTTTCTGTTTTTTGCATATGAATCTGTTCAACGTGCACTATGTTGAATGCTATATATAATTTTTAAAATGATTCTTTAATGACTTTTTGATTAATTAAATATGAAAACTTGGCTAAAAGCGAAATAATTTTTAGCACTTCACATGCGTAGACTAATAATTTTACATGATGTCGACCAAACCGATTTTTTTTAAGTTAATAGTTTTTGAGAAATCGTGTTTGGAAAATTTCATATTCAAAGCATTTTATCCTTGTCTAGCAGTGACATCTCTTTTCTCTGTACCAGAGAGGTCTGTCTGGTAGGTAGAAATGCGGGTACCATAAATCAATTTTGTAGCCGAAGGGATAGTTTACAACTGAAGCTTTTCCAAAAACACACAAAATCTTAAATTTTCCCGAAACAAGATTTTTCTCTTTCATTTAAGAGCGGTCGCTACCCAGCCCGCTCTTCAGATTTCGGTTTCGGCAGTGTCAAATCTGAAATGACAAAAGAGATGTTTAACACATTTATATCTAGAAGAGGGGGGGGGGACATAGTGCAAAACTTAACAATCAATTAGCCACGCATTTTAACATTTTTCTTCCTGTGGTCCAATAATGCAGTGCAAAGATGAAAATACCGTTCTATTATTTTCCTATTACCATTTCTAAGAAAGAGCTATTATTTCACAAACAGCTGGACCTCTTGGTTTCGTCAAACCACCTGACCCCATCATAAATTTTGTGCTTGTGGAGAAGTACTAATTTCTTTGGTTTGCCGGCAATTGCTGGTTGTAAATTACAAAATTTCAGCTTCGATTTAGAATCTAAAATTTTACGCTACGAATACTCGCTTAATTATTGAAATATTTTTTAAAACTTAGGACCGTTGTATTCAGAACGACTTGCTTCACAATCCGATTGGATTCATTTTTGATACAACAACACAAACCGAAGTTACAGTCTTCAGCCAAAATTGATGGAGTGTAATTACCGTTCCAGGGGCGATATCAATAAAAAAAAGCATGCAGTTTGTAGATAACTACAAGGACAGTATATATTCTAAATTTCAGTTTTCTAGTCCAAACCGTTTTTGAGTTATGATGGCTCTAGTTTACATTGCATTGCCCATAAGGATTTTAGGTAGCGACCGCTCTTAAAGCTAATAGTCTAACTGAGGTGCTACATTAGTGTTATTGCAATTTTGCACTATACAGAGTCGATAAAATTAAGGCATGAATAGCCATGATCTCCGTTTTTAGACGACAGTGGCTTTGTTGCGTAACACTATTCAATTTATACTTGGTAGTTCCCAACAGACGCCCACCACAATCATTCAAAAAAGGTGTTTTCTATTATTGGAGGTGCTTTTTGGGATTCTCTGTAATAATTCTGCGTGACTACAGTACTATGTCCATATTGCTGACATCCATAATGTATTCTTCTATTTAACGAACTACTCCTGAACTAATTCTCAGTTTTATAAATTTTATTTTCGATTGCTAATTAATTAAATTATAAGGTTTTCTTCGTCTTCTGCACAAGCCAACGTGGCTTGGAACTTCAAGATGTCTATCGCAACAAAACCAATATTCGCATTCGTTATCTCTGAAACAGACGGGATAGTTCGTCCCATGTCCCCATTGACAAATTCTGGGATTTGCAGACCGACGTCAGCACACACATCCAGTTGAAGTAGATTGTCTAAAACCACCAAAGTAAAAAACGAATTGTCACAATAAATTATTTCAAACCTCCAAGTGATTGAGCCCTAATGTGGTAAACTCTAAATTTCCGCATGTGCAGCGGTCTTTGATGTAAATTTCTGATCGGTGTTTGCTGCTTTACATGAATTTTAGAATACATGTTGATTGCGTTTATAGCATGATTTATACTCTTACAGTTCTCAGCAATACACAAGACTCTGTATAATCGTGGGGAATACTGCTCGTTATTAAAAAGCAACGCGATGTCGCGTCTAAAACAACCTCTTTTACTCTGCACGCAAAAAAAAAACCTTACTTGTCTGCTTGTCTCAAATGCGCAACTTTAATGTCTTTTTTGTGTCTTCTGAGAAGCTGTTCGATTTTTTGACAAACAGAGCGTGGGACCGAGTCAAATTTGGGGTTATCCATCTGTACCTGGAAGCTTCGGGCATCGAAAAGTCGCACGTGCTTTTGGTCATAGCCTGATGCAGTGAACGTTATCTCTTGACAGTCTCTAAGAAGAAATAAATAAAAAGGGGGCGAGTGAACTATAAAACCCACCCAACAACTTGTTTGATTGCTTGTATGATGAACCCTTCGATACTTTCGCTATTTTCGGAAACAGACTGACATAAATCCCGTGAAAACTTCCAGTACGATCCTACAATGCTAATAGCTTCTGCAAAAACAGTTAGCTCTTTGAAAGTGACACCATAGAATGGTATTCTAGGAGGGACAGAAACCAACTTTTTAAATTCTTCGTCGGATATGTTGTGTAGTAACGCTTGAGCTTGGTGTCTGCTCAACGTAGGTTTATCTCCAGCAAGAAGTTGCAGTTCCTATAAATTCGCCATAAAAAACTAATTAAATTTGCTTGTACTAACTTCTTTGTCCAAGTCGTAATTAACGTGAAAATGTATATTGAATTTAGAAACACTTTCGAATTTTTTTCCCACGACCTTGCTCAATCGCCTCCCGATACATTCTCGAAAAGTGTGTTCCACCTTCGTAACTGACTTTTCTAGAAATTACAGAAAATAAAAGAGAAATCTTTTTTGTTACAAACCATTGAAAACATCAGGATAAGTCCATTTCAAATAAAGCTTCATACTGTGATCCCGCGCCTTTACACAAACAGGAAATGTAATGTAAACACCAAAAGTTGTGTGCTGATATTCAGAAGTTTTGGATAAGTCTTCGTGAGCCAACATTTCTTCCAAAGTGACGTCTTCGAAAAGATCTAAACAAACACAACAAGGACTACTTTTATGCTTTTTGTTTGGAGGATCTGTCTCGAATTCTTCCATGGGTGATAAATAGCCAAACTAAAAAAAATACAGTGTAGTTACGTAACACACAAGGGGGCTCCATACATTCACAAAGGTCGTATTAGGGTGCTCGAAAGATACAAAGATTTTGTCGACGTCTAGGTAACGCAGGATGCATCGTTTGCAGCAGCCCCTGTCTATCATATCATTATACATTTTTAATTGTTGTTCGGAGGCCATTTTAGCAAAAATTCAGTTTTTTGATTCCCAACGTTCTTGTTTAATTCAGATTAAACGCGCTGAAGCTAAAATTGGTTGGCACTTTTAGGCAAAATTTTTAGGTTATAAACACAACCTTGAAATGTCAGATAATCATGATTAGAATCAGTCCAGCAGGTTTCAGGTATCTTTTACGGTAAATGAATTTGTCAAATAACTAATTGTTTATCACAAAATTGGCTAAATTAAAGTTTTTTTTTTAATTTGAATATAAGTGGCAAAATTACAGGTTTCTGCGGGCGGACAAAACGGGAAATTCGAATTGGTTCTTATCAGTTTATTCACACATTAAATATTACAATATATTTTTAAAATTAGTTTTCTGTTATAAAACAATTCCAGTAAAAATTAACAACCAATTAAACTTATGAAATGTATAAAAAATAAAATGGCAACTTATAAACTCCCAAATGCAAAGTACAACGAGTGCTCACTTGCGTCCTGTAAAAAAACCCGAGACGTTTCATCAAGAATAAAAGCATCTTTAAAAGAAATTAAGTTAATGAATTAAGCAAACCTACTAGAGTTACATGAAACCATTTAGATATTTGTATTCTAAATACAAGTTCGTGAGAACTTCCACCTCTAGCAATAGAAATAAAATGTAAGATAGAAAGACTTAACCGAAAAGCTTCTCGAAGCACGAATGACAATATGGCTTATCATTTTGTTCCTTAAAAGTGCCTTTATTCAGCTGCTTTAAGCAAAAAGCACAAACAAAATGCTCTGGATGGAATTTCCTAAACATGGCGGTAATGCATCGACCGGAAATTGGTTTATGGCAACCTGCGCATAGAGAGCCCCTTTTCAGGTGGTAATGAGTCTCGCAGTAGGGCTGACCCTCATGGTCGAAGAACGAGCCGCCTATGAACGGCTGCCGGCAATCCTAAAAAACAAATTAGAATTACAGAAGTGCAGGACCATTTATTTGCTGTTATTTCTTAATACAGTGGCGGACAAAAAAAGTAAACACCTAATTTTTTCGTTCGAACTTTCAATATTTCTTTTGTTATTTTGAACGTTATTAGCGTTATATTCAACAAAAACTAAAGAGAATTAAGTGAACAATACGAAACACTCTTTATGATCAAAAAATGGTGTAGTCTTTGTTTGTATAAATCGGAATCATACGATTTATACGAAAAGGAAACTCAATAAGTGTTACCATTTTTGGTCCGTTGTTGTACAATAGCGCCATTCCATGATGATAACGGCCGGGATATTTTGACAAAAAATATTTGTTACCTGTTGACCCATAAATGTTCAATTTATAAATCTTCTGTTGTCAACATTTTTTTTAATGATAATAAGTAATAAGCTAATAAGAGACGGGCCAATGTATTTTCCGTCATGGAATGGCTGACAAGTAATCAAGTCCGTTAAAAAATAAACACCATCCAACATTATAAAAAGCTTCAAGTTTTCACGTCACCACTCGGTGTGGTTGTCCTTTGATTAAGTACAAGACAAAACGCCTAACGTGACCTACAGTCTGCCATTGGCGGCTTCAAATGAAGCATCTCAACATTCAAAATTTTTATTTGCCTAAAATTTACGGCCCGTTAAAAGCAGTAACCTACTCTTCAGCACGTTTTTTAATGAAATCGTCAAAATATAAACTGACAGCCCAATAAAAAAAATGTAGTTAATGTCTAATCGGTAATTGAGCTGTCGTGTTTTCGAAATAAATTTCGTTTTTGGCATGTACTAACTAGCTTCAAGGTCACTGAACAAATGCATAACTAGAACGGATAACGCGCGCCTCTAAATTGCCAATAAATTTGCCCCATATCGTGTAGGTACACAAACTATAAATAATCATGACCCAAAAATATATGGCAAGTGACCCAATAAAGTCCCACGCTCTTTCACCTGAGCAACAACGCAGCGCTTTGAGCGCGCAGAAAATTGCTCAGGAAGTTTGTTTGTGTTTTTGTTTTGTTTTGTTTGTGTTTTTTTTTATTAAAGCTTTATTTTGGCAATTACAAATTAACTTTATACAAGACTTAGATTAGAGAGGTACACGCTTTTTTTTATTCGTCTTCTTCGTCTTCTCTTCCGATGCATCCAGGACAGACCGGTTTGCCCTCGACTGCATAAAATGATTTTCCTTGTACCGGCAACTTGCAGTCCTAAGACAATGTTACCTTATACTTACTTTCTTTCTTTTTTTTAACTTTGCTTTCTTTCATTCGTTGTAACTTACCCTGCAAACGAAACAATCAGGATGCCACTGGGCGTTGAGAGCTGAAATATAATTTTCCATGATAGCCCTATTGCAGGCGCCGCATTTAGGGGCAAACATATCGAAATAGTCGTCCCTGCAATAAGGTTTTCCCTCCCTTTCATGGAACCCTTCTTCTCCAAATTGCTTTCCGCACTGAGCGCAGAAGAAGTGTTCCATGTGCCAGGTTTTCTCCAACGCCGTTACGCATTTCTGTAAAAAGACCATGAAGCACCCATCTGGTCGCAACCAACTTTAACCTACATCCAAAATTGGTCCGTTACAGTACGCGCATCTCGGACTGAAGAGATTATGGTAGTCAGGTTCGCAGTATGGCTTTCCGTCTCTCTCGAAAAAGTTCCTCGTTCCCAATTCTTGGGTGCAATGGGCACAAGTGAAGTGCTCTGGATGCCAAGTCTTGCCCAAAGCTGTTATGACTTGGCCAACGATGGGTTTGTCGCAAGCATTGCAGCAGCCCTTCTGACTGGTATTTACTCCTTGCCGACTCATGTCTGCTTGTAAGTTACCAAGCATAGAATCTAAATTCTGCTTGGGGGCAGCGTTGCTTTGCGTTGCCTTCGTTGGACGCGCGTACTGGGAGTCGGTGACGGTTTGGTGCTGGGGCTGCCCTTGGTTCACCTGTGAACAAAATGGTTATAACCGAAAAAAAAAGACGGTGCTACAAACCGATCCGTTAGGGTATAATAGAACGACTGTGCGACGACGAGCTTTTTCACGATCTAGTAGGCTTTGATCCCCACCTCTTTTCACCCGAAAATACAGAAATCTATTTGTGGAATTGTGGAGGGAAACTTATTATGTCACAGTGTTTCGTTACGAGGATTGGAAAACATTATGTCCGATGCATTTTATGTTTTTTGGAAGGGGAAAAACCCGGTTAATTACATCACGGTTAAAAACGACGAAGAAAATACGCCCACGAAACGATTGACCATTGTTTTTGGGGAAGATCACGACGTTATCGTCGGTATTTATAACGCGATTGTGTATTTTTACGCACGCACCGTTTTATTGTTTATGCGACACCGGCGACTAGCGCCGCAGAGAACCAACTCAGGTCCCATGCTATTCGAAAGTATATATAATCAGATCCATTACTGTTTTATCGTTTATAACGATTTTTCTGGACCTTCACCAACAAGAATTACGTTTTTCCTACCTTGATTCCCGACAAGCTCGCCATCAAGTCATCAAGTTCTCTGGTGGCAGAAGAAGCAGCAGGAGCGGTGGAAGTGGTGACATGCGACGATATCAATTCGGTTTCACCAGGGTACCCGGTTTCAGTTTTGGTTTCTTTGATGGTAATCGTGACTTTCTTCGGACCAGTATAGATCACATCGCTGAGGAAAAAACTACTTTCAGAAAGTGATTCCCACGAAATTCAAGAGACAAAAAATACAATACAATAGTTATTTCAGGAATTAACATCTCGATCTTTAATTTAGATCTTATCTTTTACATTACAGATTTCACATGATGACAGGTTGTTGACATGAATTAACAAGCTCATATTTGATTCCAGAGACGTTTAATCAAATGCGAATTGTCCATCGTTATGCGGGAAGTTCGAAAAGAAATTTTAGATTTGGGCTTGTCCGTGGAAAAAAGCCAACGTCGTTATTTTCTGTGAAAATCTCCGTCCAAATAAAACTTGAACAACTATGAACAAAACAACTTTCAAAGACGAGCGCCTCCTACGTCAACTCAACAAAGATAAACTTGTGATTTCTATTTCTGGAGCGTTAAGTAAAATGTAAAACGAAAATTATCAAACATCCAGACACTCAACTAAAACACATTTATCCTCCATTTGGCACAAAAACATTAATAAAATTAGCTAAATTTAGATGTCCCCGTTCACGGATCACTTTAGTGCACCTGGTCATGTGCAAGATATCGTTCCGATCAGATAATCCAAAATCACGTGGTCAAGAAAAACCCGAAAATAACCAAACTAACTAATTTATTTTTTTCATCGAGACACCAATAACTATAAATTTCGAAGTTTGAAAAAAATAGGTCGACTTATTGTGTCGGACTTGTTAATGGAACGATTTCTAGCCAAGTTAATAACTCTGTCAAAATCTCCACACCTAACTAATTTAATAGTTACCCTGAGTTTAATTCCTCCAACAGACTGTCCACAGTGCGTCTATTTAATGTACTTTGGGCGCTGGACGGTCTGGAATGAGTTCCGGGACTTAGAGCTCTGGAACCGTTGTAAGTACCATTCAAAGTACCGTTCATGCCGTTTTCTGGAATAATAAAACGTTAGTACCAACTTTACAAAAATTAAAAGAGTACCTGAAGTGTTAGCGTAGCGAGAGTTGCTCAAATCCTGGAGAAGAGTGTCTAGTTCGGAAAGGTTGTTGTTGAACGTGCGCTTTTCAGTTGGGGCTTGCCCGGAAGCGTAACCTACACCGCCATGTTGGGCGTAACCGGGACTCCGGGGACCGGAAGCTGGTTGGGTTTTCCCATAGGTCCCCTGAAAGAAAAAAAGATAAGAATAGGGAACAGACCGGAAAACTAATTTTGAAATTTGATAGAAAACAAAGAGGGTAATTTTTCTTAGTTTTTACCAATTTCCTCTTCCCATATCAACACAGCCCATCATTTATTTTCCCAAGTTAAATTTACTCGGGACTAACTAAAATTTATATAAATATACAAATCGCTCCATCCGACACCACTTAAGCAAACACTTCCACCTTTAAAGTCTCAACCCATATCCATTTTTAGCCCAGAAAAAAGCCCAACCAAAAAACCCGAGAAGCGCTCCTCGACCACTTGTTGCTCGCATCAAACAGGTGGTTGGAAATCGAACCATGATCTTTATTCCGCAACTTAATTTTCCTGGTAAAAAACCCATGGACCATATGTTTGTGGACTTCCCCCGCCAGTTTGAGCAGTGTTGCTCGTGCTAATGCGTTCCGTTGCAAGATCCCTTTATGGTCCGATCGGTATTCAAATTCGGCGAAACGAGACAGCAAACGTAAAGTTTGATGCCATCGACGGAGACAGAGAGAGCGTCGCGACGCCACGGTGGGGAGGTTTGCGCACGGCTCGGTGTCTAAGCGTGCGAAATGAGAAATCTGACAGAAATTGTGGTTTTTCACAACGACACGAAAAAAGAATAAATCTATTGTCTATAAATAGGGATTTAAGGTGTTTAATTTTAGGGAGTTTATTGGCGGCGCCGACGCATTTTTCATGTACTTTACACAAAGTATTACAGATGTAAATTTGCATATGAGTGAGAGGCGGTTTTGGCTCGGATTTGGTACTTGCTGTCGATTACAATTTTCGGGTTTAATAATCACATTTTAATTGGGCATTTCGAATTTTGACTTTTTTTCAGACGTAAATTATGCGTTTAATAGTTTTGGCTGAATGTGAGTGTCGGATTTTTGAACTACTTTCTTGAATTAGAAAAATAGTAGAAGCTGGAGATATTTGAATGGTTTTGTGGAGCTTGAAATAGCTTCTTGATGACTTAGCGTGTTTGGAATTGCGGATTTTTGTGCTCTGCATAGTTTCTTCTGAGCGCCAAAACCGTAAATTTAAATGGAACAGCCCTGACCTCTGTTGGACAAGGAGACCATGACTTCACAAGTTTCAAAATCGGCGTTAAATTTGTCGCGTTGGTAGCCTATTTTAAGGCTATAAAATTCATCTTTCATGACTTTAAAATACACGAAATAGAAAAAAAAAAGTATCACTCAAACGGTAATTGTACCAACAAAATTTGGAATTTCAAAGCCTAATTAACTGTCTACTTGAATTTCGTCTTCTAGTTCGCTTGACACAGTTTGGACCAATAAAAAAATTAATCCATCGTTAAAAAGTTAAGTTGGCTCAAATCCATATTTTACGGTAACAGATGGTTGTATGTACATAGTATATTATATTACAAGAGTTGTAAGTCAGATTTACTCTTTGGGTGTTTAAAAAAATTATGATTTAGATATTAAAGTCTGATGATGGGATTATAAATTTAACTAATAATTATGAAATAACAATTAAGCAAATAACATCTTTTATACGTTATTATTTCAAGAATTAGCTGCGATAAACAGATTTTTTTAAATGTTTTTATCCACATATTTTTGATGCAGAATTCATTAATAATATAAGTTAAATTGTCAAAAGTCAGAGGTGCGAACAGTCTCTAAATTGCAAAGCCTTCGTCTATTATGATCTATTTGTTACACCGTGATCGAATAATAAAAAAACAATCAATAGTGCCAAGTCCGCTTTAAAAATGAATCAAACTCCCCTATTTTCGTATCAAAAATAAAATTCCACCAGTAAAAATTAGTTCACAAAATCCTGAAATATCCACCAATGAATAAACAATTGACGCTCTAATTCAACACGTTTAATTTCCCAAGCAATGTATCATACCATGAAAATATAAAACATGGAGCGACAACATGAGCCAAGAAAAACAAAAAAGTGTTCAAAATCTAGTTACATTAAAAAATTATAAAGACATCAGAGTGAGTGCCCGCTCCAACAACAAAAAACAGAAGAGCCACATTCAAAAAACGAAAAGATTAATAGTGCGAGCATTTTAGCATACGAACATTCTGTAAACAACTAATTATTTTAAAATAAACGATGATTTATGTTACGGGGGCTAAAAATAGAAGAATTTCAGTATCACATCCCCGGAAAAAAGTACAAGATAAAACAAGGTAGACTGAGTCACTATGACGTCATGGAAGTCCAATCAGTCAGGGCGCGTTGAATAAAGTTTTTTTTGTTTGCTTACTGAATCGGTGGCGTTATCTGTCGGAATTCTCACGAATGGGCGGAATTTCCGCTTTTCTGGGTAATTATAGAAATTCGGTTAGATGGCCATAGAGTAGATGGCGCTCAGTTTGAACTCCGCGCCACGGGAGGCACTGCAGTTTTTGGAGCAAAGTTTTAAAAAATTTGGCGCACTCACCGTCCTCACAGCGTAAGAATCCATTTTTGACGCTGGGCTTTCGCAACTAGGGCTTTGTCTGGTCCCCCTAGAAGCATTCAAAGATCCATATCCAGAGCTGCTTCCACTGACACTTCCGGGAGAGACCGTGTTTTGAAGATCGGCCAAAAGAGCATCTGTAATCAAAATCGTAGAATTTAGACGAAATGTCTTCAACACCCACCAAACTCTTCATAAGGTGATCGATACGAATAACCATTAACACTTTTAACGTCCATCGTTCACGACAGTACCGCAATTAATAACTCGAATTGAGCGAAATTGAAACCGATAATGATAAATGGAGCTTTCAGGAAAAACCTTATCGGTATGTGGAATGGACTTGAGGAGTTGTAATATTTATAAATGACGGTAGCATCCTTCGCCACAATTAACTAAATAGAATTGAGTCAATAATGTCCAGACTGCAATTCTTTAACTGTGTCAGCAAATAAATTAGTGGTGAATTGATAAGAGGCCACGATGACTTAGGAGGGAAATATTCGGTTCAAATATGCAAAGTATGAATATTACATAAAGTTAGTTGTTGTAGTAAAATTAGTTCGACCTTGAGGACCATTTAAGTACTGGCTTATTTTTATTCAAGACGTAATCGTGGGCTATTTTAGATTATCGTTGAAGAATCTATAGAAAACTAATTACGAAGAAGAGGTTGGGTAATATGACTTAAACCGGGTGTGTTTATTGTAATTGATGCAAGGACAAATCCATTGTTGGGGTCAGGCATCAAAGACAATTAAGCGAACAGAAAACAGAAGATTAAGATGTAGTCATAGGCAAATTTTGTCGCCTACTTTCTCTGCTTTCGTAATCAAACGAGCTAAATTTCGTGAGATCGATGTGGTTTTCTTTCCAAAATACTTTTCTTGCAATGATGACGAATTGTGGTAATGACAGCTAGACACGGCATGACACATGGAACACAGCGTGTTCAGAATATAAAGATTACCAACGTCTAGGAAGCTTTGTATTTTTTGCATGTCAGTGATTTGTTTGAAAACTGCAAACAGTTCTACCAACAGCTTTCGAATTCCAAAGCCTCCATAGTAGTTCTTTATTCACTCCTTGTAATAATAATAATCGACGTAGTTACTTAAGTTACTAGAAGCGTAAGTGGCGCATTATCATTCAAGGATGATTTATGCAAGACTTGCAGTTTAGTATGATGAGAATTGTCAATTATTTCTATTAAAGTCCTTCTTCGATATGTCGTGTTTTGTTTGTGTGTCTGTTATAAAACAAGAGCTCATATTATTACAAGTTTTTCTTGTTTTTCAATTAAACAGGTAAGACAAAGTTCGTTCGCAATTCAAAATGAATCTGCGTCGTTTTGTGACCTTTCTAAGTTCACGCAAATCTATTTTCTAATCGTTAAAACCAGTAAATATTTATTTAGTGTCCAAATGTTAATTACTAATCAATATTTCTCTGACAGTGATAGTCCAAAAATACTTCGATAAATCCTTCTATTTTCTCCCTCGTGCGTGCTCTTGTTATTTTACATTATTTTTACACCACCCGTGACATAAACAATAACAGATGGTACCTTTCGTAAGACAATAACGTCTCTAAAAATAAACAAAACATTCGCACATCTTCATTACCCACGTGCTCGAAATACGTAACACCACTTACTCAGATAATGTTCCCATTCTGCCTGACTTCTGAACCGCAACCTCTTTCTCTCCAAAGTAGTTGGTGGTGAAGGGTCGAAAGTAACAGTTTTTGGTGAGGGCGTACGCCTTCGCAATTTGGCACTCATATTGCACGTGCGAATAAAACAACAACGAAGAAAACACTGACGACACTATTTAATTCCACAAAACAATAGACAATAAGTTTAAGGAAGATCCCGACGATGACTAACTGTTGCACCCGAGTTTTGGCAAGTTGGAGTTGGGAAGATATTAATAGCACACTTGCGGAATCACGAAAACTCCACCTTTACGTAACGTCATTTTCGCGATTTCTTTACCGGAACCACCGGAAATTGGACACGGTGGACGCTAGGTGTATATTTAGCAGCGACGCGATTCGGATTGTTAAAGTTTTTATTTCGAAACCTACGAGAGACCCACACAGTGTTTATGACCGTGGACTTTTACAGAGAACGGATTTCGTAGCAGGTGTAAAGAGACCAGAAAAGGAAACACGCATTATTTATGATCATTATTATGTTTAAACAAAAAATTTTATTTTTCATTGAAGACTTAGCAGCTTTATTTTTAAAGATCTAGCCAAACCAACTTAACTTCAAATTGTAATTTAGCCAACTCAATTTATTCCTCTACTTCTGATTCTAATTTGGGATTTGCTCCAATTTTCATTTCTGTGTTTCAAATTTTACCGTTTTATGGTGTGTATGTGTGACAAAACACAATCAAAAGACCACGCAGATCTAATTTTTTATTGAAATTCTCCCTACCGAACAATTTAGCTAAATTATTCACATTCTTTCGAATAGTCCAAAAGAGGCTCTTCGCACTGGAACCTCTCTTTTAAACAACTTAGAACAAACTCCTGGATCTTTTCCACATCTTCACCAGGTGTGTAGTCGTCTTCAGTTGACCTAGAGATCGTCACGATAACCGGTGGCGACTTCAACCCCTCTAAGAAGCCACGAAAATGTTGAAACATCTTCTCTAAATCCTCGTCGGACGAAACGTGATGAGGCAACTCAGTGTCGTCACAGGTACACCCAGCGTCGTGTACCAACTCCCAGTCGATCTCCTCTTCTTTGTAATGAGTTAAAAGTGATGCGTGGAGCTCTTGAATTTGAACATCTGCATCCTTCCTCAAACCTAGTTTCTTTTGTAAATCGGTGAAAATTTCTTCAAGTTCCTCCATCCGTTTTTCGCGCTCTTGAATGCACGTTTGGATGTCTTCAGGGGTTTTTGGAGCTCGGAATTTGTAGATTTCCTTCAGTCTGGAGTACGTGTCGCTTTTGCTGTAGATGCCTTGAAATGGGTTACTAGTACTAAAGAAGTCAAGATCAATATCGAGAATATAAGGGTCTTCTATTTTTGACAAGACTCCACGATCGAACTCTTCTCCTAAAGTAGCAACCCCTAAGAATACTTCTTTGACGTTCTCCAACTCGTGCGTTCGACAAACCAAACACTCGGAGATAAAGTAGTTCTCTGTACAATCGACCCTGATGTTGCCTCCTTTACTTCCAATTCGAAAAGTTTGATTCCCGTCTTTCATCTGTTGGGCCCATGGTGGTTTGATCCACCACAAGTTCTTGAAATGGCCAGCATACGCCCCTGGTAACATCCAGTTCTCGATACTGATTTCCTCAAAGAGCTTTTCTTTATCGTAAACGTAACTCTCGGGCATTTTCTTCGGGATTAACATGTCAGGATGGGAATCAAAATGAACGATAGTAAGCCCCTCTAAAGGTAAATACTTCGATCCGATGTTGCGATATATGTGCGGTAAGACTTCATTATGGTACTCCACCACGTAAATCGGGATTTTTTGGTGTTTTTTGATGCGGACACCTGCAGGCGAAAAAGGCACTTTACACTCACTCACGCACTTCAGAAATGTCACAAAAAGGCCGCTTTATTCCGCTCGCGTCACGCACGCAAAATCGCATAAGAACTCACCTGTCATTTCTTGCTAAATTCGTACAAAATTGTAAACACACCCAATAAAATCACGAACCACAGTCAAGAACTTTCAACTTATGACATCATCCTCACCGTGAAAAGTACACATGGCTGTGTTTGAATAAACGTGATAAGAACGAGGAAGTGGGATGAGTTTAAAAGCGGATGTATCAGTCGTTACCGGCATAAATAATTGATAATCTATCTGGGAGGGCATAATCGCGGCGATAATTATGAAAAATATAGATGAAAAGTGAAAGTAGAAGCGGTGAAAGTTGCAGCACAGAAAACGAGGGTGCAAAGTGTGTTGTATAATTGACAGGCGTCGGAGTGCTAATCAAGACATCCTTGACCGAAAATTAGGAAATGGTAAGTAGAGTGTGATGTCATTTTTTAGGACTTGACACGTTTTTAAATATTAACAATGCCGCCAAACTGGTAGTTGTTCAAATTACAGTAAATATTTATCTTTAACATTAGTTTATGGATCCGCCTATTTTGAGTAACAGATGATGATAAAAAGTCGATCGATCATTTCAATAAGTCAATAAGGTTTGTCAAGTTAAGTTAACAAATAGTTTAAATAAAGTGAGCGAAAGCAGGGAAACCTAACGCGACTATCTAAAAGTTGAATAATATGAAGATTAAAAAGTTAAAATAAACAAGTTTGTTGACTTAAAATTTAAGTAAATTTAACGTAACTTGGACCATTAAAGTCAAATTTGATTTAGTTGATTTTTGATAGATAACGTATTTTAATATTTTTTTGTGATTAAATCAAGTTCAATCCAATCTATTGTTATATGTTATTGTTATGACATGACAAAAACGGCTTTAACACTCTAAATTTGTTTGTTGTCTTTTTGACGGTTTTAAAATGTCAAACTCACTAGACAAGAGTGCTATCAATTTACTTAAAATTCCGAAGCCTTCTTCGATGCTGCTGTTATTTGATGATCATGTTATGTTCCAAAAGAAATATTTAAATCTTTTTTTGTTTATTTTGACCTCCACATTGTAAGCTCCAAAAAGTTCTCAAAAAATTACTTCCAATTACCTAAACATTAAAAAAAACTCTTTATTTAGAGCGCCTATTTATGAAAAAAACGGTATCAGACGCACATTTACGTCTGTAAACACTCTCAAATTACATCATAGCAATTCAATAGTCAAAAATTTTACGATATGACATCTATTAATACCTCGGATCTGTGTTTGAGTGCTTTATTACGAGGATGTAAAGGAGAAATGTGAATCATTTCCTACCAATCTTAGCGCAAAATAACTTTTTATCATTATTACGGTCATTAAGAAACTCAACAAACAAACCAGTTGGAAGCTGTAAAACACAAATGATGTGACGAAAATTTGCTGCAGAATTTGCGTTTTTCTAAAATGAAACTTTAAGGACATTCTAATGAAAATGACCTCATCTGATGCGCTATAATTACGTGTTTGTGCAGCTGTCCGGATCGAATTATCAACATGTGCATTTTATAATAGACGGAATTGCAGTAGACCGAATGACCCGAGCTTTTTGTTTTTACATCCGTATCGTTTTAGACAGACAGTTGGAAAGATGCCATCACTGGAATAAGCCCCGTGTCCATAAAACATGACAAAAAATCAGAGAAAAACCACATTTCCGGTTTTCTTCACCAGCGCACCACAATTGGGTGGGAAAAATTTAAAAACTTACATCCAGGGGAAGTCCCATTCTTCAAAGTGCACTGATAGGGATGTAACGTCCCGGGCACAATTTTTCCATACATCGTACGATCCATTTCCAAAAAAAGCGCCAAATTCAAACAACTGTCACAGTGCAACTGCGATCACGTGGTTGTCACGACACCGAAAACATGAAGAAAACTCGCGGACATATCTGTGATTATTTTTATTTTCCATTTTAATTTTATTTACAAATGTTTTTTGGCGCGTGCGCCGAGACAAAATTAGATGCTGCCCACAATAATGAGAGAGAATAACTGCCAGAAAACAGGAGGCGGCGCAAAAAAGAACAATCAAACGGACTGTTTTCATTTATTTCCAATCGCTGCGATATTTCCACAAATTTCAAGGTTGTAAGGGGCTTACTTTCTTAGTTTACCATAAATGGGCGCGCATTTAATTTATGTTTCTTAATGGGGCCGCATATGTCGCGAATATTGCATAAATATTTCGGAACTGTACCGGCGGGCGTGAATTTGGGGTAGTGACCGGATTATGTTTGAAAAAATACAAAATAGACAACTTAATGATGCAGGAAATACTTAAAATAGTCGGCGACATCCGAAGTTTTATAAAAAGATTCATTCATTACGAAAATAAATGACTGTAACTCGTAATATTTCGAACGAGTTTATTAGAATTCCTTTGTGCTTCCAATTTATTGCGTTTCGAAAATACCCTTCAATTAAATTAACGTGACGAATTGACAAACTATTGCAAATTCCGGCGACATTTTGGCGACCGCTGACATGACCTCCCGGTGTCATTCTAAATTAAAAGTTCATAAAATTATAGCAACAACGAATATGAGGGGGGTACTTTTGATTGATTGGATGTCTCATTCGCGTTTTGGAGGCTTCTTCCCCTGATTTCTCCCACTTTGACAGTAAATTTTTTTAGGTTATTTTTCGAATGACAGGTGGTTTTGATAAGCGTAAAAATGTCTTACCTAAGTCATCCATTGTGACGAGCTGCCACTTTCTGAGTATTTCTTCTGCAGAATCTTATCAACTACATCACGAAACGTGGATAATTAAAAAAATGACCTTATTTAGGCATTTTCAGAACGCACAAACGTCAAAAACTGAAATTCCAGACGGCCAGTATAGGCAACCTTGAAAGAAGTAAACAACGCCAAACAGTGGCTCTCAAAGAGTTTTTGGAGAAAACTGTTGTGCACCACTCCAAAATTGCAACTATTCTTATCATTTATCTCGGAAAAATTCATAAAGATGAAGATAAACATATCCATCACATGTCAGGGTCATGTTGTGATTTGTTTGTTTAATAATAATTTTAACGATGCACCCGGATAAATACAAAATTCCTGGAAATCTGAGTTCAAAGGGGGACCCCCAATTCCCTCTACGTTTTTTTTTTAATTATAATCACATGGGTCAAGAAACGAGTCAGTAAACCGTCATTTATGGCGAAGGCTATAAAAGATAAACACGTATTAAAAAACTGCATAAAGTCACATTCGTTCTTCACACAATGAAGATTCTATTGGGACTTGTTTTAGTTGCGTTGTGCCAACCATCAATCTCAAGTAATTTTTTCAAATGTTAAAAACGGGTTTGTAATTGTTTTTTCTAGAACTTCCAACTGTATGTCCAGATATTGTCCCCAAGCAAAGATGGGGAGCTCGTACCTCCTTGGAGGTGGACTACGTCATAATTCCAGTGGACAACGTAGTCGTCCATCATACAGTAACCAAAAATTGTCACAATGAAGAAGACTGTGCCGAAATCCTCAGAAATATACAAACTTTTCATATGGAAGACTTGGAGTTTCACGACATCGGCTACAAGTAAAATGTCCTTCTTTTCTTAGTTTCTTTCCTAAAAGAGTTTGTAGTTTTTTAGTCGGAGGAGACGGGAGAATTTACGAGGGAGCAGGCTGGCATAAAGTGGGAGCTCACACTAGAGGCTACAACACTCGTTCTTTAGGATTAGCATTTATCGGCAATTTTACAACTCAACTTCCAACTTCAAAACAATTAAAAAGTGCCAAAAACTTTCTCCAGTGCGGGCTTGAACTTGGAGAGCTTGGAAAGGAGTACAAACTCTTTGCAGCACGTCAAGTTAGCAGTACTGTTAGTCCTGGACTTAGATTGTATCGGGAGCTACAAAACTGGCCACATTTCACCCGGTCTCCATCGTAATATATCTCTGCGTACAATTTTTCAATAAATTATTCAAATTTTCCACGTGTATTGTTTAATTTAAATTACCCGCTTTGCCCCACCACCCGATCACAAGTCCAGTGGAAATGTGAAAACGGAATTTTGACAAGCGACGCCAATTTTAGGTTATATTCTTGTGTTGTGAAAGAAAAATTAAAAAAAATGCCGAACTGGAACCAAATACAATCACAATTGAGGCACCCAGCGAACCCGGTCGTCTTTTTCGACATTTCAGTGGGCACCACGGTACGAAACATTTTTAGTTAAATTTATTTTTACATCTTTTCTGGTTCCAGGAAATCGGCAGAATGATTTTTGAGCTTTTTGCGGATGCTGTACCTAAAACCAGCGAAAATTTCCGTCAGTTTTGCACAGGAGAGTTCCGCAAAGATGGTGTTCCTTTGGGGTACAAAGGGGCGAGCTTCCACAGAGTTATCAAAGACTTCATGATACAAGGGGGCGATTTTGTTAATGTAAATATCATGTTTAATCTTTTACAATGGCGATAATGGAGTTTTCTAGGGCGACGGAACAGGTGTTATGAGTATTTATGGGGGAGGAACTTTCCCAGATGAGAATTTTAACTTGAAGCATGACCACCCAGGGTTGTTATCTATGGCAAACAGTGGAAAGGACACGAATGGGTGCCAGTTTTTTATAACATGTTCTAAGTGTAATTTTTTGGATGGAAAACATGTAGTTTTTGGGCGAGTCATTGATGGGTTGCTTGTGATGAGAAAGATTGAAAATGTGCCCACGGGCCCCAACAATAAGCCCAAAATACCCGTTACGATAATACAGTGTGGACAAATGTAAAATAAATAACTATTTTTTTAATTCATATTTTTTCAAATTTTTCGAAACATGGGAGTTCAGTTCTGCCAACACGACATTCAAAGCCACTAAAATTTAAACCTCACCAAAGTGTCAGCTGTCAAAAACGTAAATAAACGTAAAATGGAAACTAAGAAAATTTCGTTTGGTTTTAGTAAAATAAGCAAGAAAACTGAAATTCTATCAAAAGCTCCGAAGCCTGAGAAGAAGGTTGAGCTTATAGATTGCCTCGAAGACCAGTCAATACGCGTTAGAGAGTAAGAAACGAAAGTAGGGTTAGGTTTGGAACTCAAATTTTAACTTTTTAGTGCCGTGGAGGAGAGCCATGCTCCCCTAATTATCCCAATTCAAGGTCCTTCCAATAAAATAATAGAAACAATAAAAAAAGCCCGTGAAAAACACATAAAAGACGAAAAACAGCAAGACGATGTCCCTGATTCAGCGCTGTCTTTGGACGAGTTGGCAGCCCGGGAACTTATTAGAGGTACTTTATAGTCTCTAAAAATCTCAATTTTATAGCTTAATTATAGAAGCACAAAATCGGGATACAGTCAAAAATGAGACAAAAGTGTTCTCTTTACCTTTGAAAGAAGAAAAGTTTGTAGCTGAGGGAGCTGTGGAGTCGTCAATGGAAGACTATGAAAGTGTTCCGATATCGGATTACGGCATGGCGATGTTGAGAGGCATGAACTGGAAAGAGGGCATGCCTATAGGAAAAAGAACAAAAAAGTTTGTTTCTCAGTATGTTGTCACATTGTTTTCAATGTCAGTTGTAGGACTGAGCCCTTTAAGCTTCCGGAGCTGCGGCCCAAAGGTTTAGGCTTGGGTGCTAACAAAATGGTCAACTCAAGTAAACCTACCCAGGCTGTGGATAAAAACGGGAAAGAGCTCCAGTTGGTGAAAGGCGCTTTCTGTAAAATTATAGCGGGGAACCATCGGGGACACTACTGCGATGTTCAAGGTTTTGACGATGAAAACTGCCGAGTCATTGTAAAAACAGCCCTTACCAACGAGATTTTAACCCTAAATGAATTTCTAGTAGTCCCAGTTAGCAAAGAAGACTATGAGAAAAATTGTAGAGTAATAAGTGAGTTAAAGAGCGCCCACGTATTTGGTACGAAATTTAATGTTTCAGATACTGCCAAGTACGATGACTACAAGGAGAAGTCACGACAGATAAGTCGAAGGTCACGATCAAGGTCTCGTACACGTAGCCGCGAACGTAGCAGCAGCAGATCACACAAAAAAGACAAAAAAAAATTGAAAAAACACTCTGACGAAGATAGCAGAAAACACAAGAAAAAAAGCAAATCGAAAAATAAAAGCAGCGACAGCGACTCTGACCGGGAATACCGAAGACGCAACAAAAATAAACGATGATCTGTGAAAATAAAAGTATTTTTCCAGTGCTTCGTTTTTTTTTTGTTTAACACGGAAGTAATAAAATTACTGGCAACTTCATTCAATTGTCGTTTAATACATTGACAATGGAAGTTTGCAGCTACGCTATGGAACAGGTTTATTTTAAAATAGATTTAGATGCGCGATTTGGCCGGAGGTAACGAGTTTATAAATGTTTTCACGCTGATTATTTTCATCGTGGATTTAAGGAAGAGTTGTGCTTTTAACATTCCGCCAAAACATTGAACTTTTTAGTTTGATGACGGTAGGTTTCGTGGAAAAAAGCTTTTCACTTCTTGTAAAAGTTTTTATTGGCCTTGGCCTTGGGGTTTTTGGTGATGGAAGGTGAAAAACAAGTGTGCATCTTATTGAGTAAGTGAATGCTTTTCGGTGGACGTGGATTGCAAAAGGTAGTCTTATTAAATTATTATTTGTGCTAGTGATTTTTTTTACAATACAATAGAAGCTCAGAAATACGATGATCATGGGGTTGTCTTCCCGGCCGGGTTTGGCTACGAAATATCATATTGTCAACTGAGAAGCTGACATACAAAATGCATTTTGTTTTCATTATAAAATTGCCAACTTTCACAAGTAAAAACATCTGTTGTAGTTTGTGGATTAATTCATTGATAAAGTAGGTACTAGTCTCAAAAAATGCAACTAGCATAGTGTAAACATAGGACCTACATGAAAAAAAAACTAATTCTACCTAATTATTCTTTATTTGTAACAATTACAAAAAATGGACAAAATGCTTTTTGAAATTCTGCTCTACAATTGGGTGACCAAAATGAGAATCAATTATTCAAATTTTAATTTTAAGTAACTGTAGCTGTAGTAAACACATTATTCTATTACAGTATTTACTTCTGTGACGGCTACTACGGAATTTTTTTAGAAAGCGCAGTCATTTAAAAGTGTTTTCAAAATTATAGGTCCAACGCGATCGTTTTTGTTATTTTCGCTAAGTTGGTGAGCCATAATTTATTTTAAAAAATCATATATTGCTATGCGAGTGAGAAAGCTGGTCATTTCTATGTAGAATATAGTTTTCGAGCATTATGTTAAAATTGCAAAATTTATTCTGAGCGTCAGGCAGAAAATTAAATAGGTTATTCTTACGAATCCGAACTTCGCATTAACTTTACTTTATTAAATTATTATGTAAAAAAACAAGAATTAAAAATAAATTTCCTCAAAGTGTTCCGAAAAATATGTTTTTCCGCAGAGAAGTTTATTAATGGGATCCAAAGATAGAAAAAATTCGCCGGAAGTCTGCCAAACTTGCCTTTTTTTCTTATTGCTGTTTATTCCTAGCCTGTTTTTCTGGTCCAGTCCTTAAAAACTTTTTTTTATTCGCGGAAAAATTTGACGGGTTCAAAATTTCTACAGTATGGGAGTCACCGATAATAAGTCACGTGAAATTGTGGCGGCAAATTTGAGTTGCATAAAAATAATATTAATTATCTTTTGTGTTTTGATATAATGTTCCATAGCACCTTTAGTACTATTTAATTAAGCGAATTACTGACATTTAACAACGGTTAAAAGAAGTAAGGTTGAAGCAGGGCGCGCAATTTGAATTTTTTTTTAATTTTGTGCCCTAGTTTTCAATGCATGTCCTTATCGCCGCAACGTAAATAGAATAGCGTAGCTGCAGCAACTCTTGCTGTCGCACCTATTTAAAGATTGTCCTAAATGCACCGTGCTTGATAATACTGGAAAATGAGCAATTTTTATCGTACTGAGTCAGTTCGAATATTTCCTAAATGAAACATCGACAATTTCAATCCCATTTCCATTATTCCACCTTCATTTTCTTTGAAAGTGTGTTGGAGGTAAGTAATTAATTTCTTGTTATACTTTCATGCCTCTACTTCACCCTATTACGGAATGAACTTATTAATTCATAATTCCATGAATTATGGACGAAGCGTGATTTTCTGTGGGTGGACACACACGAAAAAGCCATCAGCTTTCCCGCTTTTCCATTTCCTTCAGCGCAAGGTATTTACGTAGTATCCTAGATCAATATTCCCGCTCGGGAAATCAGTTGAGTTTTGTATGTTTTGCGGACAGGTCTTACTGCTTCTGCTTGAAATTTTTAATTGCAAAAAACAAGAGCTGTGTATATTGTTTATTTGGAACTTTGACACCAACAAAAACGGCTAACAAAACAAGATTCTGCTTCTTTAGAAACGTCAAGCACGTGGAATGGAAGAAAAGTCTCCACGATTTTCGGGTAAAAAATTAATTGATTTGTCGTACAATTAATTGAGTGTAATAAAGAGATCAATGAGATCGTATAAAAGCAAGATTGTTCTTCATTAAACGGTTTAGTGGTTCTGTGGTGCTACATCAGAATGGAGAGCAATGGTATCAATTTTTACTAATTAAGTGGAAAATCCGCCCCAGAACTAATCAATATTTATTTTGTGCGCGTTATCAATAACATTGATAGCGTGTGCCACCCGGTTCCCATTAAAGGCGCATCAATGCTTTAAATTCAAGTTCAAGGTCTGGCGGGGCAAGGGTTTCATTTTTGTTCTTAGTTACCAAGTTTGTTTCGCAATTTCGAAAATTCGATGTGAGGAGCTCCGTTTCCTGAAAAACTGCTATTTATTCCTGGTCCCCTCCTTGAAAAATCGATCCAAAACAAAATTAAAAAATTACACGCGACCAGGATGGCACCGTGCCAGATTGACGTCAGCAGCAGTGAAATGCCAAAGACTAAATTAAATATCTTTAGAATTTCATGTAATGAATAACGGGTTTTTAGTCTGTTGTGAAATATTAGAGATTCGAATTTATTGTTCGTCATGCTTCCAGATTATTTGTTTGCCCAAATGTCTCCCGATAACACCGCCAAAGTGGAATGCACAGAACCACCCCGCAAAAACCAAGAGCTGACCGGTGTTAGAAAATGGATCTGTGAAAACTTGCTTCTGTTGTTGACTCTGATGGGGGTCATCGTTGGGGCCATTATTGGTAAGTAAACATAAGCCTTTAGTGTTTTTACTTTTTATTTAATTGTGACAAGTAGAGCTGCCAACATGTTTTAAATTTTAATGCCTGCTTCAATCCCTAAAAGGGAGGTCATTTCTAAAAATCTTTAGAATGAACTGTAGAAGTAAAATTTTTTTGGCAATGGCGTTAAAACAAGAATATTAAAAATGTAAAAAGTTACACTAAAACGATACAATAATGACAGTGACAATACTCACAACAACAATAATTATTATTCTCAATCAACAGATAAGGTAAATATTCCAGCAATTATTGAT
Organism: Gnatocerus cornutus; assembly: GCA_029298725.1. NCBI lineage: Eukaryota > Metazoa > Arthropoda > Insecta > Coleoptera > Tenebrionidae > Gnatocerus > Gnatocerus cornutus. Next base: position 7,325,056 of record CM055517.1, read on the forward strand.
CACTTAAGCCAGTTTTTCTACTTGAAATTAAATGTAAGGTGATGTTGGTATAACATTTCATCTTTTCATTTTAATTAAAATATTAACATCCATATCAAATGCATGCAAAAGGCTCTATTTCTACATAAATAGCTATTTTTTCCGGATTGTTCCGCTTACTGGGACATTTACCTGAAGTCAAATGAAACTGCTCGTCTTATCAAAACTACCAAAACGTGCTTAAAAACACATTACCAACATTTTTATATCAAAGGTCATGCCATTTTACTGAAGATCACATCGTGTTATTACACCGAGACAGTTTTTCTAACCATTTTTTATGTTAATGACTAAATAGATAGTTCCCCTAAAAAAGTCTGGAAACCACGCAATTCCAGATGGATTATCGATATTACAAAAACTTATCAAAACCCCCATCAGGCATACGTTTTTCGTTAGTCCAATGTATTTATAGCTTTTAATGCAGATACTGCTATTCTTAATAGAATCGATAAAACGAATTGAGAAAGGGTTGTTTTGTTGTCACGTGAGGTGATCGTTAACCTTGAACTGGTGTCTCTTTTGAGTTTTCTTTTAATTGTATCATAAAAGGATTAATACACCTTTAAACTGAAGAAATGACACTTAAAACATTCGACGCGTGTAACAAGCTTTTACTACCCTGGCACGCAATAAACTAAACACGGGTCTTTATTTGTGCCAATACTTATTTTTAAATCAAAGTTCAATTGTACATTTTACCGAAGAAACGGTAATTAATCACCCGGCGTTTTTTGGACGACTCGTCACAACTTAAAATAGCGGACCTAACTGGCAGTACTTCAAAATTCAATTACTTCCTCAAAGTAATTAAGATTTCATAACACTCTGTAGAATTTTGGTGTCACTAGGATAGTGTTACAACGGTTTTACTTTTTTTTTATAGGTTTCGGTCTTCGCTCGTTGCCCCCATCAAAAAACACAATTTTCCTGCTCTCCTACCCCGGCGAGCTCTTCATGCGAGTCCTCAAACTCATCATTCTTCCACTAATTATGTCAAGTTTGATAGCAGGAAGTGCCAGCTTGAACGCCAGACTCAATGGACGTATAGCGATCCGAACTCTGGTCTATTTCCTAATAACGTCAGTGATAAACGCTGTTCTTGGAGTTGCTTTGGCCACTCTCATCCACCCGGGAGACCCGGGTTTCAAGAAAAACTCTGTAGAAACTGGAGTCTTAAAACGGAGTTCTTCCGTTCTCGATAGTTTATTGGATTTGGGAAGGTAATGGTCGGGGCTAAATTTAGTTGGAAGATACTTTACAAAATAGAATTTCACACACGCACACAAACCATTTTCGTTGATTTGGGTTTGTTTTTAGAAACGTCGTCGCTGACAATATTTTTCAAGCTACTTTCCAACAAGTAAGTATGGCGCCCAACGCGCGGCCAACCCTCATCCTTAATACTTATGTCGTAAAGTCTCTCTCTTAAGCTACTTTCAATGTTGTTTTTTTTTTCGCAGGCTCACACTGACTACATGAATGTGACCCAACGGGTGTTGAACGAAACCACTGGACTGTTCTACACCATCGACGTTAGCGTTCCCGTTTTGCGGTACCGTTCCGGCACCAACACCATTGGAATAGTGGTGTTCTGTCTAGCCTTTGGAACCATCCTGGGTACCTTGGGAGAGCGCGCAAAAGTCGTAATAGACTTCTTCAGCGTCATCTTCGACGTCGTCATGAAAATGGTGACGGGCGTCATCTGGATGACTCCCCTTGGAGTCAGCAGTGTGATCGCCGGAAAAATCCTATCAGTAGACAATATTGCCCTCGTCATGTCGCAGCTCGGTTGGTTCATCGCCACCGTCATTATCGGTGTCTTCATCTACCAACTGTTCATCATGCAGTCTATCTACTGCATCTTCCTGCGCAAGAACCCCTTTAAATTCTACATGGGGCTAATACCAGGAACTTTGACCGCTTTCGCGACTGCTTCCACAGCTGCCGCTCTTCCTCTAACTTTTACTCTAATGGAAGAAAAACTGAAAGTTGACACCAGAGTCACGCGATTCGTTCTTCCTATTGGTTGTAATATTAACATGGACGGTACTGCTCTCTTTGTAGCCGTGGCCGCGATTTTTTTCGCTCAAATGAACAGTATTTCGTTGGGGTTCGGAGAACTCGTCACTGTTTGGTAAACCGTCGATGGAATTCTTCCAAATTCTATTTAGTTTTTCTAGTTTTGCCTCAACGGCTGCTTCGTTTTCGTCAGCGAGTGTGCCGAGTGCTGCTCTAGTACTCATCCTGATGGTATTGACCGCCATCAACATTCCAGATCAAGATGTCTTCATCTTGTTTGCCGTCGATTGGTTGGTGTAAGTAAAACAAGAATTTGTTTGGCTCATGCTGACTTGTTGATTAGTGACAGGTTCCGAACCACGAATAATATGTTGGGTGATTGCTACGCCGCCGCCGTCGTCGAAAAGTTGTCCAAGAAGGAACTGATGGCTTGTGATGCCATTCTTCAGGTAAGGAAATATCATCGTTGAAATTTGTCTATTTAAACTTTCAGGAGGCAAATTTCGAGCCTATACAAAAAGACATGGAACCAACAACTGTTGTTGTACAGTGTGGACTGAATAATGGTGCTACAAAGTAAAGAGAGCAATATGTTTACAAGACCTAAAGTTATTATTTTGTGATGTTAGTTTGTACACGTTTTACGAGGATGTTAGCTCAGTATTAATAAAACACGTTTATGTATGTTAGTCTATTTTATTTTATTTGTGACGTCATTTAATAGCATGTAAGTAGCAACTCGTTTTCAGTTTTTACAGCCATTATAGACTTTTTTGAGTTAGGTTGCTTAAAAACTAGAATGGCGTCATAGAACCTATAAATATTTGTATATGGAATATTTTTAATATCACATTTCATTTATTGTAAGTGAACAATAAAATTGTTAATTACCTTGCTCTTCTGATTTCATTTTTCTTCCTTAAAACAAAAACACTTTATTGTTAACTTTATATTTACTACTTAATTTCGTAAGAATTTCAAGCCCACCGATCACAACTAAAAACATTACGGTCCTGTTTCAAGGTAACTGGTCACATGGTCGAATAAAGTACTGCCATTGGTGAATTGCTTACATGTCACACCTGACAGTTAAATGACAGACGTCATTCCTAAACTGACACTTTGTCATTTTTTCTAAGTTTTTGTGGTTTCTCTAAGGCAGTAATCAGTAGATGACAGTGAATTTTGATAGTCGGGCGTCAAAAAAATGAGCTTTTTCCTATAGTCTGAAATCGCCGCATTACAATTTTGAGGTTATCTCCACCTGCAGAATGTCGGAGTTGAAAGTCGGACAAAAGGTGAAAATCACCGGCAAAGACGTCCACGGAGTGATCGCCTTTGTGGGTCCGACGAACTTTGCTGCTGACACTTGGATAGGGGTGAAATTGCATGAACCAAAGGGTAAAAATAATGGATCTGTGCAGGGGGTGGAGTACTTTAAGGTGAGTTGTCATAGAATTTCGAACTTTTTTTGATGAGAATCTCAGTGTGAAGAGAAGCATGGTCTGTTCGTGAAGCCCTCGCAGATCATCCCTCTCGACGACCATGGGAAGCCCCTCCGAGAAGCCCCAGAGTCACGCAGACTCAGCAGGTTCGTTATTCATTTTGGATTTAACGATATTCATTACATCCCTTTACTGTTTATAGCGCTGGTACAAAACCCAAACCCACAACGTAAGTTGCAACCAAAGTTAACCATTAAACCTTGACTTAATCTTTTTGTGCTGCATGGATAGAGTGCGTCGAAAGTCGTCGCCTCAAAAAAGACCCCCTTCTTTATCTGCCTCAAGGTATCGCGCTACTAATCCTTTCCCTAACATTGTTACTTTTATGTGTCTATCTATTTGTTTTGTTCCGTCAGTTCGCGCTTGTCTTTGGCCAGTAGTCGCCAGTCCTTGGCCGACAGTCGCCAGTCATTGTCAGGTAGTCGCCAGTCGCTTGCAGGAAGTCGCCAGTCACTCGTAGACAGCAGGAGTCATTTAGCTTCACCAGTGGTCGAAAAATCAGAGAGCGGCGACCACCAGAGTCAGATCCCCAAACGCGCGTCATTCGTTGAGGTATTTGAGTCCGAAATGTAACCACTCACTTAACATTAATTTTAGACGGGCTTCGTGGAGACATTGAAGCCCCAATTCACTCCTGGACAAGTCATTACGACGACGCCCACTCCCATCACGTCTGTTGAAGAAAAAATCAACATGATCCAGCTGCAGCAAGAAATAGAAAACCGGAACCAACAAATCCGAGACTTGAACGAAAAACTCGAGACTTTGAAGATAAAGAGACATGAAGATAGAGAGAAGTTGAAGGAGTTCGACAAGTTGAAGATCCAGCTCGATCAACTCCTGGAGTTTAAAGCTAAGATTATGGAAGTCCAAGGTAGTCTACAGCGCGAGTTGCAAAGAGCAAAACAAGATGCGAAAGACGCCATCGAGGCCAAAGAGACTCACGCGGAAGAAGTCGCTGATTTAGCGGAAGCAGTCGAAATGGCCACTCTCGACAAGGAGATGGCGGAGGAAAAAGCAGAGACCATCCAACTAGAGCTTGAAGTGTGTAAAGAAAAGCTGGAGGAAGTCACTCTTGACTTGAAAATCCTCAAAACGGAAATGCAGGAGAGATGTAAGTATGAGTACCGCCTTGACTTCTCTCACTTTTCTGTTTAGCCGGGGGGAGTTCTGGAAGCGAAGAAGTCTCAACTTTCGAAGTAAAACAGCTCCAACAACAGAACGCCAGACTCCGAGAGACTCTAGTGCGACTGAGAGACTTATCAGCGCATGATAAACACGAATACGGGAAACTCCTCAAGGACATAGACCAGAAAAAGTCCGAGATTGTAGAATTGGGAAAAACTAAAGAGAAGTTGAGTGCTCGCGTTGATGAAATGGAGCAACAAATCGCCGATCTGCAAGAACAAGTAGACGCAGCTGTGGGCGCCGAGGAAATGGTAATCCTTCTCGGTGAGCAGAAACTCACTCTTGAGGAGAAAGTCGCCCAACTTCGTGAGGAAGTGTCCGATTTGGAAGCTCTCCAAGACATGAACGACCAACTTGTTGAAAGTAACGCGGAACTAGAGGCAGAACTTCGCGAAGATCTTGACATGGCGCGTGCTGCTGCTAAACAAGCGATGCGCGATCGAGACGCAGCTTTAGAAACAATAGCGGATCGGGAGGCGACTCTGGGGAAATTTAGAGAGTTGGTTCAGAAGCTTCAAGAGCAATCTTTACAGTTACAGAGCAGACTCGAAACTGAACCAAGTAAGCCGATGACTGCGCCACCGGAAATCTTGGATTTCACGAAGATGTTCAATGAAACGAAAGCCCATACGAAAGCTATAGATCTAGAGTTGCGCAGAGTTGACATCCTGCAGCTACAGACTCATATTAAGTATCTAACTTCGTACATGCCGGAGTCGTTCATGAACAGAGGCGGAGACCACGATGCGGTTTTAGTGCTCCTGTTGGTACCAAGAATGATACAGAAAACCGAGATTCTTTTGGGACAAATCAAAGATAAGTTCCCTGCAGTGGAAAAGTTCGATCGAAGCGCCATCTTGAAGGGCCATGCAGTGGAGCAGTTTTCCTTCAGATGCCGCGCGTCCTTCTACATCTACGCTATACAGGTTGACCACAAAATCACAACGTTTTTGTCTTCATTTCCATCATTTTCAGTCTATTTTACACCAATACTACTACGCTCTTAACACCTGCAAAACCGAGGCCCTACTTAAAGTGGGTGCGACTTTCCCAGAGATGGCAGCACACGAGAAAATCATCGATGGGTTTGTTGAGTTGGTCAAACGCGATCAATTGGATGAAAATGTGCCAACAGAAGCTTTGGAAAAGTGTGTTGCTTACTTCAATACGCTATTTCCTGTGCTTTTAGGACCGGAAAACCGTCTCAATCACACTCAGCTTCTCTCTGACAACGTCAAGAGCTTATTGTGTGCTTGCGACGGTTTTAGCAACGATTCTATGGTCATCAGAAATTTAATAGAAGTCAGTAGATACAGTGGTTGCACTCTTGGAACTAATTCATTTATTTCAGACTAGCAATGTTGGCGACATTGGGTTGCTAGCTCAACATATTATAACAACTTCAGAACAACTGCAGCAACAGTTGAAACTAATCAAGCGTCGCATTCCTCCAGACACCAATGTTGCCAACATTGGACTTAATAAAGAGGTGTCTGAAAATCTGTATCAGTGCTACCAACAGACAGGGCGCATTTTCAAGACATTGCAGGATATAGTCAAGAACGCCGTGCTGACGATGACTTCTAGCGCAGGTTTGGTGGCTCTTAAAACGAAAAAACGTTTTCATAATTTTCGATTCCAGACTTTGAGAAAGGACTTCCGCAGGATAAAATCAAAGAACTCGCACTCAATGCTAGCGACAAGGTCTACGAACAGGACGATTTAGGTCCCGTTCAGAGCGTTAAAAATTCTCTCAGTTTTATAGTCACGCAGATTACACAAATCGCACAGTTTTTGCAAGATAACGAGTTCGAAATCACCACAGCTAATAAAAATGAAGAGAAGGTCTGTTCTCTTAAATTGAGTTTATTTAGTTACGTAAATATGTAAATTAACTTTTTCAGCCTGCGCCTCCGATCCAAGTTCGTGCCGATTCCGTCAAAAGAGAACTGGAACAAACTAAAACTCTTACCAGTAAATTAGAGAACAAAGAATCCGATATTAAGGAGCTGCGTAAAGCCCTGAAAGAAAAACAAGAGCAGTTTTCTGAAATGACAATCAGGAAAGAGCTTGCAGAGAAGAAGCTAGGAAACGTCAATAAAGATTACGAGTTGACAATTGAAAAACTCCAAAGAAAGTTGGAAGAAGCACATAACAACTACAAAAAGAAAGAAAAAGAGTTTGAGGAAACCTTGGATCATCTACAAACAGATATAGATTCCCTCGAGAACGAAAAGGGAGAAATGAAAGAAAAGTTGAAGTTGCTGTCAAAGAAAACTCAGATGGAGCTCTCCATGTCTAAGAGCACCTCCGGTTCGCAGCTATCTTCACTTCAATCTTCAGTGGGTCCGAGTCTCCCGGCCGTGGTGAGAGACTCACCGCTTCTCCTCCAAGAGATCGACAGCCTCCGCAAAATATTCCATCAAGAAAGAAACGAAAGAATCAAACTAGAAACCGAGAAACTGAAGAAAGATTTGGAGAGTCTCACTCCATTGCCGTCGTTTAAGACAACACCTGACGAAGTTTTGGATACGTTGTTCAAAGAAGGCGCTGCTATGAAACAAGAGATTTTGATGACCCTAGCCAAGCCGAAATTCCCTCAAGTTTACAAAGTCAAGCCAGGGAACGGACCAGCGGTGTGGCAGAAGCACTTTGCTGAAGAAAAAGACAAATTGTTGGATCTGAGTCAAAGAGCGCACGATTTACAGAATAAAGTCGCACAAGAAATAATCAAAAGAAAGATGGGTGGGCGGGTCGAGGCAGATTTCGCCGTTTTCCCAACCAATGAGATGACACGAGCTTTGAATGAGAGTAAAGCGGTCAAAGTTGGCTTCGTGAAAATTCCGAAGAGCTGTCTACCCGCAGGGGACCACACTGGAATTGTGAATTTGGAGCTCGATTTCCAGAATTTACAGAGAATCCTGCAGTCATTGACGTGCTAAAATATTTACGGTGCTTCTGTATGTTGTAACTAATTTATTGAGTATTATTTAGAATTTTTTATTATTAATGCAATAAATCGTACCATGATTGGGTGAGTTTTATTGGCTTAATTGAAGGGGTTATTGATTGGGGTTGATTGTCTCAATGGGACGAATCAAACATTAATAAAAGCCAATTTTATGGACTTAAGGACGTGGTAAATTTATGTGTCTGTTGCTACGCCTCGAGTGTGTTTGCCATCACATGCTCGTTTTTTATTTAAGTTATCAGACAAGGGCACGGATAGTAAAAACACGCCAACTAAATACTTCATTCTTATTTCATGAAGTTTCAAAATCGCGTTGATCCTTTCCTCGGCTGCCAAGCCAATTGCGCTGTCAAACCTTCAAATAAGGAAAGTAAATCGTCACTTTATTATTATCACGTCTTTTATCCCCCGACATCGGCGCAAATCCTTTCCGTTGGGTCCCCTGTGCATATCAGGGACGGCCCCACCCTCCTGCACCTTCTGCATCTCCTCCCGTCTGGAGGGGCGGTTGCGGCAAAATCATTACGTTACGGCTCTGCACGGCCCCGAGTTCAAACTCCCGAATGAACCTGTGACGACCTCGGCGAAGCTTTGACGTCACGACGCGGAAAAATCAATCGGTATTATTTCATTATTTTTGCACGTCGCCGTCGTCGTCGAAGGCAGAACGTCGCTCCACGGAGACGGCCTCCACACGAGGCAATTTTCTTTAAAAAAAACTTGCGATTTTTTTTTCGAAAACCCCCGTCAATTTTGTTTTTGTCAATGTTTTATTCGATAATCGTTATGTTTAGCGGCTGCTGGCCACAAATTAGCGTCGATTTGAACAAATAGTGTTGTAACGACGACGTCACCGCCGAGTCAAGTCAGTACGCTCGAGATCGTCGCGGAGGCGGGTCAGTGCAGTGCGTCGTCATTTTTCAAAGTGTAAATGCTCCACGATTACGTTTTTTCGCCAAACTGATGAATGTAAGTATGAAAATGGGTGAGGTTCTACATAATCGTAGGGCTGAACCCGTGTTGGGTCTCCCTGAAACACGCCCATGGTGCGATGTTCGTCGCGAACACTGACAGACGAGAAAAAAACAAACAATTGCGCTGCAATCATGCATTGATCAAAATTATTCACATGGTTGGTGTAGGTGGATGCACTTGTTTTTCGCACCCATCAACGATAATGCGATTTTGTCCACAAAAACGCGATGGGACGGTCAATAAATTCTGAGAAAAAAACACCTCTGGAGCTTTTTTTGGACCTGGTCCAACTAAGCCTTTGTTGCGTTAATTCCAAGAACGTTGACTCCAAGAGTAATAAGTCCAGAGAGTAATCAGTCCAATTTGTGGTAAAACAAAACAAGGTTTATTTATCAGGTCCCCGTGAGCTCGAAAATTTTAGGGCTCCAAGCCTGTTGAATGTTACTTTGGACGCGAGCTGGTTGAACAATACTATTTTAACAATTTTCTTATTGACAACTGTTTAAATTAACTATAAAATGGAAACGATCATAAATTTATAGTTTTATTTCGGGTTTTATCTTAACTCTAAAAATTTCAGAAATCTCATCAAATTAGTATATTTTCGTTTTTGATAAAACTCTTCTCTCAAAAAGTCGCAAAAGCTACAATGTTTCTGTTAATAACTCCGATAAGAGTATCTGCAATTTTTTTTTGCAGGCCATATTATTTAATAACTTACAAAAACACGCTCTAGTGCAAAGGAACGAAAGTTATTGAATTTTACCACAATTCTCTGTTTTTGAATTTTAGTTCTATATTAGAGTCTCTATTAACTCTCAAAATAACGTAATAGGTTAAAATCACTTGTTTTTCAAAACTGAACGACACTCTCACAACTGTAATTTTTTCACATTTTAAAAGAATTATAGTTTATACATTTTTTCCATGTTAAAGTTGGTAGTGTTTGAAAAATTGAACCAGAAATACTCAAACGCTACAGTTTCTAATTCCCATATTTACCGCCACCGTCGCAATCATACATTGATCGAAATTCACACAAGTTTGTGCTTTATTTGTATCCGACCCATCGTTTCGATTGGGTTCATTTAAGAGAACATTGACTTTAGAACATACTTAAGTACGAAAAAAGAAAATCATTCTTTTTATTTGACGTAATTGTGACAGCAGTCACGAAAGAAACAACCCCCATATTTTATAATTAGTAACTAGGCAAAACATGAAGTTTGTATTTTTAAAACTGGTAATATTGATCCAATTTATTTCGATTTGTTGGTAAAAAAAGATCAGCCTCAACGATTGTACCAACTTAAAAGCGCATTTTAACGTGAAGTTTAAAAATTATCTCTCATTTATTTGCATGCAACGTTGTGCGTTTTCTTAAATCACGCGACAAATAAATTTACATGGAATTAATTAAATCCAACTGTAGTTGAAATTTTTGTATTGTTGTCAGTTGCTATAAGACTCGTTCAATGTGGGGCTCGATATTGGCGTGCAATAACTTGATTTTGTGAGTGACATAAGAAAAATAAACAAAAAGTGCTAATTTGTCAACACGTAAGTTAATTTTGCTACAACAATTACGCCGTAAAAACAGATGCTGACATGTCTAAATATATTTCATGTTTATTCTTGGACCGAAATTGTTGTGTTGTAAATCATAGAGATAAACGCAATACAATGAAAATGCATGAAATAACGCTCTATTAGCTGTACTATTTATAGTCTTCTTTGTAGTTCAATTAGTTCTTCAGTGTTGTTTATTACTTGGAGAGGATCAACAAACTACGAGTGTGGGAATTAGGGACTTGTTGTTTTAGGGGGCCGTGTTGTGATGGCCATCGTCGCCGCAGCGTTCGTCGGGGATGGATAATGAACAACCCCACCAGGAACTCGTCAAGTGCGTGGTGGTTGGCGACACAGCCGTTGGCAAAACCCGTCTGATATGCGCCCGTGCTTGCAACAAGCAAGTTTCTCTAGCCCAACTTCTCGCGACCCACGTCCCCACGGTATGGGCCATCGACCAATACCGCATCTACAAGGACGTTCTCGAACGCTCCTGGGAAGTAGTCGACAGTGTCAACGTGTCGCTACGATTATGGGATACCTTCGGAGACCACGAGAAGGACCGACGCTTCGCTTACGGCCGCTCCGACGTCGTCCTTCTCTGTTTCAGCATCAACAACCCTGTATCGCTTCGAAACTGCCGACTTATGTGGTTCCCCGAAATCCGCCGCTTCTGTCCGAGCACCCCCGTGTTACTAGTCGGATGCAAGAGCGATCTGAGGTACATGTACAGGGACGAGGCCTATTTGAGCTATTTCAGAGACAGGAGTCCGTTCGTCAGAGCCACCAGGAAAAGCGACCTGGTGATGCCAGACGAAGCTCGGGATGTCGCGAGGGAATTAGGGGTGTATTATTACGAAACGTCGGTACTTACGTATTATGGAGTTAACGAAGTGTTTGAAAACGCCATCAGAGCCGCCCTCATCGCACGCAGACAACAAAGGTTCTGGATGACCAATCTTAAGAAGGTGCAACGCCCCCTTTTGCAGGTCGGTGAATCAAAGCGTGTTAGACCTAGGCTACTTTTTTTTTGTTAGGCCCCCTTCAAGCCGCCGCCTCCCATGAAACCTGAAGTCCTTATCGTCGCTGGTTCCTACTCTGACCACATGCACCAACTATATTTAGGGCGCGCCCATACCGACATTGTCCTCGTAGTCGGTTCTGTGGGCTTCCCAGCTCATCGTTTCGTCTTAGCGGCGTCCAGTCGCGCTTTCTATCGCCTCCTCGCCGCCGATCTTATGGCTCGCAGCACCAGCGACTCTAGTATGGTTAGTTCTTTGGGGGACTTTGCCGACGACACGGAGTGTCTCGTTCGCGCCGAACAAAAGACGTGTAAGCGACGAGCGAGTTGTCAGGCTTTACCCTCTGCCAGGGAGCTAGACCATCCTGCTTTCCACTGTATCAGGAATGTGCAACCTGAGGGACAGACTGTTGTCACCTTGAGCAAGTTGGTGACTCCTGCGGCGATGCATCAATGCTTGCAGTTCGCTTATACTGGGACGATAGACAGGAGCGCACTTAATCTCCAAGAGACAAGAGAAGCAGCAGAGTTCTTGGAGTTGCCGCAGTTGCTCATTTTACTCACGAAGCATCCATTTGTCGGACCTGATCATCCTGATGAGACTTACGAAAACTTTCTGAAAAGAAGACTCCAAGATATTTGTTTGGATCAGGGACTATTTGCTGATGTTATCTTCGAGCTAGATGACGGAGCCTGTGCTGCTCATAAAGCCATGTTGACGGCAAGGTGCGACGTCATGAAGGCCATGTTCAGCGGGGACTTCCGCGAGAGCCAGGCCAAAGTGGTAAGTTCAACCATAACTATAAATCGTCAGTCTAAATGTACGTTTTAGATCGAGTTCCCAGGAGTCCGCGAGTATACATTCCACAAACTCCTCTGCTTCTTGTACACCGACGAAGTCCCAGCAGTTTCCGCTGTCCGTTGCATAAATCTCCTGGAGCTAGCAAACCGGCTGTGTTTACCCCGACTCGTAAATTTGGTCGAACAAAGAGTGATAGAAGACTTGGAATGTCTTCAACCGTCGGAAGCCATTGAGCAATGTCTTCGCTTACTGGAACCCGTCAAGGTACACCTCACTTTGTGTTAACTTCCAGTGATTCTTCGTTTTCAGCTTCACAACGGTCATCAATTAGCAGAGTTTTGCATGAACCACTTGTGTGTCAACTATAACAAACTCTGCAGGATGTCGCCTCGCAGCCTCCGTCTCTTACACCCCGACAACCAAGCGTATCTCGTGGAGCACCGGTGGCCCCCTGTGTGGTACTTGAAAGATTACGATTACTATCAAAAGTGTTTAGCCGAACGCGACAAAGAACTCAAACCCACGATCAAATCGACGTCGGGTTGTTTGTGTTTCTCGCGGAAATCAGAGTCGGATCCGGCCCTGTCCTCCAGCCAATTGTGACTGTCTACATTTACTCATTTCACCGATTCTCTCATTACTGTCTTAACATATTCGTAGGATAAGTGCAGTGGCCACGACGTACGAGATGTGGCGACGCTGCGACTGTGTTTTTCGTGTCGTTGGCACACCCTGTATACTGCACAGTAGGTTAAGGTGGTGGAAAATGACGGGTTTTTCCCCTAGAGTGGGGAAAATGCGGTATTTTGCATGACTTTAATGTAGATACGTAAGTATATAAACGACTAGACTGACCTGTATTTAGTGGGCTTAAGAGCGCCGCAGCTGTAGAGGAGTCATTAGCAACATCAGTGACGGAAAGAAGACAAAAACACCTATTTTTCTACATGTAGTAGATGCGTCAATTTTAGTTTTAGGGGAAATTAGGTCCGTCTAGTCTTTTCGACTCCATTTACTCTATTAAAGAATTTTTCTACTCATGTGCGAATATTGAAGATCAGTGTTTCACTGTATTTTGATTTATTCGTTTTAGGACCAACTAATTGATGACGAGTTCGCTCTTTATCAAGCAGACTTGTCACTTTATGTGTTCTCATTATTTTAAGTTAGTGTGGACTATACAGAGTGTTACGTTAGAGTAGTTTTAGTTACGGCAGCACGAGCTCGAAAGGAGTATAGCCTACGACGAGTTTTTCCAGTTTTGCTTTTGCTACTCAATTAGGTAACACCAATTCTGTTATAAAATTTATATTCCACGATGCTTACAGCTTCTCGATTGAGCACCCTTCAGAACTCCGCACCCAACATAAACGCGTGTGGAATATAGATTTTATCAGGTATTTCCCCCATTTATGTTAAGGTATAGGAAGATGTGTAATCTACCTAATCAACAATCATGTATGTGTGCAATAATTTGCTATTCTAATAAATATTTGTATTAAATTTCTTTTATTCACTTACAAAGCTACAGCTAGATGCTTAATTTCACCTTTTAGTTCAGTAAACACGTCTTGATAATCGTCATGGGGCCTCACCAGCGCCAACATGCAGCCACGCAATATCCCCATCGCAGCTCCCAAATCCTTTTTACTGGGAACATACACGTACGGAATGTCCTTGTCTTCACACACGCCCGGTAAATGACACATTATATCAATGGGGGTGACGTCCCCCGCAAAAATGACAATTCCAGTTTCCCCTTTACGGATTCTCTTCTGAACATCCTTCAGACCATTTCGTACAAACGTTTTATGTTTAACGGCTACAAAACAGTGATATAAACAAATCTAAACAACCGGCGTGTTTACCTTTTTTTACTAACTTGTAGCATTTTTTGGTTAGTTTCTTTGATGCCATTGGTTTGGATATCGTGTTGCAATTTTTAACTTTTTCTTCATAGGTTAATTCTTCAGTGGGTTCCACCTCCATGGCCTCTTGGGGCTCGGTTTTAACTTCACCCATGGCGAAGGAACATGTGCTCACAGAATAAACAAAAAAATGAGGTTAGTTTGTATAGAAACGTCAGCTGTCAGTTTAACGGGCGTACCACCCAGGAAGAGCAAAATTTCAAAATTGCGGATAAAAACTTTTATTTTTGTAACATTTCCTCGGAATTAACGAGCTCTCTCTCTCAGCTTCCACTTATTCCAATGAGATTTTTAAGTGTAAAAAGTATACATAAATCGACAATTTTGTTTTTTTTTCGATTTGGATTGAAATGGTAATTTGATGCTAACTTCACGTCAATGACAGCCGGTGTAAACACAATCTCAAATTTTTGACAAGTGTCGGTTTCCAGGTTTAATCGGTTTAATTTTCAGTGTAACGTGAGTGAAACTGCAAAAATGGTTGTCCGACAATACAATCAAGAACTAGAATACTTGGAAAAAATAAATTCCTACTCTTGGCGCATCAAAAAGGGCTTTCAACCCAACATGAACGTCGAGGGGATATTCTACGTGAATCAAACTCTGGAAAAGTTAATGTTAGAAGAATTACGCAATGCGTGTAGGCCTGGAATGGCTGGGGGCTTTCTTCCGGGAGTTAAACAAATTGCAAACGTTGCGGCGTTGCCTGGAATAGTAGGAAAGTCTGTGGGTCTACCAGATGTCCATTCAGGCTATGGTTTTGCTATTGGTAATATGGCAGCTTTTGATATGGATAATCCAGATTCTATAGTGTCACCTGGGGGAGTGGGTTTTGATATTAACTGCGGGGTGCGTCTTTTGCGTACAAATTTATTTGAGAAAGATGTGCTCCCTGTGAAAGAACAGCTAGCACAGAGCTTGTTTGACCACATTCCAGTGGGAGTGGGCTCCAAAGGTATTATTCCAATGAACGCCAAAGACTTGGAAGAGGCGCTAGAAATGGGGATGGATTGGTCGTTGCGTGAGGGCTACATTTGGGCAGAAGACAAAGAACATTGTGAAGAATATGGTAGGATGTTGAATGCAGATTCCTCTAAAGTGAGCATGAGAGCGAAGAAACGAGGTCTTCCACAGCTTGGGACGTTGGGCGCGGGCAACCACTACGCGGAAATCCAAGTAGTCGACGAAATCTACGACAAATGGGCCGCCTGCAAAATGGGAATTGAAGAGAAAGGTCAAATTTGCGTTATGATCCACTCCGGTAGTCGCGGCTTCGGACATCAAGTCGCCACTGACGCCCTCGTCCAGATGGAAAAAGCCATGAAAAGAGACAAAATCGAAACGAACGACCGTCAATTAGCCTGTGCTCGAATCAGTTCGCAAGAAGGCCAAGATTACCTAAAGTCCATGGCGGCTGCAGCCAATTTCGCATGGGTCAACAGAAGCTCTATGACTTTCCTCAGCAGACAAGCGTTTGCTAAGCAGTTCAATATGGCTCCTGATGACCTTGATATGCATGTTATCTATGATGTTTCACATAACATTGCCAAAGTTGAAGAACATATCGTTGATGGTAAACCAAAAACGCTTTTGGTGCATAGAAAAGGATCAACAAGAGCGTTTCCTCCTCATCATCCTTTAATCCCAGTTGATTATCAATTGACAGGTCAGCCTGTTCTGATTGGGGGAACCATGGGAACTTGCAGCTATGTTCTCACAGGAACTGAACAGGGGATGTTGGAGACTTTTGGATCCACGTGTCATGGAGCTGTAAGTTGATAGTATCTCGTTTAATTTGTTTAAACTTGTAAGTATAGGGGAGAGCTCTATCCAGAGCGAAATCTAGAAGAAATTTGGATTACACTGACGTCTTAAGAAAGTTGGATCACATGGGAATTTCCATTCGGGTAGCGTCGCCGAAACTTGTCATGGAGGAAGCACCAGAGTCTTACAAGAATGTAACTGATGTCGTGAATACTTGTCACGCCGCAGGAATCAGCAAAAAGTGTATTAAATTGAGGCCAATTGCTGTCATCAAAGGATAAAGTATAGAAGATAAAGAAGACGCACTTTTATTATTCTTAATTTATATTTATTGTACATAAAATGACTTAAAAACCACTTTGGTTGTTGTTATTCATTTACTTTAAATGAACGGTTTACAAATCGCGACTGTGTGGTCGCACCCACAAAAAACCCGCTCGCCGTAACCCCCCAAAGACACTTTAAACGGGAAAAATTGGTCCTTTTCATTCCCCAACCCCAAACAACTCCTCAAATTCCTCCCCCAAGCATAAATATCCCCAAAACTGGTCACAGCCATCGCATAACTCAACCCACACACCACATCCACGACTTTATTATCGGGTTGAAAATCATTCCTTCCGAATAATGTGGAGGGTAACCTAATCGGTTTAGATGATTGCTGAACTTTGGGTCCAGCCCCTAGAATACCGAATCCCCACACAAAAACCTCCCCATCTTCATTTAGTGCTACACAAAAAGAGCCTCCCGATGCTACATTTGTAACTTTCCCGACATTTTTCAAATGGTCGAGATATGTTGGACGACTGATTTGTTGGTCTCCGTTTCTTGTGGAAATTTGGTCGTATTCAGTATTCCCCCAACCGAAGACTTCGCCCTTGTCGTTTAAAGCTAAGACAAAATCAGATCTTGATGAGATTTTTACAATGCGTTCGGATTCGATGTCGCCTCGGACTTGACTGAAGCGACTGACGTTATTGAATGTTTCTAAACCGGTTTGACCATCGGCGCTCCACCCGCAGGAGTAGACGCATCCATCGGACGTGATGGCGAGAGTGTGATCTTGACCACATTCTATGTCTGTGACGGTTTTGCCATCTAGCTGAGGCACGTGGTTTATGAAATTGCTCAAGAAATAGTCCTCGTCTTGGATGATCTTTCTGCCACATTGTCCATAAGAGTTATTGCCTAAAAGGAACAAACCTTCGTCGGTTAGAACGACAAGGTGGGCTCGTCCGGCAGCCAACTTCTTAATTTTAGTTGTTGAGGGGTTTTTTAGAGGTAAGAAAATTGGTTGAGGGAAATAAATTACTTCAAGAGGGTGTCCGCTGCGAACTTCATGCCGGCCGATTTGCGAGTCTGTGTTAAGCCCGGTTCCGTATAATTTCCTGTCATCCACAACAAAAGCAGTGAAGCCGAAACCACAGGCTACCGTTGTCACCTATAAAAAGGAGTTAAAAATGGAAGACAATGATGGGGGCGCCTACTGGAAATTTCTCAGCAAAGCCAAGCCGCTTAGGCGATGTCACCGCCTCTCGTCGTAACGTATTCTCATTCTTTTTTAAATAAGGCACTCCTAGAGCTCCCGTGAGGAGATTGCCCCATACGAAAACACGCCGATAAGACTCCTTACTGACTCCATACTCAAAAACTGGTAATTCTTTAACGTGGTTGGGGTCGACGGGGTATTTACGCTTCACTGACATAAAACGCCCATCCACTTTAATGAGGGGTATCCTTTTGAAATGTAACATTTTGGGGTAAAATTGCGTGTAAACATAACCTTAAACGTCCACGTCGATGCATAGAGAACCCACAGTACAGTAAATTTTTGAAAATTATTCTCCGACCACATATAATGGCGACATCTATCAAAATGTTACAGACACAAAAGTTCAAGCCCCAACCAGCAGTAAAACAGGCAACCAACAATACAGTTGCCCATCTTACAAGTTACAGTCGAATTTCGATTGTCGCACATTAATTCTTTTTCAAGTTAGAATCTCTGAGATAGCGATGGTTTCGCACATTCTTGTATTTGTTTTCAGTTTTATTTATCTAGAGCTATAGATTCTGACTTATATTTCAACCGCAAAATTTCATAAAAAATGGAACGTTTCACGCTCGGCTTCCAAAACGCGCAAAAATTCATACAAAATTTGTCGGCTTTAAATTGTCAGCAAATAAGTAAACCTGAAGGACAATTTTTTACTCGATTATCGAGGTTTGGTAATCACTTAATCACCTTCATTTCATTCAATTTAATTCTGGGAGTCAAGAGAGACAGATGTGTTTGTGTATGTGAAGTGAAATTGTCCGTCTTGGATTAGAATGGAAAGGTAGGTGCTAAACAAGTTTATATGTGAAAACGTTTCGGTGAAGTGTACATTTTGCTGGTCTATTCGAGTTTTACGATTCTACTTTCGTTTGAATTAAGACTCGTTTAATAAGTGTAATTCAAGCGGAGCTTAGTTAATAATATCTTTACACGTTAGTCCCTTTAGTGGTCAGTTTATTTCCTTTCAACTTTTTTGGTTTTGGGACTAATTTTAATAAGTGCAGAATCGTTTTGTGATCATATTTATTTAGACGCGTTGTTAGTCGGATTGCGATTTTGCGGGGTAGATAGAACTAGTTGATAGTTTAATTAGAGACGTTTCGATTTCGACGCATTTTGTTGAACGTGTTTAATAAGTGAATCAATGTTTAGCTTACTCTTTAATAGACAGACAAATTTTATTTTTTATTAATCTTTCAATAAGTATTGTGACAAAAACCCAGAGGTCGCAATCATCGACCAATCCCAACAAGTGCCTATAAAATGTCTCCCCCACGACCTGCTGTATATCTACGACCTGTGCAAAATCTCATTTCCCCGCATCAAGAATGTTTCTGAGAAAACGCATTTTTTTGCCGAGGAGGGCGCCACTGCTCGGGCGCTTTTGACATTGTTGACAAATTGAATTTTGGGGTTAGTAAGATTTTTGACTTTTGAAAGCTACAAAAAACACAAACGTAGAACAAAGTAACGATCGTAAACAAAGCACACAACGAAAACTTGAAAAAGCAACAAACAACGTGTAATAATTTCAATATTCAAACTTAAAATTTGAAATGTCAAAAACAATGTTGGTAATAAACCCAATATGGTAAAATGTTCCCAAAAGTGCCCGAGCAGCAGCGCTTTCAAAAGCATATGCGGAGAAACAGTGGAACTACACGAATGCACAGGTCGTAGATATACAGCAGGTCGTGGTCTCCCCACCACGTTAAACGTCAGCAATAATAACCTCAAAACAAAGGGCTATGATTTTTAGATTTACGGGCGTTTAGGATAAAAGTCACGATGAATCGCCCCCCTGAAGACAAAGTGGACCTTCAGATCCAACAAAATGTGACTAATTGGCAGTCCAACACTAATCCGTTAGCCCCCTTGACTGACGAGCAGTTGGACTTGGTCTACCAAGCTGGAGACTTAATTAAGAGTCGAGTTGAGGAGGAAACAACTGAAAGTGAAAATGAACCCCAAGACGCCATGCCGGAAATTGATAGCCACAGAGCTTACATTAAGTGGATGGTAGCATCTGAAAATGAAATTAAATATGAGAACTTGAAGGAGTACCAAAACTATTATGAGACACTGTGTCAGCAGAGCTCTGACTGTCAGAGACTTTTTGATTGCGTAAGAACCAATTATTGTGGGTGTTAAATATTAAAGTTTTTCTAGGCCAATGAAACCTCAAATTTGCTGCAAGATCTGCGAAACAAGTATTTGCAAGTCACTGCTAAAACTGACTCGTTGCACAACTTGAGTGAGCAACTGATGACACACCAGCGGATTTTAAAAGAGAAGAAAAAGAGCCTAAAAGAGAAGTTACATTATTTTCTCATTTTTAAGCCCACTCAAGACAGTGTGGACAGACTTTCAAACAGGGTCAACAGCCAAGAGTATATTGAATTATTGGATAGTATAGATGCGGCAATGGATTATTTAGCTGACCACGTAATACCACTTCATGTACTGTTCTTTTAACAATTGAAACCATTTGTAGATGCATTTTAAAGAGTCAAGGATTTATAAAATGAAATTTGAGAGTCTCCTAGTCAGTGCGCTTAATAAAATCTACAAAACTGTAAGCACCGTCATCATAGAGGCGACAAAACAAGTTCTAGACGTCGATTCTAAAACTAACATTGTCCCTTTAAATTCAAGCTCTGCAGACTCAATTGACAATGCGTTTTCTCTGTATTACGGCAAATTCCAAAGCGCGGCTACCAAAGTCAAACTCATTCTCACTCATCTTGAAGAGAAATCCCAGAAAAACGAGCAATACCAGACGGTCATTAACGACTGCCAGAAGTTCTACGTTTCACAACGTCTCCCAATTTTGAGCACCGCTGTCTCAAAGGCTCTATCCGAGCTCAAAGAGCGACACAAAAACGACTACAGCATTTTATTTCGATCATGCGGTCTCTTCATTATGAAAACTTGCCAGGACGAGGCGTGTTGTTATCAGTATTTTTTTAACCAGAACTCCTCAGAATTGAAGTAAGTTGTCGGTTGTCGTAACTTGCCTTTATAACGTTTTTTAGCGAGTATTTGGGGGTCCTTTGCCAGTATTTGTACGACACGTTGCGACCGAGTTTGATTACGATAAACCACGTGGAGGTTTTAAGCGAATTGTGCGGAATCTTACAGAGGGAAATGCTGGCGGAGAAGACTCTGAACAACGGTAAGAAAAAAAATGTCTTTGGACTTCTGATTCCGGTTTTTGTAAACAGATAACTTAGCGAAGTACTCAGACGTGGTACGACAACTTCTTCAGGATGTTGAAGAGCGCCTGGTTTTCCGTACAAACATCTTCTTCCAACACGATTTGTTGGCGTACAACCCTTCGCCGGGCGATCTCGCTTACCCCGAGAAATTAGAGCAAATGGAGGTGAGTTTCCCGTTTAAACTTCTGTTATTGACACACACTCCACAGAATGTAACGTTGGAATTACAAGATCGGACGGATTCAAGTGCCTCTGTTGTCTCCATGGAATCACAAGAAGTTGCCAATATTAATTCCACGAACCCTATGACTCAATTCAGGTCCTACACTGGAAGTACGTAGCTAAAAAAATGATTGTTTTGTAATAAATTGTTGTTAGATTCTCCTGCTGATCTCCACGGAATGTGGTACCCCACAGTAAAAAGGACTCTCGTGATTTTATCGCGGCTATACTTCTGCCTCGATCGAGAAACCTTTCAAGGGTTGGCCCAAGAAGCACTTCTTATTTGTATCCAAACTGTTCAACACGCCGCTAATTTAATTTCAACCCGAAAAGTATTACTTCTTTCCCTAATTGTTAAAAACTCTCAACTTTTTAAAAATGTTGCAGTCGGAGATCGATGGCCGCCTCTTTCAAATCAAACATTTATTGATCATCCGAGAACAGATCGCTCCTTTTCAGGTCGATTTTACAGTGAAAGAGTTCAGCTTGGATTTTAGCAGTGTTCAGAAAGCTGCAATGGATCTTTTGACTAAACGAGATCGATTGTTTACTTTCGGAAGTAATAATGCACTTCTGGAGTTTCTTTTAGAAGGAACTCCAAGGGTTCGGGAGTACTTGGTTGATTCTAGGAAGGAGATTGATAAACAGTTGAAGCAAGCGTGTGAGGCGTTTATAAATTGTGCCACCAGCGTTCTGGCTGGAAATTTGCAACAGTGGAGAAGAAGGGTAAATAAAATGAATAGAGTTAAATCAAACGACTCGTCACGACGATTTTTTCTCAGGCCGAACAGTTCCTTCAAATGAAGCCAACCGAGGAAACACCTTTAATTCTCTCCCAACAAGAATTTGGAAAAGCAAAACTTCTAGCGGAAATGACCAGTGAAACTCTGAAAAATATGAAAGTGAGAGTGCCTGAAATCCAGAGATCCATGCAGTTGTATTTGGCAAACCGAGAAACAGAATTTATTTTGTTTCGTCCGATCAAGGTGTGTACAATAAATTAATGCAGTATCAAACAATAATTTCTTTTGTAGAATAACGTAATCAGCGTTTTTGTCCAAATGGAGCAAACGCTCTCATCTGCTGGCTACAGCGATGAAGACTTACTCCTAATTGCGTGTCCTTCACCGGAACAAATCAACGTGCTCATTTGTTCAGTGTCGTTGACGAGTGAACAAGAGTACATTAGGCAGTCGTGAAGAATGATTTTAAATAAACTAATGTGTTAATTCATTTATTATTTCATTCTGTTCCATTTCTGTTTTTTGTAACGAGTTTAGTTGGATTTTAAGGCGTTCTAACTCGACGGACTTCTCGGCAATGAGAGCCTAAAAAAAACTGTAAAGTCGTCAATTGTGACAACTACAATACCTGCAGTTGTTGTTGGTTATTCTCCTTTTGCTTCTCCATACTTTGTAGTATGTTCCTTGCCCCAATTGCTTGAATTTTCTGATTCTCAACTTCTTTCCCCAACACTTCAACCATTTGTATGAATCTTGAGGCGATCTTTTGGAACTCGTCCATTTCTACAACTACATTATCACATTCGTGCCACTAAAAAATGAAGTCACTTTCCATGTAGATCTGACATTCTTCTTTTAAATCATTGGTTTGTTTCGAGATTTCCGGTTCCAAAATGCAGACTTTATCAACTTCATCGAAGAAAATCCCTTGTTTCGCCAATAAATCTGCCATCGTCGCGGTTGTTTACATTTGAAAGTCTTGTCACCATGGTAACGTCACTTTTCCCAACCTAAATTCCCCAATCTGTCACTTGTCGAATTGTCAAAAAACAAAAACACAAGCACTAAAACCTGACTAAAATGGTCACCGTTGATAAGAATTAGTTAAAAATCTCAGTTTGGCGACTTTAGACCAGCGTGAATGTTGAAAGCAGAAATTGAAACAATGTCTGGTAAGACTGTGATCAAAGGCAACCCCTCACAGTACGTCAAACTAAATGTGGGGGGCTGCTTACATTACACCACGATTGGAACGTTAACAAAGCATGATACGATGTTGCGGGCGATGTTCAGTGGGAGAATGGAAGTTTTGTCAGATTCTGACGGTGAGTTACTCTTTAATTGCTGGTGTCCAGGCTTCACGGCCGGTTTTTAGGTTGGATTCTTATAGACCGCTGCGGTAAGCATTTTGGGGCCATCTTGAACTTTCTACGCGACGGTAATGTGTCCCTCCCTGAAAGTAGTAAAGACATAGCAGAATTGTACGCTGAAGCAAAGTATTACTGTATTGCGGAACTCTCGGAGTCGTGCACACAAGCGTTAGCCAAAAAAGAAAGAAGTGATCATGACCCCATTTGTAAAGTCCCTCTTATCACGTCGCAGAAAGAAGAAGAACTTTTGATAAGTTCCACGACGAAACCTGCCATCAAACTCTTGATAAATCGCCACAACAACAAGTATTCATACACCACAACTTCTGATGATAATTTATTGAAAAATATAGAGTTGTTTGATAAGCTCTCGCTGTGGTACAGTAACAGAGTTTTGTTTCTGAAAGATGTAATCAGTACTAGTGAGATTTGTTGTTGGGTTTTTTACGGGCACGGTAAGAAAGTCTCTGAGGTTTGTTGTACTTCTATTGTTTATGCCACTGATAAGAAACACACAAAGGTTGAGTGTCCTGAAGCTAGGATTTACGAGGAGACTCTGAATATCTTGTTATATGAAAATAGGAATGCGCCTGATCAAGAATTGATGCAGGTTACAACAAGGGGGGCTGTTTCTGGAATGTCGTCGTACACGAGCGACGAGGAAGAAGAACGCTCAGGATTAGACAGGCTGAGATCAAATAAGAGTAATAATCAAGCCTAACTAATGTGGTATTGGTACAAATTGGTCGGGTTTGGGCCACACTTTTATTAGAGTTTTCTTGGGAAATCAGTATTTGGTAATTATTTTGAGTTGGTAATACTGTACCAAGCTGTAAGGAGACAATGTAAACTTAACTTTATAATTACATATTCACTATTTCTCTGGGCTTGAATTGTGGCCTAAATTTCGGACTAATCTGCACTATCATCGACAAGTTTTCCCTGGACATGTATTTAATCATAAAACTCAAGAGTTGTGATACAGTATTTTATATCTCAAGATTTTATGAATACATGATGGGACGCGGTTATGTAAAAATATTTATTGTATTACAAAAAAAGGATCTAATTATGTAAGTTTTGTTGTCTGTAAGTTGTGATCTTTGATAAAATAGATAATCTGTGTACTGAAAAAAATAAAGTGTTACACATGTTCCTTTTTACTTATTTATTAACTTGTATCAATTGTTTCTTAATCTCGAAAGCAATGACCCCTAAAGCAGCGCCTACATTCAAACTATCAACTTCATTACTCAACGGGATGTTTAATCGCACCCCATTGCTCCTTAGGGCTAATTCGTACGAGTCTCTACTAATACCGAGTGTTTCGCCGCCTACAACTACCACAATTTTCCGCGCGTTTCGGAAATCCACTCCGTAATAAGGAAGCAGTGGGATGTCCCCCAGAATTTTGATTAATTCCTCAGGATTTTCATCTTCCTCAGACACAATTTTATTATCAGCTATGAAAAACTCAGCTTCTTCGCCTACAATTCCCTCGAGTTCACTCCACTCCACACTTTTATGTATTCTCAGTTTGAAATGAGCCCCCATGGCGCTTCTCAGAACTTTACTGTCCCAAAGATTCACACAACCTTTGGTTAAAATAACGTGATCGCACCCCACAGCGGCGCAGATTCTAAGAATAGTTCCTAGATTTCCGGGCTCTCGGATATTGTCGCAGATTATGGAGATAGGGAGTGCGTTTTTTGAAGTGTAATCTTCGACGTTCGGCGTTTTGAAGATGCCTAAAACTGGGATTAAAATGGGTTGTGTAAGGGTTGGAACGTACCCATGATGCCGGGCGTCGTGGTTAAGTCTGACCACATTTGCATTTCTCTATACGGCATTTTGAAAAGGTGAGCCCCCGTTTTAGGGAGCCAGGGTTTTAAATATTCAACTTCGCCTTGGCGGGAGAAAAAGATGTACTTTAAGCGGCAGTTTGATAAGAGCGCGTCTTTAATCAAACGTTTGCCCTCTAAAAGAATCAAATCTTTCTCTTTCTTTGACTTTACGTCTGTGAGAATAGACCTGGAATGAGAAAATGAGTCTTGTGAAATATGGCAAAGGGTAGTTACCCCACGCGATGATCATTATTCTTCATTTTTGTATAAATAAAATTCCCATCTTTGTCAATAACAGTCTCCAGCATGTCTGTTGTTGATTTAACCACATTTTTTTGCCTAGTGGCAATCATGGGGATACCCACATTTTTAGGCTTGATTTTGTATTTCACACCCTCGGCTACGTCATCCTGATCAGTTTTAGTCTTTTTCCAGGTAGTTTTAAGTCCTCCATACTTGCTAAAAACGTGATGTTCCGGAACCTTTCCAGTTTCTTTTTTTTCAATTTCTTCGTATTCTTCGGCGGTGTAGACATTTACAGGTGTTCTATGGTTCCAGCGTGGATAAAAACGTACCTGTGTTGTGAAAATATTTACTTTTAAAGCGTTTTTTAGAATGTTGGCGACCGAAACCATTTTTTAAAGTGGGGTTATGGGGGTGACAGGTTATAGTTGACGTTTTAAATTCCACGCTAGTTGCAAAAAATTAAGTTTCTTCGCTCTTTGATAGTTTTTTGGGGCTGCGAAAAATAAACGCACAGTTAAAAATCTATTAAATAATTTATTACATAATTTTGAATTGTAACAATGTTATTCGAATGGGTTTGATTAACTAAATGAACATTAAAATAAATACACAGAAATTACAATTAAATTAACACTATAGAATACGCAATGACAACGACGCGTCCTGAGACTCGACTAAACTCTGAAGTCTGCGACTGAATTAAAAATAACAATACATGTCCATGATTATTAAAATACAACTATATGGTACAAATCTATAGTATATTACCACCACAGTGCTCATTTTAACTGAAGGCACCTACACCATGGTGTATCGTAACAAAAAAATTAAGAGAGGGCCCTAGCAATAAAAAGTGAGATGCAAGGTTGCCCTTCGTCAAAACGGAATTGATAAAAAATAAAGTAAACAGAGGGGATAAAATTTACGCTGTTGTATCAACCTTTTCTTCACTTTCTGTGTCAGTCTTTGCCCTTTTCGCCTCGTGTTCTTCTGGATGTGGCGAGACGGCTCTCTTGTTGTTTGTTTTGAATTTGACAATCACTGCGGTCATGTTGTCGCAGCCAGTTCCGTCTCCCATGAAGCGAGGAGCCAAGCAGTGGTCAAAAATCTGTCGAGAAAATGTTAGCATTGCTTGTTACGTTTTATTTGTAACTTACTTCTTCACAAATCAACGAAAGCTTCTTCCTTCCTTCCATCATCCTCGGCCTTATGAAATCCACCACCTCTTGACTAGACATCGAATTCCAAATGCCATCGCACGCCAAAAAAATAAACTCATCCTCACTAGGATTTATAGTCAAAGTTTTAACATCAGGCAACGCCGTGATCATTTGTTCCCGATCTGACAGTTTTTTATTCTGCTTGTAAACGTGGTCTCCGATCGCTCGTGATAAGTTAAGACCTCCGTTGACACGACCATCTCCAGTTACGTCTCCTCCAGCTGTTACAATTCTCTGCATTTCTGGTTCGTCTTCAGGTTTGTGATCGATGCTCATCTCGATGGCTTTGCCGTCTCGACAGACTATACAACGGGAGTCACCGGCGTTGGCTACGTATAGCTGATTGCCTTTAAGGAGAGCTACGACGGCGGTGCAGCCGCTGTCGGACCCAGGGATTTCTGTCATGCCGGAAAAGTAGTGACCAGCGGTTTCTTCATCATCGTCTTCGTCGTCGTCATCATCATCTTCGTTCTCCTCTTCTTCTCCATCTTCAGAGCTCTCGGAAACGTCGATGGAGACGTTGACACCTTCGGCATCGTCGTCAGAGCTCTCCTCTGCAGAAGAAAATTGTCAGAAAGATGGTTTATCATTAAGTATTGTACCTTTCGGCTCTTCAAACGTTTGGTCTTCATCATCTGTGTTATCACTATCCTCTTCCTCGCCCATGTCCAGCCAGTTCTTGTAAAGCTGTTGTGCGTTTCTCTTAGGTCTTGTGTTTATGGGTGTTTTCACAGGCTCAGGTTTGATGACAGCTTTTCCTTTGCCTTTTTTCGAGGGTGTCCCATTTTCCACCGGCGCCGACGAACTCGTGACGTCACTCTTGGACGCTTCTGCACTAGGCGTGGAAATTTCGCCATTCTGAACTGGGGCCTCTTTTTCACTAGTCACAGCTTCAGCTTCTTCACTTGTATTCGCAGCCCCATTCTTACATTCTTCTGCATTGTTACCTGAAACCTCTTGCTAGAAAAAGTTAGGTTATGTCACTAGCCTTACTTGTTTGAGCTTCACTTGAGCTACTGACTCCATCGGCGCATTTTTCATCGTTGGAACTGCTGGAACACGATGCTGTCGATGTCCCCACGGTAGCATCACTGTCTTTTTTCGCTTTTAAAAACGGCGATTGGAGATCTTTGATGTTGCTGCCTGGTAAATTAGAAGTATACTTTTCTATGACTTGCTCAATAGGCATCGCGGCTTCTTCATAAAGATTGTTGACGTTTTCCTCATCGTCACTTTCCTCGTCTTTGTTTTTCCCCGCCATTTCTTTGAGGACTTCAACATTTTCAGGCGTCGTTATCAACGCGTCAAATCTAAGAAACCCCAAAGTCAATGCGTCTTCAATTTTCCCCTCTTTGTACTCATCGCTGCTCTTAATGAATTCGGGGAGTTTCTCGGAACAAAACTGGGCCACCTCGTGGCCCCCATGACCGTCATAAACCGCGAAAAACGCCGTATCAGTGTCATAATCCAAAATTGAATTGTGAGCATCCTGAAATAGGGGCACAGTGTTACCGAAACATGAAATAAAAAGCTTTTTGTTTCACCTCTTGGGTAATACGCCAACCTTGCATAGAACTTGCCCCACAAATTAATTTCTCGTTGGTTTCATCCGTGGATTCTTTAACGGTGATCGGTTTTGATAAATACGAACCCATTGCTGAATTTCACTTTTAAATGTCGCTATTTCGATGTTTTTTTCACTACATTAAACAATACCGGTACAAAAATTAAGACTTGTTACCTCTATTCCATGCTGGACGAATTTTTACAGGTGCATTTGACAGATTGCGATAGATGGCGGTGGCGAGAGGCGCCAAAATTTATTTAGAGCGTTTTTGAGAAGAATGTTCGCGACCGAAACCATTTATTTAAAGTGGGGTTATGGGGGTGACAAGTAATGTTTGACGTTTTAAATTTCACGCTAGTTGCAAAAAAATAACTTTCTTCGCCCTTTGACATTGTTTTTTGGAGCTGCAAAAAATAAACGCGCAGTTAAAAATCTATTAAATAATTTATTACATAATTTCGAATTGTAACAATGTTACTCTGATTGGGTTTGATTAACTAAATGAACATTAAAATAAATACACAGAAATCACAATTAAATTAACACTATAGAATACGCAATGACAACGACGCATCCTGAGACTCAACTAAACTCTCAAATCTGCGGCTGAATAACAATACATGTCCACATTATTAAAATACTACTATATGGTACAAATCTATAGTATATTACCGCTACGGTGCTCATTTTAACTGAAGGCACCTACACCATGGTGTATCGTAACAAAAAAATTAAGAGACGCTCATAGCAATAAAAAGTGAGATGCAAGGTCGCCCTTCGTCAAAACGGAATTGATAAAAAATAAAGTAAACAGAGGGGATAAAATTTACGCTGTTGTATCAACCTTTTCTTCACTTTCTGTGTCAGTCTTTGCCCTTTTCGCCTGGTATTCTTCTGGATGTGGCGAGACGGCTTTCTTGTTGTTAGTTTTGACAATAATTGCGGTCATGTTGTCGGTGTGGCGTTCCAAGCAGTGGTCGAAAATCTGTCAATAAAATGTTTATATATCTTGTTACGTTTTATTGTAGCTTACTTCTTCACAAATCAGCGAAAGCTTCTCCCTTCCTTCCATCATCCTCGGCCTTATGAAGTCCACCACCTTCTGACTAGACATTACATCCCAAATGCCATCGCACGCCAAAAAAATAAACTCATCCTCACTAGGATTTACAGTCAAAGTTTTAACATCAGGCAGCGCCGTGATCATTTGTTCCCTATCTGCCAGTTTTTTATTTTGCTTAAAAACGTGGTCTCCGATCGCTCGTGATAAGTTAGGACCTCCGTTGACACGACCATCTCCAGTTACTTTTCCTCCAGCTGTTACGATTCTCTGCATTTCTGGTTTGAGGTGGGGTTTGTGATCTATGCTCATCTCGATGGCTTTGCCGTCTCGACAGACTATACAACGGGAGTCACCGGCGTTGGCTACATATAACTGATTGCCTTTAAGGAGAGCTACGACGGCAGTGCAGCCGCTGCCGAAGCCAGGGATTTCTGTCATGCTGGAAGAGTACCAATTAACGGTTTCTTCATCATCTTCGTTCTCCTCTTTTTCTCCGTCTTTAGAGCCCTTGGAAACGTCGATAGAGATGTTGACACCTTCAACATCGTCGTCAGAGCTCTCCTCTGCAAAAGAAAATTGTCAGAAAGAGAGTTTATCATAAAGAAATGTACCTTTCTGCTCTTCAAACGTTTGGTCTTCATCATCTGTGTTATCACTGCCTTTTTTCGAGGATGTCCCATTTTCCACCGGCGCCGACGAACTCGTGACGTCACTCTTGGACGATTCTACACTAGGCGTGGAAATTTCGCCATTCTGAACTGGGGCCTCTTTTTCACTAGTCACAGCTTCAGCTTCTTCACTTGTATTCGCAGCCCCATTCTTACTTTCCTTTCCAATTTCACCTGAAACCTCTTGCTAGAAAAAGTTAAGTTATTGTCACTCGCCTTACTTGTTTGAGTTTCACTTTCCTCGTCTTTCTTCTTCTTTGCCATTTCTTTGAGGACTTCAACATTTTCAGGCGTCGTTATCAACGCGTCAAATCTAAGAAACCCCAAAGTCAATGCGTCTTCAATTTTCCCCTCTTTGTACTCATCGCTGCTCTTAATGAATTCGGGGAGTTTCTCGGAACAAAACTGGGCCACCTCGTGGCCCCCATGACCGTCATAAACCGCGAAAAACGCCGTATCAGTGTCATAATCCAAAATTGAATTGTGAGCATCCTGAAATAGGGGCACAGTGTTACCGAAACATGAAATAAAAAGCTTTTTGTTTCACCTCTTGGGTAATACGCCAACCTTGCATAGAACTTGCCCCACAAATTAATTTCTCGTTGCTTTCATCCGTGGACTCCTTATCAGTGACCGGTTCTGATAATGTCGAACCCATTGCTGAATTTCACTCTTAAATGTCGCTATTTTGATGTTTTTTTCACTACAATAAACAATACCGGTACAAAAATTAAGACTTGTTATATACCTCTATTCCATGCTGGACGAATTTTTACAGGTGCATTTGACAGATTGCGAAAGATGGCGGTAGCGAAAGGCGCCAAAATGTACTTTTAGAGCGTTTTTTAGAAGAGTGTTCGCGACCGAAACCATTTATTTAAAGTGGGGTTATGGGGGTGACAGGTAATCAGTGACATGTTATAATATACCTAGACGGCAGAGAGTTGAAACTAATATTACTAGAGGATGAAAATCTGGTAGAGGGGGTAACCAAAACTGTTTATGGAAGGGCGCCATATTGGAAATAGCCAAATGCTGTGTTTTGGGCATAGTGTAAATGGGGGTTGCCTGCTAATAAGGGGGTGCATACAAGATAAGTAAATAAAACTCTGTTGTTTTATGAAAAAAAACATGTCTATAAGTCATTAAATTCATTATTATTGTTTATCAACAATTGATAAACAGTTCAATATTTTGTTTAACTTAAATAAACTTAAAAAAATATTATACTAATTATGACACTGCCCGATAAATTTAAACTAATTTTATCTGCCTTTTTTGAAAGTTGATGTGATCTAAACAAAGTACAAAATTTTTTTACCTTTTACCTTCGTATCACGTATGTACAACCATAATATGTCAATTTGAAAAATAGTTAAAAAATATAGAAAAGAGGTTGTTTTTGCAGGTTTTATTATATTGACGTATTAAATTTATTGTAATAAATATTTGAACTATGTATATCAAAAAAAACGAAAATTTTAAAACAATTAAATAAAAGAAATTATTATGCAGATCATAAATCATAAATTATCTGACCGCCAACTTTGATGCAAACTTTTGCGCACACAAAAATTCGTTCTTTTTACATTAGTTATAAGTTAATTGGATTTAAGCAGTGTAAAGTATTTTGTTTGCAAAACAAAAATTCGTTCTTTTTACATTAGTTATAAGTTAATTGGATTTAAGCAGTGTAAAGTATTTTGTTGGCAAAACAAAAAAAGTTTAATACTTATAAAGTCATAAGTACTTGATTTAAAAATTGGTAGCATAAACAAATGAATCGCAACAATTATGATGAGACACAGATCTTCTTAAATTACGAAAAAAAAATTATTTTTTTGTTTATTGTTTCATTTGTACATGCTGTAGACCAAAACTTTGCATAAAATTTGAACCGCTCTCAATAGAAAGAATAAAAGTGATATCAAATTGATTGAATTTATTATTACTGGTGTTTAAATAAATCAATTTTGGTTAATTGTTGTCTAAAACTTTTCCCAGACAATTTAAAATTAAATTGTCTATTGATGTGGTTGAGCCGTATCTTTAAAAACATGGAAATAAATTGTTTAATCAGTACATTGAATCAAATTTGGTTGCATACATTTCAAGAAAGACTATTTCCAACATGGCACCCTTGTTAAAACATCCCCACCACCACCTTTTCATCCTCTAGTATGGACGGTGAAAAGCTAGTGGTGGGGGTAGAAATCCGTGTTCCTAGCATGGGCCATCTTGGAAATAGCATTTGTGTATGCAATGATATAAATCTGATACACCGGCGTATCAAATGTTGCCTATATTACAAAATTTGTTTTACATTTTAAAAGGTAAAAAAATGTTATTATAACTTTTCTAAGATGTTTATTCAACGATGGCATTAAAATAAGTTGACAAGCGTCGTTATTGATTAAATAATGAGTTAAATAATAATTTATTTGTAAGAAGTCAATGGTAGTCTGTTTTCTTTTCTTTGTTGTAGAATTCTCAGTGATTTTTGATAAATTAGTTCCATTTTATCGTAATCCAATGATAATGAGTGTAAATACTAAATGGTCTGTAGTTTTTATAATGTATAATGTATAATTTTAATGTATAAAAATAGTTTAAAATTGTAGGAGTGATCAGTTTTGAAAATTTTTAAAATGGTTAAATAAAACCTAGTTGATGAAGATCATTGGTGTTATCAGTATCCTCTTCCTCGCCCGTGTCCAGCCGGTTCTTGTAAAGCGGTTGTGCGTTTCTCTTAGCTCTTGTGTTTATGGGTGTTTTCACAGGCTCAAGTTTGAGGACAGCTTTTCCTTTGCTTTTTTTCGAGGGTGTCCCATTTTCCACCGGCGCCGAAGAACTCGTAACGTCACTTTTGGTCGCTTCTGTACTAGACGTGGAAATTTCGCCATTCTGAACTGGGGCCTCCTTTTCACTAGTCACAGCTTCATCTTCTTCACTTGTATTCGCCGCCCCATTCTTACCTGAAACCTCTTGCTAGAAAAAGTTAAGTTATGTCACTCGCCTTACTTGTTTGAGCTTCACTTTCCTCGTCTTTCTTCTTCCATGCCATTTCTTTGAGGACTTCAACAACTTCAGGCGTCGTTATCAACGCGTCAAATCTAAGAAACCCCAAAGTCAATGCCTCTTCAATTTTACCCTCTTTGTACTCATCGCTGTTCTTAATGAATTCGGGGAGTTTCTCGGAACAATACTGGGCCACCTCGTGGCCCCCATGACCGTCATAAACCGCGAAAAACGCCGTATCAGTGTCATAATCTAAAACTGAATTGTGCGTCCTGAAATGGGGGCACAGTGTTACCGAAACATGAAATAAAAAGCTTTTTCTCACCTCTTGGCTAGGACGCCAACGTTGCATAGAACTTGCCCCACAAATTAATTTCTCGTTGCTTTTATCCGTGGACTCCTTATCAGTGTCCGGTTCTGATAATAACCTATTTTGTGATAATACCAGAGATAACTTCGATAATACAGAACCCATTGGTGAAACGAATTTTTACAGGTGCATTTGACAGATTGCGATAGATGGCGGTGGCGAGAGGCGCCAAAATTACGCAATTGCGGGCTTCTGGCGCGAGGATTGAATGAGGAAACATCAAAAAAAGACAACAAGATGCACAAATTTTATAAGGATTGCAATGGAAATTAAAAAATTGAGAAAAACATATCGGGGGAATTACGCTTTTGGTGTTTTTTGTAAAGTTGACAATTTTGTGACAATAAAACTTTAGTTTGACAGTGTGCTACGCTAATTTAAAAATGAGAATGTGAATAATGAAAATTGTCTGATTTTCAAGGGTGAGTGAATTTCCATTTTCGATCATTTTTGAACTGTTTCCGCGAGAACTCCTTATTTCAGTAACTTTTATAGCGTAAATTCCCCTGGGCCGAGCGCTCGTGTCCACGTATTCAAATCTAAAACTCTCCACCTTATCATGAGTTTTCCAGAAGCCTGATACAAGAGTTTAAAAAACTGATTTCTTTTCAATTTTAAATAGACGAATCTGAGACAAAATCGATAGATGGCAGTAGCGAGAAGCGGCAAAATTACGCTAATCAGGCGCCTGGCGCGAGGATTGAGTGGCAAAATACGAAACAGGCAGAAGAATTTGATTGTGAAGACAATCTCGAGGAAATTGCGTGTTTATTTATTTTCGTCAAGTTGGCATTTTCCCGAAGGTCAAAAATTGTTTGATATTGCACACCTTTTACGTGATGGAATTTCTTGAAAACTCTTTTTTTTAGCAAGAGCGAACGAATTTTAATTATGCTCAGCCAGAAATTCCCTACTCTAATTTCGTTAGTTTAAATTTTGGAACTTTTAGTTTACATTATCGTTAAACTAATCCCCAAACCGTTTAAAACGAATTTTCGATTAGTGTGATTTTATTCTTTTTCATTCTCTTTTTATCACCGTCTAGTGTCAACTCGCGCTCATTCAAATTACAAATCCCAACAGCAAAAACGCTGAATCCCCTTTTAAAATGCAAATGTCTCTTTTTACCATGCATTGTATCGTAATTATAAGATCAATAGTAATAATGAAAAACTCCGTTCTTTGTATTTAAAGTTTCCTTCTTCATACACTCTAATAAATTACTTACCTTTCTTCGGCACGCTGCATTTCTCTTAATGAAAAATTCCAGCAAGTCGACGTGAATTCTTCCGGAGAATTAGTTTCTACTTTTAGTCGACATTTTATCTTTCCTAATCTCTCGAATTTTTCATTTCCGATTCGAAACGAAATAAAAGTGAACTGCATCCTGAATATATCATCTCTTTTAATCGTCCAGTTTGTTTTATATTTTTGGCGTCTGCTTGCACTAAATCTCACCAAAAGCAACGAGACGTAAAAGTGCCCGACGAATAACTTCCCTCATAAAATATGGAAGTGCTAGAGTTTGGGTGTAACTTGACTCTTTATCGGCGTAAAAGATTATTGTCATTTATCCTAGAAAATGTGAAAGTTTTTTTAATTTTTTAACCTAAATTATTACGTTACGGCATAAATAATAAAAGTTATGAGTTATTCCTTGCAACCAGAGGTGATGTACTTTATGTACATTAATATTCCATACATAAACATGAAGTGAGCACAAGATGAATAATTCAGAGTCGTTTATAAACTACTCCGCGATCCAGGGCAGGCCTCAGTTTGAAAGACATGTTTTGATCGAGGTGTAATGGAAAAGCTTCGAACTACGTATTCTGGGGCTCAATTGGCTTCAGTTTAATGTGCAAAAATGGTGGATGCGCCGGTAAGATTTAAAAAAATCTGAGAAACTTTGGAGCGTATACTTGACCGCGATGACTTCTTTTCATTTCCGCCCTCTTTATAAAAATTACTGTCCCCAATATCAAAAGGAAATAACGAAATCTCCGTAACTCCATCAGTTTTCGCTATCACCGAATAAAACTTTTAATTGAGGAATTTAATCGCAAGTGCGAAAAGTCCAATTTGCTGTTTCAGATTTATGCTCCATTCATTCATAGGAAATGGAGATTCCGAGGTGCATAAAATCTCGCTGCAAATTTTCCCCCCTTTTTGTTCTTTCCATTGAAATGTTTGAACGTTTTGTATACAAACGAAATTAAAATGTAACATAAACTCAACCAAAAGAACAATTTGAAAACACGTGTTTTGTCCCTTTTTTAACTCGCTTCATTCCCGACCGTCGTAATTACTTTACTTACGCGCGATTCTCTGGGATGTAAATAATGAAAAACCGGAAATTGGACCATACAATCTCATTCAAACAAAGAAAATGCGAAATAATGGTGGATGCGCCGACCAACGTTTTATTATCCAGGTTTTTGACGACTCGGCAACAAACTTGTGTGAAATGGACGGAAGTTGGCAGATGCAGTGCAATTCTGCAATATTGGAAAAATGCAACGTCATCAATCATTGTCTCGAACTCAAACGAAAGTAATAAAAAAATCGTCGCGCAAAATTTACATTTTTACTGTCTCAAAAAAAAGTTTCTCGGACTCTTTTTTTGTTGTGGTTTTATTGCTGGACGGGAAATGCTTCTTGTTGTTGTTTGGGCGGTTTTAAGTGCTTAATGATAATAAAAATTCCGCTCAATTCAGTAGATTACCCGATTAAGTTTCTTCCTGGGTTACTAGCCATATCATTTTTTTTCAGACATTCTTCACTAAAATTTGTAATTTTAATAATTTTAATGCTACAACTATAAAACTTAAAGAAGTTATTAGTTTTGAGTGGTGTTTTACCTCTACAAAATTGTAAAAGCAAAAGACACAAATTTTAAATTATAATTTTTAAAACAAAGCAAACATTTACGACACTAATATGTACCTACTCTTAATTAAAATTCATAATTTTATTAATTTTAGAGCTACAGCTATGATATTTGGCAAAGTTACTATTTTTGGGTCGTATATTAACTCTATTAAACTACAAAAATTGTAGAGCAAAAGACACATTTTAGACGAGACAAAAATTTACTATATTCTTCACTAAAAGTCGTAATTTTGGTAATTTTATTATATACCTGCTGACTAAAATGCACGGCTACTCCACGCCGTTTAGCTTCAAGTCTCTCAAGCATGCAGAAAATTTTCTGTGAAGGAAAGAACTCATAATATCCAGATTTTATGCCGTATTTTTGGAGATTCCACGAATATTTTTCGGAAAAACACCGTGGAGAATTTATAAACCTGACGTTAAATTAAAACTAAAAGGTCGATAGTGTAAGGCGCAGGTCGTGTCGTTATTTCACGTTGAGACTAAGTGCAAATGCTTGCTTTTGATGAACTCGAATTTAAATTAAAATTGAAGCCCACTTGCAATCTCTCGAGTATAAACTTTATGAATAATTTTTCCTCGTCCTAAGCCTTTTAATTTAAGATATGAAAAATCTTAATATCCCTGTTTACTTCCGATGTAATTATTTATTTTGATGAGAGGTCGGAATGAAGACAGAAATTTAAGGGCAAAGTCGACATGGCTTTAAAATTTCGGTTGATATATTTTAGGTTTATAATCGGACATCAGTCGAAGTGGACGATAATAAATTTCAGGAATATAGCCACTTGTCACGAGAATGTGGCGCTGGTATTATGCCACAGACGTTTTGTAATAAATGTTCAAAATAAACGGAGCAATTGCATTTATTTAATGAAATTTATGAACGCAGAGCACGACGTTTCAGTTGCCTGTAGTTTTTGGTTTTAAATGAAGTTCATGTCAGTTCAGACTCAAGCTCGTATTTTTTTTCTGGTAAATTACTTGGAGTCAGCCTTTATTAAAAACTTTAATCTGTTTCTACATCACAATCTGTTTTGAAAACTGTTCAAGTTGGTATGATGTAACATTAACCACAACAAATTTCCTCAAGCAACAAGGAAGCCATTTGCGCACTAAAATCCTTCGCTTTAAAGTTCGCAATAATTTAATTTCCCCGTAATCGTAACTTAACATGAAAATAATATAAAAGCTCTCTGAAGTAATAAGCTCGAGTGTATGGCGTTATCCAGTAAACCTAACGAAATTAAACTAGGCATTAATTTCAACCACACACGCATTGCTGGAGTAGTTAGAAATCGGCATTAAAACTGCTGAAACTTTTCATAAATTCATTCGCTTGTAAATTTCGACGGGAAAAGAAAATTTGCATATCGCATAAAATTTTGAATTATACAGGCAGGTGTCGGCCGGATCGACATTCATTTTCATGAAACATTGTGAAATGGAGTCGGAAAAATTGTTTGGGAATATTGTGGGAATAACTGTCAGTTTTCAGTCGATTTTCCTGGTAGGTTTCTTTTCATTTGAACTTTTCGGTTTGTAACAATAAAATTTGAATTGTCCCTGTTCGGAAAATGTGAAAGTGTCAAATATGAAACATTTAATCATAAAAACTTGGAACAATCTCTCCCGAGAACGAAAGTTGAAACTTTTCCTTTCCAGCACCTGAGCGGTTCTTCCCGATCCTTCCAAAAAGAGGATTATTCCGTTATTTCCACAAAAATGGGATTTTAGTCATTAAAAACTCCGTTTCGTTATAATAAAAGCGGACTAAGAAGAAGAAAAAAATGGGCAACCAGTTGCATCCTTTCTCGTTCCGTAAAATGATCGAATTTAATTATTTTCGCCGTTAGCGTTGCGTGATATTGGCAATATGCCTCCTACTTCGCCACACAGAAATATCAATTTACATAAAATTAATTAAATCCTTTACAATAGTCGCTTCAGCCATTATAACTGATAACAATAGCACGTTTACACAACAAACGTTCAGTGTGCGCGAAATCAGGGATTAAAACTCTCGGGTAAGCTCTCGACGAAGCTTCTCTATTATACATTTTGTGAAAATCCGACGTGATTGTTACACAATCAGCGTGATTTGTAAATTCGTCATTCTCGTCACGGTGTCGAAACAATCGGATTTTCTGGGGATGGACGCTGCGGATTTCCATCAAGAGCAAGGAAAAATGGGTAGAAATCCTATTAGCCGAAATACAAATTTGTGTATTTCTTGATTTCACTGCGATGCAAACCTTCCTCTTTTTTCGTTTACTTCGGTATAAAAAGTTTTTCATTTTTCGATTAATATGATTTGAAAAACTATTCTTTATTAGTGTCAGATAAACAGTCTCTTCCCGCAAATCAAACCGAACCAACCGCAATTATCCTCGTTTGTAGCCCATTTTTATCCAATAATTCACAGAGCCCTCCAATCCCGTGGTGACTCCATTAATGCACTCTAATTAAACAAACCGTCCAGTAGGTAAATCGGTAAACCTAATTATCCGGTTTTGGGTTGCATTACAAAATTAGTTCTAGCTTCTGGGTTTTTGTCCTAACCAAATAAATCCCAACGTGAAAAGGACAAATTTCCAGGCGTCTAGTGTTAACCCTAATGTAAGCCTCATTTAATTACCGACAATTCACTAGACAAAAAAATCCCCAAATCGTTTTTATTGACGCTGAAAATAAAAGTCGTCTGCAGTCTGCGTCATTAGTAAACTTTTTTAATTTAACTTTCCGGTAAACAGTGTCTGTCTAATTCCGGTTTAAATGGAACTTATTATCACCGGAAGAGGTCTTAAATATTTTAAAATATCCGTAAAAAATGGCGTTAAATTACGTGCATTTTCTTTATCGAATGTAACTAAATTGCTTGGAAATATATTTATGAAGTGAGAATTGGCGCGTTTATGAGTCCAGTGCACGTTGAATATAATAGGATTTTAATGGCATATAAATGAACTTGCAATGGTGCGCCACCTATGTATATTTCACTTTTGCAAATGTAGCCGACGTTTCGTTGATATTGGAAAACGATTAAATGAGGCTTGGTATATTATCAAGTTTGTCGAGTCATAAACAGATGAATTGATTTCTAGATTTATAGGGAGACGTAAAATATTTGATACGTAGCAGCACGACATGAGACTTTATTGTGATTAATGTTTTAATTAAAAGTGGTCGAGCAGGTCTTGAATTATTTAGATGTTGTTATGTTACGTACCAAGGCAGAGCCACCAACATCATAAAACTCTAAAGTAACCAACATTGAGTCTTCATCATTGGGGAATTGAAAATGAAAATTCCATCTTTTTACAAATCAGGTTTTCATTTAGCATTCACAAAGTATTTTTAATGTCCTATAATGGTATGTTTTCGCGTAAGATGTAAATCTCATCTTTGTTTATTCCTTTGATCTGCCATTCTTAATTTTTAAATTTCACAGACAAACAAACCGAGGAATTTTATTCAATAAAGTCTGAATATTTTCAGGGCGAAAGTTTTTTAATTTTTCTTGGAAGAGAGCGAATTAGTTAACTCTGAATTTTCTACGAGCTCTTTTAAAGTTAACTGTCTGGTTTGTAAATATCAGGTTAAAATTTATGGTTTTAAAAAATTAATTTTGGTATCTCGTTACGGAACGTCGAAATTTTTCCCGGCAAGTTCTCGTTGCTTTATGACTTATGAAAATACTTCTCTCCTTTTGTTGTTGAGTCCGGAATTTTCTGTTGAAATTAACGCTCCGGCAACAATTATTAGCATCCCCCAGCGAAACAATCTAAGTTTGAGTAAATTTCTCAACTCGCTATTGCATTTTAATTACGGAATTTGCACTTCCAAAACGGCAACAGTCTCGAAACTTTGATTCGAAAAGTTATGAATGTAAGACACTCCGGAAGAAGATTAGTAATAATTTGCCCTTGGTCCTCTGCGATGATACAACAACTCAATTAAAACATTGGCGAATTTTAAATTACTTACACACATAACGAAGTACTTAAAGTTTTGATTAAATTTTCGATGCCATTTTAAGACGTCCTTTTGAGACCCTGCATTATATTATCTTCCGTTTTACGTCCAACTTATCTCGACAATATGCTTTTCCTATGGGACGCGTTTGAGTTTCACCCCTTATCAACTTAAAGTGCCACCAAATTATGGACGTGTGCTGATTTACACAGCGTGAGATGCATTTTTCAAATTTTTAGATATTGCTTTAGTAACCCAGTTTCCTGAACGAAACGATCGAGTCAAAAATTCCCTTTGGGTGATAGGAGCTTTACGAGAATTTTAAAGCTCTGAATCGACAAGCGAGTAATAACACAACTTCAAAGTCTGCAAATATATGAAAAGGTTTTATTGCACTAGTGCAGTGAAAAAGGATGCTATTTCTATACCTTTCATTTATGGCCATATCCAACTTTGTATGCCTACAGTTAGTTTTGTGCTTCTTTCTTTAGGAGATCAAAGAGACCAATCTATTCGAATTCCCATTAATTTTTAGCCAGTCGCTAAATTGGTTTTGGGAGTTGAAATGCTAAAACTATCTGCAATTTAGATAAACACGCACAAAAATTTTAATTAAATTTATT
This sequence comes from Gnatocerus cornutus, assembly GCA_029298725.1. Lineage (NCBI taxonomy): Eukaryota > Metazoa > Arthropoda > Insecta > Coleoptera > Tenebrionidae > Gnatocerus > Gnatocerus cornutus. Next base: position 7,365,440 of record CM055517.1, read on the forward strand.
CCAGTCAACTGCACATAACTTCATTATTAATGAAGGCTTCCGATCAATCTGAAACTAATATCGCTCACCTCCCTTTTTATAATAAAAGCAAAATCATGTTAAAACAAAGAACTTTATTAAAGCTTTCTTTAACTCTCTCTAATTAATTTTCAGAGCACGCTTCGCGAGCAAATTTGAGTAATATCCCTCATTATTTGTTTTTGTGAAAATATTCATTATTCCGACGTCATTGTACCAACTACAGACACTAAAAAATAACTATGCTAATAAACTCAAACGCTAGTTCCACAATAAGAAAAACGACTTAATTAAAACGGGGACACTCCATCCAAGTTAATTAACATTGAAGAATAATAAAAAAACTTCCGGCTTTTCTGCACATTCTTCGTCACTATCAATCATTTTTAATAATTCTAACGATCTTATAAAATACCGACGAGTAATTACTAACGTTTCGAAAGCTCGAGGCGATGAAATAATTGGTGGAGGTGCCGGGTCACTCGTGTTTTTCTCTGTTAATCCGGAACGAGTTATTAGTTCCGCGAACAATTAAATTTTAATCAACATTATAATTTTAATTAGTTGTAAAGTAATTAGGCGCCTTTAATACAATTTCAGTTTCAGAGACAAGTTTTGAAGAATAAAGTAGACATGGATTTTACCTTTCGACACGGTGGAAATTTAATTAATCACACAAATTTTGTTTGTAGTAGTAATTACGCTTGCTCAATATGCACTGCGTGATTACAAGCTGATATTGTGATTAGAATTATCTACAGTCAACATTATTATCGGAGCTAATTTCAATTTCAGTCACTATTTTATTAATTAATTATTTGATACCACGGTATAATTGTGGTGTAGGTTAAGCGTTTTAATTTTGTTGAATTTTACGTATGCACAACTGTTGTCGTCAAAGAACAACAATCTCTCCAGCAGTCCCCTCGTTACCATTCCTTAATTTAGCTAATTTGCGACTTGTGCGCGTCCATTCATAAAGGAGAAACATTTTTAAACACCCATTTTTACGCTCTCGGAATGTTAAATGATCATGGCGATTATATCCAAGTTTATTCTTCTTAAACTTCGTGTTTGGAAATTATGAACATTTTCTCTAAAGTTAATATCTGAAAATATATCCTGTGTGCTGGCAGAATACTAATATAATTATCTGACGCGATGCTGACAACAGATAACGTCGTCGGTGAAATTTTAATTAAATTCAGAATCGATGAAGTTAAATTGAACGAATTAAAAAAACCTTTGGTGGTGTGTACTAACATTAGAAAGTTTTCTTTACAACATGTGCGATTTATAGCGCGGTTTGAAATATGACTCGTGTTTATTTTTAGTAATTTATGAGGACTTCTGTTTTATAATTCAGCTGGAAAACCATCAATTTCTTGAGGGTCTGGGATTATAATTAAATTTCACGTCTGCCAATCACGGCTTCGATATTGTATTAGCGTTGTAGAATCAACATTTTATTTTATTAAAGGAACGTGTTTGATTTTATTCAAGAGACGCTCTTCTGTCTTGGTTATAAAGTGGGCGATATTGGTTGTCAATAAAATGTAATTTTGAGCGTCACATGGATGCAGACTTTATGAAAAAATGTAATTGAGTCGCTCATGAATTTGGTCTGCGACGTAATTACGTTTGCTATTTCTCTATTATGCCTAATCCATTGTAATCTGAACTACAATTCAACGTCATAATGAAAGCAGGAACTAGATGGGATAGGACTAAATTATTTGCACTACAAATTGAATACTGTGTATAACTTCAACTATAATACGATGTTTACTCTTTGCTTTGTCAACACAAAGTTCTCTGCTTAAACAGTTCGATTGTCCGGTGGATTGTTAGCTTTGATCTCGGCCGAGGGTGCAGTTTACTTGAAAATAAGAAAGGATTTTTCGGGAGAAGAGAATAGTCTCTGTAGAAGTTTCAAGATTTATTTCGACTCATCTCACGCGGAATTTAACGATGTGCTCAGTTGGTTTGCTTGTTTTCATAATTAAAACCTGGGAATCTTATAATCCCCGTCAGTTTGTGCCAGTGCTTTTTGTATTGTATGCAGGTGTGGCAACCTGAAATCCACTTTCCATTAGTTTCCAACTACTTATGTTTCAACTCAGCGGAAAATAAAAGCAGACGAACTTAAGAAGCTTTTACTACTTATTACCATCGCTAGGTACTTATTAGACCTTCATAAGCAGCTTAAAGTTAAAATATACACCAAAAAGAGTGCACCTGTATTTCAGTGTGGCATTCCTAAATGAATTTTTCGTTGGAAATCCTCAAAAAGGTCTAAAACAACGTATTCATCGTCGACGGAAATGTCACATTTTGACGTCGGATTTGCCGGATTAAGTCCTACGCGAATTTCAACACCCGCCATCAAATCTCTAATACACTTTTCTGAAAAATATTCTTTTATTTCTATTCTTTACGATTTTATCCTTCGCCACTCGCTTCTTAAACATTTGTAACTCGCCTCGACCGGATCTAATGAAAAATGGATGAGAAAGGGCAACCAAACGTGATTTGCTACGGAATAGCTCAAAACGCTTAACTGATTTTCCAATTTTGATTTTTCTATTAATAATACAGTGGGAATTATCCTCGAAATTCAATCTGGCTTCGGAGGCATCGATGATCAGGCACTTTGCAAATTTCCAACAGCTTTATTAAAGTAATTCTAACTCACTTAGTGTCTGGAACGGTTTTCTTCATTTTGCTCCTTCATTCCACGTTGTTTGCCTCCAATAAAATTGAATCTTACTCACAGCCGGAACAATTTTTTTCACAGATTCATACTATACTAGAGGATGCTAGAGAGAATCAGTTGTTACAGATCCTTCGCGAGTTGTAGGAGAACTTGTATACATATTTATCAACTGTTTTTGAAAATATGTTTCAATTATCTGTGGCAATTTTTGCTTCAATGGGAAAAGATAATCGAATTATTGTCATTCTGTTTTTGTGAAAATAATTAGTTTTGTCTACAAATCGTTGGGATTTATTTTTGAAACGCCGACATTTCGATCTTCTGAAAACTCACTACGGATTCATTTTTTATTAGCTCAAGAAAAAGGTGATGATAAGCAATTTGTCAATTACATATCAATCTTTTTATTCCAATCAGTTGTGTTCGACTTTTGTTGTGGGTGCTGTTCTGTGAAAAATTTTCGCAATGTAGGTGGTATGTACACAATATTTATTTAAACATTTTTAAGAGTTTTCTATTGTTAGCTTTTCTGGTGCGTTAGTGTTAACAAAAGCAGTTTAATACAGGGTGTTAGGTAATGTTTAGACCATAGCGAAAGGGGTGATAGAGGCAACCGCAAAATGTAATGTTTTGAAGTTTTTCGGGATTTCTTGAACCATTTAAGAGCTGAATCAATCAGAGATTAATTTGAAAAGAATCACCGAATTTTGAATGAAAGTCATTCTAGCAAATGTTTTGGATAATCTTAGACTGACAGTTATAATTTTATACCAGTGGCGTGGTTGGTTTATAAGTGTGAAAATAAACTTATTTGTTGCACAATACGGCGCTAACATGTTTGTATTATTCAAAATTATGTTCATTTTGAACATTTATTAAAAAATTGTTTTCTCTTCCTTATTTAAATAAATTTAAAGTACTTTTTCATTCTCTTATTGACGCCACTGATTTCAGCGACAAATTACACTGGTCAACAGGAATTTTGTGCCATAAGTGTGGAATATCAAATCTTACTAATTAAGGTTAGCCAAATACAAAAATGACCATAAGAAGTTTCTATTGGTTACAGTTTTTGAGAAAAATAAAACTGAAATTCAAGTTAGCGAAGTTGTTTTTTCTATATCTAGATACCAAATAAAACAAATATTTTACATTAAACTGTTAATGACGCCAGTAAAAATGTTGTAGTTGTTACAAAAAAGACGAAATGCAATAAAACCCGGAAATAAAAATGGGAAGATTGAGCAGATTTCTTGCCCTGTGTCTATTCGCGATCAAGACATTCATCATAAGCGACAAAGTCTAAAAAAAGACTAATTGCCTATAATAGTATATTATGAAACGCGTTTCATAATGAACATTTTGTCGCACGCACGTTTTTAGTAAAGTGGTAAGTGCGGCAAAATGCATTATGAACAAGTATCATACGCTATTTTTTCTATTTCGCCTTATTTTAAACGAAAAAACTTGATTTCGAAATCTAGGGAATTTTAGGGTAGTTGGCATTTGCAAAATGTTCGGGAAAAAATTCGAAGTAGCCAAATCCAACTTCAGTCAGTTTGACAGGTGTGACGTTTTGAGGTTACCGGAGCGCAAGGGAGCCAAGAGAGCGAAGATGTTGATCATGATCATGATGGTTCTCTTGCGTCTAAATTGTCAACGTTGACGGCAGGTTGACGGATTATCTGCTGCAAACCTAAGAAAAATATAGGTTCCTGGAAATATTGGCACGGGATTGGTTCATTACGATACCGAAATACGCTCAAACGCGTATCGAAATATCTTCATTATGAACGCGAAATAGAAAAAAAAAAAATTCCTACGACCCCATATGAAAGTAACATTTTCCACACGGTTAAATGACTCCGAAAGTTGATGTTTTCGTACATGCATTTCCAAAAGTAAAAGTCACTAGTGTGATATGAATATATCCGCACAGACCTGTCAAAATTGACAGTTATTTTCAAATACAAATGTAACTTCTGAATTTTTGTCTCAAATATCTAGACGATTCACTCTAAAACAACATGCATAATGGTAAAAATGAGTTGGTTAGGTCGTTTTTGACAAATCAGTTTTGACAGGTCTGTGCGGATATATTCATATCACACTAGTGACTTTTATTTTCGGAAATGGATGTACAAAAACATAAACCTTCTAAATATGTGAAATACGTCACTTTTTTATGAGGTTGTAGAAAAATGGCATGTAGAATAGATAAGAAATGAACTATTGTCGAAACTTATGGTTTCTTTCTGATGATGAAAGGTCGTAGGAAAAATAGTGTACATAACTCGTCGGAAAGTGTCTTTCTTGCACTCGTGTAATATCTGCACTCGGCTGGCGCCTCGTGCATCTACTTTTACACTCGTGCGAAATTGGTCACTTTCCGTACTTGTTATGTAAATATCTATTTTGGTGGCATACATTTACCACTGATAAATAAAATTTTGTTTTTTTATTATTTAGAAAACCGTTACCAATTTAGCATTTTTGTTGTCATAACTGTTTTAAGCAAGTCAGATTATCCAGAAATTATGCAAATTACTAATGGCACAAAAATTATTTTGGATTTATTGTCCAGTGTTATTTATTTGTTCAAAAGACTACTTGGATTTTTGTAAAATCCGAAATTAGCTTGAATGAATCTAATTGGACGATTTTAAAGCCTTGTACCTTTTTAAATAAAACAAAAAAAAATGTTTGGTACCGTTTTTAAACAGCAATAGCAGTTGAGAAAAATTTCACTTCACTTGCAACATGTTTTAGGACTCGCATTAATTAATTATGTAAATTTGATGCACAACAATTTTCATGTTAAAATTGACAAATGTCAAATTCTAGGAAAAAATAATAGCAACCGTGTCATGTTAAAATTTCCAAAGTTAATTTATCAAGATTCCAACCTTAAATAAATAAATAACTGTCAAAGTGGACATTTGTAACCTAAATCGACTGTTGGTGGATATTTTCATCAATGTTGTCTCAAGTAAGTGGAAAGAGGAGTTTTTTATCGTTAGAAAAAAATAAAAAATACTCTATTCGATTCCTGAAAGCTACTAATGACTACGTTTAATTTTTGGTAGTGTATTTAAAAAACACCCTGTAATTAGTTTTCATTCAATAAGCAAAATTTATAAGTTTTGTTTTTTGACTGATTCTGTTTTTGAGTTAGGCGATATTCGCATTCCTGTTCAGAAATAAAACTGTCCACTCTTTTAAAATTTTGTTTCAATTATCTATACTGCAATAACATGAATTTTAACACAAACCCAAGAGTCGTAAATGCCAAAAAAATCGATATGTGGGTAGTGTGCGTTGTAAAGAAATCACGAGACAAAGAAGCATTGATAACTCTCAAACTTTGATTAGATCACGTGGGAGAAATAAGCATAAGCTGTTTATGTGGCACGTTCCAAGTTTCAAACTTATCTGGACATAAACTCGACCCTGTTCGGGATTCGAATCGGGGTTAATCATTTTTCAGAACTGCGAGGACACGAAGCCGAATATTCAAATTTCAATTCAATACCAGTTCTATGGCCATCTTTATATGTTGGTGACTTTGACATGAAAGTGGCGAATTTTAAAAAGTGAGCAAGAAAGTTAACAGTTCCCGTTTAGATTGTCTCACAATTCTTTCATTATCTCCCCTCGTCCGAGAATATTCCGCTCTTTTCCCTTAAGTAGTTCGTAGATTAAGCAGCAATTAAAAGCCCCACAACACGTATGCAAGTTTCCAACACCTCCGGCGAAGTTGTCTTCTCCTTAAGCCCCCATTCATATCAGTTAGTCACGACACTTTCCCAATAAAACGGACCCATAAGTTTGTTTGTAACCGGCTTTAACGCCCCAACCGACAATGAACAAAGCGTAATATTGAAACTTGTTATTGAAATAATATTGAATAAAGCCAACATAGAGAACGAAAATTATGTTACGGGAGTTTCGAACAGGAATTGTATAAAATTGTATTCTGATGTATTAAGATTAAAATTATATTCCGAAGGTGTTAACGTGGCGAAATTGGAATGCCATCGTCGGAACTGACTAACTTTGCTACAGTTTCCGGTACGACGGCACCCATGGGACATATTCCGAGTTAACGGATTTCATAATATCTGTCCTAAATAAATTTTTATCGAGTTGGCATTTTCCGGAGGGTTTTTACAACGAGCGGGGAATTTAAAAAGCGTGAAATGGAAATTGAAAGCTATTTCACGTGCAAAGATAGCAATTTTGTAAATCATGTTTGAAATTAAAAATAACCCGGCGCATCCACCATTTTGTTGAACTCGCACATTGAAGTTCAATTCATCAAAATAAATAACTGAAGCTTTTCAGGTGCTCTCTCGGTTATTCCTCGGAGTCATATTTATTCAAGCACTCTGTCGTTTAAAGATACTCATTATTCCGTCTTTTGTTCACTTTGTTTAAAGCATTTTAGATACGTATGAGAATTTATTTCGTTTTTCCCACCTCCTGCTCTTTCCGGTTCATTATCTCTTGTGTTTAGAGCCAGCATATGCAGTTGAGGACTAATATTTCACAAGAAAGAGCCATCCATTCACCAAAGATTATTGGAATTCCAACTAAGCTATAAATTATGCGACAATGGAGCTGTTTGTAATGGAGATTAAAGCTAGTTGTTCTATTTGATCGGAGTGAATAGCCCTCGTGGATTCGCAGCTTACAATGCAAAATTCCGTGACCCAGATGTCAGTGCTTTTCACACCAAAGAACTGAATTTTCTAAGACTTTTTAATAAGGAAAATGATTGTACGTAAAATTTATTAAACTCGCTAAAACACACCCACGTTTGACTATTTCACTAATTACTTAATTTAGTTGAGTTTGTTTGTATTTATCGTAAAATGCAAACGGGCGCTAATTGAAAATCTAATTTCGGAAAATTCGAACGAAGCTAAAAAGTCGTTAATGAGAAGTTTTTGATTAAGTTAGTTAGGAGAGTTTGAAGAGGGGAAGTTTTTCAATGGGGCTTTTAAGAAAGACGAGGAAATGTAGAAACAATCTCAATAAAATATTGTTAAAAATGTAAGTGGTTTAAACTGCTGTTTTTAATCAACACGCAAATGAAATTCTTGCGGTATGAAAATGTAATAATAGCAGGTTGGTAATTTTTCGTTTTCCTTTTAACCATCACACCAACAATTGCGCAACACTTTGTGTAATCGAACAGTTGAACCATAAAATTTTAACGGGTGATGTTGTTGTAAAACTCGATAATATCAGTTTGAACTGTCGTATAAACGAGTTCAACTCAAGTTTTATGGTTCACCCACTCGAACATATTTGTTTAACGAGACGACTTGCTAATATTTTGGAACCATCAGCACGAAATTAATTTGGTTATATCTCTCTGAAAAAAAATTCTAGAAAGAAATTAGCTGCCGCCTCTTTAGCTTTATTTCGTTATTAAAACCCTTTTTTTACGGTAGAAGACAAACTAAAACAAACATAAAAGAATAATTTACTGCTGATGAAAAATATTGTTTGTTTTTACGAGAGGTATAAAATATTAACTTTATAAATGTGGCAGTGAAAATATTACGGTGTAATAAAAAGTCGATAAATATTAAAAAAGGAGAAAAATGTGTCACTACACCTTCGAAAAGAAGCAGGGAAAATGTCCACCGGAAGCGGTTTTTCCAAGTTCCTTTTCCGGACTCTTTTTCCTAAATGTGTGTTTTGAGTTGATTTATACTGCGGGAGATAAGGGCGCAAAACACCGTCATGATAAATTTGATATTATACAGAGCGAGCTGCATTTTCTGTTTACACTCACCTTCATCTTAAATTGGGTTAAAATTCCCCATCAAAACAAAAAAATAAAAATGATTTAGACCCATCAACAACTACACGTGTATAAAAGGAAAACAGATTTCCTATAAACCACACCAGCAGTCGTAAATCAGTTTTTATTCTTTCAACACGAAAAGCTTTTCGAACGTGCGGATTTTCGTGGATTAAAAATGGCGCCCTTTGAATATCGCCCGAGTCGATAATGCGATTGTAATTGGATAAGTTATCGTGGTAGTGTAACTTGCAGTGACAAGTCTCCACGGGCTCTACACCAGGCTTAATTACTTCTGATTAGCTTAGTTAGCGGCGGTGGAATTTGACTGACGGCGGAGTTGGGGGCGGCTGGATTTTATTGGTTTACTCTGAATTGATCTTCCAAGACGGGACCATAATTTTATTAGGTGATTACTCGGCAAAAATTCCGAAAATTGTATTAGTTCGTTTGTTTTTTGTCACAACGGACGAGGAACATTTTTAACATTTTATTTGCGTTAGAATCGTCCATTAATCACTCGATTCATGAAAAAATTTAATAATGTTGTTTGTTTTGTCTGCTCCTGTTTTTCATGACGAATTTAAAAATTGCATTTCTGGAACGATCGATACCATTTTCATTCAAATTTATTCCATTGCAATTAACTTCGCAGGTCCCAATCTGATAGGTGGCGCAACAAAGCTTTTCCATAACATCCTCCAATTGGCGGCAAAGCTTCATCCATGATCCGAAAAAGCCCCATCAATCAGTATAATAGATGTACATTGTTACCGACATTCACTATTCATAAGGTTTATGATGAACAAGCTCGATGTATCATTGTTTACGCTCATATATTTCCATAACTTGAACCACGATTTAATAAGAAGCCTCGTTCCTTTTAAGCGATGAATTTTTATATCCTGTCGTAATAAATCCAACACGCTTTCATCCCTCGTATTAATTACGTTAATAATGAACTAATTAATTTAATAATAACGGTGGATTTGTTCCAATTTTCCACTCTCTCGTCGGTTTCCTCTTCAGATTTCACGCCCGAGGTTTATCCTCTTTTCGCATCAATACCTTTTTTTAAAAGGGGGACGCAAAAAATCCTTCGTAATCCGTAAATTTCGTTTTGTTTGGACAAGTGGATTAAACGCCGTAATTATAAGATCAAACTTGTTTATCAATGGGAAAGTAAAGACGTTAATTAGGGAATAAAAAAACTAAACTAACATGTTTGTTTATACGAGTACCGTGTGCGAGACAAACGAATTTCGGATATTCGTCAACTGTTGCCGTTCCCAGGGTAGGAAATAAGGGTTGATACTATGACACGACTCATTACTCAAAGATGACAGCACACGGCTCAGATTTAATGAACATAAAGGTAATCTCGACAGTTTAATGTCGCTAGAAATCACGCGTTTTCTCGCATATTTTTCTTGCCCAACTTGGGGTAAATTTAAATTGGTATTTTGATAAAGCTGAATCCACTTAATAACCCCAAGTTAAACAATGCTTTGGTTCAAATTAACTATTCATCTGAAACACGAGTAAACACCACGTTGCGACTATTTGCCTTTAATTGCATTACTTCGTTTCGCTGGTATTCTCCTTCGTCTTTAAAGTTGGAAAGGGGAGAAAGTAATTCGATCATTTTTGCATTAATTCGCATCAAGTTTCACAATGAAAAAGTATGTAATAAAATATCTTTATTTTTAAAGTCAAACTTTGGAAAAAATTTACAACAACAGAGTTAGTTCGATAAGATCCAAACATAGTTAGTACGAACTTAATCATGTCCGGAGAAGGAGTCTCCACGGACACGTCGTAGCCACAGATATTATGAAATAAATAAAAGAGTTCATATACTGGCTGGTCACAAACATCGATAAATACACTCCGCCATAATTTCACTCTATGGTTCTTTTCCATACACAATCGAATTGAAAACACCTAATTGTATATACATATTATCACGTGGTATTATTCGGGTTGTCACTTGGTTCTTTATCTAGAGCCGTATCTCCTCCTCCTCCTTCTTCCCATCGATTACTAAACAATTCTTTGGCTTTCTTTTCCCAGTCTCCTTTGTGCTTTTGTATATTTTTCGTGTTGACGGCGACGACGTCGTCGGGTTTTCCGTAATTTGGGGGGTTGGCATAAGGATCGTATCCCAGAACGGAAAGCATAGGTGCGATGTCCGCCATGTCTTTGACAACATCGTCGGGAATGGCGCCGACCCACTTCGTCAAAGCCTCCAGGTTGACGGGCTTGATCACCTGGTCTGACGAACGCTCCACCCTAAACAAGAAACAAAAGAAATCAATATATCTTAATTGATTGAAGTGGATGAGTGCTTTCAACCCATCGGGATACACCCACTTTTTCCTTAAGCTGCGCGTACACCGCTCTGAAGATGACACCTTACATTCGTATAATTCCATTCTCGGTCAAAAATTTTCTTAAAAGTGACCTCACGAGAGCTCATACTCTGCTCGCTCTGCTGCCGTTCCAGAACGAATAAGCGAACTCAGAGCCTCAAAAGTTTGAACAATATTCACATTTTTAAGTGTACGCGTGGCTTAACCGCTTAAAATATGCAAACTTCATTATGTAACCGTGATAAAGAAACTCAGATAAGAATAAAATATGTCTAAATTATTTCAAGAGCAAAGCGTGACCAAACGTGATCAAGTCTACAAAATTATGCAAATTCCGCCCCGCCAACGTAAATGTCACAAAATTTATGCCGAGATTTTGAAACAACGAATTGGGTTTACTTGACGTTTAATTGCCACTTTAATTTCGCCAGATTGTTTTTCGAACCACTTCCACCCCTCCTAATGGAATTTCCTAAGTGTAACAAGAATTGACGACTAAATTTAGGCGCATTGCGAAACATGAAAACAAAACGAAAAAATGGCGTTTTTACGTGGCTATTAAAAAAATTTAACTGTCAGCGTGGTGTCATCAACACCGTGAAACCGGTGCATATTTTAAAGCGGTGTAATTTCGTCTGGTCTGAAATGGCGAACAAAATGGTTTTCCATTTATGCATGGGATGTTTATGGGGAATTGCTCGCATGCAGTCGGACTGATAAATTGTTGAATGGATTTGCAACAATGTGCTGGGCTTGATTGTTTTATGCGGTTCGCTTCAGGTTATTGCAATAAATAAATTCTTATTATTTTTAAATAATACACAAAACGTTGTTATTTACGAGCTCTGGTCAAAGCAAAAAAAATAGATGTAAAACTAGCTGTGTCACTGACAGTAAAACGACGGACATTAAGTTGTTCCCAAGAGATGACAATCTTTGAATTTGATGACTACTTTAGTTTTAAATCATTCATTTTATGGACTTATCTGGAAAGTGGCTGAGTCGGGAAAATAGAATGGTAAAATAAATAAAAAAAAAATTATGTACATAACGATTTTTACAGACTCAATTCGACTCTAATCGAATTGTCTAATCAATCGTAAAAGTCATGAATTGCTTAGTACCAAAGTTCAGGGTTTGTAAAAAATATACAGGTATTTAACTCGATAATTTCCCGACACGTCAGGTAAATTTTCCAATTGTAGTCGTATTTATTCAAAAAGATTCAAAAACGTGTTGTCGTTTTGCTTGTTTATTTTCGAATCCTCATTTTCCTTAGTTTCAATACAAGGCATGAGTTGATTATAATATTTACATGAAATTGAACATATTCCCCCCCTTGAAGGGCTATGCGCTTCAAAATTAATACATAATGAAATATAAGAATTTTAACAATGAATACACTAGATATCACTTGGGATTACACAGATACGAGATACTGGTCGCATCACCTCTCCTGTTGACAGTCTTATGGTCACCACACGAATACAACCATCATGTCCTGGGTGTACTTTCGTAATACGACCTAATTTCCAACACTGAGGCATAGCAGTATCACGAAGAACTACAAGTGATCCTTCTTGCAGTAAAATTGTGTGGTTCTGCTTCCATTTGCTGCGAGTTTGAAGTTCGGATATATATTCTTTTTGCCATCTATTCCAAAAATGCTGAACTAATTGTTGCATTCGTTGATACGTATTAAGTCTCTTCTCGTTTAGATCAGTTAGTAGATCAGGGTCGGGAATTGAATGTAAGGATTTCCCAATAAGAAAATGACCAGGTGTTAACGCTTCTAAGTCTAATGGACTATCGGACAAAGGCGAAAGTGGTCTTGAGTTTAAAATTGCCTCAATTTGAATTAAAACTGTGTAGAATTGCTCAAAAGTAAGGCAAGCATTGCTAAGAATTCTTTTTAAATGAAATTTTACTGATTTAACTCCCGCTTCCCAAAGTCCACCAAAGTGAGGAGCTCGTGGGGGAATAAATTCCCATTGAATATTATTATTATTTAATTCTTTTTGTATAACGGTTTGCGTTGACTTGTTTTTGAGTAAATTAAATAGTTCTTTTAAATTAGCAGCAGCACCTTGAAAATTAGTACCGTTATCAGAATGAATCTTGTACGGTTTTCCTCGTCTTCCAATAAATCTGCGTAAACAAGCAATAAAACATTCAGATGTTAAATTGCTAACAATCTCAACATGCATAGCTTTAGTAGCAAAACAAATAAAAACAGCAATGTAACATTTGACAATCTTTGCGTTTCGAAGTTGCCGGTCTTTTATATTAAATGGGCCTGCATAATCAACGCCACATTCAAAAAATGGACTTGTATACATTGTTCGACCTTTTGGTAAATCTCCCATAATTGGAAGTATGGGCAAATTCCTATTTTTTACACAAGTCACGCAATTATGAACTATACGTTTGCAAAGACTTTTTCCGTTCACTGGCCAAAATTCATCTCTTACTAGTGAGAGCAAATTTTGTGGACCTGAATGCAATGAAGATTTATGGAAATGATTAATAATGATAAAAGTCAGTTTATGTTTAGGATGAAGTATGATTGGGTGTTTTTTGTTAAATGGGTAATTTGAATGATGAAGTCTTCCTCCTACTCTAAGAATCCCGGATTCATCTAGAAAAGGATTCAAATTAAGAATTTTACTAGTTGACTTCAATGTTTTTCCTTTTTTTAAATTTGTTATTTCTGATGGAAATGATTCTGTTTGTGATAATTTTAAAAGACATGTGAGTGCCTCTTGTAACTCAGAAGTGGTAAGATTTCCAAATTGTCTGTTTCTCAAATTTTTGCTCGCATTTGATTTAAATCGTAGCAAATACGCTGTAATGCGTTTTAATTTGTTAAATGAAGAATACAAATTGAAGTATTCATGTGATTCAATTTTGTCTTTTTTAGTAACATCAGTGTTAAGATGTAAATAGGCCTTTTTTGTTTCTGGCAAAGTTTCATTTTTTACAGGAAACAATAAATTAGGCCAATGTTTCATGTTTTGTTTTAAGAACGAAGGACCATTAAACCATAAAGTGCAATTTAATAAGTTGTCTGGAGTACAACCGCGACTTATGAGGTCGGCTGGGTTGTTTATGGATTCGACATGTTTCCAGTTTGATGGTGAAGAAATATCTTGAATAGATGCCACTCTGTTTGCTACGAAAGTGGTTCGGTAATACGATGGAGAATTTATCCATTGAAGAGTTATGATAGAATCTGACCAGTAAAATACTGAATCAACTTTGATAGAACTTTTGTTGATTATTTTATGCATTAATTGTGCTGCTAAAAGTGCTGCACACAGTTCTAAGCATGGTAACGATTTTTTCTTCAAAGGTGCTACTCGCGATTTTGCACACAGTAAATGAATAGAAACGTTATTGCTTGAATCAATGCATCTAAGATATATAACTGCACCATAAGCCTTTTCACTGGCGTCAGCAAAAGCATGAAGTTGAATTTGCACTGGATCTGTTTTTGTTGCACATCTAGGAATTTTAATTAAATTTAAGTGAGTTAGATTTTTCTCAAAATTGAGCCAGGCGTCAGCAATAGATTGAGGGACTTTGTCATCCCAAGATAACTTCAGTTGCCAAAGCTCCTGAATGATTAGTTTCGCCACCAAGATGGCTGGACCTAACAGTCCCAATGGATCAAATATTTGACATACTGTTGAGAGTATGTTTCGTTTAGTAGGTGTTTGAGTTAATGAACTCTTCACTGCAAACTGAAATGTATCCTCTTTAGCATTCCATATAACTCCTAAAGTTTTTGCATTATCATGATTGCTTAATGTCAGAATATCAAAATTAACCTGCTTTGTGTTAATGTCGCGGACTATCTCGTCATTATTCGAAATATATTTCCTCAATTCAAAACCAGCTGAGTTTAAAATTATATCAAGTTCTTTGCGTATCTGATTAACTTCATCAACGTTTTTTCCACCTGTTAAAAGATCATCAACATAGAAACATTGAGAAATGATTTTGCAAGTCTTTGGATACTGATCTTTATATAATTCTGCTAATCGCATCAAACATTTAGTGGCCAAATATGGAGCTGAACTTGTTCCATAAGTTACCGTATTGAGTTTAAATATTTTGAGTTCTTCAGAAGGATCATCTCTCCAAAAAATAAGTTGATATAACTGATCGGTTGGTTTAACTAATACTTGCCTATACATTTTCATAATGTCAGCGGCCAAAACAATCTGATGTTGCCTAAAGTTGATAAGATTAGTAAATAAATCGTTTTGAAGAGTTGGTCCAACCATCAAAATATCGTTTAAAGATAACTCGGTACTTGTTTTCGTAGACGCGTTAAAAACGACTCGCAGTTTTGTCGTTAAACTGTCTGATCTTATGACTGGATGATGAGGTAAAAAATAATGTTTCGCGTTTTCAATTTCAGAAGGATTAATTTGACTCATATGATTTAGTTCAGTATATTCATGAATAAAATTAGAGTATTCTTGTTTCAATGATGGATTGTTATCAAGCCTTTTTTCAAGATTTAAGAAACGTTTTAATGCAACAGTTTTAGAATCACCAAGAGATTTAGGATTTTCTCTAAAAGGTAAAGATACCACAAATCGACCTTCTTCATTGCGATATGTATTTAATTCAAAATGATTTTCACAATTTTGTTCTTCTGGGGTAAGTTTTGATGATAAAATTTGTGGTTCATCTAAACTCCAGAACTTTTTAACGTCATTGTCTAATTCTAGAAAATGATCTACAGAATGACAAGCAATAATTATGTGATTTGAATTCATTGTTGATGCTTTAAGTCCTGGAATTTTTCCTGCTACAATCCATCCCAATTTTGTTTTGATTAAAAATGTCTCATTAGAAACACTCAGCTTGATCATTTGACCTTCCAATATTTTATAATATTCACATACTCCTAGCAATAAATCTATTGGACCTGAATTGCTGAAATTTGTATCTGCTAGTTGTAGTTCAGTAGGAATATTGAGCATTTCTGAGTTAAATGATGTGAGTGGAAGACTCTCAGTGACTTTGGGAATAACATAGCAAGACAAGCTAGATGAATAATCGCTGACTTCGGAGTAAATTTGAACCGTAGTTCTTTTCTTAATTTCAGAAAAAGAATTGTTAATACCTCCAATGCCTAGTTTAACATTTGTTGTTTTTATATTTAATTTGCGACACAAGTTTTCAGACATAAGATTACTTTGAGAACCTGGATCAAGAAGACACCGAACAGAACACCATTCACCTGAAGGCATCTTGACTTTGACCATAGCTGTTGATAACAGTACTTGATTTAACGTAGATTTTGAATTAGAATGATTAACAATACTGTCAGCGTTTGTGGATGGGATCTCAGGATGTAGTAAACTGTGATGCAGTTGGTTGCATTGGTTGCATCTAGAGGTAGACTTACAATTAGCCACGACATGATTAGACCTTAAACAATTTTCGCAAAGTTTAGGTAGTTTTTTTACAAAATTCAGTTTGTCTTCAAAAGTGAGCTTAATAAATTTAAAACATTTGTTTAATGTATGATTATTATTGTTGCAAAACTCACATTTTAAGGGACTTGAATTAAATGCTGTGTTACTCATCGTTTTTCTAAAGAATGGTTTTACTAATCTCTGATTTGGTGCAGCATAATTAATTTTGGAATCAGTTTTATTAGGAGTTGAAGTTTTATCAATTTTTTCCAAAAGTGTGCACTGATGTGTTAAAAATTCATCTAAATCATCAAGTGTTGGTAATTGATCTGAAATATGAATTTTACTAAAAGCACGTTTGGTGTTTTCTTCAAATTTTTCAAAAATTATATGATTAATGATTACTCCCCATGTTTCTATTGGAACTCCCAATTTTTTTAGAGCACGCATGTTTTTATTTAAACTGTCTTGAATGTGCCTTAATTGAGTATATGACTCTGTTTTCATTGGCGTAATATTTAAAATCGCGCTTATGTGGCTGTGTGACAACAAACTAATGTTTTGAAACCGTTTTGTTAAAGAATTCCAAATCTTTTCATAGTTGTCAGAAGTCATACTGACATTTTGAACAAGAGAAGCAGCGTTTCCTGTTAAAGATATTTTTAAGTATTGAATTTTTTCGAAATTGGTTAGACTTCTGTTGTTGTGTACCATTTCGGTAAAAGAATCCTGAAATTCAAGCCAACTGCAGTAATCACCGTTAAAACTTTGCAGTTTGAGCACTGGCAAATTAACTTTGACATGATTTTTATGTTCACTGTTTGTTGCAGATTTACCTTCATTTTGGCTAGTAAGTAGTGATTCCGCTGCTGTTAAAATTTCAAAATATGAATCAGAAAACGATTTAATTTGCTCATCTGTCAACGACTGATCTAACGATTCCAAAATTGAACAGTTATTATGGAATTCAGTTAGCAATGGTTTTAACTGAGTAACTCTTACTTGGAGCTCTGTTCTGTTTTTTAAATTAAGAGTTTCTTTATCTAAAGATTCAATAAAATCAAAACAATCTCGCATTTGCCTATTTAATGAGTTTACTTTTGCCAAAGCTAATTTATGTTCCGATCTTTTGGGAGCCATTTCCTTATTGGTTAAACAAAACTAGGAACAGGCAATATGGACCAGGAATGGGTAGGAATAAAGGATAGGGCTGACCTTGTCTAAACTTGTGACTTATCTTCGATAGCTTTCTGTATTCGTCTGTCTCTGGTCTGGTTTGATGATTGAGCTGGATACCTTGCAGGAAGTTCACTGCCAAACGTCTCGATGTGGATTCCGCTTTCAGATTTTGGGACACAATGCACAGACGATGACTAAACGTATTTGGTATCGCTATCCGGCTTCGAATTGACCAATTTGTAGTCGTATTTATTCAAAAAGATTCAAAAACGTGTTGTCGTTTTGCTTGTTTATTTTCGAATCCTCATTTTCCTTAGTTTCAATACAAGGCATGAGTTGATTATAATATTTACATGAAATTGAACACCAATACAATATTGCTTGTTATTCAAAAGCATTTTTTATTCTCAAGGGAAATTAAGTGTGGACTATATTTCCATATTTATGTCTTTCCCATCTGGCATAAAACATCGATCAGTTTTCTTCTGTTAAAACGGTTTTTCGTCTTTCGCTTTACCAATTACGGAACAAAGTCATGACCTATTTGTTTAATGATCACACGGTATTGGTAGACATCAAACGCATGTTACTCTATATCTGCGGGGTGCGCTGATCCTATTTTTTGTTGATCACCAACAAAGCGTATCTTTGAACAGCCGAATTGTTTTGTTTGGATCCATTTCCCTCTAATGTGACATTTATAAATTACGAAAGTTATCTGGCCGCGTCAATTTTGAAATATAATAACGTTAAAAGTTCCTCCCTAAAACAGTACAATAAATGATTGATTATCGGAAAACGGCAAAACTTTCCGGAAAGTAATAAATGCCACCTCCCTCTCTATGCAAAATTTATCGTCCGCGAAACGACTTCCCTTAGATTTTGATTAGGTGAGATTTCTCCCTTTTTTTCCCACATTAAAGCACTCACTTGCTCAAACTAACTCCATTATTGATAAACTCGTGGTGATGTAACACCGATTCGTTCCATGGTATATCGAGAAACTTGAGCACTTTTTCCATCCATTTTCTAGGATGTAACACCAATTGTTCGTAGGGCACTTTTAAGCACCGATTTGGTCCTAACTCTCTACACTGGTTGTTCATTGCTTCAACCGCACTGTTCCACTTTTTCAAACATTGTCGATAACTAGTTAAATCGAATCCTGTTATCGTTACTTTTCTCGTTATAATCGAGTGTGCAGTGGCACGTCCATCGCGCACCATAAAAATAAACTTCGCATTGGGGAAAAGATCGACGACATATGTACCCATTTTGATTGTCAATGGGTCTTTATTACATAATCGCGGGGCTGGTTCGCCGTGCTTCACTATGATTTCTAGGGTGAATGCGGCTATGGCGGAGTCGAGAACTGCTTTCGTGATTCCCGCTTCTTCTAGACGAAGAGATTCTTTCTCAGATTTGAGCCAGTGGAAGCGTAGTTGGAGAAGACGAGGGATTACTCGAGTTTCTTGGCCGCACCTGGAACACATATAACCGTTTAGGAACAAAATAAAATCGATATAAAATAAAGAGGTTGTTAGCTTTAGGGTTTTTACGGTTACGCCGCCTACACACGGCTTTGATATTACCTTTGTTTCAAAGGGCGGCTTACTAGAACTGGGATTAGTCTTTTGAGGGTAAAGACTCATTAGAAGGAAATTCCAAAAAAAAACGTAGTGCGTTAATGGAAAGATAAAGATTGATTCCGGATCTTTGAACTAAAAGGACGGCTCTTTTACTTGATGCTAAATCTTGTTTACTGCAATGTAAAACTAGCAAGTTCTGAAAGCATTCCGCAGTTTGCCTCCAATTCTGCAGCGTGTGTTTTATAGATGAACGTGCGAGCTCTGGTAGCATAAAGTAATTAGTGTTGCAGTGATATGAGGTAGACAAAGAAATTTAACAAAAATCGTTAAATTTATAGAGGAAAACTCTTTTCATCCTCGGTGAAATTGGTCGAAAAATTATAGCCTGAGGGAAATTACGATTAGAGTGGGCTCACACAAAATGTTTATTTTTGTTTCAGTCGCCTCATCGTCATTTTAATTGCATAAAAATTCTTCTTTTTTTTATTTCATCGTTAACTTGTGTCAATAATGTCAAAATTGACAGAGCATACTGCAACCATGATTATGTAAATCACACAGACGCATTTGAAATTTGGCGCTTACAAGACAAGAGTTTTTGCTCTCAACTGTACGTGCGTAAAAATGCCAAAATTACCGTGAACATCACAATATAATGTTTTGTTAGCGTGTTGTGTCAATATTTACAAGTTGTGTCATTTTTTTGTCTTCTCAAAAGTATGTTTTACAACTTGTGTGGCATTGGAGTATGAAGTATGCGGTGTTTTTCATTTGCGAAATGTCTGTGCAGTGGCTTTTTCTTAAAATTTCAATTTGAGCAATTCTTGGCGAGAAATCAGAAATGCGCAATTAAGTAGTTTTTCCGTTCTAGTCATTGTATTGTTTTAAACAGAAAAACATCCTTTTATGGACTTTTATCTATTTGTGCTATTTGCATTAGCTATGCATTTATGTTGTTAATTGTAATTCCCTAGATAAAAATGCAAATTACTGAATTACAATAGCTACAGGGTTAAAAACAAATAGAAATAACGAACATATTTGAAATTACTATTTCTTGCAACGGCGCTTATTAAGTAATGAACGAAATAAAATTTTAATTGGTGTCATAATTAAGTTAATTTTCACGGTGAACAATATCATAAAAGCCATAAAATTGCTATGTTTACACAGTATGACAAATAAAAACGCAACAAATTTACAATAAAAAATGAACTGAGCAGGAATATGGCAACACTAATTTAAAACATGACAATACAACAAATATATTGCTTTGGTGAAAACAATGACCTACTTGGCGTTTTGTCAAAATAATCAATTTGTTCCACAATTTTTATTACCATATCAATTTTAGACATAAATGTAGCATAAATGTCACAGTGGTTTCAATTTTATTGTCGATTTATTGCAATGATTCCTGCAAATAGTAATTGTTATTTATCATGATTCAATCAGCGAAACTTCAATGGATAGCATTTGGTATCCTTCAATCTCTTTATAACAATTAAATTTTGTTTACAATAAATACCACCGTGAAAATGAACATTATTACGCTGGCGACCTGCTGTGTAATCATTTCAGTTTTTTGGCGGCTGATTTCTATGGCAAACAAATTAAAATAAATAATCAAAAATCACGTTCAGTGACCTGTTTTCAAATCCTCGGCTGAGCAGGCTGTTGACTTAATGTCATTTTTTCTCGATAACAAGTCAATTTTTAGAATCGCAAATATGGAATATTGTACCAGTTGATTATAATTAATTAACAATTAAACAACTTGATATGTTAATTCTCCACAAAATATGAGTTCGGTTCGTGGAATTTTCTAGTTTCCGCCACAAGTTAGATATCACATTATTTTCGTTCTTTTCATGTCTAAAAATAGATATTTATTTCGAAAAGTGGCGACAAAATCCCAGTAAAAGTCTCAACGTTTTCGAGGGAGTCCTCCAAATCGGAGTTGCGACTTAGCAAACGAGTGCAGGCAATAAAACATCGTGTTTTTCCTCTCCAACTAATGTAAAAGTAATGGCAGGAAAGCGCACATCCCTAAAACTGTTTAAATAGTACGAAATTTCCTTCGAGTCAGAAATTAAATCCGAGTCTTAATAAAATACAAGAAGTATCGATTTCCGAAAATCCTCGAGGGAATCGTTGATCAGGAACAGGACAGATCTATTAACTTTTACGATACAGCCGTTCAGACTCAGATCGTCCAAATAACGAACTATAATGGTACCTTAACGCAAACCTCTCCAAAGTGATCAATTCTAATTTCACGCGAATCCGGACCTGATATAGCTTTTCCGACTCCCTTTAAAAACATGCGAGGCGAAGGTGGAATCGAGCTATTCTTGGCTTTTGATCTGCATTTCACTTCCATCTTGACGTGCCAAATGGGCTTAATTACGGAAAGGAAGAGATCTTCACAGCCGTCTCGATCGATTTTAATCTAGAGCTGGCTTTTTCCAAACCGATCAAAAGCTTGACGAGACGTCTTGAGGGTAGAATACCGCTAATTGAAAGATAAATATTGATTGATCTAATTAGTGCGTGCTGCTGATTGGAACTGGGATGATTAATGGAATCGGGAATGTGAAAGAGATTTATTTAATTTAGCAGTGGGCCGTTGTGGCGATTAATTACTTATGGGCTTTTGTTTTCTCGGGAGTTTGCAGAAAGAGGGCATAAATCGTTCAGTTTTGTCGAGATTAATTGCTCATCAGAAGCTCCAACCGACCATTTATGAACACTCTATACAGTGTCCTTGTGCGGGTTTCCTTCAATTGGGGGAATTTTTCATTCAAATTTCCACGGTGCAAAGGAAGTTCCCCCATCTGATTACTCTAAAAGGGCATTTATCGAAAAAACCGCACAACATCGCCAATAAATCAAGCGGTTTTCATTGGCTCGAATCATTATAAATTAAGTAGGCGTAGGACCTGCACCGTCCCGTCCAATTTGTAATCAGAGAAGATTGAAAATGTAAATCGGGCGAGAAAAATCAAACGAATGTCAAACTTTTCCAATCGAAAAATTTCCCCAACGAATTACATGAATACATAATGGAAATCGAATCAAATGGAAGGAGTTCGAGGAATTAAACTGATGCTACCACCTGGCTAGAGACAACGTTCGAATTAGATTACAACGGCAGCTTTCCACCATCATTTCAAAATAGAATTTTCTGTTTAAACGGGGAGTTAATTCCATTCTTCTATTACGATAATTGCGCTCGGGAGAATTCTGATAGGAGCTGTTCGCTGAAATCGAGGGAAAAAAGAAAAATCTCTCGTCTTTTTTAAATGAACAAGACGGGAGACGTTAGTACCCTAGAGGATACGTATATTGCGTTATATTAGTTGACATTTCTGTTGGAAATACAAGTTAGATACTGACATCGAAGCGAACAATGAAAAATGTTTTAATTACAAAAAAGCAAAAAGTCTCTAGGGGAAAATAAAAAACAGTTCTGTGTGCTTTTTATTAATTTCATAATAACGGTAAATTTGACACCGACGATACGACCAGTCTGCAAAAGTGAGAAGCACCGGCTGTAAACTTGCTATTTTTGTTAGCTCTCGTATAAAATATGTCCGTAATATATTTATTTAGAAGTCGATCCCTACTACGATCCCGTAAATTATGAATGTTGTTAACACAAATTTAGCTCGCAACCCTTGTGCACATCCCTTAGGAGCGATCGTATTAGCCTGCCGCCCCCGATATTATCATTACTAAACCGACAATTCCGAACAAATTACCAACAGCCCGAGTCTACCAATTCAAAGATCTGATTAAGCCACTTTACATAGATAACCGCTCCTGCAACTATCCACCCCGATGGTCATAAGTCACGACGTCCACCCCTCAAGAGACACCGTTGCAAGTGAACATTAAATTACATCCCGGGTCCACCTGACATCCGACGCGCTTTGAGAATACACATCAACCTGTCTCGGACCATTTACAGCAACATCAGGAACACTACAAGTGTTTAATCTAATTCCGTTGTGTTTGTCGACGAACTTTTCACTCTCTGAAGAAACAGACTTCTTACCTTACATCCGGGTGAGCGTCCAACATCGCCCTCATCAGCGTAGTTCCGGATCTGGGTACACCCCCAATAAAGATAAGGGGCATGTCCCGGTTATATTCATACGCCTTGTGGTCGGGCCCCACCACGTATTTACTAGGGGATACCATCGCTGATGGGGTTGTATCCTCAGTTAAGCAAAGGATCCCGATGCGGAGGAGGATAGCGGCCACAAATAGCAGAAGGATAGCGTAAAAGGCAGCCCGACGTGGGCCACCTCGGTTCAACCGGATGAGCATCCTCGAGATTACTTCACCTCATCATGGTCGGCAGGGTTGGCGGTTATAACTGAAACAAAAGAGATAAGATCTTGAGTGGAAGGACGGCGGGATTAAAACAAAAGAATATCAAGAGCGTCGAGGGGCAGTTGGCGGTCATCACGAAGATTGAAAGGCGCGAGCTTACGAGAGGCTAGAGACTGATAAAAAATATACAAAGGAAGGAGAACAAGTCGTATTTCTGCAAAGGTATGTTAAGAACGAAACATTAATTGATATAGTTCAGTACACGTGCTAATTATTGTTTGTATTCCCATTACAAAGTAGTCATTGGGGTTTGAATGGCAAAACCCCAGAGGATCAAGGAATTTAATATTACGAAGATGGAGTTCAGGATAGCGGTTTTGAGCGCAATTTCCCGTGAAATTAGTAATAGCCTAGACGGTAAGAAAGATGTAATCGCACTCGTATGAAAATTATGAAAAATACTTCGCGTCACAATGATAAATATAAGCAAAGACTTTTTGTGACACAACTATTTGGTAAATATAAAAGGTTTTACTTGTTTTTTGCATTGAGCTCAGTGTCATCTCGCCACGTAAAACCGTTTTGCAAATGTCGTCATTAATAGTCTGAGAGCGAAAAGTGAAGTTTCCCAAGAGAGAACTCGCAGTGTTAATTGTAGTAACTGTCGTGAGTGCATGTTCCTTTAAATAAAGTTCCCAACTTAATCCCTTGATGTGAATTAACCTCACTATTATCACTTTAATAAAATCAAAAATTCCCAGTCGCTTCTTGTCCTCATTCTCCGTTCCTCGACAAAGAACAGAAGTGGTATTTATTACAACTTTATTGCAATGTTAATGGCGCATGGTGAAGTGTAATAATGTAGTCTAGAAGCTCCTAAAACAAAACATGAGTGCGAACAAACGAGAATAATTAGTCAACTTCACTTTCCAGATGTGTAGTTGCAGTTCGACTTTTTTTTTTCTGCGCAAACAACATGACGTCCGAAACTAATTCCGAACTCTTGATGCAATTCAAATAGTTTCCTAAATGTACACACAGTTAGGTTGTTTAATTCAGAAGTATAATTTCAATGCAGCCGGTACGAGTTCCCGCAAAAGATCCTCATAAAAACATTAATAAAGCCAAAACCGCACAAAAAAATCATGTAACCCCTCAAAAACATCGAAAATCTCCAAGTCGCGTTAATTGAAGCGAAATAATACGTCATTTATTACGATCCGTGAAAAAAGAAATAATTATCTCTATTTTGTTTCGATTTGCGGGACCAACGTTAAACGATGTGTAAATAAATCAATATCCTCAATCCGAGCCGCATTGAAAAAGCACGAAGATAAATTTCATCAAAACTAATGAATTTCATGCTAGGGAGCTCTTGGTTTTTAATAAAACATTTCATCGAGAGCGAAATGATACAGGGTGGCTTCAAAATTGGATGATTTGATCGGAGGCCGTCTCTAATTTCGCCATTATTGGATTTACGTTCACGGAATTAAAGAACGTGGAGAGTCGTTAAAAACGGTGGATGCGCCACATGGGGTTTTTTTCAGGTATCGTTTTCGTTAATATATTTCCTATTCACCCTCTTAAATTGCTACCACCGAACCGCTTCCACGAACTATAATTTCATCATCAGTTGAGATACGTTCACAGAGGTAAAGAATATAGAGCCGTTAAAAATGGTGGATGCGCCGGGTTTTCTCCCACAGATGTCATTTTCTTTAATATACATCCTCGAAAATAATATACAGTAAATTCCTCTAAAATTGCTGCTATCGAACTACACAACATCTGTGAGCATTCCAATACCAATTGGAAAACATCTTTCAAAATCTGCGACAAATGCACGTGATTTGTTGCAAATTGTCTCTTTGAGAGCATGCAACCGTTCATAAAATGCAATAAAAATCGGAAAAGGAAGGAACAAACAGGTCTATTAAAATATCTTTCGTGATTTATTTCAACTTCTCTAGAAAAGCGCGCTTCAGTTGTTCATGAGGGCAATTCCGTAAGCCTCTACAAGATGTCTCGAAAAAAAAATGATGATACCCCCCATTATTGTTATTGCTTTTACCGGAAGCGATTTGACGAAAACGACGCAATTTCGAAGAGATTAACTTCACGTTAAGAGAAACACAGCTCTGGAGGTGTTTACACACGTACTACCTGCACGACTATCTACCCTTATTAAATTCAAGTGGAAATGGGGAGGAATATATAGATAACGTTCGTAAATATTTACACCCCCTTTGGGGAACAGAAATTTTTCATTGATTTTGTGTTACACAATCAGTTAATTATCTTGAGATAAAAGGGGCAATCTACGAAATGACGGTAGAAGAGCAAGCTTATCGGTGATTGCCCACGATCGGGAACTATTTCGTTAATAGCACGCCCACAACACTCGTCGGAAGGGTCATAATGGGACAAAGTGTGTTTATAACGAAGAGACCACGAAACAATCGATGGTTAATTAAATATAAAGAAGGGAGAGATGTGTGATTAGCAGAAGAGGGGAGGATTAAAATGTCTGTGTAAAATGGGTCATGACAAGAAAAAATTAATTTAGAATCATCCTATAACATTCAACCCGACAAGAAAAATGAATTTAAATTTTCTGCTCGCATCTCAATATCTAATCCCATTAAAACTTCTCATTATCAAGGATTCAACTGTCCCGGCTGTAACAAATTACTTGTCTCTTTAAGAATTTATTGGCAAAATTTCTGGACCCGGAACAAGTCACCGAACGCCTTCTTTTGTACACAACAGCCGTTTATTTATTTTCTAAAAGCTTCTTTCTCTACTTGTCCTTTTAATCATTCTTTTGATTCGCAACTGGCAACTTTTAATGAAACAGATGATCAAAGACATAAAAAAATGAGAATTCATTCTCTTCTCGCCGCGCATGACATTTTAGATGTTTGAGGAGGGCGTAATAATTTGATGATGAGAATAAACGTGAAATATGGTAAGATAAGAGGATGTATATTTCGAGTAGATTAATGCTAACACTAAATGGTTTCAAGGGTGCTTTCTTTGCTAAGAAGAGGAGAGCGACGAGATAAATTGGAAATGGCAAAATGTTAGATGACATATTAGGTCACGCTTCACAGAGCGTGAATTCGGCGAATTCATGGAAATAACAAAGTGCACCAAAGATTTCCTACATGTTTTGTTCTTCGTGGGTAGTCGTGACAGACTCCGTTGTTTCAACGACGCAAGAAACTTATCCTTTAATGCATCGACGTCGAAAATGTAAACAAATTTGAATGATCAGATCGATACAGAGCGAGTTTCAGAACTATTAATTTTTATTCTCCATTTAATTTCCTTCTTAGCTTAGATCTGATTCTTTCCTTCCTCCGTTTTCGCGGATATTGTTTGCAGCTGTTTAAATTTCCACGGGTTTTTTCCGGTCGATTTCCTTTCGGACACATTGATACTGCTTTGGTCAAACTTTTTTTATTCAGTCCTGAAACGACTCAAATGGAGCGTCGCTCCGTGTAATGGCACAGTTTGAAGATAATGCCGTGTTCCATGGCGGTAAAGTAGATTTAAAACGGGTAATTGTGTGCTATTTTGACGTTTACAGTTATGTCATGAAATAGCAATACTAGCATCGCGGGACTTTTACTTAAGAGTGTGGAACGAAACTAACCCTCTGTAAATTTCAAACTCGACATGCTTTTGAGCTTTATTTTACAAGCTTCCCGCAGTATGGAAGACTCATAATCTCAATATTACAACATTTTATTTTATATTAAACTGAAACCTAGTCAAAAAAGCTGAAATTCACTTGGTAGTAGCACAGCTTTTTAAATTGCAATAACGCTTTAAGTAAGTGTAACAAGCTGTGCTTAGCTGGATCTCATTTAATTTCATATTCCAATGTACGATTCAACGTAGCAGAAAGAAACTCGCAATATCTGTAGATTACTTGTGTCGTTGCAGACGTTATCATGAAACTTGAGCATAAACATTGAACAGGTTTTTCTTCATTAATATAGAGTGCTCCTAAATGTTTCTAGACTGTTTTCAATTAACGGTTAACCTCAAACTGTCAAAGACATGCTTTGACATGACAGGCAGAGCTACCAACACGTATTAAATTTCAGAGTCTACTCCGTCACCACATTGAATCCGCCATATTTTATTTTATAGGAGTGATATTTTATTACCTATAATTTTCTGTTTGATTGGTATACTCATTCTTGAGCTTTTCGCCTCGGCTCTGATGAAGTCAGCAAAACGTCTTAAGTTTCCTGGCCATTTTAACAAGCTGTTTTGAAATTACAGTTTCGACCGAAAAGCGTTTGAGTTTTCGTCCCCTTCGGACTTTTGACTTTCGCGTGAGAGACGTGTCGATCCAGTTTAAGGTGGCCGGTAAACCAAAGTTAGTCAAAGTCAACCAAAATTAGATAATGATAGCCAAAGTTATCCGATGATAACCAATTTTAGCCAATGTTAACCAAAGTTAGCCTATTTTAGCCAAAGTTAATTGTTAATGAAGGGAACGTTAAAAACAGTTATAAGATTTTTTTAATTTTTTTTAAATAATTTTATAACTATTTTTAACTAATTTCAAAAAAAACTTAAAAATTTTTAACTATTTTTAAGTAATTTTAAAAAAATATTGGTGAAAAATCGTTAAAATTTCTAAAAATTGGTTAAAAAGACTAAGGTAATTTTTTATATAAATTTATAACTATTTTTAACTAATTTCATAAAAATCACCTAAAAATCTTAATTGTTTTTAACTCATTTTTAAAAATCTTGACAATTTTTTAATCAATATTTTTTTAAAAAATTAGTTAAAAACAGTTATAGATTTTTAGGTGTATTTTATAAAATTAGTTAAAAATATGAAAAAATTTTGAAAGTTAGTGAAAATTATTTAATTTAATAAAAAATAATGTAGATTTTAAAAATTGGTTAAAGTTTATTTTTAAAGTTATTAATGTTATTAATAAATTAATGTTTGTTAAAAATAGCTAGAGATATTTAAAATTGGTTTAAACTAGTTAAACGTCTAATTTTTCGCTCCAATTAGGCGAGATCAAAATGTTATCACTGTTATAAACATTGAAAAGATAAGGATATCTCGAAATAGCTAACACTCAGCATATGTCCATTCCGAATCAAAGAACAAATCAACCCCTTCCTCACATTTCGAGATATTTTCCAACGAATCAATAATCCCTGAGACACTGTCTGCACATTTCTCTAAGACAAAAATCCGGTAAGAAAAATATAAGGAAACGGAAATACATATAACCCACTTTCAAGCAAATGTGGAGGCGTTTCAAACTCGGGGAAAAATCACCCAAGGGGTGTTGTTTATGATCCGTCAGAACAGGTGGACGAAAATAAAAATGTTGCGAAGCCATAGCACGTATACATTCAGGAATACAATTTGATTAGTGCAAGCGGAATATTAATTCGGACGCTTTTTGTGTGGAGGAACGAGGGTGGTTTTGTTCCTTTGGACAAGATGGCCACCTGTCAATTAAAGCGGGTGACCGAAACTGAATTTCAATTTGTTTGTGGCGATCAATTCAAGTCTAGGAAATTTAGTTTTGGGGGTACAAAGACCGATGGAAGAGTTTTGGAAATGTGAGCTTTTAATTACGAGGGTTAAAAGCTGGTTTTGTTGGAATGAAATCGATTTGGAAAGTGGAGTTAACTAGTTTTAGGCAACAAGGAAGTGTTAAATTTCCCTAACACCAAAAGAAGAAATTTTTAGATATGGGAGCTAAATAAACAATTAAAGTTGATTTAACCAGAGCTAATAATAACAATGTTCAATTTATGCAGAAGATAAACATGAAAGAAACATAAGAAGAACATAAACGAACGGAGCGGAAACAAATCTGTCTTTTACCAACAAAAGTTGAAAGTATTTTATGCGAGTATGTGAAAAACGAAGGAAAGTTTCATATAATATATTTGAGGAACTTTTCTTATTGTTTCCTGGGTAATATATTCTGAGCCAAATCAATCTGAATGATTGCGATCGTGGGTCGTATAAATATTCATTTTTTTCCCAAAGATTCATCACAATATTTGAAAGCGTGCTAGAACTAGATCCAGATGTTTCAGCAAACAGTTAGAGAATGACAAATCGCAAATGCCTATTTATTCTACATCTCAGCTAGCGAGGAAATTATTTCCGACAGAACGAAAAAAGCAATTTAACAAACGAACGACCCGTATAATTAGCGTTATTAAATAACGCCAAGAATCAGAAATTCTACCCTCACACGTGAGAAATGCCCAGCTTAATGTCTCCTTCGCACCCCTTTTTGTAAACTACCCCTTTTTTCGAGCGAGCGATAAAAGCCGTCTTGTCTCGGGTCACAGAAAACGTACAATTTGAATAAGTGCGTCTTGATTATGCATCACTCTCCGGAGTTTTCTCATTTTTATTCAACAATCCCAGAATACTACCCTTGTACTTTTAATACTGAAATATAAATAAAAGTTTGTGTTTTGCTTTTCCATCACCGCCCGCATTTTGCACGAAAACTACGTTTGATTAATGACCTGAAACCTGATATCCTCCACCCTCCCGCGTCTTCATTCTTCGGAACCGACAACGTTTGATGTGTGAGAACAAAAGGCGGTTTTGCAAAAAATTGGCATCGCTGATTTCGAGGGTGGGTGGTCATGTCTACAAGTTGCGAGAGAGTAATTATTGCGACCTACTTTTTTCGGGGTAAATGGATATGGGGAGATAAACAATTTTATTAAAATAAATGGAGGTAGTTAGAAGAGGAAGAATAACGCAACGGCGAAGGGGATTAATGTTGAGATAATTAATTAAAGGACACGGCCTAAGTATCTTCCAACTATTAATATTTTTTGTGTAAGATCTCGGAAAATATACGGCTCTAATTCAAACTCACAAACTTGCGAACTAACAAAGTAAAAAAATATATGAAAGATATCCGTAAAATGGTGGATGCGCCGGGCTTTGCACACTTTTTATCCTTACAAATTTGCCCAGCGTCTTAAGCCAAGACCGTAAAAGAACTATTTGCAATTTCACCACAGTAAAACTAATAAAAATCAAACTCTGCGTTTTATTCGGTGTTTAAGCAGCCCATAAATTCTCAGCGTAAAACCTCTTGATTATATTAAATTAAGGAAGCGGCAGCAATTAACTCATCTCACGGAACATTTAATTTCGGATTAAACAAGCGGTTTTCACTTCATCAAAAAAACTCGTGAACACGATTAATATGGATGGTAAACTTGAGCCTCACAATTATTTAGTGCAAATTCTAGATAATCCCATTCATTCTCAGAGTTCCTTGTTAAGTGTAATACAACAATGTAAGTGAAAGAAAGAACGAAACGGAAGGGAGAAAAAACTGTTATTAACCGCACGGATAAAAAGCCCAATTTAGCCGTCGTAACAAATTACCACTTATTTTTCTGTGGTATGTTACAATGAAAAAGGATCACTTTGTGGTACTTTCAAATTGTCCTAAGTAAATAAAATAAAAAAAACGAATACTTGATACGATCCGGAACTTGTAAAAGTGCGTCTTTATTTAATTTTCCACACTTGAGAGGAAAGAGTTTTCCTATATGTGTCGTAGTCGAGCATCCGTGTTGAATTACGGACAAAAAAGGAGAGAACGGGTCGGCAGTCCATTTCGCACCCGTGGAAAAAATAGAACAAACATGCATGAAGAGAAGAGAAAAATAGACGTCGAAAGCACGCATTCAGAAGAACTGAAATCATATTATGTCCGGTCGGAAAAATCCGAGATTTTACGTTTCAAAAGAAAAAATGCTCGCCATGTTTACATGGGTTAATTTCGTATCCCAACTCCATCCGATCAGAGACCCTCCTTATAAACACACAAAATGATTTAAACCCGTCGTTCACCTTTAAAACAATATACTACGAAATGTGGTGGCGGCGACGGCACATGTTCCATTATAGTGCACACGGAAATTCTCTAGGAGATGTGGCGTACGAATTTCCTTTACTTGTGACGTTATTAGCATAAAGCGGCCTCACAATACCACCTTCCATTATCCATCACGATGCAATGTACAATTACAAGTACCTTTGAAGTGTCAAAGTGCCACCGTTAAATACAAAGCAACAAAGATTTAAACGTAGCGACCCAGACTCTTTTTTTTATTTAATAACACATTCCACTTTGCAGGGAATTAATTTTTTCACAACCCTTCTGTGGGTTTTTCTCATAACACACAAATTAAAATTTTGACAAAAAGGGATTAAATTTTTAAAATAAGGGGTGGTTTATATCGGAGCAAACCCCTTTGTAGATTCCTTTTGAAACACAGTAATGTAGGTGGATCGTTATTAAGGGGTGAAATAGGTAATACGAAAAAATAAGACTCTTACTATTAACGTGTCTGGAACGGAAGCGGCTTACCTTAGAAAAAGTGTGATGGCCGGAAGGACGTGGCAGTTTCCTCTGGCAATGGAAATCTGAAAAAAATGAGAGAATGATAGCGTTGGAACTATTGTGACAGGTTACTTGACTTGGCAATGACAATGCTGTCGAAACACGTTAAAGTAAACTTGACTAAGCAGTTCTAAATTGCGCAAATTGGACGAAATAGCACTAAATCATTTTCCTTTTATTTCGCGTGTGAACAAGAAACTCAATGTAGTCGTGACCATAACAAAAATGTGAGAATTACGCAAACGATTGTTTATCGATTTTCTGAAGCTGAAACTTGAAAATCGATCACTTGAAATTCCAAAAATTGATTTATCACAACGACTGTCCTTGAATTTTAATTACAATTTTAATTATCTAGTTTTTAACGGAATAGAATGATAAATAGCGGACACAGAAAAATTAGCACTTTTACAAAACCAATTAAAATTAATTAACGACAACATGAAAACTAGTTTTCCTTCTCTGATAAACGACCGAAGCTGTAAATCGGGCAAAATGTCAACGAATCTAGTTACCAGGTCGACTGTATTCTAATCAGAACTGTCAGCTGTGACGTTGTGAATTTCGGCCCAATTAAAATTTCCAAGCGCCACCTCTGGACCCCCCTAATAAAAATACCCATTTCCGCCTTTGCACTTTCGTTTATTCAGGTGACGTACATTTAGAGAAGACACTTGATGAACACAGTCCGTCGTTTAGAATCCCCTGCATTTCATTTTGTCTCTTCTATTTATTCATGATCCGTTTCGAGCTCTATTTTCACAAGAGCGTCGGTTCGGAGATTTTTTTTCTGGATCTCTTTCATGTTGAAAATTTTCCATTACTGTCTCATTTCGGTAGCGGCCCGAACCAAAAACTCTCATTTAAATTTTTCAAATTGGAGCAAAAAGATGTTATAATGGAACAGACTGATAGGGGAAGGTGGAACAGTGCACACAAATCATCCATGTGGGAATATGTTGCAAGGGTGGCAGGTGCAAGTCTAGCCGCCACCGAAAATCAACTATGAAATAGACAAGCGGCGGTCGTGTCAAGAACAGATGTGAGCCTGGCATAAAGCACGTGAAGGAGGCTTTACCGACAAAACAACAGAATTCCATCAACGTATATCAAATTTTTCATTTTCGTAATGGGATCGTAAAGTTGTAGCTAACCATACAGGGTGTAACAAAAA
Organism: Gnatocerus cornutus; assembly: GCA_029298725.1. Classification (NCBI taxonomy): domain Eukaryota; kingdom Metazoa; phylum Arthropoda; class Insecta; order Coleoptera; family Tenebrionidae; genus Gnatocerus; species Gnatocerus cornutus. Next base: position 7,398,532 of record CM055517.1, read on the forward strand.
ACGAACTAGGCGCTGGAGATTAAAAATATGGGTGTAAAACAAGGATTTCTCATTTTCGTAATGGCGTCGTAAAGAGGGTGGATTTCCCTATACACCGTGGTGCAAAAAACTATATTTAACAACTAAAAATGTAGTCTCGCATGTGTAGCCATGTAACTCCGTTATTTATGGAACTAGAACTTTGTAATTTGCAGAGGTTACTATGTTAGGCGTTTTCAATAACTGTACCAAATTACAAACGTACGATCGAAACGAGGTATTTTGTATAGTGTGAACGACTTTGCAATACCATCGTTCCGGGAATCTTGTAACTTTGTAATTTGCAACTTATGCACATCCATACCGAATTTTGTTACATCAAAGGAAAGATTTTTTTTAGACATTCTATGCTTTTTTTGTAGTAGCTTCCAAGGAATGTTGTAACTCTTCCACTTACTATGTCGGAACTTTGTAATTTGCAGAGTTTACCAACTTTCAAGTTGTTTATTGATCTTCCGCATTACAAAATTATAGACAGACCGCCTTGATCATGGACGAAAATTTATAATTTGCCATGTTTGTCGCCGCATAAATTTGTAATAACAGTGGTTACTATCTTTATTACAAACCACAAATTCGTGTTGAATTAAAATGAGTATGCAAATTATCGTTATAACTTTTTCCACAGGACTCAAAGGACCAATGACCTCTAATTGTCGCCATAAATATTTCTCGAAAAACGCGAACCTCCAATTCCCACCATTGATAAAATTTAGCAATTTTTTCCCGTCAAAAACCGTGGATGCCTCTCATCCATCGATCTTATCACTCAACGCCTCTCCAAAGACAAACTAGCCCCCTTATAAATCCATCAAATAATACCTCCTAATAAATTCCTATAGAAAATCGCGAACGACGAAAGCAAAAGGAGTAAAGAAACGAACGTTCAAAAGAACGAACGAACAATCGATGAGTGAGGACAAAAAGCGTTTCCGGGCATCTCTCTTCACACTGTGTCCTTGGAAAAGCCCCGGAGCTTCCGGGGACAAATAGGGAATTTTTTCTCGGACCCCGTTTTCGATTAAATCGTGCCCACGGCGAAAATTCAGAGCGCAAAAGACAAACGTCACAGAGTCGGATCAGGGGGGTGAAGAAACTAGGTTGGGCTAGGTTGGGAGATCGTTATCGGAAGCTGAACAATCAACAAGCGATGCAACGATAATATTTATTCGAGGGTGGGATAATAAACCAGGAAATTAGATCCAAATCAGGATGTATATTTTTGGTTAGATTATAACCTCGGTGGGGGTGTCATTGGATTTTGATTAAGATGATAAATCACCACACACCCCGAGTGTAGATGACGAGGGTAAAGGCTCCAGGAAGCATGAAATAGACTATTGTGTATAAAAAAACGAACACACCAAAAATCGCTCTAGACTTGTATTTCTTTTTATTAGGCTATCCATCATTTCCGGTTTCACACAAATCATGCAGAATTATGGTGATTATACGCTTGGTAAACTTTTTCACTAATGATAGCCGATGAAACAGTGGAAAAACATGACTGAAATAATACAGGAAATACGATCGTGTTTAACAGTACAAAGCGTAATTGTTCAACTTGACTTTAAAGCCACTAATATACTGCAGAGGAGGCTGGACTTACCCTAAGTTTAATAAAGTCCAGTCTTTGTTAAGGGGTGGAATAGTGACGTGGAAAGGACGTATGGTTAACGAATTTTCGAGTAAAACCCAGTCAAGTCTAGAGGGCGAAAAATTCATATGACAAGTGGACGTTGAAGCACCAACACCTATCAAAATTGGATTACAACACCAACTTTCGCACATTTCTTTCTCTAACCTACTCCAATTCGTTTTTTTCGCGGATCGCAAGTACAATATTGGCTCCAATGCCGTAATAGCTTTCACTTTTTCGTGTAATGTTTACGATGTGTGCTCTCATTATAACAAATTGAAATGATAATGCAAATTGATCACGTTTGGGGTCAACAGTGACGGTTTTTTTAACGCTTAAACTGCCGATCGTTAGCAGCCCTGAAATAAGGAAAGTAAAAATCAGCACGTAAATCTGAATTGTTGCACCTTTCACCACGTGGGTTTATGCAAGAGCCGGTTAGAAAGAAAAAATGGCATTTTTAATTTATTCATACATTTACAAACGACATTTTTTAATAGGGCGAAGGCGAGATTTATTGAATTTTTGTGGAATTACAAATATCGAAAATAAATTGGGAAAGGTATTAAATAAATATTTTGGAGGTGAAAGAGGTATTTTAAATATCTCGTAGAAAAAGAGTGCGTTAAAGTAGTTGTAAAACAAATAAAAATATGCCAAATTGACAGATGACAGTTCTCAAGTTATTTACACTGCGCCATATGTCTTCTCATTTTTTGTTTTTCTACGATATAAAGAATTCAAAGCTTGCGGTGTTTAAAAATTAGCAAAACGCGGAATCAGCTTTAAAACAAACAAAAACAAGAAAGCAACAAAAGAATTACCAACAGTTCCGAACGAAATTCCTACAGGATTCGGGATTTCCTGCTGAGTGAAATATTTATGTACCAATTCATGAATAACAAAACGAAAACTAAAATATTTCGTAAACTAAAGCAACAACACAGAAAACTGCGCTTTGACTAAGGAAGCGTGCATAATTATTATCGCATTAACCAACACATGTTTCCACCGCCTCCACTTGATCTCCAGATAAAAATCTGATTTCGTTACCGTGAAAAACCGCTGCAACTGGAAAACTCTCAATCAAAAAGATATCAACTTTGCAGCCCCATAATGAGTTCTTTCCTTTAAACCTTGCAACATCGTATAGACGTCCTATTGAATTTCTTTTTTTGTCCACTCGAATGCCATGAAGGTCTTCGCGATTGCATCTACCGGTTTCGAAGCAGAACTTGTCGGTTCGATTTGTGATATGAATTTTGATGTCTAATCGAACAGTCCATTGTCTCGCTTTTGTATTTTTTCCAACATTTTTTTTTATCAAAAGTCTCGCAACACGGCCATTGTTCGCTTCTACTTTTCCCTTCAGTAATTGAATGGAATCCCCGTAAAATCAAATAGAATAGTGATATCGAAGACCCGATTCCATTGAAATAGCGTACAGTTTATTAAAATAGCGCCGACGGAAATAACCGCGAGGTCGAAGAACTGCAAGAGATGGGTAGATTTACTATCAATTTGTTACAAGGGCGACGGAAAACTCAATGGTTCTTCTACAATGAAGACGTTTAACGCGTCATAAAGTCCCCGGATTGTGTCCGATTTGAATGGTGGGTGTCGTGAGGGTTTTTTGTACGAGGACCGATAAGCAATTTCTAAAGAAGGGCAATTTTCTTGACGATGACGCATCTGTTGCTTTCATGAAAGACGTAATCCATCAAAATATGTCATTTTCTGCTTCAGCGATGTGATTAAAGGGAGGGACGTAATTGGAGCGAATTAGGAAACTGCCGGAAATTTGGGGATTTTGGTTTCTGCACCTTGGATGAAATATGAAATAACTGTTGGTACTCTCAAAAATGTGTCACTCTGTCAAATTTGCCTTCAAGGTTACATCGCTTTCATTCGCATCCGACCATGACATTTCACGAATAAATCTAATTCTTTCCACTGGCAGATGATTTAAAAAACGCAGTAACCGCAGCAAATTTACCATAATTTGTTAGTTCAAGTAAAAGCGAACTTTTTCTCCAAATCCCACTTGTTTCCGCGGTTGGCTTTTGGTTAGTTATCTGATTGCACTCTCAAAGGTCGTCCGATCAATGCACCTTTCTTTAAAAAGTCTCTGGGTTTAGAGAGCGCGGCTTATATTAAATGATGACGGTTGGAAGCACTGCTTTGAAGACACTTCATTTCTGCGACCGACACGACAACGACCTAAATTGCTTGTTTTAGAAGGACTTGAGGGCATGTGGCCAAATCTGACGAGAGCTTTTTAAATTGATTCATCTAAAAAATGGGCCGATGACAAAAGTTGACAAATGAAGGGGGAACAAACTCTGGATGTAAATAGCAATCAATTCAGCAAATGAAAACATGAAAAATTACAAGGATGAATTGGGGTTCTTTCAAAAAAAGCAAAATTGTTAATATTATTTACAAACGCAAATGACGAGAGATTTAAATTTTACCATAGTTCGCGAATGAAAGGAAAGACGAGCTCGTTTTATTGAACGAGACACATGGTAAATAGATCAATTACCGAAAGAGGTTTCGTACGAATATATATAGAACTCTCTTCACGAATTGTGGTTTAAATGGATCGCATTGTAACACTTTAATTGACTGATACAATTTACCCTTCAATCAAAGAAGACAGTTGGTCCGTTGTAACGTGGGTTGGTGAAATAAAGATTGATTTGACGATATAAACATAAGGAATAGAATTATTCAACTATAATAAATGTTTAGCGTGAATTAGAACAGATGATGCTTTTTATTACCCTTCGAGAAATACATCAAGACACATTAAAAGCTCGTATAAAAACTTTAATGATTAATGAATAATAATGAACCAACTTTAGAGAATGAAAAAAGGCATAAATATTTATACACAAAGTTTGGTAACCGAAGACTTATCGACATCTGTTGTGGCTGTTTCTTCCATGCGACAATTACCCCGAATTTTATCTTTTTTTTCCCTTCTAATTACTCCAGGTCATGCCATATTAGGCGCTACAACAATTATGAACCGATTTCAGAGAAATTGCCGCGTAATACCACCGCTTTTAATTCTTTCGATTCACTGTCCGTTCGTTTAGTTTTTTGTTGCAGCCGCAATGGGCGAAATTCACCTCTTCCAATCGCTTCAAATTTAATCCATCTCCGTTTTCCTATTATGATGACGTCCGCCGACGTAAAAGAACACATCTGGGCAAACAAGAAACGTGCTGACAGGGGTTAAAAATAAGGTCGGGGGTGAAGTCGAGAGCGACACGTTGAACATGTCGTTGTTTAATTCGACTAGTTTCGAAATAAACGAACGTTTTTATGCCAAGTTCATTAATCTCATTTCGCCGTCATTAATTTTAATTTTCCGCCGGGAGTCGGATACATATTTAATTTTTGTTCGAGGGGCGGAATGACCTAAAGGGTTGAAACACGAATTGAAAATTTCCACGATTAATTATGCATTTAGAAAAAGCTTTCCATGGAGATACTAAATATAGGCGAGGTTGTACCTAGTTGTCGTTTTTGGGGTAAAGGGTAAACCCTACTTAAATCTGAGTCCTTATCTTATGGTAACGTGTAAAGGAGTTAATTTTGCTGCCGTCAAACATTAATTTGTAAGAGAGTGAATAATGCAGTGCAAACAAAACGTTAATTAGCTAGTATTAAGCTGCGTTTGCTTTCACGGGGGTGCAAGGACTTTAGTTTAATCACGCTCTTGAGAAAAGTCATCGTTTTCTAAAAACTCTATTTCTTCCTATGTATTTTATTTAATCGAATCATTTTACATGGGCGCAGCGTTTATCTTTGGTGAACTCTGCCACATAGCAAAATTATGGAGCAGAAGAGACAAATTTTATTTTTAACGCTGTGTTATTGATATTTGGGGATGTTGTTTGTTGTCTACGTTCCAATAAAACATTTTTCCTTAACGGTAGAAACAGAAACCAGTTTTGTACTTTAATTATATTTAAGGAAATAACAAAAATGTTAAAACGTCATGTCGTCGGCTTAAATCGTTAAGTTGGTAAGTCCATTTTGAATTTTTTTAACAGAGGTCAAAAAATCTTTACTTTCATTCATTATTCATTTTATGTCCATTCTCAAATCTGTGATTTCAAAACTTGAAGACTGAAAATTAAATGTTTCTTAATTCTGAAATAATAACACATCAAAGGATCCAACGCTAAACCTTATTGTTTTCCTTTTTACAAAATAGAAAACACATTTTATCAAAAAATGGACTTAGCACTTTAACAACTTAAGCCAACAATATATGTTTTAAAACGTTAATTACAATATTTTTCTCAAAAGCAAAAAATAAGGAATCTTCTGATAACGAAGAAAATACTAGTAATTGGGAGCTTTGACATGTAATACTTAAATACAGTACTTTAAGTTAAAATTTTTGATAACGGACGATTAATACGTAAGTGCTGCAAAAATTGCTATCTCTATCATCCCCCTCATTTAAAACACTAATGAAGCCATTGGTGTTAAAAGGTTGCTAACTCGTTTTTCAATATTTTTAGAAAACGACGTTTTACGTTTGTGTTTTGAACTTTTTCAGTTTCAAAAGTACTTTTTGTTAACACATATGTTTTCATTGGAGGTTAATGTTAAAGTTAAGGTTAAATACTAAAGTAAAAAATGTAGCAGTTTTAACAACATATTTTATGAAAAAAAAAATAGTTATGTCGATTTGCTTTAAGTTCTATTGGAAAAACTTTGAAGTAAAACTTCTGATAAATGATAATGGGATAATACTATACATTATTATTATTATTATTATTATAACATTAATATTTAAGCAATTGCTTAAATTTAAATTGAACATAGTAACGTAAATTTTTAGTTTTGAAACAAATTCTTTTGCTTTGTTTCCATCTTTGCATTTCCTAGTCTAAAATTTATTTATGCTGTGAATTTTTTCTACTTCCGTTACTGTAAACGCGGCTTTTAATTAATGTCTTTTAGAAGCAGCCCGATTTCAAAACAACGTTTTACCGCAACCATAAAAACTTCTCGTGATGAAATTCGTCCACTTTCTCCCTAAAACTACCCTTGAGATGGATTAAACATAAATCTTCCCCATCTCGTATTACCTACAACAAATCCGCAGGTTAGAAAGTTGCGTAATTTAAAGAGCCATAAATTTTTCCGCCCCGCATCGACTTTTGCGGCTGTTCCAGTTATCGGTTGAGTGAATAATTAAAGACGAAAAGTCATCGTCACCAAACAAAAATCCAATTTTCTATTGGAAATTAAACATCAACCCTCGTTTGCATATTTATGAGGAAATTCAACACGTGAATCATTCTTAATCTAAATCATTAATATTTATCAGCGATTAGCGCTTTCCGTTTTACTTGTAATGAGAACGTAACGTATTACTGAAGTTTCAAGACAACGCGAACTTTTCCCGAGTTCTAGAATCGTAATTCTGGAAGTTAGGAAGTAAGACAATATGTCACAGTGAAACATGATACAAGGTGTTATTGTCCTTTGTCACGTTTCTAATCAACAGAATCAAACGTCAGACAAAATGACATTCCAGACTTTATGTATCCTTCTACTTCTGTCCACACTGTGTCAAACAAAGAAGTTCGAAGACTGTCAAGTTTCCAACCTTCGTAAACGTGGCGCAACTCAAGTTGTAGTCATGTCTCCAGAATCCACGTTGCTAAAAAAACGAGAAGATAAAAGACCGAAGAAATGGGACCGTTGGGGAAAATGGTCCCCATGCACAGTCAGCTGTGGAACTGGTAAAATCACGAGATGGCGACATTGTGTCAGTGCAGGTTGCGCTCCAGGAGAGAAAGAAGCTCAAATTAAAACGTGTACAATGAACTCTTGTCCATAAAAAAATAAATTCTTTGAAATGTGTGCGTGTTATTTCTGCTTTGTATGCGATGAACGACGAAGACATTATTCGGATAAATGCCTCTTCAACAGGTTCAACGTGGCAAAAAAAGAGAAATATTGTTTAAAACGAAAAAGTCTGAAGAGTAATCCCGTACAGGAATTTATGCTTTTATATAGTTTTAGAAGAGGTAATAAATTGTCACTTTTAAGTTTCTGTGCCGTTTCGGTGGTTAGTTTAGATTTTATACGGTAAGTCTTATAGAGAAACGCAAAGAAATAAACCTTTAATTTATTCTTTCACAACGGTCGATTGGATTCAAATGATTCGTGACATTGCTTGTAAAAATGTGGGAAAATGATTCGTCAAGAGGAAAACCACGTCTAAAGAGCCGGAAGGAATTGGCGGCACCTTGAAAATCAACACGATCAGAAACCATTTCAGTCTTCAATCGAAAAATTACGTAATCTTATATAGGACTGTTTGGAATTTTTTATTTAATGCATAACTCTACGTTTTTATATTTGTGTATCGCTCCGTATAAATAAACCACCTGCATCTCTTTTTACGACCTTTTAGCAATTCCATTTAGGTAATCCACCATTCACAAACGTCAATTCTGAGATTTATTCACCCATAAAAGTCCCTCTAAACGCACCTAAATATCCCTCATCCTTTTATCCCAACTTCTGACCAACAAAACCGATGACATTCAATCTCCGATTTCCCTTAAAAATGAACCCCCCAATTACCTCCAGCAGATTGATTTTCATAACCGATTGGATCGACAACGTGACCCGTAAAAAAGGAAAACTTTCGCACAAGAAAATACATTTTTCCTTCCGGCCAAGATTAAACGTCACCTGATCGGAGTTGCCTCGTCAATTCCCTACAGAGACACGTCTTCATCCCTTTTTTTTCCTAACAATACATATGTTCGTTTTTCTTGTGCACTCCAGATTAGATGGACGGGGTATAATGCTGATTTCCGCAAAAGCTAGATCCCGAGGGAATCTCTGCTTTGTACCGTTGATGGTTCTGGGATGTCCCTAAGAAGCCGTCAAGAATCCGCGGATGTTCCCTGGCTAATCATCAGTGGAGTTCCTGAGGGAGAGGATCTAAGAACCGGATGGTGTTTAGATTTACTTTGGGTAGGGAGATGGTTTAATATGTCACGAGGTGACAGGGTGGAAAAATTTCACGCTAAATTAGGCTGAGGCCCTAAACGTCTCTTCCAATATGAGATGGAGTTATAAAGAGCTCCAGGAAAAAATAAATAACCAGGGCGAGATTCGTAATGTCCGGTGTAAAAACCCCTCTTGCACGCGCCGTATCTATAAATACCCGTGTATAAATAAATAACCAGGTTTACGACGTGGATAAATAATCCTGCGAAAAATAAAATTTCCATCATCAACTAACTATTGATTGAGTTTAATAAAACTCCTTTTGTGACAGTCTGAACTCGGCGTCAATTAATTAAACTCGACAGCTGTATTTTACACTCAGGTCAACAGCAAAAGCGAGATATTGGGAAAAATAACCATTAAATAACAATTATTCCATCAATCACAGCAACGCACCGATTTCAGAATTGGAAAAGTGACATTTCACTGACCAATTACCTACGACACTGTTGTTTCCGATGATGATGATTTATAAACGTCATCCAAACATGGTCATATCAACTAAATGGAGAGTAAAAACTGAGCTGATGAGGCAATTAAAATTGAGTTATTGTAGCGATGTTGTTGCAAGAACAACGAAATGGAAAGATCGTGGCATGTTGGGAGAATATCAAAGAAAACCACCGACGGAAAAAAAATTCAAACTATAAGATTAGGTATCAATTGACATACAACGGCTCTAAAATGTCATCACAATCTATAGATGGCAGTCTTACCAACCTGTAAAAAAACTAGAGAATAGACTAGCCTCGAGTCCATTACGTGGTAAATGATAACAACAACGAAACAATAAAAACGAACTTCATTTTTAATTAGTCCATTACGAACCATAAAAATCTATTAATCCAATAAAGAATCCGCTTCATTTCCTCGAAACATTCCAACCATCTGCTCCCAAGCTTATAATCAGCAAGTTTAACCCCTCATCCCTATAAAAAATTAATTAAAACTTGAAAATTACACGACAACCATCTAAAACATTTCACGACATCTCGTCTCATCTTTTTAAATTTGTATAAAGCTCCGCAGACACCAAAAGTGACATTTCATTCTAGTCCATAAAACAAAAATGAACAAGACAAAGCTCTAAAAGAAAATCTGGGAATTTTTAATGGAAGCTGACGTAGATACCCGATATCGTCTGGGATTACCCGAATCCCACACCCTTAATTCAAAATTAACGAGGGTTAAATCGATTCGCGCCTAAATCAGGATCATGATTAGTTGAGAATTATTGCGTATATGTACAGGCAAATGCATATTTCTGCTATCAGTTTGCACACGTGTAATTGTTGTGATATTAACCACCTGCTGCTTGTAATTTCCGAAATGGGGATGATAGCGCATTGTGATACGTTTGTTGGGGTTGTCTTTCATCATTATTGCCTCTAAAAGGGGTCAAATGGTCAACCTCGGACGTTGGGCCATTTCGACCGCAATGGAGACTTCAACGGGTCAAATTTTTACTATAATTATAATATTATACAAAAACAGATGCGTCTGGTGCGCATGAAAAATACGTAGAATTTAACAAAATCACCGGCCAAGTGATCAAAGCTGTAATAGAAAATTTAATTCTCTTTACGAACATCAGTTTTGTCAATTGTTGTGGTTTTAGTTCAAACAATGCAACCACTGGACGTAATCAAACACCGGCGCTATTTAATTTCAAACTTAGGATGTTATTTATTTAATGAAACAATGAATAATAAAAGTGGATTTTTGACCATGTAAATAAAATAAATGAATCGGATTTTTTGTGTATAATTAACCACAAAAATTAAACATGAACTAACGATATGTGTTTACTTTACAGATAAATATAAACTGTAAACGCAGGCATGGAAATCCAACTTTATAACACAATATGGAATGTTTATAAAGTTTTGAAATGTTGATTGAAATTTTATTTTTCAACAAAAATTCAAACGTAAAATACCTACTCAAAATAAACAAAAATTAGCGTACAATAATGGAAGGGATTTTATACACTTTAAACACCAAAGCATAAATAAAAATTAACAAAAAACGAGCGGATTTAGTGAAATTATTTTTTACCGGCGCATCCACCATTTTACATAAAGCTATTATTTTAAGCGTCTGATCAAAATCCGTAATTTTTCACTCAGGAAAATAACTTTTAGATTTTGACAGTACGACACCAAGTAATGCGGAATCTCATTTAAGACGTTTGTGGCATTTAAAAATTTTAATTTGAGATTAGTCATTTTTAGACTTTGGCATTTAAAATTGTTGACGTAATAAATTTCACTCGCCGCTTTATTGCAGTTCACAAAACAAAACTATAAATTCGCGAACATTCCAAGCGTCAAAGAATTTGTGATCTGAATTTTTTCAGAATCGACTAAATTTCAAATTTCGAACTTCTCACCACTTCTGGTATTGCAAGCTCATAACTCCCGCACTGCAGTGGTGTGACAGTCGATCTATTTCAGATCCTCCAGTTCTCGTCTTCTTTATAGCCCCATAAACACGAACTCTTTTAAAATGTATGACGCCGTGAACTCCGAAGTGTTAGAAATGCCGCAACATATTTCAGTTCGTCCTCCATCAAACCTTTTTTTTTTGAAATTTTCTTTGTGTTATTCGTCCATAAACTTTTCCCCGCAGATTAATTCATTAGGATCCCTTTTATCATTTTAGTCACGTACTCCGGAGTAGACGAGGGAGCAGTTTTCTTCAGATTCAGGTAAACCTCTACACGAAATTAACGGATGGTTTTGTAATATCATTTGCTACGAAATCTATTAGATACTTGGAACTTTTCTACGGTTGGTAATACGATGATGCATTATCCTGTTTTGTGTTTATTTTGTTAGGGAACTTTAGGTTCATGTATGTAAACTTTGTTAAAAAAGGGATGGTTTCCGGTTCAGAGCCGGATTAGAGATTTTCTAGTGATTCTATCGAGTTACTGAAAAAATGTAGTTAGGAGTTAATATTCCCATCGAGTTTGAAAACAAACATTTGGTAATGTTTACACTAAGTTTGTTGAACTGTAAGTCTCATTCAATAATTTAGCAGTCGTTGGCAGCAGTGTGAGTCTAATAAAATTGGCCGACTCAGAGTGTGCTAATAGCGAGGATGATAGGTTTAAGCCGTGTGAAATTTTAGATGATCTATTTTTGATATCGTGGGAGAGTCAAGGAAAGTATAAGCGTAGGTTGACGCTTGAGTTGATATATAGTCCCAATTAAAATATGAAATGGATGGAAACCCTAAACGTCAGGTAAAACGAGAAATTCTACTGTATTTAACTCCGTAATTTACTAATTTCATCCCCTAAATTTTAGCATCATCCCTTAATTTACAGTAACAGTCGTAAAACCAGGGCCTCCGTCCTCTTTTTCCCGACAATTTCATTGTACCACCGAATAATTAATTAATTACATTTCGGTTGATTTAATTCCTTTTCGCAGTGCAGTTCGTGTAGGATCCTTCACACATCGATAATTTCCTAATCCTGTTAGATTATCCAGTTCAATGAGTGTTAATGCACGTGTTATGTATAGTGCTATGTTCTCTCCATCGAAACAAACACCAATATAATGCCAGAAATTGTCAAATAGGAAAATCTATCTGCATTCAATCCAATTATCTAGCATATAATATCGCTTCAGCTTTTAAATTCGTCCAGAGCTCAACAGAGCATCTCAAAACTACAAAATGTTGATTCTACCGATACGATAACAAGTTGAAAGTTTCAAACTATGTGCTCGTATAGAATCTAAAGTTTAATGTAGTCGGTGCCTCATTAGTTCATTACCAAACGATGTGAAAAACTGGAAGGGAATTTTATTTTATTTTTTCTCGGCGACTTTGTTATAAAGTTGCATAATTATTATAAAAAGAGAAAGTGTGTATAATTGATATTTATTCATGTGTGCGATTTTATTGTGGATGTGGTTGATAAAACGCTATTTTTCTCCACTTATTATTGTTATCAGTAATTGTGAACTTCCACAACTGAGAACTGAGCTGCATTTAGTCGCAATCACAAAAAATGCTCAGAATAGAAACCTGTATTATCTACTGTGGTGAAATTAGATGCGCTTGTTAAACATGGGTACCCACATGAATATGGATATGATATTATAGAGCAAATGACGCTGTACTGTCTTTATTTAGATATGATTACTCTCTTCATGTTATAAATGGTTTTTTGTATTGATGAGCGTCATTCGTTTTTTTCCCTTTGAATAAAAAAAGGGTTCCCAACCTCGCAGCTAATTTCCCCCGTTTTTTCTTTGTCGAATTTAGATCAAGGATACTGTGGAGAAAAAATATCGGAAGTACATTTTTCTTCATTTAAACCCGTTAATTTTTCATCGAGTAATACCACAATAACTCAAAAACTGTGACATTTAATCGATATCGGGTATTCGCAACAATTCGCCAATCTGGACAATGTTAGCAACCAAACTAATTAATTAATTCATCATGACAATAGCATTGCTCGCTTCGCTCGCTCGAAATTTCACTTAATTACCCTCCCAGAAGACAGCTTTCGAACGTGGATGTTATTAATCAAAAGCTTGAAATTCCCTTAACCCATCTATCGTCTTGCAATAAATTTCGACAAGGTATTTATCTTATTCGAGAGCTTACAAGTCATTTGTAGACAAATTAGCACCGAACATTTCAAACTAAACCTCGAGGAAATTCGATATCGCTCTGAATCAAGTGTTACAAGTCTTAATTGATGCCGTGTCTTCCCTCCTTTATATTGATTGGATTATTTTTCAACCTGAGAAGATTGTGCGGGTTTCGACAGGACCGTATTGACAGAAATCGTTCAGGGCCGTAATAATTACTTTTGGAAAAACTGCAGGAAGTTCGCAACGTTGAGCGTTATTTGAACAGATGCCCGTCCAGATTTGGCCCTAGACCGCATACAACCGTAATTCAACAATCCTGCACCGGATACATGAGTGTGCGGTAGAGCTTCCAAACGCTGGTTATTTATTAAGGCAAAACTCAAAGGGATTCGAACAGTTGGAAGGTTTTTCCTTCTCTCTACTAATACATCAACGTATATGGAACTGTTAACGCCGAATTTATAACTTTATAAACTTCCTGCATGATAACCACAGCGAGAATTATAACCGTGTTGGAAATAACTTTCCAAATCTGGATATATGAGCATAAAAAAGTATATTGGGATTTTAATAATCTGATTAAACGTAATTTCGTGTTGTTTCGCCGAACTAGAAAATTGTGCCTTCGGGAATTGAACATTTTTTAGCTTGTTTCTGATTGGCAAACTTTTTATGTATGTTTCCCAGCATTCAGCTATTGTGTGCTAACCTTTCATATTACGAAATTTATAACCAAAATGTTGCATGTTATTAACACTAAAAAATAATTTGTGGTGAACACCATAATGGATATTTTTACACTCTTACGACCCTAATGGAACTGCAATATGCAGTAAATTATCCATATTTTATTATCGATTAGTTGTCACAGCTTTTGCATTATTGCAGGACCGTTTTGATGAAAAATTCAGTTTTAAATAAACAGTAAATGCACTTTGAACACTTTAAAATAAATGACTTCAATTATTGAAAGATTCGTAATATGCCCCCTCGGGGGGTCCATTGTCAACCATTTAACAATGCCCCATTCATCCAACATTGCAAATGGTAATAAATAAAATCTGTTATTGTGGTGAAAAATTACCCATTGTCCCACTGAAGCCAGAAATTAGAAATCATGAAACGTGAAAAACTGGCTATTTATCCAAATTATCGCGTAACATCACTTAACCGCACTTATTACTTTCACCAAATTTGTATCTTCGCGTACCGTTACTGAGATGTGATTAAGAGCCATTTAAAATGCTAATTTGGTGGGTGGAGTGAAATTAGTAAGATTAGAATTCTTCAAATATTTTCATAAAACTCGATTTTGAAAGAATTTCTATTAAAAAACTTATTTAATGGTTGTTACTATCTGAAAGCGTTTCTTGGTACACAATTACAGTTTAATATCAGTCAGTTATTTAAAAAACAATCTAAAGAAAAACATCCATGTGCGAGTTTCCTTGTTGTTTTTGTTCACGCTTGAGTTAACAGGAATAGGAAGAAGATTTATTTCGGCTTTGCCGTGGGTGGTTACCTTTATTCGAGTTTACTGCGGCATATGGAATCCCCCCATCTAGTGTCTTTTATGATGTTGGCGGAGAAATAGTATTTACTTTGTTGTTTTGAATTCATCTCAAAGCACATTATTCTTTGAATGATACGCTAGAGAAACGCTCTCAGTAGTGTTATTACGAAATAAACATTTTATATTGGATTGAGGCGACTTGCAGTTTGCGACAAAGTTGAGATTCCTGTCTTCCACATACGAGGCTAGTTATAAAATTTTACTGTCAACATTTTTGATACGTCTGAAACTTAAACGCTCGTTTGCGTTACGAAATACTCAATTTAGTTGTGGGAAAATAGATTTCATGTTATTGAATTCCGTTATAAAAGGAAATTGGAGGAAAAATAGATGGTTCCCTCGTTTTAATTTTCTCTTGTTTCAATGGAAGCTAAACGCTTTGTTTTCCAGGTTGTCTGAAATTTATTGATAAAATATTCTGTGAAGGTTTCACCACAACGACTTGATGGCTAAATGAATTTCCATCAGAATTTGGTCAAATTGAAAATTAAAAAGTAATGAAACCATCGGAGCATAACGTTTATTTTTTCAAATAAAAATTAACTGTGCATCGAAAACGCTCTCAATCTTTCAACAATCTGCCAATTTTGAAAATGTACAAATGGATAGCTGTGCATTTAGATTGGAAACAAACAATCCAAAATTAGGACATTCAAAATTCCTGAGGAGCATCATTTTGGCCACCTGTTACAAATGGGTAGTCTTACAACAACGACATAACTAAATAAGGAATTTAACTGCTTGATTAGCTCCCAATACGTAATCCTTAACGTTAGGTAATTATGCTAATTAATTGTCAAAATACAGCAAAAATATCAAAAGATAGTAACATACCTAATAAAACAAGTAGGCGATGATAACACGACAGTTTAAAAAAAGTGGATAAAGTTAACCCACATAAAATTTTATAGTTAATAAACTTCACGGAAGTCACAAATACGACAAAAACACACGCACGATTTGGCTTCCCCGTGATTTTCCTAAATTTTCTCCACAAATGAAAATATGACACTTTAAAACTAACTCGCAGCCGCCTTTTTGTAAAGAATTTAAAAAAAACACCGACGCGAATTACCCATGTTTGGAGTAGGTAAGTATTGTTACTTTCAATTACTGAAGATGACCTCCGTTCTTCCTTTCCTACTCAACCGCAACAGTAAAAGTACACAAACTTTGCGCTGTTTTTTAACATTTTTAATTTTTGGTGTAAACATTTGCGCACGTTCTCGTAACTAAAATTACCGTTACTTATTAAAATTCAGCGAGGATCATCTTTAGGATGACATGCGGAAGATCAAAAGAACCAAAATAAAGAGAATGGGAGGATAAAAACAAGACTTACCTTGAAAACACGAGAAGTTTATGGGGAAGCGATGTTGAGCTTGGAAATCTGGGAAGAAGTCGCAAATTCGGTTGTGTTGACGGAAGAATCGTGCGACACGTATAGGTTAACTTTTGCGAAACACACACCGCACCTGCGAGAAGAGGTTTGCCAAACTGACCGAAATGCGAGCAGACACGACTGACAGATAGTGTGAGAAAAATGACAGAAAACAACAAATGATAGTAGTGCTCTCTTATGGGAATATATCGAAACTAGCTGCGAACAATAGAAAGGTAGCTGTATTACCGACCAGGGAAATGACGCTCAAATTTGAAAATTCCTTCAGAATCATATTAAAACACATGCGCTTTTATCAAATTTATTTTAATCAGACTGTGGGATCAATCCGTTTAGTTGGGGTTGCAAGAGTTCTTCGGTGATTCCGTTGACCATGTCTTTCAACGTTGCTATAATGGCAGCACGATCTCTGTAATTTTATTCTGCGAGTGAAAATTGTGTTCAATTTGATTACGACAATACGTACGAATTTCCCACAGGTGCGCACATTTCCGTGTAATATTTTATTTTTGGTTCAGTTCCACTAGTTCGCAGAGTGCATACCAAACCGTTGGCGAAACTAAAAGTGATCATTTGACTGCTCTTGGACACTGGTAAAATGGCCTTGTTATCAGGCTGCGTGTTATCGAATCCTGTCGTCAAATCTCTAACACTATTAATTTCGTATTTCCCCGCAATCCGGGCGGGATACTAAAAATGAAACTATCATGTAAGAAGACATAATTTCACACCTACAGTTGCTTGGCCGTTAAAATTCCGGATCCTCTCAAAAATGCTCTTGATTTTCTCTCCGTCGTGGCATATAAAATACGAATTTAGAGAGACGTGGTAGCCGTACTCCTGGTAAATTTCCTCCAGTTTTTCCACGAGGGTTTTATTTTGGTCGTACAAGTATGACGTCAATGATGCCAACTGACACGCGGCGGAGACGCCGTCCTTGTCCAGTACGGCAGAACCACAACAGTATCCGATCGCTTCTTCGAACGCAAAAATGACTTCCTTTCTTTGAGCCAACAAATCGTAAGTCTTGTTACCCATCCACTTAAAACCGGTTAGAGTCTCGATGAAATTAAAGCCTTCTTTTTTCGACATTGAGCGCAGAATTTTCGAACTGACTGTACTGGAAAGCATGTACACGTCACTCCAATTTACGGCAACTTTACTCGTTTTGCGGCAGAAAAAAATCCACCAGCCCAACAAGGCGCCCAACTCGTTACCATTGAAGACTCTCCATTCGTTGGTTCTAGAAACTGAAGTTAAAAAGATTTACTGCAAACGAATGGTTTTACTTTGGATTTTTTTCGGCTGCGGCCATGCGATCCGCGTCCGGGTCGTTCGCGATGATGACGCGACTTCCTTTGGCGTTCGCTGTTTTAAACGACAGGTCCAGACTGCTTTTTCCTTCTTCCGGGTTCGGAAATCTGCAAAACACGTTTGTAAGCAGTTGTGGAAACTGAAATCTGTTATTTCTGTTTGTCTCACTAACAGAGTTAAGTTTTTTTTTATTATAATGTACAAAGAATGTTTACTTGACGGTCGGAAAATCGGGATCCGGATCCTTTTGTTCTTCCACCGGCACCATCTTTACCCCAATCGCATCAAAGACTTTCTTTACGTAAGGATAACCAACCCCATGCATGGCCGTGTAGGTAAACAGCACGCCGGCTTTCCTATTCACCTCCTGATATTGAAGAAGAATAGAATCTTGAATAACCGAAACGTAATCTTGCATTGTTTCGGCCCACGGATCGCTCAGTAACTTATTTTTAAGTATTGAAGTGTCCCAGGAGGTTTTCAGAGGCTCTAGATTACTGAGGATGTGCTTCTGGATGTCTTTATCGACAGGGGAAACAATTTGTGCACCGTTAGCGCCGTACACCTAAAATAAAAGAATTGGATGCAAAACACGAACTGGTGGAATTTTACCTTGTAACCATTGTCCTCTTTGGGATTGTGCGACGCTGTCACCATTATCCCCAACAAACTCTTAAATTTAGCCACGGTGAAGGGTACGAATGGCGTCGGGACGACATGACTGAACAATCGGACGGGATATCCAGCGTGTAAGAAAATCGCCGCGGTTAGTTCTGCCCATCTGTGAAAAAAGTTTAAATTTCCCGCTTTCTATGGCGCGGAATTTGATTTTACCGTCGACTGTTGTGCCGCCCGTCGTATCCTATCACGATCCCAGCGCTTTGTAATTTTTTTTTATCACAGTTTTCTAAGTACTTGAGGACCCCCTGGCCTGTCTGAATGATGACTAGATCGTTCATAGCGGCGTACCCAGCTTCCATTTTCCCCCTCAATCCGGCAGTACCGAAAGACAGTCTATTAAGAAGAATTTTCGACAACTCGTCGATTTTTTTTTCGGAAACCAATCTTTGAATAGAGGCGGAAGTTTTTTCGTTTCGGTCCCAGGCCAACCATTCTTCGATTTTTGCATCGAGGCTTCCAGATTTTGCCATTTTAGAATTCTGTAATAAGTCAAAAGGTTATCCCAAATGCGTGGAACAATTCGCCAAAAATTGCTTCACAATGGAAAGTTACAACCTCGGCAGTATTTACACAAATAATAAAAAATGGTTTAATTGGTGCTCGTTGGCGCTCTACTCACAGAAACAAAGTGGTAACGAAAGGTGCGAAGTAACAATTCCGGAATATTAAAAAACGTCTGCACCAGAGCGTCACACGTTTTACTATGAGCTGCGTTGGCAAGTTTTGATCTTCTTATCTCACTGATAAAACGCACCAGGAATACGATTCCGTGTTCAAGTGACAAGCTTCTTTCGTCAAAAAATGTCAAAATAAAATGTAAGTGTGTTTTCGTATTTTTTTTTCAAAAATACCACATCTCAGAGGGTGAAATATGGTGAGTTTTTGAAAATCGCCGCCCATTAATTCAGCGCCGATTTAGTATTATCTGTATTTGTTTAAGTAAGCCGCGATGACATCTGACAACATTAACTTGTAAACGAGTCCTGAAAGTTCGAGTTTAAATCGTAAAAATGATTGGTGGCAATAGTGTTAAATTGATGGGTCAAATTCTTCAGTCGAGTGCTAGAAATTCGTTAGATCCATACGGCCTCTCATTTTCCCAGTGCATGGATAAACCAATATAAAGGTACTTAAATTTTCATGTGCACTGTTAATTTTCACCTTGAAATGTTTTATTCGCAATTAGTAAAATCAACTTGACCCGAATAACACATGTGCAGTAAAAATTCCTTCAAATAATTACCACTGTTTTTAACACTTGACAGCTCAAAAAAAAAACAAATTGCGCTGCCACCACTCACCACCAAGTAAAAATACCTTTTATCAGTAAATCTATGCTCCGGAAATGAAATAATTAATTGCGTGCGGGGGCGTCTTTCATTATCGAACCCCAAACGAGCGACTGTTAGATACCGAGCGTGACACAAAAACGTTCGGCGAATCGATATCCACATACAACACCACGCCAGATAATACGTACGATGAAGGCGCCGCGACGCAAGAATAGAAAATGAAGTGGACGTCGTGCCGTCGTGTCGCATTCAACGCTACTTGTTACAGGAAATGGAGGCAGGCGTCGTCAAGATAGCGGAAGACAGCGACTTCGACATGTTGAAGAAGCTAGTCGACGACCACAACAACTGGAAACTGGAATACGACAAAGGGGACGACGTAAAGGCACGTGTTTATTGAATTTGTTTATTAGCGCATTTTATCATCCTCGGTCGATTTTTTTCGATAAGAATGAAGCGCACGCCTCTGACTGTCATGGCGCGTGTTTTAAACATTTTTAGTTGCAGGTGTGGACCAAATCGACGAAATATTGTAATTTTAGAATGGTTAAAGTACAATCAGTCTTCCAAAATATTTCTGCGAACACCATGTTTGATGTGCTACATGATCCCGATTATAGGAAAGATTGGGATGAACACATGATTGCCTCTGTAGAAATAGGTTACCTAAATCCAAACAACGACGTGGGCTACTACGCTCGTAAGTCCCAAGAATTACGAAAAACACTCCCGTAATCTCCGAGTTTCAGTTTCTTGCCCCGCTCCGGTGAAAAATCGGGATTTTGTCCTGCAGCGGTCGTGGCTGGATTTGGGGAACGAGAAACTCATCCTCAACCACTCGGTTCCTCACAAAGACTACCCCCCACGAAAAGGCTTCATCAGGTATGTGTAGTAGACCTTACATGCAGAATTACCAACAAAATAAATTTTTAGAGCGACGTCACACCTGACGGGCTTCGTGGTGAGGCCGGATAAAAACGGCTGTTTTTTGGGCTACGTGTCCCAGACGGATCCCAGGGGAAAACTTCCCATCTGGTTAGTAAACAAAATCACCCAAAAATTCGCACCGAAAGTCGTAAAACAGCTAAAAAAGGCGGCTGAAGGCTACGAAGTTTGGAAATCTGCACAAAGGAATCCTCTCCTAAAACCGTGGGCTTACCCCGAGCTCACTTTGATGTCCCCGAAAATCTCGACAACTGACGTAAGGTATTTAAATGTTATTATAACTTACTGTTCAATTTTATATACAGTGTGTGCCAAGTAATGCGAGCACGAATGTTAACGACGACGAATCCGAATAACGACCCCCGTTTAAAAAGGATATTTTAGAGATCGAATTTATTGTAAGGAGGGTAACTAGAATAGATATTTTTACTTTGTAGTTCACAGAAGTGAAGTTATTTTATAGATCTAGTCTGTTGAGAAGTCAGTAGCGAGAACAGCTCCGCCATATTGCAGGCTCAAACATGCAAAATGGCGCTCGCTATTCTACAATCACTGACTCCGGTTTGTTATTATAAGATTGTTGATAGTTTAATAGTGCAATTTAATCAAAGTTTTCGAAAATATCGCACCGAGAATCGTGACGGCGCCTATTTACGTTAAGTATTCTTCGCAACGAATTTCAATTATGTGAACCCCACAAAAAATTCTAGTCCCTTATAGATCTTTTTTCTAAGCGTTGCGAATTTTTACAAACGCGACGTTTCTGCTTCGGCAAAAATTTCTTTTCAGTATTGTTATCAGTATTGTATATAAAAAATTATACCGAGTGTTCAGAATATGGGACAATCCAATGGTCATTTTTATTTTATCTAACAAGCAGAAACGGAAAAGTGTGATATACCGTATGATCCAAATTGACTGATGCGGAAACAAATGTTGCGTTTTAAGGAACAAAAAAATAAAATAAAAATACCAGTCAAGTTAGAGAGACAATCACGACTTCTCTGTTGGTCCTACGAGCTGTGCACTCCTAAAAATTTGCATTTAATTTGCTAAATTCTAAGAATTAAACACCTAATTATTAAGTTTAAACTGTTCTCTTTAAATTTTCAATAAAAAATTGGCTAAAATGTGATTTTTCTTTAAAAAAAAGTGGAGTTTTCGTTAGCCTACATTGGGTTATAAACTTTCCATTACTTTGATAACGAAATTAATATGAGATTCCGCATAAGATATGCCGTTATCGTCATAATTACCCACTTTCATGTCTTGCCTCGCCTCTGGCCCTATGATAATATTTCGTACCGCTAACTTATTGATAACCTAATAAGATGGGGGTTGGATTGCGGTATTGAAAGAGTATGATTTGTCAAACCCGTATAAGGTCACATTTTTTGTAGTAACGTAGGCTGCCGCAAACTCCCTAATGTGTATAAAACGGCAATTACAAATTAAATCCTTCCATAATTCTTTGTTAAGCAATTCACTTGTTATTCTTGACAATAAGCACGAGTTAACAATAAATTTGCATAGCAAAAGTGCGGAAGACATCAAGAATAATTACCATTTAAAACTGCAAAATCGGCTTCGAGGCAGCCTTTGAAATTTGCAATGCGTTGGTAACTCTGACTATTACTTGCTAACATACCAAAACTTACCAACGATCTGATCACACTTTCAGTTGCGCGTCACGCTCGTCGAACCCGAAATCGATAATTTCCGATTTTCGAGAAATAATTGGAGAAACCAGGAATCGGTTTTGTATGACGAGATAATCGCCATAAAAATTTCCCATCACTGCTTCAACGTGACAACGACACGATTAGCTCTTCATATTGTTCACCACCTAATTAGTTCACGCTAAAGTCATCACCAAAACGGCTTTCAAACACACTTCGTCGACAGTCTGCGACCACTTTTCACCCAAAGCATGTCTCCGAAAGCGTCTTCAGATTTCGGTTTATACAGAGAAAAGCAAAAAACTAAGTTTTTGACGCCGGGGAGGATAACCGGTGTCGTTGTGATAACAGTGATATTTCTTGGAACGGTAAGTAACTATATACTATTTTTATTTCCTATCACTCTGGAAAATTCCAGATAACGTTTGCGTTGGTACAAATGATTGAACCCATTGAAAACTCCCCGGCTCGGGCGGAAAAACTGTCTCGACAGATGCACCCAAAACCTTTCGGATTGACTTACCGCGGACAACAACCCTCGGAATTCACAACGACAACAGAAAGAGTCACCACTTTACAATATCCGCAGGTTGGAGTCAGTACTCGATACATTTCTAATAACATCCAAGAAGTCGATCCCCGATACTTTCCTCAGAACTTCCGAGGAATCGGTACAAGATACTTTCCTAATAACATCCAAGAAGTGATCGGATACGCTGATTACGAGCTAAAGAAAAAGTACAAGCAGTCCTCGAGTCAGTTTGTTCCACTCAACAAACACGCGAAGAATTTTAGTCTCAGCGATAACGATCCGTTTTACTTCTTCAAACCTCAAGATCCAGGAGAGGTCAATCTGTTATCCACCGGAAGCTTTCGATTTGCGCCTCCTTCATGGAGCAACTTGAAAAGGAAAATCCCTCAAATTTACAATACGAAGAGAAACGAAGTTTACGGAAAGCCTGTAAGTGTGACGCTGAACGTTTATCCTAATAAAGAGAGGGAACGTCGTGGGAGTCTGAGGCAGTTTTTAAGTCAGAGGATCGAGAATATTCAATCTAGGGTGGGATATCCGGGGACCAAGCCGAAGAAAATGGTCATCCAATTTAATCTGTACCCTCAAGATCTGGAGAATCAGCCCCGGGAGGAGCAGGCTGCCCCCATCACTTGATTATTTTACGTTAAATATGTACTCTTTTGATTGAGTTATTCAAATTATTGTTGTATCAACATTTATTCTAATAAATGTTTGTGCAAATATTGTGCAAACTACGAAAACACCATAGTTTCATTAGTGTAGCAGATGTACGGTACAGATGTACAGACAATTAAAAAAAGAAAATGAAAATTGAGAAAACACGGTTATCACGTTATCAACAATTGGTGTCTGATTGTGACTGTACTACTTAAGTAAGTATATAAACGTTAAAAAAATAACACCCTCGGTATAATTCTTATAATAGCTCAGTTTAATCTTAAGACAATGCATAATCAAGTTTAAGAAATCCTTAATGAGCAGGATTATCAAAAAACGTTATTAACAACAGATAATAGGAACTTTCCGAGATTTTCTTTTTCGCGATCAAGTGAACAACATGGAACAGTGTAAATTAACCGACAAGGACAAGACCATCCAAATATACGTCCAAGAGAAAAAACCTCCTCTTCCGAGTAAATACCTACAACTCGTCCAAAACGAAAAAGTGAAAAAACCCCTCGTCGGCACATGTGACATCTTTCTCTCTTTGCTACTCCTCAGTCCTTGCGTTGTGGGCTTTTGGCGAGGCACCTGGATCCTCCAAGATGTGTACAAATCGTACTTTCCACCATGGTTCTGTTTACTTGTGGGTATCATCTTTTACACAATCGCTGTTATCGTTCAAGACTCCTTCAATACAATCGCGAAGGAGAAAATGAGTGTGAGATTGTTGGTCGCCACGCGTGTCTACACTTACATTTTCGCCGTTTCCTCAACCATGACTTGGAGAGGCGGGTGGGCTTACATAGACGCGTTTTTTGGAGTTGAGGCAAGTCCTTTTGGAAGTGTTATCAGAAGAGGGAGCGGAAACATGATGGCGGCTTGTGGAGTCGCGTTTTTGTGCATCATCGGCTGCAGGAGCCTCAGGAACTGTGTGGCACCTCCGTTCGTTTTCAGCACGGATAGGAAGAGGCACACGTTCATCATTCCGACGAGGTTCAGGACCAAGGTATAGTGCATGGTGGCACCACCGTTACAATAGTACCAACACCTCTCAAATTCCACCACAACTGTAAATATTCCTCTATTTTGTAGGATAAGTAGGTCGTGATTTTACATGACGGGCACGGTCTAGAAACGCTATCATTCTTGAGTATTTACAGCCATTTTAATTATGTTCGCCTGGAGGATATGCAACCAACAATAATCGAATTGGTTGTTGAAGGGTGACTCAAAATAGCATTTTAATTTGATCGCGCGAAAATTTTTCTCCCCGTCCGCATAGCAAAAGATGAATATCGATGCAATGAATTTCGCTATCGTTTCACTAGGGTCAGTTTATCTATGGTACATGGTCAAAGGGCAATAACGTCTTCTTTTCAAAACAGTTTCCAGCATCCTTCTCTTGGCCGCTTGATCGTCGCAACAATAAATTAAATTGTACCACGTGGTATCCCCTCCAAGAATTCGAACCATGTAGGGTGACCACTGTTATCACCGATTTGATTTAGTACTGTTTATTGTTCCTATAAACAAAGACAAGTGCACGCAACGCACAACCAAACAAACGCATGGATGTTGTTATAGCATCGTCCGAAAGGCAAAGATGAGGGGAAGTACCGCCGGACTTCCGGACACCCTGAAGACGCACCACAACGCCTCCTACTATGCTGTCTTGTCGATCCTGGACGCATTCTTCTCTTCTCTTGTGGTGGCGCCTTTAGTGGTCGGTTATTGGAGAAGTATTTGGGAGTTGATGGCGATTTATGTGTATCCCGACGATGAACTTTTGAGTTCTTCAATATCCACCGCAGTGGGGATCGTGGGGCATTTAGTGTTTATGTTGCTTCAACATGCGTTCGAGAGGTACTTGCATCCGGATCGTAACCGGATCTTATTTTACGTGATGTCAAGAGTGTATACCGTGTGTTTCGCTTTTATATGCGTGAACGGGTGGAGAGGACCGTGGCAACTTTTGGACTTGTACACCAAAAACGAAATGTTGACGGTGGTGGCGCCTACGATTTTGGGAATTGTTGCTTTGGCGGCGATGAGAGCGCTAAGAAACGTCTCGGCGACGCCTTTTGCGGTCTGCACAGATTCAGTTAAGGGATATTTCGATATTTTGACCATGTTTAGAGTCACGGTAAGTCGAATTTTCGTCGAAAATTTTGGATTTCCGGTGATTTCAAAAATTGCAGCTAGTTACCGAGTTTAAGCAAAATGACCGTGACACGAGCTAACGATAATTCCCATAATACCTATTGTGTCGTAACATGACAAAATTATTCGCAATTATGTCCGACAATCTTGAAAACCGCATTAATCTTCGTATTTTAGATCAGCGAAAACGCCGCTCTTTACATCCTGGATTGTCTCTTTTCGGTACTGGTGGTCGGTACTTTGGTGGTGTTTGTCTGGAGAGGCGCATGGGCCCTGGTGGACATCTACCTCTTTCCAGAGAATGATATTTGGTCGGCTTGGGCTAGCCTGGTAACCCGTCCTCTTTTCCCCCGCAAAAATTAAGCCTTTTTGTAGATTATAGGCTACACCTCCGTCGCGATAGCCTTCATCTTGCAACCATTAATGCGCTGGTTGTGCGACCGCATTACCGGAGTCGCCAGATTGTTAGTCGCCGACTTATTCTTAATTTTGTCGCTCATCGGAACTGTAAACGTATGGAGAGGCATCTGGAATCTCCTCAATCTCTACTTGTTACCAGGTACTACCAAAACTACACAAAAATCTTGTGCTAAAAACTCGTTCCAGATAATTTAGAATTGAGCTGTTGGATCACGCACTGGGTCTGCCTAATCATTCTCGTTCTCTTGGGATGTTCAAACTCTTTACTAGTTCGAGGGGTGTACATCGACGCCGAAGAGCCCGCGGGAAAATGTGTAGTGTTCCCTTGCTATTACCTCCGACTCATTTTCCAAGAGCAGAAACTGAAGAAGTTGGACAATGAACGAAACAAGGCCGAGCTGGTGAACGTAAACAATCACATCCAAATTTTAGAAGTTAATCACAAGGAAGGTGATGTTTGACAGTGTTCGATGTACATAAAGTAGACGTGTAAATAAGAGACTAATAAATGAATTCAACAGTCTTTCTCTTTGTAATTGGGCAAAATTAGAATCAAAGAGTCTCAGCAGGATTTTATTAGTGGTGACTAGTGACATCCTGACCTACTAAATGCTTTGTGAAGTAATTCAAGTGAATGCGGATGCAGGCGCTTCCTAATTTGTTAATTGCTAATTAAACGAATAAAACAATTACCTGTTAACTCGAATCAAGTTTGATTGCAGAGGCCTACAAACGAGAAATCAAAACCACAGGTAATTACACGACAAGTTTGAGTCAAGGTAAAAACGTGTTGTAGACTTCTTTCCTGTCAGTGTGAAGTGTGAAGTGCGTCCGAGCGAATATTAGAAGAGACTTCAACAGGTTTATTTTGCATCGTCTTCAGGTACGATTTTAGTACGTAAAAGCAATTGGAAACACTAACAGTTTCGGCTATTTACTTCTGGGAATCTATTAAATTCCGTAACTTCCCAAATGGAATTTCCGCGGACTCAATGTCGCAAACATGTCCACGGTCAACACTGTAAATAGACGAGTGCGGGGGTGTACGAAAAAGACGTAAAAGAACTGAATTTGTTGTTTTTTAGATAAAAGGTAGTTTACCCCACGTTTATTTAAATTCCATTACGTCCCGATAATTAAAAAAAAAACACAAAAAAATCAAACATGCAGATAAGATACTGCAAATTTAGTTCAAGACCTATAAATTCAATGTCAACATTACTATCTTCCAAATGTTGATTTTAGTAGCCAACATGAACAAGTTCCTCTCATTGCTCATCGTCACGACGTATGTCACCAGCCAAGACGTCGCTTTTCCTGAAAGGCCCGGACAGAGACTAGATACAGAAAACAATACCGTAAGTAGCTCCCTTTGTTTGTACTTTTTTAACGCTAAAAATAGGACCGCGTGCCATTATACGCCCCCGATAGGTGTCCGGAAAACCAGCTCCTTTATCCAGGAGACCAGAAAAACGACTGGATCTGCGACTGCGGACCTGGTAAATCCCCTGTTTTATATCACACGCAATACAACACTCTCGTTTCAGGATTCATTTATTACCCCCCAAAAGACGGATGTTTTAGTGCGTACAGACGTGGACCTTGCCGCGACGGATATCACTTAATACTAAGAAAAAATAAAGTCATTCCAGAATGTGTGGTCAATCCTTGTAGAGACGGTTTCGCCAGGTTTGTTCCACAGAGTTGTAAAACCTGTCTACTTTTATTTTTTAGGTATAAAGGAAGGTGCTACGAGTTGGGTAAAGCGAATGGACCTTGTTTACCCGTTGAACACGGAGGCGGTATTTTCGACGTAAACGCAACGACTTTAGTGGTCGAGTGTTTGAAAGGCACCGACCGACTCTCTCTATTCAATATCCCCAGGAACTGCCCCCCGGGCAGCAAGAGGGACAGCAACAAT
Source organism: Gnatocerus cornutus (assembly GCA_029298725.1). NCBI lineage: Eukaryota > Metazoa > Arthropoda > Insecta > Coleoptera > Tenebrionidae > Gnatocerus > Gnatocerus cornutus. Next base: position 7,426,476 of record CM055517.1, read on the forward strand.
AAATGTCGAGAGAATTGGAATGTTTAATATAAAAAAGTTATGACAATAAATACTTATCTAATTTCCTAAATATGGTTTTTCGCTCTTATCACTTGCAAAGGCATCCTTAACCCCACTTTCTAGTTTGACGTTTAATGCAAAGCAAACTGCCACTCCCGAATATTTATGTTTGCCGCAAAAAAGTAGAACGCGAAATTCAAGAATGGGATTGTTGCCCCCACAATTAACTCAAAATTAACGGAGGGGGGCAGAATAAGCCCCAGCTCATCATATTTTTTATAATATTCACTAAATTTAGCGTGATTCAAAAACAATTGATTTAATTTCTTATCCTTGAAGTCGCGACTTTCAACTGATAACATTTATAAACCAGTGATCATTAAAACAAGCTGACATTTTGTCAATTTCCGATCATTGACATGGTTTCTAATTAAAATAACAACTAAATTACAAAAAAATGTCAGTTTCCGGTGCAAACTCACCCAAAAAAGACGCGGTGACTATTTTCCCGACCCTCCCGGGATACTTTCCAGTTGGGGACCACAAAATCAAAACACGGGAGTTTCTGAATGCATCTTCAGGAGTTGTCACTTTAGTAGGTACATAACCTATATCTATCGTTGTAAACATTTACATTCAATTTGAAATGTGGCCTTTCGTGTTTGTTGCTTTCAGAGACGTTCGGCAAGGTTTTCGCGCCTGTGGTCTACGATTTGAATGGAAATATCCGTGTAAGTTTAGCCGTTTTAAGAGATAATTCTAAGTTACTTAACCTCAATAGTTATAATAACGTTGGTCCTACCGCACATTTTGATTACATCTAAAAATCAAGCATATTGTCCTGTTTTAAACAATCATATTAATGGGTTTGCTCTGATAGCCAATACTACCACACATTTTTGATTATTGGGTTTGCTCTGATAGTTGATCCTACCGCACATTTTTGATTACATGCTAAAATCAAGCATATTACCCTGTTTTAAGCAATCATATTATTGCCGCACATTTTGATTACATGTTAAAATCAAGCATATTACCCTGTTTTAAGCAATCATATTATTGCCGCACATTTTGATTACATGCTAAAATCAAGCATATTACCCTGTTTTAAGCAATCATATTATTGCCGCACATTTTGATTACATGTTAAAATCAAGCATATTACCCTGTTTTAAGCAATCATATTATTGCCGCACATTTTGATTACATCTAAAAATCAAGCATATTACCCTGTTTTAAGCAATCATATTATTGCCGCACATTTTGATTACATGCTAAAATCAAGCATATTACCCTGTTTTAAGCAATCATATTATTGCCGCACATTTTTGATTACATGCTAAAATCAAGTATATTGTCCCTGTTTTAAACAATCATATTATTGCCGCACATTTCTAAAAATTAAAACTATGGGAGGTGATGCACCCCTCCCCATAAAAATTCGATGTTTCTAGCTAAAATTTACATATTTAATAATTAAAACTCTCAAAGTTTTGTCGTTGAAGTTTGTTGAGTTTGGAAAAACAGCCCACAAAAAATTGAGAAAATGACTTGTTTTTAGGCTCATTTTATCTACTGAAACATCAATTTTTTATGGAAACTACCCCATTTTTTAGTCTTTTTAAAAATGTGAGCCAGATTTTTATGCTAAAAATAAGGAAAACTACTCTGATTTCTACGATTTCTTAAAAATGTGAGCCAGACGTAACAACTGAATCTGTGGTTTTTGTTGACAAAAAATGCATAGAAAATAAGAAAACGATTTTAAGGTAGGTACCCCTTTTTAAAAGTCAAAATTTAAGGAATCTATCCTGTTTTTCCAAAGGTGAATTCGATTTTGGCCAAACAAATTCAGCTTTGAAAACGCTTAAAATTTAAGGATTTTGCCCTGTTGGCACCAAATTTCAAATATTAAATTAAAACAATGTTGCTAATTAATATTCCTCCATAATTTTATTGTATAATCCCAAAGTAACTTACCTAATACAAAAAAGTAAATACCTACATATTATAATTCACATTCACACTCTAAAATTTTACAGTGACGAAAGTAGTGCAATATGTATAAAGGTATTACTGATAACAAGGGTAATTTAACCTTGCAATACAGATTTTTATCACCTTTATACTTTGCAATTACATGACACTTACAGTGTAAAAATTCATCAATGACCAGGGAAACTGCTTCTACATAACTGATAAATGATGGGTGTTTATCTAAACTTATTACAACATTTGCTGTTTCAGAAATACTCGTATAAGTTATGTAATCTAGTTCATTGCTAATAACAGCTCGGAGATTTGCATTGATGTTCTCCCACAGCACAAAATGATGAGTCAAACACACATTATTTTTACCTACAATTAAATATTTGTTTATATAACTTTGGAGGAGTCTATATAATTTTGAATTTTTGTTATCTAAACCCGAGAGGATGTCCTCAAATAGTTTTTCTTCTGCTTCCTCCAGTATTTCTTCTATGTAGATCAAACCTAAATATCTTGATAGTTTTTTACAAACTGATCTATCCATAAAAATTAAAACATCAACATTTACTGCCATCCCAGTATTTTTAGTTTTGTTAGTGTGAAACTCCAACATTGGTCCACAGTCAACCTCAATGCTTCTCTGGCAGGTTTTCAATCGCTTTCTATTTGGGGTGTCCCCTGACCCTATTTCAGAATCAGATGTGTTTGTGTTCGATTCTGAACTATTCTTAGTGGAGGATAATTCATATAAGTGTTGATAGCCAATCTTGTTTACTTTTGATACTACTTGATTGACAAACTTATATTTTGATGTGATGTTAAAAGCTGGTAAAAGCGATTGCTTTCTCACTTGAATGCTTATGCTACTTCCAACTTGTTCTTTCATTGAATTCTCATACTTATCAGATTCAAAGAAATAATACAAGATGTCTTTATCACTATCTTGTGTTAATACATGTTCCTCAATGTATTTTTTAAATCTTTCTAAAATACCTGAGTATAATTTTTGCAAGGAACATGTATTCGCAAAAACTATGTAAAGTAATTTTCTTAATTGTTTCTGCTCTAAAGTAAATTCCAAGTCTGGGGGAGCACCTTCGATGTTTTTAAAATCCATTATAAAAACAAAAACTGATACCTAGAAAAATTTATTATTTAATTTAATTTAATTATATTTTAAAACTCTACTCACTTAAACTTTGTATCTATTCCGAAAAATATCAATAACCTTTGGATTGGATTGGATTGGATAATTCTTAATGGATAATAATTGATTAACCAACACCACGGTAGAAGAGAATTGACCAACACCGACAATGACATAGAAATGACAGTTGACGATCGCTTGATTGACAAACAAATAATTAAGCCACACTGTTGCCACTACGAGAAAGATAACTTTATTTGGTCTCGAGTATATCTGGTTGCCTACGCTTACAAGACATTATTCTGGCTTAAACGTCAAGTAAAATAAGACCCTTAAAGTCATTTAAAAAATATAATACTTCAAGTAAAAGTGCAAAAATAACAATTTTAAACAAATTTTAAGATTTTATGCACATGTTCTTTCACCCTCTGTCAGATCGAACAGAATTTCTTCGTCATTTGATTTGCAACAAACTGTAGATATTCCACTGTCCGAAAATCTCACAAACGGCATTACAAATTTTACAGTTGTATGATGGCCTTCATCTTTTATTTCTCCGTTTATATTATATAAATCTTTCAGTTTGATTAAATATAATTTCATACTAGCTGAACTTCGCTCTCTTTGTATTATGTTAAGAATTTTATATGTTCTATCTATATTTTCATCTTTATCTAACTCACCTATTATCATTTTTTTATGATCCATTTATATATAAAAAAAGACTTTTACTAATACAGACGTTGAATTAGTTTTATTATTTGATCGATAAGACCACATTTAAATCCGAAAACTGTCAAGTCAAATTTATCAGATTTAACTAATGTATTCGAAATATCATCAAATTCATAATACATTTTATCTTTAAAGAAATATAAATTTCTATATCTGAATGCTCCGCTTATATTTGGAGGTATTCCAGCAAATAATTCTGAAATAAGGCCATTTTTCTTTGATCTAAACAGACACTCATCAAACTCAATGTACAAGACTTTATCATAAAATATATATGTTTTTCCAGAATAAGTTCTAAATATTACATCAATTCTTTTTCCTTTTGGTATTCCTAAATTTTCAATAGATCGGGCATTATATCCACTTTTAACATTAAAACTTGGAAAATCAATTAAATAATATAAATTTTTAACAACCATTAAAACATCGCCTGAAGGTCTTTGATAAATATGTGAAATTTCTTGAAAATCATTTGGTAAAAAATATAAATAATCTTTAATTAATTTTGGTTCTTTATCATAAGTCATGTCTTTTAAATTGACTAACCAAACATATTTCTTATAAAAAATATACATATGATGATTTGCAATTAAGAATGTATCAATTTCTTTATTAAAATCACATAAATTACTGAATATACCTCTAGGCTGATCTTCAGGGACGCTTTGCCCTACAGTAGGTTTAACTGTTGTTGTTGTTGGTATTAATTCATATTTTAATCGTTCAGGTCTTCCATACAAATATTGAATTGCCCACACATCATCTTGTGATAATTCAAAAATATCTCCAGTATAATAGGCATACATAATTGATTTATTATTGGCAGAATGTTCAATACCTAATGTATGTCCAATCTCATGTAATAATACAGTAAAAAAATTTGATTGTCCATCTGGTGTATCACTTGGTTCATCAAAATACCAGTTTTCTGATTTATCAAAATGAATTCCTCGACATTCATCATTATTTGGAAAGAAACCGTGTGCTAATATATTTCCTTTTCCATCAAATTTATTGTTACATATTCCTTTTTGACAGCGAGCATTATTATAGTGTTGAAATGGTGTTTTAGCAAAAGAAATGACTATATCTGGTTTATTGCTATTATAGGAAAATTTTAAATTAGAAACAGACTGCCATTGATTAAATGCTTTTTGTGTCAATTCTTTCATATCAACTGTTGCTAAAGGAAAATACCATTTAAGACTTGTTTTATTCCATTTTTGATAATAAACTCTATATGCTGTTGGATTATCTTTATTTCCACACCTCGGTAGTTTAATCAAATCAAGTGTTTGTTGATTTAATGTTCCATCAACAGGTAAACTGTAATATTCTTGAAACCTTATTAATGCTTCATTGGTATGCGAAGCACTAGTCAAGAACGTTTCTGTTAATGATGATTCATTACTATCTAGTCGCAGACCTGAGTCTGCTTCAGCTGACGCTAAATACCCAAATTGTTCTAAATAACTTTGAATCTTTGATTCATCGTAAGGTTTTACTGAAGTTGTAATATTAACTTCATCTGAACTTTTTACAGTAGTGAGAAATAAGAAAAAAATAATATATTTCATTTATTAGAGTAAATTTAAATATCAAATTAAAAAAATGGAATATCTTCAGAAATAATTATATTACAAAAACAATCTTCATAATCGTTAGACTTGAAGATCATATTATCTCTTTGTAGAGACACTCTTTGGTTTTTATCAAGAAAATATGAAACAGCGTCATATAACTCATATAACTTACTAATTTTTGATGACTCTGGAAATAAGTTAACAACGGATAAATATAACTTCAACCTTCCTTCTAAAATAAAGAATAATCCATTAGCTGGACCAACATCATCTGATTTACTTACAGCAATAACATCATACTTCTTATTAGCCTTTAAATCAAATAATTTAATTTCTTTTGGTTCTGTCATTTATTACAATAAAAAATCAAATACCGTTTAAGTGAACTTTTTCTAGGTATTTCTCTCTGGGAAAATAATTAAAATTACTGACAAATTCCTCTTCACGTATATTTATTTCTTGTTCGTTTATTTTACCAGCTTTATACAAATGTGATAACTGTCTATAAAATTTATAAATCAACTTATATTCTTCAATTCTTTCTGATATTTTTAACCTCTTAAGTTAAAAGAGTAATATCATTCACACAAATGGCATGGTTAAGGCCATATATAGAAATGAATACAAAACTAAGACAGGGGGCTACAAATGATTTTGACAAAGATTTCTTTAAACTTATGAATAATGCAGTTTTTGGCAAACAAATGGAAAATGTAAGGAAAAGGTGTGAAGTTAAAATAATTAGCGAATTTAATAAATTTATAAAGCAACGTGACTATGAAAATAGAGAATATTTTGATGGTGAAGATATAGTTCTTTTATATAAGAAACCCAATAAAGTAGTACTTAATAAACCAATTTATGGTGGTTTTGTTGTACTAGAACTGTCAAAATTAACAATGTTTAGATTTTATCATAATGTTCTAAAAAACAAATATGGAGAAAGTATGAAACTTTTAGGAACTGATACGGACTCTCTAATTATATATATAGAAACCGAAGATGTTTATGAAGATATAAAGAATAATATAGACTGGTTTGATACATTAAATTATACAATAGATTGGATGCCACAAAAGAATAAAAAAGTGCCAGGACTCTTTAAAGATGAATATTTTGGAATACCGATTAGAGAATGGGTAGGATTGCGATCAAAAATGTATTCATTTAGAACAGATATTAAAGAAAAGAAGATATGTAAAGGTATTAAAAAATCAAATATCGAAAAGATGAAATTTGATAACTATAAAGAATGTCTGTTTAATGGTAAAAATACAACTGAAGTTGTGTATAACATTCAGTCAGATAAACTACAATTATATACAGTTAAAACAAAAAAAATTGCCTTATCCCCATACGATGATAAAAGATATATGGTGGATAATATACACACTTTACCCTATGGATATTATGGATATTAAATGGATTATTGTAGAAAATGCAAAGTAAAAACGAAAAGTATAGGTAACCCAGAATTTGTTAAAAAAAGAAAATTGTGGAGACGAATATCAATTTGTCGAATCTGTCAATCAGAAAAAAATAATATTTCAAAATCACCGGAGGATATTGAAATTGAAGAGTTATTTAAACCTTTTAGAAAGACATTTGAAACAAGGCATGTTAATCAATATGGGATTGGTAATACTGTACAGGGCGATTTATTAACAATTTACAGACCGCAAGGAAAAATAGAAGACCCTGATTACAATTTGAGAACAGAACGTAAGAAAGAAGATAATAATTATAAAAAAGTATTAAAAGCAAATAATGGCTATAATTATATCTTTCCTCTCGAAGATATATTTTCAAAATATGTTTGGGCTGAGCCCCAAAAAACTAAATCTGGAATGGAAACAGCAGCTTCTTTCGAAAAAATGCTAAATCAAATGATAAAAGAAGGAAAGGATATACCACAATTTTTTCACGTTGATAAAGGAAGAGAATTTTATAATAAACATGTTAAAGCAGTTTTAGAAAAATATAACATTATAATGTATAGTACTGGAACAAAAAAGAAAGCATCTATTGTTGAGAAATTTAATTTAACACTACGTAGAAAACTAGATCCAATTATTTATAAAAATGAGAAGTGGATTGATAAGTTACCAAAAATTATTAAAACCTATAATAATACAGTTCATACAACGATTGAAATGAAGCCGTCGGAAGTTAATAAAGAAAATGAAAAATTGTTATTGACAACTGTGTATAATTATCCTATTACAAACAAGAAACCAAAATTTGAAATTGGTGATAGGGTTAGATTATCACCAACAATTGATACAGTTATTCGTAGAAAAGTGAGAGATACTTGGACAAAAGAAATATTTATTGTATTTGAGATCCTTAGGTCAAATGTGGTTTATTATAAAGTTAAATATGAAAATGGTGAAAAAATTAAAGAGAGTATTTATACAGAAGAAATGCAATTAACAAAACTTTGAGAGTTTTAATTATTAAATATGTAAATTTTAGCTAGAAACATCGAATTTTTATGGGGAGGGGTGCATCACCTCCCATAGTTTTAATTTTTAGAAATGTGCGGCAATAATATGATTGTTTAAAACAGGGACAATATGCTTGATTTTAGCATGTAATCAAAAATGTGCGGCAATAATATGATTGCTTAAAACAGGGTAATATGCTTGATTTTAGCATGTAATCAAAATGTGCGGCAATAATATGATTGCTTAAAACAGGGTAATATGCTTGATTTTTAGATGTAATCAAAATGTGCGGCAATAATATGATTGCTTAAAACAGGGTAATATGCTTGATTTTAACATGTAATCAAAATGTGCGGCAATAATATGATTGCTTAAAACAGGGTAATATGCTTGATTTTAGCATGTAATCAAAATGTGCGGCAATAATATGATTGCTTAAAACAGGGTAATATGCTTGATTTTAACATGTAATCAAAATGTGCGGCAATAATATGATTGCTTAAAACAGGGTAATATGCTTGATTTTAGCATGTAATCAAAAATGTGCGGTAGGATCAACTATCAGAGCAAACCCAATAATCAAAAATGTGTGGTAGTATTGGCTATCAGAGCAAACCCATTAATATGATTGTTTAAAACAGGACAATATGCTTGATTTTTAGATGTAATCAAAATGTGCGGTAGGACCAACGTTATTATAACTACTAACCTCAATTTTAGAAAATAACGCTAAAATACGAAGAGGATTTGAACAGTCATGAATTTCTGGAAGACATGATTTTAAAGGAAAAGCAGGCGGGTGAATTGAAAGTTGTGGATGCTTTGCAATGGCTGCGAAGGTAATGGTTCCGATTTTTGGTTGAATGCTCTAAGATTGTTATAGGGGGCTACATTTCATCGCGAGGTTTTTTCGATCAGTGATTGAAGACAGCGATAAGAATAATAATACATATGATTTGTCGCCGTTCATTAAAAATGCGTATAAATTGACTTTGGAGAGGTACCACAGATGGATAGGGGCGCAATTATTCAACGTGAGGTCCTATGGAAACAAAAACCACTCATATCCATAATTTTTAGATCCTTTCAAGATTTGTCCCAAACAGGCAACAACTTTTCTACCAGTTGGCTCTAGAGAAACACAACCATGAAGAGCAAGTCTTACAAGACCTGAGAATTTATGTACAACAGATGGAGGTGTGTGTACAAAAATTAGTTGACTTTTATGAAGAAAATGACTTGGAAACACACCATAGAGTTTAATTGATTGTTTTTGTAAATAAATTTTTTCTGTATTTATATCAGATTACATCACTTTTGTACGCGAGGGGTAAAAAAAGACTAAATATTGAAGTCCCACGACCACACCATGATTCAGAAAAATTAATTAAACTAATGAAACAATTACTCGTAAACTTCAATCATATTTGATTGTAGAGGCCTATAAAAAAGAAATCAAACCTACAGGTAATTACGCTCCAAATTTGAATCAAGATAAAAACGGATTGTTAGGTTTTTCCTCTCAGTGTGTAGTGTGAAGTGCGTTCCAGCAAATATTAGAAAAATTTCAACACACGATCTTTAGGTAATTTTTTTTTCTAAAGTCTCAACCCAACGTCAGTTCATTTTAGAGTGACCCATCATGAATCAGTTTTTCTCAATACTAATCGTCTTGACTTTTGTCGCTTACCAAGAAGTCGCTTTCGCTGAGAGCCTTGACTGTGGACCTGGTAAATCTCCATCATTAAATATCTCGCTTTACTGTTTCGTTTCAGGTTTAATATATTACCCCCCGATTGAAGGCTGTTTTCGACCTTACAGACGTGGTCCTTGCCGCGAAGGATATTACTTACGACAAAATAAAGTCAGTTCACGATGTGTGGGCAATCCTTGTAAAGAAGGTTTTGCCAGGTTTGTTCCCCAGGTCGTAAAACGTGTCTATTTGTATTTCTTAGGTATAAAGGAAAATGTCACGAGTTGGGTAAATCGAATGGACCTTGCCCATCTGGAGAAATTTTTGACGTAAACCCAACTACTTTGCTAGTCGAGTGCTTGAAAGAATCTAGCCAACGCAAACTTACCAACAATCCGGACAATTGTCCTGAGGGGTATATGTGGGATCCCATTGGCAAGAAGTGTCGTGAAAATTGGAATGTTTAATATAAAAAATGTTATCAGAATAAATTCTATACATACAGAATGTTGCGCCTGTAATAACAGTCACCTTTGTGAAATCTGCTTTACCCCAAAAATGTAAATAAATTTATCTTTTATTGATTCTATACCTATGTTGGATATCTGTTATTGTCACATCAGATTTCAATTTCATGATCCTGAAGTATGTGGCTTGTTGAGCTGCTGTGTACTTTAACGCAATGTAACTAAAGACCAACTGGAGGCACAACATCAAGAACATTATGCTTTCAACTACTATTTCGATGACGTGAAGTTTGAAGCTTGGGTTGAACAGCATGAAACTCTGCAGGGGGAATTGCAGTAACAGGGATAACATCCAGAATCCCACCAGTTCCGGGATCTGAAATTGTAGAACATGAGAGTATATTTAAAAACGCCACATTTAATCTTACTTTGTCCTCGAGGTTTCCTTTGTACCCCAAATATAGCCGCAGCGCCTCCACCAAAAAAATCGCCGCAATGATTGTAACCACTATAAACTTATAAATATCGCTGAAACAGACGTACTAAAAACAAAGTTGAATCATTCGTACAAGAGGAGCGTACGGTGTTTTTTAAAAACAGCACCATAATTCCGACCCAGAATGGGGCAAAAACTACGTTAAAATACAAGGCCATTTGTAGGGGCAGGTTGGACATGACTTCATTTCCTATAAAAAACTGTTTTTTTTAACGGAAGCGATGGTTGTACTTTTACCATAAACGATATTATCGACTTTGCGGGAAAGCCCAGGGAAGACTTTTTCGGAAACTGTTGTAACAGTTTCTTTCCAATCCATTTTGGAGTCGTGAAAATTATACTGAATGTTTGTATTAAGTGGGGTCGCTAAGGTAACGGAAATCGAAATGTTTGGACCGCGACATTAACAAATAGGGGAGGGAAAAGGTCCAAAACGTGTAATCAGAGTTAATAAGCGCTCAGTTTTATCAATTCGTTAAACCGAAACAATGAACCTTTTTGTTTAGTTCAATAAAAAAGTTTTATCGTCCACTTATCTGATAAATTTTTATTACGTAAACCTGAAGGTCGTCCGTTAGGTGTAAACACGAACAATGTGAGAAAACCCCAAATTGACATGGAAATTAAGGATTCAAAACAGTAAGTGGGATTTTTCAAAATTGGTTTTTTGTTTGTATATTAGTCCTACGTTTATCTGTATCGTTGTCATTTTCTTATCAGCGTGAACAACAATGAAACCTTGGAATTCGACGTATGTTGGTAACTCCGATGGAACAACAATGTTACCAACATACAAATTTTGCGATCACTCTTTGAATTTTGTATTTTTTTACTAACAATTTTAGAGCTGAAGAGATTCTGATTCAAATAACCCAAAACGAAGCGATTCTTGACCACATCGACAGCGAATTACAAACTTGGGATCTTATGGACTCCAAAGACTCCTTAGACGTCGACAACATTAACCAACTCTTTAGCGAACTGAACCGGGAGATTTTCAAAGAAAATCAAAACGACACCACCACCGAGGCCCTGCATCTGTAATTATCACATTTACTCGTGCAAAGACCAAAAATCCTCTTTTTAAGGTTTATTTTTGAAAAACTTCACGATTTTTGTATTCCATATCTCAAGCAAGAGTTTGCGGAAAAAGATGTAACTTTTTTTGAAAAGTGCAAAATGTTGTCTTTGGCCGATGTTTCAGCTCAACATTTCGGGGCCGACGAAAACTACAACATTCCCTTGGCGGCTGCTGTAATTATTAATTTTTTCTCTTCAGTAGATATTTCTTTTAATTTGTAGATTGTGGAATTGTCAGTGCTCGACAGATATAAAACACCAAGCGAAAAAATGAGCTGTTTATGTGGGACGTTTGATTTGGTTTTTGCGGAAATTAAAACGGCGATGGTGGATGTAATCTCCCAAAATTCAGGTAGTTCAACTAAAATTTCGTTTGTTTATTCGTTCGGTCTACATCCTAGAACGAATCAACGAACGAAACATATTTTCTCGTTTCCATTTTTATGAATTTTTACTGTTCTTGCAGAAAAAGAAAATGAGATTCCAATAATTGACAACCGAGACGTAATTCCAGTGTTGATGGTTGTGGTAATCAAGTCAAAACTTGTTCATATGTTTAGTAATCTCTTTTATATCAAATATTTCAACTGTATAAGAGATGGACGATCGATAAATAGGTACGTTTGGAGGAAATGAAAAACAAACATTTTACCCAAAAATTTTAGCGACATTTTAGTGTCATTTGAAAAAGCGGTTGACGCAATCATGAAAATTAATTTAGCTGATCTGCAACCGATTTCCAAAAAAGTCCTAAAAGACATAGATCTGGAAGAATACATGAAAATAACTTCATCAGAAGAAACTTTAAACAGAACGTTGGTGGACGAGGCAAACCGAAGAGCCTTGAATTTAATAACTAAAGCCACTGACGATCAATAATTGTTGATTACCGCTGGATATTTTTTTATTGTTATTGTGTATAATTTTTTGAAAATAAATCAAGTTGAAATAAAACAGTTACACCAATTAAAGATTTATAACGTCTCAAAGAAAGTAGTCTTCCTTCGTCAGTGTTTAATTTCTATTAGGCAAAATGATCCAAATGATTGTTTTTGAATTTTGCTTAGTCCGGCCCTGCTGCGTGCGCGTCTCTATCCCCTCCACTTTATGTCGCACAATTTTTTAGTTCCTATTCTCACCGAAAAAAGTAGTTTCCTGTATGACCGACATAGATCTTTTCGGTTTTGCGCTTTTTCTGGTTGCGATTGTGAGTGTGGTGTTGAATTTAGTGCAAAAATCGTCGAAATCGACAAAATAAGGTAAATACTGGTCTACTTTGCGACCTCACCAAAAATGCTTACAATTAGAATAACAATTTTCACGTGAGATTCGTCGAGGCAAACGCAAACAATCATCGCTTAAAACTGTGTATTTTGGGGTTACAGTTGTAGCAATTTGAGGGTGTTTGTTAGATTTTAAACAGTTTTGATCAGAACTTGTGGTTATTGTTGGTAACTTGAGGTTTTGAGTGATGTTTTGGCGTTTGTTTTGATGTGTTATTGTGAAGGTTAGTTTTCAGTGACTTGAGTGAATCTTTTGGTTTTAGCACTTGATTTGATGGAATGATTGGTTAGTTGAAGGTTTGAATTAAAAGAGGAAACAATGGCAACTCTTGGACATCAGGCAGCGGCTTTGCTTGATTTCAGTCAAAAGCTGGATATCAATTTGCTCGACAGTGTAGTAGGTAGTATGTATGATGGGAATGGAGAGACGCAAAGGATAGCTCAAGAGGTTCTCACCACTTTGAAAGAACATCCAGATGCGTGGACACGCGTGGATACCATCCTGGAATTTTCAAATAACCAACAAACCAAATATTATGCTCTTCAAATACTTGAACAAGTTATCAAAACTAGATGGAAAGTTCTACCAAGAAATCAGTGTGAAGGCATTAAAAAATACATAGTTTCTTTGATAATTAAGACGAGTTCAGATGCAGAAACCCTTGAAGCTAACAAAACTTATCTAAATAAATTGAATATGATCCTAGTACAAGTTTTAAAACGTGAATGGCCTAAGAACTGGGAGAGTTTCATTCCCGATATCGTGGGGGCGAGCAAAACGAACGAGAGCCTGTGTCAAAACAACATGATCATTTTAAAACTACTAAGTGAGGAATTGTTTGATTTTTCATCAGGACAGATCACACAGACGAAAGCCAAACATCTGAAAGACACAATGTGCTCGGAATTCTCTGCGATTTTCCATCTGTGTCAGTTTGTGCTCGAAAACTCGCAGAATCCTCCTCTGGTCAACGCCACTCTCGAAACTCTTTTAAGGTTTCTCAACTGGATCCCTCTAGGTTATATTTTTGAAACGAAACTGATAAACACGTTGATTTTTAAATTTCTTACTGTTCCCATGTTTCGAAACGTTACCCTAAAGTGTCTGACCGAGATCGCTGGAGTAACAGTCAGTAATTACGACGACATGTTTGTAAATCTTTTTACTCAGACAATGTCTCAGTTGGAGGGAATGCTGCCACTGACAACAGACATCAAATCTGCTTACGCTGGAGGTCAGGATCAGGAGCAGAATTTCATACAAAATCTCGCTTTGTTTTTATGTACGTTCCTGAAGGAACATGGGAATTTGGCAGAAGCCGCAGGACAAGTGGAAGTCCTAAGAAACGCTCTGCGTTATTTAGTTTTAATTTCCGAAGTCGAAGAAGTGGAAATTTTCAAGATATGTTTAGAGTACTGGAACACTTTGGCTTCGGAATTGTACCGAGAAGTTCCTTTCTCTGGAAATTCTCCGATCTTCTTCGGTACACGAAGGGCTCTATACCAAGAAGTATTGAATAAAGTGAGGTATATAATGATCTCGCGGATGGCTAAACCCGAAGAAGTGCTGGTTGTGGAAACCGACAACGGCGAAGTCGTTCGCGAATTCATGAAAGATACAGATTCCATCAACTTGTATAAGAACATGAGAGAAACTTTGGTATATCTCACTCATTTGGATTACGCAGACACTGAACGCATCATGACGGTGAAACTACAAAACCAAGTCAACGGAACGGAATGGTCGTGGAAAAACCTCAACACTTTATGTTGGGCAATTGGTAGTATATCCGGTGCCATGCACGAGGAGGACGAAAAACGCTTCCTTGTTACCGTCATCAAAGACTTGTTGGGACTGTGCGAGCAGAAACGAGGCAAAGACAACAAAGCAATCATAGCTTCCAACATTATGTACGTCGTAGGACAATATCCGAGATTTTTACGAGCACATTGGAAATTTTTAAAGACTGTGGTTAACAAACTATTTGAATTCATGCACGAAACACATGATGGAGTTCAAGACATGGCTTGTGATACGTTCATCAAAATCGCCCTGAAATGCAGGCGACATTTTGTAACGACGCAAGTTGGTGAATCTTGTCCTTTTATTGAAGAAATTTTAGGATCTGTATCTAGTATAATATGTGACTTGCAGCAACAGCAAGTTCACACGTTTTATGAAGCTGTTGGATACATGATCTCGGCACAAGTTGATACAGCCACGCAAGAAGCTTTGATTGAGAAATACATGTTGCTTCCTAATTCGGTTTGTAATTATTGTCTTCTTGTCCATTAGTTTGCTCATTTTTTGTTCAAGGTTTGGGACGATATTATTAGCCAGGCCAGTAAAAACGTGGATATATTGAAAGACATAGATATTGTTAAACAGTTAGCCAATATTTTAAAAACGAACGTTAGGGCCTGCAAAGCTTTAAATCATGCCTACGTCATGCAGTTGGGGAGGATATACTTGGATATGCTTAACGTTTATAAGGTATGCCCGTTTTTATTAAATAATTCGATAATAGTTGTCTTTGTATTATTCAAACATGTTGGTGGCACTGCTCCCAGTAACAGACTTACCAACACAATTCAAATTCCTATTGATATTTCCAGGTAATGTCAGAGAACATAACAGCCGCTATTGCATTGAATGGAGAAGTGGTTACAAATCAACCTCTGATCAAAGCGATGCGAGTGGTCAAAAAGGAGACTCTCAAGTTGATATCAGACTGGATCTCGCGGACACACGACCATGCCATGGTTTTGGAAAACTTCATACCTCCATTTTTAGACGCCGTGCTATTAGACTATCAAAGAACAGCTGTTCCATCAGCTAGAGAACCAGAGGTCCTGAGCGCCATCGCGACCATAGTCAACAAATTAGAAATGCATATAACATCGGAGGTAAGAGCAAAACCCCAAAGAACCATTCACCAATCATTTTAACAGGTCCCGAAAATCTTCGACGCAGTGTTTGAGTGCACGTTGGCGATGATCAACAAAGATTTCGAAGAATATCCCGAACACAGGACAAATTTCTTCCTTTTATTACAAGCCGTCAATAACTTTTGCTTTCCCGCCTTCCTTAGCATACCACCAGCCCAGTTTAAATTAGTTTTAGATAGTATAATATGGGCTTTTAAACATACGATGCGAAATGTCGCCGACACAGGTCTTCAAATTTTGCTCAAACTGCTCCAGAACGTGGAACAGTTCGAACACGCAGCTCCGAGTTTCTATCAGACTTACCTCACTGATATTTTACAACATGTCTTCTCGGTTGTGACGGATACATCGCATACGGCGGGATTATCAATGCACGCCACCATCCTCGCGTACATCTTTTCTTTGGTGGAAGCTGGAAGAGTCAACTGCCAGTTGGGACCGGTGGCAAATAACGTAGTCTACATCCAGGAGTTCACCGCGACGCTGTTGAAAACAGCGTTCCCGCATCTCACGGACAACCAAATTAAAATCACGGTCCAGGGGATGTTTAATTTAGATCAGGATATACCAGCGTTTAAAGAACATTTAAGAGATTTCCTCGTCCAAATTAGGGTAAGTGGACGCGCAGGGGTAAGTGGACGTCTTCTGATTGTTGTTTTTAGGAATACACGGGCGAAGATGACTCTGATTTGTTCTTGGATGAGCGCGAGAAGATGCTGCAGACGGCCCAAACAGAAAAACGACGAATCCAGTTGTCGGTACCTGGTATTTTAAATCCTCACGAAGTTCCCGAAGAAATGCAAGATTAGCAGTCTTTACTTGTAGATTGAAAACGAATAATCTAAATCTTGTTTAGATCGATATTTTTGTATTTGTATCATTCATCAGATAGCGAAACGTGTTCTACGCGTAGGCATACTGGAAATTGTTTTCTGTTTAATTTTTATATACACATTATACTTTTAAGTCAATTTGATTGTTTTTTCGTTATAAATGTTTGCATGGGCTCCTCTTGAAGATGTAATATCGGCACAAACAGAATGAGAGTTAATATAGATTTAAGTTTGAGTGTTTTTTTCTGATGGATGATTGGCCTTTGATTCTTTACGTTTTCTAATGTTAAAATTATTACATGAGTTGTACTTATTGTTTCAGTTGTGGTACACGTATTCATAATAAGTCGAATTTGATAGATGAAAAAGTTTGTACATTTTTATAACAAAACTTGTGTATAAAAAGCATGTAAAAACAGACATTTCATTTGTTTGCATTTATAAATTTACAAAATGTTTATTTTTCGCTCTTTTTATATCTAGACTGCTGTACATAACACGCCGATTTTTGGGTTGTGGTATGTTTGTTTTAAGCAAATTTGCCCGATTTATTTATTACTCTTCTGTTAACAGTACGTCAAAAGAACTAAAATTTAAACGAGTTATTAGAAATTAGTTGCGTTTTGTATAAATGCTTTTCAAGTTGCTTTGTGAATCAATACCTATTTTAGTCTATATATGACACTGTACTGAAGGAGAACCAACGGTACAATGATCTGTAGTGTAGTTGTTAATAATTTGTGATCAATTTCAGTAATAAAATACACGAAACTGAGCTTGGAATTTATTTCCTAAAAATTCTTTCCTCCGCAATCTAATCTTATCACTCTCAAGTGCTCATCTCCTCATAATACAGAATTGTTTACTGCAACGTCTTCGAGAGTGCACACCAGATCATCAAGAGAAAAAGAAAATTATGGCGGCTCGGCACCGCTTCGGAGGAAACGATGAAGAGACCGAACCTCTTTACTCGTCCCAAATGTAAGTCCCACTAAAAAATAAAAAAATCACATAAACAAAACACAAAATAATTCATGATTTCAGGCAAGAACAAGTCAAACATCCATGGGACCGATTCGAAGACCCCCCGAGGGAAGCCAGCGTCGGTTCAGAAGTCAAAAGAGAGTTTATCGACTTTGGAGTGAAATTCCTAAAAATTGCCACAATTGTGATCGTTTGTGCCGTCGTCTTGGGGGCAGCTGTGGTTTCGAAAGGGACTCTGTTGTTCATGACTTCCCAAATCAAAAAGAACGTAACAAGAAGTTTCTGTAATGAGAACTACAGTAAGTTGTTAAAACGGATATGACGTTTTTATGAATCAATAATTATTAATAACGACTTTATCTCGCGTTTCGAAATCTTTTTTTTGAGTGGTTTTATCGCAAAGACAATACAGGGTCAAGATTAAGAGAGATACGCAGATCTTTATCGCGATGGCGAAATTAAATTGTGCAAGGGCGGGAAAATTCACGTATTTTTTTCCAGATCGAAATCTCCAATTCGTGGTAACAGTCCCACAAGTGGAGCGCGTGCAATGGATCTGGATGCTGATGTTCGCGTACTTCGTGCCAGAATTTGGCACGTGGTTCCGAGCCACCCGCAAATGTCTCTTCAAACACTGGACCATGCCGTCGTTGCTCCAAACGGTTTCACTTTTGATCACAGAGCTCTGTCCGGCTATCGGAAGCGCAATTTTTGTCTACATCGTCCTCCCAGAACTCGACGTTATTAAAGGCGCGATGTTGACCAACGCCATGTGTTTCGTGCCGGGAGTCATCGCCATGTTCTCCAGAAATCCTTGCTCGTTAAACGACGATCTAAAAATGACTCTCGACATTGTTAGTATTGTCGCCCAAGCCTCGAGTTTTGTCATCTGGCCACTGGTGGAAGGAAACGCGACGTTGTACATGATTCCGGTGTCAGTCATCCTCATTTCTCTGGGTTGGTGGGAAAACTTCGTGTCGGAGTCATCTCAGTTACCATTCATCCAGAAGATTGCGAGAAGTAAGAGTCACTTCGAGACAAAGACGTATTTCGTCTACATTTTCATCGCTCCTTTGAAATGCGTTTTCTTCCTGTGTACGGCTTTGGTAATTTTTTATTACCAAGAAAATGATGTGCATTTTCTTTTCGACCTTTTTACCCAGTCGTTTCAAGATCGTACGATCGAGGCGACGACTGTTTTACCCATCTTACCGACCAATATAGAAGATGCCATCCCGAGCGGAACTACTCCTGCCACCATGGATGTTAGTTATCTCACGGCTATTTGGGTGTGGTTGATCAACATCGGTGCAACTTACATCTGTTACGCTTTCGGGAAATTCTCCTGCAAAGTCATGATCCAAGCTGTAGGCTTCGCTTTTCCTATCAACCTCTCCGTACCTGTGCTACTCTCAGGTCTTATCGGCATGTGCGGCATGTACTACCGCAACGAATGTAGTTTTACCACTCACATTCCTGCCTACCTCTTCTTTGAACTTCCGCCTCTCATGTTCCTCGAAGACTTTCTTTCGCAACAACACGCTTGGATTTGGCTGATTTGGTTGTTGTCTCAAGCTTGGATCACCATCCACATTTGGAGTCCCAACTGCGATAAACTTTCAAGTACCGAGCAGTTATTTGTAAGGCCAATGTATGACGCGTTTTTGATCGATCAAAGCATCGCGTTAAATCGACGACGTGACGAATTCCGGAAACACCACAAAGACGAAGACGAAGTGGAAATCAGAGAAATGGAACCCGAGGAATTGAATAACACTGAAGAACAAGACAGCGTTACTAGAATCTACGCTTGTGGAACAATGTGGCACGAAACCGACGAAGAAATGATGGAATTCTTAAAGTCGATCTTTCGCCTGGATCAAGACCAGTGTGCCCATAGAATTGTAAGAGAGACTTTGGGGCTCAAACATGAGAACTACTACGAGTTAGAGAGTGAGTGTAGCAAAAACCGTTACGTTGTAATAATCGAATTTTTGTAGCACACATATTTTTCGATGATGCTTTCGTCCGAACCAGCGAGGCCGACTTGGACCCCCATGTCAACGAGTACGTGGAGAGCCTAGCGTCGATTATGGACGAAGCGGCGTCGAAAGTCCATAAAACGGACGTGCGGGTACGTCCCCCGAAAATATACCCGACTCCTTATGGAGGGCGCCTTGTGTGGACTCTCCCTGGAAAAACCAAGATGGTCGCCCATCTCAAAGACAAAGCGAAAATCAGAGCCAAGAAGCGTTGGTCGCAGTGCATGTACATGTACTATCTTCTCGGTTTCAGGTAACCAAAAGTCTAATTTAGCATCAAATAATAAAATAAAATTTTACTCGTTTACAGATTAGAAGCCAACGACGAACTAAGTCCTGACAGCAAAGAACTAAGAGGCGAAAATACGTACATTCTGGCTCTAGACGGCGACATCGATTTCCAACCCGAAGCTCTCCACTTACTAGTCGATTACATGAAGAAAAACAAGAGTCTAGGAGCCGCGTGCGGTCGTATCCACCCTGTTGGAAGCGGCGGCATGGTCTGGTACCAAATGTTCGAATACGCCGTTGGTCATTGGCTACAAAAAGCCACTGAACACGTAATCGGCTGTGTCTTGTGTAGCCCTGGCTGCTTCTCACTCTTCAGAGGAAAAGCTTTGATGGACAAAAGCGTGATGAAAAAATACACCACTAGAGCGACACAAGCGACGCATTTCGTTCAATACGATCAAGGTGAAGATCGCTGGTTGTGCACTCTTCTGCTTCAAAGAGGGTATCGAGTGGAATATTCAGCCGCCTCCGACGCTTTTACTCACTGTCCGGAAGGTTTTAATGAGTTTTACAATCAGAGAAGACGTTGGATGCCCTCCACCATGGCTAACATTCTAGATCTGCTAACCGACTATGAACACACCGTCAAGATTAACGAAAATATATCAATGTTGTACATCTTCTACCAAATCATTCTTTTGGTCGGTACGGTCATTGGTCCTGGCACTATTTTCCTTATGTTGGTAGGAGCGTTTGTCGCGGCTTTCGGTCTAGACCAATGGAGCAGCTTCTTTTGGAATCTAGTCCCAATTGCTATATTCATTTTAGTTTGCGCGACTTGTAGTTCGGACGTCCAATTGTTCTTCGCTGGCCTCATCAGTGCGGTTTATGGTTTGATCATGATGGCTGTGGTCGTCGGTGTGATGCTGCAAATTAGTGAAGACGGCTTTTTAGCACCCTCGTCATTATTCTTCTTTTGTTTAGCTCTCGAGTTCGTGATAGCCGCCCTCTTACATCCCATGGAATTCAATTGTTTAAAATATGGAGTAGTTTACTACGTCACCGTTCCAAGCATGTACATGTTACTGGTCATTTATTCTGTATTCAACATGAACAACGTCTCGTGGGGAACACGCGAAGTCACCATTGTACCAAAAGATCCAAAAGCTAAGGCTGAAGAGCCAAAGGAAGAGAAACAACCAACAAAGAAAGACAAAGTGTTAAGTTTCTTTGGTGCAGACAGTAACGACAATGAGGGTTCAATCGAATTCTCATGCAACAAACTTTTCAAGGTGATGTGTTGTACTTACAAAGGAACTCCAACCGGACCCTTCACAGAAATTCAGGATTCTCTGAAGCTTCTGAATAATAAAATTGATGCTCTCGAGAAAAATCAGAGTATTGAGTTTAGATCGCCTCTGAACAGCACCACGACATTTATGGAAGGCTCAAAAGCCACAGTGAAGAACGCAGGTCTCGATGATTACTCAGATTCAGTACTGGAATCAAATTCTTTATCATCGGAAGAAGTGATGGAAAACAGTTGGTTTTACGACGGGCCTTTAATCAGAGGTGAAGTCCATTACTTGAACAGGAAAGAAGAAAACTTCTGGAACGAATTAATTGAACGCTACCTTCACCCTATTGAAGACGATAAAAAAGAAGTTTCTGCGAAACTCAAAGACCTACGCGACAAAATGGTTTTCACTTTCTTGATGCTAAACTCTTTGTTCGTCCTCGTCATTTTTTTGCTCACGCTTAAAAAAGACCTACTTCATCTCGACTGGCCCATTGATCCAAAAATGAACTTCACGTATTACGACTCCACGAACGAAGTAAGTAAACCTCAGCAACTGTGATCCTCTTACAAAATATTTTCCAGTTCGATGTCAGCATGACTTACCTCCAACTCGAACCGATCGGTTTTGTTTTTCTGATTTTCTTTGCTCTCCTTATGGTGGTACAGTTCTTGGCGATGTTGGTCCACCGTTTCGGGACTTTCTCGCAAGTTCTTACTAAAACTCACTTGGACTTCAACTTATTTAATAAATCAGTTGAAAGCATGACGATGGAAGAACTGAAATCGCGCGATCCTCTAAAAATTGTAGCAGATCTCCAGAAATTGCAAGGAATCAACAACGAACACGAAGACGACAGTGAGGTTCCTGTTGAGTTTAGGAAAACTGCCAGTAATCTAGCGAAGGCGCCGGCAGGAGGCTCGGAAAAACCGATTTTCTTCTTAGACGAGGCGTTCCATAGGAGAGTTACACAAATTGGTAACGGTGACGCGAGTAAGTTTAGCTGCGAGAGAATTGATGGTGTTAATTTCACCACTTAATTTTCAGACGGAAGAGTCAGCGAATTCCGGAAGAAAAGTGTGGCTTTTGTACAGAGAAGGATGAGCAAACTGCCTGGAAGACACTCCTCGCAACCGCATCGGCCGACAGTTGATTTGAATTTCCCGATTCTTAATTCTAAAGAAAATATTGTTTTCACATCAGACCCAAACAGTTCGGACGTTGAGGCATAAAATATAATAACCCATGTTAATGTAAATGTTATTTAATAAATTATTTGGTAATATAATGATTAAAATAGAAGGAAAGTTTACAAATTAAAGTACTCATACTGGATGAAGATAACAACGTTTAAAACCTCTATTTTCGTAATGAGTCGTTTGTTTGACGCTCTTCATGATTTGATTGAGCTTGACGTCGACCATTTTAAGAAGATCTTCGACGTGGTACTCATGAGCATGTTGACTAAAGACTTCGCAAAGAGTTCTAATGAACCACGTCCCGGTTTTTGGGTCTCTATGAGATAGGAAGCCAGGCAGAGCCGAGTAAGCGATAAGTGCGTTAGTGAGGGCAGTTTTCTTTTGAATTGGTTTGGCGTCGCTTTCGGTGAACTGTTCGTTATCTCCTCTGAAAATGGTAACTAATAAGTGAAAACGCAACATTTGAATAATTAACACACACCTGCAACATTGGAAAAGGAAAATCTTTGGTTTATTCGCCATATACTTGCAGTCAGTCTCGTTAAAGCACGCGATCAATTCTTCAGTCAGCACCCCTTCTTCGTCCAGTCCGAAAACTTCAGTTCCTCCAAGCGTCGTATTTTTCGTGCCATGACTCATGATGACCACAATTGAAATATCTGAGTTTTTCAGCGCGCTACTTTTACTGAAATTCTCTACTTTCATTATCATTCCTTTCCTTTTCAGATCACGTTCAACTACCACATGAAAACCCATTTGTTTAAACAGACTTTTCAAATTCTCGTCATCTAATTTAGCCCCGTGTCTTTCTCCTTTGTCTTTGAACATGATGTTGTTAATAACAAGAACTTCTCCACGGTGCTTTGAATGGGTCTGGTAAGTTGGTATGAAAGCATTTGAATTATCGTGAAATTCTTTGGTTTTTTTTACTACAATTTTCCCGGGAGATAGCGAAGGGGGTACATTCACCACCGGTGACGAAGGGTACGCCGTGGCAGTTTCATAGGGCCTAACTATATTGGTACGTGGTGAAGTGTTGGGAGCGTGTTGAAAACTTCTATAAAGAGGTGACTGTCGGTAAGGACTTTGATAGTTTACGTTTATAGGCTTAGCATCATGCGAAAGATTGTTTCCTATACTAGAACTAGAACTTGGATGTGTGATGGGAAGATATTGCAAACTACCTGCAAATTCTTTTGAATGAAGGACATGCAAATTAAAAATCATACCTAGCGCGGGGGTGGAAGGTACGCGGTCGTCACCACTCACAAACATTGACACCGAACGAGTTTGGTGTTGCACCGTCCTGGAGATACACGTCAAACCTTTGCAAAATTCGTAAGAATACAACTTACCTTGTCGTTGAATAGCTGGTGTGTTTGACAGTCTGGGTGGTCCTACAATGAGAAATAAAAACTTTCTGGCCGAAAATAATTTATGAAAAACTCACGTAATGACCTTTTTTCCCTCACTTTCTTTGTTCTTTTTAGAGAACATTGTGTAACTGTCGCTGGCTCGGAACTGAATGATGATTCAGTGATAAGATAATCCCAACAAAAAAAGAAATGGCGAAATTGTAATTATTTAATGATTAGAAAAGTACCAATCTTGACTTACTCAAGAGACGAGGATTTTTATACTGGTCTGGTACCAACTCACTGAACAACGAATTAAAGTTGCTTGTCTACAAACCACAAAGCAACATGTTTGTCGCCTTATCAGTAAATAACGGCACCATATCAAATACAGATTTCTATATTATTAATTGGAGCAGCGAATTTGGGAATTTTGTAGATTAGATAACGAGATATATTTTTTTTTTCGCGCGAGGCCAATAATATCTGATTGATAACACAATGGTGAAAAAACAGCGAGATTAAATAAAAAAACGATTAGGGTTTTGGCTTCAAATAAAACAACGCTTCATATATAAAAAACTATTAAACAAAATTATTGCAAATTTGCATAATCCTATAAATCATATCAAAGTGCTTGCTTAAACTGAAGCATGATCCCCTCCTCTTCGTAGATCCCCGGATTCAAGTAGCACGCCTTAAAAGCGATATTCATAAAAGTCGATGTCTGTCGAGTCATTTTTTCTGAGATTCGAGTCTTGAGTCCCCGTTCCACCATTTTCAGCATCGATTCTACATCGATTTGGTGGGAATGTTCCATAAAAATTTTACAGATTAGTTCAATGTACCAACAGCCTCGCAAAGTGTCTCGATGCGCCTGAAAACCTAACAAAACAAATCCCGACTGTGATCAACTAGTTGTACCATCAACCATACCTTCCACTGAAGGATGACAGATCATTAAATCGCTGTAGTAGCGCTCGTCCCCGTCGGCAATATCAGGCTTTTTAGTTAAAGCCGAATCGCTTTGAGTATGTTGAGCAAATTGAGTTAAATGATCAACTAGACCGCCTCTGCAAATGTTGAAAATTAAAATCTTAGGTTTGTTCTTGAAGAGAAAGCACGTTTGGTTGTTGAATTGCCTGATGATCCACTCCTCTTCAACGTATTGGCCGTCGCTGCCAACTATCACGGTCTTATTATCAATCTTATCACCGTGGCTCATTATTATCACAATGCCCACGTCCGGGTTGTTTTCGTACTCCCGCGACGTAAACTTTTCAATAACGGTCTTTAGTTCCTACAAACAAAAAATAATACACGCAGTTTCATGATAAGTGCGACATACTGCTGCAGATAGATTCTTGTACATATCTACTGAGAATCCGATTTTTTCAAACAACTCCCTCAAGTTGCTTTCATCGACTTCCGCCCCGAGCCTCGTCTGATGGCGCCCCATGTCGAAAATCACATTATTAACTACCAAAACTTGTCCGCGGTTTTTGGAGCGTGTTTTATAACAATAGTCTTCAGTATCACAGAATTTCGTTGCGTATTTCACGTCGATTTTCAACCGCTCTGTGTATATCACATTGGGAAGAATTGCATCGTCGTCGGGCAATGTAACGCGCGAAGTTACGTGTTTTGGGCGGACTAAAAAAACACCTTTAGAGAATGTTACAAGGGGGTTGACCATACCTGGCTTGTCTTCTAGTTTGTCGGCCAAGTCGTCGTATTTATATTCACGCAGGCCGTCCACTAAACTACAGAAAACTGATGGGGAATTCGTGTTTACTATTTGGAACAGGATACAGCGATTGTTGTGGCGACGATCCTCCTCCTTGGAACCAAAACGATTACATGCACTTTATTTGAAAGCAAATACTTACAATTTTAATGTTGTCCATCATTTTCGTGATTGTGGGGTCCTTGATTGAAAGACTTCGCATTATTCGTTCTAAATCGCAGTCTCTCACCAAGTCGACAAAGTGTCTGTAAATCAGACTTTCTTGCTCCGGCAGCATCGTTCCTATCCTTAATTATAAAATTACGTGAAAAAAGGTACTAAAGGATACTCTCCAGAGAAGAGAAGTTTTCTTAAACACATATTGTTGTGACAATGGACATCAAAACAATAATATAACCTCAAACGTCGCGTCAGTGCTGCCAATACGACAAAATTTATTATTCACTGTTTTTTAATTCAGAGAAAGAAAGTTCAAAATCTTAGTTTTTGTTCATTGTTAGCTCGCACTCCGAAGTACCCAAAACGATTTTGGGGGCTGTACAGCCTCAAATTCAGAAAATAATAACAGGGATTTTAGTGATCATGGTTGGTGTATTTTGTTGGTAATAGTTGCAGTTGCGCAATGTTGTGTTTTTTGTTGTTCTCAAATTCCACTGAACTTGTCATACGCATTGGTAACACTGATTTTTCAAAATTCGGCACTTGATTAGAATTTTCTGCCCAGCAACATGAAATCTAAATCCAAATTCTCGGATAAACTCTCTTGGAAAGTGCCCATATTGGACCACAACTAACTGCAACTACCACTCCTTTTGTTTAATTAGAAAAAAAAACAGTCTCTGATATAAAGTAGGGTGGAAACCGGAACCTCTTTATTCAGTTATGGTGGTCTGATGACACCCGAACCCTGAAACGATTATGGTAACAGTAACTAGAATTCCGCTGTCTCTTGTTCTATGTTTGCCAGCAAATGATGTTGCTTAGACGGTAACCGTGCAGTCTTAGTGCCCCTGCAATGCTAACTTGCCTTTACAGATGAGCTAGATTAGAACTTGCCAAGTCAAAGTCAAAAGGCAAGATAGGGAAACGCAAACGGAAATTCAGTACTCGAGCCACAATGACTCGGCCCCCGAACGAACAAACCCCCACTGTCAAGCTCGTGGTTGTAGGCGATGGCGGTGTCGGTAAAAGTGCCATCACCATCCAATTTTTCCAAAGACTCTTCGTCACCGACTACGACCCTACGATTGAAGATAGCTACTTGCAACACGTCGAAGTAGACGGCCAGTGCTGTATTCTTGATGGTAAGATCAGCGTGGAGATTCACAGATTGTTGAATTTTGTCTTTTAGTTTTAGATACAGCTGGTCAGGAAGAGTTCAGCGCGATGCGGGAGCAGTACATGCGGAAAGGCGACGGTTTTCTTCTAGTTTATTCAGTCACTGATAAAAATAGCTACGAAAATATCGTGAATTTTCATACACAGATTCTCAGGGTCAAAGATAGAGATACGTATCCTATGCTCCTAGTAGCTAACAAAGTTGATCTCGTTCATTTACGGAAAATCACGGAGGAACAAGGGCGGGAACTTGCTCACAAATTGGGAATTCCGTACATAGAGACTAGCGCGAAAGATCCCCCAGTGAATATTGACGCAACTTTTCACGAGGTCGGGGCTCTTATTGTTGGAGTTTTTACTAAATTTGATTTGTAGGTGGTGAGAATCATCAGGAATCAACCCCAATCTGACGATGAGAAGCAGAAAAAGAAGAAACTCGCCAAGTTGGGGAAGTGCGTCATTATTTAAAGACTAGCTGTATGTTATCAGGCCTATATATATTATAGCTTTAAATCAAGTGTTCAATGTAACGCATATTACGCATATTATGGAATTTTGTAAAGAAATGTGGAAAAGTGTCACTTTCCATGTTTTTATAATTTGTTGTGTAAGATTTACTCGGATCAGAGTCGGTAGATTCGTTCGGAACGAAAAAATGAACGCTCCTCTGACTCCGGTCCGAACAATTAAGTCAAGGCCTACGTTTCAGGACTTGGATTTTTGACACTTCAGTTCAAGTCTTTACCCCAAATCGCCATAAACCGTTGTGTATTTTAAGAGGACCAAATCTGCTCATTGCTTCCTTAAAATTCAGAAAATGGCGCACTTTTTTTAACGTCAGGCAGATCATATTGTGATATTTCCAAAGAGGTTTACACAAAAATGTGTTAGTGTGCAATGTTTGTAAGAGTTGAATCCACGATTGTTAAATTTTCGCGACAGCAACCATTATTCAGTGTTGATAGTAGAAGATAGTGTGTAAACTTTCAATGTTAACTTAGTGTGGTAGCAATATTTCAGTGTTATGATTTCAACCATGAAAAAATGTACGGGTATT
Organism: Gnatocerus cornutus; assembly: GCA_029298725.1. Lineage (NCBI taxonomy): Eukaryota > Metazoa > Arthropoda > Insecta > Coleoptera > Tenebrionidae > Gnatocerus > Gnatocerus cornutus. Next base: position 7,454,429 of record CM055517.1, read on the forward strand.
TAGTTCAGAGGACATTTCTACAAAATTAAGCGCACTTGAAAAGTACGCACACGGCGGACAAGTTGACAGAGTCTCCATTTAGTGTCTCACAAAATGGCGACCCGGTGTCTTAATCACCGCCGGTTCTGATTAGAAGAAAAGAAGTGTTGTTCCTTTTATACCCTAAGTATACACCGGGCCTACTAAGAGTCTCCGACTCGAGTTTTTACGAGGAAATTTTGAATGTTTTACTGATAAAAGTATAAGAAAAAAATAAACACGATCGATTGCTTAAACGATCTTTTCATTCCCTCTGGTCTTTATGAAATTCGCATTATTAATCCGTTGCTCCTGGCAACGACGTGCGCATTCCGTCCCCGTTCCAGTAAGAAATTACAGTCAGGGGATGCAAAGATCAATAATAAAATGAACCGCGGGATATTTCCGCGACAGTGTCCGCATCAAAACGCATGCGTGTACGTAGAACCGTGTAAATCTTGCTGGAACAACAATAATACTGGATGGCCATGTGTTGAACCAAGAATCAGATGGAAGTGGACACCCGTCACGAATTTCCGGTAATTTGCATGCAAGCGGTGATTTATAACTCGCAGGTGTTTTATTAGTAGTGATGTGGAGTGCAGTGGGACCCGTTGATGTTGAGGGTCCAGCACCATCAGCACGTTCCAAACATAGCGCCACTGTTATAGGCGAAAATGTCTACGTCCTCGGAGGTCGCAACGGTAACCTTCCAACTAAAGATTTCTGGAAATACAACTTGAGTAAGTCTTCTTTTAACCCAGCGAACCTCTTCATTCTTGGATTGCAGTGACCGGTAAATGGCAGCTGTTGAAACCTACAGGCGACAAACTCCCTTCTCTCCAAGAACACTCGGCTGTAGCGTACAGAGAGAAAATTTACATCTTCGGAGGAGAGGTAGGCTTCTCCGCAGGTACGGAAACTCCTCTGTGGTGTTACGATATCAAATACAACAGCTGGAGGAAAATTCGCGCTAAAAAAGGAGTGGCGACGCCGCGAGGCCGAAGAGGACACTCTGCTCTAGTTCACCGGGAAAACATGTTAATCTACGGAGGTTATCAGGACCTGCGAGGCTCTTGCAGCGAACTGTGGGCTTTCCATTTCGGTAATTAACTCCTCTCGGTTACAAATCTCTTAAAAGAATTCCTCAGAAACCGAATCGTGGCATCTCCTGTCGTCGTCTCCAACCAGAAACAACACCAATCCAGAAACGTATCCTTTGCCTCGACATAAACACTCCGCGATTCTTCACGATGACGCCATGTGGATTTACGGAGGAATGACTGACCTCCAAGAACGGAGCGACTTGTGGAAATGGGACACAGTCTCCAAAAAATGGAGCATTATTAAATCCAAGATCAATCCGGGTCCTTTACACAGTCACGCCGTTTGCAAACTTCCCTCGGCGATGCTTTTGTTCGGCGGGGAAAGGGGCGGACACCCCACCAACGAACTGTGGAAGTTCAATTTCAGTGAGTTGATGGAAATTACTCTACTCAATTAACCTAAACTTTGATTTGTTAGGTGTGGAAAGCTGGGAGAAGCTCATCATATCTGGCCTCAAGCCGCAGCCTCGCTCAGAGAGCATCGCTTTCGCCGTCTCCGAACTCTCCTTCACCGATTCCTCGCTGAGAGTCCGCTCGCGTACGTGCATCTCCGCTGATCGCAGTAACCGCCACTCTTCATATCTTCCAAACAATCGAGTCGCTCCTTGTGAAAAAACCTACGTTTTCCAGCCGTCGCAAACCAACTATACTGATGGCAGCGAGCTCGCAGCTGATGACAAACCGATCCGAGGCCTCCTCCAGGAAATCTCGAAGATTTCCCGCCTCAATAGTAAATGTAGCTATACCGTCCTTACCGGCTGCACTACTGACAGCACGGAAAGTCTTCTGAAGCAGCACGCTAGTACCGAGGAGGACCTCACGACTCGTACCATGGTAAAGTCGAAGTCTGCGTACATCATCAAGAAGAAAAGCGATACCGAAGATAAGCGAAGGAGTGAAAAGATGTCGCGTGAGCCCATCTCGGTACCGAATTTTACCGCGCTGACGCTTCCAACTCCGGTGCTGACGCCGGTGGAAGCCACCAAGTTGGTGTATTTAGACACCGATGATGAGAACGAGATCATGAATGAGAACATACAGCTCAAGGAAGGTAATCCTCCGAAACGAGGTGAAAGCTACAATTCGCATCTTGGCTACGCGGATAATCCTCTCTATCAACACATGATGAAACTACGAAACGAAGAAAACGTGTCGTCAACGTCGGACTACGCGAGTATCGAAACAGTGAACCGATTGTCTTCAGCGAGCACCTACAGTGTCAAGACAAACCAGGAAGAGAACATGAAGAATAAAGAGAAAGAAGGACCGTTCGGGTTTTGTAATCCGAACTACATGGGACCTGATATCAAAGCTCTGCTCAACGACACGAAAAGTCATGTCAGCTCAGAAGAAGACCTGTTAGAACTACAAGACTACAACGGACTCATCAACAAGAACACGAAAGTTTTCTACCGGAGTTCCTTACGCAATCATCCTTCCAACTATCCGACCACGCAACGTCCGAAAGATCCAAAGCGGAGAGCACACAGCGCAGGCAGAGCTGAACGGAACCGCATCGAAAAGACAGTCATAGAAACAGATTTTGGGAAGATAGTCGACCATTACGTTCCTCTATATGTTTACATCGTCGGCGGCAAAGAACACGGACAAGTCACGATTTTCCAAAGACCCATCTCGATATGGAAACTCAAACTATTCTAAGCCGAACCATCAGGAAAATGTGCCAAAATCTTCATCTAGTCCCTTTAGTTTAGTTTAGTTGGTACTTTCAGGGTCGCCAATGTTATTAGGTCAAATTTTCTAACGTTTTTAAACCTAGTCGAAACGAGGAAATTCACAGAAATTCGTCCATGTTGTGATCTACATTCGGAACAATAATAACTATTTTCGGACGAAGCCTTTTAGATTTAGAAAAAGTGCAATATATTTTCAACAGACTAGTGTAGGCGAACACAGTATAGTTTGTGGTGTTTCGTTCCAGAGTTGTTGAAATTGTTCTTTGTAACATCTAATAAAATTTGCAGTGGATGTTCTGGACATGTTTTTTTACAACCTTAAAATACGCCCCTAAACTGAGATATTCGAAAAGAAGAAAAAAAAGTGACCAATTACAACATTTTAGAACAAAGGAGGGCCAAAGACCCACCCTTTCTTCATTGCAAAATGGAGAATATGATTGATATCGGATTAAAACTTAAAAAGAATTAATTTATTGGCTCGGCTTGTCCCTATCTACGGAATTTTTATGACAAAAAACGCACCAACTCGATCGTAACATTGCATTCATTGGCTAGATGTTCAAAGGCGTTGTTTATTGAATTATTTTCTAAGCTAATTAGCTTGTGCATAAAAAAGAATCAATTCATTGGGTGTTGATGACAAAAACGCAGAAAACAAAAGAAGTCGCCAGTCAGGGTTTAATACATACATTTTTCAATAGATTGTGCTGATTGGATGGAAATGACAAAAATGTATTCAATTACAAAATTTCAGGGTAAAAGAGACAAATTTAATAATTTTAAAATTTTATTTGACGACCAAAAATTCTCTAATTTTAATCTAAATCTCAATGCTCTTTAAACTGAACCATCACAATCACAAACGTAAAGAGAACATTAATCATACTAACAATCAGCGTTTTATCAACGTCGAAAAAATTCGCAGCTCTGAACCGCGGTACGAAATTTTTTTCTCCGCTTTCTTTAGCCGTCTTCTCCGCCGCCTCCACCACTGAATCCCACAAGCAAATCAAATAAACGGTGTACCCCTAATAAGAAAATGTAAAAGTTGCTGTTAGTTTAACCTTTTAACTCACTGTGGTAATAACAAGAAAGCAAATATTTGATATAACAACTTCATTGTACTCCTTGTCGTCATTATACAACGAATAATTGTCAAAGCTGTCGTCAAAGTAATTCAATATCTGAAGAATCGTGTACACCACCATCAACATGAAAGACCACCCGAAGACTTTACTGAAGAGCTCAGTGGTGGCGTACAAACCGCGCACATTTAGTTTGAGAGTTTTTACTCTTCTGAAAACCAAGTGAAGGAAACTCTGGAAATAAAACAGAAGGAATGACTGGAAAATCTCAATTCCGTATTGTTTAACGAATTCAAATCCCATCACGTCACTCCAAGCGTACGTGTCGTACATTGTGACCATCCAAAAGAAGACTTGAGTGAGCAAAAATCCCAAATTCTTCTCTTTATTGCGACTCGCTTCGAGTTTCTTCACCAAAACAAACCACTCTTTCCTCATCCAGAAGTTAGGAACGAGGATAATCGTGCAGTTGAATAAAAGCAGCGACAAATCCATCAAAATTGCAATGATTAGCTTGACCGGAATCATAGTCATGTAGTCTTCTTTTTTGAAGATGGTAGTCGCTGTCACGAAAATGGTAAGAAAAAAGAGAAGAGCTGAAGAGTATTTTTTCCCAGTGATGGTGGTGGGTGTCACTGCGAATAAATTACCGATGTACAAGAAACATTCCAACATCCGCATCGTCCTGAAATGGGAACAGGAACAATTAACTCAAACGATTAGCATTGTTTTACAATCATTAACAAAACGGAAATGAGCACCGGTATAAATATTTGGTAAGCATCGTGTGGCAAAAAAATGAAATTCGCGGTTGTGGCCCTTTTGATCGCCTTGAGCGACTGCCGGGTATTCTTTTCAGTTTCATGAATTTGTAATGATTTTCCTTTTCAGACGTACGATTTCTTGCCTGAAAAAGCCGAGTTGTTGTTTTTTAACAGTAGCTTGGTACACAATGTGAATTTCCATTTCGGGAAAGTTAACAGGACGTTTTTAGGAGTGAACGCGTCGTTCGATATCACAAGAGACATAAACGAGAAGTTATACGTATGTTGCATAAATCCGCATTTTTTTGCATGAAAATTGTTGTTTCAGACCACGCTGAAATGTTCTCAATTCTACCACAACGAGTATCGCTTCACTGGGACTCAAGTGACTGCAGATACGTGTAAAATCGAAAGAGCCAATATTTTTTCTTTAAATCAACAGTTCAAGGATGCTCAGTTTGATATCAGTTTGTGCCACATTAGAAAAGTGAGGTTTTTCGTTGTGAAAATTTGAATTTATAATGTTTTTTTAGGGATCTTACAAGCTCGTCAATTTTGCTCCTCAAGCTAAATACTTTCCTTCGTATTTGCCTTTAGGAAAAATTCGAACGAACGTAAGAGTTCACGATGGGCAAAAAATGAACTTGTTTACTTTGAATTGGGACTTCGAAGTCATTCCGTTACAGGGAGATAATTAAAATTGTGTTTGTTCAATTAATTGCGTCATTTTATGGAAGTCGATACAAATATAATTATTTATGAGCACGGAAAACATGTTTTGCAACGTCACCGTCGGGAATTCCAGCATGACGGTGACAGTTTCCTTAGAAGAACGAGAATGGAGATGGGATAAAGAGAAATTTTTATTCAACTTGAACTCAGATTTTAAATCTAATTTGGCGGCGATAAAAAAACAGTTTGTCGATTCTCGCTGGAGATTGTCGAGATTGAAAAAAGACGTGTGGTAATTTTTAGTTTTCGGGAATTTCGTAACTAGATCTTGCCAAATTAAAGTGAAAATCGTCTTTAACATGCAATTATGGTAATGATAATTATTCTGGGAAACTCCTGTTCACTTTTGGCTATTAAATTCAATTACGCATTATTTCCCATAAGTTTTCAATGGGTTTTGAACCTGGGAAACGCAGTGTCACTTTTTAAAAACTGTTACGTAAGTGTCCAAATGACCAGAAATTTACGTATTCAAGCGACGCATTCTTTACCACACATTCAATTACATCAAAAAATTTATACAAATAATGAAAAAAAACGCAATTTGTAGACTATTCATCTGAAAAATCCTTGGTTAGAGACCATGACGACAACAACAGGCGCTTCCATTTACAAAGTGTCAGAATTAGACCACGGTCGCTGGACCCAATTATTTTTTAGGAAAAATGGTACCAAAAAAACTCGATTTATGTAAAATCCACAAGAACATTCAAATTTCACACATGTCCGAGTTCAGGGTCGGCGAATTTTTCGATGGTAATCGCTCGACAGTGGGAGAACCAATCTTCTCACTATTAAACCTTCCTCCTCTCGACTTTTGTTAGTGTGTGTTTAGCTGTGCCATAGTTTTCAATCATGTGGAAATTGTTGTTGTTGCTGACAGCGGCGGCGGCTCAAGCAGCTCCTGAAGAAGTTTTCGCGTGGAAAGAAGTGACTTTCGACTGGCCCAATGAAGAAGCCCGAGAAAATGCCGTGAAAAACGGCGACTACGTCCCCGAAAACAACCTGCCACTAGGACTCGACAGATGGAAGGATAAACTTTTCGTCACAGTGCCCAGGTAAATCAGTTGTCCACCTTAACCCAGTTGGGAGACGATATGTTAATTTGGTCTGATTGAGATTCAAGGCGTCTCTGCACTTGCAGATTTCTAACATTTCATAACAATTGCTTCATTACCATAAAAATCGAAGAATTCTCAACGCAAGAATGACTTGCATTAAGAACGAGATGAATGTCAATACTTTCTAAGTTTCAATGTCACGTTCCAGGTGGAAATCGGGGGTGGCAGCGTCGTTGAACTACGTCCCCCTTAACGCCCCAGTTAACAAAACTCATTCTTTGATTCCTTATCCGGATTGGGCTTCCAACACCAACCCCAAAGGCGATGCTAAGCCTCTCGACACTCAAATCGTTTCGACATTCCGCGTCAAAGTCGACTCTTGCGACAGGCTCTGGGTGATGGACACAGGTCTTGCTGATATTTTCGGCGAAGGAAAACAAGTTACTCCCCAAGCAATCGTCGTTTTTGATCTCAAAACCGACAAACTCATCAGAAGGTACAATCTGAAGGACACCGACTTTAAAGAAGACTCGTTCTTTGCTAACATTGTAAGACCTATAAAGCGTCTTACTGATTCTATTTACTAACTGCATTTTTAAGATCGTGGACGTTAACCCCGAGAAATGCGACGAAGCTTTCGCTTATCTCCCCGACTTGGGGGCTTACAGTCTCGTTGTTTATTCCTGGGCCGACAATGACTCCTGGAGAGTCAAACACAACTTCTTCCACTTCGATCCGTTGAAGGGAGATTTCAACGTTGGAGGTGTTAACTTCCAGTGGACGGACGGAGTTTTCGGGGCGGCTTTAGGTGCCAAGCAAGACAACGGTTTCCGCACGTTGTATTTCCACCCGTTAGCGAGCACCAGAGAATTTTCGGTCTCCACACATGTTCTCAGGAACAAAACCGCTGCTACCGATCCTCATAATTACTACGCCTTCAAAGTAAGATTTTCACGTGTCTTGGAGTTGAACTAATTCAATTTTTAGTTGGAAGGAAACCGTGGCGATATGACTCAAGCTTCGGCTTCTGATTTCGATGAAAAAGCGAACGTTTTGTTCTTAACTCAGCTAAACAGAGACGGCGTCGCCTGTTGGAACCCCAAGAAGCCTTTAACTTCGCAGAATTTGGGGTTGGTTGTGCAGGATAAAGAAGCGTTGATTTTCACCAACGATATCAAGGTAAGTGGAGGTGGTGAAGAAGCGAGTTTATTTGGAGTTTTTGTAGCTGGACGCTGAAAGAAACTTGTGGATTCTTTCTGACAGGATGCCCGTTTTCCTGTACAGGAAACTTGATCCCGCACAGGTTAATTACAGGATTCTCAAAGCACCGGTGGATGACCTCATCAAAAATTCCGTGTGCGCTGCTTAATTTTCAGTTATATAGGGATTTTTGTTTTATTTTCGCCCGGTGAAAGTATTGACGAGCCAGGGTGACCTGACAGTTTTTAATAAATTAAGAGGCAAACAGGCACAAATAAAATAAAAATTACTATTTGACTGTCTACGTTCAGCAGAACCCAGTACTTATTTTTTTTATAATTAAAGAATACTATTAATAATAACTCCTTGAGTTTAATTAAGACCTCCAAAATTATTGGCCTTTCCTAAAACCTATCAAAATTTTAGCGTCCCAGTGAATCCCAAATTATGCGTAACTAGGAAATCACGGAACGGTAATAACCATGTCCGTGCTTAAACCTACAATTAGAAAAACCTGTGATTACACCTGATATGTAATTAATTATTGTCTATATAAAAGCGACCCGCTCGGACTTTTTCTTATTCGAAATGTGGCTCAGACTTCTACCGTTTCTCTTTTTAGTTTCAGCAGAAAAAAATGTTATATCAAGATCTGTTGCTTTCATTGACACCATTGCGTTATCTGCCACAATCACAGCTCATATCTGTGGAAGCCGAGGCGAGTTTTAGCGAATTTCTTTCACTTTTTCATAACACTTCTTTACAGAGAGTCAGACTTCGTTCTGGAAGGCACTATCTCAAAAATATCATATAAATGTACTCTCAGATGTTACAAACCAAAGACTTTACACAAATCACTTGTTTATTATCGACATGGCTTGTAATGATTCGTTATCAGTCCTCAAAGAAGCGGAGACTGCGAAACTGTTCAAGCCTCCTTTGAAATGGTTGCTTTACGGAAAAATTTCTCAAGTCTCAGATTTTTCTTTTGGTCTTGATTCTCAAGTTTTCGTACTCAATCCTGAATCAAACGAAATTCTTAGTATTTATAAGTTGTCTCAAGCGGGGGAGTTAATACAGAAGCCTGTCGGGAAACACGAGGATTTTTCAATTTTGGACAGGAGAGATCTGATGGGGGAGACCATCACAGTGTCGTACGTTTTTACGAATCCCAACTCTCTGAATCACTTGGTGGACTACAGGTGGGGGTTCTTCTATGTAACGTCTTTTGTAGCGACTCTTGTAGAGATACCCACATTGATGCTATCAGTAAAACCTTCTATTTATTAACAAACCATCTTTTGGACTACTTGAACGCGAGTCGAACTTTTATCTTTCGATCTACCTGGGGCTATAAAAACGCGACCACGGGAATCTACTCGGGGATGGTGGGAGATTTACAACAAAATGTGGCCCAACTTGGAGGTGATCCGTTCCTTCTAAAACCTCCAGTTTCATGATTTTTTTTTCCAGGGACCCCATTATTCTTCACAGTGGATCGCATCCCAGTCATCGAGTACTTCGCCGACTCTACTAAAACATACCTGAAGTTTGTTTTCAGAGCCCCGCCGCTGTCGTACGTAACAAATGTCTTCACGCTTCCTTTCGATTCATCAGTTTGGCACTATTGCTTCGTGATGGTCGCCATCGTGATCGTTTGCATCTATCTTATTGTTCGTTGGGAGTGGAAAAGTGAGAGATTTCAAGAGAAGCTTGAGCAGTATCCTGATAGTCTTCGTCCAAACTTCTTCGATGTGATTATGATGGAAATCGGGGCTATTACGCAACAAGGGAGTGATGTTGAACCCAAAAGTAACGCGGGGAGGATCATCACAATTTTCACGTTTCTGGCTTTTATGTTTCTTTACACTTCTTACTCGGCTAATATCGTGGCGCTTTTACAATCGACCACTAACAGTATCCGCACTTTGGAGGATCTCTTGAACTCCAGGATACAACTAGGAGTTGAAGATATCGTTTACGCGCATTATTACTTTGAAGTAAGTAATAGCGTGATCATCGTGGAGTTACCATTTTGTTGCAGAACGCCAAAGAACCGCTCCGCAAGGCTATCTATCAACAGAAAGTAGCCCCCAAAGGCCAGAAACCAAATTTCATGAAAGCAGACGAAGGAATCCGCCGCATGCGAGGAGAATTCTTCGCTTTTCACACCGAACTCCACACGGCGTACAAAATCATCAGCGATACGTTCCATGAGTCCGAAAAATGCACTCTGAGAGACATATCTTACGAAAATTTTATTGTGCCGTGGTTATCCATGGAGAAAAATTCGACGTACAAAGAGATAATGAAGATTGGGATGCGGAAAATGCACGAATACGGCGTCAAAGACCGGGAAGTTCGCAATATCTACTCGAGAAAACCACAATGTCACGCTGGTGGCAGCAATTTCGGCAGTGTTGGCCTCATTGACTGCTACTCGGCGTTTTTGATTTTTGCCAGTGGGATTGCCATGGCATTATTTTTATTCGTTTTTGAGATAATAATGAAGAAGTGCGTGACACGTGAGTAGACAGTTCCGGTCACGCATTTCTGCACTAGAGAATAGATAGTTTCACAGTACTTTATCGGGTTTTTAGATAAGGAGTTTTATTCCAAGCTGTTAGGACATCGTAATCTGTTTTTATTTTAAGCTTGAGCGACGTTTTTCCACCGGTAACCTTGTAAGAAATGAATTAACTCAGCGGAGGGCGGCCGCCAAATTTACGTCACATCTGTTAACGAGTTTTTGTTAACAGTTTAACACTTTTCTGGAAAGACCGAAGTGGCCTCAGTGTTTTAAAAATACAAAGTTTTCGACGACTTGAAGATCAACTTGTTTGAAATCTTCAAAAGGGCCTTTCAGTTGCAGTTGCAAAATAAAAAAAAATGCTACTTTAGATGTCAAGCGAATTTTTAGGAAAAAAAATGAGACGTAATAAGAAAAAATAAAAACAATCTATGGGAGTGTCCATGTGCAGCAAAACCTAGCACTTGTTTTGATTCCAAGTATAATAAAAAAATTATACTAATAACAACCCTGAATATAATTGTCTTCTGAAAAATTATCAGTCTTCTCCAAATCTTATGAAATTTTTAGCGTCCCAGTGAATTCCAAATTATGCGTATCTGGTATCTGGGAATTTATGGAGTAATAACCACGTCCGTGGCTAAACCTTCAATTACAAAACCTGTGATTATACCCGAACTGCAATTAATTATCCATATAAAACCGAGACTCTACGAATTTTTCTTATTCGAAATGTGTCACAGACTTCTGCCGTTCCTCTTCTTGGTTTCAGCAGACAAAAATGTCATATCAAGATCTTTGGCTTTTATTGACACCATTGCAATGTCTGCTAAAATCACGGCTTATATCTGTGGAAACAGAGGCGAGTTTTTGCGAAGGCCAACAAAATTTTATGGCAATTTTTCCAGATACTCAAATTTTGTTCCGGAAGGAGCTGTCTCAAAAATACCAAATAAATGTGGTTTCAGACCTTACAAATCAGCGGCTTTACATAAATCACTTGTTTATTGTCGACATGGCTTGTCTAAGTTCGTTATCAGTTCTCAAAGAAGCGGAGGCTGCGAAACTGTTCAAACCTCCAGTGAAATGGTTGCTGTACGGAAAACCTTCTCAAGTCTCGAATTTTTCTTTCGGTATTGATTCTCAAGTTTTTGTGCTCAATCCCGAAACGAGCGAAATTGTGAGTCTTTACAAGTTGTCGGAAGAGAGGGACTTCTTTGAAAAGCCTGTTGTGAAACACGACGATTTCTCAGTTTTGGATAGAACAGATCTGATGGGGGAGACAATCAGAGTTTCGTGCGCTTTTGCGAACCCAGACTCACTGAACCATTTGGAAGACTACAGGTAAGGCGCAACTTTCGAACAGCTTTTGTGAATAACTAATCTCGTAGAGATACGCACATTGACGCTCTCAGCAAAGTCTTCTTCTTGGTAACCAACCACCTCTTGGACTACCTGAACGCGAGCCGAACTTTCGTCTTTAGATATAACTGGGGCTATAAAAACGCCACTACCGGACTATACTCGGGAATGGTGGGAGATTTACAACAAGGAGTAGCGCAACTTGGAGGTGACACACTTGCAAAACCCGCATTGTGAAAACGTTGAGTTTATTTTCCAGGGAGTACCTTATTCTTTACAGTGGATCGCATTCCGGTCATCGAGTACTACGCTGCGTCAACCAAAACATACCTCATGTTTGTTTTCAGAGCTCCTCCTTTGTCGTACGTGACAAATGTCTTCACTCTGCCTTTCGATTCTTCAGTTTGGCATTACTCCTTCGTGCTGGTCGGCATCGTTGTGGTTTGCGTCTATCTCATCGTTCTTTGGGAGTGGAGAAGTGAAACATTTCGAAAGAAGGTCCAGAAATATCCTGATAGCCTTCGTCCAAACTTCTTTGATGCTATTATGATGGAAATCGGAGCCATCACGCAACAAGGCAGTGATGTTGAACCCAAAAGTACCGCCGGAAGAATCATCACAATCTTCATGTTTCTAGCTTTTATGTTTCTTTACACTGCTTACTCCGCCAATATTGTGGCGCTTTTACAGTCGACTGCTAACAGTATCCGCACTTTGGAGGATCTCTTGAATTCCAGGATACAACTAGGAGTCGAAGATATCATTTACGCTCATTACTACTTTGAAGTAAGTGAAGTGTGACCATCGTAAAATTACCTTCTTTGTTGTAGAACGCCAAAGAACCCGTTCGCAAAGCTATTTATCAACAGAAAGTAGCCCCCAAAGGCCAGAAACCAAATTTCATGAAAGCAAACGAAGGAATACGCCGCGTGCGAGAAGAATTCTTCGCTTTTCACACAGAGCTCCCTTCGGCGTACAAAATCATCAGCGACACGTTCCAAGAAAGTGAAAAATGCGGCCTCAAAGAAATAGCTTACGAGAATTTAATTGAGCCATGGTTGATCATGCAGAAAAACTCAACGTACAAAGAAATAATAAAAATAGGGATGAAGAAAATTCACGAGTACGGCATCAAAGACAGGGAAATTCGCAAAATCGTCTCGAGAAAACCGCAATGTCATACCGGTGGCAGCAACTTCGGCAGTGTCGGTCTGATTGATTGCTACTTGGCGTTTTTGATTTTTGCCACTGGTATTGCTATAGCTCTACTTTTATTCGTTTTTGAAATAATAATGAAGAAGTTTGTGACACGTATATAGTCAGTTCCGGTCACGCATTTTGCACTCTAGACAACAAATAGTTTCACAACGAGTAGACATGGCAAATTTATCGGATTATCGCTTCATGGACGACAAAAACCACGCTTACATAAGGTATAAACGTGTGGTTAGACTAAAAGTAAAATTCCTTTTCAGATTGCTTTGGTTCTTCGTGTATGTACTCTTCACTTCTGCCTCTATAATCCTAATACTGACTCTATGGCGTGAATTTATGACTAACCCCACTATTACCACTCTGGAATCTGCATTTTTTCCCGTGACCGACGTCCCCTTTCCAGGGGTAGCCTTGTGCGAAATGAATAAATTTAGCCGAAGAAGGGCCGCGAAATTTGCCCAATTTCTGTGAGAAAACGACTGTTTTTACAAAGCGTAACTTTTTTTTTGTAGAGCCGCACGCTCAAATCTGACCGAAAGCGAGATCATGGACGCAATGCCCATTTTTGGAAAGTTGTACGACTTTGAATATGATATTGTGGATGATCCTATTGCTTCAAAGATACAGAAAGTTCTCGACGAGAAGAAGATCAACTTGTTTGAAGTCTTCAGACGGGTTTGGATACTTAGCGAAGCGTAAATAATTAAATTGAAAATTTATTTCAGCTATCAATACAATGTGACGACTTCTTGAAAGTTTGCACGTGGAAAGGACAAGAAGCGAGCTGTTCTGAAATGTTCCAGTTAAGGATAAGCTTCACCGGATTTTGTTGTATTTTCAATTATCTCAGAAAACCGATGCATTACTACAAGTAAGATTGAATTATCCTGATCCAAATAATGACTTGCGATTATAGGACCAACATTACTCTAAAAGAACCTCTTAGAGGAAGTGAGGGTATCCATGGAGGACTAACAGTGTCTGTAGCCAACAACATAGACGACTATTTGTACACATCTTTAAATTCTGTGGGATTCACAGTACGGTAACAAAGGAACCAACACAATCCTATCGTCTTTTTTTTTCATTATAGGTCTTAATTTTCTCCGCAGGGGATTATCCGGATCAAACTAGCGGCGGTTTGTCGCAGTTCATCGCCAAACCTAACTCGGAAACATTTATAACACTTGTCCCGACCACTGTTGTTGCCGTTAAAGAAGTCCTTGACTACCCACCCTCAAAAGTAGCGCTTTTTCTGTTTTAACATTTATCAACAATTGTTTGTAGCGACAATGTCTCTTCGACACAGAAAGAAGCACGAAATTGGGTACTGTCTACTCACAAAGTGATTGTCACGTGGAGTGCAGAGTTAAGAGTACCATGGCACTATGCAATTGTGTTCCTTTTTTGACACCTATGAGTACCAAAGACAATGTGTGCACTTTAGCGGATTTGGAGTGTCTTAATAGACACAAAAGTAAGTCTTTTGCTAGCTTGACGGTGTTTAAAGCGCGTTTTAGATAAATGGGACTCTGTTTATCCTGAAGAAGACACGACCGAGTTTTTAGAGAGGGAAAAACACGATTCGTTACGTTGCAGTGAAAGGTGTTATCCTTCGTGTGAGGGAACTTCTTATCAGGTTTTTACAGACAGTGTGCAGTTTCATAACGGGTAACCCAACAGGGTAGTTTAAAAAAAAAAGACCCAACTAATTTTTCAGGTCTGAAGCGGATCATGACGAAATTATCGTACACGTTTATTATGACCAGGAATTCTCAAATTTGTATAAACATGATGTCGTTTATTACTGGTTTGAAATATTAAGTATGAAGTTGTAAAAAGTGATTGAAACTTCACTTTTTGCTTTCAGGCAACTTTGGGGGAACTTTCGGCTTGATCATAGGGATGAGTATAATTTCATTGATAGAATGTGGTGTGTTTTGGCTCCAGTTCTTTGGAAATAAGTGTTGCAATTCTCAATAGAAAATATCAAAGAAAAAGTTGTTTTTTTCCCGGGAAATAATTTTGGATCTAAGTTAACTTCTTGTGCTACCGCTACCGTCTCAGAGAGGACACCGCTCGTTCTATCTCTCGAACCTATGTCGTTGCCGTCCCGTTCCGTTCTTCAACAGTCATTCGGCCTCGGTGGACGTAGTGCGTCGGAGGTGTTGTTGTGATGTGTAAAACTTAAAAGAACTCGGTCTTTTGTGCAGTATGTGTCCAGTTGTTCAGTGAAAAATGGCGGATTTAGTGTATTCTGTTTGTTTCGTGTTGTTATTATCCTTCCAGCAGATCCTGAGCGAGGATATAACCCCATCTGAAAGAAGTAGGTGCAATCGTACGTTGCAGTCTGCGGCCCCTTTTCTCAATTGAATCAAATTATATTAAAAACGTGGGGTTAATTACAACTCTAATTGATTTTAGGAATAAATCAGTTGGATAGTACAGTCCGCGACTCAAATAATGACTCTTTGTGTAAACACTGACACATTTAATGTTTGGCCTCGCGGAACCAAAAATCCAGTCAACTAGTGACCTTGAGGGGTTGATGGGCGCGCTAATGGTGTTAAGTACCATGGCCGGGGTACTAAGAAGATAACGGAACATCTTAGGCACGTTTCTTGATAAAATCGTGAGAATTGAAAACGCAGCCTTGGATTAACATGAAATAGATGACAAATTCTTTCGATAACCTTTGGAAACTGAACTGGTTTTGCGAAAATTAACTCGTTTTCCTCCTCCCCCAGAGCACTCGTCCCAAAATATCCGCAAAAAATCGGCCAAGCCATGTGTGAAGAAACCCAAATAAACACACATCTGCATCATTTTAAGGGTCCCCCGTCCGCCCCCTCCATTGTTTATTACAGCAGCACGTGTCTGATGGTACATTCAGCTGCCCCCTTGGTAATAAAGCGAAAATTACCGTAGAAAACGGAGGGAGCGCCTTGTATTTATTATGGTAGCTTTTTGGGCATTTGTTTTTGTCCCAGTATCAACATGTGCTTGAAAAGAATAAAGACAGTCATGAGAACAGATGTATTGTCTGACGCAGTTCAGAACCGGATACGTTTCCTTTGGTCGGTCTTTTTTCGAAACAAAACCACCTTAGTCTGCTCGATGCAACACCTTCGTGAGTCATCTCAGGTCATATGTAGCCATGGAAACCAACTACCTCAACACGCGACTGGTCATTCGGAAATCGATTTTTAACAAGATTTTTAATGATTCATCGAGTTGTCATTTTCAATTGGTGCAGCGCCAACTGAATCAGAGGACTAGTTTAAAGTGGCGATTTATATTCACGGCGGCATTTCCGGCTCTGGATTCAACTGTAGACGACGTGGTGTAGACCCCGAAGTAGTTTACGAAACAATGAAAATAAAGCGAAGGTCAAGCTTTTTTAATTATACCTTCAACGCATTAGTATAATTTTACCGGGAAATGTCTCGTTAATGGTGAAAAATTGCACGTGAATCATGTGAAAGGGCAACAATGATGCACCTCTGTTTTTTATTGCCAAAGAATAAACAAGGAAGTGGTTTTCACTGCGTTGATCCGATAACAGTGACCTTCCAACTTGCGGTTTTTCTTAATTGTTTACAAAGGAAATCGATTTTCTCAGACGCCAGGAGGACTCCACTCGGGTCTTGCTTGGCCGAAGCTCAATGAAATCGGTGCCAACTGAAAATTAACATTGCGGACGCATCCAGAAGGTTGAATGTCAATGGAATGCTAAAATTCGTCTTTCAGGTGAAAGACGGCATAACTGTAAATAAACCTGAAAACTATTTTCGCCGTCTTTCCAGACTTACATAAGTGGTCGATTTCAACATGTTTTGTCGTCGCGTTGGAAATGAAGCTCCCAGAACTTCCATTGTCGGCTCAAAAGGAGGGTCAGTGACCCGCCAAATTTTGAAACTCAATAAATCAGAAAATTTTCTTTAGTTGCAACCGCAGGAGAAATTGTCGTCACGAGCGGATGGTCATCGTAATAAACGGTGACATATCCTGAAATGTGTCATCTGTGCATGTAATAAGTGAAAGTCGCGATGGACAAGACGTTTTTTTTTGCAATGTCAAGTGGGTTTTACTGTTTTGAAATTTATTGGTAGCCATGACAGTGGAAAAAAATAAGTGCCCGCCAGTTATATTTTTTCCAAGAAGCGATAAGTAGTTATTAATTAATTCGGTTTTGTTATTGCAATCTTGCGGTCGCTGATAACCGCAACTTTAACATTTTCCATATGCAGTTAAAAAACTCACTCCGCCCACTACATTTCTGTTTAGTTCTTCAGTGAAGTGAATGCACTTAGGTAACGCTGCACTTCATGTCAAGGGTCGATGACTAATTAATTCCACTTACGGTTAATTAAATGTCATGAAAGTAGCGCCACTGGTATTATCTTAAGACAGAAGGTTAGATTTAATTGACCAAGTTCCGTTAAGAAAAGCCAGAAAACGTTTTTTCTATTCTCTCGCGAATAAATTGTTTACAGTTTAAGAGTTATTGTAATAAACAAAACATTGGTACGATAAACACTATCAAGTCTGTAAATATTAATGTGTGCTGATTGATATTATCGATGTTTACAGTGCAGAATGAGCGAGGCCTAGAATTGACGAAGGACTATACCAAAATCCAAACTCAAAATCTTACACAATTTACATCTTTTCGGTTATAGAAAGTAGGTTTCGTTGAATATTAAGTAACAAACAAACATCCGAGCCTTTCCCGGCTTCACCTGCACTCTAATATTAAAGTTTACAACATTCTATTTTAAGAGAGATTAAAATAGTCCCTGTATGAAGTCTGTATCTTATTATTTCCTAACGTGAAAACTAAACAAACAGTATACTGAGCCTATCATAATTTGCCAACGTCTTAACAACACGTCCTGAATTTAACGTTAAATTGGCTGGAAATAACGTTGCCAATTGCAGTGTAATTTTTATTACTACAGGATCGTTAAAATTGAAACAAATTTCGTTGGACAATTTCCAGAAAAACACGAACAGCCACTTCCTCATATTCGCAAATTAACATTTTAATTTAAATAAATGGAGTGCGAAAAAAACGAGGCCAGAGCACGCACGCATTAATGAATTTAATTAATCTTGAAACAATAACCGCGATGATGTAATTTCGTTTTACTTTCTAATGCTTTTAGGGGATCTTATGCAATGACCTTGAGTTTTATTAAATTATTCTCGACCTTGGTACGAAATTGCATTTTTAAACAAATATTTGCTTTTGGCTTGTGTCTACATTTCACAGGCAAGGTCAATAAACTAGGTGCATTGTTACGGTTTTGTTGAGAAATACTGTTTGATTGTTAAATTTACATTTGTCAACGACCGATATGTTCATCGAGGTCGTAAAGTACCAGAAGAATCTTAACACACCGGAAACACTTGGACGATAACCCAGTTCGTGCAATTGGTCGATTTTAAATTGCACTCGAATTTTGCTCTTTCTGATTGGACTAGGATGGGCTCTGAAAATTCAGTTATGTTGGCAGCTCCGCAGTTTCAGTCGAACGATTGTATTTTGTTTTCAATTCAAAGTTTGATAGAAATTGAACTCGCCCTTGGAAGTTCAATCAAACAACGGGACAAAACACAATTTTCCTCTATTATATCCAGCGATAAAAGAGAACGATAACCGTATTAATTCGTAGTTCATAAAATTTATTTTTAGACAGTTTGTTTTCCTGTGGCTAATGCATTTCGTTTATCATGCAGTTGTGTCATAGTCTAATACTTTTTGAACGATGGGTCACGGTCTTTGGTCTTCCGATTGTCTTTTGTCCCCCATGCGCAACGTCCGCTGTTACCAACCGTGCAGAAATTCCAACACTCATCTCCCCTGCGAAGATGCTAATTTCGTCCCTGTCTGCATTTCTTTTCATGTTTTGGCCGACGTCCAAATGCACCGATTTATTTCCGACTTGTAAATTCAATCGCTTTCTCCCTTTTTTCGGTTTTTCTTGTAATGGTCACGCTTTTCTCAAGAGCTGTGACAAATCAGCTGCCCACGCGACGTGTTCCATTAGAAGTCTGTGACCTGAGGCCAAAAATAGAGCAAATTTCAGATGCAGCGTTGCGATTGAAACCAATATAAGTAATTATTTCTTGCGATTTGTGATAGAAGCGAAAGTTTAATTGTGAAATACTGGTAAATGGAGCAAAATCGAAATTAGTGATTGGTGGAATTAGAAAGAGTGAAATGTGAGAATGTCTCAGTCAACGTCACGATAAATTTGTCACGATAAAAAACTTAGCACATCTCCAATTTCTTATCGTAAAACTGTTCCAGCTGAACAACATCCTGCCAGAGACTTCAGCCGTCACACGCTTGTTAAACCCAGAATCTACCATGGCCGCGAGAAGCGACAAATATCATCGAGCAAAGACGAGGTAAAACAACTAATTTTCCACTTTACGCCAATCTTCGCGCCCACTTTTTCGCGATAACTTCCAGTTCAACGACAATAATTTATCTCTTCCGTTCTGTTCAGGGGAGTCCCTATCACCACGATCATATAACAGTAACCATCCCTGTAGACGGCGAAGAACTAACCCTAGACCTCACCCTCAACAAACAACTCATTCCAAAAGGATTCTTCCTGAAGACGCAAGAAAAAGGCACTCACAAAATCGTCAAACCTACGCGTGAAGAAGTCAATTTGTGCCATTATGGAGGGACAGTTAAGGGCAAACCGGGGTCGTGGGTGGCGCTATCAACCTGTGATGGATTATCTGGGGCGATTTTTGATGGGGAGGAAATGCACTACATTGAAAATACGGGGGATAAACATTTTTGGTACAGACATGCGGACTTGGTGGAAAATAACAAGACTTGTGGATTCCCCGATGCTCATCATAGTAAAGGCCATAGTCCTAATAGGATACTTAGGGTAGAAATTAAAGTGAAATCACAAGGGAGATATTAATTAATTAATTTATTTTAGTATAAGAGAGCCGCGGAGCAAAACGAGCTGGTTCGAGGACCTTACAACGCCAATAAAGAATCGAAATACGTAGAATTAGTTTTAGTTGTCGATAATCGGGAATATAAAGAATTAGGTGAGAGTACCACCAGAGTGGAGAACCACTGCAAAAGCATCGCGAATATTATCAACGGGGTAAGAAATCAATCAAACGGAAGATTTCCTTCCTCACGTTCAAATCGCTCTTTTGAAGCTCTACGCACCGCTCAACATCTTCATTGCTCTTGTGGGGGTCGTAATCTGGACTGAACACGACGAAATTATCTTCTCCGCCAACGGCGACACCACCCTCACCACTTTCCTCCATTACCGCCGCGAGAAGCTCGTCAAAGACCATCCTAACGACAACGCTCAACTTTTGACGTGAGTCCTTCGTTTCCATCTTCACACTGTCTTTGACTCGTTTTCTGCAGCAAATTTACATTCGAGAACGGCGTCGTCGGCAAAGCGCTCAAAGGCCCCATCTGCACCTACGAGTACTCTGGTGGAGTCAACACCGATCATTCTCCTGTTGTGAGTTTGGTGGCCACGACGGTAGCCCACGAAATGGGGCACAACTTCGGAATGGAACACGACACCAACGAGTGTACTTGTCCGGACGAAAGATGTATCATGGCACCGAGTAGTTCGACGGTGGCCCCTACGCATTGGTCGTCGTGTAGTTTGAACTATCTCCTCCTGGCGTTCACGCACGGGATGGATTACTGTCTGAAGAACAAACCGGCTGCGTTGTTCGACAGTCCCGTTTGTGGCAACGGTTTCGTGGAACCAGGCGAACAGTGCGATTGTGGTTTAGCTGAACGTTGTGATAATACGTGTTGTAACGCCACGACTTGTATGTTACATCCTAATGCCAGTTGCGCAACGGGGGAGTGTTGCGACTTGACTGTAAGACTACCTTAAGTTTTTTGGAGTCGTTAAAATTGTGATTTTAGACGTGCATGCCGAAGACCGCAGGGACCTTGTGTCGCTCCGCAGACTACGAATGCGATCTTCCTGAATATTGCACGGGACAGAGCGAATACTGTCCTGCCGATATCTACAAAATGGACACGGAAGTTTGCGATAATGGGAAAGCTTTCTGTTATCATGGTTTCTGTCGGACTAGAACTGACCAATGTAAACTTTTATGGGGTGAAACGGGGAAATCTAGCGACGAGCAGTGCTACAAGATGAATGTGAAAGGAAACCGCCATGGCAACTGCGGTTACAATAAATTCAATCAATCGTTCTTCAAGTGCAACGATGAGTAAGCGATTTGTTAATTGACTTTAAGAATTGAATGAGTCAACTCGTTAACAAATTTCTAGAAAACTTAATTTATTATTTTAGGAACGTTCTCTGCGGAATGCTCCATTGCAAGCATCTCAACGAGCGTCTGGAATTCGGCATGGAGTCCGTTTCTATTCTCTCCCACAGTTTCCTGAACCTCAAAGGTTCCATCGTAGCGTGCAGGACTGCTATCGTTGACTTGGGAATCAACCAAGTGGATCCAGGCCTGGCACCAGACGGAGCTAAATGTGGCGACGGCAAAGTAAAACCTGATTTTTTTTTCTCGTTTATACAGCCCCCATTTCAGATGTGTGTCAACCAAAAATGCATGTCCGTGGCTAGTTTACAATTAGAAGGGCACACTTGTCCCCACAACTGTAACAATCACGGTTGGTGCAACAATCTAGGGCACTGTCATTGTGAAGACGGCTATGCCCCCCCGTTCTGTGAAGACCCAGGTCCTGGAGGGTCAGAGGACAGTGGACCAGCGTCTGATCCCGATGGTAAAAATCCCTGTAATAAAATCACGCTCTAATCTCTCATTTTAGCTCGCAAAGAGTTTGTGACGGCGCTGTTCGTCATTTTCTTGGGTATCATCCCTGCACTTGTCCTCTTCGCGTTCTTCATGTACTACATTAAACACAACGTTCTGCATTTCCGTTCGAAGAAGTCGACGACACCTACGTACGTAAAAGACTGTATTCTTTCCAGTTTCCAGCATGTTCTGTCTGCATGTCGTGGTGGTAGTTTACTGTCCAAGCGTTCTTCTGTTCGTACAGTGTCGGAAAGTGTTAGTAACAGAGGCAACGTTCGAAATTTAGAAATCACACAAACCGGGTTAGTTTCTACAACGAATCATGACGTTATCGTTAGAAGTAACACAATAACCAAAAGTACTAATAGGGAAAGTGGTGGTATCAGACGGTTATCTTTGAAAAACATCAAAGGACTCAAACTTAACACGAGTTTGAGGACGAGGAACAAAGAGACTGACATTGAAACTCCGGCAACCACGGAGACTGTTTGTTCCGACAAAAGTCCCACGTTGGTGGTCAGTGTTAAGGATCTGGCGAAAAGATTCAACACTACTGAAAAAAAGTAATTGTGATTGATGCAGGAAGTGAATCATGTGGCATTGCGACTTCCGTCGTATCTAATTATAGTCTTCCAAGAGTTCCTGTCATTTCTGCATTTATTTATTTCGCCAGATTCATAGTAGTTGTGCTTTTGTGTGTACCGAATCAAAGGGGTCGATTTCAACTCGAAATCGGCCGGAAACTGCGTAGATTATGTGTCCGTTTTTGTTTGCATGCTTTCTTTTTGTAGTAACTTTTCACGTAACTAAATATAATATTAATCTTTTTGTTTCTAATTTTTTTACTTTCCTCGCTTCTGGCTTACACAATAACCGCCGCTTCCCTTCCTCTCGTCACGTTCAATTACAAACGTGATCTTTCCCGTGTAGGATCAAGTCTCCGTCGAAATCTCGCACAGCTCCGTTCGTCCCTGACGCGACGAAACGCACCGAAGATAACCACTCTCTTCTCCAAAACGACCCTCCCAACTCTCCTCTGCAGAACGAGTTCTTCGGTCACTTCAAGGGGTTCTCACTAACTCCGGCGAAGAAACTGGAAAAGGAGCCGACGCGGAGCGCACCACCTCCTCCTATTGTCGTTCCGAAGAGGTCGGAGAGTTTCTTGAACAGGTCCGTTTCCAGGGCGCAGTCGTTCAAGCAGGTCCTAACTGGAGGCGGTGAGAAAGGACCAGCTTTGCCTCCTCCGAATCCTGGGAGTACTGCCAAGCCTATAATTTCGTCCCCGATTCTGGAGAATTCGACGTGTACGGCGAAAGAGTTGATTTCTCCTCTCCGACATGCGCCGAAGATGCCGACGAGGGCGGCGCCGGAAACTCCAAGACCGTTGTCGACCACAGACGCGATCGTGGAGGAGAAGAAAATCGGTACGACTTTGAATCGAATTACGTCGTTTTTGAAGAAACCTCCTTCGAGTACCCATGCGACTTTACCGCGGAAAGCAAATAAAATTATGGATAAAAACGCGTTGAGGAGTATAGAGATCTCAAATCCGGTGCTACAGACCGATGGTACTACGGTGAAAATTGAACATGACGACAACAGACCGGTGGTCATGAGGGCACAGAGCATGAGAGGAACGAGTGTCACTCCGAGACCAAATATTCAGACTTTCGGCTCGATGAGACAGCCAGGAGTGAAACGACCGTTGAGCATTCCTTCAGGAAGTCGCCCCAAAAGTCCGCCACCTCCAGCACCGCCCAGTTTAGAAGATAAGAAACTGCAGATTCCCAGTTTGCCCGGGTACCAAAAACCGATTGCGAAAACCACCCAGAACCAATACGATGATTGTTTGAATAAGACGGCACCTCTCGCGAAGCTCAGTGAAGAGTTGAGCAGTGATAACATCTACGCCGTCATTGAGGAGTCCCCTCTATCACCCCCCGAGAGTGTCACTTCCGACAAAGCTAAAACTTCTAGTTCCAGCGAGAGCATGGGTCTCTTAGGTGAAATCGTCTCAGAGATTCAGAACCGAAACTTTGATTCTATCTACTCCACCTCCACGTTGGCACGGAAGAAGAAAGAAGAAGAAGAAGCGAAACTCAAGAGCCCCTCTTCTGAAACCTACGTCAATACTTCGTCCATTTATAAAAGCCCCGAGAGCGTTTACAGTAACATGAACAATGTAAAATCGAGTGCCAGCTCCACGTCCAGCGGGTACATCCATCCATCCTCTGTCAACGTCCCTGTAAAACCTCCCGAACCGTCTAAACTAACCACTTTTGCGAAATCCCGCAGCCCCACACCCCCGAAGATAAAAACAGTCCCTCGTCAGATCACCCCTCCCAACCTCCGAACTCGTAAACCCTCACCTTCTCCTTCTCGAACCGCCCCCGCCAAACCCCGTCCCGTTTCCAACAGCCCCGATTTGGTAACTAGCTGTAACTCGAAACCCGGGAAAGGACCCGATTTGGTGAACGGCGGCACGACAAAGAAGCCGGCCATAGCTACAGTGAAACCGAACGTGAGCGGTTTGCCCAAAGGGCGAGCAAAATCGGTAAATAAACCAAACGAACGCAAAAGTACTGTAAATAAAAGTAACTCAGATGTCAGTAAACCTGGAGGCGAGACGAAGAGTGTGCCTTCGGGGGTGAGAAACGCAGCGAGGTCGTCATCAAACGTGGCGTCGTTACAAAAGAAGTTCGAAAACAAGACAGTGAAGAGTGGTAAAGCATGTTGAATTTAGTTTGAGGGATCTCGGAGATATTGTGATAAATTTATTAATTTGTGTCAAAAAAGGCCTTAAAGGACAATCAGTTTTCCAAAAGAAACAGAGATCCATAAGTATTTCGAGGGTAAATTATTGTAATGCATCGCTTGTGGGAAAAACGGGCGGTCGAGGGTTGAAACTTTGCTTACAAGTCCTAGTCGTTTACACCGCACCACGTTCATAGCTTTAATCAAGAAGTCTAGAAACAGAAAGCAGCTCGTTCTCGTATCAAGACTTCTTGGCTTCAATATATTCAGAACTGACGCCATATTTATTCAATGGCAGCTCAATTCCTTGCTTAAAACAGAGACAGTTTTTCCGACGAGCGGTGGATACCAACTTTTGTTAATATTAAGTATTCCTACTGCGATAATGTGATTTCTTTCACATTCTTATTTTATTATACACCTGTTAGTTGGGTAGTTTTTTGTACATAATACCAAAGATTACTATTGTATTAAATCTTGTAATATAAACATCCAAATATTTCCGCAGTAAGTAAACTTGAAGCATTATTTATTGGTTTGTAATAATAAAAAAAAATCAAAGTATTTCGTTAAGTTTATACAAAACTTGTACACAAAACAAACTACTAATACTGGGCGCTACTACAACAACATTTATTTCCTAGCTTACGAGACATATTTACAAACAACATAAATAAGGAACTAAGTCTAAGTTAAATACACAAAAATCAGTCATAAATAAAAAGAACACAACGGAATGCTTCTACCTACGTCCAATTAAAAACTGACTAGTCTAATCCACGTATAAAAATAAAATTTCATTTATTGTCACGTTTCGTCTTATCACCCATCAACAACTCGTCTCCAAAGGTACCGATTTGGTCGTGTTGTTGGTAACGCTATGATTGGTGACCGTATCACCCATGGACGGCAAACCTTGCGAGCTTGAAGAATGATGATTGGTGGTACCCGCGGTACCGTTTGCCCGATGCTTACGGAAGCACCAGAGGCGCTTCGCTGCAGAGAGTACCTAAAATCAAACGGTTAACACGCCAACCACACAGAGAAAGAGAGTAAAGTACCTGAGGTTGGCAACCTACGACTATAAAAATAAAGACGCCCTGGCAGCAGTTGATGAGATCGGTTAAGTACCAGAGAGCGTGGGGACCACCTACGATCCACGAAAGGACATCGGCGATCCAAGTGACTCCCATGACCACCACAAGTTTCATGCAAACGCGACCCAACGCGGCTCTGGAAAGTTATGTAAAATTGGTTGCATAACGTGGCCACGTATGAGTAAAATTAGTGTCAGGTCGCGAAACACCACAATTCCCATGAGAATCATGTCAGGAATTGGAATAATATTTGACCTGAAGTTGTTTGAAGCGCATTGATATAATTATCGCGGCTAATAATAGATTTTAAATCTTAACACTTTGAAGTTCATGGGGTTTTTGAAACAATGTACCAAATTTAATATTCGCGATTTTATAGCTCGGTTCTAAAACGCGTGATTTATGGCTAACCACTAAAAGTAGCTATCCATCACGCCGGTCAACAGCCGTCCTTGAATGCACTCCAAGAATGCCGCCTCCGACCGGTCTCTCAACTAGGACAATTTCCACGCGAGTGCAAAAACTCGCATTCTTACCGTTCCGAAGTAGACTTGACCAATTCTCTTTTCCACAAGCCGCAAGTGAGTTCCCTCGCTGTGAGGGCGAAAAGGGCCAAATTGACGACGAGAAGGATTCCAACGGGACCATAGAAGAAAGTCAAAATTTCCATCCTCCCTAAAAAAACAGCCTTGAACGACCTCAAAACAACTTTCAATTGATGGACAAAGAGCGGTATTGTTTTGGTGCCGCCTCCGCTTTGTTGGGTTTAATAAAGCGTGTGAATCATCGTAAACCCACGAGTTATTCAATTTGATGCGAGGGAAAGAATGCGAAGAGGTTCCGCGTGGTGGCCTTGTTTAGACGAGGACAAGACGTGAAGGAATTTAGGGGAGTTCTATGCAAGAGGCGATAAAAACGGAATTTGCATTTTTTCGTTGATACAGAGCTACCAACCGACAAATTCCAAAGCCCACTGATTGAACTCGAGTTTATGTTGGAAGGTCGCTCCCTTCACCGTCATTCTAATGATTCCACTGATTTTGATGACATAAGACAGAAACTAGCACAGTTTATAGTTTTTATCGCATAATTGCACGAGTCATTTAAATTATTCAACACACGACGTGATGACTTCGTATCAGAAATTGCTAGAAAACACTCACAAAGACCGGTTATCAATAACTGCGATTAAATACTTAATTAAACTTTGCCACTTGGAGAATTTATGATTTCCTATCCAACAATTCAGTTATTTTTCGTGACTTGCTCGAATTTCTTTGAGTTATTCGCGCTAAGTGCGTCAACGGAATCAAAGATTTCAAGCAAAACTATTTAGGCTTCATAAGTTTGATAGAGTACGTCGTAAAATTTGAACGATGGTTGTGTTTACAAAATCCAAGTTTACGACTCAAAATGTTGTTCCTTGCACATATTTTTTTAATAAAATCTTCCAGATGCAAAAGAATGTTTTGATTTCTTAATCGCGTCCGATTTGGTCTAAAATTTATTTATTTTTACTCTTTATCGTCCCGTGACGTACTTTGATAAACCCATCAAAATATGTTTTGCAATGTCCAGTGGCAGACGGCATGGCAACTTCTTATCACACGATTACGCTTTATTTTAGGAAAATTTGGTTCGGCTCATCAAAGAGTAACCTTGACCGCCTCCAAACGCGTGTATTGACCTATAACCCACGCCCTTACCATAAAACCAGCAAGTTTTCACTCCAAACTTTGGCCTAAGAAAATCCGATCCACTGGGCACAGTGTCCAAGATGGCCGCCGTGCTAGCAATGATCAAGGGAACCCCCCAGGCGTACAACATGTACAATCGCAGGCGGCATCGTTCCTGACTCTTTTCGACGCTTTGTGGCCTCAGGTCTCTGTAATAAAAAAGAAATAAGAGCGTAATTATGTGTGTTATTAGAAAACGAGGAAATGCCACAATAATAATAGTGACGGCGTAAACAAATCTTGCTCGGATGGATTACAACGATTAACCTTGATTCCGCCGTTGTGTTGGTATTAGCGAGGGCAGCAGTGCGTTTCAGAGACTTAAGACCGTTTTAAAAGGATTGTTGAAAGAGTTTCCGACATGATTTCTGTAATGATGGATAATGATAGTAACTGTAAGTGTCGCCAAATTGCCGGAGATACCGTTTAGGTGTTGCTTGGAGCGAAGATGGGACCGTAAAGAGACGCGGAAATTGCACTTTTGGAAATTTTCGCGCCCGGGAACAGATGGTCCAACAAATGGATCTTTTCTTTTGAAGCTACTTAACGTCTCGTTCATAATCCGGAAACGACCCATGTGCGAGACTCGCGCCTAATCCCTCATGTTTATTAAATCCATAAACTACCTTTTTATATCCGTGTTTTTCTCGGTTAAATCAAACAAATAGAAAGCGTATTATTACAAACGTTTCGTCATTTTTTCTGACGGCTTTAAAATAAGATCCGGATGCTGTTGCAACCTTGGGATTCCTGCGACGTCAAACTTTCTCCAGAGATGCAACTTTTGTCCGGACACGTGTTTGGAGTTTTCTAAACGGAAGTCGTGCTTTTTCGAGCTTTGGAGAGATTTTCAAGTTATCTTTATTCGCAGCTTATCTTTCCCAATTAAAACAGATGGTGTACCCATGACCCAGATCAGTTTCCAAATGGTGTATGCAAAACGTCTAGACTTGAAATTCTTAAGAATTCGTTGTCGTTCGCAATTAAAAGGTTAATGTTTTAATGGTTTCAATTAGTCGAATTGATTGCATGGCTCCGATTCGGATTTTTTCTGATGCGCTCGGTCGCTTATTGGCACCGCTTCAAGAAAGGGAAATGCCGGGGGCATTGGACACTTATTAATAGGCATAATTAGAGACTGTGGGCACGTAATGATTACCTGCCGCGCGGATTAATTCATGCATTTTTTCACAAAGATGAACTGCAGGCATTCTAGGAACTTTGCCGTTGTCTTTCGTTCTCGGTATTTAGATAGAAGCAGCTGTCAACGCGAGGCAAAATTAGTATATTTTTTCGCTGATCAATTGACTTGGGGGACACTACAGGTTGGTTGCATTGGAAGAAAACAGGAAATATCTAGAAATCGGATATGAAAGGTCGGGTTGTTGCGTCACATTCCCATCCGTAAAAATATTCCAGTCTCTATAAATATAATTTTAATAAATCCATGTCCCGATAAACTGGCGCCTTAGTGTTTATCCATTAATATAAGTTTCGTCTAGAATTATTACCATTGGTCTATTAATACGAATTCGAACGCGAAAGTTTGTCGTCTGGCTAATTTTACCCGGCGAAGAACTGCAGACACTTGACCCCTCTATTTTCATCCAGACATCCATTTTCGTTATCAGGAATGTGCATTTCAACCACCAAAAAGGGAGAAGATAAAAAAGACATCGCTCAGTCGCGACGTCGAGAAAAATCCTCACAAAACAACCATCTGCCGCTTGACGATCGTCTCTAATTTAAAACAATGAAAAACGATCTACAAGTTGGCGCCACTGCGTGTAAATTACAGAATCGGCACATTTACGATCTCCGTTTTAATAAATCATTCCATTTCCAGTCGTACCAACGCAAATTTCACGTCCTCACATCAGTCATTGCAACATTATCACGATGAACTTTGGCAACGATTAGCGTATAAATAAACTCCCAAGGTTTTACAACCTAAGAAAATTAATTTCTCTACACACATCTGTGTGTACACGCGTTCCGGGTCACTAAATTTAATTTGTTGCGAAAATAAAATAAAAATGTCGCAACACTTACCGAAAGGTCCACCAGATGTTGAAGCACATGGTGTTGAGCCAGAAGAAAGCCGCTAAAAAGAGGAAGTGCATGGATACGGCTGAAAAAAAAGGTCAAAGAACGAATTAAAAAATTAATGCACCAACTGGATTAATTCAAATAAGGTTTTATCAACGCCTCCTCACTTAATTCAGCGCAGGATGTCTTCGTTACTTTAATTGATACCAGGTCGGGAATATTATATTCAAATTTCGCGATTTGGGATGACAATTCGAGTGTGATTACATGTCATATTCGAAATCGAAGCGCAATAGTTTAAGCCGTTTTTGAGGTGTTTGAAATCTAAACATCCTGGTCTAGGGACGACAGGGGATTTTTCCAGTCCATTTGAAAAAATAACACGAATAACTTGAATCTAAATATTTACTCCACAAGTTTTTTATAGCTGGGACTTTTGTTTTGTGTCTGAGACAATTACACGGTTTATTTTGGAAGCTCTTGATCGATATTCTCACATCGATTGCGTTATCTAACAAATTCACTGGGGAACCGGCATTAGAATCATGTTATGAAATGAGAAAAATGATTTGTGACCAAAATTGGTAGCCATTGTCCTGGGCGATTTCTCTGAACTCATTTGTAGACTTTCCTTGAAACTTAATTGCAAGTCTTCAAGTAGGTGCAGGTCGCCGGTTAAGTAGTTCACTTTTATTACTTGCTGTAGTTGTGTTGAGAAAATGATATTCATGTTTGTGTTGAGGTCTGCATTTCCTATAACTTGACGCAACTGTTGTGAAAATAACTTTGTGATTTGAAGCAACCAAATTGATTTTTTGAAAAAAAATTATATCTGAAGGTCAGAGGCAGTAAAACAACACCTTACAACCGCCGCCGGTCAATTATTATCTTTGTCCCTTTTACCCAACATTAAAACTAGTCGGAAATTACCATAAATAAGACCCTAAAACGGAACAACAGTTTTGTCGGCTTTTACGATGGGACATTTTTATGGCAGGGGCGCCAAATATCTATGGAACCACTCGAATTCCTTTATCATAAATATGTAAATACGACCGTTGATAATGGTTCCAAAGATCGGACAAATAAGTAAGGGCGTCCCTGGAAGGTTAACGGCCCTGAAAGGCGGGTGTTCCAGGATTTGCGTTAATTAGACTGACTTATCGACAGCGATAGTCAATTTAATGGGACTCATTAGAGTAATCTGGATTACAGATGACTGTGAGACAAGGCTTATCCGTCAAAGTGGCAGGTAATTTGACTAATGAGAGCGCGACAAATTGACAGATTGTCACTGGTTTTTTGCGCATTTAAATGTGAACGTTCCTGCATCTCTAGGTTTATTTAATTACGCGCTTCACAGTCTGGTGGCTCCACAAGCTGACCACGCCAACTCGATCATTTTTCGTAGTCACGATGGCGACGATCATAAAGAAAAAAGATCGTCTTGAATGAATGATTCAGTGCCAGATGGCCCAATATCGAACAAAGATCTCTTCTGGGTCACGTCGAAAAACTGAAAGTTTGTTTTTTCCCCAGCGTCACTTTATGATTCACGATGTACTGTTTAGTTTCATAACGGCACTTTTGCATGTTTATTCCTCAGTAGATACTTAACATTATTATCGCTTGAAGGCGCCGATTTCGCAGTTTTAATGCTTGGGTCTTTTAAACTTACCAATGAAGACACAGACTGTGTGATCCATTCGTCCCGACAGGTGCGTGATACACAGAAGGACGTCTCCTCCAAGAAGACATGCAACGTGGTTTGTCTGACATTGCCAGTGAAGAACATGATGACTGGCGGGCAGAATAGCCCCAGCGGCTAAAGTCGCGGCCAAAAAAACCGCGCTCAGAGCCAACCCGATGGGATAAATAGTAAATCGGAGATCATGAGTGCTCTCGCTTTTTGCCTTCTCAACTGTCACAGTCACATGCTCTTGACAGACCATGATCTTTGGGGAACCACCTAAAACAAAAAATTACAATGCAACCAAGCGTAAGACCTTGATTTTCGCGACATTTTCACGTCCATCAGAGCACGACAGATGGTCATTGAGGCGTGATATCACTTTTGTTAATGAAGTGACCGTAATTAGTGTAACGGTAGATCTCTCAAGACAATGAAGCGACGAAATTTGGGTCAAACTTCTTTGTCGGCAGGTGCAAAGGAAGCATAGCGGAGAACGGAGAATTTTGGTGAAGTCGAAGAAAATGTCAACGCAACCATGAGCACCAATGTCGAAGAGAATGTGATTTAAGGTCGCAGTTACCTTGTTCGGGTTTATTTATGAATTGTCAACAGCTACTAATTTATGCAAGTCGCCAAAATATGCGTTTAATTTTGCGGCGTCAATGAAAATATTCAGGCTAATGAAAAATCCTAACTGAAATAACTAAATTGATCGCCGACACGACAGTTTGCCTAAGATTTTACGTCAAACTCGCCACAAAGTTGGGTTAAGATAACAACGTACACGTAACGAACTGTAAAAAAAGTTGAAGTATTTTCATTTAAATAAGCTTTTCTTATTGGTCAGATTCGGTGCTGTTAAGTCATGGCTTGCTGATGACAATTTTTTTGCTCACTAATCAGTTTAGTGATAATTTGATGAAAATAAAGCGCGAAGTTTGAATGAACAAACGAAGGTAATTTTGCTGCAAGAACACGGAAAACTAACGGTTCAAAGGAATGTTCTCTAGAAGATTTTCTAGCTCCTTCAAGCCAATTTAGAAACAATATTGAATCATTTATCTCTTATAAAGTAATAATCTAAAGAAGCCAGAATGTGGGTTTGCTAACTAATACGTCTGCAAACATGCTCTTACACACTAAATATTCAATAAAGCTACCGTTACGCATGACACTAATAACCCGGAATAATTCTCCAAGAAATCAACATTTCTCTGGTATACATCACGCGCTTTTTACAAGCCCAAAGAAAATCATCATTAAGTCCGATTCTGCTATTTCCTATCAATTAATCGTTAATTATCATGATCTCGGCTCGGCTCATTAAAGCTTTCGGGTAATCACCGCCATACGTTTGGTGGCAATTTAAAATTCTCGCCTAAACCCTAAAATGTAGACCCTGAACACGTTGCACGCATTAAAATGCCATTTAACAACGGAACACCGCTTAAATTTGCATAAAATGAGCCCGAAAACGTGAAATAACCTCCGGGCACTAACAGTGCTTACCAGCGTCTTCCAAGACGTACTCCAGGCAGTAATTCCCAACCGGCACCACCAGTTTGGATTCGTTCATCACTAAAGTTCCATTCTTCAGCATTTCGGCGTCGCGTAACTTTCCT
The DNA here is from genome assembly GCA_029298725.1 of Gnatocerus cornutus. Lineage (NCBI taxonomy): Eukaryota > Metazoa > Arthropoda > Insecta > Coleoptera > Tenebrionidae > Gnatocerus > Gnatocerus cornutus. Next base: position 7,486,970 of record CM055517.1, read on the forward strand.
GCGAACACCACCTCCTGATCGTGACACGTGGGGAAGCCCGCAACGAGTCTTTTATCATCCCCGAGATTGATCTTGTACCCGGAATTCTTAAAATGAATGCAGGTCTTGTTCGTATCCGAAAAAATGGCGTTTTCTCCGCAACACTTCTTCACGTGGACGGAAGTCATGGATTCGGTTTGATGCTTCTTGAGGCACACTAGCGCAGCGGTGTAGTCAATGCAGAAGTTGTCAGGGTGCACCAACTCGTCGTAGGCGACGACGTAAAGAGATCCGTTTTGAAAAGGCACATAATTCCCCATGAAGGAAGTCAACAATGCCGGAAGCGCACAAGGGGGTTTTACCCCTTCACGTAGACGCCAGTTCGGAGGAACCATGCTTGGAGGAAGATAATCACCACGACCGACTCTGAAGACGTGGAGGTTCCATTGCGGTGGGGTCGCTGCAAGTTCGCACTTGTTTTCGTTGGTGAGGACGTGAGTCAGAGGACAACACTTGGAGATGGTCACGTTCCTGGCGGCGTCGGAGGCGGCGAAGAGGAGAATAAGGGTGAGAAGCAGCATGTCATTTAGGGTAAAATTACTAGACACAATCACGAAGACGCGCTATCGTCGACTGATTTTGTTTTCCTTCCGATTTCAAGTAGTTAACAGTTGCAGTGGACCGGTCTCTCCCCACTCGAGCCACTGTCTTACCTTTGTATTCCGACCAATACGACAAAAGCGCTGGCGGAGGATGGGGAGGGCCTGAGGGATTATGCTGTTCAAATGGGACGAAAGAAAATTATGGGGACACTCTATTTTGCCTATCAGCATTTGATATTAATAACTTTCAAGGTTAGCTATTACAGAAGTGTTATCAATTCAGCTCTATATTTAGAAGTGATATGCTAGAAATTTTATTTTTTATTTTATTGTTGTGTTGCATTTTTTTTCATTTGTTTCAGTTTTTTTCATTGGTAACTTAAGTGACACGTGACAATGACAATTTAAAATTCTCTGCCAACTTGTTTGAAGGCACCATAAATCGAAGGATCTCCTTTATCGATGCCATAGGACTAGCATACCTAAAGAATACTTTCACATAATAGCAACGTTCTTGGCAGCGACTTTGTCCAC